>OX388211.1:4631589-9631589 GCA_947578815.1 Epinotia ramella | reverse complement strand
TGATCGTGTTTATTTGAAAACCTTGTACAGATTGCTGGGTTGTATTCATAATTAATGCCTTGTGTCCGGAGACTATTCTCGTCCCGTTCATTTGATTAGTATTGGAAAGTGACAGTCAAATAGTATATTTTATAGACTAGTACCTGTATGTTTGACAATTAACATCAGATTAAGTCCTTATCACAGTTTGGTCAGATTAAGCCTTAATAATACTAGAATCAATGGAATACGGGTTAATATGTGTCGGTGCTGTAACGGTGACCGACGCAAAGCCGATCGTGTCACACATGTCTGATTAGTGCCTCGGACGCGGATTCGAGTCAGGGTGACTAATGCTTTACGCCTTGGCCACGACTTTGGTCTAATTCATTGCGCGTGATCCCAACTAGCCATAGTGCGTTGCGCGTCTCGACCGCGCAATGAACAGATAAAACGCTGCCGCAGGTCGCTTAAGGGGCTACCCGAGGTTTTCATCGATTTTTGATAAGTTTTGAATCGTATCTCCTACTTTTGCACAACAAATAGAATTATAAATCAAACGGCAATCGGTTCTTCAATCTTTTATCTCCATTTTGGTCCACCGGATTTTGAAACAAATGAACACTTCATTATGTATGTTTTTTTCTAGAAATTGTCTGTAAAAACACTTATTTCGTATCTCTATTGACGTGAAAGATCTAACATATACGAAATCTACATGTTTGGGTTCGTCTGTGACGTCTCTAAAAACTGCTCCAGGGTTTTCATTTTAAACCAATTAACACAAAAGTTATGGCCAGAAAACCAGTTTTCGGCATAAATATCTCGAAAACAATGAACTTTGAAGTAAATATGAGATACTATATTGCTTAAAGCCGTTGTTGTTAATATAATAAGCTACAAAAAACATTAGAAAACTAAGGGATTCAGATCGAAGGTCATTGGCGTGTGGGAGCCCCTTAAGACCAAAGTCGTGGCCAAGGGGTTAAGGCGTATGTTACGTTGGGTTCAGGTGAAATGTCCGATTTTGAGGGCTCTAAAATTAGCCAACGAATAATTTAAAATATTTTGACATCATTTTTTGTGAAAAGGATCAAAATACATCTAAACCATCACTGTTGCTGTTCCCTTTTTTTCAACAATGATCGGTTTTGGCGAAAACTTATTTTAATACCCATTTTTGCATATTTCCGTGTGAAGAAGATCAGAGCCAGAGATTAAATTTGAAGGTGATGATTGTGTCCCAGATCAGGAGGTACATTTTTATTCGTCGCTTTGTATCTCAAGTACATTTCAGGCCTAATAGATATTGTGTGTTAATTTTGACGGTAGATACATTATATCTATTTGTTACCTACCTAAATGATAACAAAGTAGGTGTAGCTTTGCGATAAGATATAATACAATGAAAAATAATCTCGAAAGAAAACAACGTGTTGAATTCGATAAATAAACACGTTTGTTTGTTAATATGGAACACTAACGACTATTGTTGGGGTATGTTTTTGTCTACCTGCAGGGCATGCCAGTCGCCAGGGGGCGGTTAGCAAACGCAAATAAATCACAACGGTAGGAACAGACTAAGGGTGAATATCCACCAAAGTTATGCGATTATTTGACACCGAGCTCACAAGCATACGAGGTGTCAAATATATGAAAACACATATTGCGTCAGAAAAGTCGATCAACTGTCTAAATTCACAATCATAACGAAAGTAAAAATAGTTGAAAAACATGAAAATATTGCTAAACTGGATCGGGGCAAAAACGACAAACAGTATTGCGATAACCCTATTTTAGATATTAGTAAGTTCCTTGTGCTGCGTAGAACAATAGAAATAACCAATAGTGGCCTACATCGGTTGTTTTCGTCCGCGTCCTTAATCGCGGGCGGGACATGTGGCCGTCGCGTCATCTGTCCGTCTGCTTTAGTTATCGTTAACGTTATCAACAAACCGACTATCGGAGATGTGGTCAAGACCAATCGTTCTGATGAAATCCGCTTTAATTGCGCGCAATTTACAACAATTTTCAAATACCAAAGGATTCTAATTGTCTTTTACACTGGTTTTGAGATATTAATGAAAAGAATGATTAAACATTACATAAAAGTAATAAGGTTGATCATGCCCCAAAATGGTGGACCGAAGTCCATCGATTGTCAGAATTATCACAACAATTGCATTGTGTAAACAGCAACACTAGTCATAATATTTACACGGCGATAACAATTAACTCTTCATTAGAATAAACACCTGTGTATAATCCTTAGAGCTATCCTCATTGTTTGAACATGAAAATATCATTACGTGAACTTATTTTGGGGTTTTCGGCGAGTTATGTATGAAAGACTTCAACGCGCGACGGCGTTAAGTGCGAGTCTAAACAAAAAGTCTATGATTTCTAAATGTTGATAACAAAAAATTGGTAAGGTCATTAACGGATGTACTTGTAACTGGTTTCGCTGTATTCTATGAAACGAGCTATCGACAGGTAAATGATTGATTGTTATGTGTAAAAGACACGACTACCTATTTAACATTTTATTGCATCGTGGTGTGGTTGCGGTCACTCTTCGCGGCTAACCGGCTACTCTAACAATATACTGAGTGCAATTTAATCGATCATTGTTTGAATTTCGTCTAACGATACAATATTACGACAGCGTAAATAAAATTACGATAGATTAAATTACCTATAGAGGTAATTTAATTAATAGCTAGAAATGTATTAATTAACGAGTTAATTAGAAGCAAGTGGGACAATAACAATGGGTCGATAACAGTTCTGTGAGCACAGTGACATGGAAACCGAGGCAATGCACCGAGCCGCCGGCCTCGGGTAAAATAAGAAAATTGCGAATTATCTGCGGCTCAGTAAATCACCCGGTAGATTAAAATTAAAAACCGAGCCCAATACTCACCAACAGCCGGTACCGAAATATTAAAAACCTCCAATGTGCAGTCACAAAACAAAATCAAACAACACAAAAAACTGTCACTAGTGTCAATAGAATGAACTGTTTGTTCGTAAAGTGCACTTCATTCACGAGCGTCGGTGCGAGTAAAGTTTCGGGGGTGGAGCGCGGGACACACGCGGCGCGCTCGGACGACTCGAGTCGAATGAGCGAGCGAGCCGCGGACCGAACCGACTCGACTCACTCTACTCTTCGTTTTGCCGGCCTCTTCCGCACGAATCAAATAAGAAAATTGACTGCATTATGCACCAATGTGATGTGCATCTGACACTCCTGACACATCCGGGCTTGAAAGTGAGTCTCGATACCCCGCGGCCCTAGATTTGCAATTTACAATGATCGACATATCCTACCTAAACTGCATCCATAAATAAGAGTCTTAAAATGTAAACAAACCACTTACCGGTAGAAAAATACACATTGCTGGTGTAATCACACGCAATAACAAGTAGGCAATTGTTGTAACATCTAGGTCATCACGTGCAACACCATTATTTCTATAATAATATGTCAATTTTATCGTAAAACACTTATGTTTTTGCAGAAAACCGAGATCGCTGTAACCTCAAACCTACAACTGACATT
The DNA here is from genome assembly GCA_947578815.1 of Epinotia ramella. Classification (NCBI taxonomy): domain Eukaryota; kingdom Metazoa; phylum Arthropoda; class Insecta; order Lepidoptera; family Tortricidae; genus Epinotia; species Epinotia ramella. The sequence continues at coordinate 9,628,048 of OX388211.1, read as the reverse complement.
TTAAATACTCTGTATTGTCTTTGGTGGATAGGGATGGGATGTCCTTTCACATCGATAAAAACTCGATGGCAGAGTAGTCTTTGGTCGAGGCAGTGATGTTGAGCTAGTAAACAAATTAAGTATTCCGGTGCGCCAAATTTCTAAAAAAAATCATTGTTTGCCGAAACATATTGTTGCAGACATGTCAGAGGCAAATGGCTGAAAATCAAAAAAAATGTACATAGTTAAGGGCCTAAATCGAATCTACGCTTAATTAACTTACGCTGCCTAACTTAAATGGTAAATGGTAATTTTTTTATTGTAAATGGTCATATTTTCAATTCTGTCCGGTTATCTAGCAAAAAAAGCATTTTCAATGAAATTACTAGAAAACCGCACACAGAAAAAAACAACGCTACGCTCTGACAGCAACCGTATTGTGCCTTGTGCCTTCTCTTTCACACTTAGAAATTTTTAATTATGATGTCCTGCTGTCATAGTGACCGGAGTGCAGCCTTGGAACGAACTACATGTAATCTTTCGTTGCGATCTGTTTGGTTGCCAAAGATAACTTAATTATTTTGTTGAATATTGTATGCAACACCATGTTTGTTTTGTGTTTAGTATTGCTTAAAATCTCATTGAAAATACTTTTAGTTTTTACCCACCTACAATAATATTCTACAATAATTATATTGCACAATTTTAATTAACCCTACCGGGCACACGGACTACAATAAAATTTATCAATAAAATTGACTAATCACTTATGTCAATATTCCCGTGAAAGCAACATGTCTGGTAAATTAAATTTTCAAGTTAGTTTTTTGTTTACATTGTAGGAAATTTCTATTGAAAGATGGTTTATAACCCTGTACTCAATAAATTATTCACCCTTTTTATCATTTATCATCGTAATTCATCATTTCCGCTATAGTAATGTTGCCGACATCGACATTATTCGACATACACCACATCACTATAGTAGTCTATGGTTATCCATTCCGCCATATTTGTTTACCTTTTAAGACTCTTATTTATGGATGCAGTTTAAGCTTCTTTTGTTTATGCGTAATTTTCAGTTGTTTATATTATGACATAAACCATTTGTGGAACTGACCGTAAATGGTTTGATAACAGTGAATGTTTCGCTTCTTTGCGTGTCATTTGAACAGTCTTTATATTATGATCTTTGTAAATTTGTAATTGAGTATTTATTGTTCATTAGGTATGTAACTAACTACATTATAAAAAAAGGGTTGTGTTAATAGTTATTTGTGCAACAAGAGAGCAAAGTTTTTTGAAGTGAAAATTTCTTTAGCGGCGCTGAGCACTTTTTGGGATGGGGGAAAATTGTTAAATACGCGACAGAGTTTTGTGACGTCAGATGTGAAGGAGGTCACTTTTTGCTGCTAGCCGATTCAACTTCATTCAAAACTGAACGCTATTCGTAAGAGTATAAAGCCGTTAAACACTTTTTGCAATAGCATATTCTGCAAATAAATTTGTAATAATACCAACGCGTCCTTCACCGTTATGCTATTGAGAAAATTCGAATAGTTCGAATTTGGGCGTTATTGCTAAGAAGATAAAGCTTAGAAAAATATTTACCAACGGCAAAAACAAATTGATATGTTGGTCGCCACCGCCGTCTGCTGTGCAAATTCGAATAGTTCGAATTTAGACGTTATTCCTAAAGAGATAAAGCTTTGAAAAATATTTGGCAATGGCAAAAACAAATTGGTATTGTGTTTGCCGCCGCCCGGAGCCGGTGGCCCGTCGCACCCAACGCGCCCGCGGGCCGTTCGCCTAAATATTTGATAATTGTTTATAACTTTGCGTCAAATTCATTTTTAGGGTGACACCCAGGCCTTTAAAACGTTATAAAATGAACCGGAATTATAACGGTATATTCCGTTAGTGTTCGAAAATTACGTTATAACAAAATCAATATTCTCCATAACGATATAAATACCGTAACAGAATAAATAACAGAACGATATATAATAACGTTATAATATCGTTTTAAAATGCGAGCCGCGCGCTACGGCTGCGCCGTTGCCGCTCTGTGCCAATGCCAACATGCCACCACGTGGGCCGTAGCGCGACGTGCGACGTTGCCGTTATGTTGTTCTAGCTTCTAAATCTTATTAATGCTTGTTTTCCTCGATCATTTGCAAATTGGTTGTGAATTGTGAATATTTGGTTGGTTGCGACGATAAATGCGGCGGAATAAAAATGGGACGCAGGAAACGCAACGCTGTCCACAGATTCGTGGACTTGCTCATAAATAAAAAGAAAGAGTGCCAATCTTAATAGCCCCTAGGTATACACTATTACAATATGTAAGAGGGTCAATATTTTTTTATGTTAATTGTTTGTCTCGGCACTAAATCGCAGACTACAGACAAACAAGCCCTACGACCGACGGTGTTGCCGTGAGCAAAAAATTATGCATGGTATGTTGGTATCTGCTTTTGTTCATTAATCGTAATAAAATTAAAATATACTTTTAGTTTCCGACATTTTATTTTATTTTTGATTTAGAGCCATTCCGAAAATGACAAGTTAAATAAAATCTGATTATGAAACCAAAGAATGTGTGAATTTTCGATTTGGGTCGCGATAGATAGGGGAGACCAAGGACGATTGGTACACATAAATATGTATCGATCCTCCTTTTCTTACGATTCATCCTCCTTTTCTAATTAATCCTTAGTCACTAAATATTTATTTAAATAACTAGCTGTTGCCAGCGACTTCGTTCGCGTGGAACTTGTTATGGTCTTAGAAAAAATATTGCTATTAAATTATGTTCGGTGCAAGCTATTTATCGCTGTCCCAAACACACTTCTACCATCTTCAGTCATTTCTGACCGAAGCTGTCAACGACGCCGAACTTTCCTGCAGCGGTTGGAGTGTGATTCGTCGGGATCGTGCTACCGGTTCCCGCGGAGGCGGCGTGATGTTCGCTGCCCGCCCAGGACTCGAAATACGGCGGGTTCACGAACTCGAAACGCTGAATGGAGAGGACCTTTGGATTTCGGTCACCTTTAAAAGTGTTGTGTTTTACCTTTGTGTTGTATATATTCCTCCTGGTGCTTCAGATGATGTATACATGTGCTGGTTCCAAAGCGTAGAACAAAATATGGAAAAATTGAAAGGAGTAGTGCTCGTGTTTGGAGATCTAAATTTGAACCCAATGTATATGTCTCAAAGTATTCAATGTTATTATTCTTATTTCTTAACAATTTGTGGTCTGAATGAGATGAATGAAGTGACAAATGCGTATGGTGGAAAATTAGACGTCGTGCTGGTGTCGGAGCGTATTCGCGGTGTTCGTGTCATGGAAGTAGAAGGTGGAGGATTGGTTCCTAAACGGGATTTGTACCATCCACCATTGGAAATATCAATACCTATTGCAGAAGTGTTGCGACCTTCTTCTGAGCGCATAGATGCTAGTAATTTAGATACACGGCAAGATTGGGATTTCTGTAAGGGTAACTACGAACTATTGTATGAACTAGTCTCTGCAGCTAACTGGCAAGACGTACTCCAGGCTAAAGAGGTTGACACTGCAGTAGACTTGTTCTATAATAAAATGTATGGCTTTTTTGACAACTGTATACCAAGAAAGCGTCGCTCGAAGGAGGTTAGTAGACGCTACCCGGTATGGTTCACAGCTGACCTCATTGCTGACATAGCACGTAAAGCTAGTATCCACCGGACTTGGAAGGCTACCAACAACATCGAAGCATATAATGAGTTTGCCCAGCTTAGAAGGGATATTAAACAACGAATTGCTTTGGCGTATGACAGCTACGTTGATCAGATCCAAAGTAATGTGAAAAGGGATCCTCGCTCGTTCTGGCAGCATATTGATAGCCTGAAGTCGAAGGGTGGCTTTGCTGGTGAAGTCATGTTCGAGGGAAAGCGATTTGCGGGAGCGGAGGCAGCGGTAGCTTTCTCAAGGTTTTTTTCTGGCGTCTTTCTACCGGAGGTTCCAAAACTGGATATTGACCTGCTTCAGAACTGCGGCAAGGGTCATTCCCGGTGTATTGATATTAATAATATGTCGGTACAAGAAGTGGTTGCTGCCGTAAAGCGGTTGAAGGCTGTGAGTTCTATTGGACCTGACAATTTTCCAGCATACATTGTCAAAGGTTGTATAGAGCAGTTGTCAGTCCCCATTCACTTCTTATTCAACCTAGCAATCTCAACTGGTACTTATCCGAGGCTGTGGAAGATAACAAGAGTGAGGCCTATTCCTAAGACCAGTGACACCGCCAATGTTGAAAACTATAGACCTATAGCTGTACTTCCTACATTGGCAAAATTATTCGAGTCGATGGTGCATACAATATTAGCCACACAATTGAAACCGTATTTGTGCGACTCTCAGCATGGCTTTAGAGCGAATCGCTCCGTCGACTCCAACCTGTTAACCCTGACGGCCACTATCTCTGAGCATCTTGATAGAGGCACCCAGGTCGATGTTCTGTACTTCGATTTCAAAAAAGCTTTCGATCGCGTGGATAACGACGTACTTATGAGAAAGTTAAATGACCTAGGCTTTTCACTGGGGTTGCTTGCTTTCTTTGCTAGTTATTTGCGCGATCGTCAGCAGTACGTTCGACATGGGTGTTTCGTGTCGGCTCCGTATCATACCAGATCTGGGGTCAGTCAGGGTTCGATACTTGGCCCGCTCTTATTTGGGCTTATGATCAATGACCTGGAACCTGTGGTTAAGAATGCACAATGTTTGTTGTACGCTGACGATTTGAAGCTTGTCTATGGAGTAAAGAGTAGAGCAGATTGCGTTTCTCTTCAAGAGGATATTAACGCAGTAAATAACTGGAGCATAGCCAATAAGCTGCTTTTTAATAAATCGAAGTGTTCTGTGTTCACGTTTAGTCGTTCCGCTGCCCCTCGACTTGAGCAGTACACCCTCGGCACTGAGGTTATTGCCAGGGTCTTTTCTGTAAAAGATCTCGGTGTGGTCTTTGACGAGCGCCTCACCTTCCACGAGCACATGCGTACACTTGCCGATAGTTCTTTTAGGAGACTAGGCTTTGTGATCCGCAGTGTCAAGGACTTTTGGGATATTGGAGCCATAAGGATGGTTTACAGCGCTTTGGTCAGAAGTAAGCTTGAGGCCTCGTCAATCATCTGGCACCCCTACGAGTCCACCTACGCCTTACTTCTAGAGAAGATCCAAAAGGCATTCTTGAGATTCATCTTTAAAAAAAGATTTGGATATTATCCATTTCTCTATCCAACGAAATATTTACTCGGATGCCTCGGATACAATTCTCTAGAGGTAAGGCGCAACAAAAAATTGCTGACCACCGCTTGTCGCATACTGCGTGGCGAGTCCGACTGCCCGCAGCTTGTGGCTCGAGTCTTGCGGCTGTATGTTCCGGATGTGCCCAGAGTCAGTTTGAGACCGCGAGCGCGCCCACTGCTGGCAGTGCCGGCGGCGCGCACGGTATCGCATAGACATTCGCCGCTCCCTCGCGCGCTCACTCTGCTCAATGCGCTCTTGACATCGGCACCTGAATGTGATTTGTTTGCGTGGAGATGGGCGACTGTGTGCCGTGAATGTCTAAGGTTTTGTGAGTCGATGGATGATAGGCTGTCCAGTACTTGTATTTAATATCACCTAGATGTTGTCTGTAATGAATATGTTTTTGTACGAGTATACTATTATTTTGTAATGTTTAATTTCTCGGTGTATTGGCTTGTCTGTAATGCCGTGTAAATATATTGTTAATAATAAATAAAAAAAAAAAAAAAAAAAAAAAAAAAAAAAAAAAAAAAAAAAAAATCTTAAAGATATACAAAAACTATCCTATATCCTTCCAAGGGTCTCAAATTATCTGTACGGGAATTTTCATCTAAATCCGTTCAGGGATTAGACCTACGTAAAAGGTAACAGTGCGATGAGTTCGTTAGTTTAAATTGATAAATCTAAATTGAAAACTTCGTTTTTACAAACATAAATATCTTAAGAATCATCAACAGACGTTTTCATACAGTATTAAAGAAAAATATATTTTTATATGTCTACTAAGCTACATTACTGTTATAATAATAAGTACCCAATGTTGATTAAATCTATTCTATTCTGGGAGCATCGCAGTTCTAACCTAACCTATCCTACATTTCTGGTAACTGTTCAAATCTGTAAGTCTTACTTTAAAAAAGGTCTTGCTCTCTATACAACCTTCAAACCTTTTAACTCTCTTAGGGGATGAATAAAAAAAACGCTGAAATCGTTTTCTAATCATTAAACAAACGGTCCATAACCTAAGTAATAAATCTATTATTTTAAAAATATCTTGCTCTTCGTATAAACTTTGAACCCCCTAGAAACCCTCTTGGGGAATGAATTTCAAAAACATTGAAATGTATTTCTTAGTTTTAAACAAACCGTCTAAAATCGTAGTTACACTAATGTTTTACTTTAAAATTGTCTTGACCCTATACGGCCTTCGAATCCCCTTTAAACACTCTTAGGTGATGAATAAAAAAATGTACTAATCTGCTCTCTCTATTTTAAGACCAAAATTAAAAAATCTTACTTAAAAAATTACTTTTCCCTCCATATAAACTTGGAAGCCCCATTAACGCCTATAGGGGATGAATTAAAAAAAAAACTCTGAAATCAGTTTTGTTGTCTTTTAACATACAGACTAAGACTGACATTAGAAATATCTTACTATATTTTCTTGCTCTCCATATAAACCTTGAATACCGTTTTAACACTTTTAACCCCCTTAGGGGTGGTATTTTTCCAAGACGATGAAAGGATTTTTTTTTTCTAATAAGTAATCGTACTACAAAGTTGCCCATCTCTAGCTCAAAAAAAATGTTTCTCATCCTAATCTTGCATAAGTACCTTTTTAACCCCCTTAGGGATGGAATTTTCTAACACGTTAAAAGTACTAACTGTTTTTCTATTCTAATAAGTAATTTTTCTACAAAGTTTCAAGTCTCTAGTTCAAAAAATAATGTTTCCCCCATACAAACATTGCACCCCTGTCTCCTACTTAACCCCCTTAGGAGTGGAATTTTCTAAAACGCTGCAAGAACTTTTTATGCATCTTAATAAGTAATCTTCCTACAAAGTTTCAAGTCTCTAGTTAAAAAAAAAGTTTCCCTCATACAAACTTTGCACCCCTATTTCACCCCCTTAGGGATGGGATTTCCAACAATTCCATCTTGTCCCTTCTTTTTAGTCCCAGTAGTTTCGGCTGTGCGTTGACGAATTAGTCAGGAAGTCTTCTTTTACATATATAGATAAATCAAATTTCTCATTCTCTCCACCTCATTTTAAGCATCTTAGCTGACCATCCATCCGTAATGTGCGTGCTGGTGCCATGAGACCGGTTTAATTTATTTAAACTTTGTGACACAATACAAAAAAAAGTATATATGGTGGACTTAATGCCATAAGGCATTCTCTACCAGTCAACCAACGGGCTAAGCAGAAACATTTGATGCAGGCATTTAAATTATTAATAATTTACCATGTTATAACAATGCCATTAATATCTGGGGACACGGCAGTGCCCCCGCCAAGTCGAGCGCGAAGCAAACACTGCCGTACCATCCTTCACTGGAACCATTTCGCCACATTTTCAGGCCCCTATTTGAGAACCTCTGGATAAGACCAGAATGCAGAAATTTTCGTCATCCAGTAAGCTATAATCACATACTTAAAATCCAAAATTTCAAGTCTGTAGGTCATTTAGTTCCGAAGTTAAGCGAAAGCAAAGTTTCGCATTTATGACACTCACTCATGATCATCAAAATAGAACTAAAACTTCCCATAAACTCAGAGAGCTGAAATTTGGTACAGAGTTAGGGTTTAATGGCCACATAAAGGGAAAACTATAAAAAATTGCTATTTCAACCCAGTTTTCTAGATACACCAACTGTATACATTACTTTGTAATCCTATACAAATATATAGGATTACAAAGTTACATTTGCAGTGAATGGGAAAATTCAAAAGCAAGAATGGGCCTGCATTCATAGTTTGTAGGTATGGATAACACATTAACCTTCAAAAAGAAGTGAGATTCCATAAAAAACACTCCATGTAAAAAAGAGGCCAAGTCTCGAAACTCTTCCACCGTAAAAAGTTGTGAGATATTTCGTAGAGCCAAGTTTCAGGCATTCTTATTAATCTTTATTTGCTTGCTTGACGACCGGTTAGCCTAGTGGGTAGTGACGCTGCCTACGAAGCTGAAGGTCTTGGGTTCGCGGTAAGGGCAAATAATTGTGTGATGAGCATGAATATTTGTTTCTGAGTCATGGAAGTTTTCTATGTATTTAAGTATTTATATCTATTATATATATCGCCGTCTAGTACCCATAACACAAGCCTTACTGAGCTTACTATGGGACTAGGTCGATTTGTGTAAGATTGTCCCTTAATATTTATTTATTTATTGCTAAATAAAATTTTGTGACTTGGCAATCATAATTTTAGGTAAGTATGCAAAAATCTATAAATACAGTTAAGTTGTGTGATTGCCGCGTTGCAGAATTTTATTTAACAAGCAAAAACATTCCATGTAAAAAAAGAGGCCAAGTCTCGAAACTCTTCCACCGTAAAAAGTTGTGAGATATTTCGTAGAGCCAAGTCTTAGGCATTTTTTAATCTTTATTTGCTTGCTAAATAAAATTCTGTATCTTGGCAATCACACAACTTTCCTGCATTAATGGATTTCTGCATACCTAAAGCTATGTAGTATTGTGTGATTGCCAAGTCACAAAATTTTATTTAGCAAGCAAATAAAGATAAAAGAATGCCTGAGACTTGGCTCTACGAAATATCTCACATCTTTTTACGGTGGAAGAGTTTCGAGACTTGACCTCTTTTTTACATGGCATGTTTTTTATGGGATGATGCATTTCCGATTAATGAGGCACAGTAGCTAAAGACAATCTGATTTGAAAATTATTAGTCAGGATATTCGTATCAGGCTACAACCTGCGCCGACAAGCCGAGCAAATCGAAAAATTCTCTATTTTACTATGACGTCGTGCACTCTAACAAACAACCTACGTTACGTAATCACATCGCTTACATTGCACGAGTAGGCTATACTGAATGCGAGAAAGGGGTAGCCTATAACGTTATTACATTATTATATCGGTTAAAAAAGTATCGGTTTTATATTAATGGTTTAGATTTATAACGTTATAATGGATATCGCTATACAGCGCGTCAAATATCGGTTTCGAGTATAGCGGTTTTAGGAATAATAACGTTATAAATGATAGCGCTATACGAAAATAGCGCTATTTAAAGGCCTGGTGACACCGTAAGATGTCACGTGACCTGATCGAAAAACTGTTACAATGTTATTGAGTTTTCACTTCTGCCGGCACTCCCGGAGTGCAACCCGGTCTTTTTTTTTGCTGCGAGTGATCATAGTATCACGTACAAACTTACCGACCTATTCGTCTCGTAAACAAATAAATAAAGAAAAGAATATAAAAAAAAAAAATATTGACGTACATCCACAATTAATGGCAAATTACATGGTTCAAATAATAACTTGAATGGTAAGAATATGTAGACAGGTGAAAATGCAATAGTACGATAATGAGTTATAGGTTATACTTAATAGTTATTTGTGCAACAAGAGAGCAAAGTTTTTTTTGCTGCGAGTGCTGATTTTGAGTCTTGAGGAAGCGAATCTAAAGTTTGAATCTTGAGCGCAGCGAGGGACTCAAAAGCACGAGATGCAAATACTTTGCTCTCAAGTAACACGGTACAACTTTTCACCTCAGCAGTTAGAACATATTCACATCAAAAATATAACAAAGTATTACGTACCTACCTATTCATCTCGTGATTATTCAGGAAGGAAACTTAATTAGGTGTTCTTTACAGCTTGTTTTTAACTAAGCGTCGCGCCGATAGTAAGTACTAGAAAGGCGAGACAAGGCGCGGGAAACCAAAGGATATGTATATTATTATCTATACGAATCTCGCGTGACACTAACACATCACTAAAAACAAATCGTATTATTGTTAAAATTCACAGATTTCTCTCATATTTTCGAGCTATTTAGAAATATTTATCATTAATGTTTGTTCCACATTAGCATATTACGTGTATCTCGCGTGCACACCAAAAACTAGCCGTACTGTTGTTAAAATACTGCCTTCGTCACTGACTTCACTACATTTCCTAATTAGATACAGAATTTAACAATAACAAGAATGAAGAATAATCTACCTAATAAAATGAGAAACAATTTAACACTGCGGATTTTTTTAAAAGGGTCGGGGCGTCGCGCGTGCGTTCAGAAACTGCATCTGTGGTAAGTATACGTTCATAAAATGTAAGATTGTTAAATCTAAAATTATTAATCATCTAGCGTAATAATGTTTACAATGTTTACAGTACATATAGTGCTACTTTCCCGCACTAGTGCGGAAAGAGCACTTTCCGTGCATATGTCGAAACTTTAAAGAGCCATATGTACAGTACAGTAAAACGTTGTACGATACACGTGCGAATAGGTAATTCGCAACTCGTGTCGATATAAAACACTCCCTTCGGTCGTGTTTTAATTTATCACCACTCGTTGCCAATTTCCTAATTTCGGCACTTGTATCGTAAATAACTAATTTCATGTTTCCCTTTAAGCGATCATGACATATGCAAGCCACCGGACATTGATAATAGTAAAGATTAAAGCGACTTGTCCGGCGAGAAACAGCATTACGTACTCTCATGTTACATGAAATGGAACAGTTATTTCAGGTAGGTACTTATAATTATTACATAGGTAATACTTTCGCCAAGACAATAATTCGCGTAGGTATATCCCAAGAGAATTTTAACATCATTATTTTCTAAAGTAATGATTATTTTTTAATTCATTCGTAATAACAATAACCCCCCATTCTCGTCCGGCCGGCCGGACGGTTCGGATGATTATTATTGAATTTAATCAAGAATAAACGGGTGCGTAACGATGCCTATAAAAATGTTTGAAATAATATTAGTCGCAATAACACTCTTTTCATATAATTCTTGAGTCATATAACAACACTTAATATATTTACATACGATATAATTATCATTTTAAGTAATGATTATTTGATGTAATAACATTTAATATAACCTTTTAATATAATTCATATTTCCTATAATGAACAAATGAAATAATGCTAATTTCTTCTAATGCACAGTTAGCATAATATTTTTTGGTAGACTCTAAGGCAGGTAGGTTCGACGACGAGCGAAGCGAGGAGGAGTGTTAGGTTGACTGCGACCTTACAGAGCGCGCGAGCCGAGCAAGCGAAGGGAGCGTGCCGCGGTAGCGGCCGGCGAAGCGCCAGAACCGAACACTTTTTTACTATAATATATACTTACATAGTATAATTTGCAAACCGTTATGTTTGCTACATTTTCTTTTGATAATAAAATATTATGCTACTTGATAGTTATAATATATAACTTGTATATAACATGAGCATTATCCCATATAATGATTATACAAAATAAGTGTTATACCCGATGATAGTTATACAAAATAAACATATAATATATATTTTGAAATTATAAGCAACGTTTAATATATACAATGAGTGATTATATACCTTGAAAATATATCAAATGTTGTTATAGCGAATGAAATTATATTATTTATTTTTATACCCATCATTACACACCCAGAATAAACTTCATAACTCCCATAATTCATAAATTTCAAGGCACTTCGTGTAATTTTTCTTTTAGAAATTATATTTTTTATGGTTCCGTAGTCAACAAGGAACCCTTATAGTTTCGCCATGTCCGTCCGTCTGTCTGTCTGTCTGTCTGTCCGTCTTCGGCTTAGCTCAGTAACCATTACGACTAGAAAACTGTAATTCGGCATGGGTATATAAATCAATCACGCCGACAAAACAGTAAGATAAAATCTTGAAAAATATTTTTGTTTAGGGTACCTCCCCTACATCGAAAGCGGGGGTGTATATTTTTTTTTAACCCATGGTGTGGGCCCATAGCTCGTTCAAAAATATTATGTGTTTCCTAGAATCATTTTTCAAATCAGTGATTAGTTTGCGAGATATTGGGCTTTAAAGCCCTAATTTTAGTTCGATTCATGTGTCCCCCCCCCCTGCCGGCTAAGTGGCTTTTACTGGGGATGTGAAAAAATTCGTGGTAGTAGTACATATAATGAATTTAAAAGGAAAACTATCACGGACAAGTAGGCATAAATAGTTACCGAGTAATAGTCGACCAATTTAATGTGTACTTGGAAAGGCCGATTTTCGTACAAATTCGGCCGACGCAACCGCACCGCACGTCGATGTAACTAAGACAGACAGGCAACTACGGAACCCTACACTGCGCGTGGCCCGACACGCACTTGGCCGGTTTTTAAAATAAGTTAGGTACACAAGTTGGTACTTGTCTTAATACCTGCTGCTGCATTAGACTTAGAGAAGTCCATAACATTATGAAAACTTGTATTATTAACCCGGTTTTGTCTGTCTGAGACAAGTTGCGCTAATGCGAGCGCAACTTGTGTCTCAGACTCTTCTATTGCTAATTAGAAAATGTGAGACTTGTAAGGTCTAAAAACAAAAGGAACTCGTTGGACAGCATATTAGAAGTACGTACCTAAATATGTACATGATTGTAGATGTATATACCTCAACTTTACGAACAAAACATACTTTCACAACCGACAAGATTTTTAAAATGTCTTTTGGAATTTCGTTTCCAATTTAATTAATTCCATAATGTAACGAAGGTAACCCGAATAAATTGTATGACTAGTTTTCGTTACATAATCGAATCGATAGAGATGTTGACAGCAAATAAAATAATCAATAATTTTGTTTTTTTTTCTTAGTAAATAATATAATTATCTCGGCCCTAAGTTTGTGCTGTTTTGCGTTTGTGTGTATTCAACAGATGTGAATTAGCGAAAGGGTAATTAAGTTAATCAGGGTCACAACACAATAAAAATAGCTTCATAAAAAAACCTGGCCCTAATGGACACTGCATTATTCCTGAAAATACCCCTGAAAACCTAATTAGCCTTGATTCGCAAGTGCTATCCTTGTGTTTTACTACATCGGCTGCATACTTAATACTTTATGCTACAGGATGACTTTCACATTTAAGAGGGACAACATAATTCATGAAGAAAAGTTCCCTTAAGTGCAATTTTCTCCTCAGACATTTAACTTTTCACAGAATAAACGGGCTCTTGAGAACTTATGTAACTAAGAGGCGATAAAAAAATCATGTCACCTCCGGATGTAGGCCAATTGCGGGATTATTTACGACGCTTACCGACAATTTGTAACAGGGGAACCAGTATAAATCAGATCTCCAATTACTTACGGTTGTTACGAATTTTGTGGTCAAACTATATTACAGACGTGTGAGAAGGTATGTCGGCCAAGTGAACATCCCAGGGTGATGGGTGAGCATAATTTTTACGAGGAATATCGTAAAACAGTGATCGATATTGATGAGATTACATTGTAATTTTAATAAGCCATGAAAAATTGATGAATATACGCATCATTTTATTTTTATTGAGTCATCTGTAAACATGAAAAGTTACTTTAGGGTGGCCGTGACATTATCCAGGTAGAAATTATAAAATAAAATAATCAATAACCAATACGTTTAAAAAACCGTAACTCTGTGTTTTCTTTACTGTGTTGGGTTTGTGCTAAAAGGTGCAAAGGAGGAAGGGTAATTATTTTGGAGTGTGTGTTTGTAAAAGGGCGCCAAAATGACAAAGGCGAAAAAAACTAGGGAAAAAAATTGTGAAGTGAGAGCGTAAAACGGAAAAGTGCGCCCAAAGACCATCTCGCTCCACCCTGATTGATTGTATCTGTCTGTTCTATCCCTTTCTTCGACACGCTCTGCAGTATATGCCTGGAAGGTTTTTAAAGGAGGCAATATTCAAACTTATTGAAATTTCTGATCTTTTGCAGTTTTGTTAATGCGCTTTATATGGTGAAGCAACGCAAGTACTCGTAATAAAATGGCTGTGCTAAATTTATTATTCGCGAGTATTTATCGTTATTAAATATTCATGAATTAATCGTACAAAGCTGAAGTAACTTTCATTATATTGCAACACTAATACGTAGGTATTGACTGTTTGAAAGTGAGAGTGACACAAGGAGAACGCATAATGTCGCCATACAATGTGTTAATGAATTAATGTTAGGTATTATGACATTCGTTAGGAGTCAATGTACGCATGTGGACTGGCGTTGAAGGTAGGTACATTCTTGAACAATTGATATTTGATTCTAAACTCTTTGCAATGTGGTCGAAATTCACTTACAATGGCAAAACGAGGAAACGATTGGGATGTTTGTAAATAAAACGGCTAATCGGCCGAGTATGAAAATAACCAAACTAGTATATTCTTCAATTAGCGAACTTACATTATTTTTACTTTACCAGTTGTTGTTGGTAGCAAAAAACTCATTGAAAGTATCTGTACCTACTGCCTGAAAGTTTTTAAAAGTTACTTACTTGAAAATCTTGCCCTGTTCTAACCAAAACAGAAAACATTTGCTTTTTAACTAGTTAGCTGTTCTGTAGTTATTGGCCTGTGTACACGTCCAATTGTTTGTCCATATCGCCATTTTGATTATTATAATATTTTCGTTTACATTTGTGCAATTTGTCCATCCCGCGATTCATCCATTCACAATTCACCAACTTAGGATAAAACTCACCGATTATTTGGATGAAGAATAATAATTTAAAAAATGTTTTTAAGGTGAAACTGTACTTACATATGGTGTATCATATAAGGTTGGAAGAAACGCTTTGACCAACGGCTAACATATCTGCTAAATGTGACTGCGCTTGGGCCAACAATGTTTAGTTTAATCAGTGCAAAAAACAAGGAAAGGTGATAGTAAGAGAGTATTTTTTTTACGGGTGTGAAATCACATTACAGTAAAATCGAATGCAACAGTGTGTTGCAAGCGTATAAGGATTACTGCAACAGCATTTGCGATGCATATTAAACCAGAAGAAAGTCCGAGACGTTTGCTCGTTATATTTTAACGGCTCTCTTATTGGTCAAATTATTACACTCAATAAAATTATGGCGTAACCACTTCAATGAGGTGTAAACAGCTTATTGTTCCTATGCAGATTTCTCCGCGTGATTGCTTCTTCTATACAGTGGCTGATTTTCTGTATTTTTATTCAACATGCTAAGCATGTAACGTTGTTCTAGTTTAGTAATAACTAAAGCTAGATTTGTACGACTAAATTACATTTGGCCTTATACCAAAATAAGATATCGTGTCGGTTGTGAGCAAAAGTATGTTATCGTTACAGAAAAATCGGTGCCCTCCATTGTTTCGTAAAACTTGCTGGCCAAACGAAATGTATGACATGAAGATATTACGCATATTTACTTATGACGCTACTATGCACCCGTTCTTCTACATTATAATTCACATATCTACCTACATACCTATGTTAGAACGAGGGGTCCCATATTGAATTGGCTGCTGAAGGAATTTGTATCGTTATTCCAAATAAAATAGGAGATTCTTCACCATATTTATTAATTATCGTTACAATGATATTTCTAGATGCTTGTTGCAGCCATGTTGAAGGGAAAGAGAGCGATCGACCCGCTTTACCGGCGGAGCACACCGTCGGTAAGCAGATCGATCCTAGCGCCACCATAAAATTCATTGTCCTATTTTTTATACTAACACATTGTAGTAATCATCGCTAGTCCTATTTTTTTTCGTACTGACTTTTTTGTTCCTAAATGTCTGTAACCATTATCGGAAGTCATACATAATGCTCAGTTGTCCTTAAATTTTCTAAATAAGAGTTTTCTTAATAACGGACATATCATAATTTTGTTAGGTGTTAATAAAAAATTGGTTCTTGGCTCGCTCGGCTCGCGCGCGTAAGGTACACCTAACACTCCTCCTCGCTTCGCTTGTCGTCGTACCTACACGGACCTGCCTTAGGCTACGTCCGCACAGACAGGCGGCTTGTTTAGCGTCAATAGCGTCTAGCTAGGCTAGAGCCTTGTGGCCTCGCCTCGCGCCTTATGACAAAAACAAACACGTTTATTTACTTCGATAACGCCAAGTAACATTTATGATGAAAAATATTATGAAAAACAATTTTAGGATTAAAAAATGTATAACTAGTGTCATTATGAATTTAAATAAAACGAACAAGTGAGTGTAATGATGAAAAAAATTATGAAAATAAATATTAGGCTATGAGAAATTTATGATTATTGTAATTATGACTTCGAGTGGTTACGATCGTTAGGAATAATAATTATTAGGACTCACGATTATTATGGCGTAAAATTTTCTGAAGAACATTTTCGGACTTCCAGGTGAACCAAAGCGCCGCCTAGAAGGAGCGACAGGCACAGACTACATTTTTGTAAGCGTACGTATGTACCGTATACACGGTTTGTTCAGGCTGGAATAACGAAAATACCTGGGATTTTACAATTTCCTTTTGTTGCTAAATATGAAAGGATAAGAGAAGAAAGAGATTCCTAAAACTGACCGAAGTGTGGCACGTGTACTGGAGTTGCTACTGTTTGTTATATTGGTCATGTTTTCTCTGTTTTACAACCCTACTTGAAGATAACAATAAAACAATAGGCGGTAGGGGTTGGATTTAAGTCATTTTAGTAATTTTATCTAGAACGAACTATACCTAATGTTGAGCGCTGCATAATATAGGCCCAGACGCGTCATTGTCGCTTAATCCGCCTGCACTATCTTAAATCTATTGAACATACTTTTTTTGAACTGTATTTAATTAATAGGTACTACTCATTTTTGCTCTAATAAGTATCTACACAATGATTTTAAACTTGCTTAGCTTCGTAACTTAGGATTTACATTGTTACGTGAGTAACACAATACGGGTAACAGATCTATACGAACAAAGGTACATATGAACCCAATTAAAAGAGGCTTATACGTGGAATAATATAAAATACTGTGAACGTTATGCGATCATTTAGTTATACAACAAAATGGTTATATTTGTTAGTTTGCGCAACGCAATAGTCAATTAAGGGCTACTTTTTTTAGGGAACATGTGTCGGCCGTTGAATCAAGTGGTGCGGTATCGCAAGTCCTACCTTCAGTAGCGCCAGTCTGCAGTAACTTCAGTAATTACGTATGTACAGTGGAAAAAAATCGGTACCGAACACAAATTTTAACGCGAACAGAAACATTAAGGATTTACTTTAATTTGACAGTTAACAGCGCGCGTAGAAGGTCGACAGCGTCTTCACCGGATGATATCCGTACATTTCATATATCCTCAAGTATACATTGATGCATGATTAAATAATTACAATTGGAAGTTGTTTAGCGAAAATTTAAGGATCTAACCTAATTAGAATGTTGCCCCTTGTCGTAAATTGAAATGGTTCGAACGGGTTTTTTGTGAGTTGCGCCTATGCCCTAAACTAGTCCAATTTTAGTTCTACCAGCCATTTGCAATCTTGCATGCTCGAAATTTTGCTTTGTGTAACGGCAATAGATTTTTTATCGTCTTTCAATTAATGAATATAGTCATAATACAATAACAACCATCCGTTACGCAAACACATCAGGTTGACAAGCATGTAGCACATGTTCAAGGCTCTCATACAGAAGTTTCTCTCTGAAACTGCGTGTTTATACATTTACAAGATAAATACACCCAGTAGTATTAAGCAAAACAACCGCAGCGTATCGCCAATACAATATTCGGGCGGTAGAAAGGCGGTTTCTCCCGTAATCCCCGCGAGTGGCGACAGCCCCGCTATTCTGTAACTTGTCTTACCGTCACCTCACCGTTCACCCACGAATATATCTTGATGCCGCAATGCGTAGTAACTACGCGTAGGTAGAGTTCTAGTTTCTTTAGGAGTGACGGGTGGGGTGAGGCGCATTAGCGTGTTCCGAATAACAGCCCAGATGTCACGATTCCGCTTTCCATCACGCATAATTTTATATACTTTATGAAGCTGCATTACTGGTGTAGCCAAATGACGACGTTGTTACACTTATAGTGACTTTGAGATGTTAGTACCTGTACAATTGTCGCTGTTGGACTGGTACAGGTAAATTAGTTCCAGTTGACGCATGACAGCTTTGAATCTATCTAAATCCATGATTTTATATCTTAACACTAATCTAATCACGAATCTATTTATGTAAATAAAAAATGAAAACACCATTCAACATCTCTATTAGACAAGACTTTTAATTTTCTAAACCGCACTCAACTCGTTTCATCCGTTTGGGAGCTATGATGCCACAGACAGACACACAGATACACAGACAGACACACAGATACACATGTTAAACTGGCACCCCTCATTTTCGTTGGGGATCATAGAACTCGGTTCACATCGACTTTCCTATTTTAAGTCAAATGAGCACCACCTAGACGTACAACTTCTGAAACACAGTTAGCCAAATGAATCAATAATAAATACACTCAGAGGCAATGAAAACGGGTCACTTCCCAAGGATTACTTTACAAAGTGACCCGTTTTCATTGCCTCTGAGGTAGCGTACCTTCATAGTTCACATTGGGAATTTCACTCAGAGGCAATGAAAACGGGTCACTTTGTAAAGTAATCCATGGGAAGTGACCCGTTTTCATTGCCTCTGAGTGTATTAGGGGAGTATGGAGATATGAGTTCCGGTTTTTCTTCCGATATGTTTAACGCCACGCGACGGTTAGATACTAGCATTATATTTTCGAGCAGATTGTTCGTCTTATGAAAGAAAGAAAGAAATATAGAAAGAAATATATTTAATTGGTGTGATACCATGTTACATGTGTGTCTTACAATTGGAATTCACGAAAATGGATGCCACTCAGCATAGGCCACCAGCAATACATGCTAAAGGCGCTGGTTTTCAGGGCACCCAGAGAGAGATATACAGATAAAGATCTTAATATATAACTTATAATTATAACTTAAACGTAACTGAACTTAATAAATGAGAAGGAGAGGTCAATGGTCAATCAAGTGTTTACAAATCAGGTCTAAGGTAAGTATGATGCAATGCAGGTGTATGTAGATATGATGTAATTTACAAATATTGAAATGAAGAGCTGAAATGAAATGTGGATTGTCCGCTTATGCATTAGATATTTGTAGGTTGGTAAGATACATTTGAATATTGTTTTTAAATGATGCAATAGATACACAGTTTTTGATAGGTGGTGGAAGATCATTCCAACACTTCGTGGCAGCATACCGAAAACTGCCACGAAAAGCGGACGTGTTGTGTTGGTTACTAATCAGTCTTAACGCTCCTCGCTTTTCACGTGTGGATAAATTTAATTTGCTGTACAAGTATGATGGTTGTTTGGTGTGAATGATTCCAAAAATTAATGAAGCAAAGTGTGAGGTTCGTCGGCGGCCATGTTTAATAATTTGCTGCTATTTAAAAATGAGGTGATATGGGATCGGCGTGGGACATTAAAGCAAAAACGCGCACATGCATTTTGGATTCGTTTGTATCAAGGTACGAGTACGCGCAAGCAAACACCCGCCGAAAACAGCATCAGCATAACTCAACTTGGACAGAATAAGAGTGTCACAAAGATTAATGCGTAAGTCCACACTAATGAAGTCACGGACGCGATAAAGCACTTTCAGTCTGTAAAAGCAGTTACGCATCAATTCTAAGACGTGCTCTTCAAAACGTAGTCTGCAATCCATGACAAGGCCTAAGTTACGAGCTACGTAGACGCGCTCTAAGCGATCGCCCAAAACGGATACCTTGGGGTCGTAAGACGCAAGATCGCGTAAGCGTTTGTCTGTACCAAACATCATTAATTTGGTTTTACTCGCGTTTAAGACAAGATTATTAGTCTTGCACCACTGAGCAATACGTTCTAAATCTAAATTAAATTTGTTTTCTGCTGAGTTGGTTTCATGAGGTTTAAATGATACATATATTTGAAGATCATCAGCGTACATATGATAATTACAATATTTTATATTCTTTATAATGTCAGCACTATACAAAATAAACAATAACGGTCCTAAAATAGAGCCTTGTGGCACTCCCCGTTTCACAGCCAAAAGTCTGGAGACTGATACATTCCCGTTTTCATCACGTGCTTCGAAAGATTGGGTTCGCCCAGTAAGGTAACTCGCAAACCAGCTGATAGAACCTGTGTCAACTCCATAGAAAGCCTTATTTGATTTTAGTTACGGTATGAATGAAAAAAATTGTAACTATACTTCATAAATATCTAAGGGTGTGTTTAACTTAGGATTCTGGAGTTTTTACAAACTTTAAATCAGTACAAAACGTATTGTTAGCCGGTAAGATAATGAGAGTGAAGAAATTTGCATTACAGTAATTTAACTGGAACCAGATTTCAAAATCAAATATTGCAAAAAATAATATGATAGTTGCAGTTTTGCGTTGTTCAAGCGCAATGGAAAGTATTTAACCTTATTGGATTCACATTGCAGCATTTTTGTCTCAATGTCGTTGCCTATGTATAGGATGTATTATAGCCATTAATGTCACCCATGTACCTAAATATCAAACTCAGAAACAAATGAGTGAAATACAGCAATAAATTAAGTTTAATATAAGGGGATTATACACGGTCGGCCTGTTGTAATTCGTTTAAGTATGATATGAGTGTTATTTATGCAATTTTTCACAAAAACGCCCGTGCGTTATCATATCTCGAAGCTTTTAGTATTAAGCAAGTGGGCTCGGGTTACACTGTTGCGAGCGTGTTAAAGTGAGTCCACTTGCGAGCACGAATTTTTCTTAATGCTCGCTTGCCGCGCCACATCAAATGAGCAAACCTTTAGGAATTCCGCTTGGACTCGTGTATAACCGTGTCACTCTAATAGTACTTAATAATTTTTCCCTTTTTTCTCAGAACTTGAATATTCCATATTTTTTTTAGGTTTCTATTATGTGACGATACATAACTACAAAATATATGAAAGCGTCACATTGTGGAGTAAAATAATTGGCAATACTTTTTATCTTTATCTGTTATCGAGAGTGCTCATGATTCTGAGTAAGCAAAACCCCCAACATTAAAAATAGTGAGAAAAAAAAGGTACTCGTACCTACACTACGTCGGTACCTATTGTTGCCATTGTTTTGTGATTCCTGCACCAAAAATACGATTTAATTTTAGGTAGGACGAAAATGCACGTAACGTAGGATTTACAACTTCTTTTGGTGCTAAATATGAAGAGAAAAGATAACAAAGATACGTCACAATGTCATAAACCTGACCGAGGTGTGCATGGTAGTAGCTACTTTTTGTTGTTTATGCGTAATACGGGTGTACTCGTAGACTCGAAAATTATTATTACTCCAAAAGAAAGAAGGCAAAAACATATGCCTAGTGACGAAAATCCCATTCAGATATCTCAAAGAATTACGAAGCTACAACCGTTTTAATATTGCTTGTTAGAGTGTGACGTCACATTACAGGATGCTGCCGGCAGGCCGCGTCGACGACGACACCGACCACGATGCGGCGCGGCACATTGCCGTCTTCTGTGACGTCACATTCTTCACATTCATCGTTTCATATGAAATAGCGTTTTGCGAAAAAGGGACAGAACATACCCCTTATTAAAAGTTTGGACACTTATAACAATTGTAGGTGAACCTTAAATAAATAAATAAAAAAATAAAATAACTTCGTGATTGTTTAACCTTTTGCGTTGATTTTTTCTCCATTTGACTACATTTTTAATCCTTTTTCGAGAAAATATGACATTATTGATTATTTTATTTAGTGTCTACGCCCCTATTGTTGTACGAGTACCATCTTACTTAAAGAACAATTAAACAATCGATATTAAGAATAGGTTTTAAGTAAACAACAAAAAAACACACCAAGTATATCACTAGTGGGTCTGGAAGAAGGGGGCTTTGAAAATGATTTCTCCTACCTAATCTACCTACCTTCACTCTCTCTAAGAGTTGCCTAGGAAATGCTTCTCCCTATGCATAACACTTGTCCCGGTTCCTATGCCGCCCCACGGATTTATAATTTTTGTTTTAAAAAATAATAAGTTTGGCCTAGAAATAAATAATATTCGCATAATCGCACTTTGTGTGGCACGTGTATTTCAAATCTAGGATTACGTTACAGTTTGGATTATATAAAGCTTCTTTTTTACTTATCAATTTCGGTTAGATTATTGAAAAGCCAATAGGTTATTGTTTTATTTGATTCGATTGCGTTATAATAAAGTCAGATCGTTCGAATGTAAATAAAAGAGATTTCAGAAATGGTCGGATGATTACCCGAAATAAATATTACACATACTTTAATGGTAATCAGATTTAAAACTACTTTATTAATTGTATTATTATCATTGGTATCGGGTCAGGTTTGCAAAACTTCGTGTGAAATACTGTTCGCTGAGAGCACAATGCACTTGGGCAACTATGTGACTTACATTACATATTTGGATTGCTTAAAGGAGGCCAATTCCTTTGATTATATATAAATTAATTAGGAGACAATCTTTGGATTGGTGTACAATCCAAGTATAACCCCCGTAAAAAGCCCAATAAGCCTAGTGTTATGGGTACTATATTTAATAGATATAAATGCATAGAAAATATTCAAGACTCAGAAATAAATATAATGCTTATCACTTCAGCCGACCGGTTTAGCCAAGCGGGAGATAATGACGGACCCACGAAGATGACGGTCCTGGGTTCGAGTCCTGGTAAGGGCAAATTTTGGTAGTCGTTGTGGTACTTTATTAGACCACAAATATATTATTATGCTCCTTGGCAGTAGGTAGGTGAAAATAGTGGAAAATGCCGTTGTGTTTGTATCAGTGTGTGTTGTGCCATACAAGTTGTGTGTATGTGCATGGACGTTCTCAAGTATTTGAGTGCATTGTTTGATATAATGTTGATTTTGCGACGTGGTTCTTTCCTTTTCTTGGTGACATCATGATAAGGAATAAGGGAGGAAATGATAGGAGCTGGCTCATAGAGGACTTGTTTGGCCCTCCTACAAAACGCACACGGTGTGACGGACTGCCCGCCGTCCCGCCAAGGGCGCGAACCTGCCAATTTGTCAATGTCGGCGTGTTGTTTGCTTTGATAAGCTCGGCTGTAACAGTGTAACTAACCACTTATCGGCGCGCTAGCTCGGCCGGCCGTCACACGACGTGGGACGATGAATCTTCTATGCTCTACCATCATACAGTTTATTTTCATTATTATTTAAATCCTCTCTCAATAGCGTGTTATGTGTCAGCGTAAAAAAAAGTGTGTTCCGTTCTGAAATTGGTACCCGGACACATCAGGGTACACACGTGGTACATGATATGATAAAAGTTCTCAAATATAGAATATAATAGAAAAACTTTATTCAACATCACATGACAATTCAAGTTACATGGGAACCTTATAAGTAGACTTAACATATACATTTTTAGGTATTTATGTTCTTTAATTGTAGTTGCTCCCATACACACATTTGTTCCTCTCCAAAAACTGGTTCGAATGGCGTCACAAAAAAATCTTAGTCATCATCCCTATAGCCATATAGCTATATTTAATTTATAACTTATTTTGAATATTTTTTATTTGCTAGTTGAATTAGTCATGGAACTGTCAAGATGTCATTTAAACTAGAAACAATATTTCTGACAAAGTAACGATCGTTCTATTTTATCTTACGATACGTAATGATTCCATTCAGCCTTCCGTGCTAACTCCAATAAACTACTTGTTATGAGAACAAGAAAAAAACTAACCAAAACAATTGCGAATCGCTGCTCCGTGTACTACCGGAAAATGGCAATAAAGATTTTCATAACATGAAATGATCTCGAGTACGATGCACGCATACATGTTTTGGCGTTCACTTTCGTTTATGAGCACGATGATCAGAGCTCGGAAAGGGTGAGCTGTTTTGAAGGCTGGCATAACACGGGCAAACCTGTCATTTAATGGTAGGTATTTGTCGTATGTGTAATTGAATTACTAATTAAATGATTTTATTATTTATTTAGCCGTTAAAACGAACACAAGTGAATTAGAATCTACGGAATGTGATTAAAATTACACATAAACTTTAGCATAAATAAAAAAGCTTAGTCAGTACTATATTTGCAATGTTAAATAAATTATAGTTTAATCATGATTAATAAAGTTTTCCTTTGTTTTAATATTTATTTTTAGGGTGTTTCCATATTCATATTCTACACATGACATTAATGACATAAGAATAGCTCATCCTTTCCGAACTCTGCTGATGATACCGCCTGATAAAATATTACTTCTATGATAATGATAAATCTGTATCGATTACCATGCATGTCTTTAATTTTATAATCGTAGAAATTACAGTTATTAATTCTAACGCTCTTTCGAAAATTTACGCAATAGGGAATATGCATGTGATTTAGAAATGGACAAAAAAAATCACGTGTAATCTATATTGCTTAATAAATATACACACATGATTATTTTTTCCAATTATCATGTTTCTATTGATAAAATAAATTGTTTAAAAGTACTATTTTTCAAATTCCCTCGCAAATTTCCAAAACGCAACGCTATTGGCGGAGCGAAACGTGACGTCACCGTGCAGGTCGTTAGTATGATTATTGAAAGTTATTCGCATTGTTTGGCCGCTGTTTATGATAAATAATCAGTGTTTTTTGGTAATTATTAAGTGAAAAAAGACTCGCCACAATGACTGAAGGCGGTTTTGTCAAGACACAGTCGGATAATCTGCCTAAAATTGATGTGTTCATGATGACTAAATTTAATACATACTTCGCAAATATTTGTGACTTTACGTCCGCTGAACTAAGAGGAGTAAAAGCTGCAAGGTAAATAAGTTACAGATATTCAATAAATTTTCATATTCCTTGTTTTTATACTCGTGAGATTGGTCAATTAAATAATTATAACCTATTTTGGCGATTCAAATAGCTAGACTTTTAATCTACTTCAAATAGGTGTCTTTGTTAAATAAGTGGAATAAAAAACTAGTAGATATTTATCCATACTATATACTATTTTACTATACTATAACTTTATATATTATATATACTAACTTCTGCCCGCGACTCCGTCCGCGTGGAACTCATTTATATCGTAGCTCCATACAAACTTTCACCCCCACTTCATCCCTTTGGGGGATATGGGGGGAGCTACGATATAAACGAGTTCCACGCGGACGGAGTCGCGGGCAGAAGCTAGTTATATTATATATTTTATATATACTTACTTAATAATAAATTATAAATGCGAAAGTGTGTCTGTCTGTCTGTTTGTTACCTCTTCACGCTTAAACTGCTGAACCGATTTGGATGAAATTTGGTATACTTAGAGATAGTATAAACGAGTTCCACGCGGACGGAGTCGCGGGCAGAAGCTAGTATTATATAATCAAAGATATGTAGGTACCTATTAGGAATGTTAAATGTTGAGAACATCTTTATGAACTTTAACAAACTAGGTTGTTTTCGTCAAGGCTTATAAATAAAACAAATTTGTGTAGGTCACTCAGTAAAAAGGATTAAATTCTTTTAACTTTCTTCGATCAACAGTGCAAACAAAGAAACTTAGCTAAAAGGTTTCTTGATCAAAATCAACACTCGTAGTCAGCTGTTGATCAACAAAAATCATAATATTTGTAACATTAATAACTAAAAAAATTGGGAATCAGAATAGTTTTATGAATAAGTATATAATACAATTTTGAGGTTAGGTTATTGTTTACCTATATTGTTCGCGAGTCGTAATAAAAAAGATTTTAGGTACCTACATACATATTTAATACTCACGTCGAAATGATCTTCACAACAATATAAACTACTCAAGCACGATACATTATCTCTCCTCATCGCCTTACACCACTTTATCCTTATATTTGCACCTTTGGGCATATGAAAATATTTGCAGTTTTAATGTGATTTTCACACATAGGGACAATACAATATTTATAATAAGCTTTTGTGTGCTCTTCCATTACAATAAGTTGATCTTATAAGCTTTAATCACTCACATTTATTAAAAGTGTGAATCAAACACTTTGTTGTTAATTTGTTTAAGAACCGCCGTGCACTAAGCTGCACGGTGACGTCACAAATGAGCGCGCCAAAATGGTGGCGTTTTGATCGTCCGAAAATGATAGTAATTTTAATTATTTTTTTTTAGCTTATTTAATAATATTGTGAAAGTGTTATATTTTTTTCCGGTTATGTAATTACTTATAGAATAGATAAAAAAAATAAAAAAATGTCATGAATATTCCCTATTACCTTGCTGTTATCTTGTGACATGATGCACAGCATTAGACTGCTAAAGTATAGTCTTATGTATGTAAACGTCTCTTGCGCGATATTGCTTCCTAAGCCTTCCACATAAGAGCCGTGTGCCAATGATCCCGGAAGGATTTTAGTAGGAAAAATGAATCATTGGGTGGATTCTAACTTGACTAAGTAATAGAATTATAAGGGCTGGCGGAAACGTCTCAGTGTTTGGCAACAGGTACGACCACACTAAGTAATACGTATAAGATTTCCAACCTTATTCCCTTCACATACGTTCTAAATTGACATGTGATAAGGCTTCTCCCTACTGGGCCGTGACCCGCTTCACTGATTTATGACCATACATCGGGGTTTTCGGAGCGGGAATGATTTGAGAAAGAGTAGAGATAAACAGATATGTTAGTCTAAGAAAATATCTTATTATGCCTAATGAATAACTACCTCTCTGTGAGTTGTATACAATCTGTGACAAAGTTTTATTTTAATTTCCGTAAAAGTCTTATAACTTATAAGGTAACAATTAAAATAACTTTAATTAATTACCTGCTGTAAATTGAATAGTTGACACGATTTTCAGAATAAACTATTAATATTTTTTCTATATTTGGGACAGTTAATCTACGGCGTCTTGCTGTAAATATCCATTTCAAGGAGCTAAATGATCTTTCCACGTCGACAGTTGTAATAGGTGCATATTTAAATTTTTTGTAGGAATCAATTGATGCACGAGAAGTTTGAGATTGAAGTTCTATTTCTTTGCCTTGTACCAACTCATTTATAATTTTTAGTGTGCTATAGCCAGAATTCTTCTTTAACACCAACTTCAGTTTATCATAAATCTGTTTTCCTTTTACGCGCATGTTTAATTTGGAAACATCTCTATAGGTTTCATGAACTATTTTTAAACTATCGCTGATGGACAGCTTCGCATCCTGTAGTTTTTTAATAGCATTTGGGATAGTCATCAAATGATTTGCTATGAAATTTAAGTCGCTTTTTATATTTGCATTTCCAAACGCTCTTTTTGCCTTTCTAATACTCTGGGCTTCGGTGGGACTGAATGTATTTAGAACACGTTTCACTTCATCGTAATGTTTGCTGTAATACGTTGCAGCTTCTATCCAGGTTCCCCACCGAATAATTGTTGGTCGAGGTGGTAAAGGCACTCCGGGGAGCATTTCTTTAAACTTTTGTATCCTTTTAGGAGATTTCAAAAATGTCTTCTTAACATTTGCGATTAAATCATTCACATCTGGATAAAGTTTTCTTACTAGTTCAGCCACTCTATTTAAACCATGAGCCAAACATGTGACGTGCAAAAGATTGGGAAAAATACATTATAAATTTCTTCCAGCCTTTAGCATGTAGCCCACACCGTCAGTTAAAAGTAAAAGTACTTTATTGTGATTATTATGGTTAGCACCCCATAATTCATCAAGAGCACTTGTGACCGTATTGGATATTGATACATTGTTCGTGCTGTCTAACCGTTTACTGGATATCAAGTATTGAGTGCCAATGTGATCATCACGTAATGCTCCCACTATTACGTTAGCTATTTGACGACCATAATCATCCGTGGTTTCGTCAACACTCACATATATATATTCATTTTTTAGCTCGCTCCGTATTTTATTCATTTTTTCATCGTAAGCTTTATTTAAATATTCCCGTCGCAGTTGACATTCCGAAGGAACTTTTGCAGTTTTTCCAAATTTACCGGTAACACAATTTTCGATAAAATCTTTAAATATCGGATTGTTTACCTGCGTCCATGGTATATTACAGCCCACAACAAATTTCAAGAGCTCACTATTGAAATCATATTTCATACCTGTATGTTTATTAGATGCGACATGTCGCGTTACACTAGATTTCGTTTGAGCGAAGCTCACATTGCTCTTGGTGCAAAATAATAAAGAATCTCGAACCTCTATCTCTGGATTATTTTCTATCCACGAACGCATAAACTCGTAACGAGTTTTTTTTTTCTCGGAGGCATGTTTGTGTTGACTGATTATTTACAGTTTTAATACAATTGCATATAAGTTTATCTACTAGACAAGCAAGGGTAACGGTTGACAATAGGTGTCTAATACAATGTCAATCTTGACGCTCGATATCTATGAAGCATTTTCTTATAAATGAATAGACTTAACTGAAGAGGTTGATAATGAATGACCAATATAAAATATGTACCTATATGTATGATTAATCTTTATTTATTTTTCAATCAATTATTCATTCGGTAGAAACCTACTAGGGTACGATCTGTTTTTAAGTAAATACCTACTCTTTGGCTAATGTCAAACGTTCCCGCTCCGAAAACCCCGATGTATGTTTATGACTTCAGGTGTTCGGCCAAATGTAATCCTGAGCTATCTCAACGGTTATTAACTGTAATACGCTTTATAGGACGCAATGTAAATGTGTACAGGTTAAGGACATTTTTGTTTACTAATACATATTCGTTTTTTGCATATCGATATAATTTTACATACCATAGAAATAAGAAATTCAGTTTTGACAGATTTTATTTATTATTATTTATTTATTTATTAAGCTAACTACAAAAATGTTTAATACAGTTTGTCTGCAGGAAGACTTTTATAACAAGTGCAATTTTACAATAAATACCTAGGTGAGTTCGACACTTACCTATACTATAATGTCTAAGGTAGTATAGCTAATAAGTAAATAAATATTTGCGGACAATCTTACACAAATCGACCTAGTCCCAAACTAAGCAAAGCTTGTACTATGGGTAACTAGACGACGATAAACATACTTATTTAGAAAAATACATACATACATAGAAAACATCCATGACTCAGGAACAAATATTCGTGCTCATCACACAAATAAATGCCCTTTAGTCCAGGCAATGAACTGACAACTTGTATGGAAAAAATGACAATTTTGGAAATAATTTATAATAGCTTACTTTTTATGTGTAACGGATATATTATCAATTAAATAGTTACCCAGCGACAAAATCCGACAAAATTTCAGACATCGAAAAAATGATAAGTTAACTGGCTTCTGAAAAGTCAGTAAAAATATTAATAAATGTTTTTGTCTTTATTTTGGTTCATTTACATTTGCTCTATAATATTCAAGATAAATCGTACAAAAAAAGATAATGCATGCTTCATTTAAATCTACATAATTACTTCCGGGTGGAAAGTTTGTCGGATTCTTGACTAAATCATCTTAGAATAACATTTTCAAATGAAATCAACAAAAAAAACGCTATTATAAATTAATGTTTTTCAAAACCGTATTTTGCCTGGAGTACTTACCGGGATTCGAACCCGGGACCTCTTGCTTCGTAGGCAGGGTCACTACCAACTTGGCTAAAGCGGTCGTCACGTCATCGTTTTTTTAATTTTCTTTTAAAAATACGTATATGGTTCGAGTTGGATGTCCTCGGGGAGGCTGTTTAGAATATATGGCAGGCGTTTTTTTAAAGTTCTATCTCCAAAATAGTTTTTAATTCTAGGGACATCAAATTTACCCACGGACACCGATCTCGTACCATGGTCATGCGTAGTTCTATACAGGTTATGTACATGCTCCTGGTTGCCGTGGTTATTGATTGCCAAAATATATTTATGTTTATATGACTACGATATGGTGATATCAACATTTTCGTATTTCAATAATGTTGAAACACTGGGACCATTATAGGGTAACTGCTAACTGGTCATCCTTTAAAGTCTTAACTTTGTAAATGTATATTAATTAGTCCTGTTACAGGCTACAATCCGACTCACTTCGTACATTTATTAGTCTGTTACAGCTGGGTTTATTAATTTTCGCCTATTTTATTTTATTGAATGAGTTACTAGATTTTATTAAAGTTTAGTTCTAAACCTGCGTGCTACGTTTTTGTATTTATACATATAGTTGTCCAATAAAGTTATCTTATGTATAACTTTGATTTGAGATCGTAAATCAATAGGTTCAATCCATATGGACGGCCAAAGTTCGGCGCAATGTTTGCTCTGCTGAACTTTCATATGTTGTTAAACTTTTTCAGTCTATGTATCATTCTTTTAATCAATTTTGTGAATGATGTAATCGATGAATATTGTGTTACTATCCTAATTAATTGCATGTTATTTCATGATCAAGTATTTGGGACAATGCTTAAGTAACTGGTTAACAATGGTTAACAATTGAGACGACATCTTTTGATATTTTATTGAATTAAATGAAAACGCGAAAACCGGAAAGTATCTATAGTTCCGTACAAAAGGGACTAACGGTGATACGCAATAGCATTTTTTTCCCCATTCAATCCCAGCGTTTCAATAAACCCGGGGGAGATTTATTGGAAGGGTTATGGGTGTATCGGCTTATCGTAGACGTTCGCATGAAGGACAGCGGGTCACGAGGAGGGCCCACGTGATGTCGGCCCGTGGCCGCGGAACGGACACGTTTCGTGCACTATATATGTATTGTAGGCGGAGAGACAGTTATGAGAAACTAGCGTCATTACCTATAGACAGGTCCTGGTCCTGTCCTAAGAGTTTCTTTCGCGTGCTATTTTGACTTTAACGTGTTTCGTGCATTGGTTTGTATATGTTGGACGCGGCGAGCGCTGCCGATGAACGTCATTCATACCAATATCATATCTACTCTTTTTTCAATATAGAGGCCTCGGCAGAGAGTACATCTTTGTACCCTTTGGCGTCGAGACCGTCGGTCCGTGGGGTCCCAGAGTGCATAAGCTATTTGCGGAAATCGCGAAACGTGTGGTTGATGTAACTGGTGACCGAAGAGCTGGCGGCTTTCTCACGCAACGTATCAGCCTTGCAATTCAGCGAGGAAATGCTGCCAGCAACCTCATCTTGTATATACTTTAGAAACTAATAAATTATATTATTTTTGGTTGCTTACGCTGACATTTATTATTTTGGCAAAAATCATAACAGTGACAACATTCAAACTAACTATGTGTATAAAGCCTCTAAAATGCAAATAAAGTAATAAGAAGCTGGAAATACGATTAGTGCCACGATACGAACGATATTGTGCCTACGTATTCAATGGCGATAGTTTTGCGCAACTGTGCCTTATGCTAAAACGATCACTTTAAGACTACACAGCTTACCGATAAGGACCTTATGTCACAGGTGTAGGGGTTATTATCGTTTGGCAGTGATATTGTTTGTCAAGTTTTCGTCACGTGAGTGTCATATGTCGATGCTACGGCGTAGCGCTTTCGTAGCTATTGACATTTGAGTGTCAGAGTCTTTGTAAGGCCGCTGACAGACTGGAGCGGCCAGCGGTGACCGGTGTGAAGTTAGCGGCCAAAAGTTGGCGGCCAAATGTTGGAGCAAATCAGCCGCCAACATTTGGCCGCCAACTTCACACTAAAATTACCCTACCAACTTAGGAAGTCCGTATGAAATCTATCCATATATCACACTAATAGGGGAACGATAAGGCGATTCAAATCAGCTTGTAGTAGAGCTTTACCTTGTTTATTTTGGACACAGCAGCCGAAATATTTCTAAAAGATTTGTAGACAACTATTAAATATATATTTTTTTTAGCTAATTTTTAGATAGAGGATTGGGGTCGCACTATAAGCATCTTATTACGAATCTAATAGGCTATACAAATCGACTTTAAGTAGAGCTGTACCTCGTTTTGTTTCGACGCTATGACTCAGCAGCCGTAATATTTGTAGAAGTATGGGGAGAACTATTTAAGATTTCCTTTTTTTTAGCTTACTTGTAGATCGATGATTGGGGTCGCACTATATGTGTTTTATTAAACATCTAATAGGCTATACAAATCGCCTTTAAGTAGAGCTGTACCTCGTTTTGTTTCGACGCTATGACTCAGTAACCGAAATATTTGTAGAAGTATGGGGAGAACTATTTAAGATTTAATTTTTTTTAGCTCACTTCTAGATCGATGATTGGGGTCGCACTATATGTGTTATATTAGGCATTTAACAGGCTATACAAATCAGCTTTAAGTAGAGCTCTACCTCGTTTTGTATCGACGCTATGACTCAGCAGCCGAAATATATGTAAAAGTATAGGGAGAACTATTTAAGATTTCTTTTTTTTTCAGCTTACTTCTAGATCGATGATTGGGGTCGCACTATATGTATTTTATGAAGCGTCTAATAAGCTATACAAATCAGCTTTAAGTAGAGCTGTACCTTGTTTTGTTTCGACGCTGTGACTCAGCAGCCGAAATATTTGTAGAAGTATGGGGAGAACTATTTAAGATTTCTTTTTTTTCATCTTATTTCTAGATCGATGATTGTGGTCACACTATATGCGTTTTATTAGGCATCTAATAGGCTATACAAATCAGCTTTAGGTTGGACTGGAGCAAAGGGGGGGCCGTCACTTATAAAATTTTACCTCGTAGTGGTATCATTATGAGACCTATTTTGAATGATTGTATCGTATAGAACACGTTAAAATAAGCATCTTTTACTTGAACAATTTTTCTTTAAAATCAAAAATGGCTGAAATAAAGCGCTCCGAATATTGAATAATTTTAACACTTAGATTTTTTTTGTCTAAAGTGGTGTCATTATGAGACCTATTTTGAATGATTGTATCGTATAGAACACGTTAAAATAAGCGTCTTTTACTTGAAAAACTTTTTTCTAAAATTAAAAATGGCAGAGGCAGACGCATTTAAAGATCGATATTTTAAAACACTTAGAATTTTTGTCATATCAAAATCGGAGCGCAGAGCACGCTAGCAATAGCTACCAAAACCCGAATCAGCGCACCCCACTTCCACGTGGTCTTGTCTGTCCTACCCCTAGAGTGTATATAAAAGCCCGCGGAGCCAGAAGCTCGCGAAGGAGGTCCTGAGTTGAACGGGTGAACGAGGCCGAAGCGAAGC
Source organism: Epinotia ramella (assembly GCA_947578815.1). Classification (NCBI taxonomy): domain Eukaryota; kingdom Metazoa; phylum Arthropoda; class Insecta; order Lepidoptera; family Tortricidae; genus Epinotia; species Epinotia ramella. The sequence continues at coordinate 9,594,823 of OX388211.1, read as the reverse complement.
GAGTGGGGGGAGGTGGCGAGCGAAGCGAGCCGGCGACCTCCCGAGCGGAGCGTAGGTCGAGTACGCACGTGAAATGAAGGGCCGACGAAGCGAGTTTCTGGCGGGAGCCCGGGCGGAGGGCGGGAAATAAGAGTCCCAGAAACGAATATTTGCTAATAAGAAATTTGTCTTTTTTTCTGCCTTTTGACTTTGAACCCCAATATCTCGGTAAATATTATAAGTATAAGTTTATATTATAAAACATGCTAATTTTAGGGTTTTCTACATGATCCAATACAAAACATGTCGAAAAACGGCAAAAAAAAAATTTTTTTTTTTCTAAGTCCTTATTCGGCCCCCCCTCTTTGGTACAATCTGACCGGAGAACTATTGAAGATTTAATTTTTTTCAGCTTACTTCTAGATCGATAATTGTGGTCACACTATATGCGTTTTATTAGGCATCTAATACGCTATACAAATCAGCTTTAAATAGAGCTGTACCTCGTTTTGTTTCGACGCTATGACTCAGCAACCGAAATATTTGTAGAAGTATGGGGAGAACTATTTAAGATTTTTTTTTCAGCTTACTTCTTGATCGATGATTGGGGTCGCACTATATGTATTTTATGAAGCATCTAATAAGCTTTACAAATCAGCTTTAAGTAGAGCTGTACCTCGTTTTGTTTCGACGCTGTGACTCAGCAGCCGAAATATTTGTAGAAGTATGGGGAGAACTATTTAAGATTTCTTTATTTTCATCTTATTTCTAGATCGATGATTGTGGTCACACTATATGCGTTTTATTAGGCATCTAATAGGCTATACAAATCAGCTTTATGTAGAGCTGTACCTCGTTTTGTTTCGACGCTATGACTCAGCAGCCGAAATAATTGTAGAAGTATGGGGAGAACTATTTAAGATTTTTTTTCAGCTTACTTCTAGATCGATGATTGTGGTCACACTATATGCGTTTTATTAGGCATCTAATAGGCTATACAAATCAGCTTTAAGTAGAGCTGTACCTCGTTTTGTTTCGACGCTATGACTCCGCAGCCGAAATAATTGTAGAAGTATGGGGAGAACTATTTAAGATTTTTTTTTCAGCTTACTTCTAGATCGATGATTGGGGTCGCACTATATGTGTTTTATTAAACATCTAATAGGCTATACAAATCGCCTTTAAGTAGAGCTGTACCTCGTTTTGTTTCGACGCTATGACTCAGCAACCGAAATATTTGTAGAAGTATGGGGAGAACTATTTAAGATTTTTTTTTCAGCTTACTTTTAGATCGATGATTGTGGTCACACTATATGCGTTTTATTAGGCATCTAATAGGCTATACAAATCAGCTTTAAGTAGAGCTGTACCTCGTTTTGTTTCGACGCTATGACTCAGCAGCCGAAATAATTGTAGAAGTATGGGGAGAACTATTGAAGATTTAATTTTTTTCAGCTTACTTCTAGATCGATGATTGGGGTCGCACTATATGTGTTTTATTAAACATCTAATAGGCTATACAAATCGCCTTTAAGTAGAGCTGTACCTCGTTTTGTTTCGACGCTATGACTCAGCAACCGAAATATTTGTAGAAGTATGGGGAGAACTATTTAAGATTTCTTTTTTTTTCAGCTTACTTCTAGATCGATGATTGGGGTCGCACTATATGTATTTTATGAAGCATCTAATAAGCTATACAAATCAGCTTTAAGTAGAGCTGTACCTCGTTTTGTTTCGACGCTATGACTCAGCAGTCGAAATATATGTAAAAGTATGGGGAGAACTATTTAAGATTTCTTTTTTTTCAGCTTACTTCTAGATCGATGATTGGGGTCGCACTATATGTTTTTTATGAAGCATCTAATAAGCTATACAAATCAGCTTTAAGTAGAGCTGTACCTCGTTTTGTTTCGACGCTGTGACTCAGCAGCCGAAATATTTGTAGAAGTATGGGGAGAACTATTTAAGATTTCTTTATTTTCATCTTATTTCTAGATCGATGATTGTGGTCACACTATATGCGTTTTATTAGGCATCTAATAGGCTATACAAATCAGCTTTATGTAGAGCTGTACCTCGTTTTGTTTCGACGCTATGACTCAGCAGCCGAAATAATTGTAGAAGTATGGGGAGAACTATTTAAGATTTTTTTTCAGCTTACTTCTAGATCGATGATTGTGGTCACACTATATGCGTTTTATTAGGCATCTAATAGGCTATACAAATCAGCTTTAAGTAGAGCTGTACCTCGTTTTGTTTCGACGCTATGACTCCGCAGCCGAAATAATTGTAGAAGTATGGGGAGAACTATTTAAGATTTTTTTTTCAGCTTACTTCTAGATCGATGATTGGGGTCGCACTATATGTGTTTTATTAAACATCTAATAGGCTATACAAATCGCCTTTAAGTAGAGCTGTACCTCGTTTTGTTTCGACGCTATGACTCAGCAACCGAAATATTTGTAGAAGTATGGGGAGAACTATTTAAGATTTTTTTTTCAGCTTACTTTTAGATCGATGATTGTGGTCACACTATATGCGTTTTATTAGGCATCTAATAGGCTATACAAATCAGCTTTAAGTAGAGCTGTACCTCGTTTTGTTTCGACGCTATGACTCAGCAGCCGAAATAATTGTAGAAGTATGGGGAGAACTATTGAAGATTTAATTTTTTTCAGCTTACTTCTAGATCGATGATTGGGGTCGCACTATATGTGTTTTATTAAACATCTAATAGGCTATACAAATCGCCTTTAAGTAGAGCTGTACCTCGTTTTGTTTCGACGCTATGACTCAGCAACCGAAATATTTGTAGAAGTATGGGGAGAACTATTTAAGATTTCTTTTTTTTTCAGCTTACTTCTAGATCGATGATTGGGGTCGCACTATATGTATTTTATGAAGCATCTAATAAGCTATACAAATCAGCTTTAAGTAGAGCTGTACCTCGTTTTGTTTCGACGCTATGACTCAGCAGTCGAAATATATGTAAAAGTATGGGGAGAACTATTTAAGATTTCTTTTTTTTCAGCTTACTTCTAGATCGATGATTGGGGTCGCACTATATGTTTTTTATGAAGCATCTAATAAGCTATACAAATCAGCTTTAAGTAGAGCTGTACCTCGTTTTGTTTCGACGCTGTGACTCAGCAGCCGAAATATTTGTAGAAGTATGGGGAGAACTATTTAAGATTTCTTTTTTTCAGCTTACTTCTAGGTCGATGATTGTGGTCACACTATATGTGTTTTATTAAACATCGAATAGGCTATACAAATCGCCTTTAAGTAGAGCTGTACCTCGTTTTGTTTCGACGCTATGACTCAGCAGCCGAAATATATGTAGAAGTATGGGGAGAACTATTTAAGATTTTTTTCAGCTTACTTCTAGATCGATGATTGGGGTCGCACTATATGTATTTTATGAAGCATCTAATAAGCTATACAAATCAGCTTTAAGTAGAGCTGTACCTTGTTTTGTTTCGACGCTGTGACTCAGCAGCCGAAATATTTGTAGAAGTATGGGGAGAACTATTTAAGATTTCTTTTTTTCAGCTTACTTCTAGGTCGATGATTGTGGTCACACTATATGCGTTTTATTAGGCATCTAATGGGCTATACAAATCACTTTAAGTAGAGCTGTACCTCGTTTTGTTTCGACGCTATGACTCAGCAGCCGAAATAATTGTAGAAGTATGGGGAGAACTATTTAAGATTTAATATTTTTCAGCTTACTTCTAGATCGATGATTGGGGTCGCACTATATGCGTTTTATTAGGCATCTAATAGGCTATACAAATCAGCTTTAAGTAGAGCTGTACCTCGTTTTGTTTCGACGCTATGACTCAGCAGCCGAAATATATGTAGAAGTATGGGGAGAACTATTTAAGATTTCTTTTTTTTTCAGCTTACTTCTAGATCGATGATTGGGGTCGCACTATATGTATTTTATGAAGCATCTAATAAGCTATACAAATCAGCTTTAAGTAGAGCTGTACCTCGTTTTGTTTCGACGCTATGACTCAGCAGCCGAAATATATGTAGAAGTATGGGGAGAACTATTTAAGATTTTTTTTTCAGCTTACTTCTAGATCGATGATTGGGGTCGCATTATATGTGTTTTATTAAACATCTAATAGGCTATACAAATCACCTTTAAGTAGAGCTGTACCTTGTTTTGTTTCGACGCTATGACTCAGCAACCGAAATATTTATAGAAGTATGGGGAGAACTATTTAAGATTTTTTTTTTAGCTTACTTCTTGATCGATGATTGGGGTCGCACTATATGTATTTTATGAAGCATCTAATAAGCTATACAAATCAGCTTTAAGTAGAGCTGTACCTCGTTTTGTTTCGACGCTGTGACTCTGCAGCCGAAATATTTGTAGAAGTATGGGGAGAACTATTTAAGATTTTTTTTTTTCATCTTATTTCTAGATCGATGATTGTGGTCACACTATATGCGTTTTATTAGGCATCTAATAGGCTATACAAATCAGCTTTATGTAGAGCGGTACCTCGTTTTGTTTCGACGCTATGACTCAGCAGCCGAAATAATTGTAGAAGTATGGGGAGAACTATTTAAGATTTTTTTTTCAGCTTACTTCTAGATCGATGATTGGGGTCGCACTGTATGTGTTTTATTAAACATCTAATAGGCTATACAAATCGCCTTTAAGTAGAGCTGTACCTTGTTTTGTTTCGACGCTATGACTCAGCAACCGAAATATTTGTAGAAGTATGGGGTGAACTATTTAAGATTTTTTTTTCAGCTTACTTCTAGATCGATGATTGTGGTCACACTATATGCGTTTTATTAGGCATCTAAAAGGCTATACAAATCAGCTTTAAGTAGAGCTGTACCTCGTTTTGTTTCGACGCTATGACTCAGCAGCCGAAATAATTGTAGAAGTATGGGGAGAACTATTTAAGATTTTTTTTTTTCAGCTTCTAGAGCGATGATTGGGATCGCACTATATGTGTTTTATTAAACATCGAATAGGCTATACAAATCGCCTTTAAGTAGAGCTGTACCTCGTTTTGTTTCGACGCTATGACTCAGCAGCCGAAATATATGTAAAAGTATGGGGAGAACTATTTAAGATTTCTTTTTTTTCAGCTTACTTCTAGATCGATGATTGGGGTCGCACTATGTGTTTTTTATGAAGCATCTAATAAGCTATACAAATCAGCTTTAAGTAGAGCTGTACCTCGTTTTGTTTCGACGCTGTGACTAAGCAGCCGAAATATTTGTAGAAGTATGGGGAGAACTATTTAAGATTTCTTTTTTTCAGCTTACTTCTAGGTCGATGATTGTGGTCACACTATATGCGTTTTATTAGGCATCTAATAGGCTATACAAATCAGCTTTAAGTAGAGCTGTACCTTGTTTTGTTTCGACGCTATGACTCAGCAGCCGAACTAATTGTAGAAGTATGGGGAGAACTATTTAAGATTTTTTTTTCAGCTTACTTCTAGATCGATGATTGGGGTCGCATTATATGTGTTTTATTAAACATCTAATAGGCTATACAAATCACCTTTAAGTAGAGCTGTACCTCGTTTTGTTTCGACGCTATGACTCAGCAACCGAAATATTTATAGAAGTATGGGGAGAACTATTTAAGATTTTTTTTTTAGCTTACTTCTTGATCGATGATTGGGGTCGCACTATATGTATTTTATGAAGCATCTAATAAGCTATACAAATCAGCTTTAAGTAGAGCTGTACCTCGTTTTGTTTCGACGCTGTGACTGCAGCCGAAATATTTGTAGAAGTATGGGGAGAACTATTTAAGATTTTTTTTTTTCATCTTATTTCTAGATCGATGATTGTGGTCACACTATATGCGTTTTATTAGGCATCTAATAGGCTATACAAATCAGCTTTATGTAGAGCGGTACCTCGTTTTGTTTCGACGCTATGACTCAGCAGCCGAAATAATTGTAGAAGTATGGGGAGAACTATTTAAGATTTCCTTTTTTTTTCAGCTTACTTTTAGATCGATGATTGTGGTCACACTATATGCGTTTTATTAGGCATCTAATAGGCTATACAAATCAGCTTTAAGTAGAGCTGTACCTCGTTTTGTTTCGACGCTATGACTCAGCAGCCGAAATAATTGTAGAAGTATGGGGAGAACTATTTAAGATTTCTTTTTTTTTCAGCTTACTTTTAGATCGATGATTGTGGTCACACTATATGCGTTTTATTAGGCATCTAATAGGCTATACAAATCAGCTTTAAGTAGAGCTGTACCTCGTTTTGTTTCGACGCTATGACTCAGCAGCCGAAATAATTGTAGAAGTATGGGGAGAACTATTTAAGATTTCCTTTTTTTTTGGTTACTTGAAGATCGATGATTGGGGTCGCACTATATGTGTGTTATTAAACATCTAATAGGCTATACAAATCGCCTTTAAGTAGAGCTGTACCTCGTTTTGTTTCGACGCTATGACTCAGCAACCGAAATATTTGTAAAAGTATGGGGAGAACTATTTAAGATTTCTTTTTTTTTCAGCTTACTTCTAGAACGATGATTGGGGTCGCACTATATGTATTTTATGTAGCATCTAATGAGCTATATAAATCAGCTTTAAGTAGAGCTGTACCTCGTTTTGTTTCGACGCTATGACTCAGCAGCCGAAATAATTGTAGAAGTATGGGGAGAACGATTGACGGTGGGTGTTCGAGTCCGTTAGTTGAATGTGAATATGTACTGTTACAGCAATATTCACAAACAAATTCTTCACTATCTGCAAAAGAAACCGTGTCGTCTATTTCGGGCCTTGCACATGTCTGATGCACCCATTCGTTGCATATGTTGCAAGCAACCCATGACGTTGTGATGTCCTCCTGACTTGTGCTTGTTTGACACCGTCACAGTTAAAAAAGTAACCTCAAATCAAAAAAAAGTCAGCAAATCCTTAATATATATCTAGCTGGTTTTAGTATATTCTGCCCGCGACTGCGAACGCGTATAATAATGAACCATATACACAGGACACAGACACAGACACGGAGACGGACGGTCATAGACACACGGATAGACGAACAATATGACGAACACTTGACATCTGAGAACTGGCATATATCGGCACATAAAACCACGAATCATGTCCCTTATGGTGATGATGATTTCCAGCATAAAAAGTATCCTTTTTCCTCCTTGCTTGTGATTCCATTGATTTTGTTGGAGGGATTCAAAGGAGTCGAAGAGCCGATAAGCGGAGTCGGTACCGATAGCGGAGTCGGATTTAATGATTCAGATCACTCCAACGAGCCGACATTACCCATCTCTAGTTCCTATCTCAGAACACACGAGTCTCTATCTGAAAAATAACGAGTGTGTCTCAAAAATACATACACACGCGCGCGCGAAAGCAGTGGAGTTCTTCACTCAATTTAACTCGCTGGTTACCAAGAAAATTTCGGAAATCCAAAAATAACTGTTATAATTTTCACCAAAACATGATGAATTGATGACATTGACAGTTAGACACAAGAATTTGAAAAATATTTAAAAAATATTGTCAATTTGACTGAGGCGGGAAGCGTTCAAACCTATCTCATCAAAATACTTATAGAACACTGAGATTTTAATTGCCGTACATTTTTAATAATCAAATAATGGTAATATTATATGTTTTAGTGTATTCTACATTAGATAACAACTATAAACATTAAATTCTAAACTTATTTTCGGAATCGCTGAACCGGTAAATTTCATAAAAATCCACAGGTAACTTTCAGAACGCCGCTACCACAGACGTTTAATAAAATATAGCCGCCCAGTCAAGGTCAGCCGTTACAAGTCGACACACGTAAAAAGAGCTCTGCGCGCCATATTAAATGTATGCCCGCCAGAGCTCTTTTTACGTGTGTCGACTGTACCAAACGATGTATTTCACGCCCGTTCCTGTGGCAATTATCAATTTATCAGGTGCATTGCGCATCTCATGGTAGCTTTAAATTCCTGCCAGGTACAAGACGGTTACAGAATTGTAAGAGTATTGACTCGCCGGATATAACGATGGGAGTAGGCGCCCTGGACGATCCTAGTCTCTCACTGGACACGAAGACCAATTCACAAAAACTCGATTTTGGGATATTAGCGCTTTGCATATATAGGCCGACTACAAAAACGTAATTACAGGTTTCTTGCTCGACTTATGACTCAATCTAATAGAGGTCAAGAATTTTTCCCGGGATAGGTCCTGCAGTTTATCGGCTAGATTTTGTTCATAGATGCATTCATAAACTTCGTGTTCTTGTAGAATAACTACAACTTAGAAAAGTTGAAAACCCCCGACATTTTAATTACAAAAATTAATATCTCAAAAACGGCTACACCGATTTTGTTGAAACGTAGCTAAGAACTATCTCTAAAGCTGATTTAATGAAATCTTAAATAGATCTCCCCATACTTTTACATATATTTCGGCTGCTGAGTCATAGCGTCGAAACAAAACGAGGTACAGCTCTACTTAAAGCTGATTTGTATAGCCTATTAGATGCCTAATAAAACGCATATAATGTGACCACAATGATCGATCTAGAAGTAAGCTGAAAAAAAATGAAATCTTAAATAGTTCTTCCCATACTTCTACAAATACTTCGGCTGCTGAGTCACAGCGTCGAAACAAAACGAGGTACAGCTCTACTTAAAGCTGATTTGTATAGCTTATTAGACGCTTCATAAAATACATATAGTGCGACCCCAATCATCGATCTAGAAGTAAGCTGAAAAAAAAGAAATCTTAAATAGTTCTCCCTATACTTTTACATATATTTCGGCTGCTGAGTCATAGCGTCGATACAAAACGAGGTAGAGCTCTACTTAAAGCCGATTTGTATAGCCTATTAGATGCCTAATATAACGCATATAGTGTGACCACAATCATCGATCTAAAAATAAGATGAAAAAAAAGAAATCTTAAATAGTTCTCCCCATACTTCTACAAATATTTCGGCTGCTGAGTCACAGCGTCGAAACAAAACGAGGTACAGCTCTACTTAAAGGCGATTTGTATAGCTTATTAGATGCTTCATAAAATACATATAGTGCGACCCCAATCATCGATCTAGAAGTAAGCTGAAAAAAAAATCTTAAATAGTTCTCCCCATACTTCTACAAATATTTCGGCTGCTGAGTCACAGCGTCGAAACAAAACGAGGTACAGCTCTACTTAAAGCTGATTTGTATAGCTTATTATATGCTTCATAAAATACATATAGTGCGACCCCAATATTCGATCTAGAAGTAAGCTGAAAAAAAAGAAATCTTAAATAGTTCTCCCCATACTTTTACATATATTTCGGCTGCTGAGTCATAGCGTCGAAACAAAACGAGGTATAGCTCTATTTAAAGGCGATTTGTATAGCCTATTCGATGTTTAATAAAACACATATAGTGCGACCCCAATCATCGTTCTAGAAGTAAGCTGAAAAAAAAAAAAACTTAAATAGTTCTCCCCATACTTCTACAAATATTTCGGCTGCTGAGTCACAGCGTCGAAACAAAACGAGGTACAGCTCTACTTAAAGCTGATTTGTATAGCTTATTATATGCTTCATAAAATACATATAGTGCGACCCCAATATTCGATCTAGAAGTAAGCTGAAAAAAAAGAAATCTTAAATAGTTCTCCCCATACTTTTACATATATTTCGGCTGCTGAGTCATAGCGTCGAAACAAAACGAGGTATAGCTCTATTTAAAGGCGATTTGTATAGCCTATTCGATGTTTAATAAAACACATATAGTGCGACCCCAATCATCGTTCTAGAAGTAAGCTGAAAAAAAAAAAAACTTAAATAGTTCTCCCCATACTTCTACAATTATTTCGGCTGCTGAGTCATAGCGTCGAAACAAAATGAGGTACAGCTCTACTTAAAGCTGATTTGTATAGCCTATTAGATGCCTAATAAAACGCATATAGTGTGACCACAATCATCAATCTAGAAGTAAGCTGAAAAAAAAATCTTAAATAGTTCTCCCCATACTTCTACAATTATTTCGGCTGCTGAGTCATAGCGTCGAAACAAAACGAGGTACAGCTCTACTTAAAGCTGATTTGTATAGCCTATTAGATGCCTAATAAAACGCATATAGTGTGACCACAATCATCGATCTAGAAGTAAGCTGAAAAAAAAATCTTAAATAGTTCTCCCCATACTTCTACAATTATTTCGGCTGCTGAGTCATAGCGTCGAAACAAAACGAGGTACAGCTCTACATAAAGCTGATTTGTATAGCCTATTAGATGCCTAATAAAACGCATATAGTGTGACCCCAATCATCGATCTAGAAGTAAGCTGAAAAAAAAAGAAATCTTAAATAGTTCTCCCTATACTTTTACATATATTTCGGCTGCTGAGTCATAGCGTCGATACAAAACGAGGTAGAGCTCTACTTAAAGCCGATTTGTATAGCCTATTAGATGCCTAATAAAACGCATATAGTGTGATCACAATCATCGATCTAAAAATAAGATGAAAAAAAAGAAATCTTAAATAGTTCTCCCCATACTTCTACAAATATTTCGGCTGCTGAGTCACAGCGTCGAAACAAAACGAGGTACAGCTCTACTTAAAGGCGATTTGTATAGCTTATTAGATGCTTCATAAAATACATATAGTGCGACCCCAATCATCGATCTAGAAGTAAGCTGAAAAAAAAATCTTAAATAGTTCTCCCCATACTTCTACAAATATTTCGGCTGCTGAGTCATAGCGTCGAAACAAAACGAGGTACAGCTCTACTTAAAGGCCATTTGTATAGCCTATTAGATGTTTAATAACACATTTATAGTGCGACCCCAATCATCGATCTTCAAGTAAGCAAAAAAAAAGGAAATCTTAAATAGTTCTCCACATACTTCTACAATTATTTCGGCTGCTGAGTCATAGCGTCGAAACAAAACGAGGTACAGCTCTACATAAAGCTGATTTGTATAGCCTATTAGATGCCTAATAAAACGCATATAGTGTGACCCCAATCATCGATCTAGAAGTAAGCTGAAAAAAAAAGAAATCTTAAATAGTTCTCCCTATACTTTTACATATATTTCGGCTGCTGAGTCATAGCGTCGAAACAAAACGAGGTACAGCTCTACTTAAAGCTGATTTGTATAGCCTATTAGATGCCTAATAAAACGCATATAATGTGACCACAATGATCGATCTAGAAGTAAGCTGAAAAAAAATGAAATCTTAAATAGTTCTTCCCATACTTCTACAAATACTTCGGCTGCTGAGTCACAGCGTCGAAACAAAACGAGGTACAGCTCTACTTAAAGCTGATTTGTATAGCTTATTAGACGCTTCATAAAAAACATATAGTGCGACCCCAATCATCGATCTAGAAGTAAGCTGAAAAAAAAGAAATCTTAAATAGTTCTCCCTATACTTTTACATATATTTCGGCTGCTGAGTCATAGCGTCGATACAAAACGAGGTAGAGCTCTACTTAAAGCCGATTTGTATAGCCTATTAGATGCCTAATATAACGCATATAGTGTGACCACAATCATCGATCTAAAAATAAGATGAAAAAAAAGAAATCTTAAATAGTTCTCCCCATACTTCTACAAATATTTCGGCTGCTGAGTCACAGCGTCGAAACAAAACGAGGTACAGCTCTACTTAAAGGCGATTTGTATAGCTTATTAGATGCTTCATAAAATACATATAGTGCGACCCCAATCATCGATCTAGAAGTAAGCTGAAAAAAAAATCTTAAATAGTTCTCCCCATACTTCTACAAATATTTCGGCTGCTGAGTCACAGCGTCGAAACAAAACGAGGTACAGCTCTACTTAAAGCTGATTTGTATAGCTTATTATATGCTTCATAAAATACATATAGTGCGACCCCAATATTCGATCTAGAAGTAAGCTGAAAAAAAAGAAATCTTAAATAGTTCTCCCCATACTTTTACATATATTTCGGCTGCTGAGTCATAGCGTCGAAACAAAACGAGGTATAGCTCTATTTAAAGGCGATTTGTATAGCCTATTCGATGTTTAATAAAACACATATAGTGCGACCCCAATCATCGTTCTAGAAGTAAGCTGAAAAAAAAAAAAACTTAAATAGTTCTCCCCATACTTCTACAAATATTTCGGCTGCTGAGTCACAGCGTCGAAACAAAACGAGGTACAGCTCTACTTAAAGCTGATTTGTATAGCTTATTATATGCTTCATAAAATACATATAGTGCGACCCCAATATTCGATCTAGAAGTAAGCTGAAAAAAAAGAAATCTTAAATAGTTCTCCCCATACTTTTACATATATTTCGGCTGCTGAGTCATAGCGTCGAAACAAAACGAGGTATAGCTCTATTTAAAGGCGATTTGTATAGCCTATTCGATGTTTAATAAAACACATATAGTGCGACCCCAATCATCGTTCTAGAAGTAAGCTGAAAAAAAAAAAAACTTAAATAGTTCTCCCCATACTTCTACAATTATTTCGGCTGCTGAGTCATAGCGTCGAAACAAAATGAGGTACAGCTCTACTTAAAGCTGATTTGTATAGCCTATTAGATGCCTAATAAAACGCATATAGTGTGACCACAATCATCAATCTAGAAGTAAGCTGAAAAAAAAATCTTAAATAGTTCTCCCCATACTTCTACAATTATTTCGGCTGCTGAGTCATAGCGTCGAAACAAAACGAGGTACAGCTCTACTTAAAGCTGATTTGTATAGCCTATTAGATGCCTAATAAAACGCATATAGTGTGACCACAATCATCGATCTAGAAGTAAGCTGAAAAAAAAATCTTAAATAGTTCTCCCCATACTTCTACAATTATTTCGGCTGCTGAGTCATAGCGTCGAAACAAAACGAGGTACAGCTCTACATAAAGCTGATTTGTATAGCCTATTAGATGCCTAATAAAACGCATATAGTGTGACCCCAATCATCGATCTAGAAGTAAGCTGAAAAAAAAAGAAATCTTAAATAGTTCTCCCTATACTTTTACATATATTTCGGCTGCTGAGTCATAGCGTCGATACAAAACGAGGTAGAGCTCTACTTAAAGCCGATTTGTATAGCCTATTAGATGCCTAATAAAACGCATATAGTGTGATCACAATCATCGATCTAAAAATAAGATGAAAAAAAAGAAATCTTAAATAGTTCTCCCCATACTTCTACAAATATTTCGGCTGCTGAGTCACAGCGTCGAAACAAAACGAGGTACAGCTCTACTTAAAGGCGATTTGTATAGCTTATTAGATGCTTCATAAAATACATATAGTGCGACCCCAATCATCGATCTAGAAGTAAGCTGAAAAAAAAATCTTAAATAGTTCTCCCCATACTTCTACAAATATTTCGGCTGCTGAGTCATAGCGTCGAAACAAAACGAGGTACAGCTCTACTTAAAGGCCATTTGTATAGCCTATTAGATGTTTAATAACACATTTATAGTGCGACCCCAATCATCGATCTTCAAGTAAGCAAAAAAAAAGGAAATCTTAAATAGTTCTCCACATACTTCTACAATTATTTCGGCTGCTGAGTCATAGCGTCGAAACAAAACGAGGTACAGCTCTACATAAAGCTGATTTGTATAGCCTATTAGATGCCTAATAAAACGCATATAGTGTGACCACAATCATCGATCTAGAAATAAGATGAAAAAAAAAGAAATCTTAAATAGTTCTCCCCATACTTCTACAAATATTTCGGCTGCTGAGTCACAGCGTCGAAAGAAAACGAGGTACAGCTCTACTTAAAGGCGATTTGTATAGCTTATTAGATGTTTCATAAAACAAATATAGTGCGACCCCAATCATCGATCTAGAAGTAAGCTGAAAAAAATATCTTAAATAGTTCTCCCCATACTTCTACAAATATTTCGGCTGCTGAGTCATAGCGTCGAAACAAAACGAGGTACAGCTCTACTTAAAGGCGATTTCTATAGCCTATTAGATGTTTAATAACACACATATAGTGCGACCCCAATCATCGATCTTCAAGTAAGCAAAAAAAAAGGAAATCTTAAATAGTTCTCCCCATACTTCTACAATTATTTCGGCTGCTGAGTCATAGCGTCGAAACAAAACGAGGTACAGCTCTACTTAAAGCTGATTTGTATAGCCTATTAGATGCCTAATAAAACGCATATAATGTGACCACAATCATCGATCTAGAAGTAAGCTGAAAAAAAAAAGAAATCTTAAATAGTTCTCCCCATACTTCTACAATTATTTCGGCTGCTGAGTCATAGCGTCGAAACAAAACGAGGTACAGCTATACTTAAAGCTGATTTGTATAGCCCATTAGATGCCTAATAAAACGCATATAGTGTGACTACAATCATCGACCTAGAAGTAAGCTGAAAAAAAGAAATCTTAAATAGTTCTCCCCATACTTCTACAAATATTTCGGCTGCTGAGTCACAGCGTCGAAACAAAACAAGGTACAGCTCTACTTAAAGCTGATTTGTATAGCTTATTAGATGCTTCATAAAATACATATAGTGCGACCCCAATCATCGATCTAGAAGTAAGCTGAAAAAAAAGAAATCTTAAATAGTTCTCCCCATACTTTTACATATATTTCGGCTGCTGAGTCATAGCGTCGAAACAAAACGAGGTATAGCTCTATTTAAAGGCGATTTGTATAGCCTATTCGATGTTTAATAAAACACATATAGTGCGACCCCAATCATCGTTCTAGAAGTAAGCTGAAAAAAAAAAAACTTAAATAGTTCTCCCCATACTTCTACAATTATTTCGGCTGCTGAGTCATAGCGTCGAAACAAAACGAGGTACAGCTCTACTTAAAGCTGATTTGTATAGCCTATTAGATGCCTAATAAAACGCATATAGTGTGACCACAATCATCGATCTAGAAGTAAGCTGAAAAAAAAATCTTAAATAGTTCTCCCCATACTTCTACAATTATTTCGGCTGCTGAGTCATAGCGTCGAAACAAAACGAGGTACAGCTCTACATAAAGCTGATTTGTATAGCCTATTAGATGCCTAATAAAACGCATATAGTGTGACCCCAATCATCGATCTAGAAGTAAGCTGAAAAAAAAAGAAATCTTAAATAGTTCTCCCTATACTTTTACATATATTTCGGCTGCTGAGTCATAGCGTCGATACAAAACGAGGTAGAGCTCTACTTAAAGCCGATTTGTATAGCCTATTAGATGCCTAATAAAACGCATATAGTGTGATCACAATCATCGATCTAAAAATAAGATGAAAAAAAAGAAATCTTAAATAGTTCTCCCCATACTTCTACAAATATTTCGGCTGCTGAGTCACAGCGTCGAAACAAAACGAGGTACAGCTCTACTTAAAGGCGATTTGTATAGCTTATTAGATGCTTCATAAAATACATATAGTGCGACCCCAATCATCGATCTAGAAGTAAGCTGAAAAAAAAATCTTAAATAGTTCTCCCCATACTTCTACAAATATTTCGGCTGCTGAGTCATAGCGTCGAAACAAAACGAGGTACAGCTCTACTTAAAGGCCATTTGTATAGCCTATTAGATGTTTAATAACACACTTATAGTGCGACCCCAATCATCGATCTTCAAGTAAGCAAAAAAAAAGGAAATCTTAAATAGTTCTCCACATACTTCTACAATTATTTCGGCTGCTGAGTCATAGCGTCGAAACAAAACGAGGTACAGCTCTACATAAAGCTGATTTGTATAGCCTATTAGATGCCTAATAAAACGCATATAGTGTGACCACAATCATCGATCTAGAAATAAGATGAAAAAAAAAGAAATCTTAAATAGTTCTCCCCATACTTCTACAAATATTTCGGCTGCTGAGTCACAGCGTCGAAAGAAAACGAGGTACAGCTCTACTTAAAGGCGATTTGTATAGCTTATTAGATGTTTCATAAAACAAATATAGTGCGACCCCAATCATCGATCTAGAAGTAAGCTGAAAAAAAAATCTTAAATAGTTCTCCCCATACTTCTACAAATATTTCGGCTGCTGAGTCATAGCGTCGAAACAAAACGAGGTACAGCTCTACTTAAAGGCGATTTCTATAGCCTATTAGATGTTTAATAACACACATATAGTGCGACCCCAATCATCGATCTTCAAGTAAGCAAAAAAAAAGGAAATCTTAAATAGTTCTCCCCATACTTCTACAATTATTTCGGCTGCTGAGTCATAGCGTCGAAACAAAACGAGGTACAGCTCTACTTAAAGCTGATTTGTATAGCCTATTAGATGCCTAATAAAACGCATATAATGTGACCACAATCATCGATCTAGAAGTAAGCTGAAAAAAAAAAGAAATCTTAAATAGTTCTCCCCATACTTCTACAATTATTTCGGCTGCTGAGTCATAGCGTCGAAACAAAACGAGGTACAGCTATACTTAAAGCTGATTTGTATAGCCCATTAGATGCCTAATAAAACGCATATAGTGTGACCACAATCATCGACCTAGAAGTAAGCTGAAAAAAAGAAATCTTAAATAGTTCTCCCCATACTTCTACAAATATTTCGGCTGCTGAGTCACAGCGTCGAAACAAAACAAGGTACAGCTCTACTTAAAGCTGATTTGTATAGCTTATTAGATGCTTCATAAAATACATATAGTGCGACCCCAATCATCGATCTAGAAGTAAGCTGAAAAAAAAGAAATCTTAAATAGTTCTCCCCATACTTTTACATATATTTCGGCTGCTGAGTCATAGCGTCGAAACAAAACGAGGTATAGCTCTATTTAAAGGCGATTTGTATAGCCTATTCGATGTTTAATAAAACACATATAGTGCGACCCCAATCATCGTTCTAGAAGTAAGCTGAAAAAAAAAAAAACTTAAATAGTTCTCCCCATACTTCTACAATTATTTCGGCTGCTGAGTCATAGCGTCGAAACAAAACGAGGTACAGCTCTACTTAAAGCTGATTTGTATAGCCTATTAGATGCCTAATAAAACGCATATAGTGTGACCACAATCATCGATCTAGAAGTAAGCTGAAAAAAAAATCTTTAATAGTTCTCCCCATACTTCTAGAATTATTTCGGCTGCTGAGTCATAGCGTCGAAACAAAACGAGGTACAGCTCTACATAAAGCTGATTTGTATAGCCTATTAGATGCCTAATAAAACGCATATAGTGTGACCACAATCATCGATCTAGAAATAAGATGAAAAAAAAAGAAATCTTAAATAGTTCTCCCCATACTTCTACAAATATTTCGGCTGCTGAGTCACAGCGTCGAAACAAAACGAGGTACAGCTCTACTTAAAGGCGATTTGTATAGCCTATTAGATGTTTAATAACACACATATAGTGCGACCCCAATCATCGATCTTCAAGTAAGCAAAAAAAAAGGAAATCTTAAATAGTTCTCCCCATACTTCTACAATTATTTCGGCTGCTGAGTCATAGCGTCGAAACAAAACGAGGTACAGCTCTACTTAAAGCTGATTTGTATAGCCTATTAGATACCTAATAAAACGCATATAGTGTGACCACAATCATCGATCTAAAAGTAAGCTGAAAAAAAAAGAAATCTTAAATAGTTCTCCCCATACTTCTACAATTATTTCGGCTGCTGAGTCATAGCGTCGAAACAAAACGAGGTACAGCTCTACTTAAAGCTGATTTGTATAGCCCATTAGATGCCTAATAAAACGCATATAGTGTGACCACAATCATCGACCTAGAAGTAAGCTGAAAAAAAGAAATCTTAAATAGTTCTCCCCATACTTCTACAAATATTTCGGCTGCTGAGTCACAGCGTCGAAACAAAACGAGGTACAGCTCTACTTAAAGCTGATTTGTATAGCTTATTATATGCTTCATAAAATACATATAGTGCGACCCCAATCATCGATCTAGAAGTAAGCTGAAAAAAAAGAAATCTTAAATAGTTCTCCCCATACTTTTACATATATTTCGGCTGCTGAGTCATAGCGTCGAAACAAAACGAGGTATAGCTCTATTTAAAGGCGATTTGTATAGCCTATTCGATGTTTAATAAAACACATATAGTGCGACCCCAATCATCGATCTTCAAGTAAGCAAAAAAAAAGGAAATCTTAAATAGTTCTCCACATACTTCTACAATTATTTCGGCTGCTGAGTCATAGCGTCGAAACAAAACGAGGTACAGCTCTACTTAAAGCTGATTTGTATAGCTTATTAGATGCTTCATAAAATACATATAGTGCGACCCCAATCATCGTTCTAGAAGTAAGCTGAAAAAAAAAAAACTTAAATAGTTCTCCCCATACTTCTACAATTATTTCGGCTGCTGAGTCATAGCGTCGAAACAAAACGAGGTACAGCTCTACTTAAAGCTGATTTGTATAGCCTATTAGATGCCTAATAAAACGCATATAGTGTGACCACAATCATCGATCTAGAAATAAGATGAAAAAAAAGAAATCTTCAATAGTTCTCCCCATACTTCTACAAATATTTCGGCTGCTGAGTCATAGCGTCGAAACAAAACGAGGTACAGCTCTCCTTAAAGGTGATTTGTATAGCCTATTAGATGTTTAATAAAACAAATATAGTGCGACCCCAATCATCGATCTAGAAGTAAGCTGAAAAAAAAATCTTAAATAGTTCTCCCCATACTTCTACAAATATTTCGGCTGCTGAGTCATAGCGTCGAAACAAAACGAGGTACAGCTCTATTTAAAGGCGATTTGTATAGCCTATTAGATGTTTAATAACACACATATAGTGCTACCCCAATCATCGATCTTCAAGTAAGCAAAAAAAAAGGAAATCTTAAATAGTTCTCCACATACTTCTACAATTATTTCGGCTGCTGAGTCATAGCGTCGAAACAAAACGAGGTACAGCTCTACTTAAAGCTGATTTGTATAGCCTATTAGATGCCTAATAAAACGCATATAGTGTGACCACAATCATCGATCTAGAAATAAGATGAAAAAAAAGAAATCTTCAATAGTTCTCCCCATACTTCTACAAATATTTCGGCTGCTGAGTCACAGCGTCGAAACAAAACGAGGTACAGCTCTACTTAAAGCTGCTTTGTATAGCTTATTAGATGCTTCATAAAATACATATAGTGCGACCCCAATCATCGATCAAGAAGTAAGCTGAAAAAAAAATCTTAAATAGTTCTCCCCATACTTCTACAAATAATTCGGTTGCTGAGTCATAGCGTCGAAACAAAACGAGGTACAGCTCTATTTAAAGCTGATTTGTATAGCGTATTAGATGCCTAATAAAACGCATATAGTGTGACCACAATCATCGATCTAGAAGTAAGCTGAAAAAAATTAAATCTTCAATAGTTCTCCCCATACTTCTACAATTATTTCGGCTGCTGAGTCACAGCGTCGAAACAAAACGAGGTACAGCTCTACTTAAAGCTGCTTTGTATAGCTTATTAGATACTTCATAAAATACATATAGTGCGACCCCAATCATTGATCAAGAAGTAAGCTAAAAAAAAAATCTTAAATAGTTCTCCCCATACTTATACAAATATTTCGGTTGCCGAGTCATAGCGTCGAAACAAAACGAGGTACAGCTCTACTTAAAGTTGATTTGTATAGCCTATTAGATTCGTATTAAGATGCTTATAGTGCGACCCCAATCCTCTATCTAAAAATTAGCTAAAAAAATATATATTTAATAGTTGTCTACAAATCTTTTAGAAATATTTCGGCTGCTGAGTCCAAAATAAACAAGGTAAAGCTCTACTACAAGCTGATTTGAATCGTCTTATCGTTCCCCTATTAGTGTGATGTATGGATAGATTTCATACGGACTTCCTAAGTTGGTAGGGTAATTTTAGTGTGAAGTTGGCGGCCAAATGTTGGCGGCTGATTTGCTCCAACATTTGGCCGCCAACTTTTGGCCGCTAACTTCACACCGGTCCAGCGGTGGTCGTCAATAGTAAATTTAACAGTGAAATTACAAGTTTACTATTTTTGCCGCCGCGGCCAGGCCGCGCCAGTGTGATGCGGGCTTTATGTAGGTAAATTCGCTATCATTTAAGTCGTAACACGCAAAGTTCATAGATTCGTAAGAACCTTGTTTACTTAATGTATGTACAAGCAAATACAGCGTTGGTCAAAAGTATTTCAACACTTTTTTTCTTTATAACTCAAAAAAAACAATCATTTAACAATGACAGAAATAGTTATCTAGAAAAGATTACGCCGCGTTTAGGCACAGGCGTTTCCCGCCGCTGCCACCGTCGGCCGTAGCTGCCTGACAGTGACAGCTCGCGCAGCGTGTCGCCCGACATTACCATCGACTGGGTAGTATAGTAGGGAAACGCGCGTCGTCTGCGCGTTTATAATACGCCGTGTGCTAGGTGCCTGTGCGTAAACGCGGCCCAAATCCATACGTGTTCGAAGTTGCTATTTACCTACATTAGAAAACTGGTGGCTAGGAAATGACGAGTTTACAATAAAAGGACAGTAGGCACTTTTTTTTAGAACGTCGTCAATTCCAAGGAAAAATGCCCGCGATCGGAATAAATATAAACAATGCACAGTTTTTTTTATAACAGGCAAGTACTAGGCACAAATTACATTTGTCTTTATTTAATTACTTACCTCACCTGCGTGTTCATTTTTCTTGGAAGTGGTTAGGTTACAATTTACAACCTCGACGTTTAGGTACATCTCCATTTTTAATTAAACAAATAAATTGGTATACTGAAAATATAATACGTTTGAAAGTTAAACATCGATACCGTCATATCATATCCTACATAGCAGAAATGTTACATATTTTATTGAATCACGGCGACCCGCTGCCATGTTACTCATTGTTAGGTACTTTATTAGCGGGCATTCTAAAATCATTTATGATAATGTCATTTAAACCTTGAAACAGTTCAAGGCTGTTACATGGTGACGCATGCATAGCATAACTTCTATATGCATTTTTAATAAAGTTCAAAAGGCTAACGCTATAATAATCGAATGGTACGAAATTTTTCTGTAAAATTGCGGCTAATGATAATAAAATTTTCAATGTTACCTGACCTAACCTTGTCTAAAATGGTCTAGGAACATAGACTCTTTAGAGCAGAGTTCCCCGCGGTTCCACCCATTATAATGAAACTAAAAGATTTCAATCAATAAACCCAACTGCTTTTTTCCAATATTATTATTTATGATTAAGAGGAATCCAACGACACCTCATATGTCGAAATCCGTCAAACGGTTTATAAACATATACATACATACATTCGCTCGAAAAATATAAACCTCCTCCCCTTCGGCAGTCGGGCAAAAATAAGTGTGTCAAGCCGAACACATTTCGTGAAATGAATGAAAAAATAATAACCAAATGGTGTCCCACAACACAATCAATGAATACTTTACTGCTTTTCAGATTGCAATCTAGTTCAGCTTTATCGCGATTCGATTTTCTAAAGAATGTAACAACTCTCAGCAGCTATCGAAAGCATTATTATCAGGAGTGCAGCCCGCCCACGCAACGTGTGCGGCACGTGCTGAGGCGAGGCACGTGAAAAAGTTATATTCTTTCTTATAAGATTTATAAATAGATCGCTGTTGTTACCAGACAATGCGACAACGTTACTCATTGGACCCTTGGGAAACAGAGGGGGCATATATCGTGGGTTATCGTCGTATAGGTAGGTATTACATTTTACGCTGCGTAAATTACGCATGAAGACAATGACGTCAAGTAAATTCTTATCCATACTATAATAATATAAATACGAAAGCCTGTCTGTTACCTCTTCATGCTAAAACCGATTAGATTATTTATTTCATGATAAAAAATTACATTACAGATTTGCATACAATGTCAAAATAATAAGAATTTTTATCACTATCGTCAAAAACAGAGAAAAATTAAGATATAATATTAAGACAATGTCAACTAATGTAAGAACACAATAACAAGGAAATAGAAAAAACAAACCAAAAGCAAAAGAACACAAATAAATCAACCTCTATAGGTATCGTCATTCTTTACAATATTGACTGCATCAGAAAATACGTGACACAATACATTTAATTTCAAATCATATTCATACTTTAAATAAGTAATAATAACAAAATTAACATGTCAAGTCAAGACTCATATACTCTTTAACTGAGTATAATGGATTTTCCAATAAAAGGTATTTAAAGCGGCGTCTAAATGCTTCGTCAGATGGTTCCTGTCTAAGATCAGCGGGCAGTCGCTCGTAGTAGGTAGGCCTAATGACACGCGGGTTCTTGCCTGCAATGCAAGTGCCATGCGACGACGGGGAACTGTTCTCAAACGCCCAGTGCGGCGATTTAGATAAAACTTGGCAAAGAGATAGTTTGCGACCCGGGGAAGGACATAGGATAATTTTTATCCCGAAAATCAACCATTAAGAGTGAAATGTGGGGTGAAAAATATTATGGAGCTATGATATAAACGAATTTTACGCGGACGGAGTCGCGGGCAGAAGCTATTGTAAATATTTCGAAACTTCAGATCATTGCTCTTTAATTTACTAGGGTTTATTTTATGCAGAATGTACACATATTATCAAATGGGAACTATTCAGAATAAATACTCCCTAAGTCCAGTACGTGTTATGAGCGTTTGGTCGATTATCCATTTTAATTGGTTTCATCTTTCAACGTGAGCTTGTTTGCCTGCTGTAAGCTTTAGTGCCTACCTATCTCTATATTTCAAAGTGGTGATATAATAATGTGCTATTGCATTACCATAGAGTCAATGACCGGAAACAGGAAACAATCACGATAAAGCTAAACGAAATCTTTATAATCAAGATACGAGCCTGAACAATGCGCGTTATAAACTATGCGAATATTTTCGTGACTCACTCGTAATATCGAGAGGTGAGTATTACGAAACTGTAGGGAGGAACGCTTCAGGTCAGTTTCCGTATAAATGTATGGTAGTTTTTTTTATTTGCTATGCAATTTCCTAATTTTACCACTTTTTTATTCAATAACTTAACCTAATTAACGTTAAGTTAACAAATTGATAAAAACAACCGTAAATAATACTTTGCCTTTTTGTGCTTTTAACTTATCATAAAACTCCTAATGTGTTCACGCATATTTTGACAAGTGCGGGATGTAGACGTTCCACCTTAACCGCCACATGAATAAGTTTGCCGAGTTTTACGAGTTTATCTATTTGTGATTACTCTAGGGATATAAATAAGCGAAGAAAGTCTGAATTCAATTTAAAGGTTAACACAAAATGGTCACCGTTAAATTCAGTCAGTAGCAGTACTAAAACTTGACCGTAGTACGGAGCACCGGATTTAGGAAATAGGCCACGGTGTATTTATATGGATAGCTGCATACACGATCCACGCTGAAGTTAGTGCATCCGCACTGGAGCGGCCATTAAAAGTTAAAACGCAAATCAACTGGTCGAAATGTCCGACGGATTCAGCCTGAATGGATGGAAGAACATTTTATATGGATACGGATAAGTAGATCATATCCAGGATTGGTAAGATGTTATACTGGCGATTTACTGGAGCACCTAAATTTCCGTTGCTGGTAGTTCTTTCCAGCACTTAAGATTCGTAACTGGTGAAGCTTTGCAATCAATTAAACAGATGCTTATTTTACCGGTAAATCACAGGGTCAATAAGTAAATATACTTTGTCTTTATGAGGTTGACATAAAATTTAACTTGATCTGGCTCGTGGAAAAGGTTTTTCACTATACATCTCCCTATACGTAGATTTACTACCTACTTATTTTTATTTAATTTATTTAATTCAGGCAATAAGGCCCATGTTACGAACCGCAGTCTAGCATTATTGGTATTGCCTATGAGCGTGCATAACAAGAGTTAAGTTCCATTTCTAAATCTTGCCGCAATTGTCAGATATGAGAATCAAAATGAGGCCAAATAATGCGGTATTTGGCTAAAATCAAATCAGCTTCTTTTCTGGCACGTCAAAAACGGTCCGTATGGAATTTCTAAGGATTACTTGCTTGCGATTTCACAATCAAACAACGTCCTTATTGTTAGACTTATTTATGGGAAATCATATATCTATACTTATATGAGTTTAAGAATCTTAAAATACCGAAAAACAAAATGAGTTAACTAAAAACCAATTGAGTTCATGAGCTAGAATTACAAATGAAATAGTAGATGAAAAGTAGAATCACTACATTCGTGGTCTCAGTTCATTCATTAAGGTTGTAGAACGTCGTCCGTCGTCGTCGAAACAATTAGAGGTGGCTTCAGAACTCCTGCGAGTCGTAGATTCACTCCGGATTCGCAATTAAACACTGATTATGCTGCGTCGGCAACATACTAATGATAATGATACTAATGACATGCGCTGTTTCAGCTGGGTTAGTTATAATTATACAACAAAAATATGCATAAAATCACACTAATATTCAAGTTAATGTTCTATTTAAATGAGAAAGTTTTGATATTTGGATGTTTGTTGTCTCTTGATGTCTCAACTGACTTGGATGAAATTTTGCACGAAAATAGTTTATAGCCTGAATTAAAATATCAGGATAGTTTTCCCGGGTCCACGCAGACGAAGTCGCGGGCGGAAGCTAGTTTGACTTAATAAAATTGTCTGAAACGGGGCATTGGTAGTACACTACACACTCAAACTAATACGGGATGGACTTATTCAAAAGAGTGTCAAACTAATCGAGTACAAAACAATCGTATGTGTATGTGTTTCCCCTGGAGTAGCAATCGGTCACAGGTTCATAGGTTTATTTGCCACCGATCTGGTATTAAAAAAAAGACCGGTTTGCACTCCGGGAGTGCGGGCAGAAGTGAAAACTCAATGACATTGTAACAGTTTTTCGATCAGGTCACGTGTCCGTCTTACGAATTTTCAATCTCTCGAATCTCACGGTCACGTGACCTGTGGCGAGTTTAACAATTTTTCCCCATCACAAAAAGTGCACAGCGCTGCTAAAGAAGTTTTCACTTCAAAAAAAGACCGGGTTGCACTCCGGGAGTGCTGGCAGAAGTGAAAACTCAATGACATTGTAACAGTTTTTCGATCAGGTCACGTGTCCGTCTTACGAATTTTCAATATGTCGAATCTTACGGTCACGTGACATCTTACGGTCACGTGACCTGTTGCGAGTTTAACATATTTTCCCCATCACAAAAAGTGCACAGCGCCGCTAAAGAAATTTTCACTTCAAAAACTGTTGCGCGCTTCACTATGACTCATAGTAATACCTGAAATTAATAGATACGTTATCTATTGATATACATACAGTGGCAGCCGCTTTCATGGAAATTGATGTTTGCTAATAACTTCGCTATGGCTTTAATACTCGTTAAAATGCAGCATCAATCTGTTAGAGTGGCTAAATGGGTTATGTTTCGGTGCCACAGGGGTTTTGCTTTTAATGAGCGCAAAATTATAGTTTAATATTACTTTTATAAGGAGAGTTTCATGAAATAACCCTAATTTAGTTGAGCACGGTTGTGTTGAGATGTTACGTATTATTTTACTTTTCAGAAGAATTCCCTATGGAATGAAAAGTATGACCTTTGCCAAAAGAGAACTAAGTATACAGGGTGTATTATTCAATAAGGACAGTGAGGGAAAATCGGAAACTACAAGAGATAAGGAAATTTGCTCTGAGGAGTCGAGAGACCGATTATGGAAGAAAAAACTCCATTCAAAGATTTTCAAAAAAACCTCATACAAGCGGTCAGCGGCTCGTCGGCATGCTCAAAATCGGAGTTAATTTTTTGCGTAATGTAACAGTGAATTTTCCCTCACTGCCCCGTTTGAATGACAGACCTGTACCTGTACACGTGTTGATACACACCTGTATTGAGAAGGGCCATGGGTATTGTAGAGGTCGTCTATGCAACCTCTACAGTGCTGGCTGGACAGCACCATTCGGAGTTCAAATCAAGTTGTCTGGAAGTTTATAAATACATAGAAGAAGAGTTCAAGGCTTTGGCCTTCAGGCCAGGCTACTCATACCTGTCGAAAAGTTCTCTAATAAATGTGTTGATATGCTCTATTGCGTCTTCCTCTACCACCTCTGAGCACCGTCTCTACAGTGTGTAATGGCAAGTGATTTACGTCTGATGGTGTACTTACAAAGTTGTGTTGAAGTGACATTACAAAGCACAGGCAAAAGTGCAGACGTGCCATATTTGTTAAGAAATTTTAGAACTTTTGATTCTATGGGAAAATCAAAATGGTTGTCTGTGGCAAGTCGCAACTGCTAGAAAAGTATTGAAATTAAATAATAGTTAGATGGTACAACAAGTGCATAAAACGCACCATTTTACGCGAGGCGTGGATATAAAATCGAGTGTAAAATGGGTTTTATGGATGAATTGTACAGTCTACTTTTCACTTCGATTGCGAGGAAATGAAATAAAAACTTTTTTTTCGGTAGGTACGTGACACCGGGCTCAGTTATAAAAATATTTAGTTTTTTATATCATGATAACTTATTGTTATGGTTTAAATATATTGATTTACTAATACAAAAAGCAAATTTTAAAAATAATAAATAAGACGAAATAAAAACTATAAGTTTATTTCATGAAGTTTTATTGTGTACTTTGGCTGTTGGTATCCTTGCCTTGGTCTTAGAATAGTAACGGAACATAATAAAATTAAAATAAATAGTTTATTCTATGAAGTTAAGTTGCTCGTGTGGATGTTGGACCAATTGCATTGGTCTTCGACGAAGATTTTACTTTAGGCACTAGATCATAATAAGCGACTTTATGTCGCCTACGCACAGCATAAAGACGAACTTTTAGAGCATGAGAAATGAAAATAGTACATTATTATCGAAGCAGGGGAAGTAGGCAATTGCTGGCTGAGAATTAATTTTAAACGGACGACCTTGGGAGTTATTTGAGACAACTAAAATTTCGTGATATGTCACAGCTACTGATCATTCGTTTTGGACCTATGCCTTTTATTTATATGGCCGTTTTAAGTTCTTAAAAAGTTTGTACCACGACAAATAATGGAATTTGTATGCAACATTGCCGGCAAGGTTTTTTATTTTTTAAATTCTGACTAACCATAAACCATGCACTTCACGTCCTGATTTTTTACCCGATGAGAGTATAGTCAACTTTGCCGATAATTTTTGAGAAAAAATATTATTTAGCAAAGGTTGCAAAGTTCACTGCAAGAAACCAATTTCAATTGTTGCAGATTATATAACAAATTGTTACTTTGGTAAGGTTTACCAAGTTGTGACCACTGGAGTCTATTTGACCAAACATATTGAATTGAAATCGGTTTGGTATTTGCCACGTTCGCGCACGTGCCATCGAAGGGGCTCCACGCGCTTTTTGATGAATTCTGACGAGTTTTGAGTTGATATTCCTCCATCAAAACTATAGATATATTAATGGCCCAAACGAAACTTTTGAAAATAATTGTGTTTATTTTTTTATGATTTATCCATGCAAGCTTATGTATATGCCACACAGGGGTGCGCTTTTGTTCACATATTTTTTAAGTCCTATTATTGGAACTCCGAAAATGTTGTCAAGTTGGATCGTCGAGTCCAAAAGGCGAATGTAGATAATGAATGTGTATCGCGGTCAGGTTAGTCAACTAATCCCAGCACTAGAACACATTACTTAGTTACAAGTATTTATTGAACGTATACAACATGCGACAGATAGGTTCCGAGGTGCCTGATAACCAAATTGAAGCGTTTTAGATACGGTGTCCTAGCAACTTGGTAATGCTTTTTAAACGACATGGGTATGCCCTGCTTAGTTCTAAGGAAGTGTGAGTCACAACACACAGGTTAATAACTTGTTATAGGAACATATAACTATACTGAAGATGTGTCACTCAGATTTTTGTATTGTATTGGTTTTATAACGGTCTAGCTTCTCTAGACAAACGTCGAGTATTCATTGATCAAATCTTTCTTTATAAGCTATTAAACAACTACATCGACTCACCCTTTCTTCTTAGAAGTGTCACTTTTAAATTCCCTCGCTGCATTCCTTGTCGCCAACCCTTAACATTCCACATCAGACTTTGCCGTACCAAGTTTGCCAACAACACATTCTTTAGACGAGCATGTCAAGATTATAACGCCAACTTTATTCGTTTAGATATTTTTTCTCTATCATTTGGTCGATACCGCAGCGCTCTGCTTAGCCTGATTGTGTGCATGAATTAGAAACACTTAAGTTAATTAATAACCATTATTTGCATAACTAAACCCTGGTAAATGTAGCATTTCATAATATTTTATAAAACAACTTACATAACTGCGAAATACCATGCATGCTGCATGTCTCTCTTTGATTTTTTTTATGTAATCGTATATCTTATAAGCCAATATAATCCTGTAAACAACCGTTTGTTTCCTAAAATAAAAATAATAACACATTTAAGTAATCTAATCTCAATACGTCAGTAGCATTCCTCTGATTCAGGTGAAGAAGCCTTTGCCCAGCAGTGGGACGTCATAGGCTGATGATAATGATTTCAGAATTAGGCCCTACCCAAGCACCTCCTTCATCAAACAATGAATTTTAAAGATTATAGAGAAGTTAAGTTTAGGTAAACATTATTAATCTGCGACAGTTTCTTAAGGAAATAAATATTTTTTAATCTCCCAGTGAATCATCGAGGAGGCTGACCGCAAATTAGTTGGTATATACTCGTTTCACCGGGTATTTATTGAAACCACCACTATGGTGGCGCATTCTGACTCACAGCTATGAGTCGTCTCAATGCGCGAACTGATCTTCCAATGATAATGAAACCACCCATACATACATTTTTAATGATATCACAGAATTAGGACACACAATATGGAGACCTGCTGTAGAGACCGGGTACTTAGGCAGGCTTTATATTCAGCAGGCCAAAGTTATAATATAATGGCGATGTCACAGTGCTTTCTACATTTGCGTATGTGCATCCAATATTCCAATATTATTCGCGTTAGTTACATCTGTGTCTTATACATTTCAGCGTTCATGGGTGAGTTAGGAAGGAAAATAAAAACAAAGGTTATTCGGCATACAAAAAACCTACATGTCCCGAGCATGTTTCTTTCGTTCTCACTTTGAAAGACAGAGGCATGGAGTTGGTTTGACATGCTGAACATATGAAAGTCAAATCGCGCCCCAGTTATCGAGTTGAATTGATAAGCTGATTTTGAAGATTATTTATGATAATATGTAGGAAGATCCGCATCCATCCACATTACTAACTTGTGCAGAAAACTAGATGCAGTCCATTTGTCCTAAGGCCAAATAAATAAATGAGGGGCCATATGTAAAGTCCTTATCTGTTTTAAATCTTTGCAGAATCAGGTTGTGATAACGAAAGGCGACACTTGGTGCATGCTCATCGTTCTTAAAAGTATTTTCATGTCGTGAAGTATAACTGTCGGTGTACGAAGACACCTACAATTCCTACAAACCTCAGGTACAGAAGATTTAGTAACTCCCATTGCTTAAAAGTGATAAAGAAAAAATGTATGCCGCGTGAGAATAATAAAAATGAAGAACGAGAGCAACAAAAAAAAAAAGAAAATGAATAGTTATTTTTATATGAAAATAAAATCTTATACTTACTGAAAAATAAGTAACTATAAACCCATGGCCCTCCTCAAACGCCAATGACTGAATTATCTAATGGAACTGGTTTTCAGAGCAATCAAGTCGAATCGAAACTGAAACAACATTCAATTAAACATTATAGTACTGGATGGAGGATTAAATACGCAAAGGTATGTATGGAAAATGGAACTGCTTTTGCTTTGTAATTCCGGCTTACCAACCAATCTGGTTACCTAATACTGAGCCATCCCGGGGCCGTGTAATGGCCGATGCGGAAACAAAATTACACGACTGCGATGTTGGGTTGTTGAGTTTTGGGTATGTTTTTTAACCTGGGAAATATCGCAACAAAGTGAAAATAAAAACCGGCCAAGTGCGTGTTGGGCCACGCGCAGTGTAGGGTTCCGTAGTTGCCTGTCTGTCTTAGTTACATCGACGTGCGGTGACGCCGGCCGAATTTGTACGAAAATTGGCCTTTCCAACGCGCAGTGTAGGTTCCGTAGTTGCCTGTCTGTCTTAGTTACATCGACGTGCGGTGACGCCGGGCGAATTTGTACGAAAGTTGGCCTTTCCAAGTACACATTAAGTTGGTCGACTATTACTCGGTAACTACTTCTGCCTACTTGTCCGTGATAGTTTTCCTTTTAAATTCATTATATGTGTCGGCGGCCGATCGTAAAATCCGGCAGATCACGAAATTCCTAGGCATATCGTGAAACGCCGCCATTTCATGATTTGGCTAAAGGACATCCGCCATATCATTCAAATATCACCATTTAACGATTTGCCTAGTGACGTTTAGGCAGATCATGAACTTCCTAGGAATGTCATGAAACGCCGGCATTTCATGATTTGGCCAAGCCAGTGACGTTTAGGCTGATCATGAAATTACTAGGCATATCATGAAACGCCGGCATATCGTTCAATACTCACCGTTATACGTAAGTAGGGTGTCCAAAATTGAATTAGGTAAATTAAAAAAAATAAGAAGTGCGGACTGATAATCTCCAGCGAGTCGACGCCACCCCGCTGTGCGGGGTGTCTATTTCTGGTCTGAGGGACACAAGTGAACCCTAACCTAACCGACCTAAGACAGAGTTCGCTTATGACAAACCATTTTTGTCCGCCCTGATTATTAGCCCCCAACAAAAACGGCCGCCATCGCATGTGCAGCGCCACCAGTGGCCAAGAAAGAAACTATTTTACGATGTGCCCGGTATAGAGCTAGGAATATCGACGAATGCGTTGCTCTAATCGATCTGCCGTATTGTTTATCAGGCACATCGTGATAAGCCTAGCCGACTTTTAGGCATATCATGAAATGGCGCCGTTTCACGATATGCCTAGGAATTTCGTGATCTGGCGTATTTAACGATCTGCCGCCGACATATGCACTACTACCACGATTTTTTTCACATCCCCAGTAGTAGCCATTTAGCCGGCTAGTGGGGGGGGGGAGACATGACTCGAACAAAAATTAGGGCTTTAAAGCCCAATATTTCGCAAACGAATTACTGATTTGAAAAGTGGTTTTAGGAAACCCATAATATTTTTAAATGAGCTATCCAAAAATACCACACACCATGGGTTTAACGAGAAAAAAAATTACATCCCCGCTTTAGGTGTAGGGGAGGTAACCTAAAAAAAATATTTTTTACGAGATTTTATTGTACCGTTTTGTCAGCGTAATTGATTTATACCCATGCCGAATTACAGTTTTCTAGGATTTATGGTTACTGAGCTAAGACGGACAGACAGACGGACGGACATGGCGAAACTATAAGGGTTCCTTATTGACTACGGAACCCTAAAAATGATCATGATTCGATTGTAATATTACTTCCATAAAAGGCTTATTTTTTAGCGCAGCTGTCCACAATGCACTAAAAATAAGCCTTTTGTGTGTTAGAATAGTGTTATTATAGCGTCACTATGATGTAGGTATCCATTCGTACGAGGTGTTTTTGACATTATATAGGGACTTTGGAATTCATTTCTGATTGTGTAGTGATATAAGAAAGAAAGAAAGAAAAAAGAAAGAAGACATTTATTCACTACACAAAAGACACACAGAGACAAAGGGAGTAGAGATACAATACAATTGACACTTAATGTGTGATATGAATACATGATTTAATTTATTTCTCAAAAATATCAATCTAAAGACATACATAGGTATAGGTATCTAAGATATAGATTTAACCATTGTTCAACGCGATTTAGGTTTGTTTACCCTATGAATTTGGGGTTTAGTTTCAACATAGGGTTGATACACAAGTGAGACGTTGTGATCACTCTGCGCGCGCCCAGCTTCCGCGGATCTTCCCACTTCCGCCGGCCGCCAGCCCGAGGCCTTAATCATCCCAATTATACACCAATCAATGCGGTAGGCTGTGAATACTTTTCTAGTGTCATAATCTTATGTGCTATAACATGGGAGGACACTGTTCCGGTAAGACGGAGGGCGCGGGTTTAATTCTCGCCTAAGGCAACATTCGATCATGGTACATTTCTTTTGTATTTATTCTCTTCGGAGAACAGCAAATTAATAATATTTGATCGTGGTAACTTCCATGTAAAATTATCAATCAAGAAATATTTCATAAAATAATTCGACTCATTTATACTTTAATATCTATATCTACTTAGATAAACATTATCCTACTTGTATATAAATGCGAAAGTTTGGATGTTTGGATGTTTAGATGTTTGTTACTCAATCACGCTTAAGCTCCACCTATTTGGATAAAATTTTGCACGAATATAGTTTATATCCTGGATTAAAATAAAGGATGTTTTCTCGGGTCCACGCAGACGAAGTCGCGGGCGGAAGCTAGTTATAAAATAATGTAAAGTATAAATGGCAAACTTTTGCTTCAAGACATTTTGTACCAATTTCCTATCGACCAATATTATCAGTCTATCATTTATGTTGAGGTATTATTTTTATATGAAATATTTTTACTCACGTGTAGTACCTTAAGCACCTTAAGCACAATTAAAAAAACAATCAATTTTTCAGTACTAAACAAGAGAATCAAAGTTAAAACAAACAGACAAAAAACAATTGAAAATGACATAAATATAAAAAAGTGGCGAAATCCTGAATACTTAATGTGTATTATTGTTTTTGTTTCCCAAGTGCTTAGTGTAACATATAGGTACAGTCGCCGTCAACGACATGTTGACTTTTTTGTATCTTATTAGTTATTTTATTACAAAGCAATAAGGTGAAAAAGTCTAAACAAGTCATTGACCGACAGGTTTTATTTTTAAAACACAGTTTATGGGAACATTGCTAAAACTCCAAAATACGCGGCATCTATTGAGCTGATGCCCACACAAACCACGAAGCAACTTCATCATTAATTAAACTGACAAACTCCTGTGTCGTAATCGTAATCTTGGCATTTAACTTTTTTGATTTGGGTAACTTAAAACTGTTTTCAATTGTTGTCTAACTAAGTAACTAAGCGAAAAGTAATTTTGTTTGCAACTGATAAGCAATAGGTACTTTGACTGTTTTAAAAGGTCAGACGTAATAACTGGGCATTTCTCCGGAGTGGCATTTTTTAGTGTCCAGGGCCAAAAATTCTTCAAATAGGTGCGTGATATTTTTGAATAAAATCTCACATATACTTCAGGCTTTTTGATACCTGGACAGCTATTTAGATATTCTGTAAATATACATATGTTTGAAGAAAAAAAAAAATAGCGCACAAATTGACGTTCAGTGGGAGCGTCCACTACCCAAGTTGGTTTAAACAAAAAATCATAACCCAAGATTGGAATTATAGTACATGTTTTACATCGGTTCACGTAATCAACATTAGTTTCCCCCATATATAATCCATATTACGATAATTTATCTATTAAACTTACTCAATAAAAGCATTTTTTCGAAGCGTCCGGGGGTAACACGTAAACTCAGTGACATTTAGAAAACGCGTCGGCATCATAACAAAGAAATGGCGTAGGAATCTCGCGACGCACACGCCGGTAGCTTTAGTCGCACCACGTTTGCCGACGAGAGCGGACGCCGGCTGGTGTCATATAGGCAGCTACTACAAAGGTTTGTTCGTCGTTCGGGGAGTTTGGTTACGTGTTTTTTTGAATTCGGTGAAGCTATTAAATTGTGTAGTGTTTGTGTTTTAATTATTATAAAAGTGAATAAGCAATCCTCAGAGGTATGTGATTTCGTATTGAATAACTCTTTCCCTGTACTATCTATACTTTTTGTGTAATTTGCAAATATCGATCAATATTGAATTCGGTGACATTGATTTCCGCGGATTCGGTGTACTTTTTGGTCACCGAATTCAATAAAATGAGGACCGAAATCAATCTTTATGTATAAATGATTGCTTTTTAGGGTTCCGTAGTCAACACCCTTATATTTTCAGCATGTCCGTATGTCTATCCGCCCGAGGCTTAGCTCAGTGACCATTACTACTGAAAAAGTGTAAATTGGTTTGGGTATGTAAATCAATCACGCCAACAAAACGGTTAAAATAAAATAATTAACAAAAACTGGGTACTTGTCTTACACGTAAGGTGGGAATGTAATTTTTTTTTGTTAAAAAGTAGTGTAGGATATTGGTAAATAGTAGTGTAGTTCTAAAAAAAATTGTTTAGTAAAACCATTTGTCAATTCAGGGATCTGTTAACTATGTGGTTTTAAAACTCTAATTCTCATTAAAGTTTAGTGCTGGCTAAATGATTAGTTCAGTCAAGGGTACAGTAACATACGTACATAAATAAGGACATAAATCTGTACACGCTTTTATGACATTGACAATAGAGTCCTGCACAGATATTTATGTCCTTATTAATGTACGTATGTTAGTAACCTTGACTGTACCAGGCTATAAACTATCTTGAGCCGTTTAAGCGTGATCGAGTAACAAACATCCAAACTTTCGCATATATAATATAACTAGGATATGTCCCACGGCTTACTATGTATGTAGGTTTGATTATGATCCTGGTGCTGAGTGTAAGGTCACTTGAACTTCCTATCGTAAGCTGTTTTGAGAATAAGGGTATTTAATTTGTTTGTAGGTGTCGACACAACGAATCCTCCTATTACTAAAGGGTCGGCAATGCGATCTTGGTTATTCTGGAGTCGTTAGGCTAACACCATAATATACTCCTTACGTCGGCATAAACCGACCTGTCTTCTTTATTCTCGCCTAATCCCATTGCAGTTGGGGTCGGCTCTCCTAATCATTCTTCGTCGGGACAGTCTAAGTTTTAATTTATTAATAATTAATTTATAAGCAATAAAGCGTGCAGTATTTAAGTTAAA
Organism: Epinotia ramella; assembly: GCA_947578815.1. NCBI lineage: Eukaryota > Metazoa > Arthropoda > Insecta > Lepidoptera > Tortricidae > Epinotia > Epinotia ramella. Next base: position 9,560,000 of record OX388211.1, on the reverse strand, counting down.
CATATTTACTTTTTAGGATGCTTACTTGTTATAAGAGCTATACAAAAAAAGGTAAATATAATATAAATAATTAGGGTTTAGTTACTATGCTTATTGTACTTTATTAGCCGGCCGGCCGTACTGCCGCTCTAAGCCAAAATGGGCACAAGTCTATATGTGGCTCAGCGTTACCTTATTCTCAATACAGCTCATCTTCGGGAGCTTTGGCGACGTTACCACCAAGAACACAACACACTACATGCATACAGAGCAATTAGTGATCTTACATAAATCCACAGTTGAGCTGTTCAAAAAATGAGCGAAATGACATACCACTGTGCTTTATTTTACTTGACCAATAAAATGAAATTCTGTAACTTTCCAACATATCATTTTGGAATAATAACTGAGCTTGAAGGTTTTTAATCAATAATTAATACCTAATGCAGATAGTTTTGCAAAAAATTACGTACTAAGCAATGTTTGCTACTGTTCAAATATTGCCATGAACGGAGGTGGCAATATAGCTCTGTATTTTGATGATCAAAAAGATAATGAATTAACTTTTTTTTGTCTGTATTTTTACCTGTGTCTTGTGTACAATAAAGTATTTACATACATACATACATACATATAATGCTACATTTTGTCCTTTTATTTATTAAAAAATAGCCAGTTGAATGGCGATGGCGGTAGTCAGAGAATTTTCACAAAACTGCTTATACACTACATAATTTATTTATTTATTTATTTATATAGGAAGATCATCAGCTTAAATACTACACAGTAGCTTAAAACAGTAGTGACAGTGAGCTAATAACAGATCCTCACCGATAGCAGATTTAATTGATATCCGATTTAAAAAGGGTCTACGGGAAAAAAACATCATTATTGCATGTCATTTAAAATCTCTATTTAACACACTGATGTCGATAAATCATATGTTTTAGATAAAATGGCAAAAGAGACGAAGGAACAAAAAAAAGAAAAAAGGAAGCTCATTGAACGAGCTCTACGAACGACTGTATATATATATATTTTGTAAGTGTACCAATTGGAAATAAAGGTTATTTTGTGGCAAAAAACATTGTTTAATTTCAAATTTGATTTCGGTGTAAGCATTTTTTGAATTCGGTGATACTATTTTATGAATATTGATTTCGGTGTGTGTGTTTGATTTCGGTGTACGCAAAAACCCGAATATCCCATGACCTACAAGGTTCCTATGAAGGCCTTTACCACCAATATTTTTTAAATTTAGGCCTTTTCTTGAATACCGAGGTCACCAATCGAAAAAGTGAAAAAAAAATACGTTCACCGAAGTCAAGCAAATCGAGCCGGCTCGGAGAATCGCCCAACTACGATATCACGATAAAAAAGAGAAAAACAATATCGAAAAGTTGCCAAGAAAAAGTGCCCATTGTTTTGCTTTTTGCGTTTCTACGAGAGATTCATCAGTGATACAGATAAGCACTTTATAAATACTTTTACTTTTTTTGGTACTTTTTTACATAAGACAAATTACTGCAAACAGCCAAAGGCGAACGTTTAAAGACAATTTGTCACAAAAACTTCTTTAGTTAGACTGGTTAGTAATGTATGGCTGTCTCTTTCGAACTATTGCAAGTTGGTGTGACAAGTTGCGCCCGTTTGTAGTGGGCTTAAAATTTTCCCGCGTTTTCTTTTTTTTTAATTGTCATAGACAAAACGCCTACTTTTGTAAGTGATCGAAGTGACGTTTTTAAAAATGTCTCAAATAGTTTTAAATTTCGAAATAAAAATATTAACGAAATAAAATTCATAACGAATTAAATTTCAATCCCGTTTACTCTTTAATAATTTTAAAAACACAAAACATTTAAAATTGTGATCGATTTTGATGTTTTGATTTTTTTTATTTATGTCAATTGAAACTGGCACCATGAGTCATGCCGTGTACCTACTTTAAAAAATAAGTTGGGCGGGACCTTGATAGGTTATTGACATGCACGCTGTTTGAAAACATTATCCCACCAAAAACATGTAAAGTGATGCCAAGACTTCATAGCTCATACAGCTTTTAGCGTGAAAAAGATATCAGATTGCAATTAGCGCCAAGCTTCCTACTCCACACGGCGTAACTCTACCACTACCAGCCACGCTCTACAAATTCTACATTTTGGCTAAAAAGTATGGCATTTTATACAAAATTGGAGGCCTAGCCCATCTTGCAGTGGTCCTTTTTAATTTCCATTCCACAATTTGTGGCACAGCATCACGGCGTTCAGCCATGAAAATTAAAGTTTGATTTTTTGGAGTTTTTTTCATTTATTTCGTTGCATGTTTGAGAAAAGCACTATACATACCTCGGCGTGAAAAGGGGTTGCCAGCCTCATAACTATCCAACCTCGCTACGCTCGGCGTCTATATGTACTCGGCCGGCAACCCCCTTACTTCCCGGCCTCTGTACTAATGTACTTTTAATCGCTGCAGCATGAAAGTCCGGGTATTAGACTACTCAATACATAAGTGAAGTAACAAACCATTTAAGGCAACCGTATAGTTTAACGTTGGATAGTTATCTTATCATACATGATTAAGGTTACTTGTCCTTGATTTACGTGACCCATTCGTATGCAAAATCCGTCTTAGTATGTGTATATTCCTACATACCGGTGGTACATTTTTCTCCTGCAACTCTTCAAGACTGACTTAGTATGTTCTTAATAGCCTGAGGCTGCTTAAATGAGGACACGTCTTTAGAGATCGACAAGTTCTATCTTAAAGCCATGCGAACCTACTCACCGGGCCTGTCCTAATACCAGTTTAGGGCTGGCGATGGCGCCAAAAAGACGACATGCATCGCATACCAGACCATTGCCGCACAATTCTATAAAGTGCCATGTACCAAAGATAATAGTACATTCAAGTCGCCTTTTCAATCTTTAGTTGAAATGTTTACGCCTTGACGCCTTTGGTACTTCAATTGATTTGAAAGCTTTACAAGGTCGTTGAGTGAAATACATTCCGAAATTAATTAATTTGAAAGACAATAATTCAGGTTGCTGCGTGCATTTGTTTGTTTATCATTCTTGGCACGGCCACTGTTCATAAAAATCAATGGACGTCAATTCAATACATGGGTAAGTACCTAATACTAATAAAATATCTACGCAGCACTTATAACGTTAAATCTGTGGGATCTTAGGCACATACGGCCGTATTCATAAACGTACTACAAGCCTGTTTTAACTAAAATGGCGTTAAAATTAGTTTGTCCTTATCTGTCACTTTGACATTTGTGTTCGTAAGGGACAATACAACAGGAATAAAGGTCTTTCGTCGGGGATGCGGTCAGCGGTGGACGCCTTGCTTCTCAAGCGGAGCTTCTGACGCTGATTGCATTATTGACGACTGACCAAACTACCGAACAACGTCGCTTTATAAGCATACATCGGGGTTTTCGGAGCGGGAATGATTTGAGAAAGAGTAGAGATAAACAGATATGTTAGTCTAAGAAAATATCTTATTATGCCTAATGAATAACTACCTCTCTGTGAGTTGTATACAATCTGTGACAAAGTTTTATTTTAATTTCCGTAAAAGTCTTATAACTTATAAGGTAACAATTAAAATAACTTTAATTAATTACCTGCTGTAAATTGAATAATTGACACGATTTTCAGAATAAACTATTAATATTTTTTCTATATTTGGGACAGTTAATCTACGGCGTCTTGCTGTAAATATCCATTTCAAGGAGCTAAATGATCTTTCCACGTCGACAGTTGTAATAGGTGCATATTTAATTTTTTTGTAGGAATCAATTGATGCACGAGAAGTTTGAGATTGAAGTTCTATTTCTTTGCCTTGTACCAACTCATTTATAATTTTTAGTGTGCTATAGCCAGAATTCTTCTTTAACACCAACTTCAGTTTATCATAAATCTGTTTTCCTTTTACGCTCATGTTTAATTTGGAAACATCTCTATAGGTTTCATGAACTATTTTTAAACTATCGCTGATGGACAGCTTCGCATCCTGTAGTTTTTTAATAGCATTTGGGATAGTCATCAAATGATTTGCTATGAAATTTAAGTCGCTTTTTATATTTGCATTTCCAAACGCTCTTTTTGCCTTTCTAATACTCTGGGCTTCGGTGGGACTGAATGTATTTAGAACACGTTTCACTTCATCGTAATGTTTGCTGTAATACGTTGCAGCTTCTATCCAGGTTCCCCACCGAATAATTGTTGGTCGAGGTGGTAAAGGCACTCCGGGGAGCATTTCTTTAAACTTTTGTATTCTTTTAGGAGATTTCAAAAATGTCTTCTTAACATTTGCGATTAAATCATTCACATCTGGATAAAGTTTTCTTATTAGTTCAGCCACTCTATTTAAACCATGAGCCAAACATGTGACGTGCAAAAGATTGGGAAAAATACATTTTAAATTTCTTCCAGCCTTTAGCATGTAGCCCACACCGTCAGTTAAAAGTAAAAGTACTTTATTGTGATTATTATGGTTAGCACCCCATAATTCATCAAGAGCACTTGTGACCGTATTGGATATTGATACATTGTTCGTGCTGTCTAACCGTTTACTGGATATCAAGTGTTGAGTGCCAATGTGATCATCACGTAATGCTCCCACTATTACGTTAGCTATTTGACGACCATAATCATCCGTGGTTTCGTCAACACTCACATATATATATTCATTTTTTAGTTTGCTCCGTATTTTATTCATTTTTTCATCGTAAGCTTTATTTAAATATTCCCGTCGCAGTTGACATTCCGAAGGAACTTTTGCAGTTTTTCCAAATTTACCGGTAACACAATTTTCGATAAAATCTTTAAATATCGGATTGTTTACCTGCGTCCATGGTATATTACAGCCCACAACAAATTTCAAGAGCTCACTATTGAAATCATATTTCATACCTGTATGTTTATTAGATGCGACATGTCGCGTTACACTAGATTTCGTTTGAGCGAAGCTCACATTGCACTTGGTGCAAAATAATAAAGAATCTCGAACCTCTATCTCTGGATTATTTTCTATCCACGAACGCATAAACTCGTAACGAGTTTTTTTTCTCGGAGGCATATTTGTGTTGACTGATTATTTACAGTTTTTTAAAATACAATTGCATATAAGTTTATCTACTAGACAAGCAAGGGTAACGGTTGACAATAGGTGTCTAATACAATGTCAATCTTGACGCTCGATATCTATGAAGCATTTTCTTATAAATGAATAGACTTAACTGAAGAGGTTGATAATGAATGACCAATATAAAATATGTACCTATATGTATGATTAATCTTTATTTATTTTTCAATCAATTATTCATTCGGTAGAAACCTACTAGGGTACGATCTGTTTTTAAGTAAATACCTACTCTTTGGCTAATGTCAAACGTTCCCGCTCCGAAAACCCCGATGTATGTTTATAAGCAAACTTGACACTGGCGAAATCATCTTAACTTAGATGGAAGCCATTTTTTGTTTTTAATTGAATTGAATTGAACAGGAATAAAGCACATTTTATTTAGCATAGGCATTTTAAGTTTTATGAATAAGGGGCATAGTCTATATGTATAGTGAGCCGACCTCAAAATATATCCACGTATTTAATTCATTCGGTGCGAGGCGCAACCTCTGGCTTCGTACAGTGTGGCCACTGAGGTTCCATTTCTCAAGCTTTAACGACAACTCCTGACTACACGCTACCTTAAGTTAAGGTTTGTGATAAATGGCGCTGCCAATTTGCATCGTAATAATATATTCAAAGACAGACGTCGGCCGATTTAGTTGAAGGTAACCAAAAGGTCAAATCATGTTGAGTTGATCTCAAAATGACATAATTAAATCCAACCGACATCACAGTCTCATTTTTGCAGTAACCCTGAAATTAAAAGTCATCTCGTGCGGTAACTGCATAATTCACACCTACGAGAACAAAAAGTCAGCTTCCGGCATTCGCGTGTCTCAGGATCTACTTTCCATATGAAATCGTCTAAATCCGGAGATGTAATTCACACAGGAAGCTCGTGATCGACGAATTCGGAATTATGATGATCAGACACCTCTCGACAACACAGTGGAAATTCCGACCATTAGTTGGTGAATTAGGATATAGAAGCACGCGAAAGTTATCAAGGATTCTTAGGCTACCATTCTTAGGTAGGTAGAATAAGTTGAATTGTCAGGGTAGGTTTGCGAATTACCACCATACAACACATACCTACTCGCATTCTGTAGAACGCGTGTATGCCCTTAGCTACATTTATTTATGCTTCATTGCGCACTGAAAGTAAAGTACGAAATCCACAAGACAATCTTTAGGTACCAATGGAGGCAATGGACCATTAGGTCTATGTATTACACATGAGAGAGTGGTAATACGTATCGGTAACATTTTAGATTGGCTGTCATTATAGGAATATAATGTAGACCTTCCTGGGATTGATATTTATTGTAGCCAGTTTCATATAATTTTTTATTATTAAATTTACAACAAATTTTCACTTATTTTTTTTAAGGAGCCGTATGATTTTTAGTAGGTTTATAATATGTAAAGTCAGCCAGGAAATATTAGATTGAAAACTTGTAGACCACTTTCTTAGTTTAATGTACTTGCCAAATACCTACAGACTACCTACAGAGTAAAAAATAATCAAATACGTGTGGTTAGTCCCTATTATGAAGGATCAAATGAGATTGTAGCGCTACTAAACTAATACAACTATCCCAGTAAAGGTGCGAGTCGTGTCAACTTAAAGTTTACGACACTGTAGGTACAGCCAGCTACAATAGTGCGTTCAATCCTTCCAAATATTGTAAGTATTTGGACCATGATGCATTGATCGTTTTTACAGCATTTGGGACGGTGATTGTACGTGCTGCAGCACTGCAGCAACAAGAAATTTCCAAAGTTGCGAAACCTCCTGGTAAGTGCTCGGTAATTTTAAAACAGTATCCTTACATGAATTAAATATTGCCTTCAGGAAACTTCCTAGACGGAAATTTGCCTAGAGTTCTCGTGAACGTTTTCAGAAATTTCTCCGGTAGGCATGTATATTATACCAAATTTTTTGAGAATGGTCTGCTACCTACTTTGCTAACGTGATTTAGGGTGGTATTCCACTTGTCCAAGATCTTTGTCCAATGTGTATATTTGCACACACATTCGCTCATCACACACACATACACATTTACACAGATCTTGGACAAGTGGAATATCACCCTTAGTTAAGTTTATTCCGTTGCGGCGGCGCGGGGCCTGTGTCGGATCGGAAGACGCTCAAACAGAAAAAATATGGTTTTGCTTAAGAGTGTACTTTTACCCTTGGTACTAATATTATAAATGCGAAAGTTTGAATGATTGTTAATCACGCTTAAGGCGCCGTAGGTTCATGGTCTTCTCTCCCTCTCACTGAGCATAAGCGTGAGCGAGATGGAAGTGCGTGCTCGGAAGCGCGGATATCATGTTTTTTAATTTTAATTTTTTGGCCGTTTAAATAAATAAAAATGTAAACACTGATTTCTCTCAAACATGATATTGCCGATTTTTAGAAGCAATTTTAATATTTATAGCTTTTGTGCATAATTTGTTACAAATATTTTAAGTGTGTTTTTGTGTGTTTTAGACCTATGTTCGTGATTTTTTTCTATCGAGCGAAATTTGCTTAAGGCGAGTTGCTTCGGGGTTCTTCTAGGATATGTGATTTTGTAAACGGTTTTATTTTGAAATACTACATATTAAAAATAAAAAAAAACTGTAATATTATATTTAAGACCTTTATCTAGTTCCGTCGGAAGTCCGTTACATAATTGGATAAACTTTGATCGATAGAAAAAAATGCCAAACATACCTCTATTCTCATCTTAAAACTGACATTATTCCAATCTTACGTAACTTGATGAATAGAAAATTACACCAAAATAAGCGTCTATGATGATGTGAGTGATGTCGGTCATAATATTTTTAATTTATTAAGACATGTTTTTTTTCACCCAAAATCAACGAAATTATGGCACAATTCACTCCCGCTCCGTTCCCGCCGCACCGCGGCAGTCCCGAGCGGAACGCATTGGAGGTCGGACGTACGCGCATTTTCGCAGCACAGCATTCGTTAAAAATGGGTAACAAAATAAATAAAAAGAAGATATCGTCACTGGGGCTTCGGAAACTGAATAAGGAGAAAAGGTTAGTACATAAAAAAAACGAATTCCCGTATTAAATACATCAACCACACACACACGCGCGCAGATTACATCGCGTACACTTCCACAGTTACACAGTATAGAGAAAAACAGTACGAGAACTACTAAACATATTTTATACTATAATAATTATGTGATTAGCATTACGAAATATTAAAAAAAACCCTTGACCGACCAGGGACTGAAAAACCGCAAAAGACCGGTAACCTAAAATAAAGGTATCAATTGAAAAAGTATCCAACAGTATCGGTACCCGAATAAATCAAATTTAATGGGTACCCTTTTAAACGGTACCGCTATGGTGAAAAAACCGCAAAAGACCGGTACCCTAAAATAAAGGTACCTACCAATTGAAAAGATATCCAACAGTAACGGTACCCGTAGGTTAACCGTTTCAAGTAAAGGTACCTGACCGAAAAATGAGCCGTACAATTACGGTGACCGATAAAACGGCCTCAATGATTTCGGTCCGAGTATCGGATACCGAATAAAGTGATGGTTACATTTCTTACATTTTTCGTAACTTTTGACCCGCTCGCGTAACATGTGTTGTGAGGGGGGGGGGGGGGGGGGGGGGGGCAGGAGGGGAGGTGTAGGAGGGAGAATAGGAGAGGGGGAGGAGGGAGAGTAGGAGGGCGGAGCATGAGGGGGGGCAAGGGCGGGGCGGCAGAGGGGGGGGGGGGTCGCCACGTGAGAACCTTTCCGCCACAACGGCCATCGGTTCGACGTGCAATGTGCCCACTGCCACTTAAGTTTAACGATGCGGAGGGCAGCCGAAAGACGTCCACTGCTGGACATAGGCCTCCCCCAAAGAGTGCTACAATAACCGGTCCTGCGCCACCCGCATCCAGCGAACTCCCGCGACCTTTACCAGGTCATCAGTCCACCTTGTGGGGGGCCTACCCACGCTGCGCCTTCCGGTACGTGGTCGCCACTCGAGAACCTTTCCGCCACAACGGCCATCGGTTCTACGTGCAATGTGCCCACTGCCACTTAAGCCTAGCGATGCGGAGGGCTATATCATCATATCAGCCGAAAGACGTCCACTGCTGGACATTGGCCTCCCCCAAAGAGTGCCAGAATGACCAGACTGATATTTTGCCCCGGGATACATAATTTAGTCATCATCATATCAGCCGAAAGACGTCCCCTACTGGACATAGGCCTCCCCCAAAGAGTGCCACAATGACCAGTCTGATATTTTGCACCGAGATACATAATTTAGTCATCATCATCATATCATCATATCAGCCGAAAGACGGCCACTGCTGGACATAGGCCTCCCCCAAAGAGTGCCACAATGACCAGTCTGATATTTTGCCCCGGGATACATAATTTAGTCATCATCATCATATCATCATATCAGCCGAAAGACGTCCACTGCTGGACATAGGCCTCCCCCAAAGAGTGCCAGAATGACCAGTCTGATATTTTGCACCGAGATACATAATTTAGTCATCATCATCATATCAGCCGAAAGACGTCCCCTGCTGGACATAGGCCTCCCCCAAAGAGTGCCAGAATGACCAGTCTGATATTTTGCACCGAGATACATAATTTAGTCATCATCATCATATCAGCCGAAAGACGTCCACGGCTGGACATAGGCCTCCCCCAAAGAGTGCCAGAATGACCAGTCTGATACTTTGCACCGAGATACGTAATTTAGTCATCATCATCATATCAGCCGAAAGACGTCCACTGCTGGACATAGGCCTCCCCCAAAGAGTGCCACAATGACCAGTCTGATATTTTGCACCGAGATACATAATTTAGTCATCATCATCATATCATCATATCAGCCGAAAGATGTCCACTGCTGGACATAGGCCTCCCCCAAAGAGTGCCACAATGACCAGTCTGATATTTTGCACCGAGATACATAATTTAGTCATCATCATCATATCATCATATCAGCCGAAAGATGTCCACTGCTGGACATAGGCCTCCCCCAAAGAGTGCCAGAATGACCAGTCTGATACTTTGCACCGAGATACGTAATTTAGTCATCATCATCATATCAACCGAAAGACGTCCACTGCTGGACATAGGCCTCCCCCAAAGAGTGCTAGAATGACCAGTCTGATACTTTGCACCGAGATACGTAATTTAGTCATCATCATCATATCAGCCGAAAGGCGTCCACTGCTGGACATAGGCCTCCCCCAAAGAGTGCCACAATGACCAGTCTGATATTTTGCCCCGGGATACATAATTTAGTCATCATCATATCAGCCGAAAGACGTCCCCTGCTGGACATTGGCCTCCCCCAAAGAGTGCCACAATGACCAGTCTGATATTTTGCCCCGGGATAAATAATTTAGTCATCATCATATCAGCCGAAAGACGTCCCCTGCTGGACATAGGCCTCCCCCAAAGAGTGCCACAATGACCAGTCTGATATTTTGCACCAAGATACATAATTTAGTCATCATCATCATATCATCATATCAGCCGAAAGACGTCCACTGCTGGACATAGGCCTCCCCCAAAGAGTGCCACAATGACCGGTTCTGCGCCACCCGCATCCAGCGGACTCCCGCGACCTTTACCAGGTCATCAGTCCACCTTGTGGGGGCCTACCCACGCTGCGCCTTCCGGTAGGTGGTCGCCACTTGAGAACCTTTCCGCCACAACGGCCATCGGTTCGACGTGCAATGTGCCCACTGCCACTTAAGTTTAACGATGCGGAGGGCAGCCGAAAGATCTGTCGCTCTCATTTTCATGAAATAGGTAAACACTAAATACTACACACTATTAGGCTACATGCGATCACGGTTAATTTTTTCTTTGTATTTGTTCCAAAATCTGTAAACGCCAATCTTCATTAATTTAAAATCGAAGGAAGGTCTCCTAAGCATACATCATCCTTATCATTTTCGCCTAGCAACACGGGATCTGGTAGCTGCCCTCACTGACCCAAAATCTATTTCCATCCTGTATAGGTCAACATGACATTTGTTCATGTTTTTTTTTATAATTATACTATTCCCGCGGTGTTGCCCGCGTTTACTTTGAAAGTAGATTCTAAATATTGCCAAACTCACAAACTTACAAACATTACCTCTTTATAATATTTGTATAGAAGACCAAAAATATAAGAATTCTATTTCTGCAGATTGAAAGTGAAGACTATGGTGAACTTGTTAGGCCCATCTTCTGCTGATTTTCAAGACGAGTAAGCTAATGTATTTATTGTACATATACAGGGTGTCCCAGGCTATGCCACATAGAGGGGAAGTACTTTAAATATTAAAGATAGGACATTTAACAGAAATAAAACATCATTTAATTTTTAAAAATAATTATGACTGCATTCAAAGGTTCGATTCCCGGTTCAGGCAGTAAATATTTCAAAATCTGTGAAAGCAGGTCTAACTATTTTTAAAAATGAATGAATGAAGTCTCCTTCAGTAAAATATCTTATCTTCAATATGTAAAGTACTTCCCTTCCATGTGGCATGGCCATGAGACATCCTGTGTAGTTTTTTTTTAATAACTCTGGTTTTTATTGGTTTATAGAAGTGCTCACAGTATACTAACTACTAAAAAATCTTGAATTATGAATAACAAATATGCTACTATTCAGAGCAATGACGCGTAATTCATTGTCGGAGAGGCAACCGGATGGCTCGCGGTATTTGAGCTCCCGAAGGGATGTGGAACCGCCCTGTGCAACCCGAAATGAGCCAACTGTGACTGGTTCGAAAATAAGAGCGGTGGTAAAAAAAAAATGATCGCGAGGCATGCAAATTTGCACGCTTGTTCTTCATCACAAACAGACAATTTCAAGCAGTTTCCTGCCAATTTTTTTTATTTTTTTCGCTTGCTTACGCGGCTCCGGTCGCACTAGGAGGGATGGCATAAAAATTTCATTATATAAACAGCTTACACACTTTCAGGCTACCGCTTGCACGGTCCAGTTAATATACGGCGATCGTAAGATCACTTTACTGTGACCCGTCTTGTCTGTGCTATGGCTACCGCGCGGTCACGTGCTCGACGAGCGGGTCGGGGCGCGCGGGCGGCGCTTCACGGATTGCCGCGCACCTCACCCCCTCAGATTGCTTAGCGCGTCGAATCATATCGCCTTACGAAGCACTGATTTCCCTGCAGAAAAGCCTCAAGATTACTATTCGTATTTTTTGGAAACCATATTATTATAAACAGACGCATTATATTGTTTCAAAAACTCTGTTCGCTTAACTTCGCTGAACCTACGGCGCCTTAACCGATTTGGATGAAATTTTGCACGGAGACAGTTTATAGCCTGGATTAAAATATAGGATAGTTTTTATCTCGGATCCACGCAGACGAAGTCGCGGGCGGAAGCTAGTGTACAATATGTGCCACAGGAATTTGTTTCTCTGAAGTTAGCCTCATGTCACCGCACACCCATGGAACGCTAGCTTTAGCGTAGCTAACGTCAGAAACGCAAACTTACGTGGCGCGTACTTATACTGTATCGGCGTGAGCTTTTCCAAAGTGTCTTGACCGTCCTGTGCCTCACGCGGCCTGTCCATAAAAACGTGGCATTATGTAAAAATTCTTTACTAGATCTAACGTCATGGATTGTATTCTGGAGAATTTATTGCGGCGTGGAGAAGGATGTGCTTCTGCAAAATAATTTAATGAAAGCGATGCATTAGTGAGTAGGAAGTTGCGTTATCGGGTGAAGATCTAGGGCAAATGGAGATGGGCCGTATAATCGATGTATGAGGTTAACACAGGGCTGTCGTGCGCGAGTTTAAAGATGATAGTTATTGCCTCAGAGCATATAATACTATAGAGCGGACAAGCCCCCGGCGGCTGTGTCGCACATGTTAGCGCATTGGGCATACTCCGCCGATAGTAAACCGTCCGTTGTCCACCGAGAAAGTTCCGTTTTTTTTCCAAAATGCTGAGTTGTGCAATAATTACTTGCAAACATCGCAGTGATTTGATTAATTTCCACACCAATGGGATCACTTTTCACAGGTAAATACTACTATTTATTTCAAATATAACCACGAATTCAAGAACTTGCAACAGAGTGCAGAGTGAGTTATTGCAGTGGAGATGAAAAAAATATGAATTTTATAAATAAATTCTGGTGGATAGATAAAGGATAAACAGAATTCAACATGTGTTTGGCTTTACGATTCAGCTATCTCAGTCAAATCACTTTCAAGAAGAAGTTTAAAAAGTAGTTTAATTTATGTAGAATTTAAAACTTTTCATAGGATTCGGTTTAGGATGTTATTGATTCCATGTTTCAACGAATACTTATTAGATAATAAAATTTCATTATGTCACAAAGAAGCTAAATAAAAAGAAATATTTTGTCAAAAAAATTGGCGAATTAAGTAGAACTTACTAAACTTACCTATCACCTACTAACCCAAACATAAAAACACATCCTTCAGGTTCTGAGGCTTAGTGACAGCAAAACTGACGGTTGCGTTATCCACAATATAACTAAAAACTATGACATGCCCTTTCAATGTACTCACTAAGAATATAACGAGTAGGTATAGGTATAGTACAGGGTAATAGGTTTCTCAGTCACATGTGTATTGTGAATATTGTGAAGCCTAGTTAGTGAAAACTAGTTTATGAATAACTAGCTTTTTTTTCACGATAATTGAAGCACAAGGGAGTAATAAATGACAATGCCATCCCTAATTTATTGCTAATTTAATGGGACAGCCCTAGCGGAGACGCCTTCCTGGCGGCGAGGTTAGTTTACAAGCCGCTTATTCCGGACTATAATGACTTTAGTATCCCACTGAAAGGTTGATGCGAGGTGTGGTTAGTCAACTGGGCTGTTATTTCACAAGGCTTCATCTCACGTCTCAGGCCAACCAGTTTTAGTCAGACCTCCGATTACACGTTGTTATTACGAATCCCGGCGTCAAGATATACAAGGGTCACGTGAATCAATTTGTAAATAGCAAAGCTGCTATGCGATTCATAACCTGGCTCGGTTCACCACATCACTCTTCCATATAGGACAACTTGACCTCGAGATTTTTATCTACTATGTATACCTACTCGTAGTCTAAGGTGAGTCAGCCATGCTTTGCTAATGTATGGTGCTTTGAAAAGCGTAATAGAGTGTTTCTTTTCTTTTAACGAGGCTTATTGGAAAAAGTCAAGTTGCCGACTCACTTGATGGAGCTTCTAACCCCAAAAGGTATACTCGTATTTCCCCTCAACTCACTTCAGGCACTGCTGGTTCCCCAAATCGCTTCAAGGAACCAGCAGTGCCTGAAGTGAGCTTCGAGCTTTTCTTTATTAAACCTAACGAGGGGACCGTTCTTTTGTGATATCTATACCTTTAAAGAGTTCTCCTACTTTGCTCAACGCATTGTCGTGCCGTGCAGCGCGGCAATGTCGCTATAGCTTGACCACAACCGCTGTGCCGCTCCTGCGGTACGCTCGCATACCGCAGGAGCGGCACAGCGGTTGTGGTCAAGCTATAGTCTTCCGGGCACCTTATTACCGCTGGGCTACGACCTGAGCATTTTTTTATTTGTAAATATTATTTGTATAACTAGTTGTTAGTAAAAAACTGGTATAAAGTATTTTTTAACGTATTTTTTATTGTTTTACTTGTAAATGAAATTATACTAAATGGTTATCCAACTTAATATATATGATTGTCCAAACCGTCAGTTAATTTAGTAACAGACACAAACAAAAATGTAAGTAAGTGGTCCTGCCTTAGATTACATTCTTAAAAAGTTTGGAGACCTGTTGCTTTCAAGGTGTAGGCACATAAAATGGATGACACGTGATTAAACATTGTTGATTTCTCGGATAAACACTAATAAACTATATTTTATATTTGTTAATACATAATCCTTTCTCAGAAATATTTCGAGTCGTATAGGTGTTCTGAGTCACCATCAAATGGTGCAGAAGTTTGATCTTGGCCATTGTGAAACCATGAATCACGCGTGGTGTTTCAAATAAATATGTTGAAAAAAACAAAAAAGTTTTCAACATGACTTATGATCTAATTCTCATCATGGGTTATAAAATTATAAAAAATGCCCTTCTGCATCGCATTTTAATTGTACCGTACTAAGTCGTATATGCCGCGTTAACACACATGCGTTATCGCATGCGATGTCGCGCGCACTTGTCAGGATGTTTGCATAGAAATCCAAAGAGTTTGACAACCAGAGAAATTACGCCTGTGACAGTATAATTAGTAAGTAGTAATATAAGTTACTTTTATTACTTATATTACCTGTGCGTAAACGCGGCCATGGGTACCAAGTCAGTTTCGGATTGTCTTGCCACACAATTACAAAAAAAACTTACTAATGTACCTATAATA
The DNA here is from genome assembly GCA_947578815.1 of Epinotia ramella. Taxonomy (NCBI): domain Eukaryota; kingdom Metazoa; phylum Arthropoda; class Insecta; order Lepidoptera; family Tortricidae; genus Epinotia; species Epinotia ramella. The sequence continues at coordinate 9,544,484 of OX388211.1, read as the reverse complement.
TTATGAACTGTATTACTTTTGGCTTATGGCTTGCATTCTGAAGAGAAAATCTTGTACTCGTAAATTGGTGTCGAAAAAGGAAAGTTCGTAGAAGTAACTACTACCTATCTAAACATTTTATGGGAAACCTTACACAGATTGAGCTAGTCCTAACTAGGCATGGTTTGATCATAATTATATACGACGATAAACATAATCATAATACTAAAATACATTAGATATACTTGTCTTAATTACATACATCCATGTTCCAGGATTTAGAACCAGGAAGACACAACATAAAACAGTGTAATTTATGGTTCATTACATACAGTCAGCAGCAAAAGTATAGCTGCCCATATGCTAAGATTATTCACAGAATAAGAGATTGTGCCATTTTGAGCATTTCCCGCGTAGCTCCTTCTGACCCCCTAGCACACTAAGTTTTATGTCGGACATAAATCATTTGTCCCTCTTGCACTCGCATATTTGCCAGAAAGGGACGAATGCTTTATGTCCGACGTAAAACTTAGTGTGCTAGGGGGTCTGTTGACTGTTGTAACCGAAACTCTCACGGTATTGACACAGACGGCCACGAATCGATGTTTTTTGAGTTCTAATAATAACTGAACTTGAGTGCCGTGACGGACAATGAGTAATTGGAATATTATGCCGACTCAAGATTCTATTAACGGTACTCGCCACGCCACAGCGATCTCGTAACTTATTACTATTTATGGCCGAGGCGGACATTTACATATACGAATTCGTAATATTGAGTGCGAAGAACAATTCCATGTTAATTGCAGAATATATCGAATTTGAAATATTGCTCACCAAAAATCAACACAAGGAACTTACGCTATCAATACCGGAGTTATAAAGAATTAAGTATAAAATCGATGAATATTTGTAAAATTCTATGTTTTGATATTTTTATATTAATATGTTTGAATATAACGTAAACCATTTAGTCAGTATTAGTAGGTAGACCTGACACCAAAAAGTGAGCAAAAATTCTGACACGCTTTAACGAGCTCTATCTTATGTTTTAGCGCGTAATGATTTAGAGCGACTGCCTGCCTCACAGCCAATGGTATCCGCGAGTGACCACCCTCCCGGGCCCCTGCCCCTCGTGCGTCATAAGCGGCACATACCACTCAGACTTCCATCCACCCTCAATTTATTGAAATATTTTAAAAAAAGATTAAAATACATAAAGTTAGACGTTGACATAAACGCGTCGCCTACACCTCCCTAAGGTGTAATTAGAAGATTGGAAGGCGAAGGCATTGGAAGATTCGTCGCCACTAGCGGATCCACTGTAGCTCAGTTGGCAAGAGCTATGGACGGATTCCAACTAGTGAAGAAATTGAGATGAAATTTGGCATGTAGATAACTTTTAATGCTCCTGTATATTTTGAAATCCATCCCCAGGGTCGAGGAAGGGGAATTGACACGGATCAAATTCCTCGCGAACGGAACGGCGGGCATAGCTCATATAAAGTTAACTGCAATCATCAAAAACGTGTCATTTCAAGCCTAATTAAGGTGTCCGTTTATCGTGGTGCGTGTGCAAGCGACACCTTCGGGCGATATTTCGGAGCGGAAGCGTGGAGTCATTAGCGAAAGTGTTGCATGACGTGCTTGCCTGACGTAGGCGGGCCATTGACGCTTTCTGACTACTTTTTACGCGTAAAAAATAGTCGAACCTTAGCGGCTAACATCCAGTTGGCCTTCTATCTGAACTTGACAGTTGTGTTGTTGTTTTTATAGTAGGTTGTTATTCAAGAGCAAAATGCATCTATCATATGCATACATCGGGGTTTTCGGAGCGGGAATGATTTGAGAAAGAGTAGAGATAAACAGATATGTTAGTCTAAGAAAATATCTTATTATGCCTAATGAATAACTACCTCTCTGTGAGTTGTATACAATCTGTGACAAAGTTTTATTTTAATTTCCGTAAAAGTCTTATAACTTATAAGGTAACAATTAAAATAACTTTAATTAATTACCTGCTGTAAATTGAATAGTTGACACGATTTTCAGAATAAACTATTAATATTTTTTCTATATTTGGGACAGTTAAGTTCTTGCTGTAAATATCCATTTCAAGGAGCTAAATGATCTTTCCACGTCGACAGTTGTAATAGGTGCATATTTAATTTTTTTGTAGGAATCAATTGATGCACGAGAAGTTTGAGATTGAAGTTCTATTTCTTTGCCTTGTACCAACTCATTTATAATTTTTAGTGTGCTATAGCCAGAATTCTTCTTTAACACCAACTTCAGTTTATCATAAATCTGTTTTCCTTTTACGCTCATGTTTAATTTGGAAACATCTCTATAGATTTCATGAACTATTTTTAAACTATCGCTGATGGACAGCTTCGCATCCTGTAGTTTTTTAATAGCATTTGGGATAGTCATCAAATGATTTGCTATGAAATTTAAGTCGCTTTTTATATTTGCATTTCCAAACGCTCTTTTTGCCTTTCTAATACTCTGGGCTTCGGTGGGACTGAATGTATTTAGAACACGTTTCACTTCATCGTAATGTTTGCTGTAATACGTTGCAGCTTCTATCCAGGTTCCCCACCGAATAATTGTTGGTCGAGGTGGTAAAGGCACTCCGGGGAGCATTTCTTTAAACTTTTGTATTCTTTTAGGAGATTTCAAAAATGTCTTCTTAACATTTGCTATTAAATCATTCACATCTGGATAAAGTTTTCTTACTAGTTCAGCCACTCTATTTAAACCATGAGCCAAACATGTGACGTGCAAAAGATTGGGAAAAATACATTTTAAATTTCTTCCAGCCTTTAGCATGTAGCCCACACCGTCAGTTAAAAGTAAAAGTACTTTATTGTGATTATTATGGTTAGCACCCCATAATTCATCAAGAGCACTTGTGACCGTATTGGATATTGATACATTGTTCGTGCTGTCTAACCGTTTACTGGATATCAAGTGTTGAGTGCCAATGTGATCATCACGTAATGCTCCCACTATTACGTTAGCTATTTGACGACCATAATCATCCGTGGTTTCGTCAACACTCACATATATATATTCATTTTTTAGCTCGCTCCGTATTTTATTCATTTTTTCATCGTAAGCTTTATTTAAATATTCCCGTCGCAGTTGACATTCCGAAGGAACTTTTGCAGTTTTTCCAAATTGATTGTTTACCTGCGTCCATGGTATATTACAGCCCACAACAAATTTCAAGAGCTCACTATTGAAATCATATTTCATACCTGTATGTTTATTAGATGCGACATGTCGCGTTACACTAGATTTCGTTTGAGCGAAGCTCACATTGCACTTGGTGCAAAATAATAAAGAATCTCGAACCTCTATCTCTGGATTATTTTCTATCCACGAACGCATAAACTCGTAACGAGTTTTTTTCTCGGAGGCATATTTGTGTTGACTGATTATTTACAGTTTTTTAAAATACAATTGCATATAAGTTTATCTACTAGACAAGCAAGGGTAACGGTTGACAATAGGTGTCTAATACAATGTCAATCTTGACGCTCGATATCTATGAAGCATTTTCTTATAAATGAATAGACTTAACTGAAGAGGTTGATAATGAATGACCAATATAAAATATGTACCTATATGTATGATTAATCTTTATTTATTTTTCAATCAATTATTCATTCGGTAGAAACCTACTAGGGTACGATCTGTTTTTAAGTAAATACCTACTCTTTGGCTAATGTCAAACGTTCCCGCTCCGAAAACCCCGATGTATGAATTCATATGTTGGTTCAAAGCATTATATTCTCTCCCCTTTATACAGTGCTGTGATAAAACTGCACAACCATCGATCTCGATCATGAGATGTCTAATTATGTAATGACTAGCTTTTGCTCGCGACTCTGTCCGCGTGGAACTCGGACACTACACGTGAACTACAAATGTTCACCCCCCATTTCACCCCCTTAGGGGATGATTTCCGGGATAAGGAATCTATTCATAAAGTTTTAATTTCATAGCTCAAAAAAAGAGTTTTCCCCCTACAAACTTTGCACCCCTATTTAACGCGCTTAGGGATGGGTTTTTCTAAAACCCTCAAATTGCTTTCCATGTATTGCAATAAGGAGTCCATACACAAAGTTTCAAGTCTATCACATACAATTTTACTCCGTCCCCATACAAATTTTCAACCCACTTTTTACCGTAAACCATTTAGTTAATTTTCAAAAATCCCTTCTTAGTGGGTACTAACGTTACATAAACTACCTATTGTGAAAAAAACAGCTTTCTAGGTTCAACGGTTTGGGCTGAGCGTTGATTTAAGTGAGTCAGTCAGTCAGTCAGGACTTTTACGTACCTATATAGTTAAACGATACGATACAGAGACAGAATATAATGGAAAAATAAACCATCTTCGTCTGTAGCCCCCGACAGGATTCGAACCTGCGACCTTTCTATTAACGCTGAACTGCTCTACCAACTGAGCTACGAGGACAGTGACGCAAGTTGTATATTTTTCCACTATATTCCCGCTAAGACTAGCGCCCTCTCTGTATCGAGTTATAGACTTGTTTCACAGTCTTAGTTTTAGTTTATTTTTCCATTATATTCTGTCTCTGTATCATATCGTTTATAAAATGATCGGGGTAACTTCCTCGTTAAAAATAACACGAAACAAAAATATTTAATTAAATAATTTGTTTCGTGAAAAGGGTATACCTATATAGTTATTAATGTATTATATTATATATAGAAGATTACACTAAACTCACTAAAGAAATGGTCCAAGACCTAAACAAAGGTTTATTGCAGAAGGAGACGAGTTGCCATTCGTAATTTTTTTTTTTCAAAAAATCATGACTGATATCAGACGTATGTGTAGATATTTTGAAATATAGTATACTTAGATATTGAGAAACTCGACTGTACATAGAGGGATTAAAGTATTTTCCTTTTGTTGTTACATACTGTAGGTAGGTTTCTGCTATGCAGCCACGAAGTGCTGGAACAATGTCCCGCCGCCGCTTAGAAGGCTGTCGGACGTTAATAGATTTAGAATTAATCTCAACAAATTCATGCAAGAACATCAGCATAAACAGGAGAATCTGTGTCTTGAAACTAGCTGCATTTAACACTCCCTCACCTGTTGGTTATGCCCCTTCTACAATTCATTCATTGCCATACGGTTGCTGGTCAACGTAAATTAATATGTAATTTGTCAGCGTAGTTTAATTTATAATTAAGTATTGTTTTTGTAAGCCCAATCTCATGCCATGCTGTGTTTTTTTTGACGTTTAGTGTTTAGTTTGTTTTCTGTTCACTGGCGCTAGTGGTACTGTTTCGTGTATGGGCTGCGTTCACTTTTACCATTAAGGCCCATAGGCACGTAGTGGTTTGTTGGGATGCAACTTTTCGCAGGCCAATAAATCATTACTATTTAATATTATTAAAAAAAATACTGTTCATTCCTTTTTCGTGTATTTTTATGTTTGTATTTTAGTTAAGTATATATTTCCTTTCAATTTTTTGTTTGTTACTCTCAGTGCTCTCACCGAATGGACCCTGCGGAAGACCAGCGCTGGCTGCAAAGCTAGCAACATGCTGAGCTGGGTCCATTTCGTGGCAAAGAAAAATGTGCTTTTTATTTTATTTCTTTTATTATCTGTGTTGTGTTTGTCACGAATACATGTTTTGATTTGATTTGATTTATACTATACATATTGTGTTTTGTTAATTAAATCCATGTCACATCACATCTCATACCTACATAGTGGCAACATTATTGCGTTGCATACTCTTATAGTGGTATTGTTCTTTGCAAGTAAACCTTTACTGTGCCTATTTTTGATTTATCTCGCAGCAGAAAATTGTGTGAACTTTAAGCGAGAAGTCACGCACCTTTGCACGAAGTAGGCGAGTCAGTTTACGATGGACAAAAGATTGCTGTGGAGCGGAATAATAAAAGACCCGGATAATTTTAAACGTTTTTCATTCGATTTATAAATACGATCACGAATATTTCCATATTTATAAATGTGTGAGTAACTTTGTCTGCTTGTTATTTCTGTAGGGCTGAACTACTGAACCAATAGTGACGAAATTTGGCATTTAGATAACCTTTTACGCTACTTTCGTGTGGTGCCGGGTTAGAAAAGCATAATTCCGTTTCTTCCGTTGCGTGTCCTAAAGGAGCACCCAGACGTTCCAGCAATTCCTGCATGGCTGTGCGCCTTGCAGGCCACCGCGTGATGTAAAACACAAGGACCGTCTGGATACAGCTTAATTGACAAATATGTGAACAAGATTGAAGCGTAGCAACCAATAACTCCAATTTCAAATTCTCCCCCTCTTTAAACATACAATTGCTAGGAGTGGCACTGGAAAAGTCATGTGCTCTAGGGTACTTTTCACGAAACTGCAAGTAAAAAAAAATCAAGTCGTAAATTCTTAAGAGTATGCAATGTTGAATAATAATATTGGTAATATTTTTATTTGTTCTGTATGTAGCTGAGAAAGTCACAAACTGGTTAGCTGGTGGTTAAGGTTATACTCGTACCTAAGTATTGCAGTGAATGTTATCTTTGATAATCCCACTAAAATGTTGAGCATGTTGCAATTTAAAAATGTAAATATGCGCTTTCATATACATCGTAATCAGCGATACTAGCGTAAATGCTAATGTTGAACCAAATTGTGACCGACTATTTACCTAGTGTGCAGTAAATATAGGTTGTTTTGCATGCAAGGTTCACTTTGAAGCCATTAATGAGCTTGCTCTGTGTTTACATCGGTTACGAGTTATGCAGGGCAGTTAATTTAAGCTTGGTACGGAAATTCCGACACAGGATACCTATACTCGTATATGTATAATACAGCGTTGATATTAAATGAGACATGTCGTCGTGGATAGTGCAATACCGCGTAACTAGCACAGGTAAATAGTGCGTATCTACACAACACCCATAGTGCGAAACCGCGTAACTAGCACTGGTAAATACCTACATCTACAATAAAACCCAACATTACAGGAGAAGCTTGGTATATTCTAATCATGATTTTACGTTCGTTGGCGGGAAATCTTAATTTGGCTATATTTGTTAGATACGCGGTATTAACCAATGCCAGTTACGCGGATTTGCCCTATGGGTGTTGTGTAGATACGCAGTATTCACTATCCCCGACGATGTGTAAATTTGTTGGCTACCATATACCTAATTAGTTATTATGTAGTAGGTATCCTGGGTTCCCTAAGAGGCTTGGATTGGCTAAACTGAGCTCGTAGGTTAACTAGAAGTTATTGTATACATTAAACACCATAAAAAAAATTGTATTAACATATTAAAGAGTATTTTATTCACCAACTAACTGCCTTGCAGTTAATTAAATAAATAAATAAAAGTAAGAAACGCAATATTCAACGGAGTTCAACGGATGGGGAACAATACGAGGCTGACAAGACCTAATTTGGTGAAATTGATGTTATTTAAGCAGTTTTTTAAGTAAAACTATTTGTTCTAGCACATCAAATAAAATATATGTTAATATTCACCATATTTCAAAGACCGTGGACGGGCTCGATACATAATTGGACAACATCCGCTCGATGGAAAATAATTGCAAAGATTGGTCTTAAAATCACATTAATCGGTTCTATGTTTTTATTTTTTTGACGTATGGGTCTGCAATTAAAAACATGAAGTCAACATATTCATACCTAAACCGCTAACGAGTCATATTTCACAAATAATCCACTTTTTTTTTATTTTCAATATTTATGTAATATTATCTTCAAAAACCGGGCCGCCCAGTAACACTCCCTCTCGTTTACTCCGATACAAATAGACAGTGTGCGCGCTATCCAAAATCCTCAAGGGCATTTTGGTGCTGACAGCGTCTTAACGCAAAGTCTGATGTATATAATATGGAATTAATATTAAAATCATTCGCCTTACACAGCCTTCACTTCGTTGAAAACAGAGCTTTAATTACTTAAGATTGCATAAATAAGACCAATAAAAGTATAAAAATATAAGTTTACCTACTGCAGAAGGGCAAATGTCAAGTGAGTGCAAATTGAGTGATTGCGAACACAAAGCATTCCTCAATTATTTCATTGACAGTTTTCTTTCAATTTTATTCCAATTTCTTCTGATCATCAGTGCCTCACTATTACACACACATCTATGTGCTTACGCAAAATCAGCAGAAAAACCTGTGTACTTCACAATATCATTTCAATTCTTCAAAAACGTGTTCCATGGCTGGTATGTGAACCCGTAAAGGAAATTGCCATAATAAACAGATATATGCAACTGGACTGCTGGTATTGTATATTCAGGATTTATTTAAGTGATTGAATCAGAAAGGAGGAAGTCAGCTATCAATATCGACCAATCATGTTATCGACACAGATCCTAGAGTTAGCTAGGACACATGGTCTAGAACTCTAGATCATGTCGTTGGAAGCCGATTATCACAGTATCTGCTACCGTTTCCTGATGAAAATCTTAAAGGAAGACGTACATACATATGCCTGAAGCTTTCAGTGCTGCTTACTTGAATCAATTTTATATGCTTTGATTTAACAAAAAACCTAGTGGAAATAGTAAAACGAATTAATTGCATCTATTATAATATAATACTTTTAACCCACTTTGATTGAATACTGAAAAGGTGGGCGTTTTTCAAAAAAAGTGTACAAAACTTTTTTTTTTCAGTTTTTTTTTTTTGTTTTTCTTACTCAGAATCGTTGACACTATCGATCGTCATACAAGAAAAAAAGTGTCCCAGATTTTACTATGTAAGTTTGTTCTTCCAGTGCGTCACGACCATATAAATAAAAAAAGCCTGCATAAAAAAATGTGACGATCTGGAATGGAAATTTTTCACACTTCTTTTCTTGTATGAGGATCGATAGTGTCAACGATTCTGACTAAGAAAAACAAAAAAAAAAAATTTGTACCCTTTTTTTGAAAAACGCTCAGTTTTGTCATTGACTATGCATACCTATAGTATAAAAACTTCTTGGTTAAAATGTTTTATAAATTCTGTTTAACTTCTAAGTTTCTAACAAATAAATAAATCAACCAATTAATTAAAACAGTTTAAACATTAACACGTTCGTAGTAATAGTTATTATATCAATAAATAAATAAATATACATGTTTTTGATTTGATTTGTTTTTAACTTCTAAACAAATAAGTAAATAAATCAACCAATTAATTAAACAGTTTAAACATTAACACGTTCGTAGTAATAGTTATTGTATCAATAAATAAATAAATATACATGTTTTTAATTTGATACGATTTGCCTTTCAGTTGTCTTGTAAATTAATTAGTGTGCTATAATGATTGCAATTACCCGTCATAGGCACTCATGACTGAGTGAGTGAGTTCAATCACCTACCTAATTACTCACTACATTGTGTATGTCGGCGATTTGTATTTGTTATTAGGATTAATAAATGTAATGTCTTGATTGATTTAAATAAAATGTATGGTATAAATAGCAACACATGCTTAGTTTCAGCTTCTTTATCGCCTAACCTAAACTTCAACGCAAAATGCATGCTTTATCTTTTGTTGTGTTTTGTGTGTTATTTCTATAAATAGTTTTTAATTTTCTCTTTCTTTAATGTACGCTAATTTGGTGACCCATAATTACAAGTGATCTATTAACTAATTTGACATGAAACTTAATCGACTCTGCAACCCATTCCAATTTTTTTGTTTGTTTAATATATATGTTGATATATCACAACCATTCCTGCTTCTAACACAAATAGCCAGCGAACAAATATTCTTCTTAAAAAAATAACTAGCAATGTTTGAGTATAAAAGTAATCGATAGACATTGTATGAAAATATCTATATAAGTTGCCCGTAGTCCACTAGGTTAATTATGAGACTAATAAAGGAACTTCTAAATTACAGATGATAAACCCATCGTGTTACAGCTCATTAGAATCGCCTGGACGAGTTGGTACCTACTTAGTTGATGACTGAAAAAAAAGTTTGACCATTTTACCACCTTTATATAGCGCATAGTAATGACATGTTTACACTTGATATCAACGCGCGTTTACCCTATATTGACTCTTAAAGATGTAATAAGCTTCGTCGGAAAAGCACCTAGCACTAGCAGACAACGCTGTTTGGCATTCATTATAATCACAGCCGGATGTCTTTGAGGCCTGTCACGGGGAATTACCGTTCCGACTCAGGCAAGCGAAAGACATTGATCCAATTTAAGTAAATAAATCTTCGAGAGGTCGTATTATTATTAATCTATCTTATATATAAACGTAAAAGTCCTGACTGTCTGACTCACTCACTTAAATCAACGCAGATTTTTTCACAATAGGTAGTTTATGTAACGTAAGTACCCACTAAGAAGGGATTTTTGAAAATTCCACCCTCAAGCGGGTAAAAAGGGGGTTGAAAGTTTGTATGGGAATGGAGTAAAATTTTAAGTGTGAGACTTATAACTTTGTGTATGGACTCCTTATTACAATACGAGAAAGTAATTTTAGGGTTTTGAAAAAACCCACCCCTAAGCGGGTTAACTAGGGGTGCAAAGTTTGTATGGGGGAAACTCTTTTTTTTGAGGTTTAAAATTAAAACTTTATTTTAGGATTAGGTTCCTTATCACGACGATAAAAACTAGTCTCACGCGGACGGAGTCGCGGGCAGAAGCTAGTACATAATATAATAATTTGGAGTTTATTCCAAATACTTTCATTAAAACTTCATCATCAGGACACATCGAAAGACAAGTGCCTTTTATGCATTCAGTACCTTCGGAAGTTTGGTAGCAGTTCGGAGTGCAACATAGCCCTATTAATTAAAATTACTTTATTAAGGGAAAGTCGAGGGCAAAATATCTCGTGGACGGTCTTCAACACGATGGACAGACCTCAGAATCCGTCACAGAAGACACAATAAATGATTGCTCTCACTCCGCCAAAAACAGAGCCACATGGTGACGCATTACAAGACCTGAGATAGTGCAAAAATAGAACGTGACGTGACCACGACCACTCTGTCAAGTCAAGAGTACACGACTAAGAAGAAGAGAACTAAAATTCCACCCTATCCAGTTCAGAGCGAAACAACAATGATCCCATCAATCCAAGTTCGTGAACGAATGTGTAGCGATGAGGCAACGCGCGGCGCCGCGGCAAATCGGCGGCATTCCGTGTTGTCCGCACCGTTACGATACCCGGACACGGTTGGTGGCTTGCGCAACATTCGCTTGTTGTTGTTATGTAACGATGCACTGCGCATCCACACCACGCCGGATTATAACCGGGATGATGCACTAGCGCCATGGAAATAAAACTTACGTTTATAGTAAGGAAACCGTAAAAACTAATTAAAAAATTAGATAACTATGCCGTCGTTTAGGCTGTGCTTTCTATGGTAAATATAATGATATATCTACACTAATATTATAAAGAGGAAAGATTTGATTGTTTGTGTGTTTGTATTGAATAGGCTCCCAAACTACTGGACCGATTTGAATAGTGTACATTACGTACCTAGGGCGGTGAATTCGTGAACGGCCGCAACGTGCGGTATAACTCGCATTATGGCCAGGTGTGACGTAATAGTACATTGTTTAACGAGGGGCGGAAGTGGAATATTGCGAACAAGAGTCTATCAGAAGCCCGACGCCGAAGGCGGAGGGCTTCTGATGACTCGCGTTTGCAATATTCTTACGCCCGTGTTATACACAATGTTTTTCATCACATTTGCGAGGAAACAAATACATTTTAGATGAAATTAATACAAATCGTAATAAAAACTTCAACATGTCAGTGTCCATTTTGTTGAATTTGACGTGAGGCGCGTATGGCAAAGACCCTTCGGTATACAGCCACGATTTGAAAACACTTAAAAACATTTTACATAGACATTAAATAACTACATTTTAAATCTGTAAATAATTCAGTTAAACATGTTTAAGTAGTTTTTTAAGTTTAAATTTATTAATAAATACGTTTTCAGACATCGTATTTGATATAAAACCTCTTTGCTCTGTAACTGCCGCATGATTGACAGATACAATTTAAGAAAAAAACCATTACGCCCGTGGGCGTAACACAGGCTATTACAGCTCTGTATGTCTGCGCATTATGAAGCCCTTTTCGAGCAAGTGTGATGAAAAAATATTTTACCATTAGAAGCCGACATTATCCCTGATGAACATAGGCTACTTTTTACCGCGGGAAAATGCTTCATTCCTACGGGAAAACGGGTAATCCGTGCAAAGCCGGGCCGGGCAGCTAGTTATATATACAATTACAAATGAATAATCACAATATAATACATCCGGATTTAAATACAAAATAGCTCAAGCCTATCATTTGTACTTTAAATACTATTATTTGAAGTACATTATAATATGTTACTTTTAAAATATGTAAAATAATAGTTGATCATCCGTAATAATGCAATTATGGTCTGTAAGTCGCACTTATTTGCTTTCACTAGCTCGAAATAGCGAGATCTGAATGCAACAAAAGAAAATCGTGTAGTGTGTAATGGCCGTAGATGCGTTCGCGCGGCCTCGGTCGGCCTTGACAATGTCATCGCCGCCCGCGCAGCCTTCGCGCCTTTCTTTCGTTCCATTTTTTACTGCCAGTTGTAAGTATGATTATCTCGACAAAAAAGATGTATGAGTAAGTGCGATAGATTCCGCTGAGAGTCAGCTGAGTGAATAATGTATAGGAGTTTTATAGGAATGCATGGTATTTGGTATTTTGCGTTTGTAAATTGCTTAGATTCTGATTTATAGTTTCCGACGAGTTAGAACGTTGACATCGAAGTAACATTGAGTTTACATATTAATACTTTAAGTCAAAGTCAAAATTATTTATATCATAGAATATGGTAATAATAATTTTGGTGTTAAAGTACCTACTTGGATATGGATATTACCATGTACAATATATTCTGCCTGCACAGGTGTAGAAATAGAATAAGAGCTGGTAAATAAAGTAATTTCTAGCGTTATTCCCGGTTTTTATTTTTTGCGTAGGTGGTGGAGATCCTCATTGGATACTGCGGCCCGGCTTCGCAGCATGCCCGACTCAACTGGGAATGTTACCCAGTTGCCTACGGACTAAAACCACCACCCTGTGCAGTGTTGTGAAATGCAAGAGCGCAGGTGCCCTAAAGGAGCCCGGGCGCAGATTATATAATGGTTGGCCCGGGGTCCTCTTTGACACCTAATCCCAAGATTTGGCATAGGCTCTAATTTTACGAAAGCAACTACCGGTTGACCTTTCAACCCAGAAGAAAAATTAGAGCTTATTGGGATTAGATTAGACCAGTTTCCTCACGATGTTATCCTTCACAATAGGAAACGGTATATATTTCGTACATACATAAGTTCCGAAAAAGTCATTGGTAAGAGCCGGAAAGCATTTATCCAAGAGCCAGTTTGTGATCCATCTTTTAAAATTCATGTCTACCGAGTTTCCCCATATTATAAGACCATAGCTAAGAACTGAATGCACGTATCCAACGTGTGCAATAGAAAAGGATTCTTTTTTAATCTTTTAATTTGAGAACATTTAGTTTAGTAGTTAGTTTATTTAATTTACTTCTGTAAAATGCCTTTCCGACTCGATTACATCACAGTAGGTATCACATATTATCTAAAACCACACAAGCTTATAAAAAAACAAGTTTTGTTACAGGCAGAACATTTTTCATGAATCGCAAACTGTGAATTGTTATGAAATGTGGCACGACCGGACAGCATCGGTTTGCGAGGCGTGTTTGCTAACGTGTCAAGGTGACAATGTTACCGAAAAATATTTAACCCCAATGCTCGTACCTACATACACGGGATGAAATTCAATAGAGTAAGTAATATTTTAGTTGCTCTTTTGAAACAGTACCCTATATTTTTTGATTCCCTTGAGAGTGTCGAAATAAACGTTTTTTGCGGCATAAACGGCCGTATATTTTTTTTACGTTAACTTAGAAGTTTGATTTCACAGCTTCAAGGGACTGTAGACCCGAGTTTATTTTTTTAATTTCAACTCGATACCTCACGCGTTCCCGAGATAAAGGGTCTTGACAGACAGATAAACGTACAATAAAATGATCCTATAAGGGTTCCGTTTTTTTCTTTTGAGGACCCTTAAAATGGAATTTGGGGTCAGAAGGTCTAGTTAAATATAAATATTTTATTAGGAAACTTCGTTGAAGTTGATGGACACATTGGCACAAAACAGGAATCAACATGGCTTTTGATCGGATAATTGGTGGCATTGTAGTGTTGTGTATGACTACCTGATGTTGATGGATTGTCCATTTTTTATGGTTTGATTTGTTTATTCAAAAAAATATGTCATTAGCCGAAACTTAGGCAACTATGACATCTAGGGTCGAACCACGAACAAACAAAATACATGGCATCTACAGTTCCGGTGACGTTACGTTGCATCTTGCCTCAGAATTGGCCTTGAGTAGTCTAGTCTAGCCAACGACGCTAAAAAATAAGACCACAAATTCGAAAAGCATGCATGCGGCGGCGGTCGGCATGTAACAAAAAAAACTCAAGAAAACTCATTCCCTGCACCGGAGAGGTCTATATATCTCGATCGCATGTAATTTAATACCTAACCCTTTGTACGATTGACACACTTGATCTCTCTGACTATAAACACCTACCTAATAGGTACCTACTACTCGGGTAGGCTAAATAGTTAGACATTTATCTAGATGAAATAAACTAGGAAAAAAATTGGATTACATCAAAAGCTGCTCGCGGCATAGCCAAAAGTTAACTTCAAATATGAAAGATATACTTTGACGTTGTATTTCGCCGTAGGTATTACCGAAGTCTATAAGACATTTTAATCATGATTTTCCTTGTTAATTCGATTTAAAGTAAGCCTTTCCTGTTAAGTATTCTAAGCCTTTTCATTCGGGATATTAGTTAAACTTTCTAAAACCAATAAATCTATTTATCGGTATAATATTTAGCTGATGTTTAATGAAGGGAATTTCGGTTAGAATTAAAAATAAGGATGCACAATTTCAGTTTGTAATTGTTAACCAACGTTAACGTGTCTAATTATTAAGAACATTTGTTGGTAGGTGTAGTTACAACGTTATTAAACAGTATGTAAGAAGAGAGCACGTAATGCTGTTTCTCGCCGAACAAGTCGCTTAATCTTTGCTATTATCAATGTCCGGTGGCTTGAATATGTCATGCTCGCTTAAAGGGCTTTGCTTACGGTGGCGTCGTTGATCGGGTCGCCACCTTCCCTAACATATGGTTGAGGGAGGCGATGGCTGAGATATGCGTCATACTCGTGATCGGGTGCTGTTTGTGGAGTCCGGACTGTTCATGCTTGCAAGGGCATAGTACCTAATTAACTACTTAAATACTAGTGTTATTATTATTATTATCGTATTGACGAGAGACATCATTCTGATCTTGACACGTTTTATTGTTATTGACCCTGTACATCTCTGACAATATAACATTAATGTTCCTTTTTTGTTTTGACGCTTAGAGACCGTATACATCTCCTAGAATATTAGAATAATTATTAGAATAGTATTTGGACGCTCAGAGACCTTATACGTCTCTGGAATTCTGAATAATATCATTAACTTCTGTTAATGCTGATACAGATCTTATATCGAATGTAATGGTCATATTTTGCAATTTTGTTTTGTTTACATTAACTTAGTGACATTTAGTTTGTTAACCTTTTATGTATAATTTTAAATTATTATTGTGTAAGATTACTATTTTATTGTAAATTACCGTTTGACATGTAAAATTGCCCTTGTGGCCTATTTGCAGAATAAATAATTGATTTGATTTGATTTGATTTGAGTTATCCAACCTACATTGATTTCCTAACAAAGTAATTAGAAAAGCCTTTCAAAGTTTTTCGCTGACTGTACTGAGCTGTGCAGATTTCTCCCACCGACACGATTTAGTTAAAACTCATTGAAATCTACGGCAGAAATATATTATACTAGCTTCTGCCCGCGACTCCGTCCGCGTGGAAATCGTTTATATTGCAGCTCCGTACAAACTTCAACCCCCCATTTCATCCCCTTAGGGGGTGATTTCCAGGATGAAAACTATCCTATGTCCTTCCCCGGGATTCAAACTCAGCAGCAACCCAAACCCTCCATCCATACCTCATCGCAATCGGTTCAGCGGTTTAAGTGTGAAGAGGTAACAGACAGACAGACAGACACACTTTGGCATTTATAATATTAGTATGGATTACAAAGCACATATGAATGCCTTCTGGCTTCGATGTTATTAGTAGGTACTATGCAAATTTTAATTGCCACCGGGGAATGGGTCAAATTCAACATATAACATGAAACTCGATTTCAGAGGCACTGACAGACACCGGGACTGGCAGGTGAATTGAAACTAAATTAAGTTGGTGATATTTTTGATGGGGCTGTGTTGGGCATACGTCGTTGCTAGGTATTGCAACACCATGTTCTCACGTTGGTAGTTCGTTTCAATTAATGGATGCAATTGACACAGACATTTTGATTTTATGACTAAACTTGAATGACTAACTTGATTTTGATTACTTTAACACGTAATATTGATCCCCATGATAGCTGCCATCTGAGTACAATTTAACGTTTTAAGGTTATAAATTGTACGGAGATGACAGCTGTCATAGGGATCAAGATTCGCCGCGATACATATAGAGTAAATTCTACTAATACAATTAAACTCAACCATAAGTTATCGCCCTGTAGGTATACTTACCATTTGCTTTATGATTATACAGATAGCGTAGACTTTATATTTTATATAAAAATAATCTTTAGTATCAAAATGTCCAAAAAATGTACGATAATCTATTTGGTGGCGTACTTACCGAAAGTGCAAGTTGTAAAACTAAAAGAAAATAAGTTAAGGAAAGGATAAGAATTTTTGATTTCGCCTGTGTTATTTATTTATACTTTATGGCGCATTACAAAGAGAAGTACAAATGGCGGACTTAATGCCACAAGGCATTCAATACCAGTCACCAATTGGGCCAAACATAATTATTTATACAGGTATTTATCTTATATTATTGTGTGTGTTACGTACCGCTTTTTAATCTTAGTGAATTAATATAAACCTTTCAATCTGAAAGGGTAATCGATATGACTCATATCATTTTCCTTTCATCAGAGGTGTGTTGGCATGTTGTGTTGAAGGCTATTGTCTGATCATTACCACTCTCACTGTTGCCATGCGACTGCAATAAGGAAACCCGACTCGACCCTTTCAATGCGAGTGCAATCCAAACAAACCAACGAACGGATAATGGCTTATAAGATATCTACACATAAAATGAAACAAGATCAATCGTAAAAAAACGAGTCCATAAATCACATTGTGTTTGTATGTGTGGCTGATTGTTTTGTTGGAGACCCGCCAAAGAGCTCAATACGTTACGCGTTAGGTTATGTGCAGATAACTGTTGTTTCTGAAGTGATTTCCTGTTGAATCGATAAATTAACACCAAATCCAGAAATTATACATTTTTAAATAAAGGAAAAATTTATAAATTTAATGCTCCGAGCCGGATTCGATGTTGCTACACGCCTCCCTAAGGCGTTGTAGGAAGGAACTGATTGAAGAATTTGGTGCCCGAACCGGATTGTTCCGATAGCTCAGTTGGTTAGTAGCGACGGGCCATGAATGCCTGTGGTCGCCGGTTCGAATCCGGCTCGGAGCATTAAAATTTTCAATTTTTCCTTTATTTAAAAATGTATAATTTCGTTAGCAGCGTAACTGCCTAATACAAAATTAAATCCAGAAATATCTGTCACAGTGTTCCGTTGGATTTGTGTTGTGACTAGTCTTACGCTTACTATCATAATTTATTGGAATAATATAGCTTTACTGGAATCTGGATTTCTGAAATAGTTAAAATGTACATTTAAATAGAGTGAGAGCAACTTAGTGAAAAGCAGGCATGTTGTCCGGTTAGCGACCACCTAATTTAATGTGCCAGTGGGCGACCACTTAAGCTGAGTTGGTGAACTGTAAGGATATTTTCTCGGTTTTTTAGTAGATTTCTATTCTAAAACAACAAAAAAATGCATGTACAAGTAATTGTCTCAATAGGGTGTGTAGAATTGATGTTATCTTCAATAGAAAAAACCTTCTCCTTCAGGTGGTCGCTAACCGAAGGTGGTCGCGTAACCAGCGAAATGACCCTATGTTATCTAGCGCTCCTGTCGTACCTACTATTCAGCATGCATTTGTTTAAAAAATTATGCACCTAACTTGGCGACCATCTGGCCATCACTGTTAAACTTTGGCAGGTATCTACCAACTTCTATTTTTCCCACCTCAGTTCCTCTCTTATTCCGTTTGATTAACAAATACTGAATCAATGCTGTTTTATTTATGAGTTTGTTTATTTGTATTTATTCGTAAGTAAATGTACAATTGTAAAACCCTTGTAATTGTAATAACTATTAGGCACTACCGCTAACATTCTAAAAAACCGTTAGTTAAATAACGCCAGGGCTCTAAAAATAATCGAAGTATTAGTTTTCAAAATCGTTATGGAAGAAATCAGTGAATTCTTCATCATTCGATTGATAACGTAATCTTAGAACGTGACTGAAGGCAAAAGTCGCCGCGGAAACTTCCATTTAAAATGCCATTATTTTTAACCGACTTCATAAAAAGGAGGAGGTTCTCACTTCGGTAGTATTTTTTATATTTTTTATCATGTTGTTTTTTCAATGTTTGTTACCTCAGAACTCCGTCATTTATGAACCGATTCGTACATTTTTTTTTGTTTGTAAGTATATGCTTTCAGGTAGGTCCCATTATTTTCAAAAATCCAGTTGGATGGAGCCATGAGAAATTGAGGGAACTCCCCAATTATATTAGGCACGCGTGTAGTGATTTTGGTATTTTCTATTACAACTCGTGTATTTACACCCGGAAATCATAAATTTGGTGGAGTGGAATTGATGATGAAGACCACAGGTGACTTAAATGGAAATCCTGAATTATGTACTTGAAAGTACAAAAGTACGTCACAGATTCTGATAAGATTACGTTGAAATGGCATCTAATGAAGTGCCAAAGGTGATCCTTGTGGAATCGACGGAAGTCCTCAAATATTATCGGCCCACATACAGCGATTCGGTTTTTTTCTCTAATTATCAACGCATTTGCTCTCGGAAATCAGTTCTTGTGGTAAGTTGGAAAAGTTATGTGGAAATGGTCACGTGCCTTGGCGGAGTACTAAATTGAAGTCGGTTAAAACTTTGTTTTTAAAGTAAATTATGTTTACTAGCATTAATATTCAATGAACCAATATACTCCCGGGTTTACAGTTGTAACGATTAGTCAGTCATGTTTTCAGTACACACGAACCAAAGATGAGTTCGTGGAATTAAAGTGGCTTGGTGGTAAATGGAATGAAGGTCACCGTTCGGGAAATCTGAGTCCACTTCAAAAACTCATTGTACACGATATCACCGTCCTTTACTATCGATGCTAGTTCGAGTGAGCCGGGTTGTTAGAAGTTTCGCCGATCGTCGATTGTTTTAAATCGGGACGTCTGGACTGGACAGCGTGTCTGCGCTCGCGCAGCACTCTGGGGAAGTTTGTTTTTCTTGGAGCGGTGCCGTTAGCAAGCAAACAACCTTGCTTGTACTCATGGACGTTGTCATTCTGCGTGTTACGTGCAGGTACTAACAGTACATCTATCTATACTAATAATACAAAGAGGAAAAGTCTGTGAGATTGTAGCTTCGTAAGTTTGTATGTAATGGGCAGTCCCCGGATCCGCTTATGTTATGCTGTGTTATCCTTACCTACTTATTTCGAAAAAGTGAATCGACAAAAACTCTATATATTAACGAACTCGCTCACAACATTTCACGAGAGTCGGTTGAGAAATGCGACCTGTAGAGGAGAACATCCAGACAGCGGGACATCAGGACACGAACAATTTTTGCGCATAGAACTTCGTTCGCTTCGCTCGCTCGTTCGATTAAAATATTTTTTGCTCTAAGTAGGTATCTAGGTATTTAGCTACGGCTCGACCGAGGCTTGACTTGAAGCCACGGTTTTTAATTTTACCAAATTGAGGGTTAAAATGCAATTCCACACTCATGAATCTCATGATGCTCTGCACATAATATTTTTATGTTAATGTTCCTATCTTTTGCAGTAGCTACTGTAAAATATATGAACATCCATACCCGTTAAGTTAGTATGTACTAACAAATCAATCAATTCACTTTAGCAGCAAAGCGAGAAGGTATCATCATCAGCCCATATACGTCCCACTGCTGGGCACTGGGCACATGTCCCCTGTCATGGACTACAGGGAAGGGAAAGGATAGGAGCCATGCGTTAATTGTACGAAAAAAAACAATGTGTTGTAGGATTAGGATAGACACGTGGAGAAGTATAATTTTACTTAAGTTTCCGAAATATAATGTGTCCCATATTCTACGAGCAATATTTTTTTACATTGAAATCTAGAAGAGATCGTTTTACCATACAAGTTGTAAGTTTATTTATTAGTACTTAATTTTAGACTGCTTCTCACACATTCAGCAGGGGTCATCGACTAACCAGTGGTTAGCAACCAAGTTTGCCTCGTGGTGTACAATAGTTGGTATTAATCGAAGGCATTCTTAGATATCAATCACGTGCCAGTCCCATTGTTACTCTCACGTGCTCACTAGTATGTGTACTTACCGCAATATCGGGTGACAGCTTCTAATCTAGGGGTCCAATAGAAATAATCGTACAGAAAGTTACGTAGGTACTAAACATTGATATTTAGCAGTACGGGTCACTGTGTGTAAAACAAAAGTCGTATTTCCTTTAGTTAATGGCTTCCGTGAATATAATAAATTGTTTGATTGCATGAAATCATTTAAGGGGAGACGTCGTTTATATACGCGGATTAAGAGTTCAACCAAAAATTTGGCTTGATAGCCCTTAACTTTAGCAATTTCCACAGGAGAGACGCGAACCTAAATCTCTGTATGATACACTACAATCAAATTTTGTGTGCGGAGATATCCCAAATGATCGCATACTTTTACAGTACGAGTATGTAGCTCCTCTGGGCGCGCCCTTCATTTGTTTACGAGATCGCAAATACTGATGGGCCTATTACGACTAATGGATTATCTACTTTGTATGTTTAGAAAATAAGTAATAATTAAAAATGGACTGATAAATATCAAAATATTAAAAATATCTTCGAAACTTCCTGGGTCCAAATCCCGGCAAGGTTAAATATTTGTGCGACGAGCGTATTTGTTTCTGAGTCTGGTCTGTTTCGTATTTAAGTATTTGTATCTATGAAATATAACATCGTCTAGTACCAATATAACAAGACTTATTGAGCTTACTATGGGGTTAGCTCGATTTGTGTAAGATTGTCGCTAATATTTATATTTATTGAAATGAAAACTTCTTTAGCGGCGCTGAGCACTTTCTGGGATGGGGAAAAATTGTTAAATACGCGACAGATTTTTGTGACGTCAGATGTGAAGGAGGTCACAAACTTTTATATTTTGCTGCTAGCCGATTCGACTTCATTCAAAACTGAACGCTATTCGTAAGAGTATAAAGCCGTTAAACACTTTTTGCAATAGCATATTCTGCAAATAAATTTGTAATTTTGTTCACGCGTCCTTCACCGTTTTGCTATTGAGTAAATTCGAATAGTTCGAATTTGGACGTTATTCCTAAAGAGATAGAGCTTTGAAAAATATTTGGCAATGGCAAAAACAAATTGGTATTTTGTTCGCCACCGGCGGCAGGCGAGCCGGTCCGTCGCACCCAACGCGCTCGCGGCCCGTCCGCCTAAATAATTGATAATTGTTTAGAAATTTGCGCCAAATTCATTTTTAGGGTGACACCGTAAAATGTCACGTGACCTGATCGAAAAACTGTTACAATGTTATTGAGTTTTCACTTCTGGCGGCACTCCCGGAGTGCAACCCGGTCTTTTTTATTTTATCTTCGGCGCCAAATTTCAAAAGAGTGTGTTAAGTTTAAGGCCATGTTTAACACATGGGTGATGTTGCGCGATACGCCGACAACGGATGGAAACATTGGAAACACTATACACGCTTAACACGCTTGACAAGTCTAACTTTACGTCGGTGCCTAAACCATAACCAAAACTGTAGGTTTCAAACTGTTAATTAGATGAGTTATTGAATCGATATTTGTAATTTTTACGAGATTTCCTATTCTTTATAGATATTCTTGAAAGTTACCTAATTTTCAACTACACTCGCGGTCAAAGAAACCGGGTCAATGACGAAAACCTCAATATTTTGTAAATCGTTGGTCGTATCTGCATGAAACTAACTCTGTTTTATAGAGAATTTAATATCCTTCTAAATCCAACCTTCAATGTTCTACGTAGTAACTGGAAAAAGGTTTAATTGAAAAAAAAAGACCAATTGGGTACTTATTTGAAATTGCGTTCGTTTTACTTTTGCTTGTTTTTAAGCAATTATTTTCAATCTGTCAAAGAACTATGATAAAAGGCTGTCATTGTTTTATTTTGTGGTCATTCTTGAATGTCTATCATGCCGCTAACACGAGATGAATGTACTCGTATCATCACTATGTTAGAAGAAGGAAGAAGTCAGAGGTATACAGCGAGAAGAACAGGTGTGTCACTTTCTACAGTGCAGCGAGTCCTCCAACGTTACCTACAAACTGGGCAGAACCTTAGAAGACCAGGAACCGGCAAAACAAGATGTACTACAGCTAGAGAAGATCGATTTATTGTTACAACCATGCTCCGAAATCAGCACCTCACAGCAGTTGAAGTGAAAAATCAGCTTTTAGAGACCCGAAGGGACGGCATCAGCGAGCGGACTGTCAGGCGGCGGCTCAAAGAAGCAAATTTGACCCCACATAGGCCGGCCAATGGCCCAAAACTTGAAAGAATACATCGAACAGCAAGACGACTTTATGCCCGCGATCACAGATACTGGGGTGACGAAGATTGGGCAAGAATTTTGTTTTCCGATGAATCCAGATTTATGCTCTATGCAAATGACGGGCGGCAAAGAGTTTACAGACGGCCTGGTGAACGTTTTATTCCAGCATGTTTTGAGGAAAAAGTGGCGTTCGGCGGTGGGTCAGTCATGGTTTGGGCTGGAATCTCTTCAGAGAGTCGCTCGGAGTTAGTTTTAATAGAAAATGGATCATTAACTAGTGCAAGATATGTAGAAGAGATTCTTAATGAGCATGTCGGCCCATACTTAATTAATATGGGTGGAAATTCTATGTTTATGCATGACAACGCCAGGCCACACACAGCTCAAATTGTCAGAGATTATTTTTTGGAGGTTGGTATCAACTGTATGAACTGGCCCTCGAGGAGTCCGGACTTAAATCCTATTGAGCATGTATGGGACGAGCTTGGGAGGCGTGTAAGAGCTCGAAACCCCGCCCCAGCTACACTTAGAGACCTGAAACAGGCGTTAGTGGAAGAATGGGACAATATCCCGCAAGAACGCATAAAGAACTTAATAAACAGCATGCCGAATCGTCTAGAAGCTGTAAGAAGAGCCCGAGGAGGCAATACGAAGTATTAATTTTTATTTTTTGTGTTGTATGTGAAGTACCTACTGCTTATTTTTGTTCGTAAAATTGGTTGATTTTTTGTTTCCTATGTAATTTTATTAAACAAAAGAATTACGATTCCACCATTTGATGTTATTTAATTCAGTATAAAATTATCTACAATATGCAGTTTAATTCATGTCCCTAGCTTTATTATTTTAGGAGATATTACAAATTTTCGTACTGACCCGGTTTCTTTGACCGCGAGTGTACTTAGATATGCCGCATAATCTGTTTCATCGACAAATAATCGTCCCATCTCTAGCCGCAAAGTCCCTTGCCAATCCTCGATCCTCTGGTCCGTAACGAAAAGGAGGCATCGAAGCGGGAATATAAAGTACATAGGCCTTTTAAAATTAGCACAACAGTACAGACATTGGATCGAGCAATGTTTGTTTTGAAATGGATCTTCCAAATGAATCCACATGTGGAAACAACTTTGGCATGCTCGTAGCACTCTTGACCGGTTTGCTGAATTTTAAACTTTGTCTCGTTTAATGCAATGTTGATTTTCACCAGCAGCTTTCGGGTAATATAGGTGCTTGTGAATGTAATCAGTGGACTCGCTCGTGCGTCAGACAATATGGCGCGTGGCCGTGCGAAAACTTCCATTGCTGCCATTGTGCGAATCAGCATTATGTTTGATTGCCTAACAGAAAACTTTGGCAGGGTGCCGGCCAGCCGACACTCATATTCGGCAGCAGGATTTACTGATTGACTTGCTACAAATCGTATGTTTACAGATGTAAATTGGGGATTTATATTTGACTATCGTATAAAGACATAAAACGCGCAACGTTGCCAGTGATGCTCTAGAATTTTTGTTTTTGACTTTCAGTCTTATGTATGGAGTGCACCTCTAAAAAAAATTTTTTTTTAGTAATTTTATTACAAATCTATGTAGCGGTTAACAAAATACACCTATCCTCAAAATTTTATTCAGATACACCTTATAGTTTTCGAGTAAAATGCCTGTGACATACGGACGGACAGACAGACAGACACACAGATAGACATGACGAATCCATAAGGGTTCCGTTTTTTGCCATTTGGCTACGGAACCCTACAAACACGCTGATGAAAATTTATGTGATAGCAAATGCAGCTTTATTTCTCTTTTAAAAGTGGCCGAAACCAAACAGTGTTTATACTTTCTCTTTTTACACTTGTCTACGAAAATAAAATAATTAATTTAATATCGTAAGCCACCACACCACTTATTTTATTTGCTCACCTAAAATCTGACCATCAAATGCTAAAACAAATATCAACAAATGAACATTAGTGCCGCCTTACGCCTGGTAGTTTTGTGTATTGGTATTTTTAGAATTAATTATTACACTATACAATTTTTCTTTGATAAAACTGTCGCGATTGTTTTTTTAAGTTCGTATGGAGTCTCTTATATACACTATAGGTATGTGATACATTTACGCTTTATAACGAAATAATCTGATGATCGTATTAGCCTAGTGGGCAGTGACCCTGGCTACGAAGCTAACTGTTTTAGGTTAAAATCTCGGTAACGACAAATATTTGTTTATTAAGTATTTGTATCTATTAAATATGTCGTCGTTTTGTAGCCCCATAGGAAGCCTTATTGAGCTTCCTATGGGGCTAGCTCGATTTGTGTAAGATGTCCCCTATTATGTATTTATATATTATTAATCTCAGAATCAAAACTCCTATTCGCCTACCGACATGCGGCAGATGAAGGTATAACACGCTACAACACTAATTGTTGCAAAGCAGAGGAGCGAGTCAACAAAAGCTTGTATGTAGTTAAAGATGGTGACCTATGAATACTAATACCGAATACTAATTTCAATTTGACCTTTAGCTGCATAACTAACACGCCCCCGAGATTTGTGCTAATTGCGATGCTCGTTTACAACATTTAATACTAGTGGCTGTGAGCTGTAGAAATTGCGAGCCTGTTTATATTAAAGTGAATCGACTATGAAAAGCTTGAACCTACTACAAAATTTCACGAGAATCGGTTGAGAAGTGCGACCTGTAGAGAAGAACAGCCCCATTATACGAATTTTTTTTTTATACTCGTCGACTATAATCTTTAAATTAGAACCTCGCAAACCATAACGCAATGGAATACTTTTATTCTGATGAAAAAGTTTATGCTCTATGGACAATCGAAATAATAATTATTCAACTGTACACAGAACTGAAATGAATTTTTTCTACTCCTGTAGGTACCGTTATCTGTCATTTATATAGGCCCTAGCTCAAATACAATGACACCGATAATAAGTCGTCGAAAAACTCTATGCTCTATGGCCCATAAACGCACTGTTTAGTGTACTTTTATGGTTCATACATTTTTCATAAAAGCACGATGTCAAATCATGTAACTTTTTTTCAATCGGCCGCCATATTGCAGTGGTACCAACTTCATAAGCAAATTTTTCGAAATAAAAAGTTTTACTATCAAACATTTGTAGAACATAAATTATTTACTAAAATAAAAATAAATTATCATGTATTATGTGTATACATACGTATTTTACCAATTATTGGTATTATTTATAAATATAAACCGATCCGATTCGGTTCGGATCCGGATTCAGTTTGGTTCGGATGGCAAGTTCAAGGAAATTAAAAACAAAACAGACCATAAACAAGAGGTGTCAATGTGTCATATTTCGAATTTCCCACCAAAGTTCTAATTCAAAATGAAAAGCCGAAATATGATAACTATTCGTTATTTATAAGTTATTAAGATTTTATTCGTGTTTGTGAAGTGAAGAAATCTGTGTACGTTCCTTTTAAAATGGACGAAGAAGAAAATAACTGCACCGCTGAAGAAATTGCGTGAGTAGTTTAGAACTAACGGAAAAACTACTGCCTGAAAAGTCAAATGTTATTTATTTAGAATTAGTCGTAGAAAAAGTATTGTATGCAACGGTGTATAACTTGGTCTTACAACGCTCGTGGCGTCTTTAATTGCGATGCTCGCGAAGGCTCGCATCGCAACTCACGCCACTCGCGTTTTAAGACCCTACTTATACAACAGTTGCATAAAATACTATATTATTTCCGTAAACTCGTAGAAAAAGTATTGTATGCAATAGTTACGAGTATATAATTAGCTTTTTAACTTTCGTACCTTAATTAGGCCACTAACGATTGCATAAAATAATATTGTCCAGCCTGGAACAGAGAACTTCATTTGCTTCGCTCACTCGTTCAATAAATACCTACATCGGTAGCTCTAGGTTCTAGTGATAGTCTAGCATGTATTCTATGTCTATTAGGCATTCAATTAAGTACATCCATATTTATTTTTAATTGTAGGTATTATTGGTTTTACACGGCGCAATTTATAAAGGCAGCAAAATATTTACCTACGACAATAAAATTGACAATTTCTCGATTCAGTAACGTAAACAAAAATGTAGTGTTTTCTAGTTCAACAACATACTCATCTAATGTTAAATGTTTTTTATCGTCTCCACTTACCCAAAGGTGGTCGGAAAGATATCGTTTTAGCGATAAGACCGCCTGTTTTCTACCGTTTATGACTAATCAACAATGAAGAATACTTGTATAGTATGGTAACCTATTTTGAAGTCCACGATAAATTGATGCTCACGATAGGTCGATGGAAACTTATAATGAATTTGTAAAATCAAAGGTAATTTCTAATGGTAAGGGCAGAGCTCGAGTACCTATATGTTAACTTAATACATGTAGGTAGGTATACTAAAGTGGCGGTCGTGGTGGACCGCTTATACAAGTCTATTATCTATGAATTATTTAGTTGATGAATGGGCCACAAAGGTATGTAAATTGAGATAGTTTACCGCTCCGCACGTACCGTCACCTCGGCGAGGGGCGGCGCCCGCGCCGACCATCCTTCGCAGGAGATATGCGTGTGTCTGAGTCAGAAGAGATTGGCCACTGAACCACAGAATAGATAATACAGGGTGACGGGAAATTCGACGTATTCCTTGAAAGGGGTTATTCTATAGCTCATTTGCAATGATTTAGATCCAGTCAACCGGGGGTCAAAACTCATTGGTTTGCAAGTTATTCGATTTTTTAGATTTTTTTTTAGAAAACCCACCTGTCGGCCTAAAACTCGTAATTGTGAAAAAACTAATTAAATTTAGACCTCAAAAAAGGATTTATTTAATAGCCAATAAATGACTGATTAAGGAAAATAAAAAAACATGCCAAAACTTTTCAAGATATTGCAAAGAAAAGCATTTAAAGTCACAAGTTTTTAAATTTTGTTCCAAATTTTGTAACACTTCGAGGCATTATTTAAAAAAAAAGTATGATAGTAAAAGTATTTCAGGGAAGTAATGCAATGCAAGTCATACAAATTTGCATTGGTCACCTGACTCACTTGTAATACATACAAGGCTTGCGTCGTTTCATAAATGGGCTTCAGACGGAGGGCTGGAAAAGTAGGTGGAGACCACCTCCAAATTCGGGTCTCAAGTAAATCCGGTATTCTTCGAGATCGTGTCAGGTTCGCAACGTCCTCTTGTGACTTGTACCGCACTTGTCTAAGCATATCGACAATACCGAGCAAGGTGAAGCAACTTGCCAAAAGGGCAAATCCGACCGATATAAAATGTCGAACATCCCCAGAGATTGTATTCCGACTTGGAACACAATAGCATCACGTACCCACCAACAATATGAAACTGGTAAGACCCCACAAATTGACTTATTCGATATCTTTATAAGCTTTGCTTGCGTTAGTCGTGATTTAATATTATTTTTTGTATGAGTCTCGCATCTGTTTTGTTTTTAATAACAAACTTTCTTTATATTTACCCTTTGACAATTTTGAGACAGTTAGGCACATTACGACGTGTAAGTATTTTACCAGCTTATCCAAAATGGTTGTAGTTTTATGGAATTTACCAGGTTATGTATTCTTCACTAACGGCAGTTTGTGATATTCTCGGAAAATATTTAATTCAAAACTACTACAAACTTAAAATGCAACGAGAGAAAAATATATATAATCCCACAGGTAACATATTCACTTGAATTGGAATCCTCGACTCTACACTCTCTACTACAACTGCTTAAGTTAAACGTCCTAGACCGTCCTCGACGTTGCACTTTATATCAAACTAATATGGGTTAAAATCGAACTAAGACGATTTTTCTGTATCGAATTGAAGACATGTCACTTCGATATAAAGTGCCTACCTATGCCATATACTAGTGAAACGTCGAGTACAGTCATGATCAAAAGTAACTGCGCAAACTAAGACGTCATAAGTCTTTATTAAAAGGGAATAACAGCTTTTGACGTCTTCGATTGCGCAGTTACTTTTGATGCTGACTGTACCACTAACCAATCAGTGTAATTTCTTCAGCTACTGATATTGGCTGCCGTGGCGTCCGCATCAGCGGGGCGTCTCGACCACCTGACGGGCGGTGCGAACGGCGCGTTCGGGGAAGCCACGCGCTTCGAGAACGTTAACGATGGCGCCGGCAACTACCACTTCAGGTACGCCACATTATACCGCACGTTGTATTATTATTATATCGGATGGCTTTATTATTAATTTAATATTGCAGGCCGCTTAGCCTTGCTGCAGGGGTCAGCGCCAATAATCTTCTTGACGGACGTTGTGTTTAAGGGTCTTATATTAGAGGTGCTGATCTATTTTCAGCGAGATATAGGGCTGTAGAATATCTCTTAATTTTTTTATACAACACCGGTGGCAAACAAGCGTACGGTCTACATATTCTGTATAAATATATTAACATGTCCTTGTGGCTAAACCTGTAGTTACCTATATTATATTTCTTTTTAAACCAACTATTTGTACCAAGTTTTTAGCAAATAAATGCTTGATTACACACTCGCGATTTCCGAAAAATCACAAGCGCGTTGCCGGTCCTTTTTTGATTTGAAGATTCGTTGTGTTGATAGCTAGAAATGACCGCGGGTCCCTCAATATCTACACATCCCTGTGAGCTCTGGCCCCTAATATTTCACCAAATCGACAATTGTCGCCTGACAATGACAATTCGCTTTACATGGCTGCGTCGACAGGTTAAGTTGGTTGCTGGGCAGTTTATTGACCCAGCATTGTACGTGGAATTGTCATTGTCAGGTTACAATTGTCAAGGTGGTGAAAAAGGGCCCTGGCGTACCTATTACTCACCACCAAGAACACAACACTACTTACTTGCTCTGTAGATATGTTGTGTTGAGAAAATCGAACAAGCCTCGTTGAATTGTGAAATTTATGATATAGTTAAGGAACACTAATAAAATAAAAAAATTGAAATAGGCTATAATTATGTCGGGAGAAGCCTCTCCTACAACAACACAGCTTCTCCCCTGCGGTGTCTATAGGTTTCGGGAACAGGAGAGACAACTTTTATTTTCGTGTCCGTGTGGTCAAACTAGGTCGATATAAGACAAATGTTATGATACTTATGATTTGAGTTTTACAAGTTCAGTTAAACGTTATCACTAATATCTTCTTCAAGCCCTGCCTACCTAGATTCCCTATCGCGTTAAAGGAAATTAACGATCCTGCCACGATCCTGACATTCTACCTTGATACCATTTCCTTGAACGCGATAACCTTTTGAACCGCCAAGTAAAGGTGAGCTTATTCCAGCTACGAGACTCCAAATGGCATCAGCGCTCGCGAGAGCGGGGCTCCGCGCGCGGCGGCCTCCGAGGGCCCTGCTGTGACAGCGGAGGGCGCGTTCTCGTACCGCGCGCCTGATGGCCAGCAGGTCTCGCTCACCTACACCGCCGACGAGAACGGCTTCCACCCCGTCGGATCGCACCTCCCCACCCCGCCGCCCATCCCGGTGGCGATCCTCAAAGCACTGGAGTTCAACAGGCAGAACCCCTCTTCGTAAAGCACCACCTTCTTATTTTTCTTTAAAGTAGTTTTCACCAAAATGTTCATGGGCCAATACCTTTTGCCCAGTAAAGTTTGTCTGTACAAGAAAGAAAAGAAAGAATGCGGAGTGAAAAGGCTCGTCACTTTTGGGCCTTAAGAGCTGGGATGCCGTGGATGCGATTTTTTTGATATCCGCGGATGCGGATATTTGGGGGCACACATCCGCGGATGCGGATTCTGTGTTCAAACACTCAAAAACTTAAATAACCAACGTCCATTTTATGATATCACGCAATCATCGAACACGTTGAGACTAAATTACAATCGTTGTGAACAAATCAGTAACGCGTCTGGTCTTGGTCACAGAAACGACAAGAAGTTTTTTTTTTAATAATGGCGAAAATATCAAAAACTCGCGCAGTAAGCGCCGTGTGGGCTCCTTTCTTGTCGTGAATTACACGACATCCGCATCCGCAAAAACTCCGCATCGATTTTGGCGGTTCCAGATGCGGATGCGAATGTCTGCAACATCCCTGCTTACCGTTTCATTCTTCGCCTATACAGTCGAAGTCAAAGAAATGTTTATGTACACTTTTGCACCATCCATTGTAACACGACGCTAAATGTAAACATA
Organism: Epinotia ramella; assembly: GCA_947578815.1. Taxonomy (NCBI): domain Eukaryota; kingdom Metazoa; phylum Arthropoda; class Insecta; order Lepidoptera; family Tortricidae; genus Epinotia; species Epinotia ramella. The sequence continues at coordinate 9,513,364 of OX388211.1, read as the reverse complement.
TTTTAGCCGCCGACTGTACCTTAGATAAGTAATTTCTGTGGCTACCTATAAAATATACCCACACTCACTCGTGAAAATATCATGAAAAGACCGTGATATTAAAAGGCTAATTTAAAAAACGTAGGGTTCTAAAATCACTCAATTCTAGCATTTCACACGTTGTATAGTGTAGCCTACCATCCTTCTTCTATGTTCTCTGTTATGAGTAACGAATATGAATCGGCTCTGGTTGTGCCGACACCGTGCGATGTAGTAACTCTACATTTTTATGTATGGCAGTAAAGATCAAGAGTTACAACCTATAACTAATACATTCTTTTCATATTTTCAGAGATGACGGTTCCTACAACGGCGGTCGGAATGCCTACCGTTTTTGAACACTGGGGTCGGATCTTCAGCCGTAATGTGAGCGGCATGACCTCATAATATCCATGGACTGTGATAACGAAATATATTTATATACATTTATAAGTAATTTAATGCACTTTGAATGAATAAAACGCATTTTTGACGTAAATTTTCTTGTTTTTAGGGTTCCGTAGTCACCAAGGAGCCCTTATAGTGTCGCCATGTCCGTCTGTCTGTCCGTCTCTCAGTCTGCGGCTTAGCTCAATAACCCTTGCTACTAGAAAACTGTAATTTGGCATTCGTATGTAAATCAATCACGCTGACGAAACAGTAGAATAATATCCTATAAAAACAATTTTTAGGGTAGCTTCCCCTACACTTAAAGTGGGGATGTATTTTTTTTTCTCGATATACGATATACCCGGGTTAGGGTGGCTTTGGATAGCTTGTTCAAAAATATTATGGGTTTGCGAGATATTGGGCTTTAAAGTCCTAATTTTTGTTCAAGTCACGTGTCCCCCCCTCTGCCGGCTAAATGGCTACTACTAGGGATGTGAAAAAAAGACCGGGTTGCACTCCGGGAGTGCCGGCAGAAGTGAAAACTCAATAACATTGTAACAGTTTTTCGATCAGGTCACGTGACATCCTACGGTGTCACCTTAAAAATGAATTTGACGCAATAAACAATTATCAATTATTTTGGCGGACGGCCCGCGGGCGCGTTGGGTGCGATGCGACGGGCCCAACGCGCCGCCGTGGCGCAACGGTGCCGGGGTCCGGCGCGAAGACGGGCGGCAGCAAACACAATACCATATTGTTTTTGCCATTGCCAAATATTTTCAAAGCTTTATCTCTTTAGGAATAACGTCTAAATTCGAACTATTCGAATTTGCAAGAACAGCAGATGGCGGTGCACGGTGGAGACCAAAATATCAATTTGTTTTTGCCGTTGGTAAATATTTTTCTAAGCTTTATCTCTTTAGGAATAACGCCCAAATTCGAACTATTCGAATTTTCTCAATAGCAACACGGTGAAGGATGCGTTGGTATTATTACAAATTTATTTGCAGAATATGCTATTGCAAAAAGTATTTAACGGCTTTATACTCTTACGAATAGCGTTCAGTTTTGAATGAAGTCGAATCGGCTAGCAGCAGAAAGTGACCTCCTTCACATCTGACGTCACAAAACTCTGTCGCGTATTTAACAATTTTTCCCCATCCCAAAAAGTGCTCAGCGCCGCTAAAGAAGTTTTCACTTCAAAAATTCGTGGCATTAGTACGTATTTATAATGAATTTAAAAGGAAAACTATCAAGGCTAAGTAGGCATAACTAGTTACCGAGTAAGGCAAACGCACCTGGTCGATGTTTTTCAAAATAATTTGAAGTGTCTCTCTAGTGGGCTAATATGACGACGATTAAATGTGTTTCATGATCGAGATGATACCTATTAAATGAAAGAACCACCTCTTAGGATGAATAACCACCAGAGATATGCGAAGCTGTATTTTCATACTTACCCCCACCCAGCTGTGGTGTCAAATATATAGGTATGAAAATAATGAAGAATGAAGGTGTCAAATATACAGGATGTCCCAAAAGTCAACTCGATGAAAATTTTACTTGGAATTTCCCATGCTGTAATTGCCGTAAGTATATCACAATTAACAACAATCTACAATTACAACATCAACAAACAATTTTATTCAATAATCTAGCGCGTTATACCATTTTGAAATTCGGTCTAAATATACCATCTTTCGAAGATATTTGTCAAATTAGCGCAGGTAGTAATTTTTCTTGTTAGTACAGTCAGTTAAACGAGTTGGCCTAACGATTTTAAGTACATGTTTGGGAAAAAGTGTCTATATTATAACTTTAGTATTTTAATTTACAAAAGTGTTATTCTCGGGTAAGTACTTACTTGCTAGAAAACTAAACTTTTCTAGCAAGTAAGTAGTAATACTTTACATCATCACAGGTTATCCATTTTTTATTTACTTTTAATGCCTGTAGATTTTTAATTTTTTTGATAACTGATATGACTTGGCTTGACGTTGACTTTTGGGACACGTATAAAACACATCTTCGGACATCTCTCCTGGATAATTACCGTAACACTTATAATTTCTGTTTCTAGTTAATTCAAATCAAAGTTTCCTTATTCAAACCATCCTTTAACTTTAACATTTTCTATAGTAATACTTATAGCACCCATTTCAATTTTATGCCGACGATGTTTATGATCATATTTTATCGCTTCAGTATAAATAACCCGCGTTTCCTATACTCCTATCAAGGTAGAATATAATGTGTTCGTATAATATGGGTACAAAGCATTGAGCGGGCGAAACAACAATGAGAGATAGAGTGCTCATTCAAATGTCTCGATACCTCTGGAGACGTCGTTGGTAACAAGAACTTGCAGGCACTGAGCTGGAACATTCAAATTCGGTGTTGTCAGAAACGGAAAACCATAGCCTAGGAAGCTACTAACTACGGCGGTCGTAGGTTCAAATCCCAGCTCGTACCAATGAGTTTTTCGGGACTTATGTACAGAATATTTACCGTTAGTTTTTCGGTGAAGGAAAACATCGTGAGGAAACCGCCAATAAGGTCTCGTTTCCCCTCTGGGTTGGAATGTCAGAAGGGTAGTCGCTTTCGTAAAACTAGTACCTATGCCAAATATTGGGACGAGAGGTGTCAAATCGGACCCCGGACTCCTTAGGCACAACCGGGAACAACGCTAGGAGGATGATGACCTGATGTGGTCGGTCATTAGGGTTCTTGGGCATGATTATGAAATTCTAAATTTCTCCACTAGTTAATTCGAAAAAATCACATTATTTGTGAAATTTCTAAAAACCTACCTATCTGTTTTTATAAAAACCATTATAGGTGGTTTGAGTTTACGGTTCCTTATATTTTTATGCCGCAAAACAGCAGCTCATTACCCTTGCTACAGTTTACTCGGCCTCTCGGCGCTCAACATTAGCTCGGGATATTTTATAGAACTCTTGAATTTTATATAGGGACCGTATGCCTACGCTATATAACTCAACGTAGGTATAAAAATAGTTACTAATAAAAAATATATGTTTTGCCACGAATCTTGCTAATACAGGGTCAAACATGTGGCTTTACATAACGGTCCTTCATACCGGATTTTATCGGTGAAATAATATAGAAATATACATTTTTGATTAGCAAAGTAAGTGCCGTGCCATAAGGGCCATAACATGGTCAATGTATAGGTAATGATTATCTATATAAGTTTGTTCTTTAGCTTACGTACGTCACAGGCCCTGCGATATACAACCGCCTCCCAGAAAACATAAGAGATGCACCATCTCACCAATCTTTTAAAAGTAATTTGGAGTCATGGCTACTCACAAAAACCTTTTATACTTTTAACGAAATTATGGAATTGCCACTGTCTATGTAACAATTTGTTTAATTTATTTTATTTTATTCAGAATAACTGACATTACCTACTCTGTAATGTGGAATTTGTATGTGTATTGTACAAATTTTAATGACGTGTATCAGTATGCTACCAATAAAGATTATCTTATCTTATCTTATCTTACTGATAAAAAAGAAGACTTAGGACGCTAACTTTTTAAAGGGTTACACGTGCCAAGCGAATTGCATGGCCAGCTTTTAATCTTTACAATTCCCAGTGTTCTCATTAGAATCTGCTCTGATTAGAAAAGTTAGTTTTGAACTAGTGCCTTGACTTTACCTAACAGTTATCGCTCTTATTAAAAAACTCCGTATGCTACGGAATTTCAGATTGGACAATTTGTCTTTTAGTTCTTATTCAGTTTATTATTTTGCTGTAATGATTGCATGCTATTTTAAAGGTTACTATTAGAGATAAAGGCGCCTTTGAGCGTTGTTGTTGCGCTTGTTACTCCTTCAAAACCACTAAAAGAAGCATCACTTATTTACGGCTGTGGCGATACGACCCGAACTAGCCGAAGTAGATAAAAGACACATTCCAATTTTAATTTGAAGTTACGTAAGGTTGATGGGAGTTAGAACTTTGATTTGGGTACAGAGGGAAGGTACATTGGCCATTCGTAAATATATAGTGGGCACGCGAAGAGTGCATGTTCGAGGGTACGATAGTAATCTTAAAAAAGAGTTCAACGTGAAAACGCTTATTTATAATATCTGCGGCGGGTTTCAAGCAACTCATACAGAATCATTAATTTTAAGCCCCTATTTGACTAAACTGCAATAACGCTTTAATTTGAGATTTAATGACAAGAATAGCAATTATACACATACAATAGAGTATAACGAGTGCAGCGGAGTTTGTTTCCGTTAGTAGGGAGTATTTACAGCTTATTGAGAATTCCAAGAAGGAATACCGGAGTAAGGAGCAACATGAAACTTGCAGCAAACTATTATAGAAGTTTAGCTCTATCATGCCCGCTACCTGCCTGCTGCATTGAATTATAACTTAGTTCTACTCAGGTACGCGGCTACTGCAACTATTTTAAAAGCTGGTTTCATAAACTTTTCACTAGATATTGAACTTTGACTTTTATCTACCTGCTTTAAGGATCGACCACATTGAAGCCTAATACAGGGACGGGTTTTACAACTTCATACGCTGCAGCAGCTTAAATTAATACGAGTAGAGATACGTCAAAATCACAAGAAGCGTAATTCAAAATTCCAATATTTATTCCCAACTTCTTTCCCGCTTTAGGCCTCAGGGGTCCTTTTACAAGTAATGCAAGAGGCAATGTAATCTACACTTCTACACTAATATTACAAAGAGGCAGTGGGTGAGATGTAGCTTTGTAAAATTTAATGTAAGTTTGTATGTAATGGGTAATCGCCGGAACCGGTTTTCCGATTTCATAAATAATTTCACCTGCGTGGAGAATGGACTTTCTGGATAGACATAGACTTGATCTATTCCGAGGGTTTGCCTGCGTTTTTTTTATATACCTACGCGGGCAAAGCCGCGCGGGCATCTTAATCTAAAGTAGGTATAAAGATGGTACACAGTATACCATCCTTTATTAAATTCACTAAAATATTTAGCTTTTCTTAAATCGTAACTAACGGGTAAAAATAATAAATTAACTCTGTGATGAAATTATGAAACAAAAATGTATTGACAAAAAAAAATACACAATTTGAGAATTACATTATAATCGTCAAGGCATTGATAGTCAATAAATAGTAACAGTAAGTATTCGTTTACTATAACATAACATTAGTAGTGATAACCGCCGTTGTCGCGTCCGCTGTTGTAGGATCCCTCCCTGAAAAAGGAAGAATTTTTCATCTTAAAAACAATATTTTTAAATTCACACCAAATTGGAAGTAATATTTAAAACGTTTTGATATTTAAATCATAAATCTCGACATTTATTTCGTTAATTTATTCAATCTTTATAGCACAAATAAAGAACTTATAGTACCAAAGGCGGATCAAATGCTGTAAAGCATTTTCTACCGGTCAACCTTTAGGCAAAGCGGACATTGATAGGTAATGTTTTGCTAAAATGTATCGCGAAATACAAAGAGTTTAAGGATTTCCCACTGAGAAGGCCTATTAGGAGAGCTCAGTCTACTCATGAACAACTTTTTAAGAAAGCGAACAGATATTTCTACACACTGAAGTTTGCGCATACTGCGCTTCTCCTAAGAAAACATATAGTATGCAATATGTAAGATGCTTGCGATCATAGCAGAACATTAACGAGCGTCAAATTGAGACACTTATTTACGATACTCACGAGGAAGGATTCTGCCTGTTGAACTGCAACGACCTGAGGATCGCCTCCGGGATGGGCGGCGGGGTGGGGAGGTGCGAGCCGACGGGGTGGAAGCCGTTCTCGTCGGCGGTGTAGGTGAGCGAGATCTGCTGCCCGTCGGGGGCGGTGTACGAGTATGCGCCCTCCGCTGTCACCGCGGGGCCCTCGGGACTGGCGGCGCGCGGGGATCCGCTCTCGTGCGCTCTGATGCCGTTGCCGGTCTCATAGCTGTTGGAAAGATAAATGCCACTTATCATCCCCGTAATTAATATCGTCGAACTTTACACACTGCATGCGGTGTGATCCCACTACGGACGGGACTTGGGCGCGAGGGTCGTGGAACCGCCCAATACCCTTTGAGGTCTCCTCGTTGGCACCGTCTCGGTTAAGCAGTTGACCTATAGTTGTTTTATCACTTGCATTAAGATAACTAGATAGCTGGGTTTTTGTCCCAGTGGTCCGCATATGTGTAAAGTTAGAATTCGATAGAAATCTAGTATTCTTTATTTGGCTGGTTGGCCGACAATGTACGAGTAAGAAGTAAACGCCTTACTAGGTTTTCGAGCTAAATAAATCTAAACAATAGATTACTGTAAAGAATATAGTAATGAGATATCCTGTGGGGTGTATAGTCTCGTCCCATGATCGAGAATGGAATATAATATTAATATAACTAGGTACTCATGCTGCTGGCTGATAATATAGCAATACGCTACTCTCTCATTCTGTCCACGTCTCATCGCTCAAGAACCATGATAACGTTAACGGCGTAAAGATCTTTCACTTACGTTCAAAATATGAGGTAGGTACTTTGCTTTTTCTGACATTCTTTAATGTATATTGACGCTAAAGAAACTTCCACATAAGTAAGTGATCCTCTAGCTAGTCGAATGATAGGGTTACCAAAGTTGCTCGTGCCGTTGGAGGAATTTCTTCGCTATTTACGAGTGAACTACGAGTAAGTAATATAAGACGTAGAAGTTGCAGTATAGAGAAGGGAATATGTTTATAATACCTATACCTATGCACTTAACAACCCATTCTACATATAAATTATACTATTTAATTCATTTCGGTATTAATGGAAAATATTGCCTAGTATAGACTTGAGTTATACTTTTCAAATGAATTGGTAATGTTAACGTTAACACCGCATCACGCTAAGTACCTACTCAAGTAACTTGTTAAGTTAAGGCTAAGGTTACTAGATTTGCAAGAGATATGCTAAGCTGTGATTGTGTGTCTGTGTTGCAAGTGACACCTATAGCTGTAATGCATGACATGTGAGCTGTCATCTGTCAAATATGAAAACACAGGGCATGTCTGGTGAATACTCACACGAATTAAGGACTTAGCTCACCTGTATCGGTAGTTTCCATCCCCATTGTTGACGTTTTCGTAGCTCAGGATGGGTATCTGGGCGCCGCGGCTGTAGCCTCCGCCGTTGTAGCCCCCACCGCCGTTGTAGCCCCCACCGCCGTTGTAGCCCCCACCGCCGTTGCCTCCGAAGGCAGAGCCCCCGCCGAAGTGATGGGGCCGAAAGTGTTCGGCGGAAGCCATCGCTAGGACGGCGAGAGCAACTACAGTCTGTAATAAATATGATACAAATTGCGGGTTTTAGAAACATTGCACGTAAACGACCCTTTATAATCTCTGTCAGTGGTGTACAATTTCTTGATTCCGAAAATTAACTACTGGTAATATGTATAACGGTAAAGTTCCGGCGAATGTTAAGTGTTAACAATTCGTTGCTAAGTTATATTTTGCAGGAGATTTTTTTTTGCTACGGGTGAATAAAATGTTTTGCCTTGCAGTAGCAGTCACTTTCAACAGTCTCACTTCCGCAAATTTTGTATGGCGTTTAGAGTCTACAGCAAACACCATCTAGTAAAAATGTTGCAGTTTTTACTTTACCTGTCGCAAATTTAGACACTAATTTCAAAAACAGACAAATTCAGCTCAATATGTTTTTTTCAATTGTTCCCTTTTATTTAATTTTAATACGATGTCAACTCTTGTAGAACCACAGAACTAAGAACCAAACTGAGGTAGGTACGAACCTTTAGAGAGCTCATGTTTCTTCGCTATTGCTCGATATTGATTCCCGATAGAAACGTGATGACAGAATGATGACTCCGAAGCTCCGCAACTTTTTATATGGATGTTCATCGAGATTTTCGAAAGAGTCACCTTGCATTGCTGTAAATAACACCGCCTATGCCCCCCGCTGCTGTTGATTGCTGCGTCGATTGTTCAGCTATGATAAGGTGTTCACGATTAGCGAAACCCTGAACTTAACTTATTTCACATTAGCGCTGTCACGTTTGTCCCGTAATAATTACTTGTGGTGTCAATGTTTTTGCAGTTTTTAGTAAGGTTTATATTTTTATGGCCGTCTTGTTGAGCAATGCAAAGGAAGAAAAAAAAAGCGGTCAAGTGCGTGTCGGACCACGCACAACGAAGGGTTCCGTGCCTATTAAAAAGGTCGTATCGTTACTGAAATCTTATGCGCTTTCTTTTCTTTAAGGAAGGCAGTTTTTTAGAAATATCTCAAAAACCTTCATAAAGCCTGTCTATGATTTTTTTCATATTTTTAGAATACACGGTTCAAAAATTGGAGGTGGGGGACACAATTTTAGTGACTTTCGGGGCGATTATCTCCGACTCTATTCACTTAATCAAAAACATTGCTGAGAAAGCTTATATTTATTTTGCACCCCTAAAAAAATTTTTTTTTTAGTAATTTAATTACAAAACTATGTAGCGGCTAACAAAATATACCTAAAATTTTTATTCAATTACACCTTATAGTTTTCGAGTAAAATGCCTGTGATATACGGACGGACAGACAGTCATGACGAATCCATAAGGGTTCCGTTTTTTGCCATTTGGCTACGGAACCCTAAAAAGACCTTATTACAACCTTATGACAACTCTTCAGCAGGGGCGCAATTTTTGGTGCCGGTTAATGTACGGCCCAATAATCGGCGTCCACTATATCTCTGTTTCTTAAAAGAGAGAAAAAGATAGATGGACCCGGATTATCGGGCCGTACATTAACTGGCACCCAATATTGGAGACCTTTTGGTTCTATGTTATGTGTAAAAATATAGGTGCATCAGCCTACTCATTACTATTAACAAATTCTTTTTTAGAAACAACTAGCTACTTACTAGAACTTTTGATGCAGGTAAGTACTTTCGTCTGCATCAAAAGTTATACGTTGCTTTCATACTTGATTAGAGATCATAGGTACTACTAATACCGTTACTATAGCCACAAAATAAGGTGCTCTAAAATATCTGGCCCGTCTATATTTGTAGAGTACCAGTGTCACATATTTTCGAGTGATTTGTTTTTACGTACGTCACAACCTGTATTCCTAGACGGGGTAGCCAGAGCACTAAAAATATGAAGTTTAGTAGGTACCAATTCTAGCTATTGTAGGTTTCATGATTTCTAAAATGTGGTATTGCAGTGATAGTCCACAACCCACTTCAACCAATTACCGCCTCCTCCCGACCACCACAAGAACAAACGGGCTTTGTTTAGTCACTAATTATTGCAGTTGACCGTACAAGACGTCTTCCATCTGCTCAAAGGACTTATAAGCGCATAGTTAGTGTTCCAACAAGTCAAGTAGTTCGATTTGAAAATACTTCGCCATCTACTGATTCTAAAGAGCAGTTGCATAGCAACGCAAGCCACGAAACTTAAACTCAATTCGTATCTGTTCTCAGTCTCCAGTCTGAATTGGACATAAACGCTCTGTGGTAGTAAATAGATCAACTATTTTCAATTCTGTGGGTACCTCTGATATTTGTTCCCTAAGATATTACCTTTTGGTTGCAATTTCAATTTCATCGTATACGCGGTGCCGTCTGGTGGGATGTGTGAATAACAAATTTAGTAGCCATAAAACATGTCCTCCAGTATAATAAAAATGAAAAAGCCCAGGAAGGTTAACATTGTAATGAACTTTGCGGACTCGTGAAAAAAATGTTATACCTACAGGAAAATAACCCGGATTATGTAGGTGTACCTGTAATAAATTGTTCGTAAGTGGCCACTTTATGAAGTGTCATTCAGTTGCTGGCCACCAATACGTTAATATTATTTTTACTTGATGGGTGAGGACCAAATTCTTGGCCAGCAGTTAGTTACAGGTTAGTCGGTAATTAGCCATACAAAGTGAAGAAGTGAATAAAGTTCCGTTGTGACACAAAAATTAACCATAGAATTATATGAATACTTAAACTTTAATAGAAAATTTAATTGAGTGAGTTAAGCTGGCCAAGAATTTGGTCCTCCCATATCTCAACGCGCTCCTGCTAAAAAGGGTCTTGACAGACGGACAGGCAACGAATTAAGCGATCCTCTGTGGGTTTCTATTTTCCTTTTTAGATACGGAATCCTAAAAATACGATCGTTCATCCTACAAGTTTGTAAGGAACGCTCGGTGTGCGAGTCTGGCTCACGTCAGTTTTTATACTAGTGGGTAGTGACCGTGTCTACGGAGCGGATGGTTCTGGGTTCAAATCCCGGTAAGGGCAGCAAATATTTGTGTTGAGCATGAATATTTATTTCTAAGTCGTGGATGTTTTCCATGTAAGTATTTAAGAATCTAAAAATAATAATATCGTCATTTCGTAGGTACCTAGACCCATAACTGAGTAAACCTTATTGAGTTTAAAATGAATATCAACAGATTCTTTGCTTTCTACGTAATTTGCAAAGTGACTTTGGGGGCTTATTCTTGATTAGAGGTAATACGCAAGTTAAAAGTGGGGATGTAATTTTTTTCCTCGTTAAACCCATAGTGTGGGGTATCGGTGGATAGCCTGTTCAAGAATATTATGGATTTTTTAAAACGATTTTTCAACTCAGAGATTCGTTTTCGAGATTAGATCTTTAAAGACCTAATTTTTGCTCGAGTCATGTGTCTTCCCCCTCCTGCCGGCTAAATGGCTACTACGGGGATGTGAAAAAAATCGTGGCAACAGTACATATAATGAATTTAAAAGGAAAACTATCACGGGTAAGTAGGCATAACTAGTTACCGAGTAATAATCGACCAACTTAAAATGTACTCCTTAATGTCCACATTATTTGTTACAAAACTAAAAAACTACCTGTTGTTACAAGCTTTTTACACCATCAAAGAATGTATAGAATAGAATAGAATATTATTTGATTAAATATATGAACATGTAGGTAACTTAGAAATCACAAATAGGTACGCAAACCCTAGGTAAGCAAAAGCTATGATGGCAATGAACATTGTTTATTTAAGTAAATGTTAGTATTTGATATTTTTATTCTATAGGTTAAGTTAACTATAAGTTTTTGCTTTGCCCTAACAGGGTCCATGCTGTACTAATATCTTGTAATACCATGGTTTGCAAATAATAAATTAATTATGAATTATTAATTTATTATTTGATTTAGGTATTACACAGCGTTTTCTCTGCGACCCTTGTAAATCCAAGGAAAGATTATACAAGTGATATTTTTCTTCAATTGAGTATCGCATTTACGAGTAACTACTATAATCTTTCCTTTCCGCGTTACTACAAGCCGCCCGCTTGCGGTGTGAATATACCCCTTCAACTGCGCCCGACCCGCGCCGCGCCGCGCCCGGCCCGCGCCGCGCACGACCCGCGTTCGATGTGCCTTTAGCGGCGATTGGCTAATGATTTAGTTTCAATAATTCTCGCTGTTATTGTTGTTTAGTATGTAACGAAATATGTTACCAATGCTTATGATAATTTGAAAGAGGTGACGTGTGACCTAACATTACTTGAGAGTTGAGACCAAATAATTTGATATTCCGAAGTTATATGGCATAACGTGCCCATATTACATGTTTGTAATATATAGGTACGTAAGTAACCTAAAATGATGGCGGCTTTCCCCTTGTTACGATGTGGATACTTACAAGAGGTGACAGCATTGCATTGCTGGTACATTAAGGATCCCTGTGTTGACAGCTCATCCGCTGGAATTCTAGCTTTTGTTTTAGTCAATGTGTTTCTTTACATATATTTTGATACACATATAATTATGTGTTTGATCTTCCCATCTGCTGCATGGTCTCCCATTCTTTCTTTTGCCCCCTCCATACTGTCAAATTGTTTTTGTCCATCTCTGGTCTTGAAGGCGTGCAACGTGTCCGTCCCACTTCCATTTTAATTCAAGAGCTTGTGCCAAACCATCTGTTGCTTTTGTGATGTTTCGTATTTTGTATTATATTTATATTAAAATTTAACATATACCTGGTGTCACGTAAAAAGAACGCCGAATGCCACATAAAGTCTATGGCCGCCAGCATTCTTTTTACGTGAACTGAAGTCTACTGCGCTCTATTCCGCGTTGGCACGTACTAATTTTATTTCTGATAAAAATGATAAATCAGCCTATAGGTATACGTCCCACTGCTGGGCACAGGCCTCCTCTCATGGATGAGAGGGAACGGGCAGTAGTCCCAACGCTGGCCCAGTGCGGGTTGGAGACTTCACATACACCTTTGAATTTCTTTGAATGTTTTTCCTTCACCGAAAAGCGAACAGTAAATATCAAATGATATTTCGTACATAAGTTCCGAAAAACTCATTGGTACGAGCTGGGATTCGAACCCACGACCCACGACCGCCGCTTGACAGCCGCATGCCTGAACCACCAGGCTACCGTAGCTTATTTCTGATATTGTTATTAAACTTCCACGTCTGACACGCGTAGAGGTTAAGCATGGTATAAGGCAAGAGTTTTTAACCTTGGTCTTCAGGTTGTAAAATAGCTTATTTGTTTGCCTAGGTAAATTTATGTATTTTTCGGTATAGTAAGAGGCTCTCGTCGTCGACGTATATTTTTACCTGGTGCTGCTGTTGGTCATTATCATAGTTTTAGAGAGGATCATTTCACAGTTCACCACGGACCTAAGACATATTTCTGGTAAGGATAACGTCACAGCAGATGCTCTGTCTCGCATCGAAGCCATTTCGCAGCCACCAGATTTGGAGACGCTGGCTCGTGCGCAAAAGGCAGACGGAGAGCTCCAAGAGATCCTGGACTCCAACAAATCCTCAATCATCATGGAAGAAGTGCAAGTTCCGGGGTCTGTCATTTCGCTCTTCTGCGATATCTCTCAGCGCAGACCACGCCCGTTCGTTCCACGTGAACTTCGCCGGAAGTTCTTCGCCAGCGAGCTTGCTAGCTTTACTTAGTGACTCTACCATATGCTGTAGTTCTTTTCCTTTCTCTGAAATCAGCACCAAGTCGTCGGCAAAACGAAGGTGGCTTAAGTACTTCGTTTTTACTTTTATGCCGCATTTTTTCCAGTCAAGCATGCTTATGATTATTGACTCTAATGTGGCTATAAATACATAGTATAGGTGATAGTGGGTCCCCATGTCACACCTCTCTTTACGCGAAACCAAGACCCGGTTGTTTCTAGTTTAGCTCTACTTCTGCTGTTCCTATACCTATATCTGCTTTTGATTACTGTTATATTTCCGTTTCCACATTCTGTGTTGTTAGAGTTTTCCAGATATAGTGGTGTGACACAGAATCGAATGCTTTCTTGTAATCGATATATGCCAAGTACAACGGTCTATTTCTCTCCTGATATTTTTCGATAAGAAGCTCGAGTGTGTGAATATGATCGATTGTAGAGAAGCCTTTTCTAAATCCTGCCTGTTCGATGGGCTGTCTCTTTTCTAATGTAAAGCTTATTTTTTTGTTCAGGATAGTGGATAACAGCTTATATGTACTCGGTCTATAGTTCCCTATATCATTTGGGTAACAAAATGATGTTAGATTCGGACCATTGGGTGGGTGTCTCTCCGGATTAGAGGATGAAATTGAATAGATTTGTAAAGGGTACGGCTAGTATTGGGGCAGCTATTTTTAAAGTTTAGTTTGTTAAGTTGTCGAAGCCCTTTTTTAGGGTTCCGTAGTCAACAAGGAAACCTTATAGTTTCGCCATGTCAATAGTTTTGTGTACATACTTTATTAAGTATGAAGAATGTTATTTTGTTATTTTTCTACAATTTACGAACATCTGTTAAAATATTTGTAAAATATTTACATCAGGTACCTATACTAATAAAAACACGGTTCAACTCACGTATTAAATAACACTAGGGCCTCGATCTCCTCGGGAGGTCTCCATCAAGTATGTATTAGCATAATTTATAATTTTTTTTTTAAATTTTTAAATTATCCATCAAAATTTAAATTCAAATACCTTCATGTTTTAATTTTTTTTTTCTTCATTAAGTACGTATTAATATATTGTTGTCCCGGTAGTCCGTTCGAATCTCTTGTATAAAATACAAATTAGAAAGGGAAACCTGTAATTGGCCGTACTACTGTGTTACTTAGCATAAGTTATCAATAGGCTTAGGACATTTGGTAGCATACCGTGGTTCTAAAATCCATGGAGTCGCCGAATGTGAAATTTTCGAAGTGAACGTCAAAGTATGAAGTTATCTTAACGGCTTAGGACTTTTTGAAACATATCATGCTTCTATATTTTATGGAATTTTTAGTTGTAAAATAATAAAGAAAAAAGGACATTTAATAAAAATAGTATAATGTTAAGTAATGTAATATATTAATTAACAATGCATTATATAACGGTGATATAAAAATTAAACCTAGAAAATATAACGTTAATTTCAACAGACGAAACGTGATCGGTCGAAACGTCGCTAAGCTTTACTCAACAAATCAAACTTAAACTGAGGCTTCCAGGGGCTATTACAAAATTAATTAATGATACATTTTTAGGCCAATCAGTTCTTTATAAGCAATAATTCTACATATTTGAGAAAGTACTGGCTGTTGGAATAAGTGTGTCATAATCCTCATTAAACTGATTATGTCTATATTTTTTAATTTTAAATTGCGATTTAATTTGCACTACTCACTAAACACGGGCATTAAAGAGGATGTATAACTAGATAAATAATATTGTAGCATCACATGTGATCAGTAATTAGTATTATTATATAGGTTTGTGATAACATTAATTACGTTCGATTAAAATGCACTCAGTAACGATGTGACAGTATGTATAAATCTTTATAGTTAATAAGACATCATACTTTATGACTTTGACTTTGACTTCGAAATTTTTACACATGGCGACTCCAAAGATTTTAGAACCACCGTATGCTACGAAAAGTCCTAAGCCTAGTTATCAACTATATGTATGGCTGTTGGTTTTCTAAATAAATAAATAAATACATTTTCAAGCAATATACCTCTTACTGAACCAATATATCACATTTATTTTGATACAACAACATACTTTTTAGCCAATATGTAGAATTTGTAGAGCGTGGCTGGTAGTGGTAGAGTTACGCCGTGTGGAGTAGGAAGCTTGGCGCTAATTGCGATCTGATATCTTTTTCACGCTGAAAGCTGTATGAGCTATGGAGTCTTGGCATCACTTTACATGTAATGTTTTTGGTGGGATACTTATTGGTTTAAAGGACATGGTGTTTCATAAACATGGCATTGCATGGCATCTCTAGGCTTACCTACATTTGGTAGAGAGTTCTTGTTCTAAGACTTCTAAGTGTAGATGGTTATGTAAGTATTAGCCCTCTATAAGTTAAACCCAGGCTGCTTATCAATTGTTTGTTCGGTTTTCCTTTACACACATCCCCAATAGCTTAAGGGTAATGTATACATATGTGCTTGTAGGCTTTGTAGTTCTTAGTTACCTAAGGGGTTAGCGGTCTGTAAGTTCTGCGTAAATATTGTTGCTAACCAGATAAAATCAACATTTAACATCGATAGTATATTCAGCGGGGCGGGACCTTGAAATCAAGAACTAATTCCTGAAACAGGTTCGATACAAAATGAATACTAGCACATTAGATTATTCTGAACGCAAAATTGTAGCTGAGTGGTTCAAGCATGCGTCTCTCAATCTTGAGGTCGCGGGGTTCGAATCCTGGCTCGAACAAAGCAGAAGTACATACAATAGTCAAAATGCCCGTTCAATTCACAAAGTCCAACGAAGGTCAAACGATAACGACTTCCGCAAAAGCTAATGCCTACACCAATATATCAGGTTAGATCCCAGACTCCTTTAGGCAGAGTTGTGACATATTTGAAATACTTGTATTTAAAATACAAATACAAAATACAAAATACGTATTTTGGATTTTGTACTTAAGTACTTTTTTTTTAAAGTATTTTGTATTTTATTTGAAATACTATTTGAGACGTATTTTGTATTTGTGAAATGGTTTGTAAAATACAAAATACTTTTTTATTCTTAGCTTCATTTTTCTAAAGCATTCCGCGATTCAGTAAAAACAAAAAATGGCCACTAGTGGCGCAGCAGCTTTGAAAGTCTATGCGCAAAATGACAGATGAAACAAAACGCATATAAAACCTGACCAATAATATATGAGGAACCCCTCTTGACAATCCTCAAAGTCACTGTTACGTTTTGCAGTGTTGGCACCTATTTCATTATTTCTGTGTTGTTCGCTTGAAATGTCTTTAAAAAATGCCAAATCAAATTGTATTTAAACAATATGCCGTGTAGGCAATAAATAATACGTTATTTTAACGATTCGTATTTAAGTGATTATGAATGTATAAATGACAAATAAAAATACAGAAATAGAAAAATATATTTAAAAAAAACCGGTACATAAACAGCACTACAAAAAAGATGTCATTGTGGGCATTGTGGCAAGTATGTAATATAAATATAAGCTTCGATCATATCATAAGTTAATTTCAGAGTTGTGACTTATTTGAAATACTTGTAATTAGAATGCAAATACAAAATAACGTATTTTATATTTTGTACTTCAATCCTTTTTTTTTTAAGTATTTTGTATTTTATTTGAAATACTTTTCGAAATGTATTTCATATTTGTCAAATATAAATACTTTATTACCTACTGATAAGTTTCGAAAGTATTACATTTACCACTGAAATTTTCAAGTGAATGGGTCAGTGAATCGGCAAATGGCCACTAGAGGCGCTGCAACTTTGACAGTATATGTGGAAAATGACAGTTAAAACAAAATTAACGTTATTATCTGTGCAACTTGACGTTACGCTTCGCTTTTTAACGAGATTGACTTCGATTTTGTTTCGATTACTTTTTGAAAGTATTTTATTTGAATAAAGTATTTTGAAAATACGTAAGTATTTTGTATTTAGTATTTAAATACAAAAAGCAAAAGTATTTTGTATTTTGCATTTGAAATACTAAATTAGAAAAGTATTTGTATTTTGTATTTAAATACTTTTTTAAAAGTATTTTGTACATCTCTGCCTTTAGGTAAATATTATTCTGAACGTACTCACTGAGTATCATAAACATCATCTACCAAGAGTACCTATCTACAAAATTTTTAGTTATTAGCTTTAGTTATTTGAATTGTAGTTAGTTTTATATTCAAGTTATATGTTTTTCACTAGTAGTTTAATTTGTATATTGTTAATGTTAATAAATGATATTATCACCATTATAATCATTTTCAACCCGTAACTAAAGTTTAATAGAGCAGTGTACAGTGCAACAGACTTACAATATTTGACTCTCTCTAAGCATCAAGTCACTCTAATTAACGTTCTATTCCTGAAAGACTATCGAACCTTAACTGTTTGCATGAATTAAGTAAAAATGCATCATGTTTGGTTTTAGTTTACGGGTAAAAAAGAATCTAAGTAAGAATTAAATCACACTTTTACACTGAATCATAATTTATTCCTCATGCATATTTACATTACAGCTAACTATATTAACGAATTAGTGCTAGGTCGGGGTATCACAGTCCTGGTGAGGTGAGTTGGCGTCGAGAATAGCGCGAGATCTTCAGTAGTGGTAGCCACCTGCGCCGGCGCCGCCGTGAGCGCCTGAGCCGCCGTGGCCGGCTGAGCCGCTGGGGTTGTACTGGCCTTCGCTGAAAAGTAGGATGAAACATGAAACATCAACCAATAGTTTATCAATATCGTTAAATTGAGAAAAGATAGTCTTTGTGTCGTTGGCGCAATATTTAATTTCACTTGTCGTGTTAGATTGGCACTCATGGGCGCTATACAGGATGTTAACGGGGTCATGATCCGGAATGACAAAAAGCGAATAAGATGATCATACTGAACAACCTTTCCCATGGGACCAACCACGAAATCGCAAAAAAAAACCAGGTATTCCATACATTAACTCTCAATTAAATCGCAGTTAACTCACAGTTAACTCTTAATTGGCTCTTTTTTTTTTGCGATTTCGTGGTTGGTCCCATGGGAAAGGTTGTTCAGTATGATCATCTTATTCGCTTTTTGTCATTCCGGATCATGACCCCGTTAACATCCTGTATAGTCTGCAGCGTGATAAGCATCACGTCTTTCGCAATAAATTTAATTTAATTTAATTTAATTTTGGACATGCACGTTCAGCAAAGGCTTTTTCACTTTCGCGGAATGGAATACGACCAAAGGAAGAAGGGCACAGTCGCGGAATGAAAAGGTTCGTCACTGTTGGACCTTAACAGCATTACAATAAAGTCGAAAAGTGTAGAACATTTTCGTTCCTTGACTGTACGATAAGATTAAAGTTTATCCGGAGTCAAGACATCAAAATTTTGACGTTTATTTTGAAATCAAGCTCTTATTTAGTCAATTCAGTATTAATACTGAGAGTGCCTACCGGCCAACAATAAATGCATAACGTTAATTACCGCACCAAAAGAGTTTCATCAAATCTAAAACTAGTATTAACTTACGAGGAAGGATTGCGCCTGTTGAACTCAATGGACTTCAGGATCGCCTCCGGAATGGGGGGCGGGGTGGGGATGTGGGCGCCGACGGGGTGGAAGCCGTTCTGGTCGGCGGTGTACGAGATGGAGATCTGCTGGCCGTCGGGGGCGGTGTACGAGTACCCGCCCTCCGCCGTCACCGCGGGGCCCTCTGGCCCGGGGGCGCGCGGGGCTCCGCTCTCGTGCGCTTTGATGCCGTTACCGGTCTCATAGCTGTTGAAAAATAACATTAGTAATTTTAAGCGTTAGCCTATACCCACTTATACTTCCCACTATAGGGCACAAGTCACTACACAGACCCGGGGCCCCAGTCTGCTCGGGGAAAATAAAGAAAATACGGAGAAAACGAATTTTCCAAGACATGAGACCCAGCTAGATCGTTCCTTCGCCCCCCTAAAACTCCACATTCCAAAATTAATTGAAATCGTTAGAGCCGCTTTCGAGAACGTGATTACAAATATACAAATATTGCTCGTCTAATAGTATTGGATGACCAAGCTAGCTATTACTTTATACTTAGTGGTACTGTTGCTGGACGATACAGTTAAGTACAATACATATCAAACTTTATTGTTGGTACTAGTTACAGCCAATGCGCAAAGGTGGGCGATATAAATCCGATACGAATCCGATTGTGTTAAAAGTTTCTTGTTTATTTTTTTTTCGTAATTTTTGTGACAGCCGTGTCTGGCATAAAAATATAAATCCTTTTTGCATTATTCGAGAAATCACCAAAGCGGACCCTGGGCTCGATTATGGCACTACCGGGAAAAACGCTATGCACTATTCGAGAAATCTCAGATGCACTTACTTGAAACGGTAGCTGCCATCACCATTGTTCACATTCTCGAACTTGGTGATCGGTATGTTGGCTCCGCCGTGGGATCCTCCGTACGAACCGCCGCCCGAAGCCCCGAAGGACCCGCCGCCGCCGCCGCCCCCGTGAGAGCCGCCAAGGTGCGGGGGGAGGTATTGCTGCTCCAACCGCCCACAGCAAGCGACGGCCAGAAGCGCCGCGCAGGATAATGTGAACTGCAGTAAAGAAAGTAATCAACTTTTACTTATCTAGGCGATAAATATCAGAAATAAGTACATTTTATTCAAAGCACATGTTCTAAAGCGTATGCGTTCGTAGATTTTGAACAGGACGAAGAAATTGATTTGATTTTTGTTACAAGGTCCTATAGTATAATTTCATATCCAAATCGATTTATTAATTTTATTTATTGATTATTTTAAAGCAGGGAATATCCATGAAACTATCTATATGTGGTCTATTTCTGTGAACCAAATCTAGAAATGCTTCCAATACTTTTCTGCCTCGAATATCCAGTTCTAATTTCGCTGAAGCTACCGGGACAACAAAGGAACTCACCAGAGCAGTGGTCATAATTGGAGCAGTGCAATTATGTGTTAAGTCAGTTCCCCGATGTTCAGTTGTTTACTGAATACTACTGCAGAGATGTGCCTGGTTTTATATTGCTCGCTTTTGCCCTTTCTCGGTTGCCTCACCTTGGTGCGTGCTCTGCCGATATCGGCCGCTTCATCCAAACGCCTCAAGCTTTTCTGTTTTTAGACATATTTCTGGAACCCCGTTAAGGATATGGATATCCTTTAAAGGAAAATTATTTGTAGATTAACGCTCGGGGTGTAAGAATAGGTGGATTGCGATTTGATATAGCACATTATTTATTACTGCTGTAGAATTAAAGCTCGTACAAAATAATCGGCTGAAAGATTAAATCGACGGCGAAGTACGATGAACTCCTATATACGAAAACCTAATTTTACAGTACGACTAATTATACGATGTAATTAGACACTACTTACGTCTACTGTAAAATTAGGTTTTCGTATATAGGAGTTCATGGTACTTCGCCGTCGAAATGCACCTATATCTATTAGTTTAAACATTTGTGGAATGATACTGAAAAATGTTACAGTAGCGGTTGAATTGCACTGGAATACGTAGCGCGCCAAGATAAAAAAAAAATGCCGTAGGTGACCGTTTTTTTGATTCCCAGAATTGTAAAATATGTAAAATGTTGTTTTTTCAAAAACGTTTTCAATAATTCCTTATGTTCATATATGCAAGAAAAATGTAGTTCCATGTTTTTCTATTCCACTACATTCCTTTTCCATGAGCACGCTGTTCCTACGTGACGTAACGTGAAGTTTAATTTCCCTTAGCTTAGGAGTGGCGGACTGTCAAGTTTCATACTGTCCGCCGCCACCGCGAGCCGCGCCAGTGTCAAAGTACCTAGTCACAGTCACAGACCGGCGCGGTCTGCGGTGGCGGTCCACAGAAAATTTAACAATTGCTGTCAAGTTTACTATTGACCGCCAACGCGGGCCGCCTCAGTGTGATTCATTCTTTAGTCTCATAGTTATTCCTTGTATGAGAAATCTAAGAAATGTACGCCAAAAAATGGGATTTAAAAAGGCCATATTGCACCATGCCATTCGTCACGCAATAAGACGCACATATACTTAAATATGACCTATTTGCTTATTGTTATATACAGCCGATAGATATTTTACGTCACACCTGGCCATAATGTGAGTTTTACCGCACGCAGGGCGTACGGTTAAACTCGCATTATGGCCAGGTGAAGACGTAAAATTGTGTACTCACTACGGGCAGTAAAAAAGAAAGCCCTCTATCGCATATTTACAACCCTCGCCTACGGCTCGGGTCTCAAATACCTGCGATTACGGGCTTTCTTTCTTTTACAGCCCTTGGTAAGTAATGTACTATAAACATCACTACATTTTATGGCAGGCGGTCAGTAAATTATTGCACCTTTGTCGATAGTGATTGACGTTTTACTTAACGCTGCAAGTGTTGGTTACAATACCTTGCATATGTAATCGTGATAGGCTTTATGATTGGGTTCATTTACTAGATAATGAATACAGTGGGAAAATCTATTTACACATGTTGGGTACAAAAATAAAATTCTTTAAAATGCAGTAGATACCTGAGTAAGTATCAAATAGTTATAAGCTATTCTTTGTCTGCTTTACTTTTTTAACTACCTGCTTCGGCAGCATTATGTTCATTTCATACTAAGCCCAGCTTAGCAGTGTACTACATATGCAAACAAAAAAAAATTGTACCTGCTGTCAAAACGCCATATGGAATTACGGGAAGTTGGTCGACTTGCAAGATTTGACCCGCACTTAATAACGAATGAACTGACAAGGCAAGTTAATAAAAACCGGCCATGTGCGAGTCGGACTCCCGCATGAAGGGTTCCGTACCAGGGTTATCTATAAAAACGGCAAAAAAATCGCGTTTGTTGTATGGGAGCCCTCTTAAATATTTATTGTATTCTGTTTTTTAGTATTTGTTGTTATAGCGGCAACAGAAAGACATCATCTGAAAATGTCAACTGTCTAACTATCATGGTTCATGAGATAAAAACTGGTGACAGACGGACAGACAGACAGACGGACGGACAGTGGAGGCATAGTAATAGAGTCACTTCAAAAGTGTCACGTTTCGGGCGCAGCGAGACGAGAGATCCGTAATGGCACTTCATACAAAATTGGAGGCCTAGCGCAAGATGGTCTTTTTTAATTTCCATTCCACAATTTGTGGCACAGCATCACGGCGTTCAACCATGAAAATTAAAGTTTGAATCTTGGTGTTTTTTTTATTTATTTCATTGTATGTTTGAGAAAAGCACTAAACATACCTCGGCGTGAAAAGGGTTGCGAGCCTCGTAACCAGAGCCCGGAATTTTCATGCTGATGACACCAATTTGACGTCACGCTGCATATAGGCTGATCCCAAATAGTTTTATTGTAATTATTAATCATTAGTCGTCAATCATTTTAATCATGTACAAATTACTTGAAAAGTAATCTATTCACACGTGGAACAATTAATAAGTACCTACTTATACCGGACCTACACCTACCGGATAGGGATACGCGGCCGGCAACCCCGTTTCTCGCCGAGATTTGTATAGTGCTTTTCTCAAACTTGCAATGAAATAAAATTAAAAAAAAGTCAATTTGTTTTATAAATATACGTTTTCATCACACTTGCTCGAAAAGGGCTTCATAATTCGCAGACATACAGAGCTGTAATACCCTGTGTTACGCCCACGGGCGTAATGGTTTTTTTCTTAAATTGTATCTGTCACTCATGCGGCAGTTACAAAGCAAAGAGGTTTTATATCAAATACGATGTCTCAAAACGTATTGATAAATAAATTTAAACTTAAAAAACTACTTAAACATGTTTAACTGAATTATTTACAGATTTAATATGTAGTTATTTAGTGTCTATGTAAAATGTTTTTAAGTGTTTTCAAAGCGTGGCATACCGAAGGGTCTTTGCCAAACGCGCCTCACGTCAAATTCAACAAAATGGACGAATGACATGATGCAGTGTTTATTACGATTTGTATTCATTTCATCTAAAATGTATTGTATTGTATGTTTCCTCGCAAATGTGATGAAAAACATTGTGTATAACACGGGCGTAAGTTGGGCTTTATTTCTCTTTTTTTACTCAGCCTACTCAAACAATACATTATTTTACGACACAATCAAGTTATCAGTATAGTATCTCATCTATAATAAAATATAAAATAAAACTTCATTAAGTTAGGTATTTATCGAAATTTGTCCAAAAAAGCCATTCCCGAAGACAATTGCATCTCTTTTTCCCGTGTGTAGAAGGCATAAGTGTGTCTCTGTCAAGGGAGCGTGGTCGACTCGAAACAAGGCATCCCCTTAACATAAACAATTTCCACAGGGAAAACGTGAACCTAAACCTGTGAATGACTCATTTGTGTTTAAATTAGGAATCTATACCAACAAATTTGGCCTTAATCTAAATAAATCACCTTTTATTTTATTTATATTTAGCACTATCGTTCCGATTCGCATATCCATACTTATATACTTATATATACTTATATCCATACTAATATTATAAATGCGAAAGTGTGTCTGTCTGTCTGTCTGTCTGTTACCTCTTCACGCTTAAACCGCTGAACCGATTGCGATGAAATTTGATATGGAGATAGTTTGAATCCCGGGGAAGGACATAGAATAGTTTTCATCCAGGATACTAATATTATAAATGCGAAAGTGTGTCTGTCTGTCTGTCTGTCTGTTACCTCTTCACGCTTAAACCGCTGAACCGATTGCGATGAAATTTGATATGGAGATAGTTTGAATCCCGGGGAAGGACATAGAATAGTTTTCATCCAGGAAATCACCCCCTACGGGGATGAAATGGGGGGTTAAAGTTTGTATGGAGCTACGATATAAACGATTTCCACGCGGACGGAGTCGCGGGCAGAATCTAGTAATATTATAAATGCGAAAGTGTGTCTGTCTGTCTATCTGTCTGTTACAACTTCAAGCTTAAACCGCTGAACCGATTTAGATGAATTTTGGTATAGAGATAGTTTGAGTCCCGGGGAAGAACATAGGATAGTTTTAATCCCGGAATCTTCCCCTAAGGGGGTGAAAGTTTGTATGGAGCTGCGATATTTAAACGAGTTCCACGCGGACGGAGTCGCGGGCAGAAGCTAGTTATACAATAAATATAAATACTTGCGGATAATCTTACACAAATCGATCAAGTCCCAAACTAAGCAAAGCTTATACTTATATGCATAAATAAATACTTAAATAATACATATAAACATCTATGACTCAGGAACAAATATTCGTGTTTATCACACAAATAAATGCCCTTACCGGGATTCGAACCAAGTAGCACAAAAGCGCTGTATATTGTCTGAAAACCTGTCCACAATAGAATCCTAAGCTGTATAATCCTGCTGAATAAGAGAGTTAGAGGCGCCTCTAAAGCTGATATAACTCTGATTTGGGCACAAATTATTCAGCTATTAGCTGAATAAGTGTAACTATTGCAGTATATCAGCATTATAAGAGCAATATTAAAGGTAACAGTCGCCTCAAGAGCTGAACATTGACTGAATATTAGAGAATGTGTTACTTATTATACAGCACACTGCCGATTAACAGACTCTGTGTTACTCATTTTTCAGTACAAACAACCGGGCATGCTATCTTTAGCGCTTCTATAGAGTTGTGAAATCACAAGTAGTAACATTGTGAATATTTTTCACTCCTACAAGAATAACGTTTTGCGTAAACCGCCACATTATTCGTGATAGTGTCGTTTGTGTTGTGCTCAGTGCTGCTGAATCGTAAATATTGTTTTGGGTAAGTAAAACTACTTGATTTTTCTCCATGTGCGTAAAATTCGTATGGGAAAGGGAGTTTATTGTCAAATACTATATGAATATAGACTAAAGTTTTCACGCGCTCTCAAAATATTACTGTTTACTTAAAAATTATAGTAAAACAAATAGGTTGATGATAGGATGAAAATAGGAATATTTTTATTTTCCAGTTGTAATTTGACTATAAGCTGTTTACTTATAAAATCATTCGATTGTTTATATAAATCCAGTCGTTAGTTCGTTGACTAAACAAATAATAAATTGTTAATATTATACGTACGGTTAAATTAGACCCCACAAAATGGCTGAAATTCAATGTGCACTGTATTAATCACAATTAAATGTATGGGCTGTTTAACAATCCACTTGTGGTACATAAATCAGTAACGAGCTGACACTAGTAGTTTTTGTGTGAAACAAGTCAGCCACAGATTCATGTAAGGCTTTGCAACGGGTAACTGCATGATAATACCTACGAGGCGCTGAATAAACGAGTCTTCAAGATCTTATTAAACTCCATTAGTGGATTAATTGCCGACGCTAGTACAAGTATTCAGCTCTAACCGGGATCATTGGTAACATGTGACCTAATTTATAGCAGTTTGCTGTAATTTAGCATCATATATATTCACTCATAGTGATCATGTGGGCTATATAAGTGCTATTATAAGATTGCGTGTAACAAGCTGATTACCAGTATTAAAGTTCAACTTTAGGCAACCAGACGCATTATATCATTGTTAATTGAAGTCACAGAATAACTTATTGCATTATAGTAGTTCACATGTTCCTTCTTAAAATGCAAGCGTTATAAGGGTACACTTTTGGCCTTCAACTCAGAATATAGCTTAGTTGAAGTCCATAAAAATGCTTATTTGCTGCTGACAGTACTATTGATTGCTAGCAGCTGTATAATACTGAACTGTATACCTATATTAACGCTTGCAGCATTACAGTGTGGTCTCCGTGACGCATTATAGCATTACTATACAGACGAAAGCGTAATTTTCAGCTATTGCAGTTGGAGTGTACTATAATAAGTCTTCATAATAGCTAAAGTTACCGATGTGGACTTTTGTTCCATCCTATAATGCAGTTTTGTGCTACTTGAGGGTTCAGATGTTAAATGGTGGAAGTTCATTCGACATCCGTGATCGCCACATTCGAATAACGTCAGTCCCCACGTTTTCATGGTTCTGTCCTTACTAATAAAATAATACATATATGATACTTCTAGAAAGAGCACAAAGAGCGGTGCTTAAAATTACACTCAAACGTGCTATTAGGTGCCCGACAGCTGTGGTGTACAAGGATAGTGACGTTTTGAGTGTCAGAGGTATTTTTATCTTGCGAGTTGCTCTAAAAATGCACAAAGAAACGTGAGACATGTCTAAAATACTACTAATAAATCCACGGTTAAATTCACGCATTAAATGTCACAACAGGCGACATGTTTCGAACTTTTCGGGAGTTCTTCTTCAAAACAAACATCGAAAACACTCATCCTGAAGAAGAACTCCCGAAGTGTTCAAAACATGTCGCCTGTCGTGTCGTTTAATACGTGAATTTAACCGTGAATTTATTAGTAGCATTAAAAAAAAGCTATAATATATTATGAAAACTTCGATCATGTCTATGAAAGTCAGATTTTCAGGCCACTACTGTGTGGCGGCCAAATTTTTCAATTCTGATCTCGGATTCGTACTTGGAGACAATGGAGACGCTTTGGCCCTTTAGTTATCAATTTTGAACATATTAAAGAAAAAGTGCATAATTATGTTCACTTTTTTAATATCAAAATGTCCAAGTTCGCAGGCAATAATTGTTGGAATCTGCACTCTCGATAACCCTAAAAGCGACACCCGTGATGACTTTAAAGAAAAACAATGTCAATAATGTCACTACGGGCGACATGTTCCGAACTCTTCGGAAGTTCTTCTTCAGGATGAGTGTTTTCGCGGCGGTGTCGCTTGAATCACGACAAGATTCAAGCGACACCGCCGCGAAAACACATCCTTAAGAAGAATTCCCGAAGAGTTCGAAACATGTCGCCCGTAGTGACATTTAATACGTGAGTTGAACCGTGTAATTATTAGTACTGTTTCAACACATCTCACGAAAGTTTAAATTCGAAAAGCAATGTCCGCCATCTTGGAATTCAAAATGGACATCATTTCTAGAATCTTCACCCTCGAGAAGCCTGCACATGTATGTTGTTCTTTAAAAAAACGCGCATATTAATTTACAACGAATGTTTAAAAATTTTAAATAATGCGACCACTTTTTGAAATATTTCTGACTATGAATTCGTATTTAGACCTCTCAGACTCAGACATCGATTTTGAACATAACCGGATTTATTCTCAACTAACGATCCGCTCCGGCTTCGCACGGATACTATATTATACATATAAACCTTCTTCTTGAATCACTCTATCTATTAAAAAAAACCGCATCAAAATCCGTTGCGTAGTTTTAAAGATCTAAGCATACATATAGACAGACAGCGGGAAGCGACTTTGTTTTATACTATGTAGTGATAGTGAGTGATAATCTTTCATAAAGTAAAGTAAATACACGATCGACAGAAAAATGTTCGTCTAGTTTTGCATGTACTGCACAAATTATTCTAAGAAGCCGGTCACCCGCCGATCGCTGCGTAATCTTATAGTTGTATTTTGAACTTTAAGATCTATATGTTAAGGTCGACTTTTAAATATATTATTTCAAAATGTAGCAAAATATCTACTGGAATGTAATGATACGTTCATTCACTGGACGAATATACTGGGTCACAATATTATTGAAATAATTATGTTCATCGTGCTGTCGTGAGAGCACAGAACGTAGTCCTCTCGTCTCAGCGGAGCGATTACGACTGACTCCGCCCGCGAACGGCAACAAAAGATATACAGAACCGCACGAAACACGCGACGGGAGAAAGGGTATCGCGCTAAATAAAAAAGGCCTATACGCCAAATACGTTTCACCTCAATAAGTCTGAAAAGGGACTACATAAAAATACCCCGCTAGTACTTTCATTAGGTAATGTGAAAAGCTATTATACACTCAACTTTTACTTAATTTATATGCACGGGAACCTCACACTATTGAAATTGAGTAAAAATAAGACAGGCAATTTTGGTTTTGTATGGTTTTGTTCAGACGATTCAATTGCAAATATGATGTAGTTTTGGTATGTTCTTTTTCCTGGCATTCGCTTTAGTTTGTCATAGGTAAATATTCAATCTAAGAACCCCGATTTCGCGGAGCGCCCCCTCTTAAGGTCTTCAAATTATGAAACGCTGGCGCAAAAAAGAACGTATCGTATTCCTGTGGCCCCCACTAAATCAGTTTTTGCCAAAAGATTCTGCTCATTTCTCCATCCTTTCTTATACAATAAAATATGCGCCAAAGTTCCGTTCAAGGACTACTCTACCAGAGAAGTAAAAATTAAATTACAGACATGGCTCAAATCTCTGTCATATGAGGACATTGAGGATATCTTGAGGATAGTCAAATGAAGACAGCACACACATCCACACTCACACACAATTACACACACAATCACTCACTTACCATAAACAATGTAATCTAATCTTACCATATTTAGAAATAACATAAAATATGTAAGTATAACTAAATAAAATGTAATATCAGAGACCTAGTTAGAGGAATATTAAACTGTCATCTGTATTAACGTTTCGAATGAGTATTATTTGTACTGTACACTTGAATAATTGTTTTGGTTACCTACGTGACAGGCTACGCCTAGTGTAGGAACCAGTGTAAAGATTACTGGAATGTATACTAGTACATATTTCTGTTTGTATTTATATGTAGTTTGTAAACTTCTTATGTACAATAAAGAATACTTATACTTATAATATATGTTTAGAGCTGTTTGTCTGTTTGTTTTTTGTTTGTTAATTTAGGACGGAGGGCCTTTTGAACGATCATCGTGTTTAGGGTTCCCTTATAGTTTCGCCATGTCCCTCTGTCCGTCTGCCCGTCTGCGGTTTAGCTTAGTGATCCTTACTACAAGAAAATAAAGCTGTTATTCAGCTTGGGTATATAAACCAATCACACCAACAAAACGGTCAAACAAAATCTTAAAAAAAAATTGTTGGGGTATTCCTTTACGTTAAGTGGAGATGTTTTTTTTTTTTCTCTTTAAACCCATAGTGTGGGGTATCGTTGGATAGCTTGTTTAAAAATATTATGTGTTATTAAAAACCATTTTTCAACTCAGCGATTCGTTTGGGTGATATAATTAAGGCTTTAAAGCCCTAATTTTTGTTCGAGTCAAGTCCCTCTCCCAAAAATCCGTTTCTTATATGGAGCCCATTTACATTTTATTTCTATTAAGTAGTACATATCATTTGCGATCATGAGATACAGTCCGCGGATGGACAGCGAAGGCTTAGTAATAAATGATTGCTTTGATTTGATTTGAAAGTAGTGGGTACGGAACCTTAAAAAACAAAGTAGGTATTATATCTGTTTGCAAGAAAATAAATCTTTTGCTTTTCTCGCGCTTAGAAGAGGTACAATATACTTAATAAACTAAGAAGTGTAACTTTAAACTATATGATACAGAGAGAAAGAATATCATGGAAAAATAAACCATCTTCGTCCGTAGCCCCCGACAGGACTCGAACCTGCGATCCCTAGAGGGCTTTACCGGTAGAGTGCTTTAACCAACGATTTACGAGGACAGTGACTGACCATCGTGCATCTTTCAACCATATTCCTGCTACGAATAGCGACCTCTCTGTATACTCTTGCTCTTGAAAGACTGACAGCCTTTAAAAGTATAAGTGTAACTTTGCATTACATATTTTCGGCCTTATAATCATTGTATCAATAAAACCAATCTCCTTGGTTGGGCATACAGAAGTAACATATCTTCATGCTGTTGGCTACTAAGAGTAATTGGCAACGAACCCAAGCGGAGTCGCGGGAGAACCTTCTGCATAATTGAATCGCAATAATAGGCTGTTCCGAATGTTCGCACTTGCGCGATTGCAAAATAATTTTATTGTTTACAAAATTGATTCTTATTATCAAGGCCTTCCATTTGCGGGGAGACTAAAGTTCGATAAAATATCGGACTATAGAGCATCGATGAGACATATCTTGCTAACAAACTGCCAAAATTACGTAGTTGTTGCGTCAGTGTAGTTTTGTGTTATAGCATCCATAGTTCTTTCAGAATTGCTTGGGTACCTACTAACTGAACTGAGAAGGTATTTAAGGCTATAAAATTGTACTGGCACGACAGGTGTCACAGAGTAGGTACGTAGTGACCTACACATTAAGGCTCAGGTGGGGTAAACTGTATACTTACGGAATTAATTAATCTTCAAAACTGTATATTAAAAGTACAATTTAGTTAGTTAGTTCGTTTTACTGGGCTTTTTCCGCAAGTCGACATCCAGTGTGCCTATTTTGCGTGAATCGGTGGGGTAGCGCTACTCTAACCACCCCAGCTCCTCCAGAAAGTTTGTTAGTGCCTCGGTGTTGCTGACTGCGTCCAATAGTGTGTCCGGAGACCCTAGGTGTTTTTTCCTGTATACTTACAATTAAATTAGGATAAAGTACAATTTAAACTCTTTTTGGTTTCATTATTAGTTTTGTGTTTATTTGTTAAGTTCTTAGCCTAAGTTTGTATTTATTATTTGATACCTAGGTGCGTTTCTATAATACCTATTGTTAATGTTATTTAGTGCACTTTTATTTATAATAAATGAATATGGTTTTGGACTACCTACTTACCTATATTTATTACACTTACGTACTTACTATATATTGTATATACGAACAAAGCAAGTCAAATCAAATCTTGTAATACAACATTATGAGTAGGTGTCCATTTTGAATTTAACTTTATTGTTGTTTGGTAAAATCGCCATTAACTCAATGAAATGCACTTTAAGATGTTAACATGTTCTTGTATGCATTTTCGTTCAAACCTTTATCATAACCGATTGACCCTCTTCAAACTTACGCGGTACAAGGTAAAGGAAGCAAAATGGTCGGTCAGAAGCAAAACGAAGTATAATTTGATCAGTTTCATACACACTTGGTGCTCTCTTGTTTTGGGCGACAGATGGAGATTATTTGCGGACTCCATTCACATCGCCATCCGCCTGACACCGTAATAATATTGACCTCGATCCCTTGAACTCACTGATACATATTTTACGAGTATTACGATCACTTACCAGTATTACAAGTTACAACTACATTCGCACTTTCACCAAACTTGATACGCCCACTGCAATTATTCAATGGTTACATTCGCGGCATTTTATATGGAAATAATGTTAGTATAGTTTCAAAAAAAATATGTTAATTTATACTGACAAACAAGATATGTCTCAACTGTATGTACACTCATGGTACAAAATGCCCATTCCCCTTTAAACAGAACATGGCTTCTGTGACATACTGGTTACCGAAAACTTCATTATAGCTTAATATTAATGAGATTTCCCGTGTCACCTGCCCCCCTATCACAAATATTTCTTGGCACCGCGATGCGTAGTAACTAAGCGTAGGTAGAGTGACGGGTAACCGGCGGGGCGAGCCGCATTAGCGCGTAGCGAATAACAGCCCCGCACTATATTTTTTATTTATTTATTAAAAAATAAAATTAGACATGAATAGTAAGATACATTGATCCACAAAACTACATCGATAGTTTGACTGTGAAGTCAAAATTACAGTCTCATTTCTCTTTAACATAATATAGTAGTGTCTTAAACCTACCTACTCTACATTATTTTTCTATTACCTACTAAGAAGACTTCTACAGGGCTATACTATAAATAAGGTATTTTTTAAACGATTCTTAAATCTAGCTTTTTTAGGTTCATGATTTTCAAGAACAATGTCCGCGGGCAGTGTTCAATATTAAGCTAGTTATGCTTGCCTGTCTCGCAGGATGACAGTTACATTTGATTTACTTATTACTAGGCGATAAAGAATTGTACGTTACATTTTTAGTACAAATACGAAGTAATCAACATAATAATAGTAATTGTATGTATCTTAGAAATTCACTTAATGCTCGTGTGTGTGTGTGTGTGTGTGTGTGTGTGTGTGTGTGTGTGTGTGTGTGTGTGTGTGTGTATGTGTGTATGTGTATGTGTGTGTGTGTGTGTGTGTGTGTGTGTGTGTGTGTGTGTGTGTGTTCTAAAGTAGTTCCTCTATCACAATCCGGATAAACAATCATAAATCGCGGAATATAAGAAGCTGTAGGTACTTACTTAATAGAAATGGAAAGACAATTCGATACCTTAGCTTCTCTTGTACTCACAATGCAATCAACGTTGGGTCTTGGGATTGAATCGCAAGCAATCATTTCCAACAAACTAGTTCGATCCGGAACGAGGCAGGCGATTGTTCGACGTATTTGGATGCAGCAATGATGTACACCACATAAGTAATAAAGCTTTTAGTAACACTGGGTTCGTGATCAAGTCTTTCGTTACGTAATAATGATGTATGATTTAGGTAGATACACATTCAATTATAGTCGATAACTGAAACTAAGAAACTTGTGTGTAAATTATGTTTTCGACGTCTGTAGGTGCGCATCTGTAGTTTCCGTGGAGCTGTGGAATAACTATATGCGTCAGAACCAGTGATGTGCCGGGGAATATTCCCTTGTTCCCGGGAATATTCCACAAACAGGGGAATATTTAAATACAAATTAGGAAAATTAAAGTTGTAATAATAGTCATTCAAAATGATAGTGCCCCAACAGCAAAAGTTCATTCGCCAAAAACTGCATTATTACACTAATTCTGACTTTTTATCTCAATTACCATTTAATATGTGAATATTTTCATATTTTGTATTCGTACAATATTTTATTGTGATTTTTTTCATTAACTTTGTATCGTTTTTGTTACTTGCAGAAGTACTTTTGTAAAACTTGTTTTTTTTTTTCGGCTGGGGGAATATTCCCGGGAACATTGGGAATTTACTTTTGCGGGTAGATTACACTGGTTAATGTCTTGGTAAAAAAATCAACGGCCCAAGTTATCATGGAATCCCTGATAGCAAGATATATACTTAAACATACACAATTTCAATATTCCCGTATGTTCGTTTGTATGGGAATATTCCCGGGAATGTTGGGAACGGCACATGACTAGCAGAACATAATCTGTATGTATTTTTAAAATTAACATATCACTTACATACGGTACACTTAGGGATTATATGTAATTTATTTGTAACTTAATACCAAGTTTACCAACTAAGAGTTTAAAATAGGGTTTTTTTTTAATTCATCATTCAAGAAAAAAAGTCGCCATGGAAATAGGTTTTCCTTATCGAAACTCATAAAATTTGTGTGTAAATTTGTTTGTGTCGGATGGTCCCTTGCCGTTGCCTTGTCGTGGGACGGGCCAAGGAATAAATAGTTCCTTCCAGTTTACCTGATTTCCATGATCACTTGAACTCCCGGGACCTTTCATTATTTAGCTGGGAGTGTTAAATCAATCAATGTTTCCAATTTTCTAAATTATTTCCTAGTTTCGAATCTTTGAATCAAGACCTAATGTTACACTATTATTTGCTATAATACACCTACAGAGTTACCTAGTGTGTTTATAAACTTAAATTACCAATCGCTCAATATCTATATCAGCCAATGTTTTCCCCAATGACAGCGGGTTTGCTCTTAGCACTCAGATGATACCTACTAAAATGGTGTATGTTTAAATTATATGCACCTATTTTTTCTTCGCTTATGGCTCATTTTTAATCTTCATGGTCTCTGCAAATATACTTAATTTCTCTTCATCTAAAGTAACTTCAGCAAAAAATGGTAAAACATCATCCCCTCAACAAATTTAATTGTCGCGAAATCCTGTTGGTGTCGTTGCCTAAAAATGAATCTGCGGGTTGAATGAGAAATTAAAAATGTAATATCTCATCTCGGTGATTTCAGTTGAAATTGTTAAAGAAATACAAAATGAGCTTTTGTTCCCAGTTTTCATTTCTGTAGTAATCATCAAAAAACTCTCGTCGTAAATATGTAGGAACAAGTTATTCAATGTTTTGTTATTTTTAGTTAGGTAGAAGTAGAATCTACAAATATTAAATGTTTGGGTTTTTGAGTGTACACCACGTGTTCACAATACACGGTCGTGTTTATTACAAATTTCTTAGATGATATTTATTGCAATGTTACTTTTTTTGCTTTATCGATGTTTTTTTTAAGTAAGTAAGTAAGTAAATGTTTTATTTGTAAACATAGGTAATTACAGATGTGGTTTTTTTTACAGTTTCACTATGTTTTGCCAATAGGCGTACAAAAACTTCGAACTTAATACTAAAGTACCTTATAGGTACTATCATGCATACTAAATTCAGGTGCCTTTATACAAATTATAATTCTATAGTTTACTGACTTTAGTCAGTAACAATTATATAGATTATATATGAATGTATTAGTGCATGTCCGGTCTTAAAGAATGTCCATTAAATATGTCAAGTAAAATTATAAGACATAAAAAATAAAAATAAAATAATAATATATAATTAAGAGAAATTGAGTAGATACCTACAACTGAAATAATCCATTGAAAGACCAACTTAATATTTCTGAAGCCTTAAACAAATGGCTTCAATAGCATCATCGATTGGGCAATTACGAAATCTATTGAAAAAGAAATAAGATCAGCATCCTTACTCACCGCACGACGCCTTGAACTTTCGCGTATCTCGGAATTTCCGAGCAGTTTTAGGTCGATGGCTCTCACTTAATAATAGCAATCCGTGCCCTGCCCTAACTTGACGACTAGATGGATAAATGCCTTCATAACTCTTAGATACGTAGCCACCATGTAAGTAGAACAACTTTTATAATGCGTAGTTATGGGGGCCTTAAGAAAAATGTACTCGAAGGTAGGAAAATAATATAACTCGACTTTGACTTGTAAGCACAGTATCTTCTCTTCTCTACATATAATAAACTAGCTTCTGCCCGCGACTTCGTCCGCGTGAAACTCTTTTATATCGTAGCTCCTTAAATACAAACTTGCGCCCCCTATTTCACCCCCTTAGACGATGATTCCCGGAATAAACACTATATGTATACCAAAATTCATTTTAATCCATTTTTGCGTGATTGAGGTCCAAACTTTAGCATCATAGCCTAGCGGTGGCTGCGAGTCGGAAACGATAACGCAGGTTAAGCAAAGATGGCAGCGGTCAGTCTTTGGATGGGTGACCGCCTGATGTTTGAGTGGGTGGTTAATATTTAATATAAATGAGCGCTTCCGTGCTTTGGAAGGCACGCTCCCGGCTGCTGTCTATGACAGTAGTCGTTAAGCCGAGTTAGAGGCCTTCGGGCGGCTTAAGAACAGTCGACTTGCCCACTCACTTGACAAAGGGGAGACAATTGTTACTCGCGTCCGGAGGAGCTACCTACTACAACCCTGCACGTGTCGCCTGGGTGGTACTAAAGAGTGATAAACTTTAAAGGCCAAAAATAATGTATGCCATACGATTAAATAGTTTATGAATTAGGTATTCACGATTTTCGCTACGGTGATAGAATTGTGCTGAAGTTTACCAACAAAGTGAAAATTTAATTGATAAAATAAGTAGTATAAAGTCAAGGATAATCCTACTAATATTATAAATGCGAAAGTTTGGATGGTTGGATGCTTGGATGTTTAGATGTTTAGATATTTGGATGTTTGTTACTCAATGACGCTTAAACGGCTCAACCGATTTAGATGAAATTTTACACGAAGATAGTGTATAGCCGGGATTAAAATATAAGATAGCTTTATCCCGTGTCCACGCAAACGAAGTCGCGGGCGGAAGCTATTATTAAATCACGCCAAAACGGATTAAAATGAATTTTGGTATACATAAAGTGTTTATTCCGAGAATCATCGTCTAAGGGGACGAAATAGGGGGCGCAAGTTTGTATTTAAGGAGCTACGATATAAAAGATTTCCACGCGGACGAAGTCGCGGGCAGAAGCTAGTTTAACATATTTTCATTCCCTGATGTCCTACGGTACCCTCCTATGGGGTAACTCCACGGATGCGCAAAGAGTTCTTGTAATGCAAAAACGTGCAGTTCGGGTACTTGTAGGAGTCACCCCTGTCGGGAGTTATTCTCGACGCAACGCATAATGACGCACTACTCGCAACATTTGTTCGAGCTTCTCTTATTTGTAAAAAAAAACATCTCCCAGTTTGCGCGTGTGAATATAACGGGTAGTAGCTTCGTTCAACTGGGCGCCTAATGACAGTTCCTCGTCGCATGGCGCTTTCAAAGAAAAATCCCCGGGTTATTGGGCCTACTTATTTCTAGCACCTACCCGCCGATATATAAGAAACGAACCTTGTGACGAAACGTTTGGGCGTAGACTGAGAAATCTTTTTTTGGATAACCCTCTGTACTCTGTTCACGAGTTCATGGAAATAACGTTTTAAGTATAATTATTTGATTTATTGATAACTAATCTGATTATATTTCTTGTGTAACATTTATATTGTATTTCTACTGTGAAATCGTAATACCTAAATTGACATTGTTTATTTTTGTTTAAAATTAATTATCCAGTAGTTGTTAAATGACAATCCGTAATCGGAGATACTACATATTTCCACTTTCTGTATTGACATTTTATTTATTTATTTATTTATTTATTTATTTATTTAAACTTTATTGCACAAATATAAAAATAGAAGTACAATTGGCGGACTTAATGCCTTAAGGCATTCTCTACCAGTCAACCATTGGGCTAAACAGAAACTTTAGTGGTGCAGGATCCTAAGTAGGTACAGAGACTCGAATGGAAACACAAATCAATTAATTTAATTAATATACATACATATATAATGCATACAATATAAACTTACTTATACTTACACATAACGGTTTCTTACATCTTACATTCTTCGGTTACTTACATTTTGAATATTATTTAATTTTTATTTCTTATTATTGACGATCGTGATAAGGATTCTTATAATTTTGACATTGTATGCGAATCTATATTGTAATTTTTATTCGAAATAAATAAATCTAATCTAATCTAATCTAATCTAACACTCTGCACACGTGACTCGAAATATTCAGAGCCATTGCTCTGAATATTATATATTGCGCGTATTATTGCGCGTCATTACGCGGAGTTGCAAAATCCAAGAGGAAACCGGGTGGTTCGCGGTATTCGATTTCCGAAGCGTTGTGGAACCGACCTGTGCGACTCGAACTGAGCCACTTATGGGGTGGAAATACTTACACAAATATGTGACAAAAATATATGACAAATAACGAGGCAGCCGATTAAACCGCGGTTGCCTGAAAGTGCGTACGCTGTTTATATAATTTTTATGACAATCCTCCTGGTGCGACAGTATTTATTTCACAACAAATACTAAATAACAGAATAAAATAAATTTAAGGGGGCTCCCATACAACAAACTTGATTTTTTTGCCGTTTTTATAGATAATGGTACGGAGCCCTTCGTGCGTGAGTCCGACTCGCACTTGGCCGGTTTTCATATTTTAGATCCCATTGTCACAACGCAACGCATACGTCAGGGACCAGATCACTTTCCCTGAGAAGGAATCTCTGGGCGCGCGTAGGTGCGTAGCACTTTATGACATATGTACCTACATTTGAGCGATTAAAGTAGTGTGTAAATCGTCGAAATCCCTCGAATCTGATGACTGCATAGCACTACACCCCTAAACCAGAGAACCTGATCCGGGAACCTGACGTGTCCCTCAGACCCGCAGGATTCTGAATTACTTTCACCATCCATTTAACTCCACGTCCAACTTTTAAAGGGTTGTAATTTTCCCTTGTAAGTATAAACAGAAACTTAGTCGTTATAACGTGCAGCTTTAGAAGAGAGCATTATACTTGTACATCACGCTAGAACTCATTGGGTGTATCGATACCTATTTATTCATTCTATGGTAACTACTCTATGTCACTCAGATGTCACACTTGTCACTAGTATAAGATGATATATTTGGATGTTATGTAAATTATCAATGGTATCAATAAAATATTTTCCAATATTTACCCATATTCGCCAAGGTGCCAAGTTTCGTTTTAAAACCTAACAATGTTTATGCCAAGTTTTGTCATCAAATTAATAGAGCTGGTAGGTATCAAGATAAGTTTCACAAACGGTTTCTACAAAAAGATTTATTCTCTGTTTAGACGATGTAAATCTAATAACTGTACATACCTACATTTAACCAAAATGGCATGATCTGTATTGTGTGCCCACTGCCTCCCATTTATGTTAGGATTGCGTATAGTGAGGACCAAGTAATATATATATCTATGGTGAGGACTTAGTATGTTTAACTCTGTTTCTTCAACAGGGACTGGCAACAGCCTGTGTAGTACTACAACAGTACAGCTATGACCTGACAGACGTGCCAACTCTGATCCTTTGCTCCGGGACATACGTCGGCTTCATATTAGTGCTTACAGGAGAAATAATTGGTGAGTCAATCATCTGACGTTTAATATTTGCAATTTTAGGCTCAGCTTTAGAATGGCATGCAGTTCATGGCTAATTTTTAGGGTTCCGTAGTCAACAAGGTTCCGGAGTAAACGAGAGCGAGTGTTACTGGGCGGCCAGGTCTTAGAAGATTATAATAAATAAATATTGAAATGAAAAAAGAGTGTGGATTATTTGTGAAATAATTATGACTCGTTAGCGCTTTAGGAATGAATATGTTGGCTTCATGTTTTTAATTGCAGTATGGGTATAAGTCAAAAAAATAAAGACAGAACCGTTTAATGATGATTTTAAGACCAATCATTGCAATTATTTTCTATCGAGCAGATTTCGTCCGTCGGTTTTTGTCGTTTTGTAACACCCCCCCTTGTAATGTTCTTCCTTCCAGACCTCCCCCCCCCCCACCCTTATTTTGAAATGACGTAATATATACTACACCGCTCTTCCACAAACCGCGTAAGGGTACCATCAATTATTGATGTGCTAGAACAAATAATGCTTAAATAACATCAATTTCAACAAAATTAGGTCTTAAGGGGATATTGCAGATACTAAAGAACTTCCATTAACTAAATAACATCATCACGACGTTACCAATATCAACACGTAAAAAGGAACGCGCACAAGTGTGTCAAAATCTCGTCAAAATAACGCCGTCTATGGAAATTTATATCGAACTTTAATATTTTTTATCACATAAACTACACTATTTGCACTGTAGCATGGTGCGGGTGACAGTTGCCTGTATGACGTTGACATCTGTCAGTACCACATGACTAGACTAGACATGACGTTACAGAAATTGTCACCCGCACCATGCTACAGTGC
The DNA here is from genome assembly GCA_947578815.1 of Epinotia ramella. Classification (NCBI taxonomy): domain Eukaryota; kingdom Metazoa; phylum Arthropoda; class Insecta; order Lepidoptera; family Tortricidae; genus Epinotia; species Epinotia ramella. The sequence continues at coordinate 9,473,839 of OX388211.1, read as the reverse complement.
AAATAGTGTAGGGGTTTTCACAACTTTAAAGGTGTTAAATCATATTTTAATAACTAAAATATATTTAAAAAAAATGAGCCATGAACTCCGTGCCAGACCATTCTAAAGCCCTTCCCAATTTTATATTAAACTGGATCAAAAAGCAAGCAGGTTGTTCGCTAATATTAGGCAAGCTAAACTATACTCTCACCTACTTCAACATAAAAATAATAAAGTCGCATTAATGCAAACAGCCAAATCAATTTAAAAGACAGAAGCGATTTTATTGCGGGTCTTATTTGGGAATCGAACCCGTAGCGTCTAGCATTGTAGTCAAACACTGAATTGCTTAAAGTTCTTCACTTCGTTCGAAGCTATATGCTTTTTGCCTAACCTAACCACGCAGTCAACACAGCTGCGAGTAAGCTACCTGAAGCTGGTTTGCGCGCGCGCTCAGTGCAAATAGGTAGTAAGTCCCATACGAATTTCAACTCTCGTCTCGCCTCGTCTCTTCTCGGGTGGAAAACCAGCTTGACGCCTTGGCCACGACTTTGGTCTTAAGCGACCTGCGGCAGCGTTTTATCTGTTCATTGCGCGGTCGAGACGCGCAACGCACTGTGGTTAGTTGGGATCATCACGCGCAATGAATTAGAATAACCGCTGCCACAGGTCATTTAAGACCAAAGTCGTGGCCAAGGCGTTAGGTTCTTGTATCAGGCTTTGTGGCACGGTTTTAGATTCCGGGCAACTGGAAGTGGCACCTAGTGCATGCAAGCGCTGTCAATGCTTGAAAGCGACAATTGGCTCTAGGTATTGCTTTCAGATGCCCATTCCAAAACCGTGTCACACAACCTGACTCGGGAACCTGACGTATGCGTTTACCCTACAAAGCATTAAATGTTTTAGGGGAGATGGTATTCGCGCCGCTAGACGTCATCCAGGACGTGTACTTTAGCGTCCTGGGGATGGTAATGTTCGGCACGTGCGGCTGGATCCTGTACACTGCGCGCTCGGACCCGGAGCGCAGCCCGCGCACCGACGACACGTATGCGGCGTACACAGCGGGCCTCGCCGCCGTCAATGTCGTCGTTCTGCTGTTGGACTTGAGAGTGTCGAGCATTACGTCGGACTCACCTTGTCGCACGTGCCAGTAAATCCTTCGATCGCCACGTGTTCGCGAAGAATGAAGTGAATTTGGGTTGACAGAGTTGGGTTTGCGGATAATAGCATTTCTAATATGAAGAGTAGTTATTGAACTGGTCATGTTAAGACAAGTAGCATTATCTACTTGGATGAAAAACAAAATGACTCTATAGGTGTATATAGCATCGAATATTTGGAAAAATTAATTAACGCTGTGGATGCAGTTTGCATAAATGCGACTTTGTCGAGTGTCTCTCCATATTCTTGGGAACACGTTGTGAAATTTATTGTTACTAGTGTTATTACGTTATTAGTAAGTTCGAGAACAACCACTATCTACTTATCGATTAAACCTGCTTGTTGTTTATTTAGTTGTATTATTTCTGTCGTACCTCTCAGGCAAGAACTGACGATACAATGTATAAATGAAAGCAACAGCAGATTTACATACGTATAGTTATTCCCTACACAGAACATTTTCTTTCTTTCTTGTAGCTGAGATATGCAGTTCCCAGAATTTCTTCAATTATTTTACAGAAACATCATATTTTTAAGCTTTAAAATTATCAGACTCCAAGTATGTAACATGATCGTGCATGGCATGAAAACATCATAAAGCGCTCAAAAGCCTCATGTTAGATTCAATCCATGACTAAGGTTAAATTTTTCCTAGTCGATAGCTCGGCTCATTTTCACGGTCAGAGTTCGTGCCAGTCTTGTCTATGTCAAAGCGCAAAACAAATCACGACAAACGCTGTAACGATAGATGCGGGGTGTAACAACCAGTGAAAATGAGCCATACAGTATCTATGATTGGTGGTACAGGTGAGATAATCGAAGGCAAGCAAGACCCGTTCATCGAGGCGTGGTGGTCGAGCGTAGGCGCCGTGCTGTTCGGTGCCTGCGCCGCGCGCACGCTGCAGGGCTGGCGCTACGTGCCCGACTGCCCGCGCCGCGGCCACGGGCGCGCCGCCGCCATCTGCGCCCTAGCCGCCACCTCCGTCCTTATCATCGACGCCATCCGCGTCCTCTGCGATGACGACGGCTCCTCCATCGCCAGCTCCCACCACAAACTCGCTAAAAGCCACGCCCCCAAGTTCGGCCTGAACCTCACTGGCGCTTACAACAACTCAGCACCTATGTGCATAAGTAAACTTTCCCCTATCAGATTAAACCCAGCTAGTTTACCATTCAAAGACACATTCACTACCGGTGTTAACTTCCACCTAAAAAATGCGCCCATGGCTGGCGGTACCCCCAAAATGTCCCCTCAGAAAGTAACTCTCAGCAAATTACCTACTCCCCTAAGGATGACTCCAAAAACAATGCGAACATTCTGGTAACATTTTATTATATTAATTACGTTGGAACTGGACATTATTATTTATAAACTTGAATTAATTCACTTGTTAGCTATTATGCCAGTTTTTTTGTATCCAAACTAGCGACTTGATTTTTAACTACTTCTAGAATTTTTATTGGATTTAAAGGCATGCAAGCCAGATGTCAACAATACAATAATAAAACAGCTGTAATAAAAATACATGCGTACGATTTTTTTAATTATTGACGAAAAAGTATGCACGGTGTCTTTGCATATGAACAATTATGTATCTTACGGTACCTAGTTAGTATTGGGTTTTATTGCCGACTATACCTTTTTACACACTCGTTCTTAGGGTTCCAGTGAGCCCGAATATGAAGGATTAATCTTGCGAAGTTTTGAAGTTCTTATGGTCACCTTCAGACTCCATCATCAGACCAGATCTACAGTACCATACTGTAGCATTACGGAAAATAAGCCAGTAGGTATACCAAATTTGAGTCCAATTCAACGTCAGGAAGTAGGTAGTTCTAATTTTGCTTCCAAGCTTTGACCAAAACTATACGTACCTCGCGGCAAATCTTGATCCATATGACAGCCGTCATCTCAGTACAAGTCAAGTAAATGCTAAAAAAAGGCATTGTCCAAAAACGTGTCGTAAGTTGGTAAGAAGCCCTAATTCGGAACCAAAGTTCATCTTTGTCTAGCGTCTAGCTAGTCTAGCTAACTTAGTCGGCGATGAGTATAAACATTATAGTAGGCCTACAGTGGCGGCGATTGCGCACGTAGCTCATAAAGGAAAGAACCACACTTAAATGATGGTGCAGGGGCCTATTTCTCGTACGTTACAAGTCTTGTAATACAAGTGTGTATCTATGGTAACGCTTGTATTTCAATATTTTTTACAAGTTTCCGTTTCACGTAAATGTATAATTGTTACAAGAGCGGGGATAAAAGAGTTTTCACAAGTGTTGTTGTTTCACAAGTTGACAAACACTAGTAGATATTACATACTAAAATAGTAATTTCGTTTCTCAAAAGCCTACTTTATACTTGTAGCTTGTCACGAAATAATGAGGAGTCTCTATAAACTGCTAATATGTGTTTTTGGTAAAAATCGATTAATAAATAAATGAAGATATTGCATTTTTAAGATCTCAAACGTGTAAGTTTTGAATGCACTTCGTTAAAATCAGAAATATTATTTAAATTTAGCTTTTATTCTCCAAAAAAAAAAACAGTAAACTCATTCCTATGAAATTATTATAATTGGGAAAGAACCAGTAAATGACCAATAACATAATAATTTTGTAACGAATTCACCCGTATTATAAAAAAAAACTGACCCACCCTGAAGCTTGTAAACATTCATAGAGTGACTGACGAAACTGAGTTTGATTTTACACTTGTAATTGATAATTTTGAGAAACGCTTTTCATTACTACTTGTATTATTATACGCTTGTATATTCCGAAAACACAAGTCAGCCATTTTGTTGAGGACGAGTTGATGAGGTTGATTGTCACTTAAATTCAATAGTGTCGTATATTCAATTTGGTGGTAATGTGGTCTAGCGACTCTTCAGATGATGAAGAAGTGATTGTGGTGAGGAGGCCACGAGTGTATAGAGACAGAATAAATTATTTTTGGCGTCGCGGATTTTTGTCAGCACCGCAATTTTGTTATCTAATTTTTCCATTTTGGAACAAGAAATATACAATAGTAGATTACTGCAGAGGCCGTGAAGTAAGGGATTGCTGGACGAGATTGGAGTAGACGGCCGAGTCGTAGACGAGGCCGAATACAACGAGTCCAGCAATGCCTGTTCCGGCCGAGGATTGTATAGTACTTTTCTCAAACGATGTGAGGAAATATTAAAATTAAAATAAATACAAGGTAATCAATTAAATAAAAGGTAATTTGCGCCTTTTTTATTTTTTAAACATGCCATTTGAACAAGCCGTTCGAGCACCATGTTTAACCGCACCTAAAGTTTAATACCATAGATTATTTTTATTTTTTTTATGATCAAGTATGCTTACAGTGTCTAGCGGTGGTTGGCAGTATGTAAATTTTCCTTTGTCAGTTTAATATTAGTAAGCAAATTTAAAAAGTTAGAGTAGCGGACAATAATGGTTTTACTTAGGGTTTTCATACATTACTTCTTGGCGTAAGGCCAAGAAGTAATGTAGGGAGCCATAAACAAGAAACTTCACGTCTTCATTTCGTGATATTAACGCGTACATTTCCGAGCATGTTTGAGAAAATAAAATTTATTTATTGACCAAGGCGTTAGCGTATTTTTTTTTCCTCTTATTAAGATTATGATACATAACAGTGACATTGACATTAAGATAACATTTATAATGGCCATTGCATTTCCTTTTTGCATAGTAAACAAACCTTGAACCCAAAATAAATGTTATCTTAATGTCAATGTCACTGTTATGTATCATAATCTTAATAAGAGGAAAATAAAATACGCTAACGCCTTGGTCAATAAATAAATTTTATTATATATTTCTTGTTCCAAAATGGAAAAATTAGATAACAAAATTGCGGTGCTGACAAAAATCCGCGACGCCAAAAATAATTTATTCTGTCTCTATACACTCGTGGCCTCCTCACCACAATCACTTCTTCATCATCTGAAGAGTCGCTAGACCACATTACCACCAAATTGAATATACGACACTATTGAATTTAAGTGACAATCAACCTCATCAACTCGTCCTCAACAAAATGGCTGACTTGTGTTTTCGGAATATACAAGCGTATAATAATACAAGTAGTAATGAAAAGCGTTTCTCAAAATTATCAATTACAAGTGTAAAATCAAACTCACTTTCGTCAGTCACTCTATGAATGTTTACAAGCTTCAGGGTGGGTCAGTTTTTTTTTATAATACTGGTGAATTCGTTACAAAATTATTATGTTATTGGTCATTTACTGGTTCTTTCCCAATTATAATAATTTCATAGAAATGAGTTTACTGTTTTTTTTTTGGAGAATAATAGCTAAATTTAAATAATATTTCTGATTTTAACGAAGTGCATTCAAAACTTACACGTTTGAGATCTTAAAAATGCAATATCTTCATTTATTTATTAATCGATTTTTACCAAAAACACATATTAGCAGTTTATAGAGACTCCTCATTATTTCGTGATAAGTCACAAGCTACAAGTATAAAGTAGGCTTTTGAGAAACGAAATTACTATTTTAGTATGTAATATCTACTAGTGTTTGTCAACTTGTGAAACAACAACACTTGTGAAAACTCTTTTATCCCCGCTCTTGTAACAATTATACATTTACGTGAAACGGAAACTTGTAAAAAATATTGAAATACAAGCGTTACCATAGATACACACTTGTATTACAAGACTTGTAACGTACGAGAAATAGGCCCCTGGTCGTTCAAATACAAATAAAATTGCACGTATAATAGACCGAATTATAATACAACATATACAATACAACAGTTTATCAAAAGCGTGTCTTATTTAGCCCTGCTTCGGGAGCTAAGATCATCCTTGTCCACGGCACAGAGCGCTTGTAGGGCGTCGGCGACGAGCAACACAGTGGTGGCGATGGCGCACATGGCAGTGGCGCGCGCGTGCGTGCGGCGCGGGCAGTCGGGCACGTCGCGCCATCCGATCAGCGTAAACGCGCCGCAAGCGCCGTATAGTGCCGCGCCCGCGCACGACCACCACGCGTCCACGAACGCGTCCGACGTCGCCGACACCGCTTCCCCTGCAAACAATTCGTCTATTTTGTCCGTGGTTTTCGATCACAGAAAAAAATCCGAAGAGTAATTTGTCCAAAAGCATCTTTATTCCGACATTTCTAAATTCCTAAGGCGCTATTCCTTTTAATTATGTTAGGGTAGGTTAGTGTTATATCCCGCAAAATCTAAAATTCCTTCAGAGGAACATGGTTTTCGGAATAAAACATTTCGTAAGAAATATGCTTTCGGACAATCTTTGGAATTATGTATATCGATCGGGAATTGGTTGGCAGCGAACAATGCGGTATGAAGCCAACGTATGCTATGGCGAGTATTAGGTTTTTATTACGGTTTGCCTTCACGCTTTTCCAAAGAATAAAATATGGTAATAGGAGCCTTGGAACGAAATGATGAATCAAGCATTCAAACATTTATGGGTGTAATTTTTGGGCATGGTATTGCAAATGTGAAAAAAACGTTTGTCAAAGCCGCATTTATACAAATGGAGTGGTCCAAAGGAGCAAAACTAAGAGAATGCGAGGCAAGAAGTGCACTTTTCATTTGTAGGACAGGAAAAGCTGCCGGATGGCACTGTTCAGTCGCATAACTCAAGGCTATGATATGATCACGATGGTTCAGGGGCTCTATTCAACTTCAAGTACAGAATTGAAATAGATTTTATATTTTTTACTCAGACTCGTTTATCCGTGCGCCAAGCGCAATGTAGAGCGACCGTGCGCGACAAATACCAAATTAATTCCTACTCAAAACGCTAACTATAATAAAACTCCACAAGAGGTGTATCGACGTAGTTATTTCTCAAAAACAATCTTTTGCATTGAAATCGTAGACTTGACGAACCGAAAATTGCACTCCTTAACTCATCAAGCTTACTCTCACACGCTGGTTTCCTCGTTAAATTCCTCGGAGTCCAAATAGCCCATGCTCAAATCCAAGAACATGAGTAGGGCGTTTAGCAGAGCCAAGATGGCGCCAATCGTTCCCGTTGTGGGGTCGCCCGTGCGAGGCATATCTGACGGCTTCATCCTCGCGGAGAGCACCATGCCGCCGCAAACGGAAAACATTATCATGCCGACTATTCCGAAGTACATGTCTTGGAGTAGGTCCAACGGCGCGAATATCATCTCCCCTAAAAAGTTTCATGCTCATTACTTACCAAGGTATATGGGCAGCAGTGGCGTGACGTCCTAGGGAAAACCGGAGCTGGTTTGGCTTAAAGACTTTGGTTTTTTGGTTACTGCTGGATGAAGCTAACTTTATATGTTTTAGTGGCAATCGGGACGCCTCGCCACTGAAATAAGCTGTTTAACGGGTTAGGCGATTTACTCCAGGCAAGATACGGTTTTGAAAAACATTAATTTATAATAGCGTTTTTTTTGTTGATTTCATTTGAAAATGTTATTCTAAGATGATTTAGTCAAGAATCCGACAAACTTTCCATCCGGAAGTAATTATGTAGATTTAAATGAAGCATGGATTATCTTTTTTTGTACGATTTATCTTGAATATTATAGAGCAAATGTAAATGAAGCAAAATAAAGACAAAAATATTTATTCATATTTTTACTGACTTTTTAGAAGCCAGTTAACTTATCATTTTTTCGATGTCTGAAATTTTGTCGGATTTTGTCGCTGGGTAACTATTTAATTGATAATCTATCCGTTATACACAAAAAATAAGCTATTATAAATTATTTCCAAAATTGTCATTTTTTCCATACGAGTTGTCAGTTCATTGCCTGGACTAATTAGCACAACCAAACAAGGACTATGTGTTTCGCGTAAAGATCACCCTCGTTAGATAATGTTGGGCATTCAATTTGCGGCATGGACACTTGGAGTTGTGCTAGCTCCAAGCCCATATATGGTGGGCGCGTTTATCGCTGTAAACAAAATGTGGTCAGCTGAAAATAGCCACATGGGCAAAATATGTACCTATGGCAATAAAATCGACCGATATAGAGACCGACCTCTTTGTCAAAACATAATTGATATAATATTTGTATAAATGCGACTTCTTCATTAATCTATATCACAGAAAATGAGGTTATTACAAACTCGCAAATTATAGGTAATTCTTGTAACATTAAGTAAAAACTATCTAACATTCATTTCCTGCACAGTTTACAATATTATCATTTAAAATGATGACGATGATGAGCGTAGCATGGGCGTGGGGTTCCCGACTCGCAGGCGCCGCTAGGCTATGACCGCTTCAAAACAAGTATGATGAGCGAAGTGGCACCCTTCTGAAATTTTTATCACGCGGGTGCAAGAAAGGCTGTAGCGGAGGCGGCTGTACCTGCGTCAAAGCAGGCCTCAAATGCTCGGCTCTCTGCAAGTTTTGCTCCGGTGTCTGGTGCCACGTCACCAAGCTTTAAATTGCCGAAGTAATAGAAGACGACGTCAACATGCCGATTTTTCATCAGAAAATGTTTGCGAACCACCCACGAAGCGTTCAAAATTAATAATAATTCTAACCAAAAATTAATGTCCTTAGCTATGCCTTGTGCTTGATAAATATTTACAATATTAATAGTTTAATTATATATTTCTTGTGGATGTACATGGTGTTTTCTTTCAAACTCCCATCAAACCATTGTGAGAACTAAACAGAGCAAAAGGGCAGTTTTCCTATTTTTGTACTTTTCAGATTGGTGAGTAATCGGCCTACAGAAAGAACGACGTCTGTAGTACAGACGTCGTTCTTTGCTTAAATTAAAGCTAATTAAATTTCCTACAACATCAATTTAATATTTTACCCGTAATATTAGTATTTTTCCCGATATCTAGGTCGAAAATTTACCAAATCATAAAATTTCTGATTTTTGGAAAAAAAATACCATTTTTGGAGAGCCGTATCTATGTAAGTATCTGGGGGCACGGCAGTGCCCCCGCCAAGACGAACCAAGCGAAGCGCAACGCAAGGGCACTACCTACCTTTTCACGAAGCGGTTTTTCGTTTGTTTGAACCCTCGTAACTTGGGTTTGGATTATACCAGATAAACAAAATTCTCGGGATATGATGTCAATAGTGGACTTATTAAACATATAAAGTTTCAGTAACATAACTCTTATACTCAAGATTTTATTGATATCTAAAAAACGCCGATTTCGTCACCGACTCACTCACTGATGTTGATCATCAAAACCTCTAGGGTACTTCCTGAAGTCCTAGAAAGCTGAAATTTGGTATGTAAGCTAGTATTAGTACACAATCAACAAAATAATTCAAAAAATTGGAACTTCTACCCCCCAACCCCTTAAAGTAGGGGATGGAACTTTGTATGAGACTTCCGCAAATTTTGATGCTAGGGGTCTGAAAATTTATATAGGGACTCCTTGTTATAAATAATAAAATACGTATTTCAGGATTTTTTGTAATTACCCCCCCCCCCCCCCCTCCACCCTTTAAATTAGGGGGTTGAAGTTTGTATTTTTCCGCAAACTTTAAATTAGGGGATGGAAGTTTGTATGGGTTTTCCCATTCACTTCTTTAGAAATTACCTTACAAAAATGAATGAGATCCCACCAAAAACATTACATGTAAAGTGATGCCAAGACTCCATAGCTCATACAGCTTTCAGCGTGAAAAAGATATCAGATCGCAATTAGCGCCAAGCTTCCTACTCCACACGGCGTAACTCTACCACTACCAGCCACGCTCTATAAATTCTATATCTTGGCTAAAAAGGATAGACCCGTCACTTATTAATATCATCATAAATTCATTCGGAGTGAAAGTCTATGCCAAGATGTAGAGTGTATTGAATAGGCTTCGAAACTACTGGACCGATTTGAAAAAAGCTTTTACCATTAGAAGCCGACATTATCCCTGATGAACATAGGCTACGTTTTATACGGGAAAATGCTTCATTCCTACGGGAAAACGGGTAATCCGTGCGACGCCGGGCCAGGCTGCTAGTAACTTATAAATTAAAAAATATGTAACGACATGATGTTTTAAATTCTTACCGACAATTTCTCCCGAAAGGACTATTATGAATCCGACGTACGTTCCAGAACAAAGGATCAGAGTGGGCACGTCTGTCAGGTCATAACTGTAGTGGTGTAGCACTAGGCAGGCTATTGTTAGTAGCTGTAACAACGTTAAGCCGCGTTCACATATGTCTGTCGTGTTGTGTTGTGATGCTCTCTGTCGTGATGGCTGCTGTTCACATTTATCTCACGCGTTATGACGCATTAAGCTCGTCGTCCATACTTCACGTGTAGCTATGACGCGTCACACACAACACAACACAACATGAACACTGGCGCGTGCACACCAGACTGACGTTCTGACGCGGACCGAGATCGCTTGTGATGCGACGAAATCTAAACGCCACCATACTAAATGTATGAAACCGTTCTGATGCATCACAACACAACACGACAGACAAATGTGAACGCGGCAGTAGGAACTTATGAATTACAGCTTTTGCCCGCTATTTCGACCGACAACTCGTTAATAGCTCTCCCATGCAAATTGATTTTTATTGAAATCTATGTCACACTATTGCACCGGAAATCACCAGCGGGTGTGAAATTCGAATAGAAATCAGAGTAGGTAACCCTTCACATTGAATACCGAAACTTTAATGACATTTGATACAGACTAACGATTCACATTATTCATGAAGTATCATAAGCATTGTGATAGGTCAGTTCGGGTATGTGCGCCACCACCGGGGAAAGCGCGCCCCCGGGGTAAGTGCTGATATTGATTTCAATGACTGAATGATGAATGAGGCGCACTTTCCCCGGTGGCGCACATACTCGAACTGACCCTACTAAAATGTTATATTCATGTTTAGTTCTTGAATATGACTCACAAAAACCACTCAGTTTGACTGCTTTTCGTCACTTACATCAAGTCTTCAACGGGTAGTTGTTTGATTACGCATAGATTCCAAAACGGTTCCAAGAAACAATCGCTCTTTGATTGTATCGAGGACTCGAACATCAATCGAACGAACGGTGTGACAGACCACAAATAAGTACTAAAAACAAGGAATTAACCAACACCGTAAATACAGCAGGCACTCAAAGCATTTTGATTATGATGACCCTCAACTATTTGATATAATATGGTATTAGGACAGCTGCTGGAGTCTGAATTACATTAGAGTTCATTAGTTCAACTTAGATTAGTATTTAAGACTACCTGATTAGGTACTTGGGTAATCAGAATTACTTACAAGTTCCGTTAATTTGATTAGACAAGTGGGTATTAACATTGTTTGGATTTTTATGTAATCTTTACTTTATATATAGGTATTGTATGCAAGTGAATTGATTAATGTCATCTATGAATTTTACATGACAACCAAATGTGACAGTGTGGCAGTGTCTGCGATAGACACGCCTTTTTACAAAAAACAAAATAGGTTTTTCGTAAATTAACATAAATAAGTAGGTATGTATAAGGTATTGTCTAGAAATACGCAACAAATATTTAAACAGTATATTCGAGAATCGTATTGAATTGGTATCAATTTAATTCAGCGGAGGGAAGCTCCGCTGAATTAAAAACCAATTCCACGTGAAACCTAAGAACCTGACCCGTCAGGCCTATCGCGAGCAACAAATTCAATACCGATAGCAATTCAATACTTTTCTCGAATAAACTCCTGGTTTCTTAGAAAATATTTGTTACTCGTGAACCAGGAACACTGCCATCTATTGAAATTCGCTCAAACTTTCAAGCTTCTACTGTGAGTACAATAGAAAGAAGCTGACTGAATTGCTTAGTTTCGTCCTGTGTACTTCTGTCGACTGTCCATAGATGGCGTGAATCCCAAAACTCAACATGAAACATTCGCGGTAGTTGCCTGACTAGTGGCCACTATTTCTCCTAAGGGCCTGTTTCACAATCTCCAGTTAAAACATATCCGTCAGATAAATGTTGGCTGTCACTTTTCTTTTATATGACGGGAGAAAAGGATAGCGATAATTTTAACTGGCAGATAACTCTATCCGGCGATTGTGAAACAGGCCCTAAGTATTTTTTTTATCTTACACAGCTCCGATTCTCTCACTGCATGCATTTATTTTAGTAAAATCTGGGGACAGCAAAGCCCTGCCAAAACATTGAGAAATTGTATGTAGGTTGCTTGAACATTATGAATTACGTAATACAGTACGATTACTGTTAGTTAACCACTGATAGATAGTTTGCCTTCATTTATTTTTCAACTTTAGTGTCATACAAATAAAGCAATTTTCAGAATACTGTTACCCACGTCTACCGATTTAGAAATAACTACTTAATTTGTATGAGGTTAAAGTTGAAAATTAACTGAAGGCAAACTATCTGTCAGTGGTAAACCGCAAATAATTCTAGTGTATCCACCTATAACTATGATCCACATGCCTATTAAATTAGTGAATCGACTCCGGCTTGGTTAATAGTATTTATTGGATGATGGCGACGACAAAACAAGTGAAGACAAACATTGGAATGCAACTGTGTTACTAATTGCTAAATGACACCATATGACACACACATATATGACGTACATATATATATATATATAACAATGCCTTATAATAAAATTAAGTTTACTGATTGGTCATGCTTCGTTTGTACCAATTACGCTTTGAGTTTGAAGTTTAGAAAATGTTACATATCTACCACTTAGTAATAATAGGATCTCAGTAGGAACGACTTAATCGAACATTCAAGGAGGCTCAATGTACTTAGGTACTCTATTATTTAACCGGTACACCTTAATTAGACAACGAACATCATGAGCGAACTCCGAAGGCCATATTGGTTAGATATTACGTAAACCTTGAGGTATTTGGTGTGATTGAATCACGATTAAGGTTCGCGCGTGGGAGTGCGATAATGATAACTGGACGTAGTTAAAGGAAAAAGATCCAATCCACAGAAAGTTGAGCAAAAGTTATGGCGGTTTAAAGTTTCAACCGTGATTCCTCAAAACTGGTACATTTTTTTTATAATATATGTTTGGATGAAAATTGAGTTGAGTCGTGTATTATACATTCTTTCACACAGAATTCAGTTAAATGCTATATTTTTCAGGATTTCGACCAAAAGTGGGGTTGGATCTTTTTTGCGAAAATACACTTTTCATAGACCCTTCCTTTTGTTTAATTTTGTAATAAGGATTCACGAAATAAAACTGGCATAATAATCATGTAAAACCATCTCTATACATACATAAAAAAAAGCTGAAGATGGTCGAAAGTCTGTACATGGAAGATATTCGAAAAAAAGTTTGCTGGGATACTTAGAATCGATAACAGAACACGTTCCAACAGTTTTTAGAATTTTTGTCTGTTTATCTGTTTGTCTGCTTATGTGAACGCGCACCACGTGAAAACGGCTGAACGGATTTTGATGCAAACTTTACTAATCTGTTGAGAAAATCCCCGGCCAGGTTTTAGGCTATAAAAAATATTATGATAAGGGTGCAAAGGGGACCAAAACTGGGGTTGAACTTTGTATCGGAACTCCTTGAATCCCATACAAATCTAAAAATGCGGGTATAAAATTTGGACAAAACGGCATTCCGCGGAGAATTGAGTATATAGGTGCCAATTCTTTTTATGTAGAAAACTCTCGTGACACTGAAATATTATTGGGAGCGCATAAGGAGCGCTCCCTAAAGGGATATTTTGGGCCTTTCATTCCTACGAAAACCTCAGCCTTCGCTTCGCTTCTTCTTCGCTTGCCTCCCCGTTTACCTTCGGGATTTCGGCCCTTAAGTTTCGCTTGCAAGACACCGGAAGATAATGAGTGTGCTTAGGGGTGATTGCTCACATTGAGAACTGCTCTCAGAAGGGTTGCTTTGGGCCTTTCAGTCCAACAAAATGGCCTTGCTTGCCTCGCCGCTTACCTTCGGAACTTTGGCCTGGGATTTCGCTTGCAAGACACCTGGGGATAGTAAGTGTACGTGGGGGCTCGCCCTCAGGTTTCGTTTGCAAGACAACGGGAGATAATGAGTGCCCGTCCATGGGGGCGCATTTAGAGCGCTTTCTGAAGGAATGATAATGAGTCTTTCATTCCAACGAAAAGCAAGGCCTTTGGCCTCGCTTGCTTGGTGAGTGGCGAGCCGAGGTAAGTCCCGTAGGTGAGTGGCGAAGCAAGCGAGGCCAAAGGCCTTGCTTTTCGTTGGAATGAAAGACTCATTATCGATAAAAAATTGTAAGTGTCCGTGAGGGCTCGCTTGCCTCGCCGCTCATCTCCGGTACTTTAGCCACAGGTCGGTTTGGTCGTTTGCAAGACACCTAGGGATTGTAAGTGTCCGCGGGGGCTTGCATTCGGGTCTTGGGCCCTCGAGCACGCCTAGGGAGTGGTCTCTTAAAGCATGCCTTTAAGTCCTACAGAAAAGCTCACCCTTCGGCTTCGCTTGGCTCCCCTTTTACCTTCGGGAATTCGGGCCTCAGGTTTCGCTTGCAAGACTCCCGTAGATAATGAGTGTCCGTAGGCGCTCGCATTGAGAGCGCTCTCTAAAGGGATGCTTTGGGCCTTCCATTTGAACATAAAGCTCGGCTTTTGGCTTCGCTGCCACCTGGGGATAGGAAATGTCCGTGTCCGTGAGGGCTCGCCGTCGGGCTCGCATTGGGAGCGCTTTATAAGGCTTGATTGTGACCTTTCATTGTTACGAAAAGCTCGGCATTTGGCCTCGCTTGCCTGCCCACTCCCCTTGGGGACTTTGGGCTCCGGCCTTCGGCCTTCAGGCTTGCATTGGGAGCGCTTTCTTAGGGCTTGATTGGGACCTTTCATTGTTACGAAAAGCTCGGCCTTCGGCATCGCTTGCCTGCCCACTCCCTTTGGGGACTTTGGTCTCCAGTTTCGCTTGCAAGACACCTGGGGACAGTAAGGCCTTCAGCCCCCGAGCTCGCATAGCGACCGCTCTCTAAAAGTATGCTTAGGGCCTTTCATTCCTACGAAAAGCTCAGCCTTCGGCTCCGTTTGCTCCCCGTTTACCTTCAGGTCTTCGGCCCTAAGGTTTCACCTGCAAGTTACTCGGAGATAACGAGTATCTATGGGGGCTCGGCCTCGGGCCTTAGGCCCTCGTAAAAAAAAATTAAGACCACTCTCTGAAGGTTTGCTTCGCCGCTCAGATTTAGGGACTTTGGCCTCAGGTCTCGCTTGCAAGACACCTGGGGGATAGTGAGTGTCCGTGGGGCTCGCCATCGGGCCTTCGGACCTGGGGCTCGCATAGGGAGCGCTCTCTCAAAGGATACTTTGGGGATCTATATAATATTATAGACGACCAAGTTTATGAGGGTATTTATTTCGATTCGAAGACAATTTGAACTCTTACACGCACAGTATGGAAATGGAATGTTTATTTTCAAATTTGTCAGTAATATGGTTAAACATAAGAATATCATGTTTAAACCATAATTATACCTACACGTACGAAGTCGCGGGCAGAAGTTAGTTGTTAATATAACCATTTTCCTAAAAATGGTTTATGTGCGCTGGATCGGATAATACATTTACGTATAATGATCCAAGACAATAATACTGACAGCAAAAATCGTAATAAAGGCTGCTTTATAGTGAAAACTTCTTTTAATGATTAAAAATAAAGCTAAATGAATTTAAAAAATCAGATTTACAAAAAAAAATATTGTAATAGGATCGTTTCTGTTGTTTACTAAGACACCATTGCAGGATTCAAAACAACTCAACAAAACTGATCCAAGTGAGTTGAATCTATTTTGTTGTATATCTAAAAGATTTAAAGAATCTAAATTTAGTTTTTCAAAAAGAATCCAAACGGATTGGATCCGTTTCGTTGAAAATATTAAAAGTAAAACGTGTGAATTGCATTTTCTTAAAAATGGTCCAAGCAGGTTGGATTTCTTTTGTTAAAACAAATGTGAATCAATTATGTAACTGATCTAATATCACTATACGGTTCCAAGCGTTATGGGTCTTTATGAAGGATATCTTTTTTACTCCGTCATACATGTGGGATGGTATCCCATGTTGATTAAAATATGAAAACACTATGTGAGCGGGGCGTCTTTTTGCTGAATGAAAATATACGCCTCAGAGACCTCTCTGGTATACTTAACTCATGTTTTGGTCATTTTGTGGATTGGATCCTTTTCCTTTAACTACGTCCAACTGTCCCCGTGATTTTTTGTTGTTAGCGGGCTACCCATCCCAGAGAGGAGAGACGCGTTCGGTCATTCATTATCTCATATATACTTTTTATTCATTTATTTATTACCCAAAAATATAAAGAACTTACATATACAAAAAAATACAAAATACAATAGTTTATTTCTTAAAAACAGACTTTTACAATTATGCTGACTCCTACACTAAGGCATTGTCTGTCCCGTGGGGGATATAGGTGTAGGTACTACAGTTATATTAAACGGCTACTGGCAACAATAATCCAAATTAGAATTTTAAGTAGGCACTATGGTAAACACTGCGCGTAAAGTAAACTCTTAACAATACATTTCCCTGTAGTAAAGTAATTTAGTCTGTCTATCCCTAACCTTTGTGTTTCACACTTATATGGATAAAAAAGATTTATTCAGGAAAAAAAAACACAAAAAAGAATAAAACTGAACCACTACATACCATCAAGATCTACAGCGCAGGGTTCTTATGGATATCATTTTAGTCTCGATCACATGGCATTTTTTTAACCCGATAATCTTTCCCTTAACGCATTCGCTGCCAAGAATCGGGGCTCGTATCCGATCCCGTGGTTTTCCTCGTATGTGAAGGAGAGCGACTAAGGCGTAGGCGCCCGCTAGGTTTGTTCCTGGTAGTGAAAGTGTTTATGTGAGATTGGTGAAATTTTAATAGGATAGGATCTTGTGATTCTCATTTAGCTTTGGATCGGTAAGAGAAGTTGTACCAATGTAACTGCAATTAATTAACTGTATCACGATTGAGTGTAATTTACAGCAATGAACTAAAGTACCTACCTCACCGGAACGAATGACAATGTTGTTGGATGACGACGACGTTCAAAGTTTTGAGAATATTGCGATGACCAAGCGGAAAATCGATTTGAAAACACTGACTTGAGTGTAAACCAAACTTATCAACCAACAGCAACATGGACATATATTACGTAAGGCACCCTTAATTAGCTGTATCCCATCCTTCCACAGTTTATTACTTTTGAACAATGAAGTTGCTTGGGCACCTAGCTAATACCCAAGTTTGATATTGAGCAGCAGCTGTGCTCTAATTCACAAGCGGCAGTTCATGCTTTGGATCGAGTTTCATCTATTGGGCTTGCCCATATATTACGTCATCGTTTATTGTCGATTTTTGACCCCCCCCTTCCGCCTTAAGTCTCAACCTAACGTTTTTCGGGAACGTATGCCATTGAGGAGACCTAGCTATCGACCGACTCGTAATCCAGGGAAAGGTCGACGGCACCAGACCGCCAGGCAGGTCACCAATGAGATGGACGATCAAAGCTTCATTAGATGCATCACTACACGCAAGCATAAGGAAGGCGATTGTCAGAAAGGAATGGTGGCGTGTTGTGAAGGTTGCTACCAACGCCTGAAATGACGACCACAACCACTCTGTCGACGAAGAAGAAAAGTATATAGTGACTTCGCCAAATACAGGCAGGCACTAGGCAGCCGTTCAGAGCCTGGCCTCGTTCGAATTGCAACCGTGATAAAACTGATAAAGTTAAAAAGACGAGGAGAATTATCTTAATCATATTCGAGTAATTGATTAATGAAACAATGCGTCGAGGGTCGAGAAACATGATGTCACTACTATTTTACAATCTATTTGTCATGCGTATTCTCGTACTCGTGATAAGCGGCGTTACCAAAAACAAACATCGTAATGAGGTAATATTGGATCTCATTATTATGCCGAGCTTGCGACTTCCTATTTGAACATTTTGAACATTTTAAACTTGCGAAACTGATAACAGTTATTTATAGAATCTCATACTTTTTAAGTTGGGTGTGCATAACTTACATTTTTATACTACTTCGGTTGTTGTTGGTATGTGAACAACAACAGTCAACAAGTAAGAAATCGGCCAAGTGCGTGTAGGGTTCCGTAGTTGCATGTCTGTCTTTGTTACATCCACACGTTTTACAAACCATTTTTTTGAAGTGAAAACTTCTTTAGCGGCGCTGAGCACTTTTTGGGATGGGGAAAGATTGTTAAATACGCGACAGATTTTTGTAACGTCAGATGTGAAGGAGGTCACAAACTTTTATATTT
Source organism: Epinotia ramella (assembly GCA_947578815.1). NCBI lineage: Eukaryota > Metazoa > Arthropoda > Insecta > Lepidoptera > Tortricidae > Epinotia > Epinotia ramella. Next base: position 9,455,428 of record OX388211.1, on the reverse strand, counting down.
TGCTGCTAGCCGATTCGACTTCATTCAAAACTGGACGCTATTCGTAAGAGTATAAAGCCGTTAAACACTTTTTGCAATAGCATATTCTGCAAATAAATTTGTAATAATACCAACGCGTCCTTCACCATTTTGCTATTGAGAAATTCGAATTTGGGCGTTATTCCTAAAGAGATAAAGCTTAGAAAAACATTTACCAACGGCAAAAACAAATTGATATTTTGGTCGCCACCGCCGTCTGCGTTGCAAATTCGAATAGATCGAATTTAGACGTTATTCCTAAAGAGATAAAGCTTTGAAAAATATTTGGCAATGGCAAAAACAAATTGGTATTGTGTTTGCCGCCGCCCGGAGCCGGCGGCCCGTCGCACCCAACGCGCCCGCGGGCCGTCCGCCTAAATAATTGATATTTTTTTATAAATTTGCGTAAAATTCATTTTTAGGGTGACACCGTAAGATGTCACGTGACCCGATCGAAAAACTGTTACAATGTTATTGAGTTTTCACTTCTGCCGGCACTCCCGGAGAGCAACCCGGTCTTTTTTTTTAATTCATAAAAACTAACAATAACGACGTTGTTTGATCGTGAAGTCACAAGCAAGTAATCCCTACAAATTCCATACCAACGGAGCGTTTTTGACGTTTCGTAAAAAGAAGCTGATTTGACTTTTGTCAAATACCGTATTGTTTCAGTCCTATAGGATTTTCTTATGTATCATCTTATGCATAATTTCTTTTCAAGTATCAGCGATGTCTGCTGAATTCTTCCCTTGTAAGCAAGCAATAACTCAAGTATAAATAAATGTCCAAGTTATAATCATACGTATGATTCGAAACATTGTATGAGTTATGTTCACTACAAGTGGCCACTTATGATGCACGGCTGTTTATGTTTAACTCTATGCATCGATCAGTGGACTGAGGTACATCACTTGAAAATGAACCAATTCTTTATAGCTTTCTATGCCGTGATGGGGAATTTAAGCATGGCTTCCAACGTAGGTACTTGATAGGTGAAGTAGTATAAAATGTTAATAGGGGTGTAAACTCGAAAATTATTATAACTCCAAAATAAAGAAGGCAAAAAAATATGCCTAGTGACGAAAATCCCATTCAGATATCTCAAAGAATTACGAAGCTACAACCGTTTTAATATTGCTTGTTAGAGAGAGAAAACGCAAACAGTGTGTGACGTCACGTTACGCGAGGCTGCCGGGGGGCCGCGTCGACGGCGGCGCCGAACACGATGGGGCACGGCACATTGCCGTCTATTAGTGACGTCACAATCTTCAAGCGTCATCGTTTCATATCAAGTTGCGTTTTGCGAAAAGGTGAAAGAACATACCCCTTCTTAAAACTTTGGAAACTTATAACTTCGTGATTATTTAACCTTTTGCGTTGATGTTTTCACCATTTGACTACATTTTTAATTCTTTTTCGAGAAAATACGACATTGATTATTTATTTTATTTAGTATCTACACCCCTATTGAATAGTTAAATAGCGTCACTGCAAGCTCCCCCTTATGCCAGCGTCCTTGTTGCTTAGACACACTCGAGAATACTCCTAAAATCCAAACTAAAAAAACATTATACTTACTTAGATCATTCCATCCATTACGCGCTCCCCCTTTATTATGTGTTGTGTCTATAACGTAACTACGTACCTAATAGTACTTCTATCCTTTATCAATCCATTAAGTATATAGTACTTACAAACGCCTATTTGTAAGCTCCGTGGCGCAAGAAAAGTCGAGACTAATAATACCTCATCGATTGAGTCGTTCATGACGTCACTTTACTCCAAGACAGCGCATCGCGTGGACTACGCGTTTACCACAATATCCCGGATTTCATGGATAATCCCACCCAAAATATATTATTAACGAGACTGGTTGGCAGTAAAAGCCGTAAAATGTTCGTTTTTAGAGCGCGATTGTAAACAAATAGAGACAATGGGCCATTTTCAAAAAACCTGTATACTTTCTTTATTATACAGAGGGGCTACCGCGAAACGAAAACGAACTTCGTTCGTGTATCTCCGTCTTTGTCGCTCGATCCAGCAAGTGCAACAGAGAGGGAGAAACACGGACGAAATTCGTTTTCGTTTCACGGTAGGCCCTCAGGGTATTAAGACTATTAAGTCGCCTGTGCCACAGAATAGGTAATGCCTGTGCTCTCGAGGATGTGCTGCGTTTGAGAGAGAGGAAAGTGTATTTGTTTGTCTCTGTAATGATTAGTTTTTTAATAATAATTATTGATTGCAAATTACTTACTCTACAGATTTTAATTTTGGAATTTTTGTTTTTAATAATATTTTTAATAATCGTTTGCACGGATATTGCATTATTTTATTGATATTAAACTTATACAGGGTGATTCAGGAGACATGAGCAGGATCAACCCTACGGATTCAATAGTTTATAAGCTACTCAGTCGTACCAGCATTGGTAAGATTAACGTGAATTTTTTTTTTAGTTGTGTAGGGTGACCATGATTTATTGTGAATGAAACTTCTACACAAAATGTAAAAAAAAACTGTGGGCGTTTAACTTAATTGCGATGGTAAAAGATCCATTAACATTAACTGTATGTGTAGGGTTGATCCTGCTCACGTCTCCTGAATCACCCTGTATATAAGTAGGTACCTACTAATATTATACAGAGGAAAAGTGTGTGAGACCGTAGTTTTGTAAGGTTGTATGTTTTGGGTAAATTCCGGAACCGGCGATTATCCGATTACAAAAATTATTTTACCTGCGTGTAGAAATTGTAGAATAGATTTACTGGATTGTTATAGGCTATTATTTACCCGCGGCAGCGTAGTTCTAAAACAAAACCAGCTAAGTGCGAGTCGGACTCGCGCACGAAGGGTTCCTTACCATTACCTATCTATAAAAACGGCAAAAAATCACATTTGTTGGGAGCCCCCTTAAATATTTATTTTATTCTGTTTTTTTTTTGTATTTGTTGTTATAGCGGCAACAGAAATACATCATCTGTGAAAATTTCAACTGTCTAACTATCACGTTTCATGAGATACAGCCTGGTGAGGACGGCCGCACAGCGGAGCCTTAGTAATAGGGTCCCGTTTTTACCCTTTGGGTACGGAACCCTAAAAACTATAGGATATAAAATAACTCAAATACATTTTTTGAAATTAGCATTATCCATACGATAAAAACGATTTCAGAAAAGGGTTCTAATTATATGTTAGGCTTCATTATTCCCGGTTGTGCCCTAAAGAAGCCCGGTGCCGCTTGGGCGCCTAAATCCAACGTTAACTACATTTTATATTAACCACAGGACGTGTCAATGCTCACGCGTGCCTGACGGAGTACAATTATAGGGACGTGTTATTGTTTCCGGTTTAGTAGTAAAGCCATGGACACATTAAACGTGATCTCATCGATACGTAGTACCAGAGCCAAGCAAGTGAAACAAGCGCTCGCGTCAGTCCTCCTCGCACCCTCACTTCGAGTACCCGTGCTCTCCGCTCCACGAGTGTAAACAAACCTTAAGTGTTCACCGACCGAATTAGAAAGTCTCCAAAATGGCCATCAGCAGATTGTCCATCCTCAAGTTCTTGGAGCTGGTGAGTAGATATTTCATTTAATAGTGTAATAATAAAACCACCGACCCTTGTGGCTCGTGAATGCAGGCAATACCAATACTAACAGTCGCTGAGATTATAACTAAATAGAGACCATTCTAGAAAACGACTCTATTTTTATGTCCGTAAGAATGAATTTCCTACATTATTTTAACTTACGAGTGCACAATGACCGCATGTCAATGTTGTGCCCTTCCAAGGCGTCGTTGACTTGCGTTGTGCGTTACAGTTTGGAGAAAGTTTTTAGTATTTTGTACGGTCTAAAGCCGCGGCCATAAGCCGGCTGTACACATTGGGCCGACGTTGGCGCGTAACAGAATGCAGCTGTTGAATATTTAAAAAAAATGTCGGTCAATCTTACACAAATCGCCTAGGTCGATTAGAAGGAATTTAATAGTCCCAAACTAAGCAAAGCTTTTACTATGGGTACTAGAAGACGATAAACATACTTATAGATAAATAAGTACTTAAATACATATAAAACATCCATGACTCAGGAAGAAATATTCGTGCTCATCACACAAATAAATGCCCTAACCGGGATTCGAATTAGCCCAAGACCTCTTGCTTCGTAGGCAGGGTCACTACCGTAAAACAGGGTGAGTAGGGACAAAACTGACATTCAAACCTCGATAACATTTTATTTTTACATATGCAAACTGAATGTTGTGTTTTACATATGCAAAATGAAGTGTTCCGGACGTTTGTATTTTGTTTTTTTAATGATTTTGGGTAGTTCAATTTCATAACTTTAACGATAAAAACGAAATCCCACCTCACTCCGTAGTCCCTCGTAGTTGGGGTGAGATGGGTTCTCATACAACAAAGGTGATTTTGGAAGAATGTTGGATCAATTTTTTTATTATGAATATATAGCTCCATTTTAAATTGGAATACATTATTTAGGTAGCAGTAGCCTTAAAATCCCATCTCACCCCCCTTTCATCCCTTCTCTCCCCATTCATAACCCAACTCTCCTCTCTCAGGCTAAAGCGGTCGTCAATATATGAAAAACATTTATGTATGTGTAAATTAAATTGAACATTACCTAAATGTAATACCTAGCTATGTACCATTTATTTTGACGGTGTTGTGAAAACAGCATTTTAAATCATATTTACCTACTTAACTTACATATCAAATTGTTATAAAAGCCATTACTTATTCTTATTTAAAGTCAAAACTAAGTTGCAGATCCAAGCCTTCCGATCTAACTTTATTCGCGTACTAGCTGTCCGCGCGGCTTCGCCCGCGTATTGCAAATAACGCAGGCAAACCCGCTTGACAAAACATAGCCTATAACTATCCAGAAAATCCATTCTTTAAACAGGTGAAAGAATTACATTTTACAAAGCTACAATCTCACAGACTTTTCATTATAATATTAGAATACCTACATAGATAGATGTACATCGTGAGCTTTTTCTATGGGAATATGGCTCAATTTCATGAAAATAATATGAAACGGTCGAAAAGGTTTTAGTATTTACTATTTACTCGAGTTAGTGTTGCTCTAGTATAAGTTTTACCGATACAAAACTTCACGATCGCGTTTGCGTTCTACCCTCAATTTGTATGGGATTTGACAGCTAAACGCAAACGTGGTCGTAACGTTTTGTTTCGGTAAAACTTATACTAGAGCCAGTCTTGCCTGTGGACACCCAAGTGTTATGGCTATGGCCTTTTAAGCCCTGACTTTGGCGCTTGACGCATACAGGCATTATAAGGCGCCTTTGCCGGGACTTAACTAGTTGATAGGTAACTGTATTGTCTACAGGAAATCTGATTTTGACCCGAAAACACTTCCTTGGCTTACTGCATGCGTAGGTACTGTGTTACCTACCTACGTTCCCGGTTACCTATTACGAATTAAATCAAAATTACCTTCGCGTTTTTCACAAATTACGCTCCAAGATCAAGCAGAGAGAGTCCGAATCGTATAGAGTTAAAAAATATATAAGGTACCTAGCTACATACACGAATAATGTCAGTTTAGTTAAATCTCTTTTGTTTTATTGTACCAAAGTGTATTATTTATTATCTATTCTGTGCCAAAGTCAAGTAATTAGTCCAGTTTGTAATAGGTACAGTTTGTTTGGTGTTTACGATTTTTGCCTAGTCTGGATTAACTGGCAATACTGATAACAGAAAAACGAGGTTAATCTTATCAGCGCCATTGACGATATCCAACACGATTGTAGTAATTTAGTATACAATTTACGAAGAAAAACATTCAACAACATTAAATTGTTCCATATACCTATATACAGGATGTTAACGGGGTCATGATCCAGAATGACAAAAAGCGAATAAGATGATCATACTGAACAACCTTTCCCATGGGACCAACCACGAAATCGCAAAAAAAAACCAGGTATTCCATACATTAACTCTCAATTAAATCGCAGTTAACTCACAGTTAACTCTTAATTGGCTCTTTTTTTTTGCGATTTCGTGGTTGGTCCCATGGGAAAGGTTGTTCAGTATGATCATCTTATTCGCTTTTTGTCATTCCGGATCCTGACCCCGTTAACATCCTGTATAATATACGATATAATATTTACAGATGTTTTTTTCACATTTTACTTTTATACTCAGAAATGCGTAATATTACCTGGATATTAATCAATATTAAAAGTGCGATGTGGTTCTTCTGACTCGTCCTCACAAACATGTATAATTACATCCTACAGCCCAGCTAGCATCGATAGGTTTTATCGTCACGTTTGACGGCAAAATTACTGAATATAATTATTGAAACCTAACGTCACAACAAAACCTATCGTGCTGGCCGCAGATGTTGTGAAAATTGAAATAAACATTGGATTAAATAAACTCGGTCATAGACGTCATAGTCATAGTACAGCGCGTATTAATGCGTTTAGGATGCAACTAGAATAGCTCTAGGATGAGAAATGTTTAATTTCAAATTAACGTTTTTCAAATTAAGTACTTTCATACAAGATGAAGTTGAACAAAACTACAATGAAGCAATATGCGTGAACATAATGTTTGAATGCGGCTGGGCTGTGCAAAGTTGTGTGAAGTAGGTACATACAATCACCACTCACCAGCATAAATATCTGCCATAACATAACAAAGCGGGCAAAAATATCTACCACGTCCTTACGGTCCTATTAAATAGAGTTATGTCAGATATTTATGCGCGCTTTGCTGTAGTAGATATTAACACTGGTGAGTGGTGACTGTACACTATACTTTAAACCATTTGTTTCTTTCTAGCAAGTCCCATAATACATATAGATATAAGTATGATTTATATCAAGGCCCAAACGGGACGCACGTTTTAATGGCTGATACGCCATCCATTATGAATACGAATACCTGCATTAACTTTCTCCTCAACTGGATCTATAAGCGTACATGTGCACTTTCCCTTCAACTGTAGGCTGTATGGCCCTACTAGCGGCATGGATATGTCGGCGGCCGATCATAAAATCCGCCAAGATCACGAAATTCCTAGGCATATCGTGAAACGCCGCCATATACACACCAATCTCATTTAAATCTGATGCGCGCGCTCGCTCACACGCCCGCCGAGCTAACGTTTCCGAACTCCGAAGGAGCTCGTGCAACATATTGAAATTCGATTGGGATGTGAAAGAGATGTACCGAGACGGTTGTTTAAATTAGTGGAGATGTTGAAAGAGAAATGTTGTTCTATGGACGTTCGTAAAACGATGTTGGTACGATCAATGTTTATCGCATCCACCCAGCAATGTTATACCTACGCTGCCAGCTCACTCATGCTCCGTAGTTCGTTCATTATCTTGTAGTCATATACACATACAGGATCATAAAATCAGGTCTATGAATAATTTTATAGTCATACTCAATGCTAAAACAAACGCATGTCGTTTATCGCCGTTGCCTATTGTTTTAAGTTAAAATGTGCGACCTACTACTTCCTGCGTACTAATGCATAACACAACGACGAATCATACTAATGATATGTGATATTAACTCCAGTTAAATAGAAAAAATCACTGTAGGTATTTAATGAACGAATTTCTTAGCATTGAATTTAATGAGGATAATGTGGATCGCGGTTGCAGCGAGCATAAACTTGATCCTGAATATACCTAGAAAAGCTATTGCACAAGCCTTCATTGAAGTGCACGCAGTCCATATATAGAATAGACCAGACCCCGTATCATGATCGGCCTTATCAAGCGATAAGTGACAAGATAGAAGCGTCGTCTCGTTCTATCGAACGGTGTCAGCCAGTGACGGACGCTATATCCTGTCACTTATCGTGTGATAAGGCCGACCATGATACGGGGTCAGCAAGTTAAGTTGCAGCTACCAATCTTATCTACTCTTTATTTCTGCTTCAGAAAATGGAGTACCTGGTCTATCTAAGTTAAACAACCAAATAATTCCGATTTGAAATACTTACTGCCTAGAAATAATATAGAAACAATAGAAAATTTTAATGTAAAAATGTAATTACTTAAATGAATGTAAATTGATAAAATTGTAATAATAATGCAATTATCTCATTAATGTAAATTGATTGATTAATTAATTGTGTTTTAAATTGATAAAATGTAATTAGATTATGTTGCATGATAACTTTAGTTTTAAGTAAATTGCCCAATACCCTAACAGGGTTCATGTGCACTTCAACTGTAAAGTTATAATAAGATCCTATGTAACACATGACTACTGCAATAAATGAATTATGAATTATGAATTATGCCAAGTATTTCCCACTCCTACTTGATTCTGGCCTTACTGTCAAGCCAAAAGGTCGTAGGTCGCTACAAATCCCGGATGCAAATGCGATTTTTCAATATCTTATCGATGCCCACGATTGTTCTAGTGACACCGACCGTAGCCGAGGTTATGATGAATTGATGACACTCGGTCACGTCTAAAAATCAGTACACGCTTTCGAACTTATGTCTGGGTAATAAGATTCATTATTGTTTACATGTTTTAAAACTTGATCGTACAAGCGATAACCAACACCCACGTGAAGGGGCCATGGAGTAAATACGGTGTACAAAAATCAGGGATCTACTGTTATATTATAGTCAGCATCATACGCGTGGTTGGACCGTATTGCTTAGAGATAAGGTCGGAAAGTGTTTACATCTATATGACATTGACTGTACCACGATGAACGCCAGCGGTCAGTCGGCGGCGTAGTCTATGAATGAACAGTTAAAATTTTAATTTAATCTGTGAAACTGTTCGTAATCTATTCAGAGGCCCCGTATCATGGTCGGCCTTATCACGCGATAAGTGACAAGATAAGAGCGTCGTCTCGTTCTGTCGAACAGTGTCAGCCGGTGACGGACGCTCTATCTTGTCAATTATCGTGTGATAAGGCCGGCCATGATACGGGGTCGGGGTCGAGGTGTTGTTTAGTGGACTGCGGCGCTACCACGAACTTCGAAAATCGAAGTTCGTAATATATGCATCCCTGTCACTCGAGTGAGGGAGTGCGATAGAGATGGAAATACCCGAACTTCGACTTTCGAAGTTCGTGGTAGCGCCGCTGGTGTAGTGACCCTTGATAGTATTTTCGATGGATATATTTTTAGCCTCCATTTCGGGCATTTATGAGTGGTCTGGTCTACTCACAAGTGCGCCTACGCAGGATGATTCACAGTAAAACGAGCGCTCGGTCAATGAGGTTCTCATGCATGATGCGGCCGTCCGACAATCGTGCGCCGGCGCCGGTTGGCACACGGTACGGTGACATCCGTCAAAATCGTGTGGGAACCAGAATGTCAATAACTAATCTTTGACGACGATGACAAACATTTTATTTAGTCGGATTATGTTCCAGCGCCGGCCCGGGCACGGCTCGAGCTCGGTACGGTGTACTGATGTAAATGATCCTTTACTTAGTACTATTGAACTGTGTATTTAAAGACATAAACAACACACTCCTTAAGGGGCTCCCATACGCCAATGACCTTCGATCTGAATCCCTTAGTTTTCTAATGTTTTTTGTAGCTTATTATATTCACAACAACGGCTTTAAGCAATATAGTACCTATCCCATATTTACTTCAAAGTTCATTGGTTTCGAGATATTTGGCATCAAAGTTGAACAATTTTAGGCCAAAAAAATGGTTTTCTGGCCATAACTTTTGTGTTAAGTAATTGGTTTAAAATGAACACCCTGGACCAGTTTTTAGAGACGTGACAGACGAACACAAATATGTAGATTTCATAATTATATGTTAGATCTTTCACGTCAATAGAGATACGAAATAAGTGTTTTTTTAGACAATGTTTAAAAAAATCATACAAATTTAAGTATTTATTTGTTTCAAAAGCCGGTGGACCAAAATGGAGATAAAAGATTCAAGAACCGATAACCGTTTGATTTATAATTCTATCTGTAGTGCAAAAGTAGGAGATACGATTCAAAACTTGTCAAAAATCGATGAAAACCTGGGGTAGCCCCTTAAGTAACATCAAGACATCTATTGTGCCGAGTCCACAACATATGCCGATTGCCGAGGGACTCTACAGTAACGTTCTTCAAGGAGTGTTCAGGTTTTTACAGGGTCAGCAACGAGCATTCAAGTCCCCCTGGAGTTGCAAGCGTCCTTAGGCTACGGTAACCGCATACCATCAGGCGGGCCGTAGCCTTGTTTGCCACCGATCGATGTGTTATAAAAAAAAACAGTCCATAACATTGTAAGGATAACTACGAGTAGAAGACCAAAACATCCGCACAAAGTAGCTAACGCCCGCGCCTTGGCATCCACCTTGTACTTACTCGCCCGAGTACCTGTATGAGGTCACGGCTCGCCCGAGTACCTATATGAGGTCACGGCTAAGAATAAATGGCACAAACACCCATTACCTTACGTTCATTCAATTACTACTATTAAGATTAACGCAGTCATTTCCATACTCTATAAGGGCGGGTTGCACCAAACCGTCTGTGTAATCGTAAGCGGTATTCGTTAAAATGTGAATGTATGGAAAGTTTGACAAGTTTCTATGGAATGACAGGTGCTGGCGCCATATTAAAGGCCTCCACCCACCGAACGCGTGGCGTGCGCGGCGCGCGTCGGGTGCGGTTCAAGCGGTATATTCACACCGCAAGCGGGCGGCGTGTAGCAGCGCGTATGCTGCGCGGGCCCGCGCGGGCCCGCGCGTCATATCTCTTTCACTACCAACACATTTAATATGTATCTCACTATCTCTATCACACGCAGCAGCGCGTGTGCTGCGCGGGCCTATATCTTGCTCCCTACCAACACATTTAATATGTATCTCACTATCTCAATCACACTCAGCAGCGCGGTAGCAGCGCGGGCCCGCGCTTCACACGCGCCGCGCACGACACGCGGCCGCGCTGCCGAGTTGTAACTTTAGCGCCGCTGGCCCGCGTTCGGACCGCGTTTCATGTGTGTTTGAAGTGCAGTTTCAATGTTTTACAACTTGCGCGGGCCCGCGCAGCACACGCGCCGCGCACGACACACGTTCGGTGGGACATCGAAAAAATGATAAGTTAATAATAGTTCTAAAAAGTCAGTAAAAATATTAATAAATGTCTTTGTCTTTATTTTGGTTCATTTACATTTGCTCTATAATATTCAAGATAAATCGTACAAAAAAAGATAATGCATGCTTCATTTAAATCTACATACCTAATTACTTCCGGGTGGAAAGTTTATCGGATTCTTGACTAAATCATCTTAGAACAACATTTTCAAATGAAATCAACAAAAAAAACGCTATTATAAATTAATGTTTTTCAAAACCGTATTTTGCATGGAGTACAGTCAATAATTTTAAGTTGGTGCAACCCGCCGGCGCCGTAGATAAGTCTACTATCCCAGTGGCGATGGCGGTGCGAGAAATTTTTCGATGTGCAACCCGGAACAGAAAAGTTATGAAATAATTTAGAGTATTTATAACTATTGCTTGCCTAAAAATAATAAAACCATAAAATGGCTGATTTGGATTCAGACTCGTTCCAGAAGTTACCGTCGTTACCGCATGACTCATGAGTACAGCGCCATCGACGGTGCATTTTTCTTACTAATGTGCGGGACCAAAGAACTCGGTACGTAGGTATGTATGTTGGTTTTTCAGCGATAACTTCGTATCACGTGGACCGATTTCAATATTTTTTATTTAATTCGAAAGAACATGCTCTCAGAAAAAAAATAGGAATTTGATGAGAAAAAACCATACAATGCACAATGGTGATAAAATGACAAGCATAGTCCAAAAAATATTTTTTACACGTGCGTTGTTCCAAATTTCAAATTGGAAGCATAAGTAGTTCTTGAGATGTCTAACGTTGTGACGGACAGACGGACGAAGTCGCACCGAGGATAAAGGGCTTTCCATATATATATATACTCGACGCCTATTATTTATTTATCGTATGGCAATTTAGTGTAAACCGTGAGATCTTTGAAAAGACAGTACGCGCCGCGACGCCTATTAACGGCACGGGATGTCAGGGGATTTTGGCAACTTTATAAGTTTCATTACATAGAAGTTTAATTAGTCATAAAAAACCTCCTGCTGAGCAGTGTTATCCATGGCCTTTGACGTGACCTATGTGACCTTGGATGACTCAAACAACAAATAAGTAAAATAACTGGTGTAAACCCACACGTATTCTTTTTATATGAGTTTAAGTGCCTTCTTATGCTTTAACCTCGTTTCTAGTTTATATAAATCGTATTGTGACATTTCCTTGAGATAACTTGCTAGTCAGGTAATATTGTCAAATAATATTTAAAGTTGGGTTGTTAATTTAAATGCAAAAACTTGCAATTCATTGCTTTTAATACGTTTCACTAAATTTGGTAAAAAATCAAGAGATAACCTACATTATGAGCGTTGTGTGTAGGTAGCAGATAAACGTGTTTACTTATTTTTAAGCCGCGATGTTATAACTTTAACATGTGTAGGTATCTGTGTGTCTGGCTGTGGGCTCGTAGGCCCCAAGCGGATTTTGTCCATCTGACTGTTCCTTACCTATGTTTGTTGTGCCAGATGTGTTGTTTTTTCGGTAGTTATACACTTGTTATTGGGATACCTATTGCCTTATCACTTTATCAGCTTAAACAAAAAAATGGTCAGAAGTGTAATAATATCACGCATTATGCCGGTTGTACACACTCGTCGCGACACCCCGAGACAGACCGAGAACGAGTGTGTACATGATGCTCTCACCTTGTCTCGCCCGCTCGGGTCTCGCCTCGGTACGCCTCGGTTGCGCGTCGGTTTTTGCGGCCGAATCAAGCTGATTTTCCACAGGGAGGGGCGAGACGAGACGAGGCGAGGCGAGAATTGAAATTTGGATAGCACTTCTGCCAACGAAGATGCGCGACGCACGAGAGAACTGAAAATTTGCCATTCGAATTTTTTGCGTCTCGATCCTCCGGTGGAAAATCAGCTTTAAATGGTTGTTCCGCTGTTCAAATGACGCAACGAGTGTGTACATGGTGTGCTCTCGTCGAGAGCTTCTCGCCCGAGACTCGGCGAGATGCTCTCGACGAGTGTGTACAGCCCGTATTCGCAGCACCGAGATTCGAGTCTCAACGGTTTTGCCGAACAATTTATCCTCATAAGAGAAGCTATCCTGTGAGACCCATTGAAAGTCGGCTTAGACGGCCTCGAGGCATGCGTCGCGTTCGCGACTTGAATGTATTATTGTGGTTCAATAATGATGCTAATGATATCACTTATTTATTTACCGCTCTAAATGGAAGAGATTAATTTAATTCAATAGTGTGCGGTGTGTGGTATATAAAGTACTCATATTTAGTACGTAAGTTGATATTAGGTAGTTGCTTTTCCGCGACTACCTTAATAATTTGTGTCCGTTTCGTCGTGGAAGCCACGGTTGCCTTACTATTTTAATTTTATTGTTTTACTAATCGAGATTAGGTAATTAGCTTAAGGCGCGTCGCCTGTCCGTAAATACGGCCTAATATGATATAATGCAATGTAATGACTTGCCAGCTTTCCTAACTAATGTTTAAGACCAAGAAGTTGGACGTGCAAACGCAAACATACCTAAACATCAACGTTAAAATCGGCATCTAGCATTACAAATCAAATGTTAGAAAACAGAAGTATTTCTGTATGCATATTACCAACATATCTTCATAATTAGTGAGATAAAGGAGCGTTGTATCTCGAAGTCTTGACCGTTTCTCAACCTGACCATAATTAACTTTTAAGTTAGTGCTAACTTCCTTAATAGTTTCCTTTGTTAGCGGCATTTTAGTTCAAGATTTCAACATTTTTTGTGTCGGTAGTACCTATAAGGAAACAGTTAATTTACCTAGGTATCTTTTACATTTTATAACATCAGGCAAATGACTTTGTTGAAATAGGCCAAACTCTAACGGACATATTCATTATTTTAACGTTTTTTTGGAAGTAACTATCGATTTAAATCTATTAACTTTAAGATAGGCTGTTAACTTTATCCAAATACCTATTCAAAAGATATCTACATAATATATCAGAGTACTTATAGATAAAATAACTGATTGAATGAATCGAATGAGATATGAATACGTGTGTGGCGTGCTGTCACACAGATCTGTTTGTAGTTATATAATTATTTTGATACTAGCCATGAGTTAATTTTTTGTAGGCCTCTTTCCGCACTTTCGTGTACTGTGACTGTGTCCCAACTCTTGCCACTAAAAATCACTACCGTGTCATCAGCGTATGAAATGACATGAACATCTTGGATTTGCATTTCAGTAAGGCCGTTAATGTAAGCGAGAAACAGAGTGGGGCCGAGCACACTTCCTTATGGCACGCCAAAGGAGATGTCGCAGTCCTTACTAAGAACTTTTCCGACCTTAACTCTTTGTTTTCTATTTCTGAGATAGTCTTTAAATAGATCCAATGGTTTGCCCCTAATCCCCATGTGCTCCAACCTATCTACATAATGCCATACAATATTTCCGTAACTTCGCAAACCGAACATTTTATCAGTTCATATTTTAATTAAGTTTGGCCCAGGTTGGGGTCATGTTGGAGAAACTCGGCATACATTAAAAACGCTAAGACTGCATGAATCAAATCCACAACCGTCGATAGGTATTGTTATTAAATCTTTGTTTTTTTCCGGGGACCGAGTTTTTCTCGGCTGTAATACTACGAAAAATTGATTTCTATTCAAAATTAAACAAAAAACCAATAACTGATCGTTTACCAAAAAAAAAAACGAAATAAACTGAAAGAAAACAAAAAAACCTCATCGCTGGGGTTCCAACTTGCAGCCATCAACAAAAAAAACCATTCGGTAACCATTGGTAGTCAATGTCGTCATCGAAGAGTAAGCCTGCCTTTTGCGAGAGAATACAGAAAAAACTAATTTTCTCGAAAATAAGACGAAGCTAGATCGGTCTCTAGGCCCCGTAAACCCCTATACTGCACATTTTACAAATATATATAAACAATATTACATCCAAATACCCTTATCACGAAACAAATTATTTTTAATTAAATATTTATCTCTGTATCATATCGATTAATTTTACATCCATTGTTTTTTCATGTTTTATCTATATTTTGCTGAAAGTTTGAATAGGGTTCTTTTTAATTTCTAGTCAAGTATATGCTTGCCAATTTTCAAGTCTTTAGCTCATAGATTCAAGGGGTTCCCATACAAACTTCAACCCCATTTTTTAACCCTTTTGGACCCTTATCTTTATAATTTTTATAACCCCTAGGCCGAAAATCCATTGAACGTTTTAGTAAAAGTTGCATATTAATCCATTCGATAGTTTTCCCATGATACCCGGACAAACAGAAAACATAACACTCCTTTTCGTTGGGCTGTCGTAAGATGGCGCTGTTGCGTAAAGTAAAGACGATTTTATCCAAATATTCTCAAATTTGGCCTGTGGGTCACCGTAACTCCGTCGAACTTTTTTATACGTTTAATATGGTTTGTTGGAGTTCAGACGCCGACAAAAATCTGGAGAATGACCTTCTAGATGCGTGGAAATTGGTGAAGTTCTGCATCGCGCTATTGAAGTTTTTAATGTATGTTGTATAAATAAAATTTCCTTCAAGTTCTATTTATTATGTCTCACTGACAACCTCAACGAACTTTCACATTTATTATATGTAGAGATTTAGTATATACAAATCAAACAATGCCAACAATTTGTTGTTGTTTATAAAGAGGAGTGACTTCATTAATGGAATACGGACTTCAACGTGACATGCGATGCGAGCAATGAATATGTCCTGATTCCTTGCTTTAACAAAACATTAAACCACATTTTATATATTAATTAGTACCTATACAATATGGTTTAATGATTTGGCATAACAATTAATCACCGTATATGACTCACGCATTTTGACGACTAGCAATTCGTAGTAAACAATGTTATCGTACGAGTAACTTATAGGTATATTTCATCGGACCTGTTCTGAGTAGGTACTCAGAACAGGTCCGCGATATATAAACATGAGATCATTTTGTTCCATTTATTTTCGTGAATGACGCTCCGCCGGAAAAGGAACCACTGACGCATGCGGCCTTCTTGAGGATTCTATTGTGGTCTAACTGACCACATTTTGTTATGCCATTGTATTTTTTTGTACTGTCGTGGCCTTACTTCAGAACATGCCTCTGTAACCTCTATTTCTTTTAAACCAACGTGACCGATTACAGTCCTGGCATCCACAACACTTGACCAACAATTGACCTCAGATAGCCAGTATAAGTCTGACCTTTGGTTATACATAGTTATTACAAATCTCTAGAATTAATGTTGCGTCATGTGGTGATGTGTGTCGTGATAGATTGTAAATAGCATAGCAGGTGACACGAGTTCGTAGGCTTGTAGGCTATCCGGGCCAATTTTCCATAAGGATTTCCTCCACACACGCCAAAAATAACTTTTTATGCTGTATTAATACATCTATATAGACTCGGGCAGAATAATTTGATGGATTATTTGACTGATAGGGATAAAGATGATATGTAAATTTCACTACATACCTCTACGTACACTAGACATATGCTGAACGATGAAGCTTTAAAGTGCATTAAATTAAACATAAATAGAGACGACATCAAGCGAGATGGTTTTTCTGCTATCCTGCCAGACTTTACGTGTTAGGTCTTTCTTGCTGACCAATTCGACCATAGCCCTGCCTAACAGAGTAAAAAAGTTGTATGATCCTACAAATATTATACTTAATGCGAAAGTATCTCGGTTAATCAATTACGCTTAAACGGCTCAACCGATTTGGATGAAATTATGAACGAAGACAGTTTATAGCCTGGATAAAAAATATAGGATAGTTTTTTCCCGGGTCAACGCAGAGTGAGTGAGTGAGAGAGAGAGGGTTCGCGGCGGGAAGCTTGTGTTCAATAAATACACTCAGGTGGATGTCACACTGCGCCGCATCTCCGGACGGAGGTGCGTTTCTCGTTATATTCAAGTACCTCAGACAGTACGAAAAACGCACCTTCGTCCGGAGATGCGGCGCACTGTGACATCCATCTTACTTTGCTCAGACACAGTTAATACGCAGATGTTAACGTCACTAATGCTTTTAACAATCTGTGCTAAAAGCATATACTATTCTGCGTTTCAGGGCAAGGTTAATTAGTGGAATATTTTTAGAAGGTGTACACAACTAGCTGGGTACTTTAATTGGTAGCTTAAATAGATACATTATAGACACTTACGTGTGAGTAATCAAACTACTTTGTTTTTTCAACATGTTTCGTCCTTTATATCCTCCTGGGTCTCAATATCCTACAAAAAGGATAAAAGGGTTAAGTTGAATAGTAACATTTTAAAGAAAAATTGTTTCTTTTGAAAAGATGAAAATTTAAAACTATATCCGAACCGCTTGGTTCAAAATTCCATTGTTATTTATTTTGAAGTGTGAAGTGTGAATACATTCCTGATATTTATTCCCTTTAAAATTGATTCGACGTAACGGGCTTTAACATTTTAACAATGAAAGCATTGGTTTCTTAGATAGTGGTATATTTACTTTTCAAAATAGTCACATGCCATCGACCCGTACATATTATGGTAGCCATGTGCCTGCATTGTTGCCAAATCCTTCAGAAATACAGCAAACAGTTCATACTTGAAATACACTGCTAAAATTAAGTTCCTATGAAACTCAATGGCACCCTCCTCTTTCCAGGCGCTGACATGCTCATGCGTGGGGCTGCACGCTGTGAGCTTCAACGCCGAGGTGGAGCTGGGCATGCTGGTCACCGGCACCTTCGTCGGCTACCTCATCGTGTTCGCCGGCGCTGCCGCTGGTAAAACCTTTACTTACATAGCCGGGCCCTTGGTGGCCATTTTCAAATAGCTCCAACTGACTCATTGATCACCGGTACCATTGCCGGGTACCTCCTGGCATTAGCCGGCGCTGCCGCTGGTGAATCCTTTACTTACATAGCCGGGCCCTTGGTGGCCGTTTCCAAATGGCTCCAAGTGCTCCAACTGACTCATTGATCCCTGGTACCTTCGTCGGCTACCACATCTTGTTCACCGGCGCTGCAGCTGGTAAATTCTTTATTTACGAAGCCTATGGTGCTGGACTTTTCTAGGTGGCCCCAACTAGCTCTTAGGCTGAGTATGTTGATCACCTTTATCGGCTTCATCAACGTGTTCGCTGTCGCTGGTACACTTTAGTAAAATAGCCGGGCGATGCTGATGTTTCTAACTGGCTCTTAGGCCAGGTATACTGGTAGCCGTACGCAGTTGAATGCCAAGAGCGATCCTGCGACGTCCCCCCTACAAGGCGGAGCCGGATGTCGTTGGTGGTTAGACGGTACTCCATTTCCGGTTAGTCCGTCATACCCGTCCTGCCTCCCCAGATAGGACGGGATGCGTAAACGCATTTCCCCAACGTTAAAAAAAAAAAGGTATACTGGTAGCCGCCACCATCGTCGCGTACCGCATAGTTTTCGTTCGACGGAACTGCCGCTCAACTTAACAACGGTGAGGTGGAACTGGGCATGGTGATCGACACTTTCGACCGACCGACGCTATCGCTAGTAAGTAAACACTTTACTGACTCAGCAGGGCTTCTGGTGATCGTTTCCAGAATTGTGTGAGCTTCAGAGGCGAGGTGGATCTGGGCATGATGGCACTGGTCAATGGCACCTTTCTTGGGTAATGTGAAGGCAGCTGTCTTTGACGCTGTGGGTATACTGGTAATCGGCACCATAGTTGGATACCTCAGTGCACTCGTTATCTTTACCTTTGCTGCTGTTTATAAACACACTCTTTAAAAGCCAAGCAGAAAAAGTTGTCTAAAATGTTGCTACCAGTGTAGAATACATAGATTTGCTAAAGATACATTGTAAAGTGATGTCACTACGCCTAATTTTAACCAATTGCTTGAGAACAGAACTAACAGTTCCGTTTAATGAAGCGTCTAGAGTTGTGAAGTACACCTACACAACAATTAACTTATTAGTGCTTGACCCTAATGCGCAGACCTTGCGCTAAATTAATCAACATTTATTGCATTTTAGTACAAAGAACTACTCATGCATCTCCACGCCTTAGTCATTATTCATGGGTTTTCTGTGGTCTTCTTAAGTCAGTCCAGCGAGGTAAACTCAGCATCATTATAGTTAGTAGCAGCCAAAGTTGCCAATTTCGGTACACATCTTTATTACTGTAAGAGTAAGGAGTGTTACGATTTATTGGCTACTTTGGCTGCTACCAACTATACGATGCTAGTTTTTACTAACCCTTAACTTAATGTGAACGAAATCAAAGCCTGAAACAATCGACTATTAATTTTCAGGATACCTGCTCCAGACTCCATCCCACAAGCGCATCGACGTTTTCTACACGCTGATCGGAGTCGGCCTCTTTATTGCCAGCGGCGCAATGATCATTGAAAGGTTAGTCCTTTTTTTACACGCTTTTATTTTTAGTTTCACATGTCCCGTTGTCTGTCTGTCTGTCTGTCTGTCTGTCTGTCTGTCTGTAATCAAATCTTGCCAGTTAAATTTGACCCACTTCCTGGTGACCGATTGAGCTGAAATTTTGGGTATAAGTATAGTTTGGATGACAATTCAATATATGGTTCAATATTTGATGATGGAGACAGAAGGTGGTCATGGGAATTCAGTACTTAACCGACGTAACCCCGTTGAGTTTGGGCTCGTTAGAATCGTCTCAATGAGTAGTTGATGATGGTATACAGAAAAGTACAATAGGCAATAAAAGCTTGTACCAAAAATTAAATTTTTGACAGAAATTTGTTTTGTACTTGAAGCGTATGTTTTGATATTTTTACTACTAAGACGGTGGCAAAGCATACAGTCTGCCAGCAGATACTGTAGCCTATATCAAAACGGTTGTGACTCCACAGGAATCACACGCGCGTTATCGACTCTTTAATTGAATTGAAGATTCGTTATGTTGGCAGCTAGAGACAAACGCAACTCCTACACTCTCACCACAGCGCATACTTCGGAGTTCTGGCGGCCTTAACTCACCACCTTTTAGGAATACAACACCACATAGATATCCCTACAGAACAAGTAGTGTTACTATGGTTGTGGCTGTGGTTTTCTTTAAGGTTTTCTGAACTTCCCCAGTTGGGCTGCTCCAAATATGAGGGAGATGACATACCACTGTGCCCTACCTCTTAATGACCATATGACCGTATGTCAAAATGTCAATATGTATGTCAGTTTTATGTCAGAGTATGCAGGATACGATCGGAAATGTCAGGAGTAATGTCATAATACACACGTTTGGTGTTAATGAGCTTCTTTAATGCACTAAAAATATAACAAGTCAATAATGTAGGTTACGCATGGCATCATATTCGACTGAAAAGGCAATAGTATATTAAATGCGATACGATGTACGATAGCTAGCTCGTACAAATACTCTATTTTTACATATTTTTTTTTATTAGTTTAATTGTTTGTTCATTTATTTCCACTTCTAGTTCCTTTATTTATTACTTTATTACTTTACTTTCATCCTACCACCATCCTACTTAACTTGAGTACTCGTATTGTATCATCATCATCATCATCGAGAAAAGACTTCTGTCTGACCAATATGATAATTTCCTTGATTTTATGATCTATTCTGATAAACTAAAAACACACAAAAACATGATTTCAGATTCCACAACGCCTCCAGGACCGAATTTGTCAATAAGAACTTGGCGAAAGGCTCTCTAGCCCTCATCAATGGCGCCATCCTGCTCGTGGATGCCATTCTCACGCAGCGAGGCGGTTAAACTCATACTTTCCGCTCTAAGCCAGCAATGAACAATTTAATGCTAAGCACTTTAACAATACGACTTGTCGGTACAAATAATTTATATTTAAAGACTTACTTAATAAGATTTATTACCATCTGGGCCGTTTATACTTCTAAAGGAAGTACAAAGATATAAAGATAGTAATCCTATCTCTGCAAGTAGCACGTAATGAATTAACGATAATTGAACTTTAGTTGGAACGATAAGTTTCATGTGACAATTTCCATCAACGAGCGTGCAATGAACCGTGATTATCTGATTCTTGTATAAAAGTAACCCCAGACATCCCATAGGGTAGTTTCGTACCGGTAGACATAAATTAAATATATTGAATCTCTCATGAACTTTGATAACTAATACTAACTAATGAAAAATACCACCGCGTGTTCATACCTCTTCGTAAAATGAATTGCCATAAAATACATTCAGTACAGTATTGAAAATACATCAAAACTTGATATTAATAAATTCTCTATGATTTCTATGAACTATCAGTAATAGTGTCTACTTGCTTATTGAAGTTTCACGAAAATACAAATTCACTACTCTTACGAATATACCCTTTGAGATTGAAATACATTGATTGATACAATCCCTTACAGGGATAAGTTCGCCTTTGTCCCGATTTAACTTTTTTTTTGTCTGTATTTTTAACTCTGTCTTGTGTACCTACAATAAAGTATTTACATACATACATACAATCTACGAATGTCTAAGATTATACACATAAATGTAAGATAGACTATAATAACTTATTTTTGACCGATTTAAGGTTTTCAGAGCTTTATCCATTTACAACAGTCACAATGGCATTTAAACAATATTTTATATCACTTTTATACAGTCCAGTATTTTATAAAATGTGTATCAATAAACTTATTTTTATTAAATGCCTGTTACATTATTGTTAGTGTTTTATTTTGAACTAAGAGTACCTAGTTAGTTACCCCGCGCGGGCAGGATTTTACAGCATTTATAACAGTCGGCATTAATACTGTTAATGCAGACGGATAAAGCGAGCTTAAAACGCTATAAATCTGTCCAATTGGTTATTTATTCGCATTGGTACTGAGATAATACAGCGGTGTCCGCTTAATTGTATTGTTGCAAAAGGTCGCCGCGTGTAACCACTCTAAGGGTGGGTTGCACCAAACCGTCTGCAATCGTAAGCGGAGTTCGTTAAAATCTGAATCGGATAAAGCGAATACTTTTTTTTAGTATGTTTATACTTCTAGTACATATCTATATATCTGTGTATGTACTATCGGCTGCAATAATGCATGGACACCTTACGGCCCAGTTTCGCTTGCATCGTTTGACGTCTGCTGCTCACACAGTTGCACGTGGTGCTCAATAATTAAACTAGATGGCGTTGTTGGCGCTACTATTTAGAGATACCGCGGAAAATAAGCACTATACTAGGCACATTAAATACCTTTAAATTGACACCTGTTATCACCAGAAATATTCTCATATTAGTATAATTATTAACAAGGCTATTAAATGCTAATTTATAATAACTGTATTTAAGTGCGATACCACTGGTATGTGAATGCTATATTTCCACCATTACCTATAATGTTGAGATAGCTCAATGGATTAAGACATGTGCTCTAGGCTCAGCGGCCTAGAACGAGCGAGGTTCGAATCCCAGCTGTAATGGGAGGTTTATGTTTTTGTATTTTTTTATATTTGTTCTATTTCTACATGTTTAGATGAAAGTTTTTTATATACAAATATTAGTCATAAAGAAAGTTATATATTCATAACTTAAATAATTAAAACAGCATTTTATGTTTTAATATGTTTATTTTGTTCACTACGGTTCTGTTAAAGCAATTTTATAATACTACTTAGTAATAGTTACCTATCAACTTTGTAACATTTTTATTGAGGTAATAGCTTAAGTTTCATTTCCATAATTGGAAAAAGATTGAAGCTTCACCCCAATAAATATAATATTGACAATATTAACTTACAACCGGGTTATCTAACATTCAAATCAGCAGAACGCATTAAGGTGTTAATTGCCATAATATATCTTTACCTATATGTGAGCGTTCAAACCACGAATTATTGTGTTATTGATTTGAAAATAATCATAATAATTTTATTTGGGCTTTCACCGTTACTTACACTTGTTTGATCTTATGAAATATCACATTTTAAATAGTAAAGGAATATAAAAAAAGAAAGCAAACAGCATATTAATACCTACCTACTGAAACAATATATATTTTTTAAATTTATTTAGGATAACCCGGTTTATAGAATATATAAATCTTAACGTAATCCGTACTCTTTGGGCGACAGCATCTGCACTTTTTCTATATTAGGAACTACGCGACCATTATCACGGCACGTATTATTATAACACCATAAACTTAAATGGCGCTGTTGACTGGATTTAATACACTTCACTTTTTCACTCTTCACTTCAGACAGCCATATCATAGGCCAAATTACAACCTTGTTTTCTGGCCTTCCGTTAGCAACAACGAACTGGGCTTTCGCTTGTGTGGAATGTGGGTTATCCGCTTAAACAAATTTTCTTCGTACAGGTCATCTTCACAGCTTCATAATGCGCGGCATCAATGAGACCTGGTCTACGAGATCCTTCCTATTGTGCCCATAAAACAACCGTTCTTCGCTGTAACAACTGTATTCGTAAATACACAATAAGAACAATGTAAGATACGAGTATGTAGTAAGGTATAATATATATTACAAAACATATGTAAACACTATATACTTACGTTTACATTATATTTAACCAATTAATTGTGATCTTTTAACTAGATCAAACGAGAACTCATTGTTATGGTTGTATAGAAGGAAATCGAATCGTAAATGGCCGACAAACGAACAAGAAGTAAGTGCCATAAGAAATATAAGAAATTGGATGGTAGTTATGTATTACAATACAGTCTACCCTCCTCAATTATTCGTAGTTGTGATGTGACGAATATTTGCATACAAAATTAAACTGATGACGAATTTCAACCAATCTTTCGATTGTCATAATGGCCCAATGGTAACTAGACAGGTTTACCTCGACCTAAGTTATCAACTTATCATCACTGGAAGGTTCCGAGTTCAAATCTGCGCCCAGCCAAGTTATGGTGGGAATCAGTGTTTTTGTAATTTATTCGATGTTTGAATATTTCCTCGTAGTGCAAACATAAGAAAAAGATGAATAAATCCACAAAAAGGTGAGAGTGACAAACAAAAAATTGGCAACGCGCTGGAGTTGACTTGATAAATATAATGTAAAAATAATAGAATAGGTGGTAACCCACAAGAATACAGTTTTAAAAGACAATAAAATCATCAATTTTATTTTTGCCAAAAAATTGCTTACAACGCCATCTAGTGAAATCTCCCTAATAGTCGTGCGTTGTGCTCATAGATGGCGTAGGATCGGCGGACAAGCGAATCTGTTTCTGGAATGACCATGCACTTATGCTGTCTGCTGTACCTACTTATCTACTTTTAAACTGTTAATACCAGACCCCGTATCATGGTCAGCCTTATCACACGATAAGTGACAAGATAGAGCGTCCGTCTCTGACTGACACCGTTCGATAGAACGAGACGACGTTCCTATCTTCTCACTTATCGCGTGATAAGGCCGACCATGATACGGGGTCTGTAATGACTGTACAGCATTTTTGACCTCCTTGCACATATTGTACATCGTAGTTACCTGGCCAGCATGACATAAGAGAAGGTCAAGTGTCGATGCCAAAGTAATTGTCAAGTCATTGTCCGATGAGTTTCAAACTATTTACCTACTCCAAATTAAAAACTTTAAAAAAACTGAGTATATGGCTGCAGTGCAGAGCGTGCCAGAGAAATAAACATACACTTTTACACTTCGTACTTCGTACACTCGAAACAGGACGCAACTTGCAGATTCTGCCAGGAGACAGAGGAAACAGCAATGCACATTCTCTGCTCCTGCGGAACACTCATGCACAAAAGAAGTATCTACCTAGGGCGGCACATCGTGCACCCAGAAGAGGTACAACATATCACCGCCTAAAGAATCTGGAATTTCCTAGAGGCAACGGGTCTCAACGGTGAAATCTAAACAAAGGGCTGCCACAATAGATCGAAGCGGCATATACCACACAATAAATAAACACTCGAAAAACGTAAGTCCCCCCCTGTCGAAGTTGGGTCATCATCATCATCATCATATCAGCCGAAAGACGTCCACTGCTGGACATAGGCCTCCCCCAAAGTGTGCCAAAGTGACCGATCCCGCGCCACCCGCAACCAGCGGACTCCCGCAACCTTTACCAGGTCATCAGTCCACCTTGTGGGGGGCTTACCCACGCCGCGCTTTCCGGTACGTGGTCGCCACTCGAGAACCTTTCTGCCCCAACGGCCATCGGTTCTACGTGCTATGTGCCCTGCCCACTGCCAATTAAGTTTAACGATTCGGGTAGCGGATATGGGTACTTAATGTTTAATGGTGCTAAATCGACGCGGTTCACGCCATCAATGACTCTGTGCGTTATGAAACGCTAGTATGTGACATTATTCCACTATTTTCGACAGAGTTGATAAAAAATATTTAAAAAAAAATTGTAATACCTTGAAAATGAAAAAAACTTATTCACTTATTACTTAGTTATATAAGTTTTTTCATCACACTTGGTCGTAAATGGTGTTATTCCATGCCTGTAAACAGAAGGGGCTCCCGTCAAAAATCAACAAAATTTAGTAGTTTTCATTTCGACACTCGTCCTCGGTTTATTGAAGCTAGCTTTCCAGGTGCAGATATGGGAAAGTTTGATTCCTGTTTAACATTTTTGATATTGAATAACTTGAAAAATGTTAATACAGAATTAATTATCCATTTTTAAAGAGAGGTCGGTAAAAATACAAAACCCGACACTTCATCCTCATTAAAACTTTTATACACCCGAAACTCATACCTACTCATACATACTGAACTTACCTATAAATTTGATATGCGTCTTTATAATCTTACTACTTAACACAAAAGTTATGGCCAGAAAACCAGTTTATTGGCCTAAAATTGTTCAACTTTGATGCCAAATATCTCGAAAACAATTAACTTTGAAGTAAATATGGGATACTATATTGCTTAAAGCCGTTGTTTTTAATATAATAAGCTACAAAAAACATTAGAAAACTAAGGGATTCAGATCGAAGGTCATTGGCGTATGGGAGCCCCATCAATGACTCTGTGCGTTATGAAACGCTAGTACTCGTATGTGACATTATTCCACTATTTTCGGCAGAGTTGATAAAAAATATTAAAAAAAAAATTGTAATACCTTGAAAATGAAAAAAACTTATTAACTTATTACTTAGTTAAGTATATAAGTTTTTTCATCACACTTGGTCGTAAATGGTGTTATTCCATGCCTGTAAACAGAAGTACAATGGCCTAGATGGTTCCCACGGGAGTTATGAGCTTGTGTGTGATCTGATTGGTTTAAACAAATCGAGTTGGCCGCGCGCCACTAGAATTCTGCTCTATGATTGGTTGAAAAAACGACCGGGTTGCACTCCGGGAGTGCCGGCAGAAGTGAAAACTCAATGACATTGTAACAGTTTTTCGATCAGGTCATGTGTCCGTCTTACGAATTTTCAATCTGTCGAATCTTACGGTCACGTGACATCTTACGGTCACGTGACCTGTTGCGAGTATTTCTCGAATCTCACGGTCACGTGACATCTTGCGGGCACGTGACATCTTACGGTCACGTGACACCTTACGGTCACCTGATATCTTACGGTCACGTGATCTGTGGCCAGTTTAACAATTTTTCCCCATCACAAAAAGTGCACAACGCCCCGCTTGATTGGTTGAAATGAAATATTGAAGTTGCGCGCTCCACTCGCACTGGGAAGTGAAGTTGTCAATTTCGTAAATCTTTGATACAGATTATGTGATTTTACCCCAATTTGTCAGTACAACATGTCGAAGTCACAATTGGGTGTAGCGTACAGATGTAACAATCCGACATTGCATGTGCATGCAATTTCTCTGTACAACTGTTTGACAGTTGGATCAGCAGCGCAACATGCCTCCAGACGATAGCAATTACTTAGTCAGCTTCTGATAAATTGGGGCTGACAAATCATGACATGTATACACCCCATGAAACATAGATTTGTCTGTCTTTTGTAGTTATTATTTCCTCGCAAATGTAATGAAAATGATTGTGTATAACACGGGCGTAAGGATATTGCTATTGTGTACCTATTAATTGCTGCGGCACTATACTTATGCGTCATCGTCAGCCGCACCATTTATGTTCGTCGCTTGGCGATCTAAGTATAAGTTTCTTTCCAAAAATGCATCCGTAATCCATAATATTTCTCAAGTCCAATGTTTTTTAACATGAAACTAATCAAATTAGTCCAAAAGCCCAAATTGATATTTTCGGATTTCGGTCCCTTTCGTTTAGAATGGCGGTATTCCATACTGTGTGATCACTAAACAGTTAGTTACTGCTTAATTCGTTGCTTACAATTCTATACAGACTGATCTTAATTTATAACCCTGCAATAGGGTTGCGGCCTAAGATTTTTTTATGATGTCATTCGAACCAGTTTTTGGAGGGGAACAAATGTTTGTATGGGAGCAACTACAATTAAATAACATAAATACCCAAAAATTTAAGACAAAGATAGACCTCGCTGGCGGCAGCGCAAAACGCTTCATACAGATAGACAACCACGTATGACGTCACAAGTGGGTTCTCTATTGGATCGCATAAAATCATTTGGAATAATATAATAACGCATAATTTTTTATAGCCGAATTAGCGTTAAGCCTAATCATGTTATGGCATAAATTTTTAGGCATAAAATTAAAAAGAATAAACGAAAATAGCATAATCATCGCAAAGACTAACATCAGATAGCATAAATACAAAAAGACATAATAATTACTTGGCATCATTACAAAACGCATAAAAATTGTGTCCTAAAAAATAAAATCATGCATTACACAAAGCAATGAAAGCAGCAATGCACGGCCCAATAATGTACAGCCTGATAATCCATGTACATTGGGACGGTCATCTGTGCGGACTAATAATCTCCAGCGAGTCGACGCCACCCCGCTGCGCGGGGTGTCTATTTCTGGTCTGAGGAACACAAGTGAACCCTAACCTAACTGACCTAAGACAGAGTTCGCTTATGACAAGCCATTTTTATCCGCCCTGATAATGCACGACCCAATAATCCGCGTCCACGAAAAGTGTAAATGCATTGTAACAACGAAATTGAGTTTTAGTCATTTAGAAAACTGAAATTATGGATAAGAAATTATGGATAATGACAGATATACCAAATAGTTATTAGCCCAAACAATAGTATGCGTAATATGTATTCGGCCAATACAGATTAGTTCAACTGAAATTATGCTATTAGCGTAGTATGCCAAACAAAGTAGTAGGCCAAAGTATTATTATGCGACAGTATTATTATGCCAATAGAAATTATGCCAAATCAATTATGCGAAACTATATTAGTATAAAAAAAAAATTATGCCAATGAAGAGGATCCCTCACAAGTGACATTTGTACTAATCGTCGTATGGAAAGTAAGGTAAATTGTTCTTTCGGTCGCGAAATACTGCGTTTAAGTACATAGTTCTCATACAATTTTGTTTCTATAAAAGCGTAAGGATTCTATTGGTAGCTTTAAAATGACTCTTGGGCAATAAAAAAAAAAATGCATATTTTTTCCATATTTCCTATCGCGGTTCTTGAGATACAGCCTGGCGACAGACAAAACGGCAAAAAAAAACACGTTTGTTGTATGGGAGCCCCCCTTAAATATTTATTTTATTTTGTTTTTAGTATTCGTTGTTATAGCGGCAACAGAAATATCGCGGTTCTTCAGATACACACAGGACAGCGAAATCTTAGTAATAGGGTCCCGTTTTTACCCTTTGGGTACGGAACCCTAAAAACGAATATCAGTCTTCATGCCCGCAACTGTAGGCATTCTTAAAACATGAATAACCACAATTTATAATTTATCCAGGGTTTAGAGCATGCGCATCTATTTATCGTGTTCCTGAATAAATAATCTTCGGCCGTCATTGCCGGCTACACGCCGCGTAATTGCCGATGTCGGTCCGTCTGTCACTGCGCTAAACAAGTTATTTCGGCGACTAACGCATTACTATTTTAAGTATTCGGGAAATAATTAATGGGCCCGTATTCGTTCCTAGAAAATATAGGTAGGGGTCTCTATATAGGTAAGTAATTATTTTTTTCTACCCATTCCAAATTTTGACCAAGTTATTGTTACTCAACAAAATCATAAGTGCCAACGACATTCATAAACTTATGTAGGTATTCATAACAGACAACTATGTGTTCAGATAATTCATGATGTGAATGGAACTCTAATACTTCTACCTTCTCCGCATTTAATGTGTTCATTGCGTACATAGTAACATTTGAATACATGATGTTGTTGTAGATTATCAATCTTAGAAATTAGACGTTTTAGCCATTGCCAAATATTTTTCAAAGCTTTATCTCTTTAGGAATAACGTCTAAATTCGAACAATTCGAATTTGCAAGAACAGCAGATGGCGGTGCACGGTGGCGACCAAAATATCAATTTGTTTTTGCCGTTGGTAAATATTTTTCTAAGCTTTATCTCTTTAGGAATAACGGCCAAATTCGAACTATTCCAATTTTCTCAATAGCAAAACGGTGAAGGACGCGTTGGTATTATTACAAATTTATTTGCAGAATATGCTATTGCAAAAAGTGTTTAACGGCTTCATACTCTTACGAATAGCATTCAGTTTTGAATGAAGTCGAATCGGCTAGCAGCAAAAAGTGACCTCCTTCACATCTGACGTCACAAAACTCTGTCGCGTATTTAACAATTTTTCCCCATCCCAAAAAGTGCTCAGCGCCGCTAAAGAAGTTTTCACTTCAAAAAACTAATACATATATTTTCGATTCGGGTGCCGATGCGCAGATAACCAATCCAACCAAGTTGTTATCGACCGTCTTAATTAACACATTATTAGAAATGTTGTATTCTGTGCCAAAACGACGCTTTTCTATTTCTAATAACTCGGGTTCCCTGGCGTCAGCAAACATTGCCGATGCACTACAACAGAATGGAGGCTGTTTGGTTATAATACGTAAGGCATTATTGTATTGTACTCTAAGGGTGTTGTAAGCTTTTCGTTTATATTTTGTCCACAGCTGACAGGTATATAAACTTTGGCAATATGCTCTAAACAGGACAAGCTTAACATCCCTAGAGCACTTTGCAAATCGGCGTGCCAGCATATTGCTGCGTATAGCTAGGGCTTTTCCAGCATGTTTTGGCAGCCCCCGACGTATTCGTGTGGTTTTGTAATTATGTACTCCCTATACCTACACCTTGTAACCAATCAATAGTTTTTGAAAACTATGGTTATATTTATCTTTTTGTATAAATGTTAGTTGAAGTTTTTTCTAAATTTTATTTAATTATTTTCTAATTACATTCGTAGTGGGTTTAAAAAAAATGCTTTTATTCTTTATTTAATTTTTTGTTCATGTGTAGGTATTTCGTTTATTACTCGTAATACTTACAGCTTAGCTAGCTCCGAAATCGATTAAAAATAATACAGTAAGACTAAGGATTGTCTTTTGATTTGAGTGTGTGGTTCAGAACTGAGCTTAGCCCATACTAATATTATAAATTCGAAAGTGTCTGTTACCTCTTCACGCTTAAATCGCTGAACCGATTGAGATGAAATTGGGTATGGAGATAGTTAGTTTCCCGGGGTGAAATAGGGGGGTGAAAGTTTGTATGGAGCTACGATTTAAACGAGTTCCACGCGGACGGAGTCGCGGGCAGAAGCTAGTCGTATATAAAAAGTCTACATTTTATATAATTTTCCTATTAGCCGTAATCTCCCGTCGACGCAGCTCTTAGTTTATATTTTACGAGTCGATGTCACGGATTACCGTCAAAAATAGAATTGTCATTCAGCACACATTGATTCACTACTAAGAATCGTTACGCTCGTAGCCGATTCCGTGGTTTTACCGTATGTAGCGGAAAGCGACTACAGCGTAGGCACACGCTAGGCGGGTTCCTGGCAATGAAAGTGCTTTAAGAAGCATTAATTTTGAACTCATGTATAGTTAATTCAATCTACTCAGTGATCATGTTTAATATGATAAACTAGTAAATATTGAAATTAATACGGGAATCAAATTTGCCCGTGAGCTATGCACATCGAACACAATCAGGTAAATTGTCAGTCGGAGAGCTGGCAAACAGAACCGACTCCATTTACCAATGAAAAGCAAACAGGTGAGGTGGCCGCGTAAGGCGGAGTTGTGTTCGGTGCATAATTAAGATAGCTCCGATCGTCTTCGCTCCGGGCTCGAGGGTTCCCACGGGTAATATATTCAATCGGTTTCTATAAATTTGCTTTACTGTGGACTGTGGCCAGGCCCCGTATCATGGTCGGCCTTATCACGCGATAAGTGACAAGATAGAGCGTCAGTCTCGTTCTGTCGAACGGGGTCAGCCAGTGACGGAAGCTCTATCTTGTCACTTATCGCGTGATAAGGCCGACCATGATACGGGGCCAGAGCATCGTTTGAGGTCTATAAATTAGAGGGGCGATGAGCTCAATAGTTTCAAGCCCCGCATTTACCCAGAAACCAAAAATCTTTTTTGGAATTCTTAGATGCATTCGATTTTTTTTTATAGTACATAAATTGTTTATTTGCAACCTTATGTACTTAATTCTAAGATACAAAGGACCCTGGCAGGGTGTAGCAACGTGCTTATTTTTAATTTATTTAAAGCTAGGTATTAACAATATATATAGATCTTAGTACTATGTTATAACACAATTACTAAGCATATATAAGTTTCTTTTTTCTCTATCGTGCCATTAATTACATATTTGCTCTATCGTGGTTCTAATAATGAAACATAGTTTACTTTAAAAAGTTTTAACCAACTTCAATTTAATACTCCACCAAGCCACGAGAACATTTCCACATTTCTTTTCCAATTTATCAAATGAACTGATTTCCGAGAGCAAATACGTTGATAATTAGAGAAAAAAACCCAATCACTGTATGTGGCCCGATAATATTTGACTTCCGTTGATTCCACAAGGATCATCTTCGGCACTTCACTAGTTGCTATTTCAATGGAATCTTATCAGAATCTGTGATAATATACTTTTGTACTTTTAAGTACACAATTGAGGAATTCCATAAGTCTTTATCATCAATTCCACTCCACCAAAATTATGATTTCCGGGTGTAAATACACGAGTTATAATAGAAAATACCAAAATCACTACACGCGTGCCCAATATAATTGAGGAGCTCAATTCCTCATGGATCCCATCATCCAACTGAATTTTTGAAAAATATAATACCTATGCATATAAGACAAACGAAAAAAAATGATTACGAATCGGCTCATCAATGACGGAGTTCTGAGGTAATAACATTGAAAAAAAAAAGAAAAAAAAATACAACCGAATTGAGAACTTCCTCCGTTTTTTGAAGTCTGAAGTCTTTTTTTTTTTAAATAAGAATTTGTTTTTAACCCATTCAAAGCCAAGAATCGCTACGCGCTACGCTCGTAGCCCATCCCGTGGTTTTCCTCGTATGTAGCGGAAAGCGACTACGGCGGTCTGGCGCATATGTGTCGTCATTGCCCCTGAATGTGTAGCCCTAGTAAATTGTAATCAGTAAATCGCTCTGGGCCGGCAATAAGCGAAATAATAGCGGCGTAGCATTATGAAGTTGTACTCTTCGTAATAAGTCTTCGTGAAGAACGAGCGTAAAATTAAAAATTCTTGGCTAGAGAGTGAGTTTGCAAAAATATTTTTGGGTTATTTATTTGTTTGTCGACAACAAGAGACAAACTTTTGTGTGCTACGGTCAATATTAGCTACGCCGTAGAGGTCATCGTAGCAACCTCGCGTATGACCGGATACGAATATGTGAATTGTGAAATAGGACACTGAAAATAGGTGAATTGAAGTTTAACGAGCGCGGAAAACCAGTATTGATTTGTATCCCGCGCAAGTAGGGTTTAAAATATATTATACTTGTTAGGTTTTAATATTAGAATAAGTAATCATATAAGGTAAGAAAAAGCATTATGGTTAGACAACAAACTACTAGCTACTACTATAGCCTCATTTCTGATGCGATCACGCAGAGAAACTCCCAACATATCTCTCTCCATAGCCCTTTGGGTGACTTTGAGCCTTCTTATGAGGCCCACAGTAAGCGACCACGTTTCAGTGCCATATATGTCATCACGTGCAACACACACTGGTCTCGTCTTGAGACACTGCGGAATAGGGTGTTATTCATCATTACGATGGGTATAAAAATAAATAATATAATTTCATTCGCCGTAACAATATTTGATATATTTTCAAGGTATATAATCACTCATTGTATTTAATAAACGTGGGTTATAATTTCAACATATATATATTTATTTTGTATAACTATCATCGGCTATAACACTTATTTTGTATAATCATTATATGGTATAATGCTCATGTTATATACAAGTTATATATTATAACTATTAAGTAGCATAATATTTTATTATCTAAAGAAAATGTAGCAAACATAACGGTTTGCAAATTATACTATGTAAATATTAGGTAGTAAAAAAGTGATCGGTTCTGGCGCTTCGCCGGCGGCTACCGCGATGTCATTTGTTCATTATAGGAAATATGCATTATATTTAAAGTAGGTTATATTAAATATTATTACATCAAATGATCATTATATAAAATGATAAATATAACGTATGTAAATATATTATGTGTTGTTATATGACTCAAGAATTATATGAATAAGTGTTATTGCGACTAATATTATTTCAAACATTTTTATAGGCATCGATATTCGTTACGCACCCCTCTTTCTCGAAGTTGGACCTATCTAACTGGATAGTTCGTCCTAGGTATACATAATCGTCTACAACTTCGAGCGTAAAGTGTCCGATTGTAATGGGAGTTGGTACTACATGGGCATTTGACATGATCTTCGTCTTATCCATGTTCATTCTTAGACCGACTCGCTCGGAAGCTCGCCTCCCGAACAAGCCGGTTTCCGAAGAGGCTTTAGTACCGTAGACCACATCCACATGCTCCGTCAGGTTATACAAAAGACCAAGGAGTATAACCTGCCCCTCTGCTTGGCGTTCGTGGACTACGAGAAAGCCTTCGATTCGATTGAAACCTGGGCCGTACTACAGTCTCTCCAGCGGTGCCAAGTTGACTATCGCTATATCGAAGTGCTGAAGTGTTTGTACGAGAACGCCACTATGTCAGTTCGACTCCAGGACCAGAACTCAAAATCTCACTTAATGAAAAATAAATAAAACATCACTACGTTTTTCAAAAAAAGCCATTCCCGAAGATTGTTGCATCTCTTTTTCCCGTGCGCGGAAGGCATAAGCGTGTCTCTGTCAAGGTGGCGTGGCCGACTCGAATCAAGGCATCCCCTTAATAGAATGCATGATGGTCGTCTGCCGCCGCCCATATGTCGGCCTGCATATTTCACCAGCTCGCGAAAACCTACGGCGAATCTTTAGTAGCTTTGGTTTTGGCATGAAATAAAAGATAGTTTTATGAACATAATATTGTACCCGAATTTAATACTAATACGTGAGTTGAACCGTGTAATTATTAGTATTATTATAATATTGTACCTTTTACTTTTACCTTGTTCTCTTTAAATTAACTAGGTCTACTCGCAATACTTGGTACACATATCATACTAGCTTCTGCCCGCGACTCCGTCCGCGTGGAATTCGTTTCTATCGTAGCTCCTTATGGATTGATTTCCGGGATAAAAACTGTCCTATGCCCTTCCCCGGGAGACAAGCTATCTCTATACCTACCTAAATCGGTTCAGCCGTTTTAAGCGTGAAGAGGTAACAGACAGACAGACGAACAGACAGACACACATTCGCATTTATAATGTAGGTATGGATACATGAAATCCTAGATATTCATGATTATTGATTAAAACCATCACTACTGTAGCAAACGTAGAAACCTCTCCATCCTTTAATGCCCTAATAAAAAGACTAATCTGGAATCATTGGTAGGCAGGCGTTCTACTTTTTGATGACTATAAAAGTACGTTGTGGAAATCTAAAATCGTGACGAAATGCTGTAATATTGCGTAAGTTATATTATATTTAATTTAACTTGTGTAGTCGGTTATATATTGAGTATTAAAGGCACTAAATTAAAATAACTTTTAATATGATCCGTTTGTATGGCGAGGGGAGAGATGGTAACACAGTGGTAATTTGGGTTCTAATCATGATCTTTTTCATAATTAAAGACATTATACAAACAATTCGTATTTAATATAGAAAATGAATGTGACGATGTTGACAATAAATCTCTACCAATTCGTTAAAAAAACGATTTTAATTATCCTCTTTGTACATCGAAAAGTAAAAGTAAAAAGTAATGCCCCAGATCAGAGATGGGCAAAATGTAATCGACTAACGATTAACAACTAAAATTACAAGAATTAGTTGCGATTGACGATTGAAAACGACGATTGATCAATTGTAGTTGTACAGAGTGCAACTAATTTAGTTGCAACTAAATTAGTTGCCGATTGATTTCGGACAACTAAATTTTGTAATCGACTAATTAGTTAGACTAAATTCTTTGCGACTAATGTTAGAAGCAAATTGAATAGAAAACCTCGGTATGGCTATGTTGACAGACTGATTAGGACATCTTAACTTATGTTTAAAAATAAAATAGTCATGTATTATTTACGATATTTTGACCATTTCTAAGGAGTGAGATCTCTGTTCGTTTAATGACCACACGTTGAAAACAAAATAGACCGCGTAGATAATAAACAACATGCAGATGTGTCATTCAATAGAACGTGTTATTTTTAGAATATGCGTCGGCACTTGCACCAATATGCAACAAACAACTTCCAGGTAAGTAGGATTATCCCATTGTTTTGTCACCGGGTGACACTAAAAAAAGTTTTACTATTGACAGAGACTGCAAAATATTGATAATTTCTATGTCTAAGAATTCTAAGATTTACTCAGTATCGTATAATTCAAATTATTAATAATGCACCAACCTACTTTATTGTTTCCGATTTGTAAACACTGCAGTTTTTCGCAATTTGTCGCTACCAATATATCGTTACTAGCTTTTGCCCGCGGCTTCGCCCGCGTACTAAAAGTAATTCCAACCGTCTACAGAAAAGGTGCTTCTCAGTTTGACCCATATGTTCGAATTGAATTGCAATTTGGCACAAATACTTTCAAAAATGTTCATGTCCACAATGTTAAATTTCAAAATCGATGCCATTTTCGTAATTAACGTCCCAAAAAACCATAAAACGACAACCATATTGATATTTAGACATTTCAACCCCATCGCATCCCAATAGGGGAGATGGTATTTCACGTCCGCCATGTTGGATTTTAAAATCGTGTTTTTTTTGTAATCAGCGACTCTATAAACCATAGAAACGACACCCATGTCGATTTTCAGACTTTGTGACCACATTCCCCCCTTTTAGGGGTTGAATTTTCAAAAAACCTGAAACACGTGTTTTCTAATTTATCGTTAGGATTACTCCTGTGAAGTTTCGAATTCGAATAAAATAGTAATCTTGTTTCTCCATACAAACTTTGGACTCTCATTTCACCCCCTTAGGGGTTGAATTTTGATAAATCTTTTCTTAGTGCACCCCTACAACTTATAAGGAACCTACATGCCAAATTTGGAATCTCTAGAACCAGCGGTTTGGGCTGTGCGTTGATAGATCAGTCAGTCAGTCAGTCAGTTTCTTCTTTTATATACTTAGATAATAATATTATGGCCCATAATATTGCATTGTCATTCAAGCATTTCAAATTAAATGTGTATACATAATTTTAGCTCAATCGGTTGAAGATATCTGCTTCAAAATAAGTCGCAAAATTCTACCCAAACTAACATAGTTACAAGTGTTACATACAACATACGAGTACCTCCAATGTTACATACATACCTACTTGTAAGTTGTAGTTACATATTGTAAGATAAAAAATGCAAAAACGAGCGACTACGTAGTTTTAATATAGATTTAATCGTGAAATTTAGTCGATTGAAACTAAAACTAATTTAGTTGTTAGCATTCTCACAACTAATTCAATCGCAACTAAATTAATCGCAACTAAAAAATGACGATTGATATTTTTAGTCGATTGATTAGTTAACTAAAATATTAATCGATTAATGCCCATCTCTGCCCCAGATATAATAACGTACTAGTAGGTACGAGTATACTAGGTATTAGCACCATAACCAGTGTCATTTCATGAAAGCAGAATGATACTATATTTTCGTTTGTTTACCAATGAATATGATAATAGTTCGAAACATAAGAAACATCATTTACTGTTGGCTGCTTATATGACAGTTTGGTTAAAATCGGAGTAAGTATTGCGAGCTTCAAGAACCGTAAATTCTCACACCGCACCGCCTCATGGAACCTTAGTCCGATTCGATTAGCCTTGTGAAACATCGCTAGAAACAAGAAATAGTTACCTCATATTTTACAAGGTAGTTTATAGTTTTTGGCCATACAAAATTTTAAGCACCTGATTTAAGTCTTACAATGGGACAACCTGAGTATGTATATAATATCTTCAATTTAATGTCCCTGTATTCTCAAATAAATGTGAATGAAAACAATGTCCTAGGGAAGTCCCTTACTGTCATTAAGACAACTGGAATTACGGCCCGGCCTTTTGCAATCAAGTATTATTCAGACAATGTCGCTTTGGCAACTTAAGTTATAAGTTATGAGCACTTTGCAACATTACACGGCTCCCCAATTTCACATGGAAAGTGCTTACGAACAGAGCGACGCTTATTTTCAAAAATATTTACAAACTACAGGTCCGAATTGCCGTCATTAAGGACTAGGACATCATAGAGGCACATTTCCATGCAAATGAATCGTGTGGTGGTGCGTGGTTGTTCGTATCTCAACAGCCATCTTTAATAACCATAAATCTGCAAATCGGTTCGATCTATTATTTATGGCCTAGAAAAAATTAGGCTCCCATCCCAGTTGATGGGGAAAATGATTCAATATTCAGTTATGGATAATTAGTCATATATGTATTATGTGTACTATTGTAATTGGTGTATATACTTACTTATTTAGAATTGTTCGTAATTGGTATGTAATTATGTATATTTAATTCCTTAATCTGTACTATAGAGGAAAAGTCTGTGAGGTCCTTTTGTATGAAGGGGGTAATCTCCAGAATGAGAATGAAGAGTCATTCAATTTGAAAAAAATATTTTATTGGTATATTAGAATATGGAGCTTCATGAAGAACATAATTATGATATTGTTTGTCGCATAGTATAGTATTGATATAGGTACATAGTACATATACAAAGGTACAGATACAAAAGGCCGGACCGTGTTTCTGACGTCTTGCCCAGGCATATTGTGGTCCTAGGTTATAAGCTCATAATTAACCGAATATTGTTACGATTTAAATGGTATCTCTTTAAGTAAGTACTCCATACGTATCACATATCAAATGGATTACCCCACTTTCACGGCTATAAAAATCAGAATGTCAGAGACATGAAACATAAACGATGTCCTAGGGATAATCCCTTCTGGCAATGAAGACAAATGCAATAGCGTTTAATCATTCGGAATCCTCTGCTATTAACCGACTTCAAAACAGGATTAGTACCTATTGGTTTATGCTAACTTTTTATATGGTATTGAAATAGTATAATCATCAACATTATCCAAATTCCAACATGACGCATATATACATACATGCACAACGTATCGGCACCTCTTCCTAAAAAAAGAGGTAAGTAAAAGCTGTAAAAGCAAGTTTATTTTTCTTAATTAAAGTTAGCAAGCGAAATCGAACGTATCCAGACAAATAGGATGAAGTAAACAAAATGGGAGACATCAGTCTGCAGAAGCGCATAGACCAGTGCCCCAATTACTTGCCATTGATAGCTTACAACAAAAGTGGGTCATGATTTTCTCGTTTGTTGTACATACCTATACCGCAGTGTGAACTGTGAAGTAACAATGCAACAACATTGTGTATGCAACTTTACTTTTAGGGATGGCAATGCGCGCTCTAGTCCCTTGGTGTTGCAGGCATCCATTACCTCCACAGGCTACGGTATGCGTTTACTATCGGCGGCTCGTACGCTTGTTTGTCACCGACGTGGCATAAAGAAACAAAAAATCAACGTTTTGTTTTTTTTTGTAATGTCCGCGGCAGTTCACGATGGGGAACTTGTTATTTAAATAGTATTCGGATAAAACACTTTTGATGATATTACTAGACCTCACCAGTCACGCATGTATGAAAATGCGGACAGGTAAGTGAGCGCCTATCTATCGCCTTTTACCACGTACCCAGCGTTTATTCTCGTAATTTTCCCAACGCAAGTTTTGTCTTACCCCTTCGAATGAAAAAGTTTAATTCGTGTAAATCGTGCCATTCCCGGTCTGTCCCAGCGATAGATCGACCATTAAGCGGCGCGGCCCGCGAGACGGCGGCCCTCGCCGATATCGGTACACATTATCTGGGTCTAATTGCACACATTAATTGTTTAAATGACTAATTGGTCTGCGCGAAGGGATAACTTTGTGAAATATGATAATAATT
This sequence comes from Epinotia ramella, assembly GCA_947578815.1. Classification (NCBI taxonomy): domain Eukaryota; kingdom Metazoa; phylum Arthropoda; class Insecta; order Lepidoptera; family Tortricidae; genus Epinotia; species Epinotia ramella. Next base: position 9,415,804 of record OX388211.1, on the reverse strand, counting down.
GTCGGCATAAACGCAGTTTCTGCGCGATTTCGTGTAAATTAAGAGTTTCAGATGTTCTGAAGCAGCGTTTTATTGTATTTGTTCGCAATGTGATGAATTTTGTTAATTATAGAAAAAGTTAATGCGTCTTATTTTTCGTTCAGATCTACCAAGCAATAGGTATTTACGTACATTTTCGCATCAAACCTAGTTTCTAATTTTTTTTTGGCTACGCTACCCGTTATATTCATTTGAATAAATATAACGGGTAGCTTTACTCGTAATATTTATTAAACTAAAGCAATTAAGGAGGTGCACGTCGCAAAAAAAAATCATCTGTTTACTATTTTGTAACAAAGCTCACTCTAGTTCTAGAGTATTCTGTTGATCCTGCTATTTTACGACAGTATTATTTGTACATAGTTTTTTTCTTCGTATTTCCCACTACATGTGTCGCGCTTACCCGCTGGCGCGGCTGTAAATGGTTAGTAAAGTAATTAGGAGAGTCGATTTTTCCCCACACGTCATACAATGGTGATATACGGGCGACTATACAAAGTCATTTCCAGGGCATACCTCATTTGTTATCCGCGTATATAAAGCATAAGCAGACAATGCATCGTACGATTAGTTGGGGAATACAGTAGGCGCGAAAGAAATTGGCCCTCACATTCCCGAAAGTTAGCCGGCAAATTACTTTCTGCGTTGAAGTACATTTTTCTTGATTTTGCCCTATAGGTAATACCAACATTTTGTACATTAAGTGCTCCAGAGGTATTTAGCTTTCAAGAACAAGAGTAACATTATCGTTTCTGGATGAAAGATATACCAAATATATATCTTCCAGTATCTTTCCTTCAGAATAATCGTATAATACTATTCAAGTATCAGTAATAATAGTAACCGAAACGCTTAACTAAAAACAGGAGCAAAGAAAAGATATTGTGAAATTTGTGAACAAGTGGCAGGCTATCAGCACGGCTAGCACGCGACGGCGCGCGAGTTCTCTCGATTTTTCTCGCACTATCCGTCTCTCTCTTATTAGAACACTTAGAACAAGAGGTATAGTGCGAGAAAAATCGAGAGTATGTCGCGACCGTCGTGTGCTAGACGTGCAGGTCGCTATCAATACTAGGTATAATGGAGTTAACTTAGTCTCTAACTCACATTAATCTTGGTTACCGACTTTCTTTCTCGGTTAATATGACATATACAACAGGGCTAAAAAGCCGTACGATACGAAAGTATACTTGAGATCACTTAATGTGGCTGACTTTTTATAAAACTGTCATTGAAATTGGAATCTTTTACCTTGGACGATAAAGTAGCTTTTTGAACAGACTACTTTGATGCAATACGGGTGTAGACTCGGAAATTATTATTACTTCAAAAGAAAGAAGGCAAAAAAAAGACCGGGTTGCACTCCGGGAGTGCCGGCAGAAGTGAAAACTCAATGGCATTGTAACAGTTTTTCGATCAGGTCACGTGTCCGTCTTACGAGTTTTCAATCTTTCGAATCTCACGGTCACGTGACATCTTACGGTCACGTGACCAGTGGCGAGTTTAACAATTTTTCCCCGTCACAAAAACTGCACAGCGCCGCTTAAGAAGTTTTCACTTCAAAAATATGCCTAGTGTCGAAAATCCCATTCAGATATCTCAAAGAATTACGAAGCTACAACCGTTTTATTATTATATTGCTTGTTAGAGTGAGAAAACGCAAACAGTGTGTGACGTCACGTTACGGGATGCTGCCGGGGGGCCGCGTCGACGGCGGCGCCGAACACGATGGGGCACGGCACATTGCCGTCTATTAGTGACGTCACAATCTTCCAGCGTCATCGTTTCATATGAAGTTGCGTTTTGCGAAAAAGGGACAGAACATACCGCTTCTTAAAACTTTGGAGACTTATAACTTCGTGATTATTTAACCTTTTGCGTTGATTTTTTCTCCATTTGACTACATTTTTAATCCTTTTTCGAGAAAATATGACATTATTGATTATTTTATTTAGTGTCTACACCCCTATTCGGACAACTCAAATAATCTCAACTATACGCGGCACACACAGCAGAAAATACACGTTATCCACGTTAATCCCCTAGCCTGATCCCCCAGGGGAATTAGCGGCAATTATTTTATATTCAACTAGGAAAAAATGATAATGTTCGGTTATGGCGCTTCGCCGGACGCTACCGCGTCACGCTCGCTTCGCTCGCTCGGCTCGCGCGCTGTAGGGTCGCAGTTCAACTAACAACCTAACCGTTTTTTTCCCCTGGGGGATCAGGCTAGGGGATTAACGTGGACAACAGCAGAAAACACGGTTCTAAAAAAGTTCTAGAAAATTCTGTTCGCTTCAGAAGACCATGCATGTCTACCTACACACGCTACGAGTTAACGGCGTAATAGAGGAAAAAACGGGTCCCTACAAACGTCTTTAGGTAATTTACCTTCTGTTACTGTCTCCGCTGTGTAACGCCATCAATGGGCGCTGTGTCCAAGTGAATTGTTGTGCCTACGACTCCAACACGCCGTAGGTGATAAATCGCACTAAACAATAGCGCAGCAGGCCCGACGCTAACGCGAGATCGGACAAGCATAAATCAGAGATAGGCAGCCGATACGTAGTTTTACTGCAATCCTTGCTGGTAAGCTGGTGTGACGTTGCCTTTATTTACTGTTCGAGTACTTACCTACAACGTATTCCTTACTTTTCAATACAGATGAAACACGCGTTATAGTAATTGGAATCCGGTCCCAAATATATTTGGAGGAATTTACCTTAAGAGGAATAGCTACGAAACGCTAAGGCTCTTAAATACTTAAGCTGGTTTAATGAAAAAAAAATGTTGGTGTTCTTTGATGTTTAATTAGTAATCTTCCACACCACAAGTGGTATTATAAAAAAAAGTTTTCAAAAAAAGTTTGGTACCTGATTTATTTATCGAAAACCAGAACGTTTTATTGTTATGACTTATGACAATATGATTTTTTATTAAACGCAAGTTGGTTCATGTGCGGTATAGCCGCCATCGTTATAAAACGGAAAGCTTCATCACATCATAAGTTCTCGATACGCGCATACTTGCTACGAGTGCTACGCCGTAGCGAGTAGCCGAGATTGCCTGTTGCGTAACAAAAATAAGGGGGCCGATCACAGACTTACATTTCCAATTTCTATGTTATACCAATATATTTTGCATGACCATGAGAAACCGTTACAGGATTTCTGAGGGAATTAAGTGTGCGAATAACAAGTACAAATCCATATTCACGAGTAATTTCCCGTCCTTTTTACAAAAAAGCGGTAGGTATAATAGGTACTGTTCCTTATTAAAAGTAGAGCACATCACATGTATTTATTTTATTAAAATCAGCAAACAAAAATCATTCAATAACATGATATCGATCTCTGGCGCCGGTCTCGCAACCTAGCTGTCAAATTAGACACTAACCTTATGCAAAGGTTAACAGAGGCTCGTACAAGTACCATACATAAATAATTTAGTGATGGAACTCTACATATAAATATCCATACTTCTAACTACAATTAACTCGCAGTTTCCGGCCAGAGTTGCATCCTGCGCCAACAGCTAGAACATGTGTTCGAACTATCTGATACACGCGGCCCGCGGGCCTGTTTGTAACTATCGGCAACTTGAAAAGAGTTGCTGTCAGAGCCGGTATATTTAATATGAGTTAGCCTTAATTAAACTAATGAAGCTAGATGATTAAAACGAGGTTTTCACTACTCTTGATATAATTAAGTATTTGAAAGTATTCTCACTCACCACAGGAATAGTGCTAGAAGGTGGCGGCTCTCATGAGGGGAACTAAGTGCATACCTAATATCCGTTCCTGTTTAATACCTCGTTCAACTAACTAATAAAGTACCTACACACATCACATTTACCGTAAAAGGTCTGGTTGATGTAACTGGTGACCGAAGAGATGGCGGCTTTCTCGCGCAATGCATCAGCATCAGCGAGAAAATTCTGCCAGCTCTTCGGAACCATGCCTTGAGGGCCTTTTTAGGGTTCCGTAGTCAACAAGGATATAACAGGCCGACAAAGATATAAAACTAGCTGAGAGGAACCTGCAAAATGACTTCAACCTCATTTGCATGTGGTCCCACGACGCAGGCCTGGTATTGAATGCAGCTAAAACCAAACTTTTACATATACACTCTAGCCATTCGAAAACAGTACGACCAGTCAGCATTATAGGTCACGACCACCAGTGCCTTCATTCCAGACCAAATAACGCAAAATATTGTAAATGCTCGCCATTAGAACAAGTTTGCAAACAAAAATACCTGATGGGTGTTATAATAGACGACCGTTTTAACTGGGACGGACATATTCAATCTTAAGAGCTATTATGGCAAAAAATTATATCCTACGTATTTAATAGAATTCCGTATAAAATCAGACTAGATATGTACAATGCGCTTGTGGAAAGTGTCATCTCCTACGGGATTTCGCAGCCACTCGTCAAATCCTTGATTCGTCAAGTATGACACTCGTCAAATCCTTGATTCGTCAAGTAAGGCACTCGTCAAATCCTTGATTCGTCAAGTAAGACACTCGTCAAATCCTTGATTCGTCAAGTAAGACACTCGTCAAATCCTTGATTCGTCAAGTTAGACACTCGTCAAATCCTTAACTTGCCAAAACAGATACTTGTCAAATGCTTGATTCGTCAAATTAGTGACTCGCCAAATCCTGGATTCGTCAAAATAGTGACTCGCCAAATCCTGGATTCGTCAATTTAGATATTCATAAAATTATAGATTAGGAAACCAAGAACAAAATTATAATAAAAAATAGACATAGAATTTATTTATATATATTTTACGTAAGCATATTTTACTTCAACGCTTTAAGAAAACTTAAACATAAATCTCTTCCTATAAATCAGTGTAACATTTTTTTAAACTTAAAACATAAGTTAAACGACTTCCTAACCACTTCACATCTAACAAAATATTTATAGCATAGAAATATGCGTCAGCTTAATCCAAGCTAGTTTTTTTAGGCATTGTAGAGCTTGTATTTTTCCTTTTATAAGGTTGTCAATTAATAATTCAACTTTTGCGTCTTTGATCATATCCTGAGTCTTGCGTTTCTTTTGATTTTGATGTCCAACTTGTATTTGCCTTACGATACGATCACATCTAGAAGCTTCTTTTTTGAGTATATATACGAACTGGAATAAAAATTTATTGTTTTCAATTTTACTATTTAGGCGTTTATGCCAACCTTCAACGGCGTTAGTTGGTAGTAGGTAGTCGGCATTTAATCTTATAAAGCCCGACAGTTTATTTAACCCCGAGGTACTGTCGCTGAAAACAGTTTACGTATGGCAATAATGTGCGTATTGCGTACTACTTGTTAAATCACTTTGCAGCAAACGTCGGGAAAAAGTTCAGTTCAAATCTCTCAAAATTGTAATGTAGATTTAAACATTCTGTTTTTTTATGGGCACAACTTTCTCAGAACTACACTTGCACAAATAATTAATTCAGTTGATTCATACAATATATAAGAACTATATCTCTCTAACGCAAAAGTTACATAGTAACTGTCAGTGTGGTTATTTCAATGTAGTAATTGTCGACTCAGGATTTGACGAATCTTTAACTTGACGAATCAAGCATTTGACAAGTATCTGTTTTGGCAAGTTACGGATATGACGGATCTCTTATTTGACGAATCAAGGCATTGACCAGTCTATAATTGGTCGACTCAAGGAATTGACCAGTCTATAATTTGACGAATCAAGGAATTGACCAGTCTATAATTTGACGAATCAAGGAATTGACCAGTCTTTAATTTGACGAATCAAGGAATTGACCAGTCTATAATTTGACGAATCAAGGATTTGACGAGTGGCTGCGAAATCTCCTACGGTCTAAGAAGCTACGGACGTACCTACTTTTAAGCAAGGATAGGACAAACGCCCGTCATTTTGAAAACTTAACCCTGTTCTGTACAGTAGAGACTTCCTAATGATTTTTTTTTTTTTTAGAAGTTTACTCGTAATATTCTTTTTCTTTATTTTCTTATTCTTATTTAGTACCTATTTTTTTTATTAATATAAGCAAGGCTCTACTGTACAGAACAGGGTTAAGTTTTCAAAATGACGGGCGTTTGTCCTATCCTTGCTTTTAAGTCATATCTCGACAAAATATACCTACAACTTACAGATTAGAATACTCAAGATAGTAGTACCATTTAATATTAGAAACAGTCTGAAATGTGATGAAGATCTTTTTAAGGCGTGCAAAGTGCTGCCTGTTCGCACAATATTTAATTATCAGCAGGGCTCGGATTTTACATCGCACGGTAAGACGAAAGAAAACTATGGAGTCGATAATAACATTATAATTTTACTCATATTCATACTCACTCATTTTCCTAGTCCCGTAATTATTATATATTTATCATGCTGTCAAATTTCAACTTAGTTGCATAAGTACCTAGTTATCCAGACCATATTGTTGCGATAGACTTACCGGTGGGTACTGGCCGCTTTATTTAATTGCCTCATGTTTCAATCATTGACGGCTTTAGACGTGTCATATATTAATTAACTTAATTATTTCGTGAACATTTTATTATTTAGCTTATAATGTAATAAACATGGTGTGGCGGTTAACATTTGTATTTACAATATAATAAACTTTTGGTATTAATTAAATGAATGAGTATGAGTATGAATATGAGTAAAGTTTTAATGTTGATATCGACTCCATAGTTTTCTTTCGTCTTATCGTGCGATGAAAAATCCGAGCCCTGATTATCAGATACTAAAAGAACAATTCTTTAGAACCGAAATCCAAAAGCCAATTTCACATATAAAAGCTACTAGACAACTGGAATTTAACGCTCTCGCTGGGGAATCTGGGGATGTGAAAAAAATCGTGGCAGTGGTACATATTTATAATGAATTTAAAAGAAAAACTATCACGGACAAGTAGGCCTAAGTAGTTAGCGAGCAATAGTCGACAAACTTAATGTGTACTTGGAATGGCCAATTTTCGTAGAAATTCGGCCGACGCAACCGCACCGCACGTGGATGTAACTATAAGACAGACATGCAACTACGGAACCCTACACTGTGCGTGGCCCGACACGCACTTGGCCGGTTTTTATTTATATTTAACTTTGTTTCAATTTAATTTAGTTAACATAAATTATCATCTTATATTCACCATTATATTCAGAATGAAATAAAATTTATCTCAAATACGATTCAACAATGTGGAAAATTCGTTAGAATTTTACTTTGCAAATTATAACAAACTGTTTAGAACTGTAGAAACAGAATAATAATATGTTTATATATGACCTCGACAGTTAATAATGTCCCCGACTTAAGACTTTCATTAATTTCAATCTGTAAATGAAATTGATTAAAGCCGAATTAAAATAAGATAGGCCGTCAGAAGTTGTAATCAGCGAAAGAGACAAAGTTGTTTTTGTAAGTGAATTGTCCCTGAATGTTGGATCTGTCAACTCCCACGATAATTCCCTACCCACTTTTCTCCTGGCGTCTTTAATTATCGAAATACGCATTTTAATTTAGCCCTTTCGTCGCTAAACATTTCTGAAGTAATGTTTGTTATTTGAAATCGGATTTGTTTCCTGGAGAGAGTTTATTAAAAGGCAAGAGAATGTTTAAAATAAGATGCTTAAGTGCTGACCCACCATTATTTCTAGTTTGCATCTAGTGTTCTCGTGAGTTTTAAAGTAGATGAGATAATCTGGAACATATTAATGCTACGTCGGGTAGCTTGATTCCATTAGCACCTCCATTATGTTGTTGATATTAATGATAATTAGATAACAAGTAGTTGCTCTATGAGCTTTAAACCTCACAAATCTGCATTTATGTATTTTGTATTTTTTTAATTTTCCAAAAACTGTATCGACAAAAAGAACGCATTATTGAACCTGCTCACAAAATTATAGGGTCAGTTCGGGTATGTGCGCCACCACCGGGGAAAGTGCGCCCCCGGGGTAAGTGCTGATATTGATTTAAATGACTGAATGATGAATGAGGCGCACTTTCCCCTAAACGGAGAGCTTCGTTCGCTTAAAACCTCGCTCGTTCAATAAATATTTCAAAATTCATATTAAGTTTGTTCTACAGTCAGCATCAAAAGTAACTGCGCAATCGAAGACGTCAAAAGCTCTCTTTCCCTTTTAAAGACTTTTGACACCTTCGTTTGCGTAGCTATTTTTGATGCTGACTGTACGATATGTAGCGCAATAAATGATTATACACACGAGCTCACTTGAAAACCAGAGGCTCTAGTATAAGTTTTTACCGAAACAAAACTTTACGATCGCGTTTGCGTTTTACCCTTAATTTGTATGGGATTTGACAGCTAAACGCGAACGCGGTCGTAACGTTTTGTTTCGGTAAAACTTATACTAGAGCCTCAGAATGTAGTACGAAATGTGCCTGGTTGACGCCCAGTTTGCGTTTGATAGTTTCAGACTACCCACTTAGGTACCCACGTATTTTGTGTTTTGTATGTGTGTTTTGGAATAAAATTTAAATTAAATTGTTTATTACAATTAGGAGGCCCTAAGCTTTTTATTTATTTAGATTTAACATTTAACAGCATTACAGCATATGCCAAGGCGCTGGTAAACTTAAACTATTTAACATACAGTCCTTGGGCGACCGAGCACTGCTCGGGTGAAAATAGAGAAAAGGAATTTTCCCATACATGCAACCCAGCTAGATTGATTTTTCGCCCCCGTAAACCCCTACGCATCATATTTCGTTGAAATCGTTAGAAACGTTTTCGAGATCGTGATTACAAATACATATAATCGTCTTCGCCTCTAGGTACTCTTTATAACGATATTATTTGCTCCTTGTAACGATGGTAGCTCAGAGGACTCTCTGTTAGAGGTAGAAAGATGACAAATCCCTAAAATAATACCAAACATTATTAAAAGAGATTCTTTTTATTGGTTTTTGGACGGTCGTCATTTGACGTCGGTGGCGTCCGTGGCATGGCGAGTCACTTCGTCAGCTGGCGGTCATTTGTTTTCCAGAACTTCTTCGGGCTATCCTTACTGACTTGAATTTGTTTTTCATCATGTATCTGCTTAATTTTTTTAAGTACCTATGTTGTTACAGTAGTTACGATATCTTATTTATATGTTATCTCTAATATTTCGTGTAGGGGTTGAGATCTTGCTGCCAAATGGAGCCGATCACGATGCTTAATACAGCGCATAAGACCTGACCCCGTATCATGGTAGCCTTATCACGCGATAAGTGGCAAGATAGAGCGTCATGTCACTTATCGCGTGATGAGGCCGACCATGATACGGGGCCTGGAGTAACCCACGGTTTTAAGTTGAAATTAGTGCTACTCAGTCGTACTTTTCGTGTAAGTTTGGTAAAATAATTATGCTTTCGAGGTGTTGCATAAAATCCATTGTTGCCTCCTTTACGTTCTTCATGGACATATCTGGCCAAGTGGGCGATAAAAATTCAGCTTTAAGGGCTTCAATGTCTCTTTTTAAAACCATACGGTGGTAAGACGGTTACACTGTTTTTTTTCTGTTAAATAGAATACATCCATGACTCAGGAACAAATATTCGTGCTCATCATACAAATAAATGTCCTTACCGGGATTCGAACCCGGGTCCTCCGGCTTTGTAGGCAGGGTCACTACCAACTAGGCTACAGATCTCGTCAAAAAGAAAAATAAAGGCCCATTTTTGTATATTTTTTTCTATAGAGGAATATTAAGCAATCATGTAACAATTAAGTCGGATAAACAATCATATACTCGTATAGTCAAGAATCTGAAAATCAGTCCTCATTGTTTCCTTATTTAGTCAGAACGGCATTTCAAAGAACGCGATATTTTCCAATGCATTGCCTTAAAATTCTTGTATCAGCCCAAAATTCAGTTACACCCATTAAATAAACGCTTTAATTAGATGCAAAGGCTACGTTCGACATTTTATTATTCCGCGTATGCTGAACGCGGCCGGAAACTCTTTATGTGAATATACAATTTGGAAGATTGCGGCGGGCGGGACGGGAATGACAATATCCGGCCATAGGAACTATATCACGTCCTGTATTCCGCATTATAACACTGTTACTACATATATCGAATCTTGCAGTTCGCTTCCTTATTCCCGTTGCGGAAAATGCATAGACAAAGGAGGCACCTTTAAGGAAGTTAATCAAGACACATTCATTTAAGAAGGAGTCGTATATCTGCCGCTGTAAATATTATGTACATAGGTACATATCTGCGAAATGAGACTGCAAACTTATGCGATATTTGAAGCACTAATTATATAAATTTGTCAATTTTATACTATGTTATGTATGACTTTTCTCTACATTGATTAGAAAATAAGTTTTGCCAAATTTATGGTAGAAGTGCGGAAAGTAGATGATTTCCGAAGTGTCATTTTTAACCGACTTCAAAAAAAGGAGAAGGTTCTCAATTCGGTTGTTTTTATTTTATTTTTTTATCATGTTTTTTTTTTCAATGTTTCTTACTACCTCAGGGGACCGATTTTTGACATTCGAGCGCTCGAAAATTAAATAAAAGTAAATGCTATTGTAGTGTTAAAATTACAGCACTTACTTTCTACTAATAGAATTGAATGCGAGTGGTCAATACCGCTCATTTTTAAATTTTCTATCGTCATTTCAAATTAGCATTTCATCATTTTTGTCAGTTTTCGAGTGAAAGAGTCGAGCGCTCGAAAGTCAAAAATCGGTCCACTCCGTCATTTATGAGCCGATTCGTATTTTTTTTTTGTTAGTAAGTATATGCTTCCAGTTTGGTCCCATTTTTTTTCAAATATCCAGTTGGATGATGGGATCCATGAGGAATTGCGGGAACTCTTCAATTATATTAGGCACGCGTGTAGTGATTTTGGTATTTTCTATTATAACTCGTGTAAATCATACATACATGGTGGAGTGGACTTGATGATGAAGACCACAGATGACTTATGGAATTCTTCAATTATGTACTTTATAGTACAAAAGTACGTCACAGATTCTGATAAGATTCCGTTGAAATAGCAACTAATGAAGTGCCAAGGGGTGGCCAAAGGTGATCCTAAGAAAATACTAAATATCTTTATTTCGTCATCATAGGTGATAAATTGGTATACATAGTGTTTATTCCGGGAATCATCGTCTAAGGGGGCGAAATGGGGGCGCACGTTTGTATATAAGGAGCTACGATATAAAAGAGTTCCACGCGGACGAAGTCGCGGGCAGAAGCTAGTAGGTGATAAAATAGGTGACAAACATCCTTGTGGAATCGACGGAAGTCCTCAAATATTATCGGCCCACAGCGATTCGGTTTTTTTCTCTAATAATCAACGCATTTGCTCTCGAAATCAGTTCATGTGGTAAATTGGAAAAGAAATGTGCAAATGTTCTCGTGGCTTGGCGAAGTACTAAATTGAAGTCAGCTAAAACTTGGTTTTTAAAGTATTACATGTTATACAGTATGAGCAAGTGAAACAAGCGAATTCTCGACTCGACACGAGTCGGAAAGTCGGAATTCATATAAATTTACGCGCGTGTATGTATCATACAGCGTTTTACTATGCCTTGTGCGATGATATAAAATAAATATTGAAATGTCAGTTTAAAACAGATACTTCGGTAAGTATTTACTTTAAAAACAAAGTTTAAACCGACTTCAATTCAGGACGTCACCAAGCCACAAAGAAGGTACAAAGGTATAGTACAGTCAGCATCACATAGTTAGTAGCCGCCAAAGTAGCCAAATATAACGTAACACTTCCTAAGTCCTATAGTAATAAAGACGTGTTCCGATATATTTGGCTACTTAGGCTGCTACTAACTATATGATGCTGACTGTACATGAAAATTTCCTTTCCGATTTACCACTTGAACTGCTTTCCGAGAGCAAATGCGTTGAATATTACAGAAAAAAAAAGTCGATCCATTGTAAATACAATTGTATCTAGCGAAAAAAAAAAACACATATGTGGGCGAATAATATTTGAGGAGTTTCGTCGATTCCTGAAGGATCTCAGAATTGACACTTCATTAGTTGCTACGTCAACGGAATCATGTCAGAATATTTGACGTACTTTACTTTACATCCTTGAGGATTTCCATAAGTCATCTGTGGTCATCATCATCAGCTCCACTTCACCAAATTTGCGATTTTCGAGGGTAAATACACGAGTTATAATAGAAAATACCGGTAGATACCGGTATACAGGTCGGTACCTGGGTGATGACCAAATTCTTCGCCAATAGTTAGCCTGGTTAGACGGTAGTTCCGTTGTGCCACAAAAATTTACCATAGTAATATGCAGAGATCGGAAATTCGGGAGCTTTTATACCTAAACCTAGCAAAATCCCGGAAAAAGCGAAGCAAGTACGGAGTCGGCTTCTTAAAAATAATATTTTAATTATTTAAGTTCCGGGATTGTATAAAGCATTATGTCAAGCCTACCTTTTTTTTAGGTTATGACTATTTTCAGCGATTTTTGTCAACATACACGTTGGTAAATAGTTTTAACGACATACATTAGACAAGGACGGAAATGCAAAAATACCACGTGTGACGCTGTAGGTTGATTACCATACCCCGGGGTTTTGGGTGCGGGAATAACTTGAGAAAGAGTAGAGATAAACAGATAGGTTATATTGACAAATAATCATATTGTGCCCAATGAATAAATACCTTCCTGCGAATTGTAAACAAACTACAATTTAATTACAATTTTATTTCATTACACTTGGTGCAAAAGAACATTGAATCTCGAACCTCTATTTCTGGATTATTTTCTATCCACGAATGCACGAACTCGTAACGAGCTTTTTTCCGTGAAGGCATGTTTGTATTAACTGTTATATAGTATTTTGAAAATGCTATTGCGTATATGTAAATTACATAAGACAAAGGCACGGTATGTATGACAGACATTGAATGTCAAATATCAATCTTGACGTTAGATATCTCTGAAGTGTTTATTAATTTATAAATACTTGAGTAAGAACTGAACTGAAGAGGTTGATAATAAATTACTGAGCATTTATTTGATATCATACTAGATGTTATCCGCGGCTTCGTAAGCGTAGTTAAATGAAATATTTTCAAATAAATCAATAATTGAACGTATGTTTTTTTTTGTATTTTTTTATTCAATTAATTATTCAGTAGGTAAGTATACATTCTGTTATTTAATTCATACCTATTCTTTGGCTTATGTCATTCATTCGCGCACCCAAAATCCCGGGGTATGTTGATTACCTATTCACTTTTGTGTGGCTATGTACATTTGTTTTAATTTATTGATTTAAAAGAGATACTTACGTTTGTAGCATTATTTTTAATAAAAGGTACAAAACAATTTTGGTTTGATGTTATCTAACTGTTAGTTAAATGAATATGTGAATTAAATAATATTTTGTAAATAGGAACAACTAAAATAGTTTATTTAATTACTTTAATACGTATGTGTTCATGTTATCCTAATTTTCGGTATTCCGGGAAATCCCTGGAAATTTAATTGTAAAATTATTGAGTCCGCCTCCATGCTACTCAACAACAACGCGGTGTAGGTACTGGGGCCGAAGTTTCCCAACCGATCCGTAGTCACACCGACTGGCCACACTGGTGTGACTACGGTTCATTTTATTTATCCGTAGTCACACTAGTATGACTATGGTTCATTTTACCCTACCCATAGTCACACCAATATTATCTTGTAGCCTCGGTCAAATTTCATTGGATTTGATATTTATAGGTATTTCTTTTTCCCTGGAACTTGTCTCAATTATGTTTGTTAACTATTTATAGAAATACTAGCTTTCCGCCCGCGGCTTCGTCCGCGCAGATTTGGACTACACATACAAATTTTGCACCCCCATTTCACCCCTTCAGGGAGTGATTTTCCCAAAATGCTAAAAGACGTTTTCTTCCATTTTATTAAGGGAACTTACAACAAAGTTTCAAGTCTCTAGGTCAAAGTTTTTTTTCGCCCATACAACTTTCTTCCCCTTAGGGGTGGAATTCCCAAAAATCCCGTCTTATCTCCCAAACCATTTTTACAAAGAAGCTTTGGTGTAATTTTCAACTGTTTAGCCTCAGTAGTTTTGGCTGTGCGTTGTTAAATTACACAAAACATCCTAAGTACTCTTTTATAAAGTTTATAACATAAAAAGAGGATTTAATCTGAAGTACTGGCTGCTTGAGATATTAATGATAATGAAGAAAATGTTGATCGTATGTGCATTTGTTTTCATCTTGTCAAATTACGTATTTTCTGTAAAAATGGATACAGAAGGTGATCTAAGAATTTTAGAAAGAAAACGTGGTGTGGTGCTTTTATATCATGGACATCGATACTATAAACAAAAAGAATATACTAATAAAAGCATAATTTGGTTTTGCTGTAAAAAGCGAAAAGACAAATGCGTCGGATCTGTTACTACTCATGTAAGTAGTTTAAGGGAGTAGGTATATTATGATTATTTATTTTTTCCCTTATTTTATTTTATTTCCAATCTATACGTATTTATTTTCTTTTATCAGGATGGAAAAGTAATGAAATGTGTGGAGCATTCTTCGCATTGTAAGTCAGATTATGTTGCTAATGAAATAATGTGTAGCATAGACAAAATTAAGGAGGAAGCTGGAACATCGGCTGAATCGGTGCCTAAAGTTTTTAAAAAACATATAGAACCTATATATAACAAAGGTCTACATTTGATAAATAAAGTGCCATCATTCGACAATGTGAAGCGTAGTTTATACTCAGCACGTAAAAAAAAACTTCATGTTAAGAAAACGGTCTTCCGACAACTGGATGAAGTAGAAATACCAGCACGATTTCATGAATTCCTTTTAGCGGATTACCAATATGACGGTTCTAGAATAATATTATTTTCGTCCGCCGAAAGCCAAGAACAACTGTCAGCAGTTCAAGAATATTTTATGGACGGCACGTTTAAAAGCACACCCAAACCGTTCATGCAGCTTTTCTCCATACACGGAGATTTGAAAAGTACTTCAGAATCAAGTAATGTAATCCCGCTTATCTACGCTTTAATGAGCGATAAAAAAGAAACAACATATCTAGCACTATTTGATTTATTAAGAACGGTTTGCCCACAGTGGGCTCCAACGAAAGTTCACTCTGACTTTGAATGTGCTTCAGCTAATGCAATAAAGTTTTTTTTTCCTGATATTACAATAAAAAAATGTTACTACCATTTTAGTATTAGTATCTGGAGAAAAAGCAAGTCCTTAGGCATAAAATCTAAACTTTATCGCCGTATTGTGTCGTTGTGTGCTACGTCCCTTCCTCTTTTACCGCTAGATAGAGTTAGGGAGGGATGGAGTTATATCCAGTCGGAGTCTGAGGACTACAAAAATGCCAACTTAAAGAAGTTCATGAATTATATGCTAAACACATGGATAAAAAGTGATGACTTCATAAATGAATGGTGTGTATACAACGAACGTCACCGTACTAATAACGTTCTGGAAAATTGGCATTCGCAGTTAAATAAAAAAGTTAACAAGAATTACGTGACCATCCTTAAATTACTCAGTGTACTGGAAGAAGAGGCAAAGACACATTTAATTAAAACTATAAATATTGTAAAAGAAAACATCCCAAATAAAAGACGCATGATAGAGGTAGAAAAAGATAATTTTATATTAAAAAAACAGCTTGAGTTAATTCATGGCGAAATTACAATTGCACAATTTATAGAAACTGTACGCTAATATTCAATAAAATATTTATACTTGTACTGCCGTTTATCACTTTTGTTGTCAAGGGTGAGTTGGGCTATTAGTGGTATGACTAAAGCTAGTATTTCTATAAATAGTTAACAAACATAATTGAGACAAGTTCCAGGGAAAAAGAAATACCTATAAATATCAACTCCAATGAAATTTGACCGAGGCTACAAGATAATATTGGTGTGACTATGGGTAGGGTAAAATGAACCATAGTCATACTAGTGTGACGACGGATAAATAAAATGAACCTAGTGTGACTAAGGATAAATAAAATGAACCGTAGTCACACCAGTGTGGCAAGTCGGTGTGACTACGGATCGGTTGTGCGAAGTTTAGGTATAAAAGCTCCCGAATTTCCGATCTCTAGTAATATGTCATTAATTTTCGCGTCACAACGGAAAACATTCATATAGAAAACTTAATTGAGTGAGTTAAGCTTAATTAAGAGTTAAGAATTTGGTCCTTACTCACCTACAGTCTTCATTATCAGAACAGCGTTGCCCGCTGACTAGATAGCGTTTAATAAGTGGTCTCACGATGGAGCCAGAAGGTGGCTACAGCAACTCCTATACTCACGAGATGTGTATTAAGATAAGTTTTGATACACTTTTATGTATGTATAGTTTTTGCACTAATAAATTAGTTTCTTTCTTTCGTTTCCCGTCGTGTTTGGGCACATTCGAACCCTATCAATGAATACCCTTGCAAAAAAGTACACTCGAAAATAAAAGTTCATGCATTTTTTTTTACTGAAACTTATTTGCATTGTTAAAATATGGTGAGATCACAGATATAGGTATATTTATATCTGTGGGTGAGATCTACATATTTATATAGTGATTGAAAAATCCGCACATAATACCACTATAAATTTACGACACGCTGAAATGTTTAATAAACAACAAAACAGGCGTGCAGCCATAAAATGTTATGACAAATAGGTATCCTAATATTCCCGTACTATTCATATTCCTGTTTTTATGGGGGACCGACATCTTTGTGTTTCTCGACTTTATGTGACCTTTACGGGACCGTGAAGTACAGTGACCCGCAAAATTCGTTTAGTCCCCGGTTTTATATCTCTCTTTTTGTTTATTACAAAAGAAGCAGATGCCTATTACTATTATCAGACATTCAGTTTGTGATATGCTTTTAAAATAGGTCACTATACGCCTTTTCATATTAAACCTGCTTGATTGAACTAAAGGTTTGCATTCTTCACTTGAATTATAACTTGTAAATTTTCATTGCTTGTATTGGATCATGATCAGGGATACTTTGCGACATGGAACTGTTATATAACGTACCCTATAATGATGTGGTTGTAATATCGGTTAGACACATTAACCGGTTAATTAACCAGTCGATGTGACAGCTAATGCCACGTTATGACAAGGTTATACTATCACTGTTAAATGTCCCATAGTGACCATAGTGTTCCAACCCGCCATACATTTTGAGTTATTTAGTTATAGTATGTGTTACCGAACCCGTTAATTGACTCTATATTATTCAAAACGCGCACACTTTTTCTTCAAGAGTACTATTTTTATGGGTTTGTTTTGATGATGTATAAATGAAACCAACTAAACATGCCATTACATTTTCCTGTTTACCTAGCTTGCCCCGTGCTGCATATAATAAATGTATACACGACGAACGCAACAATATCATCATCTAAAATTCTAACCTACCCTCATTATTCCAAAACAAAGGATAATTGAGGAAAGGAAACAAACAAGTGAAACCATTTCAATTTTAATTTATAAACGATCAACAGAAACACGCTTCGAAAAACATTTTATCATGTTTCCATACCTACTTACATTCTACATCATTGTA
Source organism: Epinotia ramella (assembly GCA_947578815.1). Lineage (NCBI taxonomy): Eukaryota > Metazoa > Arthropoda > Insecta > Lepidoptera > Tortricidae > Epinotia > Epinotia ramella. Next base: position 9,398,170 of record OX388211.1, on the reverse strand, counting down.
GGTACCTACATCTTTGGCAAGTCGACTTCTCTTAGACATACATCCCAGCAACCATACAACAATAAGTAGCACTTATTCTAACACAGCAGCACGTAATTATTTATTAAATACAAATACATCTTTAACGACTGCCCGCTTCAGACACGTACCAAATAAGCAATTCAAATACCAACAATTATTTTATTATTTTACACTTTATTTTAGTTTTGACCCATAACTATGAAGTTTTCTTTCACCTTGCCAACCATGGGTCCTATACCGGGTGTTTGGAATAACCAATGATGTAATATAAAAAAGAGGTAGATACGTTGTCTATATGAAATTCCATGTTTAATTAAAGATGGCCACCAAATCTTACAGCTGAGACACGTTTATACGTACCATTGACGACGCGACACTGAGGCAAGGTCATACAATTGACTGAGTTTTAGTGTGCCACTTTTGGATGACTTATAACCTATCTACCTCTTTTTTATATTACATCGTTGGGAATAACGATGTAGGAACTTAGGGAGGTGATATACTGGATTATTAGGAAGAGTTTGAACCTTACATGTCCATAGTCCAATCTGACATTTTGTCAATCGAGATTTTCAAACTTTTTGAATCACTTATGTGACCTACAAAAACGATTTAAAAAACGTCTGTAGCAAGTGGGAGGTTCGTATTTGGTTTATTGGTTAATCAATTAATTGCAATGTTCATTAAACATTAATAAATCTGATTTATTTAATACTTTGTTTTACATTAATTTGTTATGTTATGACAATTTTTTGATACAAATTTAATATTGAAAAACTATCACAGATTGGACTAAGACATGTATGGTTCAAACTCTTCCTATTACTCCAGCCCACCACCTCCTTAAGTTCCTACATCGTTCTCCCGAACACCCTGTATATACTGACCCAACATGAAATTATTTTCCTTCTGGTCGGCTGCATAACTTTTGTACACGTAGATAGCTCTGAATAACATTTCTTGTATGCGAAAATGACAGTTCAATTGTCATTAGGCTCGTTCAAAAAGTTACATAATTACCCCTCTGGTTATTTACTATATTGTCATTCTGATGCAAAATTTCAAGGATAGTAGGAATCTCCACAAAAGAAGAAGTTTTGATTGAAATTCCAAAATGCATCGCATGTTCCACTTTACTTTTCATATATTATTTCATGCATTGTGTTGAAGCTGACGGAATGAAGTAAACTTGAAAGAACACTATGCACGTCAAAAACGAAGTACAATTTGATTCGTTTCGTCTTTTAAATATCCTTATTTCCCTAGGAATGGTATTTCAAATTCTTAAGACAATAGCTGCCGGTCACAACGAATATACAGAACAAAGAACAACATTTTGCATAATTCGAACCTAAACTATGTATAGGTACATATTTATACATACAATGCGGCGAGCAATTTCTACGACGCTTCGAGATCTACTAAACTGATATTTTTCAGCTTTTCTAGTTTCATAATTCTTATAGACACTTATTCAAAAATACTTACTAAGAAGCAGAACGAAGTATCTTTTTTGTTATTTCTGATTACGCACAAATAAGTAACAAATCATAGAATGCACAGAGACAATAAAAAATAAACCGATAATAATAACTAATTTAATTAATAAATCAAAATAATATGGCAACCGATATCCATAGAGCCGGCCCGATTCAAAGATAATGTTTATAGCGGGCAAATAGTTGAATTGATAGAGAAGAAAACCAAAATTCCTAATCGATAATAATAATCGCATCATCGGATCGCAGTTTTGAAAATAATAGGAACACACACGGGGTGCGAAATGTTGAAATTAAAATACAAACGTTAACCGCAAGTAACAGAGTACTGAATAAAACAACAAAGGTAATCAATAAAAATACAGTCGAATTGAAAACCTTCTCTTGTTTTGAAAGTCGGTCGAAAAGGCAACAATTATTGTTACAATTTGTATCTAGCTTCTTAAACACTAAAGTCAATCTTGTCAAAATGTTTTAAACAAAATCCGCAAAGTTATCACACGCAGCTATATAACTCCGCTACCATGATATGTCTTCTTGAGCTTTAAGCTTAGAGATAACGGCAGCTAAATATAGCAAATAATCTATAACAAAAAACTAAACTTAAAACTATTGCATTTCACTATTATTATGTACAGCGCATTGTATTACCACAATAAATAGTCTGGGTCGGGGTTCTCCAACCAATCATTTTTACCCGAGCACAAGGTCGTAATCACGGTTCCCGTGGGGCAAACGTGGCCTTTAATTCTTTGCAGAACAGAGACCCCTAACCTGATAAAGCCATCAGCGTGCCTAACAATAATTTAGTCTCAATTAAATATATACAGAAAACTTTCTACAAACACCTTCCATCAATACTGATTCCAATTATAAACCTATATTGGTCTTTGCTTAAAAATCGGCATTTTTGGCTTGTACAATGGCTTAACAGAGTCAGTGGAATGACTTCAAAACGAATTTCACCCAATGTCATTTGGATTCTCTTTGGCACTATTACTTAAGTCTAAGTCTGGTTCGTCTGTAAACTGAGACCTTTTAGCTTTATCACACATTCACTTAGTTCCAAGTTCCATGACATTCCTCGGTCATACGAAGTCATTGACGTCGTTGAGGTCGACGGGAGTGTCAGCTTTCTGGGCGCACTTGCGGATGGCGTCGAGGACGATGCCGGTGCGCCGGTCCAGGGCGGCCAGGTGCGGCTCCCACAGGATGGGCGTCACCGGGTCCACCTTCATAGTGTCGCGCAAGGTGGCTGACAACGGCTTGCCGTTGTGGAACCTGGGAAATATGGTATTTATTTAATCGTATGGCATACATTATTTTGGCCTTTAAAATTTGTCACTCTTTAGTACCACCCAGGAGACGCGTGCAGGGTTGTGGTAAGTAGCTCCTGCGGACGCGAGTAACAGTTGTCCCCCCTTTGTCAAGTGAGTGGGCAACTCGACTCATAGAAGTTCTTAAGCCGCCCGAAGGCTTCTAACTCGGCTTAACGACTACTATCATTGACTCAACTGCTTAGCGTGCCTTCCAAAGCACGGAAGCGCTCATGTATGTTAAGCACTCAAACATAAAGGGAAATATGGTGAAAATAATATATATCATATCTAGTTTTAATAGATACTGGGGCATAACATATGGCATATTAACAATACTCTGTTTCGAAAAGTAAAGGAGAAGAGGTGGAGTCCAAAAAAGAGGTCGAGGCGCGTACTGCTAAGCTATTCAATTATATAAATGAGATAGCTACTACGTAGCATCTTTATTTCTCTAGAGAGAATATTGACTGCATTGACGATTGAAAAGATACAAACTAGGACTTAAATTATTTTGTTAAATAAGTATTTCTAATCGTGTTCATTGTATGCGCATAGCATATCCATCAGGGTGGCTGAAGGCTGAAAGCCTTTCAGAGAAATACAAAGGTTGCCAGAAGAAGAAGCTAAAATTAGCTTTGATGTGTAATGTTCCTAGTCATCTAGGTAAAGCATGCTGCCCCAGATTGGTGAAAACGGCTTAGGCCTAATTCAATTAGGTACGGTAATTTTTTCTTAGTATCAGATACTAAGAAAAAAATGTTTATTCTCTGAGGCAAATTATAAAGTGTAAAAGTAGTTACTTGAGCAGGGTGGCGAGCGTGGTGTGGCGCACGAGGCAGCACTGCAGCAGCGGCGCCAGGATGCTGAGCTCGTCGTGGAAGGCCTTCCCGAACGCGCGGCCCTGATCCAGGTGGAGGGGAAACGTCTCGTTCCCGAACATTCTGCAATAACAACGTATTCATTACGTACTCGTAGGCAGAGTAAACTCTCGCCATCTTGATGTGGAAAATGTCACTGTCCTCTTTCAAAAAACAGTGGTAGGGCAGGCGTTTCAAACGAGTTTTCAGAAGTGTTCAACTATAACTGAAACCTAAGTAAGGGATTATCGCGGAATACCCTAAATACACAATTCGAATGATTTTAGAAGGAATATAACAGGCTCGTACCGTAATATGAACAATTCAAGTAGATACATCCAATTTAAACTTTATATAAGGGTGCAAAGAGTACAAACTTGAATGTTTCATAGTGATGGCGATCCATGTTGCCAGTGAGGAAGTCGAAGACGGCCATGTCCATGAGGTCCAGCAGCCGCCGGCCCGAGTCGTACGGCGCCGTCGTCTTCACCTGCACACAACGCACACTTACCCATTACACATACCTTGGAATGGGGTTACTTTGATTCGGGGGGCGACTTTGATCAAACATGTTTTTCTCCGAAATTATTGATTTTACTTGTGGGTGAACTGTGGCAGTGAATATATTAGTATTCTATCTTGCTGTTTACTAGATGAAATCTTCTTAATTTCAAATAGTTCTGCTTTTATACTACATCCCAAATGATCAAAGTAGCCCCATTTTTTCCTAAAGTAACCCCTAATAGCACATCATCATTTTAAGCCCCTAATCGCCCACTACTAAACATAGGCCTCTCTTCGAGTACGCCACGCATAAAACACATAATAACATCAATTTAAAAAAAACATTAAAATCTGCCGATACAACGAAACATAGCTAAGAACCATCTCCACAGATAAGATTTACGATAAAAAATATATCCCTCCCCTTATATCATGTCACGATATAGCTCGTCCTAGATTATCTCAGAGTTTATCTACAATTGCTGCCGATGCCGACCTCTATCCCAAAAATAATAAACTTGAACTTTTTCAAGCCGAGGGTGAAGAAAGAGCAAAGGAGCATTGTCTTACCTAATCACAGCGTATGTAGATAGTATAGTCTTGGATTTTCCCATGAGACCTAGCTAGATCGATTTCTCGCCCCCGTAAACCCCTATATTCCTAAATTCATTCAATCGTTAGAGGGTGAAAATCAAAAAAATTGTACATAGTTAAGGGCCTTAATCTAATCTAAGCTTTAAGTTTTCTCAGTTTAGTAACGACAATTACCCATACATTTTACTACTAAACTGAGAAAACTTAAAGCGTAGATTAGTAAGGCCCTTAACTATGTACAAGTTTTTTGATTTTCACCCTAGAGCCGTTTCCGAGAACGTGATTGTATATATATTTACAAATATTACTATAGGATAGGATATCATCTCACATTGTATATCTGTGTACCTAAAATACATATTCTCTCTATTATGTGTTATTATATGTTGTCCTCTCTTTTGTATTTGTGATTTATGTGCATGTATGTATTGTTGACATTCTATATTTTTGTAAATGATTGATGTGGACAGTTGTTGTTAACTTACAAATATGATTTTTGTGTAAACGCATGCGATGATTAGATTATGTTGAGTTAGTAAATTGTAACTGTTGCTTAAATCATAAAATAAAATAAACATTACAATATCAAGTAGTGGAATCCAGTTTAAGATTAATAAAGGTCATGATGGTAAGACATGAATTTCATAAATAAATTCTTAGGTCCTACCGTATGTACGTACCGTTTCACAGTAGTCCGACTGCAGCTCCCACTGCGCTTTTCGTCGTTTGTGATACGAGCGTCTCCAGGGATGCCGCCACACCTGACAAAATAATATACTATAAAAGAACGGTGTTCAATAACGCTATATAATTGAATGGTGAGCGGTGCTGTGCTATACACGGCCAGACCGATGGGCAACAAAGTGGCCTTACAGGATATTTGTTATCCAATTTCACAAGAAATATTTCTGCGAAGATTATTACTAAACTACGACACTATCAATTCTCTAAAGAATCAACCAAGCTGAAACTTAAATGTAGGTACTTTATGGTGGAGTTCTAACGAGAACGGGTTCCCCGCATGCGGGTTGCGGGCTCTGACGACTAGTGGAAATGAGCCCCAAGGCGCCTCAACCTGTATTCGCGGCACGCGGCATCAAGGATCGGTATGGCCAGCCCTCACCCAATCTATAGCTCCAGAGTACTAACATATATGAGAGTAAGTCGTTATGCTCTAACATGACATAATGAATGACCAATGCTTTACCGCCTCGGAGCACGAATCCATTCCACTGATTGAAATTAAGCCCAGAAATAAGACATAAACCTATCTTTGAATATTCCTTTGATCAATATTCATCATTACAATTAGTGAATTAATACATTGATTGTCAATAATTGATTTGTCCTTAGGAATGCCAGGGAGGGCAATTAGATTGGAATTTTGATTAAGTATGTAGGTTACTTTTTATTTTTTGGTAAAGACGCCGAGCTAAGCCGTTTTCCCAGGTATTTTGGTGGCGATTAGAAATTGTTGAATGGTAAATGATTGCAGCGTGGCCTCATTTAGGAGGAAAATTATAATGCCGCTAATGCATATCATTAGTTTTGAAACATACGTACCTATACTACATCGCATATGTCAAAATCTGTCAAGCCATTTAACAACAACCAAAGAAGTGCATTAGGAATCAGTCAGGGGTATTAATATACGTACATAAATCCTACTAATATTAAAATGCCAAAGTTTGGATGTTTGGATGTGTGTTACTCTATCACTCTTAAACGGCTCAACCGATTTGGATGAAATTTAGGACGAAAATAGTTTATAGCCTGGATTCAAATATAGGATAGTTTTTATCCCGGGCCCACGCAGACGAAATCGCGGGCGGAAGCACTAGCTTATATTTCTGTTCCTACTAAGGAACAGAAATATCTGTACACGCCATTATGACATTGACAATAGAGTCCTGTACCTACAGATATTTATGTTCTAATAAAATACTATAAATGATTCTATTCTATTCTATAATGCCCCTGACTGTACCTACTCGTATGCAGACATGGATAATTTTGTATCGTTATGGGAGAATGCGTTTGATTGAAGTGTTGGAATAGACAACTTCAATCGAAATAGTTAACTTGAGACAACGTCAATCTAAAGTTTACGACGTCTACCTAGACGTAAGTACCTAATTATATATTAGGAACTCAGCCACCTTAATCCACAGTGAAGATTTGTGATGACTGTAAACTTCGCGCTCAAAGACCGACACACACCATTGACTTCTAGTGGACCAAAATTGATAACGCGTTTAAACTACAATTTTTATTTAAACTATTTCAAAAGTAGCCTATTGTTAGTTTAGTTATGTCAATGTTACGTGTTCTTGCACATTATATAGGTAATTGTTTCCTACTCGATGCACGCTTATTACGTGCGGCGCGGCAGCCGTCTATAACCTAAATTATGACTCCTTATCCTAGCCTGTAATCACGAATTCAGCTCCAAAATTACAGTAGCTATGACGGTTGCTAAGTCACAAATTGCGTATATAATTATGTCACAATTTATATTTTGAAGCACTTCAATAGGTACCTTGGACATGGGCCTCTCATATTGTAACTTAAAGAAAAGTTGAAAAACCCCCGACATTTTCATTTCAGTCTAATATCTCAAAAACGGCTGCACATATTTTCATGAAACATGGCTAAGAACACTCGGGATAAAATTATCTATGACACAAAAAAAACCTCATTCAAATCGGTCTATCCGTTTGGGAGCTACGATACCACAGACAGATACACAGATACACAGACACGTTAAACTTATAACACCCCTCTCTTTGCGTCGGGGGTTAAAAAGGTATATGTTTGATATCACATCTCTGTACATAAGTTACCTCAATTATTGTATTTATTATGACAACGCTGGCGATACTTGTTAAATAATTGATTTCTAACTGTTCCTTAAATTGATTTAGTTTTCTGTAAGCTGATAACATTAGTCATTATTGATTTAATTATTTGCATTGTAGGCATTTTATACAGTCGTGTCTTCCATGTTTCACGCGAACCTAAATTTAAATCAACTACAGAGTGTTTTTTTTAAATGGGACAGTATGGGGAAATCCGAATCTAAAGGAGATAGAGGAAAAGTGTCCAAGATGTCTCCTTGGACACTTTTCCTCTATCTCCTTTCATTAAATTTGACCAACTTCTGCTGTTCAGATTTTTTTCTTTCCATACAATGAAATAATCCTTACATGAAACAGAGCCGACCCGCGTCAAAAAAAAAATTGACCAACTTTATAATTTTTTAAGAACAACTCACGCTTGACCAAAAATTTTAATGAGCCAAATTTGTTTACATAAAAAAACACCTAATGTCTCCTTGGACACTTTTCCTCTATCTCCTTTAGATTCGGATTTCCCCATACTGTCCCATTTAAAAAAAACACTCTGTATAGCTTTAAGTTCTGTAAACAGTTTATAAAAAAAACCTTTGATAATATTTAGATTATTAAATAGATTAGATCATTTTATTTTTACTTGTTCGAGTAGCAATGCTATGCAAACGTTTATTTGCCACTACTAATGTTGCCGTGTCGCTAAAGGCGAGATTTGAATACTATCAAATGACAGTGATATCTGTTATTAACTTGTTACGTGGAATTGCGCGCAGAGTGCCGAATTAATTCTTATGAAAAAAAGTTTTTGTTTCAACTGAAAACATCAAATTATGTTCATTAGGGCATCCTGGAGCCTCGCCATTTCGCCTAGGTACATAAAATGATTTTGTTTTAGGTATATAAGGACAAACAAATTAAGTACCAATATTTTAAGAGGTGTTACATTACATCAAAACAATTGACTTTAAATAGAAATTAAGAAAACTTTTCATATGATATTTTTGTTTTAATTTCCGGTACAAAATAAATAAATTAAAATTTCGACCAAACATAATCAGCCTGTGCATTCAACTGACGAGATGTTAAAACACTATCTGTCAAGTGAACATCGTCGTTTGTGACAAACGTCAATGATTGATTGTTGACTATCTCATTAACAGGGTGTTTTTACGCAGTAACGTTGTATCCCTAATTATCTCCAAAAAGTGATACACACTTTTAAATGTTTCATACGTTTGAATCTACTCCTAGAGACTAGTACTATCAGCTCTAAAAGTATTGGTACCTAATTTGTTAGCACCTTATATATTGAATGTATGTTAGACGTTAGTCTTTATTAGTTTTTTCGCATCACCTATTCGGATAACGGCTTTTTCTTCCCTGCTATGAGGGATCAAAGTGGCACTTTTCTGTTCCAGGACATTGTTGCCAGAATAAAAAAAATATATCCCAACGAATACCTACATGAAATTAGTATACACATAATCGATTACTTATTTTTTATAATCGATTACTTGCATATATTTTTCGTCTTGTAACATATTACGAAACGTATAAAATACCACAATATTGGAATGCAGCAGCATGTTTTTACATATGAGGCTATAAATAAATAAAATTTAGTAAGTGTAAATACATGTGTTTTATTACTGACATATTTCATTATCCTCATAAGTAATATGAAAATCAGTATGAGTCACACGGAAGCAAAATTATTTCCATTTTGGGCGTGAACACTTGAATCCCTCACTACGCTCAGGATTCCAGAATAGAATCCCGAACGTAGGAGTCGCTTCATTCGGGATTCAATCTACGCCCTCGCCGTAAATATGGCATTTTGCTCCCTTGTGACACAATCTACTATTTCACACCTTTCATTCGGAAAAGTAAGTTTTGCTCCACGACGAGAGAGAGGGATCAAAATGCTACTTTTCTGTTCAAGCTACTTTTTTAATTTATTAATTGGCATGTAGCATTTACGCAATGCATAATTATTTACACTCCAGCTAGCGCTGACGACCGTCTAATAATATTAATAATAGTATGTAACAAGGGACCAGTCTGAAAATCAGCGCTGGGCATACTCGCTTGCCCAGCACATGCTGAGACTGGGGCCCATTGCCTCAATTTGTTTTTCCATTTCCTGTCATTTTATTTTATTTTATTGTTATATTAGTTAGTGTAATTCAAGATCATGTAATGTTGTGGCAATAAAAATACTTTTACTTTACTTTACTTACAATGTGCCAATTGAACACAGATCTTAATAAAATAATTGATATAATTGTAATTTCATCGTAATCGATTAAAAACGAACATATTTCAAGTTTTAACTTTAATAACGTTATATGAAAATGTATGAATATTTCGTAATATTTAAAAAATAGTAACAAAAATCAAGAAAATTTGTTAAAGCTTGTTATGTAAGTCATTTAAAAACATCTTTTTTTAATTTATTCATAGTTGGTGTGAAAAACAGTCACTCGGTAGCAAAATTATCTTCGTCTCGGGCGTTAAAACTTGTACCCCTTACTACGCTCAGGTTCCTACGTTAGAATCTAATTATATTGCGCTACGTTCAGGATTCGATACACCGCCCTCGGCGTAAATATACTATTTTGCTCCCTTGTGACACAAATAACTATTTATGGGCCTTAAAAGCCCAAGTTTATTATTATTATACTTTTCGTCTTGTTTAGGTTCGTATAGAAAATACCGCTTGGAGTGACGAAGCTCTCAAAGATCTAACCAGCCTCGAGCCGGCCAACTGGCGTAAGGTGCTGCAGAATAGGGAAGAGTGGCGTTCTCTAGTGTCAGATGCCAAGATCCTCTTTGGGTCATCGAGCAGACTAAGTATGAAAGACACACTGTACATCCATTTGTTTACCTAACTAAATAAAGACGTTAATTCACCTTCCTTTCAGCCAGCTCCGACGAGGGAAGGAACGCAGCGAAGCTCCCCTCCAGCATGTCCGGGTTCCCGCAGATGGCGTGTCCCGTGTCGCAGTAGTACGAGCACTTCCCGTGGAAGCAGAAGTTGTTCGCCGGCGACACGAAGAACGTCTTCAGGATGTCGCCCTCCGTCACGTCGTAGATCTCCGTCGTCATGTTCAGGACGCGCCCGACGACTGGCATGGCGCGGCGGAACCCTAGTATCCTGTGTCGAAAACACGTGTTAACTCCGAACTTGGATATGCCATTTGTTGTGCACTTTCTTTAAGATACTTCGTTCTCTTAGGGGAGTATGGAAACGCTCATGCCTGTACATGACCACTCCTAGGCAATGTCACGTTTGTTTTTGCGCGTGTTCCGACTCTAGCTCCGCGCCGCTGATCGGCTATCTTGTCCATACACATGGCCTTAGACTTGCGTGTGGATGCAATCGCAAGCGAAAGATAATATATGATATCAACTATTGATATGATATTGGCATATATATATGATTTCATCTTGTCCGGTCAGATCAAATACCTACATCAACCTGGATATTGAAGTGCTCTGGATATATCAAAATGGATATCAAAATAGTTAATACATCTTTATCCAGCTAGGAGAAAATCGTCTTCTCCATGGTTTCAACAATACCATGCAACAAACTTCAACACTAATAAATGAGCATCTGAATGTCTGTACAGAAGATTACAAAATCATCATTATCCTAGCGTTTTCCCCGGTAGTGCCCTAAAGGATTCCAGATGAGTTATATAAAAAAAAAAGACCGGGTTGCACTCTGGGAGTGCCGGCAGAAGTGAAAACTCAATAACATTGTAACAGTTTTTCGGTCAGATCACGTGACATCTTACGGTGTCACCCTAAAAATGAATTTGGCGCAAATTTATAAACAATTTTCAATTATTTAGGCGGACGGGCCGCGGGCGCGTTGGGTGCGACGGGCCGTCTCGCCCGCCGCCGGCGGCGAACAAAATACCAATTTGTTTTTGCCATTGCCATATATTTTTCAAAGCTTTATCTCTTTAGGAATAACGTCCAAATTCGAACTATTCGAATTTGCAAGAACAGCGGACGGCGGCGGTGAACAAAATATCAATTTGTTTTTGCCGTTGGTAAATATTTTTCAAAGCTTTATCTCTTTAGGAATAACGTCCAAATTCGAACTATTCGAATTTGCTTAATGGCAAAACGGTGAAGGACGCGTGAACAAAATTACAAATGTATTTGCAGAATATGCTATTGCAAAAAGTGTTTAACGGCTTTATTCTCTTACGAATAGCGTTCAGTTTTGAATGAAGTCGAATCGGCTACGACGTCACAAAAATCTGTCGCGTATTTAACAATTTTTCCCCATCCCAAAAAGTGCTCAGCGCCGCTAAAGAAGTTTTCACTTCAAAAATCTACACACAAAGTAGGTATTTGTTTCCATTAGGTACTCATTGATGTTTAAACTAATATCGATTTCAAATACTCCGTTAATCCGAGCCTCAAGTATTTCTTATTATTTATACCTAAATCGGGTCTAGGATTAAGATAGTTCAGTAAATTACAGTCAAGGCTAGCAACCAGCGTTGTTATCTGCCCAGTTGTAATCTATTAATCGACTCGGTGAGACATTAAGTATCACTGCATTTATGTAAGTGCGACACTTGATAGCGTCATTATCGGTCAACGCCGCCAACGCCGAACACGAGTTTTTCGCTTTTGCTAAATGCAATAGGGTCATTTCGCTGGTTACGCGACCACCTTCGGTTGGCGACCACCTGAAGGAGAAGGTTTTTTCTATTGAAGATAACATCAATTCTACACACTCTTTTGAGACAATTACTTGTACATACATTTTTTTGTTGTTTTAGAATAGAAATCTACTAATAAACCGAGAAAGTATCCTTTCAGTTCACCAACTCAGCTTAAGTGGTCGCCCACCGGCACATGAAATTAGGTGGTCGCTAACCGGCGAAATGACCCTACAATATTTAATTGGTCGTGTTTGATGTATAATTACCCGGAATTTCATGTTTGTAAGCCCTTGATGAATGTGTAAAGTGAGTGAAAGTATTATTCAGAGCAATGACGCGTAGTTGCAATGTCCAAGAGCCAACCGGATGGCTCGCGGTATTTGAGCTCCCGAAGTGTTGTCCTGTGCAACCCAAATAATGCTATTCGTTTTGTTGATCATATTTGTGCCAGCTTATGGATATTTAAATAATCCGTGGGACTTTCGTAGAACATTTGTTGATCTGTCCAACAATGTAACAGTATCTTACCTGTCAAGATGGAAGGCAGCGATTTCGGCGTTGTGTCTTTCATAGTCGGAAAAATAAAAGTGATTGGGTAGCGTTTGGACGTCCCTCGCAAACCTGCGAAACAACGATTGCAAAATTTTATTAAATGTTTGGATTCGTTTTTTTTTTGGGTAATCTTAAGAGATTAAGGCCGAAACGCATTGACAGCGGTAGCGAAGCGGCGCGGCGCGTTGCGGAGGCGGTACCGGTTAACGGTTGAAATATTCGAACTAATACGAAAGGGTCGGCACAGAATACCGGCCGGGAAAAAAGCGTTATGTGCGGATCCTTTCATACTAGCTCGAACATTACAACCACCGGTATCGCCTCCGCGCCGCGCCGCGCCGCCACCGCTGTCAGTGCGTTTTTAGCTTAAACTACACAGAAACAAAAATGGATCAAGACATGTACCAAGGAAGACCACCTTTATCTCGAAAGAAACAGAAATAATCTTGAATTAGCCTGATTCTCTCGAACCAAGAGAAAAAAAAAAAACATGACACAAGATAATTTCGCTTAATTCGTTATTATTTAAGTATCATCTTTCCAATGAATTTCTTGGTTCAAGAATTTCAAGTTAATTTTCTTTGTAGTTTTCACAGCCGGACTAAAACTTGAGAATCGATTACTAAAGTATTAAATTATCATCTTGCAGATATTCGAGTACCTACTCTACGGCTCGAGCTGAGAAGGAAATGATAAAGCGATGTAGCGATAGCGCACGGACTCGGCTCTTGTCTCGCCACCGAGCTCTAGTGCAGTAATCGGTGGTTCATTCATCGGTTACATAGTAATCCAGCATAATGTTCCGATGACCAGTTAGCCTAGTGGATAGTGACGTTGCCTACGATGCTGAAGGGCCGAGGTTCGAATCCTGGTAAGGGCAAATATTTGTATGAGCATGAATATTTGTTTCTGTGTCTTGGATGTTTTCTATGTAACTATAAAACGTATATAATTATTTGTCTATTAAATATAATATTACGGGACAATTATACACAAATCGAACTATAATTCTAGTTCGATTTGTGTATAATTGTCCCGTAATATTTATTTTTTAATTTATTTAATGTGACAATTCTAGTTAAAGTATAGTTAAAAAATATGGCAAGATTTAATGAGAGTCATGATCATAAATGAAAGAACCTAAGACTATTAATTTCTAAGTGAAGCGCTTAGCGGCGCGGCGCCTGCGTCGAAAGTCGCCCAAACACAAACATAATGGTGTTGCTTAGAAATGTGTGTCCGTGTTAAGAACATAATTATTTTAAGGGCTGAAAGTATAAGCCCCAATAAAATAAACATCATTAATTAATTTAGCATGCAATTAACAACTCATATTCACTGACAATTTATTGTCTCCCAGAAGTAACAAATAAATCACTATCACTACATAGTATAAAACAAAGTCGCTTCCCGCTGTCTGTCCCTATGTATGCTTAGATCTTTAAAACTACGCAACGGATTTTGATGCGGGTTTTTTTTAATAGATAGAGTGATTCAAGAGGAAGGTTTATATGTATAATATAGTACCCGTGCAAAGCCGGGGCGGGTCGCTAGTATAAAATAAATAAATAAATATTTACGGATATATAAATACTTAAATACATAGAAAACATCCATGACTCAGGAACAAGATAAATACTCGTGTTCATCATACAAACAAATGCCCTTTACCGGGACCCAGGACCTCTTGCTTCGTTGGCAGGGTTACTATTACTACCAAAATTGTATGTTACGTTGAATGGTACGTGAAGCATGTCTAAAATACAACTTTTTACGGTGGAAGAGTTTCGAGACTTGGCCTCTTTTTTACATGGACTGTTTTTTCATGGGATCTCAATTCTTTTTGTAGGTTATTGTGTTATCAATACATACAAATTATGAATGCAGTTCCATTCTTGCTTTTTCATTTTTTGTCCCATTCACTGCAAATGTAACTTTGTAAGTAAGTAATCCTATATATTTATGCAGTTGGTGTACCTACCTATCTAGAAAACTGGACCGAAATTGCAAAATATTTTAGTTTTTTCTTTATTTATACACTTAATTTGAAGCTTCTATGTCTTCTAGAAGTGCTTTAGAGTTTTGATGATCGGTCAATCAGTCAGTGAGTGAGTGAGTGACAAAATTAAGAAACTTTCACTATTTATAATTCTTAAACTAAGTGTTAAAATTGAATGTAATTTGATATATAGTATTTATACAGGGTGATTCAGGAGACATGAGCAGGATCAACCCTACGGATTCAATAGTTTATAAGCTACTCAGTCGTACCAGCATTGGTAAGATTAACGTTAATTTTTTTTAGTTGTGTAGGGTGACCATGATTTATTGTGAATGAAACTTTCACACAAAATGTAAAAAAAAACTGTGGGCGTTTAATTTAATTACGATGGTAAAAGATCCATTAACATTAACTGTATGTGTAGGGTTGATCCTGCTCACGTCTCCTGAATCACCCTGTATAATGCCTGTTTGGTTACTTAAAATTCAGGCTTCTAGTTTTATCCACAACCAAGTCGTAGGGGGGTCAAAATGGCCTGAACTGCTTCGAGACAAGGATGATACGGCCGTGCCGCTGTTTTGCTCGACTTGGCGGGGGCACTGCCGTAACTCCAGATAATAAAGCCACGGTTGAACTCACGTCACGTATTAAATGTCGCTACGAGCGACATGTTTCGAACTCTTCGGGTGTTGTCGCTCCAAGCGACATAGCGGATTGCGCGTGAGTTTAACCGTGGTTTTATTAGTAGTATTTTAAAGTTACGTTTATTGCGTACCATATTGCTGCTCGAGAACTTAAAAAAATAATTAAGTAGATTAGACAAATTAAAAATTAAATGTTACAGTTATGGTTATATTTTTTGATAAAACTACTTGCAACACATAACATCTTTAGTTAAATGTGTTTACAGGCGTGACGGTTTTCATGCTCGCCTCACAGGCTCACAGCACGCGTCTCGTGCCACCGCATGCTTTTCCTACTTACTATCCATTAACTAACACGGCCTAACCCAGCCGTTTTTAGGGTTCCGCAGTTGACTAGGAACCCTTATAGTTTCGCTTTGTCTGTCTGTCCGTCCGCGGATAATATCAATAACCGTTAGCACTAGAAAGCTGAAATTTGGTACTAATATGTATATAAATCACGCCGACAAAGTGGTAAAATAAAAAGTGTTTTATTTTATTTTATTAGGGTACCTCCCCTTTACGTAACGTGGGGAGTGTTTTTTTTTTCATTTCAACCCTAACGTGTGATATATTGTTGGATAGGTATTTAAAAATTAATAGGGGTTTGCTAAAATATTTTTTTGATAATGTTAATATTTTCGGAGATAATCGCTCCAGAAGTAAAAAAAATGTGTGTCCCCCACTCTAACTTTTGAACCATAAGTTTTAAAAATATGAAAAACATCTCAAAAGTAGAACTTTATAAAAACTTTCTTGGAAAATTATTTTGAACTTGATAGGTTGAATAGTTTTTCAAAAAAATTACAAAAACTACGGAACCCTACACTGCGCGTGGCCCGACACGCTCTTGGCCGGTTTTTTGCTAATGCGAAATGAAACTCGATTCTCACCCTCAAGTTACCACCTTTCACTTTATAACAAACTCAACGCGGTGACTAAAATTGAAAAAGAATGAAATAAATCCATAGAGTAAAATATCGAATAACTACGCCCCCAAGGATCCTGTCCAGCTTAGTGAGATTATTGTTTAAAAAATGTAAAGGCAAGATAACGAACATAATTCATGTAAACCAATGGCGGAAAAGTTACTTGGATCCCCGTTATCGGTCGCGTCGTGAGTTCAATGGGGCACTTAACCAATTAGGGGGAAACTAAAAAGATAAAAGTGTTTTGCAGATACCTTAAGTACATCCATAATTTAGTGATGTTGACATTAGCTATATTAATAGTTTTCATATTCAACAACGATATATTAATACTTTTCATATATTTCTATAACTATTTCCTGTATTTTAGATTAAGAAAACATATATAGTTAAAAAAACCTTGAATAAAACGAATCTAAAGATTAGCATAATCTTGTAGAAAGCTAAAAATACCGAACGGATAGGGTTAACTATCGACTGTCGCGTAATCTATCGTCCCCGAGTGAATTGTACGACGGCCTCTAAGGCCTCTTGATATGTCGCCGGGGCATCCCCTTGAGTCCATAATTTACCTAGTAAAGCCACGGGCCCCTCAGAAAAGTAACCCGAGAGTTACGTTCGGACGTATCTTATCCATCGACATCTACCTAACATTTCCCGGCCACTTATTTTTTCGGACGTCCCTCCCGATTTCGTTCGCTTTCTCAATTTTGCAAAGAGGAATGTAGTAACAAAGTAAAGTGCTGAAACGTCTGACACGCGATATGCACCTCCGTCAGGAATTTCACGCAATCCCCCGGAGTGGATTTTTGGATGTTCCTTTTGTTTTGTTTGTCGTAGCGAAAATTGTTTTCTGCAGCCTTTCTTAACATCATCTAATATATACGACATAGCATTGGATTACGTTTACTCAAATCCAAATTTTCTTAGAACTCCTGAAAAAGAAATCTCGCTGAAAGTTCTTTGTGAACCGAACAATGATATAGGTACACGACAGAGCGAACTCGTACGTACTCGAGCATGCCTTAGTTTAATAGTAGTTGTAGTGGCGAAGTTGTCGGACAAGCCGCTAAGCCGGTCGCGTGAAAAGAAGTGTCAAGAAGTTTTGTGAATGGAACCGACGCACAACACTCGAACACGGCTGTGTCACCTTCTCGGATCCGAAAGAACTCGGTGGAAAAGTTTCCACAAGTCGGTCGACGCGCGCCCGGACCACGCGAGTACTCGGAACTACAGCTCTCGAACAAAAGTTGTTTACCGAACAACGCGCCTAAAGCCGCTTGGGGTGGCCTGAAACGTTTCTCAACATGATAAGTAGAAATCAATGTACTCACCTCATTGGTTTGAAGAGCGCTTGAATACCGTTGGGGTAGTCAATAATGAGCTTCAACTGAGTCCCTCCTTCTTTTTGCTCTGTCGAAGATAAAATTTATTAATGAAAACGTAGGCAGGTATTTAAACGAAAATAATCTTATTCCCTTTGTACACAGATATTTAAAGGGTTTTCTACCTGAAACAGAATAAATGGTAAACTATGAAATAAAGTCTCTCAAACAATGAAATCCAATTAACTGGTTTAAATATTTAAGTCCAATTTGAAGTAAAGGGCGAGATTGTTGTGGTAGTATTGTCCGCCGGACCGCTAACCCCACAACTGATTGCAAATCCGACTTCATTTAATATACATACGGCTCCCTGCTTGGACCCGCCCGCCGCAAGGAGTTCGGTCATTGTTCTTACGTGAGCGAGTATAGGTACGTACAAACATCAATTATTACGTATTAATTCCATCATAATTCATTCCTCTTAAGAAAAGTCTTATGAACTTCATAAAAACAGCAAACAAAAGCATATCTCAATTATAGACCCTTAAAATCAGGAATAAAGAGAAACGGATTTAGTAATGAATAATAAAAGAGGCCAACTGAACGGCGTGGACGTAAAACAGACGCCGCTAAACTCTGTCCAAAATTAATGTTTCGTTAAATCCATTCGCAAGAGCTTGCATAATTGATACTTTTTCTTTCTAATGCGACGATATAAATGGGGACCTAATATCTAGACGTTAATCTAAATAGGGTTTACAGATTCTGCTCGCTATAATTATTATGAAGGCTATAAGGACAACATTTCAAAGTTGTGAACTTGGCTTAGTAAATAATTAAAAGGATTATTTATTCATAGACTACGGTGACTATTTACCATACATGCTAATTTTTTAGTGTTACGCCGTCGTATGTCTCGTAGATAAATAAAACCTTTTTTATTGTATTATTTTTATTTATTATTATTTGTATGTTTTTTCCATATCTCGGGACCATGGGGTCCCGGACTTTTGGAAGGCATGCGTGGGGCCGAAGCCACAGCGCAGAACAAAAATAATCTAAAGCGAGGGATACACATGGCGGATACCATCTGATGATGGTCCCCGCCAGGTGCAAGACTATTGCAGTGCAACACTGTGCTGCGATGGAAACTAAGGTCATGTGTTATTCGGTTGAATGGTGGATGATCTGGATAATGGGTTATTATTATTATTATTTTCATTCGAGGCTTGCATTAAAAAGTCACCACGTCAGGTAGGGTGACCATAATGTGACTCTGTTTTAACGAAAGTTTCCACAGCTCTCCTTCGAAATGCTGATACTGGACTTAGTTGGAACTACATGTCAGAATACATAGCAACGAGTACGTACCGGCATGTAACACGGGTAGGGAGACCATGTCCTTAACGACGGCGTCCACGAGTGGTTCCTCCGCTTCGTAGAGCTCATGCTGCGCGATCTTAAGTTGGAACTTCTCTAAGTTAGAGGCATTCACGCTGCATCAACAGAAACAGTGTTATTAAACTTATGAGTATAAATAAATAATAAATATATAAATATTAGGGGACAATCTTACACAAATCGACCTAGTCCCATAGTAAGCTCAATAAGGCTTGTGTTATGGGTACTAGACGACGATATATTTAATAGATAGAAATACTTAAATACATAGAAAACATCCAAGACTCAGAAACAAATATTCATGCTCATCACACAAATATTTGCCCTTACCGGGATTCGAACCCAGGACCTTCAGCTTCGTAGGCAGCGTCACTACCCACTAGACTAACCGGTCGTCAAAGTATACGACGACTATACGTAACAAACCAACACAACTAACTCAATACACACGCTAAGAAACCAGCGACATTTATATTATTGATTATTTTGTCGACTAATGGCAGGATACGAGTAATACCTACCAACATTAAGGGAGCTATAGGAATTAGTTAGTATTGAAACAAACGAATAACGTGTATCATTTTCAAATGTTCAACTCGTAAAACTAAGATACGAACAACAGTTACCTGCATAAATGCAAGAACCGACGCCGGTGACGCATATACTTCGTAAATAACGCGTCGTTCCCTCATTGAATATCCAGTAGATCACAAAAAACGGAGCAAAATGCAAAGTGGATTGTTGAGAAAACATCACAGGCTCTCGGCTACTTTGCAGTATTGGCGCATATTAGTAAACCTGGCCGTTAATGTCGAGATTTACATGGAAGATTTTCCGATGGCGGCGCTGGTTTTGGCTGCGTGGAACACATAAGTGGACGTGATTCGCCTGCGAGCGGAAGGTGCGAGACTCCAGGCGACGAGGGGCGGCCACCGCTGAATACTAAGGAGCCTACGTGTAGCGTTCTCGATTTGTGGCATGCTCCGATAACCTGCATTTAGAAATCAAGCCGCCAGCTACTCTAAAATTTATTGACTCTCTTTTTGGTGCGAATTGTACCGGCACCAGGTGGGAATTCTAAAAGCTCGATTGTCCCACTACCGGACAAATTGACGTAAAGAATACTAAATGACCAACACTGCCCGCTCCATCAGAATAACGTGCGAGCATTCTACGTCCACGATTTACGGAAATAAAGGCTCCGTTACAGTTTCAGTGGTTGTATGCGACAACGTTACACAAAATAAGCTAGCAATTTCGAAACGAGTATGCGAAATTAATCAGTACCAAGCCGACCCTTTCTTATATGAGACATGAAATTTGGGTATAAGAGGGCCCCTCATATCACGAGGAGCGTTTCAGCCAACCATCATGCATTCATTCCATTTAGTTTTATTGTCCGAGACCCGCGCCTATCGCGGCCCGCCCTGTAACTGGATTTTAAATAAGATTTCTTCCAGAGGTTGCGAAATTTGCCTAGCGAGATAAAGAAAGGTCGCGTTGTCTGATCCTTAAAGAATCGACTTGTCACCGAAGTATGATATGATCCCAGCTTTATAACCACACATGTACCTATAGGACGGGAAGTTGGAAAACGTTTCTTTGAACGACATGTAATATTCTTTTCATTATTTTTACAATGTTCCTATGAGATTTGGTCTAATATTTACTTGAGTGGAATTACCTACGTGGGCCGCCAGAGGCCAGCCGCGACCAACTTGTTTGATTTTAATGCATACTTCAGCACTTAGCGAAGGCACTGCCAATGAATAAAGCACTCGTTTTAGAGCTGGGTGCGCCAACATTTTTCGACAGCCTCTACTTATTTATGATTTAGAAGCTTTGAGGAACGCACGTGAAACGTAAACACTGTAAACATCACCACACGATGGTGGACTTTATAAGTCACACATCTCAAAATAACAGTGGTTATAGCCGGTAGAACATAAATCATAGTAAGCGTAGGTGTAAACTGTGTACGTACGCGCAATTTTCGCCGGACGGGACACGCAAATGGGGCATCAGCGTCGTTTCCGAAGCAGTTCACCCCGTTCACCGCCCGAGGACCGTCCCGCGCAATATTAGTGTTATTAAACTTTAATTGCAGCAATAGCGAACTAACTAACAATTTAATTTGGAGACTTGCAAAGCGCCACATAAATTGTACTTGTGGATGTCAGCTGTCGGGAACTTGGAGAAATTTTCCTTGTAATGTCCTTTTAGCGTCGTTTTTACGCGGAACAATTTTAATTAATATTTCTTAACGGACTAAATATTAAGCCGAGCGTTCCTGTTATTACGTATTTACATTGAGCGTTAACATTCTTTGAAATCTACTGGTGACATTAAGACATTGTTTCAGAGCATCAATTTTATTTCAGCTTAGCCGAGGCGAGTGATATGAATTTCCTGGAAGATATTTTTTTAATAGGAATTTCGCGCAAATGGGAAGCCCATTTATGACAGTGTGATACCTAAGTTTCTTAAAATATCACGCCGTTAGCCTGCGAGTGTCAAAAAACGTTTTGTATGGTCGTCGAACCACCTTAAACACAAACTTTCCAAATCCAACAAAAATCTAAGCAATCCTCACCTCGGTTTGTAGGATGACTTAGCCTCTGACAACTGTCGGCGGCCGCCGAGTCGTACTTTTAAAACTATATGACCAGAAAACAAGCATGTATCTCTCCCACCTCGGTTCCAAGTCTTCCATCTCCCCTATGGTCGGGTTCTCCGGCCGCAGCACATTGAGGTCTTTGTGGACCGGCACGACGACCGCGTGAGTGCCGCCGCTGAGTCGTTGGGTGTCGATTATCCGCTGCAGGTCTTCGTATTTGTCGGCGGGCGGCGGCGGCGTGCGCGGCTCGGCGTCGGCGCCGCTGCCGCTGGTCTCGCTGGGCTCATATTCCCGGGAGCCATTGCTGCCGCTACTGTGGAACAAGTAGATGATTAGAATGCATCCCATGTCCTTAACCGAAGGAAACAAGAAACGCAAATTAGCATCTAAATCTGCGCCCCACAGAAATTCATCATTTTCAGTAAGACAAAGTTGACTGGCGTGATTGAAAACAAAGAGTCCTGACTATCATTTATACCTACGTATTTTTCGAGATAAGTTAGCTGATAACTCGCCTCGCCTTTGTACCGAATTAACATTTTTTTGGCTGTATTTTTACCTGTGTCTTGTGTACAATAAAGTATTTACATACATACATACATAACTTAATCTGTGACTTAATTGAGGATAGCACGTGCTACTCGTGCCTACCCTTGTCCGTCATAACTACACTAGTACGTTCTAAAATCAATATATCAATAAATAACTATTTAACAACTACAGTCAGTCTAGAGTCAGTAAACATACGAAATTTTGAACAACTCTTCGTCACAATTGCCGACTGATATTTAAATGTTTATCATAATGCGAACAAGTATAATATATCTTACTCGCACTACTGGTATTTTGCAACAAAACCCGATAAAAGCGTGGGCGGTTTGCCAAGTTATCTAATCATTCAACACCTGTAAGATCCGCGTTACAACTGAGTAGCCTTCCCCTGCTAAAAGTGCATTTTTGGCAAGATTTACTTTCTCAAATCTATTTAGTTGCATTGTGTGCATAAAATAAAAGCTCTACACACGCTCTACAAAGCTTTACATAACACCACCCCACCCCTTGTTTCGACTGGGTTTCGTAAGAGTCGACTACGGGAATAGGATTGGAGGGGTTGTTTGTGTGACTAGCACCCTATATTATACTCACATATTCACAAACATTTTGTAGGGACACACATTGCTTACTAGGCATTCACGGTCCTAGTAAGCAACACGTCCACCCCAGTTAGTCTTCTACCGATCGCCGCACTGAACATAATAAGTACGACCCATTCAGTGCCAGGAACCCGCCTAGCGAGCACCTATCCTATAGGCGCCCACGCCCACTAAGTTAGCAGGAAACCACGGGATCGGCGCCTTTCGCTATCCCAAGGACGGTCATCTGACTCCAACTAGACCCGCAATCTCACATTGGTGACCCCAACGTGATCTTGGGACAGCGACACTTAAGACAAGTTTCCGTTTAGGAAGTTCCCCGAAGATGACATTTAATAAAAAATAAAAGCAAAGGATTATGTTGTAAAATTACCGAGAATTTTCCACATAGACAGTTTAACAACTTCACGATAGTGTATTGCTTATACAAATATACATAGTTATAGTTATAGCCGAAATTTTTGTCATTTTGTTGCCTAGTTCTGGCAGTAATCGTCATCCTCCTTGCGTTATTCCCGGTTGTGTCGTTGGGCCCGGGGTCCGCTTTGACACTTAATCCCAAGATTTGGCATAGGTACTAGTTTTACGAAGGCAACTGCCATCTGACCTTCCAACCCAGTGGAAAAACTAGACCTTATTGGGATTCTTTATTTATTTATTTTTATTTCCACACATACAATTATCATTACAGGCTGAACCCAATGCGATAATGTAGCAAAAAATTATCTATTATAATAAAATAACAAACTATTCAATATAACAAAGAGTTACTAATGCTACTTTTGTGAATTCACTCATCGTACAAGATAATAGGTCTACATGCGTGGCTATGAGGTTCAGGGTGCGCATTAGACCGGTTTCCTCACTATGTTTTCCTTCGCCGAAAAGCTAACGGTAAATATTCCGTACATAAGTTCCGAAAAACTCATTGGTACGAGCGAGGATTCGAACCCACAACCGCCGCTTGACAGCCGCATGCCTGAACCACTAGGCTACCGTAGTTCAGGCAGTAATAACCTTCGAAAAATATCATAATTTCATGGCCATTCCCTTAATTGCTAGAGTTAGATTTATGTATTGTAGAGTTCAGAAAATAAACTTGCTAGTTATTTATTTTTGAGTTTATCTATTTCGTGTATTGAATTCACTAATTGGTGTAACCACCAACGCAAAAATCAGACCCAGATTTAGATAACCTATTTGTTCCGGTCTACATCCTTGTAGATAATTAATAAGTTGGTTACATTTTATTAGGCACTTTTTATTCAATAAGATCGACGAAAATAATTATCAGTGAATACGTCGCTCTCTTTATACAAACACTATTCAACGGAAATAAAATATTTTGAATTGTTCTGTAATCCCAGTTAAAGCCGTGTTCAATAATAAAATGGTGAAATAAGAATTGATATCGAATTATAAGGAAAATAAACAGGTACATTTAATAACAATGAAAAATATAATTAATGAACTGGATGCCCAGGATTTTTGGTATAATATTTTAATGCGATTATCTATTGTTTTAATTACCTTTGTTCACGTTCGTTATGTCTTCAACAACAATAACAAGTTGTTGAAGAGTTTTTGGAATAGCCGATAGTCCCTAGAGTGTCGGGATGAATAGGTGAAATGGCGGGGATGCTCTCGTTTTCAATAACAACATTACCCTGGTCGGGTGGGTAGAAAAGTGTTTGTTCCATTCAATTTACACGTCAACGTATTGCAGTAGATTGCTCTAGCGTGCGTGGGCGTAAAATATTTGCTACTATGTAGGTATATTTGCAACTCAATCCACGGGATTCTTATTACAATTTTCTTTTATCACTGCTTTTTCATGGCAAATTCCTTTGATGTTATGAAATAGAGATCATAGTGTTAAAAATATACGCGTTTTGGGATAGCATAAAGGGCTCATAAAGTAACTAAAATACCAAGTGTAATAGTCATAATAGCAAAAATAAAGTTATTCGTGCAAAAAGAGTGCAAAGTTGTTTTTTGCTGCGAGTGCCGATTTTGGGTCCCGAGGAAGCGAAAGTTTTTAAAATTGAATTAAAACCAAACATGATAAAATGACACCAACTACTCCAGGCAAAATAGGGTCAGCTAGTATGGCGAAATGGAAATAATTTATAATAGCTTTTTTTTTCTGCGTAACAGATAAATTATAATTGTATTAATAACGACGAGACTAAATCCGACAAAATATTTGTGATTTAGATATTTTAATAAATAATTGAAAATTTATAAATTCCCGTAAAAGCGGAAAAAAAAATTAACTCATTTTTTATTCTTTGTTTTGATAAATTAATATTTCCTCTATAAGTTTGATGATAAATCAGGCAAAAAATGTTTCCGAATATTACATTTCTATTTAGTAGATCCCTAACATTTTATTCATTTACCATATTTCCGTGTCCAAAAATAATAATTGGCTGTAGGTTCCTACATTCTTTGATGAATGTAGTGGACACAAACATTAGAAACGAATCGCACACTAAACAACAACGGAGGGTGGATTTTAGGGGTTAAATGCTGTTTAACTATTTAAAAAAATGCAAATTGATCAGTTACTTTTGGGATTTTCATTATAAGCTATTTTTCATCGAATAATGTACGAATCCCCTTATAAAATCGGTTGCAAGTAATGTTATTACAAACACCTGTTAAAATAGGTTTAAAAATGCCGCGCGCGAGCCGCAGAGCTAACGTGATTGGCCGGCCGCCCGCTCGCCGCGTAGGTACTACATACTAGGTAGGTAGGTAGGTACCGCACGAATCGCAGCGATTCGCGAAACCATCTAACGCGTCTAAGATCTAGTTGTTGATAGTAGTTCAATTTTAATATACTCGTTGTGAAACGAATTATGAAAATATTTAAGTATTTTTATTTATTTATCAATGAGTGACACTGACGAGCGTGGGATGAAGATACCTATGCAATTTAACTTTGAACTTTGACGTAGGTAGTGGAAGTTGGAAAAAGGGACTTCAAAGATTGTGCACACGTGTATATTATGTAGTTTGTGATGGACTTTTTAAGACTAGAGGAAGATGCTTGCTTTGTTTACATAAATTTCTTTTTTGGTTCAGTTTTATTTATATATTTAGTCTTTATTGCACTAAGGACAACTTATCGTACAAGAGGCGGACTTAATGCCGTAAGCATTCTTTACCAGTCAACCTTTGCGCAAAGCAGATTGTGGGCGTGTAGTAATTGTAATAGAGCAAAATTCGTTAAAATTGTAAACTAGAGAGATTTATACCCTTACCTATTATTTGATTTTTATTATGCCCAATATTACACGTTAGATAATATACAGGGTGAAAAAATCTATGGAACCTGAAGGGAAACCCTTAAGACAGCTCATTCTCTCGCTCTCATTATCATGAATTAAACACTATTTAAATTTAATTTACCTACTTTTAGCCCGAATTACATTTGAATTACAATTTACTATCGCAATTACTAAAATTTATTGACCGAATATCTTTTGTCCGAAAACTTTTCGTACTTTTATGACTTCTCCGAATATACAATTCATTACTTTTTTCATTTACCATTTGATGTTATCCAAATGTGTCAGTTGTCCGAAAAACTTTTACCACTACAGTCTTTTGAGCTTTGTTACAACTTTTGTTTCATAGCCAATTTTTGACTTATCCAGCATTACTTTCCGCATTTCATACGTTTAGTCAAATGTTCATTTTGAATGAAATTCAAAGTAGTTTTACAGAGACTAAGGCAGGTCGGTGTAGGTACGACGACGAGCGTAGCGAGGAGGAGTTTTAGGTGAACTGCGAGTTTGCGACCCTACATCGCGCGAGCCGAGCGAGCGTAGCGTGCCGTGGCAGCGGCCGGCGAAGCGCCAGAACCGAACACTTTTTTACTACTTAATATTTACGTATGTACTGTATAAGTAAGGGTCAGGTCGGAAGAAATAACTTGATAAACCAAATGTTGTAATTATTTAGTATCGATTTATTTAAAGAACACCCTGCCTAGAGATGGTGTTTACCCAACCTACCCAGAGTTACCCATTTCATCCCAAACGTCGTCTTGTGAAGCATTTTTGCAAAATATAATGAAACTTCTTACGTCATAGTCATATAGGAATGTGTAAACGTAAACGTTGTTCTCATTGAGATTTTCTTACTTGGTTACTTGCTAAATATGCAAACAATATAGGCTCATCTTTCCCTGGCCAGACTATACGTGTGTTATTTTGAATAATAGTACATTACTGCAGAGGCAGTGAAGTAAGGGATTGCTGGACTAGTCCAGGCAATGAACTGACAACTTGTATGGAAAAAATGTCAATTATGGAAATAATTTATAATAGCTTATTTTTTATGTATAACGGATATATTATCAACTAAATAGTTACCCAGCGACAAAATCCGACAAAATTTCAGACATCGAAAAAATGATAAGTTCTTCTAAAAAGTCAGTAAAAATATTAATAAATGTTTTTGTCTTAATTTTGGTTCATTTACATTTGCTCTATAATTATATTCAAGATAAATCGTACAAAAAAAGATAATGCATGCTTAATTGAAATCTACATAATTACTTACGAGTGGAAAGTTTGTCGGATTCTTGACCAAATCATCTTAGAATAAGCTAGTGGTGGTTGGCAGTATGTATTTTTTCCTTTGTCACTTTAATATTAGTAAGCAAATTTAAAAAGTTAGATTAGCGGACAATAATGGTTTTACTTAGGGTTACTTTTCTCAGTCCAGTTCCATAGGAAACAATTCACAGCCGTTACTGGTGTTAGCAAATTGGTGGGAACTGGCGAGAATAACCATCGAATACCAAAACCAAATGGTACTCAAGTATTGCATTTTTATCGAGTCGATACACGCGTAACGTAGCTGAAAATCGAATTTACCAGTCAGGGATATTAATATTTGTACCAGAGTAAGGATAAAAACTGACATAGAGGCGTACACAGATATTTATGCCCTTTTTTTGTACATATATTAATGCCTGACTTTAAATTTTCACCAAGATTAAACATATGATTAGTAAAAATAAACCAAATTAGCCCAAACTACCTACAATAGACGGACAGACAGACAGACAGACAGACAGACAGCGGAGCCTTAGTAATAGGGTCCCGTTTTTACCCTTTGGGTAAAACAATATCACAGATTTGAGTAGGGCAGGCAGTGTCTTTCTGCCTTTACGTGGTGCACGCCACTGATGTTATGGATTTACGGTGGTTTTCTTTCAGGGCCCATAGGTTTTTCCACTCTGTATAGCTATAGCAGCTAAGCAGTATTTTAGCAGCGTGTTCTTTCTTACCCATTCCAATAATTAAGTACCTACTTCCGTTACTACAATGATGTGCAGATGGATCTTGTACTACCTACGCAGATTAAGTGGGAAATTAACTACTTTAAGTAGGAAATCACCTGTTAAAATTGTCGTCACTGTTTTATAATGATGACATTTATCAGTAAATAATTATGAAGCATTGAGACACCAAACATAGAAATGTACTAAATTCTAGCATGTTTTCACTAAAATATGTTTATAAATTTCATTAATTGTTAGCGCGTTTCCCGCTTACGCCATTATTACACCGTGAATAGTCGCATTCTCCTACTAGTACATCGTCGAAGACGATATAAATGATTACAAATAATCTGCGTAGGTAATGTAGGTATCTATCTACTTCGCGTCACAGAAAAGGACTCGTTGCGTGCCGCCGTTGCGAGCGAATGTGATCGTTAACACACGCGGAAAGAGCTCAAGTTCAATTGTAGAATTAAACAGGACTATTCAAATGTGTATTATGCTTTACATAAACCTTTTTTCTGTAGGATTCGTGTACTACTTTAATAATCTATATAGTTAAATTAAATTTGGACACAATTTGGTCCTATAAATATATTTACCGATAGTTTATTGGAGTAAATGTATTTATATGCAATTCTAAACAAAAATCTATACGATTTTTAGCAAAATAGGTTCATCAATTATTTTTATGAGAATCAAATCAAAGTACTACTTATTACAATTTTTTTCTACCAACTTCTGTCACCTGTCACCCAAGCCATGCATTTTGTTAATATATTGATTTTACATGTAAAAAAAATGTCGGATTTCATTGTTTACAGGTTAAAGACAATAATATTGTTGTGTTGACGATTATAGACAACTATTATTAATTTTAATTAATAAAATCGGCGTATATTTGACAGTATTTTTTTATACCTACTTTCGGGTCGAAAGTTTGTAAGATTCGTAAATAGAGTATCTTAAAATATGTATTTATGACGGAGAAAAAAAACACAGGCTATTATAAATTAATGTTTGGCGAAACCGTATTTTGCCTGGAGTAAACGTAATATGTTGTAGAGGAGTACCGTATTATTATTTTACAATTTGTTTGGCTTTGCCTTAAGGTTTGACTGGTAGAGACTGCCATATATGGCTTAAGTTTTTCTTTTGTGTAATAAAAAAATAAAAACCGGCCAAGTTCAAGTCGGACTCGCGCACGAAGAGTTCCGTACCATTATCTATTGTATTTATTTTATTTTGTTTGTAGTATTTGTTGTTATAGCGGCAACAGAAATACATAATTTGTGAACATTTCAACTGTCTAGCTATCGCGGTTCTGGGGATACAGCCTGAAAAAAAAAAAGTTTGTTGTATGGGGGCCCCCCTTAAATATCTATTTTATTTTGTTTTTAGTATTTGTTGTTATAGCGGTAACAGAAATACATAATCTGTGAAAATGTCAACTGTCTAGCTATCGCGGGTCTTGAGATACAGCCTGAAAAAAAAAACGTTTGTTGTATGGGGGCCATATATTTTATTTTGTTTTTAGTATTTGTTGTTATAGCGGCAACAGAAATACATCATCTGTGAAAATTTCAACTGTCTAGCTATCGCGGTTCTTCAGATACAGCCTAGTGACAGACAGACAGACGGACAGCGAAGTCTTAGTAATAGGGTCCCGTTTTTACCCTTTCGGTACGGAACCCTAAAAAGCATGTTTTTTCAGCAAAAGTATTTTTTTTCGATATATTTTAGTTCAAAACAAATTCTAACGTTTAGATTCAAATTTATACGTTATCGAAGGTGCTGCTTGTTTCGCGCGATAAGGTATATCCCCCCTGCGTTTACCTCTTTTGAAATTTGAATGTCATATTAGACAGAGCGAATGAAGTTCAAACATTTGAATTTGAAATTAAATTTTGCTCACGGTTTCCAACGCAGCAAAATATGCTTGTTCGAGCTGCTGAGGTGAGAGGGAGGTGAAAAGTATACAGGGTGTATCAAATAAGGCCTGTGAACCGCTTAAGTTGTTTATTTTTTTTCACTCGGTTTCGGTTCGGTTTTCTTGCTTGGTTCACATCCCATTTTTGATACACCATGTATATCGAAACTAAAATAAATAATGGAAAATAATAACTACAGCGGGGTTATCCCTCATTATTTCACTTTTCTTAATAATTTCACGCCGAAAATAACTACATACTTAACATAAATTTCCTGTTTTCATGCATCGTTCTATATTATTACGTAGAAAACTACGGTATGGGAAACAAGTTCCACCACTTTATTTAACGTGTTATTTTTAATTTGCATTCCACTGTTACAGTTGAATTGAAAAAAATACTAACTAAAAGTTTGTGGTATAATCGTAGCCTATGTAGACTGCAGCCGAAATAAGTAGTAGCATAATGGATAACATTTGTATATTTGCAAACAACGAGATAAGTCACCGAGCGTAGGAAATAGAGTTAGTGTGTAAAGACAATTAAAATATGAAATTCGTGCACATTTTGCAAAATATAGTTTGTCGCTGTGCACAGAAGCAAGTAGTGCATGGTTGGCAACAAAATAGCATCGAATAACTATTGTTTTGACATAATTTAACTAATACGATGATAGTTAATTTATATTTTATTAGTATTTAAATCATTATAAACTTCATTTATATGCTAATCGTCATCATCATCGTCATCGGCCTATATGTGTCAGCTGAGCACGGCAACCTAGCACTGAATCCTTCAGAAGGGTACTGTGCGGATTCAGTGCTAGGCAGAACCGTAAGGGACTTAGACTACGGTGTGGAAGAACTTTCCCTCAATCCTGAATTTATATGCCGAAACGTGAAACTTCTGGAATTCCTGTAAATACACAATACTCCAACAGAAACAATTATCTTGATTCGCTATTTAATTTGATCCGTAGTCCATGTGAAGTTAAATAAGTACCTAACTTATAAGTACCTTCGTGTCAACATGACTCGAAAAAAACCGATGGCGATAAACATACACTTTTAAAACATGACAAATCTGTTATCATGGACAAAACAACTTTATCTAATTACCCATCTTATGTCAAAGATTCTACACGTTTCTTGCGGTGACTGAATGTAAACAAGTTGTTATTACGGATAAGTAATTTAAAGTTATTAGTTATATGATAGGAAAGCACATAACTTTTGTCATGATACACGAAAATTCATATCAGTAATCTAATTAAATAATGAGTACGTAATCCTAACAGTTTAGAAAGATTACCTAAGATTATTTTGAGTTTCAATTGTTAGTGACAGAAAACAAGATTCTTTAGAACTTAGATCATGGTGTAATTTTCCAGATTATTATTAGGCACTTTTAATTGCTCAATTCACTTTCTTTTCATTGCACAAGGTGGACTGATGACCAGCTGGTCGATCACGAAACGCATTGTACGTACGTTAGTTAGATTAATTTTTTTATGAAAAATGACAGTTAAATTGTCCTAACGCGCGTTCTAAACGTTACGTGAGTACGAGTACCTCTCTGGTAACGGATGCGCGAGTCCGCTAGATGCGGGTGGCGCAGGACCGGTCATTGCGGCACCCTTTCGTCAAGCCGACGTCTTTTGGTTTATACTATGCATGATGATGATGATGACTTTTCATTATATTGTACAATTAATTACTGCCCGAATTGCTTTGAATAAAATACCTACTATGCATAATTCACAAGAAGAAACTGTCTGAAAACCATTAAGGCGAAACACAAAGGCCGTTTTTCCATACAAACTTAGTCCCCTGTTTTCTGCCTGGATAATGGCAGTAGAGCAACAATTTTTTTCCATAAATCTATGGCTACTATTGACATGTTCCTATGTTTTCCTTTTTTTCATAAATTTATTCTTAAAAGAGATATAAAACTTTAAAAACATAAAAAATGCCAGATTTTAAGCTGTGTTAAAACATCCAGAAAACAATTTTGATTAGATTATAAAAAAAAGGAAAACATACACGGCCAAAGCCTTTCTTTAATTATTAATAAAAAAAATGTTATATAGGTCAAGTTTTGGAGAAGAAATCAGGGGACTACGAAACGTTGATTTCATTTACTTTTAATAGGTATTTTCGGTCCATGCTGCAGTTGTCTCTATCGCGCTCGCGCTCGCTTGATCAGGCACTGCGGCGCGACAACAATACATTTTACAAATACCTATTTCTCAATTATCTCGGCCTTTGTGTTTCCTCTTAATGACTCAATATTGTTCAAAAGTTAATGTCACTCAACTTACGTAAATAGACATAAGCATATGCGTAATAAGATCCCATGAAAATAGAACTTACAAATACTTCTCATTATAAAACTGTCACTGGCAGCTTTTGTAAAAGAACAATGTATTAATTAATTTGTCATTTCGGCTGCGTAAATATGTTGAACAAACGAAATACGACTCCGCCACTCAATGGCGTTTTTGCGAACAATGTGCGCGCAATCAAGACTGGTCGACAATGGTGTAGGCACAAACGAAACCTAAGATAATACTTCAATAATCATTGTTTAGTCATGAATGCTGGACAATTATTAACATTCACTATGAGCCTAAAGACTCTTAAAGAGTCTCTCCTACCTACAGATATTTCACGATGGCAATGGATAAGATAGGATGTAATTGTATAAGCTCGTAGAACTTCCGTTAGCCTATTTGACGAGTACCGTTAGCATCAAAAGTAGCTGTGCAATCGAAGACGTCAAAAGCCCTTATTCCCATGACTCCTTATTAAAAAGGAGTCATCAGTCAAGTTTTTCACGTCTTCGTTTGCGCAGTTACTTTTAATGCTGACTGTACAACATTTGAGCAAGTTACTATTCCATTCTTAAGAAAATGTTACATCCGGGTTACTTGAGGATATGGTTGGCGCTAAGCCATGGTTAAGATATTTGACATACATACATAAATTCACACCTATGTTCCCAAAAAGGGTAAGCACAGAATACGAAATTGAACTTTTAGTGCCACTTCTAATAATTACAGGTTTAAAGCTGCAGTTGCAGTAATAGGTTGCTAGCCAATTGCCCATAACATAACACACTTCAACCCTAACAGTAACTAACCCCCCAGTATAGGAACAGTAAATAAACTTCGAACAAAGGTACATCGCACGGCTGCATACATGCGAGCGTGTTCAGTACGCACATACACATTAGCCTTCGGGAATGATGGAGAATGCTTCAATCGGGGCCGCGCCGGTGCCGTGTTCGCTCGCTCTCACTCGCTACGTCAAAGGAAGCCGCCTCGTAGGTATGAAGACGGCGACCCGCCAGTGCCATATCAAAAGGAGCCGAATAGGCTTGTAACTAAGCACCTACCAACCTAGTGCAGTTTAGCAACTATTATACTTACTACGAAATAGTTTAGGTATAGTATAGTAGTATTAAAATATTCGATGAAGTGGGAAACTAAAAACACATACTTACGTAACTATCTATAATATTATTACTTTGTGAATATTAAACTGTAACAGAAATACTTTGCATACTTAAAAGCAAAATTAGTATTATAGGTATGCCAAGCCACAAACTTGACACAGCCCTGCGCACCGAGCGAAAGTAGGTAACGAACGCTCCTAAACGGCCTCTTAACTACTGTATTATTCTTCTATACTGTGCCCCTAGTCGCATCAGTAACAATTATCATAATACACCCGTATTATGATAATTGTTATTGGTAAAAATACCTCCCGTAGACACAAAATTTATTATTACTACAAAAGAAAGAAGGCAAAAAAAATGCCTAGTGACGAAAAACCCATTCAGATATCTTGAAGAATTACGAAGCTACAACCGTTTTAATATTGCTTATTAGAGAGAGAAAATGCTGGCAGATCGTGACAGATTACCAGTATAGTAAATACATATTGTCAAGCTATAGAAACTAATCACTCTAACTTTTTGAGAAAACTAATTATCATAACACAGATTTTCGTGTTCGTACACAGAAAAAAAATAGTTCTCCAGCCAAGTAAACACTCTTGATTCAAGGTATTTTGTGTTTCCTATATAAGGAAAACATTAAATTCTTGCTTTAAGATATAAAATGTCTTAAAGTTTATTACTTAAGCTAAAACAATTAATACTTAATCCAAGCTCTAAAAAGTTCTTTTTTTAAAAGCTTAATATTCTGGCCAAGAGCGAAAGCGTTTTGTTTTGTGTATTGTATTTTTTGAGTCGAACGTAAAGTGTCTTATAACAATACTTTAAGAACTTATACCAAGAAACTTTGTTTCTTGGGGATAAATACTCATTATTCAATAGAGAATTGTATTTCTCCACGGAAATAAGAAAACGTATTGGTTCAAGAGTATGTTACTCAATGTAAAACTTGTATCATTTACATCAAGAGCCGAAATTTCTTGGCGTATGAAACTGGTAACTTGAGAAAAGCCAATAGTATTTTTTGAATTGAACCTTAAGTTGTCTCAGTGCAATACTTAAATAATTTGTAACAAGATACTTTGTTTCTTAGGGATAGATTCTCATAATTCAATTGAGGATTGTGTTTCTTTACGAAAATAAGAAAACATATTGGTTCAAGAGTATGTTACTTAATTTAAAACTTGATATTATTTACATCAAGAGCCGAAATTTCTCGGCGTATGAAACCGGTAACTTAAAAAAAGCCATAGTATTTTTTGAATTGAACCTAAGGCGTCTCAGTGCAATACTTAAAGAACTTGTACCAAGAAACCTTGTTTCTTTGGCTTAAATACTCATAATTCAATTGAGAATTGTATTTCTTGATGAAATCAAGAAAACTCCTTGGTTCAAGAGTATGTTACTCAATGTAAAACTTGATATTATTATATCAAGAGCTGAATATCTCTTGAATAAAGAATGAATTTGCTTAAACCAACATGGCTTTCGTAATTCGTTAAAGATGTAATGTTTGTTGTTCTAAACTTTTTATATTTTGAAGCGAGATACTAGTGTTTCTTATGTCAATTTAGAAGTTACTTCAGGTAAATGATTAGAATGTTTCAAATCAAATATATTCCTCTCAATTAAAGATATTATTATTTGATATAAAATCTTTCAATATTTTAATTAAGGTATTTTTGATAAAAATATATATTTAATGAACGATTTTATGTTTTATTATTGGTTCTGATTAGGTATTACTGGCATTCTGCTGATTTGCATACATGTGTCTATCTATCTATATAGGGTAGAGGAACCAAAAGATGAACGTTTAAGCGACTATCCCAACTTTACAATTTTTTTTCGAGGAGTGGTGATTTAGTTAGTTTACATTTAATTTTTTTATACGATTTCGTATATAGTCGAGATTAGATATGACTATTTAAAAACCATCCTATTACTATACAGTATTTTATTAATTTAATTTTATTTTATTTTAATTTTATTTCAATTTTACGACAAAACGTTCAACTATTGGGTGGTGTTCATCTTTTGGTTCCTCTACCCTATACTTTCCTTCAGATGGGAACACATGTTTATATAATAAATTAGAATCTAATGCAAGTACATTATTTAAGCAAATCATGCCATAACACCATCATAATGATAACCACAACCAATGATAAAACAATGGTGTATTTCTTTCGATACAATACCGTTTTGTTTATATGTTCAAAATATCTTAACTAAAATATTCTAATACCTATTAATAATATCATTAATGAGGAAAATAATTAATTTCATACATTTTAACCATTTACCTCAAGTAACTTCTGAATTGACATACGCAGGACTAGTTTCTCGCTGCAACATATAAATAACAAACATTAACATCTTCAACGAATTACAAAAGCCATATGGGTTTAAGAAAATTAATCCTTTACATAAAAAAATCAGAAACGTCTACGTTAACATGACGCAAGGGCACCACATGTTAGAAAGCAAATAAATGTGCGAGTTAATAATAAACAAACAAAGATTAAGTATAAGTAAACTATGGTTATACCGTAGGTATATAATGTTAACGTACACTATCTCTACCTACTTATTTATTTTATGAAGTGGGCGATCTTATGTTCTTTAAAAATAATATCCAAAATAATTTAACACGTATTTATTTAATAAAAAACCTATTGTCAGTCACAATTAAACAATTCTTTTTGCCTGTATTAATGTCGTATTACGATTTAAAAATACACAACATAAAATTAAACTTCTACATTAGGTAGCGCTGCGGGCGGAATACTCGTAGCAAAAACTGACGTTCATGCTTTCCCATTTAGATTTTATAATACCTTTTCGTTTATAATTTATAATTAGGTTATCAATCATATTGTACCACAAACTTATAGTGAGTTTAAGATGTCCGAATTGCCATAAACAGCTTATCTTTAGAACAAAGTTTTGTGTTCTTTGTTAACTTCGACCACTAAACATCTGTTCAAAATGAAAAGAAACAAGTAACACGATAATGCGCATAATAAGCTACCTCACGTTGTAAGCTATAAGGTTCAAGTTGTAACAACAGGCCGTAAGCAGTAACCAGATAGGCGGTCCACGTGTACTCCGACCGTTCCTAATGCTCTTATACTACAACTTTGGACCTTATAGCGTAGATTGGGAGGTAGATATTTGTGCGAGTTACCTTGTTACTTCTTTCATTTCATTTTGAACTGATAAGTAGTAGCCAAAGTTAACAATAGAAACCAAACCATTGTTATAAAATCTATACAACTTATTAATGCAACAACCTCTGTAGCATTAAAATAGTAACTAAAAACTCTAAAAAGTAACTTGTTACTTAGAGGAGTCCCCAGCTGAGCACGGTCCATACTCTCCATACAAACGTAA
Organism: Epinotia ramella; assembly: GCA_947578815.1. Lineage (NCBI taxonomy): Eukaryota > Metazoa > Arthropoda > Insecta > Lepidoptera > Tortricidae > Epinotia > Epinotia ramella. The sequence goes on along the minus strand of OX388211.1, from coordinate 9,361,082 downwards.
TTTGGTTTTAATTGTTAAAACGGCATACTGGAATAACATTAAGCTCTTCACATTGGGAACAAAAATATCTAAGTCGGAAACTAGTTTCTTGAAATATATATCTGTTGCTATAAATTATCAATAGAAAAAAAAATTAAGCGTTTAGAGAATTTGTATAAAAATGTTCTATTTGCTGTATTTTTTTTTTCTAATTCAATTTCTAGAAACAGAAACTAGTTTCCGACCTAGATATATATGGTTGGGATCCCATTGTGTATTCAAATTTTAATGTTATTCTAGCATATGGTTTTAAAATGTGAACCAAACTACGTTTGTAAGGAGAGTGGAGCATCCTGGCGACCATTACATTACAATCCTGGACTAACAGAAACATATAAATGCGATTAAATGTCGTCAAAGCATGTTTAAATTAAACGCGAATTATCAGTCATATAGTTAATCACCTCGATACAACTATTTATAAAATGAAATATACAATCTTTCGCCAGCTGAGCGTAGTGTCATAGGCAATTGGCTATGACAATCGGTCAGAGACACTAACTTACAGTTGTTACTAACATCGTTTCGTTCGATATGATAAGCTTTTAAATGGTTGCAATAACCATATACTTGTATTTTTTTGCAAGAAAATAATACCGAGCTTAAATCATTGTTTTTTACAAAAATGTTATTAACAATTAAAAAATCCGGTTCATCGTCTACGCAGTCAAAGAGCAATACACTATTCGTGTCGTAAATAATGCCGTTGATTTCATAAGTTCGAACTGAAAGAAAATCATCCTCCAATGCTTTTGGAATATTAAGGCGACTTGTTTTACCAACTTTAATAGCATCTTTAAAGCCAATATTTGTTATATATCTTGAGCTAGTTTTCAATTCACATCGCAATGCGATTGAATAACACAAATTTTTACGACAAGTTATAGACTGGGCCACTCTTTTCAAATCTTTATGCTTAGCTTCGAATTTGAATGCAGAGTAAAAAATAGGTGGACCGCATTTTTTTATCACTGAAGGATAATGTAACAAGAAGTGATATTTCGGCTTCAAGTGAGTCTGGAATAATTGACAATATGTTTCATGATGCTCTTTAATAAGTTCTTTTAAATTTTCCAAGTGTTTTGAGGAAATCACTTGACTTGTTAACACATCAGTTATTTCTAGCAACATCAAGTAGTATTTCCATATTTCATCGTTTTCAGCGATTAGGTCACCAATCAGATACCGAAAATTTCTTACTAGACATAACATTTCGGAAGCTGACATAATGATTGATCCATTAGTTAAATGTTTGTTATTAATTGGCGGTGGACGATTATCTTCCAAACTGCTGTAATTGAAATATTTAATTCTGGAGTTCAGTTGTTCTAGTGAAAAAAAGTTTCTGTTTATTAATGACTTTATGACAGCAGCCATGCTATATCTATGAACGCCTTCGCAAAGATCGTGCATGACGTATACACTAATGTTATCACAGATATGAAATCGTTTCAACCCATTCCACAAACAATTTTCTTTCACGCCGACATTATTTTCTAAATAATAATCGTAGTCTTCTTTTTTACGCATTTTCTCTTGTTTTTCAATTATTTCGGTTTGACATTCTTGTTTGTTCATTGTACAAATTCTACAAAATATATTTGCTGAGAAACTTTCTACACAACCCAAAATTGAATTTAGACCTAAGTTGTCTCCACACAGTACTATCAATGTAAATTTAATATTCAGTGTCTTGTTTCCATGACTAACGTTAATGCCAGTAGTTTCTAGAAATTGTAATTCACTGAGCAGTGGTTCAAAAACTTTTTGATTACCAAACTTAGTTCGCTGGCTAGTATAGAAAAGAAGTGTTAAAAAAACGTTTTCTAATCTGCTAGCATACTGAGGAGGCACAGTTCCTATAGATGAATAAACTGCGCCAATTTTGTGCTTACCTGCGTGACTGCCCAGAGGGTTGCCACTTTCAAAATCATCGTAGTACACATAAAGAGGAAGAACTGTGTCTAAGCAGTTATCCATTTGTTGTGTCCACAAAGAGCCATTGACTACATTACGTAATACATCGTTGCCACTACTGCAGATCTTTTTCTGGTAGTCTAGTATTGTGTTCAAAACGTTCGGTAACTCCAAAAACAGTTTTAATGTTTTTCTCAAGGGTAACATATACTCATATTCATCTTTAAGACTCATTAAAACAGTGTTTTTTTTTTTGGGTTCTTTAGAGACGCCAATTTTCTTTTTTACCGGTGCTACTATTTTCCCGTTCATATCTAATAAATTAATAATTTTATGCTCTGTGTCAAACGAGTTAAAACAGATCACGAAATTGTCGATTGCACTTTTTATTATTTCGAAACAGTTTTCATCAAATCTGTTGTTGTTTTTTAAAGTTTCAATCAGTTGTTTCATTGGACACATACTCTGAATAAGAAATAATTTAAAGCTAGTAATGATATCTTTCACTTTACTTCGTGGAATAGCAAGCGCACTGTACAGATTAACTATAAGCTCAAGAATACCCGAGTTAAGACTATTTTGAATTTCTAGTAATTGATTGTCTACATTGCAACTGACATTGTAAGTTGACTGTGTTTCTTTTATGTCAGAATTAACTTTGTCTTGTTGAGGCAATGTAGACATGATAACTGATTGACTCTGCATGGTATGTGGTCGTAAGGTCACTACTTCGTTACTGTCGAGCTTGCGCTCTTTTAATAATTTGTGAAAGTCAAACAAATGATCTTTCAGATTATATTTTGTATCATAAGTCCGGTGACAATTTTCTATAGGACAAACAAAATGATTTGTGATGCTATGAATTATTTCCAAATGGAAAACATACTTTTTGAAGTTTTGAATGTCTAGCTTACACTTAGGACACAACATAATGAAAGGTTTCTCAGCAAATTTACCTCACATAAAAAATTAAGAAAATAATATTTAAAAGCAGACCTACTATTGCATGTTTAAAATTTCTGCGACATGTGGACGAACTGTATCATACTTAGTTACTATTCCATAAACTTTCCTTTGTATGATTAAATATAAATATTCAGAAGCATTTGGGTATGTCACATGAAAGACATGATACATCTTGAATAGTAGGTCAAATGCTTTGTTTGCGCTATCGAATACATACTTTATGTCATCAATGACCGTGTACAAACAAGAGAAATTATGTAAGCTGCCCTGAAGTAAGATGTACGGCTGCACTGGCAGTTTACGCGCCAAGTTCTTAGATTTCTGTTCTTGTATCGTCTTGTCGATGTCTCCGGCGGTCTGAAATCAAATAAGTATCATGAGGAATGTTTCTTATTAGACGACGTACAGTTACCGGCATTAATAGGCCGCAAAAATAACTAATGACAACTCTATGCCTACAGCCATTAGCGGCCTTGGTGACTACAGTAGCTGCACTTACAGAACAAGCGTCCAAAAAAGACACGAGGCATGGCATGAACCGCACCGCACCGACTTTACAATTACTTGTTGCGCTCTGCAACACCGACCACGCAGCTGTATGTGTCCCGTCACCGTCTTATTTCACAGTTCTAGATATACCTCATCTCATTGTATATGCAAAGTTTCGTTACAATCCAACACGTAATTTTAAAATGAGAACGAAACTACGTTTGTATGGGGAGGTGAAATTCGGCCTAGCTTACTGCGGACTCTCAAGGTAGCTATTGCGTGCGACTTATTGAACTATAGTTTCACTCATAATAACCTAATATATATTTTACATATGTATTTATAATTATCAATACATATGTAGGTATATGTCTTATACTTACGTTTGTTTGTACGATGAGGCCTTCGCTGGCTTCTGCTGAAGAGTATTTCACAGTTCTAGATAATCTGCCTTTGGGAGGTATCAGGTAGGCCAGTAGGCTCATTTGCACAGGAATTTTCTTATCTATAAAAAATATATAGAAATAATAGAATTTTGAGAAAAACTTTTATACTATATTTTAAAATGAGCAAATTTTACAGCCCTACGTAAGTAATGTACTATGAAAGGAATTTAAATTATTTTCAATTGTGATAGAGTTGCATTTGGTGTTCCGTCCGTTTTTTGAAGCGACACGAAATTCAACTCTATTTACTACACTAGTTGATTCCAATTTATTTACCATGTTTCATTTTATATAGGAGAGGGTAATATTACACGAAAAGGTAATGAGAACCGCTTACCTTCATCTGTTATTGCACTCAATGTTTCTATTAAAGAGAGTGCATTTTTATTATTTATTTGGCCCTTTTTTAATATAAGAAGCTTCTAAAAAAAACCATGCCAATTCTTATGGAAATTCAAGGACTTATCTTTGAACAGTTCTTCAAAATCGGAATTAATCTGAAATAATATTTAAATAACTATTAGCTCCATAACCCATACATCCCAATCATAGAGGCATTTTCGGACACATACCAGTGCGGTCCAAAAGTTTCTGGCTACTGTCCATATACTTCTTTTCTTTGTTAGGCCAGAAACTTTTGGACGGCCCCTCATACAATTGAAAGTAGCCAGTATTCCGCTAAATCCACTCAGGTAAGATAAGTTCCACATATCATCTGTGGCCAAAATGGTCTTCAGCAGAATTATCGGTGAACAATTAAACATACATAAAAAACATACATACACCTGAACATATAACTTCCTTTTTTAAAGTCTGTTAAAAAATAAAAATGCAGAAAAGACTTACTTACCAGGACATGACCTCTATCAGTTTTTAAAATACTCCAATTTTCTAGGAAATCATGAACTGTAGATGAATTGGTGTGTCTCACTCTCAATCTGTATGTTTTCTTCCATTTGCTAATGACGTCTTCCCAAGGGTCGTTATTATTCTTCAACCATAAAACATCATCGTCATCTAAAAAGGCACACCTCATTTTATACATCATTCTGTCATGTAGGGTAAATCGCCAGTAGCTGGCCCTTCATACTAAAAATGAACTCTGTTCCCATACAAACATTTTTCACACAATTTAGTATGACGTGGCCAATTATTGAACGGTGGCCAGTAATTGAAACCTTATACAAAAATGAACTCTATTATAGGTGAATAGAGTTCATTTTTAGTATGAGGTGGCTAGTTATTGAATAACGGTGGCCAGCAACTAACGATTTACCCTGCATACAAATCAATAAAAATCATTCAAAATACTGAATTTAAGTCATTGTATTTTGTTAACTTTTTTTCATTGTTTGTGTTTAAAAGCACCCTTTTATGATATTCTAAGTATTAACATAGTCTTCCTAAGGATAAGGGGTGTGCCACACTGGATGCGTTCTGCAGTCTGCGGTCCGGTCACCTAAACAATTTTTGTTTGACCGGAGACCGCAGAACGCATCCAGTGTGGCAAATCCCTAATACTAACAAATAATGGATCTTGTTATCTGATTTAATAAATGAATTTAATTTTAAGAAAAAAATCAAAATCGGTTCAGACGGAGACAAATTTGGTAAACATTGAAAAAAAATACATACAGTTGAACATACAACGTCTTTTTTGAAATCGGTTAAAACAGTTAGGTACTTATACGGTGGTGCAAAAGATACTAAAATCTTATTGGTTGTTAGGGTATTCACGCACAACTTAAAATAACATGTTACATTTATAAATTATATAATTTACTTTAAAAACAAAGTTTTAACCGAATTCCAATCAGTACCCGATCAAATTGCTTCAAGTTTGCCTATAAAATTTGAAGAGTTCCCTCGATTTCTCCAGGATCCCGTCATCAGATCCTGACCTGATGACCATCGGACCACCTGGGAAGGATACCCTTTCTAACAAAAAAACAATTTTCCAAATTGGTCCAGGCATCTTTGAGTAATCAGGGGTCATACATAAAAAGTTTCCGACGAATAGAGAACCTCATCCTTTTTTGAAGTTAGTTAATAAAAATTAATAAACAACCATAATCTGTTGATTCAGCCAGCACAGCACAGCACTCTTAAATAGGAATTTATTACAAACCTAAAAGTTCAGTTTCACTAAAATCTTCTCCACTCGCATCAGTTATGTTGTTTTTAGTAGCAGAACTCCTTCGCTTTTCTCCAGAAATGAACAAAAGGTTTCGCACTTTATCCGCCAGCTTCCCTTGTGCAGGAACGTATTTTCCTGTAAGCGACTTAGAAGTCGGAATGGCTTTCACGTAGTAAGTATCTAGAGTCTCACATGGAAAGACTGATAATATTTTGGCACCAAGTATATTAAAGTCCTCGGGTTTCAATTTGCTGAAATCAAGATGTAGGTATGTTTCAGTAAAACACGGCTAATAATGGCAACACATACAATGGTTACAAATCATCATTAAATACATTTCCTACCATTCTGCATGCACAAAGGGGACCTTATCCCTTGAAGGGATTTCTTACCGTTAACATTTAAGGTTTATAATAAAAATATAATGGCCCTATAATCATGGATATTTGTTTTGCTGACTGTACATTGAGCGAGAGAAAAGAGAAAGCTTGTAAGGGATAAAGTAAGTCCAGCTTTGAAGAGCTCCAAAATAAATATTGTGATTGCTTTAATATGCTTTTGTTACTTTATATTGTATCAAATAACAGTCAAAAAATTTTTTTTGGTATTAGCTTTTATGGCCGGCTGCACAATTTTTCCTCAGTCATCAACTACTTGTTGAGACGGTTCCAATGAGCTCAAATATGACTGGGTTATGTATGATATAGTTTAGGAGTTGCTCTGCCTAGCACACTAGGTTTTATGTCGGCGAAAATGTACTGAAACGTCACGTAAAACGCGACATAAAGCCTAGTGTGCTAGCCCCCCTGGCCACCTTCTGTCTCCATTATCAGATCAGCTCGGTGGTACAGTCAACTACAAAGAGATGTATCCAATTTAATCTTACAAAATGACGTATTCCTGTTGAGTAGCCATAGAATATGGCAAATATAGTATCTACCGAACCTGACAGAAACTTTTTGTTGCCATGTATACTATACATCATTTTGTAAGATTAAATAAATTGGATTCTCCACTGTACCATTACATTGCACTGTCACCAAACTTACATAAGTATGCCAAATTTCAGCTCAATCGGTTGAGGACAACTGCTTTAATTCAGTTACCCACAAGATTTGAACAACACACAAGATAAATACAAACATTGCAAGTTAAATAAAAGCTTGTACAAAACTCACCTAGGTATATCCATTGTGGCATTCTATTAATGCAGCTACAGGTATTATTACTACTACTTGCTTGCACTAATAAAATTAATATATGCTACAAAATCGGTAAACTACAAATTATGATTCTCACACCGGGGCATACTTCTCAGAAGCTTGTAGATTGTAATAAAGCCGAAGTCAGTTTCTAATGAGACAAGTTAAAAAGAGATTTCTGCTTGTATTACAAGTTTGTCAGAAACAGGCCTGCTATTCAGAAAATTCATTGTTGCCCTCAAATGCGGGATCAAGGATGAACTTTTCTTCAATACATATGTATATAAATATAATATAATAGAAGCTATACATGGTACCAAAATTATTTAGCACTTTTGCACAATCTACTATTACCATTCACTACATACCTACTGAGGTATTAACTAAATATTGTCCTATTGAACTAGGTACTCAATTGTTTTTCTATAATACAATACTATAATAATAATTCAGTATTTACTTGTTCACAATGTATGTGTATATGTGTTTGACAATTATGTCTGTCAATATGTTTCTTTTTTTGGCATTAAGTGAACGATATTGGTTGTAATAATTTATAAGATTATTTCCATGTGCGGATGTCTGTAACAGTGTCTTTAAGTCAAATTCTGGTAGGGCTGGCCGGTTGAGGCTAGTGGTTATATCTCTGAAAACTGTTGATTCTTGAGCTGCTGAAAGTGCTGAAACTTCAACATCAGACTCTTGTGCTGCTGAAACTTCAACATCAGAGCTCTGTCCATCAGTCAGGCAGGGCTCTGTCTCTGCCGTGGAATCTAACAGCTCGTGAATAGCATTTCGTATTTGTATCCTATGTCCAATATGTGGACATAATTCTTTTAATAGACTGTCCGTTAGGTCCTTAAAATGCTCTATAGTAATCCCATTATCTAGAAATAAAAGAAATATGGTATTAATTTCCTTTGGTACATACATTGTGCGCGCCGGCGTCGCCCGGTCCTTGGAGGTTGTACATTAAAAGAACTCGCATCTCACCAAAAATCAAGTACCTACTTAAGCGAGTGTATAGCCCGAGATAGACGGCCTATAAAGCCCTCCACAAGTCGGTCGCGGTTGCGTGTCGAGCGCAGGGCCGCGCTAGTTGTAAAGCATTCAAACTACACGTCAATCAAACGTACTTACATCGCGGTTCGAGCCCGGCGTGCGGCACGCCGCGCTATACAACTCGGGCAGCGCGGGGCGAGTCAGACACGGCGCGGGCCGACTGCATCAAAATAGTCAATTCAAAAAGCAACTTTACCGTTCAAGGAAGAAGCTTCCAATGACATGATGGCAGACCCGCGTTCAATGTGACCTTGAAAACGACGCCGCCGTGCAGCGGCGGCGTGGGTTTCAAGGCCGTTTATCTCGTGCTTTGTTTTGATTCATTCGATTGACCTTTAATGTTCTTTTTACAGTCGTTATACAAAACGCTAGCGCTAAGTTAAAAAAAATATAACGGATATGACTGTTAACTACTTACTTACCAACAAAATTCCTTATTATGTCGTCCGGAATATCCCACGATTGGAATAATGTTTTTGTAGCGTCCATTTGGCACTATTAACATTAAATAACTTACAAGGAAGTCCAGTATCCAGTACAGTTTAAAATGGAGTTCTCATTGGCGTCGGTCAGAGCGACGCGCGCGCGTGGTGCCTTGATTCGGATCGTAAAAAAAGAAGGAAGGAAAGGAAAGGCATGAGGCAGGGCAGTGTTGCCAACTCTGAATTTGAATTAGCGCTAAAATTATGCTGGAAAAAGTTCAAAAATTGTGCTAAAACTTGAACATTTGTGGTTAAAAAATGTGCTTAATAAAAAAAGCGTTATGTATTTATTATTAATACAGTTTTACAATAAACTTTTGTGGCCCACGCAATTTTTTTCAATAATACGATTACTAAAATATATTAAAAATGTCATTTAACACACAGTAGCCGTGTTCCGAATCACGACAACAACGATCACAGCGTTTACAGTGCTTACGGCTGGTCCGAATCAGTAAGCGCGCTCAAGGCCGCTCAAGGCCGCGTAAGTGGTGTACTGATTCGGTCCGGTCATAAGCGCGTTTACTGTCATGTGTCAAACTGTCAATGTCAACGGCACATTCATTTGAATTCTGTCTGAGGTTCTGAGCAAAGAGAATAAATATAACCACTACGTTTTGAGTTCTGAGTAGAAAAGTTAAATCGCATATGAATATATAATGACATATGACACTTAAAAAAATTTAAGTGTCATATCTCAAACCAAACCAAACGTCAACTTGACGTTTGGCTCAAGGTGCTTACGCCTGGGAGTGTGAGCACCGTAAGCGCCAACATGGCGTCGTCCATGACATCATCAATGACGTCACGATATTTATGTGAGCGTTGTAAGCGTGAATCGGTCCGATCGTAAGCGCGCTTAAAACGTTTTTGTCGTGATTCGGAACACGGCTACTATGTGATGGGGTCTATACATGTAATGATTTGTCAATTTATGAGAATCTGACTAATTGCTATCGTCTGGAGGCATGTTGCGCTGCTGATGCAACTGTCAAACGAGTTGTACTGACAAATTGTATGCATTTATGATCAGCCAAGTTTTCTGTCAGATAATTTTGAAGTAAATCATTTATGATGAAGTTTGTATTTTAAAGGTGTTATAGTGCTATTAAAACACATTTTACAGTCGATTTGAGCCACGCTTTGATGGCCTTATATTTTTTTTATCATCACGTTAGCATCTTATTGCGAATAGCGATACCGTAGGAAAAATAAGTAATAAACACAATCATGACACAGTGGCGCTACCACGAACTTCGAATCACGAACTTCGTATATCTCCGTCTCTGTCGCTCGAGTACCATAAACCATAGATTAGATTAGATTAGATATTTTATTTCATAATATAAGATTAGAATATAAATTAAATTACGCTTAATCTATATGAATTTATATCATGATCGTCAAATAGAATATTAATTACAATGCAATGTCAACTTATAGGTCTGTATAAAACATTTAAATAAACTCATAACTAATTGATGTCCATAATAAAATACATAATGTCTAAGCACATAAAAGATCGTCAGATTACCGAAGGTAGGTATACCAAAATAACAATAAAAAATAACAAATACCATAAGTGCGATAGAGACGGAGATATACGAAGTTCGAGATTCGAAGTTCGTGGTTATAGCTCAGCGGCGCTACCACGAACTTCGAAAGTCGAAGTTCGTAATACATGCATCCCTGTCACTCGAGTAAGGGAGTGCGATAGAGATAGAAATACCCGAACTTCGACTTTCGAAGTTCGTGGTAGCGCCGCAGGTGCTTTGGCACTATTATTTTTACGAAATGGTATCCCTAAATTGCCACAATTTGTCAGAAATTGGATGCGACAAATCAGAAGGGATAATTGTATGGTTTGTAGAGCCCATCAGTCACAACGAACCAATTTTTGTGACTTTCGGGGCGATTATCTCCGTCTATAATATATACCCTCAATCAAAAAAATTTGCTGAGAAACCTAATATTTATTTTGAAAGGCCTAACGATTGATGTGCCACACGTCGACTTACAATGATATTTTTTTTTACTTTCTGTTTGGTAGGTCAGAATGGAGAGCACACCTAAAAAAATATTTTTTTACTCATTTTACAAAACTATGTAGCGACTAACAAGATACACCTAATATCCTCCAAGTAAGTTTTATTCAAATACAGACTGAAACATTGCATGCATGCATGGTCGGATTGTTACATCCGTACGACACACCTGTTGTGAAATCATATAATCATATAATCTGTAGATCCAATGACGAAACTGACGTTTTAGCCAGTTTGGCTCGGGAACTCTAAAAAAGGAATGTTTTCAGCTTCTCTACTACTGACACGATTAGTGGGTCAGATTGAAAAATTGAAATGAAAACATAGAAATAATGGGTCAGATTCTAATCATGTCCAAATTTCTTCTCGGAACCCCGCAGTGTTGCATGGACGGTGCCGATCACTGGGAATAATGCTAATTCAAATAAAATTAATGAACATTAGGTATGTGTCATTACTCGTCTCCGCTGTTGCTGTCATTATCAGTGGGATCGTCTTCTGTGTGATCGTGTTGTGAGTCAACAGGATTGGTTATTAGAAAAACAACATTATTACATACCTATACATACCTACTACCATACACGGAAGGACGGGACAAGACACGCAAATATGACTGCGTCACTTCCTTTTACGATATTAAAGATCGTGCAATACAATAAAGTACCTACCGTGAATACGAATTTATCCTCGCTTTTATTCCAATTTTTTTTAATGTATTAGCAAAAATATACATATCGCTTACAGACTAGTCCAACACGTGATATGTACAACAATAAGAGATTAAGATTAACACAAAAAGTTAAAACATCGATAAAGCTACAAAGTCACAATATACTTACAAATATTTAAGAAAAACACAATTATCTGCTTGCGGTTCTTGTAAACTCAGTCAGAGTGCAATTAAATAAGTCTATTTTAGTTCCTTAGTATTATAATATATATCGTACATACCTATGTTGTGTAATAAACAAAATGTCTGGATATTACCCGTTTCAAGATAATATATTCAGTAGCGGCAACACCACAAACAAGAACAAGAATTACATCCGCTTTTGATTTTCCATTTAAAATTTTAACTGTATTAAATGAAGAAATAAATTATCAAGCCTAGAATGCACTTACAGCACTGTAAGAAATTGATATTTTTTTATCGAATGATTTTGTGTCTTAACTGCATAGCTCTGGCTCTTGCCTGTAGATTAAAAACATCAAACCAAGAATTAATCGCTCTCGCCTAAAATCTTACAAGTCTCGAAGGAAAATGTCTACTTTGAAATAGCTTTGTCTCTTGACTGTAGATTGAAAACATCAAACCAAGAATCAATCGCTCTTGCCTAATAACTTAAAAGTCTCAAAGGAAAATGTTGGTGCTTCTTCTTCGGAATAGCTTTGGCTCTTGACTGTAGATTGAAAACATAAATTCAAGAATCGATCGCTCTTGCTTAAAATCTAAAAAATCTCAAAGGAAAATTGTGGTGCCTCTTCTTCGGAATATCTTTGGCTTTTGACTGTGGATTGAAAACATCGAACCAAGAATCAATCGCTCTTGCCTAGAAACTAAAAAGTCTCAAAGTAAAATGTTAGTGTTTCTTCTTCGGAATAGCTTTGGCTCATGACTGTAGATTGAAAACCTAAATTCAAGAAGCGATCGCTCTTGCCTAAAATCTGAAAAGTCTCAAAGGAAAATATTGGTGCTTCTTCTTCGGAATAGCTTTGGCTCTTGACTGTAGATTGAAAACATCAAACCAAGAATCAATCGCTCTTGCCTAAAACCTTTAAAGTCTCAAAGGAAAATTTTAGTGATTCTTCTTTGGAATAGCTTTGGTTCTTGACTGCAGATTGAAAACATCAAACCAAGAATTAATCGCTCTCGCCTAAAAACTTAAAAGTCTCAAAGGAAAATTTTGGTGCCTCTTCTTTGGAATTAGGTAGCATTTTTGGTTTTATGACGAGTTACTTAATCTAAAGTCGATTTTTAAGAGCGTGCAATATTTCAGGCTAAAAGTGTTTTCTTTTTGCAGTAAATAAGCAATATCTTAACTCAAATCACTCCCATTTCCTTTAAAAAATTATAAAGTAAGAACTGAACCATTATGATTCTCCCTTAAAAAATCATGGTATTTTTAACTCGAGACATATCTATTGGATTAAGTAATTTATTATTATCTTTAAGAAACAGTGTACAAGACAGTTTTGCGTTTTGAATTAAGATATCTTTTTTATCTGTGTAACTAAACTTGACAAAACGTACCACTTATTTCATAAAGGGCGTATTGCTCCTTGTTATTATGTTTTGTTTTCGAGTTCCTAAGAGTGACGGTGACTTATTGCCGCGATACAAACACGCGTTTCACAAACGCGCGACAATTGCCATAGATCATCTGTTAAGGCGTCGTAGGTTCATCGTCTTCTCTCCCTCTCACTGAGCATAAGCGTGAGCGAGATGGAAGTGCGTGCTCGGAAGCGCGGATATCATGTTTTTGAATTTTATTTTTTTGCCGTTTAAATAAATAAAAAGTAATCACTGAGTTCTCTCAAACATGATATTGCCGATTTTTAGAAGCAATTTTAATATTTTTAGCTTTTGTGCGTAATTTGTTACGAATATTTTGAGTGTATTTTAGACCTATGTTCGTGATTTTTTCTATGGAGCGAAAATTGCTTAATCATGTTTTGAATCACTGATCTCGCTGCAGAAAAGCCTCAAGATTACTATTCGTATTTTTTTGACACCATATTATTATAAACCGACGCATTATATTGTTTCAAAAACTCTGTTCGCTTAATTTCGTTGAACCTACGGCGCCTTAAAATATGTTCGACTGCTGCGGGCGTAGCATTGCTAACATATTATCACTTATCGCTGTGGATATTAAAACATCCGTCACGTTCTGACAAGTACGCTAGTGTGAGACAGACGTCTTATCCACAACGATATGTGAGATAAAATGTCAACCATGCTACGCCCGCTGTATCGCGTTTGTAGCGCTGCAAAAAGTCGTGAGTAACCGCTCATGTAGTCGCCAATAAAACAACTTGTAGAAAAATACCTGGGGACCGATTTTTGACTTTAGAGCGCTCGTCTCTTTCACTCGAAAACTGTCAAAAATTATGAAATGCTATTTTGAAATAGCAATAGAAAATTTAAGAACAAGTGGTATTGACCACTCGTAATTAATTATATTGGTAGAAAGTAAGTGCTTGCCATTTTGACACTACAAACGTATTTTGACGACCGGTTAGTCTAGTGGGTAGTGACGCTGCCTACGAAGCTGAAGTCCTGGGTTCGAATCCCGGTAAGGGCAAATATTTGTGTGATGAGCATGAAAATTTATTTCTGAGTCATGGATGTTTTCTATGTATTTAAGTATTTCTATCTATTAAATATATCGTCGTCTAGTACCCATAACACCAGCCTTATTGAGCTTACTATGGGTCTAGGTCGATTTGTGTAAGATTGAGTGTTGATTGTTGTTGATTGTTGTTGAGGTTGTTGTTGACTGCTTTGTTTGTGTGAGGTGTGCAATAAAGAGTATTTGTATTGTATTGTCCCCTAATATTTATTTATTTACTTTTATTTGATTTTCGAGCGCTTGAAAGTCAAAAATCGGTCCCCTGGATCATCATAGGAAGTCGATAGATCTGACCCAAATATGGTTATTAGTTTGAAACAAGGATAGGAAGGCAATATTAACCGGTATTTGTTATCGTCTAGCGTTGTACTTTAATTTTAAGCCGACTTATCTAATCTTTTAGTGTTATTCGTCATCATCATAATTTTAGCCTGTAATCGTCCACTGAGTCTATATCGAGGACGCCAGTCGTCCCGGTTCTCAGCTAGTCTTATCTCAGAGTGACCCGTGACATTACCTAATATAATTTTAAAATATCAAAGACATTTCGCGAATTGAAGAAGATATTTAGAGCCTTATCACACTTGCGATTTCCAAGCGTATTTTGTATGAAGGCGATCACGCAGCGTGTACGCCGCGACTGATAAGATAATTGTATAGAAAACACGCTCGCAAATCGCAAGTGTGATAAGGCTCTTAAATACCGGTGGTTTTCAATCTGGTCGTGGATTCGAACTACAGGGACTTTTCAAAAACTTAAGCATGAAATATCATTTGATATTTAACAGTGGCTTTTCGGTGAAGGAAAACTTCGTAAATAAACTGGCCTAATCCCAATAAGGTCTAGTTTTCCCTGTGGGTTGGAAGGTCAGATGACTGTCACTTCGCGAATTGAAGAAGATATTTAAATACCGGTGGTTTTCATTCTGGTCGTGGATTCGAACTACAGGGATTTTTCAAAAACTTAAGCATGAAATATCATTTGATATTTAACAGTGGCTTTTCGGTGAAGGAAAACTTCGTGAATAAACTGGCCTAATCCCAATAAGGTCTAGTTTTCCCTGTGGGTTGGAAGGTCAGATGACTGTCACTTCGCGAATTGAAGAAGATATTTAAATACCGGTGGTTTTCAATCTGGTCGTGGATTCGAACTACAGGGATTTTTCAAAAACTTAAGCATGAAATATCATTTGATATTTAACAGTGGCTTTTCGGTGAAGGAAAACTTCGTGAATAAACTGGCCTAATCCCAATAAGGTCTAGTTTTCCCTGTGGGTTGGAAGGTCAGATGACTGACACTTTCGTAAAACTAGTGCCTACGCCAAATCTCGGGATAAGGTGCCAAAGCGGACCCCGGGTTCGTTTAAAGCACTACAGGGAAAAACGCTAAGAGGATGATGATGATTTTCGTAGGTACTAAAGTCAGCATCATATTATAATTAGTAGCACCGAAAGTAGCCAAATATTTCGGTACACTTCTTTATTACTGTAAGCTACTCTACTGCTACTAACAAATGATGCTGACTGTACCGGTGGCGTTACGGTTTGAAATTAAAATTACATTTATCGCGAGCGCCAGCCTAACGAATCACAACGTGTACCAATAAGCCGAGTCAGATAGATCCTTCGTTTAAAAGAATGGAAAAATTGTAGATCGATATTCATGAAAAAGCGTGAAATAATAACGTGTTTTCACACGCATTTATTATCTTTAGATACAAGTCTTATTTGAATTGCGAGTTCCCGCATTGCATATTGACAATGCATTTTTTAGAAACCTTCATGCATATATATTTTCTATGCACGATAGTCGATAACATACGAGTAACTAGCAGCGTTCGATTTTGAAATAAGCAGTGTTTAGTTTCATATGCTAATTCAAACATCGTAATCATTTCAACTTAAATAGAGTTACAAACATAATTTTCATTATGCATTTGCACGTTTCGCTTTAAACGCGAGCTTAATTAGGACGACTTTGGTAAATGAATGTAATGTAACAATACTTACCTACTGAGTCTGATTAAATTTAAGGTTTTTTGTGTTAAGATATAGATTTATGTGGATGGATCCATAGCAATACTTGCAAATATATATCATCAAAGTAAGCAGATAATTCAAGCTAGTCGGTTTGATAATACTATTCAAGAAAATAAAAAGGTTTACAAATAACGAGTAAATATGGGTAGTAGGCTTTAGGTATATAAAATACTAAATTCCGCCCGCGACTTCGTCTGCGTGGACCCGGGATAAAAACTATCCTATATTTTAATCCAGTTTATAAACTACCTTCGTACAAATTTTCATCCAAATCGGTTCGGCTGCTAGGGCGTGATTGAGTAACAAACATCCAAACATCCAAACTTTCGCATTTATAATATTAGTAGGATAGGATAGTAGGATGTAGCTCACAATGTATACATATAGTGAAGGTATATATTGGAGAGTGCCGCTATGCAAACTATTGAAGTATATAGATATGGATATTGTGGGTGTTGGCGTTTGCAGCTCCGCTTGAAAATTGCACGATCGTGCTCTCATTCCGAATTAAATTGAATTAGTTTTTAGTATTTGCGCAAATTCCTGAGCACTCTGTTCAGAATTTTCTCCGATTTTCAAATTTAACAGTTTCAAATATTCCCTTAGTATACGAATCTACCAAATAACTTTTTCGTCATAACTCTACTGCGATGTTGGATGTTGCGAGAAAAAAAAAACATTATGATATAATGTTGACGACCGCTTTAGCCTAGATGGTAGTGACCATGCCTACGAAGCAAGAGGTCCTGGGTACGAATCCCGGTAAGGGCATTTATTTGTGTGATGAGCACGGAATATTTGTTCCTTAGTCATGGATGTTTTCTATGTATTTAAGTATTTATTTATCTATATATAAGTATGTTTATCTTCGTCTAGTACCCATACTACAAGCTTTGCTTAGTTTGGGACTAGGTTGATTTGTGTAAGATTGTCCCCTAATAATATAATGTTACACACTTCGTAAAACCATTTGAATTAGGATCATTTTACGCTTGTAAACGACCGATCTTTAACATGGACAAAATATTTAAAATATCATAAATATGTATTATGAAAGCATTTTCAATTCAATTCAATTTGTCCACTACATTGCTGGTATCACTACTTTGTAAACAATACAATAATTTACCTATTACAGAAAGAAAACCTCGGCCCACCCTCGGCCTATGTACTTGTACGTAGGTACATAGGCCGAGGGTGGGCCGAGGTTTTCTTCAAAAAAAGTCAGTGAAAAGTTGCTATAAATATTGAGAGTCCGTATTCTCAATATTTATAGCAATTTTTCACTGGTGTCACTTTGATAAGGGTATCGATTATGGTTGCTATCACTAATATTATCTTATAACAGAACCAAAATTGTGTTATCTATAGATATACATACTAGGAGTTTACTGAGGAATTTCCCGACAATATTATTTAAAATGTTGCTTTTTGGGAGGGAAGCGGCGATACTTTCAGTACATTCGGAATATTAGAGGTCAGTATTACGAATAGGCTATTTTCATGTGTGGTTATTTATTTTTAACCGACTTCAAAAAAAGGGAGGAGGTTCTCAATTCGGTTTTGAGTTTTATTATGGTTTTTTTTTTCAATGTTTTGTTACCTCAGAACTCCGTCATTTATGAGCCGATTCGTACATTTTTTTTGTTTGTAAGTATATACTTCCTGGTTGGTCCCATTTTTTCCAACAATCCAGTTGGATGATGGGATTCATGAGGAATCGAGGGAACTTTTCAATCATATTAGGCACGCGTGTGGTGATTTGTGCAAAAGTACGTCACAGATTCTGGTAAGATTTCGTTGAAATAGGAACTAATGAAGTACCTACCATGGGTGATGATTATTCAACGCATATGCTATCGGAAATCAGTTCATATGGTAAATTGGAAAATAGATGTGAAAATGTTCTCGTGGCTTGGCGGAGTACTAAATTGAAGTCGGTTAAAACTTTGTTTTTAAAGTAAATTATATATTTATAAAAGGAAAATTAAGAATTAACGTGTTGTAAAAAATACTGTTGGGCAGCTACTTGTATTAGAACATACAGGTTACAAGGCGTAATGTGATTTCATTAAGATCGGATTCGTAGCATTCTGTAATCCGATCGAATAACTTCTAGAAGCATAATAAAAATATGTAATTTCAAGCTCGATCAGACAAATATAGCCTTTAGTCTGGAATATCCTACTTTATAAAGTAACTAGACTGACCTACTTTGCTTGCGCCGATAATAATAAATTATAAGAGTACTGTGTTCTATGCAAGCGCTTTTAAATAACAGGAATGGCCAGTATATGTATTATAATGATAAAATAACCTCCAAATTAACATGTTGTCTTTTTCGTATTGGTAACATTGATCGGAATAATTTGCCTAATACAATAAGATTAACTCGTTCTCGAGAGGACGTTATCAGCCGAGACGCTGTCAAATTGGTAAACAAGTGATAACAGGCCATTTATGGAACATAGCCGTTTCTGAAGGTACCATGAACACAGTATTCTAGGAGCAATATTAAATTCATTTGTATTGGCATTGTTAAGTAACCTTATAAGTAGGTATTTTTAAATGCGATTTCCGTGACTGTCGTCAAATGGATGTGTCTAATTTAGTAAATTAATTTTGAATGTTTATAATAATGACTAGACACCAAATTAATCAATAATTAGCAGGATAAAGACGAGCAGTAGTTGATTAAGGATAAGATAAATGTAAGCCGCACTTAATTCAAGAGTGTTATTATCCGCAACTTGCAACCATTATATTTATTTCGGATATTATACATTCATATTTTATTAGTATTTTACTCTATCAAAAATCTTTATTTAATACGAAATTATTAAACTATACAATATATTACAGGTTTCTTCTAAGTTTTGTTTTGGTTGTTTTAGTGTCAATATGAACAATTAATGTAATTCTTGGAATGAAATAAATAAGTTGACATATATTACAAATATGTCTATGAAACTACTAAAATGACTAAACTTAACTTAACCCATGGGGTATTACACTATATTGTAAAGGGCTTTGTATGAGATTTGATAAGACATAATAATACCTATATGTTTAACTTGTTTATATGATTAAGGATAACTAAACATGAATCATATTTGAAATTTTATGATCCGAATGATCCAGTAAACATTCGATCCTAAACTATATTAAAACTTACCAATTATGCGTTAAACGCGAAACAAACACTAAAAATAATCACATCACTGTCACTTTAAAAAATCACAGCACCTCACCTTTTCTGCAGGAACCGTTTCCGAAACTCGATATAGGCCGACTTCCCCTTGTCGGTGTCGTCACCGATCTTGACGCGGCCGTGCAGCGGGACCCTGTGCCCGGAGATGCCATAGTCCATCTGAAGGTCGACGACCAGCATGAGGGTGAAGAGGACAAGGAAGGCGCTGATGGCGAGCGCGAGGCGCTCCTTGAGCTTCATGTTGAGCATGATGCGCGCGGTCTGGCGGCGCGGCGGGCTCGGACTGCGCGCGGTGCGCGCGCGCGCATGGTCGGGCGGAGGCGACCGCTTGCAGTCGCGCGCGCCGGCGCGACGCCGCCAGCGGCCGCGCGCCCACCAGCTTACACTGAAACAATAACAACTAGTCAGCTGTTTGCCGAAGGGATGCGGGCTAGGGTCGGATAGTTTCAGCCGCACGAAGTAGGAACGCAAGATCTACCTATGCGAAATAGTAGATTGTTAACCGAGAGTTGAAAGCCACCCATTTCCGACAAGATATTTTTACCCAATATTTTGAGGCTTAAGTGGATGGCTTTCCCCGAGCTAAACACTCTACTTGTCATTTCGAATACCAGGTAACGAAATAAAAACTAAAAATACTTACGGCCGTATTCATAAACGTTCAACAAGCCTATTTTAATTAGAAAGGCATTACAATTCGTTTGTCTTTATCTGTCACTGACATTTGTGCTCGTCGGAAAGCACAAAACAAAGCACATTTTATATAGCAGAGGCATTTTAAGTTTTATGAGAAAGGGGGTTTATCATCTAAATCAGTTAGATCCGTAGAACCCATTTTAAAAGCGTTTGGGCGAGAACTCTTGACTGATTTTAATAATACTCCAGGCAAAATACGGTTTTCAAAAACATTAATTTATAATAGCGTTTTTTTTGTTGATTTCATTTGAAAATGTTATTCTAAGATGATTTAGTCAAGAATCCGACAAACTTTCCACCCGGAAGTAATTATGTAGATTTAAATGAAGCATGCATTATCTTTTTTTGTACGATTTATCTTGAATATTATAGAGCAAATGTAAATGAACCAAAACAAAGACAAAAACATTTATTAATATTTTTACTGACTTTTCAGAAGCCAGTTAACTTATCATTTTTTCGATGTCTGAAATTTTGTCGGATTTTGTCGTATCCGTTACACATAAAAAATAAACTATTATAAATTATTTCCAAAATTGACATCTTTTCCATAGAAGTTGTCAGTTCATTGCCTGGACTATAATGTTTGTGTGCGGACCATTTCCTGGACGCCTTTTTGAAAAACAAATTTTAATTACTTAGGTATGAAATATAATATTATTAAATGTATTTAAATATACCTACTTACCATAAAGTGTTCATAAAAAAAGACCGGTTTGCACTCCGGGAGTGCCGGCAGAAGTGAAAACTTGAATATTAACGTTGTTGTGCATGCATTTTTGATATTTTGGAATGGTTAGGGAATAATTTTGCACGAATTGCTTTAATTATCAGTAAACCCCGCCCAAAGTAGCGTAAAGATTAATGACGGCACCGATTTTTAATTTCCTCAGTTATGTAAGTACGAATACAATTAACAGTAAATGTTTACTAAGCGGAAACGTCCGCTAATTAAATTACAAATTTCGATCCAAGTGGAAAATTTAAAAGGAGTTGTTTTAGGGGGAGGGTTTTTTTTTACTGATTTAATTCAAGTTTTCACTTCTGCCGGCACTCCCGGAGTGCAACCCGGTCTTTTTTTTAATATTCCACATGTTGTAATCGAAATTAAGAATACAATTGTCAGGCACACAATTCACCCAACAAACTATACATATGAAACGTTAGGACATTTGCGCTATCGTCGGGTCATAACGTACGTGTAAAAATATTATACCTAGCCCTCGGTTAATTGACTTTTATTTGATTTTTTCAAAGGTGCGAATGGGTGAAAAATAGCTTGTAAAAAACAGACATTCATAACTAGTATAAAATATCAGCATATTAAAATCTGCCTACGCTTGATAATACAGCATCGAAAACCTATTCAGCTGGCAACACCCTACATAAAATCTTAACGACGCCTGTAAAATGTGCTCGCGTTACGATTTTCTGTAACAAAACAATATTCCATTGCACAACTGCAGCGGTGTCATATGGTACGAATGTAAAACGGAATACCTATGAGAAATACGACGCTTGGTCAAAGTTATTGAACCCATTCCGTGCCGGCTGAGCTCAATACGCTCTGCTTATATCGTTAACTGGACTCCTTTAGGAACACGAAAAACAAGAATGTAATTTTTCGCGCGAGTTGCGGAAATTCATGTAGATTTTCAGTTGCTCTGAAGTAGGAGGTATTTGAAATAAATGTTCAGACATGTATCTAGCAAGCCGCTTATCGTGCACACATGCGTGGCGCGGTAGATTAAGGTATCGTACCCTGGAAAAAAACGACGTAGGCTGATATGAAATAATTAGGGGCGAAAACTTAGGGTGATTTTACACTGTCGTTGGTAATACAGAGCACGCTGCTGCTGGAGATATTAGGATTCCAACAATAATAGAATTTAAAAAGTGACTTTAATTTTAAACGTCTTAATTTACAAAATACACTCGCGGTCAAAGAAACCGGGTCAGTGACGAAAACCTCAATATTTTGTAAATCGTTGGTCGTATCTGCATGAAACTAACTCTGTTTTATAGAGAATTTAATATCCTTCTAAATCCAACCTTCAATGTTCTACGTAGTAACTGGAAAAAGGTTTAATTGAAAAAAAAAGACCAATTGGGTACTTATTTGAAATTTCGTTCGTTTTACTTTTGCTTGTTTTTAAGCAATTATTTTAAATCTGTCAAAGAACTATGATAAAAGGCTGTCATTGTTTTATTTTGTGGTCATTCTTGAATGTCTATCATGCCGCTAACACGAGATGAATGTACTCGTATCATCACTATGTTAGAAGAAGGAAGAAGTCAGAGGTATACAGCGAGAAGAACAGGTGTGTCACTTTCTACAGTGCAGCGAGTCCTCCAACGTTACCTACAAACTGGGCAGAACCTTAGAAGACCAGGAACCGGCAAAACAAGATGTACTACAGCTAGAGAAGATCGATTTATTGTTACAACCATGCTCCGAAATCGGCACCTCACAGCAGTTGAAGTGAAAAATCAGCTTTTAGAGACCCGAAGGGACGGCATCAGCGAGCGGACTGTCAGGCGGCGGCTCAAAGAAGCAAATTTGACCCCACATAGGCCGGCCAATGGCCCAAAACTTGAAAGAATACATCAAACAGCAAGACGACTTTATGCCCGCGATCACAGATACTGTGGTGACGAAGATTGGGCAAGAATTTTGTTTTCCGATGAATCCAGATTTATGCTCTATGCAAATGACGGGCGGCAAAGAGTTTACAGACGGCCTGGTGAACGTTTTATTCCAGCATGTTTTGAGGAAAAAGTGGCGTTCGGCGGTGGGTCAGTCATGGTTTGGGCTGGAATCTCTTCAGAGAGTCGCTCGGAGTTAGTTTTAATAGAAAATGGATCATTAACGAGTGCAAGATATGTAGAAGAGATTCTTAATGAGCATGTCGGCCCATACTTAATTAATATGGGTGGAAATTCTATGTTTATGCATGACAACGCCAGGCCACACACAGCTCAAATTGTCAGAGATTATTTTTTGGAGGTTGGTATCAACTGTATGAACTGGCCCTCGAGGAGTCCGGACTTAAATCCGATTGAGCATGTATGGGACGAGCTTGGGAGGCGTGTAAGAGCTCGAAACCCCGCCCCAGCTACACTTAGAGACCTGAAACAGGCGTTAGTGGAAGAATGGGACAATATCCCGCAAGAACGCATAAAGAACTTAATAAACAGCATGCCGAATCGTCTAGAAGCTGTAAGAAGAGCCCGAGGAGGCAATACGAAGTATTAATTTTTATTTTTTGTGTTGTATGTGAAGTACCTACTGCTTATTTTTGTACGTAAAATTGGTTGATTTTTTGTTTCCTATGTAATTTTATTAAACAAAAGAATTACGATTCCACCATTTGATGTTATTTAATTCAGTATAAAATTATCTACAATATGCAGTTTAATTCATGTCCCTAGCTTTATTATTTTAGGAGATATTACAAATTTTCGTACTGACCCGGTTTCTTTGACCGCGAGTGTAATATCAATCTTTTTCATTCGTTTTCGAGACTCATTAAAATATCCTGCATTCCTCTAAATAGGCTTTCTTATAAATATAAATGCTAATCCTGAACGAACGTTAAGTATGTGTTAAAAATTATGAAAATAGTTCAAATCTGATACCTATAACCTACATTCCAAGCACTTCAGAAATAATATATCGTCTTATAAAACTCAATCACAAAATGGACTCAAGATCGTAATTCTTTTTATAAAGTTTGGAAACACAAAACTCAAATCACAAAGAAAAATAATTGTGTTCTAAAGGTTTGCGATTTTGGTAAGCATTGGCAACTTGCAACATTTTTTGTGTGCGTGCTATTTGTGCAGCAGCTAGTCGATCACGCATTGTACGCGCGTCAGGTATATCTAAATGTCACTTTTTGTATGGGAAAATGACAGTTGAGTCGTCCTAACGTGCGTTCGAAAAGTTACTTGATACAGGACGATCGTTACAGTATTTAAAAAAAAAAGTTAGGCTCGCGAGTTCTACAGCTTACACAGCCTACTAGTCTTTTAGGTGTCTCCGCCTAAAGCTTCTCAGTCTGGCGCGGCCTGCGGTGGCCAATAGTAAATTGGACAGCTAATGACTTTACTATTGACCGCCGCGGCCAGGCCGCGCCAGTGTCATGCCGGCTTAAAGTGTCAAATTGTGCGAAAGTGCTGCTACATTTCCACACGGACAAGACGCTGAACATGGCGAGGGCCTAAAGAACGTATTACGTTTTAGGACGTTAGGTGGTTGTTGTGCGCAATAACGTTATATGCAAATGGTTTTTAGGATTTTAACATCCAAATAACTACGCAGTTAATAGCGTCATTCGTTTATGTAAGTATATATATTATAATTTATTTCTGATAACCTTTACCAATCTTACACGTGTTGCCCGCATATTATATTAATCAAGATTAGACTTATGTAAGTACTACATTGTAGACAGGGTTGACTAACCTATTAACGCCATTGCTTGACAATCGATATGGTGATAATGGTCGTTATGATCTCGGTAATTATTATGTATCCCTGCCGTATGGACGTCATTAGTTTAACTAACGGTAATTAGTTTCAAATCAATATCTTAATTTAACGTAATTACGTAGTAGTAGGTTATTGCGGCATATTGGCATTATTGGTTTTGGACAATTAAACACGGACCGTCATTAAGCTGGTTTAATCCGATTAGATAACTTAGGGACACCTAAGCACAATGTTAATTAATATGTATTGAATCAGTCAAATTAATATAATAACAGCGTAATATCTTGTAAATATAAGGTGAATATAACACTAATAAATAAATAAATTATTAATTTAACATTGAGTGTAGGTATTTTAATCATGTATTAAACCATTTTCTCCATCTGGCATTTGCTACCAGCAGTACTGAAATTAAATGTCATGTGCTCGGCCTACCCGGCAATACAGGCGTGAGTTTATTGAGGTTTCCACCTATATATATTTTAAGGACGATTTATACTTTCAATTAAAAACTAATGGATTTGTACCTAACCTGTAGACGTCGCGGGTCTGTCGTTCTTACAACAAAGAACAATAAAAAAATTGTGTCATAAATAATCCGTATAAATAAATACTCGGTTGAAAAATGCCGAGAGAACAGTCGGGTAGCCAGACATCTATTATCTGTGGTATGCTTCAGTCAATAGTTATCTTAACAAGTGCCAGTGAATAGTATCAAAACAATCCATCGTCCTATATAGTAGGTTATTGTTACTTTTGTCACTGAAATATTTGGAATACAAACGCGATCCTGCAACAAGGATACATTGTTGAAACTATAAGTGGCCACATGACAAGTTGGCGAACAATATTAATGAACGGAGGGCCAATTAGCCAAGACGTGAAAAGGCTTATTCAAACCATTGTTAATTGACTACCTGTGGATTTGCGTTGGGTTAACAACGACACTATTATGAACGATACGCACTCTAATTAATGGAAAAAATTGACAGAGTTTTCCGAAAAACGGTAACTTATCTCCGGTTATCTTAATCATCTTAATGTAGTACAAATGGATATCATATGAAACCTAACACTATTAGCATTTCGTAACGCTCGAAGCAAACGAGGTGTAATGTGTTTAACATGTGTGTCTGTGTGTGTGTCTGTGACATTGTAGCTCCCAAAGTTATAAAACGATTTGAGTGCGGATTTTTTAACGAAAGTCTTGTATGTCGATTTGGTACTTAATTTTTAATGTATGCAGTTATTTTAGTTGACCACAGATATTTTAGTTCATAAAACTATAGTCCCCATATCAGTACGCCTTGTGTCTACTGGTCAGTCCAAAGTAGGTATGATTCGACCATCCTTGCTTAATTTATAAGACTAGATAGTTTTTTTTTTTGGATCAATAATCAACATTCCGCTGGATGCGGTGGCGCAGGACCGGTCATTGTGGCACACTTTGGGGGAGACCTATGTCCAGCAGTGGACGTCTTTCGGCTGAAATGATGATGATGATGAATCAACATTAAGATCTAGTCAATAGCAAAAGTTTCGGATACAGTTTGTACTGATGGTAAACAAAGTGCACCCGAAACTTTTGCTCTGGAGTGTAGTCCCTTGAAACTTAGCAATCAGTAGAACAATGCGGTTCTTTTGTAATTGCTAACTAACATCCAATCATACTAGAGATACCATAGTCATGTAGAATTAAAGTCAAAAGTGGTTGTTCCTGCATATGGTCAATAGTCAACGGCTAATGTGCATGTTGTTAGTTATGTTACCCTACAACCCGCATCTAGACGTATATAAGAGGAGACGCCTTTAATGCGGATTATGAGTCATAAACTCCTAAGTTATAGCCTTTAATTTTAGCAATGGACACGGAAAGACGCGAGCCTATATCTCTGAATGATTGAAATATGATTCGGATTTATCATGTCTCGTGTGCTTTAAGAAGTACTTCACCTAGTTGCATTTTCAACTTGAATTCGGGAGGTCACGGTCAGCAAGCGAAACTCATCTCTATTCTTAGCCAAAACCACACCAAAACTCAGCTGTACACGAACGTGTCTACTACATCGTGTCAGCTGCATTGCTGAGTGGAGAACACGTAGGTTGTAACTTTTAAAAACTTTTGAATAACTTGCCGAGGTCCAATTAAGTTGAAAATTGCTGACTGTAAGTATGATATTGCAATGATTTGTTGTCACGAGGAAATAAGGTAGATCTCACGTATCAATAGTCAAGTCAAGAGTAAATGCTAACTTTGCATAAGTCGGTACAACCGGAAATATTTTTTTCCCGTAAAACAAATTTACAGAAACGTATTTAATTCTCAATCTAGGTATGATTTTAGTGATGATATGGTGAATAAATATTTTTCTGCTCTCTAATCTGGGTATTTCCAACACGATTTCTGACATACTGATGTGTAAGTAGTCTTGGTTCATGAGTTCTTGCGTACCATACAGCTAATGTTTGTGGAGTGCGACACAGTTATTAATCACACGGGACTGCACTGATATTTTTAATTGCAAAACAGAAGCCCAGTAGTGAAACGTTCAGGCTTATTTGTTAGGAAAGTAGCTTGAGAAGCGCTTTGCACAACGCTGTGATTGCCGGTCATTACCCGCTGTGTGCGCACTACTCGTATATTAATACTGTCATTACTGTCCCCATTGAATGCTGTCATTTCGACACGCGCATGCCGATGAACTACTGTCAATTGCTTTGTTGAGGCTTTATGAACGAATTTAAAGCAACGGTGACGGTACACCACCGTTACCACTTTCTATATCTCACCACTCTCAACATCATTCTTAACTTTGCATGTAAACGAATATTTGGCACAATGAAGCAGCCAACTTCTACGAGTGAAAAGTTGTGTACATAAGTATGGCACATCGAGTGAGAACGTGATTTTGTCGTGTGTTACATTTGAACATAATGTTTGGGAACTTATTTTAGTCTCTTTCGCGTCAACTGTGCTTTTAATCGTAAGTTACTTATATTGTATCACGCGTAGCGTATGAAATCCCCCGAGGATCGTGCTTTTAGACGGCCGAGCATGAACGAGGCCATTAAGAGATCGTATACCTGCCAGTTGGACTGGTGAATTCACCTTAGTACCTACACCTTGTCATTATTATTCCCACAATTAAGACGCAATTTACGACATCGTAAAAACGTAGTTCGGTCGCGACATTTAGGCTGCAGCCTGCAGAAGCTTACACTCGAAAAAGAATAACATCGCTCAGCAACAATAATAAAATGATCAATGTTCATTGTACAATTATTATGAATAACTGTGCTATCTCATAGTTTCATTCATCAAAAGCTAGCCATTACAAAAACCATACATTAATTTCATTTGTTTTACAAGTTCAGTGGATTGACCGGAACGCATTTAACTGAGTAATTGAGGCCACCAGTCCAGCCAGTAGTAACCACGCACAACTAATAATTATAAATGGCGTTTTATAAGAATACTAGCTTCTGCCCGCGACTCCGTCCGCGTGGAACTCGTTCATATCGTAGCTACATACAAACTTTCACCCCCCACTTCATCCCCTTGGGGGATGATTTCCGGGATAAAAACTATCCTATGTCCTTCCCCAGGACTCAAACTATCTCTATACCAAATTTTATCCAAATCGGTTCAGCGGTTTAAGCGTGAAGAGGTAACAGACAGACAGACAGACAGACAGACACACTTTCGCATTTATAATATTAGTATGGAGTATGGATTATTATCACAGCGTATACCTGACCAGCACGGCTAGCACGGCCCTCGAGCGCTAATTAGAACAGAAAGAGACAGAATAGTTTATGTCGCCGCGACACAGGTCGCGGGCCGTCCTGTGATAGCCGTGTTGGACCGTTTTATCCGCGGTATTTGACAAAAAGAGATATCCCACTTTGATGTCTCTGTCATTCTGATTTAATGATGTGCATTGTGCAATATTCCTTTTTGTGAAATATCGCGTATGGAGCGTTGACGTCGGACATGTGTATTTGTAAATTCGTACCCTCACTAGCAAACATGTAAGTTCATTCTTTAATAATGTCCGACATACTCGCGTACAATTTATAATTACTACCAGATGTACTGCGGTTTAGTGCATTATATATATCTTAAGTCCACAATATTGCAATTCTATTTCTCGAACTTCATGGATGTGACGAGGTAACACGTGCGTATAATATGCATAATTAGGCCGTAAAAGTGCTGCAAAGTGAATTAAATTGGCCGGTCCATTAAAATTATATTTGTTCATGACATTATATGAACAAACACAAGTGTTTTATTTATATTTTTATTCAATGTTTGTTGTTTTGTGTGTGTCACGAATAAATGATGTTCTATTTTCTATTTCATACCTCTATATTGAACATCTTAGTAATATCACTTTTTACTAAAAAATATATAGGTACTTACCTGTACAAATTTTATATGTTTGGCTGATAATTTTGGGTGCATCTGGAGGTACCTACTGATAAAAATACATTAAAATCTGCATTAGGATTAGTACATAATCACCGGATAAAATGGGAATGGAAGTTGATACAAAAGTTCACACGGACGACGTCGCTCGCGGGCAAAAAAACCGCGTGTAATAGTGAATTAGAATATCTGGACCTGATTTTAGTTCTCACATTTTACACGTGCATATTGATTTAAAAAGATATCGCACAAATGTTCCCGGATTGTCTTTGCTAGTGGTCTATTGATTGAGTGATAAGGGGTTTTGTTCAACGGCACAACTTAACCGTACCTACTCGTGCAGAGGCTGAATAATTGATGTTTAAACTTTGGCTTCGATTGGGACTAATGAGAGCAATTACTATTTGACACTAATAATTACCTAAAATTGTAGTTAATTAGTTGGAAACTGAAATCGCTATCTTATATTGAATGCATAGTTCTGTTCCCATGATGGCAACGACATTGAAAAACGCTTGAAAATTGAATTTTTGTGGTTTCAGTCCCAAAAGGTGAAAATGGGATTTTATTATTTGTATCTAAATCGTTCACTAAAAAAAACCGGCCAAGAGCGTGTCGGGCCACGCTCAGTGTAGGGTTCCGTAGTTTTTCGTTCGAACTTTTACTTATCTTCGCGAACAAAAGATATGAATCAATCTTTTCATTTCAGTGAAGCGTTTTGCGCATCTCTCAGCATCAGCATCAGGTGATCCGTCTGCTCGTTTGCCTCCTATATCATAAAAAAAAAAAAAAAAAAAAAATCTCTATTTACACACTACGAAGCCATACTTGGCGAACAATTTTATTATTAGACAACGAATGACCAAAGACAACTAAGACAATTCAAGCAAGACAAATTTTCGACCTAATGTATGGGCTATGGGCGCACCTGCTCCGACCCCATTAAATCAGGAAAAATCTTAACAGCGCCATGTACAATGTGAGCGTTCCGCGTACAGCGACATCTATCGGCAAATTAAGTAAACTATTGCGCGCGATAATTATGGGATAATTCTTTATTGCGTGAACCGATTTTCACCGTTTTTTACTTTATTTGAAATCACGTCATTTCATTGTGATTTTGTAGAAATTACTGGTACAATAAACACCTTATACGGTTAAATTACAAACTTAGTTCGGAAATTATTTTGTAATTTTTTTCAAAAACGATTCAACCTATCAAGTTCAAAGTATTTTTTCTAGAAAGTTTTTATAAAGTTCTAGTTTTGGGATTTTTTTCATATTTTTAAAACTGATGGTTTTAAAGTTAGAGGGGGGGACACATTTTTTTTTACTTCTGGAGCGATTATCTCCGAATATATTAATATTATCAAAAAATTATCTTAGCAAATCCCTATTCATTTTTAAATACCTATCCAACAATATATCACACGTTATGATTGAAATTTAAAAAAAAGCACTCCCCACGTTACGTATAGGGGAGGTACCCTAATAAAATAAAATAAATCACTTTTTATTTTACCACTTTGTTGGCGTGATTGATATACATATTAGTACCAAATTTCACCTTTCTAGTGCTAACGGTTACTGAGATTATCCGCGGACGGACGGACAGACAAAGCGAAACTATAAGGGTTCCTAGTCGACTACGGAACCCTAAAAAGGGCCTAAATAAAGCATTGCGGGAGTTGATCTTTGCCACACGCCTGGCCGTTTTTTTTCTATAGATATGTAGATAGCCTTTTCTGTTGTTTGTGTGTTACAAACAACAGAAAAGGCTCAAAAGGCTATAGTAAGCGATAGTAGCACGCAATGATATCTTTAGTAGGTACTATGTGGGATGATAAACAATAGCTGAAAAGCACCTATTCGGCTGTTATCATCTGGTTAATGAGCCTCATTAGATATAATATACCTTGGTACAGTTGGTAGTTCTCGGATAAAATATGTGTTTATAAATAAATAAAGGCTGCGTACCTATACGATTACTTAGATACGACATGTAAATGTCTAAAAATTAAAGACATTCAACCGATCTTCTTGAAATTTTGTGAGTTGATTTTTTTTCAGTCGGACCACTATTTCGAAATTTAAGAAAAAATTCTGAAAAAGGTTGTCAGCGAGTTCTACAGCCCGCAGAGCCTCTAGTAATTGTAGTAATAAACCAGTTGAAATCAATATTTTGTATATTGGTGCTGTGTAAAGAAATGCGACGTACTTGTTTCTTGTTTTACTTTACGTAACACGGGCTGGTGTAATTTAGTTGTAGTTATGTACTGGACCAGACACAACAATGCATGGCATGTGCATCACATGTTTCAGACAATGGGACGGAAAAATCTTCCATGGGAAGTGGGGCGGTTTTTCTCACCACATTATTGTGGATATCGACGCGTTGTGAAAAAGGTTATGTATTGCTGTGTGTATCGTAGGGTTAATTAATTGGATTTATGCGATCAGATTAAATCTATTGTGGTGGTTATCGACCTCTGACGTCCACTGCATAGATAGACGAATATTTAGTACAACCGGTGGCAACATTATGGATTAGGTTTATACAACTTTTGGATTACGTGTATCTGTTTTTAT
This sequence comes from Epinotia ramella, assembly GCA_947578815.1. Taxonomy (NCBI): domain Eukaryota; kingdom Metazoa; phylum Arthropoda; class Insecta; order Lepidoptera; family Tortricidae; genus Epinotia; species Epinotia ramella. The sequence continues at coordinate 9,329,481 of OX388211.1, read as the reverse complement.
ACATAATTATTATATTAATACAATTCAATACAATACAAATATTCTTTATTGCCCACCAGAAAAGACAACAGGCGATCTTATCGCGAAAAAGCGATCTCTTCGATTCGATTTGAGTAGGTGAAACAGACAAACCGAATATAAACAACTATAATAATACATATATAAGTATTTATGTAAGCGTATATCCCATAAAAACATGCCATGTAAAAAAGAGGCCAAGTCTCGAAACTCTTCCATCGTAAAAAGTTGTGATATTTCCTAGAGCTAAAGTCTCAGGCATTCTTATTAATCTTTATTTGCTTTCTAAATAAAATTCTGTAACTTGGCAATCACACAACTATCCTGCATTTATGGATTTCTGCATACCTAAATCTATGTAGTGTGTGATTGCCAAGTCACAAAATTTAATTTATCAAGCAAATAAAAATTAATAAAAATGCCTGAGACTGAAATATCTCACAACTTTTTACAGTGGAAGAGTGTCGATACTTGGCCTCTTTTTTACATGGATTTTTTTTATGGGATCACACTTCTTTTTGTACGTTATTGTGTTATCCTATATGCTTATATGGGGTTACACGTTATTTATACGGTTGGTGTATCAAGAAAACTGGACTGTAATTGCAATTTTGTTTAGTTTTTCCCTTGATTTATACACTAAACACTAATTGTATTCTAAATTTGAAGCTTCTAGGTCTGCTAGAGTCGGTCGGCAAAATTAAGAAACTTTGACTAGTTATAATTCTTAAACTACTGGTTCAAATTAAATGAAACTTGAAATATACGATATATTTTTATACAATGCGTGCTTGGTTACAAAAAAATCGGGCTTCTACTTTTATCCACAACGAACTTATAAAGGGGCGAAAATGGCCTGAACTGCTTCGAGAAAAGGATGGTACGGCCGTGCCGCCTGTTTTGCTCGACTTGACACTACCGTGCCCCCAGATTTCTGCTTGGTCTGCTAGTCATGGCATGGCGCTTTTAAATTAGATGCCAGTACTTTCAGAGCTGATAGTACTCATCCTTAGAAGTAGACTTAAGTATAAAACTAATTTAATGTTGATGTTAGTTTGTGGAGAAAATTAGGAAAAAAAATAACTGTGCCACGTAATAACACCCTGTTAATGAGATAATCAGAATTCAATGATTTTATTTATTTTATTGGTACTTATTGGCAATTATGAAAGCTAGTTACCTTCTAACATTCCGCCAATCTTAATCAGTGACATCGATGGCAAACAAGGACGCTCACTTGACAGAAAGTGATAACCACCTTGTCAGTTAAATGCACAGGCTGATTATGTTTGGGCAGAATTTTAATTTAATTATTTTGTCGGAAAATCAAAACAAAAATTTCATATAAAAAGTTTTTTTTTTTTAATTCCTATTCAAAGTAAATTATTTTGATGTAAGTTAACTTCTCTTAAAGTATTGGCATCTAATTTGGAAGCACCTTATATATATATAAACCTACATACACATACAATAACTAAACATCAAAGAAACAGTATCACTTACTCGTACAATCGGAAACACACAGCACACACAAAGTAGGAATTAATAGGTACGGAAGAGAAAAATTGTATTCCCTCAGTCTATTAGCTTTAAAAATGGCAAGAGACGACTTTAATCTACTTCACAATAAAAAGATACGATTGGCATATATTTCTCTTGTTTATTACCTACTTAGAAAGACTAATGAAAAATAAGTAACCCACCATCATGCTCCAACATACATCAATTCTATACAATCTCGAACGTGACTCATTACACTTATGCCTAGATCTGAAATCATCTTGATACAACTCCCACAACTCGTTTCAAACCTCAACTTATTTTCTTGTCAAAAAGAAACACGCGAACTAAAGTCCAGACTAACTGGAAAGTAAAGAAAACCTGCAAAACATGTTTATACATAATAGACTAGATATTTTCTTTTGTGTATATGCGTTCACACCATGCGGTCTTGCCTTTATACACAAATGTTTGCGTCTCTAGGCCGGGGTAGAATCTGTGAAAGAAAATTAGGTCAAATTACGCTAGAAAAACAGCGGTTATGTTGAAGTTGAAAACAGACCTAAGCTCCCATAGGTTATCTACATCAATATGCACATGTATAGTGAAAAACGATTCCTCGGGCGGTGAAATTCAATTTTCGGACAATGACATTTTCTGAAAAAACTACGGTAGCCTAGTGGTTCGGGCATGCGGCTGTCAAGCAGCGGTTGTGGGTTCGAATCCCGGCTCGTACCAATGAGTTTTTCTGGACTTATGTACAGAATATTTACCGTTAGCTTTTCGGTGAAGGAAAACATCGTGAGGAAACCGGTCTAATCCCAATAAGGTCTAGTTTTCCCTCTGGGTTGGAAGGTCAGATGGCAGTCGCTTTCGAAAAACTAGTGCCTATGCCAAATCTTTAGGGTACAACCGGGAATAACGATGATGTGTGACACAATTTGTTTGTGCTTTCTGTGGAGGTGTTTGCGTTCTGTATTATTTTACTATCAGTTAATTAATTGTATTTTAAATCTGCCAGTTATAGCTTATCGAGTCCCTGCAATAAGCCAGTAATGGTCGTTAAAACGTTAATCGAAGAAATATTTTTTCGTTCAAAGTCCGACGCGTTAAAATAATTAACGACTTAGGAAAGTCGAAAAACCCCCGACATTTTCATTATCTCAAAACCGCCTGAACCAATTTTGTCGAATCGTAGCTAAGAGCCATCTCGATCATGTCAGCTTTCGGAGACAAACGTTTAGGGGCTACGATGCCATGCATGGGCTATGATGCGATACAGACACACGGACACGTCAAACTTATAACACCCCTTTTTTGCGTTGGGGTGTAAAAATAGAATAGTTTTGTTTCCGTTGAATACTTCACAGTTTGATATGCTAACTACGACGCAGCGAACTCGTATCCCGACACTTTCCACAGATTTCACAGTAAGTGCCTACGCTTATTATGCTTTTCTCATAAGCCGGGAAATATGTATGAAGTTGCTTGAGCATATAGAGTCATACGTTCTGATAACGCACCACATATGAGCTTTTAAAATGTCTTAGCCTCCAAGTATTCTGCGGAACTAAAACGTATGCTAATATGATGGCGGACAAACGGAAAAACGGCTCAATTTGTATAGTTAGGTGCGAGATTGAGCTGCTACATATTCGGATAAACGCGGAAATCAAATACATTTTTCAACGAATTTTAAATACATTTTAGGTATGCGTTGATTCTCGTGCTTATTGAATTTCCTGTTTTTCCTACAATAAAATATTTAAATTTTAAGGAATATTTTTTTTGGTTTTTATCTACTAAATGTTCTTGTGTACATTAAAATAATGTAGGCTAACCGCGTAACTTTTTGAACGCGCGTTAGGACATATCAATGGATATTTTTGAAGGCGCTCGTTCATAATATTCCATAGCTACCCTGGTATCGTGCTTGACAATTATCCAATGGGATCCCCTTCATCTAGTGTAATCATCTGGACCTCTCTGCCCAAGGCAATTGACTTTCAAGAAGGTCCAGGACCCCCCTGAATTTTAGAACCCTGTAATAATGCCTGCTGTTTCCATGCGATTGCGAAGCACCAAATTTCTAAACGCATTCATCACGTATTTAAATGATACGCGAATCGTCAGCGATCATGCGCTGCATTTTGCGTAAGCGACAAAACAAGTGTGTGTGAGTGGGAAGCACTGATATTGAGATGGGGTTAGGAAGAGATTGTTAATTGCAAAATACACAGGCCACCCGCGTGACGTGATTGACTTGCGAACTCCGTCCTTAATGGGCATGGCGCCACCATAATATGCACCAGCCGACACTCTAATGCTGTTTCACTTGAATGAGTAATATGACACGGCTGTGCCTACTCATATTATTAAAGTCATCAATAAATCAGACAACATAGCGAAACCTATCCAACTTATTAATAATCCATGTACAGTCAGCTGCAGAGACACGTGACCCTCTTTGCATAGAAGTTTGTATGCAGGGGTCGCGTTTATCTGCGGCTGACTGTACCATCAATAAATTGACATGATATTAACGAGTGATTGAAGTATAGATATTTTACAGAATAGGTTGAATACAAAATTCAAATTATGCAGACACATGCTCTATGCTTATACCAACTTATCAACTAGGTAACAGGGTAAGAACATTTACACTGTTTGTTAGAGCCCGCATCCTGCATGCTGAGAGCTCAAGCCATTTTTGTGACGTCAGATGTGAAGGAGGTCACAAACTTATATTTTGCTGCTAGCCGATTCGACTTCATTCAAAACTGAACGCTATTCGTAAGAGTATAAAGCCGTTTGACACACAAAACACACTAAACACTTTTTGCAATAGCATATTCTGCAAATAAATTTGTAATTTTGTCCAAGCGTCCTTCACCGTTTTGCTACTGAGCAAATTCGAATAGTTCGAATTTGGACGTTATTCCTAAAGAGATAAAGCTTTGAAAAATATTTACCAACAGCAAAAACAAATTGATATTTTGTTCGCCGCCGCCGTCTGCTGTTCATGCAAATTCGAATAGTTCGAATTTGGACGTCATTCCTAAAGAGACAAAGCTTTGAAAAATATTTGGCAATGGCAAAAACAATTTGGTATTTTGTTTGCCGCCGCCGACGGGCGAGCCGGCCCGTCGCACCCAACGCGCCCGCGACCCGTCCGCCTAAATAATTGATAATTATTTATAAATTTAATTTGCGTCAAATTCATTTTTAGGGTGTCACGTGACCTAATCGAAAAACTGTTACAATGTTATTGAGTTTTCACTTCTGCCAGCACTCCCGGAGTGCAACCCGGTCTTTTTTTTAATTCATCTACTATGCATAAAACAAAGGAATGTTGTTTAATTAGGCCAATATTTGGATACAAAAACAATGGCGGAACGATTTGGACGCGTTCTGCTTGATTTGGCGGCAGCATGCCAGTATAGGGCCGAGTGGAGGAAAAGGGGGGACGTCTTTGCCCAGAAGTGGGACACCCAAATACGCTAAGGGAAAAAAAGACCGGGTTGCACTCCGGGAGTGCCGGCAGAAGTGAAAACTCATCTTACGGTGTCACCCTAAAAATGAAGTTGACGCAAATTTATAAACAATTATCAATTATTTAGGCGGACGGGCCGCGGGCGCGTTGGGTGCGACGGGCCGCCGGCTCGCCCGTCGGCGCGCCGACAGGCGGCGGCAAACACAATACCAATTTGTTTTTGCCATTGCCAAATATTTTTCAAAGCTCTCTTTAGGAATAACGTCTAAATTCGAACTATTCGAATTTGCAAGAACAGCAGACGGCGGTGGCGCCCAAAATATCAATTTGTTTTTGCCGTTGGTAAATATTTTTCGAAGCTTTATCTCTTTAGAAATAACGCCCAAATTCGAACTATTCGATTTTTCTCAATAGCAAAACGGTGAAGGACGCGTTGGTTAAAATTACAATTTTATATGCAGAATATTGCTGTTGCAAAAAGTGTTTAACGGCTTTATAGTTTATACTCTTACGAATAGCGTTCAGTTTTGAATGAAGTCGAATCGGCTAGCAGCAAAAAGTGACCTCCTTCACATCTGACGTCACAAAACTGTCGCGTATTTAACAATTTTTCCCCATCCCAAAAAGTGCTCAGCGCCGCTAAAGAAGTTTTCACTTCAAAATACTGCAATTCTATAGGATACCTACAGTCGACGTCAAAGACATGTATACATTTTTCGCCTTATTAATTACAATGGAATAAGGTGCAAAAATGTATCTATACATATCTTTAAACTCGACGTACAAACAAAATTTTCTAGATAAGGTATATTACAAGGGAATGATACTAAGGCACCTACTTTAAAATACCTTTGTGCCAGATATGACAAGAAACTAGTTTCATTTGGCTTGCAAATGAGCGTGTCAGTAGGAACATAATCACAAACCTAGCTCGCAATCAGCGACCGGTACATTTTCCTAATGGCTACAAAAATATGCATGACAATTTATTTAAATGAGTATGCATTAGTTGATCTATTTAAGTCAAGTAATTTTGCTGTGTTTTGGATTTATTGCTTAAGTAAAATAAATCTTAAATGGTCAGCTAAATTATAATGTCTGTCTAATTTAGTAACTAACTGCAGCTTGAAGAAGCCTAAGAAGTATATTGTATGCAGACTGCGAGTCAGTAACTTAATTTACTGGCATTATATCGATTAATAATTAAATTCCGAAGTTTAGGTTTATTCAACCGTATGTTGCTAAGGCCCGGTCACAAGACGCCGGTAGTGTGGGGGGGCCCTAAGACTAATTTTATCATCCACGCTTGACACGGGTAGCAGCTGTGTACTCGATTAAGATTTAAAGTTATTTACTTAGGTACCTCAAGACTACTACTTCGGTACTCGCAAAGTACTAGCAAAGAACCTTAGTACCTAAGCAAGTATACTACATGTCACACGCACAAAGCATCGATTTAACAGTATACTTGCATACTGTAATTAACAGCACATGAACATATTTTAGGTTGCCTGTAAAACGTTTATATGTAAAGTGACCCGAATCTCCCCCTTTAAAACTTGATTGTTATTGTAATCATGAACAAATCAGAGAGGAGGAGGTCCCGGTGGCTGAATGAAAGCATTCTCTTGTCCCGTGTGAGTTCGCGTCTGAATTAAACCCCGCACTCTGTATTCAGATGACTTAAAGACTGTATTTAAATGAAATGTATTGAGAAAACGCCGAGGAAATGAGTTTCTTTCAACGCCTTTCGTTCTTCAGTGAGACTTGAAGACCAACGCTGCTATTTCGAGTTTCTTTAGCTGTCCAATGATTTATGGTGGTTTAATTATATTTTTAAACTAAATCCGATGAATGTTAAATTAGATTTACGCTACTAAAATTTAAAGAAAAATTCAAGCAAATATTTAATAATGTTCCTACCACGTTCCTACTTTACTTATTCACACAAAGATTTTTCTTATTTCATTGCGCGTTCGTTTTAGGTTGGTCGTTTTTAGGGTTCCGTAGCCAAATGGCAAAAAACGGAACCCTTATGGTTATATTATGGATTCGTCATGTCTGTCTGTCTGTCCGTCCGTATGTCACAGCCACTTTTTTTCCGAAAATAAAAGAACTATACTGTTGAAACTTGGTAAGTACTTAGATGTATTCTGACACAAAAATAGAATAAAACAATAAATTTTGGGGGTTCCCCATACTTAGAACTGAAAGTCAAAAAATGTTTTTTCATCAAACCCATACGTGTACATCTATACAGATAGGTCTTCAAAAATGATATTGAGGTTTCTAATATCATTTTTTTTTACTAAATAGTTTGCGCGTTTTTTTTAATACGTCATAAATCGTAAACCGCAATTTACCTTTCATTATGTTACTTGCTGCTACGGAACCCGTCATGGGCGAGTCCGACTCGCACTTGGCCGCTTTTTTTGGTTGGTTTGGTCGTTTTGAAAATTAAGCTTATTTTTGATCAAAATAAACATATTCGAAACAGTTCTGTCTGTATACTCGGAAGTCCATAACTTCGACCCAAAGAAAAGACAAATTAGATCCAAAACCTGTGTATCTATGACCCATTTGTCGCATGATGTAGTTATACTATACAGGGTGGAAAAATCGAATGCAACGTGGATGGCAACTACCTTAAATATTGTAAATAGCACATTCTGTGTAAAGGAAACATTCCTTTCTTTTTAAAAAGAATAAATTCTGCATTTAAGGATTTATGAAAAATCGCTTGCCTCAGTCGGGACTCGAACCGGTTTAGTTTTTAGTTTTCAATTTTCATGGCACTCCGTTATTCTGATTGTATTTGTTATTTAGAGAAAAATGAACCTTATCAGTTACCCTTTCAATCTGCATCATAAAATAGAGCACGTTATTTTTTGTCACATTTGACCGGTTCGAGTCCCGACTAATACTCCAGGCAAAATACGGTTTCGCCAAACATTAATTTATAATAGCCTGTGTTTTTTTTCTCCGTCATAAATACATATTTTAAGATACTCTATTTACGAATCTTACAAACTTTCGACCCGAAAGTAGGTATAAAAAAATACTGTCAAATATACGCCGATTTTATTAATTAAAATTAATAATAGTTGTCTATAATCGTCAACACAACAATATTATTGTCTTTAACCTGTAAACAATGAAATCCGACATTTTTTTTACATGTAAAATCAATATATTAACAAAATGCATGGCTTGGGTGACAGGTGACAGAAGTTGGTAGAAAAAAATTGTAATAAGTAGTACTTTGATTTGATTCTCATAAAAATAATTGATGAACCTATTTTGCTAAAAATCGTATAGATTTTTGTTTAGAATTGCATATAAATACATTTACTCCAATAAACTATAGGTAAATATATTTATAGGACCAAATTGTGTCCAAATTTAATTTAACTATATAGATTATTAAAGTAGTACACGAATCCTACAGAAAAAAGGTTTATGTAAAGCATAATACACATTTGAATAGTCCTGTTTAATTCTACAATTGAACTTGAGCTCTTTCCGCGTGTGTTAACGATCACATTCGCTCGCAACGGCGGCACGCAACGAGTCCTTTTCTGTGACGCGAAGTAGATAGATACCTACATTACCTACGCAGATTATTTGTAATCTAATCATTTATATCGTCTTCGACGATGTACTAGTAGGAGAATGCGACTATTCACGGTGTAATAATGGCGTAAGCGGGAAACGCGCTAACAATTAATGAAATTTATAAACATATTTTAGTGAAAACATACCAAGAATTTAGTACATTTCTATGTTTGGTGTCTCAATGCTTCATAATTATTTACTGATAAATGTCATCATTATAAAACAGTGACGACAATTTTAACAGGTGATTTCCTACTTAAAGTAGTTAATTTCCCACTTAATCTGCGTAGGTAGTACACAGACCACTTAACCTAGGTTAAGTCGTCTGTGAGTTTGTAGTACAAGATCCATCTGCACATCATTGTAGTAACGGAAGTAGGTACTTAATTATTGGAATGGGTAAGAAAGAACACGCTGCTAAAATACTGCTTAGCTGCTATAGCTATACAGAGTGGAAAAACCTATGGGCCCTGAAAGAAAACCACCGTAAATCCATAACATCAGTGGCGTGCACCACGTAAAGGCAGAAAGACACTGCCTGCCCTACTCAAATCTGTGATATTGTTTTACCCAAAGGGTAAAAACGGGACCCTATTACTAAGGCTCCGCTGTCTGTCTGTCTGTCTGTCTGTCTGTCTGTCTGTCTGTCTGTCCGTCTATTGTAGGTAGTTTGGGCTAATTTGGTTTATTTTTACTAATCATATGTTTAATCTTGGTGAAAATTTAAAGTCAGGCATTAATATATTTACAAAAAAAGGGCATAAATATCTGTGTACGCCTCTATGTCAGTTTTTATCCTTACTCTGGTACAAATATTAATATCCCTGACTGGTAAATTCGATTTTCAGCTACGTTACGCGTGTATCGACTCGATAAAAATGCAATACTTGAGTACCATTTCGTTTTGGTATTCGATGGTTATTCTCGCCAGTTCCCACCAATTTGCTAACACTAGTAACGGCTGTGAATTGTTTCCTATGGAACTGGACTGAGAAAAGTAACCCTAAGTAAAACCATTATTGTCCGCTAATCTAACTTTTTAAATTTGCTTACTAATATTAAACTGACAAAGGAAAAATTACATACTGCCAACCACCACTAGACTCTGTTCTGTAAGCAAACTTGTGACATAAAAAAAAAACGATGGTACTATACCTATGTGCGGTTAAACATAGTGCTCGAACGGCTTGTTTAAATGGCATGTTTAAAAAATAAAAAGGCGGCAAATTACCTATTATTTAATTGATTACCTTGTATTTATTTTTATTTTAATATTTCCTCACATCGTTTGAGAAACGCACTATACAATCCTCGGCCGGAACATGGATTGCTGGACTCGTTGTATCCGGTTTACCCCAATCTCGTCTACTCCAGGCAAAATACGGTTTTGAAAAACATTAATTTAGCGTTTTTATAATAGCGTTTTTTTTGTTGATTTCATTTGAAAATGTTATTCTAAGATGATTTGGTCAAGAATCCGACAAACTTTCCACTCGGAAGTAATTATGTAGATTTCAATGAAGCATGCATTATCTTTTTTTGTACGATTTATCTTGAATATTATAGAGCAAATGTAAATGAATCAAAATTAAGACAAAAACATTTATTAATATTTTTACTGACTTTTTAGAAGAACTTATCATTTTTTCGATGTCTGAAATTTTGTCGGATTTTGTCGCTGGGTAACTATTTAGTTGATAATATATCCGTTATACATAAAAAATAAGCTATTATAAATTATTTCCAAAATTGACATTTTTTCCATACAAGTTGTCAGTTCATTGCCTGGACTAGTCCAGCAATCCCTTACTTCACTGCCTCTGCAGTAATGTACTATTATTCAAAATAACACACGTATAGTCTGGCCAGGGAAAGATGAGCCTATATTGTTTGCATATTTAGTAGTGACCGACCGAAACATGTTATTTTGCCGAAACCGAAACCGAAACCGAAGGTTCGGTTTCATTGTAGTTTCGGCCGAAACCGAAACCGAAACCGAACCTTTTTTTTAAAAAAAAAAAAGTCCTTAAAAAGTCGAAAAAATGTTAGTAAGCCCGTTTTTTTCTAAAATTAATATCTCGCCGACCTATAATTACAGGTATAATTACTTTCAAAGAGTTATCACAAAGAAATTTCAGCACAGTTACAGAGGTTCTGTTTGAAAATTTAACTACCCTATAAAGTGAAAAAAATACATTATTTGTAACACAAAGTTAGCGATTTTTTAATGGTGGTATAAAATAAAACAAATTTATTATTAAAATATGATGCTCATATATTTTGTTTATTTATTTTCAGTTACTTACATTTTAATTATACTCACAAATATCATAATAGCCTCGAATGGCTAATTCAAATATAATTAGATAATCAAAATAATCAAATTGATCACCTTTGGTAATCATTTTAGCGAACCTTTTCTTTTATTATGTAAGGTGCATAACATAGGTTATGATAACAAATCACAACAAAAACAAACTAAAATACTTGATCAAACTACTTGCCATTATTCGCGGAACAAACACAACACGTATTGACACATCTACACGAGCAAAGCGCACTGAGGGGCTACCGCGAAGTGAAAACGAACTTCGTTCGAGTATCTCCTTCTCTATCGCTCGAACTGGCAAGTGCAACAGAGAGGGAGATACACGAACGAAATTCGTTTTCGTTTCGCGGTAGCCCCTCTGATTTAGGTAGTTGCCGGCGGAGCCAGGCGAGAGCGACGCCATATTGCCAGCCGTGCCGAGCGCGCCCGACGTTAGCCGAGCGCGACCCGAAGGTACGATGTAGTAAGTTTCGGCGCGGCCGAAGGGTTCGGCCGTTTTTGGCCGAAACCGAAACTCGGACCGAAACTTGATTTTTTGGCCGAAACTGGCCGAAACCGAAACCGAAACCGAAATTTCGGTCGGACACTAATATTTAGCAAGTAACCAAGTAAGAAAATCTCAATGAGAACAACGTTTACGTTTACACATTCCTATATGACTATGACGTATGAAGTTTCATTATATTTTGAAAAAATGCTTCACAAGACGACGTTTGGGATGAAATGGGTAACTCTGGGTAGGTTGGGTAAACACCATCTCTAGGCAGGGTGTTCTTTAAATAAATCGATACTAAATAATTACAACATTTGGTTTATCAAGTTATTTCTTCCGACCTGACCCTTACTTATACAGTACATATGTAAATATTAAGTAGTAAAAAAGTGTTCGGTTCTGGCGCTTCGCCGGCCGCTGCCACGGCACGCTACGCTCGCTCGGCTCGCGCGATGTAGGGTCGCAAACTCGCAGTTCACCTAAAACTCCTCCTCGCTTCGCTCGTCGTCGTACCTACACCGACCTGCCTTAGTCTCTGTAAAACTACTTTGAATTTCATTCAAAATGAACATTTGACTAAACGTATGAAATGCGGAAAGTAATGCTGGATAAGTCAAAAATTGGCTATGAAACAAAAGTTGTAACAAAGCTCAAAAGACTGTAGTGATAAAAGTTTTTCGGACAACTGACACATTTGGATAACATCAAATGGTAAATGAAAAAAGTAATGAATTGTATATTCGGAGAAGTCATAAAAATACGAAAAGTTTTCGGACAAAAGATATTCGGTCAATAAATTTTAGTGATTGCGATAGTAAAATGTAATTCAAATGTAATTCAAATGTAATTCGGGCTAAAAGTAGGTAAATCAAATTTAAATAGTGTTTAATTCATGATAATGAGAGCGAGAGAATGAGCTGTCTTAAGGGTTTCCCTTCAGGTTCCATAGATTTTTTCACCCTGTATATTATCTAACGTGTAATATTGGGCATAATAAAAATCAAATAATAGGTACCTAAGGGTATAAATCTCTCTAGTTTACTATTTTAACGAATTTTGCTCTATTACAATTACTACACGCCCACAATCTGTCTGCTTTGCGCAAAGGTTGACTGGTAGAGAATGCTTACGGCATTAAGTCCGCCTCTTGTACGATAAGTTGTCCTTAGTGCAATAAAGACTAAATATATAAATAAAACTGAACCAAAAAAGAAATTAATGTAAACAAAGAAAGCATCTTCCTCTAGTCTTAAAAAGTCCATCACAAACTACATAATATACACGTGTGCACAATCTTTGAAGTCCCTTTTTCCAACTTCCACTACCTACGTCAAAGTTCAAAGTTAAATTGCATAGGTATCTTCATCCCACGTTCGTCAGTGTCACTCATTGATAAATAAATAAAAATACTTAAATATTTTCATAATTCGTTTCACAACGAGTATATTAAAATTTAACTACTATCAACAACTAGATCTTAGACGCGTTAGATGGTCGGATCGCGAATCGCTGCGATTCGTGCGGTACCTACCTACCTACCTAGTATGTAGTACCTACGCGGCGAGCGGGCGGCCGGCCAATCACGTTAGCTCTGCGGCTCGCGCGCGGCATTTTTAAACCTATTTTAACAGGTGTTTGTAATAACATTACTTGCAACCGATTTTATAAGGGGATTCGTACATTATTCGATGAAAAATAGCTTATAATGAAAATCCCAAAAGTAACTGATCAATTTGCATTTTTTTAAATAGTTAAACAGCATTTAACCCCTAAAATCCACCCTCCGTTGTTGTTTAGTGTGCGATTCGTTTCTAATGTTTGTGTCCACTACATTCATCAAAGAATGTAGGAACCTACAGCCAATTATTATTTTTGGACACGGAAATATGGTAAATGAATAAAATGTTAGGGATCTACTAAATAGAAATGTAATATTCGGAAACATTTTTTGCCTGATTTATCATCAAACTTATAGAGGAAATATTAATTTATCAAAACAAAGAATAAAAAATGAGTTAATTTTTTTTTCCGATTTTACAGGAATTTATAAATTTTCAATTATTTATTAAAATATCTAAATCACAAATATTTTGTCGGATTTAGTCTCGTCGTTATTAATACAATTATAATTATCTGTTACGCAGAAAAAAAAAGCTATTATAAATTATTTCCATTTCGCCATACTAGCTGACCCTATTTTGCCTGGAGTATAAGGCAAGCGATTTTTCATAAATCCTTAAATGCAGAATTTATTGTTTTTAAAAACAAAGGAATGTTTCCTTTACACAGAATGTGCTATTTACAATATTTAAGGTAGTTGCCATCCATGTTGCATTCGATTTTTCCACCCGGTATATATAAAAATCGGCCAAGTGCGTGTCGGGCCACGCGCAGGTAGGGTTCCGTAGTTGCCTGTTTTTTTAGTTACATCGACACGCGCGCGCCAATTAAATGGTTGCGTCGGCCGAATTTGTACGAAATTTGGCCTCTAAGTACATTAGTAGTAGTAGTAGTCTAAGTATATGCCTACTGATATATGTGATAGTTTTCCTTTTATATTCATTATATGTGCTACTGCCACGATTTTTTTCACATTCCCAGTAGCAGCCATTTAGCCGGCAGGGGGGGGACAAACTCAAACAAAACTTTGGTCTTTAAAGCCCAATATCTCGCAAACGGAGAGAAGAGATCAAGATTTTATTCTTCTGTTTTGTCAGCGTGATTGATTTATATACCCATGCCGAATTACAGTTTTCTATAGTAGTAACGGTTACTGTGGTTACTGAGCTAAGCCGAAGACGGACGGACGGACAGACGGACATGGCGAAACTATAAGGGTTCCTTGTTGACTACGGAACCCTAACAAGGGGGTATTAATATATCACAATATAAGAAGTTACATAATAATATTCAATTACTAACATTATACCAATGCACAAACAATCAAAAAGTTTACTAAACTAAGGATAAAATACAATAAAAACGAAATAAACAATATTATAGTTACAAATAAAATATTAACTATTAATACTTACATTATGCTTTTTATTAGGGTTCCGTAGTCAACAAGGAACCCTTGTAGTTTCGCCATGTCCGTCTGTCCGTCTGTTAAAATTCATTTAGCTAACAGGCATCAAAGCAAACGCTCACTAAATGCAAAGTTTAGTTTGTGTTGTACACACAATAAAAGACAGTTCGGGTGTCCTAAACTATTTGTCGTTTTTAGGGTTCCGTACCCAAGGGGTAAAAAAAAACGGGACCCTATTACTAAGACTTCGCAGTCCGCCCGTCTGTCTGTCACCAGGCTGTATCTCAAGAACCGTGATAGCTAGACATTTGAAATTTTCACATGATTTATTTATGTTGCCGCTATAATAACAAGTACTAAAAACAAAATAAAATAAATATTTAAGGGGAGCTCCCATACAACAAACTTTTTTTTTTACTGTTTTTATAGACAATGGTACGGAACCCTTCGTGCGCGAGTCCGACTCGCACTTGGCCGGTTTTTTTATGCGGTTGTCTTTGGTGCCTGGCTGTGTGTAATGACAATAATGTATACAGGGTGATTCAGGAGACATGAGCAGGATCAACCCTACGGATTCAATAGTTTATAAGCTACTCAGTTGGTAAGATTAACGTTAATTTTTTTTTAGTTGTGTAGGGTGACCATGATTTATTGTGAATGAAACTTTCACACAAAATATAAAAAAAAACTGTGGGCGTTTAATTTAATTACGATGGTAAAAGATCCATTAACATTAACTGTATGTGTAGGGTTGATCCTGCTCACGTCTCCTGAATCACCCTGTATATAGTATAGATTTTTTTGCCTTATTTAGATTACTATGGCTTTATATATTTAGGCATTCACGTAGGTATATTATCGTAAGTTCCAAGTTAGACTTCATTATGCGGAGATGCTAGAATATATATATGTAAAAATGGGGGTTTGTCGGGATATATTCAACTAATAATAATAACTATAATAATGTAATAATGCTATAATTAGCGATAGTGATCTCCGCTTTTGATGCGCTAGGTAGACTTGGACTTGTAGAGTGGTAGGAAAATGCCATGGCGCATACATAAATACGATTTTTGGGGAACTCGTACTCCCGAAAATAATTCAATAAAAGAACAATATATCCTTCGAAATCGAAATTGTATTGTCATGTTGGTTTATATTACCTAATTAGTTACACTAATAAACTTTTGACCTCTGAAATTGAATTGTCACGAATACACAATCATAATTGTGCATAACATTCAGTTCAATTGATATTTGTGAATAGTTGACATTGGTCACAATACGTTCAGGTAACAGTAACAGATTGACAATGGGAGCGGTTCACGGCAACATCATATCAAAGTCAGGTTTGTTAGCACAGCGGAAGGTCAATCTGACTCAATATTTCGTATACTCTTATGATATGAGCGCTATCAGTCAACACGGCCACGCGTGAACTATTTCGCACGCAGGATTGACTATCTGGCTCCTGTTACCTAGTAAAGTTCGAAAGAGGCGGATAGTTTACGTGTTTATTATGATAGCTGCGCTAGTAATTGGAACGCGAAACGTCGAGAAAGATAGACCCCCAGAATCCTTCGCATTTGCATTAAAATTCTTTACAATTGTGTAATTCACTCTAGTGTGGGTTGACACGATAAATAGTTTCACAAGATCCTTGTATCATCTGAGTCATGAGATGAGTAACAGACTTAAGACCTCAGAGATCTCTCAATAATATTTAAATTCATGTGGTCGGCCCGCACCCCCCGTTTATTTAACGTTGGAGAAGTGCATTTCCGCATACCGCCCGGTCCGGAGAGCAGCCCCCCTATTCTGTAACTTGTTTTAAGCTCACCCCAACGCTCACTCACAAATATATCTTGACACCGCGATGCGTAGTAACTAAGCGTAAGTAAAGGTCTAGTTTCGTGACGGGTGACCGGCGGGGTTAGCCGCATTAGCGCGTAGCGAATAACAGCCCAGGCCCCGTATCATGGTCGGCCGTATCATGCAATAAGTGACAAGATAGAGCGTCCGTCTCGTTCTATCGAAACGGTGACAGCCAGTGACGGACGCTCTATCTTGTCACTTATCGTGTGATAAGGCCGACCATGATACGGGGTCAGGATGGGTATGACGGACTCACCGCGGTAAAAACCTTGAGCCCCAACGGGATCGCGTTCAGCCTTCGACCGCGTGCTCGGCCCGCGCCCTAGGTTAGGTTTTTTTTATACGTATTTTGTATTTTACATTTAGAATAATATTAGTATTATATAGTATCGTCAACGGTGCAAATGCGGATCCTCATATTCTCGGGCACATCACACGTAACGAGGAGTCGATGGAACGTTTAGTGGTGCAAGGGAAAGTCGAGGGCAAACGATCTCGTGGGCGCTCTCCAACACGATGGACAGACCTCATCAAAGCGGTCACAGAAGACACAATAAATGATTGCTCTCACTCCGCCAAAAACAAAGCCACATGGCGACGCATTGCAAAAGCTGCGGGTGCAAAAATCGACCGTGACATGACCACGACCACTCTTTCAAGAGTGCACGACTAATAAGAAGAGAAGATTATATATATTAATAAGGGGAATAATAATAATAAATGTAATTTGTCGAAAAGCAGGTTATGT
Source organism: Epinotia ramella (assembly GCA_947578815.1). Classification (NCBI taxonomy): domain Eukaryota; kingdom Metazoa; phylum Arthropoda; class Insecta; order Lepidoptera; family Tortricidae; genus Epinotia; species Epinotia ramella. Next base: position 9,312,382 of record OX388211.1, on the reverse strand, counting down.
TACAAACAGGTGTAGGCAGTGCCTTACTTCGGGAATATACGCGTGAGTTTGTGTACCTATGTAGTGCCTCAATGCATATAATAATATTATGCATGATAGTCGATTATTTATTTATTTATCGTATGGCAAATCAGTATTTAGAACCGAGAGATCTTGGAAAAGACAGTACGGTTGCCAGGTTGTTGCACTATTAGTCGATGATATCTTTCAACAAAATTAGCCAAAAATATGGTTGCGATGGCTGCACCATTAAAACACCTTTACCAAGCTGTGCGAGTTTTACTTCAAATCGACACAATTTACACTGATTTGGTGTAAATATATATTGTTAGACGAAGTTTGTTGCGGATACTCGCTTTGTGCTCATTTTTGACGAAACCTGCGCTGTGGATATTTAACTTTTGGATGGTTTTTAGCTTTGAATAAATGATTTACATGGTGTCATGTTAGGATATTTACACTGATGATTACAGTGCAAAGTTTACTTGTGTCAAAAATTGCAGTGTATGCATGCATCTCCTGCTGAAAGTTTGGTGTGTCGGTATATCCGTACCGATTACATTTTAACCCACTGCAACTAAGTGCATTATTGTCTATGACCGCAGCAAACCGTAACAAAGACATTAATCTTAATAAATTACAGGTGGACCCATACAATAGCACGCCTCAATACTAGGGCAGTTATTGCTTTCGAAAGCCGAAAATTGTTTTGAAATCTAAATAGACGTTCGACACAACTTCGCCCGACAATTATATATGATTTACTCCGTGAGTATCATTTCCATTAGGCTGCTATCAGATTTAATTGCCCATGTCGTTTGTTAACCTTCTCAACCTCCTATATTTATTGTATTGTTTTAAAAGTCTGATCTTTATTTTGAATGCAGTACGGTTGTATTTTAAATGGCATCGCGAAGTGAGGTGTGCCTATGGAAAGGCAAGCAGTGTATCACTGTTTGTTTCTCCGGGTAAGTGTGTCAGGTGGTTAATAAGGCGCGCGGTCGGCGGGACTCACTCTGCATGCTAAAACAAAACACTGTCACTTCTAGTTTCACGGACATGGGTTTTGTGAACGGCCGATCTCTATCAATGTCACGCTTTGGAAATTTAGTGAAAACATCCGAATTAGATTGTTTTGAAGTAACACGATTGCAATTTTAATGTTTGTCCCAGATGATGATGGTTGATGGCCTCCTTTACATGGGAGTGATACGTTTAGAGTTTAGGTAAATGCATAACTTTTCGTAATAAGGTTTGAGTAAGTTATCTCATGATTTACAAATATACTATAATATAACTAATACTTCGATAAGTATAAAATATAAAACATATACTCATATAAGTAAATAAGCCCCTCTCACATTTCCTAAATCGTTTTCTTTGTTATATAAATATCCTCATTCAACAATAATTTAATCTTTTCATGCAGGTTACCGTATATTCTACGCTAGCAATTAGTTTAAAAATCCATAAAAACCGTAACACGCTTAAAACTGCTATTATTTTAAATTTACACGCCTCTAGCTCATACTCACGTGAAACAAACCGATTCGTTTGCGTTCAACAAACATCATTTTATCGCTTACCTAGGGAAGAACAACAGAGAGTTTATTACTTTTTTTAATGCCGAGATTGTTACGTATGATGTAACAAATACCGAGGAGCTATTTGTAAGCGATAATCGTACAGTCAGCATCACATAGTTAGTAGCAGCCAAAGTAGCCAAATATATCGGAACACGTCTTTATTACTATAGGAGTAAGGAAGTGTTACGATATATTTGGCTACTTTGGCTGCTACTAACTATGTGATGCTGACTGTAGAATACCAATCTTTTTCATTAGTCGGGTGGGTGCAACCTCGACTCATCAAAATCGACAGAGTTAAGTTGTTTAGCATTCGTTCGCTCCAAAGTTACAAAATTGAATAGATAATTACACACACACACATTTTTTTGGATAGGTAGGTACTAAAGAAAGGAGCCAAATGCGTTGGATAGACCAACTCCTCTCAACTCTCCATCAGAGTTGCCGAAGACGGGAACCAATGGCGGAATATTGTCAGAGAATGACCCTAGAATTGTGGTATCGAAACAAGGAGGAGGATCTATCCTGAAACAATAGCTAAGCCTACACCCTCCTACCTACACTTCTGGAAACGTAGTGAATCATGGGAACGTTTAGTCAAGAATACAAACTTTACTTTCACATACAAATACCTAATTTATCCAAAACTTTTCAACGCAACCTTGCTTTACGTTCATACGATGGGAATACTGATATTTTCTTCTTGAAAAAAATGAAACTATTTTCCCCTTGTCCGATAAAGGCGATCAACCACAAATCATTGACTCTTTTAAATATTAACGCCCACAGATACTATAGTATTCTCGGCGTTGAGCAATTGACCTGTAAAGGGTGATCGTGCGTGACATTTGCGTGCCTAATCACTTTACTTAATACGTAACCGTTAACGAGTACCTTCGTTATTGTCTTTCAACTTGATGGAGCTATAGTTAAAGGGGGCCGTGTCCGTAGGTGAGTAAATTAGGCCGCCCTACGCAACGCGGACTCAACCACTTGAATTTAAATACTTTAAATACTTATAGACGCCATAAATCCGCTAAAATGCGTTCAGAAACTGACGGTAATGACCAATAAAAGTTATAAAAAATAAGAGATGAAGACGTATTTCTCTATATCATGGCATACAGTTTTTGGACCATTTTATAGTGTATAGTATGTATGTATGTAAGCACTTTATTGTACACAATAACAGGTTAAAGAATATACATGTCACACAATAGATCAAAGTACAAAGGCGAACTTATCGCTATAAGGGATCTCTTCCAGCTTCTATAGTATGTGTGTATGTAATATACATAATTAGGAGGGGTTATCACGCAACGTTTTCAACGCGCTTTGGGTAGATCCAACTGTCATTTTTCCATATAGAAATTGATATGTAGATATACCTAATGTACGTACGTACCTAATGTATGGCACGGAAACGTGGTCACTTACTATGGGCCTCATAAGAAGGCTCAAAGTCACCCCCCAAAGGGCAATGGAGAGGGCTATGTTGGGAGTTTCTCTGCGCGATCGCATCAGAAATGAGGCTATCCGCAGCAGAACCAAGGTAACCGATATTGCCCTCCGAATCGCTAAACTTAAGTGGCAGTGGGCGGGGCACATTGCACGCAGAACCGATGGCCGTTGGGGCGGAAAGGTTCTCGAGTGGCGACCACGTGAAGGCGCAGCGTGGGTAGGCACAAGGTGGACTGATGACCTGGTAAAGGTCACGGGAGTCCGCTGGATGCGGGTGGCGCAGAACCGGTCATTGTGGCACTCTTTGGAGGAGGTCTATGTCCAGCAGTGGACGTCTTTCGGCTGATATGATAATGATAATGATGCGTTACGTGATCGACCTCCAGTTCCCCAAACTCGTTAATTACGAAAAGCAAAATTTCCATCCGCATTTTGCCCACTCGTATCGGGACTTGGGACCTGTGTCATTGGTGGGTTTCACGCAACACGTTATTCCCCAAAGTGTATTTCCCCTGTCGAACTTTCCCCAAATTTAGCATGAATCTGGGTCATCCAGAGATTTAGGTTCGCGTTTCTTCTGAAAACACTGCCTAATTCTTTGTTGGACTCCTAATAAACGGTGTCTCCTCTTCTATGATTTCATGCAATCAAAACTGTTCTATATGCACGGATGCCCTTAACTATTGACCAGAGGTAAGACGACTTTTGTTTTACTCAATCTTTTAGAACAATTTAAATCTAAACAATTTCGACGAAACGAAGCTTTCGCGAAGCTCTTGCTTCTGGGTCGTTTTCGCCTCTTTTCGGACCACTAAAAAGCTGACATAACCTAAACCTATCTACCTACTTTCAGTCTGTTTATTTTATAATATTGCATTTACTAAGCAGAGATTCAACATTTTAATCAACGAATGAATTTTTAGGAATATCACAATAGATAGGAGATAAGAGGGAGTATAAAGACTATAAAGTGAGAAAATATGCAACTGCTAAAGGGAAATCTGATACTGGGCAAATTCATGATGAAGCAAAATACTACGAAAAACACTAATAGAAAAGCTACGCGGAATTAACGAGTTTCCGATCTACTCGCTCATTTTAAGGAACTTTAACACATTCACTGCCCCGCCTATATAGCGGGCCGCCTACTTAGCGAGAAACCCACGGGATCGGCTACGAGCGTAGCGCGTAGCGATTCTTGGCAGTGAATGTGTATGTGACAGTTACATTAAACATTATTATTGTACATAAACTCGAAATCATGAGATCTAATCAATCGGCACAGTTGCAATTAGGCTAAAACGACGGAAGGCTAGGGTTGTTCAACCAATTCGCTTGTATTTAAGGGATCCGTTCATACCCGTACCTTAATTACCTTATTGCATTCGTAGAAATGTTTTTGAGATATGTATATATAATAGACATATCTAAACATAACTTATTATATTATGAGAACTCGAATAAAATCTAAGATGTTAATTAGTATGACTGACTGTGTACTTACATATGAAAATTATGGCTCACGGTGTGCAAAAATGACTTTTTTAATACATTTGACTTGCATGTATATGTAATATTAAAATATCTGGGACATCCAATCTTTGATCGGCTGCCTTTGTGTTTTCCCGAGAAAAATATGAATTTTCCCGAAATCTATAGAATCAGTATTGAGCAACCATTAACAAACAAATAAATATGTAAACGTTGCTCGTTTAATAGTATAGGAATATGAGTACTTAGCACCTACTATTTTGGGCATTGAGCCTAACGTCTTAACCAAAAACGTTGCGTTAGAAGACGACGTGACATACTGCTTTTGGCTTAGGTTGTAGTGGTATATAACGATTGCACTTAACACTGTACTCGCTGCCTATTTGCTAATAGATTAGGAAACCTCACCGAGTACGGGACGTTTACGCACGTCACACACACACCTAATATTAGCGACCACCAAACATGTCGCAGCAGTGGCATCGTAACAATGGGCGAATCAAACAATCACACAGCTTCAGCATAATCAATTTATGATAAAGATAAGCAAGCCAATATTAGGTAGTGTTATATTGGCTTGCGCCAATATTAGGTAGTGTTATATTTAACTTTATTTTTCCACAAGGTCACTTAACTATACATATTTAGTACCTATCAAAGCGGTGTGATTTATATGCAAATGTATCCTACATGTGTGTTAGAGATACGAATTTTGTAATGATGGTACATGTTTTAGTGAATAAACGGCCTCACACCTTTCGCTTTTAATTTGCAGTGTCTGAGCGATAGATAAGAATACAAATAAAAATGTTATTGCAAACACCTACATGAACTCCATGGTACCGCTACCACTGCGGTGATGTGTGATTGGTTATTGAATTAAATAAATAATAAAATAATTATTATGTTTATGGACAATCTTACACAAACCTACCCAGGCATTTGGCAAAGCTTGTACTACGGGTACTAAACGACAATAAATATTCTCAAATAAATTCCGTTACTTGGAATTTATTAATACTTATTTCATATTATTTTTATCGGCCACTTTTGTGAAATAAGTAAAATATTACGATTAACACGAATAAATGCATGACTATTACGTAGATTTAGAAATAAGTTTTATTTCAGTATCTATAAAGATACGTAAATAAAACGAATTTCTAAATATCACTACAATTCTGGAACAAAACTACGACAAATTTGATAAACATCTACGACAATAATATATTCCTACATTGGATAAACTTGTTAGGTACGCTGCGTTCAGTTCGCAGTAAAATACAAGAGAAAGATTTTCTCATTCTGCATAGATAAGAGACGGTTGAGGTTAACCTCTCGATTGGAAGGAAGCCAGTCGGTCAATTTGAGCCCATATGTTTCGCGTTCCAATCTGATTTCAAAGAGTTCCACGCACGTTTCCGTGTACGCCGAGATAATATATCAGAACGCGAGCGTGATCTCATTGAAATCGAATTGGAATGCCAAATGTGTGTCTCAGAATAACCCCCCGCGCGATCGCTGAGAGCTCTTGACCTAGAGTTACATTTATAAACAGAGAAATCTGCGCCGTTTACGCAGACACTAGAAACACAGCTAGAACAATGGAAATCCGTGGTTAAGGATATTTCTACGAAGCCACACGAAGCGCATTGCATTTTATAAGATTTGTATCAATATAAGTAAATATTCTGATCCAATGGTCAGGAGTGTATTTCCACTAGTTTTTATGGGTCAAAATTCTGTGGATAAAATTCATATCCAGGGACCGGAACCGGTTTCCCTACTTAGGGTTTTCCATAGGGTTATTTTAGAAGTTGTTTTTAAAACCTTATCCATATTGGTAACCTTAACTGATAGGGTAACTCTATTGATGAAGTTAACTTGGTTTGCCACTAACCAATTTGAAAACCCTAAACAAAACCCTACCTCAATAGCTTATGCAGGTTACCACATCCGATATGCTTACCATAACAATAGGGTAACCCTATGATAGGGTAACCAAATCGATAGGCTTAAGCCTAAAAAGGGGTTTACCGGTTCTTGCTCAAAACACAGTTTATGTACATCGGGAACAAAATTAGCCTACCTACTTACTTTGGGTGTGTCGGCAGGGAGGACTGAAGGTGTTTCGCTTTTCATACAAAACTTTATTTTTCGCAGGCTAACGGCGTGATTTTTTAAGAAACTTATATTACTTACTCGTAGTTACATAACGTTCTTAAAAAAATCATAAATTAGCTTTCCATTTGCGCGTAATTCCCCCTTTCCTTGAACAAACTTGTATAAACTAGAACAATTTGATATAAATGATCTTCCCAAAGTATGACGTCACATACTAATATCTCAAATTATTCTAGCTTATATAAGTTTATTCAAGGAAAGGGGGAATTTGGCGCAAATGGAAAGTCAATTTATGAAAGTTAGTTACATAAGTTCAAAAATCACGCCGTTAGCCTGCGAATGTCAATTAACGTTTTGTATGGAAAGCGAACCACCTGAAACTGTCGCATAAAAAAATGTTTTAAGTTCTAAGTTAAAGTGGACATATTGATTAGATTAGATTTCTTTATTTCATAATATGGAAATACGATATAAATTACCTAGGTCAATTTACACGATTGTGGTCAGTTATGTAATAAGTATCACAAAATTACCGAAGTCGTAACCAATCGTAAGGCATAATTTCAGTAAAAGTATAATTAGAAATACTGTAATCTACAAGAGTAGGTACGTATGAAATGTATCGTGGCGACATAACTGATTACTTCTCCTTAATTATGCCTGACAGATTCTTGGCAACGTCACTAACGTATTTGTCATAGTTAGTAACGGATGATAGAATTACCTACTTCGACACTAGATCTACGCCATATGTATCATCGTCTAAAACATTTGTAAATTACCGGGATGTCCCAAGGAATGCGAAGTGTTTTAGTGAAGCTCTAATCCATATCCATACTAATATTATAAATGCGAAAGTGTCTGTCTATTCTGCCTGTCTGCCTGTTAGCTCTTTACGCTTAACCCGCTGAACCGATTTAGATGAAAATTGATATAGGATAGTTACAGTTCCGGGGAAGGACATAGGATAGGTTTTATCTCGGAAATCATCCCCTAAGGGGGTGAAATGAGGGTTTGTATGGAGCTACGCTATAAACGAGTTCCACGCGGACGGAGTCGCGGGCAGAAGCTAGCACTTCTATATATTGTACCTAGTAAACAATTTTACACGCAATCCGATGCTGTAATAAAGTACCTAAAATCAAACAGTCAGCTACATTACTAAGCCCTTTGATTATCCAGCATAGGCAAAAACGAAAAACCCACCGAAATTCGCTTACAACACATACATTCAAGACGGGATCATTGCGTAATGTCGCTCAACAATCGACTTGGTCGTTGTCGATAACTGTCATGGCGTATTTACTATATTTGAGCGAGACAAGAGTTGTAGAGCGTTGCCGTGACGACGGGTGATTGGATCGAGGTGCCAACAGGTGGTGGTGTCGTCGCCTCGCGTCGGGAACTAATCCTCATTGACGTGCGTAAATGCTCGGGATGATATTCTGTACCCCGCGTCCAAAAGGATTTATGTGACATAGTTTTCTTAGTAAGATGAAGCTTTACGCATCCAATAAATACTTGTTGTTTACATAACACGTAATATCTGTATTTCTGTCGGTTCGTTTGTTTAATGACAGGCACGGGCCGTATCACGATGATCTAATTACAGTAATTACCGTTCGTGACACAGGTACAACAATAAAAATCGCTCTTTTGATTGCCGCTGATGTCACCTGTCAAATTTTATTATTTGAAGTGCGTGAAGTCATACAGACCTAGATACCTCGATAGATTAATTGGTGATTTGGGTAATTGCCCTTAATAAAAAAAATCTACGACGCTGGCAAACAAGCATACGGCCTGCCTAATGGTATTAAGTAGACACAGTGCCTATAGACGCTCACGACTCCAAAAACATCACAAGCGCGTTGCTGACCCTTTATTTAATTTAGTATTCGTTTTGTTAAAGCTAGAGAGTAATGCAGGATCCTCACTCTCAAGAGAATATATATTACATACTCAGCATACTCGCATAGTCGGGAGCTGACGCGAAGGTTAGTAGGGAACACAACATCACATAACCTACAGAGCAAGTGGTGGTGTTATTATAGCTGCGGTTTTATGTAAGGAGGAACTTCCCCAGTTAGGCTACTTTAAATATGAGTGGGGCGACGTTCCACCGCACCCTATACTTATAAAAAATCTGTTATTTTAACAAGTATATAACAAGGAACGCCATAGAGCAACATAAGTATTTCGATTTCACGTAACACTTGGAATCAAATTCAATACAACACACATCAATTAACAACCTATCCAACACATTACATATATTAATACCACTATTTATGTCATTGCAGTCTTATTGGTTGACTTGTTCTGATATTCATTGCTCATTGCTTTGTGCTAATTATATACTTCCTCGTTGCGACCAAGAGTTTTAGCCTCTTTATTAAATTTTAATCAAATTTGAACATACAATAAGCACTTAAAACATTACTTGCTTAAATGTAACAAAGCCAAAATTATCTTTTCAATACAACGAAGACCAGGGACCGATTTTTGACTTTCGAGCGCTCGAAAATAAAATAAAAGTAAATAAATACGTTTGTAGTGTCAAAATGGCAGGCACTTACTTTCTACCAACAGAATTTAATACGAGTGGTCAATACCTAATGACCGATGATACCGTATTCTTAATGATCCACATTCCCCTGAATATCTCAAATCTTTCTTTCACTTTCATGGTGCTTCTCGTGACCGTCAATTTCGCTCTTCTGGCAATCTTTCTCTATCTATCCCTCTTCACCGTACTGGCTTTATGTCCAATTCTTTCACTGTGCAGGTGGTTCGTCTTTAGAACGGCCTTTCCCCCGCGATCAGGAAAGCCCCGAGCAAATTCGTCTTTAAGAAATCTGTGCGTAATTTATTTGCTGGCAGATCCGAGTAGACTAAAGGTTACAGGTTTGAAAATTTCGCTTGTAAGTATGTATGTAGTGTATATTTATGTATATATATTTATTTGTGTATGTAAGTATTTATTTTATTTATGTACCTATATGTATTTGTGTAAATATGTTGTATATAGAAATACCGTAATGTTATTTTTTTTTTAGTTGTTATTTGCACTGCCCCACAATCTTTTCCGCTTTGCCTTAAGGTTTGACTGGTAGAGAATGCCATATGGCATTAAGTCCGCCTTTTGTACGATAAGTTTTCTTTTGTGCAATAAAGTTTAAATAAATAAATACCACTCGTTTTAAAATTTTCTATCGCTATTTCAAAATAGCATTTCATAATTTTTGTCAGTTGCCGAGTGAAAGAGTCGAGCGCTTGAAAGTCAAAAATCGGTCCCCTGTGCTGTATAAAATAGTATACAAGTATGTAGGTATTATGTATAAGCGTAGTACCTACCAGGAAACACCAAATGTTTCTTCGATAAGTTGGTAATTATTATTTGAAATTTGAACTACGAAAAAAAAAACAAAGAACTACAACCCAATCAAATGCCTAACCTATAAATATTGAATTAATAAGAATTCTAATGCTATTCCTGGCTTTACTATTTACAATATCAACCTTATCACGACAACCTTATCGAGCGAGCGCCTTTCCAAGACGTCATGCAAATTCGAAGATTATTTCTATTGCAACCAGTTAATCGTGTAAAGTTCACCGGTTTAACCAATTAAACATCATGAATAGATTAAGATTCGATCAGTATCATTAATCCTGTCGTAGTTACCAATTATCCGCAATCTAGCGCTAATTGTGAGTAAGTTAATTGAGTTTTATAGCGTGATGAGACTGACACAGTGGCTGAGTAACCAGCCGCCATGTTTTTTCACACGCCGTTCACAACTCTTGCGCTTCGGAAGCGGAACGAGTGTGCGCACGCGATCACATCCTCGTTGCAGTTTGCGCAATCGGCAAACAGTAAAACGCATAGAAAGTGAAAACTAATAACATCTGTTTAGTCATTGTAATTCCTCTTTAGTTTGTATGCCTACTATGCACATCAAATACCTAGTCTATGCTCCAGCAAATCAATGGCGAGATTACGCAAAGTGAGATTGACGTTATACAAACAAACTAACGACAGAAGTGTGTTTTTGAAACTAATTGAGTCACTGACACTTTGCAAGCTAAGTATTAGGAAACGTCGTCAATATTATTTGGTAAGTAACGCGAGATGAGTTCTATCAGTTCCAGCTGGTTCCAACTAACGTTTTATGTTGCAGTCTGTTATATTATGAGATTGCAAATAAATGAGGTGATAAAATGGATATAATATATTTTTGTAGCGAAGTTGTACTTCAAGTGCGAAAACGAGTTCTTTTCTTAATTTCTTTTAGTGTAACGATAGTTTATAGATGAATGACTAAGTATAAATAAATTCCTTTTTTTTTTTTTTTTTTTATTTAAGGTCGCTCAAACTTCTTCACTTTCTTCACAGCGCCTCGCGTAATTATTATGATTTAGGCATTATATCCGTACCTATAGTTTTAAATAACCTTAGTAACTTTTAAACATGTTTCCAATATCAACACAAACAACGTATGCGTATTGTGTACGTGTATATTCGTATGCCTAGGACTGCAATATGATTTTATATACCATACTAGAAATGGCTAACCAAGCGATAACGACGTTTTTTTCCGTCACTACAAAACAATCTAATAAAAGGTGTGTAACGTCCTCGAAAGTAATGACTATTGTCAAAACAAAGGAGAGGCCGAAAACCTTGCTAAGGGGTGACTTAATTGACGTACAGTGTGGATTTATGGAATACCAATACCCGTAGAATCAATACAGGTGTGAGTGTGTGTGTGTTGGTTTTCATAAAGAAAAAAGAAGGACTCGGCACATTCGAACCAGTCCGGTCTGAGCTCTGATTACGCATAGTTGTTGCGAATTTCCAAGTCAAGTTATAGTAGGGACTTGCGTGAGGTGAGTCGAGAAAGACTGTGAACCGGTAGCCGGTTCGTAGCACCCAGCTTAGCTAACCGTATGCTTTAGTAAGCTAGGTCAAATTAGGGATAAGAAAGAACATAACCAGGAATATACCTGCGTCGCGGTTCCTCTACCTCATGTTATTTCGGTAGAGTATTGTTCTGAAATGATCAGTTATTTTTCTCCTCCGCGTAGATCACGTTTGACCGTGAAGAGAGGGAATTTACTAAGTCATTCATTTACAACAAACAATGCTAAATTCGAACATACCTACATAATACATATTACCATCAGTGACAAACAAATCTTTCCAAAATACTCGAAAAATATCTTTAAGTTATTGTTGCTATATAAAAAAAAACTATAAACAAACGGTGACGTCACTAGTCTGTATTTTTCTACAACTTCATACCAACTTAAGGTTATTGACGTTTCATAAAAAGTTACTGATTTGATTATCAGTCAAATACTGGATTATACATTTTTTAAATACTTACACAATACATTTCTCAATATAATTTGAGACGTTGGTGCCGTTAAGAAGCCTAAGTCTATGGTAGATGTCGCTACACGCCTCCCTAAGGCGTTGTAGGAAGGAACTGATTGAAGAATTTGGTGCCCGAACCGGATTGTTCCGATAGCTCAGTTGGTTAGTAGCGACGGGCCATGAATGCCTGTGGTCGCCGGTTCAAATCCGGCTCGGAGCATTAATTTTTATTTTTAAATGTATAATTTCGTTAGCAGCGTAACTGCTTAATACAAAATTAATTTAAATACTGGATTAATCTTGCAAGTAGAAGTACAACGACTCTTTCGAACGTTTGACTCCTGTTTCAAAAAATAATGACGTCTGGCGAGAAAAACATGCAAAGCATATAAAATAAGAGCATAATAATTTAATAGACCATTAAGCACAAGACAGATTATAAAGACATTATCCGTTAGGCTCCAAATAAAAAATAAAAACTAAAATATTAAGTACTATATAGCTTCTGCCCGCGACTCCGTCCGCGTGGTACTCGTTTATATCGTAGCACCATACAAACTTCCATCCCCAATTTCACCCCCTCCGGGAGTGGTTTCCGGGATAAAAACTACCCTATGTCCTTCCCCGGGATCCAAATTATTATCTTCGTGCCAAATTTCATCTCAATCGGTTCAGCGGTTCAAGGTGAAGAGGTAACAGACAGACAGGCAGACAGACAGACACATTTTCACATTTATAATATTAGTATAGATAGTATGGATATGTGCGTTGGCTCAAGAGCGTTCAGGAATATCTTCCCAATCCCACACGTAGTATATAGTGTAAGCAATGATATGATGATAGTGAGATTAAACGTCTCTAACCGGTAATTCGGGAAATGCCTTATCGCGGCCGGCACAAGCAACTGCACTAATTTGTCCACGTTTGTTTAACGCGTTCCCTCGATAATGTTATCGGCTCCCCTTCACACGATAGCTTATCACATATATCGCTTAATGAAAAGTCTAATGAGTTCAACCGTGTTTAGCATTCGACGCGGGACCGAAACCAAATTAACGGAGGTCGAATTAAAAATGTAATGAACACTAGAATCTTAAACAGCGAAATGCGTTCAAAAAAAAGTTTATTTACTTAAAGTTGTATCGGACAAGTATTATCGAGGCACTTTAGTATTAAGAGTAATAAAACCACAAACCACTATCGTTGGATTTTTAATTAGCTGGAGTACAGTGACCGCTGGCTCATATCCGATGATTGCTGTAATATGTATGGCATTTATGACAAATGCGATGCTTTTTGTCAATTAGCCTCCTTCATCGCCAGTTTCACGAGTTCTCATTTACTTTTTCAACATAAACATATAATGCTAGTGACATATACTTACTTTACTCTTTGCTAGTGACTATATGAGCTGTCAAAGTCGCGAACCTGAATTTAAAAAAATGTAAAAATGTATATCTGCATAAAAAAATAAAATTTCACGAACATCTGACGAGAAATGCGACTTGTAGAGGAGAGCAGCGGGAAAGCGGGACATCCTGACATCTGGACATACAAACGATTTTCGGCCCAAGCTGAATGCGGAGAGGCCCATTTGCAATGTAACCGTCATGCGAATGTGGTCATTTAGTGATGCAGAATTTCGAGATAGATGGAAAAATCGGCCCAAATATGGTTCGTCACAGAAAGTCGAAGTGTCTAAAGTGACTGACATCTTAATATAACTAGCTCGAGAATACATCACATCACTTTTATGCCTAGATAATAAAATGAATAAGTACAATCGTAATCATAACTTTAAAACGTGAGTGAACCGATTACATTGTTATTATACTATCTAGGCATTTAAGGGATGTGGTCTTTTCTCCAGCTACTCATATTAAGATGTTGTAATTTGGACATTTCGACTTTCTGTGACGAACCATCTTTGCGATGTAGCCGGTTTAGGCCGGTATTCCATCGACGATATTTGAGAAGGCGACAGACAGTTCACGTGTTTGTTTTACAATATTGGAATGATATAGTTCGATATCGCGGATGCAATACTGGCCAAGGACTCTGGCGTAGGTAATTATAATTCATGGTTTTCCAACAAGCCAAATTACGAGTAGGTAACTAGTAGTACGTCAGGACAGGACTCCTACATATTCTTCAAAGACAAAGCTCCAGTGTACTTAACCGAAGGAAATTTTCTGTTTTACAGCCTATAGGTATATAAGTTATATGATCCTAATTTAAGCCAATTTATGCACATGCTCTGGTTGCATTATTGCGAACTCGGCATGATCGGCCATTCGTCTTGTCATTATTGTCAAATGCACTGCATTAAATTTTCCCGCTTGTATATTTAACTTTAATTGATCTCGCTGCCCTTTCGCTAACTGCTCAATAAAGGATATTGTTTTAATATTGTATGTAGATTTTACGATATGTTAATGGGTACAAAAAAATAACCCTGCCTACAATCGTCGTCACAGATTTGTTTACACTATTAAGCCTTATTCCATTGTAATAAGACAATAAATTTAAACATTATTGGACGACGACTGTGCCAACGCACCCCGGACCTTTGGAGCACTCTATTTCCTAAGTCAAACAGTGAGAAATCACAGCAACATATGATATCTCTATAACGAAAATATACTCCCATAGGTACTATGTGTAACCCAGAGATAACGAGTCCGTATTGTATGATCATCGTTTTCCAGATTCCCGTTAGTTCAGAGTCAGATAGTAACATTAAATACCCATCACGTCAGTCGACCAGAAATTAAATTCCACTGTATAATAATAATAACATTCATTTATTTCCAGACAACATGGATAGATCCATAGTTACAGTTTTAGAAAAATAAAATGTAGTTAAATTAAAATGCACATCCACTAAAATACAAAGACAAACAAACATTAAGATAACACTAAAAAAAAAATTTAAACCCAAAACCCAACCCCTAAGTGCTAAGGGTCGCTGGAGTCCTCAGCGACGTTACAGACGACCAACACCAGCCAAAAAGCAGCCGAGCAGCCCTTTCTAACGGCCCTACGGCATACAATAGAGCCTTTACAAAAATCCTCGTAACTTGTAGTTCCGAAGGCTTCATGCGTCACTCACCGCGGGACAGCAGTTAGCAATCAAGCAAGCGTCGCGCCGCCGGTTAGTAACCGATAGTCCCGCCATTTTGCCGGCCGTCGCCTTTCGAAACCCGGGCCTATTTTGTCTAATGGATTATGACTGATTAACGTTATGAAATCGTAAATAAGACAATAAGTCTGAATCGAAGTCTGCCACCCGCTGCGGATATAGACGAGGAGAAATTCGCAACGGTTCTGTTATTATCATTGGATAAGGTTGGTCACCAGGAAATCATGTTTTACCGTAAGGGGAAGTTCTAACTGGCATGGCAATTTGGAACAGTAGTAGTTAAGACTGAGTGTGTTTTTTAAGGTTTTTTTACATTAATGAGACGTAACTAACTGCCTTCATGAAATATAAAGTACTACATAACTTTAACCTTAACCTTGACATGATCAGCAAACGACCACATAATAGGCTGTTATGATAAACGATTCTGAAACACATGAGCATTCTCACGATAGCGAACGGGTTGCCAACTACTTTGAAGTGTTATTAATGTTTCCTGATGATACTTATTGGTTTATCTTGTCATAGATAAAAGTGTTATTACGTCTACTCACTTATCATTTGTCGTATCGTGACAATACAATATCGTTTTCCATCGTAAACAAACCATGAAACCAATAAAACGATTCCAAGGTATAGAACATAGAACACTCTAGGAATACAAGTAGCTCAAATTGACCGGAGCCGCGTATAGAAAGCAGCAGTGTTCCCGGTGCATTCATACATGTCGGAGTCAACTTTCCAGAAAATTACAAATGGCTGCTCGCTGATGCCAAGGAAGTGTCCACTGATATGACTTAGTACTTGAGTGACAATTAGTCGACCTTATGACGAATGCAATTACAAAAGCGAAACCATAACCTGCTGTAAACATTCGAAGTGTGATTTCGGACAAACGTAAAAAAGCGAAACTATTTAGCCAAAATGAAAAAAAGCGGCCAAGTAAACCAAAAACCACGCACAGCGAAGGGTTCCGTAGCTATTAAAAAGGTCGTATCGTTACTAAAATCTTATGGCACTTACGTCCTTTTCTTTAAGGAAGGCAGTTTTTTAGAAATATCTCAAAACCTTTGAACCGATCTTATTCAAAACAATTTTTGCTGAAAGAATTTAATAAGCCCTATGTTCATGATATTTTTCATATTTTTAAAATACACGGTTTAAAAATTAGAGGGGGGGGACACAATTTTAGTTACTTTCGGGGCGATTATCTCCGAATTTATTTACTTAATCAAAAAAATTGCTGAGAAACCTTATAGTTATTTTGAATGGCCTATCCATTAATGTGCCACACGTGGGCTTGCAATGAAAAAAATGTTTTTGACTTTCAGTTTTATGTATGGAGTGTACCCCTAAAATTGTTTTTCTTGTAATTTAATTACAAAACTGTAGCGACTAACAAAATACACCTATCCTAAAAATTTTATTCAAATACACCTTATAGTTTTCGAGTAAAATGCCTGTGACATACGGACGGACAGACAGACAGACATGACGAATCCATAAGGGTTCCGTTTTTTGCCATTTGGCTACGGAACCCTAAAAAGGGCAATTTTTTTAGTGTTCAGATAGATAACCTAGTGACGTAAATGTTCTTATTGAGTATATATATATACAGGGAGGAACATTTCCTTGGACTAAGCTGAAAGGACAGTGTTATATAAGTGACGTACAAACGATCTATTATAAATGTTAAGCTGGATTTAAAAGAAAAAAAAAAACATAAAAATCGAAATATTTTATCTTAGTGACAACCCTAATACTATACATAGTTATTATTTTCATTTGAAATTGACACATGTCACAAGTCACAAGAATCTTGCTGACTTCATTGAATCTGCTGGATAGGGTTGAAACATACAGTTTTTTTCACCAAAGTTTAACAAGTTGTATCTCGGTAACCATTAGAAATATTAATATGGTTACTAGGTGAGAAGTAAAGCACTAAACCTGATCTATATCCCATTTGCTTAAAAGTCCATCGATCTGTTCCACCCAGTATATACTAGCTTCCGCTCGCGACTTCATCTGCGTGGACCCGGGATAAAAACTATCCTATATTTTATTCATTTATTCATTTATTCAACATCATAAGTCATGCGCATTACAAGGGATGTTAATTAATACAGGTAGGTGGTTGGTACATGACACCCTGAGAGGGCACATAATGTTTTCTAGCGCTTACATATTGCAACAATAACACAATGTTTAATTTTTAAAATTATACATGCACACAGAAGTGGATAAAATTCTTAATACATTACGCTGTCAAAGTTTGTTCATAATGAATAATACATTTCAATTAAAGCAATTACGGGTAAATATAAAAATGTCAAGGTTAAGAAAATGATAGAAATAATAATGTAGAGGTCAGTTAAATGGTAATTAAAATTAAGCCATAATTAAAATTATACTGATTGACATTTTACAATGTATTGTCATTTAAATAATCATCAATGGAATAATAACTCTTCTCTATAAGTAGTTTATGTAATCTACTTTTAAATAATTTGTCGCTGGTTATTTGAATAATTTGTTCAGGTAACTTCTTCATTATAATGATGCATCTGCAGTAGGGACCATTTCTGTACATGGCCAGTTTTGAAATTGGTAGCTTAAGTTTATATTTATTATTTCTCTTCGAAGTAATTTTCTGTAGTGTGAACAAATTCGGATGATTTCTAACAAACATTACCGCTTCCTTTATATAAATGCATGGTAACGTAAGTATTTTTTGTGATATGAAGTGTGGACGACAACTATTGGGAATTTGCGTGTTAGTGAGGACACGTATGCACTTTTTTTGCATAACGAATAGCTGATGCGCGTCTGTGCTGGCACCCCACATCACTACGCCATACCTAAGCCATGAGTCTGCGTATGCGTAATATGCTGTTAATGCTGTTTCCAAATTAGTGTTTACTTTAAGGACGTTTAGTGCATATACAAAACTGGACAGTTTTGATTTTACTGTTTGTATGTGGGGTTTCCAATTTAGGTTGGTGTCTAGTTTTATGCCCAATAAATTAAATTCTGCCACTTCTTCAATAATTGTTTTGTCTATTTTCAACGCCGGTTGCAATGGTTTTTTCTGCACGGGCTTAAATTGAATTAGTTTTGTTTTATTTTTATTAATTTCGAGGTTGTGGTCATCGAGCCATTTCTTGGTAGTTTTTGGTAGTTTGGATTAAACTACACTACACACTATCTTCGTGAAAAATTTCATCCAAATCGATTGAACCGTTTAAGCGTGATTGAGTAACAAACATCTAAACATCGAAACTTTCACATTAATAATATTAGTAGGATATATTGAGATCTGAAGTTTACCTTCGAGTGCCATTTATTAATAAAAGTACCAGGTAGTATGTAATAATTGAGGTAAGACAATGTGCCCATAAATCGAGCATGCGAGTGGGGCACGCGTGATATCGGTACCGATCGAGTCGTCGTCGATTGTCGCCGGGGTGTTGTTAACGGGTCGCTCTTCTTTACCGAGGGCGTGATCGACTACTTATAGTACGCATACGGTACTCCTAAGAGCATAATGCCAGTATCATTCTTATTTCGTAGGCACGAGAACCATAATGGGTAATATACAAGCATAAATGTAAGTATTAAAGCGCTAGAAATCTGAGAGGAAGATATTAAAATTATATCTATACCACTTTAGGTGTAGAATAAGTAGAAAAACAACGTGATTCATCATTATTAGTATTTTACTCTTCTTTATTTCCTACAATTTATCAGCTTGCGTCGTTAGCCGAGTTTATTGATGTATAAATAATGCACCAGTTAGATGCAATAAAAGGAATATCACTTTATTATAAATGTAGAGTTGGAAAGGAGGGTAATGCGTTTCTTTGCTTTTATATCAAACGATATCGGATATCGAAGATGTTTTTGTTGGACATATAGCTTTCCTAAGTACCTGTTGCAGGCCTTACTAATTTAGAGTAACTTTGATGTTATTCTAATACCTATATGTACACGCTATGCTAATTATGTATAAACTTACCCAGAAAGAAAGTAGAAGAGAGCTTCGAGATTTCTGAAAACAAAAAAAAACAAAATGAAAAAAAATGAAGGTAGGCATCACCAATGCGATTCTAGTTCTCTTAATGGGACGTCCCTAGGATATCGCTGTCACTATGAAAGACATGAAAGTGAGAATATCCCCGGGAGGCCACGTTTTGAATCGAGCCTCATATTCAAGTCACAATCTGTATTTATTGCTAACATTAAATATATATACGTACAAACAGTTTAAAGTGTTTAAACTAGGCTCGCGGTTAGTTAAGCTAAGGAAACCACTCCTACGCAGAGATAAACCCAGTTGATTAGTTAATTTCGTCTGCAACTGGCTTGGCTTGGAGCTAGGAATGTCCTTCCTGCAGTACAGGAAACTATCGCTCACCATCGCAGGATACCTACTTAATAACAATAAAAGTGTTTGATGGGTAAGTAATACGAGGTATAACAACTTATCATATAACGTTCATAATATATACGCTCACTGTGTATAAGCTTGTTTACTATAACGTTAATTGCACATAATGAACGAAAGGTATAATGTCAAAATATATATTTTCGTATAGTATAACGTAATTTAGATATAATATCAATTGATATATCGATTAAAGGGTATAATATTCATAACACCTAAGTAATTGAAAGATTGAACATATATTTTTTATTTGAAATCAAAGACGCCAATTATTTTAACCTAACCTAACCGCCAGCGTGTCGACGTCACCCCGCTTCGCGGGGTGTCTATTTCCGCTCTAAGGGACACAAGACAACCCTTTCCTAACCTACAAATAATACCATCGTTAAGAGTATTTATTGTTCTTTACTGTGGGGGGCTTCGCCCCCCGAGCTCCTTTTGTGGGGGCTCGGGGAAATCCTTGTACGAAAATATACTATGTGTTATGATCGTTATACGTTATGTATGTTATATGAAATTGAATTACTCAATTTGAGTGTTATAGAAAAAAAACGTTATAACGAGCGAATACGTTAACGTAACGTAACGTTATGAATATTATGTCAATTGACCGTTATTCCTTATAAAAGTATTGGTTTTGTTGTTATAGCTAACGTTCATTATATCTTGTGAACGTTATTAATATGAAATTATATATATTGTTGTTATATCTCGTGGGACGCACCCTTGATAATGAGCTATGTACTTACTTAAATAATAATAAATACTGAAGTTTTCCGTTTTAATATTGTATAATGAAAGAATGGAATACAATATATAGACATTGCATTTCGAAATGAAAGTGGTGGAAAACAAAACGTCATACAATTTCTATATAATTAAATTGTAATTTGTACTAACAGGTCCTGAATACTGAATAGAATACTGGAAGTAAATTTTAACGAACCTTTTTTTTTCTTGGCGTCATAAAATATTTCTACCTACAATCCTAGTCACAAAATCAATTAAAGCCTTAAACGGATTGTTACTATTTCTGTGACACCTACTTATATTTTATACCTTATACCCTGCCTGCTATGAAAACAGTACCAATTTGCAGTAGGTATTAGCGAACGTTTTCGTAGCTTGCATCTACATAAAACCCAAAACCATATTCTCAATGTCACCGAAGCGAAATATTTGATCGTTCAAGTAATAAATATTAATAACCGTCCGTAATGTCAATAAATAGCCATCAGCCCCCATTAACGAGGGAGCATCGGTCATTAGAGGGAACATTTCAAAATCAAACCAACTTGGTGCGCTGACAGAGCGGGAAAGTTGCGCTAATTGCCTCGCTTACTCTTTAAACAGAAAAAAATAACTTAATAAGTAAACTGTTATAGTAACTGTACTAACAAAAAATGTTAGGTAGGTATTATGCAATAAACTAGTACAACAAAATAACCAAAAAATGACGTCTAGTTCTGCTAACTATAAGATTCTGTCTTATTTTATAAATATATTTAGTTGTAAGATAATTTAGAAACAATGCGATGCCCTCTCAGGGTTCATGTTTGATTACTGTAACATGACACATGACATGTATTTACTTGAATACTAGTTGTGCTAATAAATGATATTACCTTACTGCCACCACTGGTGGTTTTAAACTCAGGAAGGTCTAACAGCCGTCTGATACAATCTAACCTAACCTAATCTTATAAAACCGCAGAAAACCTGTAGCTGTCTATCTACTGTATTTTATTGTTTCAAAATGGCAGATGGCTCTTTCAGTATAGAGAAATAACGATATATTTAATATATGGCTCGACTGTAATTAGGTAAGTCTACTAATACAATCATGGAGCAACCAATTAATGTATCTACGTTTCGTGTTACTATGTTAATGACATTATTATCTTTTTATGAGTTAATTTTAAATTATGGAGTTGGAGACCCATACAAGGAGACGATGAAATATCAGTTTGCAGTATTGGGCGGTAAGTATAAGTATACAGAGATTATAGGAAATAAGGTTATAAGAAAGAACAATCATAAAACCATGACTAACTAAATATATATACATTAGCTACACCTATATACATATACACTACATGTGGTTAGTTACCTAACATATTTACCTATATTATGTAAAAATGTGTAGTTCAAGTAAGCTAAATAAATAAATAAATAAATATAATAAATCTCTGAATTAAAAAAAGAATCAGCCAGTATCATTTCAGACATTGTTTTGTCACGAAGGATCTCAGCTTCCCATGAACGGAAGCACATAATAAACATTTTTATAGGTACATTATTATTTTGGTTTCCGCTTAGGATAGTTTTTATCAGACAGTGACAATTAATAAAAGGGGGGCGAAAGTTTGTATAGAGCTACTATATAAATTAGTTCCGAACGGAAAAAGTCGCGGGGAAAAGCTAGTTTTAAATATAGCTGTTTTTAGTGTCGTGTGTTAATAACGTAGCAAAATACGTAGGTACTAACATCAAAGTATCCAAATTTAAGTTAATTAGTGCTGCAGGTGACTAATTATTACTTCTAAATTTTCACGAGGCAACTTCAGACGGCGGTCCACTCAAATAGGAACGAAGAAACTAATAAATCAAGTGAAACCGCCCACTAAACTAATTTAGGCACAAAATAGTAAGTTCTAACTAGGTACTGTATATAATTACTACTGGCTCTGTGACCTGTAGAACTCGGGAGACTGTCTTTTTAGGGTTCCGTACCCAAAGGGTAAAAACGGTACCCTATAACTAAGAGTTCGCTGTCCGTCTGTCTGTCTGTCACCAGGCTGTATCTGAAGAACCGCGATAGCTAGACAGTTGAAATTTTCACAGATGATGTATTTCTGTTGCCGCAACCAATACTAAAAACAAAATAAAATAAATATTTAAGGGGGCTCCCATACAACAAACGTGTTTTTTTTGCCGTTTTGTCTGTCGCCAGGCTGTATCTCAAGAACCGCGATAGCTAGACAGTTGAAATGTTCACAGATGATGTATTTCGGTTGCTGTTATAACAACAAATACTAAAAACAAAATAAAATAAATATTTAAAGGGGGCTCCCATACAACAAACGCGTTTTTTTTTGCTGTTTTTATAGATAATGGTACGGAACCCTTCGTGCGCGAGTCCGACTCGCACTTGGCCGGTTCTTTTTAAACTATATAAATCAAAAATGTAATCTACAAAAAAATCTATAGATATAATGATTGAACCTGATCACAAAACTTTACGAGAATCGGTTGAGAAATGCGACCTGTAGAGGAAAGCAGCCGGACAACCGGACCTATGGACATGTGGACATCCGGACACGAAAGAAATTTGGCCCAAGCTGAAACGGAGAACCTCGTTCGCTTCGCTCGCTCTTTCAATTAACTAGGTAATAATAATACACATGTCTAGTGGTATTAGCCTACTTTGAATTTGGAAATCACTTCTAATATCTACCCTCATCAATCTCATCATCCTCCTAGCGTTATTCCCGGTTGTGCCCCAAACGAGCCCGGGGCCCGCTGACACCTGACACCTGTTCCAAAGATTTGGTATAGGCACTAGTTTTACGAAAGCGACTGCCATCTGACTTTCCAACTCAAGTCAAGGTAAAACTAGGCCTTATTGGGATAAGACTTGTTTCCTCACGGTGTTTTCTTTCACCAAAGCTAACGGTAAATATTCCGGTAACGGTATACAACTTACACATAATATTAATTTCCGAAAAACTCATTGGTACGAACCGGGATACGAACCCACGACCGCCGCTTGGCAGCCGCATGCCTGAACCACTAGGCTACCCTAGTTCTAATATCTACGCTATCACCTCAAAGCAAATGTTTTTTTGTACAGTTACTTAATTATAACTAGTTACAACTTTATTTAATTAATTATAACTATCTGCTCCTTATGATAAAGGATGAAGGCAGATTCCATCATTGCATCAATATCTTCATACATATTATATAGTCATGTCATATGACATCGAAGCTTGCAATCTCACTGTAGCAATCTAGATGACCTCCCAATAATCGACACCTTATGAAACGGGCTTTAATACAACAACGGTTAAATAACTTAAAACATGTTCAATGTGAACAGCATTGAGCAGTTGTTATGAAGCCGTTTAATAAAAAGAGCTTTTGAATCAAAATGCAGACCGAAATTAAAATTCCATTCCAGTCATATGGCACTGACAATGGCCCAGTTACTAATGGCCTGGCCCGGCTTTTTAACATGTTTATAAATAATCAAGCAAACTGGTATGAATTTAATTTAGTTTTAATTAGTTGATTCGTCATGGTTGCTCGCATATTGTTACTGTGATTTTGGGTTGATAAGCACTAAAATTGCTGTCGATCTGACTTGTACATAGTTCTAAACCACCTTCAACAGCCGGTTAATAATTCATATAGCTGATTTCAATCAAATATGTTATACTTGCGCAATACAACTTGACCAAGTACACTAATTTACATAAGATTCCACTACTAGAACGTGTCTAAACCATGTGTTTTCGCCACTTCTTCAGTCAATTTTAGATTTCGTTTTGATTCTTATCGAAAATAACGGTTCCGTTTTAGAGAACCTGGGTTCAAATTGCAGTACAAACTCATATAATCGTATTATACATATAGCGAGAAGTTCTCTGAAATGTCACTTACAGTCACGTTCTAGTTTGCCTTTTGTTTGCTTTAGTAGTTTAACATTTACATTGAACTTTCAAGTTCCTATAACAAGATACAACCACATAGGTTACTGTGAGGATATCACAGTTAGGCGTTGTAATATTAAGCACGAATTCAGACTCTTACGAAGTTACGGAAAATATAGCTGAATACTTGGGCAAACCCTTTTTTGTTCTCATTCAACGTCAAAAGTTGACAAAAACTCTCGCTTGTCTTGCAACGTTATCATACAAAGACTATAAATATAAATAACAGTATCTGATACCGGTTTCGCGGAGGCAAGGTCGGAGACAGGTTTCGTGCGATCTGTCATGACTCGGTTACTAGTGGGCGAAATCTCCGTTGCCGTAATAATTATGATGGCGTAGAATTGCGTTTTATATGACGAATCTTAGTAAAAGTAACTTTTACTTGCATTTTATGGACAATTGGACTATCCCGTATAAAAATAACAATAAATAGCTAGCCCCAGTTGCATGTATCTTCTGATGTAGGGCTACCCGCGACTAACGTCGATTGCTTGTTGAATCTCATCCAAAGTGCGATTATCCTTGCTTGTAGGGTCATTTCGCCGGTTAGCGACCACCTAATTTCATGTGCCGGTTGGCGACCACTTAGCTGAGTTGGTGAACTGAAAGGATATATTCTCGGATTTTTAGTAGATATCTATTCTGAAACAACAAAAAATGCATGTACCTACAACTAATTGTCTCAATAGGGTCTGTAGAATTGATGTTATCTTCAATAGAAAAAAACCGAAGGTGGTCGCGTAACCAGCGTAATGACCCTAACTAACAAGCGCGAAATTAGCTCAACAAAATCGGCCAAGTGGGGGGGGGGGGGGGCGGCGAAGGAAACGGAAACGAGAAAAAAATAAGTGTTCTAATAAGAAAGAGACGGATAGTGCGAGAAAAATTGAGAGTGTCGCGGCCGTCCCATGATAGACGTGCTGTACCTATGCTGTTCGACACGCTCGGCCGTTTGGACACGGCTATAGACGGTCAGAGGCGTTTATTCGTGGTATCAATATTTTGTATCTGTGTCAAAGCAGTTTATTAAAAAAAAACATACCGCCAATTTGAACAATCTTTTCGCCATGGAATTTATAATTGATTGTGGATGGATAATCTTTGTTTCTACTATTTTCTCGCAGTCGAAGTGAAAAGTGGAATGTACAACTCAGGTCATACTTACCCCTCGAACAATTTCCCCTTACTTCGTTCCGGAAAATAACCATCTCGTGGTAATATGGCTTATTTGAGACCCTTGCCATACAATCTACTATTTTTCAACATTTTATTCTTCTGTTTTGTCGGCGTGATTGATTTATATACCCATGCTGAATGTACGTCTAGAACGTGTTTAGCGGTCAAAGTATACCACTTTGATACATGTCATGCATGACATCTTACAAAATGCCCCGAATAATATTTATTATCAGCTGAAGTTGGTCCCTACTTCAGTTTTTATTAGGAACTTGTTTATTGCACAAAATTACGTAATTTGTATTTTGTACTTCAATAAGGTTGACCTCGTTATGTAATGTAACACGCCGATTTATCCAAATCAATTGGTCAAAAAATACTTTTCATTTGATGTTAAACAATATATGCAAAGCAAGCGCAGAGTCTGACACATGACACATTAGTCCAGGCAATGAACTGACAACTTGTATGGAAAAAATGTCAATTTTGGAAATAATTTATAATAGCTTATTTTTTATGTAATAACGGATATATTATCAATTAAATAGTTACCCAGCGACAAAATCCGTCAAAATTTCAGATATCCAAAAAAATGATAAGTTAACTGGCTTCTAAAAAGTCAGCAAAAATATTAATAAATGTTTTTGTCTTTATTTTGGTCCATTTACATTTGCTCTATAATATTCAAGATAAATCGTACAAAAAAAGATAATGCATGCTTCATTTAAATCTACATAATTACTTCCGGGTGGAAAGTTTGTCGGATTCTTGACTAAATCATCTTAGAATAACATTTTCAAATGAAATCAACAAAAAAAACGCTATTATAAATTAATGTTTTTCAAAACCGTATTTTGCCTGGAGTACATGTCCCATGTCACGCTGACGAAGTGCACGCATCTTGAGATAAATCGTCATCAAACTATTTAGGGCAATAGTCGTGTAAAATAGAACACCACTCTATTTTGCATTTCATGTTGCATTTATTTAGTACTTAGCTTCCGCCCGCTATTTCGTCTGCATGGATTATTTAACTATTCTTTATTTTAATCCATTAAACTATCTTCGTGCAAATTTTCATCCAAATCGGTTGACCCGTTCAAGCGTGATTGAGTAACATCCACCCATCCAAATATCTAAACATCCAAACTTCCGCATTTATAAATATTAGCAGGATAATATTGTAGTAGGTAACTAAAGCAAAAAGCCAAATATAGCCCGACAAGTCCCTCTTTACCGCATAATATATGGCAATAATGCCATACGTCATGTACAGGCGTGCCGCGGCCGCTGCAGGAGACCATCGCGTGTGCTGACTTCTGGCCGAAAGGTGTCGTGTTTCGGCGGTTCCGGGGCAACCTACCGAATTCTACACCGGACTTGACGCAACGGAGCCACGCTGTTTCGTCGCCTAAATAATTAGTTTTTATATGTATTGTGTGATGTTAGGCTTTAATTAAGGTATTTGTTGTTTTAGATGCCTGAAATAAATGGTTTATTATTATTATAGTCGAAACAGTGTGTGCATTGTGTTGTTTGTTGATTGTAAAAATGATATGCTTTATAATAAATACCTATTCATCCATATCTGGTTCCAAGACTGCGACTCTGATGTGTCGCTTTCAAGACCGTCGACCTCAATTATAAAACGTTCGATCTGGGATTCGACTAAAGGACCTTTTTCTATATTCGTCTTCAATTTTTATAACAATATTTTAATAAGAAAATAAATTTCTTGTTAAATCCAACGAAACTGAACGAAACTAACCAGTTTAATCAATACCTACGACCTCACTGTATATTGTCAGTAGGTACCTACAGGTCATGTCAACAACCAATTTCAAGACATTGTTTATAGAAATATTAGACAATCCGGCATCCTTTTTTTGGTGTAAATATTAAATTATATTCAAAATAAGCTTTCTGACATCACTATGGATTGATTTTGACATATTTACTGTAATTTATTTTACAATCGCGGAGTATTTCGTCTTCCTTGCTGTTTGTTGACATCGGTGACATTCGATGACTTCTAATGTTGTCAAAGAGTTGCCAATAAAATAAATTAGTTCCATTCAAAATCCGCAACATGGCTATGGTCAAAAAGAACCGTCAGGCTTATACTTATAAATGCAAAAACATGTTCAGAATCTTTGAAATTCCATAGACACCATTTTAAATCCGTAGTGTGTTGACCATTCCGGCAGAAAACTGTGCTTTTAAGGTGTTTGCCTGTGGACTATTTCTGTGTGGTTCTGATGCGGTCATGTACAGTTCAGTGTAAAAATATAAGTGCAGTTTTACTGTATCCCATCGCTCTTATGTCAGCGGATTAAGGTTCCGATACATATTTATGAGAGGATTAAATCGATACATATTTTTGCACTTAGATAAACAATGACCTACTTTCAGAATAAGAGCCGCTAGACTTATTGCTACATGTACTCAGGAGCAAAAGACCCTAATTCCACGTAATTTTTTACGCAATTTTATGACACACTGTCACTACTAGTGTAATAAAACTAATAAATAACAACCACGTATGTACTTATATGAAATGAATCGGAGTGCGGTGACTCGTCACTTTAACTCTTGGGTACGCCCCGCTATTCTGTAACTTTAACCTCACCTCACCTTTCAACCAAAAATATATCTTGACGCCGTGATTCGTAGTAACTAAGTAACTAATCGATCGTAATCAGTGGTGAACGGTGAGGATAGGTTAAATCAAGTTACAGAACAGCGGGGCAGGATTGACCATGCTCACCACTTCGGTGAATTAAACATATACCTGCCGCGTATTGGTTTGAAACATGTCGAACGATAGACTTGAGTGACCCGTTTCAATTTATTTTAATAGGTAGGTGGGTCATTGTCAGTCAGTAAAACAAAAAACGTCTTTTCAGTGGGCAACAGTTAAGGGCTTATGTTTATATATAATATGTTTTTATCGCATAGAACTAGAGAAGAGGCGACGCCGTTTATGCGGATTCAGAGTTCAACCAAAAATTAGGCTTTAAAGCCCTTAACTTTGGCATGTCCACCGAAAAGACGCGCACCTAAATCTGACAATGACCCAGGTACATATTTGTAAAATATACTGACGGGCAATGAGCATCGGTAGGTACAATTTGTTTGGAAGTTCAATATCGGATCCATTGTTGCTCTGGAGTTTATAATCACACTTTTCCATTATTTTTCTCTCAACTCAACACTATAATACTCTCATCATTTATTGATCACCTTTGAAGAAAATTGCGAAAAGTCAAAAGGAATAAACTATCGAAAACATCTAAATTTGTATCAAAATCATAGTTCCGACTCTTACATTCCAATACTTACGTCAAAGTAGCCTTGGACGTAACAAATAAGCGTACCTAGGCACCTACAAGTACCAACTATTTTATAGTCTTGTGATTTACCGGTTAGCAAACCTATCACACAGAGCAAAGAAAATAAAATGAAATACAACCAACTGAACAATAACCAAATAATTATTTCTGCAAATGTATACAAATAAATCGCATCTTATAGGAAACTATCAAGTTTTGTTTGCAATAGACGGTAGATTACAACAACGTTAAAAAGATTACGTACCGTAAAATACATTCATAATAAACAAAAAATATTGACCAAAAACAATGATAACTCTAACTTGAATTGAAAAGAAAAACAATAAGTACTCTACCTGCATAATAACACTAAAAAAAGCTGAAAATATCTCATCACGCACACTTCAACTTTTACCACTTGTTTCCAACAATATTTCACTCACACATAGTCCATTATGAAAAATATTGTCATAAAAACGGGAGGGAAAAGAGGATGTAAACCGATCTGGCGCACGCGCGGCGCCGAATGTTTTGAGCAAATCGCGTGGTAAAGAAAGATGCGCCCACGCAACTCGCGGCTATTACTAGAGCTTCTCGGCCCTCTGGCAAGGTTGCCTGGAATACCATGATTTGTCCCACTTATAGGTCTTAACGCAGCAACAATAGGTCTTAAAATTCTCATGTTATGTTAATGCCATGGTCAACTTATAGTGTTAACTATAATTAGCGTAGTGTCCAAATAGATTATAGGTTATTATTGTAGCTATTTACAACGTTAGTGTCCTGTATAGGTAATATAAATTAGTAATGCATTAGTCTTGATCTTATTTTGATCACTATTGGTGCTAAAATTATCCGCCAGCGGCAATGACACTTTTAGATGTCTGATTGTAAACCGATGATAATATTGGATCTAAGAAGTGAATCTACATCATTCATTTTAATAAATTTAAAATGTGGATATGGCACGACCACATCTTATTTACATATTTTACTTTAAAGAAGAAATGAGAGTAAAAATCTTCACAATTTTCTCAAGCTAGAGTCATTGCTACGCTGAATATACTTAT
The DNA here is from genome assembly GCA_947578815.1 of Epinotia ramella. Lineage (NCBI taxonomy): Eukaryota > Metazoa > Arthropoda > Insecta > Lepidoptera > Tortricidae > Epinotia > Epinotia ramella. The sequence goes on along the minus strand of OX388211.1, from coordinate 9,282,452 downwards.
ACTTACCGTCTGTGGATATCACATAATATTATGATAATTATTATTTGCTATATAAGCTGCGTGAAGCTTTGTAAATTCGGATTTTTAGACTATCGTGAGATGCAACCGGCGGAGGAAGAGTTTTAGGATATAATTTAAGACAATCCATACCGATTTCATTGAATTTTGGTAAGTATAGAGAGTTTGAGTCCCGGGGAAGGGGACATAGGATAGTTTTTATCCCGGAAATCATTCCCTAAGGGGGTGAAATGGGGTAAACGAGTTACACGCGGACGGAGTCGCGGGCAGAAGCTAGTTAGGAATAAGTAGGTATACCATTTCTTAGCTGGTTACCAAGGAATTTCCATCTTAAATTTAAGAATCCTGAGCTGCTGTCAATCGACAATTGTAGGTATAGCATGAAATGCTGATATATACCTATAGGTAGTATCTTTGATTATAATCAACATACCTACACAGCTTGCAGATAATTCTTCTCTAACTTTATGTAGTGACACTCGTATAAATATACAAGCATTGAGATTGGAAAAACACAACAGGATCAATCCGATCGTCGCACATTGCCGGCAATATTTATTTGTACATAAACCTACTCAAGAGTGGTTTTATTCCTTTTCAGCTATTTCCACTTTCGTAACCATCGCATAAAGCTAATCGTATAAACAGTTTCAGATTGTGTTTGTAAATGTTTACCTACGCTCTGATATCGCTTCGACGCTGATATGGGCATGCATATGTAATGCAACTGCATCAATATGGTGACGACTACGACAAAAAAGTTGAAGTTCACTATGAGAACGGGGCAGCAAAAGAAATCGAAGTACTTACATGCGACATCTTGACTGGATTTGCATGCCGTGCTCGGCCACACGGCAAATGAGCATAAATCGCGCGCTAACCGACTTCTACGTCATAGAATTTATGATTATTGAACGAGGGAGCGAAGCGAACAAAGTTCTACGCTTCAGCTTAGGCCGAAAATTGTTTGTCTGTCCGTCTAGTGTCCGGTGTCTGTCCCGCTGTTCTCCTCTACGGTCACTTTTCTCAACCGAAATGCCTGAAAATTTGTGAGCAGGTTTGTTACTTATATAGACTATTTTAGTCAAGTCACTTTTCCCAAAATTAAAAATATATACTCGATGATTTTTAATCCGTGATCAGGAGTCGAAGAATATTGATAAACAGCCAAAACAAATTTCAATGGATGAGGTCTCATGCAATTAAATCACTGTTTAGTTAATTAAAATTATAAATAATGTTAACACTAATATCCACTGAATATTTGGTCATCATACATTTCTTGAATACGTCAAATTTTCGCAAACTACTGTTAGGGTGACAATGATTTTGAATTACAAAGTGATTCCTTATTCAGTTTTATTCAGAAAAAAAATAACGACTGTTTTAGGTAACTTCAAGTTAATCGTGTTTGGTATCAATTACAGAATTAGAAAAATTTACTCCTGATCACGAATTAAAAATCATCGTGTATATATTAATAGGCTCGTGAGTTCTACAGCACACAGAGGCAATAGTTTTAGTCAGCGAACATGGTATTCCGATGCTACAGTTCGATTTCTACATTTAAATAAAACCATGTGTTTTGAATGCTGATGTTTACACAGTTTTGTATTTAAATAAGTTAAAAGAAGAAGATTTAAATATTTAAACAAATCTAACGATATCCCATGCGTCACATTTGACAACGCGCTTATATTTGTGTGATCGGGACGAATGCTTTATGTCCGTCATAAACGCGATTATGCTAGGCAGGTGAAGTTAATATAAGTCTTGCAAAAAGTTAAATACGCCCATATGTAAACACTTCACTGTAAAAGTAGCCGTTAAGTCAGTTGCATTGGCACGCAGGTAAAGGTTGTGATGTAATGCCTTGTTCCGAAGACGAGCCTCGAAAGTGGTCGAGCCGGTTAGGCCGACCGGTTGCACTTGGTAGGGTTGTCACCGCGTTAAGCGACCCGTAATGAGGTGGACATGTCTGTAAACGGTTTATGATTCTGGTAGTGCAATCTAGCTTGACAACTAATGGGATAAGTTGAGTTAGGTAATGGACAAATGTCATTTGATAATTAGCAAAGTTTATTAATAGGTAAATATTTATTCGCAAATTAGTCTGATATGTCTAGGTATATATCTATGCACTTGGATTCGGAACTGGAAGCTAGAGTAGAAATTATAAAGGCGAGTCCGGTGCGCCATAATGTTTTCGTTCAAACATGTTTTTCTAGCAATATTTCTTGGACGAGATTGACGGATAACATGTTTGATGGTTAAAGTACACGAAAACAGTGGCTTAAGCCGGTTTAAGATTTGTTTTTATTGACCTATATACATATACTTAGGTACTAGCCACTAGGTTATTATCTATGGCTATTATCTAACTTTAAGGTGGCGATAATTAGGAGCTTATACATCAAACCAAAAAACAACAAATTACTTAAACCAAAAGATAATGGGAGTTAGTTGTAACTTTTTTCCTCGTGAATCATAGACATCTTAACAAGACGGATAAGTTTGAGAACAAGTGCTAGAGCGACTCATGCCTAATGCATAAAAACGCGCTAGTAAAATTATAACAAAAACCTGTCACAAAAAAATAAAATGCAACGGTAACAAGTGACAGCCCTGCGCAATCAGCGTACTTCAAGCAATTCCTGATTGGCCACTGTGTCATCGGAGCAAGTCGAGTTGACCGAGTACCATCAACATGATGCCGACAATGATTACTCGCACTTTTTCTTTCTAGAAATTTCACTACACTTCCATTGTTTATACATCCTAACCATCAGTTATCGTCCGTGTTATTGCCGTTAAACACCAAAGCAGACATATCTGCTACAAACACAACCTCGTATTTCTTTAGCTTAAGTTACAAAAGTAACTGTAATACTCGTTCTTAAAGTTCATATTTAAAATCCTTGATACGTGCACGCCAATGATTTGACATTGATTGCCATGGTAACTGGTTTCCATTATACCATTAATCAATTCTGCCCATTATAGACATAATGGAGCTGAGAAATACATTGTTTAATTGCATTTGGATTGGCCGTAGATTTTTTTATCGCCATTGCTAAGCCATTGTCGTGCCTCGTATTACATAGTTGGTCAATATCCTGTTATAAAATAGTTTCGTAATATTATTTCACTGCATCTTTTTCACAGTTTACATAGGTAAACAAACACTTGTAAAGAAATGGAACTGGATAAGTTGGCGTTATTAAGTATCTTATCATCATCATCATATCAGCTGAAAGACGTCCATTGCTAGACATAGGCCTCCCCCAGAGAGTGCCACAATGACCGGTCCTGCGCCACCCGCATCCAGCGAACTCCCACGACCTTTACCAAGTCATCACTCCACCTCATCATTAAGTATCTACGCATATTTTTTACATATGTTAATGCGATTATCTTTAATTATTAATTAGAATGCCCGTAAAAACTGCTGCTATATAAATTACACATTTCTAGTTATTGATTTGGTATGCCTGATATACCTACTATATCTACACTAATATTATAAAGAGGAAAGATTTGATTGTTTGTTTGTATTGAATAGGCTCCGAAACTACTGGACCGATTTGAAAAATTCTTTTACCATTAGATGCCGACATTATCCCTGACGAACATAGGCTACTTTTTACTGCGGGAAAATGCTTCATTCCTACGCACTAACCGTGCGAAGCCGTGCCGGGCAGCTAGTTACTGTTGATTTGGGTAGTAGTTCTAATGAACTACGTGCTAAACATAATCAATAATTAAGAAATGTGTAATTTTTAGCTAAGTATAAAAGTGTTTTTTTAATATATTTACTCATTACGAACTCGCACGCATGATGGAGTCGGCTATGTCATCATTAGGGTCAACAACGCGACCACACGGCCATATATGGTACTGAAGCTATACAATAAGAACCTTGTACCTTCTTACGAAAAAACAGATTATCATGGCATTGCTATCAAACGACTCAAAACCATACTAGAAAATTGCATGTGTATTTAGATAATAGATGAATCGGAATTAGCTGCGATAACATATATAACCTTCAAGAAAAGAGCGTACTCCCATCTTAAAGGCCGGCAACGCACTCACAACACCTCTGGTGTTGCAAGTGTCCATGGGCGGCGGTAATCGCTTACCATCAGGTGATCCGTCTGCTCGTTTGCCTCCTATATCATAAAAAAAAAAAAAAAAAAAAAAAAAAAAAAAAAAAAAAAAAAAATACTAGAACAAGAGGCGAGTATAACATTATAGTAAATACTAACGTAACGAATATTATATTGTACGTGTATTACACCTATTGAACATTTGGCAAATTATTTATACTAAATGGGACTAAATCGCGTATAATTTAACTTATTTATTTACCTCTCTGAGGTTTCCCGACGTGTCGGACGTATTGCAACATCCTTGGTCGGGTCAATATAACATCTGATATGTCATAGCTTATACGAAAGAAAGTACTTCATTGGAATTCACATCCATTATAAGCTCCTCTCGTTTCCCCGACATTAATACGAAATCGAAACTTAACAAACAATAATCCAAGAATCAGAATTATTATTTGTTCAGAAAAGAGTAAGTGATTTAAGTATAATGAATCGTTTGTACTAGTTAAAGGCTGGCATTATTGCAGTTTAAGTACCTAAGGCTTTAACCTTTGCTGTCAACTCGGCGCGTGTTGCATCACTCGCAGAAACGCCCAGAGGCGCCGGGCCGCAGATCGTGACTCTTTCAATCGTTCCCCTCTTAACCTTATTGTTAAGTTTCAATCTGAAGTTGCACTCTACTTACCTAGTTCGGGCTATGTGCAAGCACGCATTCTCTGCTGTGTCAGTCGATGCTAGTTTGGAGCTCAAAGGTCTTCTTTTGTTTAAAAAATCATAGTCAAGCACGTTTCTTGCTGATGGTAAAAAAAAAATAGTTTAATGCCAGATTTTTGATATTGTTTTATTGGTAAGCAATAACATATCTGCGTACTAATCGGTATTTCACAAATATGGAGCTTAAACATGTGTATACGATTTTGAGTCGTATTACTGAGACATACACATTCTAAATCATTAGGTACTTAAACTTTATATGTCAACACGATTGTACTACCGTAGCTCTAACTCCATTAGGTACACGTTTATGTTTAATACAGAAACGAGTATTATATAGAGGTAATAAACTTAATTTAATGATTAACTACTTACCCAGTTGCCGTTAATCACAATCAAAGACGTTACTAGAACCCGGAACTATGTAATAAATAGCATTATTAAACGATGCTTTTATAGTCATTACGGCGACATACGTGATATTTTCCAGTTTAATTGAATTTCGACCGGAAAACACTCAATTATTGAAGTGATCCAATAAGCGTTTATTGTCATATAAACATTGCGCTCGAGTTGAAATCTTATTAAGTAAGTCATTGTGTTCTATGGTTTCTAGCATGAAGTCCGCCCGACGAGACCGTCGCTGTAATTGACGTTTATTACCTATTAGTAAACCAGCACTTTAGTTAATTGGTGCTGAATTGCAGGTATATCAGTAGTTTAATTACGCGGGTGAGATGGAACAATTGATGCGAGCCGCTTACTAACTGTAACTGCGCTTACCGTATAGTTACTAAACGTATTCAGTAATGTAATACAATAGGAACAATTAAGTACCTATTGTAACACCGGTAAGCCAGTAAGCAATCTGAGGATCTTCACATTTTCTTCGAAGCGCCACTGACGCACACAATTAATTCTACAAACAACAGTGCAATTAAAATATTAACTGTTACACACATATAAATGAACATTTTGAACCATATGTCAAGTTTAAGGACAAGGTTACATGAACAGAGCCTAATCTCGTACCCATTAGTGTCATAAACTCATAATAATTAATATGTACATAATTGTAATGTTAATCATCACGGGGATAATTCGTTGTTGGTCAATTACTTATGTTGAATCATGATTCTATAGCAACGGATCTCTGATGGAAGTTCTCCGTTTTCAGTTTTAAACTGGACACTACCTGATGACGGAACAATTTGGTTTAACACCGTTATAAAGTTTTTGGCTGTAAACCAGAGGCATAAATCATGCATTTCAGTTCAATGGCGACTATTTCAGGCCTCAGTGTGGGCCGTATAAAATATTGGATCAACACAGCACGTGTCGCGGAAGCCGAATGATTTAACGACTCAGTTACCGTTGTTTACTTTTATTAACACGTTCAGTGCCAAAGATTTCGTAGCGCTGCGCTTGTAGCCGATAACATGGGGAGTACCTAAAGTAAAACACATACCGGGTTCCAGCCACTGAAAGTGTTAAAAGCTAGCTGCCCTGAGCGGCTCCGCTCGTGTATTAACAGAGAATCCAAGCGGCACCACGGGATAAAATATAGCTTATGTCCATCCTGAAGGTCCATTCTAGGTATAAACAAGTGAAATTAAAAGATTTTTCAAAAAACCCAACTGCTTTTTTCAAATTTTATAGCCTATGTCACTCCCACGATCAAGAGGAATCCAAAGACACCTCATATGCCGAAATCCGTCAAACGGTTTAGGCTGCAGGGCGTGCCAAAGAATGAGGTCACATACATACAACATACATACGCTCGAAAAACATAACCCTCCTCTCCTTCGGCAGTCGGGTAATAAGTACAGAAACTACATAGGTACCTTACACGTTCCTCACTATGAATACATATATGTAACAAATATAATATTTACTACAGTACAACTCGGGGATCGGGGGGATTGGCCTCGTTAGCATTTGATAGGAAAGGAATGAAAGTGAACGTAAGTAAAACAAAATTATTGGTATTTGAAAGATATGAAGTTATGACTGATTGCGAAATTATGATTGGTGACGAAAGGTTGGGACAAGTCAAAGAGTTCGTGTATCTGGGGACGTTTTCACTAGGGATGGAAAGCATGAGAGTGATATTGAAGAGAGAGTGAAAATATCTCAAAAAGCACGTCTGGCTGTGCTTAAGGGAGTGTTAGTTCCCACAGTTACGTATGGTAGATATAGTTGGGTGTGGCAGAAGAAACGTCAGAGTCAACTGAATGCAGTGGAAATGAGAGCGTTGCGATGTATGTGTGGGGCGAGTTTGACGGATAGAATAAGAAACAGTGTGATAAGGGAGAGATGTGGAATGTTGAAGACTGTAGTGACGAAAATTGAGAAGGGCATGCTAAGATGGTGGGCATGTAGAGAGGATGGTTGAAAGAAGATTAACAAAGAGGATGAGGGAAAAGTTGATGGTACAGTTGGAAGGGGAAAACCTCGTCGAACTTTTTCCAAACAAATCGGAGAAATCCTGAAGAAAGGTCAGGTCAAGAGTACCCTGAACCGACGAGCATGTATGCAAAATGTAATGAAAGTAAATGAAGCAAGAAAGGTTTGTCAAAATCGTAGCAAGTGGAAATCCGTGATCTCTGCCTACCCCTCCGGGAAATAGGCTGTATTTATGTACATTCAGCCAAGAAAGTGGTCTACCACTTTCCGACTCTATTGCATGCAAAATAAGGTCCAAAAGTGGTAGACCACTTTCTTTGCTGATGGTACGTACACTACGTACAGTACTAACTATTAACACATTTATCCTGTTTTGTAGTGGCACAGGAAGAGCGGCGGCTCCCCTTCTGCCAATGACCATTGAGTTCAACTGGCTGACTGGATGCTCTTAATTAGTTAAGGGGACATGCAGCACAGTAACCATAACATATTTACTATAAGTTGTATGGATGCTACACGTCAACGATTTCTTAGGCATACAATTTTAAACTCTCGCGCTTTGAACATATATTTAATCTATTGTTTTTCACGAGTCTAACGCGATATTTATTTACCTTTATTCCTGACGTTTCGACACGTGTTGCACCGGACATGGTCGCAGATGACTGTCGTTTGTAGGGTTCCGAAGCAAAATGGCAAAAACGGAGCCCTTATAGTTTCGCCCGTCTGTCCGTCTGTCCGTCTGCAGGTTAGATCTGTAACCCTTACTACTAGAAAACTGTAATTCGGCATGGGTATATAAATCAATCACGCCGACAAACAGTAGAATAGTCTTTGAAAAAATATTTGTTGGGTAACTCCCCTATACACCTAAAATGGGGATGTATTTTTTTCCTCGTTAAACCAATAATGTGGGGTATCGTTGGATAGCTTGTTCAAAAATATTATGGGTTTCTTAAAACTTTTTAACTCAGTGATTCGTTAGCGAGATATTGGGTTTTAAAGCCCTATTTTTTAAGTCATGTCGCCGTAGTCGTCGTCGTCCCCTGCCGGCTAAATGGCTGCTACTGGGAATGTGAAAAAAATCGTGGCAATAGTACCTACATATAATGAACTTAAAAGGAAAACTATCACGGCTAAGTAGGCATAACTATTACCGAGTAATTGTCGACCAACTTAAAATATATCAACTTAAATTATATATACTTACATCATTTATCGCTGTTTAAAAAATTCTTCGGTGTGGTGCGATTCATAAAATAATATGAAAAATGTCTCAATAAGTAACAGTGACTCAGCCAACATCATAAGTCCATATTTATGAACACCAAGTTTTAATTGTAATAATTTTGTTACTATATTTGTTTAAAAAAACCGGCCAAGTGCGAGTCGGACTCGCGCACGAAGGGTTCCGTACCATTATATATAATAATAAGTTACAATAGAATTTGTACGAAACTAGTAAAACTAAAGTAAACTAAGAAGAAGTACATTTTATAAGTTGGTCGACTATTACTCGTAAACGTGTAAAGCCTACTTAGCTGTGATAGTTTTGCTTTTAACTTCGTTATATGTACTACTACCATGAATTTTTTCACATATCCCAAAACAACCATTTAGCTAGCAGGGGGTGGGGACACTGGAGTCTAACAAAAATTAGCACTTTAAGGCTTAATATTTCACAAACGGATCGTTTAATCGAAAAATTTTTAAAAGACCTATCCAACGACACCCCACACTATGGGGTAGACGACAATAAAAAAAATCATCCCCACTTTACATGTAGGGGAGGTACCCTAAAAAAAATGTTTTTCAAGATTTTATTTTACCACTTTGTCGGCATGACTAATATGTATATTCATGCCAAGTTACAGCTTTCTAGTACCAAGAGCCTCTGAGCTAAGCTGCGGACGGACGGACGGACGGACGGACGGACATAGCGAAACTATAAGGGTTCCGTTTTTGCCATTCTGGCTCCGGAACCCTAAAAAGCGACATAACTTCCCCTCGTTTGACTTGATCACAAACATACAATTGCTAAATAACGTACATATTTAGCCGGCGAATATCATCACAATTTCGCAGAATGCGTGTTCATTCCACGAAATTGTTGTGGACAACCCAATGTACAATCATCGGCACATTTAATTAATACCATTTCTGCGTTGCACAAGCGTCCATACAAACTTCCTATAAAATATACTGTTAACTGCAATCAGGTAATTGACAGATAAGTTATTTGCCTGTATACAGCGCGATGAAATTTCCGCTTTTGATTGGATTGACTGTCAATTGTCTTTTATCGCATATGAAGACACGATTTTGAAATCCGATTCCATTTCAGAGTAACCAGAGTGGATATTTAATCATCGGACAATTTTTAGGGCCTAAATCTACCTACTGAACTACTCTTACTAATCAATCCGAAATCGAAAAATTATGTGACTGGGTTCCATAGTATGTACCAGCCTGGTACTACCAGGTAAGTTTTTCAGTATGGCCTACCCTACAGAATTGGTTCCTAACATTTTACCGGTGATAAAAAAGCATGTAGATACTTACCCTATTTCTTGTTTATGTCATTCTCATTTTAAAAGACTGACATGATAGTGGGTCATTCTTGAGAATTGCATTATTCATCTCATTCCCTCGGCGTTTTTTATTTTAAGAAATTTCTAATAAGTTACAATAAAATCAAATCAAGTATTTAATAATAAACATATTTATCGAATAGGCATCACTTTGGGTCAATTAGGTACGGAAATATACCAATTCAAAGTTTAGCTGTCGAGGGAATGAGAAAAAATGACGGGGGAATGATAAAAAGTACGAGGGAATGAGAAAAATAACGGGGGAATGATAAAAACTACGAGGGAATGATAAAATTGACGAGGGAATGATAATCTTTGGTATTAGATCAGATGTTTTATTAAATAATACAAAATATTAGTTTGAATATAGAAAAAAATCACAGTTTTTTCTTAATAATTTTATAGACTAAGTACCATAATTTCAGACTTCAGTCTTAACCATTCATTGACATTAATTCTTCGCATTACTTGCAACAATCATCACACACAAGATTCAGCGAGTTTCCTAGCGTTTTTCCCGGTAGTGCCCTACACGAGCCCGGGGTCCGCTTTACAAAAATACTTCTACAAATATATATTTTTCTTTTGCTTATCACAATCTAACAGGGAAGTAATTTTAATAACATCTAACTCACTTAAATTCTCAAACTTCTGAAAATTATTATCATTAGGTATACGCTTCGTATCAAAGACTAAAATAGGTACTTTATGTTTTTTTCTCAAATACTTGATTTAATATTTGATATCCCATAAAATTGCATGCATGATTAGAAACAAGTGAAACAACACACAATAATAGGTCCAGTTCAACAAAAATAACACAAAAATCGTTTGGCTGGACATTTGTTTTCAAGCAATTCTTTTTTTATAAGTTACATTTGTTGATAAAAATCAGACTATTAGTTAGTTACCTAAGTATTAACATCTTTTTGGTTTGATTCCTAAAGAAACTAAAACACAACTTTACTTATAGCATTAATATAATATTTTTGTATTACTAATAATACCTTTTTTTACTATAGTCGCAACATTTTTTTATATACTACGTAATCATAAATATCACTTGAGATCACAATTAAAACATATTTGTAACATTTATATAAATATCAGACTCTTCATTCGTTATTAACGTTTTTTTAGTAACAATTTAATAATAAATGTATATTTTCTAAATTCTAAAGTAACCTAAATTGACAACCATGCTTATACTTAGTATTGATTTCAAGACCTCCTATTTAACAGAAAATGTAATGTTACGTTCATGATATTATAAATAAATTGTTGAATAAATGAGTCGACCATAATATGTTATAACTACGGTATAAGGGTTTGGCCTGTAATAGGAGCAATAAATGAAACGGTGGATTACTAACCCAATCAGCAATCAGTTCTAAGTGGTTTAACAAAAATCACACAAGAAAACACTATTAATCACTATGACATATATATTCTATGGAGTCATCCTCTAAATTTATTGTTCCTATTACAGGCCACAGCCGGTACATATGATAAAATATTATAATTTTCAAGAAACTTCAGAAATCTATCATTACCCCGTTCAGAAAACCGGGGAAATGAGAGTCGAGGGAATGAGAAATCGAGGGAATGAGAGTCGAGGGAATGAGAAACCGAGGGAATGAGAGTCGGGGGAATAAGAAAAAGTATGTTTCTTGTCGATTATGCCGAAACTGTTATTAATATAAGAGTAACTATTAAATCAACACATGCAATCATTCATGTGTTATTCTCTACACTAAATATTGTATGCCAATTGCAGGAAATAGATTTTATACGTAAATATAGGGTAATGATAATCGTAGTGAACCAAAGTTAGGGGATGATATATCTACCTTCATTGCTCCGAGCTCCAGCGACGAGACGCGTCCTCTCTCCGCGGCGTCGGTAGCGCTACAGACGAGGGTGAGACACGGCCGAGATTACGCGTCACAAGACGTTGCAGTAAGGATGTACGCGTTGTTTAGTCAGGCATTAGGGAAATAATAGGTTAGCTCTGGACAAACCTTTGATATTAGATTCCTATAAAAACTATGATAAATAGGGGAACCATATTTTTATTTTTAAATCATTAACTTATATTCTAACAATTTAACTCGATACAATATTTGATTTTGATCCATAACTAGTTGTTTTCAGAGTAGATTGTTCACAAAATGGCGAATGGACGCACCGGGGGAATGATAATTTAGGTGTTTGACATTTTTTTATGGCTAATTCTACTTACCTTTAACAAAAAGTAAATCCTGCCCCAGTTAGATTAAGTGTTGAACTACTGTACAAAAATGTGTAAAGTCAATTATTTTATTTTTTCGGGTACTTTTTCCCTCTGGACGCTGAAAATTGACCCTCTCAAGAATCACCCTTTAGTTCAAAAACAAAGTTTAAACCGACATCAATTCTACACTACTATTTGCCAAGCCACATACATTTCCACATTTCGTTTCCATTTTACCACATGAACTGCTTTCCGAGAGTGAATGCATAATTAAAATCGGTACCTACACAATTGACAGAGAAATCGGTGAACTTAGAAATAAATACATACAGTGGAACAGAACCTCCTCTTTTTTTGAAGTCGGTTAATAATGGTGAAATCGCAATGACATACAGAGGCATGTCACAATTTGTAAATCGAATACTGGCCCCGTGGGTTACAAAAATAAATTAAACTAACTTCTCAGATTTGTCCGCTTTGCGATACAATTGTCTATCTTGCTATGTTAATTGCGTAATGTCTCAAAGTTCATTTGCAACCTACACATATTTTTATATAATAATATTCTGGTTTGATGAGGCAAACGACCTAAAAATAAGTTATTAAAAATAAAGATTTTTTTAAAACGATGTGTTCATCAGTTTACTCGCTAATTGACTTCATACCATTAGGCATGAGTTTAGTGGTTACACACGATATACCCATGTAATAAGCTATTGTGTTATAGTATTTATAGTACACCACAGAAAAAAAACTAAAACTGGGCAACAACCAGCATTCTTATTGCTCAATAGCAAATCTCATCCAGTCCTTTAAGGAGCAGTTTTCAGAAGTAACTTTGTGCAGGCAATTGTTCTTTCTGTTTTTAATGTTTTGTTTATTTTGTAGTTCCTGCTCGGTTAGCAGAAGATGGCGCGCGAGCTGTCTCGCGGCGAGATAGACTATCCGTCACTTTCTAATTAGAACCCTTAGAAAGAGATGGATAGTCTATCTCGCCGCGAGACAGCTCGCAGCGTCATCTGCTAACCGTGCTGACGATGCTCACTCGGTCATACATCATGAAACGCACCTACACGTGGACCATATGCAACATAGTTAAAGTCAAAGTGTGACAGCTTCATTATGCGCCGGCGCGCGCGCAATCTGCCGCCTAACCACATATTTTAATAACTATATTGTGGCACTTATGGCTGTGGAATAAGGTTTAATATGGTGCACATATTTTTTGGTATGACCGTACTAATTTATGTGAATGGAGTGAAGTAGTTGCTCATTTCCGTGTGGGAAATATCCCTATTGTACTGTTGAATTACTACACCTATTCAGACGACCGCAGACAGGTAGGTCAATTAGGCACAGTACTTCACAAACCCAAATTTTCAGAGACCCAGTTCTTCACGATCCCAGTTCTTAACAGTCCCAATTCTTCACAACGCCATCTTTTCTTTTCTGGCGCTTCGCCGGCCGCTACCGCGGCACGCTCGCTTCGCTCGCTCGGCTTGCGCGCTTTAGGGTCGCGGTTCACCTAACACTCCTCCTCGCTTCGCTCGTCGTCGTACCTACACCGAATTAGTCCAATTAATAATTTAGAAATGTGAATTCCTGGGAATGTGATAATTTAGCAATGTGAATTGCCTGGGAATGTGATAATTTAGCAATGTGAATTGCCTGGGACTAATTCAATTATGGCACCCACTAAGGTAGGTACTGTGGCCAGCATTTACTTGTAGCGGCGCTACGAAACCACGGAGTGAACCGCGCCTGGCTCTACTCAGGTTCAATTCTTAATTTAACTTCTCCAAGCGATATGACGTTTCTTTGAGCTTTCAATATCACATCATGCAGTCAATTAAAAAATATCAACTAGTGAACTCTATGGTAAATTACATCAAATAACATTTCTGGTTTGGCCTATTATGCCTGTTCTGTATCGAATTGAACAATTGTAGAAAAACGTACTTTTCCGACAATGTCTAACTCACCTATCTCCGTTTTATTTCGTACCTACCTTTTTTCTTTGTAGATAGCATACTGAATTAATCGAACGAGCGAGCGAAGCGAACGAAGATCTATGCTTTAGCTTGGGCCAAAATTCGTCCAGATGTCCCGCTGTCCCGCTCTCCACCTGTCAATCTATTCTCCTCTACATGTCGCATTTCTAAAACGAATCTCGTGACATTTTGAGAGCAGGTAGGTACTATACATATTTTTTTGACGATTTACTTTTTCGAAATTAAAAAAATATATATTTTTGTTTGAAAAAAAGACAGGGTTTCGAGTTCTGTTCCTAGTGCCACTAGTTATCTATTCATAAATGCAAAAAGTTTTCGTTCGACAAACAACCGGCGGGATTTAGAACGTCTCGATGAATCAGTTGTCTCTCTATGACCCCGTGTCGCAACGATCATCCGTTTGACGAATGAGGCCTAAACGTGGCATTTTAATACAACATTCTGAAAATCACCTAAGTAAGTAAAGAAAAAATACTTTCCACTAAAGACCACCACTCCACTCCACCACTTCCACTTTTCTTTGTCAGAAATATCTGACAAGGTTCCGTAAAACGGGGTGAGTAGGAACAAAACTGACATTCAAACCTCGATAACATATTATTTTTGCAAGCTGAATGTTGTATATAATAAGTGTTCCGGACGTTTGTATTTTAGTTTTTTTATGATTCTGGGTAGTTCTATTTCATAACTTTAACGATAAACACGAAATCCCACCTCACCCCGTAGTCCTTCTTAGTTGGGGTGAGATGGGTTTTCATACAAAGGTGATTTTGGAAGATTGTTGAGTCGATTTTTTTTTATTATGAATATTACTATAGCTCCATTTTAAATTGGAATACATTATTTAGGTAGCAGTAGCTGTAAAATCCCATCTTACCCCCCTTTCATCCCTTCTCTCTCCATTCATAACCCAACTCTCCTCGCGATCCCTACTCACCCCATTAACGGTTCTGACTAAAATGATAATATAGCAAGGTAAAGGCGAGCCTAGTTGGTAGTTGCTACTGTAGGTAGGTACCTACATCCACCAGGTCTACAAAATTATTCATAAGAAGTTTTCCACAATGGCCTTACAGTAACAATGTATCGTAATAACCTTATCTGTCGTAACTCGTAAGATCATGCGTAAAATATTAACAACGCACGTTTTTTGAGAATATTTTAATCTCATGTTGTTAAGATAGTTTTCCTCTCTATTATCGTATTTAAAGCTACGTAATGTATTTGTAGTTATTTCTTTTACTGAGATTTTTCTCTTATAGTCAAAACAATGTCATTTACCGCGCGTACCATATTTTGCCAAAAAAAGATACCGTCACATAAAATGCTAATTGTATATTGAAATATACATACCTACTACTAGCTTCTGCCCGCGACTCCGTCCGCGTGGAACTCGTTTATATTGCAGCTCCATACAAACTTTCCCCCACCCCCATTTCACCCCCTTAGGGTATGATTTCCGGGATAAAAACTATCCTATGTCCTTCCCCGGGACTCAAACTATCTCTATACCAAAATTCATCTAAACCGGTTCAGCGGTTAAAGCTTGAAGAGGTAACAGACAGACAGACAGACAGACAGACACACTTTCACATTTATAATACTAGCTTCTGCCCGCGACTCCATCCGCGTGGAACTCGTTTGTATCGTAGCACCATACAAATTTTCATCCCCAATTTCACCCCCTCCGGGGATGGTTTCCGGGATAAAAACTATCCTATGTCCTTCCCCCGGATCCAAACTATCTTTATACCAAATTTCATCTCAATCGGTTCAGCGGTTTAAGCGCGAAGAGGTAACAGACAGACAGACAGACTTTCACATTTATAATATTAAGTATGGATTAGTATGGATAGAGGGTGTACGGTGGGTGGGTGTGTGAAATACCTACCTAAAGACATAAACTTACTTTACAATACTTACGAAGTGTATTCATTTAGAATGTACAGTCATGTCAGCGGATGGATGCTAAAACCGAGACAAGGGTCACGTCAAAATATGCTACAATTGACCAAAATCCGCAGCTTACAACATTTTTAGCACGTGTCGGAGTCGGAACCCTGCAACATAGTATTCTTATGTCGACAGAGACGCATTTTAACATTGTTCGCGCCTCGCCTGAACGAGACAAAACCTTGCTGATAAAAAGTTTCGCATCTTATTTCACGATCGCTATCGGTTTCGACAGACTCGTGAGAAATTAACTTGGTAGGCACGCGATTAGTCATTAGGTAACTCTTGAAATAGCGTAAGTTTAGGTCTATGGAAATATATATCTGCAACAGATTTTCGAATGCATTAACAGGACATTTCGAAACAGAGCGTTTAATTTTTTTCCTTATGCACATGTTGGTGACCAATAATGAATGCACCTTTTAGGATAAACGAAGCAGTTGTGCTTGTAAGGAAGGAAGTGTTATTCGTATTAAAAAAGGAAAACCATTTTTTTTACTACATACTTAACGTAAGCGATTTCAAAGGGAGGATTTATGGGGAAGTTCCATTATGTTATAAAAGATGTTTGTTTGTATAATGCTCTGCATCAAATATCGTTTACAGCAAATTGTCTTGTAAATTGTAAACTTATAAATGTGCCTACGCTTGCGCGTGCCAGTGGGCGGAGCTATTTACTGTAAATACGCCTCTTCTATTATGTATCCCTAATCCCATTTTAGCGTTGCAAAGCGCCTTTAAACGAAATGACATCATTGGCGGCATAGCAACATCAGAAAGTAATGATCATCTAAAAATAGCTTGGCTGTCCTTGACCATGGTCATGGTCAATATTTTTGTCATGTTTCATGCATTGGTAAATACAGTGACCATGATGGTTAAAACGGAAAGTGCACGTATACATGTACGGCGAACGTACATGTAGGGCATGTATTTCAACCTTGCGGTCACAGCGCGGTTGTCTCCAATAACTGACGTCATAAACTGACAGTAACTGCGACCGCAGTCGATTGTTTCTGCGATCGCTCAATTTTGTTTTTATGGAACTATTTTGGGCACTGCCCTAAACCAGGCGAATTTGTGTGAACTGTGAAGTTTAAGCAGTATTATACAACTCATAGGCACACAATTATGTTTTTTTACTGGTTTCGATTTAGTTATATAAAAGGATTTCTAGTAAATTTACTGCACATTAAGGAACCAATTAATTCGTAAATTAAACCGTAATAACGTCTTCAGTTAAAAGTCATCTGAAACTTAAATACGATTGCAATTAGTGCAATTAACGGATGTTCTGGTAAATGGTTTACTAATCTAACTAATCGTCTGGGTAGATCCACTCGTTACTGCAATTATGACATCATCTGTAGTGACTGGTTAAAACATTGAGGATGTTTTATTTATTTATTTAGAATGTCCCGCAATTATACAGCTCAGCTACATTTTACTGACAATATTTCTTATAGAAGTATCTATATTATGTGGCTTATGTATAAACTACTTTAAAACCTAACAAACATATATCTATACCATGATAAACTATGAAAACTTCTCGTTTCATCCATTGGATTACACTCCATTTCTCATAATCCTTTATTGCTTTATGCAGCCCATAAGTTACATACAATCATTATGTTTACTACTTATAAATCATCAGTTAAAGAGAGTAACCGAAGCCATCGTGACAAATTGATTCACGGAAGACAGCGGTTACATAAGCGCAGTCACAACGAGTAAATAGCAACAGCTCTGCTGCGCACGCGATCCCGCGCATAAAATAAACATAGTTATTGTCACCTGTCTACGGATTAGAGAACGCACCATCTGCTTTTATTTAAAGATTGCAGTGCCAAAGCCCATTTGACCGTGACCACAAAAATTGTGCCAAATCTGACCACAGACAACGTAATGTTCACTTTCGTTTTATCTATTTTACGCCATTGGGTAATCGGTAATAGCCACAGCGTGATAACAGGGAAATTGTGATAGTTATTGGTAGGCTGTGGCGTGGTAGCTATTACAAAGTTATTGATCGAGATAATCGTATTGGTATTGAAAGCAATTCGTTGTTAATTGTGTTTATTCATACTTACATATTTTTTTACGTCGTCGTATGAAGTATACGTACCTTTGAATAATTTTCATATGCAGACATACACCAGGATAGGTAGTCTGAATAAAATATAATACTTAATCTAAATGACACATACCTATGTAGTCAAAACACTGTTTCTTAGAGCTTCAGGGATATTTGAAATAATTAAAATATTGAACGAAAATTACACATATATAACGACCTGTGTTTTGACGACCTCTGTAGCCTAGTTGGTAGTGACCCAGCCTATGAAGCCGGAGGTCCCGGGTTCGAATCCCGGTAAGGGCATTTATTTGTGTGATGAGTATAAATATTTGTTCCTGAGTCATGGATGTTTTCTATGTATTTAAGTATTTATTTATCTATATAAGTATGTATATCGTCGTCTAGTACCCATAGTACAAGCTTTGCTTAGTTTGGGACTAGGTCGATTTGTGTAAGATTGTCCCCAAATATTTATTTATTTATTATTTATAAATTGTATATTTATAGAAATTAATTAAGTATAGGCGGATTAAGTTAGTCAATCATGCACCCATGATGTTGTGGAATCAATCTCACCTATAACGAAAAAGCCAACTCTATTCTTCGACGCCCCTTGGCAGTAAAGAGAGAGTACCAATATGTACCGACATGAGTACACCAAATTAAACTTAAATAGGAAACGATAACCGAATCTCTCTGAACTATGCCTACTACCGTCGACGCGTTGCGCACGAGTGACTAATGCGAACTACAAGAGATTATAAATAGAGAATAACAATTTGAATCTAACCCATTCATTGGGATTTAGGCATCGACACGTGACAAATACACTGCCTACCGATTCAGAAAGGTAAAAAGTTTGTTCTTTTGTATAATATGTAAGTCTACATTTTACAAACAAACATCTATAAGTACCAATACAAACCGATTCCTACCGGCATGCCTAAAATTTATTTCTTCTTATAGTTGTATTACTCTAAACTCTTTCATATTGTTTTTGTTCCAGGTTGCCCATCGAAAATTTTCAAGCGGCGCCACTGATAAGTTCTTATAACTTTTGTAGTGATTGCCCATATATGCCACTACCTACATACATATACTGAGATGACACATGTTACACGCATCAGGCTTCGATTAAAGCACTGTAGTCCCACCTAGTTCTCCTATCTTGGTCGTTTTGTAACATATAACAGTTATTTTGTCATGTATGTAAATCCGTAATTTGCATTAAATATAAATAGGTATGTAGTTTCGTATTCCTAGTCGCAGAGTCCCTAACCATGTTGTTGGCACGGCCATGGGACCTGTTTGTCATCGGTTTCTCTTTTATGGCCGCTCCACCAATGGGCCATCCTGACCCATCATACAGGACGCGGCTATGCGGTAGAACGAGACATAAATATGTCTTACGCCCTTTAACGTAGTTGCGTCCTGTATGATGGGTCAGGATGGCCCATTGTGTGGAGCGGCCATTACCTGCCTGTGAAGGGTCGGTTACGAGCACCAGACACCTCGGGACTGCTTGATTGTTAGCTGGCTTCGTGAACTAATTTCTATAGAGTCTGGCTTAACATGTATAGGTACATATGACGTTTAGCATTTACGCGTATTTTAGTCTAGTGGGTTCAACTATCGATCGCCAGACTATATTGACATCCCTTCGTAACGTTTTAGTTTTATAAAACAACTGAGGCCCTAGTATAAGTTTTTACCGAAACAAAACTTTACGATCGCGTTTTGTGTTTTACCCTTAATTTGTATGGGATGTGACAGCTAAACGCGAACGCGGTCGTAACGTTTTGTTTCGGTAAAACTTATACTAGAGCCTCTGAATGTCAATCTCGGCGTCGAACGCAACGGCGGGCGACTTACGAACGTAAATTGCGGAGCTTCACGGCAATCAAGAAATTTTAGATTGGCACTTACCTTAACGGAGATACTCGAAAGAGATCCCATTTACTTTCTACACATTGTTTAACCTACCATTATATAAGATAAACATTCACCATGACTTTCATAGTCGATTTCCTAAAATAATAATACAATCCTTGAGTTTAATTCTCAACGGTAATGACTCTTTACTCGTCCGGGCGGCATTGCGCCAAGTGAACGTGAATATAAAAGTAGTAATGGATAGTTAATTAATGTTAGGCACTTATAGAGGTCGCTATGTCACAAATAAACATTGAACAGTCATATTGGATTGGACACATTGGATAGGTTACTTCATTAATATTCAATGACTACTTATCTACGAAAGACTAACGAATTGGTTTGGTTATTTGATGATTACGTACAATAACAAAAAGTTATTATTTGATAACCGTAACCAATTAGTTTAATGAACGGTGAAATACAAGTTAAATTGACCTACGAAATACTTTGTCCTCTTTCATCCTACATATACGAGTATAATTTTACAGTGATTTAGTGATGTAGCTTTCTATCTAGATTTACTAGGTTATGTATAGAAGCTGCCACAGTGATGTAATAAAACTAAATTTACTGAAAATTCAATGCAGAGGCATTGAATAGGATTTCAATGTTTACATGGCGGAAGATCAAAACCCGACGCTTTGTCTTCATTAAAATAACCTTTAGCATTTAAAGTAAAAGCTTGAACGCCTGTTCTTTTAGCGCAATTGTATTGTATTGGAACCCTGACCTCATTAAAATATGTAAAGTTAATTAGATTCTCCAATATACATTGGCAATAAACAAAACTCTTGAAGGCACTCCGAAAAGATTAGCTTCAACTTACTTACTTATTGCTATTTTAAAGATTTTTAACTATACATACCTAATAGTAATAGTATTTTATGCAACTGTTGTATAAGAAGGGTCTTAAAACGCGAGCGTCATGGGTTGATCGCAATTAAAGACGCCATACACCGTTGCATACAATACTTTTTCTACGACAAATTTTAAATAAGTTGCATTATTTAGACTTTACAGACAGCAAGTTTTCTATTCCTTATTTTGCTACTCACGCAATTTCTTCAGAAGTGCAGTTATGAATTCCTTTGACCATTTTAAAAGGAATGTACACTGTTGCCTTCACGAACACGAATAAAATCTTAATAGATTAGGAGTTATAGTTTATTTCGTCTTTTCATTTTGAAAATTTGAACTAAGTATTTTGGTGGGAAATCAGAAATATGATACCTACCTCTTGTTTATGGGTTGTTTTGTTTTTAATTTGTTTGCACTTGCCATCCGAACCAAACCGAATCCGGACCCGAACCGAATCCGAACTGCCTATTATTATAAATAATACCAATAATTAAAAAAACGTAAATTAACACACAATAGATGATAATTTATTATTATTTCAGTAAATAATTTATAATATACAAATGTTAAAGCATAAATAAATAATAATAATAATAATATTCTTTATTGCACCACAACATAAAAAACTTTTTATTTCGAAAAATTTGCTTATGAAGCGGCCGATTAAAAAAAAGTTAGATGATTTGACATCGTGGTAAACAGTGCTTTTATGAAAAATTTATGAAACATAAAAGTACGCTAACCAGTGCGTTTATGGGCCATAGAGCATAGAGTTTTTCGACGACTAATTATTGGTGTCACTGTATTTGAGCTAAAGCCTATATAAATGACAGATAACGGTACAGGAGTAGAAAAAGATTAAAAAATTGACGTTGTTTGACATTCATTTACTATTACTAGTTAACTCAATATGTTTATAGTATTTCCATACAAACAAAGCGTTATTCATAACAAGTCGCTAATATGACTATCAGCGTATTTTGGTTAAGCTGCACGTCATTAAAATCGGCTAGCACGAATCAATCCATCACTCTCTCTAGACGTCTTAATTTTGCATCGCGATATAGTATGCATGACTTTTTTATTGTACGAATGGGTGTGCACTGTGCAGTGTCTGGCGGTACCGCAAATTAGATGCACTTTGTTCCATTTGAATACCTACTACTCGTACATTCCTTCATCCTGTTTATTAATTCGGTAAAGCCATTCGCACATCTACGCAAGGTCAGATTCGATTTTCAGACTAGATCTTCTATAAAACTCCAATGTCAATATCATTTACATGCAAAAAATATTTGAATTTATGTGGCATCGTGTTACAATGTAGATGGTCAAAGTAATAAATGTATAAATCCGTCGCGGAACCTTCAAACCGGACTAGTTTGAAGGTTGTGAGAGTAAGTAACTTAGTAATATTGTAAGCATATTACTCAAAGATTGTAAGTGCAAATATTTAAGACGTCGCAAAACATTCTGGGGTAACTCTATATCTTGACGTGCATAAATAGGCTGATCTTAAAGTTTACCTATATTTAAAGTATCTTAAATTATTTCAGCTATATCTCTTCGTGAGAAAATGTGGTCAGGTGAACACACAGCGGAAGAATTATCATTTACTTCCGCATACAAACCCATAACTATGTAAATAGAGAAGCATATGTACTGGAAAGCGCTGATACCTAACACATATGACAACCAATACCTGACCACAGAAACCGCATTGTAACCCGACTCCATTTCTTTTTTAAATTCCTATGCCGTGAATCATATTTTTTGCACAATTGTACATACGTAAGTTTATTCCACCAAGTTAGGTAGGCACCCCGAAAATTAGTAGACCTGCAAATTGAGGCTAGCGGGCACAACAATTTCGTAGCTCCTTAATAATGGTTGACATCAATATTAAAAGTCGCTTTCTTTTTAGTAACGGAAACCAAAAAAAGGTTTTCAATTCGTCATAATTTTTTTTGTTTATCAGCGATAGTTATGCCGCGATGACTAATTTGAAAATCAAATCCTTCGACAACATCGTCGAATGAAGATTGACGTGAAAGATGATTACATTTTTAAATTGTTACGTTGGAATAAGATGCATAATACTAATGGTAGAGAAGGGTTCTATTGATGAGATTGATTGATTATAAATTTTATAGGCAGCGTGTTTAGAGGTTTCACTATATAGTTCATAATGTAACTATTTCTTACAGATACATTTGCTATCGGAATTTAAGAAATCTAACTGATTGAAGGTATCATTGTGTAGTTAGGATTTGCGAATTACCAAGTATAATTTTCATTACATCAGTAGGTAAGTGATAATTATAAAGACTCATCAACAGTCGATCAAACATTTAACGAATATGCTTCGGAATAGAAGGACATAAATAATTAGTTTCCAACCTATAGCGGGTCAATATAGGTACCAGCGGAAGGTAGTTTAATGATTGTTTTATGATCAAACATTAATTTCAGAAAGTGGATATTTTGATGTATTTTTTAACAATCACATCAGATAATCTAACTAACACCCTAAACGTTAAACGTTACCTACGTGAGACGTTGGTTGGTATGGACGAAAGTAATACGACAACGAACCTTTATCGCCACTAAATTAACTTAACTCATTCTCACACTAAGTACAATTTAGAAAATGAAAGAAACGTGTTCGGATCAACTAAAACACGATATGGAGTGGGGGCTAGGGTGTGAACATAAAAGAAGAACTTTTTGAAAACTGATCTATTTTTCTATTAAATATACAGATTTAGGTTAGTAACAGTCAAGGCAAGAGGGAGGCCTTTGCCCAGCAGTGGGCCACTTTACAGCCTAAGATAAAAAAGTAAGTACGTTCGTCTAGAAAAAATATATAAAACGAACGGCTCTATTACCACAAAAATTCAAAAATTAAGAAAAGTTCACGCAAGGCAATGCAAAAATAACAGAAAAAAGAAACAAAGGGAAAATCCGAATAATTAGAACAAACAAATCGGTTTGAACAATTGCGAAATTGCTTGTAATGCAACAATTTGTAAACACCACCGTGTTTAAAGTATGACTGCTGCGAGGAGCCATTGTAAGCAGCTTATGTCTCAAGATGTGGGACGGAGCGGTGGAGAAGACTAGGGCCAGGCTAGACACAGAAAAACCTCTGTATTTAAATATAATCATAAATATATAATTGCCTATAAGAATCCGTCCCTAAAAAGTGTCGTATGACCGCAATATCTTAAGAAAATATTATTAGACTATACATCATATGTAGGTAGTTACGTCTTGTTGTATCGTTATTTATTAGATTCTGCTTTCTGGACAACATAAGAATTGAAAAATGACTTTGAGGAGGACAATCAAACATCCACCAGATATAGAAGGGACTGTATTGTGCCGCGACAAGACCTGCGTTTTTTTTGTTTCACTACTTTCACACCCTATTTAATTCCTTCAGGGGATGAAATTTGATAAGGTTGAAATTCGTTTCTGATGTCTCGGTTAAAATACCAGAAACTAATTTCAGCCTTTTTCAAATCTCATATTTTATAACAATTCATTATTTATTTATTTATGGTATTAGAACCGTGAGATCTTAAGATTAAGATTATGCTTAAGTACATAATCATAAGCCAGAACCGCTAATAACTTCTGCGTTGCGCTGACTCACAACTGCTCGACCAAAACCTGCTCCGAGCATCCGAAAACTCTTGTAACTTGCACCGCATAATGCTTTTGATTATGTAACGGCGTGTGCTGCGCCCAGTTTCAGCATTTTAATTCAAACACAACGGAGAAATAATGAATTAATCAATCAAGCACGTTCAAAGGCGATAGCAACAAGATTTCATTGTAAAAAAAATCGTGTACGCGGTGCGCGCGTTTAAATCAATTTGCGGTGGACATAAGCTACCTATTCTACACAC
Source organism: Epinotia ramella (assembly GCA_947578815.1). NCBI lineage: Eukaryota > Metazoa > Arthropoda > Insecta > Lepidoptera > Tortricidae > Epinotia > Epinotia ramella. Next base: position 9,257,626 of record OX388211.1, on the reverse strand, counting down.
GAGTATTCTAATGATAGTTCTTTGCGTGGATGTTTTTCACACATGTCAGAGAACAGGCTGTATCAGCATACCCCACCGGTTAGATGGTCGGACGACATAAAAACGATGGCGGGGTCAGTCTGAGGGTGATCAACAGCAAATTAAGCTAGACTGGAGCGGTTTGTGCACAACAGTGGGAGAAGAAAAAGAGAGAAAGAAGATAGGAATCAAAGGTATTATTCACCTGATTTCATTCATATCCATCGGCGAACCATGTGGAGGATTGAATTTAAATTGCGTTATGAAATCTCCAGGGCCAGTATTCAACTCGAATAATGTGAAGTGTCCGTGATGAATTCACTGTCGTACATCTCTCTTTCGAGATCAGAATGATAAGAGAATCGAATTAAAAGCGAAAATCTATCGATGGACATCCTTTCCTTTTCTTAAAGCGGGTTTGCGTCGTGTTGCCTGTGAAAAACCTCCATTAGCGTTTAATTGACGCACATCAAATGGAAGCGAGCACACGCATCAAATATCAAATACAATTCATTTCGATACGTCTAATCAAATACACTCTCAGAAGACGCCTGAAAGCGCATTATGCACCAACCGATCACTTCATAGGCGATTAATTATTGAAAATGTCGGTTGGAAGTCATCCGACTGTGGCGAAGCAAAAAGTAGTAGATAGAAGGGGTTAAGTTTTTCTCGTGGATAGATAGGTGAATAACCGGTTTTAATACACAGTGAAGTAATACAAACCGATCAAAGTCAAACAGCTATCGAAACAATCATAGTTTACATGTTTATTTTTATTGGTTCTACTTTGAATCCCGCTATAAAATGCGCTGACGTCCATATTACACGTCATATATTAGCGTAGTCGGCGCGCGAGCTCTCTCGATTTTTCTCGCACTATACCTCTTATTCTAAGTTTTCTAATAAGAGAAAGAAGGATAGTGCGAGAAAAATCGAGAGAGCTCGCGCGCCTTCTTGTGATAACCGTGCTGATCAATTAAAGGCACATCCACACGGTCCTGCATGGCCTAGTTATCTTCCTGCTAACCGCAAGAGAGAACGAGATAGAGAGATGGCCTTGACTTTTATATCCTTATATTTTGCCCGCGACTCCGTCCGCATGGAACTCGTTTATATCGTAGTTTCACCCCCCATTTCACCCCATTAGAGGATGATTTCCAGGATAAAAAGTACCCTATGTCCTTTTCCGGGATTCAAACTATCTCCATACCAAATTTGATCTCAATCGGATCAGCGGTTTAAGCGTGAAGAGGTAAGAGACAGACAGACACACTTTCGCATTTATAATATTAGTATAGTTAGCGTTAGCGTTCTATTATTTGCGAGTAGCTTTTGTATGGACTCGCACTAATCACTAATCAATGTGTAAACAGGGTTAGAGTCGCGACGCGTAAGAGCCCGTTTCCACATTGAATAGTGATTAGTGCGAGTCCATACAAAAGCTACTCGCACTTTCAGCAAATGTATGAACTCGCTATAATCACTAATCAAAGTGTAAACAGCCCATAAGACGCGTCACTACTTTACCATAGTCAGCGTATTTTATGTTTCCGTGAGGGCGATTACTTACGTGAAGTGTGGCATGGCATCATTTAAAGTAATTAGGTACGTAGAGCAGCGTTTTGTCACGAAACTTGCATATGGTTCACTAGTGTACAATTTCGGGCGTAAATAGGTGACTGAGAATAACAAAACACAAATATGAAAAGACACTCAGTCTACCACCGGCGTGAAGTTAGCAGCCTAAAGGTAGCAGCCTATGATAACCTGACCAAATGAAAAAGTCACAGTTTTAGTAATTTTTTAAATCACAAAATATGAGTCATCCAGCTTACTAAACGAGTTACACTAGAGTAAAATGCATATTCTATATTCCTAGCGACGCAGAGAACAAACAACAGTCAAAATACTACATTTCCGTAAGGCAGCTAACTTCACACGATAGCTGCCTAAACAAAACTTGTCATTTTTTTTTCTACCTGTGAAGATGTCTAGATTACATTTTCTGTCTATGATCATTTGAAAATGTATCAAAAAGCTTTTAATCAAGGTATGTCCCGACACGATTGAAAGAGCCTGGCTACATGAAAAACCTATCAAATAAGCTTTCAATCAAGGTATGTCGCGACGCGATTGAAAGAGCATGGCTATATAAGAATAATTTATGAAAGTCGGCATCTTTAACAAAATTTGTCAATTTATTTTTTCTACCTGTGAAGAGGTCTAGATTACACTTTCTGTCTATGATCATTTGAAAATTTATCAAAAAAGCTTTTAATCAAGGTATGTCCCGACACGATTGAAAGAGCCTGGCTAAATCAAAAACACTTCAGAAAGTTAGCAGCCTAAACCATATTTGCACTTTTTGTCTTCTTTTTACCTGTGAAGATGTCTAGATTACACTTTCTGTCTATGACCATTTGAAAACCTATGAAATAAGCTTTCAATCGAGGTATGTCGCGACGCGATTGAAAGAGCATGGCTATATAAGAATAATTTATGAAAGTCGGCATCTTTAACAAAATTTGTCATTTTAATTTTTCTACCTGTGAAGATATCTAGATTACACTTTCTGTCTATGACCATTTAAAAACCTATCATATAAGCTTTCAATCAAGGTATGTCGCGACGCGATTGAAAGAGCATGGCTATATAAGAATAATTTATGAAAGTCGGCATCTTTAACAAAATTTGTCATTTTAATTTTTCTATCTGTGAAGATGTCTAGATTACACTTTCTGTCTATAACCATTTAAAAACCTATCAAATAAGCTTTCAATCGAGGTATGTCGCGACGCGATTGAAAGAGCATGGCTATATAAAATAAATTTTTGAAAGTCGGCATCTTTAACAAAACTTGTGATTTTTTTTTCTACCTGTGAAGATGTCTAGATTACACTTTGTGACTATGATTATTTGAAAATGTATCCAAAAAGTTTTTAATTAAGGTATGTTGCGACACGATTGAAAGAGCCTGGCTACATCAAAAACACTTCAGAAAGTTAGCAGCCTAAACCATATTTGCGCTCTGTCTTCTTTTTACCTGTGAAGATATCTAGATTACACTTTCTGTCTATGACCATTTGAAAACCTATGAAATAAGCTTTCAATCGAGGTATGTCGCGACGCGATTAAAAGAGCATGGCTATATAAGAATAATTTGTGAAAGTCGGCATCTTTAACAAAATTTGTCATTTTAATTTTTCTACCTGTGAAGATGTCTAGATTACACTTTCTGTCTATGATCATTTGAAAATGTTTCAAAAAAGCTTTTAATCAAGTTATGTCCCGACACGATTGAAAGAGCCTGGCTACATCAAAAACACTTCAGAAAGTTAGCAGCCTGAACCATATTTGCACTTTGCCTTCTTTTTACCTGTGAAGATGTCTAGATTACACTTTCTGTCTATAACCATTTAAAAACCTATGAAATAAGCTTTCAATCGAGGTATGTCGCGACGCGATTGAAAGAGCATGGCTATATAAGAATAATTTATGAAAGTCGGCATCTTTAACAAAATTTGCCATTTTAATTTTTCTACCTGTGAAGATGTCTAGATTACACTTTCTGTCTATGACCATTTAAAAACCTATCAAATAAGCTTTCAATCAAGGTATGTCGCGACGCGATTGAAAGAGCATGGCTATATAAAATAAATTTTTGAAAGTCGGCATCTTTAACAAAACTTGTGATTTTTTTTTCTACCTGTGAAGATGTCTAGATTACACTTTGTGACTATGATTATTTGAAAATGTATCCAAAAAGCTTTTAATTAAGGTATGTCGCGACACGATTGAAAGAGCCTGGCTACATCAAAAACACTTCAGAAAGTTAGCAGCCTAAACCATATTTGCGCTCTGTCTTCTTTTTACCTGTGAAGCTGTCTAGATTACACTTTCTGTCTATGACCATTTGAAAATCTATGAAATAAGCTTTCAATCGAGCTATGTCGAGACGCGATTAAAAGAGCATGGCTATATAAGAATAATTTATGAAAGTCGGCATCTTTAACAAAATTTGTCATTTTAATTTTTCTACCTGTGAAGGTGTCTAGATTACACTTTTTGTCTATAATCATTTGAAAATGTATCAAAAAAGCTTTTAATCAAGGTATGTCCCGACACGATTGAAAGAGCCTGGCTACATCAAAAACACTTCAGAAAGTTAGCAGCCTAAACCATATTTGCACTTTGTCTTCTTTTTACCTGTGAAGATGTCTAGATTACACTTTCTGTCTATGACCATTTTAAAAACCTATGAAATAAGCTTTCAATCGAGGTATGTCGCGACGCGATTGAAAGAGCATGGCTATATAAGAATAATTTATGAAAGTCGGCATCTTTAACAAAATTTGTCATTTTAATTTTTCTAACTGTGAAGATGTCTAGATTACACTTTCTGTCTATGACCATTTAAAAACCTATCAAATAAGCTTTCAATCGAGGTATGTCGCGACGCGATTGAAAGAGCATGGCTATATAAAATAAATTTTTGAAAGTCGGCATCTTTAACAAAACTTGTGTTTTTTTTTTCTACCTGTGAAGATGTCTAGATTACACTTTCTCTCTATGACCATTTAAAAACCTATCAAATAAGCTTTCAATCGAGGTATGTCGCGACGCGATTGAAAGAGCATGGCTATATAAAATAAATTTTTGAAAGTCGGCATCTTTAACAAAACTTGTGATTTTTTTTTCTACCTGTGAAGATGTCTAGATTACACTTTGTGACTATGATTATTTGAAAATGTATCCAAAAAGCTTTTAATTAAGGTATGTCGCGACACGATTGAAAGAGCCTGGCTACATCAAAAACACTTCAGAAAGTTAGCAGCCTAAACCATATTTGCGCTCTGTCTTCTTTTTACCTGTGAAGATGTCTAGATTACACTTTCTGTTTATGACCATTTGAAAACCTATGAAATAAGCTTTCAATCGAGGTATGTCGCGACGCGATTGAAAGAGCATGGCTATATAAGAATAATTTATGAAAGTCGGCATCTTTAACAAAATTTGTCATTTTAATTTTTCTACCTGTGAAGATGTCTAGATTACACTTTCTGTCTATGACCATTTAAAAACCTATCAAATAAGCTTTCAATCGAGGTATGTCGCGACGCGATTGAAAGAGCATGGCTATATAAAATAAATTTTTGAAAGTCGGCATCTTTAACAAAACTTGTGATTTTTTTTTCTACCTGTGAAGATGTCTAGATTACACTTTGTGACTATGATTATTTGAAAATGTATCCAAAAAGCTTTTAACTAAGATATGTTGCGACACGATTGAAAGAGCCTGGCTACATCAAAAACACTTCAGAAAGTTAGCAGCCTAAACCATATTTGCGCTCTGTCTTCTTTTTACCTGTGAAGATATCTAGATTACACTTTCTGTTTATGACCATTTGAAAACCTATGAAATAAGCTTTCAATCGAGGTATGTCGCGACGCGATTGAAAGAGCATGGCTATATAAGAATAATTTATGAAAGTCGGCATCTTTAACAAAATTTGTCATTTTAATTTTTCTACCTGTGAAGGTGTCTAGATTACACTTTTTGTCTATAATCATTTGAAAATGTATCAAAAAAGCTTTTAATCAAGGTATGTCCCGACACGATTGAAAGAGCCTGGCTACATCAAAAACACTTCAGAAAGTTAGCAGCCTAAACCATATTTGCACTTTGTCTTCTTTTTACCTGTGAAGATGTCTAGATTACACTTTCTGTCTATGACCATTTTAAAAACCTATGAAATAAGCTTTCAATCGAGGTATGTCGCGACGCGATTGAAAGAGCATGGCTATATAAGAATAATTTATGAAAGTCGGCATCTTTAACAAAATTTGTCATTTTAATTTTTCTACCTGTGAAGATGTCTAGATTACACTTTCTGTCTATGACCATTTAAAAACCTATCAAATAAGCTTTCAATCGAGGTATGTCGCGACGCGATTGAAAGAGCATGGCTATATATAATAAATTTTTGAAAGTCGGCATCTTTAACAAAACTTGTGATTTTTTTTTCTACCTGTGAAGATGTCTAGATTACACTTTGTGACTATGATTATTTGAAAATGTATCCAAAAAGCTTTTAATTAAGGTATGTTGCGACACGATTGAAAGAGCCTGGCTACATCAAAAACACTTCAGAAAGTTAGCAGCCTAAACCATATTTGCGCTCTGTCTTCTTTTTACCTGTGAAGATATCTAGATTACACTTTCTGTTTATGACCATTTGAAAACCTATGAAATAAGCTTTCAATCGAGGTATGTCGCGACGCGATTGAAAGAGCATGGCTATATAAGAATAATTTATGAAAGTCGGCATCTTTAACAAAATTTGTCATTTTAATTTTTCTACCTGTGAAGATGTCTAGATTACACTTTCTGTCTATGATCATTTGAAAATGTTTAAAAAAAGCTTTTAATCAAGTTATGTCCCGACACGATTGAAAGAGCCTGGCTACATCAAAAACACTTCAGAAAGTTAGCAGCCTAAACCATATTTGCACTTTGCCTTCTTTTTACCTGTGAAGATGTCTAGATTACACTTTCTGTCTATAACCATTTGAAAACCTATGAAATAAGCTTTCAATCAAGGTATGTCGCGACGCGATTGAAAGAGCATGGCTATATAAAATAAATTTTTGAAAGTCGGCATCTTTAACAAAATTTGCCATTTTAATTTTTCTACCTGTGAAGATGTCTAGATTACACTTTCTGTCTATGACCATTTAAAAACCTATCAAATAAGCTTTCAATCAAGGTATGTCGCGACGCGATTGAAAGAGCATGGCTATATAAAATAAATTTTTGAAAGTCGGCATCTTTAACAAAACTTGTGATTTTTTTTTCTACCTGTGAAGATGTCTAGATTACACTTTGTGACTATGATTATTTGAAAATGTATCCAAAAAGCTTTTAATTAAGGTATGTCGCGACACGATTGAAAGAGCCTGGCTACATCAAAAACACTTCAGAAAGTTAGCAGCCTAAACCATATTTGCGCTCTGTCTTCTTTTTACCTGTGAAGCTGTCTAGATTACACTTTCTGTCTATGACCATTTGAAAATCTATGAAATAAGCTTTCAATCGAGCTATGTCGAGACGCGATTAAAAGAGCATGGCTATATAAGAATAATTTATGAAAGTCGGCATCTTTAACAAAATTTGTCATTTTAATTTTTCTACCTGTGAAGGTGTCTAGATTACACTTTTTGTCTATAATCATTTGAAAATGTATCAAAAAAGCTTTTAATCAAGGTATGTCCCGACACGATTGAAAGAGCCTGGCTACATCAAAAACACTTCAGAAAGTTAGCAGCCTAAACCATATTTGCACTTTGTCTTCTTTTTACCTGTGAAGATGTCTAGATTACACTTTCTGTCTATGACCATTTTAAAAACCTATGAAATAAGCTTTCAATCGAGGTATGTCGCGACGCGATTGAAAGAGCATGGCTATATAAGAATAATTTATGAAAGTCGGCATCTTTAACAAAATTTGTCATTTTAATTTTTCTACCTGTGAAGATGTCTAGATTACACTTTCTGTCTATGACCATTTAAAAACCTATCAAATAAGCTTTCAATCGAGGTATGTCGCGACGCGATTGAAAGAGCATGGCTATATAAGAATAATTTTTGAAAGTCGGCATCTTTAACAAAATTTGCCATTTTAATTTTTCTACCTGTGAAGATGTCTAGATTACACTTTCTGTCTATGACCATTTAAAAACCTATCAAATAAGCTTTCAATCAAGGTATGTCGCGACGCGATTGAAAGAGCATGGCTATATAAAATAAATTTTTGAAAGTCGGCATCTTTAACAAAACTTGTGATTTTTTTTTCTACCTGTGAAGATGTCTAGATTACACTTTGTGACTATGATTATTTGAAAATGTATCCAAAAAGCTTTTAATTAAGGTATGTCGCGACACGATTGAAAGAGCCTGGCTACATCAAAAACACTTCAGAAAGTTAGCAGCCTAAACCATATTTGCGCTCTGTCTTCTTTTTACCTGTGAAGCTGTCTAGATTACACTTTCTGTCTATGACCATTTGAAAATCTATGAAATAAGCTTTCAATCGAGCTATGTCGAGACGCGATTAAAAGAGCATGGCTATATAAGAATAATTTATGAAAGTCGGCATCTTTAACAAAATTTGTCATTTTAATTTTTCTACCTGTGAAGGTGTCTAGATTACACTTTTTGTCTATAATCATTTGAAAATGTATCAAAAAAGCTTTTAATCAAGGTATGTCCCGACACGATTGAAAGAGCCTGGCTACATCAAAAACACTTCAGAAAGTTAGCAGCCTAAACCATATTTGCACTTTGTCTTCTTTTTACCTGTGAAGATGTCTAGATTACACTTTCTGTCTATGACCATTTTAAAAACCTATGAAATAAGCTTTCAATCGAGGTATGTCGCGACGCGATTGAAAGAGCATGGCTATATAAGAATAATTTATGAAAGTCGGCATCTTTAACAAAATTTGTCATTTTAATTTTTCTACCTGTGAAGATGTCTAGATTACACTTTCTGTCTATGACCATTTAAAAACCTATCAAATAAGCTTTCAATCGAGGTATGTCGCGACGCGATTGAAAGAGCATGGCTATATAAAATAAATTTTTGAAAGTCGGCATCTTTAACAAAACTTGTGATTTTTTTTCTACCTGTGAAGATGTCTAGATTACACTTTCTCTCTATGACCATTTAAAAACCTATCAAATAAGCTTTCAATCGAGGTATGTCGCGACGCGATTGAAAGAGCATGGCTATATAAAATAAATTTTTGAAAGTCGGCATCTTTAACAAAACTTGTGATTTTTTTTTCTACCTGTGAAGATGTCTAGATTACACTTTGTGACTATGATTATTTGAAAATGTATCCAAAAAGCTTTTAATTAAGGTATGTCGCGACACGATTGAAAGAGCCTGGCTACATCAAAAACACTTCAGAAAGTTAGCAGCCTAAACCATATTTGCGCTCTGTCTTCTTTTTACCTGTGAAGATGTCTAGATTACACTTTCTGTCTATGACCATTTGAAAACCTATGAAATAAGCTTTCAATCGAGGTATGTCGCGACGCGATTGAAAGAGCATGGCTATATAAGAATAATTTATGAAAGTCGGCATCTTTAACAAAATTTGTCATTTTAATTTTTCTACCTGTGAAGATGTCTAGATTACACTTTCTGTCTATGACCATTTAAAAACCTATCAAATAAGCTTTCAATCGAGGTATGTCGCGACGCGATTGAAAGAGCATGGCTACATAAAATAAATTTTTGAAAGTCGGCATCTTTAACAAAACTTGTGATTTTTTTTTTCTACCTGTGAAGATGTCTAGATTACACTTTGTGACTATGATTATTTGAAAATGTATCCAAAAAGCTTTTAACTAAGATATGTTGCGACACGATTGAAAGAGCCTGGCTACATCAAAAACACTTCAGAAAGTTAGCAGCCTAAACCATATTTGCGCTCTGTCTTCTTTTTACCTGTGAAGATATCTAGATTACACTTTCTGTTTATGACCATTTGAAAACCTATGAAATAAGCTTTCAATGGAGGTATGTCGCGACGCGATTGAAAGAGCATGGCTATATAAGAATAATTTATGAAAGTCGGCATCTTTAACAAAATTTGTCATTTTAATTTTTCTACCTGTGAAGATGTCTAGATTACACTTTCTGTCTATGACCATTTAAAAACCTATCAAATAAGCTTTCAATCGAGGTATGTCGCGACGCGATTGAAAGAGCATGGCTATATATAATAAATTTTTGAAAGTCGGCATCTTTAACAAAACTTGTGATTTTTTTTTCTACCTGTGAAGATGTCTAGATTACACTTTGTGACTATGATTATTTGAAAATGTATCCAAAAAGCTTTTAATTAAGGTATGTTGCGACACGATTGAAAGACCCTGGCTACATCAAAAACACTTCAGAAAGTTAGCAGCCTAAACCATATTTGCGCTCTGTCTTCTTTTTACCTGTGAAGATATCTAGATTACACTTTCTGTTTATGACCATTTGAAAACCTATGAAATAAGCTTTCAATCGAGGTATGTCGCGACGCGATTGAAAGAGCATGGCTATATAAGAATAATTTATGAAAGTCGGCATCTTTAACAAAATTTGTCATTTTAATTTTTCTACCTGTGAAGATGTCTAGATTACACTTTCTGTCTATGACCATTTAAAAACCTATCAAATAAGCTTTCAATCGAGGTATGTCGCGACGCGATTGAAAGAGCATGGCTATATAAAATAAATTTTTGAAAGTCGGCATCTTTAACAAAACTTGTGATTTTTTTTTCTACCTGTGAAGATGTCTAGATTACACTTTGTGACTATGATTATTTGAAAATGTATCCAAAAAGCTTTTAATTAAGGTATGTCGCGACACGATTGAAAGAGCCTGGCTACATCAAAAACACTTCAGAAAGTTAGCAGCCTAAACCATATTTGCGCTCTGTCTTCTTTTTACCTGTGAAGATGTCTAGATTACACTTTATGTCTATGACCATTTGAAAACCTATGAAATAAGCTTTCAATCGAGATATGTCGCGACGCGATTGAAAGAGCATGGCTATATAAGAATAATTTATGAAAGTCGGCATGTTTAACAAAATTTGACATTTTAATTTTTCTACCTGTGAAGATGTCTAGATTACACTTTCTCTCTATGACCATTTAAAAACCTATCAAATAAGCTTTCAATCGAGGTATGTCGCGACGCGATTGAAAGAGCATGGCTATATAAAATAAATTTTTGAAAGTCGGCATCTTTAACAAAACTTGTGATTTTTTTTTCTACCTGTGAAGATGTCTAGATTACACTTTGTGACTATGATTATTTGAAAATGTATCCAAAAAGCTTTTAATTAAGGTATGTCGCGACACGATTGAAAGAGCCTGGCTACATCAAAAACACTTCAGAAAGTTAGCAGCCTAAACCATATTTGCGCTCTGTCTTCTTTTTACCTGTGAAGATGTCTAGATTACACTTTCTGTCTATGACCATTTGAAAACCTATGAAATAAGCTTTCAATCGAGGTATGTCGCGACGCGATTGAAAGAGCATGGCTATATAAGAATAATTTATGAAAGTCGGCATCTTTAACAAAATTTGTCATTTTAATTTTTCTACCTGTGAAGATGTCTAGATTACACTTTCTGTCTATGACCATTTAAAAACCTATCAAATAAGCTTTCAATCGAGGAATGTCGCGACGCGATTGAAAGAGCATGGCTATATAAAATAAATTTTTGAAAGTCGGCATCTTTAACAAAACTTGTGATTTTTTTTTCTACCTGTGAAGATGTCTAGATTACACTTTGTGACTATGATTATTTGAAAATGTATCCAAAAAGCTTTTAATTAAGGTATGTTGCGACACGATTGAAAGAGCCTGGCTACATCAAAAACACTTCAGAAAGTTAGCAGCCTAAACCATATTTGCGCTCTGTCTTCTTTTTACCTGTGAAGATATCTAGATTACAATTTCTGTTTATGACCATTTGAAAACCTATGAAATAAGCTTTCAATCGAGGTATGTCGCGACGCGATTGAAAGAGCATGGCTATATAAGAATAATTTATGAAAGTCGGCATCTTTAACAAAATTTGTCATTTTAATTTTTCTACCTGTGAAGATGTCTAGATTACACTTTCTGTCTATGATCATTTGAAAATGTATCAAAAAAGCTTTTAATCAAGGTATGTCCCGACAAGATTGAAAGAGCCTGGCTACATCAAAAACACTTCAGAAAGTTAGCAGCCTAAACCATATTTGCACTTTGTCTTCTTTTTACCTGTGAAGATTTCTAGTTTACACTTTGTCTGATCGGGTCCTCATAAATAAGATCGGCTTCGTGAGCCACACCAGAGCGAGATCAACGCCGGAGTTGAAGCAGTCGCCGTGGCCGAAATCGGTCAGGAGAGTATATATACATTTGAAAACGTATCAAATATGCTTTTAATCGAAGTATGTTGCCTGAGCCATGGCAAAGAGCCTGACTATATCAAAAAAATAGGAAAAAGTTTGCAGCCTGAACAAGTTTTTTTTTCGGAGAGTTAATAGATCCGGAGGGAGCCTTTCCATTTTATTTTATTATAAAGTCTTCCGCCTCACTGAGGTAAACCTCACTGACGAGCAGTGTGCGAATAGTCTATGAGCGCGTTATATCTGTGAATACGCGGGTTGTACGTTGTTTCATATACTACATTTTCGTTGAATTTTGCTTCATAGAAAATGTTTCATATTATCATTTCATAGAATGATCAATTTCTAACGCTTACTTACATTTTGTAGAAGCTGTATTTGTAGATGTTTTATAGTTGAAATAATTCATGTTTCGAAATTTATGTCATGGAGTTTTCTTTTTCATTTTATTAAGCTTAATATTTTCGTTTCATAGAAGGCTCAGTAACTCAATACTTTCTTTGTCAAAAATTAAATCATATCTAATCATCTGATTGCTGCAAAGAAAATTAACACATTACAATATTCATGTCATATAATTTTAAATTATTTTTTCATCACCCGTATATTATTAAGTAAATATTACAAACGTTTGATTCATGCCTTCGACAAAAAGCATACCCTCCAATTTGAAATATAACACTGTGTTCACATTATCAATGTGGGTAAACTGTAGACAAGCAGGAAAACAGTCTTGTTAATCTCAGTAATCGTAAGCGTTGTCGAGCGTATAATGTGATTTTGATGCATTATAAGTCGTTACTTGCGTTGTGATTAAGTTGAAATGAGTGATACCGAAGGCGAAAGTAACTGTGATTTGTTTAAATCAAAGAGAGGGGGATGTGAAACTATGTGGACGGTTTTTCGTACTCAAAAAATAAACAAAACAATGATGTAGTGCACTGGTTGTGTGACATGTATTTATAATAAAATTTACAAAAGCACTTCAACTATTCATACAACTGTAAATGATAGTGGTTTACACACAATATCTAAACAACCGCGAAATCATAACCATGGGCCGGATCCATCATTAAAAGAAATGGCAGATTTTAAAGAGAAATTAAAAGAAAACTCATGTTCAGGGTTGAGTGGCCAACATTTTGCAAAATGTTTAATCGGAAACGAAACCAGAAGTTTTAGATTGTTTACCTTCCTACTAAAGCAAATAAATAATTTATCGGCAAAAATCAAAAAACAAAGTATAAGTATAGAGGAACCTGCTGATATATCTTTTGAGTTAAATGCTTCAGAGACTCAAATTAATGGAGACAATTTTGTCCTAAAAGATCGAACCTTTGGCCCAAGTAAAAGAATATTTCGATGTCAACATTACACTGTATAAAAATAATAAGTAAATCGAATTACTGGAAACTGGATGGTACATTGAAGATTGCTCCCATCATCTTCCAACAACTGTATACCATACATGTCATGGTAATATTTTTTTGGACTACAAAAATACTTTCCATTAATATTCTGTTTATGTACCTACACACAAAGACAAGCGGACATATGACCTAATGTTTGAAATGATATTAGAATATGCATTGGAAATTAATATACAAATATGTCCGAAAGTGTGCATTCTTGATTTTGAAAAGGCAGCGATATTGAATTTACGATCAACTTTTGAAATTATTTATTTAACGGGTTGCCATTCATTTTGGACAAATAATAAAATTTATAGTTAATGTATGGTGTTCTTTCTAAATATTATGTAACCATTTCATATATAAGTATTATAATGATGTTATAACTTTATCCTAACGTACTTACTATTCTAATGACGACTTGTATCCTATTGTAATATATTGTTTTTGTTTGAGATTGATGTATTTATTTAACATAAAAAAATAATCGGCTGTTTCCAATTATAATGAACTTGTAATTTATGTTGCAGAAGTATTAAAGAATTCAAGCTCGCAAAAAAATATGCGAATGATTTCAAATTTAATTTGGAAATGAAATGTCTTCTAGCACTTAGTTACTTGAAAGATTCAGAAATACCTATATATTTTGAAAATTTTATGGAGTACCTGACAGATGACGACAGTAAAACCATAGCGCGTTGGTTTCAAGAAAACTATGTTTTTGGCACCGTAAACAGTAGCCAACCCAAATATCCCCCTGAGGTTTGGAGCCATGAATTAAATGCTATGAAAATGCCAAAAACACAGAATGCAGCTGAAGGCTGGCATCCTAAAATCAAGGCTTTGATTGATAAGCCTAATCCGAAGACCTACCTGCTTATCAAGGAACTAATAAAAGAAACAATATCAAACATAGCTGACATTGAAAAAAATCCATGTGGCAGGCCGCCAGAACCCAAGAAACGAAAGTACTTGAAAAAAGATGATCGTAATGAACGTATTCTTAGTCATACAGATTATTTTTCAGAAATTGAATTATTACAAAAAACGGGAAAAAAATAAAATTCTAATAGTCTTCTAAATAAATGCTACACTGTAATCGAATCTGCTTATTACAAAACTTACATCTGACTCGGTTCGCGGATAGGTTAGAGATGGAAGTGGGAGTTTTAATAACAAGTTTGTCCGCTCTTTTATAAAAAAAAATAACCTCGAAGACGAAAGCGGGAGAGTCTTCTAACCTATCCGCGATCCGAGTCGGTTTTGCCACTAAGCCCTTGTTCCTTGATCCTTGTGTACTTGTTATTAAAACTTACTACTAATAATGACGATTAGACAATTTACTACTAAGAAAAACATAGGCTGAAATCACTAAAATCTAAATACGTAATGATTAAGCTTTCGGTATTTTGAATATACGACAGAGCGCAAATATGGTTTAGGCTGCTAACTTTCTGAAGTGTTTTTGATGTAGCCAGGCTCTTTCAATCGTGTCGCGACATACCTTCATTAAAAGCTTTTTGGATACATTTTCAAATAATCATAGTCACAAAGTGTAATCTAGACGTCTTCACAGGTAGAAAAAAAAATCACAAGTTTTGTTAAAGATGCCGACTTTCAAAAATTTATTTTATATAGCCATGCTCTTTCAATCGCGTCGCGACATACCTCGATTGAAAGCTTATTTGATAGGTTTTTAAATGGTCATAGACAGAAAGTGTAATCTAGACATCTTCACAGGTAGAAAAATTAAAATGACAAATTTTGTTAAAGATGCCGACTTTCATAAATTATTCTTATATAGCCATGCTCTTTCAATCGCGTCGCGACATACCTCGATTGAAAGCTTATTTTATAGGTTTTCAAATGGTCATAGACAGAAAGTGTAATCTAGACATCTTCACAGGTAAAAAGAAGACAGAGCGCAAATATGGTTTAGGCTGCTAACTTTCTGAAGTGTTTTTGATGTAGCCAGGCTCTTTCAATCGTGTCGCGACATACCTTCATTAAAAGCTTTTTGGATACATTTTCAGATAATCATAGTCACAAAGTGTAATCTAGACGTCTTCACAGGTAGAAAAAAAAATCACAAGTTTTGTTAAAGATGCCGACTTTCAAAAATTTATTTTATATAGCCATGCTCTTTCAATCGCGTCGCGACATACCTTGATTGAAAGCTTATTTGATAGGTTTTTAAATGGTCATAGACAGAAAGTGTAATCTAGACATCTTCACAGGTAGAAAAATTAAAATGACAAATTTTGTTAAAGATGCCGACTTTCATAAATTATTCTTATATAGCCATGCTCTTTCAATCGCGTCGCGACATACCTCGATTGAAAGCTTATTTCATAGGTTTTCAAATGGTCATAGACAGAAAGTGTAATCTAGACATCTTCACAGGTAAAAAGAAGACAGAGCGCAAATATGGTTTAGGCTGCTAACTTTCTGAAGTGTTTTTGATGTAGCCAGGCTCTTTCAATCGTGTCGCGACATACCTTAATTAAAAGCTTTTTGGATACATTTTCAAATAATCATAGTCACAAAGTGTAATCTAGACATCTTCACAGGTAGAAAAAAAAATCACAAGTTTTGTTAAAGATGCCGACTTTCAAAAATTTATTTTATATAGTCATGCTCTTTCAATCGCGTCGCGACATACCTCGATTGAAAGCTTATTTGATAGGTTTTATAAATGGTCATAGACAGAAAGTGTAATCTAGACATCTTCACAGGTAGAAAAATTAAAATGACAAATTTTGTTAAAGATGCCGACTTTCATAAATTATTCTTATATAGCCATGCTCTTTCAATCGCGTCGCGACATACCTCGATTGAAAGCTTATTTCATAGGTTTTCAAATAGTCATAGACAGAAAGTGTAATCTAGACATCTTCACAGGTAAAAAGAAGACAGAGCGCAAATATGGTTTAGGCTGCTAACTTTCTGAAGTGTTTTTGATGTAGCCAGGCTCTTTCAATCGTGTCGCGACATACCTTAATTAAAAGCTTTTTGGATACATTTTCAAATAATCATAGTCACAAAGTGTAATCTAGACATCTTCACAGGTAGAAAAAAAATCACAATTTTTGTTAAAGATGCCGACTTTCAAAAATTTATTTTATATAGCCATGCTCTTTCAATCGCGTCGCGACATACCTCGATTGAAAGCTTATTTGATAGGTTTTTAAATGGTCATAAACAGAAAGTGTAATCTAGACATCTTCACAGGTAGAAAAATTAAAATGACAAATTTTGTTAAAGATGCCGACTTTCATAAATTATTCTTATATAGCCATGCTCTTTCAATCGCGTCGCGACATACCTCGATTGAAAGCTTATTTCATAGGTTTTCAAATAGTCATAGACAGAAAGTGTAATCTAGACATCTTCACAGGTAAAAAGAAGACAGAGCGCAAATATGGTTTAGGCTGCTAACTTTCTGAAGTGTTTTTGATGTAGCCAGGCTCTTTCAATCGTGTCGCGACATACCTTAATTAAAAGCTTTTTGGATACATTTTCAAATAATCATAGTCACAAAGTGTAATCTAGACATCTTCACAGGTAGAAAAAAAAATCACAAGTTTTGTTAAAGATGCCGACTTTCAAAAATTTATTTTATATAGCCATGCTCTTTTAATCGCGTCGCGACATACCTCGATTGAAAGCTTATTTGATAGGTTTTTAAATGGTCATAGACAGAAAGTGTAATCTAGACATCTTCACAGGTAGAAAAATTAAAATGACAAATTTTGTTAAAGATGCCGACTTTCATAAATTATTCTTATATAGCCATGCTCTTTCAATCGCGTCGCGACATACCTCGATTGAAAGCTTATTTCATAGGTTTTCAAATGGTCATAGACAGAAAGTGTAATCTAGACATCTTCACAGGTAAAAAGAAGACAGAGCGCAAATATGGTTTAGGCTGCTAACTTTCTGAAGTGTTTTTGATGTAGCCAGGCTCTTTCAATCGTGTCGCGACATACCTTCATTAAAAGCTTTTTGGATACATTTTCAAATAATCATAGTCACAAAGTGTAATCTAGACGTCTTCACAGGTAGAAAAAAAAATCACAAGTTTTGTTAAAGATGCCGACTTTCAAAAATTTATTTTATATAGCCATGCTCTTTCAATCGCGTCGCGACATACCTTGATTGAAAGCTTATTTGATAGGTTTTTAAATGGTCATAGACAGAAAGTGTAATCTAGACATCTTCACAGGTAGAAAAATTAAAATGACAAATTTTGTTAAAGATGCCGACTTTCATAAATTATTCTTATATAGCCATGCTCTTTCAATCGCGTCGCGACATACCTCGATTGAAAGCTTATTTCATAGATTTTCAAATGGTCATAGACAGAAAGTGTAATCTAGACATCTTCACAGGTAAAACGAAGACAGAGCGCAAATATGGTTTAGGCTGCTAACTTTCTGAAGTGTTTTTGATGTAGCCAGGTTCTTTCAATCGTGTCGCGACATACTTTAATTAAAAGCTTTTTGGATTCATTTTCAAATAATCATAGTCACAAAGTGTAATCTAGACATCTTCACAGGTAGAAAAAAAAATCACAAGTTTTGTTAAAGATGCCGACTTTCAAAAATATATTTTATATAGTCATGCTCTTTCAATCGCGTCGCGACATACCTCGATTGAAAGCTTATTTGATAGGTTTTTAAATGGTTATAGACAGAAAGTGTAATCTAGACATATTCACAGGTAGAAAAATTAAAATGACAAATTTTGTTAAAGATGCCGACTTTCATAAATTATTATTATATAGCCATGCTCTTTCAATCGCGTCGCGACATACCTCGATTGAAAGCTTATTTCATAGGTTTTCAAATGGTTATAGACAGAAAGTGTAATCTAGACATCTTCACAGGTAAAAAGAAGACAGAGCGCAAATATGGTTTAGGCTGCTAACTTTCTGAAGTGTTTTTGATGTAGCCAGGCTCTTTCAATCGTGTCGCGACATACCTTAAATTAAAATCTTTTTGGATACATTTTCAAATAATCATAGTCATAAAGTGTAATCTAGACATCTTCACAGGTAGAAAAAAAAATCACAAGTTTTGTTAAAGATGCCGACTTTCAAAAATTTATTTTATATAGCCATGCTCTTTCAATCGCGTCGCGACATACCTCGATTGAAAGCTTATTTGATAGGTTTTTAAATGGTCATAGACAGAAAGTGTAATCTAGACATCTTCACAGGTAGAAAAATTAAAATGACAAATTTTGTTAAAGATGCCGACTTTCATAAATTATTCTTATATAGCCATGCTCTTTCAATCGCGTCGCGACATACCTCGATTGAAAGCTTATTTCATAGGTTTTCAAATGATCATAGACAGAAAGTGTAATCTAGACATCTTCACAGGTAAAAAGAAGACAGAGCGCAAATATGGTTTAGGCTGCTAACTTTCTGAAGTGTTTTTGATGTAGCCAGGCTCTTTCAATCGTGTCGCGACATACCTTAATTAAAAGCTTTTTGGATACATTTTCAAATAATCATAGTCACAAAGTGTAATCTAGACATCTTCACAGGTAGAAAAAAAAATCACAAGTTTTGTTAAAGATGCCGACTTTCAAAAATTTATTTTATATAGCCATGCTCCTTCAATCGCGTCGCGACATACCTCGATTGAAAGCTTATTTGATAGGTTTTTAAATGGTCATAGACAGAAAGTGTAATCTAGACATCTTCACAGGTAGAAAAATTAAAATGACAAATTTTGTTAAAGATGCCGACTTTCATAAATTATTCTTATATAGCCATGCTCTTTCAATCGCGTCGCGACATACCTCGATTGAAAGCTTATTTCATAGGTTTTCAAATGATCATAGACAGAAAGTGTAATCTAGACATCTTCACAGGTAAAAAGAAGACAGAGCGCAAATATGGTTTAGGCTGCTAACTTTCTGAAGTGTTTTTGATGTAGCCAGGCTCTTTCAATCGTGTCGCGACATACCTTAATTAAAAGCTTTTTGGATACATTTTCAAATAATCATAGTCACAAAGTGTAATCTAGACATCTTCACAGGTAGAAAAAAAAATCACAAGTTTTGTTAAAGATGCCGACTTTCAAAAATTTATTTTATATAGCCATGCTCTTTTAATCGCGTCGCGACATACCTCGATTGAAAGCTTATTTGATAGGTTTTTAAATGGTCATAGACAGAAAGTGTAATCTAGACATCTTCACAGGTAGAAAAATTAAAATGACAAATTTTGTTAAAGATGCCGACTTTCATAAATTATTCTTATATAGCCATGCTCTTTCAATCGCGTCGCGACATACCTCGACTGAAAGCTTATTTCATAGGTTTTCAAATGGTCATAGACAGAAAGTGTAATCTAGACATCTTCACAGGTAAAAAGAAGACAGAGCGCAAATATGGTTTAGGCTGCTAACTTTCTGAAGTGTTTTTGATGTTGCCAGGCTCTTTCAATCGTGTCGCGACATACCTTCATTAAAAGCTTTTTGGATACATTTTCAAATAATCATAGTCACAAAGTGTAATCTAGACATCTTCACAGGTAGAAAAAAAAAACACAAGTTTTGTTAAAGATGCCGACTTTCAAAAATTTACTTTATATAGCCATGCTCTTTCAATCGCGTCGCGACATACCTTGATTGAAAGCTAATTTGATAGGTTTTTAAATGGTCATAGACAGAAAGTGTAATCTAGACATCTTCACAGGTAGAAAAATTAAAATGACAAATTTTGTTAAAGATGCCGACTTTCATAAATTATTCTTATATAGCCATGCTCTTTCAATCGCGTCGCGACATACCTCGATTGAAAGCTTATTTCATAGGTTTTCAAATGGTCATAGACAGAAAGTGTAATCTAGACATCTTCACAGGTAAAAAGAAGACAGAGCGCAAATATGGTTTAGGCTGCTAACTTTCTGAAGTGTTTTTGATGTAGCCAGGCTCTTTCAATCGTGTCGCGACATACCTTAATTAAAAGCTTTTTGGATACATTTTCAAATAATCATAGTCACAAAGTGTAATCTAGACATCTTCACAGGTAGAAAAAAAAATCACAAGTTTTGTTAAAGATGCCGACTTTCAAAAATTTATTTTATATAGCCATGCTCTTTCAATCGCGTCGCGACATACCTCGATTGAAAGCTTATTTGATAGGTTTTTAAATGGTCATAGACAGAAAGTGTAATCTAGACATCTTCACAGGTAGAAAAATTAAAATGACAAATTTTGTTAAAGATGCCGACTTTCATAAATTATTCTTATATAGCCATGCTCTTTCAATCGCGTCGCGACATACCTCGATTGAAAGCTTATTTCATAGGTTTTCAAATGGTCATAGACAGAAAGTGTAATCTAGACATCTTCACAGGTAAAAAGAAGACAAAGTGCAAATATGGTTTAGGCTGCTAACTTTCTGAAGTGTTTTTGATGTAGCCAGGCTCTTTCAATCGTGTCGGGACATACCTTGATTAAAAGCTTTTTTGATACATTTTCAAATGATCATAGACAGATAGTGTAATCTAGACATCTTCACAGGTAGAAAACAAAAATGACAAGTTTTGTTTAGGCAGCTATCGTGTGAAGTTAGCTGCCTTACGGAAATGTAGTATTTTGACTGTTGTTTGTTCTCTGCGTCGCTAGGAATATAGAATATGCATTTTACTCTAGGTATAACTAGTTTAGTAAGCTGGATGACTCATATTTTGTGATTTAAAAAATTACTAAAACTGTGACTTTTTCATTTGGTCGGGTTATCATAGGCTGCTACCTTTAGGCTGCTAACTTCACGCCGGTCAGTCTACCATAGTATACGAGTATATTGTAGACGAGTATAATAAATAAAGTTTTACTAATATTATAAATCCGAAAGTTTGGATGTTTGGATGTTTGTTACTCTATCACGCTTAAACGGCACAACCGATTTGGATGAAATATTGCACGAAGATAATTTATAGCCTGGATTAAAATATATGATAGCTTTTATCCCTGGTCCACGCAGACGAAGTCGCGGGCGGAAGCTAGTAAAATAATAAATATTAGTGGACAATCTTACATCAAATCGACCTAGTCCCAAACTAAGCTAAGCTTGTACTATGGGTACTATACGACGATAAACATACTTATATAGATAAATAAATACTTAAAAATACATAGAAAACATCCATGACTCAGGAACAAATGTTCGTGCTCATCTCACAAATAAATGCCCGTACCGGGATTCGAACCCAGGACTTCTTGCTTTGTAGGCAGGGTCACTACCGACTAGGCTAAAGCGGTCGTCAAAGAGCAATACACAGCGCAGTTTAGTGAACTCACTCACTCATAATAAGGGCCCTAACGCACTAAGCGGCTAGGGTGCGGTTGCGGCGAACCGCTTAGTGCGTAGAGGTTTTGCGTTTGCGGTTTCATATGTTTTGTCCAACCGCACGGCAAGCCGCACGCGGCCAGCCGCTTAGTGCGTACCCGGCTAGCCGCTTAGTGCGTACCCGGCTAGCCGCTTAGTGCGTACCCGGCTAGCCGCTTAGTGCGTACCCGGCTAGCCGCTTAGTGCGTACCCGGCTAGCCGCTTAGTGCGTACCCGACTAGCCGCTTAGTGCGTACCCGGCTAGCCGCTTAGTGCGTACCCGGCTAGCCGCTTAGTGCGTACCCGGCCTAGTAAAAAAAAAACTTGCACTGAAGCTATTTGGTAGTGTGTTCCTGGTGGTGAGTAGAAATGTCGCTAGAGCTTCAGTGGGTGCTCTATGTAGAGAGAGAGAACTGCATCTGTCTCTAGCTGTCAACACAATGAAGGCCTCCACACATCGAACGCGAGTCGTGCGCGGCGCGGGTCGGTATATCTCTCTCACTACCAACGCATTTAAGAGTCCGCAGTATAAGCTCGATTCTCCATACAAACGTAGTTACGGTCTCATTTTAAAACTACGTGTTGGATTGTAACGAAACTTTGCATATACAATGACATGTGGTATATCTATTAGGGTGGGTCGATTTTGTAAAAATAATATTTTTAATGCTGGGTACGTTTAAAAAGTTGCGTTTTGGTCTGTTTAGCATCAGAAAAATAATAATTAAAAAAACCGATATAACTTTTAGCCCTCTACTCTACCATGGCTTAAATATTTCTAAATTATATATTTTTCGACGTTTTCATTTTTATATCTAAAACGTGTTCTAAAGCTTTTTCTAGAAAATAGTTTATTCATTCATTACGAGTATCGGAACGTACATTACAATGTTCTTTTTTTTATCATAGACAAAAGTAAGCTTTCTTGCGTCAAAACTGTCAACTCAATTTTCGCGTTACCCGCCAATTTGTTTAAATGTTCATAAATTTGTCAAGTAGTTGTTCTCATAACTTATTGATAGTTTTTAAGTAAAAATAAATAAAACGAAGTGAAAATCTTATTAAACATTTAGTAAACTACATAATAAGTCAACGTTATTCAAGTTTTGTTCATAAATATGAGTGCTAATGCTAAACAATCTACCGTCAAAACACGAAGTGAAGTTACTTGCCCTTTGTTTGGACCGCCTTCAGATCTTAATGTGAGATTGTTACCGACGATATCAGACACTATTAAGTATATACTTATCGTAAGACACCGTTTGCAAGATCTTCATTCCGGAAAACAACCGTCAATAACCCATGTTTTTGCTTGTGTGAGCTGCGACATCGAGAACATCTGGGCTTCCACATCTATTCCTACTGTA
Organism: Epinotia ramella; assembly: GCA_947578815.1. NCBI lineage: Eukaryota > Metazoa > Arthropoda > Insecta > Lepidoptera > Tortricidae > Epinotia > Epinotia ramella. The sequence continues at coordinate 9,234,510 of OX388211.1, read as the reverse complement.
AGTCCCAAGAGAATAAAAGAGTTGTTAAAAAAGTATTACGACGAATACTTAAAGATAATAAGGTACCCTAAAAGTAAAATAAACGACAACTATAGGGATAAGTTGACGAGCTTTAAGAACGGCTGTTTAACGCAACTTTTCGACATTGCAGCTTGCAAGTGCACGATTGTACTGAATGTACTGAGTACCGATTATTGTTCCTGTGCTAAACAAAATAAAGTACCAGTCATCGAACAAAAATTTCTACTAGATCAACGATCTCACAGACAAATGATTATAGCTGGTGTAAACAAAATTCAGACTCAAAAAAATTGCTCAAAAATTGAAAGAGATATCAGAACACGATACCTGTTATGATGCCCTTAAACGGACCATCGCTATTCTTGTTACACCTTGTACGGTCAAGGACTTTAATTGTTGAGCCATTTAGGTGTCAACTCATTTTGGTTTTTAATAATTAAGCTATGAAGTGTGCAGTATAAAGTGAGCTCTAAATGGCTCAACAATTAAAGTCCGTGACCGTACCTACATAGTTTTATATTTTACTTGGTATATAATTATTGTAAAACCAAGCCTAAGACCAAATATAAATAAGGAGAATATAATAATAATAAATACTCTTTATTGCACCACGATAAGAGAGAAACATCTTACAAAGATATTTGCTTTCAAAAAAATATAAGCTAATACTAGACAGAGATTTATACTATGACCTTGATAAGCTGTCTATAAATATGGCGGAAACATAAAATAATTGAGGTTATTAAAAAATAATAGATGTCCATAATGTAGGTAATTATATGATTTACATGCATAACTATACCTACTCGTAACTATCTACCTAACCAATGTTTTTCCATGAGAAATATTCCGCTACGAAGTGTGACCTTTGATGGTAACTATACACATAAAATTTGTAGACATAAGTAAAACATAATGCTTCACCTGAAGATTCTACTGCGCTGCAATCTGATCTAAACCGACTGGATGGAAATTGGATTTAAATCCCTCAAAATGTTTCACCGCAACTTTTTCTCGAAAATTAAATAAAATACCTACTTTGTATTTTCATTGAACTAGGGGTTTTTCATGACTCGAAGCTTTTTTTTAATGAAAATGACGATAATATTATAAGTAAAGCTTCTAAGGGCCTGTTTCACAATCGCCGGATAAAGTTATCTGCCAGTTAAAATTATTGCTATCCTTTTCTCCCGTCATATAAAAGAAAAGTGACAGCTAACATTTATCTGACGGATATGTTTTAACTGGAGATTGTGAAACAGGCCCTTAGTCACTTGGATTTATAATGCGTAGTTCGGTTTGTTTTACACGTAAGTCTTGCTGAAAATCTTGTAGGTATTTTGCTTATGTGAGAAGCAAGTTGGAATACGCATCTCAGATTTGGAATCCTTAATATAAAATTTATATCGATAGAATTGAGCGATTACAATCCAAATTCATAAAATTTATTTGCTATAAAATGCATACACATTAGTTGATCTAATTATTTAACCTTATGTAAAAAGCATCACCTGATACCCCATGTTAGGCGTCGTGAAATCGCTGATGTATTATAATTGTTAAATATAATAAGAAGCAATGTTGACTGTCCTAATTTACTTGGTAAAATTTCTTTCATACTTCCCATAAGAAGTTGTTCCATCTTTCTACTAAATATAGAAAGAATCGTTTTTTGTGCAAAGCACGCAGGAGTTTAAACAAAGTTGTAGTTAATTTATTTAATTTATAGATTTTATGATAGCATACAAGCAATAAAATATAAACTGAGAAGATTCTTCATGTGTGATACTTCAGGTGTATAGGCTCGGGTTACTAAGAGTTTATATATATCCTAATTTATTAACTACCTTGTACTTGTATATTCCCATTGCCATTGCTTGCTATTAGTATGCGTAACGTACGCTAAGTTTAAGTTTGGCTATAGATTTCTTTGTGTTAGTTTATTTCTATAAGTGAGAACCTGTAATTGGCTATATGGTTTTGTTATTGTGTCTATAAAATAAATATGTTGCGCTGTTGGTATTCCATGTATCAATAAATAAATAAATAATTGTGGCGAAACTAGTTTGCTAGTTACAATATTAAAGTTACAAAGCGATTTTAATTTTGAAGTGGATACTTCTTTGCTCGCGTTCTTGTATAGGGGTACAGTTCCAAATGTATCACGTGACTTCCGGAATAACTTTTTGTAGAGAAGCCTAATCTGATTTCAAATAATTGTTTGTTACATGTTTTAATCCTTCTATATTTGCCATGAGTTGTTAATCACAAAATGTTATTTAGTTTATGTGGCGGACATGAAAATAATGCTGAAATTACCGCTATTTTCAACGTATCGAGAGTCAAATGAGCTACGTCAGTCAATGTTGCCATATATACCGATTTATCTGTACTTATACAGATTTTAGTAAATTCATTCAGATGTATATTTTACGGGTACAGCATAATAGCAGGCTTGGCTGGTTTTTTTATTAGGGTTCCATAGCCAACAAAGAAGTATCCACTTAAACTTAATTAACGGTTGTGTCTCCGACACAACTCGCTTCTTTTTTTAAACCCGACTATTTTTCTGCTCACTCATCGCTGCTACATTCCTATATATATATCGTTGCTGCAGAAAATTATTAATGACTTACCCCCTTGTTCATAAAACTTAAAATGCCTGCTAAATGTGCTTTGTCCCTTCCTTACACACACAAATGTCAAAGTGACAGATAAAGACAAATTAATTTTAACGCCATTTTAGTTTAGTTAAGATAGGCTTGTAGAACGTTTATGAATACGGCCGTTAATGTCTAATGTATGTATGTGTGTCAATGTATATCTTTTTTTATTTTATTATCTGTTTCTGTCATGAATAAATATTTGAGTTTAATGTTTGACAACATTACCAAAACAATTTTCTCTTTCTCTCTCTCTCTTAAAGTTTTAACCAGCTTCAAATCAGTAGGTACCTACCCTAATCGCTTCAAATGTGCCTATAACATTTTAACCCTAAACTTGGCAAAAATTAAAAAAATGGTGCGTTCAAGCCTCAGTTGTGCTGTATAGAGCGCCAAAAATCGTTTCACCAAAAAATGCAAAAATGTGTAAAAAATGTGTGCATTTAAAGATACCACTGTCAAGTTTAGGGGAGTTCCCTCGGTTTCTTCAAGATCGCAACATCAGATCCTGACATGATGACTCCTTTCAAACGATACGAGACGTGATATTCAAAAAAAAAACAATAAAAAAGACCGGGTTGCACACCGGGAGTGCCGGCAGAAGTGAAAACTCAATAACATTGTAACAGTTTTTCGATCAGGTCACGTCATCTTACGGTGTCACCCTAAAAATGAATTTGGCGCAAATTTATAAACAATTATCAATAATTTAGGCGGGCGGGCCGCGGGCGCGTTGGGTGCGACGGGCCGCCTCGCCCGCCCGCACAAAATACCAATTTGATTTTGCCATTGCCAAATATTTTACAAAGCTTTATCTCTTTAGGAATAACGTCCAAATTCGAACTATTCGAATTTGCAAGAACGGCGGACGGCGGTGGTGAACATAATATCAATTTGTTTTTGCCGTTGGTAAATATTTTTCAAAGCTTTATCTCTTTAGGAATAACGTCCAAATTCGAGCTATTCGAATTTGCTCAATAGCAAAACGGTGAAGGACGCGTGAACAAAATTACAAAATTATTTTCAGAATATGCTATTGCAAAAGGTGTTTAACGGCTTTATACTCTTACGAATAGCGTTCAGTTTTGAATGAAGTCGAATCGGCTAGCAACAAAATATAAAAGTTTGTGACCTCCTTCACATCTGACGTCACAAAAATCTGTCGCGTATTTAACAATTTTTCCCCATCCCAAAAAGTGCTCAGCGCCGCTAAAGAAGTTTTCACTTCAAAGATACAAATCGGTCTAGGCTTCTTCGTGTAGGTACTTGTACTATTATCTATTCTGTGGTGTAGGTGATCGGGGATCATATCTACAAAAAATAAAAGTTTCCGACGAATTGAGAACCTCCTCCTTTTTTTAAATTCGGTTAATTAATAACCTGGAAGTTTATTAAAAATTAAAACCGTTAGATTGCTTTATGATAAGCACACATCGGAGATCCAGTAGTTTGTGACAGCAAAGTAATTGAACGCGCAGTTAATATAGCGTGCAACGATTTTATCTAGTCAGACGTACGACGCTTGATGAATTTAAAAAAATACGATGGATGAAGTAAATTACCCTAACGACACTGCATGTAGAGTCACCTGCAATAATATTAGCACGGCTAGCACAAGAAAACGCGCGAGATGGACTATCCGTCTCGTTCATTAGAACGAGACGGATAGTCCACTTGGAAAGAGACTGATAGCTTCAAGCTCCGGTCATGTGCTAGCGCTGCTGAGACGACAAAGCACTCAAAAATGCCTGATCTAAATAAATAAAGAAAGAAAGAAAGAAGACATTTATTCACTACGCAAAAGACACACAGAGACAAAGGGAGTACAAATACAATACAATTTACACATAATGTGTGTGTCTTCGCGGCAGTGAATCGGAAAGAGACAGTTCTCTAGTTTTTAATCGACTTCAGAAAAGGAGGAGGTTGTATGTTCCACTGTATGTATTTTTAACCAACTTAAAAAAAAAGGAGGAGGTTCTCAATTCGGTTGCACTATTATTATTATTTTTTTTTCAATGTATGTTACTTCAGAACTCCGTCATTGATGAGCCGATTCGTATATTTTTTTTTAAATATATGCTTCCAGATGGGTCCCATTTTTATCAAAAATTCAGTTGGATGATGGGATCCATGAGGAATTGAGGAAACTCCTCAATAGGGAATATTCATGACATTTTTTTATTTTTTTTATCTATTCTATAAGTAATTATATAACCGGAAAAAAATATAACACTTTCACAATATTATTAAATAAGCTAAAAAAAAATAATTAAAATTACTATCATTTTCGGACGATCAAAACGCCACCATTTTGGCGCGCTCATTTGTGACGTCACCGTGCAGCTTAGTGCACGGCGGTTCTTAAACAAATTAACAACAAAGTGTTTGATTCACACTTTTAATAAATGTGAGTGATTAAAGCTTATAAGATCAACTTATTGTAATGGAAGAGCACACAAAAGCTTATTATAAATATTGTATTGTCCCTATGTGTGAAAATCACATTAAAACTGCAAATATTTTCATATGTCCAAAGGTGCAAATATAAGGATAAAGTGGTGTAAGGCGATGAGGAGAGATAATGTATCGTGCTTGAGTAGTTTATATTGTTGTGAAGATCATTTCGACGTGAGTATTAAATATGTATGTACCTAAAATCTTTTTTATTACGACTCGCGAACAATATAGGTAAACAATAACCTAACCTCAAAATTGTATTATATACTTATTCATAAAACTATTCTGATTCCCAACTTTTTTAGTTATTAATGTTACAAATATTATGATTTTTGTTGATCAACAGCTGACTACGAGTGTTGATTTTGATCAAGAAACGTTTTAGCTAAGTTTCTTTGTTTGCACTGTTGATCGAAGAAAGTTAAAAGAATTTAATCCTTTTTACTGAGTGACCTACACAAATTTGTTTTATTTATAAGCCTTGACGAAAACAACCTAGTTTGTTAAAGTTCATAAAGATGTTCTCAACATTTAACATTCCTAATAGGTACCTACATATCTTTGATTATATAATACTAGCTTCTGCCCGCGACTCCGTCCGCGTGGAACTCGTTTATACTATCTCTATACCAAATTTCATCCAAATCGGTTCAGCAGTTTAAGCGTGAAGAGGTAACAAACAGACAGACAGACACACTTTCGCATTTATAATTTATTATTAAGTAAGTATATATAAAATATATAATATAACTAGCTTCTGCCCGCGACTCCGTCCGCGTGGAACTCGTTAATATCGTAGCTCCCCCCATATCCCCCAAAGGGATGAAGTGGGGGTGAAAGTTTGTATGGAGCTACGATATAAATGAGTTCCACGCGGACGGAGTCGCGGGCAGAAGTTAGTATATATAATATATAAAGTTATAGTATAGTAAAAAGTATATAGTATGGATAAATATCTACTAGTTTTTTATTCCACTTATTTAACAAAGACACCTATTTGAAGTAGTTTACAAGTCTAGCTATTAGAATCGCCAAAATAGGTTATAATTATTTAATTGACCAATCTCACGAGTATAAAAACAAGGAACATGAAAATTTATTGAATATCTGTAACTTATTTACCTTGCAGCTTTTACTCCTCTTAGTTCAGCGGACGTAAAGTCACAAATATTTGCGAAGTATGTATTAAATTTAGTCATCATGAACACATCAATTTTAGGCAGATTATCCGACTGTGCCTTGACAAAACCGCCTTCAGTCATTGTGGCGAGTCTTTTTTCACTTAATAATTACCAAAAAACACTGATTATTTATCATAAACAGCGGCCAAACAATGCGAATAACTTTCAATAATCATACTAACGACCTGCACGGTGACGTCACGTTTCGCTCCGCCAATAGCGTTGCGTTTTGGAAATTTGCGAGGGAATTTGAAAAATTGTACTTTTAAACAATTTATTTTATCAATAGAAACATGATAATTTGAAAAAATAATCATGTGTGTATATTTATTAAGCAATATAGATTACACGTGATTTTTTTAGTCCATTTCTAAATCACATGCATATTCCCTATTATATTAGGCACGCCTGTAGTGATTTTGGTATTTTCTATTATAACTCGTGTATTTACACCCGGAAATCATAAATTTGGTGGAGTGGAATTGATGATGAAGACCACAGGTGACTTATGGAATTCCTCAATTATGTACTTAAAAGTACAAAAGTACGTCACAGATTCTGATAAGATTCCCTTGAAATAGCAACTAATGAAGTGCCAAAGGGATCCTTGTGAAATCGACGGAAGTCCTCAAATATTATCGGGCCACATACAGCGATTGGGTTTTTTCTAATAAAATCAACGCATTAATAGCTCTCGGAAATCAGTTCATGTGGTAAATTGAAAAAGAAATGTGGAAATGTGCTCATGGCTTGGCGGAGTACTAAATTGAAGTCGGTTAAACTTTGTTTTTAAAGTAAATTAAGTATGTAACTCTATTTTATGTATGTTCACCGATTTCTCTGTCAATCGTAAACCGATTTACAAGTCTTTTTTATTCGAAAGAGTGTACTCCTAAAGTGGTCTCTTTGTTACCAAACTTACTGTGTTCTTCGGGATCTGACGATGGGATCCCAGGGAAATTGAGGGTAACCCTCAATTTTTATAGGCACGCGTGTAGTGATTTCGGTATTTTCTATTAAGAACTCGTGTGTTTACCCTAGTAAATCGCAAGTTTGTTGAACTGGAACTGTTATGAAGACCACAGACTACAGATAACTTATAAAAGTCCTCAATTATGAACCCAGCTAAAGTACGTCAAAAATTCTGATATGATTCAGTTGAAGTAGCAACTAAAGAAAAGCCAAAGGTGTTTCGGAGATCCTCGAGGAATCGACGAACTCCTCAAATATGATCGGCCCTATACAGCGACTTGGCTTTTTCTGTAATTATCGACGCACTTGCTCTCGGAAAGCAGTTCATGTGGTAGGTAGTACCGAACTCTTGTTCTATAAATGTTGTCAAAAACTCTAATGCCTATTGCATACGAGATCAGCCCTGGAAGCGACCGAAGCATTCAACCTGGGGTCCTTTTTCAAGCGACTTCCAAAAAAGGAGAATTAAATCGTTATTATTCCGACCTCCAGTACATTACAATAACCATCATCACCAATGACTGCAGCCTGTAATCGCCCACTGCTGAGAATAGACCTCTTTGAGTACGCCGCTCGTCCCGGTCGTAAGCTAGTCTTGTCTAGAGTCCCGACTATACCTATATTATCTGCTGCTCTGCTAACTGCGAATAATTAGTAACTTGGTAATAACAACGTTGCTATACCCTCGCAGAGTTGAGACTGTATATAGTTTAAAGACCCACTTGACCGGAATAAACCATTTGAGTTTTGGTTAATTTATTTTATTTGCTTATTTATTTATTTGAGTCGGGCAACAAGGCCCATGTTTTCAAATACCTTACAGGCTAACATACGTAATAATATACAAAACATAGAATATGACACAAAAACACGCGCGGCGCAAGTTCTGCGTGTCAAATAATCAGCCTCGAAATCGCCGGAAAACTACACCCTTCGGCCAGTTCTCCTCCTTCATGAAGGTCGACAGCTAGTCAGTTGGTACTCTCACCACAAATGAATTGAAACTCGCGTCGTGACGGGACTCCCACCTCTCAACCCTCAGGATGAGTTAAGGGTCAGGGAAAGGGAGGTGATGAGTTGATGACCTATGTAATGTAATGTCTAGAGACGAAAAATGATCGGCATATTTTCGGAGGTATCGGACACTAAAACCGACCCATTTTTAGGGTTCCCTACCTCAGACGGAAAAAGACTTCGTTGTCCGTCTGTCTCTATCACGGCCCTTTTTCTCGAGAACGCGTAGAGACTTAGAGAGGTACCAAGTTGAAATCAATATCAAATGCTCAGGTCTGCAATGTGGATCTCTGACAAACACAAACTTAAGTCAACGCATTCAAGAGATCCGCTGTTTTTTTTACACATTTACAGCTTTTGGAATTATTCCTATACTACCTATACTAGTTTTCACTTAAAACCCTATAGAGTAGGTACTCGAATGTATAAGGTAGAAGTTAATGGATTTTAGATGGCTTTTGTTTACCCGTCGTTACCCGACGGTAGTTTTTGAATCTCATTCAGAAACTTTTCACAACAAAATATCCACTTATAAAAGTTATTAATTCAAAACGAAGGCACCGTCAACAAATTAATCATAGAATACCTATTCGATGAAAACTTTAATAACACCCAGAGCGTATAATTTAATCTACTAGCTACTATTCAACTTCGTGGTAGCAAACTTCGATTCAAAATGTAATTTTCACAAAGCATAAACATTCAGAGGGATTATAGGAATTGAAATTACAACTTCAATAATCCCGCTAGCTAGAAGCAATATTTTTTATCAAATTATAATTTTGATTTGAAAAATGATTAAACTTCGATTCTTCAAGAGCAAATCTAATTAAATCCGTGGCCTATCAACCAGTTGATGCGGATTATGAGTATTATGACACCTTATAAAACGACTCAGTCTAAAGGTTTCATAACATAGCTTGACGTATCATTGAAACCTTATTGCTAGAAAAATACATCTCTAGCAGCTGGCAGCTGACGGATTGTTTCAAAATTTAATTAAATTTCTTTTACAATCCCAACTTAATTTACGTGAAACCCGCGGTGACAAGCCGCAATAATTTCCTTCTGGTGTTGCTTCAACGCGTAATACAAACCCATTATGGAACAAAAGAAGCACCTTGTAATGATATAACTTAGCAAATTTGAAAGAACATACCTGTGATAGATGACCGGCGAAACGCGATGTTTCCTAATCAAAACAAATGACGGTAACGCGAACTGCAATGTCCAATTTTCCAATTATAATCTAAGTAATTGTATGGTTAACTCGCGATACGCGTATCCGAGCGCAGATATCGTGTATTATAACAGGAATATGTATTGAATGTTGAACTAAAAGTTATTGTTTTGTACGTAAATGTTTACGCGAACGGCGGGCCGACGCGCGTGCGGTCCAACCTGGCTCGGAGTTGTTACTGACGGCTGACGGACGTAGTTCACGTAGTTAACAAAGTTTGACGTTTAACTCGGAGTTCCGCCCGTAAGGTAAGTTAACGTAGACGCAGACCAACTTGTGCAGGTGAACGAGATAGCCCTTGTCGCGTACATTAATTGGGCAAGCGATAGTTTGTCGACCGAAAGGGAAACTTGGTATGAAAATTTAATCGTAGGTCATTATGGTAAAGATAGATAATATCCCTTATATTGGATTTTTTGTCGGAAAACACTCGGCGACCTCAAGCGCTCTGCAAAGGGCTAAAAACTTCGGGACGGTATACCTACATAATTATATGTGCATTGGATTGGATTGTTAACTGACCTAGGAATCAATTGACGACCGGTTAGCCTAGTGGGTAGTGACGCTGCCTACGAAGCTGAAGGTCCTGGGTTCGAATCCTGGTAAGGGCAAATATTTGTGTGATGAGCATGAATATTTGTTTCTGAGTCATGGAAGTTTTCTATGTATTTAAGCATTTATATCTATTATATATATCGTCGTCTAGTACTCATAACACAAGCCTTAATGAGCTTACTATGGGACTAGGTCGATTTGTGTAAGATTGTCCCATAATATTTATTTATTTATTATTTATTATTATTTATAATTGCGGAACGCGCTCAGCACGGCTAGCACGCGACGGCGCGCGAGCTCTCTCGATTTTTCTCGCACTATCCGTCTCTCACTTATTAGACCACTTAGAACAAGAGGTATAGTGCGATAAAAATCGAGAGTATGTCGCGGCCGTCGTGTGCTAGACGTGCTGCTGTCGAGATAATATTAGAATCGTATTGGTTGATGCTCGCTTGTGCGCGTTTGGATATTCATTAACGAAAGTGAGAGCGCAAGTAATACGATTCCAATTCAATCAAGTCGACAGTAGGTCGTTTTGGAATTGAACCCTAACCATTTTCTTCTACCCTGCATGAATTCGTTGAACTCAAAAAGCAGAAGCACGCTGAATATGCCGACGTCTTTCTGTTCTGTGTCAGTCTCCCCATGCATCGGTCAAAAGGTCAACTTGGTTCCACGTTTCGCATACCAATATGACCGGTATCAATGTGATGTGCGCGATCGCTTCCACGTGTGTTTCGACACGCTTCCACACGGCGAATTAAATAGGAATGCGAAAGGCATGCTTCAGATTGACCCCTGGAGTACTAAGTAGTAGTAGTGGTAGTTAGTAGTAAGTATTTGTTGCAATCCGAGCTTTGGTAAGGGTGAGCTGTTTTGAAAGTTTGCATAAGATGGACATACTTGTAATTTAATGGCATTTGTCCAATGATAGAAAAAAAATACATTTCATTATCTAGTAATTAAATTACATTACTAGATAATTAAATCCATTTTCACATTTACTAGATAATGAAATGTATTTTTGAAGTGAAAACTTCTTTAGCGGCGCTGAGCACTTTTTGGGGTGGGGAAAAATTGTTAAACTCGCGACAGATTTTTGTGACGTCAGCGGCGCTACCAAGAACTTCGAAAGTCGAAGTTCGGGTATTTCCATCTCTATCGCACTCCCTTAATCGAGTGACAGGGATGCATGTATTACGAACTTCGACTTTCAAAGTTCGTGGTAGCGCCGCAGATGCGTAGAAGGTCACGTGACCGTAGGATGGTGAGAGATTCGGGACGAGGCTTGGGGGCGGGGGGGGAAAATGTTTGATGTAAGACGTACGGGCAGGGGTGGGGCGGGGCGCGTTAGAAACCTATCGCTCGCGAGGCCCCGGGCCGCCAGTCAGTCGAGGGCCGGCACCGCGCGAGCGAGCACATGTGCGTCGTGCTGTGATCCGCTGCCGCCGCCGACTTGAACGCAACGAACCGCGCGTATCTACGGCGCTACCACGAACTTCGAAAGTAGAAGTTCGTAATACATGCATCCCTGTCACTCGAGTAAGGGAGTGCCATAGAGATGGAAATACCCGAACTTCGACTTTCGAAGTTCGTGGTAGCGCCGCTATTTTTAACCCCCGACGTAAAGAGATAAGTTTAACGTGTCTGTCGTCGCTCCCAAACGGCTTTGCAAAATTAAAATTATTCAAGTTTTCACTTCTACCGGCACTCCCGGAGTGCAACCCGGTCTTTTTTTTTCTATCTATATAAGTGGATATTACGATATAATAATATATACATATAACGATAAGTTTAATCATAATGAATTAGTAGTTTATGCAAGTGATACATAATCAGAGGCCTCAAAATACGAGTGTGGTTTTATGAAACGAGCGTGAGCGAGTTTCATAATAGGATCACACGAGTGTTTTAAGGCTAAATTATGTACAGTTGCATACACTACTTTATCTACACACATATCATAAGTACTCTAAGATGGGTTCAGAAGCCGTAGGAAAATGACCTGCATTGCTACTATAGTGCTACTTGTATAATATCTTTGTTGCAATCGCGGTCTGCATTTACGATCTCCGGCAGCGTGTTCATATCGTTCTCGGAGTCACTACTACTCATCTTTTCAACTAAAATGTGAATTACAAACAACTTTTCACAATTCTACTTTCATAACAGCAAAAACCAACAAATAAATGACTACAGTAATGGCGGCAATTCGATCCTACGTCAAGACAAATGTTTTTTTTTAATCATAGACAAACGAATGAAGTCCCTACTCTGTGTCGTGCGGTTTATACAAGAAGCTCACATATATAGACTGGAGGTTGCCCTTCCAACATTCGTTTGAAACAGGAAAAAATGATCTTGAATGACGTCACGTCTTCCTGTCATCTCTTTCTTTTAGGGTGTCCATGATTCTGCATACGTTAGGAATAACTGACGAATTTTAAGGTACTCGATACTCATATATGCAAATTATTCTCAATACATCATCCTACTACCTAGGATGAATAAATAATCGAAAAGACAGATAGGCATCTTATTATCTTCAAATACATTTTACAATATTTGTTTATTACATTGCTTCTTATGTCTAGTTTAGATTGATTATGAGTACGTCGATATATGTAGCTGCCGGGACTTTGACAGCAGCAGCCATTTGTACAATAAGAGAGCAGTTATAATTAGTAATAAGTTGCTAGTGTTGTTTTAGATGTGTTGACTTGTTGAGTTAAGTTCTTATATGGTGTAAGAAGCTAACCGAATGCACCAAACTCCACTCGCGCATCAATACACCGATTTAAATCACTGGCCAGACCGACAAATCCACACACCACAGGTACAGTCGAGTCAGTTCAATTTTATTAGCTTCAATAGCCATGAACGCCCATCGAATCTCAGGCTCCAGCGCATATTGACAGTGATTAAACATTCACTGTATAAGGTAGGAAAGGTTATCAATAGAAAAAATGGAAAATAAAAAGACAGTTTACAACTTGAATTGTATACATGTGAAAATGGAGTATCACTGTTGATAAGGAGTCCAGCAAGTCTATCATGAGACGGCCGCGACACACCCGATCTTTCTCGCACTATACCTCTTGTTCTAAGTGTTCTAATAAGAGAGAGACGGATAGTGCGAGAAAAATCGAGAGTATATCGCGGCCGTCTCATGATAGACGTGCTGTTTTATATTAGTTGCTTCCGCCTTCAAATGCAAGCTACAAATTTTCAAACCTCTGGAAACCTTCCCTTTATAGGCCACAATCAATAGCCAATATTGCGGTGCGTCCTTTCTTCATCTTTTGGAAATCTTAAATACCTAATCAATATAAATTAAAATTAATAATAATTATACAAATTCAAACTGTATTATTAGGTACAGACTATGATTAAAATTGTTATGATATAAACTGTCAAAATTATACATTTTGCTTCAATACGAAGAAATACCACGCACGAGAAGGGAATGGTCACCCTAGTTAGAAGTTTACACAGTTAGTGTTTACTTACAAAATGAACAATACACATGCATAGAATCTAACAAGTTTTACTCTGATTTTAGACCAAAATTTATTGCTAGTAGAACCGCCGATATTTTCGTAAAATTCCCACTTATCTGTGTAACTTAATATCCGATTTTTCTATATATGTACTTCTACAGTGCTTCACTATACAATTCATGATTTATAAGTCCATTAAACCGTAACAGTGCGTTTATTTCACGGAAAATACTTTTAAGTTGATGAAAGTTAGTTGACATAACGGCCATAATTTTTTTCATTAGTATTGCCAGAACAAGCAGTATGAGCATACCGTCAAAGTCAGGATTATGGTTGCGTTGGTATTTTTGGAGTGATATATAGAAAAGTCAATATATTTTAATTTCAGTAAATTAATTTTCTTTTGCATTTAATTTTCTGAAATTATAACAAAATGAAATATAACATTAATAGCTTAGAGCATGTTTTTATAAATATGTCGCATTGTTTCTGTTTCAAGTTATAGCAACACATCACAAAGCTAGAAAGAGATGCCATGAAGACGACGTCGTTCAGGGTAATTTTTACGAATGTTGGAAGGGCTATCTCCAGGGTAGTCTATATGTAAGCTTCTTGGGTTTATATTAAATACATACTGAATTGACGTTTCGCATCGATAACTGTTTTAATATCTATGGATATGTACACACAGCAACACACCTAACTAACCATACCGTGAAAACCTAGAACCTTATTACAATGCACTTAAGGTCAGATTAGATTTCCGATGGTCACTTAGCTGTGTTGTCGACTGTACTAGAATAGAGACCCACTTGAGTTTTGACAGCTGTTCCAAATTTAAACTCATAACCTTACAAAAATCTGTGCTGTAATAACATTACAGTTCAAATCCGCTAGACGTGCTGTGCCAGCTTCAAACTGCCGCTCATGATTGTGGCGGCAGGCTACCCAGGACAGAGCACAGTGGCGTGTCGTAGTGTCGGAGGCCAAGATCCACTTAAAGTCGCTGAGCAAGCGTAGTAGTAGCATTTAATTTCAATGTGTATCCATATTAATATCTACACATGACATTAATGCCTTAATAATAACACCCTTTCCGAGCTCAGTAGCTAATAGCAGATGCTGCCCCCCTAGCACACTAGGTTTTATGTCCGACATAAAGCATTTGTCCCTTTTGCACTAGCATATTGGCCAGAATGGGACGAATGCTTTATGTCCGACATAAAACTTAGCGTACTAGCCCCTCTGGTGTTGTACGTAGTGGTTATATTCTCTTTGGGTGCACCTATAAACAGCACTTAAGGCACTTGGGTTAACCCAAGTAACACAAAAAGCTATATAAGAGCTCGTTATTAGAATATGTTTACGCTTAAAGCTGAATAACTTAGCTAAATAAGAGCTGAAAGAACGCTTTTTCAGCCGTTATTCATCTTAATTGGGCACAAATTATTCAGCCTTACGTTCACATGGCTGTTTAATAGCATAGTGGCTTTATAAAATGTTTTCATAACTTCGAACCCGAACCTGAAATCAAACGATAACAGTAAACCAGATTATGAACACATTTTTATAAACTTATTTTAGAACGCATTCTTTAGTATCTTGATGTTGTTGACATTGTACTGCATGATAGATACAAGCGCCATCTATGCTTACGCTGACAAATTAAAAACAGTTGTTTAAAAAAAAATATTTCAAATAAATATCAATGTTAATTATATATATGTCTATTACGTTCCGGACTCTAATATGCTGTGCAAATAAAAGTTACATACACAAATAATACAAACTAACAAACTACGGCCAAAAACTACGCGGAAATGATGGGGTATACAGATTATGTGATTTTACCCCAATTTGTCAGTACAACATGTCGAAGTCATAATTGAATGTTGTATCTACAAATCTGCAACTACAATTTCATTCAGTGTGGCCAGTTAGCAGTAAGAAAGCTAAAATTGCCGGATTGAAACGGTCCTGCGAACCTATGAGATAGGGCGAGACTGGAAATGTATTTCATATTGATGGGGAAAACTGTGCTAAACTAGCAATTAAACATAAATCATTCTGGATGAATTTTGACATCCATATCTTCTAGCTTACCCACTACGTCCATAAAATGATTGAGATGATCTTTTACATCTTCTTGAGGGTTCATTTTCTTTAAAACTAGTTGTTTTAAAAGTGTTACCTTTCATGCTGGCCCAGAACTTTGATAAATTGACTTTAGTTTATCCCATACCTCCTTTGAAGTATTGCAGCCTTTAATTAGCTTTAGTTCTGGTGGGGATATTGGTAAAAGTAGCTCTGACCTTGCCTTTGAGTCTTCCTTTAGGAACGCACTTTTTTGTTCGACAGTCGCAGTCGCCGCTAACGTTTTTTCACCACTAGCGTATTCCCATAAGTCGCTTTTAATGAGAATCGCCTGTGCGTGTAAGCACCAGACGGGCTAGTACGCTAAGTTTTATGTCGGACATAAAGCATTCGTCCCATTCTGGCCAATATGCGAGTGCAAGAGGGACAAATGCTTTATGTCGGACATAAAACCTAGTGTGTTAGGGGGGCTGGTATCGTAATTCGATTTTGTCAGCGGTTCTATGCTTCGAAAATTTGAGCTCATTTTTTTTTACTTTCTCACCTTTTATGTTTTTTAATATGCTTTTTCCCTATGCCACAACCACGCTCTGCTAACACTGATGGGGAAAACTGTGGCACTAGCAATTAAACATACAATTATATAAATCCATTACGCTTTAATTATTATATTATAAAAGAGAAATGGCAGACTCGAGGGCCTTTGCCAGAGTCAGTAATTGTATAAATTAACTACGAATAACGAATTAAACCATTATAAAATCAAATAGACGTGACTCTCGCCAAGATGGTGACAATCCTACGTTTTAGTTAGTTAGTTAGTTAATAGTGAAGTTGCAGCCTCAGGGGCCTTTACCAAAGACAGTTTTGACGTCTGATTTGACGTTTAACATATTAATAAGAAAAATATATATATATATATATATATATACTTTTTAGAATGTTTATCTTTTATTGACTGACGGTGTCACTTAACTGGTTTTCGCCTATCGAATGAAAACGTAGGATATATATATATATATATCAGTCACTCATTCTAAAAAGTATTTAACCATGAGGTAGCATCACAGCTTCCAACACATATCCCCATCTCGCTTTATCTTACAGCTTCATATAGCACGTGCAGTCCGCAACGCAGGACAGGACCGTCTGGTGCTCGTGACAGGCTGTCAAAATAGACTGAGATAAAAACAGAAAACAGTGTTTGCTCTAGCGCATGTATTCCTATGTGATCTTAGAGGATTCTGATAGTGATTCTGATTTTATATGATTCATATTATATCAACTAACACGACTCTCCGTAGCAAACGTCGGACTATAGGGGGCAGTTTGAGGGCAAGGTAAGGTTTACAAAAAAATCTTAACTTACGAGTATTATAATGTATTATTTGTAACATAGTTAATTAAATTAGTTACCCGTTATCATTTATTAAAATATACCTACAAATGTACCATGAATGTAAATTAAATCAAATATAACACAGACTATTCAATCTTATTTTTATTTAAAATTTAAAGGATATAAAAATATAAACACCTAACTAACGTACAGCCTTAGAGCCGTGTTCATAGAACTTGACATTGTCCAGTTAACTCATTTGTGTTTTGTTCCTTTCTCACAGCTGCAATTTGTCTGAGTGACGGATAAAGCCAAACGAACTTTTTCTCCATTTTGACTTATGTGTAGTCCAAGTACGTTTATAAATAATGCAGTTAGTTGCTATGATATTTGGAATTTCACATTATAAATACTAGGTACCAAATACTAAGTACAAATACCTACTCGCAAGTGAATTGATTGATTTGCGAACCTTACCTATCATTCTGACATGCCACGAAAATGCCCGCTGGAGTCCGACGTTTGCTCCGTAGTTATTCTTATTCCATCTACAACCGGTTTAAAATTTGTGTCGAAATATGAGAATTACAGCGTAAAATATTAAAACAATATCTTTAATATATATTTTTTAATTTTCATTTAAATTGAATTGATTGAAAGTGAGAAAAAAAACACTTGGCACATAATGCAAATTAGTCATCTTCTGATAAATTGGGGCTGACAAATCATGACATGCATAGACCCCATAAGCCATTGCCTCGATACGATTTGTTCTATGTTGGTTCTGTTAGGATGGCAGCACTGTCACTGTGTAACTTTCGTCGTGGGTGGTTGTGTGATGAATTCGTGAAACGTACGATCAGAAATGTGTATTTGGATAAAAATTGCCTGCATCATATGTTAGCAGCATTTTCAGAGTGATTTCGTAAATAATCACTGCCTTTATCAGCAGTGATAAGCAAATTTTCACGTGTAGACGTACTAAATAGTGTACAACGTTATAAGAAGAAAATGTTATTGTGTGCTAAGTTTCATAATGGCGGCCCGTCGCGTCCCCCGCGCCTCCATTTCGATGACAGTCAAATTATGACAATGTCGATACGTAAAGTTTAGAAATGTTGTGTTTTTGTAAATATTTTAGTGAAAGTTACTGGTTTTATAGTTTATAAGGACTAAAAATGAATTCGGAGCATCACAATATTAACACGGGTGGCGGCCAGCCCCAAGGAAATTCAGAGGTTCGCAGTTTTCCAGTGCTTGGTCACCGTCGTTTTTTTCGTGTTACAATGTTAATTATAGTTGGTTATTGGGTTCGAAATATGAGAGAGTTCAATCTGGTTAACAGCAGCAGCAGCAGACGGCGAATTTGACCCCGACGACGTCTGCCACGGACCTG
The DNA here is from genome assembly GCA_947578815.1 of Epinotia ramella. Taxonomy (NCBI): domain Eukaryota; kingdom Metazoa; phylum Arthropoda; class Insecta; order Lepidoptera; family Tortricidae; genus Epinotia; species Epinotia ramella. The sequence continues at coordinate 9,216,075 of OX388211.1, read as the reverse complement.
CGAGTGAACTCGGCGGCCGTAAACGTCGCTTTGTCTAGCGTCGCAAAGTACTGGGTGTTTACAAATCTTTTTCCGGGGCCTATACCGCAAGTGTCGGTATATGGGCTGCCCACTGGAACGAGAATAGAAAATGGGAAACCAGTGCAGGTAACAAACATTATAAACAGTATTTCATATACTATAATAAGTTCAGTGAATCATAGCAGCTGAAATATGCGGCACTGTTTTATGTGCATATTTCAACATAATAAAGTTTTAGTCTAAAATGTGTATGTGATGGATAGTGGACATTATTTCCTACATATTGGAAGGATTATTTCCTAAATATTACTCTAAATGAAAAAACTTTGCAAGCATACAACCATCACTAGCCCAGAAATGATGCATATAATTTAGATTTTTTCATTAGTGTTCAAAATTGCCTGCAGATTTCAATGGAGAAACATGCTTGTGATTCTGTTTTAAAAAAAGTTAGAAAAGCATTAACATTTTCACACTACAAATAAATCTAGTCTTTTCAGTTTGTTAGCAAATTAATTGTTTGGACTTGCAAATACTCACCACTACCATGTATCAACAATAATATAGTTATTATAGATATGTAAATTCAGTATTATGGCGGCATAATTACAATTAATTAAATAACCTTACTGAGATATGCCATAATTATTGTTGAACTTGTTAAGATTTAACTCTAATTGCATGCTGTAACATGGATCTATGCTATTTATACAGGAATGTATTTTAATAAAATATACAAGAGGATGATAATGGCGCAATCTGCAAAAGTTGAAATTCCTTTAGGTAGTAACAATTCTTAACACTGGTTGCTGTTGACGTGATATCGCGCCCTAACTGTATAGAATAAGTCATGATCAGTCTGTCTCCATTTTTAATTTTTCAACATCTTCAGGACCTTGGTCAAGCCCATGCAAGCATACTCAATGGTGATCCCAACATTATACTTGGACATCCGGGACAGACCCAAGTTACTGTCTCGGCGGCGCAACAGTTACCACAGATTATTGCCACACAGACGCAAACACATGGTAATTATTATGATTATTGCTAAATCTCATTCTACTAACTGCTTTTACTATTTGGTTCCTGCTGAAAAGGTACCTAATTAATCATCATGAGGCTGATACTGAAATTAGTTTTTGATTAAACCCATTTTCAAATATGACTACTTCCTCCCTGATTCCAACTGGAGTGCTTTACTAAATTCAACTAAAAACAAGTTAAAGTCTGATAACACCTTCCTAATTAGTTCAGAGAATGCAGCGATATGTTAGAGAAAGATGATGAACTCCTGGGTGGATTGCAAATAAATAGGGGTGTGACCTACTATTTTTTACGATGCCATTCAAACCAGGTTTTGGAGAGGAACAAACGTTTGTATGGGGGGAATTAAAGAACATGAATACCCAAAAAAGTTAGTCAAAGATTGACCTCGCTGGCGCAGCGAAACGTTTCATACTAATTGACACAAAAGTATGACGTCACAATCGGCTATTTGTACTAATTGTTGTATGGAAAGTCAAGTAAATTGCTCTTTCGGTTGTAAAAGACTGTGCTTAGGTCCATAGTTGTCACACAATTTTGTTTCTATAAAAGCCTAAGCATTCTATTCGTAGCTTTAAATTTACTCTTGGATAATGAAAAGAAAGCATGGTTTTTCTAAACTTTCTAGGTCCATATTTTTTATTACTTATATATTTTTTTTTTATTTATACTTTATTACGATCATTTGATGGTTTACGATCCATTTAGCAACTCAACGTTATCAATTTAATCCTGCGTCTAAATCTATATTGTACAAAGTTAATGCCTTTTATTCTACACTTTAATTTTAGACCATTAACTATGTCATTTTTTACTGGTAATTCACCCTGCCCTCTTTTGAGATTGAGAGACAGGTTAATTAGGGAGGTGTCTGCCTCCACCCCCTAAGATAATCCTGGAGGTTTTTTTCTTAACCCAGGCTATCCAAGTACAGGCACTGGCAGTAGTTCTATTTTAGCAGTTGTAATGTAACCTTGAATTGTGATGATTTTTCAGTAATATAGCTTATAATATCAGCATAACATTTAAGCGGCAATTACACTGCGTCGTTCACCTAATGCGGTCGCCGAATTCATTTTAAACTACTTAGGCCAACAAACGTCGTCTTTACATACCTACTCCTTCTGTCCGCCTACTAACGGCGACTTGGCAGCTGTCGATCGCCGAATGCGGCCGACTAACGTGTTCTTTACACTTTTGCGGTCGCCCCATGCAGCATGCGGCGAACGACGAAGTGTAAATGCCGCTTTACGTTGAAGCTGCAGAACAGTATGAGTCCCTCATGTATGATAATAAATTGTCTGTTTATAGATGTCCTAGCTCATGTGCAGCAACAAGAGCTACAGCAGGGCACGGTCAACTCCGGACAGGTGACGACTAACACGGGTCAAACAACCCATCAGCAGGTAGCCAATAATCGGGTCGAGTTTGTACACCATAACATTGATATGGTAAATCATGTGGTAACCCACTCCGTTTATTAGCGGGAATGTTAACTGTTCATGGCTGTGTAGATAGTTGGATTAATGTGAGCTTGTGTATGATATTAGAATGAGGGTTTTCTGAAATAGTATAGAAGGAACAAAGACACGCAAGCAAAATACAACTGTATGCTCTGAGTTTAAGGTAGCTTTTTGCATGTTTCTTGGACAGAATTGACTATTATAGTTTTGGTCCTACTCCTCCATTTTGTAAGAAGCAGCAGAAATATTATACAGTCAGCAGCAAAAGTAGCGGGTCAAGTGCTCAAAATGACCTACACAACACACGACTCTAATGTCAAGAGGATAAGGACTGTCTAGATCATTTTGAGTGTGTTATTTTACGTAGCTACTTCTGCTGCTGATTGAACCCACTATGTTTTGCCATAAGGCATACAAATATTTTATGACAAGATGGATCATGCATCTGATTTGGATATATGGGTAGTTAGTTCATTTTATTTCCAATGCCATTTTAATATCAATACAATACATGACACTAAGGGCTCTTCTTTGACTATGGAACAAAAATATATTCTGAAACAGGCTCTAGTGAAAACAATGAGAAGTCAGCTGTTAGCTGTCCAAGAGGTTAGAATATTAAAATTATGATCCATCTCTATTAATTTAGAAATCTAGGTGGAAGCACATAATGTTAATCTAGATCTGTCAAAACACTTATGTTCCTGAAACCCCTCATTGCATGTTGAAATTGATAGGGGTGTAGACTAAATAAAATAATCAATAATGTCATATTTTCTCGAAAAAGGATTAAAAATGTACGAGGGCAGTCCCAGAAGTACCCGACCTGACACGCTTAAAGAGGTTTTTATTTTGAGTAAATACTCTTTTTGAAAATAATGCACTTTAAAAAGTTTAAATTTGGAATTCGAACACGCAGCGTCGTTTGTCTTTTGTTTAGTAGCCATCAATAGTGGACGCTGTGAACAAATTTTCAGACATGGAGAAAATTGGCCATCGTTATGTGATACAATACTTTCATTTGAAAGGTTTTAGTCCAACTATTATTAAAGCGGAGCTAGATTCTACTTTGGGGGAGTCTGCTCCATCGTTTACAACAGTATAATATTGGGTGGCAGAGTTTAAACGCGGTCGCTCTAGTTGCGAAGATGAACATCGATGTGGTCGACCAAATGAAGTGACTACGCCAGAAACAGTAAAAAAAATCTACAAAATGGTATTAGATGACCGTAGATTGAAAGTACGCGAGCTAGCAGACATGGCAGGGATTTCAAAAAGTGCTGTACATCGCATATTGACTGAAAATTTGGATATGAAAAAGATGTGCGCAAGGTGGGTGCCGCGATTGCTCACAGACGAACAAAAACGACGTCGCGAAGATATTTCGACCGAGTGTTTGGCAATATTTCACAACAATAAAGCGGAGTTTTTGCGGCGTTTTATCACTATGGATGAAACGTGGGTGCATTATTACACACCAGAGACGAAAGAACAGTCTAAGCACTGGACTCGAAGAGGAGAACCGGCCCCAAAGAAGGCAAAAACCGTTCCATCAGCAGGAAAGGTCATGGCCTCCGTTTTTTGGGATTGCCGTGGGATAATCTTCATAGATTATCTTCAGAAAGGAAAGACTATCAATGGCGAGTATTATGCTAACCTTTTGCATCAATTGAGTGAAAAAATCTGTGAAAAACGACCGCATCTGGCGAAAAAAAAAATTTTGTTTCACCATGACAATGCACCAGTACACGTGTGCCAAGGCCATGGCTAAAATCCGCGAGTTAAAGTTCGAATTACTTCCGCATGCACCCTATTCGCCCGATTTGGCCCCTTCCGATATTTTTTTATTTCCAAATTTAAAAAAATGGCTTGGTGGTAAAAGATTTGCCAGCAATGATGAAGTGGAGGCTGCGGTTGATGGGTATTTTGACGAGCTCGACAAATCTCACTACAAACAAGGCGTTGAAGCTTTCGAACATCGCTGGGCCAAGTGCATAGAACTAAAAGGAGATTATGTAGAAAAATAAAATAAAAGTTTTAGATTTTCTTTTGTTTTTTTTTGTCAGGGTGGATATTTTTGGGACTACCCTCGTAGTCAAATGGAGAAAAAGTCAACGCAAAAGGTTAGATCACGAAGTTATAAGTGTCCAAAGTTTTAAGGGGTTTTACGTTTTCGCAAAACGCAACTTCATATGAAACGATGACGCTGGAAGAATGTGACGTCACAGAAGACGGCAACGTGCCGCGCCGCAACGTGGTCGACGCGGCCCCCCGGCAGCATCCTGTAATGTGACGTCACACACTGTTTGCGTTTTCTCTCTCTAACAAGCAATATTAAAACGGTTGTAGCTTCGTTATTCTTTGAGATATCTGAAAAGGATTTTCGTCACTAGGCATATTTTTTTGCCTTTATTTTGGAGTAATACTAATTTTCGAGTCTACACCCCTATTATTGATGCAGCAGCATCTTTGCCATCGAAGAGTCTCATCCCGTTTACATTAGTTCTCTTGTGATGTTTTCCATTTATTTTCCTTCATAAAATAGATAATTCTTAATTTTAACTGGAGCATGTATTCCGAATCCAATTTAAATGAAGTTGTTGCATGTGTCTTGATTTTAAAGTCTGACCTAATGTAATTTAACTTTTTAATTTCTTGTTTATCGAAATGTAGTCATATATGTGTTTAGGTATTACTTTTTCTAGTTACAGATAATAGATTAGAGTATAAATTATTGTAATGTCATGTGACTGAATAGTTATAACTTCCTGTTTTATTTGCACGCGATCGCGCGACGTCATAACTCTTTGGTTTTTGGTCGCATGTATTTACATTTTTATCAGAAAAATGACGTTCTGGTGTTTAGAGACGGGCCAATCGACTATTTCTTGTTTCTCATTTCCTTGAAATGAGCGCTTCCGTGCCTTAGCGTGCCAAGCAGATGATCCCGGCTTCTGTCAATGACAGTAGTCGTTAAGCCGAGTTAGAGGCCTTCGGGCGGCTTAGAGCTAGGTTTAGATGAAGCCAGTCCTGGCTCACTGGCTTGAAAAATAGGCCGGCGCTCTATTCCCGCCAGTGCTGGCAGCCAGTGCTACCTGGCTTAAGAACTTCTAACAGTTGAGTTGCCCACTCACTTGACAAAGGGGGGACAACTGTTACTCGCGTCCGCAGGAGCTACCTACCACAACCCTGCACGTGTCCCCTGGGTGGTACTAAAGAGTGACAAACTTTAAAAAGGCCAAAATAATGTATGCCATACGATTCAATAAAAAACAATATCTCAAACTGGAAAATCTCTGAGATGCGGGCCCAGCAGTGAAAAAAAAACAAGTGAACAAGAAAAAGTTGATTGATTCCTTGGAATGTTTTGTTTCTGATTTGACTATAGACAATATTTTTTCTAACCAGGGTCACCACTCGCAACAACACATAATGCAGCAGCAGCTAATGGCGGCGACACGGCCAGATCACTCCAACCAGCAGGTATTTATAATATAAAATGAATAAAAACATTGTGTACAGTCTGCCTCACAAGATGCTGAACACCTTTGTACCGTGTCGTTAAGGAGATGCCTTGATTTGAGTCGTACACGCCCCTAGACAGAGACTCGCTGATGCCTTCCGCGCACGAGGAAAAGAGATGTAACACTCTTCGGGGATGGCTTTTTTGGACAAATTTCGATAAATACCTAACTTAGTGAAGTTTTATTTAAATTTCATGAAGTGAGATTTTAGATGAGATAAAATACTACGGTATTAACTTGATTGTGTCGTAATAGTTATTTACGATACAAGTGCCGAAAATAGGAAATTCGCAACGAGTGGTGATAAATTAAAACACGACCGAAGGGAGTGTTTTAAATCGACACAAGTTGCGAATTACCTATTCGCACGTGTATCGTACAACGTTTTACTGTACATATGTCTCTTTAAAGTTTCGACATATGCACGAAAAGTGCTCTTTTCCGCACTAGTGCGGGAAAGTAGCACCATATGTACAGTAAAATAATGTATCGTTTGAGTAAGTAGGCTGAGTAAAAAAAGGAAAATACAGACCCAACTTTGGATTTTTTTCTATCGAGGAAATTTTAAGCAATCGTGTCAATAAAATAAGATAAACAATCATATAGTCAAGAATCGTATATCTGAAAATCAGACCTTATTGTTTCTTAATCTAGTCAGAACGGCGTTTCAAAGCACGCGATAATTTCCAATGCACCGCCTTAACGTCATGTTTAATTAAACTGCGCTACGAATTTGTGAAACAGGTGAAAGAGACAAGGCACCAAGGTGTTTAGCTACTTGTTCGTTAGACTGTACGTTAACCTGTATCTCGTTTTGCACATTATAAACAAACATTCCTATATTCACGCTGCTTTTATCCACAAATGGCAGGTCAGCGAGGTAAGCTGTGTAAGTGATCCTGCTTATTATTACCTTTCGTTGACACGAGCGTTTTTTTAACGTGCTGCGGATGTAATTATTTTATTTAAAAAACGGGCCAAGTGCGTGTCGGACCACGCGCAGTGTAGGGTTCCGTAGTTGCCCGTCTGTCTGACCTTTGTTATGGGGCTTCTATACGGGCAACATTTTTACGGCAATGTAATGTAAGACAGCAATAGTTGCCAGGCAGAAATTGCAGGTAAACGTGGCACAAGTTTAGAAGCCCCATTACATCGACACGCGCGCGCCAACGAATCTTTGCGGTTACGTCGCCAGTATTTGTACGACAGTTGGCTTTTTAAAGTACATTTATTAAGTTGGTCGACTATTTCTCGTTAACTAGTTATGCCTACTTATCGTTGATAGTTTTCGAAGTAAATACATTATATTTACTTCTGCCGGCAGGGGGCCGGACACAACTCTATTAAGAATTAGAGCTTTAAAGCGCAATATCACGCAAACGCATCCCTGAATTGAATAATAGTCTTTAAAGACCCATCTTAATTTTAAACAAGCTATCCAACTTTGCTCCACACTATAGGCTGAAGAAAATGACATCCTCACTTTATGGAGGACATCCTCACCTTACTAATAGGGAGTTACCCTATTATTATTATTTTCCTTGTTACTGCGGAACCCTAAAAAGATAGCTGCGTCCGTATCGGTCTTTTGAAAACCGCTCGTGTCAATGAAAGCTTTACTAAACTGCTTTATACATAATACAAAACTAGTATTTTGGGTTTATTTAAAATGCACTTCGCAATATTCACAGTAAATTACTTATATTGTATTTATTTTTTAATATAGCTATGTTATTATAAAAAATAGTCATGTTTCCAATCATGCTTTATATTCCATTGAAGTATCATTAATTATTTTGTATTTGAAGCACCATGCAATCAAATTATTCAATAGTAGTTACAGGACCGGAAAATACAGAAAAATAATTCACACTTTTTACCTTTTGAACGCCAAGGATGCCTAAAGTCGTCGTTTGTTCTCCTCTCCACAGCACTGAAAGGTTTTCATAGTATATGTTGTCTAAGTTACCGTCATATTTTCAAGCAAGGTTATACTATAGATAGGCCACTTCACTTAGTTCTAGCTTGCGCGGAAGCGGAGGTAGGACGATAGAGGGATGCGGGCGCCGGGCTTCGCTTACCGCGCGTCGCCCGCACCCGTTATCGTCCTACCTCCGCTCCCGCGCACCGCGCAGGCGAGGATTAAGTTAAGTGGTCTGCATATAATTATGTTTAAAGGTCACAGCTCATTAGAGCCACCCGGCGCCTTTAGCGGTTAGTATTCTTTATATGGATTTGTACGGGCATGCGCTCACTACATCAACTCCGTAGGCGGTGCGGGTCGGGCGCCGGGTGGCTCTAATGAGCTGTGACCTTAACCTCTCGTGTTATTCGTCAAAGGTTTGGTGATAAATTTATAAATAACTCACTACCTTTGATTCGACTTGAATGTCCTTGCAATTGCTTGTATTACTCGCATAGAGTACCGAATATGTGTTAATCTAGACCAGAGAGTTAATTGTCGAGCAAGCAAGGACAGCGTACTATAATTTTCCCATACAAAAAATGACACCTAACATTCATACGAAGCGTTACGCATTCGCCAACGACATAAAATCATTGACACAAGTGGATTGACACTATCCTCGATGTTACTAGATCCAGCTAACTGTGAGTGAAGACGGGATCGTCACCGTGGTGGACCCGGGCGGGGGCAAGCTTGTGGATAAAGAGGAGCTGCATGAGGCGATCAAGATGCCGACAGACCACACCCTCACTGTGCACCAGCTGCAACAAATTGTTGGGCAACAGGTGGGTTGATGAGTCTATAGTGTGGATAAACTGAGGAACGTTGAATTGATAGCAGTCTGTATAATGTTGAGGAAAGATTTTTTTGCTCGGAACTGTGCTGAAAGATTTTTTATTTAGTTGTTCCTATTCCAATGTAACTTTTGAAAAGATGGATACGTATCTACGCTGATAAATGAAACCATCATACTATTTCACTAGATTTTGAAACAAAACTTTAACTTATTTAAACACCACATTGGTTGAATCTACCAAATTTAAGCAGTAAGCTAGGTAGATATATAATTGAATCCCTTTCCAGGGTAGCTGTTCAAAAGTGCTAGTCAAATGTCAGTCTTATTCATTATTTATATTCATATTCATTTAAGTATTCACAATATTGATAATATCACATGTCAGTATAGTGTAAGATAATAATAATAATATTATGTAAAATAAAGTCAATTCAATAACAGCATAGGGTCAATAAGAAAGTCAATAAGAAATGTAAAAAGAATAAATTTATAAATGTAAAACTACAAGCTACGGTTTGACACTCAAAAAATTCGCGAAGCTATAAAATGTGTGCTCGAATCTGTGCTCATCAACATTAAGAGTCCGCAGTAAGCTCGATTCTCCATACAAACGTAGTTACGCTCTCATTTTAAAATTACGTGTTGGATTGTAACGAAACTTTGCATGTACAATGACATGAACATGAGGTATATCCAGGTCTGTAATTGGTTTATGTAGCTTCAGATACCATAGTAAAAAAATACGGCGAATTTAAGTTTTTCATACAAAACTTGTTTTTGCTGTATTTCGTTTGTTTTATAAACTGGAACCATATAAACTAATTACAGACATAGATATACCTCATGTCATTGTATATGCAAAGTTTCGTCACAATCCAACACGCAGTTTTAAAATGAGAACGAAACTCCGTTTGTACGGAAAGGTGAAATTCGGCCGAGCTTACTTAAGAGACATGTTTGACAGGCAGTCGGCAATATTTATTCTCTGGCTGGACAAAGGGTTAAAGACAAAAATATTTACCTAAACTTATTTCCAGGTGCTAGAAAACGTGGTCCGTATCGAGCAAGCCACCGGCGAGCCGGCGAACATTCTCGTGACGCAGAACCCGGACGGCACCACGTCCATAGAGGCCAGCGCCGCGGACCCGCTCGCCATCGTCAAGGACGAAAAGAACGGCTCCAAGATAGAGACTACGCACTTCGCGCTGCCCGCCGAGATCAAGGACCTTAAGAGCATCGACTTAAAGGTGAGTTTAACTTAAACATGCTAGTAGTACGAACATTCTCGTGACGCAGAACCAGGACGGCACTTCGTCCATAGAAGCCAGCGCCGCGGATCCGCTCGCCGTCGTCAAGGACGAAAAGAACGGCTCCAAGGTATAGACTACGCACTTCGTGCTGCCCGCCGAGATCAAGGACCTTAAGAGCATCGACTTAAAGGTGAGTTTCACTTAAACATGCTAGTAGTACGAACATTCTCGTGACGCAGAACCAGGACGTCACCACGTTTATAGAGTCCAGCGCCGCGGATCCGCTCGCCGTCGTCATGGACGAAAAGAACGGCTCCAAGATAGAGACTAGAAAAAAAAAAAAAACTAATGGCGGCAACACGTGTTTGAAAGCTGTTGTGGTATTTTATTCATTATTATTTGTTTTCTCGGTCTTTTCTTCCTTGTTTTTGGTTCAGATTAATCAGTATTATACTGCCGCAGTGTTATTATATTTGTATAAAGCGGTCCCGTCTGTCTCGGTCGGGATCCGAACATAGATAATGTCCCACACTAGTGGCGGCGGTGGCGGCGGCGAAGCGGGAAGCGCGGACAACCATTTCACTGATGTAGAAGATTTTGTTCTAGATTTTAGAGCTACTTCCGTTAAATTATACAGAATCTCGGCTTCATCCGATATAGGTAGAGACAAAATACTGTTAACATATCCAGTGTCTAACAGTTTCCTGTCGAACCAAGCTGCTCTCACAGCCTCGCTCCAGACACACTCCAGCAGAACATGTACAACATCTTCAAGAGTTCCACACTCATTACAATTTGGGGAAGGGACTTTTCTCATCAAAAACGCAAACTTATTTGATGCAATGTGGCCGGAACGTAACCTGAGCGCAGTTTTTATTCGATTTCTGTTATATGGGGCCTGGTCAATCCACGGATAATAACATACTTTTGGCTGGATAGTTCTAAACCAAATACCTCTCTCTCTAGAACGTAAATCAAAATACTCTTGCCATTCTACTAAACATCGTTGTTTTACAATTTTAACATAATCCGAGTGCAACGGTAAAACGGTCAATGGAGCCCCGTCCACTACAGCCTGTCGTGCAAGGGCATCTACATCTTCATTCTGTTTTATCTGAACATGGCTGGGAATCCATTGAAGTTTAATTTGTTTATCAAAAGATTGAAGTTGGAAGATTACCTCCAAAATGCGATATGCTACCGGTGAACCTCTCACATGTGAGGTAGATCGTGCTAGGTGTACAAGCACTTTTGTAGTCAGTCAGAATAACAATATTATGAAAATTCAAGGATTTGATGTAGGATAAAGCTCCTTCTATGACAATTAATTCTATATGCATAATTGATATATCAGCGTCAATCTTAAGCTTAGCATAATAATTACCAAATGGGTCTAAGAACGCTGCACCTCCCTGTAAATTGTCCTTCGAACCATCAGTAAAGATTTTGTACCAAGATCGGAAATCATCCCCCAAAGGGATGAAGTGGGGGTGAAAGTTTGTATGGAGCTACGATATAAATGAGTTTCACGCGGACGGAGTCGCGGGCAGAAGCTAGTATATATAATATATATAGTTATAGTATACTAAAATAGTATATAGTATGGATAAATATCTACTAGTTTTTTATTCCACTTATTTAACAAAGACACCTATTTGAAGTAGTTTAAAAGTCTAGCTATTTGAATTGCCAAAATAGGTTATAATTACTTAATTGACCAATCTCACGAGTATAAAAACAAGGAATATGAACATTTATTGAATATCTGTAACTTATTTACCTTGCAGCTTTTACTCCTCTTAGTTCAGCGGACGTAAAGTCACAAATATTTGCGAAGTACGTATTAAATTTAGTCATCATGAACACATAAATTTTAGGCAGATTATCCGACTGTGCCTTGACAAAACCGCCTTCAGTCATTGTGGCGAGTCTTTTTTCACAAGGAGTCACAGCTTTCAGTTAATAATTACCAGAAAACACTGATTATTTATCATAAACAGCGGCAAAACAATGCGAATAACTTTCAATAATCATACTAACGACGCACGGTGCACGGTGACGTCACGTTTCGCTCCGCCAATAGCGTTGCGTTTTGGAAATTTAAACAATTAAATGTATCAATAGAAACATGATAATTTGCAAAAATAATCATGTGTGTATATTTATTAAGCAATATAGATTACACGTGTTTTTTTTGTCCATTTCTAAATCACATGCATATTCCCTATTCACGGTTTTGGAATAACAAAAAGATGCCTTTACTTATTTCTATTCATAACTCGTTTAACTCCTTACCAATACATGGAAGCCCTCAGCTTGAAATGTATTCATTAGAAATTTGGGTTAGTAATATAAATTGGCAAAACGTTATTTTCGATTCGATTCCGACTATCGACCGCGCCAAACGTTTTTATCCCTGTTGTGAACTTAAATTTATCTGTTGCAACTTTATTGATCAGGAATACAGATCTTGGTACAAAATCTTTACTGATGGTTCGAAGGACAATTTACAGGGAGGTGCAGCGTTCTTAGACCCATTTGGTAATTATTATGCTAAGCTTAAGATTGACGCTGATATATCAATTATGCATATAGAATTAATTGTCATAGAAGGAGCTTTATCCTACATCAAATCCTTGAATTTTCATAATATTGTTATTCTGACTGACTACAAAAGTGCTTGTACACCTAGCACGATCTACCTCACATGTGAGAGGTTCACCGGTAGCATATCGCATTTTGGAGGTAATCTTCCAACTTCAATCTTTTGATAAACAAATTAAACTTCAATGGATTCCCAGCCATGTTCAGATAAAACAGAATGAAGATGTAGATGCCCTTGCACGACAGGCTGTAGTGGACGGGGCTCCATTGACCGTTTTACCGTTGCACTCGGATTATGTTAAAATTGTAAAACAACGATGTTTAGTAGAATGGCAAGAGTATTTTGATTTACGTTCTAGAGAGAGAGGTATTTGGTTTAGAACTATCCAGCCAAAAGTATGTTATTATCCGTGGATTGACCAGGCCCCATATAACAGAAATCGAATAAAAACTGCGCTCAGGTTACGTTCCGGCCACATTGCATCAAATAAGTTTGCGTTTTTGATGAGAAAAGTCCCTTCCCCAAATTGTAATGAGTGTGGAACTCTTGAAGATGTTGTACATGTTCTGCTGGAGTGTGTCTGGAGCGAGGCTGTGAGAGCAGCTTGGTTCGACAGGAAACTGTTAGACACTGGATATGTTAACAGTATTTTGTCTCTACCTATATCGGATGAAACCGAGATTCTGTATAATTTAACGGAAGTAGCTCTAAAATCTAGAACATAAGTTATTATAAGTTTTTTGTAGTTATTTTGTTGTCCTTACGGGGCGGTATGTTCGCGTGGCGACAAACCCCATTGTAATAATAAATAAAATAAAAAAAGATAGAGACTACGCACTTCGCGCTGCCCGCCGAGATCAAGGACCTTAAGAGCATCGACTTAAAGGTGAGTTTCACTTAAACATGCTAGTAGTACGAACATTCTCGTGGCGCAGAACCCGGACGGCACACGTTTATAGAGGCCAGCGCCGAGGACGAATAGAGCTGCTCCAAAATAGACATCGCACACTTCGCGCTGCCCGCCCAGATCAAGAACCTTATTAAGAGCACCGACTTAAAGGTGAGTTTTGAGCGTCTTAAAAATAGACCGCGCATCTCGCGCTGTCCGGTTAGACCAAAGTCCTAAAAACTAGTGTCTGCGCTAATTCATGTTGCCAATTCTTGTTACTAGGTAACAAGCGGTCCCTGGGTTACTATAGGATGCCACCTGGATAACGCTATGATGACGACATCGTTAATATTCCACTTTTGTTTGACACAGAGTGTAGGAGCGATGGGGATGGAAGGAGCCGTAGTGAAGATATCAGCGGGAGCCTCCGACCACGACATGCACGCCATGTACAAAGTCAACGTGGAAGATCTGTCGCAGCTGCTGGCCTACCACGAGGTCTTCGGCAAACTCAATGCTGATGGTCAGCCGCAAGCCAAAGTAAGGAAATTTAAACTGTATTCGCTACTAGCGACCCGCCCCGGCTTCGCACGGGTACTATATTATACATATAAACCTTCCTCTTGAATCACTCTATCTATTAAAAAAACCGCATCAAAAACCGTTGCGTAGTTTTAAAGATCTAAGCATACATAGGGACAGACAGCGGGAAGCGACTTTGTTTTATACTATGTAGTGAAACCTTCTCTAGGTTCAACTTGCATTTTACTGTCGTGTCGGAAAGTGAGTTAATCAAAGTCAAATAATTGATGCTGCAAAAAATTATACTAACGTAAAAGCTGTGTAACTTACCAATTATACATGCAAAATGAATGTTATGAGTTTGTATAGATAATCAAAGGTCACAATTTCGAGCACACGGCGAGCTTTGCTGAAGCTTTCAACGCGGGTCACTAGCTATAGGTCACCTGTCAAAATCACCTGCATCGATAATGTTCGCTACAGCGGTTATAAAGCTGCAAAAAGTCCCAGTGTGCAACCGCCCTTAAGAGGAAACACTAAGGGCGAGATAATTGAGATATAGGTATTTGTAAAATGTAATGCTGTCGCGCCAACCTCAAGCCTACCCCCGCAGAGCGCGATAGAGACAACTGCAGCTTGGACCGAAAATACCTATTATAAGTACATAAAATCAACGTTTCGTAGTCCCCTGATTTCTTCTCCAAAACTTGACCTATTTAACTATTTTTTTAAATTAAAAATCAAAGAAAGGCTTTGGTCGTGTTCCTATGTTTTCCTTTTTTTTAATAATCTAGTCAAAACTGTTTTCCGAATGTTTGAACACACCGGAAAATCCGGCATTTTTCTTGGGGTTTTGAAGGTCCATATCTCTTTTAAGAATAAATTTATGAAAAAAAGGAAAACATAGGAACATGGTCAATTAGTAGTTATAGATTTATGGAAAAAAAGGCCGTAGTCTCCTGTTTTCTCCCTGGAGAATTGCCATTCTCCAGGGAGAACAGGAAAACAGGGGACTACGTTTCTATGGAAAAACGGCCCTTGTGTTTTCTCTTAAATTTGTGTTCGATTGAGTATCGAATAAGAATGAGTATTGATAAATAAGAATAGAGTTTATTCTGATTTTAGTCCATACGATTACGAAACGTTTGTCTGTAACCTGTTTTAAACTTGCATCGTTTTAGGTAATAGAAGAAGTGGAGGTCGAAGCGGGAACTAGCGCCGCCATGTCCGCCGACGAGAACTCGCCCGGACACCATGCCTGTGATATTTGTGGGAAAATCTTTCAATTTCGATACCAACTCATTGTCCATAGGTGAGATTAAATGATGTTTCGACGTAGTCTAGCCACTCAAATGGGCTTTAGACCAAGTTAAGGAAATATACTGATATCAAACAAACAAACAAACAAACAAATACTCTTTATTGCACCACGACAGGAGAGAAACATCTTACTAAAGAATTGCTTAATAAATAATGCTAACAACAGGCGGTCTTATCGTTATATCTTTCTTCTACTTCATAAATAAATGTGCGTTCCCGTTCCGTTACGTTCAAAAGTATCTGAGCGGAGCAACCTTATGCTCTTAACAATAAAGTCGTGTTCACACAATTTTGATGACTGTGCACGTATTTTCGAACTGGTACTTCACAGTGCAGCATTTTTTTTTACCCATAACAAGTGAAGAAATGTGACAACACATTAAAATAGTTAAAGACGGCTTTAGGCTTTTAGAAGCCAAGCTCAGTCATTCATCTGCTTCTTGATTCTGCCTCATTTAGCTGGTCTAGTTCCACTTACTTTATACTTAATATATGAATATTAACTTTTATTCCCTTCGCAGACGGTACCACGGTGAAAGGAAACCTTTCACGTGTCAAGTATGCGGCTCCGCCTTCGCCAATCCCGTGGAGCTGTCGAGACACGGGAAATGTCATCTTGGTTAGTAATTATTCCGTATCTATGTTGATTATGATACATTCGTAATATTAATTTTGACGACCGGTTAGCCTAGTGGGTAGTGACGCTGCCTACGAAGCTGAAGGTCCTGGGTTCGAATCCCGGTAAGGGCAAAAATTTGTGTGATGAGCATGAATATTTTGTGTCTGAGTCATGGAAGTTTTTCTATGTATTTAAGTATTTATATCTATTATATATATCGTCTAGTACCCATAACACAAGCCTTACTGAGCTGTGGGACTACGTCGATTTGTGTAAGATTGTCCCTTAATATTTATTTATTTATTTAATTTCGGCTTCCGCAATTTCTCGTTCGTATTCGGAACTGGTGTTCAAACATTACTTCGGATCACGGCGATCAGTATTAATCAACATCGCAATGTCGTTAACTTTTTAGTTACGAATATTTTGATGTTGTACAGTCAGCATCATATGAAGACGTGTTGCGATATATTTGGCTACTTTGACTGCTGACTGTACATGTGTAAAACATATTTATGATACATTTATGTGTATTTTGAGGTTTTTTTTTTCATATGTTAAAGTGGTATGCTCCACTACTTTGTTATTCATCATCATATCAGCCGAAAGACGTCCACTGGTGGACATAGGCCTCCCTCAAAGAGTGCCAAAGTGACCGGTCATCCGCATCCAGCGGACTCCCGCGACGTTTACTTCAGTCCACCTCGGGGGAGACCCACGGTCAACTGGTTACATTCTGTAATTTTTGATTCAGCCGGCGACTCAGCAGACAGGACTGCTAAGCGGCTGACGCAGGACAAGCCGTACGCGTGCACGACCTGCCATAAAACGTTCGCGCGCAAGGAGCACCTCGACAACCACGTGCGCAGCCACACCGGGGAGACACCCTACAGGTTTGTAACCGAAGCATTAATTATCACTAACTCAAAGCGTACGCTGAAACTCGCGCGGACTTCTCATGTTAAGAGGGAAGTATACCTTTGAAATACCTCATACTCGTCCATACAAAAAGAGAACGTTTTTCCACTCCTAAATATTTTCCAATCTCAATTATTTTTTAGTACCTACGTTATTGACACGATGTGTGGTGATTTCCTTTTTTCAATATTTGCAATTAATTCAAACTTATAGGCACCTTTTTTTTTTTTTTACCGGAACCTATAAACCCAGATTATATTATGCTGAAGCGATCGACATTAAAATCAATGTGATTTGTTAAGATTT
Organism: Epinotia ramella; assembly: GCA_947578815.1. Lineage (NCBI taxonomy): Eukaryota > Metazoa > Arthropoda > Insecta > Lepidoptera > Tortricidae > Epinotia > Epinotia ramella. Next base: position 9,198,832 of record OX388211.1, on the reverse strand, counting down.
AGTTAGTAGAAAACGTTTTCACCCGAAATGGATATTTCATATAAAAAGTACCTATTATCAGTTGCGAGCTGCTAGCTATACCTTCCCTATTAACATAATGTCGATGTTTTGGCGCACGCCCTCTGAAGACTAATCACAGTGAGGGAAAGGAATGGATGAAATGTTTATCATGTAGAGTTGTTACACCTGGAGCAACAACCAAGTCTAAAATATACCATCAATTGGCAGAAGCGTCAACCAATGGTGAACAAACATCTATCGATTCATTATGCATGATCAGTACAGTAGCAGCCAAAGATATGTTTACACTTTGCAACTAATTGCATTGTAATAAGGCGAAAATTGTACATATAACATTGACGTCAGCTGCTAAGAAAGATCTCGATAATTTTCCATTTATAATTTCCTGAAATGGACACTTTCTTAATTTCTTATTAAAGTTTCCATAAACCTCCCAAAAGTTTCTCATATTTTTATACTTTGCTATACTTGAAGGGTCTTATGTTCCCTGCTTATAATTGAACATTCGAGTGAACTTCATGGATAGTAACTTAAAAAACAAAATCTTCTGGATAGTAACTAACATATTCCCTCCCAACAGATGTCAATTCTGCGCGAAGACCTTCACCCGCAAGGAGCACATGGTGAACCACGTCCGCAAGCACACGGGCGAGACGCCGCATCGCTGCGACATCTGTAAGAAAAGCTTCACGCGGAAGGAACACTTCATGAACCACGTCATGTGGCATACAGGTACTAAATAACACCCGTATTACAAAAAAAAATAAAGTATTTATTTATTCTGAAATAAAAAGTTTGGTCTATTATGCACCCACCATCCACATATTACACGCAAAATTCCAACATTTTGGACAACCCCCGGTGTGTCCCAGATTTTCCGATCTTTTCGACACGTACTGTCATGTTTGGCATGGCCTCTTCTCCCTCCTATTGCTGTTACGTGATATTTGGATGGCCCCTTACAATACGCACCACATACGTTTGTACCTCTGACACCTTTACCACCTACCAGACACAAACACAGATGTAAAATAGATGACGGTGACCAGGAATCAACTCAAGCAAAATAATTACTTTCAGTCTCCCATTGCTTAGCCAGTAGAAAATGATCATGACACTTTCACAACCAATCTTTTCATAGCGCTACGTTCGTAAGGCGTAGCCATAGCATATCATGTGTTTCTAGCTAGTTGATTGCCAGCAGTGAAAGTGTTGACAGATTTTTTAAATGTTTGTGCTCCATTCCTCGTGCATGCCCGTAAACTATTGTAATGAATAAGTATTTTTAAAGAGCTGTAGAATATTTCTGTTTTAGTCGGTAGGGCAAACCTACCTAATAGTTGGCCCCATAATTATGAGCATGTTCAACCTTCTTACAATGTGGTGAAGAATCGTGCCAAAACTAGTTGTGCATATCTTCTTTGGGTGCCAACTAGTGGGTGGTTTACTCTAGTTTACTAAATCAGAATATAGTCAAGTAATTTTACCCTCGGGAACTTCCAAGCCTGCACCGATCGGGGTACACGGTGGTGCAGAAATTAGAATAATTGAATGATTCAACTATTGACACACGTTCAATGTGAGTTATTGGAAATCTAACACATAAATGTAAGTGAGATTAACATTATGGTCTCCCAAACTTATAGTTCTCTTCGTAAAACGCAAAACCTTTAACATTTATTTTCCATAAATCGGAAACAAGTTTGTCGAAGAGAATAATAAATGGGAGTGACATAGTTGCATCATTGAATAACATTTTATTTTCTGCTCCACCCCCATAGGTGAAACTCCACACCATTGTCAAATATGCGGAAAGAAGTATACTAGGAAGGAGCACTTAGCGAACCATATGAGATCACATACGAATGATACCCCGTTCCGCTGCGAACTCTGTGGGAAGTCTTTCACGAGAAAGGAACACTTCACCAATCACATACTGTGGCATACTGGTCAGTATATGCTTCTTCAAATTTAATATTTTGAGCTCAATTTCGGTGGCAGGCTTGGCCTTTCTGTTTGGATGTTAAGTGTGCTAATGTCATGTTTGTAATTGATTTATACATAAATGTGGTTGGAATATCTGGACAGCCCTTTACATAATATAATGTATGCCCTTTACATATATAACTGCTGATATAGCTAGACTGAGGAGCAGAAATATGGACAGATAGTCACCCAATACTTCTCAAGTCATCATCATCCATATGTTAGGGCTCTGTCACTTATATTCAAGATTGTGTTGCAGAATCTTTCATTACGAGAGTTCTGCGACAGTCCTTTAAACATCTAATCTGGAAGTATCTGGTCTTGCGCTTTCTTTTTATTCCCAACAAAATAAAACAACTTTAAAATTTCAGGAGAAACGCCCCACCGCTGCGACTTCTGCTCGAAAACCTTTACGCGCAAAGAGCACCTCCTCAATCACGTGCGACAGCACACGGGCGAGTCCCCGCACAGATGCAACTACTGCTCCAAGTCCTTCACGCGCCGCGAACACCTCGTCAACCACGTGCGGCAGCACACCGGCGAAACGCCCTTCCAGTGCGGCTACTGTCCCAAGGCCTTCACCCGCAAGGACCACCTAGGTAACATCACATCCGTACTCATGCCTGCCTTGTCAAACTATATATTTTTTCACAATAAAAGCGACCAGCATAGGTTCATATCAGTATCAAATGTCTTTTAGGGTCCATCGGTTAACATTTTTACTGACCTATTTAAACGGTTTTTGGTTTGTGTTGATGCTAGATGCACTTCGCCAGTGCTCCCGAAGATGCGTTGTGTTGAGAGCGAGGGCATTTGTTTCTTCAGCTGTCAACACGGCGAATCCTCAAACATATCAAGGGTCGGCATCGCCCATGTTACTCCTTTGGAGTGGCATGCGTCTATAGGCTTCGGTGTCCGTTTACCATCAGGCGGGCCGTACGCTTGTTGGCCACCGTCGTTGTATTAAAAAAAACTTGTATTATAATATTCAGCCCCATATTTAACGGGAGCCTCTTCTTGCAGAAGTCCTATAGTTTGCTAAAAAGAAAGATCCATACTTGTTCTTTTCCATTATGGTGAGCCTCTTGTCAAGTATGATTGTGTATTGTACACGTTTATAATTATTATTCTTGTTTGTCAACAGTGAATCACGTGCGACAGCACACCGGCGAGTCGCCGCACAAATGCTCGTTCTGCACCAAGTCGTTCACACGCAAGGAGCACCTCACCAACCACGTGCGGCAGCACACGGGCGAGTCGCCGCACAGGTGCACCTACTGCGCCAAGTCGTTCACTAGGAAGGAGCATCTCAACAACCACGTCAGGTGAGCGTACTGTTGTTTCTCAACAGTCAATCAGCGAACTGCGAGTCACCGCAAAAATGTTTCTTCTGCACCAAATCCTTAACGCGCAAGGAGCACCTCACCGACCCAATAAGGTTGGCAAGGCTTTCATAATTTTATTACCTCGAAAGGGTTTCGTCGATAAATGCTGAAGATCGGTATAAAATAGTAAAAGCGTAAGTGCGGAGCAAATTCATACAATTTAAAGGACAACCAGGTGAGAATGAAAAGTGCAGGACGCAAGTGCAATTGAGCATACAAATGTTTATTAATTATTTTGAGAGTTCATGTAATGTTCTATCCACAGGGTTCTTTAGACACACTGCCTCTTTATATGTAAAATGCATGAGCCAATCGTTAAGTTACGCAAAGGTATATCAAAAACAATGCTGTGCTACCCACTACTCTGCAGAACTTCCATTAATTCTAACACAATCATAGATCCAAAGTATGCATGAACTCTGTTCCCAACAAGGTAAGCAAACTCTACTACATACGAATTCTGGCGTCATTTGTGCCGTTCCCCCCTAAGCTAGTAGCACAGCATTGTACATTCCGAGCTCGGTCCCCTCCCCTCCCTTTTATATTTGTGTGTGAATCGGAATGTACTTGCTGTTGCAGACAGCATACGGGGGAAACGCCGCACAAGTGCACGTTCTGCCCGAAGGCGTACTCGCGCAAGGAGCATCTCAACAACCACATCAGGCAGCACACGGGCGACGCGCCGCACTCGTGCACCTACTGCAACAAGAGCTTCTCTAGGAAGGAGCATCTCGTCAACCACGTTCGGTACGTATACTACCAGTGGCCGCGTCTAGCTGCTGACGCGTTTAGTGGTCGCGTCCGAGCCACAAGCTGCGGGAGTGGCTGTAATGTGTGGACGCTCTAACATGGAAACGTCGCACATTTGCACGTTGTGCCCTAAGGCGTACCCACGCAAGGAGCATCAGACAGCATACCGGAGACGCGTCGCACACGTGAACCGAACACCGAACCGGTGGAACCGAGTCCGAACAGGTAACCGTCCCAATGTACATGGATTATCAGGCTGTACATTATTGGGCTGTGCATTATCAGCTCGTACAAAATTTGCAACAAGAGCTGCTCGAGGAATACGTTCGGTGCGTATATACGAGTACAGCCTTGTTGGGCAGCGTCCGGGGAAACACCCCCAAGACGAACTAGAGACCCGCAAGGCGACGCGATGTGAACGAAGCCTCAGCAGTTCTTATACTGGAATAGGTGAAATTGTGTATCTTCTCGTCATGATGACGAGTTCCTTTTAAAAAATAGAAAATATAATCATTAAAAAGTACTAAATTATATTTTGTTTTTGAACAGGCAACACACGGGCGAGACGCCTTTCAAGTGCACCTACTGCTCGAAGTCGTTCTCCCGCAAGGAGCACCTCACAAACCACGTGCACCTACACACGGGCGAGACTCCGCACAAGTGCCCCTTCTGCACCAAGACTTTCTCGCGCAAGGAGCACCTGACCAACCACGTCAGGTCAGTATCAAGAGACGAGGCCACTCGATACACTAGGTCTCCACTTCACATATTCAGATAGAGCATGTCATCATCATGAGTATCATACCAGCCGAGAGACGTCCACTGCCGCCCCCAAATGAAATACCGGGGCCACCCGTATTATTAATGAGACTTACTAACAAAGTGACAACATATAAAATTGGGAGAATTACACTGGCTAAACTTGACATTTGGTCTCTGATCAGATTGGGAGACTCTCCACTAGCTAGAGAATTTTCAGGCCAAGAGTAAAGTTATAGGATTAGTCGGAGTGAATAAAGTGAACGAAATCTTAGGATCATGGGAAATAGAAAGCCAGCGAAGCTCAGCGAAACCAACGTGATAAAAATTATAATCTTTTTTCGTGCCGTAACGCGACCCCGCTTTGCAGGAAATTAATTAGAAATCGACTGTCGAGAGGTTACCACTGTCCAGTCTTAAACCTTATGTCGATGACGCAAAGGCGTCTTGTAGCTACCCTTCCTCTCCCGCTGACCTATATATGGGTCACAGCTGTTGTCTCCGTGGGCTCCCGCTGACACACATATGGGTCACTTTTTTCAAAATACTTTATACTCAATTATATTATATATCAAAATTCTAACTTAAACTACAACATGGAAACGTCCGGGATTTAAACACCCTTACACTTTCGGGATCTCGGAGACAGAAAGGGTTAATACATTGTAATTGATTATGCAATATAACCTCCAGGATACACACGGGCGAGTCGCCTCATCGCTGCGAGTTCTGCCATAAAACGTTCACGCGCAAGGAGCACCTCACCAACCACCTCAAGCAGCACACCGGAGACACGCCGCACTCCTGCAAGGTCTGCTCCAAGGCCTTCACCCGCAAGGAGCACCTCGTCGCGCACATGAGGTAATAGAACCTGTTGTCACATGGTCAGAAAGGTCCATCTACCTTTCTCTCTCTCTCTCTCTCTTTGCATGCGTTAAAAAGAATAGTGGATGCCGATTATTGTGCCGTACATTAACCGGCACCGTCATAAAGTGGCAATAGGGGTGGTTAGACACCAAATAAAATAACCAATAATGTTGAATTTTCCCGAAAAAGGATTAAAAATATTGTCAAATAGAGAAAAAAGTAAAGCCGGGATGAAATAATCATAAAGTTATGTGTCCATTTTAAGAGGGGTTATATTCTGTCCCTTTCCGCTAAACGCACCTTCATATGAAACGATTGTCATTTACTGACAATTATGACGCTCGTTTTCTGTCTCTAATAAGCAATATTTAAACGATTGTGGCTTCATAATTCTTTGAGACATCTGAATGGGATTTTCGTCACTAGGCATATTTTTTTGCCTTCTTTCTTTGGAGTAATAAAAAAAACGCCTGTGAAAGTCTTCATGGGCAGATATAGAAGTATTTTGTACTTAAGACGTGCGCGGTAATAACGGAAGGTCTCTTGCTGCAAATTTATCGACCTTGCCAGCGGCTCGGACGTCAGATTACCTCTTTAATGCAAAATTTTGTCTAAAATTACTTTGGTTAAAGTTTGACGGTTCCCGGTATGAGAACAAATGCTGTATTTGCCGTTAACCAGTCCGATAAATACTGTCGATGCAATCCACTCTAAAAGTGATGTGTCTTGTTTCCAGATCGCACAGTTGCGGCGAGCGGCCGTTCAGCTGCGGCGAGTGCGGCAAGTCGTTCCCTCTCAAGGGCAACCTGCTGTTCCACGAGCGCTCGCACAACAAGAACGGAGGCGGCGCCCGACCCTTCCGCTGCGAGGTCTGCTCCAAGGACTTCATGTGCAAAGGTACCAACCAACCCGATCTAGGTATTACCGGGGACGTAGAGAGAACATACGTGTAAGGATAATGTCTCACTGTGGAAGTGTCTGTTGCATTCTTTTCTATGGCATTCGGACCTCTGCTTAAGGAGAGAGAGAGGTGCATTGGAAATTATCGCGTGCTTTGAAACTCCGTTCCGACTAGATTAGGAAAGAATAAGGTCTGATTTTCAGATATGTAATTCTTGACTATATGATTGTTTATCTAATTTTATCGATACATGATTGCTTAAAGTTTCCTCAATAGAAAAAAAATCCAAAGTTGGGTCTGTATTTTAATTTTTTTACTCAGCCTACTCAAACGATACATTATTTTACGACACAATCAAGTTTATACTATAGTATTTTATCTCATCTAAAATCTCACTTGATGAATTTTAAATAAAACTTCACTAAGTTAGGTATTTATCGATATTTGTCCAAAAAAAGCCATTCCCGAAGAGTGTTACATCTCTTTTTCTCGTGCGCGGAAGGCATAAGCGTATCTCTGTCTAGGAGGCGTGTTCGACTCAAATCAAGGCATCCCCTTAACACGGTGACTAGAGCCTTTTGTGGAGTTTATAGAAGGCGGTCACCGTCCAACAGTATCGTGCATAGTTAATTTTTTCATAATTTCTCCTCCGTCCCATGTGTCCAGTTCCTCGTTTCATGGAACAAGCCATTACCATGATAGTTTTGCTGCATGGTCGGCCTGATCTTTTTTTTCCCACTCGCGACGGACTGTTTCGCTTTGTTCATACTGGAGTTATTGATAGAGTGTATCATGTGTTCTTATTGTGCAGGTCACCTGGCGTCGCACCGGCGCACGCACGCGGCGGGTGCGGACGCGGACGCCGGCGCGGGAGCGGGCGCGGAGGCGGAAACGGACGGCGCGGCGGGCGCGGGCGCGGAGTCCGAAGACTGCGGCGACTGCGTCAAGTGCGAGAAGGACGCGCCCGAGCCCGAGCGGAAACACGCACTCAGGTACAGTCAGCATCATATAGTTAGCAGCAACCACAGTAGCCAAATATATCGTATCACATCTTTACTCCTATAGTAATAATGACGTTTTCGGATATATTTGGCTGCTACTAACTATATGGTGCTGACTGTACGCACGCTAACTATTAACTATTATGTCTGGGTTGCCAAGAGAATACAGCGAGTCGTCCGTTGGTAAGCCGACAATCAGCTTTGAATTGTTAGCTCACTGGTTTACCTGGTCGCGTCGGTGACCTCGGACTTTGCATTTCCGGAAAAATATAGAAAAAGAGATGTTGTCAAGATCGGTTATATATAACAGTTTTACCGTACACGGTTGAATTGGCTATAGGAGCTGTTCCTATAGCTGGCTCGGCACATTCGATGTTTTTCGTAAGTTTGTCCCTCGTCAAATTTTATGTTTCCTTTTCCAGACCGGCTGCGGACGCGAGGCCGGCTGAAAGCGCTGTAGCACAAAACCCCCAAGCTAATGCAACTGTGATGCAAATTACCAGCCAAGTAAGTTATCATCTACACGTAATGTTAACTTTACAGTCGAAGATAGTTTCTACTAATAATAACTGATCAGTTGATGATGTTGTTTTCTCGTGTTGCAGTACATTAGTTAAAACATTCGTCCCGGTTTTTTTTCTCTCAGTAATCTGCAATCAGTCGCAAGACTTTAATCAGATGCGTTGTGTTCATGAAGTGATTTATTTAAAGGTAGGGCCCATGCCCTAACTGCCCCTATATGCCCAGCACATCAGCTCTTTTCAGACATTTGACATAATCTGCTTTCAGTAATGGATTGGTCAGTGGATTTGGGTGGATGTTTAAGCGATCCTTGTAGGTGTCACTGTAACGTTTGCCTTAAGAATAATATTATTGAAAAAACCTTATTGCTAACGTTACATTGTGCTTGCACTTTTACATGTTAGGGGAATTAATTAAATTTGCCTGAACTAGGATTATCCTGTATCTCAGGCAAAGAGATATTATACTAAAAGGAAAACAATTTTACAAATTAAAAACATACACATCAAAGACCTATAACGAATTATCTTACAACATAAATAATGTGTGCATATTAATCTAAGAATATTTATTTCATTTGCGTACGGAATTGCAGTGTCAGCGTCGACAATAACTGCAAACTAGGTCTTCGAGTTTATTTTATTTTTAGTGGACTTTTACCTTAAACAGAACCTTATTTATACTAAACGGGACTTAATCGCGTATAATTAACTTATTTTATTTACTCACTCACAAAACAGAACCTTCTTCGAGAACAGTTGGCATCTCCATGTAAACCAAGGGGACCACACAAGACCCTCAAAATATTGTTTTGGGCTCGCTGAAGTCAGAGGATGTTCGACTTGCAGGCTGAAAGACCATAGCTGTATCCCATAAGTCCAAATAGGTTTGATGATTGAGCTGTACACTCTCAATTTATTGCTGAGGAATAGCGTGGACTGCCTCCCTCTGACGTGTGCAAACGCCAACATAGATAACTGACCAACCTGTATTTATATAGGACTTTATTACAATGCACATAAAGTGCACGGGTGGTCAGTTAGCTGTTTTGTCGATAGTCGGCCCCTACACAATTCATGATTGCCAATTGTTGTTTCCTCGTGTTGCAGCAAGTCCGCGCGCCAGCAGGTGTAGGACTGGACGCGGCCGGCGCCGCCTTCGCGCACCCGGTCACCGTCAACTACTAGCCCGAGGGCTGCTAGCCCTGCTAGCCGCGACACTAGCCCGCAGGCTACTGGCCATGCTAACCACTACTACTAGCCTGCCCAAGAAATACTACCACACATCTCACATTATATCCTTACGCATTCGTTGGAGCAGAGGACAGGGTGGCGCGAGTTATTTGATAAATACGGCCGGCAGCCGAAAATGTGATTTCGTGGAGTCCTAGACTAGTTCCTGAATTAATTTTGCCCTATCTAATGGAACCCCTTTTGACGACGGTATCCTACGCCAGTTTACCGGACTTATAGGGACCATGAATCTGCTATTTATTTTATATTTTAATTCTAATGTATATCCGGGTACCCAACCTAAATATATATGGTAAACTGAGTTTCCTTGAGTATACTCGTTATGCTTGGTATGTTATCTGTCAGTTTTCTGCTTATCGCCTTGCAGATTCTCCGCTTAATTCTTAATGATTACCTATTTCAAAATGTTATTTTCTGTTGCATGTACCCAGGATGTATAGTTTGTTTAGAAGTGGTGATAGATACTTGTGTAAATAAATCTGTCTTCAATTATATCAGCCATATTGTAAGTTGCTAGTCTGTGACGTCGTATCTTACCTGTTCTCTTAATATACATTACTAACTAACGTCATGTCCGTTGTTACTTGTTTATCGCGGAATAATGTTATAATTATGATGGAAATAGCGGTTACCAGGTTTATTTTACATTACTCTGTAAATAGTAGTTTATACTTATTATTTTACGGCGGAGTTTGAGGTAATATTTTTAACGCGTGGATCATAGATACAGCACGTTTTACATTCCTTTTTCAGAAAATGGATTTTAAAGTTTTATTAATAATTCACGGGCATTCGGAAATTGTTTTACTTTGAAATATAACGTCATAAAAGGCGATGAACGATTGAATGCATGTCGTAATACTGGGACCACAGATGAGCGAGAATGAAGCTCGAGGGCTCGTCGCATCCCGAAGATAACATTGATTTGAGTGCATTGGGTAAAATGTATTATTTTTACAAAATTCAAAGTTATTTTTGCCAGACACATTGTCTTTTTTATGATCAAGCTTATAGATATTATTATATTTTGCCATGAATGTACAGTACAAGTGTGATAAAATCGTCGTTTTTTTTATTGCGAGAACATTGTATAGCTATCTATATAAGATGCTGGTGTATCGCTTAGCCAACGTCGCGGTCGGCCACAGCTCGTGGAGTGGTGTTGTAATCACTTCTGTGATCACTACCGGCTTTTAAACAGAAAACAGCTTATTTAATTGTACATAGTCTAGGTGTAAATTAAAAAGCGTACCCTGTAGCTATAAGATTTATTTTTAATATTATATTAACTAACACTGGCTGGAAAAAATATTGAACATAATGACGAAACGATTTAAAATCGTATTTAGTTAATGAAATCTCGTTTTAAGACGCGAAGAATCATTGGGATAAATTATATCAGAGCCAAACAGAATGGTAACTTATCTTCAATGATGCCACGCTAATTTATATTTATAGGAAAACTAAATCCTTAGACACGATAGTAAGTACTAAATTATGTTCAGTAATTTGATATGAATGAGATTAAAAAAGTCAAATAAATGCGATTGTTTTCTTTGAAACTATTCATAAGAGTGGACCGTGTCAGGGTATTGCCATGCTAATGGATCCATCTTAGATCGCGTATCGTCGATCATTTAATCTGCCTAAGGTAAACGGAGGGTAAACGTTTATGATTGGCACCCTTCAATAAATGACTCACTTTTTCTCATTTCTATTGGTGGTAGGAAGGAATGGGTCAGTGTCGAGCACTGGGGTGATGAAAAACTGATGAACTGATTGAAAAGCAATCATAGCCGGCGCGGCGCAGTTATGGGAAGAGGATTTTGAGTACGTCTATGAATACTGTATGATCAAAAGACATCCGCAGTAAGCTCGATTCTCCATAAAAACGTAGTTACGCTCTCATTTTAAAACTACGTGTTGGATTGTAACGAAACTTTGCATGTACAATGACATGAGGTATATCCAGGTCTGTAATTAGTTCATGTACTTCATGTAGCTTTAGATACCATAGTAAAAAAAATGCAGCGAAGTTTTTCATACAAAACCTTGTTTTTGCTGTATTTCGTTCGTTTGTGTTATAAACTGGAACCATATAAACTAATTACTGACATAGATATATACCTCATGTATATGCAAAGTTTCGTCACAATCCAACACGTAGTTTTAAAATGAGAGCGTAACTACGTTTGTACGGCAAGGTGAAATTCGGCCGAGCTTACTGCGGACTAGAGTCCTTGCGACTACAGACGAGCGCATTTTGCAAAATGCTTCCTTTTTCATTCAAGATTACGACGTAACTATTAGTATTCATCCATAAACTGATAACGTACCTACTTAAATAATCATTTCTTAAACTAGGGGCTAACAAAGTTCAAATAAAAAATAAATGAGTTTTCTTAGGAGTCTATTTCAAATTTTGCAGTGTGAAGGGTCGTTTCGGTTCTCAATATTGCAGTTAACAGGAATCTTTTGGTACATGAATGATTACAATTCAATTAACCATATCTTGTACGAGGGGCTGACATTTAAAAAAATATAATATATCATACCTCCTCCGATCATACTCCTTACGAGTTTTCTTAATTTTTTTGGTGAAAACAGAATTACATTGTATTTTTTTGCCGCAAATTGTACTTATATTTTATCCTAAATATAATATTATAGCAAACTGTAACTTTATGATAACCTACGTTAGCATAAAGTTACAGTTTGCTATAATATCATTTTACCTACAACCTACCTACGTTGCCGTAATTTTTTTTTTAAGAAAATATATCAACGCCGCGCGCTTAGTCTCCGCCGAAATATTTATTTAAGAAATGGTTAGTTTAAAAAAAATGATTATTTTAGTACGTTATCAGTTTTTGAATAAATAATAATAGTTACGTCGTAATCTTGAATGAATGAATACGCACTCTGTAGGAATAAGGTTTAAAATAAAATCCTCCGGGCGCAACTAGGCGCACCATAGTGAAGATTGAAAACAAAATAATAATCAATCTTTACGCCAATGATCATAGCGCACAAAATTAAATCCTTTGCACTGTCAGGATAAGGACACCTGCGCCAGTCCCTTATTCTCCTAAATTCAAGCACTAATAGCAGTGTCTTCAGATCCGTGAGCCTTATAAGCGTATTTCTCCTGATCCATATCAGGCAGCTGGTAACTGCCATTCATGATTGCTTCTAGCTCTTTTTCCACAGCCGTCTCGTCTCCCTTACTCAGCTGCCCAGAAATGAGTTCATCTATTGTATTCTGCTTTACAATGCCTTTTCTTGCTTCCCTGAATATTTTATTTCTTTTATCTCTTCGCTCTTGATTGAAGACACCTAGGACCTGCAAATCCATACTAATATTATAAATGGGAAAGTGTATGTGTGTGTTTGTTTGTCCGTCTTTCAGGGCAAAACGGAGCGACGAATTGTCGTGATTTTTTAAGTGGAGATAGTTAAAGGGATGGAGAGTGACATAGGATAGTTTTTATCCCCAAAATCACCCCCCAAGGGGGTAAAAGTTTGTATGGAGCTGCGATATAAACGAGTTCCACGCGGACGGAGTCGTGGGCAGAAGCTAGTATAAAAATAATTACTGGTATTGATTGGCCAAGAAAGGATCCTTTAAATGTTTTTTGTTCTTCCGAAACCCAGGTTCCTTGTAGAAAAAAAAAACAATATAGCTCAGTGGACTGATACAAATTTTAAAAGAAAAGATCGTATTCCATTATTCAGAGCAATGACGCGTATTTGCAGTGTCCAAAGAGGCAACCAGAATGGCTCGCGATATTTCAGCTCCCGAAGTGTTGTGGAACCGCCCTGTGCAACCTGAACTTGAGCAAACTTGGGGGCGGCAATAGAAAAAAAAAATGAAAAAGTTTTTTTTTGGCGCGAGGCAGCCGATTGAAACAGTGGTTGCCTGAAAGTGTGTACGCTGTTTATATAATGAAAATCTGTTTCAATCGAATACTTGGCGACAAATAATAATAATAATAATAAATATTAGGGGACAATCTTACACAAATCGACCTAGTCCCATAGTAAGCTCATTAAGGCTTGTGTTATGGGTACTAGACGACGATATATATAATATATATAAATACTTAAATACATAGAAAACTCCCATGACTCAGAAACAAATATTCATGCTCATCACACAAATATTTGCCCTTACCGGGATTCGAACCCAGGACCTTCAGCTTCGTAGGCAGCGTCACTACCCACTAGGCTAACCGGTCGCCAAAATAATAAAGCCAAATAGTTAATTTTTGTTTCCCCCCTCTCCACTTTCCGCCCCAGTCCAAGTTAGCTCAGTTCGGGTTGCACGCGAGCTATCCGGTTGCGTCTCGGACACTGAAACTACGCGTCATTACCTTAACTACCTACATGGAATACAATGCGACATTGAAATTGAGTCGAACTTCTTTTGTTTCTAACAATGACAGAGACGAAACATGCATATGTACTCTGTTCCAATTGAAAATGATTTAAATCCGTTCAGTAGGTCCATGGACCTAAGGTCGAGTATCCAACAGAGATGTGCGAGGTAGCGAGGCGGTGAACGCAAAAAATGCCCCATAGCAAGCGTCGCGCGAGCGCTCCCAACAATCCTATTGTTTTTTTTGTCTCTCGGTGAGGTTAATTGAGTCAATTTATAAATAAAAAGACCGGGTTGCTTCTCCGGGAGTGCCGGCAGAAGTGAAAATTTGAATATCCTCAGTAAAAAAAGTTACCTGAATTTCAATGTCCTCCTGAACGGACTTTCCCAATTTCTTTCGGGAATCGTGATTTTGTTGTCTCTTATGTTTCCTCTTAATGATCGATTTCCATCTTCCACGCTTAACTTTGCGCTCCCCGAAGTTGGTCAACTACAACAATTCAAGGCAATCTAAATTTACCGTATTACATCATCAAAGAGGTCATTTTTCATAGTCACCATTCTTCAGTAAGCCAAGAAGAACTTTGAACCCTGGTTTACAAATAATAGAGTCGAAAAGCGGTAAACCATGCAATGTCTTGGCTTACTGTACCTATTACAGTCGACTTCATAAATATATATACACGTAGGTACGTCTCCTAAGGTTCAAAAATATCTGAGCAACGCGTACTAGGATCAATCAGAAAAAAAGCCAATCTGGCCACTTCACGCCAAGTACTCAGTACCAAGTGCAAAGTATTTAGTCTTTGAAGACGTCATCACTCCAGGTGGTAACACGAAAATCGCAGGCCCCGAACTGTTATCTCTATCGCACCTGTGTAGTATTACAGAAGACCGCTGCCATAATAACGCCACTAGTTGCTGCTGTAGGTAAACTTGAGATTGTTCGAGTTGGCCGCATTGCACCAAAGTAGTCCATTCAAAAAGCAACTCTGACGTCCAAAATAGAAGACTCAAATTTCACTCACCCTTATTGATTACACGATAGTCTCCCATCCTCTCAAAGTAACCGTTTAATAGTACATTACCGCCCGTGGGCGGTAAATCTCACTTCCCTCCCAGAGTGACGTAAATTCATAAAACTAAAATATAGGTTCTTTATGTAGGTACCTCAACTGCTAAACGCGTTAACTCAAAATCGGTAGTTAACTGATCTATTTGATCCAACCGAGCGTTGGAACGGTGTAGTTCTCTTTCATGATATATCTTCTTCTTTATGAAAGTCTTCGCCTCCTCGCGTTTTCCTTCCCGAAGCTTTTCTTTTGCTTGGTGACGATCACTTTCCAAATTAAGCTTGGTTTGCTCTCGATGAATCTCCAGCCTCTCTTTTTCGTAATTCAACCTTGTAATTACCTCCACTTGGACTGGAGCCCTTGTCACTCGTTTTTTAGTTTTTCCTAACAAACCACCCATCTTGATATCGGGACAAAGCGCGACTGCTAGTACTGCTCCTGCTAGTTGCGAGCTCGATATGTCAGCGAGCGGATATAAACATAATGTAATCGGAACCTCTAAGTTAATTCCAAGAATCAGTTACGTCCCGAATATATTTTGTAGCATATGCCCGCGGAGTAAGATTCAAAGTTGTGTGTACATACTCTAAACTTGTCAATATACCGTTGGACGTTGCATACCGAAATGGAGACCGCTAGTAATTCGAACTGGAAGTACATTTCGTTCATTCGTGAGATTGTTGTCTACGTGCAATAAACATCCTACGGTAATCACAACACTCATATTCGGTAGATTCTGCAGTATTTCACGTATCTGTGGTGAATTCCCCACGTTTCAGTGTTGCCAAATGTTCCATCAAAGTGTGCGATGCCATCTGTTTTCACGTGCCGAGTGACTTTTGTATTTGACGTAACACACTAAAGGTGTACCTAACTCTAATGCCCATAACAATGAATTCATGATCACGTTAAATACGTAGGTACTTCAAATATCCTTAAGCACTTAAGCAGTTAAGTTTATCATCAAAAGAGGCTGGCATATGAGAAAGCTTATACATTATCAAGAGAGAGTAATAATAAAATGCGAAAGGCATAGAAAAATCAGCTGTATAAACTTCTTTCCCCGTCTCATAATGTCCATACATACATCATTCAAGGCCACACATTCATGGGCAGCATAGGAAAGAAATAAGATAAAACAGTAAAAAAATAATTAAAACAATATTTATTGTACAGAAAAATATTTACTTATGGCAATAATAATATACAATCATATGAACAGATATAAACATTTAGGCCTCCATGGCAATTTTTTTTGGTGCTTCTTTAGCTTTACGAGGTGTCTCTGCCTCCTCCTCTTCAATATCGGGAAACTTCTCTTTAGGTACATCGGGCAGTTGATCACTCACATCCAAAATGGCCTCTAGTTCTGCCTCTACAGCCTCCTCATCTTCCTCAGTCAATTGACCAGATATAAGTTCATCTATCTCTCTCTGCTTCTCAATACCTTCCTTTGTTTCGTCCATGATTTTCTCGATTTCATCAATGTTCAGAACATCATGAATACTTTTTAGTGCTACATTTCCAATCTTCAAACCAGCCAGTACCTGCAAAAGTTTATATAACTCTTAAATAAAACACTACTAGCACATGCAAAAAATACAACACAAATACTTTAAGACTCACTGCCAGCAACCCGCCTAGGGAAGGCCTACACCATAGTTGCTTTCTGCGACATATGAGGAAAACCACTGGATCCGCAATGAGTGTAGCGCATTGGGATTCTTGGCAGTGAATGCGTCCAATATTATAAAGATTACCACCACTATTTAATTAAATCACGAACTTTGGAGATGTAATGGCCTGCAGTCAGACTCTCAACTAGCTTGTTCATGGGCAAGTTCATGGGCAATTGCCAACCAACAAAGTACCATTTTGTTGGTGGCAACAAATATGAACTCTAATCTTTGGAATGAAAAATGTAGTTAAATACCTACTGACCCTAAAGTTTCAATGTATCTGAGCTGGATGACTTCGAAACAAGGCATACAATATGATAATGCCAATAGCTCCTATTTATTGACTACCTACCCAGTGGTGCCTAATGTTTGGTAATATAACAAGTTTTGAAAAAGTCCTTCAAACACCCATATAAAAAATATATATTTACCTGAATTTCTATTTGCGCAAATTCGAGATCGTGAGTGAGCTGCTCTAATTGTTCTAACTGCGCATCGGTGTTCTTTAAAAGTTGTTCTTGGTATCGTTTCTTTTTAAGGAGTGACTTCGCTTTCTCCCGTTTTCCTTCACCAAGCAGTCGTTTAGCTAACTGACGGTCTTTCTCCAAATTGATTTCTATCTTCTTCTGGTATTGTTTCAACTTATCTCTCTGTTGTTTCAGTTGTAAAACGGCTTTATCTTGCTCCGTAACCCTGCTTACGGGTTTTTTATGTTTGCCAAACAAGCCACCCATCTTGATGTTATACAAGTAAAATACTGAATACTGATCAGCTACAAAATTATGATACAAAAAGTGTAATCAAGCTCATTTCCGAAAAATCTTCTTTTTCGTAACTTGGGAACGACCTCGCCAAGTCAAAACAAATCCCAGCTCATTGTCAAAAAATAATATGACAAGACAACCCACATGAGATAACGTCGACGTAAATGTCGACAGTGTAACCATTTCTTATTTTACAAAATCGACCAAACTCAAATATCTGCGACGCTACCACGAACTACGAAAGTCGAAGTTCGGGTATGTCCATCTCGATCGCACTCCCTTAATCGAGTGACAGGGATGCATGTATTACGAACTTCGACTTTCGAAGTTCGTGGTAGCGCCGCTGATCAAGGGCAAGACGAATTGCTTACACAGCAATGTCACTTTCACTTCCAGTAAGGTAAAGTAAAAGGCTTAAATTAAATGTTGAGGCTCAAAATGCCCGAAGTTGGTAATATTCAAAAAGTATTTATAGTCTGCCAAATTAGAAGAAAAATGGTTGGTATGGTCACACTGATCTGACCATCAACAATCACTTCATGTATATGTTTTTTTCTCAATATTGTTCGATTACACGTAATAAACGCTACGAAAAGAAGTATTTTACTTAGAAAATACAATTTTATTCATATACCATGATACCAACATCCAGATATAAATGGCCGAATGTCACGTCTGGTTTGGTTTGACAGCTTGAATAAAAAGAAACTTGATCGCGTTGAACTTTGATGCAGTGAAATAAATTAAAATGACAGTACAACAACTGAGTTCTAATATTTCTGACGACTCTGATGACATGGTTAGTTTACCATCGGAAGAAGAGATTTACAGGCGTAAATATCAACTGTTACTGGAGCGATGTGAAGTGTTACAGCAGGATAACGAACGAATAGTGAATAGGTTTGTGTTTTACCGCATTTTATGTCACGAATTTGAGTGTTCGCAAATGTGTATTAATTGATGTCCTTGCAGGATACACGAGGCAAAGAAAATAACAAAACGCTATCGTAAAGATATTAAGCTCCTAGTTGAGCGATTGGACAAGCATGGAGATGGCTTCAGAACAGCGTCTGTGGACGTTGAGGTGAAGCCTGAAGTCGTGGTCAAAACGGCGCGGGTGGCCTCCAAGGCGCCACCAGCAACGAAGCAGGTGGAAAAACAAACTGCTGGAGCTACCAAGAAGCCTGGACCCAAAAGAAAAAGCAAAGCTGACAAGGTAACTAATTTGTGTGATTGTTAGTGCTTAAAGGAGGAGGTGGACTACCTCCTTTTCATGTGTTAACCTTGAATGTACACATTCCAGAATGCTAAGATGTTTTGGAAAAGTATAATGTACTTTTAAATATCTTGTTTTCTGAATGGATCAAAACTAGTAGGGTCATTTCGCTGGTTACGCGACCAGCTTCGGTTAGCGACCACCTGAAGGAGAAGATTTTTTCTATAAATAAATAAATAATAAATAAATAAATATTAGGGGACAATCTTACACAAATCGACCTAGTCCCATAGTAAGCTCAGTAAGGCTTGTGTTATGGGTACTAGACGACGATATATATAATGGATATAAATACTTAAATACATAGAAAACTTCCATGACTCAGAAACAAATATTCATGCTCATCACACAAATATTTGCCCTTACCGGGATTCGAACCCAGGACCTTCAGCTTCGTAGGCAGCGTCACTACCCACTAGGCTAACTGGTCGCCGAGAATTCTATTGAAGATAACATCAATTCTACACACCCTATTGAGACAATTACTTGTACATGCATTTTTTTGTTGTTTTAGAATAGAAATCTACTAAAAAACCGCAAAAATATCCTTTCAGTTCACCAACTCAGCTTAAGTGGTCGCCCACCGGCACATGAAATTAGGTGGTCGCTAACTGGCGAAATGACCCTACCTTACTTTTAATTTAACAGTTAATGCTAAAATTACAATTTTCTTTTTCACAGCCTGAGAGAGATCCCAATGCCCCCAAGAAGCCCTGCAATGCATTCTTCCAATTTTGCCAAGAACAGCGGCCCGTGGTGGTTGCTGAAACCAGCTCGGACATGAGTGGGGAGCCCACTAAGCAGGAGGTCACAAGGCAGCTAGCCTCACGGTGGAGGGCACTATCTACAGAAGACAAAAGGGTATGTTACTGTGTTAATTATAGTTTAGTATAGTTATGGTAACACTTTCAATGGGAGCTTAATTTTGAGTTAAGGAGATTATTTCAGTCAGTACATTTTAATAGTATTTTTTCTTTAATGTTATTATTTTTGGCTCACAAATATTTTGAGAATTGTCATGGAATTCATTTGTGATGTGATGTGACCTGTTTTAGCAGAAATTTCTTTTGCTTTTTGGTAAGGAACTATCTAGTGCCTTATTTTCAATTACTTAACCGATATGGGGTTAGTGAAATTCTCTTTTTTCCAGGTTTATGTGGCAATGTTCGAGAGATCAAAAGAAAAGTATGCAGAAGAAATGTCAGCATACATAAAAAAAGAGCAGTGACCCACCGCTACTCTTAGTTCTTAGATCTCGTGATTCTCAGCTTTAAGGTTAGGTTAAATTCATTATAAATTATTTATGATTTTTTTAGTTTCATTTCAAATTAAGTTAGTCTTGTCCATTAAAAAGTCAGTCCTTCATCGCACTATGGGCACAACTGGCAATGACTTTAGGGGGTTCAAAATGTATGATTCCTATTGGCTGAGCCGCATATCCCAAGGAAGATGTAAGCAGTAGCTGTACGCAAGGAGTATTGGTTGTGAGTCCGTATTGAATTCGAAATCTTTAGTATCACACATGCTATACATTGGTCCGGCTTGGCCGCATCTGACTTTCACATACATAAATAAGTGTTCAGGAACTGAGAACATTCTTAATGATAGTATGCTCAAAAGATGAATATAAAAGCATGTTCATACAAAATAACAAGTTTGTTGCAATATCCCATATCCCTTATAAATTAACAAAGTATAACATGTACAGTATCAATAAAACATCAAACAATCTGTTGCAAGAGAGTGAAGTTGAGAGATTTGTAATGTTGGATGCTTTTAAATTTCGATCACAGCTCAATTATTCAGAAATTGGTATTCCAGATAAAAATAAAATAATTCATGAAGTTGCCTTATGTTTATAAAACTCATAAATGCAATGTATTCAAATTCATTATCAGTATGATTGTAATCATGGAAACTCGGTAGCGATGCGGTTCTCATTGCACAACCCATATTTATTTTTAACCGACTTCAAAAAAAAGGAGGAGGTTCTCAATTTGGTTGTATTTTTTACAATTACTGTCACAAGCAAAATATCTGCCACAACAGCACGCATAAATATCTGACGACTATTTCTGAGCAATGACGCGTAGTTGCAGTGTCCAAGAGGCAACCGGATGGCTCGCGGTTTTTGAGCTCCCAAAGGGTTATGGAACCGCCCTGTGCAACCCAAACTGGGCCAACTTGGACTGGGGCGGAAACAGAAAAAAAATATGAAAAAGATTTTTTTGGTCGCAAAACAGCCAATTCAAACAGCGGTTGCCTGAAAGTGCGTAGGCTATTTATATAATGAAATACTTTTATTTACCCCCCCTCCAATTTCCGCCCCAGTTCAAGTTGGTTCAGTTTGGGTTGCCCAGGGCAGTTCCACAACACTTTAGGAGCTCAAATACCGCGAGCCATCCGGCTGCCTCACGGACACTGAAACTGCGCGTCATTGCTTTAACTAAGAGCCGTTAGTACTAGTCAGATATTTATTTATGTATTTATTGATTATTTATATATATATATATATATATACAGATATATATATATATTCCGCTTAGTTATAGCAGATATGAGTGCAGATAACAGGTAATGTACAGAATGTGCAACAGTCCGCAGTGCAACACCACAAAAGAGGCCTAAGAATGGACTTGTACTCAAGAGAAGCTAAGGTAACAATAATAACACGTCCGCGCGAGATGGTAGCGTACAAATCTCAATAAGTGTGACAGAAAGGAAAACTTCTAATACCATTTGTTCTTTTATCTGCCACAACTTATTTAGTATGAAATGGCAAATAAACCATGACCCGCCCAAATTTAGTATGTTGTTTATGGTAAGGCATCACCATCAGCCATTGGTCTTAAACCAGTTCTTAATTTAGCGGCATAGGAGACTTTCCGTCCCTCATTGTGGCGACACGTATAGCTTGTCCTGAGTATTACACGTCCATAGGCAATTTGGTTTATTTGAAGTGGTCCTTCTCCAATCTGATGGTCTTCATGGTTTCGATGACGTCATTCTGCTTTGCGTGCTGCATTACCGCGGGCACCATCACTCTCATGAATGGATTGTACAGTTTCTCTTCGCCGATTGTTGATGGCACCTGTAATTATGAGAATGTACACAGTTTAAGTCATATTCCGAGTAACAGCAGACGGAGCGCTAGGTGATCTCAAAGAGTACGGGGACGCCGAGATGGCGTTATGACCCGACTACGGGCATTTACAAAAAAAAACCGTTATACATATATGTATTAATGAATCTAAAAGGAAATTTATCACGGATAAGTTGGCATAACTAGTTAACGAGTAAGTAATAGTCGACCAACTTAACAATGTACTTGAAAACGGCCAACTTTGGTACTAATTCGGGCGACTCAACCCCAACGTTTAGTTGGCGCGTGTCGTGGCCGGTTTTTCTTTTCATACAAAAGGTACCTAGTTTATGTCTTAATTATTAATTACGAATCGATTGACAACTCATTCATCAAAATCGGTACAGCATCTTTAAAGTTACGGTGGAACAAGTACATATAAACATAGACTGCGAAAACATATCCCTTCCTTTCGACTCTGCCGTAGTCGGCCAAAAAGTTAGTACAGTTGATATCTTGATATGTTACTCCCATACAAAAACCTGAATAATAGTTCGTCCCTTGTAAGCGAAAACGAACGTTATTTGTCAAATCAAATATTTATTCGAGACACAACACAACAAAACACACAGTATTATAAAACAAACCATTTGTATAATTGGAGAGCCTAAATTACTTTGACTATGGACGCGTGCGAAAAGTTATTTGGCAATGACAGTCCACAATCATTCTGGAACTCCTATATTTAGGAGCCCGTCATTTGGACTGGTCAATATGACAATGGTAAGTAGTGAAACACTATTCTGATGGATATTATTTCTTCAACTATGGCACATTATTATCTACCTCAGGTGCAACACTAAAGAAATTAAAGATGCTCACAGTTGGTAATCCTTCCTTCCTTCTTAGTTCAGTCCAGCTAATCTTCTTTGCGACATCTTTATTCTCTGGTTCCACAAAAGAAGCAAACTTCAGGTTTTGGAGACTATATTCATGGCCACAGAACACTTTGGTTTGATCCGGTAGCTGGGAGAGAATGCCCACCAGAGCATGGTACATCTGGTCGGCGGTGCCTTCGAAAAATCTGCCGCAGCCTCCTAGAAACAGAGTATCTCCTGCAAGAGAAACAATAATAAAATCTTTAATGATAATAATAACACGCCTATAATTTATCTGTTATTTTTTGTGGAATATTCCCTATGTACAGTCAACTACGAAGAGTATGTATACAATGTATACACTCCCTTAATGTCGGCCGCCGTATCAATCTCTTTGTAGTCGACTATACTACATAAAACCAACATTTTCCATATATGCTTAAAATTAAATTATTTGAAAAGAAGTGAACTAGTGAAGACAGTCATTCATATTTCTACCTGCTCCTTGGGCCTCTATCTATTTGATGAACACATAGTAGGTATAACACATAGAAGTAGTAACAAATCTCCTAAATCTAAACAAAAAGAATCTTAGAACTTATTTAGCGAAGAAACAATATTTTGATCATTAAGTAGAAGAATAAATGAATTACCCGTAAACACAGCAGGATCACTCCCTTCCTCAGAAGCACTGACAAAGTAACAGACATGTCCGGCCGTGTGGCAAGGAGTGAAGAGACACAGCACATTCAAATTGCCAAGATTGAACTTGGTCTGGTGATGAACCTTCTTGGTCATTGCTCCGATGCGGTCATCCCCACCATACACTTCAAGGTCGGGGATCATTTTGACCAAGTTCTCGTTACCTCCAGCATGATCCCTGAAAAAACACAAAACAAAACAATTTTGGAGTACTTACAGATCAATCACATGTTGGTTTTATTGGTATGCTAGCTTCTGCCTGCGACTTCGTCTGCATGGATTATTCCTCCATCCATCCTATCTTCATTCAAAATGTCATCCAAATCGGTTGAGCTGTTTAAGCGTGATTGAGTAACAAACATCTAAACATCCAAACTTTTACATTTATAATATTAGTACAAATTCTGTAAGATAGATCCTTCCCTAGTTGGTGGTAGCTACAGGAGAAAAAGATAACAGGTACCAGTGGCGGTCACAGGAAAATCCAGTTATATTATATTAGGTAACAAGTGAGTAAACCTCATTTTATTAGTGGTAAGCATGGTAACATATGGGTGCATACCATTTTATGGGTACTAGTAGAGATAACTCATTTTACTAGAGGTATACCATTTTTAACCGACTTCAAAAAAAAGGAGGAGGTTCTCAATTCGGTTGTATTTTTTTTTTTTTTTTTTCAATGTTTGTTACCTCAGAACTCCGTCATTGATGAGCCGATTCGTAAATTTTTTTTTTGTTTGTATGCTCTCAGGTGGGTTCCATTTTTTTTTTAATTCAGTTAGATGATGGGATCCATGAGGAATTAAGGGAACTCCTCAATTATATTAGGCATGCATGTAGTGTTTTTGGTATTTTCTATTATATCTCGTGTCACCCACACCCGGAAATTTGGTGGAGTGGAATTGATGACGAAGACCACAGATGACTTATGGAATTCCTCAATTATATACTTAAAAGTACAAAAGTACGTCACAGATTCTGATAAGATTCCGTTGAAATAGCAGCTAATGAAGTGCCAAAGGTGATCCTTGTGGAATCGACGGAAGTCCTTAAATATTATCGGCCCACATACAGCGATTGGGTTTTTCTCTCTAATAATCAACGCATTTGCGCTCGGAAATCAGTTCATTGGAATTGGAAAATAAATGTGGAAATGTTCTCGTAGCTTGGCGGGGTACTAAATTGAAGTTGGTTAAAACTTTGTTTTTAAAGTAAATTATATTAGTTACATATGCTTAGTTAGTAAGAATTACTGTTCAATATTTTTTTATGAATTACTGCCATATTACCAATGGTGGTGAGTAGTTAAAACAGTTGTTAGATTGACCCCATGTTCCTGCACTGCCATCACAACTGTGTTCGGCTCAACGGGGTCGACAATGGCTGCTTCTTTCGTAACCTTGTCTATGATAAGGTACATGTAATTGTCTTGAAGCGCTGGCAAGATCTTCACGTCCATGGCTTTGAATTCGTAATGTTCTGGTTGGCTGTGATGTCCTTTCTGATTTCGTACTAGTGCTGAAAAATAATGCTTTGTAAGTATTTTGAAAGGAACTATTATAGTGCATCTCATCCTCAGTGTATTGGGCAACAAGATATTTGGTCAGCGAACTTGCGACTTGACTGAACTGGTCGCGGAGGTCGCGTAACAACCGGCCCCAGGTCGTTTTTTAGTACTCGCAAAACAAATGATGCATTAGAATTTTTCACTGAAGAGCCGATAGACTCTTTACACAAGATATATAATAATAATAATAATAAATCGCTTTATTATATATTGTTAGTATATCTTAACCTAGGTATATTAGTATACAGCCTGTTTTATTTACTTATATCGAAATTTCGCGATCGCCTTGATTTGACCGATCCAGTGCGCCAACATAGAGCAGTCATACCTGTCAGCAATGACACTCAGAATGCTGTTGGAACTTTCCCTTAACCGGCTCAGCATCAAGACAATTTTCTTACACATAATCGCTTGAAAACCATCCGTGCGGGCCTCAGTGAACATAAGTGAAGCGCTACGCCACTGGGGTAGTCCCATCAGCACCCTGAATACATTGTTAGCGCAGCAGGGCATTATAGGCTCTTTTGGTATATTTCACCCACAGGTTGCTCGAGTAGAAGGACTGGCTAAAGGCCTTAAATAGCGTGATTTTCATTTCAGTGGAGCATCGAGCAAACCTGCGGGCCAGCATATTTCACCTTACTGCTAATGCCCTGCGCTCAAGTTTAATATCAAGGTCATCTTTCTGATCGTGAGTTATGACGTGGCCCAAATATTTAAATTTATCCAAAAAAGACAGGGGGGTACCCTGTAGTACAACTTGGGGTATAAGTAGGCTTGCCATCTCAAAATTTGGCAACCAGGACAAGACGCGTGAAAACCCCGGATTTTGGAGCCCAGAACCCGGACATGTCAACGGGTTTTTAGGAAACTTACTAAAACTTAAACATACTTATAATAAAAAACAGTTTCAAATGTCAAGACTTCAAATTTTTAAACCCGGACTACAAATGAAACCCCGCCCGGACGCTCCCTGGACGCCTTTTAAACTAGGACAAATCCGGGGAAACCCGGGCGGATGGCAACCTTAGGTTTATGGGTACTTTGGTTCCTTCCTGGCCTAAACACCATAACCTCACTCTTCCTGGGGTTAAACTACAGTCCATGCTCCCTAGCACACGCTTCACACACCACTAGCAGCTTCCGCACTGATAGACGGATTCAACACAACAGCACCATGTCATCGGCATAACTTATGTTGTTTACACTAACACCATCTTTATAGCAGCCCGCATGCATGATGCTGAGTCTGACCAACAGTTCATTCACATAGAGGTTGAACAGCCTGGGAGAAGTGAGCCCTCCCTGCCTAACCCCACACTCAAGCCTATACTCATAGGACAGCGTGTCAGCCCATCTCACCTGATTTACCTGAATTTGGTACCAGTGTTTAAGGATAGGCACCACCTCCGCCGAAGTGCCTGTTTCCTCTAGCTTTCTCCACAAGATCTCATATTCCACTCTGTCGAAAGCTTTTGACAAGTCGAGGAAACATGCATATACCGGCGTTTTCCTTCGCGTATAACCATCTTTTAGTTTTAGTAACACTAACACTATACTTTATTGTGAAATCCGACATTTGATAAAATGCCTAGTATGATGTAGCCAAAACTAGATTACCTAACTGTACAGTGTGGATCTATCTTATGAACTTACCTTGAAAGTAAAGTTTAGTAATTTGTTGAGATAAGCCGTTTGGCAAAGAGTTAACTAACCGGGAGAGCATGAATGACAATTCAAAAAAAAAATAGTTAAGACTGCGATATACGAATCGCAAACAAACATTCACAACTTGCTGGAATATGAGTAAATAAAATGTTCAGTAGTTTAGTTATTTTTAGCTTTACGACTTAATTGTTTCTCGTTACTCGTTATCTTGACATTTGTTTACTTCAATTTTCGCGTAAATCCGTTATGGGTCATCCAGATGATGTGATTTTACCCCAATTTGTCAGCCCAACATGTCGAAGTCATAATTGGACGTAGCGTACAGACGTAACAACTGCAACTACAATTTCATTCAGTGTGGCCAGTTAATAGTAAGAGAGCGAAAATTGCCGCATTCAAACGGTCCTGCGAAGCGGGCTGCAAGATTGTTACTAACCGATGAGATAGGGCAAGACAACACGTCTAACATGGGACGGCCGCGACATACTCTCGATTTTTCTCGCACTATACCTCTTGTTCTAGGTTTTCTAATAAGAGAGAGACGGATAGTGCGAGAAAAATCGAGAGAGCTCGCGCGCCGTCGCGTGATAGCCGTGCAGCACACAAAAATCGAGAGTATGTAACGGCCGTCTCATGATAGACGTGCTGTCTCGCCCTATCTCATCGGTTAGTAACAATCTTGCAGTCCGCTTCGCAGGACCGTTTGAATGCGGCAATTTTCACTTTCTTACTATTAACTGGCCACACTGAATGAAATTGTAGTAACGAAACACCTGCCGGGCTAGTACACTAGCACTTTGACAGCTTCTATCGTCATGTTTTACGTCCAAGACAGACGTAAAAAAATTTAACGTCATGGGCTAATATGGTAGACCGTCAGCTACGTAAAATGTAACCATTCATACGTCTTGCACATAAAACGAAAATGTAAACGTCAAGTGCTAATATGCTCTTGATTTAGACATATAAAATTGCCGTTATAAACCGATGACGGGCGTAAATTTATGTAGGTCGCTCGAGACCCCCGGTAAAATTTAACACTATGAAAACATCTTCTGTCACAAGTTCACCATACATACGGCTCAGTTTCAAAACTAAGTTCGTTTGTTGTTTTGTCTATCTACATGCTCGGATTGATTTAGTTTTTTACGACATTTCGCTTGATCATTGGACTTCGATATTACCGCATATCACGACGACCCTCGCTTACGTATATTGGACAAGGTTTCCCACCGGGACTTACAAGGTGATTTACTATTATTTATCATCATCGTCATATGCCTTTACGTCTATTACAGACGATTTAAGCATTGCTGTGTAGACATCGTTTTTGGTGACTGTGAAGACCGATACGAGACCGGCATTACAATATTATGATAAATGGACTCATCAAAAACTTACATTCATCAGCATTCATCAGTATTCAGTCAAAACTCGCGCAAGGAGAAAAGTAAATAGATACACTAGCTTTCACAATAATCTAGAGACACAGCTATAAGACGGAAAGAGACAGAAAACACAGGCTTTTATCCATAGACTATAATTGAACGAATGAAATGAATGTAATACTTGGTAGAATTACAGTTGTACACATTGGCAACACCATAGTTTTTTGGGTACATATATTTTATGCTAGGCCATAAATATACGTCAAGTCATTAGTGTGGTAGCTAAGTAACGTAAAAATTGACACATACATAAGGTTATACGGCGGAACGTAAATATATGGCCGATTAGTGTACTAGACGGGCTGTTTAAAAAAATTGACAAAATGACAGTGTAAAATATTAAAACAATTATCTTTAGTATATATTTTTTAATTTTCGTTTAATTTTATTTGAATGAATATGGTGAGAAAAAAAACACTTGGCAGATCATGCCAATTCCATGGTCCAAATTGTGATTTTCATGCAATTAGTCAGGAAAACTCGTTTGACGGTTGGATTGCAGCGCAACATGTCTCAGTATATTACACTCTTATCTATGGCAACATGCATCCACACGATAGCAATTAGTCAGATTCTGATGAATTGCGCTGACAAATTGGGGTAAAATCACATAATCTGGATGCCCCATTAGAGGAAGAGGGCTTTATTTCGTTCTCATGCGTTTGCATAGCTGCATCCTGCTCACGCGCCAACGTTGGCCCAATGTGTACAGCCGGCATAAGAACAAGAACAATAAATTTATTTTAAATAGGGGGATTTAAAAAAACACGATCAAAGAGAACATTATGGGGTATATACATTACATGATTTGTCAGCCCCAATTCATCAGAATCAGACTAATTGCTATCGTGTGGATGCATGTTGCGCTGCTGATCCAACCGTCAAACGAGTTGTCCTGACTAATTGCATGACAATCACAATTTGGACCATGGAAATGGCAAGATCTGCCAAGTGTTTTTTTTCTCACAATATTCATTCAAATAAATTTAAACGAAAATTAAAAAATATGTACTAAAGAAATTTGTTTTAATATTTTACACTGTAATTTTGTCAATTTTATTAAACCGGTGTTTTGCAACTACAATTTCATTCAGTGTGGCCAGTTAATAGTAAGAAAGCGAAAATAGCCGCATTCAAACGGTCCTGCGAAGCGGACTGCAAGATTGTTACTGGTTATTGTTATACGGTTCAGTTTCAAAACTAAATTCGTTTGCTGTTTTGTCTATCTACATGCTCGGATTGATTTAGTTTTTTACGACATTTCGCTTGATCATTGGACTTCGATATTACCGCATATCACTATACGTATATTGGACAAGGTTTCGCACCGGGACTTACAAGGTGATTTACTATTATTTATCATCATCATCATAGACCTTTACGTCTATTACAGACGATTTAAGCATTGCTGAGTAGACATCGTTTTTGGTGACTGTGAAGACCGATACGAGACCGGCGTTACAAATATTATGATAAATGGACTCATCAAAAACTTACATTTGCTCTGCATTCATCAGTATTCAGTCAAAACTCGCGCAAGGAGAAAAGTAAATAGATACACTAGCTTTCACAATAATCTAGAGACACAGCTATAAGACGGAAAGAGACAGAAAACACAGGCTTTTATCCATAGACTATAATTGAACGAATTAAATGAATCTAATACTGGGTAGGATTACAGTTTTACATATTGGCAACACCAGTTTTTTGGGTACATATATTTTATGCTAGGGCATAAATATATGTCACGTCATTAATGTGGTAGCTAAGTAACGTAAAAATTGACACATACATAAGGTTATACGGCGGAACGTAAATATATGGCCGATTAGTGTACTAGACGGGCTTGTGACAGAAGATGTTTTCATAGTGTTCAATTTTACCGGGGGTCTCGAGCGACCTACATAAATTTACGCCCTGTCATCGGTTTATACCGGCAATTTTATATGTCTAAATCAAGAGCATATTAGCACTTGACGTTTAAATTTTCGTTTTATGTGCAAGACGTATGAATGGTCACATTTTACGTAGCTGACGGTTTACCATATAAGCCCATGACGTTAAAAATTTTTACGTCTGTCTTGGACGTAAAACATGACGATAGAAGCTGTCAAAGTGCTACTGTACTAGCCCGGCAGTATACACGGTGGAATTTAATCGGTGAACAGGAACCCATTTTTCTAATTCAGTAATCGATGGCGGTCACGTTTATGTAGTACTTAAGTGGAACCAAGTTTTTTTTTATCATAACTAATTTTTATGTTGAAATTAAATTTTAATTAAAATTTATTGTCACCCTACTAATGGTTTAGTCTGAAAAGTTTAATACCTCTTTTCAAACTATCAGCCATAGAAACTTAAAACATAAATGAGCAATAAGCTGTCAATTTGTCATTGTAAAATTCATAACAAACGTCTGATCTGTCTAGTTTCCCGCCAAAGCCAGCAAGCACTTGACGTATGTACACTTACGAGTAAATTCCCTTCAATAAAAGTAGGGTGTCCATTTATTAAGTCAGTGTACATTTTACCGATGTTAATTAAGTGTGATTAATTAGATTGTGAGCTATATTGCACGAGATTTCACGTATTGGTTTCTGTGTAGATTGATAATTTAGATTTTTGGATTCCTGATCACCGATTAAATTCCACCGTGTATACAAATGGGGTATACAGATTATGTGATTTTACCCCAATTTGTCAGTACAACATCGACATGTTACGCTACATAGCGAGAGGTCTAAAGGCCGCTGTACAGACGTAATGGGGTGTATACATGTCATGATTTGTCAGCCCCAATTCATCAGAAGCTGACTAATTGCTATCGTCTGGATGCATGTAGCGCTGCTTATCCCACTGTCAAACGAGTTGTCCCAGTCATAAAGTTAAAAGTGTTCAACCACCCAGCCTAATAGCACCAGTTACAGAAAAACGATTTTCCTGAAACCCCGTAGTGTTAGACAAACCACCAAGGGTTATGATGTTGCTGCTCATAATGCCTTGATCAGTGGGTATTCTATGCCACCTCCCCAAAACGGTTGTGCACTGCAAAGGAACCCTGACAAAGAAGAATCTCATTCTGGATCTGAAGATATCCAAGCCCTAATTAATCTATTATCTAGTCCGAAAATTAGCTTACCGTCCAACGTTGCCCATCTTGCTCAGATACTTTTAGTAGCCATTCAAAATAATGGACAAAATAATTCAATGGAATTGCAGAAGTGTAATAAATAAAAAACATGATTTAAGTCATTTATTAAACAAATATGAACCTTTTGTTTTCGCTCTCTCTGAGACATGGCTCAAACCTAGAGCTCTTCTTAGAGTTACTGGTTATTCATGTCTCAGAGAGGACCGCCCTGATGGGTATGGTGGAGTAGCCTTACTCATCAGGAATACCATTTCATTTGCACCAGTTCATCTCCCATCTCACAGTGACGATTTGTCAATCGTTGCTGCCATTGTAAATAACATGTGTATCATATCTGTATATATTCCTCATCCATCTTCATCAATTTTGCACGAATTTGAACAATTAATAAGTCCTCTTCCAAGGCCTATGTTGATTTTAGGTGATTTTAATTCACAACATCAGTTATGGGGTAGTTCAATATCTAGCTACCATGGGGAGCGTATAATAGAGATTCTTGATAATCATAATCTTTGTGTGTTAAATACTGGCCTTCCTACCCGACGAACAGCACCTTCTGAATTAACAAGTGTTGTTGACTTGTCTATTTGTTCAGCTCAAATTTCATCTTCTTTAACATGGCATACACTTGAATCAACATTTGGTAGTGACCATTTCCCAATTATAGTTACATATTCCAATCCAGTTCCCTCATCCCCTAAGCCTAGTCCAAGGCTAAAGTACAACTTGTGCAACGCGGATTGGAAAGTTTTTTTAAAAGGCATATTGAAGATAAATTGTTGCAGCTGCCTAGTGTGGCTGACAGTGACATAGTGAGCTGCTCGGTTGCATTAGCCCAAGTCATCATTGAAGCGGCTGATGAAACTTTCCCTGTAAAAAATAGTGCGTCAGGAAAAGTTCCATCTCCTCCCTGGTGGGACATTGAGTGCACTCAGGCAATTCGAAGGCGAAAGGACACTGAAAGACAGTACCGTCACTTGATGACAAATGAAAACTTTGAGTTGTACATGCAGGTAGCGCGTGACACTAAGAAGTTATTAAGGAAGAAAAAATTTGAAGGATGGAAACAATTCTGCGCTTCTCTTAATCCTAATGTTAAACCTTCCATAGTGTGGAACAATATTAAAAGGTTCCGACACGCTTTTAATGAGCCTTCTACACAGATTCTTCCTTCTAGCTTAGCTCAGCAATTTATGGACAGATTAGCACCTGCTTCAGTTCCAGAAGAATATGTCTTTCAGCCTTCTTCCTTTTTATATGATCCCGAATACAGTTGCAATTTTAATGCTCCTTTTAAAATTGAAGAGTTGAAAGGTGTA
Organism: Epinotia ramella; assembly: GCA_947578815.1. Classification (NCBI taxonomy): domain Eukaryota; kingdom Metazoa; phylum Arthropoda; class Insecta; order Lepidoptera; family Tortricidae; genus Epinotia; species Epinotia ramella. The sequence continues at coordinate 9,166,402 of OX388211.1, read as the reverse complement.
TTAAGTAACTTGAAAGATACTGCACCTGGCCATGATGGAGTCCCATATTCTTTTCTGGCCAATGCCGGTGATTGCATTCATATCTATTATTTACACATTATTAATTCTGTTACACAGTCCGGTATAGTCCCAGATTCATGGAGATCTCAAATAGTCCTTCCTATTTTAAAACCCAATAAACCAGCTTCAGATGTTTCTTCTTATAGGCCAATTGCTTTATCTTCAGTATTTGCTAAAATTACAGAACACTTGATTAAAAACAGATTAGAATTTTTTATTGAAAGCAATAAGTTACTGGCTCATAGTCAGTTTGGATTCCGTAAAGGTAGATCTACTTATGATAGTTTAGCAATATTAACATCAGATATCCGATTGGCATTTTCCAGAGATGAATCAGTGGTAGCTGCCTTCCTGGACATTAGCGCTGCATACGATAATGTCTTAGTTTCAGTGTTAAGAAAAAAGCTTTTCATATTAGGTGTACCAATAATGCTAAGCAACATTATAATTAATCTATTGTCTCAAAGGTCCATTAGTCTTCTCATAGATGATAACAATAGGATTACTCGCTTAGTGTGGAGAGGACTTCCACAAGGGTCTGTCTTAAGCCCTTTGTTGTACAATATTTATACATTTGACATAGAATCATCTTTAAATGGCAGTGTTAGAGTTTTGCAGTATGCTGATGATTTACTATTATACTCACCAAATGTTTCTGTGGAACAAGCCAGTAGAACTGTTTCTTACTCATTGAGTTTATTGAAATTATGGTTAGACTCTAATGGTTTAGAACTTTCCATTCCTAAAAGTGTAGTAGTTTTATTTACAAGAAAACTATTTCCTCCTCCGGTCATCGTAAAATATGGTAACAATCCCATCTCTGTAAAAAGTCAAACAAAATTTTTAGGTGTCATTTTAGACAGAAAATTAACAGGTCTTCCTCATTGTGACTATGTAGTTTCTAAATGTGAAAAGAATATTAATATACTTAGGTGTGTATCTGGAGTTTGGTGGGGTGCACATCCTTTTTGCCTAAAACTGATGTATAATGCCCTAATAAGGAGTGTTCTAGACTATGGGACATTTCTGCTAGAACCAGGAAGTGTAGTAGGTTTCAAGAAATTATCTAGTATACAGTCTAAAGCTCTCAGAATTATCTGTGGTGCCATGAAATCTAGTCCCATTAATGCAATGCAGGTTGAGTGTTGTGAACCACCTCTTCATTTACGGCGACAATTTCTGTCTGATAGGTATCTCTTCCGTTGCTCTCAATTTTCAAATCACCAAATTTGGCCTATCTTAGTAAACCTCTCTTTTCAAATAATCTCTTCTAAATATTGGAAACACAAGAGTCCCCCTTGCTTGATTAAAAGTTATGAAAAAGTTAAATCAATACTTGCCCCCACTGTTAGCGCCTCTACACTGCCCATCTTCCAGCATGATTATGATTCTCTCACACTTGTTCCTTCAGTTCTCTTAAATATTGGCATCTCAAGGAATGATGTGGAACAAAATAAACAGTTCCTGAGTTTCATTGGAACTGAGGGCCTGGGTGCTCATCATATTTACACAGATGCTTCTAAAATATCAGTCAATGGTTGTGTTGGAATAGGAGTACTACATGTTCAATGTAATATATATCAAAAAGTAAAGTTGCCTCCAGAGTCATCCGTGTATAGTGGCGAGTGCTTTGGAATCCTGAAAGCAATAGAGATGATCATTATTATGCGTCTTAAAAAGACGATAATATTTACGGACTCATTAAGTTCTCTACAATCAATTGCTAAATTTCCTTTCAGATCCAAATTGAATAACCCAATTATTTATAAAATTCGTAGCCTCTTGTTAAAATGTTCTCTTAATAATTATTCCGTTTCCCTCGCTTGGATCCCCGGGCATAGAGGGATAAAAGGAAATGAAAGGGTAGATGTGCTGGCCCGTGATGCCATTGTTTGTGGTGATATGTTTCCTTATGAAAATATATCTGAAGACCTTTTAGCTTTGCCCAAAGTATACTTACGAGATGAGTGGATGAAACTTTGGACATCACCTGATGCAAGGACGGGTTTACGCTACCGGGACATACAACCTTTAATTCCTGCCAAACCATGGTTTTCTAAAATATCAATTTCAAAACCAGCAACCAGTATGTTAATCCGCATGAGACTGGGTCACTTGTGTACACCGGAGCATCTTTCAAGACTAGGCATTGTGGCCAGTTCTGCATGTATTTGTGGAGCTGATCCCGGTGACCTAAACCACATATTTTTCGAATGTCAACAATACGATCGCTCAATATTATTAAACCAGCTGTCATTCCTTAAAGTTCCTTTTCCTGTATCCATTCTTTCACTCCTATATATTAATGACTCATCCTTGTATATATTTAAGGCCTTATATTCATTTTTATCTTTAAATAATATCAAACTTTAATATATATTATTGTACCCTTTCCTGATCTTTTCCTTCTTATCCAAATTTCCGATCTATCCGTATTTTCCTGAAATCCCGTTTCCTCGTTTTTTGGCTGAATGCGCCAAGAGCGCGATGCCATTATAAAAAAAAAAAAAAAAAAAAAAAAAAAGTTAAAAGTGAAACGAAACGTCAAATGAACGTCAAACAAATGTGCGTGCCGCAGACATGTGGTTATATTTACTTGAAAAAGTAAATTACTATTTAGTCAATTCATAAGTAATAGGAAAACAATAAAAATGAAGATTAAACCTGTAAAGCATAAAACAACCAACACTTTTCGGGTACGTACAGGCAGGGCAAATTTATTTATTTTTAAGTAGCGAAACCTTTTCCTATTAAAAAATATTTGCTTATGTTCACAGTTTGTTCCCTTCGCTGAACGAATCAACTCCATAGACATCCGACATGCAGCCCTTTATCACATTGAGCACGCATACACCGAGCAACCTATAGAAAATGAAACACACTTCCATCTTGCCATAAAGAAATGGCATGGGCTGAACTTAACGTTGAACTTCAAGAAGTTCAAGAAAGAACTCTTTGGGATTATAACAGTCCCACAACTGGTCCACAGGAAGGATGATGTAGTAGAAATATTAGTCAGATATTTAAATTTAGAAGACCAATTGTGCTTGCAGCCGTTATTGGAGTAAGTAAAGTAACTTCATTTTATACAACATATCAAACCTTTAAAAATTAACTATATTGAAAAATACCTACTATTGTTAAGTACTTAAGTTGAGTACTAAGCTAATAAATATAATCAAAATAAAGAGAGTCCAGATCTGAGCCTCTATAAAGAAAGAAAGAAAGAAGACATTTATTCACTACACAAAAGACACACAGAGACAAAGGGAGTAGAAATACAATACAATTGACACATAATGTGTGTGTCTTTGCGGCAGTGAATCGATTGCTGTCTCAGCATTATGCCGAGGTGTCAGACAGACAACGACAGCGCTGATTTTCAGACAGCACCGTACATGACCCACGGAACGCAACACAACATAAGGCCAATACAAACATATACATACACATAATAAAAAATAATTAATATACAAAATTTGTTAAATATGTAACACAAGCACAGTGGGATGAGAATATTGCTAATATTGTTTTCTAAAATTGTCTGTAACTTGTTTACTGAGCAAAAAAAAAAAAGTACTAAATTAACTACACAATATTTTTTGCTGCCGAATTGTTTTGAATGGCAACTGATGGGTGCCATGTTAAATAGCATGCTTTTTCTTTCAGAATCCTGGTGTCCCTGGCTAAAGACCTGCGGGACGACTTCTATCCATACTTCCCAAGATTTCTAGACATCTTGATAAGACTGCTAAAAACAAAGGATGCAGAAAGGCTTGAATGGACTTTAGTGTGCCTGGCTTTCCTATTCAAGATCTTGAAACCATACCTCAAGAAGGATATTGCTGTTGTGCTAAAGAGGATAGTCCCGTTGCTGAGTGAGACGCAACCACAGTATATAAACAATTTTGCGGCTGAAAGCTTTGCTTTTGTGGCCCGGGATATAAGAGACATGAAGAAGTTTTTAGAACTTGTATTGAATTATCTGCAGACTAATAGTGATGTAAGTAATTTTGGATATATTTGATGAATGGTTTGAATTAATTTGAATAGAATTAATAATTACAATCTGGACTTTTTGTTGAAATTCTATATAAATATAAATAAAATGTACAGTCAGTAGCAGAAGTTGCTATGCAAAATAACAGACTCAAAATGACCTAGACAGTCCTAAAGGCGCTCTTACACGGGCGATTTTTCGGGCAATTAATGTCCGGCGACACGTTGCCGAAATTAATGGAGCAATATGGGGCAATATTTTGGTTTTTTTTATTTTTTTATATTAAAAGAAAAAAAACAATACAAAATAATAGACGCGTACAGAAACCTGTTTAAGGTTTATGCGTGACGCGAATGTATCGCACCACTCACTACAGTAATATCATAATATGAATACTTATAGGTAGTTAAACTAATTAATTACAATAGATACCTATTGCATTTTCACCCCAGCAACTACACCTCTCTGTCTGTTCCCGTTAGAAAATATCTTTTTAATGCGATTTTGCACGACTTTTTGTCTGCAAGGACACTTGTGAGTATATCTTCTGGTATTCTATTTAGAAAGTTAGGTAGCATGTACTCCCACGTCCTCATACCATATACATTTACATAATTAGGTAGAATATATCTAGGTTGGTAATCTAACTTACGTAATTGTTTATGCCTATCTCGAGTTTTTAACAATTTTATTTTATCATAATCTTCTAGAACTATTGACATATCAAGCTTGTTAGAGATTGACATTACTTTGCAGTATTTAAATACACTGAACTCGTCCTTCAACAAGTTTTGAGTATGCTCAATTGTAGCTTGTAGATGCAGCCCATGTTGGTTTTATATGTACGACCATAGCTACTCAAGCCATAGCTTATTATTGAATCGGCTAGCGATAAATATAGCAATCTTAATATATTATATGGTATTTTATACTTTAGTATGTTCATTTTAGTGCATAGTGACCTCAGCTTGTGACATATGATCTACATGAGGCTTCTAGTTGAAGGTTTTGTTGATGACGAGGCCCAGGTAGGTGTGATGGTCCACCAGCTCAAGCGGTGCGCAAGCGCACGCCGCGGGCTGGCTATGCAAGCAAGTATGCGAGTGGGCTACGATTACTGGGCTATCAGTTTTGATGTATGGGGAGTGTATATGCAGAATTTTGGTTTTATTTGCGTTGATAACTATTGCCCCATAACTATTGCCCCATAAATATTGCCCCATAACTATTGCCCCATAACTATTGCCCCATAAATATTGCCCCATATTGCTCCATTCATTTCCGTGTTGCTCCATATCGCCGACTACAATTTGCTCCACTGAATTTCTCGTGTATGAACGTATTGCCTAGAATGGCTCCATATGGAGCAATATTCGAATTGCATGAAGTGGCTGTGACGTCAAAATTGCCCCGAATTTCCGGCAATTCGGCAATTTTTATCGCTCGTGTAAGAGCAACTTTATCCTCTTGACATAAGAGTTGTGTGTAGGTCATTTTGAGCACTTGACTTGCATAGCAACTTTTGGTGCTGACTGTATGTTTTATTTTTATGTTTAAAAAAAAAAAAATGTACTATACCTTAATTTCGTTTATTAAGATAAGATAAGATATCCTTTATTTGCTGAGTTATTTTGTTACATTTCATTTACTTAATGCATGCTTATTATATAACTTAAACTAATTTATTATCCTAATTAAAATATTTCATTTTTCTATACATATTTATTTTTATTTTCCTAACTTCAGCTTGCCTCTCGGACATAGGCCTCTTCCCAAGCTTTCCATTTTGTTCTTTCTTTACCCTCCCTTCTCCATATTGTTCCTGCTTTCTTTTTAATATCATCCTCCCATCTCATTATTGCTCTTCCTCGTTTTCTTTTTCCTAGTTTATTAACTTAATTCTAAATTGAAACTTAAAACACAATGTATACTTTTCTTTATTTTACAGGCAATTTCAGGGTGTGGCCACCTCATATTTGAAATTGTAAAAGGTGTACCAGGCAAATTCCACAGCTGCATCGAGACCTTCCTGCCACTGCTCTTACAACACCTGAAGGAACACAGACCACACCAGGAAATACTCTTCAAACTTCTCACACAAACATTTGAGGACAGCTTACAGACTATTAACTACAAAGAATTCTCTATATTCTGGACAAGTATGCTTAAATACACAGAAGAGATACTGAAAGAAGACGAAGAAAACAAAGGCCTTGAATATATACTGAGACTTGCTGGTCAAGTGATAGAACATCAAAAGGGGAGGTATTTGATCAACCCTCCTCAGTTTGTTCTACTTCTGATCAAAGTTATCTGCGAACAGACATCGGAGAATGTCCTAGAAGTTTGTGCCCAAATAGGAGCTTTGCTGCTTCTATCTCCAAATGTGTCTCTTTCTCAAGAACATGCTGGGATCATAGTAAAAGTGCTATTACCATTGCCATACCCAAACATTCTTATAAATTTTGTGCAGAATGTTATTGACTATACACAATTTGACATGCATATTTTGCCACCATTCTTAAAGTATGTCATTCAATCAGATTTTGACAAGGATGCCATGAGCACACTGAGTAGGATATGCCTCAAGAAGTCACCATTATCCATGAACGGTATAAAGCTTTTTGAGTGGGTTAAATATCCTCTTGATTTTGGACCAAACCAGCCTATGTTTATGGAGCATTTCAGCAAGATAATTAATGATGATATTAATAACATCATTGAAAATCCAGTGAAACTCATGAATGTACTGATTTGTCTGCCTCACATGGAGAAAGTTGATATTGAGAGTTGTGTGGCTGCATTGAACCAACTTATATCAAAACTGGTTCAAATACTGATCAGGTACAATATTGAGAACCAGTCAGAAGGGAATAAATTTCACTGCAACACTACAGAACTGTCAAAATGTGCAAGAAAAGTTCTATTTATACTTGCAAATGCGATGGAGAGTGCCATTCACATATCTAGCTGTAGGAACTTGAGGGCAATTTGTGATATAGACACCCTGCTGCCTGTGATATTGCCGTATGCGGCAGATCCTAATTACTTGGCAGCATTGCATCTGACAGATTTGTATTTGACTGCATGTGAGCAAGATAACTGCCTCTCTTCTCCAATACTGCCACTGATTGATTCTTATCTGAACACCAATGTGTCTTCCCCATTCCATGTGGTTAGTATTGCTTATCTAATTTATTTCATGTCACAACTCGAATAATTTGCGTCCCCTTGTCCCAATTACTTACAAGGTAGCGCAACACAATCTTTTACTTCTGCACATCACACCCCTCTAACATCTGGTAATCGGAACAGGATTATAGTGACTGATGAGATCAGAGGCAATATCTGGATCTAGCACCAAACAATCCAGCACACTCCGATCGGCGATGGAATTGCGCACGGAACGTCCACATAGATCGCGCTTCTGCCACGCCCGATCCGAGCGTCCTGAATCGTTCAGTGCGTATCCAGATATTGCCTCTAATCTCATCAGTTACTTTTATCGTGTTCTGATTATCACTCACACAGTTCACCTTACCCTTGTACTGCCTCTTTTACGGCCCAAGTCCCACCTCACTAATACAATCAAGTTAAGGTTGTTTCAACCAGTAAGTTTTCTTTTTTTTAGGTCCGCCTGTTAACAACGCATATTTATAAACTGTTCGAAAACACGGAACCACTTAACAAAACTGCTCAAGTTGGAGGTACCACTGAAAAACTATCAGTATTCAGCATGTGCTACTCTGTGGAGTCCACTGTTCCTTCCATCCAAGAATATAGAGTGCAACAGAGCACACTACAGAAGATTGTGTTCAATACTACGCAGTATGCACTCATAAAGGACACTGATTTCCACATGTACCCTTTAAACTATTTGTTTGGGGTGTTGTACATGAATTTCAAATTGCTATGGGAACCAGTGATTGAATTCATTGCCAGCTACGGCAATTCTCTTGCAACTGATGAATTTTGGCCGACTTTCCACAAAGTTCTTCAAACATCCTTTGACAATGCCAAAAAAGACTTGAAGCAATTTAAGTTTGATGATGAACTTGAAACTGACTTTGATTTATTGAATCAACTCTATGCAGAATACAATAATATCAAAGAAAGACCAGATGTGTATAATTACAGAGACTTGTTGCTGAAAGTGATGACAAACTGTATTTCCGTGTGTGAAGCAAGGAACAGAGACGTTGTAGTATTGTTTTTAAACTTTATTGAAGAAGAATATAAGAGAACTGATAAAGCGAATGCACTAAAAATTGATGTGGAAAGTCGAAATAACGTAATGGATGTTGATGATAAAGCAGAAGAAGAAAATATGAATGAAGTCAATGCAGAAGAAATAACGGATCCCATAGAAGATGCTAAAGAAACTGTATCTGGAAAAGTAACATTCAAAACTCTTATAAATGTAATGCAAGTCTTGGCACAGTTCAAAAATCCTAGAGCTCTTCATAAAGAGCCAGTGTTCTGGGAACTTTACATGGAGTTTTTGAAACATAAAAATGCAGGCCTACAAAAGTTTGCTTTAGATTGCATCATAAACTATAAGAACAAAAGTGTTGTTGCCTATAAAAGCAATTTGTATAATTTAGTAGACGATAAAAAGTTTAAAGATGAACTAACCCTGTTCAAAATAACTGAAGACGCTCAAAATATTCATACAGAGGATAGAGAACATGTTATTCCGATAGTTCTAAGAATTCTTTACGGGAAGATGACGTCTAAAATGGCAACAGACAAAAAAGGAGGTGGTCAAACTAGAAGATCACTAATCATGAGATATGTTGCTGGTTGCAATGAGAAAGAACTGAAAATGTTTGTCGACATGGCTTTCTCTCACGTAAAGAATTATATTACAATGCAGCCTAAAGAAATATACGAAAGCATTGTTTCCACTTTGGACTTGAAATCTGTGATTATCCCAGGGAAGCTGCACAGCATTCTTAATTTGCTCGAAGTTGTGCGTGAATATTTCGGGGGATATCTAAAGGATGAATTATTATCGGACTTACTGAAGATATTTATATCAGTGTGTTCAACAGTTGGAGGCATACTTGCTCACGGTGACAAAGTTCATGTAGGCTATTCTAAAGTAATGAAAAATCTCCGAACGCTGGCTATAGGCATACTGACAAAGCTGTTTGATCAATTCGATAAGTATGCATGGAGTTCAGACGAGTTGTACGTTATATTTGAAACACTGATTTGGCCATTGATCCCTAAATTACATGTTGAAGGCATCCACAGCCCCACTGCGCTCTTGAAGCTTTTTAACACTTGGTGCCAAAATCCAAGATACTATGTTTTGCTCGTGACATGTTCAGAACAGGATCGTTCACAAAACACAATATCAGAGATATTCAAACTTCTACTGGCACCTAGAACTAATTCTGGAGTTGTAAATATGATTCTGGATATGGTTGAAAAACTATTAACCTTGACAGAAGATGAAAAGGACAAAGAATTGCCCGCTATAGTGCCGTTAAAAACGTCGCAAATTGAATCTAAAACCGAATTGGCGGTTGAGATGAATTTTGGAAGCAAAATTTTGATACCACACATTCCAAGCGTATTGGAAGTTATGAAGAGACGCATCGCAAACTCGGCGAAGTCGAATACTATGAACAAAAGAGACCTGCTGATTCTGTCGCGAGTGACTGAACTTGTGGCATCGCCAGAATTATGTGATGAACTTCTAAACCTTTTATTGCCAATACTTGTCAAGAAAGTTTGCATGAATATGGCAGAAGAAAATATGGAACATGCAGTAAATACCATTATCAATTTACTAAGCCACAGCAGTAAACCTCAAACGTATATCAAGAACATTGCTGTACTATTTAATAAAATTACTCCAGTTGATGTCAGGAAACTTCTACTGAAACTGCTGGCTTCAATAGCGGAGGCAGCTCCCAAGAACAAAGATGTTCTCATTCGTATTAGTAACGTCGTTTCCGAAATGAACGCTTTCCATAAAAGATGGATTGAACAGCCAGATTTCGATCGAAGACTTGATGCGTATAAAACAATTTACCAGTTACTAGACGATAACCAAATCGACTTAGATCTCGCGATACTTATTGTTAACAACTGTTTCTATTTCATCAGAACCGAAAAAGACATTGGTTTGCGAGATAGCGCTGGTTTATGTCTAAAGAAGATACTTCCGAAACTGCTTCTAAAGTATTGGTCTGCGACTGACGGCCAATTCCTGGTTCGCGATACCGTTTTGTTTCTAATATCAAACGGCATAAGAGACTCAAAGAATGAAATTCTAAGGAATGAGAGTATAAACCTTCTTGGAGAATTGGCCAGAGAATGCCCAAGCACCGACGTAGTCCTCTCCGACCTGGCCCATTTGACGAACAACGAGGATAGAGAAGTAGACTTCTTCGACAATATGTGCCACTTGCAAATGCATAGGCGCGTTAGAGCGTTAATGAAATTCTGCAAAGTTGCAAAGAAAATGATCAAATGTCCTTCACCAAGAACACTTACCAATTTTATACTGCCGTTGGCTACGATTTACATTTGCGACGACAAATACACAGACAAGAACACCTTGATAGACGCTTGTATAGAAACAGTTTCTACTTGCTGTAGACTACTTCCCTGGTACCACTATGAGGTCATACTAAAGTTGTATCTGAACAAAATGCGCCATGCTTCAGATCATCAGAAACAATTGACGCGGCTTGTGGTCAGTATTTTAGATGCTTTCCACTTTGATTTCTCAAAAGCCAAGAACATTGAGTTGCCTAAAGCTTTATTAACCAATGTGGATACTAGAGTACCAAAAAATAAGCAGGCGAAACGTGGAGATAAGAATGAAAATGGAGATTTAGAGACAGCCAAAAGAAATGTAAATGGAGAAGACGAATCAATGGCAGATAATGTCAAAACTGAAGGAAACGAAAAAGAAATTGACGAGGCTGAGACGGGAGATAAAACAGTAAATAATTTAGAAGAAACGCATATTGATTTAGATTCAGAATTAAAAGCGGCCGACGAAGAAGCGGCCAATGAAGAACCAGTGACTAAAGAAATTCCGGATGTACCGGCGTTCGAAAGGGTCACACAAGTCCCGCCGTCTTTGGCGAAGAGAATTATCAAGTCTTTATCGTCAGGATTGCTCCCGCAACTGAATCGGTAAGCATACCTATTTCTATATTGTACTTATGTCATTGGCTTTATATATCTATGACATATATAATATATTTTAACAGCGTCAGTACGGCACTTACGTACGAGGCTTTAAGGCTGATACGGGAGCGACAGTTCACATCGCATATTTGAAAAGCATTTATGTTTGTTCCTTATATCGTTTCTATTTCGAAACTTTACATTGTTTCATATATTTTGGAGGCCTTAGTCTCACCGGGATGCCATGACGACGTCGCCAGCTACCGTATCCGAACAAATCGTATAGAAATGTATGGAGGTTAACTCACCTGGCGACGCATGGCAAGGTGGCCATGCGTCGCCAGGTGAGTTAACCTCCAATTGTACACTTTGTACGGGTTCTTTTGTTAAATATATGCTTGGTGCTGTTATCTACTTCAATTCAATTCAATTCAATTCTTTATTGATAACATAAGTTACAAGTCATTTACATGTCATTTACATGTCACAGATAAGTATTACATATTTCACTTTATCTCTAATGTCTTATTAAATATGTACTTATATAAACTTAATTATTTTGGTTCAGGAATTCATCTACGGAGTAAAAAGCTTTATTTATTAAATGTTCTTTTAACTTACTTATAAATATGTTTTCTGACATGTCAGGCTTCTTAATGTCCTTTGGCAACTTGTTATATATTTTGGGACCTATGTACCATATACACTGCTCAGATTTTTTCAATCTGTGTCTATTTGGGAGTAGGTCATTTCTATTACGACTGTTATGACTACGTTGCTTAAATTGATTCAGGTTCCTACGAACAACTTTTGCAACCTCTAGTATGTAAAGGCCAGGAAATGTTACAATTTTTAACTCCCGAAATATGTTACGGGCAGGCGTATCCCACGGCACCCTAGCCATTATCCTAATAACCCTTTTTTGCAGTATGAATATTCTTTGCCTATCTGCCGCCTGTCCCCACATATCAATTCCATAAGTGATTGTTGATTGAAAGTAGGCAAAGTATGCATTTCTCACACATTGATCGTTGAGCATTTTTGTCAAGCGTGAAATTGCGAAACACGCTTTTGTCAACCTCTTACAGAGTTCGTCTATATAACTATTCCACTTTAACCCGGAATCTATCATGAAGCCCAAATATTTCGCCTCATCCACAATTGGAACGTTGATGTTATCCAATTCAATTTTAAGGGTATTTGGTGGTACTCCCCGGAGGCTAACTTGGATTACATTTGTCTTTTCCGGGTTTAGTTGCATACCATTTACAGAGAACCAATTCTTTACATCCACGAGCAGACTATTTACTTTAAGTTGTAGTTCTGTGAAACTAGTTCCCGAAATGATAAAAGCGCTGTCGTCTGCATATGCAACCAGTTTACCATTGATTGTACAAGCCGATAAGTCATTTACTAGGGTTATAAACAAATAATTACCAATAATAGAACCTTGAGGAACAGAGGTGGCGTCAAGTGATAGGTATGTTGATTTTCCTTTTTTTCCATTAACATCCACTTCACACAATTGTTCCCTGTTTTCTAAAAATGATTGAAATATTTTTAAGAAATTCCCTCTGATGCCATAATGATACAATTTTTTAATAATTAGTTCATGGTCTACCAGATCGAATGCTAACGAACATATTATTCCCCAGCGTTATCGGAAAGCTCACGGATCACGAGGGGTCCCACAAGGTGAACCGGCGACGGCACGGTCTGGAGCGGCAGGCCGAGGACATGCTGCGCGTGCCCATCGCCCTGGCGCTGGTGAAGCTACTCCAGCGGCTGCCGGGAAACGTGCTGCCACACCACCTGCCCGGGTGAGTCACAGAACATGTTCTCCGAGGTGTCCCACAAGGTGAACCGGCGGCGGCACGATCTGGAGCGGCAGGACGAGGACATGCTGCGCGTGCCCATCGCCCTGGAGCTGGTGAAGCTACTCCAGCGGCTGCCGGGAAACGTGCTGCCACACCACCTGCCCGGGTGAGTCACAGAACATGTTCTCCGAGGTGTCCCACAAGGTGAACCGGCGGCGGCACGATCTGGAGCGGCAGGCCGAGGACATGCTGCGCGTGCCCATCGCCCTGGCGCTGGTGAAGCTACTCCAGCGGCTGCCGGGAAACGTGCTGCCACACCACCTGCCCGGGTGAGTCACAGAACATGTTCTCCGAGGTGTCCCACAAGGTGAACCGGCGGCGGCACGATCTGGAGCGGCAGGCCGAGGACATGATGCGCGTGCCCATCGCCCTGGCGCTGGTGAAGCTACTCCAGCGGCTGCCGGGAAACGTGCTGCCACACCACCTGCCCGGGTGAGTCACAGAACATGTTCTCCAAGGTGTCCCACAAGGTGAACCGGCGGCGGCACGATCTGGAGCGGCAGGCCGAAGACATGCTGCGCGTGCCCATCGCCCTGGCGCTGGTGAAGCTACTCCAGCGGCTGCCGGGAAACGTGCTGCCACACCACCTGCCCGGGTGAGTCACAGAACATGTCCGAGGAGTCCCACAAGGTGAACCGGCGGCGGCACGATCTGGAGCGGCAGGCCGAGGACATGCTGCGCGTGCCCATCGCCCTGGCGCTGGTGAAGCTACTCCAGCGGCTGCCGGGAAACGTGCTGCCACACCACCTGCCCGGGTGAGTCACAGAATATGTTGTCCGAGGAGTCCACAAGATGAAATGATTGCTTCTGGTTGGAAATTTGGCGTTAGTGACGCTGAGGGTCCATTCTTCTAAACACACTCGGCTTTTTGTCTGTCGCGCGCGCTTGTTGTGACACGTTAGGCTAGGCCCGCGTGGAAACCATTGCGCGTGACTAACGCTGCTACTATAGTTATTTACGATACAAGTGCCGAAAATAGGAAATTCGCAACGAGTTGAGATAAATTAAAACACGACCGAAGGGAGTGTTTTAAATCGACACGAGTTGCGAATTACCTATTCGCACGTGTATCGTACAAAGTTTTACTGTACATATGGCTCTTTAAAGTTTCGACATATGCACGAAAAGTCCTCTTTTCCGCACTAGTGCGGGAAAGTAGCACCATATGTACTGTAAAACTAATTCCAATTCAATGCATATATGTAGTGGACTACACCCCTGAACTGGTCACTTTTCAGGGAGCAGCCGTTTTAGTCGGTTAGTATATATGTATATCAGATAAAAAGGGCTAGCAGCATAGACAGGCGTACAGATTTGTCATGGTTCTTGAAACTGAATAATGATTGTACACTGACACTACTGACAGGCACCAACATAGGGGCGCAAGGTGAACTCTATTATCATTGCAATAGAGTCCAGTTTTAGCATTTTAGTAGTGTAGATTTCTTGTAGGTGTAGATGTCTGTACCTATACCTAACTACAACCCGGGCACAATATCTGTGCAACTCGCCGCGCGACGTCATATCGGCCCTCTAGGTACGGTGTGAAGCACGCTTAGCGACTGCGGTGAGGTAAAAGCGGAAAAGGGAGGTGAATCGCATTCCTGGGAGGTGCAAGGAATTGTGTCCGGGTTATTTGTTTTATTGCATTACTAATGAATATCATTGTTTCATTAATTACAGTATCATCATAAAGCTCTGTTCATTCTTGAAATCTCCGCTGAAACAAGTTCGAATCCAAGCTCGAGACATCGTCAAGAAAATAATGGTTACTATCGGTACCGCCTACATAGGCATACTACTAGAACACCTGACTTTACTCCTCACAAGAGGCTTCCAAGTCCACGTATTAGTAGCTACCATACATTCAGTATTGGACGCTCTGAAAGCAGACTTTAAACCGGGAGAACTGAATGGGAACTTAGATTGCATACTCGACGTTTGTGCTAATGACCTATTCGGGGCCGTGTCTGAAGAAAAAGAGGTAGATAAGTTACATTATAAAACGCCAGAAGCTAAACCTAGTAAGAAAAGTTACGTGACACTTATGATAGTGTCCCAAAACATAACAGAATCGTGTCTTATTAACCTTCTGCTGCCGTTTAAAGAAGTTCTACAGAAGCACCAATCGAAAAAATTCGTGCTGAAAGTGCAAGAAGCCTTAACACATATAACCAGTGGCTTAGTTACCAATAAATTCATAGACATAGAGTCTTTATTTATATTCTTACACGGAATTGCTTCAAAGAGTATACCTGAATTTGTTCTCGGTGCGCCTAAGCGAGAAATAACAGAGAAACAGAGAGAGAATATGCTCAGAGCCAAACCAGACTGCTTCATAATACCAGAAACACCTAAAAGAAACAAAGAAGTTCAAGCGAAACATGTTAAAGTATCGGCTAAAGCCAACGCACATGTCTTAGTCGAGTTCAGTTTGAATATCCTTTACGTGATTCTTAAAAGAGAGAAGGTTACAAGAGCTGAGTGCAGAGCGTTTGTGGATCCTTTGATACCGTTACTAGTCGATGCTATAAGAAGCGACCATGTCAAAGTAACAACGGGCGCTTTGAAATGTATCGCAACGTTGTGGACTATTAGGGTCAGTACGCCGACTCTTGAAGAGAACGTGAAAGACATTGTGAAGACTTTGTTCCTGATTTTGCATAAATATGCGACGTTTGAGATCAGCAAGCAGAATGATAATTATCATTTAGTTAGGAACGCCTTCAAGGTAAGTTTAATCGGTGAAGATAAACTGAATTATAGTTATACCTGCTCATTTAGCTTTTAATGACCGTGTTCTAGTTCTTATTTAACGCAAAAGTTCAGTCAGTATCAGAAGTCGCAAAACAAAATAACACGCTCAAAATGACCTACACAGATCCTTATTCCCGTGACATTAAAGTGTGCACTAGAACTGCTTAGCAACTTCTGCTGCTGACTGTACACTCTCACGGTGAAAATAATAATAATAAAATTCTTTATTGCACCACAAATAACAGAGATTATTACAAGATTAGGCAAAATAAATAATGGTAACAACAGGCGGTCGTATCGCTTTAAAGCAATCTAATCAATAATCTCTCTCAAATAATCTTTTCTTCTCGCTAAGGGTGAGTTACACCAAACCGTCTAAAATCGTAAGTTGATACTTGAAAGGTAATTAACTAAATGTAAACAAAACAAACCACGTGACTTGGTCATTCAACCAATAAGATACCATCGATACAATAGGTTGCTATGATTGGTTGAATGACCAAGTCACGTGATTTGTTTTGTTTACATTTCGTTACCTAAACCTTTCAAGTATAGTAAATCCGAATGTATGGAAAGTTTGACAAGTTTCTATGGAGTGACAGCTGCCGGCGCCATATTTAAATAAGTAAGTAAGTTGTTGTAACCCGCCCTTAGATCGGTTACACAGAGTGACTTTTTGCAGCGATACATAACTAGCGTTTTACGAACACGCGGCTGTGGCGCGGCGCTAGCCATGCCATAGATCACTTGTCAAAACAACCCGTATCAACACTGTGTCGAGTTGTAGCGGTGCAGAAACTCGCCGAATTTATTATCTTCATCATCATCATTAACTTAAGAGTTATCCTCTTGTCGGTGGAGTATTTTCCATCTCTCTCTGTCGTACGCCAGCCCTTTGATTTGCTGATACGACACGACACCAGCTTTTTCCTTTATTTGGTCCATATAACTGCGTCGTGGTCTTCCCCTGCCTCTCCTTCCTTCTATCTTTCCTTCCATTATGGTTTTAAAGAAGTTGTCGTGCCGTATCAAATGACCAATCATTTTCCCCCCTTCGAGTGCTGATGGTGTTCAAGATCAATCTCTTCTCTTTTACCCTTCTCAAAACATCCTCATTTGTTACTCTCTCAGTCCAGCTTATACCTTCCATCCGTCTCCAACACCACATTTCAAACGCTTCCAGTCTTTCTCGGTCCCTTTGTGTCATTGTCCACGTTTCGCTGCCATAAAGGGCAATACTCCAAATGTACATTTTTATTAGCAACTTTTTGCTCCTACATGACAAACTGGATCTTAAAAGTTGTCTCTTTTCGTTAAAAGCTTTTTTCGCCATGGCTACTCGAGCGACTTATACATGATTAAATATGTCTTTTGTTTTCTATACATGAATAACCACTTCGTGTTTGTTAAACTTATAGTTATACCTCTACGTACCCCTTTTCCAGACAGAGGCGTTATATCGACCACATACACTGTCAAACATGTATCTTAACGTCAATCAAAAATACTGACATTTAACTGTAATTTTTCAATTGTCCTTACCATATTCTTCTTTTTCAGGCAATCACTGTGCTTATCCGTAACGTGAAATACTACACCATGGAGGCAGATCAGTTGAAAACGCTGCTGTTGTACGCTGAAGAAGACTGTCAGAACGACGAAAAGCAAACCAGCTCATTCTCCCTACTGAAGGCCATATTGGAGGCCAAACTCGTTTCTACAGAGCTTCATGAAGTCATGGAGAAAGTCTCCAAGATATGTATCCTGAGTGAATCGAATAGATCAAGGTAATTACTAATTAATACTGGAGGGCTGAAATCATAGTGCCGATGGCTAGTGCGAGTGAGAGAGAGTGAGTGCCAAGAGGCCTGACTTAATGATTTATAGTCCCAGCGGCATCATGACTTTGCATGCTCAACACTAGAGTTAGTTCAAGTCATTTTTGTGCTCGGATCGATAACGCTGATATAAATTAAACATTTTCTTTCAAGCTAATTTTTATGTCACAAAGGGATGAACGCTGGTACATTGTCCACAAACGAAACCCGGGGGCCATAAAAACCGTGCGAGTACGAAAAAGATAGATAGACAGGAATCAGTTGCGTCTGCTGACCCTGCCTATTAAAAGAGTTCGAAGTTAGCAGCCGAAAAATAAAATGTGTCATGTCCCGGTATCAATAAGGTAACTTTTCGTACGCAGAGACGACGCTCGCGCGATTTTCGTGATGTACCTGACCAACTACTCGCCGGGCAAGCGGCTGGAACGCTACATACAGTTCTTCGTGTCGCAGCTCAACTATGAACTGCAGCACGGGAGAGAATCTTCACTCAAGTTCATGGAGATGATCATCACTAAGTTACAAGTGGTGAGTATATTAGACAAGGACAGGTGCACTTGGGGAGCAGTCTCGGTCGAGGCAGACCGTCTTCGAGCGATTCTTTTCGTGCCCCAGTGTAACACGCGCGGCTCTTCCGAGCTAATTTGCCTTTTCTGAGCATTAGTTGTGCCCAAGATCGTCACGAAGCCGTACGTAGCTACAGCTGTGACCGTTACTTGGTTAATTTTATTTTTTATACACAAAAATAAACATTTAGGAGACGTTCTTTCATGATGATAATACCCCATTCCTGTCTCAAAAAGTTCCATCCCTTTCGCAAAATGTCATGCCTGTTGAAGCCCCTTTCGCTAAACGTCCCTTCCGCTTATTGGCCCATTCGCAAAACGTCCCGTCTACAAAATTACAAGTACAGAGAAACTAGGTCTCTTCTCATGGATTACAGAGAGAAATGGGCGATATTATTCCCTACAAGAAAAGCAAATGTTTAATTTGTAGAATTTTTTACTTACGATATTCAACAATAATCATAACGCATACTAAAGCACCTCAGAAAATTTAGAAGTAAACTAAGACTAAGAGCACAAAGACACTAAGCGAGAAACAGAACACAAAAGGTACGGTTTGGAAACGGGACATTTTGCGAAAGGAACGTATTGCGAACGGGACATTTTGTGAAAGGGGCGTTCTGCGAAAGGGACATAATTTATGTGAAGGGACGTTTTAAGAACGAGGCATTTTGACGAAGGACCATTTTCAGAAGGGGAAATTTCTGAAAGGGACGTTTTGGGGAAGGGACAAAGGGACATTTTGCGAGTGGGACTGTATGCGCCTAAACCCACATAGTGTGTCTGTAAATTTTATCAAACAAACACAAATAGTATTATAGTACATAGTGATACAAGTGAGCTATGTTGATAATTACATCGGAAGCGGGATTGTTCACGCGAGCCGCAGGTGAGCGTGATAAGGGAGCCGAGGATGTAATTATCAAAGTTCACGCGTTTCATACGACGTTTTTCAACACGTTTGCGAGGGAAAAATCCTTTTCATTAAGTAGATTAATATTTCATAAATCTTTCATAGGCTCTCTGAGTTATTTTCTTTAGTTATTGATGGCAACCGGTTTTTACTCACATATAACAAGTATGTGTTGAAAAGTAGTTTTTTGAGTGTACTTTACAAAATGTAACAGTTAACATAACAGTTGCATAACAGTTTCGTTACTGCTATGCAATCAAGCAGATACGCGACTTTTGTTACAAGTCTGTTTAATAGACATTGTACTGAGTAATGCCAAATGCTGTTACGCTGTGTAACTATTTTTAAATAAATAAATAAACTTGTCATGGGGGACTTCAACGCTAAACTGGGCAAGAGAGTGATGAAGATGGTGAGAAGCTGATAGTGGGGAGTGGGAATTCGGAGTTGGAAGTCGGAACCACCGGGGCCAACTACTGGCTGGTTTCTTGGAGAAGGAAGGACTCTACATGATGAATTCCTTCTTCAAGAAACGCGAGCACAGAAAGTGGACCTGGATGAGCCCCGATGGTGTGACTAAAAACGAGATTGACTTCATCATGCCGACGAGGAAGCATGTATTCAATGATGTCTCTGTGATCAATACGTTTAAAACCGGGAGTGATCACCGCCTGGTAAGAGCCACATTGAATATATGCGTCAAGCAAGAGCGCTCTCGATTGATTAAGTCTACGCTCCGTCCAGCATCAATCCAAATTCAAAACCCCGAGAGCTTCCAGCTGGAACTCCAAAACCGTTTTGATTGCCTAGGCGGCGATGTAGACGAATTGAACGACGGGTTTGTGGAAGCTGTCCGTGGCACTGGGTCTAAGTTCTTCAAGGCCCAAGGGACCAACAGAACTAAATGGCTCTCTAGCTCCACTCAGAAGCTCATGAAGGAAAGGAATGAAATGATTCTACAGTCTTCAGCCGATACGACCTTATACCGGCAGCTCAATAGACAGATCTCCAAGTCCCTTACCCGCGATCTGGGCTAATTCAATACAAATCATATTGAAGAGGCCATCCAGCGCAATAAGGGCTCTAAAGTATTCTCGAGAGATCTGTCTATAGGGCAGAGCCTGCCCGCGAAGTTGAAAACTGAAGATGGTAGAATCGTTTCTTCTAAACCTGAGATTCTGGGTGAGATAGAGCGCTTTTACGGACAGCTATACACGGCAACGAGCAGATCCGAAGTTAGTCAGGCGGAAGACCCTAGAGCTAGACTAACTGTCTGAGATTGTAATGGCTCTTAAACAGCTCAAGAACAACAAGGCACCCGGTGAAGACGGAATAACAGCCGAACTTCTGAAGGCGGGTGGAAAACCGGTCCTTACGGCCCTTCAGAAGTTGTTCGATTCCGTCTTACTGGAAGGGAGAACTCCAAAGGCATGGAACCGAGGGGCGGTAGTGCTGTTCTTCAAAAAGGGTGACAACACTCAGCTGAAGAACTACAGACCCATCACACTTCTGAGCCATGTCTATAAGCTGTTTTCGAGGTCCATTACAAATCGTCTCGTACGCAGGCTTGATGACTTCCAGCCTCCCGAACAAGCCGGTTTCCGAAGAGGCTGAGTACCGTAGACCACATCCACACGCTTCGTCAGGTTATACAGAAGACCGAGGAGTATAACCTGCACCTCTGCTTAGCGTTCGTGGACTACGATAAAGCCTTCGATTCGATTGAAACCTGGGCTGTACCACAGTCTCTCCAGCGGTGCCAAGTTGACTATCGCTATATCGAAGTGCTGAAGTGTTTGTACGGGAACGCCACTATGTCAGTCCGACTCCAGGACCAGAACTCGAAACCTATTCCGCTGCAGCGGGGAGTCAGGCAAGGAGATGGTATTTCTCCAAAACTGTTCACCGCTGCACTGAAGGACGTTTTCAAGACTGAACTGGAGAAGGCTAGGCATCAACATCAACGGCGAGTACATCACTCACCTTCGGTTTGCTGACGATAAAGGGGTCTTGGCTGAGACCATGGAGGACTTAAGTACGATGCTCGATGACCTCAGTAAAGCTTCCGAGCGAGTTGGTCTAAGAATGAACATGGATTCTTATCCATGAAGAAGAAGTCGAAGATCATGTCAAATGCCCATGTCGTACCAACTCCCATTACAATCGGACACTTTACGCTCGAAGTTGTAGGCGATTATGTATACCTAGGACAGATTATCCAGTTAGACCAACCAACCAACCAACCAACCAACCAACCCCAACTCCTCCAACTTCGAGAAAGAGGTCAATCGTCGAATCTGACTCGGCTGGGCAGCGTTCGGGAAGCTACGGCACATCTTTTCGACCAATATTCCGCAGTGTCTCAAGACGAGAGTCTTTGACCAGTGTGTGTTGCCGGTGGTGACATATGGCACTGTAACGTGGTCGCTTACTATGGTCCTCATAAGAAGGCTCAAAGTCACCCAAAGGGCAATGGAGAGGGCCATGTTGGGAGTTTCTCTGCGTGATCGCATTAGAAATGAGGCTATCCGCAGCAGAACCAAGGTAACCGATAGCCCTCCGAATCGCTAAACTTAAGTGGCAGTGGGCAGGGCACATAGCACGTAGAACCGATGTCCGATGGGGCGGAAAGGTTCTCGAGTGGTGACCACGTACCGTAAGGCGCGGCGTGGGTAGGCCCCCTACAAGGTGGACTGATGACCTGTTAAAGGTTGCGGGAGTCCGCTGGTTGTGGGTGGCGCGGGACCTGTCACTTTGGCACTCTTTGGGTGAGGCCTATGTCCATCAGTCGTCTTTCGGCTGATATGATGAAATAAACTCCATTTCAGGCCCAACTAACCAAGCAGAGTGACTATCTCCTCCTCGCGCTAGGAGCGAGCATGATGAACGACCTCGCCCCGGCGTGCCGCGCGGCCGCCGCCGGCTGCATCGAGACCATGCTGCGCCGGCTGCCCGTGCTGGAGAGGAACAGGCTGTTCCAGCTGGTCACCACGTTCCTTGAGGACACTCAGGTAAACTATAGTACTGGACAGCTATACATACAAAGCGACTACCTCCTCGCGTCTCGTCCCCTGGGAGACCTGTACTACCCGGCCACATATCTGTGCACCTCCCCGAAATGCGTCGCCTTTTCCGCTTCCCAGTTTACCTCCCGGCGCCCGCTCCGCTTCTCGCCGTATCTATGGCGCTGATATGACGTCACGCGGCGTGGTGCACAGAGATTGTGACCGGTTAGTAATCGGCTCACCGGTATTCTTGCTGTGTCGTGGATTAACAACACCAGCATTAAGCGCCTAGCTTGCGCAATTTTCTGCTGCAGAGAGGACCAGGTGTTCGAGGCGTATACTGGTAGAGACCTACTTGTCGGGGTTCGAATCCCTGTAGTTCGAATCCCGGTAGGGGCATTTATTTGTGTGATGGCAGGGTCACTACCAACTAAGCTACTGAGGTCGTCAAAATTTTAAATAATATTTGGGTTACGGTAAAATCGTTCATTTTGGCATAAGAATGTGTGAACAAGTGAGAGAGAAAAATAGGCCCGACTCCTATTTTAAGGCAGTGCACTGGACATTATCGCGTGCTTTGAAACGCCTTTCTGACTAGATTAAGAAACAATAAGGTCTGATTTTCAGATATATGATTCTTGTCTATATGATTGTTTATCTGGTTTGATCGATAGGTACATGATTGGTTAAAATTTCCTCTATAGAAAAAAAATCCTAAGTTGGGTCTGTATTTTCCTTATTTTACTCAGCTTACTCAAACGATACATTATTTTACGACACAATCAAGTTAATGCTGTAGCATTTTATCTCATCTAAAATCCCACCTAATGAAATTCAAATAAAACTTCACTTAGTTAGGTATTTATTGATATTTGTCCAAAAAAGCTATTCCCGAAGAGTGTCACATCTCTTTTTCTCGTGCGCGGAAGGCATAAGCATATCTCTGTCTGTATCTGTGTTCGACTCAAATCAAGGCATCCCCTTTAAATATTTTTTCTCTAATTTGACTATCTGTTTGCAGCCAGTGCACGCCGAGCTGGCAGCCCAACTGGGCATCCGCTTTGTCAACGTCGAGGGGGAAGAGTTCAAGAACCGACTCAGCACCGTACTGTCCCTAGTGAGCGGGAAACTCCTCCTACTAACCAACGACATAGGCGAGGGACGATTCGTCAAGATCCGAGTCGAAAACGACGGCAAAACGGACGAAGACAAACAGAGAGAAAAAGACCACAGTCTAATACAAATGCTCAATCTTATCGATAAAATCACTGAGCATTGCGCGCCTAGTTTGAAAAATAAGAAGTTTATAAGTGAATACGATGAAATAGCGCAGCAATGTCAAGCGTTGTTAGCTTATCCTCATGCCTGGGTCAGGTTGAGGGCAGCGAAAGTATTGCATCAGATATTGTTGTCTGTGGACGCCCAAGAGTTAGATGTGGCAGCGAAAAAGAAGGTGGATAGCGAAAGAGGTTTTATTTTTGATAATACGGAAGAGGCATTGAGGTGTTTGATTTTGGATCTATGTGCGCAATATACCGCTGGTGTTTCGCAAGAAATGGCCGAACAGGTAAATACTCGTATTATATTAATTATTAAAATAAGTTTCTGTCAAAAATTTCATTTTTAGTACAAGCTTTTATTGCCGACTGTACTTTTCTGTACACCATCATCAACTACTCATTGAGACGATTCTAACAAGCCCAAACTCAACGGGGTTACGTCGGTTAAGTACTGAATTTCCATGGCCACCTTCTGTCTCCATCATCAGATCAGCTCGATGGTACCATAATATTGAATTGTCATCCAAACTATACTTATACCCAAAATTTCAGCTCAATCGGTCACCGGGAAGTGGGTCAAATTTAACTTGGAAGATTTGATTACAGACAGACAGACAGACAACGGGACAGGTGAAATAAATGAAAGCTTGTAAAATAGGTATCGGTTGAGCACAGACTGTAGCACAGGCCTCCTCCAAACAAAATAGAGAACTGAGAAAAATTAAAAAACGCCCCCCACTTTTTCATTGCGGCGGAATCCGAACCGAATTAAAATCGGCTCATTCGTTGTCGGGGGTTAAAGAATCAATGAGCGAGCCCTCACGCTTACTCAGAAGTCTTCACATACCTTTGAATTCCTATGCAGATACGTTTGGTAACGATTTTTCTTTTTTCCGTTGTAGTGTGACACTCACGCTGCCACACACTAACCCAATATATGTAAGCATCGTATGTAACATCAGACACAATATACATAATCCCACTTCCCACCCCTATAACCGCCCAACTGCCTCAATTTGCTTCGGTCTTGGGCAGGTCACTTGGTCTTTCATACGAGGGCTGCCTTTTAAGTTCTGTCGTTTGCAAACCTCCCGTGATTGCATAAAAAAGAACTAGTGTCACGTTAAAATATTTGAATTTAGAATTCGAAAACAAAAGAATGACTCGAAATCGGCCCAACCGTTTTAGTACAGCGTTCGTTCAAAGTTGACAAGTCAATTGTGAAAATGGAAATTTCGAAGGAAAATTTACGTGCGATAATTTTTTACAACTTCAAAAGGGGCTTAACGCGACTTCAGTGCTTCGAAGAGTTGACTACGGTTTTCAATGATAAAGCACCATGCCTCCGGACTGTGGAACGCTGGTATTTAGAATTTCAACGTGGTTGCTCTAGTCTTGGTGATAGACATCGTGAAGGTCGACCAAAAACAGCCGTAACCCAGGAGAACATTGATGCTGTACGGCAACTGATCATCGAAGATCGCCATGCGACATACCGTGAGATAGAAGCTTCCTTAAGTATTTCAGGGACCAGTGTTCACAGTATTTTGCATGATCACTTAGGCGTAAAAAAGTTGATCTCACGCTGGATACCACATTTACTCAGTGAAGACCAAAAAACGGCTCGCGTTCGATGGTGTCGCAAAACTCTGCGGCAATTCAACCGAGGAAACTCGAAACATGTTTACGACATTATCAGTGGTGACGAATCTTGGATATATGCCTACGATCCCGATTCTAAACAGCAGTCGACTGTTTGGGTGTTCCAAGGTGAGCCAAAACCGACCAAAGTAATACGCTCACGGAGCACATCGAAAAAAATGGTCGCCACGTTTGTGGCGAAAAGTGGCCACGTTGCCACCATCGTGCTCGAGGATCGTAAAACGGTTAATGCTGACTGGTATACCACTGTCTGTTTACCAGAAGTCATCGGCGAGTTTCGAAAAAATAACCCAAGACGTCGTATAAGAACTGCACCACGATAATGCGAGCTCGCACACCGCCCGGCAAACTATTGCGTTTTTAAAAGAGCTGTGGCGACCTTGTTGCTCAACAGGCTGGCTAGGCTGGTTGGAAATATGAAATATATCTATGTCTAGATTTTTATCTGTCATGTGACACTTCTGTCGTTCTACAAAAAGCTCGTGCACATGTAATGAGAGTTATGTTAAATACATTATATTTTACCTCCAGTGCACTCATAAGTTTAGGTATATTGTGACAGAGACCAATACACCATTTCTCCAATCCAACCGGCATTTTATTTTGTCAAGATCCGAAGACGCTGAATCCGCAACCGACGGAATAGGGCTAGGAGGCTCATAGCCCTCCTCCAATAACGGGTGCTTTTCCCATATGGCACCCGCACATTTATTCCCTATATTGGTGACCCCGACGTGATGATACATTGAAGTCCCGACGTGATTTTTGAAGTCTTGACGTCGACAAAATAGTGACGGGCGCCGGTGAATGAATTTACGAAAAGTCAAACGTAACAGTAGCGGCAGGATAGTCGCTTGTCAACGGTCTTCTTTGCAGCAAATTTCTCCAACTTTGCAGAAACTCGATGATCAGAACGTAAACAAATGAATAACTTGCGTCAAATGGTGTTTTGTAAACAAACTTTTAGATTTCGTTTTTAGTTTTAATGGAACAATGACTATTATTTGAGTTGTTTGTGAGATACGAAAGTGTTTATTATAGTTCAGTTTTCTTATGGCCAGCCTGCCTGGGTAAGTTTTTAACTATATTTTTTACAAATTGTGTCAAACTGCACATGTTGTATTTACTTTGACAATTACCTTGACAAACATATTTTTCGATGTCAATGCTATGATTTGCACGTTTTAGTTAATTTTATGTCACTATTGTTCGTACTTAACATTTGAAGTTCGTGTGTTACGTTAATATTAACTTGTATTTGTTGCATCAGCGTTGCTATACCACTAACCCCATATCTACTAAACGAGTCTAATCAGATCGTATTGTTTTGGTTGCATGTCTTTTGCATTTTTGTTTACGGGTGTGTTAATAACTATGGCTGACGAATTAAGAGCTTTGGTTGAACGCTTGGAAGCTGAGAACGCTGCGCTTCAGCAACAGCTACAGCCAGTTCCTGAAGTGTGCAGAGTGACGGTCAAGTTACCAAATTTTTGGCCTGATAAGCCTGCGGTATGGTTCGGGCAGGTTGAGGCTCAGTTTCAGATAGCAGGTATCACCGCTGACAGCACCAAGTTCAACTACGTCGTTGCTCAGCTAGATCAAACATTAGCTGGCGAAGTGGAAGACCTTATCACAAGGCCTCCAGTCATCGGTCAGCAGTACGCCAAGCTTAAGGAAGAGCTCATTAGACGCCTGTCTATGTCTGAAGAGCAGCGGGTACGTCAACTGATTAGTGAAGAGGAACTCGGAGATAGACGTCCCTCCCAGTTCCTACGTCACCTGCGCTCACTTGCTGGCAGCGCGCTTTCTGACGAGAATATACTGCGCCAACTGTGGCTACGCCGACTTCCACAACAAGTGCAAGCTATACTTGCATCACAGGCTGAACTTAGCCTAGACAAGCTGTCTGAATTAGGTGACAAGGTTATGGAGATCTCAGGGTCCAAGCAAGTTTTCTCTTGTGCAACCCCTGCCCCCGCTGTTTCGTCTTCTAACCAAGACACTCTTTTACAGCGTATGGATCGTTTAGAGCAACAAATTGCTGCCTTAGCGGTCAACGTCCGACCCTCTCGCACGCGTCAGCGCCCTGCGTCTTCGCATCGCTCGCGCTCGCGCTCTCGTGCTTCCGCATCGAGGGATGGTTCCAAGGTATGTTGGTACCATAAGAAATACAATGAAAGGGCAAACAGGTGTATAACCCCGTGCAGCTGGAAACCTAGTGACCAGGGAAACGCGACGAGCAATCAGTAGAGGCGGCAACTGATTGTGCTAGTCCCGGCCGCCGAATTTTTGTTACAGATCAGAAGTCTAAACACCAGTACTTAGTTGACACTGGCTCAGATCTCTGCTGTTTCCCTCGCCGTCTCCTTAAAGGTCGCTACCAACCTAGCGATTACAATCTGAGCGCTGCCAATGGCAGCTCGATTGGGACATACGGCACCGTTTCCTTGCACTTGGACTTAGGTTTACGCCGGGATTTCCATTGGAATTTCGTGATCGCTGACGTTGCGACACCCATCATCGGTTCCGACTTTCTTAGTTATTACAACTTGTTACCTGATTGTCGCTATCAGCGCCTGGTGGACGGTAATACTAAATTACATGTACCTGTATCTTTCTCTGGAACTTTACAGCCAAGCGTCAAAGCGGTACAGTTTGGTAGTTCTGCCTACGCGGACGTGCTAGCCGAGTTTCCGGAGATTACTCGACCACCAGGTTTGCCTAGATTAGTAAAGCACAATACTGTGCATTATATAACAACCACTGATGGTCCACCTGTCTCCTGTCGACCTCGCAGATTGGCCCCACAAAAACTTGTGGCGGCTAAAAAAGAATTTGAGGACATGGTTCGTTGTGGTACTGCAAGGCCTTCCAAAAGTGCTTGGGCCTCGCCATTACACATGACGTTAAAGAAGGATACTACCTGGCGTCCATGTGGCGATTATCGCGCCCTGAATGCCAGGACTGTTCCTGACAAATACCCTCTCCGGCACATTAACGATTTCACTAACAACCTTCATGGCTCACGAGTGTTTAGTACTCTCGATCTAGTGAAAGCTTATCATCAGATTCCCATGTTTGAGGACGATATTCCGAAGACAGCCATCGTAACTCCGTTTGGCCTCTTCGAATTTCCTTTTATGACCTTCGGTTTACGAAATGCTGGTCAAACCTTCCAGCGCTTTATCGATGAGGTCACACGGGGTCTCGATTACTGCTTCCCTTACATCGATGACATACTCGTATTTTCGCCTGACGAAGCCTCCCATAAGGAGCATCTTCGTGGTTTGTTTCGTCGTTTGCAAGAGTACGGAGTAGTGATAAACCCATCTAAATGTGTCCTGGGTGCAGAACAGGTTAAATTTCTTGGACAAAATATTAGTGGTGAGGGAGTGCAACCTCCATGCGAACGTGTAACCGTTTTGCTGGAGTACAAACCTCCTGAAACAGTTAAAGGTATGAGACGATTTCTAGGAGTTTTAAATTACTATCGCCGCTTCATACCTCAGGCTGCTAAATTTCAAGCCCCTTTGATTAACGCGGTTGTGGCTACCAACAGCAAGGGTGACAAACCATTTCCATGGACTCCCGAGCTGCATGAGGCATTTGAAAAATGCAAGCAAAGCCTTACAGATGCTACGCTCCTTCATCATCCTGTGAACGACGCCCGTTTAGGCCTTTTCACGGATGCATCTAGCGTGCACGTTGGCGCCTGCTTGCAACAAGAGGTAAATAATCAGTGGTGCCCACTGGCGTTTTTCAGTAAGAAACTGACTCCACGCCAGTCGGAATGGCCTGCTTATTACCGTGAGCTTTTAGCGGTGTACGAAAGCGTACAACATTTTCGCTATATACTCGAGGTACAGCATGCCACTATTTTTACCGACCACAAGCCTTTGTTGTACGCTTTCGTACAACGCCGAGAAAAACTACCGCCACCACCACTTAATCAGCTGTCTTTTATTAGCCAGTTTACTACTGACATCAAGTACATTCGGGGAGAGGACAATGTTGTAGCCGACGCACTGTCGAGAGTTGAAGTGATCTCATTAGAGGCGGATTACGCTGCTCTCGCTTCCTCTCAGGCTACGGACGACGAGCTTGTCAGCCTACGTCAGGCCAACAGCTCCTCTCTCAAGCTCGAAGATGTCTGCATTCCGGGGACACACATTACACTCGTGTGCGATACTTCTACGGGTAAACCCCGCCCGTATGTGACGCTTGCATTCCGTCGTGGTATTTTCGACAAACTGCACGGCCTAAGTCACCCTGGTGCACGCACGACTACCAAACTGGTTAGCGACCGGTATGTATGGCCTGGCATTAAAAAAGACTGCCAGAGATGGGCAAAAAACTGTGTCCCCTGTCATCGGAGCAAGGTGACAAGGCACGCCTGTACGCCCCTTGGCGAATTCACCACGCCATCAGCCAGACTGCGCCATGTCCACTTGGACATTATTGGCCCGCTACCTCCTTGCAACGGTTTCAACTACTGCCTCACGGCCATTGATCGCAGCACGCGTTGGCCGGAGGTATGGCTGATGGTTACCATGACAGCGGAGGAAGTGGCTGAAACTTTTACAAATGGCTGGATTGCCCGATTCGGTGTTCCGACGGTCGTCACCACCGATCAGGGCCGCCAATTTGAGTCATCACTTTTCCAGAAGCTGATGCAAGTGCATGGTGCCATCAGGAACAGAACGACCAGCTATCATCCGCAGGCTAATGGAATGGTGGAGCGTCTCCACCGCCAATTGAAGGCTGCTCTGATGTGCCACGGCAGCTCGTGGATCAGAGCGCTTCCGATGGTACTCCTCGGTATTCGTACCGCTTTAAAAGAGGACATTGGCTCTTGCGCGGCCGAGCTACTGTACGGCGAACCACTGCGACTTCCAGGCGAACTACTTGTCGCTCCTGTCGCAAACGAGCGTCCTACTGACGTCTCCGACTTCGTCAATCAGCTACGTGCCAAGATGGCTCAATTTCGACCAGTTCCGGCATCGCATCACCATGAAAAAGCAATTTTCACATTCAAGGACCTGTCAACAGCGACCCACGCGTTTCTTCGCGATGATACTGTGCGTCGTTCTTTGCAAGCTCCCTACACAGGACCCTATCCAATCTCGCACAAGAGGGACAAGACGATCACCTTGCTGATTAGAGGTCGAAAAGCGGAAGTCAGCATCGACCGCGTGAAGCCAGCTCATATAATGACCGACGACGCTGTTTATCAAACCCCAAACGGCTCGTCCACCACTGGGCCACCCTCGATCGACTCGCGTCCTGCATTGGAACGTGACCAGCAGGTTACATCTGCTCCTTCAGCTCTCTTGGTACCTGGAACTGCTGTCTCTCCTGCGCTGCCTGCGCCAACTCCCGCACCTAATACTCAAAAACCTCCATACATTACCAGATCTGGTAGACAAGTAAGATTTAAAAAATTTGACTAGTATTTTCTGATTTTATTTATTTTTTAACCAATTTCGCTTTATGCGAGGTTATGTTTCTCCTTAGGGGGGTGGTGTGGCGACCTTGTTGCTCAACAGGCTGGCTAGGCTGGTTGGAAATATGAAATATATATATGTCTAGATTTTTATCTGTCATGTGACACTTCTGTCGTTCTACAAAAAGCTCGTGCACATGTAATGAGAGTTATGTTAAATACATTATATTTTACCTCCAGTGCACTCATAAGTTTAGGTATATTGTGACAGAGACCAATACACCATTTCTCCAATCCAACCGGCATTTTATTTCGTCAAGATCCGAAGACGCTGAATCCGCAACCGACGGAATAGGGCTAGGAGGCTCATAGCCCTCCTCCAATAACGGGTGCTTTTCCCATATGGCACCCGCACATTTATTCCCTATAGAGCAAAACGTCGAAATTCTGGAACACCCGCCGTACAGTCCAGACTTAAGCCCTAACGATTTTTTTACTTTTCCAAAAATCAAGCAACGACTTCGTGGTCAACGGTACCAGACGCCTGAAGAAGCGGTTGAGGCATACAAAACGGCCATTTTGGAGACCCCGACTTCGGACTGGAATAAGTGTTTCGAAAACTGGTTCGATCGAATAAAAAAGTGTATTACATATCACGGTGATTACTTTGAAAAACAATAAATACCATTTAACACTTAAATTGTCTTTAGTTTTTCCAAACGACACAACTTAAAAGGCAGCCCTCGTAACTGCATAAATATTACCATCTGGACCTTAAAGTAATTCAATACAAAATCACTCTTTCTCCGTTATTACGTGGCAACTCAACATCAAACAATGGTATTTAAAATCGCAAAAATGATTCGACGTGATTTTTGCACAAAAACTTATTGTCTATCTTCGCGAGTAAAGTCTATATTCATATTCATTTAGTTTGTATTAATCATTCATTAGATGAAACATATCATATTAAGATTATTAAATAAAAATAAATAAATAAATAAATATTAGGGGACAATCTTACACAAATCGACCTAGTCCCATAGTAAACTCAATAAGGCTTGTGTTATGGGTACTAGACGACGATATATATAATAGATATAAATACTTAAATACATAGAAAACATCCATGACTCAGAAACAAATATTCATGCTCATCACACAAATATTTGCCCTTACCGGGATTCGAACCCAGGGCCTTCAGCTTCGTAGGCAGCGTCACTACCCACTAGGCTAACCGGTCGTCAAAACCAATGTCAACAGACCCATAAAATACAGCACATTCAAAGTTATTAAAGTTCTAGGTAATTAAAATAGTTCGTCCAGGAATTCAGCTACCGAATAATAAACCTTGTGCATCCGCAGGGATCTAAGTTTCAGGGTAAAACCAAGGCACCTCTGACTGTTTTTAATAGCTGTCAGTATTTGGTTGTATATCCGCGGACCCAAGACATTAATTCCGTTGGCCGTTTTCATGAGTCTTGGCACCTCCAGGTCATGCTGCCTCCTGGCCGAATGTCTATTTCCTTGGGAATGCCTCCAAATTCTGCCGAACGTATGCCAAGCTGCCAAGTATGACATTATAGTAGATTGTACAACAAGTGCATAAAACGCACCATTTTAGGCGAGACGAAAATGGGTTTTATGGACGAATTGTACACTCTACTTTTCACTTCGATTGCGAGGAAATGAAATGAAAATTAAGAACTAAAAGTTTATTTCATGAACTTTTATTGTGTATACTTTGGCTGTTGGTATCCTTGCTAGAATACTAACGAAACATAATAAAAAAAAAATAAGAGTTTATTCTATGAAGTTAAAGTTGTCACGTGTCCGAATTTGGAGCAGCCCAACTGGGGAATTACCTCCGCCTTGCAGAAGACCACAGCCATAATAACACTACTACTTGCTCTGTAGTAGTGTTGTGTTCCTGGAGGTGAGCAAGGTCGCCAGAGCTCCCGAGGATGCGTTGTGTTGAGAGCGAGGGAATTTGTTCCTTCAGCTGTCAACACGGCGAATCCTCAAACATATCAAGGGTCGGCAACGCCCATGTTACTCCTTTGGAGTTGCATGCGTATATAGGCTGCGGTGTCCGCTTACCATTAGGCGGGCCGTACGCTTGTTTGCCACGATAAAAAAGTTGCTCGTGTGGCTGTTGGACCGATTGCCTTGGTCTTCGACGAAGATTTTACTTTATGCACTAGAGCATAAAAAGCGACTTTATGTCGCCTACGCACAGCATAAAGACGAACTTTTAGAGCATGAGAAATAAAAACATATTTACCTTTATTCTACCACAGGTCACAGCAGTATTGTTCCAAATATTGAAGCTAGTTCACTCGATGGCTAGCTTCAAGGTGCCCGCAAAAACAAAAGACGACCCAGACGACATGGAAGGTGGCGGGAAGGTGAACATTCGGTGGATACTGTTCAAGCTGAGGAAAGCTGTGAACGTGGAGGTGGCTAAGGCACCTGGCTCAAGCAATATCGTAAGTTTGTTACTATACTTGGATTTCTTTTATTAAGTATAGTCCGTTAGTTCCTAGAAGTAAAGGTAGATTGAGATGAAACAATTAAATAAATAAATTGTCAATTTTACTCAAATTGAACTAGCCCTATAGTAAGCTCAGTAAGTTACTAGATATTGAATAGATGCACACTCAGAAACAAATAGTCCTGTTCATCACATAAATACCCCTCCCTCTAGGCTAACTGGTCGTCAGAATAATTGTGTTCCCCTTTGCCATAATATAGATTATTTATCTTTGACAGCAGTAGTACTAAACGTTTACGTGCTCAGAGATGTGTACATGCGGTGGTGCATAACCATCTGAACAGCCCACCTACGTAAGATAAAACGCTATAGTATAGTGGTATATAATTTCATTTCACAATATTATCGGTACTTACAATAGTACATTGTTTAACGAGGTGCGTAAGTGGACGCTGACGCGTGGAGTGCTTCGGCGTCGGGCTTCTGATAGACTCTTGTTCGCAATATTCTTACGCCCGTGTTATACACAATGATTTTCATCACATTTGCGAGGAAACAAATACATTTTAGATGAAATGAATACAAATCGTAATAAAAACTGCAACATGTCAATGGTGAATTTGACGTGAGGCGCGTATGGCAAAGACCCTTCGGTATACAGCCACGATTTGAAAACACTTAAAAACATTTTACATAGACACTAAATAACTACATATTAAATCTGTAAATAATTCAGTTAAACATGTTTAAGTAGTTTTTTATGTTTAAATTTATTTATAAATACGTTTTCAGACATCGTATTTGATATAAAACCTCTTTGCTTTGTAACTGCCGCATGAGTGACAGATACAATTTAAGCAAAAAACCATTGCGCCCGTGGGCGTAACACAGGCTATTACAGCTCTGTATGTCTGCGCATTATGAAGCCCTTTTCGAGCAAGTGTGATGAAAAAATCTTTTCCTTCCAGCGCATCTCGGTCTTCACCATGTGGATCCACCTCACCAGCTACCTCGAAACCGCCGACATCCCCGCCATAATAGACGTTCTCCTGCCTCCACTGGTCCGCGAGATGTCCACCGGGGACCCGATGTCGCCGATGTCGCCCGTGAGGCAGCTAGCCACGAGGGCTGGCAAGAAGCTGAGGCGGAGGATCGGGGACATAGAGTATGGCAAGCTGTTGGCTGAGGCGCAGACGAGGTTGAATATCAGGAGGGCGGAGAGGAAAAAGGTTGGTCTTTATAGTTATATCGCCGCTATAATAGACTTGCTGTCTTCATTGGTTCGCGAGATGTCCACCGGGGACCCGATGTCGCCCATGTCGCCCGTGAGGCAGCTAGCCACGAGGGCTGGCAAGAAGCTGAGGCGGAGGATCGGGGACATAGAGTATGGCAAGCTGTTGGCTGAGGCGCAGACGAGGTTGAATATCAGGAGGGCGGAGAGGAAAAAGGTTGGTCTTTATAGTTATATCGCCGCTATAATAGACTTGCTGTCTTCATTGGTTCGCGAGATGTCCACCGGGGATCCGATGTCGCCTATGCCGCATGTGAAGCAGCTAGCCTCAAGAGTCGGCAAGAAGCTGAAGCGGCGAATTGGGGATAAAGAGTATTGCAAGCTGCTGACTGAGGCGCAGACGAGGCTGAATATCAGGAGAGTGGAGTGGAAAACGGTTGGTTTCTTAGTTTTCTATTCCCGCTATAATAGACGTGCTGTCTCCACTGGTCCACGAGATCTTCTATTCTACTATTTACTCTTTTTTCTCCTTGTATTCCTCTTTCTTTTCACTCTTCCCCCTGGGTGGCCCATAAGGCCCCCAGCGAGGTATCCAGAACCACATCTGTGGTAGGCCGCTCAGCAGGCCTAACAGGGCAAGCCAACAACAAAAATAAATGATCCACGAGATGTCCACCGGGGACCCAATGTCGCCGATGTCGCCCGTGAGGCAGCTGGCCACGAGGGTTGGCAAGACGCTGAGTCGGCGAATTGGGGATATAGAGTATGGCAAGCTGTTGGCTGAGGCGCAGACTATGCTGAATATCAGGAAGGCGGTGAGGAAGGTCTGTTTTTAGGGTTTTTTGTTTTCCAAATGGTTTTGCAATAGGAGACGAATGTTCTAAGCGTAAGCTAGTTATTCGTCTTCTATTTACACAACTTCATAGAAAGAAAAAAATACGTTATCATTAATGTATCACGTTATCAATTATATGACTTCTGGGTACTTGTACCTTCGACGTCAAATATTTGCACCTTATTCCTTGGTAATAAGCAAGGATAGGACAAACGCCCGTCATTTTGAAAACTTAACCCTGTTCTGTACAGTAGAGACTTCCTAATGATATTTAAAATTAAAATTAAATAATTATTAATTAATTTTTATTTTAAAATTTGGAAAAAAATGTGGTCATTCTTTTCCATTGGCGAAAGTGATTTATCGCCTTAATCATCGTCATTTGAATAATTTGTCACTGGAAACATATAAATTATGGTACTTAAAATAAATTTATAAAACATTACTTTTGTCCTTTGTTTTGTATTGTCACGAATAAACTATTCTTATTCTTATTTAGTACCTAATTTTTTTTATTAATATAAGGAAGTCTCTACTGTACAGAACAGGGTTAAGTTTTTAAAATGACGGGCGTTTGTCCTATCCTTGGTAATAAGGCGAAAAATCTATACATATCTCCGACGTCGGCTGGTTCTGTCGTCATGTTATGATATTTTAAAAACTACTACTACTTAGTGTTAGTAAGATAAGAGTTAACTTTCACAATTACCCGTTGTCAATTCATGTGTTTAATTAACTTTTTTTATCCAGGTACTATTACAAGAAAAAGTAAATAACCCCGAGAAGGCAGCTAAAAGAAAACTCCAATTGAAAGAAAAGAAAAAGCATTCAAAGAAAATGAAGATCGAAATGATGCAAGGCAAGAGGCCGCGTCCCAAGAAGCGGAAAGCAGAAGACTTTGACCTTGAAGACACGTTGTTGAGAGACGACTAGACTAACATGAGTTCCCGATGTATCAACAGTTTAAGTGCCTGGAACCCGATAGGTTTTTGGCTCATAGGCGCTACGCAGTTCCCATGTGATAGGGTAGGAGCGTTGCGCTACGAAATCTTTGACACCTGAATGTTTTAAAGGGGTATAATATCGCTCGCACTCGCTGCCTCTCGTTCGTTACACGCGTCACTAAAGTGTGAGCGAGAGGTCATTTATGATTTACAACATGGTGCATCAGAAAAGGACAAAGACATGTCTCGTTGGCTTGGCTTTAGCTGGTTTTTGTTAGTTCAAAATGTTAGCTTTACAATGGACGCTGTCGAAAATGTTATGTAAATATATTTAAGTTGATTAAATACTTGAGGAATAAATTTATTACTTTACTAAATTGTTTTATTGTAATTCTAATTTTCTCATCTCTAACTCTCTATAGTTTAATGCATTGTAGCATAGAGACTTAGTTACAATCATCATCAAGATTAGGTTAAAAGGTTTAATCCAACGGGCAAGGATGAGGGTGGTTAAGATAATATTATGTTGATTAGAAATACCCTAGCTGTGATGTTCCAAGTAAAACAACTGTTAGTAAACAAAATAATATTGCTTTATTATGCTCTAAAAGTATAAAATAATTAACAAAATCTACGAACAGATTCGGTCTAAATTATAAATAACCGTTCAATAAATTATCTTCAATTTATTACAATTTAAAGCGCAAAAGCTTGTACATCGATAGCATATCCACGCATAACTTTGAAGGTTTTCATTGTGCTGTTATTATGAACTTTATACTCATACATTTTAAGGTTCTAAATAGTCTGTCGTTTATTTACATTATCCAACTGAAGAAATCAGGAAGACGAGACGCATCAATAGCTGAAAATACAATTTCATGTGCCTTCATGTTTCATGTGCATGTGTTTCTTGTGGCTCTTTTGAGACTTTTTAATGATTTACGGGTCAATATAAGTTTCAGTTGTCTCCGGAAATTTGATCTATTCGTTTTTTTACTTCCCTAAGTCTGTAAAACCATCATATAATAATTTGTCTAACTTAATACGTTTCAAGCAATTTCAAATTTCAGATCTCTTGCAGCCAATGTGATCAGATCTATAAATACAGTTCATAAAATATAACTCTTAGCTACATTTTAACAGAAAAAAAGTTAAGTAGGGTAGATTAAATAGCACCAAACAAATAAAATCCTTAACTAATCAATACTCTCCATACATCTATTGAATATTAATAAATCAATAGCTCACAGCACCATATTGCATCCAATCATATCCTTCTGACAAATTGATTCTAGTTCTATCTATGTAACGTTGCATACTATAGTTAACTTTATTTCCATATCTGACTAGGGCCGAGTATTCTAACAATTTTTATTTCTAGTAAGTAACAGTGCGAGAAAGCTAGTGTGTTCTTAAAATACTGTATTTCCAATTACTTCACTGACCTCTATCGTGGTCAGTTCTGTTAACGATCGGCCGGGCCTGGGATGCTTCGAGGCTTTCAACAGTGATATATAACCTGTTCGTGACGTCACGGTCATATCAACATGTCCTGTTAAAGTGACGGCGATGTCATGATAAGGACAATAATAACCACTGTAGAATGGGTGAATTGAAAAAATATATTACATAGTTAAAAGCCTTAATCTAATATAGGTACGTTTATTTTTTATTGTTTATAAAGACAATTAGGTACGTATTTTTTTTGCAAATTGAACTCATCAGAAATTGAGCAAGGTATAAGACCGCTTGTAGATTGTTTTTTTGCGCCGTGTCGGGCGACCGTGTGGCGAAAATAACGTGAGTTTGCATTAAGGCGCCGTAGGTTCAGCAAAGTTAAGCGAACAGAGTTTTTGAAACAATATAATGCGTCTCTTTATGATAATATGGTTTTAAAAAAATACGAATAGTAATCTTGAGGCTTTTCTGCAGCGAGATCAGTGATTCGAAACATAATTAAGCCATTTTCGCTCGAATATACGCTTAAAATATTCGTAACAAATTATGCACAAAAGCTAAAATTATTTAAAATGCTTCTAAAAATCGGCAATATCTTGTTTGAGAAAATTCAGTGATTACTTTTTTATTTATTTAAACGGATTTTTTGGCCGTTTAAATAAATGAAAAAACATGATATTCGCGCTTCCGAGCACGCACTTCCATCTCGCTCACGCTTATGCTCAGTGACAGGGAGAGAAGACCCTACCTACCCTACGACCTACGGCGCCTTAAGTACCTACTACACGGAAACTGCCTTGTTCCATACAACACTCTAGACTGCCCGTATTTACGGTAACCGTAATTTGTTATGGCAAGCGCTCTTATAGAAGTCATTAATTGTCTATAAACGGTGCTTATAACAGGAATTGTGAACGCTTTAGTTTGTAAACTCTTATTAAAAAGTACATAGACAGGTACAGGCGAGTACACAAGGCTTAAAATGTATATTTCAAGTAAATGTACAGGTCGAAATCCATTGAAGCTCTTGGTGAAATACATTTAATCTTTTCACCAGCGCAGATGACCATAATTCCAGCTTACTTATCCATGTAGGTGTCTCTTTTGAAATCAAGTTATCTGTAGAATATCCAATTCTTCAATATTTTCTAAGTTCTCTCACTCTAGTGATTAAAATAATTAGGAATTAAGATTAGGAAGAACTTAACAATAACATGGACGGCAGCAAGCTCGGCGATTATATAATTTTAAATTTAAAATCATAATTACATCAATATTTTATGTCTTATCAAAATATTACACCAGCATTTCGCTTATGTCCAGCATACAGCATTCCTCCCTCTCTGACTTACATTATTATTACTCGCTTGATGAGACGAGTGCTTTATGTCAGACAATAATCATGCTAGCTAGTCAGGTTACACTAAAAATGCAGGTTACTCTATTATGTCGCTTGATAAAGCACAGAGGCTGGTAAAGTAAATACATAGTTTACGTGTTAAAACCGAATTAGAAAATTGTTACTCTTACTACATTTCGGCAGAAAATGGCTATTTATAATTATGTATAGGGAACAACAGTAGTATTAACACCTAGAGTAAAAAGATAGATAAAAAGTAAATCTATCTATAAAACTAATTTATATAATAATGTAAATTGTAATTTCCCAAGCCAAACAAAACCGACAGGACGCCGCCCGGTCGGTCGGCCTAGATATCGATGGGCGGATGTGGTGAATGCGGATCTGCGCGAGCTCCAGGCTGGCGACTGGCGGGAAAGCACAGGACCGGGATCAGTGGCGAGCAATCGTGTTGGAGGCCAAGACCCACTTTGAGTCGCTGCGCCAGAGGAGGTAAGTGAGTAAGTAAGTAAGTAATTTCCCAAGAAAATATCCGATTATACCTAATACTTATAAGAAATGTGTACATAGGTATGTATTGATATATGTTAATTAAACATCTGCCAAAATCTATAAAATGATCATAAGACCTCCCGTAATGTATGGATCAGAGTGCTGGGCAACGAAAGTGACGGATGAAAGAAGAATGCACGCAGCCGAGATGAGAATGTTGAGATGGATGTGTGGAGTGACGAGGAAAGATCGGATTAGAAATGAGTACATAAGAGGAAGTTTGAAAGTAGCACCTGTGACGGACAAAATGAGGAGCAGTAGGTTAGCGTGGTACGGGCATGTAATGAGGAGGGATGAACGTCATATTGGTAAAAGTATGTTAGGGATGAATGTCGAAGGACGAAGAGCGATAGGTAGGCCAAGAAAGCGATGGATGGATTGTGTGAGAGAGGACATGAGGAAGAAAGGAGTAAGCGCTGAAATAACGAATAATAGAGATGAATGGAAGAAGAAAACATGTTGTGCCGACCCTACATAAGTGGGATAAGGGCAGGGAGATGATGAAACATCTGCCAATTGATTACTGCTGAATGTACCTACCAACTGTTTATCATTTATACTTACATTGAAAGCCAAGGAACACTGTCATCTACTGATGCTGCCACTACTTATTTGATCGGCCGATTGCCGTATTCGATTATTGAATTGATCGAATCTACTCCAACATTGGTTCATAGTAGCCTCGACAGTAGGCCCGCGGTAACATTGACTCATTGAAACTGCATTTCGCAAAAAAATATTGAACTCGTGAACGCAGGACAGACCGGTTCTGCATAGGCATGTTGAAATAGGTACATATTTTATAACATCTTTGATTTTATGATTTTTTTGTGTGGAGTTAAAAAAACGATGGCATTTACCTACATTTTAACTTAAATATGCCTGACTTGACCGAAAGAAACAGTAGCGGCGTTAGGGTGGGGCGACCGCCCAGGGCGCTCATTGAGTTAGGGGGCACCCTAGAAATCTCGCCCAGGGCGCTGGTAGTGCTAAAACCGGCACTGGAAAGAAATACACCTAGGTATCTACTATTCCCTATCAATTTATATATTTCATAATTGTTTAATAAGTAAAATGTCTTTCCGGGGTGTCGTTTTGCGAGATGCAGCTTCAATTACCTATGTCTAAGTAGAAACGCCTCTGGATTAGGTAATTGACTAACAGTAACCCACTTTAAAAATGCCTATATTTATGTATACCTAATTTTAAACAACGCTTATACATTTGTGCCAAAGTTATAAAATACAAATTATTAGGAAATCATTTCGAGATATCCAGACATTACAAGTATTATCACACTTAAAGTTCAACCAACAATTCTAAGGTGATCTAGATAATATGAAACTATCGTTTCTAAAATAATCTGCAAAGTGCAGATTACAAAATAGTAGGTCAGTTCGGGTAAGTGCGCCACCGGGTAAAGTGCGCCTCATTCATCATTCAGTCATTTAAATAAATATCAGCACTTACCCCTGGGGCGCACTTTCCCCTGTGGCGCACATATCCGAACTGACCCTACATATAGATAACCCCACGCTGCCCTTTTGATGAGTTCCGTAAGGAAACGCAGTTCTTTAATAAACTTAAGTTGGTAGCAAACAGGCAAGGCTGTTAGGTATATTTTTACCACGATTGTAGAGCAATGCAATAAGAAAATGACCGATAGTGATTTTTATATCTTCACAATATTATCAAGTACACTTGCACAATTAAGACGAATATAATATAATAATTTCATAAGTCAAACTCTGCCTAGCCATTTATTTAGGCTGCAGAGCGTGCAAAAGAAATATAGATACCAAAATTCATACTCCAAAAAAGCTTACTTCACTCCTTAGAGAAGCATGGCCGATAAAGGATTGTACCGCATAATCTTCGACAACAGAATCCAAAGCAATGACGTAGTTGTAGCAAGTACCACGCCTCCCCAACCCAGGTCCAGCGACCAGGCCGTGGAGAACTCCCGCGCCGCCAGGAGAGGGTAGGCGACGGCCTGCGGGCCCACCACCCCGTCCCCCGTGCCGTCGCCGTGCACGCCCCGCGTGGACACCCGCTGCACGCGCTTGAAGTGGATTATCATTAGGGTGAACATCGCGAATAGACCTGGAATTAAAAAAAAAATGCTATAATGTCAGAGAGGGGGCAAGTGCGCCCCCGGGGTAAGTGCGCCTTTCATCAAACATATCGAGATCTACTGATATTTCACACATAACGATAACAAACAACATTCATTCATGCAACAAACTAAAACAAGTTTATTGCA
Organism: Epinotia ramella; assembly: GCA_947578815.1. Lineage (NCBI taxonomy): Eukaryota > Metazoa > Arthropoda > Insecta > Lepidoptera > Tortricidae > Epinotia > Epinotia ramella. The sequence continues at coordinate 9,124,706 of OX388211.1, read as the reverse complement.
TGGATTTCAGCGAATTTATATTGATTTAAATGACTGAATGATGAATGAGGCGCACTTTCCCCGGTGGCGCACATACCCGAACTGACCCTAGTAAGAATTCCGATTTCAAATAAGATTCTTGAGAGACCTCTTTAAACGGACTAGGATAGTTCTTATTCTTATGTTGCTGATTGTATTGTAGTAGGTAAACGATTCGTTTGTAATAGTTTCCAGCACAACTAGGTGTGGCATATTTAAAATCAGTCGTCACACAAAAATAAATCACGAGTCCTGTTTTAGTAACTAATATTTTTTTAAGACTAAGTTTCTCGAAACTATCGTTTTAACCGCCGAACGTCAAAAATGTAACCTAACAGTCATTTTGAACTCCGTCAAAAATTAAGGCGTCATACACAGTGTACCTTTGCTCGTAGAGAAAAGCGGTTAAAAGGTTAAATATATTTTTCCGTTGAGTTACAGACTTCAGCTATAAAACTGATCAATAAAACTAACTTCGGTTATAAAATGGAGCTTTTAAGAGAAACCACTTAGCTCGTGGCTTCCGACCGAACACAGCCGAGGTCTTATCGAGCACGTATTCAATTTAAATTTCAATTACCTACCCGTGGGATGCATGATGGATTTATTGAATGCGTTTGTTAGATATATTTTCTTCATAAGTACCTATTACTTATTAAATCCAGTGCTTAAGGCGCTGTAGGTTCAGCGAAGTTAAGCGAACAGAGTTTTTGAAACAATATAATGCGTCTGTTTATGATAATATGGTTTAAAAAAAATACGAATAGTAATCTTGAGGCTTTTCTGTAGCGAGATCAGTGATTCGAAACATAATTAAGCCATTTTCGCTCGATAGAAAAAAATCACGAACATAGGTCTAAAATACGCTTAAAATATTCGTAACAAATTATGCACGAAAGCTAAAATTATTAAAATTGCTTCTAAAAATCGGCAATATCTTGTTTGAGAGAACTCAGTGATTACTTTTTTATTTATTTAAACGTCTAAATAATTTAAATTAAAAAACATGATATTCGCGCTTCCGAGCACGCACTTCCATCTCGCTCACGCTTATGCTCAGTGACAGGGAGAGAAGACCATGAACCTACGGCGCCTTAATCTTTTGCCTTGATCAATTTGTTATGGGTAGTTAGATGGTTTGTGATACTGCGTGATTCACTACATCAATTCAGCGATATGACATTTTCATGACGTAGCCTGTCACATAGTCAGGTCGATATACGAACCATGTAACGGATTATGTAATATATAAGTAAGTAAGTTGTCCGTCAATATTTGCAATCAATTTTTCAGTAACTTGCCGTTATCCGATTGAGGGGGTAATAGTATAGTTAGGATGACAATTCAATATTATGGTACCATCGAGCTGACCTGATGATGGAGACAGAAGTTTGCCATGGGAATGCAGTATTTAAACGACGTAACCCCGTTGAGTTCGGGTTCGTTTGAATTGTCTAAATGAGTAGTTGATGATGGTATACAGAAAAGTACAGTCGGCAATAAAAGCTTGCACCAAAAATGAAATTTTTGACAGAAAGCGGCGGGGAATCATTTGTGGCTCAGCGCCGCTGTCCATAGTATGTGCGTTCCTCAGCAGTCCCAGCACTATGACGACATTATTATCTTCACTCTTACTAGACAGTAGGTAACACAGCGCTGATCTGGTGCTTGCAGACCCAGAAGGCACCGACTAGTGCTGCGCTCCCAAGCACTATAAGGCACACACTGCGGAACCATATCTTCATTGCTTACCAGCCAGAAGGTACATGACCCCGGTGACTAGTACGGCGCTGATCTGGTGCTTGCAGACCCCGAAGGCACCGACTAGTGCTGAATTGCCCAGCAGTATAAGGCACACACTGCGGAACCATATCTTTATTGCTTACCAGCCAGAAGGTACATGACCCCGGTGACTAGTACGGCGCTGATCTGGTGCTTGCAGACCCCGAAGGCACCGACTAGTGCTGCGCTCCCCAGCACTATGAGGCACACTAGAGCGCACGATATCGATAGATTCTGCATACCTGGAATTATTAATAATTGTAATCATTTATAAGCAAATTGGGAACTAAAACGTAACTACACTCAAGAGCAATGAAAATGGGTGAAGTATGCATAGAATACAAACTGTTCCTCTTGAGTAGGTATAGTTACATATGTCTGAATTAGCCAGTGATAGAGTGTATTGTATATAGTGGTTTGTAACCAGTCTAAAGCCTGCCGTACACACTGGGCCAACGCTGGCGCGTGAGCAGGATGCAGCTATGCGTTAGAAGGAGAACGCTATAATTCGATCTCATTCGTTTGCATAGCTGCATCCTGGTCACGCGCCAACGTTGGCCCAGTGTGTACAGCCGGCATAACCAGTCCGGACATCGTAAATTGCGTATGTACCTATGTGTTTTGTTGATGTTAATGAGATTAGTTCAGACAATTTCAATAAAATCCAATACTAAAGAATAATACCTATACCTACCGATTCCATAAACAAGTACTACATTACGTAATTTTTATATTAACATTTTCAATGACAGTCCTTGGAGGTTTTCAGACACTTACGTTTCGGACTCTAATTTGATATAAATTATTATAGTACTAGTATTATTTAATAGTAGGTAGGTATAGGAGATAGGTACTCTGCGGAAACAGGCAGTAATAAAGGCACTTGTACACATATTATGCTAGCAGTATGCGGAGATTCATTCTCGAATATTTCAAATTATGATTTTTCAGACGCTTAACCAAAATAAATATTTCATCTATTTTATCTAAGTGTTCTTACCGATGAAACATACCATTTAGCAATTGAAAAGTTACCATTAGCTAAACTTTAGTGTGTGTCACGAGCCAATATTTTATGATATTTGACAGTTCAATAGAAACTCGGGTCATTATTTCAAGTGGTTTGTGAGAAATGAGAAACCAACGATGCATAAATAGTTTCAAAGCGTTAGTAAGCTTCGATAACAGTTTTATGTGAACAAGAAACGTTGTTGAACACTTATTTTTTTGGCGGGGTCATAAATTTATTAGTCCTCGAGTTGCAGTCTGGCACATTGGAATGTTCTAATAACAAAAAATCAAGCTATTATACATATAACGCCGCATGAGCAAGTGCTCAATTATTGAGCGGTCATGTAGTAAAGTTTTTATTTTGTTTTTGGTGTTGTTATTCATTAGTCATAAGGTAAATTAAAATGGTAATAAAAAATAAATAATGGTAAAATGGTAATGGTACCTTGCCTTAGGTAATGCTAAGGCAAGACTGGATAAATTATTTGGTTTAACTTCCAAGTTTAATTAGAGATGATAAATTAATTAGAGAAGATTCAGTCGTTACCTACTTCTTGAAACTAAACTGAAGGTTTTAGATAAATGAAAGAGAGACTTAGAAAAATGCTTAGTTTTGATAAAGTGATGGGTGTCACGTGTTATTCAGAGCAATTGACGCGTAGTTGCAGTGTTCTAGAAGCAACCGGACGGCTCGCGGTACCTATTTGAGCTCTCGAAGTGTTGTGGAACTTGTGGAACCGCCCTGTGCAACTCGAACTGAGCCAACTTGGACTGGAGCGGAAATATAAACACACAAAAAAAAAAATGAAAAAAAAATCATTTTTAGTCGCGAGGCAGCCGATTGAAACAACAGTTGCCTGAAAGTGTGTACGCTGTTTATATAAATGAAATGCTGTTTCAATCGAATACCTGGCGACAATTTTTTTTCACTCTTCCAATTTCCGCCCGTTCAAGTTGGCTCAGTTCGGGTTGCACAGGGCGGTTCCACAACGCTTCGGGAGCTCAAATACCGCGAGCCATCCGGCTGACTCTCGGACACTGAAACTAAAGTGGCCGTCAATAGAATTTGCTAACTATGTAAACAAACCGCCATATTGAAATTGTCTTTCACTATGGGGGTTTTGTGTACATAGTTAGCAAATTCCATTGACGGCGTCTTTACGCGTTATTGCTTTAACTATATGTGCTTGGTACTTGGCAGAATCAGGGTGTCCCTGCTGTGAGCAAAAAGTGAGTATTTTGATTAATAAAATAATTGAACAATTATTATCAAAATAGTCCAAAGTAAATTCATTAAAAATTTAAAATGTTTTAATTAAAACATAAAAACAAGGAAGAGAACCAAATCGACAAGATTAATCCGCAACGCAAGGCTTCGCCAGGTGGGCAGGTAAGTATATCTATTGGTCGCTCCATCCTGACCCCATCATACAGGACTGGGCTATGCGGTAGAACGAGACATAAATATGTCTTACTCCCTTTAACGCATAGTTGCGTCCTGTATGATGGGTCAGGATGGCCCATCGTGTGGAGCGGCCATATGAATCAGCAACACGCAGTGACAACATACATCGCACAACAATCGAGCAATCCGCAACAGGCTTATCAATTGTAAGCCCGAGCTCAACCTCCGGTCTCGTTTTTAGGGTTCCGTAGTCAACAATCCCTTATAGTTTCGCCATGTCCGTCTGTCCGTCCGTCTTCGGCTTAGCTCAGTAACCATTACTACTAGAAAACTCTAATTCGGCATGGGTATATAAATCAATCACGCCGACAAAACAGAAGCATAAAATCTTGAAAATAACATTTTTTTTGGGGTAGGTTATTATTTTAGTAGGTGTAGGGGAGGTCCCCTACACCTTAAGTGGGGATGTCATATTTTTTCTCTTTAAACCCATAGGGTATCATTGGATAGCTTGTTCAAAAATATTTTTAAAAGTTTTTTATAAAGGATTTTTGAAATTAGTGATTCGTTTGCGAGATATTGGGCTTTAAACCCCAAATTTTTCTTCGAGTCATTTGTCCCCCCCCCTGCCAGCTAAATGGCTGCTACTGGAAATGTGAAAAAAATCGTGGCAGTAGTACATATAATGAATTTAAAAGGAAAACTATCACGGGTAAGTAGGCATAACTAGTTACCGAGTAATAATCGACCAACTTAAAATGCACTTAGAAAGGCCAACTTTCGTACAAATTCGGCCGACGCAACCATTTAGTTGGCGCGCGCGTGTCGATGTAACTAAGAAAGACAGGCAACTACGGAACCCTACACTGCGGGTGGCCCGACACGCACTTGGCCGATTTTTCTATTTTATACACTAGCACCTTACTGCAAGAGGTTGAATCACACCCTTATGGTGTACAACGTATGACCAATGTCGTGTGTGTCATTTGGTATGTAGGTCACGTAGAAAATTCAAGTAATTTATTAAAAAAATAGTCGCCCGCCGAGTTTTTATGGCCACAAAGCTAAGTAAAACATACAATAAACACGACTCCCCTAAAATTAGCATTGTCATTCTCTGTTCTACACGCTATTGTACTTACATACATATTGCATGCATACTACCCCAAATACGTATATGTATAATGTATATGTACGGTCGAGGAAAATGAAGGTTTGGCACATGTCAACTCTATTTGAATGACGTTAAGGTCCAAAAGTGCTAAACATTCAAATTCCTCGACTGTACGTACAATAGTAGAGAGGCTTTTTGGAACAATGCCATCGGCTATTAAAATAGGACACAAAGACAAATGCGGCTTTATTTTGAGATAAACTGAGCAAAAGCAATTATTCAGATCACAGCATTATCTGTAAGATCACAGCATTATCTGTAAGATCACAGACACGCCAAGTAGGTACTTATACTCACATCTGATTAGGTTTATATTAGAAGCTATACTTATTAAAGGTACTACACGCCACTACAAGTTCAGTAAAATCACAACATTAGTTAGGCATTTGTTATGAGTTGATTACGCCACTCTAATTCAAGTTAAACCAACAAGTCTTCTCTTATTTCTGAGACTTCCTGTTTTCAGTCTTTAATGCAACTTAATTCGACGAATCCGCTTCGGTTTCATCCTTCCCCGACTACGTGCTAACAATTCTCATTGCAAACAGGGGGTAAAGACACTGAAAGGTAAATTGAAAGCTGCCTTATGCTAGTAATCTTAAGGTGTAAAATGGTTCCAAAGAATTAAATACTACTCATGTTCACAGCCGCTTCAGCATGTTATGATTTGTATTCAACGTTTCAGGTCAACAACTGGCTCAAATCTCTCCGTATACCTATATAAATGGGATCTTACTTACAAAAGAGAGTAAGTACCTTAGCGAACCAAAGAGATTAGAACCATTTCGCTTTAGGTAGAATTATTTGGTGAAAAACAAGTGAAGGCGGACGTTGAGTGGTGTAGGGTGAATCTACACGCTCGTTCGATTGGATGGTAAGCTTACAGTATAAATAGCTACAGGTCCAAAATCAAAAAATCCAAATCAATTATTTACTTATTCTGCAAATAGGCCACAAGGGCACTTTTACATGACAAACGGTAATTTACAATAAAATAATAACAATCTTACAAAATAATCTTTTAAAATTTGCAGATTAAGGAACGATATACCTAAACGGTTTAACAAACTAAATGTCACTAAATGAAAACAAAACAAAACAAAATTGCAAAATATTAACCCCATACATTCGATATAAGATCTGTATCAGAATTAACAAGAAGTTCATTATTATCCAAAAGATGTATAAGGCCTCTTTGCGTTAAAATACAATTTAATAATTATTCTAATTAAAATGTATTACTGGGTTAAAATAAAAATAAAAACACTAACTCGAGTTAAAATGTCAGTATTCGTATGAATCTGACCTAAGTATTATATTTTTGGTACGAATGGCCTTTAGTTATCTCCATACTGTTTAATTTTCTTTAAGCATAATGGACTCATAAGCGTAAAAAACAACATCATCATCATCATATCAGCCGAAAGACGTCCACTGCTGGACATAGGCCTCCCCCAAAGAGTGCCAAAGTGACCGGTCCTGCGCCACCCGCATCCACCAGGTCATCAGTCCACCTTGTCTTGCCTACCCACGCCGCGGCTTCGGGTACGTGGTCGCCACTCGAGAACCTTTCCGCCCCAACGGCCATCGGTTCTACGTGCTATGTGCCCCGCTCACTGCCACTTAAGAAACACTTAAAAAACAACATGCGAAAGTTTTACTTTGTAGGTTAGGTAACCGAACTGTATGGAAAAAGTATTCTTGTAGTATTTGTGGGTGTTCTAGTACTCTAACCTTAGTTTGTCTCAAATAGTCTTTTAATCCTTGAAAGAAATGGGAACGATTGGCCTTGAGTACATAAGAGCATTTTCGCGTAGCAGCAAAGGATCTAGTAGCTGCCCTTACTGCCCCATCTCAACTTTCCACCCTGTATATTATATACTCAGGATCTGCTAAATACGATAGGTATAATATATACCTACATTTTATTTATTCTAAATAAAAATCATCTCTAAAGGCTGCTGACAAATTCACGGCGCCATTGTCATCTATAAAAACGTTGAGCACCCAGCAATTTATTCTTTTACGGCCCCCAATGTCAATTTATCTTGGTAAAATATCGGGAAAAAACCTAAACGAATTCTGTTTTTAATTTTCTTTATGATCGGAATTCAAAAGACATTCATTCTGTATTCTACTGAAACGTTTGCTTCTATTCAGCGCAGAAAGCATTGTCGTATTTATTTATTACCCTAGGCACATGTACTATGTAGGACTATAAAGGATCGTAGCTTTGGGCCTATTCAATATAATCATCCTGCAACCTCGCGTTTATTATGTTTATGTCCGACATACGATAAAAGCATTCGTCCCTATAACGCTTCCATATAACTTGGACGTAGACAAGTAGGTATATTATAGCGCCAGTGATTGCTTGTATTTTATGACAGTTGGTATAGTTTTAAACAATGACGCGTAGTTTAGTTACAGTAACCGAGAGGTAACCGGAGGTCTCGGTGTATTTGAGCTGCCGAACCGTTGTGGAACCGCAACCGCCCTGTGCAATTGTGCATATATTATGTCGCCAGCCATTCGATTGAAACAGCATTTCATTAAGCCGGCTGTACACTTTAGGCCAATGTTGGCGCGTCAGCAGATGCAGCTATGCGTTTGAGAAAGAGGGCTTTATATCGTCCTCATGCGTTTGCATAGCTGTATCCTGCTCACGCGCCAACGTTGGCCCAGTGTGTACAGGCTTTATATATAAACAGCATACACACTTTCAGGGAACCGCTGTTTCAATCGGCTTGGAATAGTGACGCTCTGTATTCTTGGATTGTGAAGTATCAAGTTTCGGGCGCGGCGGGACGAGAGAAATCCTCAGTGGAATTTATACAAAATTGGTTTTCTAGACCTTTGGAGGTTGTTTCAATATCAATTCGTGACACGACGTCATGAAACGTCAATTTAAAAAAGACCGGCCAAGTGCGTGTAGGAGAGGTACACTAAAAAAATATATTTTTCGAAATTTTATTCTACTGTTAGCGTGATTGATTTATATATACCCATGCCGAATTACTGTTTTTGTTGCTGTAAGGATTACTGAGCTAAGCCGAACACGGACGGAGAGACATGGCGAAACTATCAGGGTTCCTTGTTGACTACGGAACCCTAAAAAGGTTGGAGTTGTTTTTTTATTCCAAAGCATGTTTGAGAAAAGAATATTCAACTTGACCTTCCTACCTAACCTACTAGCATTTAAAACAGCCAGTGTGATAACAATAGACAGCAGATTGGTAGCCATTATGCAGTATGTATTAGTGCTGTATAATATGTAGGTAGTATAGTCTGCTAATTATGGTACTGTGTTCAAGTCCCAAAGAAAGAAAATATGCACAATAATTTTATTGTGACCCCACGACGTGACCGAATCTGTTACGATAAATTACATAGAAAGGAACTTATTCAACCACAAAGACTTCATGACGTTAACGTCACAGTTGTTGTTTGTCTTGATAGTCTAGAACTATGGCTTTAATCAAAGTGTTCATTAACTTATCCTCAAACATGTCTTAACAAAATTTGCCTAAGCATTGTTTATCTGAAAGTTGTAAGTAATGAGACGGACAGAACAATGAATAATGGGTATGTGCCTAGGTATAATAGGTATATCACAGACATTCAGATGTATTCTATGAGTAATTAATGATTCCAAGGATAATACTAGAAGGTATTCTATCTAATAAAATAAATCGTGGCATCCCGTTCTACCGCATAGCACGTGTTCTTTTGTCTAGTACCTAAGGATCGCGTCACGTTTGCGTGGAATGACGCTGGCCGCGGTACGATGTGTCACTTTCAAGTTTCAACCAACCGCGTTCAGCTAGGCCATTCCGCAATTTGTTTTAACCTTACCTCACAATAAGGGTATTATATTTTGATGCCACGTTCGTAGTAACTAAGAGTGATTAGAGTTCTAGTTTCGAATCTAGTTAAGGTGGAGGCCTAGTTAGGCGTGACGCGTATGGTGAAAGAACGCGTTCATAATAGCCCCAGGTGAATTGCATCTCGGAGGTGCGCGAATGCAAAGTTTAGCCGAAGCGCCAAGAGAGACCCGTGTGGTACGAGCGAGTAGGATGTCTTAACTCTTATTTATGCCGCTCATAAGGTCGCACGCAGCTATGTGGGAGCCGATTCAATACAGATGTTACGAGTACGTAGGTATTCCAATTAGATCTTGATTTGGTTTCAATATCTAGCCCGCACTCGTCGCCACGCCGTCGGAAACGAGCTTGCAAAACATTGAAATAAAATCGAAGTCAAATTACAATGGGTAACGTTAGTATCACTCATACACAATATGTATCACTGTTTTATTCTAACGCATAGCTCTGTGCCTATCTGCTGTGTTACAAGACGTGCCTTGGATAACACCCTGTCTACCTACTTTACAGTACGTATTGGCCTGCATTATAGTCGAATAAGTCAAGGCTTTCCTACGTACTTAGGTATTATACAGGGTGTCCCAAACTTATGGGACATGAAGGGGAAGTACCTTAAATATCGTAGATAGTGAATTTTGCTCAAAGAAGACTTTATGTTATTTTTAAAAGTTAGTAATTCTGCATTCATAGGTTTTATAAAAATTACTTGCTTCGTCTGAGAATCGAACCGCCAACTTAAATGTCAAAAAAAATCACCCTACTTTTATGATGCCAATCGAAAGAATAGCTAAAAAAATACCATGTTCCTCAAGCAGAGTTATTATTTTTTAGCTATTCTTTCGATTGGCATCATAAAAGTAGGGTGTTTTTTTTTTGACATTTAAGTCGGTTCGATTCCCAGACGAAGCAAGTAATTTTTAGGAAATCTATGAATGCAGAATTACTAACTTTTAAAAATAACATAAAGTCTTCTTTGAGCAAAATTCACTATCTACGATATTTAAGGTACTTCCCCTTCATGTCCCATAAGTTTGGGACGCTCTGTATACTTACCCTGTTTAATTTGTAATGCTAATGAAGTTGGGAAGCGAAATCATTTGGGAGGCCTTTGCCCTGGCGCTCTAATTTGTGCCTTTGTTTCATTTCATTACCCTATTTTATTAGGTAGGAAAAATTATAGCCGTTTTTTAGATTAGGTGTCGTATTTGCCCATAACCTTATAGGAGTGCCATAGGCCTTATTACATGATTGGCAAACGGCAAATTCAAAACGCTCTTAGGTATACATGATTGGCCAACGTCAAACAAAGTTAATGAATGGGGACATCCATAAAATACCTCAAAGGATGTCACTTGAGGTGAAAGAGCGAAATCGGCAGTACTGCCAAGCAAGGTCACAGAAAAAGCAGTCACACATTATAAGTAAACATCCATGAAATTGATTTAGCTAAAGGATTCCACAGAAATAGACTAACCCAAGTTACATACATACAATAAACAACTGAATGTCTTTAGCGTTGGTTAACAATATCAGTGTCAGGAAGGCGTCTCTCTCGCACTCGCATAGTTATTTCATCTGTCAGAACGTGACGGATGCCTTAACGATAAGTTATCAGGTTTGATGCGGACAGCCCCGAGAACTGTGCATCTAATGCCGGCTGTACACATTGGGCCAACGTTAACGCGTGAGCAGGATGCAGCTATGCAAACGCATGAGATGAGAACGATATAAAGCCAGAGAGCCGGAGAGGGCTATAGTTCGATCTCTTTCGTTTACATAGCTGCCTCCTGCTTACGCACCAACGTTGGCCCAATGTGTACAGCCGGCATTACGGTACAGGATGACCGATTCCCACGAAAGACATTAACAATAGTTATACAATGCTTATACAAAATGAACAGACAATTGTTGCTAACATTAGTTCAGATATGCCGACATCCGACAAAGGTATATAAATAAAGACAATATTTAACGGTCTCGCCGCAACTCAGGGTAATAACATTTAGCGTTATATTTTATGATTTTAACTATATTTTAAGCCTCACATAACATAATTGCGAGGTCATAAACGGGGAAATACATTTCGGTCTAACGGCGAAACTCGGGTTCGATTCCCGGTATCGGGACCATTGGGTCTAACGGTAAAATATTAGGTGGTTGACTCGTCGGCTACAATTACATTGCACAAGGTTGCGTAATGTTGACCAACAAAATGACGGGAGGAGGGGTGGTTTTTCCAAAGGGTATTATCACATTTATCACATACATATTTATCGCGGCGAATCTGCATTTACGTTTTAAGGTTAACTTGTACGGAGATGACAGCTGTCATAGGGATCAAGATTCGCCGCGATATGTATAGCGTAAGATGGTTGTCATTTTACCAGCTTTTATTTAGTTTCACCTGTCCCGTTGTCTGTAATTAAATCTTGCAAGTTAAATTTGACCCACTTCCCGGTGACCGATTGAGCTGAAATTTTGAGTATAAGTATAGTTTGGATGACAATTCAATATTATGGTACTATCGAGCTGATCTGATGATGGAGACAGAAGGTGGCCATGGGAATTCAGTACTTAACCGACGTAACCCCGTTGAGTTCGGGTTCGTTAGAATCGTCTCAATGAGTAGGTAGTTGATGATGGTATACAGAAAAGTACAGTCGGCAATAAAAGCTTGTATCATAAATGAAATTTTTGACTGAAGCTGGTTATCAAAGGGCAATCCGCAATTCCGATGGTCAGCTCCTAAGCGCTTGCCCTACAAACGGTTTTCGCATGCTATTGGCTACGAGCGTAGCGCTACGAAACAGTTGGTGCTGAATGTGGTAATCTGCATTAAATGTTAGCTAGCTAGCTTAGCTACCCGAATTCAATGAGTTCGCCGACACGTGTTGTGTCACGTAAAATGAAATGAATAGGGGCGTAGAAACTAAATAAAATAATCAATCATGTGATATTTTCTCGAAGAAGGATAAAAAATGTAGTCAAATGGAGAAAAAATCAACGCAAAAGGTTAAATAATCACGAAGTTATTCAGTGTCCAAAGTTGTAAGAATGTGACGTCACAGAAGACGGCAAAGTGCCGAGCCGCACCGTGGTCGGCGCCGCCGTCGACGCGGCCCCCCGGCAGCATCCCGTAACGTGACGTCACACACCGTTTGCGTTTTCTCTCTCTAACAAGCAATATTAAATCGGTTGTAGCTTTGTAATTCTTTGAGAGAGAATTTCTCTGAATGGGATTTTCGTCACTAGGCATATTTTTGTGCCTTCTTTCTTTTAGAGTAATACTAATTTTCGAGTCTACACCCCTATTGTGTGGACAACTCCGCGCGCCTATATATATGGGACTTAAAACCCTTAGCTGAAACTTAACGCGAAATAACATAAACGTATATCGCGAAGGTTAAACACACGCCCCTTGAGACCGCGGTGTTTATGTGTTTCGCGCACGTTTACGTAGGTAGCCAGTAGGTAGTAGGGTTGCCAATCCATGAATCCACCAGCACGGCTATCACGAGTCGGCGCGCGAGCTCTCTCGATTTTTCTCGCACTGTACCTCTCTTTCTAAGTGTTCTAAAAAGAGAGAGACGGATAGTGCGAGAAAAATCGAGAGAGCTCGCGCGCCGTATCGTGATAGCCGTGCAACTTATCAGAGACAGTTAGAGAAGGCCGTGAAAATGTATAGCCGCATGCACGCGCTCCTGCATGGACTACTTTGAAACTATAAGGTAGAGCGAGCCAACTTACAACTGTCTCGCTCTATCTAATGCAGGCCCGAATGCTCCTTATGGCCCTGCACGTCTATCATGGGACGGCCGCGACATACTCTCGATTTTTCTCGCACTATACCTCTTGTTCTAAGTGTTCTAATAAGAGAGACGCATAGTGCGAGAAAAATCGAGAGAGCACGCGCGCCGTCGCGTGATAGCCGTGCAGGACATTTCTTCGGGACATGTCTTCTTTCAACCAACATTCTGTATTTTGCGCGACGGATTATGATTAAAGATCAACACGACGACTTTGACGACCGCTTTAGCCTAGTCGGTAATGACCTAATGACCCTGCCTAATACGAAGCTAGAGGTCATGGGTTTGAATCCCGGTAAGGACATTTATTTGTGTGATGAGCACGAATATTTGTTCCCGAGTCATGGATGTTTTCTATGTATTTAAGTACGTTTATCGTCGTCTACCGGTCGCTTTGGCACTCTTTGGGGGAGGCCTATGTCCAGCAGTGGACGTCTTTCAGCTGATATAATGATGATGATGATGATCGTCGTCTATTATCTGTACGGTTACTCAATTAAACTTCCTTGTCCGAACGATTTGCATTTATTGATATTTCTCACTTTAGACACGCTTCACACTGGCGCGCCCTGGCCGCGGCGGTCAATAGTAAAGTTGTCATTAGCTGTCAAATTTACCATTGACCGCCACCGCAGGCCGCTCCAGTGTGCAGGCTTTAAGCGGTATAGTGTAATCGATAAAACGCTTTAACAAATTTTTATTGCGCTCCACTTGCGGGCATCTAATCAAAATGGTTGTCAAAATGTTTCAATTCTAAATCATCACTTCTAAGGACTTCAATCAGTAAACGAGGACATATTTAATGTAAAATGAACCTGTCTCGACGTTCACGTTTTAAAGCCACTATCAAAGTTTTTCGATTACCGGAGTTGGCAACCCTGCGCTGATACGACGGCCGGTGAATAATTTATTATCGACGCGACAGTGTCATGGTATAGCTTTTTAACCGACTTCAAAAAAGGAGGAGGTTATCAATTCGAACTAATTTTTTTTTTTTTGTATGTATGTTACTCGATATCTCCGAGAACTGTGAACCGATTTTAATTTTAATTTTTTTAATCGAAAGGGTATAACTCCGAGTTGGTCCCGTGCGTTGAAGTTGGTTTTATTTTTTGTTATTCAGAATATATTCAGAAAAATAAACTTCAAAAATCATAAGATTTTTTTTACTTACTGGTTTGCACAAGTACTTGCACAATAGGTGTTCACGAAAGCTGCACGGCTATCACAAGACGGCGCACAAGCTTTCTCGATTTTTCTCGCACCATCCATCTCTCTCTTATTAGAAAACTTAGAAAGAGACGTATAGTGCGAGAAAAATCGAGAGCGCTCGCGCGCCGTGTTGTGATAGCCGTGCTGGCATGAATATGTTGAATGCGTGACGGTAATGCAAGTAGGTACACACAGCAACACACCTAACTAACCATACCGTGAAAACCTAGAACCTTATTACAATGCACTTAAGGTCAGATTAGATTTCCGATGGTCACTTAGCTGTGTTGTCGACTGTACTGTTGAGATTATTTAATGTGACTGACTTTTTATAAAGCTGTCATTAGAATTGGAATCTTCTTGCCTTAGACAGTAGAATTGCTTTTTGGTCGGACTTATTTGATGCAATTCGGCCAACACAAAAAAAAAACCGGCCAAGTGCGTGTCGGGCCATTCGCAGTGTAGGGTTCCGCCTGTCTGTATTTGTTACATCGACACGCGCCAAGTATAGGTCGACACACGTAAAAAGAGCTCTGGCGGCCATACATTTAATATGGCGCGCAGAGCTCTTTTTACGTGTGTCGGTCGACCTATGGTGCGGTTGCGTCGGCCGAATTTGAAAGAAAGTGGGCTTTTCAAGTACATTTTAAGTTGGTCCTTTTTTCTCACATTCCCATTAGCAGCCAATCAGCCATTTAGCCGGCAGGGGGTGGGGACACAAGAGTCTTGTGACAAGACTCTAACAAAAATTTGAATAATAATCACAAAAATGGACCACCAAGTTGAAAAATGGTTTTTATAAACCCACCCAATATTTTTGAACAACCTATCCAACGATATAGGGGATGTAGACAAAAAAATATTGTATCGCCACTTAATGTGCAGGGGAAGTTTTTTCTAACTTTTATCCTACCATTTTGTCGGCGTGATTGATTTACATACCCATGCCGAATCTTTGTTTCGAAGTTTTCTAGTAGTAAGGGTCACTGAGCTAAGCCGCAGACGGACATGGCGAAACTATAAGGGTTCCTTGTTGACTACGGAACCCTAAAAATGGGTACACTTTGTATTGAACCGCGCGGGCTCCTTTAGGATACAACTGGGGAAAACGCCAAGGGGATGAGTGATGCTTGATGCTGATGACTTATGTATTTAATCCATATACTTACACAGTCATCATATATCATCATCATATCAGCCGAAAGACGTCCACTGCTGGACATAGGCCTCCCCCAAAGAGTGCCACAATGACCGGTCCTGCGCCACCCGCATCCAGCGGACTCCCGCGACCACCACCAGACCACCTTGTGGGGGGGCTTCCCACGCTGCGCCTTCCCGTACGTGGTCGCCACTCGAGAACCTTTCCGCCCCAACGGCCATCGGTTCTACTTGCAATGTGCCCCGCCCACTGCCACTTAAGTTTAGCGATCCGGAGGGCTATATCGGTTACCTTGGTTCTGGTGCGGATAGCCTCATTACTGATGCGATCGCGCAGAGAAATTCCCAACGCATAGCCCTCTCCATTGCCCTTTGGGTGACTTTGAGCCTTCTTATGAGGCCCACCCACCTACACAGTCGGTACCCGTGTTTTGCTTTTGACTACTCTTGACAGTAGGTATATTTACAAATGCCAACTAAGATATAATTTCAAATATAACTCACGGTGCTGCCAATCCGCCCTAGGCTCGTCGTCCTCGCTGTCAGCTAAATAGTTCGTGCACACCGGCTGTGTCGGGAACCCGACTCTAGACAATATCGAGACTTCTTCCTCTGGAAATAAAGCACATTTTTAAATATCACTAGCGCATCGAAATGGCGTTCAAGATTCCCAGGCACCGAATTGAAAATTGGATTACCTAAATTAATCTTGAGAGACAGAATATTAGCTGCTGGGGGATTACATAAGTACGTGCTTTGGATAAGAAATTGGAATTTTGCGGTAAACATCAGATGGAGTGAGTTTACGTTAATGATATACAGTATATAAATATTTGTAAGTGTAATAATGGTTCATTCTTTATTGGTCTTGATTATAAATTATTATATGGCACTCGAACTGTGGTCTTTTGGCAGTGGGTATTTATTATCTACCCTGTACAAGAAAAGTGGATGATTTGGGGGTAGAAGTAGATATTTTTCATATATCCTCACAGTTTAATGTTGTTAGTTTAGAGGATTATTTACAAAATAGGCAAACCAGTGAAAATCGATTTTTATGTAGGCGCCACTGAAAAGTGAAAAATAACAATTCGCGTCGACCGTGGAAAGGAATACAGAGTTGCGTTGTATACCTAGGGTAAACTCGCATTATTTGGTGATACGCCTAATTCGGTGAATAGGTACATGTTTTGAAGCACGCTACCGAATAAAGCTGGCGAATTTAACGAATTATGCGTATCACCAAATAATGCGAGTTAACCCCACTACGGGTAGAGAGTGATTTATAAGAGGTACTTAAGTAGAACATGTCTAGTTTATTCATATACATACCTTCCAGAGACACGCACATGGTCCAAATGCCGCCGTTCATTGGAACCAGGAACGTTGAAGCGCCTTTCCGATGGCCTGGGTGCTCGATCTGCAAAATAAGATAAGATTAGATAAAAACATTCAAGCTAAAGTGCTAAATGGGAGACAGTTTGTTGCCACGGCAACCCGTGACGCCGAGAAAGACGAATTTGTCTTTGCTTTAAAGGATTATTCCAATTAGTACCTAAACATTGAAACTGACAAAAAAAGGACCTGCAGTGGGTGATAATGATAAGAGCCTCCCTTTTTAGGGTTCCGTACCAAAAATGGTAAAAAAGGAACCCTTATGGTGCGACTCCGTCCGTCTGTCTGTCTGTCTGTCACAAAGTGAAATATCTCACGAACTACTTAAGCTATCAATTTGAAATTTGGAATGGTTTTAAATGAGAGTTATCCACGTGCATGGAAAATGAGCAATTTAAATATACATTTTAATTTTCTATTAAAAATTACAAATATGAGGAGGGGGCAAAAAAAAAAATCAACTATTGGACCATATGATGAAACAGGAGCGAGTAGTAGTTCAGGCGGTGGACGGAGGTGAGAAATAATGAAGAAATTCTTGAATTTTGACTCCTTTTACTAAATTAAATTGTTACATGAAAATAACGTATGCGTTCGGTAGATGTAGAATTGAGAGTGGGGCGCGGTCCCGTCCGCGCTGGCTGGTTGATGACGCATGTGAGTGTGTGTGTGCCTGTGCTTGCATAGCACACATACGCTGGGCGTTAACATGTTGCCCCCCAGGAACAACGTTCTGGTCTTCCACTGGCAGTGGGCATAGGCGATTGAATGCGCGCCGGAGAGTTCCAGACGCAGTGAGTACGTCAGCCACACGGGTCACACCGTCATGGCCGGGGTAGAGTTGTGTTACTCGTCCTAGTAACCATTGATTAGGAGGCAGCCGGTCGTCCTTAACGAGCACCATTTCTCCCAAAGTAAGTTGTCCTCCATCTTTGGTCCATTTCTGGCGTTTTTGGAGTTCTGAAACGTAGGTATTCGTTGTAAAATCGGGTCCAAAAGTGAGCTTTAAGTCGCTGGGTTCGCATATAACGCGACAACGTGTGGATAGCAGCTGTTTCTGTACCCTGAGGAGATGGAAGCAAAGTGTTCGTTCGTCCGATTAAAAAATGAGACGGGGTTAGGGCTGAAAGATCCGACGGATCTGACGATAGGGGCGTAAGAGGTCTGGAATTTAAAATTGCCTCAACCTGTGCTAAGACCGTGTTTAGCTCCTCGTAAGTTAAGTTAGTTGAGGAAACAATTCGCTTTAAGTGATACTTCACTGATCTCACTGCACTTTCAGCCAAACCATTAAAATGCGGACTATACGCTGGAGAAAAATGAAACTTTATTGATGTTTTGGATGCTTCAGAACTAATGTTGTTTGAATTTTGTTTTAGGAATCGAGATAATTCCGTGCACGCTCCGACAAAGCATCTGCCATTGTCTGAATATATGTTAGCAGGCTTTCCTCTGCGGGCTGTGAATCGGTGTAGTGCAGCCAAAAAGGTTTCACTGCTCAGATCAGTCACAAGCTCAATGTGAACAGCCTTTACGGCCAAGCAGACAAAGATGCATAAATAAGCTTTAATTAAATTGCCACTCCTGCCCTTTCGGTTCAATATCATTACAGGACCGGCGTAATCAACAGCTGTATTGAAAAACGTATACTCAGCATGAAGCCGTGGTTCAGGGAGATCACCCATTATTGGCTGCCTAATTTTACCCGAAAAACGACAACATTTGACACAGTTATGTACAGTTTTTCTAGCTAAATTTCTGCCACCAATGACCCAAATTTTATGGCGAGCAGTTGCTATAAGAAGTTGCGGTCCAGCATGCATGAGTAAAATATGGTAATACCTAAAAAGAAGGACTGTGACGTGATGTGTTGAGTGTAGCAGTATTGGGTGTTTCGTGTCAAAATGGTAAAATTAATTTGATAATCGACCTCCTACTCTCAGCAGAGCATCTGGAGTGTTATAAAAGGGATTTAATTTATTAAGTTGATTTTTCACAAGCAAATTATTATTAAGTTTTAAAAGTCTGTATTCCTCAGGAAAGGTTTCGCGTTGGGAAAACCTACATAAGGCGTTGAATGAGGAGTGAAGTTCGTCTAATTTTAAGTACCCACTACGTTTATTATTCGGATGCAAACAATTATGCATGTAACGCTGTACATACGCGATAATGCGGAGCAGGCTTCTTGGAGGATGCTCATAATAAGCGCCGACACAGTGAAAATACACATTATCGCCACAAAGCATTAGTAGTCAGCCCTCAATCTCTTCCTTCTGAGAGACAGTACATGTGTCCATTATGTAAGAACAACCACGCACTATATCGGTGTCTTAAATTTAAATCTTTCTCATTAGACGCGAGGATGCAAAAGGCAAAATCATTAAAATTACGCTTAAACTGCTTACGTTAAGGGCACAGCGCAAACGCGTGCAGAATGCGGCCTGCTCAAGTGAAGTATCATTTGAAAGGGCTTGAGTTGCACTTTTTGTAACAGATTTTCTTTTTTTTCTACATTGGTAAAATTTTGATCTATGAAGGAAAATGTAAAAAAAAATACCATTCCCCCCCCTTATCACCGAAGTTATACAAGGGAAAAATTTGAAATTATTACTTGTGATTAAGATAAACGTAAATATTACTGGAAAAGTATAACTTTTTCTGTATCTAGCGTATTTTTTGTTTTATTTTCAAAAATCATTTCCTAGTTAAGTTTGCAATTTAATCAACTTTATAAGTATTTTTTTGTTTTGTAATTCCTATAAGACTATAATAGAAGTACTCTTTTTCAAATAAAATAATAATAATCGAGATCGGTTCACGTGATAAACAATAATCGCTAAAACTCCAACATCCATCGCCCTTGCACGTTATTTAGTACCAATTGGGGCCGATAGATGGCGCTGACCCCATTCTTACTTCGCGCTGTTAAGATTTTTCTAGAATTAATGGGGTTCGGGAATTAAGATCGCGATTCAATTGTCTTGGAAGTTCGATGGTCTCGGTGTAAAAGTTATTCATTCAATGAATAACTTTTACAAACAATGAATTCATTGTTTGTAAAAGATTTCTGTTGTGTTGGGTTAAAATAAGTAATTTAGCAAATATTGGGACATTTACTTTACCTTGAGTTAGTTTATCTATAGTTTGTACTTGTACGGAACCCTCGGTGCGCGAGTCAGACTCGCACTTGACCGGTTTTTTTTTTGTTGAAACGCGACGCAAACGTGGGTTGGTTCAAGTTTGTCTGTTTGTGGCATCATAGCTTACGAACGGATAATTCGATTAGAGTGCGGTTTTTCGAAAGTCTTGTGGCAGAAACTTGTTTCGGTGGCAATACGAGAGATTACACTAGGTATCAACATTAAATATTTGGTAAAATATGAACTAAGTCTAATCGACACAGATCCGTGTAGGGCTTCGGATTACCGTAAGTGGCATAAATCACAAGACTTCAATCAATAGATGGGAGATTCTCAGTTCTCAGTTATTTTACCTAATTGTTTTTTTTTAATGAGCGAGCAAAGCGAACGAAGTTCTTCGTTTCAGCTTGGGCAAAAATGCTTTTTTATATCCGGCTGTTCCACTTTACTGTTTTTTTTTTCTGAAGGCAGGTAGTCCTATAAAACTGTAATGATGATGGAATCCAAGAAGAATTGTCGAAGTAACGTTTAAGTAATATGATTGAATATTCGCCGCAAAAGGTCAATTAGCATCACCTAATTTAAAACTCCGTACCTACATTTTCAGTAGGTATTACGTAGGTACCTACGTAAAAACTCCGACAAATAAGTTCCATTGGTCATGTTTGACAAATAGTTATAGATACCTTACTCTCGTAAAACCAATACGGGTCAGGGGAACACTTTCTGTGGAAAATTATAGTTTTCATTACCCAAGTCCACAATTTGTACATGTGGAATAACATGTTGTCATAATAAATTACATAATTATATAATACCGCATTAATTATATTTATTATATTAAGTACCGGTTTCCTTAATTTCTTTTGAGTAAAAATAGGGTAGTTACTAGTTAGTTAAAATATAACAGACGTTTTCGTAGGCAGGCTTCATTGTCAATTCTATACAGCTACGCAATCGTCCTTTACTGATAATGATAACCTAAAGTGAAATCGGCAACTGTAGAATCCCAGGCTGATGGCTCATTCAGGTCAAGGCCAGCTGTGTACTGTTCTAGTATATAAAGACATAACCGACTTGCTATTGCTAGCAAAACGTGACCTATTGTTTAAACAACCTAATGGGCGGAGCTGTCTTCGCTCGGGCAATCGCTATGCGGAACTGCACCCCTTTGCACGCAACCATTGCTGTACCAATGACTTAAGTGACTGTTAAACCCTCAGAGCATATTTCCTTTATTTGTGGTTAAACCTTATTGCAATGATTGGGTGAGTATATTCGTTTTTACGTCGACTGAGTATAATGGAGCCGCAGCTTTCAATTGAATGACGATTTTTGTTGTTCACACTAAATTACAAAATAATTAAATAATAGAAGACGTACTAGTCCACACTATTACTTAATAGTAGACTATAGTATAATACAAAAGTTTCTACGTATAGAGCTACGAAATAAGTTACAAAGCCATTTCAAAGTTGTGCAAAAGGACACTTGAAAACCACTTGTAAATACCGCCCACATTTCAATACAATCGACTTCTTAAGTATACAAACCAAAAAGATAACAATATTTAAACGCTCTATTACGGCCTCTATAAAGTCGAGTTCATATATATTTGAACAGCTTGTCCGCGAAGATATTTTTAACTCCTCAGAGCTTGCCGACAATCCAATAAAACAATTGTTGCATTCCGTTAATTTCGGGTCTTACTTTTTTATGAGAAAACGCAAGCCTGTGTAATTTCAAAATATCGGGACAGAAAAGAACATACCTAATTTAAAAATAAAAGTAAACTGTATTATATATATTTTAAATAATTTACTTTAAAAGCAAAGTTGTAACCGAATAATTTAGTACTCCGCTAAGCCACGAGAACATTTCCACATTTATTTTTCAATTTACTTATTTTACTTCGTTGATTATTAGAGAAAAAAACCCAATCGCTGTATGTGACCCGATAATATTTGAGCACTTCCGTCGATTCCACAAGGATCACCTTTGGCACTTCATTATTTGCTATTTCAACGGAATCTTATCAGAATCTGTGACGTACTTTTAAGTACATAATTGAGGTATTCCATAAGTCATCTGTGGTCTTCATTATCAATTCCAGTCCACCAAATTTATGATTTCCGGGTGTAAATACACGAGTTATAATAGAAAATACCAAAATCGCTACACCGATTTTTTTTTTAAATGGGACCCCCCCTGGAAGCATATACTTACAAACAAACAAAAAAAGAATAATTAAAAAACAAAAAAAAACAATCGAATTGAGAATCTCCTTTTTTTGCAGTCTGTTAAAAAATACACACTTTCTTTGAAACATTTCTACATTACACATTATATATATATATATATTTCTTCGCTGGTGATAAATAAGTGTCATAAATAAGAATCGGAAGACGAAATAATGGACTTTTAAAGCCCTACCTACGTATTTCTCAAGCCTTCTTGATGTATAGGTATCATTTTCAAGCAAACGTTCATTAAGTGCGCAAATTCCGCTGTTTCGACCATTACTCTTCGTGAACGGCCATTAGGAGGGTAAAACCCAAGACTCGCTCGAAGTTTGCAGCGTGTTTTTTTGCCAGAGGCTTTATTTTCGAAGATAAAATCAAATCGAAATTGAATTCAATTGGTAAAGATGGTTTTACTCCTACGCACGCGTAATCAATGCGCAAGAGTGAAATACAGTCTATATTGTTACCTAGATCGAATAGTCGTCAACATCATTCGCTTGCCCTTTTTCCGTTTACTTCAAGGCAAAGATTATTGAGTAAACAATAATCTTTGTTCTATAACAGCATGTATTTTTCTTCCATACATCTCTACCAAAGGCAATTTGGCAAGTCGTCTAAACTGTTAGACCTGTGAAATTGTAATTTTAAGCTCATAAAACGGGCCACTGCAGCTGTGTTGTAATACGAGTACTGTGCTCCCTTGCTACTCACAATACCATTTCAATTTCATTACAGCCTCAATTAAATTTGACATCAGAGTTGGTGTTTAAGGGGCTCCCATACGCCAATGACCTTCGATCTGAATCCCTTAGTTTTCTAATGTTTTTTTGTAGCTTATTATATTAACAACAACGGCTTTAAGCAATATAGTATCCCATATTTACTTCAAAGATTATTGTTTTCGAGATATTTGATATCAAAGTTAACGTTAGTGTTAAAGTTAGTGTTAATTTTAGGCCAAAAAACTGGTTTTCTGGCCATAACTTTTGTGTTAATTAGTAAGATTATAAAAACGCATATCAAAATTATACGTAAGTTCAGTATGTATGAGTAGGTATGAGTTTCGGGTGTATAAAAGTTTTAATGAGGATGTTGTTGAGGGTTTTGTATTTTTACAGACCTTTCTTTAAAAATGGATAAATTATTCTGTATTAACATTTTTCAAGTTATTCAATATCAAAAATGTTAAACAGGAATTTAAGAAAAAATTAAAGTTAAAAGAAAAGGAAGGAACCTGGAAAGCTAGCTTCAATAAACCGAGGACGAGTGTCGAAATGAAAACTACTAAATTTCGTTGATTTTTGACGGGAGCCCCTTAATGTTTACTCAGACTTCAAGTTTGTCAATCGCCTTCAGCAATACAAATAAAAAAAAAAACCTAACACAATTTCCCTAAAGCTCTAGAACGTCTTCGCCTCTAAACGAGCACATACAACATTAACCCGACCGGGTCCCTCGCCTGAATATTTTACGCCTGCAATCAAATACCAATTACCCGAAAAGTAAAGTGCCTAGATACGGGTATACTCCAAACCCTTTGATTTTTGTCCATCAATCACGTATGCCCTTAGGTAAAAGTCCCTGATAATGTCTAGAAGTCTACGTTCAGACTCGTCAGAAAAGCGTCATTCTCGAAAACCTTTAGCAATATTTTACGGGTATTATGCTATGGCATTCTGAAATTTAGTATCGAAATTTTGACACAAAAAATGTTGTTCAATATTTTCCATGATTGGGGGAAAATCGACTAATCGACCTAGTCCTAAACTAAGCAAGCTTTATGTATTTTAGGTGACAATTAATATTGAATACACAGAGAATACCTATTCAAGACTTTATGAGAAAATTATATTCAACCCGTTTCCAACTAAGCTAGCCTTATTATTATTTTTACTCCATAATGGAAGTCTAACTTCGCCAAGTTGGACAGTTCGTTACATGTAGGAAGGCCTTACTAAATTAGTGAACGAATTATTACAGAACATATATTTAGTATGCATTTTTATGTATAAAAATAGGTCCAGTTTTAAGTACAATATAAATAAGAGACCTCAGAGATTATGTAGATATAATTTTGACATTTTATTACCACAATCGACATTTATGAATTTTAAGAATGGATTAGAATATAATGGTATAAAAATGTATAATTTCTTAAATGAGGACATACGACAATGTAGTAATGTAAATGAGTTCTCAATAAAATTAAAGTCGTACTTGATTGCACGACCATTTTATAATTTGCATGAATATTTTGATAGATTGTATGAATAAATAACAGTAGCATTAATTTCAAGTTAGATTAAGATTTGCATGCCAAATTGTGGCAGAGCATACCCGCATGTAATCCCTACTGACATGTATAATTGTTTAACACCTGCGTATGTTCTTGCAAATAAATGAATTGAATTAGGTATTACAAAGGTCAAGGATGCCAGTGAGCTAGAATTTAAATTAGTTCGTTGTTTAAATTACATGGAACTAAGTTTGAACTGACGGAAACTAGTTTATTGTTCAACAACGGTTTCTATCTCAAACTAGGAGTTGGTTTCCAATCTGATGAAAGGTACTTATATTACCTAAACTAGGTAACTGGGTCATGTATTACTCAAAGTGAAAATGACCGTTTTAAATTATTCCGTAAATATAACATTTGATACAGACTATTAAGGCCGGTTTATATTTACAGACATAGAGCGTGCCAGACACGTGCCGTGGCAGACAAAATAATATTCTTTTATACAGTGTCTATTAACGTATTTATATCTGGCCGCGCAGACACCAACCCCCCTCCCGGCCCCGGAACGTGTCTGCCACGCGTCTGGCACGCTCAATGTCTGTAGATATAAACGGACCTTTATCAAATGTATTATTTACCGTTGGCTTTTGGTTGAAGGAAAACATTGTGATACCCGTCTAATCCCAATAAGGTCAAGTTTTCCTTCTGGGTTGGAAGGTCAGATGGCAGTCGCTTTCGTAAAACTAGTGACTATGCCAAATATTGGAATTAAGTAGGTGTCAAAGCGAACCCCGGGCTCCTTTAGGGCACAACCGGGAATAACGCTAGAATGATAATAGTCTCTATCAAATGTGAACTGGAGTATTAGTATTTTATACACTGACAGATTCATATAAATCATAACCATGATATAATGAATCATTTATTTGCTCTAAACACAACAATGCATGCATTTGCATTTTAATTATTTAGAAAGATAAACACACTCATCCATACTAATATTATAAATGCGAAAGTCTGTTACCTCTTCACGTTTAAACCGCTGAACCGATTTAGATGAATTTTGGTATAGAGATAGTTTGAGTCCCGGGGAAGGACATAGGATAGTTTTTATCCCGGAAATCATCCCCTAAGGGGGTGAAATGGGGGGGTGAAAGTTTGTATGGAGCTGCGATATAAACGAGTTCCACGCGGACGGAGTCGCGGGAAGAAGCTAGTTAATTATATATGATATTTAAATAAAATAAGTGTATAACAACAAAACAATAATAAAGGATCAGCATCAATGGCAGCGAAGCAAACAGTCTAAATAAATAATTAGCAAACACCACAATTAAAATAACAGTCAATGGTATCAGGATCATTAGTATTTTTTAACATATATATATTCTTTATTTATAAGAAAATAAGCAAATTGGATATCATGAAAAATGCCACGCGTAATTAGGTTTAAGATAGGGTAGTTTTGATAATCGAACGCCAGCCGGCTGCGCCCGGCGATATAGATAGGTAGTCGGAATACTTCGATGTACGCCCCCCCCCGTGTCTAATTTCTCGGCCCCTTTTCCCTCCAAAATAACAGTTTTTTATGCCATCAATTTAGTATTAAGTACTACGCTTGTATCATGTTCATATAAGTATCGTGGCTTTTCCATATGTAGCGAAATCTGACTACCTACGAACAGAGTATCTTGCCAAGCGGGTTCTTGCCACCAATTTCAACTAAATATTGGCTATCAATGGAATTTGCTAGCTTTGTAAACAAACCGCCATATTGAAAGACAATTTCAATATGGCGGTTTGTTTAAATACTTAGCAAATTCCATTGACGGCCGCTTTACACTGTTATAAAACTGGCACGAATTGTTTTCAGGGTCTCAAGTTTGTAAATAAGACTGCAACTTAACTTAGTTACTTACTTTACTATACTCGCCCCGTCCGTCCTTAAAAACCTTATTTTTTACAGACAGGAGCAGGAGCGAGTAATGCCCTCAATTTGCGCACGAGCTAATTTTAATCCCTATCTCCCAGAAATGCACACAAGGGACTCAAATTGTCCAGAGCGAGCAGGTAAAACACTGGGAGATATTTTGAGCACCAAAATCTAGATTAAAATTATGATTAGGTACAGTCAGCGTCAAAAGTAACTGCGCAAACGAAGACGTCAAAAGTCTTTATGACCTCTTCGATTGCGCAGCTACTTTTGATGCTGGCTGATAGTTGTTGAAATAGAATAACATAAACTAAAAATAAAAAACCGGCCAACTGCGAGTCGGCCTCGCGCACCGAGGGTTCCGTACAAACCTGTAGTATATAAGTATTAACATTAAAATTATTAAAAATATTTTTATTATATGATGTAACTAAAAATTTACGCTTTTCGCAATTTTTCCTTTAACTGTGCTATAAGACGTTGCTTCGTACCAAATTTCAAGATTCTGAGTTCACGGGTAGTATACCCTGTAGGTTTTGATTCCCTTGCGAGTTTCGAAAATTTGCGGCATATCTTTTGATTGCGTTGGCTTAGAAGTTTGATTTTTTCACAGCTGAGAACAGTAGACCTGAGTATTTGGTATAAGTTTTAGCTTGATACCTCCACGCATTCCTGAGAAAAAGGGTCTTGACAGACGGACGGACGGACAACAAAGTGATCCTATAAGGGTTCCGTTTTTTCCTTTTGAGGTACGGAACCCAAAAAATAAAATAAACATACACTACTTAGATTGTGTTTGTTTTTTCTGATGAAGACACCAGTCTCCGTTCACCGTTTAGGCCAGGCAATTTAGTTTACCACTGGATAAAGTAGGTAGGTGATTTGAGTGCGTCCTCAATGTCATTTAAATGTAAACCATAGGACAAAAGGACATTATAGCAGCAAATATTTGAAGGTCGTCTAATAATAATAACTCGTCATATTATGCTACGCAAAAACCACAATCGCGTGCAAAACATCCAAGGTGACCCAAAATAAACTTTATTATACGCAGAATAATCCCATTACCATAATGTAACTCATTACCATATCATAAGTTAAACAAACTGGATTTAATTAAAACGTTTAATATTCTTCAGCTCGTGACTCTCGATGCTCAAAAGAGCAAGAAGTGTTTGTGGTTACCGCCACTACTTCTCTAAAGCCCTGCATAAATAATACATTTATGACTGGGTGGAATGGAACCCAGATTCAAATGTATTCGTTTAAAAAATGCTGGCAGTAAAGAAAGTTGCCAGCTGAAAGTGAATAATAAAATCATCCGACAAACTCCGTCTTCAAGTTTCTTGGCTACGATACGATACAAACGTATCAACAGAACAAGAAGTGTATAGTAAGTAGGCGGGAAAGTTTCCAACTTTTGTGTGGGTATTATGATGGATTGTGTGCAAAACTTTGCTGGCCTACAGTTACATAATCGATCGACCGTTTCGAATTCCCTTTGTTTCGATTACACCGTAGCAGAGTTAGACTACACTTCTAAGTGCAGGCCGTTGCAATTTAAATGAGAAGGAATGGGAACAACTGGTACACTATAGGTGGTAATTTGCTATGCAAGCAGTAGCTTGCTAAGTTAGGCTATTATGCATTGATAACGTGTCTAAACCAGCGTCTAAACGAGGTATTTTTCTTAACTACCGTAAAATGCTGCAACTTTGCCTGGATTTTGACGTTTTTTTCTTATATCTGTGAACCTAAATTTCATTATGAGTTTAATGAGTATTATTCGGAAAACATACCCTATGTCTTGCCAGATAAGACTCAAATCTCATTACCTAATCATACTGTATTTCCGATTTACAAGCAATCAAAGTGGCAGGCAAAGTTGTAGACCTAAGACGTAACTTTGCCTAGGCGGATATCTCAATAAATAATGTGTTGCTATTTGTAATAATATTTACTCGTGTGCATGAGACATTGGGCTTGTCCGTGGCAGTCAAATTATTGCCATAAGCTTAATACTTTTTTTTTCACAGGCAATAGGTAAAGTTGTAGCAGGTTCCACAAACTTTCTATACAAAAATATTGTTAACTGTAGGGTTGTGCCAAAAAAAAGATCATTATTTAAATAAAATATTTTTATTTTTAGTTACAAAATAATCAACAAACAATAATACCCATTTTTTTCCTTATTTTTTTTAAACGGAATAACGCCTAAATAATTGATAATCGTTCATAAATTTGCGCCAAATTCATTTTTAGGGTGACACCGTAAGATGTCACGTGACCTGATCAAAAAACTGTTACAATGTTATTGAGTTTTCACTTCTGCCGGCACTCCCGGAGTGCAACCCGGTCTTTTATTTATTTATTATAAGTACATTGCAAGTACACTTTTTTGCTAATTCACAATGCATTATTATAGTGTAAAGTTCTATTTCATTGTAAAGTTCTAATCACCCATCACCTTTAAACTCCAACTGTAGGTAATCGACCTGACAACCCATTTGATAAGAAAGATAACTGCAAGACAAATCAAACGAGCCTAAACACAGTGGGTTTATTATGCGTTGTTTAGAAGTTTCTATCTTCGGTCTCCATTATCAGACCATCTCGATGGTACCATAAACATTGCACTGTCACCCAAGTTACATAAGTACGTTAAACACCTCAATTGGTCGCTAATAAGTGGTTGAAAAATTTATTGCAAATCTTGAACTAAAAGACAAACATACAACATAATTATAATACAATAGATATACAATTTGCAAGTAATTACAATAAAAATAACTTAAGTACCTTTACGTTTTTTTTTGTTAACGTTAGTTTATTAACTTTATTACTGCATTGTCAGCAGATCTACCCACACTGAAAGTTGGTGAAAATCGACTTGCAAGATTTGACTTAAACCAACAATCATTGCAAGTTAATAAAAAGCTTGTAATAAATAAACTCATTTAAGCAGGCTTATTTTTACTATTTTCTGTACATTTATAAAACCCAGCTAGTGACAGCCCTAGACCCAGGCAAATTTGTGTCATTCAAGTTTCCAAAACACTGCCCAATATTGCCTAGTACGTTATTATGCTGAAATCATGTCCTTTTCTTGAAAATATTAAACTTGCGGAAAATAGACAGTCTTTCATTACCCTGGGACGTTACCACTTCTCAAAAAACACCTTTTTTGTAGATAAAAGTTCAAAAGTTGCGAGACACTAAAAAAATGCTGCCACTCACTCCGACTTATGATGCGTAACTGGCGGAGCAACAATGGAGTTACCGTTGTAAAAAAATAAATATGTGTTGCCAGAATAATGAAAATTACTACCAAATGGTAAAAAACAAGAAAAAACTAAGCAAATTCGAGAGGTCATAATTGAAACGAAATAGGCAAAATTGAGTTTAAATGGCAAAGTTGCAGCATTTTACGGTACGTGGGGAGAACTGATTAGATTATTCTGACGTGCTATACATATTTAACTTCTAAAGCTACATGAATATATGTGAAACAGAAAACTGAATAAATTGATGTCCAAACAAGAGTTCGCAGTACGACAGTTGTCTGAAATTGAGCGCATCACTCGCCGAGCACTGCTGCGATGTTTATATCTCTCTCGGAAAAGGGCCCTAGTGCATAAGTGCATCTTGCATTGCGGTACCTTCTTCCTTACCTTATGTATTTTACCTTCCTTTAAGTTAGGTAAGGTAGATCCGTGCAATTAGCAATTATGCCCGGATCTCCACACCGTCTGCGTCAGCAGTCGGCGCTATAACTATAAGTTTTAGTCTTTTTAATTCGGATTGCTGGTTAGAACGGCACGCGGCCACCGAAAAGGGAGAAAATAGAATATGACACGGTATGCACGGTATGCTAACACGGGACTCACTTTAGCGACCTTCTCGTCCAGCAGCCAGTGCAGCGTCGTGCTGGACGTGTTGGCGAGTGCGGCGAGCGCGGCGCGCTCCCAGACCATGTGCTCCCAGTGGTATGTCGTGTCTACTGTCTAGCATACGGGACTCACTTTAGCGACCTTTTCGTCCAGCAGCCACTGCAGCGTCGTGCTGGACGTGTTGGCGAGTGCGGCGAGCGCGGCGCGCTGCCAGACCACGTGCTCCCAGTGGTCTGTCGTGTCTACTGTCTAGCATACGGGACTCACTTTAGCGACCTTCTCGTCCAGCAGCCACTGCAGCGTCGTGCTGGACGTGTTGGCGAGTACGGCGAGCGCGGCGCGCTCCCAGACCACGTGCTCCCAGTGGTCTGTCATGATGGACGCGCATAGCATCGCCGTTGAGCAACTGGAACAAGGTACAAACATTAGTAGATTAAATCATGAAAGTCTATTTCTGATGGTACCTTTACTTTTCATATCTACATATGTTTTACGTAGGTACTCAATTTCATGCCCGTCGAGCTGATGTAACAGGACGGGCGCGAATCATGTTACAATATGAGCGACCTAATGGGAGCTGCACCATTATCAACTCATGAGATGTGTCAGAGAGTTATCTACGGGCGATTGTCACTACATATTTATTCATTTAATTGGATTGGCATATGGAGATAAAGCTGCTACTGAAGTACTGACTATGCCGTACTATAAATGAGCGTAACTTAGCAGTGAATTAATACTGAAGAAGGTGATCTACCGCTTCTCAATTCTATTAAGTACCTATTTAATAAATAAATAAATATTTGTGGACAATCTTACACAAATCGACCTAGCCCCAAACTAAGCAAAGGGAATATTCATGTTTTATTTTTATTATTTTTATCTATTCTATAAGTAATTATATAACCGGAAAAAATATAACACTCACAATATTATTAAATAAGCTAAAAAATAATAATTAAAACTACTATCATTTTCGGACGATCAAAACGCCACCCACCATTTTGGCGCGCTCATTTTGTGACGTCACCGTGCACTAAGAACCAATTAACAACAAAGTGTTTAATTCACACTTTTAATAAATGTGAGTGATTAAAGCTTATAAGTAAGATCAACTTATTGTAATGGAAGAGCACACAAAAGCTTATTATAAATATTTTATTGTCCCTATGTGTGAAAATAACATTAAAACTGCAAATATTTTCATATGCCCAAAGGTGCAAATATAAGGATAAAGTGGTGTAAGGCGATGAGGAGAGATAATGTATCGTGCTTGAGTAGTTTATATTGTTGTGAAGATCGTTTCGACGTGAGTATTAAATAAGTATGTACCTACAATCTTTTTTATTAGGACTTCCGAACAATATAAACAATAACCTAACCTCAAAATTGTATTATATACTTATTCATAAAACTATTCTGATTCCCATTTTTTTTAGTTTTTAATGTTACAAATATTATGATTTTTGTTGATCAACAGACGAGTGTTGATTTTGATCACGAAACGTTTTAGCCAAGTTTCTTTGTTTGCACTGTTGATCGAAGTTGAAAGAATTTAATCCATTTTACTGAGTGACCTGTACAAATTTGTTTTATTTATAAGCCTTGACGAAAACACCCTAGTTTGTTAAAGTTCATAAAGATGTACTCAACATTTAACATTCCTAATAGGTACCTACATATCTTTGATTATATAATATAAATATGTACTTACTAGTTTTTTATTCCACTTATTTAAGAAAGACACCTATTTGAAGTAGTTTAAAAGTCTAGCTATTTGAATCGCCAAAAAAAGGTTATAATTACTTAATTGACCAATCTCACGAGTATAAAAACAAATAATATGAAAATTTATTGAATATCTGTAACTTATTTACCTTGCAGCTTTTACTCCTCTTAGTTCAGCGGACGTAAAGTCAGAAATATTTGCGAAGTACGTATTTAGTCATCATGATCACATCAATTTTAGGCAGATTATCCGACTGTGCCTTGACAAAACCGCTTTCAGTCATTGTGGCGAGTCTTCACAAGGAGTCACTGCTTTCAGTTAATAATTACCAAAAAACACTGATTATTTATCATAAACAGCGACAAAACAGTGCAAATAACTTTCAATAATCATACAAACGACCTGTTAACATTAGACACCGAGTGCACGGTGACGTCACGATTCGCTCCGCCAATAGCGTTGCGTTTTGGAAACTTGCGAGGGAATTTGAAAAATAGTACTTTTAATCAATTAAATTTATTAATAGAAACATGATAATTTGTAAAAATAATCATGCGTGTATATTTATTAAGCAATATAGATTACCCGTGATTTTTTTGTCCATTTCTAAATCACATGCATATTCCCCATTCTACTGTGATTTTTTCTACAAAACCTACAGCATATGCCATCTAGTGACAGGTAGATAAAGTTGTGGTACTTAGGGTTTCTTAATACAAACTTTCAACAAAGTTTTAATCCCTTTAGAAGATGAATTTTCAAAAACGCTAAAATCGTTTTCTTGTGTTTTAATATGGAATCATATTACGAAGTTTCAAGTCCCTAGCTCAAAAAATATTCATTCTTCAAACAAATTTTCGACCCATTTTTGATCCCCTTAGGGTGTGAACTGGCAAAAACGCTGAAATGTATTTTCTTGTATTTCATTAAAAAACCTTTTTACGAATTTTCAAGTCACTATCTTAAAAAACAAATTAATTCCCATACAATGTTTCGAACCTTATATCACCCACTGAAGAAATTTTATCTGATAAAACGCCACGCTATGTCCTATTCTGAGGTCTAAAATACAATATTAGAAAGTTTCATCAACATCGGTTCAGTAGTTTTTGCTATATTTTACCGCCAAAAATATACTGGTTGTCATCGCCGCCACGGGGCGTCCACTTGACAACAAAAGATGGCGCTGTTACGTATACGACTTCATCCAATCGGTTACCCTCAAATTTGGTCTGCGGGTCACCTTAACTCCATAAAACTTTACGTTTCATATGGTTTGACGGAGTTTAGACGCCGACAAAAACTGGAGAATGACCTACGAAGGCTAGAATATACGTGAAAATTGGTGATGTTCTGCATCGCACTATTAAAGTTTTTAATGTATGTCGTATAAATACAATTTCCTTCAGGATTTTCTTATTATGTCTCTCTGACAACATCAACGAATTTTCACATTTATAATATCAGTGTGATAAAGATTACACATGAATTTCTTTGTCCATTTCTAAATCACATGCATATTCCCTATTATCACTTCTGATTTGTCAGGTCCAATTTCTGCCAAATTGTGGCAATTTAGGGATACCATTTAGTAAAAATAATATTGCCATACCAAAGCACTGTCTCGTGATTGTGATATTATTTATTATGCCTAAGATATGGCTGTTCACAGTTAGATTCAAAAGTGATAAAAAAATATATACAAAGCCATCAAAACGTGATTCAAATCGACTATAAAACGCGTTTTTATAGCTCTATAAAACACCTTTAAAATACAAACTATTTCATAAATGCGTGTTAAATTTGTGGAAAGGCTTATTACCAGGGAGCGTACATTTCATGCCGATGACAGGCGTATGACGTCAAGCTACATACTCGTACAGGATGGAGAAAGTTTGAAAAGAGCAACGGCATAACGAACGTTTATTTATCCATACCCAATAATGGAAAATGTGATTAATCAATGATTAATCACTGTTATCTAATCAACCTCTTCCGTTTAAGTAGATCTAATATACTGACACTTGAGACGGACATTGAAAGAACTTTATCTGACATTGTCACATTAAAGTTTACTCTTTGTCACAAATAGGAGACATGCGGAAACAACATTTCAGTTAAATTTAATAAGATCAGGAAACTTAATGCTTTGCTAGTGGCCTAGGTCGCCATGGAGGCTATAAAATTATTGTGCCAAATAAATCCATGTTTTGTTATAGATAATAAACAAATTTATTGTTCCTGCTGTCAGCAAAGTTTGCCACCAAAAGCAAGCAACATCAAATTACATTTGCAAACAATAAAATACAAAGAACATGAGGAACATAAAGAAACACAGTTTGATTTTAACATGGACTTGACCAATTTCATGATAGCATCGATAGACACGTTGTTGTGGCCTATAAGTAATTAAAAATAAAATAAAATATTAGTTACTAAATACGTTTACGGTTACTAAGTCGTGTCACTTCGTTTTTTGAATCATCCTGTGTGTTTATATGAATACGTCATTATGACGAAACCGGCATGAAATGTACGCTCCCTGCTTATTACACATTATTATATAACATTTTAAATATTTGACTTTAAAATTATCTTACCGAAAACTTGGCTATCATAAATATTTCCATGGTCCAAATTGTGTTGATTGTGATGTGCATACAATTTGTCAGGGCAACTCGTTTGACAGTTCGATCAGCAGCGCAACATGCCAACAGACGATAGCAATTAGTCAGATTCTGATAAATTGGGGCTGACAAATCATGAATGTATACACCTCATCACACAACTACCCCAGCGCAAGACTGCCCCCTCCCCCCGCCCTGTCGGCGCGTGCGTCACGACTCACGAGCCGCACGGCGTTCGGAACGGAAGCGGGCAGTGATTCAAGCGACATCGCCGCGAAAACACTCATCCTGAAGAAGAACTCCCAAAGTGTTCGAAACATGTCGCCCGTAGTGACGTAGTTAGAGACGTTAGTGATTTAATACGTGAGTTGAACCGTGTAATTATTAGTAGTATTCATTGTGCTTGGTGCTCAAGGCTCGTTCACAGCAGAGTGCTCGCAACAAAATGAAGTTTCCTTTGACTTTAGATTTCAATCTTCAGTTATTTGTGTATAACATCAAGATTTTGAACAAAAAGTACCTAGTTTGTCCCAGGACACTTGACACAAACTTTAAACCTCAAGCTTTAAGTGGATTTCGTTTGGGCCAACATGACATTGTTCCATGTGATTCTGAACGAAATGGACCCATTTATAGATGTCGACGTGTTTTTGAACCGTGCAGAGTTTATAAATTCTGTAAATAATGGACTAATTTGGCCATTGTATGAGACGCATTTCGTGGCCAGAGACAATTGTGCGGGGTGTGGAGTATTTTTTAATTTAAATATAAGACATTTTTATCTAGACTTAAGCTTTAATCAAAATTTATTGGTACTAATGGACACAGGCGAAATGTGGTGTGATTGTGGTGGATGTCGCTACGACCATTATTTGCCGGACGAATGTGACGTGTGCCATCGTCAGGTAAGTGTACAATTACTATCTATAATGTGTATGTAATAAGCTTTCAGAAAAAGTAATGATTATATACCTATTTTCTTACTAAACTCAGAATACAAAGTAGGTAATGATTTCCCCCCGCGACGTGAGTGTATTGTTAGGCTTATAGCACCGTTTAGCAACCATGTAAGTAATAACAAACCTGTCATTGTAATGTGTAAATTAATGCTTTACTAAAGACATGGAGACCGAGCTTTATCCCTTTGTCGGCCTGTAACTATAGCCGAACTAAAATAATAACAAATACTCTTTAGGTGGCATGCGGCACTTGACTCTCAGAGGAGACGAAAATATTTAAATTAATTCATCAGTCTTAGTTTGGCCGTCACGAAACATGGCTTCATTCTTTCGGTGGTATTTTTTTTGCAATCTGTGATCTCCTGACTGAGTGACAGCAATATAAAGTGATTAAAAGTAAAACAAAACTTAAAAAAACAAAGTTCTGTAACTATTATACATATTTGAGTTACATTTCCAAATTCATAATGAGATATGTGTGTTTGAAGCTTTAGGACACGTGGGGGCGCGGCGGATGACGCGGATGACCAGGAGGCCGCAGAAGACATACAGGCGACGGCTCCTGCAACATGCGATGCGGGGGGCGTGGAGTGCCCCTGCATGGATTCATCTGCATGCATGAGGTAAGAACTAGGGCTCGCGGTATACGTGTAAAACGCCGAACCGTGTACACGTATCCTTAAGCCCGGCGGTACTAAGAACCCGAATTACCCGAACCCGCCAAGATCCGTCCCGTCCCGTCCCGTTTCCAAGAAACGTCCCGTCCCGTCCCGTCCCGTTTCCAAGAAACGTTTCTCATTTCGGCTCCGCTCAGGTAACGGGCAAGGCAACTCGACCCGTCCGCGCCGGTTTGAGTTGAAGTAAAAATGATTTAATATGATAATATACTCTTATTACTTGCAAACTCGTAGAGTAAAATTGCCTTATTGAAAAATGTATTTGTGTCATTTAAGGGTTTTTTTTCATTATTAACGGCAAGATTTAGTTTGAAACATGTACATAGTTGATGTAGTTCAACAAGGTAAAAAGAATTAGCAGTAACAGAATGTACACAAAATTAGCCTTTGGATAGGCATTATCAGTGCCTTGCATTTTTTTTGATAAAGCCAAAAGTTGATAAACAAGTCGTTGAATTCCCAAGCTATATTAAGTTTTATGTATTTGCGATAAAGTCGAAATTTCAACAAATAAATGAAAGCTTTTACCTATGTTTGTCTCCTTTGTTTTTTCTTGTTCGTGCGTACCGGGGTAAAGGGTTTTATGACATTACCTGGTAGGTAGGTACAGTCAGCGTCACATAGTTAGTAGCAGCCAAAGTAGCCAAATATATCGGAACGGAAGTGTTACGATATATTTGGCTACTTTGGCTGCTACTAACTATGTGACGCTGACTGTACTAGAGCTAGTAAGATATGTCCAAATTATTTTTAAATTTCTGATGAGTCTTTAGTAAGATTATATTTCGCCACTCGGTCGTTATTTATAAAGATTTTGTTAATTGTTGGTCATTACTTTCGCAACCAGACCTAAAACTTGAATGTACCCCAGAAACCCAAGAAATATATAAGCGCCCACTAGGCGAGTTCTTTGGTCCACATAATGTGCAACGCAATACTTCACGCCGAGCGCCTACTAGGCGGGCGCACTTTTTACTATAAGTACCTACCGGCGACCCACGCACGAGGTGGGTGCAGGGCTGTGCCAAGTCATTTTTATGATCAAACATTATTATATTGTCACTTTTTAATGTTGTTCGCGTACAAACTTTGTAAATACTTACGGTATAATTATATCACGTAATACTTATTCAAGTAAAAGCCGCAGGTGGTTTTATCGGCGATAAGCCGGGTTCTTACCTGAATTACTCGTGGTGTTAACCGTTGCAGTCTCATTTTAACACCCAAAAGGATATAACAATAAGATTAGAGTCGTATTGTTCTATCGTTCCAGGTTCAGGTTCCAGCCGACTGTAGGCTTGAGGGCAGTTTGATGAACCGTGGTATTTTTTAGCTAATTGGAATTAGTGCATTGGGTTGGGGTGCGATTGGATTCTTGTTGTTACTTGGAACTCTGACTGACCTGTGTAGTGTGCTTGAATTACTGGACACTGAACTGATTTAAAAGATGGATTTATTTAATGAGGAAGAATTTAGGATGAATTTGTGGTATGCAATTATTATTGGAAATATCTACCATAAGGCAGTAAAATACCAATGTTTTGTCTCTTGTGGTACCTACCTTATATATTCTCAATTCGGTTTTGCGATTAATGATATTCTAAACTTTTATCGATAGGTAATAGTGAGTGAAACTAATAAAATCTGGCACCGTATTTGGTAAAAATATTCCCCTAACATTAAATAACAAACATCTTTTATGTTGGCGTCAACCCTGTGCGTCGTGGTGATGTGCGCCCGCTAGGCGGGCTCTTTGGCACTGAAGCCATCTATAGTTACACATAGCGCATCCCGCCTAGCGGGCTGTCCGGCATCTGACCAAAGTTACGGAGCGCCCACTAGGCGGGTTCTTGGTTGCGAAAGTGTTAAGTTGTCGTGGCCGGCGTCTAGCGCGCGCTCCGCGGCCACGACAACGTGTCGTGAGTGGCGCTGAATGGGTTAACGGTAAAATTACAGTGGCTATTGTAATTTACTAAATAACTGCCACACATGTTTCAAACATACGTAGTACATTAATTTTGTATTAAGCAGTTACGCTGCTAACGAAATTATAAATTTTTAAATAAAGGAAAAATGAATGCCTGTGGTCGCGGGTTCGAATCCGGCTCGGAGCACTAAATTTTTCCTTTATTTAAAAATGTATACGTTGTACGGTCGAGGTCATAAATACGTTTACACTTTTGCACCTTATTGCCTTGTAATAAGGTGCAAAAGTGTAAACATATTTATGACCTCGACTGTACATAGTTGATATCCATATCCATACTAATATTACAAATGTGAAAGTGTATGTGTTTGTTTGTCCGTCTTTCACGGCAAAACGGACGAATTGACGTGATTTTTTAAGTGGAGATAGTTGAAGGGATGGAGAGTAACATAGGATAGTTTTTATCCCCGTAATCATCCCCTAAGGGGGTGAAATGGGGGGTAAAAGTTTGTATGGAGCTGCGATATAAACGAGTTCCAAGCAGACGGAGTCGCGGGCAGAATCTAGTAGTTCAATAAATTCTAGATGTACACTAAATTATCATTGAGTATTGCATTTTTTTTTTTGATCAACCCGAAAGTTTAAAAAAGCATTGATAAACAAGTCTTTGAATTCCAAGAAATATTAAGTTCCATGCATTTGCGATAAAGTCGAAATTCCAACAAAAAATGGAAGCGATTACTAAAGTCCTAATTCTCCTTTGTTTTTTTTGTTCGTGCTTGCCAGCGAAAAGGGTTTTATTAGATTACCTGCTACTAGAGCAAGTTAGATAATAATTGAAAATCTACCGACATTATGATGTTAGGTTAAGCAAAGACACGTTAACTTAATAGTATATTAAAAATATTGTATTTTCGAGTTGATTTTTTAAATGTATAACCTATTATCATAAACCATTTTTACTCATTTAAAAACTGATTTTTATTTTATTCACCCTATTGCCTTTTTTCCTTTTTTGTGTATATATTCCATTAAGTATATTTTATTTATTTACGAGGAATTTTAAATTGGACACTTTACAGTTTAATTTTATAGAGGCATTAAACTATTTTTGACATTACCAATACTTATTATGATATCCAATAGGTTTGAGAGTAAAAAAACGAAATTTGTAAAGTACGAGCCATGATCTTTATCGTAGCTTTTAAAGGCAACGTCTCAGATCGCCACTACATGGTGGAAACGGGTCGGAACCGCGTGAAATTAAGATACGTGTTCGCGGGGTCCCGGGATCCCGGGATCCCGGGATCCCGGGTCTTAATTATACGGTTCCTAATTACACGTTCCGAACGGCCCATAAAACCGTTTCCGTTTAACACAGAAACGGGGACCCGGCTACGGGTACACGAAACCCGGGCACGACCGCGAGCCCTAGTAAGAACCTTCAGTACTAAGTCTTACGTCGTCGTCACGACCAATACCTATCCCGAAGCGTCCAGACCGACGCTACTAGAGTATGTTTGTATGTATGTATGTGTGTGTGTGTGTTGTATGTTGTTATGATTATGTTTTTTTATTAAGGTTCCGTAGTCAACAAGGAAAACTGGAATTCGGCATGGGTATATTAAATGAGACGCAATAGTCCTCTATGCGTCTTAGATGCCAATGGGAACTTACGTCACTGTGTCAACTCCGCCATTTTAAATAATTTCCTAAAACTATCTCAACAAAAAAAAGGGACCGAAGCGAACAAAAGTGAGTGAAGGTCTATGATTCAGGCAACGTAATACGACAAAAAATAACATGCCGTTTTTTATGATATTGTGTTATCGCGATGAATCAACTATGTGTCAAGTCATCTTCTAGGCACGTGGAAAGTCCGCATTGTAATCTTTTTTCTAAGAAACTGTAATTTTTCTCCTGGGTAACGGGATAGAATAACAACATGAAATGGTTGATTGGCCCATCATATCTTTGCGTTTGAGCACTAATATGACAATTTTCTTCG
Source organism: Epinotia ramella (assembly GCA_947578815.1). Classification (NCBI taxonomy): domain Eukaryota; kingdom Metazoa; phylum Arthropoda; class Insecta; order Lepidoptera; family Tortricidae; genus Epinotia; species Epinotia ramella. Next base: position 9,084,489 of record OX388211.1, on the reverse strand, counting down.
ATAAAACCATAAAATGAGCGAATACTACTAGACTCAGTCTTGAGCAATTTATTTTGTTATTACAGACAGCCGAAGCTGCCGTGGAGCCGACCCCGTCCATTCACCAAAGTTAGACGAAATACTGTCCGGCGAGGCAGTATTACAAACAACTGAAATTAAAAGATTTTTCAAAAAAACCAACTCCTTTTTTCAAATTTTATAGCCTATGTCACTCCCACGATTAAGAGGAATCCAACGACACCTCACATGTCGAAATCCGTCAAACGGTTAAGGCTGCAGGGCGTGCCAAAGAATAAGGTCACATACATACATACGCTCGAAAAACATAACCCTCCGGCAGTCGGGTAAAAATATTTCACATTAGGGCCGTGGCGTTTCTGACCGTGATTGCTAGCTTTTAAATTTTATCATGTTAGACACGTGTTATCTTTAGCTATCCGGCGACTACCTACCTGACGGTGGCCTTTGGTGTGCCGCAACCAAATGTGCATAGTTATTATACTTAATTTACATTATCTAGGAAAGAAAATACCGACCGGATTGTCTTTTGTGCTGGTAATGGGTGGGTAATAATTCTTTACATGCAATTATTTCGTAGCCTTTGATGTCCCGTGACCAGGTGTGCAGAAAATAGCACTAATTATCATGATGAATATATCTTTTTTATTGTAGTAGACATTTTAAAGATCAGAACAATGGGAATATTTTTAATGAATTTGTGGGTCTTCTTTCAAAAATATATGCGATGCGATTGACGTTGAAAATCAAAATTTGGTAGCAAACACTAAAGGGTTTAAGAAATGTGTAACTAAAAAGCTTACCCTTGATTCTTATGAAATATGCTTATTCGATAAACATACCTATACAACGTGATACTATGTTACGAGTTAAATCAATAAAACCTTTAATTTTCACATTAAAAATCTAATAAATATCACTGTCCCAAAACGATTTTTGTTAGACTATTGCACTGATAGACTGATACCCTTTCGTGGGGTCATTATAAAAAACCTAATCGTTCTCCCTAAGTTTCATGCTATGTTTACAGAACATTCAATTATTTGATATTATTTTTTGTACTGCTTCAGTAATAAAGGTGTTGAAATTGTATAAAAAAATATGAACTTATTATATAAAGGACAAAAATAGTTGTACTTAATAAAAAAAAGGCGCTCGTAAATTGGGACAAAATACCTATCCAAGACATTTATTCAATTCGAAGCAGCTATAAATATTAGTATGTTTTATCTTCACACGTAGAACTGAATATTCTAAGAGAAATCGTCATGCATACCTACTAATATTATAAATGGGAAAGTTTGTGTTTGTTTGTCCGTCTTTCACGGCAAAACGGAGCGACGAATTGACGTGATTTTTTAAGTGGAGGGATGGAAACTGACAAAGGATAATTTTATCCTCGAAATCATCCCCTGAGGGGGTGCAATGGGGGGGTGAAAGTTTGTATGGAGCTGCGATATAAACGAGTTCCACGCGGACGGAGTCGCGGGCAGAAGCTAGTAATAAATATAACTGCGCGCACGAGACTACCTTAGCCAGAAGGACGTAAAGAAGGCATCCGTCTCGGACATAAGGCCTTGCTAGAAAGGGATGGATGCATCACATAGGAAGTCAACACTATTATAATTCTATTATCGTAGCTCGTAGCAGTAGGACTGAGTCGTACCATTTCGTAGCGGGTCTACGAGTGGCGATAGCATTTTTATTCCGAACAATATACCTACTAGCCTAGGGTACGATGACATTTTCTTTGACACTGACTTTCATGGATTAAACAAATGAGTGAATTTTGTTTAATGCATGAAATAAAATTGCCGTCAATGGAATTTACTAACTATGTAAACAAACCGCCATAGTGAAAGACAATTTCAATATGGCGGTTTGTTTACATAGTTAGCAAATTCTATTGACGGCCACTTCAGTTATTTGTTATGCAAGGCTGCAAAGTTATTGTTTCGCGCAAGTTCTTGTATTGAAAGCCGGGCTAGCGAATGATTGTAAAATTGAACCATGAGCGAAACGAATGGTTCAAAAGTACAATCCTGAGCATAGCGAGGCTTTCAACGCACGAGAAGCCAAACAACTTTGCTGCTGAGCGAAACACACAACTTTTCACCTCACCACCGCGAGGAAAATTGTATTTTTTTATTATTCTTTATTTTACATGTCATCAAGATCAAAGCATTTTGTAATTATTAAATGTAACATAAACATTTTGCATCTGTATAAAGTCTAACGCTTACTTACCTACATGAAAAAGTCACAAGTATTGTTGGGTACTCACGGGTAAACTACTGGGGTGTCCCATAAGTAAAGAGACAATATAAATTTATTTTTTTAAATAAGACAACACATTAAATTAAATTAGTTACATGTAATAATAATTAAAATTTATAATAAAATTACACATTTTATATCAAATTTGCACCAACGACGCCTTTGTACCCTATTTTTCTCAAATTTATTGCTGCTCGCCGCATGACAGCTTTTCCTGACCTTGCTGCCACTTTTTTTGCCAATCTGGTCCACCGATGTTTGAAAGCTGTCAATGATTTGGGCTTATCTGTTCGCTTTTTATATTCTTTCTTGCACAATGCCCAAAACATTTCAATTCCTCGAGCTTGGGGTACATTTGGAGCATTATTACGCTTGAGTATATATTCAATCCCTGTGGACTCCAAGTACTGGGTGACTTCTGACGCGTAGTGACAAGTCGCCATGTCCGGCCAAAACACAACGTCTTCCTTGCGATGATGTTTGTTTATAAACGGAATCAATCGTTTAATTATGCACTCTTTGAGATAAACTTTTGAGTTCATGGATCCAGTACAAATATAAGGTTCAGATATATTGCCGTTTTGGTCAATCGCTTGCCAAACGAGATATTTGTTAAAAAATTTTGCCTTTGGCAAGACCCTTTCCGTGTAATCCACAGCCTCTCGAGTGGTAGTGTGGAAATATTGCTTGCCAGGCACATCGCTCGGGTCCACCGGTACATATGTCTCATCATCAATAATAAGCACTTTTTTCAATGTTTTCGCGTAGACTTTACGACATCCTTTTTTAGCACGCACCTCCTGGTCTTTGATGTATTTGGGAGCAGATAACTTTGCATAGGCTTTCATGTTTAGGTCCTGTATTTTAATTCTAGATACACTAGACTTGGATATTTTTAATTTATCCGCCACAGCTCTGACCGATACCGAAGGAGTCTGTTTAAACGCCCTTTTTATTTTACCTAAGTTTCGAGCCGTCGAAACTACACGCGGTCTTCCCGGTAGGCTTTTGAAATTTTGCTCTTCTGTTTCTTCAAAACGTTTTATTATTCGATATAAGCTCGTTCTTCTCGCCCCCTCTTGTGTAAAATGGTGTATTGTGTCTATTTTGCCGTGAGACTCATAATAATGAATAACTCGCTTCGCGAATTGTTCATGTTCAGCTCGTTTCATTTTTGAAAATTGTATAAAACCAATACGCAAATACCGAATAATTTGACAGATTTGCTTATGATAGTCGCCATGACAGTTATTTTTCTTTTTTTGAAAAATCTGTTTTCGGCCAGTGCGACATTAAAAAGTTGTCTCTTTACTTCTGGGACACCCTTTATAAGGCTCAAATGTGCATATTTGACTTATTCCGCTAACTTCGCAGGCATTACATTTCATATAAAATATATAAATACGATAAACTTCCATTATTTTGATTCTGAACGCACGATAATAACCTGTCATTCAGTATAGAAAAAAAAAGTTAGATCTCGCGATAGAGCGTCACGTTCCAAATTCAAAAACTCTTTTCACGCTAGCGGATATAATGGACTTTTGGGCGCAGATTTTGAGTGATTAAGTAAGCCTTTCCGAGCTGGTGAGTTGAAAAGTATTTTATATCAAATTTAGCACATCAAGAAACGGGTCAACGGGTTGGCTAAAAAATTCCTAGCCAGCAAAATAAAATACTTTAGAGTATCATCTATAAAAAAATTCATCAATTAAATAGGTGGGTGAAGGTCGTGCCTCTATTCGTATCTTCTACTATACGACTCATTACTGTGTATTATTTATATATGTATAATGCTATTAGTAACTTTATTCGTACGACCGACGAGGTGGGTCAATCCACGGTATACATAATGAACCCTACTTATTCCTTCTCATACCGTATTAATTTGTTTAGTGATTAGCCCATGTAGTACCTAAGCAAAAGAAATGAGCTTTCGTCGTTGAATGATGCATACACTTTAGGACCCGACAACACAAAAAAATTAAGGATGTTAGTTGCTAATGTCGTTCTTAATAAATGAAAACTTAATTAAGTAGCTATCATTCCTACAATCACGCCAAGAACCAATCATTATGACCTACATCGTTATCTCCATCTACCAAAACAGACCTTCACAGTTACGTTTTCATTCTACCTTCATTCCGAAATCATTTCGTGCGTGATTCATCGGTATATCGACCTATGGAGAGACGTGCCGAGCACTAATAAGGTCATTACCGTTATTCTAAGGTTATATATACGGTTATACCTCAGTATCTATACGAGAAGCTGACATTCACTGCCCGGCCGACCAGAGATGCGATCCGTCTTGTTTGCCCAAGACACGGTAAATCGGCAGCATTTCGTGGCAGTTTTCGCTACTCAGCCACGAAATGCTGGAACAACATCCCTCCGCCTATTCGTAATTCTAAAACTTCAAGTACTTTTAAGCTCCACTTCAAAAAATATCTATTTACCCTACAACTCTCCTAGCCCGTGTCGTTAACTATTTCATATATTTATGTTAGTCGTATATAGCTGTATAGCGTCACGTTAGTCCCATAAATCGTCATAATTTATCCCATATAATTATTATCCAATATTCTGTTATATAGTCCGTTTCCTTAATACGCGTAGTACTTAATATGCATGCAACTTGCCACGTACAAACCAACTCCTAACTCTTCTTACAAGTAATTAAATATTATATTCTTAAATAAAATTTATTATTTATTTATTTTATTTTATTTATTTTTATTTTATGGTATGTAAACGTTGATTCATCATTTTATCCCTAAATGTAGGTTGTAGTACCACGTTTGTCACTTTTTGCTGTTCGGAACTACCTTACAGCCCTGGGCTCCACGGAAGACCAGCGCTGTGGCATTGTTCAATGTCAGAGCATATGCTGAGTGGTGTCCACTTGCGGCCACTATCAGCACCACCAGCCTTCTTAAGTACATGTTATTTTTAGTTTAAGCTGGTATTTATTAAGTTTCTTTTTATATATTGTGTTTCCTAATTAAGAACGAAATTGTGATGTGGTGTTATTTTGGCTGACAATAAATTCATTTCATTTCATTTCTCATTTATTTCATTTCATTTTCATTTTCATTTCATATATAATTTTTCCATCTATACGCCGTAAACTGACGCAAGTGTATGAATATGTCTCACTAAAGGGGCCTCCCATACGCCAATGACCTTCGATCTGAATCCCTTACTTTTCTAATGTTTTTCGTAGCTTATTATATTAACAACAACGGCTTTAAGCAATATAGTATCCCATATTTACTTCAAAGTTCATTGTTTTCGAGATATTTGGTTTACTGACCATAATTTTTGTGTTAACTAGTTTAAAATAAAAACCCTACACGGTTTTAGAGACGTCAAACAGGAACCCAAATATGTAGATTTCGTAGATATTAGATCTTTCACGTCAATAGAGATACGAAATAAGTGTTTTTTTAGACAATGTTTAAAAAAGCATAAAAAATTAAGTATTCATATCTTTCAAAATCCGGCAGACCAAAATGGAGATAAAAGATTGAAGAACCGATAGCCGTTTGACTTATAAAATTCTATCTATAGTGCAAAAGAAGTAGATACGATTCAAAACTTGTCAAAAATCGATGAAAACTTTGGGTAGCCCCTTAAGCCTATTTAGTTCAGAGCAATATACGTAGAAACAAATCAAACCTCATAAATCTACGGTCACGGTCGTCCACATACATAAACGACACGTGATATGAAGGGTATATACAACATTTTCCCGACCAAACCCTTTTCAACTTGGCAAACCTGGTATGGGCTTTATAATAATCCTTTTAATCGCCACGTGTATTATCTCATATATTTTGCACGTAACAATAAGTTTTTAATCTAGATAATTCAGACAGCGGTGGATTTGGGTGAATGAAGGTGAGTAAGTAGAGATTAATAAAGTGCCGACTTTTAATAAACGCTCACTGGAATTTGAATCTTCTACCTTGGACGGTAGCTCTGCTTTTTGAACCAACTACTTTGATGCATTTCGGCCAACTCAAATAATTTGAAATATATGTAAAATGCAGGTATACATAGGTTTAATGAGCGGTGTGGTGTAAATGTACTGTCGGGCATCCTTCTACGTATCTGGGTAGGCATCCCTTTTTTAATTGCTGTGTCCCTAATCCCTATCATGTAAATGCTATTGTAACGTATAGGTACTGGTGTCTTCAACAACAACATGACGTGGTATTTCGGCTATTCATAAAGATAGTTTTTAGGAACCAGTAGGACACTCCTGTTACTAAAACCCTTGTCATAGCCTTTTCTAAGGACACAATACCCAAATCACTTTAGTGCTTCCAATTATGTACCTCTCTTTCCTCAACGTGGTCCTTTTGTAAGATTTTAAAGTAGGTACTCTGCTCATATTAAACCCAAGGTTATTTATTATTTTCAATAACTGGGGCTGAACCCGATTCGTCTGTTTTACTTCACAATTAATACGTTTCGGGCACTATACTCCTGGCAAAATACGGTTTTGAAAAACATTAATATATAATAGCGTTTTTTTTGTTGATTTCATTTTAAAATGTTATTCTAAGATGATTTCAAGAATCCGACAACAGTTTTCACCCGGAAGTAATTATGTAGATTTAAATGAAGGATGCATTGTCTTTTATTGTACGATTTATCATGAATATTATAGAGCAAATGTAAATGAACCAAAATGAAGACAAAAATATTTATTAATATTTTTTCCGACTTTTCAGAAGCTAGTTAATTTATAATTTTCTTCATGTCTGAAATTTTGACGGATTTTGACGGATTTTGTCGCTGGGTACTAACTATTTAATTGATAATATATCCGTTACACATAAAAAATAAGCTATTATAAATTATTTCCAAAATTGTCATTTTTTTCCATACAAGTTGTCAGTTCATTGACTGGACTACTAGGTAGCAAAGCATGCGCGCGTTCAGTAGACGCGCGAAACAGATTGAAATGTGACTGGCCAATGTAGAGGATTACTTAATTAATATTCACGGGAACGTCACACAATTGAAATTGGATACAAATAAGACGTTTTGGCGATTTTTTTCTGTGGAGCCTATTTGGTTTTCTATGGTTTTTGTTTCCTGGCATTCGCTTTAGGTTGTCATAGGTAAAAACTCAATCTCCGAACTGCGAAATCGTGGAGCGCTCTCTCTTAAACATTTGAATCGATTCACAGTGATTATTTATCCCTTCTTAATTTTTGTACTTTTCAATGTTATACAGCTATGTACAAAATAACAGTCTACCTGATGATTGTAAGAAGTCGCGAGCGCGTTGCCGACCCTCTTTTGTCTTCTGTCTGTCTGTGTCTAGGACTCATTGCCAGCTAGAGACAAGAGCTCTAGGGAGGTCAGGTCCCTCACTGTCAATACATCCATCCTCTGGAGCCCGGCGACCTTAAGTCTAATTACAATAAAATAACGTGCTTAAGGTGGTTCGACGACCATACAAAACGTCTTTTAGGCCGACGGCATGATATTTTATGAAACTTATTGTAACAATCTTTCATAAATTGGCTTTCCATTTGCGCGAAATTCACCATTTCCTAGAATAAATTTGTATAAACTAGATTAATTTGAGAATAATCGTTTTCCCGAAGCATCACGTGACAAACTAATTTCTCAAGTTATTCTAGTTTAAATACAAGTTTATTCTAGGAAAGGGAGAATTTCGCGCAAATGGAAAGCCAATTAATTAAAGTGTGTTACATAAGTTTCTTAAGATATCACGCCGTTAGCTTGCGAATGTCAAAAAACGTTTTGTATGGTCGTCGAACCACATTAAGCGTAAACATATATTATCATTACGTCTTACGTCTATTGTACCTAGTCTATTGTAGTTTGTAGCTTCATACAGCTCCGTACACATTGTTAATTGCGAGCCAATATTTACCATCAAGGGAGTGCTGCCTCCTTCAGTCACCTACAGAAGCAAATAATAATATATAACCTATACCTATAGGAATAAAGCCACTGCTAGCTGAGCGGTAAGTCACGTGACTTTCAATCCGGAGGTCAGCGGCGCTACCACGAACTTCGAAAGTCGAAGTTCGGGTATTTCCATCTCTATCGCACTCCCTTACTCGAGTGACAGGACTGACAGGGATGCATGTATTACGAACTTCGAAAGTCGCGCGCAGAGGGGCTACTACGAAACGAAAACGAACGATTCTCCCTCTCTACGGCTCGAACTAGCAAGTGCGACAGAGACGGAGATACACAAACGAAGTTCGTTTTCGTTTCGCGGTAGGCCCTCAGCGGCGCTACCACGCAGGTTCGAATTTCTAACTACGGCTCGTATCACTAGGGTTTTCAAAAAAAACTTATGTAGGTACGAAATATCATTTGACATTTAACAGTAGGTTTTCAGTGAACAAAACATCGTGAGGAAACTAGTCTAAACCCAAACAAGGTCTAGTTTTTCAAGGTCAGACGGCAGTCGCTTTCATAAAGGTACCTGACCTGAGGCGTAGGTGCAGGAGCAGGTGCTTTGGCACCTGATCCCAGAGCAGGCGTAGGTACCTGACCTGAGGCGTAGGTGCAGGAGCAGGTGCTTTGGCACCTGATCCCAGAGCAGGCGTAGGTACATGACCTAAGGCGTAGGTGCAGGAGCAGGTGCTTTGGCACCTGATCCCAGAGCAGGCGTAGGTACCTGACCTGAGGCGTAGGTGCAGGAGCAGGTGCTTTGGCACCTGATCCGAAGGGATCAGGTGGTGTTTCGCATAATCAATATTTAAAACTTTTTTTATACCACGATCTAGCTTATAGCCCATCTGACAATAAGCAGTATAAGTAGACTTCGAGAAAAGGTAGGTAGTGCCCTTGCGCTTCGCTTGGCTCGTCTTGGCGGGGGCACTCCCGTGCCCCCAGATACATAATAAGTATGTTGACCGCTTATGGGACCAATGCAGTAGGGCTAGCACAACTGACGCCGCGCCGCGACGCGAGTCGAGAAAGATCTACCCTCCTCTTTCTAATTTGCACGGTGCGAGTGAGAAAGGAGACGCTCAGTCGCGCGCAAAGCGACTTGTCAGCAAGTTGTGATAGACGTACGGTCCGTCATTTTTAACAGAACATTCCACGGAAGCGCTGGCGGCCATTTTCACAACCTGGAATTCAATACTACCCGTAATAGGGGTGTAGACACTAAATAAAATGATCAATAATGTCATATTTTCTCGAAAAAAGATTAAAAATGTAGTCAAATGGAGAAAAAAACCAACGCAAGAGGTTAAATAATCACGAAGTTATAAGTGTCCGAAGCTTTAAGAAGGGGTATGTTATGTCCCTTTTTCGCAAAACGCTACTTCATTTGAAACGATGACGTTCGAAACTAGTGACATCACTAGAAGACGGTAACGTGCCGTGCCCAGTCGTGTTTGGCGCCGCGCGCGCGACACGCTCGGCGGCAGCTTCGCATATTGTGGAACGCTGGAAGAATGTGACGTCACAGAAGACGGCAACGTGCCGCGCTGCATCGTGGTCGGAGCTGCCGTCGTCGCGGCCCCCCCCCCCGGCAGCATCCTGTAATGTGACGTCACACACCGTTTGCGTTTTCTCTCTCTAACAAGCAATATTAAAACGGTTGTAGTTTCGTAATTCTTTGAGATATCTAAATGGGATTTTCGTCACTAGGCATATTTTTTTGCCTTCTTTCTTTTGGAGTAATAATAATTTTCGAGTCTACACCCGTATTAGTAGCAGTTAGTAGTAATGGTACCTACTCTGGCTGCAGTTTTCCATAACGTTAAGGCCCTGCTCCTGGTAACTTGAACTATCAGCGAGATGACATTCCGCTGTAGCCTACGAGTAGTAGAAGTATGTGTTAGCATATCTGTTTTATTCTACGACGGTGGTAAACAGGCATACGGCCTGCCTGATGGTTATCAGCAGCACTCCAGGAGAGACGCAAGTGCGCTGCCGACCTTATATTTGAGGATTCGTTGTCATCATCATATCAGCCGAAAGATCCAAGAAGAAATTTACAGCATGGCAGAATCCTACAGAAATAGGATTCTATCTCAAACGATCTTCCATCAGCATTGAGTGAATCCCTGCCACAGAGACGCCTTAAACGGCTACACATTTGGGACTTAACAACAAACCCAATTCATTAATATAGGATATCCCCGTCAATGGACGGGACAACCTGTCATGTCATTAAAGCAAAAAGAACTGCTTATGGTTATATAGACCGATCGCATGTTGGAAATTAAAATAATAAAAAATGCGACAGCGATGCGATGAAAATTGCGACCTGTAGAGGAGAACATCCGGACATACAAAAGCAGATTGCTCGAGTCAAAACATAGACCTTCGCTAACGCTTCGGTCAATAATAATCTCAGAAAATAGAGTTAAAAACGTTTTGTTTATAATTACTTAATTACAAGAACACAAAATAATTCGACGGCGCTATTACAAGGACATCTCATATTGCCCATTGCGTTACCGATTCGCGAACGCAGTAAAATGGCGGCAACCCTAGCATGTCTTATCGCACTCACACAAGCATGGTACGCGTTCACCTACACGAGCTTAGACTGTGTGCGTAGGAACGCATTTGTTTCATACATTTGATCGCCAGTGTCCGAGGTGTGCCTCGACGCTCACCCACAAATAATATATCTTGACACCGCTATACGTAGTAACTAAGCGTAGGTAGAGGTCTAGTTTCGAGACGGATGACCGGCGGGGCGAGTCGCATTAGCGCGTAGCGAATAACAGGCATAGGGGCTACCGCGAATTGAAAAGGAACTTCGTTCCTGTACCTCCATCTCTGTCACACTTGCTAATTCGAGCGACAGAGAGAGAGATACACGGTTTTCGTTTCTTCGTAGCCCCTCATGTGATAGCCGTGCCGTGCACTACGAAATCGGTGTGAAATCCGACAACGATATCGGGGCAAGTGACAAGGGCTGCCAGATCGTATATTTGGATACAAAATATGTATAATTGGACAGTGTCTTGTATCCATGATCATTCCGTATAATACGATACAAAAGAATACGGGATGAATCCATTTCACTTGTTATAAAGAAAAATCGATTTATTAAACAATTAAAATTAAAAATTGCAGATAACTTAACCGTATAGCCGCGATTTATTTGCTGACAGCCCTATGTATGAAAAACATGCTTACTGTTCACATTTTCTCAGTACTTTGTCGTTGCTAGCACCGACACTACCCTATATTTTAAACTAGCTTCCGCCCGTGACTTCGTCTGCCTGGACCCGGGATAAAAACTATCCTATATTTTAATTCAGGCTATAAACTATCTTCGTGCAAAATGTCATCCAAATCGGTTAAGCCGTTTACGCGTGATTGAGTAACAAACATCCAAACATCTAAACATCCAAACATCTAAACTTTTGCATTTATAATATTAGTAGGATATCGTTGCCGGATCCTTCACCGACACAACTTATAGTGCATTCAGTATTGACGTGTTTCCACTTGTAGTCCAGAACACACCCAATACACCTACATCTCATGACAACACGATAAAATGCATGACAGCAGCACGGCTATCACAAGACGGCGCGCGAGCTCTCTCGATTTTTCTCGCACTATCCGTCTCTCTCTTATTAGACAACTTAGAAAGACGGGTATAAGTAGTACGAGACAAATCGAGAGCTTGCGCGTCTTGTGATAGCCGTGCAGGTCGAGAAAGTTGCAAGTTGGTCAAGCATTTTAACTAGATCATAAGTATGGTTACATAAATGTTCTGTATTTCCATCGTTTGTCGTGGCAACATTGAGTAAACAGTTGTTACAGAACCACCCGTGCCCATTTTTCAGCACCTATAAACGATACATATATGTTTTGTTGTGAAATTGCTTGTCAAAAATCCACACTCCGTGTGCTTAGGTATCATGATTACGATGTTATCTAGATGATGATGGTTTGAATATTTTATGTGTTAGTTATGGGGCTTCTAAATGGGCAACATTTTTACGGCAATGTGTGGCCGGCAAGTATGTGCATCTTGCTCTAGCGTACAAAGTCAGCATAAGACAGCAATAGTTGCCGGCCAGAAATTGCAGGATAATGTTTAGAAGCCCCATTAATAACTTTTTATCGATGAAAGTGCCAATGCCACGCAAGATAGGTACTTGAGGAAAGTTCTGGAAAGTTTAAACATATTTTTATCCTTGAATATTGAACTTTTTTTATTTTATACAACGAGGGTGGCAAACAAGCGTACGGCCCGCCGCATGATAAGCGGACGCCGCAGCCTATAGACGCATGCAACTCCAAAGGAGTAACATGGGCGTTGCCGACCCTTGATATGATATGATATGTTTGAGAAGGGGGGATATTGAACTTTATTTTCCTTATTGTGTCCAGTAGTTGGTAAAAGATGATATTATATTGATTCATGATTGGTATAATAGATAGTTGGATTCAGAACTCGCCCCTGTTATAAGCATACATCGGGGTTTTCGGAGCGGGAACGTTTGACATTAGCCAAAGAGTAGGTATTTACTTAAAAACAGATCGTACCCTAGTAGGTTTCTACCGAATGAATAATTGATTGAAAAATAAATAAAGATTATTCATACATATAGGTACATATTTTATATTGGTCATTCATTATCAACCTCTTCAGTTAAGTCTATTCATTTATAAGAAAATGCTTCATAGATATCGAGCGTCAAGATTGACATTGTATTAGACACCTATTGTCAACCGTTACCCTTGCTTGTCTAGTAGATAAACTTATATGCAATTGTATTTTAAAAAACTGTAAATAATCAGTCAACACAAATATGCCTCCGAGAAAAAAAACTCGTTACGAGTTTATGCGTTCGTGGATAGAAAATAATCCAGAGATAGAGGTTCGAGATTCTTTATTATTTTGCACCAAGTGCAATGTGAGCTTCGCTCAAACGAAATCTAGTGTAACGCGACATATCGCATCTAATAAACATACAGGTATGAAATATGATTTCAATAGTGAGCTCTTGAAATTTGTTGTGGGCTGTAATATACCATGGACGCAGGTAAACAATCCGATATTTAAAGATTTTATCGAAAATTGTGTTACCGGTAAATTTGGAAAAACTGCAAAAGTTCCTTCGGAATGTCAACTGCGACGGGAATATTTTAATAAAGCTTACGATGAAAAAATGAATAAAATACGGAGCGAGCTAAAAAATGAATATATATATGTGAGTGTTGACGAAACCACGGATGATTATGGTCGTCAAATAGCTAACGTAATAGTGGGAGCATTACGTGATGATCACATTGGCACTCAACACTTGATATCGAGTAAACGGTTAGACAGCACGAACAATGTATCAATATCCAATACGGTCACAAGTGCTCTTGATGAATTATGGGGTGCTAACCATAATAATCACAATAAAGTACTTTTACTTTTAACTGACGGTGTGGGCTACATGCTAAAGGCTGGAAGAAATTTAAAATGTATTTTTCCCAATCTTTTGCACGTCACATGTTTGGCTCATGGTTTAAATAGAGTGGCTGAACTAGTAAGAAAACTTTATCCAGATGTGAATGATTTAATCGCAAATGTTAAGAAGACATTTTTGAAATCTCCTAAAAGAATACAAAAGTTTAAAGAAATGCTCCCCGGAGTGCCTTTACCACCTCGACCAACAATTATTCGGTGGGGAACCTGGATAGAAGCTGCAACGTATTACAGCAAACATTACGATGAAGTGAAACGTGTTCTAAATACATTCAGTCCCACCGAAGCCCAGAGTATTAGAAAGGCAAAAAGAGCGTTTGGAAATGCAAATATAAAAAGCGACTTAAATTTCATAGCAAATCATTTGATGACTATCCCAAATGCTATTAAAAAACTACAGGATGCGAAGCTGTCCATCAGCGATAGTTTAAAAATAGTTCATGAAACCTATAGAGATGTTTCCAAATTAAACATGAGCGTAAAAGGAAAACAGATTTATGATAAACTGAAGTTGGTGTTAAAGAAGAATTCTGGCTATAGCACACTAAAAATTATAAATGAGTTGGTACAAGGCAAAGAAATAGAACTTCAATCTCAAACTTCTCGTGCATCAATTGATTCCTACAAAAAATTTAAATATGCACCTATTACAACTGTCGACGTGGAAAGATCATTTAGCTCCTTGAAATGGATATTTACAGCAAGACGCCGTAGATTAACTGTCCTAAATATAGAAAAAATATTAATAGTTTATTCTGAAAATCGTGTCAACTATTCAATTTACAGCAGGTAATTAATTAAAGTTATTTTAATTGTTACCTTATAAGTTATAAGACTTTTACGGAAATTAAAATAAAACTTTGTCACAGATTGTATACAACTCACAGAGAGGTAGTTATTCATTAGGCATAATAAGATATTTTCTTAGACTAACATATCTGTTTATCTCTACTCTTTCTCAAATCATTCCCGCTCCGAAAACCCCGATGTATGGTTATAAGAGAGGTATGTATGTATTATTATATTCATGACAAATCTTCGTAATCGGAGCCCAAGTCGATAATAATAAATCTAAATCATCGTCCATATCATTTACAATTCAGTTGCTTAAAGTCTGATAGGGGTAAAAATTAGGGCTCCCGCTACACGTGTTAACCCGCCCGCCCGGATACCCGTGTTCTTAAGCCCGCGGTGCTAAGCGACCGTTCTACACGGACACGCCCGAACCCGCCCGGTCCGCGGGCGGGTACCCGGGTACCCGTGTACGCGTACACACGTACCCGTGTACCCGTACACACGTACCCGCGGGTTCTAATTACACGCGGGTTCGGACCGTCCGTGGCCGTTTGAGTTGAGGCAAATCCATACTAATCCATACTTCCATACTAATATTATAAATGCGAAAGTGTGTCTGTCTGTCTGTCTGTTACCTCTTCACGCTTAAACCGCTGAACCGATTGCGATGAAATTTGGTATGGAGATAGTTCGAATACCAGGGAAGGACATAGGATAGTTTTTATCCCGGAAATCATCCCCTAAGGGGGCGAACCGGGGGGGGGGGGGTGAATGTTTGTATGGAGCTGCGATATTAACGAGTTCCACGCAGACGGAGTCGTGGGCAGAAGCTAGTAGAATATAATTATTTAATTTTACTCTATTTGCATTAGTATTTTATTTAATGATTGCCCGACAAATGGCACGCAAACTGTTTAACTTTTATTAATAGCCGCTTAAAGATATGATAGCTAAACAAAAACAGTAGGTAAGTAGAGTCAGCCAAGAAAGTGTTCTACCGCTTTTCGACTTTATTGCATGCAAAATAAGGTCCAAAAGTGGTAGACCACTTTCTTGGCTGACTGTAGATGAGAAATATTAAATTTTAACCGAGCGCTTATTGTATTGTACAGTCGAGGAAATTTAATGTTTAGCACTTTTGATCCTTACAACATCGTTCAAATAGAGTTGACATTTGCCAAACCTTCATTTTCCTCGACCGTACATGCTATTATGGTTCTAAATAAGGGACTGAATGTGGTATCG
Source organism: Epinotia ramella (assembly GCA_947578815.1). Lineage (NCBI taxonomy): Eukaryota > Metazoa > Arthropoda > Insecta > Lepidoptera > Tortricidae > Epinotia > Epinotia ramella. The sequence goes on along the minus strand of OX388211.1, from coordinate 9,068,687 downwards.
AAATTAAGGGTTTTAATTAACGGTACTTAATAAAGGTATTGCAAGGTATACCGTTTTAAACCGTACCTTTACTCACAAGGTTGAATATGAGCACCGAATAAAGGCACTGAATCAAAACGATACTAACAACATTACTCTGCCTACGATACCTATATGAAGGATACAGTAATCATTTTAATAGAAAGGTACTCGAACAAAACGATATTGTGACAATTTGCTACAGCTTCAAAGTTTACCGTTATTATATATCCGAAACTAGAGTAAATTCTATCAAATGAATGCAAGCATAAAACGATTTTGTGCTCTCATGATAAAGTCGTTTTCTGCTTGCGTTTTTGACAGGATTTTATCTTAAAATTTCGGACGTACTAAACAGCGTTGATTTAGTTTAACGAGGTAAACATAATTTGCAGTAACGAGATTATAATTTGGATAGGCATTATCAATGTCTTGCAACTTTTTTTGGATAAATCCAAAGTCTTAACAAGTAAACTATTGATAAACAAGTCGTTGAATTCCAAAGCAATATTAAGTTTTATGCGTTTTCGATAAAGTCGAAATTTCAACAGAAATATGGAAGCTAATTACTTACGTCTTAAGACTCCTAAGTTTCCTTTGTTTGTTTTGTTCGTCGCCTGCCGGCGAAAAGGGTTTTATGGCATTACTTGGAAATAGGCACGAACTTCATCGTTCTAAAGCAGGTAATAATTCTTTATCTGTTATCTTCGCCGACCTGAGCTGTGGTGTTTTACCGCTGAACGGATATATTAGGGAGGTGGAAGGGGTCACACAATACTACATAGTTTTAGGTATGCAAAATTTTATAAATGCAGTAAAGTTGTGTGATTTCCAAGTTTCAGAATTTTATTTAGCAAGCAAATAAAGATTAATAAGAATGCCTGAGACTTGGCTCTACGAAATATCTAACAACTTTTTAATTAGCTTTTTATTTAGCTAGCAAATAAAGAATAATAAGAATGCCTGAGACTTGGTGCTACGAAATATCAAAGTCGACGACCGCTTTAGCCTAGTTGGTAGTGACGCTGCCTACGAAGCAAGAGGTCCCGGGTTCGAATCCCGGTAAGGGCATTTATTTGTGTGATAAGCACGAATATTTGTTCCTGAGTCATGGATGTTTTCTATGTATTTAAGTATTTATTTATCTATATAAGTATGTTTATCGTCGTCTAGTACCCATAGTACAAGCTTTGCTTAGTTTGGGACTAGGTCGATTTGTGTCAGATTGTCTTGTAATATATTTATATTATATTTGTCTCACAACTTTTTAAGGTGGAAGAGTTTCAAGACTTGGCCTCTTTTTTACATGGAATGTTTTTTTATGGAATAAAACTTACTAGCTTCTGCCCCCGACTCCGTCCGCGTGGAACTCGTTTATATCCTATGTCCCTCCCCCAGACTCAAATCTCTATACCAAATTTTATCTAAATCGGTTCAGCGGTTTAAGCGTGAAGGGGTAACAGAAAGACACAGGCAGACAGACCCACTTTCACATTTATAACAGTATGGATTCGTACTTACTTTTTTTAAAATCTGAATTTGAGAAGGCGCACTTTACGTACTTTGTTTTAATTTGTTCATCTGCTATTTTTATTCACAAAAAAAAGATGTTGTAATTGCAAAGCTACGAACACTCATTTAGTACTTGTATGTACATTCATAGAACTACGGGATAGTTCCTAGCTTCACACCTCAAGGACGGGTAGTACTACCCGCGTGTAATTAGCGCACGGGTACCCGTGTACACGTGTACACGGGTACCCGTGCGCTAATTACACGGATCCGTTCGAACCGGTCGCTTAAACCCGCGGGCGTGTTACACGGGCACGGGTTTCGTGTATTCGCGTCGGGTGACATGAATACACGAAACCCGGACACGACCGCGAGCCCTAGTAAAAATCAATACCTAGTTGGTCTTGTGATGAAACGGTCCGGCTTGAAATTCATATATTCCAGAGCAGGTAGTTGCTACATGAATAATAAGAGAGTGACCGATAAAAATAGGCCATTTTCAAAAACTTTAATTCGTTCTACTTTTTTCGTTCGTGATGGTTAATGGAAGTGTTCAATAACTTATATTATCTATAATGTTGATACAATCACGTTTCGATTCTTGAAATCTCCGCGCCGCCATATACCTAGTATACCTACGCATTTTTCGGCAGCTAACCCGTGCCGTTTTATCCGGCAACGTTATTTGTCACGTCGCCCTTTGTCCTGAGGTTGTCCAATTAAGTTAGTAAGCCACGTCATCGGGGGTAAAGGGGGTGAGTTGTGAGTGTTGTGACGCATTAAGTCACGACACGACGTGTTATTGAGAGCGGCTAAATCAATTTCGACGTGGTTTCCCGTGATTTGCAAACGGATTCTGAGGTTTACATGGTTTGGGTAAAATTGGCGAATAATTACGAGGTTTAATTGTCTATTGCTAAATAGCGCTACTTGCTTTGTGGGTACACTAAACAGTGCGTTTATGGGCCATAGAGCATAGAGTTTTTCGACGACATATTATCGGTGTCATTGTATTTGAGCTAGAGCCTATATAAATGACAAATAACGGTAGAGAAGTAGAAAAAATATTGATAATGCATAGGTAACAACCATTTTCATAAACAAACATATTATGAATTAGTAACATATGTCTGCTCCGTATAAACAATAATATGTCAAATGTAATAAAGCCGATTTGATAAAATACGAACAGATTATCAACCGAATCGTTACGTCGGTATAACGATATTGCGGGTATATCAATCAATAATTGGGAATCATTGATTTGTCAAACAATTACAAAAGCTAAACCATTGACCAGCCGTAAACATCGCGAACTAAAGTGTCGGACAAACGAAAAAAAAGGCAAACGAAGTTTGTCGAATAGTAAATGCCGAAATGAAAATAGGACAAAAAAAATTGTGATAGGTAACCGAATCGTTACGTATTGGTGACTCATTTCAAAAACAATTTTATTACTTTGTACTAACCATATTGTAATTTTCTTTGTGTTGATATTGAATATATCATATTTAATAAAGTTTTATCCTATCTTATCTCTTGCAGAAGAAAAAACACTGATCTTTGACTTGTCTCCTCACTTTTGGTCACTTCCGCACTTCCGGTCACTTCCTCTTCTTGTGGTCTGCAGAAATAAATATTGCATTGCATTAAAGTGATTATAAAATGTACTTCTACTCTTTGGCGTCGGCCTATTAAAAAATAATACTTGCCGGATGCATTTCAAAACTTGACTGATATCTAAAATTTTATTTGTGATCGAATTTAAACTTTCGTGAGACATGTTGAAATAAGACTAATAATTACACGGTTTAACTCGCGTATTAAATGTCACTACGGGCGACATGTTTCGAATTCGAACTCTTCGGGAGTTCTTCTTCAGGATCAGTGTTATAGAAAACTATTATTCCTAAATTGAAGTGGACAGTGTGTTGTGACACTCCCGTGGAGACAGTGAGTGCGATGTGCGTATCGTCTCTCGGAGGGGACTAACTCCTGCCGCAATATCATGGGCTCTACCTAATAGGGTATATTCATGTATTTTTTGTAACTATTCTATAAGTAATTATATAACCGGAAAAAATATAACACTTCCACAATATTAGTAAATAAGCTAAATAAAATACCTATTTTAAAACTACTATCTATTCGGACGATTAAAACGCCACCATTTTGGCGCGCTCATTTTGTGACGTCACCGTGCACTAAGAATAAATTAAGTGTTTGATTCACAGTTTTAATAAAAGTGAGTGATTATAGCTTTCAAGATCAACTTATTGTTATGTAACGGAAGAGCACACAAAAGCTTATCATAATATTGTATTGTCCCTATGTGTGGAAGTAACATTAAAACTGCACCAGTGCAGGGGGCTAGTACGCTAAGTTTTATGTCGGACTTAAAGCATTCCTCCCATTCTGGCAAATATGCAAGTGCAAGAGGGACAAATGCTTTATGTCGGACATAAAACCTAGCGTGCTAGGGGGGCTGACATGATTATATTTTCATAAGTATGCCCAAAGATGCAAATATAAGGAAAAAGTGGTGTAAGGCGACGAGGAGATATAATGTATCGTGCTTGAGTAGTTTATATTGGTGTGAAGATCATTTCGAAGTGACTATTAAATATGTACCTAAAATCAGTTTTATTAGGACTCGCGAACAATATTAAACAATAAATTAACCTAAAAATTTAATAATATTTATTCATAAAACTATTCTGATACCCAATTTTTTTTGTTAAAATGTTACAAATATGTGTGTTAATGTTACAAATATTATGATTTTTGTTGATCAACAGCTGACTACGAGTGTTGATTTTGATCACGAAACGTTTTAGCTAAGTTTCTTTGTTTGAACTGTTTATCGAAGTTGAAAGAATTTAATCCTTTTTACTAAATCACCTACACAAATTTGTTTTATTTAAGTACAAGCCTTGACGAAACCCCATCACACAACTACTCCAGCGCAAGACTGCCCCCCTCCCCCCGCCCTGTCGGCGCGTGCGTCACGCGCCACACGGCGTTCGGAACGGAAGCGGGCAGTGATTCAAGCGACACCGCCGCGAAAACACTCATCCTGAAGAAGAACTCCCGAAGGGTTCGAAACATGTCACCCGTAGTGACATTTAATACGAGAGTTGAACCGTGTAATTATTAGTAATATTCATTGTGCTTGGTGCTCAAGGCTCGTTGACAGTAGAGTGCTCACAACAAAATTAAGTTACCTTTGACTTTAGACTTCAATCTTCAGTTATTTGTGTATAACATCAAATTCGATTTTGAACAAAAAGTAGTTTGTCCCAGGACACTTGACACAAACTTTAAACCTCAAGCTTTAAGTGGATTTCATTTGGGCCAACATGACATTGTTTCATGTGATTCTGAACGAAATGGACCCATTTATAGATGTCGACGTGTTTTTGAACCGTGGAGAGTTTATAAATTCTGTAAATAATGGACTAATTTGGCCATTGTATGAGACGCATTTCGTGGCCAGAGACAAATGTGCGGGGTGTGGAGTATTTTTTAATTTAAAAATATTTTTTTTTTATGTAGATTTAAGTTTTAATATAATTAGTGTTATTGGACACTTCGGAAATTTGGTGTGATGGTTGCGGGACGTGTCGATATGATCACTATTTGCCGGACGAATGCGACGTGTGCCATCATCAGGTAAGTGTACAATTACTATATATAATGTGTAGCTTTCTGGAAAAGTAATACTTATATACCTATTTTCTTACTAAACTCAGAATACAAAGTAGGTAATGATTTCCCCCCTGCGACGTGAGTGTGGCTTAATTAAGTATAGCAAAAATGTAAGTAATAACAAACCTGTCATTGTAATGTCTAAATTAATGCTGTAGTAATATAGAGACCGAGCTTTATCCAATGATATCCCTTTGTCGGCCTGCAACTATAACCGAACTAAAATAATAACAAATACTTACTCTTTTGGCAGCATGCGGCATTTGACTATCTGAGAGTCTCAGATAGTCAAATGCCGCATGCTGCCAAAAGAGTAAGTATTTGTTATTATTTTAGTTCGGTCTCAGACTGAGACGAAAATGTTTAAATTAATTCATCAGTGTTAGTTTGACCGCTACGAAACATGGCTTCAATCTTTCGGTGGTGTTTCAGGTTAATATTTTTTTCATCACACTTGCTCGAAAAGGGCTTCATAATGCGCAGACATACAGAGCTGTAATAGCCTGTGTTACGCCCACGGGCGTAATGGTTTTTTTCTTAAATTGTATCTGTCACTCATGCGGCAGTTACAAAGCAAAGAGGTTTTATATCAAATACGATGTCTGAAAACGTATTTATAAATAAATTTAAACTCAAAAAACTACTTAAACATGTTTAACTGAATTATTTACAGATTTAATATGTAGTTATTTAGTGTCTATGTAAAATGTTATTAAGTGTTTTCAAATCGTGGCTGTATAGAGAAGGGTCTTTGCCATACGCGCCTCACGTCAAATTCAACAAAATGGACGACTGACATGTTGCAGTTTTTATTATGATTTGTATTCATTTCATCTAAAATTTATTTGTTTCCTCGCAAATGTGATGAAAAACATTGTGTATAACACGGGCGTAAGTATATTGCAAACTCGAGTCATCAAAAGCCCTCCGCCTTCGGCGTCGGGCTTCTGATAGACTCTTGTTCGCAATATTCGACTTCCGCCCCTCGTTAAACAATGTACTATTTTGTAATCTGTGATTTTCTGACTGAGTGACAGCAATATAAAGTGATAAAAACTAAAACAAAACTTAAAAAAGAAAGTTCTGTCACTATTATACATATTTGAGTTAAATTTCCAAATTCATAATGAGATATGTGTGTTTGAAGCTTTAGGACACGTGGGGGCGCGGCGGATGACGCGGATGACCAGCGCAGAATATATACAGGCGACGGCTCCTGCAACATGCGGGGGGCGTGGAGTGCCCCTGCATGGATTCATCTGCATGCATGAGGTAAGAACCTTCAGTACTAAGTCTTACATTTCCCCTTGCGTGACTTTATTGTTGAAATTCGCATTTTTTTGTAATCTGTTGTTTCCTGACTGAGTGATTGGTTACAGCAATATAAAGTAATAAAAAACAGACAGCGGAGCAATGGGGGTGATTGGTTACAGCAATATAAAGTAATAAAAAACAGACAGCGGAGCAATGGGGGTGATTGGTTACAGCAATATAAAGTAATAAAAAACCGGCCAAGTGCGAGTCGGACTCGCGCATGAAGGGTTCCGTACCATTATATATAATAATAAGTTACAATAGAATTTGTACGAAACTATTACTTCTTGAAGTACACCAACTTATAAAAGTTGGTCGACTATTACTCGTAAACGTGTAAAGCCTACTTAGCTGTGATAGTTTTCCTTTTAACTTCGTTATATGTACTACTACCATGAATTTTTTCACATATCCCAAAACAACCATTTAGCTAGCAGGGGGTGGGGACACTGGAGTCTAACAAAAATTAGCACTTTAAGGCTTAATATTTCACAAACGGATCGTTTAATCGAAAAATTGTTTTCACAAACCCCCAATATTTTTAAAAGACCTATCCAACGACACCCCACACTATGGGGTAGACGACAATAAAAAAAATCATCCCCACTTTACATGTAGGGGAGGTACCCTAAAAAAATGTTTTTCAAGATTTTATTTTACCACTTTGTCGGCATGACTAATATGTATATTCATGCCAAGTTACAGCTTTCTAGTACCAAGAGCCTCTGAGCTAAGCTGCGGACGGACGGACGGACGGACGGACGGACATAGCGAAACTATAAGGGTTCCGTTTTTGCCATTCTGGCTCCGGAACCCTAAAAACAGACAGCGGAGCAATGGGGTTGATTGGTTACAGCAATATAAAGTAATAAAAAACAGACAGCGGAGCAATGGGGGTGATTGGTTACAGCAATATAAAGTAATAAAAAACAGACAGCGGAGCAATGGGGTCCCGCATTTACCGTTTGGGTACGGAATCCTAATAAATAGTAAAACAAAACTAAAAAACAAAGTTCTGTAACTATTATACATATTTGACCTAAATTTACAAATTCATAATGGGATATATTTGTTTGAAGCTTCAGGACACATGACGATGGCGCAGAGAACCAGGAGGCGTCGTCGGCGTCTCCTAAAACTTGCTGGGGTTGTGGTGTGCCCTTGCACCTTTGTCTGAGGTAAGAACCATCAGTACTGTATTACGTTTCCCCTTGCGTGACTTAATTCTTGAAATTCGCATTTTGTTTCGCTATTTGTCAGACGGCCTCAGACGGAACCATTCGCGGGTTCAATACCACCCACCCCGCCACCTTCGCCGGTTGGATGTCCACGCCAGCTCGGACCCGGAGGCCGGGCTCGGGGCGGGCGAGGTCACGGCCAATGCCTATCCCGAGGCGTCCAGACCGACGCTACTAGAGTATGTTCATATTTATGATTATGTTTTTTTATTAAGGTTCCGTAGTCAACAAGGAACTTACGTCATGTGTCAACTCCGCCATTTTAAATAATTTCCTAAAACTATCTCGTCAAAAAAATGGGACCGAAGCGAACGAGAGTGAAGGTCTATGCTTCAGGCAACGTAATACGACAAAAAATAACATGCCGTTTTTTATGATATTGTGTTATCAGGGTGAATCAACTATGTGTCAAGTTCGACCCCTTTTTGTATATATTCTATTAGGCAAGTTGAAAGTCCGCATTGTATTTTTTTTTTCTAAGAAACTGTAATTTTTCTCCTGGGTAACGAGACAGAATAACACCATGAAATAGTTGAGTGGCCCATCATATCTCTGCGTTTAAAACCACAAAATGAGCGAATACTCCTAGAATCAGTCTTGACCAATTTATTTTGTTATTACAGACAGCCTAAGCTGCCGTGGAGCCGACCCAAAGACGAAATACTGTCCGGCGAGGCACAAAACAAAAACAAAATATATTTCACATTTAGGGCCGTGGCGTTTCTGACCGTGATTGCTAGCTTTAGAATTTTATCATGTTAGACACGTGTTATCTTTCGCTATCCGGCGATTACCTGACGGTGGCGTTTGGTGTGCCGCGACCAGATGTGCATAGTTATTGTTATACTTAATTTACATTATCTATGAAAGAAAATACCGACCGACTCATACGCAAATGCAATTTGCTTGAGGAGAGAGGCAGGCTCAGCGCAGGGTTTGATTATGAAATGTATAGTAGTTAATTAGGATAGTGACGTTTTAGTTTTAAAATGGTGATATTTATGGACATTGATCGTGCAATAAATAGGAATGATTATATTTTTATGTTATATAATGGACTACTAATTTAGCCGTGGGACCAGACACGTTTTGTTTTGAGGCGAAATTCTTTTCGTGGAGTGGAAATTACAGAACAAGGACATTTAGAACATTTTATATTAGATTTAAGTTTCGGACACAAGGTTTGAATTCTAGTGAAGGAACCCTATTTTTGGTGTAGTGTTTGTCATAAGTGCATTTATGACCACTACCTCCCGGAGGAGTGCGCAATGTGTGTGTGCAATGAAGAAATAAATTGGGTCAGTAGTTAAATTATGTAGTAATTAAATCATTTACAATAAACACAACCGTGGCTCTTACACGGCCCTTAAGCGATCATAACCGTGGAGGTTTTTCGGTGGTCTGTCAAGCATCGAATAAGGGCTAAACTGCGTTTACCTGCTGGGGTCCTAAAGGACATGACCAGATGTTGCATTTCAAACAGATGACCGATACCCATACACATTTTTATCAGCTCGTTAAATATTTAATTTGGAACTATTAATCAAATGTTTTATTCCATGTTGTATATAAGTAAGTTATTACCTATTAACTACCATGATCATGAGGGCTATAAAGGACTCAAAACGTCGGAATTGAATATTCCAATAATGATACTATCCGTGATACAATCCATTTATCATACTCGTGTTCCGCGCTTTGACACGCAGTCAATAGTGGAATGTCTACCGAAAAGTGCATGTCCACCAAAGCCTACTAAAACTTAAACCTATTGAAATTTGTTGGTTCAGCCATAAAGTAAATATAATAAAGAGTAACTACCCCATACTGCGGTCGAATAGTTCTGAGGAACTCTAAGAGATGTCGCCTGGAGCACCACTGACGGATATTAATAGTTTACGTTATACGAAATCTCAAATATTATCATTAACAAATATTCATTTTCACTTATCGAAATTTTTCAAATAAAAACAACCAGAAACAGTCCTTAAAAGATCGTAAATCGATTCAAAATAATTTATAACATCCTTTATTTGTGCGCCATCTAGTGAACGGCTTGACCTTTATTACAGCTTAGCTTGTAAGTGGACAAAGTATCTATGCGCAGGATTCTAGTAGGATAAGTGTCCATAGATGGCGCTGTTTTAAACCGGATATATTTACTAAACGTATTGTTGTTACGTAAATATATAAAAAGAAAACGTACCTAGACAGTTTTTTAAATAAGATAAGGTTGCCTAGTGGTTCAGGCATGCGGCTGTCAAGTGGCGGTCTTGGGGTCGAATCCCGGCTCGTACCAATGAGTTTTTCGGAACTTAATAATCTTATTTATTATGTACGGAATGTTTACCCTTAGCTTTTCGGTAAATGTAAACATCGTGAGGAAACCGGTCTAATCCCAATAAGGTCTAGTTTTCCCTCTGGGTTGGAAGGTCAGATGGCATTTGCTTTCGTAAAAACTAGTGCCTATGCCAAATCTTGGGATTAGGTGTCAACCCCTGGCTCCTTTAGGGGCAAACCCGGGAATATCGCTAGGAGGATTGTGATGAGACTGATGAGTTTAGTAGATAATTATTAGAATAGGTAACCTAGTCCCTAAAACATCACACTACAGTAAGTAAAAAAAATATGCATAAATTTATTCGGTACCTATACGTAAAACTGTTTTTATTTTACAACTTATTTGAATATTCTTTCTTTACATAGGTATCTAATACCATAAATAAAGACTAATACCTATAATATGTACCTACTGCCATTCACATTCGAGTACCTATGTATTAATTTATGATTCAAATTGCCAATTAGTACCTATCGAAGTGCTTTACGACGCGCGACGTTGTCAGCCATCCTATATAGGTAGCTCGCTGTCAGCGCCGTGGTTCGATCTGGCAACGTCGCTAACTGTTACTAATTTCCAATTTATTTTATTATTTTTAACATCTCTTCATAACGTTCCATTTCGACATCTTATATATTACAACAAATTAATCACTGCGTGTACATTCAATTAAAATGAAAATAAAGTGACTGCAATCTCTTAAATTAATAATAAATAATGGAGCATAATTATTTATTTCTTTATCACTTCGCACTCTTCTTTGAAACTGTATAATGGTAAAGAGAACTGCGTACAACGAAACGACTCAGTGCAGACGAAATGAGGAAATGTTGCTACAAAATTATTCCTTTAAATTGTAGGTAAACAGCATAAACTTTGTCCATTTGTACACTTGCGAAAAAATTGATTTAGTATGAGTTTATAGTCTCAATTAAAAATACAAATAAAGATAACGTGCGGTATGATAGTTTTTTATAAAAGCGTAGTGAAAATACACGTGTAATTACATGGGATTGGAATTACAAAGTTAAAACGTCAGAAGTATATGGAAAGATAGAGACTTAACTGGCAACACTGTAACTCAGAGACGATAGGTATCTACCACGAACCTAACCTAAACCCTAATGTTATTCTTTTAAAATTTGACCTCCGCTTATTTGAAAGGACCTAGGATTTCATTTAGAGACGGATTTGTTAGCCAGTGATTTACATCCCACTTTGACTTCTAGCGGACTGATTTGATATTATTGCATTTACCAAAATGGCACATCGGTGCCAATTCATAAACTGTCAAGTGACCACACATTGTTCCGTTTTCCAGTTAGTGATAAAAATCGCCTACGGATCTGGATTATCAATTCAGGTAAGCTCTATTTTATTTACAATAAACAACATTATACAACTAAGCACACAATACTTTGGTGATGTCGGACATGCGTCAGTCAACTTGACATTTTATCAATTTATTTCTCGCCCCAAAGTGATTAGTGTCCTTATTAATCCTTCATTTCATGTTTGCACTGTACCTAATGTATATCTTTCCTACATCCAAAGTTGGATTATTGAGTTATCATTTCAGTGTTAAGCTTGTTGCGTTTTTTTAGAAGACATTTCTATAATTTTAAGTAATGAATTAAGTATGTCATGTATTGAATTTCTTAGCTAATGAAGCAAGACTGAAAAAGAATTAAAAAATTATACGATATATTAGGTTAGGTTAGGTTTCAAATATAGCCGGTTTTTATTCACATATGGCGGCAAGCATATTTGAAAATATTAGCAGTATAATTTAATAATAATATAAATAATAAATCAGCCTATATACGTCCCACTGCTGGGCACAGCCCTCTTCTCAATGATGAGAGGGAACGGGCAGTAATGCCCACGCTGGCCCAGTGCGTGTTGGGGACTTAACATACACCTCTGAATTTCAAATTACTTTAAAGAAATTGTGTCTCCTCCACACATGAATGACTGAATAAACATATACAGACACTACCTAATCGATCTATCGCAGGAGTCTTAATTTTATCAACTCAACGGAAGGGTAAAGAGGATGATAACAAAATTTAAGTATGATCGGATAATATTGTTTAGTTTAATATTTATTTTTTAAATTTCAGGATCTGGTACTGAAATTACATTAATTGACGTGCGACCTACCGGACAAAGTAAGAAAACCTGACAATGATCCTGAGGAGTGGCAAACTTCAGCACCACAACCCGCATCGCCACAGCCCATGTTATCACATCCAACTGAGGCTCCTCATCTCCTCAAATAAAAAGATGTCTGGAAGAAAGCTCCTCTTGCGTGAACGGGGCGGCGGCGTCGAGCAACGCATCTGCTGAAGGAGCTCGCCAAGTCTAGAGCAATGCTCTTTAACCTACTTTGCGGGATAGTTAGCCAAAAAATACAACGATAAGTTCAAGTGCATAAAATGATTGCAAGTGATGACTGTAAATGCCGATCTAGATGACAAAAAAACTATTCATTTTGGATGGAAATGCTGAAAATACAAAACTTAAATGCCCAAGTGTGAAGTGACACTTTTTACCAAGGGATTAATGTATGTCTTACGAAATATGAACGACAATTTGATATTGTAAAAAAATAAATAAATATATTTTGAATAATTTGTTTTGTAATCTACAGACAGATTATTTAAATAAATTCAAAATGTATTTGTACAGAGCACATACATGGACGTTTTTGGAAAAATGATTGTTACTAAAAAAAAATATTTTTGTAAATCTCACTAAAGAAATCTCATACAAAATCAGCAAAAAATTAGGCTACTTACTACAAAATAAATGAAATCATTTACATATAACACGTTTTATTGAACCCCCTTTTATCTTACTTTTCTCAAGGAAATCTGAATTACTCACAGGCAGTAAATAGAAGAATGTCTCGGATCGCATGTAATGGAGTCAAAAACGCGCTTCCGATCCTTTACTGAATTGAGTATTCGATGTGTTTTATCGAACGAGGGAGCAAAGCGAACGAAGTTCTACGCTTCAGCGGCGCTACCACCTTCGAAAGTCGAAGTTCGTAATACATGCATCCCTGTCACTCGATTAAGGGAGTGCGATAGAGATGGAAATACCCGAACTTCGACTTTCGAAGTTCGTGGTAGCGCCGCAGCTTGGGCCGAACACCGTTCGTATGTCCGGTGTCTGTTCGCCTCTACAGGTCGCATTCTCAACCGATTCTCGTGAAATTTTGTGAGCAGGTTCGTTTAGTATATAGTTTTTTTTGTCGAGTCACTTTTTAGAAATAAATAACTTTCTGTCAAAAATTTCACTTCTGGGTACAAGCTTTTATTGCCGACTGTACCTTTCTGTATACCGTCATCAACTGCTCAATTGAGACGATTCTAACGAGCCCAAACTCGATAGGTTTATGTGGTTTTATTACGGAGTTCCTAAGGCGACCTTTTCTCTCCATCATCAGATCAGCTTGATGGTACCATAATATTGAATTGTCATTAAAACTATACTTATACCTAAAACTTCAGCTCAATCGGTCACCGGGAAGTGGGTCAAATTTAACTTTTCGAAGAAAAGAAGATTGGTCCCATACTAACCGGGCAAGTTAATATAAAGCTAGTAAAAAAAAAGAGGCCAATTAAGCATTTTATTGACTGCTCGCGTGTGCTCTAACAAAACGGAAAAAAATACTATTATTTTACTTTGTGTAAATCTATCTTTTACTTTGTGTAAATCTTTTTTTCAAAGTGACATCTATTGACTGCGTAAAAAAGATTCTTTACAACATCACCTGTTGTAGGTACAGATGTCGTTAGTGTATTCGATGAGTCCGTAAAAGGCATATTGATATTAAGCGACATCTATTGCTGACAGCAATCTACATAACCAGATTACTAACGCCCCCTGGTGCTCATAGCAAATAAGGCGGATTTATTTTAATGTATGGCGTTGACATATCTTCTTATACTTTATTTATGGTTCAGCGCACGGATGCACTTAGGGGATAGACGCCGCTGAATAAAAAACTGCCAGAAGATTGGCTCAGGCAGGTCCAAGCAAGTACCGATTCCAAAAAAGACTGTTCCCGGAAACAACAATGAGTTTAGGAGAATATCCATTTGTAATGTTTCTTATTGCATAGGGTAAACTGTCGATCAATGAAACACCTAAATTTCAAGCCGGGATATCTCTGCAGTTTCTAAAGATACAAGTCTGATATTTTGCACCATGATAGACAATTTATTTAGCTATCGTTTGGCATTTAAAATCAGAGCTTTACTTTAATTATTTTAGAGTTATTATAACTTTTTCAAAAAATGATATTTTTTTCATTGTGTCCATGTATATGTATTCAATAAAACACCTTAATTTTTACAATGAAACTGGGGGTTTCACATTGAAACAGTGTAAGAAGTACTTTGCTTTTACCTGTCCATCAATGGAACACCTAAATTTCAAGCTGGGATATCTCAGTAGTTTCTAAAGATACAAGTCTGATATTTCACACCATGATAGACAATTTATTTAGTAATCGCATGGTATTTCAAATCATCGCTTCACTTTTACGATGTCCGAGTTATTATATATATTTTTTTAAAGAGCTTTGTTTCATTGTGTCCATATAATAACCCCTGATTTGTCCATCAATGGAGCACCTAAATTTCTTCACCTAAAAGTCGCCCTACCTCTGCAGTTTGGAAAGATACAAGTCTGATATTTTGCACCACGATAGACAATTTATTGAGTAATCGCATGGTACTTCAAATCATAGCTTCACTTTTACGATGTCTAAGTAAATATTTTTTTTTTTTATAAATTTGATTTGTTTCATTGTGTCCATATAATGAATCCCTGTTTTTTTACAATGAAACAGGGGTGGATGGCACAATAAATCAGGTTTTCACATTGATTTATACCAATTAGGTGGGTAGGAAAGCTAAAAATAAAGAAATTTTTAAATCAATATGTCTTTTATTTTAAAAATACAACAAAAGAATTAAGTTTCAAAACAAAAAACGGGTATGTCCCCCCTAAAATCTAACAGGTAATCTTCTCTTCTTAAAAATCTAATCTGTGTGTACCTATGGCACCTACATACGACCTGCAGTCTCATTATTACGAATATCACAATCATCATTATTATTTATTTAGGTAACCTTTATTTTAATAAAAACTTCAAAATAATAAAATTTCAAAACAAAAAGCGGGTAGGTATGTCCCCCCAAAAATCTAAATGGTAATTTTCTCCTCTTAAAAATCTAAGCAGTGCGTGGGTAGGTACATACGTCCTGCAGTCTCATTATTACGAATATCACAATCAGCATTATTATTTGACATAGGTAACTTTTATTTTAATAAAAACTTCAAAAGAATAAAGTTTCAAAACAAAAAACGGGTATGTCCCCCCTAAAATCTAACAGGTAATCTTTTAAGGCCAAATCATGCTCATTCTCAAAACTTATTAAACACCCCTCGTATTATATAATTTCCTAAATGAACTACAATGAAACTAGCTAGTGCAACAATGAAACATGTTTCATTGCCCACCCCACTGGAATGTTTCAACGTGAGACAACCAGGTGGTTTTTTATTTCCGTTAAAAAAACTGTGACAAAGAGTGAACGATTTCCAATAATCTTTAGGTCTAAATATAGGTAAGAATATACTGAATGCATAAGAATATTGAACGGTAAGAACTCTTTATCAGTAGCATGCTAAAAAATCACCAAATATGGAAAAAAAATCCTACTTTGCCGTCGCGAAATCACAACTGTGCTCCTGGAGACGTGTTGCTTCGACGCGGCGCGTTCCCGAACTGGGCAGGCGGGGGGGTGTACTGAGCTTGTCCTTGCGTGATATACTGCACTGTTTGGCAACGTCGCGTTTTCGAGATATCGCAAAGTTTCAACGTGTACAATTGTTTCAATGTTCGACAGTTGACCCTATACGCAAGCTTCCTACTCGAAAAACTTGATCAGAAGATAAAGGCTTTAGATGAGTAGCTATCACCAGCAAACCACCAGCAAGCTACCAGCAAAGGCTAAGGAGTCAAACAAGATCTCTATTGGCTCAAGGTCGCTATCGCCTAGACTTTTCACAGTTTTTATAGACGAAGGGATAGGGCGTGGATCTTTTTATAATATAAAAGCTCTCACAGGAATCGAATTAAGTCATTGACGTTTGTGACTTTAGCGATCGAGTTAGTGTTTTTTGTGTTCATAATGTTGTTTACGTTTTAATAGCCAGTTTAGTAAAAGTTTCATCCTCTGTAAATTCCACAAGTACATATGGTTCTGGTATACGAGTATTGAAGGAGGTCTTCCGGATTGTCTTCTTGAGGATCCTGAAATCGTGCCTTATTATACGCCATGCATAGGTCATATAGAAACAAAACCAGAAGTACCGATGAGATAGACGGGGTTGTACCAATGCATATGCTTGCAGTGTAAAAACGATCTAAGTTAGTATTTTAAACCTAATTTATAGAACATTTATTGATTTCATTATAATGGAGTTAAGTTATTTATATTTTTATAGTTATTCACAAGTTGGATGAGGAATGAAATGCTCAGCGGGAGATCCGGTCCCGGGACAATCTGTGTGTTTTCATATCAAAGACACATTTGACAAATCATTTTAATAGCAACACGTTTAAAAATAACGTGTTTAGTTCCGATAGTTAATTAACGTTCTATTAATTGAAAACGCGTTCCGAAACAGAGTTGCAATTGCAACCTACAGAGTATCATGCAATACATATGCAGTCACCAATGTCTACAAACCCATGAAACGTTTTAATAAAAAAAAGATAAAAAAATTACGGTATTAGACGGTTCAATTGCAAATCATTATTCATTAAAAGTGAATTTTATAATAAACGTGAATTTCACCCAAGAAACAAAAAAACTATAATGTAATGAGTTTGATTTTCAATTCAGTACTAATCTCGTTAACGTTAGCAGTGACAAAAACTTTTTCTTATCCCTTGTAAATGAAATGTCGCTTATCAAACTTTGAGATAAAAGATAGTGGGTGGTCTTTTGTAAACGTGAATTACATTTTTTTTTTTAAAGATGTGAATATCCATAAATATAATCCATTATGTGGGTCGTCATATATTAAGTTACCTCGTGAACATTTAAAAAAAAAAACTATAATTAACGTTCAGAATAATTATCACGAATGTTTCCGCTGGGCCATACTGTCAGGATTATTTCCACCAGGAATAAATGATCCTGCACACAATGTTAGTACATATAAAAACCATAAGGACAAATTCACCTAATTTTGTGCCGGTATTTCGTCACAACTTAAGCAATTATGATAGTCATTTTATAGTGCATTGTCTTAATATTGAGGACGAAGACATATAAATTATTCCAGAGAACAAAGAAAAGTACACCTCGTTCAAGAAACACACTTAAATTTATGTCTAGTGATTTAGATTAACTCGACCCAGTCATATGCTCATGCATATGGCATCGTTTGATTCATTCAAACTAACATCTTTTCCCACTCGTGATAAATTTTATAGTTCTTTAACCGACCGTCACGTATCAAAAATTGATTATAAACATGGCGAAGATGTATGGGATCATTTTCGATGTCAGAATATGGGAGAATATTCTGATCTTTATTTGAAAACTGATGTCCTATTATTGAATTATGTATTCGAAAATTTTAGGAACCTACGTCTGAAAACATATAGTTTGGATGTAGCAACAGACATGCAAAGGGAAATAATAAATTCATGGCAGAATATGACTCAAGCGTTCCATAATCTTTTCTGATCTCATTTAGATGCTAATAACCTACACGGTTGGGCCATGTCTCGGTGTCTTCCCACCGGTGGATTTGAATGGATGGATGTAGACACAGATTTTAATGTTTCAGACAATGCCAATCACGCGTTTATTTTAGAATTTAATTTCGAATACTCTAACGATTTACATGACTTACATTCTGATTTTCCATTTTGCCCCGAAAATAAATGTTTCGGTGATTCGAAAGAAAAAAACCGATACCTAACTTAAACAACAAAACCAACTGCGTAATATTACAGAAATCACAAACAATGCTTGCAGAATGGATTAAGTAGGTACAATTAACTATAATCCTTAGAATTTTTAAGTTTGATCAATCTCCGTGGTTTAAAAGTTATGTAGAATTAAATACGGTAGGTATGACAAGTATCTT
The DNA here is from genome assembly GCA_947578815.1 of Epinotia ramella. NCBI lineage: Eukaryota > Metazoa > Arthropoda > Insecta > Lepidoptera > Tortricidae > Epinotia > Epinotia ramella. Next base: position 9,050,369 of record OX388211.1, on the reverse strand, counting down.
CTGATTTCGATAAGGATTTCTATAAATTAATGAATAATTTCGTTTTTGGTGGGACCATGTTTTTAAACGAGTAAATATAAAATGATTAAATCACTGGAACAATAATATGGTAAATCTCAAGGATTTCAATCTTTAATCGTATAACCCGAATTTCATAGTCTATCAATATTTTTAGAGAATTTGGTAGCGGTTCAGCTCAAAAACGAAAGTTTTTTACAACAAATTTACCTCGGTTTTTGTATTTTAGATTTAACTTGGACACTAAAGTATAATTTCATGAAAACTAAATACCAGAAAAATCTAAAAGAACTGTATTACAGACTAGACAGCTTAATTTATCAGATATTTAATGAAAATTATTATGAGGACATATAGTTAACCTGATCTAGAATCATATTTTGATACATCAGATTACCCCATTAACAACGTAGTGAAGTTGCCGTGGCAGGGTCAGCCTCTTGCAATCAGGAACGCTTCTACATGGAATGTCTTCAATAACGAACTACTGATTTTTCAGTACTGAGATTTATTAATTTTAATAAATTAGTTTACAAGAGTTACGAGTTCAGAGCTATGTAGCCGGAATGTTCGGAAGGAGAGAATGAGCTCCGAGGCTGCGCACGAGTTCTTATACAGATTTTCCAGGGTGAAAATCTGGCGGGAGGAAGGATTATCTATTCTGGAAAATTCTGTTATCGACATCCGATTTAGGTACGGTCGTAAAAACTGCCAGTAAATCATCTCTTAATTATGTACCGATGTCGCGCTTATTAAAAATAAGATAAGCAGGTTATTACTATGTTACATTGTTGCTCATGTACTCTCCTATTGACGCACATTGAGTCCTTGAATATTTAATAGAAAAACCCGTCCTTCCTTCTACATTATTGCGCCATCATTTCATCATCATTATTATTATGTTAACGTTGGGCTAAGGGCTCTACTTAACTCCTCCCTCGTTAGAGTGAAATTATCCAAAAGATTTTCTTGAAGATAATTTTACTTATACATGTTATTATTATATAATCTTGACATTACCCATTTCCATATATTATTATTTTTTCCTTGTTATGTAACAACGGAATTACATATAAAATGTTAAAACATAGAAATACAATTTAAAGATTAATAAAACTAATTTACAATTTACATCCAAGTTTTTCGTTGTCTTTCCTAAATTTCACTATGAAGTTCTCTTCACTTTATTATACGCACTTTATATATTGTTCACTTCACTATCACTTATTCGCTGCGTTTCAATGCCGATCATTTGGAACAAAGACGAGATTTTCTTTGGCCATTCGAAGAATCTGATCAATGTGCCTTAATGAATTGCATATTCATGTGCTTCTCGTAGAGTCTTCTTGTGATAAGGAATGAAAAGGTAGGGATGGGAGAGGAATTCTTATCCTATTTTACAAGTAATTAACTAAATAATTTTTAAGATTATTGCCTCCAATTAAAAGATTAATCTAAAATTATGTTTTGTTACATGTAAGTGTTATATATATACATTTATTGTATATTAGAACATTAATAATTATGTTAATTATTTTTATCAATTATAAAACATTCGCATAAATTTTATTTTATGAACAGTTGGTGATAAAATATTAAGTTAAGTGCCTATAAATTTGATTCATTTAAATTTGGTCGTCGTACGTTTTTAAGTGGGACTGTAGTCTCGCGATTTTTAATTTTTACAGGGACAACATTTCTTTTGGTGGTATCTCTAACTTCAGCTTTTTCATAGCGGGGTTTATCTTTTCCCTTTCGCTGATTAACTAACTTAGTAAATATTACGTTTCCTTTACTTAAACTGGTAGAAGGCATGTCCATTTTATCTTCTAACTTATTTCTAACCTTTTCTTTATGTTCCATCATTTTTTCATTCAAATGCTTGTAAAGTACTTTAGTTCTTTTTGCGTGATCTTTCAATAGTTGTTGCATATATTGTTGTTGAAAGTTTATATCAAATGGACTTCTGGACTCGGTATGTCCGAACACTACTTCAAAAGGGGTCAATCCTGTCGTAGAGTGGATCGAATTATTATATGCTACAATAGCGTAAGTCATAACTGAAGAAACATCGCTAAGTTTATGTTCATATTTTGCTAATCGATAGATTTCAATAATAGTACTGTGAAATCGTTCCACTATAGCCATGGAATTTGGATTATTAGGAGTACCAATATGTAAATCTATTTTGTATAATGAAAGTGTTTCTTTTAACAATGCATTATTAAATTCGGAACCTGGATCTGAGTTAATTTTCATTGGCGTTCCGTAAAATGAAAAATATTTAATTAAAGCTTTTATGACTTCTGTAGTTGATCTATTTGCAAGTTCAAATGCTTGAGCTAATTTGCTAAAAGCATCAACTATTGTTAGAAATGTTTGTCCTTCTATGGAAAATAAATCCATGAAAAGTTCTTCAAAAGGTTTGTTTTGCGTTTGGGTTAATTGAATTAATGGTTTTAAAGGATGTCTGTCGTATTTCATACGTTTACATACTTCGCAAGATCCTATAACTGCTGATATAGTCTCTAACATATTTGGCCAAAAATAATTTCGCTTCATTTTTGCCAGTGTTTCTTTAATTCCTCTATGAGATGTTTTTCCTTCATGATATTTCTGAATTAAATCTCTTTTATCATCATCATTATCCATATAAACTACACGTTCAGTACATTCAACGAATTTTACCGATCCTTTCTCAAAAAGTTGTTGGATAATAGAATCAAATTGTTGTCTATGATTGTTGTCTTCAAAGTAGACGTAATATTTCTTATTATTTAAAATATGTTCTTTAAGGAACTCTTTTAAAAGTTCTGGATTATCAATGGGTAAATGAACTTCTAAAATTTTTTTGATTAGGTCGCGAAATGTCTTTTATGGTTATTTCATTTTTAAACCATGTGAAAAATAGTATTTGATTTGGTTTAACATCAATTGCTTCATTTATTGTTGGTAAACTTGATTGATTTACATCAATTTCACTTAAATTGTCTTCATCTATATCGGACGCTGTTAGAGTTCTTTCGTCATCTTGAATATTCGTATCTAACTTGTTAATTTTAATACGAGATAAGGCGTCTGCGTTTGTATTCTGTTTTCCGCTACGGTAAGTTATCTCAAAAGTATATTCTTGGAGTTTCAATCTCCATCGAGTTAATTTACTATTGGGTTCCTTAAGGGAATACAACCATGCTAAAGGGCGATGATCAGTGTAAATATAGAACTTCTTTCCATATAAATACGGTCTAAAATATTTTACAGCCCACACAACAGCAAGAAGCTCTTTTTCGATAGCACTGTATTTCGTCTCGGCTTGTGATAACGTTCGGCTGGCATATGCAACCGGCTTATCAGTTCCTATTGTGCCTTGCGATAACACGGCTCCTAACGCAATGTTTGAAGCGTCAGTAGTTAGAATAAAAGGCTTGCTATAATCAGGGTACTGTAAGAGTGGGGCGTTTACGAGTAAACTTTTACATGTTTCGAAAGCGTTTATGTATTCTTTAGACAAAATAATGGTTGAATTCTTTTTTAAGCAATTAGTTAAAGGTTTTGTGATTTTCGCAGTCTTTAATAAATCGTCTATAATAACTTGCTAATCCGAGAAAACTTTTTATTTCGCGTTGCGTTTTTGGGATGGGGTATTTAAGAACTGCTTCAATTTTATCATTGTTAGGTTTAAGACCTTGTTTAGTTATTGTGTGTCCTAAATATAGGACTTCTTTTCTCAAGAATTCCGATTTATCTAGTTGTATTTTTAGATTTGATTTTCTTAACTCATCGAAGACTTTCCTTATCTTGAATAAGTGTTCTTTTAATGTTGTCGAATAGATTATTATGTCGTCTAAGTAAACTAAGCAATGAATTCCTTGTAGACCTCGCAGGATATTATCCATAGTGCGCTGAAAAGTGGCTGGTGCAGTCTTTAAACCAAAGGGCATTCTAGTGAACTCATAATGTCCAAATTGTGTAGAAAATGCAGTTTTCGGTCTATCAGATTCAGCAACTTCGATCTGATGATATCCACTCGCTAAATCCAGAGTAGTGAAATATAGACTGTTTCCTAACTTATCAAAAATGTCTGTTATATTGGGTAATGGATATTTATCGTCTATCGTGATTTCATTAAGACGTCTGTAATCGATTACCATTCGATATTTTTGAACTCCAGTTGCATCTAATTTCTTTGGAACAAGATGTACTGGTGCACTCCATGGTGAATAACTGGGTTGTACTACATTGTCCTGAAGTAATTTTTGTACTTGAGTTTTTATTTCCTGTGCCTGTGAAGGCGGTTGTCTATATGGTTTAATATAAATTGGATCATTATTTTTCGTCCTAATAAAATGTTTTATTTCATGTGTAAAACTAAGAGGTATATTTTCATTATAAAATATGTCTCTATAGTCATAGCAAAGACTTACTATGCCATTTTTTTCTTCTTCGGTCATATGATCTGTACGTAGTTTTTCCAAATTTTGAATTAATATTTTGTCGATTTTTGGATTACTCTGACTATTATTTAAATTGAACAAGCGACAGCTCGCGTTTTTTAACGATGTTATATTAAAAGGTTCAAGTATTTTAAGTGTAAAGTCTGTGTCCGACGTATTCTGTATTACTGTGTGAGCGTATCCATCGCTACACTTTACTAATGCTCGCGGCATTCTTACATCATGATTGAATTCGGTGTATTCTAATATTCCTTCTCCATTTTGAATGTTTGTGGGAAGTCGTACTTTTTGTTCCGATCTTGCACCTATTTCTAAAATGAAGATAGGCAATTTTCTATCTTGATAGTATATTTGAATTTCCACTATCGGAGTTATTAATTTTTGTTTACGGACATCTATGACAGCATTTAGACGTTTTAATAAATCTATACCAATTAAACCATCGTAACTGTCGCCTATGTCATAAACGTAAAATTTATGAGTCAAGTCGACACAAAATAATCGAAACAGTGGAATAACAACCGTTTCGTTATGGCAGCTGATAGCATGCGTACTTACGACTTCGAAAGATTCCGTGTACTTATTATTTACAAAGTAAGTGTTAGCTAACTTATTAGATATGAAACTTCGTGTTGAACCTGTGTCTAACAATAATTTTGACTTTATTTCCGGTATATATATAAAAGGTAATTTATTTAATTCTTTTTTATATTCGAGGCCGTTATCTGAAAATTTTCGATAGGCCTTACAAGTCGTTCTTCCGTATTGAGATTTACGTGAACATTAGGGATATTTTGATTGGCATTTGAAGTCGAAGGCATTGGGTTTTTTGGACGTGGTAAAAACGCTCTACGGTCCAACTCCAAATAGGGCATATTATTATTATTAGCCATTTGCGTCTTGCGCTTGTAATTATTGTTATAATTATTCGGTCTTGGTGTGTAATAGTTATAATTATTATTAGTAGGTCTCGGTGTGAACACCGGATTATAAAAAGGATTATTCTGACGCATGGGCGTTGGTGTCCTAGGCTGAAACATAGGTTTCTTAAATGATGAATTATATGGAGGTTTCTTAAACGTGTCAATGAAAGCTTTCCCGTTTAATGCCTTTTTCTTATACCTATCGTGGAATGTTTGTTCTTCCAGAACTTTTTGTAAAGCTTCTTCTAAGTTATTCGGTGCTTTTAACCTTATTATTCTCATTAAATCTTTTGGTAAATTGTATATAAAATTGTTTAAGGCTAAGTGATTATATAGGTCAAATCTAATTTTTTTTACTCCTTCATCCTGATGTTCATTAACTTTAGAGAATAATGCACTTTTTAATGACTGAATTCTTTTACCAAAATCAAATACGGATTCATTGGGATGAATAGAAATACTTTCTAATTCGACCAACAAACAATCTTCGGTCCTTTGATCACCGAAGTGTTGAGTAAAAGTGGTTTTTAGTTCCGCCCACGTTTTTATGTGTTCACTTTCACTGATAAGCTCCGCGGCCTTACCTTGTAAGCGTGAAGTGATTACTCTAAAGACGTATTGTGCTTGCACTGGGTTTTCACTATTCCCGGCGAAGTTATTCAACAAGTATTCGCATTGTGAAATGAATAATTTTAATTGTTTTTGGTTTCCATCGTACAATGGCACTAATTTAACAATATCGCTTGGAATGGTTGTTAATATAACAGGAATTTCTTGTACAGTAGACTCTGGCGGAATCTGCCCATTTACTTGGGGTTCCTGGGGTCCAGGTGCTGCTGGTTGATTAATAATGATGTCTTCCATTTTATATATTTAATTGATTAATTCGCGTTATTATATTATTTAATTTTATTAACGAAACCGCTTCGAATTGTAATAAGTTGACCACCGAAATGTGTCTAATTCAGGAAGATATATTATTTTTAGAATGAAAACTACTGTATCCGACCAATTTAAAGATTTGCACTTACAATTTTTACAATTTAGTGTATAACCAACTGTTTTACAATTTACGTATTTAACTATAAGATACAAAATATTATCAGTTCTTTCTGATTCAACTACCAATTTCTTAGGCATTAAAAGTTGATTTCACTATAAATCAGCATACGAACACAATATGAAAATAATTCCGAAATCTTTTCTATGATTTGGTTCATCAAATCAATTATGGCTCTCAGTATTAACCTCGTACTAGGATCATGAGCTTGATTGTCTGGAATATAATTTCCGTTATTATTATTATTCGGATTAGAATTAAATAAGCTGTTAGAATTACTTTGATTCATTAAAACTAAGAAAAATTCTGGTGTAAATCAATGGGTGATCAGCCTCACGATGAACATCCAAGAATATATATTTTAACTGTAATAGTTAAAATATCGATCTAGAAACGATCATTACTATGCTAAATACAGGTAGAAAAGAAACAGATCTAGAAACGATCCGTGTTTAAAAATAATGAAATAATTAATAAATTCGCAATTATTATTATTATTTCTACGCGATTTTATCTATATATTTTTTTTTTATTGCGTTTTTCGCAAAGGAATTTTTTTTATTCCTATATTTATTTGCGAAGGGATTTCATATCCCTATTTTTATTGCCAATATTTTAATTGGACTGGGATTTCTATCCCAAAATTTGATTTTGCTGGGTTCTTATCCCCAAGATTTCGCTTAACACAGGCCTGCTTAATGTACACAAAAATACAAAAAAAAAATTCTTATTCTATGCTTTACTATCCTATGCGGATAGGGAATGGGTTTGGTAAAGAGGGAAAGTTATCTGTTGTAACTGTATGGATCCCCCTGATTCTTCCTTCCTGGATTCGAGATGTGCAGGATCTTGTTCGAGACTTAATGGATGTCCCGATTATAATCGTATTTGTTTCTGTACGATTACGACTCGTGACAATTATTATGTTTCGACGTTCGCAATGTGCAGAGATTTTCGCTAGAATATTTCCCAGTTGCTTGGCCAATTCACAAAATTTATTTGTCTTGGATAGGTTCGCGGTATCCTTAATCCTTGATAGGAAAACGACGACACAGCACAGCAGAATAGTAAGATGAGTGGTCACTTACTGGATGTTCGGTACTCAAACCGTTTTTCTGGTGGTGCTGGTGATGCGACGCGGAGACCCGTGGAATGAATATCCTACCGTCTGCGCCAGTGAAGTTGCCGTGGCAGGGTCAGCCTCTTGCAATCAGGAACGCTTCTACATGGAATGTCTTCAATAACGAACTACTGATTTTTCAGTACTGAGATTTATTAATTTTAATAAATTAGTTTACAAGAGTTACGAGTTCAGAGCTATGTAGCCGGAATGTTCGGAAGGAGAGAATGAGCTCCGAGGCTGCGCACGAGTTCTTATACAGATTTTCCAGGGTGAAAATCTGGCGGGAGGAAGGATTATCTATTCTGGAAAATTCTGTTATCGACATCCGATTTAGGTACGGTCGTAAAAACTGCCAGTAAATCATCTCTTAATTATGTACCGATGTCGCGCTTATTAAAAATAAGATAAGCAGGTTATTACTATGTTACATTGTTGCTCATGTACTCTCCTATTGACGCACATTGAGTCCTTGAATATTTAATAGAAAAACCCGTCCTTCCTTCTACATTATTGCGCCATCATTTCATCATCATTATTATTATGTTAACGTTGGGCTAAGGGCTCTACTTAACTACGTTTATGGTTTACCGCGAGTAAATAAAAAACAACTGGTTTTTATTAAAAGATCAGAACAATCAATGAATACGGGCGAAGAGTATGGAAATGCATTGTACCGCGTATATTGAATAGATTTCCAAACGATTTAATAAGCTCATTAGAAGGTCGAACATGTAGACAAGCTAGAAATATGATAAAGAAACACATGCTTAAAATAAGAGAATATATCTAGCTAACCCTATCGTTATAAGTTATTTGATATTATTGTATAATTATAGACTCCTTAACTCAAAAAATCTTTATAATTTAAGATTAGTAGTTAAGTCTTAAAAAAATGTATGCTTTTATGTGAAATAAACAGATTTTATTTTTTTATTTTTTTTTGAATGGGAATATTTTAATGAATTTGTGGGTCTTCTTTCAAAAATGTATGCGATTGACGTTCAAAATCAAAAATTGGTAGCAAAAGCCAAAGGGTTTAACAAATGTGTAACTAAAAAGATTACCCATGATTTTTACAAAATATACTTATTCGATAAACATTTGTATTTGTATACGTACTATGTTACGAGATAAATTAATAAAACCTTTAATTTTCACACTAAAAATCTAATAATATCACTGTCCCAAAACGATTTTTGTTAGACAATTGCACTGATAGACTGATACCCTTTCGTGGAGTCATTATAAAATACCTAATCGTTCTCCCTAAGTTACATGTATAAAGACAGATTTGTATAAAGGCAGATCTACAAAATATATTGTAAATACCGTGTTTAAAACATTTTATTATGTAATTTTATTTTTTGTTGATCAAAAGACATCTTGGTAAAATTGCCCCGTGACTTTAATCGGAGATACATATCGTCCCCTGATTGCGAAAACCGCTTAAGTGCATGACATGTAGTTTTGAGAAAAACGCATTTAAAGATTTGCATGTTAATATTTCTATGAAGGGCCAATAATAACTAAAGCATTTTCGTGTTTTTATATGAACAGTTTATCGCTTATTAAGACTATTTGACTTTATTTACTTTTTGTTTAGGATAAGAGGATAAAATTTAGGGTTTACCGTAAAAAGTGCTGCAGTTAAGCGGTTGTTCCTGAAGACACCTTTTTTTTGTATCTCTTAAAATAATAGCCTTAGATAGGAATTTCCGATTTATAATAATTTCTGATGTAAATTAATAAATGTTTGAACTGAATAAAGTCTTCAAACGATTTCAGATTCTGTATTATTTGAGTTTATTTAAAAGTCATCATGCAGTTTGTAGGTTTTTTCTGAAAGAATTTTAAAATTAAGGAATTAAAAGTACTTATAATTAGAAAATACATGTACAATGTTTTGGCACGTGAGGTTTCATTACAATTTTTCCATCTCCTGTGGTTTAATTACTTTATTATTTGTAATGGTCATCTCCATCGTAACTCTAACCTGTTTCTTGACAAAGTTCAATATAAGGGAAAAGGTAAAAATAAATAACAAAGGTGTTCGAAAGGTATTTCTGCTTAAGTGACATTTATCTTATGGGAGATATTTTAGATTTAGCAATGAAATAGTAATAAGATTAAAGTAGGAATCCAATGAAATAATCAACATATGAATGTAAAATATTCGTTCATTCTGACTAATTGAGACAATTGACTGAAAACTATACGACGACTAGAAGACGCAGAAGGGCGACGCCGGAAGAGAAAGAGGAGAACTATGCAGTGTACCGCGAAGCGACCATGGCATTGCAGAATGCAATCGCCGACGCCAAATCTCGGTCGTGGGATGAGTTGCTGTGTGACCTGAACCCGTGGTCTGAGAGAGATAACCGAAGCTGAATTGAAGTGGGCCGTAAAGCGCCTTGCTGCACGAAATACTGCACCGGGACAAGATGGTATTCCTGGCCGAGCATGGAGGATGCTGTCTCCGATATGGCTGCTTTTCCATGATATGGGAGGAGGCAAAACTGGTTCTCTTGCGAAGAGAAGGGAGGCCTCCAGACTCACCTTCTGCGTACCGGCCAATATGCTTATTGGACCAGGTCCAAGCTCTTTGAGCGTATTATCTCCCTCCGTGTAAACAGGCATCTAAATAACGAAGGTCCAAACCTGCCGGATACTCAGTTGGCTTCCGCCGGGGTCGATCGACTGTGGATACAATCCTTCGCGTCCGAGCGTTGTCAGAGCAGGCAATTTCGCGAGGAAGGGTGGGGCTGGAGATCAGCCTTGACATTGTCAACGCTTTCAACTCTCTTCCTTGGAATGCAATTCGGCGAGCTTTGGTGTACCATCAGTTGCCATCTTACCTGAGGACCGTGATCGAAGCTTACTTATCTGAGGACCGTGATTGAAGCTTGCTTATCCGACAGGAGCATTCGTTACCCCGGTCGTTATGGCGCAGACATGCAGGGAAGTCAAATGCGGGGTACCTCAGGGGTCGGTGTTGGGACTTCTTCGGTGGAATAATGCATACGACACAGTTCTACGAGCAGCACTCCCCATCGGCGTCAGCGTCGTTTGCTATGCAGACGATACTCTAGTCTATGCTGAAGGGAAAAATTACGTGAGGACCACTAGACTGGCGTAGCTAGGCGTGGCAGTCGTGGTAAATAAGATCCGCAGTCTCGGTTTTATAATCGCGCCACACAAGACAGAGGCACTTTGGCTACATGGACTGCGTCGCGGCAGGGAGCCTCCCGCCACCTCCGTGCATGTTGGAAAGGTAGAGCTCCAAGTAGGTCAGTTTATAAAATACTTGGGCCTCAAGTTAGACGGCCGATGGAGCTTTGACGAGCACTTCAACCGGCTCGCCCCCCGTTTAAAAAAACATCGGGTGCACTGCACAGACTGCTGCCAAATCTTGGAGGGCCAGAAGTACGCCGCCTTTACGCAGGGGTGGTGCGGTCCATCGCGGCACCCGTGTGGTCAGAGAGGTTGACGCGCAACCGACGTAGTAGAGTGAAGATACTGGCAGTTCAGCGCCGGATATCCATTAGGGTCGCCCGCAGATACCGTACGATATCGTACGAGGCGGCTGCTCTCCTAGCACGGTTCCCACCACTTAACATCTTGGCTGAAATGGATTCCCAAGTCTACAATGCCCTGTGCGCAGAGAATGGAGGTGCTGCGAAGGAATAAGTGGCAGTCTGAGCGGCAGGTCCTAATGCAAGAAGTGGGACAAAATCTCTCCTCACCCGCTCTCATAGCGGCAATGTTAAGAAGGACTCCACTTGGGATGCAGCTGTCACCTTTTGTAAGAGTGTCATGACACTGGACCATGACCTTGGTCCGTAAGACTAGACTAGAGAGAGAGAATAGAGTGCGAGCGGGAGCGTACAGATCCTGCTTGGAGGAGGAGGAGGCGGCTACAATAACACGTCGCCGCCACTGCGCCCTGTTGCCCGGGCAGTAGAATATGGCTATGGTATTCAATGCCTGTCGTAGAAGGCGACTAAATGGGACTCTCGAGGCAGCACACGGTCGCAGTTGCGGCCTGCGATCGTCTAAATACCCCACTCACACACACAAAACCACCCACAAAGGCGTGACGCTAGGGCGGCACTAGTGCGTTCCGTAGAAGATCCCAGAGCTGTCCGAAATGCGTCGAGGAGGACCATCGGGGGGATTTTAGTCGGTGCGAGTCCGATATAACCTCCGCGCTATCCCCGTGGGGCGGAGGTATCCATAACGGATTTTCCTCCCAATAAAAACACAAAAAAGAGGTAATAACAATCCAATAAAAAGGTATGCGCGCGCGCAGTAGCGTAATTATCGCTCCGAAATAAAAACACGACTAAGTGCGCCAAGTGCGGGCACGGTGTGACCCCCCCGCGCTCCCCGGGATAGCGGCGATAGTGCACTTAGGCGGTTTTGGTTAAATGAATTGAATGTGGTCGAGGGCGAAACGTAACGAGCAAAGCCGCTTATATTACTTTTAGCATGTTTTTGCTGTAGATCAATTTTGACTATTGATTGATTTGGTGTTCTGACAAAACATATTAAAGGTGGTTAGACTATTTTGACAGATGACTAAACACACATTTTGTTTTTATCACTTGCTGCAAAAATCTAGTTTATCTCGTTAGCATCTTTAGACTGGTAATTAAATTGCAAGTTTCGTTCAAACTACCAACATTCCAAAAACGCTTAAATAATGATAGAATGTATTGATCTTGAAAAAAAATGTGCTAGCCCCCATAACAGACACTTAATAGGTTTTGTCTGTAAATTATTTAGAAAAAACAGTGTTATCTGACGTTATCCTAAACACCAAATCAGGAATGGAGCCACGTATCAAAAAACGGGCTTTTGTAGCGGGTAGATCATGGAAAGCATAATACAGCAGTATTAATATCTCACTTTTGACCAAAACGGAGCTTAAGCGGTTTTCGCAATCAGGGGACGATATATACATTTAACCGTCGGTGGTATAAACAGTATGTCTGAGGCTGACTCCTCATGCAGGTGTTAATGTACCTTTGTATATCAGGCAGTCTCACTCTTTCAGATTACAATTTTAACAATACTTATCTATGGGCATATCTTTTTTATAGATTATAAGATGTAAATAAAGTAATATAAATTTAAATATCTGGTTTTAACTTGCAATTACTTTCCTCAACCTCAGACGTCTCAGAAAAGAATCAGGACACCTTTTCAAAGAAGCGCCATTCAGGTGTCCCTTTATTTGCACACCTACGAAGCATACACATCGTATGAGTCGTAAAAACAAGTGAAGTACAACTTTATTTACGAAATCGCTTGGCAAGCCAGCCAAGCTAACCCTCGCTGCACCGGGAAACAAATCTGTAGATTCTCAAGACACGGGTTTTGCTACGTCGCATTTGTTTTTGTTATATTTGATTTCATTTGCGCTGAATTAAAGGATTAGCTTCACAATTGGCACAAAGGTACACTGAAACGCAGGCCAATTCCTAAAACCCTATGGAGTTGATAAAATGTGACGTTCCTGACATGTCATAGGGATTTTCCTAGTTTCATGTCTCTGCCTTCCACAGAGATGAAAGCCACGGAATTCATAAACAAAATGCTTTTTAGTACAAGATATTGGTTATGCATATACATTGACCAAAATCATAGGTAAGTAAGTAAACTACGCCTTATCTGAATAAGAAAGATTATATTATCTACAAATGGCACAGTACAATGGACAATGGCTATAAGGATCACGAAAAATACACAAAAGGAGGCCGAAATACTTGAAATAGGGTGTATTGTAATTCTCAAAAATAAACTCGTGGAGTAAGTATAATTATGATCAAGGCAGAATTATTGAGTCAGTTCAGTATTTGTAAACTTGTCATCTCATCTTGACATTTATAATCGTAAGTCGAAGTCAATGCAAAATCATGACACTTCATTCCGATTCATTTAGTCAAACGCGTTACGCAATGAACCGGCGGCGGCGAGGTGAGACGACAAAATAGAAACGTATTACCGTAAATATAGAGACGCACTGTCATCAAGTGTGTTCGCCGGTACGAGCAAGAGGGAAACGTAAAGACCAGAGGGCACCCTCCCAAACCTAAACTCATAAAATGCGGACCATTTGGAGGTAATGAGGGCTGTCTACACTGATAACCCGTCTACCCCGACGCGACATTTCGCAAATCGATTTGATTGCTCCATGGAAACCGTAAGGAAAGTTCCCCAATAGAGTCGGAATACACCATCGTATGCCGGCAAAAAAAATAAGCCTTTCTGAGCCACTGATCATCAAAATTATGATTTCTCGCGCGCCTTTGCCTGAGGTAAGTGAGGTAAGAACTTTCAGTACTAAGTCTTACGTTTCCCCTTGCGTGACTTTTTCGTTATTTTTTTTTCCCTTTTTCCAGTAAGCCTCAAATGGAACCCTCGGCGGTTCCAATACCGCCGAACTCGCCACCGATGCCGGTTGGGATTGCGCGCCGTCTCAGACTGTAAGGCCGGGCTTGGTTGGGGTGGACCAGGTGACGGCCGGTTGCTATTCCCGGGCGTCAATCAAAACCGACGCAACCAGCCGCAGACCGCAGCCAGAAGCAGCCTGCACGAGGCCAGGGTGCCTGCTTTGCAGCTAATAGAGTATGTTGATTATGTAGAGTAGTTGATATTTATGATTATGGTTTTTAATGAGACGCTAATCCTTGTTCAGTGTTAGATGCCGATGGCGCTTTTGCGTCATTTGTGTTTGAACTCCACCATTCTAAATAAATTCCTAAGACCATCGCGACAAAAAAATTGGACCAAAGCGATCGAAACTGAGTGAAGGTCTATGCGTCAAATTTGGCAACGTAAAACGACATAAATTAACATGTCGTATTTAATGATGCAGATCGAAAGGGTTACTGATAAGGTTATTTTTTAAAATAAAGGAAACTCTCCTTTATATATACAGAACGTGATATTTCTAATATTTAAGGTGACTAGTTGTCATCCTTCTGGCATTCGATCTTTCCACTCGGTCCCTCGGCCGGCACCCAACTTAAAATTGAACACTATGGAGAATATTGACAGGTGGTTCGGAATCTCCGCATTTAATGATCTGAAACGAATATTGGGTTATCATATCTTTGCGTTTGAGCACTAATATGCCCATTTCCGTCGCTAAAACTACAAAATGAGCGAATACTAAAAGCAGAAATCTTGACCAATTTATTTTGTTATTACAGACAGCTGCTGCCGCGGAGCCGCCGCCATCCACGTCCATTCACAGAAGCTGAAACGCTGTCCTGCGAGGCAATATTAGAAAAATGTACCCAGCAAAAACATTACATGTAAAGTGATGCCAAGACTCCATAGCTCATACAGCTTTCAGCGTGAAAAAGATATCAGATCGCAATTAGCGCCAAGCTTCCTACTCCACACGGCGTAACTCTACCACTACCAGCCACGCTCTACAAATTCTACATCTTGACTAAAAAGTATAGCTTTGTTGGGCACATCCCGGTCGCCGCATAGATTTTCACGCCGAATGAATTTATGATGATATTAATAAGTGACGAGTGTATACTTTTTAGCCAAGATATAGAATTTGTAGAGCGTGGCTGGTAGTGGTAGAGTTACGCCGTGTGGAGTAGGAAGCTTGGCGCTAATTGCGATCTGATATCTTTTTCACGCTGAAAGCTGTATGAGCTATGGAGTCTTGGCATCACTTTACATGTAATGTTTTTGCTGGGATCTCATTCCTTTTTGTAAGGTAATTTCTAAAGAAGTGAATGGGAAAACCCATACAAACTTCCATCCCCTAATTTAAAGAGTGGGGGGTGATTTACTAAAAATTCTGAAATACATATCTTATTATTTATAACAAGGATAACAAGGACCCCCTATATCAATTTTCAGACCTCTAGCTTCAAAATTAACGGAAGTCTCATACAAACTTTCACCCCCTAGTTTAAGGGGTTGGGGGGGTAAAAGTTTCAAGTTTTAAGATTTTTTCGATGTTTGTATACTATTACTAGCTTACATACCAAATTTCAGCTTTCTAGAACTTCAGGAAGAACCTTAAGAATATTGATGATCATCAGTGAGTCAGTGACGAAATCGGGGTATTTTAGATATCAATAAAATCTAAAGTATAAGAGCTATGCAATTGAAACTTTATAGTTTTAATAATTAAATCACTGACATTATATTCCGAAAATTTTGTTTATCTGGTATAATCCGAACCCAAGTTAAGAAGGTTCAAAAATATGACGAAGCGCTTCGAGAAAAGGTAGGTAGTGCCCTTGCGCTTCGTTTGGCTCGTCTTGGCGGGGGCACTCCCGTGCCCCCAGATCACAGGGCCGTTGCGTTTCTGACCATGTTTTGGTTGTGCGAATAGACGAAGTCCCCTCGTAACCCTAACTGTGGAACATTTTGTCTAGTATTGCTTGAGGTGCTTTTCCATCGGCGAGGCGAAACTAATTTTAGTGAAATGAACCGTATAGCTGCATACAGTGTTTCTTCTCTCTGCAGATGTGCGACACTATGAAGATTCTATTCCATGCAGCAATACGGTTCAGATTTGCTATAACAAAGGGCTGTTTGTTCCTTGAACGAATCTAATATTTTGAACACTCGAATATAAAAATATTGCAGACTCTCATACTCATACGCAAATGCAATTTGCTTGAGGAGAGAGGCAGGCAAGGCAGTGAGGTGTTTGATAATGAAATATATAGTAGGATAGTGACGTTTTAGTTTTAAAATGGTGATATTTATGGACATTGATCGTGTAATAAATAGGAATGATTATATTTTTATGTTATATAGTGGACTACTAATTTAGCCGTGGGACCTGACACGTTTTGATTTGAGGCGAAATTGTTTTTGTGGAGTGGAAATCACAGAACAAGGACATTTAGAACATTTTATATTAGATTTAAGTTTCGGACAGTCACTGACCCATCTACAAAAATGTTGAATTTATGATGTAATCTAATTTTGTATAATATTACCTAAGACCTAATAATAATGTATAGTATAGAATAGAAATAAGCAAAACTGACATGTACATTTTTTCATATTTTTATCAATAAACGATCTATCTATCTATCTATCTACAAGGTTCGAATTCTAGTGAAGGAACCCTATTTATGGTGTAGTGTTTGTCATAAGTGCATTTATGACCACTACCTACCGGAGGAGTGCGAAATGTGTGTGTGCAATGAAGAACAAAATTAGGTCAGTAGTTAAATTATGTAGTAATTAAATAATTTACAATAAACACAACCGTGGCTAACACTGCCCTTAAGCGATCATAACCGTGGAGGTTTTTCGTTGGTCTGTCAAGCATCGAATAAGGGCTAAACTGCGTTTACCTGCTGGGGTCCTAAAGGACATGACCAGATGTTGCATTTCAAACAGATGACCGATACCCATACACATTTTTATCAGCTCGTTAAATATTTAATATAGCACTTTTAATGAAATGTTTTATTCCATGTTGTATATAAGTAAGTAATTACCATGATCAAAGGACCTAAAACGTCGGAATTGAATATTCCAATAATGATACTATCCTTATACAATCCATTTTATCATACTCGTGTTCCGCGCTTTGTGACACACATTCATTAGTGGAATGTCTACCTAAAAGTGCATGTCCACCAAAGCCTACTAAAACTTAAACCTATTGAATTTTTTTGGTTCAGCGCACGAATGCACTTAGGGGATAGACGCCGCTGAATAAAAAAACTGCCAGAAGATTGGCTCAGGTCCAAGCAAGTACCGATTCCAAAAAAGACTTCCCGGAAACAACAATGAGTTTAGGAGAATATCCATTTGTAATGTTTCTTATTGCGTATACGCAAGCTTCCTACTCGAAAAACTTGATCAGAAGATAAAGGCTTTAGATGAGTGGCTATCAGGCAGCCTTCCCGAACGACAGATCCACAAATGACACGCCGAGTGCTGGACATTAACTGGAGAGAACGAAGGAGGCTTTCCGTGGAGCTCATTGATATTGAAAAGTCCTTCGATAACGTAGATCTCATCGCCCTCAGGGATATCCTTCTTTGTATAATAAGCATTCCGCTCACAAACCGAATCCTGGCCGGGAGAACGATTGTTTATCTCCTAGTTTTGGACAAAGCTCAGAAACTATCAGCAAAGGCTAAGGAGTCAAACAAGCTCTCTATTGGCTCAAGGTCGCTATCGCCTAGACTTTTCACAGTTTTTATAGACGAAGGGATTGGGCGTTGATCTTTTTATAACATAAAAGCTCTCACAGGAATCGAATTCAGTCATTGTCGTTTGTGTTTTTGTTTCATTTGCCGTAAACGCGGCTTCTTGTTACTCAAAATTCAAACAGTGTGTCAATGTACATTGATTATTTATTATTAAAAAAACAGTTTGAATGAGAGCTTGACTCGCGCACCGAGGATTCCGTACAAACTTAGTTTATAAAGGATTTATGATGATTAATAAATATGTTATGGGGTTATATCGTTCCTGTAATATTTATATCAATCTTAATCATGTGTAATAATTTCAAAATGTTCGTATAGCAAACTTTCGAGAGAAGGGGAGGGTGGGAGAAGGTATGTTTTTCAAATTTAACTTACCTACACCATAAAGGTTTATTTGGCACGTAGGTATCCCTATATACGTATGCTGATATGCTAATATAAAATAGTATAGGTAGTGTTGTACATTCATTAATGAATGTTTGTTCTATTCAAATCAAAATTTATTATCAGACTGTTTTACTGACATTGATATGGGAGCGATTATTAACTTACCTGTGCTCGTGACTTGTGGAATTTTGCCATCGTTTAGAGATTAGGTCATTAAGATGTTGTCGTAATAGTGACGACAAATACCCGAAAAATGCCTGATCAATTAGATAAATGTATTTTTTAAATATCTATTATTTCGGTATCGTGGTATTTACCATTGTGTTTATTTTAAGATTAACGAAAATACGGTGAAGTCGGTTGTAGCAACTTAATCAAAGGCTTTTGTAACTTTGGTAACTAACATTTTTTTACTATTAGTTATTAATGTTATTATTGCCCAGAATAATATGAATAGAGACTTAAATACGTCATTTTTTTGGTTTGATCTTGTTACTGTTTTCAAAGCCAGTTTTCGGGGCGGTACGATTTTACCCAGTTTGGTGCATTATATTATAATATACTTTTCTTATGTACTCCTCGATCTCCTTGCGCACTATTAACTGGCCCTAGCTAGCCGAATACAATATCAGAATAAAATAATCTATTTATTGTCAATTTGACAGCGAAACAACGATACGTGCGTACGTATAATAATTAATAACATAGAGTTATGGAATCGCCCAATCCCGGGATTGTAAAAAAATATGAAAAAACAGTATTTTTAGAAATCCGGGATTTAAGTACTATCCTTGTTGATCCCAATTTTTACTATTATTAAGAGGAACAATCTGTGAAGTTGTAGCTTTTTGGCAGATCAGTTTTAAACAGAGTTATTTAGCAAACCTTTATACAACGTGTTAATAAAATAAAGCAAAACCTGAAAACCGTTTGTTCAGAATCGAGAGTAGAATGCGAAAAAAATAAAAAATAAATTTTTTGACGCGATTTATTTTTTACATTTGTATGGAGCAGGTCGCCCCAGTCGGCCAACACTCCATACAAATGTAAAAAATAAATCTTGTCAAAAATTTTATTTTTTATTTTTTTCGCATTCTATGCTCGATTCTGAACAAACGATTTTCAGGTTTTGCGTTATTTTATTAACACGTTGTATATAGTGATATTGTTTTATCATTTGTTAAAATGTAATAGAATTTTATTTCATGTAATATAAACCAGAATCATTGTTGTTCAAAAACAAATGTAAGTCCCGGAATCCCGAAGCATATCCATATTAACATAATGTTTGAGCTTTTGGGTCATTCACTCCGTGTTGCACCGGTAATTCTAATCATTGGTAATGGGTAATCTCTAGAACCACTGGGCACAGAAAAAAAAAACACCAATGTACTTGTAAAATGGGTTTTCTGATTGGTCATAGGTTTATGCTACGGGTTTGCCTGCGTTCTTCGCAATTTGGAGCTAGTGCTCATATAAAGAGGTTTACCTTATTTTTATTTTTCTATTTTTCTATTGATTTTACTATCGATGTTGTTATCGGATGAAAGCGGACCGAAAATTAGATTTGGATTGGATTAATTAGATTGCGGCGGCTGTCGTAGTGACAAAAATAAATGCCTTATTCATTATTATAATTACGTTCATGCCGACGTTGTTATCTTTAAACAACCTTTTAACTTGGCGATAGGGCGTACACGTGCCGAAAGGTAGAGTAGTATTGTGATATTTCTTATTGTTTTCAGAGTAAACCTACACACGGTATCAGTATTGACAAAAAAAACCATAAAACCTTAATTTTCGCAAACGTTCGGGCCTATGCAAGTTGTATATAATTTACTTTACCTTCTAGTGAAGTGAGGACGTATGACTTGCAGTGAATTTTGTTAATGTTGTGGTTTTTGATGCGTTTGTACCTGATTTAATTGACGACTTTGGCTACTGTTTATGGACACTGATTGCTGCATTTCGATTGTTGATTGTTTGATTTACAAATGAATGTTATATAGGTGAGTGTATACATTTGAATATTTTGTTATAAATGTTGTCACCAAGTCTTTAAAGTATTAATTTGTAATGTCATTTCAATACGCATATTACTAGTATTACTACTTAAGTACAATAACTACGAAGTTATGAACAGTAGTAAAATCCCGGACATCCAAAATAATGTTTACTCATCACTTTAAGAATCCCGGCATTGGATGGTGTTAGTGTGAGGGTGTGTTATTTGCGCAAATACGATCTAGTTAATTTTGACGTCAAAACAAACAATTTTAAATACCATGATGCTATCTTTCGGCACGCGTACACCTTGTCGCAAATGTGAATGTTTAAGTTGATAAAGGTCGCGCTCATAACAAACTTGGTAAAATATATGTATAATAATGAATAAGGTATTTATTGTTGTAATTATGACTGTCACCGTATTCTGGTTAATCTTAAAACAATGGCAAATACCACGAACCGTGAGCTTTCGGCCCGCATCCTACCGCGCAGGTAAGCATACCGATAACAACGTCGGTAAAGTAAAAAAATACTAATAATGTAACAAATCTCTACATTTCTATACGCATATTAATACGTTAACTAAAATTATTGAAATTTATACACGAATCGCATCAAAACGCTTTTAAAGAGTAATTTTCATAATCCCGGGATTAGGTGGTTTAACAACTCTATGTTAGGTGCACACGCGCCGCCGCCTCAAATATTATCCTATCAACTAATGATTCCCGCGATGCGACTCACGCGACACGCCGTGGAAAATCTTTTGTTCTTATACCTTCATATTTTGCCGACTACTCTTTTTGCCAGCATGTGTTTATTTTTCAAAGTAAATAAATAAACGGAGGTAATCAGTATTTGTCTATGCACTGTGCCAGGCGTATCGAGTGACCTCCTGTGAAAAAATATTATATTCGATTCATACCGGTGCAAATAATTGTGATGGAAAACATTCGTAAGTACATTCTTACATTGGTATTCGTTACTTAGTAATTTATTAACCGATATGATACAGAGAAAGAATATAATGGGGATTATAAAATGATCGGGGTAACTTCCTCGTTAAAAATAACAAGAAAACAAAAAAATATTTAATTAAATAATTTGTTTCGTGATAAGGGTATTTTTAGTAATTTATTGATATTTTATTTTTACCAGGGCTGCAAGAAAATTAAAAGACTTGGTATTTTTTTGGATTACAAGGAGTGAAATTACAAGATTTTAATTATATACAAAAAAAATGCGATAAAGAAAATTATCTTTCGTTACAGTTAAAAAAACTCTGGAGCTTGGTGACATAGCTGTACACTGTACAGTTTAAAATTACAAATTATATGGAAAAAACTACTCCATATCCAAGTAATTCAGAATATATTACTGCTGATGTAAGTATTATCACACAAAAAGTATTTAACTACGTATTAAGTAACGTATTCCATAATAATGTACATTCATTACCTATAAAAAATACTAAATTTAACTTTTAATTATACTATATATTTATTTCATTCATTACTTAAGAGCCCTTAAGTTACTTTTACTGCCACTGAACTTTCAAAACTTACTGTTTTTTTTATAAAAAGTTAAATTGTGTGTGTCATGACATAAAATCTATTAAATTGAATAACTAGGTACCCACTGGGATTCTGATCCCATGAAACAGCAACGCGAGTACGATACGCGAGACTCTATAACATGTTTTATTTAAATAAAAGCAGCTGATGATACGGTTACCATAACCCACTGAAAACCCCAAACAAAAACTCTATCCCAATAGGGTTTGAGGTTAACCCTATTAGAGGTTAAGGTTACCACTTCCGATAAGGTTACCATAACAAAAGGTTAACCCCATGATAGGGTAACCCAATGAAGGGTAACCTAATTGATAGGGTAACCGGATCGATGCGGTTAACCTTAAAGACGGGTTTTCCGGTCCGTGTAATAAGTAATAAATAAAAGCTCTCACAGGAATCGAATTCAGTCATTGTCGTTTGTGACTTGAGCGATCGATTTAGTGTTGTTTGTGTTCATAATGTTGTTTACGTTTTAATAGCCAGTTTAGTAAAAGTTTCATCCTCTGTAAATTCCACAAGTACATCCCACGCCCACGCAAAAGGCAATTACATTTAGGGATTTATTACGGTGGAAACTGATATCTTATAAATTTATGTAGACATGGCATCGTGAGAATTAAAACTTTATTATAATGCATCGAGAAACAATAAAGTATCCAGTAAATTACTCCCATGCAAAAGGCAATAACATTTGGCTGTTTATTGTATGCAGGTGGGATCGTGAGAATTAACATTTTGTAATATTTCGGGGAACGATAAGCATCATTATTTATTATGAAATGGTTTGGTATTGGTTTTTGTTCTACTCCCATGCAAAGGCAATAACATTTGGCTATTTATTGTATGCAGGTAGGATCGTGATAATTAACATTTTGTAATATTTAGGGGAACGATAAGCATAATTATTTATTATGAAATGGTTTGGTATTTTATTGGTTATCAAAGTAAGAAAATCAAAACTGCAGGTTCTAACGCGTTGCATTTCTATATAAGCATCGCAGAAGGTAAACTAGTTAGGACAAGTTTCAGGCAACGAACAGGTGTAGGTTTGATTCTATACGTGGCATGTGAGTGTGTGTGTGTGTGTTTGTTGATCAATAAAAGGAGAACTCAAATCGATAGGACCGTCATTCATTCAGATGAGTTTGTCTGGAAGCAGTTTCAAGTGTTAAGTGTATTTCAAGTAGTTGAAAGTACTGAGAGGTATATCGTTAGTTTTAATATTGAAACTCTGTGTGTGTCTGCATCTTATTACGACTAAAAATGGAGGTACGTTCAACATTAACTTACTATTATATGGGTTACAGATGGAGCCCATAATTTTATTTGCTATAAATATTAAGTTATTTCTTGGACACTGTAATCTTTTCATGATTGTTATAAAAATTAACCTAACCTAATCTACTGGGTTCTTTAGAAACTTTATTAAATTGTCATGAAAATGTTACGGTTAGAGAGAATCACCGGAAAAACGACAGTACACCCGTGCGAAAACCAGACTTCATCGAACTGAACGACACAAACATGTCTGTCGACAACTTAACAGATGAAGATCTGCATGTACCCGGCGACACACAAAATAACACCCTAAATAACACCCTAATAACACCCAGTGGACCGCCCCAGCATGCACCACCTACGCTACCAAACAGTATCTTGCAACAATTCGAGGAACTCCTAGATAGGAAGCTAAACGATAACAAGCACTCAATGACTACAGATCTAAAGTCCTTTATCCTTGTACAAGTTAACGGTGCAATATCTAGTCTAAAAAACGAGATTAGCCTTAAAATAAACACCGTACAATTGGAGCAAAGCAACCAAAAGGCGAATATAGAAAAAATAAATAAAACTATACTTGAACTTGAGGCGGAAAACCAGACACTCCAAGAAGAGATCCATGATTTAAAAATAAGCATGATTCAGTTTAAGAACTCTGTAACGATAAACCACGCCAAAAACAACGGAACGGACAGTATCTGTAAAAAAATTGTATTACATGGACTTGCGTCGAGCCACTGGGAAACGGAAAACGAGCTATACGATCGAGTGATAAACGTCTTTCAAGAAATTATGAATGTAAACCTAATCAACTATATCGAAGACCTAACCAGGATCGGCAGGATAAAAGACCGATAGTTATAGAACTTTTGAGCAAAAAAGTAACGAAATTTTTACTTGAAAACAAGAACTTTTTCAGGGCAACTGGATTATCAATAACAGAGTTTTTGGACCAGGAAGCATTGCAAAATAGGAAAAAACTTCAAGAAAATCTTCGCAAAGCTCGGCAAGAGGGCCATCATGCCATAATTAGAAACAGTACACTAATTATAAACGGGAAACGGTACACGGAGACGCTTACCAACCATACTGAAAGAACTTCAACGCAGATAGCCAAGGAAAATACTGTAAACATAGATGAGCAAGTAGAAACTAGGAAGTCAACATCCTCATCAAGCCCATCCAGCTCTTGCACATTGGGACAGGCAGGTAAGACCGTTTTACCCGACAATGAACGAGAACCTCAGTCCTTTCGAGAGTAAATTCGTAATTTATGTACAAAACATGCAAAGTTTAAAAAATAAGGCTCATATATTAGAAACATTTATAAATAAGAAGAACATCCAAGCAATATGCCTTTCCGAAACCTGGATCTCAGAGGCACAAAAAGATTTAATACAAATCTATGGATACACCTTCGCAGCTGCTTATTATCGTAAACACCGACAAGGAGGTGGGGTGGCGATTCTATTACAAAAACAAGTGAAGTATAAAGAAAGACCAGACATCGCAGCTTTATCCCAGGAGTATATTGTGGAATGTTGTGGTATAGAAATCCCAGAAGAAAAAATTGTATTAATTAATATTTATAGGCCCGACCGTGAATTAGACACTTTCTTCTACTGCCTTAATGAACTGTTAGATAAAATTAAACATTGTGAACAAAACAAAAGCATAATTATAACTGGTGATTTTAACATAAATGTTAACACGAATAACGTAAACTCGAAAAAACTTGTAGATACTATGATGTGTTATAACTTGAAACAAGTAGTTAATAAACCAACTAGGGAAGTAAATGATGCAAGCACTTGTATAGATCTGATATTTACCAATATGATAGACTACAAAATCGATGTAAAAGACCACGGCATATCGGACCATAAAGGACTGCTATATGAGATTATGAGCAAAAACGACACGCGACCACAAAATAAGCAAGATTATTGGTCTACCAAAAATAGGAAGTTTAGCGAGACGAACATGCTGAAGTTTAAAGAATCTCTTAAATGTATTGAATGGGCTAAAATAATATCAGCAACCAACGATACGAACAGAAACTTCAACTTGTTTATAGCTCGACTAAAAGAACTCCTAAATACGCATATACCTAAAAAGAAAATTAAATGACGACTAGAAAATGAAAATAAATGCACTTGGCTGACAAAAGGCTTAAAAAGATCATGTAGAAACAAAAGATTGTTAAAAATCCTTGTGAATCAATTCAAAAATGACATTATTACTAAACATTATAAAATATACGAAAAGCTCTTAAAGAAATGTATACATAAATAAAAAAAAAAATCTTATGCTAATTATATAAATAGATCTAATAATAAAGTAAAGTCAATGTGGACTATTATAAAAAACGTAACAAAAAGGAACACGAGACAATCAATCCAAAACATAAGTTTAAAAATCGGTAATAATATTTTAGAATCGGCCCAACAAATAGCCGATACATTTAATAAACACTTCGCAGCGGTGGGTGAGTCATCGCCGCTACCGACAGCGCCCGCGCCGGCTTTGTGTGCGGCTGAGCGCTCGGACCCTACCCCCGCTTTGAACTCGATTTTTATTCGGCATACCACCGAGCTCGAAATATACAACATATTAAGGCATATGAAAAATAAAAAAAGCTATGGAAAGGATGAAATCCCTCCGGCACTACTAAGACTATGCGCATCGGAACTAAGCGCCCCCTTAACATGTCTAGTAAACCAATCTTATGACGAAAGTACCTTCCCAGATGCTCTTAAAATATCCATTATACATCCTATTCTAAAACCAGGTAGCGACAAGCACGACGTAAACCAATATAGACCAATTTCTTTGCTTCCTGCCCTATCGAAAGTCTATGAAAAAACAATGTCGAACCGTCTGTACTCATTTTTCGAGAAGTATAACCTGTTAGACAGCAATCAGTACGGCTTTAGAAAAAATTGCTCTATGGAACTGGCTGTCTATAAATTTATCCAATCAGCCTTAGATATAATAGATAAAAAACAATACGCTGTAGGGCTATTACTGGACATGTCCAAAGCATATGATAGAGTATCCCACCCTATTTTGCTAAATAAACTTTACTCAATGGGAATCAGAGGTATGGCCTACCAGTGGCTAAAGTCATACCTACACAACCGGTACCAACAAGTACAGATCAAGCACTACAACCGGGAGTCGAAAGAACTAAGTACAATAACGTCACAAATGTGCCGAACTACCTGCTCTGTACCACAAGGGTCTGTAATCGCCTGCCTTCTGTTTATTGCCTATATAAATGATTTACCTAAAACTATAGGTAGAACTTGTGTAATGTTTGCCGATGACGTGTCCATACTTTTAGGGGCCAAAAGTAGTACGGAATGCAACGAACGGCTTCAACAAACTATGCAAAAAATAACTGTCTGGCTAAATGAGCAAAACCTATTACTAAACCTTAAGAAAACAAAAATACTCCAATTCAAACCCTCTCAGAAAAAACCACTGGAAATAAAATTACAAATAGATGATCAGTGCATTGAAGAAGTTAGTGAACTTAAGTTATTAGGGATAGGGATTGATACGAGTATTAACTGGAAGAGCCATATCCAGAATGTAAAATCAAAACTGGCGAGGTTTGTATACGCGCTTAGTATTTGTAATATATAATTTGTCACACCTAGGATATTGCGTTCCTTTTCTTTCTTTTTGTTGGCCCGATATTATTCCTAATGTTGGCCAACCTATAACGCGTTGTTACATTCTCGTCGTATCTGTGCGCACCTGCCTTTGTCCGGTGTGTTTAGTCTGTGGTTCGGTGTTGCCAGGTTGTTAATTCCGATTACCCTGACCGCTGAAGGAGCGGGCATAAATAGCTTTCGTTACTAATAAACTTGACAATGCGACAGCCAAGGAGGTTTGTGTTATTTTCGTTTCAGCTGTCCAAGCCCTCGTGTGAGGAACGATACATTTTTGTCACACTTAGACTCGGCGATCATTGGCGTTCGCTCGGACGCCCGGGGAGTTGCGATTGGAAGGCTGGCAACCCGAGATTTTAAGAAAAAGAAAGAAGTAAAAGAGAACGCGTGGCAAGACGCCTCGCTTATTAAAGTTAAATTGTAATTCTTCCTCTCTAACCAGCCCGATTGACATACCGGCATACTAATTGGACCGCGTGGGCCGCATCGGGCCCCCCGAGTTGTTGGGAGCCGATTGCTCCAGCGAGCTGGTTAGAGAGGAAGAATTACAATTTAACTTTAATAAGCGAGGCGTCTTGCCACGCGTTCTCTTTTACTTCTTTCTTTTTCTTAAAATCTCGGGTTGCCAGCCTTCCAATCGCAACTCCCCGGGCGTCCGAGCGAACGCCAATGATCGCCGAGTCTAAGTGTGACAAAAATGTATCGTTCCTCACACGAGGGCTTGGACAGCTGAAACGAAAATAACACAAACCTCCTTGGCTGTCGCATTGTCGAGTTTATTAGTAACTGTCGGCGACCGCGTAAGAGGACGAAGAGGTAGACGCGCGGGAGGAGAGGTTCCGCCAGAGCCAGATCAACCGTCAACGAGAACGCGCGCGCGCACCCAGTTAAAATAAAGACAAAAATCATTTGTAACCACTATTCGGGAGTAAATCTTATGTATCAAGAATCAGCATTTTATAATCATCACCAACAAAACTGGCGACCGTACAAGGACACTTAAGGAACGAATACAACGGTGGAATTCATTATTCAAGGAACAAATTTCAAACTTGGCTTCACATCGCATCGGAAATACTGGCTGGAACAACAAGTATTGTGTATCAGTGGCACATCACGGCGACATCAGAATAACCAGGGGAGTAGCTCTGTCCTTATTCCTTTATTACCTTAACTCCGTTCAATTTGTTTAAAGACGAGTTCGATTGCAAGTGTGTAATACCAGTATTTTTTTGTGTGCATATTTTGGTGTCGCGTAAGACTAAGATATATTTTTTTAGTTTTACGAATACCAGGGTGCTTATACGTTTACGTGTGTTGGCTATTTTAAATGCGTAGGTTGTTTCAGGCAATTGCCTTTATAAAAAGTGTTTACTTAAATTCAAGCACTGCTTAATGCAACGACTGAAAACTTAACTCTTAAATTAGGTATAGCTCAACGCTTAAATAGCACGTAAATACATATATATATTAATCTAGCCCAGCGTTCTCGCCATAATTAATATAAGTAATTATTTTTCATTATTGCTGCAACCAGCTGTTCATTGCACTTATTTTTTGCACTTTATTATTGGAAGCAAACTTTCTGCCCTTATTATTTATTTGCTCGCTTACCTATACATTTCTACACTTAATAAAACCACAGCAGTCAAACGTAAACTTAAATCTAATAAATAACATTTGCCAATTTGTTATCGCCGAACATTCCAGGCGAAATCGGGTAACTCGCTGCCAGTAATTGCAACTGTGCCTTGTCATCGTGCACTGAATTGCGCACGGCGCTGCTGCACCGTGTCTCATCGCGTCGAAGCGCACGCACTATCGAAAGGGCACGGCGCGACGCCGCCGTGTCTCACCGTGTCAATACATCGGGTGCCTACCGCGTCTATTGTTAACTGGTTTGGTGCACATTTATTTGTTTAACTCATTGTTTACTTAATCTGTTTGCCATAAAAATGCCGGATGAAACTTCGAAATTTAGTGAATCTTCTACTGGTGAATCTGAGGTGAAGAAAATTAAAGACTTAACTAAATCACGGGGTATCATTAAGGGACGTTTAACGCGATTTAGAGATTATGTTTCACTCTTTAACACAAGTAAACAAGAGGACATTAGTGACTTAAAAATTAAAGAATTGAAAGTTCGTTTAGAAAAAAATGAGAACTTGTTGTTTGAGTTTAATGAGGTGCAGTATCAACTTGATATGTTATTATCTGAGGAAGATGTCAGTGAGGTGGAAACCTTTGAAGGCAATTACTATAGCACAGTGTCGTTAGCACAACACATACTTGAATCGCGTCAAAAAAATCAGGAAGAAAAAGAAGGGAGCCTGCACTCTGCTCGCTCAGCATGTTCTAATTCATGTAGTAATCACAATTTTAGTAATATTAAACTACCCACAATAAAATTACCTACCTATGACGGTAATTATTTAAAATGGTTGGAATTTAGGGACACTTTTGAGTCGTTAATTCACTCGAATGATTCCATATCAGACATAAATAAGTTCCATTATTTGAGATCATCGTTGGAGGGTGGTGCTGCTTTAATTATAAAGTCATTAGAGTTTAGCTCTAAAAATTATACCATTGCTTGGGATTTAATTTGTGAGCGTTATGACAATAAAAAGGTTCTTATCAATAACCACTTAAAGGCGTTATTTGAAATGGAATGCGTGTCATATGAGTCACACCGAGCAATACGGTTCTTGATTGACCACGTCTCAAAAAACTTAAGGGCGCTTAATACATTGGAACAGCCCACTGCTAAATGGGATATTCTCATTATATACCTTGTGTCCACGAAATTAGATGCGACCACATTCAGCAAATGGGAAGAGTATAAAAACACATTTAAAAACTTACCCGCTTTATCTGATTTTATGCAGTTTTTGCGTAATCGTGCTGATATTCTCGAGACAATGGCAATCAGCAGAAGCGACAAGCGCGATCACAAACCTAATTTCTACAAAGATAATCAGAGAAAAACTGAATTTAAAAATAAAGATCATTACCATAATAAAACTTCTAAGAGCTTTGTCACCTCTGCCAATGCCAAGCCGGCTTTTTCATGTCCTTTTTGTAATCAGCAACACCGGATCATGGACTGCCCGGCTTTTAAGCAATTGTCCCCTGAAAATAGATGTATAGAGGTCTCTAAATTAAACCTTTGCTCGAATTGCTTGCGTAGGGGTCATGTGGTGAACGAATGCCGACTCTTTGGCACCTGTAAGACCTGTAAAAGGAAACATAATACATTACTGCACGTAGATACTCACAATAGTCACATTCCTGAAACAAGCACAACGTTTAATCATTGCAGCTACTTACCTGTATCCTTGCCAGCTCGGTCTTCTGGTCAAGTTGTTCTTGGCACTGCTCTAGTGAAAGTGATAAATCCTGAAAATAAAAATACTTACCTAGCACGCGCTTTACTCGATGCGGGCAGCCAATCGTCCTTCATAACGGCAAACCTGAAAGAAAAAATCGGATTCATAAGTAAGGGTACGGATACATTATGTATATCCGGCATAAATAATTGTCAAATGCCCATATCTGATAGCTGTGAAATGACGATACAATCACGTGTCAACGACTTCAGTACACGTCTTAAATGTTTGGTGGTTCCAAAAATAACTGGATTGTTGCCCAATTCCTTAATTAATGTTACAGAGCTTAACTTACCTCGTAATATACAACTGGCGGATCCTAACTTTTTCCGTCCTTCAGATGTTGATTTACTACTGGGCGCAGAGTTGTTTTTTGAACTTATGTCTCCTAACCAGATAAAACTAGGATTGGACAAACCGTTACTCCAAGAATCTAAGTTAGGTTGGATTGTGGCAGGTCCTCTTTATACTAGCAACCTGCAAGAAAAAAGACAAGTACATTGTAACTTTACTAAAGAGATCAGTGATCAACTGACAAAGTTTTGGACTCTTGAAGAAGTTCCAACCTCAAAACCAACTATGTCAGCTGATGACGAATTTTGCGAACGCTACTTTACTGAGACTACAAAGCGTCTTGAGGATGGTAGGTTTTCGGTTTTGATGCCTTTTAAAGAATCCCCTGAATTAGCTCTCGGTGATTCCTACTTGATGGCGGAAAAGCGTTTCTTGAGCCTTGAGAGAAGGCTGAATAAAGACATTAATTTGAAAAAAGAATATAGTAAGTTCATTAACGAGTATGAGGAACTAGGTCACTTAACTCAGATCAGCAAACCCCAATTCGGTTTCTTTGCGCCTCATCATTCAGTGACACGTCAAAAAAGTGAAACGACGAAATTACGTGTAGTATTTGACTGCTCCGCAAAGACATCATCTAACAAGTCCCTTAACGACATTCAACACGTTGGCCCTGTAGTCCAGGATGAGTTGTTCAATATTCTAGTTCGATACCGCCAGCATAAATACGTGTTATCCGGAGACATTCAAAAGATGTATAGACAAATCATGGTTGACGAGTCGCAAAGACACCTCCAGCTTGTTTTATGGAGAGAACAGGATAACATGCCGCTTAAAACTCTGCAGCTGAACTCCGTCACATACGGAACAGCCTGTGCGCCTTACTTGGCCACTAGATGCCTCGTTCAGTTAGCAACGGAATGCTCAGATCCTGTTGTCTCTCAAATTATCAAAAACGACTTTTATGTCGACGATCTCTTGACAGGTGCTGCAACAGAGGACGAATTAGCTTATATTAAAGAAACGGTTACTGAGGTTCTCAATTCTGCAGGTTTTCCTTTACATAAATTTCGAACAAATTGTCCACAAATCTGTCAAGGAGCCGTCGAATCAGACTCTCATAATTTATCAAAAGAGTCTAGCGTACTGGGCGTCTTGTGGGCACCTACCTCAGATACACTCAGATTTGAAATAAATGTCGACAAAAATGAAACAAAGATTACCAAGCGTGTCATCTTATCAAACACATGCAAGATATTTGACCCGTTAGGTTTGTTGAGCCCTTGTACAATCACATTAAAGATTATTTTGCAAAAACTTTGGCAACTTAAATTAGATTGGGATGACAATGTCCCAAACGGCATAAAAAAGACTTGGGAGAAGGTTACAAAAAATTTAGATGTTTTGCTCTCACTTTCGATCCCCAGGTTTGTTTTGGGCCCTTCTACTGTCATCACAGAAGTTCATTGCTTCGTAGATGCCTCACAAGACGCTTATGCCGCTTGTGTGTATCTACGCTCAATAGGTAGCGATGGTAACGTTAGCACCAAACTCTTGTGCGCGAAAACTCGTGTGGTGCCTTTAAAACCCGTAACAATTCCACGGCTCGAACTCTGTTCTGCTCTTCTCGGCGCACGCTTAACAACAAAGGTTTGTGAAGCTTTGCGTTGCAAAGTTGATTCAAAAACGTTTTGGTCAGATTCCACAATAACATTAGCATGGATTAAGACTCAGCCGAAACTCTTAAAGACGTTCGTTTGCAACAGAGTCAATGAAATCCATGAGTTAACATAACGAGAATCGTGGAGGCATGTACCGACAGATGTCAATCCGGCGGACATGGCATCGAGAGGGATTGAACCCAGTGCACTTGTCGATTCTGCATTGTGGTGGAGTGGTCCTCGGTTTTTGTCAAGGCCCGAATCTGAATGGCCACAGCAACATGTTAATGCGGTAACCCAATTAACTGAAATTAAAGTACACCATGCTCAAAGCAATGATCTCAAATTTCTTAACTTCGAAAAATATTCGAATCCTTCACGACTGAAACGAACATTCGCGTATATTTTCAGATTCGTCAATAATTGTAAAAAACATACGAAGAGACTGACGGGTTCTCTTAATGAAACGGAACTTCATCAATCTCTCACTTATATTCTCAAAACCGCACAGCAAGACTCGTTTGGTCCCGAGATAAATGCACTTCATCAAAATAAGTCCCTAAAAGCAAATTCTAATATTTTGCAATTATCTCCCTGTATTGATGACAGTGGACTATTGCGAGTAGGCGGTCGTTTGGAAAATGCGAATCTTAATTACGACGCAAAGCACCCCATTTTATTGAGGTCTAATCATCATCTAACAAAAATAATGATGTCAAGTGAACATACGAGATTATTTCACGCTGGTCCTCAACTGCTTCTCAGCTCCTTTAGAGAACAGTACTGGCCCATTGGAGGCAGAGCACTCGCTAGAAGGATA
Organism: Epinotia ramella; assembly: GCA_947578815.1. Classification (NCBI taxonomy): domain Eukaryota; kingdom Metazoa; phylum Arthropoda; class Insecta; order Lepidoptera; family Tortricidae; genus Epinotia; species Epinotia ramella. The sequence goes on along the minus strand of OX388211.1, from coordinate 9,017,478 downwards.
GTTCGTAAATGTGTCACTTGCGTCAGAATGAAAGGCAAAACTATGGAGCCATTGATGGGTAACTTACCAATGACGAGGGTGTCTCAATCGTATACCTTCCAAATCACAGGAACTGATTTCGCTGGCCCTTTCATGATTGCTAGTAAAAAAGGTCGGGGTAGTAGAACAACAAAATGCTATTTGTGCATCTTTATTTGTTTTTCTACTAAGGCCGTGCACCTTGAGACGGTCAGTGATCTCACAACTCAAGCCTTTATTTCTTGCCTCAAGAGATTTATCGCTAGAAGAGGTAAACCTGATTACATTTGCTGCGACAATGGCAAAAATTTCGTCGGAGCGAACAATGAGTTAGGCAGGGTGTTGCAGTCAAATAGGAGTAGTTTATCTGATTTTGCAACCAGCAGGGGCATAAAGTTTGTTTTCAATCCCGTATTCTCCTACCTTTGGCGGCCTCTGGGAGGCAGGCGTTAAGAGTGCCAAATTTCACCTGAAGCGTATAGCAGGAAATGTTAGTCTTACATACGAGGAGTTGAGCACGCTCTTTACTCAAATTGAAGCGATCCTCAACTCCCGTCCCCTAACTCCTTTATCACCCGACCCAAACGATTTTTCTCCTTTGACCCCAGGGCACTTCCTCATCGGGCGGCCACTGACGTCACTACCAAGCCCTCATAAACCTGAAAGCATGAAAATTCGCACAAGATACCAGTTGGTTGAGCAGCTCCGATGCAATTTCTGGGAAAGATGGAGAAAAGAATATCTGGCCGAATTACAACAGCGAACGAAATGGCGTTCCAGGCAGATAAACCTTAAAGAAGGAGACATGGTGGTCTTCAAAGAACCCAACCTACCACCACTTAAATGGAGACTCGGCCGAGTTCAGCGGCTTTATCCTGGCGACGATGGAGTGGTGCGAGTTGCTGATTTCCTTACTTACCGAGGCGTAGAGCGGCGTGGCGTTAACAAGGTCTGTCCCTTACCAACCACGATGGAAGAGCCTGATGTCTTGGAAGAAGCTGCATGTCCTTCCAAGGGCGGGGAGGATGTCGGCGACCGCGTAAGAGGACGAAGAGGTAGACGCGCGGGAGGAGAGGTCCCGCCAGAGCCAGATCAACCGTCAACGAGAACGCGCGCGCGCACCCAGTTAAAATAAAGACAAAAATCATTTGTAACCACTATTCGGGAGTAAATCTTATGTATCAAGAATCTGCATTTTATAATCATCACCAACAGTAACGAAAGCTATTTATGCCCGCTCCTTCAGCGGTCAGGGTAATCGGAATTAACAACCTGGCAACACCGAACCACAGACTAAACACACCGGACAAAGGCAGGTGCGCACAGATACGACGAGAATGTAACAACGCGTTATAGGTTGGCCAACATTAGGAATAATATCGGGCCAACAAAAAGAAAGAAAAGGAACGCAATATCCTAGGTGTGACAAATTATATATTACATTTTTTTTTTTTTTTTTTTTTTTGTATCTTTACTTTCCAAAATTACAAATACAACAATATTCAAAGTTTTAATAGTAAAGACGTAATATCGCCTACGCGTACGCGACCTCCAAATTAGAGGTGTTCCCGCATTATAATCCAGTTGCATGTCAATTGATTGCAGCGATAAATTGTCTGTAGACCTCTTAATCGAGTCACTGAATATAAAATGTCAAAGGTTATACCTAGATCTATCTTAATTTAGCGACATGGCTGTCTAAACTGGAACCTTGTCAACTGCTACATCCATTATGCATTATTCCAATATTTTCAGAGCTTAGCAAGTCTAGTCTTCTAAGAAGTCATCAAGCCATTTCTCGAGATCCTCAGGCGATTCAATGACTGAATCTTTCATGGGTTCAGTAGGAGCGGGTGAAGCTTTTTTCACAACTTTGGTCTCAGGAGCAGGAGTCGCCTTTACTTCCGGCTTTTTATCAAGATTAAAACGATTCGTTTCGATAATAATATCAGCAATATCGTCAATTGCTTCATTTTGTTGTTTATGCTTCGCTGGTTCATTTACTTCATCTTGATTTCTTTTAAATACAGTCTCTACTGCATCTTTTTCTTTAGGCGCTTCAGTTTTATTCGATATAGATTCATCAAAGTTAATTTCGTTCTCATCATTTCTGTCTACTTCAGACTCTGATTTCCGCTCGTCTCGAGCTTCATCTGTTTTACTCAAGTCTCTCAAACTGTTGATTAATTTATCCTGGATTTCGGATTCCGCTGTTGCTATCTTAAAGTACTTATGTTTATACCTGGACGTACTTTGGTCCATGGAAAGTATATCTGCTTCAGAGAAGATGCTCTTATCAATGCCATTTCTTTCGTAGAAAGGTATAGTGCATAGAGCAGTAGCAAGGTCGTTTGAGTTTATGTCGAAGTATTTGTCGTACAGTGAGGGGCCTGTGAGGTGATGTCCCAGGATTTCTCGTGTTTGAATTGGAAATGGCCGCCGAGGGACTGAGGTGCTTGGATGAGTTTCTCATAATCAGCTCCCAAGTTCTCCTGCTCCTCAATGTCGTCATAGCTCTCAATAGGAACCTCATACTTGGCCCAGTTGCTTTTAATCTCTTTGTTCTTATACTTGGAGTTGGCCTCTTCTGTGATTTTGAGGATATCATCAGTTTCTCTTTTCAATGCTTTATAGAACTCTGGTCCGGGGTCGTCAAATAATTGTTTTTCAGGAGCTGCGACTTTACCTTCCTCTGTTCTCTTTTCAGATTTCTTCTCACCAGCTCCCTGGTTCTGCTGCTGGCGAGGTTTCCTCTGCTCTTTAGGATCATGTTTGCCTTTCTTTTGTAGATTTTTCTTTGATTCAGGATCCGGCATATTTCATTAACTATTTATTGTAATATTAATTGATACAGCTGGCTACAAATGTTTGCCAGCTGGACGAGCTGTGCTTCGAATGGAAAGAAGTTATCCCTCAAGACTTCCGCTTAGAGGTCATGATGAATAACCATTCGGTTCCAACCGCTGCGCATTTGGGCACAGCAAAGACGTACAAAAGGCTAAAATTGCGCTACTTTTGGCCAGGTATGTATCAGGACGTCGTCCGGTACGTAGCAAACTGCTCTGCGTGTGCCGCACATAAGCATAGTCAGCTTCCCACCCCAGGCTTTATGGGAAGCGCGAAGGTTTGTTGTCGCCCTTTCCAATGCCTGAGCTTGGATCTTGTTGGACCTTTACCCCCCTCGCGGAAGTTGAACACTTACTTGCTGGTGGTAGTGTGCTGTTTCACCAAGTATTGTATGCTGTTTCCCATGCGACGCGCCACTGGAGCAGTCATTTCCCAAAGGCTAGAGGACCACGTATTCATGATCCACGGAATACCTCAAACCATTATTGCAGATAACGCTTCGTATTTCACTGGCGGCGACGTTCAAAGGTTGTTCGCGAATTATAACATACCACAGCTGCATTACACGCCTGTGTATTGCCCACAGGTCAACACAGTGGAGCGCTACAACAGGACCCTCGTAACAGCCATTTCCACGTTCATTGAGTCAGACCACCGCATGTGGGATTCCAACATTTCGCGTATTCAGTTTGCAGTGAATACTTCGGTGAACGATTCTACTTCTTACACCCCGTTCCTACTAGTACACGGACGGGAGGCGGTTCCCGATGGTACAATCTATGGTGAACCAGAGGAGGTCGACGAAATTGTTTTTTCATCTAGACGTGATTACCTGAATAAAATCAATACCTTAAGAGATGTCTATCCCACCGTGAGAGAGCTGTTACAGAAATCTCACGATCGCAACATCAAGTACTACAACGATAAGCGCCGTGACATCGAATTCGAAGTTGGAGACGAAGTTTGGAAACGTACCTTTAAACAAAGTAAGGCCAGCAAGTATTTTGCGGCCAAATTGGCTCCCAAGTATGAGAAGTGCCGCGTGCCGCGCGCAAAAGTGTCCCGTTTAGTGTACGAATTGGAAGATGAAAACGGTAAACGGCTGGGGAAGTGGCATATCAAGGACTGCAAACCGGTGTCTTCGAACGCTGTCTGACGACGTCAGCTGACCCTCACCGCTTGAGCTGCGCCTGCGTGATGGGTCTCCTTTTTTTTTTCTTTTTTTTTTCCCTTTTTTTTTCCTCTTCTCTCCCCTTTCCCTTAACTGGGACTCGGCAATGTACCAAGTCGCCGTGAAGTAAGTGTGGTCTTATTTCCACAAGACTGATTGACATGTGCTGTCGATTACATATAGTTAGTTGTGGCCATTGCTACCGTTTTGTTGTTTTTTTTTTTTAAATGATTTTAATTGTAAATGGAGGAATTATTTAAATTCTTACCCACTGAGGACAGGATGCATTTGGAAGACCATACAGAGTTTTCACAAATGCAGTTTTTTCTTCTGTAGAATAAGTTGAATAGTTTTCAATCTTGTGAGGCATCCCCTTGATGGCTTCAGCCAAAGCCTCCAAATCTTTGGAGAAAATTTTATACAGGGCCTTTCCTTTGATTCCAAGAGCCACAATGGACCCTAACTTGGAGCCGACCACGGTTAGAGGGATGAATGAAACGTCAGCATCGTCTGACACCTTCAGCGTACCATGGGTGCTTTTGAAATGACACCCAGGAGAGAATTGAGTGGAGCTTGGGGTGATTGGCTGGGACCCTGATTTTGAGCTCACTGATGGTGTGGGGCGTTTGGGTTGTGCCTGTGCAGGAACTGACATGTCGAGCATCTTCTTATCCACTGTTTCCATAAAGCCCGTCATGCTTGACATGGTTGCATTCCAAGATACGGCTGCATGCTCAACTGTTTTCTGATAATAGGCATTCTGTTCAGAGGCTCCTTTAACCATCGTCATCAACTCTGTAGCGTAAGTTGTGATGTCAGTGATGGCCTTTTTGGCTTCTTTGGAAATGGCTACCTGATAAACATTGAGTGCAGTTGTAACAGTGCAAAAGAACGCCCAGAAACCATGTTTAGAGGCTAACACAAGGTTTGTTCTGAATTGAGAGAAATCCGATCCAGAACGTTGGACAAGACTCTCATAAGAAGAGAGAAGATCTCCTAGAGAGTCATCATTTTTGTCTGCAATGTCTTTGATGATAGCAATCATGTCAGGGTCACATGGGTTGGAGGACGACAGGAGTTTCTCACGGAATGTTTTTAACAGTCTGTCCGTTTCATTTGATGGATTCACTTGCACTTGTTTTGGTCCAGCTTCTCTTGTTGTAAATAGAGGTTGCTGCTGACCGGAAAGAACTTCATCTGCATCACTAAAGTCAGGCATTCTAGATAAGGCACTTTTGTCCTTGAGGATGGTTGATTTGACGGGAGGGGCCATTTTTGAAAGAATGATACTGATACAGGAAGTTAAAAATAGTAAGATAAAAATACACACTAAGGTAAGATCACAAATGAGATTTTGATAATAAAGGTTCAATGAATGATTGTCCATAAAAAATGTATTATTTTTGTGTCTCTCTCTCTGTAGTGCCGCAGGCCTAGACGCAATCGTTTCCAGCGTCGGCCACGCGGATTCTGTTGATGCCAAGGTGCTGCAGACCTTGTGATTCCGGGCCGGGAATACTCGGATTTCGTCTAGTTTTAATTCTTGTTTGATTTAGGGTTAGTCCTGACCGAGTGCTGATTTGCAGCTCGAGGGCGAGCCGGAATTTTACTCTTTCAGTTATCTTTCCTCGTAAAATTCTCCTGGTTAAGGGGGTGTAATATATAATTTGTCACACCTAGGATATTGCGTTCCTTTTCTTTCTTTTTGTTGGCCCGATATTATTCCTAATGTTGGCCAACCTATAACGCGTTGTTACATTCTCGTCGTATCTGTGCGCACCTGCCTTTGTCCGGTGTGTTTAGTCTGTGGTTCGGTGTTGCCAGGTTGTTAATTCCGATTACCCTGACCGCTGAAGGAGCGGGCATAAATAGCTTTCGTTACTAATAAACTCGACAATGCGACAGCCAAGGAGGTTTGTGTTATTTTCGTTTCAGCTGTCCAAGCCCTCGTGTGAGGAACGATACATTTTTGTCACACTTAGACTCGGCGATCATTGGCGTTCGCTCGGACGCCCGGGGAGTTGCGATTGGAAGGCTGGCAACCCGAGATTTTAAGAAAAAGAAAGAAGTAAAAGAGAACGCGTGGCAAGACGCCTCGCTTATTAAAGTTAAATTGTAATTCTTCCTCTCTAACCAGCCCGATTGACATACCGGCATACTAATTGGACCGCGTGGGCCGCATCGGGCCCCCCGAGTTGTTGGGAGCCGATTGCTCCAGCGAGCTGTTTTCTCGATAACCTTTGGCGCGACGGAACGGCGTCACAGACGGACCCGAGGGCTAGTTACGCCCCGGAGTCGACATTCGTCAATATTTGACCACCAGGCGGGACGATTTTCCTCCAAAAGGAGGTGTTTGGTCGGGGCCACTTCGTAGCCAGGCCGCCTAGATCAACCGAGCTAGCGCCCTGCGTCCGAGGGACATTGAGGAGCACCGCCCGGAGACCAGCTAAGCTTAATTCCTACACTTGTAAACTAGCGCAATCGACCAAAACGTCATCAACAACCCTACCCTAATTTAAGTTTGGTATTAGACACCTATATTATAACCTCCGTTAACTTTCTTTAAATATATAAATATTTACCACAGGACTAGAGTTTCCTTTTTATTCTACCAAACGAAAATACCAATTACATATTCTAAAAAGAAACACAGACCTTGAATCTTCACTAACGGCATACTATGCATATGCCCACGCGTGGCTCCGTTATGGTGTGATCTTGTGGTTCCCCAGCACTGATGCACATGATTTGTTTGTCATGCAAAAGAAGTGTGTCCGCATCCTGACAAACACTCAAGTGCCAAACAGTTGCCGTCCGCACTTTGTTAAACTTAAGCTACTTACATTGCCTTGTATATATATCCTAGAAGCAGCACTGTTTGTCAGAAAGCACACCGAACTATTTAAAACCAAGAGAGAAGTTTATAACAGCAATTATAATAGTAGATCAAAAAACCAGCTAGCTATACCAAACACGAAGTTAGCTATGTGCAAAAAGGGCCCTCATTACCGATGTATTATAATAACAAACAACCTTCCCAATCGCATCAAACTGGAACCTAATAATAAGAAATTTAAAACTATTGTAAAAAAACTCCTACTCGACAAAGCATACTACTCGGTAGATGAGTTTCTAAATGACAAATCCCTTATATAATTCACCTTATTGACATAGTTACCTATTCTTACTCTAGTGATAATACTGTAAACAAATTGAAATCTTGTTAATAATTTATCTACCGACATTAATTTCATTAATTTAATTAATTTCGTTCCATTCATAATTGGTAATTGTATAGTATTAGTATGGATCAACAACACCATGTTATAATTTTTAATAAAATCTATCAATTGGACATTCTCATGTAATTACAATCAAAATTCTTATTATGTTGATGCTATTTCCTAGGGCCAATAGTAAACATTTAACGTGAATTAAGTAAAGAATTAAGATGATACAGTATAAATAACTTTCTCAATACATCCTTACTAATATTATAAATGCGAAAGTGTGTGTTTGTATGTTTGTCCTTCTTTCACGTCGCAACGGAGCGTCTTATTGATGTGATTCTTTTATATGGAAATAGTTTTAGAAGCTGGAGAGTGACATAGGCTACTTTTTCCAGCGGGAAAACCTCGGGAATTCAATATGTTACATTTTCCTATAACCACGCGGGCGAAGCCGGGGGCATCAGCTAGTTTAATCATATGAATTTAATTAATTAATTAATTTTAATTATATGAATCTAGATTTAAGATCAACAAATATTGAGTGCCCTTTACAGGGTGTCATGTACCTACCATCTATTATGCTTGTAACACCTCAATGTACTATGAACATGACTACAATATAATAAAGAATAAAGAATCACTTTTTTATGTATGTCTAATGAAATTATGAATAGGTATGGTATCCGACTGACTTTTTTATATAAGCTTCTAACGAATATTTTTTATTGTTTTAGATACCTAACGAAAATTCTCTTGAGTATACCATGAAAAGTTATTATTATGGTAATTCAACTGATGACGAAATCCAAGGTCCACCAAAACCACTCAAAATTCGAACCCAGAAACGCGTCAACAACATAGATCTATTTTTTGATAAGTCTAAAAAGAAGCAGGCTACGGAATATTCATCTACTGTTGCTCAGTCTGCAAATGGAGGCACCAACTACATACCTTCTCGCGCAGTTGATGTAACAAAGATCACTCATCTCGTTAAAATTGATATCTACGACATAAAAAAGTTACGTGGTGTACCAAGCGATCAACACTGGAAAAACGCGGATACTAGAATAAAATTCTATACGCCGCCTACAAAAAATTAAACCCTCCCCCACCAATGAACCAATGATTTTTTTTTTATATAGTTACACAACGCAAAAGAAGCCATACCTTTCAATACCCGTCAAAACCAACTGCAACTATTTTTTTTATTTTTTATTATCTGCAATCAGTCTCCAGACTATGATCAGATGAGTGGAATGAAGGATGGCGTGTCGTAGATTTAGAGGCCAATGCCTCGTTCACTACTTAGAGAATATGGTTACGTTTGAGTCTCTTAACCACATTGACATTATTGAGCAATCCAGAGGCCAATGGATTGGAGTGATGGGTAAGGCGAGCTATGTGTTGTTCCTTATAGCGGGCGACTTCGGATGCTACTGTTGGCATTTTTACATGCTCGTGAATTTCGTCGTTCCTCGCGAACCATGGAGCATTGGTGATGCATCTAAGAATGTTGTTTTGTACCCTTTGTAGGCAGGCTACATTACTCTTACTGGCTACTCCCCATATTGCGATGCCGTATGACCAGATGGGTTTCAGAATAGCTGTGTATATTAAAAGCTTATTATCCAGTGAGAGCACTGAGTTTCTTGCCATCAGCCAATAAAGTTTTCTGAATTTGTAGTTCACTTGGTCTCTTTTTGCCTTTATGTGATTTTTCCAGGTCATGCGTCGGTCTAAGTGGAATCCGAGGTATTTTACGCAGCTCGTTTGGGGTAGGATGTTGTTTGCCAAGTATACCGGGGGACAGTTGTCTTTTCTCAGGGTAAAGGTAATGTGAGTTGACTTTTGGGCACTAGCTTGAATCCGCCACTTTTGAAGCCAGGCTGAGGTAGAGTCCAGCACTCGTTGTAGTTTGGCACTTGCCGCAATGGGATCGCTGTCTGCTGCCAGGTAGGTTATGTCGTCAGCATAAGTAGCGACGGTGACGTCGTGTTTGGTCGGTAAATCTGCTGTGTAGATGTTGTACAACACAGGTCCGAGGACGGAGCCTTGGGGTACTCCAGCTTTGATAGGGTACAATGAAGACCGTGCGTCTCCATGCTTGACTTGAAAGAGTCTATTGAAGAGGTAAGACTCTAGAATGTGGTACACAGAGTGAGGGAGGGTTTCCTTGATTTTGCAGAGCAGACCTTTGTGCCATACTCTGTCAAACGCTTGTTACACGTCCAAAAATGCAGCAGAGCAGTATTTTTTGCGTTCGAGGCATTGTCTGACAGAGTGATACACACGATGTACTTGTTCGACAGTGGAGTGCGCTTTACGGAATCCAAATTGATGATTGGGAATGATCTCGTTTTGCATCATTGCTTCAGATAGTCTTTTGAGAAATATTCTTTCCCACAGCTTCGAGAGTACAGGAGTCAAGCTTATAGGTCGATATGAAGAACAAGCATGTGGCGGTTTGCCATCTTTGTGAATCATTACGATCTGTGAGACCTTCCATGTATCCGGGAAGTAACAGACTCGAAATATGGCATTAAAAAGGCACGTTAAGAATGTGATGCACTTTTTAGGTAGTTCTTTTAGGACCTCTGGTGTTGCAAGTGTCCATGGGCGGCGGTAATCGCTTACCATCAGGTGATCCGTCTGCTCGTTTGCCTCCTATATCATAAAAAAAAAAAAAAAAAAAAAAAAAATCTTCGGCGTTATCAGATCAAAGCCACGTGCCTTTTTGATATCGAGCAGTTTGATCTCTCTCGCTACTTCCCTAGGTGACGTTGGCCTGAGAGGCAAGCACAGTTGAATGTCTCGGTCGAGAATGGCGTCCAGATCGGTCTCATCACAATGGCCTTCATTCGGTTGAAATACATGACTCAGATGCGCTGCGAATGCTTCAGCTTTCTCTTCATCGGTCTTTGCCCATAGATTTGACTGGCTTCTAATGGGTGGGAATGATTGTTGAGGTTTATTTAGGTGCTTAGTGGCCTTCCAAAGAGAGAATTCGCCTCGGCCTGTTGGTGACATACTTTCGAGAGTTTTCTGGAGGCTGTAGTTTCTGTGCTCCTCGAGTGCCGCTTTTAGATCCTTAATGGCTCTGTTGAATTTTGTTTTGTCGGCTTGATGTCGTGACTGCTGCCAGGTTCTTCTGAGTCGCCGTTTTTCAGCTATTTTATTTTTTATTTCGATAGGTTGAATTATGTTGGTTCCCAAGTTTGTACAGGCCGGAGTATTGATCCATGCTGCTACCTGAATAGCGTTGGTGATATAGCTACAGGCTTCTTCAACATCTTCTTTTGTTTTAAGTGGAATCCTCAGATTGACGTTGTTATCCAGATATGAGCGGAAGCAGTCCCAGTCCGTTTTCACATTATGTAGCGATTCCGAACTCTCCCGTTGAATTACGGTAGACTGTCCCCCTAAATACAAGATAACTGAGGAGATGTTCGCGGACTAACTGCAACTATGGATTTACAAAGCTCATTCTACGATGACGACCTTTTTGAACGCTGTGAAGACGTAACGGATCTTAATAAATCCCTTTTTGATAACGCACTCGGACTCTTTGATAACAACATTGCGGAGAAGTCGAGAACCAGATGCAGAAATTGTGAGTATTCATATTTAAAGCATGTTTTAACCAGTTCTTCTATGATTTTTGATAAGCGGTGGGGGAATTGAATCCAATATAAGTAAAATTCTCATCGAAATGTATCATATTCACAATCAAGATGGAGCTTGTCAGTGAAGACATCAAATTGTTTTCCAAAACAGTGTTGATAAAAAGTTTTAAAAATATTTAAGATTATGGTTTATAAGTGGAAATCTCGATGCAAGTATAGCTTGCGATCCTGATATTAAACCATATATCACCCCTTGTAGTGGACACGTAACCCGTTCTCAATCGTTGATTTCTCATTACGATGAGATTGATGGCGTATTATCGATGGAAGCGTATTGTTCTCTCTGCCAGTCAAGTAAATTAGGTATTACGGTGTTTCTTGTTATATTTAGTACTTAAGTATTTATTCAGCGCATTCTAACATATTTTCATTAATTATTCTTACTCATTTTTAGATCCGTAACACGTGGAGTCAAAAGAAAACGTGAATCAGAAGAAGCCATCCAACCATGTGATTCGTATACACCAGCAGCTGTCATCGAGTCACAACGACCTAAGATCCCAGCAGCTTCGCAAACCACAGCTGAACCAACGTGTACTCCTATTGTCGGTGACGTCGTCGAGTGTAACATCAGCAAACGGAACGTTTCCAGAAGGTATTACGCCCAACATTTATGGAGTAACATCCATAAAAATAACTGCTTAAAATTTCAACATTCATATCCCAATGTCGAACTTATTGAAGCTGCTTTTGGCAATAGGTTATTAACTTATAGGATAGCGTCGGACCAGGAAAAAACTAACCTTGAGTTTGAGACACCCGAACTTTTTTTTGATAGTATTAAAACATCCCTAGATAAATTAATAGACGATACCCTTAATCAACTAACAATTTTCAAGGTTAGTATTATACTCCATGCTGAATTCGTACAAGAATCTAAGGAAATCATTTTTTTTTCTATTTTAATGTTTTGAGTTGGACTATTTGCAAAGGTGATGACAGAGATACATTTTTTGCACATTTAAAAAACTCGCTAACTAATAAAATTTCAAACTTCGAAAAAAAGGACAGTGGATGGAGCCTTAAACATATACAATACTTAGATATGAACATAAATCAATTTAATCCATTACGAGGCTCCTCATACATTGACTTACCACACGATATTAAAGCAAAGAAAGCAATAATAAACGTCCAAAACTATGACGAGTGTGTTTGAAATGGGCAATACTTTCAGCGTTATATCCAGTCCAGTTAAGGATAGTTCACAGAGAGTATCGTCCTATATTAAACACCAAAACAAATTGAAATTTTCAGATTTCCCGTAAAAGTAACGGATATCCATAAAGTTGAAAAATTAAATGAAACAAGCATTAATGTTTTCGGGTTACATTACAATGAAAATTCTAAGACACATGAAGTAAACGGTCCACTCTATTTTACTAAATGCCGTAAACCAACACATATAAATTTACTTTACATATCTAGGGGTAGTCAGGGCCATTACTGTTATATAAAGAATTTATCTCGATTAGTAAGTCGACAAATATCATCAACCAGTTATAGCTTTCACATTTGTGACGGTTGTTAATTGGCTTTCTATTCAAATGAACAATTAATAAATCATCAAAAAAATGATTGCGGTCACATTGTAGTTGAACTCCCTAACCGCGATAAGACAAAAAAAGATTGGCTTGGTAATGAAATTTCAGGTCATAATATTCTTTTTGATAAATATCAGCGAACACTTAAGCTACCATTTGTTGTATATGCAGATTTCGAGGCATTTTTAAATCCAATATCATCTTGCGATCCAGATGCCTCAAAATCTTACACGAAAAACATTCAGCAACATGAAATGTACAGTTTTGGTTATTTTATCAAGTGTTCATTTGGCTCGGATTGTGCAAAAGTATTTATGGATACTCTTTATAATGATTTAGCACAACTAAATAAATTCATTCACTTTCGGAAAAAACCAATCCCATTAAATCAGTGATTTAAATAGAATTGAAACCAATAATAAGTGTTTTATATGTGATAAAGAGTTAAAATCCCAAAGCATCTTCAGCTATGATTGGACCACAGGAAAGTTCCAAGGAGTGGCACATACATTATGTGATCATAAATTCACACCTCCTTCATACGTACCAGTATTTTTCCACAATCTGAGTAATTACGACGCGCATTTTATTGTACAAGCTCTTAATTTCCGTGAAGGACCTATCGATATTATCCCTCAAAATAAAGAAAAGTATATATCGTTTAGCAAACAACTGAAATGTGATAAGAGATCTATCATTGAGATTTGTTGACTCCTTTAGGTTCATGTCGAGTAGCTTAGATAGTTTAGCCAAAAACCTTCAAGAACATCAATTTCATGAATTAAGAAAGCAATACGAAACAAAAGGGAATATGAAACAAAAGGGAATATTTCCTTATGAGTTCATAAAATCGACCAAATCTCTTGAAGCGACTTCGCTGCCTATAATAAGTGATTTTTACAGTTGCCTAACAGATACCTGAATAACAAATGTAGACTATCAACATGCCCAAAACGTTTGGACCCATTTCAATTGTAAAACAATGTTAGATTATTCTGACTTGTATTTAAAAACAGATGTACTTCTATTAACGGATTTCTTTGAAAATTTTCGCTCCGTGTGCGGTGAAACATATAACCTAGATCCAGCTCATTATTTTACTGCTCCTGGTCTCAGTTGGGATGCCATGTTAAAAATGACTGGGGTTCAACTTGAACTATTAACAGATTTCGATAAAGTTGCGTTTATAAAAAAAGGGCTTCGAGGTGGTATATCACAATGCAGCAATCGATATGCAAAATCAAATAATTACTACATGTCAGAGTTTGATCCCAATGAATCGTCATCATATCTGATTTACCTTGACGCAAATAATTTGTATGGTTGGGCGATGTCGCAGCATCTTTCCGTTGGTGAATTTGAATGGGTTGACCCTGCTACAGATTTTAACATTTCAAATGATGCTGATAATGGATATATTTTAGAAGTAGACCTAGAGTACCCCGATTCACTACAAAATACCCATTCAGATCTGCCATTTTGTGCTGAGCACATAACTGATGAAAGTAGGCAAAAAAGATTGATTTCAAATTTGAATAATAAAATAAAATACATTATACACTATACAAATCTCGTACAATGTTTAAAAAATGGATTAAATTGAAAAAAAATCCATAGAATCTTAAAGTTTAAACAAACCGACTGGCTTAAAAAATATATCGATTTAAATACTACATTAAGAATAGCTTCAAAAACCGATTTTGAAAAAGACTTATAAATTAATAAATAATGCAGTTTTCGGAAAAACTATGGAAAATATTGAAAAAAGGGTTGATGTTAAATTATTAACGCACTGGTCGAATCATGGCCATATTAAAGGCATTGAAAGTTATGTAGCTCGTCCTGAATTCCATAGTATTTCGATTTTTTCAGAAAGCTTGGCAGCGGTCCAATTAAAAAAAACTAAATTAGTTTACAACAAACCCATCTACTTAGGCTTCTGTATATTAGACTTGTCCAAAACTTTAATGTATGACTTCCATTATACTACATGCAATGCAACCGAAATTTCAACAAAACGTTAAGTTACTATATTGCGACACCGATTCTTTCATTTATCAATTTTTTACGGAAGATTTCTACAATGATATAAAACAAGACATAAAAAAACATTTCGACACATCCGACTATGCGCCCAGTAATATTTATGGTTTTCCATGTGTAAATAAAGAAAAATTAGGATACTTTAAAGATGAAAATAAAGGATTTTTTTTAAAAGAATTTGTAGTTTTAAGATCTAAAATGTACGCCTTAAATGTTGAAGAAAGTATAGTGGCTAAGGCCAAAGATGTTAATAAGTGTGTCAGTTTCAGATGCATGATTATATAAATTGTCCAAAAGAGAAAAAAAATGTATTGTCGGAAATGTACCGATTTCGTTCCATTAAGCATGTAATCTTTACCCAAAAAATAAACAAAATCTCACTTTCATACTCTGATACAAAAAGATATCTCTGCAAAGATTCGTTTGACACACTTGCTTGGGGTCATTATAAATTAAGATCAGTGTAATAAATAGAAATATAAGCATTATTTATAAAAAAAAATGTTTAAGTGTGTGTATAGAATTAATAACATAAAGTATTATTTTGTTTTAATTGCTGCATGGGATTGATGGTTTATTAAGATATTATAATCAATAGGTGTATTAGTCTTGAAATAAGTTATAATTAAATAATCTTGTTTAGAATTGAAAGGGAATTCATTATTTTGTTTTGTTCGCTGCGTAGGGGTTTATGGTTTTATTTGTGAATATAGTAGAACAGTTATAAGTTTTATATCGACAAGTTTTATAATCATCAATAAATACACATAGGGTTTTGTTTTTCCTTGCATTATAACCTGTATATATATGTACCATCCCATAATTGCCTTCTATTTCCTTGATAGTCTTTAAAGAGGAAAGACATTTGCTGTGATGTATCATTTTATCCATCCATTTACGGCTATTATTGCTGGTCCAAGTGGTTGTGGAAAATCAAATTTTGTTACAAGCTTTTTAAAACATGTGGGAAAAATGTGTAATACGGAATTTAATCTAATACTCTGGTGCTATGATGAAATGCAACCACTTTATAATTTGAATGGTATTGATAATGTTCAAGGTATTCCTGATTTAAGTATGTTTGATGGAAATCAACCTAAACTTCTTATTTAAAGGCAGCTATCACAGAAATTAAAGCGTTTTTTATATAACTCAAAATTTATTTCACCAAGGCAGAGGACAACGTGACATCTTTAAACACGACTTATATTGTTTATTTCAAAAATCCTAGAGATAAAACTCAAATACGCTACTTGGTCCGCCAAGTTTATCCAGAAAATATAAAATTTGTTGAAGATGCGTACAAAGATGCAACTACACCGGCACATTTGAAGCAAAGCACTGATGATATATGTCGTTTTAAAACTAAGTTATTTCCATTTGATAATTCTTGTACAGTGTACATCCCAAAAAAATCGGCTGTTAGACCTAACGTTTATATTACGCAGCCAATAGCTAAGCCTAGTTTTAATGGGAGGGGTGATACTAACCCCATGAAATTTATAAACAAGCTACGCAGGTACATAAGATCTATGAACGCGCAAGACAGGGCTGTAGAAATAGCTATATAATGTTTGGCGGGTCCTGCTCTTGTAGTGTTAGGCTTAAAGAGTAAGAAGTGGCAAACTTTAGACGAATTCGAGGCGGATTTCGAACATAAGTATTGGACGGATACGGTACGGTGGTACGGATACGGTATTGGATTGGCAAGAGAGGGCTAAGTACAAGGTGATGCACGGGGCATATGACAGACTCAGTAAAGTTCCCATGAGTTGTTCACTCATGGGAACTTTACTGTGCCTTTGCAGAGCAGATAGACGCCGTTAGTTTGTTGACGAAGCCTTTTGAAGAAAGGTTTTTATTAAATAGTATTATGCGACACTTCCCTAAAGACGTACAACAGATGTGGTTTACATATACACGGGTAGGTGATGTCACTATAGATATAGCCTTAGATTTTCTTTCAAATTATGAGGAGAGTGTTAGTAAAGTTGTAGGGGCCCAGATATGACCGACAGTAACGAAGGTAACTCCAATAGCGTAGGGCGTGGTCTAGCACTTAGGCGGGGCATCAGGTACGCACGAGGTAACGCAGTACTATCGCCCAAGGGTACGGGTTCACACTTTCTAAACGAAATCGTCTGCAGGCACAATTTTATGTATGCACGCCTTCTTTCATGACAACCAATTAGGCTCGTGCAATAAGTTACATGGGCCTTTTTTTGTTTGACCTGACCAGACCCAATCATCCCAACATCTGTTGACCATCGACGTCAGTCTATTAGTTGAATTGCATCACTTGCATCTGAAGCGGCTTCGTGAAACAACACTATCGTGCTAAGTGCCAACTGCCTACCCATTTTATTTTTTTATTTTGTGGTGCGTTTTTTTTCTGCAAATATGAATTTATCAGAGTTGGAGAGGGGCAGAATTGTGTCAATGTGGGATTTGGGAACAAGGCCATGCCAAGGAGGAAATTGCAAGAGAATTAAATGTGTCGGTAAGTTAATAACAATAACCCTTTTACACTAATATGTTATAATTTTGTAGTAGTTGCGTAAAATTTAAGTTAGTAATGAACCTAAGTTATTCTATAATTTCTGCACTGCACGCTAACCGTGTAAACATCTTGACATGTATTGTCTTAAGTCAACGTCAATACAAAATCATGACACTACATTACGATTCCTTCCCCCCTATTCTGTAACTTGTTTTAAGCTACAAATTCATAGTAGCTGGCAATGGCGTGGCGTTAAGTATACAAGACAGAAGCCACTGGTAATTTAGTTTGTTCTTCAGTAGTTACACAATTACTTCTCAAACACGTTAGTCGTTGTGAGTCGAGTTATATGGACGCCACTTTCGTTACTATTCGTTTATACTATTCGCATAGAAATATGATATCGATGCGTTGCGATCATGAGGGACCTGCCCCCCTATTCTGTAACTTGTTTTAAGCTCACCTCAACGCTCAAACACAAATATATCTTGACACCGCAATGCGTAGTAACTAAGCGTAGGTAGAGGTCTAGTTTTGTGACGGGTTACCGGCGGGGTGAGCCCGCTAAGTAGTGAAAAACAGCCCTTTAGTCAAACGCGTTACGCAATTAACCGGCGGCGAGGCGAAACGACACGAAATTGTTAGGCAAAATTGAAACGTATTGCCGTAAATATAGAGGTTATTATAATTTATATTTTATTTCAACCTAATGCCATTTCTTTATCTTTGTAGAGACGCACTGTCTTCAAGTGGGTTCGCCGGTACGAGGAAGAGGGAAACGTGGAGACCAGAGGGCGCCCTCCCAAACGTCAACTCATCAATGCGGACCGTTTGGAGGTAATGAGGGCTGCCTCCGCAAACAACCCGTTTACCTCGACGCGACATTTCGCAAATCAATTTGATTGCTCCATGGAGACCGTGAGGAAAGCTCTTCATAGAGCCGGAATACACCATCGTATTCCGGCCAAAAAAATAAGCCTCTCCGGGAATCACAAAACAGTACGTGTCAGGTTCGCAACTGATCATCAACATTATGATTTCTCGCGCGTCATTTTTGCCGACGAGAAGACTTTTAAGTCCAGCCAGCACGGTCGTCGGCATTTATGGCGCGTAGATAATTCCAGATACGAACCTAAAAAGGTGCTGCCCAATACAGAGTCGGGGAGAGTGACGGTCAACATGTGGGCATGGATGAGTGCTGACGGTCCTGGTGAGCTGGTATTTTTACCTGAGAGGGCCAACGGAGAGACCTATCTCCAGGTGCTGCGGGATGTAATGGCTGCCGTCGGTGAGAATTCTTTATCCAGCGGCAGAAATGCCAGAAATCAAATTAGTACACGACAACTGTCCGATACACACGTGCGGTATAGTCACGGACTGGATTAACCGGCAGCCTGGGTTAACAGCTTTACCGTGGTCCTCCCGCTCGCCGGATCTCAATCCCATCGAACATCTATGGGCCATAATGGTCCAACGATGGGATATGAGAGCCGAAAGGACAAAAGAAGCACTTGTCCAACATGTCAATGAGGTTTGGGAATCGTTAAGAGCCACTAATATCTGTGAGGTGTTAGTGAGATCAATGAATGAGCGATGTAATGCCGTAATAAATGCCCATGGGGCGATGACAAAATATTAATTGTAGGTAGATATTATATCATCATATATGTGACCGAATGGTGATATTTATGGACAATGACCGTGTATTAGATAGGTATGATGTTATTTTTATGTTAGAAAGTGGACTCATTTGGCCGTGGGACCTGACACATTTTGTTTTGAGGAGAAATTGTTATTGTGGACTGGAAGTTATAGAACAAGGACATTTAGGACATTTTATAGTAGATTTAAGTTTCGGACACAATATTTTAATTCTAATCAACGAACCCTATTTTTGGTGTAGTGTTTGTCATAAATGCGTTTATGACCACTACCTACCGGAGGAGTGCGAAATGTGTGAAGAAATAAATTAGGTGAGTAGTTTCATTATGTGTTAGTAGTATTAATGAAGTAATTTACAATATTTAATTGATTACATATTTTAATATTTAATAAAATTTATATTATAATTTAATATTTCCTTTAGTCTATAAACTTTTTAGATATTGTAATAAACTCGAAATCCATTTTAATAAAATAAAAATAGCACATGTCAGGTTCGCAACTGATCATCAACATTATGATTTCTCGCGCGTCATTTTTACCGACGAGAAGACTTTTAAGTCCAGCCAGCACGGTCGTCGGCATTTATGGCGCGTAGATAATTCCAGATACGAACCTAAAACGGTGCTGCCCAATACAGAGTCGGGGAGAGTGACGGTCAACATGTGGGCATGGATGAGTGCTGACGGTCCTGGTGAGCTGGTATTTTTACCTGAGAGGGCCTACGGAGAGACCTATCTCCAGGAGCTGCGGGATGTAATGCTGCCGTCGGTGAGAATTATTTATCCGGCGGCAAAAAAAAAAAACAAATCAAATTAGTACACGACAACTGTCCGATACACACGTGCGGTATAGTCACGGACTGGATTAACCGGCAGCCTGGGTTAACAGCTTTACCATGGCCCTCCCGCTCACCGGATCTCAATCCCATCGAATATCTATGGGCCATAATGGTCGAACGATGGGATATGAGAGCCGAAAGGACAAAAGAAGCACTTGTCCAACATGACAATGAGGTTTGGGAATCGTTAAGAGCCACTAATATCTGTGAGGTGTTAGTGAGATCGATGAATGAGCGATGTAATGCCGTAATAAATGCCCATGGGGCGATGACAAAATATTTACCGTGGGTAGATATTATATCGTCATATATGTGACCGAATGGTGATATTTATGGACAATGACCGTGTATTAGATAGGTATGATTATATTTTTATGTTAGAAAGTGGACTCATTTGGCCGTGGGACCTGACACTGTTTTGAGGAGAAATTATTATTGTGGACTGGAAGTTATAGAACAAGGACATTTAGGACATTTTATAGTAGATTTAAGTTTCGGACACAATGTTTTAATTCTAATCAACGAACCCTATTTTTGGTGTAGTGTTTGTCATAAATGCGTTTATGACCACTACCTAATATATAATATAATAAAATAAAAATACATTTTTTTAACTGGTGCATATAAATTGACATGAATTTACCTATGGCTGCGGTGCTTCAGGGTAGTTATTGGCCTATAAGGGGACGCGGACGCGGACGCGGACGTGGAGGATACTCGGAAGTTAATAGGGGTAGATTCCCGGCCATTAGTTGGGAAGCGGCGTTGACGTCACAGGCCACACGACCGAGTTTTGCTCTGGGTTCTCCGGCTCAAGATAACACTAATGGGGACACGAACAGTAACGCGACATAGGGAAACGACAAAAGGTCGAAAGAGTAGATCCCACTTGTGAGACTGATAAACTAGATTCAGTAGTTAGGAAGATAGGGACTGCATATACTATGATGACTAAATGGGGTTGGTGAGCAGGACAGGAGTTAAGAATCCGGTAGAGAATTTGAGGCAAACAGTCGTAATCAAGATGGAGAGCAGCCGAACCATGGTTCTCGGCGATAAAAATTGGCCGGCATGGAAGCTACAGACAAGTATCATACTTAAAGCTCGTAAACTATACGATGTTGTGTCGACGCAGGGACCGGCGTCAAAAGACAAAACCGAGGTAGAAAAATGGGATGATATGGATAGGAGAGTACAAGAAATAATAATTTTGAGAGTGGAGGAGGGAGTTCTGACATACTTAGCTACGTGCGAAACAGCCTACCAAATATGGGAGAAGTTGAACTCAGTTTATGACTAAAGTCGAAAGTCTAAAATATGAAGGACCTATGTCAAATGTGGACGAACTTGTTAATAAACTCAAATCTATGAAGGAGGAAATATCTGAGATGGTGGATGGAGTCGTATAAACACTTTGTGTCAGCGTGGGAATCCGTCACTGCATCAGAGCAGACGTTAAGCAATCTTCAGACTCGTTTGCTTTTGGAGGAGGAGCACAATGGTGAGAGTGAGGCAGACGCAGAGCCTACGTCATCAGCGTTACTGAGCAAGCATAATCAAACTCGAGGAGCCATCAGGAAGTTTCCAGATAAGACTGAGAGCGCAAGTGCCAAGTGTTTCGAGTGTGGCAAACCCGGCCACTTTAAACGAGACTGTAGAAGTATAAAATGTAATTTCTGTGGAAAGGTAGGACATGTTTTTAAAGATTGTGCAGGTCGAGATAGCAGACGAAGTACCATAATGCCTATATTATGAATGGGGACTGTACTTATGAGTTTATTATGGACACAGGCGCCAGCGAGCATATGAGCCAGTCCAGGGATCTCTTCACAATTCAAGGATGTTGAGAATAAATGGGTTACAATTGGAGATGGTAAGCAGTTGAAAGTAAGCGGAATCGGCACAGTAGAAGTGAAGGCGTTTAATGGCTCTGAGTATATTGATTCCTTACTATTAGATGTATTGTACGTGCCAGAGCTGAAAGTAAATTTATTTTCAGTCATTTGTGTAATTGACAAAGGTTGTAAGTTAATTTCAAATAGTGAGGAATGTAAGTTTGTCAAGGGTGGCCAGATAACATGCACTTCGTCACGCAAAGAGAACCTTTTTATAATGGATTTTAAATTCCATAAAAAAGTAGCTTTGGCTACCACCAAAAGTGCTGGTGAGGGACGATTTATATTTAATATTAGAAGGTGAAGCATCATGGCTGCTAATTGTCACACATTTTGTGAAAAATGACTATTGCGTGCATTGTGGACGAGTGCACTTGAATATGCCAGGAGATGAACATTATATTTTAGTTTTCAATCATGAGGACAATAGAACTTTCTTTCTTTTTAATCCGAGAGTGTGGTGTGAAGACTGTGGATTTTGTTTGTATTATCATTACCCACCGTATGAGTGCACGATATGCAATGAACAGGTGAGATGTGCAACTTATATCGTTACCTAATAGGTGTTTCTTTACATAGGTATAGAAAGGTTTACAAAAAAACATAATATATCAAAATGTGCAGCACCCGGCCTTTATTGAACGGAGGAATAACTTTCGCAAGTACTCAGGTTTGCACTTTTGAAAGTTTGATTTTTAACTTTATTGCTCACTTAATAAGGTTGTATTTTAAATGGCGGATTTCAGCTTTATCGGAACAATGCGAAGAGAGCGAACGCAACGCGGGGTTGCATCTCGCTGACCCTATTTTGCGCACGTAGTCATCTATTTTCGATTTTGAACAAAAAGTAGTTTATCACAGGACACTTGACACAAACTTTAAACCTCAAGCTTTAAGTGAATTTCGTTTGGGCCCTCAAGTCATTGTTTCCTCTAATTTTGAACGAAATCGACCCCTTTATAGATGTTGACGTGTTTTTGAACCGTGGAGAGTTATTAACATCAATAAATAATGGACTAGTTTACAGAGACGATTGTGCGGGGTGTGGAGTTATTTTTAAATTTAAATATAAGACATTTTTATCTAGACTTAAGCTTTAATCAAAATTTATTGGTACTAATGGACACAGACGAAATGTGGTGTGATTGTGGTGGATGTCGCTACGACCATTATTTGCCGGACGAATGTGACGTGTGCCATCAGGTAAGTGTAGAGAGATTCTTCATTGTTTTTATTATCTCCATTATAACAATTATAACTTACTATCTATAATGTGTATGTAATAGCATTCTGAAAAGGTAATACTTATAATATATTATAGAATACAAAGGTTTCCACCCGTAGAAGTAGTTACAAAGTAATAACAAACCTGTCATTGTAATGTGTAAATTGATGCTGTACTACTAATATAGAGATCAAGTTTTCTCTAATTATATCCCTTTGTCGGCCCGTAACTATAGCTAAACTAAAATAATAACAAATGCTCTTTAGCGGCACGCGGCATTTGACTATCAGTCTTAGTTTGACCCTAGGAAAAGAACAACCACCATGGCATCAATCATCCGCTGGTTGTTGAGAAGGTTAATATTTTTTTTGGAATCTGTGATTTCCTGACTGAGTGATTAGTTAGTTACAGCACTATAAAGTAATAAAAAGTAAAACAAAACTTAAAAAACAAAGTTATGTAACTATTAATATTTGTGTTAAATTTACAAATTCATAATGGGATATGTTTGTTTGAGCTTCAGGACGCGTGAGGGCGCGGGTGAAGGTGAAGCTCGGCCCGAAATTGAGCAGCCGGCGGAAAGTCCAACATGCTGGGGGTGTGGGGTGCCCCTGCGCCTGTGCCTGAGGTAAGAAACTTCAGTAACTACTAAGTCTTAAGTTGTTTCCCCTTGCGTGACTTTATTGTTCAAAGTTATTTTGCATTTTAATTCGCTTTTTGTCAGTCGGCCTATGGAAGTCCACTCTGTACCGCCAACCCCGCCTACGACGCCGGTTGGACTTCCATGCCGCCTCAGACCTGTAAGGCCGGGCCCGGGGCACCGGTCACGGCTAATTCAGATTCCGCGGCGCCAGCAAGACCGGTGGAACTAGAGTATGTTCATATTTATGATTATGTTTTTTTATTAGGGTGCCGTAGTCAACAAGGAACCTGTTGCGGACAGCCCCCAAAACGTTAAAAGTAATCGAGGGACTTTCCCAGAACTAAAAGCGGCCTCTCCCGTTAGGGCGACGGCATCCCGTTACAAGCAGGCAGAAAGCCCCTAGAGCATAAAAAAGGGTACCCGTGGCATATTCCCAGGACCAAAAAGCTGCCTGTCCTAACGGTAACAGCGACAGCCCGTTACGCTGGTAGAATTACGCGCGCGGACGGCCCCAGATCATAAAAAAATGGTCGTGGGGAATTTGCGCTAGCAAACTGCACAAAGGTAGGTACGTAGTGTCGGGCGGCGGGGTGTTTTTTGAGATTGTATAAAACCCACTGACCCGCCCGAACCCAGTTAGTGTTAGTGTTAAGCGTTAAGTGGTCAATTGGCAGTTGATAGTTGTTAGTTTAGTTTAGCCAGTGTTATTTAGTTTTGCCAGGAACGTGGCACAGTGAACGTAATTTCTGAGTAGGTTTTAATCCTTTGTCTTTGTCTTGAACCAGGACCAACCTTTGTTAAATCAGTACGGTAACTTGATGTTAACCGTTAAATTGATCTTACAGTATTACATTATAATCCCGTCGTTGCTTAGTATCTAATTGTCAACCTTTAACTGTGAACATAGTGTTGAACTCAGCTTTGTACATTTTTCCTTTGCGTTTGATTTTATTATAACCTTTAACCAGACTCAGTGTTTTTATTACGGAGTGTTCCTATAACTGAACAGTGATCCTTACAAGAACAGAGCAGCGCAGTAGGAGTTAAGTCGGAACAGTGCCGCCATTCCTCGGTCGTTCACAGATCAGTTAGCGTGCAGTGCAGACCGACAGTAACGACGGTAACTCCAATAGCGTAGGGCGTGGTCTAGCACATAGGCGGGGCATCAGGTACGCACGAGGTAACGCAGTACTATCGCCCAAGGGTACGGGTTCACACTGTCTAAACGAAATCGTCTGCAGGCACAATTTTATGTATTCACGCCTTCTTTCATGACAACCAATTAGGCTCGTGCAATAAGTTACATGGGCCTTTTTTTGTTTGACCTGACCAGACCCAATCATCCCAACATCTGTTGACCATCGACGTCAGTCTATTAGTTGAGTTGCATCACTTGCATCTGAAGCGGCTTCGTGAAACAACACTATCGTGCTAAGTGCCAACTGCCTACCCATTTTATTTTTTTATTTTGTGGTGCGTTTTTTTCTGCAAATATGAATTTATCAGAGTTGGAGAGGGGCAGAATTGTGTCAATGTGGGATTTGGGAACAAGGCCATGCCAAGGAGGAAATTGCAAGAGAATTAAATGTGTCGGTAAGTTAATAACAATAACCCTTTTACACTAATATGTTATAATTTTGTAGTGGTTGCGTAAAATTTAAGTTAGTGAAAATGAGCCTAAGTTATTCTATAATTTCTGCACTGCACGCTAACTGTGTAAATATCTTGACATGTGTTGTCTTAAGTCAAAGTCAATACAAAATCATGACACTATATTACGATTCCTTCCCCCCTATTCTGTAACTTGTTTTAAGCTACAAATTCATAGTAGCTGGCAATGGCGTGGCGTTAAGTATACAAGACAGAAGCCACTGGTAATTTAAGTTGTTCTTCAGTAGTTACACAATTACTTAACTGTCCTCAAACACGTTAGTGCAAGGCCTGAGTGGACGCCCCGCTCAGAGCGGGGCGTGCAGCGTCCATATAAAACAAATGCAATTTATATGGACGCTCGACGCCCCGCTCTGAGCGGGGCGTTCACTCAGGCCTTGCACCTAGTCGTTGTAAGTCGAGTTATATGGACGCCACTTTCGTTACTATTCGTTTATACTATTCGCATAGAAATATGATATCGATGCGTTGCGATCATGAGGGACCTGCCCCCCTATTCTGTAACTTGTTTTAAGCTCACCTCAACGCTCAAACACAAATATATCTTGACACCGCAATGCGTAGTAACTAAGCGTAGGTAGAGGTCTAGTTTTGTGACGGGTTACCGGCGGGGTGAGCCCGCTAAGTAGTGAAAAACAGCCCTTTAGTCAAACGCGTTACGCAATTAACCGGCGGCGAGGCGAAACGACACGAAATTGTTAGGCAAAATTGAAACGTATTGCCGTAATTATAGAGGTTATTATAATTTATATTTTATTTCAACCTAATGCCATTTCTTTATCTTTGTAGAGACGCACTGTCATCAAGTGGGTTCGCCGGTACGAGGAAGAGGGAAACGTGGGGACCAGAGGGCGCCCTCCCAAACGTCAACTCATCAATGAACCATCATCATCATCCCAGGCATCCATAGGCATCTGATGTGCCTATGGGTGAAGCATACGAGACGCGTGTATAACGCTTTGCGTGTCCAGTATAATAACATCTTCAGGATGCTGTTGAAGTTGCCTCGACACTGCAGTGCGTCAGGCATGTTCACCGAGGCGCACACAAATGGCTTCCACGCCATCAGACGCAAGAGGGTTGCCTCATTGCTGAGACGAGTGAGAGGCAGTGGCAACAGTATCCTGGGGATGTGGGCTGGACGCTTGGACTGCCCTATACTGAGGCACTGGGTTAGTATTGTGACGGGCCGGGCAAAATAGTGTACATTTTTGCCCCGCTCGCTACAATGCTCTACCTACCCAAGTATTTTAATTTAATTTTATTGTTTGGTTATTACTAAGATGTGTAGTGTTAAGTCTCGATAGGTTTAAGTCTAACAAACACATATGGATTCTCTAGTAGTCTGAAATAAATGATTTTTATTTTTGAATGCGGACCGTTTGGAGGTAATGAGGGCTGCCTACGCAAACAACCCGTTTACCTCGACGCGACATTTCGCAAATCAATTTGATTGCTCCATGGAGACCGTGAGGAAAGCTCTCCATAGAGCCGGAATACACCATCGTATTCCGGCCAAAAAAATAAGCCTCTCCGGGAATCACAAAACAGTAGGTGTCAGGTTCGCAACTGATCATCAACATTATGATTTCTCGCGCGTCATTTTTGCCGACGAGAAGACTTTTGGGTGAGGACCAAATTCTTTGCCAGTGGTTAGCCTAGTTAATTGGTAGTAGTTAAAAAGTTCCGTTGTGACATGAAAATTAGCCATACAATTCTATGGTTAATTTTCGTGTCACAACGGAACTTTTTAACTACTACCAATTAACCAGGCTAACTACTGGCCAAGAATTTGGTCCTCACCCTTTTAAGTCCAGCCAGCAAGGTTGTCGGCATTTATGGCGCGTATATAATTCCAGATACTAACCTAAAAAGGTGCTGCCCAATACAGTCGGGGAGAGTGACGGTCAACATGTGGGCATGGATTAGTGCTGACGGTCCTGGTGAGCTGGTATTTTTACCTGAGTGGGCCAACGGAGAGACCTATCTCCAGGTGCTGCGGGATGTAATGCTGCCGTCGGTGAGAGTTCTTTATCCGGCGGCAGAAATGCCAGAAATCAAATTAGTACACAACAACTGTCCGATACACACGTGCGGTATAGTCACGGACTGGATTAACCGGCAGCCTGGGTTAACAGCTTTACCGTGGCCCTCCCGCTCACCGGATCTCAATCCCATCGCACATCTATGGGCCATAATGGTCCAACGATGGGATATGAGATCCGAAAGGACAAAAGAAGCACTTGTCCAACATGTCAATGAGGTTTGGGAATCGTTAAGAGCCACTAATATCTGTGAGGTGTTAGTGAGATCGATGAATGAGCGATGTAATGCCGTAATAAATGCCCATGGGGCGATGACAAAATATTTACTGTGGGTAGATATTATATCATCATATATGTGACCGAATGGTGATATTTATGGACAATGACCTAGTATTAGATAGGTATGATTATATTTTTATGTTAGACAGTGGACTCATTTGGCCGTGGGACCTGACACATTTTGTTTTGAGGAGAAATTGTTATTGTGGACTGGAAGTTATAGAACAAGGACATTTAGGACATTTTATAGTAGATTTAAGTTTCGGACACAATGTTTTAATTCTAATCAACGAACCCTATTTTTGGTGTAGTGTTTGTCATAAATGCGTTTATGACCACTACCTACCGGAGGAGTGCGAAATGTGTGAAGAAATAAATTAGGTGAGTAGTTTCATTATGTGTTAGTAGTAATGAAGTAATTTACAATATTTAATTGATTACATATTTTAATATTTAATAAAATTTATATTATAATTTAATATTTCCTTTAGTCTATAAACTTTTTAGATATTGTAATAAACTCGAAATCCATTTTAATAAAATAAAAATAGCACGTGTCAGGTTTGCAACTGATCATCAACATTATGATTTCTCGCGCGTCATTTTTACCGACGAGAAGACTTTTAAGTCCAGCCAGCACGGTCGTCGGCATTTATGGCGCGTAGATAATTCCAGATACGAACCTAAAAAGGTGCTGCCCAATACAGAGTCGGGGAGAGTGACGGTCAATATGTGGGCATGGATGAGTGCTGACGGTCCTGGTGAGCTGGTATTTTTACGCGGACGACCTAGTAATACTGGTCAGCGGACTAATCATAAACACACTATGTGAACTTACACAAACGGCACTGAAAATAATAGAGAAATGGTGCAAAGAGAATGACCTATCGGTGAACCCAAAGAAAACCGACACAATTCTCTTTACAAATAAACGAAAATTGGGTACCTACGAAATGCCAACTCTATTCGGCACAAAACTAACACTCTCGAAAGAGGTGAAATATCTAGGTATAACACTAGATGATAAACTGAACTGGAGCAAACACCTAGACAGTAGACTAAACAAAGCAACAGTAGCCTTCTGGCAATGCAGAAGGATGGTGGGGAAGAGATGGGGCCTGGCTCCCCACATCGTACTGTGGCTATACAAAATGGTGATAGTACCAATGATAAGCTATGGTGCCATAGTATGGTGGCCGCGCACCCAAACCACGAGTGCAATTAACAAAATCCAGAAAACACAAAGACTAGCATGTGTTGCGACTACAGGTTGTATGAGAACAACCCCAACAGCAGCACTAGAAATCATGCTAGGACTACTACCTTTACACATGCATATACTAAAGGAAGCGGCTGCGACGGCAATACGCCTAAAAAGCCTCAACCTATGGACAAAACTAAACAAACCCCACACAAAGATCCATAACAGACTGATCACAAGCCTCCCTATCATGGAGGCTTCAATCGACAAAATACCAAGAACTCCAGTCTTCAGGAAAGACTATGGTATATCACTAACAGAAGACTCGAGAGAGGGGCTAAACCAAACAGACCTTAGAATTTTTACAGATGGGTCAAAAACGAACACGGGAACGGGATGTGGTGTGTTCTCAGAGGACTTAAACATACATATAGCCAAACCACTAGGTGAACATAACACAGTATTCCAGGCTGAATGCGTAGGGATAATTGAAGCCTGCAATGCCATAAAAAGACGACAAGTCGAGAATACAAACATACGGATACTGTCTGACAGTAAATCGGTACTACAAGCACTGAGCAGTGATAGCATCACATCTAGCTTGATATACGAATGCCACCAAATCCTCACAGAGGTGTGTGCAGATAAAAACAACGTTACTATACAATGGATCAAGGGGCACAGTGGCTCAAGAGGAAACGATGCAGCGGATGAACTGGCCAGAAAAGGCTCAGAAACAACAGCATACGGACCGGAGCCAATTATGCCCCTGCCACAAAGCTACATATATAATCAACTGGACCTATACACCAAAGACCTACACCAAAGATACTGGGAGGAGATAGACACATGCAGACAGACTAAAGAGATTTTGTCGAAACGCGACAACAAACTCACAACCGCACTACTGAGGACACAGAGAAGCCAACTACGCAAGATAGTCGGAATAATAACAGGACATAACACTCTGAACAGACACCTCTATAACTTAGGTATCACAGACAGCCCCATGTGCAGAGCGTGCATGGAAGCAGAAGAAACAACTAAACACATTCTACTGGACTGTAAGCAGGTAGAAGTATACAGGAAAAAACACCTAGGGTCTCCGGACACACTATTGAACGCAGTCAGTAACACCAAGGCACTCACAAACTTCCTGGAGGAGCTGGGGTGGTTAGAGTAGCGCTACCCCACCGATTCACGCAAAATAGGCACACTGGATGTCGACTTGCGGAAAAAAGCCCAGTAAAACTAACTAACTAACTAACTACCTGAGAGGGCCAACGGAGAGACCTATCTCCAGGTGCTGCGGGATGTAATGCTGCCGTCGGTGAGAATTTTTTATCCGGCGGCAGAAATGCCAGAAATCAAATTAGTACACAACAACTGTCCGATACACACGTGCGGTACGAGTATAGTCACGGACTGGATTAACCGGCAGCCTGGGTTAACAGCTTTACCGTGGCTCTCCCGCTCACCGGATCTCAATCCCATCGAACATCTATGGGCCATAATGGTCCAACGATGGGATATGAGAGCCGAAAGGACAAAAGAAGCACTTGTTTAACATGTCAATGAGGTTTGGGAAATATAATCATACCTATCTAACCGTGTATTAGATAGGTATGATTATATTTTTATGTTAGAAAGTGGACTCATTTGGCCGTGGGACCTGACACATTTTGTTTTGAGGAGAAATTATTATTGTGACTGGAAGTTATAGAACAAGGACATTTAGGACATTTTATAGTAGATTTAAGTTTCGGGCACAATGTTTTAATTCTAATCAACGAACCCTATTTTTGGTGTAGTGTTTGTCATAAATGCGTTTATGACCACTACCTAATATATAATAAAATAAAATAAAAATACATTTTTTTAACTGGTGCATATAAATTGACATGAATTTACCTATGGCTGCGGTGCTTCAGGGTAGTTATTGGCCTAGAAGGGGACGCGGACGCGGATGCGGACGTGGAGGATACTCGGGAGTTAATAGGGGTAGATTCCCGGCCATTAGTTGGGAAGCGGCGTCGACTTCACAGGCCACACGACCGAGTTTTGCTCTGGGGTCTCCGGCTCAAGATAACACTAATGGGGACACGAACAGTAACGCGACATAGGGAAACGACAAAAGGTCGAAAGAGTAGATCCCACTTGTGAGACTGATAAACTAGATTCAGTAGTTAGGAAGATAGGGACTGCATATACTCATCATCATCATCATCATATCAGCCGAAAGACGTCCACTGCTGGACATAGGCCTCCCCCAAAGAGTGCCAAAGTGACCGGTCCTGCGCCACCCGCATCCAGCGAACTCCGAAAGAAGAAATGAGGCTATCCGCAGTAGAACCAAGGTAACAGATATAGCCCTCCGAATCGCTAAACTTAAGTGGCAGTGGGCGGGGCACATAGCACGTAGAACCGATGGCCGTTGGGGCGGAAAGGTTCTCGAGTGGCGACCACGTACCGGAAGGCGCGGCGTGGGTAGGCCCCCCGCAAGGTGGACTGATGACCTGGTAAAGGTTGCTGGAGTTCGCTGCATATACTATGATGACTAAATGGGGTTAGTGAGCAGGACAAGGTTAGGTAAAATAGGAGACGGAGTTAAGAATCCGGTAGAGAATTTGAGGCAAACAGTCGTAATCAAGATGGAGAGCAGCCGAACCATGGTTCTCGGCGATTACAATTGGCCAGCATGGAAGCTACAGGCAAGTATCATACTTAAAGCTCGTAAACTATACGATGTTGTGTCGACGCAGGGACCGGCGTCAAAAGACAAAACCGAGGTAGAAAAATGGGATGATATGGATAGGAGAGTACAAGTAATAATAATTTTGAGAGTGGAGGAGGGAGTTCTGACATACTTAGCTACGTGCGAAACAGCCTACCAAAATGTGGGAGAAGTTGAACTCAGTTTATGACTAAAGTCAAAAGTCGGAGTGCATTTGATCCATCAAAAGTTCTACAATCTAAAATATGAAGGACCTATGTCAAATGTGGACGAACTTGTTAATAAACTCAAATCTATCTCTATCTATCTATCTACCTCTTGATTTTGGGTGATAATTATACAACAAGGGCGATTCGTTCTCAATTAAATAGTTTTATATTTTATCTTCAAGATACCTACTCGCTGAATATTGATAAGATTGGAAGCTGGTTTTGAGCTGTTCAATCTTGATCGAATGCACGTGCGTGTTCTGTAATGTGACATCTGATTTATTGTGGTATTAACCCACAGCCGTTTTTTTGGCGTCATGTGTGGTCACGATACATGTTTGGACAAGATACCAGGGACTGGATGTAACATGTTTGTCAAGCTCATTCGATGGTTGTAGGATGCTTTGTTGTGATTTTTTGTGTGATAATATTCATATATAAGGAGCTTCTCCGTGGCTTTACTTAAATAGTTATTTCGTGTCCTCCGTCAAGGATAGTGTTCCAAAATTATAGTGTTTGAAGTTTCCATTTGGTTTGTGAAAGTCTTTTCTCGAGTGAAGTGATTATCGAAGCTGCATAATGGATGTAAGTATGTCACTTTATCTCATTAGACAATTGTGTTATTAATTAATTATTTACTTACGTGCTTAACTAAATGGTAAATGTTGTTTCAGTTCTCTGAAAATACTTTCAAGAATTTCTATTACCCGGATAATCACGATAACTCTACCGATGAAGAAGGTACGGTAGGACTCAAATTAAAGCAAGCACTTGCAAAGAAAAGACCAACCAATAACATAGATAGTTTCTTCGAGAGGCCCAAGAAGAAAACAAAAGCGAAAGTTACATCTTCGAACGTATCGAAAACCACAAGTGATGGAGTCACATACTTATCATCTGGTCAAGGGGATGCAGGCTACGCGTCACACCTCATTAAAATTGAGCTCTACGATATGGAGAAAATAAGAAATATGGCTCCAGCAGACCATTGGAAGCACTGTGACATACGCCTCAAATATTACTCGTGCAGTGACGACGATTCACATATCCAAAGTGTTCGTGACGTTATTTTTAATATTACAAAACAATTAGCTTCGAAAGAAAACAGTGTTAAATATTTTATAGACACTGATAAGAATAAGTGATACTCGTACTCAATACTTGTAAATTTAGTTTATTTTTTACCTTTAATTGTAACATTTCAATGTAGCTCTATAAATATATTTTTTATGAGGTTTGTTCGTCTCTTTGCATTGTAGACAATATTTGTATTGTATTGTATAAGTAATGGTCACAGACAGGTAGATTCGATGAAGAAAGCATAACATCGTGAGATTTATGGGTCTTTGTTTGTAAAATCCTTTTTTAACATGGACGGGTCATCTTTTTTTTCTTTATAATAAACCAAACTCAAAATGTATGTCATTTTTGAGTGGAACTAAAAGACAAATTGTCAATTGGTAACTCTTTGTAAGCAGTATTTTCTAGACAAAGGTCTTTAGACTGTAAGACGAAAGTATAACATGTAATTTATTGACTTTGGATATAATGGTTGCATAGAAAATTCTGTATTTTATGCCTTAGAGATTTCTAAGAGTTGACATTTACTATTGTGTAACTGTTTAAAAAAATATTTATCTTCGTGAAGAAAAGATCTTGTACTTTCTAATGCTTTTCAATAAAATGGAGTGGGGTCACAAAAACTTACTTGGGAGAAACTATTTAAAGTCATAACAGTTTCATGAGAATACACATTTACACTACGTCCTCGCTATGGATAGCTTGAACTGTGATCGATATAACCCACAACTAGTCAAAGCTTGTGAAACCGTTGAAGAAGATGAAGAATTATACAACGCCGGAGAACTTGTTAGCCAACTGCAGAAGGAATCGTGAGTATTTCATGAAAACTTTTTTATACTACGAGTACATCTCATTTATCCGTTTTTATCGAAAACCTGTCTCCACAAGTGTTAGCCAAGGTTTTAACGTGTTCGTCCATAACTTGTTAAAACAGGTTCAGATTGATCCAGTTGAAACGTGCAACTATTACTCGTATTAGTTAAGTGGGGAGTGGGCGTTACTATTTTTATGTGGGGGACTTGGAGAGTGGGCGTTGACCTTTTTATAATATATAATCCCTCACTGGCGTTGAATGTATCGGAAGGAATCGCCCAAGAGTTGGGGGAACCCCCTAACTGCAAGGCGATGGGCAGCGGACTGCGCTTCACCCCGCGGAGCGAGAGGGAGTACCGCACGGTGGAGCGCCACCTCGACGCCCTGGAGAAGGCAGGCGAAAATATAGAGTGGCACCTCTATCAATTGGACAGGGAGAAGAAGATGAAGGTGTCACACCGCGGCCTTCCCGCAAACACGTCCACAGAGGACATTGCAACCACCTGCCTGGCGCTCGGCTACCCAGTCGAGTACGTCAGGCAGATCAACGCCAGAGAAGGCAGGAGTGGGTGCATCTACTTTCTACAACTGGCGGGCCCACCGAGAGAGCACACCGGGATCTACGGCCTGAGGCAGCTGCTGTGCATCCCGGAGGTCAAAGTTGAAGCCTGGCGGGGCAAGAAGGGCCCCGCGCAATGCCACAGGTGCCAGGGCTTCCGGCACCATTCGGAGGGCTGCCACCGCCCGCGTAAATGCGTGCGCTGTGCGGGCCCCCATGCGGCGAAGGACTGCACGCGACCCAGGAGCGAGCAGGCAACCTGCTCCAACTGCAGCGGCCCCCACACGGCCAATGACACAAAGTGTCCGGTACTCCGCAAGGAGGCCCGGAACACCAAGGCGGGACAGCGGCACACACCGTCCCGCAACGACCCGGACCACAGACGAGGGCCACGGTGAAGACGCCAACGGTGGACGAGTCGGCGCCGGCTACACTCATGGCGCCGGCGAACGCCCCTACACCAAGGGGCGAGGCGACCGCACCGAAGCCCCCGCCTAAGGCCAACAAAAAGAAGTTTTTCTTCTTTTTGTTGGCCTTAGGCCTAAACCCAAGAAGCACCCCCACAGGCCCAAGAAGAGGCCCCACGGGCTCAAGAAGAGGCCCCCCCTCCTGCCGCACCCGCAGTAGAAGAGAGCCTCCCCATGGACGATGACCGGCCCCAGAGGGCGGAGGACATCGCGTACTGGAGAAAGCACCAAGAAAGAATAAACCTCGCCCTGGCCAATTGGAAAGCCGGGGCCGTCAAGGGAAATCTGTCCACCA
This sequence comes from Epinotia ramella, assembly GCA_947578815.1. Classification (NCBI taxonomy): domain Eukaryota; kingdom Metazoa; phylum Arthropoda; class Insecta; order Lepidoptera; family Tortricidae; genus Epinotia; species Epinotia ramella. The sequence goes on along the minus strand of OX388211.1, from coordinate 8,982,820 downwards.
GCGACGAAAACATTAGCTAAGATAGCAAGATTACCGGCCCATTCGTTAATGGGCCGCGAAAACAAGCCGACTAAAAATGCACATAGCACTGAAAAGTCCCCCACCACACTCCTAATAAGGAGAGTGTGTGATGTCACGGATTGATTGAATGTATCCATTGTTGTTTGTAACTTGAGTGAGTTGTTTGTCTTAATAATGGCGTTTACGTTTTATATTGGGCATAGGCTAGCTCGAAGTGAAATAGCCAGTTTAAGTAAAGGTTTCATCCTTCGTAAATTTCACAAGTACATACGGTTGTGGTATATTGAAGGAGTTCTGCCTGATGGGCTTCTCGAGGATCCTGAAATCGAGCCTTATTATACACCATGCAAAGGTCATATAGAAACAAAACCAGAAGTAGTGTTATCATCACATACTACCGATGAGATAGACGGGGTGTTACCAATGCAAGCATATTGTTTGCGATGTAAAAACGATTTAAGTTAGTATTTTGAACCAAATTTAAAGATCTTATTTTGATTTCATTATAATTAATGTGATAAGTTATTTAAATTTGTTATTTTTATAGGTCTTCACAAGTTGGACGAGGAGTGAAGCGGTCAGCAGGAGATCCGGTCCCGGAACAATCTGCTAAGAGAATTCATCCTTCAACCAGCCGTGACATCTCGAGAATATCATCAGTACAAGAACCAACTAATCATGTGAGTACAAAAGATAATGATAAAGTTGAATGTTCTGTGTGTCATATATTCATAGCAAAGAGATATTTATCAAATCATTTTAACAGCAACATTCATAAAAATAATGTTTTAAGTTCCGATAGCCAATTAATTAACGTTATTTAAAATTCGTTTTCAATTAATTGAAAACGCGTTTCGAAACAGAGTTGCAACGTACAGAATATCATGCAATACAAATGATCACCATTGTCTTGAAACCCCTGAAACATTTTCAGAAAAACGTAAATATACAATTTTTACGTTATTGGATCGTTCAATAGCAAATCATTGCTCATTAAAAGTAAATTTTATACTAAACGCGAATTTTACTCAAGAGACAAAAAAACTCAATAATGTGTTTGATTTTCAATTGAGTAATAATCTCGTTAACGTTAGCAGTGATAAAAATGATCTTTTTTTATCCCTTGTAAATGAAATTTCGGTGAGATTAACAAACTTTGAGAGAAAAGATAGTGGGTGGTCTTTTGTAAACGTGAATTATATGGATGTCAATGTCAATAAATATAATCCATTACGCGGATCATCATATATTAAGTTACCTCGTGATATACATTTGAAAAAAGCTGTAATTAACGTTCAAAATAATGATTATGAATGTTTCCGCTGGGCCATACTCTCAGGATTATTTCCACCGGATACAAATAATCGTGCACACAATGTTAGTACATATAAAAACCATAAAGACAACTTGAACTTTGGAAATCTTCCATTCCCTTTATAACTAACTGATATACATAAAGTTGAGAAACTTAATGATTTAAGTGTTAACGTTTTAGGGTTAGAATACAATTCCCAGAGTAAACGCCATGTTGTTGTTGGACCACTGCACTTCACAAAATGTAAAAAAACAATTCATTTTAATTTGTTATATATCACTGAAGGTAGCAAGGGACATTACTGTCTTATTCATAATTTGTCTCGATTAGTATCATCTCAACTCACAAACACTCAACGTGCTGCTCATATATGCGATGGTTGCTTAACAAGTTTTACGTCAAGTGATAATCTAGTAACCCATCAAGAAAACGATTGTTTTCATGTGTGTACTAAACTAACTTACCTCCCGAACGGGATAAAAAAAACAATTGGTTTAATAAAAAAGTTCCTTCCAATGAACTTACTTTTGATAACTATGATCGTAAGTTACGCCATCCCTTCGTTGTCTACGCTGATTTTGAGAGTTTTTTAATTCCGATTCAATCGTGTGTTAATAATCCAAACACATCCTCAACAGCTAATATCCAGAAACATGAAGTTTATAGTTTTGGATACTACGTCAAATGTTCATATGATGACAAGTTATCAATCTATCGAACATATAAAGGTGAAAATTGTGAAAAAACTTTCATGGAATTTCTTAAAAACGATTTACAGAATATTTGCAAAAACAATACAATCGTAAAGACTCCTTTACCATTGACATCTGAAAACAAAGAAAACATTGCACAGAGTAATCTTTGTTACATCTGTGATAAAGATTTAAACGGAGATATCTCTATTTCCCATAATTGGCATACTGGTGTTTACGAAGGGGTTGCACATGAACTTTGCTGTAATAAATACAGATCACCTAATTTTGTACCCGTATTTCTTCACAACTTAAGCAATTATGATAGTCATTTTATAGTGCATGGACTTAATTTTGAGGACGGTGACATAGAAATTATCCCAGAGAACAAAGAAAAGTACATCTCATTCACAAAAGTTTTGCATGTTAATAATCGGGTTATGAAGTTAAGATTTGTGGACTCACTTAAATTTATGTCTAGTAGTCTAGATAAACTAGTTAAAAATCTAACACCTGAACAGTTCTGTGAATTAAAATTAAGTTATCCACTAGAAGCCGATTTCCAGCGATTAATACGTAAAGGAGTCTACCCATATGAACATATGACATCGTTTGATTCATTAAAATTAACATCTCTTCCCTCTCGCGATAAATTCTATAGTTCTTTAACCGACAGTCACGTATCAGAAAATGATTACAAACATGCTGAAGATGTATGGGAACACTTTCATTGTAAGAACATGGGGGAATATTCTGATCTATATTTGAAAACAGATGTCCTATTATTGACTGATGTGTTCGAAAATTTTAGGAACGTATGTTTGAAAACATACGTTCCTAAAATTATATGGTTTGGATCCCGCGCATTATTATACTGCCCCTGGATTAAGGCTGGGACGCAATGTTAAGAGTCACAAAAATTAATCTAGCACTCTTAACTGACATAGATATGATTACTTTTATATCAAAAAATATTCGAGGGGGTATATCCCAATGTAGCAACAGATATGCAAAAGCAAATAATAAATTCATGGAAGAATATGACGCCAGCGTTCCGTCATCTTTTCTAATGTATTTAGATGCTAACAACCTATACGGTTGGGCCATGTCTCAGTGTCTTCCCACCGGTGGATTTGAATGGGTGGGTGTAGACACAGATTTTAATGTTTCAGACGATGCCGAGCATGGGTTTATTTTAGAAGTTGATTTAGAGTACCCTATCGATTTACATGACTTACATTCTGATTTACCATTTTGCCCCGAAAATAAATGTTTTGGTGATTCTAAAGAAAAAAAATTGATACCAAACTTGAATAAAAAAATGAACTACGTAATCCACTACCGAAACCTCAAACAATGCCTGCAAAATGGATTACAATTAGTTAAAATCCATAGAATTTTGAAGTTCGAACAATCTCCATGGTTAAAAAGTTATATAGAATTAAATACCTACCTACGATCACAAGCATCTTCTGATTTTGATAAGGATTTCTATAAATTGATGAATAATTCTGTTTTTGGTAAGACCATGGAGAATGTTTTAAAACGAGTCAATGTAAAATTATTAATCCCTGGAACAACAATGGCAAATCTCAAGGAGTTCAATCTTTAATTGCAAAACCCGAGTTTCGAGGTTCGAGAATTTGGTAGCGGTTCAACTGAAAAAAACTAAACTTTTTTACAACAAACCAATTTACCTCGGTTTTTGTATTTTAGATTTATCTAAGACATTGATTTATAGATTTCACTATAATTTTATGAAAACTAAATACCAGAACAATCTAAAACTCCTGTATTCAGACACCGACAGCCTCATATATGAGATATTTACTGAAAATTATTATGAGGACATAAAACCTGATCTTGAATTATATTTTGATACATCGGATTACCCCATCAACAACGTATATGGTTTACCGCGAGTAAATAAAAAACAGCTGGGTTTTTTTAAAGATGAGAACAATGGGAAAATCTTTAAGGAATTTGTGGGTCTTCGTTCAAAAATGTATGCGATTGACGTTGAAAATCAAAATTTGGTAGCAAAAGCCAAAGGGGTCAACAAATGTGTAACTAGAAAGCTCGCCCTCGATTCTTATAAAAAATGCTTATTCGATAAACATATTAAACGTGATACTATGTTGCGATTTAAATCAATAAAACATTTACTTTTCACACAAAAAATTAACAAAATATCACTGTCCCATAATGATACAAAACGATTTTTGCTAGACAATTACACTGATACCCTTCCTTGGGGTCATTATAAAATATCAAACCTTTCTCCTTAAGTTTCATTGTACATATATAGAACATTCAATTATTTGATATTATTTTTTGTACTGCTTCAAAAAAAAAAAAAAACATTATTTTAAGTAATAAATAAGTTGTAGTGATTTGTATGTGCATGTATTTGTACGTGTGTTTTTGTATAAAATAGATGGTAGATCCATCTATTTTATACAAAATAATGTTGTAAATATCGTTTTTAGAAACTTTTTTTTTTTTGTACATTGAGAGATCTTGGCAAAATCTAAATTTGTATATAAATTAGTATTGTTACTTTAAGGAAAATAAATTACCTATGGTTTGTGTGTAGTAAAAAAAATAACTGTTGTACCTGTGAATAGGTTGTAGCAAATATACTACATCACATTAACTTTGTCTCCAAAAGGGTCTTTACGTGTTGGATCTGTATCCACACGCATGCCTTACAAATGACCGGGGCTTGTCCTGTGACTGATTGGAGAAACATACAAAAAAAAACATTCTACCGTAGGTGGTATAAACATTATGGTTGACTCCTCAATCCTCATAGTACTCGTAGGTGTTGATGCACCTATCAGACAGTCTCAACCTTTCAGATTAAAATTTTAACAATACTTACGTTTGGCGGCTGCATATATTTTTATGGAATAAGATGTAATTAAAATAATATTAAAGTGAATATCTTGTTTTACCATGCAAATAATTTAGCATGTGTGATTCTTTTGTCACAAAATATAGATTACTTTATTTATGACATATGGTTTTAATTATAACATCCAATTACTACGTACCCTATCCGATTTAGTTAAATGGTAGTAACCTTCACAACATTGGCCATTTGAAAGTTAAACGTTTCCATATCAGCACACACATTACGTTGGTTCACAATGATTCATTTTTACCATCCATTTACCACCATTGTAGCGGGTCCTAGTGGATGTGGAAAAACCAATTTTGTTACAATTTTTTTAAATCATTCCAATGAAGTGTGTAATGTCGTATTTGATGAAATAATTTGGTGTTATGATGAAATGCGGCCTTTATACAATCTAGAAAATGTAACTTATAATCAAGGGATTCCAGACATCTCTATGTTTGACGGGAAAGAACCTAAACTCATTATAATAGATGATTTGATGAGGGAGTCAGATGGAAGGATCGTAGACATTTTTACAAAAGGTAGTCACCACAGAAACCTTAGTCTATTTTATATTACACAAAATATATTTCATCAAGGCAAAGGTCAACGTGATATCTCTTTAAATACGAGCTATATTGTATATTTTAAGAATCCCCGTGATAAAACTCAAATACGTTACTTGTCTCGACAAGTTTATCCAGAAAATTCAAAATTCGTTGATGAAGCCTACAAGGATGCTACTGAAAAGGCTCACGGTTACCTGATGATTGATTTGAAACAAACAACTGATGACATGTGTCGTTTTAAGACTAAAATATTTCCATTTGATGGTCATTGTACAGTATATATCCCTAAGAAAGGGTTTAAATATAACAAGAATCATCATGTTTTAGTCAGTTCTAAATGATGCACGCGAGAGTCAACACATATAAACATTTACTCGAAGCGCTACATTTACTTAAACCAAAATATCGCACGGCTTTACTTAAATCGTGTGATGACGAGGAGATTAATATTATTTGCGAGTGTATTTACAATGTATTAAAGGGTAAAATTCCCTTAGAAAAAAAAGATAAATCAAAACTAAGAAAATATAAGGATACACTCCGAAAATTAGTGTCTAAGGGAAAACACAAGCTTCGAAAAACCGTTATTATCCAGAAGGGTGGTGCCTTTCTACCTATTGTATTAGGTGCCGTTTTAAGTGCTTTAGTAAACTCTATAACATAAACGAAATGGAAAACATGAAGAAAATGTTGTTAGTTGAACCAGATTTCATTGAAAGACTCAAACACAGTGATAATGTATCGGAAAATTCATCATCCCGTCTAGATGGTGAGATGCAAAAAATCCTCAAAACTAAAATGAATGATCGTGAAAAGTGTGCATTATATTCTCAAGCACTACAACGATTTTTACATTTTACCCGATCAGATCGACAACCATTTAAAATTCCATTAGTAGATGACGTTGGTCAACTGACTAACGAGAAGAATGACTTTAATCCGGGAATTTATAAAAAGGAGGAAAATGTTAATAATAACTCAGTTGAAAACGTGGCATTGCCTGAACTAGAAGGTAACATATATGCAACACCACCGGCAGGAACGAAATCTGATTTACCAAAGCAGTATTCCCCATCTTATATTGTAGATGTAATACCGAAGTCATATAAAACAAAAAGTAAGACTTTATTGGAATGTATGGTTCAAAGTAAACCAAAAATTTGGTGGAAGGAGAACGGTGAAGTAGTGATAAACAATCGTACCATTCCAAACAGTAATATTCTCGAACTGGTAGGCTTAGACCTCTTAAACGTTCAAAACCAATAGGCTGGGAAGATTTTGCTAGTATTTTACATGATATACGAGTTCCTACATCATGTATAGGTAGCCCTACGAACTTGAAATTTATGAAAGGACTTCAATCTACCGATCCTAACACTTCGATAGAATCTAAAGTGGCCGTCAATAGAATTTGCTAACTATGTAAACAAACCGTCATACTGAAATGGACATTAAATGTCAATTTCAATACATTGTTTGTTTACATAGTTAGCAAATTCTATTGACGGCCACTTTACTAACACGTACACTTCATCAGTCAAAGAAAAAAACACTTCTACACCTCTATCAACAAAATCTCCCAATAAATCAAAAAATAAATTAGATTGGGAAAGATGGACCCCCTATTAGAGATAAATAGGATCTACTACGATGTATCAAATCCTGCTAGTTACAGTAGTGTAAACAGCTTAGTAAAAGAAATGAAGGGAAGAATGAACAAACAGGAAGTAAAACAATGGTTATCATCACAGGAAGCATACACGGCATAAACCCGTTCATAAACGTTTTACTAGAAACAGATAAATCCTGTCTAACTTTAATGAACTATGGCAAGCTGATCTTAGTGATATGCGTACCTATAGTCAATACAACGATGGATATAAATATATTCTATGTGTTATTGATGTATTTAGTAAATATGCTTTTGCAAGGGCTATGAAAAAGAAGGATCCGGAAACGATTAAACAGTGTTTTCATAGCATTTTTACAGAAGCCAATTCCACCCCTCGTCACATTCAATCTGACAAAGGTACAGAATTTGTTTCAAAATCGGTAAGAAATTACTTTAAAAGCAAAAAAAATAATTATTATACCACAAATAATCCTGACATTAAAGCAAGTATTGTGGAAAGGTTTCAAAGAACTCTGAAATCGAAAATGTGGCGTTACTTCACTCATCAGAATACATACAATTACATTGATGTATTACAAGACCTACTTCATTCTTATAACCATAGCTACCATTCTAGTATAAAAATGTGTCCAATTGATGTTAACTCTGATTATGACTGTTTGGTGTAATTTATACAATCGAAAAAAAGATTTATTGGAATTCCGAATGCTTAATGTGGGTGATCATGTAAGAATAACTAAATATAAACACATATTTCAAAAGGGTTATGATTATGAATCTAATTGGAGTGATGAAATATTTATAATTGCATCAGTTATTAAAAGAAGCCCACGGGTTGTTTATACTTTAAAAGATTTAGAAGAAGAAAACATTGTTGGTACATTTTATTCTAAAGAATTACAAAAAGTTACGTACCGCCCCTCCATGAGGCATAAAATTGATAAAATAATACGCTCGCGTCGTATTGGTGACAGAAAGGAAGTGTTCGTTAAGTGGCAAGGTTATCCAAATAAATTTAACTCTTGGATACCTGCATCTAACTTAGAACAAATATGAGTGAAGACAGTTTTTATTTAACTTTGTTGAGTAACAGCTCATCGAGTTACTACACCGATAATACTACAGCTCATTTTTTAACAAAATTTCCGAGGACCATTAAATTGGAGGGAGAGTGGGTTGTTGGATTAGTGGAATTCCAATACCCATGTTCCATGTATAATGTTCAGGATCATGAAAATATAATCTATACTAAAAAAAAAATGCAGTGTCTACTAAAGAGAAATATAAAATCATCGATGTAAAAACTCACATACCTGCCACTTCGTATGATAATATTGATCAACTTCTCCAAGCACTTAACGAAAACCCACAGCTTAAGAATAATGCAAAATGTAGACACGATACAATTACTAAAATGGTTGCACTAACAACAAATGATGAGATAATATCAATCACAACATCGCCTATATTAAGTCTACAACTGGGATACAAACCAAGATCGAATTTAAAAGAAATGTCTATTGGGAAACATCCTGCAAATTTGTACCCTGTACTTCGTGTACAAAAAATGCAAGCGCTATCCCAACGGACTCCTCCGCAAGTTCATCGCGGCGTCAGAAAACCCAAGTCGCAATCCCCATGTCTACGATTTCGACGAGCTGTCACAGAAGATGAAGATGTCGAGCCGCAACAAGTCTCATTCTGTGAAATCACAAAGATCGGGCGCTAACACCCAATCTTTATTCTAAGGGGGGAGGTGTTATGTATAATAACGCCATATGAATGTTTTAGTTACTATACCCTGTCTACGATAACGAGCTAGTACTAGAAATCTCAAAACGCACGTAATTGGTCAGCGATAAGGGCGATGCATGTGCACCGGTTGGGATTACATCCCATACCATCTGTCATTGTACGGTGCGGACGTGTTATAGTGCTCTCCTTTTCTTTTCGTTTTCGGCTAGATTCGATGATCCAAAGTGCCAGACACGCCTTGATAAATGGATTATCTTCTGGCTTGAAGAATCCATCAGGTGAGTTACATGTAATAATTTAACCCATTTATTCCAAAAGTTTGTTGTTTAAAATATGAATGTTCAAAATTAATTTCATGTGGTCGCTAAACCAAATCTCCAATCTAACAATGTCGTCAACTGCAGCTGCACAGATAACAGAGTTGAATTACTGTACCTGGCCACCTGGCCGATAGTCCATTGTTTTTATGTAAGGAAATTCATAAGTTACCTTCGGCGATAATAATTATGTTGCATTTTTTTTACCTGGTCGCAGGTGTCACAGACCTTTTAATTCCTTATCTATTTTGTTCCAGGAAAGGGAAAGCGGCTAATTGTTACGCACATTGGAAGTGAAGACGGCTTTGTAGATGGCGGCCTTTTGGTGTTTGAATCAAAAAAAACAAGGGGATTATCTTATCACCAAGACATGAACGCGGAGGTGTTCGAAGAATGGTTTTCGAAGGTGCTTGATAAGATTCCAGATGGCTCAGTAATTGTTTTAGATAACGCCCCATACCATTCACGGAAAAGAGAAAAGATACCCAACACACAATCACGAAAAAATGAGATCATCGATTGGCTAAAGTAAACGAATTTATATACGAACAATATGAAAAAAGAGGATTTGTTGGGTATCATAAGAGCTCACAAACAGGTATGAGGCGTTTGTAGTTGACGAACTAGCGAAAAAAAAACAAGACAGTGCTACGATTACCCCCTTATCACTGCGAATTAAACCCTATCGAAATGATCTGGTCACAAATCAAGGGGTACGTAGCCAGTAACAATAAAACTTTCAAACTAGCGGAAGTGAAACAGTTGCTGCAGGAAGCTATTTTAAAAGTATAAATGCTGAGTCATGGAAGAAATGCATCAAGCACGTCGTAGAAGTAGTAGAAGTTAAAATGAGTACAGTGGAACCAGTGAATAGCTTTATAATTAATTTAGAAGATGATTCTAGTGGATCGGAGACAGAATAAATATATTTATTAACAAACAAAACGTTTTATTTACACCCTTACCCTTTATAGTAGGTAATCCAGACTATAATAATGATCAATACTATATAATACTGATAATACGTTTTCTACCTTTCAATTCCGTAATATTGAAATACTTGACTTTTAACGCATTGAGTATAAAAAATAATAAAAGTTTCTTCTTAAATAATTATGTTAAAATAGAATCATAAAAATCATAAGAATTTTTAAAATAAATAATCCGTGCGACGGCATAGAAGCCGACCCTGCGAGCGGGGTGGTAATGTTTACACCCACTGCTTTTTTTTGTCCCTTTCCTCTGGATACATTACTGCGAAAGAGAGGTCCCTATACTAGCTCGTTATCGTAGACAGGGTATAGGTATTTTGATAACCTTTGTACTTGTTTACCTCTCCCGATAGTTGAGGATATTTATTTATTCATGACTTTTTTTATACTCTTCCCATTATTAGTTGTAAAGATCCTCGTTGACTAATGGACTAATCACCATTTGTTTATCCCAGGCGGAACCTAATGTGTTTACAGTTCACATCTTTTGTTAATTAGGAATAGCCAAGAGGAATAGCGAAACCACTCTGGATAATAGGATTATCTAGTTAACTCTCGACAACATGAGAAATGAGCAAGCCAAATATGTTTTTTTAGAGGATGATACAAATCAGCAGCCGACAGAAATATAGTGTCAAATGCCCAAATAAATATTTATCATAGACCATTTTCTAAACCTATTAAAAACGAGGAGTTTTCTAGAGTACGTATGATCCATTTTTTGGAGGTTAAATTTACTCGATAGCTATACCCATAAGCCGAAGAACCATAAAAGTAACAACGAACAATTCACACAAAATTCCCAATCACTTTAGTAAATTTTTTCGTTACTTCTTTAAGTAGAAACATGCATTTATTGATTGTGCAACTTATATAATTTAAAGTTCAGTTTCATACAGAATTCGACTTTCTTTCAGATGGCGCCGCTATCTACGTAAACATCGGAGCAACTAACTATTTGCATTAAAAATGGATCAAATAATAATTTGTAAATAATGGTCGTAATATTGACGTCGTATAAGGGTGTTGCCAACATGATCGGACACGACAATGCGAAACTGATCGTAGCGCGAGAGAGGAGTAAACACCGGCCCAAGGTCCCCAAAAACCTCGAGAATATTGGAATGATGCTCAAGACCAATGAGGCCGAATATACATTTTTCCAAAACCACGTGAAAGTATCAGATGAAAGTCATGCACTGGTATTTGCTAGTAATGCCATGACGAGACGAATGAATAACTGCGAGGAAATCTACGTTGATGGTACTTTCAACGATCGATCGATATCCGAAAATCATTTATTGCACACAAGAAATAACTAACTTTGAAGTTATAATATATTTTTTTCATTTTTCAGTGTGTGCCGAAGGGGATTGGGCGAAACAAATATTTATCATTCATCTCAGAAAAGAGACGGCGGTACGTAACTAAAATAGGTGATCTTCAAAGTGTTACCTGTGACACTTGTTTTTTTATTCTATTTCAGGGTATGGCCTGTGTATTCGCGTTATGCTTGAACATGACCGCAGAATTATACTCCGGTATATGGAAGTTTCTGCTCGAGCAGGCGCCCGGACTACACCAAAAATTGAAATTCGTGACTATAGACTTCGAACGAGCTCTGATAAAATCCGTAAAAGATTGCCTGCCAAAATGTCCAAATCAAAGGATGCTAGTTCCATTTTATACAGGTAAACACTTCTATTGTGCGTCGATCAAATGTGCAACCTAAGAATCTCTTTTAACGTACGTTTTGTATACTATTTTCAGGCAATTTCAAAACGTTGGGCAGAGGTCGGTCTGAAAGATGTCAAGTCAGGAGCCGTACGAGATATTATTGGACTAGCCCGCAAATCCCGCAATCTGCCACTTTTGCGAGCTACTGACTTTTCTAGAGCGATTGAATTTTATGGGGAAAAAGCCCTCAACATCGAGGTTGAGTACCGAGAAAAGGTAGATAAATTCATTGCATATCTAGAAAATCAGTGGGTGCGGATTGCGGAATTAGTACCTAACACCATGGAAATCACCAACTCGGACAAATAACTCATCCGAGTCATTTAACGGGATCCTTCGAAAGCGCATGGGTCTTCGTCCGAACATGCATGTATTCCTCGGTAAGTCTCACTACATCTGTAATGCTTATTTCTTCTTAGAAAAAACCCAGCTTTAACGAGAACTACTCTTTTTCCAGAGAAATTAGGAACAATAATTGCCGTGACCGACATAAACTGGGATCATTCGGAGAGAAAGGGCACCGCAGTTAATTCGAACAATCGACAACAGGATGCTATCGACCTTATCATGTCTGAGAGCCAAGATGATCTGTCGTCAGGACGGTAAGTAGAATTGAGCATTATCATTTTCTAGCTAGCTCTTTATTTTGATACACAGTGAATCAACAAGTACTTTCTTTTTCAGGATAAACGACGAAGAGTTCTCAGAAAGCTTAAGACTTAAGACCAACATCGTGAGGAATTACATCAAACCATAGCCGGCATCATCAACATGTAAGTAAACATCAAAGTGAGGCACATATGTTAATGAACAATCATTCTTATACTGATACTACATACTACATTTTACGTTTCAGAAAATGATCGGAACGACCCTGACGAAATCGCCGACTTACTTGGTAATGTACGGGCAACAACTTCAAGTGAGACTTCGTCACACCGCAAGAGCAGGAGTTAGTCGAAGTCTGCCGCATCGTAGACGAAGAAGATTCGGAGATGATTGAGACCACCTCAGGGCCACTACCATGAAGCAAATGTGCCAACACATTAGAAGATAATTAAGATAAAGCGAAAAGCGCAAACTCGCTACCCACCAAAAACAGAAACCAAAACGCAAACTGACACGGCAGCGATTGGCAGATTGGCTGGAATCGAGTTTCCGGACAATGATAATATTTCCGGCCGGCTACGCATCTCTGCAACTCTTTGCGATCGTGTTTACATAGTATTGGCTGCGATAAAGGACCGATTTAAGATGGTAGAGTACCAACGAGAATAAGGAATTAACCTTAATAATCAAGTAAGACCAGTGCCTGTTATTTCTGCGTCTAATCTAGATAATTTTCGTCGAAACTCATGGTCCAGTCCCAGAGGCGCAACCACTGTATAATAGGTCTGAAACGTTGTACTCCAACTACGCACAGGGTTCAAATGTAGTAAATCAATCTTAATTTGAAATCATGCATCGGAGGAGAATTCCCGTTGGTGAGAATCAAGCTAGAGGTTACTGCTGCTTAACACCGCTGGTCAAGCTCCAGGCGGATGGGGAGCCGCTATCAACGCTAACTACGATACAACGTTACAACAACGATAGCAGGCAAAAAGACGAGCCACGTTACAAAACGTCTCCCGTAATGAGACAATTACGGGGAAAATTAACAAAGCAATATTCGCTCGTCTCGAGACCTCTTTAGCGACGAAGTTCACGCTATGTATTTGTGATATTTTTCCTCCAAAAACCTGGAGGATATTGGTAATACGCTAAAGACCAACGTACCCACTGATAAATATTTTCAAAAGCACGTGAAGTATCAGAAGAAAGTCAGGCTCTAGTATTTAAAAGCAACGCAATGATAAAACGATTGCATGACTGTGAGGCGATCTACGTTGATAGTACTTTCAAGGTAATAGATATCGATATCCGAAAAACATTCATTGCACACGGAAATAACTGACTTCGAAGTTTTAATATTATTATAATTTTCAGTTTGAGCCGAAGGAAATTGGAGCCAAACAGCTGCTCATCATTTATATAAGGAAAATAAACGAGGTATGCAACTGAAAAAGCTGATGTTCGTAACGTAATCGGTCCGATTAAATTGCTCCCACACCGGATTATTCTCCAGATTTGGCCCCCTGCGACTATTTTCTTTTCCCAAACTTGAAGAAATGGCTTGGCGGAAAAAGGTTTAGTTCCAACGAGGAAGTCATCGAAGAAACGAATGCGTATTTCGAAGGGTTGGAGAAATCATACCATACGGCGGGAATCGAAAAGCTAGAAAAACGATGGAATAAGTGCTCTGAGTTAGATGGAGACTACGTCGAAAAATAAATATTTACTTTGGTCAAAAAAAACAAAAATTGTTTAATTTTTACCAGACTTATCACTCAGCCCTGGTACAACATGAGAAATGAGAATATAGTGTCAAATGCCAAAATAAATATTTATCATAGAACATTTTCTAAACCTATTTCAAACGCAGGATTTTTCTAAAGTACATTTATGATCTATTTTTTGGAGGTTAAATTTACTCGATAGCTATACCCATAAGCCGAAGAACCATAAAATTAACAACGAACAATAGAAAATTCTAAATTGTTTTAGTACATTTTTTTTCGTTACTTTTTTGAGTAGTACATGCATTCATTAATTGTGCAACCTATATCATTTAAAGTACAGATTCAGGCAGAATTCGACTTTCTTTCTAGCCCTGTCCTCACTACAAGACAACTTTAGAATTGTTGTATTATACATATATAAGGAATAAATAATGCTTAACCCTCGACAACATGAGAAATGAGGCCAAATATTTTTTAGAGGATTATACAAATCAGCAGCCGACTGAAATATAGTGTCACATGCCAAAATAAATATTTATCATTGCTCTTTCCTGAGAAATGCTTATTTTGTTTTATTTCTCTGGTATTCCTACCAATATTTTTTTTGCGGTTTTTTTTGACAAATCTAAAAAGATGTATAAAGCCATTGAACTTTATTAAAACACAAATTCAACAATTTGCTCTTAGCAATTTGAACACAATTATATAGCTAATCGATCAATCATTTGAAACCATTGATTTATTTCTCGAGATAAATCAAAAAGTAGTCGGCCACAATATAGGGTCATTTATTTTCATCCGAGTAAAAAAGATTTAAGTTAATTGGATAATCTGATCCCTTTTTCGAACACCAATATTAGACTTCCTAAGAAGCAATTTTAAAATAACAACTGAACGAAACTGAACTTATATATACACTTTATTGCAAGAAAAAATACCCAGTTAGAATCGGCATTTTTAACCACAAATGTGTATGAATCACTCTTTTCCAAGAAATAGAAGTATCTGAATAGCAATATTATACCAACAAATGTTTATGAAACCCAACTAACAAATGTGAATGATACATTTTTTTCTGATTAATGTTGGGATAGCAACACAATGACATACCTACTTCGGCGATTCGGCATAACAAATCGGCGAAATAGCATCGTTATTTTTTGACAATAACCAGCAAATAAGTAAAACAGAAAAACAAGAAACCGACCACTCCTCACTCATGCTTGAACAGACACTAATCATTGCTTACGAGTAAAACCTTCAACGAGGGCATTTTTAAAATAACATACGATTTATTAATTAGTAACGAAAATATCTGTCGCCTAAATAACTACCTCAAGAGAAAAAATCCTAGATAAACATGGCATAGAATATTCAAGTGGTGCTACATAGATATATTGACAATTTGGCGCATGAAGCAAGCCATAAAGTTATATAAGTCTCAACTCATCGTCATCTCCCTATTATTACATTTTCGATCCAATTGTACAATATGGAGTTATTTGAACCGTTGTTCCTGTTCGTGCTTCTTTAAGCACGAATAACGAAACTACACCTACGTTGAGCGAAGGTGTCATTTTACGTGTAATGAATATTGTCAATTCTAGAAAAACAGAAAACAACGAACAATAGAATATTCCCCTATGACAGTTTTTCCGAGACATGCAATTTATTTATTATTAATTTAAAGCAACACAACTCGGGCAAAATATATAAAAACCGATATTATCATTTTGATATGAAAATATTTGATATTTTATTGAGAAGATCAGACCAAGTAGCACCCGACAAAAACAGAATACCAATATAATATTTACACATCATTGTTTTTCCTGAGACAAGCCTTTTCTCCTTTTAATTCACTGACAGAGCATTTTCTAAACTAATTTTATATTCGAGAGTTAAATTAATTTAATTGCTACATACCCATAAAGCGAAGAACCATAAAGTGATCAACGAACAATAAAATATTCCCAATAATTTTAGTACTTACATTTAAGTTGAAACATGCATAGATTGATAGTGCGACGTGAATTATTTAAAGTTCAGATTCAGACAGACAATTCGATTTTCTTTCCAGCCCTGTCTTCACTAACACAGATAACTAGAATTTGTGTATTATTAATAAGTAATTAATATTTTTTAACCCTCGACAACATGAGAAGGCCAAATAAATGTTTCATATTTAATTTTTAGAGAATGAGACAAATCAGCAGCCTACAGAATTTTTCCTGAGGCAGGTTTTTTTCGTTTCATATCTCCTGACATTCCTATAATTTTTTTCGCAGAATTTATATGAGAAAATCAATTTAAATTCGTTTTTTTTGTTCATAAAAATCAAAAAAGATAAAAACAAAATTTTTTTAGAACACTAATTTAACATTTTCTATTAGCAATTAGAAAACAATTATACAGTTAATCGGTCAATGGTTTGAAACCATTGATTTTTTTTTGAGAGAAATCAGACTAGTCGGCCACAATATAGGGACATTTTTTTTCATTCGAATCAAGAACGATTTGAATAAATTTGATAAGCATACCAGCTGGTTTTGGACACCAATATTAGACTTGCTTAAGCAATTTTAAAACAACAACTTAGTGAAATTGAACAATTCAATAACACTTTTTTGCAAGAAAAAACTCAGAATCAGCTATTTTATCAAGAAATGTGTATGAAACACTTTTTACAACAAATGGAAGTACCTATCTGAATACTAATCTTATATGAACAAATGGGTACCTATGATACACCTCTTTCTAAGAAATAAAGAAGGTATCTGAATAGCAATATAATACCAAGATATGTTTATGAAACACTTTTTTCCAACAAATGTGCATGAATCACTTTTATCCAACAAATGTGTATGAAACACTTTTTTTGATTTTTGTAGGGACAGCCAAGCAACAAAATGATTTACTTCTGCGATTTGAAAGTAACAAATCAGTGACAATATCATAGTTATATATTTTTCAATAACCAGCTAATAAGTAAAACAACGCAGGATTCGTCAAAAGGCAAAAAGAGAACATCTTTCACACAAAACGTCCCTTATATTTGCTTGTAGGTACAATAATTAGCCATTATATTCGCAGCAACTCAAAAAAAGGGCTGTTTTAAATTTTAACTGTTTCAATCAACTGCTGGACAATATGTAACTGTGTCTTCGTGACGTAATAACGGTTTCTTCAAAACTGTTGTTCCTTTTTTCCTTAACATAGCAGCATCCACGTCATTCTGTTAATAAAGTAATTTTTTTCACTAAACAATATTCTTTCATGGTCTTCAAGAAATGTTCGGTATTCTCCGCTGCTGATCTGATCGAGCCCGCCGGGTGGAACCCCGTTCGAGGAAGCCCAGCGAGCGATCACCAACCGGAAGTTTCCATGACACTTTAGGTTCCATAAGTAGGTAGTTCTTCATACCTCGGGCAACCGAGATTCTTCCAAGTTCTACTCCGGCTTCGTCGAGTATCGTAGTATTGTGAAATTAAGTTAGAATCCGTTTTAGCGATGTGCGCGAGGTCCTCACTGAACCAGATATGGGTTGCAACTAAATGTCGATTTAAATGCACCAAACCGGGCAGACGGGCACCCCCCGGCCACCCGGCGTCGGGTCGAAGTTAGTTTTATTGCAGCGCAGGTAGAAATTACTCATTAAAAGGACCACTTGCACCAAAACTTCGAGTTAAATAATAAACTCGGGTCTAACTAATTTTAAAATTTTAACTCTTCATTTATGTTGCACCAGTAGAATAGAAATTAACTGTGTCTGTCTGTGTGTGAAGACTGTCAGTCTGTCAAGTAAGTAATCCGAGGATAATGTAACATTATTCTTTCACTTTTTATCCGACCAAATATGATAGAGCGAATGGTGAATGATTTTAGTGTTATGTTCTCCCTCACTCTACAATAATTTGCATAAGTCTAATCCTTTCATGTCATATTTGAAGACATTTCGATTGTAACGTATTATATTCTCAAGTATTTCATTCAAAGTATTCAAATCAAACTGTCATTTTATTTAAAACGTAGTGCCTAGTGGTTATATTCTCTTTGCTTTTATTTTATTGTTGTTGCGTGAATGTTTTTGTCTATCTCGTGTTATTTATTGAAAGTACGTCAGATACTTTCTTAAAAATGGAATGGAACCGTGCACATGGACCAAATTTTACAAATAGCGACAGTTTGCTACTTTGTGACATAGTAGCGAAATTTTAACATTATAGAAAATAATAAAAACTGATGGAGCTAGCCTACTAGGTACAGAAACAAAAAGCTTGGTTGGAAGTGGTGACGGAATTCAATTCTATCTCCTCTGACCATTCCCGTACGCTTGAGAGCTTACAGAAAAATTATAATAATTTACAAAAGAAGGCGAAAAGAAATGCTTCGGGTGTTAATGCATTGATGGACAGTAGACGACTATATTCTTTAAGATACCGTTTTTTCTTTTGTACAAAATTCATGATTTTGGAAGATACTGATAGTTGAATAAAAAAAATAGGAAACCGATTTTCATATTTTCGTCAATGTTTTCTTTTTTTCTATGAAACTATAAATAATTAAGTGTCTCAAAAACGAATTCCTCGTGTCCGATTTATCAGAAAATCACACCAAACTCTAGGTGTTACGAAAATAGAAGCTGATATATATTTTTTTCTGAAGCGCGGCGGCGTGTAACTTTGAATGCCCGCCCTGCCTACCCCCCAGGGGGTGGCAGATGGCTACCGGGCTAAATTAGCTTAGCTTTACTGAATTCATCCGATACTAAAATTTGCACCTTTCCATACATTGGGTGACACTACTTCCCGGACTAGTGTGTGGTAAGGTTTTCGTCACTGACCCGTAATATTTGACCGCGAGTGTAGGTACGTATTTAATATTTTTTCAAACAAGTTTTTCTACTCATATAAAAAAATTACCTCGAAGACGAACCTATCCGCGATCCGAGTCGGTGTTGCCACTAAGTCCCTGTTCCCTACTGCCTACGTGATACGAGTATATATCAGTTTTAGAAATTCCGTAGTAAGATTGTACAATTTAGAGTGCAATGCAAGTTAGTATTTTTGTTTTATAAATCATATAGCCGATGTACGAACCACATTTTTGGTGTGAATTCGATAAATAAAAACCGGCCAAGTGCGTGTCGGGCCACACGCAGTGTAGGGTTCCGTAGTTGCCTGTCTGTCTTAGTTACATCGACGTGCGGTGCGGTTGCGTCGGCCGAATTTGTACGAAAATCGGCCTTTTCAAGTACACATTAAGTTGGTCGACTATCACTCGGTAACTCCTTATGCCTAGTTGTCCGTGATAGTTTTCCTTTTAAATTCATTATATGTACTACCACGAATTTGATGGGACACATGACTTGAACAAAAATTAGGACTTTAAAGCCCAATATCTCGCAAACTAATACTGATTTGAAAAATGGTTTTAGGAAACCCATAGGTAATATTTTTTTGAAAGCCTTGCAATATTACGTAGGTAGCAGGATGAACTTGAATCCCTCTGGAGACAGTAGGGAATCTTCTTTTCCACATTCCAAACGTTCGCTCAATAGTGTTTCTTGTCCTTATCTGAGACTCATTACTTATACAGGGTGGAAAGATAAGTCGGACCCTGGAGGGAAACTACCTTAAATCCTTAAGCTGGCTTATTTTACTTAAAGGAGACATTCCTTTATTTTTAAAAAGAAACAAAACTGCATTCAAAGACTTTCTAAAACTCGCTTGCCTCGCCCGGGACTCGAACTAAAAAAACAAACACTGCCTTTTTTATTATACTAATCGATAGTATTATTATTCAGGATAAAATTATTAAATTACTTATGTACCTACGATCCTGCAGGCTGTTGACTCGTGCACCCCAATGACATCCCCACAAGTCAGTAATTGACTTCCTGTGGCGTAAAACCGTAACGTGCATAATAACTGATTCAAAAGTGATACGACCTGACTGAAAAAATAAAATAAAAGAAGTACTATAGGTTAGGTAGGTAGGTACTACTACTACTACTACTTCTTAGGACAATACACGGAGGAACAATTTTATCTAATAAAAAGAGAACAGTTTCTTTTCCTATCTTCTATGAAATGCATTGTCTCTTTGCGAGTAAAAAAATTGATCTGAGCTTCTTCTGTTATAAAAGTCCGAACTAATGTATTCGATGATCTCTTCATCATCATCAGACAACAACCATTAATTTATCATTGTTCAGGACAAAGGGAAATAATGTTTCATTTAACTAAGTAAACCACTCACAGATGTCCAGGTGTCGTATCAATAAAAACAGTTCTTATTTCTATGAATCAATTTTGCCTTGCCGAAAACCAGGTACCTAAGAGTATACAATTTATAAGCATCTATTGTCGAAAAACCAGGTAGAAATATAAAAATGTACGAGAATCTTTTTTCTGGCCAGTACCTACCTACAGTTCATGGTAAAAAGAAACGTGATTCCTGGGATGCCGGGTAATATTGATATGTAAAAAACCGGCCAAGTGCGAGTCGGGCCATGCGCATTTTAGGGTTCCGTAGTTGCCCGTCTGTCTTTGTTAGATACATGACACGCGCGCGCCAAATAAATGGTGCGGTTGCGTCGTCCGAATTTGTACGAACGTTGGCCTTTCCAAGTACACATTAAGCTGGTCTATTATTAGGGTCATTTCGCCGGTTAGCGACCACCTAATTTCATGTGCCGGTTGGCGACCACTTAGCTGAGTTGGTGAACTGAAAGGATATTTTGTCGGTTTTTAGTAGATTTGTATTCTAAAACAACAAAAAAATGCATGTACATACAACTAATTGTCTCAATGGGTCTGTAGAATTGATGTTATCTCCAATAGAAAAAAACCTTCTCCTTCAGGTGGTCGCTAACCGAAGGTGGTCGCGTAACTAGCGTAATGACCCTACTCGGTAACTAGTTGTGCCTTCTTAGCCGTGATGGTTTTCCTTTTAAATTCAATAAAAGTACCTACCTACTCTTCACGATTTTTGAAGTGAAAACTTCTTTAGCGGCGCTAAGCACTTTTGGGATGGGGAAAAATTGTTAAATACGCGACAGATTTTTGTGAGGTCAGATGTGAGGAGGTCACAATCTTTTATATTTTGCTGCTAGCCGATTCGACTTCATTCAAAACTGAACGCTATTCGTAAGAGTATAAAGCCGTTAAACACTTTTTGCAATAGCATATTCTGCAAATAAATTTGTACTTTTGTTCACGCGTCCTTCACCGTTTTGCTATTGAGCAAATTCGAATAGTTCGAATTTGGACGTTATTCCTAAAGAGATAAAAGCTTTGAAAAATATTTACGAACGGCAAAAACAAATTGATATTTTGTTCACCGCCGCCGTCCGCTGTTCTTGTAAATTCAATAAGTTCGAACTTGGACGTTATTCCTAAAGAGTAAAACTTTGAAAAATATTTGGCAATGGCAAAAACAAATTGGTATTTTGTTCGCCGCCGGCGGCGGGCGAGCCGAACCGTCGCGCCCAACGCGCCCGCGGCCCGTCCGCCTAAATAATTGATAATTGTTTATAAATTTGCGCCAAATTCATTTTTAGGGTGACTCCGTAAGATGTCACGTGACCTGATCGAAAAACTGTTACAATGTTATTGAGATTTCACTTCTGCCGGCACTCCCGGAGTGCAGCCCGGTCTTTTTTTTCACATTCCCAGTACTAGCCATATAGCCGGCAGGGGGGGGGGGGGGGGGGGGCTTTAAGCCCAATATCACGCAAACCGATTACTGTGTTGAAAATGGTAAAGCAAGCTATCCAACGGTACCCCACATCATGGGTTTAAAGAGAAAATAAATATGCATCCCCATTTAACCCATTCAGCGCCAGTGACTCAGCCTATGGGTCATGAATAAATCCCTATTTAATAATAAGCTAAAAATAATTGAGGTAATAGTACTAGTAATAATTTAAGCTAATAACCATATTTACAAGATGTGTCAGGATAAAATATTATTAACATGATTATTTAAATTAAAACTGGGTCTAGAACATTACAGATTGGTTTACCATTATTGTAAATAAAATAGTTTTTTTATTGAAAATCGAGATACATACACGTTGCAAGCAAACAGGTAAATCCACATATCAAATATATCATAAATATATTTATGTCAGGAGTTATTAGTATGGCTCGGGGTATGGGTCACTGTGGCCAGGCGATGCTTGTAAAAATCACGAATGTTTCCGTAGCAGGCCAAAAGAAACCTTATTCGCAAGGCTTATTCTACGATAAAAGTTGTTTGATTTACCATTTTACAATCAATTCCTGTTTGGATGGTGGTAAGCAACATTTGTATGAACCAAGCCACATAATGTTTATTTTGGAATATTAACGCTGTCTAAATAAATATTTACAATTACCGTTCCCAATACATCTCGGATTTGGTGATAAATAAAAGCTTATTACACAATCGATTATCATGTTCATATTGAACGAAACCTTTGGCTTTGAATTTGACTACGGGAGAATAAGAACGTGCTCAATGCTCCGTGAGTCCAAGAATATTTCTCCAATGATCCAATTGTAAAAACAATTACAAAAGAAATGGCTTAAATATGACAGAAGTAAAGTGAGGCAAACGCTAATCCGTATAGTTACAAATAAACAGTCCAATTAACTCCTCATCCAAGGCACACTGGGTGTTAATTGTCTGACTAAATGACTAACATTCGAGATAACACGGTACCGACCAAGTATTTATTATTAGTTATTACCTGCTAACAATAGAGCAGCATAATGACGTTTACTCGAACGGAGATAACGGCCGACGTAGTGCAGCTGCAGGATAATCAGGCCCAACATAGACAATAATCAAGATAGACAATAAACAATGGATGCATCCGAGCGGCGATACTTTGTATTTTTGTGATATTATCTTGCATCTGGTATTTTGCACATACTGCCTATTAAGTGATTCATCCCATCCCCCCTTAATAGGCTAATGCAACTTATTTTTAAGTAATTTGGGAACCTCAATTTAGTTGTCCCGTGAGTCGTGACCATGGATGTTGCAACACATCCGAAATGTCGGGAGACCTCAGTGAGGTAAATATATAACTCAATTTAGTCACTATTTATTCCTTGGCGGGTTTATACATTTCCAGTTCTGTGTAGTAATTTCGTGTTTTGTGACCTTGACTATGGATTACCGGAATATTAAAAAAATAAAGTTTCATTCCTACATATTGCAGTATTTTTTTTATTTAACAACTAACAATTCACACACCACCCATAGCATAGACGTCAAGTATAATAATATGAAGACTCGTTAAATATGTAAAATTAGCTACGCTTTTTATTTAATTAACAAATGGCTTTTCATGCTTGCCATGGTTATTACAATTAGAGACAAAATGATAGGTTATAAGTTTTCTTCTTTCCTTCATATTTTTTCACCGACCAAGGTTTACCAACAAATGTTTACACCAGCGCTATAAATAGTTTAAATGATAATAATAATAGCGTAACATTTACTTAAAGGTAAACTCCACGTGCGAAACTTGTGAAGAATACTAATCTAAACTAAAATTAACAGTAACTAGCAACAGTTAATAAGTACAAACAAAGATAAGTCCTTATTAAGACAATAAAATCCGAGAGATACAATTTAAAGGTTTAAGGGTTTGTGTGTTTCCTTATGGCTTTGCGTAATTTGCTTGGTGGGTCAAAGTGAATATCCATGTCTTCACTGACACTGTTGGCCAACTGACATAACCTGCTTACTGGCGAAATTGATAAAGCGAAATTGGCAAAATTAATGAATGAAGCAATATTTAATATAAACAAATACGAGGGGCGTTCAATAAGTTATCGGTATCGGCATGATGACGTCTTATGATAATAATTTTAGATTATTTTTCATACTGTATCACTATTCATGAATACACTAAATAAGTAAAAAAATATATGATTAATTTGTTTTCTTTAACAACTTTAAACAAAGACGATGCAGGGGTAGCAAATATTGTGACGTGAGTAAAATTGAGGGATTTTATTTTTTATTTTAGGGGTGATTTTGGTAAAATGCTGGTGTGGTAATCCAGAATATTGATTTTAAAGTGAGATATATATCTATTTAGAAGCCTGGAAATTAAAAAAAAAATCTCATTAGTCATATTTTTAAACACAGCTGCCTTAATAAAGTTAAAGGTGGGTTTTAATGGCCATCAATATATTTTTTTTAATTTCTAGAAATTGGGCTAGTATAAATGGAAAATATATGGATGTTAATACCGAGGAAGAGTCATACAAGATAATCGTATAGCAATTAAAGGAGGTAGACTAAGAAAAACATTAAGAAAAATAAATGCCAATTTAATGACGTTTCTGTTTGGAAGAGATTGCAGATTACCAGGGGTGCTATTTAGGGACGTAAAATCTATACAATTAACTATCTACCCTTTCACCTAGACCAACTCATATACTTTTACTTCTTATTCTTTGTTAGGTACTAAAAAATCCTCAATTAAATGTGTGCAATTGCGTTGATTTAAAAAATGAGCCTCATTTCGTCGAATAATTTATTTAAGCCGTTTATATATGCACGTAACACAAGAAAGAATCATTAAAAATTATACGATACGAATAACTTCTGTTTTTAATGCCGATACCGAGAGAGAACTTATTGAACGCCCCTCGTAGATGGTTACTAAAAGTGTTGTATAAAATTGTCCAGCTCTCTGGCTTCATAAGCGGCAGTCTATTTAGTGTACGCGCCAGCTGAGCTGAGTCATTTGTTTTAGCCAGAAATGGTTTGTATGGGTAGGAAGTATAGGGGAGGTACAGTCAGCATCAAAAGTAGCTGCGCAATCGCGGGGACGCCAAAAGCTCTTATTCCCTTTTAATTAAGACTTTTGACGTATTTGTTTGCGCAGTTACTTATGATGCTGACTGTACCATAAAATATATATATTTTTTCAATATTTTATTCTACCGTTTTGTCGGCGTGATTGATTTATATTATATTAGGGGTCACTGAGCTAAGCCGCAGATGGGCAGACGGACATGCCGAACTATAAGGGTTCCTTGTTGACTACGGAACCCTAATAAGTAGGTAATAAAATTAAACTGGAAATCCATACTAATATTTTAAATGCGAAAATAACTCTGTTCCTGTATGTTACCTTTTCAAGCTTAAACCGCTGAACCGAAGAGAGAAATTTGGTAAGTATATGACATTAGGATAGTTTGAGTCCCGGGGAAGGACATGGGATACTTTTCATCCCAGAAATCGTCCCCTAAAGGTGAATTGGGGCTCGAAGTGTGTATGGAGATACGATATAAACGACTTCCACGCGGACGAAGTACATACTTTGAATTATTGTCAGATTTCCGAATACGTAATACTTAAATTTTGATTTGATTTGATTAGGTTGCATATGCCCAGGGAAAGTTGGTACATACGGTACCTATTTTATATACCTACATATAATTCTGTTGATTCTGTTCTCTCATGGACATGACAACTCATGGACATGTGCATTCTTCCAATCCTTGTGTACGGAGCACAAACTTGGTCTTTGACAAAAGTTCAGAAATCTGCCCTCAAGGTTTGCCAAAAAGCCATGGAACGCAGTATTTTGGGCGTGAAATTAACGGATCGCATTAAAAATACTATAAGGGATGGAGAGTGACATAGGCTACTTTTTGACTCTTTCTACCACTTCCCTAAAATGGGGGGTGAAAGTTTGTATGGAGCTACGATATAAACGAGTTCCACGCGGACGGAGTCGCGGGCAGAAGCTAGTACATTATAGTTCAGTAAAGGCGCCACGTGATTGGTCAATTTCATTTTAGTTGTCTCAACAGTTATGAAATGTTGAGTTGGGAGCTCCATAGTACTTAAAGTATGTGATTTTAGTTTGGTGTACGAAGTCTTAATTCATAAAGATATTTTTCATCAGTCATCACACTTGCTCGAAAGGGCTTCATAATGCGCAGACATACAGAGCTGTAATAGCCTGTGTTACGCCCACGGGCGCAATGGTTTTTTTCTTAAATTGTATCTGTCACTCATGCGCCAGTTACAAAGCAAAGAGGTTTTATATCAAATATGATGTCTGAAAACGTATTTATAAATAAATTTAAACTTAAAAAACTACTTAAACATGTTTAACTGAATTATTTACAGATTTAATATGTAGTTATTTAGTGTCTATGTAAAATGTTTTTAAGTGTTTTCAAATCGTGGCTGTATACCGAAGGGTCTTTGCCATACGCGCCTCACGTCAAATTCAACAAAATGGACGACTGACATGTTGCAGTTTTTATTACGATTTGTATTCATTTCATCTAAAATGTATTTGTTTCCTCGCAAATGTGATGAAAAACATTGTGTATAACACGGGCGTAAGAATATTGCAAACTCGAGTCATCAAAAGCCCTCCGCTTTCGGCGTCGGGCTTCTGATAGAATCTTGTTCGTAATATTCCACTTAAGCCCCTCGTTAAACAATTTACTATTTTAGTAGATGGTTCATTCAGACATTACTGAACCCATATAGAAAGGTACGCCATGCAAAGTGATGTCGCCTACCTTGTGAGAAGCAGCGTAGCGAGCAGGTAGAAGACGGACGGATGCACGCCGCACTCGCACTCCTGAAATAGATTTTTTTTCAAATTCCAAGATATTCGAATAGAAAGAATACACATTATGAATTTTAGTTCAATTCAGTTCGTATTTGATCATAAGTTATAGACTATAGATAGTCATACAAATACAGTGAGCACTGTGAACAAGACCTAAAAATCCATTTAAGTATTTTTAGCTGGTGTTTACAATAAAATATACAAGAATAATTAAGAAACAGAGAACAAAGAATGCCCTCGCGATACATACGAGGGACGGCTGAAAAGAAATCTACCTAAGTATGAAACAAAAGACTGTCATGTATGTATTTTTTTTATTTTTCAATATAGTCCCCTGCTAGTGAAATACACTTATTACATTTGTCAAATATTGACATTAACCCATGAAAAAAAAAATCTTTCGGTTTCTCGTCAAAAAAGTCACTAACTGCAGCCTTCATTTCGTCATCGGTCAGAAATCGTCTTCCTCGGAGATCTTTTTTGAGGTGTCTAAATAAAAAATAGTCGCATGGGGCTAGGTCTGGACTGTAAGGTGGATGGTTAACGGCATCGAACCCTAATTCCTTCATGGTAAGCATTGTTGTGCGGGCGGTATGCACAGGTGCATTATCGTGTAAAATCAGGATCCCTTTGCTAAGTTTACCCCTCCTCTTTTCTTTTATCGCGTCTCGTAACTGATGCAGTAAGCTGGAATAATATTCAGCATTCATTGTCCTTTTTTTTGGTAAATAATCTATTACTAAAATTCCTTCTGTATCCCAAAATACGGTAGCCATAAGTTTGCCTGCCGACGGCCTGACCTTAAACTTCCGAGGAGGCTTCTCATCCTTGAATTTCCACTGCAAAGACTCTTGTTTGCTTTCGGGGTCCCACTGTCGAATCCAGGTCTCATCACACGTCACCATTTTAGAAACAATTTCTTCCTCATTACCTCGACTCATTTCCAAAAACTCCTCACAACATTTGACACGTCGGTCCTTGTCAAACGCCGTTAACATTCTGGGGACCCAACGTGCACTCACCTTGGACATATTCAGATGCACATGAATTATCTCATTGACTCTTTCTTTACTGATGCCCACATCTCTAGCAATCTCCCACTGCTTCACTCGTCGGTCTTCTAAAATTATTTTTTTAACTTTGGCTACATTTTCGTTTGTAACGGCAGAAACCGGCCTTCCACTACGAGCGTCATCTTCCAAGCTCTCACGACCGAGTTTAAATTGTTTAGACCAAAACTTTATAGTAAATTCGGAAGGGCACGAACTACCGAACACACACATCATACGTTCTCGGATCTGTGAGGGAGTATTTCCTTCTTTTGTTAGAAATTTAATCACTGCACGATGTTCAATTTTAGCGATATTCATTTTTTCAACCGATATGTCGCAAACATTCGAGAATTGTAGAAAAATGGAACGGAAAAAACAGATGAACGTCAAATAATTCAAAAAAAGAATAACCAAAGAACAAGAATGCATTTCAGCCAGTATCATTTTCGCATATTTTTTTAACCAAGGAGATTACTTTTCAGCCGCCCCTCGTAGTAACGCAGCTAGCGTCATGGGGACAATGCCACAAGAGGATCTCCTCAACGGGCTTTTTATAATACTTATGCATTTTTACTTCGTTATTATTTAGTTTAGTTTTATTTTCTTGTTTTAGTTCTATCATATTTGTATGACTTAATTACCTTCTGCAAGTAAGAAAAAATATTAATAAATGTAGGTTTGTAATAGAAACAGTTAACATATTTTCGAATCAGTAATTAAGAACTTAGACTAACATACCACAAATTTAAAACAATGTGTAGAACGCTAAAAATAAAATTAAAAGTATGACGTAACTTTAAGCCAATCAGGTAAATATTAAGAGCAAATAAAACGAAAAAAATAAATGGAATATATTATATATGTATTAATTATGAGGGTTGTAAGAGAAGAGGTAGAAAAACAACAGGCAATGAAGGGTTCCGTGCATATTAAGAAGGTCGTATCGTTACTGAAATCTTATGGCACTTACGTCCTTTTCTTTAAGGAAGGCAGTTTTTTAGAAATATCTCGAAAACCTTTGAACCGATCTTGTTCAAAACAATTTTCGCTGAAAGAATTTAATAAGATTGATGATGATTCCATGATATGTTTTATAATTTTAAAATACACGGTTCAAAAATTAGAGTGGGGGGACACAATTTTAGTGACTTTCGAGGCGATTATCTCCGACTCTATTCACATAATCAAAAAATATGCTCACACGTGGGCTTCCAATGAAAAAAAAAAATTTGACTTTCGTTTTACGGATGGAGTGCACCCCTATTTTTTTTTTTTTTGTTATTTAATTACAAAACTATGTAGCGGCTAACAAAATACACCTATCCTCCAAATTTTATTCAAATACTCCTTAAAATGTCTGAGTAAAATGCCTGTGACATACGGACGGACAGACAGACAGACAGACAGACGTGACGAATCCATAAGGGTTCCGTTTTTTGCCATTTGGCAATGGAACCCTAAAAAAGGATGTGTGTGATGCTGATGAGTTGACGGGCGATAGAGAGGTATGAAAGAAAAAAACCGGCCAAGAGCGTGTCGGGCCACGCTCAGTGTAGGGTTCCGTAGTTTTTCGTCCAGAAATTATTTTGTAATTTTTTTCAAAAACTATTCAACCTATCAAGTTCAAAATAATTTTCCTAGAATTTTTTTATAGTTCTACCTTTGAGATTTTTTTCATATTTTTAAAACTTATGGTTCAAGAGTTAGAGGGGGCCACACATTTTTTTTTTTACTTCTGGAGCGATTATCTCCGAAAATATTAACATTATCAAAAAATGATTGTGGCAAACCCCTATTCATTTTTAAATACCTATCCAACAATATATCACACGTTAGGGTTGAAATGAAAAAAAAAAACACGTTACGTATAGGGGAGGTACTTACCCTAATAAAATAAAATAAATCACTTTTTATTTTACCACTTTGTCGGCGTGATTGTTATACATATTAGTACCAAAAGAGAGTGGGCAAAAATGTATGGAGCTTGGACCAAGAAAAAAAAATGGAAGTAGGCTGTATTTAATGGTAGTGATATGAACTTTCATTTTTTGAAAACCTAACTTCCATGTCATGGATTGTTTCAGAGTTATGATTTATTAAATAACAGGAGAATGGAAGATAAAATAACGCAAGCGCACAGTACACAACCAACTACTCGCAATCTTTCTTAAATATTCACATCTGAGCACAAATGAAGCACATATTCATAGTTCATTTAAAATTAGATTTCGAAGTGGCCGCTACTTTTATTTTTCAACCTTAGGTCCAGAAGTGCCCAGTCTCCTTTCAGCTTTCTAGTGCTAACGGTTACTGAGATTATACGCGGACGGACGACAGACAAAGCGAAACTATAAGGGTTCCTAGTCGACTACGGAACCCTAAAAACATGCTGCGTCGACCCCAAGTAAATGGGATAAGGACAAGCTAATGATGATATAAATATATATATATCGTATTAGGATCAAATATTAAAAATCAAATTAAGTATATAAATGAAACATTTTGGAATGAAACTCATTTAGGCTGTAGAAGGGCCTTGTTAATAGTAGTCCAGTCAATGAACTGACAACTTGTATGGAAAAAATGACAATTTCGGAAATATTTTATAATAGCTTATTTTTTATGTGTAACGGATATATTATCAATTAAATAGTTACCCAGCCACAAAATCCGACAAAATTTCAGACATGAAAAAAATGATAAATTAACTAGCTCCTGAGAAGTCAAAAAAAATATTAATAAATATTTTTGTCTTAATTTTGGTTCATTTACATTTGCTCTATAATATTCAAGATAAATCGTACAAAAAAAGATAATGCATGCTTCATTTAAATCTACATAATTACTTCCGGATGAAAAGATTGTCGGATTCTTGAATAAATCATCTTAGAATAACATTTTAAATTTAAATCAACAAAAAAAAAACGCTATTATAAGGTAATGTTTTTCAAAACCGTATTTTGCCTGGAGTATATGTAGATATTTTTTAAGTTATGGCTTATGCTTTTGTTAAAATTAGAATAATGCGACGTCGGAAGTTCTAACATTACTGTTGTTTACGTCTCAATGGGTATCTTGTTCCTGTGCAGGCAGATTTAAATGAGTCTTTATACACATAGACACTAATGTGATATTTATAAGGCCTCTCACGGACTGGAGCGGCCTGCGGTGGCGGTCAATAGTAAATTTGACAGCTAATGACAAGTTTTGTGTTGTCCGCCGCGGCCAGACCACGCCAGTGTGATTAGGGCTTAAGGCGCCGTAGGTTCAACGAAGTTAAGCGAACACAGATTTTGAAACAATATAATGCGTCTGTTTATAATAATATGGTTTCAAAAAATACGAATAGTAATCTTGAGGCTTTTCTGCAGGGAAATCAGTGCTTCGAAACATGATTAAGCAAATTTCGCTCGATAGAAAAAAATCACGAACATAGGTCTAAAACACACAAAAATACACATAAAATATTCGTAACAAATTATGCACAAAAGCTATAAATATTAAAATTGCTTATAAAAATCGGCAATATCATGTTTGAGGGAAATCAGTGTTTACATTTTTATTTATTTAAACGGCCAAAAAATTATAATTAAAATACATGATATCCGCGCTTCCGAGCATGCACTTCCATCTCGCTCACGCTTATGCTCAGTGAGAGGGAGAGAAGACCATGAACCTACGGCGCCTTAAAGTGATACAACTGTCAGAATTTTAAGCTTTACAATTTTTTTTCTATGCGTCTCTGGAAAATAACCTACGATGGGGCTCAGGCTTTTCTTTTGTAATAGTAAATTTCGTTAATTTGGGTGCTAGGTAGTTCCCCAAAAGTTAAAAAATTGTATCTTATGAATAATCGTAATAATTATTTGTACGTACTTGGTTAGACAATTACTTAGTAAATAGGGAATTAATAAACAAACTGATTACTTATACAGAGTGTTTTTTTTAAATGGGACAGTATGGGGAAATCCGAATCTAAAGGAGATAGAGGAAAAGTGTCCAAGGAGACATTAGGTGTTTTTTTATGTAAACAAATTTGGCTCATTAAAATTTTTGGTCAAGCGTGAGTTGTTCTTAAAAAATTATAAAGTTTGTCAATTTTTTTTTTGACGCGGAGCGGCTCTGTTTCATGTAAGGATTATTTCATTGTATGGAAAGAAAAAAATCTGAACAGCAGAAGTTGGTCAAATTCAATGAAAACTAATCTTCATACAATTGCAGTATTCACCTTTTAATATTGTTACAAGTGCCTAGGCGTGTAAAAAAATATTTAAAATTATTCCATTTTTAAATTTCGATAATCGATAAGAGCTCCAGATGATTCAAGAGAAGAAC
The DNA here is from genome assembly GCA_947578815.1 of Epinotia ramella. Classification (NCBI taxonomy): domain Eukaryota; kingdom Metazoa; phylum Arthropoda; class Insecta; order Lepidoptera; family Tortricidae; genus Epinotia; species Epinotia ramella. Next base: position 8,950,551 of record OX388211.1, on the reverse strand, counting down.
ATTTTTTTAAGGAACTTTGGTAAGATAATCTACCAACAAGATGGTGCACCAGCCCACAACAGTAGGGCAAGTAAACTGTGTTTGGACGAGCAGTTTCCAAACCGTTGGATGGGTACGAGTATATATGGGCCGATAAAGTGGCCCCCACGATCGCCCGACTTAACGCCATTAGATTTTTTCTTATGGGGTTACCTTAAGGGTCGAATTTATGAATCCCGATACAACTCCGTACAAGAATTAAAAGATGCTGTTTACAACACTTTAAACACAATTCACCATAAGTCTCTGTTAAATGCAACTAGAAGTGTCTTGAAGCGTGCTCGTACCTGCATAAGACAAGACGGCGGCCACATCGAACATTTACTCAAGTAATAAACCAACTGTATGAAGATTAGTTTTCATTAAATTTGACCAACTTCTGCTGTTCAGATTTTTTTCTTTCCATACAATGAAATAATCCTTACATGAAACAGAGCCGACCCGCGTCAAAAAAAAAATTGACCTACTTTATAATTTTTTAAGAACAACTCACGCTTGACCAAAAATTTTAACGAGCCAAATTTGTTTACATCAAAAAACACCTAATGTCTCCTTGGACACTTTTCCTCTATCTCCTTTAGATTCGGATTTCCCCATACTGTCCCATTTAAAAAAAACACTGTATAAAACTATGGAGCTGTTTGCAGCCACAGCTTTTATATGTATTTTCAGGGAGCGATGTTATATTTGAAAACTGTCTATAAAATACAATTAGTGCGTAGATAGACAGATACGCCATGAGAAACCCAATACACCTTCCCTCCCTGAACGGATAGTTGTAAGAATAAATTAATAGCATTTTTCTTATTAAGTATTGAACATTTTACAATTTTTCAGCGGTGCAGATTTAATGCCAGGAACACACCATATAACACCAACAGCCCCCCTAGCACGCTAGGTTTTATGTCCGACATAAAGCATTTGTCCCTCTTGCACTCGCATATTTGCCAAAATGGGACGAATGCTTTATGTCCGACATAAAACTTAGCGTACTAGCCCCTCAGCTACGGTTTTTACTGTGAAAAGTACCAGTAAAGAAGTCAAGGTATATGATTAGCTACAATCCCTATATATACAATTCCTAATAATGTGCTGTGATATTGTTTTATGTTCATTCCCGATACTTTTCCCTGCCAACAATGGAGTGGAAAAGTGGTTCTAGGTAGAAAAATAATGTAGGACAGACAAACAACTAAAATGATTGTAATAAATGTAAATACTTTACTTGATTATCAATTCCTTTTTTTTACGATAACATGCAAATTTCATAATTTTCTATTTATCAAGTTTTTTTCAATACCGGTATTCCAATATTACGATATTGGTTCTTTTAAATTCCGGTATTAGAATATCGGAAAATTCGGTCCGGGACTCCGGGATCCCGGTTTGCATGCACTGAGAGTCGTCGGGGCATGATATACAAGGTGTACCCAATTGACTGTGTATCTGCAGTGTGGTGATGTGGTCTGCGTGTTCACGGCTTCGCCAAGCTTGTGGCATATTATACATAGTGTACCCGATTTTCTGTACCTGCGGCGCGGTCTGCGTGTCCATGGCGGCACCGCCGAGCTTGTGGTAGGCCGTGGTTGCATGTTATACAAAGTGTACCCGATTTTCTGTACCTGCGGCGCGGTCTGCGTGTCCATGGCGGCGCCGCCGAGCTTGTGGTAGGCGATGTACGCGCGCGCCGGACTGCCGTGGGGAGCAATTTTCGTGGACTTGCTGAGCTGCCGGGTGAACTAAGCATCTGGTCGCCGAGGACCTTACTCCTCACCTGCGACAAACACATTAAAATACCTATAGTCTAATAAGGGGGAACACTTCGAGTCGCTTTCCATTACAAATATATTATTCTGACGTTGGGTAGATACAGTCAGGGTATTGATACACGTACATAAGAAAAAGACATAGGTAAATAGCTATACAATGCCTGTATGACATTGACAATAGAGTCCTGTACGGATATTTATGTCCTTATTTATGTACTATCTGCAAGGCTGCAATAATGCATGGACACCTTACGGCCCAGTTTCGTTTGCATCGTTTGACGTCTGCTGCTCACAAAGTTGCACGTGGTGCGTAATAATTAAACTCGATGGCGTTGTTGGCGATACTATTTGGACATACCGCGGAAAATAAGCACATTACTAGGCACATTAAATACCTATAAAGTGACAACTGTTATTACCAGCAATATACTCATATTAGTATAATTATTAACAAGGCTAGTACATGCTTATTTATAATAGCTGTATTTAAGTGCGATACCACTGGTATCTGAATGTGAAGGGAGGTTATGTTTTTGTATTTTTTTTATATTTGTTGTATTTCTACAGATGAAAGTTCTTTATATACAAATATTAGTCACAATAAAAAAGATATATTCATGACTTAAATAATTAAAACAGCTTTTTAAGTTTAAATATGTTTATTTTGTTCACTACAGTTCTGTTAAAGCAATTTTTATAATACTACTTAGTAATAGTTACCTAGTACTTGGTAACATTTTTATTGAGGTAATAGCTTAAGTTTCATTTCCATAATTGGAAAAAGATTGAAGCTTCACCCCAATCTCTATCTTCTCTATCTCTATCTCTTCATATAATAAATGTGAAAGTTCGTTGAGGTTGTCTGTGAGACATAAAAAGTAGAGCTTGAAAGAAATTGTATTTATACAACATACATTAAAAACTTCAATAGCGCGATGCAGAACTTCACCAATTTCCACGCATTTAGAAGGTCATTCTCCAGATTTTTGTCGGCGTCTGAACTCCAACAAATCATATTAAACGTATAAAAAGTTTGATTGAGTTACGGTGACCCACAGGCCAAATTTGAGAATATTTGGATAAAGTCGTCTTTACTTTACGCAACAGCGGCGCCATCTATCTGTTTATTAATACGACAGCCCAACAAAAAGGATATTTGTCTGTTTTAGTCTGAGTATCATGGGAAAACTATCGAATGGATTAATATGCAACTTTCACTAAAACGTTCAATGGATCTTCGACCACGCAATGGGCTATAACAATTATAAAGATAAGGGTGCAAAAGGGTTAAAAAATGGGGTTTTTGTTTGTATGGGAACCCCTTGAATCTATGAGCTAAAGACTTGAAAATTGGCAAGCATATACTTGACTAGAAATTAAAAAGAACCCTATTCAAACTTTCAGCAAAATATAGATAAAACGTGAAAAAACACGGGATGTAAAATTGTTTATATATATTTGTAATCATGTTCTAATAAAATTTGCAGGTTTTTTCCGTATTTTCTCGCAAAAGGCAGGCTAACTCTTCGATGACGACCACTGGTTACCCAATGGTTGGTTTGTTGATGGCTGTGAGTTGGAACCCCAGCGATGAGGTTTTTTTTGTTTTCTTTCTATCAGTTTATTTCGTTTTTTTTTTGGTAAACGATCAGTTATTGGTTTTTTGTTTAATTTTAAATAGAAATCAATTTTTCGTAGTATTACAGCCGAGAAAAACTCAGTCCCCGGAAAAAACAAACCTTTATTAATAACAATATCGACGGTTGTGGATTTTGCATTCATGCAGCCTTAGCGATTTAAATTTATGCCGAGTTTCTCCAACATGACCCCAACATGGGCCAAACTTAATTAAAATATGAACTGATAAAATGTTCTGTTTGCGAAGTTACGGAAATATTGTATGGCATTATACTTAGAAACATTTACAGTTTTACATTAGTTTTCCTTTCATCATTTTAGAATCAAATAAAACTCATTTAATACGGTTTGGTATGTTATTTTTATTAGTCTAAATAAAATAAAAAACATAATATAAGCGGCATCTATCGAGCTGAAATTGGACTAAACTTAAGCTCGGTAGATGGCGCCAATCGACAACTAACATCAACGACCTCTATCAAAGTGAAATTGTATCAAAATCATGCTCGCTAGATGGTGCTATCATTATATACATCAAGCATTAATAATGTTTATTTTTCATTGAATTTGCGACTCATAATCATGAATATATTATTGTTAATATTCGTTGTAACAAAGATCTGAAATTGCGTTAGTTTTAAGACTTTTAACACGTTCAAAGGCACCCAGCGCGCTTCATCGCTGCGAAAGTCCGACGCCATCTCGGCCAGTTTTATCCCTTATTTAATAATAGCTTCCGCCCGCGACTTCGTTTGCTTGGATACGGGATAAAGCTATCTTATATTTTAATCCAGGCTATACACTATCTTCGTGTAAAATTTCATCTAAATCGGTTGAGCCGTTTAAGCGTCATTGAGTAACAAACATCCAAATATCTAAACATCTAAACATCCAAACATCCAACCATCCAAACTTTTGCATTTATAATATTAGTAGGATTATCCTTGACTTTATACTTATTTTATCAATTAAATTTTCACTTTGTTGGTAAACTTCAGCACAATTCTAACACCGTAGCGAAAATCGTGACTAAACGTCATAAACTATTTAATCGTATGGCATACATTATTTTTGGCCTTTAAAGTTTATCACTCTTTAGTACCACCCAGGGGACACGTGCAGGGTTGTGGTAGGTAGCTCCTCCGGACGCGAGTAACAGTTGTCCCCCCTTTGTCAAGTGAGTGGACAACTCGACTGTTAGGAGTTCTTCTGCCGCCCGAAGGCCTCTAACTCGGCTTAACGACTACTGTCATAGACAGCAGCCGGCATCAACTGCTTAGCGTGCCTTCCAAAGCATGGAAGCGCTCATTTATATTAAATATTAACCACCCAATCAAACATCAGGCGGTCACCCATCCAAAGACTGACCGCTGCCATCTTTGCTTAACCTGCGTTATCGTTTCCGAATCGCAGCCGCCGCTAGGCGATGATGCTAAAGTTTGGACCTCAATCACGCAAAAACGGATTAAAATGAATTTTGGTATACCTACATATAGTGTTTATTCCGGGAATCATCGTTTAAGGGGGCGAAATAGAGATATATAAAAGAGTTCCACGCGGACGAAGTCGCGGGCAGAAGCTAGTTTTATATAAAGCTAAAGCTATGCATCTCTAACGCCATCACTATCGTCTTCGTGGTAATTATATGGGGGAAAAAAACGTACGTCCATGGACCATAGGGTTTTCCAAAGGACGGACAAAGAAAATAATAAATTTACTCCATCGCAAAGGGGGCACTTGGTACCTGCTACGAGTGGCACAATGCCTCGAAGTGCTCGGTGTTGGCCACATGGCGAACAGTTGCTTCCTCGAACCAACAATTCAATTGTTTCTTCTAGGAAGGACGATCCTTGCCTTTTTTTAAGACGTGTGAGGTATTTTGGTAAATACCGACAATTTCTTTATATAGAATGTACCATTTGAATACATTTAAATATTGGGTTTACAATGAGAACCGAATAAGGCCCGGATTTTTTAATCGTACCTACGCCCTTATTTATCACTATGTTACTATTGTTAGTAGTTAGTTACTATGCCATTAAAGGATCCTGTTCTGTCACGTTGACATTTATTGTGATATAGGGACAAAAGATTTTAATTAACACGGACTTGTTAAGTTTTATCGTTTTTATGAATCATCAGTAATCTTTCAACTGATAAAAAAAGACCGGGTGGCACTCCGAGTGCCGGCAGAAGTGAAAACTTGAATATTAACGTTGTGCATTTTTGATATTTTGGAATGGTTAGGGAATAATTTTGCACGAATTGCTTTAATTATCAGTCGACATCGACAGGCAACGCAGTGGGTAAGTAATGACAATGGAAAACAAACTCTAATGTTTAAAATTTCGGGTCGTTTCACTTCACAAGCAATGTCCGGTTCGAAGGGGAGGAGTTCAGATCAGAACGACTGCGAACTTTCCCCTTGCAGCTATGTCCCGTGATGTAGGTGCGGGCTGAAAGTTCCGATTATCCCAAAAGTCAACGTGAAGCTGTAAGTAAACGCCTAAACGGGTGACAGTCCAAGTCATAACAGTTATAACTAGTGTCTCCAAAGAGGCTCTGGGAGCTGTAGAACTCCCAAGGAAAAACCAAAACTGCATAGACAGAAAAAACTATATAATTAACGAACCTGCTTCCAAAGTTTCACGACAATCGGTTAAGGCGCCGTAGGTTCAGCGAAGTTAAGCGCACAGAGTTTTAAACCAATATAATGCGTCTGTTTATAATAATATGGTTTCAAAAAAATACGAATAGTAATCTTGAGGCTTTTTTGCAGGGAAATCAGTGCTTCAAAACATGATTAAGCAAATTTCGCTCGATAGAAAAAAATCACGAACATAGGTCTAAAACACACAAAAATACACTTAAAATATTCGTAACAAATTATGCACAAAAGCTATAAATATTAAAATTGCTTCTAAAAATTAGCAATGTCATGTTTGAGGGAAATCAGTGTTTACATTTTTATTTATTTAAACGGCCAAAAAATTAAAATTAAAAAACATGATATCTGCGCTTTCGAGCACGCACTTCCATCTCGCTTACGCTTATGCTCAGTGAGAGGGAGAGAAGACCATGAACCTACGGCGCCTTAAGAAATGCGCCCCCTAGAGGAGAAGAGCCGGACAGTCGGACAGCGGAACAGCGTGCAGCGGAACATCCAGACATACGAAATAAGTTTCCAAGCGGACACGGAGAGCTTAGTCGCTCGTTAAAAATATCCAATGCGTTTTAAAAAAAAATGCTTGCTTGATGGAAATTGAGCTTTGAATTTCCTAGCCACAATGGCCATAACGGCAATATTATTTTTCAATAATCTATCCACCTTCTTTTTCTAGCAGGTTATACTGTGATGAAATTCGGACTAACTAGGCCATCTTTTGAAGCTAAGTACAGTTTTTCAGTAAGTATACCTACTATCAGTTCAAAGTTTGTAGGTCAATCGATTTTAAGTAGGTACGAGTATGTTACCAATAAAAAGATGGAATAAAAGTAAAGATGTTTAGGTAGCCCCAGTACCTACCTATTGAAAACATCATTACAAGTGTCAATTTTCTCTAAATGTCTATAATTTTTTTAATCGGTAACTTGGTTGTTTTTTCCTTTTCGGCTTAACGTTGACTTTTGTTTGGGACACGTTGATAACCCGTAACAAAAAACACAAGCCTTATGTCCTCTAATAACTATAAATTTATTTATTTACCCTCTATCTTAGCGTTATCCCGGTTGCATCCTAAAGGACCCCAGGGTCCCTTCTGCCACCTAATCTCAAGTATTGGTGTAGGCACTAGTTTTTTGAGGAAGTGACCGCCGCCCGATCTTCCAACAGTTCCAAGGGGTGGCCGTCTGGTCGCATAACAACTATTGTCATAATACCGATTGTCATACATTAGGTACGCGTAAAGTTGATGCTCTTTTTTTTTGACATGAAAAATACTATGGCATAATTGTTCCCTGTCATAATTATACGGAGTCATAATTGGTTTAACCATAGTGTAGAATGTCATACATTTATTTAGTCATAATATTGATAATTATAATTATTTTTAGTAATAATTGTAAATGTCATACATTCATCAAGCCATATTATTGATGATTATAATTATAATAATTATGGCAACGGACTTAAGATGGTGAGGGTTCTTCAAAAAAAGTAGGGAACAGGGACTTAGTGGCAAAACTAACTCGGATCGCGGATAGGTTAGATTAGAAGACGAAAGCGGGAGCAAAGCTCGTCGTTCAAGGTTATTTATTTTATAAAAGAGCGGAAACACTTGTTATTAAAACTTGTTTGTAAACTTTTATATTGACGGCCCTTTGCTATACCTACTGTGACCCAACATAAAAGAGAACTTTGTAACTTACTTGCTTCTGGAGAGCAATTTAGTACTAAGTCATCAATTACTACTAAGAAAAACATAGGCTTATGCGTTTTAGAATAGAATAGAACATTTATTGCATATCACATTACAGACATAGGTGGATTTATAAATAAGTCAAGGGATACATGTGACGCCCTGCAAGGGCACAAGCAACATCAGCAGTTTTGCAGTTTATGCGTCTATACAGTATAGTTAAATTGTTTTATGAGCAACCAATTTATGTTCATTATAAAGTATGCTTAAATAATTATATGCGCATCAAATTTATGCGCATTAAACAATATGTTCTTAAACTTATTATGATTAAAAACGTTATGCGCAAAATGTATGACTATTTACAGTTAGGTATACGTAATGATGAGTATAACGAATCCAAGTATGCCTATCAAAAATATGACTTTAAACTTTATGTAACCCGAACCCTACCCAGTTCCAAGACATGTTAGCTAGGCTGGGGGTGGTCTATTTAAATGAATTGTGGTCATTCCGGTACAATATATTATTAGGGTAATAATCGGTGAACGGTGAATAAAAGTAATTTAGCCACAATTTATAAAAAAAATCGATGAATGACAGTGTAAGCATTATCCTAACAACAAAATTGGTCGTCGATATGACCGAAATAAGTCTAACAACTTGCCGCGCTAACTTATACGCCAATAATCGCATAATACTTACTTTTATATTGGCATTCGAGCCGGTATTAAAAAACTAGATCCGAAATAGTCATCACATGTTTATTTTTAGTAAATAATGGTTCGAAAGGATTGATATCGCGTGACTAGTGTAAGGAAAATTGTAATTCCCTCGCGACTGGGTAGGCTTCGGCCGGCGAGCGTGCCCTCCCCACGCTCAAATAGAACTGAAGAAAATGAAGCGATTCCTAGGGACGAGAGAGGAAAAGTCTCGACAGTCGATGGATTGTTTGGAAACTCTTGCTATAACTTGCGCAATTTACGAAGGGTGAGTTTCGAACTCTTTGGGAGAGCAGACTGACGCGGTCTGCGGTGGCGGTCAATAGTAAATTTGACAGCTAATGTCAAGTTTATTATTGACCGCCACGCCACCGCAGGCCGCACCAGTGATTCAGTCAATATGTTCAATCTATATTACAGCCACGTCACACAGGGTACAATTATCATGGTACAACTGTTGCAGGCCGTTATACGGATATTCATAAAACTTAAAATGCGTTTGATACTTAAATTAAATGTGTTTTGTCCCATTTTTACGAACGCAAAATGTCAAAGACAGACAAAGACAAACAAGTTAGAACAAATTGGAGAAATGTGAAAAACGTAGGTACCTACTACCTACTCGGCGTGTCATAGGCATATTCCCAATTTCATGTCGTTGCCTTTCAAAATCGCAATGACTGTTATAATAAAGTATCTACCTATAGAATAGCGAGTAATTGAGTATACTAGGATTTTTAAAGATACATTTAAATTAACTTATCCCTAATAAATACAATACAAAATAGATAAGTACGTAAAAAGTTTAAAAAAATATATTTTAGGCAGAGATGTGGAATTAATCTAAGAATCTAAGAAGAAATTATTATGAATAACTGGAAAGAGCTATAAGTGATACCTACACTAAAAAGGAAACGCTAAAGGATCAGGGTTTTTCAACATGGATATCGATAGAAACTCGTGACCTCACTAGCGGCACTGGGCGGGCAGCTACGACTGGGCGGGGAAAGGTCGATAGCTACCTCGTGGTTACGCGATGCACGATGCACCAGTATTATATACATACCTATGCTAGTGCAAAATTAAAAAAAAACTGCCGACTAAGATTGGGTTGCACCAAACCGTCTATAGTCGTAAGCGGTGTTCGTCAAAATCTGAATGTATCAAAAGTTTGACAAGTTTCTATGGGACAGCTGCCGGCGCCATATTTAACGTTGATCGGTCTGTTTTTGAGACCAAATCTTTGCTATTCATACGTCACACACGAGACACGAGATAATATACCATCCTAAACCCTTTTAATTTACACAATGCCAGTGGTATAGCAGTCGCTTGAAGGGCAAACAGTAATCACGTAACGGTTTGAACGCGCGTTAGGACAATTTAACTGTAATTTTTCCGTATAAAAGTGAGTTTTAGATCTACCTGACGCGCGTACAATGCGTTACGCGTGATTAATCTGCTAGTCTATCATGAGACGGCCGCGACATACTCTCGATTTTTCTCGCACTATCCGTCTCTCTCTTATTAGAACACTTAGAACAAGAGGTATAGTGCGAGAAAATTGAGAATATGTCGCGGCCGTCTCATGATAGACGTGCTGCAGGGCTGTTATGTTATTCGCTACGCGCTAAAATGGCTCGCTCCGCCGGTCACCCGTCACAAAACTAGACCTCCACTTTCGCTTAGTTACTGTAGTGCAGCATTAATTGCATTCATCCTTGCAGAACTATTTGAATTCGTATGACTGTTTGCCTTATATTGCAGCGCCATCTAGCGCATTATTACTGAAGTTCAGTAGTCGCACAAGGCGCGTTTCCGATGGTGTGCATTTTCCTTATATACAACTTTAGCGACGGGTTTGCCTGCTTTGGTGCTGTCTGGTTTTTATGAATGAAATTGGAGGAAGTTTTTGAAATTTGAATTAGATTGTTCGAGAATGATTCTTCTTAATTGTCAAATCATCAGAAAAACAAATAGGAGTCAAAGACAATAGTTCTTGGAAAGTGAAGTGTTGTTATTTTTCTTTGGTTTATTTGCTGAAAGTGTGAAGCGTGGTGTACCGTTTATAGGGTACAGACCCGAGTTCCTCGTCCACAGTTTTGTGTTAAGAACAACAGTTTTCGCGCTAGTGCATCAGCGTTTTCTGAAGCCCTGAGGCGAAGCTCGCCGGTGGTGGAACCAGTTGTGGTTGTTGACACATTGAGGGAAACGGAAGATCTTCCGCCTTTTTTCTAAAGGTCGGCACTCTCAAGCCCTGAGACGAAGCTCGCCGGTGGTGGAACCAGTTGTGGTTGTTGTCACACTGAGGGAAACGGAAGAGTTTCCGCCTTTTTCTGAAGGCCGGGTGCTGTTATAGCACACTGGGTTAGTATTGTCGCCTATCGGTTGTGGTTGATTTTTGGCTTTTAGTCTAGACAGTGGAGTAGAAGTATTTATTGTGAAATTTTGTTTCATAGCTTCCGGGTTTAGGCCCCAAGCCTAAGTTTGCGGTGGTTGTTCCCCGAGGACTGATGCCAGTTCGAGTGCGCTGAGAGCCATCATCCGGAGTCTGCGAGCCGGAGGGAGAAGCGATCGGGCTGTCCCGCTTACCAGCGCTTCCAGCTCTTGATCAGGAGAACCTCCGTCGGAGACGCCGCCAGGAGTTCAGTCGCGTTTAAGGGACTCCCGAGAGTTCGGCGTGTATTCTCTTTTTTTCGACCTTCTGTCAACGTTAGGGTCCTTTTTTTAATGTGACTATTACCCGTGATATTCTACTGTACCGTGCCGCCGTTGGATTGTCAACGCTCCGATGGGATGGGATCGATGCCTTCCGTTCTCCTGTAAAACCCTCAAAATTCAGAAAGGCCCTTTACCGCCGAAGTTGTCAGAAAGATCGTTTGGATTTCATTTAGGCCCCATACACTCAATCAACATACAACCTTTTCCAACACTTACCATCTCGTCGAACCCAGACGTTTTACATCCCTTTTTATAGTCGTGCTGGTTTGCCGACCGTAAATCACAATGTTTTGTCTATCATAGTCCAATCGTGTGCCGCAGCAACGGCCAGAGCACGGTTATACGTTCGGTATTGTATTGCAAAGTGTTGTTTAACATGACCTAATAAACCTGATCGCGTTCGGGTCGTGATGTTTACTATGCCGCAGTTATATGAAATAATTTTAGGAAAATAAAAAATAAATTACGTTCGTATTCTTGTGTGAACCTTTTATTAAATTTTCACTACAGTAGTCAGACGAGTTACTTTTTAACCCTCACTATTTTGTGGACTTTTAGTGGAACACATTTATTTTTAACCGACTTCTAAAAAGAATCAATTCCGCGGGTTCTTTATTTTTTTATGTATGTTCCTCAATTACTAGACGCCTGGCCCGATTAGGATGGTTTTTTGTTAGAAAAGGTGGTCTTAGGTGGTCCCATGGTCATCAGGTCAGGATTTGAGAATGGGATCCTGGAGACAACCAGGGAAATCATCCAATTGTATAGGCACAGTTGAAACGATTTGGGAAATTTTAAGTGTCTTCTGTTTTTAATAATAACGAAACAGTCAGATTTGAAATGTTTCGAACATATCCTGTCGTATTTTTCGGCGTCCAATTATTGCGCCCTACTGCGTCAATCCATTTCTGTCGAACATTATTTCCCGGAAATCTGAAGTTAACAGTAAAGGGTGAACACTATTAAATTGTCGCCTACATTTTTATTTTTCTAGCGTGTTGCATCAAACCTTTTTTTAGTATTGATTAAAATTTGGAATTTAGAACCCTCGTGTACCATTTTGACAACCATAAAATATTCATTTTTTTTTTATTCATGAGAATGGCGTTACACGAAAAAAATGTTCGTGAATTAATTTTGCGAGAATTTAGTAAAAATCCTAGTTTATCAACTTTGGAGCTGGCAAAATCTTGTCAAACTACTCGGAGGACGGTACAAAGGACCCTTAAAAAAATTAAACAAGGTGAATCTATAGATAGGAAGCGGCGTGAGGGTCAACCTACCAGAAAATCTAATGTTAAGTTACAAAGAAAGGTGTGCAAGTTATTTGAGAAGAATCCGAGTATCTCTTCCCGGGATGTGGCGAAAAAAGTAAAAACTAGTCAGTCAAATGTCCAAAAAATTAAAAATGATTGCTGCATTAAAACATATAAGAAGCAAAAGGCTCCAAAGAGAACTGCGGAGCAGTATAATCGTGCGGTTAGACGTTCCAGGTTATTGTATGCGTTATTGGTTCAGAAAAAATGTTGCCTATTTATTGACGATGAAACGTATGTCAAAGCAGACTTTAAGTCTTTACCAGGTAACCAGTACTATTCCGCTCGTGACATTTCGAATCTGGACGAGTCGAAGAAGGTTATCGCAGTAGAAAAATTTGCTAAGAAGTACCTTGTTTGGCAAGCTATATGTCAGTGCGGCTCGAGGAGCTCACCATTTATTACTACTGGGACAATTAATACCGATATATATATATCAGAATGTTTGAAAAAGAGACTGTTACCATTCATGAAGAAACACACTTCCTCAACATTATTTTGGCCGGACTTAGCGAGCTGCCATTACTCTACTCGAACTTTGGAATGGTATAAGGCGAATTCAGTCGAGGTAGTACCTAAGGAGAGCAACCCACCTAACTGTCCCGAACTTCGCCCCATTGAAAAATATTGGGCAAATATAAAAAGCAAATTGCGGAAAACTTGTCAACCTGCCACTTCATTGCCAGATTTTCAACGAAAATGGATTAAATGCACAAAATTGGTAACCGATGATTCCGTGCAAAGGTCGATGAATCACATCAAAAGTAAAGTCCGGGAATTTTCACGTCGTTCGTTGAAAGAGCCCTAGTATTTTTTTTATAGATTGTACGTTATGTAAAATTAGTTATATAAAGAGTTTTAAGCATTTAAGATTTTTATTTTCTCATCTGTAGCATATTCGACCCGCGACAATTTAATAGTGTTCACCCTTTACATGTAACATTAAAATATTTTGTCTAAACGCCTACATAAATAATTCATGTCATCGAAATATCGATATATACATGGTCACAACCACAGAACATAAAAAAACAGTGGAAGTGCTTAGTGGGCGTGGCGCGTGTGCCACTGATGCGCGGAGCTCCGCGCATGCCGCTCGGTTCACAGCTTACACTTATGCGTGACAGTTGTGCAGACTATTTTCAAACAGTACGATAAAAACACACAAATTATGCCTTATTGCGCTGTTTTAGGGTGTAAAAACGATAGCCGCTTCAAAAATATCACCCACGGTGGCATTTCGTACCATCGGTAAATAGTATTTCATTAAATTTAATAAAAATTTTGTTATTCCATTCCTTTTCCGTTTACTTTCCATTACTTTGCTTTTAAAGTGTTAACTTCTTACATTGGTAGTAGCCGAATCGTTACTCAATTTGTCCATATAAACTTGTGTTATCTGGAACTGGAACTTAGTACTAAATTATAGAACGAAATGGCGCTGGCGGATTTATTGGATGAATATTCACCTATTTTTACGGACTCGGTGAACAGAATGTGAAAAATCGTTTTCTTTCAAAGTATTCTTTCTCTGGAAATTTTCCTATAGAAAATAGAAATCTCGTGACAGCGCAATCCAGTTTTATTTGTTTCTCTATTCTACTTCTTTCTACATTTTTGATATCCTACATTTATCAATTTTAAGCAAGTACATAGTCGTCATAATAATTATAATCCTGCATATTTGGATAATTAGTTAACTTATCGATTCACTGATAATTTTATCGACTCACTGAGCACATCTCTAGTGCAAGAATGAAAATCAATGCGCACCTAGCGTCGAGCGGCCGAACTACATTGTGTTTAAGGTGCGTCATAGTTCGGCTACTCGACGCTAGGTGGCAGCGTTTTCTATGCCATTTTAAATGTCATATCCAAACGTAGTAAGTATCAAACCTGTGCAATAAAATGTGGACCGTGTCTTCCAGACATAAGGTTTAATATAAGGTTAACTACGTGTGGTTTTTTATTATATTTTAATAAAACGCATCGGCCAATCGTGTTCAAGATTCCTTTGTAGTGAACTATTTGTAAGTGTGCGTACTGGCGATACCGGTTCAGAGAGTAATCGACGCGTATGGCATTTCCACTAGTTTTTTTTATATTCCGTGGTCACAACACTACCCGTGTTTACGAAAGTTGTATTTTTACTAAAAAACCCAAAAAGATCAAGTTGGATCCATGTAAAAAGTACTTATTCGATAGAATCCACCATCTGCTGTAATCCCAGACCATTATATTGCGTAATACACATGAGATATTTGAAAAATAATAACCAAATCAATCTTACCACAGAACTATATAAAGATAGAAGCAAAGAGCTCGTCAATTAGTATGGGAACCGAGCGTGTAACATTTTGCGTAGGTATTTGAGGTCACGAGCGTAATTTAGTGACGGGAAACATAAGCCGAGCGACATCGATTCGTCAACATCGATTAACACGCGGCAGTTGCAATACTAGTAGGTTTATTTTGTATCGATTCATAATATCGATAAGAACCGGCAGAGGAAATGATAATTCGATTCAACAGAGGAAATGAAAAATAGTATTGATAAAAAGGTCTTAGTTTTTTTACACTATAGAAGGAAATAACTTGTCGAGACTTTTAGTATGTTTAGTCCCTAAACACTGAATAAATTTCTGAATGGATTGCTTACGTTCCTGCTCACGGACGCTACACTTCAATCACTGGCCGAGATATTATATCATAAGTCCTCTAAATATGCGACCAGATACCGTAGGTAATGGCCAGAAATAAACCTAAAAATGTAGGAAACCATTTTTTACGACCAGTTGCTTCAATCCATTTATTTTTAATATCAAGGATCATTCGGAAAACTGAAATAAAATTGCAATATAGAAGTAACCATAACCTGTTTGTTAATAATTATTTGCATTGCACTACGTACATTATATAAATGCATTTTAATAATATAATAACTAAACGTAATTATCATTTCCTTTGTTTTCCAAATCGATTTTAATAATCGAGTAAGTAAATCACAGTGTACAGCACTATTCTTACTTTTGACAGAAAAAATGAGAAATCTACCTTGAACATGACATCATGACTCGACAGTTTGAATAGCTTATTTTTACATCGCTGGTTTTGATGAAAATAATGAAATAAATGGTTTTTTAATTAATAACAGATATTTAAGGACAAATTGTACTTACCGATGAAAGGAAATACCTTGACTAGCAGCTCCAACTTTATTGGAAGTGTTTGAACAATTAATTATTGCGCAACAAACCATTTTGTTTTTAAAACCTGACGTCGCACGCAGACCGAGGTCGGGAGCAGACTGAAGTTCGCGGCGAGCAATGACGACACCGTGTCATCATGTCATCATTTCGCCACGCGAAGTACATACACTTATTCCTTCTATCTTGATATATTTCTGTGATTCTTACCGATGAAAACCAGTTCTTTCTCCGGTCTTCTTTGATAATCTAGGGTAACTCCTACAGTACGGAACTACACAAGCCATTTTGCTACTTCAAATGAATTGAATCTTTCACATATCACACAAATACCTATATCGTTTTAAAACACAATCATTTTCAAATAACCAATTTTCCTCAAGATTCACAAAAGATTTGACGTTGATTTGACTTTGACATCTTGGCAAAATTCAAAATTGTTTACTATTTGAACACTGTGGTGTGGTGAACAGTATATGGAGAGGAGTCGTCAATAGACTCAAAATATCATACTATTCGTCTCATTCTAACTCAAGTCAGCTGACCATAAGAAGTGACAAGAGACAACTTTATGAAACATTGTCTTGCTTTATACCGCGCGTCTGTATTAGTCTGTGTGCTGATCCAACCGTCAAACGAGTTGTCCTTGTCCTGACCACAGATTAAAGAATACAAGTACAGATACCCAATCTCATAGAGCAAAAGCGTACCGTCCTAATGTAGGCAATTCTGTATACAATTTTAGTCCCGTAGCTACACCAGTAGATGCAGTATCCGAGCTACCACGGCAATGACGCTGTCAGCCTTTAGTAATACATTGAGATATCACCAGATGGCGTTGACTTCCCGGGCAACAAATAGGGTATTTTTGATTTTTTCGATATAAAAGTAGTATTTTAGAGACAATATTACACATCACACAAAAATATACATAACCAAATGCTTAGAGCCTGTGGTTCCATAGAACTTTCGCGATCCGTGATGGCGCCATCTAGTGACAGTACCCAATAATACGTAGCAAGCTTGAAAGCTCACTCGTATAGTACGAGTTACATGGATTTAGTATCAATTTTATTGCATTTACTAAACTTATAAAATATACCTTTATTGTATGTGCGGAAGTATGTTTGTGATATAATTAAGGTACGTTGAATTTATTAAGGTGTAAAAATCATTCTATCTTCACGATTACTGGTTCAAATGTTTCGCTCGGTACCTGTGTCGCCATCTATGAGTTCTTTTTAGTATCAATTATACGTTGTTCTA
Organism: Epinotia ramella; assembly: GCA_947578815.1. Lineage (NCBI taxonomy): Eukaryota > Metazoa > Arthropoda > Insecta > Lepidoptera > Tortricidae > Epinotia > Epinotia ramella. The sequence goes on along the minus strand of OX388211.1, from coordinate 8,933,516 downwards.
GTTGGGAGGCCATGTCCTGACTAATTGCAAGAAAATCACAATTTGGACCATGGAATTTGTGTGATCTGCCAAGTGTTTTTTTTTTCACAAGTTACATTCAAATAAATTTAAACGAAAATTAAAAAATATATACTAAAGAATATTGTTTTAATATTATACACTGTAATATTGTAATTTTTTGAAAACTGGTGTTTTGCAACTACAATTTCATCCAGTGTGGCCAGTTAACAGTAAGAAAGCGAAAATTGCCGCATTCAAACGGTTCTGCGAAGCGGACTGCAAGATTGTTACTAACCGATGAGATAGGGCAAGACAGCACGTCTATAATGGGGCATATACATTACATGATTAGTCAGCCCCAATTCATCAGAATCTGACTAATTGCTATCGTGTGGATGCATGTTGCGCTGCAATCCAACCGTCAAATGAGTTTTCCTGACTAATTGCATGAAAATCACAATTTGGACCATGGAATTGGCATGATCTGCCAAGTGTTTTTTTTCTCACAATATTCATTCAAATAAAATTAAACGAAATTTAAAAAATATATACTAAAGAATATTGTTTTAATATTTTACACTGTAATTTTGTCCACTTTTTTAAACCGGTGTTTCGTAACTACAATTTCATTCAGTGTGGCCAGTTAATAGTAAGAAAGTGAAAATTGCCGCATTCAAATGGTCCTGCGAAGCGGACTGCAAGATTGTTACTAACCGATGAGATAGGGTGAGACAGCACGTCTATCATGAGACGGCCGTTACATACTCTCGATTTTTGTGTGCTGCACGGCTATCACGCGACGGCGCGCGAGCTCTCTCGATTTTTCTCGCACTATCCGTCTCTCTCTTCTTAGAACACTTAGAACAAGAGGTATATCCCATGTTAGACGTGCTGTCTTGCCCTATCTCATCGGTTAGTAACAATCTTGCAGCCCGCTTCGCAGGACCGTTTGGATGCGGAAATTTTCGCTTTCTTACTATTAACTGGCCACACTGAATGAAATTGTAGTTGCAGTTGTTACGTCTGTACGCTACGTCCAATTATGACTTCGACATGTTGGGCTGACAAATTGGGGTAAAATCACATAATCTGGATGCCCCATAATGGGACGGCCGCGACATACTCTCGATTTTTCTCGCACTTGTTCTAAGTGTTCTAATAAGAGAGACGGATAGTGGGAGGAAAATTGAGAGAGCTCGCGCGCCGTCTCATGACACCCCCATAAACAAAATTACTAGTGCATTTTGTGCCAAATAACTCCTAAAATGAACTACAAACCGAATAAAGACTTGGCTTAAAAGACTTGAATCCAGGCCATACAAAAGAAACAAAAAAAAACATATTTCATATTTTCTTTGGTTAGTGTTTGGTGTTGGTACTTTACTTGGTACTTGGTTTGGTTTGGTCGGCAATCGGCAAGGCAATCGGCGAAAGTAGAATAACTGAGTTTGAGCCTAAATTGAAGTATTACAAAATTGCAGTAATTAAAGTTTGTTTTAATCGCCTATTGTCCTGTGTGTGATCTATTTTAAATCTATTGTTATTTCAAGGTTTTAAGGCAAGTACTTAACTATCTACCATCCATCACGCTGGCAGTAGAACCTACAGACTTAAACGTATGTTTTGCTTTGTGACAATGTTTTATTTTCCTTTCTGATGAATAATCCTAGGATTGTTTGATAAGATTTTTATATTGAGAGGGATTGGAACTAAAAATACTGAAAAGCACTTGACACGTGTTGCTCAGAAAGGCCTTTGTCCAAGACGACCGTTACGAATATTTTCGGCTTATAATTTGTGTTTTAATAGAATTTAACACAAACTAGGCATTTCTAAACGTACGACGTTTAGAAATGGCTAGTTTCTACTTCATAAGCTTTACCTTTATGTACTAATTTTTATGTTACCATTTTCAGATGTCGGACGTTGATGAACCAACACAGACCCCTACAGAGCTCCTCGCTAGCGGGAGACGCAACCTCGCCGTGCGTGACTACAACGCAGCCACCGAGGCCCTAGCCAAAGCCTGCGAGCTCCTGGCCAAAGAACATGGGGAATCCGCAGACCAGTGTGCAGACGCATATCTATGGTAAATGTTGTTGAGTCATAATACCAGTGGCGTACCTGCTGATCCAGTGGAGATGACTTAAACTGAGATTAGACTTTCATTTGCTTAATTAATGTTTTTCTAAAGGTACGGCAAGGCCCTATTGGGACTGTCAAGAGAAGAGAGTGGGGTTCTCGGTGATGGCATGCCAGGGAGTGGCAACGCTGATGGTGAAGAAGATGATGACAATGAAGGTATGCTCTGGTACTGATTTAATTCAGGTAACAACAACCATCAAACATAATATAACGCAGGTTTAGTTAGTTAGTTAGTTAGTTTTACTGGGCTTTTTCCGCAAGTCGACATCCAGTGTGCCTATTTTGCGTGAATCGGTGGGGTAGCGCTACACTAACCACCCCAGCTCCTCCAGAAAGTTTGTGAGTGCCTTGGTGTTGCTGACTGCATAACGCAGGTTTATTAAAACATTATAGTGGTTACATTGTTTGGGTGAAGAGTAGCTCATAAAGTCATAAATAATCATGTAATATTACAATCTAAACATCATCATCATCCTCCTAGCGTTGTATCCCGGTTATGCCCCTATAGGAGCTTGAGGTCCACTTTGACACCTAATCCCAAGATTTGGCATAAGCACTAGTTTTACGAAAGCGACTGCCATCTGACCTTCCAACCCAGAGGGAAAACTTGACCTTATTGTGATAAGACTGGTTTCCTCACAATGTTTTCCTTCACCGAAAAGCTAACGGTAAATATTTCGTACATAAGTTCCGAAAAACTCATTGGTACGAGCCGGGATTCGAACCCATGACCACCGCTTGACAGCCACATGTCTGAACCACTGAGACATAAACAAACATAAGAAACAATATTGTACCTTGTTATGTTAGGAACATGGACTTTTACTTATCAATACTCTTCAGATTGAGCTTTAAATAGGGTATACTTTGGCACGAATTATCTACATATTTGGCACACAGTATTAAAGCAGTATTATGACAATATTGATGAATATTGAAGCAAATATTGGTTTTATCAATGAGTAATGTGATTACTGTGTGACTGTGACATTCATCACCAATATGTATTCAAAATCTAGACCAACAGAGAGAGCACCATGATAATATGTTTAGCCTTTATTTTAACCATATTTTTATTTGTATTATTATCTCCAGAACAAGAAGAAAACGGTGAGATTGGTGAAGCGCAGAATGGCGAGTCGACTGAACCTACTACAACAGAGGCTGAGGGGGTGACGAAAAGTGAGGCGGAGTCCACTACTAAAGATGAGCCCGCCAGAAGCACTGCTGATGATAAACCAGTAAGTGGCATAAATAAAATAAAATAAAAAAAATCTGGTTTGACATGATTTGGATATTGAAAGAAAATCTATATATATATTACGCGAAGCCGATTTTTGTACACCCCATCAGATCTACAGTTATGGTCCGGTTTTGATAAATTATACGTCATTACATTCGTCTCATGCTGGAGAGTTGCATAAAACTCATATTTTTTCATATTTTTGTATAAAAAGCCCTGAAAAAATAATTTTAAAGAACTACTGTGCACTGATCACGTGACTGTAGCCGCGTTTCGTCACGTGATGTGCCTCCTGTTTTGACTTGACATAACATAACACAGTAAAAAATAAACAAATATTGAACTCAAACCCGTAGTAAGTTCTTCAGCATGAGAAAATATATGTTTTGAGTTAGCTACATATTTATTATTTATTTAATAAGTACAATTTATTAATACTAAAAATTAAAACATAGCCCCACAAAACTGTAGTAACAGTTTGACTGTGGGTACGGCAGTCTCTAGGTTAGGCATATACATAAGATCAAAAAAGTTAACAAAATACAAAATTAATGATCTATTTACAATTTCTACAATTAATGACAGACATATTGTGTCAACATTTAATTTATTTTTATTTGGATCTTTTATGTCAATATTAAATTCTCATGTCTTTTTACTTCATATTAAATTATAAACAAACTCATTTTTTCACATAATCAAAATTTTGAGAGAAGAAAGAGGTTTACCTAACCCAGGGGTCGGCAGGGGTCTTTGAAAAGTTCGTTGCGGCTCTTTAGTTTCCCCAAAAGAAATAGTTTTTTTATGAAAATCAGACAAAAAAAATCGTAAATAGCATGAGGCAAATATAATTATTTTTATCGAACCCAAACACAGCATATCCACTTTGCAGACTCGCCCGAAATTATTATTTTCCCTCAAATTTGGTACAGTGGCTCTGAACTTCCGAAAAATCGTAATTTTTCCGAGATCTGGCTCTTTGTCCAAACCCGGTCGGCCGACCCCTGACCTTACCCTTTCATTGTCGTGGACGCCTACGCCTGTCTCAGTGTGTGTGTGTTGGAGTCTCTCGACGTCTTTGTTGACCTTAACACAGTGCCTTGGACGATCGTATGGGGCGCCGTTATTTTAAAATTGTTAATAGTTTTCAAAATTGAATGGATTTTGTTTCAATATTCATCAGTATTCACGTATTGTGATATGAGTGTATCGTGTGATAAGAATCACCGTGTATCAGGCCCAGAGATGGGCAAAATGTAATCGACTAACGATTAACGATTAAGATTAACCTAGTTAATCGTTAATCGCGATTAAAAATGGCGATTGATCAATCTTAGTCGTAAGAGTTTCGACTAATTTAGTCACGATTAAATTAACCGTCGATTGAATACGAGCGACTAAATCTTTAATCGATTGATTAGTTAGATTATTTTTCTCTCGATTGATATCAGAAATGAATAAGTTTTTTTGTAAGATTTTTGTAATAAAATAAGTTTTATAGTCGTCGGCGTCGCTGCCGTGGTGGGCACGACAGCACACGGAGTCGTTCTATTCCGGGAATCATCGTCTAAGGCAGGGGTCGGCAAACCGCGGCTCACGAGCCGCATGCGGCTCTTTGAAAGGTTTGTTGCGGCTCTTTACGTTCCCCAAAAAAATGTTTTTTTTTATGAAATTCAGACGAAAAAATTCGTAAATAGCGCGGCGCGAGGCAAATATAATTAATTAATTTTTATCGAACCCAAACACAGCATATCCACTTAGCAGTCGACTCACCCGAAATTATTATTTTCCCTAAAATTTGGTACTGTGGCTCTTTGAGCTTCCGAAAAATCGTAATTTTTCCGGGATCTGGCTCTTTGTTTAAATAGTTTGCCGACCCCTGCTATAGTAGAATGATGTTTGATTCAGACCACTGTTTTGGTAACTCGGCTGTGGTCAAAATCATGTTGTAAAGTATGCCAGCGGAGCACTGAGTAGGTAATCTGCAGTTTTTATGGTCTCATTACACAGCTTGTCGGGGCCTGGGCTTTTATCTAGTTTCAGATGCTGGATGGCCTTAAGTACTTCATCTTCTGAGATGCTTTCTATCTCTTCTTCTTGTGGCAAGTGGTTGTTTTGTGCAACTTTGCTTGATCTGGTGTATGCTGTCTTCTCAGTGTTCGCGCTATATAGCTCTCTGTAGGAAGTTGTGTCCGGGACTCCTTTGCAGCTGTGTGCAGTTTTACTCTGGTTTTTCAAGCATTTGATCCATGTTTGGAGTTCTTTGTACGCCTTTTTCAAGCTGCCTGAATGTTGAGATGTTTTTATATGGTTTTCAGTCTATATGTTTTGTAGTCATGTTTGATACATTTATTTATTAGCTTGTAAAGTGCCTTTAGTTCATTTTTCATAGACCGTGATTTTTTGTAGTTCTTGCCAGAAGGTACATAGAAATTTAGAAGAGGTTTTGTTTGCTCTGATAGTATTTGGACTTAATTTTATTTGATGTATGCTCATGTTGATGGCTGATGTTAAGTCAAGAAGGTCAGGTATACAACTTGACAGGCCCAACCTGTACTTCTCAATGTTCTCGGGGTTACATAGGATAGATTTGGCGTTTTTCTTGCCATAGCCAGTTCTGCTCTTTTTAGTTTGCTGGATGTTTACTGTGGCCCTAACCATTCTATGGTCAGATGGGTAATTTATATTTAGAATGTCTACATTTTGAAATACTGTGGGTTGGTTTGTTAGTATGAAATCAATTTCGTTCTTTATTTTACTATTTGGAGAGCACCAGGTCCATTTGCGATTGGGTCTTTTCTTGTAATGAGTGTTCATGATTGTTCTCAAAGGCAAATTGTATTCGTTTCTCTCCTCTTTCATTTCTCGTGCCAGAGCCATAGCTTTTTATTAAAGGTTTCTCTTCTGGTAGTCCTTTGCCGATCTTGGCATTGAAGTCACCTATTATTATGATATATTTGTGGGCCGTCTCAACTGCAGTGTTGAGGATGTTATAGATTTCTTGTATTTCGTCGGCCTTGGCTGTTTCGGTTGGAGCGTATACTTGAATGATTGATAGTTGATAGTTGTCGAATTTTAAGTTCACCACAGCCACAGGATAAGCCAATGAAGTTTTCAAGGTTTTGTTTCATGTGTTTTTTAAGTAAGAAGACAACTTTGAAATGGCCCAGTGTTTCACCTTTGTAATATAGAATGTGGCCTTGGTATTCATCTATGGAGTCACCTTGTCTTCTCACCTCCGCTAAGCCTATGATGTCATGTTTGACCGTTGTCACTGCTTTTTTTAGTTGTATTAATCTTTCGTAGCTGGATAGCGTCCTTGTATTGTATGTTGCTATGTTTGACGACCGGTTAGTCTAGTGGGTAGTGACGCTGCCTACGAAGCTGAAGGTCCTGGGTTCGAATCCCGGTAAGGGCAAATATTTGTGTGATGAGCATGAATATTTGTTTCTGAGTCATGGATGTTTTCTATGTATTTAAGTATTTCTATCTATTAAATATATCGTCGTCTAGTACCCGTAACACAAGCCTAATTGAGCTTACTATGGGACTAGGTCGATTTGTGTAAGATTGTCCCCTAATATTTATTTATTTATTTATTTTTTTATGTAGAGTTTGGAATGATTGTTTTGTTTTGAGGTAAGTGGCATAACATGATGCGTAACATTTTGTCAAAGTCACCACACGTAAAAAGCTCTGGTGCCATATAAAATGTGAGTTGACTTAACTTCTGACAGTCTGCTACATGATTGAATTTATGATGGCTGCTGGGTGCTTTGCTTGTTTCAATACTGGTTATAATTTATGGAGCAGTGTAGCGCGGCCGCTCGCGTGCCGGGGCGGCCCGGCGCGGTGCCCTCCGTCAGTTTTCACTTCTACCGGCACTCCCGGAGTGCAACCCGGTCTTTTTTCCAACAAACCGTCACTGTTGTCTCTTAGTTCACTGGGACAGAATAACAACAAGAAAACATTGGTTGACCCAAATACATATTTTTTTATGTATTTCATATTGCCCGTCTCCTATGCATCTCAAGAAGTCAAGGGTTCCTCATAGTTTTGTTTGGACAAGGGGCAATGAATATTTGCAGGGTTCGAAATTATTAAGATAATTACGCTTCTTGATATTTATCAGATATTTATCGGATAATTATCCGATAATTATCGTGATAATTATAATTGATAATTATCCTTTCGAACCCTGAATATTTGTATGTACGAGTACATACAGTCGGCTTCTACATATGTATACATTTTACGCCTACTTAAGTTGGAAATAGCTTCTGCCCGCGACTCCGTCCGCGTGGACTCGTTTATATCGGAGCTCCATACAAACTTCCACCCCCCATTTCAGCCCCTTAGGGACTGATTTCCCCCATACAAACAGTGCCCAGGGCTAGGAATATCGACGAATGCGTTGCTCTAATCCATCTGCCGTATTGTTTATCAGGCACATCGTGATAAGCCTGGCCAACTTTTAGGCATATCATGAAATGGCGGCGTTTCACGATATGCCTAGGAATTTCATGATCAGGCGGATTTTACGATCGGCCACCGACATATGTATAGATAAAAAAAGACCGGGTTGCACTCCGGGAGTGCCAGCAGAAGTGAAAACTCAATAACATTGTAACAGTTTTTCGATCAGGTCACGTGACATCTTACGGTGTCACCCTAAAAATGAATTTGACGCAAATTTATAAACAATTATCAATTACTTAGGCGGACGGGCCCGTCGGCAATCACGATACCAATTTGGTTTTGCCATTGCCAAATATTTTTCAAAGCTTTATCTCTTTAGGAATAACGTCTAAATTCTAACTATTCGAATTTGCAAGAACAGCAGACCGACGCAGACCAGCAGGCGCCAAAATATCAATTTGTTTTTGCTGTTGCTAAATATTTTTCTAACCTTTATCTCTTTAGGAATAACGCCCAAATTCGAACTATTCGAATTTTCTCAATAGCAAAACGGTAAAGGACGCGTTGGTATTATTACAAATTTATTTGCAGAATATGCTATTGCAAAAAGTGTTTAACGGCTTTATGCTCTTACGAATAGCGTTCAGTTTTGAATGAAGTCGAATCGGCTAGCAGCAAAAAGTGACCTCCTTCACATCTGACGTCACAAAACTCTGTGGCGTATTTAACAATTTTTCTCCATCCCAAAAAGTGCTCAGCGCCGCTAAAGAAGTTTTAACTTCAAAAAGTGTAAACATGTTTGAAGGCGACTACAGTGGCACTGTCATTTTATAATGTAATTATTTTTTAATAGGGCCCTTCAAACGGCGAGGCAGCCGACGAATCCATGGCTGACTTGGAGAACGATGACGTTGATAACCTCCAGCTAGCTTGGGAGATGTTGGGTGAGTCAAATTATAATACAACATGCAATACAATTTTACCTCTTCACCTATAAATAAAAATAAGTTTCTGTCAAAAGCTTTTATTGCCGACTGTACTTTTCTGTATACCATCACCAACTACTCATTGAGACGATTCTAACGAACTCAAACTCTACGGGGTTACGTCGGTTAAGTACTGAATTCCCATGGCCACCTTCTGTCTCCATCATCAGATCAGCTGGATGGTACCATAATATTGAATTGTCATCCAAACTATACTTATACCCAAAATTTCAGCTCAATCGGTCACCGGGAAGTGGGTCAAATTTAACTTGCAAGATTTGTCCCATACTAACATGGCAAGTTAATATAAAGCATGTAATAACCTTTATTGCCGAGATTTACAACTTGCAAAAACTAATACTTCTTAAAAAAACTTATTACTCACTGCATTTACTTCACTCATCTCCATCGACAACCTCAACTTATCTGACAAAGGCCTCTTCCAAAGTTTTCTACTTTATCTATACTAATGGTAAAGATAATAATTATGTGAGATTGTAGCTTTGTAAGTTTGCATGTTTTGTATAAGTAAGAAAAAAATATATAATATAGTACCCGTGCGAAGCCGGGGAGGGTCGCTAGTATAGAATGATATATCTCAATGGACACAGGCTAATACGTGGACGAAGTTGCGCGGCCAGCAAAATGAAATTGAATGAATTTGAATTGTTGAAATTGTGCTAGACATCCCCAAATTTCATGTAAAGGTGAGACTGCCCCCTAATAAAGTTGCGTTTGTTCCCAGACCTGGCGCGCTCGATCCTGCGCAAGCGGCTGGCGGCGGGCGGGGCCGCGGCGCGCGCGCAGCTCGCCGACGTGCACCTCGCGCTCGGGGAGGTCGCGCTCGAGAGCGAGACCTACGACAAGGCAGTCCTCGACATGCGTTAGTACACACGCCATGAGACGTATCGGAGTAGCGCTCATAGCCTAGCGGCGTCTGCGAGTCGGAAACGATAACGCAGGTTAAGCCAATATGGCGGCGGTCAGTCTATGGATGGGTGACCGCCTGATGTAAATGAGCGCTTCCGTGCTTTGGAAGGCACGCTAAGCAGTTGATCCCGGCTGCTGTCTATGACAGTAGTCGTTAAGCCGAGTTAGAGGCCTTCGGGCGGCTTAAGAACTTCTAACAGTCGAGTTGCCCACTCACTTGACAAAAGGGGGGACAACTGTAACTCGCGTCCGCAGGAGCTACCTACCACAAGCCTGCGCGTGTCCCCTGGGTGGTACTACCGAGTGACAAACTTTAAAGGCCAAAATAATGATGCCATACGATAAAATAAATATCGGAGCGGCGAAAGTGCTCGCAAATATCTGAATGGTGACTGCACAACATATACTACCATATAATAAAAATATTGATTAAATACAAATACACTTAGATTAAAACACTTAATCAAATAACCTGCCCCGTGTCATTCCGGGCGAAAAAGGGCCCTATCACACTCGCCCCGTTGAATTGCGATCGAGAACCTTTATATCTCAAAAACGGCTGAACCGATTTTGATGAAACGTCGCTAAGAACCATCTCGATCACGTCAGCTTACGGACACAAAACCGCATTTTAATCGGTCCATCCGTTTGAGCTACAATGCCACAGCTGTGTCGGTATTAACGGGCGGCGAACGGATGCAAATTATGTCAAAATCATGTCAAACAATATACGTAATATGGGATCCTGCCATTTCGGCAAAATATTTTTCGCCAAATTTCACTTCCCACAAAACTTATGGCAGTAGTTTCATTTCCCAAACGAACAAATAGCACACTTTTGTTTCGCAAATTGTTCATTTGGTCAAAATATCATCTGGCATAATTTTGCTTTGCCAAATGTTATTAAGACAAAAGTTTATTTAGCAAACACTTTGTTTGGGCTAATATTGTTTTCCAAACAAAACATTTGCTCTAATTTTCATTTCGCACACTTCACATAGCATAACTTTGGCAAATATTATATTTTTACTACAAACTAAAATGAAAAGACAAACAAATGCAAAACATAACATACTTTAATTTATATTTTATCAATACACATTTTGATATAAGAAAAGTTTAACAAACCGTGTTTTTTTTAACTTAATAACGGCCATCTTTCATCAACGGCAAAAATAGACACAATAATTTGAGAAATAAAATTATAAGTAGGTTAGGGTTCACTTGTGTCCCTTAGAGGGGAAATAGGCATCCCGCGAAGCGGGGTGACGTCGACACGCTGGCGGTTAGGTTAGGTTATAATAATTGCCAATATATTTGGTATGCACTACACAATTAGGATATAAATCGTATGCCATGCAAGAATTTGGAAAACGAATGTTATGCCAAATAATATGTTTGACTAAATTAAACTTGACTATATAAAACTTTGCCAAACAATAATTTGCGAAGTAATATTTTGCCATAGGAGATAATGCCAAGTGATAAAATGCGAAACAATAATTTGACAAGTGATTTTGGAAAATTTTTTTGGGTAGTGACAGTTTGCAATAGAGAACCACGTAATATGGATATGACTACAATTGGTTTAAAAAAAAAGAACACAGCTAAACCGATGCAAAATAGTTATATAATTTTATTGTTGTAGTAAATAATTATATTTTTTTCTATATCACATATTTTCAGTCCATTCCTTTTATGTTTCACTATCCACTTATATAGGGAAAATGACCTCTGTACAGATGTAAGAGGTGCGTATTCGTAAAGTGATACTTCACCATTTATATCAGGAACATTATCACCATCACATTTTTATCAGAATCAGTAAACTATGTCATAAAACAAACCTATCCTAACCTGATGGGTTCTGCAGAATGACCTTTTAGCTGTACCTAAAAAGTTAACGGTTTCTGAGTAACAGAAGTTCGATGAAACGAAAATTCGGCGAAACCATGCATTCGCTGAAACGTTTGTTAGTGAAATAAGGGGACACCGTGTACCTAAGCATGTGTTGTATTTTTCTTGCAGAAAGCTGTTTGGAGATTCAGAAAGAACTGTACTGCAGTGACGACCGCCGCATTGCTGAAACGCATTATCAAATCGGTAAATGTTATTCTTATATATTATAACCTAACCTACGGTGCGCAAACATAGTCACTGAAAGCCAGAAGTCCAAATTGAAGGTTTGCCAAAGCGCTATGAGCGCAGTATTCTAGGTGTCACAAGGGCGGAGTGGGTCCGAAACACTACACTGCGCTCCAAAACACGCATCGCTGATGTGGGTGCGAAAACTGTCAGGCTCAAGTGATACTGGCCATGTGTCGCATGCATCCAGACAGATTCAAATTCTGATTCTTTATTAATAAAATTGGGAATTTTACACGTCAAAAATGATAAGGTACGGTACTTACACGACGGGTGGGCTAACATAGCTACCAGACCCGGAGACGTCGGCCTTATCACGTGATAAGTGACGAGATAGGAGTGTCGTCTCGTTCTATCGAACGGAGTCCGCCAGTGACGGACGCTCTATCCTGTCACTTATCGTGTGATAAGGCCGGCCATGATGCGGGGTCTGGGTGCCAACTGACGGGCGGCACAGACGGGGTCCACCTAAACGTGGATGGCGGGACGACCTGGATGTATTCCTCAGCAACTGGGCGGAAGAGGCCTAGTAGGGACGCATGGAGATCACGGGGAGAGGCCTTTGCCCACCAGTGGGACACTCAATAAGCTCACAAAAAAAAGTTATTACATGTACAGTCACGTGCAAAAATATGTATCGATAACATCCTCTCATAAATAAGTACCAAAACCTTAATCCACTGACATAAGAGTTATGGGACATATTTATGAGTAAGTTGTGTGCACCCATATTTTTACACTTGACTGTACATGTAATTTTTACAAGTCTTGTGTAACTTTATCTGTAAGTAAGTGCATGTATGTAACAATTTCGAAACATGTCGCCGGTCGTGACATTTAATACTTGAGTTTAATCGTAGATTTATTTGAAGTTTAGTGGCGTTCGTTTTTGGGGTTTTCAAGAAAAGTTGACGAATCGCGTATTATTTTATCGGAAACACTTTCGTTTGTAATAGCAGAAAAAAGGTGACACGTTTTTTCGTTCCGTTACGTTACCGTTTGTGTCCTACAAACGTAATGGAAAACATAAAATTGTATGAATAACGCGGGACATATTTTTTTCCTATTAAAATCGAAAGGGCTTCAAATTCTGAGTAGAATAAAACGATTTTTATCCAGGTATAAAATAATACGCGATTCGACAACTTTTCTTGAAAACGCCCTTTTACGAACATTTAATAATTTATGCTTGAAAATCTTTTTGTCCACAGGCTTAGCTAATTCGTTAGCGTCGAACTTCGAAGACGCGATAACCCACTTCAAGAACGCGGCGAACATTCTAGAGACTCGCATAAAAACGCTGGAAAACCCCGCGGCCGTGAAGGACGACGCCACCGTCAAGAAATACTCCACGGCGGACCCGTTCTACTCCGTCGAAGGGGAAATCAAGGAGTTGAAGGAGCTCCTGCCAGAAATCCAGGAGAAAATACAGGATATGATGGACTACAAGACTGAGGTAAGGCCGTGCGAGTGTTTGGAGGAGACGAGGAAAATGTTGAGAGGTATGATTTTGAAAGAGAAAACACGCCTTGTTGTTGACTGCCAATCTGAAGTCTAAATTGCGTTGATTGTTATATAACTTATGTGTTTTTCAAACTGTGGGTCGCGACAAGCCTTTATAAGGAAGTGCTGTAAGTATTTTGAACAGCGAAATATTGTTTTCTGTACTAAGGGGGTCGCGCCATGATAAAGATTGAAAAACAGTGACTTATATAATTTGCATTTGATATGTTCCAAGCACAATACCAATGCCTGACTTTGGTTTGTTATTGTTTTAGAATCTCATTTTTATTGGCAACGTCTATTTTTTTTAACTACATTCATTAGAGAAGGTTGTCAGCTTTGTATCATCACTTTATGGTTATCCAAATTGGAATATTATTCTTAAGTATACCAGTAATATTAACATTCCATATTTATTGTAGTATTAAAAGTTCCTGTTAGAAAGTGCCAAATTAATCGTTCGCCTAAAATTGTGATGTAATTGAGACTGCCTTATTCAGTATTATTTTTGGATACATTTTTGTTAGGATTTAATTAGTGCCTTATAACAGTCAGGCCGAGGAAGAACTGATGTTCTGTTGATGCGTCAGATTCATTATTGTTTCTAGGTATATACTTACTTTAAATGTTTCTGGTAATGGCAGGATAGCCAGAAAGCTATCTCGCTTGGTTGCGCCACCGGCGGTGAAGTCCTATTAATCAAATTATCTGTTTAATCCAACCACTACGGCTAGCACGGTAAAAGGTGTAAAGTTATGTACCTTAGTAAAACTTAATGTGATGCATCGAATTATTATCATTATAACGTTGACACATAATTTCCTGTTGTTCTCAAAGCGCACAGAGATACAGCATAAAATAAAGCCATCGCTTGAAAATACGAAACATGGTTTCATAGTTACAAACATAAAATGACAGGTCTATCCTGTACCACATACAGCTTTTGCGCTAGCTGGGCAGACAATTTGGATATAAATTAATTCTGATTGGTGACGCTGCTGTATATGTAGCGGTGATCGCGATTATGTCGGACATAAAGCATCTGTCCCTTACTAACAAGTATGTACGTGCGAGAGGGACGAATGTATATTACCGACATAAACGTCATGATAGCTAGGCTGTCAATTACATATAACCAGTCATTGTCCTGCCATCGTTTGTCTGCCTGTCAGTAAAATATTATTTCATTTACATATTAAGCTATTATAATTTTATGACATCATTTAAGTTGATCAGCATCACGGTCAGTATCTACCAGAGCCGTGCGATGTAGCGAAGCGAGTCTGGTTAATGTACGGCCCAATAATCAGCGTCACTATATCACTGGATTTTTTTCCTCGCATTTGGTGGACATTCACACTACGCAGTGGCCCTCGGGGCCCTCTAAGGGTTGTTTTACACGCACCACAACAAAATACCACCACGTCGCAGCGATAAAATGCGGTCAAGCAGTGGTTACGTGTGAATTGTGTCGCTGCAGCGTCGGTCGTAGCGGTAGCGTGGTTGTTATCACTCACGCGGTCGATAATGACGGCAAAATGTGTTACGTGTGAATCCATTTTCAATACAAATATGCGCCCGACCACGTGGTTGCGGTTGTGGTTGTCGTGTGGTTATGGTACGTGTGTAACAACCCTAAAGCCCGTCACATACTTAGCTGTAATATACCGTAAGATACCGAAATATATAGTTATAGCAAGGCATCTTACGGTATATTACGATATTTTTTGCGTATTATTTGACATAGTCCACACACTCGGCTATATACACAAATATTTATATTAAGTAAGATGTCTTGCTATACATATATGTATTTCGGTTATTTGCGGTATATTATAGCTAAGTCTGCGACGGGCTTAAGTTTTAAAAATCTCAATTTTCATTTGAATACTCATAGATTGTAATCGTTTTGTACTGATTAGATTTAAGCGGAGCATTTTTACCATGTGGCCATTTTTGTATTGTATTGCTGTGGTATTGAAATAAAGTTGATCAAAATTGTGAAATGTGTGTTATTTCAGCTGCATACCAAATACATTGATGGCCATGTGTGTGAAATGTTCTATTCCAGTGACAGGCATGGCCATCGATGTCGAATCTATACTTCTATACTTATATAAACATGCTTCGTCAATTATCTACAAATTATAAATCCACCGCAGGTTTCGTCACCTATATTTAACATTACCACTAGTTCCTTACTAGTTCACATCCCACTCCGATACTCACCCAGACCAAACGTGCCAAAAATACCGGCAGCATTACCACGCTGAATGGCCAGTGATATTCGTTGGACCAGGTAAGAACCAGAGCGAGGGTCGCAGCCCCTTTCTCTTAAGCGCCGCCCTATGTCTTTGATGAACTTCTTGGCCTCGGTACACCACGGCCCAGCTGTCTCGACAGCAACCGGGACAAAATCATACACCAGTTCAAGATTTGCGTATTTATCGTGCTTGTATTTAGACGCATTTTCAGCCGCTCCACCCGCCTTTCTAACCGTGTGGGCGAGGTGAGTAGGAGCGAAAGTACTCACACACGTAGCATCCCAAAGCAAACTACGACCCTTTGCCCATGGAACCAGTGTAAGACCGTCCGGCTTCTTACCGTCCGTACGGCTCAGGCCATGGGGTTCCATAACACATGGCACATATAATAAAGAGGAAAAGTCGGTGAGATTATAGTATTAGTAAGTTTGTTTGTATGTATGATCGGAACCACAGATTCGATGAAAGTACATTGTTTAACGAGAGGCGTAAGTGGAATATTGCTAACAAGAGTCTATCTTGAGTCAGATGTAATGGAGTATCTCAAACAAACTGCTTTTCCACTCTGAAAAGTGTTCCGTGATGTCTTTTAGCCGATCTCGTAGTCCCCTATTTGGTAATTACATGTTAGGGACGGAATTATAGCTTGACCACAACCGCTGTGCCGCTCCTTAGGTATGCGAGCGGCGAGACGGGGGGGCAGAGCATTTGTCATTCCGCCGTCCCCGCCTCGCCCCGTCACCCCCGCCGCGTCACCCCGCCTCCCCGCGCATACCTAAGGAGCGGCACAGCGGTTGTGGTCAAGCTATAATAAACCGCGTTCACACTATCAAAGACCTCATATTTGATTCGCACCTCAATTTTCATGCTCATATGAGTGAGTAACCTAGCTACCGACTGCTATCGGAGATTGGGATTTGTTATCCGCAACGCTCGCGATTTTGACAACGCGTTTGTCATCATCACCAAGATTCTCTTTACCGCTTTACTTAGGAGTAAACTGGAGGCAGCGTCTATAGCCTGGAATCCCCATGAGGTCACTAACGCCTTGCTTCTGGAGAAAATCCAAAAGACGTTCCAGAGATTTTTATTTCAAACAAATCTATGGGTACTATCTCTTTCTTTACCCAATAAAATATTTGCTTGGAACTCTGGGTTTAAACTCCCTGGAAGTGAGGCGTAATTATACTAATTATACACTGCAGAATATTACGGGGGGATTCAGGCTGCCCTCAGCTGGTCTCGCAGCCGTTGCGCCTCCGCGTCCCTTATCTGTCTCAGACAAAGTTTAATTTTGGACCTCGTCATTGCGACTTACTTGCAGCCCCTTAAAGCGCGCACTGTGGCGTGCTATCACCACGGGTTCGCGCTTTGCACTACATCAACGCACTTCTCAGGTCGGCTCCTGACTGCGATGTTGTTGCCAGTAGTTGGAGGCTAATTTGTGAGATATGCAAAAACCTTTGTGAGGCAATGGATGACCGTCCGTCCTCAGTTAGTTATTATTATTAAAATTGTTTTATGTGTACTTTCTGTCCTAAATTTCGCAGTGCATTAGTACCTACTGTAATGCTGTATAATTTCTTTTGAACCTATAAATAAATAAAGGGTGCAGAGGCGGGACTTAACTTGCAATTCGGAAAGATTGAGGCATTGGTGCGGCGCGCCATTATAGTTATATTATGAAGAGGACATTTCTGTGAGATTGTATGTAGGGGGAATTTCCGTTACAATATAACCGATCTCAAAAATTATTTCGCCGGTGTTTAGAATTGACTGAATGGATTTCTGAATTGAAATAAGATATATTTTATTCCGCGGGCTTTCTTGCAATACGCGCGGGCAACTAGACTTTTATAACGATGCGTTATCGTCTGGGAAAAGGGACTTTTAACGCACTTACGCTGATATAACGCCGTTATCGTCGCGTTCCTATTAGAGCAGGGGTCGGCAACAGGCGGCCCGCCAGCCCCTTACGTGCGCCCCCCGAGCCTCCCTAGCTGTTTTGTATGAAAAGGTCATTATATTTATAATTTAGAAATTGCCTGTTAAAGTCAAGTGCGGCCCGCGTCAATTTCTTCGCGACTATATGACCCTTGGTTGCTAATAGGTTGCCGACCCCTGTATTACAGCAAAAGCGCAAAGTGCGCTTCCAGACAATCTGAGCGGCAATAAAGACTGGTAGAGAATGCCTTAAGGCATTAAGTCCGCCAATTGTACCTTTATTTTTATATTTGTGCAATAAAGTATAAATAAAAAATATATATAAACGCCTGGGCGCTGGTTCCAAGTCGGATATCCGATCCGATTTCTGATCAGACGAATTAACTTCCGACAGGAAGGTAATTCGGACATGATTGCCGCTCTAAAACGACATCAGCACTATTTCCCTCAGAATGGCAGATATATTTAGACTTTTCCATGAGATGATGCCTTCGCTCGGCATCGGGCATACCTATAAAGACTAATGATGAGACTAGCAGTGCTACTACGGTCCCAGCGTAGACAGAAACTCGAACAAGTTAGTAAAACCAAAAAATTCAATACTAAAACTACTGTTACGTCACTCTGGGCGGTAAGTGAGATTTACCGCCCGCGGGCGCAGCGGCAAATCTCACTTCACACCCAAGAGAAGACGTAAAATTGCGAACGCACCACGGGCGGTAATTCGTACAGCCCCAGATCGCATATTTATTCGCACAAACACCTGCGATCTGGGGCATTCACGAATTCACGAGATAGTCATTTGACACGCTAGTGGCCTCTTGATTGACCTACGTAAAGTTACATCCATGAAGACATGGAATTATTTATTCAGACTTGAGTCATGCCTCTATGAGCTATTTCCGTTACAAAGCGAAAACATGTTGCTACGCCGTGGAGTCATGCCTCTGAGCTATTTCCGTTACAAAGCGAAAACATGTCGCTACGCGCTACGGCGTAGCATACGTGGCCTTGCTCGGCATGACTCGTCGATGCCCAGCTTTAGATGGTCGACGTAAAATGCCGGTTAGGGCCGAGGACCCAATGTTGATAATGGTATATGCTAGCTGGACGGTTTTTCGATAACAACGGTAAAATCCTTATTCCAATGGAATTTTTCGAAGCTTGTGTGTTGAAAATGATGCAACAGAGAAGTCAACATGTCACGTGAAACTGTATAGTGACTTGCCGTTTTTAGGGTTCCGGAGCCAGAATGGCAAAAACGGAACCCTTATAGTTTCGCTATGTCCGTCCGTCCGTCCGTCCGTCCGTCCGTCCGCCCGCAGCTTAGCTCAGAGGCTCTTGGTACTAGAAAGCTGTAACTTGGCATGAATATACATATTAGTCATGCCGACAAAGTGGTAAAATAAAATCTTGAAAAACATTTTTTTTTAGGGTACCTCCCCTACATGTAAAGTGGGGATGATTTTTTTTATTGTCGTCTACCCCATAGTGTGGGGTGTCGTTGGATAGGTCTTTTAAAAATATTGGGGGTTTGTGAAAACAATTTTTCGATTAAACGATCCGTTTGTGAAATATTAAGCCTTAAAGTGCTAATTTTTGTTAGACTCCAGTGTCCCCACCCCCTGCTAGCTAAATGGTTGTTTTGGGATATGTGAAAAAATTCATGGTAGTAGTACATATAACGAAGTTAAAAGGAAAACTATCACAGTTAAGTAGGCTTTACACGTTTACGAGTAATAGTCGACCAACTTATAAAATGTACTTCAAGAAGTAATAGTTTCGTACAAATTCTATTGTAACTTATTATTATATATAATGGTACGGAACCCTTCGTGCGCGAGTCCGACTCGCACTTGGCCGGTTTTGTTTTATTTATCTTTATAATTATTAGTAGGGTTGTTATCGTAAACAAATGAGTAATTTAATAGTGACACGAATGTTTTACAGGCTGGTAGGTATCAAGCAACTTTAGCTAGCTTGCAGACCCCATATCAAATATAACGAGTGTCTCAACAAGTGTGCACAATTAATTACCCTATTAATACCTAATTTAACGGTTATTTTTAATCGAAACGTGCACTCTTATTGAGACACCCGTTAGTAAACATGCGATAGCAAGAGTCTCAGAGTTCTATAGAAAGAACAAAATATGTGCAATCTACTAGGTACTCGGTATAATTACAAAGAGGCACATTTCGTATCTTTGTAAGTTTGTATTCAACAGAAGAACAAGGTGCTAGGGAATAATCCAAATAATGTTACCTAGGTACCTACTTACCTAGTTTAAATGGACTCTCGAAAAGGTAATGGGTAATACGGTTGTAACGAAAATGGGGTGTGAACCCATCAAGCCCAGATTTGGTAACGTATTGAGATTCCAAAATTATTTATTTTTCAAACCACATGCTCGACAATGCCGAATTATAGGTCATGTAAACCCTACCGAAAGCAAGACATTAAATCCCTTGGTATTAGCCGGGTTATAATGTTGTACTGAATTTCATTATAACCCGCTGGTTAATAATATGATTTCACTTTTCATAATTCTTATTACTATATGCATAAAGTTTAATTTTGCTAAACACAATTTGTCCTAGGCCATGGCCTACTTGATTTGACAAAATAAATGAAGTTTGCCTCCGTGTGAACCCCGGTCCGGAGGAGCGCGGTGTTCGAAATTCGAATTTCGAATCTAGGACCACGGCTTGTGCTTTCGAATTTGGAACGTCGCGCGCCTTCATTTGTTCACGCGTGACGAACAAATCGAGTTCTTGTAGGTGCCTATAGAAGATTTAATTTCAAAAATAATATTGAAAATGTCGACTCATGAAAGTGTTTTGACTCCTGAGTTTATCAAATTAGATGCCATAGGCATTGTCAACAATCTGCTGCCAGAGAAGTCAAAGGAAAAATACCTAAAAGCCTACAACGATTTTGACAAATGGAAAGCTGTAAAAGGCGTAAAGTCTGTGTCTGAATCAGTGCTTCTGGTCTATTTTGAATATTTATCTACTGAGCCTGTTTTTTTGTCTCGCATAAGGTGTGAAAAGTAGAGTATACACCTCGGGGATAAGACTGTTTTAGTCTTGGGCGGTTGAACCCCTCACTGCACTCAGGACTCAGTCTTAATTCCCTCGCTTCGCTCAGGAATTAACTTATAACTCCCTCGCTACGCTCAGGAGTTAAATTATGAGTCCTTCGTTACGTTCGGGATTCAATTCGCTCCCGTGACATAAAACAGTGCTTTATCCCCTTAGTGTATAATCTACTATTTCTTTAGATTGCTTTTGGCTACAAAAACGAAAAAGCCGTCCCCGGCGTATCAAAAAAATCATACAGATAACTCCCGTGGGAACAATTTAGGCCATTGTCCTCCTGTATACAGGCATGGAATAACACCATTTACGAGTAACGAGTAATTTCAACAAAAATCGACTGTAATTTAAACGAAAACAAAAATATCAATAAATATATTCTATTCTATTATTACTAATACTATCTAAGTGGAAGGAGTAAACAGTGTAAGTCGTAGGTCGTAGACTAATACAGCAAATATTCGATCAAGTAACAGTTGAGCCAAAGATCCTCGAGATGATATTCCAAAGCCCGCAGTCGAGACTGTTTTACGTAAACGGATCTGGCTATTTCCTTTTGCTAAGTGAAAAAACACCATAGAAGTTGGAAAGCGCGGTTTAGACTAGAAAAATCATCATAGAAGTTGGAAAGCCGGGTTTAGACTAGAAAAGCGGCCAAGTGCGTGTCGGACCACGCGCAACGAGGGTTCCGTGCCTATTAAAAATAAATAAATAAATAAATATTAGTGGACAATCTTACACAAATCGACCTAACTAAGCAAAGCTTGTACTATGGGTACTAGACGACGATAACCATACTTATAGATAAATAAATACTTAAATACATAGAAAACATCCATGACTCAGGAACAAATAATCGTGCTCATCACACAAATAAATGCCCTTACCGGGATTCGAACCCAGGACCTCTTGCTTCGTAGGCAGGGTCACTACCAACTAGGCTAAAGCGGTCGCAAAAAGCAAAAAGGCAAAAAGGTCGTATCGTTACTAAAATCTTATGGCACTTACGTCCTTTTCTTTAAGGAAGGCAGTTTTTTAGAAATATCTCAAAAACCTTTGAACTGATCTTGTTCAAAACAATTTTCGCTGAGAGAATTTAAAGTAAGCCCTATGAGCATGATTTTTTTTTAATTTTTAAAATACACGGTTCAAAAATTTGAGGGGGGGGACACAATTTTAGTGACTTTCGAGGAGATTATCTCCGACTCTATTCACTCGCTACACAAAAAAGTTGCTGAGAAACCTTATATTTATTTTCAAAGGCCTATCGATTGATGTGCCACACGTGGGCTTGCAATGAAAAAAAAATGTTGACTTTCAGTTTTATGTATGGAGCACCCATAAAAAAAAATGTTTTTAGTAATTTGATTACAAAACTATGTAGCGGTTAACAAAATACACCTATCCTGAAAATTTTATTCAAATAAACCTTATAGTTTTCGAGTAAAATGCCTGTGACATACGGACGGACAGATAGACAGACATGACGAATCTATAAGGGTTCCGTTTTTTGCCATTTGGCTACGGAACCCTAAAAAGCACCATAGAAGTTGAAATCGGAGTATAGACTAGAAAAAAACACCATAGAAGTAGTAAAGCGGGGTTTAGAATAGAAAAAAAACACGATAGAAGTAGGAAAGCGGGGTTTAGAATAGAAAAAAAACACGATAGAAGTAGGAAAGCGGGGTTTACATCAGAAAAAACACCATAGAATGCGGTAGCCTATTTGCATTGTGTAGACTGAAGCAACATGCTAACTTCTGCAATTTTACTGTAGTAATGAAACTTGCACAAGTCAACTTCTCCCAGTTTTATTGCTACGCCGGTGAAGGTGGGTGAATATCGACTTGCAAGATTAGATTACATACAGGTGAAGTTAAGCGGCTCCTAGCTCCGAATGACCTTCGATCTGTAACTGTCGGTTTTTTCGTTTTTTTTTTATGGCTTATCGTATTAACAACAACGAGCTTTACCGAAATAGCATCCCATATTTACTTCAAACCTCACAGTTTTTGGGATATATGGCACCAAACTGGCAATTTCAGGCCAAAAAACAGTTTTTTGGACGTAACTTTTGTGAAAAATAGTTAAAAATAAAAAACTCTCGTGGGTTGTTACAGACGTCAATAAGAAACAGCTATATGTAGATTTCATATATACAAGTGCATAAACAACATACTAATATCGAAAATAGAGCTTTTTTGGACCTTGTTTGAATAAATCATTTTTTTTTTTAATAATAATTGTTAAAAAAACTAGTGTAGATAAAGGATTGAAGAACCGATAAGTGTTTGTGCCATAAATATATATCTATAGTTTTTACGGAGGAATATCAACTCAAAACTCGTCAAAACTAGCCAAATAGCGCGTGGAGCCCCTTAATATTAGACTTTTAAGGTTAGCGTAGCATCCATACAGCGAATGGTTATCAATCCACCTTGTGGGAGGTCTACCAACGCCACGCTGCGCCTTCCGGTACGTGGTTGCCACTCGATAACCTTTGCGCCCCAACGGCCATCGGTTCTACGCGCAATGTGCCCCGTCCGCTAATTTACAAAAGCATACTGATTGTGTCACGAGTCAAATTATAACAGATGAGCTTTTGTTTAGTGCATATTACTTTACAATATCTAATCTATTTCAGTACTGAATGTTCACACTCAAATGGATTAGCTTTTTGTAAAGATAGTTTCAAACATTATTTACGACAAAACCTAGTCCAGTAGAGGTTCACCGCCATATTTGTTTATCGCAATCGTAATTGCTCGGCACAGTTTTTGCCTTACTTTAGATAATCGTTTTTTAGATTTTGAGATATTGTACAGTGCAAATATCAGAAAAGGACTTCGCTTTTGCACGCTCGGCTCGCGCGCTATTAAGTCGTACCTAATGGATGCTTTCATTATAATAGATTTACATTTATACTACTACAAAAGCCAACCTTGTTTCAGTAAGGTTCTATACTGAACTAGATGTTGTCAAGGAATTTGCAACACCGAAAGCTAATCTCATACAATGGGCGTCATGTATAAAATTCTGTTAAAGTTATAGACCGCAAGATACTAGCATTTGTTGCTGCAATGCCAGTATGAGTTTAGTTAACAAAGTCTACGCGATTTCAGTCGATTTCTGTACTATAAACAGATTAGGATTTTGTGAAGGTTTTGCATAAACAAAACCTAATCGAGTTCAGTTCTCACTTTGAAGTATATGCTTTTTAAACCAGTATATGCCCCGTCCATTGCCACTTGAGTTTAGCAATGCGGAGAGCTATATCGGCTACCTTGGTTCTGCTCCGGATAGTCTAGACCAACTCCCAGCAATGCCCTCTCCATTGCCATATTCAAACAATTTTACAAGGCACTGACTACATTACATGTTTGCAATTTGCAGACTAACGCTAGGGCACTTTTGCTGTTGTCAACTACCGATTTCACCCACACACATATCGTTTTACAGACCAAAAAGCGGCTCACGGAAACGCTGTTCTCCTCAAACGGCGCGGGTTCCCAGTCCAACGGGAACGGGGCTGGCTCCAGCTCCGACGCCAAACCCAAGGCCGCGTCAGACATCTCGCATCTCATCAAGAGGAAGAGAAAGTCCAGCGAGGGCGACGAGGCATCGTCCGCTAAGAGGGTCAACACGTAGACGGCATAGCGGAATTCTCACATTTTCTACTCTAAAGTCGTGTGGGCATTTGTTACATTATAGCCCCTTTGTAAGGGTGGCAGTCCAAATCAAAAGAGGCCTTATGGCGGTAGACGCTGCCGACGCACAGATTCGCTTTTGTTTTTGCAACGTCAATCATTGTGAGTTCTGGAACTAAGACTGGTGCAACCCGTGTCGAAACCTCAGAAATACCTACCTAAATAAATATCGCCGTAGACCCGTTCAAAATGATAATATAAACGTCAATTATGACGGAAGTACCGCCTTAAAGTCCCTTTTGATTTGGATATCCACAAGGATTGGGTATGTAAAGACGCGTTTCGTCATATGACCATCAGCTTCATTCTAATATACCTAGTGGGCCAACGAACGGCTACATGCCATGGCTCCACTTCACAATGGGCAATGTACGGTTAAAAAGACATCATTGTCGCGATCATGGCGTGCTGTCTGCACAATCGTGAATATATATTTGCTCAGTACTTACATGCAACCGTTATAGGAATTTGCAGTAAAATAAAGTAAATGTTATATAACCTTTTTATGCATTTATTCTTCCTCGTCCCTAACTGCTGAGGATCGCGACGACTTACGGTCTGTCTCCAAAGGGTGCGGTCATAGGCCGTCTGGACCGCAAGTTGTTTACACTGCCGCCTGCCGCCTTTGACGGTGTCAGACCATCTCGTTGGTGCCCTACCCTGGGCTCGCCTAGGATTATTAACTTCTCAAGATCATGCTTTGTTGACCGCATAAATGGACGAAGAAGCCGAGGCTTTTATGCACTAGGTACTCGTTAAAGAATATTCAGTCGGAATTTGCGACTGAATGATGGCCGATCGAGTGGCCGCGCGCACCATCAACGGCATGCATTCCTTTGACGTACCGACGTCGTCCGATTACTCACAATTACATGCAATGATAGCCTCTCATAGAGGATTATATTCTCCACACAAGCGTGCGTCTGTAATCGACAATCATGGCCTATTGTGATGTGGAGCCTTCACGGTATGAAATGGGTAGCTATCACATAAATACCTCGCGTTTGTCGGCCGCCTGTACACGGCGTGAATCTAGGTCGCGTTTAATGTTCCTTTTAGAGTTTACGCATAGCGACTTTTTGCAGCGATACAAACTCGCGACTGTTTCCTGCCATAGAAGACCCGACATAAGGCCCCAACATCAAAACAGTATCACTTTTTTTTTTTAATACAAATTCGGTGGCAAACAAGCGTACGGCCCGCCTGATCGTAAGCGGACACCGCAGCCTATAGACGCATGCAACTCCATAGGAGTAACATGGGCGTTGCCGACCCTTGATATGTTTGAGGATTCGCCGTGTTGACAGCTCAAGGAACACAACACTACTACAGAGCGAGTAGTAGTGTTATTATGGCTGTGGTCTTCTGCAAGGCGGAGATACTTCCCCAGTTGGGCTGCTCCACATTCGAGCGGGATGACATTCGCTGTGCCCTACCTCAACTAACTATCACGTCTCTGTCGCTTCAAAGCGTCGCCGTGTGTAATCCCCCATCTGATCACTTTTGTTATCCATATCTGACAGTATCTGTGAACCAATGCCGTGAATTCGTAACAATCAACTTAGCATTTTTAACGGATATATTGAAGGCTGAATGTTTTCAAAAAAATGTATTATAACTTGCCTTGAAAATGCTCGCGATAAAGACCTCAATTACTTTCTATTGTCTATCATTTCTGTTATCATTGATTGAATTTGATTGAAATATGTTTTGTATGTATAAATTATAAAAAGAATCGCTGAATAAATTGTAGGTTATATTATTAGGAAGTAAAATAAAACCAATCTTTGTTTATTTAATAACTAGCTTCTTTAGAGTATTAGTAGACATATGTTATACTAACTAAGCTGTTACGAGGTGTTTTGTGGGATGTCATTCGTAGCTAAATGCTTTTCATCCGATTTATATCTTAAACCCGCACTGGGCCAGCGTGGGGCCAATTGCCCGTACCCTCTCATCCGTGAGAGACCTGTGCTCAGCAATGGGACTTATATAGGCTGCTTTATTGAAGTGAAAACTTCTTTAGCGGTGCTGAGCACTTTTTGGGATGGGGAAAAATTGTTAAACTCGCGACAGATTTTTGTGACGTCAGATGCGTAGGTCACGTGACCGTAGGATGGACAGAGTCTCTCTCAGAGAGATTCGGGACGAGGCTTGGGGGCGGGGGGGAAAATTGTTTGATGTAAGACGTACGGGGCTTGGGGGCGGGGGCGGCGGGAGCTGTGTAGCGCGGCCGCTCGCGTGCCGGGGCGGCCCGGCGCGGTGCCCTCCGTCAGTGCAACCCGGTATTTTTTATTATTTTGTTAACCTTAAGGGGCTACCCGCGGTTTTCATCGATTTTTGACAAGTTTTGAATCGCATCTACTTTTGCACTACAGATAGAATTATAAGTCAAACGGCTATCGGTTCTTCAATCTTTTATCTCCATTTTTGTTTACCGGATTTTGTTAGAAATGAATACCTACTTAATTTTGTATGATTTTTTTAAACATTGTCTAAAAAAACACTTATTTCGTATCTCTACTGACGTAAAAGATCTAACATATACGAAATCTACATATTTGGATTCGTCTATGAAGAGGTTTTTATTTTAAACTAATTAACACAAAAGTTATGGCCAGAAAACCAGTTTTTTGGCCTAATATTGTTCAACTGTGATGCCAAATATCTCGAAAACAATGAACTTTAAAGTAAATATGGGATACTATATTGCTTAAAGCCGTGGTTGTTAATATAATAAGCTACAAAAAAGATTAGAAAACTAAGGGATTCAGATCGAAGGTCATTGTGGTATGGGAGCCCCTTAAATCGTAACAATATAGTGTAATTGATCGCATGATTATTGCCCTCGCCTTCGACTCGTCTGACAAATGCCTATGTTCTGCGGCCTTGTACTGATCTACTATTTGTTGCGGTTATGAAATCAGAAATAATGTTTCGAATAAAAAAGTCGATAAAAATCGTTTTTTATCGACTTTTTTATTCGAAACTTTTTGTTAGTTGTAACTTGTAGATTATCAGTATCACATTTCCTAGTTTGTGTTTATGTTGTAAACTTATGTTTAAGATCGATTTTTAATAAACTAGACTTTGACAACCTTGTTGTTTTATCTACCTGTCTGACGTTTTTGCGACCATTCTAAAAGAAAATTAAATGTTAGAATTTACTATCTAAATGAAATGGAACATTTCTAAATTAAGACTATTCTAAATAGGTCGGTGAAGATTATTGTTTCTCAATACTTCATGATTGATTGATTACGGATACTGATAACAGTTTCAATGCACAAAACGTGCTCGTATGGAGTTAACCCTTTAAAGCACAGAATAAATAATAGTAGTGAAATGCAAAAATATGTATCGATTTCATCTTCTCATAAAAATGTACCAAAACCTTAATCCGCTGACATAAGGCTATGGGACATATTTATGAGTAAGTTGTATGCATCCATATTTTTACACTTGACTGTTGTTTGTTCTCTGTTAACAAATCCCCTGTTTAGGTATGCCGAACGAGCCTAAACTTAGCCATCCCTTTCTATCGCGCAACGCGCTAAGATAGAACGCGTGCGTGTCGTAACAGCGCTAACATACCGGCCGGGCGGTAGGTAAGTGGTACCTACTTGAACCCTGCAAAGTAGGTAATAAAACTCTAACCATTTGTTGTACCATGTAAGGGCCGGCGCTCACTGACAGCGTGGCACGGCAGGTTGTGTTGCTGCGGCATCCCCCGGCGTTCCGTGGCATGCCGTGGCATCCCGTGGCATGCCGTGGCATCCTGCTTGAAAGCCCAGCCACTCTGGACTGTGCCCCATTAACCGAAATGACCGCTGCACAAGTTTCAACCTTATTTCAACTAGCCAAGCAATCATAATTACTCGACACAAAGTAACCCATACGTCTCGCGGGATGCAATGGCGCGCCGCGGCAACCTGAGGAATAGGGATGATGACTAAGATTTTTTTGTGACGTCATTCGAACCAGTTTTTGGAGAGGAACAAATGTTTGTATGGGAGCAACTACAATTAAATAACATAAATACCTAAAAATTTGAGATAAAGATTGACCTCGCTGGCGGCAGCGCGAAACGCTTCATACTGTGTGTCTATACAAGTGTGACGTCACATTTGTATATTTGTTCTAATCGTAGTATGGAAAATCAGGTAAATTGTTGTTTCTGTCGCGAAATACTGCGTTTAAGTACATAGTTGTCATACTCATATCATAGAAAAGCGTAAGGATTCTATTGGTAGCTTTTAATTTAATCTTGGACAATAAAAAAAAATGCA
This sequence comes from Epinotia ramella, assembly GCA_947578815.1. Lineage (NCBI taxonomy): Eukaryota > Metazoa > Arthropoda > Insecta > Lepidoptera > Tortricidae > Epinotia > Epinotia ramella. Next base: position 8,904,843 of record OX388211.1, on the reverse strand, counting down.
TATTTTTTCTAAACTTTCAAGGTTCATATCTTTTTATGATTATAATTATAATTTATTACGATAATTTGATGGTTTACTATACTATCCATTTAGCATCACTACGTTATCAATTTGAACATGAGGCATCATGCCTCTTAAACGGCATGACACGTCATGGCGCAGTATCCCGCGGCGCGTTGCATGCCGCAGCATCCCGCGGCGCGTCGCGTCATGCCGCAACATCCCGCGGCACGTCGTGTCATTTCGCGGCATCGTGGTATCGAAATAAAGTAACATGAATTCTAAACTCATTGAAATAAGATTCAAAATAACTTGATTAGTAATGAAATCCTTTGCCATCACACGCCGTGCCGAGCCGGCAGTGAGCGCCGCGCCGGTCCTAAATGGCCCTTAACCTTTCGTATGCCTTAAACTGTTCCGGTCTGGATCCGTCCAGAACAGTTCGAACTGGCAACTTTTAAAACTTCAAGGTCAAGATTTGATTGAATTTTTTTGACATAAGTACGAGAAGGTTAAGGAGGAAGTTCTACCTACCAAACGAAACGGTGCGAAACATTGTATAGGAATTAATTTATTTTTCAAGATAGACCTGAAACTTCGTAAAAACTTAAAAAGGTTCTGTAATGAAATACAATAAAAAAAAATCGTTTTTGCCAGTTCATACCCTAAGGGGGTCAAAACTAGGTCAAAAATTTGTGTGGGAATTAGTTTATCATTTAAAATAGAGACTTGAAACTTTGTAAAAAGGTTATTTAATTAAATACAAGAAAACGAATTTCAGCGTTTTTGCCAGTTCACACCCTAAGGGGGTCAAAAATGGGTCGAACATTTGTATGAAGATTTAATCTTTTTTGAGCTAGGGACGTTAAACTTCGTAATATGATTCCATATTAAAACACAACAAAACAAATTTTAGCGTTTTTGAAAATTCATCTTCTAAAGGGATTAAAACTTGGTTGAAAGTTTGTATTAACACGTTAAATGCGGCTCTGAATATTCAAAACTATCCACAAATGCGGTACGTATCAAATTTGACTCATTACAGACTTGCTGTACCTACGTTACGCATCAGATTTAATACGTAACTAGACCTACCTTCACAGGTCGATATTTCTTTGAAAAACTTATATTCATAGGTATTTATAGCTAAGACGGAATGATATTAGTCCAAACTACACCCTATTCTCATAGCACAAGGATCTGAATCGTAGTTTCTAAGTTATTAGGTATCAAAGTTACGTATTAAATTTGATTCGTATAGCACAAGATTATCAACATTTGGCTATTTTACGAGTTAAAATTGATTCGTACCGCACCAATTGAAATTTTATCGATATATGAATAGGGAAGTTAAATTAAACAAATATTTATCGACTATCGATGTTAATTATTTATTGAAGGAAAACAAAGAAATAGTAATTTCAAAGAAAAATACAGTAACACTTAAAAAATACAATTAGTCTGAGCATTTTTGTGAAATTTATTAAAACATTTAAGGCACATAGGTTTTTCGCATTCAACACAAAATGTATTAACTTGTTTGGCTTTTTTCTCTGCATCACGGCTTTTCATGTTTTGTTTGAATTCTTGATAACACAATACACATCGCCTTCGTGTACGTCCTTTGTCAAATGTGTGTATTTTACTACCTTTCACTTCATTCCCTTTTTGGTTCTTAAATTTCATTCCGGTAAGGTCTTGAACTATGCTTTCAGTAAATTCTAATAGATTCATTTTCTTTTCATGAAGACTATTGAATACTATCCAAGCATTCACCACACAAGTGCCAAAAAGGATACTCATCATAAGTTTGCGATACCATTTAATGCCTCGTTTCAAAGATGTGTAATAGGCGGTCATTTGGTCAGAATAATCAACACCTTTTTTGTTCTCGTTATACATGGTTACACAAGTGGGTTTCTTTATAGGTTCATTTGTATATTTGTTATTTTTTCCGGTGTTAACCACAATCGCCGAGTGTCCTGGACAGGAAGTTATCATGGTGACTGGTCTTTTGTCATGCCATTTTATTATTTTAATTCCATCTTTCGTCATACTCCCGAGTACCTGTCCTTTCTTGATTTTTGCAACTTGTCACAACTAATTATCACACGGCACTGCACTATTTTCTATTCGCGAAAACAAATGGCGGTACGTATCATTACTAATACGTATAGCACTGAAGTAAGACTATAAAAGCTGATACGTATAGCACTGAAGTGAAATTATTATGATGCAGTGCGTTAGTATTAAAAATGATTCGTACTTTTAAAACAGTATTTTCAAGTAGTACTTGATGAAACATTCCCAAATATATGCTAGTCTCTTTCTGGTCTTAAAATTTGTGGTTTTTATGGCTCCCGCAAGTTGGGACAGACAGAGATTATCGCTGCCGCACCGACGCAAACTACGCGATCGCTTATTTTTGATACGTATAGCATTTAACGTGTTAAGAAACCCTAAGTAACACAACTTTATCTACCCGTCACTAGATGGCATATGCTGTACACGTTTTTGTGGAAAAAATCACAGTAGAATTGTTGATGTTGATTCAGTTTTTCGATCACAAAAATTACTAAACGCATTTTTATAGCTATAACTTCCCTTAAAGCTTTGTAAAACTTTACCTGATGATTAGTCTACTATTTATAAAGATAAAAAAATGTCATGACAATTATACAATTACCTACAATACAATACAATACTCGTTATTGCAATTCACATATACAAAACACAGTTAGGTACAATGAAATAACTTTAAATTTAAGTTAGCTACTGGTCACTAGATGGCGAAAGCTGTTTCATGTTTGTTTGCGTGGACCCGGGATAAAGCTATCCTAGATTTTAATCCAGGCTATAAACTATCTTCGTGTAAAATTTCATCCAAATCGGTTGAGCCGTTTAAGCGTCATTGAGTAACAAACAAACGTCTAAACATCCAACCATGATGATGATTATCCTTTACTTTATATTTTATCAATGAAATTTTCAATTTTTTGGTAAACTTCAGCACAATTCTATCACCGTAACGAAAATCGTGAATAAACCTCATTCATTAAACTATTTAATCGTATGGCATACATTACTTTTAACCGCCGACGCAAAGAGAGGGGTGTTATAAGTTTAACGTGCATGTCTGTTTATCTCTGTATCCGTATCGTAGCTCCCAAACGGATGGACCGATTTGCATGCGGTCTTTATTATTCGAAAGCTGATGTGATCCCGAGTGTTGTTAGGTATGTTCAATGAAAATCTGTTTAGCCGTTTTTGAGATATTGGACTTTGAAAGTGTGTCGGGGGTTTTCAAATTGTCTAAGTTGTAGTTATTGGCCTTTAAAGTTTGTCACTCTTTATTACCCACCCGGGGGACACGTGCAGGGTTGTGGTAGGTAGCTCCCGCGGACGCGAGTACGAGTCCAGTTGTGCCCCCTCTGTCAAGTGAGTGGGCAACTCGATTGTTAGTTCTTAAGCCGCCCGAAGGCAGTCATAGACAGCAGCCGGACTCAACTGGTTAGCGTGCCTTCCATAGCACGGAAGCGCTCATTTATATTAACCACTCGAACATCAGGCGGTCACCCATCCAAAGACTGACCGCTGCCATCTTTGCTTAACCTGCGTTATCGTTTCCGACTCGCAGCCGCCGCTAGGCTATGAGCGCTTCGAAATTAAATAAATTCATTAAACTTAAAATGCCCGTTAGAGTCTGTCAAGCGAGTCGTGTCACTGGAAATTTTGCAAATCCTACTAATACTATGAATGCTAAAGATTGGATGTCAATCACGCAAAAACGGCTTAACGGATTAAAATTAATTTTAGTTTATACATAGTGTATTAACCTACGAGTATATATTATAATAATTTTTATTCCGGGAATCATCGTCTAAAGGGGCGAAATAGTGGGCGAATGTTTGTAACGAGCTACGATATAAAAGAGTTCCACGCGGACGAAGTCGCGGGCAGAAGCTAGTACTATATATGCCACCTGAATATGAATTGTGGTTTAGTACCTAATACTCAACAATTTATATGGACTACACCCTACCTTTGGCTTGGCTTGGTTGAATAAAGAAGACGATATTTTGATATAGGTATATTTTTTAATATTAAAGTTTAACTACAGCCTTACCAGTATTCTCGCCCGCTAACATTCCTACAAAAGCATCGTAGATGTTGTCGAAGCCCTCAGTGATGTGCTCTCCGGTCTTCAGTTGGCCCGATTTCGACCACTTTATCAGTTCCGCGAATGCCTCTGACCAACGGCTGCTCCATCGCCCTGCGATGAAACCTTCTACTCTCAGCTGATGGCCTACCACACTCGGTTGAACAATTGATGCTTTAGGATGTTCAGTCTCGTTATACGCACTTACGCTTCCACAGATGGAAACTCTTCCGAATACGTTCATTTGGGCCATGATTTGGCTACTAATTTCGCCGCCTACGTTATCGAAATAACAGTCCACTCCGTTCGGCGCAGCTTGCTTTAGAGCGGCGGCGACGTGCACCGTTTTATAATTCAAAGCTTTATCAAAACCCAACTCTTTCTCGAGCCATTGACACTTGTCGTCGGAGCCTGCGAAGCCTATAACTTTGCAGCCTTTGATCTTGGCGATTTGCCCCACGATGGAGCCCACAGCTCCTGCAGCGCCAGTCACCACCACCGTCTCGCCGGATTTAGGCTGACACAGCTCCAGGAATCCGAAGTACGCCGTCGCTCCCGGCATGCCAATAGTTCCAACCCCTAAAGAATTTGGCAGGCCTTTTAAGTCGGGAAGTTTATAGGGTTTGTTGTTGAGTGGACCCTCTTCGCTTTTTGCTGCACTTATGATGCTGTAGTCGCACCAGCCGTTGTGAGAGACAACTCTAGATCCTTCTGGGAATCGTGGGTCTTTGGATTCAATCACTAAAGCAACTTGGTATCCGAAGGTGTCGTAGGGTGCTTTACAGTTAATGTCATAGGCGCGCTGGTATGGGTCGACGCTGACCCACTCGGTCTTCAAGAGGGCTTCTCCGTTTTGGATGGGCGGCAGCTCAGTCTCCACGATCTCGTAGTCATCCCGTTTGGGGACTCCATGGAAGTTTCTCTTCACGACATATTTCCTTTGTTTCACCATTTCGAACACCTGTCTATAACTCACCAAATTCAACTGATGTGGTATCAAATAACGCTATGACATAAATACTAAAAGGATAGATAAGGTACCTAGTAGATATCGAAGTACGATACACAGTATCTAATCTAATTGCCGATTCATGGTATAATGTTCAATGATAATCCGATGTTTCTGGTGAAATCATAATGGTCATCAATCATGATCATGACCATTACATTACAACATTATAATAAAGGCGATTCCATGAACGACTAGGTCGATGGACAAATAAAATAATGAAGTAAAATTCGATGAGTTGATTGATACTGTAAAAGGGAAAGGGGCACCATTAAGTATTAATACTTACAAGATATTCTTTAAAATTGATCTAAACATATATGAAGGTTCATTAATTCCCACAAATAAGGTGCCTACTAGTCCTAGCGGTAGGTACACCCCGAAATTCGGTAATAAGCTGCAAATGGTGTTAAAAGCTTGAAAATCGGAACGGAAATCGGCCATAGGAATCATTTTGATGACCCGTAGCACGAAAAAAAAAAAAAAAGGGAGAGGAGTTATAACGTCATCTTATTTTAGTATGGGAAAAAAAATATTTTTGTTCTGAAACCTATCGTGTGTGGTATCTAATGAAAGGGCTTACTAAGCCGATTCTAAAAATATATAACATCATTACCTATATATAAAGGTTGATGAAAATGAGTTGCATCGATGTGCTGACGTAACACATTTACATGTTATACAGTCAGCATCACATAGTTAGTAGCACCCAAAGTAGCCAAATATATCGTAACACTTCCTTACTCCTATAGTAATAAAGACGTGTTCCGATATATTTGGCTACTTTCGCTGCTACTAAATATATGATGCTGAACTGTACCTACCTTTATAACGAAACAAATTATTGAATTAAATAAAAACATTTTTTTTTCGATACCTTTCCACCGATATTTTTGCATGGCAATTTTTTTGGAGCTTACATATTAATTAATTTCGCGTCAGAAAAAAAGCCAATACAGCTGAGCCCACATGAAAATAATTATTATTTTGGTATTTTTAATTAACGCTGGCAACCCCTTCCCACCACCCGATCGATTTTAAAATTGTTTTGGGTGCACAGGGAGTACAGAGCAACTGTTTGAAAAAAAAAATTAATGTCGCTGAGCCCATATTTTTTTCCTTTTTTTCTCCACCCCACTACACCCGCACCCACCGCCCGCGGCCTGCCAGCACGAAGATTATCGGAAAAGGTTGTTCAGGGAAGTAGCTAACGGAGTTTCAATACAGCAGAAGCCACATGACCGATTTGGTCGCTAGGTATAACCATATTTTTTCTAGGTTGATTAGAATGATAGATGACACTTCATAGCATGTAACTTTGTAAGGCGGTAAGCAAAATTCATATTTTTTCCTAGGGTCAAATATTGCTTGTAAAAATTAAATCACGTCTAATATGCGGATTTTATATAGACTTCATCCGAAAACAGTTAATAACAGGTCTAGATACCGTGAAAACACTACGTAATATTTACTTATATTCTTAAGTGAACGTCATTACAATGTTGTTTCAATACGCTTGGATTGCTAGAGGTGAGGGTTATCGATTAAGAAAAAACGATGAAATATTGTGTTACAAAATAAGGAATTGCAATATAAATAGGTACCACTTTTTCACAACTAATAAGTACCTGACCGTGCTGCCATTTTGTATTTCAATGTCACCGCTTGTCAAATAACAATAATCAGCACAGCTACCACGCGACGGCGCGCGAGCTCTCTCGATATTTCTCGCACTATCCGTCTCTCTCTTATTAGAGCACTTAGAACAAGAGGTATAGTGCGAGAAAAATCGAGAGTAGGTATGTCGCGGCCGTCCCATGATAGACGTGCGCGATAGATGTGTCTCCCTCTCTGTCCCACTTGCTAGTTCGAGCGACAGAGAAGGAATACACGAACGAAGTTCATTTTAGTTTGCGGTAGCCCCTCAGTACGCAGTCAGACACACCTCAGTCGTTAACGAAAGTTCCTGAAGGAAAGGGCCAAAGGCTTATTATATGCCACGCAGGAAAGGCTAGAGGTTTTGTACCGAACTGCTTACTTGCTAGTAAGTAGTTCGGTGGAAATTCGTACTGACTTTTATTTCAATACCTACCGTTGCAACGTTACGTTCCCAACAATATTAAGTACACCGTCGATACTTTTAGAACTAGGTATAAAGTATAAACCACTTCCGAATAGTATCGATAGTTTTCATAACAGAGGTAGCACCTCTAGTTACGTTAGTTTGGCATATGTCATTCTAATCAAACTAGAAAAAAAAATATATAGCTAGCTCTCCGTCTAGAAACATTCCATTATAAATCCAGAAAATACCCCGAAAGACATTTGATGCAAAAAGTGCTCCTAGAAGTTCTTATTATATACATATTATATTTTCTCATTATTCTGGTAGCTAAATTTAATTTTCCTGCCCAATGCCCATACATATCAGAAATGGCCATAAATTCTACGATTTTTATAGTTTCTTGATCCCGTTGATTTATAACGGATTTTATGCATTCTATCGCAACACAATCGCGACAAATTGTAAAAAAAAAATGTTAACATTATCAAAAGTGGCTTTATTTGGCAATCAGCCCAATGTGTTGAAATCTAGGTTCAGAAATGGGATATTTGTCAACTCATATATATCTACTTTGACGTAATTACTCGTAAGTGACAAAACTGGCGCCTCACTGTGGATCGAAAATGACCTCTCAATAGAATTAGGTAGGGACTTAATTTTCTAAGTGCTTATTTTTTTAAATTGAAATCGAGTCTTCTCGTGATAATTAGGTAATAAAATGAATATGGGTAAATTGGGCTAGAAAACCGCCGAGTAACATTTTTTTACGAAAATTTTGTATGGAGCGTATATGAAAAAACGGAATATCTCAGAAAGTGCACAATTTCCCGTAATATCCTTCGGCACAAATTTAATACCAATTATTTATGATTTTTCGGCGTACTCAAAATTTCCCGGCAAGATGCACTTTTTTTTTTAAATCGAAAAAGTTTTATATGGGGAAAACTAGGTTTTTTGTAAGTATTTAAGTTTGCAAGACACGTTTGATCATGGAATAAAATGAAATAATGGCTATAGATGAGATGCATTTACAAAAATGAGTTCATGGGAATAATTACATATCTCACTTTTTGGAGCATATTTAGTGCTCATTTAAGTGTATGATTCAAAGTAAAAAAATATTAAATTACTCTAAATTATTTCTAATGAGTTGGCATAAGTAATAGGTGTGTTGTGGTGGTTTTCTAGCCAAATTTACCCATATTCATTTTTTTACCTAATTATCACGAGAAGACTCGATTTCAATTAAAAAAATAGGCACTTGGAAAATTAAGTCCCTAATTCTATGGAGAGGCCAATAATATCAGTAGGAAGGTAAATAGTTAATCAAATAACAAAATTAACCAACGTACTGATAAAATTGATGAAACAGTTGACATTTAATTCCGGAAACACAAAAATACAAGCTTCACCACCCATATGAAATTGTATCCGAAATACCAAATAAGAAAAATGTGTGAGTAGGTGATTTCATTCCAAAAAACTACACGTGGTCTGAAACATTTGCGTCTATCCCATGGTTGTTGTTGTTACACAAGAGGTCAATGTGGCTTGAAATTTCGTATTTCAGGCAGTGATCCAGGACGAGTTCGCCTAAGTCGCTTTTAACACAATGATACGTATCATACTATATTCAATAGTGATGCGAAATATCAAGCCTGACTGACCTCGAGGCCAGCTTGTCTGATATTTCTGTCTGGTATTTATGTCGGATGTGAAGCATATTGTCCTCCATTCAAACGCGTTACAAGTTTTTGTGGTTTTATACTTCAGTATTTCTCGGCGGCTTAATAGACGAAGTTGTGCATTTCAACGCTGCGCACATCGTCTTCCTCGCTGCTCCAGAGAGTCTCGACCTGAAACCAAACGGAGAGACGTGGATTCTAGCTGTTGAAAACTGTACCTACCCCCTTTAGGACGCAACGGCGGAGGTGTGTGCGTCATGTCTCATCAACGACTATTTCCTCACGTAGGGGTTCCCTCGCCGTGTTATTTCTGATAACGGTGTCCAGTTTGTAGCCGCAGGTATGCAGCAATGTATGTTCGTGCTTGGAATCAAACTAAATCTTCCTCCTCTGTATCATCCGAATGCGAATCCCGTGGGGCGCAAGAAACGAGGTATGAAGACTCAAATATCGATTCTAGTCAAGAACGAGTATACATCGTGGCCTAACTACCAGATTAGGTTCGATTCGCGCGTCTACTAGATGCACCATATATGATGCATATATATTTGATGTTCGGTAGAGAAATGAGGACACCTTTCGAAAATGAGACGGATTTGAGGTCTATTTTGAATAAAGGAAATTAGTTGCCTCAATTAAGAAATTTCATTGACAAGATGGTTGTTATTCGTGATAGGATGGAAAACGCACAGGACCGATCTAAACACGTCACTGACGAAAAATTCCGACCAGCTCTTTAGTATAAAGTAGGCGATCTAGTTCTAGTGAACTGCACTGTGCTTAGCAACGCCAGTAAGGCACTACAAAAAAGTTTATGCCTAAAAAGGATGGGCCGTACTGCATTTCTGAGCAATTGCCCCTAACTACATATAAGGTGTCCCACGTGGGTGATGGCACAAGTGTTGGAAAATTCGACATATCAGTTTTAATCCGTTTTGTCGCTAGGCAGGATCAAACTCCACTACCCGTTCAACTTCAACGCCCTCGAGGACGTCCACCTAAAGTTCACAAGTTTAATACTGCCGATGCAAAGCCACATACGGGATTTTCATGTAGCTTGGAGGGGGAGGATGTAACGCGTGAGAATACCGCCGCCTACCGGCGATGTAATGAACGATACCGTTCCCCTCCCGCGCCGGCCCCCGCGCAGAGCTGGCAAGCGTCCGCGGTAGAGCTGGGTCGTTTCGACTTTTCCGTGAAACGAAACGTAACCGTTTTTTTCTCTCACAAAACTGTTTTCAAAAACAGTTTCAAAAATAACTAGTTTCTCCGTGCGTTGGCGCCGTCGCCGGTCGCCAAACGAAGTGAAACGAAAAAACGGATGAAACAGTTTACAGTGTTCGAGTTACGTTTTCACGTTTTGCATTGCAAACGTTGCGTGTGACCGTTCGATCGTTTTTATAAAAACAGTTTGTGTTTCTAGCCACAAACTGTTATTCCGTTATTGTACGAGAAACCGTTTTTGAAAACGCTTACGGGAAAAAACGCCCAGCTCTAGTCCGCGGCGAGGAATAAGCTAGAGACTGTTGCATCATACCGCTGTGTTCTATTTTAATTACTTGCGTGCTCAGCTCGTGCTCGTTGTGAAAAGTGTTAAAGTTAATGAAAGTGTAGGTATATATAGACTCCGATTCTGTGTTTCAATTAAAGACTATCGAAAACAATAACACGTGTAACAACACGCCCGTTTCATAATATAATTTTGGTCCAGAAAGATACGCTGAAAGCATCCCCGTTTAGACGCTCTAATCCGACGGGGCCTATATTATATTATGTCGTTCTAGATACTTTATTGTCGTTGGGGTTTGTGGCATTATTACGCCGTGAATGATCGCATTTGGATTAGCGGACCGTTAATAATGATTTTTTTCCAGAAGCATACGCTGAAAGCCTCACTGTTTAGACGCTCTAAGCCGACGGGGCCTATATTATGTCGTTCTCATCGAAAATAAAGCTTATGGGATTATTACTAGGGAATGCAATACCCGGTGATTTTTAGTACCCGGGTATTACCCGACTTTGATGCTCGAAACCCGGGTACCCGGGTATTACCCGGACTACTACGAAAATAGTATTAAATATTTATTTTCATGGTTTTTACGGGTATTAACGAGTGAAAAGCACGTATAAGTAGGTACTTCAATTGTTCCGTCATATTTTCCCGTTGATTTTGACATTTGTGACCAATAAATAGAAAGACTATAATTTACGAATAATAACTTGTACTGTGTGATTTTAAGTAATAATGTGATTTGCTGTGTTTTTAATAATTTAAGATGTTATTGATTGTGATTAATAAATGAAAAGTCTGTAATGTTAAATCACAATAGGTATTATACAGTGTTTTTTTTAAATGGGACAGTATGGGGAAATCCGAATCTAAAGGAGATAGAGGAAAAGTGTCCAAGGAGACATTAGGTGTTTTTTGATGTAAACAAATTTGGCTCGTTAAAATTTTTGGTCAAGCGTGAGTTGTTCTTAAAAAATTATAAAGTAGGTCAATTTTTTTTTTGACGCGGGTCGGCTCTGTTTCATGTAAGGATTATTTCATTGTATGGAAAGAAAAAAATCTGAACAGCAGAAGTTGGTCAAATTTAATGAAAACTAATCTTCATACAGTTGGTTTATTATCTTGAGTAAATGTTCGATGTGGCCGCCGTCTTGTCTTATGCAGGTACGAGCACGCTTCAAGACACTTCTAGTTGCATTTAACAGAGACTTATGGTGAATTGTGTTTAAAGTGTTGTAAACAGCATCTTTTAATTCTTGTACGGAGTTGTATCGGGATTCATAAATTCGACCCTTAAGGTAACCCCATAAGAAAAAATCTAATGGCGTTAAGTCGGGCGATCGTGGGGGCCACTTTATCGGCCCATATGTACTCGTACCCATCCAACGGTTTGGAAACTGCTCGTCCAAACACAGTTTACTTGCCCTACTGTTGTGGGCTGGTGCACCATCTTGTTGGTAGATTATCTTACCAAAGTTCCTTAAAAAAATGTTCTTCTCTTGAATCATCTGGAGCTCTTATCGATTATCGAAATTTAAAAATGGAATAATTTTAAATATTTTTTTACACGCCTAGGCACTTGTAACAATATTAAAAGGTGAATACTGCAATTGTATGAAGATTAGTTTTCATTAAATTTGACCAACTTCTGCTGTTCAGATTTTTTTCTTTCCATACAATGAAATAATCCTTACATGAAACAGAGCCGCTCCGCGTCAAAAAAAAAATTGACCAACTTTATAATTTTTTAAGAACAACTCACGCTTGACCAATAATTTTAATGAGCCAAATTTGTTTACATCAAAAAACACCTAATGTCTCCTTAGACACTTTTCCTCTATCTCCTTTAGATTCGGATTTCCCCATACTGTCCCATTAAAAAAAAACACTGTATAAAAATCGTAGTACCAGTTATTAGGAAACTTAACAAATAATCAGTAACAGCATCAGAAACATCGTCAACATTAAAAAGTCCACTATAGTTAGGACTTCCTACTAATAACAGAATTAAAGTAATGATGTTTTAATATTCATAATGGTTTTTTTTTTTTTTTTTTTTTTAATTTATTTATACTTATCATTATTACATAATACACGGCCAGGCAGCGGACAAAACCCAGCAGGGTTTAACTGCCACTGCATTCACTCAATAGATAATATATATATTTATATAGGGGCACGCTGAAGGCGTGCATGCAGTTTCTTATCCTATTGCCGCGGCTTAAGGTCCAAAAACTGGATGCACGTCTACGACGGCAACATTAGTTTAGCTTAGCATTAACAGGTTTGGGATATACAAGCAGATTTCATTATACGTTTGCAATGTTGCGGTTTATCACATATATTTGTAAGTACATCGGATGGTAGATCATTAAGGATACTGGGTAACAAGTATTCCCACCTTCGTTTTCCATAGATATTGGTACATTTTGGTAAAACATATAGTGGCAGGTATACTAATTTTCTGAGCTTTTGTGGTCTACTAGTTTTTGTTAATTTTGCTAAGTTATCAATTTCTTCAGCAATAATTAAGATTTTGAATCTATTATATATACTAATGACATTACAGTACCTCAATATTTCCTTTTCTTCTTGGCTAAACTTTTTTCTAACTGACTTTGGTACTATTGCTTTCAATAAGCTTAACTGTAATTTGTAAATGTTATTAATGTATGTGTGGTAAGTTCTGCCATAACTAGTTAGACCATAATCAATAACAGACTGTGCTAGGGATAAATATAACATTCTAAGAGTACTGTATGGGACTTTGAATTTTAACAATGATATTTTCGAGAGTATAGACCTTAATTTGTTGCAAACATAAGTTACATGGGGTCCCCAATTAAATTTAGAGTCTATGATCAGGCCCAGGTAAGTATGTTCAGTAACTAGTTCTAAGTGTTCACAATTACATATAGTTTTTATATAGTTCTTATTATTAACATTATGCAAACATTGGTGACTATGCGATAAAATGGTTGGATTAGAGGTCTTCATTAGGTGAGTGGAATGGATATGCATGAGTTTAGTTTTGGAGTAATTTATAACAAGGCCTACGTCATGGGCCCATTTACACAAGGAGTCAAAGTTTGATTGCATTATGCTTGAAGCCTTTTGCACATCCTTGTCCGCCACCAGGAGGGGTTACAATTACAATAAATGTAACAACATAAATAATTTTCATAATTTGCATTAGAATTAAGTCTGCAGCTGATTTTTTAGACACTACTATAGTGTTAAAGGACAGTCAATAATGGATATACCATTTCTAGATATATACCTCTACTACCTCCATTTTCGTAAAGTGCCATCTCGAAGCCTATAGTATTTGCACATAGGCCCAATTGTTGTGACTCTTTGTTGCTCTTTACTTTCATCTGCAATTCTTGTGGTAAGCATTCTTTAATTGAAAGTTTCGATGTTGAAGGCCCTGGCTCACTAATTTCTATATCCGTAGTTGTTAAGGCAGTGGCCAAATTTTCATTTTCAATCTGCACGTGAACAGCTTCCGAAGATGATGTCGCCTGGGCCGTCACCATTGCATTGGTTTCTTTATTTAATAAAGCCAGAATTACGGCGGCTGGCGGCAATAACAAAGGGTTGAAAACGATATGACTAAGCCCGCTAAGATAAGCGTGCAGAAATAGAAAGTTACGCGATTGAAGTGTAAAATACATTGGGGTCTTTTATGAGATGATTTTAAATGCATTAATTAGGGATACAGGCGTAATAGAAGATATTGTTATTTTATTTATGTTGTCACTCCTTTTTCTTAATATTTCTCTAATTCGGGTAAAACCCGGGTTATCAGTTGAAAACCCGGGTTTTACCCGACTCCAAATGAAGTCGGGTACCCGGGTACCCGGGTTGCATTCCCTAATTATTACGCTCGTTACAACGTACCTGGAAACGCCTGCTCTCGTCTCCCGCAAACTCGCGCCGCTCCCAGCGCGCGCGCACCTCACGCACGATCTCCAGACAGATGCGTGCTTCCATCACTGACAACATACAAAGCAAATGAAGGGCTGCTTAGTGTTGATGTTCGTGTTTATGTCGCACTTACATCTTACTCTGAAACTACTTCGTTTTTCAGATATTTTACACTTGGTATGGGAGACGCCAACCGTCCGAGCGTGATTTCGGCTCGTGTACTGCATAGTTGCCCTGTCTCGGTCTATCTTATAACTTCGTACTGCTCATGCCGTGCGCCTCGCTAGCACATATGGCTAGAGTCAGCTTATATTACTTTATGATCGTCCAAAATAGATGAAACGCGGGTTTGAATAATAAGACGCGCGCCTTTCCTCATTGCGTCGGTACGGTACACATTGAGACACTACCTAGGTGCCGGTGTAGATTTGTTGTCTTACGTTGATGTGATGTGTTTATCGTCGTCTAGCACCCATAGTACAAGCTTTGCTTAGTTTGGGGCTAGGTCGATTTGTGTAAGATTGTCCACAAATATTTATTTATTTATTTATGTAGCCTAGCTTTATAAAATTCTAATTGGTACGACGTCTCTTGCTGTAACGTACGCTTCTCAACAATCGGGCCTGACCGGGGCATGCCTGAGCTTACAAGATGCCAAAGGATTTTAAACCATCAATACAGACGTTACATTTCATATTTGAATTGACTTAATTGCGACCGCGGTTGCGAACTCGTCGTTGACCGGTGTGCTCGGCAGTTGTCACATTTGACCGGCTCCGTTCAATGATTGCCTACGGCAATCTTACACGATCTGCTGCCGCCGGGTGCCCGAACATTCGTTGCGATACGGGACCAGCCGACTCGGTCCGGCCCAATCGGTTGACATCGGTGAGTAAATAAACAATTTACTAACAAAACAAGAATAAGAAGCCAGTGATGAACAGGAGGCTGAACTGCTGGCTATCGATGATCGCCATAGCGTACACGAGGGCCGTAACAGTGGGGAGTTGGCGGAGCACCAGCCCCCGAATCGTCACCCCCACCCATGGCAGGAACAGGTATTCGCTCAGCGGTGAACTCTGTAAACAACCACAGAAACTTGAGCCTAGCATTCACAGGCGCGACCAGGCTATGAAGATCCCACTGACAAATCCACGTGTGCATGCGCCATGGCAACGGCTCGTGGACGAATCGAAGAGCCCATGACGAGCCGTGCATAAAAGGGCTCGTGATCGCCGTGTAGTGTCTGGGCATGCCCTCCCAACTCGAACAACGTATTAATTATTACAAAAAAGAACTCATAGATGGCGACACAGGTACCGAGCGAAACATTTGAACCAGTAATCGTGAAGATAGAATGATTTTTACACCTTAATAAATTCACCGTACCTTAATTATATCGCAAACATCCTTCCGCACATAAATTAAAGGTAAATTGTATAAGTTTAGTAAATGCAATAAAATTGGTACTAAATCCATGTAACTCGTACATACGTGTGAGTTAAGTAAGTTTGCTACACGTATTATTGGGTACTGTCACTAGATGGCGCCATCACTGGTCGCGAAAGTTCTATGGAACCACAGGCTCCAAGCGTTTGGTTATGTATAATTTTGTGTGATGTGTAATATTGTCTCGAAAATACTACTTTTATATCAAAAAAATCAAAAATACTCTATTTGTTGCCCGGGAAGTCAATACCATCTGGTGATATCTCAATGTATTACTAAAACTATCAGTTAAGCTGACAGCATCATAGCCGTGGTAGCTCGGATACTGCATCTACTGGTGTAAGTAGCTACGAGACTAAAATTGTATACAGAATTGCCTACATTAGGACTGTACGCTTTTGCTCTATGAGCTTGGGTATCTGTACTGGGTTAGGATGGCGGCGCGGCACACGGCTCGAGTTCTGTCGTGACTAGGATTCAGAAGGTAAGGAGCAGATCGACGTATTGCTCGATGACCGTCATAGTGTGGTGTTTACACTGGCACCTGCCATGGCTGGAACAGACACTCGCTTAGGGGTGAACTCTGAAACTGGCCACGGGAACTAAGGTTAGGAGGTTGACGTATAGGTCACTAGGCGCAACAGAAGTATTTACAATACCTACATGCCACATAAGTTTGTGTCTCTAAAATTAGACTCAAGTCGCCTCCCCCGTCGTTCGAAGTTATGTTTCACTATTGGGATTGGGTATAGGTAGTACTCATAATACGTACAGTATTACCTAGTGTGTAGACTCTACATACTAGATACAGTGTGGAGAGACGGCCGCTTGTCGTTTGTCCCACTTCCTCCTTTCCAAAATACGTTAAGAGGCTCCCATACGCCAATGACCTTCGATCTGAATCCCTTGGTTTTGTAATGTTTTTGTAGCTTATTATATTAACAACAACGGCTTTAAGCAATATAATATCCCATTATTTACTTCAAAGTTCATAGTTTTTGAGATATTCGACATCAAAGTTGAGCAATTTAAGGCCAAAAAACTAGTTTTCTGGCCATAACTTTTGTGTTAATTGGTTTAAAATGAAAACCCTCTGTCAGTTTTTAGAGACGTCACAGACGAACCCAAATATGTAGATTTCGTATATGTTAGATCTTTCACGTCAATAGAGATTCGAAATAAGTGTTTTTTTAGACAATGTTTAAAAAAATCATACAAAATTAAGTATTAATTTGTTTCAAAATCCGGTCAGTCAAAATGGAGATAAAAGATTGAAGAACCGATAGCCGTTTGATTTATGATTCTATCTGTAGTGCAAAAGTAGTAGATACGATTCAAAACTTGTCAAAAATCGATGAAAACCTCGGGTAGCCCCTTAATTAAATAACACAACAAGGACACAATGACAACGATTTATTTAGGATTCAGAAATGACTAAGTGTTCTGCAATTACACGTTTTCATTTCATCCATCTTATTCAGCGCTTTGCATGAATGGCCACGTAACAGAGAATCTTGTGTACTTAGTAGGTTAGGTACTGTTTTTTAGGCTGTGCTACGGCGTAGCGCTACGAGCGTAGCGTGGATGCGGGTAGCCGCATGATAAATACTGACAATACCCCTTTTGTACATAGGTTTAGACTAAAAACAAGCACGATAATGATATTATATATTAATATCTATATGAATAAGTTCATCCATATTTACTCCTCTAAATACATAACTTTTATTTTAATTCCATTGTAAATGATTACTTATTAACATCACTACTTTTTCATATTCAATTAAATTCACATCACATTATTATTGATTGTAAGTATATAGGACTCTAGAAAATAAATTTATTGAAAAAAAAAAAAAACAGATCTATGACTTATTTATTCACTCGCAGGGATGGACGTAACAATTTGCAGTTTTTGTTACATAGTTTTGGTTTTCTTTCATTTTTTGCTATAATAATAATATATCATTTATTTTCAGACAAAACATCCATAGCGTTGTTAGTAACATTTCATCACTACTTTGAAAAAAACCGGCCAAGTGCGTGTCGGGCCACGCGCAGTGTAGGGTTCCGTAGTTGCAGCTAAATTTATTATATGTACTACTACCACGATTTTTTTCACATCCCCAGTAATAGCCACTTAGCCGGCAGGAGGGGGGGACACATGACTCGAACAAAAATTAGAAAGAAAGAAAGAAAGAAGAAATAAAATAAGTTTATTTCACAAAAATACAGAATACAACAATATCATAGAAATCATTCAAATAAAAAAAATCATTCATATAAATTAGGGCTTTAAAGCCCAATATCTCGCAAACTAATCACTGATTTGAAAAATGATTCCAAGAAACCCACAATAATTTTGAACGAGCTATCCAACGATACCCCACACCATGGGTTTAATGAGAAGAAAAAAATACACCCCCGCTTTAGGTGTAGGGTAAGTACCCTAAAAAAAAAAATTTTTCAAGATCTTATTATACTGTTTTGTCGGCGTGATTGATTTAATATACCCATGACGAATTACAGTTTTCTAGTCGTAATGGTTACTGAGCTAAGCCGAAGACGGACAGACAGACAGACAGACCGACAGACAGACGGACGGACATGGCGAAACTATAAGGGTCCCTTGTTGACTACGGAACCCTAAAAACTCGTATCTGAAAATCATCAAGCTTCTAGGAGGAACAATTTAGTTTCATGATAATCATGATACACTTTGAAAGCCAGTAATTAATTTTACAAATATTCGAATAACTCACACATTTTACAAATACCTATTTCTCAATTATCTCGCCCTTAGAGTTTCCTCTTAAGTGTCGTATAGTTTTTGAAAAAATACCAGTGTCCTACATATTTTACATTGTACTTTTTAGTCAAAGGTGCCTCTGTTATTACTTTTACAAAATCGGCAGGCACATGAAGCTCTCTGTTTTTTTACTTTTCTCTATACACGGTGAATTTGAGTAACCCGACAGATTTTAACCATAAATTCCTGATGATATTACGAGTAAATAATGTTATATGAACATAGGGCAAATACGGCAAAAAAAAAAAAAAAAAATCTATTACCGATGCTACTCTCTTGTAAACAAATCTTTAGTTGAAGGAGTGAAAGAGAAAATTTAAAAAATAAATAAAAATAAAAAATTAAAAAAATTAAATACCTAAGCTCACTGATTTGTTAACAGACTGGCCGGAAATCAGCAGGTAGTAGTCTTGCGTATGAATGTGTCAGATCCATCTGGCTACGTCACGTCCTTAGGGTGTGTTATACTTGACAATTTTTTATGTGTATTTTTTTTTTAATAATTAATATCTCGAAAACTAGGCCGTTTTAGACCATTAGTTATACTATGTGTATATAAGAGTGCACAGTGTCGCATTCCATCTGTGTGTGGCCCTTTAATAAGATACTTATTTTTGATGAACAGTACAATTATTAGAATTACAAAAGTCCTGTAGCGTATTTGATAGAATTACATTTCTATTTTGGACTGTAAAACCATCACTGTAGATAATAGATGGTATAGACTTATCTGGCACATGATTTACCAGATAATCATAATCAATAATGCAAGAAAAAAACATATAAATTTGCATTCATTTCAATACAATGATTATACCGTCGATTAATCAACGTTGAAGTTTTTGCACGTGTGTGCAGCGCAGCATAAGAGATGTAATTATATTAGTTTAATGAGTTAATAAACGAAATAATTAAAAATAAATCTGATTTTTTTCGAAGTACCTAGTGACGATATTTTGTGTAAATACGATATTTTTGAACTAACGATTACTTATTATATTGTCGATTTATCGACGTTAGGCTTTGTACAGCATACGAGATGTATTTTTAACCGACTTAAAAAAAAGGAAAAGGTTCTCAATTCGGTTGTATTTTTTTTTTTCAATGTTTTTTACTTCAGAACTCCGTCATTGATGAGCCGATTCGATATTTTTTTTTTTGTTTGTATGTATATGCAACCAGGTGGGTCCCATTTTTTTTTTAAATAGTTGGATGATGGGATCCATGAGGAAAAGAGAGAACTCCTCAATTATATTAGGCACGCGTGTAGTGATTTTGGTATTTTCTATTATATCTCGTGTATTTACATCCGGAAATCATAAATTTGGTGGAGTGGAACTGATGAAGACCAACAGATGACTTATGGAATTCCTCAAATATGTACTTAAAAGTGCAAAAGTACGTCACAGATTCTGGTAAGATTTCGTTGAAATAGGAACTAATTATGAAGTGCCATGGGTCATGCCATCTTGGGGAATCGACGGAAGTCCTCAAATATTATCGGCCCACATATAGCGATTCGCTTTTTTTCTCTAATAATCAACGCATTTGCTATCGGAAATCAGTATCGGAAATGTGGTAAATTGGAAAATAAATGAGAAAATGTTCTCGTGGCTTGGCGGAGTACTAAATTGAAGTCGGTTAAAACTTTGTTTTTAAAGTAAATTATTATATGTTTAATGCGTACATAAACGAAAAAAAATTAAAAATCTGATACGAGTTTTTCTCAAAGTAGTGACGATTTGTTCACTTAAGGTGAGTTCGGGTATGTGCGCCAGGGGGGTAAGTGCGCCTCATTCATCATTCAGTCATTTAAATCAATATAAATTCGCTGAAATCCATGCAATAAACTTGTTTTAGTTTGTTGCATGAATGTAAGATGTAGTTATTTGTGAAATATCTGTAGATCTCGATATGTTTGATGAAAGGCGCACTTACCCCGGGGGCGCACTTGCCCTCTCTCACTTTATATGACTACGTTAATAAGTAAGTAAAAGTAAAAAGCATTTCTTCACCAATAAAGGTTACACCAATAATATAAAGGTTGGGACTTCCTAGTAAGTATGCAATACCTGTGTCAGGAAGTCCCGCTCTTCCACAGTAAATTAGTCACAATCATTTGGCGAATATAGAAACAATACACAAAAAGTTAATATAGTTAATATAATGTGATAATACTTAATTTGGTTATACATTTATTTTACACTAGCTGCCCGGCCCGGCTTCGCACGTTTGCTTGGCCTAGAATGTGTTGAAGTAAATTTAACTGCAGTTGTTCAAAACTTTATTTAATAATATTTAAAAATAACAAAGATGAAAACTCTATATGTAAAAGGGATTCGTTGTAAGGTTTCGAGCAATAATAATAATAAAAAAATAATTCATACTGTTGTTACTAAAAAGTCTAAAAACCATTTATATTTTATTCCGGTTTTTCCTGATATATTTTTACACTTTACAATCCCATCGTAAATCGTAAGAAATGCATATTTCTTCATATCAGTAAATAAAAAACGTCCATTAAGTGGCTATACATACAATATGTACCGCGCAATTTTTTTCATTATTTATTATGTTCCAAGCTTGCCTATAATTCTCGAACTAGGCAAACCCAGTAAGCAAACCCCAATAAAAATAAACTTCCAGAAGGTTATTATACACGTTAAGATGAATTTGCATTTCAGTACTAAATATAAAATTATTTTCATCAAGCAATAATAACTGCTTCGATAGTAATGAACTGTCGAACATTATTGAACAACTGCAGTTAAATGTCTTCAACACATTTTCGAGGCCAAGCTAGGCTACATGTGCTACGACGTAGCGGAGTATCCTAGTTGGAATCGCTCGTGGAGGTAAGACTCATCCATCATTGTAGAAAAAAAACAAGGTAAGTCATTCCCGACGATGTATCATGCCCGTGGACCTATGATACTCAGGACAGGCTTTACGTGATGCCACAGCGAAGGACGGAAAGGCTCCTATGCAGCTAAATTAAGAAGTGGTCTTAAAATGGCTGATGACTTGCCATAAACAACCTACTTCATTTGGACGGGTAATGGTTTATGTGCCACAACTTCATACTAAATCAGTTGTGGCAAATAAAAAAAAGTGGAACTATGACAAGGACAATGAATGATATTTCCCTTTCTGTCACACTTATCGAGATTTGTATGCTACCAGCTCGCTCGCACGTGGTATTATTAACAAACCACAGCTTGTCCTGAGTATCAGGTCCATGATCATGCCTACGTCACACCAATGTTGCCATTGTGCTAAGTTGGCACACAAATGTTGCTATTGACTGACATCTTCCATACAAACAAGGAGTTTTGTTAATGCCTGATTAATTAAATCTAGATTAACTATATATTTGTGATGAAAAGACAACTGCATACATTTAGTAGTACAACGTAAATATTGATTGAAAGCACGTCAGTGAAGTCATGCAATTTACTCGGGTAATTTACTTTCACACAATGGCAGCACACCGACAGTTCGCCATTTTAAAGATGTTGATGACGTAGGGAAGAAACGCTGACGTCACCAGCTGTCATGGGAATGACATACCTTGTTTTTTCTAGCATGCGACTAACATTTCACAACCAATGGGTTGTGAATTGATTAATATAACTGTGTAACCATATTGGAGATAAAAAAAATCTTATCTTTATTTATTTTACTATTTCGCAGCCCAGGATGAGTAAAATAACTAACAAATAAGTACAACTTTATACAAATACCATCAGGCATTAACTAGAACACTAGCGAAGCCTTGGGATATAATATGCTCGGCCCGAAGAAAGTAAACCCCATTCTACATATACCCCGCAACAAACAATGTTACGCCCCAACAAAGATACACACTCTCTACCTCTTTATAACAATAGTATGGAAGTATAAAAAATATAGAATTGAGTATAAAAATATATATTCGTAACTTCATGTATCGTGCCAACACATCTTTACATCGCTTGGGTACCTACATACTTAATGCACTTTGTCTCCCTCTTGTGACTGTTTATAAATATATTATCTGTTCGAACGTATCACTGCTTATCACTGCAAGTAGCTAGTAACAGGAGTAAAAGCTGAGTTAAAAAAGTTCACTTTCTTGGTCACCCCGATGATACGGCCGTCGCATTATGCGGGACGCCAGAGCGGCCAGAGTCGCCGTCCTGACCAGCTGAGCGGTTTCATTCGTTCATTCGTTCGTCTATTTCTATCTATGACGCACTTGCATGTTCAAGCGCTAGACTAGAGAGGGAGATATTGTGAGTTTCGTCTTTCCATTTTCCTGCTTCCTTTCTATTGGCCCATCGCGCCGAGACACACATAACTGGTCCCTCCATTGTCTATGCCAGTACAAGGTCCAGTAATACCTTCAACCACTCGTGGGGCAAATTTCAGATCGGTGAGAATTTTAATAATATTTGGTTTGACTTCATATTCCTTACTCGTTACTCCAAAACCGGTGGACTTGACGGGTAAGCTGAACAGTGTTTTGTAATCGAGCGCCAGCAGCCTAGCGGTCGGCTTGCTGGATATCTATCTTCTGTACCAAAGCCAGCCCGATATCGTCTCTTAAGTTAATTTTGTCTTGCTTAATAAGGTTTTCGTATATTATACTAGAAGTAGGCCATAAGCATTTGATTACATTTGAATATGATTTCGTTTGGTTCCGCGGTCATGTAATATCTCCACATCGTATGATCAGGAAATCCAGGTCACCTGCTACGCCGTGAGCAGCAGAAATGACCCAGTTTGGAGCTATAAGGCTCCTGCTGCAGCTTCTAATAGGAGTGCAATCGGCAGGACTGCCAAGCAAGGTCACAGAAAATCTAGTACGGAGTGACGAGTGACCTCGACTTGGTTGGTCGCCGTGCTTCCGACACGTATCCAACACGAGCCGAAATCACGCGGCGGCCTGCATGCAGTCCTGCCGATTTCGCTCGTGTAGCGTCTCCTTATGGGTTTGAGTCGCAATTCCTCACAATGAACGGGAACTCGTGCGCGCGGAGGGCTGCCACAACGGCGCGCGGCACAGCCCGCGCCCAACGCCAGCACCGTCATCACCACGACTACTCTGACGAACATCTTCCGAAGAGCTGTATATTATAATTGTGGCTCATAGCAAATAATCTACGGCTGGATCACCAGCCTTAAAAATATATATTTCCAAGTTATTTTTTCCTTCATTTTTTTAAATTCGGGTTAAACACCAATTGTTGACAATCTCGGCAGAAGCTCACATTTTACTTCCTGTCCTGTACTAGGAATCTATGGACAAGCAATCTGCGAACTATATAGTTAGGTTCAAAATGAAGTATAATAAAACGTTCTGCAATTTATTTTGTTGTTTGAATTTCCGTTTTAAGATTAGATTATTTTAATGCATCAATAACCATAAAATATTCGTGTGCCAATAGTTTTTATTGCAAGTAAAAATGATGAAAGTATATTTGTTTGGGTGGAACTTTGCTCTTCAGAAACATCATTACATAGTATAAAACAACGTCGCTTCCCGCTGTCTGTCCCTATGTGTGCTTAGAGCTTTAAAACTACGCAACAGATTTTGATGCGGTTTTTTTTAATAGATAGAGTGATTCAAGAGGAAGGTTTATAATATAGTTCCCGTGCGAAGCCGGGGCGGGTCGCTAGTTTAAATTTAAAACAGCTTTAGCCACGTATTTTACGGGGGTGTGTAATGTTTCATATAAAAACAAATTGCATTTATTCATTTTACATAACAACGAATAGCATAATTTCGGCTTGTATAAGGTGGCAAATTACTTAAAAACAATATGAACAAAAACGATTATATAATTTAATCGATTATATTTATCCCCGTACTACCTTAATTCGTTGTAGGTACCTAACGTTATTTGTTAGGAGGCATGTAAACGTAACGACATTATGTATTATTTTGTGGACATGATACCGATTGGATTAGGAATTAGTAATAAGCCCTCCCTTCAGGAAATAAAAGCCCCCGCAATGGACTTGCTGGGTTGTATGTTTAATTCAGGTGGAAGTGCTTCAGATATTTTCTAAAGTCCTAGGAAATTCAGTATTAGGTACCTACCTCGACCTAGTTAGGCTTATTCTGTAACTTGTTTTAACCTTCACCCGCCACCCCTTTATTTAATCGTATGGCATACATTATTTTGGCCTTTAAGGCGCCGTAGGTTCATGGTTTTCTCTCCCTCTCACTGAGCATAAGCGTGAGTGAGATGGAAGTGCGTGCTCGGAAGCGCGGATAGCATGTTTTTTAATTTTATTTTTTTGGCCGTTTAAATAAATAAAATTAAAAACACTGATTTCCCTCAAACATGATATTGCCGATTTTTAGAAGCAATTTTAATATTTATAGCTTTTGTGCATAATTTGTTACGAATATTTTAAGTGTATTTGTGTGTGTTTTCGACCTACGTTCATGATTTTTTTCTATCGAGCGAAATTTGCTTAATCATGTTTCGAATCACTGATCTCGCTGCAGAAAAGCCTCAAGATTACTATTCGTATTTTTTTGCAACCATATTATTATAAACAGACGCATTATATTGTTTCAAAAACTCTGTTCGCTTAACTTCGCTGAACCTACGGCGCCAGGGGACACGTGCAGGGTTGTGGTGGGTAGCTCCTGCGGACGCGAGTGATAGTTGTCCCCCCTTTGTCAAGTGAGTGGGCATCTCGACTGTTAGAAGTTCTCGACGGCTCGACTAGACAGCAGCCGGGATCAACTGCTTAACGTACCTTCCAAAGCACGGAAGCGCTCATTTATATTAACCACTCAAACATCAGGGGCGGTCACCCATCCAAAGACTGACCGCTGCCATCTTTGCCTAACCTGCCCTGCGTTATCATTTCCGACACACAGGCGCCGCTGAGCTATGAGCGCTTCATAATCTTGCCTCACCCGCCACCCCTAATATATCTTGACGCCGCGATTCGTAGTAACTGACCGTAATCAGAGGTCTAGATTGCTAAGACTCCCTAATTTATTTCATACCCCTTTCAACCTCAGACCAAGGAAAAGTTTTTTTTAACTGATCTTTTAGGATGGGTTATTGCACCAAACCGTCTATAGTCGTAAGCGGTGTTGGTGTAAATCTGATTGTACGGAAAGTTTGACAAGTTTCTATGGCAGCCATTACACGCCCAATCTAGATCCGTTGATCGCGATCCACATTGAGCGTCTAATGTGAAATATGGTCAGTTTAAGTCAGTCAGCGGTCGCAACCATTACACTCTTATCTATGGTCGCAACGCGATGGAGGCGGACGATATCACTATCAGCGACGCCGACGTGCCGGCGGTTCCGGCGCGGCGCAACTGCCAACAACATCTTATTCGAAAGATACTCCTTTAACACGATTCTTTAGAGCACAAGCAATAATTATTGCTACACAGGCTTTTTTATTGTTCAGATCCATTTTGCGATTGTGAACACACAAATCTTCTTATTATTTATTTAGGTAAGTATTCGCAATCTGGATCCCCAGAGCTGAGAACACGTATTCATGGGATCATTGCGAACAGTGGACTGACATGATCTGGATTGACTGTGTGTGACGTCCAACCTTTGGGTCTCTCAGGGTATACTCGTATAAATAAAACAACCATTGAATGCTATTAGCTCAGGCGCACAGACGTGACCTCGCTCACCGACAGCTAGCCGGCGACTGCCTAGTGGCTGTCGGTTCGCCTGAACACAGCTGCTACCCTCGCGTATATATTTGTGGTGGCAGTCCGTCACACTGTGTAATGTGACAACTAGCCAAATCAAGTTAGGAATATCAATCTATCGCGATCCGCGATCACGATCTGGATTGAGCGTGTACTTAATGGCTGCCTATTATGTAATGACAGCTGCCGGCCCCACGTTGATCAGTCAGTAATCGTAACTTGGTGCAACTCGCCCTTCTCATTACATTCTTCATATGATCATTGATCGTAAGTATAGCGCCAGCGCCAAGAATCCTAACTCCACAGTCCACATGGCCTAACTCCACCAAGAATTCTATACCTTCTGACCTCTTATGGCCGGTTCCAATAATCAATCCACCGATACTTTTCCTTACCGGCAGTTACATTTTGACAGATTACCCGTAGAAAATGTGATAAAATGTAACTGTTGGTACTTACGGAAAACTATCGGTGGATTGATTATTGTGTTAGCCAATTATATTTAATTTTAATAAGTAACTTAGTTGATTTCCGTTTTCTGTTAAAGGCGGTAACGTCATAATTATAAAAGCAGTAGTTGGACATTTTATTCATTCATTTTTCGATTGGATTTTGTGGAGCACGTTCAAGGAATAAATACGTTGTTCATAACCAGAGTGTTTTATTAAGGTTAACAGTTGTAACCGGCCATTAATTATCGCATCCATATTCTTTCAGGCATCGTAGAAAAACAATGACAATGCATAAAACCACATTATCACTTTCATTAGGTCAACCGGAGTATGATACGGGACATTTTTTCAAACCTAAAATAAATAATGAATAATAAAATATAAACATATCTTTACTTACCTACTGTGATATTCTTAAGTCGTCTTATGCTACTCTTTCAGAAGGTATATAATATTTAATAAAATTCACGAGAGAAACTTCTTCGCTACCTACATTAATGTACCTAGTTATTAGAGTTTTTGTTTTACATGTATAGAGTGGATGATCGGGATAGACATTGGACATAATTATGCTAGAAAGTACCTACTTAATTACTTTATCTCGCTGCATTTTTTGTAAAGCGGGCAGAGCGGCGCGGACAGATAGTTTCTTATCGGAAGATTAAAAAAAATCGCTAAGTTTAAGATTAGTGAAGGATTAGGATGTTACGTTTTTTTGATGTGCCTTTGATACTAGCCTTATTACATTGACCAAGATGGCGGCGATTCCACAAGGTTCCAATAACCATTCGACATACCTACGTGCCAAAGCTAAATTTAACGTTCTTCGCATCTGATAATTAGAGTATTATTCATTTTATGCTGTGAGTAGGTATGTTAACCTACACCACCCGTTCCTATGTTTCCTTACCTACGCGTTTACTGTGTTTACGTCGGTGCAAGTAAAGTAAAACATTCCACTTCATGTTAAAAACGTAAATATTCCAACTAGAAAAGTTAACCCTGTTACAAAGCACTAAGGTTCATTTAAGATCATGATTCGAACTATTTACACTGTCCGGTTAGTCGGATGCTATCTATTGATGACATTAGCACGTGACGTGATACAATGTTGTTTTTTGTTAGGACTTGAGTTTGAGTCTGTTGTCTGTTGTCAGCCAGTAGCATCCGAAGCGAAGCTACATACGGACGGACGCTTACATCGCTGGTTCTTAGGTAAGTAAGTGATAAGATAAATAAGTTCCTGACAAAAACGTATTTTTGTTAACCTTTATAGCAGAGTTTTTGCACTGTTATCAATGTTTTCAGATTAGTGAAATGGATTCCATTTCACCGTTTAGAACAGTCGAGTCTATGGTAAACTAGTACCGAATTAGTAGGTAGGTACCCTGTGTCGGGTGAAGTCGTGTTAGAAAATAATTAGTATGAGTAATTACATACCTACTTATGTGCACGAGTGTAGTGAACAAACACTCTCACTACATTTGATCCACAAAATCTTATGTCATTATGTTGAAACTCCGTTATAAATAACACATTTTTATTAAAATGTTATCGCGTCGTTAGTATGTTTCAAGGTCATAGTACAAAGTCGAGGTCAGAGGGCCGTATCTCAGGTTTAACGGCATTGTATTTATTCACATTCTGTATTTGAATACCGGCGGCGTAAGATAGCAAAAGGTAGGTATCTGTCTCGAAAACGAATAAAAATAATTCATCTTATCATCTAGGTACTTACCTAGATACTATCAATCGTTGTGGTTAGTGTAGTAGTTAGATAGTTATTTTTAAAAGTTAGTAATAGGTACTGCATTCAATGTTTTGCTAAAAATTACTTGCATCGTCTGGAAATCGAACCGACTTTAAAGTGAAAAAAAATCACCCGTATTTTAATGATACCAATCGAAACAATGGACAATCAATCAATCAATCAAATCGTTTATTCGTAAAACATAGGTTCGTATACATAGGTGTTATGAACATTTACAGGTCTCCAAAAAATAATAATTCTTCAAAAGTAACATAGTATTTTAAAAGAAAGGAATAACGTAAAAATAATCATTTGTACTAAAAGTAGGAAAACATTCATTCAGTAATTGCTGCTCTCCGCATATATAAAAGTAGTCCGAATATTATCAGCCGGAGCTCCATTTTGTTGGAAAATTAAGTTTGGTTGCTCCGTCGCGGAGAGATTTCTTATCTCGTCTCTTAAAATAATATGATATGAAAATCAACAGGCAGCGAACTTGTTAAAAAATTGTCGATTTGCATATGACAAGAAGAATCAAGTTTTGACCATTAATTAATTAATTAATTAAAACAATAACAATACTCAATTGACTTCGGCAGTTTCAAGTATGTTTTTAATTTGATTAAAATGAATAATTTAACGTTATTCCTTTCTATTAAGATACATGTTAACTACTTAAGAAGAATTATATATTTTTTGTTTATTCTTTCGATTGGCATCATAAAAATACGGAATTATTTATTTTCACATTTAATCGGTTCGATTCCCAGACGAAGCAAGTTATTTTTAGAAAATCTTTGAATGCAGTATTACTGACTTGGTAATAACATAATGTCTTCTTTCAGGGTAAGTTCCCTTCATGCAGTCGCATAGTTTTGGGACGGCCGGTATCCATAAGCACACATGCATTCTCTTTAATTATATACGTAACGATACGATTTTATTTCCAGTTTCACCATGGTCAAGGCAAGAAAGTACGTGGTCAAGAGACATTTCCAAGGAAAACCCAAAAGGGATGACTACGAATTGGTTGAGTACGAGCTGCCGCTGCTTAAGGACGGTGACTTCCTCGTCAAGGCAGAGTGGATCAGCGTGGACCCGTACCTGCGAGCGTACAACACCCAAATAATGACCCCCTATGACCAGTTTAGCGCGCAAGTAGGTGTAGTTCTAGAATCCAAAGCGCCTAATTTCCCAGTCGGTACCAGAGTAGTTACTCCAAAAGGATGGTGCGACTACAGCGTCGTGAATGCTAAAGAAAAACTGCAAGTAGATCTTGGAGTATACAAGCTGCCTGACATAGGTGACTTGTCTCCATCGCTCGGAGTGGGTGCCATCGGCATGCCGGGGGCAACGGCCTATTTCGGCTTCATGGAAATCTGTAAACCAAAAGCCGGGGAGACTGTGGTCGTGACCGGCGCGGCTGGTGCCGTGGGTTCGCTGGTCGGACAAATCGCCAAGATCAAAGGATGCAGAGTCATAGGTTTCGCCGGATCCGACGAAAAAGTGAAATGGCTAGAAACGGAACTAGGTTTCGATAAAGCTATAAATTACAAGACAGCAAACGTGGTCCAAGCGCTGAAAGAAGCTGCGCCGAAAGGAGTAGATTGCTATTTTGATAACGTGGGTGGAGAAATAAGCAGTCAGATTATGGCCCAGATGAATTTACATGGAAGGGTGTCTGTGTGTGGCAGTATCAGCTCATATAACGACGACTTGAGCAGTTTGCCTAAAGCGACGATCTTGCAGCCGTCCCTGGTATTTAAGCAACTGAAAGTGGAAGGGTTCATAGTGTCACGATGGAGGGATCGTTGGCCTGAGGCGTTCGCTGACATCATCCAGTGGATAAAGGCTGGGAAGTTGAAGCCGAGAGAACACGTCACCGAGGGTTTCGACAAACTATTCGATGCTTTCGTCGGTATGCTGGGTGGGGAAAATTTTGGCAAAGCTGTGGTCAAAGTTTAAGGAATTGTTCTGAGCCATCTCTGTTTCGGTATCTGTCCTGAATCATTTATCTCAAATAATATTTGTAATAAATTGTGCATAATCGAAATTAAGTAAATTAATTGAAGTGCCTAGATTTATATTCTTTCTTTCACCTATGCGCACGCGTACACAGTAAACGCCACAGTGGCTCAATTCTGGAACGCAAACGGAGGTATTGAAATTATTCAGAAATTGTACAGGTTTATGTGCTCGCTCATTTAGCTGCATTAGTGCACGAGAGAGTACTAAACAATGTATTTCCAATCTAGTATTAATGCGTCAGTTGTAGTGCTCTAGGTATTCCTACTTGTATCTACTTATATATTTTTTAAGAGTAGTGTTGTCGTAAGGACTAGGTAGGAGAATGACTCATCATCATCATCATAATCATTTAAAAAACAAACTACCTCGTACCAAGTCATTGTACAACTACGGCATTCTGCTATATGTGACGATCGTGCAACCAAGACATACTGCTTACCAGGTTATTGTTCAAAACAGTCATTGTGTTTACTAAGGTATTATACAATTACAACGTTTCGCTGACATAGTTATTCGGGAGTTTCCCTGCGTGATCGCATCAGAAATGAGGTTTTCCGCAGCAGAACCAAGGTAACCGATATAGCCCTCCGAATCGCTAAACTTAAGTGGCAGTGGGCGGGACCGGGGGGGCACATAGCACGTAGAACCGATGGCCGTTGGGGCTTGGCGTAGGTTCTCGAGTGGCGACCACGTACCGGAAGGCGCGGCGTGGGTAGGCCCCCCGAAAGGTGGACTGATGACCTGGTAAAGATTGCTGGAGTCCGCTGGATGCGGGTGGCGCAGGACCGGTCACTTTGGCACTCTTTGGGGGAGGTCTATGTCCAGCAGTGGACGTCTTTCGGCTGGTATGATGATGATGATGAGTCATTCTACTACCTAGTCCTTACGACCCTAACCCGCTTAAACTGAGACGGTGCGGGAGGATAGCGGGCGGCAGGAACCAGCTGCTCGCTACCCGCCCAGTATCCTTTCACGTCTCCTCTCGCACCCCGGTCTCGTCTCATCTCAAGCGCTGTCTGAGTTGAGCGGTAGACATATTTTAGTACCAATATCTGACTGTCTGTCTGACTTTATCGTTTCCTACATCCATGTGATTTGATATAGGTAATTAGTCCTTGATCCATAAAAATTGTGTACTTACCACATTTGAAGAGTTCCATATAAAAAAACAGCTGATGAATAGGGCAACGCAGTCGGAACCTTCAAAACACCACATGACTCCTGAAAATACAAATTGTAGGTATAAAGTGTGTAGGTACTGATTTCGCTCTAATTTATTATCCTAAGTTGCCGGTACTTGAAGGCCGTATACTCTCAGGATGACTTCGATCATCTTCCTATTTAGTTTTTTTTTTACTTGGTTCTATTAGTAATATCTCATCATCCTCCTAGCGTTATTCCCGGTTATGCCCTAATGGAGCTCGAGCCCGGGATCCGCTCAGGTCAAGACTCTTAATCCCAAGATTTGGCATAGGCACTAGTTTTACGAAATCGACTGCCATCTGACCTGCCAACCCAGAGGGAAAACTAAACCTTTTTGGGATTAGACCGGTTACCTCACGATGTTTTCCTTCACCGAAAAGCGAACGGTAAATACATAAGTAGTCCGTACATAAGTTCCGAAAAACTCATTGGTACGAGCCGAGATTCGAACCCACGACCGCCGCTTGACAGCCACATGCCTGAACCACTAAGCTACCGTAGCTCTTATCTAGTAGGTTCTATTAGTACCTATTGGTATAGTCCCTATTACTATTAGGACTCGCCCAAATTTCGAAACTTATAGAGAAGAGCCAAGAAAAATATATCTTTAAAATTCCGCCAGCCACCTTCCTATTTGTCGACATTATTATTGTCGTACACTGTAGGTACTAATTGTAAAGTAATTCAATTCTGAGAACACCGCGAAAACTCCATGACATGTAATAGTAATAAACGAGGTGCTTGTCTAGATATCTAGGACCCTGGAAGATATTTACAAGGGGTATGACGATGAGGACACATGAGATATCGTCAGGATGTGACGTCAACGGATTTTAGCTAGAAAGTTATGGGGAGCCCATTACAAGCTAAAAAATGTGTAGATACTTACGGGAAGGATCGATGTCGTCCACGTAAATGTTCTTCTCCTTACTCATCAGCATGAAATGCAAGTCGTAGTTCAGCGGAGTTTTGTCGCACTTGACCACTTCAAACTTGACGTTAGCAATGAATCCGAGCACGAGACAAATCACAGCCAGGAATGTAGGAGACAGCGAGGCCCTAGAGACCCTAGACTGAAGTTTCTCAAATCTCGTAAAAGACTTGCTCCAAAAGATATAATTGAACCCGATGTCCAAGTAGTCTATAAGACTCCCAATAATTGGTACTCTTGAATTTGAAAACGTCATGTGCTTGGGTTGGCCTCGATTTGTTGTATTGATATTAGCCATGGCGAAATAAACTTCACTTGTGTTAAATTAATACAAAATAAGATAGTATAGTTTACTTCTTGATTTAGAAACATTAGTAAAATGACAGATACTTGACAGATATTTTTTTCTTTACAAAGGTTCCCTATAATTATTTGTTTTCCTCCTTGATGACTTTTTTGACAAAACGCTATACAGGGTGTTAACGGGGTCATGATCCGGAATGACAAAAAGCGAATAAGATGATCATACTGAACAACCTTTCCCATGGGACCAACCACGAAATCGCAAAAAAAAACCAGGTATTCCATACATAACTCTCAATTAAATCGCAGTTAACTCACAGTTAACTCTTAATTGGCTCTTTTTTTTTGCGATTTCGTGGTTGGTCCCATGGGAAAGGTTGTTCAGTATGATCATCTTATTCGCTTTTTGTCATTCCGGATCATGACCCCGAAAACACCCTGTATAGGAGGATGATGTTTGTTTGTGGTCAGAACGGTGGTCCAAATATTTTCTAATTGACGCCCAAAGGTGGGAATGGGAAACAAAGTGTCAATAGTCTCCTCATTGGACCTCAAAAGAGGAACTACGGATAGGTATAGGGGTAACTATAGAAAGGCGTCCAAACTTAAAATCGCTGGGGCTTAGTTAGAGGTTAGAGGTCTAAGTTCCAGTCATTCAAAAATAAAACAAGGGATCCCTTGGGGCACTTTATTGATAATACATATTTTCTAAATACAAACTTTTATAATATACTATATCACAGTTACAGATCTAACCTAGTGATTTACAATAATAAATTAGTAGAATATCAATCTAAGTTAGTTATTATTCCTTATTTTTACCAAGCACTAAGTTATTGATTCATTTTATGTGTAGAAGTTAAGGCCCAATTCACTAAAATCATATAGGTCCCACTGTACCTCCCACTTCCCATCCATTTGGTTACTCATGAGGGGGTACAGGAGCTCTCAATAATAGGTAAGTAAATGATTTTAGCTTATTGCTTGATCTTAGGTGGTTATGGTTTTCTTCTAGTAGGCGAATATACAGGTATACATATATACGTACTCTGTCCCATTTACAGTAGGTACTTATATGTGCATAAAAGTTTCATTCTCTTTCTCTACACGGTATTCAAATCAGGCGGTGGTTTATATTGAACGATTGACCTAATATTAAATTAACTAATAACATCGCGTAAATAAGTATATCTAACATCACAACAAAATTACTTTTGGAAGTCGCAAGGGAAGATCTTACACAAGAACTCTCAGTTCTACTCAACTAGATTTTCTAGCAATTATATTGCTAGGGGCCTGTTATGATATGACGGGCCTATTACCACACTGTGCACTTTTCTTCTGGGTTCATAGGTGAGCCAGGCGGACACTTGAACTCCCTGGCGAAGTCATTAGAATTAGACAGGGTCCCGATGACTCGAAATCGGCCTGGAGAGTGCACTGCTGTCTTTAGTTTGTTCCGCATTGCTTCCGCACGCATTGCGCCGCACCACACCTTTAACAATAAGTTTAAGATATTAAGCGCCTTGTTTTGACATTCTGATGACATACTGTTTGGTCACGGTCGAAATGCTTTATGTCTAACATAAACGCGATCATGTTAGCTGGACTGGGGCTGCAAGTAGGTAGGTACATATACAGATGTGCAAGTTGCGGAATGTTTCCAAAATTATGCGCTACTTCTCAGAAATTTCCGGAAACTATTAGGGTAAGTGCACCAGTGAATGAACGCTTAAGGATTTTTTTGATTTCAAAAATTGTTTTATGTAAGATAGCTATACTTAATATCGGCCATGACTGTTTGTATAGATCAAACAAGTATTCTAGTTTGGTTAAATAACTTTACTTTTGCAAAATTTTTCCATAATTTTAAGTTATATGACCTTTTAGGTAGAAAAATGGGAAATCACCGGTGAATGAACACGGTTTTCTAGTAAATGAACAACTAAAACCAGTGAATGAACTACTGTTATAGTTATTGTTTATTGATTTAAATCGTTGTTTATCGATTCTGTTTGGCTTTATATCGATATACCAACAGACGGAATAGCAGTTATTGGTTTACTTTTTCTACAACAATTAATAAACTGTAACAAATGTACGTTCATTAACTGCTTCCAAAAAAAATAGTAATACCAATAAATGAACTAAGTAATTATCGGTTGATGTTCATTCACTGGATATCTGTAAACCAGTGAATGAACTAACTTCATGTTCGAAAATGAGGTTTGTTCGGATAGACAAGCCATTACTGGTTATGTTAATAGAAAGTAAATCTTATTAGGATCACTAGAACATAAGATATTGCGAAAACATTAAAACAGTCGTGGCCAGTGAATGAACACTGCAGTTCATTCACTGGATTTGGGCGGTTTTGAATTCTAGTTATAGAACACCGACTAAACAATGAGGATCTACGCTTGAATAACGTACCTATTTCACTCTTATGATTTCCGAAAACCAAACACCATAAGTCACAGGTTTATAAAACTAGTACAATGGCACATCAAATAAATGGTGACATACTTGTCCCCTTATTACTGGCTCATACAAAACATCCACGCCCGTAGCCCGCGAACTTCTCTCATTTAGTAATTGTTGCGACTGAGTTGATATAAATGTTACAAAACCCTTACAGTGAATGCTTCTAATCGAGAAAAAAATACCTATACAATTCGTTCATTCACTGGAGCACTTACCCTACTAAGAATTTGAGAAAGTTTCCAGTTTAGAAAAAACCCCATGGGGAATTTTGTGGAATTACCAAAATCATGGAGTTTCGCAATTTTGGAAACTGTCCGTCGGTACGTCAGTAGCTGCAAGTAACATACGAGTAAACTACGCTCTTCGCTCCCCACCTTGGCACCTTTGCCGTCCCATCCAGGATCATTACCTGCGCAAAGTTGAGGAAGAACAGCTGCGTGTGAGTATGGTTGAGGCCAGGCAGAGTCTCATCAGCGACGCCATGTTTCTGCACCCAGCGGATGTAGGCGCGGAACGCTTGCTTCACGCCGCCGTTGTCGGCTATATTCTCACCCTGGAATAGATGATATAAAATGACAAAAGATTTCGTTAGTGTCAGCGTCGGACGTTGCTGATTCATCCAATAGGCCTTGTGGTAGTAACGTCGTTTGCCCGCCAGAGTACGTAACACCCGGTTTTAAACGTCTTTAATATCCTATCTATCTAGTGGAATACCTAGATAGTAAAATACTATGAATAAACAAACACGAACAAGCGAAACGAACAAGCAAGAGGCGTTCCACTGCTTGTTCGTTTCGTGCGAGAAAGTCTACCTTGTGGCACTAGCTACTACTGAAGTCAAAAAGGCAGATTGAATTACCTTTCAGGCTGTCATGATGAAACTCACCTGTGTGTTGACACCATCCAGTTTCATGTTGACCTCAGGCACCACATATCGCCCGTACTGGTCTATGAGGCACTGGGCGCGGCGGTGAAACGCCTCAATGGCGGAATCGGACCACCAGCGATGCAAGTTGCCGTTGCAGTCGAATAGCCGGCCTTTGTCGTCGAAGCCATGCGTTATTTCGTGGCCTGGTAACAAATTAATTTTATTATACCTTATGCTGTTTGATACTAGCAATGGCGAAACGTGTTCTGGTTTTTTGGGTCAAAGTTCTTGCCGCAAAGTTGCGCCCGTTAGGCCTGTTTTTAATTAATATTACTTATAGTTTATAGTCAATGATCTGCATAATTACTAGTCAATAAATGAGGCCGTTTAAAATATTATATGTGTAGCTAATTCCGCTGCTGAGCCTGATTTATATGTATGTATTGGCATATATATATGCCAATACATACAATAGCAAAGAAATATTGTTCTCGTAATATTAAGATATATCTTAATATTACGAGAACAATATTTCTTTGCTATTCCGCTAAAA
Organism: Epinotia ramella; assembly: GCA_947578815.1. Lineage (NCBI taxonomy): Eukaryota > Metazoa > Arthropoda > Insecta > Lepidoptera > Tortricidae > Epinotia > Epinotia ramella. Next base: position 8,867,966 of record OX388211.1, on the reverse strand, counting down.
AAACGTGCTGGTCTATCAGTGAAGATAAGATGAAACTATTTGCGTATAAACATGCAAAAAATTACAGCAAACCACCACCAATATTGACAAAAACCTCGACACGTGTTTCGCCTCTCTACGAGGCATCATCAGGAGATGCTGGCAGGAGATGTTGCTGGCTTGTTGTTCACTGATAGACCAGCACGTTTTTTTAGCGGAATAGCAAAGAAATATTGTTCTCGTAATATATCAAGGACTTCCGCAAAGTAACGCCTGATTCAATAAATAATAAATCTTAATACCAATAGCTAGATTACGGACCATGTACAGTCAGCCAAGAAAGTGGTCTACCACTTTCCGACTATTGCATGCAAAATAAGGTCCAAAAGTGGTAGACCACTTTCTTTGCTGATGGTACATGGAATGACACTGTACCTATATTTGTTACTTATCAACTTTATCAGATACGATTATGTAAGCACTTTATTGTACACAATAACAGGTTAAAGAATATACATGTCACACAATAGATCAAAGTACAAAGACTAACTTATCCCTATGAGAGATATCTTCCAGCTAATCTAATTGAGAGGATGGTAGGTGGAACGAGATAGGCAAAGTAACTCCTCGGTGAGGTCCAGAAACGCAATATCCCCATAGTCCAGAAGGGGAAGCAAAAGAGATTGAGTAAGAGTCAATTTGGTACGAAGAGGAAGGAAATTCTGGAGACGCCTTAGATATATCTGAAGATCCTCTGACCCACCTCAGCTATATGGGGTGACCAAGAAAGCGTCTGGTCCATGGTGATACTCAAATTCCTGACAGTAGAGGAAAAAGTAATTCACATTCCATCAAAAAGGATGTCAGGCACCACCACATCTGAGAGCTTATCTATATAGTAAGGACTATTCAAGAGGTAGCCGCGAAACCAGGATAAGGGAGTTTCAGAAATGTGAAAAATATACCCAGGCAATGGATATAAAGTTGAAGGAAGAGACGGCTTTAGCCACGACTCGGAGATAAGAATTGCGTGTATATTGTTATTGGAGCTGAACGATGCAAGCAATTCAGTGTAGGGAGCCGACTCAGCCGACACACTGCGCATTTATATGAACGACATTGAAGTTTTTAGTGGAAGATTTAAAATACAGTGCAAGCGTTCAATAAGATCAGACATCTAATTTTTTAGATTATGATTAAGGGAAATAAACTAACAGGTGCTCGATATCTAGATTAATTGCGCATTCGGGGTTTAGGAGGAAATGCTGGTGCGTGGCTCACAGAGGTATCGAATAGTTAAAGCAATAAGAGATGGTGCAATTTTATCGAGCCACAACCCAATTGGGCTCTATCAGTTATTATGTTAATACGAATTTGCCTCACCTATCACAACACCAATGCCTCCATAATTCAAAGACCTCGGAAAATGGCGGTGGTAGAACGGTGGCTGCAATATTCCCGCCGGGAACATTATTTGGTTCTTATTGCGACTGTAATACGCGTTCACGACCGCCGGCGCCGTGTTCCAGAGAGTTTTGTTCACTGGCTGTCCTATGCTGGAAAGTTTAAGCGAGTGACTGTAAATTAAAGTTATAATTGTCAAAAATTATTAATTGACCTACTAAGTGAGCGACTGACTGCGAGTGACGAGAAATCAACAGAACAGCGGCGCTACCACGAACTTCGAAAGTCGAAGTTCGGGTATTTCTATCTCTATCGCACTCCCTTACTCGAGTGACAGGGATGCATGTATTACGAACATCGACTTTCGAAGTTCGTGGTAGCGCCGCAGCAACTTACAAACATTAATTTGAGTTACTTAAAATACAAAATGAGAAGCTTCATAATATTTGAGCGACCCAATAGGTATTTTGTTTGAGTGTCAACGTTACGTCCTGCATTTTTTTTAATATGTGGCAAATGATTGTTTTATTCTGAGCGGTATTTTATCTTCAATGAAGTGTTTTGAATACAAAAACCACTTTGAAAAATACTATACTAAGTTCCGAAAAACTCATTGGTACGAGCCGAGATTCGAACCCACGACCGCTGCTTGACAGCCGCATGCCTGAACCACTAGGCTACCGTAGCTTCTTACTAGGCTACGGTCAGAAAAAAACTCTTAAAAATTACGCAATGAACGCTTACCGAGATTGCTCCATTTCGGTCAAATGCTGTAAAATATTAAGAATATTCTCAAAATACTTGTCAGGATGTATGATCACGTCCTTATATCTCTGGTCCAATTCTTTTTTGTTCAGTATAAAATCAGGATACCCGATCCTAAGCATCATGGCGTCTACTTTTTGTGCAGCCAGATGCTTCGTGGCGTCGTCAATCCAGTCCATTTTATGCAAAAGTTCTCTGAATGATTGCTGTATCTCTCTGGTCATAGTAAGTGTATCATTTTTGCTGGTTTCATCGAAGTGTTTTCTCACAAACATGGAGCCGAGAGCCATTCCCATATTTGAATTTACTTGAGAAATGCAATTCTTCCATCTCGGCGGGGCCTGCTCTCGACCAAATAAGATAAAGTAAAATCTGGAAATTATGGACGAATTTCGATTACAAATGTTGGAGACACGTACCTAAACAGTGTCGTATCATGATCTGGCATGAATTTATAATTTTTTCATATTAATTTAATATTACCAAATAAAAATATTGCCTTTTAAGTTTTAACCTATTTAAAAGCATCCTATATAGCCTAAACCAGACGAACGAGCACGGCGGGCGGCCAAGCAAGGTCAAAGAATATCAAGTAAAAGATCTTGTTTTTGCCGGCACATATCCAGACGGGCCAAAATCACGCGGCGAACTGCTTACAGTCCGCCGATTTCGCTCGTCTGGCGGCCGCGGCGGCTAAGTATTGGTGGATTATTTCCTCGCAGGGTCGCACAACCGTTTAGCAACTGTACATTGTGTGATCGAAGTGATCGCCTCCTATTTAACTCATAGCTAAATTGGCCTAGGGAATTATTCCTAAAGTTATTATTTTATGGCTTCTCTAGATGATGGCCCAGCGCTATGGCCATGCGATGGTTGAACGCCACTACACGATGGCGACTTTCAGTTGTGATTGAATCGTTTTGCGAGATGGACGTCGAAGCGTTAGCCGCTGTGGCAATAATATTACGCTTTCTCCCCGATAAAATTCCAAAAACTTTATTGTTTCGTGTTGAGGCCACGTACAGTCGAGTTCTCCAATATATGTACACTTTTTTACCAACTCGAATGCGGCCGCTAACAATTAGTATGCAAACGCGTTCGATTAGGTAAAAAAGTGTACATATATTTATGAACTCGACTGTACACGTCATTTTCTATAACAAAAAAATACAGAGCACGAACGTCCACACTCAACCGCGGTCGACCGCGCACTGCGGAATGGGCCACGTGTAGATGCGTACCGCCATCGTTGGCCCTTTGATGTGCGGCCGAAAAACCGACACCGCGGCCATCCCATCGCCATCCCGCCGCGCCATAAGCCATCCGACACCACTACCCTCTCTACACGCTGGCCCATCCTAGTGGGCCAGCAGGATGGGCCATCATGTAGAGGAGCCATACTTACTGTTGCTTGGCCGACTGAAATCGATCATCGAGGTTGTTGACCCTGTGCCGGACGAACCGCCACAACAAGTAGTTAGCCAGCACATCGGGTTCCGTGTCGTCGATCAGTTTCACGAGGTGCTAAATGAAAATTAATTAATGCCGGGTGGGGTTGTATTTCACTAACGTATTGAATTCGAATGGGTTTTTAATTGCTGCGCCCGCTCACTTCCTCGTGCAACAAGCCTAATGAACAAACCTTCTTCATTAAGTAAGTATCTGGGAGCACAATAACAACTAAGTGCGACCTAGAATCGGAAATAGCAGAATAGGTGCTGCGGCAACCGCCTACGGCAAACTGCGAGCCAAGGTTTTTCGGTCCCATGATCTAAAACTTTCCACAAAAATAAGCGTGTATATGGCGGTCGTGCTGCCAAATCTCTTGTACTCCTCCGAGACATGGGTCGTCCACCGCAAGCAAATCCTCATACTCGACAGATTTCACCTCAAATGTCTCCGAGATATCATGAACATCAGATGGACGGACCGCGTCAGAAATACGACCGTCCTGAGGCGTGCAAATGTCGGAGGCATCGAGGTGTACCTGATGAGGTGACAGCTGCGGTGGTGTGGACACGTGTCGCGAATGTAGGATGACAGAATGGCGAAGCGCATTTTCTTTTCAGAAAACGTAAGTGTGGTGGCCAGTACCTTCGCTACAAAGATGTTCTGAAGAGACACATGAAGAGATGTAAAATAGAGCCCTCTGAGTGGGAGGAGAAAGCAGCACGGCGGCCCCAATGGCGACGGTTCATCCATGAGCAGGTTAACAATTTCGAAACTGAGCGTCGCAATGAGTTCGATAAAAAGCGAGACGAGCTCAAGGCACGTCCACCATCAGCCATCAGTTACAACTACGTCAGTGAAGTGTTAATTTGCAGCAAGTGCGCTCGCACTTTTGCGAGAAAGATAGCGTACGTGAGCCACCTGAGAGCGCACTTGAGAGTAGAAGAACAACGCTACTAATAATAATTGTTAATACCAAAGCCAGAATACGCAGTCGCTGTGGCCGAAATCGGTCAGGACGACATCATCATCATCATAGGTATATAAATGCGTAAGTTTGGATGTTTAGATGTTTGTTACTCAATCAGGCCCAAACGGCCCAACCAATCTGGATGAAATTCTGTACGAACATGGTTCATAGCCCGGACCAAAATATAGGATGGTTTTCACCCCGGGTCCACGCAGACGAAGTCACGGGCGGAAGCTAGTAACAAATAAAATCAAAGCAATCCAGGGACATTCAAATCAATAACGGGTCCGTAACGCGCCAGGTTACGGCGGTGTCGGCTCACCAGCAGGCAGGTCGTATGCATTTTTGTTACCGTCATGGTACCAAAAAATTACAATCTGCACAATTGGACAAGTGTACTCATATCATAAGGAAACTGCGTGACTGATTATTCCGAACTGACCACGTAAGTAATTGAACGAGCCAGCAAACCGAACAAAGTTCTCTGCTTCAGTTAAGGCCATTAAAATAAAAACACTGAGTCGCGATTTATGAAGCTCACAGAGATACTAGGTAATACATAGGTGACATTGGTTGATCGGAAAATTAAGTGGAATATGGTATTTGGCAACAGTGAAAATAAATAGTTTTTTATTAGCAGATAACAGAATATTACGAAAATACTCGGATAGTATCAATCTTTAATTTATGTTTGCTATTTGTTTATTCATATAAACTAACAATTAGGACGTTGTTTGATTGAGACGTCACTAGCAAGTAATCCCTACAAATTCCATACCAACGGAGCGTTTTTAACGTTTCATAAAAAGAAGCTGATTCGATTTTTGACAAATAACGTATTCATGCCATTGGTATTTAAGAGGACAACATATTTGTGTAGTTTGACCTACCTGTACATAAGTAAGTGCAAAAAGTACAACAGTTTCCTGTGAATCAACGGTCCTGTTCATGACAGCACACAAGTATCGTCTCCACTCAATATCTGGCACCAGTTTCTCCAGTTTATGTAGGGTCATTCTTCGGTAGAGCTCCGACACGTTTCTTCTGTCTTCTGGGGCTGATGTTATGTTTGCTAATCTATGAATTAAATAAATTAATAAATACTTACGGACGACCACCGACCGGTTCAAAAAACTTATATATGAAATGTTATTTGATATTTAACAGTAGCTTTTCGGTTAAGGAAAACATCATGAGTATCATGACGAAACCGTCTGATTAAGGCCCAGTTTTCGCTTTGGGTTAGAGAGTCAGATGGCAGTCGCTTTCGTTAAACTTGTGCCTATGCCAAATCTCGGTATTAGGTGGTAAAGCGGACCCCGCGGGCTCCTTTTAGACACAACCGGGATAAAACGCCAGGAGGGTGATGTTGAATCTTCACAAATCTACCTAGTCCCAAATCAAGCAATGCTTGTCCTATGGCCAAAAGATGACGATGACTAGAATAGGTAACGAAATCAATATTTATATAGGCACAACGGGAACATCCATAACTCAGGAACAAATATTCGTGCAACTCATCACACAAACAAATGTCCTATGCCGGGGTTTGAACCCGGGACCACCAGCTTCGTAGGCATGGTCACTGCCAACTAGGCCAAAGTGGTCGTTAATATTAGTACAGTCAAGGGCACCAATATGTATTCACTCAAAGTTTCATAAATATATATATACTACAACCTTATTGTTGCAAAAATAAGGTCTGCCACATATTTTTGTGACTTTGTGGTGTAATTAACTAAAATTAACGCCAATGATTATAACTTGTTCAATTTATTGCAGTGTCCGCTGCGGCACACGCATAGACACTCATAGACACAATATACCTTAATCCCAACGTGGACCATAATACAAAGGTTACGCCCAACCTTACATGGCGACCTTGCCACGGTCAGGAGGAGGCCCTGGCGATGGCATACTTTGCAAAATTTTACTGTGATTTAACCCAGTCATGCTGTGGCTGTCATATCGATTAGAATCTAATCATTAAACACATGAACCGGCTACTTAATAAGTCGATTTGACCGACACATTATGATAAGGTTAAGTATACATCTCCCTGAGTGTGCCTAACCCACGGCTCATCTTACACATTCTTACACACTATCGACCTAGTCCCAAACTAAGCAAAGGTTGTTCTATGGGTGCTAGACGACTATTATACATACTTATATAGATAATATAAATACTTAAATACATGGAAAATACCCATGACTCGGGAACAAATATTCGTGCTTATCACAGAAATGAATGCCCTTACCGGGATTCAAACCCGGGACCTCCGGCTTCGTAGGCAGGGTCACTACCAACTAGGCTACAGAGGTCGTATTCATTCGGTAAGTTATATGTATTGTTGCTGAACATTACTTTATTTCAAAATCGATGAGTTTATCTGCACTGTGTAACACGTCTTTCTTATTCCCGCCGAGTAATAGAGCAATTTTTATGAGATAATGCTTGTATGCGTCCAAGTATATTTTGTTGGAATTCTGCAGGAAGTATTCCCGTGTAGGCAATCCTGCAAAATATAGAACACTGATAATTCAAAGATTAAAAAAATAAAATTACGGTACCTACTTAATAAATTGCTTGACACTTTCAAGAAAGTATTACCTAAGCTGGTCTGATCAAATTGGATCACATATTCGTCAGAATTCTTGATATCTGGTCCCACCCACTCGGAAATTAAAATGTCGTTATTGTATAATCGCAATTTTGCCATAACGTCTAGCCAATCAAAATTTACGGATGTCCACTCTTTGTCAAGAATAGGCCAACCTCCAAACAAATTTAGTAAGTCCAAAAGTGGTTGATGTCCTCTTCTTTGCAATATTTCGTAATTCATGCAAGATCTAAATAGAAATTGAGCTTTCATTGCCGCATCAGTTGCACTGAAATCTCTTTTCTCTGGAATATTAATTGCTTCTCGTTTCGATCTGCTTTTCTTTGCTGTAATGTAAACTCTTTTATTCACTAATTTTCTTTTAAGACTACGCTTTTTCCTTTTACGCTTTTCTTCGGCAAAGTTAATTTTTAGTCTATGGTTATTCATCTTCTTTTTCACCAGTTGCAAATTCATGGGTTTTGTTCCATTGGACGCTTTAACTATAGCTCTCGTTTTTCTGTTGAACAAATTGTGGATACGGTTGAAAATTTCAGATTTTTCTTCATCGGTTTTTATCCAATCGTAGCGGTATTTTCCTTCATTCGTGCTGTTCAATATTTCACGTGAGTTGGCTTCTATGGTATCTATATGAACTTGGTTATCATATGTATTATGTTGACGATTTTTCAAACAGTCCAGAAAATTATAATTCATATCGAGATTGTCTCCAGGATATTCGCTCGGGAAGGGTTCATGGAATTCCAGTAGATCCTTAAGTACAGCGTCGAGGTTTTCCCTTAGCATTTCAAAAGTGTCGTATCTAGAAATAAACAACAGTAAAATTTACTTTTGTTCTTGACGTGACGCAGGCGTTTTTATCAACCACGACGACCAATATGGGTGAGGACCAAATTCTTGGCCAGTAGGCCGAGTGCGATTTTTGAATCTCACTGGTGATATCAAAGTCACCGGTGACTAAAATTATCACCGATGACTTTTATGTCACCATTTTCCAAGAGCCGTATTTTTGAAAGTCACACGCTGTTTACCAACATGCCGAAATTTTACAATGTCAGTCAGAGACAATCTTCCCGTTACGTTCCTTTTAACGCAGATGTTATAGTGTTGTCCTTGATACCGGTTTTTAGGGTTCCGTAGCCAAATGGCAAAAAACGGAACCCTTATGGATTCGTCATGTCTGTCTGTCTGTCCGTCCGTATGTCACAGGCATTATACTCGAAAACTATAGTGTATTTGAATACAATTTTGAGAATAGGTGTATTTTGTTAGCCGCTACAAAGTTTTGTAATTAAATTACAAAAAAAAAATATATAAAACAGTCAATTTTTTTTTCATTGCAAGCCCACGTGTGGCACATCAATCGATAGGCCTTTCAAAATAGATAAGGTTTCTCAGCATTTTTTTTGATTAAGTGAATAGAGTCGGAGATAATCGCCCCGAAAGTCACTATAATTGTGTCCCCCCCCCTCTAATTTTTGAACCGTGTATTTTAAAAATATGAAGAAAAAAAAACATGGACATAGGGCTTATTAAATTCTTTCAGCGAAAATTGGTTTTAACAAGATCGATTCAAAGGTTTTTGAGGTGGAGGGCACACGTGGGCTTGCAATGAAAAAATAATTTTTTTTTTCAGTTTTTTAGGGGTGCACTCCATACATGCAGTATGGAGTGCACCCCTAAAAAACTGAAAAAAAAACTTTATTTTAGGAATTGAATTACAAAACTATGTAGCGGTTAATAAAATACACCTATCCTCAAAATTTTATTCAAATACACCTTATAGTTTTCGAGTAAAATGCCTGTGACATACGGACGGACAGACAGACAGACAGACATGACGAATCTATAAGGGTTCCGTTTTTTTCCATTTTAATAGGCACGGAACCCTTCGTTGTGCGTGGTCCGACACGCACTTGGCCGCTTATTTATATTCTCAATAAATCGTCGCAATCACAAATATCACAATCGAACCCCGCTGCTAATTCTTCCGAAAAACATACTTTGGTACTTTTGGCAGATGTCAGTAACGTCAATTGTCGAAAACAATCGCATGGTGATTTCAATTACGAGTGGCTAGGGGCACTCGTAAATCGATATCATAGGTATGACAAATGTAAGTCACCAGTGAGTTTCAAAAATACGAACTTTCGGAAATCACTCACATCGGTGAGAATTAGTCACTTGAGATTCAAAAATCGATCCCCTGGTTAATCGGTAGTAGTTAAAAAGTTCCGCTGTGACACAAAAATTAACCATACAATTCTATGGGTAATGCAATTTGTTAAATACATGTCATGTTGTTTATATAAGGTCTCACAGTCTATTATTATTAAATATAATATTTATAAATAATTAGATTAAATGAATGTTACTTTTGCAATCTTTAAAGAAATGTTTTTATTTATTATCATCATAATGTTTGCCCAATATTTACAAAAGCTTCCAAACGGTTTTTACTTTTTTGTTCCGATAATTTCATTCTTTTGTCTGTAGAAAAAATAATAAATTATAATATAACAGTCATATCTATATTAATATTGAGATCGCTACTTCAAATCCGCTCTCTACTGATTACTGATCTATTGGAGCTGGAGCAGATCAACAGAGGAACAACAGCCACCTTACGGAAGACTACAGACAGACAGAGACCTGCTCTGCCTGTAGGTGTGTTCCTGGTGATGAGCAAAGTCGCCAGATCGCCCAAGGTTGCGCTGTGTTGAGAGTGAGGGACCTGCTTTTGTCTGTAGCCAAAACAACGAATCCTCAAATAGAAGGGACGGCAACGCTTCTTCTGGAATCGCAAGCATCCAAAGGCTTAGGTGTCGGTGGTGTGATTCTAAACATCAGTTTGCAGAAACCTGGTTTGCCACGGTCGTTGTATTAAAAAAAACTCAAGGCGTTAGTTAAAGGGATAATTAGGCCTTGCTATTCCCCTGGTTCACAGATCAGAGAATGCTGCAATAAGTTGAGGTAAGATGTTCAACATTCCTCTCACTTGAACAGATTGCGGCTTCCCTCTCTGAAGAAACTATAGAAGAAGGAATTAGGGTTTGATAAGCTCAGCTGCGGACTTTCGTCACTAATTTGTGTATTTATGTAGTGTCGGTATAGAATAGCAACACTCCTTTCTTCCCGGGGTTGTCGTAAAAGTAGTCTATGCTATGGGTTAAGGTTTGAAGTAGGGATGTTACGGAGGTGGTTTTATCGGAACCGAAGCCGAAACCGGAGTTTTTAAATTTGTTTTAACGAAACCGAAAGCGAATCCGAAACCGAAAGCGAACCCAAAAGCGAAACCGAAAGCGAAACCGAATCCGAAACCGGAACCGAATCCGAAACCGGAGCCGGAGGTGAAGGTAGTAGTAGGAGGTAGAGGGAAACTAATGTGAACCTAATCTATTTGTATATTTTATATTAAGGCGGACTCAGGCAGTTCCGCCCTTTCTTGAGTATGTTTTCTCACATATTTTACACTTTGCAGTGTTTGCGTCTACTTCAATAAAGTAGTTCCATATGGGACTTACTTTAGCCTTCATCCGCTTCATCGTCAAATGTTTTTGTCACTGTCACACTAACACTAACACTTTGAAAAAACACACTGCAGGCCGTGACGTGAACCAAAACAATAAACGAATGAGTAAACAATCGTACTATAAAACAGGTGGGGTGATTCCCGGGGAGACAAGTCAAAACCTGTTTGTACTCCTAGGCACACGCCGCGTGCCGCGGCCGCTGACTTTCGGCTCCGTTAAAACCTCCGCTTAAAATTAGACGAAACCGAAGCCGGAGCCGGAGGTGTTCGCTTCAAATTAGACGAAACCGAAGCCGAAGCCGGAGGTGTGAATTCAGCCGAAAGTTTCGGTATATCGGAGCCGAAGCCGAACCTCCGTAACATCCCTAGTTTGAAGTAGGCTAGCAATACGTCTCCGTTATAACAGTTTTTTTTTAAATATAGGATAACAACAGCCGTAGATATAACTAATACATAATGGCAGAGGCGTCTCTAGCCCATGTAGCGCCCGTGCGTGTGCAAACATTAATTACTCTAGCGCCCCCTATAGTAAGCGCACGGTCAAAATGGAATGGTAGCGGGCGGCGCTCGGCGCCCCCTAGGACCGCTGCGCCCGTGTGCAACGCACACCCTGCACCATAGGTAAAGACGCCTCTGCATAATGGTTTCTCCTTCGTTAGGCGGGCATAACATTGCCGCCGCATCCCGCTCCGGTGTGCCGAGCCGCGTACTAATTTTACCGCTCGGAGGTCGGTGCAGTGTGTGGTACCGTGCGGATTTTGTATACAAATTGAGGTACTAGAATACCACGAGAAAACCGCCGCGCCGTGCGTACTCCGCAGCGGGACGCGGCGGCAGTGTGATAACTGATAACCGCCTTAAAAACAATAAGTTTCTGTCAAAAAATTCATTTTGATACAAGCTTTGCTTTTGTACTTTTCTGTATACCGTCATCAATTACTCATTGAGACGATTCTAACGAGCCCAAACTCATCGGGGTTACGTCGGTTAAGTACTGAATTTCCATGGCCATCTTCTGTCTCCACCATCAGATCAGCTCGATGGTACCATAATATTGAATAGCCATCCAAACTATACTTTTAACCAAAATTCCAGCGCAATCGGTTGAAGATATATGTGCTTCAAAATTGAGTTGTAAGATTCTACCCAAACAAACATAGTTAGATACATAAATAGATATTGCAAGTTAAAATAGAAAGCTTGTAAAATTGCTAAAAGTGACAGTGGATTTGTTAGATCGGTTTCGCAAACCCATTTTTTGTTTGTAGCAAATTTTTTGAACAGTAAATTGAACAGTTTCGACGGAGACCCGCTGCGCGGGGCTCCTATGTCTGGGCAGTTTGCGCTTTGGGCATCAGAAGCTACCTAACGAACCTAACCTATTTAACCTACTCTTTCGCGATTGCAATGGGTTTCCTACGGGGAAGAAAAATTGAGACGTATTAAAATACCACTAAAATACGGAGGTAAGCTGCAGTGGAAAAAAGCGTCTAAAATAATCGCGTTCGAGAAAAAATGCGAAAATAAAATTAGCTAAGTACCTACAAAGAAAAAATAATTTTGGGGTAAGCGTTATTTGTAACTATGGGCCTTAGTTGCCTGAAATAAATGTTTTATTATTATTATTATTTGTATGTTTTTTCCATATCTCAGGACCATGGGGTCCCGGACTTTTGGAAGGCATGCGTGGGGCCGAAACCAACAGCGCAGAGGCCCTTTAAAACAAATATAATATAAAGCGAGGAGCGAGCGCTTTTATTATTATTAAACCCTCACCTTTGGCAAATTACTCATTCGAAGAAACCATCGAGGTTGTGATAGGTTCTCATATGTATGTAAGTATGTGGCCTAGATACAGCAGTGGACACCTTTCGGCTCATATGATGATGCTGATGATGAGCTGTGGTGTATAACATACCCGGCTTTATCAGCAGGTATAGGGTTGAGCGCGGCCCAGTTCCCACAGGCGTACTGATAGAAGTCGTGACAAGGGTCTGCTTCCATGTCCATATTGCGTTTCATGATGCTCGCCTGCGTCGCCCTTATGGATTTCTTGTCGCCTTGGTCCTTCCAGAATGCTTGAATACCTGCATTACAAACACGATTAGTTTGGGAATTAAATAGCTATCATTTCCAAACTTTGACGTATGTATCTGGCGAATTTGTCACCTCCAGTTCCATACTAATCGCAGCTTGATAATATCACACACAGTAGGTAAGTAATTGCGCTGGTTAGCGATCACCTACTTAAGTGTGCTCGTAGGTGACCACTTAGATGAGCTATTGAACTGAAATGATATTTTCTCGTATTCCTAATAAATACCTATTAATAACTATAAAAAATTGCATACGGCTGAATGTTTGTTTAGGATCTGTAGAATTTTGATTATCATCTTTAACTGAAAAAACCTTATCCAGTCAATTGCAAAAATATGTATCGATTTAATCCGCTCGAATAAATATGTACCGAAACCTTCATCCGCTGACATAAGAGCGATGGGACATATTTATGACTAGCTGTACCTGCGCTGCGACTTCGCTCGCATGGTAATGTGGTGGGAGTTCTAATTTAACCTATCAAGTAAAACGTTGAACAAACCTATTTTAGCTAAAATGCCGTTCAAATTCGTTTGTCTTTCTGATATTTAAATGAGTAAGAAAGGGACAAAACTCGTTTTATTTAACACAGGTATTTTAAGTATTATTAATAAGGGGGTAAAAGTTTAGTAGATGTTTGTGGCAATAGATCCAACAGGTAGGACACAGGCTGCAGCATATAAAGTTTATTGAGTTCTCTCTCTCTCTTCTCTACATATTTTGAACACTGTTTTATATTAAATAAATAAAAACGTGATAATTGAAATGATCTTGAGTCACTGGTAAAGATGTGTTTAGGAATTAATAAAAGATAATCCTTTCGAGTACCCATTGACCGGTAAGTGTTTACGCGAAACAAAAGATCTCTTTTTAATTAGACAACCATTGACTTACTATTACTACGGTATAGACAGGCAACCCAGATCATTTTTCTAGGCGTCTTTCTTCCAATCAGGCCGCAATCTTGGAAAATTAAAGAGTAGGTATGTAAACGTGCAGTAGATGCGACAATTTTATGAGTTCGGATTCATTATGGCCATAGCGTGATTTAATACATTCGTTTAAAAAAAACTACTTATTGATTTAATCACCGACATTTGTAAATTTTTGATACTGGATATCTTTATAGTTCCCGAGGATGCACTGTGTTGATGCAATTTGTCTCAGCGATTGGTGTCAGATTTGATGACTGTTCGTACCTGACTGTACTTCACTCCACTTTATTGTTAATGTCCGTACCTGACTGTACTTCACTTCACTTTATGATATACCCGGTTGTATTTACTTGTTTTTTGGTTACTGATTTGAGCTTGAAGGCGACTTGACCCCATGATTTCAGGAAAAATCTCGTTAGCGTGTTTCTACTAAGGATATCGGCATCTAGCGGCTAATGAATGAACTAATTTTGATATGTACATAATTTCTTTAATGTTCCGTCGGCGACGTGTGGCGTATCGTGTGTGCTACTTAAATATTGCTACTAGTAACGCCATCTATTAGATATTTATAGCTTCTACAAATCTCAACATCCTCCGCCGCCAAGGAAGTATTCCTTGCTCTAGTTAGAAAGTCTACACAGCTTGGTAATCGATCGTTGTGTGATCCCAAAAGCTGTGCGGATGTCGTACATACGAGTCAATCCATCAGTGCCAGTGTATTTCTTCAGTACTCTACCGACTCTCCAGTTCGCTGGTGGATATCTAGGATCTTTGATTAATACCAATTCATCAAGTTCTAAATCCTTTTGTGTTGTATTCCATTTTGGACGTAGTTGTAATCGAGAAAGGTATTCTGCTTGCCATTTCTTCCAAAAATCTCTTAGCATGCGTTGAGTCAATTGCCATCTCGATAAGCTTGATATTGTACTCTGATCATAACTACGATCTGGTAAGCTGATTAAGGGTTCGCCAACCAGAAAGTGAGCCGGTGACAAATAGTCTAAATTATCACCCAATGGAGCCAGTGGACGTGAATTAAGACACGCTTCTATCTGCGTCAGTACGGTGTATATCTCTTCAAATGTTAGTGTTGAATCTTTCATTATCCTTTTCAGGTGGTATTTTGTCGATTTTACACCCGCCTCCCATAATCCTCCAAAGTTTGGTGCTCCAGGCGGAATATATCTCCATCGAGTACCTTTGTCATCTAAACTCTTAAGTAGTTCCTCTGGGACTTCGTTGCGACCTTGCTGCCACATCTTTAACAATTCTTTTTCAGCTGCAACGAATGTAGTACCATGATCACTCCAAAGCTCCTTGCAATGCCCTCGCCTAGAGATGAATCTCTTCAAAGCAGCGATAAACGCATCAGTGGTCATATCGCTGACTAATTCAAGGTGTATGGCTTTAGTAGACATGCATATAAATAACGCAATATACGCCTTGAATGTTTTAGCTCCTCGGCCTTTACTCATTCTACACGTGATGGGGCCAGCGAAGTCAACACCGCTTACTAAGAAGGGGCGTGAAGGCTTTACTCGTACTTCCGGTAAGTTTCCCATCAATTGAGTGCTGGTTTTGGCATTATATCTTGCACACGTAACACATTTTCTATAAAAATGTTTAATTGATGAACCTCCTTTAATAATCCAGTATTTGCTTCTCAAATATGGTGTCATCAGATGAGGTCCTCCATGAAGAGTGTTTCTATGAGCATCATCTAACAAAACAGGTAAGAGTGCGTTATCTTTTGATATAATTATTGGATGCTTTTGTTCCATACTCAAATCTGCGTATTTCAGTCTTCCGCCTAATCTCAGAAGTCCTTTATCATCTAGATAAGGTGTGAAGGGTAGAAGGCGACTGCTTCTCTTAATTGTCTTCCCATTCTTCAGGGCGTTCATCTCATCAGGGAATTCTATCTCCTGTGACATCTTCAAATATAAAGTAAATGCTTCATCTTTTTCTTCACAGGTTATATGCTTAGTAAAATCTTTTTCTTCTTTCAGAACCTTCAGCCATCTTCTACAATATGCTACTACATCCACAAGTTTCTGCAAGGACGAGTATTTCTTCAAAAAGCTAAGTTTTTCAGTGTCCAAGTCCAGAAATGTTGTTTTACATTTTACTTGCAACCGTTTCTCAAGATCTGTTTCAGGTACAGAGTCTCTCGGTACGCTGAAGTCAGGTTGTTGTAAGAAATCCGGACCACTGAACCATAACTGATGTTGTTTCAGCTTGCTAGGGAACAGACCTCTTGAAGCTGGATCTGCTGGGTTCTCCTTTGTATTGACATATAACCAGTGAGTGTCTAAGTTGCTTCTAATATCTAAAACTCTGTTCTTCACATAAGGTGTCCACCTGTTCGGATCTCCTTTTAACCAGGCCAAAACCACCTTTGAATCCACCCACGCATATGTCTGTTGTAACTCTATGTTCAAAACATTCATGACATGTTTCATCAGTTTGCTCAATAAAAATGCACCGCATAACTCCAGGCGTGGCAAAGACAGTGGTTTGACAACTGGTGCTACCTTAGTTTTCGCCGTTATTAAAGACACTCGACATTGTGATCCATCTTTGTTCACCACTCTTATGTAGACTACTGCAGCATATCCTGTCGGAGATGCGTCAGAGAATCCATGTAGCTCGATCGCTGAATATCCATTGGCACCAGTCCACCGTGGAAGTTGTATATCTGACAACGCAGGTAAGTCATCTTGGAACTGAATCCATTCTTCCTTTAGATCTGATGATAACTCTTCATCCCAATCTAGCTTCTCTAGCCATAACTTCTGCATGAACCTCTTGGCAGTCATGATAGCTGGTGCTACCCATCCCAACGGATCGAAAAGAGAAGCGATCTGAGCGAGTACATTTCTCTTAGTGACATTTCTGACATTCTCAGTGTCAATTCCCTTTTGTGTAACTTTCAGGTTGTCTTCGTCTGTGTTCCAAATTATACCTAGTGTCTTTATGAGGCTCTTTCTGTTCATATCTAAGGTAATTGCGTTTCCTCTCCTCTCAGGTTGTATGGCAGACATGAATTCTTCGCTGTTAGAAGCCCACTTTTGTAGTTCTAAGCCTCTCTTGCTCATCACTTGTTGGAGCTGCTCATGTGCTTCTAATGCAGACTTTACATCGTCAAAGCCCGTAAGTACATCGTCCATGTAGAAGTCTCTGTTAATGATTTCAGATACTGTAGGAAATGCTTCTCTTTCTTCTTTGGCCAGCTGTTTTAAGGTTCTAATCGCCAAATACGGGGCTGAGGCTGTACCAAATGTGACTGTGAGCATTCTGAAATCTTGAATTTCTTCATTTGGATCGAATCTGTACACAATTCTTTGATAGTCAGTGTCTGTTTCTCGCACTTTAATCTGACGATACATCTTGACGATGTCTGCGACGAAGCATATCTTGTGTTGTCTCCATCTCATGATGACGTCTCTCAACTCCTCCAGTAGAGTTGGGCCAACTAATAATTCATCATTGAGAGATACTCCATTACTTCCTTTGCAGGATGCGTCGAATACGACTCGTACTTTTGTTGTCTCTCTATCCTCACGTACTACTGCATGATGCGGCAGGTAAACTGTCTTCATAATATATCTCCATTAGGTTTATCCACCCGTTCCATGTGACTCAAGGTAAGGTACTCTTTGATAACATTGTCATACTCTGTTTTCAATTTGCTGTTGTGTGCTAGCTTCCTCTCAAGACATTCCAGTCTTTTCACAGCAATTGTGCGGGAGTGTTCGGGTAGAATCGGTGTGTCTCGTACGAATGGTAGTCCCACTATGAATCTTCCATCCTTGTCTAGAGACAAGGATGGAAGATTCATAGTGGGAGAGGTAGTGTAGTGTAGTGGGTGAGAGCTAGTGTTTTCTCATAAATCTCTTCAGCTCTTGTCTCAAGTGGCGTCAGAGTGTGTTTGCTCTCAATTTCTAGCGTGTCCGATTCCCAAAATCTTTGCAGCATGTTGTCAAGTCTTACATTTAAATGCATGCTAACAATTCTTCCATTTTTCCCGTACTCTGTGGGTGCTCCTCCTGATATTATCCAACCGAATAATGTCTGTTGCGCTAACGGAGATCCTGGTTCGCCCTTGATGACGCCGCTCATAAGTATGTCAGTATAGACGTTGACACCAAGTAACAGATCTATTTTTCCAGGACTGTGGTAAGTAGGATCAGCTAGTTCCAATCCGTGTAGTTGAGTCCATTGTCTTACATCAATCTTCGTGACAGGTATGATTTCGGTGACTTGTTTTATCACGTAGGCGGTGCAGGTCATCTTGTAGTTGTCGTTTATTCTCGATACGACTTCTATCTCCGCCGCGTGCGTAATTGGAGTCGACATTTTTCCAACACCTGTAACTTGTCCATCCACATTTGTTCTCTTGAGTTGTAGTTTTCGTGCTGTTTCTTCTGTTATGAAGGACTCTTGAGAACAAGGATCTATAAGGGCTCGAACTACTTGCGCTCCTCTGCTCGTCGTAATATTCACTAGTGCTGTAGCTAAAAGAGTAACCTGACTTTGTGATGCACAGTGAGATATTATCTTAACCGGCGGTGTAGTTTGTTCTTTTTTTTCTTTCTCGTTGTTTTCTTCTTCTAATACCGGGTACGATTTCGTAACGTGCAATAATGTGTGATGCTTCCTCTTGCAACGCAGGCATGAAGTATTGCGTTTGCAAAATCTAACACCATGTCCAGACCGTAAGCAGTTGAAGCAAAGACCTCGTGTTTGTACTTCTTGGGATCGTTGTTCGGGATCCAGCTTCGTAAACTCCTTGCAGTTGAATATAAAGTGATCCTCATTACAGAAACCACATTTTTGTTTGGAATCTGCAGTGCTGCTATGCGGGGCAATTGCATGGAATGCTTTGGTTTTGAGTTGTGGCTTCTCTCTTGGGTGTGCAGTTTGAATCATCTCCAGTACTCTAAACCTTCCCTCTAAGAAAGCGTTAAAGCGGTCCAAAGTGGGTAACTCTTCAACAGACAATGACTTCAAGTCTTCTTCCCATTGTTTATGTGACTCAGCATCTAACTTGTTCACTAGTAGATGGATGATTATGGGATCCCAGTTGTCGATGCTTATGTCATTGTTCTTCAGGCTATGCAGACATTCTGATGTCGTATCTAGCAGCTCTTTGACACCTTTAGCTGATTCAACACTAAGCTTCTTTTGACCCAAAAATCTATTTAAGATTGTATTCACCACGATCCTTTTGTTATTGTACCGATTATGCAATGTCTTCCAAGCCACTTCGTAGTTCTTTTCAGTAATCTGAATGTGTTTTAGTAGTTGCTCCGCTTCACCAATAAGACAACTCTTCAAGTAGTGCAGTTTCTGCACTGGGCTCAATGAACTCTGGTTATGAATGAGAGATGTGTAGAGATCCTTAAAAGTCCCCCAATCATTGTAATTTCCATAGAACTGTGGTATGTTGATCTTAGGTAGCTTCACTTCTTGGCAATGTGGTCTGATGGATTGAGCTTCATTTCCTGTTATGTCACTTGATTGAACTTGTTCCAAAATTTCAAACATATCTGCTTTGGTGTTTAAATACTCCTCTTCTCCAATGCAGTATACATCTTTCGCAAAATATTCATGGTTCTTTCGTTGTTCCGCTGTCGCTTTCATCAATAACTCTCGATGTGTTTCTTGAAAAATCTCCCAATGTTTATCTAAGTTCTCAACTCTCACTTTCACATAAGCTTTAGTAAGTCGAGCCTTAGGACACTTCTTGAAATTTGCAGTAGTCTTCTTAAGAGAGCTGAAGTTATCCAATTGAACTATGTATAACGAATCCATTTTTGCTAAGTCCAATTCCAGACTATTCTCTTAACAAATCTCAACTCAAATTTTTTTGCAAAATTTTCCAAGTCCTTGAAACACGATTTTCTTCTAAGTCCAAAACAACGCGAAATATTCTAAGTCTCGGAACCATAAAATTTTACTAAGTCCTAAACAACGCGAAATATTCTAAGTCTCGGAACCACGAAATATTTCTAAGTCTAAAACACTTCTGAATATTCTAAGTCCCACTAATCGCGAGAAATTTTACAAGTCCAAACTTTTGAAACGATCTTACTCGAATATAGTCCTTAGTGCAATCCAATAAAGCTCACTTTTCACTACACTATCACTCGCGTTACAGTCTGATCCGGTTCGAAGGACCAAATGATCGTACATGACTGTACTTCACTTCACTTTATTGTTAATGTCCGTACCTGACTGTACTTCACTTCACTTTATGATATACCCGGTTGTATTTACTTGTTTTTTGGTTACTGATTTGAGCTTGAAGGCGACTTGACCCCATGATTTCAGGAAAAATCTCGTTAGCGTGTTTCTACTAAGGATATCGGCATCTAGCGGCTAATGAATGAACTAATTTTGATATGTACATAATTTCTTTAATGTTCCGTCGGCGACGTGTGGCGTATCGTGTGTGCTACTTAAATATTGCTACTAGTAACGCCATCTATTAGATATTTATAGCTTCTACAAATCTCAACAATGACAAAGTCCTATTTAAGGTCCACGCGGATCGTCAGATATCGATTTTGATAGCAATCGCATAACAGACGGCCAATTTATATTTTCCACCTAACCCAACCTACCCTAACTACTAGGTAAGTTCTACAACCATAACGCGAGTCCGAGTCCCTTTCTATTAAAGGTAATTATTAAAAATATTAAAGTAATATGTTTCTTTTTTTCATATTTTAATGTTTCAAATCGCACTATCACATTCTTCTAAATCTTGTGTATGTTCCCGCCATTGCCAACTTAATGAATGTGTGTTGCAGACTTTATGATAAAAGTATTTTCCTGTATGTTGGCCAATGGCGGAATGTCAACTTGAAGGCGCGAAGTGCGAAGTTATAATACCGCCTTAATACTGACGCGCTTGATAATTAATGTTTATAAAAGGCCCGTTCTATACTGATTTAACACATACTGTTTATTGCTGATAAATATAAATACTGACAAACCAGCACGGCTATCACAAGAGCGCGCGCGAGCTCTCTCGTTTTTTCTCGAACTATCCGTCTCTCTCTTATTAGAAAACTTAGAGAGAGAGATAAATCGAGAGAGCTCGCGCACCGTCTTGTGATACCCGTGCAGTATCGTTATCGTAAGCGTTGTAACAGAAACTCAAGTAGACTTTATGGCTGAAAGCGAGACCAGCGCTATGCCATGCCATTAAAAAAAAGGACGTGTCAGACTTTTGACGTTAGACGTTATTTTGTTGAAATTTGTTGATACATTTATTGAAATTACGCCTCAATACGAATTTAGCGCATATAAGTTTCCATATCAGAATCGATTATTTTTTTATGCTTTATAAATTTATAATTTAACATGCGTTTTGTGAAGGTCTATCACAACACCGGATCGAAATCATTACTGTTGGATAGATATGGCAAGCCCGCAATTTTAACGTCACTGACAGAAAGTTGACAGATATGGCGGCTACGATTTCAAGCAGAAGAAATGAATAATTTAATGGTCTTTCGTCGGGGATGCTTCTCAAGCGGAGCTTCTGACGCTGATTGCATTATTGACGACTGACCAAACTACCGAACAACGTCGCTTTATAAGCAAACTTGACATTGGCGAAATCATCTTAACTTAGATGGAAGCCATTTTTTAAAAATTGAATTTGAATTGAATAATTTAATGAGATCAAATGTTTCCGAAAATTAATTAGTCGTCGCAGTCCACAGACCACGTAATGGTCTGTGTCGCAGTCGGATAAAAACTATCCTGAAACGGAAGATAGAGTAATAATGTACTTATAAAAAAAGAAACATGTTTTCCGTTCATGGGAAGCTGATATCACGCGGGACACACCAATGCTTAGTTTGATACTGGCTGGGTTCCTTTTTTAATTTAGAGATTTATTATAAGTGAGAGATAAGTTGTATGCACACTTACTTTTGCACTTGACTGTCTTTCAGGTGGTCTAAACTGATTTAACCGGCCCTACCTACTTTATTTAAGGAACACTATTAAATAAAACCGATGGTGTATATGTATATAAAAACCGGTCAAGTGTGAGTCGGACTCGCGCACCGAGGGTTGTCCCCCATTCATAGGTCGCGGTAACATTACCGCGATAGATTGGTCTAGATTAGGCAATATTTTCGCATCCATGCATAATCGGAAAATTGCTCTGAATAATTTTAGCACAGCAATAGGCCTAACCTTGACGCTGCACGGTTTTAGGTCAAGTGTCAATTGGATAATGTGATCGGTAACCAAGTCGTTGTCGACCAATTTGATGTAAATAGAGACCTATATTAAAGTTGACTTGCTTACTAGTTATGACGTCACGATAACTACGATAAAAATTCGCTTACGATTAAGTGGCCGCAATATGACAACTTTTAGCGCATTCCACAAAAACCTTTAGTAGAAAGAGGCCTGCTTCTTCTACTAAAGGTTTTTGTGGAATGACTTTCGTAACCTTCCTTCCCTAGTGGGTCAGATATTATTAAGCCCCGGATCTGCTCCACCACATCGTCGAGGGGGCCCCGGTCCACGTGGGTATGGGGCCCCACTATGCTGTAGCGATATTAAATATAATGCGTAACCCATCATAAGACACCTGAATGTGGCGGAGTCGGCTTATACAAATGCGCGGAGGACTCCCTCTCCTCCTCCAGCTCGGGCTGGCCCCGGATCTGCTCCACCACGTCGCCGAGGGGGCCCCGGTCCACGTGGGTATGGGGCCCCACTATGCTGTAGCGATATTAAATATAATACGCAACCCATCATAAAATACCTGAATGTGGCGGAGTCGGCTTATACAAATGCGCGGAGGACTCCCTCTCCTCCTCCTCCAGCTCGGGCTGGCCCCGGATCTGCTCCACCACGTCGTCGAGGGGGCCCCGGTCCACGTGGGTCTGGGGTCGTACGATGCTGTTCGAATTTTTTATATTTCGTCAATCGGATGGTGACATTATGAACAAGAACATAATGATATCATTATATACACGTATATATAGGTAGATAGGGGAAATATAGGTGCCTAGGTACCTACAGATAAAGTCGTTTACTGTTAAATTCTTTATGACATTGACATAAGATTGAATTTCTCCTGACCTGTGGAAAAGGCTTTTCTGTAACTATACAAGGTGTATTTTATTATACTGAAAACCTCAGACACCCCAACTGAGTTTTTTAATCCTTAATAAGATTAATACGTCCATTTACAAATACGTTAATTATTTCAAAAGATATTCGTTGGTTTTCTTTATCAAGCAGATCTACTTGATTCGTAACTCTACACTTGTAATCACTAATCAGTACTTGTCAGTGACGTAGATCCTGACGGACGTTCACCTCACAACAACATCCTCCAACATTTCTCTGATTCGCGTATGTTGCCTTCGTAACTTTTAGACCCGGCACAATAAAAAAATATTTTTCAAAAAAAATACAACCTACCTTAAAAGATGGTGCAATCGATTCAGCTTTCGATTCTGAACAAACTACTTTCAGGTTTTCAGTTATATGATTTACACCTTGTATAGCACTATGTCTGTAAGCGTAAATCTTTCATATCCATTGTTTTCAAGTTGGTAAGATTTGAGGGCATAACAATGCCATCTGAATACTTAATAACAATTTTATTATGTCAAAAGTATTTGGGTAATATTCTTTACGCTTTATTCTTTAATATATTGAGTCATTGTTCATAGTACATTGAGGTGTTACAAGCATAGATGGTAAGTACATGACACCCTGTAAAGGGCACTCAATATTTGTTGATCTTAAATCAAGATTCATATAATATCAGGAAATTTTACTAAAAGATGCAAACCGCATTACGGATACAGTACAATATACTACCTAATACCTACACTCGTAATTATTTCTCCCCTCATATAAGTGCGCCGCCTCATATAAGCCGTAATTCTTTTTCATATAATTAACTGTATTTAGAAAGTTATGTACCTATACCGTATCATATTGAATTAATAAATTACCTAATTCACGTTAAATGTTTACTATTGGCCCTTGAAAATAGCATTAACATTATAAGAATTTTGTTTGTACTTACACGAGAATGTCAAATTGATAGATTTCATGAAAATGTATAACATGGTGTTGTTGATCCATACTGGATATTACCATGAATCGATGATAATAGTTTGTCTTATCAATCCTGTTTAAGCCGCATCCGCAATTCCGCAACCCCACGATCCACGAGATGGGGAACGGAATGACCTTGGTTTCATATCCCTATTGCCTGACTACGGCAGAGGTAGAGCTGACAGGAAGAGATAATGTGTTAGCAGTCCATGTCTGTATCATGTTGCAGATATTCGCAAAATGTTGCGGCGTTTTTGCGGATGCGGATGCACTGCAATCGACGACAAACGACAAGAAAGAACGCTTACCGCGCGCGTTTCAGTTATTTTTGCCATTAGAAAAACAAACTTAATTTCGTTTCTGTGGCCAAGACCAGACGCGCCTTTTATTTGTTCGCTATTATTGTAATTTAGTCTCCACGTGTTTGATGATTGCGTGATATCATAAAATGGACGTTGATTTGACGTTTTCAGTGAGTGACCCCAAAATCCGCATCCGCGGATGTCAGTAAAGTCGTATCCGCGGCATCCCTGCCCCCCTATTCTGTATCTTCTTTTAAGCTCACCTCAACGCTCACCCACAAATACATCTTGACACCGCGATGCGAAGTAACCAAACGTCGGTAGAGGTCTAGTTTCGTGACGGGTGAACGGCGGGGTGAGCCGCTATAGCGCGTAGCGAATAACAGCCCTGGTGTGTATTTACGTGCGTGCCACCGTAGCGTTTAAGATACTGAACCAATTTTGATGTAAAACCTATCAATCAGTTAGGCTCTGGGTGACATAGTCTACCTTTTGTATGTTTCTTTTTTCAGTTACTTTTCTACAGTCGGGAACGGGATACAGTTTTTTGAACTTTTTGTGTTTGTTTCGCTGTTATACATAGCTTCGTACCGCTCATGCCACCATCGCGCTGGACACAAGCGGCTTTAGTTAGACAAGAATAGCGCTGATCGCCGATTAGGGTCAAACACGGTACGTTTGTTCACCGGTGACCAGCCTAGCAAATGATCACAATGCACAATGGTTTGATACACTTAACATTCACGTGCGAGTTGATGCTGATGTTATTTAGTTGATTCGTTCAAGACAACTACGTAGTTCGTTTCGCATTGTTAAGAGCGTACATTTTATTATAGGTAAGTGCCCTATTAGAGCATGATTTCATGAAACTCGGATAAAGACCTGACTCAGATCAACTTAAACGCCTTAAAAAGTTATATGAGAATGGCAAAACCGGTCTCTATGAGGTCGAGAAATTGATAAAGCAAGGTCTCATTTCTGGGTAAACTGGTTTTCTCCAGAAAAACACGAAAAACGGCGAACAAAGCTCAGTCGGCAAGTACCTGGGAAGGTACTTTTATTATAAGTAAGTATTATATAGCCTATGCACTTATTAGTGAAATCATAATGATGTTATGTTGACGGTATCAAGGGATGGCGTATTTTGTTGCGTGTGTCGAATAGAGGTTGAGCTAGGTTCACGAACCTTTCAAAGCCTTCCTTTTCTTGTTGACTGCTGGTTTCTGCCGAGTCATAAGTATAGTCTTCATAGCTCTCTGCCGTCCTGTCTCGGTCGCGCTCTCTCACGTCGGGATGATGGAACAAGGGATCTTCTTCCCTTGAGCTTAAAAACTAATCTTGTTAAATGACAATAAAATTTGGTTTTCTAAAGTTTGACTTATAATAACACTACTAGGTACTTGCTCTGTAGTAGTGTTGTGTTTCTGGAGGTGAGCAAGGTCGCCAGAGCTCTCGAGGATGCGTTGTGTTGAGAGCGAGGGAATTTGTTCCTTCAGCTCTCAACACAGCGAATCCTTAAACAAGACTTGGGAGTTGCATGCGTCTATAGGCTGCGGTGTCCGCTTACCATCAGGCGGGCCGTACGCTTGTTTGCCGCCGTCGTTGTATAAAAAAAAAAATATAACGAACTAGCTTCTGCCCACGGCACCGTCCGCGTGGAACTCGTTTATATCGTAACTCCATACAAATTTTCAACCCCCATTTCACCTCCTGAGGGGATGATTTCCGGGACAAAAACTATGATATGTCCGTCCCCGGGATTCAAACTATGTCCATACCAAATTTCATTCCAATCGGTTAAGCCGTTTAAGCGTGATTGAGTAACAAACATCTAAACATTTAAACATCCAAACATCTACACATCCAAACATCCCAACTTTCGCATTTATACTCGTAATATTAGTAGTAGTAGTATTTAGTAGGATTAGTATAGATTTAGTCACATGTAAGACGAGGTAAGTATTGTATCGTATGTCTAAAGCCATTTAATTAGATACTGTGGCCAGTTCAGGAGCAAATCGCATCACACGCTTCAAATATGCCATTTTTCGACAATAACTTCGTGTTCAGATGTTCGTGTTGAGTGCCGTATTTACTACGAAGTAGAGCATGGCGGAAGTACCATGGCTGTGTTGTCACTACTGAAATACTGAATAACTGGACAAATTCTTACACAAATTGACCAAGTCCCAAACTAAGCAAGCTCCATAGTTTGCTTAGTTTTAAGTATTAAATACGTACTTGAAATATCCACGACTCAGGAAGATTATATTCGTGCTCATCACACACATAAATGTCCTTACTGGGGTTCGAACCCAGGACAGTGGTCTTACAAGTAGCTAGTGAGCTACGTGTACGTAGGGTCCCCAAACGGAAAACCCACAGAAGATGAAAAATGTTTCAGACTTACTTGTAATCTTGCGAAGTACGCGAGAACTTGCTATTCCGCTTCGGCCTAGCTGGTGCATTGGTTTTCAACCACCACGAGTTCCAAAAAAAGTTGTCACTAGAATCTTCGTCCGTTTCCAGACTTCTTTTGGACTTCCTCTGAGCATGCATCACCTCGTCGACAGGCAAAAAAGACGTCTGAAATCCGTGAAACAGATCCCTTTCCTCAGGAGGTATTCCCTCCAACTTGCTGTATACCTTTGGAATATTTTGAGTTACATACGAATCTTCAGAATGAGCCTCGTTGATTATGAAGCAAGCGACGACGACGAAAGTTAGAAATGCTATAGTTAAGGTAACTGTCCAAAGATTAGCAGTTTTAGGGTTTTGTTTGATAGTTATTCCATTGGAAACCCGCGTGTCTGCCCGCGTCATGGCAGCTTTTGACTGCCTTTGTCAGTCTGATTGACGGACGTTCGTAAGTGGAACATAACACTACTGCGTGGCGCCTATTGTGGTGATTGTGAGTCCGAGTCGGTGGATTTGCTACGTAAATTGCGCGGCACGAACCGGTATGTCGCCGGTAAAAACAGGACTAAATTGCTATGAAAGTCTGCAGTATGTCTGTATGAGGTCTGTATGAGTGGTGTCTGTAGTATAAGTTGTAAGGTGGGTACGTAACCTATTTTATTTATTCGACCTCTTTCGTTAAAAATATAAAGTCTTCTTACCATAAATAAATGCTTTTTGACAGTATTTGCGTATAAATTTGACGTTACTTAAGACATACTGTCTTGTTAATAACTTTTTGCTATATTTTTGTGATTCTAATATTAATAATAGTTAACTAATAAATAAAAATGCAGTCAGTGAATAGTCATCAAAGTCATCATAGTCAACACATTACTTTTGACGAAGTATCAAAACAAATGCATAATTTGAGGGATCTTATACTATGGGATATTCAGCAAGGTTTTGGTATGTAACATAAGTTCTTTGTTCACCATAGTTTACCGTAAGTATTAGACATTCGATTCCCGACAAGGGCAATTATTTGATAACAACAAGCATAGGAATATCTATGACTATTTTGGGACCCAGTCCATCAGAGCGACATTATTTCCTGACTGGGCTATTTAACTGTGCATTTCCAAGTACAGTGCCTATTTAGATGACTACCTACCTACTTTAGCCTAGTTGCCAGGGCCGTCTTTAACCTATAGGAGGCCCTGGGCATATTAGGATAATGGGGCCCCTATGACTTTGTATTTGATCTGAGGGGGGCCCCTATCGATCGCGGGGCCCTGGGCACTTGCCCAAAGTGGCCACTGGGAAAGAGGGGTCTGCTAGTTACTCACGCTGCCTACGAATCTTGTCAGAGTCATGGATGTTTTGCTATAGCAAATATGACTATTTCTATAACATAATATGTATTTATCTATAAAAGTAGGTATGCACATCGTCACCGTACCCATACACACACCACAACACAAGCTGTAGGTATAGAGCTAAGTACACAGAGTTAAGGTAAGATTGCCTCCCTAATATTTATTTATTTATTTTAATTTTGTATTAGGCAGTAATGTCTGTGTCTCTTTTTTAAGAAGAATAATAGCGCCGGCTTTATGGAACCCGGTATATTTTCAAAACAACTTCAAAAGTATCGATCTATTGACGTTATTTTAATTGCTGCAGCCATCATGAATATCATGATACGAGGGTCAAACTGAAAGTTCTTAGAAAATCAAAAACTGAGCAATCAAGCAACTTATTACTTTTATTATATCTTTTCAAAATAGCCTCCCTTCACATCAATACATCGCTGCATTCGATAGAACCACTGAGAAAAGCACTTTGCCCACTCGTCCTTAGGGGTCTCTTCGACGGCCTTTTGAAACGCAGCCACTGCTTCGTCGGCGTCCATAAAACGTTTTCCTCGAAGTTTTTCTTTAATTTTTGGGAATAAATAAAAATCACAAGGTGCAAGGTCGGGGCTATAAGGTGGGTGACCCAGTAATTCCACGTTTGCCGTCGCCAAATAGTCGATCGTTTGCTTGGCGGTGTGCGATGAGGCGTTGTCGTGGTGAAGCAGGATCCTACTGCGAGGCCGTTTTTCTCGAACTTTTTCCAAGACAAGTGGTAAACAATTGTTAGTGTACCACTTCGCAGTAACTGTTTTTTGATCCTCTAAAATAATTGTTGCGTAATGACCAGTCCTTCCGAAGAACGAGGCCACCATCTTTTTTCCCACACTTCGACCTCTCTTCACTTTAGTAGGCAACTCCTCGGAAGGAAACACCCACTCAGCAGAGTCTTTTAGTTTCAGGATCATAACAGTAAATCCAGCTTTCGTCACCCGTAACTACGTCGAACACAGCATTTGAGTCACCTCCGTTGAATCTTTGACCCATTTCACGGCACCAATCAACACGACGGACTTTTTGGGCTTCTGTCAAATTATGAGGTATCCACCGGGCACAAAGCTTCCTCACCGCTAAATGTTCATGGAGGATTTTGTGGACTTGACTCATACCAATGGCTAAGCTTGTACGAATCTGCTGATAGGTTACTCTTTTGTCAGTCTCTATCATACGCCGCACAACACTGATGTTACCTTCAGTAGTCGCCGTAGAAGGCCGGCCCGCACGCAGATCATCAGTGAGATTAGTGCGGCCACGTTTAAATTCATTAAACCAGTTGTAAATAGTAGCACGAGATGGGGCTTCATCGTGAAAGGCCAATCGAAGTCTATCATAACTTTCTTGTTGACTTAAATTACATCAAGTCGTAAAAAATCATTGCTCGAAAATTTTCTCGCGTTAAATTCATGCTCACGTAGTACACACAATTTTCAATTTGCCGCCAAATCGTAAAACAAATGACAATCGAGTGGAATTCGTACACAAAAATATTAAGAAAGAGTTCCATTTTCAAATTTTGAACTTATTTTTTTATTATATTTATTACAAGTGGCCAGTTCTAAAGACTTTCAGTGTCGCCCTCGTACCATTGCTGCCACCTTTGCACCGCTTGATTAAAAGGTGTGTTCAGAAATATCGCTGCGCTAACACTGTTGCCGGCTCGGAACATTACATTTGGAAAATTTTCCTATATTTTTAAATTTATATTTATTTACTAGCTTCCGCCCGGGACTCCGTCCGCGTGGAACTCGTTTATATCGCAGCTCCATACAAACTTTTACCCCCTCATTTCACCCCCTTAGGGAATGATTACGGGGATAAAAAGTATCCTATGTCACTCTCCAGCTTCTAAACTATCTCCATACAATAAATCACATCAATACGACGCTCCGTTGCGACGTGAAAGAAGGACAAACATACAAACACACACACTTTCGCATTTATAGTATTAGTAAGGATGGTTGTTAGTTACGAAACACAGGACAGGATTGGAAATGGCAGGGGCTGGAAATATCACCAAACCAATTTATAAGCATTATTCAATTATAGTAAAGATGCCTGTAGATGGAGCGTAAACGTGACCATAATTTGTACAGTCAGCAGCAGAAGTAGCTGCGCAAAATAACACGCTCAAAATTATCTACACACCCCATTTGGTGACTATGAGCATCCACCAGAATTGTGTGCGGTAGCGGAGCGGTGTGCGAGGATTTCCACCAATGGGAAGGGATGCGTAAACGAGCCTGATGCTATTGGTGGAAATTTTCTTCGTACACCGCTCCACAACCTCGAATAACTCTGGTGGACGCATTCCCGTGCAAGTAGAGTCGTGTGAAAGTAGACGTACGTCTACTTGTGCTGCTGACTGTCTACGAACATGAGTTTGGTACAGTCAAGGGCACCAATATGTATACACCACAAAGTCTCAAAAATATGCAATCAGACCTAGTTATTACTGCCCCCCTGCTACCCTTATTCCTGCAACAATAAGGTTGTAGTATACATATTTATGAAACTTTGAGTGAATATATTGGTGCCCCTGATGACTGTACAACTACATCAAGTTATTAGTTTTAATACTAAATGGTGGTAAACAAGAATACGACCTGCCTGGTGGTAAGACCGTAACTTTGAACACTTGCGAGTGCAGATATTCGTTGTGTCGACACCTAGATAGAGACATTCATACATGTCGAAATAAATCCAGTTAACTCGAACAAAAATTAGGGCTTAAAGCTCGCCAACCGATTACCGAGTAAAAAAAGCGGCCAAGTGCGTGTCGGACTACGCACAACGAGGGTTCCGTGCCTATTAAAAAGGTCGTATCGTTACTGAAATCTTATGGCACTTACGTGCTTTTCTTTAAGGAAGGCAGTTTTTTAGAAATACCTCAAAAACCTTTGAACCGATCTTGTTCAAAACAATTTTCGCTGAAAGAATTTAATAAGCCCTATGAGCATGATTTTTTTCATATTTTAAAATACACGGTTCAAAAATTAGAGAGACACAATTTTAGTGACTTCCAAGGCGATTATCTCCGATTCTATTCACTTAATCAAAAAAATTGCTGAGAAACCTTATATTTATTTTGAAAGGCCTATCGATTGATGTGCCACATGTGGGCTTGCAATGAAAAAAAAATTGTTGACTTTCTGTGTTATGTATGGAGTGCACCCCTAAAAAAATTTTTTTTTAGTAATTGAATTACAAAACTATGTAGCGGTTAACAAAATACACCGATCCTCAAAATTTTATTCAAATATAGTTTTCGAGTAAAATGCCTGTGACATACGGACGGACAGACAGACAGACAGACAGACATGACGAATCTATAAGGGTTCCGTTTTTTGCCATTTGGCTACGGAACCCTAAAAATGGTACCTATCAAGAATCCCATATTTTTGAACAAGCTATCCAACGATACGCCACACCTATGGGTTTACCGAGAAAAAGATTGCATCCCCACTTTACGAGTAGGGGAGGTATCTTACAAAAATGTTTTTTTCAGGATTTTATTCTATACTATTTTGTCGGCGTATTGATTTGTATCCCATGCCTAATTCCAGTTTTCTAGTAGTAAAAATAAGGGTTATTGAGCTAAGCCGCAGACGGACAGACGGCGAATCTATACGGGTTACTTGTTGACTACGGCACCCCCAAAAACGACATCTTTCAGAGAAACAAGCCCAAGACCCAGAAGACGACAGCTTCACCAACCACCTGATGTTCACCAAGTACTGGTTCATCCGCATGTCCAGTGTGAACAAGAAACGCTTCAGCCTCGAGCTGCTTCAGGATATGCCCTGCGCGTGGGCAGTCTCTTTGTTGCTGAAGAGTATCTGGAACTGTCGACCGAAAGATGCTGTTGCGTCGCAATATGAGTAAGTTGTAAATATGAGTCAAAGTTTAGGGTCCTAGGACTTAAATGAAATGGGACTGTAAATTTATACGCTGGTTTATTCCACCATTATTATATTACAAATGCGAAACCGACCGAGTTCGACCCACTTGACTGTAGGTAGCTACTTTGGAAACGAGCCTTGTGCACCAACCCTGTCATTTAAATTTCAAGGTGCAATATGAAATAGTAGATTGTATTACTAGGGAGCAAAATGGTATAAATAAGTACTGTAACGATGGTGACTGATTGAATCCAGAACGAAGAAAAGGATTCCAGGATAGAATCCCGTGCGTAGCGAGAGATTTTAACATGGAATTTCTAAAGTGAAAATCCTGAGCGTAGTGAAGGATTCATGCAACATCGCCCGAGGTATAATTTCGCTACCGCGTAATACACTCTTCTTTTCACTCCTTCCATGATAGTATAATAATATTTAATTAAAAAGATAAAATAATTATTGGATGGCCGCAGGGATTGGTATTTTTCAATGATCTTTTTGACATATTCACCCTGGACGACAATATTTATTTGTGCAACAAGAGAGCAAAGTTTGTTTTTGCTGCGAGTGCTGATTTTGAGTCCTGAGGAAGCGAAAGATTCTAAAATTGATTCTAAAAGTAAATACTATAAAGTCGAGACAAGGCGCGACAAACCAAAGGATATTTTAGTATCTATAAGAGTCTCTGTGACACTAACACATTACTAAAAACTAACCGTATTACTGTTCCAATTCACAGATTCTACTCATATTTTCGAGCTATTTTTGAAATATTTATCTTTCATGTCTAAGTATTGCGCTAGAAAGAGACGAAGCCAGTGTTAGCATATTACGTGTATCTCGCGTGCACACCAAAAACCAGCCGTACTGTTGTTAAAATACTGCCTTTGTCACTGACTTACACTATATTTCCTAGTTAGATAGAGAATTTATTCATTCTAGTAGTTTTTTTATATTTAAAACTAATCAATAACGCAAGAATGAAGAATAATAAACCTAATAAAATCTGATCTGAAACAAATGAACAGCGCGCAATTCAATGGGGCGGGACGCCGCGCTTCGTTCGGAAACTGCAACTGTGGTATACGTTCATAAAATTTAAGATTGTTAACCCTTAAATGCATACAGTATCAGAAATGATACAACTTAGCTTTACCTTCTTCTTATCTCAGTGATGCCTGGAATCAGTTGTGGGCTGAAAGTGCTCAGACAAAGGGCAAATTTTACTACGCAATTCAATCTATGGTTCCTACTAAGCCCTGGTTTGCAAAGCTAAGGCTCGGTAAACGAGCCACTAGCATTATAATACGAATGAGATTGGGTCATGTGTGCACGCCGGCTCATCTTGCCAGACTACATATCGTGGAGTCAGACTTGTGTGAATGTGGAGAAATTGGAGACTTGAATCATATTTTCCTTTCATGTCCTTTATTCAACCATTTCTCTTTTTACGGTGATCTTTCCTCACTTAAAATTCCTTTTCCTACATCCATTCCTGTCTTGTTAGCCTCAAAAGATCCTTCTGTGTTTAATTCTATATCCTCTTTCATTTTACTTAATGATATCCGTATTTAGTTATTTTTGTTATTTATATATTTTATTAGCTCTTATTCTAAACTGATCCTATCTTTCCAAATTCCGTTATCCGTATTCCTACTTTCCTAACGTTTCCCTGCTTTGTCGGTGGCAATACGCAAACCGCGTTCAGCCAAACAAAAAAAAAAAAAAAAAAATGATACAACTGAAGTGACACAAGTAGTAATCAAATTAATGTCAGTTATAGACTTTGTCAAACTAGACACAGAGTCTCAAATGTGATGTAGTTAACTGTTCATTAGCCATTCCCTAAGCAAAGTGATTGATACCAGATGCACCTAAGGGTTAAAACTAGGATTATTAATCAGCCTGCGTAATAAAATTCATGTTTACATAGTTATTATGAAAAACGGAGTTTATTCTGACATGTATTTATTTAAATATTCTTCAATTTAAATTTTCTTAGTATAATTATTTTGGTAATTTAAACTTGTTAATTTGATAGTTTCCGAACGTGTTACTTGTTTCGCGCTTTTTTGGGGGTCTACTTTGAAATTCGATGGTCGAACTATGGATCGACCTATGTCTGCCATTTTCTTTTTTCGTAATGAAATGAAAGGGACAGAGCTAATAAATTTAAAATATTCTGAACTTGTAATAGACCCCATACGATGAAATGTCAGTGCTCCGCATCAAAATTAAAAAGCTACTTTGTCTCACGGAGCGAGCAAAATCGCATTTTGCACACTGTTTTCACGCAGCAAAGTAGGTATGCTTGTTCGAGCTGCTGAGGTGAAAATGATCTTCTAATCCGTTTTAATATCAACCTTTTGTCCGAATATTTTTGTATATCGTCTCGTCGACAGTAATTCTTAATAGCCATCAATTCCTAATATTAATGCCACCTGCAAAAAGCAATGTTTTACCTAAGAACAAGGTTTATTATAAGTAAGTAAGTATTTCAACACGATGGCTTTGTCATACAGACATAGCGAAACTATAAGAGTTCCTAGGGAATAGTTTGACTATGGAAACCTCAGAAAAAGCAAACTATTACAACTAAATGGATCTAAATCTATATCGGTAGATATTTATTTACTTACTGTTACGGCGAGAAAACTGTGATTAGGCGCCTCGTTTAAAAAAGTGTATACATTTTCTGCAGACAAGGGTTTTCATTTTGATTTTGCTGTGTGGCCATCAGATAGTCTATTCAGAATGGCTATTAATTTAGCGTACCTAAGTAGGTATTTATTTGAAAGTCTTTCATGCTGACTCTCACTTTAGAATATAATGCTCCAAAGAGTAAGGCTGCTTATATTTCGAATAGTTCTTGGGAACGATAATTATTCCAGGCGGTTTCATAGGTATTCGAATATAGGGAATATTCATGTCATTTTTTTATTTTTTTTATGTATTCTATAAGTAATTATATAACCGGAAAAAAATATAACACTTTCACAATATTATTAAATAAGCTAAAAAAAAATAATTAAAATTACTATCATTTTCGGACGATCAAAACGCCACCATTTTGGCGCGCTCATTTGTGACGTCACCGTGCAGCTTAGTGCACGGCGGTTCTTAAACAAATTAACAACAAAGTGTTTGATTCACACTTTTAATAAATGTGAGTGATTAAAGCTTATAAGATCAACTTATTGTAATGGAAGAGCACACAAAAGCTTATTATAAATATTGTATTGTCCCTATGTGTGAAAATCACATTAAAACTGCAAATATTTTCATATGCCCAAAGGTGCAAATATAAGGATAAAGTGGTGTAAGGCGATGAGGAGAGATAATGTATCGTGCTTGAGTAGTTTATATTGTTGTGAAGATCATTTCGACGTGAGTATTAAATATGTATGTACCTAAAATCTTTTTTATTACGACTCGCGAACAATATAGGTAAACAATAACCTAACCTCAAAATTGTATTATATACTTATTCATAAAACTATTCTGATTCCCAATTTTTTTAGTTATTAATGTTACAAATATTATGATTTTTGTTGATCAACAGCTGACTACGAGTGTTGATTTTGATCAAGAAACCTTTTAGCTAAGTTTCTTTGTTTGCACTGTTGATCGAAGAAAGTTAAAAGAATTTAATCCTTTTTACTGAGTGACCTACACAAATTTGTTTTATTTATAAGCCTTGACGAAAACAACCTAGTTTGTTAAAGTTCATAAAGATGTTCTCAACATTTAACATTCCTAATAGGTACCTACATATCTTTGATTATATAATACTAGCTTCTGCCCGCGACTCCGTCCGCGTGGAACTCGTTTATACTATCTCTATACCAAATTTCATCCAAATCGGTTCAGCAGTTTAGTCGTGAAGAGGTAACAAACAGACAGACAGACACACTTTCGCATTTATAATTTATTATTAAGTAAGTATATATAAAATATATAATATAACTAGCTTCTGCCCGCGACTCCGTCCGCGTGGAACTCGTTTATATCGTAGCTCCCCCCATATCCCCCAAAGGGATGAAGTGGGGGTGAAAGTTTGTATGGAGCTACGATATAAATGAGTTCCACGCGGACGGAGTCGCGGGCAGAAGTTAGTATGTATAATATATAAAGTTATAGTATAGTAAAATAGTATATGGTATGGATAAATATCTACTAGTTTTTTATTCCACTTATTTAACAAAGACACCTATTTGAAGTAGTTTAAAAGTCTAGCTATTTGAATCGCCAAAATAGGTTATAATTATTTAATTGACCAATCTCACGAGTATAAAAACCAGGAATATGAAAATTTATTGAATATCTGTAACTTATTTACCTTGCAGCTTTTACTCCTCTTAGTTCAGCGGACGTAAAGTCACAAATATTTGCGAAGTATGTATTAAATTTAGTCATCATGAACACATCAATTTTAGGCAGATTATCCGACTGTGCCTTGACAAAACCGCCTTAAGTCATTGTGGCGAGTCTTTTTTCACTTAATAATTACCAAAAAACACTGATTATTTATCATAAACAGCGTCCAAACAATGCAAATAACTTTCAATAATCATACTAACGACCTGCACGGTGACGTCACGTTTCGCTCCGCCAATAGCATTGCGTTTTGGAAATTTGCGAGGGAATTTGAAAAATAGTACTTTTAAACAATTTATTTTATCAATAGAAACATGATAATTTGAAAAAATAATCATAAATAAATAATCATGTGCCTAGTAGATAGAAAGGGATCCGAGCTACTGTCTCGCTGCTTTTACGCCGAGTAGCACTCTCTCGCCACTCTACTCGGTACGTGTGATCAGGGCATTAAAGCGCCGTAGGTTCATGGTCTTCTCTCCCTCTCACTGAGCATAAGCGTGAGCGAGATGGAAGTACGTGCTCGGAAGCGCGGCTATCATGTTTTTTAATTTTAATTTTTTGGCCGTTTAAATAAATAAAAATGTAATCACTGATTTCCCTGAAACATAATATTGCCGATTTTTAGAAACAATTTTAATATTTTTAGCTTTTGTGCATAATTTGTTACGAATATTTTAAGTGTATTTTTGTGTATTTTAGACCTATGTTCGTGATTTTTTTCTATCGAGCGAAATTTGCTTAATCATGTTTCGAATCACTGATCTCGCTGCAAAAAAGCCTCAAGATTACTATTCGTATTTTTTTGAAACCATATTATTATAAACAGACGCATTATATTGTTTCAAAATCTCTGTTCGCTTAACTTCGCTGAACCTACGGCGCCTTAAGGGGATGCCTTGATACGATTCGACCATGCTCCCTTGACAGAGACGCGCGTATATATTGCCTTCCGCGCACGAGAAAAAGAGATGCAACACTCTTCGGGAATGGCTTTTTTGGACAAATTTCGATAAATACCTAATTTAGTGAAGTTTTATTTATATTTCATTAAGTGAGATTTTAGATGAGATAAAATACTATAGTATTAACTTGATTCTGTCGTAAAATAATACATTGTTTGAGTAGGCTGAGTAAAAAAAGGAAAATAAAGACCCAACTTTGGTTTTTTTTTCTATCGAGGAAATTTTACGCAGTCATGTATCGATTAAATGAGATAGACAATCATATAGTCAAGAATTATATATCGGAAAATCAGACCATACTGTTTCTTAATCTAAGTCAGAACGGCGTTTCAAAGCACGCGATAATTTCCAATTCACCCCCTTAAACTGGATGAATTCATCATTGTAAATTGAAAATATTTGTATAGGAACTGATTTTACGTGCTTTTCATTAATGACGGCAATTTTTTTAATAAAAAAATATAAGGGGTTTCGCGGGATTTTTGTTCCATAGTCTTAATCTTCTAATACCTATCAATATATAAGTAATCATATTATAATCATTGTTTGAATGAACACGTAACTATTACAAAATAGTATAAATAAATGATTGGGCATGTTAATATTCAAAAGCGTTCAAGGAAGAGAATATATACCTATAATATACCCTAAATGCTACACGAAAAATAAAGCGCAGTATTTAAAAACGCTCAATGAAAGTGTCTCCTTAAACACGCTACCGAAATTACATACCTACCTATTGTCTGTGGCCTCGCTCTAGCCCACAGTCTTTTTAGAATAATGTTTTTAAACCTTTCTTCTCTATGTGGTCTATGACCATGACAAGCGCGAAGGTAGCACAATTCAAATTTTCTCCCTGCACGCTTGTCATGGTCTTGGTCATGGTCTCGGGAAAAAATAATAGATTGAAAAAAAAATGCAGAAGGATCAAAAACAAGTTTTGCTCCCTATAAACGGGCTAGAAAATATTTTTTTTCGAATAGAAGGAGTGTAAAACGAGTTTTCTGGTAGCAGTCCCTCATTTGCTGTGACAACCTTCATAACTACATACTCGTACTTAAAACAGGAATGATAATTCAGTAAATAAGATGATGGCTGGAAGAAAACAATAAAATGTAAGTGAAAGTAGGTATAGTTTAGCTTTGCACTCTCGAAACACAATTTTACTTTTCTACCGTATACACTATAAACTGACCCGAGTGTGCTAGTTTAAAAGGGGTGCTGTCCTGGCACGACTCTACGGTGAAAATGACGCAACTACATATATCCCTATGATTTCTATCCAATATGGCGGTGACCCACTGTGCCCGCGTGATCCACTGTCGACCCATATACCTACTTATTTTTCGTATTTTCAGATCCACAGTTTGGAGTAGTTATGACCAGACCCCCATGGACCACAACAGAACAGCGTTGCCTATACAAACACTGATGGAAGTGATGGATGCTGATCGTATTTTTTTCCGATCCTTAGAGCCGGTAACAACTGTGTGTTTTCGAATTGAAGGAATACTTATGTGTGATGAACAGAGCCCGTAATTTTCATGCCGATGACATCAATTTGACGTCACGCTGCATAATATAGAATGATCCCAAATATTTTTATTGTAATTATTAATCATTAGTCGTCAATCATTTTAATCATGTACAAATTACTTCAAAAGTA
Organism: Epinotia ramella; assembly: GCA_947578815.1. NCBI lineage: Eukaryota > Metazoa > Arthropoda > Insecta > Lepidoptera > Tortricidae > Epinotia > Epinotia ramella. The sequence continues at coordinate 8,829,078 of OX388211.1, read as the reverse complement.
ATCTATTCACACGTGGAACAATTAATAGGTACCAACTTGATACGTGAAACGTAAATTAAACTATTTGTTTTGTTTGTATACATACATTTTATTAAACGGTATTGTTACCACATTTCAATAATTACGTAGAAAACTTAATTCCTTCAAGTAGGTACCTATTAATTATTTCACGTGTGAATAGATTACTTTTGAAGTAATTTGTACATGATTAAAATGATTGACGACTAATGATTAATAATTACAATAAAACTATTTGGGATCATCCTATATGCAGCGTGACGTCAAATTGATGTCATCGGCATGAAAATTACGGGCTCTGGTGATGAATGTTGTCGATATCTTATTTTTGATAATGATGAGGCAAATGATAATGTGTAGTGATAACAAGAAAAGTCAAAACCAGAAGTGCTAGTCATGCGACCTCAGCATATAACACTATTTATTATCCTACTGATATTAATGCGAAAGTTTGGTGTTTTTGTAACTCAATTACTCTTAAACGGCTCAACCGATTTGGATAAAATTTTGCACGAAGATAGTTTATAGTCTGGATCAAAATATAGGATAGTTTTACCTCTGGTCCACGCAGACGAAGTCGCGGGCGGAAGCTAATAATACAGAGAGGTTCCTAATGTCAGTGCAAGTTTGTAGCTTTGTAAGTTTGTATGTAGGGAGCAATCCCCGCAGTTATTATTATTATTATTAATGTCATGACCGATTTCGGCCACAGCGACTGTGTGATCTGGACTTGATATCATCGATTAGATATGACTTGAGTTTTGTTGTTCTACTCTCTGGTGCGCTCTCATGTGGCTTGCATATCCTATCTTTTTTGCAAAGGTACGAGCGCAAATTGGACAGGTTAATACCCCACCCACGAAGTTGTACTGGATGGATGCCGGTAGACGAGCCTTCAGCTCGTCTCGCTTTTTATCGAGCTCGTTACGACGCTCAATTTCGAAGGCATTTACTTGTTGATGGATTAGACGTCGCCATTCGGGCCGCCGTGCTGCCTTCTCCTCCCACTCAGAGGGCTCTAACTTTCATTTCTTCATGTGTCTTTTCAGAACATCCTTATAGCGAAGGTATTGGCCACCACATTTACGCTTACCGTTTTGGAGTTCTGAAAAGAAAACCCCCGCAGTTACTTATTAGATTAACAAAACACTTCCCAGTGTATAGAATCAAGTCTTAATTGACCGAAATTCTTTTAAGAGTGCCCCACAAATAGGTTTAAAGGAATGCTTACTGAATGGCTACTAGATAAAATGTTTTTATTCTGTCAAAGACTATCGTGCCTGCATATCTTAGGTCTAAAGACTTTTTTTGTAACTGTTAGCTTCTAGTTGACAGTTACAAAAAATCTTTAGTCATCCTATAGGTGATGAGTTGCACCACTACCTCTGTAATCGTAAACGGAAGCAGAACCTCGGACCTTCAAGAAAAGAGCGTACTCCCATCTTAAAGGCCGGCAACGCACTCACAACACCTCTGGTGTTGCAAGTGTCCATGGGCGGCGGTAATCGCTTACCATCAGGTGATCCGTCTGCTCGTTTGCCTCCTATATCATAAAAAAAAAAAAAAAAAAAAAAACGGTGTTCGGTAAAATCTGAATGTAAGGAAAGTTTGACAAGTTTCTATGGAATGACAGCTGCCGGGGCGCCATGTTTAACGTTGATCAGTCTGATTACAGACCGATCATAGTTAATTTGGTGCAACCCGCCCTTAGACCTTTAAGTTTTCTCTGACTAGTTATAATGTCACACAGCATCGCAAAGCCGAGTTCTTAACCGAGCTGCTCAAGATTGCCGGGGGTCCGATCGTCTGGGCCGTGTTTGAAAGAGCGCAGACGATCTTCAATGAATACAGGGAAGAACAGCTTTGTAACGTATTGGCAACCATACAGGTCACCCAAACATTACATAGCGCCGTGAAACTTCCTCCGTCAGGCGATGATAAGGTGAGCTGAGGCGCTACCGCGAAACGAAAACGAACTTCGTTCGTGTATCTCTCTCCTTGTCGCTCGAATATGCAAGTGCGATAGAGACGGAGATACACGAACGAAGTTCGTTTTCGTTTCGCGGTAGGCCCTCAGGGCCTGATTTACCCACAGGCTAATAAGGCTAAAGCCTAGGGCGCCATGACCAAGCAAGGGGCGTGCGGTGGGGGGCGCGGCACTGGGACTTAGATTTCATAGTTAGCCTAGGGCGGTCAGAACTCTAAATCAGGCTCTGAAGGTGAGCCCTTATATCTATTGAACTATTAGTATGAGTATCCAGTAACCACGAGCCTGCCTAAACACAGTCAAGTAACGTCCTTTTTTGATGTCGTTTAAACGATTGAAACGTAATCCTTTGCGTATTTAGCAAAGTCAAATTCAACTATTTTGTATGGGAGGTAGTAGTAGGTAGGAGGTAGTAATCACATTCCTGAGGACTACCAAGTAGGTAGTGTTTTACATCAGAGAGAATATTTTTCAGAGCAAGAAAGAACCACGACGCAAAATGTCTGCTGGGGGCGATGCTGCTACACCCACAAAACAAGATGCACAGAAAGAGGTATGGTGAGAGAGAATACGCCCAGCCGTAGCGTACCGAAATTATTTTTTTATATAAAGTCAGAGGGGCAAGTGCGCCCCCGGGGTAAGTGCGCCTTTCATCAAACATATCGAGATCTACAGATATTTCACAAATAACGACATCTTACATTAAATAACTAAAACAAGTTTATTGCATGGATTTCAGCGAATTTATATTGATTTAAATCATTTAAATGACTGAATGATGAATGAGGCGCACTTTCCCCGGTGGCGCACATACCCGAACTGACCTTAATGGCGGTGGGACACGAGCATAAATAAGCGTACTTGATGGTGAGCAGGAACCGTACATTTTACGCTTATACAGCGTTAGAAGAGTCACGTTATTTACTTAGGTACTTAATTTTGCCGATCTTTTAACGAATTAAGGATTCGCATTTAAACGAATTTAAACTTTCGCGACACATGTTTAAAATAATAACGGCACGGTTAAACTCCCGTATTAAATGTCACTAGGAGACATGTTTCGAACTGTTCGCGAAGAGGATGATATTTTTCTCTGCAGTGTCGCTTGAAGCACTGCCCGCGCGCGCTTCGACCGCCCTAATTAAATTGAGGATTGGCTGTTGACATCGCGAGATAAATCCAAGTACCTCTCTTTCAACATAGCCTATTCTCAGGAGGTCCAGCGGCCTTACTCACTACCAGGAAGTACTCTGTGACTACTGTGTGTATGCGGCCTTCTTTAAGTACTTCAAAATATGAACCAGACCCTCTGTATCATGGTCGGCCTTATCACGCGATAAGTGACAAGATAGGAGCGTCGTCTCATTCTATCGAACGGTGTCAGCCAGTGACGGACGCTCTATCCTGTCACTTATCGTGTGATAAGGCCGACCATGATACGGGGTCAGAGATGACATCCGTTGTGTTCTATCTCTTTTCTATGAGGCTGAGGGGGTTTATATGATGAAAGGCAGCAGTTGCTTTGTCTTTAACAAAATAAGCGACTCCTCTGGGAAGATTACGTATACTGTAGGTATCTAACGCAAACAAAAAACAACTTTGTGTTTTCACTACGAAGTTTTTTTGGCAGGATTTAGTTTTACAGTTTCGGACGCTTTTTGCCTACCTATGGAGAATGTATAGGTACTAGTAGTAGGTAGTGGACATTATTTTTTTCTTGTGTCTGTCACGGCAAGTAACAAAAACGATACAAAGTTAGTGAAAAAAACCACAATAAAATTTGTATGAATACAAAATATGAAGATATTCACATATTTATTTATTTATTTATTTAAGGATCACCAACAGATAATGCATCAATATGCTAAAAAACTAACCTAGTACAAAAATCATTGTAAGATGCTTAGCCACTTACAGGTGACCACAGCTCACACACGTGTTAAAGAATAAATAGGAACTAAAAATACTAAAAATACTAAAAATACACCATATTAAATGGTAATTGAGAAAAAAGTCAAAACTTGTACAATAATGCAGTTTTTGGCAAATGGCACTTTATTTGTCGGGGCACTATTCAATTTAGTTACTTTTATTACAACTTTAATTTGGCTAATTTGTATTTTAATATTCCCTAGTTTGGGGAATATTCCCGGGAACATGGCAATATTCCCCGGCACATCACTCGGGACATCGTGACTCACGATGTCCCGAGTTGATATGACAATACGGCATCGACACGATGATATAGATACATAGATATCGTATCATTTCATTCACGCCAGCTTCAGTGATTTGGCCTGTATGTATGTTTCTATAGTTGGAGATATATTTGGCGCAATGGGCGTCTATCATCAAGTCCGTGAAAGATACTCAAAAACTCGAAGAATTGGAGTTGAGTTTCAACGATGGGACGAAGAAGAGAATGTGGAAAGTTAACAGACCTAAACCAGAAATCACGGAGACTGTGGATTATGTAAGTCAAAGGATAAAGTTAACTACCTACCTATTAATAAACGCGTTTATTCGCGTCCGCCCGTCCGCGGACCTATGATAATAGATATAATGTCACCTACTTACCTGGTACCTACTTACGGTACCCACTGGGTCATGTGGTACTTCATTCACAATTCTACGGTGACCGTCACATTCGGACGAATCTCAAAAAGATTACATTGAAGTTTCCGGGGGAGGGGCCGGGGGGAGCTGTGTAGCGCGGCCGCTCGCGTGCCGGGGCGGCCCGGCGCGGTGCCCTCCGTCAGTTTTCACTTACTCCCGGAGTGCAACCCGGTCTTTTTTTTATCTAGAAGCAAACTTACTTATTTACGTCCTCTTTCAGTTCCAGTTGTTACCACAAAACCTGGCCAAGCAGGTGTTGAATTATGTGCCTCGCACTCAACTAGCGGACTGCGCACGCGTCAACAGGTACTGGGCGTATCTCGTCGACGAGTTTAAAACCGAGCTCGCTGCTCGACTCAAAATCGACATGGACATTGAAAAGTTAACGGTATGTAGCTGCTTTTTCTCAGATTAAGAGTGACAATTGAATTGATATGTACCTAGTCAGTTCGGGTAAGAGCGCCACAGGGGAAAGTGCGCCCCGGGGTAAGTGCGCCCCGGGGTAAGTGCCGATATTGATTTATATGACTGATTGATGAATGAGGCGCACTTTCCCCTGTGGCGCACTTACCCGAACTGACTATAGCTAGCATACAAACGGCGATAAAACGCCTATGCTCAATCAGAACCTATTTTTAACCGCCTTGAAAAAAACAGGAAGTTGTCAATTCGGTTGTTTTTTTTATATTTAGGGTTCCTCAAAAGGATAAAAAAACAATTTTCTAAGTGAGCGTAAAAAAAAAGATACGGCCAAAGATTTCGCTGCAAATCAGTAAAATTCAGCTATGCGCTAAGGCGTAGCACTAAGCAGCGGCGTTGCTTGGCCTCAAATAGGTCGCCAAAAATTGGAAAATCAGGTTTGTTAGCTCCCTTGTAACCAAGGATGTTGAAGTAAATGACATGTTGTCATGGTTGAAGCGTCGGCGCACATGTGATGTTAAACAGCACTTAAGTACATACGATACATAAAGGACGCTTCCTCAGAGCATATGCCTGCAGTAACCCCTTGTGTCCAATATTTTTAATATTATTTTTTATAAGTACGTAGTAATGTTGATCTAAAGTGATGTCCTCCAAGTAATGTATCTTGGCACCACGAGATCATAGCACAGCAGTCAATGCAGATTTTGAGGTAACATCATGTAATGAGTCATAATAGTTTTTGCATTTTTGTTTTTAAAAATATATCTGTTTTTTTTTATTTCTTTGTTATATTTACACTACACACTCTTAGTGTTTTTAAAATTAAAATAACTACTTGTATGACCCCAGAAGAGTAAAAAATACATGTAAACTTACTATAGGTACCAACTTAAAGAAAAAACAATTTTTTTTTCCAATAAAAATCACCTGGAAAACAGCTCACAAGCTCAACAATCTACCGTTGAATTTTTTGCTCATATTCCAGGCCACACCCTGTAAGTATATGCGATCACGCAAGCGTGTATAGGCTCTGACGTTACTAACGACCCTGATTGCAGGAACAAATGCTGCGGCACGACATAAACGACGGAAGTACCATGGACACCTACAAGAGTATGTCGACGAACGACGCGCTTAGCGTTGCCCTATCACACGTCGCACACCATCAGTTGCATCAGCGAGCCAACTTTTCCAAGCATGCCGCCAGTCTGAAACCCGTGCCTGCCAATGAGTTTATCAAGCCCATTCAGCGAGATGTGAAAGTCGTAAGTGTAAAGGGCTACTCTCAGTAGACCCAGGAGCCCACGCTGCGATCAGATCAGTCAAGTTCCCAAATAAGTAGAATTGACCCCACTAGTCCGGACTAGTGCACCCTACTGGGGATAACTAGTATGGCACCAACATAGCAGTTCTCTGCTAAAGAGAGATCCTATTCGGGACTAACGGATTCTGGTGGCTAAGGGGCTCAACACCAGCGGGCACACGCACCCTCCTCCAAACAAAGATCTAGGATCCATACCGCTGCTAGTCAGGTTCTGAATCTCATAGATGCTCTTTACGTAACGTAATCAATTAAGCTGCCTGAATTTATTATCATCATCATATCAACCGAAAGACGTCCACTGCCAAAGCGACCGGCCCTGCGCCACGCGCATCCAGCGGACTCCCGCGACCCTTACCAGGTCATCAGTCCATTTTGTGGGGGGCCTACCTACGCCGCGCCTTACAGTACGTGGTCCCCACTTGAGAACATTTCCGCCCCAATAGCCATCGGTTCTACGTACGATGTGCCCCGCTTACTGCCACGTAAGTTTAGCGATTCGGAGGGCTATATCGGTCTACCTTGGTTCTGCTGCGGATAGCCTCATTTCTGATGCGATCATGCAGAGAAACTCCCAACATAGCCCTCTCCATTGCCCTTTGGGTGACTATGAGCCTTCTTATGAGGCTCATAGTAAGCGAACACAGTTCAGTGCCATATGTCATCACTAAAGATCGTTATCAACGTGCTGTATTGGTGGCAAAGTATGGTTGACAAAAAAAAACAAATTACGCAAGTATTTTAAACATCACTTATATTTATAACAACTTATCCAAATTATAGTGAATAAATGACTAAAAATTGTTCAACAGATTTGGCTGTCAGTCGTTCACGACGATTGGAAAAAATCCATCCACTCTAGATACGATGTGCATTGGATTATTTAGATTAGGTAAAATAAACACTTCGCGTAATGTAATTAGATTTTCAACTATAGTTGTATTTTTATGACATTTTATGTCATTTGATGTACATTGTTTTAAAAATATATAAGGGCCGAAAAGGTTTTTGTACCGTAGAGAGTTATATCTAAAGGTGTAGGTAATCCTAAGAAGCTAAGTATTTATTTTATGGTTAAGCACAAAAGTGAATATTCAAATGTATTTGTTTTTTCTGCCAACCATACCTTTTGCCACCAATACAGCACGTTGATAACGATCTTTGGTCATCACTGGCAACTCACACTGGTCAAATACCTGTATTTATATCATTGTTGAATTCCATTAGAAGCTGCCCCCGATCCGTAACATGAAGCAGTTGTCGGAGAGGTTAGACCGACGGGGTGCAGCCGACGACAAATTGTGGGATTGGTGCAAGATCGTCCTGGATCAATACAAACCGAAGGAGAAACACACTTGCCCATCTGTATTAAGCAAAGTGAGTTCAGAGTTTTACCAATAATAATTCTAATCTTTCATTCAAATGGAAAAAAATTACCATCTGAGCTATAGAACCACATCAACCCATAGGTACATTCTAAATAAATTTTGCATAAAACAGTAGGTAGATAGGAAGGAAGTAGCGACACTACTTAACGAAAGTAATAAATAACTTAATTAAATGGATTAAAAAAAATAGGTATAAGAGCATGTTTTCCCTTCTACACAATTGTCCGGAGGTAGTGCTTTTTATAGGCTAATTTAAATTCAAACATTCTTTCGCGACTGCAAATTAATTAATACAAGCACATATAGAAAAGACAAACAAATATATATACGGCCTAGGCCGTGTCATGTCACGAAATGGATCCGATGGATTTAAGTAATGTAACGTCTAGGTAGAAATTGGGTGCGATCTCATGGACAAAACGATGATGCATCTCTCTCTGTGTCGGTCCCTCACGTCTGAGAATCGTGGTCAGCATCAGGGTTGCATCTGGAGCGGATTTATTTAATCGTATGGCATACATTATTTTGGCCTTTAAAGTTTGTCACTCTTTAGTACCACCCTAGGGGACACGTGCAGGGTTGTGATAGGTAGATTAGGTAGCTCCTGCGGACGCGAGTAACAGTTGTCCCCCTTTGTCAAGTGAGTGGGCAACTCGACTGTAAGAATTTCTCAAGCCGCCCAAAGGCCTCTAGCTCGGCTTAACGACTACTGTCATAGACAGCAGCCGGGATCAGCTGCTTAGCGTGCCTTCCAAAGCACAGACCTGGCACGGATCTGGAGCGGATGATCTGCCTCCACCGGTTTTGTCCTGCGGGTCCCTTGCGACCGTGTAAAATTTGGATGACGACGAGGCTTCCACTTGATCGTTCCATCTTGTTGGTAAACGACCGCGCGAGCGGTTTTTTTTGGCGTTCCCAACCACATCAACACAACACAATCATTTTCTCCAAACATTCGTCGGCTCTGCGCCACACTATGCCGAACTATGAAAGAATGCGTTGTTGACATATGGTGATGTTTAGCATATCGATATGCAACACTTCGAGTGTGATTGACCACTCTCGTCACTTATGTGTTTATTATTCATCTAATAGTTACTTACTTTTCCTTACAGCATGACCATAAACACGATGGCATCATCGACTTCGGCAACATCCACTTTCCGTGTCCCTTAATGAGAATGCGCTTGAAGCTGCCGCTCAAACCGCCGCTTTGCAAGGATCCGACAACAGCTTCGTAAGTAATTTTTCTCAAACATGCAATGAAATGTCGTCATTACATGCGTTATAACAGGCTTCAAAGTATCACGTTTCGGGAGGAATTTCATACAAAATTGAAGGCCTAGCCCGGGAAGTACTTATTTATTTATTTGTGGCACAGCAGCATCACGGCGCTCAGCCATGAAAATTAAAGTTTGATTTCTTGGAGTTTTATTTATTTATTTCATTGCATGTTTGAGAAAAGCACTATATCGTGAAAAGGGGTTGCAGCCTCTTAACTATCCGGCCTCTCTACGCTCGGCCGTCTATGGCCGGAATCATGTATCTTCATAGCCCGCGAGCTAGCACTAGCACGTCAGCTGCGGCTCCGTTGTCGGTGGGTTGGCTAGCAGCAGCCTCCCAACGCCGCGACTCCGTCCGCGTGGAACTCGTTTATATCGTAGCTCCATACAAACTTTCACCCCCCACTTCATCCCCTTGGGGCATGATTTCCGGGATAAAAACTATCCTATGTCCTTCCCCAGGACTCAAACTATCTCTATACCAAATTTCATCCAAATCGGTTCAGCGGTTTAAGCGTGAAGAGGTAACAGACAGACAGACACACTTTCGCATTTATAATATTACTAGCTTCTGCCCGCGACTCCGTCCGCGTGGAAATCGTTTATATCGCAGCTCCATACAAACTTCAACCCCCCATTTCATACCCTTAGGGGGTGATTTCCAGGATGAAAACTATCCTATGTCCTTCCCCGGGATTCAAACTATCTCCATACCAAATTTCATCGCAATCGGTTCAGCGGTTTAAGCGTGAAGAGGTAACAGACAGACAGACAGACACACTATAGTATTATAGTATGGAAGTATGGATTAGTATGGATAGTATGGATTGTATTTTAAAGGTGTTATAGTGCTATAAAAACGCGTTTTATTGTCGCATTTTTTTTTAAATCAGGTTTGCATTTTACTGCGAATAGCGATATCTTAGGAAAAATGAAAAATATCACAATTTCATGAGACGGTGCTTTGGTATGGCAATATTATTTTTACTAAATGGTATCCCTAAATTACCACAATTTATCAGAAATTGGGGCTGACAAATCAGAAGTGATAATTGTATGGTTTGTAGAGCCCATTATCCACAACGATAAGTGATATAATTTACTTTACAAAACAAAGTTTTAACCGACTTCAATAAGTAGGGATGATGACTAAGATTTTTTTATGATGTCATTTGAACCAGTTTTTGGAGAGGAACAAATGTTGGTATGGGAGCAACTACAATTAAAGAACATAAATACCCAAAAAATTGAGACGCAAAACGCTTCATGAATACTGATAGACGCATAAGTATGACGTCACAATGGTACAAAGTATTGTATCGTTATATGGAAAATCCGGTAAATTGTTGTTTGGGTCGCGAAATACTGCGTTTACATAGTTGTCATCCAATTTTGTTTCTATAAAAGCGTAAGGATTCTATTGGCAGCTTTAAATTTACTCTTGGACAATAAAAAAAAATGCATTTTTTTTTCTAAAATATCAAAGTTCATATCTTTTTATGATTTTAATTATATTTTATACTTTATTACGATAACTTGATGGTTTACTATCCATTTAGCATCACTACGTTATCAATTTGAACATGAGGCATCATTATGTATATTCAGTATTCCGCCGAGCCACATAAGTACATGAACATTTCCACATTTCCTTTCCACTTTACCACAAGAACATTGATTAAGTATTACAGAAAAAAACTTACTCGCTGTATGTGGGCCGATAATATTTAAGCATACACATCGCAAGTTCGCGCGATTGTCAATTAGGACACCTATTCGAGTCCAATATGTTTGCTTAAAATTCGCGCGAACTTGCCATAATCTCGTAGTCGCGTTGTATTAGGACGATCACTAAGTGTGAAAACGTAACATACAGACAGACTTTCGCATTTATAATATTAGTACCTATCTATGGATTACTAGCCGGTTCGCAAATTACAGACAGGTGTCGCGGGAAAATATAGCCTATGTCCTATGTTCACCTTGAAGATCTATTCTTCATACTTACTTACCTACAGCTAAAAGATTATTTGGAATCGGAAGAGTAGTTCCCAAACACACAACCTCACAGACTTCATCATAATAATACTATTGACAATAATTATAATACTGTGAGCAGTAGAACTCGCGATAATTTATTTTTTCCAAAAACTCTTTTTTAAATCTAACTATTGTGTGTATAAATGTATCTTTCTTTTCTTTCTTTCTGTTGAATCGACAATAAAATTAATAGATATAATTATTAAACCTGATCACAAAATTTCGCGAGAATTGAGATAGAGAACAACCGGACACCTAGACAACCGGATCCCGACACGAAAGCATTTTTGCCTAAGCTAAAACGGAGAACTTAATTCGCTCGTTCAGATAGTATAGATATCTGAATAATCTAAATATTAATATTGTTACAGTTACTCGCACAAGAAGAAAAAACAATCTAACGTCAACACTTCGAAAACCAATTTGTGCAAGTATACCAAAAAGGGAGGCAAACGTTACAATCTATGGAGCCGAGACTTTTCAAGTCTGTACGCGGCTTTGAAAATTCCTAATTATAAATCACCTGTGTAACCAGGCAATGTTGTATGTTCCGTCTTTTGTAGATTTTTTAAATGTTAGTGAAATAACATTATAGCTAGCATAAAAGCTAAAAGGAGATTTTTCAGAGAGTTCATAGTTCGCGGTATTCTACTACAGTGCGACACAAAAGGGTAGAAATTAAATAAAATGGAACTAATAAAAATCCATACTAAATTGTTGCCATGTTTAAGCATTTTACGTTGTGGCAGTTACGTAGAAAGTGGCGCCCTCATTTAATTTCTACTCTTTTGTGTCGCACTGTATGTGCCTTACGAAATTAATGGTACAGAGAACTCTCTATAGTGAAACTAGTAACAGTATGATCCCGCAGGCGATAAGTTTAAAAAGGAATGCGACTTCTATCTCAGATATTGTCAGTTTGAATATTTTACTAGCCTGTTAGAATAAAAAAATATAGATGTTTAAAGTAATTTTTATTCTTAAAATACCTCCTCTATATATCCGTTAAAAAGGTTAGGTTTCTTGTTTAACTGGAGCCATGTCTCGTGGATCTGTGGGACAAATGAATTGTATTCACACATTGTAATTTAAAGGCCATGAAATTGATATTTATTTAACAAAACACTGATTACATGAAAATTAGGAATATACAATTAGAAAAACGTATCAAAACTTTGCCCGTTAGGCAGGGTGCCCATCACACAGGCAGCATTCCCGCGCTGAATAGCAATCGCTATTCTTTGGGCGAGAAAGCTGCCTGCGCGAGGGTCACCACAAGGAGATCAGCAAGCGGTTGAGGGACGTAAAGGCCATTATACATCTAGCAATTTGTCACAACCTAGAGACGCAGCTATAAGATGGAAAGAGAAAGCAAACGCTTAATTCATTCGATTTTAAAGCTATTGTTGTGACAGATTGATAGGTGTCTAGATAGCTTTACGACATAAGGCCAGCCAGAGGATTGCAATAAAAAAAATCATGTTTCACGAATTTACAATGGCCAGGCGTTTGGGCAAGTGCCTGTGTTGCTTCTTAAGACTTGTAAAATTGTAATTGTAGATTCGTCAAACCAGCCACTGCTTAAAATAAAACATTAGTGGCCATTTTTCCATACAAACGTTCTAGCCAGTTTTACTACTCCAGCCTAGATTATTGTTTTTTTTAAACATCTATATAATCATCTGTGTCAGTATGTTTTGATTTTTTAAATAGGCCGCAAACATAAGCGTATTATACTAGTCCGTCAAAAATTATCGACTATAAAAAAAACGACTATAAGCTGTTTTCGAGGGTCATTACAAATCGTCTCGTACGCAGGCTATATGACTTCCAGCCTCCCGAACAAGTCGGTTTCCGAAGAGGCTTTAGTACCGTAGACCACATCCACACGCTTCGTCAGGTTATACAGAAGACCGAGGAGTAATAACCTGCCCCTCTGCTTAGCCTTCGTGGACTACGAGAAAGCCTTCGATTCGATTGAAACCTGGGTACTGTACTACAGTCTCTCCAGCGGTGCCAAGTTGACTATCGCTATATCGAAGTGCTGAAGTGTTTGTACGAGAACGCCACTATGTCAGTCCGACTCCAGGACCAGAACTCGAAACCTATTCCGCTGCAGCGGGGAGTCAGGCAAGGAGATGGTATTTCTCCAAAACTGTTCACCGCTGCACTGGAGGACGTTTTCAAGACTCTGGACTGGAGAAGTCTAGGCATCAACATCAACGGCGAGAGTACATCACTCACCTTAGGTTTGCTGACGATATAGTGGTCTTGGCTGAGACCATGGAGGACTTAAGTACGATGCTCGATGACCTCAGCTTCCGAGCGAGTTGGTCTAAGAATGAACATGGATAAGACGAAGATCATGTCAAATGCCCATGTCGTACCAACTCCCATTACAATCAGACACTTTACTCTCGAAGTTGTAGACGATTATGTATACCTAGGACAGACTATCCAGTTAGCTAGGTCCAACTTCGAGAAAGAGGTCAATTGTCGAATCCGACTCGGCTGGGCAGCATTTGGGAAGCTACGGCACATCTTTTCGTCCAATATTCCGCAGTGTCTCAAGACGAGAGTCTTTGACCAGTGTGTGTTGCCAGTGATGACATATGGCACTGAAACGTGGTCGCTTACTATGGGCCTCATAAGAAGGCTCAAAGTCACCCAAAGGGCAATGAAGACTTGGAGAGGGCCATGTTGGGAGTTTCTCTGCGTGATCGCATCAGAAATGAGGCTATCCGCAGCAGAACCAAGGTAACCGATATAGCCCTCCGAATCGCTAAACTTAAGTGGCAGTGGGCAGGGCACATAGCACGTAGAACCGATGGCCGTTGGGGCCGAGAGGTTCTCGAGTGGCGGCCACGTACCGGAAGGCGCGGCGTGGGTAGGCCCCCCACAAGGTGGACTGATGACCTGGTAAAGGTTGCGGGAGTCCGCTGGATGCGGGTGGCGCGGGACCGGTCATTTTGGCACTCTTTGGGGGAGGCCTATGTCCAGCAGTGGACGTCTATCGGCTGATATTATGATAAATAAATGTGCACAAACCTGGAGAATGATTGCAGGGTGCTGGCACAGGCACTTGTCTCCTGTAAGTATATAGTCCATGTGGTAAAATGCTTAACTGTGCGAGTGTGTGTGTGTGTGTGTGTGTGATTAATTTCAGCAACTGCACAAGTACCCCTTGTATAAATCTTTGTGCATCCTTTCATGGGCTCGTAGTTAAATGTTTATGGCAAGTAGCATAATTATGTTGGCAACATTCTCACGAGTATTTCATTCATGTATCTTTTTATGGGCTAGTAAATCTTTTTTTTTCCTACTGGCATAACTACATTGGTCACATTTGTGAGGTTTCTCACGAGTATGAGTCCCTTCATGAGCTTTTAAATCCTGTTTTCGACAAGTAGCATAACTACATTGGCCACATTTGTAAGGCTTCTCTCCAGTATGGATTGCTGCATGGGCTTGTAAGTTACGTTTTCGACTACTAGCATAAGTACATTGTCCACATTTGTAGTGTTTCACAACATTCTCACTAGAATGTATCTTTTCATGATTTAGTAAATTACCTTTTTTCCTACAGGCATAACTACATTGGCCACATTTGTGCGCTTTCTCATCAGTATGAATACTTTCATGAGCTTTTAAATCCTGTTTTCGACAAGTAGCATTACTACATTGGCCACATTTGTATGGCTTCTCCCCAGTATGGATTGCTGTATGGGCTTGTAAGTTACGTTTTCGACTACTAGCATAACTACATTGTCCACATTTGTAGGGTTTCACAACATTCGCACTAGAATGTATCCTTTCATGATTTAGTAAATTACCTCTTTTATTACTAGCATAACTACATTGGCCACATTTGTAGGGCTTCTCACCAGTGTGTATCATATTGTGCTGAAATAAATGACTTTTATAGGCAGTTGCATAACTACATTGGCTACAATTGTAAGGCTTGTCACGAGCATGTATCTTGTCATGGCGTTGCAAACTACTTTTGTAAGCACAAGCATAGTCACATTGCCCACACATATAAGGTTTCTTGCCAGAGTGTCTCTTTTCATGGCGTAATAAAGAACTTTTGCTGGGGCAAGCAAAACTGCATTGGTCACATTTGTAAGGCTTTTCCCCTGTGTGTATACTCAAATGATATATTAATGTTTTTTTACGACTGGCTGAGTAACTGCAGTAATCACACTGAAATAGTTTATTGCCAAATTGTTTCCTTTCATGATTTACTGAAGGCTTCCTGACAGCATTTGGTTGGACACTATGTCCCTGCTGTTGAATTTGCCCTGTAAATATAACATTATTACTATTATTAGTTAGTAACATGAATGTATCATATAAACTAAGTAAGTAAAAATTTGAAGAGATAATGCTGTCAGCATAATGGGGTTGATGCTGCACTCCAGCAGTGCTACTATTTCTGGTCTTTATTTTTATTATTAGTAATAAAATAACCTATTTAAATCTTAATCTCAATGTTCTATTCTAGATAGGTTTGTGTTATAACTGTCAAAGCTGCGGGATGTGAAAGTACCTAAAAAGAATACTGAAGTAATCAAAAGTAATTGATAATAAAAAAATATTATGTGATAAGGCCTGTTGTACACTTGTAAGTTCTTACGTAAGTTCAGTACAAATACTGCTCACGTAAGTCGTCTGTAAGCAATATTTGTACTGAACTTACGTAAGTAACTTACAGGTGTAAGGGCCGCCTTAGACCGGTGTTATAGCTCTGTCATGCTTCATCTTTGTTTATTCTTTTGCATGTTAGGTATATCATTTAATTGTATCATGAAATTTGTTAAGACAATATAAGTACTTTTTTTTGTCAACTCCTTCCAGCAGCCATAAATCTTTTGCTGGCTACTTGGCTGAAGACTCTTAAAGCTTCTTACAAATAGTTAAAATTAAATTGTGCCTTTTTGCCTTAAAGTTAATCTACCTCTAACTACACTCATGCAATAACTGACCTTGTTCTGTGTGTAGCTCACTGGTTGACTGAATTGGCTCGGGGCTGAGCACAAGCTCAACCTTCACAACATGGTCGATATACAGGCCCGCTGTCACCGCCTCGCTGATGCCGTGCAAGCCCACATCCTCTGATGACCTGGGCTCTTCTTTAACACACGCATCTAAGTGCGAGGGCTCGTCCTTTATACGAACATCGGTGCTCCAGGGCTTATCTTTTACAAACACGGTACACAAGGGCTCATCTTTTATATACACAGCAGAGCACGATGATTCTTCTTTTACGCGCACACCCGCGCTCAAGGGCTCGTCTTTTATACAAATTTCTGTCCACGGGGGCTCTGTCTTCACATACACTGGATCTGTGCTCTCCAGCGTTGCCGACTCCATCATCAACTAGTGAGTGAAATACAGTCTACAGGTTTTGTAGGAGAAATTAGTGATCACGATCACCAACTATGAAAATGTAATCAAAACTTTAGTTAAAGAATATAGTTTGAACTTTTAAAATCCAAATGAATAATAAAGTAAATAAAAACACTAAATAACGATCCCTACCAACATATCATTATATAGTTTGCTAGCTACGGGCCGGGCCTGAGTAGTTACGGGCTACAGTACAGTACAGCTATAAATTTTGACATTGACAACTGTATGAACTGTATGTATTTTTTTTTTAATTCGTCCATTCATATAGGCTAAGTCCATGGGCCATACTGCCTCCAACTGTATGTAATTTTTCTTTGATTTGCGTTTAGATCTCGTTTTGTTAAGCGCGTACGGCAATACGATTTATATTTTATGATTCGACCGGACCGCAGAACAAGTAAATACTAGGGATAAAAGGAAATGAAAGGGTGGATGTGCTGGCCCGTGATGCCATTGATTGTGGTGATATGTTTCCTTATGAAAATATTCCTGAAGACTTTGCCCAAAGTATACTTACGTGATGAGTGGATGAAACTTTGGACATCACCTGATGTAAGGACGGGTTTACGCTACCGGGACATACAACCGTTAATTCCTGCCAAACCATGGTTTTCTATAATATCAATTTCAAAACCAGCAACCAGTATGTTAATCCGCATGAGACTGGGTCACTTGTGTACACCGGAGCATCTTTCAAGACTAGGCATTGTGGCCAGTTCTGCATGTATTTGTGGAACTGATCCCGGTGCGTGACCTAAACCACATATTTTTAGAATGTCAACAATACGATTAGAGATGGGTAAATCCGGACTTGAAGATTTAAATGATTCGAATCCGCAAGCGGTTCGGATCCCTTATCGACTCCTTTCAAATCTTATCGAATCCGAGGATTTATTAACTCCGACTCGGCACCAGAGCCGAATGCCGCGTACACGGCACGCGGATCGGAGCAAGGAGCGAGCGAGCAATGTTGCCAGATGGGTTTTACGTTTCGTTACGCGCAGCTCTTAAAAATAGTACGCAAATTCAAGTTTGAGTACGCAATACAACATTTATAGACAATCGGTGCCTTAATGTCATTTGAATTGTTTTTTTTTTTCCGTAATTTGTGGCTTTTTGCTTCTTAGGCACTTTGCCAATGTCAAGTGGGGGAGATTTGCATTTACGGAATACGGATCTGTGGAGTGCACCTAAAAATTTTGCCCTGAGGGCCTACCGCGAAACGAAAACGAACTTCGTTCGTGTATCTCCGTCTCTATCGCACTTGCACATTCGAGCGACAGGGAGAGAGATACACGAACGAAGTTCGTTTTCGTTTCGCGGTAGCGCCTCTGGGGACTGAACATACACATAAATAATCATACAGAAATACTATATATGTATAGGAATAATAATAGTGGCTAAAAAGATACTTATTATTAATAAATAGTTATAATTTTATTTTATTTTTATCAATAAAATAAGCCAAAGCCTTGGCCACTTTGGGCTCAAAGCTGGCCAAGAGAGCTTAAACATTAGTGGGGAGTTGAACTTTAAGTTTTATTAGTAGGTTGTAGAGGGAGAATTGAGTTGTAGGACACTCGAAAAAAATGTGCTCAATTGAACCAATACCATGCCCGCACAGACACTCCGCGCTGTTTTTCACTTTAATCTTCTATAGAAATTCAGGGGAACACACATGGCCTAGCCTAAGACGAATGATGCAACTGGTAACTTTTTTAAATTTAATTTTAAAAAACCAGGGAGTAGACGGAATATTCTTTTGCAAATGATAGTACTGGAGCCTATTATCCGCGGCCCATAGAGCCGACCATGTTGAGTATAATTTTGACGAGGAGATCGCGTCTAAGTCCATGCTAAAACATTGAAAAAGAGATCTACTACCATTCACTGCTGCTTCCTTGGCAGAAAAATCAGCCAGTTCGTTCCCATGAATACCCTTGTGGCTCCAGCATAGGATTACTTCTAGATCAAGGAGACGGCAGGATAGGAGAGCCTCCTTGATGAGGCAAACCAACGGTGATTTAGCCCAGTATTTAATTTAATTACTTGTAATGGCTTGGATAGAGCTTAGACTGTCCGAAAAAATTACTCAGTTAACCAGCCTGTGTTCTTTGACATACTTGACAGCCTTCAAAATAGCAAAACACTCCCCAGTGAATATAGTGCAGATATTGGGCAGTTGGAATTTATGTACCCAGTTAAGATTGTCATGAATGAAGGCACATCCCATGGGCCCATCCCTGAACTTAGAGGCGTCCGTATAGAGACGGTCCCAATCTTGCCATCTTTCTCTAACGGATTCGAGGAATTTTTCGTTAGCCGAAGGAGAGGACCTATTGACTCCAATGTTCACTGTTTTCGGTTGGAACGTGATTGCAGCAAAAGGGATTGTGTATATAGGCATATTAGGGAGTTTTGTTAAGGTAGGCTCAATGCTATCTAATCTGATTAGGCTAATCAACAAATTTGGAATCGCTATCTATCGTATCTTAACATATCTAACTTGGGAAA
This sequence comes from Epinotia ramella, assembly GCA_947578815.1. NCBI lineage: Eukaryota > Metazoa > Arthropoda > Insecta > Lepidoptera > Tortricidae > Epinotia > Epinotia ramella. The sequence continues at coordinate 8,810,076 of OX388211.1, read as the reverse complement.
AATGGGGTGGTGCTCTAGTTGGGCGCTCCTGAACAAGTATCTGTCTGTCAAGAATTGGCGTCGTGCCTTGAGGGGGGGGGGGTCGACGCATTCCACTTGGAGAGCCCTAATAGGCGAAGATTTCATGGATCCCGTAACTATTCTAAGAGCCTTGCTTTGAATTGAATTTGTAAACTAGCTTGGCCATTGTCAGTGTCACTTACTTGTCAGTGCGACAGCCACAGATAATCCATAGAAGTAGTAGTAGTTAAAATTTTTTGGGTGCGTTCCTAAGTAATATTGATATGAAAACCTAAAAAATATATTTTCTGTCAAGTGAAGTAACAGCTAGGCTGTCAGGTGCTAAAATATAAAAAAGTACGCAAATTGACGGATGAGTACGCGAGTACGCAATACCATAAAATAGTACGCCGTGCGTACTATTGCGTACCCATCTGGCAACGCTGCGAGCGAGAGCGAGCCGATCGCGGATGACGTGGCACGCCATTCGGCTTCGGCTTGATTCGGCTCAAATCGGAGAACTTCGCGATTACATTGCGAATGATGCTAATGTAGACAATTTTAGCTCTTTTTGTATTCAATGCAGGTAAAAATGGCTCTTATGTCATAAACGTAGTGTTGTCCCCCGGCTGAGGATTTTAGTTAGATTCAATCAAGGTTGACAGTCCTAAGCCTGTGAAGTACGAAGGGAAATCGATCGATCGATAACAAGTATAACAACAGCTAGTAATATAATAAAATAAATCAAAGTAGTGTAGGTACTTGACCTTGTGCAAATAATTTTAAGTTTTATTAACTAATTTGTTATAATGATAATAACAACGCAATTCGCATTCGTAAAAAAACCAAAAAAACTAGCTCCATCAGAAAAAAATATTATAATTTCGGATATTCCGATTCAATATAACTCGGAGATTGGATATGTCTCAAAAGATTCGGAAAACCGTTAATATCACTGAATTTGTATTAAAAGTATTAAAACCAACGAGTCCACTGAGTCCAGAGTGATTTTGTTTGAGGGATTCAAAGGATTTGTTTTAAAACCAACGAGTCCGGAGTGATTTTGTTTGAGGGATTCAAAGGATTTGTATTAAAACCAACGAGTCCGGAGTGATTATGTTTGAGGGATTCAAAGGAGTCGAAGAGCCGATAAGCGGAGTCGGTACCGATAGCGGAGTCGGATTTAAGGTGGAAACACACTATTGAAACGCCACGCGACCCGACGAAACGCGACGCGTGTTGGGTCGAATCAAATCGTACTATTTTCTATGACTAGAATCACATTATGAACACCCGACGCGACGAAACGCGCCCACACGCCACCCGATCCCTACCTGCCAGATCGACGTGTTGCCGGTGGTGGGAGTAAACACGCCACCCGACGCACCACACGCAGTGTGTTTCTAGTCAACACCCGACGCAACGCATTATATAATCTGTGGCCGCGCGTCAGTTGTGACAGTTGTTGAAACACGACCATACACATTCACTGCTGTCAGCAAACTGTATTCAGAAATTGCAAGCGTGTCGTGGCGTCGCGTGTTGATAATGTACACGATGCACATGGGGTGTCGACAGGTTGCGTCGCGTGGCGTTTCAAAAGTGTGTTTCGACCTTTAGTGATTCGGATCACTCCGCGGAGCCGAGATTACCCATCTCTAAATACGATCGCTCAATCTTGGTGTTGCCACTCTTTACATAAATATACTTATTATACTTTTTACTTATTATTCTCTTTGGGCCTGCCTTGCTGAGCCGTCTAGCTCCGCTTTAATAAGAGGAGACCATAGACAATTTGGAAAGAGGGGCCACAGAGAAAAGAAGAAATGTCCTGTCAGTCATACAGTCATACATAACGTCAAAGTCAAAACATTTCTGGAAGGAGGAAAAATAAAATAATAAAATTGAATTGGTACTTTCTGATTGTGAGTAAAAGTAAGAAAGTTGCGTTAATAGTTCGAGATCTTTGTTCAGCGTATAATGGTATCTTTTAGAACTTAAAACTGTATATAAATAAGCCGTAACGATGAGTAAGCATATGTATTCTACAGCGAACCTTAGTGACAAAGAATTGAAAGAACAAGGGAACAGACTTTTTAGTTTGCGACGGTACGAAGATGCAATGAGTTGTTACACGAAGGCGATAGTAAGTAAAACAAACTGTATTCTTTGCTCATACTCGGATTCTATAAATCCATCCTTAAGTCCTCTCTTAATGCAACACACGAGTTGTAGTGCTTGGATAAGGAATTCAATGTGTCAATTGAAATTCAGAATTAATTTACTGATACTAAGGTTTTTTTTTTTCAAATAATATTAGGAAACGTTTCAATGCAATGCAAATAAGTTTTCTTTTCAGTTTATGTTCAGTTTGTCTTTTTCAGAAGTTTGTTGATAGTGCACTCTTAAATATACTGGAATATAAGCTTTTCGTTTTTGTGCCCTCATATAGAAAATATGCAAAACTGGACGATCATCATATTTTAATTTTGTCTTTATTCTTGTAAGTCCCAAATCCCCTTTGTGGAGCGACAGCATGCCAAAGACTAAGCACACGAACATGGAGACTGACGGTTTCCTAGACAGAATAACAAACATGGGAAGCGACAAAATGCTACCCAAGTTTGTATTCCATAGGAACTACACAACAAAAGTTCCATCCAGGGCTGAATGGACCGAAGGTCTAGAACCACCGAGGTCTGGTATCGAAGACAGTATATGGTACACGGACAGATCAAAAATGGGATCCGGTACGGGAGCAGGCATTTATGCGAATGACTACAGTAGTAGTGTAAGCATGGGTAGTTTGGCAACCGTCTTCCAGGCGGAGACATACGCCATAATTGCCTGTGTACAGGAGAATATAGACAGGCAAACCAGAGGGCAGACCATCTATATACTCAGTGACAGTCAAGCAGCCCTTAAAGCACTTACGGCGCCGAAAGTGGATTCTAGACTAGTCTATAACGGCGTCCAGGCACTGAACAAGCTTGGAAAGCACAATAAGGTGCAACTAGTTTGGATACCAGGGCACGAGGGCTTCATCGGCAACGAAAGAGCGGATGAGCTTGCAAGAGGGGGGTCTACAAATCACTTTGTAGGTCCAGAACCATTTGTGGGACTCTCGCAGGGAACCATAATTTCGGCCTTTAAAGCCTACGCCAAAACCAAACACCAACACAAGTGGAGGAATGAGGCGGGCTTAAGGCATTCTAAGCTCTTCATAGAAGGAGTGGACTCGGGCTGGACTAACAAACTCTGGAAATCCAGCAGGAAGCAACTCAGAATCATATCTGGGGTGTTCACGGGTCACTTCGGGGTCAAGGATCTCTTGGCCAAGATGGGATTATCGAACAGTCTCGACTGTAGAATGTGTGGCGAGGAGGATGAAACCATGGAACACTTATTGTGTGAATGTCATGCCCTTGCCAGACAAAGAATGAATTACTTTGGTAAAGGCTATCCGCAACCAAAGGAATTCAAGGTGCTCCCGTTAAGCTGCATCATCCGTTTCGTGGAAATGATGGAGCGAGCTTGGGAGTAGACATAAAGGAGAGGGCAAATGCACAAAAGATCCCATAGGGTCGAAGTGTATCCGAAAGGGCCCTCATCTATATAAGATAAGACCCAAATAGATTTTTGTGATGTTGAATTTGGAACCTTTGTTAATTCTATTATAGTTCGAAACTAGATTTGAATTTGTACTTGTATAAGTACGCGGGGAAGAGGTTAAAGCGCTTGATGAAATATGTAACATAAACTGGCCACTGCGAGTGTGGATTTAGTTTAATGTAATTGCATTAGATTAAAAGGTTTATGTTAATGCCTTAATTGACACTGCAATGTGCAATGATTTCTGTTACAGATAAAGAATCCTTCAGTAGCTACATACTTCACAAACCGAGCGCTATGCCACCTGAAGATGAAGCGGTGGGAGGCAACCTGCCAAGACTGCCGCCGCGCACTTGACATTGACACCAACCAGGTCAAGGGACACTTCTTTTTAGGACAAGCCCTTGTTGAGCTTGAGTTTTACGATGAAGCAATTAAACACCTTCATAGAGGTAATATACTGTTATTAGACATGTAACTAAAGTGATATTGATGAGTTGAGAGGTGTGGGATACGAAATCCCCAAATACCAGAATGAAGTCAAAAGTCAGTTATTTATTTTCAAATTTAGGCATATAACATGCAACTATGTTTGTAAATAACCACCCGTTTGGAAACAAAACCATCTGCCCCCAGAAGAACCGGGATAAAAACTTGTTGATGTATCTACTTACACCTGCTAAGATTAAAGACATTAAGGCGCCGTAGGTTCATGGTCTTCTCTCTCTCTCACTGAGCATAAGCGTGAGCGAGATGGAAGTGCGTGCTCGGAAGCGCGAATATCATGTTTTTTAATTTTAATTTTTTGGCCGTGTAAATAAATAAAAATGTAAACACTGATTTCCCTCAAACATAATATTGCCGATTTTCAGAAGCAATTTGAATATTTATAGCTTTTGTGCATAAGGAGAACCGGACAAAATGGTCCAAGAACCAATAGCGACGTGACCTATGTCATTAGAAAGGTGTTTCAATATACTACAATATTTACTATGGGAGCTCATTTAAAATCACTGTGTGAAAAAAGTTATGGCGATATAAAATACTTATTTTCATAGACGATTTTAAGCAATAAAAATGAATTATTTCGTATTCCATGACGTTACAGTGCTAGTTAAAACGTGTTTATGAGTAGTTATGGGGGGGTACTTACATGCATGCAGCATGGGCATAGCATGCATGCATTAGCATGGGGGTAGTTACTTGTAAAAACGTCAGAACAACTCATCAAATTTCAAACTTTCTTACATAAGTACATAGTATAAAACAAAGTCGCTTCCCACTGTCTGTCCCTATGTATGCTTAGATCTTTAAAACAATGGATTAATAGATAGAGTGATTCAAGAGGAAGGTTTATGTGTACAATATAGTACCCATGCGAAGCTGGGGCGGGTCGCTAGTTATATATAGAATAACGTCTATTCAATAGACCTTCAGGGTGGACCAGTGATCTCTGTGTTATACGCGGCCTCGTGTTATATTGGCCCACATAGTATATTTGTAATATTTCAGCCAATGACCTGGCCCGAGAGCAAAAGCTCAACTTTGGCGACGACATAGCTGCCCAGCTCCGCATAGCCAGGAAAAAGAGGTGGAATGTTCAGGAGGAGAAGAGGATCGCACAAGAGATCGAACTACAGTCATATTTGAATAGGTAAACGTTAACATTTAAGATATATTATGGTACGGTTACACATGCTCTTTAGTAGCATGCTAGTTTCGAGCAAATAGCACGTGTAAATGTATAGTTGCTAGTAAGTAGCATGCTATTTGCATATATAATAATTCAGCATGCTCAAACAAGCATGCTACTAAACAGCATGTGTACCAGTACCTTAAAGGTACGTAAGTTTAGTTTAGTTTAGTTTTATTTATCTCATTACACAATTCTCATATACTTAACAATAACACTTTGTAAATACTACTTATTGTATAATGATCGTTAGGCACAATTTCGCAACAATAATAGAAAAAATAATATAAAACAACAAATAGAATATAAAAAATAAGAATGTCAAAATTTCAAAGTTAAGAATACAAATAATATAAAAATCATGAATAATTAGTGTAGATACTGAGAGGTACCTTATCAATAATTGGCGTACATAAAAATACAAGGACAAAACTAAAAACTTGTTCCTTAGTCAAATAAAAATAATAATAATAATAATGAGTACTTACCGGTAGTACTTATCCATTAAAATGTCGGTATATATATTTAATATGTCAAATAAAATAAAAATAAAAAATCTAATTGAATCATTCATACCAAATAATTACATTTAAAAAATGTAAATAAATGTCTTATTTGGGTATGTCAATGTATTCTATTACAGAATAAAGCGACTTCTCCAATAAAAGGTTCTTTAGTCGGCGCTTAAACGTTTCCTCGGAACATTCATTTTTTAGGTCGTCGGGTAGGTGTTCATAGTAGGGCGGTCCTATCACCCACGCATTCATAATATTATCCTTTAAAAATACGCTACCGTACTCTTGGTTGCCACCGTCATTGTATAAAAAAAAAGCTGTTAGCCTAGTGGGTATATTTATGTGATGAGCGTGAGTATTTGTTTACAGTACATATGGTGCTACTTTCCCGCACTAGTGCGGAAAAGAGCACTTTTCGTGCATATGTCGAAACTTTAAAGAGCCATATGTCCAGTAAAACTTTGTACGATACACGTGCGAATAGGTAATTCGCAACTCGTGTCGATTTAAAACACTCCCTTCGGTCGTGTTTTAATTTATCACCACTCGTTGCGAATTTCCTATTTTCGGCACTTGTATCGTAAATAACTATTTCGAGTCATGGATGTTTTCTATGTATTTATATCTATTATATGTATCGTTGTCTAGTGGCCATAACACAAGCCATACTGAGCTTACTATGGGACTAGGTCGATTTGTGTAAGATTGTCCCGTAATATTTATTTCTTTATATAAAAAAGTCTACCTTTTGTATGACTAAATTGCTACTTTTCAGTTACTATTCCGTAGTCGGGTTAGTGTTATAAAAATAAAAAAAAAACATTTATTTCAGACTACTATACAATCCATATGTGTTAATAAGACTTAAACCTATCAAAAATTAAGACTACACATGTTAGTAATAAAATAAGCAAACAATAAAATAAAAATAAAATACTTGGGTAGGTTATGAACTTTTATGCTTATTTACTTTTGGAACTCTTGACGTTGAGAGTACTTACTATTTGGTATTTACTCAGTTCAATAACATTGATTGTACCTATCTTTGCAAATAATGTACACACATTGTATGACCTAATCTCTTACTTAACACTTCGTGTAACAAATCAATAATGTATTTGATCGAATTACCGAAGTAATCCTATTGCACCAGCCCACACATTTACGCAAAATAGGCGCACACTATGTGCAATGAACTAACCTTTGACATTTACTACCTTCCAGGTTAATAAATGAGGATATGCAGCGGAGAATAGAATCCTTAAAACTAGAGCACACTAATGAAGAGGACGTTAATATGAAATCATCGAAAATAGAAGAAGAATGTGTAAGTTACTATTTAATCGTAAGGCGATCTGTAGAATAGGCAGAGGCGTCTAGTTTAGTTTAGTTTATTTTTATCTCAGTATACAAATTTCACATAACACATTACATTTGCTTATGCTACTCGTCGCATAGTGATCGTTATAAATACAGTCATCATAATTAAAAAAAATGCGGAATTAATGAACAATGTGCAGCATATATACAAAATATATAGCTGCACTTCGAATAATGTAATAATATTAATAAATGATGCGATGTCAGGTGTACACAAATAAAAAGTCATAACGAATTTAAAAGAACAGAAAAATTAAACCAACGATGTTGTACAGTCGACTACAAAGATAAGTATGTTTTTTAATGTTACAAAGTTATGTATGTATATCTTATTACTATGGTAGTAAAGTCTATGTATACATATTTTTGTAACATCGTATGGATACATCTCTTTGTAGTCGACTGTACCTGAGTCCGTACCAATCATAATATGTCACAAAGTAAAAATTAAAAATAAAATAAATAATAATGTGGTACCCATGAAGTACCTATCAACTAACTATATAATACAATGATGTCAAATCTAACAAATAATAACAAATGAAAATAAATAACAAGTAATAGATACAGACAAATCAAAATTAAAACCATATTTTAGAGTAATTCAAATTGGTTCTCAATTTATTTAATAATTTTGATGTACTCGTCTACGGAGTAAAGTGACTTATCCAACAAAAGGTTCTTTAGTCTGCGTTTAAATGTCTCCTCGCATGCGGTGCTCGGCGCCCCCTAGGACCGATGCGCCCGTGTGCAACGCACACCCTGCAGCATAGGTAAAAGACGCCTCTGAGAATAGGCGAATATCAACGTGATATTTTTATAGGAGCGCCGCAATTTCGCCGAAAGTGTTGTCGCTCATTTAGCACCACCCAGGGGACACGTGCAGGGTTGTGGTAGGTAAATCCCGCGGACGCGAGCAACAAATTGTCCCCCAAGATTGTCCCATTGTAGGTTACTATATGCCCAGTACACACTGAACGTTTGTCGCGCGAGACAGCATACAGCAGCTCATCATCATCAACCGAAAGACGTCCACTGCTGGACTTTGGCTTCCCCCAAAGAGTGCCACAGTGACCGCTCCTGCGGACTCTCGCGACCATTACTTCCGGTACGTGGTTCGCCACTCGAGAACGCTTCCGTTCGAACGGCCATCGATTCTACGTGCAATGTGATCTGCCCGCTGCCACTTAAGTTTTGCAATTCGGAGGCGTACATCAGCTAATTTGAATTAATCTTTGGTATCAATTAAATTCTGAACATATAAATCCTTGAAAATCTGTTTTATTAATCCATCCATTAGTAATGCTGACTAATGGCTGTGTTATTAAAAATAGGTTAAATATAGGGCATGAAATATTTATTAACGATAGATTTTCGTTCCAGAATAACTACACAAGCGAGCTTAACAATTTATTTGCCAAAATGGATGATAGGAGAAGGGTAAGTAACTATGTATTTTACAAGCTTTTATTTAGTTTCACCAGTCCCGTTGTCTGTCTGTCTGTAATCAAATCTTGCAAGTTAAATTTGATCCACTTCCCGGTTACCGATTGAGCTGAAATTTTGCATACATGTGTAAATCGCGTGACAATTAAATATTATGATGACATGGTGCTGATCTGATGATGGAGCTGGAAGGTGGCCATAGGAACTTCGCAATGAAACGACTCATCGACTTTGGGCTCGTTAGAATCGTCTCAATGAGTAGTTGATGAGGCTTTACAGAAAAGTACAGTCGCCAATAAGCTTGTACCAAAAATTTCATTTTTGTCAGAAACTTGTTTACGATCTACTTTATTATCCGTATCAGCACTAAGTTTTTTTCTAGCCTTATAAAAGTTATGAACTTACGCCTCATGCACTTACGTGGCGTTTCGTCTCGGGCTTCAGACGACGATCGTTTATTTGTCCATTATTCAAAGCCTGAGATACAGGAATTTCCTAGTTAAGGCAAGTATTATGTATTCTCCTGTTGATGTAAGACTTAATGCAAATTGTTATTATTATGTTTTATTCATAAAGATTATTATTATATATTATTATATTTGTTCTCATTTAATTTACAGAAACGCGATGTTCCTGATTACCTCTGCGGGAAGATAAGCTTCGAAATACTGAACGAGCCGGTGATCACACCGAGCGGGATCACGTATGAACGGAAAGACATTGAGGAACATCTTGAGGTAAGACATACTATTATAAACAAGAAGTGACAGCTTCGAGAGCCTTTGCCCGAATCAGTGGTAAATTAATGGGGTGTATACATGTCATGATTTGTCAGCCCCAATTTATCAGAAACTGACTAATTGCTATCGTCTGGAGGCATGTTGCGTGCTGATCCAACTGTCAACCGAGTTGTACTGTTCGCTTGGTCGTAAAACGTAGAAATGAATGTCGTTTTATCGAAATCGGGCCTTTGATTGTCATAATATTTTTTTTTTTGTAAATAAAAAGTGGCTTGATAGATCCATATCTATACTAAATGTCAATAAATGCGAAAGGGTGTCTGTCTGTCTCTCTGTCTGTTACCTCTTCACGCATAAACCGTTTTATCCCGGAAATCATCTGCTAAGGGGGTGTAATGGGGGGGAAGTTCCACGCGGACGGAGTCTAGTCTAGTACTAAATATACAGGGTGTAAAGTAAATTTCATACGGGCCAATATTTTCATGACGATTAGTGTCGGTCCTAAACAACATTTAAATACATTTCGTTAACTTACTGCTTCATTATTTATTTCATACTAAATAATGGAGCATGTAATGTTTTCACTACACATAATGTCATTTGTTTAGTGATATCCATAATTGTACATTACTACAGAGGCCGGGAAGTAAGGGGTTGCCGGCCGAGTACATATAGACGGCCAAGCGTAGCGAGGTCGGATAGTTATGAGCTCATAGACGACACTGTCTTACATCCGTAACAATTCTTTTTCAAATTCTTTACACAACAATTTAAACTAACAAGTTAGCGAATTTACCGCGATTTTGATGTGACACCGCAGCACGTCTATAGTGGGACGGCCGCGACATACTCTCGATTTTTCTCTACTCTCCTACTTATACCTCTTGTTCTAAGTGTTCTAATAAGAGAGAGTCGGATAGTGCGAGAAAAATCGAGAGAGATCGCGCGCCGTCGCGTGATAGCCGTGCTGGTCAGACTGTAGATGGAAATCCATCATCCCTGCGCTTGTTTGAGTGTCGAAATCAAGCGGAATACCAAATTATAAAATGTGTATTGTTTCAGCGTGTCGGCCATTTTGATCCAGTGACGCGAGTGAAGCTGACATCGGACCAACTTATTCCTAACTTCACCATGAAGGAGGTGATCGACTCGTTTCTACAGGAGAACGAATGGGCCCTCGACTACTAACCAGCTTACTAGATGTGTACGGTATATTGGAATAGTTCGAGGTAGTTCCCAAGTTGATACTGATAATGCGGGAAAAAGTTTTTCACTATTAGTCTTAATGACTTTGACATAAGCTTGGAATAGTAGATTTTGTCTCACGGGAGCAAAATAATAGATTTACGTCGAGGGCGGTATAGCCTATTGAATTCTGAATGTAGGGAAATCTTGAGCGTAACGAGGGATTCAAGTGTTTTCACACCTGGGTAAGGCCGTTGAGATTATCACTTATAACACAAAAATAACACAATCACTTTTGTGATACCGTAACACAAATATAACACAAAAGTAACACTATTTTTTGTAAAGGTTGTTTCATAATAGTATTAAAATAAAGGGTAAGGAAAAAATATCATTTTTTTTTACGTATGTTAATATATTTATAATGAAAACATTTTAGAATACGTGATCGATCGGTATTTGACTAAATCAGTATTTTTTATGATGATCTGTTTTTATAAAAAAAAGATAATTTCCTTTTCTGTATAAAAAACAGATCATCATAAAAAAATACGACAAATTGAGCATTATTCCTAGGAAACAAAAAAGTTTTCAGAATTATTGCAAACATAAAAGAATTTAAAAATATATTTCAAGTAGAAACTAAATGATTCATTTAATAAGTTCACGTGGTTGTCTGAAATAAACGAATTTTATTTTATTTTATTTATTTATTTAATAAAAATCACATTCATCAAAGGCAATTGAGCATGGCGTCTTAGTTTAAAGAATTCTCGCAAACATAAAAGAATTTAAAAATATATTTCAAGTAGAAACTAAATGATTCATAAGTTCAATCAATAGAACGCGCGCGGCTGCGATAGCCGCGATTCACGAATTATATAATAGAAGACCTAATTCAAGTTTGATCGAATGCGGCATCACTGGTGTACATCGTCCGGTGAGAACCTAAACTGTCTAATTACACGTAATAGTAGGTACATGAAAACTCGACCTTATTTCTACGTTAACACAGTTGATATTGGTTTTTTTTTGCAAATGCACTAAATAGTGAGTTTTGGTTGTCACCCGACGACCATACTGTAAGAATAATACGTTTAGACTGTAAGTACTATTCAAAATAACAATTCGAATAAATCTCACGATAATATGAAAATGATTTTCTTTACTATTACAGTATTCTCAATCTGCATGACTCTTTACACTTGTTTTGTGTTACTGAACACAAAAACTTGTGTTATGCATAACACAAAACTAACACAAAACGCCATAATATAACACAAAACCAGTTTTTTACAAGCGTTTTAGGTTATAAAACCAAATTAAGTCAAACTAGACGCAAATGTACATGTTTCATGTAAGCTTTAAACATAAACGAAAACAACCATAGTAAAGTGAACTTCTGAAACGCTTACTTACTTGAGATATTCATCAACACAAATTCTGACGAAAATATGCGACTCACTTTCAATTTTTCTCATAGACAAACTAAAAATGGCAGTTTCTTTTTTTTAACATTGATTGACAGCTTACGGTGTTGCTGTGCCAAAATACATTTTTCCCCAGTTTTCTGTTAATATTTAGGGGTAATTATGCATAACACAAAAATTTGTGTTACGAAAGCCAAAACTCTGCCCACTAATCTAAAGACCTATAAAGTACGCAAAACAAAGTATTTAAACACCGTTCTTGGTTTTACAGAAAGTAATGTGTCTCACCTTTCAAATGTATTTAAACGTTTTTTTCTAAATGTTTAAATATGAAAATAATTCGTAGTTGAAAAGTACTCGGAAAAAAGCGACACGTCATTTTCGACCAAAATTAGGGGGGTTTGATGAACATAAATGCAAGTATTTTATAGAAACAACAACTTTTATTCAGTTTGCGAAATGGGGAAACAAGCTCAATAATTGCTTTATAGAATCAACTAACAACAACGGCAGTAGTGCTTACATATTTGGAGAAAACGTGCTGGAAAGTTTTGTTCCGACCAAAACTGACAATGTCGGCGGCCTTACCCACCTACTATGAGGAAAATGTATATCCCTCATTTGGGAACTCAGCGAAGAAAAGTACAACTTTGATCCCTCATCTGAGGCCAGCAATGACTTCTGATTAGCAGGTGTGAAAAAGGTTATACCACCTCACCTCTTTTGGCCTCGATTATAGACAAGTTGAGCATTCAGCGCCGGTGCGCGTGCAAATAAATAAGAAAATAATTAATTAGCGCATAAAATCACTCAGAAGCATAAAGAAACAGACTTATTGTAACTTAACTCACAATACAAACATTTGGTGATGCATAGCAGTGTTTATATAAACTTGTACGCGTTATCAATTATCATACACGCTTCACAGTCCGCGCTACTCGACGCTGCACGCCCGTCCATAAACAGGGTCTTAAAGTAGCATTCTTGGGGAGATCGATGATTTCTTTGGACTAGCATTAATGAACAAGCCACAAACTGGGCTAGCATTTTTACCAAGCACCGATTTACCTACCCATTTGCGGCAAGCAACGCTACATTTTCCGCTTTGTAACGGAATCTGCTCGTAGAGGCATGACTCATATGCGAGTCATTGACTGTGAATTAAAATGTAAACTGATTATCAGTGCGTCTTTTACACATTTCAATGTAGTTTTACTAATTGTGTCTCATTTATGTGCGATTCTCACCGAACGTGCCGAGCCGAAGCGCGCCTGAGCGTAATTTACAAGTTGCCATAGGAATTTGACGCTTTAATACAGAATTTCTAGTTAGTTTAGTCAGATTTTTTTAAATAGTAAGTAACTTAGGTGTATACAATATGTGTATAATATACACACCTGTAAAAAATGAGCGCGGTCTCGCCAACAAACTGTTCCGTCAGTTTGGCGAGTAAATTTGAAATTGAATGTGTTATGTACAGTCAGCAGCAAAAGTAGCTAAGCGGGCCAAGTGCTCAGAATGCACACACACACACACACACGACTCTAATGTCAAGAAAATAAGGACTGTCTAGATACGTATGGATTTGCGGCCGGTCGGCTCCTCCCGCACGTGGACGGCTGCGCTCGGCTGTCGTCGCATCTGACCGGCTCCGTCCGGCTATTGGCTGCACTCTATTAAAACGGGGTCGCCTACCGCCGAGTGCTCGCGCATCCGTTGCGATCCCGGCCCGTTCCGGTGGGAGTACATTAGAGTATGGATCCGAACGGCCCTGCGTGGCGGGCTGCTAGTTTCTAAGCATATCCCCATCTTAGTAGAGTAGAGTGCATGCTCAGATATTTTTGAACACCCTCAAGAGTGTGTATGTGACGCTGACTGTGCCTTATGCGAAAAATATAAGCATTTCTATAAAACTTCGTCCATAGTTACCACTTCAAGTTACATTTCATTATTCCTTATACATTTTCAATTCTACCTAACACTTTAAAATCTCGCGCTTTGTACACATTTAAATTATCTGCTCTTGACCGGTGCAACCCGTGTCAGAAGTTAAAGTAACAAAAATCGCGCAGTTGGCTACCCTCAACTCTGTCTCTCGATGGAAGAATTTAAGGGAGTTTGTACTAGCGTGGATAGACACTGCTTGATGCTAAGCACCTTGGTAGACCAATTAGGGGTGTAGATACTAAATAAAATAATCAGTAATGTCATATTTTCTCGAAAAAGGATTAAAAATGTAGTCAAATGGAGAAAAAATCAACGCAAAAGATTAAATAATCACGAAGTTATAAGTGTCTAAAGTTTTAAGAAAGGGTATGTTCTGTCCCTTTTTCGCAAAACGCAACTTCATATGAAACGATGACGCTGGAAGATTGTGACGTCACTAAAGACTGCAACGTGCCGCGCCCCGTCGTGTTCGGCACCGCCGTCAACGCGGCCCCCCGGCAGCATCCTGTATTGTGACGTCACACACTGTTTGCGTTTTCTCTCTCTAACAAGCAATATTAAAACGGTTGTAGCTTCGTAATTCTTTGAGATATCTGAATGGGATTTTCGTCACTAGGCATATTTGTTTTGCCTTCTTTCTTTTGGAGTAATAATAATTTTCGAGTCTACACCCCTATTATAACTACCTATTTCTATGAGAAACTTGGTCGATGTTGCATTTTCGCCTATTTACGGAGAATAAAGACAAGAAAATGTCGATCGGCCCATATGGTCGGCCATTATGGGTACACCATTATTTGAAAATGCTTGTATAATCGATATGCGATTAATTGAAAATGTATATGTATTACAGAACCGGGTTGATCATACTTGAAAGCGAAACTTCAGGTCGTTATGGTCTCCATATTCGTAAGCTCGGGAGCGCTTAGTATCACAACGGTACATGTATCTTATTTCACAAGTATAATCAATCCGTTTTGGTGACAATGGTTAACACACACTTATCGGTTCAGCGCCGGATTGGCAACGACCCGCCTCGTCTACCTTTCGCAAGGACGTCACGGCATCGTCTTACCACCACTTTGACAGCCTATATCTAAGTAGCTTTTGAAGTAGGCCGTCTTGTCCGTGTGTCACAAGTCCATGTGAGGTAATGCCGTTACGGAGTTTATAAGTGTGGGTGGCAGCACGAAGTTTCATGCCAAAAATTCTGAACGGCTTGACTTAACGCGGTGAGTGTGCGTTAACCTTTAATCATGATTGCTACAAAGACTGATTATTAAAAATTTGTCTTACGAATCGTTGATCTCTAATATATAAAGCGTAAATGATGGAAATACTATTTGTATTAAATTAACGCTTCAGTTGTTTCAACCATCTCATCTGTCCATGAAATAAATGTCATGTAAAACATTGGCACAATAACATTTCAAGGTATCATGTAAAATTTTGACAGAATGTCATTGAAAGGGTGTTTTACCCTAAACAGAGTCCCTCATTTACGGTCCATTAAAAGTAATCTTTCGTATAAGCCAACTCGTAAAAAGAGCTCCGACGGCTAATACAAATTATATGGCGCTGATTGGTAAGATTAGTTTAATATATTTGGGTGTTTTATAATTTTAAATAATAATCAATTCATTATTTAGATTTGGATTGTATATGAGGCAGGAGTACGACAGCCAATAAAATATTTGCCAAGGTAATTTGAATCTAGTTGTACAGAAAATCTAATTTCATATCATTTGTTCGAATAATCAACGAAACAAAAGAAATACTACATTTTTAAAGGAAAGATTCAAATCCCATTGAAACTATTGCTAGTTTTAAGGGCCATTTACATGATGTTACAAATCGTATGCAATTTTCATTACATTGCGGGACAGAAATACGACGAATAGGGGTGGTAGACACTTAATAAAATAGACAATAATGACGTATTTTCTCGAAAAAGGATTAAAACTGTAGTCAAACGGAGATAAAAGCAACGCAAGAGGTTAAAAATCACAAAGTTATAAGTGTCCAAAGTTTTAAGAGGGGGTATGTTCTGTCCCTTTTCCGCAAAATGCAACTTCACTTGAAACGATTGTCATTTACCTACTATGTCGCTCGCAGATTGTGACGTCACTAACTGCGAGCGTTTTCTCTCTCTAAGTGTAAGGCCTGAGTGGACGCCCCGCTCGGAGCGGGGCGTCGAGCGTCCATATAAAACAAGTGCAATTTATATGGACGCTCGACGCCCCGCTCTGAGCGGGGCGTCCACTCAGGCCTTACACTAACAAGCGATATTAAAACGGTTGTAGCTTCGTAATTCTTTGAGATATCTGAATCGGATTGTCGTCACTAGGCATATTTTTTTACCTTCTTTCTTTTGGAGTAATATTAATTTTCGAGACTACACCCGTATTCAATTTAACCCTGCAATGTAACAAAACTCGCATGCGAGTTGTTTCACCATGTAAATGGCTCTTTAGTGTCACGCTGTCAATCGGCGCTGACATGCCAATATATATGGTTCTAGAAGTGTTTTAGAGTAACGCCGCAGCCGCGCCGTATTTCAGCACAGCAGGTACAGTCTGCTGCAGAGAAACCTGGCCCCTCCTGTATACATACTTCTATGCAATACTGTGCGCGCCAACCGATCGCTTAGTGGCGCCTGCGCTGACAATCAGCGTGACACTAAAACTAGCTTATATGTATGACGAGAATGCCTGTATGTTACGCCTTACGCCATTTTATGGCCTCTTTTGTGGTCTCGCGGTGCGACCAAATCGCACACACTTGTACATAAACTCCTATATTTCGCCATATCCTCCTGTCTCCCAGGTTCCTATAGACAGAAAGAACAAAATGGTTCTTAACACTTTCGCAACCGGACTAAAAATAGAACAATACACCAGACACCGACAGAACTCGCTAGGCGCGTAAGTTCATACTACTGCCCGCCTAGCGGGCTCAGCCGGCATCTGAGCAAACATTACGAGTGCCTACCAGGCGGGTTTTTGGTTGCGAACGTGTTAAAGGAACGTAGAATAAAAAAGGAATAGATTTTCATTTATTTCTCGTTCGATTTTAGAACAATTGAAAATTCAAAACTATTATTGTTTGTTTCAAATTAGATTGTATTTCTTTTTACACGACTGCTCAATGAAAAGGAGTGTAATGTTTTGAGATTCTATGTATGTATGTGCGATTCTTTATTGTGTCTCATATCTCAGGAGGATATGTTTGTTTGTGCGCAGTCTGTCGTGTGCAACGCGCCAACCAACGCCACGCGTGGCCATAAACGGGGCTCATATTTTTGTTGGATAGTTGGTATCCATCTGGTGACTTATATTATAAATTATAATTATATATTGAATAAAATAAACGTTGTTTTGTATCAGATCTTTTATTTCTTGTCTACCTTATATTTCATATGTATGTTTTAAAGTAAGGGGGATGATCAGGGACCTATATTTTGCGAGTATAAAATTGCAGTTCGGTATGTTAATCTCTGACAAACCACCAGCCGGCAAAAAAACCTGGTTTATAAAATGGTTTTTTAAGTCTTATTTCGAACAAAATTGCTGGCCTATATATTATGAAATTTATGAAGCTGCGTCCGCTGCGCCAACGTCTTTGATGTTTTTAAATATCTAACATGTTATCGGTCAGTTTCGGCCAACAAATGGGGTATTACCATACACTCAAAAGAGTGCGGCCCATATTTTCCGAAAATCAGTTTTTCTTGGATTTTTTTATTCCAGTCCCATATTTTTCTGGGGGTCATTTTTTCCCAATGCTTAAATGTTCCTTTGGCATTTTTTCACAATATTTTTTGTCTCCATTGACATAATTTCTCAATCTTTTTAAATACCAACGTTTACGTCTAGAGACATTTTTTCCGAGTATTTGTTTTCCGTATTTCCACATTTAGCACCTAATAATGTATTGACTCTTGGCTTTTCGACAGTTTTGACGGAGCCCCGCACTATTTCTAGTCTGTTTGCCCTTCGGGCATCTGAAGATACCTAACGAACCTAACCTACCTAGTGATCGCAAAACACGCCCTGCCGTGCGAGGCTCCGTCAAAACTGTCGAAAAGCCAGGACTCGATACATTATTAGGTGCTAAGATTGCAGCTGCAGGTCTAATAGCAAGGTGGATCATGATATGAAAAAAAAACAGGATTTAACTAGCATCAATAAAATATAATCACAGGCAAATATGCTCCTAGACAATTAAGAGAATAGAAAAAAAAATACAATAATAAACTTTATTACAAATAAGAATAAGCATTGGGAAAAAATTACACCGGAAAAATATGAGACTGGAATAAAAGATGCCAAAAAAAAAAACTGATTGACTGAGTTTTGTTACATTTTGTGAATAACGGTCAGTATATAAATATATATATTTATTTCGATTAACTGAGAATCTATTCAAGAAACGATATGATATCTATTGGAACCGGTAGCATTTAGCATGCAAAGAGAGCATGAAAAAAATGGAGCGGTCTCTAACCTGGAAGCAAATAAAAAAAAATATTGAAAAGTTCAGTCAGCTTTTTTCAACTTTTTTTCTATGACATAATGTAAATATACTTTATGTCATATAATCATCTTTAATAAGTGTACAATATATGTGAAGCACACTAAAATCGGTTTGCTAGAAAAAAAAAATCGAAGAAATATTATTTGTTTTTTTTTTTAACAAACTATAAAGTTTCAAATTTTGCACATTAATTACTAATGTAGAGCCACACCGTCCATAAAAATTACAAGCCCAAACTCGATGGGGGCAGAATCACTTGGCACTTAGGCCGTGCCAGGCACGGCCTTTTCATCGATATCGTTAAGAGCCGTTTCCGAGAACGTGATTTCAAATATGTATACATACAAATGTTGCTCGTTTAATAATATAGGATAGGATTATTGTAAATTAGGCAAAAAAAAAACAATTGCAGCGTCATGCGTACAACTGTCCATATCCAAAAGTGACAGACAATTTTTTTTTGTGTAAAGGTCCGGTTGCCTTGGATAGCAGGGCCGTCATATAGCGTCCGTATTATTACGGACACAAAAAGACGGCCGTCTTTACGGTAACGACATGTGGAAAGTTCCACGGCCGAGTACGCCGTCAGCCACCAACGTCAACGTTTCCAGGAGAGAAAATGGACGAGCTTGATTTAGCTTTAATAATTTACTTGGAGGATAAACTCTCAGAAGAGAAATAATCGTAGAGTGGAAGATCATTTATTTAAATCTCGAGATCATTTATTCAATTCTAAACGAAATCTATTAAAATGTTGCCATCCTCGCTGCTCCAGTTGGAGTTGGAACTCATTTTGTACTTCGTACCTACGTACTCGTATGTCGGTCCGGTCAAAAAAACTCAAAATGTTATATTAAAATTGCTTCACCGCTATCAATTTACATAGTTCGAAAAAACGTTCACGAACTATCCGACACCGGCAAGACGGCTGTCATTCAAGTGGTGGCACCGCTTTTTGACGTTACGGTGTCAATCACCGCCCTCTAGGAAACCGCGCCATTTAGTTTACATAGACAACGTTCTAATGACGTCATTCACCGCTGTATTACGGGCGCTATATGCCGGCGACGCTATCCTAGGAAACCAGAGCTTAAGTACACCAAGCAGCAAGTTATTAAGCCGAGATCTTCGGGTGGGTTTTTATACCTTTATATACGAGCAAGTTGGCCACTTAAGAAAAAAACAAATACCAACAAGATCTAGCTTCTCTATTAGGTTAGAAGGTATGATGGCAGATTGCTTTCGCAGAAAGTAGTAGTACAGTCACCAGTATTAATGTAATGAACAGCAAATAATTTACTGCTAAATTCCAAGAAAACCAAGTGTATCCGATTCACTTTACCCAATGTCAAGCAGGTAAACAATACCAAGATCAAATTAAAGGGCGAGGAACTGGAATTTGAAGATAGAACAGTGTTTTTAGGTATCACCTTGGACTCAAAACTACAATGACATGCGCAGATCGCCGCCCTAGCCGGAAAACTTAGTTCGGCAGCCTATGCAGTAAGACGCATAAGACAGTTAACAAACGTTGAGACGGCCAGGCTGGTGTACTACAGTTACTTCCACAGTATTATGTCCTACGGAATCCTGTTGTGGGGGAAAGCGGCTGATATCCAGACCATATTCGTGCTACAGAAACGAGCTGTACGCTCCATATACGAACTAAAAGCTCGAGATTCTCTCAGGGACAAATTTAAGAAGGCAAACCTTCTTACTGTAGCATGCCAATACATTCTTGAGAATATCATGTATCAGGGAGGCGATCGCTGAGATATGCGTCATACTCGTGATCGGGTGCTGTTTGTGGAGTCCGGACTGTTCATGCTTGCAAGGGCATAGTACCTAATTAACTACTTAAATTCTAGTGTTATTATTATTATTATCGTATTGACGAGAGACATCATTCTGATCTTGACAGGTTTTATTGTTATTGACCCTGTACATCTCTGACAATATAATATTAATGTTCCTTTTTTTGTTTTGACGCTTAGAGACCGTATATGCATCTCTTAGAATATTAGAATAATTACTATTAATTGTATTTGGACGCTCAGAGACCTTATACATCTCTGGAATACTGAATTAATATCATTAACTTCTGTTAATGCTGATACAGATCTTATATCGAATGTAATGGTCATATTTTTCAATTTTGTTTTGTTTACATTAACTTAGTGACATTTAGTTTGTTAACCTTTTATATATCAATTTAAATTATTATTGTGTAAGATTATTATTATTTTATTGTAAATTACCGTTGGGCCTATTTGCAGAATAAATAATTGATTTGATTTGATTTGAATGTCCGCCACAACAAAACGCGCATCATCTGATACGACTCTATTTTTAGGGCGGGCCGTTAGGACTTGTCAGATATTTTTGCCGGCTTTGTTACGGCAGATATGAATGCTGGTGACTGTACCTGCACCAATACTTGGGATTAGGTTACAATCTACCTCACGCTTCCTGAGGATGCAACAGAGATAACATTAATATGAGAAGAACTTATTGGGAAACTGAAAACATGTTTCAACGAAACTATTTTTCAAATATTTTTTGGAGCGGGGGGGATAGTTAGAAAATGTTGCGCTTCGAAGATATCTTCAAAATATGCATTTACCCCATTGACGCATTAACCCTGGTAGACTTCTCACAAAAAGTTTCTGATTTGACTACCAGTCAAATGCAGTCGTAAGTCGTAATGCAGTATTGTGCCTCAACCAAATTGACTTGGTCTAACTTACAAACGTCCATATAAAAATCGGCAATGCCTTTTGAAATATTGTCAATTCAATAGTTTCCTAGTCGAATACACCCCCGTTTAAGCCTCCAACGAAGCCAAAACAACCTTTACGCCGCGTCTTGCCAAACAAGCTACTTACATTTAAATTCATCGCATAAATCATATGGGGATTGTTTTATTAGTAAATTGAATAGGACCGGTCTGGAGGCAAGCCAGCTTGGTGCAACAGGCGAAGCATACGCGTTAATGGTTGGCTCGGCAACAATTCGATACAGTGCAAGACGGGAAATTAGGCTTTTTGTTGTGAGAGTGTGAAGAGCAAATAGGTCCCGTTTTTAGGGTTCCGTAGTCGACTAGGAACCCTTATAGTTTCGCTTTGTCTGTCCGTCCGTCCGCGGATAATCTTAGTAACCGTTAGCACTAGAAAGCTGAAATTTGGTACTAATATGTATATCAATCACCCCGACAAAGTGGTAAAATAAAAAGTGATTTATTTTATTTTATTAGGGTACCTCCCCTATACGTAACGTGGGGAGTGTTTTTTTTTCATTTCAATCCTAACGTGTGATATATTGTTGGATAGGTATTTAAAAATGAATAGGGGTTTGCTAGAATCATTTTTTGATAATGTTAATATTTTCGGAGATAATCGCTCCAGAAGTAAAAAAAAATGTGTCCCTCCCCCTCTAACTTTTGAACCATAAGTTTTAAAAATATGTAAAAAATCTCAAAAGTAGAACTTTATAAAAACTTTCTAGGAAAATTATTTGGAACTTGATAGGTTGAATAGTTTTTGAAAAAAATTACAAAAACTACGGAACCCTACACTGAGCGTGGCCCAACACGCTCTTGGCCGGTTTTTTTGTTTTTTTGTGATTCTCTCAAAAACCATGCGTTTTAGAAAAGATAACCTTTTGCAAAAAATAAAGCTGGTTAAATTTTCTACACAATGCAGTATATATTTTTTATAAAGATTCATTAATAAGGGAGATACGGGAGGTGAAAATGTCAAAAAAATATTGTTATTGCCCACTTTATCTAGAAAGAAAGGAAAAGGTTATTTCATTGTGACTACGGTAGCCTAGTGGTTCAGGCATGCGGCTGTCAAGGGGCCGTCGTGGGTTCGAATCCCGGCTCGTACCAATGTGGTTTTCGGAACTTATGTACGGAATATTTACCGTTAGCTTTTCGGTGAAGGAAACCATCGTGAGGAAACCGTTCTAATCTCAATAAGGTCTAGTTTTCCCTCTGGGTTGGAAGGTCACATGGCAGTCGGTTTCGTAAAACAAGTGCCTATGCCAAATCTTAGGATTAGGTGTCACGGTTGGTACAACATAGAGGTATAACATGATCTTTGTCTTATCCATGTTCATCCTTAGACCAACTCGCTCGGAGGCTTTACTGAGGTCATCGAGCATCGTACTTAAGTCCTCCATGGTCTCAGCCAAGACTACTATATCATCAGCAAACCGAAGGTGAGTGATGTACTCGCCGTTGATGTTGATGACTAGCCTTCGCCAGACCTGAGTCTTGAGTGCAGCGGTGAACAGTTTTGGGGAAATAACATCCCCTTGCCTGACACCCCGCTGCAGCGGAATAGGCTTAGAACGGTACTAAAACCTCTTCGAAAACGGCTTGTTCGGGAGGCTGGAAGTCATCAAGCTTGCGTGCAAGACGATTCGTAATGACCCTTGAAGACAACTTATATAGAAATGTCTCAGAAGTGAGATGAGTCGGTAGTTCTTCAGCAGCGTGTTGTCACCCTTTTTGAAGAACAGCACCACCTCATCTCTGTCTCCCTTCCAGTAGGACTGTGTCGGACAACTTCTGAAGGGCTGTTAAGGCTGATCAGGTCATGATTACCTTACCATATACTTTCAATATAATTGAAGTAACACGGTACGAAATTTCGAATCGATAGGACATATGGAAGGTAGTCAGAACCCCTCATCAACAATTAAAGAGCTGATGATCTTCAAACGGCTGATCAGGTCATGGTTACATAACCATATACTTTCAATATCATTGAAGTAACACGGTACCAAATTTCGAATCGATCGGACATACCTACGGAAGATAGTCAGATCCCCTCATCAACTATTAAAGAGCTGATGATCTTCAAACGGCGGATCAGATCATGGTTACCTTACCATATAATTTCAATATCATTGAAGTAACACGGTACCAAATTTCGAATCGATCGGACATAAGGAAGTTAGTCAGATCCCCTCATCAACTAGAAATGAGCTGATGATCTTCAAACGGTTGAACAGATTTTCATACAACATGGCTAAGAACACTCGGGTTAAAATTATCTATGATACAAAAAAAACCGCATTCAAATCGGTCCATCCGTTTGGGCCCTACGTTACCACAGACAGATACACAGATACGTTAAACTTATAACACCCCTCTCTTTGCGTCGGGGGTTAATAATAATCCAGACTACACGATTTTTTGCATTTATTTGCCAATTTCGGATCTTCGTTGACCGTACTATAGTGGGTTCACGTGTTAAGGCACGCCAGAAATATGTAGCAATACTGCGCAGCACACGCGCTTTTGGTTTGGCTTACTATATTTAGATTTTATCATGAACCTATAATACTCTGGACAAGCTATGGCAGTAATAATACCACGTGCGAGCGAGCAGGTAGCGTACACATCTCGATAAGTGTGACAGAAAGGGAAATATCATTCATTGTCCTTCTCATAGTTCCACTTTTTTTTATTTGCCAAAACTGATTTAGTATGAAGTTCTGGTACATAAACCATTACCCGTCCAAATTAAGTAGGTTGTTTATGGCAAGTCATCAGCCATTTTAAGACCAGTTCTTAATTTAGCTGCATAGGCCTTTCCGTCCCTCACTGTGGCATCACGTAGGTACAGCCTGTCCTGAGTATTCTAGGTTCATGGAATTTATTAAAAGGCGATATTTGACAGCCGTCATCCCGGTATAAAAAACGTCAATGCTGAAAAATTATGACATAAATTGTATTGGGCTGACAGCTGTTAAATATTTCACTATATATAAGCATTTTCACTATAACTATTAAATACAATACAAATCAAGACGAAAAAAAAGCGGCCAAGTGCGTGTCGGACCACGCACAACGAGGGTTCCGTGCCTATTAAAAAGGTCGTATCTTTACTGAAATCTTACGGCACTTGCGTTTACGTTTAGCCTTTGAACCGATCTTGTTCAAAAAAATTTTCGCTGAAAGAATTGCCCTATGAGCATGATTTTTATCATATTTTTAAAATACGCGGTTCAAAAACTAGGGGGGGGGGGGGGGACACACACACAATTTTAGTGACTTTATACACCTTATAGTTTTCGAGTAAAATGCCTGTGACATACGGACGGATAGACAGACAGACAGACATGACGAATCTATAAGGGTTCCGTTTTTTGCCATTTGGCTACGGAACCCTAATGAAGTGAATTGTTGTGAGACTGTGAGTGAATTAAAAGTCAATCTGTATTTTAAGACAAGGTAGCTTGAAGCAACAGGCGAGCACACGCGTTAATGATTGGCTCGGTAACAATTCGATACAATGCAAGTCGGGAAATTACGCTACTTGGTGTGAGAAAAGTTAGTCTTTTACTGAAAGTCAAAGGGTTAGGCACGCCAGAAGTGAAAGAGTTGACATAGCATAGACGCTATTGGGTTGGATCGGCAACTATTCGATCAACGTGTAACATGATCGACAAGTCCGAAAATTAAGCGAATTAGTGTCGGACAGGCAGTTTTAACTGAAAGATAAAAGGTTAAGGCACGCTCAATAGCAATTCCATAAAAAACAAACCAATACGAAAAATTTATGCTTAATTACAAGTCAATTGGTATTTTCAAGACAGCCTAGCTTGGAGCGGCTTGAACAGGCGAAGCACACGCATTCATCGGCTGACTCGGTAAAAAATCGATACAATGCAAGACGGGAAATTAGGCGACTTGGTGTGAGAAAAGTCAGTATTTTTACTGGAAGTCCACGGGTCTGGCATGCCAGAAGTCCTACAGTTGGCGTAACACACGCTCGGTTTACTAACAATTCAGTACAATTAAATTTATCTTTTCTTCATCCTGGTAAAATTCAGTGTCAATACGCTTCCTAATAAATTGTTTCCGCACTTATTGTTATATTGCGTGTACTTAAATAGTTTCTTGTGAATATTCTGTGCCGTTACCTGTTATGAAAACGCCTGTGCTTAAACACTTCGCCAAGCAACGTCAATCGCCATACATTTGTGTTTGAGCAACTTTCGAAAGAGACGCCCCGATTGTTCGTAAACACGGCCTTAGACATAGAGAACTAAGGCTATGGCCTTAGTCATTAATACAATGTGAGAACGAGAGAAAACATTAGTCTTGGCTAACGGCGCGAAGTGTCGAGGGAAATGGAAATGAACGGATACTTATAGGTAATAATTTGTCGCCGGCAGAATACATTTGTTTGTACCCTGTCACGGACAAAGGTTTCACTGTCAATATAACTTGAGATGACTGGTATACGTATCAATATTATCACAGCTTTAATGCGAAATTCTATACATGTAAATCAATTTATTTATTTTTATTTACTTATTTATTACTAGCGATGCCCGCGACTTCGTCCGTAACTTGTAAGGTACGTGAGGGTAATATGGACACGTTAAGCTTTGACGCTCTGTAAAAAATTAAGTAAGAGCAGGTTGTGGATAAAAAATACACGGTTATTAAAACCAACAACTACTCTTAAACAACTACTATAAAATAAAAAAGATTACAAAATATCTTTGGTAATAATTAGAATCTATTAAAAAAATCGCCTTAAAAAAAAAGTGGCAAAAGACCATATTTCCGGCACGTGCGGTTATTATGGCCATCCCCAATTTTATCATCTTCCTCCAACTTGAGGATTAGTCTTCGACCGAGACGAGCCTTCAGTTTGTTTCAATCGTAAATATCTTTTAATCGTTTTGATTGGGACTTTGCCTTTGTTCGAGGGTGTGTTTATTTTTTATCGTTTTGCGATCGCACTTTTGAAAATCCTATACTGCCGCCAATTACCCCTCAATCTACATTTTACATCCTAAAAGTATAATATTTAACACTATTCGTTAGGTATTACTTATGAAAACAACATAAAACATGGTTACTATTTCCATACAGAACATGTGCACAACTGTGTCGCTTAACTTCAAACTCAGATAAATCCATTCGACCCTCTGCAAATATCTTCCCTATTACCTTTTCATAATACCAAAATCGCATGATCTGACAGATGCATTTACCTGAGTTTGAATTTAAGCGACTCAACTGATGTCCATATTAACAAGTGCGTACTTGTTAACATTTTTACGACTCACACAAAAAAAATCTTTTAAACCTCACAATGTGTATACTTACTACCACTTTAAAATAGAATAAATTGTCTGTTGAGTCATATCCAATAATTATTTCACACGTCTCTTTTCGATTTTTGCAGGCTTTTAATGTTTACACTTTTTTACAGGTTCGCGGTAGTTGCGAATCGACCCGTGTTTTTGATCTGTCAAAACTGAGTTGATAAAGCAGTCCCGATAAAACTTTGCAAGGTTCCACTAGGTCTAGGGTACTAGACGCTTTTAATTACAGTGCCATTTATCCACTTTGTGTTGTACTTATTGGAATACAGCGAAGTGACCATATTAACCGGATGATGAATATTACACTCAGGTACCTTATATATCGTAGCTCTATACAAACTTTCACTTCCCCTTTCAGGGCATGATTTCCGAGATAAAAACTATTCTATTTTCTTCCCCGGGACTCAATCTATCTCTATACCAAATTTAAGCGGTTCAGCGGTTTAAGCATGATGAGGTAACAGACGGACAGACAGACAGGCGGACAGATAGACACACTTTCGCATTTATAATATTAGCATGGATAGACTATTACATTTCCCTGCGAAACTGATTTACCAGTTTGTCTGCTGGTACCAGTCTCTGTAGAAAACTATCTATCTATCATAATATTTCTGATTTTACTGAAGTATGTAAAGTTGTGTAATATTGCGTAATATTATTATTGCACAAGTACATACGCACATACGAGCTTGGTGCTATACATTTCAGTGACATTTGCTTGTAAGCATCGTGTTTCGCGTGATAATAATGACTGTTTAATACCGAAGCCAACAATGTGCTCACAGATAACTGAGCACGACTATACAAAGCATTAGAATGCATGTTCAGATATTTTGATAGCAATTAAATAACATTCAGAGGGTCAAAAGCGCTTAAATTTCTTGTTCCAATTTGATAGAAATGTGTTTCGCACTCGTTCTGTCATATTAACGCCGTAACATGTATATATTTACTTCGCTAAAATCGTGAATAATGACACGGATTTTCAAAAAACCGTACGAATAAATTTATAGTTGAAAAAAAAAACTAGAAAAACACGCTTTAAACCTAATCGTTGTCAAAGTTCAGTACAATACTCTTCTAACAAATCCAAACACACGATGTTCCATCATGAAGTTCCAGTTCATATCTTCCGGCTCCATCATCAGATCAGTGCGACAGTACCATATTATTGTATTGTCATCAGAACTACATACAGCTGCCAATTTTCATGATGCTACGATTCTTGGATGATGGTTAAATTAGTTCCCTTAGATTCCATTATACAGTTAGTTACATACAGGTCGACCTAATAAAAGCGTGTTAAAATCATGTCAGTCAACTTTATAATTTTATTTTGGATCCTTAGTGACGTTCTGTAGTGACTTGGCGCATTTTTTCTGCGCTATGCCAACGGCTTTATAGGTGCCTAAGTGTAAAGTTTTTCTAGAATACTTCGTCTGGTGACTCCAACTAAACAAGATGAAATGCTTTAGCGAAAGGGGACACTACGACATTAAGAGTCCGCAGTAAACTCGATTCTCCATACAAACGTAGTTACACTCTCATTTTAAAACTACGTGTTGGATTGTAACGAAACTTTGCATGTACAATGACATGAAGTATATCCAGGTCTGTAATTAGTTTATGTAGCTTCAGATACCATAGTAAAAAAATGGGATCCCCTTCATTGGCATAATTTTTTTTAGACTAATATAGTTTCGCATAATTGATTTGGCATAATTTCTATTGGCATAATAATACTGTCGCATAATAATACTTTGACCTACTACTTTGTTTGGCATACTACGCTAATAGCATAATTTCAGTTGAACTAATCTGTATTGGCCGAATACATATTACGCATACTATTGTTTGGGCTAATAATTATTTGGTATATCTGTTTTGAAGCATAATTTCTGTTTTCTAAATACATTACATAGCATGCATTTACACTTTTCGTGGACGCGGATTATTGGGTCGTGCATTATCAGGGCGGATAAAAATGGCTTGTCATAAGCGAACTCTGTCTTAGGTCGGTTAGGTTAGGGTTCACTTGTGTTCCTCAGACCAGAAATAGACACCCCGCGCAGCGGGGTGGCGTCGACTCGCTGGAGATTATTAGTCCGCACAGATGACCGTCCCAATGTACATGGATTATCAGGCTGTACATTATTGGGCCGTGCATTATGCTTTCATTGCTTTGTGTACTTATGCGTTTTGTAATGATGCCAAGTAATTATTATGTCTTTTTGTATTTATGCTATCTGATGTTAGTCTTTGTGATGATTATGCTATTTTCGTTTATTATTTTTATTTTTATGC
Organism: Epinotia ramella; assembly: GCA_947578815.1. Taxonomy (NCBI): domain Eukaryota; kingdom Metazoa; phylum Arthropoda; class Insecta; order Lepidoptera; family Tortricidae; genus Epinotia; species Epinotia ramella. Next base: position 8,781,149 of record OX388211.1, on the reverse strand, counting down.
CTAAAAATTTATGCCATAACATGATTAGGCTTAACGCTAATTCGGCTATAAAAAATTATGCGTTATTATATTATTCCAAATGATTTTATGCGATCCAATAGAGAACCTAAAAAAATATAGCGAATTTAAGTTTTTCATACTAAACTTGTTTTTGCTGTATTTGGTTTGGTTTATAAACTGGACCCATATAAACTAATTACAGACATAGATATACCTCATGTCTTTGTATATGCAAAGTTTCCTCACAATCCAACACGAAGTTTCAAAATGAGAACGAAACTCCGTTTGTATGGGAAGGTGAAATTCGGCCGAGCTTACTGCGGACTCTTAACGTCTCGGCGAATGGCGAAACTACTACTTTAGAAGTTCAAACTGTATCTACAGAAAGTTAAGGAAGAAAAAACCATTAATTTCATACAAAGGGCACCATATGCCACCTGGAGCATAATTTCGAATCGATTGAAACCGCAATCATCAAAATCAGTTCAGTATCTTAAGGGAGTGCATTAGAAATTATCGCGCGCTTTGAAACGCCGTTCTGACTAGATTAACACTTTCGCTGCAAGGAACCCGCCAAGCGAGGCGCCCGCTTGGCGATATGATAATGTATTGTTTGAGTAGGTGTAGTAAAAAAGGAAAATAAAGACCCAACTTTGGATTTTTTTTCTATAGAGGAAATTTAGGCAATCATGTATCGATTAAATCAGATAAACAATCATATAGTCAAGAATCATATATCTGATAATCACACCTTATTGTTTCTTAACACATTCACTTACAAGATCGCTCGCGCTACGCTCGTAGCTGATCCCGTTGTTTTCCTCGTATGTAGCGGAAAGCGACTACGGCGTAGCTATGTGGGTCCTGGTAGTGAAAGTATTAACACATTCTTTGCCAACGGTTTCATAGCGCTGCGCTCGTAGCAGATAACATGCGAAAACCTGTTTGTAGAGGAAAGCGCCTATGAGTAGAGCCGCCCCCCTAGTCGGTTCTTGTGTACAAAAAGTTTTAAAGGCACTGAAAGTGTAATAAAATGTGTTCGCTACGCGCCGTAGCACTCTGGTCGAAGTGCTACGCCGACAAGTCTACGAGTCGCTACGAGAATAATGCCCCCGTTTGAACGATTTGATATAAGGCAAGCTGCAATTTGGGCCTTCGGCTTCATATTCTGATTTCAAGATGATATATTAATCATATTTATTTATACGAATTCAACTAAAAAATAAATAAAGGTACCGATTATTAAGCATGTATTATTTATTTAATATTGAAATAAACTCGTTTACATAAACGAGTAATTATTGTATTCCTTATCGCTAATCACGACACATAAAATATGCGTCAGAGCGCTACGAGCGCTTTTCGTTACATTTAGACATAAACCCATTCGGGGCCAAGCAACTACCACCATAGCGCGTTTCAGCATTTTCCCGCTTTGCAGCGGTAAACGCTTGTAGAGGCATTACTTATATGCGAGTCATTCATTGGCCTTGCATGAACCTTCAAATATTTTTCCAAAATATATTTCTTATTTAGAGTTCCATAGTCAACAAGGAACCCTTATAGTTTCACGATGTCTGCCTGTCCGTCCATTCGTCCGCCCATCTACGGCTTAGCTCAGTGACCCTTACTATTAGAAAGCTGTTATATATGGGTATGTAAATCAATCACGCCGACAAACTAGTAGAATAAAAAAAAAAAAATTTTTTTAAGCTTAGCTAAGCCTATACCCGTAAACTAATAATTACCCTACTAATAACTACCCTACCCTACCCATAAATAATTAGTTAAGAGACCTAATAGTCGTGACCTAATTTGGTGAAATTTATATTATTTAAGCAGTTTTTTAAGAAAAACTATTTGTTCCAGCACATTAAATAAAATATATGTTAATATCCACCATATTTCGACGACCGTGGACGAGCTCGATACATAATTGGACGAAATCGGCTCGATAGAAAATAATTGCAAAGATTGGTCTTAAAATCACATTAAACGGTTCTATGTCTTTATTTTTTTGACGTATGGGTCTGCAATTAAAAACATGAAGTCAACATATTCATACCTAAACCGCTAGCGAGTCATATTTCACAATTAATCCACCCTTTTTTATTTCAATATTTATGTAATATGTATTATCTTCAAAAACCGGGCCGCCCAGTAAAACTCGCTCTCGTTTACTCCGATGCAAATAGACAGTGTGCGCGCTATCCAAAATCCTCAAGGGCATTTTGGTGTTGACAGCGTCTTAACGAGTATAAGTCGACCGACTTAAAAATGTACTTAAAGAGGCCAACTTTCGTACAAATTCGGGCGACGCAACCGCAACGTTTAGTTGGCGCGCACGTGTCGGTATAACGAAGACAAACAGGCAACTACTGAACCCTACACTGCGCGTGGTCCAACACGCACTTTGTCGGTTTTTTATCTAATCAGATTTTACTAATAAAAATTTGACCGGTTTGCTCGCATTTCAATTTTGTTTTGCATAGGCACGTTTAAAATAAAACTTCTGAATAGGCCTTCCAATGTTCGGCGACAATCAGACCTCGCCTCGCTACCCGCTGAAACATATCGGTTATTGCACTTCAGCGACATTGCTTCGGCGTGTGTGCTTGAATTTAGCTACACTATTACAACAACGTCGTTGGTTTTTGGTCAATTAATAAATGTTAAAGAAAAACTCTACTGGGCTGATTGGACCCTTCGGCGGTCCACTATTCGAGTTTAGTTCAGTAATTTCGTGAGTTGGTCCGTGTGGCGGAATATTTTATTTTATGTGACCCAGGCGAACCCATGGGTGGCGCTTAACTATCTCAAAGAATCGCCCTCGCGATACAAAGGTAACGCAGCCAGCTTCATGGGCGCAATGTAGCGAGAGGGTTTCCTCGACGGGGTGTTCTTTCTGCCCAAGAAACAAAATAAGGGACATGATTAAATTTTAGCAGTCTGTTTGTTTTTACGTGTGTTCTAACCGTAGCGTTTAAGATACTGAACCTATTTTTAACCCCCGACGCAAAGAGAGGGGTGTTATAAGTTTAACGTGTGTATCTGTGTATCTGTCTGCGGTATCTTAGCTCCCAAACGGATGGACCGATTTAAATGCAGTTGTTTTATTCAAAAGCTGATACAATTGATTGATTTTAGATGGTTCTTAGCTACGTTTCAACAAAATCGGTTCAGCCGTTTTTGAGATATTGATCTTTGAAATGAAAATGTCGGGGGTTTTTCAACTTTTCCAAGTTGTAGTTATTATGAATAAGTTATCAATCGATTCGTAATTACGCTCCGGGTGACAGGCTACCCTTTGGTATCAAAAGAAAACTCATCTTTTCAGTAAATTTTCTGTAGTCGTAGAGCTTTTTGAACGTTTAGAACGTAGAACGTTTTTACTTTTGTATTTTGGTTTATGTGCGTTCCCCGATTACAACACTTTCACTGCCAGGAACCCGCCTAGCGGGCGCCTACGCCGTAGTCACTTTCCGCTATATATGAGGAAGATAGTTGTTATCCCGAAAGCGGTGAAATGGGGGCGAAAGTTATTATGGAGCTACGATATAAACGAGTTCCACGCGGACGGAGTCGCGGGCAGAAGCTAGTTATTTATAAGGCAACAAAACCAATTAAACAAACTGTCAGTTATAAGCAGGTAACTGTTACGCCGCTAATGCCGCTGTGTTTCGTGTTACCAGCACGAGTTTCTTTCTGTCAAATGTTTTTGTGTATTTCGGGCTCACAATACCAAGCGAGCAAGACTCAATTCTGGGGGGTAAAGTCGCCTAACATTTGTGTATTTTGCGCGCCCTACATACTTCTCCTATTTCAGGCTCATCAAGTACAGGTCGATTCACAAGAGCTGGCGCGTAATGTCTATGAAATTAATGACAGTTTGATATATTTGCCGCGCCAGCCCTCTTGAATCGACCTGTAGGTAAAGGCAAAACAAAAACATACCGTTTCTTTTGAACAAAGAGCTAATTACCTTGAATGTTGCGTGTGTTCGCCGTATAAAGTAGTGTTTTTACGGATACATATTTACTTTGCTGAACGTTTTCGTAGGCCTAGTTATGCTGTAAAACAATCGAGTTATGTTTTGAGGTCAACTGTTTTATTGGTGTTTCGTATTTTTTGGAGTTAAACATGACAAACTATACATCACTGCCGGAAAAGGGGGGATTGTCTGGCGAATAGTTTTATTGATGTTTATTATAATATCTTCCCGTTGAGTTACGAAGGGAAAATTCACGAATTTTTAAAATAACTCATACTGTATACGTGATAGTTCCTATGCAGCGGAACTTTTTACTTACGCAGTTGGTACTTTCCTAGCATGACGATGTTTTCAACCCTAGTAAGTGCGAGGGGGACGAATGGTTTATTTCCGACATACCTAAACGCGATTATGCTAGCTAGGCTAGTATCATCATCATCATCATCAATCGAAAGACGCCCCCTGCTGGACATAGGGCTCCCCCAAAGAGTGCCACAATGATCGGTCCTGCGCCACCCGCATCCTGCGGACTCCCTCGACCTTTACCAGGCTATTATATTGTCAAGACGTGGCATTATAATTATTGTTTATTTATTTTATTTATTTAATTATGAAACAAACGGTCATACAAAAAATATTGATACAATTTCTTCTCTTAATCTAGACCTATAGTTTCCATTTTTATTAAACATATCTTTATATAAGCAACAACAAAAAGTACCTATCCTGGATCAGGTTAAGCTAATTAGTAAAAGGTTACACAGAATTTTTAGAAACAGTTTCACAGAAAACCTAGTGAACGGAAACATGTTCTACGTATTTAGCAACTTTTTAAATAAGTATCGACAATGAACATGATGAAATATATTAATACTTTTATATATTAATATACGTTAATATACGTTAAGATTTACATACTACTAGTCCTGAATTTTTTTTTTTATTGAGCTTATGGTACAATTAAATATATCATTTTTTTTTACAATGTTATTTTCATTATAGAGTGCACATGCCCGCTTAATAAACATATTTTTAGAATAGTTAGTTCTACTACATGGGATGGAGAATAAATGTTTGTATTTGAGACGACATCGGCGTTCTTTATTACCTGGAACTCTTATACATATATCTTTTAACAAGCTAGGGGCATCGATATGACTATTTATTATTTTATATAATAGAACCGAATCAACACAGTCTCTCCGACACTCAAGCGACTGCATTTTATGTCGGTCTGCATTTTTTCTCACCCATATCACAGGTTACAGCGTTTGTTTTGCGTTATATTCTATTAATGCTAATAATTACACGGTTCAACTCACGTATTAAATGTCACTACGGGCAACACGTTTCGAACTCTTTGGAAGATCTTCTTCAGGATGAGTGTTTTCGCGGCGGTGTCGCTTGAATCACTGCTCGCGCCCGTTCTGAACGCCGTGCGGCGCGTGACGCACGCGCCGACAGAGGCCGAGGGGGGCAGTCTTGCGGTGGAGTTGTCGTGTGAGATTGTGTGGATTCAAGCGACACCCGCGAAAACACTTATCCTGAAGAAGAACTCCCGAAGAGTTCGAAATATGTCGCCCGTAGTGACATTTAATACGTGACTTGAACCGTATAATTTTAGCATTATTTCAACATGTCTCACGAAAGTCTAAATTCGATTATATTCTATTGTTTATTTTGTTATTCGCATTCATTTAAACCTCCTATGCTTACAGCTAAAGTACGGAAGAGTCAAGTTTCCGTGATCCAGCGATAGCCGCTAGGGGCTCCTGCTATTCCGTAATAGGAGACCCCGTCAAAGATTAGTAAGTACAGAGGCCCTAGCGCGATAGATTTTATCGTCACGTCTTACGTTACGTTGAAATAAAACCTAGGGCCTCAGATGTATATTAAAATATTATAATGTCCATGTGATATCCAATCACTTTAAAAAAAATGCATATTACGTACATTCTGAAAAAAACGATAACATATTCTTGAATAGAGATTATTTTTATCGTTTTTATGTGTCTTGCATATTGAATCTTGGCATATTTGATACTAGATAGTAGCCACATACCTATGTACGTGTATTTTCAGAAACTAGGTAAAATTGCAAGTTGTGAATGAATTAGTTGTTGTTCACCTGAGTAAACACTTTTGTATCACGTTAAAAAAGTCGCTCGGTGTCATCTTGTTACCTACATACTACCTACCTTGATTGGCTGTTGTACCTAGTTGTCGACGAAAAGTTCGCGAATTAGGTACCATTTTTTATAACACGATTGTTGCAAATAAGAACACTACCTGCATGATGGTATGCAAAAATTTTAGCCTATGGATGCCAGATCAGAGAAGCCACGAGCGCGTTAAGTTGTCGACCCTGTATTTTTTTTTTAAATCTTTATTGAAAAAACAAGGCCTTAATCGCATAGCGATAATGCCGGCCTCATAGGCATTACATGATTCATTGTCTACAGTTCAGTAATTTAACTATTAGTTGGTACAGTTTGATTGCTAATTTAGATGTAGGGTTAGACAATATTATGTTACATAAGCCAATGTCTGCTAATTTAAGTTTGGCTTGTGTTTCAAGTACCCTGCGGTCTGCTCCGATTCGAGCACATTCCACCAATGCGTGGTAGACATCTTCTCTCACACCACAAATCGAACAGTTTGGAGAATCAACCACCCTCATCAAATGCCCGAACACATTTAGTGGAATGTGCCCGGAGCGCAGTCGCATGCTTATAACAACTTGCTGCCTATTTAGTCGAGACTCACAAAACCAGGGAATCTTCGGAGGTTCGCTAACCATAGATTTAGCTAACTGATAGAAAAATGTCCAAGTCCTCGACGTTGTACTAGTGTATAACAAGGGCTCTTTATGTCCAAGCTAAATTTTAATGAAGAATAAAATCCTCTCAGTTAATATTTAACCCATATTGCTTTGACATAAAGAGCCCATGTCATACACTAGTACTACGTCGAGGACTAGGACGTTTACGTTTTGACATTTATTTTTATTTTTACCTCGCCAAACTGTGAATAGGTACAGTTTGTTGGCGAGTGATGCGCTCTCTCATTTATATACATTTTTGCGAGTTATAGTTATATAGTTGCATTGTTATAGTTTGCAAGTTATTATTTAAAATGTTTTGTTTCACTTCAGATACATCATAACATCTGCTAATGAGTTAATTGTCCTATTCGTCGGCGCCTATTCGTGAAATGACGCATCTATCATTTCTCACATAACAAATCTTTGACCAATACAGACTCGCAAAAACCTCCCAACAACCCCTTTCTCCATCCCTTCTTCACTGTACGTGAAAGACAAAGACAAGCAGACCAATTTGTCTGCGAGACTTTTGAGTGTTTACACAGAGTTTCGGGCCCAAAGTTTGGTAATTAGAAAATTAACTGTTTGATTAAGTTAGCTCGGATCGCAAGGATGGAATGTATGACTATCAGTTTTATTTTGGATTAATTTGAAATAAAACGCGATGGCCTTGTTAAGCTACGATCTTACATATCATGGTGGGAATTTCTTTGCTTAATAGAATTATTATTATGGGCAGTTACAATTGAGACTGATTCTATTGATTGGCAGTTGTATTCTCTGTGTCTAGTCGGACGTATTCTTTCTTGCAGACTTTAAAATCTTTCATAATAATCTGAGTTCCCGGTAAACTCTACTCTCACTATTTATCTGGGGGCACGGGAGTGCCCCCGCCAAGACGAGCCAAGCGAAGCGCAAGGGCACTACCTACCTTTTCTCGAAGCGCTTCGTCGTATTTTTGAACCTTCCTAACTTGGGTTTAGATTATACCAGATAAACCAAATTTTCGGGATATGATGTCAGTGGTTGACTTATTAAAACTGTAAAGTTTCAATTGCATAGCTATTATACATTAGATTTTATTGATATCTAAAATATCCCGATTTCGTCACTGACTCACTGATGATCATCAATATTCTTAAGGTTCTTCCTGAAGTCCTAGAAAGCTGAAATTTGGTATGTAAGCTAGTAATAGTATACAAACAACGAAAAAATCTTAAAACTTGAAACTTTTACCGCCCCCGAACCCCTTAACCTAGTTTAAGGTTCTGAGTGAAAGTTTGTATGAGACTTCCGCAAATTTTGATGCTAGTGGTCTGAAAATTGATATAGGGGGGTCCTTGTTATCCTTGTTATAAATAATAAGATGTGTATTTCAGGATTTTTAGTAAATCACCCCCCATTCTTTAAAGTAGGGGATGGAAGTTTGTATGGGTTTTCCCGTTCACTTCTTGAGAAATTACCTTACAAAAAGGAATGAGATCCCACCAAAAACATTACATGTAAAGTGATGCCAAGACTCCATAGCTCATACACTTTCAGCGTGAAAAAGATATCAGATCGCAATTAGCGCCAAGCTTCCTACTCCACACGGCGTAACTCTACCACTACCAGCCACGCTCTACAAATTCTACATCTTGGCTAAAAAGTATAGACCCGTCACTTATTAATATCATCATAAATTCATTCGGCGTGAAAGTCTATGCGGCGACCGGGATGTGCCCAACAAAGCTGTACTTTTTAGCCAAGATGTAGAATTTGTAGAGCGTGGCTGGTAGTGGTAGAGTTACGCCGTGTGGAGTAGGAAGCTTGGCGCTAATTGCGATCTGATATCTTTTTCACGCTGAAAGTGTATGAGCTATGGAGTCTTGGCATCACTTTACATGTAATGTTTTTGGTGGGATCACTATTTCACGAGACTAGTCGAGTGATATAGCTATATCACTAGATCGTACTCGTAATGTAGCTATGCCCCTAATAATATAGTCATGAATCGCTTTCTCATAACTATCTACCGATTTAAAGCAATATCCGTATCACGGCTATAACTATTTCACTGATACATCTTTTTGCAGTGGACTGTACAAACGCCATACGAACGCGATCCTCGAGCTAATGATTCCGGTTACAAAAATCCATTCTCCAATTATAGAGTCCCACTGGCGCTAATGGGTTTGCGGCTTTCATCGTTTGTAGTCGTGACGGTGTCCTGACGGGATCGTCACGGGGTCGTGTCGTCGCCGTCACGCACGCGCGTCGCTCCGCGGAGCGACGCCCACTACTTTAGCTTCGAGTTAAACGGCGCGCGACGAAAATGGGTGCGTCGATTGTGTTTTACTTAACTTTATCCGCAGGCATAAAGGATTTTCATTAGCATTGAGATGTATGATGTAATTATGTATGTATGTTATACAGTTCAAATTGCAAGTCAAATTTGACCAATTTCAATTATTAAATTTATTAATTATCGAGTTGAAATCACGCTATGCAATTTTAATGATACATGCTGGTTTGGTGATGGATGGCCAGGATCTTCTGCATTACACTAGATATACTAAAATGCCAAGAATCGCTACGCGCCACGCGGATTCCGTGGTTTTCCCCATAAGTAGCGGAAAGCGTAGGCGTTAACAACTTGTGTCCCAACATGTGTGGGAGAATAGTTTACAAACAACGCTACGTGTGCTACGCCGCGCCAGAGCGCGAAGTAGAATTTCTCCACATTGTAGCGAATATCTCTCCTAGAGGCATGACTCACATATCAGCCATGGGCTTTGAATTAAACGCTTCGTTGACTTAAAATTTACGTGTGTAGAAGTTTCAGGAAAACAGCAGTATTTACCTAATTTATAGTGATAAAATGTTGCCTTGCTCAAATTAAATCTTCTTAAATTATCGGAAATATATAAGGATTCTGTAAGATCGCCCTCAGAAACAGTGCACTCCAATTCCCCGTATCGAGTAAGTTCGGCTTTCAGCTCCCGTCCTCCTATGCCCTGCGCAGAGCGGCGGGGGCGGGGAGCCCGATTCATGTTTACGGCGTTTGTCAGCTGTTCGCGAGCCATGAATGTGCCGCGCCCGCGTCGCTCCCATCGATTGACTGATACCTGAGCGAAGCCCCAGCCACGTGCGGGCGACTCCAGTGCCGCCTCGCCTGCCGGCCCGACCGCGCGTCCGCCGCGTCCGCCCCACCCGATGTCGCGACACCTACCTTAATGGATTACCCACGGTGACCGCTACACACCAACCAGCTAAACCCGGTGAGTCGAACGTCGTTTGTTTATGTTGGATAAACACGCCAAATTAGTTGGTAAACAAGGGTTTCCGATAGATTTAATAGTTGGGACAATGTAAGCGGCTGCGCGGCTGTTATTTACCAGGACTGGGTCCTTCTCATTACATTAGTCGAGGATTTTTCTGGCGAATTTTATTGTTATCGATCTTGGGGTATTTATTAAATTCGGTTTACGTAATAGGGTCCGTTTGATCGGAGAGCCCGTGATAGCTGATCTTAGATGCAAACTGTCTCCGTGTGTTACATAAAATAACTGTCATTTCATGACACTGCGCTTAAGTATAGGAACCGTCTTCGTTCAGTTCAGATGTCACCTTCACTATAACGGGCGACACAATAAGCATTTTTCACGCTCGAAATCCAAAATACGCAATTTGGGAACTGGAGCAAGCGCGTTACTTTATGTATTTCTCTAATGCATTATTAACTGCATTTATATCATAGTTCGTTAACTTATTATCTCATTCCTTAGACATTGCCACGACATTCCTTATACAATATACTTATTCAAAAACTAGCAGTTATCTTATCTCGTTTGATTTTGAACTGCTTGTGCAACGGGCTTCCTCGTGAAATAATTCAGTTGCTCTATGATCATATGGTTTGAGTTGAACTGAATAAACAGACTACCTACTCAAATGTCATCAATGCATCTGGACCTTAGGGTGCAGTGCAGCATATACATGTACTAGTTATGATCGTATTTATCAAGTATGTTTAGGTCATACAAAGATTTAGGTTCATGTCTCATTTGTGGACATTGCCAAAGCTAAGGGCTATGTAAGGCCTTTAAATTTTGGTCGGCCCCTTAATCCGCATAAACGGCGTCCCTCTTGTATGATTTCATGCAATGAAACATTTTTTATATGCACGGAAGCCCTTAACTACCCGCAGGAAAGGAGACTTTTGTTTTACTCGATCTGTGACCTCTTCCTTGGTTGAATAAAATGACAGGTGCTCGTACCTAATCATAAATTACGTGTAAAACTGCTTTTTCGCAAGTGCTTAGCGAAGCGGTATTTCCATATTAAAAAAAGAAACTACGAAGTTATGTGTCATTTGTATGGAAGACGTTTACCTACGTTTGTTTAAAGGCAGGGCACAGTGTAATGTCATCTTGCTGTGTTTGGGCTACTTGACAGGGGAGAACCTCCAGCTTACAGAAGACCGCATCCATAATAAAATGACACTATTTCGGTCTGTGGATATGTGGTTGCTCCAGGTGGTAAGGTCGATAGAGCTTCCAAATATACGCAGTGATGAAATTTAAAATTTAAATTATTAATGAGAAAAATATATTTGTTGCCACCGTTGTGGTTTTATAAAACGTAGTTTAGCTGATCACTATTTTAGGCACGTTACTATGACAAGTTTATTTCCCCCGGGCTCTTACATACCACTGGGTATTTTAATATAACTTAATGTACGAAATATCATTTGATATTTAACAGTGGCTTTTCGGTGAAGGAAATCATCATGAGGAAACCCGTCTACTCCCAATAAGGTATACATTTCCCTTAGGGTTGGAAGGTCACATGGCAGTTGCTTTCTTAAGAGGAAACACAAGGGCCGTTTTTCCATAGAAGCGTAGTCCACTGTTTTTTCCCTGGATAATGGCAGTAGAGCAATATTTACTTTTCCATAAATCTATGGCTACTATTGACATGTTCCTATGTTTTCCTTTTTTTCATAAATTTATTCTTAAAAGAGATATTAACCTTCAAAAATCTAAGAAAAATGTCAGAATTTCCGCTGTTTACAAACGTCCAGAAAACAATTTTGACTAGATTATTTAAAAAAAGGAAAACAGGGACACGGTCGGAAAAAAAATTGCTCTACTGCCATTATTCTATGGTTTTTAATAAAAAAAATAGTTAAATAGGTTAGGGAGGTAAACTTTTGGAGAAGAAGTCAGGGGACTACGAAACGTTGATTTTATTTACTTTTAATAGGTATTTTCGTTCCAAGCAGCAGGTGTCTCTATCGCGCTCTGCGGGGGGAGGCTTGAGGTTGGCGCGACAGCAATACATTTTACAAATACCTATTTCTCAATTATCACGCCCTTAGTGTTTCCTCTTAAAACTGGTATTCATGTCTTGGGATTAAGTACCAAAGCGGACCCCGGGCTCGTTTAGGGAAACACACTAGAACGATGAGGATGATAATGAGTGAGGTAAGTTCATTTCTTTGCATTCATAACTTTTCTTTTTGTACCAAGGCGACTAACCCCCTGTTTTATGAAAACCGGTTATATTCAGAGCAATGAAGCGTAGTTGCAGTGTTAGGCACTTGTCCCACCGCCGGCGAGTAGCGAGTACTCTCATAGTAATTCTTACTCGCTTTTACTCGCGCGAGTAAGAATTACTATGAGAGTACAAGAGGCAACCGGATGGCTCGCGGTATGTGCCCTCCCGAAGTGCTGTGGAACCGCCCTGTGCAACTCGAACTGAGGCGGAAATAGAAAAAAAATATGAATAAGTTTTTTTGTCGCGAGGCAGCCGATTGTGTTGCCTGAAAGTGTGTACGCTGTTTAACGCGAGCCATCCAGTTGCCTCTCGGACACTGAAACTACGCGTCAATTATAAAATCGTGCCTAAAAATGTTTTAAATGATGACGGCTGCTAAATACATGAAAACATGAGATGCCTCAAGCAGTAACTATGCACAAACTAATAGTAGCCAAGTCCACCATATAATATCATGAGATACCTCAGGCCTTAACTATGTACAAACTACTGATAGAAGCCGTATAGTAGCCATTCCACAATATGGTGCAATAAAAAGTAACAACACCTATAATTATACATACACGGCAATAATTCCCTGAAGTGTCCGCCCGTCTACGCGAACGGCACGTTCGATGCAATGCAATTAACATATATTGTTGGCTGAAGCCTGCTGGATGAAATGGTTTAACCAAGCATTTAATATTCCAGTTGGTTATAAAAGTCTGCTTTTAAATATATATTGTAATCCATGAAATCGTGACAATTGAGCCGACTATCATGATAACTCATTTAAAATAAAGCAGGACTGGTGACTGTGTCAGTCCATATGTGGGTAAGGCCGTAGATTTTCCACTTAGTAACATAGAGTAACATAGACACTCCTATGTTACGGTAACGTAGAATGAACGCGAAAGTAACGAGAAAAGTATGTAATTTCAATTTCATAATGCACCTTTTTGGTATAAAACTTTATGCCGTATGATGTGCATGGATAACAAACAGTTGTAAGATAGTGATAGTGTTAGCAGCAACTAAAAATAAACAAGATAAAACCAATCCCTTTCTAATGTTATTTATTTTTAGTAATAAAACACACAAAAACAATAAAAAAATAGTATTTTATCAAAACTAAGTAAACAAAAACACAATGTTGTACGAATAACGGACAAAAAACAATCAAAATTAGTCATTTATCAAAACTAAGTTAACAAAAAGACAACATTCTTACCGCTGCGCTAGGCGGATAGTAGAACATAAAATTATTTAACCCTTAAATGCATGATTATTTATTTTTGGTAGAAAAAAATGTTTGGTATAAAGGTGCGTTCAAGAACGTAGGCCTTTTTTAAAATCTGTGAGGGTCTAATGCTTTGTAGACATTTGGCAACACTATGCATTTAAGGGTTAACAGTAGAAAAAATGACAAAGAAACAATCAAAATTAGTCAGTTATCAAAACTAAGTTAACAAAAACACAATCATTTTTATTGTTCCTCTAAAACTTATAGTAATATAAAGTAACATAATTGAAAACAATCGAAATTAGGTTTTAAAAAAACTAAGCAAACAAAAATGTAAAGGTATTCTTCCTCTAAAATAAATTGCACGATATTGTACGGACGGATTGGAAGTAGCGTAGAAGCGAGATTTTTTAGGTTATAATTCACCATAAATCGATAATTTGAACTAAATTAGAAACAGACACACATCGCGCATGCGTTATGCACTTACGGATATTTTTATATGAATAGGTGTAATGAAAACTGTTATTTACCTTTCAAATCATCAAAATTCACTACCGCACCTTCAATTGCATCCACAGACAACAAAATGGCTACGTAAATAATATTAAGCTCTTACGTAAAAATAGTACGTAAGAGCTTAATATTGTTTACAGGTAGAATTGTGGTAACGTATAAAATTGTAACGTAGAAGCAAAACTACGGAGACAACATTTCAAACTGCGATAAATTCATGAAATCAGCTTATTTTAAATATCAAAATTACTATATAGTTGCTTAAATTTATGTTATCTATGTTGGTTCTAGTGAATTTGACTTTTCACAGAAATAAATACTAATTTTGTAATTCCGAGATGCATCCAAGCATCAAAAGGACACGCTGTTATTTGGGTTTATTTGGACATTTGGAGGGCTGGACGAATTGATTTCACTCTAGTTATTAAACTATGTGGAGATTTTTAACTTTGAGATAAAATTTTATCACGTAGAAAGTTTTTTTTTAAATATGCAATCAAATTTTGAGACACTTTTTTAATTTAAAAAGTGGCATAATCGAATGTTACGGATAATTTCTGTAATTAGGGTATGGGCTGGGCTGTATTAGTAAACACGTAACGTTTCTAACGAGCGTTAGAACAATTTTATTGACATTTAGATCTACCTGACGTGCGTGCAATGCGTTACGTGATCGACTAGCAGGTATACAGGTGCAGTCAAGTGTAAAAATATGGGTGCATACAGCTTACTCTTAAATATGTCCCATAACTCTTATGTCAGCGGATTAAGGTTTTGGTACTTATTTATGAGAGGATGTTATTTATACATATTTTTGCTCTTTACTGTACCCACGTTAGTCGCACTAGTGTAGTGTATGACGTGCGCGCTTTATGTCAAAGTGGGTGTATGGGCTAACATCGAACTAGGAAGATGGCTCATTACACGAAGCTGCTCGTTAAAAAAAAAACATGTTTTAACTGGCAACACTGACTGTACCAATAGCGACTGGTCTTTTAACTAGTTCTATCAATTTAGGTCTCTAAAATTGTAGCCCTATCTCAACCTGCAGTGAACAGTGTAGCTCTGTGAGCAGGTACAAATTATTCGGTTTCATTTTCAGCGAATTTTGGTAAAAAAATTTTTTTGGGACTGCTCTGTCCTTTGAGTTCAACAGCCCACAGAGCCAATAGTGATATTAGTATTGAGTATACATATAGATAAATAAATCATACTCACTGTGTAATCTGTGCAAAGCAAGGTAACCTTCAAGTTGCAGTGATCCTTCAGCACGCATGTGTCGCTTCCTTGACCTAGCTGGAGCTAGCGGCAGGCTCGGAATACCAAGCAGCCATAAACTTGCATCCGTTAAGGCCAGGCGCACAATGCACGTTTAATACTAATTTTACTAGTGCAAAATCCTAAGCCAGCATCATGCTCAGTTGGGCCCATTTCGTGATGACACATAGCATTATCAATTGTACCGTGGCACAGATCGTCTTTTTCTTTTGTTTTTGTCTTGTTTTAGTGTGGCAACACTCCCTATGACGTTCAAGATTTGAATGTCATAGGGAGTGTTGCCAGAGCAAATAATTTAGTCGCGTTTAGTAGATATTACGCCTTGGCCACGACTTTGGTCTTAAGCTACCTGCGGCAGCGGTTTTTCTAATTCATTGCGCGTGATCCCAACTAACCACAGTGCGTTGCGCGTCTCGACCGCGCAATGGACAGATAAAACGCTGCCGCAGGTCGCTTAAGACTAAAGTCGTGGCCAAGGCGTTAGTAATTCTCGAAATAACCCGACTTTCGGAATTACCAGAGTGCACCTTATCATGAAAAAATTTAAAAAAACGTCCCAATGCTTGAGAATGCTACCAATCTTCAGAGTACAGCCACCAGAATTATCTGCCACAACGAAGCACGAATAAGTATCTGACACTACTGTATTTCTGGCGGTTAGGACATGTCAGACATGTTAGCCCGCTATGTTATGTTTTGTTAGACACAAATGCTTCTGATTGTGGTTGTTATTGCACAATTTTATTGCACATTAGGCTTAAATTGGATGTATATAAGTAGGAATAAGCTGTGGAATAAGTATTTACAGGGTCTGCGAAAGGAGTGTGCAAAGTGTCAATCCGAATAAATTAGTGATATTGCTTTTGTAAAGTACCTAGTAATGAATGCTTATTAAATCCAAACAAGTTTGGTATCGCACGTCAGAACTACATGGAAGAATATTTCATACGTTCCCCCTAAATCGCACTACGAGTAGATTCTTACAAACCTGGTACTTCTTGAGTACGTCTTGACTTGGGAAGTCTGGATCGTGGCGAATGTTCGTATTAGTTTATATTACAGCACACAGCGAAAGAAGAAACCATGGAATGCGAGTTCCTTACATATTTCTACCCAAACATGTGCCTAAAACCTGGTATAGGAATGTTCGAACTAAACGGCTGCCTGGCATCGCTTTGACACCCATAATGGCCATGGCACCCATTCTGTGGGGCCATTTTGCGGCGCTACTAGACTTAGGTAGGTATATGGTTTTTTCGATCGCTGGTAGCACTGTACTAGACAGTTCGAGTAAAATTCTTACGAATACGCATGCAATGAGTAACCAGCCTTATTTTTACGCTTGCAGCAGCTTTTGTGGTCCTTTGATTTTATGATTTTTATTGACAGAATGTTCATGTTTAAATACAATGAAACCCTTTGTTTTATGAAGCAATTCTGAATCCACTACGCTTAAAGTTTAGGTTTTGATATTATGGAATAACCTATCCAATATACTTGCAGAAATGTTTACAGGAGAATAATCATAATAAAATCAGTGGTATACAGGGCGTCCCAAACTTAGGGGACATGAAGGGGAAGTACCTTAAATATCGTAGATAGTGAATTTTGCTCAAAGAAGACTTTATGTTATTTTTAAAAGGTAGTAATTCTGCATTCATAGATTTTCTAAAAATTACTTGCTTCGTCTGGGAATCGAACCGCCAACTTAAATGTCAAAAAAAATCACCCTACTTTTATGATGTCAATCGAAAGAATAGCTAAAAAATAATAACTCTGATTAAGTAACATAGTATTTTAAAAGAAAGGACAAAAAGAAAAAAAAAAAAAAAAAAGGACAAATGGACCGATTAGATGGCCGGCCAGATCCCCGGACCTTACACCATTAGATTTCTTCTTTTGGGGATACGTGAAAGATATGCTATACAAAAAGCGATACGAGAACGTGGGCGAGTTGCAAACAGAATTGTGCCATATCACATCGAGTGTTCACCATAAAATGATAAGA
This sequence comes from Epinotia ramella, assembly GCA_947578815.1. Classification (NCBI taxonomy): domain Eukaryota; kingdom Metazoa; phylum Arthropoda; class Insecta; order Lepidoptera; family Tortricidae; genus Epinotia; species Epinotia ramella. The sequence continues at coordinate 8,763,769 of OX388211.1, read as the reverse complement.
AAATCAACAGGCAGCGGGCTCATTAAAAGATTGGAGATTTGCGTAAGACAAGAGGGATCACATTTTGAGCATTTAATTAATTAATTTACGAAAAAATACCTACTTAATTGACTACGGCAGTTTCATGTATGTTTTTAATTAGATTAAAATATTAATTTCACGTTGTTCCTTTCTTTTAAAATACCATGTTACTCAAGCAGAGTTATTATTTTTTAGCTATTCTTTCGATTGGCATCATAAAAGTAGGTTGTTTTTTTTTTTATATTTAAGTCGGTTCGATTCCCAGACGAGGCAAGTAATTTTTAGAAATTCTATGAATGCAAAATTACTAACTTTTAAAAATAACATAAAGTCTTTTTTGAGCAAAATTCACTATCTACCAGGGATAGTAAAACCGGTTAAATTGAATACCTGTATATAAATTGACAAACGACTACCGCTAAAAAAATAATAGGTACCTATATTCGAATAAGAGGTAACGTGTTCTTTCCGCTTTTGTCTTTTTCACTATTTATGCACTATTTACAATATTCTTTACCTCTATTTTATACCGGTTTTCATTCCTCTTGATAGATAAGGTGTCAAGTAGACATTATGACTGAAGCACAACAAATAGGTGTGACGTTACTCAATAGCATTGTTGGTTAACACTGGTTGAAATGTCTGCTAGTGCTGAACAAATAAATTACGATGAAAATTGACAAATTGTTTATTCGCCTTTCTGTAATACTTAATTTAATATAATAAAGTAGCAAAGATCCACACGAAAAAGAAAGGTTTCGTATTAATATAATACCTAACATCTTAAATGGCCCGCGGACGGAAAAGAAATGGCAGCTTGCCGGTATTTTGATATCGACGATAGCCAAAATAATAAAAAAAAAAAAAACATAAAAAATGAGTCCACCTGCTTAATTGAAGGATGCGGAAAAAAAATTAAAGTAAGTTTTGTCTTTCGGTTGGCAAGCGTCTATTACTCTTTCAGGGCTACGCCGCTAAACCGATTTAGAAGAAATCTGGTTTGAAGATGGTTTATGACCCTGAGAAGGGCGTCGGATTGGATTTTCGCTATTTTGTTAGGAAACGGCCTGAACGAACCTGAGCCTATAGAACTACTTCGAAAGAGAAATTATAATTTGTCCTAAGTATGGCCTCATTGTTCCATAGAACAAATGGGAATCACAACAAAGTCCAAAATTCGAAGTACAATACTGTTCGGCAGCTCTCAAAGATGAGAAGGTTTAACAAGAAAACGACAGGGACAGTATTATACGAACTAAAACTTAAATTTCGATTTTAGGAGTACGTGGGCGGAGTATGGGTGGACTCTTTTTTTTTAACTGCTTTTGTCTAAACTAAATATGAAAGCAAAAAAAGAAAAATAAAGCATTCCGTTTATCCACAAATTGGTAATATAATATTCACGAGAAAACCACATGCAAATCTTGTATATTATAATGTATTGTGAAGCAGAACCATAAAATAATAGATGAAAGATCTAATGACACGTCAATGACGTCACGATCAAAATGAAAAGGACAAACCGATCATATGACAGAATGGTACTCTTTTCGGTGATTGTCATAATTCAAAATGAGAAAACTTGCTTGTTTGGACACTGACAGGTATTACCGGTAATGGCTTTATTGGTAAAGTATCAAATAGAGGTAATGCTGTCAATTGTCGAAACCGCTATTACATTTGAATACCAGTTTTGATTATACCGCTTATTAGAGCTTTAGTGATATAAATACCGAAATGCAATTATAACCGGTTATACCTTATTTCAAACCGGTAGTAAGAATACCGGTAACGATCCCTGCTATCTACTCGTACGATATTTAAGGGCCCCTTCATGTCCCATAAGTTTGGGGCACCCTGTATAGTGTGAAAAAACCTTAGCACATTACATTTATTTTTATATTTATTATGACAATTTGAACCGATACCACAGACCACAACCATGAGTACGAGTATCAGTTTCATTTCAAACAAATTGTTAGCATACTTGGTTGATAATAAGCATACCAACATATCTACACTTAACAATTTACCGGAATTTCAACATTATCATTCTGTTAAAATTTATGATGTAGTGTTGCTATATTGAATGTCAATTTGTATGACACGTTTCGGCTGTGGCCAGCGAGGGTCCGCCTTTGACCCTCGTTTTTGTTTTTTTATGTGCTCTCATAGTATGTAGTTAATGTAGTTAATCCCATACCTACAAACATTTCATCCATTCAGAAATCTGTTCGAATGGTACCGTCATATTTTTTGTCAAGTAGCCAATTGGAGTAACAGTAAAAGCATTAGGTAAATCATCCTAAACATGCTGTGTTGACCTTTGTCCTAAATCATTATGGATAATTAAAAGTGTATATTAATAATCCTACTAATCCTACTAATATTATAAATGCGAAAGTTTAGATGTTTGGATGTTTTGATGTTTGGATGTTTGTTACTCAATCACGCTTAAACGGCTCAACCGATTTTGATGAAATTCTGCACGAAGATAGTTTATAGCCTGGATTTAAATATAGGATAGCTTTTATCCTGGGTTCACGCAGACGAAGTCGCGGGCGGAAGCTAGTCAAGTAATATATCTTTGGCTATGAAGCATTTCTTCAGATGAAACATTTCACCTGAAATAAAAACATTTGCGAGAGGTTTAAACGATCAAAAACACACTAGCAACAAAAATTATTCAACTCTCCCGCATAAATTGAGGAAAAGGTACGTTACACACATGCATACCTAATTGATTGAACGACTTTAACGTATCAATTATTGACTGTCCATTCCCATCGATGAATTCAGCGACTCATTTTGCGTGGCTATTCTGTTTTATGTGTGTTGAATTGGTGGTGGAATTAAGCGCTTATCCCATTTGGACCCAGGCACAATGGGTGACCGCTTCGCCAAACATAAATTTCCTTTTAGGATTCCGTAGCTCAAAAGTAAATCCTGCTTGTAGCGTGCGTGACCCTCTCTCCTTGGTTGTACGATTTATACGTTGCACCAGAACGTAAGTTGGGGAAGTTATTGTGTTTATATTGTTGTAAATTTTTACAAGTTATTATCTATATTCTATACTTGTATTACTAGTGGGTCTGTGAGATGTAAAACACGCGAGCTTAGCTTATTTTTATTTTATTAATTTCGAGAACTGAATTGGAAAATTTTCACGAAAATCGGTTGAGAATGCGACCTGTAGGAGAACAGCTGGACGGCCGGACATTTGGACATTTTTGGCTAAAGTTATATATCTTAAGTTGTATGTTTCAATCCATGGAAGTTGAAACAGAGAACTTCGTTCGCTTCGCTCGCTTGTTCAATAAAGAGGAAAAGTCTGTATGATTATAGCTTATCTTATCTTATCTAGATGAGGGCCCTTTCGGATGCACTTCAACCCAGTGGGATCTTTTGTGCATTTGCCCGCTCCTTTATACTGCCTACTCCGAAGCTCGCTCCATCATTTCCACAAAGCAGATCATGCAGCTCAGCGGAAGCACCTTGAATTCCTCTGGTTGCGGATAGCCGTTACCAAAGTAATTCATTCTTTGTCTGGCAAGGGCATGACATTCACACAATAAGTGTTCCATGGTCTCATCCTCCTCGCTACACATTCTACAGTCTAAACTATCCGACAGTCCCATCTTGGCCAAGATCCTTGACCCCGAAGTGACCTGTGAACACCCCAGATATGATTCCGAGATGCTTCCTACTGGTTTTCCAGAGCTTGTTAGTCCAGCCCGAGTCCACTCCTTCTATGAAGAGCTTAGAGTGCCGTAAGCCCGCCTCATTCTTCCACTCGCGTTGGTGTTTGGTTTTGGCGTAGGCTTTAAAGGCCGAAATTATGGTTCCCTGTGAGAGTTCCACAAATGGTTCTGGAACTTTAAAGTGATTTGTAGAGCATGCAAGCTCAGCCGCTCTTTCGTTGCCGATGTAGCCCTCGTGCCCTGGTATCCAAACTAGGTGCACCTTATTGTGTTTTCCAAGCTTGTTCAGTGCCTGGACGCCATTATAGACTAGTCTAGAATCCACTTTCGGCGCCGTGAGCGCTTTAAGGGCCGCTTGACTGTCACTGAGTATATGAGATTATAGCTTTGTAAGTATGCTAGTTAATAGGCAATATTTTATCCCGTGACTCCACCTGGGTACGTATATACGTGGGTGGAGGTTTATAAAAGCGTGGATCTATCGGATGTAGTAGGTAATATGCCTTTTTATTACAATTTAAATTCAATACTCTCATTGGCTCGGAGTAAGTGTCTCTGGCCTACCTCGACAAAGTCTCCCAAGAAGTTTATTTGAACACATTTACTATTCATTTCAAAGTATCATCAGCAATGAGAGATTATCGTCCATTGTGCAAATACGAATCCTCAAATACTTCGGGCACATTACTCGAAACAAAAATCCATGGAACGACTCGTTGTCCAGAGACGGGTATAGCACGGCTATAATGCGACGGCGCGCGAACTCTCGATTTTTCTCGCACTATCCGTCGCTTTCTTATTAGAACACTTAGAACAAGAGATATAGTGCGAGAAAAATCGAGAGTATGTCGCGGCCGTCGCATGAAAGACGTGCGGGCAAAGCGATCACGCGGTCGTTCTCCTACGCGTTGGATGAATTCAATAAAAGCTGCGAAACAATCCCCCATAGTCCAGCCAGTGTTACCGTGATGCTGAAGACGGTAACAAGTGGAGGAACATTATCATGAAACCACGACTACTCTGTCAAGAACGAATGACTGAAGAGAGAGAGAGATCATCAGCAATGGGGTGAATTTCCTAAGCCGCCTGCCATTTGCCAGGCCAGCATGGTGACACGAAAGCGTAGTCTCTCTACCATGAACTGAAACTTGTTCCCACCATTGGGACGTACCTATAAGTAAGAGTAATGAGCGGCACGTTCTCACAAAATAACCTAGCTATACTTAATAAACACACCTGTCTTATGACATTAACATCATAGTTATTTACTTACTAATATCAAGGTCAAATACATGTTTATATTGCAGCAGATGATAGGTATCAGCCAGTAATTTATTTATTAGCATTGTGGGTCATTGTCATTATCACAAAAATCCTTGATACGTTAGTTTTTTAGGAGGAGTCATCAATAAAAGTCTGACAATGGTGTCCAATACAGCTGAAACGATTATATTATCATTAGGAAGAATGGGTCGAACATAGGTGCCCCAGTGGAATTACTTCACGTGTTTCAATTTATCTGAGTAACAATTGATGAACTTTACAGGCATGCCATATGTAAACAACTGACTATTCTTTATAATTTTCAACCAGTAACGGTTTAAGGCGGGGTCACACGGTCCATGATATTACAAGCCAGGCTGGATCGCGCCACGCCTGTGGATGCCTGTGCTTTGGCCGGGGTCCCACGGTCTGCCTTTTCACAGGTCAAATCGCGCCAGGTCAGACCGAAAGGCCATGGGAACTGTCGCGTGCTGTGCCCTATCCAACAAAACTTACAATTACAATTTTACAAGTGTCAAGTTACAACTGTGTAATAATACAAGTGGCGCGATCTGACATGTGAGAAAACAGGCCGTGTTACCCCGGCTTTAGAAAGGACGCAGGCGAACTTACCGACTCCCGATGGATAGGGCAATCGATAACAGGCCTCCGCAGGCCTTCTCGGATGCGACGGTTCTCACGGCCTGTTTGTCTGGCTTGGCGCGATCTTACCTGTAAGAAAGCAGGCCCTGGGACCCCGGCTTTAGACGGTTGAGATTAATGGGTAGTGGCCTTGCGAAAGATGTGAACGTTCCTAAGTTCAAATTTAGCATAAAATTTTAGCATGTTTTGATTATGTCTGTAATTTCTTGTCTTTTATTCCTTATATGCTAAATAAACATATTTTCTTTCTGTCTTTCTTTCTTTCTTTCAAATTGGTCAGTCAATAACTACTAGTGGCTCTGTGAGCTGTAGAAAGTGCGAGCCAGCATAAAAACAACAAAAAAGGGAGTCGGCGAAAAAATCTATATAATAGGCATGCGGCCTCATGTTCAAATTGGTAACGTAGTGATGCTAAATGGATAGTAAACCATCAAATTATCGTAATAAAGTATAAATAAATTATAAAATATAATTAAAATCATAAAAAGATATGAACCTTGAAAATTTGGAAAATATATGCATTTTTTTATTGTGCAAGAGTAAATTTAAAGCTACCAATAACGCTTTTATAGAAACAAAATTGTATGACAACTATGTAGGTACTTAAACGCTGTATTTCGCGACCGAAACAACAATTTACCGGATTTTCCATACAACGATACAACTACTTTGTACAAGTGACGTCATACGTGGGTGTCTATCAGTATGAAGCGTTTTGCGCTGCCGCCAGCGACGTCAATCTTTGTCTCAAATTTATGGGTATTTATGTTCTTTAATTGTAGTTGCTCCCATACAAACATTTGTTCCTCTCCAAAAAGTGGTTCAAATGATATCATAAAAAAATCTTAGTCCGCATCCTTATTATCGAACCTGCTCCCAAAATTTCACGTTAAGTAGATGGTTGCTATACTACCTATCTGTTTATTGTAGTAATGTACAATCAAACGTCAATCAGCTGTTTTCGTTGCAAAGTACCCATAGTAGAAGATATTTTTAATTTGAGACTATACTGGTTTGGATGGAGTCTATTATTGAATGAACATGTAACGTATCCGTTTTTTGGTAGTATGGTTATTACCACGGTTTTGGTAATACGTAAATAATGCCATTGTACGAATACAACGCCTTTGTTTTTCAATAAGCGGATTAGTTTACTTAAAAAAAAAAAACCAGCCAAGTGCGTGTCGAGCCACGCGCAGTGTAGGGTTCCGTAGTTGCCTGTCTGTCTTTGTTAAATGGACACGCGTGCGCCAACTAAATGGTACGGTTGCGTCGGCCGAATTTGTACGAAAGTTGGCCTTTCTAAGTAGGTACATTTTAAGTTGGTCGACTATTACTCGGTAGGTAACTAGTTATGCCAACTTAGCCGTGATAGTTTTCGTTTTAAATTAATTATGTTTTTTCAAGAGGCGTAATTGATTTATACTTATACCCGTGCCGAATTACAGTTTTCTAGTAGTAAGGGTTACTGACCTAAGCCGCAGATGGACAGACTGACAGATGGACATTGCGAATCTGCTTATAAGGGTTCCTTGTTGACTACGGAACCCTAAAAACCAGCAACTATACGAAGAGAACTACCCATGGTCTAAACACATTTTGAGTACCTAACACTGAAATTATACTTTGCCAATTCAATATACCATTAATATCTAAATTGTAGTGAAAATTAAAACCCAAATTAAACATTAGAAGGGTACAGCGATCCACAAAGTCCGCTTTTAATGAAGGATTATAATTATAAACGAATGAGTTCCCAGATTAGTGCGCTTTAACCAAGAGATCATTTGGTTCGTCATTTCACATCGCAAATTGACATCAATATTGCACACACTCGTTCTAATACGTTAGCTTGGCGCGCGAGAAAGCAAGCACACAAATAATATTGAAATCAAATTTACGTGGGATGAACAAAAGTTGACTTCCAGATTAGTATAATAAATTCGTTTTGGTTGATGACTTGCCTCATAGAATAATTTATATTTTGGGAACCATAATTGGTTTGAAAAACTAATTGCATTGTAGGCTAATTGTCTGCATAAATAATTATTTGAAGTGCTATTTTTGAGAGCGACATTCATATTCCATTAGTGATACAAATTCGAGTGCTTTAGGAATTTAAATGGCTTAATTGGGTAAAATCTGTATGAATAGGGTTTTTATTATACAGTTTTTCTCTTCTAACCAGTCATGTATTAAGATCGTATCGCATCTTAATGATAATGCCGCTCATTTATATTTATATTTTATATTTTTATATTTCATTGTCTAGTATGTAGTTAAGTTTTCAGTTGTTTTTGGTAATCATTAAAAATATATATCCACGAGTCTCTTAACAGACGTGTAAAAGGAAATCGTTATTAACCTCCGAATTATGACTAATAAATAAAATACGCATAAAGAGTATGGAACAAGGTTTGGTCCACCAACGGATGCAACCGTTTCCAATCTCTCCTTTGTGTCAAAGTGAGCACTTTAATTCCTCTCTAAAAGGGATCCGCCTCAAGGTTTTTGCGTTCTTTTAAATAGGTCAAGCATTTCCTTTAAGCATGTTTGAATCTTATTTTCTCGTTTTCGATCTGTTTCCAACTTAATGAGGTCTTGTAAATCGTTGCTTTGTGGGTGTCTGTATTTTCTTGAAGCCATGTTTTAACTTAAGATATCTGGTACTTAGGGTATTTTTTATGCAGGTATTTTCTGAGACTTGTTGCTTCACTAGTTGTAACAACGAAGAAAACCGTAGTGTATTTATATATTATCATTATCATGCTGCCAGGAACCCGCCTAGCCGCTTAGCGATTTCTGGCAGTGAATGTGTTAACAAGTTGCAAATATACGGTTCTACGCTGGTATGTAGGTAAAATGTAGATACAAGATCTACTTAGGTCTATTCTCGCATGCAAAAATTGTGTTACCCATTGAGATTTTATAAGAAACTAATAGGGTTTGCACGTAGCCATTCACTAGCGTGTAGGTAACTTATAATAATAAATCAGCCTATATACGTCCCACTGCTGGAGGGAAATGAAAGCGAACGCGCAGTAGTCCACGCTGGCCCAGTGCGGGTTGGGGACTTTAGATACACCTTTGAATTTCTTCTCAAATGTATGCAGGTTTACTCACGAGGTCTTTTCTTCATCGGAAAGCGAACGGTAATTAACAAATTATATATATAGTACATAAGTCCCAAAAAACTAATTTGTACGAGTTGGGATTGGAACCCACGATCGTCGTTTGACAGCCGCATGCATTAATCACTGGGCTACCGTAACGCACTCTTATTCATTAATCAAATTAAATAAATACGTACTCAATTGTTAGAACGTATACTACTTATATGTACAAGAAATATTACTCTTACCATTTACTAGACTACCTAGACTTTCCGTTTGTAGAACGGAACTTTTCTTCCCAACTAAAAGTCTTAAATCAATAGTCTGCGTCGAGTTCCCAGGCTATAGCTACTCGTATGAAATAAAACGTACATAACGGTCCACACCCCGAGCAAATCTCAACCCCTTGTGATATGTTTTAAACCACTAGCATCACGATATGCGTGAAATATCGATAAACAATAATTTAATCGAGGATATGGCGCCTGTTACCTACCTGCATGCATAGTAGGTACGGTACGCCACGCCATATTTAATAAGTTGATTCCACTCGTATTTGTTTGGTGGCGTATACTTGTAAATATAACAAATTATAATCGCAGCTACTTTTAAGAATTCTGGCTCTAGCTCAGTGTAACAATGTCTTTTAATGTGTTACATACAAAAATTAGGAATACATTATGTAAATGAGGTTTGAAGTTTAAGCTCACTCAGAATTTAATATGTATTTACTCAAGTTATCCAATATTTCTAGTCAATAGAACAGATACCAGCAGCAGTGATTCATCATTTACGACGCTTAACCCATTCAGGGCCCATGGCGACACATATGCGTCAGACCGCCGTAGTCGCTTTCCGCTACATACGAGGAAAACCACGGGATCGGCTACGAGCGTAGCGCGTAGCGATTCTGGGCAATGAATGTGTCGATTCGACTTGAGTCAACTTTCTATACAGACGCCATTTTAAAATGGCATACCGGAAGAACATAAAACGTTTTATACATAACGGGGTTGGGGGTGCGGCTGTTGGGGAAAAAAACTGAGAGACTAGAGAATTTGTATGAAAAATCGCACGCTCTTTTTTTTTCTATTTTAATTTATAGCAACATAAAATAGTTTCCGACCTAGATATGGCAGATCCTATTGTGCATACAAAGTTTCATGTTATTCCAGCATGTCGTTTTAAAATGAAAATTAAACTACATTTGTATGGAACATTTTTAAAATCAGGTTAGTGTTTTTGAACTGTTTATGCTTGCTATCAGATTTATTCACCAGGTCATTCCAAAACCTTTGTAGTACAAAAACGATCACCTGGCGTAGTAATTCCCCTTAAAACAACCTAACCTAGCTAGTCTACATTTCTTCTCATGACCTAATTAAGGTGGCTGCAAGTGAATCCTGAATTTTCATAAGTTTGCAATCCCCGTTGCGCTGGAATCTAAGGACATGACCTATATCTAAATGCAGCCCATCCCACGTTTAGCCACGATCTACCTGTTTCGGTTTCAGAGCAAAACACATAAGATCTTATTTAAGTAGACTTCAAGCCGAATTTGATTAGTTTGTGCATTATTTCTACTCCCATTACTCTTTTTAGGCTTTAGTCGGATATAGGTACCTATAGTTAGGGAGGCGAATAGGGGAATTTTCGGTAATACTCGAGCGTGGCAGTTTAAGATATGAGAGATACCTTAGACCTAATAGAACAACCTTGTAAAGTATTTAGCTCTATATGTAGTGACGCGCGCCTAGGATAGACGATCAGATTAGTAAAAAAAAATCGATAGTCTGAAATACTCGAGCGCGTCAGATTATGATATTGGGGGTTGATTTTAGTGTTTAAGACTAAATTTAACTAATCTGGCGATAAGTCTTTGACGCCGCCGAGTTATAGGGTCGCGAACTTGTAAAAAAAAAACGTTAATCCGGCATTCTCGAGCGCGATTTTTTTATTTTTTATTTTGAAGAATATAATCTAAAACTTACTAAAAATACAAAATCTGCCGGTTTCCGCATGACCGGAAGTGTGGAGGAGCCATTTCGTCTTCCGAAATACGCGTTGCGGCATATAAGTCCCAAACGATACATTTTACAAAAAAAAAAGTTTAAATAAACAAAAAAGTTTTTTTAAAGGGAGCTTCCTTGGGGCCTACTTAACACCCCTTCCGAAAATCTGACGAGCTCGAGTAATTTTTTTTTTTTTTGCATTTTTGACTACTTTATATTCCTACCCCCACCACGCAAACCGGCAGATTAGTATACCGTTGTTATCAGAGGCACTTGGGGCATACGTAGTATGAATATCTGACGCGCTCGAGAATGCCCAAGTAACTGTTTTTTTTTACATTTTTGAAAAACCGTACACGCCAAACCCACCGCTAAAATGGTTTTTACCATACGAGCTTTTCTTTTCGAAATTATTTTATCTTTCGATTTTGATAGGTCTCGACGGCGCTTTTGAATTACGCCATTTAGCTACCTCGCCTCCCTAACCACTACTACGAGTAGGTACATAATTGGGCGTTTTTTTTTCTTTAGATCTCCTGATTCAATACAATGTCCGCACAGTTTCCTATAGTGTCCTACAATTTTACTCCCTTGTGTGACAAAACGTATGGAATTTTTCATGCAAAATTTTTGGGACATATTTTGATATTGTATTTGTATTGTACAGAATCACGAGTTCTTCAAACCTACCAAATATCAAACTCAGACGAAAAATAAAAATCGACAGCGATAGAAAATTTTACCGAATTCCGAAGACATTGGTCCTAAAGCATATTTTTTTCCATACATACATACATACCGCCCGTGTTCCAAGGGTAGAGGGTAGGCAGATCATGTTAAATTGCAATTCAGTGCAGCTTCCATTGTGCCGCAATTGTGGGTGTAAAAAGGGATAAAATATAAATTGCATTAACAGGTCGCCAGCCTATTGCCCACGACACACCTCAACGCGATTAAGCAGTCGACTTTTACAACACCTACGAGAAGAATGAGGGTGGTGCTTTTTTTCAACCTTTCAAGGTGTTTTCTTTAGAGGATAATGGCGTAATTAATCTTGAAGTTTCGGAGTAATAATGCCTTCGCATAGATTACTCTTCGGAATTTTTGTGTTTGAGGTGACCCGACGTTTCGGATGCGTTGCAACATCCTTGGTTGGGAGCAGACTCATGAGGAACCTAAATAGACAAATTTTGTTAAACGGGATTAAGTCCCGCTTGTGTAGTCGAACGAGCGAGCGAAGCGAATGACTTCCGGGGCGTCCAGTGTCTTTCTCGCTGTACTCCTCTACAGTTCGCGCTTCTCAACCGATTGTCGTAAAATTTTGTTAGCAGGTTCGTTAATTATATAGGTTTTTGGTAGTCAATATTTAGAATTATCTTACGGTCACGTGACCTATCGTAATCTGTGGTGAGTTAAACAATTTTTCCCCATCCCAAAAAGTGCACAGCGCCGCTCCCCCCCGCCCCCTAGTCTCGTCCCGAATATCTCACCTTACGAATCTTACGGCCACGTGATCTATCGAAATCTGTGGCGAGTTTAACAATTTTTCCCCATACCAAAAAGTGCACAGCGCCGCTTAAGAAGTTTTCACTACAAAAAATAAATAAAATAACAGGCTCGCGAATTCTACAGCTCGCAGAGTAGTAGTAGGTAGAATCATGTCAAATCTCTAAGTAGACGTGACATAGGTCTTGTATGAGTGGAATTAGATTGAATTCCCCGAGCCAAGTTGTTTGTTCCGACTTGGCACACACCATTGCCATTTGTTCTGCATTGTGCCATTGCATATTTCGTCAAGATGCAGCCGAAGTTTTGTCAACGTACGTGACCACGTAACGTTTTAAACTCGGTTGCAGATGGATGCTTTTTGAAACTTGGAGAAATGTTTGCATTTAAAAGTGCAGAACTTAGATACGTATTTGTTTTATTAGGCGAAGTGCAATGTATTAACAACGTAAATGTTTAAAAATGTCCCTATTTTGTAGCACAGAAATAGTTACAACTAGGTAAACTATAGAATCGAATGTCATTAATTTGAAAATGACTCAGACAGTTGGCTTATCTTTTTTTCAGGGTTCCGTACCCAAAGGGTTAAAACGGGACCCTATTACTAAGACTTCGCTGTCCGTCCGTCTGTCAGTCACCAGGCTGTATCTCAAGAACCGCGATAGCTAGACAGTTGAAATTTTCACAGATGATGTATTTCTGTTGCCGCTATAACAAAAAATACTAAAAACAAAATAAAATAAATATTTAAGGGGGGCTCCCATATAACAAACGTGTTTTTTTTTGCCGTTTTGTCTGTCGCCAGGCTGTATCTCAAGAACCGCGATAGCTAGACAGTTGAAATTTTCACAGATTATGTATTTCTGTTGCCGCTATAACAACAAATACTAAAAACAAAATAAAATAAATATTTAAGGGGGCCTCCCATACAACAAACTTTTTTTTTTTGACTGTTTTTATACATAACGGTACGGAACCCTTCGTGCGCGAGTCCGACTCGCACTTGGCTGGTTTTTATTTTTTTATAAAATACTGTCCAGTGATTGACCTTAGTCTCACTTGATGGTAAGCGACCACAGAGCTGATGAAGATGAAGCTCACTGGCTTAGTAGTAGCTATTCACTCTTGTTTTGAAGGCACCTAGATCGCATCTAGTTTGAAACTTCCCACGCCACTCCACCACATTGGTTCCTATAAACGAATTTGGAGATCGAAAATGACATAGAGTACTTTAAATATTTTTAATATTAGTTAGTTAGTTAGTTATCCTGGGCTCTTTTCCGCAAATCGACATCCAGTGTGCCTATTTTGCGTGAATTCGTGGGGTAGCGCTACTCTAACCACCCCAGCTCCTCCAGAAAGTGCCTTTGTGCTTATGATTGCGTCCCGTAGTGTGTCTGGAGACCCTAGGTGCTTTTTCCTGTATACTTCTACCTGCTTGCAGTCCAGTAGAATATGTTTGGTCGTTTCTTCCGCCTCTATGCACGCTCTGCACATGGGGCTGTCTGTGATACCCATGTTGTAGAGGTGTCTGTTCAAGGTATTTTGTCCTGTTATTATTCCTACTATCTTGCGTAGTTGGTTTCTATGTGTCCTCAGTAGTGCTGTTGTGAGTTTGTTGTCGCGTTTTGACAGAATCTCTTTGGTCTGTCTGCATTTTTAATATTACGTCAGTGGCAAATAAGCGTTCGCCCCGCCTGATACTAAGCGGTTCCTGTAGCCAAAACCCAAGTCCAGGGGACTCGCGTCCTCGTTGCTAACCCTTTATAACCTATAACCTATAAACAGAGAGTAAAAAAAAATTGAGTGCTCTCTCTCTCTTCGCGCGCGTCGAGGTGCAAGCAAAGGCTACACGTCTTTGCGCACTCTCACGTTTTAGGACGAGTATCCATCAGGGCTGTGCGAGGTTGCGAGGCGCTAAGCGAGGAAAAAATCCAGCAATAGCGTGGCTAGCCGTGCTCGCGCATCGCTTCCTATTGGTCCATATTTTCCTTGCTCACCGCCTCGCAACCTGCCACAGCTCTTGTGGATACTCACCCTTAGAATAGAATTGTGAAATAGAAGTGAAGCGATGAAAAAAAATCGACCTAACGTAGGTACAAATATTTATAACTAGCTTCCGCCCGCGACTTCGTCTGCGTAGACCCGGGATAAAAACTATCCTATATTTTTATCCAGGCTATAAACTATCTTCGTGCAAAATTTCATCCAAATCGGTTGAGCTGTTTAAGCGTGATTGAGTAACAAACATCCAAACATCTAAACATCCAAACATCTAAACATTCGCATTTATAATATTAGTAGGATGTTGATACAGATCTACACAAGAACGAAGGTTGCTAGTATGTATGTATGCTATAGCGAGTTGACGACCGGTTAGCCTAGTGGGTAGTGACGCTGCCTACGAAGCTGAAGGTCCTGGGTTCGAATCCCGGTAAGGGCAAATATTTGTGTGATGAGCATGAATATTTGTTTCTGAGTCATGGAAGTTTTCTATGTATTTAAGTATTTATATCTATTATATATATCGTCGTCTAGTACCCATAACACAAGCCTTAATGAGCTTACTATGGTACTAGGTCGATTTGTGTAAGATTGTCCCCTAATATTTATTTATTTATTTATTTACTAGCTTCTGCCCGCGACTCCGTCCGCGTGGAAATAGTTTATATCGCAGCTCCATACAAACTTCAACCCCCCATTTCATCCCCTTAGGGGGTGATTTCCAGGATGAAAACTATCATATGTCCTTCCCCGGGATTCAAACTATCTCCATACCAAATTTCATCGCAATCGGTTCAGCGGTTTAAGCGTGAAGAGGTAACAGACAGACAGACAGACAGACAGACAGACAGACACACTTTCGCATTTATAATATTAGTATGGATAAACAGTAAACGAACCGTTACGCTATGCAGCGCGGAGCGTAATCAACTAATGGCGTTGTCTCAACCTGCCCCAAGCCATTCTAGCAAGGCCATTATAGCCGATAGGCTCCCCCAGACGGTCCCGCGTGGCAAACTGCAAGAATCACAAGAAACTACACAGACTGATAAGCAGACCTAGCAGTTTACATTTACATGCCGTGTTCCTGGCGGACCATGCAGATCAGAGAGTACTGTAACAACGAGCACAACCTCCCGGGACAAGTTCCCTGTCCTCCACCGGGATTAGCACAAATGAATATCGTATGACGAGAGCTGCGTCCACAGAACTCAATTCTAAGTAAGCCAAGGAAACTTCCGTATGTCAAATCTCATCGAAATCATTGGAGCCGTTGTCAACAGCGCATTTATAATCAATTAAATATACAAATGTTACTCGTTTAAAAATATAGTATTAACCCAGGTATGCAGAGGTGGTTCCCCCTGTTTTGGCATATTTTTTTTTAGTAAGAATTCTATTTGGCGTAATCTATGTAGGCATAATTGACTTTGCGCATAAACTGTTTTGGCAGAAGCGAGATTCGCATAGTTCGATTACGCCGAATTTCAATAGTCTGAATATTATTTGTGCATAATTTTGAAGCTCCGAATCATGTTCACGCATTATGCTAAACCAAGTTATGCGTAAATATAATCGGCCAAACACATTTTCGGAATTTTAAAAATTCTATTAAGTAAGGTTTCTGCCACATTAACATTCGGCGAAAACCGAATATGCCAAGTCTGTTATGCGAAAAACGTTTCGGACAATCAAAGTTATGCTAAATAGAGGGAACCCATGCAGAGGTAACTATAACTGAAAAATCACAACCTACGTTAAGTGATCCTGCCTTTACACTATCCCGGATTCTCAAGGCTTTTTTAATCAAACTTTAAGTATACCTAATTTATCCAAATTCTTACTATATCAACATAATCCCGAGCTGTTATTCGGAACGCGCTAATGCGACTCACCTGACCCGTCACACCTAACGAAACTAGAACTCTAATACGTACGCTTTGTTACTACAAATCGCGGCTTTAAGATATATTTGTTGTTGAGGTGAGCTTAAAACAAGATACAGAATCGCGGCGTTGATGTCTGCAAGCCTTACACACTCCCGACACATGTATCTGTGACACTGTATTAATTAGAAATGAAGAGGGTAGTAAGTATTTGTCGCGTGACAACAGGTTATCTTTTTGGTTAGGTATTCACTACACGTCGCAATGCGATTTCAATGTATTGCGCGTACTTTTGCCTTTTGTGATACGTGTGTTATATAGATTAGCTACCTGATTAAGGTCAAGTTATATAGATATTTAGATACCTGTATCTAAATCACCGGGAGCAGGATCTGTGTTTGTATTTTCCCCCACTCCAATTTTCTGTTGAAGCAGTCCTTTCTCTTTCCCATTCTTCAATTTATCTTGTATTGGATTTCCTTTCCACTATTCTCTCTATCTTCCTATTGCATATTTTCTCACGTAATAATCTTCCTATTGTCTCCTCCTGTTATGCTATCCCTTGGAAAGCCTAGTCTGAAGGTGGTTTTCCACCGGATGAGCGCGGATTGAATTGATTTTTTATTTGCACGCTAAATTGAACCGTACTGCTGTACTGTTAGAGTGCAAATCACACTGAAGATTATTTTCAAGCGCTTGACATCGCGGGAAAATTTCTTCAGTGTAATGTGCATTCTAATAGTACGGCAATACGTTTCAATTTAGCGTGCAAATAAAAAAACAATTCAATCCGCGCTCATCCGATGGAAAACCACCTTGAGAATAAGAATGGCGATTACTCCACCGACAAGAGCCCGGCTCTTAAGTTTATGATGATGACCCCTGATACTACTCCTCCGGTTTGAATAATTCGCCAGTGTATATTGTTTTATCCCATGGCTCCGCTTGGGATCTTTGTTATACTATACTTTATCTAGTAACATATTAACCAATATGCTGGGGCTCTTTTTCATTAGTTTTTTTTCATTGCAAGTCCACATGTGGCACATCAATCGATAAGCCTTTCAAAATAAATATAAGCTTTCTCAGCAATTTTTTTGATTAAGTGAATAGAGTCGGAGATAATCGCCCCGGAAGTCACTAAGATTGCAAGATCAGAGGACTTACCGATCCTTTACTTTCTTTAAATTCCGTATATTGTTACCATCTGAGCAGCACCAAAAACAATTATCTGAAGAAATTTCGCCGCATTGGGCTTCGCTCACCTAAACAGTTAAGGCATTAAATAGACATGAAAATAATAGGTCCTTATTCTCAGCAGCGCACTCGCTGGATACTTGTGACATTGGTCACCACCAGGAACTTAGCACCGCATACCCAAAGGGCAGGGCTGCGGTCTTCACTAAAATTAGCATGATTTGCTGTAGGTGCAGCACTCTTCGTCACCCCGAGAGATGATTCAAAAGAACAAGCGTTCGACACACATTATAATCCAATAAAAGGCGAATTTTATGTCTCACTTTGATCTGTGATTAGCTACATTTCATTCTTCTTTTATCTTACAACAACTGTTTACAAAATATCATATTGTATAGGCAATAAGGGGCACTGTTACAAGATTTGTTTACTCTTACATGCCATGATATTTCGGAACTTTGGCAGAACAAAGACTTATCTCAATAAACATCATAGTCTGGATAGCTATTGTTTGTGCAGGTACGATTTGTACTTAATGAAATGAACGAACGATCGCAAAGATGAGATTGCCGTGACGATACAGAAGGGGGAGATATTTCATACAAGCTCGATTGAGCTACAGTTCTGATTATTGTTTGTTATTTTATTAGAAACTAGCTGTCCGGCCCGGCTTCGCAGGGTTAGTTTTCCGTTTTCCCGTAGGAATGAAGCATTTTCCCGCAGTAAAAAGTAGCCTATGTTCATCAGGGATAATGTCGGCTTCTAATGGTAAAATATTTTTTCAAATCGGTCCAGTAGTTTCGGACCTATTCAATACAAACAAACAAACAAACAAATATTAAATGTTTTATTAAGCAGAAACGTCCGCTAACGAAAATTCAAATTTCGATCATTGTGGAAAATTTAAAAATTATTCGCCACGAGCGGGATTTTGAACCCACAACCTCGATGGACGGATTCCAGAGGTTGGTGGGTTCAAATCCCGCTCGTGGCGAATAATTTTTCAATTTTCCACTATGATCGAAATTTAAACAATCAAATCTTTCCTCTTTATAATATTAGTGTAGATTGATGACAACATAATATATAGCAACAGAAATAAGTAATTTTGACGTTTTCTGTACATACCAGATAACTACATTTTTAGTAGGTATCATTTGTTATTCAAATTCGGGTGAATACTAAAAGAATATAATTACTTACTCCAAAATAAAGAAGGCAAAAAAATACGCCTAAAATAAATATATAAATATGCCCTGCCGAAAATCCCATTCAGATACTTACTCAATGAATTACGAAGCTACAACCGTTTAAATACTTACTTATTGCTTGTTGCGAGAGAGAAAACGCTCGCAGAGCGTGACGTCTCGATCTGCGATCATAGTAAATGACAATCGTTTTATATGAAGGTGCGTTTTGCAGGAAAGGGAATATACCCCCTCTTAAAACTTTGGACACTTATAACTTTGTGATTATTTAATACTCTGATCTACTTTTTTCTCCATTTGACAATATTTTTAATTATTTTTCGGTCTCGGTCGGTAAGAGAATAATTCCAAATGAAAATTGAATTAAAAAAAAATCTTAGACAGTTCTAGCTTTGTTTTTTTAATTATTATTTACTTATTTTCTTCTTTGCTATACTTATACGTTCAATCCCGTTAAAATTATTAAATTCCAGTTTACAACCACCTATTCTTGTATTCGATTAAAATGGCTGATTTAAGAAACTATTTTAATACCTACTTCAAACATTTTGTTTTACCATTTCACTAAATATCATGTGAGAGATTTGATAAAACTTAATTGTAGAGTAACGCTGAACCATTTCAGAGAGATCAAATCACCTATAAAGATAAAGATAAAAATCATTTATTCAAGTAGAATTTCACAATCACTTTTGCATTGCATTTTTTTTTATAGCATGTCATAGTATCACTTAACGTGTCTAGTGAAATGATAAACCGAGTTGACTTTGCGAGTTCGTTTCATCAAGTCACTGACGTTTTTCAGGGATTTTATCAAATCACTAAACTAATCTGGTGAAACGAAGAACGTGTCTAGTGAAATGATAAACCGAGTTGACTTTGCGAGTTCGTTTCATCAAGTCACTGACGTTTTTCAGGGATTTTATCAAATCACTAAACAAATCTGGTGAAACGAAGAAAAACGAGTTGCCCTTTTGGCTGAATTCGTTTCACTAAACAGATTCAGGGATTTGATCAGATGACTGATTTTTCCTAGGCAAATGATCAAATGGATTCGCCATTTTAACATCCTGCTTGATTTGGTCATATACCTCAGAGATTTGTTCAAATCTCTGTTTTGGCCATTTCCCTGCGCTTAAAGTGAAGCTCTTAACTTCAACTAGACAAACAGTAGTTCGAAAATGGAATCGCTATTGTAAACATGTAATCTCCCAGGTCTCTTATTATTATTATATTTCCAAGTTTAAGGTTTATTTTTAGTTATTTTAATTCAATAGTAGTTTTAGTCTTGTATTTACACTTTAAGTATCTATGTTTTTATTAATAAAATCAGTACTACCTCAAATTCTGATGGTTAAAGAAACAAAAAAAAAAGTTTTGTAATTATTATTTTTTAAACCTGTCGCCATTTACTTGTTGTTTGCAGAATAAAAAAAAAAATAGTTTTAACTGAATTAATTAGTCTTAAGTACTTTTTTATGTAAATGCATTATTTCCTCGATTGTATTATGGATTCTAACTGCCAATATATTAAATATTTGTAATAAATAATAACAAAAACATTAGTGGTGTTACTGATATTTAGCACTATGGGCAGGTATAAATAGGTATAAGTACAGTCAGCGTCATATAGTTAGTAGCACCCAAAGTAGCCAAATATTTCGGAACACTTCTTTATTACTGTAAGAATAAGGGTGTGTTAGGATACTTACAATATATTTGACTACTCTGGCTGCTATTAATTATATGTTACTGACTGTACCTGACTTTCGAACAAATTATTAATATCGGAAGAACCCATAAATCTCCCGATTGATCCGTCCGCGGCTACTTAAAGATAACGAGAAATCGGTATCAAGTGTGATGGATGGCGGGGCAGTTTATTGTTCTGGTTCAAAACAGTGTTCTCAGCAATGCTTCGGACTCTAATATATTAGTGTTAGGTAATAATAAATAAATAAATAAATATTAGGGGACAATCTTACACAAATCGACCTAGTCCCATAGTAAGCTCATTAAGGCTTATAATAGATATAAATACTAGAAAACTTCCATGACTCAGAAACAAATATTCATGCTCATCACACAAATATTTACCCTTACCGGGATTCGAACCCAGGACCTTCAGCTTCGTAGGCAGCGTCACTACCCACTAGGCTAACCGGTCGTCAATAATATATTTATATCAATAATTAAAGCTGTTGAATTAATTATGTATTAAGCAGTAACGCTGCTACCGAAATTACAAAAATAAAGGAAAAATTGAATGCTCCGAGTGGGATTCGAACCGGCGACCACAGGCATTCATGGCCCGTTGAACGCGACTGTTGAATTACTATCACTACTTTTAATTTATTCACTTTATTCGTATTGGCAGTTCAGCGACGGCTTGAGCCTCAGTGGCTGTGAGCGACGTTTTTAAAAAGGCAATTGACTGCCATAGTTGATAAACGCGGGAAAATGGGATAGACTGCGGCGCTACCACGAAATTCGAACGTCGAAAATCGCAATATCTCCCTCCCTCTGTCGCTTCAATACGCCAGTCCGACAGAGATATAGATAGACGAACGATCGAACGAAGCGTTTCATCGTAACCGCTCGGTCAGCTTTACCGAATTTATTTATTTATTGACTATTATGTTATGTTTCATCATTGTCAAACCAGACCAAAGGCCTCTGAGGTTGCCACTATTAACTATCTAAAAAGGGATTGAAGTTAATTACAACATGATTTGTAAAGATTTAATAACCATTGTAGAAATACTGGATGGAAATAATGGAAAGTGAATAATAAAACACTGCAGAGTGATACTTATTTGATTCTAAATTGACCTCTCCAATAGTAGTTAGATAAACTGCGATTTTTCCCGTTACATGTAATAAAATCAATGAGCGGAAACGGCACAACAATATATGACGTTGCACATGTTTACGCCGTTAGGTAGCAGAGTTATTCACAACGCTTATCGAGTGGTTAGTTTTTGAATAACCAGTCTAATCTGACCCTCTTTTTCTTCAATCGTACGCAAATTTTTGAAGGTAATAATAATAAAGCTCAATTTGTAATAGGAATATTGTCTGGGACGAGCCGAGGTCTGTTGGTGAATATCACAGCAGGTTTCTGTGTCGCGATGAAATCTGGATAAGAAGGAAAACTTTAAGATAAGTGACGTCCGTTGTTATCCGAGTTTTTCATACTTTTGTTACGTGAAATATGTGAGGGCGTAACTTGTTTTGGATGTAATCAAAACCATTCCATAAAATATATGTGCAACCTTGTGACTCTTCTGATACATATAGCAATAATAGAGATAAGTTGTCCTCGTTGATCTGGCAGGCTTTAAGCTTGTTTGCCACCAATATGGTGTGAAAAACGGAACGGTGTGTCAATATGAAAGATACAAATTGTGTTGTGAAAATGGTAATTTTACTAGATAGTGATCCGGCCGCTGAATGTGATAGTAGGCTAGTGTGTGAACGGTATCTACGGAAATCAACGATTGTATTAAGACTTTCACGGCCAGAAACGCTTTCCGCTACATACGAGGAAAACCCTGGGATTGGCTACGAGCGTAATGCGTCCACACATTCACTGGCGACATATTAGAGCTATTCTTGTAGCCGAGATGTCGGGTTTTCTTCTTAAGTAGATGAAAGCGCCTAGAAACAAAGTGCCCGCCAGGCACCCGCCTAGCGGACACGGGCACACTCGTGGCGTACTGGCCTTAAATGTGTGACACGACATACGAATTTGTTGGAAAGGAATGTGTCCTTTACTAGGAGGTCAAATTTTTGCTATTGAATTTCGTTCATCCATACCAATATTATAAATGCGAAAGAGTGTCTGTCTGTCCGTCTGTCTCTTACCTCTTCACGCTTCAACTGCTATATCGATTTAGTTGAAATTCTGTATAGCGATATTTTGAGTCCCAAGGACATAGGATAGTTTTATTCCGGAAATAGGGGGGTGAAGATGTGTATGGAGCTATGATATAAACGTGTTCCACGCGGACGGATTCGCGGGCAGAAGCTAGTACTGTTAGAGTTCTTGACTCGCTAAGAACTATGACAAGCATAACATAATACTTCTCGAAAGGTGTTCATACACATAGTACGTTCGAGTAACTCTTCAAGAAATGCAAATTGCAGACACAAATCCCTCCGAAGTTAAGCACGAGCTCTCGAGTGCGCTGTAACATCTTTATAATTTAGTTTGCTGACTTCTTAATCAAATGACTACATTGAATTCGCATCGCGACACCAGCGAATCCCTTTATTTGTTGTGCAATATAGTCAGCCTCGAAGTTAAGTAGGATCCATATTCGACTGCTGCCTAAAGTAGGATTATTTATCCTCCTAAGGCCCACCATACAATACAAAATGGTATTGGAGTTGGAATCGTATTGTGTCGGAAATAGAGTCGACTTTCATTTGTTTTAAAAAGTGCCCGAAACAAAACAAATGCAACTCTATTCCAGTGGAATATAATTTAAATTCCTTCGACAGAATAAGTCCTATGAGTAGGCCCATGGGCCTTAGGAGGAGTTTCGGCATGCCCTTGTATCAGTAACATCTGTATGTCACAGTAATATTATTCAGAAACTCTTATGAGTAAATTTATGTTTTTTTTACACATAATGAAACTATGTATATAATTATACTAAGTACTCAAAAGAAAACAAGGGCCACAAATACGATGATCGTTATTTTTTTTTTTTTCAGCTATTAGAATTAAACACTAGTATGAAGGAGGTTGGATTCTGAAGGATGCAGGACATAATTAATTAGCCACTTGTCTTAGTTTATGTCCAATAATTAACAATAAAATAAAAAAATAAGAGGCCATTATTTTTGATTTGAGCTGTATAAACGTACCCACACCTGCAATGTAAGTACCTACTTATAATAGGGTCGTTCGTCAGGTTAAAATTGATAAGGTAGCGTTGCTAAAGTGACAGTAAACCATCAAATTATTGTAATAAAGTATAAATTACAAAATATAATAAATATCATAAAATCATCCATGGCCCTTGCAAGTTTAGAAAAGTATGCATTTTTTTATTGTCCAAGAGTACATTTAAAGCTAATAATAGAATCCTTACGCTTTTATAGAAACGCTTGTATGAAAACTATGGACCTAAACGCAGTATTTCGCGACTAAATAAATAAATAAATATTAGGGGACCATCTTACACAAATCAACCTAGTCCCATAGTAAGCTCATTAAGGCTTGTGTTATGGGTACTAGACGACGATATATATAATAGATATAAATACTTAAATACATAGAAAACTTCCATGACTCAGAAACAAATATTCATGCTCATCACACAAATATTTGCCCTTACCGGGATTCGAACCCAGGACCTTCTGCTTCGTAGGCAGCGTAGTGACCCACTAGGCTAACCACGCGACCAAAACAGCAATTGACTTGATTTCACATACAACGATTAGTACAAATGGCGATGTGTTACGTCATACTTTTACGTCAACTAGTATTTCGGCTTCGGCTGCCGCCAGCGAGGTTCGTCAGAACTATTTTTTTTGGTTATTTATGTTCTTCAATTGTAATTGCTCCCATACAAATATTTGTTCCTCTCCAAAAACTGGTTCGAATGGCGACGTAAATATATCGTCAAAGATCTGGGTGTAGTGTTTGACACGCGGCTCACTTTTCACGAGCATATTTCTTCTCTTGCCACTAGCTGCTTTCGGAGACTGGGTTTTGTGATCCGAAACCTTCGCCACTTTCATGATCCGGTGGCCATAAAAATGGTTTACAATGCCTTAGTAAGGAGTAAGCTGGAGACTTCGTCGATCATATGGAACCCCTATGAATCGACGTATGCCTTACTCCTTGAGAAAGTTCAGAAAGCGTTTTTAAGGTTCCTTTATAAAAAAATATCCAGATTTTATCCGTATCTGTACCCAACAAAGTACCTTCTCGGCTCCCTCGGGTACAACTCCTTGGAGGTCAGGCGGAATTGTCATCTGATGATCTCGGCATGTCAGGCCTTGCGTGGTGAGTCGGACTGTCCCGAGGTTGTGGAGCGTCTGGTGCGACTGTATGTCCCTGATGTCCCGAGGATAGCCCTGAAACCTCGACAGCGCGACTTGTTGGCTGTGCCGTCGTCGAGGACCGTGTCGCTCAGGAATTCGCCGTTGCCCCGCGCCCTCTCACTTCTCAATGCGCTCCTGACATCGACACCCGAGTGTGACTTGTTTGCGTGGCGATGGGCGGCAGTGTGTAGTGAATGCCTGAGATTCTGTGAGGCGATGGATACTAGGTGCTCTACTGTTCCAAATTAAGCTGTTTGTTTATCTATTATTGTGAACCTTTTATTGTTAATTTAAGTTTTGTGACGCATAGGTTTATAACTGTAATGTCATAAAATGTTTTTATAAATAAATAAATAAATAAATCTTAGGTCACAAGCCCATTATGATACCGGTAAAGTATAAACTATTGTAATTGGGCATTTTTAAAAATTCGTGTACCTACCCAATTAGCGTGAGTTTTTAAATAAAAATTAACTCAGTGTCAGTTTTGTGACGACAATTAAGTAAACGGTTTGTATAAAAATTAAATTTTTCTTTTCAATTTATATATGCTATGCATATACACGTTATTTAAATGTGAAACAAGCTCAATTTCACATAATTTGTATGCTTAATTTTCGTCACAAAACTGACACTGAGTTAATTTTTATTTAAAAACTCACGCTAATTGGGTAGGTACACGAATTTTTAAAAATGCCCAATTACAATAGTTTATACTTTACCGGTATCATAATGGGCTTGTGACCTAAGATATATTCGCTGGAAAGTTCGCTGACTATTACTCGGTAACTACTTATGCCTACTTGTCCGTGATAGTTTTCCTTTTAGATTCATTATATGTACTAATATCACGAATTTTTTCACATCCCCAGTGGTAGCCATTTAGCCGGCAGGGGGAGAGGAGGGGGGGGGGGGGTACACATGGCTCGAACAAAAATTAGGGCTTTAAAGCCCAATATCTCGCAAACGGATCACTGATTCGAAAAATGGTTTTAGAAAACCCATAATATTTCTAAACGAGCTACCCAACGATACCCCACAACATGGGTTTATCGAGAAAAAAATATTACATCCCCGCTTTAGGTGAAGGGGTGGTACCCCAAAAAATATTTTACATTATTTTATTCTTCTGTTTTGTCGGCGTGATTGATTTATATAACCATGCCGAACCCGAAATTACAGTTTTCTAGTAGTACCTAATGGTTACTGAGCTAAGCCGAAGACGGACGGACAGACGGACATGGCGAAACTATAAGGGTTCCTTGTTGACTACGAAACCCTAAAAAACGGATGAGTGGTTCCCCCTACATACAAACTGTCAGCTATATCTCACCGACTTTTCCTCTTTATTGAACGAGCGAGGGAAGTTTATATTGTATGCATTATATATGTATGTATATTAATGAAATTAATTGATTTGTGTTTCCATTCGAGTCTCTGCACTTAGGATCCTGCACCACTAAAGTTTCTGTTTAGCCCAATGGTTGACTGGTAGAGAATGCCTTAAGGCATTAAGTCCGCCAATTGTACTTTTATTTTGATATTAGTGCAATAAAGTTTAAATAAATAAATAAAATACAGAAAAAAATAATTTCAGCGATAAAAAAAAATCCACCTCTAAGAGAGTGAAATAGGGGTGCAAAGTTTATATAGGGGAAACTTTAGTTTTTGAGCTAGAGATATCAAACTTTGTCTAAAGATTACTTATTATAATACAAAAAAAGGACTTTCAGCGTTTTAGAATATGCCATCCCAAAGGTGGTTAAATAGGGGTGCAATGTTTGTATGGAGAGAGCTATATTTTTTGAGCTAGAAACTTGAAACTTTGTAAAAAGATTACTTATTAAAATACAAAAAAGAGATGTCAGCGTTTTGGAAAATTCCACCCCTAAGGGGGTTAAATAGGGGTGCAAAGCTTGTATGAGGGAAACTTTTCCTTTTAAGCTAGAAACTGACAACTTTGTAGAAAGATTACTTATTAAAAAACACAAAAAGTACTTTCAGCGTTTTAAAAAAATTCACCCCTAAGGGGGTTAAAAAGGGGTGCAATGTTTGCATGGGGAAAACATTATTTTTACAACAAGAGACTTGAAACTCTCTAGAAAGATTACTTATTAAAATATAAAAAACTACTTCCGGCGTTTATAAAGACTTCTTATCAGATGAAAAAAAAATCTTTCAGCGCTTTGGAAAAAATCCACCCCTAAGGGGTTTAAAACGAAATTTATGGGATGGAGACCAAGAAAATGTTATAGTAAGAGATTTGTAACTTTGCTCTTAGTCTGTATGTTAAAAGACTACAAAACTGATTTCAGAGTTTTTTGAAATCCATCCCCTATTCAAAGTTTGTATGGAGAGAAAGACAATTTAGACTGCTTGAAATTGATTCCATAAGGGAGTTAGAAACATCCATCCCCTAAATGATCTACAAGGAGTTGGATGTTTGTATGGTGAACAAGACAATTTTTAAGTAAGGGATCTGTAACTTCGGTTAAAGACTAGGAAACTAATTAAAACGTTTCTTAAAATCCATCCTGTAAGGAGGTTAAAAAAGTTTGGAAGTATGTATGAGGAACAAGTAAAATTTGAAGTTAAGGAATTCATAGGTCATACTGGTAAACCAAAATACATAATCCGGCCGCTAGCAGAAAAGTTACGTTGAGTTAGAACCACGACCCTTACAGAACCGAACAGCTACCAGAAATTAAGGTTAGGTTAGAACTGCGATGCTCCCAGAACCGAAAAGAAAGTAGTGTTTCATTTAACCTGCGGATTATTTTGTTAATTTAAAAAGTTTATTTTGGATAATCAAAATAATTTATTCTCTAACACCGTTAAATGGGGACGGCGGATGGAGATTGAAAGTTCTACGTCTTTTAGCATTAGATAAGTTTGCTTGCAAAACTATACAGGTAGCCCGGACTAACGTGAGTAAAACTACTGGACGGGTTTAGGCAAACATTTCCAGTAATGTAGCTTTCCTTAATACATTATGAAAAAATATACAATTTAAGCAGAAAAGTCTGTTGATGATTCTTAAAATATTTACATTTGTAAAAACGGAGATTTAAATTTAGCAATTGAAACTAATGAATTCATCGCACTGTTACTTTTTACGCTTAATCCCTGAACGGATTTAGATGAAATTTTCCGTACAGATAATTTGAGACCCTTAGAAAGATATAGGATAGTTTTTATCCCTGAAATCATCCCGTAAGATGGTAGAACTTTGTTTGGGTCGGCGATTATTAAGGTTCCGCCTACAATAACTAATATAATAGCAATAATTTTTCTAAGACGGTAACAAGTTCTTCGCGGACGAAGTCGCGGGGGCAACAGCTACTGTATCTTATATACTTAACTGAACCTTTAAATTAGGAAGCACTAATTTAAATGTAGGCGCGTCGTAAAAAAATATGCATCTACAACATGAACCTATAATACTCTGGACAAGCTATGGTTATAAATAATAATACCACGTGCGAGCGAGCTGCCAGCATACAAATTTCGATAAGTGTGACAGAAAGGGAAATATCATTCATTGTCCTTGTCATAGTTCCACTTGTTGTATTTGCCACAACTGATTTAGTATGAAGTTGTGGCACATAAACCATTCGTCCAAATGAAGTAGGTTGTTTATGGCAAGTCATCAGCCATTTTAAGACCAGTTCTTAATTTAGCTGCGTAGGAGCCTTTACGTCCCTCACTGTGGCATCACGTACAGCCTGTCCTGAGTATTCTAGGTCCATGACCTACTAGGTACCTACTGACTTGACACTGACAGATGACATATTACCGACTACGCACCGCACACCTCTAGAACAGTATTTCTTTGATGTTATTTTACTCTAATACTGGCTTCATCATATCAGCCGAAACACGTCCACTGCTGGACATAGGCCTCGCCCAAAGAGTGGCACAATGACCGGTCCTTGATACTCGCTTATAAACATCATTTTGATTGGTGTACACTGTCAACAACCCCACACGACAATAACGACCAACATTGACCAGAAATTAATAATTTTGTTTTATAATTCCGACCGTAGCCGTGCGGAACGAGTCATTAGCTGCAACGTGTGTTTACGTCGTTGAATAATTTATGAAATATAATCCATGCCTTACCTTTAGCTTACAGTTACGTGAACTTACCTTGAAACCTGCTTAGCAAACTTTCTTTAAAGTAAAAACATTGAAGTTTACCTCGAGAAAGGTTCCTCAAGGAATAACCATTTTATCTTATCGTTATAACGCTTTCTGAAAGAGCCGTGTCTGGGGTTAATTTCTAATGAATATGGGTTGGTAATTTATATGGATGGTACATGCATATTGTGTGTGTCTGTGTGTATGATCCGTGTCAGTTTATTAGTTCCGTTAGTTAGTTTCCGGGCTCATGTCAGTTATACGTCTGAGCAATGACGTAATATAAAAAGAGGTAGATATGATATAAGCGTTTAAAAGTGGCACACTAAAACTAAGTCAAATGCACCAACTTGCCTCAGTTTCGCGTCGTCAATGGAAACGTATAAACGTGTCTCAGCTGTCAGATTTGGTGGAAAAATTTAAACACGGAATTTCGTATAGACGTATCTATCTCTTTTTAGGGTTCCGTAGTCCACTAGGAACCCTTATAGTTTCGCTTTGTCTGTCCGTCCGTCCGCGGATAATCTCAGTAACCGTTAGCACTAGAAAGCTGAAATTTGGTACTAATATGTATATCAATCACGCCGACAAAGTGGTAAAATAATATATAAATAATAATAAAATAATATATAATAAATATACGTAACGTGGGGAGTGTTTTTTTTTTTCATTTCAACCCTAACGTGTGATATATTGTTAGATAGGTATTTAAAAATGAATAGGGGTTTGCTGAAATCATTTTCAGATAATGTTAATATTTTCGGAGATAATCGCTCCAGAAGTAAAAAAAAAAATGTGTCCTCCCCCTCTAACTTTTGAACCATAAGTTTTAAAAATATGAAAAACATCTCAAAAGTAGAACTTTATAAAAACTTTCTAGGAAAATTATTTTGGACTTGATAGGTTGAATAGTTTTTGAAAAAAAATACAAAACTACGGAACTCTACACTGAGCGTGGCCCGACACGCTCTTGGCCGGTTTTTTATTTATAATATATAATTGCGTCTGAGCGGTTGACACTCACTTTTAACCTTAATTTAATCATCGTAACAATAGGCTGTCAACTTTTTGGCATTAAGGTGGCAAACATTGGGACGTTTACCTTACGCAGGGGCAATAATGTACGTTATTGGTGACTATATCCAATTTCATATAAGATTAGAAAAATCGTGCGTTAAACGTCATGCGATTCAAGGAAAACCCATTAGAAAAGCAAAAATAGGTATGCTATGTTTGAAAAGCACTTAATAAATGAAATAAATAAAACTAGTTCAATTCCCTTTGATATCCTAGAAAAACAAAGAAAGGTAGACGATTTTTTCCGTTAAAATTCAAATGTTAAGTATCTAGATACGTTCTAACTGTTCAAACCCTTCTCCTTTAAACATTTTTTAACACCATTATTGAACCAAAAGAGGTAATTTTCGGAATTGATAGTAACTGGAGTATGCTTCTTAATAATATTATTTAAAATATCATAAAATTTATGGATACAATCGTTCACGTCGTCCAGAGAGAAATCAAGCCCCCAATCAACATCGTTAAGTTCAGATCTAATTTTCTCTATGTCGGACTTATTGAAGTTAAGTTTCTTAAGACCATTATTTTTCAGAGACTTGGTAGTGAAACAAGTTTATTTGTCGATAGTAATAGGGGGATGATGAACGTCTACTTTGCTTAGAGGCTGCACACCGTTTACTTGTACTGAGGGCAAGGTTAAGTATCTAAAAAAAACGAATTGTAAAATAGCGTATAATTAGCTAGCTCGGCTTTCCATACACGCACTTGCGCCAAACAACAACTTTGCAGCCTTGCATAACAAATAACTATTATTTTCCAACAAACAACACTTTCGAAACGTCGAGATTAATAAAAAAAATATATTACACGTGATTTAGTTCTATTTAGTAAAACTAACGTGTGAAAATGGTGAAAGTTGTTAAAAAATAAAGAGGATAAAATGTCATAAAATACATTACTCAGATAGAAAAAGAAACTCGGTGACTTATTTTTGACGACCGGTTTAGCCTAGTTGATAGTAACCTCACCTACGAAGCTAGAGGTCCCGGGTTCGAATCCCGGTAAGGGAATTTATTTGTGTGACGAAGCACGCGGGTTTGTTCCTCAGTCATGGACGTTGTCTTTGTAGGTATTTAAGTATTTATCTTTGTATATAAGTATGTTTATCGTCGTCTAGTACCCATATCACCTACAAGCTTTGCTTAGTTTGGGACTAAGTAGGTCGATTTGTGTAAGATTGTCCGCAAATATTTATTTATTTATTAACTAATTGCTCTATTTTACCTACTTCGTCCTTTATGCAAACATTTAGAAAAGCAACTGTCAAAGGAATTCCACACAATAGCGGTCATAGTAATGTTTCACTCCACGAGAGGCATTTTCAAATGCTCTAAAGTTAATGAGTTTGAAAAGCACAACGGCTCTTGGCTCTCCCAGGCACGTTGGGGCGTATTTCAAACTTGACTCATATTCACAAACCCTACCCATAACTATCTGAAGAAACCAGTATAAGGCTCTGACTGACCTTTGCGAGACTGTAGGAAGGTCGGGGTCAATATATTCTAGCGGTGATGGTGAAACGAGTCGAGACGGGTTGCGAATGGCACAGCTGCATACAACCTCGTGAATACGTCGTTATGCGTCAAGAGACATCAGACGTTTTGTTCATTTGCGCTAAGCTCCTCTCGAGTGTTCCATTTTTGAAAAAGGAAGTAGAAAACGGTACTTTTTACAAAAAAGGCACGTGCATTTTAGCCTTCTTTTGTTTTCATAGTCAACTAAGGAAGATTTGCCTCTACAGGAAAATATAAACCTTTTGTAGGTCGCAGATACGTATTATGTTACCGCTATCGGTGCTCTGCACGCGCTAGATGGGTGGGTGCGTAGGCGCTTTTCTCTACAAAGCAGAAACTCACGGTATTAGATTACGGTATTACAAAATCTTTGACAGTGAATATGTTAAAAAAAATAATTTGATACTAGCTATCGGCGTGGCTTCACACACGTATTGACATTGACATGTTGTAATTTATAAATAGTGTGATCTAATTGGAAAAATCCAATTCATTTGATATACTTATAAAAAAATAAAATATTATTATTACTAGCTGATGCCCGCGGCTTCGCCCGCGTGGTTATAGGAAAATGTAACTTATTGAATTTTCCCGTGGGAATTAGATGTTTTTGCGCTGGAAAAAGTAGCCTATGTCACTCTCCAGCCTCAACTATCTCCATACAAAAAAACACATTAATGCGACGCTCCGTTGCGACGTGAAAGAAGGACAAACAAACACACACACACACACACACTTTCGCATTTATAATATTAGTAAGGATATTTCATAATAGTTTTGACATTTCGAAGTCAGATGAGAGGTTCCGGAGATTACGCAAACTATACAAAGTTACAAAAGAACATCATCTCCAGACTTTTCCTCCTTATAATTTTAGTAAGTTTAGATATGCTAGAAAACTATTTACCAAACGTTGAAATCTGTCTGCAAAGACTTACGCTATATTGAAATATGACATAACCACGGCATATGACATAATAGTCAGATCCAGTCATAACTTCAGTACATATTCCATGATAAACAATTTCGTCCTTGGAAATGAAGGCACTAGGCCGCCGTGTAAAATTATGCATTGACCGCAAAACGAATAAAAAAAACCGGCCAAGTGCGAGTCGGACTTGATCACGAAGGGTTCCTTAGCATTATCTATAAAAACTTCAAAAAAAATCGTTTGTTGTATGGGAGCCCCCTTAAATGTTCAATTTATTCTGTTTTAGTTGTTGTTATAAATATCGATAGCGGCAACAGAAATACGTCATATGTGAAAATTTCAACTGTCTAACGATCACGGTTCATGATCATAAGATATGCCTGGTAACAGACGGACAGACAGACAGACGATAGACGGACGGACAGCGGAGTCTTAGTAATAGGGTCCCGTTTTACCCTTTGGGTACGGAACCCTTAAAACGTAAAACAAATACGGTTGTAAAAAGCGGCATATTTTTACATTTAAATGCCACGTCACTTATTTCAATGTGGGGTTGTATAAAGCTGTAAATTGCATGTCACTTCATTTCGTAGGCCGCAAAATGAAAATTGTAGTACCTACCTGGAGTTTTTGGCATCATTTATTCAGAATATTGTCATACCCGTATGACACGCTTTGGGCGTATAATATTTCTCCTTGTTTGCTCGTCGGCGACGAGTAAAAGGCAAGAATTTTAGTGGAGGTTTACGAATTCTACTTCCTGGAGGTCGATTCGAAACATACGTTACGCATTCTGATTTAATTTGATGTCAATTCAATGTGTTGCGTGAGCTCGATCTGATTCGTTGGCTCGTGCTGAAATCAAATAAAATCCAGAAGAACTTGTGATACCTAATGTATATCGCGAATTAACGACCGGTTTAGGGATCGTCCTAAATAATAAAACGCGACTACGCGATTATCGCAAGTACTCCAGGCAAAATACGGTTTTGATAAACATTTATTTATAATAGCGTTTTTTTTGTTGATTTCATTTGAAAATGTTATTCTAAGATGATTTAGTCAAGAATCCGACAAACTTTCCACCCGGAAGTAATTATGTAGATTTAAATGAAGCATGCACTATCTTTTTTTGTACGATTTATCTTGAATATTATAGAGCAAATGTAAATGAACCAAAATAAAGACAAAAACATTTATTAATATTTTTACTGACTTTTTAGAAGCCAGTTAACTTATAATTTTTTCGATGTCTGAAATTTTGTCGGATTTTGTCGCTGGGTAACTATTTAATAGACAATATATCCGTTATACATAAAAAATAAGCTATTATAAATTATTTCCAAAATTGTCATTTTTTCCATACAAGTTGTCAGTTCATGGCCTGGACTAAAGTTCGCGCGAATTCTACTCGGCCGAACGCGCGATTAAACATATTGGACTCGAATAATTTATTATTATTTATTATTTATTTATTTATTGCATATAATTAACACTAACAGTCTAGCCCTACGTGCTAATCGGCGTTACATTTATTAATAGCTAACATGCATTATTTAGTAACAGGTGCAGTGAAAATATTATCATAGGTACATTTAATTTAAATTAGGATACATTACAGTAGAATTTAGTAGTTATAAAATAATTGATTAAATGTCATTGAAGGGTAAATAAATCGAGGAAATACAATAATTGTTTAAAGTCATAATCAAATAAGTCATAATACGTCAAAATAAATAACAACACAATTGCGGATAAAGTCAAAACATTCTGATAGAAGTAAAATATTAAGTCGGTCAAAGATAGATCTTAGGTACTAATCTAGGATTTAGCATTTTACAATAAATAATAATCTATAACAAATATGAAGGCATAATCATAATTAATAACAAATTTATAGTATATTATCATTAGCGGTAATTAATAATCAAGTTGAGGTAGTGGTAACAATTGATTCCAAATAGTGAGAAGATGCGGTCAAGAAACGGTTCTCTGGTGTGAAAAAGACATCGAGTTGGCTATCACTGTTTAAAATATTGTTTATTAGCATCAGTGCTTGGTGCAGGGGAGAGGAGTCAAGTGCGCGCGTCCGCGCAGTGGGGACAGCGAAGAGGCCTCGGCTGCGCGCACGCAGCAGTGTGGTCGAGAAGGGGGGAACTCTGACTGGTACCATAGCTAGTAGTGTAGGGTTGGCTACAACTCCGCGTATCAATTTGAGGAAATATTTAACTAAATAGAAGTTCCTACGAGCTTCCAGGGATGTGTAGCCTACCATGCCAATTACAAATAAAGTTGGATAGAGGAAAGGGTAGTATCCATGATTTTTTTTGTATAGAAATCGTGCAAATGGTTTTTGGACCCTTTCTATAAGAAGCGTGTAGTGTTGTTCGTGGGGATTCCAGATTGCGGCATTCGTTTCAAGCTTACTCCTCACAAAGGCATTGTATAAGGTGCTGATGGCCTGCTGATTGGTGAAAAGTTTGGCTTGACGAATGACGAACCCTAAACATTTCCTTGCTTCATTGCACATCTTAACAATATGCTGGTTAAAAGTAAGTTGAGGGTCGAACCATGTACCCAAATCTTTAATTTCAGTAACTCGTTTAAGTGCCGTGCCCTCTATTGTGTAAGCAAGGTACATCGGTTGCCGAGCACGAGTGAACGTCATAACTGAGCATTTGTCCTCGTTGAGGGCGAGACTGTTATTTGTCGTCCAGGTAAGAACCGCGTTTATGTCTGATTGTAGCCGATTAGTATAAATATAATAAATAATAATAACCCCTACCCTAATTGATCGCGCGATTGATAACGTAGTGATGCTAAATGGATGGTGCTAGATTCCTGTAATAAAGTATAAATTATAAAATATAATTAAAATCATAAAAAGATATGACCCTTAACGTTAAGAAAAATTATGCATTTTTTTATTGTCCAAGAGTAAATTTAAAGATGCCAATAGAATCCTTACGCTATTATAGAAACAAAATTGTATGACAACTATGTACATAAACACAGTACCTATTTCGCGACCGAAACAACAATTTACCGGATTTTCCATACAACGATACAACTACTTTGTACAATTGTGACGTCATACTTGTATGTCTATCAGTATGAAGCGTTTTGCGCTGCCGCCAGCGACGTCAATCTTTGTCTCAAATTTTTGGTTATTTATGTTCTTTAATTGTAGTTGCTCAAATACAAACATTTGTTCCTCTCGAAAAACTGATTCGAATGACATCATAAAAAAATCTTAGTCATCATCCCTATTGGAATCTTCTTCCTCGGACGGTAGAGTTGCTTTTTGAATGAACAACATAGGTATAATCGAGTAAGGTACGTCAAAAAAAAATTTCAAAAAAAAATACCTTTTTAAATATATTTTTTATAGTATGGCGTACATTATTTTGGCCTTTTAAAGTTCGTCACTCTTTAGTACCACCCAGGGGACACGTGCAGGGTTGTGGTAGGTAGCTCCCGTGGACGCGAGTGACAGTTGTCCCCCCTTTGTCAAGTGAGTAGGCACCTCGACTGTTAGAAGTTCTTAAGCCGCCCGTAGGCCTCTAACTCGGCATAACGACTACTGTCAAAGACAGCAGCCGGGATCAACTGCTTAGCGTGCCCTCCAAAGCACGGAAGCGCTGATTTATATTACCACTCAAACATCAGGCGGTCACCCATCCAAAGACTGACCGCTGCCATCTTTGCTTAACCTGCGTTATCGTTTCCGACTCGTAGGCGCCGCTAGGCTATGAGCGCTTTTTTGGACTGTACCTGTAGAAAAGGAAATGAAAGGTGTGACACCAAGTCTATTAACTTGTAAGGCTTTTGCATTTTCATTTTAATCCGGGACTGTTAAGGCGAAGTAGCACATTATCTTAATGTAAGGAACAGTGGATATTCGCGATGTAATAGGCTGTACTGTGGAACTGAATAAATGATATTTAAGAATACGGTTACAGAGTATAGGCGTAGCGGGTGTGGAGAGTATTATTTTTAGGCATAATTTACAGCATTTTTAGTTTTTTATAACAGTCATGGAGCCCTCACCAATATTAATTGAAAAATAATGTGGACAATCGTAGATGATTACGCTGTCTATCCTAGCAGACAGGCAGTAGATACAGTCAACAGCAAAAGAAACTGATGAAATAGGGTCCCAAAATAATAATATATACGTTATGTTACTGACTATTCTAGTTTATCAAAAGTAAATTAAATCTTATTGTGTCTCAAGTAAGTTACATGCCATTCAAACAGTTAAAGTCATTATTGAGTGTGTCAAATTAAACTGATTATCTATAAAATACGGGTTTTTGGGACCGCATGACCTCGAAAGATCACCTCGGAATCTCGGTTATATTAATATAATCTCGTGTCTCTCAAGGGTTGAAATAAGTTCCTATTACTTCAGCTTGATTTTTTGGAGATATTTTAAATAAATTGGCCTCACTGAAAATCAGCGTCACGGAGCGCGTCTTGTGGCTCACTCCGTGACACCAAGCTGAGTGAGGACCTTCTAGCGTAAAGCGTAATATTACGGTTGTAGTTATTTTTGCTTTTATGTACCGAAATCTTTACGCTAATAAATGATTTTCTTTCTTTCTTTCTTTCTTAAATCCTTCTTGAATTACGAGTTCTCTTTTTAATATGATGATGATTTTCTTTTGTTCGTCACTTGACACTTAGGTAAAAAGTAAAAATGTGTAATTCCTTGAAGTTTCCAGTACTTACAGAGATAATGATGACATCGTGTATTATTATTTTGCTTTGACATATTAATTTGTCATTTCATTTATGCGTCCCGGTGTTATTATGATCATTTCTTATTGACTTATTCAATGTTCCGTTAAAAATGACACCTCACGGGTTTGAATCCTGGCTCGTAGCTGCCAATGAGTTTCCCGAATTTTAAATAGAAAACTCCAGTGAGTTTCAGATATGTTAGATAATAATAATCGAGCCAATCACGTCATTTAACTCGAATATCTCTGGACATGTTGTCTTTAAAGACCTGAGCGAACCGTTTGTACTTTATATTTATTGCCAAAGCTTTAGTCAAAAAGAACATCGCATGGAAACATTCGTAGATCAAAAATAAATGAATTCATTCTTAGGTAACACGCAATGCTAATCCCCTGAGTTCATAGGATGAGAGTTCGCAAGAGGCAGCACATGCACAGACAGGACATACTTAAACATATCATGTCTCTTCCCACATACGAGTGTATCCGCTGATGGTGTTATACACCCTGGCAAATAAATGTCTATAAGATGATAGATTCCTAAGGCTGCGTTTACGCATTAGGCGTAATGTCGCGCGAGCGGCCAGTGCGACTATGGCGTTTCCCTTCTCCAACACCGCCAATGAGTCGGCTGAAAGATCGTGCTGCGCATAAACGCGACCTTCCGTGCATGCATAAACTTGTGTGAGTCGTAATACCAAATTTGATGTATAGGTAGAGTGACTGAGAATGAGGAGAATAAACCTTTCCGCGTCCGCTTCCGCTACCGCCGCCACCGAGCCCGCAGCCCGCACCGTGGCCGTGGCTGATCGACCACAATCATCCATGTCGTTCTGTTTGCATAATGCCGTCCAAATTAAATTGCCTACATTTCCTATATTTTGTATGTAATAAGGGCGATGTTACGCCCGTTTTTCGTTGGTTCTGAATTATTTATACGATATGTTGGTTTAGTACTGTTTTGTGTGATTCATGAAACAAAGAAAGAAGATAATATTTTATTAGAATTTATTAAGTTTTTATTAAAGTTACAAACATAATTAACGTTAAGTACATTAACAAGTGAACAAAGAACACGTAGAAACAGTGGTGCAAAACATTTTACAGACCACGCAGAAACATTTTTATTTTCTTTAAAATTGTTTTCTTCTTAATTTGTCATTTTCGTTGTCATTATTTAAGATTTTATAGTTAAAACTTTATTATATGGAAATCATTGGTACTTTCTATGTCTTGAATGTGTTCAATCAAATGATATTCTGAGTCATAAACATCCGATCGTCCCATTATTTGTAATTAACACTTTCACTGCGGCTACTATCTACATGCAGTGCATGCAGCGAGCGAAAAAACCATAGAAGTCTAAGTAGTGCCGCAAAATGGCCCCACAGAATTGCCATTATTCGGGGATGGGGGCGGGGTGTCAAAAAGGCGAGGCAGCCGTAATGGCATCTTTTTTTTTTTTTCTGGTTTTTTCTTTTTGAACTAAAGTTCGAACATGCACATACCTGGTTTTAGGCACATGTTTGAGTAGAAATTTGTAAGGTATTCTATGGTTTTTTCGTTCACTGGGTGCATGATTGTGTTAATTTACTTGGATAGTGACAAACAAGTTTGTAGTTTGTCCCCGTCTGATGATAGCTAACATATGAACACTTACTCCATTTAAACCTAACTCATGATATTATAAAGCATTCGTATTCTACTTCCTACTAATATTATAAATGCGGAAATTTAGATGTTTATTAGATTAGTTTGGATGTTTAGATGTTTGGATGTTTAGATGTTTGGATGTTTAGATGTTTGGATGTTTGTTACTCAATCACGCTTAAACGGCTTAACCGATTTGGATGAAATTTAGCACGAAGATAGTTTATAGCCTGGATTAGAATAAAGGATAGTTTTTATCCCGGGTCCACGCAGAAGAAGTCGCGGGCGGAAGCTAGTGTTACAGTAATTTATTCTTTGCAAGTCTTAAACCTAAACCTAAACCTCTCACACTGCTTTGTCCGACATAAACGCGATCATGCTAGCTAACCAGATACACGTGCGTCAACGTAGAATTTGTCTAATCTTGTATGGAAGTCGTTCTACAAAGTTAAACTACTTATCAATAGGTATTTATTCACAAAAGCGTCTCCTAAAGAAAAAGTTGAGCCGTTATTTAACTAATTTGGTAATTATAGGCCGTTTTGTTATCGTCTTTGTTAGGCCATTGTGACGTAATGGCGGACGAAGGCGCACCCCTATGACCTTAGAGGTCAGGTGGTACACGTCACAGGCGGTAGCGTATATGGTCGACGTTTTTCGTTTCGTTTGTCGTGACGATTTTTTTGAATGGCCGATTTTCTAAACAAGCATTAACAGTTCAAAATACTGTAACCCGACTACGGAAAAGTAAGAGAAAAAAAATTATTACGAAGGTTAGCCTGTGTCACTCTGAGCATACTTTCGAATTAATTGACACCTCTTTTATTAAAATCGGTTCAGTATATATAACGCTACGGTGGAAAACACGTAAATACAAAGATAGACGGCTAAAATATATCAATTCAAATGTAGTCGGGCAAAAATTATGGTTTTGGAAATGATTACACAAAGCCAAATGAATTCAAAGAGCTCCAGTCATTCGGTTAGTGGCCACGAGGTTAGGAGAAGGCCAAAAAGAACGAGCAAATGCACAAAAGAGCCCATCGGGTTGAAGTGCACGCCCTTTCGGATCCTCATACCGATAATAAGAGACAACAAGATTGTAAAAAATATAATGTTACCGTGTAGCTTACAATTGAACTAATTTGCCAAGTCCCGACAACATGGAATTTCTCGCAACGACTCGCCTGTCCTCACCAGTGGACATGCAACTTAAAACCCCTACTCCGTGTGTCTATGTATCCGGAAACGTAGCGCTTCCGAGGTTTGGTTCATCTCGATTAATCAATAAGTAACAACATGCTTCGAAACTGTTATAACTGCTTCAACTTAGTAACTATCTGTAGTAATAATATGCAAATATAATGTATCTATATTCAAAAAAATACTTTACATACGACGTGATATTTATTTACCTCTATTTCTGATGTTTTGACACGGGTTGTGCTCATGGCCGCCATATTTAGGGTGGGTTGCACAAACTCAGGAATGCAGACCAATCAATATGGCGCCACCGCTGGCACCTGTCACTCCACAGAAACTTATCAAACTTTCCATACATTCAGATTTTAACGAACACCGCTTACGATTACCGACGGTTTGGTGCAACCCAGGGTGTGTGTTATTTATTGTACTTAATAACTCCAATTATTCTGATTTTCTAGGTTGAACATGCAAGGGCGGGCGGAAGAAACTCAAGTGTTAATTATAGGCAAATCATAAAAAAAATTTTTTTCTAAAAACCCAACTGCTTTCAGCTGCAAGGCGTGCCAAAGAATAAGGTCACATACATACATACATACGTACATACATACATACATACATACATACGCTCTAAAAACATAGCACTCCTCTCCTTCGACAGTCGGGTAAAAACGTGTACCTACGTATTTTTGAAGTAGGTAATTAGAAATAAACTAAACGCCGAAGCGTCTACTTTACACCAAACGTCAATTAATTTACGTTTTTAATACCTAATGCGTAACCGAAATTTCACAAACAAGTAAGGATTATTAATTGTCCAAAAAAGCCATTCCCGAAGAGTGTTGTATCTCGTTTTCTCGTGCGCAGAAGGCATAAGCGTGTCTCTGTCAAGAGGGCGTGGTCGACTCGAATCAAGGCATCCCCTCCGCGGCGGACAATATTAACTTGTCAGTAGTGTCAAATTTACTATCGACCGCCGCCGCAGGCCGCTCCAGTCCGTGAGAGGCCTTATGCTGCAAGCCTTGACCATTCACACGTGACAGAATATCATTCGCCGGTTTTTTTGTCGAACTGAACACCAGAGCCAAGCGTAGAGCCAAACATCGCTACGAACATTGCCACGACGTTTTTTTTTTTATGAACGTGAGTTGCTATAATAGGACGGACCCAATATAGCGGTCGAATTGCGTGGATGGAGAGTAGCCTGGGGAAAACCAGGGGAAGCCTCCGGCACGACCACGCGGGGAAGGTTATACACTGGAATACTCTACGAGTTTGCGCTCCAGTGAGATTGGTTGAACGGTATCAACCGAATCTGGGGTGTATGTGGAGTCGAACTACTGGGAGGGAGATATGTGCGGAGTGTAACAACGGCGTAACAATAACAAAATTGCTCCACTCTCCATAAAACTCGAAGCAAATTTACTGCCGTTTCGCTAGAATTGCTCACCAGAACGCTCCTGTTTATTTCGTGAGCTTTACCTGTAATGTAATATTCGATAGACCTTTAGTGATATGCGGGATGGAAGTCTGTATGGAACGCGCACAAAGTCATCTACACGGCTCGAATCGAGGGCACAACCTAGCGACCAATACCCCATTATTCGCTGCACAATGCTTCCCAAATTTGACTTTACCAAGATCTCCACACTCAATTGTGTTAGAAAGAAAGAAAGAAAGAAAGAAAAGCATTTATTTATGACAAACACAGAGAGAAATAAATAGTAAATAAAAATAAAAATAGAACCAACACTGTTTGCCACAAAAGGGCCACAGCTCAGCATGAAGCTGGCAAAGCCAGCGCTGTTCTTCCGTTGTGGCCCAGGTGCATG
Organism: Epinotia ramella; assembly: GCA_947578815.1. NCBI lineage: Eukaryota > Metazoa > Arthropoda > Insecta > Lepidoptera > Tortricidae > Epinotia > Epinotia ramella. The sequence goes on along the minus strand of OX388211.1, from coordinate 8,722,037 downwards.
CCCCAGCTCGCCGACGAAGCGGCTATACTAGCCGATTAGTAACAGGTATTACATATTTTTTAACAATATTATTGTATTGAATGTATGCAAACAAAAAGTAAAAAATAAATGTGCGTGCATACTACACTTAAACGATTCTTAATCTATAGTACAAACTTGCAAAAACGAAACACAACTACTAAGAAAATGCAGATACGATACGAACGAAACGTCACTGTCACTGACTGTCACGCCGACCAGAGACGAGAGAAGAGATTAGATTTACTAAAATTCCAATTTAAGATTACTGGACAAGCTATACTACAAACTAAATTATATTTGGCATTTGTTAAACGGGTATTTGTTAAAGCTACCAGTACAAAGCTAAGACGAGCTAAGACCTGGGTAATACAAATAGAATCTTAGTAACTCCGCTAGACCTCGGCGCAAGCCTAATCAAATACTCCTCCAGGTCAGTTTGACACTCACATTTTGTCATCTTAGCTCCGCGCGCGTGAACCAGAACAAAGGAAAAAATATAATACGTTTTATCAACATTCACCCCACTTATTTCCTGTGTTAACTGAACTGCGTTTTGTCTGTTTCTTCCAAAAACAAATGCCAAAGTGACGGACAACGAAAAACAAATTCTAACGGCATTTTTGGTTAAAATTGGATGAATCAATACATAAGTACCTGCATATCATCTATTTCCTGGGCAAGCAGAGATCACGGATTTCCACATGAATGAATAAACTGATTAAAAAAATGCTTACTGCTGGTCAAGAGTCCTACCGTTTGGCTCTATCATCACACCAACTTGACGGTATCAAATTATTGTATCGTCATCTGTATTATATCATACGTGCAAAGTTTCAAATCGATACGACAAATGTTAATATAGTTATTTACGATACAAGTGCCGAAAATAGGAAATTCGCAACGAGTGGTGATAAATTAAAACACGACCGAAGGGAGTGTTTTAAATCGACACGAGTTGCGAATTACCTATTCGCACGTGTATCGTACACACAGCAACACACCTAACTAACCATACCGTGAAAACCTAGAACCTTATTACAATGCACTTAAGGTCAGATTAGATTTCCGATGGTCACTTAGCTGTGTTGTCGACTGTACAACGTTTTACTGTACATATGGCTCTTTAAAGTTTCGACATATGCACGAAAAGTGCTCTTTTCCGCACTAGTGCGGGAAAGTAGCACCATATGTACTGTAAAATAATGTAAGGCATGAATATTGGAATGCGAATTGTAAATATCACATAGACGTGTCTTATAGAACACTGGAATAATATCTAGGTTACAGAGGAAAATAACATGACGACTATGACGAGCGACGAAGTGGATTTCTCGACTATTGAAGTGGAACATTTACAAATGCGCAGAATGGTTTAAAAAAATAAAAATATTTTACTATGCATTGACGGATAAAGATGAATGATTGAAAGGTTGATTATACGTACATATAGTAAATGTAAATAATGTGTGGAAAAGTATACTACGAGTATCATCATCATCATCATATCAGCCAAAAGACATCTACTACTGAACATAGGCCTCCCCCAAAGAATGAAAAAACATATCTTTGGGGAACGAACGTGGATGCCGAACAATATGAATTTGTGTAGATATGAAATGAAAATGAAAATGATTTATTTGTTTTCTTAAGTACTAATTTTAACATGTGCTGGTGTCCCCTTTTTAAGTAAAAGTAATACCTGTGCTAAGGGGCACCGCTCTTCCATACGCAGGTATCGAGTAGTACGGTAGTGGTAAGTTACAAAGGTAAGTTATTAGTTAATATTAATTATTACTTAATTAAGTTCTAGATAAGTCCTTGGAATATACAACTTATATGAAAGTAAGAATCAAACACAATTGAGGGAGTCTGTAGTTGAAGTGCAAGAGAATGTTGTGTGTGTGTGTGTGTGTGTGTGTGTGTGTGTGTGTGTGTGTGTGTGTGTGTGTGTGTGTGTGTGTGTGTGTGTGCGTGTGTGTGTGCGCGCGCGCGCGCGTTTGTGTATATGTGTGTGTGGGGGTGTGTATGTGGGTGTGAATGAGTGTGTGTGTGGGTGTGCGAGTGTGTTTACATTGGTTTATTTGATTACGCATTTATAGGTGTTTGTAAGTGTTAAGTATCAGGTTTTCCAGGTCGCCGTAGGTTTGCGTTTTCAGCCAGGCAATCACTTTAGTTCTGCACGTATGTACTGTGGTAGGGTAGATATCAGTTTCTTTATTTATTAGGTTGTAGAGCCTGCCAGATAGGATGGCATTTTGTCTCCGCGCAAAAGCAGTTTTCACTGTCGGTATTGAGATGACACAAGTCCTTTTCCTCTTTTTCAGCTTGTCTATTGGTACGTATTTGGTAGTTTTTATGTCTTCTCAAGACCGCATTCAGTACATACAGTTTGCGCACAGACAACAGGTCACTCAGTACATATAAGTCAGAAGTCGGGAACCTACGTGGCTTGAAAGACATTTAAGAAGAGCCCGCTGAGCCCTTTCTAATTGAATATACTTGGTTTTTGTGGCTCCACCCCATATCGGTGTGCAATATACCAATACAGACTGGGCAAGAGATGTGTAGATCTGGTTCAATAGTTTTTTAGGAGCCACATGTCTTAAGTTTTTAAAAATCCAGATCAACTTACGTACTCTGGACATGGCCAATTCTGTGTGTACGTGCCAGGTGAGTCGTTGATCTACCATAATCCCAAGATATTTCGTACAGTTAACTTTATCTATGACTGTACATAAACAGTTATGCTGCAAAGGGTCCTGACAGGTATGGATCTTAATATTAAAGCTATCATCTGGCTGAGTGGTTATATTATTTGTAAAGCAGATGTAGTTTGTTTTACTTATATTTAATGTCAGTAGATTAGATTTTAACCAATGGGCAATCTCAACTAGTCCCAATTCTGCATGTTTACGAACCTCCTCCCAAGTGTCACCAGAGAATACAACAGCTGTATCATCAGCATACGTAAATATGCTACCCTCCTCTAATTCCATGACTCCAATGAATCTACTTTTGCAAATTATGGCCCCAACGCTAATGTGTAACAACGATGCGTAATTAGAGACCAAGGTTCTAAGATAAACGTCCAAATAAGTATTGTCGTAATACTTGACAGATTCAATCTTAATTTATAGAAATAAAGGTGAAACACATGGTCAAGTAATAGAATTAAAGCCCATATAAGTCCGTCCGCAGCTATTTGGCCGGTCGCCAAAACCATCAGTGATTTTTCCGTGGATTTTTCACATAAAAAAGTCGGATTCTTTTAACCTATATTTGGTATGCCGTGTGGCGCAATCTTGCTTTCAACATTTTAATCCACCGCTTTTCTCCCTAGTACTGTCAGCGTCAAAGATTTGTATACAGTATCGCCTTATACCAGTTGGTATAAGGTGCAAAAGAGTAATATCATTGACGTCGGACTTATAGTCAGGGGTAATGATATACTCGTACGTACATAAATAAGGACATACATATCTGTACACGGCTTTATGACATTGACAATAGACCAGTGGCGGCGCGTGAAAATATTCGATGGGCAACCCGGAACAAAAAAGTTATGAAAGTTTAGTGTACTAAGTATAAGTACTTATACGTATAACTATAGGCTCGCTTAAAAATAAATAGCCGGTGGGAATCGGCTTGAATGGGCGCTCCACCACTGCAGTAGAGTCTTGTACAATATGTATGTCCTTATTTATGAACGTAAATTATTAGCCCTGACTGTAACTATCCTAACCTAAACCGAGTCAATTGAGGAGGCTTTTGTCAATTGACATTGCGGATACTGGGAGACTTTAAATTCTTGAAACCAAATCAAAGAGAAAATTTAAGTTACTCAGGGAGGTTATCTATTGCAATCACTACATTTCATTTCCGAACGACATATATGTAGAGGATGTAATTAAATTCAAAACAGAGCTATACAGTTATTTGACAAAAAAGCGTAACTACTATTGGATAAAAGAGTATTTAGTTGACATGCATAATAATAATTAGACATAGGAATGAACGCTTTTATTATTCATTATTTTTTATTTGGTTTTTTTGCTTTGTTTTTTACTTATTTATAATCACGACATTTTAAGTATACAATTTGAAATTACGATTTATTAAAATTAATATTAATTACTATTTTAATTTTAATGTATAATTCTGATCGTACTGAAGCCGTAATTTTAAATTTGGTCAATTTTGTATGCCTTGTGGCAAAATACAGTGAGACATGTTTTTTAATACCCTCACCATACCTTTATACCTGTGTTTTACTAACTACCTATGTATATGTACAGAGTAAGCATGTCAACTGAAAATAAGAAAATCAGTGTATATTTCAGAATTTCGATCATATCACTACATCCAGAGGTTGTGGGTTCAAATCCCGCTCGTGGGGAATAATTTTTCAATTTTCCACTATGATCGAAATTTGAAATTTCGTTAGCGGAAGTTTCTGCTTAATAAAAACATTTTTAATATATTTCAGAAGTTTAGTGGGTTGGGGACAGTGAATTTATAAAATAACACGTGCCTAACGCGGGGTAACGTCTGACTCATCGGATCCAAACTACAAACTGATTCACCGCAAACTCTGACCCACTGGCCAGGTTCACAGCTCCTCAGCACAAAATGGCTTATCTAGCAAGATTGCCCCGAACTATAGGCCATTTCATGTGGGGGTGAACTCACTAACATCGTAACTATTTGACGGCAACTTTATTACCAGTTGGGGTAAGTTCGGCTCCTAAACCTATGATGTCATACCTCCATTACTGTATGGAAGAGTAAATCGGATTTCAAATGTTCAATCGGTGAGTTACATGTACGCATAATTTTTGTTTGTTGATCATGCATTTTTGGTACAAGCTTTTATTGCCGACTGTACTTTTTTTCCGCGGTCATCAACCAGGGTTCCAATCATCTCAGACACGATGGGTTTATCTTGTGTAGTTTAGGGATTGCTATGACCACCATCTCCCTCCATCATCAGACCATCAGTTCTCGATGGTGCCATAGTGTTGCGTTGTCAATGAAAATACAGAAGTATGCGGAATTTCAACTCATTTACATACCGGCAAGTGCCTGAAGGCGCTGCAAATTTTGAAGGACAAGAGTTATAAAAGCTATAGAAGGATATTTTTATCCGTTCCGTTGGTGAAAGCTGGGTTTTAAGGACATTATTAGCAGTGGCTCTGTGAGCATGTGTTTTAAAAAAGAAAAAATAAAGCGGCCAAGTGTGTGTCGGACCACGCACAACGAAGGGTGGGAAAGGGGGACACAATTTTAGTGACTTTCGGGGCGGTTATCACTTAATCAAAAAAATTGCTGAAAAACCTTGTATTTATTTTGAAAGGCCTATCGATTGATTTGCCACACGTGGGCTTGCAATGAAAAAACATTTTTGGACTTTCAGTTTTATGTAAACCCTAAAAAAATATTTTTTTTTGTTATTTAACTAACTACAAAACTATGTAGCGGATAACAAAATACACCTATCCTGAAAAAATAATTCAAATACACCTCATAGTTTTCGAGTAAAATGCCTATGACATAAGGACGGACAGACAGACATGACGAATCCATAAGGGTTCCGTTTTTTGCCATTTGGCTACGGAACCCTAAAAACGAACAGCTGAATCGACAAAAAATAATCTTTATAATTATTGAACCAGGTCACAAAAAACACGAGAACCGGTTGCGAAATGCGACGTCCAGAGTATAACGCCCGGACATCTGAACATACAAAAGAATTTTGGCCAAACTGAATCGGAGCACTTAGAAATGGAAGAAATTGAAACTTATTAATTGCAAGCCAAAATATCCACATCACAATTTCGTTCGAAATAAGAAAACAAAATATACAAAAGATACGTAACTATTACCGACTTAAACTAAAATAACAAATAAAAAGAAGACTGTAAAATAGTTCCGAACGGCAAAAAGACTAACGTACTACATAATATTTAGTGGTAAAATAATGACTAGTAACGCATATGAAAAGACCTCGTTCGCTTCGCTCGTTCGTTCGATTAATCTACACTATAATATAATAATAATAATCTACTCTAATATTATAAAGAGGAAAGATTTGATTGTTTGTTTGAATTGAATAGGCTCCGAAAATACTGGACCGATTTGAAAAAATAATTTACCATTAAAAGCCAACATTATCCCTGATGGATGAATATAGGCTACTTTTTACCGCGGGAAAATGCTTCATTCCTACGGGAAAACGGGTAATCCGTGCGAAGCCGGGCCGGGCAGCTAGTTACTCATAATTTTGTTATTAAACTATATCTAGATTGTTGCAGGATTCTGCCGCTGCTATCAAAGGCCAAAATGCAGACTCCATGCAGAATATGTAAAGGGCCTACTATTTTGCCACAAAACACACAGCACACATTGATATCGTATTTGTTGAAGTAAATAACTTCGCTCGCTGAACTGAATTCCGCTCCCTTCCGTTTGCGTGCGACCAGTATTTTCCCGACATAAAGTAAATTTTGTGAAACTGAATGCGTTATTTTTTTATTTTCCAATGTAACGCTTCGCTTTTTACCGTGCGGGAAATACGTGGATTTTGTTGGGAACGTGACAGATCAGATCGCAGTATACATATGCTTTAGTAAATTGTAACTATCTTGAGTTATATTAACACTTAATAAACGTATCTATGGTTGAAACACGCGCAAAAATGTATACCGTTGGCGACGTGGTACGCAATTTAATTTCACTATAATTGGTCTGAATTTAATGAACGGGTCTCACAGTTTTGTAAGATCATGGTAAATATTACACTTATGGCTATTAAATAAATAATCACATTTATAGTTGCCTCACAACTTTAAATGTGAAAAAAAAAATATGTATGATTGATTAATAATAACGTAAATATTACCGGAAAAGTATAATGAGACCTCTATCTAGACTATTTTTTTTTCACCACTTAACAGCGTGACCGTTTAACACTTTACACCTGCACTTCTCACCTGCCCTTGCTACTTCACAAAGTGTAAACAAGCCTTAACCCTCAACTTTCGACCTGCGGTTGTCCGTGTGTCGGATGATCACTCCTGCGTCTGTGTAAGAGTTGGCATACTGGACTCAAGACAGTATTGCTAAGATATTTTTGATAATAAAGAGCGGGGTCGTGAATGTATAGTGTATAAAAGTCGAAAGTACGGAACCCTGGGTGCGCGAGATAGACTCGCACTTGACCAGTTTTTTTGTTAGATGGACAAGAAAAAAAATACTCAATTTTTTTTTTGATAATCTCACTGATGAACTAAACATTTTTTTTTAGGAAAGGTGCCAAATTTTATTGTGGGGGGTGACATAAGGTATAATAGATATTAAAAAAAAACAGTTAATTTTGGTTTGGTTGAACGAGCGTTTGGACATATCATCTGTATGTTTTTGAAGATAAGAATGATGTCGAACAAGAAAAGTCACGCAAATAGCCTATTTTCATGTAACTTACAGACCTTAAAGGTAATTACGTTTCTAAATAAAAATGACAATAGCTCAATCCCACAAATTAAATCTACCTACCCATTAACCGAGAAATCAAATCAAATCCCGCACTCAACTCAATTTCCTTACCTAACATAGGTAAATACACGAAATTTGATTATCCACACGACTGTAGAGAGAGATAGCGGAATCTGCGCTCAGCCCTAATGACCCGGATTCACGACTGTCGCTTTAAAGGCAGGGAGCGTTGTGATGTATCATTTAGATTGGAGGTAGTAAATGCATAATCCTACTAATGTAGATTAGTAATGTAAATGTTGCACTAACTTACGATTACAGAGGCTCTAGTATATGTTTTACCGAAACCAAACTTTACGATCGCGTTTGCGTTTTACCCTCAATTTGTATGGGATTTGACAGCTAAACGCAAACGCGGTCATAACGTTTTGTTTCAGTAAAACTTATACTAGAGCCTCTGATCGATTTTACGAATTGGTTCATCAATGACGGAGTTCTGAGGTAACAAACATTGAAAAAAAAAAAGACCGGGTTGCACTCCGGGAGTGCCGGCAGAAGTGAAAACTCAATAACATTTTAACAGTTTTTCGATCAGGTCACGTGAAATCTTACGGTGTCACCCTAAAAATGAATTTGGCGCAAATTTATAAACAATTATCAATTAGGTAAGTACATACTATAAAAACCAGGGTATATAATAAACAGCGGACGGCGGCGGCGAACAAAATACCAATTTGTTTTTGCCATTGCCAAATATTTTCCAAAACTATATCTTTAGGGATAACGTCCAAATTCAAACTATTCGAATTTGCAAGAACAGCGGACGGCGGCGGCGAACAAAATACCAATTTGTTTTTGCCGTTCCCAAATATTTTTCAAAGATTTATCTCTTTAGGAATAACGTCCAAATACGAACTATTCGAATTTGCTCAATAGTAGAATATGCTACTTATTGCAAAAAGTGTTTAACGGCTTTATTCTCTTACGAATAGCGTTCAGTTTTGAATGAAGTCGAATCGGCTAGCAGCAAAATATAAAAGTCTGTGACCTCCTTCACATCTGACGTCACAAAAATCTGTCGCGTATTTAGGTAGCAATTTTTCTCCATCCCAAAAAGTGCTCAGCGCCGCTAGAGAAGTTTTCACTTCAAAAAAATACAACCGAATGAGAACCTTCTCCTTATTTTGAAGTCGGTAAAAATATCGGCCAAGTGCGTGTCAAATATTTATGGTCCGATAAAAAAAAAAAAGAACAGGTCTATCATTTTAAGTATACTGATGATTAATACAAATGGCCGCTCAGCTAAAAAATATAAGATTTTTACAATTACATCATATTATAGGTCAGTTTTTTATGGAAACTAATATCAGAGGATCATAATTTCATTTTTATGAATTTATTTTACGAAGCGTTTCTAATGAGCTATATTTTAGTTCCCTGTAAAAAAAGCAGCCATGTTCATTTATTTTAAACGATTTTAAATGAAAACTCGCTGAAACTACGACCAACTGTTTACCTACAAAACTTTAACCCTCAAATGGAAAAAGAGGAAAAAAGGAAAGGAAAATTAAGCAAAATACAAGTGGGAATGATCCGTTTCGCCGCGCCCGTAATTGGCGACTGCAGTAACGAGTTCGCCCGCGGCACTATATTATTCTTATAAATATATTTTAGTAAAAAAATATGGTGTAAATGAAAGTACAGTTGGACTGTAATAGAGTAAAATGTTATGGGCATACCCCGGGGTTTTGGGTGCGGGAATAACTTGAGAAAGAGTAGAGATAAACAGATAGGTTATATTGACAAATAATCATATTGTGCCTAATGAATAAATACCTTCCTGCGAATTGTAAACAAACTACAATTTAATTTTAACTTAAGTAGCAGGGACTTTAGCATTTCTACCAAGCCCTTCGAGATAATAATAAAAATAATGTTAATTAATTACCTGCCGTCAATTAGTATTTAACACGATTTTCAAAATAAACAATTAATATTTTTTCTACATTTCGAACAGTTAAGCTTCGGCGTCTAGCTGTAAATATCCATTTCAACAAACTAATAGGTTGATAATAAATTACTTTTTACGCATTTATTTGATATCATACTAGATGTTATCCGCGGCTTCGTAAGCGTAGTTAAATGAAATATTTTCAAATAAATCAATAATTGAACGTATGTTTTTTTTTGTATTTTTTTATTCAATTAATTATTCAGTAGGTAAGTATACATTCTGTTATTTAATTCATACCTATTCTTTGGCTTATGTCATTCATTCCCGCACCCAAAACCCCGGGGTATGGATGGGTCATGTGTTTAGAATACTTTGTGAGGTTTAACGATGATATAATTCAACATTATGACCTGGTAAAGGTCGCGGAAGTCCGCTGGATGCGGGTGGCGCGGGACCTGTCATTGTGGCACTCTTTGGGGGGCCTATGCAGCAGTGGACGTCTTTCAACTGATATGACGATGATGATGAACCCTGTGGTCGTATCATGGTCGGCCTTATTACGTGATAAGTGACAAGAAAAGAGCATCGTCTCGTTCTATCGAACGGTGACAGCCAGTGACGGACGCTCTATCTTGTATCTTATCGTGCGATAAGGCCGACTATGATACGGGGTCTGTTATGACGTGGCTGTCAAATTGATTAGGCACATTCACTGGTTAACTAACCCGTCGTTGTGACAAGGTTATATTTCACTGCTGAATATCTTAAAGTGCTCCAAATTCACAGATTAACGGCACGGAAAAAATGTGCTGGTAACATTATATTACGTACGATTATTTATTTTATTTATTACGAATCAATGAATTCCGCAGGTCGACCCCGTAACGTATTGCACACACGTACGTTAGATAGATCTAAATATCAATTTTTATATGGAAAAATAACAGTTGCATTGTCCTAACGCGCGTCCGAAACGTTACGTGACTATCCCTCAGGTCTCATAGAGCTTACTCCGACCTCATTGGAGAAAAATCCAACGAAAGGTCAGGTTAAGAGTACACTGAACCAACGATCATGTATGAAATATGTTAAGAAGGTGAATGAAGAATTTACATTTTGTTAGCACGTCTACTAATACAGTACGATTACTGTTAGTTAACCACTGACAGATAGTTTGCCTTCATTTAATTTTCAACTTTAATATCATACAAATAAAGCAACTTTCAGAATACTGTTACCCACGTCTACCGATTTAGAAATAACTACTTAATTTGTATGAGGTTAAAGTTGAAAATTAAATGAAGGCAAACTATCTGTCAGTGGTAAACCCCAAATAATTCTACTGTACATTAATTAAGTGGAAGAAGGTCATTAGGTGCATTTCCCATACAATACATTTCTCTCTTTATTAGGTAAGGTGGAGTCTTGTAACTGCAACTATCTGGTAATTGCAACTAAATCTAATAATGCCCTCTAGGATAGTGATCCTAGGGAGCATTATTAAATTTAGTTGCAATTACCAGATAGTTGCAATTACAAGACTCCACCATAATATAGTTATAATAATAATATAGTTAGTAATAGTTATAGTTAGTATCATAATATAGTTAGTAACAGCCAAAGTAGCCAAATATATCGCAATAAACCCTTACTCCCATAGTAATAAAGACGTGTTGCGATATATTTGGCTACTTTGGCTGCTACCAACTATATGCTGCTGGCTGTACAGTCAGCATCATATATTTAGTAGCAGCCAAAGTAGCCCAATATATCGCAACACGTCTTTATTACTATAGGAGTAAGGATGTGTGACGATATATTTGGCTACTTTGGCTGCTACCAACTATATGCTGCTGGCTGTACATGGCAATCGTTAAAGTATTTGTATATACCTATATAGGAGACACAAAGAGCAATTAAGGTGCGATTTTAATTGCAGCATCGTTCAGCGCATCCAGATACATACATCCTACATCGATAGTCACTTTGTTAAATTAAACTTGTGCACTGTAGTAACTAGGATACAAATAGGTACAGTCTGTTAGCATTTAGAATAGGGTCTGTATTTCTGTCTTGGTTGCTCTATTGTAAGCATTTGCACGATTTCACCCGAATCCGAATACTGTTTTTTGAAGTGAAAACTTCTTTAGCGGCGCTGAGCACTTTTTGGGATGGGAAAAAATTGTTAAATACGCGACAGATTTTTGTGACGTCAGATGTGAAGGTCACAAACTTTTATATTTTGCTGCTAGCCGATTCGACTTCATTCAAAACTGAACGCTATTCGTAAGAGTATAAAACCGAACACTTTTGGCAATAGCATATTCTGCAAATAAATTTGTAATTTTGTCAACGCGTCCTTCACCGTTTTCCTATTGAGCAAATTCGAATAGTTCGAATTTGGACGTTATTCCTAAAGAGATAAAGCTTTGAAAAATATTTACCAACGGCAAACACAAATTGATATTTTGTTCGCCGCCGCCGTCCGCTGTTCTTGCAAATTCGAATAGTTCGAATTTGGACGTTATTCCTAAAGAGATAAAGCTTTGAAAAATATTTGGCAATGGCAAAAACAAATTGGTATTTTGTGCGCGCCCGCGGCCCGTACGCCTAAATAATTGATAATTGTTTATAAATTTGCGTCAAAATCATTTTTAGGGTGACACCGTAAGATGTCACGTGACCTGATCGAAAAACTGTTACAATGTTATTGAGTTTTCACTTCTGCCGGCACTCCCGGAGTGCAACCATGTCTTTTTTTATAAACTTTGGTTTTAGGATCCAAAGACGCTGTTCTAAGAACTTATGGACTGTACATATAAAGTTGGACTTATTAACAACTTTAAATATGTTTAGTTAATAGATAAAGCGAGTATAAAATCTATCTAACCATATGTGAAAGAAATTAATAGTTTAATGTAGTCAGTGAGTATTCAATCATTCACTTACCTGCAAATTTTATTAGGGTTGGTTGGGTATTTGCCGCGCGAGAAACACGATAAATCCATGGTAGGCATTTAATTTATGATTTATCAACAACTAGGAATAACAATGTCTAGTATAAGTCAATATCTAGACATTGGAAGTCCTAGGACTTAATTTTTTTTTATGTTGTACATTACAAATTGGTTACACAATGCAGCTGATCGCTTGATGTAAATCCTACACTTTCGTATATGCTATGGTCGTGCTAATAGCTCGGTGTTCAGTTGAACGATCACAGTGTATCCGTGGGTGCTAACTGTGAACGCTTCGATGTATTGTTCAAATCATTAACAGTGACCGACATTTTACAAAATTGTCATTGGAATTTTAACCCACTAGCTTGGATAGTAGAGTCATTTTTTCAACGGATTGGATTACCATGATGCAACTCTGTAAACTCAAATAATTTTTGACATAGAATTTTTGACTGAATGATACACTAGACTAGAATTCCCTGACGGTTTTAGGGTTCAATTAAAATACAAACGTCACTGCTCCGGCATCTCATAGAGATATCGCCACGTTTATTATTTTTATTTTATTTATTTATGACTAAACAATGGGACAGAAAACTTACCCCCTTATTCCTAAAACTTAAAATGCCTTCTGCTAAATAAAATGTGCTTTGTCTCTTTCTGACGAACACAAATGTCAAAGTGACAGATAAAGACAAACGAATTTTAACGCCGTTTTATTCGCCCTCCTCCTCACTGCATCCACAGAAAACCAGCGCCGTTGGTGCTGCCGTGTCGACTGCATTGCTGAGTGGAGACCTTTTCGGTAGCACCCTATTTGTTAGTTCTTAAGGTGCATTATGTGAATGTATGGGTAATCCGAATAAATTGCTGTTCTATTCTTATGAATCTGTCTTTTAAATTAGAATAGCTAAAGGCTCAAACTCAAAATCTCTATTCTAATTTGAAAGATAGAGGCAGGAGGGGACAGCCTTTTATTACAAGTAATAAAAGTATGTCCCCTCCTGCCTAGTTGATATCTACTATCATGATGATTGATAATCCGCTACAAACATGCTGTGTAAATAAAATATTATAATAAATAAATAAATAAATATAATAAATAAATAATCATACATTATGAAAAAAAACCGGCCAGGTGCGAGTCGGACTTGCGCACGAAAGGTTCCGTACCATTATCTAATAAAACCGGCCAAGTGCGTGTCGGGCCTCGCGCAGTGTAGGGTTCCGTAGTTGCCTGTCTGTCTTAGTTACATCGACATGCGGTACGGTTGCGTCGGCCGAATTTGTACGAAAATTGGCCTTTCCAAGTACACATTAAGTTGGTCGACTATTACTCGGTAACTACTTATGCCTTCTTGTCCGTGATAGTTTTCCTTTTAAATTCATTATAATATGATGTACTACTACCACGATTTTTTTCACTTCCCCAGTAGTAGCCATTTAGGCAGCAGGGGGGGGGGACACATGACTCGAACAAAAATTAGGGCTTTAATGCCCAATATCTCGCAAACTGATCACTGATTTGAAAAATGGTTTTAATATACCCATAATATTTTTGAACAAGCTATCCAATAATCCACAACATGGATTTAACGAGAAAAAAAAAATACATCCCCGCTTTAGGTGTAGGGGAGGTACCTACCATAAAAAAAAAAATGTACTGTTTTGTCGGCGTGATTTATATATATACCCATGACGAATCACAGTTTTCTAGTAGTAATGGTTACTGAGCTAAGCCGAAGACGGATGGACAGACGGACGAACAGACGGACATGGCGAAACTATAAGGGTTCCTTGTTGTTGACTACGGAACCCTTATAAAAACGAAAAAAAAAACACGTTTGTTCACACACGCCCTCCTAAATATTTATTTTATTCAATTTGTTAGTATTTGTTGTTATACTGGCAACAGAAATACATCATCTGTGAACATTTCAACTGTCTAACTATCACGGTTCATGAGATAATAGCCTGGTGACAGACGGACAGACAGCGGAGCCTTACATAGTAATATTGGGTCCCGTTTTTACCCTTACCCCGGAACCCTAAAAAGGAAAGTTTATATCAATAAACTGTACCTACTGGTAACATCTATGGTTCCCCGATGGTATCTACAATAAAATTACTTAATAGTCTATAATTCGTTTACGAATAAATTACATGAAACATATTTGCATGATGCATTCACACCCCTCAACTACACTAATTAATTGGGTTCATTAATCGAGAATGTAATTTTACTTCCATTGGAAGTGACGTCTACTCTTTATCATCGATCTAAATGAAAAGGTTACATGTACAACATTTATGGTCATTGCAATTGCAACCTTGTGTAGCGGAGTAACAGAGTTTGTATTCCTTCGGAACGTTGATTGCAGTTGTGACCTTTTTATTCTCGGTCACGTCATTCAAAGGTGTTGATACAGTGATGAGCGGAAGCGTATGGAATAAGTAAATCGGAAGCGATTAGCCTAAGTCGGTGAATCATTTATTATAGAAAATAAGGAACTCACCCACTAAGAAGTAGTGTTACAAACGGTATTTGTTGCGGGTCATATTAACTTAACAATACAATAATATTATATATTTCATAGTTACTGAAATGAAATTAACATCTGTTTATGATTGCAAAATGTAAAAGATGAAAGAGTTTTGTTGTCTTAAGGCGCCGTAGGTTCATGGTCTTCTCACTTCTTCTCTCACTGAGCATAAGTGTGAGCGAGATGGAAGTGCGTGCTCGGAAGCGCGGATATCTTGTTTTTTAATTTTAATTTCTTGGCCGTTTAAATAAATAAAAATGTAAACACTGATTTCCCTGAAACATGATATTGCCGATTTTTAGAAGCAATTTTAATATTTATAGCTTTTGTGCATAATTTGTTACAAATATTTTAAGTGTATTTTTGTGTGTTTTAGACCTATGTTCGTGATTTTTTTATATCGAGCGAAAGTTGCTTAATCATGTTTCAAAGCACTGATTTCCCTGCAGAAAAGCCTCAAGATTACTATTCGTATTTTTTTGAATACATATTATTATAAACAGACGCATTACATTGTTTCAAAAACTCTGTTCGCTTAACTTCGCTGAAGCTACGGCGCCTTAATAATTTTAGTTGATCCTTATAATTTTTCATTATATACCAATTTTTTGATAGGTACTGTTAATTATCTCCAAATAACTGTTTATTTTGTCCTTGTCAGCTCCGCATTATCTCACTCAGTGCCGAGTATTTTTATTTTTTGGTTCTAGTGAATTTCATAAACCAACCGGCATTGCTATTACTTAATCAGTTTGCTACTTTTGAATACCAGATTTTCAAGTGAGATATTTCATTTACACGTTGTATACCGAATGATATAACAAGACTTCCTTATTTCTGTAGAAATCATAATTCATTTGTTATGCTTAACTTCCATCAAGTTGTACAAGTTTCCAACGAAGAAGCACCAAGGCTAAACACTAACTTTGAATAAGTATCCCCACTAAGTTCCGGCAATCCTTCTGGAGGCAAACTGCCAATGGCTCAACGATATACAATTCAGTTTCACGTTACGACTATCGTGTCGTGCAAGTTTCGCTGATATCTTGTAGATCAAAGGCTTTCGGTGCTATGGACATCTCAGTTCTACGGCACGCGGGTACCAAACTAGCAATGGAACTATTACGAAACTTATTGGAGCTAGGATTGTCGAATTGTTGATAGAATTTAGTAACATTTGTCGGATTTAGTTCGAATACTGAGACCGGGATATCGAATTAAATTTAAGGTATATACAATAATCAGCCAATATACGTCCCACTGCTGGGCACAGGCCTCCTCTCATGGATGAGAGGGAACGGGCAGTAGTCCCCACGCTTACCCAGTGCGGGTTGGGGACTTCAGATACACCTTTGAATTTATTCGTGGATGTATGCAAGTTTCCTCACGATGTTTTTCCTTCACCGAAAAGCTAACGGTAAATATCAAATGATATTCCGTACATAAGTTCCGAAAAACTCATTGGTACGAGCCGGGATTCGAACCCACGACCGCCGTTTGACAGCCGCATGCCTGAACCGCTAGGCTAAAGGTATATATATATCATTAAATAATTCATTATTAATTTAAGGTATGGTTACATTTGATTATTAATTCAGTGCTTCGCAAAATCAAGTATTTGGATATTCATGTCAGAAAAAGACAATGTACCAACCGATTTCATTGTTACTTAGATTCAATACGTTATTAACGCGTTCTTGAAGTGGGCTTTAGTAGCAACATAATATAACCTTATAATTCATAAATGAGAGCATCGTATAATTATAACATGCTTTGCTGATAATTATTTATTAATGTAAAATTATAATTAAAATGGTTAAAAAATATATAATTTATACTGAATAAAGATCAATTTTATTTATTTCTTCAGTTAATTGAAATTGCATAAATTATAACCATAGCTAAAATGACCACGTCCATTCCTTCCTACTCTATTCTAGCTTCTACTGTGCTATGCTCATGGATGATTTGCTATATTGATTCTAAGCGGTAGTAAATAACGAAAGACTAACATAAAAGGCCAAAAACAAAGTTACAAAGTCTAAACCGGCAACACTGGTTAATTTGGCCAGCCATTGGACCCGATTCTACGTGCACATGGCTTAACTAGCCTAAAACTAAATTGTCTTTAAACATAATTTAGGTGGCAGATTAAAAATGATATATTTAGAATAGCATTTAGGCAGCTAAGTAAGTTGTATAGACCGCCTAAAATAAGAAACGTCAGATTCAAATTAGCGCTGTCACGTCATTATGACAGCTGCTCATAGAATAGCAAATTGTTTTAGCGACACCTAAATAAAATTAGGAAGTTTAAAGGCCACTGTAGAATCAGGTCCATTAGTTGTTAAATTTACTATTGTCCGCCACCGCAGGCCGCGCCAGTGTGTTGGGGGCCTTACTGTTCGAGCGCCTCAGTGTTGCCAGGTTAGAGTATTTAGAGTTGTGAAATTGTAACTAGTATACCTAATGAATATTCAGTAAATAGTACCCAAGTGATTGACACCAAAAGCGCGGAAGTACGCAATAAAATAAACAATCGGTAGCGACGAGGGTAATAGCTGCGCTTCTCGCTCCGCTGCCCGCGCCGCTGCCCGCTCCGCTTCATTCCTATAAGCGTGGAGTTTACGCTGCCAACCTTACAGTTGGTATAGTACGAGTAATGATAATAGGTCGGCGGTGGCATGTTTATTCGTTAAGGAGTGTTTAAAGGGTTTCCCGTTGTACTAATATGTTTTATAAAATAATATATTGTACAACTATTAGCTCCAAGCTGGCTCTGGCGCAAATTATTTAATTGTCATCCTACTATCCTATTAATATTATAAATGCGAAAGTTCAAACAAATTCAATTCAAAGTTCAATTCAAACATCTTACATTCAATGTTTAGATATTTTAATGTTTTTATTTTTGGATGTTTGAATGTTTGTTACTCAATCATGCTTAAACGGCTTAACCGATTTGGATATAATTTAGCACGAAGATACTTTATAGCCTGGATTAAAATAAAGAATATTTTTTATCCCGGGTCCTCGCAGACGAAGTCGCGGGCGGAAGCGGGTTAATATTTTATAATAGAAAAAAGTCTGCTTTTACCAAATTGCTCAGTTTAAAGCACAAAATTATAACTTTACTAAAAGCTTAGTAAATCATATTTCATTCACAAAATCTTATACCTAATTGTAAGATCCTATTATTTAGTGGTAAATTTGCAGATAGCATCTTTTTTAGTACTCAAAATTTCAAATCGATGTTGACGATATGGAAGATGGCTAGTTTTTCGCATAATATACTGTTTTAGGTACCTACCTATACGAGAAACATCTGACTCACAAGTACTGTACCTATATTACCTATATGTATTAACTATTCATACAAATACCTGTCATAATAACAGTTTAGGCGGACGGACGGTGTCCGCTATAATATTCGATGGCCTTACTAGGTCAATTGCCGAGGTTTAGGGGTCAATGTACCGTGGTTGACAAATTACTTTGCGACCACTTGAGTATACTTGAGTTGGCCGAATTGCATCAAAGTAGTCCGTTCAAAAAGCAATTCTACCGTCCAAGGTTTATGATTCCAATTCCAATGACAGGTTTATAAAAAGTCGACCACATTCAATAATTTCAGCTATAAGTTATCGGAATTGTGGCTAATACTAATACTATAACTGCTTCTGATGTTATGCGACATTTCAAATTGGGAACAGTCGATGTCAAAAATGTGTTTACAATTTGGCACTTTATTCCTTGGTAATAAGACGACATTGTAAACGTATCTTTCTAATTGTGTTCTATTAAAACGAATGCTACTTTATAAGCAGAGGCCGGAAGTCTCGTGGCACTTTCGAGCTGTCATAGGGACTTCTCATTTATCGACTTCCGAAATTCATACTATATCAATACATTTGACTGTAAAAGAAGTAATTTAAAACTACATAATTTGAGAAAAAATTATGACTATCTATTTCTTTTACAGAGAAACTAATGTTGGTGGCACTAAAACAGACTTTGAACATGAAATTGATAAAACCCTGAACTGAACTGATTAAATGTGACAATGTTAACTTTTCATTCTTTTCGTTTGGTTGCATATATATTTAGCGATAAGACCGCCCGTCGCCTCTACTTTCAATCTTCTTTAATATGTTGTGTTATATAATGTATCGATATAATATGAATATCGGAAGTCGATAAATGAGAAGTCCCTATGACACAAGTGCCACGAGAATTCCGGCCTCTGTTTATAAGTAAATAAATAGATTATATTTATTTATTTATTTATTTAAACTTTATTGCACAAAAGAAAACTTATCGTACAAAAGGCGGACTTAATGCCATATGGCATTCTCTACCAGTCAAACCTTAAGGCAAAGCGGAAAAGATATATATAGATATATTCCGTTGAAATTAAATGTACAGTCAGTGCTAGTGTAGAGAAACCCTTCCTTTGCATGGAGGTTTAGTTTGCAGGACCTACATTTTCTCCGGTCCATTATATATATTGTTGATAGAATTTTTAAGATCGGATTAGGAGTTTCCGACTTTAACCTCTACATACAAACTTATACAGGATGATTCAGGAGACGTGAGCAGGATCAACCCTACACATACAGTTAATGTTAATGGATGACGCATATGTGTCGTCATTGGCCCTGAATGTGTTAACACATTCATTGCCCAGAATCGCTACGCGCTACGCTCGTAGCCGATCCTGTGGTTTTCCTCGTATGTAGCGGAAAGCGACTACGGCGGTCTGACGCATATGTGTCGTCATTGGCCCTGAATGTGTTAAGGCCTGAATAACACTGGCACGGCCTGCGGTGGCGGTCAATCGTAAAGTCAGCTAGTGATAAGTTTATTATTGACCGCCAGTCAGTGAGGGCTTAAATGCTGATATAGCCCTGTCATTGGTGTCATAGCGATTGGATACTTTAACTTATAGCGCGATACGACAAGGTTACATCACTGTTAAATCTCCTAAGGTGTTCCAAACACACAGCCCATCATATAGATTTATTGTATGGTATAGGAAGTAAGCAGTATTAAATAAATAGAACATCGGAATATAACTTGTAAAGTAGGTCGCGGCACAGACACGAAATGAACAAGTGTTTTTTTTCTATTTATTTTAAATCAATTTATTTCTTTAAATACCTCGTAGCAAACAACCGGCCCACCTAATACCATCAGGCGACCATTTCGACATTTTGACAAGTTTTTAATTTCTGCGACTGTATTAGGTACATAAAAATCTTGAGACAATTCAACTATATGTAACCCTCAATTGTACTCAAGTCGACAGCCCCGTCGCCCGAGAGCTCTTGAACAAACTTAGGAACCTACTTAGCTACCAGTTCAATAGTATGGTTATATAACTTCTTATTATAATTTAATGTACCAGTGCAATTTAAACCTAATTTCCGGAAGCTTTAGTTGATTTTGCTATGACAATACTAAGTTAGAACGGAGCTCGTGAAAACTATTGCTTATGAACCGTGTTATGTGGACAGAAGCGCTCAACTGGTAACCTTAGTTCCCGACAGGTGGCGTTAGTGGTCTTGGTAACAACGAGTCGCCCTTTTCACTGTAATTTGCTATACTTACGTAATTTGAATGAACTTTCTTATATCTGAGTGAGGTTTACAACTACAAACTAGTACAAGGCAATAAGGTAAAAAAAACATATACGAGTAGGTACCTAATAGGTATTATATCTCTTTATAGTCGACTGTAGGTACAGCATGCCTAAGATTTGAAGCGATAAGTGATAAAATGACAAACGAATGAATGATTCACTTTCTGACAAGTGTGCGAGTGCGAGAGTGATGGATGTCCCCAGTTCACTGATGATATCGCTACTGATCGCAAAATAAATATGTCACGAGCTGTTTTTAAAACATGTCGAATCGCGCCCCAGTTCTAGCGTAAAAAGTAAATCAAAAATCAAACCGCTGACCTATTAATGCCCTTCTAGTTAAATGCACCTTAAAATTTCACATTGTTCACACCGGTCCCACATCGATGGCTTAAGAGGGGGCGCTCCGCGAAATCGGGGTTCTTAGATTGAATATTTACCTATGACAAACTAAAGCGAATGCCAGGAAAAAGAACATACCAAAACTACATCATATTTGCAATTGAATTGTCTGAACAAAACCATACAAAACCAAAATTGCCTCGATAGAAAAGAACCGCCAAAACATGTCTTATTTTTACTCAATTTCAATAGTGTGAGGTTCCCGTGCATATAAATTAAGTAAAAGTTGAGTGTATAATAGCTTTTCACATTACCTAATGAAAGTACTAGCGGGGTATTTTTATGTAGTCCCTTTTCAGACTTATTGAGGTGAAACGTATTTGGCGTATAGGCCTTTTTTATTTAGCGCGATACCCTTTCTCCCGTCGCGTGTTTCGTGCGGTTCTGTATATCTTTTGTTGCCGTTCGCGGGCGGAGTCAGTCGTAATCGCTCCGCTGAGACGAGAGGACTACGTTCTGTGCTCTCACGACAGCACGATGAACATAATTATTTCAATAATATTGTGACCCAGTATATTCGTCCAGTGAATGAACGTATCATTACATTCCAGTAGATATTTTGCTACATTTTGAAATAATATATTTAAAAGTCGACCTTAACATATAGATCTTAAAGTTCAAAATACAACTATAAGATTGCGCAGCGATCGGCGGGTGACCGGCTTCTTAGAATAATTTGTGCAGTACATGCAAAACTAGACGAACATTTTTCTGTCGATCGTGTGTTCACTTTATGAAAGATTATCACTATCACTATTACTACATAGTATAAAACAAAGTCGCTTCCCGCTGTCTGTCCCTATGTATGCTTAGATCTTTAAAACTACGCAACGGATTTTGATGCGGTTTTTTTTAATAGATAGAGTGATTCAAGAAGAAGGTTTATATGTATAATATAGTATCCGTGCGAAGCCGGAGCGGATCGCTAGTTGAGAATAAATCCGATTATGTTCAAAATCGATGTCTGAGAGGTCTAAATACGAATTCATAGTCAGAAATATTTCAAAAAGTGGTCGCATTATTTAATTTTTTTGAAACATTCGTTGTAAATTAATATGCGCGTTTTTTTAAAGAACAACATACATTGGCAGGCTTCTCGAGGGTGAAGATTCTAGAAATGATGTCCATTTTGAATTCCAAGATGGCGGACATTGCTTTTCGAATTTAAACTTTCGTGAGACGTGTTGAAACAGTACTAATAATTACACGGTTCAACTCACGTATTAAATGTCACTACGGGCGACATGTTTCGAACTCTTCGGGAATTATTCTTAAGGATGAGTGTTTTCGCGGCGGTGTCGCTTGAATCTTGTCGTGATTCAAGCGACACCGCCGCGAAAACACTCATCCTGAAGAAGAACTTCCGAAGAGTTCGGAACATGTCGCCCGTAGTGACATTATTGACATTGTTTTTCTTTAAAGTCATCACGGGTGTCGCTTTTAGGGTTATCGAGAGTGCAGATTCCAACAATTATTGCCTGCGAACTTGGACATTTTGATATTAAAAAAGTGAACATAATAATGCACTTTCTCTTTAATATGTTCAAAATTGATAACTACAGGGCCAAAGCGTCTCCATTGTCTCCAAGTACGAATCCGAGATCAGAATTGAAAAATTTGGCCGCCACACAGTAGTGGCCTGAAAATCTGACTTTCATAGACATGATCGAAGTTTTCATAATATATTATAGTTTTTTTTTAATGCTACTAATAAATTTACGGTTAAATTCACGTATTAAACGACACGACAGGCGACATGTTTTGAACACTTCGGGAGTTCTTCTTCAGGATGAGTGTTTTCGATGTTTGTTTTGAAGAAGAACTCCCGAAAAGTTCGAAACATGTCGCCTGTTGTGACATTTAATGCGTGAATTTAACCGTGGATTTGTTAGTAGTATTTTAGACATGTCTCACAAAAGTTTAAATTCGATTATTGCTTTTTTTTTGCTTTAGGCTTTTACTAGCCATTATTATGCTAGCTCACAACCCTTACGTGATTTAGTAAAAAAACGGAAGGCCATATTTCAGTTATAGCTCCGGTGGTTTTTTAAGCAACAAAATGTAGGTAGTGGTATTCCTTGGGTAATTAAAGTAATTTGTACTCTATAAAGTGAGTGTTTTCGCGGCGGTGTCGCTTGAATCTTGTCGTGATTCAAGCGACACCGCCTCGAAAACACTCAATCCTGAATAAGAACTCCCGAAGAGTTCGAAACATGTCGCCCGTAGTGACGTTTAATACGTGGGTGAACCGTGTAATTATTGACATTTTTTTTAAAGTCATCACGGGTGACGCTTTTAGATTCCACCAATAGGGGCGTAGACACTAAATAAAATAATGTGATATTTTCTCGAAGAAGGATAAAAAAAATTGTCAAATGGAGAAAAAATCAACGCAAAAGGTTAAATAATCACGAAGTTATAAGTGTCCAAAGTTTTAAGAAGGGATGTGTTCTGTCCCTTTTTCGCAAAACGCAACTTCATATGAAACGATGACGCTGGAAGAATGTGACGTCACAGAAGACGGCAACGTGCCGCGCGCATCGTGGTCGGCGACGCCGTCGACGTGGCCTGCCGGCAGTATCCTGTAATGTGACGTCACACACAGTTTGCGTTTTCTCTCTCTAACAAGCAATATTAAAACGGTTGTAGCTTCGTAATTCTTTGAGATATCTGAATGGGATTTTCATCACTATGCATCTTTTTTTGCCTTCTTTCTTTTGGAGTAATAATAATTTTCGAGTCTGCACCCGAATTATTGCCTGCGAAGTTGGACATTTTTATATTAAAAAAAGTGAACACAATTTTGCAGTTTTTCTTTAATACGAGTATGTTCAAAATTGATAACTAAAGGGCCAAAGCGTCTCCATTGTCTCCAAGTACGAATCCGAGATCAGACCCCGTATCATGGTCGGCCTTATCACTCGATAAGTGACAAGATAGGGGCATGGTCTCGTTCTATCAAACGGTGTCAGCCAGTGACGGACGCTCTATCCTGTCACTTATCGCGTGATAAGGCCGACCATGACACGGGGTCAGAATTGAAAAATTTGGCCGCCACACAGTGGCCTGAAAATCTGGCTTTCATAAACATGATCGAAGTTTTCATAATAAATTACAGTTTTTTTTTAATGCTACTAATAAATTCACGTATTAAATGACGCGACAGGCGACATGTTTCGAACTCTTCGGGAGTTCTTCTTCAGGATTAGTGTTTTCGATGTTTGTTTTGAAGAAGAACTCCCGAAGAGTTCGAAACATGTCGCCTGCCGTGACATTTACGTTAATTTTTTAACCGTGGATTTATTAGTAGTATTTTAGATATGTCTCACAAAAGTTTAAATTCGATTATAGCTGTTTTTTTGCTTTAGCCTTTTACGAGACATTATTATGCTAAATTACAACCCTTACGTGATTTAGTAAAAAAACGGAAGGTCATATTTCAGTTATAGCTCTCGAAACTGACTAAGCTACTAGCGAAAATTATATCTTCAAATATAGGTACTTACAGATTTTGTCTTTCTTTCCACTTATTATAATTATCTATAGGTATTCATCATGTTTCATCTGACTGTCGGGGCATATACTATGCGAGAAGGAGCGGGGCAGCAATAGACGCATCAGCGCGGCAGGTACGGGGCGCGCGGGTGATTTCTGATTTTTCCCTGGCGATACGCCCCCTCTTAACAGGGTTCGTAAACAATCATAAATCATTTAGCAAGGCGTGGTCGCAGTGTTGGTGTGGATTATTCATTAGATTTTCAGTTGGTTGCCGTTCGTCTGTTTGGAAGATTTGTAATACATCGTGAGTTAGCTGCATAATGGAGCTGTCTACCTATTTTGTTTATTTATTTAAACTTTATTGCAAAAAAGAAAATACAAAAGGCGGACTTAATGCCTCAATAACAAACGGAGACTTACAAAAGGTGGGTGGGGTAGGGGACTTACAACAGACGAACTAAACAAAATATTTATAATTACCATACAAAACAGAACCTGTCTGTGCTGTGTAGACCCTTGCCTTTCTTATCAAAATGTGGCCGATATTTATAATATATGTTTTACCTACCTACTAACAAATTTATTTTTCTCCTTTAACCTTATTAATGGGCCTAGCAAGCTTCCAGTGCCTATATACGGCCCACTGCTAGGTACAAAGCCCTAAGCATCACATGGTTGCTTATATTACTTTTAATATCGTCTTAAGTTTTTCTTTGTATTTGTGTCTTTTTCTTGGGTTACCTATGTTTTACCAAAAAATGTTTAACAAAATTTCACTTCCCAAAAATTTTTTCGTAGAATTTCATTTGCCACATAATTGTCTGCCAAATTAACACTTTTGACAAATAATTCATATGCAAACCTAATTTTTGGGAACTGGTACTTTGACCTTTCATTCAGTTAAATATGTTAGTTGTCATAATATGTTTTAGCCAAAACAAAAAAACGCAAAAAGACGTTTTTGCGTTTTGTGTAGAGGTCGCAATTCTAACCTAACCGCCAGCGTTTCGCGTCACCCCGCTTCGTGAGGTGCCTATTTCCGCTCTAAGGGACTAACCCTAACCTAACATACCAAATAATACAGTTGTTACGATTACTTGTTTCTTTACTGCGGGGGGCGTCGCGTCCGAGCCACCCGTTTTTGGCTACCCTAACGTAATTTAACGCCCTTGCCTACCGACCTACCTATTATAACCTAGTTGATACAGTATATCAAATGTGATTATTATCAACTGTACATTAGACGAATTGAGCATTAAAACCAGTGTTCAATGTAGGAAATATGCATTATACTTAATGTATGTTATATTAAATATCAATATATAAAATGATCGTTATATTTTTTTTTTATTTAAAGGACTGTGCCGTTTTATTAATAGTATTTTGGTAAAATTGCATAACCTAAACAATTGTGATTTTTGTCTATTTATAGTTTGCTATAACATTAACTTGACTAAATGTTTATTGTCTAATGTTTTTTAGCCTTACTAAAGCATTTGCTGAAAGACCAAATGCCTTATGTAATTTTTCGTAATCATATTTTGCTGAATGAAAATTTGACGTACTTAATGAAAATATTCGTATTAAAATTGTGCCAAAGTTTGCATTGGCAAACAAAATAGTTGCTAAAATTTGTTTGGGAAATGAAATTTGACCACAATAAATTTGGTAAAACGGCAGGATCCCCTTTTTCATGTTTAACTAAGTCGTACAGCCGAGGTACTTAGAAAAAAACATATATTAAGTTTACTTTCATTTTTAATTGTGTAACATATAGCTACTCTTTTCTGCATGTATCGTTGCTACGGTTGGTTGTGTGTATTTGTAAAATCAAAATTTAGTTTATTAACACACATATATTATTATTTTGATGTATATTTTGTTTTCTTGGTTTTTTCAATATGTTTTTGCACACGGTGTAAGTTTGTCTATCTAGTTCTACCTATTCCACGCAATTGCTTAATGGTTAGCTGGAAGAGATCCCTTAGTTCGCCTTTGTACCTTAATCTATATGGGTATATCATGTTCATGTTTTAACCTGTTTTGTGTACAATATAGTTAGCTTACACACCTACATACATACAACCTTCAGGTCGATCACGTAACGCATTGTACTTACTAGGTAGATCTATCTGTATTTTTTTATATGGAATAATGACAGTTGGATTGTCCTAACGCCCGCCCGTTTGAAACGTTACGCGATTACCCCTCATAATACAATAAATAAATAAAAAAAACCTATTAACGCACCGCCACTAGCGCCTCACCTTTAGCTAAGCAAGCCATGCGTATTTCGCTTGTTAACCTATTAAATCGCTTCTCGCCCACACTGCGACCCCACCCAGGTCAGGGGTGTCAACACGTTGTCCTCCATCGACGGCGCTCAATTATGTACGCGATACAATCTTTCGATTATAAGCCTTGCTGGCGACGGATCGGTTTCCAATGAATATTACAGATGTGCGCCGTAGTAATAGGGAATATGCATGTGATTTAGAAATGGACAAAAAAATCACGTGTAATCTATATTGCTTAATAAATATACACACATGATAATTTTTTCAAATTATCATGTTTCTATTGATAAAATAAATTGTTTAAAAGTACTATTTTTCAAATTCCCTCGCAAATTTCCAAAACGCAACGCTATTGGCGGAGCGAAACGTGACGTCACCGTGCAGGTCGTTAGTATGATTATTGAAAGTTATTCGCATTGTTTGGCCGCTGTTTATGATAAATAATCAGTGTTTTTTGGTAATTATTAAGTGAAAAAAGACTCGCCACAATGACTGAAGGCGGTTTTGTCAAGGCACAGTCGGATAATCTGCCTAAAATTGATGTGTTCATGATGACTAAATTTAATACATACTTCGCAAATATTTGTGACTTTACGTCCTCCGCTGAACTAAGAGGAGTAAAAGCTGCAAGGTAAATAAGTTACAGATATTCAATAAATTTTCATATTCCTTGTTTTTATACTCGTGAGATTGGTCAATTAAATAATTATAACCTATTTTGGCGATTCAAATAGCTAGACTTTTAAACTACTTCAAATAGGTGTCTTTGTTAAATAAGTGGAATAAAATACTAGTAGATATTTATCCATACTATATACTATTTTACTATACTATAACTTTATATATTATATATACTAACTTCTGCCCGCGACTCCGTCCGCGTGGAACTCATTTATATCGTAGCTCCATACAAACTTTCACCCCCCACTTCATCCCTTTGGGGGATATGGGGGGAGCTACGATATAAACGAGTTCCACGCGGACGGAGTCGCGGGCAGAAGCTAGTTATATTATATATTTTATATATACTTACTTAATAATAAATTATAAATGCGAAAGTGTGTCTGTCTGTCTGTTTGTTACCTCTTCACGCTTAAACTGCTGAACCGATTTGGATGAAATTTGGTATAGAGATAGTTTAGCCACTCAAGTGCCCAGCGCAACTATGGTTGCGATTCGCCAAATCGCAAAGTGCTCTCGCAACACCAGTTGCGAGGTGGAGTTCAAACGGTTTTTAAATGATATCTATGTGGAACGTGCGAAGAGCTCTTTTCTGTTGACTTAGTTAGGTAGAGGATTAATGTGGCAATATTAAAAAAATAAAAACCGCAGTCTATGGAACAATTTTACAAAAAGTAAAGTTGTTTTGTTGTTGAATTGCGAAACTGTCATTTTAGACATTGCAAATGAAAAAGGTTTTATGCGGAATATTTCCCCGCGACCATATACTTTATTTAGTACCAATCAAAGCGTAAACTATTAAAGTTTTAAATAAACATAAAAAATACACATGTAATTTAGATTAAAAAAAAACAAAAATATTTCTGGCATAAGTCCCTATTCGAAACTGTACGTCAACTTTGTGATTTTTTTAATATTAATTTCACTATTTTGAGTTATTTAATTATTTATATGAATAAATTGCCCGTTTCTTTAGCATTACAACGTAAAAAGAATCAGATCAAAAAGTTCAGTGAAAGCCAGCAATTGATTTATTTACAAAACATGACACGGCGCCGCTGGCGCGCGGTAAATCTTAGGCACTTTACAGCACTTTTTTTTTAATCGCGGGCACTCAAGTGGATAAACGAGTTCCACGCGGACGGAGTCGCGGGCAGAAGCTAGTATTATATAATCAAAGATATGTAGGTACCTATTAGGAATGTTAAATGTTGAGAACATCTTTATGAACTTTAACAAACTAGGTTGTTTTCGTCAAGGCTTATAAATAAAACAAATTTGTGTAGGTCACTCAGTAAAAAGGATTAAATTCTTTTAACTTTCTTCGATCAACAGTGCAAACAAAGAAACTTAGCTAAAACGTTTCTTGATCAAAATCAACACTCGTAGTCAGCTGTTGATCAACAAAAATCATAATATTTGTAACATTAATAACTAAAAAAATTGGGAATCAGAATAGTTTTATGAATAAGTATATAATACAATTTTGAGGTTAGGTTATTGTTTACCTATATTGTTCGCGAGTCGTAATAAAAAAGATTTTAGGTACATACATATTTAATACTCACGTCGAAATGATCTTCACAACAATATAAACTACTCAAGCACGACACATTATCTCTCCTCATCGCCTTACACCACTTTATCCTTATATTTGCACCTTTGGGCATATGAAAATATTTGCAGTTTTAATGTGATTTTCACACATAGGGACAATACAATATTTATAATAAGCTTTTGTGTGCTCTTCCATTACAATAAGTTGATCTTATAAGCTTTAATCACTCACATTTATTAAAAGTGTGAATCAAACACTTTGTTGTTAATTTGTTTAAGAACCGCCGTGCACTAAGCTGCACGGTGACGTCACAAATGAGCGCGCCAAAAATGGTGGCGTTTTGATCGTCCGAAAATGATAGTAATTTTAATTATTTTTTTTTAGCTTATTTAATAATATTGTGAAAGTGTTATATTTTTTTCCGGTTATATAATTACTTATAGAATAGATAAAAAAAATAAAAAAATGTCATGAATATTCCCTATTCTTGGATACGCTGAGCTTTAACTGTTGCGGAGATTTGAATACAATTTCCGTGAATAAGATGGCAGTACTTGGGAGACCGAGCCTTGCTCGTCGTGACTCACGACGTCGTGAGTAACACCCGGAGAAAAAAAAACATCCTGTGATTGGGGTAAAGTCTAAGCTAGATGGATTCTTTACCCCCTGCGAACTGTACTGTGTATGTACATACAGCTAGCTGCAAAAAACGCAGGCACCCAGAAAGTCCAAACAAAAGTAAAAAAAAGTACAAGCAAAGAGAGGAAAGTACAAGCGGTTCCGTAGTTTACCCATTGCATACAAACTTATAAACTTACAATCTCACAGACTTTTATATTATAAGTATAGATTAGTATAGATGTAGGTATATCTCATCGAAATCGTTCGAGCTGTTTTAGGAAATCGATTTTAAACAAGTAATTAATTATACTAGATATTGCTCGTTTAATAGTACAGTATACTTACATAAAGTGCGTTACGAAATTGGTCACATAAAAATAATAATTTATTGATAAAACATAATGTACATCATATTTCTATAGACTATATAGGAGCTTACTATTAGAGGCAAATAACACGTGCCTGAGCAAGGATACCCTGTATTTCAGGCAAAAAAGAAAATGAAGAAGTTATCCATATGCAATTGTTTAACATTACTGATATAATACAATATCAATTCAATATCATATCTATTACAAATATTTAGGGAGTTATAAACTAGGCGGTACCTATAAAAGATAGAATAAAAATATTTAAAAACGATAAATAACTTCTCTGTATCGTCATAGAACATATTTTGTAGGGCTTCTCGTAGCGTTGATTTACGTTTCATGTAGTTTAGGGGATATAAACCTAGCCGCGCATTAAGTCTATTGTAAAGAAGTGTACCTAGGAAAAGAAAAAATCTAGAAGAGAAAGCGTGTCGCTTTTGCGTATATTTAGGACAAACAAAATCTATACGCCTTTTACTGGCATGGTCAGTGTTGTAAGGGGTTTCGGCGTGCTGTTTTAGAACTGTGTGCAATATAAATAATTGTCGAACTGTTAAAATTTCAGATGATTTATACAGAAGGTTTGAGGGGAATTGCTAGGGGCGAAAAGTAAAACTTAAGGATTGCTCTCTGGGCTGATTGAGGCATTGAGAATAGTTTGATTTACTGATATCATCCATCCTCCTAGCGTTATTCCCGGTGCCCTAAGCGAGCCCGGGGTCCGCCTTGGCAACTAATCCCAAGATTTGGCATAAGCACTAGTGCTTATGCCAAATCTACAAAAGCCACTGCCATCTGACTTTCCAACCCAGAGGGGAAACTAAACCTTATTGGGATTAGACCGGTTTCCTCAAGATGTTTTCCTTCACCAAACTTCTCTTCCTTTGTCAGGGAGCGACCACACCGCTGCTCAAAATACGCTAACGCACCGTAAACGCAGCAAAATGTATGAATAATACGTGACGCATTCGACACGTCAACGCGTATACGCAGCGTTACGCACCTGTGTGGTCGCGCCCTCAAATGATATTTCGTACTCAAGGTTTTTTTTAGTCGAGTTGTGCGAACCAGGGTATGAAACTTTGAACCCACGAGCTACAGATTGAAAGTCGCCTTACTGCTCGGCGACAGTAGGCTCTCAATGGGTCGATTTAAATACATGAATATCCATTTCTTTTTATCTATAAAAATTGATACGGATAAAATATGAATAGAGATTTCACCTCGCTGCAGGATATGAATTCATATTTTAAATTAGATCGTATAGCACGTAATGAATATTAAGTGAATTCAAGCGCTGAATGGACTGCGATTGAATACACCTCGATGATATTGAATAGCGTTCGGCTTTTGCAAAAACATTGCATTTCTAATGCAGATGCTTTATCCAATACCATATCCAAACTTTCGCATTTATAATATGTATTAGTAAAATAGTAGAATAGGCCTCCTCATCGATTTTGACCTAATTTTAGTTGCCGAGTCTAAGATGTTTTTACAAACTTTATGACTAGGTAGATTTGTGTACCTAAGATTGTGCCACAAATCAATCCCCATGAGCCCGTTTCTCAGAATCTTGTAACTCGTAATACCAACGGAACTCTCTTGCTTATAAAAGGAGTTGACAAGAGGCTTCCGCTTGTACAGTCGACAACACAGCTAACTGACCATACCGTGAAAACCTAGAACCTTATTACAATGCACTTAAGGTCAGATTAGATTTCCGATGGTCACTTAGCTGTGTTGTCGACTGTACAACAAGCTTTTGAGAGACAGGCCCAGATCTTAGAAGACAATACAGGATAAGTAACCTTTTTTATTAAATCACACAAAAACTCCAATACTTTACTGACTTCCTTTAATCCTATTAAAGTAGAGCACCAATTTGCTCTCCGATATTTTCCAAGAGTTTCAATCGCGTATTAATGACATTTTATATGGCGGCCTTTAAGGCGCCGTAGGTTCAGCGAAGTTAAGCGAACAGAGTTTTTGAAGCTATATAATGCGTCTGTTTATAATAATATGGTTTCATAAAAATACGAATAGTAATCTTGAGGCTTTTTTGCAGGGAAATCAGTGCTTCGAAACATGATTAAGCAAATTTCGCTGGATAGAAAAAAATCACGAACATAGGTCTAAAACACACAAAAATACACTTAAAATATTCGTAACAAATTATGCGCAAAAGCTATAAATATTAAAATTGCTTCTAAAAATCGGCAATATCATGTTTGAGGGAAATCAGTGTTTACATTTTTATTTATTTAAACGGCCAAAAAATTAAAATTAAAAAACATGATATCCGCGCTTCCGAGCACGCACTTCCATCTCGCTCACGCGTATGCTCAGTGAGAGGGAGAGAAGACCATGAACCTACGGCGCCTTAAGAGGCGTTTCAATGGAAGGAAGCTAATTATGAGGCTTATCCGACAAAATGCGAGTTAATTTTGTGTGTGTTAGACATGAGTTTCGTAATAAAGCCAAGAATAAATTTTCCCCAACATTGTGTACGTTGCGGAACTTATGCTTCGGTAATATTATTAGAATATACTTTTCATATATTATATATATATAATATATTTATGATTGTTAAACGAATTCGTGACAATAACAACAAATTGTGATATACATATTTGTCAAAACTCAGCGTAATTCCGGCAGGGCAAGCACTGGTCTTCCGTTGTGCTCATTTGGAATGACGCCGCGATCGCACACAATAACAATTTACAAAAAAAAGACCGGGTTGCACTCCGGGAGTGCCGGCAGAAGTGAAAACTCAATAACATTGTAACAGTTTTTCGATCAGGTCACGTGACATCTTACGGTGGCACCCAAAAAATGAATTTGACGCAAATTTATAGACAATTATCAATTACTTAGGCGGACGGGCCAAACACGATATCAATTTGTTTTTGCCATTGCCAAATATTTTTCAAAGCTTTATCTCTCTAGGAATAACGCCCAAATTCGAACTATTCGAATTTTCTCAATAGCAAAACGGTGAAGGAAGCGTTGGTATTATTACAAATTTATTTGCAGAATAAATATGCTATTGCAAAAAGTGTTTAACGGTTTATACTCTTGTTTATACTCTTACGAATAGCGTTCACTTTTGAATGAAGTCAAATCGGCTAGCAGCAAAAAGTGACCTCCTTCACATCTGACGGCACAAAACTGTCGCGTATTTATCAATTTTTCCCCATCCCAAAAAGTGCTCAGCGCCGCTAACGAAGTTTTCACTTCAAAAATATTAAGAAGAACACAAACTATAATTTGGGCAATACATCAATAAAAACTTAAAAAGACATTTTACAAAATTACAACATAATAACGCCGTGTGGTAGCCGCCTTCTGGGTCCGTGAGGCTCAGAAAAGGGAAGAATGGCATAAATGGGAGGAGGCCTTCGTCCAGAATGGATGGTTTCCACATAGGAGCATAAGGCTCCAACATAGTTATATTTAGGTATATTAAGATATTTCTTTTGTATTTAATTAATTTTTCAATTTATATACCTGTTTTGTCTATTTTACTAAGTATTGGGGAAATAAAGGCTTTATTTTTATTTTTTTTATTGGTAGCCACTTAATATTAAAAACTTACCAGCCAACCTTTGCCCTTTCATCACAGCACATTATACCAGCTAATTATAAGTTTCAAGAGGTACAATTTAAACGGAGTCCAACTACCCGCACTTTCCCCATTTCATAACGGCGTATGTGCTGGCAATTCCTACTTAAATACGTCGTTGTGTTCTATGAAAGTGCAGAACTGTTCCGATTTCACGGTCACTTAGTTCTCTGGCTGCAATCCAGAGCCAATACGGGTCCGTAATTAACTGGCATTTTTCTACGGAAAAAGGCTCTGCTATCAGATTGCACCTGATAATAGAAACCTTTCATTTATTACCAAACTAAAATACTTAGAGCATTGATTTCTACAGAGGAGCTAGTTATATGCGTTGCGACAATAAGGGTCGTAAAGGCTAATGCAGCTAAATTATAAACTGGTATTAAACGGAAAAATGTAATCGCTTGCCAAAAAAATACTGACTGCAAACCAAAAATACTGCCTTGCACATCATTTAACATTTGCGCATCAAAAATTTTGTTGAACGATTACTATTTATGCAATCCAAATGAGTATTTTTTAGGTTGTTAGGTTTTTTTTGATGTGCCTTTAAATACTAGCCGTCTTAAAATGGCTGACGGCTTACCATAAAAAAAAACCTACTTAATTTGGGCGGATAATTATTTCTTTGCCGCAACTCATACTAACTCAGTTACGGCAAAAAAATGGAACTATATGACAAAGACAACGAATGATATAGGTATCCCTTATTGAGATTTGTATACTACCATCTCGGTCGTGATATTGTTATACCATAGCTTGTCCTGTCCTGAGTATTACAGAAGGGTAATCACGTAACGTTTCGAAAGCGCATTAGGACAATAGGGAATATTCATGACATTTTTTTTTTTTTTAATCTATTCTATAAGTAATTAATTATATAACCGGAAAAAAATATAACACTTTCACAATATTATTAAATAAGCTAAAAAATAATAATTAAAATTACTATCATTTTCGGACGATCAAAACGCCACCATTTTGGCGCGCTCATTTGTGACGTCACCGTGCAGCTTAGTGCACGGCGGTTCTTAAACAAATTAACAACAAAGTGTTTGATTCACACTTTTAATAAATGTGAGTGATTAAAGCTTATAAGATCAACTTATTGTAATGGAAGAGCACACAAAAGCTTATTATAAATATTGTATTGTCCCTATGTGTGAAAATCACATTAAAACTGCAAATATTTTCATATGCCCAAAGGTGCAAATATAAGGATAAAGTGGTGTAAGGCGATGAGGAGAGATAATGTATCGTGCTTGAGTAGTTTATATTGTTGTGAAGATCATTTCGACGTGAGTATTAAATATGTATGTACCTAAAATCTTTTTTATTACGACTCGCGAACAATATTGGTAAACAATAACCTAACCTCAAAATTGTATTATATACTTATTCATAAAACTATTCTGATTCCCAATTTTTTTAGTTATTAATGTTACAAATATTATGATTTTTGTTGATCAACAGCTGACTACGAGTGTTGATTTTGATCAAGAAACGTTTTAGCTAAGTTTCTTTGTGTTGGTATTATGTATACATTCATATTGGCAACACTGTATGCACTGTGTCTTGAGCGTTGATACTTTTCTTATCTGTGGTTGCGGTAACTAATATAGAAGAAAATGTGACTCGTGTTTTGTAAGACTTTCTCATTAATAAATAGCTAAAGAACTGAAGAAACAAATGTTATTCTTTATAATAAGACTTTGTTTGCACTGTTGATCGAAGAAAGTTAAAAGAATTTAATCCTTTTTACTGAGTGACCTACACAAATTTGTTTTATTTATAAGCCTTGACGAAAACAACCTAGTTTGTTAAAGTTCATAAAGATGTTCTCAACATTTAACATTCCTAATAGGTACCTACATATCTTTGATTATATAATACTAGCTTCTGCCCGCGACTCCGTCCGCGTGGAACTCGTTTATACTATCTCTATACCAAATTTCATCCAAATCGGTTCAGCAGTTTAAGCGTGAAGAGGTAACAAACAGACAGACAGACACACTTTCGCATTTATAATTTATTATTAAGTAAGTATATATAAAATATATAATATAACTAGCTTCTGCCCGCGACTCCGTCCGCGTGGAACTCGTTTATATCGTAGCTCCCCCCATATCCCCCAAAGGGATGAAGTGGGGGTGAAAGTTTGTATGGAGCTACGATATAAATTAGTTCCGCGCGGACGGAGTCGCGGGCAGAAGTTAGTATATATAATATATAAAGTTATAGTATAGTAAAATAGTATATAGTATGGATAAATATCTACTAGTTTTTTATTCCACTTATTTAACAAAGACACCTATTTGAAGTAGTTTAAAAGTCTATTTGAATCGCCAAAATAGGTTATAATTATTTAATTGACCAATCTCACGAGTATAAAAACAAGGAATATGAAAATTTATTGAATATCTGTAACTTATTTACCTTGCAGCTTTTACTCCTCTTAGTTCAGCGGACGTAAAGTCACAAATATTTGCGAATTATGTATTAAATTTAGTCATCATGACCACATCAATTTTAGGCAGATTATCCGACTGTGCCTTGACAAAACCGCCTTCAGTCATTGTGGCGAGTCTTTTTTCACTTAATAATTACCAAAAAACACTGATTATTTATCATAAACAGCGGCCAAACAATGCGAATAACTTTCAATAATCATACTAACGACCTGCACGGTGACGTCACGTTTCGCTCCGCCAATAGCGTTGCGTTTTGGAAATTTGCGAGGGAATTTGAAAAATAGTACTTTTAAACAATTTATTTTATCAATAGAAACATGATAATTTGAAAAAATAATCATGTGTGTATATTTATTAAGCAATATAGATTACACGTGATTTTTTTTGTCCATTTCTAAATCACATGCATATTCCCTATTCAACTGAGGTTTAGATCTACCTAATGTACGTATGCAATGCGTGATCGACCGGCAGGTTCACGTAAAAATATAACACTGTCGCTTCTCGCTTTGAACACATACTTAAGTGATTAGTAGATCGCGAAGATGGCCTTTTTGCGGCTAACTCTTCCAGCAACACATCTAAACATCCAAACATCCAAACTTTCGCATTAAGAATATTAGAAGAATAGTAGAAGTTGACGTAATAGCACAACGACTGTTAAGCGGACTGCGTAGTCGGTTTGCAGCCAGAAAACAGTCGAAATGCAGTCAGATTGATTTTACTCTACAGTAGTATCGAATGGAGCATTTGAACTGAGCCAATTAAAGGATGACAACTCTTTAATGAACTATTTAAACCACAAAAGTTTTTTAAAGAAGTTCGCCATGGTAAATCATTAGTTATGCTCGCGAGGTTTATTAGCGAAAGTTTTACGGTGCGGCAAACTTAGCGAGCTGTCGAATATCTTCCAAACTTGGTATATTATACGTCAGCTCAAGCCGCTGAATGAAATTAAGGACTAAATTCACTGTTCATATAATAGTATCAATATAATTAATAACGGGTATGCCTGTCATTGATATTGAAAGTGCTTGTTACTAGGCCTACTTGAATAAATATCATAAAACAATGAAAATATTAATGTTAGTGTCTCTGATGCCACGTATCTTATCAACCCCCCCCCCTCACCTTAAGTTAGTAAAATAAAAAAAATAAATGTGTCCCACTCTCATGGGAGCAAAATAATATTTTTACGGCGAGGGCGGTATATTGAATCCAGAGTAAAGCGAAAGATTCTACACTAAAATTCTGAGCGTAGCAAGGGATTCTAACGTCTTGAGCGTAACGAGGGAATAAGTGTATACGCCTAAGACGGAAATAATTTTGCTACCGAGTGCTGCTTTTCACACCTTCTATGACGAAAATATAAAACCCTTATTTGAAAGCAACAATGACTCTTTTCTCAATAGCAGGTGTGAAAAAGGACTTTAATTGGAAAACATATTCTCACTTTATCTATAACGTGTTAATAAAATAACGCAAAACCTGAAAACTGTTTATTCAGAATCGAGAGTAGAATGTGACAAAAAAAAAAAAAAAAAAATTTGACGCGATTTTTTTTTTACATTTCTATGGAGCAGGTCGCCCCAGTCGGCCACCGGTCCACGGTACAAAGGTAAAAAAAATACTCGTCAATTTTTTTTTCACATTCTATTCTACTGTCGATTATGAACAAACAGTTTTCAGGTTTTGCGTTATTTTATTAACACGTTGTATAAGTATTTGGATTTCTAGCTCAGTTATGACTATACCTAATGTGCATAGTTCGTCTGACTCTAGAGAATTCTATTATTACTAAGTTCGGTACTATATTGTACCTAGACGTGCTGGATGCAGACAAACGACGCCATGCGATTAAATATGTAGAACTAATCACACACGGCCAGAGCCTGCGAATAATTCAATGTACACACATTAGTTTTAATGTTATCGATGCTTGGGGCCCTAGGTTCAAAGGCAGTACGGTCTCCACTTGTCATAGAAAGCTAATAGAGATGGAAATACCCGAACTTCGACTTTCGAAGTTCGTGGTAGCGCCGCTGGAGTCCTCCGCATGGAAGCGCGGATGGCGACTGCTGTGGAGTTTTAAGCGGCTAGAAATACCACATAACTATCCACCAAAGTAAAGGTACTTGGTTTGTAAGTTTCGCTTATGTAAAAGTGCCCTTGTGGCCTATTTGCAGAATAAATAATTGAATTGAATTGAATTGGATTGAATTGAATTGAATTGAATCCTCCACTAAAAAAAGGGGGGAAATTGTTTAAGTGCAGATGGTGGGGGTGCTTGGACCCGGGGTCCACTTTGATGACGTAATTAAATGGAATCAGCATCGTATTGTGCACTTAGTGAAGTTGTATGATGGATACAACAACAGAACAGCATATTTAGATATTTTTAGGAACTTCAATAAGAATATTCAATTACAATACTGCTTAAATCTAGGAAAGTTATCTAGTTTTGCCCCAAAAAAGGAGTCGACTCAGCATGGGGCGAGACATGGAGTGCAGTGAAGTAGATTTTCTGTGGATCCGATAAATTAGCACTAACCTTAAGCTGAATATGTACCTACTCAAGTTTAGTAGTTATCAGTTTTTATACATATAAATACTAAAAACTTCTCAAAAATAATGTAAAATACCTACTTAGTATTATTAATTCTCCCAAAGATTCATAGATACGAATACGAATCTGTCAGTAACAAGTACGTACTCGTTAGTATTTTGAAAGCAGTTTAAAAGTTGCAAACAATATTTGCTCAAACATTCCGTGTACCCAGTGCAATTTAGTTGTATTATT
This sequence comes from Epinotia ramella, assembly GCA_947578815.1. NCBI lineage: Eukaryota > Metazoa > Arthropoda > Insecta > Lepidoptera > Tortricidae > Epinotia > Epinotia ramella. Next base: position 8,683,100 of record OX388211.1, on the reverse strand, counting down.
AAAAATGTCATGCTCTTTATACCGGAGCTGTGGCTTTCGCGTTTCCTTTACAAACGGTTCTCGCTGCGCAGAAAATATAACGTAAGTTCCTAATACAGATAAAAAAATACTAGATACTACAACTTGATTTGTATGTTGATGTGTTGGCATATTAATATTATTTATTTATTTAAAGGTTCACCAATAGATATTACATAGATACTTAGAAATAGCTTATAGCACATTATCTTGAGCTCAATGTTGGCTCAATGTATAACTATTCACAGGTAAACACAGCATGCCCATTTGAACAAGGACTTAATTAAAAAGAAAAAAGAATACGTTAGTTCCACTAAATGAAATTGACCAAGTTTTTTGCATATCAATACCAAGTCTTAACTCAAAGTTCAAGTCGACAGAATCACGTTATTTATTAGGTAACTGAAAGGACATTATCCGGGATCGGATCCCGCGCGCAACAGAATGATCTTAAGTAACAGAAACTCACATACCTAATATAACTTTTATGGCAATTTTTTAATTTTATTGTTCTTTTATGAAAACTACTATTTTTATCCTAGTTGGTAGCACTTAGCTAAGACAAATCTAGTGACCCTGGGTTCGAATTCTGGTAAGGGAAATTATTAAAATGATGAGCGTAAGTATTTCTCCTGAGTCTGAGTACTCTATTGAAGAATGTATATAGTCGGCTTGTACTCCCCCCTACTATTTATTTACATTACTTATTTAAAAAGTTTCAGCATGCATTTTAACCGGTTGACAATCAAAAAGTTTACAGAAAAATCAACATTTTAAAAGCACATCAGCGCTCCACAGCTTCCTATCTCAAAAGCCGTGCACATTCATAAAGTCCCAGTACATTTCTGACGTTTCATAACAACTGAAGGCGAATTTTATACCACACATGGATGTTGGCGACACACGCGACTAACGAGCCTGCTTCAAACCGTTTGCCTTGAATGGGCTCTTAGTATGTTACCTCTTTTCAGACGTCGTTTCAACTTTAAAAGGCAAACGTTGCAAGCAAAATGTTAATGTTTTTGAGGTTGATATAAAAAGGCTGACAGGTGAACGTGTGTACTTTATTGCATAACACTCAGAAATGTACAAATGGCGAGCGAAATGTCAAATGGCATTCTCTACCAGCTAAACAGAGATTTCTTATAGCGCAAACAGAATAGTATGATAGTATCTGGTAAGGGAACATGAAGAAAACAAAACCAAATTTATTATACACTACATTAGACATACATACAAAAAGAAATAGATATATACAGTAATAATAAGGATGGTTCTTAAAACCAGGAATCCGCCTAGCTTTCCGCTACTTAGCAAGAAAACCACACGGTCGCCTACGAGCGTAGCGGATAGCGATTCATGGCCGTGAATGTGTTACTCCATTCAATGCATTGGCATATACGTTGGCATTGCCATGCTCGTAGAGGCATGACTCATATGCGAGTCGTTACGCCATTACCTACGCCATAGTCCGTAGCAGCTTAGACTCAATATAGATATAATATTAAGTAGTAAAGCGAAAAGCGCTCATAGCGCTCTTACATGCAGACATTGGCGCGGAATGAATTAGGCATGCAAATTCAATAAAACAAAATAGTAAATCCATTCCCGAGACCAGTTACATAATATTCCATTAGGGCTGTTTGTCCTGCTCGACACTAAAGCAGTTAATAGCAGCACAAGTCAATCCGCTGTCTGGTTTACAGTTTACAGTGCCACCAGTCCTCAGAGGGCTCTCTGGAACTATAAGTTGGCTAGATCAATTTGAACCCTATTTGGATACCAGTACAGTAAGTTTTACTGTGACAGTAGAATGTTGTAGTTCCATTGTTTCGATGCAGCGAGGCTAATTTAATAAGTGTTGCAAATTGATATGTGCGATATGACATTCGAAGGAGATTGTTCTCATTGTCGTTTTAGTCGCAATTTAACTCTTTTTCTGGTAAATGCTATATTGCCGCTATGTAGGCAGAGTGTTTACCGTCGAGTTTGGATGCAATAAGCGCGCAGTAGCGATTGTTAATGTATAAGAACGTACAGTTTTATGGTTTATGGATAATGTTTTTTACTGTATTATGCTCATCTCAAAGTAAATTGTCAAAACTCCCATACAAACAGATTTTATCTGATGTAACTTACGATTAGCGATGGCAAGTTACGTCTGATAAAGTATGTTGACTAGGTAGCTATACTTCCGCTACAACGAAGCAGAATTATAGATACGTAGATATATAATGAAGTTACCATCTACAAAGTCCTCCAAACGTTAGAATAACATTCGTTTAAATTTTGCCCTGAACATGTTCACAGCAAAAGTTATAAAACAAAGCGCAACATTTTAAAATCATTTCTCATATTCAACCCCACTAAGTTTTAAAATTGAATCATACTCCACTTTTGACACATTTTAAATGCAAATAGGTACTGCTAAAAGTTACGAAGTGACAAAGCATTTCTACCCCTTTCGATTTTTTAAGCGCTACTTTATGTCAATTTATTTTCAACTAGCTGCTGCCCGCGACTGTGTACACGTATAAAATATAGCCTGTCCTAGTGTTTGACGTCTGAGCTACCAATAGTTGAAATGTCGACAAAATCTGTTTCGACAAGTTTGAAATATTCTAAAAATTATTACTCATAGAGTACCTACATCTGAAAGTCTGGTCAAAATCCGCTCTGTACTTTTTGCGATTTAGAGGAACGTACATCGGCACATACTTTGTATCTTTATTGAGCGAGCGAGCGAAGCGTATGACCGGATGTCCGGCTGTTCTCCTCTAAAGGTCGCATTTCTAAACCGATTCTTATGAAACTTTGTTAGCAGGTTCAATAGTACATTACTACAGAGGCCGGGAAGTAAGGGGTTGCCGGCCGAGTACATACCTACCTATAGACGGCCGAGCGTAACGAGGTCGGATAGTTATGAGGCTGGCAACCCCTTTTCACGCCGAGTTATATATAGTGTTTTTCTCAAACATATGAAATAAATTATAAAAACTCCAAGAAATCGAATTTAATTTTTCATGGCTGAACGCCGTGATCCTATGCCACAAATTGTGGAATGGAAATTAAAAAAGACCATCTTGTAGGCCTAGGCCTCCAGTTTTGTATGAAATACCATTACGGGTCTCTCGTCTCGCTGCGCCCGAAACGTGACACTTCGAAGCCCATTATGAAGAAAACAACGTCAATATTTCATTGCATGATTGAGTATTATCAGTTTTTCGGAAAAAATAACAGGTTTGCGAGTTCTACAACTCACAGTTATACTGCGCGTGTTACAAAGAACCCAGGTGGAAACAAAATTAAATACGAAGAGGCGATTAAATCGTGCATCACATGATACACAAGGTACCAAGCAAAGTGTTAAAATAACGCTGTACTTGTGTACAAAGGCCTCAAGAGTAACACAATGCACTTCAATTTAAGTAACAAAAAGCATTGAGTACCGGAGCGGCGCAATTCCATTTTGGCAGTGCTTTGTTGGAAACAATTTGTCAGATCGCTTTGCTTGCTCGTCGGGTCTTTAGAGGAATAAACAGTAATGGTAGACGAATATTCTTAAAAACACTTCAACTTTTTCAAGCATACGTGGTGAGTTTTGAATTTAGGGGTCGAAAATATTAATAACCTAGATTCAATAAGCATGTGTCAATGTCACTTATAAGTGAAATAATTGTCAATAGGCTCTTTAGGTTGGTTAAAGAGATTGCAATTATTAGTAACCTTACCCGTTAGCGACAAGGATTTGTATTTAAAAGCTAGTTTCCAAATGAGTATTATTTAACTACGAAAAAGTTTAATTTGCTTTAGATAACTACGATTTAACCTTGGACTTGCTACTTTTTGGCAACATACATATATTATATACATAGATTTTAATGTCTTGCGCTGTCTCTCTCATGACAGTTTAGCAGAGCGTGCGTGGAAATGAAACAACTCTCAGGTTCAGTAGCAAAATAAATAATTTCCGAACTGCCTGAAAACAGAAACTAAAATAGTGTTCGAATATATGTTTATCTTGACTACGTATGTTGATCTCCCTTTAACAAATAATTATTAAGTATATTTCAATTTGAAATTGTATAGCTCTAAGAAGCCAATACACGATTTCATAAAATTTTCCCGACGGAAAAAAACTATTTGGATATTTCCTCCTCAAACAATACAATTACGAAATAATTTTAAATATTTGTCGGAGAGGAGAAGTTTCATTCAGCGCCCTCTATTACATGCATCGTGACTTCGGTCGTAATGTGCTCCACTGTCAATCTACAAAAATCATCATTGAAATACATGCGAACGAGGACATATTTGTCTGGGCAAAGTCGGGAGCTCATTAGTTCCGCCGTGCGCCAACAGAGGGCTATACCTAAACTAGTATTATTTGAATTAGAAACAGAACAACGGACGGTGGTGTTCGCTGTCATCGAGGAAAAAGCCTGACAGGAGGTGGACGCTCTCCTTGATGGAGAATTTGTCGTGTAGAGAGAATGGTGTGACGGAATACGATAACTAAAATTGCCAGTTCACTGTATATCACATGAATTTGTAACTATGCGGTAGAGAAGTCCTTAGTAAAGTTCGTAAACGTTAGTACCACAGTTTTCTATGAATGCCCGAGAGCCCAGGATACGCCCACACCTCGACCTATTTATTTTCTAAAGTATATACAAGATGATAACTAACATTAACAAAATTAAATTAAAACTACTTAAGTTAAATCTAGAAAAGGCCCTCGAGGCATTGTACCAACATAATTCAGTTTAATTGACGGTATTTCACATCCTAAAACATTCACAGACACACAATATAACTTTACAACTTTAAATATTATAAATATCGACAATTATGATAAAAAAGCCATTCGCGAAGTGTTGCATCTCTTTCCCTCATGCGCAGAAAACATAAGCGTGTCCTACACGAGCGTGGTTTACAAGAATAGTAACGGCCTTCATGCCGTGTAAGCTGTGTTGATTACGTCATTTTATTGCATGTCTGTTGTTATTTACCACGTTGGGCAACTAAGCCCAAGCAGAAATTTCCAAGCTCATGTCGAAGGAAATTACAAAGCTATCAGGGCTGGTACATTACCGAACGAGCTACTTAAGCCAAGTTGGCATTGCTCCAGGCGAACGTGTACTACATACCGTTACTGGGCTCAGTGGTTAACACTTTCGTTGCTGGCTTTAAAATATTCGATACAACATAGCTGCTTTTGTAGGCGGACAATGTTTGGCTGGTGAGTTATCAAATACAGGGTGTGTGACAAAGGGACCAACCATTGAACATACATAATAACGTCTTAATGTGATATTGTGCTACTTAAAAGTTTTATATACTTATTGATACATTATGTATGTTGGTCTGTAAGGTATTTGTAAATAAGGCGTCGTTGCCTGATATAGGTAAATAAATAATCGGTATTCAAATACGCTCAAGAGTTCAAACGTACGTGTACCCGTTTATATTCAATATCGATAAAAATCGTACCCAATTTTTGCTCCTGAGTGTATTAGGTACTTTGGTTCGATAATAATTTATTTTTAGAGTAGTTCTTAATCTACTTCTTATAACGCAAAGGCGGTAAAGTTGTTCTTCAAAAAAATACGACAAAATGTGGGCAATAGATTAGATTAGATTATTTATTTCATGATAAAAAATTACATTACAGATTTGCATACATGTCAAAAAAATAAGAATTATTATCACGATCGTCAAAAACAGAGAAATATTAAGAGAATGTCAACAAATGTAAGAACACAATAACAATACAAAAGACTATGTAGCATACATATTTGGGTGTTAGTAGATCAATAGTAGTTAAATACTTAAACCGAAATGGAAGGAAACACTTCATTATACGCGATGATTTTTCATCAGTGATCGGGGCACCAACTCTTGTAATTTAGTAATATATTCTATAATTTATTTACAGTGTTTTGGTGTAACCAAAATAAAGATTTAATTATTTGAAATATTTTTCTTACTTTTCAGGAGCTAATATTTTTATTGCATAACTGCACGAGCAAGCGTAGCAAATTAAGTTCTCCAAGCAGAAGCTTGGACAAAAATTATTTCATTGATCTGTCCGGATGTCCGGTTATTCTCTTCAGCAGGTCGCATTTCTCAATCGATTCTCTGGAAATTTCGTGAGCAGAATCGATAATTGGTATTTTTGTATTTTTTTTTTTACGAATGACCGTTTCCTTAAGTTACAGCCACTAGTTACTTAAATGATGATATATCCTATTCACAAAATAAATCTGCTGTAAAAAATATTTCATTAAATGACTAGTGCAATTAAAATGTCTGAACTATAAATTGAGCTGTCGAGCATGTTCTTTTTTCCATTTGATCACTGCTAACACGATTTAAAATGTCAACAGGCGGCATTTAATACAGCTATTCCCGTCACTTCAAAATAAAACATTCAATTTAAAATGGATTCTTGTTTGCCGGGCTTGATTTCATCAATTTGCAACTCTATAAAGCAATTTGCATTTTACCTCCGATATTTGCATAGCACATAAAATGTGCCGTGGAAACTCATAAACGGGACGAGTAATATGAAAACTAGAGTCTGGTGAACCCCCTAGATTTAATTATGCGGCAACACTGTTGTTTAAAGTGTATGTGTATGACGTTTAGTGTGTCCGCGTAATTAAACTTGCGATTTTCAGACTTTATGCAATGTATGATTGATTATCGATTATAGGTAGTTAATACTATTTCAAAAATGAAGCTGATGGCTAATGGTTGGTGCAGGATCGTGAAAACTACGTGTTATTTATTCAATTTGGTTATAGCTATAGGCGAGTAGTAATTTAGGTACGGACGGATTTAACCCATTACAAGAGGTACATAATGTAGGTAATGATTAGATTTTATTATCATTATATTAGTTATTACCTACGTCGTCGTTCTGATGAAAAAATATAATGAAAAAGTTCATTTAGGTTATATTTAAAACATGTTTAACCAATAGTCCAGGTTGGAGCGTTCTATTAAGCAAGTAATTTTGCTGATGTCTAAGTCCCCGTCATACTTACTTTACTCATTGGTCCCCGTCATTTCTTATTTACAAGAAAAATCAAACAAACAGTTATACCAGTTTAAATCAAAGCAAACACGAGAAGACAACATTATATTATCTGCGAAATATCTTTAAACGTAGTTATATTTGACGCATAAACGCGACCATATAACCTGCGGCAGATATTAAATCATTCGTCATTTCTTGTTATGTAAAAGATCGAACCAACAGTTATATCTCGTCACCACTTTAAATCGACGCAACTTACACGAGTAGGCGACGACACTTTTATTATCTGCGGAAATACGTTCAAACGCACTGGTATATTTGACAAAGTGCCGCATGCTTCATGTCGTGTGATAAACACGATCATATAACCTGTGGCAGATATTAATACTAGTAATTTCTTATTTAAAGGAAATATCAAACCAACAGTTATATCTCGCACAAAACTACTTTAAATCAACGCAACTTACACGCGTATAGATTGACACTATATTAAGTACCCGTCATTTATTTTTACAAAAAAGATAAAGCCACCAGTTATATCTCACACAAAACCACTTTAAATCAATGAAAACACGAGTAGACGACGGTATATTATCTGCGGAAGTACCTTTTAAACGCAGTGGTCTATTGCCAAACGACTCTGGGGAAGCCGTTAGCAGCGCTGGACCATTTGGCGTGAAGCCTCGGTCTTCCAATGATCCAACTTTGGCCTCAAACTGCACTCTTTTAACTGAATGTGGGATTTGAAATATCTGAAACTTGGCTGCTGTGAAAACAGCCATTTTGGGTAATATTAGATACGAGTATGTGCTATATTTCTATGCTAATATTATAGAGCGGAAGAGTCTGTGAGAGGCTTTGTAAGTTCATTTGTATGTTTTGGGTAATCTCCGGAACCGCTTACCCGACTTAAAAAAATATTTTTCTCAAACATTCAATGAAATATTGACGTTGTGTTATTCCCATTATGGGCTTCGAAAAGTGTCACGTTTCGGGCGCAGCGAGACGAGAGACCCGTAATGGCATTTCATACAAAATTGGAGGCCTAGGGACTGATGACCTGGTAAAGGTCGCGGGAGTCCGCTGGATGCGGGTGGCGCAGCAGCGATCAATTTAGCACTCTTTGGGGGAGGCCTATGTCCAGCAGTGAACGTCTTTCATTCGGCTGATATGATGATGATGATGTGTTGCGCACTAATTTTAATTTACACATGTGGTGTTGTATTTCTGGTACTAAATAAGGTCAACAGAGCTCCGGAGAATGCGCCGAGTTGAGAGTGAGTACCTGTTTCTGTCTCAAGTTGTCAACACAATGAATCCTCAAATCAATAAAGAGTCGGCAACGCGCTTGTGATTGTTTTTTTTTTTTATTGAAACATGAAAATATAAAATATGTGTACCGTAAATACATTATTTCGCCAGTGTGTTGGCGATGAGCTCGCTCGGTTTATTACAAAAGTGGGTATGTACATAGAAATTACACTGCACTACCACTAGGAGTTAAGGTTCCATAGGCTACGGTATCTGTTTAATATCAGGTAGGACGTATACTAATATACTGGTTTGTCACCTTCGTAGTATAAAAAAAAACTTAAGTAAGTGCTTCTTAACTTTTATGAATAAATCCCTACTTCTGTACCTACATGTGTTCTACAAGTAGTTGTGAACTTAAATCTAAGAGAATGTTAGAGTGTATTTACAGTAACCGTGCAGCGCGTTTAACATAATTAGCGTTCAACACTTTGCCTTTCAGAAAGAAAATGCCAACCACTTAAGTACGGGTACTTAAGTCCGGTTTTCGTGCTGGTATGGTAGTAGTAAAAGTTGAGATAATCACTCAATTTACTCGTTAGTCAGTTTTGGTGTTTATTTTACCAACCAAGACTAGACTTTTTTTCTCATATAAGTAGGTACCATTCGGCTTCTAAGCCGACATGCAACTTGGTCCAGTACCTCTCATGCATGAGAGGAGGTTTGAGGCTAGCATTGGGGCGTATATAGGCTGATTTATTATTTACTAGCTTCCGCCCGCGACTTCGTGATCGAGGACCCGGGATAAATATATTTTATATTTTAATCCAGCTATAAACTATCTTCGTGCAAAATATCATCAAAACCGGTTGAGCGAAAGCGTCATTGAGTTACAAACATCCAAACATCTAAACAAAAAAAGAATAGTAGGATAACTTGGTCAAATCGAGTCTCAAGCTACCTACCTATAGATGAACGCTAGCTTAAGAGTCCGCAGTAAGCTCGGCCGAATTTCACCTTCCCATACAAACGGAGTTTCTTTCTCATTTTGAAACTACGTGTTGGATTGTGAGGAAACTTTGCATATACAAAGACATGTGGTATATCTATGTCTGTAATTAGTTTATATGGTTCCAGTTTATAAAACAAACCAAATACAGCAAAAACAAGTTTAGTATGAAAAACTTAAATTCGCTATATTTTTTTACTATGGTATCTGAACCTACATAAACTAATTACAGACCTGGATATACTTCATGTAATTGTACATGCAAAGTTTCGTTACAATCCAACACGTAGTTTTAAAATGAGAGTGTAACTACGTTTGTATGGAGAATCGAGCTTACTGCGGACTCTTAATTGGAACAAATACAAATTACTTTTATTATCACTGAAATTAGCAGCACAAAGTGAGAGTATCCGAACCTAGCCCGGATCTATTCAAATATGTATAAAGCAGTCTTACTCATACTAGACGAGTTTACATTATTCTCAATTTCCACCAGATCTTTCACCCCTCTAGCTACTGGCTTGCAAAATTACAGCCGAGACCTTGGGACTACTATTTGGGATATTTATAGACCATTAGATTATCTTGAGACAGGCTCCAGACAAGCAAACTGCTGCCCATTCATCGTTTTAATATCAAAATACAGAATCAACTTCAAATTAATATTGTTTATTCAGAAGAAGTGATCACTTCCGACGGCTAAAATAGTCCACTCTGTCTTACAAATCAATTCTCGGAATCGCCGACTCATCATGATTCCGCCTGCAAAAATACATCGGGTAGCTACGCGTCCAATCGAATTAACAATACCTATTGCCCATGATTAACAAAACCGTACGTATATATAGTTAGGCCGGCAGACTGATGCGAAAAACACCAAGGTCAAATTTAAAGGCCTATCTCTTTCGCAAATCGAGAATTGCGTGTTCGGTCCCCCTTCAACATTCCTCCGGTCTGCCTTCCCCGATACTGGCATAAAGCAACTGAAATTATTACAACAAATGAACGTGCAAAATCAGTGGTGGGCGATTCAGCGTGGCGTGCAGTTCGATCGTGGCGAAGCAAGGCGCGGAGGAAACGTCAGAAAAATCGAATTTCCATGACGGCAGTCGAGGCTGAGGCGGCGTGGCGGCAACACCGCGAGACAGCGCCCGCGCGCGCAAAGCACGCCTCGCCACGCCGACGCAGGCCACACACCTGCCCAAAACGACCAGTGCTCAAAGTGTTAACAATCTCAAATGGTACATGGTGGGGTAATTAAGGGATTATGGGTTTGGCGTCCCGAGCTTGGGTCACTTTGTCGCCCGGCCACATAAATTCGGGCTCGTTTGTTTCTTTATTAAAAGGTGACGTCATTAACGCGGTTTTTGTATGTGATTACGATTACGAGTTGAGTCGATAAGCCCACAAAGTGCCCTACGGTTGCATTGTCTCATAATAGCGTATGTCATAAGTTGGATGCATATCGTGTATTCGGCAAATTACGGCCTTGATTTTTTATTGATTAATAAACCACTTATTGCATTGTTGTCGATGCCTTTTATCGGTCTGGTATTGCAGATGCCCTTTCAACATGGATTCAACCTTGTTTGCGAACTGTTGGCGGTTATTTTCAATGTAAAGTTGTGCTTTTGAAGTTATACGAAAAGTGGATAGGCAGGGAAACTTGTGCAAGTTGTGTATATTATCTGTTTGTAATTATGGTGTTGGTTGTAAGTTATCAAGTTTGGACTGTTATAAAGTGCCTAACAAGTACGGTTACGGCCTAGTTTTACACATATTGCTGCCTAAGTAAGTATAACTTAGAGAATAATTAAAGCGAATTCGATCCAACAAGAACAAGAACCCGAAGTTAAACGGCAAAATGTGGGATGATCTTAGAATATAGGTACTCTATTCTTGTTTGATCGAATGAATAATTACTCCCATAAATATAAGTTCCTGCTTTGTCAATATCCTAGTTTCCCGGTTTTGTGGATGTTTTTTTTAAAGGTACAGGTAAGTATTTATCATTTATCGGATTATTATTTTCATTAATTCATCATCATCATGTTCATCATCGGTATATACGTCCCACTGCTGGGCACATGTCCCCTTATTGATGCGGTGGAATGGGCAGCAAGCCCCACGCGGGCGCTGACCCAGTGTGTAATAATACATACGCATTAATTAACATATACACACGGTTAATATACGTAACTGAACCACTGTAAACCATATCATATAAAATAACATAGCATATTACAGTCGCCATCAGATATATGAGCGGCCAGAGTACTCACAACGATCTGAACACGAGTGTAATGCCTCCAGAATAGAAACGTGCCCAGATATTTGTGAGCACTGGCCGCTCCGATATATCTGATGGCGTTGGCGACTGTACAATTTTAACCAACTACGAATAAAAGTTTGAAAATAGAGGAAACTTTTAGTATCAGTTCCTAAACTACATGCCTTCAGGCTCACCAGTTATTAAAGGCTCCTACACAAACAGACATTCAGAAACTAAGTATGTATGACCCCACACTAGGCTAGGTCTGTCCCGTGGAAACCAATACAAATAAAGAACAGTCCACGCTTAGAATAAAAAAACAACAAAGCATAAAAAGTATTACAATCTACGAATTAATGTATTATTCTAAGGTAATTGCAATGCTGGGTCATACACAGAATTACGTTTCGTTTCGTTTGTCCTGAGGACTTTACCAAGGTTAAGGGCTACAAAGCCTAATATTCGGTTCGATTCTTAATCCGCGTAAACGGCGTCTCGGCTTAAATAATAGTACATTACGTACCTAGGGCGGTGAATTTCGGTTCGGGCCACAAACACCTGCGATCTGAGGCTTTACGAATTACCGCCCGTGGTGCGTACACAATTTTACGTCTTTTCTTGGGTGTGAAGTGAGATTTGGCGCTGCGCCCGTGGGCGGTAAATCTCACTTACCGCCCAGAGTGACGTAATAGTACATTGTTTGACGAGGGGCGGAAGTGGAATATTGCGAACAAGAGTCTATCAGAAGCCCGACGCCGAAGGCGGAGGGCTTTTGATGACTCGCGTTTGCAATATTCTTACGCCCGTGTTATACACAATGTTTTTCATTACATTTGCGAGGAAACAAATACATTTTAGATGAAATTAATACAAATCGTAATAAAAACTGCAACATGTCAGTCGTCCATTTTGTTGAATTTGACGTGAGGCGCGTATGGCAAAGACCCTTCGGTAGGTATACAGCCACGATTTGAAAACACTTAAAAACATTTTACATAGACACATATTAAATCTAACTTAACTACATATTAAATCTGTAAATAATTCAGTTAAACATGTTTAAGTAGTTTTTTAAGTTTAAATTTATTTATAAATACGTTTTCAGACATCGTATTTGATATAAAAACCTCTTTGCTCTGTAACTGCCGCATGAGTGACAGATACAATTTAAGAAAAAAACCATTACGCCCGTGGGCGTAACACAGGCTATTACAGCTCTGTATGTCTGCGCATTATGAAGCCCTTTTCGAGCAAGTGTGATGAAAAAACATTTATATGCATGCAAACTCTTTAATATTGACTACAGGTAAGACGAATTTTGTTTTAAACACTGTGTAAGACTATTGACCCTGCTTCTAAGTTCAGCTACATACGTAAAATAAAAATTAATTGTATTTTTTTGATGGAAAAAGTTTATAAAGTATATACCACTTTGCTTGGAAATAAAGAGTAAAAACGTTAAAAAAAATATATTGAACACGCGTGACCGATAAACTTTCTTCCCATAACCAAAAGCCCCGAACATGTAAGTAATGCCAAGTTAACAACACAATTACTACCACAGAAAACAATATGAGACGTACGAGTATATATGTATCTTCCGAAGATAAAGCGTTCTGACGTTTGTATTAACGGATTAGGTATATTATATTCCTCATGTCTGATATCCCGACTTTTACTTTTCTCTCCTTTATTCTGATTAACATTACAAAGAATGTTCTAGTTAGGATTGTTTTATGTCGTCCGATCTTCGTGTGGGTCATATGTACTTAATATCTATAAGAAACGTACAACCTTTACTACTTTAGAAAAGGGTTACTTTGATGTTTTAGAATAGGTTTTTTATTTGTATTAGGACTGTTTTCAAACATGCAATGAAATATTGACGTTGTGTTCTTCATAATGAGCTCGAAGTGTCACGTTTCGGGCGCAGCGAGACGAGAGACCCGTAATGGCATTTCATACAAAATTGGAGGCATAGGCCTGCAAGATGGTCTTTTTTAATTTCCATTCCACAATTTGTGGCAGCGGATCACGATGTTCAGCCATGAAAATTAAAGTTTGATTTCGGGGAGTTTTTTTAATTTATTTCATTGCATGTTTGAGAAAAGCACTATACATACTTCGGCCTGAAAAGGGGTTGCCAGCCTCATAACTATCCGACCTCGCTACGCTCGGCCTATGTACTCGTCCGGCAACCCCTTACTTCCCGGCCTCTGTAGTAATGTACTATTAAAACAAAGTTACTACCGACTTCACTTCAGTAATCCGCCAAGCCACATTACTGAACATTTCAACGTTTCTCCAGGCTCCCATGGTCATCAGATCCTGACCTGGAGGCCATGGGAAGATTACCCTTTTAAACCAAAAATATCTTTTTCCAAATCGGTCCAGGCACCTTCGAGTAATCGTGAACATAAAAAATAAAAGATTCCGACGAATTGAGAACCTTCTCCTTTTTTTACGTCTATTAAAAAGAAGTACTATTTGAGATAAGGTTAAGGGGCTACCCGAGGTTTTCATTCATTTAAAAAAATTAATACTTAATTTTGTATGATTTTTTTGATTATTGTCTAAAATAAACACTTATTTCGTATCACTATTGACGTGAAAGATCTAACATATACGAGATCTATATATTTGGGTTCGTCTATGACGTCTCTAAAAACGTGTCTAGGGCTTTTCATTTTTAAATAATTAACACAAAAGTTATGGCCAGAAAACTGGTTTTCTGGCCTAAAATTGTTCCACCTTGATGCGAAATATCTCGAAAACAATAAACTTTGAAGTAAATATGGGATAGCCGTTGTTGTTAATATAATCAGCTAGAAAAACATTAGAAATCTAAGGGATTCTGATTGAAGGTCATTGGCGTATGGGAGCCCCTTAATGGAATCAAGTATGTACACAGCAAGATAGTTGATTCATATTTACACTGCCACGGGTCACGCGAATAAAATAAATATAACTAGGAAAAACCGGCCAAGTGCGAGTCGGACTCGCGCACGAAGGGTTCCGTACCATTATCTATAAAAACGGGAAAAAAGCATGTCTGTTGTATGGGAGCCCCACTCCGACTCACACTTGGCCGATTTTTTAGTATTTGTTGTTATAGCGGCAACAGAAATACATCATCTGAAGATTTCAACTGCCTGGTGACAGACGGACAGACAGACAGACAGCGGAGCCTTAGTAATAGGGTCCCTGTTTTACCCTTTGGGTACGGAACCCTAAAACGGCCGATCAAAGACACCCCTCTAATCAAAGTTAAATTAATGATGAAATAGTGTTAGCCACATGTTTGTGTGTTTGCTTGTGACGACTGCATGGAATACCCAAAATTATGTCACAATATTTAGTAACGTCCCAATGGTTGACACTTTAATAAATATTGTTATCAAGTATTTATTTAGGTACGCGATAATCCTTAAATTAAATGACTATAAATGAAAATAACTAAAGCTTAACATTAAAAATGATTTTGACTTAGGATTAAATTATTATTTATAAGATCTTGTAACCATATTCTTGCAAATGAATTATGTCATTTCATTACAACAAGTCTCAAGTACTAGCCAGTGTTGAGGACTGGGGCGTTAACATGCACTGGACCTCATAGGTGAATTTACTAAAAGTGACACAAGGAAATAAGGAAATCTAATGCTTGATTCTCAATGCCACGTAAACGTTTTAGCGCGACGCTCTATGGGCGTACATTATGCAATTATATTAGATACATAGTTAAAATCATAGTGTAAAAAGTTAAATATTGTGACAGATAGTTTTTATAGAGACTCGTACCTGCAGACAAACTGTTCAAACAGTTTTGCAGGAAAATGTAATACATTAAGTTTTGTATCCCATTGTTTAGTAATAATAAATAAAAAATTAAAAACGATTGATTGCTCCGGCTCCGTTCATATGAATCTGAAAGTATATCAATACTTTCACACCTATAGGTACAACATAGTTTCATTCAATTTTGTTTAGTAGTCGTGCAGACTGTTGTGTTTATTTTGCAAATTGCCCAAGTCATACATATTAAAATAAAATTAAACGGGTCACTTACGTTTTCCAGATCAAAAATCGCTCGACATGTTTCGAACCTATTTGCGGTTAAAATCATGAGCACACGCGTTTCCGGCGCGTTAAAGACCTTAAAAACATGAAAACGTTTTCATTATAAGTATTTTAATATGTCTAACTCTCAAGGGAGTTTTCTTTAATACATTTTCAAAATATTTTTGTTTTCATGTCCGTATATTTTATATCATCAACCCTGGAGTTAATTTTGTGAATGTCGAAGTGATAACTGTCCTGGGTATACCATATGAAAGTTTAAATCTGGGTCAGTGGACGCACGCGATGGTTAACTTTCACTGTGCTTATATCTGCCATTAATTTACATATTACTAATGTAATTAATAAGGGACTTATACACTTTGAAATGATACATTTACATAAATTTACAGTCAGCCAGTAATATATTAAATAAATATAGAAGTATACTAGTGCATGTGTATTTATAGATAATACATATGTGGAAAAAAGTCTAATGCCAATAGGGTTAGTTTTCCCTCTGGGTTGAAAGGTCAGATGGCAGTCGCATTCGTAAAACTTAGTACCTAAGCCAATCCTTGGGATAAGGTGCCAAAGCGGACCCCGGGCTGCATTAAGGCATAACCGAGAAAACAGCTAGGAAGATTGATTTTGACATATATGGGATAAAATCTTGATTTTATTTTTGTTAAAAAATTATTTATTTTAGGGGTCATAATATTTTACAAGTAGTTGAAAGATTAACACTTTAATTTAAAAAATGCTGCATCTAAGCGCTTAGCACTGGTTAGATATAAAACGGCCGGAGCTGCGTTTATAAATAAAACATAATATAATAAAAAAAATATTCTGTTTGACCCCCGACAAGTTTCTATTTGAGCCTAGCCACGTATACAGACAGCTACACTATCTCAGGGTCAAATTAGCGGCTTGTGGACTAACACAATGATTTATTCAAGTCATTTTGCCCAAACGTATATTAACTTCTAAAGTTAAGTTCATCAAAATCATTGAAATGGCGTATTTATGCTGTAGAGCCTAAAGTAAAATCTTCGTCGAAGACCAAGGCAATCGGTCCAACAGCCACGCGAGCAACTTTAACTTCATAGAACAAACTCTTTATTTTTTTATTTTTTCATGTTTCGTTAGTACACAATAAAACTTCATGAAAAAAGATTTTCATTTTATTTCCTCGCAATCGAAGTGAAAAGTAGAGTGTACAATTCGTCCATAAAACCCATTTTACACTCGATTTTATATCCATCCGAGCGAGCTTGCGAGGAAATGTCTCGCGTAAAATGGTGCGTTTTATGCACATGTTGTACAATCTACTATTATGCAACTGTTGTATAAGTAGGATCTAAAAACGCGAGTGTCGTGAGTTGCGATGCGAGCCTTGGCGAGCATCGCAATTAAAGACGCCACGAGCGTTTCTAGACCAAGTTATAAACCGTTGCATACAATACTTTTTCTACGACTAATTTTAAATAAATAGCATTTGAATTTTCAGGCAGTAAGTTTTCCGTTAGTTCTATTACTACTCACACAATTTCTTCAGCGGTGCAGTTATTTTCTTCTTCGTCCATTTTAAAAGGAACGTACACATTTTTCTTCACTTCACAAACACTAATAAAATCTTAATAAGTTGTGAATAACGAATAGTTATCATATTTCGTCTTTTAATTTTGCATTGGAACTTTGGTGGGAAATTAGAAATATGACATATTTACACCTCTTGTTTATGGTCTGTTTTGTTTTTAATTTCCTTGCACTTGCCATCCGAACGAAACTAAATCCGGATCCGAACCGAATCGGATCGGTTTTTATTTATAAATAATACCAATAATTGGTGAAATAGGTATATTAACACACAATACATGATCATTTATTTTTATTTTAGTAAATAATTTATGTTCTACAAATGTTTGATAGTAAATAAAAACTTTTTATTTCGAAAAATTTGCGTATGAAGTTGGTACCACTGCAATATAGCGGCCGATTAAAAAAAAGTTAGCTTATTTGACATCGTGGTAAACAGTGCTTTTATGAAAAATGTATGAACCTTAAAAGTACGCTAAACAGTGCGTTTATGGGCCATAGAGCATAGAGTTTTTCGACGAAAAACAGCCTATATAAATAACAGATAACGAAACAGGAGTAGAAAAATTGGTTTAATTTTTTTAATTATTAGTATTTTATTCTTAGGGAACCACGAACATTTTGATAATAGATACGTGCTTTAAAGCCATTGACGGATAGCCAGAATATCAGAATTACTTCATCATGCTGGTTGCGCACATCAAATATGTGTGCATAATGGTTTCCCGTCGTTTTTTATCGGAAATGTTCGTATTTGTCATGCTACTTCAGTCCACTTTTTGTACCGAGACTGACTGAAATAGCAAAACACGGTCGTACGTTTCCGTGAAAATACGATGGGAAACCATTGTGATTATTCACTACAACTGTACATCGGTGTTATGACTGGTCAGCGAATGCACAATCTCTGTAACATATTGCATCGCTGGCGTTCTATTCCCTTCGCCAGTTTGCGGCTAGAATCCATTACACGCCACTACACATATACAAAGCATTCGGCGTAGCCCAACCAAAATGTAGCCATAGTTGGCAATCCAACTATCGATCATAAACCATTAGGTGTCGCAGTGTGGATGGGTGCAACGTGCTTATTAAAATCGCATTACGACGATCCGATTCTAAACGTGTTTTGAACTTATTGAAATTATATTACGTACGTCTTTTCTACGAGTATACGCTACTTTTTGCGTAAGCGGATAGACTGGAGCGTTAAAATGTGAGGCGCTGTGATTGCAAAGGGATTGGTGTTAAATTGAAATGGAATTTTTAGTTGGGTGATAGTGGTTTAGGTGACAATCTAGTATTATGGCGGCGGCGAAGTAATGGCAGGGGTGGATTACGGTTGATCGTTCAGAAACATGGTTCATATGAAATATGTATGTTGTGGGGAAATCGCTGTTACGACTTTAATTACACAGATTGTACTCCAGACAATGGTTTCAATCAGTTCTAATGGACGGATGAATGAATGAAATGGCTTTCTCTTGGCCGCTTGGAGTTGTTGAGCTTAGTCTATACTAATATTGTAACGCAAAAAGTAAGTGAGGTTGTAGCTTCGTAAGTTTGCATGGGGGGAGGGGGGGGGGGGCGTGGAGGGTAATCTAAAAGACCACTTACCCATTTCAATGTTGTGGACTCTACAGTGTACCTACTTGAATTACTTTATATCACATCTTGTTTTCTGTTCCGAGAGGACGCCTGTGCCAATCAGTGGGCATAATGGCTGTTTTTAGGATTCCGTAGCCAAATGGCAAAAAACGGAACTGTCTGTCTGTCTGTCTGTCCGTCTGTATGTCACAGGCATTTTACTCGAAAACTATAAGGTGTATTTGAATAAAATTTTGAGGATAGGTGTATTTTGTTAAGGCATCAAATATAATGACCACCAAAAAATGCTTTGATACCTATAAAGATAAGCTCTTTTACCAAACAAATATACTGAACACCAAAAATAGTAATTCTACCATTACAATAGTACTAGCTGTTTTAGTAACGATTGCACATTAAATTGTATTCGAATACCAAATTTAGTAAATGATCACCAAATCTTAGCGAGCAAATTAATACAATATTTCTACCTAAATAACCCACTATGATTGCCATAAAGTGTATGCATGTTACCAAATAAAGTATAATGATGCCAAATTTACAAGTGCTTTTTTAACCTGATGGGCATTTGATTGAATAAACGCTTCTGTTTTTTTGGTAGTGGTTAATTAATTTAGGGAAATTGAATTTCAGGTTAGTAAACATGTTCTAGTAATTTAAATTATTCCTTCTTTATAGCGATCGAAAGTTAAAAATAGCTGCCAAAACCCAAATCAGCGCACCCCACTTCCACGTGGTCTCGTCTGTCCTACCCCTACAGTGTATATAAAAGCCCGCGGAGACAGAAGGTCGCGAAGGAGGTCCTGAGTTGAACGAAGGGCCGACGAAGCGAGTTTCTGGCGGGAGCCCGGGCGGAGTGCGGGAGACTGAGTCCCAGAAACGAAAGCATTTTCTTTAATAGGATAGTAAGATGTTATAATTTGAGTTATTATTTCACATTAATAGGAGATACAATTTTGGTGATCATTTACTATTTTTGGGTTAGCAATGATTTATTAGGATAGCATTTTCTTTAATAGGATAGTAAGATGTTATAATTTGAGTTATTATTTCACATTAATAGGAAATAAAATTTTGGTGTTCATTTAGCTATTTTTGGATTAGCAATCATTTATTAGGATAGCATTTTCTTTAATAGGATAGTAAGATGTTATAATTTGGGTTACTATTTTACATTAAAATGGAGATAAATTTTGGTGATCATTTACTATTATTGGCAGTAAAAAGTATTTTTTTGGCGTTATTTTTGACTATATCTGGTGGTCCGTTAAACGTGAATAAAGTCGGAGATAATCGCCTCGAAAGTCACTAAAATTGTGTCACCCCGCTCTAATTTTTGAACCGTGTATTTTAAAAATATGAAAAAAATCATGCTCATAGGGCTTATTAAAGTCTCTCAGCGAAAATTATTTTGAACAAGATCGGTTCAAAGGTTTTTGAGATATTTCAAAAAAACTGCCTTCCTTAAAAAAAATGACGTAAGTGCCATAAGAATTCAGTAACGATACGACCTTTTTAATAGGCACGGAACCCTCGTTGTGCGTGGTCCGACACGCACTAGGCCACTTTATTATTGTTGTTGTTGGTCCAACGAAATACTTATAAATTGCATGGCTTAATACACTCGTTATTAGGTGCGTACCTACTTAACACCAAAGTTTACTTTTTACCTCTTAATCAGACATCAAACCGATAAACAGTATTTTCCCAGGATAAAATAATACTGTTAAGTATACTTCAATAGCTACCAATATTTCCAATTACAGCATTGGAAAAGAGATTTTAAACCACAATGTGGCTTTACACCGCTCGCAACGAGTACTCTGAAATCCGGTTGTAATACCACCGTACAGAACCAAACGGTCTTACCTCACTAGGAATTTCATACAAGTTACGTCTACCTGGTACAAGCGGGTAGGATCGTATAGGGACCCACGTTCGCTTATTGCACCCTTCACTTGCAAATCGGTTTCGTAAAACTAGTCGAGGCTGCGTCATAGGTTCTGATAGTTTATATTAGCTTTTGTAGTCGCGGCTTTGTGTTTTCCTGGCATGGCGAAGTGTCCTGTTCTCCTGTTCCTGTACGTAATGATAGGTATAACATTTATTGATACAACGTAACATTTAATATATGTACATCAACATTGGATATAACACTTTACCCATTTTAAAGGCTCTTGACAATATTTCATTCGTTAAGACGCTGTCAACACCAAAATGCCCTTGAGGATTCATGATACCATTGTCTATTTGTATCAGAGTAAACCAGAGGGCCAGGTTTTAGAAGATAATAAATAATAGACAAATATTGAAATAAAAAAAGTGTGAATTATTTGTGAAATATGACTCGTTAGCTGTTTAGGTATGAAGGTATGAATATATTGAGTTCATGTTTTTAATTGCAGACCCATACGTCAAAAAATAAAGAAAGTTGTCTTTATTTTTTTCACTTTTAATGATGATTTTAAGACCAATCTCTGCAATAATTTTCTATCAAGCCGATTTCATCAAATTTATCGAGTCCGTCCACGATCTTTGAAATATGATGAATATTAACATATATTTTTTTGGATGTGCTAGGATAAATAGTTTTTCTTAAAAAACTGCTTAAATAACATCAATTTCAACAAAATTCGGTTTTGTTAGCCTCTTAATACGTAGTCAAGAGCCTTTAAAATTGGTATAGAGCGTCAATTTTGTAAATGATAATTCAATTGATATTTATTTTAGTTTATATTTATTAAGTATGTGCAAGATGATCACTAACATTAAATAAATTAAATTAAAATTAAGTTAAATCTAAAAAGGCCAATTCCATGTAAATTTCATCCCCATCGTACATGTACATCAAACGTAGTGGATCGAACTTAAATACAGTTTACCACGCACTTACGCGAGAGAG
This sequence comes from Epinotia ramella, assembly GCA_947578815.1. Taxonomy (NCBI): domain Eukaryota; kingdom Metazoa; phylum Arthropoda; class Insecta; order Lepidoptera; family Tortricidae; genus Epinotia; species Epinotia ramella. Next base: position 8,661,337 of record OX388211.1, on the reverse strand, counting down.
CGTGTCTGAACCAATTACTCGCTTTTAGTGCATAGCATTGTACTCACTCTGTAGCGAAACTCCTTCAAAGGTGATAATAATGCGTATGTTTGAAGATTTTATTCATAAGATTTTGAAGCGTATTGCGTATGTTTGAAGAAATAATATTAATTCGTATTTTTACTTATTATACTTAATGTACCGGCACTTTTGAGGTCAAGCTTAAATATTCAAAGTCAAACTCATGTAAGCTTAGGATAGATTTAACCAAATAGGAATAAGGACCTTGGTCAAACGTCAAATTGTACAGAACATTATTCTCGTTAGCTTGGTTTGAGCCGACTCTTCTAACAAGTCATAAAATCGTAATATTGATGACAGCTATAATGAAAATGAAATACATGAAAATGACTACGAATACTACATAATCCTGTTATTCATATTCAACCGATAATAATCTCCATTCGGCTAACGAAATCCCACGCCAAATATTACTGCAACCTTGATGTACCAAAATACTAGGCATTGGAAATCGCCGTATTTTGAATAGTAAATACATATGTATTTTGCCGAAATAAAATACGAGTTGATCTTATTACCTCAGTCGATATTTGAATTGCCCTTTGTCTTAGTGACCAGTATTCAGAATGATTTTGATTGCAGAACCTTGTAAAAGTTTGCTATGTATTCTGCTACGGATAAAGTGAGTAATGTTTTCCCTGTCAAAGTCTTCATGACATTGGCATTAGATAGGTACCTAGAAATTCATTATATCTGTGGCGAAGTCTTTTCCCTTTAGCAGGTAGCTAAATATATGTTTGACATGCTAAATCAACGTTAGTACATGTTGATTTACATTATTATTTAACCCGATTTTAAATAATAATCTAACGCGATGTTTATTTACCTTTATTTCTGACGTTTGCTCCGGGTTGCACCGGTCATGGTCGCAGACTATGACTATCGTCCTAGCAAGTTGTCAACGGTGATATGGGCGTTATTGAGACCCGTGTAAAATAATAATTTAAATATGTGTATATAGCGTGGGAGAGTAAAGTTCTTTAGCACAATTTTAATTTAGAAAAAGTTGTGTAATATAAAACTTAAATAACTTTACGTTTTTTTTATATAATCAGATTGTTTGTTGTATGCAGTGCAGGAGCCGTATGTCATGACTTTTTCTAAAATTAAGACTCGTTCCCATAGCTTATATACATGACAATTTTACTGTCGCCTAAAAATGACAATCTGCCGTATATATTTTTTTACTTTTTTTAAGTAGTATAGCAGGTCGGTCACGTAACGCATTGTATGAACGCTAGGTAGACCTAAATGTCAATTTGTATATGGAAAAATGACAGTTGGACCGTCCTAACGCGCGTTGGAAACGCTAAGTACATGATTACCCCTCAGACTATTACTTCATAGCGCTCGTTATTCATATTTATGAATCAACAGTAAGGAAGTAGTATACAGCGATTATGTTTCCTGGTCAATTAAGAAATGAATGATGAATTGACATTATCGTGTGAATATTAACAAGTCGCCGAAATATTGCTATTAGAAGCAGTAGAAGTGAATTAAACCACGTATTCAGTATTCTCTTTTACAGACTCGATTATCATCGTTTTTTTTTTCGAAGCCTTTATAGTGTCCCACTGGGCAAAGGCATCCGATTATCATCTGACAATGAAAAATTCGCCGTACATTTCCAGGTGGTTTTCATTGTTCCCTTTTGATACCGTACTTTGGCACTCTTTGGGAGAGGCCTATGTCCAGCAGTGGACGTCTGTCGGCTGATATGATGATGATGATGACAGGTAAAGCTATTTAATGATTGTGAACCATTAATCTCATTATCACGAAGACATGATTGAACTATTCCCAAGAGAGAAAAGCGTAACATTTTCACTTCTATATTTCTTAGCGAAATGTTTCGTTGACAATAGACAGAGGCCATAAACATCATCGTTAATAATCGGTATTTCTAACCTTACGGCACAATCAATCAGCGCTTTGTGGGACATAAAACATTCTTTATGCGCTTCAATACTTGTCAGTCGAATGTAAACCGTATTGTTAATACTTAGGAACCATCTTTCAAGTTTTTTTGTATTTGTAAGCCATTGTATTTTCTGGTACCATCGCCAACACAATTAAGTGAGCATCTGCGCACTTTATGTGCATTGTAATAAAGTTCAATATAACTATAGGATGGTCAGTTAACTGTGTTGGGGTTTGTACGTCCAGAAAATGTTCATTATAATAATTCCTGTTATTATGATGTACCTGTCTATTTATATAAACTATATAAATAAATCGACGACCGCTTTAGCCTAGTTGGTAGTGACCCTGCCTACGAAGCAAGAGGTCCTGGGTTCGAATCCCGGTAAGGGCATTTATTTGCGTGATGAGCACGAATATTTGTTCCTGAGTCATGGCCCCGTAGCATGGATGGCGTTATCACGCGATAAGTGACAGGATAGGCGCGTCGTCTCGTTCTATCGAACGGTGTCAGCTAGGGACGGAAGCTCTATCCTGTCACTTATCGCGTGATAACGCCATCCATGCTACGGGGCATGGATGTTTTCTATGTATTTAAGTATTTATTTATCTATATAATTATGTTTATCGTCGTCTAGTACCCATAGTACAAGCTTTGCTTAGTTTGGGACCAGGTCGATTAGAGTAAGTGTCCCCTAATTTTTTTAATTTTTTTTTTTATTAAATACAATCGGACCCAAATTCAACTCGTGCGTATAAAATCTAACACAAATCCAACAAACCCCATAGTAAGCTCAATAAGGCTTGTCTTAAATACTTAAATTCGTAGAAAATATCCAAAACTGTGAAACAAATGTATGGAACGCCACAAATATTAACCCTTTCGCTCCCAGGAACCCGCCTAGCGGGTGCCTACGCCGTAGTCGCTTTCCGCTACATATGAGGAAAACCACAGGATTGGCTACGAGCGTAGCGCGTAGCGATTCTTGGCAGGGATGGTGTCAAACTTATCACAAAAATATTTGTCCTTACCAGGATTTGAACCAAGTACCGTCAGTTTCATAGCAGGATCACAAAAAAAATGTTATAATGGGTACATCCAATAGTGATAAACAATCTATGTGCGCTTATTATATTGGTGCTTCCCGCCCTTACATATTTGATGCTAGTACGAGTGCGTTTTCGTCAAAAAGAAATTTTGTACCCAAGTTCTACGGCTGCGTAGACGTGCTACGCCGTAGCTATTAACACAGTAATTGCCCAGAATCGCTACGCGCTACGCTCGTAGCCGATCCCGTGGTTTTTCTCGTAGGTAGCGGAAAGCGACTACGATGGTCTGACGCATATATGTCGTCACGGGCCTGGAATGGGTTAACACATTCATTGCCCAGAATCGTTACGCGCTACGCTCGTAGCCGTTCCCGTGGTTTTCCTCGTATGTAGCGGAAAGCGACTACGGCGGTCTGACGCATATGTGTCGTCACGGGCCTGGAATGGGTTAAGCTACAAAGCGGTTGTTGAAATCTCTCATATCGTAATTATAATGATGGAAATAAACAAATGATTGATTGATGGACAAGAATATATTTCGCAAATACAAATGACGACTAATAAAACAAAAGCCTGAAGCAACTTCATTTTATTAATCTTTGTTATATACTAGTTGCCCGCGCGGCTTCGCCCTTTTATTGCAAAGAATGCAGGCTCACCAGGCGAATAAAATTTTGCCCGCTAGGAGTGCAAAAAAACGCTACGTATAGCGCTACGGATGTAGCAAGGCAGTGAATGGGTTAATTGTCCACCAACTCTAATGTTTTCCTATCTTATTCCTTGGAAAAGTCCCGTAGTTATTATTTATAAGCAGACATCGTAGCATTTTCGTTGCGGCATGGTTGTGTTAAAGGAGTTGGTGTTACGTCAACAATCAAAAATGGTAAGTAGGGTTAATTAACGTTATTAACGCTAATTGAGCATTACGATTGAAATTATTTATACCAATTCCATCAACAACACTACGTTGCACTGAAAATGCTACAAAATTTACGATGTCTGGTGATAAGTTTGTATGGAAGGAAACGTTTAAATATTATAGCTTAAACGACATGTGCCAAATTCGGAGGCAAATCCAACCTACTAGAACCACGCGACTCGTTTAATAACAATAAAATCGTAACCCAATAACGAATATCACTTGAACTGTATCGGCGTATACCCCAATGAATGAGGATTATTTGCTTTTTGGTGAGCTCTTCCTAATCTTGCACTTACTTATATATTTTCGCAATGTATGTTATTGAATTGACCCGTGTGGTGTCGGGTTAGAATTTCACCACCCCCTTTCTTCCCGTGGGTGTCGTAAAAGTCGACTAAGGGACCATAGGGTTCGGTCGATAATAAATACTACTTCAGTGTTTGTGGGCGATGGGCTAGCAACTTATCACTGCATTATCACATTTTTTTCGATCTGTTATACCCACATTTATGCTAAAAGTGGCGCTGGAACATACGTTTCATGTGCTCTGCTTACCCCTTTTGGGAATAAAGGCGTGAATGTATGTATGGACGTTATTGAACAAGGGAGCGAAGCGAACGAATTCACTGCTTCAGTTTGGGCCGAGATTCTTTCGTATGTCTGTTTGTCCACCTGTTTTCCTCTACAGGCCCCGTATCATGGTCGGCCTTATCACGCGATAAGTGACAAGATAGAGCAGAGCGTCTGTCACTGGCTGTCACCGTTCGATAGAACGAGACTGACGCTCTATCTTGTCACTTATCGCGTGCTAAGGCCGACCATGATACGGGGCCAGGTTTCTCAACCGATTGTCGTGAAATTTTGTGAGCAGGCATAATATATTTTTTAATTCAGGCTCGTGAGTTCTAAAGCTCACAGAACCTCTAGTTTATAAGGTTATTTCATATTGTGAAGAGATGACTCTGAATCTATATAGGAAACCGTGAAAGAAACAGAGATTTAAATTGCCACCTAGCTTGCTTATCACATTCACTGCCAAGAATGGCTACGCGCTACGCTCGTAGCCGATCCAGTGGCTTTCCTCGTATGTAGCGAAAAGCGACTACGGCATAGGCACCCGCTAGGCGGGTTCCTGGCAGTGAAAGTGTTACACAGAAACTAAACACCACAGTAGAAAAAAATTAACCTGTTTTTTACAGTTACGTTCGTTCTCAACCAATTTTATGTTGACTTCTTACTTTTCAGTTATCATCATCAAACTTTTTGATGTCTTGCTGTTAGGGTCTGGGGCCACAAGTTCAATTGATTCTGATCATTCATGCCACATGATTAGAGCATCGCAATTATTTGGCTGGATAGAGACACATGTTTTATTAGGGCAAGATATTTGACACCAAGGCCATTGTCAACTTAGCAATATTCTCTTGTTTATCTGTCAAAATCGGAATAATACAGGCATCAGAGTAGGGATACTGAGGTATTTGTTCATATACATACATTACAGATACGTTCCGTCAGTCAAGTATTGGTGGGATACCCAGAGCAACCCATTCACTGGTCTAACCGGTCGGAATTTGTTTTTACTGCCCCGACTTAAGTTCAAAGAACGTTCAGATCGTCCGATAGCCGGGCACGCGAGTGGGGTAATGTGTTACGTGGCTTTCGTAACGCGGGCGAAGCGGTCAAGAAACAAATGACGACGCTAAAGACAGGGGTAGAGTTACTAACGGTGTTCGTGGGTCGTTTTTTTTGTCCCTTTCTATTATTGACTGAATTTTGTAAACGTGGGTAGGTTGGCAGAGCTCGTGATTCTGCGTAATATAAATGCAATAGGTTACAATGGAAAGATAAAATCGTCTAGGAAATAAAAGTTAGCCCAATTACTTAAAACAATGCTTAGAATATAATAGAATATAATACATTTATTTTGCAACAACAACGGGAATTTACATCACATAAGGCTTAAATCTAAACAAGGAATTTAGTGCCACGTCGCTGATATTTAGTGGATCCGCTTAGCAGTATGTACATAGGAGTGCTAGGTACATAAACATGCATAGATGACGCGTGCGGCGACACGAGTCACGAGCTGTCAGGCGCGTATAGATACGCTCGTGCTTGTACATCAACATTTCTATGCTAGGCCATGTAAAAGTATTTATTTTTACGGTCGTCAATTACCTACACAGGGTGTGGCCTGGAATAGGAGCAAAAAAATTAACGGTAGGTTATTGAGCTCGTGAGCAATTGTTTCCAGGTGGTTTTAAAAAAAGTTATTTTTTTATTTTATTTTCTTTAAAGTAAGTTTACGTGTATTTTTTCTCTTCTGGGGTGACACAATTAAATAGTTTTTTTATTTCAAAAACACTCAAAAAATACCAAAAAATATGAAAAACCACAAAAATATCTTTTAAAAACAAAAATGCAAAAACTATGACTCATTACATGTTGTTACCTCAATCTTCATTGACTGCTGTATATACTGTGATCTCGTGGTGCCATGATTCATTACAAGGTCATAAGTCATAGCTTTAGATCAACATTTCTCCGAATTAAAAATATATTTAAAAAAATTGACACAAGGGCTGCAGATGCTCTAAGGCAGCGTCCTTTTAAATATTTGCTCCTGTTACATGTCACACGCTGTACCTATATGCTTGTTAATAAAACCTCTTCTTCACGCCCCTGCTCGAAAAAGTGTCAAAAGGTAGTCAGAATTCAGGTTAGCTTCAAAACTGCAGTTAGACGTCGCACGAACAGGCCTCCTATTTATTCAAACTGTCCAACAATGTTTTTGTAGTCCAGATGGAACAGCGATTCGACCAATCACAGGTGACCGCGCTCTTTTGTTTAGTATTATGATCTCAATTTTCATTTATAATTATTTCCAATTTCCTCGCAGTGCACTGATGTAATGTCTCGGCCAAAAGTGCAATATACTGCTCTGGACTCGTTTCCTTTTGCCTCCTTTCTAGCCTCTACAACAATGTTTCTACTATTGTTGAACTTGATTGTGCTATAACGTGTCTAAAACTCAATGTTTTCTAACCTGAGGCATTGCAATGGCTTTGGAGGGAATATGTTCACAAGGGTTGCATTGTTTGACTAGAGCTTGTTATACGTAGGCACTCAGCTAACAATGGGCGTATTTGCGAAGGATACTTATAGGTAGGTCAGATATTCTGTGCTTCGGCATTTTGGCACAGCCTGGCTAGGCATTGAATATTCCAGGAGTGGGTATAGTAGGGCCGAAACTGTAGAAGTAAATTCTGCCAAACGCAAGCAATAAACGACTATACGCAATAGGTATGAAGGTAGTTTTTTGCTTGCTAACTTGCAACTTTCAGATTAATTGTTTAAATGTAATTTGAGGTAATGAATGATTGTTTAACTATTAGATGGGATTATTTAGATATTAACAATAAAACTATAAGACTAAGTAAGATGGTAAAATATAGATTATAACGAACTAACTAATTATTATTAATTAAACGCCAAGAATGAACGCTAGGCCTTAGCCTAAGGGCTAGGCTAAGGTACTACATAAAACCCAGAAACTAATATCGGACAGTCCGCGAGCAGTCGGCCGTAACTCATTCAGCGGTAATCACGACATGCGTCAGTGGACTACGGCCGATTTTCGCCACATATGGAGATTAAGCTGCTACGGACGAGGGCGTAGCGCTATGAGCATTTTTTAACACGTTCACTCCGAGGAACCCGCCTAGCGGGTGCCTACGCCGTAGGTACTTTCTGCTACATACGGGGAAAACCACAGGATCGGCAACGAGTGAAGCGCGTAACGACTTTTCGCATCGAATGAGTTAACTAAGTAGCGCCGCAAAATGGCCCCACAGAATGGATGTCATTTACATTGTATCAGGCAGCCGTTTAGTTCGAACATGCGCATACCGGGTCACACACACACACACCGGGGCACATGTTTGGGTAGTTTTTAAGGAGCTCGCATTCAATGGTTTTTTAGTTCGCTGGATAAAACAATCATGGGAACCGTATTTGTGTCACATTTTGCTATTGTGGCTTGTTTACACTCTGAATAATGTGTCTCCATACGCAACCTAATACTCGCACTTGCAGAAAATGTATGAAAACAAAGTGACAAAACGATAATAAATACTAGTTCTTTATTGCACCACGACATGACAGAACAATCTTACAAATAAAATGCTTGATAAATAATGGCAACAACAGGCGGTCGTATCGATTTAACGCGATCTCTTCCAGTCAACCTTTGGGTAGCAGGAAACATTTAAACTAGAATTTGAAACAGGTAATTTAGGAATTCATCAAGAAGAGCGTAGTAACACATAAATCTTTCAAATATAACTAAACAGCACACTTTAAAAAAAATAAAATATATACCTACCTAATAAATGATTATTTTATTTATTTATTTATTATTATTATTATTTTAAACATATTAGGGTCATTGTCAGATTTAGGTGCGCGTCTTTTCGGTGGACATTGCCAAAGTTAAGGGCTTTAAAGCCAAATTTTTGGTTGAACTCTGAATCCGCATAAACGGCGTCGCCTCTTCTATAATTCTATGCGATAAAAACATATTATATATAAACATAAGCCCTTAACTATTGCCCACTAAAACGACGATTTTTGTTTTACCGACTCACAATGACCCATTACACAGTTCACCGCTTAATCTCTGCTCTTTACCCGTTAACCTTACTTAACCGCAAAAAACAAACACAATACCAAATCGTAATATATTATGCAAATTAGCTCACAGTGAACTTAGCCATGCACCCGACAACTTTAATGGAATACACAATAAAAGTTTCGTCTAGGGGCTCGCCCTCGATTTAAATTAATGACAGTTTAGTAAGACGCGTGGAACTTTGAGAGGGTTAGTTAGATGGGGTTAAAGTGATTGTGGAGTAAGTGTTAACTGTCTAACCAATGATAAGTAACATTACGAGTATGTTGTATAAACAAATACCTATAGCAATGAAAACTAGTACATTTTGTGTCGATTTTTCGTACATTTAGGTCCATATATGGGTCTTTAATTAAATGCACAATGTATTTAAGGTACTCAATTGGATTAAGATTAATGTTGTATTGCTTAAACTCGCCATCATTTCTCGTAAAAAGTAAAGGATAAAAAATGGTTATTGGTGGTTATCCCTAAGAGATAGACCTACACCATCGGGGACTTTTTTGTAGACCTTTTTAAGGTGTACAATACTGTTTTACATTATTTTGATCTACCTCGTAGGGTTCAGCCAGCATTTGCAATGTAAGCGCAAACAAATTGTTTGTTTACGACACACATTAGAAACCTCTAAAATTATCAGTGTTTCTCTACTATATTATGCATGTATAAAAAAAAACCGTATCAAAATCCGTTGCGTAGTTTTAAAGATTTAAGCATACATAGGGACAGACAGACAGCAGGGAGCGACTTTGTTTTATACTATGTAGTGAAGTGACAGTGATACAGAACATAGTACTTAAGACGCTGACAATTCATTCGTATATTTTTAATGCTCACTTAAGCAATTATATTTGACTGAAATGTATTGTATAATTTATACAAAATACAATTGAATTTACAGAATATACATGTCACACAATAGATTAAAACAAGATAAGATAAGATAAGATAAGATAAGATTTCTTTATTGTCAGAACTGTGTACATTTAGTTGTTGTGGGTAAAATAAAGTCCAACAGCTTGCCCATTTCGGACGTACAATAATAAACTTAAAGCTAGTCAAATATACTAAAACAATAACAACAATAGTATTTCAACATAATTTTAACCGTGTGTACACATAAAATATTAAAAATATTAAATTAAAACAAAACAATACATTAAAATTAGAAACCTAAGCCTAAAATTCCCTACTAATCTAAACTAAAAACTAAGTATCGAATAACCCGCCCCGCGCCACTCCAGGTGCAAAGGTTCCCATCACGCTAGCCGCATTGCCGCGCTGCACAGCTATGGCTAGCCTTTGCACCAGGAATGACCCAGAGCGGGGATCCAGGCCTCTCTCCGGCAAACGACGCCCCACTTCCCTAAAAAAAGGTTTTGGCCTCCGAACACCAACACCCAGTCGTTTCCACCGCAAGCGGAACAAATAAATAATTGCATAGGCCCGAGTATTATTGAATTTATTGTATAATTGAATTTATTGTATTGCACAATAGGTGGACGTTAGATGCGGACGGCGGAGCCCGGGCGGCGCGCTGTAAGGCACAGGCGATGCCCGCTAGCTGAGCGGTGCTCGCCGGCGGTGCATGTACGCGGCGGCGGGCGGCGCGTCGCTCGCGGGCCGTAAGGTAAACAAATATCATTTTGTCACAGTCGGCGTTAGGTGCGGATGGCGCGTTAGGCACAGGCGATGCCCGCTAGCTGAGCGGTGCTCGCCGGCGGTGCATGTACGCGGCGGCGGGCGGCGCATCGCTCGCGGGCCGTAAGGTAAACAAATATCATTTTGTCACAGTCGGCGTTAGGTGCGGATGGCGCGTTAGGCACAGGCAATGCCCGCTAGCTGAGCGGTGCTCGCCGGCGGTGCATGTACGCGGCGGCGGGCGACGCGTCGCTCGCGGGCCGTAAGGTAAACAAATATCATTTTGTCACAGTCGGCGTTAGGTGCGGATGGCGCGTTAGGCACAGGCAATGCCCGCTAGCTGAGCGGTGCTCGCCGGCGGTGCATGTACGCGGCGGCGGGCGGCGCGTCGCTCGCGGGCCGTAAGGTAAACAAATATCAACTTTGTCACAGTCGGCGTTACATGCGGACGGCGCCGTACGCACAGGCAATGCCCGCTAGCTGAGCGGTGCTCGCCGGCGGTGCATGTACGCGGCGGCGGGCGGCGCGTTGCTCACGGGCCGTAAGGTAAACAAATATTAACTTTGTCACAGTCGGCGTTAGATGCGGACGGCGCGCTAGGCACAGGCAATGCCCGCTGGCCGAGTGATGGTCACCAGCGGTGCATGTACGCGGCGGTGGGCGGTGCGTTGCTCGCGGGTCGTAAGGTAAAGAAACACTAACTTTTTCCAAGAAATCGTTAGATGCTGACGACCCGTTGAGAGGTACAGGTAGTGCCCGCTAGGTAAGGCCAAACCTGTTAATAATAGGCAAAGCCCTTTACTTACAGATACTTTACAGAATACGGTACGTAACGTATTATTCATTTATAAATACTGCGTTTTAATAATGCATCGCCACATTAAAATAGTTGAAATTGAAAGGTTATCTTAGTAGGTACTATAATTGAAACATGCTTCAACCTATTATGAAGAATGAGTCGTGGAATGAACGCTTGTTAAAGCAAATGTGCTGCGGTTGCAAATAGCATGAAACCTGAACTATAATTAGCACCAGCGAGTGGAAAATAGTTTCCCATTTAGCATTGGAATAGGGTGGTTAGTATTTACTGCAGTAAATGGAATTATGAGTAATGAAGGTTGATTCTCTATTTTATATACATTTATTTTCTTAAAGGAAAGTTTACATGTCAATGAAAATACACTTAGTCAAATAACCCGCCCCGTGTCATTCCTGGCGCAAATGTGCCCATCAGACTCGCCGCATTGCCGCTTTGAATTGCGATCGACAACCTTTGTACCAGGAATGACCCGGAACGGGAGTCATGCCCTCTCAGTCGCAAACGACGCTCCACTTCCGCCAAGAATGTTCTGGCCTCTGAGCACCAGCAACCCATATTTATTTTATATTGATTAAATATAAAATATAAATTAACACTTCGAGCAAAAACTTACCCATGCAACATTAAGTTAATGCCGTGCTTACAATCATTGTTGGTGAAAAACACCAAAATTATTTTCGTTACTTTGTAATTTGTATTGCATCATCATCGACTACACCTACGTACTTAGTAACCTATACAATTCTAGGCACATTTTCTTCAGATCCCACTTATTCTGATCTTTATCTTCATCATTAATGGCCACCTTTTTACCGACAGTGCATCGTCGCGGACGATAGTTTTGGAAACCTAACCTTGCCCAGAATTCAAGACCTCTCTCGCCCTCTTATTAAAGTTGTAGTTATTTAATATGCCCAAAAGATTATACATGATTTGCACGCTTACATGATTAAGTATGCACTTGATGCGACTGAAGGAAAACAGACCTTATGCCGGCTGTACACATTGGGCCCACGTTGGCGCGTGAGCAGGAGGCAGCTATGTAAACGAAAGAGATCGAGTTATAGCCCCTCTAACGCATAGCTGCCTTCTGCTCACGCGCCAACGTTGGCCCAATGTGTACAGCAGGCTTTAAATGTCCTACACAATTTCTACAAACACCATGTCTTTTGTCCAGGCGCGCCAGCACGGCCGCCAGCCCGCCCCGCTCAGTCCCGGGCACAGCCCCCCGCACCCCGCGCCGACCGGCGTCCGCGCATACTCCTGCCAGCACTGGGAGGCCCGGCTCCTCGCGCCGCCGACGCGCGCGCTCTCCGCCGCCGTCTCGGAGCACTCGGCGTGCGATGTCGTCGAGGTATAGCCTGTATGCTCCATGTGTGTTTATGTAATAGTGTTAAGCATGGTATTTATACTCACCAAATTTTGACAAGAATCGCATACATAGGTATGTTTGGATCGACCACATCGAAACTTTACACATATTTCCAAACTATAGTGCTTTTCAGATAGCTAAGGTACGGTGACACCTGTCAGTTAGCTGTCGTCCCAGTATGATGTTAAATGTTAATTGCAAAAGTGGTTAAAAAAATGACTAGGGTGACGTATGTCACTATACCCAAGCAATTTGCAAAGCACTATATGGTGTAGTATATCGCGTTTAAATGTCGGACATAAAGCATCCGTCCCACTCGCAGTTACAACAAGATCAAGATAAACGCGATCATGTTAGCTAGGCTGATGACAGTAAAATTATGGAGGCGTCACCACGTAGACGTAGCGTCGAGTTCCGGCGTGGTCGGTCACACAATCTACTTATATAGACATTTAGTGTCCATGAATTCATTTAGATATAAAATAACCCTATACAGGTATCCAAATGGTTTATGGACAGGAAATGGGATCATTAAAAATATTTATTCAACTTCAACGCGTGATATTCTTGTAAAAATTTGGAGAGCAACATGAAAATTCTGTTCCAATTAATTTCATATTGCCGTACTGAATTCTTTATTATTGGAACCTTTTCATGATTGCTACAAATTAAATTGATTCTCGATTAAATTGGCGTGCATGATTTGAAACAAAGCTATCGCTAACTGTTTGTTTTCAGTCTGTTGTAATTGACGGCACGGAAGGACCGTCCTCGTAAATACGAGTGCACTAGGTCAGTAGGCAAGCGAGGGATTTCGTACATTTACTTTTCGACTTTACGTAAGGTTGTAAAGAACTCAACAAGCAGAACGCTACAATTTACTCGCGGGCCTGTTTTATCGCGTGATGAAGACAAGATACAGTAGGTATTCGTCACTTTCGGATATCATTTTCGTTTATCGCGTGTTTATCACAACTTCTGTTGATGCCGGTATCGCTGACTAAACAGATCATTAAAAGCATTTCAACATGCCATTATAATCGAGAATCAATAAAATTAGATGTGTATTTAAGGTCCGTTTGAGAATGTCAAACAGTGCCGATCTGTGTGCAGTGTTAGGTAACGTAAGTTCGTGTTTGTTAAGGTATATTGTAGCTTAAATAATTGTTAGCATGTTTCGGTGTCGTTTTATGTGAGACAATGCAACCGTTTAGATCGATGGAGTAGGTGCGCGCCTTTGTTTAAACCCTTAACACCCGCCATGTTACTTTGTGTTCAAATAGTGTGTTTTGGAAAAGTCCAACAGTATGATCTACGGGGAAGTGTTGATGTGTAAAGTGACAAAAGCTGGCCGGCCATGAAACAGCGACATCTCGCGCTGACCAGCGTCGGATGGAAGGTGGCCAAGAACCAGAGACTGCGACTAGACGTGCGGAACGAAACATGAGTGGCAGTGAATAAACACCAAAAACAATTGACTGTTCAAACACTAAACGCCAAATCGCGCTTGCTTCCATTAATTTTTTCTCACTTTAAACATATCGGTATTTTAAGATAACGACCACTATCGTAACTAAATCGTTCAATTAGCTATACAAATAATATAGTTTCGCCTTTCTCGTGCCTATCTTTATCCAATTCTAAGCGTTTTAAGTGAGACAAATCGGAATAAATCATTCTGTGATGGAACTATAAGAGTGATATCGACGTTCGAAGTGTAAATAAGTAGATATTTCTTAATCTATTTATATTAAAAGTAAACTAACTAGAAGATAATAGGATAGATGCGCTAGCTGTAGTGTAATTCAATTTGCTCGAGATTAATCCAATACTTTTAACAATTCAAATAAACTAAGTTAATAAACCAAACAAACCCACGAAGTGAAGTGATACGTCCGCGCGACTAAAAGCCGTTGGCTTAATTTTCGACTCCCGCGCACCGTAGGCCACAAAACTGGCAGGCATGCAGGCTGCTCTTATGCTAAGAAGTAAATCGCGGGAGAGAAGAAAACAACGGCTCAAGAGAGGAATCAAGCACGATCTGCCGAGTAACATTGCCACCAAGTCCATCGCCCCGTTCCCGCGATATCCACCAGCCTCATGGGTATGTACAGATTTTTGATACTGGCATTTATAGCACGGCTAGCATGAACGCGGTTTATGTCGCGCCTTTTCTTGTTTGTCGCGCTAGTTGCGTGCTTGCCGTGCGGGTAGGGTGGGGTAAGTGAGGCACAGTTTACTTTAGTAAGAAAGTGTCCCGTTTACCTTACCTAAACATTTAGGGTAACTTGTGTAAGAGTGGTAAAAAAACGTTGAAATATATGTAGATCAATTCTAAAATTTCTCATACTCGTATTAATTATTCTTACACAACTTACCCTTTATATTTAATTGTATTTGGTGTTTAGGTCTGGAGTCTGCGTACTTTGTTGTATTAGGTGTTAGAGGTTAGTTGGTGTTCAGATTTATTTATATTTTTAAAAAGGTGCCAATGTTTTATAATTACTTCTATTGGTGGTTGATCTAACGGTGCATTTATTAGGACTATGTGTATATAATGCGGGTAGTAATACTAGTGAGTTACTAAATTATGAAAAAAAAATGCTTATCCTATCGATAAATTATGATTATTTTAAAGGTCGTGTTAGCAACAGTTATTGCGTAGACACAAAATACGTTTTTCGGGTCTACGCAATAACACTACTAAATCCGTATCTTAAAAACCTTGTTAGTTGGCAATATTTAGTTAGGTACCTACCTAAAGTATGTTCCTACGAACACATAAGTAAGTATTGCCATATTATTGTGCAAATTAGAAAGAGGAGGGTAGATCTTTCTCGACTCGCGTCGCGGCGCGGCGTCAGTTGTGCTAGCCCCTCTGCTCTGAGATGTATTTGAAACAGCGACCTTCTCGCATTCGCGGGCAGTCACTCTCAACCAACTGAACTATCGGAAACGCTGCTCGGTTCAACGAATATTTCTGTCAGTTCCTTCTTATTGCGCGTAATCCAGCATGGAGCAATGCATTTTTCAACTATACCCCTTAATAATTATTTTCCTTAGCAATTAAGCTTTGACATGACATCACAAGCATAATGGATCTTCGGCCATTATTTTATAACCAAAAAATATTTAGAAGTTCATATTAAACCTACATATTTCAACAGAGCTTCGCTTGGCTTCGAAGTGCACTTCTCAGTTCGTTAAACTCTATTGAACTTCGGTAGGCAAGGAATCTCTAAATTATTAGTGATAATGTAGTCTACCTACTTCAATATTCATTCGTACTGAAACAGGAGGTAATTTTGTATACGTACTATGTATTTGATAACAGTGTCACGTCATACATCATCACTAATAAGTTTTTTTTTTTTAACTTAAATAATTATTCGATATAAAAGTAAGAATTTCCCAGAACAACTTTCCTATCCTACATGAAATTAGGCTCTCATTTAAGCCGGTACAGACCGAGATTATACACTAGCTGCTCGTGCGGCTTCACCCCCGTATTTGTAATAACGCAGGCAAACCCGTGAAATAAAACATAGCCTATGTCTCAGAAAGTCTAATCTAAACAAAGGTGAAATCATTTTTGTATATCCGATTTCCAGTGGTTCCAGGGGTTACACCCTGTATACAAATATACAAACCTACAATTTCACTGACTTTTCCTCTTTATAATATTAGTATACAGTGCGTTACCGGTAAGTAGAGTTTTTTTAGAGTAGGGTAAATTAACGTTGTTCTTTAACTTAACCATGACTTTAATTCAGTTAATAGGGGTGTAATCAATAGTGATGTATTTTCTTGAAAAAAGATTAAGAATGTAGTCAAATGGAGAAGAAGAAACGCAAGAAGTTAAATAATCACAAAGTTGCGCAAGCATTTTCTCAACGATGTCTCTGGTTAGTTTAATGTCATTTTTGCACTGGGTACGCAAAGTAATGTATACGTATGTATGTATATTATATTTTATTGCAATTATGTAAGTAAGTGCATTTATTTATTTTATTATGAAATTTTCGTTAGCTACCTATCCTTTTCATTTGTGTTTTTCTTGGTCAACTGCCTGCACGTATAAGCTTTTCTGTTTAGCCCTGCGGTTGACTAGTAGAGAATACCTTAAGGCATTAAGTCCACCATTTGTACATTTTTTCTGTGCAAGAAAGTTTAAATAAATAAAGTTATAAGTGTCCAAAGTTTTAAGAGGAGTTATGTTTTGTGTCTTTTCCGCAAAACATACCTTTATATGAAACGATTGTCATTTACTATGACGCTCAAGGGTCGTTACGTCACGATCTGCTAGCGTTTTCTCTCTATAATAAGCAACATTAAAATTATTGTAGCTTCGTAATTTTTTGAGATATTTGAATGGGATTTTCTTTTGAAGTAACAATACATTTTGAGTCTACATCCCTATTGTGAATACATGCAAACAATTGCTAGTGGAACATATTTATTATCGGTTTTAATAAATGCCCGCGTGCCAGTAACACCCTGGATATGTACTATATTGTTCCTTCACATTGTAACGTAAGTATCCAATTTTCGTCGATCCCACTCCCCAATATTGCATGTTCTATGACGAGAGTTCGTCTCTGCCGCTAGGGACGTCCTTTCGTGAAATATTTATTCGGTAGCGCTGGATTCAGTACTCAGTCTGCCAAGTCCATTATTCCCACAATCCTTTATTATAATCAAGGTAGCGACTGCAATGCAAAGAATATTAACAAACTACTTCAATCAAATTTTATTTATTCATTGGTAAACGTCGCCAACTTGTAACAGTCTACCCCTCTCAGACGACGCACGCAATACGAAACGAATACGAATGACTTATCAAAGACCTAACACGCTGAAGAAGCTCCTCGTCGAAGCTCGAGAACGCTGAATAATTTTAATAAACTCTAACGTAATGTAAAACCCTAGACTTTACTGTAATTCGCACTCTCTATTTTCCTACTTATTAAACCTTCTTTCGTTGTGTGCTTTCATTACAAATACCTGAAGATATGGCCAAATTTGTGAACGCTAGTGGTAGAACCCCGAAGTGTTGTGAACCGTAATAACCCTAGGTACTTTTATGAAAGCTTGACAGGTTTTGGACTCCGCATTCTTAATACAACTAAAGCTAGTCTATCTGTATATAAATAAGCCTATCTATACGCTAATTTCCACTGCTATTTTCCTATTTCTTGATATAACAAATTCCTAAAAGTTGTTATTATAATTTATTCTTTATTCGCTGTAAGTTACTTTATGTTTGGACTCCGCATTCTTAATACAACTAAAGCTAGTCTATCTGTATATAAATAAGCCTATCTATACGCTAATTTCCACTGCTATTTTCCTATTTCTTGATATAACAAAGTCCTAAAACTTGTTATTATAATTTATTCTTTATTCGCTGTAAGTTAATTTATGATTATAAATATATTTTGTTTTTGGTAGAAGATCTCCTACCCCCTATTACATGTCCGGTTGAACAAGGAGTAGCTCTTATCAAGATCAAGATTATTTATTTAAACCTATAATGAGATAAAAGACTGCCCTATACTTGTATTTTGGAACAAAGTTCTATCGACGGGCCGTGCGGTAATCTTTTACTCACACTTGCTACTCTCTTGTTTGGAATGGAGTCTGGACATCCTATACACGTTACTTACCTAGCTATCCTATGGGTTTATGACCCAGAGAGTGAATCTACCAGCGTCTCAAACCTAGCGGTCAGTTTCGAGAAGAAACGCCGAAATAAACTCGTCTGACCTCTTTTAGTATTATTAAATGTTTGTGTTGATAGCTTTTATGGCCCATAACCTAAGACCATTCTCTACCGACAACTATGGTGGGTAATGCCGAGGTAATCCGTTCATTACATGTGAAATATTCTACCTAAACCGTACCTTAAATGAAGAGTATCCACTCATGATAATAAATACCGTAAATGAAGAGTATCCATTCATGATAATAAGATATTGATAAGGATTTGATGAACTGCTCAGCCTGTCATCAAACCCAGAATTATTTCATCTTTCTGAAACAATCCTGATATCTCAATGTCACGAATAGCATTATAACCTTTTGATGATCTTTAATAATCGTCACACCTTCATAATATTTTACATGTAATCCACGGCAACCCAACACCACTTGCCCACGCTACTCAAATGTCACATCAGTTACTCATATTAATAATTTGAACCTTCATTAAATCTTATTGGAATAGTGATTATACCTTTAGTGATCCAAGCAAACCCTTGGAATATCTTAAAGTAGATATAGTTTTTAAGCCCTAACACCCCATAACGCGTGAGTCTACTTCTACGTCTACCCCAGTCCCTATTCTGCTCACTTCTAGAACCATACCTTAGTTCAGAAGCAAGAATGTATCCCTAGTTAAACTGTAAGTAGTTCAGTCGGCGAAACTGAGATAGCAACCCTAGCAGCCTGTGTATTTGCCTCCCCCCGCTGTGCTCGACAGAGCTAGAGGGATACAGCGAGTAAGGCGCCCTAGCTGGGAATATTACTTGTATATTTACATATATTTAATGCTGAACGACCCCTCAGGCATCCGATCGATTTCAACGAGCGGAGTATCCTCCTGTGCTTATCACATGAATGACCAAGCCTCGTCTACGTCGTCAGCTGTTCTGAGAGACGTGAGGGCCCCATTTAAGGGGTTTCGTCTCCTATGTCGGTAAAAAGGTAGACGCCAGACCACACCTCAAGTCTGGTAACTATGGACACGGACCCAATCCCATTTGGCACCGTTAGGCGGGACTGACTTCGCAGATATACTGATTCTTGGCAGTGTTCCGGCTGATTAGGTAGTGAGAATTAACCCCAACTAAGTTTCGAAAGCAATCACTCAAATATATCCAATCCCAGAGAGTACTCGGGCACATTAGCTATATTTGATTAACCATATGAACCTCCGGACTTGATCCGTTACGGTAAATAACAGTTTCGACTGAGTTCCGAAACTACTTGTCAAACATGCCCAATTCCAAAGAGTAGCCCTGGCGAATAAGACATGTTTGATTTAGCCATATAAACCCCACAGAATATTTCCGATAAGGTAAACATAGCTTAGGCCCTAATACCCCTTTAAATATACAAAAGACTATAAAATTAAGAAAAGCAAATGACTCATAATTACGGAGAGAGCTTCCCCATAACGACGAGCCATTCACCACAATAAAGGTAACACGCACCAATAATTTCCTAGCCCACAACCAGAGACACTGCCAGTCCGAACGATGTGAATTGAATCCTCCGGTACCAGTCCGGCAAGCCCTTTTATACTCTTCACGAGGGTTACGAGGGTCACGAGGGTCAGTAGTACGAGGGTCACGAGGGTCACGAGGGTCAGTAGGGTCACGAGGATCAGTGGCACGAGCTTCACGAGAGTCACGAGGGTCAGTAGGGTCAGTAGTACGAGGGTCACGAGGGTCAGTAGCACGAGCGTCACGAGGGTCAGTAGGGTCACGAGGGTCATTAGCACGAGGGTCACGAGGGTCACGAGGATCAGTAGCACGAGGGTCACGAGGGTCAGTAGCACGAGGGTCACGAGGGTCAGTAGCACGAGAGTTGCGAGGGTCAGTAGGGTTACGAGGGTCTCGAGGGTCAGTAGGGTCACGAGGGTCAGTAGCACGAGGGTCATGAGGGTCAATAGGGTCACGAGGGTCAGTAGCACGAGGGTCACGAGGGTCAATAGGGTCACGAGGGTCCGTAGCACGAGGGTCACGAGGGTCAATAGGGTTATGAGGGTCAGTAGGGTCTCGAGGGTCAGTAGGGTCACGAGGGTCAGTAGCACGAGGGTCACGAGGGTCGGTAGGGTCATGAGGGTCAGTAGGGTCACGAGGGTCAGTAGGGTCACGAGGGTCAGTAGGGTCACGAGTGTCAGTTCACGGGAAATGCGTGAGTTAAAACGTTGGTTGTATCATGAATCTCTTCAACTCTCCTTAATCTTTTAGCAATAAGTTGATTTAGCTTCTAATGCTCTAGCTATTAAGATTGAAATTCGTATTTCACCCTACGCTTCCAGCCATGACGGACTGTCGTAGTATAAACATTATTTGGGTATCTATATTTTAAATTATTCATACAATGTTCATAATTAAAATAAGTTTCCAATACTGATTGTTCACACTGTTGAATGCTAGCTTCGTTGATTTTCTTCTCCCCTTTAATTATTACGTCAATTTCCCAAACTGAAAGGTATGAAGCAATAGTTTGGCTTCCCCTCTCTTTCTATATCAATAATTGTATAATAAATATTCAGAAATCCGCTAGCGAGCATGCCCATTCTGTTTCAAACTACGCAAGATAGTAGGAATAATAATAACGTCTACAACATAGGTATCACAGACAGCCCCATGTGCAGAGCGTGCATGGAGGCGAAAGAAACGACTAAACATATTCAACGGGAAAAGCACCTAGGGTCTCCAGACACACTACGGGACGTATTCAGCAACACCAAGGCACTCACCAACTTTCTAGAGGAGCTGAGGTGGTTAGAGTAGCGCCACCCCACCATTTTCACGCAAAATAGGCACACTGGATGTCGATTTGCGGAACTAACAGCTAAACGTCACCACTCGAGAACCTTTCCGCCCCAACGGCCATACGGCGATCGGGGTCTGCGTTCTTCCATCTGCCACGTACTGGAAGACGAAGGGTGGGTACCCACAAGGTGGACTAGTGGCGCAGGACCGATCACTTTGGCACTCTTTGGGGGAGGCCCTGGATATAGCAGTGGACGTCTTTCGGCTGATATGATGATGATTTGTAAATGTATGGATGGGTCGTGGGTCTGGAACACTTTCTGAGATGGAACGGTATGATAGATTGGCTATGATGTAAAGTATACTTTGTATCTTGTAATAATATGCGTTATAGCGCCTCGAAGTACCGTTAAATCACTTAAAAGTTAAAAAGTTTAAATCTTATTTAACTTATAAAAGCACTTTGTTTATGATTTGTATGTGTGTGTGTAAAGTCTTACAAAAACAATAAACGGATTAATATCTAGTTATTATCGGATCTCTAGATCAGACACACATACAAATCATAAACAAACTGATGTTATAAGTTAAATAAGATTTAAACTTAACTTTTAAGTGATTTAACGGTACTTCGAGGCGCTATAACGCATATTATTACAAGATACAAAGTATTTAATTTAATTTTACTTAGATGCACGATACACAATATAACTTTTTACTTAAAACAACACTTAGTTGTATAAATACATCATAACCAAGAACATTATGTATTCGAGCAAATAAACATATAAGTATTATTATATTCTTTTAAATTTTATAACAATAAAAATGATAAATCAGCCTATATACGTCCCACCGCTGGGCACAGGCCTCCTCTCATGGATGAGAGGGAACGGGCAGTAGTCCCCACGCTGGCCCAGTGCGGGTTGGGGACTTCACATACACCTTTGAATTTCTTTGTGGATGTATGCAGGTTTCCTCACGACGTTTTTCCTTCATCGAAAAACTAACGGGAAATATCAAATGATATTCCGTACATAAGTTCCGAAAAACATATTGGTTCGAGCCGGGATTCGAACCCACAACCAATCCAATCAATAAATTCAATTCCATGCTTAATAATAAGGATCCATTGGATTTATAAATATTAGATACAATCTATCATGTAACTGAATTATAAAATTAACTAATAAACAGGATTATAATAAAAATACCTAATTTAATTTTGTTGTTAAGTACTTGTTTCGATACAATGAGTAGCTCAACATTCCATAATAAAAATGCCATCCAACGGCAATTTAGAAGAGACTTTCTAGAAAAATAATGTTTCATTATCTTCGTTCTCCAGGAAAAGCTGCATTATGAAAATGTTCATAGCGTTCTATATAAATCACAAAGACAGCAATATTCTTCACGTCATAGTACTTTGTAGTAAGTTAAATAGAAAAGAGGGCGAGTTTTAATTCATCAAGAGTTGTATGTAGAGTCCATTCATTCTCCTATTGTTTTGCTGTTACTGCTGTTACGTAATCCACAATACAACACGTACGTACACGTACGTGTACAATGTACGGGGAATGTAGGCTGTATCGGGCTTCCAATCCCGCAGCCTATCTTTAATCTCGGTACTTGCGGGATTGCAAATTTTAGATCCCGCGGGATCCCGCATAGAAATTAATGATATCAATTATAAGGTAAATAAAACAACAACATAATCAACGTATTTAAACTTTTATTAGAGTTTACCTTTTGAACATTAAATATTAAACATAAAAAAATTACATTGCACTTCTATTAGTTCTATTGAGATCAAAATCAACCTATGTTAAACAAACTGTAAGGAACTCAATTATAATTTAAGACAAATTATTAAAATATCAAATTTATTATTTGCTTTCATCAATATTTTGTTGAAAATGTGCCTTTTTGCAGTCCCGCAAATCCCGCGGGATCCCGCGCTCGTAATCCCGCTACGAGCGGGACTGCAAAAAGGCGCGGGATCCCGGGATACCGAGATCTCGGAATACCGGCATTGGAAGCCCTACCTACAAGTAAGACTTCGAAAACAGTGAGGTATTAAAACGTTACCTGCGGTTACAGCATTCATGTTAGCAGAATGACATTGTTAATTAAAATAGCCATGGTTTGTCTGTCTTTGCTTGATATATTTAGCCATCGATGAAAAATGATTAGCACACACCGCAATGCAGGCAAACAAGCATGACCTGATAGTAAGTGGATATAGATGCTTCTTACTTGAGAGAAGTCATAAGCACGCTACCGACCCTATATCGATTTATGGGTTCGCTGTGTTAAATTTTATGAAGCTGCAAGTTACAATTTTTCAAGGGTAAACTGGTGCATTGAGGCACTTGACTAATGTCGAGTTGTTTCCCCCGGGACGGCCGATAAGGTTCCCCATGACAAAGTTACTGGCCGCTTTGCAGGCCAAAAATGACGACCATGGCAACAGCGGCTTTGTGATGACCATTGTGGCCAGCTTAGGGTGAATATTCAGAGCCAAGCTAGATCCCTCACTCTCAATATAGCGCAACTTCGAGAAACTTGGTGTGTATTCCATACTTTGTTCTTCTTGTTGGGTGTGTATATATGATATTATTTGAGTTGGCCGAATGGAGGGTGTAGACACAAAATAAAATAATCAATAATGTCATATTTACTCGAAAAAGGATTAAAAATGTAGTCAAATGGAGAAAAAATCAACGCAAAAAGTTAAATATAAGTGTCCAAAGTTTCAGGAAGGGGTATGTTCTGTCCCTTTTGCGCAAAACACCTTCATATGAAACGATGACGCTGGAAGATTGTGACGTCACTAATAGACGGTAATGTGCCGTGCCCATCGTATTCGGCACCGCCGTCGATGCGGCCCCCCGGCAGCATCCCGTAACGTGACGTCACACACTGTTTGCGTTTTCTCTCTCTAACAAGCAATATTAAAACGGTTGTAGCTTCGTAATTCTTTGAGATATCTGAATGGGATTTTCGTCACTAGGCATATTTTTTTGGATTCTTTCTTTTGGAATAATAATCATTTTCGAGTCTACACCCCTATTGCATTAAAGTAGTCCATTAGTCTAAGGCAGGAGATTCCAATTACAGTTAATAAAAAGAAGGCCACATAATATATTCTTAACCATACCATGCACGCGACACAAATATTTACGTGCCACCGGTAGCAGATGGATGAACCTCAGTAATAACACGATTTCGCTTTTACGACGACATATACCCGGTCCGAAGGTGCAAGTAAAATAGCAATAAAAATAAACGTCAAAGGTCAAAACTGAATGGTATCCATGTCTCAACAAAGAATCAGATTTCCGTTGCCGGCGTTTGGTTGTTGTAAGTTTTTATGAAAAGTTTTGCTTCGCGCGCATATAGCATTTCACCGCACATTTGATCGGGTTCACTCATACAAGTAGACGTTGCTCGTTGTTAGATGATCTCTGTAAATATCCCTGCAACTGTTTTTGTAATGGAATGATATTGTTATTAGGTACTTATTAACGAGTGACAAAAATATTTTATCCATACACAGAATAGGCTTCAATAAACATTTGAAGTACATGGGATAAAAGAAAAGCAATCAATGCGCATTTAAAGTTTTACTCATAATGTAACTAATTGCCAATGCAGAATTCCACTGCCCACCTTCAGGCGCTATCAGATCAGCTTAATGGTATCAAATTGTTATGTGTTTATTACGAATATACATAGAGTGGAATTGTGTGAACATTTATTGGCAGAACTTTGTTCAGCTCATTATTACAGTTTAGCTTAGTTGGTAATGACCAGACCTTGTCAGCGATGCAGACGGTCCTGGGTTTCAATTCCGGTATGGACTTAATATTTATGTGATAAGCATGAGCTTTGTCGCCTTGTCACTTAAAAACATACGTAGTTATGGTTGAGATTATTTAAAACTGGAATTGTAATCTTCTACACTGGACTGTAGAGTAGCTTTTTGTATAGAGTACTTTGTTGCAATTCGGCCAACTCAAATAATCGGAAGCATACAGTTGATGTAATACGCTTGTTAAATGGGAACCATAATTGTTCGTCTTTCTTTTTCTTCTTTATCGAACTAAACTTTACAAACCTGTGTGTACATCTATGGACAGTATGGACATCACGTCAAATTATACATAATATATGCAAATGATGTACTAGTTAGTTGATTGCCTAGACTAGGAGGCCAATTTGGATCGTGAATTCACATCGTTATGTATTTTTTATATTAATTTTATACTCACTGTCAACGTTATATCTAACGGGTTTTTTTATGTGTATCCTTATTAAAAAACAAATGAAAACAAAACAGCATTCATTTATTTAAAAACGAATTCATAAATAATCTATCATCAACATTGATAGACAATTTTACTACAAAACAAGCTTGAGTAAAATCGTATAGGTACTTATCTTATTGATATCTCGGGTGTCGCAAATGATAATACAGTCAAGTGCAATTATATGTATCATATTATCGCTGTACTGATACCTAAATCCGCTGACATAAGAGCGATGGGACATATGTTGAGTAAGTCCTATGCACCTTTATTTTTACAACTACTGTACATGATCAAAAATCAGACTGTAGATTAGCGTGTAGAAGTGAATGCGTCTAACACTAAAATCAGATTGCGATGCTAAGTGACGACTGAAATTGCCCTCTAGATGCACGCCCTGAATATTGCATCATGCGTAATAGGCCGGACTAATCAATTAGCCGTGCTTATGTTAATGACGTACCTGAATCGACTTGAGGGTCTATTTGGCTACACGTAGTGAAATCAAAATGATACAAATATCAATTTGATTTTATTGTGATAACCAGCATACCACATTATGTTATGTATAAGGCAGTGAGCCATACAAGTATATTGAGAGGTCGCTAGTAGTAGTGACAGCGACATTGTAGCTGTCTGGGTGGCCTGTTATAGGTAAGGACACTGCTCCTATTAAACAGAGGGCGTCGTGGGTTCAATTCCCGCCTTAGGTTACATTAGATCAAGGGTTTATATTTTTCTTTGTATTTGTTCTCTGTATCAAATGACATTATGTTTGTGTGTTGTTAATAGCTCTTTCAAAATTTCCCCTTAAAAGCTATTGTCACAATGAAATAACCATAAACCTAAAAGATTGATAAAACGCCGTCAAAACGCGTAAAAGCTAAAACGCCAAAGACATAATTCTAACGTCATTCTTATCAATACCCGCAGACATGTTAAAAGATCACTCGATTTGCTTGAAGCGTTTATACAGAGCGACGTAGAGCGAGCGACTGTCGGCGCCCATTCAGCTATCATGCGGAAGCTATTACCCCCCCTACCCTACACCACCCCCCACCGCCCTAACGCACCTTCGTTACCACTTCAACACAACAAACTTTCATTTACCACCAATAAACAACCTCTTTAAGCTCAATGGACCCTACGGCGTCCGCATATAGCTTAAATTTGCCTGATAATGTGGAATGAAAATGCAAATACGGCAAATGATGCGACAGAAGTTTCACTTTCGGTCTCGATAAGTTTTTGCGGAAAAGAACGTCGTCACTGAACGATGTTTCGAATATCGCTGTTAGAAGGAAGATTTCATGTTTTGTATTATTTTGTAACTTTTTTTGTAATGATGGGATTTGCTTGTCATATAATAGAAAATATCTCATCGAACATTGGACTTTTGAACCATAATGGCATTCAAATAATTATGTTTTTTTTTATTTTTACAAAAAATCTGTTTGTTTTTAAAGTTGGTTATGATCGAGAGTTTGCACGGAAAAATCTCTGAGTCAATATCTTTTTCAAAACTATCACAAGGGAACTATCATAAGGGAAACGGAACCCTTACGGATTCGTCATGTCTGTCTGTCTGTCTGTCGGTCTGTCTGTCCGTCCGTATGTCACAGGCATTTTACTCGAAAACTATAAGGTGTATTTGAATAAAATTTTGAGAATAGGTGTATTTTGTTAGCCGCTACATAGTTTTGTAATTAAATGACTAAAAAAATTTTTTTTTGGGGTGCACTCCATACATAAAACTGAACGTCAAAAATTTTTTTTATTGCAAGCCCACGTGTGGCACATCAATCGATAGGCCTTTCATGATAAATATAAGGTTTCTCAGCATTTTTTTTATTAAGTGAATAGAGTCGGAGATAATCGCCCCTAAAGTCACTAAAATTGTGTCCCCCTCCTCTAATTTTTGAACCGTGTATTTTAAAAATATGAAAAAAAAACATGGACATAGGGCTTATTAAATTCTTTCAGCGAAAATTGTTTTGAACAAGATCGGTAGGTACAAAGGTTTTTGAGATATTTCTAAAAAACTGCCTTCCTTAAAGAAAAGGACATAAGTGCCATAAGATTTCAGTTTACATTTCACGATACGACCTTTTTAATAGGCACGGAACCCTTCGTTGTGCGTGGTCCGACACGCACTTGGCCGCTTTTTTTATGATTTTTACTTCAATGCTATTTAATCTAATCTATCCCAGCGACAATATCTCGTTAGCATCTCGGTATTTCCAGACATAGGTAGCTCTATCTTCTATAGGTCGACTAAAAATTGTGGTAACCCCTGAATACACCCCGGGAGTGGAAATAAATAATAAAGCATAATCTACATATTGTGGTATACCACGACATTTCGTTATCTATAAGTATTCGAATGACTAAAAAAAAAAGACCGGGTTGCACTCCGGGAGTGCCGGCAGAAGTGAAAACTCAATAACATTGTAACAGTTTTTCGATCAGGTCACGTGACATCTTACGGTGTCACCCTAAAAATTAAATTGACACAAATTTATAAACAATTATCAATTATTAAGGCGGACGGGCCGCGGGCGCGTTGGGTGCGAGGGGCCGCCGGCTCGCCCGTCGGCGCGCCGTCGGCGGCGGCAAACACAATACCAATTTGTTTTTGCCATTGCCAAATTTTTTTCAAAGCTTTATCTCTTTAGGAATAACGTCTAAATTCGAACTATTCGAAAGACGGCGGTGGCAACCAAAATATCAATTTGTTTTTGCCGTTGGTAAATATTTTTCTAAGCTTTATCGCTTTAGGAATAACGCCCAAATTCGAACTATTCGAATTTTCTCAATAGCAAAACGGTGAAGGAAGCGTTGGTATTATTGCAGAATATGCTATTGCAAAAAGTGTTTAACGGCTTTATACTCTTAAAAAATAGCGTTCAGTTTTGAATGAAGTCGAATCTGCTAGCAGCAAAAAGTGACCTCCTTTACATCTGACGTCACAAAACTCTGTTGCGTATTTAACAATTTTTCCCCATCCCAAAAAGTGCTCAGCGCCGCTAAAGAAGTTTTCACTTCAAAAACAACGTTGTCTAAAAGAATGGTGTTTGAAAGCTAGTTTCCTTTTGCGTTGCCTCATATTATATAGGAAGAAGAAATGCGATTTGTGATGATTTTTGCTCACCTACTCTACAAAAGTTCTGGTGAGAAACGTCAAAAGCCATTAATGATATATTTTTTGTTGCAAATTAAGAAACTATTACAATAAGCCTGAAATATCACGTTATCCGGGACTGATCGAGGTTTGAACTTTGTAATACTGTCGAAAAACACGAAAATTTGCCTTCATTTCAATGTCAACTTCAGACTTGAATCATCGACATAATACAATGTTTTATGTTTGGCAAAAGCGCTCTTATCAACATAATGTATACTTAAAAATCTAAAAACACCATAATTAAGTTACATCTTCGATCGGTTTTTTTCTATCCCGATCAATTCAGAGGGCCCCTAGTATTAAAGGTTAAAAGTATTTACGCGCCTCTATCTGTATTTATACAGATTTAGTATAAAGGAAAAAAAAACGAATAATGAATTTTCATTAAAAATGCACGTCGTTTATATTTATAACCATTTTTTTTCTATTTGTTTATCCATACTAATATTATAAATGCGAAAGTGTATGTGTTTGTTTGTATGTTTGTCCGAAGTAGTAGTTGTAGTTGAAGGGATGGAGAGTAACATAGGATAGTTTTTATCCCCGTAATCATCCCCTAAGGGGGTGAAATGGGGGGTAAAAGTTTGTATGGAGCTACGATATAAACGAGTTCCACGCGGACGGAGTCGCGGGCAGAAGCTAGTATCAAAATAACTGTAAATGTACGGTTAAATATTATTATTTATTTATTGGAGAACAAACAGAAACAAGTCTACAAGAAAACTTATAAACTAAGAACACACGGACACTAAGCATGCACTTTCCTAACCAGCTCTCACTGAGACACATTTTTGTTGTTTCCCATATTGCAATGCATTTAGGTAGCCCGTAGGGTTGTGTCAAGTGCAAGTATCTTCTTACCCCTTCAACTATTTTTGATAACTAGATGTTTCATATCCAAAAAAATTCGTGCATCATATAATTTAAAAAAATCTTCATATTAAAACTAACGAGGACAGGTATATAGCGCATGTTACCATTATTGAATAAAAGAAAGACTTAACTAAACTGCTCCTCCTCAAACGGTTACTCATTGCTGAGGATCGTGACACTGCTGAACTTAAATAGGATAGCGTTCTCCAGGAGTTTCGGCCCGCTGCCTGTTGGAGACCTGGAATAAACGGCATGTTAAGATGCTAAAACAACTGGTTGAGCCATCGTTCGGGGCTTTGGCCTCTTGCTCTTATACCTTTTACTGTGCCAGTTAACACCAATTTCTCCACATTTGCGGGATCCCGGTGAGCTCTTTGTCAAAATACTGAAAAATATGGTGAAGGTATGCGGATGACGAAGCTTCAACTAAAGTAAAGTAATTAATTTATAAATTATATTAAATGCTAGCTTCCGCCCGTGACTTTATCGGCGAGGACCCGGGATAAAAACTATCCCATATTTTAATCCGGACTATAAACTATCTTCGTGCAATATTTCATCCAAATTGGTTAAACCGTTTACTCGTAAGTGTGACAAACATCCAAATATCCAAACTTTCGCATTTATAATATAAATAGGATATTCTAACGAAGCACGTGCAACTTCTCGACAAGTCATCGCTACGTCACTATCTAGTCATGCATCGTATCGATCGCGCTCATCGATATCTGCATAGCGTCACCTTGACATGGTGCCCTCGGCACAACACTATCGTGTCAAAACGGGGACAGTTTTACAATTATATAATGATAATTTAATATTGCCACGCACAATTGGCATGTATAGTGGGACAATATCCTCTGCCCCATGAGACATTGTTCAGTCAAAATCCAGCACGGGGTTGATTATTCACTGTATCCTAATTTTGTTAGCATTAGAAAGGAGAGGAATAAGGGTTTTCTAAAACTATAAACAAATATTTTGACCGTATAGTTTACTAGCTTCTGCCCGCGACTCCGTCCGCCTGGAAATCGTTTATATCGCAGCTCCATACAAACTTCAACCCCCCATTTCATCCCCTTAGGGGGTGATTTCCAGAATGAAAACTATCCTATGTCCTTCCCCGGGATTCAAACTATATCCATACCAAATTTCATCGCAATCGGTTCAGCGGTTCAAGCGTGAAGAGGTAACAGACAGACAGACAGACAGACAGACAGACACACTTTCGCATTTATAATATTAGTATGGATTTGCAAGCTGTGTCCTTAAAGTTATTTACCTATTACCTACCTATTTTTGCTTTTAATTTAACGAAATTTGTCATAAAGTACTATGAAATAAGTGAAATAATTAACAACAAAAATAAAATACAGAGCATAGAGTGATTCAAAGGCACGATATATTTGGCATTCTTTGGCATACTGAACTTCATATGTTTCATTAAAAAGCCCAATATAAAAGGCAAGACGCGACCCATCTTCAGATTATTTTTATGAAGGGTTAAGGGCTTGTAGCCAACGGAAGTAAATATAAAAGCCATGTCTCGCCAAGTGGAAGATGATGGGTCGTATAAAGATTATCTTGGAGTCTCGTAAAATGTGAACGGCCAGCGATACTTGTACGAGGGGCGAATATCAAACGTTTGTTGAGGAAAAGTATCTTAAACCTTTTTATATGAATTTAAATTAACAGTTACCCAAATTAAACGTCATATGATATATAGACCTAACTCTCACTGGCGCGGCCTGCGGTGGCCGTCAATAGTAAACTTGACACTAACTGTCAAAACTATTGACCGTCGAAACACAATTTTTCAAATTTTTGTTCTAGTCTATGTCCCCCTCCCCCTTCCGGCTAAATAGCTGCTACTGAGAATGTGAAAAAAATCGTGTAATGTAGTACATACTCGTATAATGAATTTAAAAGGAAAACTATCTAAGAATATATATTTACCAAGTAATAGTCGACCAACTTTAAATTTACTAGAAAGGCCAACTTTCGTACAAATTCGGCCGACGCAGCCATTTAGTTGGCGCGCGCGTGTCAATGTAACTAAGAAAGACAGGCAACTACGGAACCCTACACTGCGCGTGGCCCGACATGCACGTGGTCGATTTTTAATTAAGAACGATTGTAATTTCGCCGAGCGAATTTTATGTCACCATTTAGTAGTTTACCTAAAATCTATACATTCACAATAGCGTTTTTTCCCGGTTGTATTCAAAAAGAGCCCGGGGCCTACGTCGGTACCTAATACCAAGATTTGACGAAGGCACTAGTTTTAAGAAAGTGAAATTAGGTATACCAACACATTTTATATACGTAATGTCTATTTGAACACAGAGGAGTGATCACGTAACTTTTTTAACGCAAGTTAGGACAACTCAACCGCCATTTTCCCATACTTTTTGTCATCGACCTGCTGCTGTCACAAGTACTTACAACAGCAGAGTTACTTAAGTTTTTTAACCTAACTATAATGAAGGAAAACATCGCAAGGAAACCGTATCGTATTTGAAAATTGAGTACGTAATTAGAATGTTTAAAAAACATTGTTTCCATGGGCGTAGCAGTTAGGTAAATAAGTAAGTTCCCACGGGAAAACGCTGTGTGGGTGACGAGCGCTGTCGGTGACGGTAGATACATATTTAATGGAATTGTTATGTAACGGAAATGGTGGAATAATAAAATAATAATTATTAATTACTAGCTTCTGCCCGCGACTCCGTCCGCGTGGAACTTGTTTATATCGTAGCTCCATACAAACTTTCACCCCCCTATTTCACCCCCTTCGGGAACGATTTCCGGGATAAAAACTATCCTATGTCCTTCCCCGGGACTCAAACTATCTCTATACCAAATTTCATCCAAATCGGTTCAGCGGTTTAAGCGTGAAGAGGTGACAGACAGACAGACACAATTTCGCATTTATAATATTAGTATGGATTATTTACATAATTGCGAATTAAAATTTATTCCCAACATGATATGAATAACAATCTTAACTTAGTGTTGTGGTGTATAACCGATGTAAATAGACTTAAGACAAAGATTTTTACTATTACTATTTGGCATATTTATGAATTTAAATTGATTACTAACACCATTGAATCTTAAGACTCGCTGCCAGGAACCCGCCTAGCGGGTGCCTAAGCCGTAGTCGCTTTCCGCTACGGGGAAAACCACGGGATCGGCTACGAGCGTTAGCGCGTAGCGATTCTTGGCAGTGATTGTGTAAGTGGATACATATTTGTTTGCAAACTTATGTACATAGGCATATAGTTCAAAATGTAGTTTCACATTGTTTTATGGAGGCTTATTTTTGATATTAGCTCTACTTATCGTTTTTATTTTCATGACAAGTTAATGTTTATATGGTCGGTATAAAAATAATGTTGTAATGACAATACGCCACCAATGACCGCCATTGATCATTTTGACAAGCAAACGTGACTTTAAAGAAGACACCAGTCACCCTGTAGACAATCATATATTCTAGAATTGGCCTCCGGGCTGCCTCATTCAAGGCAAATGACTAACATTCGAGTAGTTTTCGGTAAAAGAGGAAAAATGCTGCTACGGGCTACGGCGTAGCAGACGTGACCTTACTTAATAATAATAATAATAATGAAAAAAAAAAAAAAAATGACTGCT
Source organism: Epinotia ramella (assembly GCA_947578815.1). Lineage (NCBI taxonomy): Eukaryota > Metazoa > Arthropoda > Insecta > Lepidoptera > Tortricidae > Epinotia > Epinotia ramella. The sequence continues at coordinate 8,628,325 of OX388211.1, read as the reverse complement.
GTCACATGTCAGACGTGTTTTTAACAATTTTATTTTGTATTCGTTGTATTCGTGTTTTATCAGGTTAAAATGGCTCGATTTTATATCGCCACTATACATAAACATCCCACAGCCCTGGAAATTTTAAAATTGTCCAGAAAAACGGCTATTTGGTGGAGATAGCCCATTTTTGAAATGTCACTGACAGCACGCAATGATAACTAGATCACAGCGAAAAACACGTCAAGCCCTAGCGGAAGAACACGCACGCCCTCCACCTCCACCCGCCTCGTCGTCCACACCATCGTCCAGCACGTCATCGTCGGGCGATGAATTTGCGACCGCGCCCGACACTAGCAGCAGCAGTTCGAACGACGAGTGCGGGTCGCCGCCGCCGCCGCCACGACCACCTGCGCGGCGCGGGCGGCCACCGCTGCCGGCACGCTTGGGGCCTGCGGGGCATCCTGCTCCGCCCACGGCTCCCGCTACCGGTGGTATAGTGCGCCGCATGCAGCGGACGCAATCCATTAACGAAAACTGCATGCGCGCCTACTATGGGGTGACAGAGGGAGGAACTAATCTGTCCGCGTACCGTGTCCGGATGCTGCCTCTGTTCCAGGCGCTTGAACCGGCCATCACCGTGTCTGCGCAGCGTCTATCGGATCAGGTGCGCGTCATCCAGCGGCACAAGCGGTTGGATGACGCCACGCTTGATCGGCTACGCCTGGAAGCACTCTCTGCTCATGCGGCCTCTACCTCGGCGCGGGATCCGCCCGCCTTGTTGCCGGCCCCGATGCCTGCACCCGGCCTGGCACCGGGGGCACCGCGGGTTGATCCCAGTGCCGACGAGGAGGACTGTGCGAATCAGAGCGTGAGTACCCAGACCAATGAGCAACTGAGGAGGGCTTTGGAAGATGCGATTACGGGGTATCGTTCCACAAACAACTCTAGGCCACGACTACCACGCCTGCCCGTAAATAGACGCAATCTAGCGTTAATGGGAGCTCTAAACGGTCTCTTAGACCCGTATATACGGGCTAGTGAAGACTTACTTGATACACACTCAATCATGTACTGCGGAGCCATCGCGGCGTGCCGTGTTGCTCGCGTCAAGTTTCCGGACGCTGACCGTGCACCTAGGACCGCCGGGGGTGCCCCTGCATGGCAAGTACGGATTGAGCGTCGTATCAATACGTTTAGGACCCTCATTGCAAAGCTGATCTGCTTCAGGGGGGGCAACAACCGCCCCCGAGTCATGCGCTTTGTGAACCAGGCCTTCGCGGGAACTGGTATCAGGCCCCGCGACTACATGGCCTGTGTCACAGAGCGTATTGACTTTCTGAAGCAGAAAGTCTATGCATGGGCAGGCCGTATTCGCCGCTACAGAGAGCGTGTGGACCGATACCAGCAGAATCGCCTTTTCCAGAGCGATCAAAGGAAGGTATACCGAAAGTGGGAGGGAGCCGACCTTCGTGTGTCCGACGGGCGGCGGCCGGGTGCTACTGCCATGGTTGACTTCTGGCGTAGTATCTGGTCGGTGCCAGTCGAACACACCGAAGGCGAGTGGATGAGTGTTGTTGAACGTGAGTGTGACTTCATCGAACCCATGGAGATTGTTACTATCAGCCCCGAAGACGTTAGTTGTGCCATCCGTTTGGCCCCGAACTGGAAAAGTCCTGGACCGGATGGATTACACAACTTCTGGCTGAAATGGTTTCGATGCACACCTGCGTTTAGCAACGCAGTTCCAGCGAGCCCTTGAGCTCGGCTCCCTGCCATCTTTCTTGACAACTGGTATCACCTCGCTGCTCTATAAGTCCGGTAGTACCACGGAAGCGAAAAACTACAGACCCATCACGTGCTTGCCTACGCTGTACAAGCTCCTTACATCCATATTGAGAGCAAAAATTAACGCACACATCGTTGCAAACAACGTTTTGGCCCCTGCTCAAAATGGATGTAGGGTTGGGTCTCGTGGTACTAAAGAGCTCCTCCTCATAGACATGACCATTTGCCAACGAGTCCGGCGGAACAAAGGGGCCATCTCGGCCGCCTGGATTGACTACAAGAAGGCCTATGATTCGGTGCCTCATTCATGGCTGAGGAGGATCTTAGAGTTGTATAAAGTTGATGCAGTTCTGAGATCCTTCTTAGGCGCTTGCATGGGGCAGTGGACCACAGTCCTTCGTCAACCGGGGGGAGGAGATTGCCCTTCTGATCCGCAGGACTTTATAAGGATTGAACGTGGGATCTTCCAGGGCGACAGTCTGAGTCCTTTGTGGTTCTGCCTAGCGCTGAATCCGCTTAGCACCCTGCTGAAGGATTCAGGACTAGGTTGCCGGCTTCGGAGAGGGGGTGAGGTCATTTCTCATCTGCTCTATATGAATGACCTTAAGCTATTTGCACCGAATGCACATGACCTCTTGGAACTACTGAAAACAACAGAAGTCTTCAGTAGTGCCATCAAAATGGAATTTGGTGTCGATAAGTGTGCGGTCATTCATGTACAGCGGGGGAAAGTTGTAAATTCAACAAATTTGCAACTTTCTGAGACAATGTCCCTCAAATCTATCTCCGAAACAGAAACCTATAAGTATCTTGGTATGTCACAGTCCTTGGGTATTGAGGGTGAGGGCGTAAAGCGGGCGGTGAAGGAGCGCTTCTTTTGTCGCCTGACAAAAGTACTTAATAGTCTTTTGTCGGGCGGCAACAAGGTGCGCGCCTTCAACGCCTGGGTGATGCCCTTGCTTACTTACTCCTTTGGCGTACTAAGGTGGACCCAGACTGAGCTGGATGCCCTAGACCGAAGAGTCCGAGTACTGCTTACTGCGCATCGCATGCTACACCCACGCTCGTCTGTTATGAGACTGTACATCTCGCGGAAGTGTGGAGGTCGAGGCTTTTTAAATGCCAAAGAGCTCCACAACCGCGAGGTGTGCAGCCTCAGGGATTATTTCCTAAACAACGAGTGTGGGATGCATCGCGACGTAGTAGCAGTAGACGGAAACTTCACCCCGCTCTCCTTGGCAAACGATAACTGGCGCAGACTTAAAGTGATGAGCGCCGAGGACCGCAGGGCGGTATGGAGGAGCAAGGAGCTACACGGGCGGTTCTACAAGGCCCTCACAGGGCCCGATGTAGATCTGCTCGCGTCGGTGAACTGGCTACGTTTCGGGGATCTCTTCGGGGAAACCGAAGGTTTTGTCTGTGCAATTGCGGACGAAGTTATCATGACGAACAATTACCGGAGGTATATCCTGAAGGACGGTACGGTCGACATTTGTCGGGCATGCCGCCGTCCCGGGGAGTCACTCAGGCATATTATCTCCGGTTGTGGTCATCTTGCTAACGGCGAGTACTTGCACAGACATAACCTTGTAGCCAGAATTATTCACCAGCAACTTGCTCTGCTATACGGTCTTGTGGCCTCCGAAGTGCCTTACTATAAGTACACACCTGCGCCAGTTCTCGAAAATGGTCGTGCCACGCTCTATTGGGATCGATCTGTCATCACGGACAGGACTATTCTTGCCAATAGGCCTGATATCGTGCTGACAGATCGATCGAAACGCCAGGCAGTGCTCGTCGACATCACCATCCCCCATGACGAGAACCTCGTGAAGGCCGAGAAGGACAAAGCCAGCAAGTACCTAGACCTGGCTCACGAGGTAACCGCCATGTGGGATGTTGATTCGACGATCATCGTCCCGATAGTCGTTTCGGCGAATGGTTTAATAGCGAAGAGTCTCGACCATCATCTCAAGAGGCTCTCGCTAGATGGCTGGATCAAGGGTCAGATACAGAAGGCGGTACTCCTGGATACTGCGCGGATAGTCAGGAGGTTCCTGTCTCTGTCGCCCTGACCGCCGGTGGCTTAGGCCTCGCCTCGCTGCCGGCTGCACCCTAGGTTAGGTTTTTATAATGATTTTATGTTTTGTATGTATAGTTTTATATTTTACTTTTTATATATAATTATTGTACAAACCTAACTTAAGATGAAACATAAATAAAGAGATAATAATAATAATAATAAATATTAGTGGACAATCTTACACAAATTGACCTAGTCCCATAGTAAGCTCAATAAGACTTGTGTTATGGGTACTAGACGACGATATATTTAATAGATAGAAATACTTAAATACATAGAAAACATCCATGACTCAGAAACAAATATTCATGCTCATCACACAAATATTTGCCCTTACCGGGATTCGAACCCAGGACCTTCAGCTTCGTACCCACTAGACTAACCGGTCTTTACTTGGTCTCGAATAGTTAAAATCATCATCATATTAGTTGAAAGACGTCCACTGCTGGACAAAGGCGTCCCCCTGAAAGTGCCACAATGACCGGGAACAGGGATCCAGTGGACTCTCGCGACCTTAACCAGGTCATCAGTCCACCTTGTGGGGAATCTACCCACGCTGCGCCTGCCGGCAGTTCGTTAAAATGGTACTAGATAATTATTATTTTCAAATACTTTTTGAATAATTTGCACTATTCTAACAATACAACAAAACACATACAAGATTTATACCTATCCAACCCTACATCAACCAAAGATGTAAACAAGTATTATATGTCAAGCAACAACTATGATTACGCCTTGTAATAACCTAGTGATAGATCTGTTATTGTTAATTAGCGTTAGGTACAGTAAAGTGAAAGAAAGTATATTGGTTTAAACTTACACGATTCTCACACTATATTTTTACTAAACCTCAGAGAGGTAAATAAATAAGTTGATTATATATTATGTGCTTGAATCTCGTTTAGTAAAATAATGGTGTGAAGGTAATGTAAGTACTTAGTAGTAAAAGTGCCCTTGTGGCCTATTTGCAGAATAAATAATTGATTTGATTTGATTTGATTTGACTTACATGGCAAATAGTTAGTCCGAACTCTAGCTTTAAATAAGCCATTAATGGCTTTAGCACAACATAAAACATGAAACTCTGCGATAAAATTATTTGGAACATTAAAAAAAAAAAAAAAATTAAAATATAAAAGTAATAACATTAATATCTCCGACATACTGTTGGTGAGGCCGGGCACAGCGAAATGTCATCCCGCTCGAATTTGGAGCAGCCCAACTGGGGAAGTACCTCCGCCTTGCAGAAGACATGATAACACTACTAGGTACTTGCTCTGTAGTAGTGTTGTGTTCCTCGCCAGAGCTCCCGAGGATGCGTTGTGTTGAAAGTGAGGGAATTTGTTCCTTCAGCTGTCAACACGGTGAATTCTTAAACATATCAAGGGTAGGCAACGCCCATGTTACTCCTTTGGAGTTGCATGCGTCTATAGGCTGCGGTGTGCGCTTACCATCAGGCGGGCCGTATGCTTGTTTGCCACCGTCATTGTGTAAATTAAAAAAAAACTACACACTGCTTTTTTCTACGCAGCCATACTGTCCCTTCATACGACCAGATCTATTGCTATTAGAGGCAAGCGGTGAGTTGAGTCGTGGTGAACTACGTGTAGTACCTACAGTCGACAACACAGCTAAGTGACCATCGGAAATCTATTCTGACCTTAAGTGCATTGTAATAAGGTTCTAGGTTTTCACGGTATGGTTAGTTAGGTGTGTTGCTGTGTGTACCTACAGTAAAAGGTCGAGCAGACACATAGATTTCGGATTTCAATTTAACGTCGTTGAGTTTCGCGATGTTTTGACACTGCCGTGCTGCTCGACGCGTGTGCATGCAAGTACGAGACACAATGAAATCAAATCGGGATGCGAATGGTGTGTCCCACATTGACACACAGGTCAACAACCATTATTATATTTCTTACACTCACGCCAGGCTCCGTGCCAGCAATAATGATTGCCTAATTGCTTCCTTTTCCCGTAATTTGTGAACTAAATCATAATGATGGTCTTATAATGTTCGACAGCGGAGTTATTTCGGGCACAAACAGTGACTAATAACGTCGTCCAATTAAAGTGGGAGTCCTATCGTAATTGAATCGAACATTAACGCGAGTTCGCCGTAAAATCATAAAGAAGCAAAATTATATTTTATGCCGCAATATGACAACTCTGCCGCTGTTACAATTTTATGGAAAACATAATTATGAGCAGCGCTTTTTAAAAATACAAATAAATTATGCCCTAATTCGCTTCATCTATTTCGCATCCTAATTGCATTTTCGTTCGTCCCATTTTGTTAGATCAGCGCAATCAGATCTTTTAATAAAGCTGAAAAATACTTAAAACAACTTAACAAAATTAATAAATAATAATATAAAAATAAATAAATGTTGGGGGACAATCTTACACAAATTGAACTAGCCCCGTAGTAAGCCTAATAAGGCTTGTGTTATGGGTACTAGTTAGACGACGATATAATTATATACATACATACATTCACGCCTTTATTCCCAAAAGGGGTAGGCACGTGAAACTTATGTTTCAGCGCCACTTTTAGCATAAATGTGGGTATAAAAGATCGACAAAACGTGATATTGCAGTGATAGGTTGCTAGCCTATCGCCCACAACAAACTTCAACCCTGCGCCCTTAGTCGACGTTTACGACACCCACGGGAAGAAAGGGGGTGGTGAAATTCGAACCCGCCACCACACGGGCACGGGCACGGGGACGATATATATAAGAGATATAAATACCTACTCAAATACATAGAAAACATTCCAGGCCCAGAAATAAATATTCATGCTCACACAAATGTGTGCCCTTACCAGGGTTCGAACCCAGGACCTTCAGCTTCGTAGGCAGCCTCACTACACACTAGGCTAACCGGTCGTTAACTACTTCATTAGGTATACTTTCTTGATGTATGATTGAAAAACTATTCTATTATAACCTTGTACTCGTACACTCTACTTTTCACTTCGATTGCGAGGAAATGAAAATTAAAAACTATAAGTTTTTTCATGAAGTTTTATTGTGTACTTTGGCTGTTGGTATCCTTGCCTTGGTCTTAGAATTAAAAGGCACGGCAAGGGAAGGTCGTTAGTACGAAACATAATAAAATAAAAATAAAGAGTTTAATCTATGAAATTAAAGTTGCTCGTGTGGCTGTTGGACCGATTGCCTTGGTCTTCGACGAAGATTTTACTTTATGCACTAGAGCATAAAAAGCGACTTTATGTCGCCTACGCACAGCATGAACTTTTAGAGCATGAGAAATGAAAAAGTATTTAAGTGTCAATCACGCAAAATAGCTTAACGGGTGTAGATAACCCGAAAATCATTCGCCAAAGAGATTATAAATAAATAACTGTTAGGGGACAATTTTACACGAATCGACCTAGTCCCATAGTAAGCTCAATAGGGCATGTGTTATGGGTACGACTACGATGAATTTAATAGAAGAACAGCTGGAAAGCTGGACATACATAAGAAATAATTTAGGCCCAAGTTTCGTTCACTTGACTTGCTCGTTCAATAATAAATTTGAAAGTTTGGATGTTGAGATTACTTTTGATGTTCGTTACTCAATCACGCAAAAATAGTTAAAAGATTCTTGACACACTTTGTCACATATCAAAATCGATCCCGAAAAGAATGAAATTGATAGGAAAATTCACAGGCTAATGCTCCATAAGTAGAGTTTCTACTGTTTGTGATAAAACGTGTAGCACTGCTCAAACAAACTGTAGGATTAGTCCTGAAACTCGTGCACGACCATTAATCATCAATTAGGAGTAAGGGCGATTGCACACGCGACGGTCGTGCATTGCCTTTTTTTTGTGCTTCATAAATAAAGCTGTTGAATGAGTTATTGGTCTAACGACAATCCTTAGTAGTTAAGATTTTTTGTGAATATATTACTCCTTGCGTTTTATAAACGGGAGAACTAGGTTTAGGGTCTATTTAATTCCACCACAAAATTTACGGGTAATTTTGAAAGGAATAAACTAGTGGCTGTGTGGAAATGTAGAACTCAAGAGCCTGTCTTTTTTAACCGACTTCAAAAAAAAGGAGGAGGTTCTCAATTCGGTTTATTTTTTTTATCAATGTTTGTTACCTCAGAACTTGGCATTGATGAGCCGATTTGTACTTTTTTTTTGGTGGTAAGTATATACTTCCAGGTGGGTCCCATTTTTCAAAAATTCAGTTGGATGATGGGATCCATGAGGAATTGAGGGAACTCTTCAATTATATTAGGCAGGCGTGTAGTGATTTTGGTATTTTCTATTATAACTCGTGTATTTACACCCGGAAATCATAAATTTCGTGGAGTGGAATTGACGATGAAGACCACCTAGATGATTTATGGAATTCCTCAATTGTGTACTTCAAAGTACAAAAGTATATCACAGATTCTGATAAGATTCCGTTGAAAGAGCAACTAATGAAGTGCCAAAGGTTATCCTTGTGGAATCGACGAAAGTCCTCAAATATTATCAGTCCACATACAGCGAATCGGTTTTTTTTTCTCTAATAATCAACGCATTTGCTCTCGGAAATCAGTTCATGTGGTAAATTGGAAAATAAATGTGGAAATATTTTCGTGGCTTGGCGGAGTACTAAATTCAAATCGGTTTAAACTTTGTTTTTAAAGTAAATTATTTCAATTTGTTTTTATTCCAAAAAGTGAATTGTCAAAAAAAACAATAAAATGATCGAACCTGCTCACAATATTTCACGAGAATCGGTTGGGAAATGCGACCTATAGAGGTGAACAACCGGACAGCGGGACATCCGGACATACGAAATAATTTAATACGCTCGCTCATCATTTATTTCTTAATCAGCACAACGAACGAAAACAAGAACGCCGATAAGACAAAAATCATACATCACACGAAAAAAAATTAACTTTGACAGAAACTTACTTACTTACTTGAAATATGTAGTTCAACATTTTCATTGCATGTTTTGTTTTGTCCGCACGGTCCCACCACACTAATTTGATCACGTCTAGCTTTTACTAATTTACCGTTCGCTTCCACATTTTTTTTGACCAGCATGTAAAATGGGCCTTCCGAATGGACATTTAATATATCTCAGTCCGCAGAGCCCCCGTTCTTTGTGAAACACTAAAAATAAAACCGTGCCTGCTCCTGGCAGAATGCAATTTCCATCAGACAATTTTTTACCTTCGTCGAGTCATCAATCTTCCGAACATGGATGCTTCAGGGCACAAGCCAACTGAACTGAGAGTTAGCTTTAAAAGACAAATTGAATGCCTCAGTTTCAGGTGAAATGAAGAATCAATCGCAAAGCTATTTAAAATTAGGTTTGACAAACAGATTGAATTAGGATTATGAAGTTTCAGATGATAGTTTTAAAATTAAAACGTAGGACGATACTTGTATTCTCAAGTTACTCTTATTATGGTCGGAGATATTGCCTGAAAATAAGTTTTTACGCCTTACCTTATTTATCAATTGTGCCATATCAAACCATATCGTTTTTAACTCATGATACGTAGCGATCCATTACAAACAGTGTGCCTGTCTGAAGCTGGGCATTCACTGAGGTGCCGTTTGTCTCTGCCAAAAATAGATACTCATGTCAAAAATGGTTTTGACATTCATGAACTAATTTTGGCGCGGCGCTACTCCAATCGGCTTGTTAAAATGGTCATGATTAACCAGCTTTGCCTTCCTCTGAGTTGACTTTAGTCTGAGCAGTCTGAACGCACCATAACAATACCACATACATCCCGAGCATTCACTTTATCTTTCTTTGATGAAGCTTACCTATGCCACGCCACGCATATTCATGATCACACGCGAGCAGCCCCAATTACGAAACCTGTTTTTGTCATATTGAAATCATTTGCGAATCTTCTTATTCAGGCTCTCTCTTGTGTACGCCCATAGCCAAGTTCGTGTGAAAGTGAAGCACTGATTGCGAAGGATTGGTACGGAATTGGAGTTTTAGTTGCGAAATAGAGGCGCAAGGCTTTAAGGTAATGAGAAGTTCATTACGGAAGCGCCGTGTGCAACTGAGGCGTGGGAAGCGAGTGTCGGTCGCGATATAGATATAGGGTAAAACGTTTACTGATTACATTAAAATACCATTAATTGACATTGGCAACTGGCATTTGTTTTGCAGAATAATTGTCAACAATATTGCCTTGAAATGAGGTTGAAGATAGCTATAATTAGGGGTGAGCTGAAAATAAAATTGGAACTGTGTGGCATGGCAGGTTATATTTTAATTTAAAACCACTTGTGAATCCCCTTGGTCGATGCGCTCTTTATTCTGTGCATAAATAAACTTGAGATGTCATTCTACTAATCATGAGATGGGATTGGTTAAATTTTATCACAAAAAACTGGCTGACGGCGCGGCTTCGCCGTCTTCGACCGCGTATTACAAATAACGCAAGCGGGATAAAATACAGCCATTCTGATTTTTTTCTGAACTGTCATAAGACCCATCCTTATGTATGGCTGTGAGGCGTGGACACTAACACAAAAAGACGTCAACTCCTGGTAGCGGAAGGGAAGGTCTTGCGTAAGATCCTGGGACCTGTCAAGACAGACGACGGCACATGGAGGATTCGTAAAAACATAGAGATCCAGGAGCTGGTGGTCGAACCCAACATCATTGGCGTAACCAAATCACACAGACTTTGCTGGTTCGGTCACCTACTCAGGTACCGCTGGGAGGACAGTGTGCAGGCAGATCTGCGACATCTTCAAGTCGGCAACTGGCAAGAAGTTGTGCACGATCGGGACAGATGGCGTGCTCTCGTTTCGGAGGCCATTACCCTCTTTGGGTCCCTGAGCCAAATTAGTTGACTGTACTGAATTTTTAAATCTAAGGAGTAGTTCCGGATTTTACCCCCTACAAGTATGGCCTGATACAAACTAACACCGCTACACCCTTACAAATCACAAAGCGACACACTCACATACTTTATCTTCTTATAAAATTAGTACAGTAGTACCGTAAAGGCTCTGACCTCAACAAATTTCACTCTCCGGAGCATGGTGACAGTGGCTTGGTCACCACCACCAGGAACGCAACATCAGACCTATCAGAGTACTATAGTAGTAAGGTTTCGGTGAGGAGCCACCAAAGCTGTGAGCGGTTGCGAGGCGGTGAGCGAAAAAAACCCACCAATAGCGTAGCTGGCCACGCTCGCGTATCGCTTCCTATTGGTCCATTTGTTTCTCGCTCACCGCCTCGCAACCTCACCCTTACGTTGAGGTGTACAGTAAGGTATGGACTTCCCAAGTTTGGCTCCAAATATAAACGAGGTATCGTGCCGTTTCTCAACATACTAAGAGTCGTCACGTGATCGTTACATTATCGTCACCATCCCGTCTCTCCATTACCGCTCCACATACGGCGCTAATAGCTCGGCACAGGCGTCGGTTGTTTAACAGCAATTTGAAATACGCAATTGCAAAATGCAATTAACTTGTCTCAAACATCGAAACTTGTGTTTACGTTTTTCACTTGCGGCGGTTCGAATACAGTTTCGAAATTGAACGCAAGCAGTTAATCTGAGAGTAAATGTGACTCGCGTATTCCCATTTGATTTCAATTTGCCATGATTTCTGCAGCACCTACTGTGAATTACCGAGAAGCCTGTTGTTTAGGTACCTCCTCTAATACATGGTTGTTGTACTGTGTTTTTTTATTGAGGGAGGTTTTAACGACCGCTTTACCCTATTTGGTATGTCCGGAAGTGACCCTACCTACGAAGCTGGGTTCGAATCCCAGTAACGCCAGATATTATTTATATTTGTGTAATGATCACAAATATTTGTTCCTGTATCATGGATGTTTTCTATGCATATAATATTATGTATTTATTTATGTATATAAGTAGGTATGTATATCGTCGCCTAGTACCCATAGTACAAGCTTTGCTTAGTTTGAACTAGGTCGATTTGTGTAAGATTGTCTCCAAATATTTATTTGATTTTTTTCCCTTTGGGTGTCGTAAAAGTCGACTAAGGGTTGAAGTGTGTTGCGGGCGATCGGCTAGCAACCTATCACTGTGATATCACATTTTGTCGCACTTTTGCTAAAAGTGGCACTGGAACAGAAGTTTCATGTGCTCTGCCTACCCCTTTTTTCTATAAAGGCGTGAATCTATGTATGTATTTATTTTATCGAGGTGTGTAATAAGGAGTAATTGTATTGTATTGAATTTTGAATGTGTTCCACGTACACCCTTTCTAACACGTAAGGTGAATACTCGTATACGCGTAGAGGGAAGCGAGCGAAACACAATGAAATCAAACTGTAATTCTAAACGTAGTTTCCAGATTGCCCTCCAGTTTATGTGGAATTAGATTTACAAAATCTACAAGAAAGGATTGAATTTATTTTTTTCAGTGAGCAGTTAATAATGATTAAGTTTCTTAGTATTGCTATTCGTGCTTGTAATAATAGAGTACAGGTAAAAAACTAGACCGTTGGAAAAGGTATTTGTTTTGTTTATGTTATATATTTTAAACATGTAATGTCGATTATAACAAGTCACAACCACATTACAAGATGTAAATTGCTTAAGTTTTCACTCATAATACGCTGTGAGCTGTAGAACTCCCGAACCTGTCTTTTTTTCTATAATATATTTTCTTAATGTCGAAAAATTTAATCGACAAAGAAATCTATATATTTTTATCGAAAAACGGTTGACAAAATGCGACCTGAAGCAGAACAGCCGGACAGCCGGACATCCGAACATCCTGACATCCGGACATAGGAAAGAATATAGGCCCAAGCTGAAACGGAGAAGTTCGTTGGCTTCGCTCGCTCGTTCAGTAAAACGAATAGCCCGCGAGCTAGCAACAGATTTTCGTGACTTGTGGGAAGGTCACCTACTACGATACTTTGCTATGCACTTATAAGCAGATTAACGCCTGGTATAAAGTGCATGGCAAAGTATCGCGCCGCCGCTTTAACCGTGTGTTTATGGTAGGAATATTTTTAACATTTTCGTGTGACCAGCTGTGCTGTGCTGTGTGTGCTGTGCTGTGCTGTGCTGTGTGGTTTTCCACCACTGTAAAGCCAGCCGACGATTTTTTTTTTCGTCATAATATCATTTGATGATAAAATAAATTGGGGGTAAATGACAAAAAAAATTTTTTTACGTGTTGCTCGTCAATCCACCAACGGAGCCGCACCTGACGTTCACGGGGCTTCATGATACAACATTCTTAACCTTCTCACAAGTTATCGCCCAGGGGTAAGTGACTGACAAAAAAATGCTCCTAGCTCGCGGTCTAGAACGTTAGGTTTACAATTAGGTTATGTTTCTACAACAACTTAATACTTAGTAGTTGGAATCTATTACTATTTCACGACACATTTTCTGCCTCAGACCGTAGTAACGAAGTTTTGACGACAAAATGCAACGTGCCAAAAAATGTGCATTCGTAATAACCACTCAACGCTGTGCAGTATCTATGTAAAATCTGACATGCAATATCTCTCTTCAGTCGTTCACTCTTGACAGAGTGGTCGTGGTTTCATGATGATATTGATGATGTATGGATAAAGCAGCCCTCGCAATGCTCCTCCACTTGTTATACCCTTCAGCATCACGGGAACACTGGACTAAGGTGGATAGTAGGAGAACGACCGCGTGATCGCTGTCCCTCTACCTATCCCTGGACAACGAGTCGTTCCGTGGAGTTTTTGTTTCGAGTAATGTGCCCGAAGTATTTGAGGATTCGTATTTGCACAATCGACGATAACCTCACTTTGCTTTTAAGTTCTTCCAAGATCGAAACATTGGTCCGAAACGCACTCCATAGAATCCGCAGCAATCGACGCCAACACCACATTTCGAGTGCGTCAATTTTGCGTCTGTCTTTCAGGCCATGTTTCTGCACGCATCTCTGATATAGGAAAACTGGGAAGACTAAGCTTCTCATCAGATGATATTTCGTGGCTTTGGTGATGTTGCGGTTGACTCTACTTAGCTTATCAACTGCAGATCTTGTGATAGCACATCTACGAAATTCGTCCTCACACCCGCCAGTATTCGTGATCGTGGAACCGAGGTACTCGTAGCCACGTACAGTAGACATACAATATGGTCAGTATTATCTACACATAAAATAAATCTGTTTTAAAAAAAGAATCAGCCAGTATCAAACTAAGCATTGTTCTGTCACCGAGTGATCTCAGCTTCTCAGCAGCGAACGGTTTTGACAGTTCACAATATTCCGTCAGTTTACAATATAACGGGTCAGATTATAAACTGACGGTTTTCACAATCTAACGGTGACACAAATAATATAACGACGTAAACCTGTATACTAAAAACCTGTATACTCGTAAAAGTATACAGGTTTTTAGTATACAGTTATAGTCGAGTTAGTACTTTCAAATGTATGCCTGGATATGTTTCTGAGTACTTATCTATATGCCTAAGGATGTTATAGATTTGGCTTCTTCGACGTAATTCACTTTAGGCATTAAAGCGATATGAATACCAACCATTAGGACGTTGAAAGATATGACTTAAAATATTTCTGATTAATTATTGATAGACCTTCGAACGTTATAGCCATAAATATTATGACTTCTGAGATTATAGCGGTTAATGTTATAAGTCATTAATGTTAGAACTATCCAACTTTATACTTAACAAAAATTATGACTACTGTGATGTTTGTGACTATAAATTTTATGGATATCAATTTCTGACCAACGAAATTCGGAACAATAAGAATATGGGAAACAAAGGGACCCCAGAACATCGCTATGCCATGCCATTAAAAAAAAGGACGAGTCAGACTTGACGTTTCACGATATATTGTTGAAATTTGTTGATACATTTATTCAAATTACGCCTCAATACGAATTTAGCGCATATAAGTTTCCATATCAGTTATCGATTATTTTTTTATACTTTACAATTTAATATGCGTTTTGTGAAGGTCTATCACAACACCGGATCGAAATTATTACTGTGGGATAGTTATGGCAAGCCCGCCATTTTGACGTCACTGACAGTTGACAGATATGGTGGCTACGATTTCAAGCAGAAGAAATTAATAATTTAAGGAGGTCAAATGTTTCCGAAAATGAATTAATCGTCGCAGTAGGATAAAAACTATCCTAAACGGAAGCTAAAGTAACAATGTACTGTTTATAAAACAAGTTACATGTTTTTCCGTTCATAGGAAGCTCAGATCACGCGAGACAAACCAATGCTTAATTTGATACTGGCCGATCCTTTTTTTAATTCAGAGATTTATTATAAGTGAGAGATAATAGGCATCTGTAATTAATTTTATAACACGTGCAACATTTATCGCGAACAGCGGCAGACGCATTTCATAATTCATAATTTTATTCCCACCCCATATTCTTTGATCCTTTCTTTTACGAGTATCTGTAGAAAGATGGATGGGGGCCCCAAGTACACGGCTAATAAGCCCCAGTAAGCCGCAATATATCAATCAGGCAATTATCGAAGCTCGTTGGCTGCACATATAGCGCGGTATTGACGTGGCAATAAAATACCACTGACCTGAAGACTCGGGCCGTGGAGAACCTTTTGTTTACGTGCCTGCTTGTTAGGGCTGTCAACAGACACTAATTTGCACTTATACAATTTACATACATACATAGATTCACGTCTTTATTCCCAAAAGGGGTAGGCAGAGCACATGAAACTTATGAGTGCCACTTTTAGCATAAGTGTAGGTATAAAAGATCGACAAAATGAGGTATCGCAGATTCCCAGCCCATCGCCCACAACACACTTCACTTATACCATTTATCTGTACTATTTGCTCTCTAGGATAAATTAACGAGAGCATGGAATTGCATATGTAGTAGTATTGTATGTTTACAGGCATTCTATATTTAAATTTTCTATTTTCTCGTACTACCACTACAAATGCAATTCCATGTTCTCGATAATTCATCTATATGAAGTGTTGTGTTTCTGGTGGTGGGTGAGGTTGCCAGAGGAGGGAACTGCATTTGTTTCTAGCTGTCAGAACCACCGAAATCTGAAATAAAGAAAGTTGCCCTTACTGGGATTTGAACCCAGGACCTTCAGATTCGTAGGCAGCGTCACTACCCACTAGGCTAACCGGCGGTCGTGAAAATCATATTACTCATTTATTTATTTTTTAACCAAGGACGCTTGTAGACGTCCGTTGTTTTCACCGGACAACGGACCGTCAATAAATGGATATCCTTGAATACATCTAATATTTTTACCGGATGCATGTTAGCTTCGAGTGCCCTTTCTATGCTTCAGTCTTGTCCAATCCATCCAACCATTTTTTAATAAAAAGCGCTAGTAGACGGCGGCTGATTGACAGAAAACGGGCGATACGTACGGTATAGCGTCTACATAGTTACATCAATACACTGCCATGGATGACCGCTCTTTTTACCGATGTCCGTCGCGCCGAGGGGAGGCGGCGATGCATCGGCGAAATTAGTTGCATGTACTTTTATTCATTGCACGCACCGCAAGTTCGGCAAAAAAACGGTGTAAAACAACGGACGTCTACAAGCGGTCTAAGAGAGTGGGCCTTGTATAGTGTATACCTTAGTTGTATTACATATTCTGTGATAATGCATACTTTCTGCAGCTACATCCCTATCTCGCAACGCTACGATACTTATTCCCCCTCCTGAATTGATTTTCCACCCGCCTCGGTGCAGCGTTTGAGTCCGTCACTAATTTCATTCACAAACAGATCGAATCGAAACTCGTATCTCTGTCACATTTGCTTTACCCTGTAAACCCCTTACGTTGACTTAGCCTGTAACACAATTAGAACACATACAGCGAAGCGAACGAGAGATAAGGTTTGTCATTTGGCTCTGTTTAACACGGTTATAATCCATAGGGATGCTTGTGATATTATAGGTAAGTGCGTGCAGCTTGGCAAAAAAGTCTAGAAATGGAACAATTTTTTTCCATGATAATAACAATTTGTTTCCGGCAGTTAGCTTTGCTTTAAAAAAGTCGGCATTTTCCTTATATACTACCTATGAATGAGATAATTCAATGTGGCTGGCTTTTCATAAAACTGTAATTGAATCTGGAATCTTCTACCTGGAACGGTAGAGCTGCTTTTGAATGGACTTCGAGGCACTTTGGCCAACTCAAATAATCTCAAGTAGCTACCTATACCTCTATAGTACTATTATAGCCATGGACTGAATGTTGTTTCGCTCCTTTATGGAGCAGTTCATCTGGGGAAGTTCCTCCACCTTACAGTAGGCGCAGCCATAACAACAACACCACTTTCCCTGTAGTTATTAGTTGTTGTGTGCCTGTGGCCCGTTTCGCGGAGCTTCAAGTTACAATTTTATAAATAAGTCTAAACAGTCGAAAAAAACACAAACGAAGAAGAGAAAAGATATTTGCCTAAATATATTCAAAATAGGAGAGGCAGGATGGTGGGCCCTCTGATACAATAGAAGGGTTAATTGAAGGCAAGAGAGGCAGAGGAAGGCCTAGACTAACATGCTCATACTCATACTCATTTATTCATAATATTATCTAAATATGACATGTCACATATTATTTGCATATTCAAGCCAAGTGAAGGATGAAGTTGCCGTCGAGTCGTATTGAGGAAGTCAAGCTGGCAATGGACGGATGAGAGTGGCGGTTCTTAAATAATAATGATGATGATAATGAAACAGGTAACACAGGTCAAATGGCCAGCGCCTCAGTGTTGCCAATTTAGATTTGTGAAATTGTAACCAGTAGCTTCGTAAAACGGTTTACTGGTGGTGAGTAAGGGGCCATAGCTTGCGAGGATACGGGTTGTGAATGAGACATGGACTTTTATTTTATTTTGCACTAAGACGGTGACAAACAAGCATTTGGCCTGCGTGATGGTAAGACACCGTAGCCTTTGGTCTTTAGCTGAAAACACAAAGAATCCGCAAATCAACCAAGGGACGGTAAGGTGCTCTCCATTAGACTCGGATTTTTGTGTTTTTAGGGTTCCGTTAGAAGAACAATCATATACTGCTACTGCGGGCATAGCATGGTTGTCATTGTGGATAAGACATTTGTCAGTCACGCACTAGCAGACTTGTCAGACCGTGACGGATGTCTTATCAACAGTTATAAGTGATAATCAGAGATCGGAAAAATTTGCGAAATTGTTTGCAATTATCTGGACATGACTCCAAAATTAATCAAAATGTTATTCAGTTATTTAATTTTTTACTTGACATATAATTTGATTCCTAGTCAATAAATACAAAAGTTTGTTAAAGTATAGGTTTATTAAAAAAAAATATCAGTATTTTTTCCGATCTCTGGTGATAATACGCAACCATGCTACGACCGCTGGTGTGGTGCAACGACCCTAAGGGGATCTAGGCCTCCGACACTAAACACCGCGAGCCGTCCCTGTCCAAAGCCGTTTCTGTCCTGGCCCGAAGTTAATTCAGGTCTTTTTGGACTTAGTCACCCCACCGGTGCGGTACCTAGGTCCCGAGTTCGCTCTCCGGACTGCACGATAAAACAATATTTTATTTGTCTGCTCGTGTCATTTAGTAGGTACCTAGGACTATATACAACTCTCAAGTCACTCTCATGTTAATTCGTAGTTATCATATACACTATACACAGCGCAGTTCCACTATTGTTAGAAATCTTGTAGCAACGAGAATAAGTAGTCCGTGAGATATTTAACGTTGTGACAGACGGACAGAGCCATAAGTGTTCCTTTTTACCTTTTTGGTACGAAACCCTAAAACATCGGGTATTTAATTTAGTTCGACTTGTGGTTGTGGTTGTTGTCATCATCATATCAGCCGGGAGACGTCCACTGCTGGACATAGGCCTGCCCCAATGGCTGCCAAAGTGACCACGCCACCCGCATCCAGCGGACTCCCGCGACCTTTACCAATGCCTGTTGTGTGTGCTGTGGAAATACTAGTATGGCAAGTTGAAACATTGCATTAATTCATAAAATTAATCAGCTTTCAGTCAACTACATCCAAATGGCAGTTTATTGATAAGGAAAGCAATAAAGGTGGTGCCTACCTGCATTTTGTGACATTCCGTTGCTGTATGAAAGTTGGTATTCGGTTGATGGAACATTTAGGACAAAGAAAAGAATAAAAACAACAAAATTAATTTTTCGTTCTGTATATGTAAAGCCAGCCGCAGAGAAACGTAATCCCCTCTGTATATAAGTTTGTATGCAGGTGCAGAAGTCGCATTTCTTAGCGCTGATTGTACCCAAAATGCCTGCGTTGTTCTCTCATAATACCTCATTGTACAAATGTACACTCATAGCCTTTGTTGACACATCTACGCAAAAATGTCTATTATACATACCTACGTAATTCCACTATACAAATAATTCGTCATGTTCCAGTAACTCGTCGTTTTTGGATAACAGTATTAATGTTTAAATTCTTAGCATAACGGCATGACCACGACTTGGAGCGTCAGCGTCCCATACGTGAGAGCGAGACATCGGAGCGCGCTGTCGACGCTCCAGCGTATCGCTCTGCTGTCACTCCAAGTCGTGGCTAAGCCGTTATGACTTCACTTATACACACACATTCAAAACAACGATTGCGTAACTGAGACGGCGTGGGTGGGTAGCGGGCGCTCTCTCACCTCTTGTCTCTGTCAGAATCGGAATAAGAACCGGTATTTCATTGGCGATATTTGAGCTAATTATTATTATAATTGGGTAGGACAAGGTGGACTGATGACCTGGTAAAGGTCGCGTGAGTCCGCTGGATGCGGGTGGCGCATGACCGGTCAATTTGGCACTCTTTGGGGGAGGCAGATGTCCCCAGCAGTGCCAGTGTCTTTTGGCTGATATGATTATGATGATGATGATTTGACGGGTAAGGACATATCCTAACTTTGATCCCCCTCATTCTAATTTTGAAACACAATCATTTGCTGCCAAATATCTCTGATGGAATACCGGCCTTGGATATTTTTTACAAGATACAAGTTTCATAAATACCTAACGGTAAATTATCCCCAACCCATAATTTAACACTGTTTTGGGTTGTTCCACCACTCTTTAAAGTTCTTGTATATAGACGTCTTTTTCACCATTTCCTCATCGTTGAGGAGTTTACAAAAACCACAATAGTCGTCCGTCATTACGTTTTCAGCTCTTCTGTGGTAAGAGTAGTGATTTTTCCAACGGAAATACTGTTTATACTCTTCGGGGTTTTCTATGAGGAAGTTCATTTTTCTCGCCAGTTCTTCAGCTTTTAGTTGTCTTGCATTCAGATATATTCCGTCTGGCATGAATCTGAGAAGAGAAGATGAAGGATTGAGACTCATCATCAACGTCATAGAGGCCTAGATATACGTTTCACTACTAACTAGACATCTGTACGTACATAAATTTGACAAAATGGAACTGATGATGATCACTGATGATTTATGAGAACTCCTCATTGACGTAAAAACGTCACAGATTCTTACAAGATTACGTTGTAGTAGCAACTAAATAACCAAACTTCCAATCCTTGAAGAATCGACGGAAGCCGCAGACGGACAGACGGACATGACGAAACTATAAGGGTTTTTGTTGACTACTGAACCCTACAAAACGGCCTAGTGCAAGCTAGACTCGTGCACGAGAGTTTTGTACCGTACCCATGCTTTTTAGCCTATTAAGCTTTATTTTGGGGACTGTCCGGTGTAACATGAGCTGCCGTGACCGCAACAAGTAGGTACCTAGTTACTCTGCGTGTAACTTACCTTGTATAGTTTGCACCTCCATAGACGATAGGTATCGCATTGTATTTCAGACCGTGTAACAGTTTCTCAGTCACGTAGTCTTCACTAAACGAGTTCTCGAACGACAGATAGAAATAATAGTCCCTCTTTATTATTTGGAAACATTGTTCTTCGTTGCTCCGATCACATCTGTGCGGCCCACAAGTGCCATAGATGTCTACTTTTAAATCGTAAGGTTCCAGGGCCTCTTGTAACTCCTTAACATACCGTTCCCGACCACTTTGTGTCCTGCAGTTGGACACGAACCACGCGGCTGCTTTCGTTTTATTACTCAACTGCACAGCTACCTCTTCACTGACAGGTTTCATGTCTTCCAACTTCATCCAATGCATATCTGTCTTCGGACCTATTATATTGCCATCAGCGTCTCTAACGATTATGTACCCCCATTTCGTTTCAGAGTCTAATCTGTACGTCCAAGTCCAGTTAAAAAAGTTATCGAACATGTCAGTGCAGATGGGATAGTTCCCAGCCGATTCTATATTTGTAAAAGCATACTTCTGATGTGGTGATCGCTTTTGAGGCAGATTTGCGTTGTTAATAGCTCGCACTTCAGTTCCCGCAAACGCGATAACGTCGAACTTACTCACGTCCCCTAGGTAATTCTTATCACTAGTGACGAAACAGTTTGTATACTGACAGTTTCGTTCTATAAATCCTGCTTGACCGACACCCATATACACAAAAGGCACATTTCTCGGGTTCGTCCACTGTAAAATATATTTCAGTTCTTTATTATTCACTACATCGTTTTCACTTTTCTTTGCGTCTTGATCCAACTTTTCAACGATATTTTCCAAGTTTTGTTCTATTACGAAGATTTTGTTAGCGCGTGATTCTAACTGCGTATTTTTGATTTCTTTTAAAGTTAGATAAAGGAACACTATTATGAAGGAGAATACTGCCAAGTAGAATGATTTAGCTAAACCTCTCATGGTTATTGAAATGGGATGTGTGCATGATTGTTCAGAGCGGTGGCTACGCGGGACACGTCGCACCGTGCTGCTGTGATAAGCGCTGACTGAATAAACCCGCAATATCTAATCAGTCTAATCACTAAGTCAGATAGGTATTGGTCATGTAACAGTAACGATTGTGATTCAAACTATTCCTGTGCATGGTTCCAACAGACTATTTATATCTTCTTGATTATATTATGTAGCATAATTATTATTTATTTTCTAAAGGCTAAATTGTAAGTTTATTCACATTAAATATGTATAGGTACATGGCGAAACTATAAGGGTTCCTTGTTGACTACGGAACCCTAAAAACACATTAAGATACTGTTTGAATATAACCAGCGTAAAGGGACACCTACACGCCGGTAAACGCTTCTTGACAGAAGCTCAAGTTACACTAGACATGCAAGTACGGACTCGCACTCGGTCAATTATTTATTTTACGTCAATCTGGGCGGTAAGTGAGATTTACGGCCCACGGGCACAGCGGCAAATCTAACTTCACACCCAGGAGAAGACGTAAAATTGTGTACGCACCACGGGCGGTAATTCGTAAAACCCAGATCGCATATTTATGACCCTCACCTTTGGTTCGGGTCACAAACACCTGCGATCTGGGCCATTCACGAATTCTCGAAAAGTATGACTTTTGAAAACCATGATTATATTTATCTTTATGTACTTACTATATTTAGAGTCGAGGGTTTTTCAAAATAATAATTATTTAATTGTTTTCCCATTACATTCCTCGTTCTGGGTTTTGTCAAAAAAAAAAATTTTATTTTGCTTACCTCGTGCTATGCTTTGCAGTATAGCTGTTTAATGGATTTGTTGGAAATAAAAGCAAAACTCAGGTAGCGTGTGCAGTTGTTCCAAATAAATCAACCCTGGTATTCACAATGCTAGCCGAAAATATGCCACTCGCAAACCAGTTTTAACCTCACCTCCGATTGCTCATAGTTGTTAGGAATCTTGGAACCAAGTTATATTATAGGAACGAGTGGTGAAGTCAGTCGAGACTTGTTCTGAATCTCAAACAGTTTCGTCTACCCGCAAACGATTATTCACCCTATGTGGTTTGTTTTTATTGTACCCACCGCGGCCGCAACTTATGTAATAGGCCGTTTTCAGTACAAAAAGTACCTTTGCCTTTACAGAAAGATAGTCGATATCTCGCCGCAACATAGTCCGCGGGCCGTCCTGCGGGCGACATCAGTAACCTCTCGGTAAAGTTCAACATTCCGCATACAGATTCCAACCCACCATTCCTAAGCCAAATTGCCTTACCTACCTTGCGTTAAGAATAGGAGACAAAATCCAAGTCTAAGACCGAAACCAAGAAATATACCCATCCCAAACAATTTTAAGCTGCATGTGAAACCTCTATTTCAGTGACCTAACATCGACGACGTTTTTTCCTGCCCCGCTTTCGCCCACTTCCTTCCGACTTACAAAATACTGCGGCAGGCGAGCAAAAACGAAAACAGCTACTGGTCTAACTAGATTATAAAACGGGCTGTTCTGGTGCTGCCTCCGTTTATTTAATAGACGAGCTAGAATTTTAACATGGTTGAATTTGCTCAAATGTTGAAATGAAAATAAAACACAGTAGACCTAAAATTCTGTGGTAATTTTTAATGGTAATAATCTTGTGGCCGTTATACAGCTTGCATATTATAGGGTAATAATATCAAAGCTATTTCTCATTTAAACTTCTGGACTCGCAAAGTCAATAATGTGCATGCAATAATGTTAGCATTCCGAAACCAATTTTAAATATTTCTGGGGCCGTAGACAAGGTTACAATCGACAAGCGCTAACGCCAATAGAAACGAATAAAATGTAGGGAAATGACAAATGCCGACGAAACACTTTTCGTTAACATCTGTCATTCCCATACTTTTTTTAAATTTCTATTGGCGTTAGCGCTTGTTGATTGTGACCTTGTCTAGGCCCCCTGACTAGCTACCTGCTGGCGTTGATTGTACTTATTTAATTTCAAAACATCAACACACATTTTCTCGTATTGTAGATAATATGTAATACGCATGTAATTGTATTGCATTCAATATTGATTCAACGAATAGTGTGGTATTTACTAGTTAAAAAATAAGACCGGGTTGCACTCCGGGAGTGCCGGCAGAAGTGAAAACTCAATAACATTGTAACAGTTTTTCGATCAGGTCACGTGACATCTTACGGTGTCACCCTAAAAATGAATTTGACGCAATTTTATAAACAATTATCAATTATTTAGGCGGACGGCCCGCGGGCGCGTTGGGTGCGACGGGCCCAACGCGCCGCCGCGGCGCAACGGTGCCGGGGTCCGGCGCGCCGGCGGGAGGCGGCAAACACAATAACAATTTGTTTTTGCCATTGCCAAATATTTTTCAAAGCTTTATCTCTTTAGGAATAACGTCTAAATTCGAACTATTCGAATTTGTAAGAACAGCAGATGGCGTGCACGGTGGCTACCAAAATATCAATTTGTTTTTGCCGTTGGTAAATATTTTGCTAAGCTTTGTCTCTTTAGGAATAACGCCCAAATTCGAACTTTTAGAATTTTCTCAATAGCAAAACGGTGAAGGACGCGTTGGTATTATTACAAATTTATTTGCAGAATATGCTACCAATAGCGTTCAGTTTTGAATGAAGT
Source organism: Epinotia ramella (assembly GCA_947578815.1). Taxonomy (NCBI): domain Eukaryota; kingdom Metazoa; phylum Arthropoda; class Insecta; order Lepidoptera; family Tortricidae; genus Epinotia; species Epinotia ramella. The sequence goes on along the minus strand of OX388211.1, from coordinate 8,604,054 downwards.
CGAATCGGCTAGCAGCAAAAAGTGACCTCCTTCACATCTGACGTCACAAAACTCTGTCGCGTATTTAACAATTTTTCCCCATCCCAAAAAGTGCTCAGCGCCGCTAAAGAAGTTTTCACTTCAAAAAACTATGTATGCGCAGGCGTGAGTGTTTCCATAGCCGCCTAACAGTACGCATCTCGCGCTGTCGATCGCCCTGCTTAAACGTGAGCGTACAGGGCTGTTTGTTATTTGTTGCAAAGGAATACAATCTCAGCGTTGACGAGGAGCGCGGTAGTAAAAACCCACAAGCCTGGCTGCGCGATTCGAGTGAGCGAGAAAAAGGGCGCAAGCGCCGTGAAATCCACGTCGCTTAAGCACTAATTTGCTAGTTTAATAGTTTACTAAACAGTCGATACGGTATTTCTCGATATCGTCTGTCTGATTTGTGACACAAAGTACCGATACCGTAGTACGGAACCAACGTTAAATTACGCATCGAAAACTAAACACTAGCGACTAACGTTTTGTAGTTGTTGCCGGAGAACATCGGTACCATGAGATACTTAGACGACTCGAACATGTAACAATCGAAATATATTCGAAGCGTGTTTACTCGATCTCGAGAATAGTTACGTAATGTGTGTTTTCGATAGCCACTCGTTGTTAAAATCGTTATTGTTCAAATGTTGGTAAAATCTGGAATCTTGAAGTTTTCCTGAGCTTCTATACAGCCAGCAACATGCCTTTACTATACACAGCAATATAGCAACGGTCATATTAACCGGTCTCGTGACCCAAATTGCCAAGAAATACAAATTTTATTTAACCTTAAATTACTACTAGAGCCTGCACCATATTAAAAGAGATTCCACAACTCCGTAACAAAATGCCTTGTTCATCGAAATTTGAACTATTTCACTAAGGAACAGGGCTGCTATTCGAATAAATACGTTTTGTAAGTTACGAGTTTGTGTCCGTAACTTGGTGATTTTTATTATCACTGGATATCGTCGGGGCACCAATTACAAGCAGTTAGTGGAGTCCTTGTTATATGTGTAGCTATTACTGAAAACAATCGATGCTCAATGTTACTGTGTTTTTAAAGCTAAGTCATTATAGTTATTATTTTATTACACGGTATTTGGGGGCGATATTGCGGGTACCGGTGTCCTTGGCAAAGAATCAGGCTCCTTTCTTTTTTTTACACTATAAGAAAAAGAGTCCCTGGTTAGGTAGGCCAAGCGGTTTTGTAGTTTATTTGTTGTAAGTAAGGGATTGTTGGGTTTTGTTGGTTTCATCAATCGTAGGGAAATCTACGTTATTTGTAAAATGCAGGCAGATCACATACTTAAAAGTAAGAAGTTAATTCGTATTGTATTGAAGTAAAGTGCGTTTGTTTGTTTGGGGCATCTCCTAAACTACGTAACCCAATTTTTTTTAGGGAACAAATATAATGACCACCAGAAAATACTTTGATACCCTCAAGCTTTCTTACCAAAAAAATGTACTGAACACCAAAAAAAGAATTCTACCATTACAATGGTACTACCTGTTTTAGTAACGACTGCACAATTAAATTGTATTCAAAGATCAAATTTAGTAAATGATTACCAAATTTAGTAACTGAGCGCCTAATCTTAGCGAACAAATTAATACAATATTTCTACCTAAATAACCTACTATGATTGCTATAAAATGTATTTAAAGACCAAATTTAGTAAACGATTACCAAATTTAGTAACTGAGCACCTAATCTTAGCGAAGAAATTATTACAATATGTCTACCTAAATAAGTCACTATGATTGCCATAAAATGTATGCATATTACCAAATAAAGCGATCGAAAGGTAAAAATAGCTACCAAAACCCGAATCAGCGTACCCCACTTCCACGTGGTCTTGTCTGTCTTACCCCTAGAGTGTATATAAAAGCCCGCGGAGACAGAAGCTTGCGAAGGAGGTCCTGAGCTGAGCGGGTGCACGAGGCGTGGGGGGAGGTGGCGAGCGAAGCGAGCCGGCGACCTCCCGAGCGGAGCGTAGGTCGAGTGCGCACGTGAAACGAAGGGCCGACGAAGCAAGTTTCTGGCGGGAGCCCGGGCGGAGGGCGGGAGACTGAGTTAGTTTTGGGTTAGCAATGATTAGTTGGGAGACATTTTCTTTAATAGGATAGTAAGATGTTATAATTTGGTTATCAATTAACATAAAAATGGTGATTAAATCTTGGCCCTCATTAACTATTTTTGGGTTAGCAATGATTAGTTGGGACACATTTTCTTTAATAGGATAGTAAGATGTTATAATTTGGTTTTCATTTAACATAAAAATGGTGGTTAAATTTTGGCTCTCATTAACTATTTTTGGGTTAACAATGATTAGTTTGGAGACAGTTTCTTTAATAGGATGGTAAGATGTTATAATTTGGGTAATTATTTCACATTAAAATGGTGGTAACATTTTGGTGATCATTTACAATTTATGTGTTAGCAATGATTAATTAGGAGACATTTTCTTTAAATAGGATAGTAAGATGTTATTATTTAGGTTATCATTTCACATTAAAATGGTGAAAAAAATTAGTTACTATTTTTGGTCGTCAAAAGTATTTTTTTTTGTGTTCATATTTTACTATATCTGGTGGTACTTTAAACATATGCCTTTTTTTTATAGATAGGAATAATTTTTGGAAGGGACGTCCCCCCTCCATACGTCGTTACCCTCAATGCTGAATGTCGTGACCGTCACCGTTTTCTCTCTTATGACGTCCCGCCAAATCTGTCTGTTTTCGGCGACATGCACGGCTTCGTGGAGCTTGGTATCGAACTAGTCCATCGGATTGGGCTAGGTCCTCTTGGTCTTTTCCTTTCCACCTTGCCAGTCACAACAAGTCGCTCAAGGTTGAAGGACGAAGGCTAGAAGGGAAGGCACGTAGGCTGTATTTAATCCCACAGTTCCTAGACTACCCAGACTTTTTGTAATACGCGAATGCAGCCGGGATACAGGATAGCTAGTAATTCATATTTTGAATATCAAAGATATGCCTTGGGCCTGCCTAGTTAGAGGTAGGTACACACGTACACAGCGGAATGTAATATCCTTAAGGGGATACTTTGATTCGAGTCGACCTCGCCCCCTTGACAAAGACATGCTTATACCTTCCGCGCACGAGAATAAGAGATGCAACACTCTTCGGGAATGGCTTTTTTGGACAAATTTCGATAAATACCTAACTTAGTGAAGTTTTAGATGAGATAAAATACTATAGTATTAACTTGATTCTGTGGTAAATTAATGTATTGTTTGAGTAGGCTGCGTAAAAAAATGAAAATAAAGATCGAACTTTGGATTTTTTTTTCTATCGAGGAAATACGCAATCATGTCATCTTTCTTGGTCAATTTGTGTAAGATTGCCCCCTAATATTTATTTATTTATATTTATTTATTTATTTATCGATTAAATCAGATAAACAATCATATAGTCAAGAATCATATATCTGAAAATCAGACCTTATTGTTTCTTAATCTGGTCAGAACGGCGTTCCAAAGCACGCGATAATTTCCAATTCGCCCCCTTAATACATACTTGGTTTATTTAAAATGTTTCTAAGAAAATGGCGTACATAAAGACGATTACATTTTAATCATAAAGCTCATGATTCACAAGGGGAGACTGTCCCGCGACATGTATAGCGAGCGACGTACGATGTCGCTAGCGACATTTATCCCTCCGTGAATCCCTTTCTTAACCCATTCAAAGATCATGACCCACATATGCACTGCTATTAGGCGGGAAAATGATGCTACATGCTACGGCGTAGCATTGGTCTCCAATGAGTTAACACTTTCACTGCCAAGAATTGGACTGGACTGGAGTGGGCGCCTACGCCGTAGTCGCTTCCTACATACGAGGAAAACCACTGGATTGGCTACGAGCGTAGCGCGTAGTGATTTTTGACAGTGAATGTGTTAACACTTTCAGTGCTGGAACCCGCTAGGTAGGATCTCTTATCGTAGTATTCGTAGGCGCTTTCCTCTACGCACGGTTCTTTACATGTTTTCGGCTACGAGCTTTGCACTACGAAATCGTTGGCAGTATATATAAATGTGATTATATTATTAGCGCATGCATGCTACATGATTCACACACTACGTTTATGAATCAGTGGCGTAAAATACAAACGTCTTTGTTGCATGTTTCAAAGTTTCGTGATTTCCCTTGACAAGCCCAAGCGTAGGTGAAACGTAAAACATAGGAACACGTTAACTTAACGGTTTATTATGGCTCGGAGGTGCCGCGGATGTAGAACGAAAAGTTACGTCGATAGTATTAGTCAAAAATAAATCGGGTTTTCTAGAATTTGGTACAATGTTAAAGGTAAGGTAAACATAAAACATAGTGCTTGACACTGGCCCATTACAATTTAAATTAATTACTATTGAAACAATCAAATTGGGTCCCAATTATTGGAATTTAATTGTCATAAGTTGGAGCGATGTCCTTTATTATTATTTATGGTAATAGCAAGATTTATTTTTTCCTTATTTATGGAGTAGATGCAACCTCACGCAGTTTAGCACAAAACATTTCTGTTTGCATATGTCTGTGGTATATTTTTCGGTCTATTTAAGTCAGTTTTCGACATTTCAAACGTGCACGCAAATATCTATATTAGTCGGACGTGACAACCGACCAGTTTGCGTGTTGTGAAAGACCAAGTTTACTAGAAATGCCAGCCCCGTTATTCTGGAACTTTTCTTAACCTCAGCTCACCGTTCACCGACAAATATATCTGACGCGGCGATTCGTAGCAATTAAGCGTAATCAGAGGTCTCGTTTCATTGAACGTGACGGGTGTGGTGAGGCACATTAGCGCGTTTCGGATAGCAGCCCTGTCAACTTGGTGTACCTACTTTTGTAAAGTTTTTTAGGGTGAGGACATTGTCCGGTCCTTGACCACAATTTTTCTACTCACCGCCAGTGAACTGCTCACACACGCACATTGCCCTCAGGTATACGTGAGTGCCTAAGGAGTAAGGCGCGAATTTTTGAGCAAGGGTCATATTTTTGAGTAAGGCTCATATTTTTGAGTAAGGCTCATATTTTTGAGTAAGGCTCATATTTTTGAGTAAGACTCATATTTTTTGCCCGACTACGGCAGAGCAATAAGGAAGGGATAGGTATGTTTTTAGCAGTCTATGTTTTTATTTATGTGTTTCACCGTAGCGCTTAAGATACAGAACGGATTTTAATAAATGAGGTATCAATCGATGCGAAATTATGCTCCGGGTGACATATGCCCATTTGTATCAAACAAAAACAGTTTTTGCTTGCCACCACACGGCGCAAAAGAAGCCCACGGGTATCTAGTTTCAAGCAGGCACCATGGGAGTAGTGGACCTTCTGTACCGTAATGTACTATAAACTATTCTGTGTTAGGCCATGATTCTTCATTCTTATATAATAGTAATCGTATAAAACAGACAGTAAATAAAAAAATAATCATGGTTTATAAGCTTGACATTGTCAGTGATCATCAGTGCCTACCGGTACCTTAAGCTAGATTTGGAAATCGTTTTACTTGGGAGGTATTCAAAAGTCGTCGTCACATTCACCGATATTATTCCACGACCGACGACCGCATTATTCCGAGTCACTTAAGCTTCTGACAAAATAAAAGTAAAGGTCAAAGCCTGCCATTTATATTGCGTGGTAATTTGTACAAGCGAACTTGGTCTAAAAATAACCCAATCCTGTAAGCCTACTTATTGCAATGATAACCGTGGAAAAAGAATAAGTACTTGCTTTATTACGTTCAATAATTTCAGTGTTTAAGGTTAGGTAGTATTGGTCAAGATTCAAAAAAGCCGGATTGAATGGAATTAACAAAATTAACCACTTAGAGATACCTTTTTTTTTTCTTTTTTTTTTTTTTTCGTGGAGAAAACCTGCGCGCCAGGTACCCAATCACCGGGGGATGATTCGGTTATGTGGTATTTCTATCCACTAAAAACTCCACGGTGCTCTGCATCTGCGCTCTCATGCAGGGGACTCCAGGATCTCATGCTGAACGCACTGGAGACCCCCTCGCGCCTCGCCACATTTGGCTCGTCCTTAGGGCAAGGAAATGCTGTCCCTTCCCTGGGGTTCTTAAGCGAGTGCCCCGGCCCCCGCCAGAACACGGCGACCCCGATGACCCCTTTAGTCGCCTTCTACGACAGGCGGGGGAGACCGTAGACCTATTCTTGTCCGAGCCTACACGGTGTACGGCGGTGGCCTATGGTGGACAGAGATAGAGATACCTACCATTTGCGTTGGTTGAAAGTTTCGCTGTTTTGACAGCAAAAGACAAATGCGCATTCTTCGGAGCTCTGACAACCGTCCTGACCACCAGAAACACAATACTACATTTTACCTACCAAGTAGTAGGGACTGTTTTTATAATTGCAGCTATCTATACAGTGTAGGTAGTCCACAGTTGGGGTCTTCCAAATATGAGCGATATGTTATTCCGATGTCATACCAAACCAAAACATAAAACTCTCTATACGTTCCACTCATGCCACCGTTCGTGAATTCACCGATATGTACGTAATAATACGTCGAGTCTCATAATTACAACCTAAACTTAAACCTATCGCAACATCCTAACTCCATCAGCTACGTATCGTGGTTCCAAGTTCGTATAACCTAATGCTGCGTCGTAACTAGTTTTAACTACCTCTAACGAGATGTACGGAGGGGTGCCAATTAGGTAGATCTCCAGTTACCTTGTATGCGGGGCATATCGTTTATTTCCCCTTTTTGTGTTATGTTGTGTGCAATAGTTTGTCTCCGGTTGATATTTCGTGAGCGCTTCAAAGCGAAATGATTTTAATTTTGGCGTTTTTTGCGTTGAAGATACCATATTTTACTATACAGAGCCAGAAATTCTCTTGTGGGTTTTCTCTTGTGGGCTTGCTTAAGACCTTTCTACACTAGTGCTTATTTTAAAAACAGTTCTATGAGGCGCACGGGCGGCACGTGGAATTATGTACCGCCGGCTACCCCGACTTGTACTTAAGTTTACTGTATCGACGCGTGTCTGGGCGAGTGAATCACATCGGATTTTTGTACGGATTTGTTTTACGGCTGTAGCTATAAGTACGAGTATTATACTGTGCGTGTTGCCAGTAACGTCGGGTTATGTGGCGCAACGTTTCCACGATGTGACGGACATTTTTCCCCTAATGAATCCCTGACTTGACTTGTGTAAGTAGGTAACCACTTCAATAGAAAGTATACATAAATATAAACCGTTGGAAAGCCGCCGAGATTAAGTTCGGTTTTTCAATACGAAGCTGATCCGATCTCTTTAACAAACTTTTACGCCTGAAGTTTAATCGCTTTTAAACCTTTTGTCTTAGTTTTTCTTTTAGTTTCTTCATTGGATAAAATTATTGTGGTAGTTAAAATTAGCAGTTAATTAAACTTGTTTCTTTGTTATGTTGATTAAAGGTCAACCCTGTTATTTAATGTTCCTCACAGGAGGGTTCATATGAAGTTAATTTAGTTTTCAGCTTCATAACAAAGCTATAACAAAATCCACACGGTCAGATTATCAGGGGATCTATTTGACTAAAGTGTTGAAATGAAGCCTTGGTGCGCGTTGACTCGAGCGCACGAAACTAATATCGACTTTATTTTAATACGTCCAATCAAATAGACCGTCATGTAACTGATATATAACAGCGAATTCGTTGTAAAGCTGCGCGTTGCGTTGTAAGAAAGACACTTGAACTTATTTTCAAGAGCTTCATTTAAAATCATACCTTTCTAGTGACTAGCTGCCCACGCGGCTCCACCTACGTAATTCATGGAACGCAAGGGAAGCTGCGGGATGAAATATAGCTTTTATCTATACGAAGTTTGATTCTATGTATACACGAGGGGGCCTAGACAAGGTTACAATCGACAAGCGCTAACGCTGACGCTAACTAATAAAATGTATGGGAATGACAGATGTTAACAAAAAGTGTTTCGTCGGCATCTGTCATTCCCCTACAATTTATTATTTTCTATTGGCGTTAGCGCTTGTCGATTGTAACCTTGTCTACGGCCCCTGACTGAATGAACTGATGAAAAGATCATCGTTATCGGTGAAGCAGTTGTGGAGATTATCCCCTAAATTCTATCTTACAAAGCTTCGCCCCACAAAGCTACCTAGTCTTAAGCTTTAATGTTTATAAAATAATAGCATGTTTTAGAATCAACTTGTCAGGATAAAGTTACTTATTTTCAAAAGTCTATTTTAAAATGATGCCTTGGAAAATGTCAATACCCTACCAAGTGTTTTCAGAAGTTTAATATTAGTGTCACATTTTCACACAAGTGGTTTCGTCACGAAAATTGCAGTAAAACGTCAAGAATAAAATGCATGAATGCAACTCACGTGTATTAAATCTATTAGGAAACGTGTTCAGACGCCAACACTCACTGGTATGTTAATTTGATCCTTTGCGCAATTACACTGCTTGATTTACGTCCGTAAAAAACACATTACACGGTGGGCGCGTCGCACGCTATGCTCGGAGGCAATGGACTTCAACTTTTATTGTTACATTTTGCATTCAATTGGAGAATGAATTTATGTCACGTTCAGTGCCAGACTTTTTGCAGCTTTGATATATTTCTTACTAGCTTCTGCCCGCGACTCCGTCCGCGTGGAACTCGTTTATATCGCAGCTCCATACAAATCTTCACCCCCACCATTTCACCCCCTTAGGGGATGATTTCGGGGATAAAAACTATCCTATGTCCTTCCCTGGGATTAAAACTATCTCAATACCAAATTTCATCGCAATCGGTTCAGCGGTTTAAGCGTGAAGAGGTAACAGACAGACAGACAGACAGACAGACACACTTTCGCATTTATAATATTAGTATGGATAGTATGGATATGTAACGAAATATTACTAGCAACAAGAAACCTGCCATGCGGGAATGTAGCTGCGTAACTGACGAAAATTGATATACCTATAACCCATCAGTGCCAATCTACGGGCGCGCAACATATATAGATTAATGGTAACAAGGTAAGTTATTCCTGTGACAGCTCGTGACGTCAGTACCCCTGACCTACGTCATCAGCATCTTGCAAATGGGGGCGGAGGTAGCGCTTCGACGCATGTGTGTCGTGATTGGCGCTATAAAGTCATCTCAGTCAGTCAATCCGACCGTTATTGGCATTAGTTAAGAGTCCGCAGTAAGCTCGGCCGAATTTCACCTTCCCATACAAACGGAGTTTCGTTCTCATTTTGAAACTACGTGTTGGATTGTGAGGAAACTTTGCATATACAAAGACATGAGGTATATCTATGTCTGTAATTAGTTTATATGGTTCCAGTTTATAAAACAAACCAAATACAGCAAAAACAAGTTTAGTATGAAAAACTTAAATTCGCTATATTTTTTTACTATGGTATCTGAAGCTACATAAACTAATTACAGACCTGGATATACCTCATGTCATTGTACATGCAAAGTTTCGTTACAATCCAACACGTTGTTTTAAAATGAGAGCGTAACTACGTTTGTATGGAGAATCGAGCTTACTGCGGACTCTTAAGGGCCCCTTTGGGGCCCAACTTGGGAAGTTATGAAGGAAAAAAATATATATATATCTGAAGTGTTTTTTTCAGAAGCCGTAAATTTCAATATGAATGTTACCTATACAATAAAATGTAAACTAACCTAATGTCAAACGATGTTGTTTAGAAGTGTTCGAAAAAGTCAGTTTAAAAAAGAAACATTTTTGCGACATTGTAGGAAATTGAGATTTGAAACATTAATATTTTCCCATCTTTATAAAAAAGCTCTCAAAATGATTTTACGTGAATGAATTTGGAATTACCTATACCCGTTATCAAATCAACACCCTTTTAGTACCCCTCCCCGCTACGCTGAAACCCTGATTTCCATCTTAAAATTTGAAAAGTTGAATGTTTTCTACAACAATGGATGTTTTTGTATGTTTGAGTTTATTTAACGTTTACATGCATGTTACATGTAAAATATGTCGAATCTAGTTTCATCATAGAAAAACAATAAAAATGGTTTGACCTCACCGGATTTATGAGCACGTGGTTCAAATTGGGCAACGTGTGACATAAGTCGCTATGGCTAGTTGTTCAGCAGACAGGCCAGACCATTTCGACATAAGCGAAGTCATCATTCTTGCTCCGTACAGGCATTCGTATTCTTTCGGCTTGTACTTGTATGAAATTTATTTTTCATCACTCTTGCTCGAAAAGGGCTTCATAATGCGCAGACATACAGAGCTGTAATAGCCTGTGTTACGCCCACGGGCGTAATGGTTTTTATCTTAAATTGTATCTGTCACTCATGCGGCAGTTACAAAGCAAAGAGGTTTTATATCAAATACGATGTCTGAAAACGTATTTATAAATAAATTTAAACTTAAAAAACTACTTAAACATGTTTAACTGAATTATTTACAGATTTAATATGTAGTTATTTAGTGTCTATGTAAAATGTTTTTAAGTGTTTTCAAATCGTGGCTGTATACCGAAGGGTCTTTGCCATACGCGCCTCACGTCAAATTCAACAAAATGGACGACTGACATGTTGCAGTTTTTATTACGATTTGTATTCATTTCATCTAAAATGTATTTGTTTCCTCGCAAATGTGATGAAAAACATTGTGTATAACACGGGCCTTCGGAGGCGGGCTTCTGATAGACTCTTGTTCGCAATATTCCACTTACGCCCCTCGTTAAACAATGTACTATTACGTTTCCCTTTTTCCCGAACCGTTTCACGCAATCGTTGCTGCAAAACGGTTCCAAACACAACGATCGGCCATAACGTTCAATACAACAGTGACACAATCTTGTTAAAAACGCGTTTTGATACCAGTCACGATTTCAATATACAAGAAATGAAGACTTACGGGCCATAGTCAATAGCCGGGCGGCCTGTATCGGGTTCACGATATATCACAATGGGCCGAACTGCAATAAAAAGCTAGTGAAGGAACTCATAAACCACTATGTTCTGTTTTTGGGATGGCGTTCTTTCTAAACTGGATGTGAAATGGTTTGTCATAAACATTTGAATGATATATTCAATTTAATTTTAATACCAAACCTAAACTAGTAGTTCCAATTAATCCATTCAAAGCCAATGACACATATGTGAGTCTACGTTTCATTTCCGCTAAAAAGCGGAAAATTACTGCTACGCGCTACGGCGGTTCACACGTAGCGTTGCTTGGCCTCGAATGGGTTAAGGTACAGAAGAGTTCTCCAATATCTACACAGAAAACCTTTCAAAAATATCTATACAGAGACTTTATTGTTACTGACATAAGACACATGTGTAGATATTTTTGAAAGGTTGTCTGTATAGATATTGGAGAACTCGACTGTACCTACTACGCTACACTCGTAGCCAATCCCGTGGTTTTCCCGCTAATTAGTGGAAAACGTCTACGGCGTAGGCGCCCGCTAGGTTCCTAGCAGTGAATGTGTTAAATAATACCTACAATGTAAGTTTTTCTTAATTTTGATTTAACTTTTCTATCAACTGGCAGCACTCTGGGGCAAGAGACGTCAATATCCACCGATCATGTTTAATGATCGTTAATTTGACTGTTAGTATTTAACTTCCTAGTTTCACCTCTCGCCGTAGTGTTTCCAGCTGGGCTTCACAATGTGATCTCCCAGCATGTCATGGGGATATGCCCACTTTTATGTCTTTCGTCTTCAATATCAGATTAATAGAGATACGAAAAAAAGCCAAGCCTCGTGTAATCACTGCCCTGGTGACATTGCATACTTGTACTCGTAGTCTGGAAACTTTATTGCCAACATGATGTTATTAAATGACCGTTAATGCATGAAATCGAAACAAACTGAATATTTTATGCTTCAGAGAATATGTATATTCAAGAATGAAGTCGCATCCAATTGCCAAGGACATAGACATTATATTCTGCCATACACCTCCCCTTTTTATAAAGCATATTTTATTGGTAAAGTCGTGTCTGTTACACCGTTCTGTGCTGGAAAGACTCGTTGAAAGTCCCCGAGAGTATCGAAGTACACCATTATTTCGTTTTGAAGCCCACGGGACCAAATGGAGAATGTTTTTGATATTGCGTTCGCGTTTGACGTTCGTGTTCGAGATGTTTGTATGTTTTTATTGAATAATCAAATTGATTCAATACCTCCAACCGATTGACCTCGGAGCAAAAACGAAATGTTAAATGAAATGCAATCAATGGGCGACTGCAGTTATAGTAAGACCGAAACAGGAAAAATAAATTTGTCATTTTATACGTAAAATGTGCGCAGTCGTTTTTAGTTTGCGTTCTTTTGACAGAATTCACTAATTTAGTTCCTAACAAAAACCAACATTATTTAACGTACCTATAAATAAGTTACCTACCAGTAGGCAAAGTTACAGGGTGATGGTTTTCATCACAAAGGAATCTTGAAGATTACGTATTTCGTAATCATTCACGTGTTTACACACACATATTTATGTTAAATTTAGCTATACAACCGGGCACAGGGTCTAAATTATTGCTCGAAGTATTCCTCCGCGTGTGTTTGGACTCAGGTAGTTTATTGATCGACACAATTAATATAATTGATTACGATGCTAGACTTGCCTGGCTATGCCGTGATCCGTCTCGTTTTATAACACGAACTATGGTCCAGTTCATCACAGGCGCCCGATTTTATTTTATACTACGTATCATGTTGAAGTAGTATTTTATGCAATCGTTGTATAATGTATGCTTTTTCAGTCGAGTACCTACCACGTTTAGACCACGAAGCTTGCTGAGTGGCTTAATTAAGGTATTATAACTATTGTATACAATACTTTTTCTACGAGTTTTTTTGACCTTGAAGCGACTGTGTATGTATATGCCATACGAATAAATAAATAAACGGAAATAATAATCTATTAAATAAATGGTATCTATTGAAAATTGCCCTGCTGAAACAAAGTGCAGCCAACCGCTTTTTTTTAAACGCGTTCTTTCTGTAAATCGAGCCTCGTGATTGGTCAAAATTCATTTTAGTTCTGTGTACAATTGAATAATTATTATTTCGATTGTCCATAGAGCATAAACTTTTGCATCAGTAATGGTTTGCAAGGTTCTAATTTAAAGATTATATCTAAAATTCTCCCTCCATTATTTCCAGTGCGCAGCCGGTCGCGCAGCATGGCAGGAGGCGGCGGCGATGTCGGTGGGCGGCGGCGGCGCGGGCGCAGGCGGCGCGGCGCGGCGCTGCTCCGTGCTCGGCGACCACCCGGGCGCGCGCCGCGACCAGCGCGGGAAGTGGCACAGGAACAACCGGGTGAGAGAACAAGCGCGGCTTATCTTACGGCAGTATGCTAGGGAATGACAGCGTTGGTGTGCAGCGGACCCGCGGCGCGGCGGGGCAAATGGCGCAGGAACACAGTTGTTCCCACCCAGTGGTGAGTGAGCATGTGGGGCTTACCTTAATGCCCGTACGGCAAAACACGATGACGTTGCGGCGGCGGCGGCGCGGTGCAGTACCTACCTAACACAGGAGCGATAATACGTACAAAATCGGATTAACTCTGAAAGTAAATGGAAACCGTACCTACCTCTGCGAAATAATTTCTACTTGTTATTTTAACCGTGGAAAATGTTCTTGAGCTTGTTCGATCGGTAAACTTTTTCTTGCAAAAAATGGCACGCGCTGACAACACAATAGTTGGACTTGAATGCCATTGTTTTGAAGATAAGTAGATCAGCTCCGTTGTAATAATTTCTATATTTGGCTTAATGTACCTACCTACTTAAATACAACCCAGACAGCTTTATTAAATAGCCTTATCAGTAAGAACCTAGTCATCATTAGCACGAATATTCATTTTAAAACGTTGAATCATTCGTCGGAGAACCACTTGTTCTCGCACAGGCCACTTTTAGCTTCGTCATCAATCTTCGTCTGACGAGTCTGAGTGCTCTCGAAATCTGACTCAATGCAGAAAGCTGAGTGCTCAAGTCAAAGACAAAATCGTGCTCCAAAAATAGCAGTTTAAGGGTGAGTATCCATCTAAGCTGTGCGCGGTAGCGAAGTCATGTGCGAGGAAAAATTAGGAAGAGATGCGTGAGCGATACTACGAGTAGCTATTGCTAGCTCTTATTATTTCGTTATTGGTAATAGTTGAACTTTGATCTTTTGTGTGACATGTATATTCTTTTACGTCACACCTGGCCATAATGTGAGTTTTACCGCACGCTGCGCGTACCGTAAAACTCGCATCGTGGCCAGGTAAAGACGTAAAATTGTATACTCATCACGGGCAGTAAGAAAGAAAGCCCTCTATCGCATGTTTACAACCCTCGCCTGCGGCTCGGGACACAAATACCTGCGATTTCGGGCTTTCTTTCTTTTACAGCCCTTGGTAAGTAATGTACTATAGCCTGTTGTTGTGTACAATAAAGTGCTTACATACATAGAAACATACATAATAAAACGAGCGAAGCGAATGAAGGGAACGAAGTTCTCCGTTCAGCTTGGGTGAACATGCTTTCGTATGTCCGCCTGTCCAGCTGCCCTCCTCTACAGGTCACATTTCTCAACCGATTCTCGTGTTTTTTTTAAAGCAGGTACACTAATCTATGTATATATATATATATATATATAAAAGAAGACTTCCTGACTGATTCATCACCGCACGCACAGCCGAAACTACTGGGGCTAGAAACTTGAAATTTACACCAGAACTTCCTTTTATGACGAAGGCAAGGGATAAGACGGGATTTTTGGAAAATCCACCCCTAAGGGGTTAAAGGGAGTTCAAAGTTTTTATGGAGGGAAAAGTATTTTTTAAAGTAAGAGTTTATTTAACTTTGGTCTTAGACTGTTTATTAAAAGACTACAAACCTGATTTCAGCGTTGTTTTTTCATTCATCCCCTAAGAGTGTTTAAAGGGGGTTCAAAGTTCGTATAGATCAAGACAATTTTGAAATTCAAACATTTGTTACTTCGATTTTAGATGGTTTGTTTAAAACTAAAAAATAAATTGCAACGCGTTTTGAAATTCATCCCCCAACGGGGTTTATAGGGGGTTCAAAGTTTATACGGAGAGCAAGATATTTTTAAAGAAATATATTTTTTACTTAGATTTTGGACTGTTTGTTTAAAGATTAGAAAACGATTTCAGCGTTCGTTTTATTCATCCCCTAAGAGGGTTAAAAGGGGGTTTGAAGGATGTATAGAGAGCAAGACCTTTTTTGAAGTAAGAAATTTGTAACTTCGGGTTTGGACTCTTTGTTTAAAAACTAGAAAACATAGTACAGTGTTTTTTTTAATTCATCCCTTAAGGGGGTTCAAAGTTTGTATGGAGAGCAAGTAATTTTTAAGGTAAAAGATTTGTAACTTCTGTTTTAGTCTGTTTAAAATTGATTTCACAAGGGGGTTAAAAGATACTCATCCCCTAAAGGGGCTAAAATTAGTTGGAAGTTTGTACGGGGAACGAGACAATTTTAAAGTAAGGAAGATAAAACTTCGGATAAATTACAGCGTTTTTTAAAAGTCATCCTCTAAGGAGGTTAAAAGGGGTTGGAAGTATGTATGAGGAACAAATAATTTATGAAGTATGGGAATTCTTCGGTCATACTATATGGTAAGCCATTTATTAGTCAAAATACGTAATCCAACTTACCAAAAAAGTACGATAGGTAAAGTTAAAACCACGACCCTTACAGAATCAAACAGCTACCAGAAATGTAGGTCAAGTTAGATTAGAACTGCGATTCTCCCAGAACCGAAGGAGGTAATGTTTGGTTAAACCTGCGGATTATTTTGTTAAATTAAAAAGTTTATTTTGGTTAGTGAAAATAATGTATTCTCACAGTTAAATGGAGCATAAGATAATTTTGCTTTCAAAACTATATAGGTAGCCCGGACTAACGTAAATAAAACTACTCCGTCCGGATTTCGGCAAAAAATTCCAGTAATCTAGCTTAGTAGACAAAACAAATATATTTCAGAAAGAGAAACGTCTGTTGATGATTATTAAGATATCTATGTTTGTAATAACGGAGTTTTCAATTGAGATTTAGCAATTTAAACTAACGAACTCATCGCACTGTTACCTTTTAGGCTTAATCCCTACGTCTAACACAACCTGCTGACAAGTCGCTTCGCGTGCGACTGAGCGTGTCCTGTCTCACTCACACCGTTAAATTAGAAAGAGGAGGGTAGATCTTTCTCCACTCGCGTCGCGGCGCGGCGTCAGTAGTGCTAGCTCTCTGAAAGGATTTAGATGCAATTTTCCGTACAGATAATTTGAGACCCTTTGAAGGATATAGGAGTTTGTATCTCGGAAATCATACCTTAAGATGGTAAAAGTGTGTTTGGGACAGCGATAATTAAGCTTGCGCCTTACATAATTTAATAGCAATATTTTTTCTAACACGATTACAAGTTCTACGCAGACGAAGTCGCGGGCAACAGCTAGTTATATATAGTTTGTGTTGACGATTCAGTTTTCCTAAATTTCAAAAGAATATTTTTTTTAATGAGTGGCTCGCGAGTTGTGCAGCTTACAGAATCCCTGGTTATATCAAATGTGCACTATCAATAAACACGATTAGTAAAGACATATGTTTATAAGGTGAGGGAACGACCATGCATTCAAGGCCTTATGAGCGAAGGCTGAATTTAACTTTTGCATAATTATACGTATTCGTTGAGGTAGGTAACTACTAACTATCCTTGATTCGATTCAGCTGTTGGGTAATTCATTGTGCGTTTTTATTTTTCTGTTCCACTTCCACTATACAGTAGGTAGGTAAGTATTATAACTCCGCGAAAAATCATATGTTAACATTGTTAACTCGTTAAGGCGCCGTAGGTTCAGCGAAGTTAAGCGAACAGAGTTTTTGAAACAATATAATGCGTCTGTTTATAATAATATATAGTTTCAAAAAAATACGAATAGTAATTTTGAGGTTTTTCCGCAGGGAATTCAGTGCTTGGAAACATGATTAAGTAAATTTCGCTCGATAGAAAAAAATCACGAACATAGGTATAAAACACACAAAAATACACTTAAAATATTCGTAACAAATTATGCACAAAAGCTATAAATATTAAAGTTGCTTCTAAAAATCGGCAATATCATGTTTGAGAGAAATCAGTGTTTACATTTTTGTTTATTTAAACAACCAAAAAATTAAAATAAAAAAAAATGATATCCGCGCTTCCGAGCACGCACTTCCATCTCGCTCACGCTTATGCTCAGTGAGAGGGAGAGAAGACCATGAACCTACGGCGCCTTAATTTCAAATGACCAATAGTGTAATGACATTTAAGCCTTGCAAATAGCTATACACTAGGCATGCCACCTTGTGGTTGGACATTTATGGTCCTTGAAACTTATGTCATCAGTGAAAAAAAAAAAACTTTCGTAACAGAATCAATGCACGATATAAGTTATCCCAACTTTACTTTAACAGATTTCAATACCGTCAATTGTCGTGTCAATCTATTTAGGGTGAGTATTCAAAAAAACCACCAATAGCATTGCTAGCCTCGCTCACGAATCTCTTCCTATGATGGAGTTATCCCTCACACACCGCTCCACCTCCTCGCTCTACTGACCTTACTTACTTTACTTGCAAGATATCTAGAAGTTTTAAATTCCACTCTGTGTTTCCAGGTGCGAGACGCATCGTACGGCTCATCATCAGACTCCGACGGGGAGGCCGATGGAGCAAGCGGGGAGCCGTGGGGCGTCGCGCGACTTTTGTACGCCGGCCTCGGGATTCTCGCCCTCGGCCTCGTCATCTACTTCGTCGGCACTGGTGACAAGGTACAGTCCTCGCCAGTATGTTAGCCTCGGCGCCACCGTGGGGCATCGCACGGCTTCTGTACGCCAGCCTCGGAACTCTGGCTGGCGGCCTCGTCGTCTACTTCGTCGGCACTGGTAACAAGGCACATAGTTCTCACCTGATGTATGTCGGCCTCGGCCACTTGTCACACTCGCGCGGCTTGAGTATGCTGGCCTCGGGACTCTTGCCATCGGCCTCGTTGTCTACTTCGTCGGCACTGGTGACAAGGTACAGCCTCGCCTGTATGTCGGCCTCGCCACCACCGTGGGGTGTCACGCGGCTTCTGTACGCTGGCCTCGGGACTCTCGCCGACACACGCCGCACATAGTACCTGATGTATGTCGGCCTCAGCCCTGCCAAGGAGGTGAACGGAGAGGGAGATAGAGAAAACACAACGAGAAACCGGTCTGTGTAATAATTATTTGCTGCTAAATGTAATATAATGATATTGTTGAATTAATCTAAGCATTTCTGTTGCAACTGATTTAGGTCAGTCACACAAGCCATCCATCCAGAACCAGCCAAACTTTGAAAATTTGTGTAAAATTTCTCATTATTTTTCTACGGTTCCAGGGGTTCAAAACGCCGGCTCTGCGGTTGGTGGGTCCGTCACTCATCATCGCTGGGCTGGCGTGTTGCCTGCTGCGCATCGCCTTCTGTATATTCGCGAAGCCGTGCTGCCGACGGCGAACCAACTACAAGGAGAGCAGAAGGTACCGTAGAGACTCGTGCGTGACCTTTGTGTGCTACCTAGTTTTGCCATCACGAACATAATACGGGTGAAGAATCGAAAATTCTTATTACTCCAAAATAAAGTAGGCAAAAAAATATGCCTAGTGACGAAAATCCCATTCAGATATCTCAAAGAATTAAGAAGCTACAACCGTTTTAATATTGCTTGTTAGAGAGAGAAAACGCAAACGGTGTGTGACGTCACATTACAGGATGCTGCGAAAATGGGACAGAACATGGCCACCTTCTTAAAACTTTAGACACTTATAACTTCGTGATTATTTAACATTTTGCGTCGATTTTTTCTCCATTTGACTACATTTTTTATCCTTTTTCGAGAAAATATGACATTATTGATTATTTTATTTAGTATCTACGCCCCTATTGCGCGATAACTTTCAATAAGAATGAGGTTTAGCGAAGGTACAGGCGAACCTGCCTATAGTCGTCATCAATAACCAATTTGACTCATTCTGGTCTTCAATATGAAAATGCTGGACCATTCTCGCGTAGATACTTGTCATCTCCGGATGTTACAAAAACCATAGATCCAACACGTAATTGCGTTCCGTTCCAAACAAACCGAGATCACCTAGGTTTAGCAAACATGTGTATTTAAGAACATATTATATTGATTATATGAACGTTAAACTTAACCCGTTAAAGTCATGCCTCTACGAGCGATTCCCGCTATATACTAAGTAGCAGAAAAACGCTGCTTCGTGCTACGGCGTAGCACACGTAGCGATTCCTGGCCTCGAACGAGGTTACTTATGAAAACTTTGATGTTCTGCCATCAGGATTTACATATGACGTGTTAAAATGAAATACTCCACTACTTTGTTATTAAATTAAGATGATACCTGTCTTCAAGTCCCACTGGGTTAATTGGGTTGATACCATTTTAATAATGCATGTATACATGAACCAGACTGTCCGGATGCGGGGAAGGCGAAGAGATGCCGCTGGCGGGCGGCACGAGCGCGCGGACGGGTCCGGCACAGTGCTCCCCCGCTCGACGGCTGGACGCGTCGTCCTGCGACGTGTCCAGCCTGTCCAGCGGGGAGGAGGACGAGCGGCTGCGGCGGTACCGCACGGCGTCGGCGCCGCCGCCCGCGCCGGCCTCGCCGCCCGCGCCGACAGTACCCCCCGCGCCGACCGTGCCGCCCGCGCCGCCGCCCGCGACCAAACCCGCTACCACCTCCGCGCCGCCGTCCCGCCGCCCGCCGCCGCGAAACGTCTCCTTCGCCGGCCCCGACGGCGAGCTCGTCCTCAGCCCCGCTCAGCTCCGCTCCTAACCCAGCAATAAAGGCCGCACTAGACGATCTGACTTTAACGAGAGTGACGTGAAGTGAACTTTTTTCCATTAAGCTACGAATTGTTGATTATTTGCACGTTTGAATATATTATTGCAAGCTCCTATCGATAATCGTAACTAATCGTAAGTCTGTTTTGCTAGTTTTGATTTGGTATTTCATAGGAATAGTGTCAGGTTTGTTTTGGGACTTACTGATGTAGCATGAAATGCTAGCTAAGGACCGTTTAAGAACTTTTAATATATTAAGAAATCGACTTTTATTCTAAGACACGTATTGATATTCTAGTATTTCATGGCATATCTCTAAGTATGAGTATGAGTTTCGCAGCAGGACTGCTATTTATATTTTCAAGTGCAGTGTATGAGGAATTGCTAGACCAATATAATAAACGTGTTCGGTGTAGACAGTTACAACTTGGGTACAGTAATTTTCGATAAATAATTGTTTCAAATGAATTTGAAAATACCAGCAGTATACTTTTTTGTACAAGTCTCATAAAGTGTACTAAAAATTGGAATGTGATGAGAAATGCGATCATAGAAAGTCACTGAACAATCTCACCATGATATTTTTTTTTAATTCTCATTAATGAGATCAAAATGTCGACTCAGATTACATTATCAAATTCTGAAATAAACAGCTGTTCTTAACGACATAATATATAAATTTACATACATATTATTTTGACAATTACTGTACCTTTGTCATTTGATATTTTTACATTTTTCTCCTGAAATGTACCTATTTCTAAGCATTTATTTAGTGCTTTAGCAAAAACTGTGCTCGATCCATTCATCTTGAAATCAACCTTTGGAGATCTGAATACGAGTGTCCTAGTTGTGGTTTTGGCGAAATTAAACAATCATATAGGTAAAACCTTACGGAAGGCCTCTCTTGCACGCAGTTGTGTATAGTTTACAAAAACGTATGTAATAAATTACATGACGATGGTTGATTTATGCTAATTCTTATAATGACATGGACAAGATAAATCTTTCTTCTTAGCTAATTAACTGATCAGTTTGCAAACTGTAGGTACGTTCAATTACAACATTTCAAATATGGAATGTATATCGGTTCTGCGGTTAGGTCTAATTACCACGACCCTTAACGAACATTTCATGTGGAGTCGTGGTAATTAGACGCAAACACAAATCTGATATATCTAGTCTATACCTTTCTTAAAAGAGCCGCCTCCATTTTTAAACGAGGGATGGGCAACGCAAAGAAAATTTCTGTATCATTTTCACGATTGCTATGGTAAGTAGAACTTTATTACATACTACGAATACTAGATTACCTATAGTATTAGACCTCGCTGAAACCACAATTCAGACAGTGCGAGAGCTAACTAGTAACGTGTAACTAAACATAATTGTGTTAAAACTGCCTACTACTAGACGCGAATTTATATTTAAATATAAAAATCATAAAAATAGATTTATAACTGACAATAATGATTGTTAACTGATGTGTAAAGTGTTACTGCGTATGAACGCTATTTCCGTTTATAATTATTAATATTTATTATTTTTCATATTTGTTCCTGAGTATGTTTTCTATGTACTTATTTAAAATCTCGTCGTCTAGTGCCCATAGTACAAGCTTTGCTTAGTTTGGGACTAGGTCGATTTGTGTAACATTGTCCTCCTAATGACTTACTTGACTTATGTTCCTGTGTCCCCTAGATGGGGCAGAGGGCGTCCACAGTGCGCCGCCATCCCGTCCGGTCTTGAGCTTCGCGCTTCAGTTCGCTCCAAGTCTTCTCTATGGTCTTCGCCTCTGCGATGATCGTCCGCCGCCAGGTCTGTTTAGGGCGGCCACGTTTACGCTTTCCTTGGGGATTCCAGTCCAGGGCTTGCCTCGGTATGTGATCAGGGTCCCTTCGGAGAGTGTGGCCGATCCAGTTCCACTTGCGGCGTTTGATCTGCTGGTCGATCGGAGTCTCACCGCAGCGTTCCCACAGTTCTATGTTGGAGATTTTCTCGGGCCAGTAAACACCGAGAATACGGCGAAGACAGCGGTTGATGACGACCTGGAGGCGGTGCGAGATGGCCTTTGCAACCTTCCACGTCTCACAACCGTACAGCAACACGGTTTTTACGTTGGACCGGAATATTTTGAGCTTAACTCTCCTAGTCAGTTTCCGCGATTGCCATACAGGGCGGAGCTGTGCGAAGGTTGCTCTTGCCTTGGCGATTCTCGAAGCGATGTCCTCTTCGGTCCCTCCAGTTTCCGACACTACACTACCGAGGTAAGTAAATTTGTGGACCCTTTCCACAGCCTCTGTGCCAATGAGCAACGGCAAAGCGCTTGTTACCCCGCACCTCATTTCCTGGGTCTTCCGGGTGTTGAGTTTCAATCCCGTCTCCTTTGCCTCTCGTTGTAGGTCGTCTAGCTTGGCTTGCATGTGGGCGCGTGTGTGGCTCAGCAGGCATAGGTCATCGGCATAATCCAGGTCTTCCAAGACGCTGGATAGTCCCCACTCTATGCCGCGGCGCTCGTTGCTTATTGTAGTGTTCATGATGCCATCGAGAACAACAAGGAATAGGAGAGGTGAGAGAAGACACCCCTGTCGTACACCCGCGTGCACCGGTATGTCCTCCGAGACAAGGCCGTCGTGTGTCACTCTACAGGAATACTTCCCGTAGATGGCCTT
This sequence comes from Epinotia ramella, assembly GCA_947578815.1. Taxonomy (NCBI): domain Eukaryota; kingdom Metazoa; phylum Arthropoda; class Insecta; order Lepidoptera; family Tortricidae; genus Epinotia; species Epinotia ramella. The sequence continues at coordinate 8,581,478 of OX388211.1, read as the reverse complement.
AATCATGTTGGTTATTTTCTCGGGGACCCCAATTTTACGCAATCGGTCCCAGATGCAACTCCACCTCAGCGTATCGAAGGCTTTTTCGAAGTCGACGAAGGTCAAGTACATTTCCCTCTGCCATTCTGATGCCTGTTCGAGGATTATGCGCAAGGTATTGATCTGGTCCGTGCACGATCGGTTGGGTCGGAAACCAGCCTGCTCTTTGCGAAGAAGCGGTTCAACGGCCCTCGCTAATCTGTCTAAGATAATCTTGCAGAGCACCTTAGACGGGATCGAGAGCAAAGTGATGCCTCTCCAATTGCCACATTCATCAAAGCCGTCCTCCTAATATTTATTTATTATTATTTAGGGCCTAACATTGCGCGTTGTTGTTTTCTAAACTTTTAATTACTTTATTTCTAAAGTACCGCATTTTCAACTTACTAATTTTATGGGTACCTACTGTAGGGAAGGTGCTCAGAGGCAGAATAACGAACACGTATGGGCGTTTTAACACGTTTATTCACTTGTATTAATATACTTCCTGCACGCCGCGACAAACTCTCGATTTTTCTCGCACTATACCTCTTGTTCTAAGTGTTCTAATAAGAGAGAGACGGATAATACCATAATCACAAAAACGCTATGGTATAAATGTACATATTTGCATGCTGTTTGTAACAGCTGGAAAAGGTGAAACAATAATGTATTTACACTAAGACATGTAAAGTTACCCTTTTTCTGCAAATAAATTTTGTTTTCTTTTCTTTTTTTTTTTGATAATGCGAGAAAAATCGAGAGCTCGCGCGCCGTCGCGTGCTAGCCGTGCAGACAGCTTGATTTGAAATGAAAATAGCGCTGTACAGCCACTATAATAGTGAATAATTTAGAAAAAGTTAGAGGTAACTGTAATAACTCTTAAGAACAAGGCACTAAACTAAACTGAGTATTGCCACACAGTTCCAAACTAACCTTCCTGAGGCTAAGTTTAGAAAACAACAATGTACTTATTTCAAAGGCCGAATTAATGCTGTATTTATTATCAACGTTTTTTGTTTATTATAAAATGTTTATATAATATATATAAAAAATAAGCCCTACTAAACGCATATTTTGAAAGGGCATACGTTCAGTTATGTACATGGCGTACGAACTACGTATACACCAAAAAAAGACACAGATAGCTACCTAAATACCAAAAATTGATGTGAAAATAGTGAGTGATACATACTGTAAGACAGTAATGTTTTTATGTGTATATAAGTACGTGGGGTAACTCTAACAATACCTTAATGTGTGTTACGTGCGTTGTATACTGCACAATATAGTAATACTGTTTATAATATTAAATATACTATATATTTTAGAAATATTTGCACCTTTAGTAGTGAATTATTACAATGTATATCTGCAGATTTTAGCTAGAGTATATTTATGATGACACTGATGTGTCTACTTTTTAAATTTCGAGTTAAGTTTCTGTGAAACGAAACAACATATATATTATACTTATCGTGGAAGTTTTCGTTCTGTCAATTATACCTTCGTAATCAAATTAAAGCGTAGTTACTTTGAATCATTTAAATGTAAGAATGGTCAATTACTTAATGATTGTTTTGAGATAAGAGTTGTCCTTTGGCTTCGTTCGTTTGGCAATAATTAGAGGCATATATCTTTTATTTAACGTATTTCTTACACGTACATAATATGTTGTTGTTATCATTCATATGCCCAATTCAAATTGTGTACATTGGTGCTACGACGCCGAGATACCTCACAGTAAAGCTATGGTCTTTTGATCGCGACGCACAACGCTGCGTTATGCGGTACGACGCAACGTCATGCCGCAGCTTCCTTTTAGACCGCGTTTACGCACAGGCGTTATCTTTCGCGGCACGCAGTGAACGAAAAAATCATAGAATTCGACCTTACAAATTTCTACCCAAGCAAGTGCCTAAAAGCCGGTATGCGCATGTTCGAACCAAACGGCTACCTGGCATCGTTTTGACAACTTGCCCCCATCCCCGCATAATGACAATGGCACACATTCTGTGGGGCCATTTTGCGACGCTACTTAGACTTCTATGATTTTTTCGTTCGCTGGCGTCACGCTATGATTTCCAAACATTCTTACAAGGGCGCGCGACGTCACGCGAAACATCGCGAGTTTATTTAAGTATTTGTTTTCGTAAATGCGGCCTTTAGGTACTCCAGGCAAACTACGGTTTTGGAAAACATTAATTTATAATAGCGTTTTTTTTGTTGATTTCATTTTAAAATGTTATTCTAAGATGCTGTATTCAAGAATCCGACAAACTTTCCACCCGTCAGTAATTATGTAGATTTAAATGAAGCATGCATTGTCTTTTTTTGTATGATTTAACTTGAATATTATAAAGCAAATGTAAATGAACCAAAATAAAGACAAAAATATTTATTAATATTTTTTCTGACTTTTTAGAAGCCAGTTAATTTACCATTTATTTTGTCTGAAATTTTGTCGGATTCTGTCGCTGGGTAACTATTTAATTGATAATATATCCGTTGCACAGAAAAGATAAGCTATTATAAATTATTTCCAAAATTGATTTTTTTTCCATTCAAGTTGTCAGTTCACTGACTGGACTACTTAATTATAAGGTGCTACGAGAAATGTTTATAATGACGGCAACAATGTATTATGAGAATATTGTGTATATGTATCCTATATATTTTATTCTAATGTCTATTCAGATTGTTTGAAAAATATGTGAGAAGATTTAGCCAAATATGTGTACCTTTATACAATTATTCAGTTATACAATTAAATGCGTAACACAATAGTATTCAACTACGACGGCTCTGAACGTCTAGCACAACTTGCTGACAAGTCGCTTCGCGCGCGACTGAGCGTCTCCTGTCTCACTCGCACCATGCAAATTAGAAAGAGGAGGGTAGATCTTTCTCGACTCGCGTCGCGGCGTGGCGTCAGTTGTGCTAGCCCTACTGAAGCACAACATGGTGACTATATTTATACTCACTCAATCTTATGAAAACACGTAATACTGGTAGAACCCCTATGATGTTATGCATTTAAACAAATGAGCACAACTGGTCAATTCTAAAAACTGAAAATCGGAATATTATATTCGTCTAAGTTTACATTACATTAAAGACTATTTATAATGGAATTAGGGTGAATATTACAGTAGAACCACACATTTTTAAGGCTGCCCGATAAATAAAGGTCCTAACACCTAACCGCTGTAGTCAGAATGTTTTCAAGCATGCAACATTTTTAGGACAATCCTTCAATGCAAGCTTTGACTATAGGTGAGGTACATCGATGTTATAGATTAATTTATAGTATGATATAGTAGCTTTTATGAATGAAATATAATTTCACCTTACCAAACACGTCACCTAGACGCACGCAAAATTGCAGGCATACCGTAGGTACATTAACATTACAATCCGAACAAATTTTTAAAAAAATATGTAAAAAATCTCACGAGTATTTACGTTTATAACGAAACAAATTATTTAATTAAATATTTTGGTTTCGTGTTATTTTGAACGAGGAAGTAACCCCGATCATTTTTTAAACGATATAGAGAAAAATACGATAACGATACAGAGAGAAAGAATATAATGGAAAAATAAACCATCTTCGTCTGTAGCCCCCGACAGGATATAGTAGTATTTATAGTCGTATTTTGCTTTCAGAATAAACTCTTAAAGTTTCGGTCAAACTATAACCTCGTCTACGTCTCTCACTATATCATCAAAATGCTTTTCTGAGCCAACCTCCCGACTCAACTATAGTCCAAACTTGAATATTATTGGGCATGAAGACTTTTAGGAAAATATAATAACACAAATGGAAAAAAATAACTGCCTACCTACCTACATAAAATAATACAAAAACAAATGATAGAAATCAATTAGTTTACTTTTGGTCCATAAACGTTCATCTGGAGTATATAGCTGGGAGGTTTTACTCTAGGTAGCTACTAAAATGTATACATTGATCGAATAAGAACAGCGTAAATAGTTTTAGACGAAGTCATGGCCAGTTGTGCTCAGTAAACAGGATGAATGTAAAAAAAAAAAAAAAGCACTAAATCTGAGTCGTAAATAGTTGTTAAGAAAAAAATGAGCTTCATTTAGACTAACTGGCTTGTGTAACAACGTGTTGTGTACGAAGTAGACGGCCAATCATAGCGTATTGCTCATTCCACAAATAGAAAAAAGTATGATCAAAAAGCCGAATTTCAAATTCATGATTTGCACTGCTAAAATACTAATCGCTCATCAAAATTCAGTTTTGATGTGCAACTGTTAAATTTTGATGTGCAAATTAGTTATTTTTGGTGCGCGTCAGTATTTTTTTGGTAAGCGATAAAAAAAACCCAATAAATATTTTGAGTTTTGCATAGTTAACACTCTTAACACCCATACTGCAATAGTAGCTAAAGCGTTTGTGAGAAAGGGAGAAAATACATTTTATTTAGGTAAAAGAAATACAATATTATGAATAATGTTGTTAGACTCCCAAGTCGCAAATCGAAGGTGCACTACAAAAGTAGGTATTAAACTAATATATAGTCACCCACTTCAGTCTTCAAGTTTCGATGTCAAAAAAAGAACTGAATGCTTATTTGTGGAATGAACATTACAAAACATCACGACCTCATAATGTTTCTTTTTAAATTTAAATCACCTTTGTATACTTCAGTTAAAACACTTGCTTCCCCAATGTACCTTCAAAAGTATTTTAAATTAAATAGTATTTTTTAAGAGAAAACGCACATTGAACTGGTGACAGGGTTCATTTATTTTGTCTATTGGCAGACGAATTCCCATCCAAAACTGCCCAACTAAGTGGGTACCTAATAAATTTAAAATCCACCAAAATTTGTGAAAACCTATTTTATTTAGATTGGCATTTGTTGATTTCTATCCCTATTTATAGTGGCACTCCCAGAGGTTTTATGGGAATTTTGTCTGCCCATTTATTATTAAAAAATCATCTTATTTTATACATGTTATCGATTAAATGACATTGCTACGATGTTAATAGTTATTAGTAATATCAAAAACACCAACAATAATTGTGCATAACGTTTGCGTAGTAAATAATGCAGAATTTAATTATTTTTGCATCTCGTCACGGTATTTCACGAACCTACAAGTTACAATTTTACAAGTCCAATGGCAACACTGGTCAAAGGGCCGGTCGTAATAGGTCAAGGGTCTTCAAACGTTTTGACTCAAGGGCCAAACTGCACTCATATAAATTCGTGCGGGCCAAGAGTTGGTGGCGGTCGTGACCAGCCATACCCCACTGCTATCGCGGGCCGAAGTCTCCGCTTTCTTTTCGGGGGCCGGATTAGAAGGGCTCGCGGACCGGACTTGGCCCGCGGGCCGTAGTTTGGCGACCCCTGGTCAAGAGTATCAGTGTATGGTTGAAATTATTCAATGTTGTATAAAACTGTCATTGGAATTGCAATCTTCTGCCTTGGGCGGAAGAGCTGTTTTTTGAATGGACTACTTTGTTGCAATTCGGCCAACTCAAAAATCTCAAGTATACCCAGTTTTGACTTGGAAAATAGTAACGTCGTTGTCCTTTCAATATTTTTTTCTGAACTTCACATGAATGTTTCAACTCTTAGCAATAGGTACGTCATTGTAAAAGACTCCGAAATACCTAAATAAAGTGATATACTTAGTTAGTTATTGCAATTAGCCCAATTTATACATAACTAATGAAATTACTGACAAAATCGAAACATTTACATATATACCTACCTAATAAAACATAATTGCATGCACTAAAACTTAAGTTCCTTTAAAGATACGGAAAATCATTAGTTTCTATTTTGCAAGCTTTGGTAGGCATCTATATTTAATACTTAGATTTAAATAAGACCATTCAGTTCCAAACTTGTGAAAATATTCCAAACTGGAATTACGACTTAAACGTATTTTAAGAAAAATATTTATTCAAATAGGTATTAATTTGCAAAATTCAATGATAAGTTACTGGAACAACTTTATTTTGATAATCCGCTAAATACCGTGCAGGTATAATGGATATAATGCGCAATTAGGTACATCGCATTTTCGCTAAACACAGTCTTCACAATTGACCCAAAAACAATAAATAGTCGACCGGCGGCGGTCTACAAAATTATTACGTAAGTAGTTTGGTTGACGTTAATGCGATGTACTACCGACAACTTAGCTAACTGACCATCCGTGCACTTTAAATGTGCATTGTTATAGGTTCTTTATAAATACAGGATTTGTGTTGGCGTTTGTACCTACGTGCACGTTCCTTGGCGGAATAGCAAAATAATATTTGTTCTAGCTAAGTCATTCTAAGATTATACATCAAAATTGTGTGGACTGCCTATTGGAATAACTCTTTTCAGTTTGTCGAAGAGCCAATAAAGGCCACAGTCCGCAGCGGCCAGCGAGCGACGGGGGCAGTTTAAACATTTGATCGAGTTCTCTATGAACCCGCTCGTCATCCCGCTGCTCGCTGGCGTTCAAATCGCGGCTTAAGGCCCTATTTTACAAAACCGAAATAAGGTCTTAATCTGAGTTTAAACGGTTAAATTGTATGCGCTAATCTTGGAATAGGTTCTACTCTTGTTCATTCGAATAGCCTTCAGTGACATTATTTCTATTTGGTTACGTGCTTCCGATACTTACATGGACAGCCTATTTCGTGTTTCCCAAAATCTGAAGTGTATTGGATAGTTTAATTTACTAAGAAAAAGTTTCAGGGCCTAATTCTATATAGGTATATGCTTTTGGTATCATGTCGGGATGCATAATTTTCGAGTTTAACCGATAGACTAGCTAAGTACGGAAAATAATGAAACTGTCATCTCATAGTCATTACGCGCCAACTCTTGTGAATCGATCTGTACCTACCTACCTTATTGACGGTATATGCAATTTGGTATTAGGTACTTACCTATCTGTAATTTTCGGAGATTGCTGGTCACATCAGAACATGCAGTTACTTTAGGTGCACATATCAGAAGGAAGAATTTAATAAAGGTCATTATACACCCAGCAATTTGTCACAACTATCTAGAGACGCAGCTATAAGATGGAAAGAGACTGCAAACATTTATTTCATTCACTTTGAAGGCGGTTGTTGTGAAAAATATAACATGAATAACACTGTAAACTTTACGACGAATACTGAATCAGCGCTCAGGCATTTCGCCTGCGTACAGACATGGTATAAAATATGAAATGCAGTAATATCAAATTCGAAATGTACATTAAGTTTCCTATTTAGTTTAAGGTGTAAGTTAATTGCGGTTTGTGCCTGTTGTTACAATAGGGTATTAGATTACCTAATATGGACTAGGTTTAAGTAAAGACTAGGCATAAGGCCACGTTTACGCATAGGCGGAATTTCGCGCGACAAGACGTGCGCGGTCAGGCGCTATGAACCATAGCTCCTGACGGGTTAGTTACTGATAGTCAGCCCTTTATCAGGCAGTAATCAAGCAAATTAAGATATAGGTATAAAAATAACTAATTTGAGAGAGGCGGGTGACTAATCAAACGCCTGATGTACCTTTATCTAGTCACCCCGTTTTACGTCTCGAATAAGCATCAACATAAAAATATAATTTTCCTAATTTCATGCAATCGACTCTGAGATTCTGTCTCTTCCACAGTTACCTAATGGAAAAAAATAACATGTTACCCATAGCATAGTGCGTTAATACTTACTCCTTCAGCATCATTTAATTGTATACCCTAGTCTTCACTTGAACAAAGTCAGATAATATAAGTTGCGCCGACCAAAATACAAGATAAGTTGAGCATAACATAATTATGTGAATAAGATAAGTTCCGCATAACACGTGTCTAATAAGATATGTTGAGCATAACAAACGTCGAATAAGCCATAATATTAGATATTAATTTGTATTGTAAATTAAAGTGTTCTTTTGAAGCCACAAGAATAGTTGAATTGCATCTATGAATTTGGTATTTTAAGCTGATAGACAGGTAAAGTTTTTTACGTGATATTCCTTTATATATTGGAATGTACAGAATTTTGCGTACATGTACCTTTCAAGCATACAGTCACGATTTTTCCTGTGTATAATATTATAGAAATACATACATGTATAATTTTATATGTGGGTAAGTTGGAATGAAATTCGACAGAGTACAGCCTACATGTAACATAAGATAAAACAATATCACTCATTTTTACAAATCAGGATGAAACAAAAAAAAAGTCATATCGAAAGAATACTAATTAAGAGTGAAGTTTGTTTAATCTCACCCCAACTTCCCCATATGTTTTAGACCGCAAGTCTTTGTTACATCGAATACTGACACAAAAGAAAAAAAAAGGTGAAATTACTATGATTAAAATTAATTTGAAAGGACAATTTATATGTGATTTCATTGTAATATAAAATAACCGTTAATGTGCTGTTTTTCATGAAAAGTTTAAGTTTAAATGTCATAGAGCTCAAGAGGTATAATTAGAGTAAAAAATAAAAGAGCAATGGTATGAAATGTTGAATTTATTGATTTATGTAAATAATTGTTTGAGATCATTCCCAGTCATTACATTGTTTGTATTATTTATAGGCATTGGTGCATATCATGTGTATAGAGCAGATGATTAATCAAATAAATTAGAACAAAAATATAGTTGACGTCAATGTTTGATTTGGTATCTATTTTTTTAATTTTACCCCTTTATGGATCTTAACTCACCACATTCTGGCACCGACACCACGCACACTCGTTTTGTATCTTGTCACAGTGACAATATCGTGGTTCATTTTTCTTTTATCACACACGCGTGTTTTAGCTCACTTGAAAGCATCGTATCGTAGATATCAGAATTTTATAAACTCTTCATTTCGAAAGTTATACGCGGGTACGCGGCCGCATCGCGTGTGCTCTGTGGGTTGTGTTTAGTTAAATTGTGAATGATGGCGAAATCCACCTTAGAATCTTTAGAGAAAGTTATTAAAAAGTTCCTGCTACCGATAGAAGCTAAAATTGGAAGTGTTCTAACGGAATTAAAGAAGCTAGAGGATAAAATAAGCAAATCGGAAAATAAACAACTCATGTGTATCAAGTGCAACTTACCACATACAAGCGATTATAGCCCGAACGGATCGAAGATTGAGACGACGCGCGCAATAAATCCCGTGCCAAAAGTCACTGACAAGATCCAACCGACCGGCAGCGCTAGCCGCACGCTACCCTCATGTTCCGAAAACCGGCGCAGCTCTCTACCCGCCGTCACAAATGCTAATACTCACGCCTCGACGAACGTGAAAACTATCACAAAATCTGGCACAAAAACAATGATGCCGATACCACAATTGACGACACAAAGAGTTGATGAACCGGCCATAATGTTGACCGGTCCGGCCATCTTAAACACTACCATCAACCCCGCCGTAGAAACGATGTCAACACAACAGTTAGCACCGTCGCCGCAAAAAACATTTATAAACGAAAGTAAAAATGAAACCGACAGCAAATTGATAGACGAACAATCCGATTCCAAAAATCGGAAAATTACATCTTACAACAAGCGTAAACCGAAGCGCGTAGCGATAACCGGCACAGGTCCCGTAGACAGCAGCTTGAAAACTACAGAGCGTGCTAAAAAAAATCCACGCGTGCTTTTTCGAACATGATACAACTGCCGAAGCCATCAAGTCATATATTGCCAAAAAAAAGCGGTAACACAAAATGCACGGTAGATAAACTACATTTAAAGCACCAATACTACGCGTCGTTCGCTATAACAATTCCCCACAGCATGTTCGAGACCCTCATGTCCGCAGACTACTGGCCACCAAGTACAGAAGTAAGTGAGTGGTTTCGATTCGGCGCCGGCCGCGCAGGGCGTGCGCCGACCGGCCGCCGCCGCCGCCGCTACTCTGCCACCGCCGACGACACCGTCCACCGAGGCACGTCCACCCCTAGCCCGGCAGCCACACACACGGACGGCGCGAACTACAACTACGCCAACTACGCCGCGGTCGCAGCAGCACCGGCGCCCCGATCCAGCCCCAAGACTGCTTACCGTGTGCCACCAAAACATTAGGGGCCTAAATGGCAAGACCAGACCATTAGAGGTATTACTTAATGACGACCTGTCATGCGATGTATTAATTATTACAGAGCATTTTCTTCGCAAACACGAAATTCAATCCGTAACGTTAACTGATTTCGACCTTATGTCGTATTTCTGTAGACCTAATATCGAACGCGGTGGTAGCTGCATTTATACTAGGTCTCACGTTAGAGCCTTTAACAGAACTGACTACTGCGATCTGGCCCGCGAACAGATATTTGATGTTTGTGCTGTACAGCTACTAGACTATGACCTTCTCGTAGTGGGCATCTACCATTCGAACCTAACGAGTCATTCCGAATATTTAAAGCTATTTGACTCCCTAATGGCGAAAATAAATGATGACAATCTAACCGCCATAATAATGGGCGATATAAATATTGACCTCCGTGTGAACACCCCATCAAAACGGCAATTACTAGACATTTTAGCCGTACACGGATTCGTCCAGCATATTGAGGACGTTACCAGACGGGACGGCGATAGTGCAACTTTACTGGATCACGCGTACTCAAACACCGGCGACGACCGGACGTCCGGTATCTGCGTGACTACTCATCTCAGCGATCACGCCGCGCAGCGTCTCACCGTACCGCGCCCGTCGCGCCGCGGCACACGCCCCGTAGTGATAAGGAAACGAGTTTACAGTAGCAAAAACAAAACTTCTTTTGTCACTGCGCTAGAATCAATCGATTGGCAGGAAATAGCAGATAGGTTTGAACGCGAGTGTAAACAATTTGCAAAGTCGGTCACTAACATCTTGACTTATTTACTTGATATTCACATACCATTTAAGAATATTACAATACGTCAGAATTTCAACCCGTGGATAGACTCTGAGATTACCGATTTAAAATTGCTTGCCTTTGATTTTATTAATATCGCTAATAAACATCCCGGAAATACTCAAATCAACGACACCTCAAATAAAATCTTAAATTCCTACACCCATAAACTTAAGACAAAGCGTACGAATTATTTTGACTCCCTGATAATCAAAGCCCCTAATAAAAGTAAGGCGATGTGGAAAGCAATTAACACCGAATTGGCGAGAAACCCCCACTCGCGCGTCGATTTCACTGACCAGCTCGTGGACAGCGACGGCAGCCCGTTCGCGACCAAGCAGCAGCTGGTAGACGCACTCAACAGCGAGTTCGTGACGGCGGCTGCCGCGTGCGGCGCGCCCGTCGCCGACCGACCGGGCTGCCTCGCTTCCATCGCGGCCCGGTGCGTCGATAGCGACTGCTCGATAAGGCTCCGCTTATTTACGCCCGACGAGGTCATCAAAATTTTTAAAACTTCCATCGCCCCAAAAGACAGTACAGACGTGTACGGTCTCTCCGCCAACCTGCTTAAGCATGCCAGTCCCGCGATCAGCTTTATCTTGTCCCGGCTATTTAACAACTGCATGAGATTGGGAGTATACCCGGAAAGCCTAAAAACGGTAAAAATATGCCCTCTTTATAAAGGCAAAGGCAAAAAGTCCGAAATAAAATCGTACCGCCCGATATCCCTGATACCGTGTCCGAGCAAGTGTTTCGTAGTCGGACTAAATAAAAGGCTGCTCGCGTTTTGGTCACCGAGGAACGTAATGTCTGACAGCCAATACGCCTACCGCGAAGGCCGGTCCACAACCGACCTAGTGAGGGAAGTCGTGTATAGCGTGCTGCGGGCGCGCGAGGCGCGGCGGCACGTCGCGGTCGTGTGTTGCGACCTGTCGCGCGCCTTCGACACCGCCGACCATGCACTCGTCGCCGACAAACTTGCCCACTACGGTATACGCGGCCCGGCCACACAGTTAATATTGTCATTTATGACCGACAGGGCCCAAGTAGTCGTCGGAGAGGGGGGAAGCGTTGTTTCGTCGGAACTGCGAAACCTGATGGGTGTACCACAGGGATCGTGCCTCTCCAACACCCCGTTCGGCATACTGCTGAATGACCTGCCGAAGGCGATAGAAGGTGCCGAGATATTTATGTATGCCGATGACGTCACGGCGGTCGTCAGCACACCTGTCGAGTGGGAGTTGGAAGGGGCGCTCAATGGTGTAATGGGGCAACTACATAATTGGTTCCGGTTGAACGGTTTGGCTTTGAACAAAGATAAAACCAGTTTTATGAGGTTTAAATTAAACGGCCATCCGAGTTCATCCCTGAAAGTGTGTGCAGGTGATGCCCCTATACAGCACGTGACCAGCACACGTCTCCTTGGATTCCATCTGGACAGTGCACTGACGTGGGAGACACACATCGATGAGGTATGCGGGAAGCTCGGACGTGCGTGCTTTGCACTTCGGCGCCTGGCGCGCACCGCCGGGAGACCCGCGGTGAGAGAGTGCTACTTCGCGACAGTGCACTCAATCTTGACGTATGGCACAGAGTTGTGGGCCCGTGCTTCTGACTGGACTCGTGCATTCTCAATGCAAAAACGAGCCGTTCGCGCGATGGCCGGAAAGACGGTGAACGCCCCCGCGCGGGATATTTTCAGAGAGCTAAAGATATTGCCCCTACCGTGCCTGTTTATCTACAGCGCAGCAGTGTTCACGCATGACCATTTAGATGCGTTCAAACGTAGAGGCGTGAACACCAACTACCCGCTACGTAGCAATAAACATAAAAATATACTGGTCGCGGAACCGCACAGACTCGCTAAGTCAGATCGCTCACTCTATTACCTAGGACCATCCGTGTACAATCGCTTACCCGATATAGTTAAAGAGGCAGTCACTTCCGCCGGATTTAGAGGTAGATTGAAGAGGTATCTGATGACAGAACTGTTTTACAGCTATGAAGAGTTCTTCAACCCACCGCTCACAAGGTGAAAGTTACATAATTGTAAATTAAAATAAGAATTTAAAAATGACAATTAAATATGAGATTTACGCAGATGTAAAATCAAAATATGATAATACTTATATTTCGAATAATTAAGAATCTAAATTATATAATTGTAATTATAATTGCTTACATAACTATATGTTAGTTAGGATTTCTAACTTTGTACGACTTATAACAATTGTTACGAATAAATATTTGTATTTGTATTTGTATTTGTATTTCGAACAAAAAAAATGTATCTTTTACGTTTCACGATAATAGTGGTGATTTTCAACCTTATACCCTAGATTTTAACTCAAAAATATACGAAGCAAGGGAGCACGAGTAAAACACCAAAATTAAATATAACATTCAATATAATCCAGTTCAACTACAATAATTCTTTATACGAACATAAAAATAGTATTTACAATTATTTATTGCAAGTCTAAAACAAAATCACAACATAAATTTGACGACGATCTTACGTTAGTTTAAAAATAATATACGATTTTTTTAAGGAACGGTAATCGATTTCACAATGCATTTTTGACACGTTTATATCACGTTTACAAAGTTTTAAATGTTTAATTATGTCATGAATAGTAAAATATATGCATTTTTATTAATTAGAGTAAGTTGGGGGACGATTTTTGACTTTCTAGCGCTAAAAATAAATAAAATAAATAAATATTTGGGGACAATCTTACACAAATCGACCTAGTCCCAAACTAAGCAAAGCTTGTACTATGGGTACTAGACGACGATAAACATAATTATATAGATAAATAAATACTTAAATACATAGAAAACATCCATGACTCAGAAACAAATATTCGTGCTCATCACACAAATAAATACCTTTACCGGGATTCGAACCCAGGACCTATTGCTTCGTAGGCAGGGTCACTACCAACTAGGCTAAAGCGGTCGTCATGAAACCTGCCTACTTAGTTTACGAGTAAATACTTTCTACCGATATAATTGAGTAAGAGTGGTAAATTCCAATCGTTTTTCAATTTACTATCGCAATTTTTTTTAAATAGCATTTCATCGTTTATGACAGTCGTGGGGTGAAAAAGTCGAGCACTCGTTGGAAAAAAAACGCCCACCTGATGATATTGACAGGGGTGACTTTAGGAAAAATAGAGCTGCTACGAAATGATCTGTTATCATGCTAGTTGGCTACATGCTGCTAAAATCGATAGTATGGCGTTAAAACTAAATTTTTTTTAAACTCGCCCCCAGTCACCAACTAATTTAATATATTAGTCGTCCAATTTTGTCACAATCGAAATTATCACGTCAGAACCATTATGAGTAACTCGTACTTTACAAACTATAAAACAACGTCGAAACGAAAATGCTGGTCTATTTTATAATACTGAACCATTAAGTTTTTAACAAAGAAAAATTGACGCCCATTCTCAGTATTTGGCGAGCTGCAACTCCCGAGTGTTTAGATTGGAAAAGCTGTCGGTTAATCGACGAGCGAGCGAAGCGAACCAAGTTCTATGCTTCAGCTTGGCCCGAAAATCGTTCGTAGGTCCGGTATCGGTCCCTCTGTCCAGCTGTCCAGCTGTCCAGCTGTTCTCCTCTGCAGGTCGCATTTCACAACCGATTCTCGTGAAATTTTGGGAGCAGTTTCGTTAATTATATGGAAGTTTTGTCTTGTCACTTTTTATATATGTTTTTTATAATGAAAACGGGTCACTCACTAATTATTAAATAATATTAAATAATAAATTTGCGGACAATCTTACACAAATCGACCTAGTCCCAAACTAAGCAAAGCTTGTACTATGGGTACTAGACGACGATAAACATAATTATATGGATAAATAAATACTGAAATACATAGAAAACATCCATGACTCAGAAACAAATATTCGTGTTCATCACACAAACAAATTCCCTTACCGGGATTCGAACCCAGGACCTCTTGCTTCGTAGGCAGGGTCACTACCGACTAGGCTAAAGCGGTCGTCTATTATACGCTCGACATGTTTCGTACCGATTCGCGGTTGCTAGTCATGAGCACACGCATCGATATAAAATACGCGAGTGAACCGTTTTCATTATATTTTAATATGACTGATGCTCAAGAGAAATTTCTATATTTTTTTTTCGGAAAAATGGGAGGCATAAACTGTGACGTATGAATGAAACACTGAAAAGTCCTAACTAGGCATTAGTGCCTGGGCTACACTTCGCCCGAATGTTGTTGCCGTCCTTGTGTGACGGTTTAGCGTCGCCAGAAGGTAGGTAGATTGCAGCCGGTCGAAATTAAAATACCGGGAATTAAATTTACAATTATTTATTAATGTGAGAAGTAGAACCGACTAGGTCGCGGGTTTATTATGAGCTAGCAATTAGAGCAGAAACCATGTCCTTGTAATTGGGGTCACTTCCCTGCACCGGCTAACGCCACGTAGTCCACGCAGATCTTGGAGCAGGAGTTCGAGGTTCCGGGATTCGGGTCTGCAACGCAGGTCTACCGGATACGCGCAGAAGCATGCGCAAGAAGGCGGGTGAACTCCAAACTGAACCCCAGACTTGGTCCCTGGAATTCCCGGAAAATAGGCGTTTCACAAAAAGTCCAAATTTGTGTAAGTGACTGCGACATCGGGATTTTTAATGAATAAATGTGCTCTTATTTTAGGTGGCTATATAAGTGAACCCCAAAGCATTTAATGGTGATCAAAGGATGTGGCAGTCACAAACAAAATCAACAGTTTTATGATAAAGCAAATTAAATGAAGTGAAATTATCAAAACATTAAGATGAAATGTACTAACTAATTACAATATGATCAATACCTTATTGTTGCATTATACGACGATTGTCTATGAAACTACAATTTAATTAACTAGAATAAAGTGTGCGTTAGCTAATATTACATGAGGTTTTTATGAAGTGGGTAGATGATTATTTCTAGAAGCACCTAGAAGCGTGATGTTCCCAGCATTATTCGAATTGGCAAATAATGTTATAACATGATTTCGACTAATGTACAGTGAGAACCACTTTTATTTTTAATATTTGCTACACGAAAAATGGTTTATTTCTATCTATGTTAACTTAATCTAAGTAGAATAATATTCACAACACTTACCCGATTCGGGGAAACACTAGAACTTAACTTTAGCACAGGTGATAGGTATTTATGGTTCACTCCAAAACTGAGTATCTGTCACACCATATTATTTAGAAAATATAATATAATCCATCTTATGGTTATTAAAGTGGTTGACCTGTCGCGGTCCTCGCCGTAATGCAAATGTCAAGTGACGTGTGTATCTCCTTCACTGGTCGCGGCCACGTCGCTTATCGCGAGTCGGTGACGTCGCTCATTGTATTCCTAACCTGTTTATCTAATAGTAAAAGTGCGTAGTCGATTCTGTCTGTATGTAAATGATTTTTATTTGTTACAGTTAAAATATGTGGATTAGTGATTTTTGAGTTGTAATTATATCTTTATGTATAGTTTAGCAGTCATAATTTAGTACAAAAAAATAGGAAAACCGTTACACTTGTCTTACGGATATTATACGTTAGACAATGATGGCAACAACATTCGGGCGAAGTGTGGCCAAGGCATAATGGCGGTTTGATAATAAGCATCGTGGGTCGATTGATAAATCTGAGTTAGTTTCAAATAGGTATTTTTTTACCGGGTTAAATGCGTCCCAATTTTGGGTAAGAAATAGAGACAATAATGTCTGTTTGATTCTCAGGAAAACAATGTGGTTATCAGTAGATGTCGGTACTTAATCCGGCCTGTTTCTGACAAAGACGCCATTACATAATTGACATATTTTCCCTTATTGACCTTATTTTAATATCTCTAGTTTGCTTTTTCACTGCTGGGAAAGAGGAGAATAATAATTATAAATGATCTTTATTGTACCACGACTAGAGAGAAATATGGAAGGGAAAATAAATAAAAAAATATGTTTCACAAGTTTGCAAGATATCTGGAACATTCGACATATGTACACACACACACACACACACATTAACGCGCGTATCAGTGAACATTACTATAAATCCTAAGCCCGTCTCATTTAAACCGTATTACAATAGTTTAATTTTGTTTAACGGAGCAAATGAAACGTGCCCATAATTGTGGACGTTATGAGAGATCCATTTAGTTTTACAAAAATACATTTATAATAGTAATTGATGATTTTATCTACAATTTAATTGAACTTGACCAGACGATCTATGGATTAAATAATAGAGACGAAATGTGGTACTACTACTTTCTTGGATTACTGTACAGAAGGACCACTGTCTCACAAGCCCAATGTTTGACACGTCATGCCTTCCTTCTTTGTCGCGTAGCACGAGCTCATTAAAATCGCTAGGGTTGTCAGTTTCGTAGCTTTGTGTGTTTGTAGCTACGTAAGTTTGTATGTACGTACATCGGCTATTCTAAACCCCGCGAGTCTGCCTGCGTTATTTATAATACGCGGACGACGCCGTGCTAGTAAAAAAAAAAATTGTCGTAGTTTTTTTTATACATGGTATGAATTGATAAAATGTCTGGTCAAGTTTTGCTAGCTTAAACGTGTATGAGATATTGTATTCTATCTACCATTCATTAATTTAACGAGTCAATTTAGATTTATAAAAACAAGTAATGATGATCATTTATTTTTTCGTTAAGTTTCCCTGGGACGCTCGACACATTTCGGCTCCCCATACAAACGAGTTTGGCTCTCATTGTAAAATGGCGAGCTGGATTAATACGAAAACTTTCTATACATAATAGGATCTGCAATATTTAAATATAAAATGTTTCTGTTGTTAGAAATTATAATAGAAAACACACAGAGAAAATATAAATAACTTGTGGACGATGGGCTAGCAACCTATCACTGCGATATCACATGTCATGTTTATGCTATAAGTTGCACTGGCACATACGTTTCTTGTGCTCTGCCTACCCCTTTGGGAATAAAGGCGTGAAACTATGTATGTATAAAAAAACAATTTTACTACGTTTGTATGAAGATTCGAGTGTCATGGCGACTCTTAACGATTTCAGCACATTTGGCCGTTTTATATGGTGCATTTGCTACCAAACATGTCATGTTGGTGAATTCCCATAACCCTGACTTCCATAAGGTAAACCCGCTCTTGGGCCTCATTAGAACCTCTTGAGAAGTTGATGACTATGCAAAAGTACAGTTGGCTATAAAAGCTACCAAAAATGACATCATCATCATCATATCAGCCGAAAGCTCTAACCGACCCTGCGCCAAGCAGTGGGTCCTCCTGTCATTTTTTTCCGCAAAAAATTACATATTTAACAAATCTTAATTCTAATAAAATAGCTCAAAGTATGTTATATGCATCAGATGCGTTAACATCGATTGACATACACATCCTTATTGTCCGAAAAAGCCCCTTTGCACCTCGACATTCAGACAATGAGTTAGCGTTATCTACAGAATTAATTATTTATAGCACAACGAACAACAAATGAGGCGTTATGCACCTGGGTCAATCTAAAGCCTGCTGTACACACTGGGCCAACGTTGGCGCGGAGCAGAATGCAGCTATGCGTTAGAGGAAGAGGGCTTTATTTCGTTCTCGTGCGTTTGCATAGCTGCATCCTGCTCACGCGCCAACGTTGGCCCAATGTGTACAGCCGGCATAAGGGTGGGTTGCACCGACATGCGATTACAGACCGATCAACGTTAAATATGGCGCCGGAAACTGTCATCCCATAGAAACTCGTCAAACTTTCTATACTCTTATCAGATTTTAACGAACACCGCTTACGATTACGGTTTGGTGTCACCCACCCTAACGTTTCACAATTCAATTGTTTTCAATGTATTTCACGCGCTCTTTTCCACGCGATTAGCTGACGTCACAGAAGAAATATCTGACTTGTCGCGTCAGAAAGAGCGCGCAGAACATATTGAATATGTAACTCTCAGATTGACAACATATCTGGTAAAGTCCGCGTCATCTTTATGAATAAATTTTTCACCATATCCTCAATCCCTCATATATGAAAAATAGGCAAGGAAATATGAATCACCTATGTATAATAGGAAATAGAGTAAATTGTTTTGTTTTATAATCGAAAGGCACAAAACAAATGCAACTGTTCCAATTTCAAATGATAGGTACAAATGCCTTTTATGATGAAGACGCCTTTTAATAAGCTTTAGAGCGGTTAATAGAATGGAGAGTGCATAAGGTAAACATGTATTTGGGCGACTGTTCCTTCTAAAGGCAACTATGTATACATTAAAATGCATGAAGACCTCATCAGACGCGACACGTTGCACGATAAATGGAAACACGGAGATTATTCATCATATGTCATATAAAAGTTTTGATTAAAATGTGTGCCTATAAATGATGCCTAAGATAAAATTCAAAAATACATACAGTGGAACATAGAACCGCCTCCTGTTTTGAAGTCGGTTAATAATTCACAGCGCAATATTTTCGTGTGAATACAACGATTTTTAAAATGATTTGCAAGTCAATCTCGCGTTTGAACCCGAATCATTTTCATTTATACAGTGCAATATTATAAGAAATAAATCTTCGTCGAATACACAAGGTCCGAATTCGATGTTTCGTTAAACATAGCGAAAATTTAACAAATAGGTACTTGGTATAAAAAACTAAGGATAATCGCGACAAAACCCTTACTAATAAACAATAGTATTCTAACACAATTAGGTCCATTTTATACCTAATTTAAGAGACCAACCAATTTCGAGCGCCAAATACAAAAATATACGTCACAATTTCGAGCACACCTTCTTTCTATCGTTCAACGAAATGTTGCAACTTTGAAAGAAGTCTTGTCTTCTCAATCATAAGGTCTAATTTTGCGTATCGTCCATGTTTTCTTAATACAACGATAACGGTCAACAGTCAGCTAATCAATTTATTTTGTTACACAATTTCATACCTTATTCTCTCTGCACATAGGTTTCTTTCGGAGTGCACCAGTATTCAATTCACACTTGCAGTTGATAAAAATAAAACTTGGATGACATTTCTGTGCAACCATTACCTTATCGCCTTGCTGCACCAGGAATTTCCTTAAATCCTTCATTCAGTTCATGGCTCGGGTTAAAACGACAATGTCCCTTCATATTCCCTGGACATACCTCATTCGTGAAGGTTAATATCAAATGGTTTCAACCAAGCCTTTGCGTTTCGGCCGCGGTTCGCCCGATATGAAGGATGTCTCTTCAGAGGAACTGGTAGGCGGTTTCTGCGGTTGAGATGTGCTTGGTTGAGCCTGTAGACAGAAAAGTATATAGTTAGATGCCTATAGTCTTAATAGATAAGGTAGACACATAAACTTGTCCCTTTCATTGGAGTAATGGTGCTGAAATAAGAAAGAGATGAGAATAGTCAGTATGTATTTCAGTGACGATAATCAAATGGTTTACAGTGTGTGAAAATATGAATGCATACAACTTACTCATAAATATGTCCCATCGTTCTTATGAAAGCAGATTAAGGTTTCGGTACATATTTATAAGAAAAATTAAATAGATACATATGCCTAAATAAAGCAGAGGCAGAAATGTTTTAATAATTTCCATTAAGATTTAGGCTGTTGTCCACGTTAATCCCCTAGCCTGATCCCCCTGAAAAAAAAAAAACGGTTAGGTTGTTAGGTGAACCGCGACCCTACAGCGCGTGAGCCGAGCGAGCGAAGCGAGCGTGACGCGGTAGCGTCCGGCGAAGCCCCATAACCGAACATTATATTTTTTTCCCAGTTGAATATAAAATAAATTGCCGGTAATTCCCCTGGGTGATCGGGGTCAGGTGATTAACGTGGATAACGTGAGATTTAGTATATAAGATGATAACAATAACCATACATTTAAACCAACGTATATCATGGTTCAGTTTGCGGGCCAGTAAAAGCGCTACATTAGAGTCCTCAGGATAATAAACTTGTTTACTCTCAATTTTTTGTCTATTATCATTTCTAGCTCCAAAAACTAGTTTCCGAACAAGACATGGCGGATCCAATTGTGAATACAAAATTTCATGTTATTCCAGCGCGATCTTTCAAAATGAAAGCTAAACTACGTTTGTATGTTGTTAACTTAATATTTATCAATGTTACATATGTGATTATTATTCTATTATGTTATTGTGTGTAATGAATGACGATCCTTTTCGGGAGAGAGAATTATATAATATTTTGTATTTACAGTTGATTCATTATGTTTTTATTACTAAAATTGACGAACATGGTAGAAATTGTTGTAATCTTGACATTTATGCAAATTTATATTGTAATTTTTATCGTGTAATAAATAAAAATCTAAATGTGCAGCCGACTTGTGTCAAGCTTAGAGGTGAGTGATAAATAACGTCACGGTGAAAAAGTCACAGTGATCCGGCGTCCAAAAGTATCACTGTTACTGGTCACGGAAGACCAACGTTACAAAATCACTTAGGTTCCTACTGTTCCTAGCGGTATCGCCGAGAACT
Organism: Epinotia ramella; assembly: GCA_947578815.1. Lineage (NCBI taxonomy): Eukaryota > Metazoa > Arthropoda > Insecta > Lepidoptera > Tortricidae > Epinotia > Epinotia ramella. Next base: position 8,560,046 of record OX388211.1, on the reverse strand, counting down.
TCCGTCACTCATGTCACGACAATACGTATAGCAAAATCACGCTAGGTAATATTATATCTTATTTTTTTATTTTATTGATTTATGAACAATCTTACAATTGTATCTGAATGTAACTACTTACTATTACCGAACTGAACGTATACCGTACCGTGACCGTGACGTAAGTAACCGCAGTTACAAAGACACTTTAAATAAAAATATAATTTCACTGTTCGGAACCGGAAAGTCACGGTGATAATTCAGAGTGATATTTTTGGAACCGTCGGTTCACTATGATCGAAAAGTAATGCTTTTCCCCAAGACTAGTAGAGCTTGCTGGGGACTCTTAAGTCAAATTCTATAAATATGTTCTAAAACTTTTTGGAGTGTACAATAAGGTGCAGCTAACATGCGAACAGAATATGATCACTAGTGATTTGCTGGGAACTTTTTGCAGACCAACAACTGCTAAGCTGGCATTATTTTTATTCAAAAATCTAAATAAATAAAAACATAAAACTGTTCATTTTATTCCTTATTTGTGTATTTTTATGTTTGTATTTTAGTTATACACAATAATAGTTACTTTTTTTTTATTTGTTATTGTACCGCGCTCTCAGCGAATGGACCCCGCGGAAGACCAGCGCCTGGTTGTACAGTCAGCATCATTAACATGTATACACTTTTGGTGGTTCTAGAAGGCCACCAAAAGTGTATATATGTTTATGATGCTGACTGCTGTACATCTAGCAACGTGCTGAACTGGGTCCAATCAATTTTTGCATTTTATTTCTTTTATTATCTGTGTTAGTTTTGTAATTAATAAATGTTTGAGTTTGAGTGTTTTTTACCTTAGAACTTTCCAGTAGCCCAAGCTACAAGTGACAATTTTAGTCTAAACAGGCAACACCGGTCAATTATAATTGTAAAACTTGCAGCTTGTGAAATGGGCCCCAGGAATCTATCGCCAAGTGACGCGAAACAAAAGTGCAAATTAAAATGCCTTTGGTAAATAAAGCGTGCAGTTCTGTCCCTTTCTTACGAACACAAAAGTTTTAGCTAAAATAGGTATCTTGCTCGTTTATATACAGGGTTTTTTTTTATACGTCTTAGAGCTGAAGCGTATTTAATGTTTACATTACAAAGAACTTAAAAAAAAGGTTTTTTTTTGTATTAATATTAATTTTAATCATCCAGCCGAGTGACCGCAGTGACCGCTAGCCGCCATCTTATGTAGATAGGTACGAACTCTAACCGGTTGAATGAACTTCGCACCGCGCGCCATACAGGATTTTTCAAACTATTTACCTTTTATTACTAAACTAATACATTTTTTTTTCCACGAATGATTAGTACGTTTTGGTCACTTTAAGTGGGCTTCGGCTCTGACACGGTTAAAAAAACACGTTGTATTTATGGCCACTACTGTTTACCTGCATAGCGACGGTGGCGGGGGCGACAGTAGCCGCTACCGCGTTCCTCCTGATGTCCTCAAGAGGTATGTCTTCAGAGCGCGCGCGAGGAGAGCCGTCTCGAGACGGGTGGCCGCTGCTGCCGCGCGATATACTGCTGTATATAGAGTTCGATAAGGTTTATTTTTGGATAAATGATTCGAACAGTAAGCCAGTAGTACATTCAGCATCAAAAGTAACTGCGCAATCGAAGACGCTTAATTCCCTTTTAATAAAGACTTTCGACGTCTTCGTTTGCGCAGTTACTTTTGATGCTGACTGCAAAAACGCCAACACAGTTATCGGACCATCCTGTGTTTATATAGAACCTTATTACAATGCGCATAAAGTTCACGGGTGGTTAGCTGTGTTGTCGATAGTACAGTAGTATATTAAGTTGAGATTCGCTGCTGCCCCGCGATATATCCTATACTATTAAACGAGCAATATTTGTATATATATTTGCAATCACGTTCTCCGAAACGGCTCTAACGATTTCGATGAAATATGGAATATTAGGGGGTTACGGGGGCGAGAAGTCGATCTAGCTATACTATCCGCAAAACTATCTGGCCGGTAGGGCAATAAACGTCCGCTACCGTTAGGGGTGTAACATGTCGATAACTTATAATGTAAACGTCGATATAATTATTATATTTTCAAATGAAATCTTATATCATTATTGATATTGTTTTTAAAGTTATCTAATGAATAATACTAAATGTTTACAATACAATACTGTTATATAAAAAAAAATGTTACAATACTGTTATATAAAACACCACATAACTTATACCTCCTTATTATTTTATTGTAATACTTTATGTCAATAGTTAAATATACCTATTTATATTTCGATAGTAACTATACAATACTGTTATATAAAACACCACGTAATTTATATTCTTTGTTTCATTACTTTATCGACATTCGTTTTTATGCGTAACGCTACCTGCCCTATTGCTGCTCGGCCCGCTCCATAAGCCGTGCAGGTGTGAAAGAGATAGCACGATTCCGATGATTTAAGACCTGACCGGCCAGATAGTTTTGCGGATAGTATAGGTCTCATGTCTGGGAAAATTTATTCGACCAGGGACTACTACCTCGATCGATATAATATGAATTGCGGAAGTCGATAAATGAGAAGTCCCTATGACAGCTCGAAAGTGCCACGAGAATTCCGGCCTCTGATAATCGTGTCAGTAATTTTACACGATAACATTGTGCATTAAGAGTACTTTTCATAAGCTTAATAATTGCTATGGATCGAAATATCGGCAGACACGGCAAAGAAAACCATATACTTTCTTCCTCGACTTGAGCAGGACTCATCATCACTCACTTCATTATCTTCTTTAAATATTTTTCATCACACTTGCTCGAAAAGGGCTTCATAATGCGCAGACATACAGAGCTGCAATAGCCTGTGTTACGCCCACGGGCGTAATGGTTTTTTTCTTAAATTGTATCTGTCACTCATGCGGCAGTTATAGAGCAAAGAGGTTTTTATATCAAATACGATGTCTGAAAACGTATTTATAAATAAATTTAAACTTAAAAAACTACTTAAACATGTTCAACTGAATTATTTACAGATTTAATATGTAGTTATTTAGTGTCTATGTAAAATGTTTTTAAGTGTTTTCAATTCGTGGCTGTATACCGAAGGGTCTTTGCCATACGCGCCTCACGTCAAATTCAATTTAAAAAAAATGGACGACTGACATGTTGAAGTTTTTATTACGATTTGTATTAATTTCATCTAAAATGTATTTGTTTCCTCGCAAATGTGATGAAAAACATTGTGTATAACACGGGCGTAAGAATATTGCAAACGCGAGTCATCAAAAGCTCTGCTTCTGATAGACTCTTGTTCGCAATATTTCACTTCCGCCCCTCGTTAAACAATGTACTATTAAATCACCAAATTTTTACACACTGTTCTTACTCTAAATGTCAGGACAAACTGACCTAAAACACTAGCAAACGAAGTAAAACCAACCTTTCTCGACTAGTAGTTCTTTCCCTGTAGACGACGATCCCGTCTTTGAGCATGTGTCCGCTCGGGCGGCGCAGGCGACGCTCTGTATCCTCGCCGTCAACACCTGTTTTTTTTTTTTTGATATAAAAATTTGGTACAAAACTATACATATCGAACTAGGACCATAGGAAGTCCAATAAGCCGGGCGTCAAATAAATGTACTCAAATATTCATAGTAGACCAATAAAATATCAATTTATTATATGGCTGTTTTTAAATCATCTTTTCATAGATGTATAATACTGTTGGGATCCCTATTTGGTGACAAATTAAATTCCAAAGTTTGAACACTCATTTATTTCACTATTAATCTGACTCCATAAAAGTGCACAATGTTTATTACGAAATATTAGCGTAGAAAACCATGTAACAATAATGACCAGGCGGGGCCGCGGTATAGACTTGTATCAAAACGTGTTAATGTCGACGCGCTCTTTAGGTGACTGGCGGGTCCCCGCTCGGTGTAGCTAGCGTACACAAAATCGCTGATACAAACATTGCATATGTCGCTACATCACTTCCCTTCTTTCTCTTTTTTGAAAAGAAAAAATAGAAACGATGTCAGTCAAAAAATTTAAATCTAATTACAGTAGTACACAGAAATAACTTATTTGCTACCAGTATACAACACTCCTTATTGTTCCACTTTTACTATGAACGCTGAGTCCGCGTCTTGAATGCGCGACGGTAAACATCCTCAACTGTAACATTATACTTTGTTATCGAAATACATTTGTTATGACGAAACTATGCTGTTGTTTTACACTTCACTAAGTTGAACTACTCTGCTAAACATTACACTGAATACATATTATCACTTGATACCTTATTGATAAGTTTGTTGCTGTGGGTTCTGCTGTGGGGTCAGAGGCCCACCATGGATTCTGATAGCCGTGGGTGGCATATTTCCTACTGTCTTTTGCACCCATGCCTTTGCACATTGCTTGCATCTTGATCTCACGAAGTAACAAAAAATTATGCACAAACATACACCCAATATAATCAATCCAATACCAACATAGTTCAGTTTCGACTCCACTTGGGTTGATAAATTTTCGACTTTTGCTATAGCAATTGCGTTGTGAGAGTTATCTGCTTCCTGTTTTCCTTGTGATAAACCCATGTTCTAGATGAATTTAACTTTGACAATAATAACTGGCGTATTCGCGCGCTTACGTCTCACTATGTCGAGAGAATAATGAATACAAAATGTATCTTCTTAGCAGCAATATATAAGTATCCATATTAAGAAAATGCTGATTTTCTTAGTCAAAAACATTCGTATATACGTGCTCTTTCTAACCTAAAAAAAAAATAACATTTATGCTTAACATAAGAAAACACTGCACAGTATAGTAAATTACAGTACGACGACATGGTACAAACAATTTCCTCTTAAAGATTAATACTTAACTATTTGCGGAGCATCATGTCTCAGAGTCCGACTTTGTGCTTGTTAAATTACTCTTTTACTTTAGTTATGACGGTTGCCATGTACCCTGTACCATGACATACCATTGTTGCTACTTTAGGGTATAAACCAAGGTCTAGCTCTATCCCAGAGATACTAAGTTAAAACAAATGTAGCTGACCCGGATGTCGTCTTCCTTATGGATTCCTCATATAAAAGTCAAAATACCTCTCATCCGCTTACCAACGGAGAGTTAATCTTCTGTTACTCCCATGATTGTGGTACGAGTTATTCGTCGAGTAAGAATCTGACCGGCCTATTTACGACTCGCCCGCTACGCGTGGTACGAGTGATAGGCGGTTGCGTTCGGGGCACTGATGGCGTTAGATGCTCATCTGTGTTTTTTTCAGGAACGTTATCCCTAACTTGGCGTCTGGAGTTGCCAATTTCTAACTGTTCATTCAATAAAAATGCAGGTTTAAGCCTGTCTATACTAATCTCTACCTGCCGGTTAGGAAATTGTATTTTAAACGTCTTTGCATTTCTACTCAATACTAGATACGGCCCGTCATAGTTAGGAGTAAGTGGCTTTTTGACCATGTCATTTCTGACAAAAACATGCGAACTTGATCCTAACTCTTTATGGACGAAAATTTTTCGTGGCCCGCTATCCGCTCGTGACATAGGGCGGAGGCTATCTACTATCGATCTGAGGCGTTCTACGTATGAAAATGGATCATTCAAATCTGTCCGTGATTGCACGTAAAAATCTCCCGGCAATCTTATAATGTGACCATATAACATTTCCGCTGTACTTACTTGGTTATCTGTACGACTTGCTGCTCGGATTCCTAGAAGTACCGTCGAAATCTCGTCCGCCCATGATGCGTTATCTGCTAAACGGGCTTTGAGAGCGTTCTTAATTACCAGATGGATCCTTTCTATGCAGCCGTTCGCCTGGGCGTGGTAGGGGGTAGTACGTATCCTGTGTACCCCTAAAATTTCATTAACTTATTAAATAGATCACTCTCGAACTGCCGGCCCTGATCTGTCGTAATAATACTCGGACAACCAAATCTGCATATCCAGTTTTCATATATTACCTTAGCTACAGTCTCGGCGGTGATGTCCGCGGTTGGTATCGCCTCCGGCCACCGGGTCCGTCTATCTATCATTGTAACTAGATACCTATAACCTAGAGGTGACGTGGGCAGAGGCCCTACTATGTCTACATGCACGTGTTTAAACCTTTCGGCATCCTGGAAACGCCCTAATTCCGAATGCGTATGTCTATTTATTTTTGCCTTTTGACATTGAATGCATGTTTTTGCCCATAACCCCACATCCTTATTCATTTTCGGCCAGAAATACCTTTGAGCTACCATCCTACGAGACGTCCTGATACCAGGATGGCTAATGGAATGAACCGCCTCAAATGCGATTTTTCGAAATTTTTCTGGTAAATAAGGTCGGATATTATCGTTTGTAATTTCGCAATATATTTTTCTTTGTAAACCTGGCATACCGAGCAATTTCATTTTCGCTTCGCTCGCGGTAAGTAAGCATGCTAACTGCGCGTCATTTTCCTGCTCTTGCGCAACCTCGTCGAAATCAATGACCGTTGGGCAATGTATCGATTCTACACGTGACAATGCATCCGCGACCTCATTTTCAGTTCCGCTAATATGCTCTATCTCACTCGTGAACTCACTCACGTACATTAGCTGTCTCGCTCTCCTAGGAGTCTCCTTTACTGAATCTACTTTGGACAAAGCTTTTGTAAGGGGTTTATGATCTGTATATACTATTAATCTCCTCCCCTCTACCATGTTTCTAAAATGCACTATAGACATATATATTGCTGTTAATTCCCTGTCGTATGTGCTATATTTCCTTTGAGCCTCCGAAAAGGCTTTAGAAAAGTATCCCAAAGGTCTCCATGTGGTACCTACCTTCTGCTGCAAAACTCCTCCCGCGGAGGTTCCTGACGCATCCGTCATGAGTGCCAGTGGGACGTCCGGCAATGGAAACGACAGAGTAACGGCGCTTTGAAGGCTTTCCTTACTCTGTTCGAACGCCTGCTCGGCTTCACTGTCCCACTCAATCTTCGACTGGTCTCTTTTCTTTGTGCCATGCAAATACTTACTCAGATGACGCTGTATGTCCGCAGCTTTACCTAAATGAGCTCTATAGAAATTGACCATGCCCAAAAATCGTCTGAGTTGTTCCACCGTCTGAGGCTTAGGAAAATCTACAATGGCCTTTGTTTTGTCCCCCCGCGGCGTTAAACCTTCCGCTGATACGGTGTAGCCCAAAAAATCTACTTGCTCCTGGCCTAATTGACACTTGCTCAATTTAATGGTCAAACCTATCTCATTGAATTTTCTGAAGATCTTATGCAAATGTTCTTTATGCACTTTCTCGTTTTCTGAGGCTATAATAATATCATCAATATAACAGAACAACGAAGATTTCTCACCTGTCTCGCTAGTGATGTTCTCCAGGTCTTGCAGCTGGACGTTCATGAACCTCTGGAACGTCTGTGCAGCTCCTCGTAATCCAAACGGAAGCCTGGTGAACTCCCATAGTCCAAAAGGAGTGATCACGGCTGTCTTCTCCACATCTTCAGGTGCAACTTCTATAGCGTGATACGCACGGTTGATATCTAAAGTAGAAAATATCTTTTTACCTGATAATCCGTATGTAGAATCTTGAAGCCTCGGAATTGGATACCTGTCCGGCTTCGTCACTGCGTTGAGCCTCCTGTAGTCCCCGCACGGCCGGATCTGGCCGTCTTTCTTTGGAACTATATGAAGTGGGCTCGCCCACGGACTCTTGCTGGGTCTGCAAATACCTAAAGATTGCATTTCACGGAACTCCTGCTTTGCCAGCTCGTACCTATCTCGCGGTAATGGCCTAGCTCGCGCATATACCGGAGGACCCGAGGTTTCTATATAATGCTTGACGCTATGTTTGGCAGGTTCTTTGAATGACGCGGGCTTTATAATATCCGGATATTGTACAAGGATGTCATCATATTGGTTATCGTCCCTGATACATTTAATATTTACTTGTTCACAATGAACTATGGACCCTATAGACTGTAAATTTGTCACATTATCAATTAATTTCCTATTGTAGAGATCTACAACTAACTTGTGTGCTTTTAAAAAGTCCGCACCCAGTATCGATTGAGTTACATCACACACTATAAAGGTCCAGCGAAACGCTCTACGTAACCCTAAATTGAGTTCTATCGTCACGGTCCCAAAAGTCTTTATCTCCGTGTTGTTAGCGGCATAAAGTTTATAATCACTACACTCGCGACGTTTACTCGCACTAAATCGATTTTTCGGCACTATAGATACGTCTGCTCCCGTGTCTACGAGAAAGTACAAACCGCTATTAAAGTCAGTTACACACAGGCGGTTATTTTTCGACGGAGGTGCACTCGCCCCAGCCGCTTCTGGGTGCACCACACTTAGTTTCCCTGATAGGGTTTCCACTGCGTCGGCGGTGCTGCTCCGTCTGCCGATGTCGGTTGCTGCTGCCAGTTGCAAGGCTGCCTGCACTTCGTAGCCCTTTCCCGAAACTTAAAATGGTAGTGGCACAACCAGTTGCTGCGCGGCCTTGATCCCCTGGAACGCGACCGGCTCCTGCTCCTATCTCTATCGTATCGCATTCCTTCGCTCGCACGGGATCTTAGTTCACTGATCTCTCCTCTTAAATGCTTGACCTCCAGCACCATGTTCCGGAACTCTTGTATCATGTCTGCGCCTAGCGTGGATGTTGACGGCGTCGCTACTGCTGCGGGGGCCTCCACGGCTGCTACCGCCCCCGTGCCCATTGATTCCATTATTTTGTCCGCAATCGCCACTAAATCGCTTAGCTTGGTGTCCTCGCTCGTAGTCGACAAAATCACTTTTATGGCTGTCGGAAGTCTCTGCACCCACAGTTTCCTTAAAGTGGACTCTGCCACTCCTGCGTTTCTCGCAGCTTCCGCCATCCTCCTATATAACTGAGATGGACGTTGTTCTCCCAGCTCCATTTCTCTCACCAGTCTATTAAATTGGGAGTCTTCGCTCTCTTGGTACGTACTTATTAATCTGTCCTTCAGCGTGGCGTACTCCCGTCCAGCGCCGTCCTCCAAAAGATCGGCTACGGCACTTAACTCCTCTCTATTTAGCTTTGTAATTACCAGGTCAAATTTCGCTTCTGATGACAGCTTCTGCGGAGTCATGATCGACTCGAACTGTCGAAACCAAAGCTTCGGCATGTCTTTCCAAAATGGCGCGATCCGTGATGTTACCGTCACCGCTGCCATATCACCTCCAGCCCCCTGCATCGTCGCGGGTGCTTGTTGGCCTGTTCCGCTACTCGCTCCTGCCTGCGAAGGTTGCACCCCCGCTGGTGCACTCGGAACCGGCGCCGCTCCTAAAACCGGTACCCCGAACTGTTGACCGGTGCCTAAACCGTTTGGCATCTCCCGAACTAGGGGTGTCTTGAGTCACACGCGATATTTTGCGATTCACTGCCTACGACCCGCCTGGTCTGTTACAAATCACGTCGGGGTCACCACTTGTTGGGATCCCTATTTGGTGACAAATTAAATTCCAAAGTTTGAACACTCATTTATTTCACTATTAATCTGACTCCATAAAAGTGCACAATGTTTATTACGAAATATTAGCGTAGAAAACCATGTAACAATAATGACCAGGCGGGGCCGCGGTATAGACTTGTATCAAAACGTGTTAATGTCGACGCGCTCTTTAGGTGACTGGCGGGTCCCCGCTCGGTGTAGCTAGCGTACACAAAATCGCTGATACAAACATTGCATATGTCGCTACAATACCAATGAATTATACATGAGTCTGAGACCGCACTTAAGGCAGGTATGCTTTTCATTGTTATTTATTATGAACACAAGAACTAAATTCACACAAAACGGTTCAAAACGGACACGATCTTCAGCAATGAAGAGCCATTGATTTATAGTGTAGAGCAGATATGCCCTAATATAAGTTTGCGCATGTAAACCTAATATAAGTTTGCGCATGTAAACCTAATATAAGTTTGCGCATGTAAACCTAATATAAGTTTGCGCATGTAAACCTAATATAAGTTTGCGCCTGTAAACCTTCTCTAATGGGAGAACCTTGGCATAGTCTGCGACGGGCGCTTGTATTGAATTCCAAGATGGTGGCCTGTACGTCTAGCACAACTTGCTCCTCTGTCGCTTCCCGCGCGACTGAGCGTCTCTTATCTCCCTCGCACCGCGCAAATTAGAAAGAGGAGGGTAGATCTTTCTCAACTCGCGTCGCGGCGCGGCGTCAGTTGTGCTAGCCCCGCTGATGGAAGACGTCGAGAAAAATGTTTCATATGGCCAGTCTGGTGTCAGTGGCGGGGCGCCCATAAATTCCATACAAGCCGATTCCCACCGGTTTGACTATAATTTATTTTTAGGCAAGACTACAGTTATGTATTACTCTTTCATAACTTTTTCTGTTCAGGGTTGCCCATCGAAATTTTTCACGCGCCGCCACTAGGTGTAGAATATTAAGTCAATCATTTGAGGATAACCTACTACGTCCAGGGAACATAATAGAATAGAATGGCACTGACTGGTGTGTCGGCACGCGCCGCCACTGATAGGTGTAGAATATTAAGTCAATCATTTGAGGATAACCTACTACGTCCAGGGAACATAATATAATAGAATAGGTAGGCACTGACTGGTGTGTCGGCACGCGCCGCCACTGATAGGTGTAGAATATTAAGTCAATCATTTGAGGATAACCTACTACGTCCAGGGAACATAATAGAATAGAATGGCACTGACTGGTGTGTCGGCACGCGCCGCCACTGATAGGTGTAGAATATTAAGTCAATCATTTGAGGATAACCTACTACGTCCAGGGAACATAATAGAATAGAATGGCACTGACTGGTGTGTCGGCACGCGCCGCCACTGATAGGTGTAGAATATTAAGTCAATCATTTGAGGATAACCTACTACGTCCAGGGAACATAGAATAGAATGGCACTGACTGGTGTGTCGGCACGCGCCGCCACTGAAAGGTGTAGAATATTAAGTCAATCATTTGAGGATAACCTACTACGTCCAGGGAACATAATAGAATAGAATGGCACTGACTGGTGTGTCGGCACGCGCCGCCACTGATAGGTGTAGAATATTAAGTCAATCATTTGAGGATAACCTACTACGTCCAGGGAACATAATAGAATAGAATGGCACTGACTGGTGTGTCGGCACGCGCCGCCACTGATAGGTGTAGAATATTAAGTCAATAATTTGAGGATAACCTACTACGTCCAGGGAACATAATAGAATAGAATGGCACTGACTGGTGTGTCGGCACGCGCCGCCACTGATAGTTGTAGAATATTAAGTCAATCATTTGAGGATAACCTACTACGTCCAGGGAACATAATATAATAGAATAGGTAGGCACTGACTGGTGTGTCGGCGCGCGGCGGAGAGCGCGGGGCGCGCGAACAGCGGGCGCGGGCGCGGCGCCGGCGCCCCCCCGCCCCCGCCCGCCATGCCCGCCACCTCCAGCAGGCGGCCTATCTGCTGCATCTTCTTCTGCCGAGACTTGGTTCGGCCCTGGGAACAAAGGACAACAGGCGTTCCACAAGGCCGTAGCGATGTACAATAGTACCACAAATATAAGTTACATCGGCAATCTTCGTCCACGCCGACGAATGCTGACAAGTACCGAATGAAATCAAACGTATGACCATTTCAATAAAGACCTTGTGGCACTATACGAAAGGTACAATATGCAATGACGGGTGGACCCGTGCTTCCCCGCTCATGGCACCAGACAAAATGGCGGGCGCCGAAGCTGCCGGCGTCGCGCGCAAAATTTCGGCCAATGGGCGTTGAAGATTTTACCCGCGCAAACGCGCTGCCTTATGATTGGTTAAAATGTTTTCAAAAACTGCTTTCTGCGCAGGTACATCGTTGTAACTTATATTTGTGGTACTACTGTACGTGCAGAGGTGGGCAGCCGCCCCTTGCTACCGAGACGGTTTGGGCAATCCTCGATCGGAATACTCCCGAGCCAAAAAGTTTCTGTGTCTAGCCTACCGCGTCTAAAGAAATTTCTGACTACGCCCAAGGCATATCATAATAGGGGTGAGTGAGTAGTACGGTGAATAGTAGTAGGGTGAGAAACCACGCAGATAGGCGAGGAAAAAATCCAAGAGATGCGTGAGAGAGGCTAGCAAGCTAATGGTCCGCTACCTCGCACAGCCCCGGTGGATACTCACCCTCAATGCGAAATTGTAATAATACCACCTTCTATTCGGACAACCCATCGTTATCGCTTACCTTGGTCAGCCTTTGTTTGGCCGCCATACTTCGGATGTGGTCGTCAAACTTGAACTTGGCTCGCAGTAAAACAGTACGAGGCAGCGCCCCGCTGGCACCAACTCGAGGTTTGTGAATCGTTAAGTGCAAGCACCGAGGGTCCTCTTTATCACCTTGTATCTGAAACATAATAGCCAACGTCAATGGCTGATTATTATAACACAACTGAGGACTGACCTTTCAAATTGTATATTTCATGCACGATTCTACTTCAACTTGATATACATACATATGTATTATCATTTCACAGAAAAGGTTCACTTTCCCTAAAGCATTGAAATAGAAATAAGCCTTTCTAAAATTTAAACTTTCACTTCGGACAAACAAACAACTGTCTAGGGACTGGGTGGATATGCTGCATTGACTATGAAGTTAACCTAGAGAATTAGTTTTTTTGTAGTTTGTTAATCGTTTACTATACTGTAATGCGGATCCACGTCTCAGCAAACGAATGATCAAGGAACAATTTCAGATCTTTCGCTGACGACCAGAAACTCAAAAATATATCTATTCGTTTTATTTGGCTGAGGTCTTCCCTAGTGTAAAAATTCTAGATATATAGAACCTACTCCTAGTCCAAATATACTTACTTTCAAGTCCTGTAGACTGCCAACTACTTTGGCCACGCCCCAGCCCATTCGCTGCTTGTCGGGTTCCACCAAGATGATCTGTATGTTGTCCACAGCGAGGAACCTGTGGTGCCACGTCCCGTCCTTCTGGATGATGTCGCAGGATATCAGGAGATACCTGCTCCTAGTATAAATATACTTACTTCCAAGTCCTGTAGGCTGCCAACTAGTTTGGCAACGCCCCACCCCAGTCGCTGCTTGTCGGGCTCCACAAGAATAATCTGTATATTGTCCACAGCGAGGAACCTGTGGTGCCACGTCCCGTCCTTCTGGATGATGTCACAGGATATCAGGTCGGAGTCATCTGCAAAGCCAAGAGCAAAATCCCGATGTAGTAGATAAAAAATATGTCAGTTTTGTACTGTAAGTCTGTTACGGTGAAAGGACATTCCCAACCAATTTAAACTTTATTCAGTGTGGCCTTAGTGACGATTTTGGACAACTGCGGGCGAAGCATGGTTGCCAATCTATCAGTGGATACGACATCCGTCACGTTCTGATGAGTATACGAGTGCGAGAGTAACGGATGTCTTATACACAACGATAAGTGATAAAATGGCAACCATGCTACGCCCACTGGTGTTGGACAATTTCTACCTTGTTATACAATGTATTGGAAAATAAAGGAGGAGATCCATTGGAAAGTCCGTTGGCTCGCCAATGAATCACGCGCTTTAGAGATTTCATCGTCAGACGAACAAAATCAGATGGCTCTGTGGAGAGGTAGCTAGCAGTATAGCTTGGGCACTAAATACATTTGAGCTTCCCCCTCTATGGGGTCAAGGTGCTTGCCTAAGAAAGGATGATTAATGTCTAAGTTGCATTCACTAGTGACAGGAATGGTGGCCAGATCAACTGTGACGAAAATATGTACTCGACATTGTAATTTTAACTTTATGTTCTACGCACTTAGGTCCAAGACGTCTCTCACTTGCACAAAAGGTGCGGGTTTGGCGAGAGGCAGTTGTGTCTCCAGTTTGCCCGTCAGCTGCAAATGCCGTGTGAGAAAAAGCACACATTCCAAAATCGACTATATGATCTACGCACCTAAGTCTAAAACGTCTCCGGCTCGCACAAGGGAGGATGGGTTAGCGAGTGGCTGAATGAAAGAAAGTACATTCTAAAAGCGACCATACGTTCTACGTACTTAGGTCCAAGACGTTTCCCACTTGCACAAAAGGCGCGGGGTTCGCGAGGGGCAGTTGTGTCTCTGGTTTGCCCGTCAGCTTCAAATACAGATCCCGTATGAGGAAGAACGTTCGAATAGCGCGCCGCGCACGTTCCATCTGTTGGCAAGAGGTTTAGTTTTTCGATGTCATTTCGGAAAATACCTAATAGTACGAGTAAATTACTACAGAGGGCAGGAAGTAAGGGGCTGCCGGCCGAGTACATATATACGGCCGAGCGTAGCGAGGTCGGATAGTTATGAGGCTAGCAACCCCTTTTCACGCCGAGGTATGTATAGTGCTTTTCTCAAACATGCAATGAAATATAATTAAAAAAAACTCCAAGAAATCAAACTTTAATTTTCATGGCTGAACGCCGTGATCCTGTGCCACAAATATTGGAATGGAAATTAAAAAGACCATGTTGCAGGCCTAGGCCTCCAATTTAGTATGAAATGCCATTACGGATCTCTCGTCTCGCTCCGCCCGAAATGTGACACTTCGAAGCCCATTATGAAGAACACAACGTCAATATTTCATTGCATGTTTGAGATAATTATTATAATAGAAGAGAAGTAAGCAATGAAATTTGAATCAACTGTAGGAAATAGAGTAGTTTGTTTTGATTGAAAATCGAACGAAATAAAACAAATACGAGGAAGACGCATTTTAAGATGCCTCTGGGCAGCCACCAGTTAAGTCAAAATAAGTTATAAATACCTCTCCGCTAGGCAGTCGCTTGGCGAAAGCGATGCCCGACATGGGCGTCCGGGTGGGAGGTAACAGAATAGCGGAGTCCATACAGAGCCACTCCACGTTCAACGGCCGCTTACTCATCTCACAATATCTGGAAAGATTTTTGATATTGTAGGCTTTATTGTATCCTTTGGGCGACGTTTGTGCCCGCCCTGAGATCGCCTCAGGCCCGGTCCAATCAGTTTTGACACTTTCTTTCTTTTGTTTTAATTTTTTATGATAAGAGCAAAATATGGTTCAACGGTCCGAGGTAAAATGAAGGTACTTATTTGATTTGTTCTAATTGAATATAGGACATTAAGCTACGAAAGGAGGAAGTTGTTTTGTAAAACGTAGAATTTTACAGATGGTGATCGATCCATGGAAATTAATTGTGAAAGTTTACCAAGAAGGGCTTTCACATTGTAATGGAGAACATTTTTGTCTAATCTCTACATCAGGGCAATGTTGGTGGCAGAATCATAATGTCAAGTGCCTAGATTCTAAGGGAAGAGACAAGATTTGATGCTACTAGAGTATTGTCTGATTCACAACCAGGCACTTCAAATTGAGACACTGCTGGCTAATGGCAAATATGATTCATGGCATTGATAACTTTATATTTGGGATTTTCGTTTGATGGAATGTCTTCTTTCGTTCTCGTCAGAAGACCAAGGTCCAATAGGCATGATGCCTCATGTTCAAATTGATAATGTAGTGCTGCTACATGGATAGTAAACCATCAAATTATCGTAATAAAGTATAAATTATAAAATATAGTTAAAATCATAAAAAGATATGGAACATGAAAGTTCCAAGAGTAACTTTAATGCTACCAATAAATCCTTACGCTTTTATAGAAAAAAAAAATGTATGACAACTATGTAGGTACTCAAACGCAGTATTTCGCGACCTAAACAACAATTTACTTGATTTTCCATACAACGATTAGTACAAATGTCAGTAGTGACGTCATATCTGTGTGTCTATCAGTATGAAGCGTTTTGCACTGCCGCCAGCGAGGTCAATCTTTATCTCAAATTTTTGGGTATTTATGTTCTTTAATTGTAGTTGCTCCCATACAAACATTTGCACCCCTCTCCAAAAAATGGTTCGAATGACATCATAAAAAAATCTTAGTCATCATGCCTATTGTAGACACTTACTCGTCCTCGAACATGTCCAGAAAGATGTCGTCGCACTTGTAGAAGTTCCTCGCGAGACCGGCGGCGCGGGCGCGCAGCTTGTCCGCGACGGACACGTGACGGACGCCCGCCGCGCCGCTCGCGCCGCGCATCGCTATCCCGACTAGTGTCACGCTCAGCTCTAGTGTGACGAGGCGGACTTTTGAAGCTGAGAACAAAGAGGGTTAATCTTAAGCTGCGTACGAATGTCAGCGGCTCAGCCTGAGGCTCGCGAGCCAATCTGGTGGACATAAACATGCGCGGGCGAGGCAGCGTGCTCGCGACGAGCCGACATTGTGCGTCGAAATGGCGTCGGACACGATGACAGCCGCGGCTGCGTTTATCGTAGTTCACCGAATTATTACCAAAAAGAAGAGAAAATCGCCTCGGTGGTGGATGAAACAGTTGTAAAACATCGTAATTAATGTTGTGCACATTTATTATTCTTTATTCTTTATTATATTGTAGTCATGTTCATAGTACATTGAGGTGTTACAAGCATAATAGATGGTAGGTACATGACACCCTGTAAAGGGCACTCAATATTTGTTGATCTTAAATCTAGATTCATATAATTAAAATTAAAATTAATTAATTAATTCAATTCATATGATTAAACTAGCTGATGTCCCCGGCTTCGCCCGCGTGGTTATAGGAAAATACAACATATTGAATTTTCCCGTGGGAATTAGAGGTTTTCCCGCTGGAAAAAGTAGCCTATGTCACTATCCAGCTTCTAAACTATTTCCATTATAAAAGAATCACATCAATAAGACGCTCCGTTGCGACGTGAAAGAAGGACAAACATACAAACACACACTTTCGCATTTATAATATTAGTAAGGATGTATTGAGAAAGTTATTTATAATGTATCATCTTAATTCTTTACTTAATATACAATTACCAATTATGAATGGAACGAAATTAATTAAATTAATGAAATTAATGTCGGTAGATAAATTATTAACAAGATTTCAATTTGTTTACAGTATTATCACTAGAGTAAGAATAGGTAACTATGTCAATAAGGTGAATTATATAAGGGATTTGTCATTTAGAAACTCATCTACCGAGTAGTATGCTTTGTCGAGTAGGAGTTTTTTTACAATAGTTTTAAATTTCTTATTATTAGGTTCCAGTTTGATGCGATTGGGAAGGTTGTTTGTTATTATAATACATCGGTAATGAGGGCCCTTTTTGCACATAGCTAACTTCGTGTTTGGTATAGCTAGCTGGTTTTTTGATCTACTATTATAATTGCTGTTATAAACTTCTCTCTTGGTTTTAAATAGTTCGGTGTGCTTTCTGACAAACAGTGCTGCTTCTAAGATATATATACAAGGCAATGTAAGTAGCTTAAGTTTAACAAAGTGCGGACGGCAACTGTTTGGCACTTGAGTGTTTGTCAGGATGCGGACACACTTCTTTTGCATGACAAACAAATCATGTGCATCAGTGCTGGGGAACCACAAGATCACACCATAACGGAGCCACGCGTGGGCATATGCATTTACTTCCCCAAATTACATCGTTCTGTCCGCGGCACGCTCGGATACACGTCCAAATTACGCGAGGCACGTACACTGAGGCGCCTTTGAGCACGGGGAAAAGACCGATTATAGGCGGCTCGCCGCGCGCTGCTCGCGCACAACGCGTGATCGCATACGAATTAAAGCAAAAAGCCGTGCGAGCCTCAACCCGAGGCTGCTCTAATTCGTACGCACCTTTAGGACATGGGACTTGGACGAGGCAGGGCACAGCAGCACAGGAATGCTGCGTTCAAATGTGGAACCGCATAACCAAGACAAGATAACTTAAAAAAGACCGCAGCAAAGTACCACTATCATCATCATTACTTTTGAACTTAGTGTTGTGCTCCTTTCAAAGAGTATGCTTGTGAGTGTTCCTGAAGATGCACTGTTGGCGGCTAGGGACATGCATTGGTCCCATAAGCTAGCAACATCGAAAAGTACTATAGTGCCTATAGACTGTGGCACTATGACCATGCAAATGTAATATACCTGCCACCAGCAACACAACTCTGCAAGCGAACTGTCTCACGCGCGAGATATAGGTCTCTTTCTATTAGAACAACTAGAAAGAGACGGGTAGCTTATCTCGCTGGCTGAGCTGACGAATAGTACCTTCCTGGGGCCATTGTTTCTTATCTGCCAGGGGTAGGCTGGGTAAAAAGCTAGCTGCTACTAGGACTACTAAACCCTGGCTACAATCTAGTATACTTCTCTCTGATTTTACTTACTAGGTCTACAGCTCAAATGCACTATAGCCGTGAGCTTGGAAATGAGCAGAGCGTTGTAGCTTTGCACCGGCCGTTGGGAGGGCGTCGAGGGCGCGCCATCTTGGGAATCGGTGGATGATTCGTTGGCCGTTACGTTTGAAGCGTTCTTCTCCGGACATAGCAGTGTGTCGAGTAATTCTGTGTTTACGCCTAAAACATGGAACGTTGATCAGTTTATGACGTGCCAATTTGCAAAATAATGTTTAGATTTTCGAAATTAATTGTATTGGAACCCAGGAAGCCAGAGCTATGGGATAAAATATAACCTGTGTCTATATTACATTTTTAAATAAAGGAAAAATTGAAAAATTTAATGCTCCGAGCCGGATTCGAACCGGCGACCACAGGCATTCATGGCCCATCGCTACTAACCAACTGAGCTATCGGAACAATCCGGTTCGGGCACCAAATTCTTCAATCAGTTCCTTCCTACAACGCCTTAGGGAGGCGTGTAGCGACATCTACCAGAAGACTTAGGCTTCTTAACGGCACCAACGTTTCAAATTATATTGAGAAATCGTCAGTAACGATGCGCCGCCCCATACTAAATTAATTTTGTATTAAGCAGTTACGCTGCTAACGAAATTATACATTTTTAAATAAAGGAAAAATTGAATTGATTGTGTCTATATTGGTGAAAGATTTTTTAGATTTTTCGGCTAAACCCACATACAAACTTATAAAGCTACAAACCTACAATTCACAGACCTTCTTTTTATTATTAGTATATATTTCAACATTACGAGTGCTATCTCATGAAACAGAGGCATGCCATACTGTTCACTCTAACTTTTGGGTATTCAAATAGCGTATATTGGTTTGTCTGATTTTGCAACTACTACGATTTGTCTCACAAACAAGAAACCATAGTTATTATTCTAGCATTCCTTAGATGAAGCTAAATTTAATAGCTATTTCAAGAGCAAATAATGAAACTTTTAAAATAAAACTTTTAAAATAAAACTAGTTATGGGCAGGCCCTATACTATACGCATCGGGGCGAAACTTGATCCTTATGACGGCTGTCATCTCAGTACAATTTTACGTTTTAAGGTTACAAATTCTACCGAGATCACAGCTATTATAAGAATTGAGATTCACCACGATACGTATAAAAAAAGTTTTTAATTAAACAATTATTGATTGATTTCAAAGTCATTCCTTACCAACTAAGAATCCAGGCGAGCAAGGGAAGAGAAAGAAAACGTATCAATAGAAAATCGAAAGTGAAGATGTTTGAACTAGCAGTGGAAAATTCAAGGCAATCATTCTCTAGAAGTTAAGTTAAAGCATCATGTATAATTTAATAAAATCGTTTACCTTTATTATTTATCAGCGCAAACAGCAAACAAAGCGCAAATAACGCCTTATAGTCATTTTCACTACAATCTAGAGAATCCAGTATAGTTTTCAAAAACGGCCTGGTTTCAATCTCTTTATTCTCTCTTATAAGTATATCTTCCATCGAGGCAGATACCAGGGCAGGCGAACTGGGCGGAACACCGAGTAGCTTTTGTTTTTCTTCATCAGTAATATTGTACAGCTCACGGCCGGATTTAGACGAACTCGATTCGACCCCAGAGTCGGGCAGCGGCGAATCAGGCATGTTTTGTTTAGCTAGCGTCACCGCACTGGAAGACTTGGACGCCTGGATCTGCGTAACCAGATCCTCGGTCGAATCATGAGCGACGCTCGAAGACTCACTTATATGCGACGTGGACGGCAACGAAGTGGACACCAGCTCTGGATCTAAGTCACAACTCGACTGATCCGTGTCGTAACCGAACAGTTTAGGACCACTGTACTCCGGTGTCGTATAGTCCCTTTCCTGCCCTGAAGTATTCTCCAAAGCCTTCTCTAAACTGAGCTGAGGCTTGGAGAACTCTAATTTGACGTTGGACTTGGCGTTGCTTATATACATTTCCAGTATTTTCGTGGCGCCATCTTCGAATACTGATACATCGGACTGCAGAATTATCCAGGCTAGCGCATGGACTATAGGGCCGTGCGTGATTATTAAGAATACTTGTGAAAGTAGAAACAGTGAGACCACGCAAGAAACGGACGGTTTGATCTCTTCCTCAGACGAGTCCATTCTCTGCCTATTGAAACTCATTCTAGAAGGCGACATGTCAGTACTCTTGCCTTTGAGAATGGCCTCTAAATTCCTCGTTATAACTTCTATACTCTGTATATTATCTCTGTTGTACGGTGTCGAGTTGACCGGCCTTTTGCAGTCAGAAGTTAACGAGTATATGTAGAGAGGCACCAGTAGCTTGTGCAAGAGATGTTCTGTTAATACGTCATTGAGATCAGGTATGTTTAGACAGAGGATGTCATTTATGTAGTGTAAGTGGTCTAAGTGTTCCGCCACTAGATCGTCCAGTTTTTGTTGTGACTTATGGCTGGAATTTGAATTACAATAGATTTAAAATACGAAATAGTGATAAAGTCACTCCATAATAGCCCGACCGAAAATATTCCAAGTCAACCGTTATTGTTAAATGAAACTTATCTGTTATGGGTTAGAGTATTGTTTCGCTTGGTAATATTTCCAGTCGGGTTGATAGATAAGGGTCGTGAAGGTACTTACTCCGAGTCGTTTCGCACGCACGCGTCTAGTTCTAATATGTGTTTGCCGATAAACCAAACTAGGTTACTAAAGTATGGCGCGGCCGTTCTATAAAGGAAACAGATTACTATTGAGAACGTAATTAATTAATAAGCAATGAACACATTTTGTATACATTTAAGGGTGAGTCGATTTTATCTTTGAGCGCGTGGCGTAGCTGTGTTAAACTGTTTTGTATTACTCTTTATTCATATATTATGTATTGCATTATCATGAGAAATTGAGAAATACACATATATGGCGAGATTCCGTCTTCGTCATGAAACCATCTTGATGATATGATAATATCGCAGTATCACCGAACTTAACAATACCAAATTCGAGCCCAATCGGACACCAGCACATGTTTAAAAATTGTTTACTCCTTTTGAAAGGATCGCTATACGATACGGCTACAAACATTACAAATTAATATAAAGCTTTGAATAAATGGTAGATTGAAATATTATAATATTGTATTAGATTTTAATTACAGATAGAATTAGGAGCTACGGTAGCCTAGTGGTTCATACAAGCGGCAGTCGTGAGATCGAATCCCGCCTTCTACCATAAGGTTTTTCGAAACTTGCGTACGGAATATTTACCGTTAGCTTTTCGGTGAAGGAAAACATCGTGAGGAAACCGGTCTAATCCCAACAAGGTCTTGTTTTCCCTCTGGGTTGGCTAGCGTCAATGGAAGATCAATGAGTTACTAGCTAATTGGCAGAAAGACCTATCGCAGCCGAGTGGTAAGGCACGCGAATATCACTCTGGTTCGAAAACCGGCTCGTATGTACCACTGGGTTTAAAAATAAGAACTTAAGTATGTACGAAACATCTTTTGATAGCTTCTCGATGAAGGAAAACATCGTGAGGAAACCGTTCTAATGAAAACAAGGTTTAATTTTCCCTCTGGGTCAAATGGCAATGGCAGTCACTTTCTTATAACTTTTGCCACCAAATCTTGGGATTAGTCCGGGCTCTTTTAGGATGCAACCGGGGAAAACGCTAGGGGAAAAAAAATGTGGCTAGCTCTTACGAGTTTCGCATGGAAAGTGTGTGCGAGTATACTTGAGATTATTTCATACTTTTTTTTTTTTTTATGATATAGGAGGCAAACGAGCAGACGGATCACCTGATGGTAAGCGATTACCGCCGCCCATGGACACTTGCAACACCAGAGGTGTTGTGAGTGCGTTGCCGGCCTTTAAGATGGGAGTACGCTCTTTTCTTGAAGGTTTGAAGGTCGTATCGGTCCGGAAATACCGCAGGCGACAATCCATTCCACAGTTTAGCTGTGCGAGGCAGGAAGTTTCTGGAGAAGCGCACAGTTGAGGACTGCCAACCATCTAAGTGGTGAGGATGGTAATGTTGTCGCGTTGGACGATGGCGAAAAGAAGCGGCAGGGATTAATCCGAACAATTCCTCGGAGCACTCCCCGTTATACATGCGATAGAAAATGCAGAGAGAGGCCACATCTCTACGCAGCGCCAAGAGGTCAAGCCGATCCGAAATATGCTCGCTGTCGACAATTCGAGTTGCTCGTCGTTGGATGCGATCCAGAGGGAGAAGCTGGTATTGGGGTGCCCCTGCCCATAGATGAGAACAGTATTCCATGTGTGGGCGGACCTGCGACTTATAAAGCTGCAGGCGGTGGGCCGGTGTGAATACTGTCTCGATCTATTGAGCACACCGAGCTTTTTTGAGGCTAATTTGGCCTTACCCTCTAAATGGCCGCGGAACTGGACTTCACTCGAAATGTCGACGCCAAGGATTCCGATACTGGCTGCGGCAGTCAGGGGAGTGCTCTCAAAACAAGGTGACACGTCGAACTTTAACTTTTTTGCGGTAAACGCGCAAACTTGTGTCTTGGTAGGGTTAAAACGGACTAAGTTAAGTCGACCCCATTCAGAGATTTCACTAAGGGAAGTCTCAATTTCAGACACAAGTTTGTTCCGGTTCTCGATGACGATTTCCCGAGAGATATTGGTACGGCCGGTGTAAGAGGCATCACCTGTACTATCATCAGCATAACAATGAATTCCGCTGATTTGCAGCATGTCATTGATATGCATAAGGAATAGCGTGGGCGATAGCACACAACCTTGGGGGACACCAGCATCCACAGACATGGAGTCAGAGCATTCCCCGTCAACTACGACCTTAATGCTTCTGTCTGCTAGAAAGCTACTGACCCATACACATAATCTCTCGGGAAGCCCATAGGATGGTAGCTTCGAAAGAAGTGCTTTGTGCCAAACCCGATCAAAGGCCTTCGCTATATCCAAACTAACAGCCAATGCTTCACCCTTAGTCTCGATCGCCTGTGCCCAACGATGTGACAGGTAGACTAGAAGATCACCAGCCGAGCGGCCTCTACGGAAACCGTATTGTCGATCGCTAAGCAACTGGTGGTCCTCTAGGTACCGAAGGAGCTGGCAGTTGATAATGGACTCCATTATCTTCGAGAGAAGGGAGGTAACAGCTATTGGCCTGTAGTTGGACGGGTTTGAGCGGTTGCCTTTTTTAGGGATCGGATGCACCAAAGCTGACTTCCACGAGGTCGGGACTACGCCAGAAGAATAAGAGAGCCGAAAGAGACGCGTTAAAACCGGAGCCAACTCGGGAGCACACCTCTTCAGCACAATTGCGGGGATTCCATCAGGCCCACTCGACTTATGAGTGTCGAGGGAAAGAAGAGCTTTACGCACCGAGCTTTGGTTGAACCGGATATCCGGCATACAGCTCTCGCACCGCGGAATGGTCGGCGGCGCGTTTCCCCCGTCATCCAAAGTCGAGTTGGACGCAAAGAGTTTACCCAGAAGATCGGCTTTGTCTTTTGCGTCGTGGGCCAATGAATCGTTATCCATGTGCAGAGGCGGAAAAGATGGCGTGCAGAAATTCCCCTGGATAGCTTTGGCAAGAGACCAGAACGCACGAGTTCCCGACGGGAGGCGCTCTAATTTCTCACCAATTCTACCAATATGCAGCGACTTTGCTCTGGCAATATCTCTTTTGAAGGACCTGGAGGCAAAGTTAAACTCCTTTTTTAATACGCTAGTCTTTTCATCCCGTACTGCCGCTGCGTCTACCCAGGCTTGGTAACATTCATGCTTTCGGCGAGAGGCCATTTTGCAGAAGCGACCAAACCAGGGTTGGGATTTGCCACCAACAGGGACCACAGAGGAAGGAATGAAAAGCTCCATTCCCTGCAGTACCACGTCAGCAACAGAATCAGCAACGACGTTGGGATCATCCGGCGTGAAGCAAACCTGCCCCCAAGGGTAAGATGCAAAGAAGGACCGCATCTCGTCCCAATCTGCTGACCTATAGTGCCACACACGGCGGCCACAAGCAACTCGCCGACGCGGCGGGCACGCGAGTGGCACCGTACTCCGGATCAAGCAATGATCCGAAGAACCGAGTGGGGCTTCAACGGATACATGGTAGTCAACCGGATGAGAGGTCAGCAGAAGGTCCAACAGGGAAGGTTCCTGGCCTTCCACATCTGGGATTCGCGTAGGCGCAGTAACCAATTGTGTTAAGCCATATGCCAGAGCAAAGTCAAAAACAGATCTACCCGCATGATCAGTCTTGCTAGAGCCGAGACATTCGGCGTTGTGGGCATTAAAATCACCAAGTACAATAATCTCAACGGATGGGATCTGCTGCTGCACAGAGTCTGCAGCCGTTTGGATCTGCTCAATGAGTCGTTCAGTTTCGGCATCACCACTATGGGACCTGTATAGGCACGAATAGACACGGGGATGGTCAGCGTTGTCGATACGCAGCCATAAGGTGGAGAGGTCCCTACCTTCAAGATTGCTGAGGCGGCGAAAACTGATATCGTCTCTAACGTACACGCACACGCCAGCCCTGGGCGAAAAGGAGTGTTCCAGTCCGTACCCAGGGTAGGAGAGGTAAGATGTGTCCGCTGGAGTCGATATCTGCGTCTCGGTCAAGAAAAGCAAGGCCGGTTTTGCTGTCTCGAGGTGTAGGTGGACAGCATTAAGATTGGAATGTAAACCCCTGATGTTGCAGAAGTCCACGGCCAGCGTAGCAAGGGGTGCCGGAGCTGCCTTGCTCTTGCCTCGGGCAGATGGCAGATGAATGAGCGCGGTTTTGCCCCCCCCAGAGTACGACGTGGGGCGGTCTCGGCGTCCACGCTCAGGCATAATGTTACCTGAGCGTGGAAGCCCAGAGAGGGATTCTCCAGCGCTAGTGCAGCTGGTACCCTCCTGGGGTAACCTCTTTAACTGCGCCATCATCATTAGAAAGGGGGGGTTGGGGTTGGAGCTCTGGGAACCCTACTCACCATCAGGAACACAACACTACATACCTACGGAGTAGGCAGCAGTGCTATTATGGCTGTGGTCTTCTGTAAGGCGGAGGTACTCCCCCAGTCGGGCTGCTCCAGATTCAAGCGTGATGACATTACGCTGAGCCCTACCTCTCTTAAATAGTACTGTTGGGTTACTCACTCGTGAGGCACCTCATATGTCATACTCATTTCAATAAATTGTCGCGTCACTTCACGCTTGAAAAATGTACTAAGATTCCTCACGAGGCACCGACTCGCTCCTCATTCGCTCGGTCGTCACCTCGCGCTTCATTTATCCCTCAAACGTGCCTCGCCCCTTCGGACTCGCCACTCGCGCCTAACTTTCCACTACATACAATATTGTATTGTGGAGGAAGGTAAGTATATTTAACATGACAGTATTTTTTTTTTTTTTTTCTTCTTTTTTTTTTTTGATGACAATCTTACACAAATCGACCTAGTCCCAAACTAAGCAAAGCTTATACTATGGGTACTAGACGACGATAAACATACTTATATAGATAAATAAATACTTAAATACATAGAAAACATCCATGACTCAGGAACAAATATTCGTGCTCATCCTACGAACAAAAATAACATGGAAGCATTCTGTCCCCTCAATTCTAGCGCAACGAAAACTGTGCCGCTGTGGGCGGGCCTTACAAACTGTGCCGCATACGACTTCAGTTTGACTGGGATGTCAGTGAGTGACGGACATGACGGACAAGAACGCGATTACTAACAAAATACAAGATTTATTCTAATTTAAGATGCCCTCATGTGTTGTTAAGTGGTGCAAAAACCATTCCGACCATTCGAAGGAAAATGGCATCACTTTTCACGCGTAAGTAAACCGATAACTTCAGTAAAACCTTTAAAATATATGACCACTTTTTCTCTATAGGGATGATATTATGCCAAATGAAGTAAGTAGATTATTTTATTAGGTAAATTATTGGATTTTAATTGGAGATGGGCCGACTTACTGAATTTTAACACCTTAATTATAGGTAATGTATGTACATGACTTAACAATGAAATAAATGAAATGAAATGAAATGACTACGGATTTTGCCGACAGGCCAGTCGGCTGACTCGTGGGTTTTTGAATTGCCTATTAATCGGCCGACTGGTTGGCAGTGCCGATCGTAGGTTTTTAGTTAAGTTCGAGCACAATCGGAAACGTTCGTGTTGCTTCGTCTCTCGCGTCATTTGTGCCGTTCATGTTTTGACCAGTTTTGTTTACATTATTATTTCGCTGGCGTGTTACGTGACTTGAAAAACAATAAAAAACGTACTAGTAACTTAACATTATACTGTATGATAAGTTGATAACAATTACCTATGCCAACTTGAGTCTGTTTTATTTTATTACAATATTCTAACCTACATATTTGGTATCTTCAAAACTGCACAAATAATACATTAATTATTCGAATGGCTCTTTAATGTATGGCATAAACCTATCCATAACTGACAAACGGTGAACGGGCGTTGGCTGGGCGGGCTGCTGCTAGTGCGTGCAGCAAGAAGCTCATTGGCGGATAATGTTACTGATTGGTAGTTATTGACAATCTATCTATTTCACTTACACGTAAGTGTTCACAATAGAGTAAAAGAGATGACTATTATTTTGTTTGTCATGTTCGGAGAAAGGCTCTGTATACGTAACGTCTTATTTAAATGTAAGTGTATTTGTGTTTGTGTGCTAACTGTCCCGATAAATTTAACGGCGAAGTACTGAGATGCGGCTTCCATGTTATTTTTATTCGTAGTGCTCATCACACAAATAAATGCCCTTACCGGGATTCGAACCCAGGACCTCTTGCTTCGTAGGCAGGGTCACTACCAACTAGGCTAAAGCGGTCGTCGAAATTGGTGGTCTATTGTCCACTACACTTGAAAAAAACCTTGTTTTTACTGCCGATATATGCTAATTATTAGATGGTACCTTACCTCATTTGAAGTAGGACATTGTACCACTTCATTTTTGGAAATGAAGTGCTCATACAAACTCATTTTAATTTCATGTCCTACCCAACACTATTTCATACATCCGACTTTTTATACAACTTCCATCGGAATTAGAATCATCTACATTGGACGTTAGAGTTGCTTTTTGAATGGACAACTTTGATGCAATTCGGCCAACTCAAATAATCTCAAGAAGACGTGTTTCTCTCTCTGTTTTACCTGTCTCGGATGAAACGCAGCATGCTGGCGTCCTGCACTTTATACACGTTGAGTGTCAGCGTTCTCACGGCGATTCTCACCATGGTCTCGGAGTGGTTGAAGAATTTTATCGCCTCCGTGTACAGAGGGAAGTCTTTTGTGTGCTGAAAAAATATATTTTATAAATGGACATTGTAGTTTTGTTTTGAAGAGATAACACTCGATTCGTGAGTTTTAGAGCGGTTGCATACGGCGAGTTTTTATAGCGATACAGTTTTGATGCAGGTTACTATGGCAGGTGATCTATAGCTATGTGTCACTGCGAAAAGTCGCCGTCTGTATCAGCTCTTAAGCGTAAGATATAATCCTTTTTCCAACATATAAAATGGTCAAAATCAACAGTTTACAGAATAAATAAGTCAAGAACGTGGTCTACCATTTTTAGACTCTAATCTTTGTGCTGGTTTAAATGTGGTAGAACACGTACCTACTAGGATGACAGTTCAACAAGTGAATTTAAAAAGATTTTTCTAAAAACCCAAGTTTTTTTTTTTCAATTATTATAGCCTATGTCACTCCCAGGATTAAGAGGAATTCAACGACACCTCATATGTCGAAATCCATCAAACAGTTTAGGCTGCATATGTATGTATGTCTTATTCTTTGGCATCAGCTTTGGGATCAGCATACATACATACATACGCTCGAAAAACGTAACCTCTCCTCTCCTTCGGCAGTCGGGTAAAAATTAACCCGTTTGCATTTTGATTTTAAGTCTACTTACGAAAATAGTTTTTGCCATAGGTAACCACGAGCTACTAAAAATGTTTATTAGATATAAAATTTATGTAAAATCCTCTTTCTGATATTGCTCTGTTGCCTTCTCCATTGGATTAATGTATTCGTTTAAGTTCTATTTTTGCTTGATCTTGTTCTCCAAGTGTGCGTTAATGACGTCAATCATTTGTTGGAGAAAAGTTAAGAAAAGCCTTGCACAATGGTTGAACACATGATTTAACGATGTGTCAATGAATTTTCCATTCGTACGAAAATGTCAAAAGACAAAAGGTTATTCTGGCAATAACCGGTTTATGAACAACTGTTTTAACAAAAGAATGCATAATTAATTGCTTCTGGGCGTTCTCTTTTATCTAACAGATAACTATCCGTTACGCATTATGGTTCAGTAAGGGCTAACGGACTGCCAGTCGGTAAAATTAATAAAATTATCTCGAAACTGAGGGTCAGTGTCATTCTGAAGATGCAGTCTCAAGATATATTTAGTGTGTTGCTGAAGTAAATAGGTTTGCAACTACGAATAGCTTTACCAATTATCAGACAGCGGACTGCAGATGTAAAAAAACCGTGCCCTCAACATATCGGTTTCGACAACTGACATATGATAGTCGTTTACAATCAGCACAAAACACGACGCGACGCGAGACGACAAACATCTACCCTACTAACCATCTACCGATGGCAACCGTTATTATAAGAAAACTCAATTTTCGCTCAACGCATCTCTGTCATAATTCTCATTTTACAAATCCAAAAGATAAATATAAATGATCTAAGTAATTAAATTATTAGGTGTCAAAGCGGCTCTCTCTTAGGGCACTACCGGGAATAACGCTAGAAGGACGATGAAGGAGAAATTATCTTGAAACAAAAAAAATCTTGTCAATCTCACCTCATTGTAGAAGAAGTGTATTGTGTGACTGTTCAGTTTGAAGCTGAGCGTCTTCAGGAACGAAATGTAATATGCCATTACTTCTTCATCAGAAAAGTCAAATTTATGAACTATTATTGAGTTCACGTGGTTATTGCTCAGCAAATAATCTGAAAATGTAAAGTGGTTAATGAAGTGGTCATTAAGAAACAAATTGTTAATTAATTATAATATGAATTTAAAATGGCACATGATTTATATTAGTGGCTAGTATAAGAGGCAGTATAATTTATGCATTATCTTATTAGCAGTATATTTACTACGGATCCTTCCTGTCAAACTATAAATTATGTCACATATGTGGGACAATCAACTTTATCTTATTGTTCTTCTGTTGTACGCCAAGATACTAAACTAGCTCCTTGGGGAAAAAACTAGCTACAAAAGTCCTTAGAAAGGTCATGAAAGTCATGATAAATTGGATTTACAATTACCAAAACAAAATTTGGTGAACTTATATCATCATGGTTTAAAAAGTTAGTTAGACATCAACTAGCAACAAGTTGACTCTATATTTTTTTATGGGATTGTGTTTGACCTTTTTCTAACCTTATGGAAAGTTAAAACAAGGCCTACGTCACGCTCTCCCAGATGATGCGTTGATTCTTACTTCCTAAGTACAGTCAAGTGTAAAAATATTGGTGCATAGGTACAACTTACTCATAAACTCATTCCTCTTATATCAGTGGATTAAGGTATCGGTACATATTTACGAGGATTAAATCGATACGTATTTTAATATTTTTGCACTTGACTGTACAATGAAGCCGTTTAATCCACAGTTATGATTATGACCCACGTTTTTAAACAAGAGGACTGGATTGCAACATTCAACTCTAAGTATGTAAAGATAGGTTCCAACTTTCCAAGTGCAAACAAAAATTGCGGAGTGTCCAACAGGTCAAAGTTTGCTTTGATATTATTTGTTGTGTACATTTGTTATCAGTGTTAACCTGTTATCCCATGATTCATTCATATCATGATTAGCTCTCACTACTTATCAGTATTCCATTTGGTTAGGTATGTATTTTTCACGCCAGTGCTCGGAAATGTGGCAAAAGATGGTTAGAATTCAAGCTTCAAAGCTGGGGTTAGTTGGACGTCGCACGAACAGGTCATCTATGAGGTCAAACTGTCCAACAATGTTATGGTTGGACAGTTTGAACAGCGATTCGCTCAATCTCAGGGCCCTCCGGCACGCGATCGGGCCGCGCTATAGTGTTTAATATTATGATCTTTAATTAAGTACTTCATTTTGACTTATAATTATAATTATTTGCAATTTCCTCGCAGTAGGCGTGAAAAGCATTATGTAATGTCTCGGCCAAAAGTGCAATAGATGGACTCGTCTCCTTCGAGGTCCTCACCTGCGGCTCGGACCTCGAACCCACTCGTCCATCTATTGCCTACTTTCTAGCCTTTACAACAATGTCCTATACCTATTTATATAACAACCACTTTGGCCTAGTTGGTAGGAGTTCCAATCCTAGTAAGAGTATTTAAACATGGATGTTTTCTATGTATTTATCTACATGTGTGTATATCCCCGTTTTAGAAAACGATTGAAGATTGTGTTATTAACATATATGCATATTTTTTACGTATGTTTTTCGCCACTTCAAGATTTTGATAATGGTGATAAGGCAGCTGTTACTTAGGCAGCATAATCCATAACAAATTACCAAATAACAAGATAATGCGAATTGAACATGACATGAGTCATAAATGTTGCATTAATAAAGAGCGAAGAAAACAGATACACAACCTATTCAGTGCCAATTACGACACAGAAGCGTCAGATCAGAGAGCTACAGGGGAGCTAGCATAACTGACGCTGCGCCGCAACGCGAGTCGAGAAAGATCTAACCTCTTTTTCTAATTTGCACGGTGCGAGTGAGACAGGAGACGCTCAGTCGCGCACGAAGCAGCAAGTTGAGAAAGACGTACAGGCGCTTTTCACGACATATGGGGTTAAGCTCACCTAGGAGCAATTTTGGCCGAAGGGAGTTAAGTTCCGGCGTTTCCGCGATTGGTGACACATCGCAGTTGTAGTGTGTCTTTGTAGTTTTTAATAAATATTGATATGTATGTTAGTCTTTAAGGTATTTGTAATATGGGCCTTTGTTGCCTGACTTAAATAAATAAGCTGCTACGGACTAAGGCGTAGCGTGGCGATGGATTAGGTAAACTTTGTATGTAACTCCTATATAACCTGTACTTATTTCCATTGCTCTACAGGTATAAAACTTGAGTCATTATCTTGATAACGTCAATAACATAATTACATTTATGCTTGTACAATTATTTCAATGCCATTTTTTTCTACGATTACATTTTACTGAATGTGACCAACAGGTTCAAATTATCGGTATTGCTATAGAATATAGATATACATACTTGTTAAGTAAAATTTTACATCACCCCTGGCCAGTATGTGGGATTTTCCGCACGCGTAGTGGGCGGTATTTCCAATTCATGGAGATGTGACGTAAAGATCGTTGCTGCTGGGTACCATTGATATTGTAAAGCCGGGGTTATATTAGAGCCCCGCGTACTTTGTATTGAACGTGGCGACACGCGGTACTGAGCTAATGTAACCACGATCATACAAAATGTATGTAACCGATTGCGTTGCGACACGCGGCGTGGCTCTAATATGACCCCGGCTTAATTGTTAAGTTGAAACCCCTATTTTATTAACATCCCCCCTATGAGTGTAAGGTTGATGTCACACTGCGCCGCACCTCCGGACGGAGGTGCGTTTCTCGTTGTATGCAAGTACCTCAGTTTGTATATAAATTCCGTATGGTACGGCACACTGCACCGCACCTCCGTCCGGCGAAATTTGTATGCAGCTCCGCACCTCCGTCCGGAGATGCGTCGCAGTGTGACATCAGCCTAATGTATACTTACACAGTGATGTTTCATTCCTTATGTTTTCAAACAGTATGTTGAGTGTCTGAAGCAGCTGCACACACACAAATGAAGAGCCTCCACACTTCTGTCGCATTATCTTGAGGAAATAGGACAGCATGTTCTTTTCAAGGAAGAAGCTAAAACAACACACATAATTTTTTCGGTATTCATCATCATCATATCAGCCGAAAGACGTCCACTGCTGGAATAGGCCTTCCCCAAAGAGTGCCAATGACCGGTCCTGCGACACCCGCATACAGCGTACTCCCGCGACCTTAACCAGGTCATCAGTCCACCTTTTCGGTATTGGTAATTTGTATTCATAGTGCCAGTCATAATCTTTATTAGTTAAGGTCTAGTACACATCACACAAGCCTTATAGAGGAATATTAATATGCGTAAGATTGTCCCCTAATATTTATTTAATTACATATTTTCTAAATGAATATTATCTTTGCTTATGATGCAAGTTGTGCAATCTAATTTTACATACTGAATATGGACTATAAAGTTTTAAAGTTATTGGTATGTTATGTTTTAAAGTTATAGTGGAGATAGCGCTAAATAGTGGCCAGATACCTGAGAAAATAAAAAATGGCTGGCATGTAAAAGGTTGATGCGGTGTAGCAATTTAGAGTTGTGATAATTTGGTGTTTTCATTTGTTGTAACACTAAATGATAACATTTTGTGTTAAGTATAATAAATCAATATAAGGTCAGGGTGGCCAAATCCGTCAGCGGGGCATTTCCGTCAAACGGCGTTTGTGGCTATTCAAACAACAGTACACGCTTACTGACTCGATCGGTAAAACAGAGAGAAAATTTTATACCCGCAGACAAAAACAGATGGCGCTGTCTAGCCAGTGAACGGAAAAACCCCGCTTTCAAAGTTCAGTTGCGCTCTGAACTCGAATGCGAGTGTAGTGTGCTGGTGTGTTTCGTGACGGTGCGATGAAAAAATGTACGTTTAGGGCTTAGTAAATGTGTGTATTATATAGTTAGATATGCATGTTTGATGGTAGTTTAATTAATTTTCAATTTGAATCTGTTGGTGAGAAACTATGGGTGGTTAAATATTGGTACCAACGAAATGATCGAGTAGACAAATCCGTCAATTGTGAAACGGGCAAAACCGTCATGTGCCGGAATATCCCCATTTCATATATTGCCAACCTTTTTAATTTGACTAACTTAAATAATAACTATGATTATTATACTATAATTTATTTTCAACGATTCTTAGTTTAATTTGCAGAGGATCAAGTTTATTTTTATATTTTGCTTGATTTTTTTATTTGGTTTTCAACTCGGCGGACTGAGATTAGTCCCGATTGAAAATCAGTAGGTACTAAAATTGTTGTATGTAAAGGCATTGCACACCAGAAGTATTAGACTTGCCTTTCCTACTGCATTTGAAGGTATACATTTCCGTGGGACAGGACTTACCGCTTGTGTGACGTGAGCACGCGTTTACTTATTAAATATGATTTGAAATTAAAAATATTGTCGCGCCCATAATAAGTAATAACAATGAGTTGGCCACTGTACTTCGGATCTTACTCAACAGTGGCGCCATCTGGTGAACACAAAAACAGTAGCTATTATAGTAAGTAGTTATTATTTTAAGAACATGATATCAGTTGACGGATTTTCCCTAGCGTAGGGAATTTTTTTTTAAAGGTTTACTACTCCTGATTATAAAAATAGGCCGGAATAGCCCCAAAAAAACATATTTAGCAATAAAATCTAAAATAAACCTTAAATTGAGGTCGCTAAAGTTTAGTTTCGAATAAGAGTTCAGCGGTATTTGTTCACTTGACGTACATGTTTGTAATACGTCACGATACAAGAAAAATCGTTAGATGACGGAATAGCCCCAAACCGTCGGGAAAATCCGTCAACTGACATGTTTTAAAAATAAAAACATATTTAAATAACCAGCAGTACTAGCAATTTAATATGAGTACATTTGTATAGTTAAATAAATGCCCAATCTATTACAGTGATCAGGTTTATTAAAAAGTAAATATCCTCTTAGTTATGACCAGCCAAAGTGAACTTATCAAAAAGTATGACGGAAATGCCCTCATTGACCTTAACATTAAATTGGCCAATTAAGCTCTCATATGCCAGACCTTAGCCGGAGCCCTTGTTCCGGCATTAGATGTATTAACACTTGTCAAGAATCCATGCAGGGGTAACACTACTTATAGTGAGGTGCTTCGAAAATTATTGAGAGTGAATGTGTTAACATAACTATACTTTTCATATGTGAACATATTCATAGCAAATATGTCAATATAAATGCCAACCATATTCTTTAATTATTTTTTTTCAAAGCAGTAATGCTGCTCGCCAAATTATAAATCTAAATGAATGAAAAATGTCATGCTCCAAGCCGGATTCGGACTGGCAACCACAGGCATTCATGGCCCATTGGTACTAACCAACTGAGCTATCGGAACCATCTGTCTCGGCCACTAAATCTTTCAATCAGTTCCTTCTTACAACGCTTTAGGGAGGTGTGTAGTGACATCTACCAGAAGACTTGAGCTTCTTTACGGCATCAACATCTCAAATTATAATCTTAAAGTTTATATGGCACTTACATGCAATTATCAGAGGTAATTAGACTAGAAAGGAGAGGTCTTAAAATTTACAGAATCCTTACTTTACTAACATAATTACTTCTTAATTAGAATATAAATCTCATTCTCTGTCAGTTGCCTGTTCATGCCTTTCAACCTACTATAAAGTAATTTGGTAAATAGTAAGCTTAAGGGATATATAGGCAACATTGCAGATAATATAATCATATAATAGGATAACAAAGTTATTTAAATTTTAAAATCCCCCTGGGAGCAGGATAGGATGTAGACCAAATGTCCATGCTGGCAGAACCGCAAGCACAACTAGTGTCTCCATATATGTGTATATAAGCCCTTAATTACCCGTAGTGATGTTTTGTTCTAAAGTAGAGTAAGATTTCCTTGAGCATTGAACATGCTAAAGCTGCATTCAATGATAAAATCTCATAAGCCAAAGACTTCTGGTAAGTCTAAATATAGAAGTGAATGTAAAACCAGTTTTGAAACACATTTTTAACCAGTTTTTGACTAAAACGTGTTTGTGTGCAGAAAACTAAACAAAGGGCCAAACAAAACCAAAACAAACCATCCTCTGACAGGCTATTATGAAACAAATTCAAAACAACCTTGACACAAAGCAATACTTACTCGAAAACTGAGCTGTCATTTTGATCACCCCATATCAAGATCTCCGCTATGCAGCGTAAAGACTCTACCAGGGTCCCGCGATTACTCTCAGACACGGTGGTATTTTTACATAGGATGTTGTGTAAATACTTCAATCTTTCCAAAGAATGGGGGTTCTTAGGGCGCCCCCAGCCACCCCCAAACCAGCTTCGGCTTCTGAACATGTTAGCTGTTCATTTGTCACGGTTCACTGAAGAAACCTGCCCATTACGCACTTGGTATGTTCATTGATGCACGTCACTTAAATTAGCACTTCACATCGTTTCCTTTTGTCGCCACAACGCGTAAAAGGGGCAATAAAAAGCAGAGCGATTTGTTATGGTTCTCTTTTTACATGAAATACAACTAAACAGACACTGTCCACCTATTTATTTTTTGGTTTTGTTACGAAGCAGCGTGTATCTACCTGCCTCGGACTGGGACATGAAATTTTGACATGACTGAGTCTGACAGACTGAAAAGCCTTGACATTTCCGACAGCTGTCTATAACGTTTTGATATTGCTAGGTAACTGTTAAAAGTTATATGTAATGTTATTTTAAAATATTTAAATATCTTTAACCTTTATTCATTTCCGGAAAAACCAGCACGGTAAGCACAAGACGGCACGCGCTCTCTCGCACTATCCGATATTGCGAGAGACTTCGCGCGCCGTCTTGTGCTAAACGTGCATGCAGTATAAAATATAAAGCCGTACCTACCCTCGGTCCTGCGAGGCGACATGCAAGGAACTAGAAAGACCTTGGGTTTAATTTTCTTTTAGGTGCCACACGTACGAAATCGGTGGATGCAGTCAGTCCACCCCGTGATTTCGGTCCCGGAAGCACAAAGTCCTGCTAAATTGTATCCCTATCTCCCTCTATCTTATTCTTCGTACCGCTCGTGACGTCCGCCGCGCTCGAACGTCTGGCTTCAGTTAATCTCGGATCTTTGCAGTCCGACACGCATCACCATCTGAATGCGCTTTAATTAAATTCCGCGTTCTATAGGTCAGTGTCACGCAACTAGGAACAAAAAGAAGAATGACATCCATTTGCTCAAATTCAGCATCAAATCTGACAAGTGTCAGACCAAGTGACAAGATTTTTATCTGTGCTTCTACCATGGCGGACACATGCTATCTCTTACTTCCGTTCTTTCTCTTTCTGTCATTCTGTCATTACTCATTGTGGCATTTGGATGGTTACCATGGATATTGTAACTTCAGGAGAAAACATGTGTGACAAACAACCAATGCTTTTACGAATACATTTAAAACACGTAGGTACTCAGTTATTTTCAAATGTATAAACATAATATATTATTATGTATGTATAAGATTCCCGTCATCAACCAGTTTAAAGCCAGCATAATTGATACCAAGAACTTTAGGTATCTACCTACATACAAGTTTGTTTAACCTATAATGTAAGTAGGTACCCATAACGAAAATAACGAAATATCGAGCGTAAACATTGATTTACTTTTGAAAAAATCAACGGCACTTGGATAATACAAGCGGGAGCTGTCTTATAGTGGCACTACACTTGGCGCTATTTGCCCAAATATTCGTGCTGCATCTTTTTTCTTCCTACGGCAAATGAAAGAGAGGCAACGACGCAACCCGAACACGCATTCCCAAGTGTAGTGCGACCATTATAGTTATAACAGGAAGAATTATGGAAATACATTGGGACTGCTTGCGAACTAAAAAGGGACAGTATGGACAAATTGGTGAAATATTGTAAACAAATATACCTACCTACTCCTAAATAATTTTTATAATTTCTAAATGGGTGTGAAATAAAGTGACTTAAAACATGTATTATCCTTTTATTATTTTGTTAGTGTCGATATAGTACAATAAGTTGCTCTTCATGCAGTGAACCTGAACATCATAATTTATCGATATCGATAACGTTGCGTACTAATATTATCGACATCGATAATAAAGTACTACATCCCTAATCCCTTTCGTGCCATTATGTTGGTACGACTTACTTCCGTATTGGATTTTTTTAATGTGGTATGGCAAAATAGCTAAACATCAATTGAGTTATCATGTCAAAATCAAATGACAATGTCACTGTCATCCAAAACATAGATCGAAGTCCCGTCTCTTAGAACGTAGTGGTTATATTATCTTTGCTATAGGTACCGACAGTACCGACACCTATCATTTTGTAACAACAACCGCCTTCAAAGTAAATTAATTAAATAGTTGCTGTCTCTTTTTATCTTACAGCTGCGTCTCTAGGATTTGTTGACTATGTAGGTATAGCTAGGTGTATAATGGCCTTCTCAATTTCTTGAAGTTTTTTCTAAAATAATAAGCACTAATAAAAAGAGTACATTTTCTCGCGACTTAAGACGAAATGAGACAGCAATAAATATTTATTCTAATAGGGTCTATACATGTCATGATTTGTCAGCCCCAATTTATCAGAAGCTGACTAAATTGCTATCGTCCGGAGGCATGTTGCGCTGCTGACCCGACTGTCAAACGAGTTGTACTGAGAAACTGCATGCATGATGCACATGTGGTCGAATTGTTACATCTGTACGCTACACCCAATTATGACTTTGACACGTTGTACTGACAAATTGGGGAGTAAAATCACATAATCTGTATACCCCATTATTTTTTACATGAGCAACAAATGGCTGTGTCTGTGTGGGTGGTTAATATTTAATATAAATGAGCGCTTCCGTGCTTTGGAAGGCACGCTAAGCAGTTAATCCCGGCTGCTGTCTATGACAGTAGTCGTTAAGCCGAGTTAGAGGCCTTCGGGCGGCTTAAGAACTCCTAACAGTCGAGTTGCCCACTCACTTGACGAAGGGGGGGCAACTGTTACTCGCGTCCGGAAGAGCTACCTACCACAACCCTGCACGTGTCCCCTGGGTCCAAAAATAATGTATGCCATAAGATTAAATAGTTTATGAATTAGGTTTATTACTTACCAATACACATACCATTAGTAATGAGACAATTGCCAACATTAACCAAAAGAGAAAAAATATGTATATGGTTGTAAAGAAAAATGTTTTTATACAATTAATGAATGTTTTGAATGTAATTAATAAAATTGAATGGTATAATAATTTGACGTGTTGACATTAATTAATTGATATTGATATCTAATGTATTGTAGGTTTAAATTGAATGTAATAAATTTGTGACGTCGTAATTTTTGCATGCTGGAATAAGCTAAGTGTGTTGGCCAACTTCACATCTTGACATCTCATGTGACCTTATATAACCACACTTAACGCAAATAAATCAGATTGAATTTCATTTCATTTTTTCATTTCAGATCGCACTATCACATTCTGCCAAATCTTGTGTATGTTCCCGCCATTGCCAGCTGATGGGGTATACAAATTATGTGATTTTACCCAATTATAATCATAATTGGGTGTAGCGTACAGATATGTAACAATCCGACCACATGTGCATGCAATTTCTCAGTACAACTCGTTTGACAGTTGGATCAGCAGCGCAACATGCCTCCAGACGATAGCAATTAGTCAGCTTCTGATAAATTGGGGCTGACAAATCATGACATGTATACACCCCATTAATGAAATGTGTGTTGCATTGCAGGCTTTATGATGTAAGTATTTTCCTGTATGGTGGCCAATCTCTGTGTCTCTACAGCGTGTCTCTGACTTTGGGGCTATAAATGCAAATGTCAATTATGCTCCTTAAACGGAACTACTTTTGCTCTACAACTTTTCAAAAATACGTTCTTTTAATATTTTCATTATTCCATACAAATAAAATAAAATGTTCAATGTACATCATCCATTAGTTAGTTTTCATACTTGGCAGTATCATGGATGTCAAATAATGAGGCCGTGTTTGCAATACATTGATGGTACAGTTAAAGTTCAAACACGAATAAATGATACAAATAATAGTTATTTTACAAAGTTGCGGAACAAAAGTGGTTCAGTTTCAGGACCGTAATGGACATTTGCATTTAAAGCCCCTAAGTCAGAGACACACTGTATATTGACTGAATGTCAACTTGAAGGCGCGAAGTACGAAGTTATAATACCGGCTTAATACTGACGCGCTTTATAATTAATCTATACTGATTGAATACATACTGTTATTGCTGATAAATATAAATACTGACAAACCAGCACGGCTATCACAAGATGGCGCGCGAGCTCTCTCGATTTTTCTCGAACTATCCGTCTCTCTCTTATTAGACAACTTAGAAAGAGACTTATAGTGCGACAAAAATCGAGAGAGCTCGCGCGCCGTCTTGTGCTAGCCGTGCAGTATCGTGAGCGTGACAAATACTCAGCGTGAAATCTTGCAGAATATCAAATAGACTTTATGGCTGAACTCGAGAACAGCGCTATGCCATGCTATTAAAAAAAAGGAAGTCAGCACGTCTAGCACACGACGGCCGCGACATACTCTCGATTTTTATTTCACTATACCTCTTGTTCTAAGTGGTTTAATAAGTGAGAGACGGATAGTGCGAGAAAAATCGAGAGAGCTCGCGCGCCGTCGCGTGCTAGCCGTGTAGACTTTTGACGTTTGACGTAACTTTGTTGAAATTTGTTGATACATTTATTGAAATTACGCCTCAATACGAAGTTAGCGCATATAAGTTTCCATATCAGAATCGATTATTTGTTTATGCTTTAGAATTTAATATGCGTTTTGTGAAGGTCTATCACAACACCGGATAGAAATTATTACTGTTGGATAGTTATGGCTAGCCCGCCATTATGACGTCACTGACAGTTGACAGATATGGCGGCTACGATTTCAAGCAGTTGAAATTAATAATTTAATGAGGTCAATTGTTTGGTCTTTCGTCGGGGATGCGGTCAGCGGTGGACGCCTTGCTTCTCAAGCGGAGCTTCTGACGCTGATTGCATTATTGACGACTGACCAAACTACCGAACAACGTCGCTTTATAAGCAAACTTGACACTGGCGAAATCATCTTAACTTAGATGGAAGCCATTTTTTTTAAAATTGAATTGAATTGAGGTCAATTGTTTCCGAAAATTAATTAATCGTCGCAGTCGGATAAAAACTATCCTTTACGGAAGCTAGAGTAATAATGTACTCTTACTTATGAAAAAACTTACATATTTTTCCGTTCATGGGAAGCTGAGATCATGCGGGACACAACAATGCTTAGTTTGATACTGTCTGATTCTTTTTTCAATTTAGAGATTTATTATAAGTGAGAGATGAGAGATAAAGGAATAAATAATTTCAATCTGATATGATTATAACAACTTGCATTGCAAGCTGCTGAACTGACGCCTGTTAAAATAAAAGAGCAACCCCACAATGCAAGCTACCGACGCAGCGCCTCACTCATCCTAAAGGCGCGACAACACGGCATAGATACATACATCAACGAATTTACGCCTTTATTCCCAAAAGGAGTAGGCAGAGCAAATGTAACTTATGTTCCAGCGCCGCTTTTAGCATACATGTGGGTATAAAAGATCGACAAAATGTGATAGTATTGTAATAATAGTACCTACTAATAATTAAATGGTTCAATATCAACATATATTAAGACGAGGAAAGTGGGTAGGTACAAGCATTGCTTAAGTAGCCAAATATATTTTAACTCATCCTTACTCGCTTACATTAATAAAGACGTTTTACGATATATTTGGCTGGCTGCTACTAACTATATGATGTTACTTTCCGCGTCAATTTGTCGACAACAAACGTATCGCAGCATTCTTTGATGTTGGAGTTGGTATACCTACCTATTTAACAAGTACCTATGACTGCTGCTAACTACATTATGCTGACTTACAGAATGTAATAAAATTCCTAATTAGTAGAACCAAGCATTTTATTTTAATTATTTGTAGGATAAGTATAAAAGCATAGCGGTGCCGTTTGGCACCCAATTCACCGCGTTTATATTTGGGCGCCAACAAAGTTGGACAGTAAAATTATGTGAAGTGATTGACTGAGAAGTGAAATAAAAATAATTCAGGTAATAACGGGTTAAGTTTTCATAAATAAAAGTCATTGGGTATTTTTATTTAAATTACGTCGTTTAATTATCGAAAAAATAATTATTGTCACTTGTGTCGTTTACACAGTGTTTGAACCTCACTAGAAGTTACAGCGAGCGATTTGTATGCAGCATTTGCTTTGTCGATTATTTATAAAATCTATACACATTTAGGATTTTCGTTTCCCTTTATAAACTTAAATAGTTTATTGAAGTCTCTCACGCATATAGGTAGATACTTAATTTGAATAATAAATATTTACCTATTTACATTTTTCATAACTAAAATCATGTTTAACTCGTAAACATATTTCATTTTATTATTTGTTTCACTGACTTTCAGCCATTGCTTGCATTTTAACGCCTGGGATTTCCCTAATTATAATTAATGTACAAGAATAGATCTTCAACACATTATAAATATCATTGTCATGTGCTGGATGCACATCCGAAAATAGTTTTAATTCCTCAGGGAATAAATCTTAAATTACATTGGACGGACACAATTCTGTTTAATTTGTACTTATATTTATATATATGCCTAATCGACTGAAAAGAACAAATAAACAATTGATGAGCAAATTAAATTACGTGTAATTATAAAAATAGATTGAGTTAAAAAGTTACCTACTTAATATTAATCTAGG
Source organism: Epinotia ramella (assembly GCA_947578815.1). NCBI lineage: Eukaryota > Metazoa > Arthropoda > Insecta > Lepidoptera > Tortricidae > Epinotia > Epinotia ramella. Next base: position 8,518,082 of record OX388211.1, on the reverse strand, counting down.
TGCACCAAATATTAAACCTTGGGGTACCGTCTTGTTAAAAACAAGAAACATTATTTCACAGAATGAAAATGTAGGTATAAGGGACGAGTTAGGCTTGAATCAAATTGTCGCGGCCTGCGGTGGCGGTTGGTAGTTCATGTTCAATTTACTATTGACCGCCACCGCAGGCCGCGCCTGTTTGTGAGAGGCTTAATAAAAGTTCTAATATTTGTTTGGCCTTTAGAGCTAGCATGATCGATCGCGTTTATGTCAGATTTATCCCTCCCTCGTCCCTTACGAGCTTATAGCTAAGTGCGAGAGGGACAAATGCTTTATGTCCGACATAGTATATATATACGCGCTCATACTAGCTAGGCTGGTCAAATAAATTTTAGCATTTTCAACCATTTTCAAATTACTTAGCAAAAAGTCATGCATTCGTATTAAACTGTGACGTTATGATGTGTTCTTTTTCTTTAGTACAGTCGAGTTCTCCAATATCTGTACAGACAACCTTTCAAAAATATCTACACATGTGTCTTATGTGTTATGTCAGTAACAATAAAGTCTCTATATAGATACTTTTAAAAGGTTGTCTGTGTAGATATTGGAGAACTCGACTGTACCTCATCATCACATCATCATCATATCAGCCGAAAGACGTCCACTGCTGGACATAGGCCTCCCCCAAAGTGACCGGTCCTGCGCCACCCGCATCCAGCGGACTCCAGCAACCTTTACCAGGTCATCAGTCCACCTTGCGGGGGCCTACCCACGCCGCGCCTTCCGGTACGTGGTCGCCACTCGAGAACCTTTCCGCCCCAACGGCCATTGGTACCGACCGGCCGACCGGTCGACTGTACCTAGTCAGAAGCAATTATTTTGAGATTACATTACGAGTATACATCATACCTAAGTATTAGAAACTAAACTAGGTATTGTATTTATTTATGGTACAGTCAAGTTTTAAAATACGGGTGCATACAACTTAGGTACTCATATGATATGTCCCACCGCTCGTATATTAGTGGATTATGTTTCGGTACATATATGTGTTTATGAGAGGATTAAATCGATACATATTTTTGCACTTGACTGTACTACCCAAGGTTCTGATTGTATTGTATACCGTTGTACAGTCAAGTGCCAAAATATGTTTCGATAACATCCTCTCATAAATAAGTACAAAAACCTTAATCCGCTGACATAAGAGTAAGTTGTATGCACCCATTTTTACACTTGACTGTATGTGTATGCAACATATTCGCACTAACACCTTCTAGGAGCAGTTTTTACAGACTGTACGTAACAAGTTGATAAAATCATACTCTTTAGTTTGTGGTTTCAATTGTATGGGGTTCGTAGTTCCTGTTGACCTAAGGGATGATTACGTAACTTTTTGAACGTATGTCAGGAGTGTTAGGACCAATTAACTGTCATTTTCCCATATAAAGAATGACATTTTGTTTATACCAAGTTTTACGGCACGGCCCAAATGGCCCAAAACGTGACATATAAAAGATGACTATAAAACCTATCATCCTAGCTAGGCTGATGTACGTACAAAGCTTTACGCACTCGACCAGTAGAATCATGAAACTTTGCAAGAAACATACGGGTGAAATATTTTTCAACGTTCCAACGGTGGTTCAAGAGACATTTTGGCGGCTGAGCTGACACCGTTTGTATGGAACATCTGGTTTTTTTTCCGCGTTTTGGATACAATTTAATTGATCAATTTTGATCAAGATGACCCACCGAATCACCTCCCAAAATTTCCATATATATATTATATGAATCAAAAGTTACAAATTCACAGTTTTCGGAATTGATGATATACAGGATGAAATATTATTCAACGTTAAAATTTTGGGAGGTGATTATCTGATCAAGGTACTTTTTTTCCTTCGAGGATCTACGCGAAGTCTGAACGAGAAAATTGGCCCAGTCTCGTGTCGGAGGCCAGGATTCATTTTGGATCGCTGAGGCAACGAAGGCTTTATATGGGAATACCAATTTTATTCTTATCTCTCATTCAGTAACACATCAATGACAGACTTATTAATGCATTGCAACCTGAATCCTTAAAAGACACTTAACATAGTAAGCATTTATTTTTCCTAAAATATAGCTTATTCTGGTAATATAAATTAATAAAAATGTCTAGCTACCTATCTACGACAAATTATAAATAAATCATTAATCACATAAAAATATCCACAGGCAAAGTTTATTATGAGTTATAGAGAGTAGGTACCTAAATACTTAATTATGAGTACAAATCCAAAAGCAAAATTATTCTTGATGCTATTTTCGTCACAGACAATTATTTTTATACATTTCATCGTTTTGAATTGACCGTTATATCGGTGATGTACATGCATGTTCCGAAACAATTATGAAATTAGAAATCCACAGTTGTAATTTCAAAGATTTTCCCTTTAACGGAAGTCTAAGTCGATGACTGGATAACATTACATTAATTCATACTTATATAAAAAGTCATTCTGACTTTACACATCCCTTTCATCGCATTTGTTCGAAAATACTTTCAGCTCGATACGAGCCAAGTTAACAGTTTCTAATTATACCAGGTTCTCTTTAAGGATAGAAGTTCTGAAGCGCATCCGAGTATATGGAGTTATACGTGTCTCGCAAAACGTAGACGCTATCATTGGGTTTTCCGTTGAAAGCGTATTGGCCTTTCAGGTTTGTTACTTTAGAATTAGTAGGCGCCGGTTTTGGTTTTGGCTGGGAGTATGAAGGCATGTTGTTGTAGCTAGGCCTTTGCATAGGTGGCATCATGGGTTGCGCTCCGTAACCGTACGGGTCCATTTGTGGCATCTGCATCTGTGGTACTTGAGGATACCCGCCAGCGTTGCCCCATTGGTACACGCCTGTAGGTTTCCCGTTTGACACAAAGTCTAGAGGCAGGCTTATGAACGGGTCCACTTGAGGTACGGGCTGAGGCATAGGTGGACCCATGGGAGGTCCCATGTTAGGAGGCTGAGAAACGTACCCTAGTCCAGGCACAAACATGTATGGCGTAGGAGGCAGTCTGATGTAGAAAATGGGCGAGTTGTCGTATTGAAGTGAATTTAAATTATCGTTCTGATAGTTCTCTCCGTTGCCGTTTTTCTTCTTATTCTGCTGTCTGCGTCTTGAGGGGATAGTCCTGGAGAGGTCGTCGTCATCGAAACTGTCGTCGTTTACGGCAAAAGTGACGTCATCGTCATCTTCTTCATTATAGTCTAGACCTGATGATAGGAAGGAGGGGAAGTAGCCGAAGAGGTTTAATGCTTTGTTCCTCCTATTCGAAGGCGGCGCTGGTGATGGGTTCGCCGAGGTGTCATCTTCTTTGTATTCTTCTGTGAGTTTGCTTTGGCGGGCGCTGGTTGCTTCTGGGAGCGCGGCTGCTCGTGATCTTCTAGGAGATGGCGCGGCGTGACTGCGCGCAATCAAGCCGAGGAGCAAGCAGGCAACAACCAAGTCCTTCGAGTACTTCATGTTTAACCTGAAACAATGATAAACAAACCGTTAGTACGAGACTAGACATCAGAGGAATTATAAAGAATAGTCAGGTATAGAGTAGGTACCCAAAACTGACTAACATGAATGAAGTGTTATGAAAGTTAATGAACGAAGAGTGGTTTGTCAGGATCGTAGCAATTGTAAATCCGTGATTTCTGCCTCCCCCTCTGAGAAATAGGCGTGATTATGTACGTACGTATTGATGGGTATGTATTAATGCAAAATAAAACCGCAAATTTTCTCTCGCACATTGAAAAATAACTCCGGCTGCTAAGCTAATGAGTGTAGATAGTAATAAATCTCGCTCGAAAAGTAAGAATTCACTAACATGTGTAATGCATAGCAATTATTTACACATTTAGAGGTCTTCAATCTTCAGTGCCCGCGAGTAGGTAAGTGATTACCCGCTGATTAAACCCAAGATGTTGTATCATTGAATTACCTTTCTGTTTTAATGGAATACTTAACTAATTATCCGCATATTGTATGCTAAAATACAAAGTGTAAACAACCTGCAGTTTTCCTTCTAGGGTTTCAAATTTATTGCCCTTTTAATTCCCAGTACGGTAATAGAATAGAGTAGTTTGTATTGGCTTCCTATAAGTATTGACGCAATCACAGATAATTAGGATCCGTATTCGACTTTTTATGGCTGCTGCGTGTGAATTAAAGGAGATATGGCTGATTTTGTGGCCGATTTCCAGAGCCATTAACTGCCATGGTCATGTTACGAAGTTCACCTAATAATCGCCATATCACCTATAGAGATAAACTCACAGATACTTTGCTTTATAGCGCTTGAAAGCTTTAAAGTTAAAACAATATAAAAGAGTTAAAAGCTACTATTAATTTAATACGCGTAGATCAGGCATTAGACCGAGCGAACGAAACATATTGCTTTGATATCTTTGTTATATTGCACGCGAAACTTTCGTATCTGATCGAACCCTGTGTGTGCGGTGCGGCACAGCGCGTCTTCACCTAGTTCCCATCTGTTAAATAAGTAAGAAAATTACTCAATGTCACACAGATAACGATTTGTAATTATACCAAAAATACTACCAAAGGTTCAAATTACGACCCCATTTAAAAACGGATGCTTCTTGTAACGGATTCGATTCCTTTTAAGTAAAATTTAGTTCGTTAAACGATTTAACGATAAACGGTAAATATTCATTCAAAGCTCCATTAATATATTCACTTCATCAAACTGCCTCCGTACTTGGGTCATCGGCGATATATTCCTGACATATATTAACGTAACACATAAATTTAAATCTTGAAACGGACCCTACTGTGTATGACATTGGGTCTATATCAGCGTAATTCAAGTATCAGGAATCGTTATTTAGATGTAATCTATCGGAGTAAGTCGTCTTGTACGCAATAAAGTCGGTTTGACGTAATAATTTGTCATTCTCATCTCATTCTCGTCCAACATTCAGCGAGGAAAGCAGCGAATCAAGTTATGACCTTATGACGATGACGTGTTCATTCCCCCGGAGATTGAACATGGGATTGAACACCGTTAAAACAATCAGAGTTTGATCGATTGCGATACGAGTTCTCAATAATCTGAGTAATACTTAGTCTAGATTTGAATGTGTTCAAGCAATTGACTAGATGCTAATTTTGGGCGCAAGGAGATATTTTAAATTTTTCCATAAGCGTTGTAAGAAACTTTCCCAAATTTATGAGATAACTTAAGAAATACTAATATTACAAATAAAGAAAGTGTGTGAATTGGAGATAGTATTTGTAAGTTTGTATGTAAAGGGTAATCTGCGGAACCGCTTATCCGATTTCGAAAATTCTTCCACCTGCGTGTAGAATGGACTTTCTGGATGGACCACGGGTTTCCCTGCGTTTTTTGGTGGGGGGGAAAGCCGCGCGGGCAGCTGGTACAGTACTAAATAAATCATGCCCGAAACATCAAAGTCTTAATCATCGTTTAATTTTTTTACGTTAGTTTTTTTTTTAAAGACAACGACGGTGGCAAACAAGCGAACGGCCCGCCTGATGGTAAGCGGACACCGCAGCCTATAGACGCATGCAACTCCCAATGAGTAACATGGGCGTTGCCGACCCTTTATATGTTAAGGATTCGCTGTGTTGAGAGCTGAAGGAACAAATTCCCTCGCTAGACTAGACAGTCGGCAGTTCGGCCGGGCGGGGGGTTCGGCAGGGGTCGGTAGTTAGTTTAGACGTTTGATTTTTTTACAGCTTCAAGGGACTGTAAACCTGAGTATGTGGTTTCAATTTCAACTTGATCCCGAGATAAACCGACAGTCTTGACAGACCGACAGACGGACAACAAAGTGATCCTATAAGAGTTCCGTTTTTTCCTTATGAGGTACGGAGTCCTAAAAAGGCACTTCACGTGTTACTGAATTGTTAAGCTTATTTATACCCCTTGTTTACGTCGGGGGTAAAAACTGTAATCAAGGATAGTTAACAGGGCACTCAGGCACTTGAAGATATTATCCAACTAAATACGTATACAAGCTTTAATATGACCCTTCAACAATGTTTTTTATGGCATCAATAGTGATAGAAAGAGTGATTATGAAATATTGTAAGACTAGGCATTTCAAAGAATATAATACGGTGAGCATGTAGAGTTGGCTCAATGATTTTGTACGACGATAGGTAAATCATCACAAAATGTCATGTAACCAGGCTGTATTATATCTGTAGGTATTCTTGTTTACTGTGTATCCTACTAATATTATAAATGCGAAATTTTGGATGTTTGTTACTCAATCACGCTTAAACGACTCAACTGATTTGGATGAAATTTTGCACAAAGATAGTTTACAGCTTAGATGAAATTATAGGATAGTATTTATAAAGGGTCCACGCAGACGGATCCGCGGGCGGAAGCTAGTTTTACATAAAAGTAAGTTTTACCCCAATATTATCCTACTAATATTATACATGCGAAAGTTTGGATATGAGGATGTTTAGATGTTTGTATGTTTCTTACTCAATCACGCTTAAACGGCTGAACCGATTTGGATGAAGATTTGCAGATAGGTTATAGCCTGGATTAAAATATAGGACAGTTTTATCCTGGGTCCACGCAGACGAAGTCGCGGGCGGAAGCTAGTTAGGTAATATTTTTTTAAACACGTCAACATAGCATAGTGATTTCAACGGACTGTCGAAAAAAGTCACGTTCGCATTGTGTTATGTTTAGGGCTGTCATAAAGCGTTGAATTGTAACAGAGATGGAACTATGAAGCGATCTATGTCACAGTATCGCTACAAACAGACGAGGTATTTTTACAAAACAACAGCGAGTTTTAATAAACCTTGATAACTATGAAATTGCATTCTCAATATGAAATAGCAATGACCGTAGCAATCTTTAATTATCAACACGTAAGAAATGTCACCGAGCATCATAAAATCCCACACCGTTCTATGAGTCGAAGAAAATGAGACTGACAGCTCGTATTACCTACCATTCGCAAAACATAATTATTGAGCTTATGTCTGGTAGGTATAACTAGAGCCGGAGATTCGTAACAACTGTGCATGAGCCTAGGTCAGACATTAACTGGTTTTGTGATAAGGTACGAGTATTGGACACGTGAAGAACCCTGTGGTATATAGTTGTACAGATAGCTGCGGACTCACAAGGTCGGTTGTTACCCTGAAACCAGATTATTGATCAAGTTTTGAGCTAGGCTTATATAGGGCACGCGCTTTTAGACCTGTTTTGTGTACAGCCTGCAAAAAACTTACCACACTTGTGCGCTTAAAATATCTTGATAAAGGCTACTTAAATTCAATAAAACACAGACTAGGCGCTTTACTACTCACGACTGTTTATTTGACCTATGTTGCCTGTTAGACTTGTAAAATTTGGAACCTGTAGCTTCGTGTAACTCGTGAAAGGTGAAGGCCAATAAACACCTAGCAATTTGTCACAGCAACCTATAGAGACGCAGCTATAAGATGGAAAGAGAAAACGTTCAATTCATGCTCTTTGAAGGTGGTTGTTGTGACAAATTGATAGGTGTTTAGATCGCTTGACGCAGCTCGATGTCCAGACGATATTATCTGTCTGTCGGTAACAGGGCTGAGGAGATTGGCGTAATAATGAAGAGCCCGATAATAGCATATACACATACATACATACATACATTCATGCCTTTATTCCCAGCATATACGAGCTGAACATAAAATAGCTACAGCCCAGCAAGCACGGTAGGTTTTATTTGTAAAATCGACTAAAAAGTCACGTAGAACGTGACGATAAAACCAATCGTGCTAGGGCCTCAGGTCTGCAGTAAGCTCGATTCTCCATACAAACGTAGTTACGCTCTCATTTTAAAACTACGTGATGGATTGTAACGAAACTTTGCATGTATAATGACTTGAGATATATCCAGGTCTGTAATTCGTTTTTTTAGCTTCAGATACCATAGTAAAAAGAATACAGCGAATGTAATTCGTTTTTGTAGCTTCAGATACCATAGTAAAAAGAATACAGCGAATGTAATTCGTTTTTGTAGCTTCAGATACCATAGTAAAAAGAATACAGCGAATGTAATTCGTTTTTGTAGCTTCAGATACCATAGTAAAAAGAATACAGCGAATGTAATTCGTTTTTGTAGCTTCAGATACCATAGTAAAAAGAATACAGCGAATGTAATTCGTTTTTGTAGCTTCAGATACCATAGTAAAAAGAATACAGCGAATGTAATTCGTTTTTGTAGCTTCAGATACCATAGTAAAAAGAATACAGCGAATGTAATTCGTTTTTGTAGCTTCAGATACCATAGTAAAAAGAATACAGCGAATGTAATTCGTTTTTGTAGCTTCAGATACCATAGTAAAAAGAATACAGCGAATGTAATTCGTTTTTGTAGCTTCAGATACCATAGTAAAAAGAATACAGCGAATGTAATTCGTTTTTGTAGCTTCAGATACCATAGTAAAAAGAATACAGCGAATGTAATTCGTTTTTGTAGCTTCAGATACCATAGTAAAAAGAATACAGCGAATGTAATTCGTTTTTGTAGCTTCAGATACCATAGTAAAAAGAATACAGCGAATGTAATTCGTTTTTGTAGCTTCAGATACCATAGTAAAAAGAATACAGCGAATGTAATTCGTTTTTGTAGCTTCAGATACCATAGTAAAAAGAATACAGCGAATGTAATTCGTTTTTGTAGCTTCAGATACCATAGTAAAAAGAATACAGCGAATGTAATTCGTTTTTGTAGCTTTAGATACCATAGTAAAAAGAATACAGCGAATGTAATTCGTTTTTGTAGCTTCAGATACCATAGTAAAAAGAATACAGCGAATGTAATTCGTTTTTGTAGCTTCAGATACCATAGTAAAAAGAATACAGCGAATGTAATTCGTTTTTGTAGCTTCAGATACCATAGTAAAAAGAATACAGCGAATGTAATTCGTTTTTGTAGCTTCAGATACCATAGTAAAAAGAATACAGCGAATGTAATTCGTTTTTGTAGCTTCAGATACCATAGTAAAAAGAATACAGCGAATGTAATTCGTTTTTGTAGCTTCAGATACCATAGTAAAAAGAATACAGCGAATGTAATTCGTTTTTGTAGCTTCAGATACCATAGTAAAAAGAATACAGCGAATGTAATTCGTTTTTGTAGCTTCAGATACCATAGTAAAAAGAATACAGCGAATGTAATTCGTTTTTGTAGCTTCAGATACCATAGTAAAAAGAATACAGCGAATTTAAGTTTTTCATACAAAACTTGTTTAGCTGTATTTCGTTTGTTTTATAAACTGGAACCATATAAACTAATTAAAGACATAGATATACCTCATGTTATTGTATATGCAAAGTTTTGTCACAATCCAACACGTAGTTTTAAAATGAGAACGAAACTCCGTTTGCATGGGAAGGTGAAATTCGGCCGAGCTTACTGCGGACTCTTAAGTTTTACTTGACGTTTCAGTACTTTCAGTACCTACCTACATTTTAGCCATAAAATGAGACCATAGAAGGGTGAATATCAGAGTCCACTTTTGATGAAGACGAGCCATTACCGGTACTGAGTCTTTTTTATTAATGTTTCCGCGGTATGTTTTACCTCTGCTGAAATAATGTTGAGCCAACAATGACGTTAGAAGAACGCAGCGGTTCAAACGCTATAAAGACTCGCCCAAAACATATCGTGCTAGGCGGGCAGGTCAAATTTTATCATGGCAATGTCCCGCTCATCCTTGAAACGGCCTATGCCGATGCCGGCCGAGCAGTGGGACGTACCTATGCAGGCTAATATATTATTATTTAAATGTCCACAGACTCTGAAAGGGAAACAATCTCCTTTATCTGTAGTGTCGGGTGTGTTAAAGTAGCGTATTTGTATCATAGATATTTGTGAGACAATACATACAATCAAGGATCCTCCAATATTGATGCTTTAATGCCTTGAAAATAACATCATGTTCAGATATTTCTGAGCACCTAATTTGCTACAATTTATGTGATGGCAACTATAACTATAATATTTAACATGAATAGTTTTATTCGAACGAGTTTTGCAGGACAATTATATGACGATTATGACTTTATGTCGCATTGACTTTTTCTTTTGACTGTCGAGGAACATTACAATAAATTAAATATTTGTATTCGCTATTCAACATAAAGTGGATAGTCGGTTCATATTGTTGTACCTACAAATATTTAGTATCTATGTTTTTATGTTTTGTTAAATGTATGAATAAATTACAGCAAAAAAATATTTGAGTTAATGTCCCGGCTAAATATATGAGACGCCCATTTTATGACGACATTTATATCAAGAGAAAGTAAACATAGTTAATGTTAAGATCCGATGTAATCCTTTTAGATCGTTTTATTTAAGGTGACTGTGCACGGGCGAACTAACGTTTGTAAAAAAAACATATAATTACGTCGGGAAAAGCTATGTTCTGATTTAAAATGGATTAATAACCATTTTTTTATTTTTACTGGATAAATAATATAAAACGCTTCTTTAAGTTTAATAATGAAATATTAAAGAATAAGATTTATATTTTTAAATTTTTCATCTGTCCGTTTACGCTTATAAAACCATCATTTTTCATATTCACTTGCCTTAAAAACAGCAATAATCTATATTTTATGGTGTTCGTCTGCAGCGATCGTTAGCATAATATTACGATCGTGTTATTTCGATCCTTTTTTTCCATTCGGTTCTTTCAGACTAGTAGTCATAAATCATTTCGTACTTATGCCACCGATACGAGGCAATTCTGAATCAATCCATCCACTGTTCCTCGCTAGAAGACCAGTGTAACTCAGAGCTCATATCATATTAGGTAAAGTTGTTATTGATCTGAGGGGCAAAATTATACTAGCGATTGGTGAACCGAGTCGAGAGTGGTTGTAAATAGCTAACAGACTTGTTAATGCATGTTAATAGTCTCAATTAGAACTGTTCATCGATGATTGCGAGTTAATCAACTGCCATTTACGTTTTAAATGGAACCATGTACGGCATACTAAACATATTTTATAAAAAAAAAACCTTTTCAAGACAACACTTTAATATATTGTATAAGAAAACGCTTTTGAAGCGTTGTCCGCCTTTGTGTATAGTTCTGTTGAGGTTAATCTTTGATTAAGTCCACAGTTTATGTTAGATTATTAAATTGTTATAATACTTATAATATAACTATTAGGCGAACAATGTTTACCTAGACAGACATAATACATACATAACATAATCTTATCTTTGACGTTCACCGTAAGTCTCATAAGTTTTGACAACCTTCATCCTGTAAATTTGATAATTTAAAACCCTTTTTATCAATCGTCGATATGCCGAAGATGGAAAATTTAAGTGTTCATTACTACACTAGCAACAGTAGTGTTAACTTTACTCTTCGGACTAGGCTTGCCAGATCGATTGACCCTCATATCGGAAGAAAAAAAATATTTTTCGGGGTTTTGAGACTGGTCGGGAGAAATAAAAATAAAATCAAACTAAAGAAACTGACTTAAAAATATTATAAAATCAAGAACATTGAAAATTATTGTTACATACAAAAACTATCATAAAATGGTTTTCTCATTACCCATATTATTTATATTATAAAAAAATCAACAGTTTTATATATTTTTTTTATTTTTGGTTTGCCACTTGTATAATTACTATTACTTTTAACAGCTTTCAGCATTGTTTGACCTTTTTCGCTGTAGGCGACTTGAAACTTAAACAGTTTTCATTTAAATTAGTCGTATCATTAATTCAGCTTTTATTAGGTCCATACTCATTAGGTTTCTGTCTTGTGTGTAAAGGTTATTCAGTTATTATTATTATTATATTCAGTAAACTCACAGTCACAATATGCAAATTTTTGTTTTATACAAATGAAGTTGTTTTTTCGGGAGATTTTTTACTTTGTCGGGAGTTGGGAGGCCATACAAAAATTCGGGAGAAGCCCGCCAAATCCCGACCATCTGTCAACCCTACTTCGGACAGTAGCAATTTACGCCCAAACATAATAATCAGCTTTTTCCACTGGACTCCAAAGTAGGGCTTGAAGACAAGTACATTAAAATAAAACTTAACAGGTTACACCTTAATCGAGCCAGCTAAATCTAGCCAACAGCAGTACAAACGCGCAAATTACTAAAAATTAAGACACGCTGACATTTTTACGAAACACCTTTTTCATGTTTATGAACTATTTGCAGCCAGTGCTATTACTTTTATTGTGGCGTCTGTCATTTGATTTAGAACCTTAACGTTAGTGATGCATGGTATATTCCCGGTTGCCTTTTTCGTGGGATCTTAGATCTAGACTCTTCTACAAACAGGTTTTCTTTTAAATAGGTCCCTTCCTTATGTACCCTGCGGCTCGTCAGAACTCTTTGATGATAAGAATTTATTAAGGATTACCTTAACGGGATGGAACTCTACAAGGTGTTCTAGTACAGGTAGGTATTTAAACTTTTTCCACATGCCAGATAAAAGTAATTCTTATATCGATGGTATAAGGACTTTGACAAGGAATACATTTCTCACTTTATCTTTACGTGCTTGTTTTATAAATGAAAGTTTTTGCAAGGAATACCGCGCTGTGTTTTACTTGAAGAATTAATTCACTTAACATAACTTGAATTTGAAGTCTGGTTTATTTTCATACAGCGTCTTGTTAGTTATTAACTGTGGACATTTGAAGTGGTTTTTCATTTAAATATAGTTCAGTTATATCTTAGTCATTCAAATGATACCCAAGTATGGTTATGATTTTAGTATGCTATTGCTATCAAATTGCAATTGAGATTATCAAGACTACCATAATATTCATTGGTTAATCATAGTCGTATTTGTTAATTGGAATTATATATACTTAATATGTAACCATTATTTATTTATTTATTTATTTATCTGGGATTAAAATTCCATGTTCACAATTTTTAATTTATTGACACCATTTATTGTGAGCCATAGCCATGACAGGGTGAAATTGTTATTACTGTAGGTACTCTTACATGAGTAAGAAGTAGTAGCTAAGTCTTGTATTATCACACTGAGCAACAATTTTAGATTCCGTCGCTGGGCCCACGGCAAAAATAGTACTGTTTGTCCAACAGATGCCCTAAAATGGGACAGCCATTAAAAAATCACCTTGTATGGCGCACCATGGCGTATTGAATGGGTTCACTCAATTCAGCCCCGTCACAACTACTAGCTGATAATTTCAACAAATAATTCCTCGATATCAGACCTTATCGTATCATTATCATTACCTTCTCCTAGACATCGATATAATCGCCCACAATCACGGACAACGACATTATGGTATATTTAAGCGATTTTAAAATTACGATACACCGTCTATCTAGTTAAATTAAGTAACGTTATGTCAGAACGCAGATCAATGGCCTACAGCTTGTTATGATGCATAATATATAACTAGGGTTGACACCTGCTCGACGAATATTAATATGAGCTGTCATAATTTGTAGTTGTGAGACTGATATTGGGACTTCATGTTTGTATGTTTGGCGACCGGTTTAGCCTGGCGGATGGTGAACCTGCCTGCAAACGTATCCTGAGTTCAAATCCTGGGTAAGGGCAAATATTTATGTGATGATGAACATTTGTTTCTGAGTCTGGATGGTTTCTGTGTAAGTACTAAACTTGTCGTAGTCAAGTACTAAGCTCAATAAGGCTTGTGTTATGGGGTAGCAATAAAACAAGCCTTTTATATTCAGTGGGATTAGTCTGATTTGTATAAGATTATCTCGTAATAGTAAAAAAAAACGAATAACGGCACTGTTAATAGTAATTCTTTTTATAGCCATTCCTCAGTAAAACAATAAGTAAATTACAGTCGATTTCTCCAATATCTATACAGACAAGCTTTCAAAAATATCTACACATGTGTCTTATAAATGTCATTGACAGTAAAGTCTCTGTGTAGATATTTATGAAAGGTTGTCTGTGTAGATATTAGAGAGCTCGACTGTAACTACAGTATATTATTTTATGTTTGACATCGACAACCCTATGTCAATGCCGACGCGGTCAAAACAATAATCATATTATGACTTTTAAACTTAAATCGTAGTTTATTTCAGTGCTGATTTTTGTAGTGCTCAAATTGTAGACGAATAATCAAGTCGGTGGTACATCATTCAATATAAAAAAAAATCGTCATCATTAACTCAAAATTAAAAAATGGCCGTTTTAAACACCTACTTTACTTCTTACCTTTAAATGTTTTAAGCTTTAATCACATGCTTGCATGCATCGCTTTAGTCACATGAACGTCTGATCCTTAATGCTCATTCGTTTTTTCACCAACATTATTGTTTTAAATTATAAAGTACAGTCGGCAATGAACGAAATTCAAGCCGATGAACCTAGTCCTATATTTGTATCGGAACGTAACAACATGGTATTACAAAATCGATTTTTAGGATGTAATAATACGTGCGTATAATTGCGGTATTACCAAATTAAAGCATGTAATATATTATTTCAATACATCAGTTCTTTATGCTCGTAAATGGTGATCTGTCCTGCAATTTTTGTCGGTGTCTGTACAATAAAATTGATACTTAATTTAATCAGGGTTGGCAAAAAGTTTAACGATGCTTAGTTAATACGCACCGTTTACTGGAGGTGTTATTAAGTGTGTATTCACTTCCATTTTAGTCGTAATGTCTTTCCATTAATTTTTTACTTTGAATTTTCTGTTCTAGGAAGTATAATCTTCACGCCAATGGTTATCACCCGGTTATTATAAAAAAAATACTAGTATTGATTACGTTGATAATATTTTCATTATATAAAGGAATTCAGTATTATAATATTAATGTATTCTGGTTTTTGCTTTCCAATTAAATTATAACTAACGATAGCTCTAACACCTCGTATCGTTTTATTATTATTAGTTATTCAGAAAAATTAACATATTCGTGGTTTTATAATTCTTAATGTATTCCATAATTGCGTATGTGTACCCAAATTGACGACCTGTTCTTTTTGACATGTATTGTGTTCTGTTCTGTTATATGTAATAATGTATCGTGTAAGTGTTTTGGTGTTATTGTATGCTGTAAACTTACATTGACTTTTAAATGAATAAATGAAAATAAATGAAATGAAAATAAAGAAAAACGACTTTAGGTATTAGAATAAAGCCCTTATTGACCACCCCAAGGCAAGTTGAAATGAGACACTGTGAAGGCAGGAAGAAATCTTATACCTACTTTATATGAATAATCAAAACATTTTTTTTAAATCGTAAAGCATTAAATTATTTCTTAAATTATGATCACACACACGTGATTACCATACATCAAACATGATTATCGACGGTAATCAATCCTTTACAGTTTTTGCTCATCCGATTTCTTATTAAATTTCTACTACATTAATATAGACGTCGTTACATATTCAGTTCGAGATTTCGTCTAGGACATTAACTCTTAGTTTATCTTTATATTTTTTGCATCAAACATGCAAATACCTACGCAGTAAAATTTTAAGCGTTATAGCAATGGTTTAAGAGCTAGTTTTCCACTGCAAAAGATTGCCTTATCTAGTCGGAGATAAATATGTCTGTCAATATTGTTGGCAAGCTAATTAATAATCCTGCAGCGTGGTCTGTTGATGTCTTCAGTAGCTATTGACCCTCGGCTAGGGCTACAGTATAAAAAACCGGACAAGTGCGAGTCGGACTCGCCCACCAAGGGTTCCGTACTTAATTACAAATGTACAGTTTTTCAGATTTTTCCCTGTGTTGCGGCTTGCAACACCGAAACGAAGATCGCGCCCAATTAGATGACAGCATCCCGCGCATGCGCACAGCAGCGCCGAAGTTTATAAATAGCGCCACGCGGGCCACCATCTTTCCTTTTTTGCATTGTATCAAAATCAGGCACACGCGCGTCACATACATACAAATATTCTTTGAGAGACTTCAGAGTAAAACTATAAAATGGTAAAACCCAGTTTTATTAAAAAATAACCTTATGTTATGTCCCAGACACCCTGCCTGCACTTGTGGTATAAGACGATATTACTTGCCAAATTTCATAGTTCTCGGTCAACGGAAAGTACCCTATAAATTTTGATTCCCTCGAGAGTGTCAAAATATACGGTTTTAGCGGCACAGCTAAACAGCCGTATCTTTATTTTTTACTTTAAAATAGAAGTTTTTTCACAGCTCAAAGATAAAGAGTCAGACAGAAGGATAACAAAGTGATCCTATAAGGGTTCCGTTTTTTCCTTTTGAGGACCCCTAAAAACGAATAGGTAACAAAAAAGGTGAACAAAAATGTTGCATGTCAGATAGCCACACACATACGACAATATTAATTGTCATCTGATGGTGAAAATAACAATCAATATGGCCAAAGGCTGATTCGAGAATTAACCCAATTAGCCTGCTGGTGTGTTGTTGTACCTACTTCTACTAAAGTTGTAATTTCTACTTAAGTTTTTTGAGGTAGGAATTGTCCTAGTTCATGTTCTCCCTTTACCGTAAGGGCATAGCTAATTGTGTAAGCGGGATGCACTGATATTGGTTTGCGATCAGTTTATATCAAATGAAATTGTTAGTTGCAAAATGTAGACCCTACACTTATCTACTTAGTATTCGTTCGAGTTGCGAGCGCAAGGTGTTAACTAGTTTGTAAGCCATTTAGCCGAGTCAAGGCCAAGAATTCTGCCTTTCTAGTAAAAGGCATACCGGTATAGTGAAAAACCTTTTCAACATGCTAAGTCAAATTCAATCTTATTTCAATGTTATAAAGACTGTGACAGAGAAAAAAACTCACTACATCTGTCCTTATTTAATGCTTCACTAGGATATTCCTGAGGTTACTATAGTGAAGATGCCTTCGATGTAGGAACGTCGTGATTCGTGAACAGATTCAGCTAATCCAGTGTAAATCATTGTACCTAGTTTTTTCACCTTATTTTATTAGGTAGGTAGGGTTATTTCCCCTTAAATTGACTTGGCAGTTATTCCCTTCAGTTAACTAACCTATTCACCATCACGCTACGCTTGTAGCGCTACGCCGTAGCCCGTAGCAGCTTAATATGGTGCGAAAAGCACCCATTGGGCTCTAACGCTTTTGAGTCGTGATTGGCACTCAATGGGTTGAGTTAAATGAATTTGCGCCCTAGAACGTCGGTATTCGACACATCACTCAGCGGTCGTCGCCTGTTGTCGGCGATGTCACGAGACCGCGATAAAGGACGGCTTTTCCCACTACATCGCCACCTCGACACTAATGTATTCTATGCTGCAGGAATATTGAACTTCAATAGTCTTGCTATCACGTGCCCTTACGTTAGTGCAAGTAATAAAATGGCAACCGTGCTACGCCCGCTGAACAGTTATATTTAAAAATGTGCACAAAGCGTGTTGTGAGTTTTTAAGTGTTGCGTACACGTACTATATCCTGGCATGAAGGGATCGATCAGACTTGGACTGCGTCGCGCAGGCGTAGGTAATTTTGCGCGACACAACGCGCACGAAACCATGCGAATCGAGAGTCGAGTGTGGAAGCCAGCGAACTTCTCTTCCATCTTTCTTTTCATTCATATTCGCTTATCAACACGCGACGTACACATCATATTGGAATGCGAAGCTAAGGTAGCTCGCATCGACCTCGCATTACAAACTTGAAGTGAGAAAATATCTAGCCGTTTCCCGTCGCACAATACAGACATTAACGCAGCATCCCGGCGTCAGGGCTCGGAGACATCGCTTAGCGAGTAATGGAAGCAATTTGTGTCACCCTCTAGAAAGTCCAAGACACAGTGCGCGGTCACGCAATACACCAACTGGCCAGGAATGTAAATTGACCACTTGTTCACGATAATCCGAATGGTTAATACACCAATGAACGAGGATACACTTGCTGCGACAATTTAAAAAGGAGTACGAGGCTTTCTAATTAAAACTACATTTGTTTGTGCTCTTCCTATTTGGCTCCGGTTATGGTGGTGGTGGTGGTTTGGTCCGTTATCGGTTGCGACTACGGCTGGGCCCAGCCACGAGTTACATTTTAACGAGTCTAAACTAAAATGGTACCTGTCAGGTAAATGTGTAATTAATTATCCGTGCGCGTTGTAAAGTAAAGACAATTCAACAGTCATTTATTGAAGCGGAAAATGACAGTTGATTTGCCCAATCGCTCGTTCAAATGGTCTGTTTCCATGACGTTCGAAACGTATCTACCTTTTGTCAATTGAAACAGACTATCAAGAAGAGTGGGTACTTCAGCCATGCGTATCAGAAATGTCGGAAGTTATTTTAGTTTTTATTTACTAAGTACACCTAAGCACAATTGTAAAGGATATATGATAGGTATGGTAACATACCTTGCACGGAATTATAATTGTTTTGTAACCAAATAAAACCATTCGTCGCACTCGCGGTATTCAATTTTGTACAGTGTAGTCCAAAGAAGTGACTGTGTTATATCGACAACAGTCTAGCGTGCTAGACACGTGCTAACAACTATGAACTAACCTTTAACCTAACGTAATTCAAGGTGATATCGACCCATTTGACATATCAATGCACTTTTCGCGCCCACGGACGGGACATCAAGACAACGAATGTTGACCAACTTTCTAGTTGGTCGGACTTTACATGGAATTCGCATTGACTGACAAAATGTGAGTAAAAAGTTGTTTATAGAAACCGTTCATGCAATATTTCCGTTCCCCATATCAAAGATATTGATCTAGTAAATCTCTATACAAATGTTTGCCTTATCTAAGTATTTGCTAGCATATTTGCTCATCATGCTTGATTGTTTGATTTGATCGAACATTGTTTTCATTTCAATTAACATTCTGTTAGACTGGATTAATCGTAAATATTTCGACAACATTACGAACATTCCTTTTTAATAACGTGATATCGATACTCAAACGTAATTTAGGAATAATAATTCAGGCAATGAGAATGTTCCACAGTATTTCAATGCACTGTGAGGGATAGTGATACAATTAATACTATTAAATACAGTAGCCTCTCAGAATAATACGGGTTTATTCCCAATTAGATAATTAGGATGTTTTTTTTTAATAAGTATACAGAAATTTAGGTTCCTGTTATTCCTGAGGACATAGCCAAAGTTAACAACTATAACGCCTAAGTTTTGATTGAGCTCAAAATGCGCATAAACGGCGTTCATCTTGTAGAAATAGTTGTGATTAAATCATAATTTATGGGTACAAAAAACTGTTGAATATCCACAAAATACACGACTTAGTATTTTTCCAGACTGCGTGACTCTTATATTTGATCTTTCTAAAAGTATCCTGTATACTTTTAGAAAGATAGAGATAGCTAAATATCGATTCGAAAAATGTTTTAATTAAGTGACACAAAATTGTACCCATTTATTACTTGATACCTATATTACGAGAATAATATTTCTTTATATCATGGACTTCCGCAAAGTAACGCCTGATTCAATAAATTATTTGATACCTAATTAATTATTGATGGGGTAAAAAAAACTTTATTTCGTATTTGCTACCTATATGTTATTTTCTCTATTACATATATTTATTAATCGCCAGTCCTTTGATTACTGTAAATACCTACATACTTATAACAAATAAATCACCACTTTTAGTCAGTATTCAAACTTAACCCAAGCTGCAGTTACAGAGCCACACAGAATTTCATAACTAAGGCTGTTTAACGCGTTCAAGCTGTCCTGTAGCTATTTGTCAATTGGTGAAGTGTAATGAACCATTATTACACAGAGGTGCCAAGAATACCTCATAAACAAATTATGTTATTTCAGTAATCTCACAAAAAAGCATCAGTAAGTTTGTCTTGCACGAGTATGACGTGCACGCATACAAATATAATTACACTGTCCTGCGGCGCAACGTATAACTTTGTGAGAACTTATATATAATTTATAGTACAACTTAATATCGATGCTAAATCCGACTAAATTTGGCTTATTTCGAAACCCGTAGGAACCACTAGACTATGAAGCCTCAAAACAGGTACATCGTATGAAATAAGACGTAGAATCGAAGGCCACATTTTTACGGGTCGTTGCGGCCCATCCTCGCATGCGTGGATCTGTACAAGATAACACGAGCTGTAACGAACCTGTGAAAATGCGTCCTAAATATACTCTTTAGTCTGCCCATCGATTACGTACGAGTTGTTACGAGTCTCAGGGTGAAATTAGTAAGAAACTAGGGGATAAAATATCCAAATGAAATATAAATACTTATATATATATATATATGTATATTTCATTTTCAGTCATCCCTGTTTTTGGGTGACGTTATAATAATACTTATATTCAAGCAATCCACAACACAGTTGTGTGTAATCCCAATTAATTTGTCTTTTACGTTTCCCGTAGTAAAAGGAGATGGTGCAAACTATTACCAGCGATAAGTAATAATTTCTAACAAGATCATATTCTCAGCATTACAACGAGTCCCTTTACGATCACATCTCTTAATAAACATTAAACAATATGTTTTATACCACAAGTTTTTCAATACATTTATCTGATCAGCTCACCTCCAGAACCCTTTTGGAAGAAGAAAATATTAGCGCTACATTGTAATTCAAACCAAGTCTAGATGCTAATGGCAAACCAGTGACAACATCTTTAAAACTAAAATACCTTAGTGTCTGATCAAATGCATGCTAAAAGCAGGCTTACTGCCGCTGTTTAAGTAGCAGAGTCGTTTGCCTTTCGTAAAGGAGTTACATCCTTTACTATACAATGAATGGGGATATATTGAAAAGGGCGGACAACGCAAATTGTTTAAGGCACATGCAAAACGTTGATTAAGTATAATCATTATTACTTGTCTAAATTTATAAGGATAAATGGATTTCTTAAGTATTTGTGAAATTCTATAACTCTGTTATTTGAATTGATTGGCGCTTTATACAATATTTTATCGCGGAATCTCTAGTCAATGCCCGTGTTATACAATATACAGGGTATCTTCTTACTTAGTTTTTTTATTGAGTAAATATACATCGCCCAACTACACCTACATAGTTCGTTTTATTTCAATCAACTTTTTCTTGTTGTTAATCTGTCCCGGTTAGCCAGGACACAACAGTTAAAGAGTTTCTTAGAAAAAATACAATAAATTGAACTCCCATCATGCTCAGGAAAGGACCCACCATTGAAGGAGTTCACCAATTTAACAGAAATACGCGTTAGTGGATTTAAACCCCATAAAATCCCAGTTTTAAAAAGTGACTCAGGAGACGTTGCGTAACCATGGCAACGAGCAAAAAAAATGTTGATTTGCCCTCATATTATTACGAGGAAAATTTTGTGAGATTGCAGCCTTGTAAGTTTATATGTAAATTGGTAATCTCCAGAACCACCTATCCGATTTCAATAATTATTTCACCTGCGTGTAGAATGGACTTTTTGAATGGTCATGGGATATATTATGTTATATTTTACGTGCTGCGTTCCTGAAAAGGCGGGCGAAGCCGCGCAGGCAGCTAGTTAAGTAGGTACGAAGCGTACACCTTCAAAGGTAAATGATAAATTACACATACATATGAGCCATATTGCTTGGCCTCGAATGGAACTTTTTTGTATCTTTCAGGAAACACGCATTCATAAACTCTGTATGGAAATTGCGCAAACTGGGCAAAATCGTAAAGCGTTTCCGCTAAGCGTTTTCCCAAAAATGATGACCAGCAGGGTCATTATAGTCATTACGTAACTTTTCCAAAAAACGTTGGGACCTTGGGACACATCAACGATATTTTTTTTTTAATGACATTCGTCTTGTTTTAACGATCGTATTAAAAGTTACGCAATTACACAGCTGTATGTATATTTAGCTGAAAACAAGAAGAAAATAAGCAACATATTTGACACTTTCAAATATTTGACTTTTATTATTTCGTAATAATCTTTAATATATGTACTTGTCTAATTAAATTTAAATATTTAACTGTCATTTCTAGTGATTTATGATGTCCATTGCTAATGTCACCAAAAGAACAGAGGTATATTAATTCTGTAACAAAAAGTTAATTATCTGCGCATGCCCATATCGTTGCATAAATAACAGCAGACAATCATTGCTTAATGAAATCGATACTAATTCGGTTTGAATATAACTATTGATTGGCAGTTACCGATTAAAAGTAGTAATTTTACTCTAATCAATAACGTCATTATCCACATGAAAACTCTGTTAATAACCCTCACATTGCTCTGTATCTTGTAATTGTTGTAACAGTTAACTTATAGACTAGAACCGCCAAGTAATATATGAAATACTTTGTGACTATTAAATCTTACACAAACAAAATTTCCTGTTAAAAAATATATCGTCAAAGTCAACTACCTCGTCGATTGAGCTATTTGATTGGCAGTTGCTATAGATAATAGTTATTACTGGCTTTTAATGAGTTGAGGCTGTCATCGGATTAGACTCTCCTCGCAAAAACTACACCCACTGCGCCTAGACACGGTCCATGGAAGAGAAGCGTAAGTCATAGAGACTGACTGACTCTACATTCTTTTTTTGTAATCAGTGCAAGACCGATAATGAGTGATTAACGTAAAAACAAGGTAGATGACCGCAGCCAATGGTCGGATATGGTTCATCCATATTGCCATACACCTAAGTATTTATTTGACTTATATATAGATTTGGACAATAATAGATTTTGTACAAGTAATAAATAATACCATACAAAAATGGACCAAAATCTGAAGTAGGACAGTTAAAAAAATTGTACTAATAATGATTTGTATTTTCACTGTGCACGGAATTTGTTTTCACAAGAATCGCATTTGTGCCAACCCTTGAAAAAAAAAGCTGCAAACTGTTAGCTAAATAAACTTTAGAAAATAAATATTTTTAAATGCTATGATAACCACGCAGTACGAGTATATTATGAAAATAAATGATAGGTTTACCAAAAGAAAAAAACAATAAAAATTTGTAACTGGAAAGTATAAAAAATTACAGGTCACTATTTAAGTCATAAGTACCTACTTTAATATCACCATGTATACACATTTTTTTCACCTCGACGTGCCACTAAAGCGCAGGTAATCAACAATAGGCATGACATGTCTGCTCGTTGTTCAAGGGCGAAATGACCGCAAATTAAGGAAACAGTAGACCACGGTACCTCATTTTTGCCACGTTTTCGTTAAGTTACGTCACCACTGTTTTTTTTAATAGCATATATCGTCGCTTATCTAAAACAAGTCGGTATTTCGAAATAATCCGTTTTGCTACTAAGTATAAGACTAGACGCAGAACACGTTAAAGTTTATCGTGACTAAGACTTACGTGTTCTAATTCAAAAAATTGCCACCGTGGCAGCATTGTGCCGTTATGCCATTGGTGGAGTGTCGACGTCATTTTATCTGGAAGACCGTCCGTAGGCCAGATGAGCCATAGCGATCGACGCCGTCACCACGTTTTTTTGTTGACTACTGGCACATCCCCAAATAATTCGTTAAAACACATCAATTTGTTTGTACAACAGCGGCATTACGCGAAATAGCTCAGTGGAACACTAGCGAAATTTTTTGCAATATAGGATTATTCATGGATGGGACACTTTCCGTTAAACAGTAAGTACCGATGTTTTGACTTAACAACAAATAAACGAGTATTCACGAAAATAATGAAAGTTGGCTTGTTCATGTAAGCAAAATAAGCCCCTATACTACATAAGATTTACTTCATTATTGGTATACTATACGAATTTGGACTATGTTCATCATAAATATTATGCATTTAGTTTCTTGATTCAAAACGAGAAAAGCCACTATAAATAGATAAGCAGCACGATAATAAACTTATTTAGATGTTATATGTATTGCAAAAAAGGTATTTATGTAATTATATCAATTAAAATAATAATAAACAACACAAGCCTTATTGAACTTAACTATGAGCCTAGTTCGATTTGTGTAAGATATAATTAACCTCTAATATTTATTTATTTTGTAATATCAAAAAAGATAAGTATAAGATACATACCTACTACATGCTCCATGTACATGGGGACTTCAATTACTCGTGTGCGTCTCATTATTGTATAAAAAGTGGTATAATAACAATAATAATAATATTTTTATTATGGACACTATTTAATTTTAAGGGTTTGTCCTGCCTCACTTTCGTGGATGAATTTGTGTCAAAGATTCAGTAACTCTTTCAGTTGACTATATTATACTTTGGTTATAGAAATGAACACAAGAACTGGAAAAAATATCCGAAATCTGCTTTGGTTTTGCTGCGGGTAGCCTCATTTCTGATGCGATCGCGCAGAGAAACTCCCAGCATAGCCCTCTCCATTGTGCCCTTTGGGTGACCCCGAGAGCTTTCAGCTGGAACTCCAAAACCGTTTCCATTGCCTAGGTTTTGTGGAACCTGTCCGTGCCACTGGGTCTATGTTCTTCGAGGCCCAGCGGGCCAACAGGACTAAAAGGCTCTCTTGCTCCACTCAGAAGCTCATTAAGGAAAGGAGTCAAATGATTCTGCAGTCTTCAAACGATGCGACTTTATACCGGCAGCGAAATAAACAGATCTCCAAGTCCTTTACCCGCGGGGATCTGCGCCAATTCACTACGAACCGTATTGAAGAGGCCATCGAGCGAAATAAGGGCTCTAATGTGTTCGCACGAGATCTCGATCGAGTCTATTGGGCAGAGCCAGCTCGCAAGGTAAAAAACTGAGGACTGGAGAGTCGTTTTTTCCAAACCTGAGCTTTTGAGTGAGTACGTTTTTACACGTCATACATATCGTATACACGTCAACTCGCAGACCCGAAGTTGGTCTGGCGGAAGACCCTAGCTAGACCAACCCGACACTTTACCGACGATATCCCGGACATCAGCCTGTACGAGATTAGAATGGCTCTGAAACAGCTTAAGAACAGCAAGGCACCCGGTGAAGACGGAATTACAGCCAAACTCTTGACGGCGGGTAGAAAACCGATCCTTACGACCCTTCAGAAGTTGTTTGACACCGTCCTACTGGAAAAGAGAACGTCAAAGGCGTGGAACAGAGGTAAGGGGTGCTGTTCTTCAAAAAGGGGAACAAAACCCTGCTGAAGAATTACCGTCCCATCTCACTTCTGAGCCATGTTTACAAGCTGTTTTCAAGTCATTGCGAATCGCCTCGCATGCAGGCTTAGTGACTTCCAGCCTCCCGAAAAAGCCGGTTTTCGAAGAGGTTTTAGTACCGTAGACCACATTCATAGGTTATACAGAAGACTGGAAAGTAAAACTTGCCTCTCTGCTTAGCGTTCGTGGAGAAAGCTTTCGATTCGATCGAAACTTGGGCTGTACTACAGTCTCTCCAGCGGCGAAAAGTAGACTGCCGCTATATCGAAGTACTGAAGTGTTTGTACGAGAACGTCACTATGTCAGTCCCACTCCAGGATCGGAGCTTCAAACGTATTCCGCTACAGCGGCGTGTTAGGCAAGTGAATGTTATTTCCCCAAAACTGTACACCGCTGCAATGGAGGACGTTTTCAAGACTCTAGACTGGAGAAGGCTAGGCATCAACATCAACGGCGAGTACATCAATCACCTTTGGTTTGCTGATGATATAAGTAGTCTTGGCTGAGATCATGGAGGACTTGAGTACTATGCTCTATGACCTCAGTAAAGCCTCCGAGCGAGTTGGTCTAAGGATAAACATGGATAAGACAAAGATCATGTCAATCGGACACTTTCAAGACTTCTTCAGACTTTCAAGTTAGATAGGTCCAACTTTGAGTAAGAGTCCGACTCGGATGGGCAGCATCCGGGAGCCTACGGCACATCTTTTCGTCCAATACTTCGCAATGTCTCAAGAGGAGAGTCTTTCACCAGTGTGTGTTGCCACTACCTCACTGTGTGATGACGTATGACACAGAAACGTAGACGGTTACCTCATAAGAAAGCTCAAAGTCACCCAAAGAGCAATGGAGAGGGCTATGCTGAAAGTTTCTCTGCGCAATCGCAAATCGCTAAACTTAAGTGGCAATGGGCTGGGCACATTGCACGTAGAACCGATGGCCGTTGGGGCGGAAAGGTTCTGGAGATGTGACCACGTACCGGATGGCGCATCGTAGGTAGGCCCCCCTCGAGGTTCAAAGATTTCAAAGATTCAAAGATTTTTATTTTGCTCGGAATGCAGTTACATAGTTCTTAAAAATACAACATAATCATCCAGTGCATTCAGCCTGCGTGCAGGCGTGCAAAACATTTTTATGGAGCCTTACAGTCCATAATAATATATTATCTATCTATCTTTGAATCTTTGAATCTTTAAAAAAGAGTTACTAATTTACATCCATACCAAGTGTTGTAAACTAAACTATACCGTTATTGTCTATATAGTTTAAGTATTATTGTGATGTATGTCGTTTAAGGCCATTATTGTCCATATTAAAAAATAATATTTGAGAAACAAAGCAAAATAAGTCAGTATTCTTTTAATATTTTATATATACGTTTGTCTTAAAGACAAATAATACACTATTAGACGTTAGTACACATAAAAACTTATCCAAAGTATATAAATATCGTGTCACAACTCTAAACTGTAGTACATTTTTGAGTTTTTTTTGTGTAGTTTTTTGTTGTTTTCTTTTCATTTTCTTGGGTTTAAATAACTGGATGACAGAGGAAACTGTGACTAAAAGAAGATTTTAAATTGGTTATCTTAATAAAAAAATATAACAATATCTTTTTTGTGTTTTTTTTAAACCTCTGCCCTGAAAAAACACAGTTTTTGAGATACAGAGTTGTTTTAGATAAGCATCGAATTATGATTATAGTTTTTACAAAATTTAAAGTATTCAATTGGGGTTACCTCTGGGTTACCTATGTTTTACCAAAAAATGTTCGACAAATGTTCACTTCTCAAAATTTTCTTCGTAGAATTTCATTTGTCAAATAATCGTTTGCCAAATTAACACTTGACAAATAATTCTTACGAAAACCTAATGATTGGCATATTCATGTTTAAGCAATATCTCGTTTACCAACTGGTACTTTGACCAAATTTAATTCAGTCAAATATGTTAGTTGGTATAATATGTTTTAACCAAAATAAAAACACGCAAAAAGACGTTTTTGCGTTTTGTGTAGAAGTCGCAACTCTAACCTAACCGACAGCGTGTCGACGTCACGCCGCTTCGCCAAATAATACAATTGTTACGATTACCGTTTTTTTTAGTGCGGGGGGCTTCGCCCCCCGAGCCTCCCTTTCGAGGCTGCCCTTACCTAATTTAACGCCCTTGCCTACCAACCTACCTAACCTAGTTGATACAGTTTATCAAATATGATTATATCAACTGTACATTAGATGAATTGAGCATTATAAACAGTGGTTAATATAGGAAATATGCATTATACTTAATGTATGTTAAATTAAATATTATTATATAAAATTATCTGTATATTATTATTATTTAAAGGACCGTGCCGTTTTATTATTAGTATTTTGGTAAAATGTTATAACCCAAACAAATGTGATTTATGTCTATTTATAGTTTGCCATAACATTAACTTGACTAAATGTTTATTGTCTAATGTTTTTTTGCCTTATTAAAGCATTTGCTAAAAGATCAAATGCCTTATTGCAATTATTCGTAATAATATTTTGCTGAATGAAAATTTGACGTAATGAAAAGATTCGTATTATAATTGTGCCAAAGTTTGCATTGGCAAACAAAATAGTTGCTAAAATTTGGGTACTCTGCGACACAGTCATAACTCATAAGAAGGTAATCTACCACTTATCGACTTTAATACTTGTACAACAGGGTTCATAAGTGGTACCTAGACCACTTTCTTGACTGAATACGTTACCTACATTTTTTTTTTCTAAGAAAATTAGTTATTTTTGTGACATTAACAGCTACTTTCAAAATATCTTTGAGCTACTTTATTTATTTAATCGTATGGCATACATTATTTTGGCCTTTAAAGTTTTGTCACTCTCAATAACACCAAGTTACATGACAGGTTTTTTGCATACGCATATTTAATGCGTCGTATAGATCGCAGATATTCGTCGCTCGAGCCTCAGGACCATTATAATGGCCACATTATGGCTAGCAATGGCGTAAAAAATAAACGAAAACCTTTATTGTCAATTCAAATGCATAGTATCTGCTTACTTATCTGTAGATCAACCCTATATTACCCCATATCATTATGTTCCTATTGTCTCCCTAGAGCCGTATTTTCACCAAGATATCAGATTAATTCCCACGTCTGGACAATTTGCCAACGTTACAATATACAATCGATATAAATTAGCAATTCAGGCGAGTGGCACAAACTCACTATAATTTGCTTGCAAACACAAACTAATAACTTAACATCCATTACGATACGGCTAACGGACTATATGGACCAAAGGTCGTTGTTAATTTGTGAAGTTGATTTAAAGCTATGTCAAGGTAAGAAATGTTGTATATTGGAGTTCCTTAATCAGGTATGCAGCTCATGTCATAGTTGGGTGACAGTGAATGATTCCTTTGTAGCGCGAGCATGTCGGCCGAATTTACATATTTCTCATCATCTGGTCGGCAACGTCTGATATAATTCTCCCAGCAATGTGTACGTAATGTTAGCAGAACTTCCATGAGACTGCGAATAGTCTATGATGCTCGAGGTTGTCGTTTGTCGCTTGGATAAAATGCCGGACTATAAAATGCGTTATAAACGACAATGTTAAGTATATTTCACTTTCTGTGGAGTCAAATAGAGTCTATAACTTGCGCAATTGATAGGTCGGGGGTTTGGAACTCTTTGGGATATTTAACAGTGATGTAAACCTTGTCGTAAGCTGACTGGTTAAAGCCAGTAAGCTAACCGGTTTAAGTATTTCGTATGTAGTAAGTCAATATCACGACCACGTCACGACAGGGGCAGGGATAATATCACTGATAAATATTGTCACGCGATAAAAGTGACCATCATGGGCCTGGCCTACCATCTGCCGTCACGTGTGTCTTCACTACAGTTATAGCCGCCTGAATTAAGTGACGAATGAAAGATAAATCATCCAACTCCGACACTATGTTCAGAAACAAACGAATGCTTTTAATAAATATCTTGCCTTTATGAATTATGACAATAAGAACCCAAGCCACATTCGCGTACGAATCAACAAATATCGAATTATATCATACGATATATTAAATCGTAGCATAGTTTAACTGCCCAGGCGCTGGTATTCTGCTTTGTCCGATTAGCCGGCCAGGATATTTATTCACAACCTTTCTTGATTCTTCTCACAATAAATAATGCACACTACATCGTATCGTGCTTGAGTTATGCCCGATCTGTGTCCGGGCAACAATGTAAAATGCTCGACTAATTAAAACTTTATCACAGTCACATGTTTACCCGTCTAATTATTGACGTTTGGTTTCTAACGCAATTTAGGCGGATATCAGCGTCCATTGGCAAACGAAAACGCGGGACGGGCGAATCATCAGAGAGTGGAATCATTCTGTTTATGCTTGACTTCTGTGGTCACAATATATGACATGTGATAAGGTTCACGTAAATCTACAACTAGAAAACACGCGAAAATTGTCTTCAAATTGGGACTTCATCAGAAATGCGACCACTGGCCTATATTTAGTCAAATTAACGACATGTGACGTATCGGGGTAAGATTATCTTTGCTTTCACATGAGGGGTGAGCCGTTAGTGACAGGTGAGGTGATATTACCTAGAGGTGATCAGTGAGTTGAAGGCATACGATACGACACTGTCACAAAAGATAAAATTGTTTTAGAGAATTACAGCCCTGAGGTTGAGGTGGGTGAAACATTTTAAGAAGTGCCCGTGAGTGACAAAATCTTATTCTAGTACATCTGAGGCAAGTACAGCAGGCTTAGTGAACACCAGCCCAGTAACATTGCAATATCTCGCGTGATCCCGTCACCGCCATTAGCTACGCCGGCGATATTATAAATCCAGAACCTTCGCCTTTCATTACGCTTTCCAACATTAACGCCATGTTGAAACGATAGCTTGATTACGTATCTTATTTCAGTAAATATTCAAGATTAACTACATCGGAGAACGTTGGCGCCTATTATAATTATATGATATATTTTGGAAGTTCATTATGGCATGTTTACTCCAGACACTTGGAAAATACGGTAGTCTGAAGAAAGTCTAAGACTTTGACAATAAAAACTTGGATGTTCAGTAAGTATAGTTTCTTTCCGAATGACGAAAATTCACTTAACGTGAGATTTTACAACTTCTTTTGTTGCTAAGTATGAAAGTGAAAGATAACAAAGAGACGTCATAAAACTGAACGAAGTGTGACACGTGTACTGGAAGTAGCTATTGTTTGTTCGATTGTTTATGCGTTATTGTTTACAACCTTACTTGAAGATAACAATTAAACAATAGATGTCGGTAAAACAAACTATACCGAGTCGATTTTAGTGTTGGTCGATTCACAACGACGACGTCGTTGCACCACGCTGTAGGATGTCAGCCCGCGCACGAGTTGATGTCAGATTGCTCATGCGTAGAGCGCGCTGCGCACATGCAATAACATCGGTGCCATGTGTAACGACGTCACAAGTTTGTCGCGTCTTTTTGAGTTGCGTCTGGATCGATTTTCATTTAAACCACAGATGACATCTAAAATGTATTTCCTTATGCAATTAAAGATTCATTGTTTACGTTTTTTTTTCACTATTATATGAGTTTTAGAACTATAATAATGTAATAAAGGGCACTGAATTCTTAACCATCTAACCCACAACACAAATTACGAAAATTCACTTAACGTGGGAGTTTTACACTTCTTTTGTTGCTACATATGAAAGGAAAATATAACAAAGAGACGGCATACTGGCCGAAGTATGGCACGTGTACTGCAAATAGCTACTGTATGTTCGATTTTTTATGCCTCGCTTCATCTTTAAGTGCAGCTAATTAGAACATAAATAGGTTTTTGCTTCATAATTACTCCGAGTGCTAAAAGAAGTCGTTATACGGGGATTATTATACAGGGTCTCCAATAAAGTGTTCGTCAAATGTGTTGGTCACTTCGCTGTGTTCTGAATTGATTATTGTTATTGCCAGTTAGTACGTGTCTTTTTAGTGCCTTTTTGCAATTAGCCATTCGCTCACCACTTTTACGATGACATCCGGACATAAAAATTTACGTATATTAAAATGAGTTCAGAGTAATTATAGTATGGTCGATATCCGCGGAGCGGAGTAGATAATTATTACTAACTTTGTTAGTAGATAACTTTAATTGTTACTAACTTTTTATGAGTCTGGGATAATCCATTTTTTTATTATTAATTTATTAAGCTAAATGTTGATTTTTGATGTTTTTTAAGCTTTTAAAAGAGCTGGCGAAAAAATCTTAAAATAGGATATTTTATTCAATAATACATACTTCATTATTATACTCAAAATATAAGTCTACAATGTCAAAATAATTCTTGAAAAGAGTCTTGCTACTGCTTCAAAACCATAAGTGATATTTACGCGGTTTTTCTGAACGCAGCCCAATCCAAATTAATAATTTAATGTTGCAGATTGTTCTACAAATGTTACTAATTGGTACGTGCGCCGGCGCAGAGCGGAGCATATTAAGCTAACGTTAGTGAGCTATCAAAAACATTTTTTTACATATGGGTTCTGGATTACAATACAATATTAAAAAAAAGATAATCAGCTATTACAATTACATCATGCACTGCTCTGCAGCAGCAATTAGTGTCGTTTCATTATTCGTTTATATTTGTACATGTTAAAGAAGGCAATAAAGTCTCAAAAAATTAATTCCATTCTATGATCTGAACAAATGAATTATTTAATTTTGGATAGTGTGTAATCTCCCACAAACCATAAACATTATGTATGTCTTTAAAACTGTTTGTTGCATGACTATGGTTCGTTTTTCGTTGACTTCCTTCTCTGCCAGCCCATAATGGCGTAAGCATGCATTTTATATTTAATAATGGATCTTAACTGATATTAGACATACCTAGTACAATGTGAGGCCTCATATCATCTGTGATGTGATTTAACTTTTACGTAAATCTTTGTGAATAAAGGTTCATACGTATTCCGTCTTCTCATTCCATGTGGTACCTCGACCCACGAGCCCTAATGCGATAACTACCACATATCGCAAACATTCTGCCGACTCCTCGTGTAGACCTAACAGGTGATAGGCCCAGCAATTCATTCCAAGAAGGAATCGAGAAGGCCAGAATCGGCCGCGGGGTACCGGGTATAACTAACCTCAAACTTTTAACCTTTAACTTTGGCACAACGCGACGATAGCAACGACACCGGTCGACAACGAGAATGTCCGGGCTTCATTCCCATTCAAAAGATTGGATGGAATCAGCAATTACTTAAATTGGAAGTTCTGCATGCGACATGCACTCATAATGAAGGGACTATGGGCATCTGTTGAAGGTACGGATACGGATCAAGTTCGAGGCCAGCTTGCTTTGGCTCGAATTTATTTATCTGTAAAACCACACTGCATACAGCACGTTAGGACGGCGGACACCGCTAAGAAGGCCTGGAATAACCTTCAAGATATCTTTGAGGACAAAGGTTTGTTCGGCGTGTCGTGCTACTACGGCAGCTTCATCGCGCTTGTTATGCTGACTACGGCTCCATGCAGCAATACATCGAGGCCGTCACTACGTTAGTAAGCCAGCTAGATGACATCGGTCGGAATATTGCTGATGAAGAGGTCGCAGAGCTCCTTCTATCCGGACTGCCACAGGAGTACGACGTTTTGGTGTCAGGTCTACGAGCCGCTAATCTGTCTCAGTCGCTGACAAGTGAAATGGTGCGAGTTCGCTTTCTACAATAAGATTTTCGTCGCGGGAACAATGAAGTTGCTAACAGGAGCTCTGTTAACTAAGAATAGCTCAAAAAAAAATTGCCACTACTGCAAGAAAGCGGGTCATTTCAAGTCGAAGTGCTTCAAACTTAAATATGACCAGAAGAAAAAGGCTGATAGTGACAAAATGCAGCACACATTGTC
This sequence comes from Epinotia ramella, assembly GCA_947578815.1. NCBI lineage: Eukaryota > Metazoa > Arthropoda > Insecta > Lepidoptera > Tortricidae > Epinotia > Epinotia ramella. The sequence continues at coordinate 8,485,016 of OX388211.1, read as the reverse complement.
CGTGTCAGCGCTCGCTGCTTACAACACTGGAGACTGGGTAGTCCACTCAGGCTGTACGGCAAATTTATGGAAGCATTTCCATTATTCTAAGACTTTTGACAGTAATTTTAGCAGTGTCATTACCGTAGCAAATAATGAAACCTTGCAGTTCAAAGGTATAGGTTCCGTAGAAATTACTTTACCTAATAATACTGTAAGAATGATTGAAAATGTGAAGTATGTCCCAAATCTCTCCACTAATTTGTTGTCTGTGGCTAGATTGACCCAAAAAGGCTATGAGGTTGTTTTTGATAACAGTAAATGTCATATTTATGACACTTGGCAGCAATGTTTAGCCACTGCTTCTAATAGGAAAGGTATTTATGTATTAGATTGTGTTACTAATTTGACTTCACAGAACAAGACTGCTTCAGCGTGTATACTGAGTCACCAGGACACAGTATGTACACAGGAGGGGTTCACTGGTGCGTCGTCGGATGCTACGAGGGAGCATCCATGTGCTCATACAACCTCTGATGTGCCTATGCATATCTGGCATCGACGGCTGGCACACCTTAGCAAAGCAGGTATGTGTGAACTTCGTAATATGTCCAAAGGTTTAAGTTTTAGTGGCCAGGACAGTCCGTTGGCTGATTGTGAAGCATGTATTAAAGGGAAGTTAACACTGTTAAAAGTTTTCCCAAGGGTGAAGCAAAGAGATCGCGAAAGCCTCTAGAATTGGTACATTCTGATGTTTGTGGTCCTATTGAAGCGTGCACTTGGGGTGGTTCACGTTATCTAGTCACATATACCGACGATTTTACTCGTAAAACATTTGGCTATTTGTTAAAATATAAAAGTAAGGTTAGGTCTAAATTTATTAAATTTGAAAATTTGGCACTGAAGCAAACAGGTCAGAATGTGTTATGTTTAAGGACAGATGGAGGCTTGGAATACTGTAACCGTAATTTTGATAAATATTTATGTATTTGATTGTGGGATTATTCATCAGGTAACTATACCCTATAGCGCAACCAGAACGGTGTCTCAGGACGTCTCAACTTGAGACGTCCTGAGACACCGTTCTGGTTGCGCTAAAGCGATGTCTGGGCGACTACATACTATGTAGTCGCCCAGACATAGCTTTCGCTTGTAGTCAGTTAAGTCAGTTCAACCATGCTTATATTAAAAGTCACTGGTTAGCAGCCAAGCGCGGCTTAAGATATTTAGCGGGGACTTTAAATCATTCACTATATTTCTATAGGAGTAATAACTTAAAAAATACCGCATTTGCAGATGCCGACTATGGCAATAATTTGCTAGATCGTAAGTCATATAGTGGTTTTATTGTAAAACTAGGCAATGTAATAAACTGGGAGTCTAGAAAGCAAAAATGTGTCGCGCTTTCAAGTACAGAGGCTGAGTACCTTTCTATTGGTGATGTGTGTAAAGACTTATGTTTCATTAAAAATGTAATATGTGAACTTACTAATAAAGATATCAAAATTGTAATATATAAAGATAATCAGAGTGCACATACGCTACTAGAATGTAAAGAAGTAAACATATTGATATAAGATTTCACTTTATAAAAGATATGATAAGACATAACTTTGCTCAAGTTAAATACCTACCAACAGAAAGCATGATCGCAGATGTTCTTACGAAGCCATTAGGTAGAATTAAGCATTAAAACTTCACAATGTTAATGAAAGTTAAAGCTTATGGTTTGTAGAGCTTAAAGGGAAGTGTTGGATAGTGTGTAATCTCCCACAAACCATAAACATTATGTATGTCTTTAAAACTGTTTGTTGCATGTCTATGGTTCGTTTTTCGTTTCACTTCCTTCTCTGCCAGCGCATAATGGCGTAAGCACGCATTTTATATCTAATAATGGATTTTAACTATAATATTAGACATACCTAGTACAATGTGAGGCCTCATACAATTGTCTGTGATGTGATTTAACTTTTACGTAAATCTTTGTGAATAAAGGTTCATACGTATTCCGTCTTCTCATTCAATGTGGTACCTCGACCCACGAGCCCTAATGCGATAACTACCACATTTCGCAAACAGTCTGCCGACTCCTCGTGTAGACCTAACATTTAACAATGTAATCACAAATAAATTGTCTTGTTTAATTGAGTAATGCGCACATGAAGGGAGCTGATATGAAAAGATGTGTTGAAGCGTATGTTTTTTTTTTATACAACGACGGTGGCATACAAGCTTACGGACCGCCTGATGATAAACGGATACCGCAGTCTATAGACGCATGCAACTCCAAAGGAGTAACATAGCCGCTGCCGACCCTTGATATATTTGAGGATTCGCTGTGTTGAGAGCTGAAGGAACAATTCCCTCGCTCTCAACACAACGCATCCTCGGGAGCTCTGGTGACCTTGCTCACCTCCAGGAACACAACACTACTACAAAGCAAGTAGTAGTAGTAGTATGTCTGGCAAAAAGGTGTTTTTGAAATGCTCTGAAACTAAGCAACCTAAAATTCTGAAATAAATTTGTCCTAAACTTTGGTATGAAACTAAAAATTTCGTTGATTGTTTTTTTTTCCGTAATAATGGAAAGGTGAAAAAAGATTCAAATGAACATGAGTTTTCAACTTTAAATTTGCCTTTACTTCTAACATAAGTATATATATATGTGACATTTTGACAGTTCTTTGGAGAAAACCTTTGATGCAATCGGGCCAACTAACATTAAAGTGCGAGCGAGATAAAATGTTGACGGTTATTTTCGCTTTAATCAAGCATTTTGATAAACATTCCATTTCACCAATATTTTACCGTTTAAAAATGACAGCTCATACTATTGTAATCCATCGCGTATTCGATATGTCACTACGATTTGTCATTAAAAAGTGACATTGCCTGACAATCTAGGGATGCCATCTTCTGTCAGTTAAGGCGAACGGAACTGCGGCCTATGTCCGTTTTAGTAGTACTTCGTTGTAATTTATTAGAACATCGCACCGCTAATGTACTACTACGACTAATAAATAACGAATGTCTATCTTTACAACCGAACCCCGTTATTCCGAATGTTAGAGGAACAGAATAATCATATTTATGGAAGAATCTGAATGGCATACTCTATTAATGGCCTCTACTCAGCAGTGGGCTATTGCACATTAAAATTGATATTTTAAATGATGAATTTCTATAGGTATTCATGAATTTAACATGCTATAGAAGAAAATACTCGTATAAAATTATGTGAAGCCCATTTAAATCGTTCTAAACATCAGCAGTATCAGCACCCGTCCTTACAAAAAGCCCTCTAACAACTGACGGTTAAATTGGAATTTATACTTCATAAACTTGCACTTTCGCGATCACTTTATTGCGGTAGCAAAATTGCCGGTATCGCTTCTTTATTAGTTATTGATAAACGTAATTAATGTCCATAAAGGGCAGCAGCCATGCTTAGGCAAAACGTTTTATCTTTAAATGAAGTTTGTGGCGCTTATGTCGGTTTAAGCATAAAAGGCGTGCACTTCAGGCGTACACATAAATATCTCTGGTTATGGGTAGCAGCGACGCGTTGCTCTTTCTGATGTCGTGTAAGCAATTAATGTGTAATGGAACGTGTGTATGGTATGGAAATAGACGTAATTTCTCCGGACTCGAGATTGGAGACGAAATAAGTTGAATAAGAATTTATTACATATTTAACGACCGGTAAGCAGCCTAACACCACTGTCAGAAATGACAGTCTTGATGTATAAGCAGCCTCAATGAATCCATTGTATTCGTAACCCATTCTAAACTTTTACGTCTATTACGAACATTCATTCTTATTAGTAGGTATTAATTAACAACTTAAAAAAAGACCGGGTTGCACTTCGGGAGTGCCGGCAGAAGTGAAAACTTGAATATTAACGTTGTGCATTTTTGATATTTGGTTAGGGAATAATTTTGCACGAATTGCTTTAATTATCAGTATAAAAAATAAAAATCTATTTTGGACAAAAAAACTGCATTAAAGTCGATTTTTCGTTTAGGAGCGATGCCACAAACAGACACGTCAAACTTATTACACCCCTCAGTTTTGCGTCGGAGGTTAAAACATATCCAATGAGTAGTTCCAGAGTTTATCCCTGCATCCCCTTCATAATATTAGTAATAGATGTACATTACTGTGTATTATTCTACTCTTCTGCTCTTTCTATAACCATCCTACGCGGAGGTTTGTTTAAAATAACCATATTAACTCTGCTAGCGTAGTAAAACACGGCGTTGGATCGTAGACGACCAAACTCTCATCTATATTGTACTGTAATACTGTAGCTTATGGAGGGGTAACCTCCAGAACATTTTATCCAATTTCGAAAATACTTTAAACTGTATAGGTATCAGATAGGTATACTTATTTTATGTTTTTCTGGATGGATGTAGGCTATATTTTATGCAATACGCGGGCTATTAATCGAACGAGTGAGCGAAGCGAACGAAGTTCTATGCTTCAGCTTGGGCCGAAAATCGTTTGTGCGGTGTCTGGTGTCTGTACCGCTGTCACGCTGTCCCGCTGTCCCGATGTTCTCCTCTACGGGTCGCTTTCTCAACCGATTCTCATGAAATTTTGTAAGCAGGTTCGTTGATTATATAAAAAAAACTCGAGTGACCTTTTCAATTTTTTTTTTAACGACGGCTCGCGAGTTGTACTTACAGCTCACGAAGCCAAGAGTAATCATTCCGGTAACTTATTTACTCCTAGAGCGCCAGTCTGTAGAATCGTCTAAGGCAAAGCACGAGAACTTTGACGCGTGGATTCTCTCGGGTATAGTTTAAATTATTTTAGCTGGCCGAATTGCTTCAATGTGGTACATAAAAAAACAACTCTACTGTCCATGAAAGAAGATTGCAATTCCAATAACAGTGTTATAAAAAGTCGGCTCAACCATAATTCGGGACCATGTTTCTCCGACAGTGGCGGGAACCTGTCAATACAAGTTTCAAGAAATACGTAAGGACCATTAATCCTTGCCCTCTCGCCTTGCTAGAGTTTCCGCTTTATAAGAGCCATTAATTGACTGAACAGGCGCGTTTACATAAATATCGCTGTACACGGCAACTGGAATTACAGAGCTCTTTCTCAGCTCGATATTTAAATGAGCGATTCAATGAGCCCATTTCTTCCGACTGTTCGCTTATTTACATCGTCTATGAGCAAGTAAGAACATCAGACAGTTCATTTGTTTTAAATAGGTATGTCTAACTATCAAAATATTCATATACCAATACTTACCGGCCATGAAAATTCTAGTTAAGATTGAATTTGTGGCAAATCTTGAAAAAAGGAAAACCTAATTATAAACCTAGTCTTTCATTGTGTCAATAACGTAGGTACTAAAAAATAATTGAGGTTGGAAAATATTTAGAAGAGAATAAACATTTTCCCTTATTGTATGGACGACTACGTAGTATTCTTCCCTCTTAATGACATAAAAAAGCCCTGTTTCATGATAATGGCCAGTGCGTGTAATTAATAACCCATTTGGAAGTGATCAACCTTTTGCGTTCCTCTAAATGTGTCCATTTAGACTTGAATACTTTGACTTCACTCAGAATAGGCCACATAAAAATATTGGCATGTTCGTCGAGAAGTTTTCAAAATTCGTTCAGCTGAACGATGTCATAAAGAATATTTCAAAGCATTACCAACTAGCTGAGCGCCATTAGTAGCATTGTTACACCCCAAGTAAAAATCCCTATAAATTGAAATAACGTTAGACTCAGCGTGCCATTTGCTACACTGTATCGGCACTTAAAGACCTAAGTAAGGCTGAATTTGTATATTTATTCTAGCAAACCAAGCCTTTGCCGAGCACCAAGTCGGTGTTGAGATAGTGCACTTGCAATTCCCTGGAGATATAACAGCAGGAATGTCGAGCGATAGCCTTGAAGTAAGGCTGTGGTTACGGAAGAACTATAACTATCATTGTTTTTACTGGAATTATAAGCGTAAAAAGCATTCTAAAGGACCATGTCACGACATCAATCTTTATAGATGTTAGATTCTTGACAAGTCTGTTTTTGCCCTTCACGTGGAAGGGTGAAAAAGTTGTGTGACCAGCAACAATGTAGTTTGTGTTCAATTATTACCGACTAGTTTTTTCCCCGGCTTTGTTTTTGTGAAAGGTATGGTTCCTCCCGTCATCAAGATGACTGGAGCCGATTTTACGGCATGGCTGTGATGTCACATTATTTAGATTTTTTAATATTTTCCTGTGAAAGTACTACCACAATTTAAATTTGCCTTTATTGTTACCATATTTCAAATAATCCTAATATTTACTTTGGTTTAAGGTTCTTTAAAACTCAGATCGTATAAATATATCCAAACTTTATTTATTTATCAAAAATATTACTACTTACTATACTACTACTATTATTAAAAATACTACAACTATTATAAAACACATACAATTACAAAATAGATGTTAAAAAAAAATTACTCACTACACGTTCATAATTTGTACCAAACTTCTAGAATTTTTCAGTCTAATTTACCTATTCAAGGTGCAAAAACATAATAAGTAAGTAAGTGCAAGAAATGAAACACATATATTTATGTCGGAAATCTCGACATCGAAATATCCCAAAATAACCTACGCCAATTACGTTACGTCACGACCTGTCATTCGGTACAACGTCTTGAAAACAGCTCCAGTAATGCTGCTATCCAGGAAGTACATTCAATAAGGAAAACACAGTGGCTTCAGGAATGTTATTAGTTTAGCCGCGTCCTATCCGCGGTGGCTTGTAGCGAATAATACCTAGCTGAATAAATCCAGGCCGGCGGCTAAATCAAGTTGCTTTATCGCCACAATGCTGTGCCTGATGAGGGTTGCGGTACTTTCTCCTTAATTAAACTGTTGGAAAAACTTGGTTTGTGACAACTTTTGCTGGCAGTTTTAATTAGGGGACAAATTAGAGATGTTTCACTTTTTACATTTATTTAAATTATTGCATCACCGACAGTCGGTCCTTTGAGTTTATAGCCAAAGAGTTTATCCGTCTAGATGATTAACCACGTTTGAGCACAATTGGAACGCGTTATTAACATATTATTTAATTGATGACGATCGCGTTATTAATTAAATAATTACAACCCCTTTCGGGAGATACAATACGATCTTCTTAGTTTGATATGATGATGTGAGCTACTATAACTTTGAATATAAAAAAATATTGTAATTTCTATCATGAAATAATCAAACTTTGGAACTTTGTGTGAGCAGAGACACTGACACTGAACTAAAATTGTTAACATTTTAATGAGATTTTTAGTTGCAAAATGTTACCCTTATTTAAGGGAAGTCAGAAGCCCGCTTTAAAAATAAAAACACCCAACCACAGTGCGGAACAAAGTAGAAAACTGAACTTGCTCAAGTAATTGATTACGCGCCCAAGAGTTATCCTTTTCTAAATACCACCCGGCTCCGACTAATCAGCATGATGCTGTATATCGGCTTCTATTTTGTTCATGCGCAATCAGCATTATGCTAATGGTGTAGCATTAGCTTTAGCACTGATTAGCTTTAACACTACAACTAATAAAACATTAAACGTCTTAAACGCCGTATAATGCCTATTTCAATATGCCTTTTAGTTTAAGGAAGACACATGCGCGGCAAAGAGTACTGGAGATAAATAGTGACAAACTACACGAGATAATTTTAAAGTGGCAACTGTGTGGCTTGAAGAAGATTGGTGGCTTGTAGTACGATTTAGATTTAAGAAGGTGAAATAGAAAAAGGTTAATAGCTTAAGGGCAAGATACCCTCGTATGATCTTGTTACTAACCACTGAAATCTAAACCTTATGTTAAAACTATAGGGTCTATTCCTATTTAAAAATAAAATTATTCTCTCTGAACCCTAACTTAAATAAGTTAAATATAAATATGACTGTTTGTTGAACATTGTCATAAATGCTTACTTATTGCATACCAACATTGTAATAGTTTTAGATAAGTTTATTTATAAGTTGTCTTGTAAGTGAAATATTTAATTTCTTTAGACAATAAAGTTTCTTTAAACCGAAGGGTGAGACTTTATAAGAGCTGTGCAAGGTAAAGGATTGGTGTGAAAGAAATATCCATCAATAGCAATGCCTCGCGGAAGCATCTCTTCCTATCGGTGGTTGTTTCAGCACACCCCTCTGCTGGCTCGCACAATTTTGGTTGATATATGATAGGTACTCAACAAAAAACAGTAAAGGAAATTCCTCTACAGTGACAATACTATGCGTTAATTATAGTAAAAATTGTACCAAATTAGGAAAAATACGCTCAAAAGCAATGGATGCTGGACAATATGAAGGGTATTCGATATAAAGTGTACTCATTTCCGTTTCTCAAATTGTAATAATAATTGGGAAATCTTACAGTATTAATATGAAATTCACTAAATTGAGATGATGATTGAGACTTGATTGAATGAACTGAAACTATCTACGTCTGGAGGTCTACCCTAACTAAATTAAAGTAACTAGTATTAAATAGGTACCTAAATAGTCAATAATTAAAACGTCTTTTGTTCTGCCGTCCTAAGCCAAAAGGTCGCATCTGACTACGAGTATCATAGTCAGATGCGACCTTTTTGCTTAGGAGTACATAATTAATGATTTTTGAGTAGTTTAAGTTTGTTCAATAACGTAAGAAAAAAAACTACCAATTTTCCTCCTTTTCTTCTAATTTAATAATTTTGCCAAAGCTTCAGAGCGAATATTTGCACACTTGGCTAGAACTGTTAACAGACCACAAACATCGTGCGAACATAACGTTAAGCTAACTTAGCGAGAGTTAGAACCAACACTTCAATGGTAAAACAATTCAAATTGTGTTTGTGCTTGGTTTGTACCCACACTTATAAATATATTAGTGTAGATACATAAACTCTATACGTTCCTTCTATAAGTTGCGTTTACGGTCATACTAAGTAAAAAGTCGTCTTTTTCTGTAAAATGTCCGTGTTTTTTGCTTTAAAATATTTTGGTCAATGTCATTCGCTTCTTTAGAATTCTTTAGCAGCCATATCAGTCGCCTGGAGTCAGTATATAGTATACAAGTACCGTAGGGCTTGTCCATAAATTACGTCATCGTTTTTTGACGATTTTTGACCCCCCCCCCCCTATCATCATCCTGTTATTCCTTGAAATGGACCCTCCCCGCCTTATAAAATGACTATCGTCATCCAATGGCCAGACCTATTTTTAAATGACGTAATAAATGGACAGCCCCTTACCTAGTATATATATTATATGTATATATGCAGTATTGTCTTTACATTGCCTCTTCAAAAACATTTCAGGAACCTGACGCCATTAACAATCGAGTAGTGTTCACATGTTTTTGATCACTTTGACCGTGCACATATTCTCGAACTCACATAATCAATGATCATATCAGCCGAAAGACGTCCACTGTTGGACACAGCCCTCACCAGTGCCACAATGAAGGCATCTGCGCCACCCGCATCATCCAGCGGACTTCCGCGAAGTTAACCGTCAACGGTTAAAATTCAACGTTTAAAACGTTCGCCTTATAAAATTACTATCGTCAACGTTTAAAATATATTGCGCAACACAGGCTTACTACTCTGTGAAGGACTTCCTAGATGAATGAATATGTCGAGCCGAACACTTCATTAGAAATGTAATGAATTTGAATTGTATTGTAGGTATATTTTAATTTTATTCTTAAGACATTCTAACCCAGAAATGTAGTTATTTATTTATTTAAATTAATCGTTTTATGTAATAATTGACAATATCATACATTGTACAATACAAATAAAGACATATATATATATACATTATACATATACAGTCTGCATTGTATCTACCCACGCGGCGCCTTTCGGTACGTGATTGCCACTCGAGAACCTTTCCGCCTCAATGGCCATCGATTCTACGTGCAATGTGTCGAGTGTGTCGCATAAGTTCCTAAAAAAAAGTGATACGGCATCCATAGACTTCGATTTCTTCCAGCTTGCTTACTCGAGCCATATTATATTATATCTGTAACTTAAGCTAACCGATATCAACTTTTTGCTGTTGATCCTATCGCGTTATAGCCAGGCGATTCTTAGAAACAATGTTACGACATAAACTTGTCAAAAGATAGTGGTCAAAAAGTCAGCAAAACCCTACATTTGGAGACGTAAGCTCGCAAGTAGCGACAGAAATTCACCAACTTACAAAATATGATATGAATCATGGTTTATAAAAACAATGTATTAACTCGATTATAAATGTGTCTTTTGATATGTAGCTCGATGCTATCTGTCTGTTTTCCCCATTATAATTAAACCCGATATAAATCAACTTCCATCTTCCATGCGCGTAGAAAGCATGACATTTAAGTAGTTTTAATTCTACTATGTATAAATGCGGTACTGACAGCAACGTAAATCTACTCTGTATACTAGACTGTATAAATCTAAATTTATTTTAACGTACCGTTACTTTTACGAGTATACATATTGAATGTAAAGTTTAATGGCTCACACAATACATTTTGAAATTTACATTAGATCTCACTCACAACCACAGATTTTGACGCGTATGACCACTAAATAACCCATGTAATGAGTATAGCCGAAGATAAACTCACTGCATAAACTACACATAAATTTATTAAAAAACCATCCAAACAGTTAAATATCCACAGCGCAGGTTTCGTCAAAAATAACAGAGCGAGTATCCGCAACAAACTTCGTCCAATAATATATATTTACAACCAGTGATCAGCCACATGCTTCGTCAAGACACATCACAAAAAATAAAAATAAAATAAAACTAAATAAACTGCATAAATCAGTGTACTGTCAGCAAAAGAGAAACATAACCCGCTGCATAGAAGTTTGTAACGATACGTGTACCGGACCGTTACACACAAACTTTCTGGCTACTTTTCTGGCTAATCACTAATCAACATATTTAAATTTGAAATCCCAATTCGAATTCCACGTGACAGTGTTTTTTTCCTGACGGTTCAATTCGATTCGATCCAGAACCCAGATCTATAAAGTTCAACTATTGCTTGCTACAAAAATAATAATTTAAACAGTTCCAGCTATAAGTAGGCTGAAATCCGGATAGAAGACCCACTTTTTCAAATTACTTTATATTTCTTTGTACAAAAAGCAAGATTCTTTATTTGTAAAATGGGTAGGTACTTTGGTTTATTATCTTCAAATTTATAAAAGGAATAAACATTATCTTTAATATTTCCAGAGTATTGGCGATTTTTGCGGACCTCTAAATTTTGGGACAACTATCCCATATAGGGGATAGTAGCCTAATCCATGTAAATTACGTTTAGGATAGATGCCCCGTCGAGAAAGAGGACATTGGTCCCGCAAAAACTTTGATCGCACCTAGCCGTCCCATGCAATCGCACAGAGACATGCAACACGGTCAACTTAGTTGTAGTTGCAGAGCCTCTCGATATATAAATAAAATAATATGTGTTTCATTCGTGAAACTACAGTTATTGCAATCGGGCAATAGATACGATTTATTTACGATAACACCCATGAATTAGCACTAAATTAAATAACAAGACTGTACCTATATTACTTGCTTTGCGTGACACTAATTAGAGTAAAACAATTTTACCTTTTAATTCTCATTTAGACTGCAAACCTCACTAACTAGCCCATTATTTTAAGTAATTGGAAGGCTTGGAGTGAAAGTGAGACACAAATAATACATACTCGTATAAACATAATTCACTTAGCGCTATCCGTATCATTCGTGCAATCTAACAGTGCCTGTTCTCAAATCCAGACTGTGACTATCCAATATGACATCTCCCTGCGATTAATTTCACAAAACAAATACTACGATTGGAATCTTAATTGGTATGAGACGGCTACTGAGAGCACTTTGATTTGAATTGAGATAGTCCCCCGTGCTAGGTAATATAGTCGAGTCTTTATAAGAGTTTTATAGAGGCTTAAGGCTTTTTGGTTTCAAATGTAGAATTAGTCTCATTCACACCAACCTGTAACGAACCACACTGTATTAATTATTTATTGTATTAGAAAGGTTAAGTTGGTTAATAGCTTGGTGGCACGGTTGGTATTAAAATCTAAAGTTTACTTTGTGCCGACATTGCCTCAACTTATTAACTTAAACATACATTTTAGGTAAAAGTGGCTCTGTGAGCTGTAAAACTCACGTTTTTTTAATTTCGCAAAACAGAAGCCACTGAAAAACTGTAAGCCTACATAATTATTGAACCTGCTCACAATATTTCACGAGAATTGGTTGAAAAATGCAACCTGTACAGGAGAAATCAAATCTGCAAGACTCCGCTGGCTTGGACACCTTGGCTGTTATTCGCTACGCGCTAATGCAGTTCACCCGCCGGTCACCCGTCACGAAACTAGACCTCTACCTACGGTTAGTTACTACGCATTGCGGTGTCAAGATATATTTGTGTTTGAGCGTTGAGGTGAGCTTAAAACTTGCTACAGAATAAGGGGGCGGAGAGAATGCCAGTAGACAGGGCGGTGAAGAGAGCCCGCGTAGGACGGCCGAGCGGTCGAAGACTGGTTGGTCAGCTTAGATATCGTTGGAAAGACGAGGTAGAGAAAGAACTTCATGCCCTGCACGCAGAAAACTGGGAGGAGATAGCACACAATAAGGCTCGCTGGCGCCATCTCGCATCGGAGGCCAAGAGCCAGCGCAGGATAGTAAGTAAGAGTAAGAGAACAGCCGGTCATCTGTACATCATTTGACCATACGAATGAATTTCAGCCTAAGCTAAAACGGAGAATTACGTTCGCTTCGCTCGCTCGTAATTAAAACGCAATAAAAATACAAATATCAGTCCGCCATTTTGTCCAATTTGGACGTGAGGACGTGAATACCGTGAATGATAGAAAAATGAAAAGTTCGAACGTTTACTTAAACTTATGTATGTATAATGTACATATATACATTTTTCGTGTAGTATTATTTTCAATAAAATCTTATTACAATGTGGTTATAGACTCTAATGCCGCCGAATCGGAATTAGATACAGTTTAAACGGCTTTAAAGTGACTCTAAGTACGGTTGTAAAATCAGTGGAACCCTAGGAATGTTATAGAAATATTATTTTATGTCCGAGGCCATAAAAAACTAATCACCGACGTTTATACACCTACATTATTAAGCGATAAAAAATAGATAGTCTTTAGTCGCGACTTCCAAGGAAATAAGACTTAATAAAAAGGTCCTTTAATGATTCCAGTTTTTTTCACAACCGCGGTAAGTAATAGAATCATTATGAACACATAAACTCAATATGTCCTTATCATTCACTTGAGATATTTATGTCAGTTCGAATCTCTCTCTCTCGAATCTCCATACAAACTTAGTTTGGTTCTCATTTTAAATGTCATGCTAGAATATTAATAATAAATACATGAATATTTGTATACGCAGTGGGATCCAGTTGCAGGTATGGCGGAGCCCTTTTGTATTAAAAAGACTTCATGATATTCCAGTAGGTCTTTTTAAAATAAGAACCGAACTATACTTGAAACCATAATTAGATTCTATAAAAATATCCTTCAAATTGCCATTAAAAATTAAAAAAAAGCTCGACACTGGCAAACTTTTTTCACTAGTAATATATGTTTAGATATTTTTTCTTGTAAGTATTTGATTTTCATACGTTTTTATCACGTGTCGTGAGATCCACTTTTGCCAATTATTGGCGCGTTTTTCCACAAAAAAACAAATAATGGATGACATTATTATGCAATACACAATATCCTTATAAAGTCATCACATCACTGTCACATGCCGTTTGTCCGCAAAACTGGCTTATTACGTAAACAGCCTTAGAGTCAAGGGGTTAAGAGTTATAATCGTTTAACTGGATTATCATGTTATTTGTTCCACGGTCTAGTCGCTTCTCTTCCGGAGTCGTCGTCATTTAAATTTATGCAAAGCGATATTGGTAATTAACACGACTCTAGCCGTATTTAGGAGTAATACTGCCAACGCCAACTACGTGGAAATGCATTATTAATTGATATACTAATTACGTGTATCAAAGTAAGTTTTACCAAGTAGAAGGGTCTGCTAACGGAATTATAGTTTTCAATCAAAGTATAATATTGAAAAATCACTTGGGACTCTTTGGGGGAAGCCTATGTCCAGCAGTGGACGTTTTTAGGCTGATACGGTGATGATTATGATGATTTGCCATGTGTGCGATTAGCGACGTATTGCTCTTGCCAACTGACCTATCGAGAGTTCCAATTGAAGCGAAAACATATCAATCACTTCAGTCGTTTATTTTTCAATGTATTTTTTTTTACTTTGGTTGTTTTTTTTATTTTGTTTTTTCGATTTACTATATTACGTGTTAACCAGCTCTATACTTCGGTGGTCGCATCATTGAAAATATCCCAATCTGTTTGGAGACCTGCATTTTCGGATATGATGTACTCGGCGAAGATGGCTACAACTCATCATATCGGCCGAAAGACGTCCACTGCTGGACACAGGCCTCCCCCATAGAGTGCCACAATGACCAGTCCTGCGCCACACGCATCCAGTGGACTCCCGCGACCTTTACCAGGTCATCAGTCCACATTGACCACCTCGCTAAAAATGCGTACTCTTTTGTGTTAACAAAGGCCATATATGGGTAAGGCCGTTATTTCTTGTTCCTGATTAAGCAGTTTAAATCGTCTACATTTTAATCTCTTCCAGTGTGTTACGCCAATTAGCCATATAAATGGATTACTAATATTCGTAACACACTGGAATTGATTAAAATGTAGACGATTTAAAGTGCTTAATCAGGAACAGGAAAGAACGGCCTTACCCATATACATACATATTCTACCTACTCGTAGTCTATACTAATATAATAAATAGGATAAGTCTCTGTGATTGTAATGTTGTATGTTTGTATGAAGTGGTAACCTCCGAAACCGGTTTTAAACCGGTAATACACGAGCAGAGCCCCGGGAGCAGCTAGTAATAGATAAACATGAATTTTATTCAGCGTTAGAGATTTCCTGATACGTATAAATAGTCGTATATCACCAGACATAAAGAGGTTTTTCCACTAGAACTTTGGTCAATATTTATAACTATTTAGGCGGAATGAACGCCAGAGAAATTGTATCGCTGATGAGAAAATCCCCATAATCTGATATTTATATTCAAACCATAACAATTTAGTAGTGTCAGTAATATTCTAGAAAGTTTCAATCATCATAAAATATTATGGCGCACCCTGGACATCAATTAAGTTACTAAATTGTAGCACATCTTTCATTATTATTCTCATTTAAGTAACCTGATTATTGATTAGGTAATATATTAAAAGAATTGTTTAGGTATTCAGGAAACGATCACAAAAAATATTGATTAATTGATTAATATAGTGGTAATATTGTCAAGGCTTTCTCCAAAGAGTGCCAAAATGAGCGGTCCTGCGCCACCCGCATCCAGCGGACTCCCGCGACCTTTACCAGGTCTACCCACGGTGTGCCTGCCGGTACGTGGTCGCCACTCGAGAACATTTTCGCCCCAACGGCCATCGGGGATGATGATGATGATGAAAATGATTATGAACATTATCAACTTACGTTTCGTAGCCAGGAGTAAATCGGCGGGTATAGTTAGGAGTAGCAGGTATATTTTGGTACCTGAAATAGAAAAAGAAGTTCAAGCTATGCGTCAATTGAACGTTCAGAAGATAACTTCAATGCACAGAATTATACAAGAAACATGCCGTCTTTAAGTAAATTTATTAAATTTACGTATTACCCGTCAAACACAACCTCATATAATACGGGTGTAGACACTAAATAAAGTAAGCAATAATGTGGTATTTTCTCGAAAAAATAATATAAATGTAGTCAAATGGAGAAAAAAGCAACGCAAGAGGTTACATAATATTTTTATTTGTGTTATTTGTATATATGTATGATTGTGTATGTATGTTTATATATAGAGCTATTTATGTACGTGTATTGATATAATTATTTTGATTTTTGGCTTATTATAATCTCTGCACCACCTACTACATAATCTAGTTTTATCTCTTTCTCCGATACCCAAAGGTTGTCTGGAAGAGATCGCTCTTCAGCGATAAGACCGCCTGTTGTCTACCTCTACCTACATGTTATTGTATTGTTTCTCTTTTTAACTGCTTTGTTTGTGTGAGGTGTGCAATAAAGAGTATTTGTATTGTATTGTATAATCACAAAGTTATTAGTGTCCAAAGTTTTGTCTCTATTCCGCAAACCGCACCTTCACATGAAACGATTGTCATTCACTATGACGCTCGCAGATTGTGATGTCACGATGTGCAAGCGCTTTCTCTCTCTAAGCAATATTAAAACGGTTGTAGCTTCGTAATTCTTTAAGATATCTGAATGGGATTTTCGTCACCAGGCATATTTTTTTGCCTTCTTTCTTTTGGAGTAATAGTAAATTTCGAGTCTTCACCCGTATTTACTTATTATGTCCAACACAACGTCGAATAATTGTATTTCCGAATGAGCATTTGCCGAATCACAAAACATTTATTTGCTTTAAGCATGGTGGCGTTGCATTGCTTCGTTTCTCCTTATTTTTCTCAGAAGTCTCTTTTCAGAACTCTTCAGTATTGTTATAAAACAAACATTAACCTAATCTAGTTGGTTCTATGATACTATTTGCAAAAGTTTAGAATACACTATAAATTCAAAAACAACAATGCCTTGTGACAATTTTAACTTTAGCAAATTATTTATTAGGGGAAACGGAAAATCGAAACATCGTATCGAAACGTCATCGTCCCAAATTCCTTAATTTTAGATTACTTTCTATAGAAATTTCCTGACTGGAAACCAGCTTCAAGATATTCTGAGAGTTCGGGTATTGACTTGTGTGTCTGTGAGTTCTTTGTGGTATAAAATAAACACGTGTACCGTTACTTTTTAAATAAGTTACGCATGACATCGCAACCAATTGGCCGGGCCAAATTACAAGCACCTCGTAAGTCACCACAGCCTTACGAATCGAGGGGTCAACAAACGACACACGGCTTAGTAGGGTTCGTGTACACTTTAGAAAACCGTCGATAACATCGGGAAATCGATTTAAATTAACCACCTGCTGAAATACCAATATAGGGTGAGTACTTAAGTACTCGAGGCCGCGTCGACGCAACGCACAATTTTGTATGAAAACCTTCACAAGACGGCGTAATGTGAGGGGCCCTAAGAGGCTGAAAAGACCTAATTTTGTTGAAATTGATGATTTTTAAGCAGTTTTTTAAGAAAAACTATTTGTTCTAGCACATCAAATAAAATATATGTTAATATTCAACATATTTCAAAGACCGTAGACGGGCTCGATACATAATTGGACAAAATCGGCTCGATAGAAAATAATTGCAAAGATTGGTCTTAAAATCATCATTAAACGGGTCTGTCTTTATTTGTTTGACGTATGGGTCTGCAATTAAAAACACGAAGTCAACATATTCATACCTAAACCGCTAGCGAGTCATATTTCACAAATAATCCACACTTTTTTTATTTTAATATTTATGTACTAATTATCTTCAAAAACCGGGCCGCCCAGTAATACTCGCTCTCGTTTACTCCGATACAAAAAGACAGTGCGCGCGCTATCCCAAATCCTCAAGGGCATTTTGGTGTTGACAGCGTCTTAACGTGACACTTATACAGTAGATTGTGTCTCAAGGGAGCAAAATTATTGATTCACGGCGAGGGCGGTATATTTAATCTTTAGCGTAACGCGGGATAGAAGTGTTTACGCCCAAGATGGAAATAATTTTGCTACCGTGTGGCACATGCTATTACTTTTAACACCGGAAGGTTGGCAAGCAAGGTGTGGAAAGTCACATAGAAATGAGGAACATTTAAAGTCCTCATTTGAGTGCAATAATGACACTGAATAGCGAGAACAGGGAAGCACAGTATGTACGACTTTAATCTTTTATTTGAGTGCAACAATTATTTTTTTCTGAATAGCAGATGTGAAAAGTGTATTGGCAATGACTGTGTCGGCAGTTTGCACAATTTACTTTAACAAAAAATATTTTTTTTAGTCTACCTGCTTGACGATGAAGATGTATTTATTACTAAATATACGCGAAAATATCCGTCACAATAGTTTTGAGGAATATTAGCAAGAAACGAAAACAGTATTGTGCCTTTATATTTGCTTATTCATAATATGCATTTTGCATTGCCAAGACTCTTTTTGGATCACTGTGCCAAAGGTGACTGAAAAATTCTCAATACTTCCTAAGCTTATTTATTCACCAGTAAAACAACCTCACATCCCGAAATATTCAGACCGAGGGAAAAGAAGCTAATATGCTGATATAGTTTGTTTCAGTTTAGATGACGAAAAGCACTTAAAACCATTACCGACCTCTATTTTTTCATTGTGATCTTCAAGTATAGGGTAGTAAAACAATTACGCATAAACAACCGAACAAACAATAGCCCCAGTACACGTGCCACACTTCGATCAGTTTTATGATGTCTCTTTGTTATCTTTTCCGTTCATATTTAGCAACAAAAGAAAATCCCAGGTTAAGTGCATTTCCGTCATCTTAACTGAAACAAACTTACAACATCAAAATCAAACAACGTGGTTAACCGACACAACTCGAACTTTACCGAACTATCTGCACGCAATAATCCTCGACAGTTATCCAGTTTTTACACAGGTAGTCGGCACATGAAATAAATCGATATCATTAATCTAGTTTAGGATGTAAAACCAAATATGACAGAAGCCATCAATCGTCTATAAAAAGCATCATCGTAATTAAAATTAGGAAGGGAGGACGAATGATGCGTGAACCGAAAGAAATGTATTATCTAAATTCCGTTCCTATGATAAAATAGGCATAAGACGATTGGTTAAAAAAAATGCGATTAGCTTTTGTATTGGACTCGCACTAATCACTAATCAATGTGTAAACCGGCCCTAACTATAGAACGACACTAAAAGTATTCTAAAAGATAGACCAAATACAAGTAGCTCAATAACGGTGTCGCGGAGTTTGCGTTTTTGTTATACGTAAAAGGACTCGTTGCGTAAACGCAGCGTCACTTCAACGTGCTTTAATTTAAACTTCGGTGAGGAGACCCTTAGGGTGTCAACCCACCAGAGCTGTGCAAGGTAGCGGAGTGGTCTGCAAGGAGAACGTCCTCCATAGGAATAAGTGCGTGAGCGAGGCTAGCAGTGCTGTCGGTGGATTTTCCGTCGTCCATCGCTCTGCTACCTCACAGAGCACTGGTGGATAAAGCTAATACGGAAAAAATATGCCTGCTATTTTATAGGAATAACTATTAGCTTCCGCCCGCGACTTCGTCGGCGTGGACCCGGGATAAAAAAAACTACCCTTTGTTTTAATCCAGGCTATACATTATCTTCGTGCAAAATTTCATCCAAGTCGGTTGAGCCGTCTAAGCGTGATTGAGTAACAAACATCTAAACATCCCAACTTTCGCATTTATTATATTACTAGCTTCCGCCGCGACTTCGTCTGCGTGGGCCCGGGATAAAAACTATTCTAAATTTTAATCCAGGCTATAAACTATCTTCGTGCAAAATTTCATCCAAATCGATTGAACCGTATAAGCGTGATTAAGTAACAAACATCTAAACATCCAAACTTGCGCATTTATTATATTAGTTACTAGCTTCCGCCCGCGACTTCGTCTGCGTGGACCCGGGATAAAAACTATCCTATATTTTAATCTAGGCTATAAACTATCTTCGTGCCAAATTTCATCCAAATCGGTTAAGCCGTTTAAGCGTGATTGAGTAACAAACATCCAAACATCTAAACATCCAAACATCTAAACTTTCGCATTTATAATATTAGTAGGATAGGATTAGTAGAATAATGCAATAATGCCCCACATATTCTCCATGTAAAACTGATCCCTTCCAAGCTTAAACATACAGAGACGGTACAGTATCTGGGCTATTCCACAAGAATATAACGAATCTTTCATCAGATTATCATTAAAAATGACGTAATCATTACTACATCAGTCCCAATTAATAAAACAAACAAGTCATTTAACGGTATGTCATAATTTAGCATAATTCGCGACTCCGTCATAAAGTGCCGTTCGATTCGTCATGCCATATTTATTTTGGCCATTTGATTGTTTTACGAGAATTTGATTCAAATATAACGAATGCCGTGACCGTTCGGCCATTTTTATTTAAATTTGTTTTTGAAATACGAATACCATTCGCGTGATGTAAGGTTACAATTTCTCTTAACTTATTCTGACCACCCAAGTCATGTCCTTGTATGATTTATGGTAAAAATAATCGGTAGTTCTACCGTGTACTATGTAGCTAAGCTACTTTACATTCAATTAAAGTATTTAAATAGAAAATACAAATTGCCAATTACACAATTTTATATTTTAAAATTAAAAAAAAAACCCGATAATACGAGTATGAATTATTATAACTTTTAAACCAGTGTGTTTCATTTGCTGCAAATATACGAGTAAGATGCTGTGTATTTTTATACGTTATAGTTATATTATCTATGTTTTTTATCTATATTTCACTAATCCTGTATTCATCGATTTGTTTCTCATAAACGGATAGTTAGAGATTTCGACGGAGTTTACACAATCAAGGGTTAACGCAAATAATTGTTCTTGGTAGGTCTCATTTTCGGGAAAATTTGTTGTCTCCGTAATACGTTCCTAGAATTAATCAATTACTTTAAAAATAAAGTTTTAACCGACTTCAATTCTGTACTCCGCTTCAAGTGTGCCTATAAAATTGGAAGACCTCCCTCGATTTCTCCAAGATCCCGCCTTCTGACTCTGACCTGATTGACAATGAAACAAAAAAATATTTTTTCAAATCGGTCCAGGAGAATTTGCATAAAAAATAAAAGATTACAACGAATTGTTTTTTGGTGTCGGTTAAAAAAGCTTATTTAATAGAAGCCCTTGTTAATGACAATGTAAATAATGATATTATTTCGCATTGGCAATAAATTAATATTATAAAAACACAAGAATATTTCTGTTCTTATTCACTTCCATCGATAATCCATAAAAGAAAGCGTTCCCACTTACAAATTTACAACACCCCATAAAATGGTGGATCTAAGGCAGTTATTCTTACAACCTCTTATCGTACAATCACGCAAATGAAAAATCAACCTTCACTGGGTGCAAATAAAGCGCATACTGCGAAATGATTAAAAAATGCCAAGAGATTCTGGAAATGCGGATCACATGTGGCAGTCAAATCGATTGTCGATGCATGCTCTTGCGTCGGATTATCGGCAATAAAATTAAAATTAAAAGCGTGCCGGATTATTGAAAGTCAGATGGACACGTCTCTTTAACGTTTTATTTACACGGATTTATATCAAGATTATCAAGTAGTTTTTTTTATAATCGATAATTGATTTTAATGGCGGTGTTTAGCGGTGCGATGATTAGTACATCTTACGTGTAGGTATTAACTTTGTTTATTTATGTTCTTACATACTAATATTTCGCTCATGAATAATACATTAATAATCAACATAATCCTACATTTCGTATTTTTATATAATATATTATTCGCAATTCCACCTATGATTAAGTAATTCCACTTATGGTTAATATTTAACGAACCTTCATTTATTAATCTATAGATTTATTAATCTATAGATATTGCATAAAATCAATTAAAGCAACACATCAAATCCACTTTCTCTCAATAAAACGCTATTAACTATTTGAAGCGTGCCAATATTGACCACGCTTTATATTGATAAAGCGTGGTCAAGCTATAAAGAAATTTATTAATATTTAATTTGAACCAATCTGCTAACACCGGAAATTCATCAGTTTAATTACTCAAGAAACGTGTAAAATTCATGTTCAGTAGATAATGTTTAACGTTGTTAGAATAATTCTAGTAATTTGTGTAAATATAATGTGGGTACCTAACGGTACGGGCATAAAAGGCTATTTACTAAAGAACCGATTGCCTTTTGAAAGGGCCACTTGCTGATTGCTAATCGCCGTTTACTGCCGTCCATGTCCTATTAGTAAAACTGGCTGTGAGCTGTAGATCTCGCGAGACCGTGTTAATAAATAAAAAATAAATTCGTAGTGTCTCGACAAAAAATCTTCATAACAAAATTTCACGAGGATAGGTTGAGAAATGCGACCTAAGCTGTTATTCGCTAAGCGCTAATACGGCTCACCTCGCCGGTCACCCGTCACGAAACTAGACCTCTACCGACGCTTAGTTACTACGCATCGCGGTGTCAAGATATATTTGTGGGTGAGCGTTGAGGTGAGCTTAAGAGGAAACACAAGGGCCGTTTGTCCATACAAACGTAGTCCCCTGTTTCCTCCCTGGATAATGGCAGTAGATCAATAAAAAATTCTCCATAAATCTATGGCTACTATTGACATTTTCCTATATTTTCCTTTTTTTCATAGATTTATTCTTAAAAGAGATATTAACCTTCAAAAACCTGAGAAAAATGCCAGATGTACCGATGTGTTCAAACATCCAGAAAGCAATTTTGACTAGATTATTTAAAAAAACGAAAACATAGGAACACGGCCAAAGCCTTATTTTGATTTTTAATAAAAAAAATAGTTAAATAGGTCAAGTTTTGGAGAAGAAATCAGGGGACTACGAATCGTTGATTTTATGTACTTTTAATAGTGTATTTTCGGTCCAAGCTGCAGTCGTCTCATCGCGCTCTGCGGGGGGAGGCTTGATGTTGGTGCGACAGCAATACATTTTACAAATACCTATTTCTCCATTATCTCGACCTCTTATAACAAGTTACAGAATAGGATTACTGTAGAGGAGAACAGCTGGACAGACAAACGATTTTGGGCCCAAGCTGAAGCATAGAACTTCGTTCGCTTTTCTCTCTCATTCAATTCGCTAAAACAGTATCTCAATTCTCAACTAGACCTTATTACACCTGCGCTCCATTTAGAATCAGTTCTACGGACTTATTCGTGGCAACCGGACTGATGACCCTACCAACTACCTACCCCGACTTGCGCTTAAGCTTGTTGCAGCGACGCGTGTAAGTGCGTCAAATCGGACGTTTTTGCGGATTTGTTTTACTGCTTTAAGTCCCCAGCAAGGTCGACTCAATTCGACTCTCTATACAAACATAGTTAGGTTCTCATTTTAAAACGGCATACCGGAATAACATTCAACTTTTTATACACAATGAGATTCGCGATATAGCTAGTTTCTGTTGCTAGAAATTCAAATAGAAAATAAATTTAGCGAGTAGAACGTTATAAGTCACTAATCGCATTTTTTTTTCTAGAACCAAACTACGTTTGCATGGATAGTGGAACCTTAAGCTATGTATCTACTGTGTCTATGTAGTCTGTACGCAGCTTAAACGCCTCGCGTGAGCAGCGGCCGTGTTAACATCGGTTTAGAGCCCTAACAACATACGACAGGGAAAGCGCGCACAATTTATATGTAAATATACCCATTACAACCTCCTTGCTCGCAATCCCTCGTCCGATACAGTAGCCGTTATTTCACAGGATTAATGCCACAATTATTGGATTTTAATTATGGAACACGCAATTCATAATTAGCAACCAGTTATAGATGACATAACTGTTAAATAGATTATTAATTGCTGGAAATGTGTATGCGTGTTAGATCTAATGCGTAAATAAGATTTCCTCTTCGCAAAAGAAGTGACATTAACGTAAATGATTAGTTAGTAATGGTGTTACACTACCGTAGTTTATTTATTTATTGTGTAATAAGAAATGTATCGTTACAGCAAATGCCAAAGCTTTACAAAGATTCTATATTAAAGCTAATGAATTACTTAATATCTAAATTAGAACTAGGGTCCGTCTACAGAATACCTGTCTTACTTCATCTCAAGCACTCGCTTCCAATCCGTCATCAGGCTTGCTATCCCCGTTACAGACAAGTCACATCTAGAAACTGGTGCGAGTAGGGAGTTGATGAGGGTGGTATTCCACTTGCCAACATCTTTGTCCAATGTGTATTTGCGTCTCACATTTTGCTTAAAGAGTGAGTGAGACGCAATGCACATTGGACAAAAATCTTGGACAAGTGGAATACCACCCTGAGCGCACTTGAGAGTGAAAAGAAAGTCATAACATCACATGCAGGCTGAAGACAAAGTATTATTGGTTAAATGATATAATTATTATTTAATAACAGAAAATAACTACCCATCATAATATCACATGTGCAAAGCTAAGGCAAATACCATAGTGCTAGAAACTGTTTCAATAGTTGGCGACTTGGCACACGCATTTAAGAGGAAACACAAGGGCCGTTTTTCCATGGAAACGTAGTCCCCTGTTTTCTCCCTGGATAATGGCAGTGGACATGTTCCTATGTTTTCCTTTTTTTCATAAATTTATTCTTAAAGGAGATATTAACCTTCAAAAACCTAAGAAAAAATGCCAGATTTTCCGCTGTGAAACAACCAGAAAACAATGTTGACTAGATTATTTAAAAAAGGAAAACATAGGAACACGGCCAAAGTCTTTCTTTGATTTTTAATGAAAAAAATAGTTCAATAGGTCAAGTTCCGTAGAAGAAATCAGAGGACTACGAAACGTTGATTTTATGTACCTTTAATAGGATTTTCGGTCCAAGCTGCAGTTGTCTCTAACGCGCTCTGCGGGGGGAGGCTTGAGGTTGGCGCGACAGCAATACATTTTACAAATACCTATTTCTCAATTATCTCGCCCTTAACGCGAAAACTTAATTGAACGACGGAGCGAAGCGTGGTTCTCATTCGTAAGCACTCGCGAGTGCTAAACGCGCCGGCATCGTGAGTGCTCACAAAGAACTACGTATGGGTTCGAAGCATGTCGAGCGATATTCGACTTTAAAGACGCGAGAGACCCGTTTCATTATATTTAACATGAGCCAGTTGTTGATTAGTGCAGACATGGTGCAGACTAAAGTCAATGCGCAAAATTCCACAAAAGTGACTTCCGCATAGCACATTCTATTTTTAACTGAACCGAACAGTTAAAATATACACGGACCGTTCTAACTCCCGCCATTGTACCGTGCTAATGGGTAGCCCAAGATTTATGGAAATCCCATTTGAATGGATTACCTGTAGTACGGGTGTTATATGCGTCCGATCTGTATGCGTACGCAGAATCCTTACTAATGCTCGCTAGTATTACAAATGCAAAAGTTAGTTAGTATCGTTGGCTTTAGAATATTAGCTTTCGGCAGTTTCGGCCGCGACTTTTCGACCCTTTTAAGAATGGTATATTCAATTTAAAAAAATTGCGCACAATCTTACAACTAACTAAAAGTAAACGCTTGTACTGTGGGTATTAGACGACGTAGAGTAAATGTGGTTTAAGTGTAGACATAATTAGTTTTTCTATGTTTAATGCATGCCGTGTTTGCCTGTTATTAGGTGAATACTCTAGCAGTTGTTCATTATCTGTTGTAATTAAGTTTTTTTATTGTATTACATCTGCTGGCAAACCTTAATAGTATTCCCATCTTTACTTAAAATGTTCTTAGTAACGCCAGTTTACAAGAGTAGAGAGAGATTTGATCCAAACAAATATAAATAACAGATTAACAAACAACCTCAACAAATATAACCTCCCATCAAAATCACAATTCGGATTCAGGCAAGGAAAATCGACGAAAGATGCAGCACTTACCTTAACATCAGCAATCACTAAAGAAGTAGATAGTGGTCATAAATGTCTGGCTGCATTTCTCAACCTGAAGAAAGCTTTTGACACTGTTTCTCTCCCCATCCTTGTGAAAAAAGAAAGGAAAGATCTGGAATAAGGGGGAACCTCTAGGAATCCTCAGGGACTACGTAAACCTTAGCACTTAGAGAGTAAAGATAGGCAGTATGGTGAGTGAGGATTCTGATGTTTCGTTTGGTGTGCCACAGGGTAGTATCCTTGACCCACACTATTTATAGTGTATATAAACGATCTCACAGTATAATTATACCTGTGAGTATTGTAAACACGACCACTATGTAAACGACGTATGGAAGAGTGGGTTCTCCTGATACAGGTCGGTGGTTATACTCACATGCTAGGAAAACCCAAACATGATTTATACAATATTCCTGTATATAAAACGAATAAAAAACAAAAAATATATAGAAAACATCCATGACTCAAGAACAAAATATTCATGATGATCACACAAATAAATGCCCTTACCGGGATTTCAACCCATGACCTCAAGCGTCGTAGGCAGGGTCA
The DNA here is from genome assembly GCA_947578815.1 of Epinotia ramella. Lineage (NCBI taxonomy): Eukaryota > Metazoa > Arthropoda > Insecta > Lepidoptera > Tortricidae > Epinotia > Epinotia ramella. The sequence continues at coordinate 8,458,729 of OX388211.1, read as the reverse complement.
CTACCAAAGTTACCAACTAGGCTAAACCGATATTTTACCGATACCAATATATACCAGGTATTTAGTTTTAATACAGGCTGTAAACAATATATTATATCCTCGTTTTGAGTGATTGAGTAACAAAAAAATGGGTTCATCCTAATAATATTGTAGACGATATTAGAAGTGACTCTCTGAGCTGTAGGTAGAAATCGCGAAACAAAGTTTCTGTAGAAAGATATTTATTTATTTGTATAATCGGAGTCTACAAAAAATTCTAAATAACTATCGAGCTCACAACATTTCACGAGAATCGGTTGAGAAATGCGACCTTTAGGGGAGAACAGCTGAACAGCTGGACATGCGAAATAATTATGGCCCAAGCTGAAACATAGAGACCTATCTCACTCATACCCGTAATTTCAATTTTTTTTTGAAAAGGCGGATAAACGCCTTACAATATTCTTACAGAAATTTAACGTCATTAAACCAGAGCAATTTGGTTTTCAAAAAGGGAAGTCAACATCTTCGGCTGCATTTTCTTTAATGATCAACATTTTTAACTATTTGGATAAGAGTGTGCCAGTTACCGCTATCTTCTTTGTCATGAGCAAGGACTCAATTTGTAGAGATAACTAAAATGGATTCAAAGACGACCCATAAATCCTGTATTGAAGTAAACTCAATTGGTCTTCCCCAGGGCAGTATTTAGGGACCCCTACTTTTTCTGTTGTATATCAACGACCTCCCAGAAATTACAAAACATGGCTGTACACTTTTTGCAGATGACCTGTCTATCGTTATACCTTGTAATAATACTGCAACGTACAATAGCGAAATAAATACTACAGTCCTTAATGTAATCACTTGGCTGCACCAAAATAACTTGAATGTTAATATAGATAAAACTACCTTTGTGCAGTTTACAAATAAAAACGGATGTAAACATTCATTAGATATCAGATATTAGAATCAAGTTATAAAAGAATCACTACATACTACTTTTCTAGGCATTGTTGTCGATCACAGATGCTCTTGGAATGAACATATTGACCAATTATGCAGCAAAATAAATTCATTTTCTTATGCTCTATGGAGACTTACAAAAATTTGCAACATTAACCCCTCGTATGCGGATGTCAAAAATTGCTGATCAAAATATGACCTTGAGATTGAAAACTGTAGGTTCAAATGCTTGGCACGGATCCGTGTCTAAGCATACGACGGGTTAAGGTTGCAATCCAGGCCTATCACGGTTATTTGTGTTCCCTGCTCAGGTATGGCATTTTGCTTTGGGGAAACTCGCCTCACGTAAAACGAGTATTGTTAGCACAGAAGCAGTGCGTAAGATCAATTTGTAACGTGGATGTCTTAACGTCCTGCAGGCCATTATACAAAGATTTGCAATTATTAACTGTAGTGCCTGTACATCTACGAAATCTGCTTGTTTGTAAAAACCCATCACTTACTTTATAAAACGTGTAAAGAGACTTCCAACTATCGTACAAGGTATCCAAATCGTCTGGTAATACCGGAAAAAAAGACAAAATTATATAGTAGAAACACTTACTGTATGTCTGTGTCTATCTACAATTCCTTACACGAAGATTTTAAAAGCCTTCCCTTAAATATTTTCAAGCGCAGACTCAGAAGTTAGCTAATACAAAATTGCTTCTACTCAGTAAGCGAATTTTTGATTATTTCAAACGACCGTAAAATTATTAGGTACATACTATTGTTCTTTCGTTCCATTTCACATTCAGTGACACTATAATTGTCGTTATTTAAAAATAATATTATAACTTAGACTGACATAATGCTATGGTTAGTTTAATTTTTATTTAATTTAATATTTTCTCACTTCCACTGACATGATTATGAAATATTTAATGGTACTTATAATTAAAATTTGGCAAAGCATGGTATTCAATTGTAATACTTTTCGTCGTTACATGACACTCTACTCTAGGTAGTCTCATATTTTGCATCCCAGATGCTGGTAAATTGTGTGAAACCTGATACCTATACTTTAAAAAACTGTTATGAACGACATTTTAAGCAAAATAAAGATATTTGTATTTGTATTTGTATAGAACGTCGCTACTCTCGCTCGTCCAATTAGAATAAACCTGTCTTATTTGACACTTACTCAATCGTCTGAATACATATTGGTATAACATTGAAGAAATTGTAATTTTTTAATAGACTTTACCCATCGCAAGGGAAGATTTTCTAGGTTACTTAATGATATAAGCCTAAAAACTTGTAATATGAAACTATTATTGGAGAATGAGCATAATTGTATTATATTCATACTAAGAAAATACCGTATATCGTATAACTAACGAAAACAAAAACCCGTTTATATAATTGCAGACTTTAACCAATATTGGTTCCTTAATTCCGTTACTTGATCGCTTGTCTATGCGTATCACGATGCCTGCTCTGTCACACTTAACGTGACTAGAATGAGACCAATATATATAATCTGTTACTACATACTGATTAGGTACCAGACATCGTAAATCTTGTAGCATTTTCGGTGCAGCGTAGTTAACGGAATTAGAATAAACAATTTCTATCGTAATACTTAATTAGCGTTAATAACATGAATATTAACCTTAATTAACAATATTGATTGATATTAGCCTAACTAAACGAACTCTATTAACACACTTCTGCACTGAAAATGCTTCATCATTGACGATGTCTGCTGATTACCTACTGACGATATACTGCTGTGTTTGTGACCGATATTTGTTTATCAATTAGGGCCTAAGGCCAGGCTTTTAGATTTTATTACTAGTAATAAAATCTAAAGTAAAAGCCCATTAAAAGATTTCACTTAGAGGAAAACTGGGTGTTTATAAGTACCCTGTAAATACACCGTCACGACTCTAATTTAGATCTAACTCACAATAGGTATAGTTATCTAATGGAACAAATGAATTCTTGGTATTATAATTTGTATTATTTTAATGTGACATGCACATCTAACACCATTTTTTTTATAACTAAGTATATTCATATAAGCGGCTAATCATTATACTTATACACAAAACGATCTACTCGCAGAAAGCTCAAATATCTCTTGTCTTGCACCTTGAAGACATACATAGTTACATTCTAGACGACGACATACATTCTTATCATCTATCTAAACCCCTTACAACACTGATCATGCCAGTAAAAGGCGTAAAGATTTTGTTTGTCCTAAATATGTCCTATTCTTCCAATCCTTACCTACGGAGCACAAACTTGGTCTTTGACAAAAGTTCAGAAATCTGCCCTCAAGGTTTGCCAACGAGCCATGGAACGCAGTATTTTGGGCGTGAAATTAACGGATCGCATTTAAAATACAATACTGCGTTCCAAAACTCAGATAGCTGACGTAGCACAAACAGCCGCAAAACTTAAATGGGACTGGACCGGGCACGTCTGCCGCATGCCAGAAGCGTTGTGGGCTACAATTACCACCAAGTGGGTCCCACAGAACCGAATACGGCGTCTCGGTAGACCACGTAGGAGATGGCGAGACGAGCTTGACGTCTTTGACCAAAACTGGTGGGAGTCTGCCCAGGACAGGGATATGTGGAAGAAAAAGAGGGAGGCCTTTGCCCAACAGTGGGACACTTAAGGCTCTTAAATAAATAAATAATAAATATTCGCAAAAACGACACGCTTTCTCTTCTAGATTTTTTATTTTCCTAGGTCCACTTCTTTACAATAGACTTAATGCGCGGCTAGGTTTATATCCCCTAAACTTCATGAGATGTAAATAAACGCTACGAGAAGCCCTACAAAATATGTCCTATGACGATACAGAGAAGTTATTTATCGTTTTAAAATTATTTATTATATGTTTTATAGGTAGTATAGGTACCGCCTAAGTTATAACTTCCTAATTATTTGTATTAGTCAATAAGAATGATATTGTATTATATTTTGCATATGAATAACATTTTCAATTAGTAGTTCTTTTTTGCCTGAAACACAGGGTATCCTAGCTCAGGCACGTGTTATTTGCCTCTAATAGTAAGCTCTTAGTCTATAGTAAAACTGATGTAGGTACATTATGTTTTATCAATAAATTATTATTATTATTATCTACATACTTACTTAAATACATAGAAAGCAAACCAAAATCAGGGACAAGTACTCGTTCTCATCACACATTTAGATTATAAGTTATAAGTAAGTCTTTACTGGGAATTAAACCCAAGACCGACTTCACAAGCATACTCCGCCAACTAAGCTGGTCGTAATAGTAGTATGTAGGCCTCCGACAAATCATAAAACACGAGTAAATACTAAAATACTTGACGGTTTTCAAGCAACATACTTACGACGCTACCCCCCGTGGCTTTACATTGCCAACCTAGACCAGGAGACAGCGATAAGATTAATATCTCTGTTAAACTTTGAAATAGCGCGGCCAGATCTGGCATTGGCGGTTGGCGCTTAACCTTAGATTAGATAGCCTTTTATATGCATTTATAACCAAACGTGTTTGACTGCCAACTTTGACATAATAAGGGTGTAGACACCAAATAAAATAACCAATAATGTTTAATTTTCCCGAAAAAGGATTAAAAACATTGTCATATGAGGAAAAAAGCAAAGCAGGGGATTAAATAATCACAAAGTTATAAGTGTCCAAAGTTTTAAGAGGGGGTATATTCTGTCCCTTTTCCTCAAAACGCACCTTCATATGAAACGATTGTCATTTACTATTATGCTCGCAGATCGTGACGTCAAGATCTGCGAGCGTTTTCTCTCTAACAAGCAATATTAAAACGGTTGTAGTACGTACTTAATTCTTTGAGATATCTGAACGGGATTTTCACTAGGTATATTTTTTTGCCTTCTTTCTTTTGTAGTAATAATATATTTTGCGTCTACACCCGTATTGTTGGCTGTTTGGTAAATCATTTGAAAAACTTACCTATGGTTGTTAATGGTAATATATGACATTATAATAATCCGAAAACTATCGGATTATTATAATGTCATATATTACCTGCAATACTTAACGTTTCTATTGGTCATTTATTGGACAGGTGTGTAAAAATTCGCTTGTATCGGCTACTTATTAGAAACCAAGCAAGCGGTTCTATCTTACGAATTTAAACAGCTCCATAAGATGAGTGTAGATTTTCTGGAAATTCATAAGTATTTGTCTTATTTCGTAAACGTACCCATAATATATATAGGTCTCGCATTACTCTAAAATTACACTTCCACGCTCTAGTTTACAGCTCTTAAACATATAAAATATGTAGATATAGTAGTGTAGGAGAAGTGTATGGGTAGAACAGATAAATGTATAGTGTCTTGCGAAAGCGGCTAATACTTAGTCTGCACGTTTTGGGTCCGCAAATATATAATAAAATCCCTGCTACCATTAAATGTAGCAAGACGCGCTTAGGTTTTACCCTAAAACTAAAATCACTCCTATTACAAAAGGCCTACCATTCAGTTTCCGAATTCCTATCTGAATGAAATTAAAAAATATCGTTAATATGTATAATTGTGTGTTGGTGTGTGCCGAATTTTTTATTCTTATTTAATTTTTTAAACTATAATGTTTTGAATTTTTAATTGTAGATATTATTTTTTATTGACGTAAATTAATTTATATGAATTCTTATGGTTTATTGTGAGACTTATATGACTATCTGTAATTCTGTATCTACATATTAGCATATTACTACCGTTCTCTATATTGACAATACTGAATAAATAATATGAATATAGTAATGGCGGTTTATCATCAAATTGTCGACACTCACTTAGTCGAATTTCACTTCAAAGTCAACGTTTCATGTATTTTCATTTCGGCGACAATTTAGTTCGTGGAATGGTCATTACAAGTAATTTTAAATCGTGTATTTTTACTTGTCGGATGATTCATTAAATAGTAGAATTATGTCCTGGAAAACGTTTTGCGATTTATTGTTTCAGGTATTTTTAATTAACATACAAATTATTACAAGGATTATTATTTAACATTAAAATAATTGGCATACACAGTTACCTATGGCAATTATTTTAACCTAACCTAAACCTAACCTAACCGCCTGCGTGTCGACGTCACCCCGCTTGGTGGGGTGCCTATTTCCGCTCTGAGGGACACAAGTGAACCCTAACCTAACCTACTTATAATACACCTGTAACGGTGTTTTTACTGCGGAAGGCTTCGCTCCTCGAGCCCCCTTTTTAGGGTTCCGTAGCCAATTGGCAAAAAAAGGAACCCTTATAGATTCGTCATGTCTGTCTGTCTGTCTGTCCGTCCGTATGTTACAGGCATTTTACTCGAAATCTATAAGGTGTATTGGAATAAAATTTTAAGGATAGGTGTATTTTGTTAGCCGCTACATAGTTTTGTAATGAAATTTAGGGGTGCACTCCATACATAAAACTGAAAGACAATAACTTTTTTTTCATTGCAAGCCCACGTGTGGCACATCAATCGATAGGCTTTTTTAAATAAATATAAGATTATTCAGCATTTTTTATGATTAAGTGAATAGAGTCGGAGAAAATCGCCCCGAAATTCAGCTAAAATTGTGCCCCCCCCCCCCCCCCCCTCTTATTTTTGAACCGTGTATTACATAAATATGAAAAAAATCATGGGCTTAATAAATTATTTCACGAAAATTGTTTTAAACAAGATCGGTTCAAAGGTATTTCTAAAAAACAGCCTTCCTTAAAGAAAAGGACGTAAGTGCCATATGATTTTAGTAACGATACGACCTTTTTAACAGGCACGGAACCCTTCGTTGTGCGTGGTCCGACACGCACTTGGCCGCTTTTTTTCAGCCTGCCGTGATCTAGTTAAACCCCTAAAAAGTTGTTGTTTGTTTTTGTGATGTTGTAATAAAATTTCGAACAAATGTTATTCGTTGTTTTGTTATTCTGCAATTTAAAACTCATACAGAACAGTTATTCTATGAAATAATAAACTTGGAATGATCTGGTCATGAAATTAAATTACACCAACCAATAATTCGTGAACTAAATGTTACTTGAACTTGAAACGTTTTCGATGACATAAAATTCGATGAAAAGTTTGTCGACAAAACAAGGGGCACATTTATGTTGTTAGTTGCTAAAAAGTTAAAGGGACACAAGTGGTACAATCGGTACATTTGATCAATCTATTAAAATGTTCAAGTCTTTATATTAACACTTTCACCTCGAATACCTCTATTACATGATTTATTTCGAGTATTTACTGGTTTAACTTTTTATTTATTCACCTATTTACCTTTATTTATTACCTTTTGGTTAATTAAATGTTGTGTTGTGTACTGCTGATACTTCAGTTATTAGTAAACATTACCGTAGAACGCTACGTCGAAAATAAACGTAGGTAAATGAATACTTATCAAGATTTTATTTCATCCATTACATTTAAGTGTTGACTCTTATTTCCAGTTAATACGTCATGGATTCTGCTCCAAAAAAAATAAGCGTACTTATGTAATTGAGAAAATAAATCCTTGAAATGGTATGGGTACCTAGTTACTAACAACTCGTCCCAAATATGGACCCAAAGTTTCACTTCACTCGTAAGTATTATCAATAATCTGATATTATACTCAAAACGGACCACCAGCCGTATAAGTTATAGCTATAAATAAGATAATCGCTGTGATTCAGTACATGGTCCGTTCGTACATCGCACGGTGGCTGTCTCGGAATCAATTGCGTATCGGACTTATAATTTGTAGCTATTGCCTTTCGAATTTGGTTCAATAGGAACGTAATTTTAAAGCTGCATTGCTTGGAGTAATTGAACGCGGTATCTAACTTTTAATCAAATGTTGCCACATATAAATATGCCATTCACGACTTCTGTTTTACATTGAAAGTTGTAGTTGCTGCGTACGCTTTAAGGCGAATCCTGATGCGCGGGGTCTCGTAATCTGGTGATTTTTGAGGGCATAATAAGGCTCCAAAACTAAACGACCAAGAATTCTGACTTGAAGAATTTGGCGATCTCATTAACAATTTCATGGTTTGAAGTATTTTGAAAACAATAAATACTATGTAAAAATACACTCAGAGGCAATGAAAACGGGTCACTTTGTAAAGTAATCCATGGGAAGTGACCCGTTTTCATTGCCTCTGAGTGTATATTCGCTCGTGACGCATTGGTTTTTACTGTAATGTCACGTAAATGTATTTGTCAATAAATAAATAAATAAATAAATAAATATTCAACTGAGGCTCGAAAACTTCTTTTTTTCTTTGAATATTATCCTTTTTGATGATAACTTGTTTTAATGTCGATTTACGTAAAATTCCGCGCGTACTATCGGCAGCATATCGTGCTAACTTTAGCGAGCGAACGAGACAAAATTTTGGCAGCTACATTCGACGATGACGGTCGATCGATCGATTTCGTCTTTAAGTGTGGGCGCAAAAGTTGAGAAATAAAACGCAAAATTGGTTGGACTCGTAAGCCTCATAAACGGTGCCAAATCTAAAAAAAAACGGATTAAATTATAAATTAGCACACATGAAATACTTTTGTTTTATTTCACGCTGTACCCTAAAACGTGTTTACATGTTTTTCAGCACCGGCAATAGAACTTGTATGGGTCAGTGTTTAGAATATAAGCTTTGCCCCACTGCTGGGCAAAGGCCTCCCCTCTCGACTTCCACTCGTCCCGGATTTGAGCAATCTCTGGCCAATTGTTACAAAATCCGTCCAGGTCGTCCCGCCATCTCCGTCTCGGCCTGCCATGTCGCCGCCGCCCATCGTGTGACACCCACTCCATGGCTACTTTCGCCCACCTCTGTGGATGCATGCGGCAGACGTGGCCAGCCCATTCCCATTTCAGGCCCCGTAGCATGGATGGCGTTATCACGCGATAAGTGACAGGATAGAGCTTCCGTCCCTGGCTGACACCGTTCGATAGAACGAGACGACGCGCCTATCCTGTCACTTATCGCGTGATAACGCCATCCATGCTACGGGGCCAGTTTGGCGGTCTTAAGGGGATGCCTTGATTCGAGTCGACCACGCCCCCTTGACAGAGACACGCTTATGCCTTCCGCGCACGAGAAAAAGAGATGCAACACTCTTCGGGAATGGCTTTTTTGGACAAACTTCGATAAATACCTAACTTAGTGAAGTTTTATTTATATTTCATTAAGTGAGATTTTATATGACATAAAATACTAGAGTATTAACCCCTCGTATGCGGATGTCAAAAATTGCTGATCAAAATATGACCTTGAGATTGAAAACTGTAGGTTCAAATGCTTGGCACGGATCCGTGTCTAAGCATACGACGGGTTAACTTGATTCTGTCGTAAAATAATGTATTGTTTGAGTAGGCTGAGTAAAAAAAGGAAAATAAAGACCCAACTTTGGATTTTTTTGCTATCGACGAAGTTTTACGCAATCGTGTATCGATTAAATCAGATAAACAATCATATAGTCAATAATCATATATCTGAAAATCAGACCTTATTGTTTCTTAATCAAGTCAGAACGGCGTTTCAAAGCACGCGATAATTTCCAATTTGCCCCCTTAACCCCAACGTCGGCAATGCGGGTTTTTGCGCGCAGCGTAGTTTCGGACACGGTCGATCCGTTTCACTCCCCGTATGCTACGCACCATAGCCCGTTGGCAAACCTTCAATCTGGTCTTTTGTGCTTTGGTGAGTGACCATGTTTGGGCACCGTAGGTTAGGACGGGCAAAATACACATATCGACGAGTCTTCACTTCAGGGTTATAGGAAGATCTCCCTTCAGAAGCTCTTTTATAGACCAATAGCTTCTCCAGGCGTTCTGGAGTCGTCGTTCAATTTATTTATCCTGCCTTCGGCTGAAGGAAGCTAATTGGCCTAAATAAGTGTACTCATCGACGTAATGTAATAGAATAAATGATAATAAGAGAAATGGATAATTTTACCGAATGCGCTTTTCCATTGAAATAAATCTTATGTATTTTTGTGTCTATTGTCGGGAAAATACATAGAAGAACGGCCCATTAACGATTTCGAATTCCGTTGTAAATACCTTCAAGAAACTAAAGCTATGTTGGCGACCTAAACACACCCGTGCAACGGTTCTGGACAAAACAATCCTATCAGCCTTTATTGTTTAGCTCAAGCGTGCACAAATTCAGAAAACCAATTTCTTTGGAAACTGTTTCCTCATTGTAATTCTCGTGACTGGTAATAAGTGGTGATCTTACAATCATCTTGTTTCAAACAAACAGTGTTTTAAAATAAATATTATTTGGAATATCTTTTTCCTACATTCATCTTAAATTACAAAAATGCTCAATAAGTATTTATTACTTGAACGCATTATTATAGGTGGGTGTTGGATACTAAACTTTGCGAGTTTTAATAGTGTTATATTCATGGCTGAAATGGCTATCGTATCTCGGCTATTGTCAAATTTTGTGTCTAATTACCACGACCATTTACGAACATTTTATATGGAGTCGTGGTAATTAGACGCAGACATGAATCTGGGGAAAGACCGACTTATTGGACAAATTAACCGGTTAATTAACGATCTGATAGTTGAAAGAAATGTTTCACAGTAAAGAGGTCTTTATAGTGAAACTAGTTTAAGCAGGCTTATTGTCTTTATAAAGGAACGCGATATTGCACAGACATTGGCGGTTTTCTTGATTTATTTATCCGTAGTTCCCAGCAAAAGATTCCGTTGAAGTACCTAAACATTGCACAACTACATAATATATACATAATCATCATAATTTTAGATCTTCGCTCTTGTCGGTGTAGTGGACGCCAGTTCGTCATTAACCGACATCATACGTCACAATTTACATACTTACAACTATTACTTATTCGTAAATAGTAAAGTTAATTGACACGTTCACTTGCATTTAAGTTTTCCGGCATTTAATAAGTTATTATTTCCTTATTAATGCAAGTTAATTATTACACTTCATAATTCAAACTGACTTTTATACCCAGAAACCATGCGTGCAGGCCCTAAATGACTATTCCATGAAATAGTAAACAGACAGTAGGTAAAGGACATGCACAGCTCATATATAATAAACATCAGGTAATTATGCCAACGTGAGTGCGAGAAGCGAATTACTAAATTCACTACTTTCTAAGTAAATATGTCCGTAGTAAAAATAGCTTTAGACGTTTGCAAATAGGGGTGTAGATGTCGGCGGCCGATCGTAAAATCCGCCAGATCACGAAATTACTAGGCATATCGTGAAACGCCGCCATTTCATGATTTCGCTGAGTGACATCCGCCATATCGTTCAAAATTCACCATTTAACGATTTGCCTATTGACGTTTCATTTCATGATTTGGCCAAGCCAGTGACGTTTAGGCTGATTATGAAATTCCTAGGCATAATCATGAAACGCCGCCATATCGTTCAATACTCACCGTTATACGTAAGGTGTCCAAAATTGAAGTAGGTAAATAATAAAAAAAGGAGTGCGGACTGATAATCTCTAGAGAGTCGACGCCACCCCGCAGCGCGGGGTGTCTATTTCTGGTCTGAGGGAGACAAGTGAACCCTAACCTAACCGACCTAAGACGGAGTTCGCTTATTGACAAGCCATTTTTGTCTGCCCTGATTATTGGCTCCCAACAAACACGGCCTCCATCGCATGCGCAGCGCCACCAGTGGCCCAAGAAATAAACTATTTTACGATGTGCCTGGTATAGAGCTAGGAATATCGACGAATGCGTTGTTGTAATCGATCTGCCGTATTGTTTATCAGGCACATCTGCATCGTGATAAGCCTGGCCAACTTTTAGGCATATCATGAAATGGCGGCGTTTCACGATATGCCTAGGAAATTCGTGATCTGGCGGATTTTACTATCCGCCGCCGACATATAGACACTAAATAAAATAATCAATAATGTCATATCTTCTCGAAAAAAGGATTAAAAATGTAGTCAAATGGAGAAATAATCAAGGCAAGAGGTTAAATAATCACGAAGTTATAAGTGTCCAAAGTTTTAAGAAGGGGTTGTTGTGGGGAATGTTCTGTCCCTTTTTCGGAAAACGCAACTTCATATGAAACGATGACGTTCGCAGCTTGTGACGTCACTAGAATACGGCAACGTGCCGTGCCCCATCGTGTTCGACGTGGCCTGCCCCGCGCGCGGCTCGCTCTGCGGCAGCCTCGAATATTGTGACGTCACACACTGTTTGCGTTTTCTCTTTCTAACAAGCAACATTAAAACGGTTGTAGCTTCGTAATTCTTTGAGATATCTGAATGGGATTTTCGTCACTAGACATATTTTTTTGCCTTATTTCTTTTGGAGTAATAATAATTTTCGAGTCTACTCTCATATTCGTCGGAATCTGTTATTTGTATGTATGTTCCTTGATTACCTACTCGAAGACCCAGGACCGATTTGGATTTATTTTTGTTTTAAAGATCCTTCCCAGGTGGTCCCATAGTCAGCATGTCAGGATCTGATGTTAGAATCTTGGAGAAATTGAAGCAAATTTTCAAATGAGGCGGTACTGGATTGAAGTCGGTTAAAACTTTTTTAAAGTAAATTATTTGTATTCGCATGCACAACTTTGCGTTTTTATTTCCCCGCTCACAATAAAGTACGAAGCAGCTTGGAATTACAGACACCTAGACCTTATAAATATCTTATTTAAATACTCTCAAGTAATGTTCGTTTTGTTATCAAGACAGTAGGCCCAAGACACCTACGGCGATTAACATATGAAGGTTAATCACGAGAGCTCCTAAGACGTCCGCATTTGCTTCGAATTTAAACTTTAACGCAACTGAAAAAGGTTGGTTTTCGAAAAGTTGTTAATCGAGATAGGAGTTTGTGGAATATATTCGAATGTTAGCTGAGCGAAAATTATTAGGTTGTTTGTATCGTAGTTTACAGACTACAGCTGACTGAACAAGCGCGGGCTTAACTTTGAACTCTATTGACATAGACAAAAGGTATTAAATAACTTGTCGTATTTTTTTACTGTCACCCTCGTATTACTGATTACATATACAATGTAGTAAATTGAATAATTCAGTGGAAGAGTTGTGCGAGATAATGTTGGATTTACGAAGCGACCTGGGAAACTGATTTTGTGTCTTTGTTTATTTGCTATACTGTGAATAATGTCAATGATAAGAGAGAAATCTTAATTCAAGTTGGTTTACTGTCTTAAGTTAAATTAATTATGAACTTTTCTCTGTCACTAGTTACCATAGGTCTCCTAGATCACTTTTTAAAAATGTTATTGTATTGGTTTAAATTAAATCCAACAAATGTTATCTTATCAGTTAAATATGTGGACATTTTAATTTTATGGGCTATCTTCTGAGCCTTCTTAAATGTTGTAACATTTCTATGTTCAACTTCTAGTACATGTTGTAAAATTTCTATGAAACACTGTCATTTTGTCTCAGGGCTAACAGTACAAAATTGCTGATTAACTTCTTTATTTATTTATCAACAATTTATTTACGAGGCATTACAGACAAGCCAATACACCGAGAAATTATACATTGCAAAATAACATTATACAAAAACACATTCAATATAGACACCATCTAGATGACATCAAACAAAAGTGCTGGACAGCCTATCATCCATCGACTCACAAAACCTTATACATCCACGGCACACAGTCGCCCATCTCCACCCAAACAAGTCACATTCAGGTGCCGAATGTCAAGAGCGCATTGAGCAGAGTGAGCGCGCGAGGGAGCGGCGAATGTCTGTGCGATACCGTGCGCGATGCGGGTCGGGCGCGGCGCGCGGGTCGGGCACGGCGCGGGTCGGGCGCGGCGCGGGTCGTGCGCGGCGCGGGTCGGGCGCGGCGCGGGTCGTGCGCGGCGCGGTCGGTAGATATCTCTCTCACTACCAACGCATTTAATATCTCTATCACAGAGTGGCGCGGGCCCGCCAAAGAGATAGAGATACCGCCCGATCCCGCGTTCGGTGTGTGGAGGCCTTTGTTCTACCATCGCGATTTACACATGTTAAAGTGAAATATTCCACTCCTTTGTTATTATAGAAACTAAAATCAACACATTGGAAAAACTCGCGAATCAGCGTGACTTTGTGCTACATCATCTTATTGCCTTACCGGTCCTTATAGGTCCAGTTACTAAACTGACGAATTTTAGTCATGTGTTTGTTATTGATCTCTGCATTTCTCTTACACAGATTTTTACCATACTAAAATCGTATCTTACATACATTTAACCCATTCGCCGCCATATAAAAACTGCGAGGTGGCACCCCCACGCCTCGCAAGTCTTAAGTCATTTTTTTTTAGACTTCGTATCTGGTACAGTAACAACGGTGACAAACTTGAGTTCAAGTCAGTGGCGTTAAATGGGATAACAGTTGTAACTTATCTAAGAGCCTTGAAAACATTAGGTACAAATTGAACTAGGTACATTCGCAGAATGAAAAGTTTCGTTACTTTTATGCCTTCAATGCATTAAACAAAGTCGAATATTGGATTACCTTTTCATTCTGCCACTATACGTACAATCAGCGGCAGAAGTAAGTAAACATTTTTTAACCTTATTACAATTGAATAAGGTGCAAGAGTCTTAATTTACTTCTGCTGCTGACCCTATAAGTAGTGTTGCACATATAAGTATTTTTTTAACTTACAATTTGTCTGTAAGGTTTCTGAATCGCTCCGCGTATTGTCTTGAATATATCTGAAAAAGAAAACACTATTCGTTACTACTTTGATAATTAGTCTAGCAACTTCTTTCTGAAGATAGTTGTCATAGTTACGTCTCCTAAGTCACATTTTAAAACTGTAATTTTAAGGTTTTATATTGATTGGTTTTGATTGGTTAAATATTGTTAACATTACTAGCCTAAGTATATTTAACGGACCAGATTCTTAGCCATCTTGTAACAATTTTCAAAGAAACTCACGTCATGTTGTCTCCTGGCTAACGAGACCGAGAAATGTTTACTAGTCAGAAACGTCTGCTATCGAAATTACAAATTCTAATCAACGTGAAAATTTAAATTGATCCACGGTATGCAGAGGTCGTGAGTTCAAATCCAGCACGTAGAGGTATTTTTTTTTATTTTCACTTTGATTGGAATTTACAAATCCACATTTCTGTATTAGGGACCATATACCAGCTATCACCGTGTTCACACCCTATTGCAACTGCAAGTCAGCACATGTGTTATTCGCAAAGCTAACCACATAAAAACCAGTATAAGAATGTCCCGCGATCATGATTAGTTGTTATCAATCTTGAGATTGGAATTTTGGTAGAGACGAGCTTTAAGATGAACAAGATGATTCGTGAATAGCTAGTTCGCATGAGCCGCATTCGAGATGCCATTCAACTGCTAATCCCAAGAGATGGACGTGTACCAAGAATTTGATGCTAAGTACTTCTAAGCTCCTATTTAAGTAAGTAATTTATGTTCTCCTAGCTAGATTTCCGATAACTTAGGCAGTGGCGTATATTTATAAAAACGTAACAAAGTTAGTTTGATCAAAATAATACAAGTTTCTGACAATATTTTTTTTCGTACAAGCTTTTATTGCCGACTGTACTTTTCTGTGTACTGCCATCGCCTACTCATTGAGACGATTCTAACGAGCCCAAACTCAACGGGGTTACGTCGCTTAAGTACTGAATTATCATGGCTACCTCCTGTCTCCATCATCAGATCAGCTCAATGGTAGGTACCATAATTTTAAATTATCATCTAAACTATACTAACTTAATTTCAGCTCAATCGGATAACGGCAAGTGACTGAAAAATGGATTGCAAATTTTGACGGACAACTTAGGTACTTATTTACACGCATGCAAACAGCACTCAAGTTATATAAAACCTTGTAAAAAGAAAAACCGGCCAAGAGCGTGTCGGGCCACGCTCTCGCTCAGTGTAGGAATCGTAGTTTTTGTAATTTTTTTCAAAAACTATTCAACCTATCAAGTTCAAAATAATTTTCCTGGAAAGTTTTCATAAATTTTCGACTTTTGACATTTTTTTCATATTTTTAAAACTTATGGTTCAAAAGTTAGAGGGGGAGCACATTTTTTTTAACTTCTGGAGCGATTATCTCCAAAAATATTAACATTATCAAAAAAATATTTTAGCAAACCCCTATTCATTTTTAAATACCTATGCGACAATATATCACACGTTAGGGTTGAAATGAAAAAAAAAACACCCCACGTTACGTACCCGAAGAAAATAAAATAAAAAACACTTTTTATTTTACCACTTGTCGGCGTGATTGATATACATATTAGTACCAAATTTCAGCTTTCTAGTGCTAACGGTTACTGAGATTATCCGCTGACGGACGGACAGACAAAGCGAAACTATAAGGGTTCCTAGTCGACTACGGAACCCTAAAAATGTATTTAAATAATTAAAGTTATTTATAATTTACTACAAATATGACTTTAATTTCTATACTGACACTCTGTAACGAGTTGCACTAAGAGGTCAAATCTACTTTAACACAGTTGAATAACACAGTATGTCAGACTCAATGGAAGATCTGTCAATGCGATGTTTTTTTTAAACTAGGTTTAAATTTATGAACCATCGCCTCTCCCGCACGACTCAGCCACTCCAGTCTCACTCACACTGCGAATTAGAAAGTGAGGGTACATTTTCTCGTGTCGCATCGCGTTGATGTGCCGGACCTGCAGGAATGTATCCTTTGAGTTAAGTATCAGAATTGTAGGAAAATAAGACACAAAAACATAAATGTCATTTTTTAATTTCTAAACCTTAGTATGTCTTCTTTAACTCCAAGACTCTCTATTAAATTTTAATCACAAGCTATGAACTGTCAATTAGATTCCATTTTTGACTTCAATTCCTGCCTTAGTAATGTATGTAGTTGGTATGCTTGTGAGTTATGAGAGCTATTTATTTTAGGGCGTATTTCAAATTGTGGTATTGTACAGTAAAATTATAGCTAATATATATTGTGATCTTAATTCAAGTGTGCACAGTAGTTGTGCGAGGACAGGCCAGTTTGCAATATCTTAATGCGTGAATTGTTGTGAAATATTAAACTTTAGAGAATTTAAGTGAACATTTTTGTTCGCTATCTTTTTTCGTTCAGTACCGACAAAATTGCCGCAGTCGTTTTTATGTAAAATCTTTCGGTACGGACAAGACTGGGGGCCGATTTTTGACTTTCGAGCCCTCGACTCTGACACTCGAAAACTGACAATGCTTGCAATTTTGACACTACAATCGTATTTACTTTTATTTAATTTTCGAGCGCTCGAACGTCTAAAATCGGTCCGCTGAGCCTCCAACTTATTTTTTGCATTAGTTTGCATTGATTGACTACTCTAAAGTGATTTCTGTGAAACACTTTACTGAAGTCTCATAAATTATCTACTTAAACGTTTAACTACAGATGATAATAACCCAACCCAAGGTGTTATTATATACATAAGTATTTAAATAAAACGGTCGACTTCAAATTAACAACGGAAGTGAGTTTCTCTACAATTAACACTCATATTATATTTTAATTATATTTATGTATTCACGTGAATATATAGCAAAGCGATAGTTTCCTGCGAAATATCTAGTTAGACCACTGTCGTTCCTTTTTTTCTGTAATATCCTGCTGGCACTTGGCACCTGAATTATCATGTTGTGACTAGAAATAAATAAATTGCCTACATTTTTTTTGGGTAAAAAAAGATGTTTTTTCATTACGTTATAGAAAACACAGTAGGTATGTCAAATGCAATATATATTTTTTCTTTACATTTAGCTGTATTCAACAAAACTTGCTACTGCTTGTAAACTAAAAGTGATATTTGAACGGTTCTTTGGAGAAAATAATCAAAGTATAAATCTAAAACTTCTTTGATTAAGGCATCAAATATAATGACCACCAAAAAATGCTTTGATACCCTAAGCTCTTTTACCAAAAAAATATACTGAACACCAAAAATAATAATTCTACCTTTACAATAAGTAGGTACTAGCTGTTTTAGTAACGACTGCCCATTAAATTGTATTCGAAGACCAAATTATGTAAATTATTACCAAATCTTAGCGAGCTAAATAACCCACTATGGTTGCCATAAAGTGTATGCATGTTACCAAATAAAGTATATTGATTACCAAATTTACAAGTGCTTTTTTAACCTGATAGGCATTTGATTGAATAATCGCTTCTGTTTTTTTGGTAGTGGTTTAGGGAACTTAAATGATTCCTTCTTCATAGCGATCGAAAGGTAAAAATAGCTACCAAAACCCAAATCAGCGCACCCCACTTCCACGTGGTCTCGTCTGTCCTACCCCTAGAGTGTATATAAAAGTTTCTGGCGGGAGACTGAGTCCCAGAAACGAAAGAATTTTTTTTTTTAATAGGATAGTAAGATGTTATAATTTAGGTTATTATTTCACATTAATAGGAGATAAAATTTTGGTGTTCATTTAACTATTTTTGGATTAGCAATGATTTATTAGGATAGCATTTTCTTTAATAGGATAGTAAGATGTTATAATTTGTGTTACTATTTCACATTAAAATCGAGATAAAATTTTGGTGATCATTTACTATTTTTGGCAGTAAAAAGTATTTTTTTGGCGTTATATTTTACTATATCTGGTGGTCCGTTAAACATATACCTTTGATTAATCTTAAAAACGTTTTTACCAAAATTTCATACTGGAGCTACGGTAGCCTAGTGGTTCAGGCAAGCGGCTGTCAAGCGGCATCGTAGGGTCGAATCCCGGCTCGTACCAATGAGTTTTTCGAAACTGATGGACAGAAAAAGAAAAAAAAAACATCGTGAGGAAACCGGTCTAATCCCAATCTACGTCTAGTTTTCCCACTGGATTGGAAGGTCAGATGGCAGTCACTTTCGTAAAACTAGCCAAATCTTGGGAATAGCTGTCAAAGCGGACCCCCGGCACCTTTAGGGCACAACCGAGAATAACGCAAGGAGGATGATGATCTAAACTTTCAAACTGATTTTCGCAAGTTATCATGCGCGTGCGACGTGCACAAAATATCAAGCTAACAAACATTAACGAGCAAGCGAGATAGGTACATTTAGAGGATGTCGCGTTAACTTGCGAATATCTTAGGGCAGATTTGGAACACTGGGGAATTTAATAGTAATATAACCCGTGCATTACAAAGATGGCGGGTTAAAGTATGGTACGGCACAAGTCGCGCCGCGTTCACCACTCACTCCTCTCTCTCTCTCTGTCTTTCTGTCAGTCTGTCTGTCTGACTCTGTCTGCTGTCTGTCGCCATTTGTCTGTCTTTGTATGTCTGTCTATCTGTCAGTCTATTTGTCTGTCTTACCCCGGAAAGAGTCCCTGCTGTATATACATCACAAAGTCCTAGAAACTGGTGAACAAAATTTTAAAAATACTTCAAGAGTACCCGTAACATCCAAACTTACAGTCATAAAGGAACAAAATGTACGCGTTTGTAATAGACAAATAACAAGTGACAAGACTGACTTATCAGCCCAGGGCCATATGTTACTTTACAAGCATGGTTCACTGACTGTGCATATAATAATACATCTAATCTCTTGGTTCTACGAAGGCGTTTAATTTTAATTACTAATAGGGTAATGGTCGACGCGCTGCACTAGACTAGACTTGATTAGAGTGATTGCTGACTAAGGAAGTATGGCGACCGCAGAACGGCGTCAGTGGTTTTGCTTTTATACTATATTGCCTTTTTAGTAATTAACTAACGAGTATTCCTGGCTAAGGGCCCTTATATATGGATTCCTGATTTTATAGGTACGACAACATTGATTACAAGGGTAGAGAGAGAGTGAACTAAAAAAAAGCTTGGAAGCTTTATAGGTACGACAACATTGAGCACAAGGGCAGAGAGTAAACTAAAAAAAACTTGCAGAAAAGGTAATCGTAACAAGAAACTTACATTCTGTTTTTTACCTCTTTGGCTAAAAATATTTGAAATATTTGTATGGAAGGTGTTTAGTAACGTTCCTTATTAAGAGATCAGAATGGATAATAGGGCTTATGTCTTATTTGTAACAAGTTATAACCAAAATAAGAACAATTTCTTCACGCTAAATTGGAGTCTGAGAGGATTCCCAGATAATTAACATCATTGTTGCGATGGCCAATCATGTCTTAAAACCTAATTTCATGCCGGCTTTCTAGGTTTAAAGTACGGAGCTGCAAAAAGACAGCTTTCACCTGGTTACTAATTCTAATTTGGAATACTAAGAGATGCTTAATGAGTTTTTACCTTTTTCGAACGGAAAGTATGTCTGCCCGTAGCTTCTATCTACTTCATAACTACTTTGTTGAAATATCGTAGATTTGTATGTTGTAAAGAGACAAAATTGTGTTATTTATGTACCACATTGCACTAATAAACCACCAACCTGTGGCGTTGTGTTCTGTGACGGATGTGTCCTTTAATCGGGATTTATTTTATTATGATACTTTTTGTAAAAATAAACCAAGGCTCTAACCAGATAAAATAAAACCGTATCAATAAATTTTATTACCTATCTATAAAAAAATGGATTAACTCAGTTCCGACACATAAACTTTTTTTTCGAGAGGTTTATAAGTTATTACTGAATGCTTTCAGATCTCGCGCAGTCTAGGGTCCCGTAATAGTTACCTGTCACAAAACGGACCGACGTGTACCTAACCCTAAAAATAACTTGTAAATAGTTATTTTTTTCAAGTGCATTTCTGAAGTTAGTGGACCATAACTCGCTAACTACTTATGTCTACTTGTGATATTCAATTCATTTATATACATACTATTGACGTGATCTTTTTCACATACCCAGTATACTAACCGTTTCGCTGACAGAGGGCCGGACACTTAACTCTAACAAAAAAATACATTTTAAAGCTTAATAATACAATTAATATCACGCAAACGGGTTCCTGTATCAGAAAATGGTTTTAGAAAACCTCGATTATTTTTGAACGAGCTATCCAAAGATACCCCACACCGGGTTTACATTAACAAAAAATTGCATTCCTACTTGATTGGTAAGGGAGGTACGCTAAATTATTTTTTTAAATCTTTTTTTTTACCATTTTGTCCACGTGATTGATACGTATACACATGTTTTCTAGTACTAAAGGGTTACTGAGCTGAGTCGCAGTCAGACGTGTCGAAACTATACGAGTTCTTTGTTGACTACGGAACCCTTTTAGGGTTTAAAAATAGATAAACGATTTTAGTCAAGTGCTGTCAACTATGATTCTGCGATTGAAACTCCAAACTCCAGTTTCTTTGTTGCGGGAAATAGTAGGAATGTCCAAAGCACATCTTCTACAAAATAGGCACGTAGTACAAGCAACGATGGCTATCAATGATTTACTGCATCCATTTCCGTAACATGGCTAAGATTTTCTCCGCACAAATAATATACATTAACAAAACAGTAAGAGTGAATTAGCCAAATCAAATTACAGTGCATTTGGCACGTGACTTAATGGTAGTTTCTCTTTGAAACGTATTTATGCTATCTATTGTGAAATAATGGACTTGAACTTTTATTGTATGCTAGTAAATAATATTTTACTCGATCTAAACAAAGAACTGCAATAGAAACAGTGATGCATGTTGAATTTTATAATACAACTACCTGCTCACGCGGCTCCGAAAGATTTTTTTAAATTGGATGAGTAGCGCCGGAGATTACCACCGACATATCTTCCTTGTCGTATCCTTTATTATGATGTGTCCTATTTTTAACCCCCGACGCAAAGAGAGGGGTGTTATAAGTTTAACGTGTCTGTGTATCTGTGTATCTGTGTGTCTGTGTATCTGTGTATCTGTCTGTGGTATCGTAGCTCCCAAACGGATGGACTGATTTGAACGCAGTTTTTTTGTGTCATAGATAATTTTATCCCGAGTGTTATTAGCCATATTTCATGAAAATCTGTTTAGCCGTTTTTGAGATATTGGACTTTGAAATGAAGATGTCGGGGGTTTTTCGACTTTTCTAAGTTGTAGTTATTAATGTTTTTTTTTATTTGTATTTTAATTTATTTGACTGATTGTGTTATATATTAGGAAATTTATTGTGGTTTTAGTCTTAAGTAAGTTCAAAATATTATGTTAAATGAATAAATAAATGAAATGAAATTATATTCGAATGTTGACATTTGTTTTA
This sequence comes from Epinotia ramella, assembly GCA_947578815.1. Taxonomy (NCBI): domain Eukaryota; kingdom Metazoa; phylum Arthropoda; class Insecta; order Lepidoptera; family Tortricidae; genus Epinotia; species Epinotia ramella. The sequence continues at coordinate 8,436,603 of OX388211.1, read as the reverse complement.
AATTATGGACATATCATTTTCAAATTGTATTTGTGTTGTATCGTATTTTAAGTGAATTTATGCTTTGTTATGTTTTTGGTTTTGATTCAATTAATTAAGCTGTTTGTGTTTATTATAATTTTATTTTAGTTTCGTACATGTAACATTATTATTATTTTAAATTATTATATTCAAACACAATGTATATTGTTATGTGAATAAATGACTATGACTATGATCCTCAAGGCTGAGGGACGTGACTTCTGTGGGCGCTGTTCACCATCACTCTCCAAGCTGCTCGGTCCTGGCCCCGTAGCATGGATATCACGCGATAAGTGACAGGATAGAGCTTCCGTCCCTGGCTGACACCGTTCGATAGAACGAGGTGACGCGCCTATCCTGTCACTTATCGCGTGATAACGCCATCCATGCTACGGGGCCTGAAGTGTGGCTCTAGCCACAGAAATGTTACCGTGTCCGCCCAACGCATAGGCATCGGCCATCTGCTCCTCTTCCCTGCCGTGCGGCCAGTGATAATCAGCTTTTCCGGGCTTTGTGGTCCAGACCTGATTAGAAGGCCAAAGAAGCTGAGGGCACGTTGGGTGATGGTGGAGAGCCTCGTTTTGATAAAAACCTACATACAAACCTAATAAATCATATACTTAATAATAATAATTACTGAAAGGTTTAGTCCCGATTGATTACTTTTTAACTGATGCATTTCTTAATAAAACAAAGACAGACACCAAGTGAACCAATTTATTTTCTTTATCCGCATAAATGGCATCTTGTATTCTAAAATTCAATGCGATAACATCAATATAATATTATAAATGTGAACATATACATGTGATAAATTTGGATGTTTGGACGTTTGGACGGTTGGATGTTTGGATGTTTGGATGTTTAGATGTTTGGATGTTTGGATGTTTGGATGTTTGGATGTTTGGATGTTTGGATGTTTAGATGTTTGGATGTTTGTTACTCAATCACGCTTAAACGGCTCAACCGATTTGGATGAAACTTTGCACGAAAATAGTTTATAGCCTGGATTAGAATACAGCATAGTTTTTATCCCGGGTCCACGCAGACGAAGTCGCGGGCGGAAGCTAGTATTAAATATACACGCAATACCTTAACTATTCACCACAGGAAAGACGACTTTTTTTTTCTGACTGTGTATAATCCAAAAAACATTTATACACAGCACAAAAATTACAGGATAGAATCCCAAAACTGTAATTATGATTAATCATCCCGACATTAACCTCTAAACTTATTTAATTTTTGGATGAGGCGTTGCAACAAAGGCTTAATAACGACACATATTTCACAACCAAACTTTTGGTAATGCCTATGCGTTAATTTTGCTTCCAAATTATTGCCTTTTGTTTAACGTAATTTTCGTTTTAAATTACAGCGGCATCAAAACGCTAAATTGACCCCCTAAACAATTCTCCCATACTACAAATTGCCAGTTTTCACTGTAATTTAATTTTGTTCTTTGTAATTACTTCTTAAAGTTTTCAATTAGCGGAGACAAGCAATTCAATTGTATTGCTCATGCATGCCCCGAGTGTATTACTATGCAAGGTTATGTACCATTGATGCGTTTGGGTGTACTTTAATAGGTCCATTAATGTTGTACTTACATGTACACTGTTGCTTTAGAAATTGTGCAATATAACTGTTAATAGTGCACGTACCACAGTGACAAAAGAGCTATTAAAAGAAACAGAAGCCGTTTAATTTCCTGTAAATATAAAATACTAGCTTCTGCCCGCGACTCCGTCCGCGTGGAACTCGTTTATATCGCAGCTCCATACAAACTTTTACCCCCCCCCCCCCATTTCACCCCCTTAGGGGTGATACGGGGACAAAAACTATCCTATGTTACTCTCCATCCCTTCAACTATCTCCACTTAAAAAATCACGTCAATTCGTCGCTCCGTTTTGCCGTGAAAGACGGACAAACAAATAAACACACACATACACTTTCGATTGATAATATTACTAGCTGATGCCCGCGGCTTCGCCCGCGTGGTTATAGGAAAATTTAACATATTGAATTTTCCCGTGGGAATTAGATGTTTTCCTGCTGGAGTAGTAGCCTATGTCACTCTCCAGCTTCTAAACTATCTCCATACAAAAAATTCACATCAATACGACGCTCCGTTGCAACGTGAAAGAAGGACAAACATACAAACACACACACTTTCGCATTTATAATATTAGTAAGGAAGTAAGGATACGGATAGTATATAGTATAAGTATAGTATATAGTATATATAGTACAGTATATAGTATATATGCAGTATGGATGTCAGCAGGCCAGCAAGAGTAGTCACATAGATTTATCCGCTCACATGATTTCGGATTTTAAAAAGGCCTAAACTGCTTCCAATTTTTCATTATCAAAGCAGCCCATACTACGATTAGCAACCATCAGTTTAGGGGTCCGCGAAATTGGCAACTGCAGTTGCCACAAGCAAGTGAGTGGCTAAAGGCGATTTGTTTCCGAGTCTTAAATGTTTTCAGTGTATTTGTTATGTATGAATATAGTTATAGGGCGATTAGGCAAAAACGCGTTCAGTGGCGGTTTAATACGAAGGGCACACCGAAATGATCGGGAATGGATAACTTAGGACTAAGTTACCTGAAAATCTTCTTTTATGACGTTAACATTAGACTTTTAAAACCATGAAAATTTGTTTAAGTTTTAATAAAAATCTGCTCAAGTTTTTAAAGTCTGCAATGATCGAGGGCTTGCGCGGAAAAATCACTGAGTCAATATTTTTTTCAAAACTATCAGAAGGGTTATTTCCAAATTCTGCCTGGGTAAGCTTATTTTTTTGATGATTTTTACTAAAATGCTATTTAATCGCATCCAGCCCAACGACAAAATCTCGCTAGCATCTCGGTATTTCCAGACCTAGCTCTATCTTCTATAGGTCCACTAAATACAGTGGTAACTCCAGAATACATCCCGGTAGTGGAAAAAAAATAGCATAACCTATACATTTCGTTATCTATTAGTATTCGAATGACACTAAAAAGATCAATGTTATCTAAAAAAAATGGTGTTTGAACGCTAGTACCCTTTTGCGTTCCCTCATATTTTATACGAAGAAGAAATGCGACTTGTGTTGATTTTTGCTCACCTACTCTACAAAAGTTCTGGTGAGAAACGTCAAAAGCCATTAATAATGTATTTTTAGTTGCAAATTAAGAAACTATAACTAGGTATAAGCCTGAAATATCACGTTATCCGGGACTGATCGAGGTTTGAACTTTGTAATACGGCCGAAAAGCACGAAAATTTGCCATAATTTTAATGTCAACGTCAGCCTTGAATCATTGACTTTATAAAATGTTTTAGTTTAGGCAAAAGCGCTCATATCAACATAATTTATACTTAAAAAATAAAACAAAAACATAATTAAGTCACATCGTCGATGGGGTTTTTCTATTCCCGATCATTTCAGTGTGCCGCTTGTAACGACTAAATCCATGGTCAAGCGCGAGTGGGAAACCCGCATTGAACATCATAACTTATATCTACCTACATACAAGTATTCCAGTCTCATTGAATATTAATTAATAAATAATAGCGAGTCATACATATGCATAAAGATTGAAGGGGGCAAGTATCGGGACGGTTACCTTAATAAATAGGCATAAATATGTCTACTGATTTGTATACAGTGGGTACTAATCATATAGAAACAGTCTAAAAGCATCAATCATTAAACTAATAACGTATGTCCTACCGTTGAACTTAGATTTGGGAACAAAACGACCTAATATAGTCTAAGAGAACCTAATATAATATTTGTGGATAAAAGCTGTAGGCAATTTAAACTACATTTTATTCATGCACGAACGGTAAGTAACAACAAGTAATTAATGAAACTATTTATTATCTACATGTTTTTTCAATGGAGCTTAATTATATGTTGGGCGGATGGTTTGAAACAACTCAATAAAGTGGATCTCAAGTAACTTTAAAGAAGAGGTTAAATTAAAATGTTACGGGCTTGTATCTCATGTTCTCGTTAAAACAATGTGTATACTAGGCTTATATCATACTAGTTACCAGTGTGGCTCCGCCCGTGTTTTACAAAGAACGCAGGCAGAGCAACGGGATGAAATATCGATACCGTAGCTCACAATCGTACTAATTACATTTATTTTGCCAATGAAATTGCAACTTTATGATTTGTGCACAACAGTCCTAATTACACCTCGTTTTTCCCCGTAATTAGTACGACTGTGAACTAGGGTATCGATATGTAAGTTGAAAACGGGACGCCAAAGGGTGAATAGGCATAGGCAGGTACTCATACTCAATTTTTTTTTTTATACAACGACGGTGGCAAACCTGATGGTAAGCGGACACCGCAGCCTATTGACGCATGCAACTCCAAAGGAGTAACATGAGCGTTACCGACCCTTGACATGTTTGAGGATTCGCCGTGTTGACAGCTGATGGAACAAATTCCCTCGCTTTCAACACAACGCATCCTCGGGAGCTCTGGTGACCTTGCTAACCTCCAGGAACACAAAACTACTACAGAGCAAGTAGTAGTGTTATTATGGCTGTGGTCTTCTGCAAGGCGGAGGTACTTCCCCAGTTGGGCTGCTCCAAATTCGAGCTGGATGACATTTCGCTGTGCCCTACCCCTACCTCACCAACACATAATGTTATTGCACACATAATATTACAAGTAATAAAATGGACCCTGTAAGGGCACAGCAAAGAAACTTATAACTAGGTTACATCTTGGTTGCAGGTACTACCTGGATACAACTATTTCTACCTTGAACGATATTCATTATTAGGTACTAATATATTTGGTAGACAATTAGGAACTTCGCTTAAAGTTCATTGACATTAAAGTCAAACAGAAACTATTATAATATATGTTTTTACAGAAATTGGAAAAATAATGCGTGAAACAGAATTTAACATCTCTTCACGGACACTTCATCAAAAAAATCTTGTAGTGTGTAAAAAATATTTTGTACTAAAAAAATATTTAATTAATAATAATAATAATAATGGTTCTATGAATTTGATTGCTTGTGGTATTTTATTATATATTTTTATACACATCATATGTGGCCCTTTATTTTTTTTATTTTTTTTTCATACAAACTGAATTTTTTTTACAATCAAAGAAAGTATATGAGCACTAACTAAGTTCATTAACCCGACAACCTAATACCACATTAACGACATCACTAATCACTTTGCTTTATATTCAGTATGGATAGCCATTTTTTTTAATTGGTGGTTTAGAAAAAGTTGCCATGATAATATTAAACATGGATTCTCAATCATATGAATTTATAAAACATGAAGTTTTAAGCACTTATAGAAAATATTGCACAAAATCTCAGTCAAAGTCCAATATCGTGCCTAATCACCCCCGTTTATTTATTTAAACTTTATTGCTTATAAGAAAAACTTATCGTAGGCGGACTTAATGCCATATGGCATTCTCTTCTCTACCAGTCAAATCTTAAGGCAAAGCGGAAAAGATTGTGAGCAGTGCAAATAACAAATTATAAAATGTTAACGTACTCCTATACAACATATTTACAATACTTGTACATAAAATACATCATCATCATTTATTTAAGAGCTTGACTCTTGTCGGTGGAGTAATTTCCATTGGAGTAAGTCTATTGTTCTGTTATAAAATACATACACACGCAAATAAATACATACATACATATTCGATACATACTTACAAGCTGAAGGATAATTAAATATTATAATTATTAATTTGCACACGTATTTTATACAATTTGTACTCGCTTTCATTGCTCATGAATTACCTTAATACTTCCCAGTCAACAAAACAAAACCCTATAGAAACAAAAGCCTAGTAGTAATTGCATATTTAATCTCAATTGGAGCCCTATCATTACTATAAGCAAATAATGTTGCGGGGTGCGTACGCGCAGCCCGCGTTGGAAAGTGAGGCGCCGACGCCGCCCGATCACTATCCGATCATACGTATCATCATTCAGCCACGCAGAGTACGGAACGGCAGAGGGTTTAGCTCTCAAAATGGATTTCGAAGAGGTTTATTATCAACATCAACACAATCGTCTTGTGCAAGATAGAATATTAATAATGTCAGTTAAAGTCAAATAAAACTAGCTGTCGAAAGGTTCTTAGAGAAAAATAAAATTTCGAATTGGATTTTTTTGCTTAATTTTTCCGCAGCTGGTTTTGTCAGCAGTATTTCAACATACTTAGGGGATGTTTGGTTTTGTCTAATAAAACAACGATGAGGACTAGAACTGTATGGCAAATATTGAGTACCTACATATAAGTATTATGCGCCGGAAACTGAAGTAAATATTAAGAGGATGCCTTGATTTGAGTCGAACACGCTGATGCCTTCCGCGCACGAGGAAAAGAGATGTAACACTCTTCGGGAATGGCTTTTTTGGACTAATTTCGATAAATACCTAACTTAGTGAAGGTTTACTAAAATTTCATAAAGTGAGATTTTAGATCAGATAAAATACTATAGATATATATATTAACTTTTTTGTGTCGTAAAATAATGTATCGTTCCAGTAGGCTGAGTAAGAAAAGGAAAATAGAGACCCAACTTTGGATTTTTTATCTATCGAGGAAATTTTAAGCAATCATGTATCGATAAAATTAGATGAACAATCATATAGTCAAGAATCATATATCTGAAAATCAGACCTTATTGTTTCTTAATCTAGTCAGAACGGTGTTTCAAAGCACGCGATAATTTCCAATGCGCCCCCTTAAAAGTGAAAACAAAACACCGCATCAGGCAAAGAAAAAAGTTGTGTTCTTGGTCTGAGCACACCGCTTGTGGGTTGGTGTAAACTACTAAACATATGAACACCAGTTATTTTTGATCAAACTGTAAGCATTGTATGAAATGAACGAGCACACGATAATCTTGGACCACAGGAACTAAAAAGAAATATCGAAGAAAAAGAAAATGTATGTATGTATGTATGTAAGGTAGAAATAAAATTCGAAAAGCAAAACAACAGGGAACCATGGCACCTAGTAACAATTCCCCATTTTCACGAAATAAAAAGCATGTAACTAATTACAATACAATACAATACAATTACTCTTTATTGCACACCTCACACAAACAAAGCAGTTAAAAAGAGAAACAATACAATAACATGTAGGTAGAGGTAGACAACAGGCGGTCTTATCGCTGAAGAGCGATCTCTTCCAGACAACCTTTGGGTATCGGAGAAAGAGATAAAACTAGATTATGTAGTAGGTGGTGCAGAGATTGTAATAAGCCAAAAACAAAATAATTATATTAATACACGTACATAAATAGCTCTATATATAAACATACATACACAATCATACATATATACAAATAACACAAATAAAAATATATAAATATAATACATAAACAGTCAGCCAATAATAATAATAGTAAGACAGTAGGTAAGTAGTTACAATTACCGATTAAAAATTAAAACATCCTCAACGACAAAAACATCTGTATCACATGACAGCCTCATCAAACACTTAAGTTTGTCAATCAAACTTCAATTATCATTCCTCGCGCCACGCCCCCGCCGCCTCTGCGCCGCGGTACTCTGCACGACAGGTTGCCAGGTGTAAAAATAGCCCAGTCAATGACCGGCCTTAGCGCGGCCTTCACCATGGCAACCCACCGATCATCTAGTAGCGTAAACTCGGATACGATGCGTTTGTTAAAAAAAAGGGAAATTTATGTGATTATTTTTGACGCCGTATGCATGTATATTCGAGTTCTATGTAAATCGAATGTCTTGGCTTTTATGCTAGTGCTTTTGCGATATCGGTCTATTTGTAATAAGCCTTTAATTGCAATTCCTGATTTGTAGTAAGAGATTATTTGGACATGTGTAATGTTAATTAGAGAAATAATCATGATTATTGGATGTAAAAATAAAACCTAAATGGCAACGGTACCTACTACTGTATAATCGTCTGATTAAATCCAGAAATAATCATAATTTACGAACGAAGAATACCAAGTAATTTATCACAGTGTCCAAATGATACACGGCGGAGATAAATAAACTCCTGCGCTGAATGACGCGGACAGGTGTTTACACAACATTACGGGGAATAAAATAACTACTGCTGCTGTACAAAAAGGTACAAGTTTTACATTACAAGTCTTTATATCCGACAACTTTGACCACCTGCATTAAGGGGATTGTCACTTTTTATACGAATACTTTTGGTCCGTGTGTCATGGTCATGGATGTATTTTGCTTTATTGTGCCTACATAAAACAGGTAGAACAGGAACAAAACAAAAACATCAATATTGTACTCTTTTATATTATAATATAAATGACCATTGCACAAAGATACAGCACTTATTTATCTTACAGACGAAATGTATACAGCTGCTAGTCAACATTAAGCAATCAGAAACATAGAGATCAATCATTGTACCTAATAAGACCTTCATACCTGGTCTATGTTTGACAAATAAATATTTTTGAAATAATACTAGGTACGGGCGACATGTTTCGAACTCTTCGGGAGTTCTTCGGGGGAAACATGTCGCCCGTAGTGACATTGAATACGTGAGTTGAACCGTGTAACTGTTAGTATTATTTCAACATGTCTCACGAAAGTTTAAATTCAAATATTTTAGAATTTGAATTTTGAGAAATCGCGATACGTCTGGTTGACGTAACTGGTGACCGAAGTGCTGGCGGCTGTCTCGCGCAACGCATCAGCATTGCAATTCAGCGAGGAAATGCCGTCAGCATCCTCGGCACAATGCCTCGAGGGCCTTTTTAGGGTTCCGGAGCCAGAATGGCAAAAACGGAACCCTTATAGTTTCGCTATGTCCGTCTGTCCGTCCGTCCGTCCGTCCGTCCGTCCGTCCGCAGCTTAGCTCAGAGGCTCTTGGTACTAGAAAGCTGTAACTTGGCATGAATATACATATTAGTCATGCCGACAAAGTGGTAAAATAAAATCTTGAAAAACATTTTTTTTAGGGTACCTCCCCTACATGTAAAGTGGGGATGATTTTTTTTATTGTCGTCTACCCCATAGTGTGGGGTGTCGTTGGATAGGTCTTTTAAAAATATTGGGGGTTTGTGAAAACAATTTTTCGATTAAACGATCCGTTTGTGAAATATTAAGCCTTAAAGTGCTAATTTTTGTTAGACTCCAGTGTCCCCACCCCCTGCTAGCTAAATGGTTGTTTTGGGATATGTGAAAAAATTCATGGTAGTAGTACATATAACGAAGTTAAAAGGAAAACTATCACAGCTAAGTAGGCTTTACACGTTTATGAGTAATAGTCGACCAACTTATAAAATGTACTTCAAGAAGTAATCGTTTCGTACAAATTCTATTGTAACTTATTATTATATATAATGGTACGGAACCCTTCGTGCGCGAGTCCGACTCGCACTTGGCCGGTTTTTAGATTTAACTTAGTTTTATTATCTTGTATATACTTTAGAAAGCAATCATAGCCGTAAATTCTACTAACGTAAACCTAATAAACTGACATTATCATCTCTCTTAATAAATATTATATTCTTATCCTTTATCGAGTTATGTATTTTTCAGTAACCACTTCTTCCCAGTATCCAAGGATGCGGTAACCTCTAGTCTATGCTGCCAAGATAGCCGCCTACTATGCTGCCTGTTCCATTTTCTAATTTAGGCTATACTAGCTTCCGCCCGCGACTTCGTCTGCGTGGACCTGGGATAAAAACTATCCTATATTTTAATCCAGGCTATACTCGTAAACTATCTTCGTGCAAAATTTCATCCAATTCGGTCAGCCGTTTAAGCGTGATTGAGTAACAAACATCTAAACATCCAAACATCTAAACTTTCGCATTTATAATATTAGTAGGATAGCGGTGGTGTTCTTTTGCTTTTGTTTTGATTTGTCTATTTCCTTGTAATTGTGTTCTTACGTTTGTTGACATTGTCTTAATATATATGTCTAAATATCTTTATTTTTCTTGGTTTTTGACGATCGTGATAAAAGTTCTTATTTTTTTGACATGTAGGTATGCAAATCCGTAGTGTAATTTTTTTATCATGAAATAAATAATCTAATCTAATCTATTAGATATCGGTAATGGTTGGTATTAAGGAGGTATACTTTTCGTCATCTAAACTAAAACAAACTATAGCAATGGGATTGCGGCAAGTGCAAATGATGCACGGAAGGCAAATGGGAAATAACCGTATCAATATCCCCAAATTAAGGAGTATGATGTCGGCAAGTGAAGAAACAAGCTGCTCGTGTTCGTACCCTTACGTACGTATATTAAGTACAATTAAGTACACCTAACGCTTGTTTGGAAAGTTACGCAACCACCCCTCAGGCGTCTGCTCCACCGGCAAGATCCAAGCTCTCCAATTAAGATGATGACGAAGTTATTACTAAACTGATACAACCTCTTCGCACCCAAATCGGCATCTATACTAATATTATACAGAGGAAATGTCTGTGAGATTGTAGCTTTAGTTTTGAATAATCTTTGGAACCGATTAACCGATGTCAAAAAATATTTCACCTTCGTGTAGAATGGACTGTGTGCATAGTAGATATATATATGTACGTAGTATATAGGACACTTATAATATAAAGAACTATTCCACATGTTAAATAGCAGTAATAATAATAAAGCATCATTTGTCTTAAGCACTCGTTTCAACTCATCTCCGAACCTCGCACTTTACAGACTTTCTGGATAAGCTATATTTCATTCCGCGAGTTTGCCTGCAATCTTTTCAATCGGCGTGCGAAACATATAATAGGGATGATGACTAAGATTTTTTTTATGATGTCTTTAGAAACAGTTTTTGGAGAGGAACAAATGTTTGTATGGGAACAACTACAATTAAAGAACATAAATATCCAAAAAATTGAGACATAGATTGATGTCGCTGGCGGCAGCGCAAAACACTTCATACTGATAGACACACAAGTATGACGTCACAATTGTACAAATTAGTTGTATCGTTGTATGGAAAATCCGGTAAATTGTTGTTTCGGTCGCGGAATACTGCGTTTAAGTACATAGTAAAGTTGTCATACAGTTTTGTTTCTACAAAAGCGTAAGGATTCTATTGGCAGCTTTAAATTTACTCATGGACAATGAAAAAAAATGCATAATTTTTCTAAACTTTCAAGGTTCATATCTTTTATGATTTTAATTATAGTTTATAATTTATACTTAATTACGATAATTTGATGATTTACTATCCATTTAGCATCACTACGTTATCAATTTGAACATGAGGCATCATGCCTATTCTGAATTTCACCCTTCACCAACTTACTTTGATAAAAAGTAAAATTCTGGTTTATCAACGAGCTCCAACGAGGTGAGAAAATGACCGATGCGAGTTATCGCTTTTTACCATCGCTGCATTCCGGATCTGGCCACGACTTCTATTATTTTTGCTCAACTGCGCCGGACGAGGCGGTTATGTGTTTGACTGTAGTTGAGAGAGAATAAGAATCAGATATATAATTCCTTTTAGTTATCAACGAAACTGTGTGAAAATCTGTAAAAAAATATTTATTTATTTATTTATTTAAACTTTATTGCACAAATATAAAAATAGAAGTACAATTGGCGGACTTAATGCCTTAAGGCATTCTCTACCAGTCAACCATTGGGCTAAACACAAACTTTAGTGGTGCAGGATCCTAAGTACAGAGACTCGAATGGAAACACAAATCAATTAATTTAATTAATATACATACATATATAATGCATACAATATAAACTTACTTATACTTACATAAATACATACAATTAAATGTACCCGAACAAAGATATCATGAGGATCATCAATGTTTAATGGTTAATAAGAGATGCTTACGCAACTTGCATTTAAAGGTGAACTTGCTCTGAGCTTGCCTGACGGTAAGAGGGAGATCATTCCACAGACGAATAGCCTGAACAGCGAAGGAATTTGAGAGGAAACCAGTACGGTGAAATAGGACAGAGAGTTTAAGACGGGGTGTAACAAATTGAAATTTAGATTTAAGATATTCCGGTGCAGCTGGGTCAAATAAGATGGTATAAAGTGTGCACAGAATCCTGAAAGATCTGCGCTCGCGAATGGGAAGCCAGTTCAGTTGACGGCGGAAGGCGGAGATATGGTCATATTTACGGAGGCCGAAAACAAAACGAATGCAGTTATTTAGAAGCCGGTCTAGTCTACTTAAGAGCTCCTGGGTGATGTTGGAGTAACACACATCAGCATAATCAATAACAGGTAATACTAACGCTTGAATTAGCAGAGTTTTCGTGCTGACTGGAAGGAAGTGCTTAAACCTATAAAACGATCTCAGCATATTGGTGACCTTGCGACTAACGTCAGACACCTGAGGTGCCCATGTGAAACCACTATCCATAGTCAGGCCCAGATTTCTCACCTCCGCTGCGAAAGGAACTGCGATATCTTAAAATTACGCGAAATTAACTAAATATAATTTAATTATATGTCCTAAATTATCACTAGATGCCCCGGGTTATAAAAAAATGGGTGGAGCTGCGTGATAGATAACATATAAGACCACGCCATTCTATACATAATGGTAAAAACATTTCATTAAGATTATTAGCTATTTTTGTTTAGCGCTTTGTCCGTGTTGTACCTAGTTAAATCCAGCTGTTGGAAATTATGGAATAAAATCATACATGTCAGTGCCAGTGTTAAGCAGTAGAAAATTGCAAACAAATTTAAAAATAAAATTACAAAATCGGGACCGTTTTTCTACAATGTATGCTTGCACAATTATAAATATTTACTGAATTAGTAAAATGTAGACTCTATGTGTACGCTTTAAAGGTTAGATAATACGCATATGTGAATTAGTGTAGACCACCCGCCACAGAACAAATGGCGCTCAAATTACGATATTCTACTAGTTACGCTATACACACCTCACTCACCTCACCGCTCACCCCTAGTATATCTTGACGTCGACATTCATAATTTCAATTAGTATTGGAAGTTCTTGCGTGCGCTAGTTGGCTTAAGATGAGGTGAGGAAGAGTTGTGAATTGTAAACCCTTGTTGAAGGTATTAACAAGATACTTGAGAGTCTCGCCGGGAAAGATGAGTTAGAAATTGCGTAAGTGCGCTAAGTGAAACTGAGGGGTAAAGGCGTTAACCATGATTTATTATTCTCTCCTGTTTCTACAAACGGAAGCTTTTTCAAGCAACTTGCACATATGAGGTTATGTTTAGTGGCTGTAGTTGGTAAGGTGGAGGTTCCGCTTTAGTAACAAACATTTTAGCACTGTTAATGTTAGTTAAATAGGTACTTATAATTTCCTTTACAATTTATCATGCTCTAAATCATAGTGGAAACCTTTTGTTAAAAAAATGTGTTACGGGTATGTTGTGACATAACAAACCAATTCCTGAATTCGCATTTCCCGTCTTAGAGACCAATACTATTACAATACAACTACTAAAATACTACTAGAACTTATCAATCAAAATGTCATAAAAAAAACCATTAAGTAGTAGGTAGATACGTATAAATCGAATGGTTTTAATATCGACATTTATGAACAGCCCATAGTAATAAATCATTGTTTCTGCTAATTTAATTGCCATAATAACACCAATTAGAATAAAGCTACGCTCTATCATGTTCTAATTAACTCAGGGATAATTGTTACTTATAACACCTATTCTACTTTCAACTGCTAGTGATTTATTTGAATTAAAATGATTGCGATAAATGGCCCTATAAAACGAACCAAAGAACTTGTATCACCAATATAAGGAGTTTAACTCCCGGCAAATTTATGGAGAATGCCTTGATAGTGAAGATTGTGTCGACGGTGCAATTTTTTACACAGCGCCGATCTTGTGGAGATGCCTTTTAAGGGCGTTATATATTGTAATTGGTTGAAAAAGTATAGGTGGCTTCGCAATCAGGTGCCCGCTCAATTTAACACCTTCAGGAGATTGCAAAAGATTAATGTTATTACATTGATTTTGTTTTACGACGGAGGTATTGGACATGTGCTAGGAAATTACGCAAAAAACTACTATATCACGTCTTTGAATTTTCTAAAGTTAAATAAAAATAAAAGGCTACGTTTAACTTGTTCAAAGAAATTGAGTTTTTTATTAACAGTTTTAAATGAGGTACTGATTTGATTATGATTATGACTGACATTTTATTTCATGTAAAAAAAATATTTAGAGACTAGTCGGTTTCAACTTTCCAGACTTGGAACAGATACCAAATTGATTATTAAGCATTAACACTTAAGAAAATACATGTAAAAAGGTTGTTTTCAACCTAAATTATGCTAGTTCTTTTAAACAAGTACTGATTTTACGGTTTTTCGAAAAAAAATGGTAATTCGTAGCTAATCCCCTTAACTGCCGTCAAGTTCTTCATTCATATAACAAAACTATGGTTCCAGTTTAGGAGACTAGAAAAAACACTCGTCTCCTATGTGTGAACATTGAATACATAAACAGCGTGGGTACTACCGCGGGCAGTCAGCTTTTGCAATAATTTAGCATTTAATTGCTACATAAATTATAATCCTAAGCGTAAACTGTTGCTAGAGATTCATAAAGTCCAGGCTTATGTGCTTACAGTATAGTCATAAATTTAACGGTGTCACTTGGTGACAGTATACACTCAACACATTATAACTTAGGTTTATTGATGTACAAGCTTTTACTAAGTATTAACCTGATTATTCTGGTTATAGAAGTTGTATTCAGGCGCTGTTTTCATTCACATAGTACGTAAATTTGTATTCTATATTCAGCTATAACTTTATTAAAGTGTTGTTAGGATGGATATATGAAATGTTTTAAACATACTATCGTGAAGAGGTTCCTTTTCAATATGGGCATATATTAAAATGTACAGTAGTTAAAATCCAGTTCAAACTATTCTTGATTGCTATGTTTTAATTAAAAGGGTGCTAAAATCCTGCTTAAAATAAGTTACTTAATTTTTACCGAATGATTATTCCATGATATATTTATGTCAATGGAATCATACAACAACATTACTTTTAAAACTATCGTAAGAAATAAAAATCGAAGTTAAGCGATAAGATAGCAAGTTAAACAAAAGATTGTTACAAATAAAAATAAACCCAAACAGGTGACGGGCTGCCACACGAGTTTTAATATGTTTCGGTTGGATTACACCTTGAAATTACCCAGGATCCTCATCAAATTGCTCAAAAACTCTTTAACTAAATGTACATCGCATTACATATACTTAAAGAAAATGTATATTATTTAAAATAATTGATTTCTCTACGATGTACCCGTCATTTTGGTCTGTGGTTAGTGTGTCATCAGCTGACACGCTGATGAGAATAATGGAATACCTACAAGTTTATGATGAATTGAGCAAAAATAGGTCTTATGACAATACAATAAGGTCTAAAGGCCTGTAGACCTAACGTACTTACTCACTAAATGTTTTCACATTTTATCCGGTATGGTGGCCCGTCTGTAATCGGACCTGAGATATCCTTCTAATTATTTTTGGTCTTAAAATTAACCAGCATGCGACCTTTTTAATTAGTCTAAAGGTAACTACTATACTATAACGCATTTCTTATTATCAGACTACTTGATTTCTGTTATTTCCTCTCTGTGTGTAGATACAATTATATATCGCAGTATGTCCGTTTTAACCTATCTTTGAATATATCAAACATAGAATATAATATTTTAAGGAGTCATTGGATTAGTATTGCTTCCATGAAGTATAAACACGCATTTGAAGCACATTTAGAAGCTATGAAGAAGTCATAACTATATAATATTTTATTGGTAATCGGTGACTGTGTCAATTGATTAGATACAATATTAATAAACAAATAGAAAATGTATATAACTTTTCCTATTGTTCTCTCTGCACATGCTCTCATCGGTTTTAGTCATTATGTCTCAGTACAAAACTTTCGCCTGATTCTGGTAGGTGTTTATCGTGTAAATTTGGTTTATGTCTCAACTAGCTTCCACCCGCAACATCGTCTGCGTGGACCCGAGAAAAAAAAAATATCTTATATTATAATTCAGGCTTTAAACTATCTTCCTGCTCATTTAAAGCGGTGGCCGTTTAAGCGTGATTCAGTAACAAACATCTAAACATCCAAACTTTCGCATTTATAATATTAGTAGGATGATTGACATAAAGTGGTGAGGTAAGGAGAGGATTCGTTCACAATCCCTACAGAATACCGCGGCCACAATAACACCACTAATCGCTCAGTAGTACGAGTAGGTATGAAGTGAGGTTGCTATAGAGCTCGCGAGGAAGCACTGTGATCCGAGTGATGGACATTGTTATATGTAGCTGTCGACACACATTTTACCCGCCGCCAAATTCTAGGAGTAATGCATAAGTAACTGTTTTTATTTGTGTGTTAGAAATAATGCCGGTGCAGTACTTCAACTAGAATAACATATCCTTATAATATGGCAACGTTATTTCTAATTCAATATCATAAAAAAATACCGATTGCTGTAACGCTTTCAACGAATTAACACCCATATTCGGCACTGGAAAATTATCTTCACACTTAACACTTTCGTTTCTAAGTAAAAAGGAAATGGAACTTTAAATGCCTCACTTAACCGACAGGTTTGAAATGGGTAAGGTATGGGACACTTTTTAATTTTGCAAAAAGCTGAAGGCTGCGCCTAAAGGCGCGTTTGTTGACTATTTCTTGGAACGGTCTGCATGTTCCTTTTGCCGTTTCCTGCTGGTTCTGTCTATAATGGTGCCTAATAGCGACCTGTCTCTAATCATAGCTGGGATAACCCAACATGGACAGAATTCTGCCCCTGGTTACAAAGAGGTGGGGATTCCGTATTAAAGTTTGTCGCATGACGAAGATAATGTACTGACATCTATGTTGGTCTTTATACAAAGCAATAGATTAAATAGTAGTATGTGTAATCATATTCATAATCATGTATGTACGTTGGTACACTAACAATCTCCAAACGACCTTTAACTAGAAATTAACATTTGAACTCCTTGATTGAGCTGGCGGACCCAAAGATATATCCTTAAATAAATAAATAAGTAAATATTGAGGGACAATCGTACAAAAATCGAACTGGCTCCATAGTAAGCTCAATAAAGCTTGTGTTATGGGTACTAAACGACGATATAGAAAACATCCAAGACTCAGAAACAAATATTCACGCTCCTCACACAAATATTTGCCCTTACCGGGATTCGAACCCAGGACCTTCAGCTTCGTAGGCAGGGTCACTACCCACTAGGCTAACCTGTCGTCTCCTTACAGGCCTACATGATGGTTCTATGCTAACAAGACATCTTGTGGTTCCATATATGGCCCTTTACCGTGTTCAAATGTGCACGGACTTATTACAATGTCATGCAGACTGAGAGCTATCTTTTCAAGACTTGAACTAAACATTTTTAATAAAAAAATCTCACTATTTATCTCTAGGCGAATAAGTCAAGTAGGAAACATTGAACAACCATGTTGTACGTCAGGACAATTAATAGAAAGGAACCAACTTGTTCCAATAATAGCTACCTAGTACAACAAATTTTCTAAAGTTTCTATGGTCACCGTGATTACAACTTCCGATTATCACCAATTGAACTTCGTTCACCCGGCATGCCACCCGCCTAGACCCTGGAGGGACATATCTTACAAATTGACTTTCGCATCGTTTAACAAGGTAATACTATGTATGGCGTATGCGTAATATATATTAAATTAAACTTTCAAGATTCACATACATCACTTTCTAAACGGACTTAGATCGCGTTAAAATATGTATTTACATAGACCTTCCTCAGGAGTGGCCACCCTAGTGTACCTACAAATAATAGATAAGAGTGCTGGTAATTTGAAAAACCGGCCAAGAGCGTGTCGGGCCACGCTCAGTGTAGGGTTCCGTAGTTTTTGTAATTTTTTTCAAAAACTATTCAACCTATCAAGTTCAAAATAATTTTCCTAGAAAGTTTTTATAAAGTTTTACTTTTGAGATCTTTTTCATATTTTTAAAACTTATGGTTCAAAAGTTAGAGGGAATTATCTCCGAAAATATTAACATTATCAAAAAATGATTATATCAAACCCCTATTTATTTTTAAATACCTATCCAACAATATATCACACGTTAGGGTTGAAATGAAAAAAAAAACACTCCCACTAATAAAATAAAAAAAACACTTTTTATTTTACCACTTTGTCGGCGTGATTGATATACATATTTAGTACCAAATTTCAGCTTTCTAGTGCTAACGGTTACTGAGATTATCCGCTGACGGACGGACAGACAAAGCGAAACTATAAGGGTTCCTTCCTAGTCGACTACGGAACCCTAAAAACCAGTGTCGCTAGAAGATGTCGATACCCGCTTACGTTAATCTACTCTCAACCAACAATGATGCAGCACATCCGAAACGTCGAGGCAAATTAATTTAATTATACGCGATTAAGTCCCGTTGAGTAAAAATAATTTTTAATGTGAAAGCGTAAAGCCAGAAATTCCGCAGCGTAAATCAAAAAATGTACCATAAATAAATATATTTTGGGGAAAATCTTGCACAAATCAACCTAGTTCTAAATTCAAAGTTTTTACTATGGGTATGCATATGTATACCCACTTTAAAAAAAAAGTTTTAACCGACTTAAATTCAGTAAGTACTTCGCCTTATTTGAAAAGTTCCCATGATTCCTTCAACATCCCATCATCAGATCCTGACCCGATAACCACAGGAGGGAACAAAAAAAAACCCCTCTCCCCCTGCGTGCCAATATATCTAATAACAACCTTATTAGTGTGCGCTATAGTTCAACTGAACTCAGCAAAATTGATGAAGGAGACGAAGATTTTTTTTTTTTTAATTTTTTTTTTCTTCTTACACATTACATTTATAGGCTTACAGTAAAGTACCAAGGCGCCTACAATGTTAGGACTTAATTTAAGAACTGCGCTTAATAAGTTAAATGAATACATAACAAAACTTACATACTTAATCTAGCCACGTTGCTACCTACTAACAATATATGTTACTTAGGGCGCTTATTTTAGTGAGCAGGGTTTGCCAGCTATCGGCAAACACGTCGGCATCATGCCTCAACACGAGTTGATTGAGTAGCGCCGGCGCACGGGCCGCGGGCGCTTTGCCGGCGCGGCGCGTGCGTCGGCCCGGCTCGCCCGCCGCCGACGGCGCCAAGACCAGCGGACGGCGGGACAGAATAAAATACCAATTTGTTTTTGCCATTCCCATATATTTTTCAAAGCTTTATTCGAACTATTCGAATTTGCTCAATAGCAAAACGGTAAAGGACGCGTGGACAAAATTACAAATTCATTTAAAAAGTTCGCGCAGCCGTCAGCCGGCTCTTGAGGCATGTGGACGAAATCGAGTCCAAAAAAATTATGGATATTCTTTCTATCAAAAAAAAGGCTAGATCACACCACATTAACAAAGTAATATCGTAGTGTTACATATTTTTTTACAGTTATTTATCACGCTCGAAGTACATATTTATTGATGATACGTTTGCCAAAACTGAGGTAAAATCTGGGTGTGAATGTTAGAAACAATTAAAGAACTGGAGCGGAACAGAATTAACAGCAACAATAAAGATCATGACAAATGATGATAATTCTGTTTAACATACGTGTGTGTTAATTCTTGACTTAATTATAGTACAGTGAAGTATAATCATCGTCTTTACGGGAGCGAATTTTTTTGCGGACACGAAAAAAGCGGTTTATTTTAATTTATTACAAAAACGGCACTAAGTAGCGTAAAAAAAGGTTTTTATATGACAGTTGTGGAAGTTTTATTATAATCTCGTAATACGGTATTTCACAACACTTAAAATAAAATGTTTAGGTACCAAGAAGTATGTTATGTGACTTATGTTTTACCAACAAATGAAACTTACGCAAATAGGTACTTGAAAAATACTATTTCCAGGTTTTTAAATATACTTAAAGATAGAAAAAGGACGCTGGTACACAAATGATGACGTCAGACTGCAGTTTCGTACAAACTTTATACTCACTACCAGTACGTTTTTTGACGTTGAAATGTCGCTGACTGGGCAGTTTTTTTTTTTTTTTTTTTTTCCTACCTTTCTTCTTAAGTTGGGCCCCGAAGGGGCCCTTAACTAATTGCCAATGACATACGTGGTTCAAAAACACACGAGATAAAAACAATATATACAAAGGAAAAAGGAAAAATTGACATGCACTCTGACTGGGCAGTCAAACGTATTCAAGTTATATAGTCTTGTAAGTCCCAATTCTTACTAACACTTTTATGGATCTCGGTCTGAAATAAACATTTTTTTTTTAATTCAAGATTCCATTATTAGAATATTTAGCCTTCAAGAAAACAGTTATGTCAGACAGAGGATTCTGAACAGTCAGCAGCAGAAGTAACCACGCAAAATAACACGCTCAAAGTTTGCTAGACAGTCCTTATTCTCTTGACATAAGAGTCGTGTGTAGGTCATTTTGAGCACTTGATCCGCGTAGCTACTTTTGCTGCTGACTGTACGTAAAGGTAGGATAGCCTTGACCATTCATAGAAGAGCATTCACCGTTTTTACATTTCAACCTCAGAGCATATAATACTATAGAGCGGACAAGCCCCCGGCGGCTGTGTCGCACATGTTAGCGCATTGAGCATACTCCGCCGATAGTAAACCGTCCGTTGTCCACCGAGAAAGTCCCGTTTTTTTCCAAAATGCCGAGTTGTGCAATAATTACTTGCAAACATCGCAGTGATTTGATTAATTGCCACACCAATAAGTCTAGGAAATGCTGGTACGGCGACGAAACAATAACAAAATTGCTCGGCAAAAACTTCGAAGCACTCTCGTTTCGATAGAGTGCTCATTGTAACACACGTTATAACGCTTTTGTTTATTTTGAGAGTTTTACTCGTAAACCCGTAATGTAAAGGTTTATCGGATCCACTGAAAATGAGCGCCGTTGCACTCTGTGTCTCGACTCATGCTGAGTGGAATCCTTTTTTGAAGAAAAACTAAATTACTTTCTTTAAATTCCTTTCTAAAAATATTCCTGTTGTTGGTGCTTAATAAATGTATTATATTATATTATAATGTAACATTTGCTATAATGCTCATTAGGTACAAGTGAATGCTAAAGTGTACCAGCACCTAGTATACTATTACTATTTATTAATTACGTGGTCACAGTAGTGTTTATCCCGTAGTAAAGACAAGATGGAACATAAAATCTGTTTCTCTCCAACAATGTTGTGCGAGACAGAAGCGAACAATTTTCTCTTCAACGCGCAACCATCAGGCTGATCCGACAATGTGTGAAAAAGTCGATTACGATTAACAAGCGTGGAATGTAGACCACCTCACAGAATTGCCTAACGTCTAAGAATCAAATAAATTCCATTACAAGTTCACTTTCAATCGTTACTAACAGTTCCAATTGTAACTAACAAGTTCATTGCTCTTAACAAATAAAACCAATTCGTTAAACAACACTGTCCAACTTTTTCAACCGTTGTAACACCTCGTGAAGAACTCTGCCGCTTTGAAAAGACCAGTGATTTGCTAAACTTAATGTTGGAAATGTTATAGCGATATGGTTGTACAGTATTCGTTCGTGACTCATACTTTCAGTATTGAGGATGATTCAGCCATATTAGATCAATCAGATTGGTCAAATTAAGGTTTCAATAAAGTTTTGTAACTGTCTAATGACAGTAAAAGTCTGTATTACCGTATTACTTCAACTTATTAGGTAGACTACGGTGAACAAGAACTTCCGAAAGGTTCGAAACTTGTCGCCCGTATAGTGACAAATAATACGTAGGTAATTCGAGTAACTTTCACCGTTATTATTAGTACATTATTTAACTTTAAACATGATTCACGAAAGTTTTGATTTAATTAGAATACGTTGGATTCTTACCGACCGCACGCTTGTATGTCACCATAATGATAAAAAAGCCGTCATAGAAATAATAAGGTGTGCGAAGGTACAGCTACATATAGTCAGTATCAGTAGCAGCCTGAGTAGCCAATTACACATCCTTAATTGTTACAGTAATAAGTTAATAAGACATGTATGTACCTACTGAAGTATTTGGCTACTTTGGCTTCTACTAACTACGAGTTTATAATAATTGACTGTACTCTGTCTTGTCGTACGAAAACGATACTCAAGAATGCATGTTGCATCATACTAATCTCAAAGTGCAGTGCAACTTAATCTGTATTTACAATAAAGACTGGATCTGGCGCTGTATGCGGAGCTATGCTCATGCTATGCTATTGTAGTAGTTTGATAAATTTTTAACAAGTTTATGACAGCACCTTTCGACCTGAGGCTACTTAATAGGTTTTTAATTAATATAATTTTCGTTAGTAGACATAAACTCATGAAGCTTCGGTAGCCTAGTGGTTCGGGCATGCGGCTGTCAAACGGCGGTCGTGGGTTCGAATCCCGGCTCGTACCAATGAGTTTTTCGGAAATGATGTACGGAATATTTACCGTTAGCTTTTCGGTGAAGGAAAACATCGTGAGGAAACCGGTCTAATCCCAATAAGGTCTAGTTTTCCCTCTGGGTTGGAAGGTCAGATGGCAGTCGCTTTCGTAAAACTAGTGCCTATGCCAAATCTTGGGATTAGGTGTCAAAGCGGACCCCGAGCTCCTTTAGGGGCATAACCGGGAACAACGCTAGGAGGATGATGAGTAGACGTAAACTCATTTTTTTTAGTGACCGCTTTTATGTTTGACATAAATCATTCGTCTATCGTAGGGCACTATCTCATTTGGCGGTAAGGCATCGGCGCGGCATCAGTAAGCTGTACCCATTCAGTACAGATTTTTACTGCGCGTTTACATTCAAATGAGTGCTTCCTGATTAGCACGGAAGCCGGGCGGTGCGAATACAATAATGCATGTATTACAGCCCGCTTACGCGCAATCCTATAAACTAATAATTACCGCAAGCATATTCCGCCGCGCCGCTAAGTCAGTAGTCGCCTAACACTTACAAACTTGCTTTTAGGTACATACTTAATGAATGAATACTTGAATACAATATTCGCTACGTACTATTTTCTAAAGCTGGGTCCACATTTGTATCATTTTGCCGATCACGATCACGCGTATTGTATCGAGCTCGCGTATCCTAAGTATGGACGCTCACTTTGGGCACCCCGTATCACTAGCATCGTCACGTGAAAAAATGCGTCCATACTAACCGTAGCATAGCAGCGTATTGTATCATAGCCCCGTATCATTGAGTGTGGACGCTCATCCGTATCCCCTTTGGTGATCGGGGAAAAACCGCTTCGAGAGCGATCACGGCGTATCGCGTATCAAATCATAACTTCGTATCGTGATACAGTATCAAAACATGTCCATACTTACCGATCTTGATACGCGTATCCGATAGCGAGTGTGCAGGGTAATAATAGACGCGTGTCAATCGATTCCCGAGCGATCAGATACGGCGCGCTGTATGATCGCGCTGTTATTGCGTCCACACTAGCGATCTTGATACGCGTCGGTGCAACGCGACGGAGATACGATACGACAAGATGATACAAATGTGGACCCAGCTTAAGGTACCTAACTCGTCATCAACCTACTAAGGGGTGGGTTGCACCACACCGTCTGTATTCATAAGCGGTGTTCGTTAAAATCTTCTCTCTCATCTCAAGCACAGATTAAAGAATACAAGTACAGATACCCAATCTCATAGAGCAAAAGCGTACCGTCCTAATGTAGGCAATTCTGTATACAATTTTAGTCCCGTAGCTACACCAGTAGATGCAGTATCCGAGCTACCACGGCTATGACGCTGTCAGCCTTTAGTAATACATTGAGATATCTCCAGATGGCGTTGACTTCCCGGGCAACAAATAGAGTATTTTTGATTTTTTCGATATAAAAGTAATATTTTAGAGAGAATATTACACATCACACAAAAATATACATAACCAAATGCTTAGAGCCTGTGGTTCCATAGAACTTTCGCGACCCGTGATGGCGCCATCTAGTGACAGTACCCAATATTACGTAGCAAGCTTGAAAGCTCACTCGTATAGTACGAGTTACATGGATTTAGTATCAATTTTATTGCATTTACTAAACTTATAAAATATACTTTTATTGTATGTGCGGAAGCATGTTTGTGATATAATTAATGTACGTTGAATTTATTAAGGTGTAAAAATCATTCTATCTTCACGATTACTGGTTCAAATGTTTCGCTCGGTACCTGTGTCGCCATCTATGAGTTCTTTTTAGTATCAATTATACGTTGTTCTAGTTGGGAGGCCATGTCTCAAGTTTCTATGGAATGACAGCTGCCGGCGCCATATTTAACGTTGATTGGTCTGTTGGTGTTGTTGGTCTGTCGTAAGTTGGTGCAACTCACCCTATAAGTGCGTTATATGTATACCTACAGCAGCATTCATTTATTTAAGGGGATGCCTTGATTTGAGTCGTACACGCCCCCTAGACAGAGACACGCTGATGCCTACCGCCCGCGAGAAAAAGAGATGTAACACTCTTCGGGAATCGCTGTTTTGGACAAATTTCGATAAATACCTAACTTAGTGAAGGTTTACTAAAAATTCATAAACTGAGATTTTAGATGAGATAAAATACTATAGTACCTATTTACTTGATTTTGTCGTAAAATAATGTGTCGTTTGAGTAGGCTGAGTAAAAAAAGGAAAATGCAGACATAACTTTGGATTTTTTTCTATCGAGGAAATTTCAAACAATCATGTATCCATAAAATCAGATGAACAATCATATAGTCAAGAATCATATATATCTGAAAATCAGCCCTTATGTTTCTCAATCTAGTCAGAACGGCGTTTCAAAGCACGCGATAATTTCCAATGCACCGCCTTAAGCTTTGTCGCACAAAACAAAACGTATACTTCAAAACACGGTCTTACTAGCATAAAGTATTCTCGACCAATTAACCATACCAATAAATCATCGCGTTCACTGTACGTCTTCCTTGAACAAACGCGTAGTCAAGTCCGAGATGCTACTGATGCATTGCGATGGTACGATTGATAAAACCAAAACTGACAGATCGTTTAAAACGCTTTACAAACTTCATCCAATACGTCAACGGAAACTTATTACAGTTGGTATGTGAGATTAAGACGGAACTGGTTTTGTATAGCTACTACTTTGATTTACAAACAAGGTACATACATTCGGCATTAAGTTATAAATCATAACATGCAAGAGCTTTTATAAATAGCTGTTCATGTTACAAATGGTTGAAGGGTAGGCCAGGCCCCTATTACACCAGATCGACAATTGTCGTCTGACACTGACAATTCGACTTACATGGCTGCGTCGACAGGTTAAGTTGGTTGCTGGACAGCCTATTGAATTGACCCAGCAATGTAAGTGGAATTGTCATTGGCAGGTGACAATTGTCAAGATGGTGAAATAGGGCCCTGGTGGCGTTCGGGTACTGACGTAGCTGTTTAACAGGAACCGTTAAACAGCTACGTCAGCTACGGTCAGTTATTGGATGTTTTTCAGTTTCAGCAGCTATTTGAATGAAGATTTTGGATGGCACGTTAAACCGTCGATCCCGGTAGTTATCTACGACAATATCTGCAATTTAGGTTGAGTCTGAGAGGTTTGAGAACTTCAGAAGAGAGATATCATATGATATCCATTTCACGAGTGGTCATCAATACCTTCGGAATAGAGCCCCTTTTTTTCCGATAAATAAGTTTCGACATTTACTGTCAAAAATACCTAACTATTTTGTTTGATTGACGAATCGTCACTCCATACTACGTGTCTGTATTTTACCTTTTCACGATTAACGCCTCTCACCAACTTGCGCGGCCTGCCCGCGGCGGTCAATAGTAAACTTGTCACTGGCTATAGAATTTACTATTGATCGCCACCGCAGGCCGCTCCAGTCTGTTGCATGCAGGGTTTACAATTGAATTGCCGACAAACATTTAATCGAATATTATTTCAAAGACAACGTTTCAAGTATTTTCATTTCATCGACAAGTCATTGCGTAGAGGAGTCGATACTAGGTAATTTGAACTGAGGTCTTTTAATTGGTAGTTGACTTATTTCAATAAAATTCATGTCATGGCTTTTCATTTCAGGTTTTTTTTTAATATTTTTTTTTTACATGTAATAATATTTATTCCGCATAAAATTATTTCAGATCTATGTCGGAATCCCTAACGTTTTTTAACCTATTTTTGCCGTGCAGCGAGTCGACGCCACCCCGCTGCGCGGGGTGTCTATTTCTGGTCTGAGTGACACAAGTAACCGACCTAAAACAGAGTTCGCTTATGACAAGCCATTTTTGTCCGCCCTGATATTTTTTTGTAATAAACGATTTACACCAATGATTCCTAGTTTTATTATACATACATATTAGGTATACATGTGTATGTCACACAATTACCTACATAATTTGAATAATTTATAAATGTGCAGTAGGATATATAAAATTGTATTAAAGTAATACGTCGAAGAAATTAATTGCAATGTTTTGTAGTTGTGCCAATTAAGATAATTTGAAACAAATCAGCGATTAAGTAATATTCGTTGAATAGTATTTCTACGTAGCAAGATAAATTTAAATAAATAGTAGTTGAAAAATAACGCCCAACAATATTACTAGTACTAAAGTTTCGATGAATCGTTGTCGATGAAATACCTAACGATGAAAAGGTTGTCGACAAAACGAGGGTTCACCCTGTTGCAGGCTTAAACTGCTAAACCGATTTAGGTTAAGTATGTAGAGATAGTTTGAGACCCTGGAATGGACATAGGGTAGTTTTATTCCGGAAATTACCCCATAAGGAGAAGAAATGGGAGGCGAAAGTTTGCATGGAGGTAAACATGTAAACGAATTTCACGCGGACGAAGTCACGGGCAGAAGCTAGTAGATACTTAATAAAATACCAACCTTAGTTGACTGATCTGAAACAAAAAGCAAAAGGTGAAATTTAAATTACAAGATCTCTTTAAACCATTTGCACATTTCAAATTAGTCTCAACAACTCCACAAGGTATATACGGTAACACCCGTACCAGTGAAAGCGAAAACTATAATGGCCACTAAATTCGAAAAAAAACTGACAAATTTGAAAAAAATAAACAATTGTAGTAGACACATAATCGACACTGGCGGCGGTCTGCGATCGGCCGTTAGCAACAAAAGTGAATCGGCCCTCGGCCTCGCAGCGCTAACAAACTGGCTGGAGAATATTTAACAATCTACATTGCCGACGCTACACCGGACAGCCGTATCAATTGAGTTAACTTTTTTAACCATTTTTTGCCGACCTACAACTTTTTCGACGAAGAAAGTGGTCGAAAAACGATTATTATGTTAGGAAGCTTTTAAACTTCACGATTTTCACACGATAATAGTGCCTACGGTAAATATTTACACAGATATTTACCTATAATCACGACTAGCGTGCATGTAATTTGCAAATTTCACGTCACATTTGCCTAAAATTGTTTCGCGTAATACGGCACAGGTATAATTTTGCTTTTCAATCGCTATGCTGTAATGATGTAGTATTTCCACGATGATTATTCGAGGTGACTTATTTCATTCACTTGGTAGTTATGACGTGTTCGTCGAGCGAGACTTGGTAACAGAATTGCTTCAGAACTTCAGCACGGTTGTTTTTGGTATTGATGTTCGATAGTTCTACGAAGTGTACGTAAGGAATAGACTTAACGTAAATAATAAATAAATATATGGGGAAAATCTTACACAAATCGACCTAGTCCCAAATTAAGCAAAGCTTGTACCATGGGTACTAGACGACGATATACATACTGATGAATGAATATTTTAATACATAAAAGACATCCATGACTCAGGAACAAATATTCGTGCTCATCACACAAATAAATGCCCTTACCAGGATTCGAACCCGGGACCTCTGGCTTCGTACTGACCAAGGTAAAATGAATCTACAGCTCATATTCATTCCATTGAATTAGACCTGAAATTCTGAACCAAAAAAAATACAAAATGATGACTGTAAAAAGTAATTCTTACATTAAAATGTAGATTGTGCGCTATTAAGAATTGCGGATGTTTTCTTTGCAAGCAGCACATGGAAAACATCCAAAATTGAGAAGCAAACATCATGCAAATCACCATTTATTTGCTTTTAGCGGGATTTGAAGCCAGGAGCATCAGCTTCGCAGGCAGGAACTACTAGCCAGTAGTCACCAAGATAACTTTAACAAACATTAATACTTCGGTAAGTATTATAACTGCAAATTATGTCTGCATTTTATTTACACCCAGTCATCATGCTTCTCGAAGTGTAAAGTTTAGTTAAAGTTATCTTGCAGGATATAACGCGGAATGACGTAATTAACCGGCTATTATATTTGTAATTGATTCGTGATTGAATATTCATTAGAGTCATTAGCTCAAGTAGAGTAATACTCATCAATTAAATCGTCAGATTGACGCTTTGCTGCTGTGGACAATTTGAAACCAATCGGAAGAACATCAGGTTAGTCATTATTCAGGCATTGAATATGGTAATTTTCACGGATCTACCATGATATTTATTTACCTATATTTATGGCGTTTCGCCGCGACTTGCACCGGCCGAGGGAAATCACTACCGTTCCAGCCCCGCTATTCTGTAAACTGGCTTTTTTAAGCTGTCTTCAACGCTCACCCACAAATATATCTTGACGCCGTGATTCGTAGTAACTAACCGTAGGTAGAGGTCTAGTTTTTATAGGGCGTGACAGGTGGGGTGAAGCGCGTGAGCGCGTAAAGTATAACAGCCCAGTCTAGATACGCTCATTTGGAACTACCGTCTCATAAAAGAGATCCGCACTTATACATAGTGTGAGTGAAAGAGTAACGAAAGAAAACCGAGTGTTTTCAGGACATTAGGTATCCTGTACTGAAAAAACATGTTAAGCGTTTCACGGAAAATTTTAGACATTTACGGGAAAATAGTAATGTGCTGAAAAATGCTTTTTCTTATAAAAATCCCACTTGATTTTGAATTCACGATAGTGACTTAAAAAGCTATGTTTCTGATTTCGCTACATCGTTACTTATAGGTACACCGTGCAAATAGCTTTGTTATAGCTATTGTAGCACTTGAAGCTTTGTTAGTATTTAAGTTAGTATTTTAATTACAAAATACTACATTTGCGATGTCCTTGCAGGGCTCATGTTTGAGACGTCCATATTGTAACACTTACCACCATTATGGAACAACTTGAATTTATTAATTTATTTATTTAGGTTTGCAGGCAATACATTACTTGATTACATGCACATACACTATATACAGGGTGTGGCCTGTAATAGGAGCAAAAAATTAAACGGTGGCTTATTAAGTTAATCAGTAATTATTTCCAAGTGGTTAAATTGAAAAAAAAATTGAAAAAAAAATTGAAAAAAAAAAAAGTAAAAGCGTACGTGTGTTCTTTTGCTTAACTGGAATGATATCCATTTTGTTTTACTTCAAAAGCACCAAAAAATCTTGTAAAATTGAAAAAAAAAAACAAAAAGAATTAGAAAACCAAAGTTAGTATAATCGCATTACGAAAGTGCCCAGTGTTCTACCAAGATAGTTAATGACTGGCATGCTACGATATCGAGATGTCGAGATCCATTACTTAGGTATCACAACTTCAGATAAGATTATTTCCGAATTCAAGAATCTTGAAACACTGGTACCTTTACAGAATCACTGCGGATAATACATAGAGTCAGCCCTTAAATTTTTTGCTCCTATTACAGGCCACACCCTGTATACATAGACTATATACATATAGTTCAAGTTGTATATAAAGCTATATAAATATGTAAATATGTATTACTATTTTTAAATAAATAAAAATTAAAAATAACATTTAGGTACCTACTTTATTTGGCAATAACTGATGAATAGAATAAATCTTAATGTTGAAACAAAAAACATCGTTATTTAATAAATAACATTCCCTGTTGCCTATCTTCGAATTACTTCTAAAATTGTGACTTATCTACGCCTGAAAGACGTTATTCACAATCATATGGTTATAAATACTGTTATAAATAAACATAACCATTTCCTCAGACCCAAACGCAATGATAAATCCTATGCGACTATTTAGAAATACGAATGCCATTCCTATGAAATACAGGTCCTAGAAATATGAAATATCCTTTGAGCATAGTGCACGTAATCCGTGCAGAACTCCGCCCGGACAATGTACCACAAATATAGAATGTACCGATATACAATGTACCACATAGATCACAATGTACCGTCGTCACAATAGAGACAGTAACAGCGGACCTCACACGGAGATAATCCATGTTTAGAATGCGAAAAGTTTAAACGGTAGATTTAAATGAGGTAAGTGGGATTCGTAATTCTCATTGGCTACGTGAAAACAGTACTTAAGTATGAGCGTCAGTGTAACAAAAGTAAGATTCCGAATTTGAGAAAAATACGGCGAAGCGAATAGTAGAGTTTATATATAGAGATCAGAGCAAGGGTTAAGAAAACTTAAGAGGCTGACAAGACCTAATTTGGTGAAATTGATGTTATTTAAGCGGTTTTTTAAGAAAAACGATTATTCCTAGCATATAAACAAAATATATGTTAATATTCACCATATTTCAAACCCGTGGACGGGCTCGATACATAAATCGACGAAATCGGCTCGATAGAAAATAATTGCAGATTGGTCTTAATTTTTTTTTTAAATACAATGACGGTGGCAAACAAGCGTACGGCCCGCCTGGTGGTCAGCGGACACAGCAGCCTATAGACGCATGCAACTCCAAAGGAGTAACATGGGCGTTGCCGACCCTTTATATGTTTAAGGATTCGCTGTGTTGAGAGCTGAAGGAACAAATTCCCTCGCTCTCAACACAACGCATCCTCGAAAGCTTAAAATCACTTTAAACGGTTCTATGTCTTTATTTGTTTGACTTATGGGTCTGCAATTAAAAACATGAAGTCAACATATTCATACCTAAACCGCTAGCGAGTCATATTTCACAAATATTACACCCTTTTTTTATTTCAATATTTATGTACTATCTTCAAAAACCGGGCCGCCCAGTAACACTCGCTCTCGTTTACTCCGATACAAATAGACAGTGTGCGCGCTATCCAAAATCCTCAAGGACATTTTGGTGTTGACAGCGTCTTAACGTATCGACCAATTTGAACTTATTAAGGGGCTCCAAGCGCTTTTTGGCTTGTTTTGACGAGTTTTGAGTGGATATTCCTCCGTCAAAACTATAGATATATTTATGGTACAAACAGTTATCGGTTCTTCAATTCTTTATCTACATTTGCCCGAGAGTTTTCTAGAAAATAATGAATAGTTATTTTTTTATGATTTATTCAAACATGGTCCAAAAAAGCTCTCTTTTCGATATTAGTATGTTATTTATGCACTTTTATATATGAAATCTACATATAACTGTTCCTTATTGACGTCTTTAAAAACCCACAAGAGATATTTATTTTTAACTAATTTTTACAAAAGTTACGTCCAAAAAAGGGTTTTTTGGCCAGAAATTGCCAAAGTTTGGTGCCATATATCCCAAAAACTGTGAGTTTTGATGTAAATATAGGATACTATTTTGGTAAACCACGTTGTTCTTAATACGATAAGCTATAAAAAACACGAAAAAACCGACAGTTACAGATCAAAGGTCATTGGGAGCTAGGAGCATTAAATAACTAGCTTCTGCCCGAGGATTTTATTTTTCTCGCAGCTCCATAAACATGGGGGGTAAACATGTTTATGGAGCTGCGAGAAAAATAAAATCCATCAATTTCATCTCCTTAGGGGATGATTTCCGGGATAAAAACTATCCCATGTCCTTTCCCGGGACCAAAACTATCTCCATCTAAATCGGTTCAGCGGTTTAAGCGTAAGACAGACAGACAAATAGACAGACTGACACACTTTCACATTTATAATATTAGTTTGGATTGTATAGTGGGGGCACACCCTTTTCACGAGAAAATTGTGAAGTTTAGTGAATTGGTTCTTTTTTATATGCCACAACGGTGGTAAAAAAGCAAACGTATTAATTAAGTAAACATATTATAAGTGATATTACTCAATTAGGTCCGAGATAAAACATATAATTTTGCAAAGATAGGACTCTGTTTTATTGTTGACAAGCTGCATGCTTCATTATTATGTATATCATAAATGTGCATAATGTCTCGCCATTATTCATATTACAGGAATGCCAGTTTTATAATTAAATTTAATGTTCGCATATACAAAAGCAATAACCCTTTATTGCCAGTTCCAAGTGTCTAACAAATAATTTAAATAGAAGCATAACATAATAGGTACTTAGAAAACAAGTAAAGACTATTATTATGTTACCAGGAATATTGTGATCCCCGGGAGGCCGCTGGATGCGGGTGGCGCAGGACCGGTCATTGCACTCTTTGGGGGAGGCCTATGTCCAGCAGTGGACGTCTTTCGGCTGATATGCTGATGATGATGATTTTGATCTCTGTTCTCAAGCACAAGGTACACTGTTTTCAGGGACCCTGAATCTGGACAGTTTAACACCTACTCTAAAAAAAGTGATATAGTTATAATAAAAATATAAATTTCGTTGTAATCACTATTTTACCTATCTGCTGTAATCAAGATAATGATGATGATGATTTTTTTTTCCATTTTGTGGAAAACTTTGTTTTATTATTTCATTTCATTAGACATAAAATTATATAATAAAGTATTCCAAATTTTTATATACTTTTTTGTGTGCAATAAAGACTTTTCGTCTTATCTTATCTATCTTAAATACCAATCAACAACGGAGGGGAGGTATTCTATAGGAAATACAAAAAATACTGATAATCGCACGACCAATTTAGAATGTACATCGTTGTCAACACAAACGGTCCATAAACGCCTACACGGGCAGATTTCAATAAAGGCAAAAAAAAACAAAAGTTGAAACCTATACTTAAAACCGATTATTTGCAAATTTCAATTCGAAATTCAAAATTCAATGTCATCGAATAAATCGCTCGGCGCTTACGCTTCGAGTCGCATGTGCCTTTATTTTCCGTCGCACGCGCATAGAGTTGTCACAAAGGTGCGTCTATAGTGAGCAAAAAGGGGTATCGAGAATATAAATCAGTGAGACGATACAATGGCCATGAAATGTCTCCTCTGACAGGGTAGGGTAACCATATGTCTGGATTTGTATTAATACTAGATTTCCCTGGTTTCGGACTAGCTCACACGTTTATTTAACTTCAATGTATTCGAAATAGATACAGTACATATACTGTGCCGTAGTCGTCTGTCTGTTTTAGTTACATCGACGTGCGGTGCGGTTGCGTCGGCCGAATTTGTGAAATCGGCCTTTCCAGGTACACATTAAATTGATCGACTATTACTCGGTAACTACTTATGCCTACTTGTCCGTGATAGTTTTCCTTTTAAATTCATTATAATATGTCATACTAACACGAATTTTTTCACATCTCCAGTAGTAGCCATTTAGGCACCAGGGGGGGAGGGGGACAAATGACTCGAACAAAAATTAGGGCTTTAAAGCCCAATATCTCGCAAACTAATATAATCATTGATTTGAAAAATGGTTCTAAGAAACCCATAACATGTTTGAACGAGCTATCCAACGATATCCCACATCATGGGTTTAACAAGAAAAAAAATACATCTCCCCTTTAGGTGTAGGGACTACCCTAACAAAAAGTATTTTTCAAAATTTTATTAAACTGTTTTGTCGGCGTGATTGATTTATATACCCATGCCGAATTACAGTAAGGGTTCCTTGTTGACTACGGAACCCTAAAAAGAGGTAGATAGGTTATAAGATATATAAGCGCTCCAAAATTGGCACACTAAATCTGAGTCAATTGCATCAACCTCAATTTCGCGTCGTCAATGGAAACGTATGCTGTCAGATTTGGAGGCCATTTTAAACACGGAATTTCGTATAGACAACGGATCTGCCTCTTTTTAGGGTTCCGTACCAAAAAAGGTAAAAAAGGAACCCTTATCGTGCGACTCCGTCCGTCTGTCTGTCTGTCTGTCCGTCACAAAGTGAAATATCTCACGAACTACTTAAGCTATCAATTTGAAATTTGGAATGGTTTTAAATGAGAGTTATCCACTTGCATGGAAAATGAGAAATTTAAATATACATTTAAATTTTCTATGAAAAATTACGAATATGAGGAGGGGGCTACAAAAAATATTCAACTACATATTAGGTCAAGTGGGGTATCATTTGAAAGGGCTTGAGTTGCACATTTTAAAACAGTTTTTCTTTTTTTTTCTACATTGGTGAAATTTCGATCTATGAAGGAAAATGTAAAAAAAATACCATTCCCCCCTTCCTTATCTCCGAAGTTATCCAAGCGAAAAATGTTAAATAATTACTTGTGTTTATAACTTTTTTTGTATCTAGCGTATTTTTGTTTTATTTTCAAAAATCATATTCTTTATAAGTGTTTTTCTGGTTTGAAAATCCTATAAGACTATAATAATAATAGAAGTATTCTCTTTCAAATAAAAAAATAATAATCGAGATCGGTTCACGTGATAAACAATAATCGTTAAAACACCAACATACATACTAAGCTGATTGCCCTTGCACGTTAGTACCAAATGGGGCCGATAGATGGCGCTGACCCCATTCCTACTTCGCGCTGTTAAGATTTTTCTAGAATTAATAGGGTTGGGACGGGTATATTTCAATAGCAGGTCAAAAAAAGATCGCGATCCAATCGTCTTGGTAGTTCGATGGTTTTGGTGCAAAAGTTATTCGTTGTTTGAAATTGAATTCTGTTGTGTTGGGTTAAAATAAGTAATGTAACAAATATTGGGACATTTACTTTACCTTGAGTTACTTGATAGTTTGTACGGAACCCTCGGTGCGCGAGTCAGACTCGCTCTTGACCGGTTTTTTTATTATTTAGAAGCTTTTATTAAGGTAGTTTCACCTGTTTGTCATCAAATCTTGCAAGTTAAATTTGACCCACTTCCCAGCGATCAATTGAGCTGAAATTTTGGGTATAAGTATAGTTTGGATGACAATTCAATATTATGGTACCATCGAACTGATCTGATGATGGAGACAGAAGGTGGCCAGGGGATTTCAATGCTTAACCGACGTAGCCCGTTGAGTTTGGGCTCGTTAGAATCGTCTCAATGAGTAGTTGATGATGGTATACAGAAAAGTACGGTCGGCAATAAAAGCTTGTACCAAAAATGAAATTTTTGACAGAAACTTTTTATATTACGCTCTACCTTTTGTTGTTTTCTATTTCAAAACTTTTTCGATACGTTATTAATTATTAAGTATGACATAATGTTATTTAAAATTACAGTTCAAAAAGGTCAGCTTTAATCTGGATTCGAACCTGCGACCTACTAATTCCGTCGATCGTATTTTCCCAATTAGTTGGTGTTTTTGTGGAAGGAAAATAAATGAATCACTATAGGCAATAATTATACAGTCTTATACCAACAAAAAAAGTTAGAGCATCCTCAGGCACCTACCTAAAATACATTTCCGTTAACTAGAAACCAACACAGTTAGACGTTTAAATATATAGTATACATTTCAATCACCACCGCGTTAATGAAACTGGAAATATCCATATTGAATATTCATACGCCTGTACTGACTTATAACTCTAACTAAAGTTATGTAGCCGCTACTAGTGTCAAGACTTATGAGGGGATAACTTTACATACTTTCCTTTCATTGGCCTCATGTTCTAAAGTAAATGTACACGATTTTAAACCTTATCGCTCTGCGTCAAGACTGTATTGTGTAATCAGTCTCG
Source organism: Epinotia ramella (assembly GCA_947578815.1). NCBI lineage: Eukaryota > Metazoa > Arthropoda > Insecta > Lepidoptera > Tortricidae > Epinotia > Epinotia ramella. The sequence goes on along the minus strand of OX388211.1, from coordinate 8,400,699 downwards.
AGCTAGATACGTTACATGGAAGGTTTCTGGTTGTAGCACAATTATTTTACTAGTAAATAAAAGTAGAATACGTTCATTTTCATGGCTTTCGTTCGATGAAAGCCGCTCTATCATAGGAGTCACCGACTTTGTAGCGCCAGATTTCCAATAAAGGATGACTTACGCTATGACCACATTGAATGTATAATATTTTGGCTTGGCAAAATGGAATGCTAGTTGATTTTTATGTTATATGTCCAGTTCTACGTAGGATTGCCAGGATATTCATATTATTTTGCAAGTGTCATTTAAATACAGATAAATTGCACATAACTCAAAAAAATACTTTTCTCCAATATGCTCGGAAATGTGCGCCTTACTGTAGCAAAAATAGTACGTGAAGTTCCTCGTTACTGACAAGCGCAAATTTAAAAAGCTAAAAGTCATTACCTACTGTACAGTTTTAGCGGCCAGGAAAATGTATGAAATTCCATTACTGTATACTTTATTACGTTTTAACCATATGTTTTGACTAAGACAAATGACTGCAAACAGCCAAAGGCTCGTACGTTTAAAGACCTAGCAATTTGTCACAACAACTTGCTTTAGTTAGACTGGTTAGTAATGTATGGCTGTCTCTTTCGAACTATTGCAAGTTGGTGTGACAAGTTGCGCCCGTTTGTAGTGGGCTTAAAGTTTTCCCGCGTTTTCTTTTTTTTAATTGTAAGTGATCGAAGTGAAGTTTTTAAAAATGTCTCAAATAGTTTTAAATTACGAAATAAAAATATTAACGAAATAAAATTCATAACGAATTAAATTTCAATCCCGTTTACTCTTTAATTTTAAAACACAAAACATTTAAAATTGTGATCGATTCTGATGTTTTGTTTTTTTTATTTATGTCAATTGAAACTGGCACCATGAGTCATGCCGTATACCTAATTTAAAAAAAAAGTTGGGCGGGACCTTGATAGGTTAATATTGACATGCACGCTGTTTGAAAACAGTTTTGACGACCGGTTAGCCTAGTGGGTATATAGTGATGCTGCCTACGAAGCTGAAGGTCCTGGGTTCGAATCCCGGTAAGGGCAAATATTTGTGTGATGAGCATGAATATTTGTTTCTGAGTCATGGAAGTTTTCTTTGTATTTAAGTATGTATATCTATGATATATATCGTCGTCTAGTACCCATAACACAAGCCTTAATGAGCTTACTATGGGACTAGGTCGATTTGTGTAAGATTGTCCCCTAATATTTATTATTATTATTGTTGATTGAAAATATTATTTTATTTCCTCGCTTTTTTGGAGAAAAGCACTATATCTGCCTCGGCGGCGGCGGCTTCGCTTCATCCGACAAAAATCAACTTATCCACGAATTGCTATTTCCCGGCCTTTGCAGTAATGTACTATAACGGCACCCTAAATCGATAAAAAACGAGTTTTGAGAGAGAAAATGTCAAGGCCCAGAAGTAGGCTTTATTTTTATGCCAAAAAACACATTTTCCTCGAAAAATTACAATGCAATACAATTGAATACTATACATATCCTCTTTATTGCACACTTCAATATATGGCATTAATGCAGAAAAGCAACTCAAAATTAGAAGTAATCAGTTGGCTTCCAGGCAATCTTTCAGTAGCCGAGCAATTGTAACAAATTCGCTCACACAACACGAGAAATACTTAAGGGCTAATAGGCACTTCTTGGTAGCAGAAGATCATAGACTTGATACTAAAATATTCTCTTAGACGTAACACAACATTATGAGTACTAAACAATTAACTCCTGTTTAATAGCATAGTTATTGGTCTGACACCTATTTGCTCTATCATAAGCTAACGATTCCACCATTAAATTGATCGAAGGTAGGCATTAAAACTTACTAGAGTACCCTTTATTATACTGTGCTAGAGTACCTAGCGGTTCGAACTGCCAAGCAACCTCCTATCATGCTGCTGGATTTATTCCAAATGTAAGCTTTAACCTTACGCTTCAAAGTTGTATTTGACTTGTCGTACCTATGTATAGTTGATGTTTGTGGTAAGTTATGTATTAAGATGTGTACTTACTGCATACCGATCTTGCTGGCGCGTGGAATATATAAGCACTTCATATTTGCGCGTAGGCTATTTTTAACGAAGCAGCTGCTTTGTTTGTTCTTATATAATCAAGTTTTTAGGGTTAAGCTCTCAGATAATTGCAGTATAATATTATGAAATGTTTGTGATACTTGCATGAAATATGTTAAAGAAGCCACTAGAAAAAAAACCCTATGTACGAACTGTCATTAGGTTAACAGTGGCTTTTCGGTGAAGGGAAACATCGCGAGAAAACCGGTCTAATACCAATAAGCTCTAGTTTTCCCTTCGGGTTGGAAGATCAGATGGCAGGCGCTTTCGTAAAACTATTGCCGAGGTAGGTATCTACGCCAAATATTGGTATTAGGAGCCAAAGCTGACCCCAAGCTCGTGTAGGGCACAACCGGGAAAACGCCAGGAGGATGAGGATGACTTGTATGAAATATTTTATAGGATTATAAGCGTTTTTAGTGTTCCGTACCAAATATGGTTCAGCGGAACACTTATGTGATCAGTCAATGTCTGTCCGTCATTGTTTTATGACTGTTCGCTAAAGGCACCGCATTGTCAATTGAAGCATTTTACTATGTATATTTATGGACTTTCTTATTGAAAAGTGACATTCCACTACCTAAGCTACTATTTCTGAATAGAAATATTAATGTTTTTTTTATATTTTTTATATTACATGCTTAAATTGAACCCGCGACCTATCGGTACACCGGAACGGTCCTTCTCCCAAATAGCTACATGGCTTTATGTTATACTTTTTGGAACAAAAAAACATGTAATTTAATAATAACGAAACCCTTATAAACTATTAATATCGGTGTCTGTTCTGTTTCCCATATCGCTTGGAGGTATGAACCAAATAAATGGCCATCGTTTAATCCAGCGTGTGCTTTGCATGCTAACCAACCGAACAGTTTATTGAATACGCATACAATATATAGTAGGCGTAGTTACGCGCCAAAATAACGTAACAGCCATTTAGTAGCATGTCTTTTACGACATTGTACGTATTAAAGCACTGTCTAATTAATACATAAGGTCAATCTGAGAAAAATATCGAATTCAAATTTTATTTCGCGTGTCTATATGAACGCGCGAAACACATTCAAATAAAATGTACGAAACGATGTACGTCTTATTATTTCCCTTTTGAATCTGATCTCCTACCTACATAGATCATGATACGGAGATAGAGTTTACTCGGGGTTTACTCCGAAGCTATCCATACAACATTTGTTTCTGCACTGTGTGTTTTCTATACGAATATATGTTATGAGGGCTGAAAGTATAGACCTTTTTTAATAAACTTTGATAAGTATCTTCATATTTTTAATTCAATCCAATTCATTCAGCACGCAATGTATCAATAACTAGTTAACAACTCATATCACTAACATATTATGAGACTTATAAGTGCCTCTCAGGAGTGTCCAATAAATCTTGTGTGTTGCATTGCATGTCTGTCTGAGACTTTTTTATTAATTGATTTTAAAAATTCTCTAGGTTCTTGTTGTATTTTTTTGTGAAAACTAAATACAATTTAGTAAAAATTTAAGGACGTATAGATAACACGCTGTGTCTATATATCATGGTGCTGTTGAGCTGGTGGTAAAGAAGCCCTCAACTAGCTATAGGAACAACTCTGTACATAAAACAATACCGAATCAATCAAATATTTTCGATCAACAATGAAAGTGGAATAAATGATTGTTGTTCTTAAAAGCTTGTCTAGAAACAATACCTACATAAACTTACATAAAAGGTCTCTGACATTTAGTTTCACCCTCAGATATTTCAACCAGTTACGATAATATTCAAATTCATATTCATTTATTTCGTACTAATCATACACTGTCATTCATTCACATTAAAAATATCATAATTACCACAGAGAGAACCTTTTCCTATTTTATAAAAAGGAAAATAATGTGACCATTGCAGCGTCATACGTTCTATGTTGTGGATAATGTCCGGAACTACTTATACGATTTAACATATTATTTCTGTATCTCGCGTCTCCATCTGAGTTCTGCGGGCAGCTAGTCTAATATAAAATAATATAAAAAAGACATCACATCAGGATTTAAGTCCCTGGGTGACCGAGCCCTGCTCGGGTAAAAATACGGAGGAAACGAATTTTCCCAGGCAAACTCGTATGAGACCCAGCTAGATAGGTTTTACGCCCCCGTACATGCACCCCTGTTTTCGAGAACATGATTTCAAATATTTTATAATATATATCGATACCATAGTTCACAATCGTACTAATTACGGGGAAAAAAGTGGTGTAATTAGTATGATAGTGCTCAAATCATAAAGTTACAATTTCAGTGACAAAAAAAATGTAATTAGTACGACTGTGAACTAGGGTATCGATATATACAAATATTGCTCTTTTAATAGTATAAGATATGGAACCAAACAAGAAGGCTCAATACTTCTAAACCAATCGTGTAAAATCATTTATCATTCGATACCATCAACATTGCACTGGCATTGATCTAAAGGGACAAATTACCAGTTCCAGGGCACAGGCGGGGCTCCCGACGGTTTAGCAGAGGAAGCCATCAATATAAACAGAATCTATCTAACAACTATATCTACCTGTTACTCGTACTCGGTACCTATAGCATACTAGGAGTATTTGATGGGCTCTAGATGCCAGATAACGAGTAAAGGGTTAATGCTTTGATCGAGGTAATGGTAACTATATTAATTATACAGGTCTGCACCGTTATGTTTTTAAGCTTGAAGTCGCTATTTGTATGGTAATCAGTTCGTGCCGCGGGCGTTTAGGAGGAAAAGCGGTTTTATTAGTTTTCAAGTCTCCTTAGATTTAAAATCATTGTAAAACCCGACAAGCCGCTATTTGACGAGATAGTACGTCGCTAGGGTCAAATAGAAACTTGTCGGGCTATACTTAGATTTTAGCCTAGTGGATAGTGAGTATAGTGACGCTACCTACGAAGCTGAAGGTCCTGGGTTCGGACTTACACTAACCGTATTCATAGATAATTGAGTTCATAACGAAATGTACACTGGTCTACCAATAACATACAAACATCTCAGACATCCAGTTGTTGGATAGGCATCGCCTCTCGCGTAATGAGTGAAATTCTTACACGCACTTGACTGACAACTGAGGGACGTGTCATAGACAAACGAAATATATATGGACACGTTACAGTTACAACGCTCGGGGCCACCATGAGCTAATGTGTTATGAATTTCATCTACGTGATGTGACGTGTTGGATATTCTGCTAGGATTAAAAGCGAAAATTGTACCTGTATTTTTTTAACACTTGAGTAACAGAAACACCGTTTTATTTAGCCAAGGTAACCCAATTGATTTTATTTCAGAATAACAATCTTTTATTTGATAGCGTTGTCCCGAAATACCTTAAAGAAATAATAAGTGATTACCGTTCCTTTGAAGCTGAGTGATTGTTATCGATATCCACTACCTTGATTGTTTTTCTCAAAATAAAAACATATTGGTATGTTTATTTTTTTTTGTTTGATCATCTAAAATATCTCCTTTTTATAATATATTCATTAAAAAAAAACAAAAAAAAAACTGAAAAGAAAGAAAGAAAAGAAAGAAAGAAGACATTTATTCACTACGCAAAAGACACACAGAGACAAAGGGAGTACAAATACAATACAATTTACACATAATGTGTGTGTCTTCGCGGCAGTGAATCGGTCGCTGTCTCAGCATTATGCCGAGGTGTCAGACAGACACCTACAGCGCTGATTTTCAGACAGCACCGTACGTGACCCACGGAACGCAACACAACATACCGCCGATACAAACGTATACACAAAATACATAAATAATTAATATACTAGTAAAATAAGTAACACAAGCACAATGGGATGAGAGACATGTGAAAAACGCGAAACGGTTGGGATGTTTAATAAAACAAAATGGATACAAATTAAATAAAGTGCTGGATGGGTTAGGGTTGGGATTTTTGGAGCGTCAACAAATAGCCCTTAAGCTGGCGCCTAAAGGTATACCTGCTAGACGCTCCTTGGATAGGTGGGGGGAGATCATTCCAACACTTGGACGCCGCGAACCTGAAGCTACCTCGAAACGCCGCGGTCCGATGCTTTGGCACCAGAATCATCGCCTTACACCTACGCGCACTCTTAGGCCATACAAGTCTACTCAGCAAATATGCTGGGACCCCAGATTGAACTATGCCAAAGAGAAGAGTGGCGAGGTGAAGCCGTCTGCGTGCAGGCATGTTCAGCAGACCAGCGGCGTTCAAGTAGGGAGTGATATGGGAGCGGGGTGGGACTCGGAAACAGAAACGAATGCATGCGTTTTGCACTCGTTGTATGAGCTTTTTTGTACGACCAGTAATGCAGCCAGCATAGACAACATCACAATAGTTTAATCTTGACAATATCAGCGATTCACAAAGGTTAACACGCAAATCAACACTTAAGTAATCGCGAACATTGTAAAGAACTTTAAGGCGGTAGAAGCAGTTACTCACAACTTTCAGTACGTGGTTCTCAAAGCGCAGCTTGCCGTCCATGAGGAGGCCAAGGTTAGTTGCTTCTACCACCCTCTCTATTGGTTCGCCCATGATAGCAATCTTACTGGTAGTCAAAGTCTCGAGGTTACTGATGGTATTACGGATTTGATGCTCTGACCCAAATACAACATATTTCGACTTGTTCGGATTAAGGACTAGGCAGTTCTTTTCCGACCAAGTAGAAATACGTTCCAGGTCTGCGTTGATGGAGTTGATCGCAACAGATATGTCCGTGGGTACGCTAGAAAGGTATAACTGGAGGTCGTCAGCGTAAAGATGGTATCTACTGCCTCTTACATTGCAAGTGATGTCAGCACTATACAATATAAAAAGCAGGGGACCCAGTATTGAACCTTGCGGCACACCTCTTTCCACAGGGCAAAGAGCGGACCGCAAAGTGCTACCATCCATCCTACGCAACGCCACCGTCTGCACGCGGCCGGAGAGATAACTATCAAACCACTTCACTGTAGAAACATCAAACCCGTAATATGACATCTTCGATAGAAGTAAGGACACATTTATACAGTCAAAAGCTCTTGAAAAATCCAGAAGAACAAGAATGGTACTCTCCCCAACATCCCGAGCCTGTAGGATATTGTCGACTACATCAAGCAACGCAGTAACTGTCGATCGACCCTTGCGAAAGCCTGACTGTAGCTCAGGTAGGATGCCATTTTCCTCCAGGTATGCTGAGAGCTGGTCGCAGACCACGCGCTCTATTACCTTTGATGCGCAAGGGAGAATACTTATGGGACGGAGCTCGGACAGGTTAGCTGGATTTGGCTTTTTTGGTAATGGAGTCACTTGAGCAATTTTCCAGTCCATCGGGAAAGTCATAGTCTGTATACTTCTGTTAATAATGTGGGTCAGTATGTCAGCAGTCCTAGGCAGCGTCAAAAGTAGCATGTCAATGTCAATCATGTCGAGTCCCTTTGCAGTCGTCTTAATTGATGTCAATATTTTTGTGACAGCTGCAACAGTCGTAGGTGAAAGAAAAAAAGTTTTATTGCAGTGTCTGTCAAACTCATAAAAAGTCATGTCCGATATTGGTATGTCCCGTTTACCTGGTATATCCAGAAAATGTCCGTTCAGTAAGTCAGGGTCGTCAAAATGATGCGGGAGATCTGTTTGCGTCCGGAAATCTGGAATAACAGTCCGCTTCAAGTTGGTCCAAAGGGTCTTTGAGTCGGTCATATTATTAATCTCGTGTTGGAAGAAGGCACGCTTCTCATTGTGGATGGCCTCAGTGACAAGATGTTTCAGGTCCAAGTAATATTTTTTATGTGCTTCGTTCCTTGTCTCCTTAAATTTAGCATGAGCTTTGTTCCTGAGACGCATCATAAGTTTGACGTTACTCGTCAACCACGGCTTGGGTGCCTCCCTCACAACAATTGTCCTCTCCGGTGCATGTATGTCAAACAGTCCTAGTAAAAGCTCATTAAATCGCCGAACCATGTCGTTTACGTCATACAGTAAAAGAATTTGTTCCCAGTCTATAGCGTCAAGGTCATTGTTGAAGTCATCCAAGGTAATGTCTTTAAGAGGTCGGTAGGTAATACGTCTTGGCGTCGGTTTCCTTTTTTTAATGTCAATCTCAGCTGTAATAAAAGCGTGTCTGCCTAAATCTGGAATATGCCTCACATCCACAGACAAAACGCGGGCGTCAGTACAGACTAGGTCTATCGTGGTCTCACTGTGGTCTGTGAAGTGCGTCGGGTCGTTTACGTGCTGAGTTAAGTCAAGTGTTGTCAAAAATTGCGTCAAGTGTTTGAGTTTTGTGTCATTTTTGTCACAGTAATTTATATTAAAATCCCCAAGTAATATTAAGCGGTCGTAGTTAGTAAAAGAAGTAATTGAGTCCGTAATAGCGTCAAAAAAAGTCTCCACGTTAAGCCACGGGGGACGATATGCAGTTCCGATCAGTAAACGTTTACAATTAATATTAATTTTTAGCCATAATTGCTCCACGAGCGGTGCGGGGGGATGGGGCACGGTGCGCGCGGTAAGGCCCCGGCGCAGATAGAACGCCACTCCACCTCCCCTCCCCGCGCGGTCATCGGCCGGTCTCGGCACATGCCGCAGTCTGTAGCCGGGAACGGCCGGGGCGCGGCCCTCCTCACCGGTGCGAAGCCAGGTCTCGTTTATCGCAATAATGTCAGCGTCAGTCTCCAATATTGTCATAGTCAACTCATCGTGGCCAGTACCAAGAGAGCCAGCATTAAATAAACCAACTTTAAGGTGTTTGAAACGAGCCATTACAAAATACTAATAAATACGACATCACAATAACAATTGCAAACGAACAACTGTTTACCCGTAAGTATTACGCAATCATTCCTACTAATCACAGCTAAAATAACGATTGGTGTTGCATAAATATATAATAAATAATGTACACATATATGGATAACGGTAAAATGAATAAATATGACTTTAAATTTTGTTTTGTTCCAGGCTGGATCACTATACGGGGCTGAAGTAATTGTGCAATATTGATTCACTCCCGCGACGACACACAAACACGTAAATAACAAATGGGCCATAAAAAAACGGTAAGGAAGACTGAATACTTTAGAACACAAACATAATGAACTAAGAGCTACGAAAAAACACAATAACAATAACAATAATTTCTTATTACTTTTTTTAGGTCTAGTCAACGAGTTTGCGAAACATCTCCAAATCGGACAGTTGGCGTACTCGCTGACTAGGCCCACCGTCCACTCGTCGGGCGAAGATCTTGCCGTCCCTCGTCCACACGTAGCGCCAGGCGGCGTCGCGCGCGGCCTCACGTGCGCGCTGGAACAGCTGCCGGTTGGTGCTCGTCAGCCGCTCGTTCACGTAGAACTTCTGCGGCGACGAGGCCAGCCCCAGGCCCTCGGTGGTGGCGCCGCGGCGGGCGCGCGCGGCCCGCAGCAAGTCGTCCCGCACGGCGCGGCGCGCCAGGCGCAGCACCAGCGGGCGCGGCCGGCCCGGCTCGCGAGCGCGACCCACGCGGTGCACGCACACCACGTCGCGCACGTCCAGCTCGACCCCCAGCTTAGCGCAGACCCGCGTCACTAGGCCGGTGGGGCTCTCGCCCGGCTCCTCTGGCACGTTGGACAGCTGCACGTCATTTGACAAGAGGTCCTGGTCCCGCTCCTGTAGCTCAAGCTGGAGGACTGCGATGGTTTGCTCCAGGGCCTTGGTGGCCGCCGCGACGGTGCTCTCAGCGACTGCTTTTTCCACGGCCTCGACGCGACCCTCCAGCGATTCGACTCTGCCACAGTAGTCGGCAAAACGCACCCGATCGTCGTGGAACTCCTGCCTGAAATCCCTCAGCTCCTGCCTCACCGCTTGGAGCTCCGTCCTAAAGAGACGCATCTCAGACCCTATATCACTATCGATGGGCATCGGGGCCTCGGGCAATACAGTCGGCCGCGATGAGAGCGCCGCGGCGGGGGGCGCCTGGGACACTGTAGGCTGGGCGGAGGCGGGCTGAGAGACAACTGAATCAGAAGTAGCAGACTTGATGACATGAGGCAGGCCGACCAGACCCTTCACCGGCGTGTCGGCATGGTTGTCGCGCGGCTGAAACCTCTGGCACGACGGACAGGTCCAATCCCGAGAGGCCGTCGTTCCCGCCGGGAGTCCCACACACGCACAGTGATATATAGTGTTACATTTAGGGCACACTATAGACCCAATGCGCTTAGTAGGATTTGTACAGGCAGCACATTTATTGGACATTTTTTATATTTTTTATGGGCGTAGGTAGACTATTTTTTTTTTAGTTCACAAGTGTTTAGCTGTTTTCACCTATACACAGCACCAATTCACTCACGAACAATGATTGTTATCAGTGTTAGTGTTATAAACAGATATAAATCACTGCACGGTAAGAAAACTCTTTTATTTTATTTTTAATATTACGACTGGATACGCTTGCGTGTACGCTGTGTGCGCGCCGTGACGTCCGCGTTAAAAGCGTTATAGTCTACCTACAACTTCTACAATTTACGATAGGTCGGTTTGGAACACTTTGAGCGATTTAACAGTGATATTACCTAGTCATGAATCTGAATGAATACCAAGTCATGTGGCTCCTCCCAGACCACGACCCGGTAAATTGTGCAAATTATAATTATACGGACGCCCCTAGACTATCTAAACCTGAATACACTGTCCATACGTTTGTAGTCGTTGGTTCGAGTTACCTAACTGATATGTTACGGTCATTTATCAAAATAAAGAGAGCTTACGCCTCTTTGCGTGGAGAGGTTTAAATGACGACCGTTAACGGGAATGATTAAAAGATAATAATAGAATTAGATAATAATGGCTCTAAGAAAAAGTTTCTTGGTATTTGAGTTTTTCGACGGTGGCAAACAGGCATACGGCTTGTCTGAAGGTAAGCAAACACCGTACTCAATGGACCAGGTGCCGACCTTTAATTGGTTTGAGGATTCGTTTTATTGATAACTAGCTGCCCGCGCGGCTTCGCCCGCGTATTGCAAAGGACGCTTGCAAACCAACGGGATAAAATATAGCCTATAATTCAACCGTCCAGAAAGTCTACTACACGCCGATGAAAGAAGTTTTTAAATCGGATAAGCGGTTCTGGAGATTACCTATTACATACAAATTTATAAACTTACAAAGCTACAATCTCACAGACTTTTCCTATTTATAGTATTAGTTGAGGACCTCTGAAGCCTAGTTGGTATGGTAGTGACCCTGCCTACGCAGCCAGAGGTCCCGGGTTCGAATCCCGGTAAGGGTATTTATTTGTGTGATGAGCATATTTGTTTCTGAGGATGTTTTCTATGTATTTAAGTATTTATTTATCTATTTAAGTATGTATATCGTTGCCTAATATCTTTGCTTAGTTTGGGACTAGGTCGATTTGTGTAAGATTGTCCCCAAACATTTATTTATTTATAATATTAGTATACACACAGGCATTAGAGCATAAGGTGAACGAATGGAAGGGCTCGCTAGAGAGCGGCGGTCTAAAACTAAATGTCGCAAAGACCGAATACATGGCCTGCGGAAGTACGGATCCCGATCCTATTAAGATAGGTGACGAATTTGCCACGAAAAATGGCAAATTCAAGTACCTAGGATCAGTTCTGCATGAGTCCGGGACCATTGATCACGACATCCGAGCCCGAATCAGCGCGGCTTGGTCTAAATGGCGAGAGGTCACAGGAGTCATCTGCGATCGCAGAATACCAATTCGACTCAAAGGGCTAGTGTACAAGTGCGTCATACGACCAGTCCTATTATATGGCAGCGAGACGTGGCCAGTTCTTGGAAGGCACATTCAGGAGCTTCGCGTTACTGAAATGAAGATGTTGCGGTGGATGTGCGGCGTTACGCGTGCGGATCGCATTCGTAACGAGTACATCCGTGGCAGCCTCGGAGTTCGTGACGTAGCGGATAAGCTCCAGGAATGTCGCCTTCGTTGGTTCGGTCACGTCTCTCGCAGGCCATCTGACTACGTAGGGAACAAATGCCTTGACCTAGTCCTCGACGGCCCTCGACCCCGCGGCAGACCTAAGAAGCGATGGCTGGATGTCGTGAAGGCCGACATGAGCGAAAACGGGCTCACAAAAGAAGACGCCCAGGATCGTGCAAAGTGGAGGAAAGCGAGTAGGAAAACGGACCCTGGCAAAGGCCGGGATAACGCTAGGTAGAAGAAGAAGAGTATAGATAGATAGGATAGAGACAAATCTAGTTGCAGACCCTTCACTCTAAAGACACATTCTTGAGAACACGTACGAACGGACCACAACACCACATAGAGAAAAGTCTGCTTACCAGCAGGCAGACCGTACGCCTCTTTGTCTAGTTCGTAGAATAAAAACATCTTTATTTCTGGTTCACTTTATATACAAATAGCAAACTGTGAGTACTGTGACGTCATACTTTTAAGTCAATTAGTATGAAGCGCTTCAGCTGCCGTCAGCGAGGTCCGTCTTTGACAAAAAAATAATCTTTAAGTGTGGTGTGGTGGTGTGGGGACCCATACAAACATTTTTCCTCTCCAAAAACTGGTTCGAATGGCATCGTAAAAAATCTTAGGTCACAACACAAGCCCGTTACAATCATAATCATCGTAAAATAAGGGCACGAGCAAAAAAGGTACTGACTGATGGCAATAAGTCAGTCTAATATCGCGCGTCATACGTCTAGATCAAGCCTAATGCCTGTAATTAACATCGCTCCTCTGAGAGATGCATCACTTACACGGGACCTAGGATACCTAAGGACGCCACTAAACTTACTAATACATCTCTTGTTGATAGTCCTACAGACGAAAATGCACTTAATATGGGATTTTACAACTTCTTTTGTTGCTAAATATGAAACGAAAGGATAACAAAGGGACGTCAGTTTTAAGTGACCGCGAAGTGTTCCACGTATGGAGTAGCTACTGTTGCTAATTCGAAGTTGCTTTAAAACCCTACTTGAAGATAACAATTAAACAATAGATGTCGGTTATGGTTGGTTTTAAACACGTTTTGTCATCTAAACTAAAATTTAGCTATGCTTGAACCTACGTGAAAATTAACTCAATCACGCAAAACGGCTGAATATATTTCCCGCAAATAGTTTAGTAAGATTTAAAGGAATATGTGTATCCTGAAAATTATCCCCGTAATTAAATTGGCAGTTAAACGTCGGTAGTGAAGTTCAAGTGGACAAAGTCGTTACGATATTATCAGAGATATTACTACCTACATGAAATCTATTAAATTACTTTGTGTCGACAAGGCCATATACGAATGAATCAATTAACATGTTCTATAAAACGTGTTTAGACAAGTCATAGATTATGAGCATGCGAGATGAGAGAATGATTATTTATGTAACTGAATTAATGAATAATCAGAAGAGTTCCAAGTAATTAGAGTGTTCAGAGATGGTTGATTTGCCGCAATTAACCTCACACTAACTTAGTTGCGGCAAATAAAAGTGGAATGTCTGTGTCTAGGACAACGAATGATAATCCCTTTCTGTCACACTTATTGAGATTTGTACACTACCATCTCGCTCGGTCATGGTATTATTATTATCATAGCTCCACTGTAGAAATCTTGGCCAAAATGTGACCCCCAACGACTGAAAGCGCAACGGTATGGCAAAATTTCATTTAACTCTAAACTAAACGTACTTACGTCTAAATTTAACGAAATTCTTTCAAATATTATTTTGTAAACGAATGTCGATATTCTACAAAGTGGAATATGGTTTCTAATGCCAAAATCTTTTTACTTACAGAGTGCAAACCCTGATAAGTTCTTATAAAATTGATATCATCACTAACGGAAACGTTAATCCTTCTGATTGGAAGCGCCTGAGTTGCGGTCGAGTCACTTCTTAAGTATAATGTTTCATTTTAAACCTTACTTCCACCAAGCACCAATGTATGGTTGATATTATTTAATGTAGCCGACTTTTATTAAGGGGATGCCTTGATTTGAGTCGTACACGCCCCCTAGACAGAGACACGCTGATGCCTTCCACCCACGAGAAAAAGAGATGTAACACTCTTCGGGAATCGCTGTTTTGGACAAATTTGGATAAATACCTAACTTAATGAAGGTTTATTAAAATTTCATAAAGTGAGATTTTAGATGAGATAAAATACTATAGTATTTACTTGATTGTGTCGTAAAATAATGTATCGTTTGAGTAAACTGAGTAAAAAAAGGAAAATACAGACCCAACTTTGGATTTTTTTTCTATCGAGGAAATTTTAAGCAATCATGTATCCATAAAATCAGATGAACAATCATATAGTCAAGAATCATATATCTGAAAATCAGACCTTATTGTTTCTTAATCTAGTCAGAACGGCGTTTCAAAGCACGCGATAATTTCCAATGCACCACCTTAAGTATAAATCTTTATTTTTTTTTCGTATTTCGTAATAGCAAACAACACATTTTATTTAAAAGGTTATATATTTAAGGCGCGTGGGGACTGCTGCCCGTTCCCTCTCATCCATGAGAGGAGGCCTGTGCAGTGGGACGCATATAGGCTGAGTTATATTATTTATATTAATGGCTCGCATTGAAATAAATATTGCTCCGAGCCGGATTTCAATTTAAACCAGCGGCCTTCTAGCATACGCGGTTTGCCGCTCTAGCCAACCGAGCTATCATAACCGCGCTCGGTTCAATAAACTTTTCAACTAGTTCCCTCTCATTACTTATTTGTAATTTTCGTTAGGAGATTTATTTATTTTAGCAGATGTTACTGCTTTATGCTTAATTTATTTTCATCATAAGATCATCCCCTCCTTATATGATAGATATGCCCAGGCCGCTTTGCGATAAATATTTACGATAAAAAATTATCTTGCGAACATTATGTAAATCGTGTAACCATTTAGTAGTTTAGCCAGCTCGGAACTTCAAATATTTACCACAAATTCCCCCGTGCATTTCTGGCCCTAATGCATCTGTTGCCTTTATAAGGAACATGTTCTAACTTCTTTTATCTAAACATTATTTTTTCAAAGTCAGTGGAAGTATCAAGTATCTTTAGAATTTCTTAATTACATTGTTCCACACATTTCTAAGATGGTATCATCGTTTAGATACGCAAATGTGGGTGCTGGCGTCTGTGGTTGCGTCAGTGAACAACTAGGCTAGACGATTTAGCACTGATTATTTTCACTCATCTCTAAAATCCTCAATTAGTGACTGGTATACAGAATACTACTAAAACTAAACATACCCCCGAATTTTGTAATTTTTCGCTTAAATATTGGCTGTCAGACCTGTCACTATAGTCCTAACGAGAGCTGAATATCTTTAAAACTGCTTTAATCTCCACCAAACATATCTGAGAACAATCACGACAGACAAGGCGTTCGATAAAAAAATAGCACTTAAATCGGAGCTGCGATGCCACAGACACGACCCCAGACAAAACCCTCTTTTTTGCTTCCAGGGTTAAAGACCCCAGATAAACCCTCTCTTTTTTCTCCCGGGGTTAAAGACCCCAGACAAACCCTCTCTTTTTGCGTCCGGGGTTAAAGACCCCAGATAAACCCTCTTTTTTTTCGTCCGGGGTTAAAGACCCCAGACATACCCTCTCTTTTTGCGTCCGGGGTTAAAGACCCCAGATAATCCCTCTCTTTTTTTTCGTCCGGGGTTAAAGAATCCAGACACACCCTCTCTTTTTGCGTCGGGAGTTAAAAAGCACACGTCGGATCAGGCTCAACACGGTTTAGGAGTTTCGGGCGCTAGTAGCGCTTATCGTTATAAACGAGCGCCTGTAGTCAAAACAGGGCTGTTATTCGGAACGCGCTGATGCGCCTCACCCACCCATCACGCTTAACGAAAATAAACCGTCAAGATATGTTTGTGGGTTAGAGGTGAGGTTAAAACAAGTTACAGAATAGCGGGGCTGGAATGAGGAAACAAGTGAAGAGAGAGACTTTCTTCAACACTAGGCACTTACCGATTAATTCCGTAATTAGGCAAGTGTGACTGCACAGTTGCTGCCCTTCCGTATCCACCGTCTCGATCTGCAACAAACAGATAAGTGTTAACAATGGCCTATTAGCCACGACCCAATTCGGATCGGAGCTGGGAAACCTAGAAACTGTAACGTGAGAAAGTCAGGGGGCGATTTTTGACTTTCGAGCGCTCGAAAATTAAATGCTAATTGGTGTCTAAATTGTAGGCAACGTACCTCTACCGATAGAATTGAATACGAGTGGTCAATAGCACTTTGTTTTACTATTTTCTATCGCTATTTCGAAATAGCATTTCATAGTTTTTGACAGTTTTCGAGTGAAAAAGTTGAGCGCTCGAAAGTCAAAAATCGGTCCCCGGTGTGTGTGTTTACAAATTTTGCGAATTCAAATATGTGTATTTACGTACATTACGTAGGTGTTTATCGTGTGTAAGTAATTACAGTTACTTAGTTAAAGTTACGAACTAGTGAAACTACCTGAATGTTAGGTCCATGATTAATTAAATGAAACCGAAAATTCGTAAAATCGACTTGGATGGCTTACCTCGCCTTAAGAACCTCCAGAGTCAAATAACAAAATAAGCCACACTGGCATCAAAATATATATTACTAGCTTCTGCCCGCGACTCCGTCCGCGTGGAACTCGTTTATATTGTAGCTCCATACAAACCTTCACGCCCCACTTCATCCCCTTGGGGGATGATTTCCGGGATAAAAACGATCCTATGTCCTTCCCCGGGACTCAAACTATCTCTATACCAAATTTCATCCAAATCGGTTCAGCGGTTTAAGCGTGAAGAGGTAACAGACAGACAGACAGACACACTTTCGCATTTATAATATTAGTATGGATTATAATTTTAATGCGGTTACATAATTTTTTTCGTTTAAATATTACTATAACAACTGCAATAAATACGAACTTTGCAAAAGGAATTCTGTACAAAATCTACCCGTTTTCTTGCTCTTGACTGTGCTTTGGCCAGCCTAGTTACTAGAAAACGGTGCTAATTCAAAGAATCTAGGTGTTACAAGACTTTCCTTACTCTTTCGATGAATTAGTGAACCGATTGATCGTAAACAGATGAAGCGAAGTGAGGAAATATCTATTATCTTTTTTATTCGTGCCAATCAAAGAAAGATACTCGAGGCTATTTACAAAATGGTATATAGGTAAGTACAGTCGACGTCAAAGATATGTACATTCTTTGCCTAATTACATTAAAAAACCGGCCAAGTGAGTGTCGGACCACGATCAGTGCCCGTAGCTTCCGCAGTTGTCTTTGGCCTTTGTGACATCGACTGCGGTTGCTTTGCCCGAATTTGTACAAAAGATGGCCTTTTCAAGTATATTTATTAAATTGGTTGACTATTACTAGTTAACTAGTTATGACTCCGTGATAGTTTGCCTATTCAAATCATTATTTATTATGTACTGCTGCCATGACTTTAGTCACATACCAAGGACTAACCATTTAGCCGGCAGAGGGCCGGACAATAATGACATATGACATGACTCTCATTAAAATTAGGGCCTTAAACCCAATATCACGCAAACGCATCCTTGAATAAAAACATAGTTTGTGAAGACCCACCTTATTTTTTAACCAGCTATCCAACGATAGGCCTCACCTAAAGTTTACCGAGAAATAAAATACATCCGCAATTACATGTAAGAGTATCTTTGACGTACTTATTCCAAAGACTGACAATGGTTTCCTAACTTTACTTTGTTTTACACTACTATATACGGCTAGCAGACTATAAAGCAAAGGATGAACCGCTCATAGCCAGCGGCGTAATTATCGTCGGCTAATGCCGTAAAAATGTATTCAGCGACTTCTGAGGCTGATTGCACTCCATAAAACTTTCATTGCTACAACGTACGAATTTAACTACAAATGTTCGTCAGTCATATAATTTCTTTATTATGCACTCAACAATCATAAAACCGGATCAGATTCATATATGGATCGAGCAGACGTATGCTCATAATGAAACTAAAACGTTTTATCCCAAACGATTAATAGTCAGTGTTATTTAACATGACATCACTTTCCTGCACGTCACTTTCTAATGCTGTTGTGACAGCGGTTCAATGTTAGAAATAAACAATTAAAGCTTTTAATTGATAAATGAGTAAATTTAAATGGCAGGGCGGCTGAAGCCGCGGTAAGAAACAAAAGCCGGCCGCGTACGAGTGAAATCATATCACTCGTGCCATTTATGAAGTACGAATGCCATGAGTTGGCCGCATTGCATCAAAGTTGTCCATGTAAAAGTGACTCTACCGTCCATGTTAGAAAATTCAAATTCCAATGTCAATTTTATAAATAGTCGGCCACATGAAATAATCTTAACCATACCTACAACTTTTCTCGATCAGCTCACTACTCTCTTTTACCACTCTTTAGAATATGTCTAAGTGATGACGATATTTTTTTACAATAGACAATCATAGCTATTTTAGTTGCTATGTTGATAACGAAGTGATCATCCTTTTTGGAAATAATAATATTATATGATTATTTGCGTATATTAGGGCAGTTGCCGTAACATTCCGAACGCACGCGTTAAGCCATATCGACTGTAATTGATTGTAGGAATATAACAATTGATGTTGTCCTTACGCTCATTTCAAAAGTTTGGCATATACGGTAGCAATGTCGTATATAAAAAAAAATCCCCTGTGAAGGAAAATTACTAAAATATAATACAATGCAAATTCAATTTATGCGAAGATTGAAAAGCCAGCCCTTGACATGAACCAAGGATTATTGATATGAACGGAGGCATTCATTGATGAAAGTTATATACCGTTTATAAAATCAAATTACCTTAGTACTATGCGGCATACCCGCAAAGCTATAAATGACATTTACAGTAGGTAATAAAATTCTAACTCTGAATAGAACGAATTGCTATATTACAAGTGACTCGCTCATAAAATGTGAAACTATTCAACTTGTGTCTATAGTTTGCTATATTATGTTCCTTCTACGACACTTTACTCTTTACGAGGGCAATTTGATGGACAATGAATTTGTGGTTAGAAATTCTAAGCATCTTACTTTTCTATCCTATATTGCTTACCGTCGGCGTGTCATAAAGCTTTTTAAGTCAGTAACGACCAATCAGTAGGTGATAAACATGAACTTTAAACATACACACATACATATGAACTTTTAATGTGGTAAGTAATAGAAAACTCGCCCTCACCTTGCTATTTACTAGTACTAGTTTTTGCGGAACCCAAACGGAACCAGACATTGTCTGGATCAACCTCCTCCAAGTCAGTGGGCTACCTAAGTGTTAGAAGTTCTAGTATTTTAAATTTTAAAGACTAGCCTGACTTCACAAATCATAAAATACCGAAGTTAATGCCTCGTTCATGTAAAGCAAAAAAGCATTGCAATTCAGCGTGGAAATGCCGCTAGCATCCTCGGTACAATGCCTCGAGGGCCTTTTTTAGATTTAACTTAGTTTTAATTTAATTTAGTTAATGTTAGTTATCATCTCGTATATTACATCCGATAAAAAACATTCCATGTAAAAAAGAGGCCAAGTCTCGAAACTCTTCCACCGTAACAAGTTGTGAGATATTTCGTAGAGCCAAGTCTCAGGCATCATTATTAATCATTATTTGCTTGCTAAATGAAATTCTTGCAATATTTTTTAGTTTTCCCTTGATTTATACATTAAACACTAATTGTATTCAAAATTTGAAGCTTCTATGTCTGCTAGAAGTGCCTTAGACTTTTGATGATCGGTGAGTCAGTCAGTGAGTGACAAAATTAAGAAACTTTGACTAGTTATAATTCTTAAACTATTGAATGAAATTTGAAATATATCGTGTTTATACAATGCGTGCTTGATTAATGAAAATGCAGGCTTCTAGTTTTATCCACAACGAAGTTATAGGGGGGTCGAAAATGGCCTGAACTTCGAGAAAAGGATCGTCACGTCACGTGACGTCACGATCTGCGGGCGTTTTCTCCCTCTCTAACAAGCAATAATAAAACGGTTGTAGTTTCGTAATTCTTTGAGATATCTGAATGGGATTTTCGTCACTAGGCATATTTTTTGCCTTCGTTCTTTTGGAGTAATAATACATTTTGACTCTACACCCGCCGACAACCTCTTGGCTGTGTCAAACTAATAGTATTGACAGTCAATTGTAATAATTAACAGTTTAGGAAAGTTTAAAAACCCTCGACATATTCATTTCAAAGTTAAATGTATCAAAACTGGCTGATTTTGTTGAAACGTAGCTAAGAACAAAAAAACCGCGTTAAAGTCAGTCCATTCGTTTAGAAGCTACGATACCACAGACAGACACACAGATACAAAGACACGTCAAAGTTATAACACACCTCTTTTTACGTCGAGGGTTAAATAAGGGACAATGGAATGACCTTTTGACATCTTACTCCAGATAAATATTATTGTATTTCTTCCGACACCATTGCGGCCTTCACAGCAGTGTTTGAATGAACGGGCCGGCAAAAAGTGCGTACGCGCCGGCATGAATTATGTGCAGCGGTAGTGAGAATGCGGCCCTTTCCTCACATTGATTTATAGTCAAACGGTATCGATGCTCGATAAATTGCTCAAATGACTTAATCTGATCGCCATGCGAGTAAAAAACGGAGGAAGCAATCATAACATTCCGCGTGTGGGAGTTAACTGTTGTTTACTAGTTACAAGTTTATTATCATACTGACCTATTGCCAGTATTGCGACTGTTCGATGCACTCCTCTGATATTTTTTATTTTATTTATTTTTTTATTTTATTGAAGACTTGTTAGTCTAGTGGGTAGTGACGCTGCCTACTAAGCTGAAGGTCCTGGGTTCGAATCCTGGTAAGGGCAAATATTTATGTGATGAGCATGAATATTTGTTTCTGAGTCATGGAAGTTTTCTATGTATTTAAGTATTTATATCTATTAAATATATCGTCGTCTAGTACCCATAACACAAGCCTTTATTGAGCTTACTATGGGACTATGTCAATTTGTGTAAGATTGTCCCCTAATATTTATTTATTTATTTTATTTATTTCGTAATAAAATAATATAAAAATATCTTTATTTCAGACCAGATCTTAATAACACGTGTAAACACATTAAAATTTGAACGTATTTGCGTGTTTGTTAATTGAACGTTATTTTTTTTACTACTACATTTGTTTTTCGCGCAGGCAGCTATTTGCGCACAAAGAGTTGCAATCGCAATTCATCGCGGGAATGCTGCCTGTGTGATGGGCACTCTGCCAAATTAATTTTAAGTTAGTTTTAATTTTAAATCTAAGTAGGTATATTTAATTATTTATCATATTGTAATTTTAATGTTCTTAAATATATATTTTTATGTGTTTAAACAATAAAACATATTAACTTTGTTTTTGAGCTCAAAGAAAAAAACCGAAGAGTCATTGTGTCGGAAACTAATCATTATTCCGTGTCTTTACGCCATTTTCCGCTAAACGAAAATTTTGATGCAGTTGATTTAATGGAATATATAAATAGGTTAGTGCAGTAAAAATCGCAAATTCCTGCACCGTAACTTGGTTACATAGGACAAATGACTCTTCGGAATTGTGTAGAGACTTTTAAAGATAGCAGTGACTTGCATGACAATGAAAACATCACAAAAGTGTATTAACGTCACACTTACAGATCGTTTACTCTATAAGGCCGCGATACACGTTGGTGAAATCAAAAATGTAAGTAAATTTTAGAGTAAAAAAAACTTAAAATCGGCTTATATATTTTTTTTGTCTAAATTCGCATATAAAACCAAAGGTCGACTCATAATCTTGATTAAGCTAATGCAAATTTAATTATCAGGTAAGCAGTGCATGATGACATCAAGGAGGAATCGGTGCGTGACCGTAGCCGGAAATAAGCTGTTAAAAGAAAACCCACGAAGAAAAAAAATCAAAGAAAAATAATGCTTCTGCCTTAACATTAAGAGCGTCGACAATGTTTCTTTTTTCGTTGTTTCTCGCCAGTTTGCCGCTATAATACATTAAATGCGGTGAAATATTTAAGGGAGACAATGATGGGAAAGCTTCGAGTTAATTTCGAGTAAGTGACGGATATTAAGTGAGACTCGTCGGGCCATGTTCGAGTCGTTAGTGCGAAAAAATATAATAATAGCCTTTTGTTTCGCTTGTTGGCCTACGTATTATGTTAACCTTGTACATGAGTAGCTTTGCCAGTGGCTCCGCCTGCGAAGAAATCGTTATTATCGCAGTCCCATACACACTTCCATTGCATATCACACCTGAAGAATTTCCTAAAACTCGGTTGAACCACAGAATAAATAATAGTACAAGGTTGAACGTGAAACAGAGGCATTCACATAAATGTATCATCTAATTATAGCTCTATGCCTCTCATGAAACAGGTAAAAGTGTACCTTTAAGCTAGTACTTCCTATTCACTATTCAGAACTGAGAACATCACATTTTTATCTCATTTATTGGTAATTCCAGAAGAATAATTCTAACGACATCTCACATGTTAATCCATACATGCCTTGCCTATAAATCGGAAACACCTCCATTCTGCAGACTCGGAATAAAAACAAAACACAAGAAGCATCCAGAGAGATTTAATTATTGTTTTTTGTTTAACATTATACGTAATCGGAAGGTTACTCACTGGTTACCCCAAAGTATGTTCATACATCATGAATAAATGCCTCTTATCCGAGTCGATTAGCATGGACGGACGTTTGACGAAATTACCTGAGAATGATTGATGCATTGAACACGATCGGTCTCACGAAGTCACGGATTTCCTGTAACGCGGAGCGAAAGTGAAAAAACGCTTAGACTTTCTTGTGGGCCATAATGGTTTTTTGAACACTTTGAGTATTGTTACGTGATACATATCGCGTATCAAGCACGATGTGTGCGGTGAAAACGGCTTGGCATGTGATGCCTCAAATTATACTTGGTTTCAAGTGGTCAATTTTAATCTCGTAGAAGTTTAGGTTTACTGTAACATATGATTTAATGCTGCGTATCGAAATTCGAAACATAGGACGTACGAATACATATTTATATATTTGCGACTAGAGCTTTATTAGAATGTAATTTTCTGAAATCGTGTACTGTGCTGGTAGTAGTAACTTACTTACCACAATTCCGCTAGGCTAAGAAACATCTCGTCTTAACTAAGTACTACGGTACGGTATTGAGTCTTTTCGAAGTAACTTTTCTTGTTTGTCGAAAATTCATACGCAACGGACGTTCCATCATGAAATTCCATTCATTTCCTATCATGACGCGCAAATGACAAAAACAAATACTTCCTTATGTGATTACATATTACTTTATACCGCACTTCAAAACCCAATTTATTTTGTGTAGACGGGCCGTGCGCTATTAAATTCATTAATTCGTTCGTAAACATATTGTTCTCGATTAGCACTCGAATCTCAACCTAGACGAATTCACCAATATAATATATATAAGAAACTGTTCACCAAGCGACCTCATAACCGTTCAACGTCTAGGACGTATCAAACTGCTCGACATTACACGGAGCACATGAAGGAATGCAAACGGTACCACAGGGCTACATTCATAAAACTAAAAACTCCGCGGTAGAAAGACCAGTGAAACTCTGACCTACCTCCACGCAGGTTTAACATGAGTCTAGGGCGAAGTTACGCTAGCGACACTACGAAGGTTGCATTCGGGTTTCTAAACAGCACGGCAGGATATAGGTGCGCGGTAAACCGACCCTAAGGCGATAGCGTCGTCTGTAATTTCTAACCGCCGCTTAATGGGCAGTGTGTAGCCGCCTTTATGGCTTCGGCCGGGTGATATTATTATTTGTATTTCATTTGTCTTTTTGAAATGATGAATAAGACCAGTTTCACACCGGTGAGTATTAAATGATAATATGGTGCGTTGTTTAGCTTTTTGGAAAATTTTGTCCTGCTGTCGCAGAAGGGTGGGTAATGTTTTTGATGTTAGGATTCTTTAAGATGCTATTCCAGAAATCATTACCTACATGCGTATTATTATTGACTTGTTTTAGTATTTTATTGTTTTATGCCTTTTAAGATACACGTCGTAGCTTTCGAGTACCGTTAAACACAATCCAAACATTTAATAAACTGTTTTTCAATAACTAATGGTAAAACATGATTTATTTTATTTTACAAGTACTATAGGTAAATTAACTGCAAGCTGGTGATGGTCGCGAATTTATGTTCACAATTTCAACCTTCATATAAAAAGTCTAGAATAACCAACACATCCTGCATTTAGTATTTACACTTTTTTTAATTTAAACCAATTTACAAGATCATATTTAAGACCATTAACTAAATGTATCCGTAATTTTATAGTATGCAGAAATTAACAGTAAGCAAGAATACACTACAAAGAAGGCGGGCACATTTTTGAGGTGACCGCAACACGTAGCACAGTGTAAATATAGTTTGTGAACAATGTGAACTAACGTTTTATGCAGATAGCAAATGCTCGCTATATTGTGTGGTTAGTCTGTGGCAGGTGCATGTTGAATGTAAAGCGCGGTAATTCTAGAATTAACGGAATTTAGGCAATAGTTATTTACGATACAAGTGCCGAAAATAGGAATTACCTATTCGCACGTGTATCGTACAACGTTTTACTGTACATATGGCTCTTTAAAGTTTCGACATATGCACGGAAAGTGCTCTTTTCCGCACTAGTGCGGGAAAGTAGCACCATATGTACTGTAATAATTTATGCTACAAGTGTGGAAAGTAGGTGATTTCCGACGAGTGTCATTTTTATACATGAGCGAGTGAAGCGAGCGAATGTATAATTCGACACGAGTCAGAAATCATCTTTACGCGCGTGTATCATACAGCGTTTTACTATGCCTTGTGTGAGGAAATATATTAAATGTTGAAATGTTGGTTTAAAATAGATCTAGGTTAAAATTGAAGAACCCAGGTAGATTGTCAGGTACCTACTTATAAAGCAATCCAGATAATAATCTGGAATTGCATTTAACAACTTTTCCACATCTTTTGCTGTCAGGCTTATTTACTTAAAAGTTAAAACCATTGTATTCTGGTTTTAGAACACAATTAATTTTGAGTAACTCAATATATTAACAAAAAGACGCTGTACCGTCGTAGTTCTAAGAAACATACTGACACTATTGAAAACGCAATAAATCATTATTATTATTGATTACTCACTTTCACTCGACCTTTTTAACATATTTACATAAAATAACTACACAAAACTGACAATAAACAACAATGGCGGGCTTTTAGATACATGCGCGGTCAACATATGCGCATTGCGCATGTGCAATGTGCAAGCCGCCATACTGTCTTAAGTATTGTAAAAGGCATAAGAAAGATGCGTTCAGCCAAACACATTAAGTGAATATTTAAAATTAGTTTATTTATTGACCAAATTCAAAATTCATAAACATTAATAAATCATTTTATACGTTATTAGTATGTATGTACCTTTTATATGAAAGAAAACGTGTAATTGAAATATATGTAAAACTTTTCTCGAGTAATACAAACTCTTTGTGTCGGGCTGACGACGAACTTGAAAATTAAAAAAAAATTGAAAAGTAAAAAGCACTAGTGCGAAAAAGTGGCACTTTCCGCACGATTTTAGTGCTTGGAAAACGCTCTTTTCGAGCACATGCATTGTAATAGTTATTTACGATACAAGTGCAGAAAATAGGAAATTCGCAACGAGTGGTGATAAATTAAAACACGACCGAAGGGAGTGTTTTAAATTGACACGAGTTGCAAATTACCTATTCGCACGTGTATCGTACAACGTTTTACTGTACATATGGCTCTTTAAAGTTTTGACATATGCACGAAAAGTGCTTTTTTCCGCACTAGTGCAGGAAAGTAGCACCATATGTACTGTAAAATATTTATTTGTACAACGAAATACTAGGAGCTTATCGTCGACAAATCTTGCACCTTTTTTACTAATATCGTATCGGTCATTTTCTTTTAACTGCATTAATAAAGGTTTTTCATGTGACTTCCAAAAGAGTATGTGGAACAATTTGTTATTTTTTTATGTTTTTACCTCAGAAGTTCTTTTTAACAGACTTCTAAAAAGGAGGAGGTTTACTTTTCGTCGGAATCTTTTATCGTTCCCCGATTACTTTTACAACTGATTTAGTTTTTAGGGTTCCGTACCCAAAGGGTAAAAAGTTAAAAACGGGACCCTATTACTAAGACTTCGCTGTCCGTCTGTCTGTCTGTCACCAGGCTGTATCTCAAGAACCGCGATAGCTAGACAGTTGAAATTTCCACAGATGATGTATTTCTGTTGCCGTTATAACAACAAATACTAAAAACAAAATAAAATAAATATTTAAGGGGGGCTCCCATGCAACAAACGTGTTTTTTTTTGCCGTTTTGTCTGTCGCCAGGCTGTATCTCAAGAACCGCGATAGCTAGACAGTTGAAATTTTCACAAATGATGTATTTCTGTTGCGGCTAAAACAAAAATACTAAAAACAAAATAAAATAAATATTTAAGGGGGCCTCCCATACAACAAACTTTTTTTTTAACTGTTTTTATAGATAATAAATGGTACGGAACACTTCGTGCGCGAGTCCGACTCGCACTTGGCCGGTTTTTATTTTTTGTTTGAAAGGGTTGGATAATCTATGTGGTTCCATGGTCATAAGGTCAGGATCTGATGGTGGGATTCCGGAGGAATCGAAGGAACTCTAAAAAAACTCTTAAAAGTAAAGGCACACTTGAGGCGAAGTACTGAATTGAAGTCGTTTAAAAATTAGTTTTAAGTAAATTGAAACGTTTTGTAGATACTTAGAGGTGCTTAGAGACTAATCCTGAGATCCAGGAGGAATCACCGCTATTATTAGGATTGAATTTATTTACCGCAATTCTCATATTGGTAATACGCTTTGATACAAATAAGGCAGTCAATTATACGCGTCTTTTTAATTACAGTTAACGCCACATTAAACGAAATCACTTCTTCTAAGATCATTATCTCCTAAACAGGATAAAACCACTTCATTAATAAATATCGACTTAGTGCAACATGGCAGTGAACATCGCACTGTCAGCCTAGAAGGATCCATCTTGATCGATGTGAATGCGTGATCTATGATTTAGTATCTACAGATATAGTCTGTGCCCTTATGGCAGAACACTTCTTTCTTTTAGAATGTTCTTAGCTAAAAATGTAACCTGTGATGTAATTGCGTAACTTTTCAATCGCACTGTTGGGAAACTCCACTGTAAATTTCCTATACAAAAAATACATATATTCACAAACACTCCGGACACACATACTCATTAAACTATAAAAAAAACATATGAAACAAGTGTGTCTCTGCTGCAATGAACCAGACACTGTCTCAGGGACCGGAAACCGGTATTTTTTGTATGGGAACAAAACCGTTATTTTTTCGTTCTTTGTTAATTATTTCATTTCTAATTGGGCAATCTAATAATTAGCAGTCGTTACCTCAAAACACAACAGAGTCCTAAGTACATATGAAGTATAAAATAGTTCAAGATATGTGGTTATTTCGAGGTTTTTGCAAAAAACCGGTTCCGATCCTTGCCCTGTCTCAGAATTATGCCGAGGTGACGGACAGTGCTGATTTTCCGCTAGCACCGGTGGTGACTCACGGAAACGTCATACAATCGTAATATATAAGTGATCATCTGTCAACCTTATAGCTATGCGAATAAGGTTGACAGATGGTCAGTTAAGAGGCTGACAAGACCTAATTTGGTGAAATTGATGTTATTTAAGCAGTTTTTTAAGAAAAACTATTTGTTCTAGCACATCAAATAAAATATATGTTATATAATATTCACCATATTTCAAAGACCGTGGACGGGCTCGATATATAACTGGACGAAATCGGCTCGATAGAAAATAATTGCAAAGATTGGTCTTAAAATCACTTTAAACGGTTCTATGTCTTTATTTTTTTGACGTATGGTTCTGCAATTAAAAACATGAAGTCAACATATTCATACCTAAACCACTAACTAGTCATATTTCACAAATAATCCACCCTTTTTTTTGTTTCAATATTTATGTAATATTATCTTGAAAAACCGGGCCGCCCAGTAACACTCGCTCTCGTTTACTCCGATACAAATAGACAGTGTGCGCGCTATCCAAAATCCTCAAGGGAATTTTGGTGTTGACAGCGTCTTAAGTGTGTTAATGTATGTACGTACAAAACGTTACGCAATCGACCAGCTGGACCTCAAAACAACGGAGGCTCTAGTATAAGTTTTACCGAAACAAAACTTTACGATCGCGTTTGCGTTTTACCCAATTTGTATGGGATTTGACAGCTAAACGCGAACGCGGTCGTAACGTTTTGTTTCGAAACTTTTACTAGAGCCACAGGAGACAGTATCTTGAAGTGTCCAGACGCCTTGCAAGTCAAGTCGCCAATAAAATAGTTTGGCAAACTATGAAATGTTTAAAATACATGGATGGAACAACTAAAAGCTGAATTAATATGCTATAACTCATTTTAATCAATAACATTTCTAGCGTTCCGTACGTGCCTAGAGAAGTTCGCCTCGTAAGAAAAAACATCTTGTACGGTCAACTGCAAAAATATAAATGGATTGAATCCTTTCATAAATATGTACCGAAACTTTAATTCGCTGATATAAGAGTGATTAGTAATAGGACATATTTATTCATCATCATCATCATATCAGCCGAAAGACGTCCACTGCTGGACATAGGCCTCCTCCAAAGAGTGCCACAATGACCGGTCCTGCGCCACCCGCATCCAGCGGACTCCCGCGACCTACCAGGTCATCAGTCCACCTTGTGGGGGGCCTACCCACGCTGCGCCTTCTGGTACGTGGTCGCCACTCGAGAACCTTTCCGCCCCAACGGCCATCGGTTCTACACATATTTATTATTTATGAGTATATTGTATGCACCCTTATTTTTACACTGGACAGTACTACCTATTGGGTCCCCTGGTGACATATCTTCACACAGTAAAGTATAATAAATAAATAAATATTAGGGGACAATCTTACACAAATCGACCTAGTCCCATAGTAAGCTCAATAAGGCTTGTGTTATGGGTACTAGACAACGATATAATGAATTGATAGAAATACTTAAATACATGCTCATCACACAAATATTTGTCCTTACCGGGATTCGAACCCAGGACCTTCAGCTTCGTAGGCAGCGTCACTACCCACTAGGCTAACTGGCCGTAAAATAAAAGTAAAGTTGACTACCAATTAAATTTCGAAACACGTAACATTTCGAACGCTCGTTAGGACCAGTCAACTGTAATGTTCCCATACAGAGTTACATTTAGATCTACCTGACGCGCGTACAATGCGTTACGTGATCGACTGGCAGGTTGTATATCGAGAAGGTCTACTGCAAAACGTCAGTAGTAATAGAGATATACATAGCACTCCTGGGTTTCTTACAAGAAACAGCGACATTCTGCGACACTATGATCCCGTACATGGTATGCCCGGAAGACTTAGTAATTGAAGCGAGAGTTTTTATTAAGACAAAAAATGTTCGTCGTTACTCAATAAAATGTTTTTACTACCCTCTATAAATAGGCATACAAATGAGAGAATTCTCCCGGGCATCTAGAATCCATTTTATACAGCTATAAATTTCTGTGTTACAAGTCCAAACAGGCTAAACTAATTGAATATACCAATTGGTCAAAGCGCCTCAGTGTTTATAGTCTAGAGTAGAGATGCAGCGGATAGTGATTTGGCCCGATACCGGATACCGAAATTCGGGCGGTGTAGCCGGCCGGATATCCGCTATCCGAAAGTAACATGCTTAAAATAAAGTAAAATTGACCGCGCGTTTGCGCGATGCTCTGTGCAATCGCAACATGATGCTCGCTGTTCACTTACTTATAAGAGAACCAATGCGGCACTCTTTTCTACCCCGAAGGGAATACGGCATTTCCAGGCACAGCCTGGTCTTTAACAGAACTCAAAGCCGATTGGCCTCGAGCTCCGGGTTCCTCCTTGTGTCCTCAGCCTTGCGGCCTCGGAAGTTGCGTCTTAATGCGACGTGCATCCTCTTGTGGCAGGAGACGAACGACCAACGTAAGTCTCCACTGCCGATTGGAGTAAGAATTAGAACAGCTCTTAACCCCATACACTGACGCAGGTTTTGATTTTAGTTTTTAACTTAGTTTTGCTATTAGTGTCATGATTTTTTTAACCGACTTCAAAAAAAAGGAGGAGGTTCTCAATTCGGTTGTATTTTTTTTTTTTTTTTTCAATGTTTGTTACCTCAGAACTCCGTCATTGATGAGCCGATTCGAAATTTTCTTTTTTTGTTTGTAAGTATATGCTTCCAGGTGGGTCTCATTGTTTATTTATCTTTTCATACGAAGATTGAGCTGACCTTAAATAATTGATTACTTAGTTTGTTATTTATTCACCCTTCTTTTTACTCTTGTTTCTCTCCTTACCTATGTTCTGCTGTGTTAAAATATTATCGAGTATCCGGCCGTCTACTTCGGCACTATTCCGTATTCGGCCGAATATAAATACATACAATAAACATTTAGTTAACTACATTTTAAGTCTAAATTCATTTACATACAAGGTGTTACAAGAATAACGCAAAACCGTTTAAGGGCATAACAGGTATCGTGTTCTGATAAGAAAAAAGCAAGAGAAATTTGACGCGATTTTTTTTTGTCTTTTGTAATGAGCAGGTTGCCCCAGTCAGCCAACGCTCCATATGTAAAAAAAAATTGCGTCAAAAAAAAATTCTCTTCAGTATATTTTTCTTATCAGAACACGATACCTGTTATACCCTTAAACGGTTTTGCGTTATTTTTGTAACATCTTGTATATTATAAATATTCTATATAATAGTTTATTTCTAAGCCACACTTCAGATTGAACAACGCACCAACTTTCAAAAATATCTAACTTTCAAATGTTGACCGGAGATACGATTGAATTTGCAACATTATAACGAAGGGAAGGGAATATTTGATCGAATGCCATTTCAGGGCAAACAGCTTGTTAGACCCCGCTTTAATCATCCAGATTACAAGGAATCCGGGAAATGCTTCGTGTTCGTACGTCGCACATTGCGGACATGATTCGTACAACCTTAATAGAAGTTTGTATCACAGCTTTTATCTGTCTCTTTCTAATTAGAACACTTGGAAAGACTCGGATAATCTGTCACAGCCCGCGTGCCGTCTTGTGCCGAGGTGAGCCCAAGAAAATCGAAATTACAAGTTTAGTCCAGTCAATGAACTGACAACTTGTATGAAGAAAATGTCAATTTTGAAAATAATTTATAATAGCTTATTTTTTATGTGTAACGGATATATTATCAATTAAATAGTTACCCAGCGACAAATTTTCAGACATGATGAATGATGATGATGATGATAAATTACATAGCTTCTGAAAAGTCGGAAAACAATATTAATAAATATTTTTGTCTTTATTTTGGTTCATTTACATTTGCTCTATAATATTCAAGATAAATTATACAAAAAAAGAAAATGCATGCTTCATTTAAATCTTCATAATTACCGGGTGGAAAGTTTGTCGGATTCTTAAATATAGCTCTTAGAATAACATTTGAAAATGATATCACCAAAAATACGCAAATATAAATTAATGTTTTTCAAAACCGTAATTTTCCTGAAGTACTCTGAACGGTTTGCACAAGACGGCACGCGGGCTGTGTCGGGCGAGATAGACTATCCGTCTTTTTCTAGGGAGGTCACACAAAAATTTCGAAGAGTCATTTGTCCGAAAGCATCATTATTCCGAAATTTCAAATTACGAACCGAACGCCATTTACCGCTTAACAAAAATGTGGTCGCAGATTATTAAATTAAATACATAACGAGGTTAGGTTAGTATTATATACTGAAAGATTTCGTAAATGTAATTCGGAAAAAATATGCTTTCGAACAAATGACTCTTCGGTGTTATGTAGTGTACCTTTCTAAGTGTTTTTTCTATCGTATTTATACTTAATAGTTGAGTAACAGAGATGCAGTACATGAAAAAGATTACTAACGCTACTAGTACTCCAGGCAAAATACGGTTTTGAAAAACATTAATTTATAATAGCGTTTTTATTGTTGATTTCATTTTAAAATGTTATTCCAAGATGATTAATTCAAGAATCCGACAAACTTTCCACCCGGAAGTAATTATGTAGATTTAAATGAAGCATGCATTGTCTTTTTTTGTACGATTTATCTTGAATATTATAGAGCAAATGTAAATGAACCAAAATGAAGACAAAAATATTTATTAATATTTTTTCTGATTTTTCAGACGTTAGTTAATTTATCATTTTTTTGATGTCTGAAATTTTGTCGGATTTTGTCACTGGGTAACTATTTAATTGATAATATAATATATCCGTTACACATTAAAAATAAGCTATTATAAATTATTTCCAAATTTGACTTTTTTTCCATACGAGTTGTCAGTTCATTGACTGGACTATAGCGGCGCTGTGGTATGTAAGCAGGTAAGGTTGTCCTTTTCTACCTCTGGCCGGTATCAGCAGGTCGATCACGTAACGCATTGTACGCGCGTCAGCCCCCCTAGCACACTAGGTTTTATGTCTGACATAAAGCATTTTTCCCTCTTGCAATATTGGCCAGAATGGGACGAATGATTTTATGTCTGACATAAAACTTAGCGTACTAGCCCCTCTGGTAGATCTAAATGTCACTTATTATATGGAAAAATGTCAGTTAATTTGTCCTAACGCGCGTTCCGAACGTTAAAGCTGCAAACGCACAGAGAGCGGCGCGGCGCGGT
Organism: Epinotia ramella; assembly: GCA_947578815.1. Classification (NCBI taxonomy): domain Eukaryota; kingdom Metazoa; phylum Arthropoda; class Insecta; order Lepidoptera; family Tortricidae; genus Epinotia; species Epinotia ramella. The sequence goes on along the minus strand of OX388211.1, from coordinate 8,367,749 downwards.
GCGGTGCGGAGGCGGGTTTGCGGTAAAGCGAATGCGGGGCGGAGGACGTCGCACCAAAATCCCGCCCGGTATTCGCGCGGGATAGCGGCGCGGAGGCGTCGTGTGTGACATATCAAGCGGTAATCGACAGTTGTCAGATTCGGAAAGATCAAAAATGTTATCCTCAGATTCAGATAGCGATGACGAGACGTTCCTAAACAAAAAGAAGACTAAACGGACATCCGGGTCCATGAAATAAATAAAAAAAGAGGAATTTTCATTATATAGTATAATAAATATACAAGGTGTAATCGTTAAGTGTAGCCAGGCGATTATTTCGTAAATATAAGAGATATTAGAAAATATCAAACTGATATCGAAAGTGCGTTACCCAATGAGTAAAATTGCATTTGTAACTTTTTTGAAATAAAAGTATTAATATATAAAATATCAAGTTTAAACTCGGAACTCTCTCCATCATATTGCCAAGAGCTGACTTCTTATGAAGATCGTTTTTACACTTATTTTCACATGAGTAAAAACAGTCTTGAAGAATTACACGACATCTTAAAACCAAGGATTGTTGAGCAGGGTACCACGTTTCATCAGGGAAATAAATTTTACAGTTGTACTCATTGTTCAAATTAATAAAATCTGAACTGAAGTTGTAAAAAAATACAACTTGTTGCACCGCTCTCAGCACGCCTCCGCGCCGCGCCGCGCCGGTGCATTGACAACTGCGTAATACAACTTCCCGCCGCAAAACCGCCCCGCGCCGCCTCCGCGCCGCGCACGCCTATCTGTGCACGCGTTTCGCCGCCTCCGCGCCGCTACCGCCTCCGCGCCGCCTCTGCCACGCTTTTTTCCCGGCCGGTTTTCTGTGCGGACCCTTTCATATTAGCTCGAACATTACAACCGGTACCGCCTCCGCGCCGCACCGCGCCGCTCCGCCTCCGCTGTCAGTGCGTTTCGGCCTTAAGTGATTACCCCGCAGATCACTTGACGTCTAGAGTCGGACACGAAAAAATGGACATAAGGGGATAGATTTAAGCTTCAAAAATAACGTTTAGACCTACCTTGTAACAAAAGTTACGTGGTCGACCCACTGAATTGGCGTACGGACTTATATGTAAATTCTGTGAAAACGCAATACCTACTAATAGTGGCTTTGTGTGAGCTGTCTTTTTTTTCGAATAAGTGACTCGACAAAAGATAGCTACGTAATTAACGAACCTGCTCCCAAAATTCCACGAGAATCGTTGCTAGTATCCCGCCGACATGCTACTTACAACTCATTTTCGTTCGCTGCATAGGAAGTCGGAAAGTCGTTAAACTTGGTAATTCAGCGCAATTATAACACTGATACAATCTCAGTTACTATTAAATTAAGTTATTGCTCAACCATTACATGCACGAGTTACGTGTCTACGATTAATTTACGTTGTCGTATCTCATAATTTGGTGTAAGTTAAAAAAAGGTAAACGGACGCGAAATGGTGTTTGCAAATGTTTTCCGTTAAATGTTTGCATGTGTGCTAGCAATTAGATGGACGGAATAGACCGATAAGTTTGTGGTTAGATTCGTGAGCATTTGAATGTAGGTTTGTATCGATTAGGTTCACATTAAAATTAGCAATCGCTGTTAATATTGACTGGTGTTTTTCTGGTATATCGAAAATTTTGTTCTTATGGAATTACTATGATTTTTTTTTTGTAGAAATGTTTTGATACAACGTAAATAATTTGACCCAACTTCAATACTGAAACTACTACCAGTATGTAGGTACCTACTCGCGCCTGAAGTTCTTAGATTTAAAATAGTAACTTGATTTAGTTTAGTATTTGTACGCACGCTCACACTCCCACTCGCACTCTTACTCGCACACACACACGCACATACACAAACAAACACAATCACTCTCACATAACATATACACATGAAAATACACTTCATAGTTGTTAAGACATATACATTGTTTCTTAGTTAACTCTTAAGTTATTGTTTAAATGTAAAAAATACTGTCAAATCTGTACCACTGGTGCCCAAGATACAGGCTGTGCCTAGTTTGGGACCAACGGATACCGTCAGTGCTGTCGCTTTCCTTTGCATATAATAATGCCATTAAGTTAAATGTATTCGCATAATGTATGTATGGTAATAAAAAATATTTCATTTCATTTCATTTCATTAAAATTTTGAAAATTCGGTCAGATCAAACGCTACGCGGAAAATGTCTGATATTGGTATTTTCGAGTTCAGTATTGTCCCCTTTAGCATTACATAAGTTCTCACCCTCATGCTGCGCGAATCGCTTCTCGGAATTCAATAAATTGTACAAACTCGTAAAATACAATTCTAGGACGAACTCTTGACTGATTGCTATCTTAGGCATACGATACTCTTAAAACATCGGGCTTACAAGTGAGGAAGTGGAACACTTGATTTTTCACCAATCTACCTTTGACTAATTCTAAATACAATCTAAACATCAAATAATGTTAAGCAAATCTCGTAAAACAAGTAAACTCGCGTTAAGGACGCTTTAAATTGCTTTTGACACTTGAAGAGACATTACCATTAGTGCCGCCAAAAAACTACACCCAAGTACGAACTGACCTGCGCAGTGGAGGGTTCTGTATTGTTTTGTTTTATTTGGCTATATTTTATTTAATACTACTACGGCGACAACCAAGCCTGATGGGAAGCAGAAACCTTGGCCTTAGGACGCTTGCTACTTAATAATAATCTCAAGCGCGATGCCTACCGTTTATTGATTTGAGGATTCGTTGTGTTGTAAAGAAAATTCAGGCGCATCATCAGGTGCTCTAGCGACCCTTTTTTTGCCCTTTTTACGTTTGCTATTATTGCAAGGTACAGAATATATAATACATTATGTACCTAGTACCTACAAAATTTTGATTTTATATAAAATATCACTAAACAAATATACCCTAAAAACAGCTGTAGGCGAAAATGGAAATTCGAACGAGAACGTCTAACGTTCCATTTATGGCAAATAAAATTATGGAAAACAGGAATAATCCTATCTGAGAAGAGTGAGAACATCCACCGTATTTAATTTAATTTCGAACCAATCGCAGTCCGCAGTTACAACCGGTTAAAAATTATAAAAATATAAAAGAGTTTAATTTACCCTCTTTGAGTAGGTAAGGAACTCTAAATCTATATGGTTAGACTCAATGAAAAATATTGTGGTCAAACAAAAAAGGCCACGAACAAATGCAAAAAACGTTGTTCTAGTTATGGCACATAACACTAATATTACCTTTAATTTTTTAACATTTTCAAGGTTGGTCATCATCATCATCATCATATCAACCGAAAGACGTCCAATGCTAGACATAGGCCTCCCCCAAAGGGTGCCAAAGTGACCGGTTCTGCGCCACCCGCATCCAGTGGACTCCCAAGGTAGGTAGGTAGGTATACCTATTATAATTTGTAAAATGTTGTCGGGTAGAAAACAAACCGCCGTTATAATTTCCCTATCTGAGGGGTAGTCACAGTTTTGTATTCATTTTAAATCACGTCCAAGACCTTGACCTTGCACAAGTGTATGACATGAGCAATTTATGTCAAAGTGACATGGCTTAAATTCGAATGAAAAATTAATCCCCTGGCAATATGGCGATTCCTATTTTTATTTCTATTTTTTTTCCTACTTAATATTAATGCGAAAGTTTGGATGTTCGTTACTCAATCACGCTTAAACCACTCAACCGATTTGGATGAAATTTTGCAAGAAGATTGTTTATAGCCTGGATTAAAAAAGAGTTTTTATCCCGGGTCCATGCAGAAGAAGTCGCGGGTGGAAGCTAGTATACATATAAAGTGCAAATGATTAGATTAGATTAGATTAGATTTATTTATTACACGATAAAAATTACAATATAAATTTGCATAAATGTCAAGATTACAAAAATTACATACAAAATATTATATTATTCTATCTCCCGAAAAGGATCGTCATTCATTACACACAATAACATAATATTTTCTAAACTATTTATAAGTATGTATTTAATAATGATTGTCACGTTTAAAAACAGGAATAAGTAATAATAAAACTTCATAACATTGATAAATATAAAGTTAAGAAAAATAAATGTCAATTTTAGAAAAACAAAATACACAATTAAATGTCATACAGTAGTGCAACTTCGAGGTATTTATCTATATTTCACATCACACCTGAAGGGTAGTCACGTAACGTTCCAAACGCGCGTTAGGACAATTTAACTGTAATTTTTCCATATAAAAAGTGACATTTTGATCTACCTGATGCGCGTACAATGCGTTACGTGTATCGACCTACTGGTTATGAAGTAGCAATTACTGCGCCGCGTCCGGATAATCCTGATGCTCCTGGTCAGGAAGGAGACCTTTAATGTTGTACTCGCCAATTTTTTGCACGCAGAATCGATGGACGTTGGGGCGGAAAGGTTCTCGAGTGGCGACCCCGCCGCGTGAGTAGAGACCACCCACAAGGTGGACTAAGTAAAGGTCGCGAGAGTCTGGATGCGGGTGGCGCAGGACCGATCACTTTGGCACTCTTTGGGGGAGGCCTATATTCAGCAGTGTTAGTCTCTCGGCTAATATGATGATAGCTTATTTATCGCCCTTGCCTTCAGCTCGGGCATCAAATAGCTAACTGCGATCTGAAACATTCTTTCTTCTACCTCCTTAGGTAAGTAATGGTACTAATTCCTCCCACAGTTTTCAAGTCAACAATTCATAAGTTTATAACTCATAACTTAGCATATAAGTCCTTTTCATTTCATAGTATAAAGTCGCGTGTAGGAATTCACAATCCGTGTCCGTCCGTCATTGGAAGCGGAGCAAAAACTCGCTAGAATATGTAATGTATGTATTCGGATTAGATTTAACCGCCTATTCCTGCAGTTTTCCGTTCCTACGTGACAGTAGTAACAATGGTTGGTTTTTAAATTGCAAATCAGTCATAACTGCATGTGTGCATGTTTAGACTAGGGTTGAAAATAGATTTTTAAAGAGGAGACGAGAGTCGCCTAACTGTATAAAGCTATAAGGTACTCTAAAATAATGCTGTTGTCCACGTTAATCCCCTAGCCTGATCCCCCAGGGGAAAAAAACGGTTAGGTTGTTAGTTGAACTGCGACCCTACAGCGCGCGAGCCGAGCGAGCGAAGCGAGCGTGACGCGGTAGCGTCCGGCGAAGCGCCATAACCGAACATTATCATTTTTTCCTAGTTGAATATAAAATAATTGCCGCTAATTCCCCTGGGGGATCAGGCTAGGGGATTAACGTGGATAACGTGAAAATAATGGTGGATAAAACCGCGGCATTATTTTGATGTTGACATTAGATTTTAGACTTTTCCATCTGTTTCTACAATTATTCTATTGGCTCTGTGATTCTTTTTTTTGCCTAATATTTTGAAAAACTAAATCGATAAAAAAAAACTATAATAATTACTAAACCAGCTCACAAAATTTCACCAGAATCGGTTGAGCACCCTGACATCCGAAATAATTTTAGCCCGAAGCTAAAGAAGATAACTTCATTCGCTTCGCTACCTCGTTCAATAAAGGAAAACTATTTTGGTGGTCAGTTTCTAAGGTCATAATTACGCGTCCGATTTCAAAAAATATTTTACCAGCATTCATATAATGATCCTTCCGAATGGACATTTGCTATATTGAATCGCCTGGGTACTCTTTAATATGTCGCTAAAGCTGGTAGCTAGTAGCGAATAAAGATACGTGATGGGGCGACAAGACGCGGGTGCACTGCGGGCGAACAAGGCTCCGTAAGCCAGTCTTGACCTGGCTGTTCCGGACGAGTGCTGAAGTTTCACCCTACATATTATTAGGATCAATCTAACGCATAGGTAGTCAATTAGAAATATAGGCGGCTGTGAAAATTGCCTCACTTGAGAAATTGCCAACAGACAGAAGATTTTTAGTGTAAAACCCAGCATACTCGTACTCAATTCGTATCCATGAGTGGTGCTTTTCTATGTAAGTATTTATTTATCTATGAATGTATGTTTATCGTCGTCACCATAGTACAAACTTTGCTGTATAGTTTGGGACTAACGTAACGTAACGACGTAAGATTGTCGGCAAATAATTAAAAAAAGTTTTGGCGATTAACTGTATATAGAATTTCTGAAAGCAATTCAAAACTTAATTAATTGAATCAATTATTTATTAAGTAGATAGCAGATATGTAAAATTATTGCATCTTTCCCATTGATCATCTATTTCATTTTCATTTCATTTATTCATTTAAAAGTCAATGTAAGTTTACAGCATACAATAACACCAAAACACTTACACGATACATTATTAGTATTATTACATATAACAGAACAGAATACAATACATGTCAAAAAGAACAGGTCGTCAATTTGGGTACACATACGCAATCATGGAATACATTAAGAATTATAAAATATGTTAGAATAATAAATGATTGTTAATTAAAATTGTCAAGGAACTGCTTAGCAATACGGCATAATTTAGTAAAGCGATCAGCAAACATGTCAACCTCCTCGTGCTGAGTGAGCATTTGGTATAATAAAGATATTGCGCGCGCGGTAGGAGCGTGTCGAGCGTGGCACGTGCGAGCGGACACACGCTGCAGCAGGCCCGGCCGGCGGCGAGGCGCCACCGCCACGCAATCCAAATCCTGGGGGACCCTCGTCGGAACCACCAATCCGATCCTCTCGAGCACAGCCGGGCTGTCCACTCTGTGATGGACAACAGACAGATAGTGGACTAACAACAACAACTTCCTCCTCATCCGAAGCTTGTCTAGCCCAACCATCCCGGAGACAAACAATGAAGGGTACAGATATGGGTAATACCCGTAGGATTTGCGGTACAACCAGCGGGCGAATTTACGCTGTACTCTTTCCGCCAACAAAGAGTATTTATCCTCGTAGGGATCCCAAATAACAGCCCCATACTCCAACCTACTACGGACATAGGCACTGTACAAAACCACAGCGACTCCGACATGGAACAGCTTCGATGCCCTCATGACGAAACCTAGGGTTTTGCTAGCCCGTTTGCAAATATTAGCTACGTGTTTTCGAAAATCTAGTTTCGTATCTAAAACTAAACCTAGGTCGCTGATTTCGTCGACTCTTTCCAAACAAGCGTCCCCCAGGCCGTAATCGGTTAAAAGTGGCAAGCGCTTACGTGAAAATGTTATGACCTTGCATTTTGCTTCATTAAAAGGCAAACGGTTCGCAACACTCCACTCAGCTGCCGCATTGATGTCGCTCTGCAACGCAACGCTGTCCGCCATACTACTGACGCCGAGCAACAACTTTAGGTCGTCCGCAAAAAGCAGACACTCAGCTGAACGAATTGTATCAGGCAAATCGTTAATCATTAAAAGAAATAACGTAGGCCCCAGGTGCTGCCCTGACTCACCCCAGACAGCGTGCAGTAATCGTTTGACTCGAAGCCGCCTACCCTGACATATTGCTGCCGTTCGCACAAGTAACTGGAAATGAAACTTAAAAGCTTTGGCGTGAAGCCCAGTAATGCAAGCTGTTCCAGCAAGATGTCGTTGTCTACCAGGTCGAATGCTTTCCTAAAGTCGAAATACGCAGCATCAACCTGGCGTCCAGCGTCCATCTCCTTGCAGACGTAGTCAGCGAGGGCAACCAGGTTTGTGGTGGTAGATCGGGCTTTACGAAAACCGTGTTGACTGGGGTGCAAACGATTTAAGGGTCATCTCAAATACTTTACCGAACACGGATAGAACTGCTATGGGTCTAAAAGAGGCGACGTCCATATTGGATCCTCCTTTGGGAACTGGTGTTACTCTAGATTTTTTCCAACGACTAGGATAGATGGATTGTTTGAGGAGAGGTTAAAGACGTACAACAAGGGAGTCACCAAGGCGGAAGCACAATCCTTGGCCAAAAACACCGGGATACCATCAGGCCCTCCAGAAGATCGCGGTTTGAGCCTTCGTATTGCCGCTCTAAAATCAACCTCAGTAATGGAGGGGATCGAGACCTACCGAGAGTCACCCGAGGAGTGAGCTACGCGCGCCGCAGCTTCAGCATCCAAGCGCGGCCTGTCCTGCTGGAACACTGAGCTGAAGTATTTAGCGAAGGCGTCCGCCGCGTCTTGCCCGCTCACGTTACGGCCCTCGAAGGTAAAAGATTTATCTCGGTGCTGTCTTTCACTTTTTTTATCTTTAACATATTCCCAAAATTTTACCGGGCAACTAATAATATGATTTTGCACTGTCTGTATGTGTATCTAACAACATAACATAACACCTCAATTATTTAAACGCGTGTTAACACTTATCACCAATTTATTCTGAATAAAACATCTATAAACGTCATCAATAAAAATTAATTACCGTCGTTAAAATTATTAGTAGCATCCGTAATTAATTTGGCTAATCCAGTGTTCAACGTTAATTCAAATGATTTACGCTTCACGTGGCTACCGTCACGTAATGACCGTAATGTATTAAATTATACGGCAACTAGTCACACATTGACTACGGTGGTCTGAGCGCATGTTTCCTACTAGTAAGTGTATTTAGATGTATGCACGCAGATACGGATCTGACAGGAAACTTATTTGTAAATGCATAATAAGTGTAACTACAAAAAACTTCCACTTAGGTACATATCCATTTCGTAGCATAGTTGTACGCACAGATATACATAGATGCACGCAAATGCATGTAGGTACGTCGCGTGTCAGAATTCGGACTCCGAGTTGGCACTCCGACTTACATTCCGCGCGCGTCTGTTGTGGTAGCCGGTTGTCCGTGAATATTGAGAAAATACCTTATTGCAGAGTCGATTTTCCGCGGACAACGGGGAATTAAGATCACTAATTCGCCCGTGTGAAGTCAAAGTAGGTAGAAAAACCGGCCAAGTGCGAGTCGGACTCGCGCACGAAGGGTTCCGTACCATTATATATATAATAATAAGTTACAATAGAATTTGTACGAAACTATTACTTCTTGAAGTACATTTTATAAGTTGGTCGACTATTACTCGTAAACGTGTAAAGCCTACTTAGCTGTGATAGTTTTCCTTTTAACTTCGTTATATGTACTACTACCATGAATTTTTTCACATATCCCAAAACAACCATTTAGCTAGCAGGGGGTGGGGACACTGGAGTCTAACAAAAATTTGCACTTTAAGGCTTAATATTTCACAAACAGATCGTTTAATCGAAAAATTGTTTTCACAAACCCCCAATATTTTTAAAAGACCTATCCAACGACACCCCACACTATGGGGTAGACGACAATAAAAAAATCATCCCCACTTTACATGTAGGGGAGGTACCCTAAAAAAAATGTTTTTCAAGATTTTATTTTACCACTTTGTCGGCATGAGTAATATGTATATTCATGCCAAGTTACAGCTTTCTAGTACCAAGAGCCTCTGAGCTAAGCTGCGGACGGACGGACGGACGGACGGACGGACGGACATAGCGAAACTATAAGGGTTCCGTTTTTGCCATTCTGGCTCCGGAACCCTAAAAAGGGACACGGTTGGTATTAATTCAGATTGAGGAGTTTAAATTATCTAGTGTATATCTTTATCTGTGGTTGTACGGGATTATCCTTGAAGTATGTAAATTTTCCGTGAGTAGGTACATATCAGACACATATTAAGCTAAGCGCGCCAGCACCGCGAGTGCTCACGAATAAGTGCCCCGCATTGAAAGGCGGCTCACTCCGTGATTTCGTCGCGCCTCTACAAGTAGGTAACTAGGTACACTAGACAGCATAAGTGCATGGTCAAGTCGCAAACTGTTTCCCTTGACGCGCTTGCTAACGCCATCTATGTGCACGACGTGTAATATCATTATAGATGTAAATGTAAACCTCAGAGGAGCGGCATAGTTTCACTAGATGGCGCTGTTAACACAGATGGAAACAAAAACTAATTCCTCATCTTGGATATAATTATATTTTTCTTGGGTTATTATTTTTCCTATATTATACTGTCAAGTAATCTTGCCAACGCATTATCGATCGATAATGGCGGTATTATGACGCAATTTGGAATGTGCTTTCTATTTATGTGCTACCTTTGTGCATTTATTTTTCTTGCGATGTTTCCGATTCACTACTAGTGAATATCCAAACAATTCCAAAAACACTTCTTTCCCAACATTTTTTTCGTTGGGTGCGGGATTTGAACCCGCGACTCTAAAGCTAGGTCGACAGTTACTTGCCTCGTTAGCCACTCGACCATCGGTTCAATTGACTAGGCAGTCGAAATTCATCATAAGTTTATTTTGCTGCTCAGATATTAATCCATTACGACTATGATTAGTATAATAATCGATGAGGGTAGACGAATGATTCAAAACTACCATACTTATTCGTTTTTATCATGTTCGTTCGTAGACCTACTTCAGCTGTGTTATTCATATTTTTTTTGGATATCATGAATATTAAAACTAGTTTTCTATGTAATATTGATCTAGTTAAAAGGTCGCAAATATTTGCGATATATAAAGAAGCTACAGAAACTGATCTAAACGTAAGTCGTTATTTTTACATGTTTGTGATATAATTATCTACTATAAGTAACTACTACTTAACTATCATACATTTTTCTGATGATTTATTTACGTATAATATTGTTGCAGCTAAAAAAAGGTTGAGCAAAAGGAAACGTCTCTGCTACACCGACAAAGAACGGCCACCAGCCATGGTAATGGACTACAAAGAAAATGATTTTGAATCGCCAAGGCATTTCGTTGATTTATTGCACACAAGTGTGGACTGTTCGAGGTGTCTCCATAAAGAGGAGGGTTTATACTATCATGGGCATGCTGTTAAACCCTTGCTTACAGAGAAGCACATAAAACAGCAATTTGATACAATTTGGACACTGGACTAAATGTCATGTTTAGTGACGAGAAGTGAGAAGTGTTTAAATCTATTCAAAAGGACAATATAAGTTCACGTTCAGTGATCACGTAGTGCCTAACATGGAATCTGGTGGTATACCTAACTGTGAACATGTAAGGTTTGAAGAAAGACAGACCGGGTTATATATAAACAAGTGACAAAAGTAACATATGAGTAGGATATTGTTTTCATCATGCTTTTTTAACCCTATAGATACTATTAGTAATAGATGTGTTAAGTTAAGGAAAATTATTATTAAACAACATAATCATGTTAATTAACGAGATCGAGTGACATAGATAACCGTGGAATCCTACCATTATAATCTATAGAAAATTTGTTTAAGCGGATAACCCACATTCCACACAAGCGAAAGCCCAGTTCGTCGTTGCTAACGGAAGGCCAGAAAACAAGGTTGTAATTTGGCCTATGATATGGCTGTCTGAAGTGAAGAGTGAAAAAGTGAAGTGTATTAAATCCAGTCAACAGGGCCATTTAAGTTTATGGTGTTATAATAATACGCGCCGTGATAGTGGTCGCGTAGTTCCTAATATAGAAAAAGTGCAGATGCTGTCGGCCAAAGAGTACGGATTACGTTAACATTTATATATTCTATAAACCGGGTTATCCTAAATTAATTTAAAAAATATATATTGTTTCAGTAGGTAGGTATTAATATGCCGTTTGCTTTACTTTTTTATATTTTTTTACTATTTAAAATGTGATATTTCATAAGATCAAACAAGTGTAAGTAACGGTGAAAGCCCAAATAAAATTATTATGATTATTTTCAAATCAATAACACAATAATTCATGGTTTGAACGCTCACATATAGGAATAGATATATTATGGCAATTAACACCTTAATGCATTCTGCTGATTTGAATGTTAGATAACCCGGTTGTAAGTTAATATTGTCAATATTATATTTATTGGGGTGAAGCTTCAATCTTTTTCCAATTATGGAAATGAAACTTAAGCTATTACCTCAATAAAAATGTTACAAAGTTGATAGGTAACTATTACTAAGTAGTATTATAAAATTGCTTTAACAGAACTGTAGTGAACAAAATAAACATATTAAAACATAAAATGCTGTTTTAATTATTTAAGTTATGAATATATAACTTTCTTTATGACTAATATTTGTATATAAAGAACTTTCATCTATAGAAATAGAACAAATATAAAAAAAATACAAAAACATCCCATTAGCTGTGATTCGAACCTCGATCGTTCTAGGCCGCTGAGCCTAGAGCACATGTCTTAATCCATTGAGCTATCTCAACATTATAGGTAATGGTGGAAATATAGCATTCACATACCAGTGGTATCGCACTTAAATACAGCTATTATAAATTAGCATTTAATAGCCTTGTTAATAATTATACTAATATGAGTATATTTCTGGTGATAACAGGTGTCAATTTATAGGTATTTAATGTGCCTAGTATAGTGCTTATTTTCCGCGGTATCTCTAAATAGTAGCGCCAACAACGCCATCTAGTTTAATTATTGCGCACCACGTGCAACTGTGTGAGCAGCAGACGTCAAACGATGCAAGCGAAACTGGGCCGTAAGGTGTCCATGCATTATTGCAGCCGATAGTACATGTCGCCTACCGGCCCCGGCCGGTATGTTAGCGCTGCTACGGCACGCACGCGTTCTATCGCAGCGCGTTGCATGCTATAAAAAGGGATAGCCACGTTCAGGCCGCATAGCTACGTAAACAGCAGATTTTTTAACAGAGAACCTTCTGTACATTGTACTAATATTTATTCTCTGGTATTGGTTCGAAACATGTCAAGCGATATTCGACCTCAAAGAAGTGAGTAATATTTAAAAAAAAAATGTAGTGTCATATTAATATCTTAAACAAGTTATGAGTAATTTTAAATTATTATTTATTTACCCGTACACGTCCTATCAAGCCCGTGTTGTACCTATCCGGAACGTCCTACTCCAGTTGGATCGCGGCGTATCGCTCCCATCTTCGTATCACGATACAGTATCAAAACAGGTGCATACTTACCGATCGTGACATGCGTATCCGGACTATCCGGTACGTGAGTGTACAGTCAGCGTCATATAGTTAGTAGCAGCCAGAGTGGCCAAATATTTCGTAACACACCCTTATTCTTACAGTAATAAAGACGTGTACCGAAATATTTGGCTACCTTGGCTGCCACTAACTAAATGACGCTGACTGTACGTATACATACAGGGTGGAGAAAAATTATGGGCCCTTCACGGAAACCATCTTGAAACGTTAAGATTTCAATATGCTCAACGAAAAGTGTAACTTTTTTATAAAAGTTTTATAGGGTTAATAAAGTACTGTCAGCAAAACAATAGTATTTTATGCAATTGTTATATAATGTATGCTTTTCAGTCGAGTACCACGTTTAGGCCACGAAGCTTGCTGAGTGGCCTAATTAAGGTACGAGACTTAAAAAGCTAATTATATAACTATTGTATACAATACTTTTTCTACGAGTCAACGGAAATAATAATTTATTAAACAAACTTGGTATCTATTGAAAGTCGCCCTGCTGAAACGAAGTGCAGCCAACCGCTTTTTTTTTAAACGCGTTGATCTTTCTGTAAATCGAGCCTCGTGATTGGTCAAAATTCATTTTTATTCTGTGTACAATTAAATAGTAAATATTTCGATTGTCCATAGAGCATAAACTTTTACATTAGAATAAAAGTATTCAATTGCGTTTAAAGATTATAGTCGACGAGTATAAAAACATTTTTCTTGTAATTTATCTTGGAAAAAATGTTTGATATCAATTGATGCCAAACGTAGGCCAGTCAAAATGGACGTCAGATCAGACCTCGCAAACGCGCATGTATCTACGATTTTTTATATGTTGTTCGGTTCATTGAAAGTAGTTTACACCCAAGTTTGCAACCCTGAAAACCCTGTCTTAGAAAATGACCCTACAACAAAATTTACACTTTTTTTTTAAACGTGTGCCCACGTTTGACTAGCTGTATCTCTGCAAAGAATGGACCTAGAGTGTTAAGATTAAACTCAAATTGTAGAAAATTTAGTAAGCTTTATTAGATAAGAAGCAAGTATACTCGAAAAACGCTTCTTTAGAGTAGGTTTTTAGAATGAGCTGAAACAAGTGCCAAAATTTCCCAGTTTTTTGAGCACCATGGGAGTAGCGCAGGGTTTTCAGGATTGCAAACTTGGACATTAACTACTCTCAAGCAACCTAACAACATATAAAAAAATGGTAGTTACATTCGCGTTTGCGAGGTTTGCCTTTCTTTGTGTTGATATTGACTGGCCTAAATGATCCTATTCCCATCAAGGAATGCCTCGAGACAGATCTAGTACAAGAGAAGCTACAAAGTAGAAAAAAGATTTTCATACAATTGGTAGGTATGGAAAAATGATCATAATCCTCCTAACGTTATTCCCGGTTGTGCCCTAAAGGACCCCGGGGTCCTCATCCCTTATCATAGTTGAATTGAAAATCTCCTTTTTCAAAATCATAAGAAAAATGTTAACCTACAGTCACTTGACGTTTCTAGGCATTTCCGTATTAGATTGCTCTGATTATTACGCTCGAACCGCACTCGTGCGCAACCATCAATCCTGTTATTAAATTAACGAGAGCCAGTGCCCATTGCGCAAGTTATTTCTGTAAATACAACCTCTTAGAATGTAAATAGTGTAAGTTATCTTTCTAAGGAATCTACGAGCTGGAATCCTTATGTAGAAGTATTTTGTATTTAAATATCAGCTCGATTGATACAGTATTAAAAATACACAGGTATATTGTCATCTATAGTAGCTTCGCTTAGTTTGGAACTAAGTCGATTTGGGTATTGTCCCCAAATATTAATTATTTATCAAGCTTGTTTTTTTGTTTCTTGAATTTAAATAATAAATGAAAATATAAATTCGTTTATCGTCATTGCAACTTTTACGTAGATTCCGTGAAGCAGTTTTATTTCAATAACAAAGTATCAACGATAAAAAGCGAAGCACTCATAGCCTAGCGGCGCCTGCGAGTCGGAAACGAACATTTATCACATAAGTTCATTTGATAGTATTTTGTGATTTATACATTAAAGAAACATTAAGCTCTTTTCGTTAACATACTTTTTTCAGCTAATTTATGCGCTACGTATGTTCCATGCGTCGTCATCCTCAATGCTGAGGGTCATGACCCCTCTCAGTATTTGAGTGAGGACCAAATTCTTGGCCAGTAGTTACCCTGGTTAGTCGATAGTTAGCTATACAAACTGAAGAAGTGAAAAAGTCCCGTTTTAACAAAAAAAAAAAAATACCAAAGCATTGTATGGTTAATTTTCGTGTCACAACGGAAAACTTTCATAGAAAATTCAATTGAGTGAGTTAAGCTGGCCAAGACTTGCCATTTAAGCATTAATTAGCTTTATAACTTAAAAACCTATAATCTAGACTTAGTAAACTTACTTCTTATCAGTGGTTTTATATTTCTTAGACCGTTTCTTAACTTAATGATAATTGCTATTTAAAGATCGTTAAACAACTATGATGTTAATTTCTTGTCGGCACTCTTTACAAGTGGAAACCATATACATAATGTGTAGTTAAATACCTATTTACATTCACCTTATTTAACTAAGTGCATATCTAACAGGATCTTTCGCAATAGCAATATGCATTGGTACATTAAAGGTGTAATATTTTATTATCATTACGTCTCCAATATTAATATGGTAATTAATCAAATTAACTTAATAAGGTACTTCATTAGATTATATGTCATATTTTATTATATGACACCTTTAATGTACCAATGCATATTGCTATTGCGAAAGATCCTGTTTGATATGCACTTAGTTTAATAAGTTGAATGTAAATAGGTATTTAAGTAAACATTATGTATATGGTTTATCTTTAATATTTACGCCGATGACTCTTTACATCTCTCGGAATATTGTATTTTCATGTTAATTCATGACGCCATTGTTAAACTTACTATCCTATCCTATTAAACGTGCTATAACGGCTCTAACGATTTCGATGAGATGTGGAATACAGCGGTTTACGGGGGTGCAAAATCGATCTAACTGGGTCTTATGTCTCGGAAAATTCGCTTTCTCTGTATTTTCTCTATTTGTCGCCCAGGCACTTTTTATTTAATTTGCATCGAGATCCAAAATTAATAGGCAGTCATACAATTGATGAAAAATACATTGTTAATGCATTTCTAAACTCAGACGTCGTAAAAGAGCCGTTGAGGGACTACTTTCAGAATAAAACCTATTTATTTCAATTAGATTAGATTACATTAGATTAGATTTATTTATTACACGATAAAAATTACAATATAAATTTGCATAAATGTCAAGATTACAAGAATTTCTACCATGTTCGTCAATTTTAATAATAAAGACGAATGTTGTTTTTTTTTGTATTTTCGAAGAAGAAGAATTTTGTATTTGGATTTATTGAGATGATACTTCGTAGCTTAGCCATCCCTGTCACTCTTATTAATCTTATCTCTCTCTAACTGTTACTTATTCCGAAGAAAAGGATTGATATTTAGCATTTGTTCTACTGACACAATTGGCCAAGTAAAATTATATGAAAAGGTGAGAATCGTATTTCGTTTAAACGTGGAATTATTGTCTATGACAATGTCAACTGTCATTTCGGTTTCAAAACGTGTCTGACAATGACAAAAGTGATAGTTGAAATCATTTTACAGGCTAAAATAATAAAATGCGGAAAAATTCTGAATAAATCGGAACAAGTGAGAGTTTTATTTCATGCTCAGTTAATGGATCATAATTGCACAGAATCAGTTTAATTTCTTTAACAATTTTAATCAGTTGAATGCTCAAGAACTGCCATATTAATTAGTAAGTGCCAAAAATCACTTTCACACGTATTACTTTGTCGCTTTTACTTATAATGGCAGTTTGGTCTTACGTTACATAAAAATTTAAAGCGACAGAGTACTATATCTCAATATAAATAAATTTTACTTTCGTTGCTAACCTAAATAGTCATGTAATTATCATACATATATGAAAAAAATTGCCTCTTGACTGGTTTTATGCATATGCATTCGATTAATAGTTATACAAAATGTGATAAGTAACCCGTTTGATGTTGAGTTAGAGACAACCCTTTTCTTCACTCTCACTCTTTTCTTTTTTTTTAGTAAGAGCTTTTAGATATGTAAGTAGATTGTTTTCTGATTATGCCGATTCTTTTTCTTATGCTCATTAAACTATAACTGCTTAAAGTTGCACTGAGTATTGTGTGTGCGTGTGCAATGTGTTCTGCCTACCCCTGACGTGAGTAAAGGCGTGACTTTTATGCAGTATTATAATAATATGATATATAGTATTGTAATTTACTATAATGTAGGTACTACGTGTGAGAATGTATGTTTAACATCATCATAAAACATTCACCTACCTTCATAGTTATTTATTCAAACACCGTAAATATGTTCACAACGACATTTCTGCAATAATGGCAAACAAATGACAATCGATCGTAAATGCATGCTATGGACTACCTACCGTAAATTGTCCGAGCGTCCAGAATGTTCTCAAGAGCCTCGTAAAACAGTTATATAATATTGTGAAGTTAACACGATATTTTACAGGTTAGTTCTACAAGAATTCGGTATTGCGATCCGTACGTAGCGTAGCTACTCGTATTCTCTAGCTGGAGCACGATAGGTTTAACATGACCATAAAACGTATCATGCTAGCTGCCTTGGAGCACTATTGGTTTTGTGGACACGTTTTACGGCCCAAATGGCCCAAATCACGTCCAGTTTACGCGCTAATCACGTAGGTAAGAAAGTCTAATTTAAATATGGTGTGATTAATATTCCTAATCGTTTTGGTGGATGAACCATTTTTTTATCAATGCCTCTAACACCTGTTTTATATACCTATTCCTTACCATCACTTTTCACTCATTTGAACCGCCGGTACATCGTGTACGTCGTTGACAAATAAACTTAGACCTTGAACCTGACAAGCCTATTCGTACCCATCATCAAATATTAACAAATCAGACATAATGAATTAGCAGCCGACGACTCGTTAAAATAAAACAATGAACCGACTACTGTTAGTATTTAACGCCTGATTTAAACTTAACTGTCAAGTTCATGGAACCTTGTTCAGAAAGAAAGTAAATCGTAATTTGCATTCTGCAAGCGCGTCGCTAATTGCTCTCGTTGATAATGATATCGCTAAATTGGTAGTTTTAACGATCATAATCATACAAAGTGAATTGGGAATTGCAACCTTTTTGGGTTGCAAAAAACTCCTGTTTTGACTGTTGGGTTTTGAGAATTGGATCTTATTTACAAAACTATGGCCGATTATCTTGTTGCTAAGGAGGATGAACGAGTTGCTTTCTTATAAAGTGACTTACTTTTGAGTATAATAAAAATATCAAAAAACTGTAGCCCGACTACGGAATAGTAACTGAAACTAAAAATGTTTTGTTTTTCATACCAAAAGTTTCATACAGCGCGCGAGCCGAGTGAGTGAAGTGAGCGTGTCGCGGGAGCGGCCGCCGAAGCGCCAGAACCGAAAACATTTTTAGTACCTATATTCACATATTATTTAAGTACAATTTGCAAAGCATTTTTTTATGCGCCTTGAAATATAATTTTTGATTGCTTGCTTGAAAACTGACGATACAAATAATTTGCCTTATTATATTTGGCGTAAAATATGTTTTTCCAACCGAAACATTTGACTACATGAAATTTGGTCAAAGTCCCAGTTAATGGTAAGCGAGTCATTGTTCAAACGTTCACTTACCAATGATTGGGATTGTGTTATAAAATTATTTGTGGAGAGTTTATTTTCTACATAATAATCTGAAAAATGTAATTAAGTATGCGTAAAATTATGAAGTGGTATTTTGTCTATTTTTTTTGATAAAACCATGGTAACCCGTTTTAACCGACTTCAAATCAGTACCCAAAATGCTTCAAGTTTTCCTTTAAACAATTGAAGAGTTCCCTCGATTTCTCGAGGATCCCATCACCCGATCCTTACCTGGTGATGGGATCCTTTCGCGAAGCGCGATGTGGCGACATTTCAGGCGTGGAGGTGAGTTATTTTGTTAGAGATAATATCGGATCATTTCTGTATTTAGAAACTAAGTGATCATCTGAGACCCACTCTGAGGTGTGGGACGTTTTATAGATACAATAAATTATAATCAGAATGCAAACGAAATGGGAAGTGAACTTCCCACAATATCCAAAGAGCGTGCATAAGACACATTTGCGCAAAACCAGCTTCTCAATCATAGGCAAATATAATACGGTTGATTTACAAATAACACGGCTGGCCGTCCATTATGCAAATCGGGTAGTGTTGATCTGGGTTTAATAGCCGAGTAATAGGTATAAACGTAGCCAGTGATCTTATAGTGCATTGCACCCTCAGGGAGAATCGATTATCCTAATTGAAACTGATTGACGGATTTCCGAGTTCATCATAGATACATAGTTATTGTTATTTCAGTAAGTAAAAATGGTTAAAGCGTGGAATTTGACATCAATATTTTTCGGGAAGCCGGGTCTTATTTAAGCTAAGTCTTGTAATTTTTCTTCAGTTAATTTGGCATGCAGAAATTTCTGAAAAGTCAAGTTTTTTCACGATCTCATTCGAATGATTTTTGGAGACGATCAAATGTCTGTGAAGTATACAATACAATTATTAGGTGGTACAACGAAAGACAAAAAAAAAACCAAATGATAAATGTCTAATGGACGGGAGTTGTTTTTTACAGCACAGCAGTTATGTTTGTCAAAAACTGTTTGTGTAACATTCAGTTTCGTGGTTAATATAAGTAATTAACTATTTAAAATATGTTTACCAACTATGATGTATCCCGTGATAGCTCCGAGTTACCTGAAGACAAAGAAAATGGTTAAAAATTAAGAATATCCAGCCACTTTTCCACTAAGTATAAAATAAACATTATTCATTACATGATCTTCGAATGTGTTATATTACTTTTGTATGGTTTTAAATAGGTAATTACATTACTTCGAAAAAAATGGAAGAGTGTATAAAGTCCAATTTACTATTTGTAAAATAGGATAATTTATGAGAACTCGTTTGTTACAAAGTAGGTATCTCCAACCAGCAGCTGCACTTAAATGGTTTGTCACGTGACAAAAACACCCATCTCTTTCATTTATAACGGTGTGAGAGGGACTGATGCAGTGGCCAATGGTCCAGTTCCAAGTCCATAATGTGTTCATATTTTTAGATGGGTCTGTAGGTACCAGTTTCTGATAGAACCTAGCCAATTAAAATAGGTCCAGTTTTTCTGGGCAGCTAAAGGTTAACAATTCATTCCAATCTCGTGTTGAGATCATTTAGTTTTGCGGTTTCGGTAAATGCCTTTGATATTTAAATGCCGGCCTATTGCAGACAATTTTGATTCCAGTATAGGCCGTGTAAAAACGAAAAAATCAAACAAAATAATTTACGATTCATAGTTCTGTGTCGATATAATGTGGGTTATTAAAATATTATCTTCAAATGCCTCGATTTTACAAACTGTTGGGAACTATTTTACGAGGTACAAGATACAATTTATGTAGCCTCTTAAATGGTTGATTTAATTTACTTCAGTATATTGTGGTAAGTAGTGAAACTGCTAGCGGATTTATAATTTAGATACATATTTTGTCGAATCGCAATGCAGATGTTTTCTGTTTGGATAAAAGACGTTTGAGGTTTGTATTACTTATGTCATAAGTAATACATATATATATAACAAACTGCTAATTCTCTTGGAGCAATAAGTCGGGCTTGGCCATCTGTCCACGGCACGGCGTCGCCGTGAAACGGCGCGGCGCACGCCGTAAAAACCCACGCAGCGGCGCCGTAGAAATCCACAGCGCGGCGTCGTGGGAAGTCACTGGGAAGCCACGCCGCCGCGTTGCATCGTGTTTTTCTAAGGTGCTGCTGCGTCGCGATAGTACAAGTTATTCGGCGCCACCACGTGCGTTTCTACGACGTGCGCCGAGTCGTGACTTTGCACCACGCCCTGGATTTCTGCGGTGCCGCAACGTGAGCTTCTGCGGCGCCGCGCCGCGCCAATTTACGGTGACGACGCCGTGCCGTGGACATATGGCCGATCTCTAAGCTGGCCCCGTAGCATGGATGGCGTTACGAGTATCACGCGATAAGTGACAGGATAGAGCTTCCGTCCCTGGCTGACACCGTTCGATAGAACGAGACGACGCGCCTATCCTGTCACTTATCGCGTGATAACGCCATCCATGCTACGGGGCCTGGAAACTCCGAAGCGTTCAAAGTCAAAGTCAAAGTAGTCAAAGTAATTTATTTTGCTTAAAATGTGGTAGGTACATAAGATGGCATGGCATACATTAACAATAGAACACACATTTTACCAACAAGTGGCATGCAAAAAGAGAGTAAATCGAGAAATTCCTAGACTAATTTAGTCAATTTAACATGTCAATAAAATAAAATATCACAATCAATAAAATTTAAAATATTTAAAGACAAAGAAAAAAAGTAAGTAAGTATTTTTCTGAATAATTTAATTAATTTAACAGGTCAATAAAATATCACAAACACTAAAATTTTAAATACTTAAAGATAAATTCCTGAATAATTTAATTAATTTAACATGACAATAAAATAAAATATCATAGCCACTAAAATTTCAAATACTTAATCTGAATAACAATTATGACTAAAAACTTGAAAATAATAATAATAATGTATGTGTTACATGTCCAGATATAATATCACAATCACTAAAATTAAAAATACTCGATCAAAACAATATAAGTGTCATCCAAGGAAGTTACGTTCCTCATAGGTGTTGTATGTCAAGAAATTCCTTTAATGAGTAAAAATTTTTATCATTAAGCCATTGGTAGGTACAGTTTCTTCTTAAAAAGCCTTATATTCTTGAACCGTAGCTCGATAGGTATTTTGTTGTATATTTTTACACTGAGGATTAAAAAGCTTTTTTTGTGCTTTGATAATAAAATTCGTGAAGGGGCATCCGGTAGAAGTCTGTCGTGCGTTGAATCAGTAATTGTCCTTTTCGCCAGTGTTGTCGGTTATAGACTTCTAAAATTGCAACTTGTAGTTTCGTGAAATGGACACCTATAATGCAAAGAATGTATAATAACTTAGAAAAGTTGAAAAACCCCCGACTTTTTCATTTCAAAGCCCAATATCTCAGAAACGGCTGAACAGATTTTCATGAAACATGGCTAAGAACACTCGGGATGAAATTATCTATGACACAAAAAAACCGCAAGCTACGATACCACAGACAGATACACAGATACACAGACACACAGATACACAGGCACGTTAAACTTATAATAACCCTCTCTTGCGTCGGGGCGGGGGTTAATTAAAAAACATTCTACACATGTGTCAATCACTACCGCTCAAGATTATGTCGCAGAATCTTGAGCGAAGGGATTCAAGTGTTTGCACTTTTGCACCCGCGATGGAAATCATTTTGCTACCGAGTGGCATTTACCTACTACTTTTCACACCTTCTACTTGTGAGGAATATTGAAATCCCTAATTTGAAGGCAACAATTACTCTTTTCTGAATAGCATGTGTAAAAAAAAATATAAAAATAAATCTAGCTGTTTGGTAAAATTTTATTGACCAAAATAAAGCTTTAATGTGGATACAAGTACCTAATTAATGCTGTACCACAGTGCTAAACTGTTAAAACGGGAAGATATACTCGTACTGCTATTTAAATCACTAGTTTTATAGAACGAACGAGTACCAATGTTTACGACGATATATAATCTTTTCAATCCAATCAATTTAAAAATGCGTAAGTAAAAATGGAAGCATTGCACATGCACAGGCATGCCAATTGTTTAGTAGGCCGATAAATATGCCATTGCTGGCTTAATTGGCAGTTCACAGCAAAAGGTCACTCTTAAACTGGAAAGTGGATCTTTGATTCCAGTGCTTTTATTTTCCAACCAACTTCCACTCTCAATTTCATCCTTATCCTCCTGAGACCGCACACAAAAAACACAATGGAATTTGAATCAAGCGTTTCGGATAATAGTTCTGAATTTTCACTGGTTTTCAAGTCACTCTTAACAAGACAAATGCAACTTTTAATATTCGATTCCATTTAGGATGGCTGGCACCAAACCGTCTGTTTCTATGTAATGACAGCTGCCGGCGCTATATTTAACGCCGATCGGACCGTAATCGTAAGTCGGTGCAACTGACCCTTAGACTCTATCCACATACATACATACATATAATATATAAAATACTAGCTTCTGCCCGCGACTCCGTCCGCGTGGAACTCGTTTATATCGCAGCTCCATACAAACTTTTACCCCCCCATTTCACCCCCTTAGGTGATGATTTCGGGGATAAAAACTATCCTATGTCCTTCCCCGGGACTCAAGCTATCTCTATACCAAATTTCATCTAAATCGGTTCAGCGGTTTAAGCGTAAAGAGGTAACAGACAGACAGATAGACAGACAGCGAAATCGCGAAACCAACCTAAGGATGACAGACATGGCGCTGTGGTTTTTACGGAATATTCAAATATTTCAAGTGTAGAGATAAAATGACAAAAGCTTATCCGCGGTCCAGGTACCGCGGTACCTGGAGTTCAAGTGAGGTTATGTTATGTAGATAGTTAATCATCACGATAATTTTAATTTACCTCTTCCTTTGTATTTTCAGCTCGACAAGAGAGTCTAATGGAGTTAACGCAATTGGTTTTGTTCAAATAAAATGGGAAAATCAACTGGGTACCGCCAAAGGTCGTGTAACTCCTGAACATGAAGTTCGTGAAAAAGGCTACCAAGTAGAGATCCTTGTTGAAGAAGTTATCCATTGTAGTAAAAAAGTATCATAATTTACTGATTTATTATATTAAATGAAACTGAAATTATATTTATTCTGTGTTATACAAATACTATTCACGTGCCATGAAAAGTTTGACGTCTTATAGAGTGACGTCACGTCAAGCCAGTGAGCGTTTACGCGCGAACTTTGAAATGTATTTTTTTAATTTGCATTAAACTATTTATTTGCGCATATTTCAACTTTTTCGCTTGTGATATCTTTATGAATGAATGCAAGTTCCCTATTATATCCGTAATGAGTATATTTCATCTCTTCTGCGGAGCATGCAGCGGGTAGGAAGAATTTGCCAACCTGTAATTTAAAAAAAACTTTGGATTTTGGCATGAAATGAGCTTAAATGACCTCTCTCTGTCTCCTTCGGTGAAGGAAAGCATCTTGAAGAAAAACAATGTATGTAAAGTCCCCAACCCGCACTGGGCCAGCGGCAGCGTGGAGACTACTGTCCATTCTCTCTCATTCGTGAGAGCATCATATTAGGCAAATACCTATAATTTGCCTGCGGCACAGGCCCAGCAGTGGGTCGTACCTATATACCTATAGACCTAATGGAGCCAAGTTAAAATTAAATGAACATATTTAAACTATTCACATATTCATTTATAAAGAACACTAGCTGCCCGGTCCGGCTTCGCACGGATTACCCGTTTTCCCGTAGGAATGAAGCATTTTCCCGCGGTAAAAAGTAGCCTATGTTCATCAGGGATAATGTCGGCTTCTAAGATTAGATTAGATTAGATTAGATTTATTTATTACACGATAAAAATTACAATATAAATTTGCATAAATGTCAAGATTACAAGAATTTCTACCATGTTCGTCAATTTTAATAATAAAGACTTAATGAGTGAGTTGACTGTCAAATACAAAATATTATATTATTCTATCTCCCAAAAAGGATCGTCATTCATTATACACAATAACATAATATTTTCTAAACTATAAGTATGTCAAAACTACATATTTAATAATGATTGTCACGTTTAAAAACAGGAATAAGTAATAATAATAGTTCATAACATTGATAAATATAAAGTTAACAAAAATAAATGTCAATTTTAGAAAAACAAAATACACAATTAAAAAGTCATTTCCATGTACTCGTTAACGGAGTACAGAGGGTTTTCCAACAAAAGATTTCTCAGTTTGCGCCGGAATGTTTCGTCATATGGTTCATTCCTTAGATTGGCCGGTAAGTGTTCATAATAAGTGGGTCCGATGACGCGGGGGTTTAATGGTAAAGGGGGGGGGGGGGGGGGGGGGGCTAATGGTAAAAGATTTTTTTAAATCGGTCCATTAGTTTCGGAGCCTATTTAATACAAACACAAACACAATCAAATCTTTCCTCTATATAATATTAGTGTAGATTAGTGTAGATTATTCAAATAAAAGCTTATAAATTGCAAACGACCAAATGACACGAAAGACGTCTTTACAATTACCACAATTATCTAGTAAGATAACATCGAGAGAAATGAAGTGCTGAATGTTGTTGAAATACTTATTCTTTTTATATTTACCTTCCAAAATGCGTTAATTGTAAGCAATCATCGTAATTGTAAATAGTTTCTTTGTTAAAAAGGTAATCTTTAGTAATTGGTCTGAGGATAATTAAAATTGCGATACCTGCATTACTTGTGGTTTCCCTATATACTCCAGGCAAAATACGGTTTTGAAAAACATTAATTTATAATAGCGTATTTTTTTGTTGATTTCATTTGAAAATGTAATTCTAAGATGATTTAGTCAAGAATCCGACAAACTTTCCACCCGGAAGTAATTACGTAGATTTACATGAAGCATGCATTATCTTTTTTTGTACGATTTATCTTAAATATTATAGAGCAAATGTAAATGAACCAAAATAAAGACAAAAACATTTATTAATATTTTTACAGACTTTTTAGAAGCCAGTTAACTTATCATTTTTTCGATGTCTGAAATTTTGTCGGATTTTGTCGCTGGGTAACTATTTAATTGATAATATATCCGTTATACATAAAACATAAGCTATTATAAATTATTTCCAAAATTGGCATTTTTTCCATAGAAGTTGTCAGTTCATTGCCTGGACTAATATGGATTGGTTCTTAACATGTCTTTTTGCAAATGGGGAAAATACGAGTAGACGTGTAATTATCACAAACACATAAAAACACAAACACGAGTGTGACTCTTACGGAAAAATTAAAACACGCTATAAAACACTTTTTTCCATGAAATGGTTAGGTAATTGCGTAAATACCTACTTAAATGTTCAACTGCATTGTTTTTTTATTGTACTTACTTAAAATCACTGAAGATGATGCGATGTTAGTATCGTGATATCCAACAGAAGTTTATCTTGTTTTAAATATTATATGTTAAACGGTTGTCTATTGTTTGCCAAACAGTCATATACTATTAATATCATTTGCCCGAACTTCACCTGCCCGAATTTCGTTTGCCCGAATTACCCGTTTACTATGAAAGTTATTTGACATATTTACTCTTTGTTTACCCGAATATTGTATGTCATAATGATACGAATGCCAGAAACTTTACTTGCCATAATCTTAAATGCAATAATTTAACTTGACAGAATATTCGTGTGCCATAATACAAAATACATTTCTGCGAGCCGTTAGAATGTTGTGAATGTTCGGTTCTGGCGCTTCGCCGGCCGCTGCCGCGGCACGCTCGCTTCGCTGGCTCGGCACGCGCGCTGTAGGATCGCAGTTCTACATTTCGAACGCGCGTTAGGACAACTTAACTATCATTTTCCCATACAAAAAGTGACGTTTAGATCTACCCGAGGCGCGTACTTTACATGTACAATGCGTTACGTGATCGACCTGCTGGTCAACACAAACGATTTCAGGCGTGGAATCTAGTATGTTAAAATTTAAAACAATAATATGAAACCACCCTATTTTACAATAATGAAACCTACAGTGGGCGTCAAAGAGATGTTTACATGTGTCGCCTTATCACAAGGGAATACGGTTCCAAAGTGTACCTAAACATAATCTTTGAAGTCAACCGTGCAAGTAACTGCGACGGACTATACTATTTATAATTGATATTTACGACAGTGCCTCTGATTTGTTATTTTATGTTGTAATAAAAAATATATATATATGTTTATATAGCTATTTCCAAGCTTCTTCAAAAACAATAAAAATAGATTTTATCGAGGTAACTTCCACAACGTTTATTGGAGTTGACATTTAATCCGGACTCCGGCTGATATGGACCGATTTACTATTAATTTAAAACTTATGATTACACTTAACGAGTCAATTAAAAACCCAATTAAATGTGGATGGGATCTGATATTCCAAACATAAAATAAGCAAAAATATACCTTAATGGTATATTTTTGCTTATTTTATGTTTGGTTTACATGCCATGTCGGTTCTCATTAAGCTCACAAATTCACTGGAGGAGAACATATTTTATTTTTCTCTTCTCAAAGCAGTATAAAATATTGTCCCAAACTAGTGGCTATAGAACTCGCGAACCTGTCTTTTTTTCAAAAAACAAAATGTTTGCGTTTCGAAAAATTTAATGGACAAAAAAAAGAACCTGCTCAGCAAAACTTACGAAAGTCGAGTGAGAAATGCGAACAGACGCTGGACAAAAGGATTTTTTCCCCAACCGAGAACTTCGTTCGCTTCGCTCGCTCGTTCAATGAAATCTAGCCCTTTGTTCATTGGTCTACAACCCATTTTTTATCAATTCAGGCATTATAGAAGTTAAAGTTGGTCATACTTTATTGCACAAGGTAATATTGCTATTAGACACAGTCAATAACACCCCTGTAATCTTTCAAAATCATAATGGCAAAACAGGTAACCATCATTGTCCAGAGCATCCTATATCGATTGTTACAACATCGAAGAGGTAAGCGGTTATTGGGGTGACGATCTGCATCGGCTATTATGGCTGCAAAACCCGATAGCACAATGACACACTTTTCTACATTGCTCGCAAATATATCGTGAGTCCTGAGGCGGTCAGTAGGTACGGCCATCACAGGACAGCCCGCGAGCTGTGTCGCGGCGAGAAAGATTATCCGTCTCTTTCTTATTAGAACGCTTAGAAAGAGAATGATAGTCTATGTCGCCGCGAGACAGCTAGCGGGCCATCATGTGGCCCATTTCACTAAGCGAGGGGTTTCTAAACTTTTAAGCTAACGGAACACCCATAAAATACCTTTTATGTTATGTAACCTCATATCAAATGATTACTTAAATCAGATAAGAAAAGAAATACTTTAAGTAATTACAAATATTTCAAGGGTCCTTACGCCTAAAACGAGCGTATTTTGCGTAAAATTGAGAACCGAAACGAAACTTCTCAATGCAAAATTTTAAAAAGACTCCCAAGAAAACTCATGAACAGAAAATGAAAATTTGAACCATGTTAGCCCCTAGTTTAAGAAATAATTATTTAAGTACGTTATCAGTTTTTGAATAAATACTAATAGTTACGTCGTAATCTTAAATGAAAAAGGAAGCATTTTGCAAAATACGCTTCCGCTTCTGCTTATGTGGGCGTAAGGACTCTTAATGTGAAGAATGAAATTATTATATCAATACCGAACTAAGTATAAAGCAATTACCATTATTATTAATTATTAAATACTAAGTTCGGTATTATGACCGACAATTGTATGCTCATAATGCTCTGGGGTAACACCCAATCTCGACCTGAACTTGTTTTTCGTATAAGTGTAGCTAAGCTGAAAAATCTGTTTCACGACGATCATCATCATCATCAACATCATATCAGCCGAAAGACGTCCACTGCTGGACATAGGCCTCCCCCAAAGAGTGCCAAAGCGACCGGTCCTGCGCCACCCGCATCCAGCGGACTCCCGTAACCTTTACCAGGTCATCGGTCCACCTTGTCGGGAGCCTACCCACGCCGCACCTTCCGGTACGCGGTCGCCACTCGAGAACCTTTCCGCCCCAACGGCCATCGGTTCTACGTGTGCCCACTGCCACTTAAGTTTAGCGATCCGGAGGGCCACATCAGTTACCTCTGGGTTATGTTCATTCTTAGACCAACTCGCTCGGAGGCTTTACTGAGGTCATCGAGCATCGTACTTAAGTCCTCCATGGTCTCAGCCAAGACTACTATATCGACGATACGTTGTGACAAATGGGAGCAAAAGATAGCCTTTTTGGCTACTTCAGGGTATTCACTTCTAACACCAACACAAAACTCTGCCTTGGAGCCAATGTACGACTTTGTGCCAGTGGCGGTGGAGACTGCAGGACCTTGGGGTACGAAGGCAAACGACTTTATACGGGATTTGGGTCGGTGGCTTAGGGATAGGGGCTGCGATCCTCGTTCCGAATCGTTCCTGGCTCAACAGATTTCTTTGGTCATTCAGCGTGGCAACGCCGCCAGTGTCATGGGCACTTTCGGGACACCAACGATCCGAGCGGTCCTTTTTGTTGGTTTAAGTTATTACGAATTATTGACGAAGCTTGTTGCGGATTCTATCATTGTTAGATAAGTGCCTAGGGGGATGTTTGTTTGTACGTAATTGACGATTAGAGGCCTGCGTTGCGGATATTTTTATGTACCCAATCATTCTTGTTTTTAGATAAATTAAGACACAGAACTCATTCAGAGTCAAATGTGTGATTCAGTGTGGATGAACATAGAAGATGTACGAATGCTTCATAATCCAGGACGGTTGGCATCGGAGGTTGGCTTCTGAGGATAAACGCATTTTACCCATTCAATATCAATATCATTATCTGTTTCCCCGCCTAAATAATAATTCTTTTTTAATTTTTTGTATGTTAGCCCTTAAGGTATTTGTAACTATGGGTCTTAGATGCCTGAAATAAATGGTTTATTATTTTTATTATTATCCGGAATGGAATCTGACATAGATTTTAGTGACTAAGCTACCTGTTTAAAATGTCAGCACTAAGGCGCTTGACTAATTGACTAGCCATTTGAACTGTGTTGCCAGTTTTGACTCGTAAAATTGTAGCTTCATAAAAAGGGCCACTGGTACTATGAAGTCTTTTCTGTATGAGATTACTAACGAGCCTTCATCGTGTTGCCATTATATTTGCTATAGGTAAAAAACAACACTAAAAATCTCAATCAGATCAAACTTGAAACAACGAGCTGCCTGACCAACGAACCATGCCAAATTAAGCTGCATAATTATGCAATGGGAACATTCCAGTTTTAGACTTGTTGGGAAACTCACATAATTAGCTGCGATGCAGAAATCTTCATCCGGGTTTGTATCGTAAAATTCATAAAGGAAAAATATAACGGAGTAGGAGATTTTTTACAAGCCCGGACACTGTAAACAATAGTTTATTGTAATAAGTATTGTTATTAAATCTAGGAAGTCATTTTGAAATGACTCTCCGCACATTTTTTTCTTGTGTACGCGAAATGTCGAACAAAATGGACCTCTTATAAGTTTTGCTTGTTAGGTAAGAAATGTATCTGGTAAGTAGATATTATATCTAATATTAAGAAAAAAACTACACGAATAACCGGGTATATTTAATACATATACCAGCCCAGTCAAACACAATGACAGAACTGAAAAATTTTCTGTTATATCATCATCATTTTCATAAAAATAAAGACTCCATCTTATTTACCGCTGTTGAAACTTCTTTCTTAATTGGTTTTGTTTCGACTCAACATCATACAATCAATAATTCAAAATGTCACTCACAAATAAAACATGTCATGCGTAGGCTTCATAACTCAGCCCTATAACAGGGACAAAAATACATTAAAAACGGGTCAGACGCTTTGACGACCTAGACCTATTAATTAAACGAGCGGCTATAAAAGAAGTGAGAAAAGGACAGTTGGACTAATGAGTAAACCAACCCGTCAGTGGTGGAGACATCTTTATTGATCATCGCCATCTTGATACTTGAATGATAAGCTTAACAGTTTCAATAGCTGGTTCAAGGGTAATTTATCATGGCGCTTGCGTATCGGGAGATAAATATATCATTAATATCAGAACTCGCTAGCAGTTGCGTTGAATACTACACGAACAAATAAATAAATATTAGGAGACAATCTTACACAAATCGAACTAGATAGTAAGCTCAAGCCTTGTGTTATGGGTACTAGTCGACGATATATTGAATAGATATAAATACTTAAATACATAGAAAACATCCAAGACTCAGAAACAAATATTCATACTCACCACACAAATATCTGCCCTTACCCAGGACCTGCAGCGTCACTACCCGCTAGGCTAACTGGTCCTCAAGATATACAAGCTGATAAAATTGATAGAGTTTACCAAGAACACATGTTTGTGTTTACATGAATAACTATATCACATTAGCATACAGTTACTCGTTCATACGCGTGTCACGCACGCATTCCGCCTTTTTAATTTTCAGTTCACACGCCCGCGTTTCAGACCGTCTTTAATATTGATGAGACCAAATTAGGCATTTAAGTAGGTGCTCTGCTTTTTAGAGTGAACAAACGAGCACAGGCTACGGATAAATTAGTGCAGATTTATCAGTTGTTGTGTGGCTTTTTGGACCAAAGGACCAGAATTAGTGCAACCAATGGAAAGACCCACAGGACAAAAGAAGGGTAAGCTTTAAGCCAAGTGAAAGATGTAGGTTTCTCTAAGCAAGATTTGTTCTGAAGATTCAGAAGAAATGCTTAGAAAGTAGTAACTTCAAGAAGATAACTTTGACACTAAAATGCTAAAGGAGCTTGTCTTTTTAGAAACCACTGCCGTGGCAAGCAAGTATACGGCGTGCCTGGTTAGTTATGCAGACTCGTTGCCAAAAGACACCTGGAACTCCAGAGCAGTCACAAGTTCGCTGCCGACCTTTTGATTTGAGCAGTCTTTGTATGGAAGCTATAGCCATCGGCAGATTTGTTAGAATTACATGAACACGAACCATGTGGACCTTCCATAAATAACTTAAAATATATTTGACATTACCTACACTTATTGATTTGAATACAGGTGAAAGCAAATGTAGGTCATTCTCAACACAGCGTAACCTCGGGAGCTGCGACGACCTTCCTCGCCACTAGGAACACAACACCACATAGGTACCCGAGCAAGAAGTAAAGCTAATATGGTTGCCAACTTCTGTAAGGTGTCTTCCCCTTGTTCCAAATATGAGCGAGATAATAATCCGCTGTACCCTGCCCAGCTTTTGAGGGTTCCGTGGTCAACAAGGAACCCTTATAGTTTCGCCATATCCATCCGTCTGTCTGTCCGTTTTCAGCTTAGCGCAGTAACTCTTACAAATATAAAACTGTAATTCGGCATGGGTCACCAATCATGACGACAAAACAGTACAATAAAATCCTGAAAATGATTTTTTAGGGTACCTCTCCTAATTGTAAATTGGTGATGTCATTTTTTTTCCCGTTAACCCTGTCTGGGATATCGTTGGATAGCTTGTTCAAAAATATAATGGTTTTTTTTTGCGTTTGCGAGATATTGGGCTTTAAACCCCTAATGAGCCACGTAAAAAATCTAGTAAAATCTTGTTTTTTTCGGCTCTAGGTCTTGTACCAAATCCGAAATCTTTTGAGCGAACAGGTACGAGTAGCTCTGTGTGAATCTCTGATTCTATCCAGATTAAATTACGGAGACATCATTTATGGACCACGTTTACTGGCTAAAACGCGTCGTCTCGTTCAGCGTGCACAAGACGCATGTTGTCGTTTTTGCTATAATATCCCACCCAGAAGTCATACTACACCATACCTTAATAAAGGTTCCATTTTAAATATGTCATCACGTCGACACTTACACCTCGCCTGCCTGTTGTTTGATGTTCTTAAAAACCAAAAACTCTGTTCAGAAAAATAAGGGTCTCATCTTTTCACTCTCAGCATGGCACTAGGTCAACACGGCGATGTATCTTAGAAGTACACCCCCACAGGACGGTCGCCTTTACTAGCAGTTTTCGTTATCTTGCAACCAAATGCTGGAATAACATTCCTCCGCCACACACTTACCATCCAAGAAATCTTTTAAATTTTAATTTAAAAGATTTCTCTTGGACAAGCAAGTGGCAGGAATTCCTCATGGCTATTTGGTTGCAGATTTTGTAACATAGGCGTGCTTCTAAGGGACATCACACATCTCACCACACGCTTTTTCATAATACATACAATCCTTGTCGACACATAGTTACACCTTATATTTTGTCATTTTTATTACTCACCTAGCAAACAGATCTATTTTATTTATTGGATATTGTTTGCAAGCTTTATTTATTTATTATTATTTTTTCTTGTAATATTTCAAAAAGCTCAGTTTTGCTTTGCTCACACTGAGCTAGTACCTTTTTGGCATTATTGCAACGCACAAGTATGCCTTAAATTTAATTTATAATTCTATTTCTGTACCACAATTGTATTATTTGTTCTTTTATCGTTGTTTTTTTTTCGGTTTCTTTATTTCTGTATTTTTTTTATTTTTATTTTGTTGCAAAATGCCAAATAAATGATTTATCTATCTATCTATCTAATTTTTGTTCGAGTCATGTGTCCAAATGCGGCCGACGCAACCGCACCATTTAGTTGGCGCGCGCTTGTCGATGTTACTAAGACAGCAGACAGGCAACTACGGAACCCTACACTGTGCGTGGCCCGACATGCAATTGGCCGATTTATTCAAGTCAACGATTCCACACATTCCTTTTCAACTTCTAATACTTGTGCCGTCAACATGTGTCATTGTGAAGAACTTCTATGATGTAGCATACTTAGAAGTTCTACCTGTAATCACTACGAGCTCAAGAATGTCTAAAGTTATAATTAAATTGCCAAGCACGGCAATTTTCCGTCCTTGGCAATTTAATTATAGATTCTAGCATATGATAGCGTAGCAGATTGTTCGTAGGTATCTCTTTGAAGACGTCGTAACAATTAAAAATGGAGTTCAATTGTCAACGATTGAAGAACAATGTCAACAACAACCTATTGCTAATTAGTTTATTACTGCATGCGCCGCAAAGATGTCTATAGAAGCCGATTCTCACAAGCTTAATTGACATTAAGGCCGCCTTAAGCCTCCCACAGCCTGGCGCGGCCTGGCCGCGGCGGTCAATAGTAAACTTGTCATTAGCTGTAAAATTTACTATATATTGACGGCCACCGCAGGCCGCGCCAGCGTGTTGCAGGCTTTATAAAATCAGCGGTCTAGAAGAACTGACACCGCGAGGCGAGGCGAGAAAATGACAGTAATCTTTCTAATTTCCACCTTGTTGTACCCGAACATACAAGCGTTATGTATAACTAGTCCAGAGTGCATCAATTGAAGGGCTTGTTACACTATAAAATGCCGAAGAGTGATTTGTCCCACAGCATATTTTTTCCGAATTTTATAATTCTCGATTTCTCAGGATAATACCTACCTACCTATTTATTATATATTCCATGATCTGCGTTAAAATTTTCGCTTAGAAGAAAATGGCGTTCGGAATTTTGAAACTTCGGAATAATTATGGTTTCGGACAAATGAGTCTTCGGATGGTTTCTGTGATCCCTCGTCAAACACATATCTTATCGACATGTAGATCACTCTATCAAAAGATACCTGTTCGTTGCGTTAAAGGCTACTAATGTCTTGATAGCATAAGCGAGCTCTACCTTGAAAACAAAGTTGTCTAGGTAAGTATTAATCGTCGTCTATTTAACCTGCATTTGCATGCAATTTCTGAATGAACTTAGATGGTAAAAATAACTCTCATCTTACATTACAATTTGATGTATGCATTATTGAAATTTGAACTTTCTTAACTTGGTAAAGCGTTCAATTTGCAATCACACGTATTGAGCAAGATGCGAGTTTCTGTAAGCTAATGTTGATTATCAAACAAAATTAACCTTTAAACAGCAGAAGCTCGGGCGACGTTGCTTCAAACTAGCATACATTAGCGACGTAAGCGCCTATGCCCATAAGGTTCTTTTTGGCTTGAGCTGCTACCTGTTTTTGCATATTCTAGTCTTTAGTGAGAATTTTAATGAGGGTTGTAGACAAATTTATGCAAACGCGGTGGGTCCATTCATGGAGTAGTTAATGGCTGAAGGCTCGTGTGTTTAAGGCACAATTACATGAAGTGTAAGTAAATTAACTTAATGTGTACCAAGTTTAACGACTTTAAGGGGAACGTTTCAGTCACTTTCCATAGAAATGTTTTTCGGACTAAATTGCTTAATTACCTACAAGTCCTACAAAATATAATCAAATTATTATTGCTGTAATTAGTCAAATGCGTTATTCGATTCCCGCGAATAAAAAATGTGCGTTCAAATAATATATTAAGCTAGTGCTTACTATTACTACTAACATGTAACTGGCTACAAGATGGGAAACCACATTTCCCATTTCGAAGCTGGTTATATAAAATCTGCGGGCTACGAGATGGGAAACTCGTACCCATT
Source organism: Epinotia ramella (assembly GCA_947578815.1). Classification (NCBI taxonomy): domain Eukaryota; kingdom Metazoa; phylum Arthropoda; class Insecta; order Lepidoptera; family Tortricidae; genus Epinotia; species Epinotia ramella. The sequence continues at coordinate 8,332,479 of OX388211.1, read as the reverse complement.
CCGTAACTGGCTATGAAACGGGAATTTCTCATATAAATTTATTTTGGACTACATTGCTAAATTCTGTTACAAAAAAAAACCGCTTAAATCGGTTCATCCGTTCGAGAGTTACGATGCCACAGACAGATAAACGTATACACACATACACAATTACACACATTAACCTTATACCACCTCACTTAATGGGCCGGTGGTTAAAAAAAAATGTCATGACCTTTTTATATTTTACTAGCTTCTGCCCGCGACTCCGTCTGCGTGGAACTCGTTTATATCGTAGCTCCATACAAACTTTCACCCCCCACTTCATCCCCTTGGGGGCTGATTTCCGGGATAAAAACTATCCTAATATGTCCTTCCCCAGGACTTAAACTATGTCTATACCAAATTTCTTTTAAATCGGTTAAGCGGTTTAAGCGTGAAGAGGTAACAGACAGACAGACACACTTTCGCATTTATAATATTAAGTATGGAGTATGGATTAGTATGGGTAGTATGGATTTAGTCAATTACATCATCTTATTCATAATATTATTATATAATATTATATATATAATGATAATTAACTATTTATTTCAGGCATCTAAGGTCCATAGAAACATATACTTACTTTAAAGACTAACATACATACAATAAAATAGGGGTGTAGACGTAGACACTAAATATAATTTACTTTAAAAACAAAGTTTTAACCATTGAGTTAGTATTCCGCCTAGCCACGCGTGAACATTTCCACATTTATTTTCCAATTTGCCACATGAACTGATTTCCGAGAGCAAATGCGTTGATTATTAGGGAAAAAAACCAAATCGATTTAAATGGGCCGATAATATTTGAGTACTTCCGTCGATTCCTCAGGGATCACCTTTGGCACTTCATTAGTTGCTATGTCAACGAAATCATGTCAGAATCTGTGACGTACCTACTTTTATAGTTTTAAGTACATATTGAAGAATTCCATAAGTCATCTGTGGTCTTCATTATCAATTCAACTTCACCAAATCTATGATTCCCGGGTGTAAAGTAAATACACGAGTTACAATAGAAAAATACCAAAATCACTACACTACACGTGCCTAATATATTTAAGAAGTTCCCTCAGTTCCTCATGGATCCCATCATCAACTGGATTTTTGAAATAAATGGGACCAACCTGAAAGCATATACTTAGGTACAAACGAAAAAAAATGTACGAATCGGCTCATAAATGACGGAGTTCTGAGGTAGGTAACATTCAAAATAATAATGATAAAAAAATACAACCGAATGGAGAACCTCCTCCATTTTTTGAAGTTGTTTAAAAATAATCAATAATGATGTATTTTCTTGAAAAAGTATGAAAAATGTAGTCAAAAGGAGAAACAATTAACGCAAGAGGATATAATATATAAATAATCACAAAAATATGAGTGTTTGTTGTTAAGTGTTTGTGCATATTTTTTTGCCTTCTTTCTTTTGAAGTAATAATCAATTTTGAGTCTCTACCCCTATTGTAAATTTTACAACTAATTATTTAAGTGACGTAGCAGCGTGGCTCCTTTCGTATCGCTGCTTGATAGTCTAGGCAATGAACTGACAACTTGTATGGAAAAAATGACAATTTTGGAAATAATTTATAATAGCTTATTTTTTATGTATAACGGATATATTATCAATTAAATAGTTACCCAGCGACAAAATCCGACAAAATTTCAGACATCAAAAAAATGATAAGTTGGCTTCTAAAAAGTCAGTAAAAATATTAATAAATGTTTTTGTCCTTATTTTGGTTCATTTACATTTGCTCTATAATATTCAAGATAAATCGTACAAAAAAAGATAATGCATGCTTCATTTAAATCTACATAATTACTTCCGGGTGGAAAGTTTGTCGGATTCTTGACTAAATCATCTTAGAATAACATTTTCAAATGAAATCAACAAAAAAAACGCTATTATAAATTAATGTTTTTCAAAACCGTATTTTGCCTGGAGTATGATATCAGGCAGACCATATGCTCCTTTGCCACTGTCGTAGTATAAAAATAATAACAATAAGGAAAGACGACTCGCCGTAACGGTGAAGAGGACCATGAATAAGATGAATCACATCATCTTAATATTACCGCGAATGTGAAATTGATAAAATGGTTTGAGGAAATATAATCACCGATTCCTCGAACAAATTGTATGGCGAATCGGCACAAATTATATCATATATCAACCATACTTAGCAAGCAGCCTTTAATTCAAGGTTTTAAAAGTCTCGCTGGTACAGCGTAGTGTGAGCGTGTATCCTTGTGGTAACCGAAACTTTTGCTTTAAGGAGAGTTTACACGATTTTCGTGCTGTTGTTCTACATACAGACTCATATTAAAAAGTTAGCCTGCGAAAGTTGAGTTTGCAATCTTGTGGTGTGGGTACTAGACGACTATATGTATACCTACCCAAAAAAAATCAATCAGGTACCTACCTAGCGGTGGGTAAAAAAAAATGATTCTTACAAAATCCACAAAGGACGTAAAAAATCACGATTAACGCAGCGCAGACGCAACCATAAGAATAAGCTCTTTTTGAACAATTTTACACGAAAATTTTGTTTTAGGGCAGACCATCCAGTAAAGTACCTAGACGAAGAGAAAAATGATTCTTATTTTCTGCTGAACACATAGTAAGTTTAAAACTTTGTATTGGAACACAAATAATGAATTCCACACAGATGCACAGCTAGTTTTAATAAAATAAGTGCAGTATTATAGCCAATATGCAACTAAGTATAACATCGCGAACCATTGTAACCGCCTATTAATTACCTCCATCGTAAACCATTATAGTAATGTGAAATGATTGATAATAAATCATAATGGGCAATTACCGTCCTTAAACATATCGGTACTGGGGGGTCAATGAACTAAGCGGCGCCATGACTATTCTGCGCAAGGTCGTACCGGTCATCCACTGAGCGCGATACTATTGGCGCCATAAAATTATAAGATAGAGCGAGATAGGGGTAAGTCTTGACGGACACCATGCATCCTGGCCCCGTACCATGATCGGCCTTATCACGCGATAAGTGACATAGGATAGAGCGTTCGATAGAACGAGACTGACGCTCTATATATATGCTGTCCACACGGGCTGAAGTCACGCTCCATCTTATAATTTCGTCGCTCGGACGTCTGGACGCGCCTTATTAGGCCACAGAACCGCACAGAAAATAAATTATATCAGATGGACTGTTTTTTTTTTATTATTCTTAGTTCTCGTCAGCCACTGTAGCCGAGCGGCTTACCGCGTGTCTTATACGCGACTTTTAATATGGAGGTCGCGGGTTCGAACTGCGGCTCGTAAGCTTTCAAATACTTTCAATCAAATTTAAGTACGAAATATCATAATATGATTTTTAACAGTGGCTTTTCGGTGAAAGAAGACATCGTGAGCAAACCGTTCTAATCCCAATAAGGCCTAGTTTTACCTCTGGGTTGGAAGGTGAGATGGCAGTCGCTTTCGAAAAGTAGTGCCTATGCCGAATCTTGGGTTTAGGTGTCAAAGTGAAACCCGGGCTCGTTTGAGCGCTACCGGGAAAAATGCTAGGACGAATGATGATTTAATTCTCGTCAGAATTTTATAAAAGCGGAAGAGCTCGTGATTCCGTTCAATATAAATACAATAAATAAAAATAAATATTTGCGGATAATCTTACACAAATCGACCTAGCCCCAAACTAAGCAAAGCTTGTACTATGGGTACTAGACGACGATAAACATACTTATATAGATAAATACATACTTAAATACATAGAAAACATCCATGACTCAGGAACAAATATTCGTGTTCATCACACAAATAAATGCCCTTACCGGGATTCGAACCCAGGACCTCTAGCTTCGTAGGCAGGGTCACTACCGCTAACCCCACTAGGCTAAACCGCTCGTACTCGAATACTCTGTTTAAGAGTCCGCAGTTAGATCGGCCGAATTTAACCTTCCCATACAAACGTAGTTACGCTCTCATTTTAAAACTACGTGTTGGGTTGTGACGAAACTTCGCATATACATTGACATGAGGTATATCTATGTCCAGCAGTGGACGTCTTTCGGCTGATATGATGATGATGATGATATCTATGCCTGTAATTAGTTTATATGGGTCCAGTTTATGAAACAAACGAAATAGGTACAGCAAAAACAAGTTTTGTATGAAAAACTTAAATTCGCTGTATTTTTTTTACTATGGTATCTGAGCTACATAAAATAATTACAGACATAGATACTCGTATACCTCATGTCATTGTATATGCAAAGTTTCGTTCGTTTCTTAGTTTTAAAATGAGAGCGTAACTACGTTTGTATGGAGAATCGAGCTTACTGCGGATTCTTAACAGCTAGAAAACTGAAATCACGGCATCCCACTCTACCATAAAGCGCGAGCTATTTCGTGATGTTTGTGGGTATAATCGTAGTAACACAACGCTGGCTGCGCGATCATAATGGTCATTAAAACCGGGGTCCGCTTTGACACCTAATCCCAAAATTTGGCACATACACTAGTTTTACGAAATCGACTGCCATCTGACCTTCCAACCCAGAGGGAAAACTAGACCGTATTGGAATTAGACCGGTTTCCTCACGATGTTTTCCTTCACCGAAAAGCTAACGGTAAATATTCCGTACATAAGTTCCGATAAACACATTGGTACCGCTTGACAGCCGCATGCCTGAACCACTAGGCTACCGTTGCTTTATAGAAAATCGTTTAACCTTTCATAAAAAAATGTTTTCTTGTACAGTCGACTACAAAGAGATCGATACGGACAAAGTTACAAAAATATGTATGCACGACTGTATTGCCTTATTATTAAGGTCGTGTATACATATTTTTGTAACTTTGGCTGTATCGATCTCTTTGTAGTCGACTGTACCATTCCTATTCCAATGACCAATGAGCGACCACACACAACGCGCAACAATAACAAAAGAGTCTCGCTTTCAGTGGATAAATTCACAGAAATGCCATAATTATATCCTATTAAAGTCGCTGTGATTTAATCCACAAAGACACGCAATATTGCTTATTATGCATGATCTTACCAAGATTATTATCTACAGAGCTAGTAGTCTTATTTTGAAATCTCCGGTACTGTTATAATTATAACTAAACTGAATCTTTATAACGAAACAAGATATTTAATTAAATCTTTTGTTTCGTGTTATTTTTAACGACGAAGTTACCCCGATCATTTTTTAAACGATATGAAACAGAGAGAAATAATATAATGGAAAAATAAACCATCTTCTAGTCTTAGCGGGAATGTAATTGAAAAGTATACAAGTTCCGTCACTGTCCTCGTAGCTCAGTTGGTAGAGCAGTCTAGCGTTAATAGAGTTACAGGTGAAGTTAATAAAAGTAAATTAAACGCCTATGTCATTCCCATGACTATGAAGTCTCTATGAATCTAACGACACCTCACATGTTTAAATCCATCAACCGTTTGCATTGATAGCCCGTAGAATATAATTAATTACCTATTCTTGTCCACATATAATACATACGCACGTTCAACATAACCTGAGAACATCGTTCTGAGAAGTTCGAGTTCAAAAGAAGAAAGAAGAGTCGATTTCCTGACATAATTTCGAAGATTGTGAATTGTGAAATAGATTCATCTTGACCATTCGCATTTTGGATGTAATTAACAGTGGCATAATGGCATTGTTACAACAAATTCACGGGTTATTTGCCACCCGTAGCAAAACAACAAAAGACTAGTGAAAGGTCCAACATTTGCAATGCAAATTAGAAATTTGTTTAATTACATTATTAAAGTTGCCAAAAAAATTTGCTCTCTCCGATCTTTGTCCGTTTTTGACTCATTACCCAATGCGGTTTGTAAAGAAATCGTGACACATGGAGATCACATTTACTCTCATGACGATATTGGTGTCATTTGAAAGTAAACCCTATTCGTAAGAAGAAAAATCTGATTCTCGATTGTATAGCTACTTAGCTACGCGAGATACGAGTTTGGAAAAGCTTATGCTTATGCTTCATATGGAGTGTGTGCTGCCGCAAAACTTAAAAGAGACTCACTGCGGTTTCAATGCCATTAAGAATTAAACCTTCTTCAAAAGCCAGTCGATCGGTTCTAGCAATTTAGCAAAAACGCGAGATGCGAGGTTGTGTAAGTAATTAGTCTACATGAAGGGTAATGTTTTTTTAACATTTTCCTATTCGTCGACCAGAGCTTTTGTTTTATTTTATTTCCTGCGGATTTCTTGATCATTTATTCCTTCGGTATGAACAACAATTGCATATTGTAGGTACACCTACATGAAGAATGATTTTATATAAACGACGAGTTTCTAGTAGCCATTTGCCTGTAGATAGTGGAAAAAGTAGTGCATAACTAATTAGAAACACCTTGTAATAAATCTAAAAGATATGCGATCAAGGACTCTCTATGGAGATAAAAAAGAAAGAGTGAACAATGAGAACACATACAAATTGCCAAGAGCCATGTTTCCGAACGATAATTATTCTGAAGTTTCGAGTTTCCGCAAGTCCTTCTTAGATCAATAGTGGGACCGGATTTTCGCCCTAAAGGTTTTGATAATTCTAAAGATGGAAAGGTGATGCTTATATGGCATCGGACATATTTCTAAGCATATATGCAATATATGACGAAAAGTTAGAAAGAGCGTTAGTTACAAATTAGATTATATACATTTTTTTATGATTTGTGAATATTGAATTAAAGTGCAAAGTTTTAGCTTCATCGTTTATATGTAAAGCGTTATGTTAATGAGTTTGTAGATTTTTTTTTAAGCAGCTTCTTTGTGAAAGGTTAGGTTAGGTTAGGTTATTAGTGTTATTACGCTTATTACTTTGTCGATATTGAATTAAAGTTTACAAAATCCTCAACAATATCTCTAATTTCAAAGCTAAAAATGTAGAAGAATAGGATACATGCTATAAATGTGAACGCAGGTTTTTTTGATTCTATAGAATAAATAAGTAGGTTCTTAGATATTATATCTTATAAAATCTAAAATTCTGTCTGCGGAACAGTACCAAAAACTCGTTTGACTTTATCTGTCACTTTGACATTTGTGTATGTAAGAAAGGGACGAAACACATTCAGTGGTTTGTTAAGTTTTGTAAATACTTAATCATTAATTCGTCTCATATTCGTTTTTTTTTTCCTAGTGCCGATACTTGAATAACTAGTAGTTTACAAACTGAACTGTTTTAGAGCGCTTTTTAGGTAGTTAGGTACTGATAAGATCCATATCTAGATCAAGATTTAGTACCTACCTATAATATTTATTGAACGAGGCAAACGAAGTTCTCGATTTCAGCTAGGGCCAAAATTCTTGCGTATCCCCGGATGTCTAGCTGTCCCGTAGGTCGTATTTCTAAACCGATTCTCGTGAAACTTTGTGAGCAGCGTCGATAATACGGGTGTAGACTCGAAAATTATTATTACTCCAAAATGAAGAAGGCAAAAAAATATGCCTAGTGACGAAAATCCCATTCAGATATCTCAAAGAATTACGAAGCTACAACCGTTTTAATATTGCTTGTTAGAGAGAGAAAACGCAAACAGTGTGTGACGACACGTTACAGGAAGCTGCCGGGGGGCCGCGTCGACGGCGGCTCCGAACACGATGGGCACGGCACATTGCCGTCTTCTAGTGACGTCACATTCTTCCAGCGTCATCGCTTCATATGAAGTTGCGTTTTGCGAAAAAGGACAGAACATACATAGGTACGCCTTCTTAAAACTTTGGACACTTATAACTTCGTGATTATTTAACTTTTGGCGTTGATTTTTCTCCATTTGACTACATTTTTACTCCTTTTCCGAGAAAATATGACATTCTTGATTATTTTATTTAGTGTCTACACACCCCCCCTATCATGTAGTTTTCTTTTTTTGGCGAATCAGATTTTTTAAGTTTAAAAAATAAAATAAAAATAAACAAACCCACGAGTTCTACAGTTTCATGTTGTCAACATAACTTTTCGGAATACTTACTTTAAAACCTTCACCTTGAAGCCCTAATGACACCTATTCAATTCACTACTTCAACATTTTTTAATTTAAATTTTATAATGACCTTGTTTCAAATTATATACCTTAAATCTATTGAATTACAATTGAATTTCCAACTAGGTATTACCATTTTTGAGTTTAGTCAAACTTGTGTGGTTTGTGTAAATATGGATACAATTAAAGCGCGTGCATGTATGACTATTGAACAAATAAAAAAACACCTGGTATTATTCTGGCGTTCAATAATTATTCAAAAGAAGTGTTCTTCCGGTAGTTATGGACAAAGTTGTATAATGTACAACTGAATAGAGAACTTCCTACGTTTTTGAAGTCGATTAAAAACTAAAACAGCTGCTCGCCCGGCTCATTTCGAAGGTTTATTATATTTACTGATGAAAAAATCTCGAAATCGGATGAGGACTTCCGGAGATTACCCCCATACCAACTTACAAAGTTAATACAAACTTGCATTTAACAAGTTAACACGAAAAATCAAGTCATACCTGCCTATCATATTGTATAGTCAAAATTTCAATAAAAAAGAAAGAAAGAAAGAAAGAAGACATCTATTCACTACGCAAAAGACACACAGAGACAAAGGGAGTACAAATACAATACAATTTACACATAATGTGTGTGTCTTCGCGGCAGTGAATCAATCAAATAACGGTAAATTAGCATTAGTGATTTAATATATATTTATATAAATATAATATTTTTAGTACAGTCAGCATTATATAGTTAGTAGCAGTCAAAGTAGCCAAATACTTCGATAGTTTACACGTCTTTATTAGTATAAGTGTAAGGGTGTGTTACGATATATTTGACTTTGGCTGCTACTGACTATACGATAATATAAGAAAATATACGATTCTGACTGTACCTATTAACGTTCTAATTAGTCCGGAATATTTTTGTGATGAGCGCAAATATTTGTAGTGGAGCTTTTTATGCGGTAGTTACCTGCTTATTTAAATACATATCGTCGAGTACTTAGTACCCATAACACAAGCCTAATTTAGCTTAGGTACTGTGCGTTTATCATGCATATTGATATGAGAAAAAAAATACCTATGTATAACGACCCCTACCCATACCCATGTATAGTCAGTGAGCTGAAGTGAGTACAAATTGTTCCCTGCACGCATTGCAAGCTTGTAAAATGAATATAGCTAAGAACCTTCTATTCTATTTTATAAATAAATTGACAAAAGTTATTCCCTGACAGTCTTTATGAAGAATGTTTTCACTATAGGTATAAACTCTTGGTTAATAACTTTATTAAAATAAGAATACTTACCTAACAACTGTTCTACATTAAGTACCTATGTGAAACTAACAAAGAATCCATTAACATCCGTTACACCATTTTTCGGGCGTGATTTGTCGGTCAAAAGTCACACACATAATTGAAACATCAAAACTTGGCGAAAATAAACTATTCGCATTTTCAACCCTAATCTCCACTATTACAATTCGAAATAGAATGCATTTTATTGTGATTTACTACGTTTTATTTTCACACTGGCCAAGTGTCCATCATTATAAAGTCATACATAATTTAGCGAAAGTGACAGCATTACAATAACGCTAAAAGAAAACAAAAACAAAGAAATTTGAATTGTATTCCTTTGTAATAAAATCCTAACCCACATTTTGTAAGGAGTAGTGCACACTTACGTTCGCGTGTCAAGTAAATCTGACGCTAAATTTGTACATGTGATATATCTAAATTACCTTCATTCTTAATTTGAACTTTATTACAATAACAACAAGGTTGTTTTTTCGCATTACAATTTGAGTGACATATGCCAGTGTGTAGTAAGAATTCGAAATCCGAACACCAATTTTCCTTTGACAAATTATTACGATTCGGGCAGACGAAACGTTTTAAACAATTACGCACCCACTTTCATTCGATCAAATCGATTTGAGTCGTGTGAATTATCCGTGCACATTCGTTTTCTAAAATGTCTATTCTAGTTAAAAATATATTGAGGTTACGTAAGCTTTGTAATGAATGAGTGAAAATACTTAGGTGCACAAAAAACGGTTGCAAATTCGCAAATCTAATCCAAACTCACGGAGCCTTAGGACAATTCATATTAGTGTGTTGTTTCTGACGAAATAAAGGAAAATAAATATCGCGTTAGAGCCGTGTATAATAATAATATAAATATGTGTGTAAAGCGCGAGATTTTAAAGTAACGGACGAAGGTCCATAGTTCAAGCCTCGGCGACGCAATAAAGTCCCAACGATTCTGGTCTGGAAAAAATAAAAAATCCGGCTAAGTGCGAGTCGGACTCGCGCACGGAGGGTTCCGTACCATTATTTATAAAAACGGCAATAAAAATCACGTTTGTTGTATGGGAGCTATAAATAATACCCTTAAATATTTATTTTATTTTGTTTTTAGTATTTGTTGTTATAGCGGCAACAGAAGTACATCATCTTTGAAAATTTCAACTGTCTAGCTATCGCCGTTCTTGAGATACAGCCTGGTGACAAACAGACGGACAGCGAAGTCTTAGTAATAGGGTCCCGTTTTTACCCTTTGGGTACGGAACCCTAAAAAGACAAACAAAGAGTTTATAGCCGGCTGGACACTGCCAAATCAAGGGATAATAGCTGAAAGTATGAGCCCTAATAAACACAATTTGATGACTATAGTCCGTTTTTTTAGGATTAGAAATACGGTAAACAGAGAAGCAGTCGTCGTCAACCTTTTCTGCTTGGGACAAATATAAGATGTTACTTGGTCCTTAACAGAACGAGAACGTAACAGGCCTATATTAGTTATTTTGTATTTTTCATATGTAATAAATTAAAAGTGCGTATTGCCACATAAATTTAGTATGTAAATAAAACTAAGTAAGTACTATAAAATAAAACATGTTTGTCTTATCACAGACCAACTTGTAAATGTTGACCACCATACGTTTCTCATTTGTTGATAATGGACTCCGTTTCTGTCTCATTGCTTTTGGTGAAGGCAAAACGTTGGGGGGAGAACGAGTCGGTATATTTTGCAAGCCACTTGGGCCTGCATCTGGTTGGTCCGTGGCAGTCCGCACGCGACCACACGCAGCGAAAAATAAACTCTCAATATTAATTAACAAATAGATACTCGTATAATAATCTCGTAATCTGAATTCAACAATTTGTTGATTACCAAGAAAACAAGAAAAAGAACGTGATACGATTGACAATTTTTACAATGTCGAGAGCGAAAAAAACGAACCGATCGTTTCAAACCTCTTCTTCTTTAGGTTTTTTAGTATGCAACCTTTCCAGAAATGAATAACGAAATTTAAAATAACAGACTCAAAAAATAAATACTTTCAAAATAAATATATTGTTGTAAGTATTATTTAGATATAAATAATGAAAACACTTCCATAATTTTAGGACCGACCACAATTATGTAAGTCTTTGTTAATGGCTGTTTGAGATACTTTGACAGTTGAGTGGCATAAAGTGTATTATTATATAAAAGACCTTGTGCTTCGTGCTAAATCGTGCTTTATCATTCTTTCTAATGCAAACTATAATTAAAAAAAAAATGTTTTCCTACAAATCAATTCAGCGTGCAATAAATATCACACATACATTTGGCTGTCCCTCAGAAGTGCATTACTACGCGGTTGTTTTCTTGTTAACAATTTGTTGAGAAAACTATCAATAACATTCCTCAGATTCCGATGGTCAGCGACAGCTTTCGTCGACCACACGACTAACTTGGTTACCTTCAATTATGGTTTCACAAAGGAAATAACATAGTCTCTAAAACGATTGCAAATAAGGTTCAATTTTGTTTAAAACGTCCGCATTTACGAAAAGAAACGGAGATCATAAGCATGAAGGTCACAATAGTTTATTGGCGATTTTCCACCGCTCGATTTTCAGGGGTAACTTTTTTAGTGTCGTGTGGTGTCGTCATTCCCGCGATCATACCAATCTGGAAGCAACTTTGTTACCCGCGGAATAAAGTTCATAATTCAAAGGCCAATTAATGGGATAAACGAGGTTGGAAAAGTAAGCAGGCGCTAGCCGTTCCGCACTACATATCCGATTCACGTTCAATAAGTACGGCGAATACCTAGAAGACATGACAATTGGACGTATCATGACTTGTCCATACCATGTGTTAGCGACAGACAGGCGCAGCGAACAACAACATTACCCGATACTTATTTATATAAAAGGAGGACTTTTTTTTTCGTGGGGAAATGCGGTGGGGAACCAGAACGGTATGACGGACTCCCGGGGACCGCCCGGACTACCGTCTAAAACCCCACGGTACGTACGAAACGAGTTATTATTAAGTAAAATGAATTTAATCAACACTAAGATTTATACTATTAATCACATCCGCGTTCACGTATCATATTTCTACATGTTCCCATGTAATTATGGCGAATAAAATCATAATTTGAGTATAAAACTTAATGCAACACTTTCCTGGAGTCGTCGTTAAGGCCCACCTGAATCTAAAAGCCAAAATGGCACAAGTCCATGTGAAATGTTAACGCTATTCTAGGGGATTGCTCCATGCAATAACGACTATAATCGTCTGTAAACCAAATTGGATTTGGTTGTCTATGATTCTCAGGTTCTCTGAAATGACATTGCTTTATAATTGCTCTGAATTAAACCGTGTCTGACACTTCAACCAACCAAAAGAGCAATTTTCCATAACTATAGTGAATCCAGGCACTTGTTATAAATTGTAGTATTCTACTTTAACGCCTTGAAATGAATTACGTTTTGTAATTATATTTATTCATCCAATATATTATATTTATTCAACCTCGAATGCCCTGGTCTTTCGCTTAGATTAGGTATAAAAATATATATGTATATATAATTACTAAACAGTAGGACAGAAAATTTAATCTATTACATTTCCCTGCAAAACTGTTTTAACGGTTTGTCCACAGGTAAGAATCTTTTAAGAAATCTATTTATCTATCATGATATTTGTATGTGTATATATTATTATTTAATTATATTACTTTATATTTTATTTTCATGTTCAAAAGAAAATAAAAACATGGCTAGGCTAAACAATCATTGACTAATACTTTTTCTCAACAACTATTATGCGAGGTCAGAGGATTTTTCCCCGGACGATAAACCAACTGGCCATGTTTGAGACGCATACCTAAAGGTCTCAAGAACCTTCTTCAGCTTGGATACTGGTGCAGCCGAGGTAGGCAAAACGAGAGATTTTATAGAGCATGCCTCGGCATCACATATTTATAATGGAAAAACATGATTGTACCTCCTAAGGCGGTCGCGTAAAAATTTAAAACATGAGTTGGTAGCGTACGCAGTTGTAGTTTAAAGAAGGATCCTGTTATTTTAATCCCCAGTGAATTCATGTCAGATTTAATTAAATTGAAACAGGAAGGATGTTGATATGCCCGTTACTTTGCAATTACTTTTATTCGGATAAGTGGTAAAACTCATAAGGTTTTAATGCTTGTCGGAAACGTTTGTCCTGCAAGTGACACTTTAATTTGGAAAGTTGAGAAGTTTAACGTATCAATGGGCTCACGGAAAGAGTAAAGCTTTGTTCCCATTTGATCCATAGATTTGATCATGCCTGGCTACACGTGGTTCTTTATCAGTCATGGTTTCGTCCAATTTGCAACAAACAATACTTAATTAATTTTGTATTAAGCAGTTACGCTGCTAACGAAATTATAAATTTTTAAATAAAGGAAAAATTGAAAAATTAAATGACTTTAACTGATTGAAAGATTTGGTGGCCGAACCGGATTGTTCCGATAGCTCAGTTGGTTAGTAGCGACGGGCCATGAATGCCCGTGGTCGCCGGTTCGAATCCGGCTCGGAGCATTAAATTTTAAAAAAAATCCTTTATTTAAACAATCCTTAAGATTAATTTGAAGAAGTTGTGGCTTTCCAATGACTTATGAATTGGTTGAATGTAGTATTTATGTATGTATTGCATATTTGCGATATATATTACATATTATAGTGCGTATTATATTGTATATATATAAATATATGTATTTATATATGTATTCGCATGTTTTTATTTATCTAGAATGAATACCTATTAGGTTTTGTTATTATTTTCTGTGTGTTTTTGTACATGGTAATAAGTTTCCCTATCTCATTCTACCTACATTCCTCTCAATTGCTCAGAGCTTAGCTGGAAGAGATCCCTTATAGGTTATAGGTTATAGGTGTACGCGGGCTTGGTTTCCGCAACTCGACGTCATAATAGCGCCTATTTTGAGAGATCCCTTATATGGATAAGTTCGCCTTTGTACTTTGATATATTGTGTGACATGTATATTATTTAACCTGTTATTGTACACAATAAAGTAAAGATACATACAGACATACATACAATACAATTCAAATTTTATCAATGCCATCTCAACATCAGTGCTTTGCTCACACATTATACTTCAGGAATTATGCAAGAGAGCGCCTGAGCCAAGACGATGCACATTGTAGGTACGCTAAAAACTCATCCCGGAATCCATCTTTCATGTCTCCGAAGCAACGAGCCGTATATAGTTAATCCGTGTATACCAAAAAAATATACGTAAGAATAAAGAATCGATATTCGCACAAGCTCTGCTTAAAAAGCTACGATGGAAAATAAACACAGTGGTGGATTTGACCTATGGCCCTATAGACCCGGGCCTAGGGTTGCCAGGCAACAAGAGGGAAATACCCATATACCTAAATAATGGGAGCTGAGAAAGGGGCGGCTTGTATTATATGGCTTAGGGCAACTTAGACTGCAAATGCGCACATATTTATCAAAGTAGCCAACGGGAATCCGCTGACGACCTAAATCGGGCAACCGTTTCTTTAATTTAAACCACAATTACCTAGACAATGGCAGTTAGGATTCCGATTGACCTTTAATTCTGTGAAATTTTGTAAAACCAAATTGGTCTTAGAAATAGCTCCGACTCTCAAATCTCGATTGGTCTAAAAGGGACAGAAGGATGTTGGACAATTGGTCTTGCTGAATAAGGCAGCCGGAACAAACAAGGTCAGGAGTGGACTCATCACGACTGAGATAATAGGCCTTAAGCGAGGCCTATTAAGTTAGTACCAGGGCTAGAACTCACAACAGCCGTAATCGCCGCAGCCAACCAGTGTTCTATTCTCTTAATATACACGGCATTTCCTGAAATTAGTATTGGGGTCAAAGACTATATATATATATTTTCAACGAAATCTATTAGTCTACCGTAAACTGTGATAGCTTGAAAAATAATTAAGAAAGGCTTTAGGCTTTTTTAGGCTTTTAGAAGGCGTTTGAAAATAAAAAAGACCGTTCCAATTATGATTTTATTCTCCGAGCAAGAAGTTTCAAATTAACATTACCTTCATTCGGAGACACCTTTAGACAGGGACACACAAAAATTCTGAAAGAGTAATTTGTCCACAAGCATCATTATTCCGAAATTCCAAAATTTCGAAAGAAAAATTCCAGTCAACGAAAATTTTGACGTAGATTATTTGGTATATGCAAATAGGTTAGGTAAGTATAATATCCGGGAAAATCACAGAGCGGAACATGAAATTCGAACAAATTAATCTTCGAAACTGTGTAGAATAAATATCTAAGAAAATTCCAACTATTCGCATCTAGGATTGGTGCCGTGACCAGGATATCCTCTCCTCCTCCCCTCGAACTTTCATTCATAGACCTCATTTTACGGTTATCTCGAGGTCAAACTAAACCAAGGAAGAGTTGAGGGGAGATTGGAGATAAATGAATCGCTCACTCGATTATATGTTTATATTTATATTGTAGGCAGCGGGAAATATGCTTGTAAAACATTAGTGCAGAGCATTACACGTTAACAAGCACGGGACTTATTTCAATCAACTTGTAGAACTAAGTCCTTGAACCTGAGAACTTCTCACGGAAAATTTATGGTCGATTTTTAATTCCTAGAATCAAATGGAACACAGGTCACCTTTGCTTGTGCATACTCGTAGAAAGAACGTAGCGACATTTAACAAATGGAAAAAAAATCTTGTGCTTATCTTAGACAGACTCAAATGTGACTCCGGAATGGTTCGTGTAATATACAAAACGGCTGTGGCGTCGCCAGTTCTAAGCTTGAACTTGAATTGATACGCTGCCGTGACTATAATTTTATAAATACCACTATATTTTTCCACAAGCACTACCTACTGTATAAAATGTACCTACCTAACAAATAAAAAGTCCAAATGTCAGATCTAGTTAAGAGACAAACTAGAGATCGATACTGAATATGCATCGATAAAACATTTCACTTACCATAACACTAGTCAAGTCGTTACAAAGTCAAATAACTGTTTTTTAAAACTCATAGTCATAGATTGGTTTTTTTTATCAATCCTGTTGATTTTATGTACCAGGTTGATATTTGTTACTCGATGACACAAACACATATAGGTTTATGTATCAAGAAGGCCGAAGATCGAAGATTCATTCAATGTTAAATAGAATCCGTATAAAGTTAAAAGCGTCAGATAATAAATATCGACAATATGTTAATCACTATTCATCGGATTATAATTTTCCCTATGATTAAATATCGCGTTTCTGGCGCCATCGATATAACCGATACATCAACTTATTGCTATTAATATTTATTTCACATACTATAATCATCTCCACTAGCCATACTTGAAGCTTAATCTGTAATGAGAATTTTATGCAACGTCAAAATTATACCGTAAACTTATGATTTGGAGAAGCATTATTCTTAATCGAAAAAATTACCGATTCACACTTTAATAAGGTATTAACTGTATTTATTTGGTAATTATTTAGGCTCTGGGCGAGTTCGTAAAGGTGTTTAAATGTACTTATAATTTACAATAATAAGGATTCACTTAGACGTATTATGGATCTTATATGAAAGTTTTTAATACTACGACATTTCACGGAATTAAAATGTGATAAGTTTCGTAAGGGCTTCCAGAGTCACGAACATGACACTATAAACGCCGAAAATTACAGCTGTACTTTTTTTTCATTGAAATTATCAATGAAACTTGGAAATTCCTAAAACCTAGACAGACTCTCCCATGCCAATATATAATGCAAGAATGACAAACGTTTGCGATATAGGTACTCGATGTTTGGAGCCATTAGGCAACTCAAAGCTAATCCGAAAAATAAATAAGACAAATTACACCAAATTATTTGCCCACTCTCGTATCACGTTCGAACAATCCCTAGAAATTTTAACTTTAGGTTAACTGAACTAGGCCGAATTTCGAACAAGTCCGGGTAATAAAATAGTGATTTGGGAAATTATCTCGAAACTGTCCGATATGACACACCACTTTCTATGTTCGCACTCAGAATTCTAACACTTTCGCGGCGTGTTAACTATCTCAGTGGTAAATCGATTATTTGAATCGGTAACGCCCGGAACCTAGAATAATCGATGACCTTGTTAATATTTTTTTGGTCCATTTTAAAGAGACAAAAAGGACATATACCACATGAAGATACTTTCAAAACGACTTGAACGGCTTTTACGATATTATTAAATTTTAACTATATATATAATTACGTCAAACAAAACAGTATTTTAAGCCGTATAAAAATCATTGTACAGGAACATGTTTGCAATTAACGATATAACTTGTATGTTTTTGTACAAACCGGGGTGATGAGAAACCGCAGGGTGAGTAGAAATATTCAAATGGCTTTTCTTTCAATTGTCCTATACAACCCGACATAAATAAAAAAGGTAATAATGAACGAATGATGAATTTGTCAAATACCTCATAAGTCATAATTATACAAGTATACAACTGCTATTTTAAGATTCCTTAAACCAATTTCTAACTTTGTTACTTTCATGATACTTACTTCAATCATATTGCTGGGAAAAAAAACAGGATAATAGGTTTTTATTCCTTATCTACAGCCAATACCGACGTGGATATAACTTTTTTTGCATAATATTACACATACTTTGCGTATTGAAACGTATAAATAATATTTTTATGCAGAAACTATCAACTAATATTACCTATCCGAATCTGTGCCACATGAAAAATAAAGACAAATAAAACTACCTACGGTGGCTGAATATATATCAAAAACCTAATTATGACAAACGTTATATTATGTGAAATATAGTTATAGTGCGTCGAAAATATTTATACACCAAGATTAAGTAGATTAGTGACAAAAAATAATTCAATAAATATCAGTAGATATTTTTGTCACTTCTGGGCTTCACCTACAATACTTTAACTGTACATTTTTTCCTACTGTTAAGGGTGTATAAATCGATCCGGTATATTTTCACTTCGGTTTAGAACTCAACAATTATTTTTCAAACATGCATAGGTACTTATTTGACGTTGTTCTATTTGTCTCTCGACAACAGAATATAAATACGATAATTATATTTATACTTTGTTGCAAGGTTCAGGTTAAAGTACAGGTTCGGTGCTATGGAACTTCAAGGCTTTTATTTATTACTTCACTAGTGCACGATTACACACGGGTGCGCGTTAAAAAGAGTTTACCCCCAAGCGACTCTCGGTGCTCTTGCGGGTGGGTACTTTTGACACTCTACAAATTATAGTATCTGTTTTACTTGCCACTTCACTTCATGAATATTTATAACTTAATTAATATTCCGAAGATATATTACGTGAAAACATGTTAGTGTTAAATCGCACTGTTATTAATAAAAATCTGCTTTCAATTTCGAATTCTTATGCAATTAGCTATAAATGGCGAAAATGTTGTGTATTCAATTTATGAAACTATATGTGCACTTATTTTTAGACTATTTACGAAAGTATTTCGTGGTGAATAATAAAAAAAAATACCTACTTCATTAGCAAGTTTTTTTTTTTTTTTTCTACGTATATATTACGACCGGTTAGCTTAGTGGGTAGTGACGCTGCCTACGAAGCTGGAGGTCTGGGTTCGAATCCCGGTAAAGGCAAATATTTGTGTGATGAGCATGAATATTTGTTTCTCAGTCTTGGATGTTTTCTATGTATTAAATTATTTGTATCTATTAAATAGATCGTTGTCTAGTACCCAAAACACAAGCCTTATTGAGCTTAACATGAGGCTGGTTCCATTTATGTCAAGATTGTCCACGAATATATATGTATATATTTTGTTTATATTAGGATTTTACTAAAATGTATTATTAAAAAAATACCATTATGATAATCTGCATAAATTGAAATCGAAAAAAATATCATAAAAACCTTTCATTAAGAATATAACGTATTCTTAAATTTTAATAACATATGCTGTATTTGCTTACATATTTTTCTTTTTAATTTACATATTTTTAATCACAAAAAAAAGTTGTAAAAATGTCTCTCTTGTTCCTCCCCAGAAATGCAAATCTGACCGAAAATTCATAAATAAAACTCACCAAAATTTGCACAGCATAAAACCACAGAATATCACTGCAACAACACAACACTCGCGACGCGCGCGGACACTCACGCGCTAGTGGCGCGCTGCGCGCGCGCATCGCGTTTTTACGCGTGCCGCGGGGTGCACTTTCGCTCGCGCGCAGGGCTAAGGGTGCAAATCTGACGCTATAAGGCCGGCCGCACACTGAACGGATTTCAGTCACTTAATCATAATCGGAATCACTGAAGAGCCAATAAAGCGGTACTCTTTGTGTAGAATTTCTACCAAAGATTGTAAATTTATTTTATCTTGAGTGACCGTTTAGGTACTGGATTCAGTGACTGATTCCGACTAGGTATGTGGGGCCAGCATAAAGGCCTTATTCTGGATCGCGCTGTTCACGTATTACGATTAGATTGGAATTATGATGGTGGTGCATGAACTCACTCACACAATAAATGTATGTTATGATTTAGCACAAGCGAGAGCGAACCAACCAGTGAGACTCCTGTATAAAAAGAGATGTGTGCCCAGTAGTGGGATAATTACTATTGATGGTGGTTGACATATGGTTTAACTGCTATTTATACTAGTCTATCTGGGTCTATATCGGGTGGCATAAAATTGTTGGTCCTACTATTTTGTCGCATACCAACATTATGCCGAATAACGTATGGCATAAACATTGTTGTGCATATTTTTTATTTGCCGAAATTGTTGTTCCTAATATCGATGATTACTAATATTTAATGTTCTAAAAATATTGTGCATACATTTTTTTACGCATATATATCGATTGTCCTAAATATTTATTGTCCGAATCTAAATGCAGGTTGGATCTGGTCAGAATTGCCTATTTAAATTACTTATGACCCGCCCTCATGTCGACGGAGCCCCGCTTCGCGGAGCCCCTATTTCTGCTCTAACCCTAACCTAACCGACCTAAAACAGAGTTCGCTTGTGTGTGTTGTTTGATAGCCGTGTGGCGAGTCGACGCCAGTGTCTTTTTCTGGTCTGAGGGACACAAGTGAACCCTAAACCTAACCAACCTAAAACAGAGTTCGCTTGTGTGTGTTGTTTGATAGGCGTGCGGCGAGTCGACGCCACCCCGCTATGCGGGGTGTCAATTTCTGCTCTGAGGGACAAAAGGCAACTAACGAACCTATCTAATTGCCTAATACTTGAATAACCTAGGACCCGCCCCAAAAGGAAACTAAGAGCTCAAGGAAGCTCAGAGTTTAAAAATAGTATAAAATTTAGGAAAAAAATAGTATAGGTGGTGTAATTTTAGCTAATTTAATAATAGGCAAAATAATTACTATGACAATGAAAATTAGGACTATTACTTTTTAGGTAATTCGATGTTCGAGTAATCAATATTAGGATAAACATACCTTAGGGTTTAGAACTTTTAAATGTGTATGCGCAAAAATGAATAGGCTAAATAAGTAGTATGCCACTCAACATTATGCCAAACATTATCGGCCAAATTTTTTTAGGACGATCAACATTATGCGATACGATAGGCACCCAGTCTATCCATATAAATATTCCAAAGAAAAATACGCGTTCTTCAAATAGCATGAACATGGACTATTTATTTTATACGGACGGAAGGACTATTTATTTTATACGGAGGTTATATTTTATCCCGCCGCAGGGGCAGCTTGTATTTCATAAATTTGATAACTGTTAGACCATAATATATGTTTGGCTTTAGAGGTGAAAGAAATAAGAAAATATGCAGACGGCAAGTTGAAACTGCAATCGAGAAATTTTCATACGATAACGTGCGAGTTCTTTTAATTTATTGAATATTTCGAGACAAGCCTTTTTTGAGTTTAATAATTTTTACATATAGTATATTACTTTGTAGCGAAACCCAGCTTTCTAATCGCACACAAATACTGGAATAAGCAGATACCATTAAAAGCAAAAAACATCACCAATTATTAATATGGCAAACGGATGAGTATCCCCAATCATAAAATAATAATTAAAAGTGTTGATTATAGAGCAGATAGAAGAATAATTCCCTAGGGAACTGAGGTTTATAACCAATGCTTATCGCTTTATTATTTTATCCCGAGTCTTCCTACCTACGCCATTAAGGGCTGAGTACTGATACTACTGATTAAATCTTTACGAGTATTTTTATACCACCAGCTATGAGATTCACTACCCCCGCTCAAGTCACCCCGAGTTTGATTTGACCCGATATCCGTAACAATTATGCGTAAACCGAAGTCAGACTTAATTGGTTACAGGCAAACCAATAAAGTCTGACTTCGGTTTACGCAGTTCGGTTTGGTCGAAAGGTTGGCAATATTAGCATTACCAGCCAAGCTGCAAACAAACAGAACTCTTCAGTTTTCGGTCTGAAGCTACGCGAAACCGGTCACAATTGGGTACTTTCCTCATTTTTAGGGTTCCGTGGCCAAATGGCAAAAAACGGAACCCTTATAGATTCGTCATGTCTGTCTGTCTGTCTGTCCGTCCGTATGTCACAGGCATTTTACTCGAAAAGTATGAGGTGTGTTTAAATAAAATTTTGAGTATAGGTGTATTTTGTTAGCCGCTACATAGTTTTGTAATTAAATTCCTAAAAAATTTTTTTTTTAGTGGTGCACATTAATCTCAGTGAAAAAATTTTTTTTCATTGCATGCCCACGTGTGGCACATCAATCGATAGGCCTTTCAAAATAAATATAAGTTTAATCAGCAATTTTTTGATGAAGTGAATAGAGTCGGAGATAATCGCCCCGAAAATCACTAAAATTGTGTCCCCCCCCCTCTAATTTTTGAACCGTGTATTTTAAAAATCATGGGCATAGGTTTTATTAAATTCTTTCAGCGAAAATTGTTTTGAACAACATCCGTTCAAAGGTTTTCGAGATATTTCTAAAAAACTGCCTTCGTTTAAGAAAAGGACGTAAGTGCCGTAAGATTTCAGTAACGATACGACCTTTTTAATAGGCACGGAACCCTTCGTTGTGCGTGGTCCGACACACACTTGGCCGCTTTTTTAGGGTTCCGTAGTCAACAAGAAACCCTTATAGTTTCGCCATGTCCGTCTGTCCTTCCTCGGCTTAGCTCAGTAACCATTATTACTAGTAAATTGTAATTCGGCATGGGTATATAAATCAATCACGCCGACAAAACAGTACAATAAAATCTTGAGAAAAAATATTTTTTTAGGGTCCCCTACACCTAAAGCGGGGATGTATTTTTTTTCTCGTTAACCCCATGGTGTGGGCTATCGTTGGATAGCTCGTTCAAGAATATTATGGGTTTTCTAGAACCATTTTTCAAATCAGTGATAATTTTGCGATATATTGAGCTTTAAAGCCCTAATTTTTTTTCGAGTCATGTGAGGTCGCGGGAGTCCGCTGGATGCGGGTGGCGCAGGACCGGTCATTATGGCACTCTTTGGGGGAGGCCTATGTCCAGCAGTGGACGTCTTTCGGCTGATATGATGATGATGATATAAATACATATGACTGACGGTTCCGACCGGCTCCGCCAAGAAGGAAATGTCCATTATTAATTGATTATCTAAAAGCCAAGATGGCAATAAGATGATGATTTGCTCAGTGAACGTGGCACAAGCAGCATTTCCTACCTGCATCTTCTGTTTACTACCATTTAGTAGAACCGTCGATTTGTCCAGGATCCCATGATCAGATCTTAATCTGATGACCATGGAACCACAAAGGAATGATACCATTAAAAGAAAATAAAGAATTTTGCAAATCGGTCCAGGCGACTTCGAGTAACAAAAAAAGATTCCGACGAATTGATGAGGCCTCCGTCCTCCTCTTCCGAAGTCGGTTAAAATATAAGACCCACAATATTATACATTTCGATGCTAGTGCGGAAAGTATGTCATTACGTCACGAGTACCGAGATAAAATGTAATACAGTTGAAAAATAATGAAGTTGTTCAATAATATTTTTTTTAATACAGTTCTATCGTATTTATTTTTTATTGACATCATAATTAATGGTACAATTTGTACAATTATTGAGTGGGAAAAGTGAAAAGCACTAGTTCAGGAAAACCAACTTTCCGCATGCTAAACAGCTACGTAAAGTAGTGCTTTTTGAGCAACTGTATTAAAAAAGTTCTTTTTCAATACTCACTCATACTCTGAAAGTAAACTGTGGTTTACCTAACAAGCGGATTGCAAAACTGCCTCTACGTATGAATCTCGACTTTTTCTAGCTGCTCGTAGGATGACAGACAGTCGATTGTGTTCTTAGCAATGAGCCGTTTGATTATTTGTTTATGGAATCGCTTTGGCGGTAAGAAAATAAGATAGAAGAGCAAACACGAGCCTTAGCGCATGCCTGCATCTTTTAATTTAGTATTTATTTAATTATGCAAACTCCACTTACTAGCATAACACACTAGAGGATTTAGGTAGGGGGGAAAAAGGACTGTAATTGGGGTGACTTTGACCTTTTAGTTCTAATACACTATTAGGTAACGATTTTTGCAATAATTTGAAAGTAAAAACATCTAAATGGATCAGAATAACTAAGAATAATGCTCCTTTTATCCTATACTTTTAAACGAGCAATATTTGTATATATATGTATATGTATTTGAAATCACGTTTTTGAAAACGGCTCTGACGATATCGATGAAATCGGGAATATAGGGCTTAACGGGGGCGAGAAATCGATCTAGCTAGCTAGGCCTCACGTTTGGGAAAATTCGTTATCGCAGTCTTTTCACGAATTTCACCCGAGCAGAGCTCGGCCGCCCAGGGATAACAATATATTAAGTCTGTTCAAGTAGATATGTTTGAAGTCAACCTACATCAAAAACAGAAGAAGGCAGTTGACATAAAATTTTCAATGACTACTTTTATTGATCGCTTTATCATTAAACAACGCGGGTTAATCCGCCACAATTACCCGTACCTACGTAAAAACTAAATTATCTCCCTTTTAACGAACCTTCACCAATTTGACGTCAAAACTAGTAGGCAATCAATAATGTTATAGGCCTCATTAGCCCGTATTAATGTAAAATAAACCGCCGTCTTGCCACATAAAAAGCGCTAAAGCGTGGCCAGGGTAATTATGCAACACAGTTTCAGTTCGTTGATCAGTGTTCCGCTGTATCTTTATAATGCCGGTTTACAGACCCTATAAGATGGTTCGCCGCCAATCCTATTAAGATCTTAATAAGTTTATCTTTTATAAGCAGGGCGCCGATTTCTTATAAGATTTTTAAAAGGGGGATATTCTCGATCTAACTTTAGGATCGACGTTTGTGGTTTCAGGACAGAATGGTTAGTTAGATCCTAAGACTATTCCGTATTCCAGTGAAGATTAGAATTTTTTTGCGCTTATCGTCATGTGATTTCAAGAAAACCATTTTAACACGCAAAAACATTAGTATTGTTATGCTTGAAAAGCACTTAATAATCTAAATATGTAAAACTAGTTCAATATTTATCGTTGATACTTGTATCCCAGATAAACGTAGAGGAGTTTGTCCGTTAATATTCTAATGTTATATTATATGGAATAAGGTATAGCTTGATCCGTTTAGGTAATCAGATGAATGTTAAGAAATAGGAACCTAGTGGTCAATTCTCATTTTATTTTGCATCTTAGACCTATAGCCTAGAAAACGATTACCACCAAAACAAACAGGTTATCGGTGAAAACCAGAACTTGAAATTATTATAAATTTATGTGCGGTTTTCCCGTTACTCAAATTGAGTTAACACTTATTAGTTTACCAGGGCTGTGTTGGAAATTAATATTACCCCGCACAATTCATTTTGCAATATTTTACAACAAAATGTTACTTTCCCATTTCGTTTTCTAAATTAAATGTCAACAGTTAAATTGCAAAAGTATTCTTATTCTGCCATGCTGTTAAAATAGCTCAAGTCCAGGAGAGTGGCTATTGCTATAACGTACTAACTCTTTTAGTAATTTGGTGGTATTTAAGTGATAACGTACAAACTCTTTTAGTAATTTGGTGGTATTTAAGTGTTAGTATTCACTAACACAATGTTGACAGTGTCCACAATGTTGACAGCAATCATTAGGAAGACATTTCATAACTGTATGGAGAATCTTGAACTGTTGTCATCATTAACCCAAACTTAATCAATTAAGACGAACAAACTAATGTCTTGCAAATCATCACTGAATGAGAAAATGGTAAAGTAACTGCATTATTCTAAGTACAGTCAGCAGCGGAAGTAGCTACACGTATGTAGAGGTCACAATGATTTTATGTTATTGATACTAGCTTCTGCCCGCGACTCCGTCCGCGTGGAACTCGTTTATATCGTAGCTCCATACAAACTTTCACCCCCCATTTTAGGGAAGTGGGGGGTTATAAAGAGACAAAAAGTAGCCTATGTCACTCTCCATCCCTTCAACTATCTCCACTTAAAAAATCACGTAAATTCGTCGCTCCGTTCTGCCGTGAAAGACGGACAAACAAACAAACACACACACTTTCGCATTTATAATATTAATATGGATTGCTTTATAGCCGGTTCCAAAAATCAATCCACCGATAGTTTTCCTTACCAACAGTTACATTTTGACACATTTTCTACGGGTAATCTGTCAAAATGTAACTGCCGGTAAGGAAAACTATCGGTGGATTGATTATTGGAACCGGCCATGAGTCGCTACCAAGTAGGTTCAAGATATGTTACAGATTTAATTCAAAAATATTTTTTTTCGTTTTGGTTGGGTGCTTAAAACTTTCTAATACTTACAGAATCTGTATTTTTTTGCAATAAACTACTCTTAATTTGAGATTCTAAGCAAAGTAGGTGCTTTAGTTAGTGAGTTATATGTTATAGTTAGTGGGTTTATATGTTGGGTAGAATAACTTATGAAAAGTACCTACTTTTCCCCCAAATGCACAAGTGAAATTAATATTCATAAAGCGAAGTTCTAATGAACACTAAAACGCAACTATATAATACAATTGCAACCAATTAGACATAAAACGTAGCTTAATTATAGGGTAAACATCGACAGGCTTTAAACTTGTGGTAATTAAGGGCGCTTACGTCATTATGTGAGTTAATACAATTGAAATAACACATTTTATGTGGCGCAGACGCATCTTCAGTAAAATCTGACTTGCCGTGACAGTTATAGTTAAGGGCTAATTAACATCGTATGGGTATCAAGGAATCAATGAATACGTTTATTTCAGAACCAGGTCCTTATTGGTTACTAAATATCATCTTATCTTCAATATCTTCATATAACGTTAATTATTTAACAAAAACAAGTGTGAATTCTGAGACAAAATAATGATAAATCATTTATTTCTAGCATCATAGAGGCTTATACAAGAAGATTAGAAAAACACACAAATACAAATTATAATTCAGTAGAATTAAATTGGCAAACAAAACTAAGACAAATTGGAGATAATTTAATAGACTTAAGATTGATTATAAAATTTATAAAACTTGCAATATGTGTTCTTAGTTTGCTCTATCCAAAAAATCTGCCCCCCCCCCTAACATCAAAGAGACCCTATGGATGTACCATAGGTAATTTAAAAGTTACCATATAACCACTACATTATTTCACTACACTTACTCGTAATATAGGTAACAGAAAAATGCAAGTATATTCTAAGGTCTGAATAATTCTGAAGTTCGCTTGCTTTCCAGGCCATAGGTCTTCGGCCATCCGGATAGACGTCTGCAAGTTTCCTTCGCAGATTTCCTTCGCTGCGTCGGTCCAACAGGTAGGTGTTCTTCCATAGCTCATTTACCTTCTGCGTGTCCCATATCTCAGAATAGACCTATGTCTAATCAAACTTTAAGCTTGCTAGTTACAAAGTATTTCGTTTCCCTCGGATACAATCGCTTTTATTAATTCAACAGCCTGATGGAGATAACAAAATCACGAACGCCTTGAGAATCCACGGGTACCAATAATACGGGCTCTACGATGGCTGCGCGCACGCACTTTGTTAAATATTGTATTTGCCAAGTCGTTTCATACCCGCTATCTACACAAATGAACTCACTTTTTTCTTTAGTTTATACCATCCTCAGAACGAGGGTTATGTTTTTAGAGCGTATATTTTACCTACCTTATTTTTGGTTTTACAAATTGTTATTGACATGGGTAATGTACATATTACTTTATGGTGAAATAAATAAATAATAAATGTGTGGACAAGAATAATTTTATTTCACGGTTTGATGTATTTTGACATAAGAGGTCTTGTTATAGATTCACAGGACAAGGGGTAATAGGGGTAACGCATTGAATACATGGTCTCCGAGGTAAACTGCCAAATTGGACAAAGAACATTCAGGGTCATTCGCGACACATGCGTCAGAGGGTTACGGGCGCTTTTCGCTGCATATGGAAATTAACCTGCTACGGGTTACGACTTAGCGCTACGAGCGTAGCAGTAAATTAGTTAACACATTCACTGCCCAGAATCGCTATGCGCTACGTTCGTAGTCGATCCCGTGGTTTTCCCGGTAAGTAGCGGAAAGTGGCCACGGCTTAGGCGCTCGCTAGGCACGTTCCTGGCAGTGAAAGTGGTAATTATACCTCTGTGACACTGGCTTAATTAGAAACATTGGTTTAGTTACAGTCAGGGGTAGTAACGTACATAATTAAGGACGTAATTCTGTACAGGACTCTATTGTCAATGTGTGTATAGATATTTATCTCCTTCTTTATGTACGTATATTAATATCCCCGAGTTTTATGTGCACGTTTGTATGGCGACCGGCAACATGAATCAAATGAGCATGGTTACAGAAAATTGTAAGTATATCCACTAATTAGACGGTTATATGAGGTTTCTAGATTTGATCCATAGAAGAAACAGACTGTGTCAGGATGTATGGGCACGCGAGCGAGATGCGTGATAATACGAACAAGTTTTTTTCTTTGAAAAGGTTTACAAAACCGCCATCATGCAAAAACATTAATCGTCTATTCAACTTAATGTAAATCATGTATCTATAAATCGCATTGGAATAACTCTAAAGCCTCATCGACACTCGTAAAAAACTCCTTGCATTGACTCTGCAGTCTGCACTGCACCCTATTGAAAAATTATCAAGTCGAACGCAACTCCCTAGATGGGCAAAACCGCCAAGGATTCTCACAAACTTATGCCTTTCTTATATGGAGTACAGGGGCGTTATTATTACTAACATAATGCAGAAATAAGCAGGTAAGGCTAAGTATTTACAGTTCGGCCGTATTAAAATAATTGTAGTGCGTCTGCTGTTCATGAATGAAACAACTAGTCACGACTCTGCAATGATAAAAGTTGGAGCGTATTCTGATTCAGGCTTACTTTAACGAAACTTTAACAGAATCGGTTAAAGAGTCCGCAAGAGCCTAGACGCTTGTCGCCTCCCCGTACGTACAGAACAGACGTAGTTTGGCTCTCATTTGAGGACGGGGAACTGGGATAATATGAAGCTTTGTATTCAAAATGGGAGCCGCCATATATAAGGTCGCAATTTAGTTTTCGGTGCTAGAAAAGAAGTTTGGTATGTAGAAGTTCTTGTCTCTATTTTTTTTTATTATAATTAGCGCTTCCTGCAGGTCGATCACGTAACGCATTGTACGCGCGTCAGATCTAAATGTCACTTTTTATATGGAAAAATTACAGTTAAATTACTTGATACCCTGGGGTTTAAGACCCTGTAAAAGTATTTTTTTTCTTGGATACTATATGATGGAAATGAGAATTTTCTTGTACGGTCGAGGAAATTGAATGTTTGGCACATGTCAACTCTATTAGAATGACGTTAAGGTCCAAAAGTGCTAAACATTCAATTTCCTCGACTGTACCTACCTACTTCTCGTAAATGGACGCTTGGGTATATTCTGGCTGGCATTCATAACCCAAATGCATTTCAATATGTTAACGTCACACCCGGGCGTAAGTTGGCAATAAGGCATAAAGTGGCGACGAAGATGAAAAACGGGGGGTAGTAAAGAAAGCCTTAGACCGCATATTTTACAGTCCTCGGTAACTTAGTATTGTTGCATTCTTCCAGACACGCTATCTCTCGCGTGTGTCATTATTAACGAGTACTAAGTAGCATAATAGTACATTACGTACCTAGGGCGGTGAATTCGTGAATGCCCCAGATCGCAGGTGTGAAGGGAGATTTGCCGCTGCGCCCGTGGGCGGTAAATCTCACTTACCGCCCGGAGCGACGTAAAATAATAAACATCGCGAAGTCCATTTCACAAAGTCTTGTAACTTGGTATACAAGCGCAATTCTCGTTTAAACTCCTTTTATCAAAAAGAGACTTCCGCTTGTATTCCAAGTTACAAGTGGTTGAGGACTAAGCTCCAAGACTAGTAGGTAGTATGATACATTTTATCGTTATTTTACGTGACGTTTCCTGCAAATGAAATTAAAAAAAAAATTAAGGCAGTAGTGTTATTCTATTGTAGTAATTTACCAGCTTCCAGAATCAGGCGCCAGTAATCGCTGATCCGATATCTTTGTTGCCCATTCATTGACTCTTCACTTTCATCCGACTCCATTAGTTTCAATTACAATGATATTAGCGCTTTTTTATGATAGATCATTAAGGCTATTTAGTTGTCTTGCTTGCTTGCAAATTAAGCGAGTTTTAAGTTTGGATCGCGGGTTATGTAAGTATTGTGCTTGGTGTGAAAGTGATTGTTGATGTGGTTTTAACTAACGATTATATGGACTTAATACACCCTCTATCATCATCATCATCATAACAGCCGAAAGACGTCCACTGCTGGACATAGGCCTCCCCCAAAGAGTGCCAAAGTGACCGGTCCTGCGCCACTTAAATCATCTGCCTCCAAATTTTAGTTTCGCAGAAAATAGCGTTTGTAATTTTAAAATATTCGGAATAATTATGGTTTTGGACAAATGACTATTCGAAATTTTTCTATGTTCCCATTTATTACCTAATTTACCTACAGTGAAAATGCCTAGTCTAGTCTACATGTCACACAGATCACTTGGTTTAACAACGATAGCAGAGTTGGGCACTCAAGAATAAAATCATTATTTGAATAAGAATACGCATGAATAAAATCATGTTGATTTTATTCCCGTCAAAGTTATTCAAATAATTTCGCCGTGAATAATTCTTATGTTAGAAAATTGAATGAAGTTAAGTTATTTTTATTCAAATAAATCTAATCATGATTTTTTATTTTAACTAATATACCATGAATAATATATGAATGTAGTTCGGTCGGATACTCGGGGATAAACACGACGCATTTGGTAATTTTGGTATCGGTATAGAGGCACTAGTATGACTAGTAGAATCTTGAATGTAGTTTAATTTATACCTATTGTATATGTCTGTGGATCGTGGAACTCCTTAATGGCTACTTGTATAGCCCTCGAGTTTGGGCTTATTTGGTTTGTTTTGAACGATAGAACCAACATATATTATAAGAACTACTGCAGCGATCAGTAATGTACATATCAAGGAGCAGAACCACCAACAGCTTTCTTCGCAGCAGATCAGTCTTTCGCTGTCAATTATCATAACTTCAGATACTAGTAAAACATAACTTTAGCGATGGCCACTTTTCGCAGCGATACAAACGTACGACATGGCTATCACAGGACGGCACTCGAGCTGTGTCACTGCGGTATAGACTACCCGCCTCTTTGTAAGCGTTCTATTTTTAAAGAGACGTATAATCTAGCTCGCGGGCCGTGTTATGATAGCCATGTCCTACTAAACATCATCATGTGATACTAAATCGCGTTGGTAGCGCTGAGTTAGTTAGTTGTACTGGGCGTTTCCGCAAGTCGACATCCAGTGTGCCTATTTTGCGTGAATCGGTGGGGTAGCGCTACTCTAACCACCCTAGCTCCTCCAGAAAGTTTGTGAGTGCCTTGGTGTTGCTAATTGCGTCCCATAGTGTGTCCGGAGACCCTAGGTGTTTTTTCCTGTATACTTCTACCTGCTTATGGTAGCGCTGAAAAGTCGCCGTGTGTTGCTCTTAGCTACGCAATCACCTCTATTCTTTCATTTAGATCTGTTTCGCATTTCAGTATGCTTCGTGTGACGTGCTAATGCCACGGAATAAAAAAGCACTTTCCTACATAAGGTAGTAAACTAAAATCAAAGCAATTACAATTGCAGTTCTACCCGCCGCTGTGACCGGGGGTGCAACGTGTACCTTTATAAAACAAATACAATTTATATGGACGCTCCACACCCCGCTCACAGTGGTGGTCATCGTGTCCTGTTTGAGACTAGATGTTTCAAATGCCAGCAGTTTGGCCATGCCGCTAAGACATGTATGCGAAAACTCGGACCATAGCTTATGTAAGGAAAATGCTTTTAGTTACAGATTTCTACTCACATATTGTACATGATATTGTAAATTATTATACTATTTGTTTTCTTTTGGCCACGATTTTGATCAACATTTTTGGTGAGAGCCACGTAACGAGCAACATTAGTTGAAAAGTAAATAATAAATACATATAATAAAAAAGTTTAAATACCGCAAAGATCATTATCGAGTTTATAATTATATTGCTCTATATTTACCTACGGAACAAACATTCCAAACTTAAGTTTCGTATCTTTTATGAGTTCGTAAGCGAAATGGTAGCATAAGGCTAAGGTTGCAATACTGGCGATTAACCTACAGAACCATATCCAACCAGGGTCACAACAAATCGGTGGCTCCCTTATCGGGTCGTCGGTTTCATACCTGATTGCCGATCTGGAAAAAGAAAAAAAAACTAGGATATATGTTAAACACGAATCGTCAAAACACAAGGAAAATGTAGAAATATATATGAGAGATGAGGCTATCCGCTGCTGCGGCGCTACCACGAACTTCGAAAGTCGAAGTTCGTAATACATGCATCCCTGTCACTCGAGTAAGGGAGTGCGATAGAGATGGAAATACCCGAACTTCGACTTTCGAAGATCGTGGTAGCGCCGCAGATCCAAGGTAACCGATATCACCCTCCCAATCGCTCGCTAAACTTAAGGTGGATGTCACACTGCGCCGCATCTCCGGACGGAGGTGCGTTTCTCGTTGTATGCAAGTACCTCAGGCCCCGTATCATAGTCGGCCTTATCACGCGATAAGTGACAAGATAGAGCGTCAGTCTCGTTCTATCGAACGGTGTCAGCCAGTGACGGACGCTCTATCTTATCACTAATCGCGTGATAAGGCCGACCATGATACGGGGCCTGTTTGTATATAAATTCCGTATGGTACGGCACACTGCACCGCACCTCCGTCCGGCGAAATTTGTATACAGCTCCGCATCTCCGGACGGAGGACGGCGACGGACGACGGAGCACTGTGACGACCGCCTTAGTGGCTGTAGGCGGGGAACATTGCACTTCAAACCGATACCCGTTTGGGCGGAAAAGTTCTCGAGAGACGACAAGTACGTGGTCAGCCGGGAGGCACAGCGTGGGTGACCTGGTAATGGGTCAAATGACGTCCAAGACTCAGAAAGAAATATTCACGCTAATCACACAAATATTTGCCCTTACCGGGACTCGAACCCAGGACCTCCAGCTTCGTAGGCTTGGAAGGTCTGCGGCGCTACCACGAAAAACGAATCTCGAAGATCGTATCTCTATCTCTGTCGTTAGAGTACCATAAAACATAAGTGCGTTAGAGACGGAGATATTCGAATTTCGTAATTCGATTTTTGTGGTTACAGCTCTGAGGCTCTAATATAAGTTTTACCGAAACGAAACTTTACGATCGCGTTTGCGTTTTACCCTCAATTGGTACGGCATTTGACAGCTAAACGCGAACGCGGTCGTAACGTTTTGTTTCGGTAAAACTTATACTAGAGCCTCTGAGCTATAACTACGAACTTCGAAATTCGAATTTCCATCTCTATTACCCATCGCCCTCACAATATCCGAGTGACAGGCTCAAACTTCAAGTTTCGATTTTCGTAGTAGCACCCCAGATGGTAGTCGCATTGGTAAAGCTAGTGCCTACGCCTAATCTTCGGATTAGGCGCCAATTTGGACCCCGGGCTCGTGTAGGGCATTACCGAGAAAAACGAGAGGATAAATAAATATATGAAATAAATGAATTTTATTCTGCAAGTAGGCCGTAATGGCACTTTTACAAGTCAAAATTCTACCAGCGTTTCTGAAAAAGAAGACCACTGCTGTTAAGAAGAAACGCCGAAACAAACTCAATAGTCAGTAATTTTTTGCCAAAAAAAGCTTATTACAATGATAGTTCTTAACCTACTTAAAATAAGTCAAACTGAATATGAATACAAAGAAAAAAAACATCTACAAGAACACATGTCCGAATAAGCTATATTAATGATTAAGATATTTTGGGCTCTGGTTTGGGCCAATCATTTCTGTCAGTGAGAACCCTGCAATAAGCCTTTGACATCAATGTTTTTAGGGTTCCGTAGTCAACAAGGAACCCTTATAGTTTCGCCATGTCCGTCTGGCCGTCCGTCCGTCCGTCTTCGGCTTAGTTCAGTAACCATTACTACTAGAAAACTGTAATTCTGCATGGGTATATCACGATTCACGACCATCAATCATGCCGACAAAACATAAGAATAACATATTGAAAAAAAAAATTTTTGGGGTACCTCCCCTACACTTAAAGTGGGGAAGTCATTTTATAGCTTGTTCAAAAATTTTATGGGTTTCTTAAAACGGGTTTCTTAAACGAAATGGCTGCTACTGGGAATCTGAAAAAAATCGTGGCAGTTGCAGTAGTACAAATAATTACCGAGTTAGTTACCGAGTAATAGTCGACCAATTTAAAATGTACTTAGAAAGGCCAACTTTCGTACAAATTCGACCGCCAACCATTTAGTTGGCGGGCGCGTGTCGATGTAACATCTATCCGCAAAACTATCTGGCCGGTCAGGTCATAAATCATCGGAATCGTGCTATCTCTTTCACACCTGCACGGCTTATGGAGCGGGCCGAGCAGCAATAGGGCAGGTAGCGTTACGCATAAAAAGGAATGTCGATAAAGTAATGAAACAAAGAATATAAATTACGTGGTGTTTTATATAACAGTATTGTATAGTTACTATCGAAATATAAATAGGTATATTGAACTATTGACATAAAGTATTACAATAAAATAAAATTTTATATAACAGTATTGTATAGTTACTATAAAACCTAAGATATAGAGTTCGTTCGCTCGTTCCGCAAACCAATGCTGTCAGTTTTTTTGCTTGTTGAAAATCAATTTTCCTTATGACATCAGGGTCTTTTTTCAACTCTTGAAACCATTTATAAACGTATAGAATAACCAGCCGAGCTTGCTGGTTAACATCACCTGTTAACTTGGTCAAATTGGTTTTGCAAAAATCTTCCATTACGCCGTAGGTTAACAGACAAAGTTCGTATAACGAATGAGTTATGCATTGTGATGTTTACCCTTTTATGTTATAGTATATTTTGTTATCAATTATTCCTAATGACTTAAATATATGCATTTCTCATTATCTACTTACCTAATCACGTATTTAGCTAATTATTTAAAAAATATCTTAAACATTTAGTATTATTCATTAAATAACTTTAAAAACAATATCAATAATGATATAAAGTGTTCGGAGTTTCGGTGGCAAATTTCACAGAGGAGGAGTGGAGTCGCCTAACTATTTTTTTGATTAAACGAATAACGATTAAATGAATAATTTTGCATAATACTCCTAATAAAATATCTTGCGAGCATTACCTACTTATACCACGATAACACAGGACTACTAATAACACAAGTATGTAGGTAAACATTGTTGAATTATTTATTTATTTTTACTTATTAAATACGTACAACATGTCACCAAAACAGTCGGGACAGTATAATGTTTGTACCTGCCGCCAATTAATGTCATACTAAGTACTTCAGGTAAATGAATAATGTATCTATTCAAATCTTAAAAAGTTAATCACAAAAACGACTCCATTATCCACTGTGTGAAATTTGCCACCGAAACTCCGAACACTAGATATAAGATTTCATTTGAAAATATAATAATTATATCGACGTTTACATTATAAGTTATCGACATGTTACACCCCTAACGGTAGCGGACGTTTATTGCCCTACCGGCCAGATAGTTTTGCGGATAGTAGTTATTATGTTATAAGAAAGACAGGCAAATACGGATACGGAACCCTACATTGCGCGTGGCCCGACACGCACTTGGCCGATTTCTTTCAAGTATTTTTTAAGAGCTGGAAAGGGTAGAGCCAAAATTTCATTAGGTAATTTATTACAAAAATGGATACATTGACCCGAAAAAGACTTGTATACTTTACGAACACGAAACTTTTTGGTTGCTATTTTATTTTTATTTCGTGTAATAAAACTATGGGTACCAGAATTTTTACAGAATGAATCTATGTTCTATGTTTTTAATGACATAAACAATATTTTGATAAATGTATTAAGACGCTCATTCTCTTGTGGTTATATACAGGATGTTAACGGGGTCATGATCCGGAATGACAAAAAGCGAATAAGATGATCATACTGAACAACCTTTCCCATGGGACCAACCACGAAATCGCAAAAAAAAAGAGCCAATTAAGAGTTAACTCTGAGTTAACTGCGATTTAATTGAGAGTTAATGTATGGAATACCTGGTTTTTTTTTGCGATTTCGTGGTTGGTCCCATGGGAAAGGTTGTTCAGTATGATCATCTTATTCGCTTTTTGTCATTCCGGATCATGACCCCGTTAACATCCTGTATAGAACGAATGGCTCTTTTTTGTAATACAAAGATTGTCTGTATGTCAGCTGCTTTACCCCAAACCAGAATTTGATATGATAATTATATAAAAATATATATACCTAGTCAGTTCGGGTATGTGCGCCACAGGGGAAAGTGCGCCCCCGGGGTAAGTGCTGATATTGATTTATATGGGTAAGGCCGTTATTTCTTGTTCCTGATTAAGCAGTTTAAATCGTCTACATTTTAATCACTTCCAGTGTGTTACGCCAATTAGCCATATAAATGGATTACTAATATTCGTAACACACTGGAAGTGATTAAAATGTAGACGATTTAAACTGCTTAATCTGGAACAAGAAATAACGGCCTTACCCATATGCCTGCATGATCAATGAGGCGCGCTTTCCCCTGTGGCGCACCATACCCGAACTGACCATATGCATACTTATATAGTATCTTAAGTATTTTACAAAATCTAAACTGGTGCGTAAGGTTAAAAATATAACTTGTATTAAAAGACACCGCTCTTCCACATACATAAACTAAAATGTATGTTACTGGACTTACACTGGTCTTTTATGTTGCTGCTGCAATGGACTCATACTTAAATATTACTGACGCAGTGCCCAAGTGCCGTCCGCCAAGTGTCTGAAAAAAAGTAAAATTATTTCATCATCATCATATCAGAAGCGGAAAGACGTCCACTGCTGGACATATGCCTCCCCCAAAGAGTGCCAATGAGACCGGTCCTGCGCCATCCGCATCCAGCGGGCTCCCGCGACCTTTACCAGGGCAACATCTTTGTCTTTTTGAAATTCCGAGTTTAAAAATGACCACCAAATCTGACAGTACCTATACGTTTCCATTTACGACGCCGAACTGAGGCAAGTTAGTGCAATTGACTTAGATGTGCCACTTTTGGAGCGCTTTTATACAAACTTGAACGCTCTTCCCAATAATTTCGACCATTTCAAAATGTCGTAAGTTTCGAGGCCTAGCTACGCATTTTTCCGCTTCGTAGCGGAAATCGCTCGTAGAGACATCTCATATAGTTAAGACTCATTGGTCTTAATTGGGTTTATATAAACAATTAAATACGTCAACTTATAGGAAAATTAGGAAGCAAGCATACCCTAATTTAAGAGAATATAAACCTTACCAAGCCCTGGTTGGAACTGTTGGAAGGTCAGATATCACCTTCCGCAAAAACGAGTACCTAGTTACATACCTATTTACGGTAATTTCTTAGTATTAGGAAGCCAAGCGGATCTTGGCTCCTTACAACTGGGATTACCTTCGTTGGGAAAACCTTTCTACCCAGATGAGATATTAGGGCCTTATTGGGTTGACTGTTAGATCGCCGCCAGAAGCAAAACCTGTGGGTTCTTTAGCCTTTTGGAATAGTTGTATGGATTGCTGTATTTTCTAATATACCTATAGCTATAGGTATCACTAGAACGTGCTCGTTATATCTAATCCCTATAGTAAGGTCATCATTTGAGGTGTTAGTAGCTTCACAACACACCGCCATTCCTCTATGACAGTCGCCTTCCTTATGCCGGCTGTACACATTGGGCCAACGTTGCCGCGTGAGCAGGATGCAGCTATGTAAACGAAAGAGATCGAATTATAGCCCTCTCCCTCTAACGCATAGCTGCCTTCTGCTCACGCGCCAACGTTGGCCCAGTGTGTACAGCAGGCTTTATATTCAGAGCAATGACGCGTAGTTGCAGTGTCCAAGAGCAAATAGGATGGCTCGCTGTATTTGAGCTCCCGAAGTGTGTTCCCGCCCTGAGCAACCCGAAATCCAAGTTGGCTACTTGGACTCGGGCAAATACCAAAAATGTATGAAAAAAAAAGTCGGTTGAAACAGCGGTTGCCAAGTGTGTACGCTGTTTATATAATGAAATGCTGGTCTAAATCGAATGCCTGGCGACAAGTTTTTTATCAACCCGTAGTTGGCTTAGTTCGGGTTGCACAGGGAGGTTCCACAACGTTTCGGGAACTCAAATACCGCGAGCCATCCGGCTGACTCTCGGACACTGAAAGTACGCGTCATTGCTTTAACTATTATGCTTGCGTCTCACTAGACGCATCTACTGCAGCTTTCATCTCTGTATTTCGTCTGTCTATCTCATTGGTGACCTGCCTCGCATGCACCACTCTGTCACAGTGAAACGACGAAGAGTATAGTAAGATAGATAATGTTACATATAATTATTACTAAGCCACTTACTTTTTCGAGAGATCGTACATCATATTGTATCTAGGGTAATTTAAAGTGCACATATATAGGAATAGTTTGAAGAACAATACTAATAAAACGGCAAAAATTACGAACTCGATATACCAGAGCGCGTTAGTGAAAATAGTAAAACCCGCCATTTCTGCAAGCTAAAACTGATAGCCGTATTTTTTTTGACAGGTGACAATCTACATGTCTAATGATGTCTCCAAAGAGAATATAATCACTACGTTTGTTGTCTCTACAAACTAGCCTTTTCACTGTAAGGCCGCTCACAAACTTTGACCGACAAATTAAGAAAAATTTACGCCCCTGGGGCGTAATATAGGTTATTGTAGCTCTGTATGCCTGCGCGTTATCTAGCCCTTTACGTGTAAACGAGAATGTAGGCATAAGCTACGAGCTACCACAAGATTGTTTGCACGTATTTAAAACTTACCAGCACGTCTATCATGAGACCGCCGCGTCATACTCTCGATTTTTCTCGCACTATACCCCTTATTCTAAGTGTTCTAATAAGAGAGAGACGGATAGCGCGAGAAAAATCGAGAGAGCTCGCGCGCCGTCTCATCATAGCCGTGCAGCACGGCTATCATAGGACGGCCCACGAGCGGAGTTGCGGCAAGATATTATCCGTCTCTTTCTAATCAGAACGATTAAAAAGAGACGGATAGTCTATGTCGCCGCGATACAGCTGACGAGCCGTCCGGTGATTGTCGTGCAGAAGTCTTCCGGAAGTCAAATTAGATTGATACTAAGTGATAGCCAAATCGATAGTGATAGCGCGTAAACAAAATAAAAAGTAAAAAATATCAATTGGCAGACTACCAAAACACTTTAGTCCGATTTTATTTCAATTAAACTTTTTTGCGTTCGTAGGATGTCCGTCGGTACCTAATCACTTTTGAATTACACGATCCAGTGAAAGCTAACGTGCAATTTCTTTTTGCACGTACGATTTTGTTTTTATTTCGACTGTGCTAGTGGGTTCTCTAATTGTGAAAACTTGTACTTTCATACGATTAGCCGCATTCGTTCGCTTCCTACAACACGCAATATATTCCTACCTACTTACCTATGCTGAATAGGAATAGATACCCACTTAAATAGGTATTCATATCATATTTTACCTTATTTTTATTCTGACATTAGAGACTATAAGTACCTACCTACATCTTTGTACCTAATCACAGATCAAAGAATACACTTAGATAGTGTATTCTTCTTTGTTATTTTTTCTGTTCATTAGTCTGACATTAGAGACTACTAACGTCTGTAGGTATTAGTTATAATTATTTGTAGTTATTGGTATTAATCTTGGAGACTATACAATATACATCTCACAGTACGTATGTGCCACGTGTGCCCACTTGCCCAGGTTTGTAAGACTGTTGCTCATTACAAAATGTTGTATTATATTAAGTACCTAATGCTTTTGTGTTGGTTTGTGAAAGAGCCCATGTGGTCTACTTGCAGACATTTTTGAACATTTGATATTTAAAAAAAGAGCTTCCCCTCAAATGAGGGATCAAAAAAGTTCTTTTCTTCCCTGTTTAATTACCTCATACAAGGTGTGAAAAGCAGTGTGCATCACTCTGTAGCAAAATACTTTCCGTCTTAGGCGTAACGCACTTTAATCTCTCGTTAGGCTCAAGTCTCTACTTTCGAATCCCTCGCTACGCTCATTCATTTATTGTTGAATCTTTCGCTTCACTCAGTATTCATTATACTTACCGCCCTTGCCGCAAAGCCAGGTTTAGACGAAGCCAGTGCTGGCTAGTTATTGTAAAGCACTGGCTGCCAGTGAGAAAGCACTGCCTTCGTCTAAACCAAGCTTAAATAATATCCTTGAGACACAATCTACTATTACTGAGACGTCGTATATAATTGATAGGTACGAATTAGCAATAGATACATACCTTTTATTCTAATTATAGCTGCGTTGCTGTCAGTTGTTGCAACAAATTGGATCGTTTGTAGTGTGTTTATAATATAATAGGCAGGTGAGGTAGTTGAACGGGAGGATTCCCAGCTTAATTCCTTCATGGCTGGATGTCCTTAACATAAATAACGTATTGAAGGACACTGAGCCGGATCGTTTCGTTTAATGACTTATCTTTGGCTGAATTATAGAATTTATAGATTTAATGTTCTGTTAGTAGGTAAGTAAGTAACAATAACTGGTTCACAGGCTGAGCAAAAATGTCTAGCCAGCCCACCGTGTCATAGCAAAGAAGAACACCAATAGTTAGAAGGCACACGGCCGCTGCTCGCAGCTAGTCCAGCAGTTAAAATGATAATATAGTTTTTTTTTCAGTTTTTTCTTTTGACACGTTTGGCGCCAGCTATCAAGTAATGGAATAAAACAGAGCGGCTAGCGCAAAACGAAATCAAAGTTCGGATGTGTATCTCCCTCGCTGTCGCACTTGATGTTTCGAGCAACAGAGTGGGAGATACACGAACTAACTTCCGTTTTAGTTTCGCGGTCGCCGCTTAGCTTTTAAAACTGTACGTTAAATAGCTCAGAATTAAGTGTCATTATGACATTGACACATCAGCTGGAGATATTGCCAGGTTTCTGCGTTCCGTTGCATGCATTGTTGCTACGGTAGCAATTTCTTATTTGTAAATATAGTAAATAATGTTTTATAGATAAAAACATCAATTCTGCAGTAAAAATACTCTATCAATTATGTTTGAAATGTATGTTTTTGAATTTCGGTAGCGAACTCCTATTCTGAGATATAAAATTGTAGAGTGAATGAATGACTAGCTTAATTTTACGAAGATCGGAACGTAAATTTGATCGTAGGAATAATAATTTTGATAGCTGACAAAAATTATCCATGATTTCATGGAATTAAAATAAAATATTTACGAAAATGTACCATATTATTCGCCACAATTCTCTTCAGTCATCATTCAGTGCTGCATACATAGTTAAATTAAAAACCGGAGCCATTCAATCAAACAATTAAGTGCCAATGTTTCAATAATAAGTGTTTTTTAGTGTAAAACTCACACGTTGCAATATCGCTAACTAGTTTACCATATTTAGTTAATAATAACGCTAGTCAGATAGAGATCATCTTCAAATGATGCGGTAATATTTATCTAAGTTATGTATAACTACGACATTGAAGAACGAAAGATGAATACTTCGATTCGAGACTGGCGTAAAGCGCTCCGCACTCCGGCCACTTATCGCGTCGGCAACGCCGTGACACTACAACCACGCTTTTTATTTCTAGTCGGGATGTTCGCCGCGTTCCTTTTAATTTTATTTTACTGCAATTGGACAAACAGCCAGCCACATAATGTGCAGAAATGGAGTAGTATCACAAGGCCATATAATGCTACATATCCTTTAACTAAACCTGTAGTGGCAGGGGACGTTGTGACGTTCAGGATTGGTATAGTAGCTGATCTGGATACTAACTCCAAGAGCAGTACACATCCATATACATTCCACAGTTATTTAAAGAAGGGTTCATTGAGTTATGACCCGGTAAAGAAGCAAGTGACCATAGCCTGGGACAGTCAGCCGGCGACACTTCTGTCCTCTACCTACGCTCATAAAGGCAGAGGAATGGAGCTGTCAGAGCTGATTGTGTATGATGGGAGACTTCTGACATTTGACGACAGATCAGGGCTGGTGAGTCAATTGTAAAATTAGGTGCACAAACATCAACAATTTATATTATGACATGCTATTCAATTTCTGGAGAGTTGGGAGACACAATATCAATATTGACTTAATTAATTAAAATACTGCTTAAAAACCTATATGTAAGGTTAATTTGATACAGGCATCATCAGTTGTTACAATAAATAAATCATTAAACATATTCTTGAAATACAGTTACTTACATACAAAAATATTTTAGTGATTTGACTACACAACTATGGAGTGCAGTGACGTACCTACACTATAAAATGTATTATATTCCATTCAGATACACCTTGCAGTTTTTGAGTGACAAAAATTTTGTCATTGTATCTGCAGAACTCTAAACAATGCCCATGTTTCTACTTCTACAGTTCAACAGTGGCAAATTTAAATTTAAAAATTTAAAATCTAAATTACCCTATTACCATTGACAATTGACATATCAATTTAGCATTACGTAAATGATCTATACATACATTTCAGTCAATTGCTTCTGTCTGATTGTAACTACCATTTAAAATCCTTCCAGGTGTTTGAAATAGTAAACAACAGGGTGTTACCATGGGTCATACTGACTGACGGCAACGGTCATGTGGAGAAGGGT
Organism: Epinotia ramella; assembly: GCA_947578815.1. Lineage (NCBI taxonomy): Eukaryota > Metazoa > Arthropoda > Insecta > Lepidoptera > Tortricidae > Epinotia > Epinotia ramella. Next base: position 8,289,784 of record OX388211.1, on the reverse strand, counting down.
TTCAAGTCGGAGTGGGCTTCAGTGAAGGATGAGATCCTATATGTTGGTTCCATGGGCAAGGAGTGGACAACAGCTAGCGGAGATTTCCAGAGCTATGACCCCATGTGGGTGAAAGTTATCAACATGCATGGAGAGGTGAGGTCGCTCAATATACTTGCAATTAGTTTTTGCCTGGATAAACTTCCTTTGGTAATTCAAAATTCAATAACATTTGTTTGTGACACCAATGTATACAATCACACTTAATATGACAAAGAAAAAAAAGATGGTCAATGCAAAGTCATGAAATGGACCTGGCTTGATGCTGGCTGGCTTCAACAGCCGGTGCTAGTGTTCCGCAGAGTCATTTGGTATGTGGAGCGGAAGGCAGCACTACAAGAGATAGTACAAGAAAATTACAATATAAGGGAAACAACAATTTATTAATGAAAATAAAATTTATCTAACACATATCAATACTATATAAGATTATAAAAAGCGTGCGTTAATCACCATGCGATTTCAAAGACTACCAATTTGTAACGTAAAAATAGTATTCCTATGCTTGAAAAGCACTTATGATCGAAATAAGTAAAACTAGTACAATATTTCCCTTTAATATCCTAGATCAACGAAGAGACGTAGCCGAAATTGTCCGTTAAAATTCTAATGTTACCTGGAATGAGGTATAATTACTAAAAGGGCCTGGAACTAGGTTGACATACACACATTTTTTTGTATATTATATAAATAGTATAATATAATAACATGGTTACAGCATAGACGCCATTAATCACACTTTTCAATGTCAATTTCATAAGGAGGTCAAAGAACTTGTATTTTTGGTCCTTTTCCATTTAAGATAAGAATTACTACACAGATCGGTTAAGTTTCTATCTAGTGATGGCCAAAATGTAATCGACTAACGATTAAGATTAACCTACTTAATCGCGACCAGCGATTAAAAATGACGATTGATCAATCTTAGTCGTAAGAGTTTCGACTAATTTATTCACGATTAAATGAATTGTCGATTAAATACGAGCGACTAAATTGAGATCAGGAATGATTAAGCGCTCTCGCTCTTTCATACATGTTTCTCTTTCTAATTTTCTGTCTGGGCTTCATCTAAGCCGTAAACCCTTATCTAGGAGACCCGAGTACTGCACTGCACTGTAAAAACCATCTTCTGTTACACCCCGTTCACACTGCGTCCGTTTCCGTGTCCGGGAGGCATCCATCTTTTTCTCGCTTGCGATGTTTCGCCCGAGTGCGAAAGAGACGGATGCCTCCCGGACACGGAAGCGGACGCATTGTGAACGGGGTGTTACTGGAACAAGTTTAAATCACACAGCATACCTACTAGAATGATTTCCAAGTGTACAATACATGACAAGACATTGAATTTTTGTAACGTGCCGTGTTCCAATTTTCAATCCAGATTTAATCGTGAAATTTAGTCGATTAAAATGACGATTGATCAATCGTCAATTGAACTCTGCGACGATTGATTGTTTAATCGTTTAATTCGTTGATTAAAAAAAATATCGATTAATGCCCATCTCTGTTTCTACCTCGCTAGTATACTTGAAATTATTTGAGTTGGCCGTTTTGCACCAAAGTCTACTCAAAAAGCAACTACTTTCCTAGGTAGAAGATTCAAACTCCAATAACAGTTTAATGAAAAGTCAGCCAAATAGAGAAATAAAATGGTCTCAACTAAACAACGCCATACTATCGACGTGCAAACTTAATTCAACCGTGTCATAGTTATCAGGACTATCATCAAGTAATTACAATCGAATAAAAGGCGATAAGACGCCACAATTCGGCCACATATGCCTACGTAAGGTTGAATATCCACTAAAGCTGTGCGTGTTTGCGAGGCGGTGAGCGAGGAAAATGGACTAATACGAAGCGATGCGCGAGCAGCCACGCTGTTGGTGGATTTTTCCCTCGCTCAACGCCTCGCTACCCCTCACAGCTCTGGTGTACAATGCTCTTATGTTTCTGATAATGATGTCCATTGTAAAAACCGTCGAATAAAACTGATTAGATAATATTTAGACGGCGCATGAAAACGAACGAATGAATTATAAATAATTTACTTTAAAAACAGAGTTTTAACCGACTTCAATTCCTATACTGAACCGACTTTGACGGTTCAGTATCTTAAACACAGCTCCGGATTAGCCCATAAGCAAATTAAGCAATTGCTTGGGGCATCACGCCTAGGGAGCACCAGAAAAACACAAAAAGTAAATTTGCTCTTGGATAGGTGCTGATGCCCTAAGCTATCCCCGCCAGTTGACAGTACCCCAGCAGCCCACTTGATAGTAGTCTTAACAATTAAAAGGCACTGCTTAAAACGCTATGGTGGAACATACGTAAATACAAACATAGACTCCCAAATTCATATGCCTTCCTTTCGGCTCTGCCGTAGTCGGGCTAAAAGTGCGCCCCAATCTCGGTCAATCGGTGAAGGGAACTAGTTCGATCTTGTAGTTCCTTTAGTTCAGGAGCAAGTTTTGATATCTGGAAAATGAGGGACGTTTATGAACAACGCGGAGCTGAAGGACTCAAAGGAACGATTTGACCGACCGGGCGCTCTTCGGTTCGGTACCATCGTCGCGATCCAAAAAGTCGTATATAACGATGAGACGCGTATATAGTTGTCCTTTTTATTTTTAGGCAGTTTGATTTTTAGCTCCGGTTGGCTCATAGTTTGACTGATTGGCTCCAACTCCCAAAAGCCCGAAGACCGATTTAAATCGTATATATGGAACTAGTTCAGTCTGTGTCAAGATTTAATTCCTTTTAGTTCTGAGTTCCTGACCGACACAAGCCTATAATATACATATCAAAATGCAAAACTTAAATAACACAATAACGCGTTGAGACGTCGACGCGAGGCTCATTTTCTGGGAGTCTTAACAATTGGCCTCGAAACCAACGGAAAAGGTCGATAACTTATCAGTTGGCACTCTCACCACATAACTTTGTCTCGTCTCATCTATGTATAATTAAACTAATATAATTATATACTTAAGTATACATATAATGTAATAAAGAGGAAAAGTCTGTGAAACTGTAGATGCGAGGGGAACCACTTATCCGGGACATTTTGCTATTTTGTATCACGAATTAAATTTGCGGACTTGCCTGTGTTCTTTGCAATACGCCAGCTCGCAGCCAGTTATGTAATATTCGTCTTTCCAGGTCCAACACCTAACCTGGGTAAACCAGTACAAGGCAGTCCGCAACGCCATAGACATCCAGTGGCCAGGCTACATGATCCACGAGTCAGCAGTGTGGTCTGCGGGCGCGCAGCAGTGGCGGTTCCTGCCCCGGCGGTGTAGCCGCACCGCGTATAACGAGACCAGGGACGAGGTCATGGGGTGCCACTACCTCATCAGCGCAGACGCGGAGTTCAGCCGGGTGGAGGCGAGAGAGGTCAGTTGTAGCGTACAGTAGGTGGAACTAGGAATAGAGGGGCATACAGACATGTAGAGAGGGGAAACTGCGTGCTCCGAGCGAAGCGAGGAATTCGCAGAGAGGCAGACATAAATATTGAGAAAGACAGAGAGAGAGAGACAGGTTGAGTTGCCGCGTTGCCATAGACATGCAATTTACGGCTAGATGATCCGTAAGTCTGCAGTGTGGTCTGCAGGCGCGCATCAGTGGCGGTTCCTGCCGCGGCGGTGTAGCCGCACCGCGTACAACGAGACCAGGGACGAGGTCATGGGGTGCCACTACCTCATCAGCGCGGACGCGGAGTTCAGCCGGGTGGAGGCGAGAGAGGTCAGTTGTAGCGTACAGTAGGTGGAACTAGGAATAGAGGGGCATACAGACATGTAGAGAGGGGAAACTGCGTGCTCCGAGCGAAGCGAGGAATTCGCAGAGAGGCAGACATAAATATTGAGAAAGACAGAGAGAGAGAGACAGGTTGAGTTGCCGCGTTGCCATAGACATGCAATTTACGGCTAGATGATCCGTAAGTCTGCAGTGTGGTCTGCAGGCGCGCATCAGTGGCGGTTCCTGCCGCGGCGGTGTAGCCGCACCGCGTACAACGAGACCAGGGACGAGGTCATGGGGTGCCACTACCTCATCAGCGCGGACGCGGAGTTCAGCCGGGTGGAGGCGAGAGAGGTCAGTTGTAGCGTACAGTAGGTGGAACTAGGGACAGAGGGGCAGACATACACGTAGAGAGGGGAAACTGCGTGCTCCGAGCGAAGCGAGGAATTCGGAGAGAGGCAGACATAAATATTGAGAAAGACAGAGAGAGAGAGACAGGTTGAGTTGCCGCGTTGCTATAGACATGCAATGGACGGCTAGATGATCCGTGAGTCAGCAGTGTGGTCTGCGGGCGCGCAGCAGTGGCGGTTCCTGCCGCGGCGGTGTAGCCGCACCGCGTACAACGAGACCAGGGACGAGGTCATGGGGTGCCACTACCTCATCAGCGCGGACGCGGAGTTCAGCCGGGTTGGGGCGAGAGAGTACAGTTGTAGCGTACAGTAGGTGGAACTAGGAACAGGGGGACAGACAGACGTGCAGAGAGAGGAAACTGCGTGCTCCGAGCGAAGTGACAAACAGAAAGAGAGAGAGACCGACATACATAGAGAAAGACTGACATACAGAGGGAGAGAGATAACTTGCGTGTTGCGAGCGAAGCGTGAGATGTAGGCAGTAAGCGGACACCGTAGCCTATGAACGCTTACAACTTCAGTAGAATCACAAGCGCGTTGCTAACTCTTTATTTGATGAAGTTATGTCGTGTGGTGTCGGGTTAGAATAGCACCACCCCCTTTCTTCCCGTGGGTGTAGCAAGAATCGACTAAGGGAACAGGGTTGAACTGTGTTGTGGGCGATGGGCTAGCATCCTATCACTGCGATATCTCATTTAGTCGATCTTTTATACCCACATTTATGCTAACAGTGACACTGGACACAAGTTTCATGTGCTCTGGCTACCCCTTTTAGGGATAAAGGCGTGTATGTATGTAGGTATGTTGTCTAAATGTAAGAAGAGGGCCCTGTAGCGACCGCACTTTTTGCATCGCGACTACAACCGACTCTGGAAAAACAACTCCATAGTCATATTTACACAACTGAATAAATTGCAGGTCATATTTACATGTACTCGTATTAATAAATCATGAATGTGTTGCACAACCTTCGTAAACTCCTTTTCAATAGATAGTGACTAAGTTTACCATGGGCATATCTTCGCCGATGGTGTTACAGTAAAACAAACTTTAACAGTATGTGGTAAAGTTGATATTAGGTCAACGTCGTAACAAAGTGTTATTCTTAGACCAACAAACCATTATTCATTATGTCCTGCTGTTAAGGTCTTTGCCTTGTTGATTACTCATATATCAGTATTTATTTATTTATTTTATTTATTTACTCATTTAAATCAGGCAACAAGGCCCATATTACAAATACCTTAAAGACTAAGTGCAAGGCCTGAGTGGACGCCCCGCTCAGAGCGGGGCGTGCAGCGTCCATATAAAACAAATGCAATTTATATGGACGTTCCACGCCCCGCTCAGAGCGGGGCGTGCAGCGTCCATATAAAACAAATGCAATTTATATGGACGCTCGACGCCCCGCTCTGAGCGGGGCGTCCACTCAGGCCTTGCACTAACATACATATCCATATAAACTTATTTTAAAATACTCCATTGGGGGTGTTTTGCTTTTATTTAAGACTAGCTGATGCCCGAGGCTTCGCCCGCGTGGTTATAGGAAAATGTAACATATTGAATTTTCCCGTGGCAATTAGATATTTTCGCGCTGGAAAAAGTAGCCTATGTCACTTTCCAGCCTCTAAACTATCTCCATACAAAAAATCACATTAATACGACGCTCCGTTGCGACGTGAAAGAAGGACAAACAAACACACACACACACACACACTCACTTTCGCATTTATAATATCGTTAGGATTGTTGAACCCAAAAACATTAACAAGTAATAACGAATTATTCGGATTTCTCGCTCGCACTTCATTGAAGCACGCTTTAATGCGAACAAGAGACAGCTAGAGCGAGAACGGTCCAAGTCGATGATTTGATTTCGACCCTTCTATATTTTAATAGAATAGAATAGAATAGAATAGAATAGAAAAACTTTATTCAACATCACATGACAATTCAAGTTACATGGGAACCTTAAAAGTAGACTTAACATATAAATTTAAAATTAATCCTACAGTTATCATTATGTGATGTTAAAAAGGGGCTTGCCTCAGCATAGTGTTACAGTAGAAAGGCCACTGCAACGCTGGTTTTCAGGCAGACCCTGGTGACTATGTTAATCCATTTTACATTGCTCGCTGTTTGTCGGGAACGAAATGTCTCAGTTTGTATGTGCGCGTGTGTGTGAGTGTGTGCGTGTTTGTATGTGTGTGTGTTTGTGTTTGACTTGACGGAATACGGAGTGTGTGATATTGTGTCGTAGGAATGAAATACCGTTTGAAATGCAAGCACTACCTCTAAGTATTAGGGTGAGTGTCCACCAGTGCTGTGCTAAGATGTGTTTTCATATATTTGACACCTGGCAATAGTCAAGTAAGCTAGTTGTCAAATATATTTAGCCTCGCTGTTGTCTGACGAGACCAGGATATTGTGCAAGGTGTACTTAAAAGACATAATAATTATCATCATCAGCTTTTATACTTCCCACTGCTGGGCACAGCGGCAATACCACGAAAATCGAAAGTCGAAGCCCACAATATATCCCTCTCTGTCGAGAATAGTCAAGAGCGACAGAGATAGAGATACATGAACGAACGATCGAAGCGCTTTATCGTATATAGTAGCCGCTCATGGATTTGAGGAAACGGGCAGTAGTCCTCGCTTGAAAGTATTTTAAAGAAAGAAAGAAAATATTTATTCGTGTCAAGAAACATCACAACAAATTGTAGACATACACAAATGCATGTTTGTTCGGGTGGAATCTTGCAACTGAATTTTGAAGCAGACATCTTCAACCGATTGATCTGAAATGAACCGACGTAACCCCGGTGAGTTGATGACGGTATACAGAAAAGTACAGTCGGCAATAAAAGCTTGTATCACTGAGTTGTGACCGTTTCGTGACAAATAAGATTCTGTCAAAAATTAAATTTTTGACTTGTTACGAAACGGTCACAACCCAGCGTACTACTGGCAGGGCAATAGCTAGTCTGCCATTGTGGGCAGTTAGTCGGAGCGATGACGTCACGATTTTTATTGTCATATATTCTTGGATATTTTATAGTGTCAGATAAGAGGCGATTCTAGAAATTGTGCTAGCTCTCACTAACCCCTCATTCTTTTGTTTCCAGATAACAAAACACCAGCCGAAATTCGGTTTCTCATCATTCAAGTTCATACCTGGCTCGAACGACGAAGCTATAGTCGCGCTGAAGACCACAGAATTCGAAGGGAAAACCGCCACATACATATCAGCCTTCAGGATAGACGGTACAGTGTTACTACACGATACGATTGTGGAGAACCTTAAGTACGAAGGTTTAGAGTTCATATGAAGTTGTGGTAGGTGTATATATGTAAAATAAATTAAAAAATGTATAGTTTTGTTAAGCGCTGTTTCATTATAAACTAGCTTCTGCCCGCGACTCCGTCAGCGTGGAATTCGTTTATACCGTAGCTCCATACAAACTTTCACACCCCATTTCACCCCTTAAGGGGATGATTTTCGGGACAAAAACTATCATATGTGCTTCCCCGGGACTAAAACTATTTTTATACCTAATTTCATCGAAATCGATTCAGCGGTTTGAGCGTGAAGAGGTAACAGACAGACAGATAGATAGACAGACAGATAGACACACTTTCGCATTTATAATATTAGTATGGAAGTATGGATTTAAACAGTAGGACCATTAAGAACTCCCCATCGGCACACAAACCTCTCCAAGGTTTTGCCGAGATGGGCATTGTGACGATAACATGTATTTAATTGTTTGTCTTAATCAATAACTAAATAGAAAATAAGAGTTAGGAGAAGGGATTATCCGTGAATCATTCCTGTCACACCATTTATAGTCCTTACTCTAAATGCATTACAAACGGCGACTGTTGGCAACGATACACTATCGATGCAATGCAGCACGGCTATCAAAGGAAGGCCCGCGAGCTGTGTCGCGGCGAGATAGACTATCCGTCTTCTAATGAGAACGCTTAGAGAGAGACGATAGTCTATGACGCCGCGAGACAGCTCGCGGGCCGTCCTGTCATAGCCGTACAGGTTATCTGAACAGGGGGCCAAGACAAGGTTGCAATCGACAAGCGCTAACGCAAATAGAAAACTAATAAAATGTATGGGAATGACAGATGTTAACGAAAAGTGTTTCGTCGGCATCTGTCATTCCCCTACAATTTATTATTTTCTATTGGCGTTAGCGCTTGTTGATTGTAACCTTGTCATCATCATTTTCAGCCTTTAATCGCCCACTGCTGAGCATAAGCCTCTCTTCGAGTACGCCACTTATCCCGGTCCCGTGCTAGTCTCATCCAGAAATGACCCGCGGTCTTGTTTACGTCGTCAACCCATCGTGCTGGTGGACGACCGACGCTTCTTTTTCCTGTAAGTGGCCACCACTCCGTAAACGTTTTGGTCCACCTACCGTCACGTTGCCTGGCAATATGTCCTGCCCAACTCCATTTGAGTTTGGTTATGACTTCTCCGACGTCACGCACCTTAGTGCGACGTCGGATCTCAGTATTCCTCACTCGGTCTTGTAGGTTAATGCCGAGCATGGCGTGCTCCATGACTCTGTGCCACCCTTACTTTGTGCACAGCCTCCTTTGTGAGCTTCCATGTCTCAGCACCATACGTCATTGTGGGCAGGACACTGATTATAGAGACGAGTCTTTAGGCATTGTGGAACGTCAACGGATTTGAGGATGTCGTCTAACTTATTGAACCTTGTCTAGGCCCCCTGGTAATCTATGGTTAGAGTCGCGCGTTTGAACCGCTGCAAAAACTCGCCGAGTGTAAACTACGGGGCAGGGTTTCTTAAAGTGTGGTCAATGGACCCCTTAGGGGTCCGTATCATGATTGCTAGAACTAACAAAAGTTTAAGAATCACTGTCGTATGAACATCCACCACATTCCCGACCGCTTTAGCCTAGTTGGTAGTGACCCTGACTACGAAGCAAGAGGTCTTAGGTTCAAATCCCGGTAAGGCATTCATTCGTGTGATTAACACTAATGGGAGGTTCCTGAGTCATGGATGTTTTCTATGTATTTAAGTATTTATTTATCTATACAAGTATGTTTATCGTCGTCTAGTATCCATAGTACAAGCTTTGCCTAGTTTGGGACTAGGTCGATTTGTGTAAGATTGTCCGCAAATATATCTCTTTTATTTACGAAGATGTCTTCATATATTTGACACCTCGCATGGTGGACAGCTAGGTGTAAAACAAAAGGTTGACACATCTCTGGTAGCCTAACCCAGATTGAAACCTGTAGTTGGCATATTTCGAACGCCCTGTATAGTGCTTAGCGCCGAACTAAAAACCTCTTCAGAGTAAGGGCCAAATCCAATTGAGTTCCAATCCTCTCAATGTGCGCTAAATGGATGAGTTGCCTTAAATCTACATTAAATAAATCAATAAATGAATTTAATCCTGCAAGTAGGCCGCAATGGCACTTTAACAAGTCAATAAAAATTATTAAATTGTTCTTTCTGTGCACACATATTTTGAGTTATAGTCCAGATCCGAACATATTGCATAATTTGTATTATTCTATAGACTTTAACTTGTTTTGTGAGCCTAATAAAATAAATAAAATAATAGAAAATAAGCCGAAAAGCGACCACTGCTGGACATAGGGCTCCCCTAAAGAGTGCCACAATGACAGGTCCAGCGCCACCTGTATGCAGCGGACCCCTGCGCTCATCAGTCCACCTCGTGACCCACACTGCTTCTTCCGGTACGTGGTCGCTACTAGAGAATCTTTTTGCCTCAACGGCCATGGGTGCCCAGTAGTACAAACGCCAACACAGTTAACTGACCATACTGTATTTATATGATAATAATAATAAACTATTTATTTCAGGCATCTAAGGCCCATAGCAACAAATACCTTAAGAGGGATGTTTACCTTTGGAATAGGTAGTACGTACTCGTCCATACAAAAAGAGAAATCGTTTTTACACTTCTAAATATTTTCCAATCTCAATGATTTTTAGTACGTTTTTGACACAATGAAAGACCAGGTTTATAGGTTTTGGTGTTTTAAAAATTTGCAGTAAATTGAAATTTATAGGCACCTGAAACTTTTTTTAAAGTTAAACCTATAAACCTAGATATTATGCTGAAGCGTTGTAAAGATTTGAAAGAAGAAAACGTTTTCACTCGAAATGGAACTTTCATATAAAAAGTACCTATAAAAACGAATTATTTATAGAGATATTTTATATAGAACCTTATTACAATGCACATAAAGTGCACGGATGGACAGTTACCTGTGTTGTCGATAGTACAGTATAGGTTGACAGTCGTGTCATATTGTATAGGAATCGTATTAATTTATTACTTGTATTCCTTTTTGTCTAAAACGGACGAAAATTATCAGCATGAGTCATGACGAGACTGAACAAAACAAAACAAGATTTTTGTGCCCAAAATTTTATTTAACCATGAAAAATATACAATTTTAAAACGATTAATAAAATATAGCTACGTAGTTAAACTACATGACCCTTGTCTCAAGACAAAAACAAAGACTAATGCCCAGTTGCACAAAGGTTCATTAAATATAATGCGTCACAGTTTTTCTTGAAGAATTAGAAAAATATAGTAACAAACTTCATCCAACTGGGTGTAACACAATATACATAAACTGATTCTCCTAAATACAACAAGAATAACCAAGTATAACTTTAAACATAGTTCTCAACTACTAAATAACGGGAAATAACAGGAACATATCACCCCAAAAATCACATTATACATTCGAAACGCTACTTTCAATCCCAGTTTAACCCCTCGAACACCACGCGCTTATAGTGATCTACATCCATACGTTAATGGACCTGTATACAGGTTAGTGTGCTTTCAAAAGCAACATACTTTCAATTAAGATCGTAATTAAAAGCGACGTGATCAAAAGATAAAACATGTGTCTTGAAAGAACATTACAACGCACGAATATCAGTGAACCTACGAATCATACATAGGATAGCGTACGTCACTGTGGAAGTGTTCATACATTTCGATATAAAGCGATCATAGGTACTCCACATTCTTTACAAAAAAATCTTTCAGCAATCATCAACACACGAAGCTATAAACGTGCGTCGCGAACCGTGCGCCGCAGTGGGCTCCCATTTCACGATCATCGCGGACCATTCAATATCACAATAATAATATTATCATTTTAACCCTATCGATCTCGTAATTTCTTCAAACACCGTCCAGGCCATAGCAGCAGTTAGGGTCCTGCGCAGCATTCTGGGCACTGCGCCTTTGAAGTAGCCCTTGAGCCCGTATGTCTGAAAGAGATGATTAGGTTATCAGTGAGTGAAAGAGTGATGCAAGATTGGGGTTTATTTATAAGGAGTCAATGTTTGACATTGAATTATTATCTAAGTTTAATATTAACGGTCTCGCCCTGTATGTAATTGAAGAATGATGGGCAGAAATGTATGGAACCCAGCCTCGTCACCAATACAATTATAACGAAAATAGATTTATTGACAACAGGGTAAGGACAAAATTCTTGGCCAGCTTAACTCACTCAATTCAATTTTCTATGAAAGTTCTCCGTTGTGACACGAAAATTAACCATACAATTCTATGGTTAATTTTTGTATCACGACGGAACTTTTTTCACTTCTTCAGTTTGTATGGCTAACTACTGACCAATAATTAGGTCCTTACCCAACAACATTTGCTATAATTATTATTAAGACCACTAGTCAGTGATGGATAGGAGAATGTACATATTTTCTCCTAATTATGACTTAATTGATACTTAACTATCAATTAACTCTTACCCACGTATTTGAAGGCTGATAAGTTAGTCCTTCAACTCCAAAAGCTCCGGAGGAGAGAGTTATCACTGATAACTCTCTTCTCCGGAGCTTTTGGAGTTTGTCCTCATATTAGAAAATTAAGCTTATGTAACTAGCTTTCACGTGATATGCATGAGATTGGTATTGGATATGGAGGCCAACGTGCCCATTATTCTTTAACATAATCTCTTTTAATTAAAATGGTTTATCTCCTTATTATAAACGCAAATGTCAATGTCAGACTTTGACTCAAATGGTTGTCTAGCTGTACTCTAATATTTATAGTTGCCCTATGGAATTAGATTCCTACTAGGGTCGGTGACGAGTGACACTGCGAGAAACGTACGAGCAAACTTGAACTTTACCACTAAGATAATACGGTGTAAATTTACCTGATGCACGTATAGGGCCGCGCTGAAAGCGTTAGGGAACTTGTCTGGGTACAGTTGCATTTTCGTCTTCAGAACATCTGCGGGGTTGGTGACGAGTGACGCTGCTATGCCGGCTACAATGCCACAGCTGAAATGTATGGCGCTGGCTGCACTAGGGGATTGGAGCCATTCTGAAAGAAATAAAATGTCGTGGTCAAAATTGAGTCTTATTGTGAGGTAATAAGATACAGATTGAGAGGACATAGTAAGATTGAGACTGAAGATAATCCTAAAATCAATATGATGTTTAAAACTGCATCTTACGATGAAGTAGATGAAAATAAGTGCAGCAATATGATAGTTTTCCAGACCCCGTATCATGGTCGGCCTTATCACACGATAAGTGACAAGATAGAGCGTATTGCGTGATACGGCTGACCATGATACAGGGCCAGATAAAGAATACTCCAGGAAAAATACGGTTTTGAAAAACATTAATTTATAATAGCGTTTTTTTTGTTGATTTCATTTGAAAATGTTATTCTAAGATGATTTAGTCAAGAATCCGACAAACTTTCCACCCGGAAGTAATTATGTAGATTTAAATGAAGCATGCATTATCTTTTTTATATTTATCTTGAATATTATAGAGCAAATGTAAATGAACCAAAATAAAGACAAAAACATTTATTAATATTTTTACTGACTTTTCAGAAGCCAGTTAACTCATCATTTTTTCGATGTCTGAAATCTTGTCGGATTTTGTCGCTGGGTAACTATTTAATTGAAAATATATCCGTCACACATAAAAAATAAGCTACTCGTATTATAAATTATTTCCAAAATTGTCATTTTTTCCATACAAGTTGTCAGTTCATTGCCTGGACTAGAAGTGATTTAGACGTTTCATCATCATCAATGTCATTTCAGCCGAAAGACGTCTGTTGGACATATGCCTCCCCCAAAGAGTGCCACAATGGCCTGTCCTGCGCCACCCGCGACCTTTACCAGGTCATCAGTCCACCATGTTTAAACGTTTCTTTTGTTCGATTTAACATAAATAATTATTTCTTAACCCAGTACATTGACATGGTAATACTTTTCTACACAAATGAACTCGACTAAGTACAAAACAAGCTTGTATTTAAAATTGTGCCTTACCGTAAAGCATTAAAGTTCGAATCAGAATGGGCTTAGACTTGTTTTTGTAGCGATGATGATATTTGCCCGATATAAACACAAATGGTTACGTATTTGCCGGCCGGTTGCCAACGAATAATAAAACAATGTAATCATAACTAAAATGAAATGATGTCATCCTATGTAGATATGTGGTATCTTGTTGTGAAAGAAGTTGCTGGCAGATTTTGAAATGAGAACTACTTTCAATTAGAGTATACGACTATTATAAAACATGTTTTATCTGAAAATAATTTCCAGACATTTATCACAGCTGATCATTATGTACGATACAATGTTGTGAAAAATATTTACATAAGATTGATTGGGTTGAAGTGAAATAGTTTCACCGTCTGATTTCTTTATAAGCACATATTATATCGAATATAACTCATTTGCTCGAGCCTGTTTGCCCTCAATGATAGGTATTTTTCGTAGCTTTATAGCGTCCAATATACCACCAACCAATACACCAAATCAACCAATACCAATACCATACGAATATGTCGAGTCAGATAGACCTCAAACACAGATATAGTTGGGCCAATATAAACGTGCCAATGCTATCATGAAATCCTACTTCTCGCTCGCTTTTATCTTAAAGAGAAGTCTGTGTCATTATAAGTTTGTACTTAGGGGGTAATCTCCAGAAGTCCACATTAAATTTAAACATTCAGCGGTAGGTATAAGTATAGAATGGACCCTTAATGGATAGACGCAGGCTATTATTTTTCCTAAATTCTTTAACACACGGGCAGCTCCTTCATTAACCCTTTAACCACCGTCTAATGCAGGGGTCGGCAACAGGCAGCCCAGACAACCACTTACTTGCGGCCCGCGAGCCTCCCTGGCTGCGTTGTATGGTATATCAAGTCACAAATTATTAAGAAGTGCGGCCCGCGTCATTTTCGCTAGCTCCTATGTGGCGCTTGGTTGCCTACCCGTGGTGATTGATTGATGGAGAGTTGAAAATCGATACTAACTTTATTGCGGGTCGATGTATACGTCAAATAGAGTTACCTTTAGGCACTGCCTGTTTGGTCTGCGTGTAGAACATGAGGTAGAGCCCTGAGAAGGGAGCGTCCCTAGCCAACGTCGGGCCGAGACCGCAGGAGAGCCCCCGGAGGCCCTCCGCCTTGTACACGGACTTCAGGGCTCCGGTTAGACTGGTGTATTTGTAAACGCCGGACTCGAACCTGGAAATAATAGTGAGACATTTATTTTGTGGACTTTGCACGAATCAATCCTATGAATAGATAGATATCTGGATTCAGGGGAGTGTACATGTTGAACGATTTTTAGACTAGGCACTGAGGCTCGCTCTATCAGATTCCTGATTTAGCAGACAGCAAAATTTATAGTAAAATTAATATTTTATATACTAACAAACTTAAAATAATATTGTAAATGCGAAAGTTTGGATTGTATGTTTGTTACTCAATCACGCTTAAACGGCTCAACCGATTTTGATGAAATTTTGCACGAAGATAGTTTATAGCCTGGAAACATATGATAGTTTTAATCCCGGGTTCACGCAGACGAAGTCGCGGGCGGAAGCTAGTATTTTATAAATTATTTCAGATGGTAATTATTTTTCGGGAATTTATAAAATTGAAAACCGTGCATCAACTCATAACATAAATTCTGATGTCACTAACGACCCTAAATTAATATCTCATTCTTGCCGCAGACTTGCCTAGGCGTCCTAATATCATGCTGCCAAATATTACAGATATTACAGTGGTATTTTCGGATTATGGTATTTTTGAATTGAAGGCATTTATTTGCAGCAAGAAGTAAATATTCATCCATATTTTTTGGGTCTCAGTGACAGTTCTACGTATGAAAAGAAGAGTGAATTTCCTCATATTGATCTAGATCAACTAATTGTATTTGTTTATAGGTATATGGTAATCAGTTCACAATTACAATGCTATATAAAGCTCTTAATGACCTCAGGTAATTCATAATGTTAATATGCTGATTGCACATTTCATTCAATGTAAATTAGGTACATAGTATGCTACTGCGTTTCGACCGCGATTGTACTTATACGCGGTATTTTATGATAATCAAGTAAATTGAATTCCATTTGCATCTATTTGCGGACGTCACCATCCGATATCGGCAGATCGGTAAAAACAATAGCATGACATAGTTTTGAAAGATTGACGTATACGTTGCTAATATGGTGATAATGATATTAAAAACATACTTAATGCTGATAACAACAATTCAATTTCTGACAATTTCTGATTGCAACTAAGTTCGACATAAATGGATTAACGACAGCTTTTGATATTCTAGGATCCTCATAGACTTTACACACTTTTGGAATCAAACTGTCCTGTCTCCCGAGTTTCTTATTAAGTATAAGTAAAAAAAAATCTTCGAAATTTTAAACTTAAAAAGTTTAATATTAAGTAATTTATTTTAAAGATAAGTATAATTTTTACGTGTCTAACGCGATATTGACAGACCGTCATCTTATCTGACTACGGCCTCCCCAACCCGCATCAAAACTTCCCAAAACTTAAATGAGTACAACTTTAGACCCGTGAAAAGTGTGTTGTTGTAATATTAATTTTTATAAAGTGTTAAAAGCGCGCAAGTATATAAATTATGAATAGCAAAATGATACTTATATCGTCAGCATAAAGTCTCTCAACTAACCTCGTCTTTATAACAGTGATCGGAATCAACACCACACCGCTCATACTCCTCGCCACCACTCCCAACGTGACTGCCTCCAACGCGCTCAGGTCCTGGTTCCTCGACTTCCCCATCTTAGCCTTTAGCCAGTGGAGCGACGAGAAGTACAGACCGACGCCGGGCACGCAGCGGGCGACGGATGGTACCATGCCGCGCCATAGTCCGATAATGTGTTCCTGGCGGACTATGTTGGCGAATATTGTTATCATGCCTGGCTGGATACGGCTGCTGGGGAGAAAAGAGAAAAAGTTGAATGTATAATTCGTACAAGCTGGTAGACTAAGATGGAGTTCAGTTGGATTCCGTAGTGACTCAACGCTCTTTCCGAAACCGATTTTTGCAACAACCAACTGTGTTCCGCCATTTCGCTCTAATAACTCACTAACACTTTCGACTTTTTCGATCTAACCGCAATGTGTTTTGCAGATTTGTATCTAGATATAAGCATGTAAAGAAAAGAGAATATACATTTATTATTTTATCTCTTCCAAATACGCTATGTATTTTGAATTTTAAACATTATTTACGCGATAGTTTTCCTTGAGCAACAAATAGCCTGATTTGGTTTTTGGAGGTATAAGTTTTCTGGCATTCGAAACATTTACAAATGAAGGTTTAATACGATAAGAATTCAGTTGAAATCTAGATGAACATGATCTAATTCCAAACTTTCAAAAGTAAATAAAATAGGTAAGTATGTATTTTAACTTTTGAAAGTTTTGTGTCCAGAAGGTTAATTCTATAAACCTAATGGTAAAAGAATTTATAAAATCAGATGAGTACTCCCGGAGATTACCTCCTACATACAAACTCCGAAGCTTTTTCTCTTTATAATTGTACGTAATGTATATGAAATGGTAAATGTTTGGAAATCTATTAAATAGAAAGTAAACAACTGGGGGGCACGTGCCGTCGCGTGATAGCCGAGAACTTCGTAATAACCCGACCCTTGATTAAATATTATTAGCTGACAAATACAAGACACTATATAATGAACCTAATGTACCTATTTAATAGCAATGCATTCTTATATCAGAATTTACTACTTACTAATTTACTTTATTGGTTGTAATAACCTGACCCTTGATTAAATATTATTAGCCGACAAATACAAGACACTATCTAATGAACCTAATGTACCTATTTAATGGCAATGCATTCTTATATCAGAATTTACTACTTACTAATTTACTTTATTGGTTGTAATAACCTGACCCTTGATTAAATATTATTAGCTGACAAATACAAGACACTATCTAATGAACCTAATGTACCTATTTAATGGCAATGCATTCTTATATCAGAATTTACTACTTACTAATTTACTTTATTGGTTAACACATTTACTGCCAAGAATCGCTTCGTAGCCGATCCCGTGGTTTTCCCTCTAAGTAGCGGAAAGCCAGTTTTTCTTTAGCTATTACACGCGTGTAGTTAGTGAGTTTTGATTGTCAGCCGACGAGATATACCTAAAGATATAGAAGGTAATTGAGTCAAAATCAATCACGTAGGTATTAACATAATATTTCACTCACTTGACATTAGCCGCAGCCACGAACTGCCCCGGGTTCTGCAGTCTGGTCTTCACCAAGTCCAGGGGCTGAAGCAGCACCGTGCTGAAGGTCCCGGAAAAGGAGCCGGCAAGGAACGCCTTGAACACCGGGTGGTACTGCAGAGGAAACAACTTCTTTAATCGATTTACAAACATGACTATACCACTAAGTTCAGAAGACAATCGGCGCGAAGGAACCTTTCATATAGCTTATCTATTTGGTTTGGTCGGCCAGTTAATGAGAATTAGCTCATGATGTTCACGCCATTCTAAGATGTACGCTTCAAGTAATTAGCATTGTAATCGCTTGTGAAAAATGTGTTGAGTCCAACAGTATGATACACTTTGACCTTTGCCGATAACAGTTTGAACGCTTTATGAAACTTACATTTGCCACAATATCCATGTTGAACGCTGTCAGGTAATATCTTTGGAGTAGACGCCGTACTTGTAATTATCGAAATTGTAAAGCCAATGGCAAAACGATCTGGAGAACTTCACGTAGAATCTTAGATCGTATCCGAGTAGTCGGAGTAGTAGATCGGGTTGATACGGAACAGGAGGGTAATGGTCATCTTTTGCAACAATTCGCTCGAAAAGAAATGCATGTATGCTGCTGTCAGCTAGAATGATTGAAGACCTGTGAACTACGATCCACAGGCGAACGCCTGGATTATTAGACGCTTGTTAAAGTCTCTTAAAACACAACGAAACGAAACTAGTATTCGGGGGAGAGGAAACCACTGTCAACGAATTTAGCCATTAGGGAAAACAAAAGAGAAACGATTTGAAATATGTGAAATATAAATTAGCACAGTTGACGAGTTTTACTAGACACGTGTGCACTGAACGACTGGTATCAATGTACTGAGCGCTCTTGGGTGTCGCTAGGTCATATATAGAGCACTTTATCTTCAGACAGCGTCGAGGCGTTAGGTCGTACCCCCGATGATTATTTAGTATCCGTGCCTTCTGACTGGGGGGTAACAAGTCATATCTATGTACGCGTCTGAGAGATAATGGTATATGTACATGAACAAAGTTGAAAAGATAGTGCCTCCTCCAATAGTATGAGAGTAATTTAAGCTTATTTACAAATATTTACATGAACGGATACTACTGTGAGTTCGTTAATTAAGAATATTGCACAACTATTAGAGGGCAGCATTTTATTTAGGTGGTCTTCGGTATATCTATGTTTGTTTCTTTCATTTAAATACCTATTGCTATCCACGTTAACGTTAACCTAACATTTAAACCTAAATTTAAAGTTAAAAAAAAGGGCGTGGGCAGGTTTTGTGCCTAAGCATATAAACACAAAAAAAAGTTATATTAGATTTTTTTACTATACCACGTCGGTGGCAAACAAGGTTACGGCCTTCCTGATGGTGAGTCGTTACCGTAGGCTATGGACTCTTGCAACTCCAGGGCGTTACATGCGCGTGGCGGACCCTTTAAGAATTTAAACACTATACTGTAGTCCCTCCGGAATACCTCGGCAGGGAGCTCATTCCTTAACCGGAGCGTCCGTGGGAGGAAATTTATCTGAAACCGTACGGTACGCGACCATTTAGGTTCCAGGGTGTGAGGATGAATGCCCTGCCGACGGCGAGCGGTACGGTGGTAGAAAGAAGCCGTAGGAATCATGTTGAACAGTACTTAGGAGCACAACCCGTTATACAAGCGATTCATTTAATCGTATGGCATACATTATTTTGGCCTTTAAAGTTTGTCACTCTTTAGTACCACCCAGGGGACACGTGCAGGGTTGTGGTAGGTAGCTCCTGCGGACGCGAGTAACAGTTGTCTCCCCTTTGTCAAGTGAGTGGGCAACTCGACTGTTAGGAGTTCCTTAAGCCGCCCGAAGGCCTCTAACTCGGCTTAACGACTACTGTCATAGACAGCAGCCGGGAGCGTGCCTTCCAAAGCACGGAAGCGCTCATTGACCACTCAAACATCAGGCGGTCACCCATCCAAAGACTGACCGCTGCCATCTTTGCTTAACCTGCGTTATCGTTTCCGACTCGCAGGCGCCGCTGGGCTATGAGCGATACAAGCGATAAAACACGCACAAGGAGGCGAAGTCCTTAGACTCAAACGTTTCGATACCGCTTGTAAGTTTGCGAGTCGAAAGGCCCAAGCTGGTATCCAGGTGCTCCCGCCCATTGATGACAATTGATTGATTGTAAAAATATAATTCTGATCTGTCTTCCTAACAAGATGATAAAAGTTATTTCAGACTTCAAAGTAGAGATTCAGAGACAAACAGAAGAAATATACGACTCCATATTTTTTATTAATTGAAGTTGTTATCAATAGATAATATATAATTTATTAACTACTAGTCTAGCGATTAAATATTATCTCTATAGAGACGTTGTCATATAATAAAATGATTATGTCCGACCGGTTAGTCTAGTGGGTAGTGACGCTGCCTACGAAGCTGAAGGTCCTGGGTTCGAATCCTGGTAAGGGCAAATATTTGTGTGATGAGCATGAATATTTGTTTCTGAGTCATGGATGTTTTCTATGTATTTAAGTATTTCTATCTATTAAATATATCGTCGTCTAGTACCCATAACACAAGCCTTTATTGAGCTTACTATGGGACTAGGTCGATTTGTGTAAGATTGTCCCCTAATATTTATTTATTATTATTATTATCAGAAATCACACCTACCTCAAACATAACGTTCTGTGTTGCTATATCACAATTTGTGCGATTATTTGATGTTGCCATGTTACCAACGTTATCGCAAAAAACACTAACGCGCTTAGACTATTTAAAAACAAAATTTAATAAGTGGGAGATTAAAAATGTTTTGCTACAAGATGATGATAGAAAGTTCTAGACGTTACAGCGTTTGCAATGATCAATGAAACATTGAAAACTACATACTTAAGCAATTATGAAACTACAGAAATTCCCACACATACAAATAAGAATACCTACGACTTCTATCAAAATATATCAAAGTGGTTGTTTAAAATTTAAACTGCTTTTTTTTTGGCATTTCCTTTGAAATCGTATTCTGTTTACAGAGCCTTGATACACTGTACATAAATAAAAAAATATTAGGGGACAATAAAATATTTGTCCTTGCCGGGATTCGAACCCAGGACCTTCAGCTTCGTACATCTGCGCAAAAACTGATAATCTTAGACCCTTAATCAGCAATTTACTTCAATTAAAAATATCGATTTCCGTCTAAATGGCAATTACGCTTTGCAAATAAATGACAACCAAAACAGCATCTTATATGCCAAACACAAAGTCTATTATTGCATGGAACGCCGATATACATTTTTCTACCATCACCCCAATACATGATCATATAATGCAAAGGTCATGTGAGTTCATAATTAAGAAATAAACAGACGATAGCCCACATTATCTTATGCCAGCTAATTGTACAAAGTCATAATGGATATGTGTCACTACGATGGGAGGTATAAAAAAAATTGAACTCTGTGTGGATACAATAAGGTCTCATCTTACTTGCGGATTTAACACGGTAAAAATATGTGTGAAAATTAATAAATGAGTATATGTTATCACAGTGTTTTCAAAACATTTAATTAATTTAATTTATTTATTTAAGGACCACCAACGGATAACACATCTGAACAATACATCTGGCTTGAATACAAAAAATCTAAGTAAGATGCTTAGCCACTTATAGGTGACCACAGTTCGCACATGTGTAAATTCAAGAGTAACAAAAAAAAACATAAAATTACATGAATGAAGATTTAGATTTTCAGATTAGTAAACATTGGCAAAAGTTTTAAGTAGGTAGGTAAATTTCCGCCTATAAAAATGTAGAATGTTTGTAAGTTGGAGAAGTTAAATCCATATCCATACTATCCATATCCATACTTCCATACTAATCCATACTGTCCATACTAATATTATAAATGCGAAAGTGTGTTTGTCTGTCTGTTACCTCTTCACGCTTAAACCGCTGAACCGATTGCGATGAAATTTGATATGGAGATAGTTTGAATCCCGGGGAAGGACATAGGATAGTTTTCATCCTGGAAATCACCCCCTAAGGGGATGAAATGGGGGGTTGAAGTTTGTATGGAGCTGCGATATAAACGATTTCCACGCGGACGGAGTCGCGGGCAGAAGCTAGTACTATTATAAATGCGAAAGTGTGTCTGTCTGTCTGTCTCTCTGTCTGTCTGTTACCTCTTCACGCTTAAACCGCTGAACCGATTTGGATGAAAATTAGTATAGAGATAGTTTGAGCCCTGGGGAAGGACATAGGATAGTTTTTATCCCGGAAATCACCCCCCAAGGGGATAAAGCGGGGGGTGAAAGTTTGTATGGAGCTACGATATAAACGTGTTCCACGCGGACGGAGTCGCGGGCAGAAGCTAGTATATTATGTTGATTACTTTATGTACCGTTACTCCATTTTTTTAGCAGTCAGGTCAAGATATGGAGATATTGTTGGAAATACACAAATACATATTTGTGAGAGCTACGGTAGCCTAGTGGTTCTGGCATGCGGCCGTCAAGCGGCGGTCGTGCGTTCGAATCCCGGGTCGTACCAATGAGTTTTTCGGAACTTATGTACTGTATGAACTTTTCGGTGAAGGAAAACATCTTGAGGAAAGCGGTCTAATCCCAATAAAGTCTAGTTTTCCCTCTGGGTTGGAAGCTCAGATGGCAGTCGCTTTCGTAAAAAACTAGTGCCTATGCCAAATCTTGGGATTAGGTTTCAAAGCGGACCCCGGGCTCCTTTAGGGGCAATACCGGGAATAACGCTAGGAGGATGATATTTGTGCACAATCTTACCCAAAACTACTTTGTATAAAACAGTCATTAGAATTGGAATCCTAACCTTCGATAGTAAAGTTGCTTTTTGAATGGACTAGTTTGATGCCAATTCGGTCAACTCAAACAATGTTAAGGATAACTATGGGTACAGTCAGCAACAAAAGTAGGTACACGGCCCAAGTGCTCAAAATTACCTACACACGACTCTAATGTCAAGAGGATAGATCATTTTAAGGTGGTTCTATTTCCATACAAAAAGTTATTTGACATTCGCAGGCTAACGGCGTGATATTTTAAGAAACTTATGTAACTAAAGTCTTTCATAAATAGGCTTTCCATTTGCGCGAAATTCCCCCTTTTCGTGAATAAACTTGTATAAACTAGAATAATTTGAGATGTTAGTTTGTGACGTCATACTTTGGGAAAACCTTTTTTCTCAAATTATTCTAGGTTATACAAGTTTATTCAACAAAAGGGGGAATTTCGCGCAAATGGAAAGCCGATTTATGAAAGACTTTAGTTACATAAGTTTCTTAAAATATCACGCCGTTAGCCTGATGCGAATGTCAAATAACGTTTTGTATGGAAATCGAACCACCTTAAACGTGTTATTTGCGTAGCTACTTCTAGTGCTGACTGTACTAGACACATGGGCACGTCATTAGTATTTGTTACTTATCTGAGATTTAATGAATGAAAACTGTACCTAAACATATTTGTAACCTCATATCTAAGCGATAGTGTTTGTGAACACGCATTTCCACTGAAGGAAAAATATGTTGATATGGAAAACTACTATGATAAGTGGTAATATCCGTAAGATAATTACATCAGCCTTAAAGGTCAAGTAAATATTTTGGACGGACAGAAGAATTGCGAACGCCTGAAAACGGTATTGGGGCGTCAACGCAAGCTTCGATACCTGCGGCGCTACCACGAAAATCGAAACTCGAAGTTCGTATACATGCAATCCTGTCACTAGAGTAATGTAAGTGCGATAGAGATGGAAATACCCGAACTTCGACTTACGAAGACTCCTTCCAGTACTAACCTGCGGATGCCAAACATGGGCGCTCACCAAAAAACAACTGAGTAAGCTAAAGGTTTGTCAGCACTCCATGGAGCGAAGCATGATGGGCGTAAAAAGCAAAGACAATAAACGACTTGACGATATCAGAAGACAAACAAAGATTGAAGACATAACTGTAAAGATCAGAAAACTAAAATGGAAGTGGACAGGACACAATGATGAGAGGAAAAGACAAATGGAGTCGCCACAATATGGTATCCTAGAGACCAAAAGAGGAAGAGAGGACGACAGTATAAGAGATCATCATATCAGCCGAAAGACGTCCACTGCTGGACATAGGCCTCCCCCAAAGAGTGCCAACGTGACCGGTTCTGCGCCACCCGCATCCAGCGGACTCCTGCAACCTTTACCAGACCCCGAATCATGGTCGGCCTTATCACACGATAAGTGACAGGATAGAGCGTCCGTCACTGGCTGACACCGTTCGATAGAACGAGACGACGCTCCTATCTTGTCACTTATCGTGTGCATCATGGGCATCAGTCCACCTTGCGGGCCTACCCACGCCGCGCCTTCCTGTACGTGGTCACCACTCGAGAACCTTTGCGCCCCAACGGCCATCGGTTCTACGTGCTATGTGCCCCGCCCACTGCCACTTAAGTTTAGCGATTCAGAGGGCTATATCGGTTACCTTGGTTCTGCAGCGGATAGCCTCATTTCTGATCACGCAGAGAAACTCCCAACATAGCCCTTTGGGTGACTTTGAGTCTTCTTATGAGGCCCATAGTAATCGACCACGTTTCAGTGCCATAAGATAGTGTATAAGAGATGGGTGGACGAAATCGTCCATGTGGCTGGGAAGACCTGGACAAGACTTGCAATGGATAGAGATATATTAGTAACTAGCTGTACCTGCGACTTCGTTCGCATGGTAATGTTGGTATTGTTTTTGGGAGTTCTAATTTAACCTATCAAGTAAAACGTTGAACAAACCTATTTTAGCTAAAATGCCGTTAAAATTCGTTTGTCCTTATCGGTCACTTTGATATTTAAATTAGTAAGAAAGGGACAAAACTCGTTTTATCGAACAGAGGTATTTTAAGTTTTATGAATAAGGGGGTAAAAGCTTAGTATATGTTTATTTATTTATTTATTTATTTATTGCGATCATGTTCATTGTCCATACACTAGGTCTTAAGATAGGTTATACAGTAGGTACATGATACCCTGCTAGGGCATTGCAATGGTCTTATATACTAACATGCTAACAACATAAGTTAGTTTTATATAAAGAAACCCATAGTTGCTATAATTATTAGAATTGACCTAATTGATTGTTATAAAAACAGATTATTTATTTACGTACTAAAGCTAAAAACTAGAAAATACTACTACAAAATTACACAATTCTAAGATGTCAGCAAGCTAAATTAAGGGTCTGATCGATCATGAATTCATTCAAATGGTAATAGCATTTATTTATAAGCATTTTTTTAAAATTATTGTAGAAAACATTTATTCTATTTTCGCTTTTTATTATCTCCGGTATTTTGTTATAGATTTTGATACATCTATAATACGGGCTTTTCTTGTATAAATCCATTTTAGGTGCCGGAAGGGTCAGTTGGTTTTTTCGCCGTGAGCTTTTAACAAAATCGAACAGTGCCGGGTTTTTTTTAACGAATAACTTGTGAATGTTTGTGGCAATAGATCCAACAGGTAGGACACAGGCTGCAGCATTAAATGTTTATTGATCTTCTTCTCTACATATTTTTAACACAGTTTTATATTAATGGAATGACTCAAGATCATTTCAGTTATCACGTTTTTATTTATTACATGATAACTGAAATGATCTTGAGTCACTCTAACTCTCAGGTAAAGATGTGTTTAGGAATTTATAATAGATAATCATTTCGAGTACCCATTGATCGGTACATAAGTGTTTACGTGGAACAAAAGATCTCTTTTTAATTAGACAACCATTGACTACCATTACAGGTGCCGGCAAACTTCGTGGGCAACGCGGGACGAAGTGGGGGGACAGCTCGCACGTACAATTCGCCTTGCGAACAGGCCCTCCCCTTCGTCCCGCGTTGCGCACAAAGTTTGCCGGCACCTGTACTAAGATGTATAGACTGGCAACCCAGAACATTTTTTTAGGCGTCTTTCTTCCAATCAGGCCGCCATCTTGGAAAATTAAAGCGTAGATATGTAAACGTGCAATAGCTGCGACAATATTCTGAGTTCGGATTCAGTTATGGCCATAGTGTGATTTAATACACTCGTATAAGAAAACTACTTATTGATTTAATCACCAAAATGTGGTTTTTGTAAAATTTTGATACTGGATATCTTTATAGTTCCCGAGGATGCACTGTGTTGATGCCATTTTTCTCAGCGATTTGTGTCAGATTTGATGACAAAGTCCTATTTAAGGTACATGCGGATCGTCAGATATCGATTTTGATAGCAATCGCAGCAAGACAAAAAAACTAAATTACGACCATGTTTTTCCGTTCATGGGAAGCTGAAATCATTCGGGGACACAACAATGCTTAGTTTGATACTGGCTGATTCTTTTTTTAATTTAGAGATTTATTATAAGTGAGAGATAAATGTAATAATTAGTATTTAATAAGAAAACATACATAAATGTATATCAAATTAATTTTAAATGCTAAATTTTATATTCAATAATTACTTTTACTTACTACCTATATTTATTAAACTCTGAATGCATAATTATTAATTATTAATCCTAATGTTATTGATAATGTAAATTAGAAATGAATTATGTGTAAGAAAATGATTATTGTATAAAACTGCCATCAACTTAGGATTATGCATGTTTACAATTTGTCTGAATAAAGGGCTAGTTTATTTTATTTTATTTATTTTATTGTAAATATTATGCCAGTTTTTGGAGTTATGTACCCTGGGCCTGTTGATAATACACTAGTGGACCCTGGGCCTTAAAATATAACCAGGACAATGCTAGGATAAAATGAGGGTTGGAAATAATGACTTTTAAATGTTTCAAGAAAAAAATAATTTACGTTATCCGGGCTGTGTAATTTATTTATTTAATTAATCTTTATATATATATAACATAATACAAATATGTATAAAAGGCGGACTTAATACCTTAAAGCATTCTCTACCAGTCAACCAGTTAGATTTTAAAATTAATACTAATTTGAACTTCTAAACCAGTACCTACCACCTACCTGTATTATTAAAGTTTAAGCAATGTGAGGATTTGATAATTAGTTAAATGAAAATATATAAGACATGAAGTGGATTGTGGCATTGGGAAATATTCTTCATTACTAAAAGGGTCAAACAATAAAAAGTTAATGAATCCTGTTCCACACTACTAGCCTAAAAGTTTGCCTTATTAGTGAAACATTTGTATATCTAGTCTTGTCAGTTATATTTTGATTCTGTAAAGGAACATTCCAGATCCTTAGTTGCTACTTGGATCATATATTGACAACCGCTTTAGCCTAGTCGGTAGTGCCTACAAAGCAAGAGGTCCTGGGTTCGAAACCTGTGGATGTTTTGTATTTAAGTATTTATTTATCTATATAAGTATGTTTATCGTCATCTAGTACCCATAGTATTTTTTATTAATATTAGACCAAACCAAAAGTAGCTTTTGCCTGAGACCTTTTTATAAAATTATGGTAGAAGGAGGGAGTACAAAGAGCCATAATTTAATTCAGACATAGGGAAGGGTGTTAGAGATACTAATGATGTTGTGCTTACCTAACAGATTAGTTGTTTAGGTAACTAAACAACTAATCTGTTAGTTACACCCTATGAAGACATTAATCCACCTTTTGTACATTTAAGGCTGGAAACAGTGCTCGACCGACGGTCAGCGCGTATGGTCGGTGGCGTAGCTATCGCTGTAGAAAGCATACTGTGCGTTCAGACCGATGCTCACCGTCAGC
This sequence comes from Epinotia ramella, assembly GCA_947578815.1. Taxonomy (NCBI): domain Eukaryota; kingdom Metazoa; phylum Arthropoda; class Insecta; order Lepidoptera; family Tortricidae; genus Epinotia; species Epinotia ramella. Next base: position 8,262,173 of record OX388211.1, on the reverse strand, counting down.
GCGTATGCGGCCATAGTAAAACACGCGCGACCGCCCGTACGCGCTGACGTCGGTCGAGCACTGTTTCCAGCCTTATAGGTAGGTGGACATTATAAGGATCTTCGTACCACCTAGCCACACAGATTCTAAAAGCAACTGGGTATTTTGAGAAAAATACTTCACCAAATAAAGAAGAAAGTGGTGGTCATGAACACTTTTCTAAAAGTATAAAACAAATGCTCTTCTATTTCTTAAATGATTGCTAAAACAATACCTGAGTCAAGTATTCCATTGTAAAAACGAATCCGCACAAAATTTTCTAAAAACAGCAATGTCAACAATCCCGAGACTGAACCACTAATGACTTTAAAACTTACCACCCGCAGTAGTAGTAACTAGGCTCGCATGACGACATTTAAGCGACTTTTGCAGGAGCGATAAGACGGGAACACAGTCAGTGAACAGAGGTCAGAGGCGTTTTATCGATAGCAATGACAAACAAGTCCGCAGGGGGCCTTACCTCATTATCTTTATCGCTGAGGTCAACCGGCGCAGCTGTATCAATCGCCCAACCGTTTTGAAATGCGCCCAGCGCCTGAGGCATTATTCGAAGCGAAAAATATTTATACGCAAACTACGTAATGTTTTGCGCATGATGGCGCGTTAACGTCAATGGTTGTACAAATATTTGTTTCGCAGACACACCCCCGGCAAAAAAACATTACAATTTAACTGTTAACTGTTCTTGTATTCGTCGGAATACATTATTAAAGGATGTTATTTTGGTATTCGGAAATTGCGCTGGAATTTAAGTGACATAACTAAGATCACACACAAATCACACAGGTGATTTTGACATTGACACATAGGTATTATAAGGTGCGTTCAAAACCAGTACTATTACGTGCTAGGTATTACTTTATTATTTGAAAACTGCAATAAAGACAAACATTTAATCAGAATAATTGGTAGCTGAAAAACTTCTGCCCTTTTATACCAAAACGGACGTTTCAGATTTTTGAAGTGAAAACTTCTTTAGCGGCGCTGAGCACTTTTTGGGATGGGGAAAAATTGTTAAATACGCGACAGAGTTTTGTGACGTCAGATGTGAAGGAGGTCACTTTTTGCTGCTAGCCGATTCGACTTCATTCAAAACTGAACGCTGTTCGTAAAGTATAAAGCCGTTAAACACTTTTTGCAATAGCATATTCTGCAAATAAATTTGTAATTTTATCGGAGATAAAATCATTCAGAATTACCCTAGTGCACCTTAGTTCGAATTTAGACGTTATTCCTAAAGAGATAAAGTTTTGAAAAATATTTGGCAATAGCAAAAACAAATTGGTATTGTGTTTGCCGCCGCCTGTCGGCGCGCCGACGGGCGAGCCGGCGGCCCGTCGCACCCAACGCGCCCGCGGCCCGTCCGCCTAAATAATTGATAATTGTTTATAAATTTGCGTCAAATTCATTTTTAGGGTGACACCGTAAGATGTCACGTGACCTGGCCCCGTATCATGGTCGGCCTTATCACGCGATAAGTGACAAGATAGAGCGTCCGTCACAGGCTGACACCGTTCGATAGAACGAGACTGACGCTCTATCTTGTCACTTATCGCGTGATAAGGCCGACCATGATACGGGGCCTGATCGAAAAACTGTTACAATGTTATTGAGTTTTCACTTCTGCCGGCACTCCCGGAGTGCAACCCGGTCTTTTTTTGTTACTAACACGATTGGTGGCATACGAAATCGGACCATACGAGTGTATCCTTTGTCGTTCGCACGACAACGCATAAACCTACCACGAAATTCGAATCTAGAAGTTCGTATATATCTGTCTCTGTCGCTCGAGTACCATAAACCATAAGTGTGTTAGAGACGAAGGTATACGAACTTCGAGATTCGTTTTTCGTGGTTATCTAGGGGAATTTCGCGCAAATGGAAAGCCAATTTATGAAAGATTGTTACATAAAGTTTCTTAAAATAGCACGCCGTTAGCCGGCGAATGTCAAAAGACGTTTTTTATGGTCGTCGAACTGGTTGTTCGATATTGCCCATACTTACTCGACAATAGACCATAAGAGAGTGAGACTACAAAATACGGCGCCGTAGGTTCAGCGAAGTTAAGCGAACAGAGTTTTTGAAACAATATAATGCGTCTGTTTATAACGATATGGTTTCAAAAAAATACGAATAGTAATCTTGAGGCTTTTCTGCAGGGAAATCAGTGCTTCGAAACATGATTATGCAAATTTCGCTCGATAGAAAAAAATCACGAACATAGGTCTAAAACACACAGAAATACACTTAAAATATTCGTAACAAATTATGCACAAAAGCTATAAATATTGCTTCTAAAAATCGGCAATATCATGTTTGAGGGAAATCAGTGTTTACATTTTTATTTATTTAAAGGGCCAAAAAATTTAAATTAAAAAACATGATATCCGCGCTTCCGAGCACGCACTTCCATCTCGCTCACGCTTATGCTCAGTGAGAGGGAGAGAAGACCATGAACCTACGGCGCCTTAAAACTAAAATACAGTCTGACTTACCAAGTTAACAATTTTTCTTTAACACCTACTTGAAATAGGTAACCTACCAAATCGTTACGAATTTCGAGAATCAACTAAAATCGGTACCTACTATTGATTGCCACTGACTAGGTCGCACTTGAGCAAATAAACATTTTGCGTCTACCTATAGCGCTCCATTTTACCATTTTTAGGGTTCCGTAGTCAACAAGGAACCCTTATACATAGTTTCGCCATGTCCGTCCGTCTGTCTGTCTGTCTGTCTGTCCGTCTGTCTGTCTGTCCGTAGATTTTATTGTACTGTTTTGTCGGCTTAGCTCAGTAACTATTTAGGTACTACTTACTAGAAAACTGTAAATCGGCATGGGTATATAAATCAATCACGCCGACAAAACAGTAGGTAAGTACAATAAAATCTTAAAAAATATTTTTTTTAGGGTACCTACCTCCCCTACACCTGAAGCGGGAATGTATTTTTTTTTTCTCGTCAAACCCATGGTGTGGGGTATCGTTGGATAGCTCGTTCAAAATTATTACGGGTTTTTTAAAACCATATTTCAAATCAGTGATGAGATTGCGAGATATTGGGCTTTAAAGTTCTAATTTTTGTTCGAGTCATGTGTCGTCCCCCCCCCCCCCCCCCCTGCCGGCTAAATGGCTACCAAAGAGTAGATACTATATATTGGCTACTACTGGGGATGAGAAAAAAATCGTGGTAGTACTACATAATTATCACGGACAAGTAGGCATAAGTAGTTACCGAGTAATAGTCGACCAACTTATACAGTGTGTCGCCGATCTTGGGGCTTTAAATGTAAGGCTAGATTCTACTCACCAAACTAAGCAACTTTTGTTTTACAATTTCTTAAAAAAATGCTATTTGTTAATTTAATTATTTTCATACAAAGTAAATGTGATGTTCAAATTCATCCATTAGTTAGTTTTCATACTTGTCAGTGTCATGGATGTCAAATAATGAGGCCGTGTTTGCAATACATTGATGGTACAGTTAAAGTTCAAACGCGAATAAATGATAGAAATAATAGTTATTTTACAGAGTTGCGGAACAAAAGTGGTTCAGTTTCAGGACCGTAATGGACATTTGCATTTAAAGCCCCTAAGTCAGAGACACGCTGTATAATGTGTACTTGGAAAGGCCGATTTTGAAAGAAAGAAGGCGAGAAGACGATTAACGGTTATCTCAGTCACACAGATATTAAAGAATGATACATTGCGATAGGTGCTAAAAAGGTCGTCACTCCGCTTTGAAGTCTAGAAGCAAACCGTGGTTCACTTCGAGACGCTGATTTTCAGTGACGCTATTCACAAGGTCACAAGGGTGATCACTGTGGCTTAATTATTACGTAAAATAATTGTAGAAGGTTATCTTAGTACATCATCATTTTCGTACAAATTCGGCCGACGCAACCGCACCGCACGTCGATGTAACTAAGACAGACAGGCAACTACGGTACCCTACACTGCGCGTGGCCCGACACGCACTTGGACGGTTTTTATTGTAGACTCTCTTGCTAGTAAGTAGGTAAGGTAGTTGTTGGCAGTCTTGGTTTTCACGGAATTTCTGACGATGCACCTATTGTTGAAAACCAAACAACAATTTTGCAGATCTGACTCTTAAACGGCCGGACCGACGGACGATAGGTACCTAGTTATTTAATATTAGGTACATCAATCCGAGGCCCTAACACGATAGGTGTTATCGTCACGTTTTATCGTCACTTTTTACGTACGTAAAACCTATATCGTGCTAGCTGGGGTCAAGTATATCAACCTGTCCCAAATGAATTGTATCAACTCACCCCATTTAAATCAACCGAAATAAACAAATACTATTTATTTACACATCTATTCAAACTTTATTGTACTACCCAAATGTATCAACTCGCTTCATTTGTATCAACCTGTCCCAAATGTATCATACACGCCCTATTTGTAGTCTGTCAAGCGAGTCATGTCCCTGCAAAATAAAAATAAAAAGCGGCCAAGTGCGTGTCAGACTACGCACAACGAGGGTTCCGTGCCTATTAAAAAGGTCGTATCGATCTGATTCTGAAATCTTATGGCACTTACGTCCTTTTCTTTAAGGAAGGCAGTTTTTTAAGAATATCTCAAAAAGCTTTGAACCGATCTTGTTCAATACAATTTTCGCTGAAAGAATTTAATAAGCCCTATGAGCATGATTTTTTTTATATTTTTAAAATACACGGTTTAAAAATTAGAGGGGGGGGGGGGAGACATAATTTCAGTGACTTTCGAGGCGATTATCTCCGACTCTATTCACTTAATCAAAAAAATTGCTGAGAAACCTTATATTTTTTTTACAGGCCTATCGATTGATGTGCCACACGTGGGCTTGCAATGTAAGAATAATTTTGAGTTCAGTTTTATGTATGGAGTGCACCCCTAAAAAAAACTTTTTTTAGTAAGTGAATTACAAAACTATGTACCTAGCGGTTAACAAAATACACCTATCCTCAAAATTTTATTCAAATACACCTTATAGTTTTCGAGTAAAATGCCTGTGACATACGGACGGACAGACAGACAGACAGACAGACAGACATGACGAATCTTTAAGGGTTCCGTTTTTTACCATTTGGCTACAGAACCCGGGTGGAAGCAAGATTAGAAATCAATAGACATAAATATAAATAATGACGATATAACGGCGTACTTACCTACGTCAATTGCATGTGCCTATGTAGATAATTATAATTATCGTAAACATCAAGATTTTTCCGACCAGAGAGATAGGACCCCACGTCCGTAATAGTGGCACTAACTTGGCGGTATTTGCCCAAATATTCGTGCTGCATCTTTTTTCTTCCAACGGCAAATGAAAGAGAGGCAACGACGCAACGCGAACACGCATTCCCAAGTGTAGTGCGACCACAATATTTTTCCATAATATGGTCTGATACAAATACGTCGTTCTTAACAGGGTTATCTGAGGTCATTAGGCGATAATGCCACAACAGGGGGTACAGTGGACTGGTTGTCTGCTTGGTTGGTGTTCATAAAGCACACCAACCCGGCTTATAGCCCTTGTTCGCACTAATGGCCGGTTCCAATAATCAATCCACCGATTGTTTTCCTTACCGGCAGTTACATTTTGACAGATTCCCCGTAGAAAATGTGTCAAAATGTAACTGTTGGTAAGGAAAACTGTGTCGCTTAACTTCAAACTCAGACAAATCCATTCGACCCTCTCTGCAAATATCTACCCTATTACCTTTTCATAATACCAAAATCGCATGATCTGACAGATGGATTTACCTGAGTTTGAATTTAAGCGACTCGACTATCGGTGGATTGATTATTGGAACCGGTCATAAGCGGCTAGCCGCTTAGTGCGTATAGTCCAGGCAATGAACTGACAACTTGTATGGAAAAAATGACAATTTTGGAAATAATTTATAATAGCTTATTTTTATGTGTAACGGATATATTATCAATTAAATAGTTACCCAGCGACAAAATCCGACAAATTTTCGAACATCGAAAAAATGATAAGTTAACTGGCTTCTGAAAAGTCAGTAAAAATATTAATAAATGTTTTTGTCTTCATTTTGGTTCATTTACATTTGCTCTATAATATTCAAGATAAATCGTGCAAAAAAAGATGCTTCATTTAAATCTACATAATTACTTCCGGGTGGAAAGTTTGTCGGATTCTTGAGTAAATCATCTTAGAATAACATTTTCAAATGAAATCAACCAAAAAAACGCTATTATAAATTAATGTTTTACAAAACCGTATTTTGCCTGGAGTATCCCCTCAGGGTAGAGCGGAGGGAGCGGCAGCTCTATGACTAGTAGGTCTGTGAGCTGTAGATGTAGTGTAGGTACCTAGAATTCGCAACAATCGTAAAAAAAAAAAAAAAACCAAAAAGTGCTTGACTTAAATATTTTAAGTATATAATTAAGGAACCTGCTCACAAAATTTCACGAGAATCGGTTGAGAAATGCAACCTGCAGGGAACAGCCGGACAGCGGGACAGACACCGGACACCGGACATAAAAACGATTTTCGGCCCAAGCTGAAGCATAGAACTTCGTTCGCTTCGCTCGCTCGTTCGACAACTGCAGCAAAACTGAAGCGAAAAAATGTAGGTATGTTTAGAATACATTTTCGAGAACGAATTCACTTCCTTTTGTACCTACTCGTACTAGGCATATAGAGAAGACAACGCCTTTGTGTAACCGCTGTCTATCTGTCTATCTGTCTGTCTGTTGCCTCTTCAAGCTTAAACCGCTGAACCAATTTTGATGAAATTGAGTATAGAGATAGTTTAAGGCCCGGGATGGACATAGGTTAGATTTTGTCCGGGAAATCATCCCCTAAGGGGGTGAAAGTTTGTATGAAGCTACGATATACCTAATATAAATGAATGCCACGTGAACGGAGTCGCGGGCAGAAGCTAGTCGCTAGAATAGTTGTTAATAGCGATATATGTATTTCGTTTTAATTTGAACCGTGGTACATTATCAATAGAATCGCTATGCGAGTATTTATTAAACATGACTTTTTCACTTCGAAGCGCTTATGGCACGTGTCTTTACACGGCACGGCTATCACAAGACGGCGCGCGAGCTCTCGATTTTTCTCGCACTATATCTCTCTTTCTAAGTGTTCTAATAAGAGAGAGACGGATAGTGCGAGATAAATCGAGAGAGCTCGCGCGCTGTCTTGTGATAGCCGTGCTAAAAAGCGATTCTAACTATACCTACTTTTTTTTCTTTTTTTCTACTTACTTATTATGTGAAGTGAAGGCGTCAAAGGGCGCCCAAAGACCATCTAATACCCTCAGCTTGAGGACTAGGGCCAGCGGCGCTACCACGAACTTCGAAAGTCGAAGTTAGGGTATTTCCATCTCTATCGCACTCCCTTATTCGAGTGACAGGGATGCATGTATTACGAACTTCGACTTTCGAAGTTTGTGATAGCGCCGCTGTGCTGCATCCACTGTTAGTCGGTCCTCGGAACACGCGTAGTTGTTACGGAACTCCGACCTTGTGGTCAATATAGAATAGGATGAGCAGTCTGGGGTGTTATTCGGAACGCGTTCATGCGCCTCACCTCACCCGACACACCTAACGAATCGCGGCGTCCAGCGGCGCTACCACGAACTTCGAAAGTCGAAGTTCGGGTATTTCCATCTCTATCGCACTCCGTTACTCGAGTGACAGGGATGCATGTATTACGAACTTCGACTTTCGAAGTTCGTGGTACCGCCGCAGATATATTTGTGGGTGAGCTTGAAGGTGAGCCTTAAAACAAATTACGGAACAGAGGGGCTGCGGCGTTACCACGAACTTTGAAAGTCGAAGTTCGTAATACATGCATCCCTGTCACTCGATTAAGGGAGTGCGATAGAGATGGAAATACCCGAACTTCGACTTTCGAAGTTCGTGGTAGCGCCGCTGGTCTCACGGTGTATTTGTACATGGGATTCGCGGTTATCGCGAAAGGTCAACTTCGTTCGTTCGGTTATCTCTACGTACTCACTTTAAGCGACAGAGAGAGAGATACACCAACGAACGACATTCGCTGTTGAGTTGAGACGGGTTGTCAAACTCGTATACATATATATGTCGGCGGCCGATCGTAAAATCCGGCAGATCACGAAATTCCTAGGCATATCGTGAAACGCCGCCATTTCATGATTTGGCTAAAGGACATCCGCCATATCATTCAAATATCACCATTTAACGATTTGCCTAGTGACGTTTAGGCAGATCATGAATTTCCTAGGAATGTCATGAAACGCCGGCATTTCATGATTTGGCCAAGCCAGTGACGTTTAGGCTGATCATGAAATTCCTAGGAATATCATGAAACGCCGGCATATCGTTCAATACTCACCGTTATACGTAAGTAGGGTGTCCAAAATTGAAAAAAATAAGAAGTGCGGACTGATAATCTCCAGCGTGTCGACGCCACCCCCGCTGCGCGGGGTGTCTATTTCTGGTCTGAGGGACACAAGTGAACCCTAACCTAACCGACCTAAGACAGAGTTCGCTTATGACAAACCATTTTTGTCCGCCCTGATTATTAGCCCCCAACAAAAACGGCCGCCATCGCATGTGCAGCGCCACCAGTGGCCAAGAAAGAAACTATTTTACGATGTGCCCGGTATAGAGCTAGGAATATCGACGAATGCGTTGCTCTAATCGATCTGCCGTATTGTTTATCAGGCACATCGTGATAAGCCTAGCCGACTTTTAGGCATATCATGAAATGGCGCCGTTTCACGATATGCCTAGGAATTTCGTGATCTGGCGTATTTAACGATCTGCCGCCGACATATATATATCATAGCTTGTCTCTTTGTTGCTCCGCTTGCTGTGTACGATTCACACCGACCGGGCCGGGTCGGAGCGCGCCTGAGCACATTCTAGAAGATGCCCAAGGAGTTTGAAGCTTTAATAATATAGACGTTACAATTCATATTTGAATGGACTTGCGACCCGATGGGCTCCTGAGGCCCTACCGCGAAACGAAAACGAAGTTCGTTCGTTTATGCCCGTCTCTGTTGCAATTGAACATTTTAATGACCCTTGTCATTCAAATGTTAACCTCCTCCTTTTTCAAGTCAAAAGGTCGACATTTTAATGGGAACATAAGACATGCTTTTGATACATTGTATTGCTTGATCAATCGGTAAGTAAAGTGCAAGTGGATATTTATTTTATGATACTTAGGTCAGTACCTACTCTATTATACTGTGCTTAGGTAAAGGATATGATGCGACTGGAACAGTCCTTAAAAGGACGAATAAGATCAGTAGCCATGTCCGTAACAGTTACACGATGTCCCACACTCCTCTTGATATTATATTAGGAACCCTGGATTTTCTGATCAGTAGCTTTTTAAAATGATATCTAGACCATGAACCTTTTACTATGATGCCTACTTGAACGATAAGTTTGACCTGCGGACCTGGCGTCGGCTACTTAAAACAACTGATAATATAGGTACATAAAACATGTTAGTATGTATATTAACTAAATGTGTATCCAGGGGCGGCTTTAGTCACGGAATAAATAATATTACTAAGTACAGAAGGTTCTCTGTTAACTAATTCCCTATTTAGGTATGCAGAACGTGTCTAAACGTGGCATCCCTTTCTATCGCATGCAACGCGCTGCGATAGAACGCGTGCGTGTCGGGTTGTAGGGATGTCAGCTGATGGAAAGGAAAGCCAATACATTTTCTATTCGTAATTAAATAATAAAAGATTGCAACATAGAACCTTGACATTCCTGTAACATGATACACACACAACCTTGTACTTTGTACCCCGCTTTCCAACATACATTCCATCCGTGAGAACAAAAGAAATTGCTAGTATAAGCCATGTATTTCTCCAATAAAAACAGTTATTACCCGAGTCTTGTGTTGTCGCTATCTACCCCGAACTCCGTACTTCACTTCAGGGCAGCGCTAACAAACCGGCCCGAACCGTAGGGCCATTTAAGTTCCTACTTGTAGAACCGCCCTTGCTATAGTGCACGCACACGGGAGCTACATGAGCTACAAAACATGAAGGAAAAATTAAGCATTTATTTATTTAAACTCTATTGCACAAAAGAAAACTTATCGTACAAAAGGCGGACTTAAAATGCCACAATGCATTCACTCTAGTGAACATTCATTCAAGTCAACTGTCTGATTCTACCTTAAATTCCTCGCACAAGTTTATCCGTGACAGTCCTGCGGCGCTACCACGAACTTCGAAAGTCGAAGTTCGGGTATTTCTATCTCTATCGCACTCCCTTACTCGAGTGACAGGGATGCATGTATTACGAACTTCGACTTTCGAAGTTCGTGGTAACGCCGCTGGGATCAGTAACGAGATCCCGTGCACCCGTGACGTAGTGCGGTCGGAAAAACAGCGCTGGACAGCCGACAGGCTCGCAGCAAACGGCGAAATCCGAGCCTATTGTCGCACGCATTTCTTTTATTGTGTGTTTTTTCATTTCTTTTATTTTTCTGTTGCGGCGGATCCCTGTATTGTACGGCCCAATAATCCGCTTCGTGTGATCCAATCATAGTATCTTTACGTCTCTTAATGCATACGTTAAAAAGAGACAGAGATTGAAAACGTAGGTATTATTTTGCTATACATTAAAGGGATCCTTAACGGGGGCACAGCTCTTAGCCAGCAACTCCAGATAAGACCACACAGTCCCTTATTATTATTATTATTATTCTGGTAGTGGCTTCCGGACTAGAGAGCCCTTATATCACTGCGACCATCGCTGATCTATTGTGATCGCCACTTACTACAATTCTTGGTCAAGTCCTGCAAACTCGAAGAATTGCAGGATACTGTTGATCTCAAGAAATTTAATCTCCTCCGGGCACATGATGTGTTTTCCCAGAAAGGAGTTACGGCTGCGCATAAGGCAGGGGCACTCAGTTAGGATGTGTGTAGGCGTCTCTTCCGCGTCAAGGCAGAGTCTGCACTGCCTTGTGTCACACAGACCTAACGTTTGCATGTGCTTATTTAGGCGACAATGCCCTGTAAGCACCCTTACCAACATGCGTAGACGGTTCCTGCTTAGCGCCAAGGCATCGGAGGACGCCTTTTTGCTAAAGGCTCTAATAAGCGCCTTGGAATGTTTCAGTCCTGGTAAAGCTCTCCAGGCTTGGATACTTTTGTAGAAACAATAGGTCTTTAGAGTGAGCTTGGTTAGACTTTTGGGGATGCCACAGAACGGCTCTGGTCCGCAGTGCGTCCCCTTCGCCCCCGCTCGTGCAAGCTCATCGGCCTTCTCGTTTCCCTTGATACCTGCATGCCCTGGGACCCAACGTAATATAACCTTGTTTTTTGTGCCCAGGTCATTCAATAAATCCCGGCAGTTCTTGACCAGCCTCGACGTTGTGACGTTAGAGGTTAGGGCCAAGAGAGCCGCCTGGCTATCCGAATGGATATAAATAGTACGATTGAGGGAGGTGCTTTGCAGATTGGCTGCCGCACATTCTAGAATGGCGTACACCTCTGCCTGGAATATAGAGGTATGCTTACCCAGGTTCATGCTGATCGATGCCCTGGGTGCTTCTCCGTATATTCCGCAGCCTACCTCCGATCCGGATTTGGAGCCATCAGTGTACCACTTTAGGCTGCCTGGTTTCCAATTTATGAGGCCGTTTAACCAGTCCTCTCTCCTGAGGAGTTCCACTGAGTAGTCCACCACACACCCCTTACCCCAAGCTGCAATGCAATATGTTTGACTACTCCAGAGGGCCTGATTTACCCAAACGCAAATAAGACCAAGTACCTAGGGTGGCGGCGGAGGGCGCGGCACTGAGCTGAGACTTACTTTACATTTCATAGTGGTAGTGGTGGTCAGATCAGAACTCTAAATCAGGTTCTGCTACTCGATTACACTGGCTTAGATCCCTCAGATGTCTTGGCTCCATACTCCTCGTATTACTTTTAGACTCCTTAGCATATAATTAAATAGCATAAAATATGGGAATTGTCATAACAAATGTAAGACATCTTCTTGTCGGCGGATTATTTTCCATTTCTCTCTCCCGTACGCCAGCCTTTTGATTTCTTGATACTCTGTCTACCCCTGTCTCTCCTTCCTTCTATCATTCCTTCTATGATGGTTTGAAAGACAATATCGCGCCAAAGTCCAATTATTTTCCCCTTCTATTACTTCGATTCGGATTTAATCGGATTCAGATTCGATCGGTCGATTCACAAGAGCTGGCGCGTAATGTCTATTAAATTAATGACTGGTTCATATATTTCCCGCGCCGGCTCTCGTGAATCGACCTGTTCCTGTGGGAATTGTATAGCTACAAAATAATAATGAAACAAAATTAACTTTTAAGTACTTATTTAATTCCACGTACTGCATACAGCTATGTAGTATGTACCTACTTTTGTTAAGATGAAACTTAATAACAACCTCGTAGTCGAGTCCGCACACAGTACGAAAATATATAGAAGATGTTCATAAAAAAATATTAATCACAGTATGTACTATTGTAGGTACTTATTAATAAGTCTAAATTGTGGAATGATTACTTGATATAATAATAAATAAACGAGGAAACCCTGATATACGAATAAGTAAATTTATAGATTGTATAGACACCTTTTCAAGTTATAGGTACTCTGTCCCCTTTGGAGCATGAAGGCACATTGAATAAATGCATGTCTAATTCACAACATTTTCGAATTAAATATATTCAAGCAAAAACATTAAAATGGAAGAATAAGTACTAAAAACATTGGCACAATGTTAAATTATTTAATTAAGTATTATTAAGTCAAAAGCTAAGCCAATTTAAAAATGTCTTAAATTCGTATATAAGTAGGTAGTCAAATAGATTCAACAAAGGCTAGTCAACAAATATACCTATAGTATAATAATAATTCTCAAAATGGAATGACTTCGGAATGATAAAACGCTTGAAAGCATAGAAAAATATGCGTCGATTTGAAATCGAATTAATTTAAAACTTCACAGAGATTCTAAATCGAGATTTGTCGCAGATAATGGTCCACTATGTCTTAGACAACTTTTTCACTTATCTAACTAATCTATTAATGAAATCTCTAGTGCAATTAATTTGTGTCTTGTTATATTAAAAATGGTGTATGAAAAGATGATTAGCGCTAACACGGACCAAAGTTACACTTTTTCTTTAAAAGAACCTATCATTCAGTAAATACCTATTAATGATTGAAAACGTTATGTCTTGAATTGTTGACTTGACTCATACAATGCCTTAATGTAAATGTACGATAGACAATACATTTCGTAGTCCAGTGGCGTATACTTCCTTGGAAAATAACGCACCAGCCGAGTCTTAATGCTAATCATCCTTTAGATATAAATAGTTATTGGATACATTTATATGGTAAAACGTACGTTACGTAAAAACATTTAAGTTTTCTTGGCTTTTAAGGATTTTTAAATGTAGAACATGATGTTACCAGTATAGTACATTATAAACCAGGCCGGTAAAACAAATGATTTCTCAGAGCGCGGGCATTGACGCCCAAGGCGAAGACAGGGCGATTCTATACGATCTGGGGGCCTAGACCAGGTTACAATCGACAAGCGCTAACGCCAATAGAAACTAATAAAATGTACGGGAATGACAGATGTTAACGAAAAGTGTTTTGTCGGCATCTATCATTCCCCTACATTTTATCAGTTTCTATTGGCGTTAGCGCTTGTCGATTGTTACCTTGTCTACGGCCCCTGAAGCTTTCCTTAACCGCTGCTGGGTACAATATTTTACGTTAAGTGGGCTTGCGTAGCGGATAATCACCATTTTATGGACTGGCGTGTTTTACGACTCTTAAAAGTAGCATTCAATTTTGTCGTTTGTTCCTTCATATTAACTTGTTATTACACAACCGTTTTACCATATAAACTTGAAAAACAAACAGTCTACATATGCCTCGTGTTGCCGAAGTTGATGCCGCTCTGCGTGGCGCCCTTGTTGGACCCGTACTGTAGGGAGATGACGCCCTGGCCGGCCCTCAGCTGCTCTTCCGAGAAGTTCCGTACATTCTTCTCCGATTCTTTGGGCCCGATCGATGGCTTGCCGAAGTTGTGGGCCTGGATGAATAAAGTTGAGAATTATTTGATGCTATAAGGAAAGCCAACGTCCTTCCATAATATTAACAACTTAGAAAAGTAGAAAAACCCTTTCAAAAGTACATTCTAGTGGACTTATCCGCATAAGTTAACTTTGGTTATGTGCATGAATAACATGTCATGTCGTTTTAGAGGATTCGTTCCACATACAGATTCTTTGAAAACGTGTTCATAATGCCTTTCAGTCCAACCCCTGAAGATTTGTTAAACAAAAACATTGCGTTGCGGTAACCTAGTTCAGTTGTCGAGAAAAGTATTCTAAAATTCATATCCAACGATACCAAACCATCCCTTAATCTACTACAATTTGAGACTCTCCTAACTCGAGTTAAGACCTAAACTCCCTTAAACTAACAGTCACAGTTTAAGCCGTTCATACACTACTAATGTTAATTACGTCTAACTAGTGTCGAGTAATGTTTGCTTCATGCATTAAGGAAATGAGCCCTGCCTTCTCGCATTATTTGTTCAGGGCAGGTTCAACAGCAAATAGCGGTCATCAACTTAACGAGAATTTGCAAAGTAAACAGGTGACCTTTTCTCATTTTCCTTAAGTAATTACTTAGTAACCTCTCGGTCATTTGGTGGAGTTGCGTGATCTAATTTACGGAGTATGAGTATTTATCGCTGCTTAAGTAATATAATAAATATGGGAAATGTATTGAATTCCATTGGAATTATTAACAGGAAAGTAATATGTTGTACCACATTTCGCTAGGTAGATCCTAAGGTACTTCAAATTAAGATGAGGTTCAACAGCGGAACAGCTACCAGAACTAACAACGGGGACCGATTACACTAGATTCTATATGACACGAGAGAGCATTAGCAATACGCGCTAGTCGTCCCCAAGTTTGTCTTTCTGCCGAGTGGCCACGAATTACCAAACTATCCCTCAATCTACCTGGTAACTTCACAGTACTACTGATGGTACTAGTGTCTTCACAGGTCCATTGTCTGAGTAGCCGCCACGTCGCAGGCGTCGCAGCGAGATGTCGTGCTAGTCATCAAGTTGGTTTACCTATCTGCTAACACTAGCACAAATAGACGCGACTAGGTGCCAAAGTTTACCTTTCTGCAAAATGTGAGAAGACTACGGATTCAGAGATCTGCCGTTTCCTGAGGACACCGGCAAGCCAAAACAGCTGTCGCTAATCGCTAAATATTACCTTTCTGCTAAGTTACTGCAAGCTGATGACCACGGAACTGAGGTTCTGCCGCTCCCACAGATCCACCGAAGGTCTCTTCTGTCCGCACACCGAGTTGCCGCGCCACTTCTAACATCGCGTTTATATTATAGACTAGATGCCAAAGCTTACCTTTGTAAGATATCCGCGGAGGTTCTGTCGCTCCGTGAGGTCCCTGGAAGGCCAAAACAGTGTCGCTAAGTGCTAAACATTACCTTTCTGCCAAGTGACTGCAGGCAGATGACCACGGAGTTGAGGTTCTGCCGCTCCCACAGATCCACCGTCTGGAAGGTCTCTTGTGCCGGTACACCCAGGTGCCGCGCGGCTTCTAGGAAAGCGTTTATGTTCTCCATGCACTTGAACGCCATCTTTGATTCGTTTATCTTCTTAATGAGGCCCGGCTGGATGGTGTTGGCCAGCCTGAAATGAGAAGGTGATATGTTAGAAATGTGAATTTAGTAAGCTTATTTCGCCGGTTAGTGACCACCTAATTTAGTATATGGCGGTTTTCGACCACATGAATGAGTAGGAGAGGAACATAGACAAATTTATTTTTGTTCGCATTTTAGTAAATTCCTATTATACATGCTAAAATAATTCCACACGTCTCACCGTCTATTAATGGTGTATAGAAATGTCTTTTATTGAATTTATTTTATTTTAACATACTTATATTAATATTTTTGCCGACAATCCTGACACAAATCGACCTAGTCCCAAACTAAGCAAAGCTTGTACTATGGGTTCTAGACGACGATAAACATACCTATATAGATAAATAAATCCATACTTATATTATAAATGCGAAAGTCTGTCTGTCTGTCTGTCTGTCTGTTACCTCTTCACGCTTAAACCGCTGAACCGATTGCGATGAAATTTGGTATGGAGATAGTTTGAATCCCGGGGAAGGACATAGGATAGTTTTCATCCTGGAAATCACCCCCTAAGGGGATGAAATGGGGGGTTTAAGTTTGTATGGAGCTGCGATATAAACGATTTAAATTGTGATTACGTGCTCATCGCCCAAATAAATGTCCTTACCGGGATTCAACCCCAGGAGTCCCAGGACCTCTTGTTTCGTAGGCAGGGTCACTACCAACTAGGCTAAACCGGTCGTTTAATAGTCATTCATTGCACAAACCCTGTCGCTAACCGAATCTGATCGCGTAATCACCGCAACGATCCTAATGCGTTGGTTGATTGCATCTGCCTAGTCGTAGAGCACTTGTCACAACATCATGTTTATTGTACCTACAAATATAAACATCCGTAATCTTGACTTGGTCGTTTGTTCACAACTAATGTAAACCTATAGTGATTTTGCACTGGCCAAGAAGTACGCGGACGCGGGTAATTTTATAATTATAACATTTGGCTATAATACTATAAACTAGTCAATTGTTTTCGCTCATTACATGAAATTTCCCGTTTCACCTGGCGTTGCTTTGCTGCTGGAACACAGCTTCGGAATATTAATAGTTCAGATTAAATACTGACTGACATTTTCCTTGTAACTCCAACCCAGAGAACAAATGCCAATATTTTTTATGTTCCCTTTGAACGATGATTTTCCTTCTAACCTAACCTCTGATTATAATCATCACGCATCTAAAGACGAATTGTGCACACTGTTAGATTATTGAACTTGTAATGCAAACATTAATCTAATACATTGAGATATCTAACCTTAATTGTATTCAACCTTAAACTTAACCTCCTTAGTATCTTCTTCAGAGCTGTTTACTATGTGACAGGTGCCAGACGTGATGGCTTCCGTGTGCTTATATAAAACGTTTAATAAACGATATAGTCTATTGTTGAAACGGTACTAAGTATTTTATTTCTGCCGAAGTCCAAATCCCAAGTCACACAATCATCTTCATTCCATAATGTTACCAGTTATCACATCAATCGATTGACTTTGGATGAACGAGCAACCCATTACAAATCCATTCGATTGATGTCGTACCTTAGTCTAAGCAACGTCCACTAATGAGGTCGCCTGTTGGAATAGTAATCTTCCGGTCGGAATTAATTGACCATACGTCCTCCTTCTTCGCCGTCCTTCGCTTTGGCACTTAATCCAGATTCTCTGTCCCGATCCAGGGAGATCCTGATTAGGCGTAGGCCTTCCAACCCAAAGGGAAATCAAGACCTTTTTGGGATTAGAACTGCTTGAACGATATCCTCATGATTTATTTTTTCTGGTCAGTTAGCTAAAAGCAGTTACTTACTTGCAAAGTAAAGTCCCGTCCTTGAGTATTTCGTAGAAGTTGTCCATGTCCCCGGACACGTTCTCGGGCTCGCCAGTGATCGTTTTGATCCATTCCAGACATTCCTGCGCCAGCTCTTCGCTGTATTTGCTGTTGATCTGAAATGGAAAAAGGTCCTCGTTAAAGTTACATTCAAATAAGTTGCAGGACGCAGGTATAAGGGGGGAGTGGGGGGATTGATATTGAATAAGAACGTCTCTCCCGTTCCTGAAAGTTAAAGAATTAATAATCTATCCTATCTCCAGATGTAGCCGTACCAACATTGTGGGTATTCAATCCTCCTAATAGTAGAAGGAAAAGAACAGTACTTATGTATAGTTAATACCTTATACCATTAATAGGTAAGAAATGCTAATATGTATTGTTGGCCTACCTACCTACTAAAATTTGGAGATTTTCGACCTTAACTTTGTGATTTCATAAGACAAGTACAATCCGTAAGCTCTTAAAACATTCTAGGGGCCTGTAGATGTCTCTCACTTGCTCTCTCCAGAGTAAGCAGTGCAGAGCATAGCAAAATCAAGAGCATAACATT
Organism: Epinotia ramella; assembly: GCA_947578815.1. Classification (NCBI taxonomy): domain Eukaryota; kingdom Metazoa; phylum Arthropoda; class Insecta; order Lepidoptera; family Tortricidae; genus Epinotia; species Epinotia ramella. The sequence goes on along the minus strand of OX388211.1, from coordinate 8,244,007 downwards.
ATAACGATCGAGGTTTCTACCTCCCTAACAAACATTGAAATTATTTTTTCCATTGGAAGTGAACCGCCGACGTCACGAGACAATCCCAAGATTTAAGACTAATTCCAAACCAATATCGCAAAAACTGGATCTAATAATAATGGTGACAAATGTGGGTTCGTTATAGCTAATGCAAACAGAGTGATGTGTTTATGCAACAATTTAACTCGCACGCCGAGCAAAGTGAAGGTCATTCTGATAACGAGCCAGTTTCCCGATAGCTGCGAACAAACGCGTTAGAATCAGTTTTAATAAAACTTTGCTTAGCCTTTATTCACGATACATGCAATACATGTTTTGAACCAATACGTGGTCTACGAACCAGTATTAGTTCGAAACATGTCGAGAGATATTCGGCTTCAAATATGCGAGTGACCCATTTCATTAACCCCCGATGCAAAAAGAGGGGTTTTATAAGTTTGTGTACGAATAGACCGATTTTAATGCGGTTTTTTTTTCTGAAAGCTGACGTGATCGAGATGGTCCTTAGCTACATTTCAACATAATTTACTTTAAAAACAAAGTTTTAACCGTCTTCAATTTAGTACTCCGCCAAGCCACGAGAACATTTCCACATTTATTTTCCAATTTACCACTTGAACTGATTTCCGAGAGCAAATGCGTTGATTATTAGAGAAAAAAACCGAATCGCTGTACGAGGGCCGATAATATTTGAGGACTTCCGTCGATTCCACAAGGATCACCTTTGGCACTTCATTAGTTGCTATTTCAACGGAATCTTATCAGAATCTGTGATATACTTTAGTACTTTTGAGTACATAATTGAGAAATTCCATAAGTCATATGTGGTCTTCATCATCAATTCCACTCCACCAAATGTATGATTTCCGGGTGTAAATACACGAGTTCTAATAGAAAATACGAAAATCACAACACGCGTGCCTAATATAATTGAGGAGTTCCCTCAATTCCTCATGGATCCCATCATCCATCTGAATTTTTGAAAAAAATGGGACTTACCTGGAAGCATATACTTACATACAAAAAAATAAAATAACGAATCGGGTCATCATCATCAATGACGGAGTTCTGAGGTAACAAACATTGAAAAAAAAAAAGGAAAAATAAAAAAAATACAACCGAATTGAGAACCTCCTTTTTTTTAAAAAAAGTCAGTTAAAAATCGGCCCGGCCGGTTTTGAGATATTGAACTTTGAAATGAAAATGGTACCTACGTTTATTTTCTACGTTATTATTATTTTGTTTTGATTTTTTTGAGACTCACGGGAGTATTCAATATAAAATCCTACTTCCTACTTGATATTACAAAAGTGAAAGATGTATGTTTTTTGTTTGGATGATTATTACAGCAATCACGCAATTCACGCATAAGTGGTTCAACAGGTTCATAACCAGGATCAAATCTTTTTTTTATCCCAGAAAAAAACCATTAAAGAGTGGAATTTGATATGAAAGTTGAAGTCACGGGAAAAGCTAGTAATATTATAAAGCGAAAGTAGCCTTGTCTTGTCAGTCTTTTCCCATAAACCATACGATCCTGCGTACGGTGTGTAAAGGTCTTCCGGAAGTAGTTTCTACTTTTGCATACGGGACACTTTATTACTCAGAAATCATCATCTCAGGGCGAAGAAATTAGAGGTGGAATTTTGTATTGGAGTGTACAATTTCAAAGATCATTTATACGGCCACCATTTCATTATAGTCCGATTCTTTACATACATTTTAGGACCTAAGCACTCGTCTTCGGTCGGGCCAGACCATTTTAAAGTGTGTGAATAATTGACGTTATCGGACGTTGATGAACACAGGGCCCATTCAGACCGACCAGGATGCAACCGGTATAGAGCTAAGATGATTGACTTCTAATTACTTACAACAGTAGCAGTTTCGGCTACAATATCTGTGGACCTCGCTGGAATGTGCAGCCCCTCCCCCTTCTCCTTTTACCTACCCGCGCTCGCCCCGTCGCGTCAGTACGGTTAGCAATTTCGTTGCCGATACGCGTCGTTCATTTTCGTGCTATTACTGCTATATTTTTGAACATTTCATTGTTACGTGTCATCGACGCCAGCGGCGCTACCACGAACTTCGAAAGTCGAAGTTCGGGTATTTCCATTTCTATCTCTTATTCTAACTCCCTTACTCGAGTGACAGGGATGCATATACTACGAACTTCGACTTTCGAAGTTCGTGGTAGCGCCGCAGGTCCACAGATATTGTAACCGGGTAGTACATGTTCTGGCGATGACGTGTGCAAGCATTGTATCATATTTAGTCACCCAGCTACATAGCTGACCACATGGTCAGTCATGCGGGAAGATAATTCTGGAGGGACACATTAAATTAGGGCTAATTAGCCACCTGGCAAGGTTATTGTGGTCATGGCTAATAAAATCCTGGCCGTGTGTGATCGAAGTTTATGATTTTTCCTGTTCGTTGTGTCAATGAAATAGGTATTTGGCACATGTTCCGAATGGGCAGGATAAATATACTGTTTTAATCTGAAACGGAAATCCCAAGAGAGCGCATTTTTGCTGCATTTTTCGTGCTGTTTTTTGTATGATATTGATGAGGTATTCCAAGAAAATTACCATTGCTCTTACACGCTCATACACGTGGACCTTCGTTTTAGGTAAGTAGGTACCTACCATCTGTGTTAACCTTAGTATTAAAATCGCTGCATAAGGTAGGTAAGTGCCATCTGTATTCGGTAAACTTGAATTTCTTGGAATGTCGAATGTTACTAGGTCAAGTAAGTAGGTATCGTTCGTAATTTAAGGAAAACAACACGTTTGTACAAATTAATTTCGTAACTTACAGCTATTGTTTAAATCTTGGAGTTCACCGCTTTCATTCAACTTGCCATGTACTTAGGTATGTTATGTTACGTATGTTTGTTCCGGTGAAATCTTGATGCAACTGAATTTTAAAAGCATTCACAATCGATTGAGCTGATTTTACAACAACATACAAACATACAACTTTTCCTCTTTATAATATTTTAGTATCCTAGCCTACACATTACGATCCCAAGTTTTTGCAGATTCAAACTCAGTCGCTAAACACACTTGCTCGTTCTCGACCACATTCGCATATTTGCCTTCGAAACCAAACACTGCAAAGGTGCATGAACCCACAATATCGTGTTACCAGCAATATGGCGAGCCATAAACTAAGTTTATGAGTGAAAACCTCTTCGGAATAGAAATATGACCGTGTCAAGTGCAGGGAAACTGGTTAAGAACAATAGTGCATACTTAGAAGTTTGTTGTTACTCTTGCTCGGAGTAAATACGTTCGTGAAGAATGGGATTGGAGATGTTGGTGTGTATTGTTTGCACGTTTTTCTAGGTAATCCATTATTTATAGGCGAGGCGAGTAATAATTAAGTTTGTATGTTTTGATTACACAGGAAAAATGATTAATTAGAGATGAAATATCCTAATCTCGCCTTAGAATGAACTCCATTATTGTTTGATCGAGTGATAGATGGAACGGACAATCTGAACTTAAAAGTCAGTTTTTTAATTTGAATAGTACATTATAGCCGTGGCCGGGAAGCCTGCAATTGCCATTCCGGCTGAGGCTAATATAGTGCTTTTCTCAAAAATGGGGGCATAAAAAATACTAAATTTATATAAACTTTAAATATCGTTGCACAACGTGAAAATATTTACGATTTCCCGCCGTTTTTTTTCTAAACAGAATCGCAAGTGTATTTTTCCACCAAAAAAACGCAATCTATTTGAGACACACAAAAACGTCGTGTTTGCAACAGAAAAATATGAGTTGAATTAGCTGAATACGAGCTGTGCCGTCTTTTATATGCCAGTTTCTACTTTTTAAAAAATTTGGTACCTACTCGACAAATAAAGTAATTTTCTCAAACATGCTCGGAAATGTACGCGTTAATATCACGAAATGAAGACGTGAAGTTTCTTGTTTATGGCTCCCTATATTACTTCTTGGCCTTACGCCAAGAAGTAATGTATGAAAACCCAAAGTAAAACCATTATTGTCCGCTACTCTAACTTTTTAAATTTGCTTACTAATATTAAACTGACAAAGGAAAATTTACATACTGCCAACCACCACTAGACAAAAGGCGCAAATTACCTATTATTTAATTGATTACCTAGGATTTATTTTAATTTTAATATTTCCTCACATCGTTTGAGAAAAGCACTATACAATCCTCGGCCGGAACAGGGATTGCTGGACTCGTTGTATTCGGCCTCGTCTACGACTCGGCCGTCTACCCCAATCTCGTCCAGCAATCCTTCACGGCCTCTGCAGTAATCTACTATTATATATAACATTCCAGGCGGCCTGCAATGTTTTTTTTTTTTAGTTTAGATCTGACCTTAAACTACACACTTAACCTTCCAATATGTAGCGAGTTATGTCCACTTTGCGGGCTATTTTTGAGAAAATTATATTAAGGCAGGTTTATAATGTCTTGCTTTAATTTTGTACGTGCAATTCAAAGAAGGGTATCTCTATGTTTCCAATTTTGTCGATCGCGAAATGCACCGTTAGCACAGTTGTTGCTGGATGCAAGCAAGACAGGTCCTTGAGAGCAGCCTTTGTTCAAAGAAAATGTCTCGGCAGAAATTATGGTCAATTTTACATAGCGTAAAAGAAGGGCCATTAAAAGAAATGAAGCTGCATGAATGGAGACTTATCATAAACGACACTTGGACGACCCGACTTCTTAAATAGTTGTCACGACAACAGTAATTAATGATGCATTTGGACATCCGTCTGTATACTAATGAATAAGCGTCGCCATAGATGATTCACTCGTCCCAAGAGAGCATCTTAACGAGCTCAAGGTCAAATAAAAAAACCGCTCTAAGGCTTTATTATAATTATTATTGTATCCGTTGAATTTAATTTTAGAACAATAACCTGCTGAGCTCGGCGTTGCCAAAAATACTGGCAACTTTTCACAGCCCTACATACTTTGACCTCTAGATTCGTAAAAACTAAGCGAGGTCAGAGGCCAGGCAATACCTGGTCTTATAGTGGTGGTTTTTGTGAATAAGAGTCGATCAGAACAATCCAGACATGACTTAAAATTTACAATCGTTGGTTGTCAAGGCGTGGCACCCATTATAGGGAGTGGTGCTAGACAGACAGTCAAACAATGCATTGTTACCAATATTTTGTCGCTATGAACCATACATACAAATATAAATATCTATAAGTAAGTCAGTCTATGCATATAATATACGTCCCGTAATGATTGCACGTGCTTGAAATTGTCGCCTTTAATGTATGCATTTGGCAACTTAGCGGCAGTTTTAATATGAATAATTATAATTTCTAACACATCGCATGCTGCAGTAGCAGTTTCCTATTCTTATACTCGATTACCTATATAACTGGCTTTTTTGTTGCTATGAATGAAACCTAGTCGATTTGTACGGATGGAGTGGGTAACATTATATTTATTATAATTTTAGGTATTTTATACTTAAAAAGAGGTACCACAAGCCGACTATTGTAAACATTTTAGTGTATTTTTTTTAAATAATGTATTATTGTTATTGTGTATTACCTATGTATTATTTAGGGCGGGCGTCGACCACACTTAACTGAACGTGAATCTCTATGAGAAACTGTTAAACTTCTCTTCTAAACAGATTTAAACGATCCTGCATAAATTTGTCCTGACGGTTTGACCGAACCTTATATTTGAAACACACAAACACTTTATTGTAAACGTCGAAGATTGTGCCGTGCCGGCACTGCCGAAGTTCGTTACAAATATTGGTGAAAGAGGGTTTGAAATCGGTTGAGCAGTTAAGAGATTACATCCTAAACCCAAACATAGAGAACCAACTAAGTTAAAACTTTGGTTAACCACAGCTCTCTGGTAGCTAAGTGTAGGTGGGTATGGGTATTAATAAAGTTAGCAACTTACAAGCACCATTGGGCTAAAGATTAATGTTCAAAATTAAGCTAATGATATACCCAACAGTTTCCTATACAATGACTAACTAGACGTAACAAAACTCGTGCGCACAGGCATGACGCCATCGAGGATTCTTAAAACGTGATTCAGAAATGGCGGGCCGAGGTCCAACTGAATTTGGGACAAAAAACCTGCCTACAGGTCCGGTCGGAGTGATTCAAGAGAAGTGAAATTTAAATTAAACAGAATGTTTAAGAGTTGGATGGGAAAAGTAAACATCGTGGATGCGATCGGGAATATGATCATGAGGTATTTTGTTGTCACATTGTTTAGGGTAAATAGAAACAAAGCACCTGCGTTGATATGCAAAGGCAAAATTGTTATGCAAGATTTTCATTTGATTCGAACAAACCTTATTATAGGTAAGGAGTGTAATGCTTTTTTCAGTTGATTGTGTAATGTAAATGTAAAATAAAATAACGTTGATTCAAAATACTCGGCTAAGTCTTAGTAGGTACCTATAAGCTTACAAAAAGTATTGTAAGTTACCAATCCCAACAAAAGGCCATAAGTGGAGAATTTAAAATGGAATGCTATATTTTGTCGTCTACGGGCGATCGAATACTGAAAGTATAAAAAGTACAATTAAATGCCAAGACATTTAAATATGACAAACGTTTTAGTTAAATACAGTGAATGAAGATGATCCATTCATCAGGGTCATTCACTGGTTCATTTAGGATTTAGGTGCTTCGCAAAACACTAAAATTAACGAGGTAAGAATGTCAACACAAAGGTATTCCGTATCCAAGCGGATAAGTATACGCAAGGAAAATGATAATAATAAAATTAGTAAGCCCCTTTAAATGCCTAACCGTCACTCTTTATTGGTAAAATTGTTTTGAGAACGCTTTCGGACTCAACGACTTATTAGTTCCTTGCACATAAAAGCGGTGTAACACTTCGTCTAGATGGGTCGAGCTGATAAGCAAGCTTCATCAATATTCCGAGCCCACGTCTAATTTATGTTCGAAGACGGAGAAGGTGTTGGGAACTAAGTATAGCCACCTCGTGCTCTTTCAGCACACCTGCCTCTACCGGACGAGAATTTAGAAGAGGGGAAACGAATGGTTAAAGGGACGGACACGTTTATGCCATATCTGGTTGTATTCTGCTAGCAATTAGAAATATTATCGCGTATTAAGAAATCGACTAAGTTGTGAGCGTTGTTTGTGACCAAGTTACAAAACAATCGACACTCGACAGTGAAACGCTTCCATTCGTTCTATTGCGGTAGGTATTTTGTCCACAAATTATCAGAAGTAAATATACCACCAGTTCATTTTATGTTATCGAAAAACGTACCTAGATTGCGGACAAATAGAATAAAACGATTTGTTTTCATGTTCTTCAAAGTTATGGCAAAGCTCGCTTGATCCAAACGCAGCCCCGAAATTTTGATTAAGAATGCATTTATTTTATGACACTTCGTTAACTATTGCGAACAAAAGGTTACTTGAGGTAAACGTCCCAGTGCTTGACACTGGCTTAATATATCATAACAATAGAAGTGCAAAATACATGTGTGTCAACTATTAGGCTTATTGAACACACGTCGATTATAAAAATAGCTGTAGGAAAAGTTCCAGATCGTTCGAACATGTCTTTATTACCTCTCAGCAATATTATTGTGCATCGCATAGCTAATGGAAAATAGCTATAAGTACCTATACTATATAGCTATAGTTTCAATACTTTCAATAGACGCTTAGAGGCGACCAAGAGCCAAAGGTTGAATTATTATACAATCGGAACACGAACGTTGGCAGCGGCTATTTAATTAGCTCGTACGATAATATTATCACAACGAAATCATAGTCGTGATAGACGTTACTAACAAGCTATTCAATTAAAAAACCAAAACAAATGTGATCCAACAAAGTAAATGTTGGAGTAGAGAAGCGGGTCTTTTACTCAAATCAGGGGATATACACGTAAACGTAAAAGGTCCCTACGTAAAGGGCCTACAAGACGGTTTATGCCTGTCCACAACAAAGGTTAAACTCCGGTATTCCTTTCTGGAACACATGAGACATCTTTTCTTTTCCCGTCTTATTTAAAACTTATACTTATGGCTGGACTATACACTAATCGCATTTGAAATAGAGTTCCAATATAGTTTAAATTCATAACGTACATTTCTACGAAAACGTGTTTTAGCGATAATACCAACTCCAGATAGCCTTTTATCAACGCGTTCATTCATGCTACTCTGCCACCCGTATACAAATTCAGGCTGGCAACAAACGGCCACCACGGCCATGAATAACGATGAGTAAATGTCACTGGACTTAATTACGTCACTGCTAGGATTTGAGGTGCTCGGTTTGTACTTGGATGCTGCCGCGATTGTTATGGCTATGAAAATATGGTGGCAAATGTTTGTGGTTTGCTGACTATCGAAAGTTGTGGTGAGGTCAGAATTGTTTTCATTCTAAGTTTAATATAAGCACTCAAAATTAACTGCACATCATAGTACAGTCAAGGGCACCAATATGTATTCACTCAAAGTTTCATAAACATGTATACAACAACCTTATTGTTGCAGAATTAAGGTCTGCCTACATATTTTTGAGTATTTGTGGTTTACGTATACACATTGGTGCCCTTGGCTGTACTATGATGTGCAGTTAATTTTGAGTGCTTATATTCTATTCTCAGGAGACATCACAGGAGATATTTATGTATCGAAAATGTATTTATTTAAAACGACAAAATTTTCAAATGTATCGTCATGACCATGACCTCTTTCTTTACAATATAATCGTGTAGAATTTGTTTAACTCTTATTTAGTCCGTGCTACGTAGCTTGCTGCTACTTGGCTATTCACCTGTGTATATTCCTGGTAGTATCATCTAGTTTATTTTTCATGCTAGTCTTGGAGGCACATGTCTGTAGCTGCGACTGCCATCCTAACCTTCCCAAAGAGGAAACTAAATCTCATTGGGATTACACCTCAAGTATGTCTACTAAGATCACTGATCACATAAAATCTCAGCTGATAAACAAACAGCCGCAACGGTGAATCAGTTTTCGAAAAAGCCAGTCCAACGGTAAGGTAAACCATAAAAAGCAGGCAGCCTTGCCGACAATGACAAGACCGGTAAGGAGTAAGGAATGGGGTCGCGGTCAATGTAATGCAACAAGTTATCCGCAAAAAGGGGACAGATTCAATAATATCACGAACGCACACGAGCTTTACCATCTAGATTCTAATGGAATGTGTGAATCGCATCTGGAAACGTCTAGAACAGTTATGAGTTGCACGCATATTATGGTTAGACGTTGCAAGTTCCCTTTCGAATAGTTGATTGCTTAGGTATAGTATACAGAGTGTTTTTTTTAAATGGGACAGTATGGGGAAATCCGAATCTAAAGGAGATAGAGGAAAAGTGTCCAAGGAGACATTAGGTGTTTTTTTATGTAAACAAATTTGGCTCATTAAAATTTTTGGTCAAGCGTGAGTTGTTCTTAAAAAATTATAAAGTTGGTCAATTTTTTTTTTGACGCGGAGCGGCTCTGTTTCATGTAAGGATTATTTCATTGTATGGAAAGAAAAAAATCTGAACAGCAGAAGTTGGTCAAATTTAATGAAAACTAATCTTCATACAATTGCAGTATTCACCTTTTAATATTGTTACAAGTGCCTAGGCGTGTAAAAAAATATTTAAAATTATTCCATTTTTAAATTTCGATAATCGATAAGAGCTCCAGATGATTCAAGAGAAGAACATTTTTTTAAGGAACTTTGGTAAGATAATCTACCAACAAGATGGTGCACCAGCCCACAACAGTAGGGCAAGTAAACTGTGTTTGGACGAGCAGTTTCCAAACCGTTGGATGGGTACGAGTACATATGGGCCGATAAAGTGGCCCCCACGATCGCCCGACTTAACGCCATTAGATTTTTTCTTATGGGGTTACCTTAAGGGTCGAATTTATGAATCCCGATACAACTCCGTACAAGAATTAAAAGATGCTGTTTACAACACTTTAAACACAATTCACCATAAGTCTCTGTTAAATGCAACTAGAAGTGTCTTGAAGCGTGCTCGTACCTGCATAAGACAAGACGGCGGCCACATCGAACATTTACTCAAGTAATAAACCAACTGTATGAAGATTAGTTTTCATTAAATTTGACCAACTTCTGCTGTTCAGATTTTTTTCTTTCCATACAATGAAATAATCCTTACATGAAACAGAGCCGACCCGCGTCAAAAAAAAAATTGACCTACTTTATAATTTTTTAAGAACAACTCACGCTTGACCAAAAATTTTAACGAGCCAAATTTGTTTACATCAAAAAACACCTAATGTCTCCTTGGACACTTTTCCTCTATCTCCTTTAGATTCGGATTTCCCCATACTGTCCCATTTAAAAAAAACACTCTGTATAATATAAACGACGGAATTCGGAAATGTTAGTACACACAGGGTTTAGCGAAGTAGATAACTATATATTGCACAATGTATGATTGGTCGTGACTCGTGAGCCTAGTCGAGTGTCTAGCGAATTTTACAGTTAAGCCTCTCGCGGCGGTCAATAGTAAACTTGTCACTAGCTGTCAAATTTACTATTGTCCACCACCGCAGGCCGCGCCAGTGTGATTGAGGCCTTATACATATAACCGTGTTATTCGCTGTCATGTTGATTGGATAAATTCCCGCTCGAAGTGACAGCGACGTCCTCTTAAGGGCTTGTCCATATATTACGTTTTTTGACTCCCCCTAACATCATCTTAGCGTCGTAATGAATGGACACCTTCCCACCTAATGAAATGACTACCTTCATCTAATGGTCATCCCCCAAAGTCCTAAGGTAAGTATAAACGTAACATCACTGTTAAATGTTTCAAACCCTGTCAAACAAAACCCATCATAATCTGGGGGCACGGGAGTGCCCCCGCCAAGACGATCCAAGCGAAGCGCAAGGGCACTACCTACCTTTTCTCGAAGCGCTTCGTCGTATTTTTGAACCTTCTTAACTTGGGTCCGGATTATACCAGATAAACAAAATTATCGGGATATGATGTCAGTGGTTGACTTATTAAAACTATAAAGTTTCAATTGCATAGCTCTTATACTTTAGATTTTATTGATATCTAAAATACCCCGATTTCGTCACTGACTCACTGATGATCATCAATATTCTTAACGTTCTTCCTGAAGTCCTAGAAAGCTGAAATTTGGTATGTAAGCTAGTAATTGTATACAAACAACGAAAAAATCTTAAAACTAGAAACTTTTACCCCCCCAACCCCTTAAACTAGGAGGTGAAAGTTTGTATGAGACTTCCGCAAATTTTGATGCTAGGGGTCTGAACATTCCCATTCACTCCTTTAGAAATGACCTTACAAAAAGGAATGAGATCCCACTAAAAACATTACATGTAAAGTGATGCCAAGACTCCGTAGCTCATACAGCTTTCAGCGTGAAAAAGATATCAGATCGCGACTAACGCCAAGCTCACTACCAGCCACGCTCTACAAATTCTATATCTTGGCTAAAAAGTATAGACCCGTTGCTTATTAATATCATCATAAATTCATTCGGCGCGAGAGTCTATGCGGCGACCGGGATGTGCCCAACAGAGCTACATTTTTTAGCCAAGATATAGAATTTGTAGAGCGTGGCTGGTAGTGAGCTTGGCGTTAGTCGCGATCTGATATCTTTTTCACGCTGAAAGCTGTATGAGCTACGGAGTCTTGGCATCACTTTACATGTAATGTTTTTAGTGGGATTATTTATACAAGTTATGGACCGAAAAATTGCCGTAAAATCCTTTACACGTAAAAAAAGAGGAGCAAACAAGAATAAAACATTCCTGTAAATTGCTAGGGCAAACATGAAATCATAGCTGAATAAATTATAAGGGACACGAACACAGTAAAGGATTGTATAAAGCACTCGAAGTATAAGGAACCGTTTGTAAGTATGTGACTTGTGACGCATTAACCGTTCGTTATGCGGGTATAAAGAGTACGAAAAATATGAAATTGACTCTCTACAAATAACATGATTGCTCGTCTGAACAAACGCCAAAAAGGAAACGGCGTAAAGGCGTAATGGTCGGAGCCAGAACACAAGTTGATAATTTTAGGAGGGATAAAGCCCAAAGCTGGAACGAAGTGGAGAAGTTTGAAAGATCCACTTACATCAAGATGATAAAAAAAATGCCTTAGAAAGCCTGAGAGAGACATGTAGTGCATTGTAAATATTGCACTATGCGCTGCCCTGACTTCTAAAACAAATTCCACGAAGGAATACAAGAGTTTGTTACATGAAATGAATATGCGCCAGTTACTTCCTCGCTTTAAGAACACAACACACGCAACGCATTAAGACATCATACTGTAAAATACGTTTTTAATAATAAATGAATTATGAATTATTATTATTATGAATTACAACCCGTTTGGAACTTATTTATTTGATTCGCGTCTTCCGCTTGACTCGCAAAGCTGTTGGCTGGCGGATCAATTTAGCTGATTTTAATATAGTGTCAAAATAATGTGTGTCTTAGCTAAAACGAAGGTTGTTAAAGAAGTAAGTATAATGCTGGTCACGCACTAAAGGCGTAATCACGTAACATTTCGAACGAGCGTTAGGACAATTCAACAAAAAAAATCATTTAGATCTACCAGTAACCAGACGCGCGTACAATGCGTTACGTAATCGACCATGCGGTCTCCTAGGGTGCTGTCAATAATAATTAGTTTAGTAGGTCATGTTTTGGGTTAATTCCCGTAACAGGTTCGTCCCTGGTCGTTGTAATATTTGCCTACTGTTGGAATATGAATGACGTTTCCTCTCGAAGTCATACATGAAGTATCAATTCCACGAACATACCTACACTTCATTTAAATACCTAATTAGATTATTTTAATGACATTAATGGTATCTAACATCAATGAACCCAATTTTGTACTGACTAATTATTTTGTTAATGAGATATGAGGAAATTATATTTATTACCACAGTTCTGGCTTTAATGAATAGGTAATGCTAATGACCTACCTATAATTAAATTGAGCCATGTACATACAGGATTAACGGTTTAATCGCTATTGGGCAATGAGGAATCTTGCGTAAAGTTAACTTCAGATGGCGCGACTGCGAGTGCCTTAATTAAATGCCAATTTAATTGGTCAAATATATTTCCATTTAAGTATACCTTCTATTGACTATAAACGTTCTTATTGAAAATGAGCAAATGTAAATGAACCAAAATAAAGATACAAACATTAATTAATATTTTCTCTTACTTTTCAGAAGTTAGTTAAGTTATAATTTTGTGATGTGTGAAATTTTGTTGGATTTTTTGTCTAGGTCTAGGTAAGTATTTAATTGATTATATATCCTATACTGAGAAAAAAATCTGCTGTTATTTTTTTTTTCATACAAGTTGTCAGTTCATTGACTGGATTACCTGTAAAGTTTCGACATCGTCATGTTGACCTTCATGAACTATAATAGTAATAATCATTCATAATAAATTAACAACAATTATACGAGGTAAAATGCAAGTATGGTATATCCCAATGCCCGACAGGCCGACACTGCTCCAATAGTTGGCACCAACTTATAGCAATAAATGTGGCAGGGAGTCAATTACTAAAATTAAGTTGACACAGACATTAGGACGTTAACCTTAAGTATTTTTGATTATGTATTTTTTGTTGACTTCTGGTTTTTCTGTTGTATTTTTTCGAGCCGGGTCATTCAGTAATTTGTGAGGTTAGGTTGAATTGCTTATAAGGAGTAACATTAAAGAATAAATACAATTTAGAACCATCTGCACAAAAGAGAAATTTGGTCAAGCGTCAATCTCGAACATATGGTGAGGTTTTGAAAGTAGCTCGTATTTAAGCCTTATAAATAAGTCTGCGTAAAGGCCGAGCCTTATACGGCGATGTTGCAAGCCTGGCCTTATGTGAGTCATCGTGAATTAGTATGAAATTCAACGGGCTGCTAATTGAACATCTGTTTCTTGCTTATTTGTACAGATTACACATTAAATAAACATAAAATACGAATATTCTGTGACTAACATGACGAACGGTCTCTAAAAACGTCGATGACTTGACTTTCGTAAGATATACCTACATAAGTTGAGTGTGAGAAAACACCAAATCATGCTAAAGTAAAGTTTCAATTCGATTGGCTACTATATTATACCGTTATTTGGTTACAGAAAATATGTCTTTACAACTACTTTAATGTTTTCCTTATACACAAAAGCGAGTATGACATATTTTATAAGAAACCGGCGATGTATTGTAAGGTAAACGTCCTTGTCCTCGAAGATGCCCTAGTCTATGACATGGGTACTTAATGTCCAAGAAAAAATGGGTTGAATTTAAACTAAGATCCCCCTTCAATATTTATTTTATTCTGTTTTTTAGTATCTGTTGTTATAGCGGCAACAGAAATAAATCATGTGTAAAAATTTAAACTGTCTAACTATCACGGTTCATGAGAGCCTGGTGACAGACGGACAGACGGACGGACAGCAGAGTCTTAGTAATAGGGTCCCGTTTTACCCTTTGGGTACGGAAGCCTAAAAAAGTAGGGCCCTACGGCACGGCACGCACCACTGCCGCCCTAGGGCATGACCCTAGGGCGGCACTGGGGCGTGCCGTAGGAGATCCCAGAGCCGTCCGAAATGCGACGAGAAGGACCATTGGGGGCTTTTTTTAATAGACGTTGATTCTCCTCACAAAAAAAAAAAACAATGGATCCCTGTGGCTCGTTTCATGAAAATGCAAGTTGACCAATAACAACTTATCCATAACGGATTTTCGTCCCATCAAGAAATGCCCTCACAAACCTGGACACTCTTGTTGAAGATCACTAGGTACTCTAATTCTATTAGCCTCATACTTAGAGTTTACTAATAATTATTATAAATACGAGATTTATCACACATGTTAGGTGTTGATTTCCCTCAGGATCGCCTTTCAAGGTTTTGAACTAAGATAACCACTAACCATTAGGAAGACGATATTCAAAATGTGTTACTTAAACCATGACCTTGAAATTTAAACGTAGGTAAGATTCAAACCGTTCCGAACCGATCCGGAATAAAGTCTACGAAGGGTTAAAATTATAATTAGGTGTACGATTTTATTTATTTATTTGGTATTATGACAATACTTATTTAAATCAAGACCGACGCCGGCGGCTATGCTATGTAAACATTGTCTGACCCGCGTAGCTATTTCCACGATAAGCTAACTTGCATAGCACCACGACTATGTTAGATTAGAAGAGGTTTCTGTTGACATGAAACGTTAGCTGGCGTTACCTTTACACAAAAAAAACATTTCTAGTGTCAGTCCTTAATTTAACAAGTACCTATTGTCACGTTTGGCATGACTCTCCTGTAGTTGCTGTGACGTAATACATGGATGGTCCCCTATTGCCTCCAAAATTGGACATAAGTAATGTGACATTAAAGGCCTGTGCCCAACAATGTTGGCGGAGCGCCCATACAAGCCGATTTCTTGCTAATAGTACCAAACTCGTAAACATAGTTATGTGCTCGTAAATCATCAAAACAGCCCTTTTTGGTCCGGATTGACCAGTTAAAATTCTCACGCGCCGTCGCTGGTAGGCACAGAACGGTAGATGTGTAGATTATTTTTCCAGTTCATAATTCGTTTTACTTTCACCCTGTTTTGCTGGTTTTTTATTAATTTTCTAGACTCCAGTAGTGGCACGGGTGGGTGTGTAGATGGTGGCGGTGATGTTATATTGTTAGCATTTTATCAGTATCGAATCAACCTGTTTAAAAAAAATTAGAGATTTTTTTTGAGAGCCGGAGCTTGAAATCGATGTTTTTGTATGCAACGCCTGCTAGCGCGTTGCTCCTTAGGCACCTATACTAAAACTTATTTGAGTTGACCGAGTTGCATCATGGTAATCCATTGAAAAAGCGACTCTTCATCCAAGCTAGTAGGTTCATAGCAGTTTTGTAAACTCTCGGTCAGCTTACTTTCAACCATACGACGATATTTCGGATATAATTCTAGGAACGAAACTAGGTACCTAGACAGCGTTTAAATTCCTGGCAGCTCCGTGGTATATAATTTGTAAGTTTATAATATTACCTAGTATGAAATGCGAAAGTGTGTCTGTCTGTCTGTCTGTTACCTCTTCACGCTTAAACCGCTGAACCGATTGCGATGAAATTTGGTATCGAGATAGTTTGAGTCTCGGGGAAGGACATAGGATAGTTTTTATCCCCGAAATCATCCCCTAAGGAGGTGAAATGGGGGGGGGGTAAAAGTTTGTATGGAGCTGCGATATAAACGAGTTCCACGCGGACGGAGTCGCGGGCAGAAGGTAGTAATATAATGTATTACGATTTATCATCGTATTAGGTAGTATCACGTTACTATCAAGCGTATATTACGGTACGACGCTGCTCTAAGGTATGTAATGAGTAGTGATGTGGATTTTGTGGCATTGCGTTACGAGATTATCTATAAGACGTGGTATAATTGAGTTTAGCTAGTTATTAAGACATTAAGGTGATTTTCAATGCGACTGTGTGTCACTTACATAGGATGGGTAATCTAATTTTATTTATGTAAGTATTGAATGGAAATTATTCTCAGTAAGAGCCTTATCACACTTGCGATTTCCAAGCGTATTTTGTATGAAGGCGATCACGCAGCGTGTACGCCGCGACTGATAATTGTATAGAAAACACGCTCGTAAATCGCAAGTGTGATAATGATAAGGCTCTAAATGTTAAGCAGAAACGTCCGCTAACGAAATTCTAAATGGACGGATTCCAGAGGGCGCGGGTTCAAATGCCGCTCAGTGGCGAATCATTTTACAATTATACACTTTGATCGTGGAAGTTATTCTTTGACTTGGTGATTTATATCAACTGTATTTTTCAAATGATAGGTTAAGTTTCTTTGTAATTCAAAAACAAGAGAAAGAATATAATGGAAAAATAAACTGTCTTCGTCATATGCTTTCTCTCTGTATCATATCATTTAAAATATGATCGGGGTAACTTCCTCGTTAAAAATAACACGGAACAAAATATTTAAATCAATAATTTGTTTCGTTAGGAATGTACAATTCATATTGTTAATGAATGAATAAATTATATTAAATTAAATTCCAGGATCGTCTTAGATTTTCATATAAGTAAATAAATAAATATAAGTATATTATGGTGGAAAAACAATTAGCCAGGATTTGGTTTTAATACATTTTTCTTCCATTATAATGTCAACGTCCTAGTCCTCGACGTTGAACTAGTGTATGTCAAGGGCACTTTATGTCAGTGACAGGGCTTAAGAGTCCGCAGTAAGCTCGGCCGAATTTCACCTTCCCATACAAACGGAGTTTCGTTCTCATTTTAAAACTACGTGTTGGACTGTGACGAAGCTTTGCACATACAATGACATGAGGTAAATCTATGTCTGTAATTAGTTTATATCGTTCCAGTTTATTAAATAAACAAAATACAGTTTTGTATGAAAAACTTAAATTCGCTGTATTTTTTTACTATGGCAACTGAAGCTACATAAACATCTTACAGACCTGGATAGACCTCATGTCATTGTACATGCAAAGTTTCGTTACAATCTAACACGTAGTTTTAAAATGAGAGCGTAACTACGTTTGTATGGAGAATCGCGCTTGACTGCGGAATTTCGAATGAAGAAAAATCTTCTTGGTTCGAATTTAACCTATATTGCTTTGACCGAAAGTGCCCATTTCATACACTAGTATCATGTCGAGGACATTGACCTTATGTCTATTGTGTCAATCTAAATGAAACTATCAACTTTTTCTACCACTTTACGAACCTAACAATTTATTGGTATTTTAATTCGAGCCGCTACTAAATTAATTAGCTACAGACAATTACGGCCGTTAAATCCGTTTAGCTAAGACCGAATGTTGCCGGCATTTGGTCACGCGTTTAAAAAAGAGCTGCAGAACCGGTTACGAGTTATAGATGAATAGCTGGTATACCATCCTTGACCCCAATTTGTGTCCATGCACCTATAGGGAAGAGATTTCGTTCAAATAATGCATTATCAGTGGAGCGGCAGCGCGTTTGCTCAATAAAGGTTTTACTACACATTGTCAGCTTAGAGCCTTATCACACTTGCGATTTGCAAGCGTATTTTGTATGAAGGCGTTGACGCAGCGTGTACGCCGCGACTGATAATTGTATAGAAAATACGCTCGCAAATCGCAAGTGTGATAAGGCTCTTATAATAGGTCTGTGTGAGGTCTGTATTTGGTTTGATACTCTTTGTATCAGTTGACGTGGTAGTAGGACATGTATTTTTTATTAATTCATTCATTAATTTATTTATTTTAAGGGGAACCAACAGGTATAAAACTTATTACTAACATAAATATTAACCAAAAACCCAAATACGGGATCTCCCAGATAGCGCTCGAATATGAGTAAGTACCTATACTTAACAAAGTGTGTGTGTGTGGGGGTGTGTGAGTGTGTGTGTGTTATGGATAAAATAACTCCTAATAAGCATAAGAAGTTCAAACAACTGTAACCCGACTGCGGAAAACTAACGGAAAAAGAAATATATTTCTTTCAAACAAAAGATGGCCCCGGAATATAATTTCGAATCCATTGATACCTGATCCATCAATATCGGTTCAGCATCTTAAACACTACGGGAACACACGTAAATGCTGCCGTAGTCGGACCAAAACCAACAACACTACAAAATATGAAACAAATTTCTGTCAAAAATTTCATTTTTGGTTCATGCTGTTATTGCCGACTTTTCTGTATACCATCATCAACTACTAATTGAGACGATTCTAACGAGCCCAAACTCAACGGGGTTACGTCGGTTAAGTACTGAGTTACCATGGCCAACTTCTGTCTCCATCAACAGATCAGCTCGATGGTACCATAATATTGAATTGTCATCCGAACTATACTTATACCCAAAATTTCAGCTCACTCGGTCACCGGGAGGTGGGTCAAATTTAACTTATAAGATTTGATCACAAACATCGGGACAGGTGAAAATAAATAAAAGCTTGTAATTAACGGAAATGAAATGAAAAAAAGTGTATCGAATCAATACACTTTTTCAGTGTGTAGCCTAGTTGGTAGTGACCTTGCCTACGAAGCTGCAGGTCCCGGGTTCGAATCCCGGTAAGGGCATTTATTTGTGTGATGAGACTGATGAGCACGAATATTTGTTCCTGAGTCATGGATGTTTTCTTCTATTTATGTCTTTATTTATCTATATAAGTATGTATATATCATAGTCTACTACCCATAGTACAAGCTTTGCTTAGTTTGGGACTAGGTCGATTAGCGTAAGATTGTTTCCAAATATTTATATATTTATACAATAACTTTCTCCGGCGTGTACTATTCTTAAGTTCATAATTTCTGGGATAACCTGTAGGTATATTAACTTAACACCTATATCTTAGGCACTAACTCATATGAGAAACGTTTTGCGTTCGTCTCTTACTTAAGAACGTATCAGAGGTTGTTACTTGGTAGTTACTTAAAGATGCACGTGTAAAACTAAAACAGATGTAGGCACAGCAAATTTAACCGTACTTTCTGTAAATAACGGGAATTCGGTTTGATGTTCGCAAATTTTGTTTTTAAGAAGTAACTACTTGGGCGACGGAGCGTACCTAAGAAGAACATCGACCCGCACATGGTTAAAGTAAGTACATTAATATAATAGACTACCCTAATTTAAGGAGCGAGCGAAGCGAAGGAAGTTCTCTGTGTCAGCATGGGGCAAAATTCTACAGGTTGCGTTCCTTAACCGATTCTCGTGAAATTTTGTGAGCAGGTTCAACAGGTGATGATACAGGTAGATTTTTTGCCGATTCAGTGTTTCTAAACTTCAAAAATAATCTGGTAAAGGGATAGGTTATGGGTGTATCGGATTTGGGTGCCTTTGAGAGGTTTAGCAGTGTAGTTTTTTGGACACAGTAAATGGTTAAGTGTTGTTTTTTGGACACAGTCACAGGTTAATAGTGTAGTTTTTGGTCATAGTAACAGGATAAGTGGGGGTTTTGACACAGTAACTGGTTAACAGTGTCGTTTTTGATCATAGTAACTGGTTAACAGTGTTGGTTTTGGCCAAAGTAACAGGTTAACAGTGTAGGTTTTAGGCCACAGTAACAGGAGATAGACGAGATAGTGTCCATAGTAACTGGTTAAGTGGGAGTTTTGACACAGTAACAGGTTAACAGTGTAGTTTTAGGCCACAGTAACAGGAGATAGTGTCGTTTTTGGTCATAGTAAGTGTGTTTTGGTGTGTTGTAAGTGTGTTGGTTAAGTGGGGGTTTTGACAGAGTAACTGGTTAACAGTGTTGTTTTTTGGACACAGTAACAGGTTAATTAAGTAACCAGTTGATTTGACCGCCACGAGAATGCAAGCAATGATAGATATAGAACATATGTAAGCATAGTTAATTGGATGGACGTATGCTGTATCTTTGGCAGCTAGTAAATAATAGTTACAAAACACAGCTTAGTAAATAAAGTAAAATACATAATACCTATACTTAGGTAATCTTACTAACATCGAACTAATCTCAAGCTAAGCTCGCCTTGGGCTATGGGATCGACGATCAAATAACTTTGGAAGGCTTCGTTCGGTAAAATTAACGGAATCCGTACATAATGGTAATCCCTGAGTTTTAATAAAAATCACATTACATTAAGCACGTATGCTATTCACCTGGCTAGATTGACTTCACCTCTAATATATACCTATATTTGACCCTCGACTCGTAACAAATATTCGGTTTAGGGGGTCAGACTTAAATTGCCAGTATAAGAGAGTGAACACCAAGTTTGTTTTACTCTTTAATCTAAAGCGCTAAACCTAGCTTTACACAAAAAAAAACTACGATTTTTGTACATAATCAGCGTTTCTACATAAGTTTTTGGCCATCATTTGTCTCGGAGTCTCGGGTCATTATTCTTCTTCTGTTTCAACTTCGAAAGTCGAAGTTCGGGTATTTCCATCTCTATCGGACTCCCTTAATCGAGTGACAGGGATGCATGTATTACGATTTTCGACTTTCGAAGTTCGTGGTAGCGCCGCAGATATTCGGAGCGGCTAAAGTGCTCACAAACATCTGCACACGCCTCTATTGTCGAGGCACTAGATACGTGTTTAGTTCACGGTGATAATCAGAGCCCGTCATTTTCATGCCGATGACATCAATTTGACGTCACGCTGGATAGGATGATAGGATGATCCCAAATAGTTTTATTGTAATTATTAATCATTAGTCGTCAATCATTTTAATCATGTACAAATTACTTCAAAAGTAATCTATTCACACGTGGAATAATTAATAGGTACCTACTTGAAGGAATTCTGTTTTCTACGTAATTATTGAAATGTGGTAACAATACTAACAATACCGTTTAATAAAATGTATGTATGAAAACAAAACAAATAGTTTAATTTACGTTTCACGTATCAAGTAGGTACCTATTAATTGTTCCACGTGTGAATAGATTACTTTTGAAGTAATTTGTACATGATTAAAATGATTGACGACTAATGATTAATAATTAATTACAATAAAACTATTTGGGATCATCCTATATGCAGCGTGACGTCACATTGATGTCATCGGCATGAAAATTACGGGCTCTGGTGATGATAGACATGTGTACAGTCAGCATCAAAAGTAACTGCGCAATCGAAGACGCCAAAAGCTCTTATTCCCTTTTAATATAGACTTTTGACGTCTTCGTTTCCGCAGTTACTTTTCATGCTGACTGTACATGATGTTTCGTATAGACAGGTGGGTGTTCAGGTTTTTTGTTACGGAACCAGTTTTAATTCGGCCGGTCAGGATGTCTGCTGATACGAACTGGATTATTACATTTATACAAAGGTATATATGTATATATATATTTAAGTAGGAGTTTGGGTTAGAATAGCATCACCTCCGTTCTTCTTGGGTGTTGTATGAGTTAAAAAGTGTTGAGGGCTTTACCTACAATGGCTACCTATCACATCAATATCAGATTTCGACAATCTTTACAAATTTCACTTGCTCTGTCTGCCCAATTTGCGGCGCCAAGGCGTGAGTTTATGTACCTATGTATTTGTATACCTATATTTAACTACTTCTGCGAAGGTGCTGCAATGTTACAGGCATAATCCACACGTAATAAATGCCAAAGCAACTCTGTCCGTGCTAGACTTTTCATGCTTAGGTATTGCTGAGCCGATTGTGGAGAAATTTGGTGCGGAAATAGGTACAAAGTTAGAAGCCCGGAGAAGGACGAACGGTATTGTTATAGGAAATACGAAGGGGGTAAAGTTTAGGCGGAAACGTTGGTACAACATGTCAAATTATAATTAAGACAGTTCGACTTCAATATTATCTACCTATCTAACAAATACACGTAGCACGTGGCACCGATGGCCGTTGGGGCGGAAAGGTTCTCTAGTGGCGACCACGTACCGGAAGGCGCGGCGTGGGCAGGCCCCCCGCAAGGTGGACTGATGACCTGGTAAAGGTTGCAGGAGTCCGCTGGATGCGGGTGGCGCAGAACCGGTCACTTTGGCACTCTTTGGGGGCGGCCTATGTCCAGCAGTGGACGTCTTTCGGCTGATATGATGATGATGATTATCCAACAAATTCCATAGCAGTTCTTAAAGCAATGGCGGAAAGGTTATTTTCAATTGACTCACTATATTACGTGCCTAGTAAGGGATCATAATCATAACTTACCTACTATTCATTACGTGTCTATTGTTAAACTATACCTATACTTGAGATTGTTTAATGTCGCCGAGTTTTTATAAAACTGTGATTGGAATTTGAATCTTACTCCTTGGGCGGTAGAGTTGCTTTTAGAATGGACTAGTTTGATGCAATTCGGCCAACTCAAATAATATACATACGAACAGAGAGGCGAATAAGATGCCTATGTTGTTGAATCATTGAACATATTTTTTTAAGTTGGCAACAAGTTTAAGTGCCGCCATGTTCATTTTTTCATCAATCAGTAAGATAAATCTTTTTATTAGGCAAGGGGCCGTTCATAAATTACGTCATCGTTTTTTGACGATTTTTGACCCCCCCCACCTCCCCTATCATCATCCTTGGCCCCCAAGTAGGTACCTACTTATAAATATACCTCTTTTTAACTGCGCCTGCCGATTGAGATGAATTTTGGAATAGATATACTCGTAGTTTGATTCCCGGTGTAGGACAGAAGCTAGTTTTTATACTTTTTATCCCGGAAATAATGCCGTAGGGGGTGAAAGTTTGTATGGAGCTGCGAAAACGAGTTCCACGCGGACGGAGTCGCGGACAAAAGCTAGTACCTACCTATGCCTATAAATTAGGTTCCGATAGCTTAAGATAGTTAGGGTACCTAAAAAAGACTTCAAAAATTTAAATTTTAATGTTTTGGGAGTCACATTTAAGTTGGATATTGTTGTATGATACGGACGGAACATTTCAGGCACCTTTGTATAACAACGCTACATATAAAAAATAACAGTTAGGCTCATTATCAGCGGCAAATGGTCACTTTTTTACATTTTGTTTGCATGGTAAAGTCTAATAATTCATGTTAATAAAAATTTACTAAAGACACGTAAGTACCTATACCTCCTTATATGCTAACAATACTGAATGTACGTGTGTGTGCTATTATCGGCCAGGTAAGTTCCTTCCTCTGTATTGTATGATTTGTATTATTTGGGTCCTTGCTAAAACTAACACACCCCAGGTAAAACCTGTCAACACCTCAATTTGAATTCTATGTCCTAGCAAACAGAGATTAAATTCCTTTACCGAACCGAGTAAATACTAATACTATGCAAGTTTATCAACACATGTCGTTTAATGAGGTAATTACTGCACAAGTACGTAGGTAAAGTGAAACACATGTAAAATAAATGTAGGTCAGTCCACGGCCGCCCTAGTGACCTATTTCCCCAGCATCCCAATCGATATCTAAGTAGAAGTAGATTTGTTACTGTACTATGCCGCTTTAGAAATGTATTACCTAATTCAAATAATTCCAATTCGAAGAATTGGATGTAACGCTCGTAACGACTTCAAAAATTTCAAATTCAAATTTGGAACTCACCTTTCGCTGCGCTTCGGCGGCAAAGCCAGACTTGGCTGCTCTGTTGTTGGCCATTCTGAATAACTAATTAGAATAAATAAATCACAGACACTCGGGAGTCACTAGGTAAACAGCGCGGACGCGACGCGAGTTGTGTGTGTGAGTGCGTGAGGATGAATGACATCATGAGGCGACGCCGAGCGCTCCGGAGCGATGTAGTGATGTGGCGTGTCGATAGTGTTGGAGGCTTTGACGGAACAACAGCCTTACTTAAATTATCATGAATATGATAGCATAGACGTATTTGAACATAATCTTCTTATTCATAAAATCATGTCTTGTTTCATTTCACATTAGGTATATACCTAGGTAGGTAGTTCAAACTTATCTGTCAAAATTATTCTGGCGTAATTCGAAAGAAAGAGACTGTTTTTATTAAGTACAAGATTTTTTTTACTATACTCCGGCCGCCCACTTGATAAGCAGAATTGGCAGTTTGTTCTGTGTTAAAACAGAACAAAACAAAAGCAACGTACTGTTGCTATTTTTTGATATCGATATAAAGTCCATCGAATGGGGCGTTTGGGTGGCAAATGATTATCGTTTCCCTTCAAAGTAGTGTAAATTAGACTAGGTACAAACAAACGCCAACACAGTTAACTGACCATCCTGTATTTAAATAGAACCTTATTACAAATGTACCTACATAAAGTGCACGGATGGTCAGCTAGCTGTTGTCGATAGTACCTACCTAGTCCTGCAAAAAATATTGTGTCTTCTTCGGCACAACTATGATTTACAAGTATGAACACCATTTCTAAATTGTTCTCAATTCAATTTCATTCAAGATTTTTTAACTTGATTATAAAAATGTACTTTATTTAATTGCTAATTCAACGACTACTTCCCTAGGTAGTTACTAGAAGTTACAATTCACGAATTGACCTACACAATTTGTCGACAAATCAAATCGTGATCGACGGGCACCACTATTCGTTCGAAATGTAAAACGAAAACCAAGTATGGAATACAATGAGAGGGAGCAGCTTGGCTATAGCAGGGCTCTCGCTCGAACGTCTCGACGTTGTGGCGGCAGCCGGCAAGATGATATGAGACCGAAGGAAGGAAGGAGCATTTTTGGGAATCTTTAAGTAGGACCACGAAAAAGAAAGTTTGGGTCCAATGCAGCATGGTTTTTAAAACTGTTTAAGTACGTGGTATTAATTAAATGTGTTCTTTACCGGTTTAGATACGCATTTACTTACTGCTGATTACCGTAATAGGTACTGCTATTAAATGGTTGAACACATTTGGCAGTCTTATTTCCAGTGCTCGGGGATTTTAAGAAAACTTAAAAAAGGGTAAAGTGATAGATATTTAAGATATTACACGATATACAGAGATGGTTACTTAGATAATCATTTAATTTTAAAAAGTTTTAAACAAGTTAGCTAAGTTCATATGAAAAATATATTGCGTTTTGCGCCATCTAGTGAATTATACTGAAACTAGTTGGTCTCACCGTACGACTTGAAAATGTTGATAGAACGTGAATTACGTTAGCCTTTATGTCAATGCAGCAGGTTTGTACAGATCCCGCTAGATGGGAATATAATAAATAAAGATAAACATTTTATTTGAAAAGCATTTTGGCAAAAGTGATGTTTGTTTATGGTTTCTCTGCTTTTGTGCGTGTGGTTTTGGGGAATCTTATTTTCCTACACGTATGTCAAGCAAAAGGGAATAAATCGTGTAGTTTTGTAAATTGGTACAGTTATACCTCGTCGTGTCCAGATGAACATACTTACTAAAAGGGTTGAATTTCAGATTTTTGCTCATATCTGGAATATCTGTACGAATAGCATTATAATTACTTCGGACAAAAGTTTCTACATTAAATTTCCTACAAAATTGGTCATATATTTATTTTTACTCTACGATTAATACTTTAGGAGCTACAGGGTGTTAAAGTAAACAAAGAGATTAAAAAATAGTCGATTTAAGAAAACTTCGTTTTTTAGGGTTCCGTACCCAAAGGGTAAAAACAGGACCCTATTAATAAGACTTCGCTGTCCGTCTGTCTGTCTGTCACCAGGATGTATCTGAAGAACCGCGATAGCTGGACAGTTGAAATTTTCACAAATTATGTATTTCTGTTGCCGCTATTACAACAAATACTAAAAACAAAATAAAATAAATATTTAAGGGGGCCTCCCATACGACAAACTTCTTTTTTACTGTTTTTATAGATAATGGTACGGAACCCTTTGTGCGCGAGTCCGACTCGCACTTGACCGGTTTTTTTGTAGTTATTCATCAACTACGAATAGCATTATAATTACTTCGGATAAAAGTTTTTCCATAAAATTTCCTACAAAATTGGTCCTATTTATTTTTACTCTACGATCGATACTTCAGGAGCTTATAGCTTGTTAACTTAACACCCTGTAGCTCCCAAAGTATTGATCATAGAGTAAAAATAATTTTGACCAATTTTGTAGGAAATTTCATGTAGAAACTTTTTTCTGAAGTTATTTTAACGCTATTCGTACAGATATTCGAGATATGTACGAAAATCTGAAAAAAAGTACCTTCACCCCCCCCCCTACACCCTCAGCACAGCCCCCAACCTCGAAGACTTTTAGTATGTTTATCTGGACACCACAAGGTATAATTGTACCAAAATTAATTTACAAAACTACACGAATTATTTCCCCTGATTGCTCATATTCGGCTTAATTTTCATGAGACTATAACAATTAAACGAGCAATATTTGTATATATATTTGCAATCACGTTCTCCAAAACGGCTCTAACGATTTCGATGAACTTTGGAATATGGGGGTTTACGGGGGCGAAACATCGATCTAGCTAGGTCTAATGTCTGGGAAAATTCGTTTTCTCCGTATTCTCTAAGGTTTACCCGAGCAGAGCTCGATCGCCCGGGGACTTTGTTTTGTGCATAATGGTTATGGGAATCATTCGCTCCGATGCGATCCGAGTCCGGCCTTACGATATGAAAGATTAGTTCTCGTTATAGCTGCATCCAGACGGTCCTGAATACGGTATTTGACAAAAGTCAGAACTTCAAGCACGCTCTGTTAGTATGGAATTTGTAGGGACTATTTTCTCATGACGTCACAATCAAACAACGTCCTTATTGTTAGTTTGTATGAATTTAAAAATCTTAATATAGCAAAAATAAATATGCTTTGCGAGTATTATCGTAATATTTATCAGTTGCTAATGAAAACATATTTAAATTACACTGTTGGCAAATGCCCTATGGTATCCCTACAAGCTATAAGATGCAGCAAAAAAACAAGATTATTCATCACTCTGTCCCGCTCTA
The DNA here is from genome assembly GCA_947578815.1 of Epinotia ramella. Classification (NCBI taxonomy): domain Eukaryota; kingdom Metazoa; phylum Arthropoda; class Insecta; order Lepidoptera; family Tortricidae; genus Epinotia; species Epinotia ramella. The sequence goes on along the minus strand of OX388211.1, from coordinate 8,216,542 downwards.
TCTTTTAGCTTGAATCCACGACGGGGTCTAGTAAGCCTTTATATCCAGACTTTCATGTTCACTCAATCTATGGCTTTAAGAGCAATGCCTAGCTGAGCAACTTTTCAAATCTCGAATTTTTGACGCAATGTTTCTGTCGCGCTGCTGTGGGCGGGAGGACCAATTCGTGCGATAAGGACAACTGCAGCTCGGACTAAAAATCCCACGCAAAAAACTCAAAAATCGAGGTTTCGTTCTCGACTGTTTCCTCCTCCAAAACGCAACCAATCATTATAAAATTTTGGGAACTGCATGAAGAAGAAATAATCTACGCCGCTATGTTTTTATTTTTTTGATATTTGTTGTCATATTTGTATACTGCACCTTTTTTGGCAGCCAATTCAATTAAGCCGTTTTTGCGATTTTCATGGCGCTGTAAGTTTCTTTAAAATAAAAATATCCAAAAAAGCAAAACAAAGCGGCATAGATATTGATGATATTGATCTTATTTGAAAAAAACATTGCTCTATGTTCAAAAACCAGAGAGGAAACAGTCGAGAGCGTTTGTATGGGATAATCGCAAGTAGGCATTCCTCTTAAAATGTTGTTTTATTTTATTTATTTATTTATTTATTTATTTATTTTATTTCAATATAGCAACTATTTTTACAGGTTAACCTAATGCAATAGCGCCTTAAATACTCTTGGTTTTGACTCTATAGGTACAAATCTCACCGTACGTGACACGTGACACATTGGTGACACATTATAAAATTGCCAAATTGACAATATGGCATAAAGTTGTTTAATCAATAAATAAATCTCCGAGTAGGATAAAAATCAAAATAAATGGAAACGTAACACATACCTATAATGGACAATCGCGGCCGAAGGGGCCGACGAAACAGACACACAATCCATTATACTGACGCTGCGTCCATTTTCGGACTTAAGAGTCTGATGGTCACCATTTTCGTTGTCACCTTTGCCTGGTCCATGCTCCAATACAACCGCAAGAACAGTCAGGCGAAGAGAGAACTGATGCTGATAGCGAATAGTGTGAACGATATAGCGGTGACTACTTATGCTTATTTTAATAGTGCGTGTTGTTACGGAAAAAATACTTCACTTTCCGACCAGCGCCATATTTTAGTATGTTGTTAGGCATGTCTCCTCGACCCCAAAACTGCCGGGGGACAATCTTTAAGGAGTCGGGGTCTCCACAGTAGTCAAAATCAATTTTGTGAAAATTTTAAAAACCAACAACACCATTTTCTTACAAAATTTCTAAAGTTTAAAAAAATTCGAAATTACGATTTTCCTGATTTTTATTCAGCTTTCTTTTGATACTCGACACGTGTATTGTGCGTTGCTTGGTTTGGATATGATTGGCACTTTTCCAAACGCGGCAGCGGCGATTTTGATGAAGACATTAGTGGGGAGTTCGACTCCTTAGAGATTGTCTCCCGACAGTTTTGGGGTCCAAGAGACATGCCTAACAACAGTAACAACATACTAAAAGATGGCGCTGGTATAAAGTGAAGTATTTGTTTGAAACACTTGTCATTTCCGGGATAATTTATTTATTTATTTAGATGTTCAACAGCATTCACAAAACATTTTTACCAGCAGTTTTTTGTACTGTATGCATAGCCAATGACAGAACTCCCTTGAAAATTATACAGTATATTAGGTCTGAGTGTGGACTTACACTTGATTATTCTGTTTGTATTGTTATTTTATTACACAGTCTGTGTCAATAAGGGTAAATTGATAGTAAATCATTAATTGTAAAAGATTGGTTAGTTAGTTAACAATTAACCAGAGGGAGGAGACTACAGGTGATGATGATGAAACGAACAAAACTCTTATTTTGTGTATAGTGTGTGTATGTGTGTGTGTGTGTGTAGGTGTGTGGGTGTGGGTGTGTGTGTAAGTCAATCAGTCGGAGAGAGGGAGAAAAAAAAATACCTACTTGGAATAAAAACTATTAAAAATATGTCCGACCCGGGACTTATACTATATCTGTACAAAATTTCATCCAAATCGGTTCAGCGGTTAAAGCGTGAAGAGGTAACAGACACACTTTCGCATTTACAATAACGATATTATAATTATATTATACCTAGTACCTATATCGTATGGATAGTATTGATTCATCGCCAACAATTTCGTAGCGCTACGCTCGTAGCCGATGCCGTGGTTTTCCCTCTAAGTAGTGGTAAGCCCCTACGAACAGAGCGCCCGAGCGAAGGGCCTCGATTCGGTTTATAAATCTCGATCATTCGCATTTTAGTATGTTGCGCGCGTTCGTTCAGATACCTCTGAGGCTCTACTTAGTATAAGTTTTACAGAAACAAAACTTTACGATCGCGTTTGCGTTTTATCCACAATTTGTATGGGATGCGACAGCTAAACGCAAACGCGGTCGTACCGTTTTGTTTCGGTAAAACTTATACTAGAGCCTCTGATACGCTAGGTTTGCGTGGAAACGAACATGCGACAGTGAGCTATAACCACGAATATCGAAATGCGAAGGTCGGGTGTCTGCCACTGATTACCTTCGATCGACAGGGATAGAGATTTACGAACGATCTATATTCAATTTTGGTGGCAGCTTCAGCGCCGTAGATAGGATCGGAAGCAAGGACTTGAGTATATTCGAAGTTACAAGACCCGGGCATTCTAGTTTCCAGGGGTGAAATTCTGAAACATTGCATACCGAGACTTTTTTTTTTTTGCAATACGCATATGACGCAAGCGAACCTGAGACGTAGATACATATCGTCGTATTGTAATTAGATTAAAAGAAAATACCACTGGCCTCTTTTTTTAACTAAACTTGTGTGAGATTCTTAATTACTGTTGCTTTTGTCGAAAAGTATGTCTAATATACTTAGTATTGACTGATAATTCAATGCTCTCGGTCTATGCGTTTGTTTCTAGTTTGATGTTGATTCCAAAATGGCGACAGGGTCAACAGTAGCTCGTTTCGGAGAAGTACACACTGGCTCGCGAGCCACTGTATACGTATGAACTTATAAAAATAATACCGACAAAGTTTAATTCAATAAAAGTCGAATAAAAAATTGTTGTTAATTGTTCTTAGAACTTCAAATTGAAAACCAAATGACTGCTATTAAAATAAAAGTTAAAACTTGTATCTACCTATATACAGAATGCCGCGACGAAATTTATCACCCTCAGTGCCCAGAAAAATAGGCAACCATACGGCGGAGGAGTTCAAAACAGGGTTGAACCTGATACGAAGTGGTACCATGTATCCATGAAGCAAGCTGCTAAAACTACTGGAATTCCATTTACAACATTAAAATCGTATTCCATCCGTACCCACTGTGTACTGTTAGAACCACTACATACAGGGGGTAGTATACAGTGGCTCGAGCCACTGTGTACTGTTAGAGCAACTGTGTACTAGGGGATACTAGTCACTGTGTACCTATAGTAGTACACAGTGGCTAAATTCCCATTTTTTTAAAAAAGGTCGTTATATCTTTTTTGGTGAAAGCAATTGGAAATCTATTTACTACATATAAAACTTAAATAATGAACGCTGCTGTGTGCCTACAAAAAATATTTCAGGCACTTATACTTTTCATGCTATAGCCCGTGGAAAAAATCCTAGCGATTGTACCCTCCTTGACTATATCGTCGACTTTAGCTTTCCTTAGTTTGGGACTAGGTCTACTTCATTGAGATATATATTGAACTGGAAAGTACGACTACCTAAACTCTCGTTATAATATTATTTAACACGGGTTTAAAGCGATATTTTAAAACAGAAGTAAAGGTAAATATCGCGTTAGACCCGTGTTAAATATTTGTATAAATATGGTAAATAGGAGTTATGATAGGCCCGTTAATACGAGGAACACGAAGCATAACACTCATATCGTTTGTTTGCAGAAAGAATTGAACGTCATTCAAAACAGTTATCAGCTTTTGGAGGACAAGTTTGCGATATGTTCTCAAGAATTTTCCAAAATAGAGGAGCAGGTGTTGGCCTCTGGATCTCAAGTAATGGAAGCCAACAGAATCGGGTGGAACCCAAAAATCCACTCCCGTTTACCGTATATCGACGTAAACTCGAGCGGTTGTGTAAAGGTTCCGATCAAAAATTCAACTAAGGCAAAGAACATTTATCGTTTATTATCGGAATTTGAACGGAAACGAGAGTAACGGAAAATTTAGAAATTGAGTGTCAATAAAAAAAGTATAATTTATTGTTTTGTTATTGTTCTGGCTAGAATTAGATAGACTAGGGCTTGGCTACAACCATCGAACGAAAAAACCATAGAAGTCTAAGTAGCGTCGCAAAATGGCCCCACAGAATGGCCCCACAGAATGGCCCCACAGAATGGCCCCACAGAATGGCCCCACAGAATGGCCCCACAGAATGCTCATTCATTCTCAGAGCTCGCATTCTATGATTTTTTCGTTCACTAGCTATAACCACAGAATAAGTAATAGTACTACGTCTATTATAACTTATTAAGTACGACCAGGGGCGGCGGTAGCGGTGCTTCCTAAATCCTAATTACGTAGCTGAGATCATTTGAATGTTGCCGACTTTTTATAAAACTGTTATTGTAATTGGAATCTTCTACCTCGGACGGCAGAGTTGCTTTTTGAATGGAGTACTTTGATGGAATTCGGCCAACTCAAGTAATCTCAAGTATATATGGGACCGAGAGGCCGCGCATTCGGCCAACTCAAGTAATCCCAAGTATATATGGGACCGAGAGGCCGCGCATTCGGCCAACTCAAGTAATCCCAAGTAAATATGGGACCGAGAGGCGGCGCATTCGGCCAACTCAAGTAATCCCAAGTATATATGGGACCGAGAGGCCGCGCATTCGGCCAACTCAAGTAATCCCAAGTATATATGGGACCGAGCGAGAGGCCACGCATTCGGCCAACTCAAGTAATCCCAAGTATATATGGGACCGAGCGAGAGGCCGCGCATTCGGCCAACTCAAGTAATCCCAAGTATATATGGGACCGAGCGAGAGGCCGCGCATTCGGCCAACTCAAGTAATCCCAAGTATATATGGGACCGAGCGAGAGGCCGCGCATTCGGCCAACTCAAGTAATCCCAAGTATATATGGGACCGAGCGAGAGGCCGCGCATTCGGCCAACTCAAGTAATCCCAAGTATATATGGGATTGAGACTATTGAGAGGCCGCGTTCCGATCTCTCCATTATGGTGCACCGCCAACGCCGCTCGTCTTGATCATTTCACACTAATGCAGGTAAAAAAGTTGAACATTTCAGCGGGCCTAAGATGGTTGCAATTTTATCACATAACGTTGTGGATAAGACATCCCTCACGCTCGCACTCGCACACTTGTCAGAACGTGACGGATCTTATCGAAAGCGATAAGTGATAAAATTTTAACCTACCCCCGCTGATTGCTCAATTTACATCCTTCACAGTGTCTCTCCCTTACCGTTTAAGAGTCCGCAGTAAGCTCGATCCTCCATACAAACGTAGTTACGCTCTCATTTTAAAACTACGTGTTTGATTGTAACGAAACTTTGCATGTACAATGACATGAAGTATATCCAGGTCTGTAATTACTTAATGTAGCTTTCTGAAGCTACATAAACTAATACCATACCATACCTTAGTAAAAAAGATACAGCGAATATAATTTTTTCATACAAAACTTGTTTTTGCTGTATTTTGTTTGTTTTCTAAACTGGAACCATAAAAACGAATTACAGACATAGATACACCTCATGTCATTGTACCTATATGCAAAGTTTAGTCACAATCCAACACGTATGGTTTTAAAATGAGAGCGTAACTACGTTTGTATGGGAAGGTGAAATTCGGTCGAACTTACTGCGGACTCTTAACTGTATTTAGTCCCGAAGAGAGACGTCACACGTCACAGGGTACCGGGCCGATAGCGGGTGGGCAAATAAATACGTGACAATAGCAGAACATATACATTTAGTATGGGCAAAAGTACTCGCAATTCTATATTTATGAGAACCAAACAATTCGGAAATCAGTATCTAATATAAATTATAATGTTTTGAAAGTGTTAGGGTTCAAATCGTTTGCAGGATGATTCGACTTTGTTTTATTACTTGTTACGGTCTGCATGCAAGGAGCGTCTAACGTCGATTCTATCTCTGTTGGATGCTTGACCACGTCGCTGTGCAAATTCACCAGCTTATAAGTATCATCTTGGTGAGATATGCATCTAACTACACATTTACAGAAGTCCTTGATTTCGTCGTCTTTTTTGCCAACGCCAACATTGATACATTTCACAAGATTTTTTGTCAATGTGGTTACGTCCTTTACGGGAGTCTTCCAATACTGGATGAAGTTATTAGTGTTTTCTTTGAAATTCTGCATAAAATCTTTCGTGCATTTATCGAAACTAGTCTCCACGTCTTGTTTCTCAGGCAGCCGTTTGGAATGTTTTGGTTTATGTAGAAGGTATGAGTCGAACGTGGGTCTGATATCTGGAGCTTTTAGGTCTGAGTTCACGGGTTTGCCCAATTCCTTGTTTCCACGTAGTCCTTGAATGTCCTCGCGAAGAGCATCATACGCGTGCCCAATATTGAGGATAATTAGCTGAAGAATAAGAGTTGGGTTTAGTTAATGACGTAATAGAATTTGCTTATGGCTAAGATAAGTATTAGCAGGTTAATGAGTTGTGTTGAGAGTTGGGAGCTCTTAGTAGGTACGCTTTGAGCTTCAGGATATTTCATACCCATTTTTTTATCGAGCGTCTTTGTGCACCATACTTACTTCATCAACTAGAGAGGTGTTACTTTCAGATCAAATCATCATAATTACTAACAGCCTATGTACGCTCCTCTACTGAGCACAGCTCAGACCTCCTCCCATAACTGAGAAACAATGGGGTATAATGGGGTATAATATAATGAATGACTTGGCAAAACTCTTCCGATCTCTACGCCTGGTAGATTTCCCGACCAAAAAACGACTACATAAAAATACCCAAGGGGCAACTCTAGATATTATGATAATGTGATTTACCTCGAGTGAATTAAGATCCGATTTTATGTCATTCAGTTCTGATTGCACCAAGAATCTTTCATAAAGGTTTTGGGACATATGCCCCACAATAACCAACATGCCCACGTACATGACCACTTCTGCAATGATAGATTTGACGGATCTCCCTCGAGGCATTTTGGAAAGTCGGTGATTACATGTTTTTGATTTGAAGTTTAAGTTCCATGTGGAATGAATGTAAGATAATGTATAGTTCTTTACATGTTTGGAGGTACGGACCACCAAAAATGTGATTGACAGATAACTAAAAGTGACATTTGGTGTGACGTAGGTATAAGGCCTGAACCGCACTCAAGCGGCCGCACCAGTCTGAGAAAGGCTAAATAAATAAATAAAACATTTATTGCCAAAAGCCGATGTGTTTTTGGAACTGTGGCACCCCAAATCGTCACAGTTCGATTATTATCGCCGTCAAATGCCACGGCTGTCGTGGTCTCTGTCGAATCCGGAACCTGGTCCTCTAAGACCTCTACTGCTGGCCGGTTCCAATAATCAATCCACCGATAGTTTTCCTTACCGGCAGTTACAATTTGACAGATTACCCGTAGAAAATGTGTCAAAATGTAACTGTTGGACGTTGGTAAGGAAAACTATCGGTGGATTGATTATTGGAACCGGCCATAAGTAATTAGAACATCAAGGAAGATACGTGCTTACCGTGCAGAGCAATAAACGGATTTATAATATAACTAGCTTCTGCCCGCGACTCCGTCCGCGTGGAACTCGTTTATATCGTAGGTCACTACAAATTTTCACCCCCCACTTCATACCCTTGGGGCATCCCCCAAGGGGATGAAGTGGGGGGTGAAAATTAGCAGATGAATTCCGGGATATAAACTATCCTATGTCCTTGGCCAGGACTCAAACTATCTCTATATCTAAATCAGTATAGCGGTTTAAGGTGTCATACTTTCTAGCGGTGACATGGTATCGTACGGAATTCAAACTCATATCAAAAAAATGTACGAGAAATGTACTAAATTGTATGCTAATGGAAAAAAAATGTACTACACGTACTTACAAGAAAACAGTGATCAATCTGTCACCGCTAGGAAGCATACTTTCTGGCGATGTCATACTTTCTTGGTATCGTACGGAATTCAAACTCATATCAAAAAAATGTACGAGAAATGTACTAAATTGTACGCTAATGGAAAAAAAAAGTACTACACGTACTTACAAGAAAACAGTGATCAATCTGTTACCGCTAGGAAGCATACTTTCTGGCGGTGTCATACTTTCTTGGTATCTTACGGAATTCAAACTCATATCAAAAAAATGTACGAAAAATGTACTAAATTGTACCTTAATGTAAAAAAAAGAACTGTAAGATTAACTAACTATAAGATTGTTACATAATGAAATAGATAGCGTTCGCCAGAATTGCCTTTTACTTGTAAGTACGTGTAGTACTTTTTTTTACATTAGCGTACAATTTAGTACATTTCTCGTACATTTTTTGATATGAGTTTGAATTCCGTACGATACCAAGAAAGTATGACACTGCCAGAAAGTATGCTTCCTAGCGGTGACAGATTGATCACTGTTTTCTTGTAAGTACGTGTAGTACATTTTTTTTCCATTAGCGTACAATTTAGTACATTTCTCGTACATTTTTTTGATATGAGTTTGAATTCCGTACGATACCATGTCACCGCTAGAAAGTATGACACGGTGTAAGCGTGAAGAGGTAACAGGCAGACAGACACACTTTCGCATTTATAATATTAAGTAGTATGGATATCTAAAGTATCGTGACGCGAGACAAGAGCTGCGCGAGACAGATCGGTTTTACACATTTGATAATCCATTTTCAACAGCTCCCGTCTCGAAGTAGAATTACTAGTAATAGTACTAGTACTATATTTATTGGTAAGGACGCGCCTATAGGCTGCGGTGTATCCAGATTAGGTTCCTTAGGGCCTTATCACACTTGCGATTTGTGAACGAGTTGAAAGCGAGCGCGCAGCGAGATCGCCGCGACCGCGCAGCGAGTTCGCCGTAGAGTTGGGAATTTCCCAGCGAGTACGCAACTCGCTCACAAATCGCAAGTGTGATAAGGCCCTTAACACGGCTTGAGAGCTCTGTGCGCAAGTTGCGCGTATCATCCCATTGTGCCAATGTTGCAAACAAACGATAGGTCCCACTTGATCTTATAACCGTGTTAAGGAATTGGATTATAGAACCTTTCTCAACTAACAATGTCCGTGGAACTGGTCTGCATTGAACGCTGTTGCAGGTTCCGCACGTCTTTAACCGTCTTCATGCAAGACTTCTCCGCCTGACTGACTTCCCCCTTTAATCCAAGTTGAATAGGGATAACTAATGTTAATTATATACGAAGTCAACTAAATGGGTGTCCACCTAGTCGCATAATGACTATTGTCGTTATTTCGATTGTCATACTTTACGCATAAAGTTGTTGCTCATAAGAGCCTTATCACACTTGCGATTTGCGAGCGTGTTTTCTATACAATTATCAGTCGCGGCGAACACGCTGCGTGATCGCCTTCATACAAAATACGCTTGGAAATCGCAAGTGTGATAAGGCTCTAAAAGTCATTATTCATTAATGATTCTGAGCTGTACTTTCACTGTCATGTCATAATAGTACATAATAGTACTATGACATATTTTTTTAAACCATAATGTTGAAGACCCCAGCCTCCCGCTTCAGGTAAGTTCGTTTAATCCTGTAATTATAATTCAACCACATCTCTTATGACTCATAGAACCAGTAGTAGTAACTCATATCATATAGAAAAATCGAGAGTAGGTATGTCGCGGGCGTCTCATGATAGACGTGCAGCTGGTAATATCAGCAAGCATACTTTAATAATAAAATCAACACACAAAATTACAAGGCCCTAAAATTAACTACAAATTATATCTGCCCTCTTGGTAACAACAGCGAGCACTCTAATATTTAAATCAACACTTAAATTTACAAGTCTCATACAATTAAAACTACTAGGTACATACATCTGTCTCCCTGGTAACATAAATCTAACAGTTCTCAGGAAAATTAACAAAAACCACGCACAGACAATAAATACACTTAACACTCCTCACACTACATGCATCTCACAAACTTTTCACACACTTAAGGCCTCCACACACAGAACGCGGGTCGTGCGCTGCCCGAGTTGTAACTCATGCCGCGGGCCCGCGTTCGGTGTGTGTTTGAAGTGTAGTTTCAATGTTTTACAATTTTTGTTTTAAATTTAGCATCTGTTTTGTTGTTTGCCTATTATAAATATTATAAATAAGTGTATGCCATACGATTAAATAAATGTTTTACAACTTGCGCGGGCTCGCGCCCGACCCGCAACCGCCACCGATGTGTGGAGGCCTTCTTTCTTACGATGGTAAGCGGCGACATAACCTAAGATGAAGCTCACTGGCTCAGTAATACCCTATTCACTCTTGTTTTGAAGGCACCTAGATAGTTGTTCTCCTTCTCAGGAAATATAGATAAGGGAGCGAATTCCATTCCTTAGCAGTTCGCATTTAGGAAAGACGAATTTCCATTTCACGAAGTTAAGTTAGAATTATATTGGTTAGGCGCCTCAGTACAGTAGCCAGTTTGGATTTCTAAAATGGTAAACGGGCTCCAGATAGTTTTGACGGCTTGCCCTCTCAAATAATTCGTTCTGAAATGTGTTTTCGAGTCTCATAATGCCATAGGTCATCACGTTCCATCTTATATTCGATAAAGGAATAAAAACAAGGATGGCTTTGTAATAGCGGTATAAATCACGAGCTAGGCGGGCAATCCATCATGGCGCGGAAGTATTGCAACTTTATTGAGTATTATGGAAAAAATCTGAGCGTAATGGGTAATAAACGGTGTTCTAAGTGTTCTAATAAGAGAGAGACGGATAGTGCGATAAAAATCGAGAGTATGTCGCGGCCGTCTCATGAATCTCATGATAGATGTGCAGATTGATTCATTACTCGATAATGTATAGAACTTATACTTTGGACTAAAGTTGTCAGTACCTACCTACCTGCACAAACCTGCTCAACTAAGCGGCGCATGCCGACTGACTCGTAGTGTCGCCATTTAGAGTGAACTGATGCAACTATTCCAACGGTGACTTATGGGGTGTACCTATGCATATCATGATTTGTCAGCCCCAATTTTTCAGAAGCTGACTAATTGCATGAAAATCACAATTTGGACCATGGAATTTGCATGATCTGCCAAGTGTTCTTTTCTCACAAATTTTCATTTAAAAAGCGAAGCGCTTGTTGTGTTCGTAACAACTGTGACGTTCTGAAATTGTATTTATTATCATTGTTCAATATCAAATCGTTACACTTATTCTGTGAGATAAATAAAACTTTGTGACAAAAGGATTGACAGCGGTTAATGTGAAGGCGCAATCCGATAATTTATAAAAAATTGATGCATTCACGATGACCACTTGGCGTCAAATCCGGATTTCGCGTCTGCTGAAATTAAAGGTATACGTATAAAATATTACGCTTATTTGATCTTCCTTGCCTTTAATGGATTAGTCTCTCTAGAAAGCGAGAGAACATAACATAACCTAAAAAATAAACAGTTGACTTACAATACACCTTTCATACAAAATTAATCTTCCCTCACAATCGTACCTACATTCAGTGAACATGGATCTGTCCTATCTACAGTACGATATCCGCTGGGTGGGATAAAAGACGTTTCCGGGCGGGCCGGCGGCGGCGCAAGGGATTTAATCCCCCTTTCATGTCTAACGGAACAGGTAAAATGTTCAATGCTAAAGTATGCCCCGAATAGGGTTGTGGACTCTAATTTTATTATTACTCTAAAAAAAGAAGGGAAAAATTTTGCCTAGTGACGAAAATCCTGTTCAAATATCTCAAAACAAATACGAAGATACAAAAGTTTTAATATTGCTTGATAGAGAGAGAAGAGGAAATGCTTGAGACCCGTGACGTCACGAGTCTCGAGTGTCGTAGTAAAATGGAAATCGTTTCATGTGAAGGTGCGTTTTGCAGAAAAGGGACAGAGTATACCCCCTCTTAATACTTTGGACACTTATAACTTTGTGAATATTTATTGTGTAGTGTTACTTTTTTCTCCATCTGATGTGGCTATATTTTCAACACTTTTTATAAAAAAAAGAACATTATTGTTTTTTTTTTGTCACCATCCCTATTCGTGAAATTACTAGGTAATGGGTCAAAATTAGACCAACAAAAGATTAGTCGACTTGTGGTTCAAACAATACTATAATCTAACATTCTTAACCTAAGGCCACTACTAATACTCTGTTTTTGAAGTCTCAATACAAGTCACTATATAAAATAAAACTTGAATCTAGAGTCGACCTAGACTAGACTAGACTAGACCTTTTAACGTTACTAACTTACCACTAACTCACTGATGAGCAAAGCTTTTCTGAAGTGCTAGGACATTTATAGGCACTTCAATAATTTCTAACGTCGTAATGGCTAAAATGTTATATGCAGGACACACAAATTACAAACTACATTACACATTTACATTTATTACAAATTTTGTAAGCATACATAAAAAAATCTTACCTATATCGGAACTACTTAGAATCGATTACGTTTCAATTTGCTAATAATATACACACCTAGTTGATTCGGATCAGGTAACCTTGAAATTTTCTTAAGCTTCACTGCGATATGTTTGACGACCGGTTAGTCTAGTGGGTAGTGACGCTGCCTACGAAGCTGAAGGTCCTGGGTTCGAATCCCGGTAAGGGCAAATATTTGTGTGATGAGCATGAATATTTGTTTCTGAGTCATGGATGTTTTCTATGTATTTAAGTATTTCTATCTATTAAATATATCGTCGTCTAGTACCCATAACACAAGCCTTATTGAGCTTACTATGGGACTAGGTCGATTTGTGTAAGATTGTCCCCTAATATTTATTTATTATTTATTTATTTATTTATGTTATATTCATCGGGAGTCAGTTACAACATAAATATTCAAATAATTAAATAGTGTAAATAGTTGATATAAAATGCAAACTTGGAACTTGGAAGTATTTAGTGGCAAGTCTCTAGCAGGCAGGAGGCTTATTATCAACCAAGCGAGAAATGTGAGCCGAACGTCTCACGGCGTACGTCTATATCGTGCGACAATTCAACTCGCCGATCTCGACCCCCGACCTTATTTCCATACACATAAGAGCTTATACCTGACGGCTGCGCTAAAGGTTATGTGAGACCGTTAGGTGCGTTTTACGTGCGAATTGCAGGGATTTTAGTTGGATGTGTTAAGAAATATAGGTAGAATTGTTGAGGTACTTTCTGATCAGCCGTTTCGTGGTGATTAGATTGAAATAGTCCTAGGATTGAAGCTAGTAGTGTTACGGTTAGGTGGAATTTGTACTCATCAGAATTCGGAGCAGCCTGAGGAAATACCTAAGTACACTGAATAGAAAAACGCAACTAAATAATACAACTAATTCCACTCTTTATGAGGTCCAGGAGGCGGTGAGCTGGTAAGTAAGGTTTGTCATCATTTGGATCTGCGTTTATCCTTCAAGCTGGCAACACAATTTTTCGGTAGAGGTAGGGAAATAGTTTAGGTAACTCTTTTTAGTCTATTTAGAAATAAGTAGCAAAAGCGCTGTGTTTTCGTTTGGCTTTTGCTCACTTATTTTTTGCATATTCATTACGCTACTATCGGTGAGGATCTGTTATTAGCTCACTGTCACTGCTGTTTTAAGCTACTGTGTAGTATTTAAGCTGATGATCTTCCTATATAAATAAATAAAATAAATAAATAAACATTTAATTTTAATAAACTCATCCCCACACCACCACATTAGTACCTACTATAAACTCGTTATTTAATTAGTCACCATTCGTAACAATCATCACAATAATCTCATAAGATACCAAAATGCGTTTTTACTTTTCTTGACCGGTCTCTCTACATCCCAGAGTATATCCGTTCTCGTTCCCCCCATTGCGATGCGTTCGTCTCTCTTTTAAAACGCATCAGTGCTGCCAACGTGCCAACCTGATGCGCGTTTGTTCGAGCTCAACAGATAACATGATAATATAGAGCAAATGAGTGCTGCCAACAATACAAAACATTTCTAATAAATAATTAGTGTAACAGCTCGGCCATCCTGTTCATAAACGAGCCTCATCGTTTTAATTTAAAGTATTTGTTGTCCTGATAAACCATGCTACGATTGACATACAATATAGCACCACATATAAAAATAAGAATACGAACCATCATGTACTTCATGATATACTTCAATCGGGTCCACAGCTGTTCTCTAGTGCGCGCGGTTCGCACCGTCCTGAGTTTCTGTGCCGCCCAGGCTGGTCACCATGATGTACATTTTCGTTGACTAACCAAATGATATTACTCAAGGTTTGGAGGGTAACCGCGAGTGAAACTCAAATATTACTTATCATTATATATTGTCAGGTAAACACAAACAGAATTATTTTCAAATCAGAAGCTAATTAAGTATAATATCTGTTGTCATTTTCTTACACTGGGATTAGGTGTTAATCTTGTATAACAGTTATTGCGTGACAAAAATTAGTTATGTGACCTGATAATATGTATTTAAATCGTTAATAAAATTATGGAAATTAACAAGACCATTAATAACATATAACGCTTTCCTTGTTCTCTTCAATTACCCTACTCAGTAATAATAATAAAATTAGGTACAATCAACCTTTTGCATCAAAATTGCAACACATCGGTCTTTTTTTTTTTTTTAATAGTTTACTTCTTATTTATAAATATAAAACTGAATTTTTATCAGCGTTAATGAGGTTATCTGAGACAGTGTCTGCCTTTTTGTAACAATCATAATAAACATATTTGTAGTTAAGAGATCAATTAACTTTTTGTACTATAGCTAAAATAAGGGTAAAGAAAAATAATTTTAAGTTGTTCCATAAGTACAGTCATTATGTCAACGAGATCACTATTCTTACAGTATAAATTTTGAAATATATGAACTTAAAACATGAAACTGAATTTACTAGGTACCACTCGGCCATCCTATCTAAGCGAGACCCATCGCTTTGTAAACGATAAAAACATAAGTTGCTTTTAGCAAAAATAAATCTCATAAACTTTAACTTTTTCTTTTTATCTCTTCTACCGTAACTACTAAATAAAACAATAAGTAACGCGTTATTAAAATTACTGGCGAAGATATGAAGTTATTGCAACCAGTGTACACGTTTTAATGAAATATAGTCACACTCTAATCAATATAAAAAATACTCGAATATATAATTTTCTAATCATCACATTCACTTGAGCTTTCATTGGATATGTCTGATTCTATGTATCTATTAAAACTTAACCATGGTTTCATTTTATCAATTGCAACAATTGCTTCGTATCTTTTCCCATTTTTACGGGTCATAGGAGTATCTTCAATCAGAAATCTGTCATTAGGGAGCACTTTTATTATACGATAAGGACCTTGGTATTTTACAACAAGCTTTTGAGACTTCCCGTCATGTGGTACTTTCCTTTCCAAGCGTATCAGGTCACCTATTTTGTACTGAGTGGACGGCTTTCTGTGTTTATTGTACTGTGCTGCATCTTTAATTTGCTTCTGCTTTATCTTATCCCCAGCCTCTTCCCTCAAGTTGCTTAATTCTTCAAGTGGAGTCCTATTCAGTGTGTCTTCTATTACGGAGGTCAATATTCCATCCGCTCTGCTAGTTATATTAAATCCGAAAAGTAGTTCTGATGGGCTCCGTCGAGTGGTTTGGTGTTTATTTGTGTTAATGCCTATTTGTATATCAATGACATATTCGTCCCAAGATTTGTCACATTCGTCATGAGTTGATGTTGCCAGGGCTTCAAGTATCGTTCTATTGTACCTTTCGACTTGGCCATTGGCCCTAGGTGTTGCAACTGCGTTTGTCACGTGTTTAAATTTGTAATGAGTTACAAAATCACGAAATGCCTTACTCGTAAAGCTAGAGCCTTTGTCTGTAATCACCCGTTTTGGAACGCCAAAATACCGACAGTATTCTCCTATCACACGAACAGATGTAGACGATTTAGTATTTTTCACGGGATGAATACTTACGTATTTTGTGAAACCATCTACTATAACCAATAAATAGCAATTTCCCTTTTTGCTCTTCACAAACGGTCCCAAGTGGTCCGCATGTACCGTGTGAAAAGGTTCTGTGACTTTTTCGATGGGGTGTAGTTCTCCTTCGCGTTTTCCACCAGGTGTCTTGTGGTGCGCACATTGTAGACATGAGGACACGTATTTTTGTACAAACCGACGCATTTTTGCGAACCAGTAACTGTTTCGTATTCGCTGCAGTGTCTTCTCGAAACCACAGTGCCCGACGTCATCGTGATTCATTTTTAAGATTTGCCAACGTACACCTTTTGGGACAACCCATTTTAATTGGTCATCGACTACTCGATACAAACGTCGATTCTTAAGTTTAAAGCATTGGTAAGTCTTTACAGCTTCTGTGGTGCCGGCATTTGTGAGTATTTCTTTGATTCTTCTCACATCGTCGTCTGCCGACTGTACTGTAGCTATCCAGTCTTCTTCAGATTGGTTTATTTCCAGAACATCTAACACGTGCTTCCCTTCGGTTGGCCAATCCACCGGATTCCGGCTCAATGCATCTGCGTGAGCCATTCGAACACCCGGTCGATATTCCACTTCACACGTATACTCCATCAGGTGCATCCACCAGCGTGCGATGCGAGGTATCAAATCTCGCTTAACAAAGGTGGATTTGAGAGCATTGCAGTCAGTCACAATTTTAAAGGGTATTCCTAATAGATAAACTCTGAATCTGTTCAGAGATTCTACAACCGCCAGAGTTTCAAGTTCGTATGAATGCAAATTTCGTTCTTCTTTTGCGGTTTTTCGACTAAAATATGAAACTGGTTGCAGTACCCCATCTATATTGCGTTGCATCAGAATTCCGGCTAACCCTTCTTTGCTTGCGTCCGTATGTAATTCAGTCTTTGCTTTAGGATCATATAAAGCTAGGACCGGACGTTCTATTAACCTTTTCTGAATTTCTACAAACGCTTGTTGTTGTTTGTCGGTCCAATTCCAAGCAGTTTCTTTGTGTAGCAAATCTGTCAATGGAGCTGTTATTGCACAGTATCCTTTAATAAATCGTCTAAAAAAACCCCGACAAACCCAGGAATTGACGCAGTTCGTGTTGGTTGCTTGGCCTCGGAAACTTGGAAACTGCTTCGGTCTTCCTACTACCTGGACGAATTCCGCTTCCACTCACTTCGAATCCCAAGTATTCGATAGTATCCATGAAAAAGTTGCACTTGCTCAGCTTTAGTGTGAGTCCGCCTTTCTCAAGTAGTCGCAACACTTCTTCCAATCTCTGTAATCCCTCTGTAAAGTTTTTAGACGGGATCAAAATATCGTCCATGTAAACTATGGCGTATTTTATCTTGGCCTCTTTGAGGATTGTGTTAATGGTTCGTTGGAAGACAGACGGGGCATTTACCAGCCCAAACGGCATACGATTATATTCGTATTGCCCATCTGGGGTCACGAATGATGTTTTGCTGCGTGAGTCCTCAGAAATACCTATCTGGTAATACCCCGAAGCCAGGTCTAACGAAGTAAACAGCGTATTACCCGCCAACGAGTCTAATTGATCCTCTATTCTCGGTAATGGATAGTGATCCCTTTTTGTCTTTCTATTAAGTGCCCGATAGTCGACGCACAATCGTTTCTCTCCCGTTTTCTTTTTAACCAACACGATTGGGCTCGCGTACGGTGATGATGATTCCCTTATAATGCCACTTTCCAGCATTTCGTCGACCATGTTCCTCACTAACTGTCGCTCCGTGTGTGCTAGTCGGTACGGACGATATACTACTGGTTCCTTATCTTCCAGTTCAATTGACATTTCTGCTACGTTCGTAAATCCAAGATCATCGAGTCCACTAGAAAAACGATCGTTATACTGCATCAACAACTGCCGTAATTGAGTTTTCTCCTCTGAGGATATTGTCAACCCCGAATTTATTTCGTGCTGTTCTTCGTCTGTAAATGAGACACTGAATGACTCTAATATTGGTGTTTGGGGCATTGTTTTTGTTACCGCTCTCGTTAAGAGAAAATCTTTTTTTATTAAAATTTTATTCGGGTTAGGGTTATATACTAACACAACTCCTTGGCCGTTCTTGATATCGTAAATCCCAGGAAAAAGGTAATATTCCTTGCCTTCAGCGCCTCTTAATGAGCCGTGAATATATATAAAATAATCGCCTTGTTGATCTCCTTTAACATGAATTGTTTTCAAACTGTTTCCCGGTATTTCGTACTCTGCCTCCGTTACAACCAATATTTTTTTAGGGGTAATTCTTTCAAAAATTATTTCCGTGGGGGTTTTTGTGATGATAATGTCAGGTTTTTCAGTAAATGAATGACCCAACAACGCGGGACGACTTAAAACGTGATCCTCTACCACATATATGTCAATGACCTCCTTTAAATTCTGGACCTCGACAGTAACAATAGAGACACCGATGGGTCTAGTCAGTGTACCCCCTACGCCTCTGAGTAACGGTAAACCGGTAACTGGTGATTGTATGGGAAGTCCTATAGATTTTGCTTCGCTGAGTCTAATCAGGGAACATTGACTGCCCAAATCAATGTGACAATTAACAGTCGAACCATTTATTTTTATGTCATGTATGTATTTATCCATATCGTTTTGACCTAGTGTTACTTCTGAAACCTGTAGGACCTTTTTAGTTTTATGATCATTTTCGTTCCCAGGTTTTTTCATTTGTGAATTCCTACATTCCTCCGCCAAGTGTCCATATCGGAAACATAAAGAACACTTTTTTGGCGCTTTGTCGCACTTGTAGACAGGGTGCCCTAACTCATGACAATTAAAGCATCGTATTTTACTGTTGCTACTGTTGCTGTGTTCAGATTTAGAAAACCCTGGTCGATTATATGTAGTTGTGATACGCCGTTCATTGTATTTAGTCAATTGCAAATGATCTCGAGGTTGTCCTACCTTTACATTTTTAAAATATTCCAATACTTGTTCCGGTTCTCTAAAGTTAGCAGCTTTTGCGCCTATTTTTACAGTCCGTTCCTCAACACCATGCAAAAGGCAGTCCACCGCTTGTTTACCCGAAATCTTGCATCGATTCAGTAAATTCACCTTTGCATAATAATAGTGCTCCAATGAATCTCCATATTTACATCGTTTAGTCAGCATTTCAGTTAGGAGCTCGGCATAGTCTTCATTGCAAGGAAATGACTCCAATATTTTTTTTTTCCATTCTGGCCAAGTATATAGTAGTGTACCTAAACCTTGATACCATGTCTTTGCCACTCCACTTAACTTAGGTAATGAATAGTGGATAGTCTCCCTTTCATCCCATCCATAAATTGCAGCGCACTCATCAACTTTTGTTAACCAGATCAAAGCCGACTGGTCTTTCAACATGGGATCAAATTCAGGTATCACATTAGTATTACAATTAATTTTTGGCTTGTCCGAGCTCCTTACCTGTTTTATTATTGATAAGAACTTATCTAGCATTCTATCAGTTTCCTTATTACTATCACATACCTTTTTGTCACTATATTTTCGTTTTTTAGCATATTGTGTCTGACCTGTTCCCGCCTCAGACTCTGGTCTCCTCCTCTTCCGACTGTGTTGAGGCTCCTCATCCTCAGTGTCAATGTCAGTTGATGAGTAGTTCACTCTCCAACTGGGTCTCCCTGTTGTCCTCCCTGTGCTCCGTCTGTTCCCAGCATCACGGTCCTTATCATTACCGTGGCGTCCTTTCAGTTTCTCCCTATTGGACATAGCAATGCTACGCCGTCCCATCACGCTATTTCCATCCTGAGTAAGCCTTCGACCATGCATCTCTCCTCGAGATTCAGGTACGCCCTGGCTAGATCCTCTTTCAACGTTCCTCCAACTAATTTCATCATTGGAATCCATCCCCCTGATCCTTGATATTTCAAAGGAATCTCCTTGGATGGATTCCATCCTCAATCTCTCCATGTGACTTGTCCCGTCACTGATTTCACTTCCATCAGATTCCATTTCCGATAGACAAAGTTCATCATGGTCATTTGTGTCATCCATTCCAAATCCATTCATCTGAAACTATTAATCATATTAGCAGCTGTTTTATCTACATATAGTCCCATCCAATATGTAATGCATTCATATCCAACTTTAGCCGATTAGTCATATTCAGTACTAGCTCTCTCAATTGTTTACATATCTCAGTGCAAATATCACTCAATGTAAATCAAATCTATTCTGCATACATGTACATAAATTATGCCAGTAATGTATTCTTATTCATCTACCCAGTAGTACAAAATGGTAACTAAATACAAGTATGTGTTGTCACTGACTCCATAACAAAATAATCCATTTTGTGTCTTAATCATAACGCTAGATTGTTGTTTTCACAACCAGCAAAATCAAATTATACATTAGTATTAAATACTGACAATGCCATTCAGTCAAATAAATTAATATGCAAATATCATTAGATTCTTGCCTCTTGCCTAGGAAACAAGAGAATTCTAGCACTTTCTGGTCCATCTAACTGTTATTCCTTTATATGTACATTTTATTTTGCATTACTTGCCTGCTCCATAAACATAAACTAGTATATTCTATTCATACTGTCAAAGTATTTACATGAGAGTAAATATAAAGTCATTAACAAAATACTACTTCCCTAAATAGGAGTAAATGCATACCTACCGTAGAATAAATTGCATATTACTCCACCGTCAAGAGCTCTTATTATATAGATGATGTTGACCAAATACTTTAGTACAGTCCTACGTGTCTAGTTTAAGTAAGCCTTTTTTTCTAAAATAACAAATTCGAACAGATTGTTTCAATAAAGTTATAGTGTTCCAGCAAATGTTACGATACCGAAGATGTGATTTTTCGATTGTTGTGCCCGTACAAACAAAATGGCGTATGAAATAAAACAAACACACCAAAACAAACACTCCATCAATGGTTGTCATTTACACAGCACAATATTAAAACTATTTCAAAATAGATATTTCTGAGTATAAATCTGTGAATATAATTAGTTTTCCACTCAGACTATGATAATTGAGTAAAACACAGTTACTTACTTGGCGTTGCGGTAAAGTTGTTGTTGTGGACGTGATAAGTAATGAATTAATGAATTCACTAGTTCTTGTCACTTCTGACCTATAAACTCGTTATTTAATTAGTCACCATTCGTAACAATCATCACAATAATCTCATAAGATACCAAAATGCGTTTTTACTTTTCTTGACCGGTCTCTCTACATCCCAGAGTATATCCGTTCTCGTTCCCCCCATTGCGATGCGTTCGTCTCTCTTTTAAAACGCATCAGTGCTGCCAACGTGCCAACCTGATGCGCGTTTGTTCGAGCTCAACAGATAACATGATAATATAGAGCAAATGAGTGCTGCCAACAATACAAAACATTTCTAATAAATAATTAGTGTAACACTACTTACCAATCAAAGAGAGGTGATCGTGGTAGGAATAGATTGTAAGTACTAAAATACTACATAAATGGTTAATTGAATAAAAAATCGGCCAAGTGCGTGTCGGGCCACGCGCAGTGTAGGGTTCCGTAGTTGCCTGTCTTTCTTAGTATCATCGATACGTGCGCGCCAACTAAATGGTTGCGTCGTGGGCCGAATTTGAACGAAAGTTGGTGTTTCTAAGTGCATTTTAAGTTGGTCGACTATTACTCGGTAACTAGTTGTGTTGTGCCTACTTAGCCGTAATAGTTTTCCTTTTAAAGTCATTATATGTACTACAGCTACGATTTTTTTTAACGTTCCCAGTAGCAGCCATTTACCCAGCAGGGGGGGGACATGACCCGAACAAAAATTTGGCCTTTAAAGCCCAATGTCTTACAAACGAATTACTAATTTGAATAACCCATGATATTTTTGAACAAGCTATCCAACGCTACCCCACACTATGGGTTTAAAGAGAAAAAAAAATCAATTCCCACTAGCTGTAAGGGACGCACCCCAAAAAAAAAATCCAAGATTTTATTCTTTTGTTTTGTCGTTGTGATTGATTTATAATTATACCCATGCCAAATTACAGTTTTTTATTAGTAATGGTGGTAATGGTTACTGAGCTAAGCCGAAGACGGACGGAAAGACGGACGGACGGACGGCCAGACGGACATGGCGAAACTGTAAGGGTTCCTTTTTTACTACGGAGCCCTAAAAAGCCAGAACCATGGAGGTTTTCCACCAAACAGGCGAAAGTCATTTTTATAGTACTTCAGTCAAGTGGTATGTATTTAATCCTTTCATAAATATGTACCGAATCCTTAATCCGCTGACATAAGAGCGATGGGACATATTTATGAGTAAGTTATATGCACTCATATTTTTATACTTAAATAAATATATAAGGGGACAATCTTATACAAATCGACCTAGTCCCACACTAAGCAAAGCTTGTACTGTGGGTACTAGACGAAGATCAATAACAGGTCAGCTATAACTTTCTTCTAATCGCTAAACTTTAGGTTTGACGTTTCCGCAGAATCCCTCACGTCATGTATACCGACTAAGCAGCCAACTATCCGGAGCTAGTATGATTTATGAATGGCGCCGCGACTTACGAATGATATATTACAGATCCAAGGAATTAATTACCGAGAACGCATTAGAGTTGTTTGAGGGCGCTAGACCCAACCCAGATTCCGAGTGAGATATCTATCAGTACCTACAATACGCATAAGTCTAGGTGTTGAGTGTAGGCACTGACGCGAGGAATTAAAGGCGGTGAAAACGGTATCAGGTTATTTAATTTCCAAAATTTACAGCAGAGCCGTGCGGGGTGGCTCGCGATTGGTAGCGGACTGCCCCGGCCGGCGATAACAAAAACAATGTAGGGTAAACTAACATATTTCGGTCTTAATTTCAAAGTACCTTATTTTCTAAATCTTAAAACTATGTAAACGCTCTTGTTGCCAACACAAACCAATATAATTATTATGAGAAATAGAACGCGTCGCTAACACTAGGGTTTCAGTTAAAATAATTGTAATACCTTTAGCACAAGGATATCATGTAATCTAAGTATGTTTATAAAAGGGGACCCATTTATGTTGTCGATGAACGTTTCAACGAATGTTTTTGTTCGTCGAAAGCTTTTGTTTTGTGTAGCTAATCGTAAAAGTAGGTATAAATTAAATTTAAAAGGTCAGCAGTCAGGTCAAGTGGTTTCAGGTTTGTTTTACAGCAATAAATAACGAACGAATAAATTAAGTAGGTACGAACTACGAACTTCAAATTCTGCGACATGAAAATAAGTAGGTAATGACACTAATGACACATTCTATGAAATGTGATCCTGCAAAACACGAATTAAGACTGCCACTTAATAAATACATCTACTTATTGAGAGACCATACTCTAAAGTACATCGACATTGACTGCTAATACTTGCCTTTATCCTCAAGGTTCCAGCGTGCAGCGGGTCACTGAAATATTGGTTCATTTTATGGGGGGCGTGGTGGTCAAACGACAGCTTGGGATCAATTGGACGTTCGTCTCGGATTGGAATCAATCTCACAGTACCCGTTACTTAAGTTTGCGTCTGTGTTAGCTTGGTAGCTTTGCAGAGGGTGTCAGACGGATTCGAGGGGTGTGGGAGGCGCCTTGAAGCTAACTTTAGAGAGGCAAACTTAAAGTGGCGTATCTCCTAGCGTTTGAACCGCTCGGTTCTAAACGTCATTGTAGGCTCACGATTATTTCAGTAGAGGTAAAACATACCTCAGAAACTTTAATGAAGACTTACGTCTTCATAAAAATTAGACTCTGATAGTCGTCTCTTTTAATAGTATTCGCTGCCAGATGCCTTGAAACTCTACACACGTCCAGCCTAGGCCTTGTTTATGTATTTTGTGTATATGGCCTGACCGCAGCAGATTGTCACCTATCTCTTATTATGAACCACTAACTGGAGAAATAATTCCACCTTACAGAGGACCGCAGTCTTATAATATAGTTAAAGTTAGTGTCCGAGAGGCAACCGGATGGCTCGCAGTATTTGAGCTCCCGAAGCGTTGTGGAACCGCCGTGTGCAACCCGAACTGAGCCAACTTGGACAAGGGCGGAAACTGGAGGCAGGGTGAAAAAAAATGGTCGCCGGGTATTCGATTCAGACCAGCATTTCATTATATAAACAGCGTACACACTTTCAGGCAAACGCTGTTTCATAGGCTTAACCGCGACAAAAAAAAGACCGGGTTGCACTCCGGGAGTGCCGGCAGAAGTGAAAACTCATTGACATTGTAACAGTTTTTCGATCAGGTCACGTGTCCGTCTTACGAAATTTCAATCTGTCGAATGTTACGGTCACGTGACCTGTGTCGAATTATACGGTCACGTGACCTGTTGCGAGTTTAACATTTTTTCCCCATCACAAAAAGCGCACAGTGCCGCTAAAGAAGTTTTCACTTCAAAAATTGTTTCATATTTTTTTATATTTCCGCTCCAGTCCACTTGACTCAGTTCGGATTGCACAGGGCTGTTCCACTACACTACGTTAGCTCAAATACCGCGAGCCATCCGGTTGCCTCTTGGACTCTGCAACTACGAGTCATTTCTCTGAATAATACCACTACTTACTCTGTAAGTATTTAGTGTTGTGGTGGTCTGTTCCTGGCCGCGAGTAAGGTCGCTGGAGCTCTCGAGGATGGTGTTTAGAGTGAGAAAGCAGGTCAGTGCAGGGTGGTGCAGGTCATTTGTCTGTAGCTGTCTCACAACGAATGTTCAGACCCCGTATCATGGTCAGCCTTATCACACGATAAGTGACAAGATAGAGCGTCCGTCACTGGCTGTCACCGTTCGATAGAATCTTAGTAATAATAGAACTATCTTGTCACTTATTGCGTGATACGGCCGACCATGATACGGGGTCTGATAACTAAAGTCGACAACGCGCTTGTGACTCATCCACAGCCTGTATAACACGACCAAGGCCACGTGTCAGAACCTAGACGAATACCAAACCGATTCATATTCAATACTCTAATTCGAATAGCATCACTGAACAGTGATGTATGGCGCGAAGCCGAGATAGATTCGTGTCGGGCTGTTTTTGTGGGTTCATTGAATTAACTCCGGGATTATTTGATCTGTGCAATGAATTTAAGGATAGAGAAAAAAAGCGGCCAAGTGCGAGTCGGACTCGCCCCTGAAGGATTCCGTAGCAACAGGCAACATAATGAAAGGTAAATTGCGGTTTACGATTTATGACGTATTAAAAAAAACTACTTACTAGATCTCGTTCAAACCAATTTTTAGTGGAAGTTGGCATGGTAATGTACAGTCGAGGAAATTGAATGTGTAGCACTTTTGGACCTTAACGTCATTCAAATAGAGTTGACATGTGCCAAACCTTCATTTGCCTCGACCGTACATCATATATTTTTTAAGTTTTATTATTCTCTTATTGTAGTAGTTACCGGGGGGGCACACATTTTACCTTTTTTTGAAGACCTATCCATATAGCCCACACGTATGAGTTTGATGAAAAAACAATTTTGGAGTTTCATTTCTAAGTATGAGGAACCCCCAAAATGTTTTGTTTTGTTGTTTATTTTTGTGTGAAAATTTTAATGCGGTTCACAGAATACATCTACTTACCAAGTTGCAACAGTATAGTTCTTATAGTTTCGGGAAAAAAGTGGCTGTGACATACGGACGGTCAGACAGACAGACAGACAGACATGACGAATCCATAAGGGTTCGGTTTTTTGCCATTTTGCTACGGAACCCTAAAAAGGAAGCGGTGTTGCAATGGACATTACATGTATAGAGTTCCCGATCTAACCGTAATGTTATGGATGCTTTTAACTCTACTCTTGGGACTACAAAGGTGAAAAGGTGCGTAGCAAAATGTAATCATCGTCATCATCATATCACACGAAAGACGTCCACTGCTGGACATAGGCCTCCCCCAAAGAGTGCCACAATGACCGGTCCTGCGCCACCCGCATTTAATTTCTATGTATTCATATTCATATTCATATATAATTTATTGCATAACATGTGTTTACATTGGTGTTAAAATACAATTTGTTTCAACATGTACCCTTTCGGGCATAGCAATCAGATTCAGATTCAGATTCAGATTTTTTATTCATAAAATACATTATTTTATATGTCAAATAGAGTAGGTAGGTACATACGTTTTATACATCTACTAATCTACTAACACTAAGTACATTATAGAAAAAATGGGAACAATTAAACATATTAAACATTTTAAAAATAATAAATTTCAATCCATTATTATTCTTATACATTTCAATTAATTTCTATGTTAAAGGCTTAATCTGTAATTTATTATAAATTAAAACATAAATACCTTGGCTAAAATTGTTACATCTCTAAGATTGTCAGCCCAAAATTCATCTAAGCAATAATAGGATTTATGTAGTAAAAATGACTTAAGTTTCTTATAATAATAGTAGATTACTGCAGAGGCCGTGAAGTAAGGGATTGCTGGACGAGATTGGGGTAGACGGCCGAGTCGTAGACGAGGCCGAATACAACGAGTCCAGCAATCCCTGTTCCGGCCGAGGATTGTATAGTACTTTTCTCAAACGATGTGATTAAATATTAAAATTAAAATAAATACTGGGTAATCAATTAAATAATAGGTAATTTGCGCCTTTTTTATTTTTTAAACATGCCATTTGAACAAGCCGTTCGAGCACCATGTTTAACCGCACATAAAGTATAGTACCATAGATTATTTTTATTTTTTTTATGAAGCAAGTATGCTTACAGTGTCTAGTGGTGGTTGGCAGTATGTAAATTTTCCTTTGTCAGTTTAATATTAGTAAGCAAATTTAAAGAGTTAGAGTAGCGGACAATAATGGTTTTACTTAGGGTTTCTTGGCCTTACGCCAAGAAGTAATGTAGGGAGCCATAAACAAGAAACTTCACGTCTTCATTTCGTGACATTAACGCGTACATTTCCGAGCATGTTTGAGGAAATATTATATTTGCCCAGTGCTTTACGTAATTCTTAAAAGATCATTCCTCTTCTTGGTCGTGGCCTCATGTCTGAGGGACGTGACATCTATATTATAGGTGGCTCTTTCGAACACTGCTCAAAATACCATTATACACCTATAGTAATTTGCCACATCAACTTGCTATAAGTAATTTAAATGAAACAGCAATACATACCATTCAGCACTCTTCCCCCCAGACCGCCTTCAGGCGTAGACGTGCCCACTAGTCCGTTAAAGTTTTAATAAATAAAAACAAGTTCCTGTCAAAATATTATTTTTTGGTACAAGCTTTTATTGCCGACTGTACTTTTCTGTAAACCATCTGCAACTACTCATTGAGACGATTCTAACGAGCCCAAACTCAACGGGGTTACGTCGGTTAAGTGGTGAATTCCCATGGCCACCTTCTGTCTCCATCATCAGATCAGCTCGATGGTACTATAATATTGAATTGTCATCCAAACTATACTTATACCCAAAATTTCAGCTCAATCGGGCACCGGGAAGTGGGTCAAATTTAACTTGCAAGATTTGATTACAGACAGACAGACAGACAGACAGACGACGGGACAGGTGAAACCAAATGCTTGTAATAACAGGGAATATGCACTGATTTTTTTTATTTTTTTTATGATAGCTTATATCGTTTTATTACTGTTAAATGTAAAATGTAGTATATATTTTTTTTTTTATAAATTTCAAACTTTTTCAGGCGTTTTAAACGCCCGCCATTATGGCTCGCTTGGCGCGTGACCTCAAAGTCTATAACAACTAACCTACGAATTGTTGAATTCTTGTTCGGTTGATTTTGCTTAGTTTTTGCAATCACCATGGAATAAGACAAAAAACCGATTTATAAATATTGCATATAGTGCCAATGTGTGAAAATACAATACGGAATTCAACCGATAAACTGTTTTTCCTCGTCCCGAGAGGTGCGGACATAAGAAGAAAGTGGTGTGAAATGTGAAAATATGTCTCATCATATAACATCGTGAATGTTCTCAATGTACAATATATATTGCTAAATGAACAGAGTAATAATTATATTGCTAAATGTTTTATTACATTCTGCATAATCATGCCATTCAAATGCATCACAATATTATAACTAAAACATGACATGGAATGGGACAATTACTGATTTTCTTGTTGGTTAGATGTAGTTGATTTTGGTTACATACTCGTACAAGTTCTGATTTTCTTAGCATTCGTTGTCGCGTGGCTTTCAGAGGTCTCATACATCTCTAATGGTTAGAAATTAAATTTCTATTAGCAGCGAGCACTCGTTCCGTTTTGACACGTTAAGGCGTGAATGTAAATCCGGTTCCAATTCGATACGTTCTCTGAATACACTCCCTGAACGCTTAGTTTAAATGGTTTCGTGGATGGATGGAGTGCTCGCGGTTGAATTCCGAGCAACAGTTGGGCATGCAACAGCGCTCGAAACGCGTCGTTGAGTATTACTACTCGTGGTAGTCGCCGTCAATATGTATACATTGTTCGCCTTATAAGCATTGTTCGCTTATTAAGGTACAAAAGTGTAAACATATCTTTAACAACGCCTGTACGGGCGATGCGAGTGTACCTACTTTAACTTAGGATACAAAAAACCCTTCTGAAGGTATCGTTTTACAAGGCATATTAGAAAAGTGTCCAGGGTTTATAAATGATACAGTATAGTCAGGGTCAAATAAATAATCACAATCAAAAATTGGAGGAAACAGTTAGGTAACACTTTAGGCAAGTACACGCAATTTTGTTCCGATCATACTCGTACAAGTCATGAGTTGCAAAGTTGTTTTACTTTTACACTAAATAGAATAACACTATTCTTCTATTTAGTGGACAGACGCATACAAAAAAATTACACTAATAAAAGAACATAATACTTTTGCTACTATCCACCTGTCCCTTGAAGCATGCCTACTATTGCCTACCAGTTCTGCATTCATATAACTCAACTCCCACCGAGTTGCTAAGTCTAAAAGAATTATAGTGCCCCCCCTGCATACCAAATTTCTATGCAAGGGGGGGTATGTTTCTCTGCAGCTGACTGTACATTAGGTACTACAGAGGCTGGGCAGTAAGGGGTTGCCGGTCGAGTATACATATAGACGGATAGTTATGAAGCTGGCAACCCCTTTTCACGCCGAGGTATGTATAGTGCTTCTCTCAAACATGCAATGAAATAAATAAATAAAACTCCAAGAAATCAAACTTTAATTTTCATGGCTGAACGCAGTGATGCTGTGCCACAGATAAATTAAAAAAGACATTACGGATCTCTCGTCTATATAAATTGAAGAAGAATATAGAAAAAGGTCCTTTAGTGGAATCATAGACCGACCGTTTTATAATTGAGGTCGGTGGTCTTCAAAGCGACACATCAGAATCGGAGTCTTCTAGTCACAATCTGAATAATTAATTACACACCGACTATACAAGTAAGTCAAATATATGATGTAAGTAATAGTATATCATAAGTAATGTATGATGACAAGACATATATTATATATTTTCTCCCGTTAAACATATAGCTGACTTCTTAGAAAACTGTCATTGCAATTAAAATCTTCTAACTTGGACGGTAAACTTGCTGGGCTTTCAATTTTAATTCACATCATAGAGAAAGGATAGAATAGAAGGGCTCACTCACACATATACAAAGTGTCAAAGATGTAAGCATAGACAACAGCCTAAGTGGGAATCAGATACAATGTCAAATCTCCCGTCTCTTCAGCGCGTACAGGCTTTTTGTGTTTGTCACCACCTGCCAAACTATTGTATTGAAACTGATGTCACGGATATAAAACGACTAAAGTAAATGGACATGAGATGTCGTGGATGTATAAGTCTTCCGTTCCTTATCTATTTAGTCAGGTTAATTTACCTCCCCTACCCCTTTTAAGCCCACATCACACCGCAGCCTGGCCGCGGCGGACCATAGTGCATAGTAAACTTGTCATTAACCGTAAAATTTATTATTGACCGCCACCGCAGGCCTGGCCTTTAGCATTCGCTAGGACTCCATAGAGAATTTAATCTACCTTTATGTACGATTTACATAAATAAAGGTGAACAATGCGTACTGCAACGGCATTCACTATGCTACATTTTCTATCGGAGCATTTGCAGGGAACTCTTAAAATATTGTCCCGTAAAATTACAGCCAAATGCGAAAGGACCCTTAAATGTGACTTTAGCACATTAGGAGATTAAAGCAAATCCTGAATCCCTCAGTGGTTAGGAAAAGGTGTCCGATAAAGCATACTATCTGAAGGTCACCGGACTTATCCCTATTCATTGACATAAGTACTTAATTTATGTATTATGTACGAGCAAAGGTATCCCCGCACTAATATTACAAATTCAAAAGTAACCTTTCAAATTTCGATCGATTGTGATACAAGTTTCGGATATCATAGTTTGAAACCTACATAAGTATATGTTATAACTTTTGAAATGGACTTCATCATCATCATATCAGCCGAAAGTCGTCCACTGCTGGACATGGGCCTCCACCTAAACCTTTCACGTTCAACTGATTGTGATCCAAGTTTCGGATATCATAGTTTGAAAGGGGCATCATCATCACCATATCAGCCGAAAGTCGTCCATTGCTGGACAAAGACCTCCACCTAAACCTTTCACCTAGGCAATCGTTGTATTACAATTGGATCCGCCATATTTTATATTTAATATTTTCTGTGGGATTGCGATAATTAATACGCCTGTGGGAAATCTAATAGCAAGACGCGGGTGAAGTCGCAATCAAAAGCTAATATCATAAATGTGACAGTCTGTCTGTCTGTTACCTTTTCACGCTTACCTTACCCCGTTCGACCAATTGCGATGAAGTTTGGTAGATAGTTTGGAAAATAGTGTTGTCGATCTAGGGCTAAGCGCTATAGCACAAAGAGAATTGAAGTAATTCTACAAAAATGATTCGCACCATAATACGCGGCCTCAGCCTCACCTCACCCGTCATCCACAAAATTATATTTGTGAGTGACGGGTGAGGTGAGGTTAACACAAGTTACAGCTTCGGTTAGACTCGGCTCACGCACACCTCCAAGATGCTGTCATACCCGATCCACT
The DNA here is from genome assembly GCA_947578815.1 of Epinotia ramella. Lineage (NCBI taxonomy): Eukaryota > Metazoa > Arthropoda > Insecta > Lepidoptera > Tortricidae > Epinotia > Epinotia ramella. The sequence continues at coordinate 8,185,309 of OX388211.1, read as the reverse complement.
ATGCGGTAAGCGCGGGTGAACAGGATAGCGATAGAAATTTTCTAGCTGTTAAACATCGGTTTTGTTAGACAGAGGACCTTCTGTACCTACGTAAGAAGTATTGTTGAACGAGCGTGCAAAGCGAAAGAAGTTATATGCATCAGGTTGCTGGGTGTCTCTTGGGATGTCCGGTGTCCGATGTCCCACTGTCCCGCTGTCTGCATGTTCTCTACAGGTCGCATTTCTCAACCGATTCTCGTAAAGATTGAACATATTTCCAGGCATGGTATAATAATTATATCGATTTTTTTTGTATATGTGTAGGTATGGTCGGCAGATTCAATATTTTTTTAGTATTATTATGATTTATGAGGCTCACAAAAACAAGTTACGGACATTATGAGACATATAAATAAGGCATAATAAATAGATCTGGCCTATAATTCTTAATAAAGTGTGCACAGAAAGATTTCAAACATCAAGAACATATGAGGTGCTAAGGAGCTTTTTATAAGCGGAAGATGCAATAAGTTGCTAAAATTAGAACCAAAAAACTAAAACTAAGTCGAGACATTAAATATTGAGTGACATAAAACAAACAAAGACAGCAAAACAAATTCGGGAGATGTGAAGGGTAAGCGATTTTATTTACATGCAACATTTTTTTTTTTTTTTTTTAAAGTGGGTAAGCTGCATTTAAAAATGTCCAACGATGGATTCTCGGCAACAGTTTCGTTATACAAACGACACATTCTAGTAATGGGATTATAGAAAGAGGTGTTATTTTTGTAAATTTGCAAGTGAAATATTTTGGGTGAGGGGTTACGAGACTTGAAACGGGTAATGAAATTGAGAAGACAGAGCCTCCTCTGTCTTCTCAATCGGGGCAGTCGATGTACGAGTGTATAATTTTGTATAGTGTCTTTAGCTCACTGCATATCCTGCGATCTGAAAGTGTCGGCATATTCAAGTGTTTAAGCCTACTCGCATATGACCGCAGTTTGCGACCACACTGGAACCTGAAACTGAGGATGCTGAGGAATTGCCTGTACTTTTTCTAGTCTTGATTGAAGTCTATAATTGAAGGTAGTGTTTTTTATCGATTCACTTTTTCGAAAAAAAAACAGCCCCGCGATTTCTCCACCTCACAGGACTACTAGTTTCTTAATTTAATTGAATTCTCACTCACTCGGCCGATTCTTTATTTAATGTTATGACTTATGTTATTAAATAAATAACTGGCTAAGTGTGAGTCATGAAGCATTTTCCGGCGTTTAGGTGTCCCTTTACGCTGGTTATATTTAACCAGTATCTTTATATGCGAAATATTTTAACTGAATTTAAGTCGATTTGTTTCTAGTTATGCGTATTAAAGTGAATAAATTTACAATTAAACCTTTAGAAATAAAATAATGATTATGCTATATAAGATATTAATAGTCTGTGTGTCTGTATGGTAATAGTCAATGACGTAAATATTAAACCTAAGAAATATATTCTTGCCAAATATCGTGATTCTCGGTTGACGGCAACTGCAGGTTTTCAGTTCAAAACCTATACAGTAAACCCCGTAACCTTGCGCGTAAAATAACAATTGGAAATATGCACAGTAATAGTTTAAATCACAATCGTTAGTGATGTTATACGACTAATACCTATCTGGCTTAGTGATTATACTGATAAGATATTACGGGTTTATTCAGTCAGCGCTTATCACCGCACCACTGCGCGACGTGTTCTGCTTAGCCACCGCTCTGAACAATCATGCACATATCCTATTCCAAAAACCATGAGAGGTTTAGCTAAATCATTCTACTTGGCAATATTCTTCTTTATAATAGTGTTCCTTTATCTTACTTTAAAAGAAATCAAAAATACGCAGCTAGAATCACGCGCTAACAAAATCTTCGTAATAGAACAAAACTTGGAAAAGATCGTTGAAAAGTTGGATCAAGACGCAAAGAAAAGTGATAACGATGTAGTGAATAATAAAAAACTGAAATATATTTTACAGTGGACGAATCCGAGAAATGTGCCTTTTGTGTATATGGGTGTCGGTCAAGAAGGATTTATAAAACGAAACTGTCAGTATACAAACTGTTTCGTCACTAGTGATAAGAATTACCTAGGGGACGTGAGTAAGTTCGACGTGATCGCGTTTGCGGGAACCGAAGTGCGAGCTTTTAACAACGCAAAACTGCCTCAAAAGCGATCACCACATCAGAAGTATGCTTTTACAAATATAGAATCGGCTGGGAACTATCCCATCTGCACTGACATGTTCGATAACTTTTTTAACTGGACTTGGACGTACAGATTAGACTCCGAAACTAAATGGGGGTACGTAATCGTCAGAGACGCTGACGGCAATATTATAGGTCCAAAGACAGATATGCATTGGATGAAGTTGGAAAACATGAAACCTGTCAATGAAGAGGTAGCTGTGCAGTTGAGAAATAAAACTAAAGCAGCAGCGTGGTTCGTGTCCAACTGCAGAACAAAAAGTGGTCGGGAACGGTATGTTCAGGAGTTACAAAAGGCCCTAGAACCTCACAATTTAAAAGTGGACATCTATGGCACTTGTGGGCCGCACAGATGTGATCGGAGCAACGAAGAACAATGTTTCCAAATAATAAAGAGGGACTATTATTTCTATCTGTCGTTCGAGAACTCGTTTAGTGAAGACTACGTGACTGAGAAACTGTTACACGGTCTGAAATACAATGCGATACCTATCGTCTATGGAGGTGCTAACTATACAAGGTAAATGGCACGAGGCTGGATTGCACTAGGCCGTTTTTTAGGGTTCTACAGTCAACAAAAAAGCCTTATAGTTTCGCCATATCCGTCTGTCCGTCTGCGGCTTCCGTCGATTCGTCTTTGTTTGCCATTACAACGTAATCTTGTAACAATTTGTGACGTTTTTACGTCAATGAGGAGTTCTCATTAGTCATCTGTGATCATCATCAGTTCCATTTCGTCAAATTTGTGGACATACAGATGTTTAGTTACTAGTGAAACGTATAATATCTAGGCCTCTATGATGTTGATGATGAGTCTCAATCCTTTATCTTCTCTTCTCAGATTCATGCCAGACGGAATATATCTGAATGCAAGAGAACTAAAAGCTGAACAACTGGCGAGAAAAATGAAGTTCCTCATAGAAAACCCCGAAGAGTATAAACAGTATTTCCGTTGGATAAATCACTACTCTTACCACAGAAGAGCTGAAAACGTAACGACGGACGACTATTGTGGTTTCTGTAAACTCCTCAACGACGAGGAAATGGTGAAAAAGACGTCTATATACAAGAACTTTAAAGAGTGGTGGAATAACCCAGAACAGTGTAAAATTATGGGTTGGGGATAAATTACCTTTAGGTATTTATGAAACTTGTACATGTAAATAAATTCCTAGGCCGGTATTCCATCAGTGATATTTGGCAGTAATCATCATCATAATCATATCAGCCGACAGACTGCTGGATATCGTCCTCCCCCAAAGAGTGCCAAAGCGACCGGTCCCAAGGTAAAAAGGACTATGGCTCTGTCCGTCTGCCACAATGTCAAATATCTCGGGAACTACTTATTCTCGCTGCTCACGAGTATACAATAATTCTAACAATAGTGGAACTGCGCCGTGTATCTATAGTGTATATGATAATTACGAATTAACATGAGAGTGACTTGAGAGTTGCATGTAGTCCAAGGCTGACATATACTACTAATAAATGACACGAGCAGACAAAGATATTATTGTTTTATCGTGCAGTCCGGAGAGCGTACTCGGGGTCTTTCGTCGGGGATGCGGTCAGCGGTGGACGCCTTGCTTCTCAAGCGGAGCTTCTGACGCTGATTGCATTATTGACGACTGACCAAACTACCGAACAACGTCGCTTTATAAGCAAACTTGACACTGGCGAAATCATCTTAACTTAGATGGAAGCCATTTTTAAAAAAAAATGAATTGAGCGTACTCGGGACCCAGGTACCGTTGGGGTGACTAAGCCCAAAAATACCTAAATTAACTCCGGGCCGTCGATTGGACAGAAACGGCTTTGGACAGGTACGGCTGGCGGTGTAGTGTCGGAGGCCAAGATTCCCTTTGGGTCCTTGCACCACACCAGCGGGCGTAGCATGGTTGCCGTTTCATCACTAACAGCTGTTGATAAGACATCTTTGACGTTCTGCCAGGTATGCGATTGCAAGACTGACATATGTCTTATCCACAATGATAAATGATAAAATGGCAAACATGCTACGCCCGCAGTAACAGTACTTATATTCTTATTCTTCTAACGGAACCCTAAATACACAAAAACCCGAGTCTTATGGAGAGCGCCTTGCCGACCCTTGGTTGATTTGCGGATTCCCTGTGTTGTCAGTAAAGACCATACCATCGCAAGCGTCCAAAGGCTACGGTGTCTTACCATCACGCAGGCCGATAGCTTATTTGCCACTGTCGTAGTATAAAAAATACAAATCCAAGTCCCATTCACATTCCGTATCCTCGGAAGCTATGGCGACCTTACTATTTAGATTTGTGAAATTGTAACCTGTTGCTTTGTAAAACGGGTCACGGGTGGTGCGTGACCCGTTTTACAAAGCAACAGATTACAATTTCACAAATCTAAATTGGAAATACTGAGGCGCTTGATCAGTAACGACTGGCCATTTGACATGTGTTGCTATGCTCTTGTCGGTGGAGTAACCGACAGCGACACTCTCACCTGTCCATTGCTAGCCTCTTGACTTCCTCATACGCCTTCTCTTCACTTGGCTTGAATATGTTAATCTAGGCCTTCCTAGCGATGTGACATATTTATGAGATAGTTGTGTGCACCCATATTTTCACACTTGACTATACAACATATTTTACCTTCGTACCGTGACGAAGAGAAAAATGGTCTACTGTAGTAAGTTATAGATTAAAAGCGACTGTTGACGTTTTTAACTCATTACGCATAACATAACATAATGTAAACGGAAAGTATAATAATAATAATTTGTTTCCGGCAGTTAGCTTCAAATTGGCATTTTACTAATGCGCGACTGCGACTAAATATTGCGTGAAGTGCAAATTATGGTTGAAATTATTTAACGTGGCTGATTTTTATAAAACTAATGTGAACTGGAATCTTCTGCCTTGGAAGGTAGAGTGGCTTTTTAATGGACTTCGAGGCAATTTGGCCAACTCAAATTCCTATAGCTCTATAGTACAGTGAAGGGCACCAATATGTATTGACAAGAGTCAGTTTCATAAATATGTATCTACAAACTTATTGTGGCAGGAATAAGGTGCCTACATACTCGAATTTTTGAGACTTTGTGGTGTATAATGTATTATTATAGCCAGGGGCAATTTCATTTCATTCGTTTATGATCATCTGAGGAAGTTCCTCCACCTTACAGTAGAGAGCAGCCATAATAACAACACAGCTTTCCCTGTAGTTATTAGATGTTGTGTTCCCGTGGCCCGTTTCGCGGAGCTACAAGTAACATTTTATAAATATGTCTATATACAGGCAAAAAAAACAAACGAAGAAGTTTTAAGCTCGCAGCAGAGAACGTTGCTTAAATCTGTTTATAATAGGAGAGGTGGGATGGTGGGCCCTCTGATACTGCACGAAAGCTTCTTTTTCAACATCTTAGAAGGGAAAATTGAAGGCAAGAGAGGTAGAGGAGGGCCTAGATTAACATATTAATTCAAGCCAAGTGAAGAGAAGACTTATGAGGAAGTCAAGAGGCTAGCGGATTGCCGCTATATTGTAGAACGTATTTTATCCCGCTAATATTCTTAGCCATTTCTAAAGTTTTAATTTGCATTGTAACATTTATAACCTATAAAACTCGCCGACGCCATTGTTGTTGTTATGTCAGATAGCGCCGCGAGTATTAAAAATGGGAACTGAAAATTTCCAAAGTGGCGGCTAATGACCCGCTGTATTACATGACCGCTAGTCGTATTTCCTTCCAGCGGATTTTCATTCATCGGTATTCAATTCGCTTGATCCTCAACCCGCCGTAAGTATTACAAAACCGCGCTGTTTTGTAAAACAGCTAGCTGTTATGTAAAACAGCTAGCTGTTATGTAAAACGGCGGATTATACTATTCCACTGCGACATATAAGTAACAGCGCCATCTTTTGTTGTCAAGTGGACGCCGCGTGGCAACCACTATATTTTTCGTGGCAAAATTAAGCAAAAACGACTAAACCGATTTTGATGAAACTTTTAAATATTGTAGTTTAGAACGGCTGATTTATAGATATAATTTCATCAGAGGGTATATAAGGGTTGAAAAATTGTAAGGGAATTTATTTTTATATGATATAGACTTGAAACTTCGTTGTTTAAAAAAATACAAGAAAAGTAATTCAGCGTTTCGAAAATTCGGTATGAATTTTCGAAAACGCTGAATTAAGAGGCGCTGAGCAAAGGGGGTCAAAAATGGATTGAAATTTTGTATGGAAAGTATTTTTTTTATAAAATAGTTCCATATTAAAATATACGAAAAATAATTCCAGCGTTTTTGAAAATTCATCTTCTAAAGGGATTAAAACTTGCTTGAAAGTTTGTAAGTATGTAGAAATCCAGAGTGAACTCCATAATAGCAGTCTACCGGTCTTATATTTTTTTAAATCGGATAAGCGTTTCCTGAGATTACCCAAACTTGTAAATTTACAAAGCAACAATCTCACAGACTTTTCCTCTTTATAATATTAGTATTAACTTTGTTTTCAAAGTAAATTATTTAATTTGCGAAGGTGTACCTACCTACCTAAATGTGACAAATATATATTTTTGAGTTACGTAGTTCCGATGTTAGGAAAACATTGGGTTACCTAATTAATGTCCTACCTGTAACCAGGACTCCTAAATATCCTTACTAATATTATAAATGCGAAAGTGTGTGTGTGTGTTTGTATGTTTGTCCTTCTTTCACGTCGCAACGGAGCGTCGTATTGATGTGATTTTTGTATGGAGATAGTTTAGAAGCTGGAGAGTGACATAGGCTACTTTTTCCAGCGGGAAAACATCTAATTCCCACGGGAAAATTCAATATGTTATGTTCGGCTAGTATTCAATAAGCATATTTGTTTGTCAAGGGTTTCGGCTGCCTGTCTTGCACGTAGGTCAATCTGATACTTACATTTCGCGTTTTAAATTGAAATCAATGTTTGGTGCGCCCTCCTTCGGATATATTACCAGCACGGTTAGCACAAGACGGCGCGCGAGCTCTCTCGAACTCTCACGCACTATCTGTCTTTTTCTTATTAGACAACTTAAAAAGAGACGGATAGTGCGTGATAGCTCGACAGCGAGAGGGCTACAAGTGCTAACCGTGCTGCATGTGTTTTGCGACTTTTGTGAGCGCCTTCAACATTGATATTAGAAGCCTATTTAGAACGCGAAACTTTACACTGACCCTCTGAAGTACATGAACGGAACGGTCCGACAAGCGGCTTAAAATAAACAAACACCCTTAATGCCGTTTTGAAATAAAACACATTCAGGCTTAATTTGCGGTGGGCACGGATTATGTTGAAGGTCGAACTAACAAGCGGAGGACAGAGGCTCTAGTATAAGTTTTACCGAAACAAAACGTTACGAGCCTCTGTGAGCCATCGCGTGGAAACGTGCTTCGTTGTATCTTTAAAGAACTGACTGTACCCGAAGTGCCCGTTCTGAGTCGGTTTCAGATTCGCGAGAAAGACTGTGGCGTTCTAATCTAACCGCCATGTCACTCGCGTTCTTCGTCAAGTTCCTGGAATTAAATAAAGTAATTTACCTATTGAATTACTGGCAGGTAAACATTGCACATGACAATGTATAAAATCATAAGTGGCTGTAACTTAGATTTGTAACGATTTTTGTATTGTATAGTTTACATTTACATACGGAATGTGAAAATAAAATAACCTTATATGAGCAGAAACGTGCCAGCGTCTTTTGAAGAATAATGTATTCCATATAAAAAAAGTATTAAGTAGATACCTGAGACCGCGCCGCAGACGTGGGTGTTCGCTGAGACGCCAAGCGTTCATTGCGTTGCGTGAAAGTCTCGGAACTAAGAGCCTTATCACACTTGCGATTTCCAAGCGTATTTTGTATGAAGGCGATCACGCAGCGTGTTCGCCGCGACTGATAATTGTATAGAAAACACGCTCGCAAATCGCAAGTGTGATAAGGCTCTTAGAGATAGAGCGTGGCGCCACAGATTATAATTATGTAGGAGGTAATTACGAGATTGTAATGGCTCTTAAACAGCTCAAGAACAACAAGGCTCCTGGTGAAGACGGAATAACAGCCGAACTCCTGAAGGCGGGTGGAATACCGGTCCTTACGGCCCTTCAGAAGTTGTTCGATTCCGTCTTACTGGAAGGGAGAACTCCAAAGGCATAGAACGGAGGGGTGGTGGTGCTGTTCTTCAAAAAGGGTGACAACACCCTGCTGAAGAACTACAGACCCATCTCACTTCTGAGCCATGTCTATAAGCTGTTTTCGAGGGTCATTACAAATCGTCTCGTACGCAGGCTAGATGACTTCCAGCCTCCCGAACAAGCCGGTTTCCGAAGAGGCTTCAGTACCGTAGACCACATCCACACGCTCCGTCAGGTTATACAGAAGACCGAGGAGTATAACCTGCCCCTCTGCCTAGCGTTCGTGGACTACGAGAAAGCCTTCGATTCGATTGAAACCTGGGCCGTACTACAGTCTCTCCAGCGGTGCCAAGTTGACTATCGCTGTATCGAAGTGCTGAAGTGTTTGTACGAGAACGCCACTATGTCAGTTCGACTCCAGGACCAGAACTCGAAGCCTATTCCGCTGCAGCGGGGAGTCAGGCAAGGAGATGTTATTTCTCCAAAACTGTTCACCGCTGCACTGGAGGACGTTTTCAAAACTCTGGACTGGAGAAGGCTAGGCATCAACATCAACGGCGAGTACATCACTCACCTTCGATTTGCTGACGATATAGTAGTCTTGGCTGAGACCATGGAGGACTTAAGTACGATGCTCGATGACCTCAGTAAAGCTTCCGAGCGAGTTGGTCTAAGAATGAACATGGATAAGACGAAGATCATGTCAAATGCCCATGTAGTACCAACTCCCATTACAATCGGACACTTTACGCTCGAAGTCGTAGACGATTATGTATACCAAGGACAAACTATCCAGTTAGGTAGGTCCAACTTCGAGAAAGAGGTCAATCGTCGAATCCGACTCGGCTGGGCAGCGTTCGGGAAGCTACGGCACATCTTTTCGTCCAATATTCCGCAGTGTCTCAAGACGAGAGTCTTTGACCAGTGTGTGTTGCCAGTGATGACATATGGTACTGAAACGTGGTCGCTTACTATGGGCCTCATAAGAAGGCTCAAAGTCACCCAAAGGGCTATGGAGAGGGCTATGTTGGGAGTTTCTCTGCGAGATCGCATCAGAAATGAGGCTATCCGCAGTAGAACCAAGGTAACAGATATAGCCCTCCGAATCGCTAAACTTAAGTGGCAGTGGGCGGGGCACATAGCACGTAGAACCGATGGTCGTTGGGGCGGAAAGGTTCTCGAGTGGCGACCACGTACCGGAAGGCGCGGCGTGGGTAGGCCCCCCGCAAGGTGGACTGATGACCTGGTAAAGGTTGCTGGAGTTCGCTGGATGCGGGTGGCGCGGGACCGGTCACTTTGGCACTCTTTGGGGGAGGCCTATGTCCAGCAGTGGACGTCTTTCGGCTGATATGATGAGGTAGGTACAGTTATATGTAGTTGCGGCGCTCCCGGTCGGTGGACAGCCGGAGATCACGCTCCTCGTGTTCCTGAAATAAAATGCAACAAGTGGAGGTAATGCGCGACTACTCTAGAGTTAACACACATAGTACCTACTAATAGAAAGCTTTTTATAAAAATAAACATTTAATTCGAGTATAAAGAGACCCGTAAAAGAGACCAATAAGAATATAATCGAATCAGTATAATCATACAATTAAATCAATCCATATCCATAGCCATACTTCCATACTTATATTATAAATGCGAAAGTGTGTCTGTCTGTCTGTTACCTCTTCAAGCTTAAACCGCTGAACCAATTGCGATGAAATTTGGTATGGAGATAGTTTGAATCCCGAGGAAGGCCATATAATAGTTTTCATCCCGGAAATGATCCCCTAAGGGGGTGAAAGTTTGTATGGAGCTGCGATATAAACGAGTTCCACGCGGACGGAGTCGCGGGCAGAAGCTAGTATTAAATAAAATCTGAACTACATTAAAATTCCAATGTGTAACAACTACATATTTAAAAATAAATAAATATTCTTATATTATAATAACTAAAAAATAAAAAATAAACCTTTATTTCTTCTATTTCTATTTTACCATAGAATCGTAGCGTTTGCGCATTGTCGCGTAAAAATCACAACATCTTCGATGCGCTGCGCGCTGCAGAAACGGGGCAGCTCCATCAACACCTGGAACGCATTGTTGAATTGCACCCGGAGAGCCCCATATGCCCGCTGCGTATAACGGCTCCACAAACTGCATGTGTAGAGGGACGAGCCTTGGATAGTGTGATTTTTACCTCCCTCGAGCATCGCGCAAATCTTCATGCGATCATATTCGCCCGTACAGAAAGGGCCCTCCGATCGTCTATATCGTCTTTGAGATCGGTCACAACAAATATAAATTCTGTATATCTATATCATTTTGATTTTGTATTGAAGAGGGAAGATGCAATATTTTCAATTTTGCTTTCAATTGAAAGAATCGCATGTAGAATAGACCACGAAAGTATAAAAAAAGTTAAAATACTATGATTTATAGTCAAAAATTCCTGTTACAAACTGACAGTTCCTGTGACGTCACTCATCTGTGTCACTCGCCATAATTGTTTGTCCGTGGTTCGTCTTGTTTTGTTGTTAGTTTTGACTTTTGACAGGAGTGACGTCACCCGACGCTGAGTGTTGGATTAAAACACGTTCTGTTTCACATTACTTCAAATCGTAATTATTGTTTGAAATTAGTATAAACTAAAGTAAAATCGTTTCAGTAGCTATTATTTTATGTTTTTTCAACATTTTGGTCACAAAATAATGGTAAATATTATAGCTGCATCTTCGCCTATTGTCAAAACTACTTACCGCCGAGTGCGCGATTTTTTTCAAAATTTAAATAAAAATAGAATTGAACGAACCAGTTCATAAATCACGGAGTTCTGAGAAAAAAAAAACCTAGTTGCACTCCGAGAGTGCCGGCAGAAGTAAAAACTTGGATAATTTTATTTTGCAAAAAAAATAACTCACCCCTCCCACCCCCTCCTTTCTTTTTGTATTCCGGCATCTGGCAACACTTAATCTAACGGTCACGTGACCTCCTACGCTCCTACACCTGTGGCGAGTTAAACAATTTTTCCCCATCCCAAAAACTGCACAGCGCCGCTAAAGAAGTTTTCACTTCAAAAACAACAGAATTGAGAACCTCTTCCTTATTTTGAATTCGGTTAAAAAGTAGGTTTAAGCTGTAAAATACTATAGCAACCGTGCTACGCGCTCCACGCACACATTGACGAGTGCACCGACAATTAAGGCAACCACACATATTTACCGGCACTATGGCTGATATTTTCGACGCGCGGTATGGCCGCGCTGAACAGCTATGGCCTTTGCACCAAAAATGACCCAGAGCAGGGATCCTGACCTCTCTGATCTCTTGCAAGCGGCAAGATTTAAATTAATTTTGATTTGCAAAACAATCTTGATTGATGGTAAAAATTTAGTTCATCTTCATATTTGCCGGTTCATACTTATGTAAAAAACGATTTCGATCATGACTTAAGGACATCATTCAAGCAACGCGACATGATGATACAATTGCTCGTAGCGCTCGGCCTTATTGATGAAAAAAAACATAGTCATGATTTATTTACCCGAAAAAGAAACATTTGAACATTATTACTACAAAGTCAGCAATGATAAGATACCGTATATCGAGCTATCTTATCTATCCTTTTTGTATTTATATCATAAGTAATTTCGTACCACGTCAGTTGAATTTAGTAACTAATAGGCAGTGCTCGAAATGGTGAAGCAAAGGAAATATGTCGTGAAGAAAAACTTCCAAGGAGTCCCCAAGCGGGATGACTACGAAATCGTGGAGACTGAACTGCCGCCCATCCAAAACGGAGAAGCCCTCTTGAAGACTGAGTGGCTCAGCGTCGACCCATACCAACGCGCCTATGATATTAGCAATAAAGCTCCCTACGACACCTTCGGATACCAAGTTGCTTTAGTGATTGAATCCAAAGACCCTCGATTTCCAGAAGGATCTCGAGTTGTTACTCACAACGGCTGGTGCGACTACAGCATCATAAGCGCAGCCAAAAGCGAGGGGACTTTACCCAACAACAGACCCTATAAACTGCCCGATTTGAAAGGCCTGTCAAATTCATTAGGAGTTGGAACTATTGGCATGCCGGGAGCGACGGCGTACTTCGGATTCCTGGAGCTGTGTCAGCCTAAATCGGGCGAGACAGTGGTGGTGACTGGCGCTGCCGGAGCTGTGGGCTCCATCGTGGGGCAAATCGCCAAGATCAAAGGCTGCAAAGTTATCGGCTTCGCAGGCTCCGACGACAAGTGCCAATGGCTCGAGAAAGAGTTGGGCTTTGATAAAGCTTTTAATTATAAAACGGTGGACGTCGCCGCCGCTCTAAAGCAAGCTGCGCCGAACGGAGTGGACTGTTATTTCGATAATGTAGGCGGCGAGATTAGTAGCCATATCATGGCTCAAATGAATTCATACGGAAGAGTTGCCGTCTGTGGAAGCATAAGTGCATACAACGAGACTGAAAAGCCAAAAGCAAGCATTGTTCAGCCGAGCTTGGTGTTCCATCAACTGAAAGTAGAAGGTTTCCTCGTTTGGCGTTGGAACGGGCGTTGGTCAGAAGCGTTCGCGGATCTGATAAAGTGGTTGAAATCTGGCCAACTGAAGAACAGAGAGCACATCACTGAGGGCTTCGACAACATCTACGATGCTTTTGTAGGGATGTTAGCCGGCGAGAATACTGGCAAAGCTGTTATTAAACTGTAATTTGAAATAAATATACTTAACACAAATACCAATCAAAACTATCGTCTTTTTAATCCACCAAGCCGAAAGAATTGTGTAGTTTCAGAGAAATGGTTGACTACGTAACCACAATTGAAGAATAGTAGGACAAGGTAGAAGTTTCAATCAGTAAGTAGGTATAGTGTCTAAATATCAATTAAAGATAATGTTATCGCACCACCAAATAAATCCTTTGATCTATACAATAGATAGTAAGTACATTATTTATCAAAAATCTTTTTTGAGTAGGTGCGCTGATAAATATATATTTCAATGACTGGAGTGATCTCATAAATATTACGATATCAATATTTGGAATGTAGTTAACCTCAAATAGCAGCTATCGTAGCAGCCGAGTTATATCGAACTACCTTTGCATTCCTTTTTCTCAGTCGCCTTCTTGTCTTATATTGATTTAAACTTTAACAATTTTCAGACATTGTTGATACTAAACGGGACTTCATCGCGTATAATTAACTTATTTACCTTACTGAGGTATCCCGACGTTTCGGATGTGTTCACGGTTCAATAAATAATTTAATTGTACGCGATTAATTCCCGGTTAGTAAAAAAAGCCTTCTTGTCTTGTCAGCAAGGTCAATGTACTTTGATCAGTTTCGTGTCGTTCATCCCATTCACTAACTAATCCAAATATTAATTTACTAGCTTTGCCGGCGGCTCCGCCCGCGTGGAATTCGGTCTGTGTCAGTAAGCGGCAAATTCACCCCTAATGTCTCTCCCTCTCCCCTGGAGGCGGAACTTGAAGTAAAGTTGACAGATGGACAGGCTAGAGGACTGTTATTGTAGTCCAGATAAAATATTTTACAATCACCACTAAATAAAACTACACTCCAAACTCAATAGTTTTTTTCGCCCTTATTAAACTTTTTGACGTGATTTCAACGACATGAGTGTAGTAGGTATATAATATATCGGGCGATACAGTACCACTATTGTATTTTTACGTCCTTGGCTGTACCTATCTAAATCATGCCCAAATATCATCCAAATTGGTCCTCCAGTCAAATCAGTCTAAGCATGAAAAGGTATTTATTTAATCGTATGGCGATATGTAGAATAGCCGAAAGTGTTGTCGCTCATTTAGCACCAAGAAAAGATATGAAATATTACACATAGAAATCCATACTTCCTAACAAACTTTCGGGAGAGGGAGAGAGTAAATAAAGGTATATAGGTTCGGCAACACACTTGTGACTTCTCTGAAGTAGCAAGCGTTCATAGGATACGGTGTCTACTTGTCATAAGGCCATATATTATGATTTTTGCCATTGACGTAAAAATAAATACATAAGGCTGAGTTTCGCCTCGATTTCATAACGGTTTTTCCCTATGCATGACACGATTTGGACTTTGTCACTGTTAACTCGCCTCACTGATAGTGGTCATTTGCTTATCAAATGCATCGTAAAGATAGCAAACACTTGAAAGTATGTAATGGATTTAACGCTTCTAACATGAGTAAAGCAGACAGTTTGTAAAGGGATTTATTATACCACGATATAGGTACCTAATATTCGATTTTATCGGACAAATTAGTCTACTTATATTTCTTCGTTTATGTAGAATATCAAAGCTTAACTAGCTGCCAGCGCATATCGAAGATCCATTGTATACAGGGTGCAATCTTTTACGTGATACAAAATAGCAAAATGTGAATCTATCCATGATTCTGAGCAACTTTTAGTATGGGACCAACTTTGTGTTATGCCAAAAAAAACACACCTGTTCATACATTCTTGTCAGTCTAAAATGAGCAGAGTTAATGAAATAGTTGGATTTTTTGGGCATAACACAAAGTTGGTCCCATAATAAAAGTTGCTCAGAATCATGGATAGATTCACATTTTGCTATTTTGTATCACGTAAAAGATTGCACCCTGTATACAAATGAAATATTTTATTAAGGGGCTCCCATACGCCAATGACCTTCGAACTGAATCGCTTAGTTTTCTTATGTTTTTTGTAGCTTATTATATTAACAACAACGGCTTTAAGCAATATAGTATCCCATATTTACTTCGAAGTTCATTGTTTTCGAGATATTAGGCATCAAAGTTGAACAATTTTAAGCTAAAAAACTGGTTTTCTGGCCATAACTTTTGTGTTAATTGGTTTAAAATGAAAACCCTGGACCAGTTTTTAGAGACGTTACAGACAAACCCAAATATGTAGATTTCGTATATGGTAGATCTTTTACGTCAATAGAGATACGAAATAAGTGTTTTTTTAGACAATGTTTAAAAAAATCATAGGTAATTAAGTATTCATTTTTTTCAAAATCCGGTGAACCAACATGGAGATAAAAGGTTGAAGAACCGATAACCGTTTGATTTATAATTCTATCAGTAGTGAAAAAGTAGGAGATACTATTCAAAACTTGTCAAAAATCGATGAAAACCTCGGGTAGCCCCTTAACCCGGATACTCAGCTCAGCTCAGCGCAGCTTTCATATTCATATTCATATTCATATTCATTTATTCGGTTCGGAGATTACTACCTATATATCACCTATTTAGTGATAAGTTACATTTTTGGATGTAAAAATAGGAAGCTGCGATGTGAAATTAAACTATGTAGTTAACTTCTAATATAACCAAAAGATGACATGAAAATTATTTCGTTTTCATAATGTTCTTTGCTAATAGTTTTTACTAGGCGTTTTCACTTACTTAATAAATTAAAGCGTAGACGGGTACTGTAGATTATTGGCCATGAATTCGTGGCAATAATGTAAGTATGGAACGTAGGTACCATCTGTGAATCATGTTTCGATAAATGAATACTAATAATAACTAATTATTCTATGAAAGGTAAATTTGACGAATACGCGTTACGCTACGATTTGAGAGAAATTCGAAACGATTAACCATTAAAAGTGGTTCGATTATATAAAAAGCATTGAGTTGATGATTATGTGATTAGAAAAGAAAACGTAATGAAATTGGGGGAATAGTTTCCGGAGACATGAAAATCGACGTAAGAAATTTCGATAAAATGATAATAGACACCCCCTTTACAGCTTAAACCTACTTTTTAACCGACTTCAAAATAAGGAGGAGGTTCTCAATTCGGTTGTTTTTTTTTATGTTACCTCAGAACTAGGTATTTACCTATTTTCCGTTACTGGGGTGCTAGCTATGACCTTTATTTATTAATTAATATGATTTCCATTTATATGTGTTTATTAGCTTTATTAGATTTCCTTACTATAGATTATAAGTTACAATGCATTATATACTTTAAACTATGTAAATGGGGTTATATCTATGGGGTTTTTTTATATACTTATACAATCTAGGTGCTTATATACTAGACATTCATTAGGTTTTAACACTTTTAACACTAGACGTGAGCTTGATAGTCTGTCGTTCACAGCTTCTATGCAGCTAAATTAAAAACTTGTCTTAATTAAAATGGCTGACGGCCTACCATAAATAACCTACTTAATTTCAGTTGCGGTAATTAAGTGTGAGTCGGACTTGCCCACCGAGGGTTCTGTACTTAAATACAAATGTACCTATATAGTTTTCAGATTTTTCCCTGTACTATACGACGATATTACTTGCCATACAATTACTATGCCATTTCATAGTTCTAAGTCAAAGTACCCTATAATTTTTGATTCCCTTGAGAGTGTCAAAATATACGTTTATGGCATTAAAGGCGGTATCTTTTTTTTTACGTTAATTTAGAAGTTTCATTTTATTACAGCTTCAAGAGACTGTAGAGTGTAGACCTGAATCTGGGGGCACGGGAGTGCCTCCGCCAAGACGAGCCAAGCGAAGCGCAAGGGCACTACCTACCTTTTCATTTCATTTCATTTATTCAATGCAATTGTGTGTACAGACAGGTCTTAAGATTATAGTGTTTCAACACAAACCCTTTGAGGGCACTGCAATATAATAATAATTTAAACTAAACATTTAAACATATCATGCAGTAAAATAACATTCAAACAGTAAATCGAAATTAATAATAAAATTTTAATGGTTTGGAATTAATAAACAATGTAATAAAAGTAATAATTTAAAAATAATAATTTAAAACATAATTAACAGCCGAATAGAAATTTAAATTCATTCATCTTTCAGTATAAAATTAATGTCAAATAAAATAAAATAAATAAAATTAAATTGAAATTGGATTGGAATTAATTTAAAATGTCGTAAAAATCAAGGATACAGGATTACACTTAATGTCATCAAGGTTATAATATAATCTAAAATTCAATGTAGGTATTGTAGCCTCTTTAACCTTTTTCTTTAGCCTTTTTATTTATTTAACCTTTTCTCGAAGCCGTTCGTCGTATTTTTGAACCTTCTTAACTTGGGTTCGGATTATACCAGATAAACAAAATTTTCGGGATATGATGTTAGTGGTTGACTTATTTAAACTATAAAGGTTCAATTGCATAGCTCTTATACTTTAGATTTTATTGATATCTAAAATACCCCGGTTTCGACACTGACTCACTGATGATCATCAATATTCTTAAGGTTCTTCCTGAAGTCCTAGAAAACTGAAATTTGGTATGTAAGCTAGTAATAGTATACAATCAACGAAAAAATCTTGAAACTTGAAACTTTTACCCCCCCAACCCCTTAAACTAGGGGGTGAAAGTTTGTATGAGACTTCCGCAAATTTTTATGCTAGAGGTCTGAAAATTGTTATAGTATATCCTTGTTATCCTTGTTATATATAATAAGATATGTATTTCAGGATTTTTAGTAAATCACCCCCCACTCTTTAAATTAGGGGATGGAAGTTTGTATGGGTTTTCCCATTCAGTTCTTTAGTAATGACCTTACAAAAAGGAATGAGATCCCACCAAAAACATTACATGTAAGTAATAAAGTGATGCCAAGACTCCATAGCTCATACAGCTTTCAGCGTGAAAAAGATATCAACCCAACAAAACTATACTTTTTAGCCAAGATATAGAATTTGTAGAGCGTGGCTGGTAGTGGTAGAGTTACGCCGTGTGGAGTAGGAAGCTTGATCAATCGTGATGAAGGCAGAGCTTGGAGCCACTGCCCTGATATCTTTTTCACGCTGAAAGCTGTAGGTATGAGCTATGGAGTCTTGGCATCACTTTACATGTAATGTTTTTGGTGGGATATATGGTTTTAATTTCAACTACACACCTCAACGCGTTCCCGAGACATAGGGTCTTGACAGAGAGACAGACGGAGAACAAAGTGATACTACGAGGGTTCCGCTTATGCCTTTTGAGATATGGAACCCTAAGTGAATGACACCGACAACGAATTATATATTTCTTCTATCACACTTATTGAGATTTGTTTACTACTATTATCTCACTCGGTCGTGGTATTATTATTACCATAGCTTCTCCTAAGTATTATAGGTCCATCATGATTTCAACACAAATTTCACCTCGGAATACAGCTCACTTGTATCACAATGTACTATTATCGACGGAGTATATTGTTGTTTTGCGGTCCTAGCTGGCGCTCCCATATAGCCTTGTCACGTAACGGCGCACCTTTATAGAGGCGGCTGAGTAACAGGGAAGGAAGCAGAGATATATATATTAGGGCAATCTTCACAAATCGAACTAGCGCCATAGTTATGGGTATAGGTACTAGAGATGCAACGGATAGTGGTTTGGCCGGATACCGGATACCGAATAACCGGCCGTGCAGCTGGCCGGATATCAGCTATCCGGCCGGCGGCCGCCGCCGCCAGATATTCGGCCGAAAGTTACATGCCTACTCGTAAAATAAAGCAAATTCGACCGCACCCGAGCGCGGCGCTCTGTGTAGGTTGTAACTTGTCACTCGCTATGGCAGGCTTTGATAGAATAGAAACAATCGCAAATTTTTAAACTGACTGACAATTGATTACTTTGTTGTTCGTTATTTATTCAACTTTATTTTACCTACTGTAGTTCTCTTTTTACCATTGTAATATTCTAGGCCTATACATTAAATTTAATACCGAAAAAAATGTTATATGTTCGGTATAAAATATTATCCGGTATCCGGCCGGATACTATGCCACTATTCGGTATTCGGCCGGATACTAAAATTGAGGCCGAATAGGCCGAATACCGGATAGTGACCGGATATCCGTTGCATCTCTAATAGGTACTAGCCGACGATATATTTAATAGATACCTACTTATAAACATAGAAAACATGCAAGGCTGAGAAACAAATATTCATGCTCACCACACAAATATTCGCACCCCAGACCTTCGGCTTCGCAGGCAGCGGCACTACTCCCTAGGCTTTTCGGTCGTGAAATATTAAAACTACCTAGAAGATTGAATCGGCTGAACTCCTACGACAAGAATGAGTCAGATTCAGTGTGTTCTGGCCCCGTATCATGGTCGGCCGTATCACGCAATAAGTGACAAGATAGAGCGTCCGTCTCGTTCTATCGCACGGGGACAGCCAGTGACGGACGCTCTATCTTGTCACTTATCGTGTGATAACTTGATAAGACTGATAAGGCCGACCATGATACGGGGTCAGCATGACATCTTGGAGTCCTCCGCATGAGAGCGCAGATGGTGGCCACATGCCTGACCCGATCGGCCGCGCAACGCACACGTCGCTAGTCACTCAAACACAAACATATGACGTTGCCTGTACGGCTATCACAGGACGGCCTGATAGACTATCCGTATCTCTCTAATCATAACGCTAAGAAAGAGATAGTCTACGTCGCCGCGACAGCCGTGCAAGCAGTGTTTATGTAAGTAGTAAGCACAGGCGCGGGCGTTTCCACACACGCACGACGGCCCGCAGTTCGCGCCACCAACTCCGCTTGTCAGAAATCACGAGGAATGGAAAAATATGTACAACCTAGGAGTCTATCCAATAAGCGTACTGAAATTAAATCGGTATAGTGCGCATACGTTTTGATACTTCCGACAGGCTTTGCGCGCGTTGTTAGTGTTCCGTACCCAAAGGGTAAAAACGGAACCCTATTAAGACTCCGCCGTCTGTCTGTCTGTCTCTCCGTCTGTCACCAGGCTGTATCTCATGAACCGTGATAGTTAGACAGTTGAAATTTTCACAGATGATGTATTTCTGTTGCCGCTATAACAACAAATACTAAAAAACCGGCCAAGTGCCAGTCGGAGTGGGGCTCCCATACAACAGACATGATTTGTTTGCCGTTTTTATAGCTAATGGTACGGAACCCTTCGTGCGCGAGTCCGACTCGCACTTGGCCGGTTTTTTTTTTATTTCGCCGAGTATATATAGCGCGTTGAGTTGTCGATTTGCTGTGTTGACAGAAAGAGACAAGTTCACGTTCTTGCCTCTCAACATATCCCATTTTCGATAGGTCTGGCGATCCTAATCACCACCAGGAAACCGACCCATACGGTGCAACTACTGATGCTACTAGTGTAAAAGCTGCCATCTTCTGTCTTTTTCAGAAGCAGTTACATTCGAGGCATTGTCATTAAATCAAATGCTTAACTACGTTGGTAAATAAGTAAGCATATTGTTAACTAACGATATTTGTTAGTATAAAAGAGGAGTCATATAAGACTTGTTAAATATAATTTCAAAAGCTGTAATCTACGGAAAAGTAACTCAAAAAAACCGGCCAAGTGCGTGTCGGGCCACGCGCAGTGTAGGGTTCCGTAGTTGCCTGGCTGTCTTAGTTACATCGACGTGCGGTGCGGTTGCGTCGGCCGAATTTGTACGAAAATTGGCCTTTCCAAGTACACATTAAGTTGGTCGACTATTACTCTGTAACTACTTATGCCTACTTGTCCGTGATAGCTTTCCTTTTAAATTCAATATACTATTATCACGATTTTTTTCACATCCCCAGTAGTACTCAGTACTCGTAGCCATTTAGCCTTTAAAGCCTCGAAATTAAAATATCTCGCAAACGAATCACTAATTTGAAAAATGGTTCTAAAAAACCCATAATATTTTTAAACAAGCTATCCAACGATACCCCACACCATGGGTTTAACAAGAAATAAATGTACATCCCCGCTCTAAAAGTAGGGGGAAAAAAATATTACAAGATTTTATTGTAAGTACTGTTTTGTCGGCGTGATTGATTTATATACCCATGCCGAATTACAGTTTTCTAGTAGTAATGGTTACTGAGCTAAGCCGAAGACGGACGGACAGACGGACAGACGGACATGGCGAAACTATAAGGGTTCCTGGTTGACTACGGAACCTTAAAAAACCGGTTTGTTTTTCATACAAAGGGTAGGCTACCGTTCGTAATTATGCTGCGTGTCACCCGCAGCATAATTACGAATTGATTGACTCCTCATTTATCAAAATCGGCTACGGCGAAACACACGTAAATACAAACAATGCTAAAATCATAACCCTTCCTTTCGGCTCTGCCGTAGTCGGGGAAAAAAAAATGTATTGTTGCTCGATTCGTGTTCCTTACAGAAGTGCCGCTATTAAACTATTAAGATCAATCAAGTCAATTATTGTTAAATATACGTTTGATTGATATGCCCCTGAAGCCTGAACACTCTATTTCTACATTACGTTGTATACCTAATCTAGCCGGCCATATACGTCTCTTACTAAAAAATGTACGAGGGTCAAACTGAAAGTTCTTAGAAAATCAAAAACTGAGCAATCAAGCAACTTATTACTTTTATTATATCTTTTCAAAATAGCCTCCCTTCACATCAATACATCGCTGCATTCGATAGAACCACTGAGAAAAGCACTTTGCCCACTCGTCCTTAGGGGTCTCTTCGACGGCCTTTTGAAACGCAGCCACTGCTTCGTCGGCGTCCATAAAACGTTTTCCTCGAAGTTTTTCTTTAATTTTTGGGAATAAATAAAAATCACAAGGTGCAAGGTCGGGGCTATAAGGTGGGTGACCCAGTAATTCCACGTTTGCCGTCGCCAAATAGTCGATCGTTTGCTTGGCGGTGTGCGATGAGGCGTTGTCGTGGTGAAGCAGGATCCTACTGCGAGGCCGTTTTTCTCGAACTTTTTCCAAGACAAGTGGTAAACAATTGTTAGTGTACCACTTCGCAGTAACTGTTTTTTGATCCTCTAAAATAATTGTTGCGTAATGACCAGTCCTTCCGAAGAACGAGGCCACTATCTTTTTTCCCACACTTCGACCTCTCTTCACTTTAGTAGGCAACTCCTCGGAAGGAAACACCCACTCAGCAGACTGTCTTTTAGTTTCAGGATCATAACAGTAAATCCAGCTTTCGTCACCCGTAACTACGTCGAACACAGCATTTGAGTCACTTCCGTTGAATCTTTGACCCATTTCACGGCACCAATCAACACGACGGACTTTTTGGGCTTCTGTCAAATTATGAGGTATCCACCGGGCACAAAGCTTCCTCACCGCTAAATGTTCATGGAGGATTTTGTGGACTTGACTCATACCAATGGCTAAGCTTGTACGAATCTGCTGATAGGTTACTCTTTTGTCAGTCTCTATCATACGCCGCACAACACTGATGTTATCTTCAGTAGTCGCCGTAGAAGGCCGGCCCTCACGCAGATCATCAGTGAGATTAGTGCGGCCACGTTTAAATTCATTAAACTAGTTGTAAATAGTAGCACGAGATGGGGCTTCATCGTGAAAGGCCAATCGAAGTCTATCATAACTTTCTTGTTGACTTAAATTACATCGAAAGTCGTAAAAAATCATTGCTCGAAAATTTTCTCGCGTTAAATTCATGCTCACGTAGTACACACAATTTTCAATTTGCCGCCAAATCGTAAAACAAATGACAATCGAGTGGAATTCGTACACAAAAATATTAAGAAAGAGTTCCATTTTCAAATTTTGAACTTATTTTTTTATTATATTTATTACAAGTGGCCAGTTCTAAAGACTTTCAGTGTCGCCCTCGTAACCAACCTAAATAATGTAAAATCACACGTAATATTAAATAAATAAATAAATATTAGTGGACAATCCTACACAAATCCACTTCGTCCCAAACTAAGCAAAGCTTGTACTATGGCTACTAGACGACGATAAACATACATATATATGTAAATAAATACTTATATGCATAAAAAACATCCATGACTCGGGAACAAATATTCGTGTTCATCACACAAATAAATGCCCTTACCGGGATTCGCACCCAGGACCTCTTGCTTCGTATGCAGGGTCACTACCAACTTAGCTAAAGCGATCGTTTATAATTTTATCAATAAATATCTCAATTTCACTTACTCCAGGCAAAATACGGTTTTGAAAAACATTAATTTATAATAGCGTTTTTTTTGTTGATTTCATTTGAAAATGTTATTCTAAGATGATTTAGTCAAGAATCCGACAAACTTTCCACCCGGAAGTAATTATGTAGATTTAAATGAAGCATGCATTATCTTTTTTTGTACGATTTATCTTGAATATTATAGAGCAAATGTAAATGAACCAAAATAAAGACAAAAACATTTATTAATATTTTTACTGACTTTTCAGAAGCCAGTTAACTTATCATTTTTTCGATGTCTGAAATTTTGTCGGATTTTGTCGCTGGGTAACTATTTCATTGATAATATATCCGTTACACATAAAAAATAAGCTATTATAAATTATTTCCAAAATTGACATTTTTTCCATACAAGTTGTCAGTTCATTGCCTGGACTAACTAGCAAGTAAGTGCGTACGGGAAATGCCATATCTAGGGGCTAAATGAGAGCTGAACTAAGTTTGTATTGGGACATGGGGAGTGACTTGCGTCGAGCTTCTTTGGGACATCTTCTGGTTAAGACAGTCGTCCCGTATCCAAGGATGTTGTGACACACCCGAAACGTCAGGAAAACCTGTTCACGTGCCTTGGACACACGTACGCATCAGCATCAAGATTGGGATTGAGACACAGTAGCACAGAGTCTCTTTGAGTTTGGACGTCGCTTCGCTGTACCATTCATCAGGTTTTCAAGAGAGTTCGCGCGAACTTGCGACTAAGCCGGATATGACTGGGGTTCATCTAACATTTTTTGCTGTTATATGGACCCCAGTCAAATCCGGCTTAGTTTTGAAGATATTATCAATTTTCATGTAAACTATTTGTTGTGATTACTAAAGTGCATTTAGCTCTTTTCTTTTGATTGCGACGTTGCTGCCGATGTTGGCCAGTTCCGCGTCGCTATTGACAGATATCAAAGTGCCACTCACAAAATTGATCATTTAAAAAAAAAAAAATCGTTACCGTTTTATTAAAAGGGATAATTTCCATACTGAAGCGATAGTTCCCCAAGTTTTATCTACAAAAACCGACCAATCAAGAAAAAATATTTTTTTTTGCTGAATTTGAGTTGGGGTATATAACATTTTTACTTAATGACCTCAGGAACGCGTGGTTAAAATCTTTCGGGTTACTCGGGCCCACAGTGTATATATATATATATATTTGTTAGATCTATTCTATGACTAGAGATAGGGAATTAGGGCTCTAGGGTTGTTTTGGGAAGTATTAGGAGTTAGGATTGATAGGTTATAGCTCTTCCTATAGATTATTTTAGTAAAGTCCTCTCACGACTTAACAAAACCTCAATGAGGTAAATAGTTATACGCGATTAAGTTCCGTTTAGTTAAATTAAGGGGCTCCCGTCAAAAATCAACAAACTTTAGTAGTTTTCATTTCGACACTCGTCCTCGGTTTATTGAAGCTAGCTTTCCAGGTGCAGATATGGGAAAGTTTGATTCCTGTTTAACATTTTTGATATTGAATAATTTGAAAAATGTTAATACAGAATTAATTATCCATTTTTAAAGAGAGGTCGGTAAAAATACAAAATCCGACACTTCATCCTCATTAAAACTTTTATACACCCGAAACTCATATATACTGAACTTACCTATAAAGATATGCGTTTTTATAATCTTACTACCTAACACAAAAGTTATGGTAGAAACCGGTTTATTGGCCTAAAATTGTTCAACTTTGATGCCAAATATCTCGAAAACAATGAACTTTGAAGTAAATATGGGATACTATATTGCTTAAAGCCGTAGTTGTTAATATAATAAGCTACAAAAAACATTAGAAAACTAAGGGATTCAGATCGATTCCGTTTATTATAAATTATAATATCGCGCGCAGTCACGTGGCGATTGATTCTCCGAAGCTTCCGACCGCCTCGCCTACGTGGGGCCGAAGCGTTGTTATGTTAGCCTTGAATGTCGGAAAATATATCGACCGAAAGACGTCTACTGCTGGACATAGGCCTCCCCCAAAGAGTAAATTTAAGTATATTGTATTTAAATTCTGTACAATTAATTTTCTGGAACTATGTCTTCAGTATATATAAATACTAAATGCCCGCGCGACTTCGCCCGCTCATCCCGCGGGATAAAATATAATCAGAAAGTCTATTCTACACGCAGGTGAAAGAAGTTTAGAAATCGAATAAGGGGTTCCGGAGATTATCTACCCATTACATACAAACTTACATTTTCCAAAGCTACAATCTTACAGACCTTTCCTCTTTATAATAGTGGTATACTTAGTTTAGACTCATATTGATGAGTATCCAGTTAAACATTTTCTCGGTGTATGGTATCAGCTTCCAAATGGAATGGATGGGCATGATACCTTGTGTTGGAGTAGGTATGATCGATTTGTTCAATATTTGTTTATGGAGCTTCTGCCTGTCAATAATTTGTATATACTCGACATTCCTGCTGCAAGTCAGAATTAGATTTAAAATAATCGTTGGCAATGTTCCACAAACGAGCATGTTCACGGAAATTCCCGTACATGATTTTCATCTTGCCGCCGAGTTCGTTCAATAGGAAGTAAAGTACCTACCTAAGCTTATTTGTTGTATATTGATTTAAACTTTCACGATTCTCACACAATATTTATAATAAACGGGACTTAATTGTTGATTTGTTGTCCTGTGACCATGGATGTTGCAACACATCCGTAACTGAGGCTCAGTGAGTAAATAAATATTAACTTATTTGTTGTGTTGTCAACTTGTCACCTACCTAACACAAAAAATATATAATTCATAATTATTCTATAGTATAATTATGAATTGAACTACATCGATCACATCTCTTCAAACACTAATATCCTGTACTTATTACTATTAAATGAGCAACATTTTATGAATGAAGTTTTTTGTAAATTTAGAAAACGGGGTTTACGAGGCCGAAATATTCATATCGGTAGGTGGCATTTTTTCTAATTAAGTACGCTCTGCAGATTAGACGGAATGGATAAATTATTCATTTTAAACAATCTAAGATTAAGATTTTTGTAACTATATACAAACGTTAAACTGGTTGAACCAAACAGACCAAACGGCAGCGTTATTATTATGAAACCTTGAACAAAGCCGATACGTGTTTTTCGTTAGACTTAAGTATATTTCTAGTTATTCTTACGGCTCCATCATGTCTGACAACTACCAACTTAGAATGTGCCTACTACTATATCTCAAAAGGTCTTAACTTCTTAGACTTAAGGATCAAAATCAATAGAACAAATTTTCGCGATACGCACAAATTAGGCACCCCGAGGCGACCGTTAAAAGATGCGTGACGACAATATTAAACAAGCTTCGACTTCGTGATACAATGCGGGATTTGTAGATAACAAAGAAACATCAGACTAAGGATTAGGAGGAAATGAACTGCGTCAAGCACGCAGACTCGGCGATTCTTTCGCATGACCTTGGTTCGGTAAATAGCAGGGCGATGACTCATACTATAGGGTGTGACGTCACTATATTAATGTTATTGAGGGCTTGACATTTACGTCCAAAACGGAGAAAAAGAACTGGAGCGTTAAAATATGTTTGGTTCAAGAGCCGTCAATATGCTGGCTAACGGTAGTCCATATTTTAAATTCAATAAGAGTAACGTCATGATTTGCCTTGTGATTAGACACCGCATGTTTATTTCGGAGTTCTTTCTTCAGTTCAGTCAGTGTTAGCCGGTGCGTCGTCGCGCGCGCGTCTCGGGTTTTGCACCCGGCAAACATGCGCATATTTGATCTCAACAACCATGAGGGCTCTAGTCAAACTATTATTATTAGCTTCATGCCTTTTCGTAATATTATTCCTCCATTTAACATTAAGAGAACTAAAGAACGAAGAACCACAGCAGATAACAAGATTCTTTCAAAAAGATAAAAACTCGACTTTCGATGATAGAATTAAATATATTCTACAGTGGACTAATCCAAAGAACGTGCCTTTTGTGTATATGGGTGTAGGCCCGCAAACATTTATAGAACGAAAGTGCCAGTATACCAATTGTTTCGTAACTAGTGATCGCAATTTACTCGGAGACGTTAGCAGGTTCGATGCGATTGCGTTTTCGGGAACCGAAGTCATCTCCTGGGCTTTGGCCCTGATAAAACCTAAAAAGCGATCGCCGCACCAGAAGTATGCATTTACAAATATTGAATCAGCTGACAATTACCCAATCTGCTCCAACAAGTTGGACAACTTTTTCAATTGGACTTGGACGTTCAGATTAGATTCTGAAACTAGATGGGGCTACATAATAGTCAGAGATGCTAATAATAATGTAATTGGTCCGAATAAAGTTATGCATTGGCTGAAATTGGAAGAAATGGATCCTGTTAGTGAAGAGTTGAGTGCGCAGTTGAAGAATAAAACCAAAGCAGTCGCGTGGTTTGTGTCTAACTGCCAAACAAGAAGTGGCAGGGAGCAGTTTGTTAAGGAATTACAGAAAGCGCTGCAACCTTACGACTTAAATATAGATGTTTACGGTAAATGTGGACCCCATAAATGTAGCAGAAACGACGAAGAAGCGTGTTTCCAAAAGATTAAAAGTGATTATTATTTCTATCTGTCCTTCGAAAATTCATTTAGCGAAGACTATGTGACTGAAAAACTGCTGTCCGCGTTGAAATACGACGCGATTCCTATTGTCTATGGAGGTGCTAATTATACTAGGTAAATAGCTTATGCATTATTTATTAGCTAGGTGGTTAGTAAACTATTGTTTTGTTTCCTGCGCAGTTTTATTCCGTAATCGTAGGTAAACTACTTGTCCATTACATACACGTTGAAGAGGTATATCATAAAATAACAATAAATAGAAATGTTGGACAAATCTTACACAAATTAAACTAGAACTAGTAAACTCAATAGGTCTGTGTTATGGGTACTGACGATATAATGCAATAGATATAAATACTTAAATACTTACATAGAAAACAAACAAATAACAGAAATAAATATTCATGCTCATCACACAAATATTTGCCCTTACACAAATATTTGCTCTTACCGAGATTCATCACAGGTAAAGTCACTTCCTAATAGACTAATGGCCGGTTCCAATAATCAATCCACCGATAGTTTTCCTTACCGGCAGTTACATTTTGACAGATTCCCCGTAGAAAATGTGTCAAAATGTAACTGTTGGTAAGGAAAACTATCGGTGGATTGATTATTGGAACCGGCCATTAACCGGCTGTTGTCACTTAACATGAACCTATAATACTCTGGACCGGCTATCTCGATAAGTGTGACAGAAAGGGAAATATCATTAACCCTTATCTTGGCACGGTGAAAAAAATCTTTTATCTAAGTATTTTTTTGCATTTTTACAATAAAATTGTACTTTCAAATGTCACAAAAATATAAAAAAAAAAAAAAGTTTTCACATTTTTGGAATATTGTATGTATCATATTTGATACATTGCCAATGCTGCATCACTTTAAAGCAATGCTTTGTTTAATAATATCTTATAAGTATTCAATGAAATTAATTATAAAAAATTAAAATTTTGATATTTTAAATGCAAATTTATTTAAAATTGTAACATTCGTAAGTAAAATTTTAATTAATTCTCATTTTTTTCCTCATACATGATGCCATATTGGCTAAAGTGCATTAGAAAGTCGGTTATAAAATTAATCAAATTTAAAAAATACGAAAAAAAAATCAAGGTCAAAATTCCCAAAACTGTTAACTAAAGTAATTTGCAATTTGACTAGGTTTTATTTTATTTTTACTTTGGACAGTGCACCTTATTGTGGACTCGCAACGCGGTTCATTTTCGGAAAGCGGGACTTGTACTCGATCAATCTAATTTTTGCAGTATTGTTGGATTTTTAGTATAGCAGTGTTGGCTTATTAGATATGAACCAAGCATTATTCTCACAATAACAAGCATTTGCAACCATAATATCATATATGCATGTAAGCTAGTGAGCTATACCTTGTTGTTGAGGTGTTGGCATTGTATTCAATGTGATACAACTTAACTTCTTTGACGGATTGGTAATGTATCAAATACAATACACAACATCTTTTCATGTTTTACGCAAAAAATAATGTAAAAAAGAACGATATATGTCCATCACATCCCATGCTAGTTTATAATAATTATGTTTTTTAGTCGGAGGATGTAAAGATTTAACCAAAATACCAAATAACAGCGGCAGAAAAATCATTCAGCGTTTTCTTATAATATTTTTGACCAATTATAACCATATTATTAGACATTTGGATGCTTTCAATTTTATTTTAAAAGTTATTGTTTTCTATTTTATTTCACTCTATTTATACAAATGTTTAATGAGGAAGTACGGTTGCAATATTTTTTTATTTCTTATGTTTCACGGGTGATACAATGCCAAGAAAAGGGTTAATTGTCCTTGTCATAGTTCCACTTTTTTTATTTGGCACAACTGATTTAGTATGAAGTTGTGGCACATAAACCATTACCCGTCCAAATTAAGTAGGTTGTTCATGTCAAGTCATCAGCCATTTTAAGACCAGTTCTTAATTTAGCTGCATAGGAGCCTTTCCATCCCTCATTGTGGCATCACGTACAGCCTGTCCGGAGTATTATAGGTTCATGTCACTTAAGTATTATTTCAGCTAGTTATAAAATGACGTATCAAATGTCGTATTGGAACATTTACTATATAAATAAGTAGTTAATAGAATAACAAAAAACCAGTCCTGAAATCATTATACCTTTAATGTTTAACATGACGTTTCGGCACATTTACGCCGTAAAAGGTGTCCATAAAACCTATCGTAAATTATTATTTTTACATTATATGCCCGTCGACAAAACATTAATAATCTTGAATGTATTATAAAACAGTCAAGTGCAAACATATGTAGGTACCTATCGAATGAATCCTAATACCTAAATGTGTACCGAAACCTTTATTCATCGACATAAGAGTAATGGGACATATTTTTAAGCAAGTTGTATGCTCTGATATTTATGTACTTGACTTTACTAATTTTATTACCTATATGAATTGTCAAAATATGATTATGCATCGATCATTTATACTTGAGTTGGCCGAATTCCTTCAACGCACGCAGTCATTCAAATAGCAACTCTACCTTCCAAGGTACAAGATTCCAATTCCAGTCACAGTTTTATAAGAAGTCGGCCCCATTCAACAATCTCAATTATACTTAAGCCGTGTTTAAAGATAAGCTGCACGTCTATCATGGGACGGCCGCGACATACTCTCGATTTTTCTCGCACTATACCTCTTGTTCTAAGTGTTCTAATAAGAGAGAGGCGGATAGTGCGAGAAAAATCGAGAGAGCTCGCGCGCCGTCGCGTGATAGCCGTGCAGGGCGATCAGCGGTGCGAGATGCCTGCCCTATTCTGTAACTTGTTTTAAGCTCACCTCAACGCTCACCCACAAATATATCTTGACACCGCGATGTGTAACTAAGCGTAGGTAGAGGTCTCGTTTCGTGACGGGTGACCGGCGGGGTGAGCCGCATTAGCGCGTAGCTAATAACAGCGCCTGTCAGCACGGTTATCACCGCCCCAGAAGTCAATGAATAGCGCCAAAACCAAAGAAAATGCAATCGGCCAGCGGAGGCTACGCCGCCCCTAGCGGATTGGCGCCCCCCCGGCCTTGGCCCGGATGGCCCTAGGGTAAATACGCCCCTGCGTTAATGTAATTAAGTATTGGTGTATCTCACGCGTCTCGCCTTACGATACCTAGTCCTCTGATTATTATGAATGGACTACTTTGATGCTATTCGGCCAACGCAAATCATCTCAAGTATATGTATATGAAAAATGTATATACGTAGTATGCTTTTACATCTTATTACCAAGGAATAAGGTGCAAAAGTGTAAACATATCTTAGACATACCTCGTATCTGCAGACACTCGTTATTCAAAACTGTAGGCATAATCTTCTAATATAATTATCTTATCTTTTCCAGGTTCATGCCGGAAGGAATATATCTAAATGCGAGAGAACTAGGAGCGACAGAATTGGCAAAGCAAATGAAACACCTCATAGACAATCCAGACCAGTACAAAGAGTATTTCCGATGGAAGAACCATTATTCTTACTCCAGGAGAAACGAAAACGCAATGACTGACGACTATTGTGGTTTCTGTACTCTTCTTAATAATGAGGAGTTGGTGAAAACGACTTCCGTTTACAAGAACTTTAAGGAGTGGTGGAACGACCCGCATCGGTGTCCGTGACGATTTAGTTTTATTTAATTAAATTTCATCCTAGTCTGCATTCATTGCCCAGAATCGCTACGCGCTACGCTCGTAGCCGATCCCGTGGTTTTCCTCGTATGTAGCGGAAAGCGACTACGGCGGTCTGAAGCATATGTGTCGTTATTGGCCCTGAATGGGTTAATTAGGCCAATCAACATTTTTTGTTGCTCGATGCATGGTTACGTCTCCTAGGTCACCCTTAAAAACTATGGTTTTATGGGGTTTTGTTATATTTGTAACTCATTCTATGGTATTCCTGAGCATGATAGGAGTCAAATCTATAGTATTTTTTCTAAGAACCTCTGTTACATTTACTGCAAACGGTTTCGTAGCGCTCATAGAAAAACTGTATGTAGATGAAAGAGCCTACAAGCAGAAAGAACGTAGTAGCCATTTCGCCGACAGCGGGGTCACTTGACTCGAAGAAAAATGAGGGCTTTAAAGTTCAATATTACGCAAACGGATCACTGAGTTGAAAAATGGTTTTAAAAAACCATAATATTTTTAAACAAGCTATGTAACGATACCCCACGCCATGGATTTAAGGAGAAAAAAAAAATACATCCCCACAGTAGGAGAGGTACAGTCAACATCAAAGGTAGCTACGCAAACGAAGACGTCAAAAGTCTTTATTGCGTAGTTACTTTTGATGCTGACTGTACTACCCTAAAAAAAATTGTTGAGATTTTATTCTCTTCTTTTGTCGGCGTGATTGATTTATGACACTGAGCTAAGCCGCAGACGGACAGACGGACACGGCGAAACTATAGGAACCCTGATATAGTTTCGCCGTGACCGTGTTGAATACAGAACCCTAAAAATGATACATTAGACTTAACAAATCGAATGGACAGAACCGTATAGACACGGGCACGACTACTATTTTCTAAATGTGATTATGCTAATTGCTACCGGCTCAGGCCCCCGCAAACATCTTGTCGAGAAAATTTGACATAGGAGATAATTATAATCCTTAAACATTTTTATTTTAGTCATAAACATGACAGCCAAAGAGCAAATATTGTGTGTCATGTATCAGGTATGTGTATTTTGGTGTTTATATGTAATTTTACGCTACACGCGTGTATGATTGTAAACTTTTAATATGTTCTGTGACGCATATTGTACACGTTAATGTCATAAAGTAATAGACGATTAAATAAGCTGTGATTAGTTTTAAGTTATTTTTTGAGAGCATGTATTGAATTAAGGATTGGTGGCTTATTGATAAATTTAGCTTAGATTTGTAGTGGTGATAGTGCCCAGCCCCCTATTCTGTAACTCGTTTTAAGCTCACCTCAACGCTCACCCACAAATATATCTTGACACCGCGATGCGTAGTAACTAAGCGTAGGTAGAGGTCTAGCTTCGTGACGGGGGACCGGCGGCGTGAGCCGCATTACCGCGTATCGAATACCAATTACCAGCCCTGGCTTACAAAGGTTATATGTGGTAGGCGTTGCCGGTTCGAATTCCAGCCGAGGCATTGGGTAATTGTGCCGGTTATACGGCCAGCTTCTGTTAGCGACCACCCGAAGGACAAGGTTTCTTCAATGAAAGATAATTACAATTCTGCACTTTTCTTTTGCCGTTTTATTGTAGGAATGCTTTTACGCACTGTGCGCCCGTTCGAAATTAGGGACTGTGTGGGGCTGCTGGGCAGAAGGCCCAGACTTCCCACTAAACCCCCAACGATTGTCCCACCTTGTCACCTACAGGGAGGGCCAAAAGTTCGCTAGAAGCTTTGTACTTTGGCCCTAAGGAATGACCCGTTTTGTGTGGACACGACCAGGAAGACCGCCTCTGGAAAATTTCGGAGCGCTTAATCCCAAATTGTGCGGACCCTGAACGAACCGTCAACCGTATGCTGTTTTTTTATTAGCTTTATAACATAATAGGAATTTACTAAATAGAAGAGTCCTTTCAGTTTATAAAACTATGTAAATGGTCGCAAACCGGCACACTAAATTAGGTGGCTGCTAACTGACGCAATTAACCTATACAGGGTGAGACGTGATTATCGAACAAATGGTATTATAACATATTATCTACTCATACCTATCTATTTCCTTTTTTTAACTTTGCAAACTTTAGTTTATGGTATTTCACTAGCTTGTATCGTGTTTAAAAAACAAAATAACCACTGTAGCCGAGCGGTAAGTCACGCAACTTTTCAATCTGAAGGGACGCGTGTTCCAAGTTTCCAACCCAGCTCTAATAATGGGTTTTTCTAACAAAACTAATATCATTTACTTACAAAATATCATGTGATAGATATTGAACAGTAGCTTTCCGGTGAAGGAAAACATCGTGATAAACCGGTCGGACTGGTCTAACCGTTCAAGAAGGTCTAGTTTTCCGTCTGGTTTGGAAGGTCAGATGGCAGTCGCTTTCGTAAAGCTAGCCTACGCAATTTCTTGGGATTAGGTGCTGAAGTGGTGCTCATGAATTGGTACGGGTATGTGTTGAGAAACGAAGAAAGTGCTTGCGTTTATATTATATGTGTAATGGCCTCTCCACACGATGGGCCATCCCGACCCATTATACAGGACGCAACTATGCGTTAAAGGGAGTAGAGTAGGTACTACATATTAATGTCTACCGCATTCTACCGCATAGCCGCGACCTGTATGATGGGTCGCGATGGCCCATCCTGTGGAGCGGCCATAAGATGCTTATGCCTTTACCATATTAAGCGTAGCTTAAAGTGGGCCTCAGTTTATTTATAAATTTGTTCCCATACATGGATGTCCCACGGCAAATTTAAACATGGGATGTGTTGCTCTTTGTATTCATTATTTATGTTTTTAATGCCGTGGGTACATACAACACAAGATATGTATACTTTTCTATTGATACAGGAATAATTAAAGGGAGTATTGTGAATATTGTGAACTAAATAAATTAGGTGGAAGAGATGTGAGCAACACATTTTAAGTTGTTAATTTTTGTTCATTATGTCAAACTTGTTGTAATAGTCTTTTTTTTATTCAAAATATTTTGTTTAACATATTGGCATCGTAGAAATTAAAAATATCCTTGTTTTTATTCTAAAATGGAGGTAGAATACCCAAATTAAAATAAATACTATTCATGGAATAAATAAAACTGTTTATTTTATTATTATTGTCTAATTATTGCATTGCACTTATCTAACTGTTCTTTATGATACAGGGTCATAAAATGTCTCATTTATGTATATGAAAATACTGCATTGTTCCTGAATTATACTGAAATTCATGTTATGCAACCGTGCTGAGGAAAGTTTTTATACTAAAGTGAATTTCATAGTGAAAGACAATTTCAATATGGCGGTTACATAGTTAGCAAATTTCATTGACGGCCACTTTACAGTATTGTTGTAAGATTAGCCATGACACAGTTGTCCTCAGTGTACTTTACCCTCTAGGAGTAAAAATATCCTAGATCCAACCAGGCTGGATGATGAGATATGTAGTATGCTGGCCCTCTACACATCTACACTAATCATAATATTATATCTTGATTGTTTGTTTGTGTGTTTGTATTGAATAGGCTCCGGAACTACTGGACCGATTTGAAAAATCTTTTACCATTAGAAGCCGACGTTATCCCTGATGAACATAGGCTACTTTTTACCGCGGGAAAATGCTTTATTCCTACGAGAAAACTGGTAATCCGTGCGAAGTCGAGCCGCGCAGCTAGTAAATTATATTTTAAATAAGTAATGATATGTTTTGCATGCGCGCTTCCATGCGCGCCAATTTTATGTTCAGTTGAGTTTGAAAATATGTGCACAGATAAAGTGACCAAAATCCGGGAACACGACTTTATTGTTAAAGGCATGTAAGGTTACTCAGATATTTTTCAAAGTAGGTACCTATATTTATGTACTCGACTGTACCGGGTGTTTAAAATTGACAGCTATCACCACGAAAATCGGAAATCGCTGTCTCTATTCCACTTATTAAACCCGCCCGACAGAGATAGGTATATAATAACTTCGATATTCGAATTTAGTGGTAGTGCCGCAGTGGCGCTTGTGGTTGCGGTAGCGCAGTGTGAAAGAGATGAAATGAATACAGAATCTGTACTCATTCTTGAAGAATGATTCTAGTGGTCTACACTGGCAACATTGAGGCTATTGACCAGTAACGACTGACTTTTACCCATGTTGCCACACGCAGCACGGTTAGCACAAGCTCGCGCGCGAGCTTTGTCACGGCGAGGTTGAGTACCCGTCTCTTTCGAAGCGTTCTAATCAGAAGGAGACGGATAGTCTATCTCGCCGCGACAAAGCTCGCGCGGTCTTGTGCTAACCGTTCAGTTTAGAATTGTACAATAGGCATTTATTTTTATTTATCGTATGGCAAATACGTGTATTTAGAACCGTGAGATCTTCGAAAAGACAGTACGGTTGCCAGGTTGTTGCACTTTTAGCACCACCCAGGGGTCACGTGTAGGGTAGCGGTGGGTAATTCCTACGGACGTGGTGCAACTTCGACCCCCAATACACGGGCCGGGCACGGCACGGGGACAATATTAGGCATGATGCCTCTTGTTCAAATTGATAACGTAGTGATGCTAAATGGATAGTAAACCATCAAATTATCGTAATAAAGTATAAATTATAAAATATAATTAAAATCATAAAAAGATATGAACCTTGAAAGTTTAGAAAAAAAATGATTTTTTTTTATTGTCCAAGAGTAAATTAAAAGCTACCAATAGAATCCTTACGCTTTTCTAGAAACAAAATTGTATGACAACTATGTACTTAAACGCAGTATTTCGCGACCGAAACAACAATTTACCTGATTCTCCATACTACGATTAGTAAAAATATACAAATGTGACGTCACACTTGTATAGACACACAGTATGAAGCGTTTCGCGCTGCCGC
Source organism: Epinotia ramella (assembly GCA_947578815.1). NCBI lineage: Eukaryota > Metazoa > Arthropoda > Insecta > Lepidoptera > Tortricidae > Epinotia > Epinotia ramella. The sequence continues at coordinate 8,148,875 of OX388211.1, read as the reverse complement.
CAGCGAGGTCAATATTTATCTCAATGTTTTAGGTATTTATGTTCTTTAATTGTAGTTGCTCCCATACAAACATTTGTTCCTCTCCAAAAACTGGTTCGAATGACGTCACAAAAAAATCCAAGTCATCATCCCTATTTTAAATAGTAGCTTGATGGACCGGGCCACGGGTGCGAAGAGTGGGATAATTTTAGGTCGACTTAAACATTATTTCTTAATCGTTTCAGGATTGTGAAACGAATTGAAGGTGCCCCAGAAATATAACAATAATAAACTGAATTTTATGGGTCATTAAAATGGACGATTGTCAAGCAAGCGAAGCAAACTGCTCCAGACATCAGCATTAACGGATTGGCAGATATCCAACTGCTGCGAAGTAATTAATTACACTTATATACTAATATTTTATGAGACGTCCGATCTTAAACACCTATTCCATCTATGTGAGACTCAGACATATAAAGCTAAACGTGACCTTATTTATTAATATTCGATGTAATTCATTGATCTGCTTTTATTGAATGGGAAGAAAGCGCATCGACACACGACAGGGGTAATCAGGGTAACGTTCCGAACGCACGTTAGGACAGTCCAACTGTAAATATTCCATATAAAGATTGACATTTAGATCTATGAACCTATAATACTCAGGACAGGCTATACGTGCTGCCACAGTGAGAGACGGAAAGGCGCCAATGCAGCTAAATTAAGAACTGGTCTTAAAATGGCTGATGACTTGCCATAAACAACCTACTTAATTTGAATGGGTAATGGTTTATGTGCCACAACTTCATACTAAATCAGTTGTGGCAAATAAGAAAAAGTGGAACTATGACAAGGATAATTAATGATATTTCCCTTTCTGTCACACTTATCGAGATTTGTATGCTACCAGCTCGCTCGCACGTGGTATTATTATTACCATAGCTTGTCCTGAGTATAGGTTCATGTTTACGTAACGTACGTACTGCCCCTGGCTGCGGTGGCGGTCAATAGTAAACGTGATAACTGTTGGCACATTTATTACATATTGACCGCCACCGCAGGCCGCATCAGGCTAAGAGAGGCTCAGGGCAACTTACGAATTACAGACCGATAATCGTTTTTCCGACCCTAATTCTCTATCATGAGCAGATTTCAGATAACCACAAGATCTACGACCCTGGATGGATGTCTATTCGGTGTGCACCACAATGTCACCTGTGCCACCAAATGGAAGTGTAGAAGACTACAGTCTCTGTCTTTATTTTTGCACCTATTCATAAGAGTAATAATACTCTTAGCATAGTTTTGAGTGTATTTCTGTCATAGTTGAAATTAGTACAATCTAATTATTAATTATCTAATAGAACTGACATTGTTTGCTCAATTTTGAATGCTGTTGCAAATAATGTTTTAATTGATATCTAAGCAGAGTTGACCACAACAACTTATTTTTAAAAGCACGTACGCGGTAATCTACTTCAAAGTATCTCTTAATGACAATTTCAATCGAAATATAGAGAAAATTACCTACGCAGTCAATGCTTCCGGCAATCAAATGGCGGCAATGTTGCTGCGCGGCGGCAGTATCCAGGGAATGGGAATCGGCAACGGCACATCACATCAGCATCAGCCTATCACTTTAACTATTAAAATACTTTTTTTTTAATACTGTAACTTTGCGTCAAATCCGGTTCTGATTTTTTACAGACTTGTTTATGATGTTGGGCCAGTGAATAATCCAAGTTTGTGACCTCGAGCGCCGAACGCAGCTTTGTCAAAATCGAAAATACCGCGTAGACCCTAAAGGACTAGTTTTTGATAGTACAAACGCCAAGACAGTTAACTGACCATCCTGTATTTAATGCTCTTATTACAATGCCCATAAAGTGCACGGATGGTCAGTTAGCTGTGTTGTCGATAGTACCTTCTCAAAACGTTTTAAAAGTAGATTCAATGATGCTACAATATGAATAAGACTAGAAAAGCTTTATCTCGTAAACTATTGCGTCTATAGAGACAATTCTAGTCTCATATTGCAGCTTCAGTCTAGGTACTTTAAAAAAGTCCCGAGAAGGTACCTACTCTCAAAAACTAGTCCTTTAGTGTTATAATAAAAACTTTTCATCTATTTTCGATTCTTGACAAAGTTGCGTTCGGCGCTCGAGGTCACAAACTTGGATTATTCATTGGGCCAACATCATAAACTAATCTGCAAAAAATTATAACTGACCGGATTTGACGCAAGCTCTGTATGTATAAAGTTACTGGACCATTATTTAGAACGAGAAAACATAACACGCCATGTAAACGGTTTACCTTTCTTTTACCGACAAACGTTTCATCGAATGAATGTTTCGCCGACAATTCAAAGAAAACATATTTTTACCTCACCGGCTCGAAAAGGCTTGCTTTATCGCTCAAAATCTGCGCCCAAAAGCCCATTTTATCCGCTGGCGTGGAAAGAGTTTTTGAATTTGGAACGTGACGGTCAATCGCGAGATTCAACTTTTTTCTGTACAGAATGAGAGATTGAGAGGTGATATGCCAATAATTAATTGTTATTATTTTGATAAAATTAAATTAATAATACTTATTATTTCTTAATTACATACGAAATATGAATATTTAGACTGACTTATAAGGATACAATACGAATAAATAATTATAAAATATAGTTTTATTTTTCAAAATTTTCGCTTCTTCCAAATTTGGAACGCACCGTTTGAAATAGTACATTATTGTAAAGGCTAGAAAGTAGGCAATAGATGGACGAGTGGGTTCGAGGTCCGAGCCAAAGGTGAGGACCTCGGAGGAGATGAGTCCATGGCTATTGCACTTTTGGCCGAGACATTACATAGTGCTTTTCACGCCTACTGCGAGGAAATTGCAAATAATTATAATTATAAGTCAAAATGAAGTACCTAATTAAAGATCACAATATGAAACACCCGCCAGCAGCAGCGCGCCGGGCCGACCGCGCGCTGCCCTCCACACGCGAAGGGGCGCCGGCGCGGGCGGGGGTGGGGGCAGGGGCGAGGGGAGCTGTGATTGTTCGAATCGCTGTTCAAATCAAACTGGACTACAAAAACATTGTTGGACAGTTTGAGCTCATAGATGGCCTGTTCGTGCGACGTCCAACTAACCCCAGCTTTGAAGCCTGAATTCTAACTATCTTTTGCCACATTTCCGAGCAGTGGCGTGAAAAGTTAATTTAAGAAAAAACTCATATACCTAATTACTTTACCTACATTTAATTTTGTTTTGTTCTAAAGCCAAAGTAAAACCATAATAATGGTGGTTATTTATAGATTTTAGTGCAGAAGATATACATATTATATGAATTTTAATGCCTGCTATGTTAGCGGAAAAAGTTAAATAAGCGTATTGGTTTACCCGTGAGTACGAAACAATACTTTGACTTTTTTAGTGTCAGTATGTTAGGTGAGCGTGGAGTTATTTAAAGATACAAAAATGTTTATGTTACATTGAATATTTTTAAAATACTAAATCTTGATGAGATGTAAACAAACCTTTATTGAAAATGAGTATAAGGTCCAAATTACTTCCATTACATTCACAATTTTCCTCGCGGTGGTGAGGTGAAAAGTTGTGTGTTTCGATCGGCAGCAAAGTTGTTTGGCGTCTCGTGCCTTGAAAGCCTCGCTATGCTCAGGATTGTACTTTTGAACCATTCGCTTCGCTCATGGTTCAATCTTACAATCCTTCGCTAGCTCGGCTTTCAATACAAGCACTTGCGCCAAACAACAACTTTGCAGCCTTGCATAACAAATAACTATTATTCTGTAAAAGTAAACTTTTCAGGATTGTTATAAAACAAACCTAACCTAACCTAACGGGTTTGACACAATTACCTTTTAGCTTTATCTAAAAAGTTTCTAAGAAAAATAAATTCGATGAAATTAACATTCGATTTTCGGTGCAACGTTTGTCGGTAAAATGAGGGGGTCCCCGTGTAAACACATGTACTTAATGAGAATGGCTGCCCAGACATCTGACCTCCACAGGAATGTCTGGCCAGCCGCGTAGAACGCCCTTCATTATGACGCATCCGAAATCGCCGGGATTGCGTGCGTAGCGAACTTTTTAAGCGAATTTAAACCTTAAATCTTATATATTATCTGTAAATCTATTAAAACCGCGTCCGCCGTTGTCCCTGGTGAATAGCAGGGCGTTGTTTTACTTCGGTGGGTGTGACGTCACTATTTTAATTTATTAATGTTGTCAATCTAATTTGTGTACATGTTAAACTTAGGTACATTTACTTCGGAATTGAATTATTACTCGGTTTAAGAACGTTGTATTTATGAAAATCAAAGATTAATTATTTCAATATATTATTTTAAATGATTTCATTGGGTTGACTTTTGTCTGAGATGAATTTGATTAGGATGTGATATGGTTTTTTCTAATAATGTATAAGATTTTTGGGTAATATTTTTGTAGAACTGTGGATTAAAAACATTTCAGAATAAAATAGAAATTAACCAAGTAAATACTAAAATTATAAACTAGGCTGAAAAATTATTCAAAATAAAATAAATGCCCCAAATAGCCTTCTTAGGGGAGCGTGCCCGGAAGGCTGTCAGCATTGCCACAAGTTGTATGGCAATACAACGCGCATACAACAGCAAAGCCCACTTTAGTCACGAGACGGGGCGATAAGTTGTACCTACCGACGGCTTTGGGTCTCATACCTTATTTTATCAGTGCATAGAGGTTGGCCCCGTTGTAATGTGCGTGTGTGTGTGTGTGTGTGGTAATTTTGGGATATATTTTACCTGCAAGCGTAAGTTTACTCAGCCCTGCCGGAGACTTTAAGGGAGTTCGCCAGTCTCGCTGAGCCACAGGGCTGATAAAACTCCCAGGAATCGGTAGAGATAGTGAACGGAGATGTTGATGCATCTGGAGGGTCAGGGAGATTTTGGTATGTGGATGGCAGTGGGCGATTGTTTTGTAAAGTTAAGAGAGTTCCTGACAGTTATGTTGTATTTCGGATGTAAGAGGTGTAGTCTTGGATTGGTTGGCAATGTGTAGGGTTTGGAAGGGGAAAATCAGGTCTTGCTCCAAGCCTGGTACGTATTTTTATCCAAAACGGTTTGTATATCGGGAGTTTGGGAGCAAGTTTCTGAGACCACACTGACCGACCGACCGTTTCTGCGCCTCTCAAAACCCATTTGCTCATAAGGGTACCTACTATTCTTATAACGACTTAAGGTTTCTGAAATGTTACTCGTCCTATTTGTTGTGGACACTGGAACTGGAGGGTCAGCGTTGATGTCGTGTCTGGCGCCTGGGGCTTTGTGCTTTTTGGCCAAGTGTACTTCATGCCCGTGATGGATTTTAAAGTACCAGGTTTGGGAGCACAGAGAGCATTGCAGTAGGTACATTTGATGCGTCGTTGACGGAGGTCGATGGGGCATTACCTCTTCGAAGTGTCAAACCATGATTCATATTCAGACTTACGAATACGCAAAACAAAAATTAAAACATAATATGGTGATGGTGTAAACCGTTGCAGACAGACAGTGGCAGACAGCGCAGCGAGCAGACGGCCGTCTGTGTCGCAGAGCGCCCCCTCGGACTGAGCATATTGTGTGCGTGCGCCGTTGCCGAACAAAAACTTAGCGTCCTTGTCACAAAGTACTTTTCTGTATATTCTATTGGCCCTTATTGACATGTTCATGTTATTGGCAAAACCCTTTACTTCACAGCACACAAAAAAATATCGTTGATTTCCCAAACTCGTCATTGCCCAGAAATACGAGTATGTGTACACAGAGGGGTATTTTTTTAATAAATAAATCTAGGGCGTGAAACTATGTGAATATTACACTTAAACGTGTGAGGAAAACCGAAGCTGTTATACCTGTTCTTTGTATATAGGCACCTATATACAAAGACGACCGCTTTAGCCTAGTTGGTATTGGTAGTGACCCTGCCTACGAAGCAAGAAGTCCTGGGTTCGAATCCCGGTAAGGGCATTTATTTGTGTGATAAGCACGAATATTTGTTGATTAATGTGGATGTTTTCTATGTATTTATTTTTCTGTATAAGTATGTTCTTCATCGTCTAGTACATGGGTACTAGACTGTACTATGGTAGTACAAGCTTTACTTAGTTTGGGACTAGGTCGATTTGTGTAAGATTGTCCCCTTATTTCTATTTTATTTTATTTATATACAAGGACCGGAACATTCATAAAAACAGTTACTAGTTTCTATCACAGCTTTTAAATATGCTCGTAACTCAAGGTCTCGTCGATGGATGTTATCCACGTATTCGGGCAGTTCAACTTACGTTACTCGTAATCTGTCAGTGATAAGGTATCGTCGCAAGTTCAGTCAGTGTTAGCGCAGCGCCGCGGCGCACGCGTTTATCATTCGTCACCCGAAAACAATGCGCATGCGCGCAATCGATCCCCGCCACCATGAGAAGCCTAGCCAAATTATTCTTTGTAGCGGCATTCCTTTTTGTATCAATGTTCCTCTACCTATCATTAAGAGAAATGAAAAACACGCAAAAACTGTTTCAGTCAGAAAAACTATTCGAAATAGAAAAGAACTTGACGAAATTTGTCGAAAAACTCAAAAAAGACGTGACGGTGGTAGATCAAAATGAAGTAAGTAAGAAAATCAAATATATTTTACAGTGGACTAGTTCAAAAAATGTGCCATTTGTGTATATGCTTGAGGGTGATCAAGTATTCAAAGAACGAAAGTGTCAATACACTAATTGTTACGTTACTCATGATCGGGATTTGCTCGGAGATGTCCGTAAGTTCGACGTCATTGCGTTTTCGGGGACCGAAGTCGTCTACTGGCCGACCGAACAGTTGACTCCGAACAAGCGATCGCCGCACCAGAAGTATGCTTTTACTAATATTGAATCAGCTGACAATTACCCACTCTGCTCCAACAAGTTGGACAACTTTTTCAATTGGACGTGGACGTTCAGATTAGATTCCGAAACTAGGTGGGGCTACATAATAGTCAAAGATGCTAATAATAATGTGATTGGTCCCAATAAAGTTATGCATTGGATTAAACTGGAAGATATGGACCCAGTCAGTGCAGAGTTGGGTGCACAGTTGAAGAATAAAACCAAAGCAGTCGCGTGGTTTGTGTCTAACTGCTGGACTAGAAGTCGCCGAGAACAATTTGTTAGGGATTTGGAAAAAGAACTGCAGCCTTACAACTTGGAAATTGATATTTACGGTCAATGTGGGAAGCATAAATGTGACCGTGATGACGAAGAAGCGTGTTATCAAATTATAAAGAGGGACTATCATTTTTATCTATCGCTTGAGAATTCATTCAGTGAAGACTACGTGACTGAAAAACTGCTGTCCGCATTGAAGTACAATGCAATACCTATTGTTTATGGAGGTGCCAATTATACTAGGTAAGTTATTTATGTTTATGCAACATACCGACATATAGATATTGTCCGTGTATTTTATGTGTATGTGTATTCGATAATACATTAACGACACGTAGCTTTATCTGCTGGGACTAGGTATTTAATGCGTGCGACTTTTTCTTATCAAACTATATCAATTGCGTAATAGGGCATAAATAAGTTAAAATAAAGTCCAATGCTTCGATTGAAGGGACACTTGTTGCTCATTTGGGTTAAGTATAGGTAAATATTTTTTATTTTGATCATTTCTTGGTAATGAAGTGGATATTTTTGACTTAAGTTTAATATATTTCATTAAAACTACGCGCATTGAAGTCCCTATACGATCATATTAAAGTCATACCTACATTTGTGTATAAATATAATTAGTTGAGTTAGTTACCTAATTATAAAAAATACTAGATTAGATTAGATTAGATCTTAAATATAATCATTATAGTACATTTTGTGACTGAATAATATTGTCCTTGGTAGTAATCGAAATACTCACATTTAAAAAAAACTAGGCAAATTTAGCGTTCCTCAAATTTAAGGCCTTAAAGGAGTTCCATTCCTGGTTTTATGAGTATGCCCAGCATAAACCACTCTCTACACAGTTTGACCACTATCAAAATTGTAGGTATCACGTAGGCATCCAATGATTTTATTTAAATATCATCGTCATGACATGAGCCGAACGCCATCTACTGCTGGACATAGGCTTCCCCCAATGATCGACACAATATTCTGAGCTTTTCCGTCGACATCCAGCGTAAATAGTCCCGCAACATTCACCAGAGTGTGGTCCATCTTGCCCAAACACTGCGTTTTCCAGCGCGTGGTCGTCATTCCAAAATTTCACGATCCCATCGATCGTTCTTTCTACAAACAATGTGCCCTTTACATAGGAACATAAAAGATGTCTCACGTAATAACTTGCCAAGTCCGGTCCGGTGCCGGCCGGCATTCGGTCACCGAGTTCTCGATACATTTAGCTCACGCGCCGGCCGGCTAACATCCATTAGAATTGCTTACGAATCAGAATGACAATTAAGCGGCGAAATATGTGACAAACACTTTAGTGAGTCGGGTTATATGTTCCGGCTATACTGTGATTCTTCCTTTAATGAGTCTCATATATTAGCGCCATATTTGTGTGTGAACCTCCAATACGATCTTCAGTGAACATAACTTATTTTTTGCAGATTCATGCCAGACGGAATTTATCTGAATGGAAGAGAACTAGGAGCCGCAAAATTAGCGAAGAAAATTAAATTGTTGATAGATAATCCAGACCAGTACAAAGAGTATTTCCGATGGAAAAACCATTATTCCTACCACAGAAGAAACGATAACCCAATGACTGATGACTATTGTGGTTTCTGCACACTCCTTAATAATGAGGAGATGGTGAAGAAGACGTCGGTTTACAAGAACTTTAGAGAATGGTGGAATGACAAGAACCGATGTTAAAGATAAAATGGCCAGCTGAGAAATTGCGTTATATTTCGAAGGCGCGTTATGTACGATTCCCACCGAACGGGCCGGGCCGAGTCACCTGCAGGTCGACCACGTAACGCATTGTACGTACGTTAGGTAGATCTAAATGACAATTTTTATATGGAAAAATGACAGTTGGATCTACCTAACGCGCGTTGGAAACGTTACGTGATTACCCCTCTGGTGCCGCATCCTAACGGATGCACGAGCATCCGGCGGTAGCCGACCGCGTCTTAAAAGAGTGCATTAGGCAATAGTCGAACGGAGCAGGTCAGATGCGACGACAGCCGAGCACAGCCGTCTACGTCCGCGAGGAGCCGATCGGGTCACATGTCCATTCAAATATGAAATTTAACGTCTGTATTTATAAAAGCTTCAAATTCCCTCGGAGCGCTCCGGCCCGGCCCGATGAGAATCGTACATTCGGACACATCCATTGTAATCACTCGAAAAATTACGCAATTGCCCTGCTGGACCGGGACTAAATCCGTGATATTTTACAGAAGATATTCCCATCTTGATGTGTCTATCTTAAAGAAAACAAAGTGAGAATATGTATAGTTTTTGATACATTAATTTGTATGATTAAAGAACACCGAATTAGTTATTTACTACAGTGCCGAAAATAGGAAATTCGCAACGAGTGGTGATAAATTAAAACACGACCGAAGGGAGTGTTTTAAATCGACACGGGTTGCGAATTACCTATTCGCACGTGTATCGTACAACGTTTTAGGGCCACATTACGGCGTCTTGCGAACGTTTTTCATACAAAATTGTGCGTTGCGTCGACGCGGCGTCGACGCAACGCACAATTTTGTATGAAAAACGTTCGCAAGACGCCGTAATGTGGGGGGGCCCTTACTGTACATATCGCAGCTTTAGAATTAAACCGTCATAACTCAAAAAACGTGAATTGTGGCAAATCGAGTTTAAAGTTAGAGCAATTGGTATGATTTACTTTTGAATATATTTTTTTTGTATGAAATTGTGTTAGATGGATATTTTATCATATCTATTACATAGATTATAGTGTCTATTTTTAGACTCTGTTACAAGTAAAACAATGTCAATGTGATAAGGTAGTAAATGGAGCTTGTAAAAAAACCTTAGCGACATATGCCGTTTTATGATGAAATAAAAATTCAAAATTAGTTTTAATAATGAAACAAGTCATAAAAATACGTTATTTTATAAATTTTATGAAACTAGCTTTGTCTCTAACTCGTGTTATTGCAGTATAATACTAAATATTGTAATTATTTATGCAGGGTATCTGGGAATATCACTATTTAGCAATAGTTAATGTAAAAATATGGAAATTGAAATGAAATTAACTTTGAATACGATGCCTCAATTTTCATAATCGAGAATGAAAAGGAAAGTAATTTACACTTTATCCGCGTAGCTATAAGTAGAGCTTGTATGTAAGAAATGAAATAGACATGAAGTGAGTATTTATTAATTATTTTAATGACTATAAGGCACTTTTTCCTTATAATAATCTTACAAAATTCTGCTTCATCAGCCTTAATAAAATCACAATAAAGAGATCAAGATACATTCTTATCAGCTTATATTTATTTCTTAAAATAATTATCAACTTGACGATACGATTAATTTTACATCGAGATCGATCAACGCACTTTTCCTTATAATATCATCATGTAACTAAAATACTGACGGCATCAATTGACTTTCTTATCTAAATAAAGTAAACAGAAACACAGAACAAAAACGAAATGTAAGTGTAAAGTAATACGCTTTATTATATGCTCTTGGATTTTCAGCGTTTGTATACCTGTATTTAGGTTGAACGTCTACCATGCAGGAGCCAATGAAAACTCTTTGTTTCTGTAAATCCGCCAACTTCCAAAAAGCATCAAATAGCTGTAAACGCGACTCCTCATTAATATTCTCTGGACATTTGAGTCTACACCTGCCAGTACATGGATCTTTGATACTTCGTCCGGGAAAGGCTTTCGCCATCGCAGACAGTGACGTATACGGTTGGCCACTGTTTCTTAGCAGCTTTATTTTATTTTGTTTCCAGCTTTGGGGGTTGCGACCTTTTTTCCTACCCTTTTTTACAGCGGCATCTTGCTGGGGTAACGAATTATCAGAAGTTGAAGAACTGTCTGAATCGGATGAACTGGAACTAGAACTAGACGAACTGGAACTCGACCGAGATGAAGACCTGCTTGAAGATGAATCTGGTACAACTTTCTGATGGTGTCGCTGTTTTACCTTTTTAGTGTAGGTTGGGTCTGAGTCGCTAAGGTCTACATCACTTTCCCCAGAATTGACGGGAGACAAGACATAATTTGGCCCAGGTACCTCGTCTCTCATTTGGGAATCCCGGCGTTGTCGGCTGAGTAGACCCGGATTTAAATCAATCACTTGATCGCCAGAAGAATTTTCCACTACATCCTCGTCTTCTCCACTGTGATTGATATTTGACTGTAATAAATGGTAGGTTAAATTTTAAAAATGATACGAAAATAAATAAGAATAGGTACACGTAATATTAATAGATCGAAAACAATTTGATACAGTATGCGAATAAAAATAAAATGACATTATTTATAAACAATGTTTTTGGCTACCTACTTACTAAGTCTTTAAAGTTTAACTCAAAATTGTTTGCAGGATTTCCGGAATCTATATTTTCATTGTTAATTGTTTTACCACATTTTGCTGGCGGTACCTGAAAACAAAATAAATAATGTAAACAAAATATCCACGAATTTTTTAAACAAAATTATACAGGGTGATTCAGGAGACGTGAGCAGGATCAACCCTACACATACAGTTAATGTTAATGGATCTTTTACCATCGTAATTAAGTTAAACGCCCACAGTTTTTTTTTACATTTTGTGTAAAAGTTTCATTCACAATAAATCATGGTCACCCTACACAACTAAAAAAAAATTCACGTTAATCTTACCAATGCTGGTACGACTGAGTAGCTTATAAACTATTGAATCCGTAGGGTTGATCCTGCTCATGTCTCCTGAATCACCCTGTATAACGATTGGTCTAGTTAATTAGAAGTAATTATGTAGGATAATATTATATTAATTTATTATAATATTACATTACCTCAATACTCTCATCAGCGACATCTTCTCTGTTTCTCTTTTTCACCGGGGCTCCAGCCAACCGCAGCATTTCTTTTATTCTTCGACTCATGCTAAAAAAAAATTGGCTTTATCAGTTGGTGGCCCATATTATCATGTGCAAACGAACTAAACTAAGATTATTATAACGATAAAAACCTACGGTAGGTACTAAATAGTAAACGTGGTCATCGTGCACATTGTACCTACATACATTCAAATCGCACTGATGAACACGTTTACTACGTACCTACGATAAGCGTGTACCTACATCGTCGGTGGGTGACTACTTAATGAAGAAAAATGGCTGTCATAGTTAATATTTTAAAGAAATAAACAGAAATAATTCTCAAAAACGGCGTGTTGTTGTCGAGAGAAACTACTTAACTCGAAATAAATAATAGTGTTCTACCGTTCCTTTTACAATAAAGCGTGTCATCTAGAAATACTACTCTAAATGTGTATTTTTGCTAGTACTAAACTGATTTATATCTAAATAGTTCAAAATATTTCGATGAGTATTATTACTTAAACGACATAACCCGAATTGCATCACTTACTTTCTTCAAACATTTTGCTCTAAAGTGAATCAACTCGAAATATGCCTATCTTGTAATGAAAGAACTCAAACAAACATACCTTAAATTTTATACAGCACAGCGATATCTCGTAATGTGCCCGAACAGCGACGTCCTGCTTATTTGCTTGTCGGATCATAACTGAAGTTAGCCACTTTAGCACACATTGAAACGCGTGATTTGGGTAAAAGTGAAACGCACTAAATCATGCTATCTCTCTTGTTTACGTTATTTTCGCGGGTCTGAGAAAGAGACCGGGTAAAGCTATCAGAATTAAAGCGTTTTAACACAAAAACTCAATTTTCGGCAATTTTGAGTTATGACGGTTTAATTCTAAAGCTGCGAATGGCTCTTTAAAGTTTCGACATATGCACGAAAAGTGCTCTTTTCCGCACTAGTGCGGGAAAGTAGCACTATATGTACTGTAAATTAATTTACTTTATACTATTGTTAATTCAAAGTATCGATATAAAATGTTATCAGCTACGTACCAAAGTGAACTAGACTGCAAAGGCTGTGATTAATTCTGCATTTAAGCGTTGGAGGCAATACAAACAAATCGTGAAAAATGTGTATTATTTTACCAAAAGGTCCATTCTGCTACTGGTGTTTTTTGTAATAAGAGGAAGTTCGGAGTTTAGCGGTCTGCAGTTTATAAAGAGGAAAAGTCTGTACTTTTCCGATTTACAATAATTAATGTAGATATTCCACAGACAACAGGTAATAAAAAAGTTAGTTTCTGTGTTATTCCAGTTGCCTATGATGTCATCAGGCGACGCCGGACAACAATACGCATAATGATTCTATTTCTTATGTCGCTATGAACTATGCTACACTTGGTTAGTAGGTATTGATGTAAGAACTAAGAATCATTGACATTCGTGCTGTTTACGGTCGATCATTTAACTCTATTAGAATAAAACGATTGTGTCCTACTTTTTCTGGACGCCATTTGAACCAGTTTTTAAAGTGGATCAAATATCTGCAAGGTACCAACTACAATAGGCAATAAGGTTTTTTTTCGATGCCATTCGAACCAGTTTTAGAGAGGAACAAATGTTTGTATCAACTATAATTAAAGTAGGTACATAAATAGACAAAAAAAAATAGTCAAAGATTTGTACTAATCACTGTATGGAAAATAAAGTAAATTACTGTTTTTGTCGTGAAATACGGTAATTTAGGTGCTTACCTTTTTTTTTTAAATAAAAATGTAAGTATCGTATTTGCAGAGTTAAATTTACTCTTAGACTATAAAAACATACACTTTATTCCAATAATTAGATGATTTACTATCCATATCAGGGCTGTTGCGGATGCGATTTTTTACGCCCGCGTAACCGGCTAGTTCTAACTGTATCATGGTCGGCCTTAACACGCGATAAGTGACAAGATAGGAGCGTCGTCTCGTTCTATCGAACGGTGTCAGCCAGTGACGGACGCTCTATCCTATCACTTATCGTGTGATAAGGCCGACCATGATAAGGGGTCAGGGGTGCGCACCATAGCGCGCAAAAACTCCTTTCCTCAGAGCTCTGAAGCGCATTGAGGCTGTGGTAGAGCTCTACCACAGCCTCAATGCGCTTCTTGCATCAGCACCGGATGTGGACGTCTTTGGAAGTTGTTGGGGAATTGTGTATCGTGAATGCTTAAGGTGCTGTGAGGTGTTATACAATGTGTATTGCTTATACTTGATCAAACGAAATGTGCGGATACTAGACAAAAAAATATCGATAAAAAAATAAAAATAAAAATTATATTTAAAAAATTAAGGCGTTTTAAATTTTTTTCTGATGAATATTTCCGAGTTTGGTTTTTAATTCATATCTTTGCGTCTAAACGGTGTAGTTTCTCAAAAGTAGTCTTGTTTTAAAGCTACAAAATGCAGCTAATCGACCAACCAAAAAATAATAACAATATCAAACATAAACCTACAAAAAAAAAGGTAATTAGTAGAAATTTGTGAAAAAGAACATTCTTTTTTTAAATTAGTGTCTGTAACTTTAAAACTAGCAGTTTGAGGTAGACTTTTTTGCACTTTTTTGGCTTTTTTTTTTTTTTTTTTGGTAGGCTTTTTTTTTTTTTTTTATTTTTTTTATCGATATTTTTTTGTCTAGTATCCGCACATTTCGTTTGATCAAGTATAAGCAATACACATTGTATACATGTAATCATTCTGTCAGATATTAAAATGACTATACAGTAGAATTATTTGGGGTTTACCACTGACAGATAGTTTGCCTTCATTTAATTTTCAACTTTAACCTCATACAAATTAAGTAGTTTACTAAATCGGTAGACGTGGGTAACAGTATTCTGAAAATTGCTTTATTTGTATGACATTAAAGTTGAAAATTATATGAAGGCAAACTATCTGTCAGTGGTTAACTAACAGTAATCGTACTGTACAGTCAGCATCATATGGTTAGTAGCAGCCAAAGTAGTCAAATATATCGGAACACGTCTTTATTACTATAGGAGTAAGGACGTGTTACGATATATTTGGCTACTTTGGCTGCTACTAACTATTTGATGCTGACTGTACCTATATCTGCTTCGTAATTCACAGTGATTTAGTTATTAACTGTTATGCTGTGTAATTATTTTAAATACATAATGAATAAATAAACAACGTCCATATGGCCCCACAGTATTCAAACACTGCGACTGATTTAGTCTTTGCAAACCTAACGCATAACCTGAGCGAATGCGACGAATCGTTAGATTATAGAAACAGAATGAAGATTCTTATTGACTAACTAGCTGCCGCGGCTCCGCCCGCGCATTAAAGAGCCCAGGCAGAGCCACAGGATAAAATATGGCGTCAAGTCTCTAGGAAATCGTATAAATCCATCTATCGCTCGAGTAATATAAAATAAAAAAATAAAATAAAATAAATATTTGGGAACAATCTTACACAAATCGACCTAGTCCTAAACTAAGCAAAGCTTGTACTATGGGTACTAGACGACATAACAAAGCGGAAAAAAAAATCGTGTTTACACTTTAGTAGGTAGACTATTTTCGGCCGCAATATTAGGCCGCGCTTATCCTAACAACACAGGCGGCGGTCCCAGAAAGTTCAAATCTCGGCAAGGGCATTAAATTTATTCGTGTAGTGAGGATAAAATTTCTTGCTGAATGGATGTTTCCTGTATTTTAGTATTGTTTTATTCATGTTTGTATGGTGTCTAGCTACCCGTTGTACAAGCTTTGCTTATGTAGTTTAGGATTAGGTCGAGTTGTGTGTGTAAGATCTTCAGTGCTTTATGTACTTTCCTTCATTATTTTATTATCCTTCGGTCAATCTAAACCATTTTGTGGACACAGGAAAATATTCAAGTAGCCTTGTTGCGGTTTCCGGCGTGTATAATAAAAAAATAAAAATAAATTGTAATACAATTAAATTGGCGTTTTTAAACAACATGCGGTTGGGCTTTTTGTTACGCAGTGGGCAAGGGAAGGTCAATTTAATATGGATTAATATTCATTTTCATTTCAGTAGGTACTTTAATATACCCTATACCTACCTCTACACTTACCTCCCCTACCTACCCTACCTCTTTACAACTGGCTCGATGCTGGGACTATGTATATTTTTTTCATGATTATACATACATTATACAACGTGTTCCCGCCAATTTCCGTTAATTGAAAGGGGGCATAGCTTAGGTCAAATAAAGGTAATTTCTCCAAGACACCAGTATCTTAACTCTTACTGTTAGCAAGATATTCAACATTTTAATTTAATCAGTTATGCAACTTTAACTAGTGTAAACGGTTTTTTGACGTGCATGTCATGTGATGTCATTTGAACATTATCACATTTGACACTAACTTTTCATTAACTCTTAAGACCCTTGTACAATAACCGTTAATGCTAAATTTAATTATTTTGTATGAAAATCGAAACAAAAACTTTTTTTTTTTGAAAAACTAATTATGCTACTTTGTTTCGGTGAATGGACTCTGCAATATGCCGAAGTTCAAGGAAATTCAGAAAAACACCCTGTATAGATTATAAATTACAAAAACAAAACTTGTATTGCTGTTTGACCTCAACATATCCCAATAGTCCGTAAGCCTGCTTCAAAAATGCCTACGTCTCATGTCATCACGATAAAATGGCACATGGTCGCAAAACCACCTAAATTGGCCGAAGGTTTGAGAAAATCCTTCACTTCCGGTCAACATTTCCTGGGTATATTTACGTCATGTGACATGCTAATATGGTATTTGTAGGGATTAGGTACTTTGTGACGTCACAATCAAACAACGCCCTTGTTGTTAGTTTTTATGAACTTAAAAATCTTAGAATGGCAAACATAAATGAAAGATTTGGTACTTTCCGAATAATTTCGTAATGTTTATCTGTTGCAATTTATTTTCACTGTTGTCGAATACCACTATTTTGACAGACAGATCACCTCCATCATCAAAAGCCAGTGTTACTTTGTTATGTTGAAATTAGACCATATCATAAGTTCCCATATCAGGATCGCGAGCTATCAAGCGAGAATGGAAACGCTCACGCTTGTATGTAGGTGAGTCCTAGGCAACGCCAAAAGTTTATGTTGGAGCGCCGCATCGCACACGCTGCTACCGCGCCTCGTATACAAACTGAGGTAATAGCATACAACGTTGCGAACCGTCGCTCCGCATGCCGCAGTCAGATTGGGCGGCAATGTGATGAGCGCCATAAACATAAGAAAAGTTTTAAACAACGTGTCCACATACTATATAGTACATGACAGCCATTTTGTGAATAATCTCTTGTATCCCCCAATATCCCCAGTTTTTCCACGAATAAGCTGAACAATACCCTGAATTGGAAGCCGAGTTCGCTTCGGATCTTTTGAATAAATAATATTTTACTAGGGATGGCGGAACAACCTCGTTATGTAAAGGTACCTACTGAACATTGTTTACTTATTGAGGAAAATCATACTATAGTTTGTTTCACTTAATATGCTGAAAATGCACGCAACTTCATTTGTTTTTAAAATACGAATTAAGGAAAATATAACAAAGAGGCTTCATAAAACTGACCGAAATGTGGCACGTGGCACGTGGAATAAGTACTGGAGTAGCTACTGTATGTTGTTCTATTGTTTATGCGCAATTGTTTTACAACCCTACTTGAAGTTAACCATTAAACAATGTGATGTTATAGTTGGTTTTAAGTACTTTTCGTCATATTAAATCAAATAAATCTGGAAGAGATCCCTTACAGGGATAAGTTCGCCTTTGTACCGATTTTTATTTTTTTTGTCTGTATTTTTACCTGTGTCTTGTGTACAATAAAGTATTTACATACATACATACATACATAAATTATACTAGCACAGCCGTTAGTCGGGAGCTCTCCTAATAGTTCAAATATTAAATATGACACTGAGCTAACAATATCGCTAACAAAACCAAGATAAGGAGGACTGATAAGTCAGACCATTCAACATTATACATATTATGTACACCATTCAATAACATGACATCTTATGACATACTACGTAAAAACTATAATTGAAGGAAGGAGAGGCAGGGGAAGACCCAGACGTGTGTTTATGACCAAGCTAAAGGGAAAATTAATGTAATGTCGTATCAAGTGGCAGAGACAAGAACAGAGTGGCGATTATTCCACTGACAAGAGCCCGGCTCTTAAGTTTATGATGATGATTAAGGCTTAATGGGACGAGGGAGCGAAACGAACGAAGTGCTTCAGCTTGGGCCGAAAATAGTTTGTATGTTCAGATGTCTGGATGTCCCCCTTTCCCGCTGTTCTCCTCTATACTAGAATACTTTTTATCTCCGCAATCATCCCCTGAAATGGGGGCGAAAGTTTTTATGGCGCTATGATACTCGTATATATAAACGAGTTCCACGCGGACGAAGTCGCGGGCAGAAGCTAGTAACTAGTCAAGATAATATCAACACCAAAAATTACAAAAAACTCCGTAGCACAACAACACATAAATAACTTTTTTCCATTACGCCCTTTGGCACAGCCCTATCGGACAATAGGGCTCGGATAAGGGATAAGCAGGGCCCATGAGGATCCACCCTGAGATTAAGATCAAACGAGAGGTTTTCATAATGGGGCAATTTCGACATTATTGTACTGTGAAACATTCAATATTTGAAATGAAAGAGTTTTCATGTGTTGCCAGCCTTTTTAACCAACTTCAAAAAAGGAGGAGGCAATTGAGAATTGAGGAGGGGGAGGAATTGAGAGCAATTCGACCGTTTTTTTTTACAGTAAACTAATTGTGCCTGTCACCAAAATCAACTCTGGTTTTAAAATTATGTAGGTACCTACCTACTGTATTAGTTATTTTTTTGAGGAATTTTAGTGTATTGTGACTGTTATGGGAGACTAGACTATGTTCGGCGTCACGAGTGGAAACCCGGAGAAAATTAACTTTCCTGGTAATGTGATTCAGCTTAGCTACGTGTATGCCTATACCATATAACATTCGATTTTTTATGGACAAATTTGTCGTTTATCTATGACAGTGTGTTTCAGTCTTTTTCATTGCGCGACTCCCTTAGTACAAGTACTTAGTCTGACCATTCGATGACGGTAGTAATTTTTTAGGCGGGGAGGGTCCATTTAAGGAATTAACAGAATGATAAAAACGATGACAAGCCCTAAGGGTATATATCGATTTATCCCCCCCCGTCAACCCCCATCTTATTAATCTGGTTGAAACAAACAATCAAATCAATTAATTAATGTAAAAATTGTGCTCGTTTAATAGTAGGTAAATAGTACATCGTATTGATATTTAGTTGGTGGCCTTTAGGTTATTCCAATGACGTAACTACACGCAGTATCTGCGTGTAAACTACCTACAACAGCTTTAATGGAATGGATACATAGTCATTAAAGTATTACTGAGGGACGATTTACAAACAACGCCGCTTATAGATAGACCTGCGTTTAGCACAAATTAAATAATAGTAACTAGGTACTTCATTACATCCAGATGGTCGTCTGTCTAACAATAACGACATATTTTGTCAGCTAAATGATTCTAATCATGGCATCCCGCTCGCACGCGCTCGTCGCATAGTACGTACTTTTTTGTTCCTGGCGCGATTGGGTGTATCGATATCTAAAAGATGTGCGAAAGCCGAGTTTAGCCGAAGCGACACGAGGAAAGCCTAGTTTTAGTATTGACTGTCAATACTCTTAAGAGGATTTTACTTCATTCGAATTTAAGCCATCTCACGTTGATATAAAGTGCTAATGTCATACACTAGTGCAACGTCGAGGACTAGGGCGTTTACTTTACCGATTTCATAACCGATATCGTTTGATAAAGTTATAGGGACAGAGATACATTTCCAAATTTATAAAACATCTCACATAAAATCTGCAATATATCGTAACTACCATTGGCAAACTAGAAAGAGTAGAGTCGATTTTCTGTTTTCACGTCGCATCGCCACGCTGTTGTATCCTGTTATGTTAGTCAATTAGATTACAAATTACAACTCGCCTGTTCATTGGGTAAAACTCGTATGAATGCCAGTTTCTTCCATTTGGTTTGTCTCAGCTCCAGGACAAAATATGAATTGGTTATATTAATTTATGATAGCGTGTTTTCTGTTAATTTTATTTTAAAATATTATTCTGATTCTATGGTTTATTCAAGTATATTACAAAATCCCGTGTGAGTGATTTATCTTGAATATTAAAAAGCAAATAGGTATTAATTTACCAAAAAAAAGATAATGCATTAATATTTTTTTTGACTTTTGAGTAGGTAGCTAATTAAGTTATAATTGGTTTGATGCCTGATATTTTGATAGATTTTGCCTCCAGAGAATTATTTAAATGATGAAATATCCGTTACACGAAAAAAATCAACCTTTATAAATTATTTCCAGTAGTTTTTTCCATAATGAGTGCACTATTACTTCCGACTGGATACTATTATTTACATGATAAATCTGTGATCTCCGCCTATGTACCTCCTGGAAATAAGAGTGATTATACTGATTATATACATGTGTGTACGTACCTACATAGGTATGACAAATGGCACCAGATGACCAGACGCATCGAGCAAACTCTTTAAGCTGACGGCATTATTGTATATGTATTTAATTATTTAGAAACATGACAAAAGTCAGGTTTGGAAGGTCAGATTTCTTTCGTAAAACTTATGCCAAATCTTGGGATAAGGTGTCAAAGGGACCCCGGGCTCCTTTACAAACCGGGAATACGCTAGGAAGATGATGATTACAAAAATCATACCAACAAGACTTGTTTTCGTTCCTCATACAACTATGAACCTTACTGCAATCAACATAAATGGACCAATCGAACCGGAATGTGGCGAACCAGGAGCGGCCGGTGGCCAGTTGTAGCCGCGAGAACAAAAGAAGGTGATTAGAGAAGCCGATAAAAAGAAGTTCAAGTGCACGTTTTAACGCAATTTAGATTTCATTACTTAAACAACTCGCTTCAAAACATTGTGTTTACTTGCTGTTATACGAAACTGATACGTATAGTGAATTTACGAAAATAACTACGGCGGATCAATTGATGACCGTCTTACAAGATACGGCAAGTTTACTACGGAAAAGTCAAGTTAATTTGAAGAAACGCCCCAGCCCCCAAGTCACGACTAACAAGAGGTTACATTGAGGCGAGGTCAATTTGCAAACAAGAATACTGGGCGACATTTAAACAGACACGTGAAGAGTTAATAAAGGTTATTGCTTGTGCAGAGGTGCTTAAGTAACATAAGGCTAGGTTATAGGTACGCCACGGGAAGCTGTGACGCAATATTTCATAAATGAAGATTATTTCATTTACGAAGATTTGTACCTAAACATAGAAAGGTTACCTTAACGATTTGTTAAACAACACACAGCAGATCAACCCCGTTACAATTAATGCGGATAATTAGGGAAGTTGCCACGAATTAATCTTCCCGTTTTTATGGTAGATATGAACCATGGCCAGTCTTTAAAGACCTGCAAGAAGAATCGTGCATAACTACACATCGCTTAGTAATGTATAAAAGTTGCATTATTTGAAAACCAGTGTATCCGGCGAGGCAGAGGCGATACTAAAACACGTTCAAGTTTTGGAAAGTAATTACGCACAAGCACATTCTTCAAAAGCGCTACGGGGATAAAAGGTTAATTGTCAATTCTATATTAAAGAGATTAGGAAATTAAGAACTCAGTCGGCCACGCAATTAAAATCATTTTTGGACACTATATAACGGAATGTTTGAACCTCCTGGGATCCTATTATCATGTTTCTGGTAGTGCAGAAATTTAACTTGGAGTCACATAAGGTTTGGGAGGACTATGCTCACAAGGATAATTTTGAGGAATGACTTAAGTGGACAGACTTCGTCAAATTTCTCGAGGTCAGAGTTTAGGGCATTAGATCTCATCACCGCTACTTCATCTACATAGGCCCCGCGCGAGAGAATTACTATGAAAGAACGCTCGTTCCGTGCCACCGATCTCATCTTTGCGCGTGCTTGTATATTCTGTGCGTGCGCTCTTGCGCGGCTGTATGTGTGCTAGAGTCTGACTAGTAAAAGATGAGCCTGAGATTTATTTAACACTTTTTATATGGCAACAGTAATATCATTGTCAAATGTATCCATCGCCTTAAATTAGTAAGATGTCCTAATCTTGATACTTGATATGGCAACTAAGAAAGTAGCTGTTATATAATAAATAGGATGGTTTTTGCTTTTTGAGGTTTTGGCTTACCTACAGCTAATATTATCCACATTGAAGAATACCATTGAAAAGCTGAATTATTATACGTCTCGTCAGAATGAAGTATAAAGGTGGTTCAATCTCCATACAAAACGTTATTTGACATTCGCAGGCTGACGGCGTGTTTTTTTAAGAAACTCGCATGTAACTAACTTTCATAAATTGCCTTACCATTTGCGCGAAATTCCCTCTTTTCTTGAATAACTTTTTTTTTTAAGTATTCTAGTCTATACAAGTTTATTCAAGGAAAGGGGGAATTTCGCGCAAATGGAAAGCCAATTTGTGAAAGTTATTCACATAAGTTTCTTAAAAAATCACGCCGTTAGCCTGCGAATGTCAAATAACGTTTTGTATGGAAATCGAACCAACTGAGTTTAATTTCATTTACTTTTATTTCCTTCTGCTTGATCAGTTGCATTGTGTGATTTGACGAAAAAATATAATTGTTCATCATTATTATTTTATCGTGTTATACATGGTGTTGCAACTTTCATTAGACAAGCTTTATAAGCAGGGTTGATTGGTGTGGCAGTGATAGTGTGGTTGTCGTTCCAGCGGCGCTACCACGAACTTCGAAAGTCGAAGTTCGTTATACATGCATCTCTGTCACTCGAGTAAGGGAGTGCGATAGAGATGGACATACCCGAACTTCGACTTTCGAAGTTCGTGGTAGCGCCGCAGTTTCTGTATGGGAGAATGACAGTGAGTTGTTCTAAAGTGCGTTCAAAAAGTTACGTGATTACCCCTCAGGTATCACAACTTACTAGACAAAACACGATAATACAAGATTGCATAAATTTTTAACCGACTTCAAAAAAAAGGAGGAGGTTCTCAATTCGGTTGTTTTTTTTTTTTCAAATGTTTGTTACCCCAGAACTCTGTCATTGATAAGCCGATTCGTATTTTTTTTTTGTGCGTATATGCTTCCAGGTGGGTCCCATTAAAAAAATAATCAGTTGGATGATGGGGTCCATGAGGAATTGAGGGAACTCCTCAATTATATTAGGCACGCGTGTAGTGATTTTGGTATTTTCTATAATAACTCGTGTATTTACACTGGTTCACTAATGTTTCACCAAAAAATTATTGACAAATGGTCATTTGACAAACAACGTTTCACCAAATGATCATTTGGCAAACGAGACATTTGACAAAAGTATCACCTCACAAAAACTCACTTAGCAAATGATCAATTAGCAAACACTACACTTGGTAAATGGGTTAAGTAATAAAATGCCAATTGACCTTTTATCATTTCAACGTATAATATGATTCGCAAATTAAGCATTTGTCCAAATGTCATTTGACAATATGTTATTTCATAAAAAGTACTTCTTTTTCAAACATTACGATTTAGTCTGTTGGGTAATTTATTCCGCTACCCTCTTATCGCCGTGAGAATGAATTTGTTGCACTGACATTTGAAGATAAATGCATTATTGTGTATCATTTGATGTGTACACGTCGACATTTTAAACGCAGTTGTTAGTTGTTCTTATTGCAAAATGAGTGATGAGGTTGTGTGCCAAGTGTTTAAATCTACCAGAAATGGAATGAAACTTTACTTTGACGGTTATACGTATAACAAAGTATCAACAAACAAAAGAACTTATTATTGGGCGTGTGAGATGAAAAATGATCAAATATATCAGTGCAAAGGGATGTTGAGAACTACGTTAAATGAGAGGGACGAGCATATTTTATTAAAAGAGGCTAAAAATCATAGTCATGAACCAGATCCGATGCGTAAAAAAGTTGCAGATTTTCGCAAGAAATTGAAAGATGATCAAAGTACGAGTACAAAATTGTGTAAAATATTGAACGACTCCAAAAGCGAAACTGATTCTGAAATTACAGAATCCTTACCATCCACGTCTGCTTTAAAACAGAGCATGTATCGTGCAAAACGCAAACTGCATGGAGAATTTAATATAGATGAATCAATAACACAAATCAAAGGTCAAAATTTCGTAAGATCGTAAATTTGATAACAAGATAATTATAATGATGTCAACATTGAAACATGTAACCATTCTGAGTAAATCAGACTATTGGATTCTGGATGGCACTTTCAAAGTAGTGCCCAGTATTTTTACCCAGTTATATACAATACACGGAAATATATTTTCAGACGACAAAAAAACATTTCCACTAGTATTTTATCTTTGTTCTCACAAAGATAAAAGAACATATGACATGATGTTTGAAATGCTAATGGAATATGGGGCAGAAAACAACATTGTCATCAAGCCAAAAGTATGCATCTTAGATTTTGAAAAAGCCGCCATCTCAAGTTTGCGGTCAAATTTTGAAGAACTAATTGTGCATGGTTGCAACTTTCATTTGGGGCAGATTATTTACAGGTAAGTTACAAGATTAGATAAGTATCAGCAAAAAATAGTCGATTCTGGCGCTTCGCCGGCAGCTGCCGCGGCACGCTCGCTTCGCTCGCTCGGCTCGCGCGTAAGTTCGCAGTTCAACCTAACACTCCTCCTCGCTTCGCTCGTCGTCGTACCTAACGGTTTTTTCCATGTTTACTTTTACGTGACGCATAGTATGCCTAGGTTTTTTCCATTGTGACTAGATGTAATATATTAACTAATACTTATATATACTCCTTTCAGAAAAGTCCAGAGTAGTGGCTTCGCAAAAAAGTACGCACAAGATGGACATTTCAACAAGGATATCAAATGTCTACTGACGCTTAGCTATCTGAAGGAGACGGACATTCCGCAATATTTTGAAAAATATTTTGAATCACTGACTGACGAAGATAGCAAAACAATTGCGTATTGGTTCAAAGAAAACTATGTGAGTGGGACTGGTAATGGGCCAGCCAAATATAGTCCAGGATTTTGGAGTTGTAATGAAAATACCTAGAACTTCGAACTCCGCTGAAGCGTGGCATCATAAAATTTATCAAATTATTGACAAACATCATCCGGGGGTGTATTTTTTAATTAAAGAACTAATAAAATAAACTATAAGCAACGAGAGTGCAATTGAACAAAAAATGACAGGTGCTCCTCCAGAAAAAAAGAAAAAAAAATACGTCTCCAAGCATGAACGGATTGATAGAATATTAATGTTGAAAGACAATTATTCAGAAGCAAAATTATTAAAATCGATTTCTAGTAATTTAATATTATAAATGACAATAGTATTAATCTTTAAAAAAATAAAAGATTAAAAAAAAAAAAAAAAAAAAAAGCAAAGGAAAGGTGAAGGTGAGGTGGTGGTGAAGGTTAATTATTATCGAAATAATGTGTATTTATTTGACCCAGACCATATCTATTATGAGATTTATTAATAAACGAACCACTTGTCAAATAATGCATTGTACCGAACGTTTTTAGACCAATAGTAGTTTTGTCTGATAACTCAGTTGCTAAATGTTCATTTAGCCAAATCATTAAAAAAAAAAAAATAATAATAATAATTAATAAATAATTTATAAAATGTAAATTTAACTGTAGATCATTTGGAAAAGTGAGTCATTTGTAAAATGACTAGTAGTAAAATGATCAATTGGCGAAACATTTTTTTGCAAAACGTTTGTCAAGTGTAATTTTGCCAAATGACTTTTGGTCAAACGGCAGGACACCATTTACACTACTACTACACGGGGTACTAAATTGAAGTCGGTTAAAACTTTGTTTTTAAAGTAAATTATCGTATAAAATGTTACCTACCTGCACAAATTATTTGCTATCAAGTCAATATTTCCATTACCGAGCGCCTGCAAGATCAACGCAGAATACAAACGGTGAAGATGGTTCACAATTAGAACTTGAAGTCGTTTCTTGCAGGTCTTAGGATCTTAAACGATAAGATTTCCGGAAAACGTTTTTTTCATAAGGTTTTTCGTGAGTGTGTTGCTGTGTTGTTACAATATTCTGTTTGAAAACCGATTGTTACTTTGATGCGTAACAAATTATACCACATGTATTGTTTTGTCTTCACAAAATCAAATGTAGTAACGGACCGGCCACACCAGATGGACTCCCTCATTTTACCTACAAACGTTTCACCGAATACTTTGTTTCATCGAATTTTCATTCCATCGTTTTTTTCTCTCAGAAATCGTTAACTATTTAGGTAAAGCGAAAAGGTAAGTGTGTAGAACCCACTAGGTTAGGTTAGGTTTATTTTACAACAATCCAGTAAAGTTTTGTTTCTGAAAAAATATGTTTTCGATGAAATGTAAATTGAAGAAGACTGAAGACCACCAGAATTCTGAACACTACCGCTGCGGGCTGTGAGCTGCTCTTTTGCTCGACATGAGGCGAACATACGGTTTCGTAAAATTCATATGGCTACCTTCAGGCTTTATCATTAAGTTGGGTCCTTGCAGCATAAGAACTAATGCAATAAAATTTGGTTTACCCTTATCTTGAAGGAGAAGGCTATCCTCTCGTGGGTTACCAAAATGTACGAAATATGAAAAGGGCTGATCCTAGACACTTTTAAATGTATGATGATTGTGCTTTTTCCCTCATGTTAGCACCAAAAGTGTTTGAGATTAGGCGGTCTTCTCATGGTACCTCCAATAATATTTGAAATATAACGCTCCCCTCGTGGGATGCCAAAGATGTTGACGATACTTAGGGTTCCTGAAGGCTCCGTCCTGGATCACCGATAATGATGGCTGTTGTCACCCTGCCTCCCTGGCTGCTTGGATATAGAATCTGGGCCACCACCCGCCGACAGCCGCTGCCCGGCGCACGAGTCGCGGGAATGAATTTGGAGTTTTGAATAAAACCAATATGTACCTACAGGCGACCCCAGGGCTGGCGCTTACCTCTCTCAAAGAATCGCCCTGGCGATACAGAGAGATAACGCAGTGGCACAAGAGCATCTCCTCGACGGGGTGTTCTTTTTATAATATGCATTTTTACTTCGTTATAATTTAGTTTAGTTTTATTTTCTTGATTTAGTTCTATCATATTTGTATAATGTATTTTTATGATGTAATTATATGTACCTTCACTTTTCTAATTGAACTGTACCACACGAGTTTGATTAAACTATATTTTATTAAATATCTCGCTCGGAAAAGTAATGGTAGATGTCATCTTGATTTTCTTAGGTTTCAGCTCTTCTCGCCTGGTGGCGCGGGTGTCGGGCGTTGTGTGAATGAGTGAATTGACATTTGTCAGCGCGCCCAAATTTGATTCATGAATCATGATTATTAAATACCGATTTAAATAAAACATCTTCTTTTTGCGTGATCACTTTACTTTTACCGGCAAACGTTTCGCCGAACTTTAATTTCATCGAAAACAATTTTCAATCGAAAGCTCACCGAATTTTAATTTCATCGAAAACAATTTTCAATCGAAAGCTCACAGGCCGGCGGTAGTGTTCAGAATTCTTGTGACGTGTGACGTGTGTGAAAAAATCGTGGTACGAGTAGTAGTAGTACATATAATGAATTTAAAAGGAAAACTATCACGGCTTAGTAGGCATTTAGTAGGCATAACAAGTTACTAAGTAATAGTCGACCAACTTCTTAACGCCGTATACTTAGAAAGGTTAAATACATATCTCTCACTACTACTTCAATATAAAAACACAATAACAAATACAACAGAGGTACCCATCACACTGGCCGCGTTACCAGAAAGGTCAAATTGATATAATTTTTGAAATGGATGATTAATTCCGGAGATTAGTTCCGGTAACCCTTTACCTATAAACTTACAACCGCACAGAGTTTTCCTCTAGTTATGTTATTAGTATAGATAGAAGAACTTGTCTTTCCTTTGTTTAATTTAATTTTATTTCTTATGCATAACTTAATCGACAAAAAAAAAACTTATAATGATTGAACCTGCTTACATAATTTATCGAGAATCGGTTAGGAAATGCGACCTGTATTGAGGAGTTTGCTCAAGCTGAAACGGAGAATTTCTTTCGCTTCGCTCGCTCGTTCAATAATGATATTTTAAAATAAATAATCTTGTTCCAAAAATTATGATTTCGCGAGTGAACTGTCTGTACCCTTTTATTGCGTGGATGTTGATGATGCAAATTGCAGCCGTATGCGACGTTATCGGCGCCCCCAGAAGCCTTTAATTAAAACTAACTGTGTTACATACACGCTAACACCCCTAAGTTGTCAGGCACTGGGCGGCTACCCGGTGTTGGTAGTTTGTACAAGTTATCTTTAACAATATTGGGTGATCTTCAGGCTAGCGATCCACTAGGGGCCCATGTCCCGGAACATAATGTCGGCACACCGACGTCGGGCGCAGTAGCGCAACGTTGCCATTATGAAATCCTATGTCTGTGCCGTTCTGTAAGGTAGGTACTTTCTTAGTTAGCCTGATGTGAGTGGCAAAAATGGTAAAAGAAGGGTGTTCACGATCTAGCGGCGCCTGCGAGTTGGAAACGATAACGCAGGTTAAGCAAAGATGGCAGCGGTCAGTCTTTGGATGGGAGACCACCTGATGTTTGAGTTAATATAAACGAGTCCTTCCATGCGTTGGAAGGCACGCTAAGCAGTTGATCTCGGCTGCTGTCTATGACAGTAGCCGTTAAGCCGAGTTAGAGGCCTTCGGGCGGCTTAAGAACTTCTAACAGTCGAGTTGCCCACTCACTTAGCAAAGGGGGGACAACTGTTACTCGCGTCCGCAAGAGCAACCTACCACAACCCTGCACGTGTCCCCTGGGTGGTACTAAAGAGTGACAAACTTTAAAGGCCAAAATTATGTATGCCATACGATAAAAAAAAAAATGGCAAAAAGCGTATAGTATACGGCTATACCTGCCTGATAGTAAACAGAGATAGCAGGACGCTTGTGGTTTCGGCGGAGTCTCCACTGTGTTAACAGCTACAGACAAATGCAACTAGGGTTGCCAGGTGTCCCCGGCTTTAGCCGCACATGTTTGGCTTTTTAGGGCCGTGTCCGGCCAAATATTCACTCGTCCGGCCTGTCTGGCTTTTGTTAGGCTTTTTGCCTGGCGGCCGCGTAACCCGCGCGAGTTAAAACTTGAGCGTTAATTACATTTTTAAGTTTTTTGAGAATGTGTAGTAATGTAATTAACGAATAAACAATTAAAATAAGTAAGCAAATACTTTTGATATGCATCAAATCGTCGTTTTTCCTGACTTTCATCCCCTTTTTACTTTTCACTACCTTAAGAGATGATTTTTCGGAATAAAATCTAACTTATCATCTACTCCGTACTAAAATTCATTCAAAACGGTACGATTGTTTCGGCGTGAAAAGTGAATAGATAGACAGACAGGGTTAGTTTTGCATTTATAGTGCTATACTATGATTATTATGAATGGTCCGGCTTTTAGAACGTAATGTCCGGCTTTGAAAATGCTATAATTAGCGCAAAAAAGGTCCGTCCGGCCTTTAGGGTAAAATGTTCGGCTTAATTAAGTGCCGAGTCCGGCTTTTGTATTTTTCCACCTGGCAACCCTAAATGCAACGGGCATACCATGGTTGACCCTTTATCATTTTATCGCTGTCGATAAAACATACGCCACGTTCTGACAACTATGCGAGTGCGAGAGTGAAGGTTTGCTTATATGATAAAATGTAAACCAGCTACGGCCGCAGGCCCCCCGGTCTCAAAATGGCGCGGCGCATCTGTGCTCTCACCACCAGAGACGGTACCCTACCTACTGCGACCGACTTTTACTGTACACTCCATGTGAGCAGTCTCCGTTACTAAACTTGCAAAGTAAGATATCCGTGATTGCCTTTAGGTACGTAAGTATTAAGTCTAATTAGCAATTTACGATCTTGACCTTGGTCGAGATTGCCGTCATATACGATTATAACGTCAATATCGCATTCCTATCGCAGCGTCAATTCATTATGTAGTATTTGTGTGCAACACTTATACAAGCAACCGATTCTATAGTTCATTTTATTATATTGATAAACAATTTTTGAAATGGGATGAATAGTTTCGGAAATTACCCATTACATACAAACTTACAAAGCTACAATCTCACAGACTTCCTCTTTATAATATTCGTATATCTATAATAATATTATTGTATTGATTATATTGCTAGCAACCAATCACTGTGATATGGCATCTTTAAATAAACGCAGCAATGGCCAGAACTGGCATTGAATATAAAATTACATGTAGGAACTCTGGCTACCGCTTTTAGTTAAATACTCGTATGTACCTAGTACTTAACACTACACACATGTATAGTTTGTTTTAGTTTGGATGACGAAGATAATTTAAAACCAACCATTACCGATATCTATTGTCATTGTTTTCTTAACACAATACAACAAACAGTCGCTACTCCAGGCCCCGTATCATGGTCGGCCTTATCACGCGATAAGTGACAAGATAGAGCGTCCGTCACAGGCTGACACCGTTCGATAGAACGAGACTGACGCTCTATCTTGTCACTTATCGCGTGATAAGGCCGACCATGATACGGAGCCAGTAGGCACACGTGCCACACGTCGGTCAGTTTTATGACGTGTCTTTAATATGTTTTTCTTTCATATTTAGCAGCACTACGTTTCCAGGATTTGCTCTTGATGATCGATATACTTGGAAGATGCATGTGTTTAAAGTTTGCTCCAAAGTTAATAGATTTGTATATGTTTTATGGAAATTGACACGTATAACTGATATGAAAACAGATTTAATGGCATATCATGCTTTTGTGGTATCTAATTTAAGATACGGTATTTTGATTTGGGGAAATTCGTCACATGTCAGTTGAACCCTGATAGCACAAAAACAATGCATTAGAGCAATATGCAACATACTTCGAAGAACATCTTTTAAAAGTTATTTTACAAGCTTTTATCTAGTTTTACCTGTCTGCTAGGTGAAACTAAACAAAAGCTTGTAAAATAAGTGTAATCAAATCTTACAAGTTTTTGACCCACTTCCCGGAGACTGATTGAGCTGGAATTTTGGGTAGGTATAAGTATAGTTTGGATGACAATTCAATATTATGGTACCATCGACACTATCGGCAGCATATTGGCAATTAAATGCTTTTACAATCTCAATGAATATTTCTTATAGGTCTACTTACAAATTACAAACGATTAAGTAAGTTTAATTTTAAGTTCAAATATTGTACGTCCGAAATGGGCAAACTGTTGATACCTTTTAATGTATGACATGAGATCTTATGTACACAGTTTTGACAATAAATGATATCTGAATCTGAATCGAACTGATCTGATGATGGAGACAGAAGGTGGCCATGGGAATTCAGTACTTAACCGACGTAATCCCGTGGAGTTTGGGCTCGTTAGAATCGTCTCAATGAGTAGTTGATGATGGTATACAGAAAAGTACAGTCAAAACTTGTACGAATAATTAAATTTTTGTCA
This sequence comes from Epinotia ramella, assembly GCA_947578815.1. Taxonomy (NCBI): domain Eukaryota; kingdom Metazoa; phylum Arthropoda; class Insecta; order Lepidoptera; family Tortricidae; genus Epinotia; species Epinotia ramella. The sequence continues at coordinate 8,117,175 of OX388211.1, read as the reverse complement.
GAAACTTTTGTAAACTGAAGTTATTAACGGCACTCAATTTTAATACTAGATAGGCTAGTACTCCCTAATTATGCATAGTCATGAGATTAATTAATAGTTATTTACGATGCAAGTGCCGAAAATAGGAAATTATCCACGAGTGGAGATAAATTAAAACACGACCGAAGAGAGTGTTTTAAATCGACAAGAGTTGCGAATTACCTATTCGCACGTGTATCGTACAACGTTTTACTGTACATATGGCTCTTTAAAGTTTCGACATATATGCAGGGAAAGTGCTCTATTCCGCACTAGTGCGGGAAAGTAGCACCATTAAATTTTTGTCAGAAACTTTTGTAAACTGAAGTTATTAACGGCACTCAATTTTAATACTAGATAGGCTAGTACTCCCTAATATGCATAGTCATGAGATTAATTAATAGTTATTTACGATGCAAGTGCCGAAAATAGGAAATTCTCAACGAGTGGAGATAAATTAAAACACGACCGAAGAAAGTGTTTTAAATCGACAAGAGTTGCGAATTACCTATTCGCACGTGTATCGTACAACGTTTTACTGTACATATGGCTCTTTAAAGTTTCGACATATGCAGGGAAAGTGCTCTATTCCGCACTAGTGCGGGAAAGTAGCACCATATGTACCTACTGTAAAATATTTTACAGTACATTATGGCTTGTAGAATAGAATAGAATAGAATAGAATAGAATAACATTTATTCATGACAACGACACGTACATGCACATAAATCAAAATACAAAATAGAAAACAACATTGCCACGAAACGGTTCCATCTCAGCGTTGTGCAGGCCTGGTGGCCAGCGTTGGTCTTCCGATGGAACCACGGCGGACGTATGTCCGGCACGTAGGACGTTTATGAATACGGCCGTTCATGTGTAGGTACGGCTCTGTAATTTATCATGTAACATCATATGTAATACCACATTTCATAGCAAATAAATATGTCTATTTCTATAACAAAATGAGTTGTGAAATCCCACGTTAAGTGCTATTTCGTAATTTTAACCAAAACGAACTATGTATAGTGTATACTTATATCTTCTCATACTACATGTATTGTCCTATTTATACGCAATTTCCCTTACAAACTGATCACACGAGTTCGTGCTTATCTCAGCTCCGGTGATCTCTTTCTTGCCCTTCTCAACAAGCCACCCGCGATGCTAGATAAGATTTGCAATTAGTTAGAAACTTGTAAGAGTTGAGACACACAGCAGGCGTTTTATATTTAACAGACGATGTAACTGGTGACCGAAGAGCTGGCGGCTTTCTCGAACAACGCATCAGCATTGAAATTCAGCGAGGAAATGCCGCCAGCATCCACGGTACAATGCCTCGAGGATCTTTATAGATTTAACATTTTTCTAAAATGTAATTTAGTCAATTTTAAGGCCTTTGACCAGCAGTGGGACACGAAAAAAAGGCTACAGGTCATGTTCTTTAGAATATAAAATTAATGCTCATTATTCATGTGGGCATTTCAAGTTGTGTTGTCGTGAAGAAGTGCGAAAAATATTTACATCTCTTGGTCATTACGGACATTACGTACCTACCATTGTTTATTTAGTTTCTTGGCCATCATCAATCACATACGTTTATTATTTTCGGTTTAAGTTAGCCACAACCCTAAATACTTAATTAAGGTACTTACTTACTCTCGAAATTGAATGGCACAATGCGAGTTGTGTACTTACAAACTTGGTTACAAGATGGAAATATAGTGTGAAGAGAAATATAGGACTTCGAGAAATCTTAAAATAAAAACAACTTTCATGCATTCTTACACAATGGACGACGCTGTAAAAGTCTTCTCTTTTCAACAGTTATAAAAAATAGTACATTACTACAGAGGCCGGGAAGTAGGTAAGGGGTTGCCGGCCGAGTACATATAGACGGCCGAGCGTAGCGAGGTCGGATAGTTATGAGGCCGGCAACCCCTTTTCACGCCGCGGTATGTATAGTGCTTTTCTCAAACATGCAATGAAATAAATTAAGAAAACTCCAAGAAATCAAAATTTAATTTTCATGGCTGAACGCCGTGATCCTGTGCCACAAATTGTGGAATGGACATTAAAAAAAGACCATCTTGCAGGCCTAGGCCTCCAATTCTGTATGAAATGCCATTACGGGTCTCTCGTCTCGCTGCGCCCGAATCGTTACACTTCGAAGCCCATTATGAAGAACACAACGTCAATATTTCATTGCATGTTTGAGAAAAATACATTGTTTCAAGTTTTTATTTTTTCCATGTCCGCCGACACACATTACGCCGAGAATACACTCAAATTCTTTTTAAAAGTAAATTCGTATTAATCGATGGTGCAGAAAGCAGAATTCCCGGACTGTTCGGGGTGCAAAAACATGCACGTTGACGGCCTTTCAAAGGTTCATGTGAACAAAAGCGGTATTTTGCGATACGTTCCATATGCATTTTCATCAATATATTCAGTATTTTGGGCTTAGCTCATACTATCCCAAATAGGTTAGAGTCGCTATTTTTTTTATCCCTGACTGTTGCGTAAGGAACTAGTATTTTATCTGTGCTGTTGCTTTAATAGGACGAACCCAATAAAGCGGTCGAAATGCGTGGCTAGACAGTAGCCAGGGTAAACTCCAGGAGAAACCTCCTGCACGACCACGCCAGGGTGGTGGCGGTTTAAACACTGGTATACTACACGAAGAGACTATCATTATAATATCACTTGAACTCATCGACTGACACCATTGTCAGAGGCAAACTAAAAAATATTTTATTGGACATTGACGAATTTAATGATAAGGTATTATTGACCCACGCATAAGTAGTCAATAATTCTTAATTAGACTGACATTTACAATGTCAATGAATTATTTTTTTGAAATATTGTATATCTATTTAATATAACCAAAACTACCCTGACATGTAATAAAACGTATGTACCTACTCTAGTCTGTATCCTGCCTGGACATGTAAAATAATGGTGTTTTATCAATAATTAAAAAAAAAATTACTTTAACTACGCTCGTAAGTGTAATTCGCAAATTACTCGTACACATGCAAGTTTAACTACAATTGCGGGGTTTGATAAATCGAATCAAACTCGGTACAAGTACATAGCTTGGAAACCCGGAATAAGTCGAAGCTTCATTCTTCAATTTAGGCATATTTACGGATAACTATTATTGGCCTCCTATTTTGTAAGGAAACATATGTAAACTGTATATTTACGGCTGGTGTTATCCTAAATACCAATAAATAAATAATTAAATATTACATGTTGAGAAAAGAAAAAGCAGCTGTCGTGTCGTAAGAAACTCAAAAACTCAAAATGATCTTTATTCAAGTAGGCCTAGTAACAAGCACTTTCAAATCGTCAGTTATTTTTTTAAATTAATTTATTAAACATAAAAAATAAAAGTTATATGAAGTAAAAATTGTAAAGAAAATACTATTGAATGTTTCTAGAAAAACAGCTAATGTCAAAAAACAGAATATAACGAGAATTAATCTATTGATTAAAAATTCAGTCACAATTCATGTAGTCTTGTGTGCTATAATAAGCTTTCGAAATAAGTTTACGCTTCACATACTCGTAGTTATTGAATTTATTAATAGATAACTCAGTTACGTTTCCTGGAAGTTTGTTATAAAACCTTACACAATTCTCATCCCCATCAATGTTATTTTTTTTTTGGAGCCGAGTGGCTTATGCTTATTTCTAGTATTAATATTATGTATGTCACAGTTTTTCCTAAAATTGACAATTTTTTTATGTACATACACAATATTTTCATAGATATACTGACAATATAATGTCATTATATTAATATTTTTAAACTTATCTCTAAGTGAGTCTCTATGTTTCAATCTATATATCGCCCGAATAGCCCGTTTCTGCAAAACAAAAATCGAATGAATGTCCGAGGCACTGCCCCATAATAAAATGCCATATGACATAATGCTATGGAAGTAGCCAAAATATCCTAATCGGGCTGTTTTCACGTCTGTTAATTGACGGATCTTGCTCACTGCAAATGCTGCAGAACTCAGTCTATTCGAGAGATTAGATTAGGGACCCCATTGCAGCTTAGAATCTAACGTTAAACCAAGAAAAACTGTAACTACTATCAACTAGTTCCAATTCCTCATCTTTCACAAAGACACTCCCTTGCTCGTGCTGACCCCGTATCATGGTCGGCCTTATCACGCGATAAGTGACAAGATAGGAGCATCGTCTCGTTCTATCGAACGGTGTCAGCCTGTGACGGACGCTCTATCCTGTCACTTATCGTGTGATAAGGCCGACCATGATACAGGATCTGAACGTGATTCGTGACAAATTTAATACATTTAGTCTTTTTCTCATTTAACAATAAATTATTAACATTTAACCAATTTACTACTTTAGAAATAGCATTGTTTACATCGTTGCAAGCTTGTTGGTGTCTTATGAGTTTGAAAATAAGTGAGGTATCATCTGCAAACAATACTATATCATGGTGGGTCTTTACTGGGTATGGCAAGTCATTTATGTAGATAAGTAACAGAGAAGGCGTCAAGAGGCCGGCAGAGGACAAACATCCGTGGCGGTTAAGGTGCTGGTACACATGCTGTTTAGTAGCATGCTTGGTTGATCATGCTCAGTTATTATATATGCAAATAGCATGCTACTTGCTAGCAACTTTACATTTACACATGCTGTTTGCTCGAAACTAGCATGCTTTCGTGCTACTGAGGAGCATGTGTAACAGTACCTTTACTCCAACGACAAGAGCAATGCAGCTATGGATGTCGATAAACTATCACCGATTTGGAAAGAAACCGTCTGCCACAAGAAGAATCGGCGTAATTAGGTACTCGGTGAGGTATATTTTTTTCAAAACAGTAGGTATACGATATATAATTTCAATACTACCTCGTTCCTACTCCAGCAATGTAGTTTTATAATATCACAATATTATAAAATTATATTATTGCTGTCGTAGGAACTTGCATGCAATTTTTTGCATGAGTAAATTGCGCTTTAGACTGATTGTTTAACAACTTATCACTGCGATATCTCGAAGCCAATCTTTAACCTATCTAAAATTGCTCTGTGTTCCTATTCTGAGGATATGGGCTTGAATTTATGTACTACTTAAAATTTTCAGTAATTGGCAATGGGTTGCTCTGAAATGGCGACCATATTACTGATATGATCGGTCTGTTATAATATGAGGGTGCTAAACAGGTGCTAAAAGATAAGTTAGTTACCAGTATATGTTAATAAATCTAACATCAACTACAAACGAAACCTACGAAAACACTCGGTAAACATCACGCTTATTTTAAATTTAGGTATTTAGTGAACTAATAAAACCAGCGATCGAAAAACCATAGAATAGCTGGCATTCTTTCCAAACCCGCGCCTAAAACCCGGTATGCGCATGTTCGAACTAAACGGCTGCCTGGAACTTACACACACACACAACACTTAAAGATCACAATTATAGACCACAGAAAACCACAACGTCAATAGTTGCTGTTTCCCTACAAACTTCACACTAACATGGCGTTTTTAACCGACTTCAAAAGGAGGAGGTTCTCAGTTCGTAAAACTTTTATTGCCTATGTACGTTCCCCGATTAGTCGAAGAAGCCTGAACCAATTTGGATTTTTTTTTGTTTAAAAGGGTATCCTTCCTAGATGGTTATCAAGTCAGGATCTGATGATGGGATCTTCGAGAAATCGAGAGAACTCTTCACATTTGATAGGCATTTATGGATACTGATTTGAATACGGTTAAAACTTTGCTTTTAACGTAATTTATTGATAAGTATTTCATAAAAAGTTGCTGATACGACTATCTATGTCGTTATGTTCAGCAGCGGGACTGACATTTTGATGATAATGATCATTTCAATTATGGTGCATATCATTTCAGGTTTGCGATATTCCATTGTTTATTGATAAAATATTGCGTAGGTACGAGTACTTACATATTATTATATTACTTTAGCAGCTCTGTGAGCTGGTAGAACTCGACAGCCTGTAGGTATTTTACAATTTTTTTTTCCTCCAAGTGAATCGACGATAAAAATCTATATAATTATTGTACCTGCTCACAAAATTTCACGAAAATCTTTTGAGAAATGCAACTTGTAGAGGAGAACAGCTGGTCTACGAACGATTTTCGGCCCAAGCTGAAGCATAGAGCTTCGTTCGCTTCGCTCGCTCGTTCCATAAAATGTAATTCAGATAAACATACAACTTGCGGATCTGACACCGCAACAGAATTACGTATCAGTGACATTTTTGCGGTTTTAATGATAATTTATGTAGGTACTAGCTTCTGCCTACGACTCCGTCCGCGTGGAACTCGTTCATATCGCAGCTCCATACAAACTTCTACCCTCCCATTTCACCCCCTTAGGGGATGATTACGGGGATAAAAACTATCCTATGTTACTGTCCATCCCTTCAACTATCTCCACTTAAAAAATCACGTCAATTCGTCGCTCCGTTTTGCCGTGAAAGACGGACAAACATACAAACAAACAAACACACACATACTCTTTCGCATTTATAATACTAATACTAATATGTTTGTTTATTTTTTTCTGGATTTAACCATACACTGTTTTATAATATCCTTTTATTTGTTGTAATTTCGGATTTTCTATTGTTTTCAGATATAAACTTGCTGGAATGCCTTATGGTACGTGCGACCATGTGCGTAAGGTGAAGGTGAAAATAATAATTTCACTCTTCGCAGCCAGATGGCGCTGTTTGACGCAAGCGCAGCGGCTGCGTTCAGTTTTAGTGTAAGGCCGTGTCGCAAGTACAGCAGAAAACGTAATACCTACTCAAAATGGTCTGGCCGGAAGACCAGCGCTGGCTCGTGACCTAATTAATATTATATGTGTGTATGTGATATTTATATTTGTTTGTTACGAATAAATAATTTTCATTTCATTTCATAATATTAGTACCTATGGATATGGATATTAGCCCCAGCGAACGAAATCAGGAAATTCAAGTAACATGCTTCAGATATCTTATACTTTGTGGAGATTGGAAATGTAAATAACTTTTTTCAAACATGCAATGAAATATTGACGTTGTGTTCTTCATAATGGGCTTCGAAGTGTCACGTTTCGGGCGCAGCGAGACGAGAGACCCGTAATGGCATTTCATACAAAATTGGAGGCCTAGGCCTGCAGGATGGACTTTTTTAATTTCCAAGGCACAATTTGTGGCACAGGATCACGGCGTTCAGCCATGAAAATTAAAGTTTGACTTCTTGGAGTTTTTTATTTCATTGTATGTTTGAGAAAAACACTATACATACCTCGGCGTGAAAAGGGGTTGCCAGCCTCATAACTATCCGACTTCGCTACGCTCTGCCGTCTATATGTACTCGGCCGGCAACCCCTTACTTCCCGGCCTCTGTAGTAATGTGCTTTTAAACAATAACTAGAAACGTATATACTTTCAATCACTCAAAAAAAGTATTTTCAAACAACGTGCTTTTCAAATAAGTCACTTTTGAAATACTCAGATACTCGTAGCTAAGCTTATGTTTTTTGCCCTTCGATTCCTCATGGTGACCTCTTCATCTTTAATCTTAAGGAGATAGGATTTATATTATGTTAAATCAGACAACGCAACACGTCAGGTCAGTTCGGGTAACGTTTTTCTGCCGCTGACTGTGCACAACGCGATTTTTTTTAACCCCCGACGCAAAGAGAGGGGTGTTATAAGTTTAACGTGTCTGTGTATTGTGTATCTGTGTATCTGTCGGTGGTATCGTAGCTCCCAAACGGATGAACCAATTTGAATGCGGTTTTTTTTATTCGAAAGCTGATGTAATCCCGAGTGTGCTAAGCTATATGTTTCATGAAAATCTGTTTAGCCGTTTTTGAGATATTGGACTTTGAAATGAAAATATCGGGGGTTTTTCAACTTTTCTAAGTTGTAGAATTATATAAACTGTCATTGATGTTGGAATCTTTTATCATGGACAGAAGAGTTGATTTTTGCATTTTTAGATGCAATTTCGTCAACTTAAATAAAACTAACTATACCAGTATAGCGTCAACAGTAAATAGTGGAGAATCAACTTCTATACAGAAAAGTTTAATGCCTATCAAACATTAAACTCCAAACATGTAGGTACCTACCTACGTATACTTGATATTATTTGAGTTGGCCGAATTGCAACAAAGTAGTCAATTCAAAAAGCAACTCTACGTCCATGGTAGAAGATTCCAGTTCCCATGGCAATTTTATAAAAAGTCCATACTAACATATAAATAGTAATCAAGTTCCACGAACGATTTGCCGCAGCTATCAACGAAAAGGTTAAAAAGTTCATGACGATATTGTATCAAGTCTGCGAACGATATGTATTCCTGGGTTTTCGATTGCCATATTGACACGATAACCTTTCAGTTAGACAAATCACGTCGACTTTTGTCATTGGTTTAATACAATTATGGCAAAGCTATACATTTCAGTTCATCTCTTTCAAATCATAACCGCATTTCAATGTGTTTCGAGCTCGCTCTGACATTAACGAGCCACGCCTAACTTATTGAAATATAATAGTTAAGTATGTGATAATGTAACAATAGGGGTGACATGATCATCACTGATAAAACCCCTATTCGAAATAATAAAGTACTTATAAAAAAAATGTATGTTGACCAGCAAACATTGAACGAGTTTATGTATTAATTTCACTTATTTTTATAGGAAGTAATTGTACAGAAAACTAATCGTCAAACTTGCGAGTTATTTGACAACACATTCTGTTATTTATTTGCACTTCAGGTATGGTAGTACTCTTTATTATACTGTGCTTCAGGCGAACCAACAGCTGCAATTATAACTACAACTTAAAAAAGTTGAAAAACCCCCGACATTTTCATTTCAAAGTCTACTATCTCAAAAATGGCTGAACAGATTTTCATGAAACATAATAAATAATAATAATAATAAATATTAGGGGACAATCTTACACAAATCGACCACAAAACACGAACCATGGCTAATAACACTCGGGATAAAATTATCTATGACACAAAAAGACCTCATTCAAATCGGTCCATCCGTTTGGGAGCTACGATACCACAGACAGATACACAGATACACAGACACGTTAAACTTATAACACCCCTCTCTTTGCGTCGGGGGTTAAAAACATAGACGCTGTCTTATAGTATTGTGGGGAAATGCCACAAACATTAAACAAGTCTTCGTAGCGCAAAAAAAATGTGTGAGAGCTATAGCGGGCATAAAGTGGTCTGAGTCATGCCAACCGTTATTTAAAAAATATGGGATCCTGACCGTTCCAGGCTTATATATTTAAGAAATGTGTAAATTCGTTAAATATAATTTGGAATTATTCGTTCAGAAATGCAACAAAGGCAAACGAACATTAACGCATTTGGCTCTGGTAGTTCCAAAAATCAGACTATACGTAAATAAGAAAAACTGCTATCAAACGGCTGTCCGCATTTATAACTCACTTCCTATCTCATGGACACAACTTCCAAGCCGACGATTTTTGTATAAACTGAGAACCTTTTCTTGTTGGATGAATGTTTTTATACTCTGGAAGATTTCTTTCAAAAAACAAATGTTATTAAATAATAGTAGATTATACACTAAGGGGATAAAGCACTGTTTTATGTCACGGGAGCGAATTGAATCCCGAACGTAACGAAGGACTCATAATTTAACTCCTGAGCGTAGCGAGGGAGTTATAAGTTAATTCCTGAGCGAAGCGAGGGAATTAAGACTGAGTCCTGAGTGCAGTGAGGGGTTCAACCGCCCAAGACTAAAACAGTCTTATCCCCGAGGTGTATACTCTACTTTTCACACCTTATGCGAGACAAAAAAACAGGCTCAGTAGATAAATATTCAAAATAGACCAGAAGCACTGATTCAGACACAGACTTTACGCCTTTTACAGCTTTCCATTTGTCAAAATCGTTGTAGGCTTTTAGGTATTTTTCCTTTGACTTCTCTGACAGCAGATTGTTGACAATGCCTATGGCATCTAATTTGATAAACTCAGGAGTCAAAACACTTTCATCACTCGACATTTTCAATATTATTTTTGAAATTAAATCTTCTATAGGCACCTACAAGAACTCGATTTGTTCGTCACGCGTGAACAAATGAAGGCGCGCGACGTTCCAAATTCGAAAGCACAAGCCGTGGTCCTAGATTCGAAATTCGAATTTCGAACACCGCGCTCCTCCGGACCGGGGTTCACACGGAGGCAAACTTCATTTATTTTGTCAAATCAAGTAGGCCATGGCCTAGGACAAATTGTGTTTAGCAAAATTAAACTTTATGTATATAGTAATAAGAATTATGAAAAGTGAAATCATATTATTAACCAGCGGGTTATAATGAAATTCAGTACAACATTATAACCCGGCTAATACCAAGGGATTTAATGTCTTGCTTTCGGTAGGGTTTACATGACCTATAATTCGGCATTGTCGAGCATGTGGTTTGAAAATAATATTACTAACCTAGTTACTAAGTACTTTAAACTGTTTACTATTAGGTCCTAAGCTTATATTGTATGCCGAAATACGGTTGATTGTGACACACTCCTAACTCTATTGTAACACCTGTATTATGTACACAATAATGTATTATGTGTAATATGTTCACAATCTGACAATAAATAATTTCTGATTCTGATTCTGATTCTGAACACCAAAATGCCCTAGAGGATTCGCGCACACTATTATTTGTATAGGAGTAAACGAGAACGATTGTTACTAGGCGGCCAGGTCTTAGAAGATAATAATAAATAAATATTAAAATAAAAAAAGTGTGGATTATTTGTGATTTTTTTTGACTTGTTAGCGGTTTCGGTATGAATATGTTGACATGTTTTTATTAATTGCAGACCCATACGTGAAAAAATTAAAGACAGAACCGTTTAATGATGATTTTAAGACCAATCATTGCAATTATTTTCTATCGAGCCGATTTCGCCCAATTATGCATCGAGTCTTTGAAATAAGTATGATGAATATTACCTAACATATATATTTTTTGATATGCTAGAACAAATAGTTTTTCTTAAAAAACTGCTTAAATAACATAAATTTCAACAAAATTAGGTCTTGTCAGCCTTTTAAGAGCGTGAAATGGAAAATATCTTAGTGCGTTGCGCGTTTCGACCGCGCAAGGAAATGATAAAACGCTTGCCGCGCCGCATTTCGCGCAAAGTGGTGGCCGGGGCCGTAAGAACTGATTGTCAGATGTATGGTTCTTGACTATACTCGTAATATGATTGTTTATCTGATTTAATCTATAAATTGTTGCATAAAATCTCGCCATAAACTCTCGATACAAAATTTAAAAAAAAAGACCGGATTGCACTCCGGGAGTGCCGGCAGAAGTGAAAACTCAATAACATTGTAACAATTTTTCGATCAGGTCACGTGACATCTTACGGTGTCACCCTAAAAATGAATTTGACGCAAATTTATAAACAATTATCAATTATTTAGGCAGACGGCCCGCGGGCGCGTTGGGTGTGACGGGGGCCGCCGGCTCGGCGCGCCGACGGGGCGGCGGGCGGCGGCAAACACAATACCAATTTGTTTTTGCCATTGCCAAATATTTTTCAAAGCTTTATCTTTTTAGGAATAACGTCTAAATTTGAACTATTCGAATTTGCAAGAACACAGACGGCGGTGGCGAGTTGGCGACCAAAATATCAATTTGTTTTTGCCTATGGTAAATATTTTCTAAGCTTTATCTCTTTAGGAATAACGCCCAAATTCGAACTATTAGAATTTTATTAATAGCAAAACGGTGAAGGACGCTTTGGTATTATTACAAATTTATTTGCAGAATATGCTACTGCAAAAAGTGTTTAACGGCTTCATACTCTTACGAATAGCGTTCAGTTTTGAATGAAGTCGAATCGGCTAGCAGCAAAAAGTGACCTTCACATCTGACGTCACAAAACTCTGTCGCGTATTTAACATATTTTCCCCATCCCAAAAAGTGCTCAGCGCCGCTAAAGAAGTTTTCACTTCAAAAGAACCGGCCAAGTGCGAGTCGAACCAGGGTTTGACCAAGGCGTGTCGGGTTTCTTCTACTATTACCTAACCAGCAATAACTCAATACCGAAACCGACATAGCCCTCCGAATCACTAAATTTAAGTGGCAGTGGGTAGGGCATATTGCACGTAGAACCGTTGGCCGTTGGGGCGGAAAGGTTCTTGAGTGGCAACCACGTACCGGAAGGCGCAGCATGGGTAGACCCCCGCAAGGTGGACTGATGACCTGGTAAAGGTCGCGGGAGTCCGCTGGATGCGGGTGGCGCAGTATCGGTCATTGTGGCACTCTTTGGGGAAGGCCTTTGTCCAGCAGTGGACGTTTTTTGGCTGATACGATAATGATAATGAAACCTTTGAACTGATCTTGGTCAAAATACTTTTGTTGAAAGTATTTTTATAAAGCACTTTCATGATTTTTTTCATGTATTTCTATTACACGGTACGAAAATTATACAATTTTAGTGACTTTCGGAGCGACTATTTTTGAATATATTCGCACATTCAGCATAACATTTATTTTTAAAAACCTATCGATTGATCGGCCGCATGTTGACCTACAATGATATATTATTTTTTGACTTATGGTTACATGTGAGTAGTGCCGCCCTTAATTTTTTTTTCTTTTGGATTATGAAAATGTACATGTAGCTGCTAACAAAATAAACAAAAACAAATTCCATTTAAACATCTTGTAGTTTTTTTAGTAAAATACCTGATTTACCAAAAGTTGATTCACCAAATATATTTTAGCAAGATTTTTCCCAAGAGTCCCACCAAACGAATCGATTGAGTATAAAAGAGCAAATTGCCACTAACACTACATTCTTTGTTATCGACTAACCTAAGTATAGAAACTTAATTAGATGTTGCTACGAAATAGAGGATAATAAAAGAATTCTTTCTGTCCTCTCTTTGAGGTAAACAAGAATTCGATAAAGAACAAATGTTGTTTTCTAGCTACTAATTGAATTCGAAACTGGGGGCTCTTTGTTCACTATAGGTAGACTTGAATCAAATAAGTTGCTAGTTCATTCAAGTCTATCTGAACTTTGATTGATTAAGACCGGAGACTAAATAAAATATCAATATCGTATGGAGTAGTCTCGAAAAACTCTTTTCTTTTTCGATAGAATTCCGATCAATGTTACATTGACTAAACGAATATCTACCTGCAAAAAGACAACATTTTAATTTAATCCCAGATTTGTCCTTACAATTTCGACGAACCTTGGGTTAAAGCTAATTCCTATTGTCAAATCTAGGCTAAGTCCTTTTATTTACACATACCATTTCATTGTTTCTACAAGTTCCAAAGCGTGTAATTATGGCGACACAACACAGCACGGGCGAATTTGTTGGATAGGTACTTACTTTGTCTCGTTGTTCTTGAATTAGTTCACGCATCCATTAATAGATGGCGTTGTGCTTCCGTGTATTATTATTTTTCATGTGTTTATTTTCTACCATGTTTTTACAAGCTTTTATTTAGTTTCACTTGTCCCGTTGTCTGTCTGTCTGTAATCAAATCTTGCAAGTTAAATTTGACCCACTTCCCGGTGACCGATTGAGCTGAAATTTTAGGTATAAGTATAGTTTGGATAACTATTAAATATTATGGTACCATCGAGCTGATCTGATGATGGAGACAGAAGGTTGACATGGGAATTCAGTACTTAACCGCCGACGTAAGCCTGTTTATTTTGGGCTCGTTAGAATCGTCTCAATGAGTATTTGATGATGGTATACAGAAAAGTACAGTCGGCAATAAAAGCTTGTGCCAAAAATGAATTTTTTGACAGAAACTTGTTATAGGATTCAAGACAATGAAATAAAAAAACATTATTGAACGAATATGTGAACACTAGACAGAAGTGGTAGATTTAAAACCAAATAACATTCTCGTCTCAAGTAGTCTCAACTCACAAATTGGATTAATCCCAAAAATACACTTAATCGAATTGATACAATCTAATTAATTCAAGTCTGTTTTCCCGAACGATTAATTTCCGTTACCTACCTAAAAAGTTCTGTCGTTTGGTGTTGAGATTAAAATGTCGTAATTTCCCAATGTTGAATAATACATAAGTCTTTTTTACATAAGACAGATTAGACAAACTCAAGGGTATTTTGTATAATGAACGGGAATAAGGGAATCCTAATAAGGCGGAGCCCGATTTCTATAGGGCACGAAACAAAGACTGCCAGATCTTATTTCACTGGGTTTGCTTTTTGATCTGAACAGGTAAAGTTTCGGGTGAGCAAACATGTTTTCATTGTCTGGGGAATGAAGATTAACATCGTATTCATAGCTTTTGTTCACAGAATATGCGTTAAAATAAAAAGAGAGTAATATTATGTACTAAGATGTTTTCTGACAAAAATAAGCCCCAGTTAAGGCTAATACTGTGTCCTTACTCGAGAGATGAGATGCAACACTTTTCGGGAATGGCTTTTTTGCTCAAATTTTGATAAATACCTAACTTAGTGAAGTTTTATTTATATTTCATTAAGTGAGATTTTAGATGAGTTAAAATACTATAGTACTAACTTGATTCTGTCGTAAAATAATGTATTGTTTGAGTAGGCTGAGTAAAAAAAGAACATACTTTGGTTTTTTTTTCTATAAAGGAAAGTATTGCCTATACTTGTATCATGTATCGATTAAATCAGATAAACAATCTTAAGTCAAGAATCATATATCTGAAAATCAAACTTATTGTTTCTTAATCTAGTCAGAACGGCGTTTCAAAGCACGCGATAACATTACCAGGAGTTATAAAAGCTAATGTACAGAAAAGTTAAAAACAAACGAATTTAAATTAAATTAGAATGCAACTTATACTGAACAACAGACTAAATCATTAAAACTAATTGCAAAAATAATAGTTCGTCCAAAATTGAGTTATGCTGTTAGTTACCTATCTGGGCTCAGCTCATCGATACATTTAATAACTGCCGTAACTTATTTGATCCTTATTTACTTTATTGATTACAGATTTCAGTATACGAGTAGGTAAATTTACGTTCAGTTTACGTTCTTTTCATCATTCAAAAAGTATCGAATTTGTAAAGAAAAAACTGGACTGAAACTGCCCAAACAATAGGCTATCAAGCCACAAAAGTTTCACACAAAAGAAGCTTAAATTACGTCAAGAAGAAGGAATTTATCGGAAAATACGCTTGCGTCTTAGTTAAGGGAAAAAAATGTTGGGAATACTGAACCAAACTTGCACTCAGTTTTCTCGTTCAAGATCCAGTCCCGGTAACTAAGGTTTGATTCGACGATTTTTCTTTTCACTATAGGTCTATTATACAAGCTTTTATTTAGTTTCACCTGTCCCGTTGTCTGTAATCAAATCTTGCGAGTTAAATTTGATCCACTTCCTGGTTTCCGATTGAGCTGAAATTTTGCACGAATATGCAAATCGCGTGACTATGCAATATTATGATGACGTGGAGCTGATCTGATGATGGAGCTGGAAGGTGGCCATAGGAACTCCGTAATAAAACATACAAACATACATAACCCCATCGAGTTTGGGCTCGTTAGAATCGTCTCAACGAGTAGGTGATGATGGTATTCAGAAAAGTACAGTCGGCAATAAAAGCTTGTACCAAAAATAAAAATTTTGACAGAAACTTTTTACTATAGCCGAGCGGTAAGTCACGTGACTTTTAATGTGGAGGTCGTGTGTTCGAAGTTCGAACACCGGCGAGTTGATTGCTCAGTTCCACAAACTTGTTTATCCCGCGTAGCTAAATTTCCCAGTCGCAATTTTCCCCACTCGTGTTAGGACCTGTGCATCTTTATTACCATTCGCTTAATTTACTGCGTTGTTCTCTGTCGGATGTTTCCTCAACCTTAGCATACATCTAAACGGTTTCGGGCTACTGCAAAAGTAACATAACCCGTACCTATGTACCTAATTTAGCCCGTTTACTTCATTAAATTGCATTTATAATACGTAGATTCGGCGCTTTTTAATCAAACAAGGAATGCGGTTTCAAAATTGGTACAATAGCAGCAGATAAGAGGAAGCATATTAAATGAGAAAATATGCTATATATGACGAAGTAGCGAAAAGGAAATCTGATTAATAGATGAATTTACGACTGATGCAAAGTACTACTAACAAAATTTGAGTGGGGAAAAATGCGACTTGGAATTTTGCTACGCGGAAAAAATAGATCGAGCTACTCTTTCTCTTCCTGCCTGAGCTGAATTTGGCACTGACGCACATCTAATACGAAATGAGAAAATAATAATGAATTAATGATAATGGACGCGCTGTGTTGAGATATAGGGATCTGCATTTGTTTCTAGCTGTTCACGCAACTACTTAATATTGATACCAATAAAAGATGTCCTCTGGAGTCGCACAACTATTTGATGTCAATCGTAAAGTTTAGCAAAATAGACTCGCAGTAATCTTCAGCAGATGAGCAGATTATAATCAAAGGCAAAGCAATTTGCAGAATTAACCTGACTAACACCGAGTAAACTTAGTCCCAGGGTAAATCGGGTAAGTTTTTCAGAAACTTATCATTCTCCAGGGACGTCGAAAGTTGTGGGTTATAAAAAAGGACGTATATTAGTAAGTAGGTCGTGGTGGTTACGCCGATTTGCATGTAGGGTATGTACACATGTCACTGATGTTGTCCCCTCGTCAAGTTGACGTTGGCATTACGTGACTCGTGCTAAATTATAAATTAAGTTTCTGCTTGGAAATTATTAGGTACAGTTGGATTTGTACTATTGCAAGACGAATGACATGAATTTGAGTAATTTAGCGTAGCGTAGCAAGCAGTTTATTCTCATACTAGTTGCACGCGCAGCCCCGTCTGCGCATTACAAGGAACGCAAGCCGCGAGATAAATTATAGCCTATGTCCAATTTATTGAACGGAAGGTTAATTTTATTGAACGAGCGAGCGAAGCGAATAAAGTTCTCCGTTAAAACGGAAGCTAAAGCTTGGGACAAAACTCTTTCGTATGTCCGTATGATCAGATATCCGGCTGTCCGGCTGTTCTCCTTTAAAGGCCGCATTTCTCTACTAATTCTCGACAAATTTTGTGAGCCGGTTCAATATTTATATATTATAAACATTTTCGATGATTCGGTTTTACAAAGTTCTAATTTTGTATTAAGCAGTAAAGCTGCTAACGAAATTATAAATTTTATGTTCCAAGCTGGAGCCGGAAGGAACTGATTGAAAGATTTAGTGGCCGAGACAGATTGTTCCGATAGCTCAGTTGGTTAGTAGTGACGGGCCATGCCTGTCGTTGCCGGTTCGAATCCGGTTCGGAACATGAAATTTTTAGATAATTCAATTTTTTTTTAATGTATAGGAAAAATTACAGATTCGCGAGTTCTACAGCTCACAGCTTACAGGTGAAAGAGTATCTAGTTACTGAGATTTTCCCTTACATACAAACATACAACCTCACAGTCACTATTCCTCTTTATAGGCGTAATATCAGTAGGTATAGATAATTGTCTATTAGAACTAAGAAGGCTATCTTTATCATTTCTCTTTCCTCCATCCCGTCAAAGGCGCGATCTCAGTTATACGGAAAGATTAAAGCCCCTCACAGACTGGCGCAACCTTTAAAACTACTACTGAGCCCGTATCATGGTCGGCCTTATCACACGATAAGTGCCAAGATAGAGCAGGGTTTCAAGTGTGGTCCATGGACCCCTTAGGGGTCCGTGACATGATTGCTGGGGGTCCACGGCTACTGCGTTCACTCTTAACGTAGGTATAAAAATATATGTAAAATGAGTTTTTTTTTTCAAATCTTTTTTCAAAAGTGGTCCGTGGTATTTTTGAAATTCTGAAAGTGGTCCATGCCTAACAAAAGTTTGAGAACCCCTGAGATAGAGCGTCCGTCACTGGCTGACACCGTTCGATAGAACGAGACGACGCTCCTATCTTGTCACTTACCGCGTGATAAGGCCGACCATGATACGGCGTCTGGTATTGCCAATATCATCATGCCGCCATATTTATTGGGGCAATAAAGACAACTTGAAGGGGAACGGTTGTTAGTCAAATTATCTGAATTTATTCATTTGTAAATTGAATAGTGAATGACCCAAACGTATACAGGGTGTTAACGGGGTCATGATCCGGAATGACAAAAAGCGAATAAGATGATCATACTGAACAACCTTTCCCATGGGACCAACCACGAAATCGCAAAAAAAAACCAGGTATTCCATACATAACTCTCAATTAAATCGCAGTTAACTCACAGTTAACTCTTAATTGGCTCTTTTTTTTTGCGATTTCGTGGTTGGTCCCATGGGAAAGGTTGTTCAGTATGATCATCTTATTCGCTTTTTGTCATTCCGGATCATGACCCCGTTAACACCCTGTATACCGGTCTTAATGGTCCCAAGATCCGTGCCGGCATTAAATTGAAATCCCAGCGGCCGCACATGTTGCTGTAGAATAATTGTGAGGCCGGAACCTCCTGAAAAAGGATTTCAGCCTCTAGACAGTACAGTAAATACTTACTGAGGTTGACGTGATTTCATACGAACTTTTTTTTTTTTTTTTTTGATTAAGACAAAAACAATGAATATCATTACAAAGCCCATCTAGGCAAAACCTTGGAGAGGTTTGTGTGCCGATGGGGAGTTCTTAGTATTCTTTTGATCTAATTTATAGCTAAATTAAAAACTAAGTATTTTAAGTAGGATAGTTAGTACAACTTAGTTTACAGAATATCCCTTCAGCTGTGGTCATCCCTCTGTGGGCTTCATATTTTTTCCTGCAGGTTGGTGGAGCCCCCCTCGGAGGGGCGCATTGGCTGTGCTTACTTTCTTAGAAATAAAACCGCCATTCGTGTATTGATCTCGTTTTAATCCATTGAAATGTATAGCCAATGAAGCGAGACAGCTAACAAGCGACAATTTCAATGGCCATTGGAGGAAAATGTTGAATTTGATCGGTAGTCTAAAACTGCCACTGGCGCGTTAACCACGGTCGAGTTTCGCGAGTGAGTTTTAATGGTTTTAGTGCGAATTTTCGTTGCCAGAAGGAGATATCTTGGAGAAATGTAAATAATCCTTCGTTTTCTGTTAAAAAAATATAGTTTTTAGTTGATTAACGATAATAAACTTGTGGCTTTCACACCATACCTACTCATGGTCAAAATTTGCTTACAGGTTTTTTAGCGCTTTTCTACTAATTTAGAATTACTAACAGCTATTAGTATTACCGCTATTTATCGAAAATTTATTTAAAATGTTGGAAATGGACTAACAATCGCCCGAAAGTAGATAAATAGATCGAAATTGATAACGGTCATAACAGTCATTCAGTCTCGTCCCGCGCGCCCCCGCGGCTGTACGTGTTGCGAGTGAGACATTTTAGTGTCCGAGTGCGCTAAAATGGCATCTAATTTGGTAAAATGTGCGAACTGCAATATAGTGATTAACGAAGTGCTGGCTTTCGTTAACAACAAAATTGATGTGATGAAGGAAGATGGCATCAGTCAGTTATGTATAAGTGCGTTTTCGGAACTTGAAATTAAAACCGCTAAGGATCTGCTATTTGAATCCCTGCCTACTTCTCGACGCAAGAAGATACGAAAAAGGAATGGAAAATCACTTCGGGATATTGACGATATTATT
Source organism: Epinotia ramella (assembly GCA_947578815.1). Taxonomy (NCBI): domain Eukaryota; kingdom Metazoa; phylum Arthropoda; class Insecta; order Lepidoptera; family Tortricidae; genus Epinotia; species Epinotia ramella. Next base: position 8,097,451 of record OX388211.1, on the reverse strand, counting down.
ACGGTGATGAAGGAAGGAAATACGGAATCTTCTCCAATATTTGTAGCTCGAGACCTGCACAGGCTGCCCCCTGTGTATTTTGACCATGTCGACACCACTAGACTTTTGAAAGATATCTTAAAAATACAACAGGATATCCACAAAATAACGGAGGAGTACGCGACCAAGGATGAGTTAAATATTGTGACGGTGGATTTGAATGCGTTGAAAATGTGTTCAGTCGTTAACGTCTCAAATCCAACGAAAGTTAATAATAAGCGCGGCGCGTTCCTGGGCAGCTACGAGTACAACAGTGGCCCTATGGGCTTAATTCACAATGAATCGGAGTCTACTTGTTGTGTGGATATGCACAAATCGTTCGACAATGTGGATAACACTGTATTAAGACAGGTTGAGCAACTACAAACCTCAATGAAGAGGTCAAGTAACATACAAGTACAACTAGACTCAAGCAGCACAAATAAATCACAATCGGCTCTGAATATAAGTAAAGCGCCGGTAGACTGCGAAAACATGCATAGTAATACTGTGATGACTCATTCGTCACCGGTCGCGCGGCCGCCGGACGCTTCGCCGCCGCCGCCTGCCGCCGCGCCCGCGCAGGCGATAGATAGCAAACCCGCTATGCGTGTGCAAAGTAATAATGAAAAACAAAAGACATACGCGCAAATGACGCGCGAAGGAGAATGGAAGAAACCCCATCAGAATGAGCAGGTTATAAACAACAGATCGAGAAACCGTTTCGTGGGCAACATAGGTAATGCTCCCAGCGTTCACGAACGTTTTAAAGCAGCGAACAACGTGATACCTATCTATGTTTATGATGTAGCCGTGTCCGCGTCGGTTTATGACATTATTGATTACGTTAAGACTAAGTCGGGGTTGAATGTTAAGGCGGAACAGATCCATATGAAGCGGCCTAAAAATTATAGTGCTTTCAAAGTGTTTATACCTAAAAATAAGCTACATATGGTTATGACAGACGATTTCTGGCCAGATGGAGTGGCTTATAGGCGTGTTGGAGACACCGCAAGACACCCCGCGACACCGCGCTTCGACACGGTGTCGATATCGTCTAACGGGATTGACACCCGCGCCCGCTGGACCAGACGCTATTCGATCGCGCTCAAGCGCACACCCTACATTTTTGTTAATTTTATAAATTTAATTAAAAGCTAAGAGAACCTGAAAACGTAGTCGAATTATTGAAGAAGACCTAAGAAGAATCCTCAACATTGTTTGGCGACCGTGAACACGACAGAAGAACTGCAATCTTCGGATTCTTCGGATTCTTTTTCAACCATAAACTCGAGGAAGTGGAAGGCATGAAGAGCTGGACTCCTGACTGCAGATCAACAAATATCAGGGGAGTGCCGTTCCTTTTATTCCATTAGTTCCAACTTCCTTTCCAGAGAAAGTCTTAGCTAAACGAGTACCGTTGTGGGTTTGGGAAGTCGTTGATCGAGGAGCTCAGCAGTACAAGAGTCGGATGCCATGTAGATGGAGTGTGTGTCAATAACATCAGTTATGCGGACGACATGGTGCTGCTGAGCCCTTCGGTTGGAGCCCTCAAGCGCCTTTTGGCGATCTGTGAAAGCTACGCGGTGGCCCATGGACTCAAATATAATGCTAACAAAAGTGAGCTTATGGTTTTCAAGGCGGGCACCAAAACCTACACACTACCATCTATCACGTTGTCAGATGCCCCCTTAAAACAAGTTAGCCAATTTAAATATTTGGGTCACTGGGTCACCGAGGACTTAAAAGATAACGTTGACATTGAACGGGAGCGAAGGTCGTTGGCCGTTCGATGCAATATGCTGGCCCGCAGGTTCGCGCGATGCACAGAAGGAGTAAAAATCACTCTCTTTAAAGCCTTCTGTGTATCTTTTTATTCATGCAGCCTGTGGGTCAACTATACGCAGAGAGCGTACAACGACCTTCGCGTTCAATATAATAACGCGTTCCGGGTGCTGATGGGACTGCCGCGTTATTGTAGCGCGTCCGGCATGTTTGCCGAGGCGCGAACTGATGGTTTTGCTGCAGTTATGAGGAAGCGAAGTGCTGGGATTATGTCTCGGCTGCGCGGCAGTCCCAACCGTATCCTTAGCGTGTTCGTGAACCGCTGGGACAGCCCCTTGCTAGCCCGGTGGACGGCAATGCACGTGGTGTAATTTATAATTAGGTAATTAAACTCATTAGCTGATAGGTACTAACTTTAGATTAAGCAAAATATTGTAACTAACAAGCTGAATGGACTGTTGTCTGAAATAAATGATTTATTATTATAACAGAGCCCTCAGAGGGATGGTAGCCGTCAAGGAACTTCCCTCCGAGGGATGCTCACATGAGACCTCGTGACGTCACTTACTCAGCGCACCAGCGCGATTTCATAATATGGATACGCCATGGATTGATTGTCTTGCAACGTTCGTAATTCGTATCTATTAACGGAAAAGTTGGATCTTGTGTTGTGCTCGCGATTTGTTGCTATTGTCTGGCTTTATGTCGGTGAACTAACATTAGATAAATACTTAGTGTTTGTGGATGTGCCTAATGTGCTTATCAATATTAATATTAATAAATATTCAGGTGTCTCTTTAGTGCTCGTTCGGACTCTTCCGACTAATCAAGTGAGTGAGTGGCGCTTTCGATTGTAAGCACGAATACGATGGTTCATGTGCTATCATAGTTTCAATAAGTGTTAACTGAGGTGTGTGCTGTGTTATTTAGGTGCTTGTACAATCTACGAAGAACCATCGTAAGTAAGAACTAATTTCTACACAGATGAGAGACCACTCCGAAATCACCACTATTCCTTCATGTTCATCAGGTTGTACCGCTACTACAAACTCATGGTGTGGGTAAGGGTATATCCATACTAAGCAAACCATTTTTTTTCGAAATGGTCTTGATTTTCATTGTTTTAATGTTCATATTTTACGTGTTTTTTGTTTAACTGGTATTAATGTTGTAATTTTAATTGAAAGGATATTTAATCAAGATGCTTCCAACCAAATTTGTTTGGTTTAAAGCCCATGGTTGCTGTGATAATTGCAGTCGTTTGGAAGAGGTTATTTTGTGTCAAAGTAGACATACTTTTTTCATTTTACTCTCACATAAAACCTACTGCACCTACAATAAAAAAAGCTTCGGTTACACCTAGTTGATGACCCAAATGTATTGTTTAGGCATGAATTTGATTACATACAGTATAAAACACTTCAGATATAAACATGTAAATCGAAGCCCACACGAGCAACTTCTGAGTGTAGGCATTATATTAGTAGAATATTTCAAATGGTTTAGTGTAAAAAAAATACTCATGAGCCTCCCATTTTATGTTTTTCGAATAAGTATAACACTAATTTCTTCAAATTAAGCCCATTAAATACCCCAAATATCCAATTTATTATATTAAAAATGACCAAAATATGTCGTAAACTTCGGTGACCTGGTGACGAGGTCAGCTAGATAGCCTTAATACGACTTTAATGTAACGATGATATATCGTTGCAGTTAGATAATTTAATATAGATCGAGTTTCGTTCAAAATCCTGGCTGTGATTATGTAAAAAACTAAAGAAAATTTAATTTTACCAAATCACTTCACCCCACAAACCTTGGAGGTGGAGCGTCCCTCAGAGGGTGCCACAGACGTGGGTAAGCGGCCATGTTTTTTCGCCACAGCTGAAGGGATATAGGTTACATTATTGCATTTTAAAAAGTAACTAATTAGCTACATCGAACAGCTCTTCAACTCTTTATGGAACCAGGCGTCATCATCATATCAGCCGAAAGTCATCCACTGCTGGACATAGGCCTCCTCCAAAGAGTGCCAAAGTGACCGGTCCCGCGCCACCCGCATCCAGCGGACTCATTGATTCAGTACCAGTAAATTATAACATGACTGCAGAGGCCGGGAAATAGTAGATTGTGTCACAAGGGAGCAAAATGCCATATTTACGGCGAGGGCATAGAATGAATCCCGAATGAAGCGAAGGATTCCAGAATAGAATCCCGAACGTAGTGAGGGATTCTAACGTGGAATCCTGAGCGTAGTGAGGGATTCATGTGTTCACGTTCACGCCCAAGATGGAAATAATTTTGCTTCCGTGTGACTCTACTGCTTTTCACATCACTTATGAGGATAATGAAATATGTCAGTAATAAAACACATGTATTTACACTCACTAAAAGTTTATTTATTTATAGCCTCATATGTAAAAACATGCTGCTGCATTCCAATATTGTGGTATTTTAATATGTTTCGTAATATGTTACAAGAGAAAAAATATATGCAAGTAATCGATTATAAAAAATAAGTAATCGATTATTTATTTATTTATTTATTTAAACTTTATTGCACAAAAGAAAACTTATCGTACAAAAGGCGGACTTAATGCCATATGGCATTCTCTACCAGTCAAACCTTAAGGCAAAGCGGAAAAGATTGTGGGGCAGTGCAAATAACAATTAAAAAAAAATAACATTACGGTATTCCTATATACAACATATTTACACAAATACATATAGGTACATAAATAAAATAAATACTTACATACACAAATAAATATAAATACATAAATATACACTACATACATACTTACAAGCGAAATTTTCAAACCTGTAACCTTTAGTCTACTCGGATCTGCCAGCAAATAAATTACGCACAGATTTCTTAAAGACGAATATGCTCGGGGCTTTCCTGATCGCGGGGGGAAGGCCGTTCCAAAGACGAACCACTATGTGTATACTAATTTCATGTATTCGTTGGGATTTTTTTTTTTATGCGGGCCACAATTTGTCCTGGAACAGAAAAGTGCCACTTTGATCCCTGCTAGCAGGGAAGAAAAAGCCCTTATCCGAATAGGTGATGTGAAAATGGATTTTTGGCCTCGCATCCCTATCTCGCTACGCTTGGCCGTCTATATCTACTTGGCCGGCAATCCACCTTTTACCAGCCTCTGCAGCAGGTACTCGTAATGTACTTTTCAATAAAAACAAGTTTTAGTTCAAGTCATAAACCGAAAGCGATCAGAGTGCGTGATTATTATAGTCAATTCGTTCGCATTCGAGCTTTCACTTGACAGTTTACTATTCATCATCATCGTCATCATCATCATCATATCATCCGAAAGACGTCCACTGCTGGACATAGCCCTCCCCCAAAAAGTGCAAATGTGACCGGTCCTGCGCCACCCCCATCCAGCGAACTCCCGCGACCTTTACCAAGTCCTCAGTCACCCTTACCCACTCGCCCTTACCCACGCACGGCGCGCCTTCCGGTACGTGGTCGCCACTCAACCTTTCCACCCCAACGGGCATCGGTTCTACGTGCAATGTGCCCCACCCACTGCCACTCAGTTCACTATTACACTATTAGTAATTGAGAGTTGGAATTCTCTGGAGAGGTGGTGATTTTGGCTCTATCATCAATTCAATTTGATGGTTATATTACACATTCTTGCAAAATTTAGAAGAAGTGAAAATGTACATGCAGGATTTGATTATAATTCTGACAGTTGCAGGTGAAATTACTCTAAGCTTCTACTCGTATAAGAAGTTCTCGTTTCCTCTAAAGGCGCGACGTCACTTTTATGAAGTCTGTGATCTCCACTTCACCTGTTGACGCGAACTGATTTGAAAGCCCGCTTTTGTGGAAAAATCGATGCGGTGTGTTCAGCGAACGGGAGAAACCCGCCGTAACGTAGAATAGTGTTTAACCTGATAGACCAATGTTTGAAGTGTTTAAAAAACACGCAAAATATTACAGAAATCATAAGTTAGATCGTTTCACAAAATGTTCTATGTCGTCTATTTTAATTGTTTTTATTTAGTATTTACGACATTTTATAATAGGTACTTAAATAACACAGTTGTAGTACCTACCTAAACTACAAAACTTAACAGAAAACTATCCGATGAGATGACTCCGAATTGCCATAACCTCTTGTCAAAATTTTGAAGTGAAAACTTATTTAGCGGCGCTGAGCACTTTTTGGGATGGTGAAAAATTGTTAAATACGCGACAATTTTGTGACGTCAGATGTGAAGGAGGTCACTTTTTGCTGCTAGCCGATTCGACTTCATTCAAAATTGAACGCTATTCGTAAGAGTATAAAGCCGTTAAACACTTTTTGCAATAGCATATTCTGCAAATAAATTTCTAATAATACCAACGCGTTCTTCACCGTTTTGCTATTGAGAAAATTCCAATAGTTCGAATTTGGGCGTTAGAGTCTGGCAAACGAAAGCGTGACCTGGACTTTTTTAAAAGTTTTAATATGGTAACATTATTAATCTGTCAGATGCATGTCAAAGTCTTTGATTAGTTGTTCGTATTTTGTATACTCAATTATTTCTCTCTCTGATATGGGTAAAACAATACAAAGCAATGTGCGAAAGCTGCTACACACTATGATAAGTAAGTTCAAACAAAAACAAGAGGAGAAAGAAGTTGTTTTACAGGAGAAACAACAATGTTTAGCTACGATGTCGGATTAATTAGGTTAGTATGACTTTGTAATCTTCATCCTTGTCGGCTGATTATTTGATATAATAATATTGACGATAATGATGATACTGTTTCTTATGTTTACAGATAAACTTGAAGATAAAAGAAGCTGTACTAGAATAAACATATTGTTGAAGAAAGTAAATGTTAAGTTGGTAAATATTATGTACATTCTAATAAATAAATCAACACACTCGTTTTTTTTACTCACAACCATGACAGTTGCCCGGGTGGTGTCGGGTTAGAATAGCACCACCCCCTTTCTTTCTGTGGGTGTCGTAAGAGTCGACTAAGGGAGCAGGGTTGAAGTGTGTTGTGGGCGATGAGCTAGCAACATGTCACTGCGATATCACATTTTTGTCGAGCTTTTATACCCACGTTTATGCTAAAAGTGGTACTGGAACACAAGTTTCATGTGCTCTGCGTACCCCCTTTAGGGATAAAGGCGTGAATGTATGTACATATGTATATATGTATGTATCCATGACAGTCAAGGCTTCGTCACACCTTAGGCACCAAACGGAGCCTTTAAAAATAAATGACTTTTTGAAGTGTGTTTTTAACCACAGGTTAATATTTCTAAAGACATGGTGGTGCCTCAAAAAAAGAAGTTCGCAAACAACTATTATACAAATGAATTAAAATAGATATAAAAAAAATACAAGTATCAAAACTTTTTTTTCCTACTATAATTAGTAATACCACATGTATATTTTTTGAATTTGCCGCGTTTTCTCAGGTCACGCTTTCGTTTGCCACTCTATTCCTAAAGAGATAAAGCTTAGAAAAATATTTATCAACGGTAAAAACAAATTGATATTTTGGTCGCCACCGCCGTCTGCTGTTCTTGCAAATTCGAATAGTTCGAATTTAGACGTTATTCCTAAAGAGATAAAGCTTTAAAAAATATTTAGCAATGGCAAAAACAAATTGGTATTGCGTTTGCCGCCGCCCGTCGGCGCGCCGACGGGCCCGTCCGCCTAAGTAATTGATAATTGTTTATAAATTTGCGTCAAATTCATTTTTAGGGTGACACCGTAAGATGTCACGTAGCCTAGCGTAAGCTACGGTAGCCTAGTGGTTCAGGCATGCGGCTGTCAAGCGGCGATCGTGGGTTCGAATCCCGGCTCGTACCAATGAGTTTTTCGGAACTTATGTACGGAATATTTACCGTTAGCTTTTCGGTGAAGGAAAACATCGTGAGGAAACCGGTCTAATCCCAATAAGGTCTAGTTTTCCCCTTTGGGTTGGAAGGTCAGATGGCAGTCGCTTTCGTAAAACTAGTGCCTATGCCAAATCTTGGGATTAGGTGTCAAAGCGGACCCCGAGCTCCTTTAGGGGCATAACCGGGAACAACGCTAGGAGAATGATGAGAATGATGACCGTAAGATGTCACGTGACCTGATCGAAAAACTGTTACAATGTTATTGAGTTTTCACTTCTGCCGGCACTCCCGGAGTGCAACCCGGTCTTTTTTTTTTTCAAGGAGCATCACCATCATGAGTCGAGCTCTAGTCGGTGGAGTAACTGTCATTTAACAATTTTCTACTCATTACTCCATTGCAAGGACTGATAAAATGGGGGAATAGTTGCTTTTCACATAACAGTATAAAGACGGTCTGACCTGCCCATTACTTGTTCGGTCAAAAGTCCTACCGGAACGCGCTTCTTCGGCTTTCTGCCACTGAGCTAGGCTGTTGTTATCGACAACGCTTCACCTCACTTCACCGGACCAGTGTAAGCCAGACCTCCGATTTCGCGTTGTTATTGCGAATCCCAGCGTCAAGATATACCAGAAGTGAGCAGTGAGGTGAGGTGAAACAAGTTCTGAATAGCGGAGCTGCGCTGTTGATCTTCTTTACGCGCTCATGCGCCTCGCACCACCCGTCACGCCTAACATAACTAGACCTCTACCTTTCCTTAGTTAGTACGAATCGCGGCGTCAAGATTTATTTGTGGATGAGCGTTCAGGTGAGCTTAAGAGGAAACACAACGGCGGTTTTTCCATAGAAACGTAGTCCTATGTTTTCTCCCTGGATAATGGCAGTAGAGCAATATTTTTTTTTCCATAAATCTATGGCTACTATTGACATGTTCTTATGTTTTCTTTTTTTTTCATAAATCTATTCTTAAAAGAGATTTTAGATTAACCTTCAAAAACCTAAAAAAACTGCCAGATTTTCAGATGTGTTCAAACATCCAGAAAACAATGTTGACTAGATTATTTAAAAAAAGGAAATCATAGGAACACGGCTAAAGCCTGTCTTTGACTTTTAATAAAAAAAATAGTTATTTAAGTCAAGTTTTGGAGAAGAAATCAGGGGACTACGAAACGTTGATTTTATGTTCTTTTAATAGGTATTTTCGGTCCAAGCTGCAGTTGTCTCTATCGCGCTCTGCGGGGGGAGGCTTGAGGTTGGCGCGACAGCAATACATTTTTACAAATACCTATTTCTCAATTATCTTCACCTTTTTGTTTTCTCTTAAAACAAGTTGCAGAATAGCGGAGCCGCTGAGATTGTCTCGGCCAGTCACTTGAACGGTGGCCGGCGTTGGGATATTAAATATAGTGCATCGGAGATGAGTTTTGTAACAATGGTCCAAGTTTGATAAAAAATGAGGGTAGTAGTGGGTTTCCGCTTGCCTACACCTCCAAAGCTAAAGAACATCGCGCAGTATCATTTTTTGTGATAATAAAACTCAAACGGACGAAGTTGACAACAAGAGACATATTTTTTTTTTAGATAGTATGACGGTGGTAAACAAGCATGCGGCCTGTCTGGTGGTAAGTAGACACCTTAGCTTATGGACACTTGCGATTCTAAAAGACATTACTAGCGCATTGCGGCCCCTTTCATAGTCAGCCTATAAACGTCCCACTGGGCACAGGTCAGGCCTCCTCTCATGAATGACCCTTTATTTATACAACGTGTTAATAAAATAACGCAAAACCTGAAAACAGTTTGTTCAGAATCGAGAGTAGAATGCGAAAAAAATGAAAAATAAAATTTTTGAGGCGCTTTATTTTTTACATTTGTATGGAGCAGGTCGCCCCAGTCGGCCAACACTCCATACAAATGTAAAAAATAAATCTTGTCAAAAAATTTATTTTTTATTTTTTTCGCATTCTATGCTCGATTCTGAACAAACTGTTTTCAGGTTTTGCGTTATTTTATTAACACGTTGTATATTAATTTCACAACTGCCTTACACAGTCATATTTCCTTTTCCTGTTACAGAGGAATTCGCGGGTTTGTTAAAGAAAACCCGTGTAATATCCATGACATATTTTTCATAAGAGGATATTCTAAGCTAACACAGAATATCATATTCAGTAATTATTGTAATTTTTTATTTATTTTGTCAACACTGAACCCAAATCAACGACAACCCAGCCTTATTTATTAATCCCTGTACCACATGACTCTTTAATTACGCTAATTACTCCAACCCCAAACACACCCCTGAAGGATCGGTAGAAGGTAGTAGGTACATCACAAACCGCGCTACCTTTACCGACATCAAACCTCATGTAAGTGTAACATACTGTTTACGACCATATCCCGATTGTAATAGAGACTACTTGACGGGCACTGATGCGCACTGGTGTGATACGAGAGTGGGGAAGTAAGTAAGATATCGCAGCTACCCTGACCTGTTGCTTAAGCCGGGTCAAGGCCTCACCTCTCGAATCCCCGAATATTCACGGCTTTCGCCTTTGTCCAAAAATCGGGGCATCATAAATTAGGGTATCCTGTAGGACGTTTCGCAAAGCTTGTTTTTTGTGTTGTGAAGGAACTACAAAAGCGTTTCAGAACAAGGTTAATTGTATCAAAGCGGATACTGAAAGCTGGTGAAATTCTCAACAAGCTCTTAACAATTTCACTGCCACCCGCCTAGCCGTAGACGTTTTCCGCTACTTAGCAGAAAAATCACGGGATCGGCTACGAGCGTAGCGCGTAGTGATTCTTGGTAGTGACTGAGTTCCCATTCGAGGCCACGGAACGCTACATGTGCTACGCTGTAGCGCGTAGCAGCATTGTTCCGCCTTTGTAGCGGAAATCGCACGTTGAGCCATGACATGACTCATATGTGAGTCATTGGCCTTGAATGGGCTATTTGACCACAGTAAAGATGATCTCTTGTTTTTTTCACTCTGTATGATCCTTTTTGATGTTAAAGCAGGCTTTAAAACGCGATTCAAATAATGGCTTATTGATCACATTTCCCTTACAAAAAAAATGGCGTAACTCAACGTTTAATTTTTCCGTGAACGCACTAAATATCATAATAGTAGGAATAATATAAACCAGCCACGCTCTTGAGTCTGTCTTCAGAAACAGACGTCACGAGAACTCAACAAAAGACCCTATTTACCTAGATAAACATCAGACAGACACCCGTAGCCCCAGTTACATTTCATCTTAGGTCTTGACGTATCAGTGTGAGACGGCATAACAACCATGTCTAAATATATCTGTATAACGCCGATACGGTATACATAGGCCTACAGTGGAGTAGGTTTTCTGTTTTTAATAATTAGAAGTGTCATAAACACAAGTCCAGTCTATTAAAAAAAAAAGTCAATTGCGGGTTTGAGTCGTGCACTGAGCTATAATTCTGTACAAATACCTTTTTTATCTAGCTGTTAGCCCAAGAATCTTCAGATCAATGAAGAGTCGGCCTCGCGCTTGTGACCCGTCCGGATTCCACGGCGTCCATAAGCTACAGCGTCTGCTTACCATCAGACAGGCTATTATGCTTATTTGCCATAGCCGTCGTATAAAAAAAATTTTTCAACTCTATGCTTCACCAGCGACTTTAAATCATTTTTCCCATAAAATCACACTTTTAGTAAAAATGTTTTTTTCCGACAAAACAAACAGAATATTTTACTCGGAGTCCCTTATTTACCGACAAACGTTTTATAAACTGAATGTTTCGCGGAATTTTCATTTCATCGATATTTTTTTTCAGAAACTGTGAACTTGTTTGGTATAGCTAAAAGGTTGTTGTGTAGAACCCATAAGGTTAGGTTAGGTTTGTGTTATAACAATCCTAATATGTTTACAGTTTCTAAAGAATGAATGAAAATTCGTCGGTAAAATAAGGGACTCCGACTAAACATGATGCTTTAGGTCGTAACAGTAGGTCCCAAAATTGATGGTTACAGTACGATGTTTTACCCCGGGGCCTAGCACTGATGCGCTACGTGACGGTACTTCAAACAATGTCGCCTTTCCTTACGTGTCTGCGGTTTTTTATTGAGATTGTAATGAGGGGCACCCGGTGTACACTGGCAAATGGAAGACGTTGACAGAATAGGGTTGTAGAATAATGTTACAATTGCGAACGTGGTAAATGGATAGTAAACCAGCAAATTATTGTAATAAAGTACAAATAAAAAGTTTTAATTAAAATCATAAAAAGATATGGACCTCGAAAGTTTTGGAAAAATATGCAATTTTTTTATTGTCCAAGTGTAAATTTAATGGTACCAATAGAATCCGTACACATAGAAACAAAATTGTACTACAACTATGGACATAAACGCAGTAGGTATTCCCAACCCAAACAGCAACTGACTTGATTTTCCATACAACGATAAGTACAAATAGCAAACTGTGAGTATGAAGCGTTTCGGCTACCGCCAGCGAGGTCCGTCTCTGACTCAAATTCTTGGGTATTTATGTTCTTTAATTGTAGTTGCTCCCATACAATAATTTTTTGTTCCTCTCCAAAAACTGGTTCGAATGGCATCGTAAAAAAAACTTAGGTCACACCCCTTTTCAGCTTGCTTGTAGCCCACTAATACATAAAAAAAAACAAAAATTACAGGACAATCTTATACAAAGCGAACTAGGCATACTAAGCTCAATAGGCCAGTGTTATGGATACTAGACGACGATGTATTTAACACATTCACTGCCAAGAATTGCTACGCGCTACGCTCGTAGCCGATCGCATGGTTTCTCTCGTATGTAGCGGAAAGCGACTACGGCGTAGGCGGCCGCTAGGCGGGGGTAGTGAAAGAGTTAATATAAATATTTAAATACATGGGAACATGACCCAGAAACCAATATTCATGCTCCATCACACTAATATTTGCCCTTACCGGGATTCGGACCCGGACCTTCTCAGCTTCGTAGGCACTTATCCCTTTAACGGGCATTTTTAAAATTTATTCATAATTCAATTTCTCTTTGATATTGTATAGACCTAAAAATTCTGACCCATAAAAAAATACAAAAAGATGACCTTATGGATGGTCATTTTGCCTATGAAATTTAGATTGTGCCTTATAAAGGGTTATGACTTGACATGGAGACCATTTTAGATAGATCGCGTTTAGATGTGTCATAAAGCTTTCGTCCCTCTTGCACGAAGGTATGTAATACAATTTGACTGTTCTGTGCTAAAGGTGAGGGTCGAATGTAATAAATGAATGATATAAATGAATTTTATTCTGCAAGAACGGCCGTAAGGCACTTTTACAAGTCAAAATTCTACCAGCGTTTCTGAAAAAGAAGACCACTGTTAAAAAGAAACGCCGAAACAAACTCAGTCAGTAATGTTTTTCAAAATAGTTATTTACGATACAAGTGCCGAAAATAGGAAATTCGCAACGAGTGGTGATAAATTAAAACACGACCGTAGCGAGTGTTTTAAATCGACACGAGTTGCGAATTACCTATTCGCACGTGTATCGTACAACGTTTTACTGTACATATGGCTCTTTAAAGTTTCGACATATGCACGAAAAGTGTTCTTTTCCGCACTAGTGCGGGAAAGTAGCACCATATGTACTGTAAAATAAGTTTATTACAAAGATTAACCTACTTAAAATAAGTAAAATTGAATATGAATACAAAGAAAAAAAAACATCATAACAAACATGTCCTAAACTGTGTTACATAATACAAGGTAGAGAAATAATGGAAATGCGACTATTAACTAAATCCATACACAAGGATTTAGTTCGTTCTTGTCGGAACTGTGTCATCTAGGTCCCTAGGCGTGTTACAATGACTATAAAATTATGATTGATGAAGCTATTTTGGGCTCTGGTTTGGGCCATGCATTCTGTCAGTTTGATAGTCCTCAACCCTGTAATAAGTATCAGTATCAGTATCTTTATTGCTTTCATAGGTAAATACAAGATGGTACATTATATTTGTTCAGCTATGAAACCCTGTAGGGCACTACAATATAACTAAAACTAAATTTTTGGTAACTTACAACCAGACCTCGGACAGAGTGAGCCATTTTTACGTCATTAATGTCAAGTGTAGATGTTAATATAGATATGCCTCAAGATGAAATATTAAAAAGAATTCATGAATAATAATTAAACAAAAATGACAGTGCATTATGTACAAAACGAGTAAGTATTATTTATTTATTCAAATTTTTCTTTGTTATTGGTTATTGTAATAAAGAACTATAATTTTTTCTAGATTTTCAATTTTCAACGCACTTCTTCTTGAGTTTAATATCCACTTATAGATGGAAAAAGACCTTTCTACTTCCACTGAAGTGAGCGGAGTGAAGTTGTACATTAAAATACCGTCCACATCTGTTCCTTCCGAAATTTTTTCAGCATAGTCCCTAAACAGATCTAAGTCTGGGTTTCTAGCTATGACGTCTTCTAATTTCTGACTGACAGAAGCAGACGAAGACCAGCTTATAACAGCTCTCACTTGGTCCAACGTTAAAAATGTATCTACGACGGATATTTTAGATTCCTGTAATTTTTTTAAGGCATATTCAATTATATGGAAATTCTCAACAATATATTTTAGATTATTTCGTAAATTTTCAGTTTGTATAATTCTTTTCGCCACTCTTATCGACATTGCGTCTGACGATCTCAATGCCCATAGGACTACTTTTATTTCGTCAAAATATTAATAATTAATAATTTAATATTCGTTATTCAATTACATCACATCTGCCATTAATTGACTACGTAGGTATGTCCATATTATGCAAACTCTTAAAACAGCTCACCCTGTCCGAGGTCTGCTTACAACAGCTTAAGGCTGTCATTTAATTCTTATTTATACACAAAGTATGAGCATGCAAAAATAGAATCTATAAAGTATACAGATATATTTAACTGAGCTATATTTGAACTATACTACAGTATTAACTAACTTTCAAAAAATTCTTGCAATGAGTAAAAGCAGTTATTTATTAAATATTTGGTAATGTGTCTATTAAATGAGTTATTGTTCGCCTCGTCCCTAATAAGTTTCGGACATTTGTACACCTTTATACACATTATGTAGGGACTAGAGGCGTGCATTTTTAATTTAGATGCTGGAATTGGAATTTTATCTCTAAGACGCGGACGTAGGTTTGAGGTAGCCAGATTCTGAGGGGCTGGGAATAATTGGTTATGCTTTCTTAAAAACTTGCATAGCTCTAGTATATATAAAGGGGTCAGTAGGGTCATGATATTGAGTTTCGAAAAATGTGGTCTGCAACTATCTGTTTGGTATATGTTCACTAGGATCCTTATACATTTCTTTTGCAACGCAAAAAGCCTTTTGACATCAATGTTTAGTTTCATGATTGTGTTTTATTTCGGACATAAACACAATCATGCTAGCTAGGCGTATTGACGTTAGCTGCGATCTTTACATTTTGCAAGAGAATTAACTGTATCAACATGTGTGATAAGCACGTATATAATTCACTTATATAATTCACTTTCATGGTGCTTCTCGTGACCGTCAATTTCGCTCTTCTGGCAATCTTTCTCTATCTATCCCTCTTCACCGTACTGGCTTTATGTCCAATTCTTTCACTGTGCAGGTGGTTCTTCTTTGGAACGGCCTTCCCCCCGCGATCAGGAAAGCCCCGAGCAAATTCGTCTTTAAGAAATCTGTGCGTATTTTATTTGCTGGCAGATCCGAGTAGACTAAAGGTTACAGGTTTGAAAATTTCGCTTGTAAGTATGTATGTAGTGTATATTTATGTATATATATTTATTTGTGTATGTAAGTATTTATTTTATTTATGTACCTATATGTATTTGTGTAAATATGTTGTATATAGAAATACCGTAATGTTATTTTTTTAGTTGTTATTTGCACTGCCCCACAATCTTTTCCGCTTTGCCTTAAGGTTTGACTGGTAGAGAATGCCATATGGCATTAAGTCCGCCTTTTGTACGATAAGTTTTCTTTTGTGCAATAAAGTTTAAATAAATAAATAAATAAATACTAAAATAATTAAATATATGTTAGGTGCTCTTTGTGTTGGATATTCCTATTCTATGTATTTAGAACTTTTTTTTATCTATTAGTCTAGTATCAGTATCATACTTAGTTCGTATTAATTTAGGTCGTCGCTGTATACCCACTTATTCTACCGTACGTACATACGTACACATATTATAATAATTTATTTAAGTCATTTCATAGTTACCTTATACTGACAAACTTTTTGTGTGGATTTTTGATCTTAAACATTCTTTGTTTTCCCGCCTTAGGAGACTAATGTACTCTGTTTATCACCTCACACCGTACCTACGTAATTTGAACGTCCGATTCAACTGACACCGGCTTCCTTTTGACGCATGCAGTCTCAAGCACATTTCCCCAGACTCGGGCATGGGAAATGGAACTGTGATTGACAATCTGGCCGTCATCCGTGCACGGATGTCCACTAATGGAGTCAGTGCTAACTGGATTTCGGATGATTTAGCGAAGCGCTTTTGTTTCATTTTAAATCGGATGCAGCGCTTTGTCGAATTCAATGTCGGATGGTAATATTAGGTTCGCGTAGTTTATAATAAATAGCTGATTAAGGGTAGAAAGTTCTCAAGTTGAGTTCGAGCAAAGATTATTGATACTATTTGCTTTAAGTAACTAGAAGCGTTACTTAATAGACCAGGTACTGTAGTGAAAATTGAATAAAAGGTTCACACAAGGATACGAACGTAATTTATTTTTTATTTTCCTAAAATTATTACATATAACTGCGGCATAGAAAACATCACGACCCGAACGCGATCAGGTTTATTAGATCATGTTAAATAACACTTTGCAATACAATACCGAACGTATAACCGTGCTCTGGCCGTTGCTGCGGCACACGATTGGACTATGATAGACAAAACATGGTGATTTACGGTCGACAAACCAGCACGACAATAAAAAGGGATGTAAAACGTCTGGGTTCGACGAGATGTTAAGTGTTGGTAAAGGTTGTGTGTTGATTGAGTGTATGGGGCCTAAATGAAATCTAAACGATCGTTCTGACAACTTCGGCGGTAAAGGGCCTTTCTGAATTTTGAGGGTTTTACAGGAGAACGGAAGGCATCGATCCCATCTTAACACATTCATTGCCCAGAATCGCTACGCGCTACGCTCGTAGCCGATCCCTTGGTTTTCCTCGTATGTAGCGGAAAGCGACTACGGCGGTCTGACGCATGTGTGTCGTCATGGGCCCTGAATGGGTTAAGGTCGGAGGTTTGACAATCCAACGGCGGCACGGTATGGTAGAATATCACGGGTAATAGTCACATTAAAAAAGGACCCTAACGTTGACCGAAGGTCAAACAAAAAGGAATACACGCCGAACTCTCGGGAGTCCTTTAAACGCGACTTAACTCCTGGCGGCGTCTCCGACGGAGGTTCTCCCGATCAAGAGCCGGAAGCGCTGGTAAGCGGGACAGTCCGATCGCTTCTCCCTCCGGCTCGCAGACTCCGGATGATGGCTCTCAGCGCACTCGAACTGGCATCAGTCCTCGGGCAACAACCACCGCGAACTTAGGCTTGGGGCCTAAACCCGGAAGCTATGAAACAAAATTTCACAATAAATACTTCTACTCCACTGTCTAGACTAAAAGCCAAAAATCAACCACAACCGATAGGCGAAAATGCTTACCCAGTGTGCTAAAACAGCACCCGGCCTTCAGAAAAAAGCGGAAACTCTTCCGTTTCCCTCTGTGTGTCAACAACCACAACTGGTTCCACCACCGGCGAGCTTCGTCTCAGGGCTTGAGAAAAACGCTGATGCACTAGCGCGAAAACTGTTGTTCTTAACACAAAAAACTGTGGACGAGGAACTCGGGTCTGTACCCTATAAACGGTACACTATGCTTCACACTTTCAGCTAATAGACCAATGGAAAATAACAATACTTCACTCTCCAAGAACTATTCTCTTTGACTCCCATTTCTTTTCTGATGATTTGACAATAAACAAGAATCATTCTCGAACAATCAAATTCAAATTTCAAAAACTTCTTCCAATTTCATTCATAAAAACCAGACAGCACCAAAGCAGGCAAACCCGACGGTAAAGTTGTATATAAGGAAAATGCACACCATCGGAAACGCGCCTTGTGCGACTACTGAACTTCAGTAATAATGCGCTAGATGGTGCTGCAATATAAGGCAAACAGTCATACGAATTTAAATAGTTCTGCAAGGATGAATGCAATTAATGCTGCAGTACCTACTACTTAACTATACAACGCTTTTAGATAGTTTAACCAATGAAGCCACGCCCTACTCTTAATTTCATTAAAATACAAATACGTATTTTGTATTCGTATTTCAAATACGTCATGAAAAAGTGATATATATTTATAGACCCAAATCACGCGTATTTAGTGCCTATACTTCTAATACCCGCCGCAAAAGTATTTGGTATTTTACTTATGTATATAAAGCACATACATAAATGGTAGGTAAGTACCTACTTTGTATTTTGTATTTGCAATACAAAGCAACAGGTATTTTGTCCGACCCTGCCTACGCTACAGACAAAACACAAACTACGTAGTGGGTAGGTACGAAACGAGAAAAAGTGAGCGTACTCTTAGGTTTAACGATCTAGGTACCTATATGCATGGTAGAATAATGAAAGATACAATTAATCAAATCGAAAAAAGATGGGTGGCGGTGCAGTCAATTGATATTAATGAATCTCTTCTAGTTATTGACTATCGCAGAAACTTTTTGTTTCTCACAACTTTCTGTTGCAATTCCATTGACTGAGAAAATAATTATCTTTCAGACAAGATATATTGAACGTTATTCAAGTTATTTCTTCAAGTGTCCAATTATTGTAAAGACAAATGAAGCTGTTTAAAATAATTAGTGAAGAATATTTTTCAAGAAAATCCATTAAGACGGGTCAACCAAACTTCACTAGGTGTCAACAATCAAACGAATCGCTCATAGGTCGTTACAGTTTCAATTTTATAAAAATAATAAGAGGGTTCGATTCGACGGTTTTAGAGAGCTAAGACCAGGAAAAATAAAAGTTTTTTTCAAAATAATAATAATAATAAATAATAATAAAAGCTTTATTTAATTCCACACACAAAAATATACATATGGGCAGAGTAAACAAAAGTGAAAAACAAAGTATACATGTAAAATAAGGTACAATAGTAATTAAAAGAAAAGTTAAGTTATTAGGTGTGTGGACCCCTTCTGGGTAAAAGCCTCCCCCAAAGTGTTCCATGTGTCTCTTTCTGTGGCTGTATCGAGCCACCTTTGACCTGCTGTCGCTACTATCTCGTCCGCCCACTTGGCGCGCGGACGGCCTCTTGCTCGCGTACCCCGTGGTCCAGACCATTTTAATGCTCTGATGGTCCATCTATCGTCGTTGTATCTGGCCACGTGACCGGCCCACGTCCATTTTCGTTTTAGTGAGAAAGTTAGAGCGTCCGTAATATTTGTTTTCTTGCGGATAAGCGTATTTTTCACCCGGTCTCTTAATTTTATTCCAAGGCAGCTTCTCTCCATCTTTCTTTGAGTTGTTTGAATTTTATTTCTTGTTTTGAGGTCAAACGTCCATGTTTGGCATCCGTACGTGAGACTTGGTAGTATGTCTGAATCCATAATAATTTTTTTAGATGTCATCGGGAGTTGTGATTTAAATATTTCCTTATGAGCCCAGTATTTCTTCCAGCTGATTGCTATTCGCCGCTCTATTTCTTCAGTATTTCTTTCCTTATTAAATGATATCGTTTTACCTAGGTAAATGTATTTTTCGACGAACTCGAGGGGGGCGTTGTTTATCATAATTGGTGTGGTGTGGTGATTAGTCATCAGTTTCGTTTTATCGAGGTTCATTTCCAGGCCAACTTTAAAACTGGCTAGATGTAAATCGTTTATCATTTTATTTAATTGTTGCGCGTTTTTAGCGAAAATTATAATGTCGTCGGCAAACCTTAGATGACTTAAGAATTTACCTTCGATATCTATGCCTTGCTTATCCCAGGGTAAGTTTTCCATAATGTGCTGTAAGACAGCTATAAATAATTTAGGTGAGATCGGGTCGCCCTGTCTCACACCTCTTTTTATATCGAATTTTGTTCCTGTTCTGTCTAATTTCACTCTGCTCGAACTGTTTGCATAAATGTTTTTTAAAATGTTAATGTATTTTTCATTTATGTTTTGTGATTCCAGAGCCTTCCAGATGCTGGTATGCGATATAGAGTCGAAAGCTTTTTTGTAGTCAATGAATGCTACATACAGTGGTCTGCGAAATTCTAGGTATTTTTCTATCACCTGGTCGACAACGTGTATGTGATCCATCGTGCTGAAGCCACTTCGAAACCCAGCTTGCTCGATCGGCTGGTGTGCGTCGATGTCTAGTGATATTCTGTCTAACAGGCTCGATGCAAATAATTTGTATAGGCAGGGCATGAGGCTTATTGGGCGATAGTTGCCGATGTCCAACGGGTCGCCTTTTTTGTACAGTAATATTATTTCCGATTCTGTCCATGATTTCGGAACAGATTCTTCGCGCAATATTTTGTTCCATAATATCTTGATAGGCGTCAGTAAGAGTGCCTTTGCATATTTAATACATTCATTGGTAACCCCGTCCGGGCCCGGGCTTTTTTCTGGCTTAAGTCTCTTTATTTGCGTTAAGATTTCGGGCTCTGTGAACTCTTGAACTGTGAAGGTATGTTCGTGATGGTGAATAATACGTGTTTGCTGTGATGAGTCTGCTTGGCTGTACAGTTTTGTGTAAAAATCTGTAGCTGTTTTTATAATTTCTGGTCGAGACCTGCATTTAGTCCCGCCTGTCTTAAGTGACGGAATCCATTTTTTTGAAGTATTTAATTCTTTATATGCTTTTTTTGCAGATCTTGATTTATCTAGATGTCTTCGTATGGTATTCATTCTGTATTCAGTGTAGCATTTTTTAATTTCTTTATTTGTGATTTTATAGATATTTTTCAACCTGTTTCTATCAAACTTATTAAGCTTGGATTTGTTTTGTAAATTGGATCTTTCCTTCACGAGATCTAAGATTTCCTGTGATAGTACCTTCCTTTTTTCTATTATTTTCGTATTTTTTAAACTCATAGATATAGAATTCATTATTTTTTTACAATATTCATCGGCTGTATCTCTTTGACGTGATGCAATGAGCTCTGGCACGTAATCGTTCAGGTTTTCTAGGTATTTCTCTCGTTCTTTTGACGACTTCAGCATTGATGGTGTGTTTGAAAAAGTTGTTTTTCAAAATAAGTAACCAAAATAAAATTCAAATAACTCCATAACCTCTTTTCAGATTTTTTACCGAAACAAATTCGTCTACTTTTCTTCGCTTATCTAGAATATCAATGGGAAATATTAAACTTTTTTTTTTAAGGTTGTGTGGAAAAGATCGCTCTTCAGCGATAAGACCGCCTGTTGTCTACCTCTATCTACACGTTATTCTATTGTTTCTCTTTCTAACTGCTTTGTTTGTGTGAGGTGTAGAATAAAGAGTATTTGTATTTTATTTTATTGTATTTGGATCATTTAGTGGTTTTTTTAAAGTTTCACAACGGTTTTAGGCACGAATTTTCTCGTCTTTTATGGAACAGGGTATAGTTTCATTAATAGTGGCCTAGCTATTTCATTAGGGAGTTGTATGCTGAAGTTTTTTCATACTATGAGTTTATTTATGCGTGAGAAGCCACGAGGGAAGCTTGGTTAACGGTTAAGTATACCTACAAGTTGAGCCCCGCCTGTTGCTTCACTCAACTTTCTGAATATCTATCCGCCACCGCCACTCAAAATACTTGGAACAACGCTTGCGGCTTTTTCTCCGTTCGAGTGATGAAATTCTCGCTCAAACTCGATGAAAGAATTTCACTGAATGGCAACTTCAAAGAAAGTGGTTGGGCGCTGGGTATTTGTCAAGACTTGGGATTTGGAATCGGAAATTATGGCAGGATTTCATATTTTTGCGTGCGAAAATTGAGTGCGGCCTTTTTTTAGCTACGTTGTTGTTGGTGTTTGATTGTGTTTAGATAAATAATTTCATATGAATCATTTAATCTAGCTTTCTATACTATACTTTGTACAATTCTACAATAACTAAGAACGTGGAATTTCATCATGTTTTTTTTTATTGAATTAATTATATTACAGTTCCACTCGTTAATCGTTGATTAGATTGAGATTTTTCATAAATCTAGGGTGCTAATAGACGAGTTTCTAGCTATTATAAAAAAGGGTAGTATTTAAGCGAGTGACTCTAAATCTAAATTAAAGTTTTAATTGTCAACGTTATACCTACCTAGTATTACTAAGTGAGCGACTGACTGCGAGTGACGAGAAATCAACAAAACAGCTCCTTACAAACATTAATTTGAGTTACTTAAAACACAAAATGAGAAGCTTCATAATATTTGAGCGATCTAATATTTGTTTGAGTGTCAACGTTACGTCCTGCATTTTTTTCAATATTTGGCAAATGTTTTTTTTATACTGAGCGGCATTTTATCTTAAATTAAGTGTTTCGAATACAAAAACCACTTTAAAAAATACTATAATGATCAGCGGCGCTACCACGAACTTCGAAAGTCGAAGTTCGTAATACATGCATCCCTGTCACTCGAGTAACGGAGTGCGATAGAGATGGAAATACCCGAACTTCGACTTTCGAAGTTCGTGGTAGCGCCGCAGGGACTTCGTGGCAAAACCGACTCGGATCGCGGATAGGTTAGAAGACGAAAGCGTGCTTTCGTCTTCAAGGTTAATTTTTTTATAAAAGAGGCTGCGGCGCTACCACGAACTTCGAAAGTCGAAGTTCGGGTATCTCCATCTCTATCGCACTCCGTTACTCGAGTGACAGGGATGCATGTATTACGAACTTCGACTTTCGAAGTTCGTGGTAGCGCCGCTGTTCTCACTTCTCTGTTACGGATATAATTTTAATATCTGAAATGTATGAATCACAACCCACTTTTTGTAATCTCGTTCTGTATTATATTATTAATCAATATTCGACGCTAGTTCAGTTATTTTTTCGCTTACTCAAATTCATACCGCTCAAGTTATTAAAACAGTATGTCATCATCAGTCACTAAGTTTTTTTTTATTCGATCGTTTTATAATTCCCCTTATAAAATTTAGGTAGATTCCAAGGTTATTATTTGATTATAAAACGACGTAATTAACCCGAGTCCTCATTTTTAGTTACCCGAATGGCTATACTTGGCAAACATTAGGATTTTCTCGCTAACTTAGCACGCTAGCTACAAAATATAATCGTCAGTAACATGGCAAAAAAAACTGTCATTGCAAGAGATACATGCATTAGAGTACCTACCCTGTGCAAAAATCATGCAATTAACCTTACCTATCAAATATACTTTTAGGGATCTTAAAATAATGCATATTATTCCAGCAAATATTGCATAATATTAATGATAAATTACAAGATGATTAAACTATTCATTAAATTGTACCAAATGGCGTTCCACCCACACAACAAATTGTTTATATGAATTTGTAATTATCTAACTACTTGGTTTTTAGGGTTCCGTAGTCAACCCTTGTAGTTTCGCCATGTCCGTCTGGCCGTCCGTCCGTCTTCGGCTTAGCTCAGTTACCATGACTACCTAGAAAACTGTAATTCGGCATGGGTATATAAGTATAAATCAATCACGCCGACAAAACAGTAGAATAAAATCTTTAAAAAAAATAACCAGGTGTTCCTCCCCTACACCTAAAGTGGGGATGTAGGTAATTTTTTTTCTCATTAAACCCATAGTACGGAGTATTGTTGGATAGCTTGTTCAAAAATGGTTCCCCCCCCCCCCCCCCTGCCGGCTAACAGGCTACTACAGGGGATGTGAGAAGAATCGTGGCAGTAGAACATAATGCCAACTTTCGTACAAATTCGCCTGACGCAACCGCACCATTTAGTTGGAGCGCGCGTGTCGATGTAACTAAGATAGACAGGCAACTACGTAACTTTACAATGCGCGTGGCCCGACACGCACTTGGCCGATTTTTTTATGTGATTCCTTCGTTGTCGACCCGAAAACCAGTTCCACTCCAACTCTGAAGTAACCTCGTAAAAATTTCAGCCATTCGCGTCAAGGAGTCAAGGATATGCGGATTATTTAAATAAACCTCTGTCACAACGTGGATTGCGTATTTCTAAACGAGGTTTGGCTCCATGGCTCGTAATCCCTTCATGTAAATGAGAGTAGTCTCACTTGCATTGCCTTGCCGTGTCGCTTGCAACGAGCTGGCTTTGTTACTTTGTGTATTAACGATGATCAGGTCACTGGTAATAGTGCACTTTTTAGTTGCGCATTCTTTTCCCGTATTAACCCGTAGAAAGTAGGTGATGATGTGCGGTTTGACATTACCCAATTCCTATTTCACGACATTGATATTATCTTATCTTCTATTAAAAAATGGCTTACATGTAAGTTAAGATGATTTCGCCAATTACACTTACAAAGCGGCATTGTTCGGTAGTTAGGTCAGTCAATAATGCAATCAGCGTCAGAAGCTCCGCTTAATGGCGGCTGTACACATTGGGCCAACGTTGGCACGTGAGCAGGAGGCAGCTATGTAAACGAAAGAGATCGAGTTATAGCCCTCTCCCTCTAACGCATAGCTGCCTTCTGCTCACGCGCCAACGTTGGCCCAGTGTGTACAGCAGGCTTTAGAAGCACCGTCCACCGCATCCCCGACGGAAGCCCGACATTGATATTGATTGGCCGACAAGTATTTATGGCCGTAGCGTAGGGCAACAGCAAAGTACGTCAAACTGTCATTGTCGAGAGAAAAATTGCCATTTTGGTGGAATACAGACCAGTCGGCCCAAGATAGTCGCCATTTTACACTTCATCATCCTAATCCTCCTCCTTGCATTTGACCGAGCCCGGGTTCAGCTTTGGCAACTAATCACAAGATTTTATCACGTACCGCTCTGTATAATAAAATAATAATAAACCATTTATTTCAGGCATCTAAGGCCCATAACAACAAATACCTTAAAGCCTAACATAGGTATATACAATACATATAAAAACGAATTATTTAGGCGACGAAACAGCGTAGCTTCGTTGCGTCGTCAAGTCCGGTGTAGAATTCGGTAGGTTGCCCCGGAACCGCCGAAACACGACACCCTTCGGCCAGAAGTCTGCACAGGTGATGGTCTCCTGCAGCGGCCGCGGCACGCGCGCCACAAACGAGCTGAAGTGCACGTAGTGGCGCGAACGCAGCTGGAAAACCCTCAGCAAATAGCTAGTCTTCTGGTGAATATACACCACCAGTCATCAGCCGTGGCGGAGTAATGCAGGCGCGACACGTACAGCGTATATTTAAGACGTCTGATGCGTTCTGACAAGTATGCGAGTGCGAGAGTGACGGATTTCTTTTGCACAACGATAGGTGATAAAATGTACCTAACCATTTTACGCCCGATGGACAGTTCCCCGCATTGGTCGTCTGCCACGCCGAGACTTCCACTCGTTATTTGATAAGTCTAGAATGCCTGTCAAACACCATCTTAGCAGGCGTAAAGAAACTGGGGTCGCGTCAGCTTGCGACAGGTTTATCCGCTTTGCTTATCCGGATTTACATGTAATTGGAATTTTTCGAAACAATTTCAATGCGTCATCGCCGTCTAACAGATGGACAATATTTTCAAATATTATTTATTGATGTATAAATTATACTTAAAATAACTTTATTCTGCAAGTAGGCGGCAATGGAGATACAAATTTTGACTTGTAAAAGTCGAGTCAAATTATTGTTCCTAAAGGATACCACTATCAAGAAGAAACGCCGAAACGAACTTAAAGAATCAGTATTAATTTGCCAAAAATGACTTAATATCTTAAGATAAGATTACATGGAATAGATTAAGAAAAAAACAAATCAAAACACAAAACGATAAAGGCTGTGGTATTTCAGATTTCATTATCAATAAACAGCGTCACATATTATAACAGATTAGTAATAATGAATTGCGTTATTAAACCGTTATTCCATATTAACACTAGAAAATCGTGTTATGTTTAAAAAGTAACTAAGTAATGATAGAAATAAGTGTAAAACTAGTAATATTTTCCGTTGATATCGTAGTTAGACAAACCGATGCTTATCTAAAACAACTCTGTATCTCAAAAACTGTGTTTTTTCAGGGCAGAGGTTTAAAAAAAACACAAAAAAGATATTGTTATATTTTTTTATTAAGATAACCAATTTAACATTTTCTTTTAGTCACAGTTTCCTCTGTCATCCAGTTATTTAAACCCAAGAAAATAAAAAGAAAACAACAAAAAACTACGCAAAAAAAACTCAAAAATGTACTACAGTTTAGAGTTGTGACACGATATTTATATACTTTGGATAAGTTTTTATGTGTACTAACGTCTCAATAGAAAATAATTCAAAAAAATATTTTTTTCTTATGAACAATAGTGTATTATTCGTCTTTAAGACAAACGTATATGTAAAATATTAAAAGAATACTGACTTATTTTGCTTTGTTTCTCAAATATTATTTTTTAATATGGACAATAATGGCCTTAAACGACATACATCACAATTATACTTAAACTATATAGACAATAACGGTATAGTTTAGTTCACAACACTTGGTATGGATGTAAATTAGTAACTCTTTTTTAAAGATTCAAAGATAATATATTATTATGGACTTTAAGGCTCCATAAAAATGTTTTGCACGCCTGCACGCAGGCTGAATGCACTGGACGATTATGTTGTATTTTTAAGAACTATGTAACTGCATTCCGAGCAAAATAAAAATCTTTGAATCTTTGAAATCTTTGAACCTCGTGGGGGGCCTAGCTACGATGCGCCATCCGGCGGCCATCGGTTCTACGTGCAATGTGCCCAGCCCATTGCCACTTAAGTTTAGCGATTTGGAGGGCTATATCGGTTACCTTGGTTTTGCTGCGGTAGCCTCATTTCTGATGCGATTGCGGAGAGAAACTCCCAGCATAGCACTCTCCATTGCTCTTTGGGTGACTTCTTATGAGGTAACCGTCTACGTTTCCGTGTCATACGTCATCACACAGTCTTGAGACATTGCGCAGTATTGGACGAAAAGATGTGTCGTAGGTTCCCGAATGCTGCCCAGCCGAGTCGGACTCTTACTCAAAGTTGGACCTATCTAACTTGAAAGTCTGAAGAAGTCTTGAAAGTGTCCGATTGACATGATTTTTGTCTTATCCATGTTTATCCTTAGACCAACTCGCTCGGAGGCTTTACTGAGATCATCGAGCATAGTAATCAAGTCCTCCATGGTCTCAGCCAAGACTACTATATCATCAGCAAACCAAAGGTGATTGATGTACTCGCCGTTGATGTTGATGCCTAGCCTTCTCCAGTCTAGAGTCTTGAAAACGTCCTCCATTGCAGCGGTGTACAGTTTTGGGGAAATAACATTCACTTGCCTAACACGCCGCTGTAGCGGAATACTTTTCAAGCTCCGATCCTGGAGTGGGACTGACATAGTGACGTTCTCGTACAAACACTTCAGTACTTCATTATAGCGGCAGTCTTCTTTTCACCGCTGGAGAGACTGTAGTACAGCCCAGGTTTCGATCGAATCGAAAGCTTTCTCCACGAACGCTAAGCAGAGAGGCAAGTTTTACTTTCCAGTCTTCTGTATAACCTGGCGGAGCGTATGAATGTGGTCTACGGTACTAAAACCTCTTCGAAAACCGGCTTTTTCGGGAGGCTGGAAGTCACTAAGCCTGCATGCGAGGCGATTTGTAATGACTCTTGAAAACAGCTTGTAAACATGGCTCAGAAGTGAGATGGGTCGGTAATTCTTCAGCAGGGTTTTGTTCCCCTTTTTGAACAACAGCACCCCTAACCTCTATTTCACGCCTTTGGCGTTCTCCCTTCCAGTAGGACGGTGTCGAACAACTTCTGAGGGGTCGTAAGGATCGGTTTTCTACCCGCCGTCATGAGTTTGGCTGTAATTCCGTCTTCACCTTGTGCCTTGCTGTTCTTAAGCTGTTTCAGAACCATTCTAATCTCGGACAGGCTGATGTCCGGGATGTCGTCGGTAAAGTGTCGGGTTGGTCTAGCTATGGTCTTTTGCCAGACCAACTTCGGGTCTGCGAGTTGACGTGTATACGATATGTATGACGTGTAGAAACGCACTCACTCAAAAGCTCAGGTTTGGAAAAAACGACTCTCCAGTCCTCAGTTTTTTACCTTGCGAGCTGGCTCTGCCCAATAGACTTGATCGAGATCTCGTGCGAACACATTAGAGCCCTTATTTCTCTCGATGGCCTCTTCAATACGGTTCGTAGTGAATTGGCGCAGATCGCGGGTAAGAGACTTGGAGATTCTGTTTATTTAGCTGCCGATTTAAAGTCGCATCGTTTGAAGACTGCAGAATCATTTGACTCCTTTCCTTCATGAGCTTCTGAGTGGAGCTAGAGAGCCTTTTAGTTCTGTTGGCCCGCTAGGCCTCAAAGAACATAGACCCAGTGGCACGAACAGGTTCCACAAAACCTAGGCAATGGAAACGGTTTTGGAGTTCCAGCTGAAAGCTCTCGGGGTCACCCAAAGGGCAATAGAGAGGGCTATGCTGGGAGTTTCTCTGCGCGATTGCATCAAAAATGAGGCTACCCGCAGCAAAACCAAAGCAGATTTCGGATATTTTTTCCAGTTCGCGTGTTCATTTCTATAACCAAAGTATAATATAGTCAACTGAAAGAGTTACTGATTCTTTGACAAAAATAGTGTCCATAATAAAAATATAATAATTATTGTTATTATACCACTTTTTATACAAAAAAGAGACGCACACGAGTAATTGAAGTCCCCATGTACATGGAGCATGTAGTAGGTATGTATCTTATACTTATCTTATTTGATATTACAAAATAAATAAATATTCGAGGTTAATAATATCTTACACAAATCGAACTAGGCCCATAGTTAAGTTCAATAAGGCTTGTGTTGTATATTATTATTTTAATTGATATGAATACATATAATATACCTTAATACCTTTTTTGCAATACATATAACATCTAAATAAGTTTATCATTGAGCTGCTTATCTATTTATAGTGGCTTTTCTCGTTTTGAATCAAGAAACTAAATGCATATTTATGATGAACATAGTCCAAATTCGTATAGTATACCAATAATGAAGTAAGTCTTATGTAGTATAGGGGCTTATTTTGCTTACATGAACAAGCCAACTTTCATTATTTTCGTGAATACTCGTTTATTTGTTGTTAAGTCAAAACATCGGTACTTACTGTTTAACGGAAAGTGTCCCATCCATGAATAATCCTATATTGCACAAAAATTCGCTAGTGTTCCACTGAGCTATTTCGCGTAATGCCGCTGTTGTACAAACAAATTGATGTGTTTTAACGAATTATTTGGGGATGTGCCGGTAGTCAACAAAAAAACGTGGTGACGGCGTCGATCGCTATGGCTCATTTGGCCTACGGACGGTCTTCCAGATAAAATGACGTCGACACCCCACCAATGGCATAACGGCACAATGCTGCCACGGTGGCAATTTTTTGAATTAGAACACGGGAGTCTTAGTCACGATAAACTTTAACGTGTTCTGCGTCTAGTCTTATACTTAGTAGCAAAACGGATTATTTCGCGATACCGACTTGTTTTAGATAAGCGTCGAACGATAAAACGTAGACGAATTTATCAGATGAATTCAAATTTTCACCTCGTTTTAAAAAATAGGTTAACACTTTCACTGCTAGGAAGCCGCCTAGCTAGATGGGAAAACCACGGTATCGTCTACGAGCTTAGCGCGTAGTGATTCTTGGCAGTAAATGTGTTAACATTTCAGCCAACATCAAGTAAAGGATAATTCCCACCAAACGGCACGCAACGCATCGGACCGGAACGGATTTTAAAATCTTTAAATGATGTTAAATCATGTACACAGTATTTAAAGTCTATATTACCAAGCCGCGCGTCGCAACATACGTTCGGCTACAATTGCGTGTCGCGGAAGACGCACGCTGTCTAGCCGCTGTGCGAGGCTTGGTAATATAGACTTTAAATACTGTGTATCGTTTAAAGATTCTAAAATCCGTTCCGGTCCGATGCGATGCGTACCGATTGGTGGGAATTATCCTTAACAGTTCACTTTCGTTCCGTGTCCCGTGACTTATGGATGTGTTACAACATCCATGGTCACATCACAGGACGACTTTGGACTACGTCCGAGTTAAATATTTAAGTATTGTACCATTTGTACCTACGATATTAAGTCCCGTTTTATAACAATAGTTAGTGTGAGAATCGTGAAATATTTAATCAATATAACATCAAGTAGCACTGAACTGAGCGTCCATAGAGTTCCCTACTCTATGACTAACTCCGTAAATAATTATTAAAAACGTTAATTGGATCCGGATTAGAGCCGATGGATTTAAGCACACCTGCTCATGTACAGCGCTAATTGAATCTGGTGCGGGTGAATTATTGCCCGGATTCAGAGTGAGCGAGAAAAAATATTAGGTGGCTATGAATTTGCGGATATGTCGCGGATTCGGGGATTAGTTGGATGGGTGAAGATATATAATATGCTTTCAGATTGGTCCCATTCATTTCAAAAATCCATTTAGATGATGGGATCCATGAGGAATGGAGGGAACTCCTCAAATGTATTAGGCACGCATGTAGTAATTTTGGTATTTTTTTTATTATCCCTCGTGTATTTACACCCGGAAATCATAAAGGTGGTGAAGTGGAACTAATGATGATGAACACATAAAATAAATAAATATTAGGTGACAATCTTACACAAATCGAACCAGTCCCATAGTAAGCTCAATACGGCTTGTGTTATGGGTACTAGACGACGATATATTTCATAGATATAAATACTTAACTACCTACATAGAAAACATCCATGACTCAGGAACAAATATTCGAACTCATCATACAAATAAATGCCCTTACCCGGATTCGAAACCAGGACCTCTAGCTTCGTAGGCAGGGTACCAACTAGGCTTAGCCGGTCGTCACCCCCGCGACCTTCACCAGGTCATCAGTCCACCTGGTGGGGGGGTCTACCCACGGTGCGCCTTCCGGTATGTGGTCGCCACTCGAGAACCTTATCGCCCCAACGGCCATTCCAATGACCTCAATGTCCCAATGTCCTCTTCCAAATAAAATAAGTAAAATAAAACCATCAGCAAGCGCGATCTGGAATACTGACACCAGAAAAACATAGCCAACAATTGCTGCTCATGCTCGAATGTTTATTTACGCTAGTGAAAAAAAAAAGCTAGGAAATATGGGTTCAATAGTAGTTCAAGGCTGATACTTTATATAATTACGCATAAATAGGTCACCACAACTTACTTCAACGCTGTCTTACATGCATTATGTTATGTTAAATATTCAAAAATACATTCATACATACCTACATACATTCACGCCTTTATTCCCAAAAGGGGTAGGCAGAGCACATGAAACCTATTTTCCAGCGCCACTTCTAGCATAAATGTGGATATAAAAGATCGTTCCAAACGTGATATTGCAGTGATAGGTTGCTAGCCCATCGCCCACAACAAACCTCAACCCTGCGCCCTTAGTCGATTTTTACGACACCACACGAGTCACGGGGGTCGGAATTAAAAAAAAAAAAACAAATACACGAATAAGAGAGCGCATCACTAGCCAACAAACTGTGAAAACCTACAGTTTGGCGAATTAAAATCTGTACCTATAAGTTTTAAGTATTTTTGAGTTCAATAAAATAAATCAAATAAATAAATAAATCTCCCCGCGAGTTCATTCATCTATTTTTAGACTATAAGATAAACTTTGTATGTGACCCGGATAAGATGTTGTTATGAAAATATTCAAGTATTGTCAACAACACTAACCTCAATGGAGCTACATGGATACAATAACCTTGCAAAGTAAGAATTGCTCCGAAGCAGTATTATGGCATCGCCTTTCTTTGAATCCTAGGGCCTTGTACACTAGTATATATTTAAGGAGTTCTTTTAGCGATTACTACCGCGATATTGACACGATAAACGAATTTTGATGACAAGGCTCGGATCCCACATCGAAATTGGATCGGAACGAGAAAATGTAGCACTGAGCATATATAACAGTAAACGCAAAATAATGATAAAGCAGCTCAAAAGATGTGTGAAGCTACGTTTTCATTATATCTGATCTGACACCCAGCGGTTAAGCATGCTAGGGTGTCAAATCCATACTTCCATCCATACTAAATTATAAATGGGAAAGTGTATGTGTGTGTTTGTTTGTCCGTCTTTCACGGCAAAACGGAGCGACGAATTGACGTGATTTTTTAAGTGGAGATAGTTGAAAGGATGGAGAGTGACATAGGCTACTTTTTTGTCTCTTTCTAACCTCCCACTTCCCTAAAATGGGGGGTAAAAGTTTGTATGGAGCTACGATATAAACGAGTTCCACGCGGACGGAGTCGCGGGCAGAAGCTAGTATTTATATGAAAACACATCGTCGCACATCGCAGTGCACACTCCCAGTGTAAGTCCCGAAATTTATACATATCTATTTTGAGATGTGAGTCTACCTCCCGGCCGCCATATTCCACACCGAAATCGCATCGTGTAGTGTTAAAAGGCTTAAAGAGTGTGCAAAACGTTTTGAGCTCTCATCTGCGTACATGTGTTAGTTTGTACATTGTTAACTCCCTCCTCATGTCAACGTTTGCCACTTATTAAATAGGTCATGGCTTTAAGCGAGAAAATTCTTGTTAATGAATTTTTACATCCCCGAATTTACGGTCGACTATCTTCGTACATAGCTATACATAATATACATACATATAACCACGCCTGTTCCTACGAGGGGTAGTATCTTGACAAACTTTTCTTGCTTCATTTATTTTCACGATCTAGCCGTATGTGAGTCACAATTTCAACATTAAAAAAAATATCGATCTGAGCGTGAATCGATTTATCAACTCAAGGCATACGCGGCCTATCGCCTTAGCCAACTGAGCCATTGGATTGGAACA
This sequence comes from Epinotia ramella, assembly GCA_947578815.1. Lineage (NCBI taxonomy): Eukaryota > Metazoa > Arthropoda > Insecta > Lepidoptera > Tortricidae > Epinotia > Epinotia ramella. Next base: position 8,064,650 of record OX388211.1, on the reverse strand, counting down.
CAGTATAGCATTGTGAGGTCTATTCAATTGTATTATACTTATTCAGTTTACACCGAGGCAACCTTTTAATTTTAAAGCACTATAAATTAAATATCAGATGAGGGTATATTAACTCCACTCAGTGATCTCTTGAATCCTGGCAACCTCATATCAGTCCTGGGAGAATGTACGCAAACCGCTATTTCACCAACCTATTCCTTGTGTCATATTATTTCAGCTAATGCTTGATTTTTATGAATAAACCATTAAAGCATAGTTAACTCAAAAAAGTTACTTAGTAGGTATTTATTTTACTTAACGGCGTCGGTCCACGATCGATTTAACGATTTCACGATCCAGGCAACCCATCTGTATTTAACAATCTATATTATTATCTAACATGTAATATTCGTATATTTGGTATATTGGACTGATGACATGGCCCCGTATCATGGTCGGCCGTATCACGCAATAAGTGACCATCACTGGCTGTCACCGTTCGATAGAACGAGACGGACGCTCTATCTTGTCACTTATCGTGTGATATGGCCGACCATGGTAGTTAAATTATCTGTGGGCGGTAAACGACAGAAGTCCAGTGCTGGCAGCGTGAATATAGGAATCCCTCAAGGTTCGGCGTTAGGAAATACCCTTTTCCTAACGTTTATGAACGACCTTCCCGCTACCATCACAGCTGGTCTCTCTGTCCTATTCGCGGATGATACCACAGTGGTCTTCAGTGCGCGCACTTATGAACAGCTTGGAGAGAAGATACATGGCGGCTGTGATCAACTGCAGAGGTGGTTCTCTACCAATGGCTTACTCTTAAATATAACGAAATCCAACGTCATGGTCTTCTCGGGGCGCAAAATTGCGATTCCCCCATGTGTAGCTAACAGCCCGATGCCGATAAGTGATGAATGTAGGTTCCTTGGCTTCACTCTGGACTCTAATCTTAACTGGAAGTGCCATGTAGACAAACTATGCGATAGATTGAGTAGTGCAGTCTTTGCTTTGCGTAAGCTAAAACCTTTAATATCCGACGATGCCATGACGCAGGTTTATTTTGCTCATTTTCATTCGCTGATGTCGTACGGTTCGCTCATTTGGGGAAACTCAACGGATGCCAACAGAGTGCTACTATTGCAGAAACGTGCCGTACGTGCGATGATTGGGGCAAAATCGAGGGCTTCGTGTAGAAACTACTTCCCAATGCACGGTATTATGACGCACTACTCACTCTATGTATTCGAAATTATAATGTTCGTAGGGACAATCTTTCTTCTTTTGATACCGTAAATGCGATTGGCAAAACACTCCGCCGCACTGGGCGTTTGAGAACAGTTCCCCGTCGCATGGCACTTGCAGGCAAGAACCCTCGTGTCATTGGGCCTACCTACTACGAGCGACTGCCCGCTGATCTTAGACAGGAACCATCTGACGAAGCATTTAGATGCCGCCTTAAATACCTTTTATTGGAAAATCCATTATACTCAGTTAAGGAGTATATGAGTCTTGACTTGACATGTTAAATTATTATTATTACCTATTTAAATATGTTTGAATATGATTTGTTTTTAAATGTATGTGTAAAGAATGACGATACCTAGAGGTTGATAATTTGTATTATTTTGTTTTTGGTTTGTTTTTTCCATTTCCTTGTTATTATGTTCTTACATTTTATTTATATTTTTTTATTTATGTCATATATTAATTATTCTCTGTTTTTGACGATCGTGATAAAAAATATTTTTGTATGCAAATCTTTAATGTAATTTTTTATCATGAAATAAATAATCTAATCTAATCTAATCTAATCATGATACGGGGTCTGGTAAAGGTCGCAGGAGTCTGCTGGTTGCGGGTGGCGCAAGGCCGGCCATTGTGTCACTCTTTGGGGGAGGCCTATGTCCAGCAGTGGACGTCTTTCGGTTGATAGGATGATGATGATGATATGGTCATTGTCAAATAACTTTTTTTTTTTTTTTATTATCCAAAATACTTAAAAAACTATTTACATTTGCATTCGAATGGCGAGCGAAAACCGCGCACGGTTTATCTGTCACTATTGTCGCTCGTTTTCCAGTTGTTGATAAAATTAAATAAGAAAAAAGGGTAGATTCACTAGTTATTTATTACATAATTTGTGCACCGCTTGGGCGCGCATCGGTACTTGACAAGTACATATTTTTTGTAATGACTTTTACTTTGCTAGGATTATGAATAAGTTCCTGGAGAACATCGTTAGGCCATTCGTTTAATATATAAGGTAACAAATACTCACACATTCTTTTGCCGTATGCATTGTTATACGGTGGCAATACGTATTTAGGTAAGGTACTTATGTTTCTCAATTTTTGTGACCTACATCGATTATGAAGGTTGGGTAAATTTGAAATTTCATCACAGATTAGCATCATCTTAAATTTATCGTACACGTTTATAATTTTACAGTATCGAAATAGGTACTTATCGTCGTCTTTATGCTTATTTCTAATAGAATTAGGTACAATTGTTTTTATCATTCTTAATTGTAGCTTATAGATGTTATCCAGGTAAGTCTTATAGGTTCTGCCGTAGTAGCTACCAAGGCTGTAACTAACAATGGATTCAGCTAATGACATGTACAGCATTCTGAGCGTATTAAAAGGTAATTTATATTTTAAAAGGGATAGTTTGCATAAAATGGATCGTAATTTTCTACAAATATGGCTAATATGGGGACCCCAATTGAATGTATTATCTATGACCAAACCGAGGTTGAGGTTCAAACTGATAAGGGTTGATCTCTTCACCGGATCTTAGGCCATATGTTTGTCCGTCGCTTCCCAATCGCATTTCAATCTGTATCACGCGCTCTCTTACACCTGCGCCGATCTGACGCCTCAGTACTATAATAACGAGTGCGCGAAACATATTTAAATGCGATCGAGTTGTAATAAAGATGCAAAATTGGGGCCCAGAGAGTAAGTAGCACACAAAAGATGAATGCTCAAGAAATAGACGGTAAAAGGGTCGAATTTTGCACGACAATAGTCGAATATCGGTGGAATGTATTTGTTATGTCCGTTGGGACATGTGTACGGGTTCCAAATGTAAATGCGAATAAAATTGAGCGATATTTTTCCTTCGTACCAGTACTGCGATAACGCTTTTATTGAAATTTTTCGCATTGATTGTTGAACGCTCTGATTCGTTTTTAGGGTTCCGTAGCCAAATGGCAAAAAACGGAACCCTTATAGATTCGTCATGTCTGTCTGTCTGTCTGTCCGTCCATATTTCACAGGCATTTTACTCGAAAACTATAAAGTGTATTTGAATAAAATTTTCAGAATAGGTGTATTTTGTTAACCGCTACATAGTTTTGTAACTAAATTACTAAAACATTTTTTTTAGGGGTGCACTCCATACATAAAACTGAAAGTCAATTTTTTTTTCTCATTGCAAGCCCACGTGTGGCACATCAATCGATAGGCCTTTCAAAATAAATATAAGGTTTCCCAGCAATTTTTTTGATTAAGTGAATAGAGTCGGAGATAATCTCCTCGAAAGTCACTAAAATTGTGTCCCCCCCTCTAATTTTTGAACCGTGTAATTTAAAAATATGAAAAAAATCATGCTCATAGGGCTTATTAAATTCTCTCAGCGAAAATTGTTTTAAACAAGATCGGTTCAAAGGTTTTTGAGATATTTCTAAAAAACTGACTTCCTTAAAGAAAAGGACGTAAGTGCCATACGATTTCAGTAACGATACCTTTTCAATAGGCACGGAACCCTCGTTGTGCGTGGTCCAACACGCACTTGGCCGCTTTTTTTTAAACATGTAGGTCAGTAATGAAAACAGAATTAATTGAAAATTGGAATAACTGAAACTCAAATTGATCATTGCGTTTCGTGTACCTAGACCTCACATGGGGCAACACCCCTTTGTATAGTATGTTCCAGATAAAATGACGAAAAGTGACTTTTGACATTCGCAAGCCAACGGCGTGATATTTTAAGAAACTTATGTAACAAGAATAGTTTTCCCAGAGTATCACGTCCCAAACTAATTTCTCAAATTGATTATTCTAGTTTAAGTTTATTCTAGGAAAGGGGGAGTTTCGTGCAAATGGAAAGCCAATTTCTGGAAGTTGTATACATACTTACATAAGTTTTTTTTATCATCACGTGTTAGCCTAGCCCGCGAATGTCAAAAGACGTTTTGAACGGAAAGCGAACCTTTTTAAGACCAGCCACTACCGACATCATTGTTTCATTGTTATCTGCAAGTATAGGATTGTAAAACAATTAGGTTCGCATAAACAAAAGAAGAAACAGTGGCAACTCCAGTACAAGTGCCACACTTCGGTCAGTTTTTTTTTCATATTTAGCAACAAAGAGATAGGTAGATGAATGCCTTGGTACCTATGGACCGTGGACCCTATCGTCGTATTAATAAATAGAACATTACACAACTAGGGTGGTAAAGCAAATAATGCCTCAGATTGCAGACACTTAACGCCCGAGTCGAAAGCAAGGGCAATGAATTATGTGATCTGAGGAATCTTTATTAACTCTACAGTGGTAGTGATTCGAGCACAAGGATCGTTGACGATTATCAAAGGCATGTCGCGCTGTTTCAAAGGTAATTAAATAAAGGCACGCACATGCGGTCGCTTCAATTATACAGGATCCCGATTTAGTCCACGTTTTTCACATTTAAATCGTATTCCAACTTGTGTAAGAGATGTACCCTACACAGCAGAATTTCATCTCGCTCATATTTGGAGCAGCGCAACTCGCGAGCTGTGTCGCGGCGAGATAGACTATCCGTTTCTTTTTAATTCGAGCGCTTAGAAAGAGGCGGATAGTTTTCCGCGACACAGCTTGCGGGCCATTCTGAGATAGCCGTGCTGATCCCGTATTATGGTCGGCCTTATCACGCGATAAGTGACAAAATAGGAGCGTCGTCTCGTTCTATCGAACGGTGTCAGCCAGTGACGGGCGCTCTATCTCCGGACGACGACGACGGGACGATAGGGGTGTTGAGTAAGAGTGTTACCACAACAATCCATCGACATCGATCGATTGGTGTAGTGACACCCTAAGGTCGAGATCCCGATGATGCGCTGTTTTGGGTTTGTGGGACCAGTTTTTTTTACTAGCTGTCAAAACAACGAATCCTCAAATCAATAAGAGATCGGCAGCGCGTTTGTGATTCTTTTGGTGTCGCAAGTGTCCATAGGCGACGGTGTCTGCTTACCATCAGGCAGACCGTATGCTTGATTGCCACCGTCGTAGTTTATAAATAGTTTCACGCACTCATTCTGTTACGATAGCTGCGACGAGAGCGAAGCTGATTGAAATGTGGTTGGGATTGAAAGGGACAACAACAATAGACCTTCAGTACGGATTAACTTTCAACCTGCCCGTTAGCTGTCGGGAAGAATAGAAAGACACGCCATTTGATGCTGACACGTCGATGTAGAGTGCTTGTTAATTCCGTGCTATATAATTAAAACCGGCCAAGTGCGAGTCGGACTCGCGCACGAAGGGTTCCGTACCATTATATATAATAATAAGTTACAATAGAATTTGTACGAAACTATTACTTCTTGAAGTACATTTTATAAGTTGGTCGACTATTACTCGTAAACGTGTAAAGCCTACTTAGCTGTGATAGTTTTCCTTTTAACTTCGTTATATGTACTACTACCATGAATTTTTTCACATATCGCAAAACAACCATTTAGCTAGCAGGGGGTGGGGACACTGGAGTCTAACAAAAATTAGCACTTTAAGGCTTAATATTTCACAAACGGATCGTTTAATCGAAAAATTGTTTTCACAAACCCCCAATATTTTTAAAAGACCTATCCAACGACACCCCACACTATGGGGTAGACGACAATAAAAAAAATCGTCCCCACTTTACATGTAGGGGAGGTACCCTAAAAAAAATGTTTTTCAAGATTTTATTTTACCACTTTGTCGGCATGACTAATATGTATATTCATGCCAAGTTACAGCTTTCTAGTACCAAGAGCCTCTGAGCTAAGCTGCGGACGGACGGACGGACGGACGGACATAGCGAAACTATAAGGGTTCCGTTTTTGCCATTCTGGCTCCGGAACCCTAAAAAGGGTACGTTTAAGCTGTTTTTTTTAATAAAGGTTTAGTACTTTATGGGTTTAGGCGGTCATCACATTGTCGCCGCACCTCGTTGCGGTGTGCGGGGCCACGTACTAATTTCGCCGCACGCAGGTGCGTTGCAGTGTGTACAGTGGGTACCGTGCAGATTTTGTATACAAATTGAGGTAGATACAATGAAAACCGTCGCGCCGCACACCACAGCGGGATGTGGCGGCAGTGTAATAACCGCCTTAGAGCCTAAACTATGACGAAATCAACAGTGTTTTTCTGCTAGCGGTTATAATGTTATAGATATCTAGTGTATCTATGTATTACAGCAAAATGTGATACGGGAATAAACTTGCCTATTTGTATAACTACGCGAACTTTGCTGATTTCGGAAGACCAGCGCTGGCTACCAGGCCAGCACAAGGCTGAGATGGAACCGTTTCGTGGCAATGTTGTCTTCTATTTTGTATTTTGATTGATATGCATGTATGAGTTGTTGTCATGAATAAATGTTATTCTATTCTATTCTATTCTATTCTGATTTGCAGACCTGTACGTCTAGCACAATTTGCTGAAAAGCCGCTTCTCGCGCGACTGAGCGTCCGCTGTCTTATTCGCACCGTGCAAATTCGAAAGACGAGGGTAGATCTTTCTCGACTCGCGTCGCGGCTCGGCAACATTTGTGCTTGCCCCCCTGCAGGTCAATCACGTAACGCATTATACGCGCGTCAGGTAGATCTTAATATCACTTTTGTATGGAAAAATGACAGTTATATTGTCCTAACGCGCGTCCGAAACGTTACGTGATCTTACCCCTTAGTGCAAGGCCTGAGTGGACGCCCCGCTCGGAGCGGGGCGTGCAGCGTCCATATAAACAAATGCCATTTATATGGACGCTCGACGCCCCGCTCTGAGCGGGGCGTCCACTCAGGCCTTGCACTTAGGATGCAATAGAAGATATTAGTGTAAATACAAATTAAGGATCATGCTCTGTAAGTCTATGCGGTGTTATGTTCTTGGTGGTAAAAGGTCACCAGAGCTCCCGAAAATGCGCGGTGGCAAAGAGTGTAGGACCTGGACCTGGCTCTTGCTGCCAACACGAATCCTCAAATCAAGAAGAGTGGGCAACGCATAACTCCTCTGGACTCGTAAGTGTCTATAGGCTGCAGTGTCCGCTTTCTATCTGACAGGGAGTACGCTAGTTTAACCGACGACCTGGATAAAAAAATACTGTGTTCACTAATAATTTAATTTAAAAACAAAGTTTCAACCGACTTCAATAGGGGTGTAGACACTAAATAAAATAATCAATAATGTCATATTTTCTCGAAAAAGGATTAAAAATGTAGTCAAATGGAGAAAAAAACAACGCAAAAGGTTAATCACGAAGGTATAAGTGACCAAAGTATTAAGAAGGGGGTATGTACTGTCCCTTTTTCGCAAAACGCAACTTCATATGAAACGATGATGCTGGAAGATTGTGACATCACTAGAAGACGGCAATGTGCCGTGCCCATCGTGTTCGGCGCCGCCGTCGACGCGGCCCCCCGGCAGCATCCTGTAATGTGACGTCACACACTGTTTGCGTTTTCTCTCTCTAACAAGCAATATTCCTTAAGATATCTGAATGGGATTTTCGTCACTAGGCATATTTTTTTGCCTACTTTCTTTCGGAATAATAATAATTTTCGAATCTACACCCATCATCGGGGAACATACTTAAAATATAAAAGGTACCGACGAATTGGGCACCTATTCCTTTTTTGAAGTCGATTATAAAAAAGCTTCATATAGAAACCGTTTGCTTAGCTACCCTGACTCAAAATCTAATTCCCTTCACCCTGCATTGCTGAAAGCAATTGTTGGCCACCAGTTGGCGCGAGGCCAGCAATTTGTATGAATATGTCGCCTGAGGGTTACTACGGCTGGTGATAAAACTTGAACGATATTGGCCAAGTTTGATTAAAATAATCCATGCCGAAGTTTTCGAGGGGAATTTAATGTTTATGTTCGGATTGAGATTATCCTAGAACTTTAACGACTAAGTATCTTTAATCGGCTGATAATATGATGCGCGCTGCCTTGTACATACCAACCAATGATTTCTGAAGTTCTTCAATCTGCCCGATCTTTATTTTAAAGACACAGACTGGAATTAATTTAGATGCATATCTATTAGAATGTTTGGGTAATACGTACATAGACTAAGGACAAAACGATTTAGGTGCCAGCTCGTAGTTTTATCTGTCACTGAAGGACAATTAATAAAGCAAAAACAATATTCACAAAAATCGTATCCTGTTATTACAATATACGCAAATATAAATGCAAAAACTGGCGCTTTGCATTTACATTTGGTTTTCTAATCTGAATAGTTAAGAAATAGGGTTTTTCAGTCAACGTTTTTAAGTCAATAATAATTTATTCACCTAAACCACTCTTCGTTTTACATTATTAAATACACACTGCTTGCTATCTAAGGATCCAACCCACGCGTTGTTTTGAATTTGGAACCTTCTGGCTCGAACAAACTTTAATTACCTTATACATTTAAATGGTGATGTCTTGCGGGTTTTAAACTAAGTATGTACGTCCAATTTGTTAGTTCTGCTTTCCATGGGAGTCTTCCAAAAAAGGATTTTATCTGATCTCCGACAAGAAGGGTTCCGTAGAAGCTGATAATATCCTCATGCAGCACAACCTGCACGTTATATGGGACGAGGCCTCGGCCAGGCTCGGGAGTGGAGTAAATAAGAATTTACACGATAGCTACAGACGCGGTCCTATTCCGAACCGAGGATAAATAAATACGAGTATTATGTTAATAGTGTACGATGAAAACTACTTAGATTTTTATGAAAAATACTTACTTAAATGTGGTATGTTGGTACTTACATGAGTAGAGAGTAGGTCGTAGAGTGAGTGAGTAGATAGTAGAGTAGATGGCCATATATGTGAGGATTTAAAACCACCTTAAAGACTATTAGAGGTATTTTAATATTTTTTTGTGTTAGGTATATCAGACACGTACGTCTTTGCAGGTTTTGTTGCAAACAAAACGTTCAGGAAATTTCACATTCAATTTAAGAGTATTAATACGGAACTTTACGGAAATAGTTACACTCAAAATAAACATCAAATACGCCTATAAATTGGAAATATCAAAAAGGTACCTAATATTTTAGTTCAGAACACGCGTAAAACTTAGAAAGAGACGGATAGTGCGCTGAGTGTGACAGCTCGATGACGCATGCCTTGTTGAACGTGAGAGCGCTTGTGTGTTTTCCAATACGTACCTACTAGTTTTGTTCAGATATTTTTAAGTCTGGTTCTATTGAGATGTAAATGCGCAAGACTGTACGATGGATATCATCCGGAATAAGTACCCAAGCGTGACGCTTTGTTACGCCTGGATTATGTCTCATCGAAGTGAGTCGCGGATAACGACTTTGCTCGCGTCATAGCAGTAGGCGCTTTGCATTTTTGCTCTAGAATTACCATTTACATACATTAAAGCTGCAATTCAGATGGGAAGAGACGTTTTACATCTTAACTAGTTAAAATGTGAGATGGCAGTGTTTTAATATTATGAGCGGGGTACTTTCGCTAAAAAAAAATATTACGCGATATATAACGTAAAGTTTTAGATAGGCATTTTTTTTTAATTGGTGGGTTTAGTAGCTACTTATGTATTGTAAATGGGAAAACGACCTAGAACGTAAATTGCGGTTTTTTTTCAGTTGAACTCATTTCACACTTTTCATTCAGCTCTAATTCTCTTCACTGCTTCCTCGAGCAATCATATACTTCATCGTAGTTGGTACGAGTAAATCGTTGAAGACAACTCCACAACTCTGAGCCAGGCTCAAGTTGGACCTACCTAACTGGATAGTCTGTCCTAGGTATACTAATTATCTACAACTTCGAGCGTAAAGTGTCCGATTGTAATGGGAGTTGGTTACATGGGCATTTGACATGATCTTCATCTTATCCATTTTCATTCTTAGACCAACTCGCTCGGAACCTTAAATACTATAAGTACCTAATAACAAGAATTATTAATAATGAATAAATTCCATAGATAGAGATACTTAAATACTTACTAGACCGTGGCCCACTCTCGATACACCTACATACGTCACATGACAATATGATTTTAAAATGAATGGCAGCAGGTCGAGAAAGAAGAGTTAAGCAAGAAAAAGTATTTAAAAAAAAATGGCCGAAAGTTTGAAAACCCTTCACTTCGAAAAAGTTGGCAACTTTGACGCCGCCTGCCAAGTACTTCCGGCCATTTCAGGACTGACAGTCTTAGCCAAAGAGAATATAACCACTACGTTCTAAGAGACGGGACTGAGTTTTGGATGACAGTGACATTGTCATTTGATTTTGACATGATAACTCAATTGAGTTTAGCTACTTTGCCATACCACATTAAAAAGTCCAATACGGAAGTAAGTCGTACCAACATAATGGCACGAAAGGGATTAGGGATGTAGTGCTTAACATTATCGATGTCGATAATATTAGTACGCAACGTTATCGATATCGATAAATTATGATGGTCAGGTCTACTGCATGAAGAGCAAATTATTGCAATAAGTATATCGACACTAACAGAGTAATAAAAGGATAATAAATGTTTTGTCAGTTTATTTATTTCACACCAATTTATTAATTTAATTATAAAAATAATTTAAGAAAAAGGTAAGTATATTTATGTTTACAAAATTTCACCAATTTTCCGTTCGCAAACAGTCCAATGTATTTCCATAATTCTTCTTGTTATAAGACAGCTCCCGCTTGTATTATCCAAGTGCCGTAGATTTTCAAAAGTAAATCAATGTTTACGCTCGATATTTCGTTATTTTCGTTATGGGTATCTACTTACATATTTCGTTATAACATTATAGGTTAAACAAACTTGTATGTACTCAGGTACCTACAGTTCTTGGTATCTATTATGCTGGCTTTAAACTGGTTGATGACGAGAATCTTATACCTACATATGTTTATAAATTTAAAAATAATTAAGATCGTGTTGTATGACGACCGCTTTAGCCTAGTTGGTAGTGACCCTGCCTACGAAGCAAGAGGTCCTGGGTTCGAATCCCGGTAAGGGCATTTATTTGTGTGATGAGCACGAACAGGTTGTTACTGAGTCATGGATGTTTTCTATGTATTTAACTATTTATTTATCTATATAATTATGTTTATCATCGTCTAGTACCCATAGTACAAGTGTTGCTTAGTTTGAGACGGTCGATTTGTGTAAGATTGTCCCCTTATATTTATTATTTTATTTATTTATTTATATTCGTCAAAAGCATTGGTTGTTTGACACACATGTTTTCTCCTGAAGTTACAATATCCAAACCATCCAAATGCATCCATATGGTTACCATCCAAATGCCACAATGACAGAATGACAGAAAGAGAAAGAACGGAAGTAAGAGATAGCATGTGTCCGCCATGGTAGAAGCACAGATAGAAAACTTGTCACTTGTTCTGACACTTGTCAGATTTGATCTGAATGTGAGCAAATGGATGTAATTCTTCTTTTTGTTCCTAGTTGCGTGACACTGGTCTTAGCTTTACTCTCTCTACGATTAAAGGGCTAGGGCTAAAATTTGTGTCTACCCACACAAATTTTGACCGGAAGTGAAGGATTTTCAAACTATCGGCCAATTATTATAATTTTTTTTCTTGCTCAGCACTACTTTCTCGACCTGCTGTAGTGCAGTTTATCATGTTGTCATGTGACGTAGGTGTATCGGGAGTGGGCCCACCGTCGACACCGGGATTCGAACCCAGGACATTCAGGTTCGTAGGCAGCGTCACTACCCACAAGGCTAACCGGTCGTCCATTTCAAATAACACATCGTTCCATTAACACGAAAAAAATATCGTCGTACCTACCCTAAAACTTTTTAATGAGCTACGAAACGACTGTTCAGGTTTATTCCCAAACTTCGTGGGTATTTTTTGGTCATTTCTAGTTTTGTACTTTGATCCTACACTACACATACATATTCCAAGTAAATTTCAAGTCAAGTTCCGTAGTCATCGAACCCTTAAAACTAGAAAACTGTAATTCGGCATGGGTATGTAAAACCAATCACGCCGACAAAACAGTAGAATAAAATCCTTAACAAAAATTGACATTGATAACTTTTTTTTAATTAACTTCTTGATAAAAAAAAACAAGTAAGTAAAGGGGGTATGTAATTTTTTTTTCTAGTCTATGGTGTGGAGTTATTGTTGGATAGCTTGTTGAAAAATAGTATAGGTTTATAAAAACCATTTTTCAACTTAACTAGTGGTCCGTTTGTGTGATATTGATATTGGGCTTTAAAGCCCAAATTTTTGTTAGAGTCATTGTGTCCCCACCCCCTGGCAGCTAAATGGCTGCTACTGCAAATGTGAAAAAAATCGTGGCAGTAGTAGGTACATATAATGAATTTAAAAGGAAAAATATCACGCCTACGTAGACATTACAAGTTACCGAGTAATAGTCGACCAACTAAAATGAACTCGAAAAGGCCAACTTTCGTACAAATTCGGCCGACACAAGCGCACTATTTACTTCGCGCGTGTCGATGTAACAAATACAGACAGGCAACTACGGAACCCTACACTGCGCGTGGCCTGACTCGCACTTGGCCGGTTTTGAAATTTCATACACAATTTATTTGCAGATTGGGCGGCTCGGTGTCAAAATCTATTTCATTACAACACTACTTAGTTGGTAAAACCATTTATTAATACAACAGTTTTTATACTCATTATTACCATAATTCATGTACAATCCGTGAAAATACATCCTGTGAAAGGCCATAATAATACCTCCTACGGCCTTCTCACCACCATTCAGTAGTAGTATTAACAGTTTCAGTGGCGGGAACCCACTAGGTGGGCGCTCTGCTCGTAGATGATTTCGGTTCTCTATTGGATCGCATAAAATCATTTGGAATAATATAATAACGCATAATTTTTTATAGCCGAATTAGCGTTAAGCCTAATCATGTTATGGCATAAATTTTTAGGCATAACATTAACAAGAATAAACGAAAATAGCATAATCATCACAAAGACTAACATCAGATAGCATAAATACAAAAAGACATAATAATTACTTGGCATCATTACAAACCGCATAAAAATTGTGTCCTAAAAATTAAAATCATGCATTACACAAAGCAATGAAAGCATAATGCACGGCCCAATAATGTACAGCCTGATAATCCATGTACATTGGGACGGTCATCTGTGCGGACTAATAATCTCCAGCGAGTCGACGCCACCCCGCTGCGCGGGGTGTCTATTTCTGGTCTGAGGAACACAAGTGAACCCTAACCTAACCGACCTATGACAGAGTTCGCTTATGACAAGCCATTTTTATCCGCCCTGATAATGCACGACCCAATAATTCGCGTCCACGAAAAGTGTAAATGCATGCTAACAACGAAACTGAGTTTTATTTATTTAGAAAACAGAAATTATGCTTCAAAACAGATATGATAAATAATTATTAGCCCATACAATAGTATGCATAATGAGTATTAGTCGAATACAAATTAGTCCAAGTAAAATTATTCTAAAACCATAGTATGCCAAACAAAGTAGTAGGCCAAAGTATTATTATGCGACAGTATTATTATGCCAATAGAAATTGTGCCAAATCAATTATGCGAAACTATATTAGTCTAAAAAAAATTATGCCAATGAAGGGGGTCCCGATGATTTCCTCTATAAGGGGGTTTCCCATGTTGTCAACTACGAGCGTAGCGATACGAAATTGTTGGCAGTGAAAATGTTAACAATTGTTAACACTTTCAGTGCCAGGAACTCGCCTAGCGGACATTTTGTTAATTGGGCGCTTTCCTCTATATACCGTCATGAAATCGTTGGTTGTGAAGCGACTATTATGGTAGACAGTTCTGGCAACACTGGCCATGTAAACATAACAAGATTAAGCTCTTTTCAATTTAAATAACAAATAAATAGTTAATACGTACTGATACTGTTGTGAAGCAAACAAGAATTTGTAAGTGGCACAATCCTTCAAAACCCACTAAGTTTTGAACCACAAAACGACACTTCACAAGATTTGGGAACTGATTTCGAAGCGGTGAGAATCATCTTTTGACCGTTTAACTTTGAAAATTTACCCAAAACCACCAGAACATAACGGGTACCGCAAACGACGTGCATAGCTGATTGGGTGAATTTTGACATCTCGCTTGGCTGTCATAACAACACATACGTCTGACAGCTCACGGTCCGAATCGGACTCGCTTAACTTTCGGTCCGTATTGGGCTCGCTTATTACAAAGAGAGAAACTAACTCGTCTTAAATATGCCTCCAAAAACAATGAAAAAAGGCTGCAGTTAATGCAATAAAGACATCAAGACGATAATATTTAAAATGCTCGAAATGCTTACAGCTTTATCATATTTTATGCACAGCTAATGTAACTTCCGCAAGATTTAATTTAATGACTATTGAAAACCGTAGCACATGGAAGTGTTACTCATGTTTTGAAGCGATCAGGCTTACCAGCAAACAGAATAGCTCGGAAAATAATTGTCAGCCAAATACATTGCACGAGCTAAGTACTCCTAGGCATACAGTAAGACAGCAACACAAGGACAGTCAAATAGCCAAGGGACCCTCACTAGTGCTGCAACGTTTTGCAATGGATGATACGAGCGTACGATATTCTGAATCGGAAGATGACGATAGCCTGTCGACTACGCTGAACAGCACTGCAAGAAGCCTTACAGGCTTATCAAACGTAGCCCTGAAGTAACTGAGCTCAAGGTTAAAATTTCCACTCTTACCTGCCAGGTTGAAAGCGCTCATGCGGAAATTGACCGACTAAATAGTGAAATCTTCGAGTATAAGAACATTCTCAGTGAAAAACAACAAAAACCAGATCTATACAAAAAGTTGCTTGGAGAAAATGGATCATCAATCTCACCACGCAAATCAACTCTTTCGATGAAAACCTTGAAAAGGCAAAACTCCGTGCCCTATTCAAAAAAAAGATAGCAGCTCAAACAGTGTTGCTACGCAGACGGCTGTCCAGCAAGAGGTGACGACCATACGCAACCCAGAAACGGATGAACTTACAGAGCAGCCATCAACACACAGCCACGGTGGTCATCAAAATTCTCCTCGTGAAAGTTTTGCTCCTTCCACAACCAAGAATAAACTTGCAGTATTAAGCTGCAATAAGAGAAACAATATATACAGCATTATAGAAGATGATCCCTCACTCAGCAAATTTGAAGGCTGTCATTTTAAAACGCCCGGAGGTGGAATAAGAGAAAGCCTACACAAACTTAAATATAAACTATCCAACTTTACAATGAAAGACTACTGCGTGATACTGATCGGTGAAGAAGACTTCCTGGAAAACGAAAACTACCCTGATTTAGTGCAGTATTTCGTTAAAAATGTGACTCCTATTGTTTACACCAATATAATCTTAGCATGCCCTACCTACATTTGCGGCAAACCCATATACAACTCTAAAGTCGAGAGTTTTAACATGCTGTTACGCAGCAATGTATCCCTCCATGAGAAGCATTTTTCGTTTGATTCGAATCTGGATTTATCTTTCGACATGTTCTCAAACATGACAGGGTGAATCAACAACCGTGGTTTAGCAAATATAATGCACCACGTAGGCATGTTTATTGCACCTACAGCAGAAGCGAAACTTAACTCCATGACAGTTAAACAAAATGCAAAAAAAATACAAAAAAGATATCGGACTACTTTGTATTGATTGATAAATTGACAGCTAATCCTGATCCTGGTCCCGATCATGAACCAAGTGATTTTTTTCGTGACTAAAGGTCCCAAGATAAGTCAGATTGAAATTCTAGCGAATACTATGAATATTGGTGTATTTTGTTTTACAGAAACATTCCTTAAAAAAATTGAGACACAAACATTCCAAAAAATTGTTACAAAATATCTGCTTTCTGTAGAAGTAGAAAATCAAGAGGCGGCGTTGCAATACACATACAAAAATCTTTAAACTGTATAAATCTTGAATGGATCTCTAACATGTCAATTGAGTCACATTTTGAAGCATGTGGTATTGCAATCCCGGAGCTAAACTGTGTTATTGTATGCCTGTATATAGATCTCCTGATGGTGATTTTAAATTATTTATAGAAAAACTTGAACTACTAATAAGTAAACTAGTCTTTCGTGTAAGAAAATTAGCACAAAAACTATTCATAGCAGGTGATTTTAATGTTAATATATTAAGTGATGATTCGGCCTCAAAAGCGTTTCTGTGTTCTTTATCCAATTTCAACCTCAAGTCCAACAATACGAGAACCGACAAGGATAAGCCACCAAACACAAACATGTATTGACAATATTATAACGAATGATCGATCATAGATGCGTTTCTGAGGTGCTGAACATAGGAATATCTGTCCATACAGGACAATGTGTTAAAATCAAAACAAATCAAAACTTCCAAGAAAAGTTCTGGTATGTAAGAGTAAGGATTTATACTTATTTGGAAATATTCATAAGATACATAGCTCAAGTTAGTTTTTCGGAAGTATACGAACAAACTAATCCGAATAACGCATACGAATTAATCATACATATATTTATTTTAGTATTTAAGCTCTGCATACCCTTTGAAGTAAACAAACTTTCGCATAAAAGAAAACCTAATTGGATAACATCGGGTATAATTAAAGCCAGTAAAACCAAACGTTAAATGCATCTAAAAAATCAAAGGACTAGGAATAATCCTTGTGTACAGAAATATAAGAAATATTGTACAAAATTGAAAAGAGTAATACGCAAGTCACGTATTATATCAAATGATAAAGAAATAAAAAATAGCACAAACAGAACGTAAGCAATATGGGGATTGATTAAAAAACATACATCTCTAACAAATTCAATTTCGAGTACAGTCGATAAAATTAAAGTTGATGGTAAAGACATCACGAATCCAGGGGAAATAGCTTAACATTTTAATCACTTCTTTAGTACTCAAAACCTAATTGCTAAGTTAAGCACAGCAGACTATAAAACTATAATACCAAGCTCTTGTAATAGTATCTTTATCACTCCTGTAGATTCACATGAAATAAAAAAAAGTTCAAGGCATGATGGCATCCCAATTCAATTAATAAAAGCATGTATTGACTTTATCGCAGAACCCCTCGTATTTATCATGAATCTTATATTAGAGACGGGCATCTTCCCGGATGATTTAAAAAAGGGACTTATTAAGCCATTGTATAAGAAGGGAGCTTTTCTTTCACTATCTACATTTTAGAATTATGACAGTTTTTAAAAAACAATGCAGAATTTTATATGGAAAAATCAGCATCAAGAACAAACTTAAGAACCCAATACAAATACGACGTACTACTCCCAAGAGTGAATAATACGATGTATAAAAACAGTTCTTTCATTTCCGCTATACGAATCTTCAACAAACTTCCTGTAGAAATTAAAATGTTGCATGGAAATAAATTTAAAACTTACTTATTTGCGAAATTGGCTTATTGAAAGAGTGTTTTACAATTTAAAGGATTTTTTTAATTTTAAAAACCTAGTATGAAATCATTAATGTATAATTTTGTCAGTTTAGTCTTAAGTTTATTATTGTATGCCTGTAACAGGCAACTGTTGATACTTTTCGTTCATCCTATATGTACACAGTTAAACAATAAATATTTTCCGATTGTGATTCTGATTCAAAAGAACGTGCCTCGAAACATGATCCTCGACCGAGTCAGATCAGATAGCCAATCCATCTTCAAATTTCACGAATCCTTTCGTACGTCAAGCGTTTCATTATCATCGCGAATGGCTATTATATAGATAACAAGGTTAATTGCCACGAGTCGGTATAAATCAAGATTTCGTGATAGCTCCCCTAAAAGTGCTGTTAAGGTACACAATTTAAGACATCGTTCATTAAAGATAAGGTCGGTCGTATTTAAGGTTATTTTGTTTGAATTTCTGGGGGTATTTTAGGGATCCGGTATCAATTTAGCCAAGATGTGGGTGGTTCCTCCTCGGCCAATCCAAATGATACTTTTCGCAGGTCACGTTTAAATTGAATAAACACTTAACACAAATTGTGTAACAAAAAGTATTAGTAAATGTTTGCAACAACTGAAAGATATTGAGCAACCAGATCATCCGTCCAGCTTATCTACCCACGCTGCGTCTTCTGGCACTTTGGCATTGGCACTCTTTGGGGGACAGCCTATGTCCAGCAATAGACCTCTCTCGCCTGATGATGCTGATTGAACAACTATTTTGAAGATTTATTCTAAAAAGTCTAGACCAGTGTTAAAATTCATGCTTGAATCTTGTTCAATTATGTATCAATATCAACGTTTTTTTTTTCAAACAAAATTTGCTTTAATTCTACTGTGCTTGTCCAAAGGATCAATAAAACCACGGTTGTATCCTCAAAAAAAGCGACCAAGTGCGTGTCAGACCACGCACAACGAGGGTCCCGTGCCTATTAAAAAGGTCGTATCGTTACTGAAATCTTATCGCACTGACGTCCTTTTCTTTAAGGAAGGCAGTTTTTTAGAAATATCTCTAAAACCTTTGAACCGATCTTGTTCAAAACAATTTTCACTGAGAGAATGTAATAAGCCCTATGAGCATGATTTTTTTTCATATTTTTAAAATACACGGTTCAAAAATTAGAGGGGGGGGGGACACAATTTTAGTGACTTTCGAGGAGATTATCTCTGACTCTATTCACTTAATCAAAAAAAATGCTGAGAAACCTTATATTTATTTTGCAAGACCTATCGATTGATGTGCCACACGTGGGCTTACAGTGAAAAAAAAAATTTGACTTTCAGTTTTATGTATGGAGTGCACCCCTAAAAAAATTTTTTTTTAGGAATTTAGTTACAAAACTATGTGGAGGTTAACAAAATACACCTATCCTGAAATTTTTATTCAAATACACCTTATAGTTTTCGAGTAAAATGCCAAGGCAGAGCACATAATACTAAAAATTAAATTTTGAGGATACAACCGTGGTTATATTGATCCTTTGCACAACACAAGCACAGACAAATTAAAGCAAATTTTGGTTAGTGCCACTTCCATCAATAAGTAGTAAGTAGGTTTAATTAAGAAATATGCAAATTTGCGAAGCAGTATGCTGAAGTTATCGATAATGAAAAAAATACGCTTTATTTTTACACGAAAACATTATGGACACGCTTTAACGGGTGTACAGATATGGTTGCGTCAATTATTTGTGCAAATTACTTAAATTAGTTGGCATATTGGGACTAATATTTGAACTAAAGTACAGCAGATCAAAACTCTATAAACGTCTATAAGCTCTGAAGGTAGGGTAGCCTTTTCCTTGCATTTTTTGACAGCATTTACTGTTTAAACTTCTTATTATTTCAACTAACAATTGAGTTTATTCAGCTGAAAATCTTTTTGCGTCATTCTGAAGGTTCAGCTGTTTATTCACATTAAATAAAATATTTTAAATACGAGTATATCAACATTATTATTATGATACCAAGACGCAAAGAGAGGGGTGTTATAAGTTTAAAGTGTCTGTGTATTGGTGTATCTATCTGTCTGTGGTATCGTAGGTCCCAAACGGATTAATCGATCTTCGTTTAGTTTTTTTTGTCATCATCCTGCTCATCCTCCTAGCGTTATTCCCGGTAGTGCCCCTAAAGGAGCCCGGGGTCCGCTTTGACACCTAAACCCAAGATTTGGCATAGGCACTAGTTTTACGAAAGCGACTGCCATCTGACCTTCCAACCCAGAGGGAAAACTAGACCTTATTGGGATTAGACCGGTTTCCTCACGATGTTTTCCTTCACCGAAAAGCTAACGGTAAATATTCCGTACATAAGTTCCGAAAAACTCATTGGTACGAGCCGGGATTCGAACCCACGACCGCCGCTTAGCAGCCGCATGCCTGAAACACTAGGCTACCGTAGCTCCCTATAGGCTCGTAGTTTTTTTTGTGTCATAGATAATTTTATGCCGAGCGTTCTTAGCCATGTTTCATGAAAATCTGTTCAGCCGTTTTTGAGATATTGGACTTTGAAATGAAGATGTCGGGAGTTTTACAACTTTTCTAAGTTGTTGTTATTTATGAATGTTTTTCAACCTTTTTCATGGCGGCTCCGGATCCTCCACTGTTCTTTTTTTTTCGATCATATTTTACATCACTTTAACTTTTAAAATATAAATAACTGCGACATATTTTACGAGGCCACACGATCTCTCTCTGGTAGTGGTCCTTAGTTTTAACAACGCTGGTTGAAATTATACACGATGATTTTTAATTGGTGATTAATCCTACTATACTAATATTATAAATGCAAAAGTTTGGATGTTTGTTACTCAATCACGGTTAAACGGCTCAACCGATTTTGATGAAGTTTTGGAAAAAGATAGTTTATAGCTTGGATTAAAGTATAGGATAGTTTAATTCCGGGTCTGCACAGACGAAGTCGCACACATAAATAATAAATAAATAAATTTGTTTTCTGACCAAAAATACATTTTTTACAACTAAAAACAGTATCTGGTGGACCCCAAACTAGGCAAACCCTGTATCTTGGGACCCGGCAGTGCAGATGACCTGACTTATTTTACTAAATGAATAATATATCTGACACAAATATTTTGTTAAGACTAATACAAAAATATTTAGAAAATAAATAAAATTAAATAAATAACAGTGATTTTAACTTAAAATATTAGACTTTAGGTAAGATCTAAAGTGTGTGTGTGTTAGATATGTGCGCTGCGCCGTCGCGCCGCCGCCGCCGACCAAAATCCCACGCCGCCGCCGCCGACGCAGCACCATCGGCGCGCCGATTACTGTTTCGTGCGCGTGTCAGCTATTGTAGCTTATTTATTTTAGCGAGTGTAGCGACCCTCATGTGTTTTAATATTATTTTACGGTCGGGTTGGCATATGCATACTTTTGAAAGCTAGACCAAAGCATGTAAAAGTAAAACGTACCATCGAACTACCACAATATTTTTCGTCAGTTAACCCACCGACGCATAAAAAAGCGAGTGTTGTAAAGTGGGTGACAGACGTACGAGCTATAAAATCGCGAATTTAAAATTCGTGAACTTACTCGGCTCGGCGTCAGTGACACACCCAGGCGAGTAACGTCGTCGAGCCGTAAGTACGCGAACTTACTCGCCCGTCTGTCACCTACTTCAAGCGTTCCGCACCCACAAACTGGACACACAAAATGGCGGCTCGCGGTTCGCGGCAGTGACAGACGTACGAGCCAAGGCGGGCTACGAGCAAAATTCAAACGTGTTGGATCGTCGAAAAACTGGCTCGGCGGTTTTAAAGTACGCGTACTTACGATGACACACAGGCGAGTAAAGTCGTCGAGCCGTAAGTATGCGAACTTACTCGCCCGTCTGTCACCCACTTAAGAATTTGCTTTCCAGCAAACTTATTACAGCAAATAGCCTTCAATTTCGGCAAGGCAAGACAAACGCCCTGGACCAAAGGTTGCCCGGGTAATGCAAAAAAATAATGCCTTCCGACCCGGTCGTGACGGGTACATAAATCACTTTCTTCTACCCGGTTCCCATACCTTTCCACTACGTGAATGGACTGCAAAGGATGCAAGTTGGGTGTGTAAATCACAATCCACACGGCGCTCTAGGGAAATCCTGTAAATTGTTGCCAGTGATTGATTTGGAGAGGTATTGCTTCAATTGCTCACAAATTAGACTGTTGTAGTGGCGTTTTGTTAAGGCGGGGTTTGATTTAGTTTAAGTTGTTGGAAGGCGTCGTTGACTAAATTGCTGCATTTATTTGTGTGTGTTGCATGTGTTTGTGTGTGTGTGTGTATTTGTTTGTGTTTGTTTTTATTTTTATTTGTCAGGCAAGCTCAGAGCAAGTTCACCTTTAAATGCAAGTTGCGTAAGCATCTCTTATTAACCATTAAACATTGATGATCCTCATGATATCTTTGTTCGGGTACATTTAATTGTATGTATTTATGTAAGTATAAGTAAGTTTATATTGTATGCATTATATATGTATGTATATTAATTAAATCCATTCGAGTCTCCGTACTTAGGATCCTGCACCACTAAAGTTTCTGTTTAGCCCAATGGTTGACTGGTAGAGAATGCCTTAAGGCATTAAGTCCGCCAATTGTACTTCTATTTTTATATTTGTGCAATAAAGTTTAAATAAATAAATAAATAAATTTACTTTGTTTGTTTTGAACGTGCGAGGGATAGGTATAAAGTGTGACAGAAAAGTCAATTTCACCAGTGATGTATCAAAATTGGAACATGTCAAGCATCTTAAATATAGATGACTAACTGCCCGCGCGGCTTCGCCCGCGTATAGCATAAAATGCTGGAAAACCCGCGGTACTTATAAAATATAGCTTACTAGCTTCTGCCCGCGACACCGTCCGTGTGGAACTCGTTTATATTGTAGTTCTAACTTTTACCCCCCCTTTTACCTCTTTAGGGGATAATTTCCGGCATAAAACCTATCCTGTGTCATTTCCCGAGAATCAAACTACCTGTATACTTCATTTCATCTAAATCAGTTCCGCGGTTTAAGGGTGACGAGGTAACAGACAGACAGACAGACAGATAGACGGACAGACACACTTCCGCATTTATAACATTACTAGCTTCTGCCCGCGACTCCGTCCGCGTGGAACTCGTTTATATCGCAGCTCCATACACACTTTCACCCCCCCGTTTCGCCCCCTTAGGGGATGATTTCCGGGTTAAAACTATCCTATGTCCTTCCCTGGGACTCAAACTATCTCCATACCAAAATTCATCTAAATCGGTTCAGCGGTTTAAAAGAAAGAAAAAAGAAAGAAATTCACTACGCAAAAGACACACAGAGACAAAGGGAGTACAAATACAATACAATAAGCTTGAAGAGGTAACAGACAGACAGACATATTATAGTATATATAGTATAGTATGGATATGGATATGGATATGGACTAGCTTTTGCCCGCAACTCCGTCCGCGTCGAACTCCTTTATATTGTTCCTCCATACAAACTTCCGCCCCCCATTTCACACTTTTAAGGGATGATTTCCGGGATTAAAAACTATCCTATGCGCTTCCCAGGGACTCGAACTACGTCTATACCAAATTTCGTCGAAATCGCTTCAGTGGTATAAGCGTGAAATGGTAGCAGACATACAGAGTTACTTCCGCATAATTATATATATTGTGTAAATTAATTAGTTTAAAAACTATAGTAAATAAAAAAATATTACTTATGCTATACCATGCACTGGCGGACGCTGTGATTGGATATGGACTAAAAGCTTACGGGCGTACATTTAAAACCTATTTAGATAATGTATTAGATTTACAATTGAGATTATTAAGTGTTATAGACAAAAAATTTAAAGAAACCTGTGATAATAATTACAAGGCGCTATTCAAACTGCTGAACGTCTTGCCAGTGCATGATAAAGTAAGGTATTTAATAGCAACCGATCAATTTAAAAGTGATGAATTTAGAACTCCGCGGATCTACACACGACCGCAAAGAGGGCTAGAACGACGAAAATACGCGAAACCTACGGCTAACAATCACTATGGTAAAAGGACACGTAGCTACTTAACAACGCGAATATTTAACACTATTCATTTTGAAAACGAGTGTAGCAGCAAAAATATCTTTAAGATCAAACTCAAAATGTTGGTATTGAACACCTCAATGTAAGAACAAATAAATACTTGACAATAAATAGATAATTACATATAAATAAATATACAGTTGTGGTCGATCATTAGATAAGATAATCTAGGGGTTGAATGTGGAACGTTCTCTGACGTGTGTAGTAGGTGGGATTTTTATATCACTTTCCATCCTAAAAATGACAGTCAAACCGGATCAACGCGCGTACAGAGCGTTGCGTAATCAACCCGCTGGTACCTACACAAATTAAAGTGAGTGTACCATTCGCCGATAAACGTAATGTTTGGCGAAACTGAAATAAATGTAAACCGTACCATACCTTTTTTCTGAAAAAAAATAAAATCAGTCATCCCCTCCCCTAAAAAAAAACAAAAGTAAAAATCCTCT
Source organism: Epinotia ramella (assembly GCA_947578815.1). Taxonomy (NCBI): domain Eukaryota; kingdom Metazoa; phylum Arthropoda; class Insecta; order Lepidoptera; family Tortricidae; genus Epinotia; species Epinotia ramella. Next base: position 8,040,421 of record OX388211.1, on the reverse strand, counting down.
TATGTGTAGTAGGTAGTAACCAGCTTGAATAAATATTACCCTCTCGTAGTTTTGATGGACATTTATGAATAAGGGGGTACATATTTAAAATGTTGATTCCATCTTGAAAAATTCCTGTATGGGATGAAAACGACATTACGGATTCAATATAATTATCTCTAGACCAAATTTTATTTGATGTTTATAGGGAATGATGATTTCCCGGATAAAGACTGCCTTATCATCTTCCATGGGCCACAAACTATCTCTATACCAAATTTCATGAAAGTAAATCGGAAAAAGTAGACCAAAAAAAAAAATTTAACCCCCCCCCCCCCTCCACCCATCACTCACCAGTAAGGGGATGATATTCGGGATAAAAATTATCGTATGCCCCTCCTCGGAACTACATATCAAATTTCATCTAAATCGGCTCAGCGGTTTTAATAGCTCCATGCAAATTTGAACCCCCCATTTCAACCAATTAGGGGATTTATATCGGAAAAAAACTATCTTTTATCGTTTCCCGGGATTCAAACTATCTTTGCACCAAATTTCATCTAAATCGGTTCAGTGGTTTAAGTAGCTCCATACAAATTTTAAACCCCCATTTTACCCCTTAGGGGATGAATTTCAGGAAAAAAACTATGCTCTGTCATTTCCCAGAATTCAAACTATCTCTGCACTAAATTTCATCTCAATCGGTTCAGAGGTTTAAGTATCTCCATACTAATTTTAACCCCCCATTTCACCCCTTACGGGATGAATTTCGAAAAAAAATAATCCTATGTCCTTTCCCAGAATTCAAACTATCTCTGCACCAAATTTCATCTCAATTGGTTCAGCGGTTTAAGTATCTCCATGTAAATTTTTAACCCCCTATTTTACCCCCTTAGGGGACGAATTTAGGGAAAAAACTATCCTGTCCTTTCCCAGAATTCAAACTATCTTTGCACCAAATTTCATCTAAATAGGTTCAGCAGATTAAGTATCTCCATACAAATTTTAACCCCCATTTCACCCCTTTAGGAGATGAATTTCGGAAAAACAACTACCCTATGTCCTTTCCCAAGATTCAAACTATCTTTGCAGCAAATTTCACTTAAATCGGTTCAGCGGTTTAAGCGTGAAGAGGTAACAGACAGACAGACAGACACACTGTCGCATTTATAATATTACTATATATATATATTATAAATTATATATATTATATATTATATATATAGTATGGATGGATATGGATAGTATATAGTATAAGTATATATAGTTGTCTCTATCTGTTATGGTTCTTTAAATGTCGTATACTAGGTTTCTGTACATGCAAGTAACATTATTAACCCCGCCATTCTCAAAATAAATATCGAAAGCAAAATATGTAGCTAGACATAGTCAACATTTGTATGATTCTGTATACAGAGAATCGAAAATGGCTAGAAAGTACTCACAATGATAGCATTTAAAATCAGAATATTCAGAAGTAGTCGACGAGGTTTATTCTGAAGGGTAACTGCGTAGCTTTTCCAAAAAGCGTCAAATTAACTCAACTGTCATTTTCTATTCAAGTAACACCCCGTTCACACTGCGTCCGTTTCCGTGTCCGGGAGGCATCCCTCTTTTTCTCGCTTGCGATGTTTCGCCCGAGTGCGAAAGAGACGGACGCAGTGTGAACGGGGTGTAAGATAGATCTATTTAACGTACGAACGTAACCTTTATCAAGCGAACAGTGGAAGTCTAAAAATAAAAATTTGCTCAAAATGCATTTATGTGTAATATTTATATATTCGTGACATCGTGATCCTAGCGTTCAGCAATATAAAAAAACTTGAGTTTTTTTTTGTTTCATTGCATGTTTGAAAACCGGCGAAGTGCGTGTTGGGCCACGCGCAGTGTAGGGTTCCGTAGTTGCCTGTCTGTCTTAGTTACATCGACGTACGGTGCGGTTGCGTCGGCCGAGTTTGTACGAAAATTGACCTTTCCAAGTAGGTAACATTAAGTTAGTCGACTATTACTCGGTAACTACTTATGCATACTTGTTCCTTTTAAATTCATTATATGTGCCTATACTACTACCACGATTTTTTTCACATTCCCAGTAGTAGCCATTTAGCCGGCATTTAGGTGGACAGATGACTCGAACAAAAATTAGGGCTCTAAGGCCCAATATCTCGCAAACGAATTACTGATTTGAAAAATGGTTCTAGGAAACCCATAAATTTTTTGGACGAGTTATCCAACGATACCCCACAACTATGGGTTAAACGAGAAAAAAAAATACATCCCCGCTTTAGGTGTTTAAATGATTCCTGCTATACAAAGGTTGTCTGGAAGAGATCGCTTTAAAGCGATAAGACCGCCTGTTGTTACCATTATTTATTAAGCAATTCTTTTGTAAGATGTTTCTCTCCTGTCGTGGTGCAATAAAGAGTATTTGTTTGTTTGTTGTTTGTTGTGTAGGGGAGGTACCATAAAAAAAAAATTTTCAAGATTTTATTAAACTGTTTTGTTTGCGTGATTGATTTATATACCCATGCGGAATCACAGTTTTCTAGTAATAATGGTTACTGAGCTAAGCCGGAGACGGACGGACAGACGGACATGGCGAAACTATAAGGGTTCCTTGTTGACTACGGAACCCTAAAAAAGCGTAATAGTAGGCGTGAAAATAATTTGCCAGCCTCGTATTCCTCTCTAGCCTTACAATACAATAACATATAGGTAGAGGTAGACAACATGCGGTCTTATTGCTGAAGAGCGATCTCTTCCAGACTACTTTTGGGTATCGGAGAAAGAGATAAAACTAGATTATGTAGTAGGTGGTGCAGAGGTTATTATTAGGCAAAAATGAAAAAAAAAATATAAATACACGTACATAAATAGCTCTATATACAAACATACATACACAATCGTACATATATAAAAATACCACAAATAAAAATATACAGGATGTTTTTTTAACCGTCTTAGAGCTGAAGCCCAGTTAATGTATACATCACAAAGAACTTAAAAAAAGGTTTTTTTTTAAATGTATTAATATTGTTTTTTATTGTATTAATATTAATTTTAATCATCCAGCCGAGTGACCGCAGTGACCGCTAGCTGCCATCTTATATATAGGGTGAAATAGTATTCACCGTTCAAATTTTGGGAGGTGATTCGGTGGGTCATCTCGATCAAAATTGGATAATAAGTTGTATCCAAATCGCAAAAAAAAAAACAGCTGTTCCATACATTTTGGCGGCCGAGCTCACGCCGTTTGTATGGAACAGCTGATTTTTTTTTCGCGATTCGGATACAACTTATTATCCAATTTTGATCGAGATGACCCACCGAATCACCTCCCAAAATTTGAACGGTGAATACTATTTCACCCTGTATATAGGTAGGAACTCTAACCGGGTGATTTATATCCGTGTAAGGCCGGTTTCCGTGTAAAACATATACTTTTTTTAATTTTAACCTGTCTAACCCTCACGTATATTGGTTTTGGACTTTTCATGAAGTCGGTGGGGGTAGGTGGCAACGGTGACAAACTGTGGCGGCGCATGGGTTACTTAAATAGCAGCGTTGTGTTCGTCACTCAAACACGAGGTCGTCGGTTCTATTCAGGCATACTAGAAATGAATTATATTCTTGAAATTCAATAGATATATAATATATTTAAGCATAAATTGTTTGTATTCAACGGTACAAAGAAGCACGGTTGTGAAATATTTCATGAAGATATACATTGGTCAACAGTTCATAGCACAGATGTAGATATACACTAGATGACTTAAACACCTCAATATGCATGAAAACCGACCGTGTCACTTTTTTCTACCTACTGTGACATCACAAGGGCGAATTAGTGATGTGAATTCCCCGTTGTCCCCGCAAAATCGATTCTGCAATAAGGCATTTTCATAATATTCACGGACACCGGCTACCACAACAGACGCGCGCGGAATGTCAGTCGGACGGCCAAGTTCGGACACGCGAAGTAGATGCATTTGCGTGATCTATGTATATCTATATCTGTGGTTCATAGATTGCGCGGGTAGATGTTCAGGTAGATAGTTTTGTTAGGAGCAAGACTCTTGCGATAGGGGTTGAAGCAGAAGGACCGGACAGTATTCTTGCCAGCCTCCAATCTGAACTTAGACAGCAGCTTGATCATGCACACCCGAGACTGCACTTGAGCAAATCGTATTCCTGAAAAAGAGACAATATTGGTGAAACATAACTGAGGAAGAAAATGGTATAGAGTAAATAAATTCAAACCGAACAAGTAAGATCAATAAAGTTTGTGTTACGGGTAGTAAATAGACGAGGTAAAAATACTCAAATACATAGGAAATATCCAAGACTCCGAAACAAATATTCATGCTCATTTGTTACTAATTACACAAAAATTCGCCCTCACCAAGATTTCAACCCAGAACCGTCAACTAGGTAGACAGCTTAGGGTCGTCAAATCATGACAAACCAGTCTAGGTATATCAAAGTCGGTTATTTTGCCAATGCCAATAAATTGCAGAAAATATAAACGATATTAATCCGTAAACATCGATTCACAAAACGAATCTAGTTGACAAGTACGTACTTACAATCAGTTCCTTAAACCAATTTGGAGGTCCTTGATAAGTTATGGTGAAATAATTAACAGTTTAGAAGTAGTCAATGCACTCGACAGTCACTGCAAATTCACAGTGTTCATGTGAAGTAATAATTATTGTACCCACAAAGATTGTACATACCAATACAACGGCGAGGTCCAAGCCCGAATGGAAGGAATGCGCACGAGTGCCTCCCAGCTACGTTTTCTGGAGCGAAATTATCTGGATTAAACTTCTCGGGTTCTGGATAGTACTTCTCATCTCGGTGAATACCCAAAACAGATATCACAAGCATTTGGTCTTTTGCCACTTTTACGTTAGTATCAGGACACACGTAATCATCTTGTGCTCTCCGTTGCAAATTGTCCGCAATTGGATACATACGAAGAGTCTCATTAAAAACTTTCTCAAAATATGTCAACTCATTTAAGGTTTCTAGATCTATTCGATCACCATGTTTCTCAAGATATTCGTCTATTTCATTTCTTAATTTGTCCTGGATTTCAGTATCCAACGCGAGGTGATATAACAAGAAACCCAGAGTAGAAGCAGAGGTTTCATAACCAGCAGCGAAAAAAACGAATGCTTGCGCTTCTATTACGCTGTTAGTTATATATACAGTTTCAGCGTTTTCGTAACAGAGGTTTTTGACCGCTTCAAGATCTTGTTTGTTCTTCATCTCTAAAATTAAATCCATAAAGTCTTTCCTCGTAGAAGGCACTCCTTTTCTTTCAGTGATCACAGATTCGACAAGGTCTTTAAAGAATTTCTTCATGTAGCCCGGAAATAGTGACATGTTCAGTTTTTTAAGCATTCCAGGGTACATCATATCGAACTCGGTAGCAAAATTGGTGCTGAAAATGGCCTGGTCTATTCTGTTCAATGTTTGTATATCTCCGTGAAATGTATCAACGTCTAAACCGAAGACGCACGCCGTTATCGTTGACATTGTGTACTTCTTCATCAGGGCACAAATATCATGTTCTGGGGTTTTGGCCGAAATACCATTTACGTAGTCAACAAACTTGTCAGCTCGATCGTTGACCAAGTGTATCATATTCTTCAGTTTTTGATTGGTAAACATAGGTGAGAATCTACTCCTCAGCCCTCGCCAAATCGTTCCCTCTGAGTGGAACAGGTTTGTTCCTAATCCGTCGTTGCTGAATTGGACACCACGGTCCACGAAATTATCAAAGTCCTTAATCATAACGTGTTTCACAATGTCAAGGTCACGTATCAACAGGCACGGAGTTGTCATTCTAAATACCCCTACTACTTTCTCAGTAGAGTAGCTGTCGTATATGTTTTTATAGATATAACCGATTTGGACATAGCGTAATGCAGATTTCGATAGGTTCCCAAAAAACGGCACTGGCTTCGGTCCAGGAACGTTCCTGTCTTTCCAGTAATTAAAAGTTCTTGTAAAATAGTAGTACAGTGCACCAATGGTGACTGAAAAGGCCACCGCCGTCAGAAAGACCATTTTTACTGAAGGATCCTCCGACTTTTTCAGTATCAAAGTGGCTGGCTTGATGTTTTTTCTTGGTCTTAAATAAAAATGATGCTGTGAGAGAAAGTAGTAAGAACAGCACTGAGTATAATAGTCAACACTGAAAAATTCAATAAGGTCAAACACCTGCACGACTACCACAGGAGGTTTGTTAGATCGCTTACCCCGAACGCGTTTATTCTAGTCGCTTTATTTCTACTGCAGCATACTTTCTGAGTCGCGTTGCTCCTGTACCGTATTTTATTACGTCTCAATTTTTCTTCTCTGTAGAAAACCCATTGCAATCACCAAATAGTAGGTAGGTTAGGTTCCTAGGTAGCTTCAGATGCCCGAAGGGCAAACTGCCTAGAAATAGGAGCTCCATCGAAACTGTTCAGTTGCGAATAAAAAGAATGTTGGAAAACGCGTTTGTAAACTTATGCGACCAAAAAATTCGCTACCATAATATAGTGAGGAAGGTAAATTTTAAGAATTGGAAAACTATGCGACTAGTAATAATGGCGAAAGAAAAAATAACTACATACAAAGAAAAATTGCGTTGGGGAAACCGATCTAACAAAATGTCAGTTATGTTTTTCACTTTACTGACTGGGTATTTTTTTATACCCAATATACTAGTTGACTGTTTTTAAAGAAGGTCTTAAATTATTAATACTCGTTGGATTATTTGGACCAAAACAATAATTATCATTTTTTTTGGGGCCTAGAACACCGTCACATTGTATTTTAAAAGGTTATATTTATCCCGTGCTCCGTACTGCTTGGATCGGGATTCGAAAGCTACGTAGCGGCGTAGTGATGCATTGAACATTTTTATTAAAGTTTTGCTATTCACAGTTAAATTACTTTTAACATATTTTTCTGCGGCCTTCTTGGGCCCAATTTTATTTATATGGTTACTATATTAAAAAAAATACGAGTAACAAAACTACATAAAAGCCAAAGCTAGATTTTATAAAAAAAAAAAAAAATAGACTGGGTTAGAATTAGACAAGATTCAAGAGTCTACTAGTGCCCCCACCATACCAATAACATACATCGTGTTTACCACCCGCATATCCGAACTACACTTTGAGAGAGGCCTTTGTCCAGCAGTGGACGTCTTTCGCCTGATATGATGATAATGATGATGACGATGACGATGATCCAAACTACACTCATAAATCATCGAATATTATTTAAAATAAAAATCATGATTATATTTAACTAGCTTCTGCCCGCGACTTCGTCCGCGTGGAACTCTTTTATATCGGAGCTCCTTAAATACAAACTGGCGCCCCCTATTTCGCCCCCTTAGACGATGATTCCCGGAATAAACACTATATGTATACCAAAATTCATTTTAATCCGTTTTGGCGTGATTGAGGTCCAAACTTTAGCATCAAAGCCTAGCGGCGGCTGCGAGTCGGAAACGATAACGCAGGTTAAGCAAAGATGGCAGCGGTCAGTCTTTGGATGGGTGACCGCCTGATGTTTGAGTGGGTGGTTAATATTGAATATAAATGAGCGCTTCCGTGCTTTGGAAGGCACGCTAAGCAGTTGATCCCGGCTGCTGTCTATGACAGTAGTCGTTAAGCCGAGTTAGAGGCCTTCGGGCGCCTTAAGAACTCCTAACAGTCGAGTTGCCCACTCACTTGACAAAGGGGAGACAATTGTTACTCGCGTCCGGAGGAGCTACCTACCACAACCCTGCACTGCAAATAATGTATGCCATACGATTAAATAGTTTATGAATTAGGTTTATTCATGATTTTCGCTACGGTGATAGAGATAGATAGAAATTCAGCACTAAGTTTACCAACAAAGTGAAAATTTAATTGATAAAATAAATATAAAGTCAAGGATAATCTTCTAATTATAAATGCGAAAAATTGGATGGTTGGATGTTTGGATGTTTAGATGTTTAGATATTTGGATGTTTGTTACTCAATGACGCTTTAACGGCCCAACCGATTTAGATGAAATTTTACACGAAGATAGTGCATAGCCTGGATTAAAATATAAGATAGCTTTATCCCGTGTCCACGCAAACGAAGTCGCGGGCGGAAGCTATTATTAAATAAGGGATAAAACTGGCCGAGATGGAGTCGGACTTTCGCAGCGATGAAGCGCGCCGGGTGCCTTTGAACGTGATAAAAGTTTTAAAACTAACGCAATTTTTATACCTTTGTTATAACGGATATTAACAATTATATATTCATGATTATGAGTCGCAAATTCAATGAAAAAGAAACATTATTAATACTTGATGTATATAATCTAGCGAGCATGATTTTGATACAATTTCAGTTTGATAGAGGTCGTTGATGTTAGTTGTCGATTGGCGCCTTAAGTTTAGTCCAATTGTAGCTCGATAGAGGCCGCTTATATTATGTTTTTGATTTTATTTAGACTAATAAAAATAACATACCAAACCGTATTAAATGAGTTTTATTTGATTCTAAAATTATGAAATGAAAACGAATGTAAAACTGTAAATGTTTCTAAGTATAATGCCATACAATATTTCCGTAACTTCGCAAACAGAACATTTTATTATCAGTTCATATTTTAATTAAGTTTGGCCCAGGTTCGGGTCATGTTGGAGAAACCCGGCATAAATTAAAAACGCTAAGACTGCATGAATGCATTCATACAACCGTCGTTATTGTTATTAATGCTGAAGTTTTGTTTTTACCGGGGACCGAGTTTTTCTCGGCAGTAATACTACGAAAAATTGATTTCTATTCAAAATTAAACAAAAAACCAATAACTGATCGTTTACCAAAGAAAAACGAAATAAACTGATAGAAAGAAAACAAAAAAACCTCATCGCTGGGGTTCGCAGGCAACAACAAACCAACCATTGGGTAACCATTGGTCGTCATCCAAGAGTAAGCCTGCCTTTTGTGAGAGAAAACGGAAAAAACTAATCTTCTCGAAAATAAGACGAAGCTAGATCGGTCTCTCGGCCCCGTAAACCCCTATACTGCACATTTTACAAATATATATAAACAATTTTATATCCCGTGTTTTTTCACGTTTTATCTATATTTTGCTGAAAGTTTGAATAGGGTTCTTTTTAATTTCTAGTCAAGTATATGCTTGCCAATTTTCAAGTCTTTAGCTCATAGATTCAAGGGATTCCCATACAAACTTCAACCTCATTTTTAACCCTTTTGCACCCCCTTATCTTTATAATTTTTATAGCCTATTGCGTGGCCGAAGATCCATTGAACGTTTTAGTGAAAGTTGCATATTAATCCATTCGATAGTTTTCCCATGATACCCAGACTGAAACAGACAAACAGAAAACATAACACTCCTTTTCGTTGGGCTGTCGTAAGATGGCACTGTTGCGTAAAGTAAAGACGATTTTATCCAAATATTCTCAAATTTGGCCTGTGGGTCACCGAACTCCATCAAACTTTTTTATACGTTTAATATGGTTTGTTGGAGTTCAGACGCCGACAAAAATCTGGAGAATGACCTTCTAAATGCGTGGAAATTGGTAAAGTTCTGCATCGGGCTATTGATTTTTTTAATGTATGTTGTATAAATACAATTTCCTTCAAGCGTTACTTATTATGTCTCACTGACAACCTCAACGAACTTTCACATTTATTATATGTAGAGATTGTATAAGAATACGAGTATATTCAAATTTCTCACATACATTCGACATGATTTTAAACTCGCAGCAGTTCAGAAACGTATTATTTATAAAACAAATTGACTACTTTTTTTTTATTTCATTGCAAGTTTGAGAAAAGCACTATACAAATCTCGGCGAGAAACGGGGTTGCCGGCCGCGTATCCCTATCCGTGTCTATATCTACTTGGCCTGCAACCCTTCGTTTCCCGGCCTCTATAGTAATGTACTATATCTTGTTGCCCAACACTGCCGCACACTATTTAATATCTGTTTACTTAAGAGCTCGAACTATAATTTGATAACATGTTATTATAATTTGTATTACTCACATTGTGATAATTCTGTATTGGTATTTTTGGACGAACACTGTTTTTAAAACATATTTCGCCTTGATGAAATTAGTGTGCTAAGTATTTAAAACGCTTTCACAAGTATGGGTGGTCGTATAATAATGATAATATGTCCCTCAACGTATATCATGGCATTGAATCTGTTTGGCCAGCAGGCTTACGAATTCGTCACGGCACTACCAAGCAAATTGATACTGGTGCATTGCAATGACTGTTGCAGATAATAAGCCAAAACCATTTTAAAATGTTGCCTACTACTAGGATTCTATAGATGGCAGTACAGTTAATTATTTTCGCCGTTCTTAAATATCAATAAAAGCAAAACCAAAAGATACTGTCTGAACTTGTATGATGTTATTGATTTTTTTTTATACGAGTAGGATATTCTGAAGTACTCGACGAGGTTTCTGCATGTAATTCTAAGAGGTAAGTTTTCGAACAAGCGTTAGGAACAACTCAACTGTCATTTTCTCATCTAACAAATGACGTACGTAATGTTCATACAATACGTTACGCAAACGACCAGCAGAACTCAGCCGTTAATATATATTTTTTACGTTATTAAATGGTTGCTCAGTATTGGAAGCGATTATATTAAATTTACTGATTCTAATGCTGTTAGCTGTTGTGGTTAAATACTGCAATACACTAGCGTAAACTGGCTTTCAGGTTTCCCTGTAATATTAATTAAATATTAATAGCCACGTGGCGTGCGAAACTCAAAGATGAGGTCGTGGGTTCTATTCCAGGCATACAAATAAATAACATAAATAAAAAACTCGCCTGCACGTGGTACACCCTGCCGAATAATAACCCACCAACCCGCACTGGACCAGCGTGGTGGGCTTAAGGTCCACATCCCCCTCCTGAAATGTCAAATTCCCCGTTATGGCCCCAAAGATCGTCGGGCGGTCCCCAAAGATTTGGGGATGACGGTAGCCAAGCAACTCTGGGGGCCAGGGGTGCTAAGAATCTCCGGACGTTAAAGACTTCCCACCGTCAAACGAACCCGGCACGCAACAAGGATTTCCATAATTTCACTTTATTGAAGGATGAACGTCTTTTAGAACTGGAAAATGCACATCAGATGGGACGAAGTAGGGCTCTCAGAAGTAAGAAGATCTGGCGAAGAGACTACAGAGAGAGACGGTTTTATCTTCTATCACTACGGAACCAATAGCGGCCAAAGCGGAGTAGGATTTTTAGTGAACAAGAAATGGAAGAATAACATTATAGAGTGCAGGTTATTCCGATAGAGTTGCAGTCTTATGATTTAGATTGAATAAAGTCTACACACTGACTATAGTCCAAGCGTACGCTAGGAGCGTACGCTCAACACAATATGATGACCAAGAAGTTGAAGACTTTTACGACTCGTTGAACAAAGCCTGCGATGAACAGAGGGGCACCTGGAATATGGTTATTGGTGACTTTAATGCTAAAATAGGTACCAGATGTGAGGTGGGTGATGAACAAGTGTTTGGGCGACATGGTTTTGGAAACCGAAACATGCGTGGCACTCGCCTACTTCAATTTGCGTTTGGACAACGCATGAAGTTCTGCAACAGTTTTTTCCCGAAAAAAGATCAAAGGCGCTGGACCTAGATATCACCAGGCGGTAATTACAGAAATTAAATAGATTTTGCTTTAGCATCCAAATTAGACATTATTAACGACGTTAGCACAATAAACAGGATTAATTTTAGTTCCGATCACCGGCCTCTACGCATGAAACTTTCTTTTAATTTTAAAATTTTGCGTCATAAAATTTTCTCATCTCAAATCAAGAACCCCGACAGACTTACAATAACAAATAATTGCGACATATTTAATCTAGAATTACATGGCGTATAAGTTAGGTGTGCTTATAGGTATAAGTCACTTTATCCATCACATAAGAAGATTGCAACGGCATTAGTAGTCTCGACTCGAAATTACTCATGAACCCAAAGACATAATATGTACAGTTATATTTTTGAGTAATGACTTAATTCATCCATTAGTTTTAAACACTCTTTTGGCGTAAACGGATTTGTGACATTATTCTAAAATGAGCATAAAGGAACAACTCGTTTAGAGTATTTGTGTACTGCTCGGAACATCATGAGCATCATGAGCGGACTACAAGAGCGTACGATCAAAAGAAAAATGATAAAATATCGTCGAAGACTGATGAGTCTCTTGTTGTATTAACGTTCGATCTTCAGCAATGTCTTCCAGCACCAGTGCTCTCTGCTGGCATGGTGTTTTATAAAATAAGTATTTGGACATTTAATCAGACGATTCATGAATGAAAAGATAAAAGAGCAACTTGCTAAATGTGGCATGAAGGTATTGGAAAATCTGGTACACAAGATAGCATGATCATGTCCACATGACTTTATAAAACGGTTACCACTGACAGTAAAGAGGATTATCCTATACTACCTGCGGCGGTCAAAATAAAAACTCTTTCGTAGCTGCCATGTTTTTAACCATAATGAAAGAATGTCCTCACATCATAGGACAGGCTATACGTGATGCCTCAACGAGGGACGGAGAAGCTCCTATGCAGCTAAATTAAGAACTGGTCCTAAAATGGCTGATGACTAGCCATAAACAACCTACTCAATTTGGATGGGTAATGGTTTATGGGTTCTCTATTGGATCGCATAAAATCATTTGGAATAATATAATAACGCATAATTTTTTATAGCCGAATTAGCGTTAAGCCTAATCATGTTATGGCATAAATTTTTAGGCATAAAATTAAAAATAATAAACGAAAATAGCATAATCATCACAAAGACTAACATCAGATAGCATAAATACAAAAAGACATAATAATTACTTGGCATCATTACAAAACGCATAAGTACACAAAGCAATGAAAGCATAATGCACGGCCCAATAATGTACAGCCTGATAATCCATGTACATTGGGACGGTCATCTTTGCGGACTAATAATCTCCAGCGAGTCGACGCCACCCCGCTGCGCGGGGTGTCTATTTCTGGTCTGAGGAACACAAGTGAACCCTAACCTAACCGACCTAAGACAGAGTTCGCTTATGACAAGCCATTTTTATCCGCCCTGATAATGCACGACCCAATAATCCGCGTCCACGAAAAGTGTAAATGCATGCTATGTAATGTATTTAGAAAACAGAAATTATGCTTCAAAACAGATATACCAAATAATTATTAGCCCAAACAATAGTATGCGTAATATGTATTCGGCCAATACAGATTAGTTCAACTGAAATTATGCTATTAGCGTAGTATGCCAAACAAAGTAGTAGGCCAAAGTATTATTATGCGACAGTATTATTATGCCAATAGAAATTATGCCAAATCAATTATGCGAAACTATATTAGGCTAAAAAAAATTATGCCAATGAAGGGGATCCCTGGTTTATGTGCCACAACTCATACTAAATCAGTTGTGGCAAATAAAAAAGTGGAACTATGAGATGGACAACGAATGATATTTCCCTTTCTGTTACATTTATCGAGATTTGTATGCTACCAGCTCGCACGTGGTATTATTATAACCATAGCTTGTCCTGAGTATCATAGGTCCATGCCTAACATCTAAGTCCTTGACCAAACATTTTTAGTACCTACCTGGACATAAGCACATAGAATGTGAGTATAATCACTGCCATCGAAAAAGCGAAAAAAAGAGTAAGCACCATGCCAAGAGACTGTTACCAGTTCCAAAGTTCAATCTGGAAAAAAAGGTCAATTCACAGTAAGAGTGACCTTAGAGAAATTTTATAACTTCGAGAACCTCCTTAAAGGACCCATGGTTTTACGAAAAATTAAAACGACCAAAGAAAAAGTACATTAGCCTGACATAACTTGGTTCAGGTATACGCAAACTAACGAATTGTTGGTGCAGTATAAAAAAGACTTGATCTTATAAAAGGCACGGGAGATCTAAAAACCTTCCTTTGACTTTAACCATCATGTCTGAAACGCATCTGCCAATAAGTGTTGAGAAAAAGAAGGATCTACTAGATCTATTGCCTTATATAGTCAGCGAGTGCCATGATTTCACAGTAAAAAAAATATTGAATTCCATAAACCCTGTTATTTATTTGAGAAATTGAAATGGGTCCAGGATACACGTTTAAAACGGTTGAGAAGATGCACAAAACTTAGCATTCCACAACACAAGACTGCCTTTTTCAGAGGGGGTTTCAAATTTGCAGCCGCCAAAATTTGGAATGATTTACCACCACCCCTGCGAGAGCCTATGTCGTTATTTAAATTTAAACAGCTCACTCGAGCGCACCTCCTAGATACACAGGCAACACCTCCTCGTAACTAAATAAATCACCTCACACTTGCACACAAAATACAAACAAACATCACATGCGCCCCCCCGCACACGCATACACACACACACAGCACGGAAACAACTTCCTACTTATACGAGTATATAATTATATATTGTCTTTTGTTTTTATTTTTTTATTATTATTATCTATAAACGCGCGACAGCACTCTCCGGGACCAGTTTGAAAACCAGCGCCAGGCTGCTAAGCCTAGCACATGCTGAAACTGGATCCCATTTGCCATAGGTACTAATGTCGTCTAATCTTGTTAAATGTCAAGTGATTTTTGTTTATGCTTCTTGTAACTTTTTATTGTATTGCATGTGTTTGTTTTTCTTTATCATTATGGCAAATAAAAAAAATTCTTAGTCTTATTCTTATTTCTATAAAAACTTAAATACGTCGGAAAATGAAAGAGTTGAAGACCCCGATTTAAATATAAGTAATAATGTATGACGTCGATGAAGACCGAGACGATGAGGATAATAGTAACTGATTTATAATAATGAATAAGGCTGATTCGAGTGTTATTTGATTTTGATGGTTATTCTGAGTGCCGATTTGTAGGCAAAATGAGAAAAAAAACTGGTGATATTTAATTGATATTACAGCATTAAACTAAAAATACGATTTTAATAAAGTTTTTCAAATTATTTGCATGGTTGTTTTACTTATAGGGCCTCATTTGAATCCTTAGGTTACAAATTTCAAGGTAAATAAGTCGTTTCATTTCTATAATACCAAAATAAATAATGGTACAAGTCGTGTTCTGCGTTTACGTACATTGTGAATAAGGGTATAAGCCGTTTTATTGCTAAAAGCTCGATAAAAATAATGAGACTATCTGGAGTTACTCCATAAAGTACTTGTACATAATAATTATATTATAATCGTCTACAACTTCGAGCGTAAAGGTCCGATTGAAATGGGAGTTGGTACTACATGGAGGTTTGACATGATCTTTGTCTTATACATGTTCATCCTTAGACCAACTCGCTCGGAGGCTTTACTGAGGTCATCGAGCATCGTACTTAAGTCCTCCATGGTCTCAGCCAATACTACTATATTATCAGCGAACCGAAGGTGAGTGATGTACTCGCCGTTGATGTTGATGTCTAGCCTTCTCCAGATCAGAGTTTTGAAAACGGCCTCCAGTGCAGCGGTGAACAGTTTTGGGGAAATAACATCCCCTTGCCTGCAGCGGAATAGGCTTCGAACTCCGATCCTGGCGTCGTCGGACTGACATAGGGGCGCTCTCGTATAAACATTTCTTCGATATATTTATTTATTTAAATCAGGCAACAAGGCCCATATTACAAATACCTTAAAGACTAACATACATATCAATATAAACTTATTAATAACTACAAAACACACAATTACTGCGATGTGTTGCGCAATTTCGTGGTGTCAGGTAACCGACCGCGAAAACGTCGGAACTTGACTCCCTTCGGCCAAAATTCTTCCTTAGTGAAGGTCGACAGATGGTCTGTTGGAACTCAGGAATTAAAATTCACGTCATGGCGAGACTCCAACCTCACGACCCTCAGGATGAATCCGGTCTTCACGCGCACATACTCCACTAGTTCTTATATAGCCGCAGTCTACTTGGCAGCGTTTGAGAGACTGTAGTACAGCCCAGGTTTCGATCGAATTTCGAATTTCGAATTTTGAAGGCTTTGTCGTAGTCCACGAACGCTATGCAGAGAGGCAGGTTATACTCCTCAGTCTTCTGTATAACCTGGCGGAGCGTATGGATGTGCTCTACGGTACTAAAACCTCTTCGGAAACCGGCTTGTTCGGGAGGCTGGAAGTCATCAAGCCTACGAGCGAGACGATTCGTAATGACCCTTGAAAACAGCTTATAGACATGGCTCAGAAGTGAGATGGGTCGGTAATTCTTCAGCAGGGTGTTGTCACCCTTTTTGAAGAACAGCATCACTTCACCTCTGTTCCACGCCTTTGGCGTTCTCCCTTCCAGTGGGACGGTGTCGAACAACTTCTGAAGGGCCGTAAGGATCGGTTTTCCACCCGCCTTCAAGAGTTCGGCTGTAATTCCATCTTCACCAGATGCCTTGCTGTTCTTAAGCTGTTTCAGAGCCATTCTAATCTCGTACAGGCTGATGTCCGAGATGTCGTCGGTGTAGTGTCGGGTAATTCTAGCTCTAGGGTATTCCGCCGGACCAACTTCGAATCGCTAAACTTAAGTGGCAGTGGGCTAGGCACATTGCACGTAGAACCGATGGCCGTTAGGGCAGAAAGGTTATCGAGTGGCGCCCACGTACCGGAAGGCGCAGCGTAGGTAACCCCACAAGGTGGACTGATGACCTGGTAAAGGTCGTGGGAGTCCGCTGGATGCGGGTGGCGCAAGACCGGTCATTGTGGCACTCTTTGGGGGAGGCCTATGTCCAGTAGTGAACGTTTTTCGGCTGATATGATGGTGATGGAATAATAAACATTATTTTTTAAGGCAATAATTCCTTTTTTTTTAGTTTGAATCACGTTTATATCCCTTGCATTTCCTTTTGTATTTGTCATAAAAACACAATTAATATATTTTATTATATATATAGTTTCATTACGTTCTAATTTTTTTTTTCCTACGACGCTTAGTTTTTGAAATATTTAAGAAAAACTAAAATATTGGTCATATCCCCCCCCACCTCGCCTAAAGCAACCGGCCCTTGGCTGGGGACTTTTAGCATGTTATACCTGGGGGTCAACCCTATTATAAAAAATATTAATCCAGACTACACGATTTTTTGCATTTATTTGCCAATTTCGGATCTTCGTTGATCGTACTAAAACCGGAAAAGCAAAGAACTAGAGATGGAAAGGCTATTAATTGAAAAATGTTAGTACTCCGCGTCTATTAATTTGTCATTTTTTTCATTAATTTTGTAATGAATGCAGTTTCCCTAAATATTTAGCTTTTAAAACGAATAATTTTCCATGAAAATCAGTCCAAGATTTTACCGATTACATCATTACACTATTGAATATTTGTGAAAATTTTCGCGATGTAGAGGCCACTAGTTGCACTCCCGTGGACGTGTATAACACGGGTAGTAGAAGAGGGGGTAGTTATCAGTCGCTTACATGAAGTTGAATGTGTACCGGTATATATCTCCGCTTACCCCCTTGTGAAGAAAGCTTAAGAAAATGGACATCAGCGCTGAAGTCGTCGCTCAAATCGTTCGATTGCTGGAAAGTGGTCAGAGTCAACGATCTGTTGCTGCTCAGGTCAATGTGAGCCAGTCAGCTATCAGCAAAGTTTATGCGAGGTATCGACACACTCGCAGGCTTACTCGGAGACCAGCATCAGGCCGTCAGAGGCCGGACGTCAAATACCGCTTCATCATAACCACCAGTCTCTGAAACCGCCTCCTCACAGGAGTTGCACTCCAACAACGGCTTCGGGAGGTGCACGGAGTCAATGTCAGCGAGTGGACAGCGAGGCGAAGACTCTCGGCAGCTAACTTGACCCCAAAAAGGCCAGCCACTGGACTCAGATTGCTCACAAGGCATCATACAGCATGGCGTGTGTTTGCCGCAGAACACGAAAATTGGACACTTGCGCAGCGGACCCCCGTTCTCTTATCTGATGAGTGCAGGATGTGCCTCTATGGCTGCAACAAAGGAGGACAAGTTTACCGAAGACCAGAAGTACGTTTTTCGCAGTGCTGAAACAGTTGCCTACGGTGGGGATGCCGTGATAATGTGGGCGGGGATCTCACTAAAAGACTTTGGTGTTTTTCGAAAGGTTATATTATTAGCTTTCATTTGATACCATTTTCGTGAGGATTGTATTGACATTGGAAAAGTTGCAGAGCTGAGAATCCAAACGTGCAAGGTGATTCCGTTTCATTGCTCGCGAGTGTAATAGTACGTTACTGCAGAGGCCGGGAAAATAGGGATTGCCGGCTTTTAGATATAGAAGGATAGGGATACGAAGCTGGCAATCGCTTTTCTCGCCGAGGTATGCGTATGTACAGTGATTTTCTCAAACATGCAGTGAAATAAAAAAAATACTCCTAACTTTTTTTTATGACTACGTTTAATTTTATTTTTATTTATTTATTTCAAAAAAACATCTTAGCGGTAAGTATGTACACTTCCTGATCGCCAAAGTGAGGACAGTTTGTCGGCGAATCGTCGAAGAGAAGGTCGCTTTCAGGTCAAATTATTCCACAAAAACAATCTATACAAGTTGTCGTACCTGCTCATGAGAATTTAGGGTGTCGTGTCACAAGAAAATAGCGGCAAAGAAACAAACGCGTGCTGGTTACACGAAATGTTTGGCAACGTTATAGCTGTACTGTACTTATAACTGATCACGACTCGCTGGCCAGACTTTATATTTGAATTATTCATTATTATCTTTATTAATGAATATATATGTTCACTTGTTATTTAAAGGAGGAACAATTGTTAAGGAAAAAATATAAGCCCATCCATATTCATGCCCTGATCAAATTTTGTTTGCATCCTCACTACCATGGTTCGTTTAGTCTTTACTCCTTGAAACAAATATATCAACTAAGTAGTAGTAGCTCACTCCTCGGGTGACTCTCGGTCGGTCTCGATCCCCTCCATTACTGAGGTTGATTTTAGAGCGGCAATACGGAGGTTCAAACCGCGATCTTCTGGAGGGCCTGATGGTATCCCGGGTTTTTGGCCAAGGATTGTGCTTCCGCCTTGATGACTCCCTTGTTGTACGTCTTTAACCTCTCGCTCAAACAATCCATCTATCCTAGTCGTTGAAAAAAATCTAGAGTAACACCAGTTCCCAAAGGAAGATCCAATATGGACGTCGCCTCTTTTAGACCCATAGCAGTTCTATCCGTGTTCGGTAAAGTATTTGAGATGACCCTTAACTGACACATAATTCAACAGGTGTCTTATCGTTTGCACCCCAGTCAACACAGTGTTCGTAAAGCCCGATCTACCACCACAAACCTGGTTGCCCTCGCTGACTACGTCTGCAAGGAGATGGACGCTGAACGCCAGGTTGATGCTGCATATTTCGACTTTAGGAAAGCATTCGACCTGGTAGACAACGACATCTTGCTGGAAAAGCTTGCATTACTGAGCTTCACGCCAAAGCTTTTAAGTTTTATTTCCAGTTACTTGTGCGAACGGCAGCAATATGTCAGGGTAGGCGGCTTCGAGTCAAACGATAACTGTACGCTGTCTGGGGTGAGTCAGGGCAGCACTCTGGGGCCTACGTTATTTCTTTTAATGATTAACGATTTGCCTGATACAATTCGTTCAGCTGAGTGTCTGCTTTTTGCGGACGACCTAAAGTTTTTGCTCGGCGTCAGTAGTATGGCGGACAGCGTTGCGTTGCAGAGCGACATCAATGCGGCAGCTGAGTGGAGTGTTGCGAACCGTTTGCCTTTTAATGAAGCAAAATGCAAAGTCATAACATTTTCACGTAAGCGCTTGCCACTTTTAACCGATTACGGCCTGGGGGACGATTGTTTGGAAAGAGTCGACGAAATCAGCGACCTAGGTTTAGTTTTAGATACGAAACTAGAATTTCGAAAACACGTAACTAATGTTTGCAAACGGGCTAGCAAAACCCTAGGTTTCTTCATGAGGGCATCGAAGCAGTTCCATGTCGGAGTCGCTGTGGTTTTGTACAGTGCCTATGTCCGTAGTAGGTTGGAGTATGGGGCTGTTATTTGGGATCCCTACGAGGATATATACTCTTTTTTGGCGGAAAGAGTACAGCGTAAATTCGCCCGCTGGTTGTACCGCAAATCCTACGGGTATTACCCATACCTGTACCCTTCATTGTTTGTCTCCGGGATGGTTGGGCTAGACAAGCTTCGGATGAGGAGGAAGTTGTTGTTATTAGTCCACTATCTGTCTGTTGTCCATCACAGAGTGGACAGCCCGTCTGTGCTCGAGAGGATCGGATTGGTGGTTCCGACTCCGCTCGCACGTGCCACGCTCGACACGCTCCTACCGCGCGCGCAATATCTTTATTATACCAAATGCTCACTCAGCACGAGGAGGTTGACATGTTTGCTGATCACTTTACTAAATTATGCCGTATTCCTAAGCAGTTCCTTGACAATTTTAATTAACAATTATTTATTATTTTAACATATTTTATAATTCTTAATGTATTCCATAATTGCGTATGTAGGTGCCCAAATTGACGACCTGTTCTTTTTGACATGAATTGTGTTCTGTTGTATGTAATACTTTATCGTGTAAGTGTTTTGGTGTTATTGTATGCTGTAAACTTACATTGACTTTTAAATGAATAAATCAAAATAAATGAAAGTAGGATCTATTATATGAATTGAAATTAATTAACGATTTCAATTAAACATTTGTGTCTGTACAAATATGTCAGAAACAGCCTCACCTCAGGATTATTTTCCTAAAGAATATTCAAACGTGCAGGTTATTCATGAAATATCGTAATATTTTATTAAACTTAGTCACCAGCTAATTTAAGAACATTTGCGTGTCAAAAACGATCTGGCGTCGCTATTCCTTTTAAATGTACTTTTATTTAGTAAAGAAAAAGATCGGTTTTTAATAAATAATATTTTTAAAATAATAATGATTAAAAAAATAAAACCGAATTGGGAACCTCCTCCTTTTTTTGAAGTTGGTTAAAAACATTTATTTGCCATCGTATTGTTTGAATTCCGGATTTTTCCAAACCGCAAGTTTAGCGACACCATACAATTCCACGCCGTGTCGTTGTCCCAGTTCTACCAGGTTGACCTCCTGTACCGTTTCCCAGTTCTCTTTCTCTGCAGCCTTCTGAGTGCCGGTCGACGTCATGATAGCACCAGTAGCGGGGATGTTGTGTTCCACGCACACCAAACCTCTGAGACAGGGTAACAAATAATCAAGTAAAACATTCAATCAAATAAAATAAACATTCTTTATCGATTGCTTTTAACGAGTACACTAGAAGAAAGGTTCAAAAGTATTGTAACATCTTCATGTATATAAATATATTGATTGAATGAAATATATTGGTGCAAAAAGTGAGAAAGGTATTTCTTTAATTAATATCTGGACCTTGGCCTTGGTTCTGGTACATTGTGTTTGGTTTGTTTCTGTTTTTAGTTCTTTACTTCAAGTGCGTACATTTATTGTAGCGATTCACATTCACATTAACGCACTGTACCTCGACTTAAAGAAAGATCAATGAAAAAGTTTACATGGAGTAATTTTTCGCTTGGCTGTATATCAGTATATTTAATTTCATATCATCCTCTTTAATTCGACGCGTGAAATATGCGATGGTGGTGAAATACGATGCAATTATGTTTATTGTTAACGAAAAAAATTACGATTGCATAAAGCGTAATAAGGAATTCACACATTTACATTTTGGCGCACCTACAGATTGTTAAAGGCGTTAATCATTACTAAATAGATTTTCGATATTCTATTCTATACTATTTTATTGAACGAGCGAGTGAAGCGAACGCAGTTCTCCGTTTCAGCTTGGGCCAAATTTCTTTTGTACGACTGCTGCCGCTGTCTGGCTGTGCTCCTCTATAGGTCGCATTTCTCAACCGTTGGTGAAATTTTGAGAATTTATATGTATAATATAGTACCCGCGCGAAGCCGGGGCGGTCGCTTGTTAATTATAAGCGAGACATCTAACATACCTCGCCTTTATGAGCTCTGTCGCAATTCCTAATTTTCTGAATTGAGGATGGACAATCAGGCCTCTGTCATTGTAAAAGTGAGTGATTCGTAACTCTTTCATTACTTCATACAAAGATATTTCCCCTATCAATTCGAAAAATGTTCGTAGCTCCTTTGTTGCTGGCTGAAAATAGTTGAAGCATTTATTTTTTCATTTCCAACACCAGAGGCAGATTCCTACCACGTTCAATTTAAAAAGTAGGTGTCTAAATGTTTCATATACAGACTCATTTATACAGTGCGAGTCTTTTAAACGAACTTAAAATTCTTTATTGGTAATAAAAATGACAAGTCAGCAATATAGGAAAGCACTAATACCTTTGTTTTTTTAATTGACTCGGATCCCACCGCGACCAATGACATCGCCGAGACACCGACTATTTTCCCATCCGTCTGCATATCCAGGTCCTCACAACAAATCATATAATTACAAGCAGGATCCTTCATCATTCCAGTAACTCTTTTTAGATATTCTCCTACTGCTCGTGGATTTCGTGCTACACCTGGAAACAGAAAAATTCCGATTATTCCGAGCTATTTGTAGGAAACTGTCACTATACCGCATCATTATTAGTTAGTTGCATCGTTCAAAGGAAAATTAAAAAAACTGGGGGTAATATTGTGTTCTATACATTCTTGTATTAAAATTTATTTCCTTCTCCTGTCGATGTGGCTTCTCCTCTCGTTTCTTGTATGAGACTTATCTATTCCATCATAATTTGATGTGTACACATGTATATCTAAAGCCTTTTTTGTAGCTTTCGCTGTACAAGTTGCAAGAACCTACTGCGTATCTTGAACAACAGGCTGGGCCACTTTATTGCTAGTCAGATAGGTACCTAATGAACAATCTGGTTTTGTTCCGGGAAAAGGAACTCGGGAGCAAAATTCTTAATGTTAGGTTACTTATCGAAAAGTGTAGAGAGTTCAACAATCCACTAGTCTTAAGTTGTGCTTCATTGATTACGCCAAAGCATTCGACTACGTAGGACCCGGGTATGTCCTAAAACTACGACCAAGACCACCGAAGGATGGGCAGCAGCTTCCCTGGAGTTCGGTGGAAACACTGCGATCGCCAACCCGCATGACAAGCGTGGCGATTATCGCATATACCCTCCATGCAGAATACAAAAAAGCCACGGCCCCGAGGTTCCGGCGGCCCCCAGTACCCTGATTGTGGTAGCGTCCAGGGTACTAGCGGGGTCAGGGGTACTAAGAATCTCCGGCGAAGATCCGGCTACCACCACCGACGACCCCTGGCCCTGGCAACATACAACACGCGCACCCTGCGGACCGACGAAAAGATAGCGGAACTGGAGGAAGGATTGAGCAAGTTGCGGCTCAATAAACGGATCTCCAAGTCCCTTACCCGCGATCTGCGCCAATTCAATACGAACCGTATTGAAGAGGCCATTGAGCGAAATAAGGCCTCAAAAGTATTCGACCGAGATCTGTCTATTGGGCAGAGCCAGCTCGCAAGATTGAAAACTGAGGACGGGAGAGTCGTTTCTTCCAAACCTGAGCTTTTGAGTGAGATAGAGCGTTTTTACGGACAACTATACACGTCAACTCGCAGACCCGAAGTTGGTCCGGCGGAAGACCCTAGAGCTAGACTTACCCGACACTACACCGACGACATCCCGGACATCAGCCTGTACGAGATTAGAATGGCTCTGAAACAGCTTAAGAACAACAAGGCACCCGGTGAAGACGGAATTACAGCTGAACTCCTGAAGGCGGGTGGAAAACCGATCCTTACGGCCCTTTAGAAGTTATTCGGCACCGTTCTACTGGAAGGGAGAACGCCAAAGGCGTGGAACAGAGGTGAGGTGGTGCTGTTCTTCAAAAAGGGTGACAACACCATGCTGAAGAACTAACGACCCATCTCACTTCTGAGCCATGTCTATAAGCTGTTTTCAAGGGTCATTACGAATCGTCTCGCACGCAGGCTTGATAACTTCCAGCCTCCCGAACAAGCCGGCTTTCGAAGAGGGTTTAGTACCGTAGACCACATTCATACGCTCCGCCAGGTTATACAGAAGACTAAGGAGTATAACCTGCCTCTCTGTTTAGCGTTCGTGGACTACGAGGAAGCCTTCGATTCGATCGAAACCTGGGCTGTACTACAGTCTCTCCAACGGTGCCAAGTAGACTGCCGCTATGTCAAAGTGCTGAAGTGTTTGTACGAGAACGCCACTATGTCAGTCCGACTCCAGGATTTGAGCTCGAGGCCTGTTCCGCTGCAGCTGCAGCGGGGTGTCAGGCAAGGGATGTTATTTCCCCAAAACTGTTCACCGGTGCACTGGAGGACGTGTTCAAGACTCTAGACTGGAGAAGGCTATGTATCAACATCAACGGCGAGTACATCACTCATCTTCGGTTTGCTGATGATATAGTAGTCTTGGCTGAGACCATGGAGGACTTAAGTACGATGCTCGATGACCTCAGTAAAGCTTCCGAGCGAGTTGGTCTAAGGATGAACATGGATAAGACAAAGATCATGTCAAACCTCCATGTAGTACCAACTCCCATTTCAATCGGACACTTTAGGCTCGAAGTTGTAGACGATCATGTATACCTAGGACAGACTGTCCAGTTAGGTAGGTCCAACTTTGAGAAAGAGGTCAATCGTCGAATCCGACTCGGCTGGGCAGCATTCGGGAGGCTACGGAACATCTTTTCGTCCAATATTCCGCAGTATCTCAAGAGGAGAGTCTTTGACCAGCGTGTGTTGCCAGTGATGACGTATAGCACGGAAACGTGGTCGCTTACTATGGGTCTCATAAGAAGGCTCAAAGTCACCCAAAGGGCAATGGAGAGGGCTATGTTGGGAATTTCTCTGCGCGATCGCATCAGAAATGAGGCTATCCGCACCAGAACCAAGGTAAGCAATATAGCCCTCCGAATCGTTAAACTTAAGTGGCAGTGGGCGGGGCACATTGCACGTAGACCCGATGGCCGTTGGGGCGGAAAGGTTCTCGAATGGTGACCACGTACCGGAAGGCGTAGCGTGGGTAGGCCCCCCACAAGGTGGACTGATGACCTGGTAAAGGTCGCGGGAGTCCGCTGAATGCGGGTTGCGCAGGACCGGTCATTGTGGCACTCTTTGGGGGAGGCCTATGTCTAGCAGTGGACATCTTTCGGCTGATATGATGATGATGATGATGATGATTCGACTGCGTTCAATCGAACACAATGTTTGAAGTTCTATGTCAAATGGGTATCTCTTCAGATCTAAACTCGTTTTACACATAGAGATGCGTATTGCGTACATTAAGGATGTATTTTATCCCCAAAATTATTCAACGTTTATGGTGAACACACATCATGAGGAAAGCGCTTGAGAACTGACACAGCGAAGTCACAGTAGGCGGCATGAAGATCACGAATGTCAGGTATGCAAGTGATACAACTATAGTAGCGTCCAGTCAAGAAGAGTTAGCATCGTTCTTCAGAAGACTTGAAGCGGAGTGTTAGACTCGGTCTAAAGATTAACCACTCTAAGGCGAAAATCATTAGGTACTTAATTATTTGTCTGTATTGAAAATGAGTTTAACGCATGTTTTTAAGTTAAAATAGCTACGCCTGGGATTCACAAATCGAGAAATAATTTGTATGAGTTATACGTATTAAGACCGTCACACGGGGATGTTGATCTTATCGACTATGTTAAATCCTATAGTAAACTTTTTAAGCAAATATTTATCATAGCCAAATCCAAGCACTTTGCACGTAAAATTAGAGACTCAAAAGATAAAACTAAGACCGTTTGGAAAATCATCGGCAGTGAAACTGGTAAGGTAAAGTCACGTGACCCTAAATTTTGTCTGCTAGTATGTGATAAAGTTATAAAATCTGACTTAATAGTTGCCAATGAATTTGAACGCTTTTTTACTAATATCCCCCTTGAAACAACCAGATCATTGAGTTCCTCTCCTCCCATGGCTTAATCATTGTTAAAAACAAATGTGCCTGAATGTTCAAAGATTTTTTGTTTTAAATACGTCACCCCTCAAATGGTTACGAAGGCGTTCAGGTCTTCATATTTAAAAAAGACTGAAAAAATTTGGGGATTATCTGTTAAGTGTTTGTAGTCTATTATGGATACCATTTCAGCGCATTTAGCTTAAATGTTCAATAGTAGATGTGTCGATGCAGGGGTCTGCCCTGATTTAATGAAGCACAGTCGCGTTATTCCTTTGTCCGGGTCAAAATCAGACCGCACAAATTTTCGACCAGTATCTATTTTACCTACAAAGAATTTGAAAAAATATCCTGGATCAATAACTATCTCATTTTGATTTCAATAATTTGCTTCATAGAGATCAATTCGGGGTCACGAGGGGCAGGTCTACGATTGATGCAGGCACGACCTTAATTAAACATATTTTTGAAGCATGGGAGCAATCACTAGATGCAATAAGCGTGGTCTTCGATTGCGTGGACCACGACACTAATTTGAAAACTGAACCATTATTGCATGAAAGATAAAGCACTAGATCCCATCCGATTCTATTTGAATGACAAAACTCAAAAACTAGACAAATAAAACCAAATCAGCTGGGTCTCTTATTTCTATGGGGGTCCCCCAGAGGTCTATTGTGGGACCATTCTTATTTCCTGACGACATAAACGATTTGCCTTATGTACTGAATGGAAAACATAAATAAGTTCTTTTTGCAGACGATTTTTGGAATCGATTTAAAGTCAGAAGAAACCGAGACAGTTTTAATGAAATAAATAATGTACTATCGTCTATTATTCACCAGTATACTATAAATAATTTGCTCCGTAATGCAAAAAAAAAACTAATTCGATTATCATACTTAGCATAAAAATAACACACAGATTATTCTAAAAGACGAAGTTCTTGAATTGGAGGATAAAACTGTTATTCTTGGCATAATCTTAGATTCAAAATTGCAATGGAGTCCACATATTTCGACTCTGGCAGGTAGACTGAGTTGAGGGGCTTACGCAGTTAAAAGGATTTGCAAACTTGCAGACGTTGAGACGGCAAGGTTGGTATATTTTGTCTATTTCCATAGTATCATGATAATGACTTACGGAATTCTATTGTGGGGCAAAGCTGCTGACAATAATTAAATTTTTATTTTACAAAAATGTGCTATACGCCATATTTATAATTTAGGGTCACGCGTTTCTCTGAAATGTAGTTTTAAATAAATCAATATTCTCACCGTTGTCTCACAATATATATATGATAATATTATGTATATTCGTAAAAATCTTGACATGTATAAATAAAATAGTGATGTTCATAAATATAACACTAGAAATTTAAATAAATTAGGCATTCCCGGATACCGTCTCTGCAAAGTGAATCGTTGATGGGGAACTGTGTACGATTTAACAATAAGTTACCTTCTGATTTACTGAAATTGACAATGAATAGATTTAAGTCCAGCGTTAAACGCCATCTTATAGAGAAATCTTATGAGAATATAAAGGATTTATAGATGATAAAGAAGCATTTATATGTAAAATTGTTAAGTTTAATTAAGTAGTTAAGTTAGAACATAACGTGTAAAAGAGCTAGCTTAAGGCTATTTACGAAATAATTTTTTTGATTTGATTTGATCATGATAGTGGACCGTGGACAGATGCTTCAAGATGCCGATGCAACACTACTACTTATACGAAAAAGTGGATGACTTCGGGGTCGTTGGTAACAAATGACGGGAACTGCTAAGGAGAGATCAGCCGTAGAGCCGGAATGGCTAAAAGCGCTATTGCTAATCTCGACAAAGTGTGGACAGAAGCATTCACCGGAGAACAATAGTGCGATTGGTCCCGGCACTTGTGTTCTCAATATGAAATACAGCAAAATCAATGCCTTTGAGAGAGCAGCAAGTATGTTTTTTAACAACTTAAAAATCATGTCTGCTTACCCATTCGTAGGATATTACACTCGGGCACCACGGGCGGTCATAACGGAAGTATCAGATTGCACATTTACGATCAAATTCCTGCAATTTTAATCGTTCATTGTATTACCGCCCTAGGTGACTAATGTACTATTATTTCTTAACTAGTAATTAGTTACAATTATATCCATACTAAAATTATAAATGCGAAATTAACTCGGTCGATCTGTCTGTCTCTCTGTTTGTTACATTTTCACACTTAGACCGCTGTACCGATTTAGATCAAATTTGGTATGGCGATACTTTGAGACACTGGGAAGGATATATAATCCTATAGCCCGACAAGTTTATTTTAATAATCCCCTAAAAATGGTGAAATGGGGGTCAAAAGGTTGTATGAAAGTACGACATACGTACGAGTTCCACGCGGACGAAGCGGGCAGAAACTATGTACTTATAATTGTAATTTCGACGGTCCCTATTAAAAGAGTCGGATCTGCAAAACAGCTACTTTTTAGGAGAAGCTGTCAAAGTTTTTGGAAAAAAAAATTGTATGGGGGGAATTGTTAATTAATGGAATATCGTTATCAAACTTCGAATGTTTGCTTATTAGTAGGTTGTTTATTACTAGCCGTTGAGCATACATGTACTTTATCAGCCATTTTTCCAAAAAAATACAAAAACCTATATTAGGTACTTTTTTAACCGGAATAGTTTAAGCATCATTTGTCGGAAGTGCCACATACGACATTTTTGTCTGAAAATTGTATACATAATTATGTCGGATGTACCACATTCGACAAAAAAGGTACTCCAAAAAATGTCGTAATTGGCAGAACTGACATTGTTGCTCGGAAACTCTTATGTAACAATTTAATACAGAGAAAATTTACTTGATAACTTAACAGGCTGTAAATTACATAAAATACACAACAAAAAACACGCTACACTTTTCCGTGTAAAATAGTAGAATGTGTTATATCCGACACTTTGTACTCACTTTGTGTCCCGTAAAAATGTCGGAACTGTCACAACCGACGTTTTTAAATGTCATCTGTTCTTAGATCCGACATTTTTATCTTGGTTTTTACGAAAAGTATTGAGAAAAACTAAAATCTGTGAATGTGGTTTTAAAATTTAGAGTTCTTTACGACCTAAGCCGCTGAAAAGCAATAATCTCAATTTTTGCAGATCCGACTCTTTTAATTGGGACCGTCGATTTTACCTATTTTATTAAGACGTATTTTGTGAGTTTCTATGTTGGGGATAGTCTCCGACAGTTCTCAAATACGTTGTCCAATTTATAGATTATAAGACCGGATATCCGCGGGCGTAACAAGTATTAATTAGGTCCATATTTTATATTCACCTGCAGCTTTAAAAAACGTTTCCTCGACAGTGAAGTATTTAATAAACAACTCTGCGGCATCGTCTATTCGACTTTGGGGTAACTCTTGAATTCGCAACTTCACCAGTGTGCCGTCAGTTCTCGTCGCTTGGAATCTGGACCACACTCGTGACATTCTGCGGATATAATCTTATATAAATAATCATTCTTATAAAATCAACTTCGTAGGCAGCGTCACTACCCAAGAGACTAACTCCCCGAACCGGACCCCGGACCGGTCGACGAAATAAAAAATCATTCCTATAAAACTACCTAATGTATTAAAAACATTTACTACGAGCCAGTGGAGTGGCGTCCATAGAACTCAATTCCTATTATGATAAAAAACTACCTGAAATATGAACGTGGATATTAATATGTAGGTATATTTAATTGGGACCCAATATTTTAAAATGATTTGAATTTTACAAACTTCTATGTTCTATGCACTGCGTACGTGTCATGAGAAGTTGTCCATCAAAATTAGCAAACCATTTTTCAGCCACTTCTAAATAGAACATCAATATATAAAAAATAATAGTAATATGAAAAAATACATCCTTTCAGAGTAAAATTATGAATTAATATAATACAAGTGATAGCTATGACGAAAAGGTTAATAATAGTATTATGAAAAAAAAAAAAAACATTATCATGGCGTATTTTTTTTTTACATTTTCAGAATTGTAATTATAGGACTCAAATAATTACATGAAAAAAAGCGCACCGTATTTGTAAACATGTTATTATAATTTCAATAACTCACATTGTAAAACAGTCTAAATAACAAACACGAATCGTATTTAAAAGTTTTTCCCTGGTGTAATTAGTGCAATATATATGCGCGCAGAGGTCTAATCACGACTGGCTAGCACGCATGCAGGGCGGAGCACATAGCATTGCAACGACGCGAAACCCGTTCGGGTGCACAGTGTGTTATTTCGGCCCGGCTGCGGCCACGCGTAGTTTATGTTTTTAATTGATAGCTGTTACTATTTGAGAGGTTTGACAAAGACACCGAAGCTTTTTTTATAATTATTTTATGAGTAATTGTGATTTTCTAGAGAAACCCATAGAAACCATTGTTCAATACATGAACATAAATGTAAAAATAGTAGTTAAAACAAATAAAATAGATTTAAAAATGTTAGTATAAATAAATAAGATTAATATCACAGAGAAATATCTGTTTAAAAGTAGGCTAATTTGCATGCATCAAAACGCATTTATTTTATGTAACTAGCAACACTGTTACTTTTCACCCTCTTATTCCGATCTTTGATCATGGCAGCTGTGCTGCTCTAAAATTTAGTTTATTTAGTTTCGAATAAACGTCTTTTTACTAGTTAAAGCATGTTTTTATTCAACATGCCAAGTGGTCCTTCGATATTTTTAAAAAGTTGAATAGAATCAGTGCAGTGTTCGTCGAGAATTCGCGATAGGACCGCTTGCTATACAAGTCGGTCTCGCGCGGCGCCAATCCGGCTATAGCGGAATTCAACGTCGTGCTCTCGCATATGTGCCATGTACTATGCGTGGGAGCAGTTTTCGTCAGGGCCTGTGAAGGAACAGCTTCAAACTCTATAAGTTTGAAGCAATTTGGAGCATTTTGTCAAGTCATAATTTTTTCCGTGTTAACGGCGGTGCATCGAAAAACTTGTCTATACTCGTTCAAGATGTGCGATTAAGTTGCGTGCGTATGATTGTGTTGGCAGCATTGGGACTCGTCTATACGAAGCTCACGTGTCAACGTCAACTAAACGTCAACGTCATAGCTGTCATCTATACGTCAGCTGTCATTTAATTTGGATTTATTTACAAACATTTCATCGTGTCGTGTTGTTGCGGTTTTCCCAAAATATAACGTTTCGACAAACTTTTAAACAGTTTAATAGTAAATTAAATAGTCCGTGAAAGTGTTAAGTGCGGTATCAGTGCGGTTTCGTTTCGTAAGTAAGTAGTAAACATAACTAAAAATGGAAGCGGAATTAAAGAAAATGCGTAAAAAGCGTGGACAGTTAAAAGCGGTTATCACGCGTATCGAGGCCTTCGTCACTGATCCTGTCTCCTTCGCCTCTGCGGGAAAGGAGATGCTTCAAGCGCGCAAGGACAAGCTTGTGAGTACTCTAAAACAGTATGAGGACTTAACGCTAGACATTTTATCGCTGGACGAATCGGATTCGGAGTGTGTTTCTGAAGTTGAAGAAAAATATTACTTTGTAATGTCGGAACTCAATGTGGCACTAAGTGCAATTAAATCAGAAGAGTCTTCCGCTAGTGTCAATATTTCAAATTCAAAGTTACCAAGCATAGACATTAATTTTTTCGATGGGAAAGATTTTACCCAATATAAACCCTTTATGGATTTATTTTCTGCAATTATTGATCAAAACAAAACCTTGTCAAATGTTCAGAAGTTATTTTATCTTCGAAAATACTTAAAGGATGATGCTTTATCAGTAATTATAAATTTGCCCATTGTGAATGAGTCATATCCAGAAGCAATAAAGCTGTTAAAACAAAGATTTGACAACAAACCGCGTCTTGTCACAAACCACATAAACATGTTGCTGGATATGCCTCAGATACAACGTGGCACTGCTGCTGCAATTCGTTCATTTGTGTCAGATGTTAGGCAGCAGTTGCATGCCCTTAAGAATTTAGAACAGCCCACCGATAGTTGGGACATGTTGATAATTGCAATTTTAAGCCGCAAATTAGATTCCTATACGAATCGGGCTTACCACCTCGATAAGGTGGATGTTGAAGGTATGCCTACAATAGAAGGCTTTTTATCTTATTTGGAAAAGCGTGCTATGGCGCTAGAGGACAGCCCCCCATTGAAGGGCCCCTCTGCCCCTTCCTATGAAGGTAAGGCAAAGTTTAATTATTCAAAAGTGACAAATGTTACCGTTAAAAAAGGTTGCTTATATTGTGACAATATGGACCATGCTATATTCATGTGCCCAAAATTTAAAACAATTTCTGTAAAACAAAGAATACATTTTGTTAATTCTAACAAATTATGTACATTGTGTCTTCGTGACCACACTGACAAGTGTAGGTATGCATTTAAATGTAAAACCTGCAAGCAGTCTCACAACTCTCTTTTGCATGAGGATTCTAATCAAGACCAGGCTGTTATATTGCATTCCAATAATCGCTCAGTTAATAATATTTTATTACCAACTGTGCAGGTAAAAATCATTGACAAATTTGGTCATGAAATTTATGTCAAAGCACTTTTAGACAGTGCAAGCCAAGCAAATCTAATAAAAAAATCGCTGGTTGAGGAATTACATTTGACTCCAATGACTCAAAACACCAATATTATTGGTGTGGGCAACAACAATAATTTGATAAACCAAGCTGTAAAAATATCTTTGAACTCCATAGTTCATGATGTTAAATTTGATGTGTATTGTCACGTGGTAGATTCAATCACCACACAGTTGCCACAAAATTATTTTGATGTAAGCGAATTTCAAATTCCAAGTGGTATCCAATTGGCAGATGTAAACTTTAACGTTCCCTCTGAAATTCCTCTATTGCTGGGTGCAGACCTGTATTTTAAATCATTGTTGGATGGCCATGTTTCCTTAGGAAATGGGCTAGTTTTACAAAACACACTGTTTGGCTATGTCACTGGTGGTTCAATTGTATGTAAAACCAATATAAATCCAAATGCTCAGCTTGTTTCTAATCATGTAGTTCAGGTGCAAAATGACTGTAAATTGAATGAAATAATGGAGCAGTTTTGGTTGAGCGAAAAAGTCCCTGAAGTGTCAAATAAATTAAATTCTGAATTTCAGAAGGCTGAAGAGATTTTTAATGAGTCCGTAAGCTTGCAAGATAATCGGTTTTATGTTGATATGCCGCTTAAAGCTCCATTGAATGAACTGAATATTGGAGATTCCTTTTCAGCTGCGCTTCAGAGATTTTATGTGTTAGAGAAAAAGTTTCAGTCGCACCCAGAGTACTTTCAACAATATAAAAAATTTATTGGGGAATATATTTCGCTTGGACATGCTAAAATAGTCGACATTGGTAGTTATGATGTTTATAATGACCCAGTTTATTTTCTTTCGCATTTTGCAGTCAAAAATGAAAGTAGCAAAACAACGTCTTTTCGCGTTGTCTTTCATGGGTCTATGAAATCAAGGAATAAGATTTCACTCAACCAGCTTATGTTAAATGGACCAATAGTCCAAAGTGAGTTATTTGATGTGCTCACATTATTCAGAACCTATCGATATACATTAATGTGTGATGTGCAAAAAATGTTTAGGCAGGTCCGCATAAACCCACATCATGCACCTCTACAGAATATTTTGTGGAGGGATGATCCAAGCAAACCTATAGTTTGTTTGCAGCTGCAAACCTTGACGTACGGACTTAAGGCAAGTACATTTCTTAGCACAAGGTGTTTGCTTGAACTTGCTCTCCGCTATAAGGATCAGTTTCCACTAGCGGCTGATGCTTTAATGAATAATACCTATGTTGATGATATCATCTGTGGTACTGACAATATTGAAGAGCTTCAGGACCTGAAGCAGCAACTTGTAAGTTTGTTGAAATTAGGTAGTTTTACCTTACACAAATGGTGTTCAAATAATATTGAAATATTAGAAAACTTACCTACAACTGAAAAATATTTTGAACAAGTTGATTTTAACAAAGACAACATTATAAAGACATTGGGATTAAAATACAATATAATAACAGATTCACTCATTTTTGAAGGTCCCCCTTTGGATTTAAAAAAATTGACAACCAAAAGAGAAATTTTAAGTTTCATAGAAAAAATGTTTGATCCTTTAGGATTGATTGGGCCGATAATAGTAACGGCTAAATTGTTTATGCAAACTTTATGGAGTTTGAAGGTTGATTGGGACTCTATATTGCCCATGAAACACTTAGATGCCTGGACAAAATTTGTAGAGAGTTTTAAGCAAAATGAAACCAATCAATACTCAAAGAGGTATTGTGACCGGTGATGAAGAAAAGGTAGAGCTACTAGGCTATTGTGATGCCTCGTTTAGGGCTATTGGTTGCTGTCTCTACTTAAGAGTTTTTCATAAGGATGGTAGAGTCACCGTAAATTAGCTGTGTTCGAAATCCCGCGTAGCACCGTTGAATAAGACTCTTACAATTCCGAATTTGGAGCTGAATAGTGCTCTCCTTCTCTCACACTTGGCACATAGAGTTTATAATTTAATGAAAAAACGATTTCCCCTTGATGTTATTTTACACTCGGATTCTCAAATTGTGCTAGCATGGCTAGATACTATAGATATTAAGAGAGGCGTTTACGTCTCAAATAGAGTTAGAGAAATTATTAGTCTAACTAAAGACTATACCTGGACCTATGTCAAGAGTGCAGAAAACGCTGCTGACATTTTGTCGCGCGGAACTGTTCCTCATAAATTAAATGAGAACAAATTATGGTGGCATGGCCCGGCGCACTTATCTGATAGAAAATATGAGCATGTCATTTATGAAGCTAGAGCACCTTTCAAAAAAGATATCTTGAATGATAATAATGACATTTCCGTTAAACAGCAAGTTGCTGAAGTCTGTAACGTAGGACAATTAAATACTGGGAATGAATTATTTCACAGATATTCGAATTTTTACAAATTGAGGAGAATTGTTGCTCTACTTTTAAGATTTAAAAATAATATATTAAATCCAAATAATAAATTGATAGGCTCCATAACGCCTCAAGAGCTTCACAATTCTCAGATTTTAATTTTACGACATGCTCAAGGCACTCATTTTTTCAAAGAAATTGAAATACTGACCTTAGGTAAGCCTATTAAAGCTTAGAGTGGGAGGCAGGTTAAATAATGCCACAAACTTACCTTATAATAAAAAGCATCCCATACTTTTACCTAAATCGGATTTTTTAACCCACATGCTCATTGAAACTGAACATTTAAGGCTCTTACACGCTGGGGCTAAATTAGTTCTCAGTTCATTATCACAAAGTTATTGGCTCGTTGGTGGAATTCGTGAAGTAAAGAAGGTACTGCACAAGTGTGTTAGATGCTTCCGGACCAAAGCTGATGCTGCTAAACAACTTATGGGTTCTCTACCTCGTGATAGAGTAACTCCGTCAAGGCCGTTCGAGGTTACGGGTATTGATTTTTGTGGTCATTTTGATATTAAGGTAGCTAGAATTCGTAAACCTTTAATTAAAAAAGCGTACATCGCTATATTTGTATGCTTCTCTACCAAAGCTATACACGTAGAGTTAGTTAGTGACCTTACCACGGAGACATTTTTAGCATGTCTACGCCGATTTATATCCAGACGGGGATTGCCAATAAAAATTTATTGTGATAATGCGAAAACCTTTAAAGGCGCATCTAACTATTTAAACGACTTGTATAAATTGCATTCATCAAAAAATAACTTAGATGCAATTGATCATTTTTGCTGCGACAAAATGATTCAATTTAAATATATCCCTAGTTATAGCCCAGAATTCGGAGGATTATGGGAGGCCGGGGTTAAAAGTGTGAAATATCACCTAAAAAGAGTTATAGGCAATACTTGCCTCACATTTGAAGAGCTTTATACTGTCATAACACAAATAGAAGCTATCTTGAATTCTAGGCCTTTGCTTCCTATGAGCTCTGATATATCTGATTTGAGTTATCTTACTCCATCTCATTTTTTAATAGGTTCTCCGTTAACTAGTCTTCCTGAACCGGATTTTACAGAAACTAAAATCAATAGGCTTAAATTTTGGCAAATTTGCATTAAAATGAAACAAGAGTTCTGGAAGGTCTGGAGCAGCGACTACTTAACGCAATTGCAAAACAGGCCAAAATGGAAATATGATTGTAACAACTTAAAGGAAGGTGACTTAGTCATTGTTAAGCAAACCAATGTCCCTTCAATGAACTGGCCCATGGGGCGCATTGTAAAAACTTTTCCTGGTTCTGACAATAAAGTAAGAGTGGCTGAAGTAAAGCTGGCGAATAATAAAACGTACACTCGTTCTTATAAAAAATTATGCCCACTACCCCTTGAACAACAAAGTTAATAAAAAATATTAATTTTTAAATAAAGGCAACTTAAATAATTTTATTCTTGACAGCTTTGCCCGGCCAACTATGTTCAATACATGAACATAAATGTAAAAATAGTAGTTAAAACAAATAAAATAGATTTAAAAATGTTAGTATAAATAAATAAGATTAATATCACAGAGAAATATCTGTTTAAAAGTAGGCTAATTTGCATGCATCAAAACGCATTTATTTTATGTAACTAGCAACACTGTTACTTTTCACCCTCTTATTCCGATCTTTGATCATGGCAGCTGTGCTGCTCTAAAATTTAGTTTATTTAATTCGAATAAACGTCTTTTTACTAGTTAAAGCATGTTTTTATTCAACATGCCAAGTGGTCCTTCGATATTTTTAAAAAGTTGAATAGAATCAGTGCAGTGTTCGTCGAGAATTCGCGATAGGACCGCTTGCTATACAAGTCGGTCTCGCGCGGCGCCAATCCGGCTATAGCGGAATTCAACGTCGTGCTCTCGCATATGTGCCATGTACTATGCGTGGGAGCAGTTTTCGTCAGGGCCTGTGAAGGAACAGCTTCAAACTCTATAAGTTTGAAGCAATTTGGAGCATTTTGTCAAGTCATAATTTTTTCCGTGTTAACGGCGGTGCATCGAAAAACTTGTCTATACTCGTTCAAGATGTGCGATTAAGTTGCGTGCGTATGATTGTGTTGGCAGCATTGGGACTCGTCTATACGAAGCTCACGTGTCAACGTCAACTAAACGTCAACGTCATAGCTGTCATCTATACGTCAGCTGTCATTTAATTTGGATTTATTTACAAACATTTCATCGTGTCGTGTTGTTGCGGTTTTCCCAAAATATAACGTTTCGACAAACTTTTAAACAGTTTAATAGTAAATTAAATAGTCCGTGAAAGTGTTAAGTGCGGTATCAGTGCGGTTTCGTTTCGTAAGTAAGTAGTAAACATAACTAAAAATGGAAGCGGAATTAAAGAAAATGCGTAAAAAGCGTGGACAGTTAAAAGCGGTTATCACGCGTATCGAGGCCTTCGTCACTGATCCTGTCTCCTTCGCCTCTGCGGGAAAGGAGATGCTTCAAGCGCGCAAGGACAAGCTTGTGAGTACTCTAAAACAGTATGAGGACTTAACGCTAGACATTTTATCGCTGGACGAATCGGATTCGGAGTGTGTTTCTGAAGTTGAAGAAAAATATTACTTTGTAATGTCGGAACTCAATGTGGCACTAAGTGCAATTAAATCAGAAGAGTCTTCCGCTAGTGTCAATATTTCAAATTCAAAGTTACCAAGCATAGACATTAATTTTTTCGATGGGAAAGATTTTACCCAATATAAACCCTTTATGGATTTATTTTCTGCAATTATTGATCAAAACAAAACCTTGTCAAATGTTCAGAAGTTATTTTATCTTCGAAAATACTTAAAGGATGATGCTTTATCAGTAATTATAAATTTGCCCATTGTGAATGAGTCATATCCAGAAGCAATAAAGCTGTTAAAACAAAGATTTGACAACAAACCGCGTCTTGTCACAAACCACATAAACATGTTGCTGGATATGCCTCAGATACAACGTGGCACTGCTGCTGCAATTCGTTCATTTGTGTCAGATGTTAGGCAGCAGTTGCATGCCCTTAAGAATTTAGAACAGCCCACCGATAGTTGGGACATGTTGATAATTGCAATTTTAAGCCGCAAATTAGATTCCTATACGAATCGGGCTTACCACCTCGATAAGGTGGATGTTGAAGGTATGCCTACAATAGAAGGCTTTTTATCTTATTTGGAAAAGCGTGCTATGGCGCTAGAGGACAGCCCCCCATTGAAGGGCCCCTCTGCCCCTTCCTATGAAGGTAAGGCAAAGTTTAATTATTCAAAAGTGACAAATGTTACCGTTAAAAAAGGTTGCTTATATTGTGACAATATGGACCATGCTATATTCATGTGCCCAAAATTTAAAACAATTTCTGTAAAACAAAGAATACATTTTGTTAATTCTAACAAATTATGTACATTGTGTCTTCGTGACCACACTGACAAGTGTAGGTATGCATTTAAATGTAAAACCTGCAAGCAGTCTCACAACTCTCTTTTGCATGAGGATTCTAATCAAGACCAGGCTGTTATATTGCATTCCAATAATCGCTCAGTTAATAATATTTTATTACCAACTGTGCAGGTAAAAATCATTGACAAATTTGGTCATGAAATTTATGTCAAAGCACTTTTAGACAGTGCAAGCCAAGCAAATCTAATAAAAAAATCGCTGGTTGAGGAATTACATTTGACTCCAATGACTCAAAACACCAATATTATTGGTGTGGGCAACAACAATAATTTGATAAACCAAGCTGTAAAAATATCTTTGAACTCCATAGTTCATGATGTTAAATTTGATGTGTATTGTCACGTGGTAGATTCAATCACCACACAGTTGCCACAAAATTATTTTGATGTAAGCGAATTTCAAATTCCAAGTGGTATCCAATTGGCAGATGTAAACTTTAACGTTCCCTCTGAAATTCCTCTATTGCTGGGTGCAGACCTGTATTTTAAATCATTGTTGGATGGCCATGTTTCCTTAGGAAATGGGCTAGTTTTACAAAACACACTGTTTGGCTATGTCACTGGTGGTTCAATTGTATGTAAAACCAATATAAATCCAAATGCTCAGCTTGTTTCTAATCATGTAGTTCAGGTGCAAAATGACTGTAAATTGAATGAAATAATGGAGCAGTTTTGGTTGAGCGAAAAAGTCCCTGAAGTGTCAAATAAATTAAATTCTGAATTTCAGAAGGCTGAAGAGATTTTTAATGAGTCCGTAAGCTTGCAAGATAATCGGTTTTATGTTGATATGCCGCTTAAAGCTCCATTGAATGAACTGAATATTGGAGATTCCTTTTCAGCTGCGCTTCAGAGATTTTATGTGTTAGAGAAAAAGTTTCAGTCGCACCCAGAGTACTTTCAACAATATAAAAAATTTATTGGGGAATATATTTCGCTTGGACATGCTAAAATAGTCGACATTGGTAGTTATGATGTTTATAATGACCCAGTTTATTTTCTTTCGCATTTTGCAGTCAAAAATGAAAGTAGCAAAACAACGTCTTTTCGCGTTGTCTTTCATGGGTCTATGAAATCAAGGAATAAGATTTCACTCAACCAGCTTATGTTAAATGGACCAATAGTCCAAAGTGAGTTATTTGATGTGCTCACATTATTCAGAACCTATCGATATACATTAATGTGTGATGTGCAAAAAATGTTTAGGCAGGTCCGCATAAACCCACATCATGCACCTCTACAGAATATTTTGTGGAGGGATGATCCAAGCAAACCTATAGTTTGTTTGCAGCTGCAAACCTTGACGTACGGACTTAAGGCAAGTACATTTCTTAGCACAAGGTGTTTGCTTGAACTTGCTCTCCGCTATAAGGATCAGTTTCCACTAGCGGCTGATGCTTTAATGAATAATACCTATGTTGATGATATCATCTGTGGTACTGACAATATTGAAGAGCTTCAGGACCTGAAGCAGCAACTTGTAAGTTTGTTGAAATTAGGTAGTTTTACCTTACACAAATGGTGTTCAAATAATATTGAAATATTAGAAAACTTACCTACAACTGAAAAATATTTTGAACAAGTTGATTTTAACAAAGACAACATTATAAAGACATTGGGATTAAAATACAATATAATAACAGATTCACTCATTTTTGAAGGTCCCCCTTTGGATTTAAAAAAATTGACAACCAAAAGAGAAATTTTAAGTTTCATAGAAAAAATGTTTGATCCTTTAGGATTGATTGGGCCGATAATAGTAACGGCTAAATTGTTTATGCAAACTTTATGGAGTTTGAAGGTTGATTGGGACTCTATATTGCCCATGAAACACTTAGATGCCTGGACAAAATTTGTAGAGAGTTTTAAGCAAAATGAAACCAATCAATACTCAAAGAGGTATTGTGACCGGTGATGAAGAAAAGGTAGAGCTACTAGGCTATTGTGATGCCTCGTTTAGGGCTATTGGTTGCTGTCTCTACTTAAGAGTTTTTCATAAGGATGGTAGAGTCACCGTAAATTTGCTGTGTTCGAAATCCCGCGTAGCACCGTTGAATAAGACTCTTACAATTCCGAATTTGGAGCTGAATAGTGCTCTCCTTCTCTCACACTTGGCACATAGAGTTTATAATTTAATGAAAAAACGATTTCCCCTTGATGTTATTTTACACTCGGATTCTCAAATTGTGCTAGCATGGCTAGATACTATAGATATTAAGAGAGGCGTTTACGTCTCAAATAGAGTTAGAGAAATTATTAGTCTAACTAAAGACTATACCTGGACCTATGTCAAGAGTGCAGAAAACGCTGCTGACATTTTGTCGCGCGGAACTGTTCCTCATAAATTAAATGAGAACAAATTATGGTGGCATGGCCCGGCGCACTTATCTGATAGAAAATATGAGCATGTCATTTATGAAGCTAGAGCACCTTTCAAAAAAGATATCTTGAATGATAATAATGACATTTCCGTTAAACAGCAAGTTGCTGAAGTCTGTAACGTAGGACAATTAAATACTGGGAATGAATTATTTCACAGATATTCGAATTTTTACAAATTGAGGAGAATTGTTGCTCTACTTTTAAGATTTAAAAATAATATATTAAATCCAAATAATAAATTGATAGGCTCCATAACGCCTCAAGAGCTTCACAATTCTCAGATTTTAATTTTACGACATGCTCAAGGCACTCATTTTTTCAAAGAAATTGAAATACTGACCTTAGGTAAGCCTATTAAAGCTTAGAGTGGGAGGCAGGTTAAATAATGCCACAAACTTACCTTATAATAAAAAGCATCCCATACTTTTACCTAAATCGGATTTTTTAACCCACATGCTCATTGAAACTGAACATTTAAGGCTCTTACACGCTGGGGCTAAATTAGTTCTCAGTTCATTATCACAAAGTTATTGGCTCGTTGGTGGAATTCGTGAAGTAAAGAAGGTACTGCACAAGTGTGTTAGATGCTTCCGGACCAAAGCTGATGCTGCTAAACAACTTATGGGTTCTCTACCTCGTGATAGAGTAACTCCGTCAAGGCCGTTCGAGGTTACGGGTATTGATTTTTGTGGTCATTTTGATATTAAGGTAGCTAGAATTCGTAAACCTTTAATTAAAAAAGCGTACATCGCTATATTTGTATGCTTCTCTACCAAAGCTATACACGTAGAGTTAGTTAGTGACCTTACCACGGAGACATTTTTAGCATGTCTACGCCGATTTATATCCAGACGGGGATTGCCAATAAAAATTTATTGTGATAATGCGAAAACCTTTAAAGGCGCATCTAACTATTTAAACGACTTGTATAAATTGCATTCATCAAAAAATAACTTAGATGCAATTGATCATTTTTGCTGCGACAAAATGATTCAATTTAAATATATCCCTAGTTATAGCCCAGAATTCGGAGGATTATGGGAGGCCGGGGTTAAAAGTGTGAAATATCACCTAAAAAGAGTTATAGGCAATACTTGCCTCACATTTGAAGAGCTTTATACTGTCATAACACAAATAGAAGCTATCTTGAATTCTAGGCCTTTGCTTCCTATGAGCTCTGATATATCTGATTTGAGTTATCTTACTCCATCTCATTTTTTAATAGGTTCTCCGTTAACTAGTCTTCCTGAACCGGATTTTACAGAAACTAAAATCAATAGGCTTAAATTTTGGCAAATTTGCATTAAAATGAAACAAGAGTTCTGGAAGGTCTGGAGCAGCGACTACTTAACGCAATTGCAAAACAGGCCAAAATGGAAATATGATTGTAACAACTTAAAGGAAGGTGACTTAGTCATTGTTAAGCAAACCAATGTCCCTTCAATGAACTGGCCCATGGGGCGCATTGTAAAAACTTTTCCTGGTTCTGACAATAAAGTAAGAGTGGCTGAAGTAAAGCTGGCGAATAATAAAACGTACACTCGTTCTTATAAAAAATTATGCCCACTACCCCTTGAACAACAAAGTTAATAAAAAATATTAATTTTTAAATAAAGGCAACTTAAATAATTTTATTCTTGACAGCTTTGCCCGGCCAACTATGTTCAATACATGAACATAAATGTAAAAATAGTAGTTAAAACAAATAAAATAGATTTAAAAATGTTAGTATAAATAAATAAGATTAATATCACAGAGAAATATCTGTTTAAAAGTAGGCTAATTTGCATGCATCAAAACGCATTTATTTTATGTAACTAGCAACACTGTTACTTTTCACCCTCTTATTCCGATCTTTGATCATGGCAGCTGTGCTGCTCTAAAATTTAGTTTATTTAATTCGAATAAACGTCTTTTTACTAGTTAAAGCATGTTTTTATTCAACAACCATAAAAACACAATGTCTTTTTTCAGATACATTATTTGCAAATTAATAAAATATGTTCTCATCAAATAAGTTTGTAGCAACCTTGCACCTTGCAAAAAACTACATAAAAAACACGGTAAATTAAGACACAATTAAGGTTTTTACTAAAAATGAAAACAATTTTTTGTAAGACAGTGTCTCAATGGTCGCATTTTATTTTTTTGTGGAAGGACATAATCACATAGTTGTATACAAAATATGAGCTAATAAAAATGAAGTGGTGACGAGATATGATTTGTTTAAATTTTTGTTAAGGGTTGTCACTAACTTTTCTATGGAAATTTAATTATAATATTCAGACATATACATTGATTCTGCTCATAAATATATTATATTTCTTAATATCATTAAATCACTCAACTTTTTAAAACAAAAAGACATATAAAAAAACTTCATATTTCGGCTATAAAAAACACCCAGCTGTGCAAAAGTGGAGAGTAGCGAAAGAGTCGCCAGAAGTTCGTATTGAGGCGGGAAGAAAATAACAAATCAAAAATGATATCAGACGCAATATGGGTCAATTGGTTGACGTGGTTCGGCCCAACTCTGGAACAACCAATGACGGCAAAAAAGTACTGGTGTATCAGAATCAACCCGAAAGACCTTTGCCAATATTTTAGGACTCGAAGAATCGATTCTTGAGGACCTACATACTATTCTAGTGGCATTGTCATGCGATTTGAAAATAGATTCTATAAAATTTCCGTTTTTGTATGCGAAATATCGTGCCAAACTGACCTTCAGGACTAGAATTCACAAAGATCTCCGAGAACTCGTTTCAGTCAAACCAGTAAAAGCCTAAAATTAGGCATAGATGAAATTAATCTCGGAGCCAAGTTACGCTAGGACCAACCAATGAGCCAAGTAAAGACACGTTGAGAATCGCAAACAGCAAATCCATTCATCAATGGACCCTTTTAGTGTAACTTCTTAATGTGCCATCGACTGCCATTTAATTTAATATTTAATATCACTTCTATCCTTTTCTAGCACCAAGACGCACTAAAGACGTAAAGAGAAGGAGCTTCTCTTTAGACTAGTTTAATAATTACCCAGGCTTAAGGGTCCTTACGCCTAAAACGAGCGTATTTTGCAAAATGCTTGCTTTTTCATTCAAGATTACGACGTAACTATTAGTATTTATTCAAAAACTGATAACGTACTTAAATAATTATTTCTTAAACTAGGGGCTAACCTGGTTCAAATTTTCATTTTCTGTTTCTAAACCTAAAATAAATGAGTTTTCTTGGGAGTATTTTTAAAATTTTGCAGTGAGAAGT
The DNA here is from genome assembly GCA_947578815.1 of Epinotia ramella. Taxonomy (NCBI): domain Eukaryota; kingdom Metazoa; phylum Arthropoda; class Insecta; order Lepidoptera; family Tortricidae; genus Epinotia; species Epinotia ramella. Next base: position 7,996,294 of record OX388211.1, on the reverse strand, counting down.
GTCGTGTCGGTTCTCAATTTTGCAGTAAACAAGAATCATTAGGTACATGAATGATTACAATTCACATCACCAAATTTTTTACGAGGGGCTGACATGATTGAAAATCAAAGATTCATTTAAAAAAGTTGATAAAACACCTTCCGAGTTTTCTTAATTTTTTTGATGAAAACAGGATTACATTATATTTTTTTACCACAAATTGTACTTTTATTTTGCCCTAAAAATAATATGATAGCAAATTATAACTTTATGTTAACCCATAAAAAAAATAATCCTAACTATAGGACCTACGATGCCGTAAATGTTTTTTTTTACTAAAGACGTATAAATCACGCTGCACAGACGCCGCGTGCCGAAATTTATTTTTTAAAAATTATTAAGAAGTTAATTCCTTCTTTTCTAGCTCCATAAGTCTTATGTTAAGGATAATTGACGACGATACATTTAAATTAAGATATAATTTAAATGTATCGTCGTTAATACATATTATGTCCCTCTACGTATATAATTGCATTGAATCTGTTTGGCCAGCAGGCTAACGAATTCGCCACGGTACAAGCAAAGCAAACTGGTACTGGTATTATACACATTTCAATAAAGTGTTATAGAGAGTTTTCAGGAGAGCCAAAACCGTTTTGTTTTTTTAATTTTGTCTCCTAGGATTCTATAGATGGCAGTGCAGTTAATAATTTCCGCTGTGGTTAAATATCAATAAAAGCACCGAAAGATATGGTCTAAATTTGTATGACGCTGTATATAAAAAAAATCATTATGTTCACGCCGCTGTCCCGCTGGATTAAATTGAAATGAAACTTACCTAGAGTATTTGTATTGTATTGTATTTTACCTACGGGCGAGCTTGTGTGTAAGCACAAATACAAATACAAATACAAATAAATTTATTGAATAACTTTTTGTACAAATGTTACAACTATAGACTAAAATTACAATTAGATATGTATAAAAAGGAGCCTGAGCTAGGGATACCCTGTGGTTCAGGCAAAAAAGGTAAAGATATGTCTATTATAATATTCATCTAAATATAAAAATACATTATTACTTGGTAACTAGTATACAAGTACAATTTTTATTTAAGTAAACCATGTAAATTAACTGACTAATAAAAACAGTAGGTAAAGATACAATTATGTAACATCAAGTTAATACAGTCAATAACTTCTCTGTATCATCATACGACATTTTTAATAGGGCATCTCGAAGCCTTTTCTTACAATTTGCGAAGCTTAGCGGATATAGCTCTAGTTTAGCATTCAGTCTGTTATAAATAAATGGGCCCAAGAAAACAAAAAATCTTGAGGAAAAGGCTGGTTTTTTCTTACCATATGGGGGGCAAACAATATCTTTACGTCTTTTGTTAGTATAATCTGTGCTGTAAGGAATTGCGGCGTGCTGTTTTAAAACTATACTCATTATGAATAACTGCCGTACCGTAAGAACTTCACATACTTTATAAAGGTGGTCAGTGGGGTAGAGGTATGGTAGGAAATAAGAGACTTTCAGAATCGCTCTTTGTGCTCTTTCTAGTTTGATAAGTGTTGTTTTCGCCAAACCACCCCAAGAAGAAATGCAGTAAGTTAATACAGACTGGCATAACGCAAAGTAAACTTGTTTTATAAGCATTGCATCCGCAAAAGAGCGAAGTTTTTTGAATACATATATTAATTTACGCACTTTACTGCACAAAGCCTCTACATGATATTTAAAAGAGAGCGACTCATCAATTATAATTCCTAGGTACTTAATTTGATTAGTTATAGCTATAATTGGACAAGTGCATTGTATGTTGGTGTTATTATTGCAATTGTGTGCGTACAGTTTTTGATTAGCTAGCGGTAAATTTGCCTTGCGCATGGAAAATTTTATGTTCTGGGTTGAGGGTTAGTAGGTGAAGCTGAAGCCACTTATTTACAAGGTTAAAGCCTTTTTGTGCATAATGGTATACTTCGTCGGTCGATATTGCAGAATAAAGTAGGACAGTGTCATCAGCGTAGGAAATGATTCGGCCGCTGTCAATTTTCAGATTGCAAAGGTCATTAATATATATTGAAAAGAGAGTTGGGCCTAATATGCTTCCTTGTGGGACCCCAAAACAGGCATTTTTTAAGTCAGAACTGAAGACATTATCTATTTTTGTGCACTGCGTTCGACCGTCTAGGTAATCTGTGAACAATTTAAGCTGTGTGCCTCTAATACCTAAGGTTTCAAGCTTGTGCAATAGGGTGGGAATGGAAACGGTGTCAAAAGCTTTTGCGAGGTCCAAAAAAAGGCCTATTGTTTGGTTACCCTTATCCAGCTCCTGGACTAAGTAGCCAGTCATTTCATGGACAGCGTCGGCGGTTGATAGTTTAGGCCGAAAACCAAACTGATTTTTCGAAAAAATTTCGTGGCTGTCCAAGTACTTAACCAGTCTGTGATTGATAATTTTTTCTAAGATTTTGGATATCGATGGTAGTAGAGAAATAGGTCTATAGTTCGATATTTGGGTTTTACTTCCAGATTTGTAAATTGGTACTACAATGGCTTTTTTTAGGCACTTGGGGAAAATTCCCTCAGAGAGACACTTTTGAAAGAGATACGTAAGGGGAGGAACTAGGATATGCTTGAACTGCTTTAGTATTTTATTTGAAATACCATCCCAGCCAACTGCAGAGTCATCTTTTAATCCCATTATGATCCGCTCCACCTCTTGTTCATCAGTATTAAATAATACAAACGAATTTGAGGGATTGCTGTGATTTATAGGACTGGTAATACGGGGTACCGGCGAGTGTATTGGGAGTTTTTCGGCTAGATTTTTACCTATGTTTACAAAAAACTCGTTTGCGTTATTTGCGGATGTCAAAGGCGACAAGTGTGACTGTAACAGGCCTGTAGTCGATTCACGTTGTTTTGTTGTATAAGTGATTTGTTTTATGCTTTTCCAGAGTAGTTTACTGTTTGTCTCAGCCATATCTATTTGATTTTTATCATATCCATGTTTAATTTGTTTAAGTAGGTTATTGCAAAAGTTGCGGTACCTTTTGTAAGTTACTTGCAGTAACTCGTTGCCTGGGCTTGATTTAGCCTTCATGTGCAATTTATCCCGGTGTCTCATACAGCGTATAAGTCCGGGCGTAATCCAAGGTTTAATGTTACGATATTTACTATTTACACGTTTGTTTACTGTATTATTTAATATTGCTTGTTGGACTTTTTGAATCAGGTACGACATGCTAGCGTCTGTGTCAGCAGAATTATAAACTAGGTCAAATTGAATGTTGGATAAATCACGTTGGAGTTTATTTAAATCTAGTTTAGAGATAATTCGTGTACAAGTTGTATTTTGTTGTTTTTGAAATAGGGTTAGTAAGGCAGCTTTATGATCGGTCATATGAAGGAGCAATTGCACAAAATATCCCAAAGTGCATCCGAAAGGGCCCTCAAAATACTTGATAGTGCACCAACATACGATTACAGACCAGTAAAGTTAAAGTTTAATATCGCGCCGGCAGCCTGTCATTCCACATAAACTTTCCATACATTCATATTTTAACGAACACCTCTTACGATTACAGACGGTTTGGTGCAACCCTTCCTATAATATTATTTTTCTATACATAAATTACACCAAGCCTTTGACCAGTGTGTGTTGCCAGTGATAACATATATATGTCACAGAAACGTGGTCGCTTACTATGTGCCTCATAAGAAGACTCAAAAGTCACTCAAAGGGCAATTGAGAGGGCCATGATGGGAGTTTCTCTGCGTGAAATGGGGCTATCCGCAGCAGAACCAAGGTAACCGATATAGCCCTCCGAATCACTAAACTTAAGTGGCAGTTCGCGAAGCATATAGCACGTAGATTCGATGGCCGTTGGGGTGGAAAGGTTCTCGAGTGGCGACCACGTACCAGAGGCGCGGCAAGGGTAGGCCGCCCACAAGGTGGACTGATGACCTGGTAAAGGTTGCGGGAGTCCGCTGAATGTGGGTGGCGCAGGACTAGTCACTTTGGCACACTTGGGGGAGGCCTATGTCCAGCAGTGGACGTCTTTCGGCTGAAATGATGATACATAAATTAACGATAAGAAGATGAGATAAGATTAATAATCGATTACGCAAATTGGACGTTTGCGGAATAGTTTAATGTAATGAGATAATCTTAGTTTGCGAACCAATAGCCATGTCACACGATGTCAACTCGCGTCGGCCTAGTTTCAATGTAATTCACTGAACCAGTATTGGAGGCGTAAATAGACGTCTAAATTAGACACCGCTGATAAAGCTCTTAGTAAACGAACTAACACATGTATGTGAAGCCCTCAACCAGCACTGGGCCCGCGTGGAGACGGGTTTCGTTTCGATTCCGTCTCAAAGTGTGCCCAAAAGTGGCATGTACACTAGACAGCATAAGTGCATGGTCAAGTCGCAAACTGTTTCCCTTGACGCGCTTGCTAACGCCATCTATGTGCACGACGTGTAATATCATTATAGATGTAAATGTAAACCTCAGAGGATCGGCATAGTTTCACTAGATGGCGCTGTTAACACAGATGGAAACAAAAACTAATTCCTCATCTTGGATATAATTATATTTTTCTTGGGTTATTATTTTTCCTATATTATACTGTCAAGTAATCTTGCCAACGCATTATCGATCGATAATGGCGGTATTATGACGCAATTTGGAATGTGCTTTCTATTTATGTGCTACCTTTGTGCATTTATTTTTCTTGCGATGTTTCCGATTCACTACTAGTGAATATCCAAACAATTCCAAAAACACTTCTTTCCCAACATTTTTTTCGTTGGGTGCGGGATTTGAACCCGCGACTCTAAAGCTAGGTCGACAGTTACTTGCCTCGTTAGCCACTCGACCATCGGTTCAATTGACTAGGCAGTCGAAATTCATCATAAGTTTATTTTGCTGCTCAGATATTAATCCATTACGACTATGATTAGTATAATAATCGATGAGGGTAGACGAATGATTCAAAACTACCATACTTATTCGTTTTTATCACAAAGATGTTACATGTTCGTTCGTAGACCTACTTCAGCTGTGTTATTCATATTTTTTTTGGATATCATGAATATTAAAACTAGTTTTCTATGTAATATTGATCTAGTTAAAAGGTCGCAAATATTTGCGATATATAAAGAAGCTACAGAAACTGATCTAAACGTAAGTCGTTATTTTTACATGTTTGTGATATAATTATCTACTATAAGTAACTACTACTTAACTATCATACATTTTTCTGATGATTTATTTACGTATAATATTGTTGCAGCTAAAAAAAGGTTGAGCAAAAGGAAACGTCTCTGCTACACCGACAAAGAACGGCCACCAGCCATGGTAATGGACTACAAAGAAAATGATTTTGAATCGACAAGGCATTTCGTTGATTTATTGCACACAAGTGTGGACTGTTCGAGGTGTCTCCATAAAGAGGAGGGTTTATACTATCATGGGCATGCTGTTAAACCCTTGCTTACAGAGAAGCACATAAAACAGCAATTTGATACAATTTGGACACTGGACTAAATGTCATGTTTAGTGACGAGAAGTGAGAAGTGTTTAAATCTATTCAAAAGGACAATATAAGTTCACGTTCAGTGATCACGTAGTGCCTAACATGGAATCTGGTGGTATACCTAACTGTGAACATGTAAGGTTTGAAGAAAGACAGACCGGGTTATATATAAACAAGTGACAAAAGTAACATATGAGTAGGATATTGTTTTCATCATGCTTTTTTAACCCTATAGATACTATTAGTAATAGATGTGTTAAGTTAAGGAAAATTATTATTAAACAACATAATCATGTTAATTAACGAGATCGAGTGACATAGATAACCGTGGAATCCTACCATTATAATCTATGAAATATATGGTCGTCTAGTATCAATAATAAAAGCCTTAGTGAACTGTAAGATTGTCCCGTATTTTATTATTATTTTAAATGTCATTAACACAAATGGCGGGTTTATTTACTTACTTAAAAGCTTACTTATAGATTTGGCTAACACCAGAATGCGTTCGCCTGATATATATGTTATCATAACCCGGTCTGAAATTATTAATAAAATTGTCAATAATAGTTCCTAATATAGAAAAAGTGCAGATGCTGTCGGTCAAAGAGTACGGATTACGTTAAGATTTATATATTCTATAAACCGGGTTATCCTAAATAAATTAAAAATATCTATATTGTTTCAGTAGGTAATAGGTATTAATATGCCGTTTGCTTTCTTTTTTATATTCCTTTACTATTTAAAATGTGATATTTCATAAGATCAAACAAGTGTAAGTAACGGTGAAAGACCAAATAAAATTATTATGATTATTTTCAAATCAATAACACAATAATTCATGGTTTGAACGCTCACATATAGGTATAGATATACTATGGCAATTAACACCTTAATGCGTTCTGCTGATTTGAATGTTAGATAACCCGGTTGTAAGTTAATATTGTCAATATTATATTTATTGGGGTGAAGCTTCAATCTTTTTCCAATTATGGAAATGAAACTTAAGCTATTACCTCAATAAAAATGTTACAAAGTTGCTAGGTAACTATTATTATGTAGTATTATAAAATTGCTTTAACAGAACTGTAGTGAACAAAATAAACATATTGAAACATAAAATGCTGTTTTAATTATTTAAGTTATGAATATATAATTTTCTTTATGACTAATATTTGTATATAAAGCACTTTCATCTATAGGAATAGAACAAATATAAAAAGATACAAAAACATAAACCTCCCATTACCTGGGATTCGAACCTCGACAGTTCTAGGCCGCTGAGCCTAGAGAACATGTCTTAATCCATTGAGCTATCTCAACATTATAGGTAATGGTGGAAATATAGCATTCAAATACCAGTGGTATCGCACTTAAATACAGCTATTATAAATTAGCATTTACCAGCCTTGTTAATAGTTATACTAATATGAGAATATTTCTGGTGATAACAAACAGGTGTCAATTTATAGGTATTTAATGTGCCTAGTAATGTGCTTATTTTCTGCGGTATGTCTAAATAGTAGCGCCAACAACGCCATCTAGTTTAATTATTGCGCACCACGTGCAACTATGTGAGCAGCAGACGTCAAACGATGCAAGCGAAACTGAGCCGTAAGGTGTCCATGCATTATTGCAGCCGATAGTACGTGAGTTGATATTGATGAAGCTTCTAACGTTTTTACTTTTTTTCTGGCATATTTTTTATATCGATTAATCTTGGTATATTAAAGCTTATATTTAACTTTTAAACCCCGTAACTAGGCAGAGAAGGGCTTTATATCCAACATTTAAAGTGCGGTAAATTAATATTACTTTATAAAGTTAATACTTAAGTTTTGTACGGAGCACGGTGATTTTCGTGTAATATACACGTTTAATGTTTAAAATCATAAGTAGTGTGCACGACGCACGCTCTAAGCGGTGACAACGCTGATGCGCTGAACGCGCCGCGTGACACTACGCTTATGATCTCACGGCGTCGACGGAGTGATTTGCTTATGCGTCTAGAGCAACGACGCATGCCACTCTACAGTCACCTAAGAAGAAGCTGCCCACAGGCACGACCCGGAACGGAATCCTGACGGCCCACTCGATGCCTGCTGCAGCCCACGACAGCTCCAGGATGCTGACTCTGAGTTGTAAGTTCAGAGCTCATATAGCACCCACTGTTACCTAATAAAACCTTATTACCGGGGACCTTAATTGAAAACAAACCGAAGAGAATAATAGAATATATATATTTCAAACTTAACGAAGACTTTTTACAATTACTTATATACTCCTATCACTGCCCTATGTATTTCCTATTTACTTCGTTACACTGTTGACTACTTAATTGTTGTTACTTGCAAGAGAACTCGACTGACACAATTTGTACTGAAATTTAGCTCCTTTATATTCCAAATTTTAGTTTTTTATTGATCCAAATATCACATAATTGATTGGCTGTGTGTGACGTAATTTCACGCCCCTTTTAATTATAATATTTTGTTATCTCAAAATATTTTTTACAAGATTAATCTTATTGGACTCAATTCTTATTTACATATAAACTCGTGACTCTAGAAAATGTATTTAAACAATAAGCTTTATAAAGTTATTTTAACCATATTTACGATACGTGAAAGATTGACATATTTGTTTTCACACCCTTTTTAGCTAGGTTTTCCTAGGTTTTACAATATAAACCAGTTATCTTATCAATATTAAGGGCCTGTTTCACAATCGCCGGGTAAAGTTATCTGCCAGTTAAAATTATTGCTATCCTTTTCTCCCGTCATATAAAAGAAAAGTGCCAGCCAACATTTATTTGACGGATATGTTTTAACCAGAGTTGGGCAATTTTTTATTTGGTAAGAATAAGAATAAAAACAGAATTTTTATTCTTATTCAAATAATTCTTGCGCCCGTTATTTAGAATAACATGAAGGTGAATAAATCATGCTACTTTTATTTTAAATAAGAATAAAATCGGGACTAATTATTCCACAAATGGGGTTATTCTAACTAACATTTTATTTAAATAAAACGTTATTCAAATAAAGTTAATTTGTTGGTATCGTCGGTAAAATTTTGTGAGTTGATTTACAGACAATGGATTTTAGCCATTGAGGAGTTCCACTATCCACCTCCTGACTCCATCATCAGACCATCGTCACCAAGTATAATGTATAGAACTCGACAAAACAAAGCGAATGAGCCCAAACTCGAGGGGTATACAAGTAGCCATTGAGGAGTTCCACTATCCACCTCTTCACTCCATCATCAGACCATCATCACCAAGTATAATGCATAGAACTCGTCAAAACAAACCAAATGAGCCCAATCTCGAGGGCTATACAAGTAGCCATTAAGGAGTTCCACGATCCACAAACATATACAATAGGTATAAATTACACTACATTCAAGATTCTAATACGTACTAGTGCCTCTATACCGATACCAAAATTACCAAATGCGTCGTGTTTATCCCCGAGTATCCGTCCGAACTACATTCATATATTATTCATGGAATATTAGTTAAAATAAAAAATCATGATTAGATTTATTTGAATAAGAATAAGTTAACTTTATTCAATTTTCTAACATAAGAATTATTCACGGCGAAATTATTTGAATAACTTTGACGGGAATAAAATCAACATGATTTTATTCACGCGTATTCTTATTCAAATAATGATTTTATTCTTGAGTGCCCAACTCTGGTTTAACTGGAGATTGTGAAACAGGCCCTAAGTCTCTTTAACAGTAAGGACTTTTTATGACCTATCTAATGACATATAAATCTTGTTTGTACTATAAAAGTTTACAAAGTGGTCGCTTTGATAACTCTGCATGATAAGATTGATAAGCTAAAATTACGTAATATTATTCTGAATTATAATTTAGTATCAAACTTAATGACCAATCAGCTTTGAGCGGGCGGAGCCTAATACCTGCTCTCTCTATGGTCTAGCTGGACTGATATAGTCACTTTCAGAGCTATTTGTAGCTGGTCTCGTTATGGTATGACACCTAGATATACTCCAAGATGAAAGATCTTAAAAACATGTTTGGCCTATATGCCTTGGGTATATACTTATTATATTTTCTGGGGTGTTATTTATTACCTTTATTTATTCATTCATATAATTTGTATTCATATTTATGTATTATTCTGGCTGTATTTACCTATTATGTTTTTACAACTTGTTATATACTTTCAGCTATATAAAAATGGGATATTTCCTTTATTTGCCTTATACAATCTATATGCTTATGTATTATACAATGGTTTCGTTAACTCTAAACGTGATCTTGCTGTTCTATCGCTAGGACAACACTAGCGACATGTGTGAACATCTCCAATTTTGGGACAACTACATATCGCTCACAACCACCTTAGCAGGTTACACATTTAGTGCCATGAATCGCTATGCGCTGCGCTCGTAGCCCATTCCGTGGGTTTCCTCGTATGTAGTGGGCAGCGCCTACAGTTTTCTGGCAGAGAGGTTCCTGGCAGTGAAAGTGTTAAGTAGGCAGTCGCCCTATGAACAGATGACTTTGAAGATAATGTATTTATACGTTTACATTTCTTGCCTTATTATGACAATGGACTGGAATGTAAAAATATCTTCGATGTCGATAAATAAATAAGTTGGTAAACATACAGTATGCCATGTTTACGCTGCGTAATAGAATAGGTACGGGTGAGGCCAGACAGACGAGCGTAATTTGCGCGGTGTGAGTCGCGTAATTTGCGCGGTGTGAGTCGCGTAATTTTGGTCCGCCCGCAGATGGACATTTCGGTTCGAACATAAACGATAAGAAATAACAATCTCACGATTTGAAAGATCATTATCGACAAAATATGCACTTGACACTATTTTCCTAAAGAATATTCAAACGTGCAGGATTCATGACATATCATAATATTTTTTTTCTACTCCTGTACCGTCATTTATATAGGCTTTAGCTCAAATACAATTACATCGATAATAAGTCGTCGAAATACTATGCTCTATGGCCCATAAACGTACTCTTTAGCGTACTTTTATGGTTCATACATTTTTAATAAAAGCAGTGTTTACCACGATGTCAAATCATCTAACTTGTTTTTAATCGGCCGCTATTATTGCAGTGATACCCTTCATAAGCAAATTTTTCGAACTAAAAAGTTTTTATTTATGATTTAACATTTGCATATTATAAATTATTCAATAAATTAATAATAAATCATCATCTATTGTGTGTTAATTTACATGTTTTATAAATTCTTGTTATTATTTATATAATAATAAACAGTTCGGACTCGGTTCGGGTCCGGATTCGCTTTGATTCGGATGCCAGGTGCAAACAAATGAAAAACAAAACAAACCATAAACATGAGGTACTTATATATAATTATTTCTGTTTTCCCACCAAAATACAGTTCAAAATAAAAAGCCGAAAGATGATAAACTATAACTCCTAAACTACAAAGATTTTATTCGTGTTTGTGAGGAAAAAAGTGCAAGGTGAGTCGGGGTAAGAGAATCATACTTTTTTGAAAGTCAGATTCAAATAGTGTTTGTGATCTTATTATTGCATTAATTCGTATACTAAAGCGATACAATATAAGTAAATTTAGTATATTTTTAATCGAAACTACTTATCAAGCAAAGAAACTATTAAAACATGAACTAATTTGTAAAAAAAATAAAAATCGGCACGACTGTTCCTCTTGCCCCATGACTGGGGTAAGAGTATCGTACGTACCTAACTTGAACTAGGTTAGCTCCAGTGGATATACGTATTTAGTAACACAGTTGGTAGACGCTGTCAAGAAAATGAATACCTTAATAAGTTGAAAAACTCTTCAAAATTCTGAGAAACTGCGTTTATACATATTCTGGGGCAAGAGTGTCATAGTAGGTGTTATCAGGGGTGACACCCACCTAACACTTAAATAAAAAAATAATGCTTTGAATTTTTTAATTCAATTTGAAAACTATACTTTTTACGAGTACCTAATACTTCGTAGGTATTACAGTAGTAGTATTTAGTATTAATGCCACTCGTGATTACTTTTGTCTTTAACCAATAAAAATCTTTATTTTGTTTTTGTTATACATATACCAATTTGCCGCATTTTATCAGGTGACAAGAACTGAGGCGATTTTTTTGTTTTGTTCGTAATTGTAATTGTGTCACGATATGGTTGATTATTTATGTTTTTGAGTGCTTGAACCCAACATCCGCATCCTTAAATGTCGAAAAATCGCATACGCACATCCCTGAATTAAGCAGTGCCAATTTGTAAGAAACATGACAATTTATAAAAGGTTTGACAGCCTTGACATGGGGTAAGAGTAGCATATGACTCCCTTCCCCCGGACTGAACTGGCACTCTTGCCGCACTTAAATAATTATTGGCTTGATAAAAACTTATAATCGATAGGAATAACAGAAAATAACGATGTAACATAAGAAATAAACCATAAATATTCGACTCACCAACAAACAAATCCGAATTAACAGCCATAAATCACATAAAACCGCTTTTGAATTATACACGTGCACTTCCACTTATCACAAGTCGTAACCAGTCAAAATAAACCACGTTTTGTTTCAATGTGGCGTGAGAAAGAGACATCTATGATTTGACGATGGAACTAATACACGCCTGTCTGTTTTACCGACGGTACAAAAAGCCGCTCAATTCAAAAGAATTAGCTGGAGAAGCTTTTGACCCTCTTCCCCCGATGTTACTCTTGCCCCGACTCACCTTACATTCCTTTTAAAATGGTCAAAGGAATTCATAACTGCACTTCTGCAGAAATTGCGTGAGTAGCAAAATAACGAATAGAAAACTTGTTGCCTGAAAAGTCCAAATAATGCAATTTATTTAAAATGTATCGTAGAAAAAGTATTGTATGCAATAGTGTATAACTGGTCTAAAAGCGCTCGTGGCGTCTTTAATTGCGATGCTCGCCAAGGCTCGCATCGCAACCCAAGACACTCGCGTTTTAAGACCCTTCTTATACAACAGTTGCATAATAGTAGATTGTTAACCAAGGGCTGAAAGGCACCCATTTCTGACGAGATATTTTGGCGCTCGAACGAAGTTTTCATGTTTTTATAACCAAATGGTATTATATTCGTATTTCCTAAAGTCAAAACTATATGAATAAAAATACTTTCATAATTTAATTGTGATAGACGAAAATAGTCTATTCAAATATGTTTATACTATTTGTATTTAATATTAGTATTAGTTGAAGAGTGGCTGTGTGCGTTTCTGCCTTAGCTCACATACACAACTTTAAGTTAAAAAAAGCATTTGTGGGTGTATTCCATTTGTCACCAACTCATAGACCCTAGTGAATATTTTATCTAAAGTAAAAGTAATGAATTTACAACATAAACTTATTTTATATTTAATAAAATAAATTCCATGAACTACATAGTAAGAATAAAATTATTTCCCTTTGTCAGTAGCGGGGTAAGTATTTATATTTATTAGAATTAGTTCCCGCATAATGCTTATAAGGCGAGGACTAATTGGAATCCACTACTTTTCTGCACTGGAGCAGAAACGTATTACTTTCTGCACACTTTTTAGAACAACAACGACCCACTTTCAGAGCGTGAGATATGAAATAGTTATTTACAGTACATATGGTCCTACTTTCCCGCACTAGTGCGGCAAAGACCACTTTTCGTGCATATGTGAAACTTTAAAGAGCCATATGTACAGTAAAACGTTGTACGATACACGTGCGAATAGGTAATACGAATTTCCTATTTTCGGCACTTGTATCGTAAATAACTATTATGATACAAGGGCGGAAAGTGGGTAATTCCCAACGAGTGACGATGACCCAAAAACACGACCGTTAAGGAGTGTTTTTGATCGACACGAGTTGGGAATTACCTATCCGCACGTGTATCATACAACATTTTACAATGCATCATGCGAGGAAATTAAAAATTATACATAAAAGTTGAAATTTGAATTGTCATGAAATCTCATTCTCGCACGCGTGTGGGAATATTGGCACGAAATCCATTCCTGCACGGCCGCCCGCCGTGCAGGCATGGAGAGCTTCCCGTGTTCATGTTGACACTGGCACATATAAAGGCGCACTTTCAGAGCAAGTGCATTGTAATAGTACATTACTTACCAGTGGTGAGTACACAATTAAAATTTTACGTCTTCACCTGGCCATAATGCGAGTTTTACCTTACGCGCTACGTCGGTATAACTCTCATTATGGCCAGGTGTCACGTAAAATACTATTTAAACTTAGTTATCAGCTCATTTAAGAACCTTTGCGTTTCAAAAACTATCTGGCGTAGCTATTATTTTTAAATGTAGTACCTACTTTTTTAAATAAATAATAATTTTAAATTACTAATGATTAAAAAAATACAACCGAATTGGGAACCTCCTCCTTTTTTGAAGTCGGTTAAAAACATTTATTTGCCTTCATATTCTTTGAATTCTGGATTTATCCAAATCGCAAGTTTAGCGACACCATACAATTTCACGCCGTGTCGTTGTCCCAGTTCTACCAGGTTGACCTCCTGTACCGTTTCCCAGTTCTCTTTCTCTGCAGCCTTCTGAGTGCCGGTCGACGTCATGAGAGCACCAGTAGCGGGGATGTTGTGTTCCACGCACTCCAAACCTCTGAGACAGGGTAACAAATAATCAAGTAAAACATTAAATCAAATAAAATAAACATTATTTATCGATAGCTTTTAACGATTACCCTAAAAGTAACCAGGTTCAAAAATATTATAACATCTTTATGTATAAAAATATATTGATTGAATGAAATATATTTGTGCAAAAAGTGAGAAAGGTGTTTCCTTAATTTATATCTGGACCTTGGCCTTGGTGCCGGTACATTGTGTTTGGTTTGTCTCTGTTTCAAGTGCGCACATTTATTGTAGCGATTCACATTTACGCACTTTACCTCGACTTAAGGAAACAGCAATGGTATTATTTACAAGGAGTAATTTTTCGCGTGGCTGCATAGATATCAGTATATTTAATTCCGTATTATCCTCTTTATATGACGCGTGAAATATGTGGTGGTGGTGATATACGTTGCAATGATGATTAGCGACCAAATAAAATGACGATTGATACATAAAGTGAAAATTAAAATCACGATCGAGGCGAACTCCGATTCATTTGGGATAGGTACTGTAACGTTTTTAACCTACAGATTGTTAACCTTTTCAACGCCAAGAGCCACTAAAGTGGTCGAGTGCTGTCGTGCCCACCACGCCAACAACCCATAAAAAGGTCGGAATAAAGTTGTACTTTGATCATGAATAAAATCTATTATGACCTGCTTTGCTTTATTTTTACTGGCTTAAACTTTACATTAATTCATGTTTTGTTCCTTATAAGAATTGACGAATGTTTGGACAGCTCAAAATGTGAAAATTTCGGGATTATTCTTTGGATATGATTTGACGCAATAATGTCAGTGTCCCATACGCCAACAGCCCATAAAGTGGTCGCTAGTGCTGTCGCCGGATCTGTATTATTTATATCTGATTTTTGTGAAAGTATTGTTACGAAGATGTCTTTTCCAATATTTGTAACCCTAGTAAAAATTTTATAACATTAATTAAATCATCGTCTTAGCATAAAACCTACTGAAACAAAATTTAAGTCTAATTAAGATTTACTGACATTGATCTGTCGATACAAAAAATATATCTGTGTAGCGTAACAGTCACTTCTCTATGATCGCGGGAAATCATAGTTCCTTATACGCCAACAACCACTTTAGAGGCTAGCCTATGACGTCATTGACGGTTAATAGTCTGTACTAGTGATGGCGTAGTGGTGTAAATAAGAAACAAAATTCGTAAAATGGAATTCGATTTATGTTTAAACAAATACATTCTGAGAAACTTGACGTATATATGTTGGGAAGAAGTACTTGGTGTTTTCCTAAATATCAAACGAAGCTTTTGGCTCAAAATTAAAACGCACGATCTTGTGTGTGTAATAATCGGCAATCAAATACAAGAAAAATGCTCCTGTTAATTCCACCGGAAAATGTAGAAATATTTTGGCTTGCAGTGATGAATGTCCTTGAAAAACATATTTAACGGTATTATTCATTGTAATGTAATAAACTGTATAAGTAGGTAAGTATATGTTGTTTTATTTATTGAAAATTTTATCATTATTACGTCTATTTTATTTGAGAATATTTACTTGCTGTAGTCATACCTACTCATTTGACATACTTTGTATACCATTTCTTTCAAACGTCATCAAGGTCAGTGTAAGTAGAACAAAACAAAATTACTTACTGGTTAATAAATGTAATAATTCGTTTATGCCATAACTCGGGCGTGTTGCTGTTAGTAAAATAAGTTGTACTCACAGCAACACGCCCAAGTCACCATTTAAAGGACTTACGTCAATGTCAATAAGATTGCTTCAATGAGCACTCACTCTCGTACTACGATTAGTACGATTACCGAGGCTAGTAAATTTTATCGATACATGTTTTGCACAGCCCTACGAGATTCGTCATTTTTGATAAGGCAACAGCTCTTGGCGTGTGAATGATCACTTCATTCAAATATGAGAGCGTTGAAAAGGTTAAAGGCGTTAATCGTATTACTAAATAGATTTTTGATATTCTAATCTATTTAATTGAACGAGCCAGTGAAGTGAACGAAGTTCTGCGTTTCAGCTTGGGCCACAATTATTTCGTATGTCCGGATGCCCCGCTATGCCGCTGTTCTCGAGCAGGTTCTATAGTAATATAGTTTTTTGTTTTTAAACAGGCACGCGTGATCTAGATCTCACAGACCCACTTGTTGATTATAAGTATGACTTCTGAAACATACCTCGCCTTTATGAACTCGGTCGCAATTCCTAATTTTCTGAATTGAGGATGGACAATCAGGCCTCTGCCATCGTAAAAGTGAGTGATTCGTAACTCGTTCATTACTTCACACAAAGATATTTTCTCTATCAATTCGAAAAATGTTCGTAGCTCCTTTGTTGCTGTCTGAAAATAGTTGAAGCATTTAGTCTTTCAGTTCCAACACGGTCAGAGGCAGATTTCTACCACGTTTTTAAAAAGTAGGTGTCTAAATATTTCATAAACAGAATATTTTTTAACTGACTTCTAAGAAAAAGAGGAGGTTCTCAATACGGTTGTATTTTTTTTTGTTTTTTTTGTTCAATGTTTGTTACCTCAGAACTCCGTCATTGATGAGCCGATTCGTAATTTTTTTTTATGTATATGCTTCCAGGTGGGTCCCATTTTTTTTCAAAAATTCAGTTGGATGATGGGATCCATGAGGAATTGAGGGAACTCCTCAATTATATTAGGCACGCGTGTACTGATTTTGTTATTTTCTATCGTGTATTTACACCCGGAAATCATAAATTTGGTGGAGTGGAATTGATGGTGAAGACCAGATGACTTATGGAATTCCTCAATTATGTACTTAAAATTACAAAAGTACGTCACAGATTCTGATAAGATTCCGTTAAAATAGCAACTAGTGGTGCCAAAGATGATCCTTGTAGAATCGACGTACAGCGATTGGGATTTTTTCTCTAATAATCAACACATTTGCTCTCGGAAATCAGTTCATGTGGTAAATTGGAAAATAAATGTGGAAATGTTCTCGTGGCTTGGCGGAGTACTAAATAGAAGTCGGTTAAAACTTTGTTTTTAAAGTAATGCAGTGCGAGTCTTTTAAACGAACTTATAATTCTTTATTGGTAATAAAAATTACAAGTCAGCAATATAGGAAAGTACTATACCTTTGTTTTTTTAATTGACTCAGATCCCACCGCGACCAATGACACCGCCGAGACACCGACTATTTTCTCACCCGTCTCCATGTCCAGGTCCTCACAACAAATCATTTTATTACAAGCAGGATCCTTCATCATTTCAGTAACTATTTTTTGAAATTCTCTTACTGCTCGTGGATTTCGTGCTACACCTGGGAACAGAAAAAATCCGATTATTCCGTGCTATTTGTACGAAGCCGTCATTATTCCGCATCATTATTAGTTAGTTGCATCGTTCAAGTGAAAATTAAAGAAACTTTGGGGGTAATATTTTGTTCTATACATTCTTGTATTAACAATGTAGGCTTAAGTGGTGTCAGAACAGGCAGGACCAGATCTTAATGGACAAACTGGGTACCTCTCACGGAAATAAAAGGTTGAAAGATTTTTGGAACAGTTCTAAGAAAATGAATGTGAGGCCCGGCCTGCCGGTGAGTGTGGAGGGTAACTCGGACTGCGGGAATTTCGGTAACATATTTAGAGAGCACTTCAATGTCAAATCGCTGTTCCATGTAAAATCTGCCCTCGAGCTTAAAACAAATGTGGGGGCCGTCGGGGCCGGGCGTACTACTCATTTTACCTCTAAACAAATTAAACTCGTCATTAATAAGATGCAGAGGGGTATTGTCGCCTGGCCACGATGGCCTCAGTATAGAGCACTTTAAATATGCAGGAGTGCACCTGCCCCGAGTACTGACTTTGCTACTTAACTTATGTATCGGTCACTCATACCTTCCTGCGGCTCTCATGAGAACGATTTTTGTACCAGTAACTAAAAATAAAACGGGTGACCTGCCTGATAAGGCGAACTATCGAGCTATCTCGCTCGCCACCACCACGGCCAAGATACTTGTTCGTGTGCTTCACAATGTGCTAGACAACTACATAAATATACATGACGGCCAATTCGGTTTCAGAGCGGGGTTGTCCACGGACAGTGCAATTCTATGTCTCAAGCACACGGTCAGGTAGTATACAGATAGAAAAACCCCGGTGTATGCCTGTTTTTTCCTCGATTTGTCTAAGGCATTTGATCGAGTCAATTATGATCTGCTTTGGCAAAACCTAAGTGAGACAGGTATACCGGCGGAGAGTGTGGGCTTGTTTAGGCACTGGTACGGCAATCAGATAAACCAGGTTAGATGGGCGAACAGTTTATCCAGTGAGTATAGGCTTGAATGTAAGACAGGTATCACATCACCGAAGCTCTTCAACCTATACATCAACGAGCTGATAGACGGGCTTAGTGGTATGCATGCGGGATGCTATGTGGGTAGCACATGTATCAATAGCGTAAGTTATGCCAACGACATGGTGCTACTGAGGCCGTCTGTCAGTGCGCTGGAGCAGCTGCTAGCCCACTGCGAAGCCTAGGCCATGACTCATGGGCTAAAGTACAACAATGAGAAGAGTGAAGTGTTGGTATTCTAGGCGGGTAAAATCAATACCATGTACCTATATTGTACCTATATTGTGGAACTCTGGCCCAATAAGAGACGTGGATAAGGCCAAATACCTGGGGCACATTCTCACGAGTGACCTAAGAGATCATTCGGATATAAAAAGGGAGCGCAGGGCGTTGGCGGTTCGGAGTAGCATGATTGCCCGCAAGTTTGCTCGCTGCTCACGTGACGTAAAAATAACATTATTTAAATCATATTGTCAATCTCTGTACACGAGCAGCTTATGGATCCGGTACACGAAACGAGCCTACAACGTCCTGCGAGAACAATACAACAATGCCTGTAGAATGCTGATGGGACTGTCTAGCAGGTACTCTGCATCGGGCATGTTTGTGGACGCGCGCGCGGATAGTTTTCAGACCATAATAAGGAAAAATATAGTCTCTTTACTAAGTCGTGTGAGGCATAGTCCCAACAGCATTCTAAAGGAAATTGCTGACAGGTTTTATTGTCCGATACTAAAACAGTGGTCCGACCAAATTAAAAGCAAAGCACAGTTCTTAGTATAGATACGTTGCTGGAGTTGCTTATGTATTCTGCAAACTAGCTATTGTGAATTAAATGTATAAATGTCCCAACTGCTTATTTATAAATGCTAACACTACACAAAGACACTACACACACTAGACACTAGACAAAGATATTTGTTATGTTACTAACACTCTATGGATACTTTGTATGTCCGAAATAAAGAATGAAATTAAAATTTCTTTCCTTCTCCTGTCGATATGGCTTCTCCTCTCCTTTCTTGTGTGAGACTCTACCAGCATCCTCCTCTCCATTCCATTATACTTTGATGTGTACGTATGTATATCTAAAGCTTTTTTAAACAGGCTGGGCCACTTTATTGATAGTCAGATGGTGTACCCTTGTTTTGTCGACAACCTTTTCAACGAATATGATTTCATCGACAACGATTCATCGAAACTTTAGTACTAGTAATATTGTTTGGCGATATTTTATTTCAACGACTATTTATTTAAATTTATCTTACTACGTAGATATACTATTCAACGAATATTACTTAATCGCTGATTGGTTTCAAATTATCTTAATTGGCACAACTGCAAAACATTGCTATTCATTTCTTCGACGTATATACTTTAATACAATTTTATATGTCCTACTGCACATTTATACATTATTCAAATTATGTAGTTAATTGTGTGACATACAAATATGTATAATATTTATGTATAATAAAATTAAGAATCATTGGTGTAAATCGTTTATTACAAAAAAATATCAGGGCGGACAAAAATGGCTTGTCATAAGCGAACTCCGTTTTAGGTCGGTTTGGTTAGGGTTCACTTGTGTCCCTTAGACCAGAAATAGACACCCCGCGCAGCGGGGTGGCGTCGACTCGCTGCACGTTAAAAATAGGTTTAAAAATAATCGAACGTTTTATAACTTGAGGTCGGCGGTCTTGAAAGCGACACATCAAAATCAGAGTCTTTGAAGTCACAATCTGAACAATATTTAAATATCGACCACACTAGGTACCCACTCGGAATCCTATATGGATAAATATGTATTTATTATAAAGCATAGAATGTTGTCAATCAACAAACAACACAGACAATACACAATGTCCCGACTACACATGACGTATATATGTACATTATTGCCATATATCCGTACACGGTGGCCGGCGGGAATAAGTTGACAACTCGAGATGTAAAATGGAAGAAAATTTAACTTTATGTAATATGTACATAGAGTTCAAATTTGTTCCAGTTTTCATCTCGACTTGTCAACTTATTTACGGTATTACGCTGTTTACAGCGACACTACCTCAGGGTCAATCGGTTTGTATATTATTATTATAAATGTGAAAGCTTGGATGTTTGAATGTTTAGATGTTTGTATGTTTGTTACTCCATCACGCTTAAATGGCTCAATCTATTTATGTGGATAAAATTTTGCAAGAAGATTGTTTATAGCCTAGATTATAATATAGGATAGTTTTTATCCCGAGTCCATGCAGACGAAGTCCTCCAGTAGTTTATATCCCGAAAATAATCCCCTAAAGATGGTGAAATGGGGGTCAAAAGGTTGTACGTAATAAGATCGTATAATTTTACCTATCTTATTAAGACGTATTTTGTGAGTTTTAATGTTGGGGATAGTCTTCGACAGTTCTCAAATACGTTGTCCAATTTATAGAATACAAGACCGGATGTCCGCGGGGGTAACAAGTTTTAATTCAACCCATATTTTCTATTCACCTGCAGCTTTATGAAACGTTTCCTCGATCATGAAATATTTCATAAACAACTCTACGGCATCGTCTATGCGACTTTTGGGTAACTCTTGAATTCGCAATTTCACCAGTGTGCCGTCAACTCTCGTCGCATGGAATCTGGACCACACTCGTTGTGACATTCTGTGGATATAATCTTATATAAATAATCATTCTTATGAAAATCAACTTCGTAGGCAGCGTCACTACCCAAGAGACTAACCGGTCGTCGAAATAAATAATCATTCCTATAAAACTACCTACCTAACGTATTAAAAATAATTTACTACGAGCCAGTGGAGTGGCATCCATAGAATTCAATTCCTATTATGATGAAAAAATACCTGAAATATGAGGGTGGATATTAATATGTAGGTATATTTAATTGGGACAAGCTACGGTAGCCTAGTGGTTCAGGCATGCGGCTGTCAAGCGGCGGTCGTGGGTTCGAATCCCGGCTCGTACCAATGAGTTTTTCGGAACTTATGTACGGAATATTTACACTGAGAAAACTGTTCATCAAAAACTTAGGTGAATTCAGTTAAAATAATGATGATTTCACGTAAAGTAGAGAGCATACTGATATCACCAAAAAGTACGATGAAACTACTGTCCCTGTTGCTCACGATATTATATGATGAACTGTCACCACGCCTTTAGTAGGAAGCAGACAAATATTTCGTGCTTCGTAACCAGCTTTTACGATGAAAGTCATCGTACGTTGTGGGAAGACCTCATATGACCATCTGACAGTCACCATATTTTTGTATGCTTGCCTACTATTGTTTATGTGCTTTCCTCATATTTTCGTTGTATGCCTAGCATTTCTTCCTACTATTTATGTATGCTTTCCTCATATTCCTGTATCCTTTCCCGTTACTATGTACGTGCTTTCTTCATATTTTCGTTATTTTCCTATTAGCTCTTCCTACTTTTTATCTACGCTTTCCTCATATTTTTGTATTCCATCTGATGAAGATATCAGTGTCCATATACAGGGTGTAATCGTTAAGTGTTTACAGGCCATAATTCCGTAAATACAGCAGATATCAGAAAACTTCTTCTTCTTTACTTTATCTATTTAGAAAATGTTATTATTGTAATTTTACTCGTTGGGTAACGTACTTTCGATATCAGTTAGAAGTTTTCTGATATCTGCTATATTTACGGAATTATGGCCTGTAAACACTTAACGATTACACCCTGTATATAGTAGGAAGAGCTAATTACATGTAAAAGTATTGCATTCAGCATTGATAATGGACACTGATATCAAAAATACTTAACCAAAAGAGAGCACAATAAACCAAAATGTTAGCAAAAAGGGTTTATTGACATTTTAAATTAATTATAATTTAACACATAATCTCTCGTCTCGGTCTCGAAATCCATCTCTGCATTAAATCTGCCGTGGGTTGACCCCATCATCACACATTTTTTTTAATACTTTAGTATTATCGGTCGTCACTGTCACGCGTGCGCATTCGATGAGGAACAAATGGTTACTGACGGGGGAGACGCGTCCCGCGGCCGGCCAACTGCGGCAAATTTTACCATGTTCTTCGTAAAGTATGATTCCATAAGCATTCGTTGTACGTTTCACCGTATTTTTGTGTGACAGGTTTGTATATAATTAGGATGCTATGATATTTCAAAATTACCAACCTTCAAAAAGATGTATGGCAACAACGTAAATAATATGACAAGTCATACTAATTCTATCTTACTTCAGTAAGGTGCCTTCACCGTATTTCAATTTACGTTCTGCAATTTAACTAGGAATTTCTTAATACAATATGGTGACAGTTTCCTCGTGTAATATAATTATAATCTTTCTCTGGAGTATCATCGAATTTCTGTAATATAGTTTAATTTTAATAGGACAGTAAGATATTGTATCAAGATAGTAATATTATAGTCGGTGACTAAATCTTATGATGAAAGGTCGCCACATTATTGCATTACTTCATCTAGATATTCGATTATTTCGTTATATGGTAGAATTCTAGCTTGGTATTTACCTACGGTCACTTTATTTTATTGTAATTAATCATAATTCAGATCAATTTAATGATATTTTAAAATGAAGCCAAAACTACATTTTTCTCAGTGTACCGTTAGCTTTTCGGTGAAGGAAAACATCGTGAGGAAACCGGTCTAATCTCCATAAGGTCTAGTTTTCCCTCTGGGTTGGAAGGTCAGATGGCAGTCGCTTTCGTAAAAACTAGTGCCTATGCCAAATCTTGGGATTAGGTGTCAAAGCGGACCCCGAGCTCCTCTAGGGGCATAACCGGGAACAACGCTAGGAGGATGATGGATGATATTTAATTGGGACACAATATTTTAACATGATTTTAAATACACGCTTCTATGTTCTATGCACTGCGTATGTGTCATGCAAAGATGTCCATCAAAATGAGCAAATCATTTTTCAGCCACTTCTAGAACATCAATATATAAAAAATTATAGTAATATGAAAAAATACATCCTTTCAGTGTAACATTATAAATTGATATAATACAAGTGATAGCTATGACGAAAAAATATATGAAAAGAAATAGTAGCCAATAAAAGATGTGTGATGATTATTATTGACGTTAAGATTTCTGGTCGTAATGGTGGTTGGTTGGTGGTGGTAATGGTTATGAGTTATGATCGTTAGTAATTAATAATATTATTACGAGAACAATATTTCTTTGCTATTCCGCTAAAAAACGTGCTGGTCTATCAGTGAAGATAAGATGAAACTATTTGCGTATAAACATGCAAAAATTACAGCAAACCACCACCAATATTGACAAAAACCTCGACACGTGTTTCGCCTCTCTACGAGGCATCATCAGGAGATGCTGGCAGGAGATGTTGCTTGCGCCACGTCCACTGAGCTCAGTGGACGTGGCGCATATTGTCAATATTGGTGGTGGTTTGCTGTAATTTTTTGCATGTTTATACGCAAATTTTATAGTTTCATCTTATCTTCACTGATAGACCAGCACGTTTTTAGCGGAATAGCAAAGAAATATTGTTCTCGTAATATATCATGGACTTCCGCAAAGTAACGCCTGATTCAATACATTATTTAATAATATTATGAAAAAAATAACATTATCATGGCGTATTTTTTTTTTACATGAGTGAGTTTTTATTGAGTCCTATAAATACGGAAGTGTATTTATAGGACTCAAATAATGACATGAAAAAAACCGCACCGTATTTATTAACATGTTATTATTATTACAATCACTCACATTGTAAACAGTCTTATAACAAACACGAATTGTTTTTAAAAGTTTTTCCCTGGTGTAATTAGTGTAATGGTCTTTAAAACATATAATTAAGAAAATGACAAGGTCCGTGATATGTAATATTTATTAGATATGCCAATTATTTATATAGGTAAGTACGTATGTGATGGTATTGAGTCTAATTGGCCAGCAGAACTAACATACTTTCTACACAGACAAGATGCACGTAATTTCCCTAGTATTGCTCTTCACACATGTAAACGTCATGGGCTTCTACCATCGGCATGTTCATGTGCACAAATCGCTTGGAGCACTGCTGTTAGGTACCTTGGCGTTATTTTCGATGAAAAACTCACTTTCCAGCAGCATATATATTACGGCAAATCGTGTTCGCAAACTAAGATATATCTTTAAAAGTCTACACAATTCAGCTGACAAACGATTGTTAAAAACCATCTATCTTTCCATATGTCATACTGTCATTACATATTGTATCACCACTTGGGGCGGAGCTGCAAAAAAATATATACTTCTCCTGGAAAGAGCACAAAGAAGGGAACGTCGCCGCTTCCCGACTCTGCTGGTCTACATATAAGAACATGGATGTACTTAATGTCCGTGGGAGTTTTATTATGCGAGTGATATTGAAATGTCACTCAAAGGTTATTAATTCTGTCGAATATACAGAACTATCGCAAAAACGTAATTTCAGAATTCCTGTTTCTTCTACAAATTCAGTTTTTGGCCATAGGTTTGGCTCGTTTCTCCATCCATTCATATATAATAAAATATGTACAAAATTTCCTTTGCAAGACTACTCAACGAGGGAAGTTAAACTTAAGGTGCAATCATGGCTCAATTCACTTCCTTATGAGGACATATTGAACATTCTGGAAATAGTCAAGTAAAACATACACACATACACACACAAACACTACAAACACACATACATGTTATTCTTCATTTAAACTGATATTTATAATAAATTTTATATACTCTCCAATCTAATAAAATCTAATAATATGCGGTCTCCTGCGATACAGGCAAAGCCTTGTGCAGGGACTGGTACTTGCAATATACTACGTGTTAACTATTCTGCTGAATAAATGTCTTATGTCTTATACAAATCTCAATAATTCTATCGCACGCAAAACAGGCATGGAAAATGTTTTCTTTTTCTATGAAAATTACGAATATGAGGGGGGATAAAAATTCAGAGTCTAGTTCATAGATGAAAAGACTTGAGTCGCACATTCTAAAACCGTTTTTTTTTCTAAATTGATTAAATTTTGATTTATGAAGGAAATTGTTGAAAATGGTAACTTTAGTTTACCAAGCAAACGATTAGAACTTATTACGTATGATTAAGAGTAACATAAATATTACAGATCTCTATTAAGCGTATTTTTTTTATTTGTCAAAACATTTCCGAATTAAGTTTGTAATTTAATTACTTTTGTAACCTTAACTCTTGTTTTTAAGCAATTTTCGCTCGATAGAAAAAAATCACGAACATAGGTCTAAAATACACTCAAAATATTCGTAACAAATTATGCACAAAAGCTAAATACATTAAAATTGCTTCTAAAAATTGGCAATATCATGTTTGAAAGAACTCAGTGATTACTTTTTTATTTATTAAAAAGGCAAAAAAAATTAAATTAAAAAACATGATATCCGCGCTTCCGAGCACGCACTTCCATCTCGCTCACGCTTATGCTCAGTGAGAGGGAGAGAAGACCATGAACCTACGGCACTTTAAATAAAAATACCTAAATAAAAAAAAACTAGATAAATATTCCGAACATTCGTTTTTCTCGCTGCCGTCGGGACCTTCGGAGAAGTATAGCGAAAGCTACGAAAATGTGTGATTCTCTACTGTTCGTATTGCAGGTACCTACTTGATACCTATATATTTTATATACCCAAGGTAGCTAGTTAAATTACTACCCACTTAAAGAAGAAGGGCAGAACGTTTCTATATTCTTAACATACTTACAAAGATTTTAACAGCATTAAAAATTATTATAAAGCTCTTCATTTTGCGTAGCCTATAAATTAATCGCCAAACAAACAATATACATAAATACTTCAGATGAACATTTAAGTCTATTTTTGCATAGTTATAGCTATCAATTTTGTTGAAATAAAAAAAAAACACATTGTTTACGCTCAATTTTGTAAATGAATGAAGAGCCATAATTGCTAAAAATTGCATAGGTGTAGGTATAGTTCATTCGAAATTGTAAAATAAAATCCTGTCAAAAACGCAAGCAGAAAACGACTTTATTATGTGAGCACGAAGTCGTTTTTTGCTTGCGTTCGTTTACAGAATTTACTCTTAGAGTTTCGGATAGACTATACTCGTACTACTAGCACAGATTAAGTTATAGTAGGTATCGTACACGCTAAAACTAAACTAACTACTACTACTAACGTATAATGTCTCTACTAATAGGTCGAGCTGCCGGCAACCCTAGCTCTAAGGCTCCGCCTCCGAAAGAGCGCGTTGCATGCGATAGAAAGAGATGGCCACATTTAGGCACATTTGGCGTACTTAAACAGGGAATTTGTTAACAGAGAAACTTCTGTACGTAGTACAGTCGACTACAAAGAGATATATACGGCCAATGTTACAAAAATATGTATACACGACCTTAATGTCAAGGCAATACAGTCGTGTATACATATTTTTGTAACTTTGGCCGTATATATCTCTTTGTAGTCGACTGTACTATTACTGTGGATGTGGAAATTTAGTTTAGAGGAATCTGCACCTTACATTCAACGACTTAAAGTATAACTTAGTGTGCACCAATTTTCCACGGATTCGATATGTCCAAATGTGACTTTATGTGATTATGACTTGTTTCAATTTTTTTATGGAATTTATCAGCCCAGCTAACATGATCGCTCTAAGTAATTAATTTCTGATTCGTTCGTTCGTTTCTAGTGGAAGAAGTTGTCTGTGTAAGTGTAAGTTCGCTTTTTTTTTCGGTAACCTTTATAATACCGGTTTCGAACCTGTATTACAAAGGTTTCGGTTACCTTTAAATAGAAAACGGTAACCGATATTTCAAAACGGTTACGGTACCGTTATGTTGGAGCGGCACGCGTAACCTTAACACCATTACGGTACCGTAATGGAATACCGGTTTCATACCGGTAAGACTGTAACCGAAATCAGTCCCTGCTTTAGAGTTTAGAGTTCTCTTCCATTCCACCTTTGAACAAATTTTGGAGTGCAATATCTAGGTCCTGGTTATTCAACATTTTGAGATCACATACCTTGGCCAATTTTGATTTTAGAGAAAAGTTTTTCAAATAAAACTCGTTTTATTTTAGCATATCAGTTGGATCAAATCATAAAAAATATGAAAAAGCATTTTGATAATAATCACAATATTTGTATACATGTTGTGGCTAAAATAGGTATATATAACCCAACCTTATGGTACTTTTGATACCCTAAGGTCACGCCATGTAAAGAAGTATTTTTACAAACTTTATATTAAGGCGCCGTAGGTTCAGCGAAGTTAAGCAAACAGAGTTTTTGAAACAATATAATGCGTCTGTTTATAATAATTTATGGTTTCAAAAAAATACGAATAGTACCTAACCTTGAATCTTTTCTGCAGGCAAATCAGTGCTTCGAAAGATGATTAAGCAAATTTCGCTCGATAGGAAAAAATCACGAACATAGGTCTAAAACACACAAAAATACACTTAAAATATTAGTAACAAATTATGCACAAAAGCTATAAATATTAAAATTGCTTCTAAAAATCGGCAATATCGTGTTTGAGGGAAATCAGTGTTTACATTTTTATTTATTTAAATGGCCAAAAAATTAAAATTAAAAAACATGTTATCCGCGCTTCCGAGCACGCACTTCCATCTCGCTCACGCTTATACTTAGTGAGAGGGAGAGACGACCATGAACCTATGGCGCCTTAACTTGAGCTGTTCGTATGTAAGTAAGTTGTCCGTCAAAATTTGCAATCCATTTTTCAGTCACTTGCGCTTATCCGCTTGAGCTGAAATTTTGGGTTTTAGTATAGGTTGGAAGACAATTCAATTTTATTGTACCATCGAGCTGATCTGATGATGAGGGCAGAAGGTGCTGGCCAATTCAGTATCTAACCGACGTAACCCCGTTGAGTTTGAGCTCGTTAGAATCGTCTCAATGAGTAGTTGATGATGCTATACAGAAAAGTACAGTGGGCAATAAAAGACTGTACCAAAAATGAAAGATTGTAAGAAAAAGATTAAGATAAAAGTATGTTAAGGTTAAATTTGCCAAAGCTGATGGAAATTTTTCCAAGAATTGACACGACAAGAAAAAATATCAAATACTTGTTTACTTACAAGTTGTATGACGTCATAGCACAGATAATTGGACTGACGACTGACATGGCTGATAACGTTTTCGCGTGTTTATGAAAAAAAAAAACTCTTAAAATTAAATTGCGCGGCTTTCTAGGTCCTAATTTTATTTGTATAGTTACCATACCATATAAAAAAAAACATTACGAGTAACAAAACGACGTGAAAGCCAACTTGCAAGATTACATAAAATGTTTTATC
This sequence comes from Epinotia ramella, assembly GCA_947578815.1. Taxonomy (NCBI): domain Eukaryota; kingdom Metazoa; phylum Arthropoda; class Insecta; order Lepidoptera; family Tortricidae; genus Epinotia; species Epinotia ramella. The sequence continues at coordinate 7,967,407 of OX388211.1, read as the reverse complement.
GAGCTGATCTGATGATGAAGACAGTAATTGGCCATGGGAATTCAGTATTTAACCAACCTAGCCCCGTTAAGTTTGGGCTCGTTAGAATCCTCTCAATGAGCAGTTGATGATGCTATACAGAAAAGAACAGTGTGCAATAAAAGCTTGTACCAAAAATGAAATTTTTGACAGAATCTTAATTGTTATTATATATTTCCAAGAAGTCTTAATCTACGTGTTACTGCTACTATTTTATTGATATAAGCAAGTTGAGGTTGAATTTGTCAAAGCAAATTTTTTTGAAGGATGGACAAAAAAAACAAATACTTGTTTACAAGTTGTATGATAGATAATCTATAGACTGGTGATACATGGTTGATAACGTTTTCGCGTGTTTATGAAAGTTAACTCTTAAAATTAAATTTCGCGGATTTCTAGGTCCTATATTTATTTGTATGGTTACCAAATAAGAAACAGTAACAAAACTACGTGAAAGCCAACTTGCAAGATTATATGTATACATAAAATATTTTAGTACACTGAATCTTTATTACTCACTTGTGATACTAAAATTGTGTATTGGTATTTTTAAACGAACACTGTTTTTTAAACGATTTTTGCCTCAATGACATTAGTGTATTACCTAACGCATACAGTAAGGTAATGACAAGTTCGTGCGGTTGTATAATAATAATAATAATATGTCCCTCTACGTATATAATGGGATTGAATCTGTTTGGCCAGCAGGTTAACAAATTCGCCATGGCACCAAGCAAACTGGTACTGCTATTAAACACATTTCAACAAGTGCTACATAGAGTTTTCAGGGGAGCCAAAAAACCGGTTTTTTTTCCAATTTTGTCTACTAGGATTGTATAGATAGCAGTGCGGTTAATAGTTTCCGTTGTGTTTAAATATCAATAAAAGCAAAGCCGAAAGATATGGTCTAAATTTGTATGATGCTGTATATAAAAAATCAAAATGTTCACGCCGCTATCCCGCTGGATTAAATTGAAATGAAACTTTCCTGGAGTATTTATATTGTATTGTAATTACGGGCGAGGGTGCCGTAAGTACAAATGAGGGAGCAATTGCACAAAATATCCCAAAGTGCATCCGAAAGGGCCCTCAAAATACTTGATAATACACCAACATACGAATACTTAATAAACGCGACAATGAAATTAAAATTAATAAATGGTAGAGCATCACAGAACAATTGAAGGGATTGGGAGTATTTAACAAAGATTGGAAATATCTTCGTGACACAACTTGGCAAAACTGGAGGAAAATTATTCTTGGTTTAAATATGCGACGTCGTCGTCGTACAATTTGCGCCAAATATTCATCTTCACTACTACTGTTATCGGTCGACGACGTTAACATCATTTTTTTAAACTAATCGTACTAATTTAACTGCAGATTAGCGTTGACATAGGATGAAGAGCCTGTCGAAAATCTCTGATAAATTGACAAATATGTCTACCAGTCATGACAATTTAGTGTTTGATAAAGCAAATTTTACAAGTTTTTCCGGACAAATTGTCACCTGTCGCCTGTCAAGAGAAATTATTTATTAAACAGAAATATGTCCAATTTTCACGACAAGTCGACATATTAGTAGTTTTTCCACCGTGACATATTTGTCATTAATAATTTTTATTAAATGAAATATTGTCAAATTGTCGGATTGTCACCTGTCGCCTGTCACCTTTCATTGTCGCGTTTATTAAATAGGCCCCGGGCCTATTTAATAAACGCTTAAAGCAGTTAAAGCTTAATATGGCGCCGGCAAAAACTTGTCAAACTTTCCATATTTTAACGAACACCTCTTACGACTACAGACGGTTTGGTGCAACCCATCCTATAATATATTTTTACTCAAAAATGGCCCCCAAAGTGAACCGCTACATATTGGAAGGTAAAGTGTATAGTTTAAGGTCAGACCTAAATTAATAAATTAAAAAACATTGCAGGCCACCTAGAATGTTATATATAAATTCCTTTATTTGTCGAGTACCAAATTTTTTCAAAAGTAGAATCTGACATATAACAGACGGCACAGCTCGTATTCAGCCAATTCAAACCGTATTTTTCTGTTGCAAACACGACGTTTTTGTATGTATCTCAAATAGTTTGCGTTTTTTTGGTGGAAAAATACACTTGCGATTCTGTTTAAAAAAAAACGGCGGGAAATCGTAATTGTGCAACGATATTTAAAGTTTATATTTTAATATTTTTATGCCCCCATTTTTGAGAAAAGCACTATATTAGCCTCAGCCGGAATGGCAATTGCAGGCTTCGTATTATAATTAAACGGACTCGCAAGCTCGTCCGTTTAAGAGCGGGCGTACCGCCAAGGAAAAATCAGAAATCACCCGCGCGCCCCGCACCTGCCGCGCTGATGCGTCTATTGCTGCCCCGCTCCTTCTCGCATAGTATATGCCCCGACAGTCAGATGAAACATGAGGAATACCTATAAATAATTATAATAAGTGGGAAGAAAGACAAAATCAGTACCTATCTTTGATGATATAATTTTCGCTAGTAAGTCACACGGGGTTAGTGAGGGTCCGCGTGCGCTCGCATAGCGGGTAGCTCGACTGGATTAGGGACTCGGCCTGAAAACCTGTTCTCATAGACATAGCAAAGGCATTTACTTGAAATGGCAACTACTCGCTTTTATTATGCTAAATAATGATCCGGACATATATGGCACGAAATCCGATGTTTATAATATTTTGTTCCTAAAAAATATATAATACTAGCTTCCGCCCGCGATTGAAAATTGCCGCGGGTTGAAAACTATCCTATATTTTAATCCAGTTTAGCATAATAATGGCAAGTAAAAGCCATTTAAAACTAAAATATGATATAAAAAAATCAATTTAAATGTCTATATGAGCACCGATTTCTAGCCCAGACATAAAATTAAATGAAAAATGATTTATAATGTATAAAACTCATTATTTAATAAACGGAAATTAAAAAAATATTGTTTAAAAAAACTGCCGCATTAAAGGGACTACCTCAAAAACAACCGGAGCTATAAATATGACCTTCCGTTTTTTTACTAAATCACGTAAGGGTTGTAATTTAGCATAATAATGGCTAGTAAAAGCCTAAAAAAAAAAGCTATAATCGAATTTAAACTTTTGTGAGACATGTCTAAAATACTACTAATAAATCCACGGTTAAATTCACGTATTAAATGTGACGACAGGCGACATGTTAAGAACTCTTCGGGAGTTCTTCTTCAAAACAAACATCGAAAACACTCATCCTGAAGAAGAACTCCCGAAAAGTTCGAAACATGTCGCCTGTCGTGTCATTTAATACGTGAATTTAACCGTGAATTTATTAGTAGCATTAAAAAAAACTATAATATATTATGAAAACTTCGATCATGTCTATGAAAGCCAGATTTTCAGGCCACTGTGTTGGTGGCCAAATTTTTCAATTCTGACCTTGGATTCGTACTTGGAGACAATGGAGACGCTTTGGCCCTTTAGTTATCAATTTTGAACATATTAAAGAAAAACTGTAAAATTGTGTTCCCTTTTTTAGGGTTCCGGAGCCAGAATTGCAAAAACGGAACCCTTATAGTTTCGCTATGTCCGTCCGTCCGTCCGTCCGTCCGTCCGTCCGTCCGCAGCTTAGCTCAGAGGCTCTTGGTACTAGAAAGCTGTAACTTGGCATGAATATACATATTAGTCATGCCGACAAAGTGGTCAAATAAAATCTTGAAAAACATTTTTTTTTAGGGTACCTCCCCTACATGTAAAGTGGGGATGATTTTTTTTATTGTCGTCTACCCCATAGTGTGGGGTGTCGTTGGATAGGTCTTTTAAAAATATTTGGGGTTTGTGAAAACAATTTTTCGATTAAACGATCCGTTTGTGAAATATTAAGCCTTAAAGTGCTAATTTTTGTTAGACTCCAGTGTCCCCACCCCCTGCTAGCTAAATGGTTGTTTTGGGATATGTGAAAAAATTCATGGTAGTAGTACATATAACGAAGTTAAAAGGAAAACGATCACAGCTAAGTAGGCTTTACACGTTTACGAGTAATAGTCGACCAACTTATAAAATGTACTTCAAGAAGTAATAGTTTCGTACAAATTCTATTGTAACTTATTATTATATATAATGGTACGGAACCCTTCGTGCGCGAGTCCGACTCGCACTTGGCCGGTTTTTTAAATATAGAAATGTCCAAGTTCGCAGGCAATAATTGTTGGAATCTGCACCCTCGATAACCCTAAAAGCGACACCCGTGATGACTTTAAAGAAAGACAATGTCAATAATTACACGGTTCAACCCACGTATTAAATTGATACCTAGTTCATTATTATTTTATTTCTCGTTTTGTTTTTCATAGTTTTTTTTTCTATTTCCGTCTCTCTTTTGTTTTATTATGTGTTACCGGCTGGGAAATCACTGGATGGTTCCATCGGAAGATCAGCACTGGCAATCGCGCCAGCACCACGCTGAGATGGAACCATTTCGTGCAACACCCTTTTTTTTCATGTACCTATTTTTACTGTTTTTTATATCTGTTGTGTTGTGCTGTCACGAATAAATGTTTACTATTTTATTCTAAATGTCACTACGGGCGACATGTTTCGAACTCTTCGGGATTCTTTCACGACAAGATTCAAGCGACAACGCCGCAAAAACACTCATCCTGAAGAAGAACTCCCAAATTGGTCGAAACATGTCGCCCATAGTGAGTTGAACCGTGTAATTATTAGTATTAATTCAACATGTCTCACGAAAGTTTAAATTCGAAAAACAGTGTCCGCCATCTTGGAATTCAAAATGGACATCATTTCTAGAATCTGCACCCTCGAGAAGTCTGTTGTTCTTTAAAAAAAACGCGCATTTTAATTTACAACATGTTTCAAAACCTTTAAATAATGCGAGGTCACTTTTTGAAATATTTCTCTGACTATGAATTCGTATTTAGACCTCTCAGACATCGATTTTGAACATAACCGGATTTATTCTCAACTAGCGATCCGCTCCGGCTTCGCACGGATACTATATTATACATATAAACCTCTCTATAAATCTATTAAAAAAAACCACATCAAAATCCGTTGCGTAGTTTTAACGATCCATAGATACACAGGGACAGAGAGCGGGAAGCGACTTTGTTTTATTTATACTATGTATGATAGTGATAGTGTAATCTTTCATAAAGTAAATACACGATCGACAGAAAAATGTTCGTCTAGTTTTGCATGTAGTGCACAAATTATTCTAAGAAGCCGGTCACCGGCCGATCGCTGCGTAATCTCATGGTTGTATTTTGAACCTTAATATCTACATGTTAAGGTCGACTTTTAAATATATTATTTCAAAATGTACCAAAATATCTATTGGAATGTAATGATACGTTCATTCACTGGACGAATATACTGGGTCACAATATTATTGAAATAATTATGTTCACCGTGCTGTCGTGAGAGCACATAACGTAGTCCTCTCGTCTCAGCGGAGCGATTGCGACTGACTCCGCCCGCGAACGGCAACAGAAGATATACCGAACAGCACGAAACACGCGACGGGAGAAAGGGTATCGCGCTAAATAAAAAAGGCCTATACGCCAAATACGTTTCACCTCAATAAGTCTGAAAAGGGACTACATAAAAATACCCCGCTAGTACTTAATTTATATGCACGGGAACCTCACACTATTGAAATTGAGTAAAAATAAGACATGTTTTGGCGGTTCTTTTCTATCGAGGCAAGTTTGGTTTTGTAAGTTTTTTTTCAGACGATTCGATTGCAAATATGATGTAGTTTTGGTATGTTCTTTTTCCTGGCATTCGCTTTAGTTTGTCATAGGTAAATATTCAATCTAAGAACCCTGATTTCGCGGAGCGCCCCCTCTTAAACAAATACTCAGCCTGCAATTGCCTCCTTCCCGGTCACGGCAATAATGTACTATTTCTATACATTATCGATAAGAAGATGAGATTAACTTATCTAAAGTCTTAAAGTCTAAAACTAATCGATTACGCAAATTGGACGTGTGCGGAATAGTTTAATGTGATGAGACAAGCTTAGTTTGCGAACCAATAGCCATGTCACACGATGTCAACTCACGTCGGCCTAGTTGAAATGTAATTCACTGAACCAATATTTGACGCGTAAATAGACGTCTAAATTAGACACCGCTGATAAAGCTCCTAGTAAACAAATTAACACATGTATGTGAAGCCCTCAACCCGTATGGGCCGCGTGGAGACTGGTTTCCATTCCGTCTCATCCATGAGAGCCCTGTGCCCAAAAGTGGGAAGTACGTGAGTTGATTTTGATGAAGCTTCTAACGTTTTTACTTTTTTTCGGGCATATTTTTTATATCGATTAATCTTGGTAGAGTAATATAAAGAGTGCTTATATTTTACTTTGAAACCTCGTAACTAGGCAAAGTGGTTTTTATGTAATAAGTATACAAGTTTAATGTTTAAGATCATAAGTTAAAGGTTGTCTGGAAGAGATCGTTCTAAAGCGATAAGACCGCCTGTTGTTACCTTTATTTATTGATTATACTTTTGTAACATGTTTTTCTTATGTTGTGGTGAAATAAATATTATTATTGTTATAATTTATCATAAGTAGTGCTAGCGTAGTACGGTGGACAACACTAGCGACGTGTCACATCCCACGGCGGCTTACACGGCGGTTAACCCATGGCGGCGGTTAACATGCGTTCCTGCGCTTTGACAATCAGAGGGGCAATCGCGTAACATTTCGAACGCGCGTCGCCAGGTAGATCTAAATGTCACTTTTTATATGAAAAAAATACAGCTAAATTGTCCTAACGCGCGTTCAGAACGTTACGTGATTACCCCCAATATCTACCCAAGCTCTGTCGTTTCCAAGATTATCTGATCATTCTGTGTCATTAAATCAAATCATGTTATTATTGAAGAGTGGTTGGTGCTTTTCTGTCTAACAAAGTAAGAAATGCTGCAGCATGCAGTTAGTTAGATATTGATATCTCTGTATTATACTTCGACTTTGAAGCGTCCTTTTAATCCTGATTAATTAATCTAGTCTTGTAATGTAAAACTAGTAAACATAGTTCCCTAACGTAAACGTTCTCTTCAGCGATAAGACCGCCTGTTGTCTACCTCTACCTACATGTTATTGTATCGTTTCTCTTTTTAACTGCTTTGTTTGTGTGAGGTGTGCAATAAAGAGTATTTGTATTGTATTGTAAATAAAACCCAAGCTCAAGTGGCTCCCTATCCGCTATCGTCGTAACTCTCACATTATTTCGCTTCTGTTTAGTGTCCTTTTTAACCCTGCAACTCCCCGCTATCTCAAGAGAGCGGTTTACTTATTTTAATTCTGTTAGATCTTCTAACAATTTGATATTAACTGTGCCTTCGTCATCTTCGAAATTTTACAGTAGTTCGTTCACTTTTAAGGCTATTCGACTGTGGAACTCTCTCCCTCTTGATATAAGACAAGCTAAATCTATCGGTAACTTCAAATCTCTTCTTAAAAAACATTATTTGTCTCTCCCCTAACCCTGATTGTCTTACTATTATTATTATTGGCTGACTGTTTATGTATTATATTTATATATTTTTATTTGTGTTATTTGTATATATGTATGATTGTGTATGTATGTTTATATATAGAGCTATTTATGTACGTGTATTCATATAATTATTTTGATTTTTGGCTTATTATAATCTCTGCACCACCTACTACATAATCTAGTTTTATCTCTTTCTCCGATACCCAAAGGTTGTCTGGAAGAGATCGCTCTTCAGCGATAAGACCGCCTGTTGTCTACCTCTACCTACATGTTATTGTATTGTTTCTTTTTTTAACTGCTTTGTTTGTGTGAGGTGTGCAGTAAAGAGTATTTGTATTGTATTGTATTGTAAATAATGAATGACGGAGTTTTAATAAGGAATGTTTCTTGAAACGTCGGTATGTACCGACGAGCTACAAGTTTATCACTTTACCCTACTTATATGGCGCTTGTCAGAGGACATGCATAAAAACATGCAGAATATGAAATAAAAGACATGTATATTTTGCTAATTTGTAAAAAATATAGGTACGAGTAGTTTGAAAACATATTTTATGAAACTATTTTTCTTGTCAAAAGGGGTAATTGTTTTGAGCATTAGCGTAACCTATACAAAAAATACAATTTTAGAGGTAGGAACGTAACCAGCTGGTTTTATCGCCATTAAATAAAACACTACTATTCTATTCTAACTGATGCTCGAAATTATTTAAAAATTAAAGTAAGCTTCACGCTTCTAAATAATCAGGGGTATAGGTACAGATGCTTAAAACAGACAGACGGATCGACACCGTGGTAATTCTAAAGCTATTTTGTTTTAAATTTAAATTAAAACAAAATTTTAAAAAATTAATGCACCGAGCCGGATTCGAACCGGTGATCACGCATTCATGGCCCGTCGATACTAACAAACTGAGCTATCAGAATAATCTGTCTCGGCCACTAAATCTTTCAATCAGGTCCTTCTTGCAATGCCTTATTTATTAAATCGTATGGCATACATTATTTTGGCCTTTAAAGTTTGTCACTATTTAGTACCAATCTGGGGACACGTGCAGGGTTGTGGTAGGTAGTTCCTGCGGACGCGAGTAACAACAACTCGTGACTCGACTGTTACAAGTTCTGAAGCCGCCCGAAGGCCTCTAACACGGCTTAACGACTACTGTCATAGACAGTAACCGGGATCAACTGCCTTACGGAGGCGTGTAGCTACATCTACCATAGACTTCTATACTCTTTTTTTTTCGTTTTATCAACTTTTGTAACGAAACACTGAAAACTTGTACCGGTTTAGAAAACCCTTGAATTATAAAAATGTTGTAATTAAATTAGACAGTCGTACATATATAAAGTAATCACTTTGTTGCGAAAAACAGACCTACATAATAAAATAAAATAAATGAAAAAATACCTTTTTTACAAAGTTTGTAGAAAACTTTATCTCTTTCAAGGATCTCTTCCAGCGAACTTTGGAACAACTGAGTGAAAATGTGAAATGACATAGGAATACATTTTTAGAAGATTGCGACCGAACCCGATCAACAATCGCAAACATCACTTTCAAGATTTTCGTATCTTTTTCACAGCATGTGTTCTATTTAAGCCTCGTAAAAACACCAAATAACAAAGTAACCAGAGATACCCGTGAAATATCTCACTGCCATACCACCCATTAGTCGTTCTGGTAAACAAATGTTTGTTGGCAACTAGCTTCCCCTCGCAACAGGGTATTGTGTGGTCAGATTTATGTGAAGACGCGCAGGAATGTCACTAAGAGGTATCGTTGACTTTGCTATTGCAAGATTTTCCGGCAGATCTAGCAATGGGTAAATAACTGCATCAATTCTACCATCGTCGATTTTGGTGTTGGTCCCATTCCCATATGAGCGTGTTAGTTTTTCTTAAGACATTTAACAGGTAGGTGTATTATTTTTGTGCGTTTGCTTAGTAAAGAAAATTGTTTTGATTATTCGATGTCTTATTATGATAACTTCGATTGTCAACAGAAGATTTTTTAACGAGGTCTGGCCCAAATGGGTAAGTATTATAAATGGGAAAGTGCATGTGTGTGTTTGTTTGTTTGTTTGTCCGTCTTTCACGGCAAAACGGAGCGACGAATTGACGTGATTTTTTAAGTAGAGATAGTTGAAGGGATGGAGAGTAACATAGGATAGTTTTTATCCCCGTAATCATCCCCTAAGGGGGTGAAATGGGGGGGGCAAACGTTTGTATGGAGGACGGAGTCGCGGGCAGAAGCATACATATTTATTCAGAGCAATGACGTGTAGTAGCAGTGTTTAAGAGGCAACGGGATGGCTCGCGGTATTTGAGCTCCGGAAGTGTTGTGAAACCGCCCTGTGCAACCCGAACTGAGCCAACTTGGACTGGGCCGGAAATAGAATAAAAAAATGTTTTCTTTTGTTGTGGTGTAGCCCATTGAAACAGTAGTTACTTGATAGTGTGTACGCTATTTTCACCCCCCTCCAATTTCCGCCCCAGTCCAAGCTAGCACAGTTTGGGTCGCACAGGGCAGTTCCACAACGCTTCGGGAGCTAAAATACCGCGAGCCATCCGGTTGCCTCTCGGGCATTAAAACTACGCGTCATTCCTTTAACTAATTATGAATAATATAAAACTCAAAAATTGGATACTTTTGATGCCCTAAGGTTTGATCACGTCATGTTAATTCCGTCTCTTAACTTCTATGAACGGAAAAAGAGAGGCGTTGGTTCAGCAGTGGGACAATCGGTATAGGCCATTAAAAAAAGCCATTATCAAATTGGCCTCTCTCAACTAAGACATTAGAACGTGTCTTATATATTAATTCAAGTGTATGTAGGTATGATCTGTGCTCTCAGGCATGAATAATTTTAATGGTTAATTTATACGAAGAAGTTTCAAGCGCTTGAGTGATTTTGAGCCTAGTTTGACTGAAACCGGAATAAACGTGTATTCGTGGAAACATTTAATGTGGAAAGCCTTTAGTGGAATTGGTAACGAGTTAAGCTTTGACTCATAGGAATGAAGCGTCAAAAATATAATAATTTAAATATTTTTGGATATATAGGATAGGTACTTTTTGCTTTCCAAAGACATAAAACGAAACCGGATTAAACAATACGGTATTGGATATTATATAATATATAGGGTTTATAATACACTTAACTAAAACGCAAACCACGGTGAGTTTATGCTCGTTATGTGTGCTATACAAAGTACAAGTAGCTGGCCTTTTGTGCTAACTGTTGGCAATAAAACAAAAATATGAACCTAAATGATACATTATTATTATTATCTTGTGTTTCACCGAGGCACACGGCGGTGCCAAATTTCAATCTGTTATAAGTAGCTTCACCATTGTCAAAATACACAACAGACGAAAGATTAAACCTGAAGTGATCTGGTATGTTTTTGAAGTGAAAACTTCTTTAGCGGCGCTGAGCTCTTTTTGGGATGGGGAAAAATTGTCAAACTCGCGACAGATTTTTGTGACGTCAGATGCGTAGAAGGTCACGTGACCGTAGGATGGTGAGAGATTCGGGACGAAGCTTGGGGGCGGGGGGATTGTTGAAGAAGAAACCCCCCCTGGGTTTGCAAAATTAAAATTATTCAAGTTTTCACTTCTACCGGCACTCCCGGAGTGCAACCCGGTCTTTTTTTTTCGTATAGTGGCATTAATATGTACGTATGTAAAGTATACGCATTCAATTATCTTTATTTAAAATCACTTGAAAGTTTCACGAGCACGGGCTGCATGCAACAGCTGAAACGCCCTCGGGCTGGTAATCTCCCCAGTCCCCCTACTTAGCACATATATTTAAAACAGAGAGTTAATCCACGAAACAGCTCTAAACGTCTACAATTTTGGGACATGTACATATTGCTCACAACCACCTTAGCAAGTTACACATTGAGTGCCAAGAATCGATACGCGCTACGCTCGTAGCCCATGTCGAGGGTTTCGTCAAATGTTGTGGAAAGCGACTACAGCGCAGGCGCTCGCTAGGCGGGTTCCTGGCAGTGAAAGTTTTAAGTAGTCTTCTGATAGGGAATGAATATGGCAGTCGCCCTTTGAACACATTTCTTGCCTTATGACAATGCAATGAGGTGCAATTATGTAAACATATCTTCGACGTCGATAAATAAATAAGTAGGTAAGCATAACGTATGCCTTGTTTACGCCGCGAAATAGAATATGGGTGAGATCAGACGAGCGTAATTTGCGCGCTGTGAGTCGCGTAATTTCGGTCTACCCATAAATGGGCAAACCAAAATGTCCATCTACGGCCTGACCAAAATTACGCGACTCACAGCGCGCAAAATACGCTCGTTTGACCTCACCCTATGACGAAATCATAAACCATAAGACGCGTCGCCGTCCAAGCTGCATCAAACTCGAGTGTGTTCGGGCTGTAATGCACCTCGAATAACCATTGACACGCTTACGCAAGTATACTTCAGGTTATTTCAGATGGCCGAATTGCATCAAAGTCTTCTTCTTAGTCGATCCCTCATGACTGAGGATAGTGACCGCATGAATCACCCCATGCAGTTCGGTTCCTCGTCAAGTAGACTGCCTGGGAAATACTGCATTTTGCAGCATTCTTAACTGCATCAGCCCAGCGCCCTGGAATCCTTCCTCTAGCGCGTTTGCCTTCCACAGAACCATGAATTATTTGTTTCTCTACATCATGCCTAGATGAGCGCATCATATGTCCTAAGAAATAAAGACTCCTTTCCTGGCAGATGGCAGGCATCAAAGGAGTCCATTCAAAAAGCAAGTCTACCGCCCAAAGTTGAAGATTCCAATGACAGTTTTATAAAAAATCGGCCATTTAAATTATTTAAATCATAACCTACAAGCCAGTCTATGATCGCAAATGCAGGGCGCCTTACCTATCAAATGCGGCAATTACCTAAACCAGCGGTGAAGATGGTGGCAGTCAATCGTGTAATCATAATCATCATTTATTGCATCCATGGTACATACATAACATATGGTTTTTGGATTCACATGGGCCCTGATAGGGCACAGGAATATTATTGAACTAATTTGCTTTAATCTATTGTGTGACATGTATATTCTTATGACTATTAATCAATTTATATTTCTTGACATGTATTAAAATGACCATTACGTTTATATACGATATTTTATCTGAGTGTACAAGCGCATAGAAACAAACAGCTTGGTTTGAATTAATAATAAATACAATTGTACAATAAATGAATGAATTCGAGATTCGTTTGATATTTTTCATCACACTTGCTCGAAAAGGGCTTCATAATGCGCAGACATACAGAGCTGTAATGGCCTGTGTTACGCCCACGGCCGTAATGGTTTTTTTCTTAAATTGTATCTGTCACTCAGGCGGCAGTTACAAAGCAGAGGTTTTATATCAAATCCGATGTCTGAAAAAGTATTTATAAATAAATTTAAACTTAAAAAACTACTTAAACATGTTTAACTGAATTATTTACAGATTTAACATGTAGTTATTTAGTGTCTATGTAAAATGTTTTTAAGTGTTTTCAAATCGTGGCTGTATACCGAAGGGTCTTTGCCATTCGCGCCTCACGTCACATTCAACAAAATGGACGACTGACATGTTGCAGTTTTTATTACGATTTGTATTCATTTCATCTAAAATGTATTTGTTTCCTCGCAAATGTGATGAAAAAGATTGTGTATAACACGGGCGTAAGAATATTGCAAACTCGAGTCATCAAAAGCCCTCCGCCATCGGCGTCGGGCTTCTGATACTCTTGTTCGCAATATTCCACTTACGCCCCTCGTTAAACAATGTACTATTAAGTCACACATGTAATGGTGGTGCGGTAAGGTAAATCAAATGGCTCATTTTCATTATTACTATACTGACTCCCGCATACAAATCTTATTTATCCAACCGCTATCTGCAAATATCATCGCCTTAAAATATTTAAAGAAAAATCGGCCAAGTGCGTGCCGGGCCACGCGCAGTGTAGGGTTCCGTAGTTGCATGTATATCTTATTTACACACGCACGCGCCAACTAAATGGTGCGGATGCGTCGGCCGAATTTGCACGACAGTTGGCCTTTCTAAGTACATTTTAAGTTGGTCGACTATTACTCGGTAACTAGTTATGCCTACATAGCCGTGATAGTTTTCCTTTTAAATTCATTATAGGTACTACTACCACGATTTTTCTCACATTTCCAGTAGTAAGCCTTAGCCGGCAGGGGGTTGGGACACATGACTGGAACTCTGACTGAGGAAGACATGTTCCTCTCGCTCACCTCTACTTACCCTTACCCTTTCTCTTAAAATCAGAATGACAGAGACATCAAACTGACCGTCCCTTTCTGCCAAATATTGCGGACGTACGAAACTGTACGTAATCATACTGTTTTAAATAGAGGCACTGTTCCCTCTTTTTACCTGTATAGGCGTATTTTCACAATACAAAAGAATTACTGGAAGTGCAACGGGGGCGTATTTTTTCAGTCTTTTTCGCTTGCATGTTTGTTTGTATTTTTAGTAGTTCCGTTAGTTTTTGTTCAACTCCATGCCACATCGATTGGTAAACAAGTAACACTTAGCATTTAATGTATATCTAGTAATAATAATCTGATACTGTTCATGTATCAATTTAATAGCCCACTAATGCCTAGATTCGTTGATCAAATCTATTTTAGCCAAAATGCCGTTAAAAGTCGGCGGCGGTCGTTGGTTCCAATGGAATCGGCTCGTACTAGTGAGTTTTTCGGAACTTATGTACGGAATATACATCACACATCATCATACACAGTCTAAATTCTAAACTGATAGATAAATGTTACTATACCATAGCTAAATTTATGGAAGATACATGTTTACCTATAGATATTAGTTAGTTAAAAATTAACTATATGTACCTAGTATAAGTTACCTGATTGTTGCTACACCTTCCAGGGTCCATGTATCTTAGTTTTAAGTACTTGGTTGCAAATAAATATCTTCTTATCTTATATTATTTAAACCACTGTAGCCAAGTGATAAGGCACACAACTTTCAATTGGAGATCGTGGGTTCGTCATCACTTTCGTAAATCTAGTGTTTACGCCAAATATTAGGATTAGGCGCCAAAACCAGCGAACGAAAAAACCATAGAAAGAAAGAAAGAAAGAAATAATTTATTCGTAACACCAAAATACAATAACAAAGTAAAACATACAATCCTAGTGGTGTCACGAAATGGCCGCAACTCAGCATTGTTGCTAGCATAGCCAGCGCTGGTCTTCCGTTGCGACCATTCGGTGAAGTGCACGGCGATAACGACCCGGCCACACGCGCGGATCACAATCACAATTACATATTTTAAAAAAGATACACAACACAAAAAACATAAAAAAAACCCAAGGGTTATTTATGCGTTGTAGATGCACAGAATGCGAGCTCCTTACAAATTTCAACCAAAACACGTGCCTAAAACAGGTATGCGCACGTTCGAACTAAACGGTTGCCTGGCATCGTTTTGACACCCCGCCCCCACCCCGCATAATGGCATTGGCACCCATTCTGTGGGGCCATTTTGCGGCGCTACTTAGACTTTTATGGTTTTTTCATTCGCTGGCCAAAACAGACACAAACTCGTTTAGGGCACAACCCGGAAAAATGCTTAGAGCATGTGCATTTGATGTTTACCGTTAGCATTTCAATGAAGGAAAACATCATGGGGAAACATGCATACATCTGCGAAGAAATTCATAGGTATGAAGTCCTCAACGCACTGCGCCAGCGCAGAGATTACTGCCTGTTCCCTATCATTCATCAGACTAGGCCTGTAGGATGATGAGTTTTTAGAATAAGCGAGGCTTGATAATCAAACGTCGTACTCCAGCGGGCATTTTCGTGGCATGTCAGAATGATAGGTAAGGTTCGCAAATCAATCAATTCACTTTCGAGTATTTGTACTTAGTATTTGGTACCTAGTATTTGTAATGTGAAATTCCAAATATCATAGCAATTAACTGCTTTATTTATAATCGTACTTGGACTACACATAAGTCAAAATGGCGAAAAAGTTCGTTTGGCTTTATCCGTCACTCAGACAATTGCAGCTGTGAGAAAGGAACAAAACACAAATTAACAAATAAAGCAAATCTTTATATTGTTTGGACGGCACTCTACCAACAAATATAAGTATGAACAACAGTCATAATGACGCATGTCAGCTATTTATTTGTTTTTTAAGTAGCCATTTCAGTGGGCTATCACTTATCACTTCAAAGAGTATTTACACATTAAAGATGAATACATGATAACGGGTAACTAATTTAATGAACTATGTTACAAATAATACATTATAATACTCGTAAGTTAAGATTTTTTTGTAAACCTTACCTTGCCCTTAAACTGCCCCCTATAGTCCGACGTTTGTTGATAATACAAATATAAAACAAATGCAAGTGCAACGTCTGCCCCGTCGTACTATCGACAACACAGCTAAGTGACCATGCGTGCACTTTATGTGCATTGTAAATAAGGTTCTATATAAATACAGGATGGTCAGTTAACTGCGTTGGCGTTTGTACGCTAGGAGCCGAACGGGCACGGCTAGGAAGTCTGTTTGGATCGACGTATTGGTATGTCATCTATACTTACTAGGGGCTCTATGAGCTGTAGATCTCGCGAGCCAAGCTTTAAAAAACGATAATTCGAAAAAATTTATCGACAAAAAAACAATTAACCTGTTCACAAAATTTCACGAAAATCGGTTTAGTATATTTTTTTCCTAAGCTGAAACTGCTTCGTTTGCTTCGCTCGGTCATTCGATAAAGAGGAAATGTCTGCGAGGTTGTTGCGTAGTGGGCGACAATTTCCACTTTATGTCTAAGTTTGACTAAAAATAATGATAGGTTTAATGTATAATTAATAATGATAAAGCGTGGAGACAATCCATTCCAGTTGGTCTAACATCATCGCTCAAACTAGTCCTATCTACGCCACGTAAATGTATTCATGCCATTGGATAAGCGCGCTAGCTAAGTATAGCAGAGAGGCCCAATTCCGGTACTGGTTTCTGACGTATAACACAATGGTCATTGTAAACCACGCCCTGTTAAGGGACACGTTTGTGTCTTCCGCGCAAAATAAACCAAGATGCAATTACTTAGAAAATGCCTTTTTTGGAAAACTATAGATTTAGTTGTTGTCGTTTTATTTGTTTAATTATTAGACAGCATTTTATGACCAACATTATATGGTATACATTTTTTTTACCAACGGAATCCTCAGGGGTTTATTATGCTGATGATAAATTCATTTACTTACCTACATACGTTATAAATGTCATAATACACTCGCATTAGGTATAATATTGTATTGTTTGAGTTGGCTCAGTAAAAATTAAGTGAGTAGCCAAAAATGAAAGGAGAACGCACTGATGATCTGAATATGTAGATTGGATTGTTAGGAAGTTATGATTGAATGATGAGGTGGAAAATAGAGGCTTCTGATTGTCATAACACTAATATTGCTAAGTGGTTTTGAAACACGCCGCGACAGGAGATGATGAACGTGTTTGAGGAACTTTAGAGTCGTTATTCAGTCATGATACGCTTACCTAAATTCTAGTACACGTATGTATACTTACCTAATACAGATGAGTTGTTTCTATGCTCCTCGATGATATTATTAATTCTAAACCATGTCTGTTTTTTTCGTGTCGTTTCATGCTTTAACCACTAATACGCACTCACTGACTTACCTACTGACAGATCAACATAATTCTAAGGTACTTCTAGCAGACCCACAAGCCCCAAATTTTAAACATAATAACAATCCTGACAATTCATAAAAAACCTAAAAATAATGCAATTTCAGTCACATTTTAGAGCAAACTGCATAAGTAAGTTATTAGTCATTACAGACATAATATATACCTCATGTCATTGTATATGAAAAGTTTTGTTACAATCCAACACGTAATTTTAAAATAAGAGCGTAACTACGTTTGTATGGATAATCGAGCTTACTGCGGACTCTTAAAGTAAATCTTATTGGTCTAGAGAAATGTCCAGTCTGGGTAGTTGTAATTTGTTTTTCACCTCACTAGCTCGGAAAGCCCTTTTTGTATGTTTGATACCTTTTGAGAAAATCGCTTTTCATCCACATGTGAAGAAAGAGTTTTGACATTTGAACGCAGCTTAAGTGATATGTGACAGCTAACAAAACGTAGAACGTTGAAAGTGCTTAATTTTTAACATCACAGTTAATGGATTGCATCGAGTACAAAACACTAAAAACAGTCTTACAACTTTATTTTAATTCATAAATATCAGCATTTAACATTAATCTTCATTTTTGTTATCAATAACGGATAAAATGTTCTGACAGTCCAAGTAAGTCGATGTGCGAACAAAACGTATCCGAAATAATAAAAAAAACTTTTCACTTTTCAATTACCTAAGCCGCTAACGTTAAAATATTCGCATGTTTTTCTAGTTTGGTTTGTTATTAAAAATGAATGATTCGAGTGACGAAGACGTATTAACACCTGTGGAATTACGGGAAACCGTGCAAAATGCAGAATCGTGCTTATTGCCTGAAAAATCCCGTTTACATAAAAGCGTTTGACCTTTTCAATACATGGAGACACAAAAAAGGAGCAAAAACCTTTTCAGAAACTGTAACTCTCTTCTATTTTGTCAAAACTGAATATATTGTCAAAATGAACCTAGTTATTGAATATAATATAATAGAAATATAATTAATATTACATTTGATAAACCTTACTTACTGAGGCTGGAATTATATAATTTATGCTAGTCTATTTGTTAGGTACTATAAATGTTATGGTTTTATATGTCAATATTGGAGTAGTTCCATAAAGACTGGATATGCTTAGGCTATTTTATATATTTTCGATTTTACCAATACTTCTAATACTTCAACATTATTGTATTGACAAAGAGGTAAATAAATAATAATTGATAGTACAAACCCTTTTTCTTATTTTCCTCGGTGTAGTGAGGTGAAAAGTTTTGTGTTATACACGGGTGAAATAGTTATTTATGATACAAGTGTGGAAAGTAGGTGATTTCCGACGAGAGTCATTTTTATACATGAGCGAGTGAAGCGAGCGAATGTATAATTCGACACGAGTCGGAAATCATCTTTATGCGCGTGTATCATACAACGTTTTACTATGCCTTGTGTGAGGAAATATATTAAATGGTGAAATGTCAGTTTAAAATAGATAGGTTAAAATTGAAGAACCTAGGTAGATTGTCAGGTACCTACTTATTATCTGGAACTGCATTTAACAACTTCTCCACATCTTTTGCTGTCAAGCTTATTCACTTAAAAGTTAAATCCATTGTATTGTGGTTTTGGAACAAAATTAATTTTGAGTAACTCAATATATTAGACAACAAAAAGACGCTGTACCGTCGTAGTTCTAAGAAAAATACTGACACTATTGAAACGCAATACCTAAATCATTATTATTATTGATTACTCACTTTCACTCGATATTTTTAACTTATTTACATAAAATAACTCCAAAGTAAACAACAATCACAACAATGGCGGGCTTTTTAGTTTTATATACATGCGCGGTCAACATATGCGCATTGCGCATGTGTAAGTCGCCATACTGTCGTATCGCAAAAGGCAAAAGAAAGATGCGTTCAGCCAAACACGTTAAGTGAATATTTAAAATTAATTAATATATTGACCAAATTCAAAAATCATAAAGATTAATAAATCATTTTATACATTATTAGTATTTATGTACCTTTTATATTGAAAGAAAACGTGTAATTGAAATATTTGTAAAACTTTTCTCGAGTAATAAAAACTCTGCGTCGGGCTGACGACGGACGTAAAAATTAAAAAAAAATTGAAAAGTAAAAAGCACTAGTGCGAAAAAGTGGCACTTTCCGCACGATTTGGGTGCTTGGAAACGCTCTTTTCGAGCACATGCATTGTAATAGTTATTTACGATACAAGTGCCGAAAATAGGAAATTCGCAACGAGTGGTGATATATTAAAACCCGACCGAAGGGAGTGTTTTAAATCGACACGAGTCGCGAATTACCTATTCGCACGTGTATCGTACAACGTTTTACTGTACATATGGCTCTTTAAAGTTTCGACATATGCACGAAAAGTGCTCTTTTCCGCACTAGTGCGGGAAAGTAGGACCATATGCACTGTAATAGTTATTTTACGTCTCGTGTGGTGAAACACTCGCTACGCTCAGGATTCTATTTTTGAACTACTCGCTTCGCTCGTGGTCAATCATAGAATCCTGCGCTAGCTCGTGTTTCAAATGAACACTCGCAGGTAAAATACAACTTTCCCCCCCTTGTATAACAAATAACTATTACCTTTTCACCCTTCACTAATGGCGGTAAGTATTGGTTTTCGATCGAACGCAGCATTAATGTATAAGTGCGTACAAATTGGAATGTTATGGTATCCAACGTTTACTTTTGACAAAGTTCTGTTTATATTGCTCATGTTTGTTTAGGTCGTAAGTGCGTTCTCACTTAACCTTTTACCTTTTTCACACTATTTAGAAATGTTTGGTTTTTCCTGCAAAACATCATTCCCTATCCCCAATCATCCATACAATATATTTAGGTTTCTACTACATATGTAACGGTGCATTCAAAGTGAATAGACGACATCACGTCAAATAGTGGAATAAATAATTGGGCATATTTCTTTTCTTTTGATATAACGAGAGTTCATGGTTCGGAATAAGAACAACCCAAACTATTCAAATTAAGTATGAGAACAAAAAATCAAAGGTAACCCTGCAAAACTCTTTGAGTGAATTGTAAACATCTGTAACCTTAATGGCTCATTTTAATATGGTAGAATGGTTTAAACGACGGCGGTGCATGTCATTGAAATAAACTTTAACAGGCACGGATTTATGAATTTCTAAGTATCTTGATAGAGGAATCCAGGTTGATGTCCTTTATTTCGACTTCGGGAAGGCTTTCGATCGCGCGGATAACAATGTGTTGCTTAATAAATTTAACCAAATTGGTTTCTCTCCGAAGTTACTGTCTTTCTACGCTTGTTATCTGCGTGATCGGCAGCAATATGTTCGACATGGATGTTTTGTCTCGCCTCCATATCATACCCGATCTGGTTTCAGTCATACTGGGACCTTTCCTGTTCGGAATAATGATAAATGACCACAACAGTTATTAAGTCACCCCAATAATGTCTCCTTTATGCCGATGATTTAAAATTAGTTTATGATGTGGAGCAATTAACAGATTGTGAGTCATTGCAAAGGGTCATCAACTTGGTCTTCCGGGGGAGTATGGATAACAAACTTCTTTTCAACTATGCCAAGTGTTGTGTCTGCACCTTCTGCCGTGCTCGTACCCCGATACATGCTCAATACATGCTCGGAGCAGAGTCTATCAACCGTGTTTCCAGTGTTAAGGACCTCGGTGTGGTCTTCGATATGCGACTTACTTTCCATGAGCATATATTATCACTTACTGAAAGCTGCTATCGTAGATTAGGTTTTGTGATCCGCAACCTACGTGACTTTCATGATCCCGGGGCGACGGCCCCTGGCCGAGGCTAGTTTATAATGCACTCGTTAGAAGAAGCAAGCTTGAAGCTTCGTGAATCATATGGAACCCTCACGAATCAACTAACGGCCTATTACTGGAGAAAGTTCAGAAAACATTCCTACGGTTTTCATATAGGAAAGTTTTTGGGTACTATCCATTCCTGTATCCCACAAGTACCTGTTAGGAACCTTAGGTTATAATTCGTTGGAGGTAAGGCGTAATTACAATTTGTTGGTGAATGCGTGTCGGATCATACGCGGTGAGTCAGATTGTCCGGAATTAGTGAGTCGCCTCGTGCGACTGTATACTCTGGATATCCCCAGGATAACTCTCAGGGCACGACGACGCGATTTACTGGCGGTGCCGGTAGCTCGCACTGTTTCACGCAGGAACTCACCGCAGATCCGCGCTCTCTCACAACTCAATGCGCTCTTTAGTCCAGTCAATGAACTGACAACTTGTATGGAAAAAATTACAATTTTGGAAATAATTTATAATAGCTTATTTTTTATGTGTAACGGATATATTATCAATTAAATAGTTACCCAGCCACAAAATCCGACAAAATTTCAGACATGAAAAAAATAATAAATTAACTAGCTCCTGAGAAGTCAAAAAAAATATTAATAAATATTTTTGTCTTTATTTTGGTTCATTTACATTTGCTCTATAATATTCAAGATAAATCGTACAAAAAAAGACAATGCATGCTTCATTTAAATCTACATAATTACTTCCGGATGAAAAGTTTGTCGGATTCTTGAATAAATCATCTTAGAATAACATTTTAAATTGAAATCAACAAAAAAAACGCTATTATAAATTAATGTTTTTCAAAACCGTATTTTGCCTGGAGTACTTGGCATCAGCACCGGAGTGTGACTTACTTGCGTGGCGATGGATGTATGTGTGCGGTGAATGTCTGAGCTTCTGTGAGGAGATGGACAGGCAATCAACTGTACCAATGTACTCGTAATTATATGTGGTTTATTTTTTGTCTTTTTTATATCTCGTTTCATGACGCATTGGTTTTACTGTAATGTTACGTTTACATGCTTTTAATAAATAAATAAAAAAAAAAGTAAAATAAATAAATTACGCAACAATAATATTTAACCAATTAATAAAATGAAATCTGTTTTGTATTAATCGCGTGCGCTCACTACTAACAGCAGGCTAACGGAAGGCTAAGAGTCATTTGAGAAAAATTGTTTTCGCAAAGTATCACGTTCCAGGGCATATTCATTATTTTATGTCCCTTAAACGGATAGTTACGGATAGTAACAAAACCGACAGGACGGTTAGATGTGACTTAAGCATCACTTTATTTAACCTTAATCTGCCATTTTTTTTAACTCCCCTCCTAACGAATTTCTCAAATTATTCTAGTTTACATTCACGCCTTTATTCCCAAAAGGGGTATGCAGAGCACATGAAAAGCATGTTCCAGCGCCACTTTTAGCATAAATGTGGGTATTCTAGTTTAATACAAGTTTATTAAAGGAAAGGGGGAATTTCGCGCAAATGGAAAGCCAATTTATGAAAGACTAGCTGCCCGGCCCGGCTTCGCACGTATTACCCGTTTTTCCGTAGGAATGAAGCATTTTCCAGCGGTAAAAAGTAGCCTATGTTCATCAGGGATAATGTCGGCTTCTAATGGTAAATGATTTTTTCAAATCGGTCCAGTAGTTTCGGAGCCTAAACAACAAACAAACAATCAAATGTTTCGTCTTTATTTGCGTTTTAGGCGCGCAAAAAACGGAACGATGCGGCGAGCACTGCACTGCTCCGTGCTGGGTTCCTCGGCTCGAAGGATCGTATGATGTCACGTATTCGTTCACACAGTGGACCGACAAGATACAAAACCGATTCCGATTCAATACGTTTTCAAATACATTCTTAGGTAGGTATCCATTGTATATTTGCTTTATCGAGCAAGCGAGCAAAGCGAACGCAGTTCTATGCTTCGGCTTGGGCCGAAAATCGTTTGTCTGTCCAGTATCCGGTGTCCGGTGTCTGTCCCACTGTTCGCTGTTCACCTCTAGAGTTTCGCATTTCTCAACCGAGTTTTGTAAAATTTTGCTAGCATTGCAGGTTCGTTAATTATATAGAATTTAATGTAGTCACTTTTTAAAAATTCATAAGCAAAAAAAATAAAAAAGGCTAGCTAATCCCTGATATAAGGACGCCTTGACCTATTAAAAGTTGATACGGACTAAAAGGGTACCATTAAAAGCCCGTTGGGAAAAGTCCTTGGTCTAACTTAAGGAGCCTTTAAAACGTATTTTTTTATTTCTGATGCATAAGTAAGTCGGCCAAAATTATATCGAGTTAAGACACTTTACTTGACTCGTCAGCACCCTCACACCAATAGGAGTGAAGGGTTGGTAACACTTCAACCCTTCTCCGAGGCATTAGCTTGTTGAGCCTAGTTTAACGTTGAAACGTCCCATTAGAGGTGGCACGCGTTGTGCGTGGAACGTTTTGTATGGAAAGCAAACCACCTTAAATAGGCACGTTGAAATTGGCTCATTGAAAAGGTACCTATTCTATGATACTAAGGTGTTATTCGCCTATTAGCTGCAATTTAAGATAAGTTATTTTTCCTATTATACAGTCAGCAGCAAAAGTGGCTACGTGGGTCAAGTGCTCAAAATGACCTACACAACACACGACTCTAATGTCAAGAGGATAAGGACTGTCTAGATAATTTTGAGCGTGTTATTTTGCGTTGCTACTTCTAATGCTAACTACGCCTGAGACGGGGAAACTGTTTATTCTATATTTTAAATATGCGCCATTTTACGCTGATATGCAATAAAGATTTATTTCACGAATATTCTTCAAACCATTGGGATAAATATTACATAAATATTTTTTGGGGACAATCTTACACAAATCGACCTAGTCCCAAACTAATCAAAGCTTGTAATATGGGAACTAGACGGCGATATACTCGTACATAATTATATAGATAAATAGATACTTAAATACATAGAAAACATCCATGACTCAGGAACCATTCGAACCCGGAACCTCCAGCTTCGTAGGCAGGGTCCCTACCAACTAGGCTACAGAGGTCGTCAACCCTTAACTATATAAAACTGTTGCTTTTTATTTGCATAATTTGTAGCGGCACATAATTTAATGGTATAAACACGAAACGTCCGGGCACTTAACTGCTAAATTATCTTTCTAATATAATAACCAGCTTTTTATCACCCGCGTTGGCCAAGCCAATCGTGTAATCCCACATTTCAAGTCCACTTTGCAACTTTTCCACCGCTCAGCGTTCTGGGATATCTCCTGAGCCGCTAACCTACTGTATATTGTGAAACAACAGTTTGTACTCTAAGTAGAAAATCGTCTCAACCGTGTCCCTTGAGGCGATGCTGGAGCTATCCGAGAAACACGTCTGTTCTGCGCTCAATCTAACCTGAGTTCCCGGGCTTATTCGCGGAACTTGATACTACACGGTGATTCTACCCGTGATCAGGAGATGCAAAATATTAATAAACAGCCAAAACAGCTTCAATGGATGATGTGTCATGCAATTAGATTTGTTTACTTAATTAAACTTAATGATAATGTTAACAATAATCTAGTAATTTTTTGAAGTTAAATAGGTACATACGTCAGTTCAGCGCTTTGGCGGGAACGTTTAATAGGTCTTACGTCAATAAACCTAACATCTACTTGTCATGCATTTTAAAATTGACAGTTTATTAGTATTTATCTAATAATTGGACCCGAGGGTTTTTAGCTTGGTTTATGAAATTGATTTTTGAAGTGAAAACTTCTTTAGCGGCGCTGAGCACTTTTTGGGATGGGGAAAAATTGTTAAATACGCGAAAGAGTTTTGTGACGTCAGATGTGAAGGAGGTCACTTTTTGCTGCCAGCCGATTCGACTTAATTCAAAACTGAACGCTATTCGTAAGAGTATAAAGCCGTTAAACACTTTTTGCAATAAATTTGTAATAATACCAACGCGTCCTTCACCGTTTTGCTATTGAGAAAATTCGAATAGTTCGAATTTGGGCGTTATTCCTAAAGAGATAAAGCTTAGAAAAATATTTACCAACGGCAAAAACAAATTGATATTTTGGTCGCCTGCTGGTCTGCGTCGGTCTGCTGTTCTTGCAAATTCGAATAGTTCGAATTTAGACGTTATTCCTAAAGAGATAAAGCTTTGAAAAATATTTGGCAATGGCAAAAACAAATTGGTATTGTGTTTGCCGCCGCCCGTCGGCGCGCCGACGGGTCCGTCCGCCTAAGTAATTGATAATTGTTTATAAATTTGCGTCAAATTCATTTTTAGGGTGACACCGTAAGATGTCACGTGACTTGATCGAAAAACTGTTACAATGTTATTGAGTTTTCACTTCTGCCGGCACTCCCGGAGTGCAACCCGGTCTTTTTTCAAAGAGATTTTAGTTTCTCGATTAAACTATCGTTCGGGTGACAATGACTTTTAATTCATAATTAATACCTAATTCAGTTTTGTTCGGGACAAAACAACGTGCATTTAGGGTAAGTAACTAAGAGTTAATCGTGTTTGGCATCAACTACTGAATTAGAAAAATTGGTTCCTTTATTGGAATTAAAAATCATCGTGTATACTGTTTAGTTAGCACTTTGAACAAAACAAACATTCAGAAGTATAGAAACCTTCAGGAGGATGACCGCAGTTACTATCTGAGCGCGTCTGCCGTTGATCCCAGTTGTGGCCTATACCAGCAGTTATTAAGCCGAGTAAGAGACTTGTGGACTGCTTGAGAACTTCTCTTCGAACAGTCAAGTCTAATCCCGATACGGTCAACACCTTTCTGCGATGGCACTGTTGGAGACTCTAACAATAGTTAAGTTGGTACTACCTATTTCATACAAACGTTCACTGTAGTTTTTAACTTGCTTTTACTACATAATTATAATTATCTGTGGCAGGAAGGCCCTTTACTTCTTCTTGTGCTAACCTCCATGGTCGCAATACATGGTTTCCAAGAAAATTGTGTTTTTACTGATGCTGCCCATCCCACAACTCATTATAATACGAATCAACGCAACACCTAGATAATCGACGTTTTCAACACGACGAATTATAGTCGCATTAGAAAAACGAACCACGTACGTCAATAACCCCTATACATTGGGTGTACATAAATACAACAGGGTCTAATCGGAAGCTATTTTGATCCCCAATCATTGGTTTTCATTCAATCCACTTGCGTTTCTAAGATACCCTGTATAACTGTCACTACCATGAGTCACGTCTGAAATTTAGGTTAAAAGACTTAGTTTCCATCATCAAAATTTCAATTACTCTGTCCCTTTGTTTCCACTCCATTTTTCCTCGTAAAACCGTCGCTGAAATAAATAAATTAAATCATAAAACACTTATTATTATTTCCACGACATTCCCTCGTTTCCTTGTGGTTCTCAATTTGAAATGTGTCGCGGAAACGCGGGAACGTGCTAGTAATCAGGGGTTCAATTCAAGACACACATCTTAAGTATAAATATTATCTCAATTCAATTTCAATAAAATAAAATAAATTACCTAACTGTTTATAAATTTCAATAAACAATTGGTACATTGTTTCTAATAAAGAACTTAGCAAAATCTCTTTTTTTCATATTCAGTACTTTACGAATGTAAAACATCTCTTAAAACAGTATTTAGGTCCCAGAGAAATCGTGTATTTTTGTAAAATAACGTACAAGAGCAAGCGAGAGAGAAACACAGACCCAGATATTGTTTTAGGGCTCACGGACTGTACCAAGTACCACCAACGACACAATTTTGGTTGAGATTATTAATGAGGCGGACTTTTTATAAAACATTAAGTAAGTAAGTAAAGTAAACTTCATTGGAATTGGAATTTTCTAACTAAGATAATACAGTTGCTTGTTGAATGGCCTGCTTTGATGCAATTCGGCCAATTCACATATCCTCAAGTATAACAATAACAATAAGTTTCTCAATTCTCTTATTTCGATTTGTTATTAGTATTAGTATGTTATGCTTGGTAGTTATAGGAATATAAATTTTATTTTATTTTCATAGAACTATGCTAAATATGTGATTAATCATTTACATTTAATAAATTAATTAATTTATTAATTCGTGAAACGAGACAAGGTCAACGATTAGTCAATGGAGCGTGTTGCTTTGTACCTATTAAACGCACTAAACTTCTAGTGCCGAGCTAACGCGTCAGATTGAGTAAGTGAAGCAAATTAAAATCAAATCGGAATGCGTCAGTGCGAAATCGTTCCCGCTTTTTAAGTACCATTCCCGTTAATGCTTTCAAACAGGGGAATTTAAAATAAAAAAATAAAAATAAAAATCATTTATTTCAGACTTCAGTGGACTCCATAGGTATTTTGAAATGAGACGTTTGAGACCATGAGGAAATTAGGTTTGGTTTTGTAGTTATATTTAACAGTCGGATGAAGAGTATAGATAGATACGTTTTTGGACAGGCAACGCAACATTTTCAACCCCCATTTAAACCCTGGTGCCGTTAAAGCTAGAATTGTTATTTCATCAAACCCTGATTGTATGTGCTCTTCACATCATCAAAAGGGAAATGCATTGCGTTTTGTATACCAAACTATGTCGCATAAATATTAAATGATCTATTTTCTAAATAAATTTTTGTATCAAGCAGTAACGCTGCTAACGAAATTATAATTCTAAATAGATTAAGATAGCTCAGTTGGTTAGTAGAGACAGGCCATGAATGCCTGTGGTCGCCGGTTCGAATGCGGCTCGGAGCATTCAAATTTTACATTTTTCCTTTAATTTATGATGTATTTTCTATATCATTTGATGTGGTTTAAGCCTGATAATCCGATACGAATACACCCGACCAATTTCGCATCTGATATTGACGGCTCACCACTAACAGGACGGCCAAGAGCTGAATTTAACGCCAATACTCTATCAATGAATATTCAAGTGAAATACTGCTCTATTCCCAGCATGTGTTAACTTTGTATATAACTGATATAGCTAGTGATATATTGAAATGCCAGCTACAAACTTGCTTCACGTTATTGGGACGCTCATGAAACGTTCGGCATGCCTTTCAGGATAACTCTGTGGACACAATAACGGGTACATTTCCTTGTACATGTTTTGGGGGCTGCCTTTGTCAGAAAGCTGATGATATTGCTTGCTACTAGAGCGTTCGTTGCCCTGTCTAATGCTCTATTGGAATTAGTAGGGCTGTTTCATGTGGACACGCTGGACAAAAGCACCATTTTTTTTCAGGTACTTGTTAGGTCCACAGTTTTATGTTTTTGATAGGAACCAACTCCTCCGTCGGCCATATTTAATTTTAATGCGGCCATTTTGAATTATAGTTAATTATTAATATCTCGAGTTCTAAGTCACTTAGAATCACAAACTTAAATATACCTACATATTGTTTATGCTAAGTATATGCTGAAGCGCATACTTACATATACATGTAACAATTTGTTCGAGCCCTCTGCCCCACTAAATAGGAATATACGTTTGTTAACTGATATGACATCGCTTGATCACCAAGTAATTATAAAATTGTACCTACTAGTTTAATTTATACTAATACTATAAAGAGGAAAAGTCTGTCAGATTGTAGTTTTGTATGTTTATAAGTTTGTATGTCTTGAGTAATCTCCGGAACCGCTTATCTGATTTCAAAAATTCTTTCTACTCTGAGTATAATTGGACTTTCTGGATGGTTAAAAACTATATTTTATCCGGCGGGTTTGCCTGCCTTGTTTGTACTAGGCGGGCGTAACCGCGCGAGCACCCAGTCTTATATATTTACTTACCCCGGGACCGCCGGCTTCGGAGGTAGTGACCACCTAGAACCAATTTTGCGTTAATAAATAACATTAGTTACCTACTAAGTAAATCTTTACTATAATGGTGAAATACGTAAAATGTCTCACTTAAGCGCCGAATCAAAAATAATCCGTATCTTAACACAGTAATGAACACAGTGTAGAAATCTGTCGCTTTATCACAATCAGACCCCGTATCATGGTCGGCCTTATCACGCGATAAGTGACAAGATAGGAGCATCGTCTCGTTCTATCGAACCGTGTCAGCCAGTGACGGACGCTCTATCTTGTCACTTATCGCGTGATAAGGCAGTCCATTGCTACGAGGTCAAGACAAAATTAGGTACAGTCAAGTGCAAAAAAAATCTGTCAAGAATCATTTGTTTGACGTTTACCTCAAACGCATAAATTCCTTGTAGCATGTTACCGATTCCCATATGAACTCAAGTATGCTAAGTTAGCTTCTTGCCTCTTTCGTTTATTTTTTACAAACAAATATGTTTAATCGCATTTTACCTCGATCGCCTATACTCTGATTATTAATCAGACAGAAAAAATGTAAACACTGGTGTTGCCGCTAACAAGAACCATTTGCAGCAATGAGGAGATTTATAATTTTCACAGTTAAACGAAACATACGTCCTATTTCAATAATATACACTCTAATTACAAAAAGAAAATTAATTTTGATAACTTATTTACCAAAATCCTCCATCATAATTATTTTAAAAGATAATTTTATGTGTAGAATATATTTTTAGCACTGGTATCACTGCTGCGATACACCGGGTGCATCTTTGGGTTGCTTACTATATTTTTTTTCTTAATGCAAATGGCAAATAATATCGGTAGCTGGATTTTTATTTTATTTGACGCCTGTCCTGTCACTCAGCTCACTCGGCTTCTAACAGCTTTATCCACTATATCAGTGTTTCTAAACCTGTGATCAGTGGACCCCGGGGGGTCCGCGAGTACCTATAGTTATGTACGGGGGTTCGCAGCAGTCTCACCCATAGACCATTTCACAATAATAAATAAATGCCACAAAAAGTCTTGCCTGTTTTTATTACTAATCCTTGGTTGGATACATTGATTTAATCCTCTCATAGACCGAACCCTTAATCCGCTGACATAAGAGCGATGGGACCAATTTATGAGAAAAGGTGTAGCCACCCATATTTTTACTCTTGAATACGTACCTACTTAGTAATTATATTAATAAAAGTTTTTTTTGTTCAAAATGGGATTGCGTTTGGCTTTCGTCGAACCTGAATAAAAAACAGTGTAACCTGACTACAATTATTTTTAAATCCTACTTGTTTTTAAACTCTTCAAATAGCCCGAGTTCAAAACTCAAATTACATTTTGAACAATAATATCCTCTACGTAGACGCAAGCCAAATTACCTCACAAACCGCAGCAAGTGAAAAAAAAGATGGCGGGTATCCTCGACACCAAATTGCAGACAATATTTCACCTGGCGTAGCATCTGGCCACACCAAATGAAACACATTTAGAGTCTCAGGGCGATATTAAAAACCTGCGAGCTTGTGTTATACCAACGACAAACACATTAAGGAATACTGACATTATTATGTGAAGATTACTGTTGTAAATGGCAACACTGACCGAACCAGCGATTTTCAATTAGGTACATGAAATAGGTAATTGATTCTGGCGCATGTTTCTCCATGCGTAACATTAGTTGCCGTTGGCTGTTTGTGTTTTCAAAATAGTATTTTATTGAATTTGTAAATTAAGTGTGGTTGTAAATAAGTCCGGATAAGTGGTCATTGACCAGTTTTAGCTCGGGATATATATCGAACGGTAGTAAATTTATTACAAACCATTTTTTTTTTTCTGCACTTTATTAAATATTTACGTTGATTCATCAAATGGACTATACTTTTATAGGTAACATAGAGATGTATAAAGTTTGCCTCTTTCCTCCGGATATTGCCAAAGTTAAGGGCTGTTGAGGGCTATTAAAGTTAACGTCAAATGTTTGGTTGGACTCGTAATCCGCGTGCGTTCAATCAGAGGCGTAATGCTCTTATATAATTTTACAAGAATTAAGAACAGAGTCACCCTAAATGAATTAAACACTTGAATGTTGAACTTGAGAAACAATACAATGAAAAGAAAGGAAGGCCTGCCGTTGCACCCATTTTAGATATGTTTTATATTCCTATTGACTAGTGGTCTCCTCGAAATGTTGTTGTTTCATTAGCGCATTCAAGTTTATATTAATGCTTTAAATTAACGGTCGATTAGTTATCACACTGCGGAGAAGTATGCTTCGGACCCTATAAGACACTCCGAATACGGCTAAGAAACTTTTTAGACTGGCCCTAAAGATGTAATACCAAATCAAT
Organism: Epinotia ramella; assembly: GCA_947578815.1. Classification (NCBI taxonomy): domain Eukaryota; kingdom Metazoa; phylum Arthropoda; class Insecta; order Lepidoptera; family Tortricidae; genus Epinotia; species Epinotia ramella. Next base: position 7,936,082 of record OX388211.1, on the reverse strand, counting down.
ACTCTACTACGCTCAAAACAGTTTTTTTCCATTAAATAGTTTTTTTTTAAATACATGAGCTAAAAGTCTTTACACGTTCCAAGAAAATTCTAATTTAACACGACATTTGGTGAAAAAAAAAATTACTATTTTATCTTTTAAATCAATCTGCATTATATATTGTCATGTTTATAATCTGCTGGGTTGGAACCAGGCTTTATTGTAAAAGAAATCGTTGAAAAAGCTATTAAATATAACGCCACTAACTCTTCCGGTCATTGTCGAGCGAATGTCCCGTTGTTAAAGATATTAATGTGCGCAATATTTCTCTCAAATGACTTGTTGAATGAATTTTTAGGATTGTAGGAGTTGTGATGTAAATCTCTCATTACTTATGGATATTAATTTAAACTTCACATGTAAACGTATTTTGTTATTGTGTCAAGTAAAATGTTTCATAATTCACTAACTATCGTTAGATGTGTCAAATTTTAATTTTGCAAACATGTTTTTCTCGATATATGTTAATAATGTCACAAGTATTGGACTATCAGGACACATAACTTTATACGCGGATGATACTTGTCTTTTTTATTTCGGCCGCAACCTGGAAGATCTTATCCACCAAGCACAAAATGATCTTAATCTCTTTAACCACTGGTGTCAGTGCAATCTACTTACTATTAATACAAAGAAAACAGCATACATGTTATTTAAAGCTAAAAATAAAATTGTCCCTTTACAATCAGTAGCCAACAACTAAATCTTTTAGATGACAAATTAAGCTGGAAAGATCATATTCAACATATACCAAAGTTGTTGTCACTTGTCCTCAGTAACAGGTATACTACGTAGAATTACGTCATGCATCCCTCGCTAAGCTCGTTTGACAATATATAACTCATTAAGTAATAAAATCACATTTAGATTATTTGATCGACATATGGGGAGGGGAGTGCCGCCAAAACAAACCTGCAAACATTACAAAGATCTCAAAATAAATCAATAAAGGCACTATTTGAATATGATTATAGAATTAACACTACCATATAAGAAAGTAGAACTATTTAACCTAAGACAACTATACAACTACTCAACATGCATTTTCGTAAGAAAGATCCTAACCAGTAAAATACATTCAGACATCTATTTCACGCAACGAAAATTCAAACACTGTTTAAGAAATACAAATAAGTTAGAACTGCGAAAAAATAGAACAGGTGACGGTAAAAGTAGCATTATGTATGACCCGCCCGGATTTATAATGAGTTACCAAATAATGTGAAAGATTGTGAGTCTTTAAAGGTATTTAAAACTTAATTGAAACAACACATATAACAAATCTCTAACGATCATGCTAAAATGTTTAATTTTAATACATTTTAATATGTAAGTTCATTTTAAGTGAACTGTAGTGTTCTTATGAGGAAACCTATGTATAATATACTCGTAGATGGTAACAATAATTTTATACAATGAAGTTGATCTAATGATGGATTCACAAGGCGGAACTCTACAATAACAGTAAGGCTTCTACTAAAAATGTAATTTAATCTTGGCGCGTCATTTTTGGATTAGCTTGAAAATGCAACGTCAATCGAACGAGGGAGCGAAGCGAACAAAGTTCTATGCTTCAGCTTGGGCCGAAAATCGTTTGTATTTTTAGATGTCCGAATGTCCCGCTTTCCCGCTGTTTTCTTCTACAGGTCCCATTACTTAACCGATTTTCGTGAAATTTTGAGAGTGGGTTCGGTAATTATATAGTGTTTATTAGTCGAGACAGTTTTTTGCACGTTATCCACGTTATACACCTGACCCCGATCACCCAGGGGAACCTAGCGGCAATTATTTTATATTCAACTAGGAAAATTTATAATGTTCGGTTATGGACCTTCGCCGGACGCTACCACGTCACGCTCGCTTCGCTCGCTCGGCTCGCGCGCTGTAGGGTCGCAGTTCACCTAACACTCTTCCTCGCTTCGCTCGTTGTAATTTTATACACTTACCAAAATATCACACACAGTAACAGTAGGTAGGTATAATATTTTACAAAATCGGTTCTGGCGCTTTGCCCTCGCTTCGCTCGCTCGGCTCGCGCGCTGTATGGTCTAAGATAATTAAAATGAAATGGACAACAGGGTTTTTTGATATTAGAAAAACAATGTTTTTTTGAAAATAGACAGGCTCGCGAGTTCTACAGCTCACAGACCCATTATTAATTAACAGTAAGGTCTGTACAAAAAAATAAATTAGTTCCTGATGCGTCATATTTGTATTAGCTTAAAAATGCAACAATGTGTCTCGATCACACGATGGCAAGTTTAGTGTCCTCTATAGGACAGATATATTATTTAAAGATTTTTTATTGAACATAAAAAAAAACATAATACAAAAGCTTTATGTGTAAAGAAGTTATTATAATTTAAAAAAAACAACGGGTTGCACTCCGGGAGTGCCGGCAGAAGTGAAAACTTGAATATTAACGTTGTGCATTTTTGATATTTTGGAACGGTTAGGGAATAATTTTGCACGAATTGCTTTGATTATCATACAATATTCATTTATTGCGCTTTGGTACACAAACATGACAATTTATATTACAATAAAAATTTAACACTTCAGAACTTGTAAATGCAATTAACATATAATTATTTTGTATGCTCATTGACATTGATATGTATATATTTTATGTAACTTAATTATTTGTTTCTAATGTACTCTTTTACTTGTTAAAGTGTTGTATATTTGATATTAAATACCTAAAGCATTTTATATTCACGAAATACAATTTACATTTACGAAATACACATTGAAGTGTTTCCTGTATTTTCAGTAATGGTGGCACAAAAACACGTGCGAACGGATAAAGACCCAACAATTTCAATAATAAACAAGCAGCGGAAGCGTTGAATGCGAATTTAAAATCAATTTATTAAATTCCAGGTCACAACCTGCAACCTGTTTCAATATTCGACGCGAGTCGGTATTTGCATGCATGTCATGAACATTGATTGCGGGTACAATGTAATTCCCTGCTTCGGTTTGGATCATCTATTTCATATCACAATCGCTTAGTGTAGAAAGGAGCGTGCGAAACAAATTGAAATGTGATTAGGGCCGGATATAGGCAAAAAACCAAAAAGAAAACAAAAAAAAAAACTTTATACATATAACTACAAGCTTCTGCCCGCGACTCCGTCCGCTTGGAACTCGTTTATATCGTAGCTCCATACAAAATCTCACCCCCCACGATTTCTGGGATAAAAACTATCCTATGTCCTTCCCCAGGACTCAAAGTATCTCTGTACCAAATTTCATCCAAATCGGTTCAGCGGTTCAAGCGTGAAGAGGTAACAGACAGACAGACAGACAGACACACTTTCGCATTTATAATATTAGTATGGATGGATCGGACCTGCAGATAAAATTTCAGGAAAGTTTTCATCTATTTTTGACAAGTTTTGAATCGTATCTCCTACGTTTGCACTACAGATAGAGTTATAAGTCAAACGGCTATCGGTTCTTCTATCTTTTATCTCCATTTTTGTTTACCGGATTTTGAAAGAAATGAATACTTCATTTTGTATAATTTTTTAAACATGGTCTAAAAAAACACTTATTTCGTATCTGTATTGACGTGAAAGATCTAACATATACGAAATCGTTCGGTTCGTCTATGACGTCTTAAACACGCGTCTAGGGTTTTCATTTTAAACTGACTAAGAGCCTATGGCCAGAAAACCAGTTTTTTGGCCTAAAATTGTTCAACTTTGATGATCTCGAAAACAATGAACTTTGAAATAAATATGGGATACTATATTGCTTAAAGCCGTAATATAATACTATACGTACTATAATATAATAAGCTATAAAAAACATTAGAAAACTAAGGGATTCAGATCGAAGGTCATTAGCGTATGGTTTTTTAAAGCTGAAATGGAGAAGTTCGTTCGTTTCGCTCGCTGGCATGCCCAGCTGTCCATCATCTTCACTCAATAACCCGGTTTATTTAGATTCCATCAACCAGCAATAATCTATTTTCACCCTGGCGGTTGTTATCTCTGGGTGTGTCCCATTCTACGAGGACACAGGCAGGGACAGCGTCGGCACCAAAGAAAATATGTCGGCACGGTCTACCCATTGCATTTCATTAAATAGTTAGTCGAAAGGGTCAAAATAATGTAAGCTACGCGACATTTACACAACAACTTATTTAATGCAGTCAGACACAAACACACACACGCACGCGCAAACACACCCACACACACACACGCACACGCACACACACACACACACACACACACACACTCACACACACACACACACACACACACACACACGCACACGCACACGCACACACATAAACAACTACCGGCTGGTACGAACCATTACTGAATAAGATATGATAATGATATTTAGCTCGTCATATCAGCCGAAAGACGTCCACTGTTTGGACATAGGCCTAGTTATATATACAATTGCTTTTGTTTACTTACTTTTCTAGTTGCTTAAGTAGTACCTAGTATAATTTATCATGTAACATCCTGATAACCTAAGGAAGAGCGGTGTCTCCCAACACAGGCAATATTTTGCTTACCGGGCGGCACCATCCCCTAGACTATAAACACGTGCTGTATTTTACGAAATAAATAATTTTAATTTTTTTTTTTTTTGAAAGGGCATCCATGTGCTGGCTTTGTGGTACTTCGGTACTTTAGTACTTGACTCCACACACGTCTTCGAAAGGTCATATCTCTGAAATGTAATATTGTAGAGCTTTGTAAATGATGTAGGGGGTAACCGATTTAAAAGAAATCTTTCACCCGGGATACATTTACGCACACACTTAGATATAGGTAATATTTTATTCCGCGCCTGGATTTTGTGTAATACCGAACCATTATCAAAACGTTTGGTAATTACACTATCTACTAGCATTGGCCAACGCCTTCGTCCGGGTGAGCTCCGGTATCCATTTTCAGCTCTTTCTCTTCCTCTCTCTTTCCTTTGAGATTATGATTTTCGAGATAAAAAATATGTTTCGGAAATAGTCTATAATTATTTGTAAACCAAAGTAATTTTTTGCGTAGTTGAGTAACGAACACCTGAAACTTATAATATTAGGATAGTCGGATTGCCAAGAATCATAATGGGGTGTAGTAGACACTAAATAAAATAATCAATAATGAGTAAGTATATGTATTTTCTTAACAAATAATTAAGAATGTAGTAAAATGGACAAAAAAGCAATGCAGGAGCTATAATAAGTTAGTTAAGTTACAAGTCTCCAAAATTTTAAGAGGGGGTATGTTCTGTCCTTTTTTTGCAATTGTCAAACAACGATTGTCATTTACTGTGACGCTCGAGGATCGTGACGTCACGATCTGCTAGGGGTTTTTCTCTCTCTAACAAGCAACATTAAATCGGTTGTAGCTTCGTAATTTTTTGGAATAATTAAATGGGACTTTCGGGTCTATATCGGATGGCATAAATTTTCTTTGTTCTATTTTCTTGTCGCAAAACAACTTATCGCCTACAAACGTTTGGCCTAATAAATGTTGTATGTAATATTTTTTCGCCGAAATCGTTATGAATAATAGCGATTGTTCTAATTATTGTTGTACATAAGAACACTACATGTGCATAACTCTAAAAATTCCTAATATTAGATGTACTAATACTGTTTGGACTACCGTTCTTAATTCCTAAACATATCCTGCATAACATTATTTCATTATTCTTATATATATGTAATGTATTAGGTATTAAAAATGTGTTTGGTTCTGGCGCTTCGCCGGCCGCTGCACCCGCCCGCATGCTCGCTTCGCTCGGTCGCGGTTTTTCCTAAAACTCCTCCTCGCTTCGTTAGTCGTCGTGCCTACACCGACCTGCCTTAGAGTCACATACACTTGGATCCGCTGTCTCTAAATGTTTTTCCTAAAACTCCTCCTCGCTTCGTTAGTCGTCGTGCCTACACCGACCTGCCTTAGAGTCACATACACTTGGATCCGCTGTCTCTAAATGTTTTTCCTAAAACTCCTCCTCGCTTCGTTAGTCGTCGTGCCTACACCGACCTGCCTTAGAGTCACATACACTTGGATCCGCTGTCTCTAAATGTTTTTCCTAAAACTCCTCCTCGCTTCGTTAGTCGTCGTGCCTACACCGACCTGCCTTAGAGTCACATACACTTGGATCCGCTGTCTCTAAATGTTTTTCCTAAAACTCCTCCTCGCTTCGTTAGTCGTCGTGCCTACACCGACCTGCCTTAGAGTCACATACACTTGGATCCGCTGTCTCTAAATGTTTTTCCTAAAACTCCTCCTCGCTTCGTTAGTCGTCGTGCCTACACCGACCTGCCTTAGAGTCACATACACTTGGATCCGCTGTCTCTAAATGTTTTTCCTAAAACTCCTCCTCGCTTCGTTAGTCGTCGTGCCTACACCGACCTGCCTTAGAGTCACATACACTTGGATCCGCTGTCTCTAAATGTTTTATTAATATGTTCAATAAATGATTTTGATTAAATGATTGAAAACACAAAATATCATCACCATCATCATCATATCAGACCTACACTGCTGGACAAAGGCCTCCCCCAAAGAGTGCCACAATACCGCATACAGCGAACACCCGCGACTTTTACCAGGCACCACAAAATGTGTGTTTTTATTCAATCGCAGTTCATAAAAGATTGACACCATTTACTTATTTTAGTACTTAAATATTTTAGGAATTGCAATTGTAGTAATACCAATATTAGGCCACACATGTTTTATGCCATAATATAATAATAGGCTTTATAAGTTTGTGCCATTTAGATTTTCGAGTATTTAGTGTTAGGAGCATTAAAAATTAGGACCATCAACAATTATGCAAAAAAAACCAATGGTATGTAAAATATGCCATTCAACGTTATGCCAAAAATGTTCGGCCAAAAGATTTTAGGACAATCAATATTAGGCCACATAAAGGGCACCCGGGATTTGAGTCATTAAGCTTTTGCCTTCTTTCTTTTGAAGTATTAATAAATGTTGAGTCTACACCCCTATTCAAGAGATGTGATATCAATGTATTAGATGTGATATTTGATGCGAAAATAAGATCTCAGATTCGGGCCCATAATCCTTTGACGTAGGCACGGGGTACCTACGGCCTGCTCCTTCCGAAGTAAACATACCTACATACATAAAATAAGGCTTGCGTTCCATTTTCGTTATTTACGGTTAAAGTAAATAATAAATTACTATGATAACTAAAAAACTATCAAATACAGAAGTCATTTCACAGAATACCAGTGTTTTGTTCAATTATTGCGAGCAAAGCTACGCACTGAGTTGGAGCCTTATTGTCTTGCTGCAATGCACACAGTTTGTTTCTGTGCATAAAACTGATTGTTTTATGTTATTTTAATGTTCTTTTGGGTTTTGTTTTTTGTTGTCATTTTTTTCTTTTTGTACCTTGTGTGTATGTCGCAAAAAAATAAATGATTTATCAATCTATCTATCTATATTTTTATTTAATATATAGAAGGGTAAAGCTACTGAGTAAAAGCAGGAAAAAAAGAAGCGATCTTATATCGTATGCTTTCAAGGGTTATTTGGACGTCAGCATAATAATGTGTGAAAAAACTAGTGTACGAGTATGTCTATTTTTTGTTCTGGAACTAGGTACTAGTGTTCAATTAAATGTAAGTACTTAAGGCAACTGGTATCCTAAAAAATGTGTCTCACGTTACGTTTCGAACGCACATTAGGACGTCAAATCAGAACTTGTTTCAAAACCTTCAGGAGCTCTTCTTCAGAATGAATGACTAACGATATTTTAAATTCAATCAATGTATTCTGACAGGATCTGATATATTACGTATGTACCCATTTCCTGGCGGGTATGGTGCCACTCCAATCAATCATCAATATCATTTAATCAATAACATCAATTATCAATCAACAATACAGTCATATGATTAAGCATCGTCCATAGCAGTATCTTCACGATGGTTTTAATGAAAACTTCAGCATATATTTAATTTCTACGTAGTGCAATTTCATTTGAAGCATACGGCAGGTCGTGGTTAAAAATAAAAGGCAACGTGGTCAACCTAGGATATTACATCATGCAACCAGAGGCGTGACGTGTATTCATAGGACTTGAATAGGTGTGATGTCAAAGTGACAGTTTATGTTAAGCGCGCTTTTGTGGGTTTTGGTGTAGTGCGAAGATGGCACATGGTTATATACAAGTTTTAAGGATTAAACCATATTCCAAAGTTAATACTTGAGTTTTAGTGAATACGACAATATTTAAAAGTGGCGACGAGGTAAACAAACTAGTTATAAACAATGATTGGGGCGATTGAGAATTACCGTCCGGGTCAAGATTTTATGGCGTACATAGAACGCATGGAACAATTTTTCATCGTTAACGATATAAAGGACGATACCAAACAAGTGGCATTATTTATCACTCTAATAGGACCAGAATGCTATGGAGTACTGAAGAATATATTGTCTCCAGAAATACCAAAAGACAAAAAGTACGTGGAGCTCGTGAAAACGCTTAGTAATCATTATGTAGAAAAACAATCCATAATTGCGGCGAGATATGAATTCTACAAATGTCAGCAAAAATCTGACCAAACGATAAATGAATTCGTAGTCGAAATCAAAAGAAAAGATGCTCTGTGCGATTTTCAGTCATTTATAAACGAGGCATTGAGAGACAAACTAGTGTGTGGCCTAAAAGAACAAAGTATCATTAGCAGACTTTTAACGGAGGACAAGTTACCGTTTGAAAAAGCCATCAGATTAGCCACATCTTTGGAGAGTGCAGCAAAAGACACAAAAAATATACAACCAGAGCCGGAGACCAACATACAAGTGGTAAATCAGAAAGGAAGAGGACAGAATAGAAATCAGGCTACAATGAAACAAGGATATAACAACAATGCAGGAAGATTATATAACAACAATGCAGGAAGATTGGAATGCAGGTGCTGTGGTGGGTCGCATCTCACAGACAGGTGTTTCAAGAAAGATTGTGTCTGCTTCATTTGCAAGAAACAAGGACATTTGGCACACAAATGTCGATTTAGAAATATCAAAAATATGGAGCAGAGTACGATGGGAGCTAAACACCAACAGGAGGAGAAAAATTACCTGTCGGAAGAGGACATATTACTTGGCAGCATTCGGAATGTGTCAGAATCAGATAATGCGGAAATTCCATTGTGACTAGGAAATAGAGTAATTCATATGCAGATTGATACCGGAGCCTGTAAGTCAGTGATTCACAAAAGAGACTATGAAACTTATTTTTCGAAATATGAATTAAGAAAATGCTATGTCAAATTAAAATCTGTTTCAGGAGAAGTGTTATCGGTGATAGGAGCCATACAGGTACAGCCAAAGAATATTAAAAAGGACTTGTATCTTATAGTTATTGAAAGTGACCACCATTTTAATCCCTTAATTGGTAGAAATTGGTTAAACTTGTTATTTCCAAGGTGGCAAAAAAAGTTCAAGATTGATAATGATAAGGTATGTTATATGCAAGGGCAAGGGATATCACTTGAAAAAAGTAAGTTGATTGAATGTGTAAAAAAGAATTATAAAGAAGTGTTTTGTAAAGATAGGTCTTCCCATATTGTAAACATGCAGGCTACCTTGCAGCTCAAGGATGGATCAACACCTATTTTTCATAAGGCATATTCCATTCCTTATGCAAAAAATGTGGAAGTTGAAAAGGAATTACTAAACTTAGAGAAGGCCGGTATTATTAAAAGAGTGACACATAGTGATTGGGCTAGCCCTATAGTTGTGGTGCACAAAAAGGATAAAAAAATTAGGTTATGCGTAGACTATAAAGTTACATTAAATAAAATGTTAGATACAGAACATTATCCTTTACCATTGCCGGAAGATATATTCGCAGAGTTGGCTGGGGCTAAAACATTTTGTGTTCTAGATCTCAGTGGTGCATACCAACAGCTTTTATTAGATGAAAAGTCTCAAGAATACATGACTATAAATACTCATTTGGGATTATTTAGACCAACTCGTTTACAATTTGGTGTGTCATCAGGTCCGTCTGTGTTTCAAAGTGTTATGGATCGGATATTACAGGGGGTGAATAATGTAAAGACATACATAGACGACTTGATCATAACAGGCTCCAATTTAGAAGATTGCTATAAAAATTTAGAAAATGTATTAGAAAAACTATCACAGTATAAAGTTAAAGTTAATTTGGACAAATGCCAGTTTTTTCACAGTGAAATTAAATTTTTAGGGCATTTAGTGTGCGAAAAAGGAATAAAGCCACTGCCAGACAAAGTAGACGCAATAGCAAATGCCCCAGCGCCGTCTTCAGTCACACAGCTACAGGCATATTTAGGGCTTTTAAATTATTATGGAAAATTTCTACCTAGGCTTTCAGAGACATTGGCACCACTGCATAACTTATTAAGAAAAGTTTCATAAATTTTTGTATGGTAGAAAATTTGTTATTGTGACAGACCATCAGCCCCTAAAGTTTATATTGGATCCATTAAAAAAAAATCCAGTGACAGCCAATTCAAGGTTACAGAGATGGGCTTTGACACTGTCAGGTTACACATACAAAATAATTTATAGAAAAGGGACATTATTGGGAAATGCTGATGCTCTGTCACGATTACCATTACCGGAAAAAGTGGAGGTGGCTGGTTGCATAAATTATTTTAATCTTAAAGATGATGTGCCCATTGATTTTGAGGAAGTGGCTAGATACACACAAAAAGATATAATATTAAGTAAAGTGTACGAGTATGTTTTGTCAGGTTGGCCAAACTCAATTAATGATAAAAATATAAAACCATATTTTAATAAAAGAGCTGAACTGGGTACTGAGCAAAAATGTGTATTGTGGGGTAACAGGGTTATTATCCCTAGCTTGTTACGAGTACGAGTTAAAGTGTTAAGCTTATTTCATGAGTCTCACCAGGGAATTGTACAATCAAAAATGTTAATGCGAGGATATTGCTGGTGGCCCAACATGAATGAAGATATTGAGAGAGTAGTTAGTAGTTGTGATATATGTCAGTCATCTAGAAATTTTACTAAAACAAGCCAGCCAGTAAATTGGAAACATTGTGTGAATGTTTTTGAGAGAGTTCATGTAGATTTTTTTATGAAAGACTCAGTGACTTATTTGTTAATAGTTGATTCGACATCCAAGTGGCTTGATATACACATAATGCAAGGTGGTACTTCAGCCTCACAGGTGATAGAAAAATTGTGTAAAACATTTGCAGTTATTGGTATTCCTGTATATTTAGTGAGTGATAATGGACCACCTTTTTCCTCTGAAAATTTCATACAGTTTTTAAAAAAGAATGGATGTGTGCCTTTAAAGAGTCCTCCATATCATCCCGAGTCAAACGGAATGGCCGAAAGGAGTGTACAGACTGTCAAACAAGCACTAAGCAGATTGCTTATTGATCATGACCCTAAGTATTCTAAAGAACTTTTATTACAGAACTTTTTATTTACATATAGAAACAGTCGAAACTCTACTGGCATGTCTCCAAATGAAATGCTGTTTAAATACAAACCGAGAACTCGTTTTGAACTATTAAAGCCGTCCAATGCCTTGTCTAAGAAAGTACTAAAAGATAATAGAGTAGAAAATAACATTATGATCTTTAAAGAAGGAGCCAGTGTGGTGTAAAAATTTAAAAATTGGTAAAGGATGGTCCAAAGCCACTGTTGTAAAATGTTTGAGTCCACTTAGATATTTAATTCAGACTAATGGGATTCAAAAATATTATCATGTTTCTGATCTGAGAGTTGAGACCATGTATAGATCTATCTCAGATCCCAGCTATAAATAAGCCCGGTCCGCCGGAAGTGATCACACCTCCTGCCCCTGTCGTTGTCACACAGCCCCAACCAATAGAAGTAGACTTTAATGAGGGAAGTGTAGAGAACGGTGAGGGCACTGAGGATAGACCACCACCAATATTAGAGGAGGCTCTTGAGATTCCTGATTATACACCGACATCTCCGGTGACGAGAGTAGAACCTAGACGGTCAACAAGAATCAGGAGAGCTCCTCAACGATTAGATTTATAATAAATCTCCATAGGTTAGACATTCTTAGATTTAGTTTTTTTTTATGTTTATTAGGATAGTCACAAGCCTTTTAAAAAGGGGACGAATGACGTGTATTCATAGGACTTGAATAGGTGTGATGTCAAAGTGACAGTTTATGTTAAGCGCGCTTTTGTGGGTTTTGGTGTAGTGCGAAGATGGCACATGGTTATATATAAGTTTTAAGGATTAAACCATATTCCAAAGTTAATACTTGAGTTTTAGTGAATACGACAATATTTAAAAAGGCGATGCAACTAGTTGCGGCCCAAAGAGTTTGGACATTTCGAGAAGCAACGGGTTTTTGTAATGTTATATAAAGGGCTGCCACCATGGATCAATTTCTGGTCGAAACAGAATGGATTAGGCCCGCAACAAACCTACAATAATAGTAGATTTTTTCATGTCTCTAAAGTGTATACTGGTATTATATGTAAACAATAAATTTACATCAAAATGCCCTGCAACACTGTTGGTGTGTTGCACCCTTTATAGTAGTAGGTCTCGCTAGCTTAAGCCCCTTACCGGTGGATGTAATCATGGAAAAATTGGAAAGGCTCAAACCCTCCGTCGAAACATAGATCAATTTTCAGTACGGGGTATTTGACCACATATCGTATTTGTAAGATAATCTTATATATTAACCCAACAAAACTGACTGATTTAAGGCGCCGTAGGTTCAGCGAAGTTAAGCGAACAGAGTTTTTGAAACAATATAATGCGTCTCTTTATAATAATATGGTTTCAAAAAAATACGAATAGTAATCTTGAGGCTTTTCTGCAGAGAAATCAGTGCTTCGAAACATGATTAAGCAAATTTCGCTCGATAGAAAATAATCACGAACATAGGTCTAAAAGACACAAAAATACACTTAAAATATTCGTAACAAATTATGCACAAAAGCTATAAATATTAAAATCGCTTCTAAAAATCGGCAATATTATGTTTGAGAGAAATCAGTGTTTACATTTTTATTTATTTAAACGGCCAAAAAATTAAAATTAAAAAGCATGATAACCGCGCTTCCGAGCACGCACTTCCATCTCGCTTACGCTTATGCTCAGTGAGAGGGAGAGAAGACCATGAACCTACGGCGCCTTAAGATTGTGTTAAGAAAACAGGAGAAACGGGAGTTGTAAGTAGTCATGCTGTTTATTTGTAATTTAAATCTAGACACGGTATTCTTTATTCTTGTAATTGGTTGTTCTGTACCATTACGTAGTTTTAAAAGGACACTGATTAAATTATTACAATTTTAGAACAGAAAAAAAAACCTGTGATAATTTTAATAGGGACTACCTACCTACTTAAATAAAACGGTAACCTCAGAAGTAGACAAATGTCCCATTTCAGGCCTTATTTAAGTAAACTAGATCTAACCCTTTTGTTTCGTCTTGTAGGTACCTATATGGTTTTAGCGAGAAGCTTCTCAACGATATATCCGGAGGGATTATCTAAATAATATACGTTTATAATTGAGGGAAACAAGTCACGTTAGTCATTTTTTAGGGTTCCGTAGACAACAAGGAACCCTTATAGTTTCGCCATGTCCGTCCGTCTGTTTGTCTGTCTGTCTGTCTGTCCGTCTTCGGCTTAGCTCAGTAACCATTACAACTAGAATACTGTAATTCGGCATGGATATATAAATCAATCACGCCAACAAAACACTACAATAAAATCTTTAAAAAAAATTTTTTTTAGGGTACCTCCCTACACCTAAAGCAGGGATGTATTTTTTTTTCTCGTTAAATCCATGGTGTGAGGTATCGTTGGATAGCTCGTTCAAAACTATTATGGGCTTTTTATACCCATTTTTGAAATCAGTGATTCGTTTGCGAGATATTGGGCTTTAAAGCCCTAATTTTTGTTCGAGTCATGTGTCCCCCCCCCCCCCCCTGCCGGCTAAATGGCTACTACTGGGGATGTGAAAAAAATCGTGATAGTAGTTACATATAATGAATTTAAAAGGAAAACTATCACGGACAAGAAGGCATCAGTAGTTACCGAGTAATAGTCGACTTACTTAATGTGTACTTGGACAGGCCAATTGCACAAATTCGGCCGAAGCAACCGCACCGCACGTCGATGTAACTAAGAAAAGCAACTACGGAACCCTACACTGCGCGTGGCCCAACACGCACTTGCCCAGTTTTTGCTTATAATAAAAAAAAAAACGATCGGGTTGCAGTCCGGGAGTGTCGGGAGAAGTGAAAACTCAATGACATTGTACCAGTTTTTCGATCAGGTCACGTGTCCGACTTACGCATTTTCAATCTGTCGAACCTTAACGGTCACGTGACCTGTGGCGAGTTTAACAATTTTCCCCCATCACAAAAAGTGCACAGCGGCAGCGCCGCTAAAGAAGTTTTCACTTCAAAAACCTTGAAACTGGAATCCAGAAACCATTTTATTCTCGCCGGAGTAACGTGTGTAAAATATTGCTAAATCGCACGTAAATTACATATTTTACTACCAAGACGTTACCACTACAAACATGTAACTCGTGTGATACTCACTAGGTGCTGTCAATTTTACGGTTCATTACTTTCAACAGCTGGAAGCGATTGTATGTGTTTATTTGAGTTTATTAATAACTAGTCATACCGACGGCTCCAGCCCACCCGCGTTATTACGAATACTCCCAGTTGGAACCGTGGACTATAATATAGCCTATTTTACCCCCGAGGTTTAATCTACATAATACTGATGACATCATTTTTGAAACTAGATGAATAGTTCCGGAGATCTCCACTTAGATAATAATAATAATAATATACGCCAGGCAGTGCTCGTTGATATAACCATCCCCCATGACGAGAACCTCTTGAAGGCCGAAAAGAACAAAGCCAGCAAGTACCTAGACCTGGCTCACGAGGTAACCGCCATGTGGGATGTTGATTCGACGATCATCGTCCCGATAGTCGTTTCGGCGAACGGCTTAATAGCGAAGAGTCTCGACCATCACCTCAAGAGACTCTCGCTAGATGGCTGGATCAAGGGTCAGATACAGAAGGCGGTACTCCTGGATACTGCGCGGATAGTCAGGAGGTTCCTGTCTCTGTCGCCCTGACCGCCGGCAGCTTAGGCCCCGCCTCGCTGGCGGCGGTACCCTAGATTAGGTTTTTATAATGATTTATGTTTTGTATGTATAGTTTTATATTTTACTTTTTATATATGTATTGTAAAAACCTAGTCTAAGAAGAAAATTGAATAAAGGAGATAATAATAATAGCTTTTATTCGTGCATTTAAAGGACAATTACAATCATTCAAAAAGTAATCTTTAAAACACACCTATTATACATACTACTGTATACACAATAATTTTATCTAGTGTCTTCATTTACTTATTATTATGGTTATTTCTTGCATATCTTTTTTTTTAACTTAGGACGTGTGCATGGCGCTTTGCAACAACCAACCTTTCCCATAATTTTCTATCTTGAGCTGATCTCCACCAATATCTGTCAAAACTCTTCAAATCGTCTCTCCATCTAAGTTTAGGTCTTCCTTTGCCTCTGGTCTTGTCTCTTGGGTGCCACTCTGTGACAATTTTTGCCCACCTGTCACTTGCCATCCTGCACACGTGTCCTGCCCATGCCCATTTAGCTTTTTTAACAGAATGAATAACGTCTTCCACGCCTGGTTTGTTTCTAATACTAGTGTTGGTTACTCTATCTTTTCTTGTAATTTTCAACATTGATCTTTCCATTGCCCTTTGAGATATCGTAAGCTTTTCCATCTGTTTCTTAGTTAGGCTCCATGTTTGTGCACCGTATGTTAATGATGGTAGAATGGCAGTGTTAAAGGTAGCTCTTTTAATTTTAAGGGAAAGGTCGCTCTTGAATATAAACTTCAGTGCCCAGTATTTTTTCCAGGCTTTGCTTATCCTGTGTTCCACCTCCTTGTCCTGGGTATTATTAAAAGAAACCATTTGCCCAAGGTAAATGAATTCTTCGACGTATTCAATTGCATTTTGTTCGAGCATGATAGTTACTACATCCGCATTTGTCATGATTTTACATTTATTACGATTCATTTCCAGTCCGGCTTCTCTACAAACTGCGTTGAATTATTTTAACATGGCACTTACATACCACCTACAAAGTCACCGACATTACTATACTTCTTAATATTAGTTATGAAGTAGAAACATGCGCGTCGCTTTTACATTTTACCTACTATATCATTCGAAATATGTAATCTATAGTTTGTGACTTCGGAAGTATTTATGTAGGGAGTAATGTCTAGAACTGCATATCCGATTTAAAAATATATTTCATTAGTAGGTTTATAGAAAGGGGCCATCCCTAAGGTTCATTGTCCTACTATGTCCTAACTATGTCCAAACATAGGTTATATTCTAAGTATACCGTGGCTCCACCAGCGGCCACGAGCAGATAGTAATGAAAACACGAAGAGGAATGTTTTATTCCAATGCTTGTACATTAACAATATTACTGTCAGGTGAGTCTTAACTGACTGCAGTTTGGAAAAGCACCATGACAGATAGGAACGAATCCAATATTCACCGAGCCAAAACGGTGTACGGTTAGCACCAGAAGTGCCTAACGCATATTTAACGTGAATTGGTTTCATTTCCAACGCTGCTGTATGAGTGAATGTGTTTGTATGTTCAAGTATATTTTTTCATGTCTATTTTAATTCAGTAATTTACTAAAGCAATATTTAATTCAATTAATTAACGAATGGAAAACTGGAGCGTAAAATTGAGCGTCGAGCTAGATGGAATCATCGAAAGCGCAAACGTAACTGTAAATGTTGTATAAACACCTTTATAGATATCTTTTAATAATAGAGACTAATAAGCTTTCATTTAGAATCATCTAGTCTAATGGAGAAATAGCTGACAAATCAGATATCGTGTGGCTGCAAAGTAAGCAAGACGTCGTTTATTATTTAAAAATTGTATGATATTTATAACCCTGTGAAGACAAGAACAATAATCCTCTACAAACCCGTAGCTCAGAGCCCTTACATGATGGAGGGGTGCTCGTGGTTGTAGTAAGTACTATGTAGTTACCTACTTGTATAAGTATTATTGTTTTTTCTCTTTCATACTTTTTCGTTATTTCACCTTTACTGTCACATTAATATAAACCTAGCCAGCAGTGATCGTAAGTTTCTAAAATCGTATCAATAAGTCGTATATAACTTTCGAGCCCAACAGTACGATGTTATAAGAGAACGCTAAGCAAATAAACATGTATACCGCCAATACACACGCCAAAACGTCCGGCGTCCGTTTCCGAGCTAATTTTAACGCAAGCGTGCCAATCTATACCTAAAACGAAACGTCACAAGTCAAGTACGATAAATGCAGAATTTTTATTGCATGACTACTCTTCAAAACATAGGTACCTACTAACATTATACCTACGTTCCCTACTATTACTCGTCATATATTACACCTCCTTTCAGAAAACTCAATCTTTGTTGCTTGGTATGTGGCGTTGTGTTCCTGGCGGTAAGGTCGCCATCATGCTGGCTGTCACAGGACGGCCCGCAAGCTGTGTCGCGGTGACATAGACTATCCGTCTCGTTCTAAGCGTTCTAATTTGAAAGAGTCGGATAGTTTATCTCGCCGTTAAACAGATCAAGGGCCGTCCGTTGATAGCCGTGCAGGTATGTGGTGTTGTGTTCCAGGCGGTAAGGGCGCCAGAGCTCCCAAAGGCGAGTTGAGAGTAAAAAGCCTGCATTTGTTATCTGTGTTGATCAATTGAATGTTCAAATAAATAAAGGGTTAGCGGTGCAAGTGTGACTCCTTTGCAGTCGCAAACATCCTTACTGAAGTCCATTTTGCCACCGTTGTTGCTTAAAAGTACCTACCTACTAAAATGAGAAAGCTTATCTTGAAATAGATTTAAATTCATTCATCGTGCCACATCTAAAATTAGTAGTCAGGCAAATACCACAGTAAATACATAAGCTGAAGCAGTATTTCAGCTAGAGTATCTGTAGACCTTTTAGACCTGCGCTCCTGTAACTACGCGGCACACGCGCAGCACGCGGACTGATGTACCGCCGACTTTATACCCGAGTTGCGTTAACTCATTCGAGGCAACGTGTGGTACGCCGTAGCGTGTACCAGCGTTTTTCCGCTTTGTAGTGGAAATCGGTCTTAGACTTCCTAGAGGCATGATTCATATGTGGGTCATGGGCCTCGAATGGGTTAAGTTTATTGTAGAGACGCAGGTTTCCGTGAGTGCGTCACATAGGCCATTTGTCTACTGTGAAAATACTAAACAGTGTTCAAACTTCCGCTCGCAAATACCTCGGCCAATGCAATCTAAACCCGCAGGTCTATTTTTATTCACTGCTTCCGATTCTGATTCCGATTTTGCGCGCTCCCTTGAGCTTAAGGTGCCTTGGGCCTTCATTTTGTACAGCCGACTACAAAGAGATGGATACGGCCAAAGTTACAACAATATCGTGTATATATTGTAGTCGACTGTCATCATCATAAAAATGTATACACTTTTGGTGGTTCTTGCCTTATCTCTAAGCAATAAGGTCCTAGAACAAGAAAGTAGCAGCCAAAGTGCCACATATATCGTAACACACTCTTACAGAAATACAGACGTGTTCCGATATATTTGGCTACTCTAGCTGCTACTAACCATCTGATGCTGACTGTACCTACTCAGCAGAAAAAGTTGCTACGCGGGCCAGATGCTTAAAATGATCTGTAAACAAGTTCTTAAGTCATTTCATTACAATAAACACTTGTGCCGATCATTTTGACCTCTTCGGACGCGGAGCTATTTCTGCTGCTGAATGTGCCATTTTAATTTTATACCAATCCCATCCAATCCACCGTTTCCTACATTTTAACTGCGAATGTAAATACCTATATAAATACCAACAGTTACATTTTGACACATTTTCTACGGGTAAACTGTCAAAATGTAACTTCCGGTAAAGAAAACTATCGGTGGATTGATTATTGGAACTGGCCATAAGTCAATGAAAATTCATTTTCCTTCAGATATAGGTATTTACATTAGTAGTTAAAATGTCATTGGCTCTTTCTCGCAATGAAAATAATATATATTTCATTAAAATTAATTCACCCATTGTTTTCAGTGTTAGTAACACATTTGATATTAATAACAAAGTTTCGAACGAACGAAACCTCGCATACAAGCATAAAGCTCAAAAATTTTGCTATAAAAGCATATTTGAGGAATTTGCACAGCGGTTATTTTATATTCCATACAGAGAATTTTTATTTCGTAGTATATCGACGTTTGTGTTCTATGTAACCTTTTTAAAATAATCCCAAAATCCGTTGATAAAATCATATTAATTGAAAATTGAGATCATTTTACGGCATCAAATTCAACGTAACATATATATATGATTATAAAAAAAAACTGTATAACAGACCTATGGGATAACCAATAAAATCAGATTAATCATCTTTATCAGCCTGTAATCTCCTCAAGCTGGCTGGCCTCTCTTCGAGTACACCCCTCGTGAAAAAAAAAATCTTAGTAAACAACACATACAAAACACTCCCGATTCTTTTACACTAAACTATCCTAACTCAAGCTGGAATTTTTTCAAACTAGTCCAAAAGAAAGTGACTTTCAGCTCTAGGGTTGAAATCGGAAAATCGCACCGTCCGGACCTTGGCCACATGCAAGCAACGGTAACGCAAACGAGCTCGCGCGGAAATCAATTCGCGTTATCCATCAATATTAGCTACTTAGTTCTGGATGTATGGTACCTGTAACAGGTAGGGGGTTAGGGGGGAGGGCGGGAGTCTGGAGGCAGTGCACCCGTGGCCGCCGCAGCGGGAGGACGCGCTCGCGTACCGTGAGTGAACGCTGGAAGTGTTAATGTCGATGTTTCAACGGTTTGTTTCAAATTGGTTTTTCGGTGTGCGTGCAGGTGAGGATTTTATTTGCTTATTTGTAAAATAACTTTGATGATATACATTGAAAATAGTGAGTCAGAATAAACTTGGGAAAAGCTTATAAAACTTGGTAAAGCTTACGAAACAACTAGATACTTAAAGTCGAAAAATAATCCGAATTATAAAAGTTTTTTTTTGTATTTTTTATTCTACAGGAAAGTAGAATATACGTTCTTCAATAAATTACACTACAGTCCGTCATTCATATAGATTAAGCTAGCTTTAATTTATATTGTAATTGTATATTGTGAAATAAATAAATCTAAATCTAATCTAAATCATAATGAAAAAAAACTCTATTTGTCGCCCACAGATACACGCATTTTTGAGTAATGTTCTAAGAAACTACTAAAAATATACATGCATACACATTCCAATCAAAGCCAAAGTCCAGGCTGTTTCCAAGGCCAATATTATATTCCGGAAGATAATAAAGGAGTATATTTTTGCATTGTTTATGATAACGCTGCCCTAGATTTTAAGTAAATGGAGAAGCAAGATGTATCTTTCATTCCCGTAATAAAAATCGCTTTGAGTCATCCACGTAATAATTGCGAAACGCCCGTTCAAATATATTTAGAAAATTATTAAAATCTGGAATCAATAATGATGATTTTACAACTTCCTACACCTACGTTAAATATAATTACTTTCCATGACAGAAACTACTATTATTATTACTGACTAAATTACTAACTACCAATTTAAAACAGGTTATTTTAATTTGTTTGAATACCCTTATAACGTACCTACTGTTGCGTACCAATAAATTAACCTAGTATCAAGCATAAAATCTCCACTGTTCATTCAAAAGCCCGTATTACACTCAAGAGCAATGGAAATGGGTAAATTTGCTTGGAAATTACAACTGGCACCGTTTTAATCGATCCGAATAATAAGTACAGTATATTTTTGCTACCCCCACTATTCCGTCGACGGACATCAAAATGTGTAAGCATTTGAACCTCTGCTGTCAGGAAGCTTTCTAGGCTTCCTTACATGCAACACGTTTCATCTTCTGAGTATAAGCTTGCCCTTATGAGAGAGAGGGCTTATGTTAAGTTTCTCTAATTAATTTGGCATTCAGCTAAGCTGATTTACTCTTACATCGGCTGTACTGATGCTGCAAGTTGAAATAAAAGTTGATTGAGGCGATCGCTTTCCGCCGCGTATGCGTTTCGTTATATATGGAATTTGCCACGGACTACGGTGTAACACTACAAGCGTAGCATGGCGCTGGGTTAAGACATTTTACCATCCGACAAGCTCATTGGTAAAAACGAGGTTTCGAACAAACACTTCTGTCTGACATTACGCCTGAAACATTCGATTATAACTGTATCTACAAGTCTACAGTGTTTTTGTTGAAAACTACTAGTATATTGTGCCTAGGGTAATTCTTGGAGCGTGAATTCCCGGGAAATCTACCCTGACTCGAGACGAGAAAAATAGCCTCGAGAAATCGAGATGTCGAGTGAATTTTAGCCTCGTGCCGCCCAGCACGCAAAAACGAACAGTGAAATTTGAAGTTTCTCTTAAATGGAATTAATTTCAAATTTCATCACCTGACACGGCCTTTTAAAAGGTGCGTGGGCGCCACGAGGCTAGACTCTATTGGCTTTCCCAATCTCATTCCAAAATAATTCTCCAATTTTATAAATTATAAAGAAATTGCTTTTTTAAGTGACTTACGACAAAAGGAATGGGCTCGATTCGGTTTAAGTATTGATCGAAGATATTTCAACGTTTGTATCCAACACGAGATGCCAAATGTTATAATCTGGGGCTTGTGTATAAAGTAAATTAAGGATATCGTACAAAGTTGCGTGGAAGAGTTGGGCTTGTGCTTCGAACAAGATGTAGTGGCTATTACTAGCGACGGCCCTAACGTCATGGTCAAATTTGGACGTGAAAGTCCAGAATGGTACAGAGCTTAAACCATGCTTTTCATTTATCTGTGTGTAACTGTAATGAGATATATAAAGTTTTTTTTTTTTTGGTAAGTAGTAAGTACCTACCGACCGTACCAAACCAAGTAAGGTAATATATTATAAATACTAATTAGTCGGAGGAATTAAAGATTATTACGGTGTTTTTTTTATAACTGTTACCATTTTTTTTTTAATTTTGAAAATTCCTCGACAAGCCGAGAATTGCCGGGAATTCTTAGTCGAGAATTCTCGAGTCCCGAGAAAAAAATAGCCGAGATATCAGAAATCCAAATTGTGCCTCTATTATACTCGAATTCCCAACAGAAATGTGCTTGAGGTGGTTCGCTTTCCATACAAAACGTTATTTGACGTTCGCAGGCTAGCGGCGTGATAATTAAAAAAACTTATGTAACAAACTTTCATAAATTGGATTTCCATTTGCTGAAATTATTCTAGTTTTTTATACCAATTTATTCTAGGAAAGGGAGAGTTTCGCGCAAATACAAAGCCAATTTATGAAAGTTTGTTACATAAGTTTCATAAAATATCACTTCATCCTGCGAATGTCAAATAACGTTTAGTATGGAAAGCGAATCACCTTAAAATGCCTGCTTTCTCAATGTAATTTGTAAATATAGGTACAGTCAGCGTCACATACATCTGTACTCTTCAGGGTGTTCAAAAATATCAGAACATGCACTCTATAGCTTTGAAATAAAGTGGTGTTCAGTTGTTTGTGAACACCCTGACCGCTCAGATGTATGTGATGGCGACTGTACCAAACCGCGGAAAAAGCAGTGCAGACAGTTAAGGGGCTACCCGAGGTTTTCATCGATTTTTGACAAGTTTTGAATCGTATCTCCTACTTTTGCACTACAGATAGAATTATAAATCAAATGGCTATCGGTTCTTCAATTTTTTATCTCTATTTTGGTCCACCGGATTTTGAAACAAATGAATACTTCATTTGGTATGATTTTTTTAAACATTGTCTAAAAAAACACTTATTTCGTATCTCTATTGACGTGAAAGATCTAACATATACGAAATCTACATATTTGGGTTCGACTGTGACTTTTCTAAAAACTGGTTCAGGGTTTTTATTTTAAACCAACTAACACAAAAGTTATGGCCAGAAAACCAGTTTTTTGGCCTAAAATTGATCAACTTTGATGCCAAATATCTCGAAAACAGTGAACTTTGAAGTAAATATTGGATACTATATTGCTTAAAGCCGTTGTTGTTAATATAATAAGCTACAAAAAGCATTAGAAAACTAAGGGATTCAGATCGAAGGTCATTGGCGTATGGGAGCCCCTTAAGGACATTTCGTATAAAGTAAACTAGTCCCCGTGACATAAACTCCCCATGTCATACACTAGTTTAGTACAATGTCGAGGACTAGGACGTTTACCTTACTATTCATTTGTTTTCATCATCATCATATCAGCGGAAAGACGTCCATTGCTGGACATAGGCCTCCCCCAAAGAGTGCTAAAGTGACCGGTCCTGCGCCACCCGCATCCAGCGGACTCCAGCAACCTTTACTAGGTCATCAGTCCACTTTGCGGGGGGCCTACCCACGCTGCGCCTTCCGGCACGTGGTCGTCACGCGAGAACCTTTCCGCCCTAACGACCATCGGTTTGCCCTTTGTTTTATTTTATTGCAAATTGGCTGTGAAAAAAACTTGTCTCACATCCAAGTAACGCGAACCAATTGTTATTTTTCTGGCTTCGGTAATAGCTTACCTACAACAACACAGTCCGTAATGGCGGAATATGAATCCACTTAGCGTTATTTTCTCCACTTACGTGGTAATTTTTCCCGTGCTGACTAATTTTCTTGCTTCTATTGTACTGTTCGTAATAACTGTAATAAGTACACTACTTGTTTCGTAAATTACAGTAAACTATGTAAGTTTTGCCACATAGCCTGTGGCGAGGTGACCTAGTTCGAGGCGATTTCAAAACTCTTGTTTTACTTTGGAATTAGCTCAAATTCATGGGTACAAAGCATTAATATCATCCTCAACTCAATCAATCGAAGTTTCGAGAAACCCTTAAGATTACTTATATTTAAAGTAGCTTGGCTGAAAAGAGCCTAACGATCTTTTAATGTTGGTATTGCCTATGTCGATATAATAAATTAGAGGAAAGTACGGTTTCGAGTGTCTGTCTTTAGAAAACACAATCCTAATTCCCCTTTTTTATCTTTTCAGGGATTAAATTTCTACATGAACTTTAAAAGTGTAGATATTTTATTTAATAGCTCATTTAAAACGTAAACATTTTCAGAGCAAAATGATTCACTGTTTCAGAAAGTAACCCAATTTAGTGGCTTTACTTTCGGTTGCAGTTCAAATAATTGGTATCGAAATCTAGCTGTTCCTACTATTTAGGGTGAATGTCTACCACAGATGTGCGAAGCTGTGCTCATATATTGTGACACCTAGCTTTCAATAATGCTAGATGTGTTAAATATGTGGAAACACACAATAGCACATCCCTGATGAATATTTACCCTTATGATATGATGGCTACGTAAATTAACACTGTAAATTGATTAAAAAAAAAATTCGATAGAATAATAATAAACAAAATTCAATATAATTGCAACGAACGGATCATTACACATAAACTTTCTTGCTAAATTTCTGGATAAGTTTAAATGTACCGTGCAGTTTTATCGTCCAAGCGTTGTCCAGGTTTTAATTCCACTTATACGAAGGCACAATACCTCCTTATTATGCCTTATATATCTTCTATATTAAATCTCTTCTGCCTTGGTCTCCGCTGTTTTCCTGAACTCCATCCTCCTCTAACCTGCGGCCCTTCAGCTGACAATAATAGAGATTTAGCTTTTATCCATACTGATAGTTTAATGCCTGAGCTACATATATTACTTGAAAGTATCAGATGCGTGACAAACAAAAATCCTCACACTATACCCATCCTTCGTACATTTTTGAAACCGAATTAAATCTACAAAATTGTGATATCGCTAATTTTATTTCGTACAGCGTGATTGAAGTCAATTTGAAAATGAAATGTCTGAAAGCAAACCATTTGATTCTGACAAGCAGGTATTATGAATGAATGAACAGTTAATTTCGTGTCCCGATGCAACAAGTGAGGCTACATTGTGTGCTAGCGTCCGAAACATTAATTATCTCCGGAGCTAAATAAATGTTTAATACGGCGAAACTTTATGATATCAGTTGGGGCATGGTATGTGCAATTCATTAGAACTAATTGCTCCCATACAAACATTTGTTCCTCTCCAAAAACTGGTTCGAATGACATCATAAAAAATCTTAGTCATCATACCTATTACTGAGCTGCTCAAAAACTTTCACGAGGATCAGGACATACGAAATAAGTTTTGCCCGAGCTGAAACGGAGAACTTCGTTCGCTTCGCTCGGTCGTATAATAATATACGGTAAACAAATATGCCTGGTTAACGGAAAGCGGACAGCGAGCCGATGAACGCGTGTGAGCACAGATAAATCATAAGCGCGTTGCTAACCCATTATTGCTTTAAAAGATTGCTGTGTCGATAGCAACAGGCCTCTTTCAACACAGCGCATTCATGCGAGCTCTACCATACACTTACCGAGAATCTTTTTTTTTACACAAATTTTGTCTTGGCTAATGTGTAACATAAATACTACAATTCTAGATAAAATAAGGCGCCATTTATATCGGGGGATTACCAAATGGTGGTAAGGTGGGCTACAATAACAGTCCTTAACGTTAAAAAAGTGAAACGAATGGATTATTGGGTAATAAAAAAACATTACCAGCAACAAAAAAGATATATCTATGTTAAATTATAATGTGGAAATCTGTTTATCTAGTTTTCAAATTAATTGGATTTATTTACATTACATGCCAGTAAATTTTCCTATTACTTTATTTCTGTGTTGTTCTCACATCCCGCACCAGCTACGACTAGTTTCTGTTTGGGTTACAGCTTGACTGATAGAGAATGCCGTATGGCATTAAGTTCGGCTTTTGTATTTGTAAATGTCACTGAGCAATATAGTTTATATAATAAATATGTCATAGTTAGAGTTAACACAGTAGTCGAACGCTTGAAAAATAGTTACGCCAAATCAGTTGTTCAGGCAACCGAAGACTTCGCGAACACCCACAAAGTACTGTCAGGGTGCCCGACATTAATTTGTCGTTTTGCCAAAACCAATATTAACTTATTAAAGCCTAACCGGATTATAACTTAAGGTTGACTACAAAGGATATTTCTCCTGAGTCTGCTTATCTTGGTTTGGCTTTGGTCCAAACTCCGTAGAGATTAGACATGGCTGTGCTTGAAGCACATTTTATGTGGCTTCACATTTTCTATTCGGTTTGGCAATTAGGCGAATCGAAAACAAAACGTATAAACTACTCCACTGGGGGAAGGGTAAGGGATAATTAGGATGGGAGCTGTGCCGCCATTTACCGAGGCATTTAGCATTTAAAACCCGAAATAGTAATACAATTAAGGATTTAATACAGTGTAGAGTAGCGTTCTTCAGAAAAAATCTTCATGAACTTTTTTCCAAGACTCATTTTTGTATTGCTCTCACTCATAATAGTTTTTTTATTTTATTTTATACAACGACGGTGGCAAACCAGCGTACGGGGCCCGCCTGATGGTAGGCGAACACCGCAGCCTATAGACGCATCAACTCCAAAGAAGTAACATGGGCGTTGCCGACCCTTTATATATTTAAGGATTCGCAGAGTTGATTCTTACGAGCCTTAAACGAGCAAAAAATCTCCCGGAATTTCCTATATATTTTTTTTTCCGAACAACACGAGTCGAATGCGTTAAGATGCGTTTATAATTGGTTGGTTTGATAAAGATGCTCTTTATCTTCAGTGACACGCTAACAAACCTTAGATACAAACCATTGTTCTTAAGGTAATCAGAATAAATCTAGTCGAATCTTTTATCTCAATCATGCTAATCAGAGAACGGGATTCAAAAGAAAATAATCTATTTTTGGAAAGGCATCCAGAGCGGGCGTTTCAATGTTTCAGTAGATCAAGAGTGATCTCGAGAACCTTTTGGGATCCGGCCAGGGTCAGGGCTTGGTTACAAGGTACGACTACGATACGATTCAGACAAAATATTTAATACAATAAACTTTCGCGTTTTGTACAGTGAACAGCAAAAGAAACCGATGAAATAGGGTCCCAAAATAATATATACAATAAATTAAGTCAGATGTTACTGACTATTGTAGTTTATCATATTCGACAATCCAACTGTAATTTTTCCATATAACATTTTACATTTAGATGTACCTATCGTGCTCGTGCGTACAATGCGTTACGTGATCGACCAGCAGATTTAAATTAACTCGTAATGTGTCATAAGTAAGTGATCACATTCATTTAGAATTTTGAAAACGAAGTGACATGCCATTAAAACCGTTTCGGATGAAATGAAAATTCCACGAAACATTCATTTGATGAAATATTCGTCGGCAAGGCTATCGGTAAACCAACGTCAGAAATAAACATGCATTTTAATGTCAACTTGATCAAACAAGAATAGAGTTTGTTCCAAGATTGGCCGTTAAACCTCAGATTAAGCATTTATTCATGTTTGGTTGAAATGCTTTAGTGTGAGAAGTTGTGTGTTTGTCTGTGTATGTTGATCAATATTTCCATTCATCCCGAAACAGTTTGAGCAATTTACAAACGGTTTTTTGTAAAACTTTTGTAATTTAACTAACACTAATAGATGCAAGCCTGAAATAAGCCACTTTTTTGAATTTTCATCGAAGAAGTTATTTTATAAAACTGCCATTGGAATTAGCATCCTGCACTTTGGACGGTAGAGTTGCTTTTGGAATACATTACTTTGATGCAAATCGGCCAACTCAAATAATCTCAAGTATAATAACCATCAACATTATGTACATCGACCTTGTTGGATCAATTAATTCCATTGTTCTGAAATAACATTTACTAGAAGAATAGTTATGTTAATACCAAGGACAATCATTTTAACCAGCTCCAAATTGGCAAAGGTGCTTATTAGTATTTCAAGTTTTCGTTTAGAATCCACAGAACCCCGCGTAAAAAAAAGAATGCGCCGCGTATTTTTTTTTTGAAGTGAAAACTTCTTTAGCGGTGCTGTGCACTTTTTGTGATGGGGATAAATTGTTAAACTCGCCAGGTCCGTGCGGTGACCGTAAGATGTCACGTGACCGTAAGATGTCACGTGACCGTAAGATGTCACGTGACCGTGAGATTCGAGAGATTGAAAATTCGTAAGACGGACACGTGACCTGATCGAAAAACTGTTACAACTTCATTGAGTTTTCACTTCTGTCGGCACTGCCGGAGTGCAACCCGGTCTTTTTTTTTAACTTAAACTAAATGTCAAAAAGTTCCTAAATAAGAAACGCGTACTCTGGGTCCCAGGAGGAAGTGATTGTAATTTTTACCAAGTCGTCCTGTGTGAAGAATCGTTCAAAACATGTATGTAGGTGTACGGATGATCCAATTCCCGGCGAGAGATCTTCACAACATATTACTTATTAACCGTGGTTT
The DNA here is from genome assembly GCA_947578815.1 of Epinotia ramella. Taxonomy (NCBI): domain Eukaryota; kingdom Metazoa; phylum Arthropoda; class Insecta; order Lepidoptera; family Tortricidae; genus Epinotia; species Epinotia ramella. Next base: position 7,907,531 of record OX388211.1, on the reverse strand, counting down.
GTAACCTTTTGGCCTAAGAGGGGTTTAAAAAGAGTCCAGTCCACCTACTCGTTTTTTTTTTGAAATATTTGGTTGCTCAATAAAGTTACTCTACTTTGATGAACTGAAGGGAAATTACGAGATGTGGCAGCTTGACGTTGATCATCTACTTGGACATAGAGATGTTGTGCAAATTATATATGCAGCACTGGGTACATGAAAAGGACTCATCCTTACGTTTTCATTTATATACTTAATTAAACTTGAGAAATGAACAATTAGCCACGAACAGTGTTAAGAAATGGTTCGTGACAATCCTTGCGTAGTAGCTCAATATTCTCTGATATCTTTGTAGCTAATCGTGATACCGATAGGTATATGTCTTGTATTATATGCAAACTAAGCAGGAGGTATATTTTATCCATTGCTTCCGACCTCAATCACATTTGAATCAGTTGCGCATGCTCGGTAGGACGATCGCGCGTGGAACTTTGAAATATGCTTGGGATCTGTACGATATTTATAAAATAAACTAGCTGTGCATATAGTATTACAGCCCGCCCGTGCTACCGGCTTTACATAAATCTATGGCCAGTATTATTTGAATCGAGTTATTTCGAAAATAGATGTGAATTTATTCTGTTCTAAAATTGAAATAAAAGAAATACGACGTTTGAATGTGTTCTAAACAGTCTTAACTTAATTGAAATCGAATTTCCATTCTGTTGCACATTGGGTAGCACAAGTTTAAGACATTAAGAAGCTAATGGGATCTTACAAAGAAAACCCGGCCATAAAACCCGGGACAAATTTAATTTAACGGATATTATTTGTATTGCATGTTATGCGGGTCCAGAGCTGTTTACTCGGACCACAATATATGGGTGCGCAAATAAAGTCCATGCACAGATAGCGGACCTTGCTTGCTAGTTTCGGAATTTGTAAATATATAACGTAATTACGATGCTTACGAACGAGATTGGGGAACGATATCATAATCATCATCATATCAGCTGACAGACGTCCATCTGCTGGACATAGGCTTCCCCTAAAGAATGTATGATATTATGTTGATGAAGATGCTAGCATTATTTTCAAAGATTGTTCCAATTTAATAAATCAATTAAATAAATGAATTTTATTCTGCACGTTGGCCGTAATGGCACTTTGACAAGTCAGAATTCTACCGCGCTTCTGCGTTTCTGAAAAAGAAGACCACTGTTAAGAAGAAACGCCGCAACAAATTCAAAAGACAGCTATTTTGTGCTCTGGTTTGGGCCGTGCCTTTCTGTCAGTTAGTCCTCAATCCTGTAATAAGCTTTTTTATTTTCGAAGGTAGTTTTTACCGTTACTGGCTAATCTGATAAAGAAATCAGTTTTCTTGAATTTAGCTATACGATCCAGCAAAACTAGGCACACAGCAACTCTGAAAGAAATATGTCAAGTCACTGAAAATGTAATCACATTGAACCAAAAGGGCAATTCCCACCAGATTTTTCCAAATGGAAAGACAACACAACGATCTCGGTCCCCGAAATCATTTGGCAAATAAACATCGATAATCGAATCCAGCAACTGCCAATATCTCCACTGGAAAGAAATATTGTTTTTGAAAGGTTCCCGTTAACCTTCTTATTTCCACTGAGGCGTGGTAAACCGTTCCATTAGGAACGTACGTACTGGCAACTTATTTTTGCTCGTTCTTTTTTACAAATCGAATTCAAAATGTGAGGTCTGCCAGTCAAAGGGCATACACGGAGTTTGTTTTTCTTTTTCCGCAAGCTCATATTGGGGCCAATATGTCATCTTTATTCTACGGTACACATCACGTTTGAGTAAACATTTATTTATTAAAATCATGTGAATGTACGTTAAATACGCTTTGAATTCCGTCACTCCGCCGCTTTTTTCGTTTATTATGGTAATGTGATTGAATGACTATAGAGTATCAGAGCTTGTATGATATCAATCGAATCGACCTTTACTTTATAAAGCAACCTGCACGGCTATCACGAGACGGCGCGCGAGCTCTCGATTTTTCTCGCACTATCCGTCTCTCTCTTATTAGAAAACTTAGAAAGAGAGGTATAGTGCGATAAAAATCGAGAGAGCTCGCGCGCCGTATTGTGATAGCCGTGCAGGGTATTCCTCGAGTAGTGGGGCTGTAAAATTCGAACGACTCTCTTTATTTTCACGGCAAGATTTTTATATAATTCCATCATCTTTAAGGATTTTGTATTATGTCTTGTCTTCTACTTCTTATTTGAATTAGAATGATTACTGGAGCTGTCTTTTGACATATCAAGTTCTCGTGGTATATTGTAAAATTTAAAGATGCACACAGTGCGACTTAATGGCAGACCATCAGTGAAATTCCGTACCAAAATTATGGCCTTAAGGTAAGCTTTTATAAGACAATCTTATGTCGGCCCATATATTATACTACTGACAAAACTTTGAAGAGTAAATGAGCAAATATATTAGAATACTGCAATGTTAGTAATCTTATAAATTATAATTCTCCGAAATTGATGTTGAAACAAAGTTCGTGTAGATATTTCATTCATAATTTTAAGTATCTAAAACAGCCCCTTGTAGAAAGACTAAACTAGCCTCCTTTAAATAAAATACTATTTAATAAGTTAACTAAAATACTGGCCATAAATAAAATACTTGTGATCGTCTAGTTCAAGAAGTACGAATAGGACCCTCTACGTTGTGTTAAAATCTCGTCGTAAAACGCATTGTATAAAATAATAATGTCAATGTAAATAAATGATGTTCCAAATGAAACCGTAACAAACGCAATAAATAAATGTGAATAAATAACATTCGTAATAAATAAAACGAATGAAACTAAAATTTCAAAATGAATCAGAACGTAAATGTAGTTTAATCGACGCATTAAATAATGCGTTTAAATAAACGTCAAAAATCATACGTAAATGTATGATCATAAGCCGCAAAAAACCGAATCAAAACACGTGAAAGGTCATTTCAGTAATCGTAAACATTACTTTAAATTATAATCCGTCAATAAATTTTATCGTCCGCAAATCAAATCGCACGATAAAACAAGCCGTAAAAAATCCGCAATATTTAATTAAATCCGCAAATCAAAATGAAAATTTAAAATTGAGATCAACAAATAGTCTATCTACATAAGTGAACATGCGACTCACCCGATCAGGTACAACTCGAACAAAGATAATTGATTTAATTAGTTAATTACCGTATACAAATTATAATTATCTAATACTAATTACATACATTTATTTCTAACTTAGAACTAACTAAAATTATACTATAAAATGCTCCATCACGATGAACGACAACGATGACCTGTAAAATAAACAGACTACAAGGGGACCTTGGGATTCTAGACCGTAGGTCTTGAAAATGGGGCCTATACCTATTGTTATGTCTTGAATCTTTCGAGGGCTCCCAACGCTCCTACACCCTCGCCAAACCAACAAATCCGTCATGATGCAACCTATCAACCCTTACTATCTATTTGATTCAAACCATCTCTCCTACACATTCATCATCTTACACGAATCTTAAGTACTTAAGTACTTTTAAATTTACTTTACGCAGATTGCCAAGATTAATTTTAATAATTACGCAAAGCATAACGCGCGGCAGAATTTACGCATACCCTAATCGTTCGTGCAGCCACGGTATTTGTAACAGAGATAGTGATTGTTGTCGATTATGTACAAGGTGCTCTGAATACCATTTATATGCTATAACATCCACTGTACTGTCTGTCCCTTAAATTGGCCTGCAGTGTCACTCTACTTCCACTAATTGACGCAGATGTCAAAGGTCCGTATAATCGAATGAGTTACATCCCAGAACAAACAGAGCGCAATGTTACAGAACATATAAATAGCTCAGGCCTTGGATTTATACCTATTGTGTATGAAAAGTTCACAGCTTCTAAGAAATTGACACGTCAGATTCCTTAGGTGTAAACTCGAGTCGACTCCAGCAATCCAGGATCTAGTATCAGCCAAAAAGCTTTGCGTCGAGTGTACCTAAGTGCGTGTATTCAAATGAAATCTAAGCTCGTGGTGTGTCAGCTATGTATGTTGGTGTAAATGTGATATGTGTATGAGTGTATGTCCATTGAAATCAGGCTAAAGCCACGAAATACAATGGGTGTGTATAGAAGTTTTTTTTTAAGTTCACTATCTTGTCACAAATAATAGAATCAAAAAGCCATTAAATGCATAACACTACAATGCTTTAAAAAGTTAAAAAGAGCCAGTTATAAAAATTGAGATGTGTGTGTGTGCTCTTCCAAAGTTCAATCACATTGCAATGCTATCATTTATTATACCTATTCATGCATCCTTATTTAAATTAGAGTTGTATTTCAAGACAATAGTAGTATATCCTTAAATCCACTCTCATACCAGAGATAGTATATACATAATATTAAAATTTAGAATAATATCTGGCCCTATGGCTCCTATTAATGTTCGATTAAACGTCTCAGCGGACCCGTTGAATTGCAGAAAAGAACTAACTATACCTTTAATCTATGAAGCCTTGGAAATGACTATCTCAGCAATTAGCACGCAGAACTATATTTCCAGCTAATCTCCCGAAGCGACGACCTAAATATTACAAACCAAAAATAAACACTTTACTCTTAAATAACTACATAGGTATTTTTTTATAAATACTTAATGTGAACACTGACTATAATTATTAACTATTCATATAAAAACAAATCAAACACTTAATGTTTCACACTCGCACTATTGTCAATTGTCTTAAAAAATACGTGCCTACATTAATTTCACTTATTCGTCTCTAAAATGTCTTAAAATTGTCTATAAATATCACTATAAAATCTCTAGTAATTGAACACTATTTCATACAAATAAAACGCGAAACGCGCGCGGAAATCTAATATCAAATTTAATTGATGATTAATTATAAGGGAAACCGAATGAGATAATTCCAACCTGTCGCGAGGTCCAAACTCGACTGCCCTATTGTAAAAGACTGAATCTGTACATGAATTCTTGTGCAATATCAAAAAGGTGTAATTATTTTACATGCCATATTAACATACGGCATTTTGGTTTACAATAATTAATAGTCCTACTATAGATTAGTCAAGAGACATATGTGTTATATATTGCAACTAATATAAGTCCTTTCGGATCTGTTTTTGTTATCGTCTGGTCGCATAGAGTTTCAAGAGTTGAAAACACTTGAATGGTATACATGAGATTATTTAAGTTGGCCAAATTGCATCAGTGGTTCATTCAAAAAGCAACTCTACGTTCGAAGGTAGAAGCTTCTAATTACAATGACAGTTTTATAAAAGGCCGGCCACATTAAGTAATCTCAACCATAATACAAAGACGAAATAGGAGACCAGCTCTGTGCTTTATTGTTCCAATGTTGACGTAAGGTCAATTTCAAGGAGCGCCGGCCGTGTGAAACGGTTTTATAGTATTTGTCTGAATTAGGTACCTATTTTTATGAATATAATCAACAAGTACTGTAAACTTGCAGTTACAGAGCGCCCTCAGATTGACGATACAATTTTAGAATTGAAAAGGATGAAATTGTGAGGCTATCTCAATAGGTAATGTACTCAAACCCCTGATAGCATCTGAGCAAACTAAGCATAAACCTGCGCCCTCACTTCTCTAAGACCGAAACGATATTTATTTTATTTTATTACATTTGCTATTAAGTATATGCTTTGACCGATAATAGGCAGAACCTACACTACATCCCATAAAAATGTATTCACAAAGAAATCGCACGACTGTTTAGTAAAGATAATAATAAATTACGCAGTCATGAGTAATAAGTATCAATTGTACGCCCTCACATTCGTAAATAGGGGTTGCCTCTAATAAAGCCTACATATTTTATGTTTTATTCTAAAACCACAAACTACTACACAAAAACGATTTAATGCTAATAACACCTTTTAATTGTATATTTTACAATTTTGTTATAAGTGTAGCAACTTGCGAATAATGACATATAAACTAAAGTTTAACTCAGATTCGTAATCAAGTAATTAAATCAATTAAATTGACTCAATTTTGAATGACTTGAATCCTGGCTCACGGCAACACTGTAGAAAGACTAAACTAGCCTCCTTTAAATAAAATACTATTTAATAAGTTAACTAAAATACTGGCCATAAATAAAATACTTGTGATCGTCTAGTTCAAGAAGTACGAATAGGACCCTCTACGTTGTGTTAAAATCTCGTCGTAAAACGCATTGTATAAAATAATAATGTCAATGTAAATAAATGATGTTCCAAATGAAACCGTAACAAACGCAATAAATAAATGTGAATAAATAACATTCGTAATAAATAAAACGAATGAAACTAAAATTTCAAAATGAATCAGAACGTAAATGTAGTTTAATCGACGCATTAAATAATGCGTTTAAATAAACGTCAAAAATCATACGTAAATGTATGATCATAAGCCGCAAAAAACCGAATCAAAACACGTGAAAGGTCATTTCAGTAATCGTAAACATTACTGTAAATTATAATCCGTCAATAAATTTTATCGTCCGCAAATCAAATCGCACGATAAAACAAGCCGTAAAAAATCCGCAATATTTAATTAAATCCGCAAATCAAAATGAAAATTTAAAATTGAGATCAACAAATAGTCTATCTACATAAGTGAACATGCGACTCACCCGATCAGGTACAACTCGAACAAAGATAATTGATTTAATTAGTTAATTACCGTATACAAATTATAATTATCTAATACTAATTACATACATTTATTTCTAACTTAGAACTAACTAAAATTATACTATAAAATGCTCCATCACGATGAACGACAACGATGACCTGTAAAATAAACAGACTACAAGGGGACCTTGGGATTCTAGACCGTAGGTCTTGAAAATGGGGCCTATACCTATTGTTATGTCTTGAATCTTTCGAGGGCTCCCAACGCTCCTACACCCTCGCCAAACCAACAAATCCGTCATGATGCAACCTATCAACCCTTACTATCTATTTGATTCAAACCATGTCTCCTACACATTCATCATCTTACACGAATCTTAAGTACTTAAGTACTTTTAAATTTACTTTACGCAGATTGCCAAGATTAATTTTAATAATTACGCAAAGCATAACGCGCGGCAGAATTTACGCATACCCTAATCGTTCGTGCAGCCACGGTATTTGTAACAGAGATAGTGATTGTTGTCGATTATGTACAAGGTGCTCTGAATACCATTTATATGCTATAACATCCACTGTACTGTCTGTCCCTTAAATTGGCCTGCAGTGTCACTCTACTTCCACTAATTGACGCAGATGTCAAAGGTCCGTATAATCGAATGAGTTACATCCCAGAACAAACAGAGCGCAATGTTACAGAACATATAAATAGCTCAGGCCTTGGATTTATACCTATTGTGTATGAAAAGTTCACAGCTTCTAAGAAATTGACACGTCAGATTCCTTAGGTGTAAACTCGAGTCGACTCCAGCAATCCAGGATCTAGTATCAGCCAAAAAGCTTTGCGTCGAGTGTACCTAAGTGCGTGTATTCAAATGAAATCTAAGCTCGTGGTGTGTCAGCTATGTATGTTGGTGTAAATGTGATATGTGTATGAGTGTATGTCCATTGAAATCAGGCTAAAGCCACGAAATACAATGGGTGTGTATAGAAGTTTTTTTTTAAGTTCACTATCTTGTCACAAATAATAGAATCAAAAAGCCATTAAATGCATAACACTACAATGCTTTAAAAAGTTAAAAAGAGCCAGTTATAAAAATTGAGAAGTGTGTGTGTGCTCTTCCAAAGTTCAATCACATTGCAATGCTATCATTTATTATACCTATTCATGCATCCTTATTTAAATTAGAGTTGTATTTCAAGACAATAGTAGTATATCCTTAAATCCACTCTCATACCAGAGATAGTATATACATAATATTAAAATTTAGAATAATATCTGGCCCTATGGCTCCTATTAATGTTCGATTAAACGTCTCAGCGGACCCGTTGAATTGCAGAAAAGAACTAACTATACCTTTAATCTATGAAGCCTTGGAAATGACTATCTCAGCAATTAGCACGCAGAACTATATTTCCAGCTAATCTCCCGAAGCGACGACCTAAATATTACAAACCAAAAATAAACACTTTACTCTTAAATAACTACATAGGTATTTTTTTATAAATACTTAATGTGAACACTGACTCTATAATTATTAACTATTCATATAAAAACAAATCAAACACTTAATGTTTCACACTCGCACTATTGTCAATTGTCTTAAAAAATACGTGCCTACACTAATTTCACTTATTCGTCTCTAAAATGTCTTAAAATTGTCTATAAATATCACTATAAAATCTCTAGTAATTGAACACTATTTCATACAAATAAAACGCGAAACGCGCGGAAATCTAATATCAAATTTAATTGATGATTAATTATAAGGGAAACCGAATGAGATAATTCCAACCTGTCGCGAGGTCCAAACTCGACTGCCCTATTGTAAAAGACTGAATCTGTACATGAATTCTTGTGCAATATCAAAAAGGTGTAATTATTTTACATGCCATATTAACATACGGCATTTTGGTTTACAATAATTAATAGTCCTACTATAGATTAGTCAAAAGACATATGTGTTATATATTGCAACTAATATAAGTCCTTTCGGATCTGTTTTTGTTATCGTCTGGTCGCATAGAGTTTCAAGAGTTGAAAACACTTGAATGGTATACATGAGATTATTTAAGTTGGCCAAATTGCATCAGTGGTTCATTCAAAAAGCAACTCTACGTTCGAAGGTAGAAGCTTCTAATTACAATGACAGTTTTATAAAAGGCCGGCCACATTAAGTAATCTCAACCATAATACAAAGACGAAATAGGAGACCAGCTCTGTGCTTTATTGTTCCAATGTTGACGTAAGGTCAATTTCAAGGAGCGCCGGCCGTGTGAAACGGTTTTATAGTATTTGTCTGAATTAGGTACCTATTTTTATGAATATAATCAACAAGTACTGTAAACTTGCAGTTACACCCTGTCTAGTCAATGAACGAATTTAGTTCTCAACTCAACGTTAAACTTTTATTCTGGTACAATCTTTTAAAAAGATTTTATGGTTTATCATGTAGACATACAAAAGATTAAAACTTCGCCTAAAAGCTTTTCACTTGTTTTGTGAGAAAACGATGAAATTCTCGAGTGTCTTGTGCTAGAACATCTTTAGGGTTTTTTTGTAATTACGTGAACAGCGTCACGTCCAAACAGCTCGAGTAGAAAAGGTCATAAGTATGTTCGGGGCAAGTGCATACTCGTACATACTGTGTTTTTAGTGTAGGATGGTAGCGATGTATAAACGTTGGTGACATAAAACAATTTGCAGGCTGTCGTGGGGAATTGTCCTAGTCACGTCTGGGATGCGAGTTATTGCTAGGTCAGATACAAATCTAGATTTATTTGGCTTTTAGCTGACTATGAACTTTGCCAAAGATAATGGAAATATGTGATACATTAATACACGCCAATGCCGTCGTGCGATTATGGGAAGCTGGTTTTGGTGGCGGGACAGACAAAATAATAAACCTAATTTGTTGTTGATAACTAGCCTCACGTCAATAAAATTACGCTATTGGAACTATATTGTATACGTTTGAATACTTATTTTTAGTACAATTATTGCATTTTAATTTTTTATAACATACGTAAACTATTTCAGCTCTGCCTGACACCTCAGCATAATGCTGAGCCAGTGTCCGGTTCACTACCGCAGAGACACACTTGTTTTATGCACTTTTCTTGTTTATTTTATTATTTTATATGTGTCCTCTGTGTTTATGGATAAACTTATAATTTTTTCTTTCTTTCTTTATTTTTTAACACACAAATATATACCTTAAGTGTCAACATGGGATTAAGCACAGCATGTTGGCACGACCTGCCGCGTTTTGAATGTTGTATTGTTTTTAATTCTTATGAGAATTTGTTTTATTTTATTTTGTAGATTATGTTGCGATTACGGTATCTATTTTTATATTTGGGCACGCTCAGGGGCCCAAATTCCCAAAGTTTAACCCGATGCCCTCAATAATTTGATATAGTGTTACGTATTTAAGTTATGCGGATCTTCCAACATTCAACATGTATAGTATATCGCTTTCTCGGTTCCGTCTTCGGTTATTTTCGATCGATTTCGGGTCAAGTGTGGATACAATTGGATTGCGGGCGGTGGATTTGCTCGCTCACTTGACTGCTGGCTCGTTTCGCTCGCTCGCCCGTATCTGTCCCCTCCAGCCCTAGTCGTAAGGATGTGACTTACTGCTCAGAATATGACTGTAAGTTGCACTCCACGCCAGTGCCAGAGCTGGTGAAATGGTGAATGCGGCGTAACGTGTTCCCTATTTTCCAAGTAGAGTGATATTTATTACGTTGACACTAGAACGTTGGGTTGTAGTGTAGCAGTCAATTCTAGTATAAGTTCTTTTGGATTCTGCTATAAATTCCGTATTTGGAAATAGTTATTTACGATACAAGTGCCGAAAATAGGAAATTACCTATTTGCACGTGTATCGTACAACGTTTTACTGTACATATGGCTCTTTAAAGTTTAGACATACGCACGAAAAGTGCTCTTTTCCGCGCTAGTGCGGGAAAGTAGCACCATATGTACTGTAAAATATATAGGTAATGTGGCAAAATGACTTTCATCAACTTGTGGACCGATGTCATCTAAACTGCCTTCAGTTCTCACTCAGTACAAGTTTTATTCCTAGTTGGTTATAAAACATGGTGGTTGGTTACAGCCCCGGTATTAATCAAGTTAAATATGCTGCTAAAATAAATTGAGAGTCGGATTGTTTTATATGACGACGGCAAAGTTTACATTGGTTCTGTTTCTTGCCATTTGGCTACGGAACCCTTAAAAATCAAATATCTAAACTATACAGAAGCGTTCTTAGAAAGGCTCATTTATTTCTTAGGAGAGATTTAGCGATGAGCTGATGTGTGACACTTACTTTGCTACGACGCAAGCCTTGGTGTAGCGTAGACCTTGCTACGCCGTGAACATTGTGCTACGACGTAGCATAGACCTCACACCGTAGCACTGCACTTTTGGGTATGAAGAAACGGTGGGTCAATTCTCGCTTTACCACGATCTGAAATTTAACTCAAAACGTACCGTTAAAGATTTTGTAACGGTAATACAAATGTATTTAAAGCCAGACACAATTATAAATATTTAGAATTTAGGTAATCTTTTTCGTAGCAAATAACTTTTCGCCAAATCGAAAAAAATATAATACTAATCTAAGAAATTAAACTGTAATGTATCGTGGATTTATGGTTTTGGTCGGTGTCGATACAAAAATCTAAAAACCGGCCAAGCGCGTGTCGGGCCACGCGCAGTGTAGGGTTCCGTAGTTGCATGTCCGTTTTAGTTACATCGACACGCGCGCTTCAACTAAATGGTGCAGTTGCGTCAGCCGAATTTGTACGAAAGTTGGCCTTTCAAGTACATTTTAACTTAAACTGGTCGACTATTGCTCGGTAACACACACTCGGTGACATGTAAAAGTGCCCTTGTGGCCTATTTGCAGAATAAATAATTGATTGATTGATTGTAACTAGTTATGCCTACTTTGACGTGAATGTTTTCCTTTTTAATTTCGTTATATGTACTACTGCAACGATTTATTTCACATCCACAGTAGTAGCCATTTAGCCGGCGGGGGGGTGGGGGGGACACATGACTCGAATTAAAAAAAAAACAAGAGTTAGTTCTACTGTTTTGCCGGCGTGATTGATTTATATACCCATGCCGAATCACAGTATTCTAGTTGTAATGGTTACTGAGCTAAGCCGAAGACGACGGACAGCCGGACGGACGGACGGCCAGACGGACATGGCGAAACTATAAGGGTTCCTTGTTGACTACGGAACCCTAAAAATTACAATACTGCAAAATAAAATGTCATGCAGTAACACATTCAATACATATCTGGGTTAACATAAAACAAAAACGCGTGTGCGAATATCGTATATCCCTAAGCTAAGCTAAAATAAGAGTCCCATCGATGAAAATTTTTTTTTTCCTTTTGACAACATAAATATCGTTGAAAAACTTGCTAATATTGCTATATTAATGTTGTTCATCGCCGTAGCGTTAATCGCGGTTCGACTTGTATTGCAATGATGAAGTATTTGATACTTCAAATGACTTAAAATTATCAGTATCAGAAAAAACAAATTATACCTAGTCTAAATCTGTGTATGGCCCTAATACACACCATACATACAATAGAATTTAACCTTGTAAATAATAATGTCATTTTCCCCGCGCCACAGAACTGTCAACAGGGACATTTAAATCCAATACGATCCTATATTTCACGCGATTCGAAGATTCCATCCTTCAGAATTCAATAAAAGTCCCCAAATAGCGGCACAGGTCAGATTATTCAATCTCTCAGACCAAAAATGTAACAAATGGATAGAAGATGCTTCATTGTTATGTTATTTATGACTGAAAGGCTGTATCCCTTACTCATTTGTCGCTTTAGAGGGTTTGATCAAAGTATTTATCGTGGGCTGTATTATTATGAATACTTTATATTATTGGTATTTTAGTGCTTTTGCTAAGGCACTTTTGCAGTAAAATGGATTAAAGGTTTAACGATCGGCGAAAATGTGTTTACTGGTAAACACACAAATATTTAATATATATATATTAACTATTTGTGTGTTTCAACGAACTATATGTATGATACACTATTATAATGTTTGATTGTTTCTCAGAAAATCAGGACAACACGACTTAATACATTTGGATGAAATTCGGCAGACAAATAGTTAATAACCAGGACCAACACATATATATCAAATCTCACCAGTATTAGTATGTATTACTATTTCCTAACGCAAATAATGTACGTACTGTGTTCAACCATTCAACGCTTTGATCTGTTCGACTTTTTTCATAATAGGAACTTAGCTCTTATTGTTGACTCAGCAGTAGAAATATCTAGACGGAATTACTTTACATGACTATATTTTGCCCATTCATATCTTATTAATTACGTAAAATATCGTGCATAATCTCCTATTTTTGGATTGTACCCGATTCAAAGTCCTCTCGAAAAATACCAATAATACTTCATTTCCCAGGACAATACATACAATGTTAGAGACGGAAGCTTCTCTTATAAAAACGTTTAGCTTATTGAATAACTCTCGTGAAAAATACACGTCATTATATTCGCCCGAAAAAATGGTAATGGCAGACTTGCAACCCTTAGCAAGTAAATATTATATTACCAATTTCGTACCATCTGCGTAAAGCAAATAATATGTATACCTATTGTATATAATCAGTCAAGGGCGAGTTTGGCTCCACCATTGGTATATGTGGTCATTATATTTTGTATACCTATTGTATATAATCAGTCAAGGGCGAGTTTGGCTCCACCATTGGTATATGTGGTCATTATATTTTGTATACCTATTGTATATAATCAGTCAAGGGCGAGTTTGGCTCCACCATTGGTATATGTGGTCATTATATTTTGTATACCTATTGTATATAATCAGTCAAGGGCGAGTGTGGCTCCACCATTGGTATATGTGGTCATTATATTTTGTATACCTATTGTATATAATCAGTCAAGGGCGAGTTTGGCTCCACCATTGGTATATGTGGTCATTATATTTTGTATACCTATTGTATATAATCAGTCAAGGGCGAGTGTGGCTCCACCATTGGTATATGTGGTCATTATATTTTGTATACCTATTGTATATAATCAGTCAAGGGCGAGTGTGGCTCCACCATTGGTATATGTGGTCATTATATTTTGTATACCTATTGTATATAATCAGTCAAGGGCGAGTGTGGCTCCACCATTGGTATATGTGGTCATTATATTTTGTATACCTATTGTATATAATCAGCAGACCTCGGACAGAGTGAGCCATTTTTACGTCATTAATGTCAAGTGTAGATGTTAATATAGATATGCCTCAAGATGAAATATTAAAAAGAATTCATGAATAATAATTAAACAAAAATGACAGTGCATTATGTACAAAACAAGTAAGTATTATTTATTTATTCAAATTTTTCTTTGTTATTGGTTATTGTAATAAAGAACTATAATTTTTTCTAGATTTTCAATTTTCAAAGCACTTCTTCTTGAGTTTAATATCCACTTATAGATGGAAAAAGACCTTTCTACTTCCACTGAAGTGAGCGGAGTGAAGTTGTACATTAAAATACCGTCCACATCTGTTCCTTCCGAAATTTTTTCAGCATAGTCCCTAAACAGATCTAAGTCTGGGTTTCTAGCTATGACGTCTTCTAATTTCTGACTGACAGAAGCAGACGAAGACCAGCTTATAACAGCTCTCACTTGGTCCAACGTTAAAAATGTATCTACGACGGATATTTTAGATTCCTGTAATTTTTTTTAAGGCATATTCAATTATATGGAAATTCTCAACAATATATTTTAGATTATTTCGTAAATTTTCAGTTTGTATAATTCTTTTCGCCACTCTTATCGACATTGCGTCTGACGATCTCAATGCCCATAGGACTACTTTTATTTCGTCAAAATATTTTTCGTAATATGCTGCTGCCGCTAGCCAAGTTCCCCATCTCGTAATCACTGGTTTTGGAGGCAGGGGCATATTAGGATATTTATCCTTTAATATGCGGATTCTATTAGGAGCCTTTAAAAATACTTTTTTAACGTTTGAAATGAGCAAATCCACATCTGGATACAGGGAACGTATTTTTTCGGCTACGCGGTTTAGCCCATGTGCCAAACATGTAACGTGTTTCAAATTAGGCAGATAAGTTTTCAAAATTCGCCCAGCCATGTAATATACAATTAATTTGTTTTGCTAGTTATGTAAAGATCTAAATAGAATAATTTAATTCGTTATTCAATTACATCACATCTGCCATTGAATGACTACGTAGGTATGTCCATATTATGCAAACTCTTAAAACAGCTCACCCTGTCCGAGGTCTGATAATCAGTCAAGGGCGAGTGTGGCTCCACCATTGGTATATGTGGTCATTATATTTTGTATACCTATTGTATATAATCAGTCAAGGGCGAGTGTGGCTCCACCATTGGTATATGTGGTCATTATATTTTGTATACCTATTGTATATAATCAGTCAAGGGCGAGTGTGGCTCCACCATTGGTATATGCGGTCATTATATTTAGAATAATGATCCGTATATCATTCTTATTATTCCTAATTTTTATTTATGAACATTCTTATCACCGTACACCATCCTCCTAGCGTTTTCCCCGGTTGCACCCTGAAGAAGCCTGGGCCTGCTTTGGCACCTAATCCCAAGATTTGGCATAGGCACTAGTTTTAACGACGGGGTTCACCCACGACCTTCATATTGAAAGTCGCGGGCTTTACCAGTCGGTCAACTTTAACCAATTATGTCAAATGTATCTAAATCCGTTCAGCTTTTAATGCATGATTGAGTAACAAGTGTCTTCATCATCATCATCATCATCATATCAGCCGAAAGACGTCCACTGCTGGACATAGGCCTCTCCCAAAGAGTGCCAAAGTGACCGGTCCTGCGCCACCTGCACAAGTGTCTTAACTTACACACTTTCCATTTATTTTCCTAATCATACTTACTTACTTTCTACGCTGGCTCAGTGACCCGAAGTAGATCTTGGCCTCCGATACTAAGACACGCCCTGGCGCTGTGCTCTGTCGTAGGTAGCCTATCGCCAGTCATCATCGGCAGTTTGAAACTGGCACAGGTCTTCCTGGATTTCGTCTATCCAGCAATACCTTGGTCGGCTGACTGGGCGTCGACCGTTTGGGCAGGTACACTCTTTTGGCCGCACGATCCTCCCCAATTCTTTCGACGTGGCAAAGCCAGCGTAGTTGAGCAGAATTGCTCTCCCCGATGATGTTGGGCTCGGCAACCAATGCTTCCACTTCCTAATTTTTCCTCACTCTAGAGCTACCATCCTCTCGTTATAGATCCCAAAATCTAACTAAAGATCTTCCACTCTGCCACTAAAAGCTTGTTCTCCTCCTACAAGGTCAGTGTCTAAACTTCGCATCCATACGTCAGGATTGGTCGTATAGCAGTCTTGTAGACCCTGATCTTGGTTCTTCTGCTGATGACTTTGGACACTAATATTCTGTGGAGATCCGCCGAGCATGGGCGTTCTGAGTTCGGAGGTCTATTTCCTCCAGGCTTTGGTTGAGATCCGGCACTGTGCATCCAAGGTTAACTGAGATTTAAATTTTGATACGCCTTTATTGGTAGTTCCATCCACATACTGTTTCTGCTAGACCCCAACCGCTGCATCTTTGCATGTGCATATGCTCTGTCTTGTCTAGGCTGATTCTGAGACTTACTTTCTTCCCTAATCTAAAAATCAATAATCTAATAATTCTAATCGCACGCTCATAAAACTACCTTGACATGTATAAAACGTATGTACCTACCTACTCAATTTGACATGTAAAATAATGTATTTTATTAATAAAAATCTGAATCTTAATCATACTAATTCCAACTCCTATTTTACCAACCTCAGGGCCGTTATAGACGGACTTGATTTCGACTGCTTTCTGGCTGCTAATGTGCCGTTGGATGCAGTTCTTTTGCACTTGGCGTAACTGCAATCTAACTGCGCAATTCACATGTAACGGCCCTTAGGGGATGAATCCGTGATAAAAAATAATTCTGCGTTTAATCAGGAGTATAAACCATTCTACTATAGTTTTCCTGTTTCGTTGCACATTTTCTCGTGTGAAAGTATCAGCCACTCGGGACTAACCAGGTTGTGTACATTACACCGCTAAAAGCAACCATCGCGTGGGACAACACACACCTCCACTCTCCCCTTAGTAATACAGTCTTAACTTACTATGAAACTCCATGTCTGATACGACGTTCTTCTATTAAGGATACTAATTGATGTACATTTTCTAACGATTTTTAATGGTGAATCATCCAAAGCCATTAAAATTGGCATTGTGATTGATGTTCACGATCAAAACAAATGGGATGGCTTGTCAAAGTATTTTGCGCTTTTAAATGCTGATGTAAAGAGAGTATGTAGGTATCTGCTATACAAACCTGCATTTTGTGTGCTTAATTACCCTAAGTAACTTAATTTGATATCTTTCGTTAAAATTATATCTTTATTTGTACTAATGAATTCGGCTCGCAATGTATTTAGTGTCAAATAAACGAAAGCCATAGCCATACGAATGATACGAATAAATAAATAAATAAATAAACGTTAGCATTACATTGCTGCTCAAGAATAGAAAAATAAAGATACCGTTCATGATAGTGTATCAATTGTTGTATTATTTTGATAAAACTGTCAACAGAACTTATAATTAGCATCGACTATGCGAAAAATACGAAAGCAGCATCGGTAAGGCTACCACAAATTTGAATAAACACAAAGTCAGTATTCACAGCAAATACATTAACATCATGTACAGTACTTATCGTGCCTACCAACAAGTATCAGTAATCCACATCGCATGTAACCTACACTTCAAGCTACTTTGTAAATAAGATAATATGTCGAGTGCTCTATTGAATGAATAGTAAATGAAAGGGAGGGGCAATTCTGTATTTTTATTATTCATTGCGTTTATGGATATAAAGAACGCTGTAAAGGCGCAAAAGGCTTTGATGTCTTGTTTTTATGACTGCCTTAGTAGAAGGCTACATTTTTTATTCATCCATATTCGTCAGCGCGTGCGGATAATAAGACGTAAAACAATTGATTTATAAGAATATGAAAACGTACAGTAATGAAAAAGTTAAGAGACTAAACATATTATAATCAGAGATCGACATGTTTAGAAATCTGAATTACACGTGTATGTTCTCTTCCAACATACATTTTTTCTTCTATTTGTTAAACGTGGAACCATGGTTGTTACGTATGTATTCTAGAATTTCTAGATACATGTATTTTACCACCCTTTTAAAATGTTTTTGATTTGATTGATTGAATCGTTTCGTCTTGTATTATTGATTTTTGACGTGTATTTAACGAGTCTTTTAATGAGTCTAGGTACGTATGACAATGATTATGACTATGGATATTTTATCAACATATTTTTGATCATCGGAGAAACGAAAGCTCACCGTCTCCGCTGGCTGGGTCACGTCGAAAGGATGGAGCAAAATCGGAGCGCCAGACAGGCATATCTGGCCCACCCAGCCGGGCGGTGACCGGTTGGACGTCCCAGGTATCGTTGGAACGACGTCGTTGAATCAGACCTGCGTGTTCCTCAAGCCACAAACTGGCGAGAAACAGCACAAGATTGGGACAAATGGCGACAACTCGTGTCTGAGGCCAAGATTCGCTTTGGGTCGCTGAGCCATTACAGCAGTTAATTCTTTAGTTATTTTAAGCCATCCTGTGAATTGAGTTAAAAATCCAAATATTTCGAGTTCATATTTAACGTAGTCAAGGGTTCGACATTTAATCAATGACTGCTCATCGCAACCGTCACTGAGTACGCAAGATTTCCGCTTCATCGCGTCCTTTGACACGATTCGGATCACTGTGATCGGTGACGAATGATGGCTGGCCGGGTAATACTCGTAAAAAGGAAAGGCTTAGAGACTTATCTACTAGGGTTCTATTAGATTTTAACGAATGAATTGAAACCAATTTGATAACACGCGCGACAAGTGGAACATGTGGACCAAATTGATTATAATTCAATTCATTTATTGCACTGATATTATCACGGCGCGGGAGCTGTTTCACGGCGAGATAGATTATCCATCTCTTTCTTTATGTTCTAATTAGAAAGAGATGGACAGTCTATCTCACTGCGAGACAGCTCGCGCGCTGTATTGTGATAACCGTGCTGAAAAGAGCGAGCTCTTAGGCCGTGGTTTTTCTGGCCCGTCACACGCGACGGACGTGCGTCGCACGCTGTGCCACACGCCGTCGGTCGCGGATGCGTGGGTTTTCTGGCCCCGGCCACTCGTCTTCGGAGAAGGAGCTCAATCGCATTGTGCCCGCTTTGAGAATTGGTGTGCTGTGCTTTAAATGAAATGAATAGAAAAATACTAACTGGTGGTGTAGGTGGAGTCGCAGGAATAAATTTAAGAAATAAGTTGAAAGACTAGGTATATATGTTCACCTCAAGGGTCAGTGACATGGCAATTAAATATGGTGTAATTATAGGTACTAAGAATGTAAAATTGTAAATAAACACTCACCTGGAATTTTCATTGTTTCACTAATATTTTCCCATGTTCTGTGCTTTAAATTGTTATTTTTATAATCTTTGTCAGACGTGTTGAACAATATAGGATTACAGCGTATTAGATTTATTAATAATTTATCGTTGTCTATTGAAATGAGACATTTTCAATATCAAGACGCCGCCCGCCGTCCGTCGCTATTCTACAAAAATGATAGCGACCGACGCGTGCAGCGTGTGACCTTCGCCCGTCGACCTACTCGCCGCCGGCGGCGTTTCAGAGAAACCACCCTCAAACATTCCCGAACAAAACATCCGAACGTCATCGGCGGCGGACACGCGTCGGTCTCCGGCCGCCGGCGACGGGTGGTCAGAAAACCCAGGGCCTTAGGATGTCTCGCTTGCGCCTTGTCGGAGAGCTCCTTTAATGTCTTAAAAGCGATATGGATGTCAAAATTTCATACTGGTTCAATTTCAAGTACGAAAATCATAGTTGCTAAGTTAGCATATTGAATTGCTAAGTTAGTGAAAAGGAAAGCACTAATTTATTAACGAAGTACCTATAAATCATGATAAAGAAACCTGAGCACTCTTGCTCTGACCCGTTGAATCCGCGCACGTGGGAGCGAGAGCGCGAAACACATTGAAATCAAATCGTTTCAAATGTATCACTGAAATTGAATTGAAGGATCTGTATCTGTCTGGGTGGATGTAAGGACGATATTTCCTCGCTCGCCAAAACGAGTGCGCGCATAACTAATATCAAATATGTCGAGTCAAATAGATCTCCAGCTCACTTGAACGTTACCCAGTGTTTAATCTATTTTAAATTACGAGTACATTGGTATTAAGCATCGGCGCGTTAGGCACGGTCGTGAAAACGGCTGACAGAACAAAGCGGACTGAATTAGATCGATACAGCGACCAAAACAATGACCCTCTGTTTGAAACATAAAGTACATAAACAATGAGACACAACTTGCTGCCAAGTCGCGTCGCGCGCGTCTTAGCGCCTCTTTTCTCACTCACACTCCGCAATCCAGAATTAGGAGGTTAGATTTTCATTTCTCGCATCGTGTCGCGGCATCTTTTGTGCTAGCTCAACTGGCTGGTTAGGCCGGTATTCCATCCGCGACAATTGAGAGAAGGGGACATGTCCCCATGAGACATGTCAGTAGGGATATGTCCCCCTAAATCAAATACTTCTCAAACATGTTTATCAATGCGAGGCGCACTCACACATGTGTTATGTACGAGCGCTCGCAGTGAATATCAGCAATCCAAGAAAAGCATCAATATTCCAATTCCACATACAGCCAAATAATCCCCTACACGATCAACGCACCAAACTCATGCCGCCGGAAATCCTTAACATACATTTGCTTATAAATACACGTACGATATTAATTTTAGCCGAGTGTTTGAGATTTGGAATGCATATGATAAATCTCAAACATTGTTCGACCTGAGCTAATGCACTTTGATATACTAAAAGCTTTGTTACGTCATTGCACTATCTGTATTGGAAAATTCAAGGTTGTGTTAGGCGAGTAGGTATGTTATTTTGATCCCCTGTAGCTCTTGTACGAGTTACTAAGTTTTATGACTTCTTTTTTATACAGTTATCTTTCATAATTGTTATACAAAAACCAAAGCTAACCAGCGATGTTTTTTAGTCCTAAAAAGTTAACCTAAGAAAAAATGAAAAAATATGTTCGCAACGCCGTTCGGGGCGTGCAGCGTCCATATAAAACAAATGCAATTTATATGGACGCTCGACGCCCCGCTCAGAGCGGGGCGTCCACTCAGGCCTTGCACTAAAAGTCTACACTGCATGATGGTACTTTTTCGTAGTGTTACTAGGAACAAACTTACTAAAACTGTGGTCCGTTGAACGTATGATGTGACTCGGTAGTCACAGACGGAGAGGACGGTTCCTGAACCGTACGTACCTATGTATTATTATATTATTAATTATTCTAGTAGTGGCTTCCGAACTGTGAGAGCCCTTATATCACTGCGACCATCGCCGGTCTATTGTGATCGCCACTTACTACAAAACAATGCTTGGTCAAATCCTGCGAACTCGAAGAATTGCAAGATACTGTTGATCTCAAGAAATTTAATCTCCTCCGGGCACATGATGTGTTTTCCCAGAAAGGAGTTACGACTGTGCATAAGGCTAGGGCAAACGGTTAGAATGTGTGTAGGCGCCTTCTCCACCTCAAGGCAGAGTCTGCACAGCCTTGTGTCACATAGTCCTAACCTTTGCATGTGCTTGTTTAAGCGACAGTGCCCTGTAAGCACCCTTACCAACATGCGTAGACGGTTCCTGCTTAGCGCCAAGGCATCAGAAGACGCTTTTTTGCTAAAGGCTCTAATAAGCGCCTTGGCATGTTTCAGTCCTACTGGTAGTATACGTACCTATGTAACGAAGACGAGTAATTTTCGTAGTTAACTATAAATCAAGAATATTACGTAACTAGGCACTGAAACCGGTTCTCGAGCGACCACTTACCGGCAGGCGCAGCGTGGGTAGACCGACAAGGTGGACTGATGACCTGGTAAAGGTCGCGGGAGTCCGTTGGATGCGGGTGGCGCAGGATCGGTCATTGTGTCAATCTTTGGTGGAGGCCTATGTCCAGCAGTGGACGTCTTTCGGCTGATATGATGTGATAATGATAAGGCACTGAAATTATATTTAGCGAAATAATATTGTTCTGCGGTTTTCATGGGAATTCGGCAAAATAACGCATGACTCAATTACATAACACTGCAATTCGAAGTTAAATAAAGTCTAGTGTGTTTCGCTCAGCAACCCAAAGCGGGCAAAAGAAACATCACCAAGCTAGTGAAATCTTGTATCGCATTCGCAGCAGAAACGCTTCCGTTAGTATAATCAATGTTCGAAACATTATTCCACAACTATCTAGCTCAAAGCAAGTGAGCCATAAAGTATGCATGAGCATCGAGCACTGAATTCTGATACGCATAATACAAATGGTGTATTGTTGTGCTTCCTTTGTGAATAGTTCACGTCTGTTTCATTGAAAACAATGAAACAGACGTGAACTAACAAATTTATGAACTATGTAGTACGGATACGTGTAACTAAGTTATTTATTTATATTTCACTTAATATGATAATGTTGTTATGTATTGATCAATAATTTAAAAAGCGATAGAACCGCAAAATGAACTATAGCAAAACCGCAGAACTAATTATAACTTTCCGAACGAGCGGTAGTTAGAGCGTAACTACATACATATCAAACAAAAATGTAATCATTGAAATAAATACGGTTTCAATCGGTATAGGCAGACTTGAACACAAGCCAAAAATACCGTACTGATATCTCCAAATATTATATCTTAGAAGGAATGTCTATTGGCTGTCAAAATAGAGAGATGGTTGGCGTAATCTTCAGTAAGTACAGCATTTCAGCACAGAATTCAGTTTGAACACATTCGTAACAACAATTACTTAGTGAAATGGTTAAGTATGCCCGAGGGAGACATTTCGACAAACGCTGACAATTACACTGATTAAAGTTACTTGCATTCGTGCTGACGATCAATTTAAATTTAATTTCTATAAGTATATTGATTGATATGACAGCATTATTAAGTACTAGGTACTGCCCGCGACTTCGTCTGCCTGGACCCGGGATAAAAGTATCCTTTATTTTAATCCAGGCTATAAACTATGCGTGATTGAGTATCAAACATCCAAACATCTAAACATCCAAACTTTCGCATTTATAATATTAGTAGGATTTAATAGATCAAACACGAAGCTATAATTTAAGTATATGGTAGTCAAAAACAGCTAGATATATATCAATTACGATACGAGTATGTCTTAATCGACGAGTTTCAAATTATAGGGAAGCAACGAGCGTTGTCTTTAATTCAAATATGTTTTTTTTTTTCAGTACAAAGGTAAAATGATTTCAAAATGTTGTGTTAGCTTTTGTTTTTATAATATTTATTATTACTAAACAATGGGATACAAGATTTAATCTATTACATTTTCCTGCAAAACTGTTTTAACAGTTTGTCTGCAGGTACGAGTCTCTATAAAAACTATCTATCTATCAAAGATTTTAACTATTTATTTATATTACGAAATATAATTGCACTATTTATACTGAAACATTTGAGAGCTTTGTCAACCTTTCTAAAAGTAGCGAACTTCTTCTAAAAGTAATTCTCTGGTCGTATACGAAAATTTCACAACATTGTTCTTTTGAACGTTGTCGATGAAAATTATCTATATATTTAAGTCCATTTTTCTCCCCAAACGATTGCGTTATATACTTATCTCAGGGCGGTCAAGGCGTGACACCCGACGACAGTGATAAGGGACAGTTTTTCCCGTCATTTGCTACTTGCTGATATTAGTGTTTTTCTACCGTCCTGAACACAACAGCCATGTGACAATCTTGAAGGGAATTAAAGCTTGTATGGAACTGACGTCTAAAGGATCCTTAATTATGGTGACCATAACATAAGCAATGTTAACTAATAATTGTTCCATTCAACTAACTGTATTGTTTGTTTTCGGAAGAACTCTTGTTAAATCCGAAAAAGATTATTGGATATGTAGGTGCTTAATTTAAAACGAGGCGCAATACATGTCCCTAAAATCGCCTCCTATGTGAGTCTTTCAGAGCTATCTTATCCCTTAGTCTATTTTGCTGAAGTGAGTATTTAAAAACAATTATTTCATTCATTCATTATCCTAGCCTTTCATTGATGGATGAGAGGGAACGGGCAGGATTCCCGGGACGGAGTACTTCACATACACCTTTGAATTTCTTCGCAGATGTATGCAGGTTTCCTCTCGATGCTTTTGCTTGACCGAAAAGCTAACGGTAAAATATCAAATGATACGATGAATAATTGTTAACTGATGTAATGTGACTGTCAACAAATCTCACCTTCAACAGTTTCCCTAAAACACCATATCGACCAGTGTAAGGGAGAGTAGGGTAATTTGGTACATTGAGAAAAATACACACAATTCATTATTATCTTGGCTCCATTTTGTTATTATCTTGTACCTACTTTCTATTTCACAAAAATCACTTTTGTTCGAATCCTAGTCTTTTTCCTCTTTTTATTTAGATAGATAGATAGATAGATAGATATCATTTATTGTCAAAACTGTGTACATAAGATCTCATGTCATACATTAAAAGGTATCAACAGAACTTGGTAGATAAAATCGGGAGGCAAGTAGTTTAAGAAAATTATTTTTTTATGTTTTTCTGTTATTATCGGATTATTATTTCTGTCTATTCGGAATTTTCGATACCAGTCATTAGTTTTAATACCATGTCAAGATATTAAAAAAAATGGGTAGACAACCTAAATTACAAATGTTTAATAAAGATTAAACAAATTTTCTTATTCTGTTTTTTTTATTTATACATGTTTATTTCAACTTAATACCTATTGTCAATTTTCAATTACCTCTTTAGAATAAATAAAAAATAATAAAGTCGTAGTTATGCTGGACAGATATCGCTTTGCCAATTTGAAATACTGGATAAATATTTTAATTTATTACAAAACAGTTGCCCTTACTATAGTTGGTTAAATGATTAATCCGGGAACAAATTCAACATAAGTAGTTGCTTCATTCGATTTTCGAGGGTCTGTCTGCGGCATGATGGTGTCGCTTCAATGGTTCTTCCGGGAATTTTTTGGGGCCGTTTTCACTTAAGCGACGTTTATTTACGAATCCACCGTGTTTTGCGGAATGAAATTAATTTAATTATAAAAAAATTAAATAACCCTTACATAGAGCCCTCTCTAAGATAACTAGAAAAAAAGTTACGATTTTTTTAGTGAAAAAAATACTTTAAAACGCTCTCCTGTAAAATTCAAAAAATGTCGCTTCAGTGGTTTTGCCTTTCCACCGTCGATATGAGCTCAATTTTTGTGATAATATCTATATTCGACCTGCACGTCTATCATGAGAAGGTCGCGACATACTCTCGAGTTTTCTCGCACTATACCCGTTGTTCTAATTGTTCCAATAAGAGCGAGACGGATAGTGCGAGAAAAATCGAGAGAGCTCGCGCGCCGTCTTGTGATAGCCGTGCTGGCATTTCTTTTTCAATTTGCGCGACATCAAGTTTTATTTGTTCGCTACTTAATATTTTCTTTACGTATTCGAAATCTAATCTATCAGTTCAATCACAAAAGCAGGTTAACTTGGTTAGTAGGGTAACTTTGAATTAATTGAATCTCCGAAATTGTAATTTTTATATCTTCCAAAGCAAATTTCAGGCGTGATTTGAGAATCCAAGTAATCACACAGGATAAATTCGGTGTACCTAAACCTAATGAGTTTTCCGACAGTTCCCTCCAGTGGATTAATAAAATATCCTCTAGAGAGAGATCCATATTTCATTCAACTTGTATAACCGACGGAGTAATTAAAACTAGAAAAGCGTCCATTTATTTACGGATAACAAGCGAATTTACTAACTAAATATGTTGTGAATATGAGTTATGAATTAATCATGTTTTGTTTTTGTATGTATGATAACGTTATTTCGGCCAACCCCGGATTTCGTGATGAAATATAGTAATCATTTCAACTTCTTTTCTAGTTTCGAGTTGCCCAAAAACCCAAAACACCACATGCTCCTTGTCAATGGAATTTATATAATTCTATATTGAACAGAGTTGCATTTGTATTGTATCGTCAAGAGTCTATAGCAAACAAAAAACTATTCTAGTTTCTGTTATAATTGAGTCATATTGTGATAATTGCTGGTTTTCGTTTTTTAATAGAAAGAAAGAAAGAAAGAAAAGACATTTATTTAACGTCACAACTTACACAATTAAAAAAAAGAACAAGCAAAAGAAATACCAGCTTCTGCACGCGACTCCGTCCACGTGGAAGTCGCTTATATCGTAGCTCCGTATAAACGGTGACTCCTCATTTCTCGCCCTCAGGGGATGATTTCCGGGATAAACCCTATTTTTTTTGTGGGATGCATACTATCTCCATACCAAAATTATCTCAGTTGCTTCAACGATTTAAGCTTCTATAAAAATGTATAAGTCTCGTTCGAAGAAAAGCTTCTACGATATTAAAGTTCCATGTTTACACTTATCAACATTAAACGGGCAAATTACATTCCAATACTTGATTGAAAAATCCATGTGTCAAAGCGGACCCTGGGCTCCTTCAGGGGTACAACCGGGACGCTAGGAGGATAATGACCATAAATAATGTAGCTAAATATATAAATGAGTCCCATCTAACCAGTAATTTGTGACCACTTCCAGCCGTTTGCAAACACATACTTTTTCAGGTCATATATATCCTACTTTTCAGTATTTTCATTTCTACCGTGCAATTACTGTGCATGCAATACTGCTTCCATGAACGCGTACCTATGCCTATTCCAACAGGTCTCCGTTCACAGTCCAAACGTTTGAAATAGCTATTATCTTCATGACTAAGCGCTATAGATTGAGCCGTAATTGGATGGTTTAGACCACAATCGGAGACATAACTATTTTAGATAAAGGATAAGCCACCTATTGCTAATATGCCGATATTGTGATTGAATTAATGCAATGATCATGGTTACTATACTAGTCGCTTGGTTCAGCAGATCGCATAGAAAATAACCTTTATAATGAAAATAAATTCAAGTATTTAATATCACTATGGGCAACATGTTTTGATTCCTTTAGGAGTTCATCTTCAGTTAGTTTAGTTATTGTTAGTATAATTTTAAATATGATTCACGAAAGTATACATACAATTCATTCAGATTTGATTGAGCTTGATTGAGAAGAAAGCAATATCTTAAAGAATATTTTTTAAACTGTACGTGTATAAAGTACCTGCTTTCAGACATATTTTGTGCTGTGTGCCTATTTTTCTGTTTTACTGCGTTATTTTTTAGTATAGTTAATGATAACATCACACCCCGTTAAATAGACGGTAACATATCACAATATTCTTTTTATTGTTTCAGATACCTACCTGTTCTGACTGCGATAGCCAACTTTGAAAATTGAAATATTCTTAAAGTATTAGTGAAGAGTTTAAACTGTCAAAAGTTTGATTAGCTGGCATTTACTCCAATCTTCCTCAAATTAGGGTGAGTGCTTTTATAGGCTTTTCTTTCAGTTTATTTTCCTTGAAAGGAACCGAATACCCACACTAAAAGTCTAATTATAGAACAGATAGACAACAACGACAACCATATATCCGACAAAAAGACAACAATATATCCGATTTCACTGTTGAAAATAATTGTATACATACATGTGGATTGATGTGGTGGATGTATTTTTGAAAGGTAGGTACTAAAGACACAATTTACTGCGACTCTTACGTAACACCGTAATTCAACATATTTCACAATGTTCTTCATTGCACACGTACGAGTATGTGTAGTAGTACCACAGCTGAAATTTTCATTGATAATGTAACCTTCTTCTTACGATGCTATCCGCGCATTCTCAATAAGATGTAAGTGCGTAGTAAATAGTTACCACAGTTTAAACTAGTCTGGACTAAATCGAATCCATTAGCTCAATAAGCTATACTGCACCATTTGCAATCGCCATTTTGATTTGAGTTGATCATTTTAGTTGTGTATGTCAGTGCCCATTGATAAATAAAATCGTATTTCAATATTATTGCTAGTCATTAAAAACAGTGCTCTGAGGGGCTACCGCGAAGTGGAAACGAACTTCGTTCGAGTATCTCCCTCTCTGTCGCTCGAACTAGCAAGTGCAAGAGAGAGAGAGATACACGAACGAAATTCGTTTTCGTTTCCCGGCAGGCCCTCTGGTTGGGTTGCAATCGTTTATTTTTGAATTAGAATAAGTAAGAGTGAGAAAGAAATATAGACCCGAATCCTAGTCAGCTCACGGAAAAACTGTTCATAGTGAAACAGTTACCCATTTTTAAAGTAGGTACTACGAAAATAAGGAATAAGACAAAGGGGGGGAAGAGGGAGGGAACTTAGCTACATTTAAGTAGTTCTTTCTTTCTTTGTCCAAAATATGCAAATTTCAGCTTCGTGTAAGCATACATGAGGCAGTGAAGTGCTGCTTACCAGAAAACCGTAGTAAAATATTAAATCTTAACCTGGAAACCAATAATACAATTTGGCAATAGACGTGCCGTGGCTTAACTATTACTATGTTTGACATGTTACATAATAAAAAATAGTTTTTGTCAAAACTTTCATTTTTGGTACAAGTTTTTGTTGACTGTACTTTTTTTTGTTTCTTTTTAATTAGAAACAAACGGTGTTAAATTATGTACAAAGTAATTAGCTAGAAGCTACACACTAATAACAAATCTAGGCCTACAGTTTCCTATTTTAGAAAATAAAAAACAATTAGATATATTATATTCTTTATATATTACACAATTAAAACACTATAACCATTATAAATACATAGGAAAAAGTTTATACAAACACACAGTCTCCAAGAACTAGTCCAATCAGCCCAAATACGACCAGTTTATTATATATATATTAGGTTTCAATGGCCACCCTGTCTTCATCACCGATCAGTTCGGGGGTGCCAGAATTTTGCGTTGCCACCAAACTTACATGCAATCGGTTGAACGGATGCAGAGTTTGACGAACCAAATTTGCCTTGACTTCTCTTAGTTAATATCAGCATCCTCCTAGCGTTTTTCCCGGTAATGCCCTACACAAGCTCGGAATCTGTTTTGCACCTAATCCCAAGATTTGGCAAAGGCACTAGTTTTACGAAAGCGACTGCAATCTGAGCTTCCAATCAATAGGAAAAACAAGACCTTACTGGGATTAGACTAGTTAATATAAACCTTGTAAAAGTTAGGAATTCCGTAGTCCACCTCAAAATCTAGAATCAACCCAATTATGCTACTTACAAAGCCTTGAGCCTAGTCAAAAGCAGCCGCCCGTGCCATCCATTCATTAAAATTAATTCACCCCGCAGTTTCCTCTTCATAATACAACGTCGACCCACTTCACACTAAGCCAAACTCCTTTATAAATAAGGTAAATAGTAACCTTTGACCATTGGGAGCTGTCGGACGAACAAAAGTGCATTGTTAATAGTATAATCGCTGCGGAACCACGAGATATCGTGCAGATAAGTGAACCAACTGGCCTAGTTTGCTGTTTCTAGAGCGCCCAGTCTATTGTGATGCTTTCTTGAAATGCGTGCGGTTTCGAAAAGTGTTACGGTTGTGTGCTATTGGGTTTCGAGAAATCAGTGATGATTTTATAAGGCCTATAATAAACTTGACTTACTTACAGTAAATAAGTAACAATGTAATCTAATCTGGCAAGTCGATTTTCACCGTCTTGTATTAGTTGGATACTCTCAGACAGTAAATCGGTACTACAAGCACTGAGCAGTGACAGCATCACATCTAGCTTGATAAACGAATGCCACCAAAACCTCACAGAGGTGTGCGCAGATAAAAACAACGTTACTATACAATGGATCAAGGGGCACAGTGGCTCAAGTGGAAACGATGCAGCGGATGAACTGGCCAGAAAAGGCTCAGAAACAACGGCATACGGACCGGAGCCAATTTTACCCCTGCCACAAAGCTACATATATAATCAACTGGACCTATACATCAAAGACCTACACCAAAGATACTGGGAGGAGATAGACACATGCAGACAGACTAAAGAGATTTTGTCGAAACGCGACAACAAACTCACAACCGCACTACTGAGGACACATAGAAAGCAACTACGCAAGATAGTTGGAATAATAACAGGACACAACACTTTGAACAGACACCTATACAACTTAGGTATCACAGACAGCCCCACGTGCAGAGCGTGCATGGAAGCAGAAGAAACAACCAGACACATTCTACTGGACTGTCAGCAGGTAGAAGTATACAGGAAAAAACACATTGAATCTCCGGACACACTACGAGACGCAGTCAGCAACACCAAGGCACTCACAAACTTTCTGGAGGAGCTGGGGTGGTTAGAGTAGCGCTATCCCACCGATTCACGCAAAATAGGCACATTGGATGTTGACTTGCGGAAACGCCCAGTATAACTAACTAGTTGGATTACTTTGAAACTCTGCAAGTATAATATTTATAGATGAGCATACTTGGTATCATCAAGTTGATCTGCAGGCCGATCACGTACGTACAATTTGCACGCATTTTTCAAATTAATAACGTAATTGAAAATTATTTTTCAGATTTCTCGATTGACACTGACACATGTTCGTAATTAGAAAAGCAAATGATAACTTTTCGCAAAGAGGTTATCTGTAATGTGAAGTGACAAATAAATATGTATTGACAATTTGACATTTCAATACTATTACTGAAATAGAAGTTTCGACCTCAATGCATTGCGAATGTCTAACGACATTTCAACGAAATGGGTGGGTATTTAAATTCCTTGACTGTACTGTAAACGATATTATATTTTTTTATAAAGACTTATTTTAATCATTTTGAGTTTTGAAATTATTGTACTACCTACCAGAAAAAAAAAAACGTTTTGGATTTTTGCTTTAGTAAGGCCAAAACACAGTTCCTTTTCATAACATCGAGCTCACTGCAGAAAATTTCACAGACATTTCTGTTAAAGCAGCAGTTAATATTTCATAGATGGCAATAACGACGGTGATAGTATAATAAAACATTGATGATTTTTTTTACCGGTTCAATAATATTGTATTCCGTTTTGCTCTAGAGAATCGAGTATCGACTCGCAAAATTATAATTCGAAAACGTTACTTCTAGATAATCCTCTAAAATTACGAGATTTATTACAGAATTGAAAAATGCTACTCAGCCCTTTAATTTGTTGCGAAATGTTAGTGAATTTTTAATTAGACAGGATCGCTTGCTTCAAATACATGGAGTTGACACGTTGTTAACAAGTCCTTTTACCTATCCGTCAGACTTTTTAAACACAACTTGAAATAGATCTTTATTAATTAATTAATTAATTAATTGGATCTTTAGATTAATTAGATGCCTGAAATAAATGGCTTATTATTATTATTAGAACTTATTACTATGTCCTTCCCCGGGACTCAGGCTATCTCTATACCAAATTTCATCTAAATCGGTTAAGCAGTTTACGGTTTACGCAAGAGGAGGTAACAGACACACGGACAGACAGACAAACTTTCATATTTATAGTATGGATTTATTGAATTAGCACATTCGATTGTCGATTGCGATGTCATTAATATCAACAACTATGTAAAAATTCCGCTTTTTTTTTGCCGCAAGGAACTAACTTGATTAAAACAAAGAAACCATAACTTAGTGAGCGAACGAACCCGCGATCGAAACCGGTACTTTTTATAACACAAGGATTGTTATTAAGTTGCCTGGAACTTTAATAGGTTTAAAGCCAAACCGACATTATAAAAGAATACAATTATCCACCGCAGTTGCTGAAACTGAAAGCTCTCGCAGAGCAAGCTAATCTTTTGTAAGTTGGCTAAACGAATTGACTAAAAGAAGGGAGCAACAGACGCCGCTAAGCTCCTGGTAAAAGATTTTCAGTTACTTTATTTCACTTAATTAGCGGGTACGGTGAATGTAAAAGTTTTTAAAGGAATAGCAAGAATTTATTTCGATTGCCATTAAAAATATGATTTATACCCAACAACTAGTTATTACTTGACTGCAATAATAAGTCTTATACATAGTACCAACATTTTCTTTTCTTTATGATATCCTGAGTAACAAACACTTACAACTTAGAACAGATTCAGGTGACATTAACTAAACTTGAAAATCCTCTTCTTAACACTTCTGGTTATAAGCATTTTGATGGAACTTGATTGAATCAAAATACCAAGAAAGTATATGTAGGTATAGTAACAAGTGTTTGACGGGTATGCCACTGACCAGTAATAGGCAAATTACCATATTTATGAGTAGATCGATTTATGGTTCCACAAAAAATATTTATTTACACTGCAGATAAAACATACATCCCAGTATATATGCTGCTTCAAACGCGTCCACTGCAGATATAACAGCATTAGCAATGTAATTTGACTACCCCGTGGTCGTACATTTTTGATGACCCTTTTACGCTGGTAACCCAGAAATAACTAGACGAAGTATACAAATTCTCTACGTATGTATAGGTAATGTCAAAGGCATGTTTTCATATAGGAATAAGGTTCAAATTCCTGTGGTTATAAGTTTATCGGTATTGTACGTCGATTGTATAAGTCCATGATTATGTTGTAGGTAAAATAATAGCTTGCACAGAAGTTTAAGGAAATTGCACTTAAGGTTATAAGTAAAATTGTTATTTCTTTACATTGTACGATTTCTGGCCACGTAGATACTTATCCTAACACCCCTAAAAATCTTCGTAATTGGTATTTTATGTATTTATTTTACTGTTTGTATTGTTTACTTATTAATTATTAATGCAAACCCCTGCATCGTTTCTCTTTGGACATAAATCTCTTCAAAATCTTTATATCCATATTATATACATATTGCCGCTTTCGTCCAATTTGACCCCAACTACTTGGATTAGAGAAATGATAATTAGTCATGAATGTGAATTCAAAAATCAGCGGGTATAAACAAAGCTTCATTTTCTATAATGGCAAACACGAAAACAAATATAGGTATGGTCCCGCATGTTTGTTGAATAACAAACACAAAAACAAATAAGGTGCGGTGCACTCGGGTAATTCCGAAAATTACTAATATCTACTAAACGCGGCTACATTATTTACTCTGGCAACACTTCCTATGACGTTCAACTTGAACATAGAGTCATTGGGAGTGTTGCCAGAGCAAATAATGTAGCCGCGTTTAGTAGATATTAGTAATTTTCGGAATTACCCGAGTGCTGCGTGTTTGCCTAAAAACCCTTTTATTTGTTTCACTTTGTATATTATCACGTATCTACACGTGCTTGAAGTAAACTAAACACACACCCTCAACCCTAAATATATGCCACAATCTCATTGTGTTACTTGTGCTCAAAAGGTCCGGTCCTATAAATACAGACATTCTATTATTTAAAAAGAAATCTTCGCTACAAAGTTACTCCAACAAGCTTTCTTAAGGAAATATTCACAATTCCCCTTCCGCCTATTCACATTCTTGCAAACGCCGAGAATAATTTACCTATGTTAATATACGAGGAACAGACAGTATTGTTCAGTGTTTTGACTTACTTCGGGTTTCACTTCTACTTCAACTTTGGAGTGATTAGTATAAAAGTAGCTTGAATATTGTAGATGAAGATTTTGCTAAAATAAGACATTATTTTAATTAAAAAAACAATTTAAGCTGCATTCATAGATTTTTTACAACATACAACTGACATTATAATTTTAAAGTACTTACCTATTACCGATGAATGTCCACGAGCTACAAACAGAACTTAGACGTATTATTCTAAATATCCACCACAACATGATCAAAAAATCGACAGGGAGCGAAATAATCAAAAGAGTGCGACTTTGTGTTGAACAGAATGGGACTCATTTTGAGCATATGATAAATTAAATTGATTAATTTTGAATTAAAAATGTTAAAATTCATGGCCTTTTTTTATTTCTGACACTACATATGTTATTTCTAGCAAAAAATAATCCTTATGATGAAGCCTTTCGATCGGTATGATAAAGCTACAGGGTAATTCTTTTTTCGCGTGTAGCGGGTTCGATTCAACCATGTAATTATTAAAAAATCTATGAATAGCGTTTTAATTGTTTTTTTAAATTAAAATAATGTCTTCTTTTAGTAAAATCTTCCATCTACAATATTCAAGGTACTTTCCCTCCTTGTGGCATAGGCGTGGGACGTCCTGTATAATTGATTATTAACTTGTGAATAATGTAACTAATATTGACACATTAGTAAGTCTGTGTTACCGTATGTAATATTGTAGATATCTACAATATTGAACAAATTGATTGAAAAATGTTTATAACAATAAATGCCGTTTGACAAAGTCATAACATTCAATTCAACACCCAACATTCAATTCAACACCCAACATTCAATTTCGCGACTTTGCTATCACGAAATATTTGCACGCTGAAAATATATCCTTCGAATGATTTCACTGAGAAAACTCGTCATAGAATCCAAAACTATCTTCATAGCTTCTTGAATCTTGATTCCTAATTTGAACCATCTTGATTATTACGATTTTTCTCCTCGTACAAATATTAAATCACGGTTCCAGAATTCTATCTTACGCTCGAGGCTCAGAATGAGCACTTTCACCTGGCCGAAGAATGCTCTTGAAATGAGCAGTCGACGTCAAAGATAATGTATACATTTTGCACCATATTACAAGGGAATAAGGTGCAAAAGTGTAAAAGTGTAAACATATTTGACGTCGACTGTTCAACATTATCCTCTTTGACCTGACACCTTCTTCCCACGTTTAATAACAGAAATTCTTTGTTTTGTAAATTGGGTAGCACGCTCGAACTAAAATCGTAGTAATAACTGTTTAACTAAGAAAGTTACCTATAAATTAGGGGATAATCAAATTATAAAATTAAATAGTACCTATAATGCGATAAAATGAAACTTTTACCAACCCGCAGCGATCAAAAATAATGTATACCTACCTACTTAATGGTTGCGCGTACACTGTTACATTTTTGTTTCAGATATAGGTATACACTCCGGGATGTCCCGGGGACACTGTTACATACCACAGTTTTTTTTTTATGAAAGTATATGTATTCCGTTGTACAATATTATTTTTATACTCGTAGACCTTAATGTTTGAATTAAGACTTCGTACACCAAACTATAATCACATACTTTTTTCTGTAGAGCTCCCAGCTCAACTTTTTACAAATGTTTAGACAACTAAAATGAATTCGACTAATCACGTGGCGCCTTTACTGAACTATAATGATTTGGAATATAGAACGTCGTCTTGGCTACAGAGGAAAATACATCAACGAATACTAAGCCGTTGGCTGCGGTTCGTTTCCGCAGGGCTTAGATTTTCAATAGATACCAAGTTTGTTTAATTAGTTCAGTTGACTCGTAGAAAAAGTATTGTATACAATAGTTATATAATAAGCTTTTTAAGTCTCATACCTTAATAAGGCCACTCAGCAAGCTTCGTGGCCTAAACGTGGTACTCGACTGAAAAAGCATACATTATAAATGGTTTACCATTGAATTGCCGACAAACATTTAATCGAATATTATTTCAAAGACAATGGTTCAAGTATTTTCATTTCATCGACAAGTCATTGCGTCGAGGACTCGATACTAGGTAATTTGAATCGAGGTCTTTTAATTGGTAGTTGGCTTATTTCAATAAAATTAATGTTATGGCTTTTCATTTCGGGTTTTTTAAATTCATTTTTTTTACATGTAATAATATTTATTCCGCATAAAATTATTTCGGATCTATATCTGAATCCCTAACGTTTTTTAACCTACTTTTGCCGTGCAGCGAGTCGACGCCACCCCGCTGCGCGGGGTGTCTATTTCTGGTCTGAGGGACACAGGTAACCCTAACCTAACCAACCTAAAACAGAGTTCGCTTATGACAAGCCATTTTTGTCCGCCCTGATATTTTTTTGTAATAAACGATTTACACCAATGATTCTTATTGTTATTATACATAAATATTATGCATATCTGTATGTCACACAATTAACTATATAATTTGAATAATGTATAAATGTGCAAGTAGGACATATAAATTGTATTAAAGTAATACGTCGAAGAAATGAATTGCAATGTTTTGTAGTTGTGCCAATTAAGATAATTTGAAACAAATCAGCGATTAAGTAATATTCGTTGAATAGTATTTCTACGTAGTGAGATAAATTTAAATAAATAGTAGTTGAAATTAAATAGCGCCAAACAATATTACTAGTACGGAAGCTTCGATATACTATAACTATACTTACTATAAGTAATAAGTTGCTTGATTGCTCAGTTTTTGATTTTCTAAGAACTTTCAGTTTGACCCTCGTATAATAATATAACGATTGCATAAAATACTATTTTTCTTTCGTCGTTTTGTATCATTAACTAACGGTAGTCCAACTCATTTAATTCCACCCATAAACTTACCGTCACTCTAGCTCCTTAATATAATCATTTTAAACCAAAACTGACTGTTTTATTTTAAGCTACCACACGTCATACTCGTGGGAGAAACAATGGGCTCCAAAAAATGCTGGCGTCAAATGCTCAATGGACTGAATTCTGTAGAATCTGCGTTTCATCCGTGCGAAAATAGAAAAAGTTAAGTCATACATTACGCGCGGTTTACACGAGAACTTCGAACGTGTTCGATCTGGGGTTTCATGATGCAAAACCCGATTCTACATGCATTTTAGAAACGTTTTGGTCGAACGGAATTTCGGATATTTTATTCATGACTGGAAATGAGCTTTGGAAGTTAGCCTTTTAGGCACCCGTCAGAACTGAAGTAGAAAATAGTAAAAATGTGCAAACTAAATTCCATAAATAGTTATGCATCGACATGTAGTCCTTTGAGTTTTATACCTACAAATTAAAATTATACCTGATCATGTCCTCCCAGACGTATCCGTTGCAATCCAAATTTGGTTTTGCTCAAAATTGGTGCCTTTTTATTTGATGGCACACTAACGCCACCTTGTTAGATGTGTAGAGTACTTCCATACAAACAATAGTTACTATGGCAGCTCAGCTCTAAAGTACATCCATCTTGAGCTATGCGTCCTAATTAATAACGCGTATCTAATTATGAAAAATGAGAATATGAGTTACTTTTAATGGTCGAATACTATTATAGATTAGGACGCGTAACTCAAGTCGCATATACTTTAGAGCTGAGCTGCCATAGTAATTATTGTTTGTATGGAAATACTCTACACATCTAACAAAGTTGGCGTTAGTGTGCCACCAAAAAAAAAGGCACCAGTTGCCCATACATTTCCAGCAAAGCCCTTTGGTTTTGAACAAACGACCGCAAGAGACACAATGAAGCTGCTGTCCACTAGAGTCATAAGTGTAGTGGTAGGAAGGCTTGGACCGAGTTTTACGGAACTGGCGTTTGGGGTCCAGATCTTCAAGACGGGAAAATTATACCTATAAGAGACCTCGGGCAACGAAAAACGACAGCGTTATTGCAAGATGATTCCACGGCTCATTGTAGTCAAAATTTATTTGGAAGGACGACGTAATTACATAGAAAAAGACTTAAATAATGTATCGAATTGTGATAATAGATGAATGGCGCTGATCGGGCATGGGGATTGTGATGAACTCTGGCTATTAATACGGCAGTGTAGTTTACTACCGAGGCAATCTGAAGGCAGGACGTGATAAGGATGACTGAGTTGCATAGACTTCCACAGGCTGAGGAAACATTACGAAGAGATACGGTGACAGGGTGTGCTTTAACGCCTTTCAGATAATATTCAATGCGTATACTCAAGTTAGTTACTAGGCTCTTCAGGAAGGTTTAGGGCCTGTTTCACAATCTCCAGTTAAAACATATGCGTCAGATAAATGTTGGCTGTCACTTTTCTTTTATATGACGGAAGAAAAGGATAGCAATAATTTTAACTGGCAGATAACTTTATCCGGCGATTGTGAAACAGGCCCTTAGTAGGTATGTTAGACGAAATGTGTTATTTAAGGGGTAGGCAGAGCACATGAAACTTATGTTCCAGTACCACTTTTAGCATAAATGTGGGTATGAAAGATCGAAAAAACGTGATATCGCTGTGATAGGTTGCTAGCCCATCGCCCACAAATCACTTTAACCCTGTTCCTTAGTCCGACTCCTACGACACCCACAGGAAGAAAGTAGATGGTGCTGTTCTAACCCGTCACCACACGGGAATAGGATTCATAAAAGGTGATTTTTAAGAAAGGTGCATGCAGGTTTTTATTACAATTGGTACACACAGCAACACACCTAACTAACCATACCGTGAAAACCTAGAACCTTATTACAATGCACTTAAGGTCAGATTAGATTTCCGATGGTCACTTAGCTGTGTTGTCGACTGTACATTAATGGCCACGAATAAGAACGCAGTAGTTTGATTGCTGCTTTTAAACACTCTTAAGCAACCTTTTCGACTATCTTGGTGACATACACCATTATTTTACCACCACCAAAGAGAAATACTGCTGATTTTCGTACGTTTGAAAATCTACGAAACTGTTTTAATTTCCCTTACAATTTCGTTCTTCCCTGTCGACATTGAACAATGGCTACAAATATCCATCATATATTGCGTGCTTACTAGATCCATTATTACATTATTACTTAATGAGACTTTAACGTGGCACAATTTGTAAGGGCTTGTCGTTTAATAAAAATATCGCACTGCGCATAAAATTAAGATTAAGATTTAAAATACACACGCAAAGGCATTAGCTGCCGCTGTTTTTCCTTATCTTGATACATTACTAGAAATAATGATTAAATTTATGTATGATTTAACTGCCTATTCTGTTCAGAATTAGGACTAAAATAACTAACACAATTATTATCAGACCGATCTATATACAAATTCTTAGGCATTCTTATGCTCGAATTGACCGATGAATTGTTAACGTAATTTCGACTGTCGTGTTACTTACTACCCAGAGCCACAGAAGGCTTTCCCTGTGTAATCTGAAACGTAAACGATATGTGGGAAAATTAAACAAATGGATACAGTA
Organism: Epinotia ramella; assembly: GCA_947578815.1. Lineage (NCBI taxonomy): Eukaryota > Metazoa > Arthropoda > Insecta > Lepidoptera > Tortricidae > Epinotia > Epinotia ramella. The sequence goes on along the minus strand of OX388211.1, from coordinate 7,868,585 downwards.
ACAGTAGCGCGATTGATGTTCAATTGGTAAAAAGGCAGCGCTGTACGTTAGTATAAAGGTGAGTTTAGACCATGTAAACGATCAACCAATTCTGCTATGGCATGTCAAGATTTCTTACAGAATAATTAGCCATAGGTGCCAAACTCTTTGGATTTAGATAGCCATAACGTTTTACATTGTTTGATTTTATACCAAACGAAACCTTAAGTGAGCGCATTTCCACAGTTTATTGGTTAACCTGACCTAAAAACCTGTGCATGCCACTGAGCAGTACTTGCAATTGCTAAGGCATTCGTTTCCCTAAACACGTAATCATTTGGCCATCTTTCATATGGTACATAATATACACATTTTGCCCGGCACGGCAAAAGATATAGAATCCCCTCAGGGATCGCCACAAAGATTAGGGTAGATTCCACTTGAGTGCATTGGACATGGCGTGATATGCTTTGCGTCTCACTGGTTAAGATTCAATGACGTGTGATAGTTAACTGCAGCATTGGCCGCCTGGCCACGACATTGCGCGAATTGCGGCACGGCAAGCGTTTTATCTGTTCATTGCGCGGTCGATACGCGCAACGCACTGTGGTTAGTTGGGATCACACGCAATGAATTGAATGAATTAGAAAAACCGCTGCCGCTGCCGCCGCCGCTCGAAGTCGTGGCCGGACCGTAACAGTAAGATTTTGGGATTATTATTTAGGCTTGAGTACTTAAGTGTAATATGGGCATTTGCAATCATCAAAACAATAAAGTATATATTTTAAGCCAGTTATAAGTTGTTCTGTAACCTAAACATCCGGACGAGATGCTATGCCAGCCTGGAATAGTCCAAAATTGTCCACCAGAATGGATCTGAGTGTCGTTTTCGTAGCATTTTTTTTGTTGTTTTTTAATTTTTAACCCGTCACGGACCGGGTGTCGAAATATTGTACCATTTAAAACATCGATAGTGGATCTTTATTTGAATACTCCAGGATGAAGTTTTTGAAATGATCAATTTAATAGTTTTGTTTGTTTACCGAAGTTTTAGTGGCAGAATATAAGTGCTTGCGATCGATTTATACCTATTATATAACTTTGTAACTTAACAGTAGTTAAGTTTAAAGTCAAATAAATATCATGAAGAAGTGGCTAATAGAAAACTTATCATACAAAAGGAGGAATAATTGCTAATTATTATAAGGCACTTGCGTCTGTTTGCAAATATCGATTGAAACTTAGTTTATTTAGTATTACAATATGTTATTTACCATCCACGCAATCTTATTTTGGTAGTTCAGCTTTGCGCCTCAGCCTTGGAAGCGTCATGTAGGCTAGGGAATTCATTATCCAATATTATGGCAGATATCCAGCAATCCCAATTTATTGCTTGATATAAGGGTACTTGTGGTAACTGTCGATATTTACAACCCATTCTCTAAAATTATACGCAACATAAATTTAAGTGTTTTCCATTATGTTAAGAATCAGTTTTAGAGCGTTAAAGTTTACATAGATTTACTTCATGCCAATTGAAAATTTGTTGGATAAAACTACTGCTCAATTGCAGCATTTCAAATTAGCATTGTAGATATATTACAATTTTGGACGTTATCTTTACATTTAATGCCTGGTTTGCTTTTTAATACATATATTTTATGGCTCGCTCTGATCGTTAACTTGAAGTACAAGTTAATTGTAAGCCTCTGTTTAACCGGGTCTGTTATAAAATTTAAGTATACAGCAGAGAGGAGTTTCTAATAAGATAAGTTAACGGTAAAACTACCGTTAGCGTTGGTACAGGTCCAGACTTTAGTATTTTGTATTAAAAAAGTATCAGCGATATTAAGAAGCGATATCAGATATATTAAAGCGTAGGGAAATAAAATAAATGTCATAAATAAACTTGGAGATTCTTAAAAACTCGGTTTACGAGTAACATGTTAGTTGACATTTTCATACTTGCCTGACCACCGTTCTGCAGTATCATAATATGTATTCTTAAGTACAATCAATTATATTTATTATAATAATTAAATAAAAACCTTATCTAACAGGACAAACAAATAAATAAATAAAGAATCATAATCTCACAAGAGCCCCTTTATTCCATGCCGATTAAACCCATACCATAACCCATACTCGAGCCAACTGTGCTAAAAACTTTTACAATGTTTTAAAATTCGCTCGACTGTTTACATCGGAACGCTCTCTGCGGTTCTTTACGGTCACTGCGGGATTTAAAATTAAAATTTCCGCCAGAAACATTGAATCATTTGCACCCGTAAACTGGTTAAAGCTTAATGAATCATCTGAAAAGTATAAAAATGTAGGCCATAAAGAAAATATGTATAAAAGGTACTTTTACAATCGTTTAGTTTGATACCTACCTATTCAATCTCATCAGAATTTGCGTTAAACCATCTTGCAAGTTTGCTTTCCATTCCATCATAATTAACATTAAAACCTTGCCTTCAAATAAATATAGGTGAAAAACCGGCCAAGCGCGTGGCACGCGCAGTGTAAGGTTCCATAGGTGCCCGTCTTTCTTTGTTACATTGACACGCGAACGCCAACTAAATGGTGCGGTTGCGTCGGCAGAAATTGTACGAAAATTGGTCGATTGGCCGTACCGTTCATACCATATAATAGTTACCGAGGAATCCCTCCGCAGACGGACAGACGGACAGACGTTGACTATGGAACCCTAAAATACAATCAATGTACGATAAACGACGTTAAATACCAGTAGCAAATAGTATTAAGTATCTTTTTATCTCACTTTTACATACTTACATACATACATAATATAATCATGCCTGTTTCCCGGAGGGGTAGGCAGAGATCGCGGATTTCCACTTGCTACGATCTTGACAAACCTTTCTTCATTCACTTTCATTGCATTCTGCATACATGCTCGTCGGTTTAGGGTACTCTTGACCTGACCTTTTTTCAGGACTTCTACGATTTGGTCGGAAAAAGTTCGACGAGGTCTTCCCCTTCCAACTGTACCATCAACTTTTCCCTCATACCCTCTCGTTGTTACTCTTTTGTCATCCTCTCTACATGCCCATACCATCTTAGCATTCCCTTCTTAATTTGCGTTACCTGCTGCATCTTCAGTTTTACGTACTCTCTCTCTTACGTATGACTTTTATTAAATTACTTATTAAAACACGATAACTAACATTTTATAATTACTCAGATTATTTAATCATCATCTAGGTATTGTTCTTAGGGATAAAAGTCGTGAATAGGTACCGTTTTAATTGATCAATACAAAACAAATAATGCAAGTAACATTTAATAAAAATGCACATATTTTATAGTCACGGCAATCATATAACACCATTGACTAAATTTATACAACAACAGAAATATAATTGTAATTCTGCAGTTTAGTTCCAAAAACGGTTGTACTTACAGAAAACAACGGCAAACTTTCCCCCTATAGGTTGTTTACACTATTCCCGCTTACACAAAACAGTCTCCAAATGCATTTGCTTTCGAACAGTTTGTAGCCGCCAAGTTTTAAAAAATAACAGTCAATAAAGGTGCGATAAGTTCCAAACAAATGTAGAGGAAATGAAATATGTAACTGTTGGCCACGGAAGCGTAGATAAAGTGACCTCTGGCGGATTTATTTACCTTTTTGCTTTATGTCCGTGTTTGTGTGGCTTTACGAATGGCTTAAGTGTGTTAAGTTTATTATGTGTTGGATTCAAAGCTCGTTCTGCGACTTAAGTCTGCCATAAAGAATTTATAAACGCGCAATGTTATAAAGATTGTCTTTTTACTCGGATATAATGTTGTAAGTATACCGGAAAATAACGCAGATATCTGAGACGCCTAGGTTGTCACTTCAAACATTAAAATCATTTTCTCATATTGTTATTTATGATATGATACTCGTATATGTTAAAATCTTGTACGCAATCATCATCCTCCTAGCGTTTTTCCCGCTAGTGCTAAAACGAGCCCGAGGTCCGCTTTGGCAATTAATCCCAAGATTTGACGTAGGCGCTAGTTTTACGAAATTGATTGCCATCTGACCTTCCAACCCCCTCTGGGTTGGAAGGTCAGATGGCAGATAACACGACCTTATTGGGGCCACTTCTATTAACCGGCCAAGTGCGTGTCGGGCCACGCATAGTGTAGGGTTCCGTAGTTGCCTGTCTGTCAGTTACATCAACGTGCGGTGCAGTTGCGTCGGCCAAATTTGTACGAAAATTGGCCTTTCCAAGTAGGTACACATTAAGTTGGTCGACTATTACTCGGTAACTACTTATGCCTACTTGTACGTGATAGTTTTCCTTTTAAATTCATTATATGTACTACTACCACGATTTTTTTCACATCCCCAGTAGTAGCCATTTAGCCGGCATGGGGGGGCGGACACATGACTCGAACAAAAATTAGGGCTTTAAAGCCTCTCGCAAACAAATCACTGATTTGAAAAATGGTTTTAGGAAACCCATAATATTTTTGAACGAGCTACCCAACGATACCACACAACATGGGTTTAACGAGAAACAAAAAATTATTATAATATTAATTATAATTATTATTACATGCCCGCTTTAGGTGTAGGGGAGGTAAACTAAAACATATATTTTTTTAAGATTTTATTGTACTGTTTTGTCGGCGTGATTGATATATACCCATGCCGAATTACAATTTTCTAGTAGTGGTTACTGAGCTAAGCCGAAGACGGACGGACGGACAGACGGATATGTCGAAACTATAAGGGTTCTTGTTGACTACAGAACCCTAAAAATCATATTTCTCACATAGGTTTTTTTTTAAGCCCCGTGGTACGAGCTGTATCTTGTAGGCAATATCAATAAAAAGTGTAATTTTTCATTGGATTTCTTAGGGTTTGTAACTTACCTACGCCTTTGTTCGACAAAGAGGTTATGTTCATAACAACAACCCACCAAATCGTGGCTTATCGCTGCATCTTCCTCAAGTGCCCGATGTACGCGCAAAGACGCGTCATAGAAGGTTAATCAATGAACTGGGTTAGTAGGGCATCATATGTGCTCATTGAAGCATTCTAACGTCTAATAGATATCTAATTTGGACACATGTTCATGATTTGAATTCAGTCACATGTTCCTTTCTCGACAGAGGAGGTATGGAGGTAGTTATTATGATTAGTCATAACTAACAATTAATATTTAAAGAACTGGCCAAATAGCAACATAAATGGGAATATTAACCTTCGCCGACACATCGGACCATACATAGGTAAGACAATCTACAGACAATACTTTCTTTGTTGGAGATCTACGATGCGGCAGATAGACGCAAAGATATACATTTATGTGAAACTTTTAACACCGTTCGTTGAATTCAAGATTAATGTCGGCAGACCCAGGAAAATAACGATTTGTGTCCATGGTGAACATCATGCGTCATTTACCAAATTGTTACCTATATCTGCTATAGTCTAAAATATTTGTTAATGGTATAATTCAATTTGGTTTCGTTATAATTGATCATTTTTCTTTTTTTGGAGGCCATACTTTAGTTAAAAGCTACGGATTTACTAGATGACGGGTCCCCTTTGTGTGGCCTAATATTGATTTTCCTAAAATCTTTTGGCCAAACATTTTTGGCATTACGTAAAATGGCATACTTTGCATTTAGCATATTCTTTTTTTGCATAATTGTTGATTGTCTTAATTCCTATTGCTCCTAAGACTAAATATACTCGAAAATCTAAATGGCTAACAATTATTACGCCTAATTATTATACGGCATTAAACGTTTTCCATAATCTTGCATAAAATTAGTCATAAGCTCCGGTGCTGCAGGCAGATTAGCCTAAGGTAGGCCCCCGTTAGGTACGACGACGAGCGAAGCGAAGAGGAGTGTTAGGTAGAACTGCAACCCTACAGCGCGCGAGCCGAGGCGAGCGAAGCGAGCATGCCGCGGAAGCGACAGAACCGACCATTTAAATTTTATTTATTTGCACGTGAGGCAAAATCTCGCGACTTCGCTTGACATGATTGGCAATATCGCGCGGAACATGATTTTATAGTTTCACATGTCGAGCGAAGTTTGGCAACGTTGCCTCAGTTCGCTCGACGTCGCTGGCGACATAAGTTCTCTAGAGAATCCCTTGCTTTAAGAGTTCTACTGTAGTATACCTAAGAGGCAATCAAGGGCTACGTATGTAGGTATATCGTCATTTCTCACCAGCCGCTGGCTTTAGCTCATTATTTTCTAGCCGGACTTTTGGCAAGCTTAAAGCAATGCTAAATAGCAACTTGACGGTTTCAATTTGGCTTTAATTGAGTACATCACTAATTATATTCACGAAGTGGGGTAAAAATATACGGAGCTCGGATTCTCGTCTATTATGTTCCAGACAGAGTTTCTAATGAGGTGATTTTAATGAGAAACTTCAATGAAGACCTAATCAGGTTTTTATACAACTTGATTTAATTACTAGCTTTTTAAAATATGAAATGGTACTTGAGATTTGGTAAATTTAGTTTCATAAAGCATGCACTTATGTAGTGGCCAGTTTATGTTCTTAACTTTTACTATAAAATCTACCCTGATTTGCTCCAATGTAAACTGTTTTGTTAAGTCAGACTGTGAGCTTGACTTATGAGTCAGCTTTTGTGAAGCTCAATGACACAAGTAGGTTATACGTGAGTTATTTTTCGTCGGATAAGAAACCATAAATGAACAAAGAAACAAACGCCGTTTTATTTTTGAGGCTGAAAACTTTTTACTCGTAAGACGGATATCAGTGTACAACTAACTTCTAACTCTGCATACGCATGTGACTTTAAATTCAACACACGCAAAATGTATAAATAGGGTACACACATTACAAATACGCAATAATCGTATCCTATGCCAATCTAAATAATTAACGCTTGTCTGCGGAATCGGATAGAGTCTACAGTAATTAGTAGTTACCGTAACCTACAGCTTGATTAATTCAATTAATGTTGCCTCTAGGGAACGTAATTTAACATACGTCGCAATTTTGCAATATCGACCTATGCGGATTATTAAATATTCAGCAATATTGGTATTTGCGATATACGGGTATACGGACCTTTTGCAATAATTAATTTCTGATTGGATATTGTGTTGTTTTACATTTTCATGCCCATGCATTTCATAATTACAACTTAGAGTGCACAAATATTATGATTCTCTTATTACTCCAGGCAAAATACGGTTTTGAAAAACATTAATTTATAATAGCGTTTTTTTTGTTGATTTCATTTCAAAATGTTATTCTAAGATGATTTAGTCAAGAATCCGACAAACTTTCCACCTGGAAGTAATTGTGTAGATTTAAATGAAGCATGCATTATCTTTTTTTGTACGATTTATCTTGAATATTATAGAGCAAATGTAAATGAACCAAAATAAAGACAAAAACATTTATTAATATTTTTACTGACTTTTTAGAAGCCAGTTAACTTATCATTTTTTCGATGTCTGAAATTTTGTCGGATTTTGTCGCTGGGTAACTATTTAATTGATAATATATCCGTTATACATAAAAAATAAGCTATTATAAATTATTTCCAAAATTGACATTTTTTCCATACAAGTTGTCAGTTCATTGCCTGGACTATATGAAATATCACATAGTTTAAAAGCCTTAATTTAATCTACGGTTTAATTCAGGCCTTTAACTATTTTTTTTTTTTGCAATTCACCCCTAACTCAAGCCTAAGTCTTCACCCCTCAGTCAGACAATTCACCCCTAACTCAAAGTTGCTTTTCAGCTCACAAGAAGAGCTTTTATGTAGATCAGCACTACCTTCACCTAACAGGAGACTAGCTATTGTAACACCACTTTTTGCTCTATAAGCCTGTAGTGTTGTCTCTGGTGGTAAGTATGGTCGCCAGAGCTCCCAAAGATGCGCCATCTTGAGAGTAAGGGCATTTCGCTGAAGCAGTCAACGGAACGACTCCGCAAATAAATATAGGGTCGGTGACGCGCTTCTGGAGTCGCAAGCGTCAATAAGCTACGATATCTGCTTACCATGAGGCAGTTCGTACGTTTGCCACTGTCGTAGTCATCCTCCCAGCATTTTGCAAATCTTGGGAATCATCTTATCCCAAGATTTCGCATAGCACTAGTTTTACGAAAGCGACTACTATCTGACCTTCGAAACCAGGCCCCGTAGCATGGATGGCGTTATCACGCGATAAGTAACAGGATAGAGCTTCCGTCCCTGGCTGACACCGTTCGATAGAACGAGACGACGCGCCTATCCTATCACTTATCGCGTGATAACGCCATCCATGCTACGGGGCCAGAAGGAAAACTAGACCAGAGGGGTAATCTCGTAACGTTTCGAACGCGCGTTGGGACACTCCAACGGTCATTTTTTCATATAAAAATTGACATTTAGATCTACCAAAAGTGCGTACAATGTGTTACGTGATCGACCTGCTTATTGGGAAGATAAGAATACTTTCAAGATTCTTTGTATTCTTGCCGCCGATTCTTCAGCGTACCTACCTATAAATAAAATTTATAACATTAGGCACGGATCCACTTCAGTTGGCAAACATTTTCCTTATATGTGGAGTGATGGAGCTGTAAAATAAACACACAAAACGTCTATTTTTCAAAACAACGGCGACCAGGTAAGCAGCCACGCTTCTGACAGAAATGGAGCGTCTAGGAAAAAGTTATGTCACTACTGTAGGGTATATACACTTAGATAGAGTACATGGATAACTCAGACGCGAAGATATAGTGCACAGTTTTCAAGTGTTTTCTTATAAGGGGTATAAGCGAGCCAGTAGTTTTTTTTATTAAAGCTAGATAACATGGTCAAATAAATAGTATAAAATATATTTTTATTAGCCCCAGTCCAAGTTGGCTCAGTTCGGGTTGCACAGGGCGGTTCCACAACACTTCGGGAGCTCAAATACCGCGAGCCATCCGGTTGCCTCTAGAACACTGCAATTACGCGTCATTGCTCTGAATATATGTATGTATGCAGGTAATCAAACTTGCCATTCGATTTATTGCCATTATATTTCCATTATTCGTATCGATTTGAAATTTTGCATGTACATAAATAAAACAGCATACAATATATTTGTACCATCCAAATGAAGGAGCTAGAGGGTGGAAATATTCAAAGGCTAAATAAAAATTAAATGGGTACTTATTATTACAGAGGGGTAACGGGGTAACCAACTGTTTCCAACGCGCGTTAGGACAGTTTAACTGTCATTTTTCCATATAAAAATTGACATTTAGATCTACCTAACGTACGTAGAATGCGTTACGTGATCGACCTGCAGGTGATAAATACCAGATCCCGTCTATATGCATTTGTTTTCCACTTTACACACATTAAGTACATTAGATAGGTACAATGTTGTGTTGTGTCTAAATATACTCGCAATTCCTCAACCGAGTTGCCTTCAAGTGAAAACAAAAGACGACCGCAAAAAAATATCGGAATATTCAACGCGCTTCACATTTTTCATTCGTAGCTGAAACAAAGGTAGCCCCGGGAGGAATGTCGTACAATCAGATTCACAAATATCTACACGTTTTGGACCTTATGTCGTGGGAGCAAGGTGCATAATTATATACATATTTTTAGAGTTGACCGCAGCTCAACAGATAGAAGCTGTGGCCTGGTTCTTGACGAGGGTATATTATGCCACTGTATTGACTTAACTGTTGACGCTGACATATATATAATTTTGGAATATTTGGGTTTAGAGGTCAAGCACGCTGGCTGTTGCTCAAGGGTCCGACTCCGGAATGCGTTTTTGACGTATTAAAATCATTGGGCAAAATTGCCGACTGGCCGACCTGCGGGATAATCGCATAACTTTTTGCACGCGAGGACAACAGCTGTCAGTAATTAGTGATGGACATGTTTTGAAACATTCAGCTGCAACGTTACATGCCAAATTTCACTTAAGTTTCTGATTTTTTCCGTTATAATTAGTTTGATTTTCAATTCACCTGCATAAGGAGCATTTCCGTCCCTCCTAACACGCGTATGGAGTCTCTACGACATTCATCATCTAAACCCCCGCCCAATCGACCACAGTTTTCGGAAGTGTTTCATCAAAGGTGTTCTTTTCACTTTACCCAACATGAACCAACTACCCGGAGTCTCGCACCTGTCTGTTTACTCGGGGCCATGATTCACTACACGTACACTATGCACAGTATGCACACCGTAAATCAGCCAGCATAACAATTGTTTTCAAATTACTGGCGAAAAGTGAGAAAGTAGTTTTACTGGCAAGGTTCCGTGTACATTCTTTGGTAATCAATCCAGCGCTTTTATTGTACACGTAAAAGTTTAATTCTAAGCTTAATCTCAATATCGATACGTCACGCTCACAAACATTTAGTGGGACAGAGTGCTCGAACAAATTGTCGAAAATGTGGACACGCTGGACAAAAGCACCAATTTTTTTTCAGGTTCTTGTTAGGTCCATAGCTTTAAGTTTTTAATAGGAACCAACTCCTCGTCAAAAAATTTAGATATCTACCTGACGTAAACAACGTTATTTGACATTCGCAGATTAACGGCGTGATATTTTAAGAAACTTATGTAACAATCTTTCATAAATTTGCTTACCATTTGCACGAAATTTCCCATTTCCTAGAAAAAACTTGTATAAACTAGAATAATTTGAGAATAATCGTTTTCCCAAAGTATCACGTGACGAACTAATTTCTCAAATGATTCTAGTTTATACAAGTTTACGGTTACGGTTACGGGCCGTACGCTTGTTTGCCACCGTCGTTGTAGAAAAAAAAAAAAAAAGGCAACTCAGATTGACCAATAACGACTGACCTACCCTCAGACTAACCAGACTCGTCACCGCAATAATAATAATACCAAGCCACAATTGAGAGCTATAGTTGTGATTTATAAGAGCTTATAACTATAGTTGCACAGCAATGTGCTGCACCTGTTATCTCAGGATCTCGTTTTTCTTTTATTTTTACAGAATACATAGTTTCTATGTATGCTGTAAAACTGTCAGTTATTTTGCATCTACACCGGAACCCTAAAAATTGTGTAAATTGCACGAGCGTTGCTCGGCATTCTGTTTTTATCTGTTCTAACTAAATAATGTGTCATGTTCGTTTCAACTGACAAGGTTAACCCTTAATATAACTCAATAACTCATAATACCCTATGATTCATTTTAACTATGTACTAATAGTTATTATCATCATAAGACGACTTATCTTGTCGTTGTAGCTTTTTCCAACTGCTGCTGATATTAACCCTTAATTTGGCAGAGATACATACATTAATAAAATTGCTTTTTTTTGTTGAAAACTGTTTTTGTGGGTCATAAGCAGCCCCGAAAAAGTTATGAAAAAAATCACGTGCTTTCAGTTTTTCAGGAAAATTATGTTCGCTGTACCGAACACTGCCAATGAACCGGATACCAAAGGGGTGAAATAATTTTGTAAAAAAAATATTGAAAAACATGCAATTTTATTAAATAAATAAATACATAAATTAATTAATTAATAAGAATGAATAAAAAGAGGATTATTATATTTTTTCAGTATGAAAAGATAAGAAACAATTTCTGGGATTCTTCTCAGTCACAAAACACATTCGTAAATCACATTTTATGCAGAATACTGCTGTAGTATTTTTCATGCAAAGATAGCATCGTCCCTCAGTCTTCGTCGAAGGGAAGTGCTCAACTTCATCATATCACACAGAATTAACTGGTCTTGGTTTGGTGATATTTTTCACTTCATGGCATTCGATTTCGTCTCGACTGATCGGTTGGCTTCAAGGAGCTCGTGATATAGCTCGAGACGGAATTGTTTTAAAGGGACTGCTCCTGAAGAAGCGTTTTTGTGACGACCTAAAAGTGATTCTTTCGAACTTTTTATAGTTTTGTCAATTATATCTGAAAGTTTTTCTTTTATCGGATTAACATTTTCTTTGACATTGTACTTATTCACTGCGTAGTTGGTAATGTTCGTCACCCCGAACATGCACGAGACTTACTATTTCACCGCGATCATGGCCGTGTTCGGCACATCGAACATCACACTGTAAGTGTCACTGTCACTGAATTATGGCATATACTAAACTAAAAACTCTTTAGTTGGGTTTATTACCTCCTTAATAATAGACGAATGTAATTTTTATGAATGTAATACCAGAAAAAACAGATATAATATCATAAATACCTTGACAATACTCCGGGTTTGCCGTCTCGGCGCCATTTATCGTACACAACTGACAAATGAATGTTGCCACAGTTATGATTTTATTTTCTACCGTATAATAGAAAACAATGCTACTATTTTAGTTGAAAATTTAATATAAAAATATAAAAATGTGTCCCTTAGATTTTTTTGAAATGTGTGTTCGCTACACCGAACACTGTCAAATTAAGGGTTAAAGGCCGTATTCCTTTAGTTCCTTATACGACTTGATTTATAAATATAGATTACAATAAACAATGCATTTTTGTATAAAGAAGTTTTCATAATGGTCATGGAATAAATACAAAATGACAGGAGGAATGCAATGTCGATTTATCAGCGGTAAAACATTATGCATAAATCATTAAAGCTGAGCCACATCTGATGGACGGTTTGAATTGCAATGTATGAAACTGTATGAGTTATAACAGACAGGCATTGTGTTGGAACAGTGGACGTGTATACAAACGTAGTGCATACTGCTACCAACATTTTAAAGACAATTTCGAACTAGGTATCAATCAATTTAGTAAACAGAAAGACGATATAAAAACTAGTGTAGGTCGAATGTGCTAGAGACTTTTGATCCTTTGATTCAGCTGAAACACACTTGTTGTGTGAATAATGTGACTTGGGCAGTGGTTGGTACCCAAAACGAAGGGAATTCTAAGTACTCCCGCTGATCTCCATCATCTGGTTTGTGGAAATTTTGGATCGAGCTTTGGAGTAGGCACAAATTAGGGGGCAATAGCAAAAATGTTCCAAATGGGTCGAAGTGCATCCAATAGGGCTCTTATACAAATCAGATAAGAAAAGATAGCTGAAACCTCATCTACGTCGACCGGCAAAGTTTGTTAAAAAAAATAAGTATTTATTTGGGGGAAATTAATCGGGTTCATGTAATTCTCTTTTTTTTGTTAAACAGACGAGGGTTAACTATCTCATCTTGGTTAATTTTATGTACACTGACCACCTCAATAAATAATAGGTCTTTTGAACCGGATCTGCTACTGACTACTCCTGGTTGTATTTTGTCGCGAAACACCCTCAGTATCGAATGTAATTGGCTGAAGTTGGAGTTATGATAATTAAGTTTGGAAAACTTCCCACATTTGGCAATGTGCCGAAGCGCGGTTGCGTGAACTCAGGCAACGCTGATGGTATGCCAAATGTTTGCAAACCCTCGGTGCACTTGAACTGAGCAAATAGCTTCATCAATGACTTGTTACTTGCTCGTTTAACTTTCGGTGTTAGTTACACATGGGAGGACTTGATGAGGAGCATTGCTTCGTTAGTTCTTCGAGTTTCTAATTAAATTACTCGCACACTTATGCAATTGGGTCAATACAATTTGAAGATATGTTTGACTTCAACACTTAATCTGATTAGAAACAATAGCATGTCAACTATGTATGTAATAAACCAATTACCAATTTCAATCAAACTCAATATAAATTCGTAAAAAAATCCGCACGGCAGAATGTCCGCAGTTCGAATGCTCGTGGAATACACATTTAAATAGTTAAAAGATTCCGAAAAGAGAGTGCTGCTCCCGAAAGTGACCAACATCAATAATTATTTTGTTAACATACGAGTACAAGTACAATACATAATAATTACACCTGTCTCCCGGAGGAGTTGGCAGGTATCCCCGATTTTAACTACGATCCCGACAAACCTCTTCCGCTTTTCTTTCACGCTCTTCATTTTATCTACTTCCACACTTGCTTTACACCAATTCCAATTTCCTTTCTGTAAAATCCCCACAAAAGACACGCAGCGATCGGCTAACAATGCCTCGTGATGGGCAGTGAAAATAGAACGTAATGTAAACACGCGGACACAGCGCCCGCGTGAGATTAACCATAGCCCGCTTCACTTGCATCGTGTGGTTCATTACCGACTGTTATACAGTGTAAATGAAACCGCGAGCTTAAGAGCCTTATCACACTTGCGATTTGCGAGCGTGTTTTCTATACAATTATCAGTCGCGGCGAACGCGCTGCGTGATCGCCTTCATACAAAATACGCTTGGAAATCGCAAGTGTGATAAGGCTGTAAGGCGCCGTAGGTTCATGGTCTTCTCTCCCTCTCACTCAGCATAAAGCTGGTTTTCCACCGGAGGGGCGAGACGAGACGAGACGATGCGAGAATTGAAATCGTATGGGACTTACTACCTATTTCCAAGCGCTCGGTGCTAATAGGTAGTAAGTCCTATACGAATTTCAATTCTCGCATCGTCTTGTCTCGTCTCGCCCCTCCGGTGGAAAACCAGCTTAAGCGTGTGCGAGATGAGAGTGCGTGCTCGGAAGCGCGGATATCATGTTTTTTAATTTTAATTTTTTGGCCGTTTAAATAAATAAAAAGTAATCACTGAGTTTTCTCAAACATGATATTGCCGATTTTTAAAAGCAATTTTAATATTTTTGGCTTTTGTACAAATTTGCTACGAATATTTTAAGTGTATTTTAGACCTATGTTCGTGATTTTTTCTATCGAGCGAAAATTGCTTAATCATGTTTCAAATCACTAATCTCGCTGCAGAAAAGCCTCAAGATTACTATTCGTATTTTTTGAAACAATATTATTATAAACAGACGCATTATATTGTTTCAAAAACTCTGTTCGCTTAACTTCGCTGAACCTATGGCGCCTTAAAACGCTGTCAACAACAAAATGCCCTTGAGGATTAGGGATACGGCGCACACTGTCTATTTGTATCGGAGTAAACGAGAGCGAGTATTACTGGGCGGCCAGGTCTCAGAAGATAATAAGAAATAAATATTGAAATAAAAAATATTTGTGAATTATGACTCGTTAGCGGTTTAGATATGAATGTTGACTTCATGTTTTTAATTGCAGTCTGATTTTAAGACCAAACTTTGCAATTATTTTCTATCAAGCCGATTTCGGCCATTCCGTCCGTCCACGGTCTTTGAAATATGATGAATATTAACATGATTTTTTTTTTGATGTGCTAACTTATAGTTTTTCTTAATAAAACTGCGTAAATACCATCAATTTCAACAAAATTAGGTCTTGTCAGCCTCTTATGGGGGTGAAATGGAAATTATCGCGTGCTTTGAAACGCCGCGCAGTTATGACAAGATTTTTTTTAAAAGGTTTGTTTTTCAGATATATGATTCTTGACTATATAATATGATTGTTTATCTGATTTAATCGATACATAATTGCCTAAAATTACCTCGAAAAAAAACCCAGTTAGGTTTTTATTTTCCTTTTTTTACTCAGCCTACTCTAATAATACATTATTTTACGACAGAATCAGGTTAATACTATAGTATTTTATCTCATCTAAAATCTCACTTAATGATATATAAATAAAACTTCACTAAGTTAGGTATTTATCGAAATTTGTCCAAAAAAGCCATTCCGGAAGAGTGTTGCATCTCTTTTTCTCATGCGCGGGAGGCTAAGCGTGTCTCAGTCAAGGGGGCGTGGTCGACTCGAATCAAGGCATCCCCTTAATGGAACTTGAGGTGTGGTTATGCTGCTTTCAACAGTAGGTATCCTATGCGTTTTCAATTACCGAACGACTCAACTTCTTCAGCAAATAGTACAGTTGAGTTCCCAATATCTACATATATGACAACCTTTCAAATATATCAGTTTTTATTGTTACTGACACGAAACGCGTGTGTATATCTTTTTGAAAGGTTGTTTGTATAAATAATAGAGAACTTGACTGTGCCAGTAGTACCTATTCATTCTGGCATTATTTATAAACATTTATAAAATTGACACGATACTAATAATGTGACATGTAATATTTATATATTATTATGAATAAATGAGTATGAGTATAATATAATAACGTACGCCCGTAATTTTTTCACGCTTACTTTTCATCTGAGTATCACCCCTGAAATAGATGAAGAGGAGTAGTTTCCCCTAGTGGGCGAAATAAAGTAATAATAATATTTTTTTTAATGGGTTTAAAAAATGTTGTTTTTCACGGGTCTAACGCGATATTTATAATATTTATTTAAATATTATGTGTACAAAGCGCGAGATTTAAAAGTGTTTTTTTTTGTGTTTCAGGTAAATATTATTCACGTATCTAATGCTTCAATTGTAAGTATGTCTTGTGCTCTGGGAATGCCAACATAATTATGTACTGGCATCCGTTAATATATAATCATTTGGTTAATTAAGAATAAATGATACATGTAAGTACACGTTAACTAAACATGATATCAAAGTCAACTAATTTAAAACCACTTAAATGCTCGTAACGTTCCTATCAGCGAACTTAACACGAGCACAGTAGCTAATTACAAACACGACACACCTACCGTGTGGTACGACTGTGGATCCACAACTTTATATCCACTTATAAAATACTTATAGAACAAGCCCTGCCTGACAAGTAGACTTACGTATCCAGTTCAAGTTCAGTCCCAAGACGAATCTGTAATTTAATTGTGAATTCATTGTATTGAGAGAGAGACAAACACAAGTCCCTCACTCTGAACACAGCACAGCATCATGCACAGTGGCATCCTGGGACGATGTTATTCTCTACCAGAGCAAGTACTGATGTTAGGTATTATTGCTGCGGCCATCTTGTGCTAACCTGAAGGACGGTTAGCACAAGATGGCGCACGAGGTCTCTCTCGCACTATCCGTCTCTCTCTTATTAGAAAACTTAGAAAGAGACGGAGAGTGCGAGAGAGCTCGAGAGAGGTCGCGCGCCGTATTATGCTAACCGTGCTGCATTATGGGGGTAATTTCCCAGTATGGTTATTACAACTATTACAAGACGGCGCGAGAGCTCTCTCGATTTTTCTCGTACTATAATAATAATAATAAAAGATTGATTGCTTCTAAGTTTTCTAATAAGAGAAAAATCGAAAGAGCTCGCGCGCCGTCTTAGGTTGCTCCTAAAATGAGCGAGATTATATTCCGCTGTGCCTTAGGTGGATGTCACACTGCGACGCATCTCCGGACCATGGCCTCCCAACTAGAACAACGTATAATTGATACTAAAAAGAACTCATAGATGGCGACACAGGTACCGAGCGAAACATTTGAACCAGTAATCGTGAAGATAGAATGATTTTTACACCTTAATAAATTCAACGTACCTTAATTATATCACAAACATACTTCGGCACATACAATAAAGGTATATTTTATAAGTTTAGTAAATGCAATAAAATTGATACTAAATCCATGTAACTCGTACTATACGAGTGAGCTTTCAGGCTTGCTACGTATTATTGGCTACTGTCACTAGATGGCGCCATCACGGGTCACGAAAATTCTATGGAACCACAGGCTCTAAGCATTTGGTTATGTATATTTTTGTGTAATGTGTAATATTGTCTCTAAAATACTACTTTTATATCGAAAAAATCAAAAATACTCTATTTGTTGCCCGGGAAGTCAACGCCATCTGGTGATATCTCAATGTATTACTAAAGGCTGACAGCGTCATAGCCGTGGTAGCTCGGATACTGCATCTACTGGTGTAGCTACGGGACTAAAATTGTATACAGAATTGCCTACATTAGGACGGTACGCTTTTGCTCTATGAGATTGGGTATCTGTACTTGTATTCTTTAATCTGTGTCCGGACGGAGGTGCGTTTCTCGTTGTATAGGTATTACACAGCAAAAACTTTTTTGTCTTTCTAGTGTAGATCCGGGGTCTGAAAAATAATTTCAGAAGTTAGTATTTGCTTGGGCAAACAAGTAGAATCACTGTAAATGTCAACTTACCAATTCATTCTTGATTAAAACGCGCGAACTGCCTATATCTAACTCAAAGGCAATCTTATGTTTCCAATAAAATTGTTATTTCTATCATCGTCTTGAAGTCTGTAAAAAGAAGAAACACAGCGGTACACTCGGTAAATAAGCATACTTTTGATAAAATGTGTTGGTAATAGTAAACAAACATACAAACCTCTGAATTAGCTGTATTTCGGCTCGCTTAATTCGGCCTGGCTTTTAAAGCACTGCCTTTCATTGATACGTAACACATATTTGCCATAATTATTTGCAGGTATAGCAATATATTCACAAGATTATTCTTAATTTAGTAATAATCCAGCGTAACAGAAGCATTTAACAACAACATTTGACATCCAAACATGCTTTCATGTATGATAAATTTAATCCCACGACAAGTGCCAATTGGTCGAGCTTCAAAAACTCTAGCCATAAAGCCTTTTTATACATTTGTTGGTAATATTGGATGACTGCTTGCTCATAAATAGGACGCTTTATTATAATGCCATCAAACCGAGAGGTAATAGAAATGTTATACCTTCACTCATACTTGACTAACTTTTCAAAATATTTGGGTTTTTATTGTATTTTGCATCTGTGTGGGCCTTTTCAAAGGCTTGACAGCAAGCAAAATAAACCGTCGCCGTCAAGCAAGTTATCAGTTATCATCATCATAAATAACTAAATAAGAGTGTAATAACATCATCCTCCTAGCGTTATTCCCGGTTATCTCAGTTTAAAACAGTATATAAGTTAAGTTCAGTTTACACGACGACGAAAAATGCCACGAAAAGTGTAAGTAACAAACAAAATAAGTTAGTTTATTATTTCAACTTTGGTCGTCTTACTTATTTGTGTGATGAATACGTTTTCAGTCGTAGCACTCCGGTTCAAAAGAGGAAGCTTTGCGAGTACATGGCGACGCACGCGCTTTTTGCCAACGTCGAGTACGGCGTGCCCCTGGGTGCTCGCCAGCGCCAGCACGAGGCTCAGTGGCAGGAATTGAAGTGGCTGAAGGAGTTCGGCCCTTAAGGTGGATGTCACACTGCGACGCATCTCAGGACGGAGGTGCGTTTCTGGTTGTATCCAAGTACCTCAGTTTGTATATATTATCAATTCCGAGTAGTACGACACACTGCAACGCACCTCCTTCCGGCGAAATTTGTATGCAGCTCCGTCCATTGATGCGGCGCAGTGTGAGGACCGCCTTACCTATCATAACATTTGCTTTATTTCTAGTGCATTTGATCTTATTTATCTCAATTAATTATATCGTTAATGGAAAAATGTTGTGTGCTTGAATAAAACTGACCAATTTATAACCGCAAGTTAATCTTGAATTTGAATTTTTTAACGGGGCCCTCTCATAAAGTCACGCATAACTCCGTAATAGAGAACCCAGTTATGACGAGGGCAACTATCTAATATAATATCAAATTCAACATAACACACACGCATTCTTTACTAATATTATAACTATTACAAGGAAGTGTCTATGAGATTGTAGTTTTGTAAGTTTGTTTTTTGTATGTAATGGGTAATCTCCGGAACCACTTACTTATCCCATTTCAAAAATTCTTTTACCTGTGTATGGAATAGACTTTCTGGATGGACATAGGCTTTATTTTAGGACCCCCTCACACTACCGGCGTCTTGTGAACGTTCACAAGACGCCGGTAGTGTGGGGGGGGGCCTTAACTCGCGGGTTTGTCTGTATTCTCCGCAGTACGTGGGCGAAGCCGCGCGGGCGGCTAGTATTCAAATAATAGTACATTACTACAGAGGCCGGGAAGTAAGGGGTTGCCGGCCGAGTACATATAGACCGGATAGTTATGAGGCTGGCAACCCCTTTTCACGCCGAGGTATGATAGTGCTTTTCTCAAACATGCAATGAAATAAATAAAAATAAAAAACTCCAAGAAATCAAACTTTCATTTTCATGGCTGAACGTCGTGATGCTGTGCCACAAATTGTGGAATGGAAATTAAAAAACGCATGGAGTAACATGGGAGTTGCCGACCCGTTGGGGTATATGTTTGAGGATTCGCCGTGTTGACAGCTGATAAGGAACAAATTGCCTCGCTCTCAACGCAACGCATCCTCGGGAGCTCTGGCGACCTTGCTCACCTCCAGGAACACAACACTACTAAAGAGCAAGTAGTAGTGTTATTATGGCTGTGGTCTTCTGCAAGGCGGAGGTACTTCCCCAGTTGGGCTGCTCCAAATTCGAGCGGGATGACATTTCGCTGTGCCCTCACCAGGCAAAGAATATCCAAGTGCGGAAGTTTACATTGACATAGATATAGGTACCAAAGGCGATCAGGAATTTTCAATTTCCGCTTAAGAAAATATACGATTCAGCAACTTTGTTAGCAAGTTAGTACTAAATTATTACGACCGGCGAATTATTGTTTGTTTAAACGCCAGGAAATTAATAAGGTCGTTTCCAGCGAGGCATGCAAATTATTCAGTCTAAGTCACGGTTTGTTATTATATTCCGCTTGCTTAAGCATGTTGACAAAAATTCGAAGTGAATTTCTTACATCTACATTAGTTTTATTGGACCCTTGTTTACACTTTGAATGGACTTGATTAGCCGTTTTCGTATAACTCAGTTAACTGCATGGATTAAGCTGGATTAAGCATACATATCTCCAAGAAAATTATTTTTTTCTTGGTCTGATATACTTACATATATTAATGTTTCAAAGAGTAAAAGTCTGTGAGATTGTAGCTTTGTGAGATTTGTTTATTCTTATATAATATCAGCATTCGAAAATCGTCAATTGGACCAATAAGCGTGTCGGGCTACGCGCAGTGTAGGATTCCGTAGTTGCCTGTCTGCAGCGAACGAAAAAAACATAGCAGGCGAGCTCCTTACAAATTTCTACCCAAATGCGTGCCTAAAATCCGGTGTGCGCATAGTCAACTGCGCATCCAATCACAGCTGCCCAAAATATCAGCCTATTTCCAATTACCCAACACAAATGAATGCGATTGCGTCAATCTACGAACGCATTGCTGTGATTAGCCGTCGTGCATCACGTCGGACGACAGCCATATGACAGTGACAACGAAAACGGAAAATTGTCGAAAGGTTACATGCAACAAGAGCAAGTTAGTTATCATATCATAACATTCGAATGATATTCTTTGATTAAGAAATAGGTATATTTTTTATTTTATTTAAAATTCAAATTATAGATAATTACTGTCTTAATTTAAATCCTTTCTCCGGTGATCACAGTGGTGGAGCTAACTAAAGATTCTAATTCTATGTAGCTATCTATATTATATTCTATTAAACGAGCAATATTTGTAATCACGTTCTCGAAAACGGCTCTCATTAAAATCTTTAGAGGCGTTTTCAAGAGCGCTATGTCACGAGGGTTTACGGAGGCGAATTAAGTTTTCTCTATTTTCACCCGGGTAGGGCTGAGAGTTCAGGTATCTAATAGATAAATAAAAATACCAAATTTAATTGTGATTTTAAGCAGACGCATATGCTACCGATAATTTTAAAATTATATATATATCATGTCAGTACGGTATGATCCCAAATTGTACGGTATGATACCGTACAAATTGGGATTGCACTCTTCTTGAGATTTACTAAACCCTTGTTTGTTACGTAAATATCTTCCTGATTGAAATGTAAAGAACAAAGAGTAGTCATTTTTTTGCATGCCATTTCAAATCATGTCGTTCCAAACGGACTGCTTCATTCCAAATTTATTTTCTAATTGGATCTGTTGGAAATCTAAAAAAAAAATATTGTTAACTTTTATACTTAGATAAAAGCTACTAAATATTGATATGATATTCAATGGTTAACATAGAAACCAACTTATTAAAAAAAAATATGTCTGTTGGCATGACACCATCCCTATACAAAATGTGATCATAACAATAAAATCAAAATAATACGTTTATCGCTGTACTTACTTGTGAAAAGTGATTCCATCTTTTTTGTTGTGCTTGTCCGAACGACTCACACACCATTTCACAGCACAACAAGGCATATTTCATGAAATTGAACATTTGGTTTTCTTAACAGTTTGTCACGGCAGCCATGTTCGAACTAAACGGCTGCACCCCTTCTGTGGGGCCATTTTACGACACTAGTTAGACTTCTATGATTTTTTAGTTCGCTGCCTGTCTGCCTTTGTTACATCGACACCCGCGCGCCAACTAAATAGTGCGATTGCGTCTGCCGAATTTGTACTAAAGTTGGCCTTTCCAAGTACACAGTATTAAGTTTTTCGCCTATTACTCGATATCTAGTTATGCCTACTTATCCGTGATTGTTTTCCTTTTAAATTCATTATATTTCACATTCCCAGTATAGTAGTCATTTAGCCGGCAGGGAGGTGGGGCCACACAAACACACACACTTGACACGAACAAAAATCAGGGCTTTAAAGCCCAATATCACGCAAACGGATCACCGAGTTGAAAATGGTTTTTTGAAACCCATAATATTTTTGAACCAGCTATCTAACGATACTCCACACCATGGGCTTAAAGAGAAAACAAATACATCCCCACATTGAGATCAATAAAAAAAAAAAATCAATATTTTATTCTACCATTTTTGTCGGCGTGATTGATTTATATACCCATGCCAAATTACAGCTTTCTAGTAGTAATGGTTACTGAGCTAATCCGCAGACGAACAGACGGACATGGCGAAACTATAAGCGTTCCTTGTTGACTACCGAACCCTAATAACTAGTTACTATCTATATTCAAATTAATATTTTACACGGGTCTGACGCTGACGCAATATTTATTATTTCTGACTTATCGACACGGGGTGCACCGGTCATGGTGGCAGATAACTGCCGTCCCAGTAAGTTGTCAACGGAGTGAATAATATTTCACTACCCTCGAAAAGTCGATAAAAATATGAAGTTTATACCCGAAAAAGTACCCGTGTATTATTTTATTAATTGTCTAGGGCACGACACCCAACACTCCCAGTATCCAACTTTACATCTAGGTACTACTTACCTCTAGTAGCTACTATCTACCAGTAACGCGTGAGAATTTTCACTGGACAACCCGGATCAAAAAAGGGCTGTTTTTGATGATTTTACGAGATTGGTGGAAGCCGGTGGGAATCGGCTTGTATGCTGGGCACTCCGCTACTGCTATCTACTTACATAAATTATATTAGGTAAGTACATGAAGTTTTTGAACTGAAAACTTCTTTAGCGGCGCTGAGCACTTTTTGGGATGGAGAAAAATTGCTAAATACGCGACAGATTTTTGTGACGTCAGATGTGAAGGAGGTCACAAGCTTTTATATTTTGCTGCTAGCCGATTCGACTTCATTCAAAACTGAACGCTATTCGTAAGAGTATAAACCCGTTAAACACTTTTTGCAATAGCATATTCTGCAAATGAATTTGTTTGTCCACGCGTCCTTCACCGTTTTGCTATTGAGCAAATTCGAATAGTTCGAATTTGGACGTTATTCCTAAAGAGATAAAGCTTTGAAAAATATTTGGCAACGGCAAAAACAATTTGGTATATTGTTCGCCGCCGCCGTCCGCTGTTCTTGCAAATTCGAAGTTTGAATTTGGACGTTATTCCTAGAGAGATAAAGTTTTGGAAAATATTTGGCAATGGCAAAAATAAATTGATACAATGTTATTGAGCCGGTTACAATGTTATTGAGTTTTCACTTCTGCCGGCACTCCCGGATCCGGAGTGCAACCCGGTCTTTTTAGGGTTCCGTAGCCAAATGGCAAAAAACGGAACCCTTATAGATTCGTCATGTCTGTCTGTCTGTCTGTCTGTCCGTCCGTATGTCACAGGCATTTTACTCGAAAACTATAAGGTGTATTTGAATAACATTTTGAGGATAGGTGTATTTTGTTGACCGCTACATAGTTTTGTAATTAAATTACTAAAAAAAATATTTTTTAGGGGTGCACTCCATACATAAAACTAAAAGTCAACATTTTTTTTTTCATTGCAAGCCCACGTGTGGCACATCAATCGATAGGCCTTTCAAAATAAATATAAGGTTTCTCAGCAATTTTTTTGATTAAGTGAATAGAGTCGGAGATAATCGCCTCGAAAGTCACTAAAATTGTGTCCCCCCCCTCTAATTTTTAAACCGTGTATTTTAAAAATATGAAAAAAATCATGCTCATAGGGCTTATTAAATTCTTTCAGCGAAAATTGTTTTGAACAAGATCGGTTCAAAGGTTTTTGAGATATTTCTAAAAAACTGCCTTCCTTAAAGAAAAGGACGTAAGTGCCGTAAGATTTCAGTAACGATACGACCTTTTTATTTTTAGATAAATTTGGTGGAGAGATGAAATGTAGGCAGGTACCACCATTAATATTACTACACGCAGTTAGGTACAAAAAACGTTAACCAGCAAAACAGCTGGAGGTCTGCAAAGAGGATTACTGACTCAGCGGGAGCAAATTAAATGTCGCGCGTTCGAGTATTTAGGTACTATACATACGTACATAAATTCACGCCTTTATCCCTAAAAGGGGTAAGCAGAGCACATGAAACTTGTGTTCCAGTACCACTTAGGTTACTATAAAAACATGTAATATCAATATATTATTAAGAGGCGAACCTTGCAAATATCGACGGTCTTAAAGAAAATTTAGCTTAAATTTTGAATGTGACACTTTTTTAGGGTTGCGTACCCAAAAGGGTAAAAACGGGACCCTAATACTAAGACTTCGCTGTCCGTCCGTCTGTCTGTCACCAGACTGTATCTCAAGAACCGCGATAGCTAGACAGTTGAAATTTTCACAGATGATGTATTTCTGATGCCGCTATAACAACAAATACTAAAAACTAAATAAAATAAATATTTAAGGGGGGCTCCCATACAACAAACGTGTTTTTTTTTGCCCTTTTGTCTGTTGCCAGGCTGAATCTCAAGAACCGCGATGGCTAGACAGTTGAAATTTTCAATTATGTCTTTCTGTTGCCGCTATAACAAAAAATACTAAAAACAAAATAAAATAAATATTTAAGGGGGCCTCCCATACAACAAACTTTTTTTTTTTACTGTTTTTAGATAATAGTACGGAACCCTTCGTGCGCGAGTCTGCCTCGCACTTGGCCGGTTTTTTATAAATTTTACTTACTTATTTTAGAAAATATACTTATCCAAATTTGATAATAGGTAAATAAAAGATCACGAGTTGAATTAGCCGCACTGTTCATCTCACAAATATTACTTTTATTTCCAGATTCAAACCCAGGATCGCTAGTTTTCTTGCTGGGTTACTTGCTAGTAAGCTAACTGATTATAATATTATGCACCATTATGCAGGTATGGAGTCATACATATTTCCTTGAAGGGCATTTTCGTTTAAATTACCATTTACTATAAACAAAAGAGATCAGGGGGAGGGGAGGAGAGTTAAGAGGTCGTCACATAATTGACGGCAATATCTAACGCTTAGGCAACGATGTAATATAAAAAAGAGGTAGATAGGTTAAAAGCACTCCAAAAGTGGCACACTAAAAATCAGCCAATTGTATGACCTTGCCTCAATGTCGCGTCGTCAATGGACACGTACCTATTAAACGTGTCTCAGCTGTCGGATTTGGTGGCCATTTTTAAACACGGTATTTCATATAGACAACGTAACTACCTCTTTTTTAGGGTTCCGGAGCCAGAATGGCAAAAACGGAACCCTTATAGTTTCGCTATGTCCGTCCGTCCGTCCGTCCGTCCGTCCGTCCGTCCGTCCGCAGCTTAGCTCAGAGGCTCTTGGTACTAGAAAGCTGTAACTTGGCATGAATATACATATTAGTCATGCCGACAAAGTGGTAAAATAAAATCTTGAAAAACATTTTTTTTAGGTTACCTCCCCTACATGTAAAGTGGGGATGATTTTTTTTATTGTCGTCTACCCCATAGTGTGGGGTGTCGTTGGATAGGTCTTTTAAAAATATTGGGGGTTTGTGAAAACAATTTTTCGATTAAACGATCCGTTTGTGAAATATTAAGCCTTAAAGTGCTAATTTTTGTTAGACTCCAGTGTCCCCACCCCCTGCTAGCTAAATGGTTGTTTTGAGATATGTGAAAAAATTCATGGTAGTAGTACATATAACGAAGTTAAAAGGAAAACTATCACAGCTAAGTAGGCTTTACACGTTTACGAGTAATAGTCGACCAACTTATAAAATGTACTTCAAGAAGTAATAGTTTCGTACAAATTCTATTGTAACTTATTATTATATATAATGGTACGGAACCCTTCGTGCGCGAGTCCGACTCGCACTTGGCCGGTTTTTATATTATATCATTGCGCTTAGGCATTTCATCACAAAACTGGTAGGATACATCAGGTGCTTATTTGTATCATAATATTGAATTAACTAAAAGACTTACTTAAATCGGTATAAAAGACCCGATATGATAATACCTACAATTTATCCGTTCATTCTTGGCGCAAAAATGGAAAATTCAAGGTAAACGAATAACCTGCAGGAAGGCTAGGAAGTTATTTCAGTTTTCGTTCGTCCAAAATTTACTGGGAACGGAACCACTTCCTGCGCAGTCAACAGATTCAAAACAGTAAAATAAATAATGTCACTTAATTATACCTACAGTATGGTTATTTCAAGTAATTGCAGACTTTTTTCTCAATGTGGCTTTTGAAACCTAATTACTTAATAAAACATCACTGAAAAATTATTATAAGTATATTGTGTGACTACTTTTTGTACGAGATGTTTAAAAATAGACCTGCCATATGATTAGGTAAATACAAGTTAAGACTAACCTACATTTACCACACAAAACTTCCGCTAAAATTGTACACGTGTACATTACATTTAAGAATGTTAGCAGCCTACTATCGCAAATTTTCTATATTAGTAGGTACCATCATCCTCTTTGCATTTTTCCCGGTAGTGCTCAAATGAGCCAGGGGTCCACTTTGACACCCAACCCCAAGATTTGGCTTAGGCACTAGTTTTACGAACTACCACCTGACCTTCCAACCCGAGGGGAAAACTAGACCTTATTGAGATTATACCGATTTCCTCACGATGTTTCCCTTCACCGGAAAACCGCTGTTAAATATCAAATGATATTTCGTATAAGTAAAAAAAAAAACAGTAGTACGAGCCGGGGTCGGCGTGTCTTACCGCTCGGCTACAGTGTTATTTCTATTGTATGTATCATTATATTTTTTTTAAAGCAACTATTCATTCACGCAATACAGTGCAGTACCAATTACACAAATTCACCAATATGATAAGTAACCCAAGTAACACATCAAAGCAGTATAACAGCCGAGTTACAGCATTTGTGTATCGTTTTGGCATTTTGAGTTAGTTCTAAAGTAGCATTATAAACGTTTATACGGCTATTGTAGTGCTTATTTGGGCACAAATTTTACTGCTTTAGATCCTAAAAAGGTTCACAATAGTTGTTTAATTGCATGACAGGCGCATTATACAAGCATTATTGTGGTCAAAGAAAGTGTCAATCGCATTAAAGCAGCATTATTATGGTCAATGAAGTTGCCAATGACATTACAGAAGCATTAAGTCGGCAATATTATTGATAATGAACATGTTAATTGCATTACAAAAGCATTAGACTAGAATTAGAATGTACTAAAAGAATTATAAATGTTCACATGTAGGCCTACATCAGTATAAAAATTTCATCGATCGAATACATCGCTAGTACAAATGTTAATTGTCTCGCAATAATATATAATATATGGATGCGTGAGTGTTCAAAACTGACAGCAGTGACGAGTGTTTGCAAAATTTATGATAGATGGTAAAGTGTTTAACTCTTTAGTTATTTTATGCCTTCAAATATTACTGCGCAATGTAGTTTACTGTAAATGTCTATATATGTTTCCTTCAATATTTTCACGCGCCTTCGATATTTTGTGGTTTTTATATAAAGTGTTATATAAAGATATTTGTGAAATAACCAAAACATTTTTTTTGTTGCTAGTATACAACGAATTTTGCATTATTGACATAATAGTTTTCGTTGGGCAGTATTAAATTAAGTTATATCATTATTATTCAGGTATATTACTTTTATAAATAGGTCCTCATGGTAATATTTTTTGGTTATAATATTAAACAAAATGGTGTCGGGCTATAGCAGCCCGGTGAGCCTTTAAAAAGTCCAATTAATGCCGCAAGCAGTAGAAATACTCACATGTGAACGATTATTAAGCCAGAGGCCAGAGAGAAGACTTTTGGTGAACCACTGTGGTGCCGTTGTCTATAAAGTAGTTATATATGGGTTCACCGGTATGCCACTAGACTTGATGTGGACTAAAATAGTGCCATTACTTGATTGCAATTTTGGGGATCCTTGAGCAAAACAATAAAACCCATTTCAGAATTTTTGTACAGTTGGAATCCGTTTGCCTATGAATAAAAAGGCTTTCTGATTCTGAACGCATTATCTACATAACTAACGGACACATCGTTTTACGACTACTGTAAAATAAATGTTTATATACAGCTTTACGCATTACACGCACTCACGTGTATTAGATTAAAGAGCTGTTAGCTGTAAAACAGAACTCGGGTGACCTTTAATAATGCAAGCATTACATTGATTCACGTTTCTGCTGTTCAGCAGCATTAGGCATTATCTTACTACTTAAAAATGCTATAGTAGGCCCTAAGGCCTAAAAAACAGCTGAAAGCTGTTTAACGGATTTACATGGCATTATAATGGTTCACGTTTATGCTATTAAATAGCATTAAGCATTTATTTACTACTTAAAAATGCTATTATAGATCCAATGGCACTAAAAACAGCTGAAAGCTGTACAATTGCGTTGTGGTTTGCTGCAGTAAAACTAAAGGCTTTATAAAAGCATTTTGATATGCCATTATCTTACCGTTATACAGTGTAAAGCATCATAATGGTTTTGAAATGCCAATATAAAGCGTCAAGATGTTCGGTGAACTTATATAAGAGTTTATACGGACCTTAAGTTCTACATAAGTTTACTATTCGTGTGATAAAATGCTTTCTGTGTTACTTGGGAAGCTAGAGGGAGCGAAATTTTTGTCTGGTAAGATTTTAGAGTTTCAAATTCAAACCGCAACAAAAGCCATTAATAATAAAAGCTTTCACGAATACAGGCTAGTTTACAAAAAAAAACCGCTGGGTGACAATCAGAAATCGATTTACTACCTTGCTATGTATCATGTTGACGTCCCAATAAACGAATCGACAATACCAAATGTAGTTAGCTTAGGTTAGGTTAGGTTAGGCCTGAGATAAAATATAGAGGGTTTGTTTAATAATATGAAGGTGACTGAGGTTTGATAGCAGATACATCCAAAATTTTAACATTTAAACAGGTAATATTCAATTATTCAATTATATAAATTATGTTACCTTATTCGTTTCCTAGACGATTCTGTTTACTATTTGACCACATGACGGCTGATACGAGTATCACACAACAATGCGAGTCACTGGGTTTATTTAACAGTAACTGTGAAGCAAAATGTATTTTTCTCAAACATGCAATGAAATATTGACGTTGTGTGCTTTATAATGGGCTTCGAAGTGTCACGTTTCGGGCGCAGCGAGACGAGAGACCCGTAATGGCATTTCATACAAAATTGCAGGCCTGCAAGATGGTCTTTTTTCATTTCCATTCCACAATTTGTGGCACAGTACAGGATCACGGCGTTCAGCCATGAAAATTAATGTTTGATTTCTTGGAGTTATTTTTTAATTTATTTCATTGCATCTTTGAGAAAAACACTATACATACATACATCGGCGTGAAAAGGGGTTGCCAGCCTCATAACTAGCCGACCTCGCTATGCTCGGCCGGCAAACCCATACTTCCCGGCCTCTGTAGTAATGTACTATTTCTCAAACATGCAATGAAATGTTGACGCCCTAAGTATTTTCCCGGCCTCTGCTGTAAAATACTTTATTGAATGAAATGTATTAAACTCGCTTGTAAATGTATTAAGGACATCTACTTAATCAACATTTTCGGTTATGCGTCATTTAAGCTACCACCGGCCAGTATTACTGCGACGTAATAAATTTTACGTGCCCATTCATTCTGTTGCCCAACTATTATTATAAATTTACTGTTGCAACTTCATTTCCTAGCGTTTATTTACTTTAGCTCGGTTGAACTGTAGGTAGCTTTTAATAGTAAATTAAACAGCGCGTGAGACCTCCAGAAGAGCATGTTATGGATAGTTTAGAATTCAGATAGTGAGAGAAGAATAATCAAAATTAAATAGACTCGCCAAAGATACGATAGGAAGACAGTGACATTGTTTTTATTATGACAGACATGATACATTTATACATTTATAAACTTATTATTATCAAAAAAAATAGTTTCCTACTTACTTCAAATGCCGTAGGAGCAACTTGATATTTTATCAGAACGAGGGCGCGAAACACATTGACGTCATGTTGGAATGCTCCTAGGATGTTTTATGTCGTGAGTGAGGGACCTGCATTTGTCTCTATCCGTCGACACAACGAATCCTCGAATAAATTCGATCGGCAACGCACTTCGGGCTCTTGAGTGAAGCAACAGTGTACGTTGTCTGCTAGTCATCAGGTAGGCCGTATACTTGTTTGCCACCATCGCGGTATAAGTCGATAAACGCCAGAGCCATTGGTTATATGAGGACGGTATTCCCATTGAATTTTTGAAACCAA
Source organism: Epinotia ramella (assembly GCA_947578815.1). Lineage (NCBI taxonomy): Eukaryota > Metazoa > Arthropoda > Insecta > Lepidoptera > Tortricidae > Epinotia > Epinotia ramella. The sequence continues at coordinate 7,837,929 of OX388211.1, read as the reverse complement.
CTCTCTGTTTACGCTCGTCAGTAAGTCAATCAATCAAATCGTTGATGGCGAAGACAGATTGCTGGATGGTTTGTTCAGCTTGGCATAGGAAATGTAATCAAGTCGATTATGTGGTCAGTGGCAACCTTCGACGTGAGTTTATACTCGTCTTTCTACGCATATTACTCCAGGCAAAATACGGTTTTGAAAAACATTAATTTATAATAGCGTTTTTTTTGTTGATTCCATTTGAAAATGTTATTCTAAGATGATTTAGTCAAGAATCCGACAAACTTTCCACCCGGAAGTAATTATGTAAATTTAAATGAAGCATGCATTATCTTTTTTTGTACGATTTATCTTGAATATTATAAAGCAAATGTAAATGAACCAAAATAAAGTCAAAAACATTTATTAATATTTTTACTAACTTTTTAGAAGCCAGTTAACTTATCATTTTTTCGATGTCTGAAATTTTGCTGGATTTTGTCGCTGGGTAACTATTTAATTGATAATATATCCGTTATACATAAAAAATGAGCTATTATAAATTATTTCCAAAATTGATTTTTTTTCCATACAAGTTGTCAGTTCATTGCCTGGACTATATATGTGAGTAAAGGAATGTCATAAAGATACAAATCCTAGATAGGTACTATGTATTTTTAAACGCGCTCTGCGCGCGGGTCCACGAAATAAGGGAACGGGGCACCTAGTTATGATGCGTTCTCTGTCACTCTAATCATAGCAGTTTAGTGCAACCAGAGTGCGCAACAGAAATGTGCCGTTGCCCCATTTTATGGCTCCGCGCGCAGCGATCGTGTTGTTACTATTATAGATAGCAAGATTGTGAAGTCATTAACCAAACATGATTTCAATTTGCATTATACCTTGACATAATTCTCTTAATTCAACAAAGTCCCCCCCCCATTTAAAGATACCTACTGCACGTTTTGAAGTGAAATCTTCTTTAGCGGCGCTGTGCACTTTTTGGGATGCGGAAAAATGGTTAAACTCGCGACAGGTGTCACGTGATCGTAAATGGTGAGAGATTCGGGACGAGGCTTGGGGGCGGGGGGGGGGGACCGATGCCGTAGTGGCGATTCGGCGCTTACCCGTTCGGCCGACACACAATAAGTTCTCACGCGTTAATTTGCAAGTGAAATAGTTTACTTTTGTTGCTACGGTATTCGTCGATTCGAAATGTTAAAATATTCAAGTTTTCACTTCTGCCGGCACTCCCGGAGTGCAACCCGGTCTTTTTTTTTGTTTTTGTAAAGGGGATAATTCTTTGTTTGCAACCTTGTACGGGGCCCTACTGCGATTAGAATAAAGAGGGGTCGTAAGAAGTATCCACGTTTACGGTTATTTTAGACCTTTCCAATTTAATTTAAATGTAGGAGGCTTTTTTAAACTTTCAATGTAACTCATTTATTAAATTGAATCCACTTTTCATCACTATGCAAATTCAATTCAATTCAAATACTTTTATTTTCAAAACACTAAAATTAAATACTTAAGTAAAAGTCCGAAGTTCATATTTTGAAGCCGTTATATTCCAACAAATTTTAACTCCACTTTAAGGGATATAACTTAAGAGGCCAAGTCTGCCAACGCTCGCTGTAAAGTAGTTATTATATCCAAACATGATCTGGCAACTGGTTAGAAAATTATTGATATTTTCCAAACGACAATCCCAGACTGAACGCTCAACGATTTCAATTAATCGCATATCACATGACGACTACATAGTGATAACGTCGCTAGATCAAACATGCTTGATCGTAGGAATTTCTTAATAATACCTACATGTAGGCATCGATATAGACGTAAGCATCGGGCGTCTGGAAACGGTAGACAGGTACCGAAATAACATTGGCCTATTGTACTTTATTATACGTGCATACTACATACACACGTATGCAGTAGCTTTGATCTGTTTCAATGCGAAGACTGTGGTTAATAGTAGTTTCGGTTCACATGTGTTATGGGAGTGTGTGGTTTTTGAAGGTTATTGTGTGTAATGTGTTGATAGTTTGCTTTTTTGTGGAAGAACGTTTGTGTCTAAACTCTAGACGATTTCAAAATAAAAGTTGGCTTTGATTTTTGCGATTGAATTGTCACAAAATGTGTGTGATAAACCTTTAAAAAAAAGTGGCTGTGACATACGGACGGACAGACAGACAGACAGACATGACGAATCCATAAGGGTACCGTTTTTTTGCCATTTGGCTACGGAACCCTAAAAACGCATACTAAACGATACAGCATAAAAAAATAATCAATTCTAGTATGGAACTTATTATATGCGCTAAATTCGTATTAAGGTGTAATTTCAATAAATGTATCAACAAAACAACGTCAATTGTCCAAAGTCTGACTATCTTCTCTTTCTGTATTTTTTAATGGCATGGCATCGCGCTATTTACGCAGTCAGCCAAAAAGTCTATTTGAGTTTCTGCATGATTAGAAGCTGAGTATTTGTCACGATAGTGGTTTGTCAGTATTTATGTGAAGCTTTGTGGTGGAGTCAATAAATACTTTTTTCATTAGTATGTATTAAATCGGTATAGAACGGGCCATTTATAAACATTCATTATCAATCGCGTCAGTCGAAATTATGACTTCGTACATAGCGCCTTTAAGTTGACATTCAGCCAATATAGAGACACAGAAATTTACCAACATACAGGAAAATACTTTTATCATAATAATGCCTTTGTATACACTTTACTCTCCAATAAATTATAAAAATGCAAAGTAATTATGACAAAGGGGCTCGGGCTCGCGAACTTATGGTTGTAGAACTTAAGTGGTTAGGTACCTATAAATAAATAAATAAATCAAGACAGCCTATATACGTCCCACTGCTGGGCACAGGCCTCCTCCAGGTACCTATAGTTCGGAAAATATTAACTGGCCGTCTGATATCTAATTAAAAAGATAACTTTCGTTCCGCGTAAAGGGGTCAATGGGTACTCGAAAGTATTATCTATTATAAATGCCTAAACACGTCTTTACCTAAGAGTAGGAGTGACTCAAGTCCATTTCAGTCATCACGTGTTTTGTTTATCTACATCTACACTAATATTATAAAGAGGAAAGATTTGATTAACTGTTTGTTTGTTTGTATTTAATAGGCTCCGAAACTACTGGACCGATTTCAAAAAATATTTCACCATTAGAAGCCGATATTATCCATGATGAACATAGGCTACTTTTTACCGCGGGAAAATGCTTCATTCCTACGGGAAAACGGGTAATCCGTGCGAAGCCGGGCCGGAGAGCTAGTGTAATATAAAACAGTGTTAAAAATATCTAGAGAAGAAGCTCAATATAAAATTTAATGCTGCAGCCTATGTCCGTTGGATGTATTGCCACAAACATCTACTAAACTTTTATTCTCTTATTCATAAAACTTAAAAATACTTTGATCAATAAAATGTGTTTTGTCCCTTTTCTACGGATTTAAATATCAGTGACAGATAAAGACGAATTTTAACGGCATTTTAGCTAAACTAGGTTTGTTTTACTTGATAGGTTAAATTAGAACTGCATGTTGCCCATGTCCAAGAGAAGAAATGCGTTCAAGATTCGAAGAAATGCAAACGAAGTCGCAGGTACAGCTAGTATTTCAATAATTCTAATAAAAAATATTATATTTTATAACAATTTAATTCAATAACTGCTGTTCTGCTTGGAGGCATATAACCGCAACTTTACTTCTTCGTTACAAATTATGCGTGAGGAATTAAGGCGCAATTTGACTTTCAAAATATGACATGTCCCTAGCATGTCAAAAGGTTATCCCTCTCTCTATCTTTCAAAAAGACACGACAGAGACAAAAAGCAGGGCCATAGTGGGGAATCGTCACAATTCGAATACTAGTTCTTATCAGCTGCGGCCAGCTACCAAAATTATGTAGGTATTGTAAAAGGGCATTGTCATATTTTATTTGTCTTATTATTTGCCGACAAGGAAAATGTAGGCGCAAAAAAATCGTCAACTACCTGAGATTTGATAAAAAGCGCTCAATTTTTTTTTTATCGTCTTCAAAATTGGAAAGGGGCGCGCAGCGAAGTGTGAATGAGCGCGACGGTAACCACGCTCGGATCAGATAGGATTGGACTTAAATTAAACTTAAATTAATTTATGATAGATCGTGATTCTGGGATAAATTTCGAGACTTAACAGGGATGTATCCCGCACCGCAGGTCGATCACGTTATTATAATCCTTATAGCTGGATATAATATTAATGTAAAAATCATAGTTTAAGTTTTTGACATGTAAAATTTTCATTTTATGAATAAAAGATTGAATTGAATTGAATAACGCATTGTCCGCTCGTCTAAATGTCACTTTTTATATGGGAAAATGACAGTTGGAGTGCCCTAACGCGTGTTGGAAACGATACATGATTACCCCTCTGGTCCTGACGTGACTGTCATATCGACTAGACTCATTAATTATTTAACACCAGTCCTGATAGCTGCAAACGTAGCGAACCTACCATAAAATTAATTAAAAGACTTACTCGCGGAATTTCAAAAAAGGAGTCGGCAAAAAAATCTACTTACTACCCGGTTACAATATCTGTGGTCCTGGCGTAGATGACGTCACGTCGGCGCTCTGCTACGGTGCGCAAGACGCGCGTCGCGAGCGCGGGTAGGTAAAAGAGAAGGGGGGGCTTCACATTCCAGCGAGGTCCACAGATATTGTAACCGAGTTGTATATACTTAATTATGGAACCGTTTCACAAAATTTCAGGAGAATCGGTTGAGAAATGCAACCTGTAGAGAAGAACAGCCGGACATCTGGACATCCGGATAGACATACGAAAGCATTTTTGCCCCAGCTGCAACAGAGAACTTCGTGCGCTTCGCTCGCTTGTTCAATTAATCTATAGGTATGAGTGGTCATTACGACAAGATTATATCACTTTTATTGGACATAAAGTGTTCCAAACCCACTCGACTCATCATAAATTGACCATTCGTTGCAAAATAACCCTATAATACTAAAGTAAACCATCACGTGTTTCTGGCACACTCGACCACGGAATATAAAAGGACATACGCCGTTCTAGAGGAGCAAAGTGCTTAGCTGTTCCGAGTACTCTTACGATGCGACATCGACTCGAGTGCATTCCATACAAAGGTCGACGACTAAATTAATCGAACTTGATCGATAGAGAGCTTGCTCCTCGTAACTGTGACTAATGATTGATTTTGAATGCGTATTTTGATACCAGCATTTGATTTCCTTAAATTACATCATCATAAATTGATTGTATCTGCCTACTTAAAATGCTTACTTTTTAATTTATCTTCCAAGTAGATCAGTAGTTAAGAACTCCTCATCGGCACACAAACCTCTTCAAGGTCTTGCCGAAATGGGCATTGTAACTTTAACATGTATTTCTTTGAATTCTAGCTTAATGAATAAATAAAAACAATTAAATAGGTGATTTCTGTGAGAATTTGGATTACTTATGCCAGGCATTACACAAAAATGTTCCTTCTTACTTGTAACTCTCCGCAAACGCATTCTTCACAACTGCATTCTTAACAGTCCTGCACGTCTAGTTATCATGAGGCGGCCGCGACATATTCTCGATTTTTCTCGAACTATACCTCTTTTTCTAAGTGTTCTAATAAGAGACAGACGGAAAGCGCCGTTTTGTTGAAGCATATTTTCCTATTCGTAATTGTGCACAAAGGCCATTCTTCACCACTTTCGTTATGATAGTAAATATAGAGGCAAACAATTGGGTAGTGAAGTGTAACAGAAATTGTGAACATAGATATGTACAAAATTAAATTGTGAATAGAAAGAAACGCTTCTATGTAACAATTCGGAATGTGAAGAACAACGAATGAATTGCGATGGTGAATATTATTTAAGTGCGAATAGGAAGAAATGATTTTCTGTATTGCCTAGCATAATTCGAAGAATTTGTGTAATTAAATAATACATTTACAAAAGTTGATTTGTGTCCTATTTTAAAGTAGGTACAAGGTAGGTTTATATGTAAGGTTACCCTACAGTTGGAATTGTTAGACCAAATTAAAACATCATCACTTTAAATTCAAAGAAACGGCGATAAAAGAGATGAGTTCTCAAAGCCGGTTGAATTCGTACAAAAAATAAATCAAACTTGCTGTCATCTACTCTATCTATTAAAATAATTTTCTCTTTGATATTTTGTCACGAGGCATTAGTTCTAAAATGGCTGTCTGGACTCTTTTAATATTTTGAGCTCACTGATTATGATTATTATTATTTTTGATCCATATTTTCTTTTCATAAACGCAAAATAATAATTATCTTGTATTATTGACCTCTTGAGCCTTATTATACTCTGATTATTAATTAGACAGAAAAAATGTAAACAAAGTTATGTCACTGTCAAAGTGACATATCAGGGGTTCTGAAAGTATACGGGTCGGTCATGCAATATTATTTAAAGTTTACTTTAACAGCAGAATTGAAAATAATTATGATAAATATTTATAAGCAGTATACTAGTTACTAGTAAAGCATTGAATTGTATAGTGCATCGGTTCTTAACCTTTTTTCCGTCCACGGACCCCTAGGAAATCAAGCACAAATCCAAGGATTAATAATAAAAAACAGGCAAGACTTTTTTTGGCATTTATTTATTATTGTGAAATGGTCTATGGGTGAGACTGCTGCGAACCCCCGTACATAACTATAGGTACTCGCGGACCCCCAGGGGTCCACTGACCACAGGTATAGAAACACTGGTATAGTGGTTAAAGCTGTTAGAAGCCGAGTGAGCTGAGTGACAGGTCCGGCGTCAATTAAAATTAAAATCCAGCTACCGATATTATTTGCCATTCGCATTAAGAAATAGTAAGCAACCCAAAGATGCACAATTCCGGTGTATCGCAGCAGTGATACCAGTGCTAAAAATATATTCTACACATAAAAACGGTATTATCTTTTAAAATAATTATGAGGGAAGATGTTGGTAAATACGTTATCAAAATTAATTTTCTTTTTGTAATTAGAGTGTATATTATTGAAATAGGACGTATGTTTTGTTAACGGCAACACCACTGTTTACATTTTTTCTGACTGATTAATAATCAGAGTATAGTAGAGGCCGGAATTCTCCTGGCACTTTCGAGCTGTCATAGGGACTTCTCATTTATCGACTTCTGATATTCATATTATATCGATACATTTGACTGTAAAAGAAGTAATTTAAAACCAGATAATTTGGAAAAAAAATGACTATCTATTTTTTTATAGAGAAACTAATGTTGAAACACTTGTTAGCACTAAAACAGATTTTGAACATGAAATTGATAAAACACTGAACTGAACTGATTAAATGTGACAATGTTAACTTTTCATTATTTTCGTTTCGTTGCATATTGTTAACGGGGTCATGATCCGGAATGACAAAAAGCGAATAAGATGATCATACTGAACAACCTTTCCCATGGGACCAACCACGAAATCGCAAAAAAAAACCAGGTATTCCATACATAACTCTCAATTAAATCGCAGTTAACTCACAGTTAACTCTTAATTGGCTCTTTTTTTTTGCGATTTCGTGGTTGGTCCCATGGGAAAGGTTGTTCAGTATGATCATCTTATTCGCTTTTTGTCATTCCAGATCATGACCCCGAAAACACCCTGTATATTTAGCGATAAGACCGCCTGTGATTACCTCTACTTTCAATCTTCTTTAAATATGTTGTGTTATATAATGTAACGATATAATATGAATATCGGAAGTCGATAAATGAGAAGTCCCTATGACAACTCGAAAGTGCCACGAGAATTCCGGCCTCTGCTTATTAGTTATCAGTAAACTATATATTAAGAACTAAAACCCTCCTCATAGTAGCGTTTCCTCGGCAACCTCCTTTGGGGAGCGTGAGCTGTGCTTGCTCAACTTAGAGTTTGTGGGCGCAAGTTTTTACGGAAGGAACTGGATCTTCCAATCAAGAGGGTAATCTAGACCTATATAATTGCTGATATACTTTTGTCACGTGAGCTGTTAACTTTGCTTCCAAAAGTTTTCAAGCCATACGGAGTCTTAACTACTGCTTTCGTAGGTAAAACGGAATTGAAGTTTGAACGTGTTTTAAAGCATAGAAGCTCTCAGTTAGTAACCATTCAAAACGGTCACCCATTCGAGTAGGTACTGACCGCGGCTTACGTTGTATAAACTCCTTTATATCATGGACACGCGGGCGCTGTAAGGGTATGAATGTTTCCTTTAAATGCACAATAAAGCATGCCGCTAGTTCTGAAACATCCTTTAAACCTATCACGTCGCAGATTCGTAGATAACAAAGTGTTCATAAAACACTAACACGAGTGTCGAAACCAACGACTGGTACGGCGCAACGCAAATAAAAGTATCGACGGAGCCAATGTCGATGAAAAAGGTAACAAGAAAGCATATTTATCATAACTGTTAAGGTTTTTTCCTTCCAAGTTTTACAGCACTATGAATAAAATATCAGCACTTTCACGAAGCTGCCCCACGGGGCATGGATGTGATTTATCGGTTTAATATTAACTATTCTGCAGTTATTGTATGGATTTCTAAGCTCTGTTAAGAATAGCATTACATGTATCAATCCAAGCTGGTTAAATGGTTCTAGTTTAATTACTACGTTGAATTTTGAACCCGTAGGTTTTAAGGAGAGTTTTGAATTTGACTCGTATTTGATTATTTGCCTACATCATCATACAATACTACGACTTATAAGCTGCAACTATGTAGGTATAATCACAATTTGGCTCCTGTATCCTTGCACATGCCCAAATGTGCGCGAGCGCGGCCTTTTAACCAATGTGATGGGATTCTATATATATTCTACTAGCTGCACGGCCCGGCTTCGCACGGATTACCCGTTTTCCCGTAGGAATGAAGCATTTTCTCGCGGTAAAAAGTACCCTATCAAGGATAATGTCGGCTTCTAATGGTAAAATATTTTTTCAAATCGGTCCAGTAGTTTCGGAGCCTACTCAATACAAACAAACTCCAAATTATCTGGTTTTGACGACCGCTTTAGCCTAGTTGGTAGTGACCCTGCCTACGAAGCAAGAGGTCCTGGGTTCGAATCCCGGTAAGGGCATTTATTTGTGTGATGAGCACGAATATTTGTTCCTGAGTCATGGATGTTTTCTATGTATTTATGTATTTATTTATCTATATAAGTATGTTTATCGTCGTCTAGTACCCATAGTACAAGCTTTGCTTAGTTTGGGACTAGGTCGATTTGTGTAAGACTGTCCCCTAAAAAAAAAGGACAAGAATTATCGTTATTTATAAAGGTTTTTTAGGTAAACTTTCTAAGCTGTTATACGTCTTGCCTTAAAGAATCACATGTACGTATTTATTTATTGAATCATAAGAAATGTAACATTACAGCAAATGCCAAAGCGTTACAAAGATTCGATACTAAAGCTAATACTTAATATTTAAATTCGAACTAGGGTCCGTCTACTGGACATGGCATGGCACCAGACAAAAATGTGTTGATTATTTTTTTTGTATCTTATTAATTGTTTAATAGAATTTACAACGACTTTTACGTCTTCTCAGTCTATGTGTCGTTCGGATCCTGCTGGTCGATCACGTAACTCATTGTACTCACGTTAGGTAGATCTAAATGTCAAATTTTATATGGAAAAATGACAGTTGGATTGTCCTAACGCGCGTTCGGAACGTTACGTGATTACCCCTCTCTGTACACATTTTTAGTCGCCATTTTGCATTTGCTTTAAGAACGATTCAATTTTGGTCTGTACGGAGCGACCAATTTGTTAAACTACCAAATACGAAAAGTTTAATATTAATTACGTCCATATGATCAATATAGCTTATTGAAGCTATATTGATCATAGAATAGTCTAATATATCCAGAATTGGTCATATGTTGTCATTTTGTCATTCGGATTATTAGTTCATTAATGACTGGTCGCACATTTGGCTGAAATCGGCACCAGTGCAGTGATTTCACTAGTTAATTAATATTTGAATTTGAAATCAGCTTATTACCATTTTATGTATCTATAATTTTATTTAATCGTATGGCTATCTGTAGAATAGGCGAATATCTATAATTAAACAGTGAGTAACAATTGAATTGGCATTGAATTGCGCCTACATTGATATCACCTATTGATGCTGCCCACAATATGAAGCCTATGTAGTGGTGATTATGATTTGAGGTTTATTAAAAGGCGTTTTGTTTTTTATTTATTTAAAGGTTCACCAACAGTTAATACACTGATACTTACAGATAGTTTATGGTTAAGTGTCTTATGCTTAATGTATAACTACTTACAGGTAAACACAGCATGCCAATATAAACAAGGACTTAATAAAAAAAAATAAGAAAGCAATTGACGTTAACTAACTAAATGAACAAATTTCTAATCTTGGATATTGAGTCAAAGTTTATGTCGATAGAATCGCTATATTTTTTGAGTAATTTGCTCAATCGTGGTATAAATGGAGGATTTTTATAACAGAAATGATGATTTTATTATACATTTCACTTCATGAGATTTAAGTAAGAGAGAGTTAATGTATCCAAAGCATTAGAAGAGTCGGAAAAAAGAATATTATGGCAAAAAAATCTACACCAATGTTTCCAAAAAAGCAGAGTGGATGTGTCGAATGAATGCCGAACTGTAGTAACGGGTGGCACCCAAACAAGACTTTGGGTGAGTGTTAACAAATAGATGAGGTTAAATAAAACAATAATAACAACAGAAAAAACAAACAAGCTCCTTTAAGTAAAATAGATTATAAAAGTCGATTCGATTTCGTTTGGGCTCTATGATGTTGCATTTTCAACTAAACAATTATCTGACTAATGTAATTCAGCAAGATAAATACATGAGTTTTTGTTCCATTGCTCATAAGACTCATGATTGTACATTTTCATCTATTTGTCATCTGAATTATCTCTTCGGTAATGGCAGGTAGTTCAATTAGCCGATACCGGTACCGGGCGTTCGTACTAATTAATATTTGAATTTGGAGTTGGCCGATCGCTTAAATTGTATCAGACAGATTGGGGGCCATTTTGATAATGCAAATGGACTCGTGTTCTAGGCTTGGGTTTAATTTAACATAACGTTGGCGATTTCTCGTGGCGTACATTGTTTTTTTTTACGTTTTGTTACAATTCTTAGCTAGGCCCAGATTTAGATTTAGATTTATTTATTACACAATAAAAATTACAATATTGCATACATGTCAAGATTACAAGAACAGAGACATGAATCTTGCATGCTCTTGCAATCATCATCAGCAATCTTGTCACAAATGGTCACAGGAGAAAAAAAATGGTATATAAGTACCTACTTATGTAAGCACTTGAGAAACTGACTTAGTAGGAAGAAGTGACGTAACAAGTTCCAGTGGCGGTGCGTGAAAATTTTCGATGGGCAACCCGGAACAAAAACAGTTATGAATGAGTTTAGAGTATATAATTAGAGGCTTGCCTAAAAGGGTATTTTATGCAAGCCGATGGGAATCAGCTTATATAGGCGCTCCGCCACTGGAATAATATTGCTTTAAGGTACCTTTAAGAGCAGCGAAAAGTTGTGAATGGACAGCCGTTCATAATTTCAGCTGATTTATAGAAACAGCTGCATCAGGCCTATTCCGACACATCAACTAAACTTTTCTTGTCTTTTTTAAATAAAAAGTAATAAGGCCTACCTACCTACCTACCTACCTACCTTCCTTCCCTTCAATATGTTTCGCGTCGTTTCGTACTGACACTTTGGTTCCACGTGCATAGAAGTTATGCATAAAATATGACTGAGACCTGAAGCAGATTTTAAATAGGTAGGTACCTTCACTTTCTTCTTTTAGATTAGTTGTAGGGAGTTTTATATTCAATAAACCAAATAATAAAAGGATTTTCCACACTGTCAGCAGTGTTTAAAGGTCAATTTTTACAACAGACCGGCCTCGATGAAGTTGACGGGATCTATTCGGTGACAGAAATAGATAAGACGCGCCACGTTGAGTCAGGTCGTTGGTTAAAATTAACTCGATGTTTACCTTTAAACGGATTACTTATCTTCAATCTGAAACGTTGTTTAGGTTAAATATTCTGAAAATGAATTATGCCTCCCACATCACATTTTACCAATGTAAAATTACGTACCTACTTATTTTAAAACCGTGGTGCAAGCTAATTACTTTAGGAAAAAATGGGGCTACTTGATCATTTAGAATGTAGTATATAGATTTAGATTTATTTATTTCAAGATAGAAAGTACAATATAGATTTGCATGCAATGTCAAAATTATAAGAATCCTTATCACGATCGTCAATAATAAGATATAAAAATTAAATAACATTCAAAAATGTCAATACAGAATGTGGAAATAGTATCTCCGATTACGGATTGTCATTTAACAACAAGATTAGATAGTTAATTTTAAACAAAAATAAACAATGTCAATTTACGTATTACGATTTCAGAGCAGAATTATTTGATATTAATAAGATTTAATCGAGTAAACAGCAAGATAGAATACTAATATTCAATGCCACAGTTCACCCACAAACGAAAAAACAATTTTGATCAAATAGTTTAATCGTAACGAAAAAACACATTTGGTGAAATGGGATTAAGAATTGATATTAAACGAGCGAGCGAAGCGAACGAAGTTCTCTGTCAAAAAGTACTGTAAATCTGATAAAAAGATTTCCGGACATTATAATCGTAACTGGTAGAGAATGTGGAACACAGCGTTCTTTTTGACTTCAAGAAAAAAAAATATGACAAGATTTGATGATGTTAATTAAAAGTGGATTGTAGCTAAACGGATACTTCATTTCATTAGTTTTTAGTTGCAGCAGCAAGTAATTTTATATTAATGGTGCAGAACATTCAAAGTAGCTAACTTATCGTAGTAATTCAATTAATTTTTAAATACTGTACAATTTCTTAATCAAATACCACTGTATAATTTCACGATTAAGATTGCACAGCAATCAGATAAGTACTTAAAAAAAAACCTTTTTTTCTGCTTTATTATCTGTGATCATTTGCTACAATTTTTTCTCGCTCTTGCACATAATTAATTTCAAGGCCGAGGATATACATCTTAACCTAGATTACTGGAAATACTGAGAAAATCTCTTTGTACCGGGTGAATTATTACCAGGAAGATATTAACGTATGGAAGTATTCTCAGAATAAGATGTATAATGCGTCGTAAGAATCTTCACAAGCTTTGCAAGAAAGGTTAGGTGAAACATCTGCCAACTTAATATTGTGTAACATTACAAAAATTAGTTATGTTTTGTAATGGTAAAAATAGCAAAAATGTGAAATGTCTGGCATATAGGCCTCAATTCGGTTCCAGTCGTTCACATTCACATTTTCATATGTTTCTTATGCTCAATATTCTAATACGGTAAATAAAAAAACGCTAGACAAAAATAGACCAAAGAATTACCAATGCTTATTGCACTTAGAATAAGGGGAATTAGGCCCCCCCCACATCGTGGGGGGGGCCTAATTACTAATATAATGATAAATAATGTGCATCGGATTTTTCATTTCAAGATGAGTCCGTACCTGGGATAACTCGGGGCACATTCTAGGGATTTGATATCGATAAAAAAGATGTCGATAATAATACATGTGCTCATTGAAAATTCTCGATTACTATAAAAAGGTTCGATATAATAAATGCGGGTGTCATTTCAAACAGTTTCAAACAAGATTACAATTTACTGTCAGTGCCATTCATATGTTAGAGTAAGAATAATATATGAGGTAATATTCTGATACGGTTGTTACGAAGTCCAAAATAATCATGCCGCCCAAGAAAAGGTCACGCCCAAGTGAATATTCTATTAACTCATGGATGTATTATTTATCTACTTTTAGCAATAAATGAAGATGGAGTATTGTGTAAAAAATAATAAATAACGATATAAAATGATTAGAATAAAACATTTAGTGCCAATGTGGAAATACTGAGCTGGTAACAAATAAAATAAATTCTTAAAAAAAAACACCTTTTTAGAATTTAAGAAACAGTCTAAAAAGCGATGTATATGTAAATATATTTATTTTGTCGATAAAATATTTTGCTACGTCAATATAGTATAAGTGCCCCGAGTTATCCCAAGTATGATTAGATGACACTGTTGATTTGATTTCACGAACGATGCTGGCGACACGGCTGCTCCATCACGGGAATAGCCGTTCATCATAGCTTTTCTCCGAATGAGTCCATGTCCAGCAGTGGCATGACTTTTGGTGATGGTGATGATTACTAATTATCATTAATGGTGATGATTAGTAAGGATCTTTTAATTCCACATTGATCTTAAATTTCAAATATTCTCGTACTTTTGTCAAATTATCTTATTTTGTATCTTAGTATACATAGCTTGATAGTAATTTCTACAGCCGTGGTGTCCTAATGGTTTCCCTAATGTTGCTATTAAAGAATCCCCATTTACAACGCAGTTAGGCATTTCGTTCATTTAGGTCCCTCATGCGAATTTAGTCTGATTCCGAACGTTAGTGCTTCCTTACACAAGTCCAGATTCAGGATGGCGCAGTTACTAGAGCTGCTACGTTTAATTGAGTATTCGAGAAAGTTCTTCCGCGCGACCAATTAAGACTATTCCGATATGGCTCTACATTTGGGTCGCTGATACACAACATACATATAATACAACATACATACTTTCCTTGATAATATTTTTTTTTATGTGGTCCTGCTTACTGCTTGCCATGAATACTTCTCGAAGCGCTAAGTAGATTGGGGTCTGTAAAATGGCCTATGAGGCTTACTTGCGGAATAAATATTTGATCTTCATACTCCGTGTCGGGTCGCCGTTTGGTGCAGTATATTAAGTATATGTATGTATGTATTTACTGTACTCATATGTGTTGAGGTGACGCTTCAAATAAATCGGTTTATTAGACAGGCACATTGAAGAAGAAAGAAGTGTGGGAATTTTCCCTGAGTTGAATTCTGGCTGATCCATGGACACATAGACCTACCTACCGTTTACGTGAGTCGATTCTTGTGGACCCAACGCGGTGTACGAGGGGTGTGTTTGTCTGAATTTAGAGCTCAATTAAGTACTCGTTCTGTTGGCGCTGTGACGTCTCTTAGAACGCGCACATACCGCAGGAACCAACTAGGTTAAACGGTATGCCATAATATAAAGTTTGGGCATTTCAATTCGTTATTCGGAACCCTGTATTATGAAGTGGCATGAAAGTTTTTGATATACCGGTGAGGGTTCAAGGATGCAGCGTTACCGTCGGGCATCGTTGGGGCGATGTTGGGAGATCAAGTATTGAGACTTCGACGTAAATCAAAATGTACTTTATTGAAACACTGACTAATATCACATGTTAATATAAAACTCAATTATAGCGTGGACAGTTCCAAGGTACAACCAATGCGTCCGGTCACTCGCGAGTTCAGCCAGAGAATGCCCGGACTCTCGGCCCGCTCGGTTCGATCCTAGCGCACGGAATGGGGATAGATGGTTCGATGTGACGTCAGCCACAAATCAACCAATCGTAGCTACTCATAGTTACTCGTAGGTACTCATGACCATCCTGTCTCCAACATACCTTATTATTTGCTTATTCATTTGCATTTTCCATAACATTTTCAGGTTCCCTGTCGCACTATCAGTTGATATAAATCAAATAATAGGAATGATTAGTTTGTACAAAGTAGAACATGTTGTTGTTTTGATTCTCTTTGTCACTGAATGGAATTGCAATAAAGAGATTTTATATTGTGTTGCACTTCACAGACCAAATGATCCATCAGCAACGAAATGAACAATTCTCGAACCCCGTTTGAGCTTGATTCCGAATTCCACATCACTAAGCGGCGCAGTAATGTTAATTGCCATACCTTTACGATGTTCGCCAAAAGCACTCGGTTTAACGAGCCAACTCGTTGTGTCTATTGGCACGGATGGAGTTTTTGCCAGTACCATACTTATGGCATGGGCTTCCATACCATCATTTTATCGCAGTTTTTGTGGTTTTACTTGCGATGCGCCTTATGTGTCTATTCGGTAGATTGTTGAGTCTGTAACCCTTTTAGAGATAAACGATTCCGATTACTTTCACTTCGGACCCTTATTAGTGCGTGCGTGGGAAGGGTTAGAAGCCTTTAATTGCGTATCACTCGGTAGATATTAGGCGTTAAAAGGATGATTTATAGTCAGCAATAGATAAGCACCCACGCGACGGCCTTTACCTAACCTTTTTAGGCACCTTTTTGAAGAGCAAACATAACATTTAAAAGAGAGGAGCTACTTACTCCCTTATCCTCATCATAAAAGTGTTGTTCAGGTTGTAATTTTCCACTTTAAATTACCAATTAAAACTTCAAACTTAAGAGGCTTCTAGACGGGCCATATTTTCACTGCAATATGTGGCCGGCAACTATTGGTGTCCCTGTCTAACATGTGAGTAAGAGAGGGACGCGCATAGTTGCCGGCCACACATTTCCGGAAAAGTATAGCCCGTCTAGAAGCCCCACTACTTATGTCATGGCGATGTATAATAGCATCAATATTCAATACAAGAAAGCGTTGTTGTATAAGTCTACTTGTTTTCATGCATACCTAGTCGGTCCATAAGTTCTGTCACAAATGTTTGGCCGCATAGTAAATAATACCAAATGTTTTTATTTAATGCTATATATGGTTTGATAGCTCATTAAATACTGCTAAATTAGAACGATTATTGGATTTAAATGCTTAAAGCCATATTACACAAATGCTAGTTTCTTCACAGATTTTGCACTTTTTTTGCCAATCAAAAACTTGGAAGTGATTCACTTTTTTTTTCCATTATTCTTAAAACCTTTCAAATTTACGTGAGATTTTAGTCAGAACTCTCCCTGAGCCCTGTTACCTCCATTTTGAAGCATAAGATAAGTAAGTCTGGGTAAAACTAATTTTTATATTCACATTTTACGTAGTGTACTTGTTGCCCACAAGATCAAATTTACGCGTTTATCTGAAAACGTAAAAAGTACATAAAGTTCTCGATGGGAGCAGTTGGAATTGAAAGCTAACAGAAAATCAAACGCTAGTTGCTAAGCATGGTCTAAAATCGAGGTTTCAGAATAAATAAAAAAACCTTGTTGGTCATCTGGAACACTGTTTTTTTATTTGTTGTAAGTGGGTTCACGATTGTCTCAAGTTACAAGGTTTTTTTTGTCATATTGCGATAATTGTTCAAAATGTATTGTATTGCAATTTGATTCGTATAAAATAAGCTTTTTAATCATGTATATATTATACGAATACGAAAAAGTTTATTGCTGCGGTTTATCTATCAAAAACCTTGTGACAGAACTTAAGGACCGACTAGGTATATGACGATAGCTTACGTAATTTACTGTCACGGTAATTTAAAAAATACAAATGGACGTAATACCTACTTTTTTATCAGTTTGGTCAGTATACTGTAAATTAACGTATAATAAAAGATCCAATTCGGCTTGATGTCGTCAGGGTACCCTTTCAGACCAAGTTTATGTTGTTTCACGGAAAAGGGCCTAACCCTACACATTTGCGTAGAGGGGTTTTAAGTTCTCTTAGCCTAAAGAATGTAACTGCCTTTTAGCCATGGATTACGTAGTTTGATTTTAAAAGTATTTTAGAGAGGTTTAAAAAGAAAGAGGATTATTTCAAAAGTTTTACTTGAAAGAACCAAGCATAACTAAGTACTTATTCGTATTTATTTGTGTAAGGAAATCAGAACAACTACAAAACTTACATTAATAATTGTTATAAAATTTAAACGCAAATCTCATCCGAAAAACGCAGTTACAATAATTATAAGCACAATGTCAAAGTCCAACGAAAACCTTAATGCTTAGTTTCAAAGGGAAAATAATTGTGTTTTCACACCACAGCCTCAACGACGTACTAACGGAGAAAAGCCTCTCTTCCATTTTCGGTAAAATGCCGAAAATATTCGTGCATTTCCTAGACATCATGACTTGCTGGAAGTGTACACATTTACACCTATTTTCGCGCAATGAAATCTTCATTATGAACCTTAACAGTGTTCTCATTTTAACGTTAGAGGGCTTCGTTTTGACGACCAGTTAACCTAGTGGGTAGTGACGATGCCTACGAAGCTGAAGGTTCGAATCCCGGTAAGGACAAATATTTGAGTGAGGAGCATGAGTGTTTGTTTCTGAGTCTTGGATGTTTTCTATTCGTATGTATTTTTAAGTATTTAATTTAAATATATCGTCGTCTAGTACCCATAACAAGCCTTATTGAATCGACCTAGTTCCATAGTAATAATTTATTCGTTGTTTTTTTTCGTACCAGTTATTGTGTTTTTATTTGAATAAAAATGTCCTCACCAAACTATTCATAAAACATAACACATTTTTTGTAGTTTTTATTAAATTTACAAATGAGTGCCCGATAGAGGCAAACGAATTAGTTCGACACTACACATTTTTGTTATAAAAATCATATATTTCCATGGAACATTAAAAAGGAGATGAACTAAATTGCCAAATACAAATGCGCAACGCAACGTACCTATGCTGCGTCATGTGGGTACATTTGAATTATAATTGCCTTAAAGACTTATATGGCCATAATTGAATTCGTGTACCTGAGTCAAAAATCTTCCTAATTTAATCCAATATTTATTGTTTTAAGAAAACTGATTCAATCAGAAGACATGGCCAGATAGGGACTGCACCGTGGCCAATCAGCCCAATGTGTTTGCGGTGCACCTGCTGGTGTGCCCCACATGCCCACACTCCTGCTCGGAACACGACCTGAGAGACGCGACTGCCAGAGCTGTCCACACCGCTCTGCCCATTGGGCATCTCTTATTTGAGGAACCTCGACACGAAGAAGAAGAAGATCAGAATAGCAAACCAGCAAGCAAGTTCGCTGTCGATGCCCGGGGCTCGCAGCACCGAAGTTACCCTCGGAGTGTATGTAGGTTGAGGAATAACAATTATAATATTTCATTGAAACTGTTTCGAGTCCACTTTCGACCTCACCGAGGACCTCAAATTCTTTATAAGCTAAAATTATAAGCTGTCAGTGTCAAGCGCCTTCTCCTCCTCTCACACACTGGAGCGGCCTGCGGTGGCAGTCAATAGTAAATTTGACAGCTAATGACAAGTTTACTAATGTCCGCCGCGGCCAGGCCGCGCCCGTGTGCGCCCATATTTACTATTTTAAGCTATATGTTAAAGAGAACAAAATAATATAATAGAAAAATAAATCATCATCACCTGAAACCCAGGACAAGACTCGAACTTGTGCCCTCTGTAGTTTAAGCTGCTTAGAGCTGCAACAGCTGCATAGGTTTTTACAGCGAGAAAAGAAACAATATTTTTCTTTACATCAACTTTTTTTTTTTTTTTTTTTTTTATATTTATTGATACAATGGGGCTTGTCGCCACGCGAACATACCGCCCCGTAAGGACAACAAAATAACTACAAAAAACTTATAATAACTTATGTTCTAGATTTTAGAGCTACTTCCGTTAAATTATACAGAATTTCGGCTTCATCCGATATAGGTAGAGACAAAATACTGTTAACATATCCAGTGTCTAACAGTTTCCTGTCGAACCAAGCTGCTCTCACAGCCTCGCTCCGGACACACTCCAGCAGAACATGTACAACATCTTCAAGAGTTCCACACTCATTACAATTTGGGGAAGGGACTTTTCTCATCAAAAACGCAAACTTATTTGATGCAATGTGGCCGGAACGTAACCTGAGCGCAGTTTTTATTCGATTTCTGTTATATGGGGCCTGGTCAATCCACGGATAATAACATACTTTTGGCTGGATAGTTCTAAACCAAATACCTCTCTCTCTAGAACGTAAATCAAAATACTCTTGCCATTCTACTAAACATCGTTGTTTTACAATTTTAACATAATCCGAGTGCAACGGTAAAACGGTCAATGGAACCCCGTCCACTACAGCCTGTCGTGCAAGGGCATCTACATCTTCATTCTGTTTTATCTGAACATGGCTGGGAATCCATTGAAGTTTAATTTGTTTATCAAAAGATTGAAGTTGGAAGATTGCCTCCAAAATGCGATATGCTACCGGTGAACCTCTCACATGTGAGGTAGATCGTGCTAGGTGTTGTAAAGCACTTTTGGAGTCAGTCAGAATAACAATATTATGAAAATTCAAGGATTTGATGTAGGATAAAGCTTCTTCTATGGCAATTAACTCTATATGCATAATTGATATATTAGCATCAATCTTCAGCTTAGCATAATAATTACCAAATGGGTCTAAGAACGCTGCACCTCCCTGTAAATTGTTTTTCGAACCATCAGTAAAGATTTTGTACCAAGATCTGTATTCCTGATCAATAAAGTTGCAACAGATAAATTTAAGTTCACAGCAGGGATAAAAACGTTTGGCGCGGTCGATAGTCGGAATCGAATCGAAAATAACGTTCTGCAAATTTATATTACTAACCCAAATTTCTAATGAATACATTTCAAGCTGAGGGCTTCTATGTATTGGTAAGGAGTTAAACGCGTTATGAATAGAAATAAGTAAAGGCATCTTTTTGTTATTCCAAAACCGTGAATTGTTTGTCAAAGCCAGTTCATGCAATATATCAATGGTATTATTATTTAAGAAAGATTTACATTTCAACCAGAACTTGCCAGCCAAATACTTTCTTCGAAAACTGAGAGGAGGGAGAGATAACTCACTCTCCATTGCGTGAATCGGCGTAGATCGAATGTAACCACCTATGACACGCAAAGCCTGGTTTTGAAATCTGTCTAGTTTCAATAAATTTGTTTTAGAACTGTTATCATACAGAAAACTAGCATAATCGATTCTACTACGAATGACAGAGATGTACAAACGCCGTAGATGCTTTTGATGGACACCCCATCCTGGACCTGCTAGCACTTTTAAAAGATTTATAAATTTAGTCACCTTTAGAACTGTTTCGGTGATATGTTTACCCCATTTTAAAGAACTATCCAGCCACAATCCCAAATACTTAACTTGACTAACCATAGGCATAGATACGTTACAAATACTCAAATCTAACAAACCTCTGAAACTGCCTTTTTTAAAGACGCAAAACTTGCTTTTAGTTGGGGAAATAACTAATCCTAAATTATTCAATAAACAGCTCAAAGTATCACAAGCAAGTTCGAGTTCTAATACGGCAGCCGTAGTATTATCTTTCGATACATATAAAACAAAATCGTCGGCATATTGAGAAATCTGTACATTATGTATATCTTTACAAATATCGATAGTAGCGACATTAAAAAGGAGAGGTGACAAAGGATCACCCTGAGCTAACCCTCGGCACGTTACTCTCATACCACTATAGCCTGTGACTGATATATTGAGCTTTCTATGATTTAAGTAAGACCAAAGATATGTGCAAAGTGTAGAGCCGACTCCTAGACTATCTAATATATGTAACAAGCAAGTTACATCCACATTATTGTAGGCATTATCGATATCAATGAAACATGCTACAGTCACTAAATTTTTTGAGAAACCTATTTGGATTTGGCTTACTAAACGAACGAGGCTATCATAACAAGATTTAGACTTTCGAAAACCCACCATCTTGTCTGAGAACAATAAATGTTTTTCAAGATACCACTCTAATCTCTTGTTTAAAATCGTATGAAAAATTTTGCAAATACACGACATAAGGGCTATGGGACGAAGAGCAGACGACGAGTTAGGATCTCTACCAGGTTTTGGTATTGGGATTATTTTGACGTCACGCCATTGAGTCGGAACAAAGCCATTAAACAAACAAATATTATACAATTTAACTAATAGATGTTTACCTGATAACGGAAGATGTTTAATCATGGAAAAAGAAATAGCGTCACAACCTGGAGCAGTATCACTTTTTTTAATCGAGTTTAACAATTCTTCTAAAGTAATTTCAGATTCTAACTTAACATTAAATGAATGAAAGGAAGGTTTAGGGGGACAAGCGAAATCAGGGGTTAAACTATTCAGGAGCTCTTCAGCTCTGTCCTTGTCAACACAACGATTAGACAAATTCGAACGATACCCTTTTATCCACTTCATCTTACGCCACATATCACACGATGAAGTAGTTTCGTCTATTGACGAGCAAAAGTCTTGCCAAGACTTACTTCGAGCCTGTCGTATAGCTCGTTGGGCATTTGCTGTCTTCTCCTGTTAAATATCCAAATTAATTGGTGATGGACATCGTCTCAAGTTCGCTAAAGCAAGTCGACGTTCAGCTACAGCTTTAGACAATTCAGTTGACCAATACGGTTTAGGATTAAATTTATCACACACATGTTGAGGAATTTTAGTATAAGGAATAAACATATTGGCAGCTAACTGTAAGGTAAGTTCAAACGAGTCATAGAATTCTTGAGGGTCTGGATTAATACAAAAATCAGTAAAACGGTCTTCAATAAATGATGCGTAAGACTGCCAATCACCTTTTTTAAAGTTTCGATTACTTATGAACTGACGCTGAATGTCTATTGTTATAGATAACTTAATAATACGATGGTCACTGCCAAGAGTTTCGTTACTAACTTTCCAGGAGAAAAGGGTAGCTAAATCGGACGAAACAAAGGAAATATCGGGAGCAGACTGTTGCAGCGTGCCATTCACAAAACGAACTCTAGTGGGTTCCCCATTGTTTAAATATATAATATTATTATCTAACATACTATTAAATATTAGGGCGCCTCTTCGATCGGTCTTATACGACCAATTAGTATGATGTGCATTAAAATCACCTAAAACTAAAGATTTTGATCCAACAAGAGAAAACACATAATCCCAATCATTTTGGGTTGTATAAACTGTTGAAGGACAATATATGGAAATAATGTTCTCAATATACCGACAATTCAGAATTTTTACATGTAATAGTTCAATACCTATATTAGGGCAAGTAGTAGGACACACAACCGCCTTAATGGAACTATGCACTAATATACAAACTCCACCATAAGCGTCGGCCCTGTCCAACCGAAAGGAATTATAACTATACATTCGAAAATAACTCTTAGGATCAAACCAAGTTTCACATAGAACTGCAAAATGAATCTTTTCTTGTGTCAGCAAGGCCTCCAAAGATACGCTTTTAGGCCTTAAGCTCTGACAATTCCATTGAATAATATTGACATCTATATTAGTACAATTACTAGCCATTAATGAAATGATTTAATAATGAATCTATAGAAAAGCTGCTAACTACTTTAGACACTAACCACTCTGCACAAATAGACACTGCTTGTTGAATTTTAACCTCTAAGCATACCTCACTCAGCACGATATTTTTAAGTCTAATCAATAGACGAACAAAGCCCAAGTCCTTCGATCTAGCTTCCCGCGTTTCCTTTATGGTATCGCTGTTATCACGGGTATGGATCTCCTTATCAATTACTTCCGAATGCGCTGCTTCGTCGTACCAGTCAAAGTCGGAAAAGGACTGGGCTGATGCCCGCCGTTGAGGAACTTCACCACGCGATTTACGTTTCTTAGACTTGGCTGGAGTTTTTTGATCATTTGAGCTCGAAGCAAATAACTCAGACCACAAGGGATTCGTTTTAGTGGACAGATTATTGATGGTAGGCTCTGCAGGATTGGAAGTTTCGACTGGCTTTGAAATAGGCGTCTTGGCCATGTTGTCTACAATATTAACTACCGGGGCCGGCGATACATCTCTAGCAGGCACTGGAGAAGGCGGAACGTACAATGTGAGAGCTCGCCTATACGTACAGTTGAACTCGGCCATCAACTCTCTAAGTTTCCTCTCTTTTTTATATACTGGGCATATTTTTTGTAAGGCTAAATGATTTCCTGTACAGTTGGCACAACGGAATGACAAAGTGTCACAGTTCTCATGATTTTTAGTGCATTTAGGGCAAACTATCTTCTTGGATGGACATACCAAACGTGCATGGCCAAATTTCCAGCAGCGTGAGCACTGGGTCACCGGAAAAATAAAACGCTCCACTTTTACTCTCATATAATCGATGTACACGTAGGATGGTAAGAACGAACCTTCAAATCCAAGACGAACGCATTCGCTCTTCACCCAACCCGAAGTAGATTGTTCATCATCGCTAGCTCTCTTATTCAACCTTCTTGCAGACACCAATTTCACCTCACCATCGCACTGCAGATTATCTAATATATCTTTATCCGTAAGGTGTAACTCAATGTTATTAATAACACCATAAGAAATACCAACTTCCGATGTCTTTTGACACTGCCAGTTCAAGTCGCAAAATGCCTTACATTGAACAAAGAAATCCGCGTTCAACTCACTGTCAAAAGTAATAAGTATTTTATGTTGGTGACTGTACTTTACTCTACTTACACCTTTTACATTATTATCTTTGAAAAGGCGGGCTAGTTCAAATTGTTTAGGCAAAGGCTTCGAGCACATTACAGATACCATAGAACTCACTCCAACATCAGTTTGTTGACCATATCTACGTACTTTGCGATGCCGGTTTACTGATTGCCAATCATTTTCCGGAGAATTGTCGCCTCCTTTTCGTTTATTAGATAAGTCGTTTACCTCCATATTCACTGCATTGTAATTAGATGCATCGCTACGCACTGATATATGGTCAAAATCTTCTACATCAGTGAAATGGTTGTCCGCGCTTCCCACTTCGCCGCCGCCACTAGTATGGGACATTATCTATCTTCGGATCCCGACCGAGACAGACGGGACCGCTTTATACAAATATAATAACACTGCGGCAGTATATACTGATTAATCTGAACCAAAAACAAGGAAGAAAAGACCAATAAAACAATTAATAATGAATAAAATACCACAACAGCTTTCAAACACGTCTTGCCGCCATTAGTTTTTTTTTTTTGATGTTACATCAACTTAAAAACATTTTTACGAGCATTTTATTGAATAGAATACAAAAATGCAGTTTCAAATCTGAATTGTAGGAATAGCTCTTTTTTATTGTACAAGAAACGTCTTTTATCTTTTATCTTATCATCAGTCCACCTTCTGGTACGTGGTCGCCACTCGAAAGCCTTTCCGCCCCAACGGCCATCGGTTCTAACTGCAATGTGCCCCGCCCACTACCACTTAATTACGTTTCTGAGGGCTATATCAGTTACCTTGGTTCTGCTGCGGATAGCGTCATTTCTGATGCGATCACGCAGAGAAACTCCCAACAAATCCCTCTCTTCATTGCCTGTCATTGCATGACTGTGAGCCTCCTTATTAGGCCCATCGTAAGCGACGAACTACGTTTCAGTGTCAGAATGTCATCACTGGCAACACACACTGCTCAAAGACTCTCGTTTTGAGATACTGCGGAATATTGGACGAAAAGATGTGCCGTAGCTTCCCGAACGCTGCCCAGCCGAGTCAAATTCGACGATTGACCTCTTCCTCGAAGTTGGACCTACCTAACTGGACATTCTGTCCTAGGTATACATAATCGTCTACAATTTTGAGTGTAAAGTGTCCGATTGTAATGGGAGTTGGTACTTGGCATTTGACATGGTCTTCATCTTATCCATGTTCATTCTTAGACCACCGCGCTCGGAGGCTTTACTGAGGTCATCGAGCAGCATACTTAAGTCCTTCAGTTTACATGCGTGCAGTAGTAATATCATGCGCGAATGCGAGTCGTATCAGTGCGCTTTCAGACTGCATTCGCGCTTTCGGGCATCCCGTGCTGCAGACGCACTCATTTAAATTTATGCGCATAGTAAAGAATCGGTAGGTTAATAAGAAATGCTACAGTAAAGGATGCCCAGTCTCAAGGTGAGCCTCACGCTTATGACGAAGCATACACAACCAGCGTATTTAATCACAATCCTAAAAAATCAGTTAACACAAGATATCTTCGCTCACCAGTCAGTAAAATATGGAACGTAAACATCATCTTTTTAGAAGCCTAAAAATAACGCCCAACCGCGTACAAAAGTTGCCGTGAAACAAAAGAATTCTTCCAAGAGTGAACTCCCCGGGCTAAACAAGACATAATAGAATACTCGCGGGGAAAATCGATTTGTGCGGTAAACGGTGTGACTATTGCCTCGTTTCAGTGCCTCGGGCGCCTTCTTTTATGGGAAATATTTACTATTATAAGCTGCTTACAACTGCAACAGCTGCTTAGGTTTCTACATCAAGAAATGAAACAATATTTATCTTTACATCAACTTAAAAACAGCTTAGGAATAGCTCTGTCAGCTCGTCATATCATAGTGTTATAGTAATGATTTAGATATTTAGAGAAACAATTGTAAGGTAAATTGATATCTGTTTAGATTCTTCTATTATCTTCGTGTACCTAATAGATGTAGATATGTAATATTCAATGTTCATCGACCGACGCTTCTTTTTCCTGTAAGTGGCCACCACTCCGTTAACGTTTTGGTCCACCTACCGTCACGTTACCTGGCAATATGTCCTGCCCAACTCCATTTGAGTTTGGTTATGACTTCTCCGACGTCACGCACCTTAGTGCGACGTCGGATCTCAGTATTCCTCACTCGGTCTTGTAGGTTAATGCCGAGCATGGCGTGCTCCATGACTCTGTGCCACCCTTACTTTGTGCACAGCCTCCTTTGTGAGCGTCCATGTCTCAGTACCATACGTCATTGTGGGCAGGAGACACTGATTATAGAGACGAGTCTTTAGGCATTGTGGAACGTCAACGGATTTGAGGATATCGTCTAACTTGTTGAATGCCGCCCAACCGAGCTGAATTCTCCTGGAGATCTCTTTGCTCTGATGCTCCTTGTCAAAGGATAGAATATATTGCAAATATTGCATGTTGTTAAGAAATAGCTGACGGTTGAACAATTTGTTAACCCAAGACCTGTAACTTACCCTTTTTCTGCAAATCAATACCTACACTGTATAAATAATTCGTTAACACGATGAAACATATGCGATGATTTGTGTGGGACTGCGTTTAAAGAATTGCGTATAAAAACTAGTTACATTTATAAAGAAAATTTTAGATCAGCTTCAGTTTTTATTAATTGATAAGCACCGAAAGTACCTTACTAGAGTATTTGTGCTTGATGCTGACTGCAGTTGAGGACAGTCACCATATTGACTCGTAAAATGATTTCGTAAAATGATTCGATATTCAAGTAACCCACAAAATTAATGCTTCGATATCGATATTTACTCCTGAAATTACTACAGAAAGTTAGAAAATAAAAAGATTCGATACTTCAGGAAATCTCAGAATAAACGCATTTATAGCCATTTAAAACGTTTCAATGCTTGAATGCCTAAACTTTGTAAAGGCTAGTGGAGACTACACTGTAGACACGAGAAAGAAGGCATTATAAAAGTTTATAGTATCGTAAAAGCAGTCGTTCTTCACGCTATCGTTGGACACAGACAGGTTGGCACCTGAATCTGGGTGTAATAGGTAAGTGTTGTAGTGAAGTGATATTCAAAAATAACCATGTGGTGCTTTTTTATGTGTGTGTTACCATGTGGTGCGTTACTTCAATTTCTTCAAATATAAATTTGTTTCAATGAAAACATAATTAAAATGCTTTCTGAACAAAAAAAGTCGGACTCTTCCACCAAAAAAAAATCGCTGTACTTCACTACATAGTATAAAACAAAGTCGCTTCCCGCTGTCTGTCCATATGTACGCTTAGATCTTTAAAACTACGCAACGGATTTTCATGCGGTTGTTTTTAAATAGACAGAGTGATTGAAGAGGAAGGTTTATATGTACATATAATATAGTACCCGTGCGAAGCCGGGGCGGGTCGCTAGTGTAGTATAAAATGATATTACTTATCAAATTTCATACTTCTAGGTCAACGGTAAGTACCCTAGTAACTTTTTTGATTCCCTTGAGAGTGTCGAAATATAAGTTTTTTGCGGCATAGGTAAACAACCGTATCTTTTTTTTCGCTCACATAGAAGTTTGATTTTTTCACAGCTTCAAGGGACTGTAGACCTGAGTACCCATAGGTTAGGTAGGGTACCCGTCGGTTTAATTTCAACTCGAAACCTCCAGGCGTTCCCGAGATAAAGGGTTTTGACAGACGGACCGACGGACAACAAAGTGATCGTATAACGGTTCCGTTTTTTCCTTTTGAGGTACGGAACCCTAAAAACAGTAATAAGCAGTTTTTATGAACTTATCGCGGATAGAAAAAACATAAGAAGAGATTTAACATTGTTCCTGTGTTTTTCAGGTGTATTTAAAATAATTCTTAGCAAAACTATATGCAAAATTTGTGATAACAGTATACGTGAATCCACAGTTTTACTGTTCAAAATAGAATAAACTTGTTAAGTCGAAATATTGATTTACTTACTACTTTCGTGAATAAAACCTTTCATTCTGGCTTGACAGTCTTATTATGTTCAGTTGAATTTTTACCACAATGTCTTTGAAATCATGGAAGTTTTAAATCCCTAACGAATAAAATCCAACAAGAATAATGGTTTTGTGAACATGAATGACGTGGCCAGGCGCCCACGTCTAGTGCTGTCGTCATTTCGCTTTTTAAATTCATCTATCATTGCTGGCAGTTGCTTTGTGCCCTCTCTAGTTCTCGAGATTTAAAACTAGATTTTCAACCGTTTCATTTTCTCGCGTTGTTTTTGCTGTCTGTGAAATACAGAAGCATTTCATTGATTTATTTTTAATTTTTATTTCCTTGAACATTTCCAAGTACCTCTTTGTGTAAAATATACGGCAATTCCGTCCATTTTGAAATAAGCAAGTACAAAGTAACAAATGTCCTGTTAAGATTAGACGTGATCACACTAAAATCCAAGCCAACTCCTACTACTAAAGATGAGTTTCCTATGATAATCCACAATACCTAAGCCTCAACAACGCATGCCAAGTGCAGTACCTTGGAAAGTTCCCTGGCACTGAGGTAGTGCCACGAAACTAGCAAACAGGAGCTCCATTAAAGAATACGTATTTGTTCATTACGACCGCTCGCCAATTCCCTGTTTTTGGGTATTAAATCATGGAACCTTTTTATAATATTGTTATAATACTAGCTTTTAGAAGGCAGCATTTTGCGGTCGGGGTTAACGTTATTTTAATTTCTCTCTTGGGATTCGCCAAAAGGGGTGTAACACGTTGCCCGAAGGTTGGGGCAGATGAATAAAGAAATGAAGATAAATTAGCCTCCTGGTTTTGACGCACGGTGAAGACAGATGCGATCGTTTTGATATTATACTAAGTGTTGACCGGCAACTTTTATTGTTTATTTAGTAACTTATTTATAGTAACATATTTTCATTACGGTAAAACCACACAACTATAGTCCGCTACCCTAACTATGGTCCAAAGGTAAACTCGTTTCTATCAATAATATTCTCTGTCTTTAAGCTCACCCATGAAAAAACCCAACACCTGAGCAAGTAATATGAGAATTAACTTGGACCATATTTGTGTGACCTGGGCTATAGTTGTGTGTGGTTTTCAATATTCAGGTTGCAAAAAATAACATGAACATATTTTTGCGACTTTCATAGCAAGACATATATAGCAGGGTTTCTTAAAGTGTGGTCCATGGGGTCCAAGGGTTTTTAGGGGTCCGTGACATGATTGCTAGGGTTCCACGGCCACTTCGTTCACTCTTAAGGTAGGCAGGTACGTAGGTATAAACAAATGAAATATGAGATTTTCTTCAACAGGGGTTCGCGGTATTTAAAAAAAAAGTGGTCCATGCCTAACAAAAGTTTAAGAACCACCGATATATATGTACAAATTAGCAGCGTAACTATAAGGTGATAACCATAAATCATTAGCTATTAACAAATCTCAATAGCTCCAATCATATTTAAAAGCATCAGCGGCGCTGAAAACGCAAACCGAAATTCGAAGTTCGTATACTATCCCTGTCACTCGAGTGTTGTCAGTGCGATAGAGATAAAAATAACCGAACTTCGAATTTCAGAGTTCGTGGTTATAGCTCAGGCTGCTAGAAGAACTCAAGTCCATCCTACTAAAGTATTCATCTCGCAAAACAAAAAAGTTCCAAGGAAAAAATGCTAATATCCCTTCAGGGCGTATTGCAGTATCCATCAAAAAACATTTTTATGGAGCTAAAGTTCGCTACAAATTCGTACCCGAAAACTGTAGGAAATGAGATATGCATAAAAGATAACTGGGAATAAACAGGCAAACATATGGAGCCCAGGATAACGGTAGCAGGGTTTATTGGGCTACGGATCCTTATCCCTTTTTACGCTATCTTGTAAATCTAGGGGATTAAATCCGGGAAATATTACGGGCATAACACGCACGAATGTTTTCGAATTTCAGTTCGTCATTAATATTGTTTTTATGGCGTCTTTATCGCTGTCTGTTTTAAGTGGCCTGAATAATTTACCCCTCAATATTGTAGGGTTGTTTATCGGTTTGTGGAACTCTAGTGGTTTAGACGGAATTGTTTCTTTTATAGAGGTCAAGGATACTAATTACTTAGATAGAAATGAATACGGTTGTTTTAGGTTGTTCAATATTATCCAATGGGTGAAGCGATCTATTTTCAACAGCGCTGTCAAAAGAGCATGACGTCGATTGCAGTTTAACCCAAATTTGGTCAATATCATTGTTAAAAGCCCACACTAGCGGATTCAGGACAAGGCTCAAATTTAAACTCATGTCAAGCCCCAAAAACCAAGATCCATCACGGAAAGCCCATAAAAGATACGGCATCCCATTTTGGAAACAAGGCATTTTGATAAAAATCCTAATGTAAAATCCTTACTAATATTATAAATGCGAAAGTGTGTGTGTGTTTGTTTGTCCTTCTTTCGCGTCGCAATGGAGCGTCGTATTAATGTGATTTTTTGTATGGAGATAGTTCTGTTTAGAAGCTGGAGAGTGACATAGGCTACTTTTTCCAGCGGGAAAACATCTAATTACCACGGGAAAATTAAATACCTATGTTACATTTTCCTATAACCACGCGGGCGAAGCCGCAGGCATCCGCTAGTTCTAAATAAACATCAGTTCCAATATTACATCAACTACCATAAATCTACTTATAAGTCAAGCTACAGTTAAACCGTGTGGTTTCCTTACCCGCAAGCTAAACTCGGAGCAATATTTGCGTGACAATTTAAACGGAATCGCGGCGTGTGCCCACCCGAGCGTCTATCGATGTACAAACTTCGGTTAAATAAAGCCAAACAACATTTAACGATGACGGAGCAGCGGCAAAGTTGATACCGGTTGGAGAAAGCAACTAAGAATTACTTTGTAACGCGATTTGGAAGTTGGTGTTATTATAAATGTAGCCTTAGCCTAATTCTGGGCACTAGCTTGCTGACAAATTGCTGGCAGTTCAGATAAGTGCTTGTTCTTACTTATCATTCTAGCAAATTGCTGGCAGTTCAGATAAGTGCTTGTTCTTACTTATCATTCTCGCAAATTGGGTTTTTTACAAACTATATACTTATGTGACCATGTAATGGAGTCTTCTAAACCGATTTTCATCCACTTTACCTTTAGATACAAGAGAAGGTACAGTCAGTCATACCGTAGGTATAAAAAAAAATAGTAGGTAATCTTTTTTATCAAAACAAATGAATCAGTTTACGGGTACAACGTGGTCACTGAACGGGACATACAACACTTCGGGAAATATATTTTTCGGGTTTTTCGGGACATCTAAAAATAATAATAATAATAATAAATAAATATTAGGGGACAATCTTACACAAATCGACCTGGTGCAAAGCTTGTACTATGGGTACTAGACGACGATAAACATACTTAAATAGATAAATAAATACTCAAATACATAGAAAACATCCATGACTCAGGAACAAATATTCGTGTTCATCACACAAATAAATGCCCTTGCCGGGATTCGAACCCAGGACCTCTTGCTTCGTAGGCTGGGTCACTACCAACTAGGCTAAAGCGGTCGTTTTATGCTGCATTCAAATAATTTTTAAGTAACTTCACAAGAATTTTAAGTATATGATTCCGGTTGGAGTTCAACGCCCTCTTAATTGCGGCCGTAAAATCTTTGTTTGTGCCCAAAATCTCCAAACATCCGTTCAGTAACGGCCTGCATTCTTCCTTGAGCGAAGCTTCCTTTCATCTCTCAAAGTTCCATTTTTATTCCACCTCCAAAGTGTTCCATTTTATTCCACCTGAACGTTTTGTTTCGGCGTTCGGCTTTTGAGAAGTTCTTACTACTGTTTTAATGATCCGCGTGAAACTGCCAGTTGGCCTGGGGTTTTAAGAGAGCAACAGTTGGTGGGTTTGATGTAAAAGTGACCTTAATTTTAAGCGTGACCGAGTTTTATAGCAGTATAACTTCGCAAGTAATAAACTAGTTGGGTAGATTTTCAGTCTTGGAATAACGATAAATGTGGTTTATATTTCTTAGTACTAGGGAAAGATATAGAGATACGGCACCGTACATACAGATAACCACAGTCTCAATAACATCACTACTTACTCTGAAGGTAGAATTAGGTAGTTTCTGGTAGTGAGTAAGATCACTAGAGCGCATGAATATATATGCGCTGTGTTGAGAAATTAAAAGAAAAAAAAAAAAAAAAGCAATTGTTACTGCACGGCTAGCACGCGACGGCGCACGAGCTCTCTCGATTTTTCTCGCATTATCCGTCTCTCACTTATTAGAACACTTAGAACAAGAGGTATAGTGCGATAAAAATCGAGAGTATGTCGCGGTAGTCGTGTGCTAGACGTGCTGGTCATTTGTACCCTAAGTGGAAGTAATTAGGTTTATTACATCATTTGATATATATATTTATTAATGTCATTATCATAGTCATTTATTTATAATATTCTTCTTTATTTTTAAATTGTCAGTGGCATGCTGTAACATTCATTATAGTTATACTCGTAAGTAGAACATGTTGTTCATATAAGTCTTGATTTGAAACGCTGCGGACGAAAGCGATGGAAACTGCATTTCTTGACGGTATCAGGCAATCGGTTATTAATTGGGGGTGGGGCTATAGACCGACTCAGCTGACTTCGCAAGTCTTTGTTTTTCAACCACCAGCCTGCCTCCATGCCTGAGAGTGAGAAGCCTACATGCATAGCTGTCAACGCAACGAATCCTTACATCAATAATAGCGGTGTAGACACTAAACAAAATAATCAATAATGTCATATTTTCTCGAAAAAGGATTAAAATTGTAGTCAAATGGAGAAAAAATCAACGCAAAAGGTTCAATAATCACGAAGTTATAAGTGTCCAAAGTTTTAAGAAGGGGTACGTTCTGTCCCTTTTTCGCAAAACGCATTTTCATATGAAACGATGACGCTTGAAGAATGTGACGTCACTAAAGACGGCAACGTGCCGCGCCGCATCGTGGTCGGCGCCGCCGTCGACGCGGCCCCCCGGCAGGATCCCCTGTAATGTGACGTCCCACACTGTTTGCGTTTTCTCTCTCTAACAAGTAATATTAAAACGGTTGTAGCTTCGTAATTCTTTGAGATATCTGAATGAGATTTTCGTCGCTAGACATATTTTTTGCCTTGTTTCATTTGGAGTAACAATCATTTTCGAGTCTACACCCCTATTAAGGGTCAGCTACGTGCTAGTCGCAGTCGTCTATATGTAGGCTACGGTTTCTGTTTATCATGGTGTCAATTTAATTTTGATTTCATTCCTAATATCCCATCTATTATGAGCAGGTTGCTCTCGCAGTAAACTACTCGTATCTTCTAATGCAAGAGAAAGCGCATGAACTAAGATAATGATGAAGATCACGTATCATATAGGTATTATACATCAAAAATAAATAAATACAAACTCGTTCGAGTTTCGGTAACCAAATTAAATCTGATTAAATCAAAACAATCAACAATCAATCAATCAATCAATTAATTTTTTTTTGTCTGTATTTTTCCCTGTGTCTTGTGTACAATAAAGTATTTACATACATACATACATACATACAATCATAGTGACACAAAACAATAATTAAATCTGTTTTCTTATGGAAAAGAACTTTAGTTATTAGCTTATGCTATTAGATAAATGTTGTTTAAAGACGTAACAAAGACGTGCCTTTCTTTGAAAGAGCGAATCACATCTGAGTTTCGCAACAAAAACGATTAATTGGTATCATCTTAGATCACTGGCCGAGGCAAAGTTAGCTAATATCCCTCGGTAGACATTGGGATAAAAGATATAATAATAAATAATAAAGTAATTATTTGCCATCTATTGGGTATAATAATATATTAACACATGCACCCAAGAATCTACGCGCTACACTCGTGGCCGATCCCCTGGTGTCTGCTACGTAGCGGAAAGTGCCTACGGCGTAGGCGCCTGGCTACGCGTGTTCCTGGCAGTGAAAGTGTTGAGATACACGTGAGCAGATCAATTTTTTGTGTACACATTTATAATTTTACATCCGCGGGGTAACTACTTGCGTTACTTTTAAAACGAACGATAGGACATGCCGACTGTAATTTTATGAAACTGTAAATGAGCAAGGCCGTAAAGTTGGCTCTATTTCGTTACATACAAAATGATTCAAAACTTGCTCAGAGTTTTCATAAAAACTATTCATGCTAGCTTAATGCCTATCTTTGTATCTAATAAAATTGTATTTAGAGTAGCATTTTAACACCTCAAAATACGATAAAACACTGACTTTTTTTTTGGATTTTAGACATTTCAGGTGTCGACAATATCAGGGGCTCTTCCATACAAACTGAAAATGAAATTTTGTGTCGAAACACAGAAAAATATTTTTTCGAATTGCTTTAGTAACAATTTTCGGGCATATTCAGTGTCTATTTCAGCAAGTCACCTAGTTGTAGAAACTATTTATGACAATGA
Organism: Epinotia ramella; assembly: GCA_947578815.1. Lineage (NCBI taxonomy): Eukaryota > Metazoa > Arthropoda > Insecta > Lepidoptera > Tortricidae > Epinotia > Epinotia ramella. The sequence continues at coordinate 7,803,064 of OX388211.1, read as the reverse complement.
CAACGTAATTAAGCATTAAAATATTAGTTATTTCATCAAAAAACTTCGCGAGACTTCACTACGCTTTTATACATTGTATAACACGACGTTTACAATCATTTTTTACATTAAAAATTACGTATTATGTGGAAGAAATTTATTTAGTAAATTGGCAACACCGTTTACTACCTTCTCCATGAACAGAACTGTTCCTGTCGGCCATATTTAGCCGTGTACGGACCGTTGAAGTGAATGCACGTCGCTTCGTCATCCAATATATAACACGGTATTTTGTGATTTTATTGTCAAGTGTGGATTGGGTTGCATATGAATACCGATGGCATAGTAGTTTGATGTTTGATGAATTCTAATAGCTGGGCAGCATCAATCTACTGTCTTAAAAATAATTTGTATCAATTTTGAGAGCGTGTGCCCCGGTTTTACGTAACTATGTAACTTTTTTATACTACTTTTTTAAAACCTATATATGTATAACTTTGTAATAGGTTTCTTATGTAATGTTACTTATTAGTGTGTAAAGCTCAGTTCACTATTGTCTCCAAAATAATTTGTTGTCTAAAATAAGCGATATATTTTTTTATAATTTAAAGAAGACATCAAATTCTAACGTGATTTGTAAATATTTAAAGGATTATGCTGATGTATAATTTACCTATTTTAATCAATTAAAAATAGAAAAGATTCAACATATTTCATTGTACCTTTACCTAAACTGTTACATATTTTCTTATGCTATTTACTTTTATGTGATATAAGGCCAATATTACTCATATAATGAGTAATGACAGTTGATGTATTTTACAATACAATACAATAATTTATTGGTAAAAATTTTATTCTACATGTCAAAGGAAGAAATATAATAGGTAATAATATTAGGTCAAATATTTTAACAATGCATGTAATATGCTGACGTTTTATTTATATACTTAAGTAGGATGCATATTTATTTATTGGGCTTGCGAACCAGTTTTCAATTAACTATTTACTATGTATTCAATTTACTATAGTTACTATTGTGATGTGATGAGTCTGGCACTCGAAAAAAGGCATCCAGGGAGTAGTAGGCCTCCCCTAATAATTTTTATTTTAACGTTCGAAAACTTACACGAATATTAGGGGGGACAATCTTACACAAATTGACCTAATCCCAAACTAAGGAAAGCTTGTACTATGGGTACGACGATATTAAATCCTTGTATAAATAAATGAATACTTAAATACATAGAACATATCGTCGCTTATCTAAAACAAGTCGGTATTTCGAAATAATCCGTTTTGCTACTAAGTATAAGACTAGACGCAGAACACGTTAAAGTTTATCGTGACTAAGACTTACGTGTTCTAATTCAAAAAATTGCCACCGTGGCAGCATTGTGCCGTTATGCCATTGGTGGAGTGTCGACGTCATTTTATCTGGAAGACCGTCCGTAGGCCAGATGAGCCATAGCGATCGACGCCGTCACCACGTTTTTTTGTTGACTACTGGCACATCCCCAAATAATTCGTTAAAACACATCAATTTGTTTGTACAACAGCGGCATTACGCGAAATAGCTCAGTGGAACACTAGCGAAATTTTTTGCAATATAGGATTATTCATGGATGGGACACTTTCCGTTAAACAGTAAGTACCGATGTTTTGACTTAACAACAAATAAACGAGTATTCACGAAAATAATGAAAGTTGGCTTGTTCATGTAAGCAAAATAAGCCCCTATACTACATAAGATTTACTTCATTATTGGTATACTATACGAATTTGGACTATGTTCATCATAAATATTATGCATTTAGTTTCTTGATTCAAAACGAGAAAAGCCACTATAAATAGATAAGCAGCACGATAATAAACTTATTTAGATGTTATATGTATTGCAAAAAAGGTATTTATGTAATTATATCAATTAAAATAATAATAAACAACACAAGCCTTATTGAACTTAACTATGAGCCTAGTTCGATTTGTGTAAGATATAATTAACCTCTAATATTTATTTATTTTGTAATATCAAAAAAGATAAGTATAAGATACATACCTACTACATGCTCCATGTACATGGGGACTTCAATTACTCGTGTGCGTCTCATTATTGTATAAAAAGTGGTATAATAACAATAATAATAATATTTTTATTATGGACACTATTTAATTTTAAGGGTTTGTCCTGCCTCACTTTCGTGGATGAATTTGTGTCAAAGATTCAGTAACTCTTTCAGTTGACTATATTATACTTTGGTTATAGAAATGAACACAAGAACTGGAAAAAATATCCGAAATCTGCTTTGGTTTTGCTGCGGGTAGCCTCATTTCTGATGCGATCGCGCAGAGAAACTCCCAGCATAGCCCTCTCCATTGTGCCCTTTGGGTGACCCCGAGAGCTTTCAGCTGGAACTCCAAAACCGTTTCCATTGCCTAGGTTTTGTGGAACCTGTCCGTGCCACTGGGTCTATGTTCTTCGAGGCCCAGCGGGCCAACAGGACTAAAAGGCTCTCTTGCTCCACTCAGAAGCTCATTAAGGAAAGGAGTCAAATGATTCTGCAGTCTTCAAACGATGCGACTTTATACCGGCAGCGAAATAAACAGATCTCCAAGTCCTTTACCCGCGGGGATCTGCGCCAATTCACTACGAACCGTATTGAAGAGGCCATCGAGCGAAATAAGGGCTCTAATGTGTTCGCACGAGATCTCGATCGAGTCTATTGGGCAGAGCCAGCTCGCAAGGTAAAAAACTGAGGACTGGAGAGTCGTTTTTTCCAAACCTGAGCTTTTGAGTGAGTACGTTTTTACACGTCATACATATCGTATACACGTCAACTCGCAGACCCGAAGTTGGTCTGGCGGAAGACCCTAGCTAGACCAACCCGACACTTTACCGACGATATCCCGGACATCAGCCTGTACGAGATTAGAATGGCTCTGAAACAGCTTAAGAACAGCAAGGCACCCGGTGAAGACGGAATTACAGCCAAACTCTTGACGGCGGGTAGAAAACCGATCCTTACGACCCTTCAGAAGTTGTTTGACACCGTCCTACTGGAAAAGAGAACGTCAAAGGCGTGGAACAGAGGTAAGGGGTGCTGTTCTTCAAAAAGGGGAACAAAACCCTGCTGAAGAATTACCGTCCCATCTCACTTCTGAGCCATGTTTACAAGCTGTTTTCAAGTCATTGCGAATCGCCTCGCATGCAGGCTTAGTGACTTCCAGCCTCCCGAAAAAGCCGGTTTTCGAAGAGGTTTTAGTACCGTAGACCACATTCATAGGTTATACAGAAGACTGGAAAGTAAAACTTGCCTCTCTGCTTAGCGTTCGTGGAGAAAGCTTTCGATTCGATCGAAACTTGGGCTGTACTACAGTCTCTCCAGCGGCGAAAAGTAGACTGCCGCTATATCGAAGTACTGAAGTGTTTGTACGAGAACGTCACTATGTCAGTCCCACTCCAGGATCGGAGCTTCAAACGTATTCCGCTACAGCGGCGTGTTAGGCAAGTGAATGTTATTTCCCCAAAACTGTACACCGCTGCAATGGAGGACGTTTTCAAGACTCTAGACTGGAGAAGGCTAGGCATCAACATCAACGGCGAGTACATCAATCACCTTTGGTTTGCTGATGATATAAGTAGTCTTGGCTGAGATCATGGAGGACTTGAGTACTATGCTCTATGACCTCAGTAAAGCCTCCGAGCGAGTTGGTCTAAGGATAAACATGGATAAGACAAAGATCATGTCAATCGGACACTTTCAAGACTTCTTCAGACTTTCAAGTTAGATAGGTCCAACTTTGAGTAAGAGTCCGACTCGGATGGGCAGCATCCGGGAGCCTACGGCACATCTTTTCGTCCAATACTTCGCAATGTCTCAAGAGGAGAGTCTTTCACCAGTGTGTGTTGCCACTACCTCACTGTGTGATGACGTATGACACAGAAACGTAGACGGTTACCTCATAAGAAAGCTCAAAGTCACCCAAAGAGCAATGGAGAGGGCTATGCTGAAAGTTTCTCTGCGCAATCGCAAATCGCTAAACTTAAGTGGCAATGGGCTGGGCACATTGCACGTAGAACCGATGGCCGTTGGGGCGGAAAGGTTCTGGAGATGTGACCACGTACCGGATGGCGCATCGTAGGTAGGCCCCCCTCGAGGTTCAAAGATTTCAAAGATTCAAAGATTTTTATTTTGCTCGGAATGCAGTTACATAGTTCTTAAAAATACAACATAATCATCCAGTGCATTCAGCCTGCGTGCAGGCGTGCAAAACATTTTTATGGAGCCTTACAGTCCATAATAATATATTATCTATCTATCTTTGAATCTTTGAATCTTTAAAAAAGAGTTACTAATTTACATCCATACCAAGTGTTGTAAACTAAACTATACCGTTATTGTCTATATAGTTTAAGTATTATTGTGATGTATGTCGTTTAAGGCCATTATTGTCCATATTAAAAAATAATATTTGAGAAACAAAGCAAAATAAGTCAGTATTCTTTTAATATTTTATATATACGTTTGTCTTAAAGACAAATAATACACTATTATTTATAAGAAAAAAATATTTTTTTAAATTATTTTCTATTGAGACGTTAGTACACATAAAAACTTATCCAAAGTATATAAATATCGTGTCACAACTCTAAACTGTAGTACATTTTTGAGTTTTTTTTGTGTAGTTTTTTGTTGTTTTCTTTTCATTTTCTTGGGTTTAAATAACTGGATGACAGAGGAAACTGTGACTAAAAGAAGATTTTAAATTGGTTATCTTAATAAAAAAATATAACAATATCTTTTTTGTGTTTTTTTTAAACCTCTGCCCTGAAAAAACACAGTTTTTGAGATACAGAGTTGTTTTAGATAAGCATCGATATGACAATTCACCTATGTACAATTCAAAGATCAAATATGTAATACAATTCTAGTTAATTTGTTCTCTTACTCGGCTGCGCACATTTAATTGCGCTGTTACGAACTTAACTATCGATAAATTATTTCATAACTGGAATATAGTTTAATGGTTGATATTATAGTTTAAGGCACCATTTTGCGCCAAATGAATATTGTTGGCAAAGCTTAACCGGAACTTAATTTTATTACGGATTGGTTAGTTAATAGCGTATAATTTATAATTGATTATTATGGCGTTTAAATAAGTGAATTAGTTAGGTGAACAAGTACGTATATATCATCATCATCTTGATATCAGCTGAAAGACGTCCACTGCTGGACATAGGCCGCCCCCAAAGAGTGCCACAATGAACGGTTCTACGCCACCCGCATCCAGCACCTTTACGAGGTCATCAGTTCACCTTGTGGGGGATCTACTACACTGCGCCTGCCGGTACGTGGTCGCCACTCGAGAACCTTTCCGCCCCAACGGCAATCGGTGCTCCTGCACATGTGCCCCGCCCACTGCCACTTAAGTTTAGCGATTCGGAAAAAGTATCGGGGTTTAATATATATTATAAGAATGATTGATTAGTTCAGCGTCGTTCACCACTGTTGAGAGACTTGAGAGTTACCTACTTATATATTTAAAATATATAAAAATAAAAAATATTTCATCACTTACTTCTAGATGACAGGTACTCCCTTTAAGAGGTTTTTTGCGACCAGACCTCGTATCATGGTCGGCCTTATCACGCGATAAGTGACAAGATAGGAGCGCCGTCTCGTTCTATCGAACGGTGTCAGCCAGTGACGGACGTTCTATCCTGTCACTTATCGTGTGATAAGGCCGACCATGCTACGGGGTCTGGGGGTCCTACTACCTAGATGTACGAACACCCACAAGTTGAAAAACACTGTATGAGTAATATAACATAATTATTATTTAATAACAATGTACGGTCGAGGAAATTGAATGTTTGGCACATGTCAACTCTATTAGAATGACGTTAAGGTCCAAAAGTGCTAAACATTCAATTTCCTCGACTGTACAACGCGCAGTAAAATACCCTTTTTAAATCTTAATATCATTATACTGTTTCATCAAATAAGTAGGTCAAAATTATTCATCAAAATCAGATCTCTTAAATAACTTTCCTTATTTTTACTACTACGTTTTCCTTGATACCTTCAGACGAATGTTTTTAGGCCAACTTTCCTTGATTTCATTAGAATTCTCATCGTGGGTTACCTAAATATAATCATATTCATTGGTGCGCTTTTAAATGTACGTCAAATTCACTTCAATACCTACGAGGTATCTATAGGAAAGACGTCCACTGCTGGACATAGGCCTCCCCCAAAGAATGCCAAAGTGACCGGTCCTGCGCCACCCGCATCCAGCGGACTCCAGCAACCTTTACCAGGTCATCCGCTGCGCCTTCCGGTACGTGGTCGCCATCGGTTCTACGTGCTATGTGCCCCGCCCACTGCCACTTAAGTTTAGTGATTCGGAGGGCTATATCGGTTACCTTGGTTCTGCTCATATTTGGAGCAGCCCAACTGGAGTAACACCTCCACCTTAAAGAATGGTTGCAACCATAATAACAACCACTCCATGCTCTGTAGGTAGGTATGTGGTGCTATGTTCCTGGAGATGAGTAAGGTCGTCAGAGCTCATGAGGATGAGCTGTGTTGAGAGTGAACTGCATGTGTCTCTTCTATCCAACAATACAGGGCAAAATCCTTATTCTCTTGGAATCGAAAGCATCCGTCAGCTACGGTATCTGCTTACCACCAGGCAGGCCGTATGGTTATTTGCCAACGTCTTGGTATTAAAAAAGATTAGAATGACACAACCACTACTCTAGTTTACTCAAACTAAAATCCTAATAAAAACGAATATATTTCCATGTAAATTCGATACAAAGTTATCAGTGTTCTTGATTATAGTTGGTTCTTCTATGTAATTGGAACAAAAATGCAGCTCTTTTCACTAACTGACATTCAGGATCACGTCTCTACAGATTTTTTCGGATATTTCGAGTGCTCAGCTGAAAACAAAGGGAGTTTTCGTTTCAGTACCGTAATAAAAAATAGGGTGTGTAGCCATACGTACGTACTTGTATATGAACTTTAGTGACGGGATTGGTTAATAACTAAACGCATTCTACCTATGCGCAAGACATTACGTTGCGAAAAACGGAAAATTTGTACCTAGGTTTATAAGAGAAATTAGTACTATTGTATTTGTGTGACGAAGAAAGTGTTTACGGAGTCATCTAGTCCCATCTTAATTTAACAGTCAGCTCAAGATATTTTTCTCTTTTGTTACAGATAAAAAAGTGTAAACGTGACATTCCACCATGGGACCTCCCGCTCAGTGCTCCACCGTACACCAGCACTCCCTCCGCCTACCGACCGACTCGTACCTGTACAGTTGAGCTCTAAACATGGTCAAGTAGTGTAGCTTAACAGTTAAGACTAATATAGTGATACAATGAGCTTATAAGTTAAGTGGATGAGCGAGATGCCTTACTACGGGTATCGGGAGGGGGAGTCGGAGTCGGGGGGGTCGGGGTCGGACGGGGAGGACTCGGAGGGGGGGCTGAGCACGGGGAGCTCGGCGGGGCAGGGGCTGCCCTTCCCTGGGTTCACCCCGGTGGCGCTGCGGTACCTGACACAGGAATCCAGGCCGAGGAGCTGGTGCCTCAAGCTCATCACCAATCCATATCCTTTTTAATAGAAACGTTTTATTATTGACAGAGGTAAAATGGTGAAACGTAGCGGCCCAGGGTAAGTACGTAACTTTTTTAACAAGCGTATCAATATAATAATAGATTATATTTCAACGGGCGTTTGGAAAGTAACGTGATTCACACTGCAGGAACCAACCACCATCCGGTTGTGTTCCGGTTGTCCGGTTTGTGTTTACCAGTATCATGTGTTAATGACTTAACTTTTCACACCTTTGTGCTTACGCACGATTATTGTATTTGACCATTTTTAAAAATCTTTGTTGTATTTTCCACAACAATATTAATGAAAAAAAATCACAACATTATAAAAACCCACCTTTTTAAAACCCTTTTTTTTCAAAAACTAGAATTTTTATAACGGAGGTTTTTTTTTCATTATCATCTCAGCAAATATTTGAAAAGAAATGATAATCAGAGTTACTTATTTTTTTTATACGTTACTGAGTTAAAATTCATCAAAGTTATCGCACGCTATTCTAGTTATGGGGAGACACAATCGTGAGAGGATGATAGTTTTAGAAATGAGCGTTACATACCTTAATTTAATTCTGCAGAAAATATGAATCGTTACGTAATTCTAGAAAGCATTCCAATACATGTTACAATGAATACGAAATCGGACGGTCTAGTTTCTGTGCTAAAGATGACACGAATAAACACTTCACGAAACTGAACGAAATGTTTATGACGGATCGCGATAGGTTAGACAGTTCACACGGTGTTTACGCACACCCAGTCGTAATCATTCACACTTTCATAATAAACTATATTCTGAATATAAGTAATTGTAAGAATGTCGCGGTAGCTATTTGAAAAGGTTGGAATTTGTATCGCGATATAAAATTGCTACATCATCATCCTACTAGGATCGCCATGTAGCGATGGGCGTAGTGAGCGTAGGGGCGCAGCGCGCTCCCAGTACGACACAAGGCCGCCCTGGCAGGATCGCCATGTAGGGATGGGCGTAGTGAGCGTAGGGGCGCAGCGCGCTGCCAGGCACAAGGCCGCCCTGGCAGGATCGCCATGTAGGGATGGGCGTAGTGAGCGTAGGGGCGCAGCGCGCTGCCGGGAACAAGGCCGCCCTGGCAAGATCGCCATGTAGGGATGGGCGTAGTGAGCGTAGGGGCGCAGCGCACTGCCAGTACGGCACAAGGCCGCCCTGGCAGGATCGCCATGTAGGGATGGGCGTAGCAATACAACAGTTCAGGTTGGGATTGATATATATTGTCCCTAAATAAGGTAGTAGGTACATGAACCTATATCCTGCCCAGCACATGCTGAGACTGAGACACATTGCCTCATTTTTTATTATTATTATTAGTTTTCGCTCTCTTGGTTGTAATTTACTGTTTGTTTTTTTTTGTTGATTTAGGTATATAAATTTATTACACAAGTTATATTGTAAACATTTAGTATAATTTTTGTGGCAATAAATAATTTTTGATTCTGATTCTGAAATATCATATCTCAGAATGTAGCCATAGTATATTGACCTTAACTGTTGTTAACCCATCCCTATAGTACCCTTAGACCGCGAACTTGATGCCAGCATCCCAGGGTCCGCTTTAGGTTCTTGTCCTAGGATTTGTCGTAGGCTTTACAAATGTTACTGCCATCTGATCTAACCAACTCAGAGGACAAGCAAGACATATTTGGGCCTCCAGAAAGTCGCGTAAGTACCATACCCCTCGGCTACATTAGATAAATGCCTACACGTCTTTTTAATTTGTACCAGGACGAATCTTGACTTTTTAAAACGGTTGATTTAATATTATGAACATATGTGCGTGCATTGGCCGGCATTATTTAATCATCACGCCAGGGTTACGTTTCTTCAGCCCGTGCCCAATGTGAGTGCGCAGAGGTCGAGCTGAGCTATCGCTTTGTAGCCGCGGTGCATTATTAATACGGCCCTGAATAATGAGCCCAAGCGGACGTATTCGGGTCATACACTGAATGAAAACAAAACTTATCCCTCCGGAGGTGTAGTTCCGTAACTTTTCAAACGATAGGTAGGACAAATCAAGTACCATTCTATCTTACAAGAAATATATAAAGATCAACCATACGTACGTACGAAATGTTACACTGCAGTCGACCGAGACGACGAGAGGTATATTTTTGTTCATTGTTTCACAGCTCAATCACATTGGGTGATGTTTTTTGCGCTCGCTTACATGCGCTCTGAACAAGAGTATCAGAACGAACACGCAAAGCTCGTTAAAATGCGATTACGATGCGACGTGCGGAACAAATTTGAATTTTGGACCTCTGTTCCTAGAAGTTTGTTCTTCGAACATCTAAATCCTGTTTTGGTATTTGAAGTATAAATAAGCTGTAACAACGCAATTTTGTCCTGTAGTAGAATCATGAGTCAATAGTCAATAACCACAAGGTTCTTCATATTAGCCACTGGCAAATGAGAAACTTTTTTTTTTATTAGAAATTGGTTTTACGTTTTACCTTATTTTAATTTATTGAAAAGTTATGACAAGACCTAAGATGGATTTTAGGTCTTGTCATAACGACGCACACTTAGAAAATGCCTGTTCACGGTTGCCTTGAAAACATCAAGTTTGTATGACTCCGGGACTAAATATTGTGTATGACCATCGTATTGCCCATTTAGAAGGTTCAATACAATATTTTACCAATCAGAAACAATTATCGCCTCGAACTGCAAACTTTAACTTGACTTAACTTGTAATAAGTATAGGAAATAGTACATTTCGATGCTAGTGCGAAAAGTATGTCATTACGTGACGAGCACCGAGATACTCGCCTACGGCTCGCAAGACTCGGGACGAGTGAATAATGACATTTCCGCACGTGTATCGAACGACGTTTTTAAAACAGTTGCAAAAAAATAAGAAAAACAACAAGTAAGGAATTTGAAACTTTTATATTATTCATTCTGTAACATCATTGTAACAGTTGAAAAATAATAAAGTTGTTCAAAAAAAATTTTTTTTAATACAGTTCTATCTTATTTATTTTTTATTAACAAGATAATTAATGCTACAATTTGTACAATTATTGAGTGGCAAAAGTGTAAAGCACTAGTTCGCGAAAACAAACTTTCCGCACGCTAAACAGCTACGTAACGTAAAGTAACACTTTTTGACCAACTGTATTAAAAAGTAATTTAAAAAGTCTAGTAGGTATATGGGGTTTTTTTTTCAATTCTGCAATAGATAAACAAATACTAAAGATACAGTAAATGTATTCTCATGTCCACCTATTTTATGCTACTAATGTTTTTTTATCTTTACTTACCAACTAACTTCCGTACAACACGATGCCTGAAAAACAAGTGAAACCTCACAAATCTGTCACGTCATGTTCTTCCGAATCAACTCACTGACGCTCAAGCACTCGCTTCACATGCAAATTCCACCGAACATCAGCCGCCACTGTTGATTTATGCCACTGTTTTTTTATGCACTGTGCTGTGTCTCAATCGAAACAGTTCGAAATATTCACGTACATGTATGCAGCCAAAACTACATTTTAGGTGTCTGACTGCATTTTGTAGGAAGCCTATTATGAGGCTTGATAAGGTACCTATTATAGTACTACCAGTGAAATACGTTACATACTTACATCTTTTTTACCACCAAATTGAGCGTATACAACAATACAAAGAAGATATGGAACATGTATACAAACAAATATGCTTCATTAAAATTTACGTTTAGATTATTCGTCGTGATTCGTCGTTCGGATGTTGATACCAATCAACATCATCAAACACAAACAAAATCGAAATAACTTTGTCTTCGTGTTGATAAACGTCAGGTGTTCATCTGTCTCACATCATCGTCTTCATTTTCAGTCTGTAATAAAATAACCCACTGCCTCGGAACTGTACTTACTACGGAATTGATGTAGTGAGCGCATGCCCGTACAAATTCATATGAAGAATACTAACCGCTCGAGGCGAGGCGGTGCGGGTCGGGCGCCGGGTGGCTCAAATGAGCTGTGACCTTTATCCCAGTCCCGAGCTAGGCTCATTCAAAAATGACCCGTGGTCTTTTATACGTCTTCCACTCATCGAGCTGGTGGTCGACTGACGCTTCTTTGTCCTGTGAGTGGCCACCAATCCGTTTGGTCCACCTACCGTCACGCTGCCTAGCAATATAAAGCAATGCAAAGACTGGTACACCGTAGAAAGGTTGCCTGCTTATCGGTGTTCTACAGGATACATTTCGGAGAGTGTGCGCTAGGATTACACGAATTAATCCCGCCCTCACCATTTCGCCATCTTGGGACTAGGCGCGGTCGCGGGTTCCACCCTTATGTTGTTGACTTACCACTGATTCGCACGACGCGCTTTGCTTCCAGTTTTCTCGCGAGGACAGCCAAAGAGTGGAACTCGCTTCCGGCAAACCTTTTTCCAGTTACATATAACTTGGATCTTTTCAAGACGAGAGTGAATAGGCACTATCTAAGTATGCATGTAACACCCTCGACCTCATCATCACTTACCATCAGGCGAGATAGGGGTCAAATGCGTACCTTTACTTAATAAAAAATATATATATATATATATATATATATATATATATAAATAAATAAATAAATCCCGGTTGTGCCCGAGGAACCCGGGGTCTGCTTTGACACCTAATCCCAAGATTGGTATAGGCACCAGTTTTACGAAAGCGACTGCCATCTGACCTTCCAACCTAGAGGGAAAACTAGACCTTATTGGGATTAGACCGGTTTCCCCACAATGTTTTGCTTTACCGAAAAGCTAACGGTAAATATTCCGTACATAAGTTCCGAAAAACTTATTGGAACGAGCCGGAATTCGAACCCACGACCGCCGCTAGACAACCACATGCCTGAACCACTAGACTAGCGTAGCGCCAGTCGCCACCTAACGTCGAATCTCACATAACTCTGCCAAATCATATTTCAATACTGCGACATCAATCTCGCCTCACGGCTTGTTTCGCCTACTGTTTTCCCTACGCACTGTCACAAAGCAAACAAATAGACTTTTCAATCGAAAGTTTTAAATTAGTTTTGTTATCATGTAAGCTCACAACTGTTTATATAATCCATACATAGTTATATACAAAACAAACTTAGATCGACGTTTAATCTATAGTTATATTATAAGAATAAAAAGTATGAGATTGTGGCTTTGTAAAATGTAAGTTTGTATGTAATGGGTAATCTCCGGAACCGCTTATCCGATTTCAAAACTTCTTTCACCTGCGTGTAGAATGTATTATCTGGATGATTATGTTACAGGTTATATTTCATACCCCGGTGGTTGCCTTCGTTCTTTGCAGTAGAGAGTAGAGTTGCAGTTTGCGTTAGTATAATAAACTTAAATCACGTATCAGATGCGGATTTATTCGAAAACATGGGACAATCGATATATTTGGCGTCATATATAGATATGTATCTGATGAACACATCAAATACGAAAACCTGGACTCGCCCTTATTTTTTTGACAATATTTGGTATATAAAATGATCTTAACTATAATTCGTTGTGAATTAATATGACATTAAAGTGTAAGTAATATAATATACGATAAAAAAAAATCATTAAATTGATGTTCTTTATTCTGCAAGAAGCCCACACAATGCTTTCTAAAAGCATCATAGTGTACATAGTAACATTCACAGCCGTGTTCACAGAAGCAATGGGCAGATCATGTTCAATTTCCAAGAACATTATTGAAAATCATAATTCAGTCAAAAAACCGAAAAGAACAAACTATAATCGCGATATTACCATACATTTCAAGCAGCTGTGTAAATACTATATTTCATGTGTCTAACCTAGTGACGTAAACAAAACAAAAGCCAAACGAAACAAAAGCCTGTAAAACTAAGTCTGACACAAAACGCGTAAAACGTAACAAGGCGCATCGCTGGCTAACTACGTATCATATAAATTATTAAAAGAATCTGGTTAGTCTCATCCGACGAGCGTGTGGGTAATGAAACTGAGATTATTGTGTACACTCGCCGACGCCGACGGTGCAAGACGTAGGGTTAAGCGACTAAAAGTATACAGAACCGCCATATTGCGACTACAGATAAAAATATTTTTCCATACGAACCCAATCCCATCTCAATATCAGTGCAGTAATGCATACTTGATTATAAGCTTAGGCACAGAAAAGATTTAATAAGAACGCATTTCTGAAATGAATCCCGCAAATTCAGTCGGATCATTTCCGTAGTGCGGATTTTTTTTACGGAAAATTGAATATTGATAATTCTTACGTGCCAGTTATATGCGCCATATTGGAGTCCTATGTGAAAACCTCGGTGGTGAGCTCATTCTACATCTGTAATGTTCGAGGGAGGAAAATTCTCTGAAATCATACTATAGGCTGCGGTGTCCGCTTACCATCAGGCGATCCGTACGCTTGTTTGCCACCGTCGTTGTATAAAAAAATCGATACAAAACTACCTGAAAATGAAAAGATGATTATTTATTTATTTTATTTATTTATTTAAATCAGGCAACAAGGCCCATATTACAAATACCTTAAAAGACTAACATAGATATCAATATAAACAACACACTGGCCGCATAAAACCGTAACGAACGTAATTGGAAGCAAATTTAATTTCAGTGCATTCCAACTGAAACTAAGCCCCGCATGGCTGCCACAGATAATGAACAACAAAATAACAGTTTGGTTTCAAAGCAATCAGGCCAAGTATTCACAACGCTTATCGATATCGCCTCAGGCAACCAGTGTAAGTCTGACCTCAGCCCCGCTATTCTGTAGCTTGTTGTAACCGCACCGCACCGTTCACCCACAAATATATCTATATAACTAAGCGTAATCAGAAATAAGCGTAATGCATGCTTCATTTAAATCTACATAATTACTTCCGGGTGGAAAGTTTGTCGGATTCTTGACTAAATCATCTTAGAATAACATTTTCAAATGAAATCAACAAAAAAAACGCTATTATAAATTAATGTTTTTCAAAAGCGTATTTTGCCTGGAGTAGTTGGCGCGTGAGCAGGAGGCAGCTATGTAAACGAAAGAGATCGAGTTACAGCCCTTTCCCTCTAACGCATAGCTGCCTTCTACTCACGGATCAACGTTGGTCCAGAGTGTACAGCAGGGTTAAGAACCCCAGGGAAGGTGACAACATCTCTTTGCCCTAGGACGAGACAAACGTGGCGAGGCGCGAGGGGGGCTCCAGTGCGTTCAGCATGAGATCCTAGCGTCCCCTGCATGAGAGCGCAGACGCAGGGCACGGTGGAGTGGATAGAAATACCACATAACCCAGTCATCTCCTGGTGGTCGTAGGTTTTGTCCACAAATAAAAGGCGCGACGAAAAACAGTCCAGATCACGAATAGTTATAACGAATCTTGGGGTAAATTTGTACTAAGGAGGAGCGAGGAGATGATTCGAAACAGGTTGTGAATTGCATGAAATTCGTTGGCAACCCCGTTTTGTATAACACACTTATCCGATTTTGAATTGTTTTGGCCCGTAATGTTTCGCTTTTGCTGTTTGTTTGTGGAGTTGCGACGGTAATAATACATGTTACCAACTTTAAGTCAACTACTCCAACTATAGTTAAAAATAACAATATCATATTTTTAAAAGATTGGAATACTTGATTATGATTCTTTATTTCTGAATGTGATGTTTACAAAGCGCGAGAGTTTGAAGTTATATTATTTTTATTACTTTAAGCATGTGTCAAGAATGAGACTGCTCTTTACTGATCCACTCTAATGTACAACACTCTAAGTGTAGTAAATAGTGAATTATTTATATCCGTAGTAGTCGTAAAATATATTGTCTTATTGTTCTCTATTATTATTATTTTTTCTACGACCATTTTATTTATTTTTTTACTACTTGATACAAATATATTATTATGTTCATATCACCAGATAGCTTTCACCCTACTTAATTCTTGTCGCGGTCACCATCTAATGAAAATAAAAAATATAGGCTTCGATAAACTTCCAGTGGACTAACTTTAACAGGTGTTGTTCGGTAGGTAAATACATGTGTAAAACAGATATTAATATTAAACATATTAAATAGAAGTACTTACAGATATGAAAACATAGAAAGAAAGGCTAGATATCTAGGCCATAGCGGAAGGTAACATATCAAGGGTCGGCAGCGCCCATGTTACTCCTTTGGAGTTGCAAGCTGCGGTGACGCTTACCATCAGGCGGGCCGTACGCTGGCTTGCCACCGTCGTTGTATTAAAAAAAGGTCATCTCGCTCATATTTGGAGAAGCCCAACCAAGTACGTTCACCTTGCAGCGCACCTTGCCTTGATTGCAGCTATAATATGTAATATCACTAGTTGCTCTGTAGGTATGTGGAGTCGTATTCCTCGTGGTGTTGAAAGCGAAGGACCTCCATTGACCTCCAGGGTTCGACAACAGATAAACCTTACTCACCGGTTTTACGATAACATATAAAGTCTAACGTATTTTAAATACCTATCATATGATTTTCTACTTTACCTCGAATGAATAAGTTAAAACACTGTATGTACACAAATCTATGGCTACCTGTACCAACCAACGTAATCTCGGCAAAATCGTCTAACCTCAGTTATCAAACCCACCCAAACCACTGAAACTCAGTCGTTCTGACTCTCTCTTTAGTTGGTTACTAAAACCGCACAGTACTTTAGTAACCTGTGACGAAAAGCGAAACGATATCGTTTTTGTTTTCTTAGAATGTACAAAGGTTTAATTTTTTTATTAGCCTACATTGCGTCTCACTGCTGGGCAAATGCCTTCCCTTTTTGTCGGCACGCGTCTCGTTCCTGTACGTCTAGCACAACTTACTGAAAAGCCGCTTCTCGCGCGACTGAGCGTCCCCTGTCTCATTCGCACCGTGCAAATTCGAAAGAGGAGGGTAGATCTTTCTCGACTCGCGTCGCGGCTCGGCGTCAGTTGTGCTAGCCCCTGGAGTAAAGTTTTCTCACGTTTTATAATTCCTACAATCTAGCATATAAATTACAATGCAGCTGTAATACCAGGTGCCTATCTGCTAACTACCAATAGACTTTAACACTGTTTACAAGATTTTCTACAACGAATATACGCGTTAATAATGCTTGCAACAATACAATTAATCTAGCCAATAATTCTAAAATGTTTAATCGCGCATGTGTAATACATAGTGAAATGTGTACGTCTTATTTTAACGCATCTGGTCGGTCCATAAAACTGTCCATAACAAATAAACACAGCGGCATTGGCACAATTCCAAGAGAAAAAACGGAGTCATGTTTTAAACCGTATCGGTCCGATACATTATACTAAAGGTTAGCACAGCGGCTGGTTAATTGCGTAACTCAAAAGAGTTTGGGGTTTGATAACACAGTTTTGCGGATGGCGCCGGACCGGTCATTGTGGCACTTAGGTCTATATCCTATCCAGCAATGGATGTCGTGCCTCGACTGTTATGATGAACTCAGTTGCAAAGACCTTTGATTGCGACCTATAAGTGTTTTTTTTTCAGGTTTTTCTAAGAAAACATATAGCATTTTAAGGCCCTTTTCGAAATCTGAATCAATTATTTATTGGCTACAAGGGCACTTCTACGTTCCTTGAAAAATTGGAGATTAACGACCGATAAAAGGTTAACAAACTAATTGCAATAAGGTCTAGTTTTCCCACTGGGTTGGAACTTTGGAAGATGTTGGTTATGTGGGTTGAAGGAATGGCAGTTGCTTTCGTAAAAATAGTGCTCCTATCCTAGGATTAGGTGTCAAAGCGCACCCCGGGCTTCACAGGTTCCACAACCGGGAATAACGCTAGTACGATGATTAATAGCTGCCCGTGCGGCTGCGTCCGCGTATTGCAAAGATTACTGGTACAGTCGACAACACAGCTAACTGACCATACCGTGTTTATATAGAACCTTATTACAATGCACTTAAGGACACCGATGGTCACTTAGCTGTGTTGTCGACTGTACGTCTAGCACAACTTGCTGCTCTGTCGCTTCCCGCGCGACTGAGCGTCTCTTATCTCACTCGCACCGTGCTAATTAGAAAGAGGAGGGTAGATCTTTCTCGACTCGCGTCGCGGCGCGGCGTCAGTTGTGCTAGCCCCGTAGGGAAACCCGCGTGACAAAATATACCCTAAATATAACCATCCAGAAAGTTTCATTCTACACGCAGGTGAAAGAATTTTCAGTAATCGGATAAGCGGTTCCGGAGTTTACCCATTAGGTACATACAAACTTATAAAGCTACAATCTCACAGACTTTTCCTCTTTTTTCGCAACTACTGTTTTTGTGTTTCACTGTAGCGTTTAAGATATGGGCCGATTTTTATGAATGAGGTATTAATCGATTCGAAATTATGCTTCAAGTGGGGCTATATTTATATGAAAAAAATCACAGTTTTTTTATTCAGTTAGTTTCCGGGATACAGTTTTTTGAACTTTTCATGTTAGTTAATATTAGTGTAGATACTTCTTATTGACATCTCTCATTTACGGTTAAATATAGTAACATGAATAGGTACATAAACTGGTAATGCATTACACGTGTAAAAAGTGCTTTTGATGTGAAACTGTAAAAAAATGTGTAACTTTTAAAAATTATGGTTTAATCTGTTAAGGTTTATTTCTCATTTTTTATTCAATGTAAATCTTTAAATCCTTAGCGCTGCGGTGACACAATGTTTTAGACAGTTTAAATTATGCACACATATTAAGCAAGTTACAAAGACGGTGTGGAAAAGCTTATGCAACTATGAGTCATTCTGGCGCCCAAATTACACGTGAGGCTTACCTACCGCTAACACGGCTTAAAGCACAGTCAGTGTCACACAGTCAGTATATTGACTTCAGTAGGACGTATTCCAACAATGTAGTTAGCTTAATAAATAAAGAAATAATAATAATAAAAAATGAACTGACAGTTGAGAGATTATACACCCCACTGCCAAATGCGAAAGTGGTCTTATAGACGCATTCATAGACGCTAAGAATATCTATGTTTAATACTTAGTAGATTGCGTCGCAAGGGAGCAAAATATATATTTACGGCGAGAGCGGTATGTATTGAATCCTGAGTGAAGCGAAAGATTCTATAATAGAATCTTGAGCGTGACGAGGTATTCAAGTGTACACCCCAGCTGGAAATAATTTGACTACCGAGTGACACATATTGTTTTTCACACCTTCTAGAAGGAAAATTTAAACCCCTCTTTTGAGGGCATGCATGGCTCTTCCGAATAGCAGGTGTAAAAAACTGTTTAAACATTTCGATAGGTACTGCTTATGTTACATACACTATGCTTAAGGTGCACAATGCCCTTATTGTGTTACCACATCCTGACGCCAGGACGTGTACCGGGTATTTTACTTTCAAGCGAAGGTACGAGCAAATTAATAACGCCCATTAACAGAATACTTACTGTCTCTCGTGTTTCTCAGTCAATATTTACGAGGCCAAAATATGCAGATGATAGTAAAACTTTAAAGAATGATAAAATAAATTGGAGCCTTAAGGCACATTCTCATTTAAGTAAATTACATAAAATAAGCGATAAAAAAAATAAAAACTTTTTATTGGTGGCTTTATACAATGTTCCCCTCGACCTAGCCTTGCCTCGCTGACGTATATTAAAGTTATGTCTATATTAACTTTTTCAATTTAAATTGGTATATCTTGCCACAGACATGAAAATCCATATATATATATTTTGAAAATAACCTTGGCGGAATGTTCAGACACGAGGAAGAAGACTGGTATATATTCGTATATTTACGAAAATGAGGTGTCACTTTTAAATCTATCATATTCTGGATATGTACAGTCAGCATCAAAAGTAACTGCGCAAACGAAGACGTCAAAAGTCTTTATTAGAAGGGAATAAGAGCTTTTGACGTCTTCGATGGCGCAGTCACTTTTGATGCTGACTGTACCTACCGAAACACGAATACACAATTAGGAATAATAAATACCACTAAGTCCAACATCTATTCAGCAGGTGTGCTGTGTGCTATAAAGAACCCACGTGAAAGTTACCACAGAAAAGTAATACCTAATGTAATAAATATTAGGTAGAGTGCCGTGAAACATGCCTACTTTGCCACCAGGCAAAACTTTGCCAAAAAGCTAATTTTAAACAAATCTGGTAATGAACGAAAACAACATATAAATGGCAACCTCACTATTTTTAGTAGAAACTAGATTATATTTATGACTTTACTTTGAGTCATACATGTCTTTAACTTCAGCCAGGAGCTTGCAGCAAATTGTGGAATGTGAGGTGTATGGATTTGTATGGCAAAGTTGACAATACCTAGGTAACATTGACCATCTGTACTGTCTAAAACTTTTCATACTTAAGACCAAGATGTTAAAACGGAACGCCATGTTTGCCCAAAATTTTGAACGGAGTCTTGTCTCCACATCGTAAGAGCTATAGTTGCGTAAATAATTCGACATGGTCAATGTTGGCAAAAGTCCAGATAACTTTACCCGCGATCAAATTCGATAAAAAATTGGAATAGGTATTGATTAAAAAATATTTATCTTCATGAACACACGCGTATGACTACGATGGATTCGTTAAGCAAAAAAAAAATCATTTTACCATGTAAAAATTATGAGATATTCGTTTTTCCGAAAAAAGCGGCCAAAGTAGGCATGTTTCAGGTGATGTAACACGACAAATCGAAAGAAAATCGACATAAACTACGAATTTTATTAAAATGTCGCAATTAAAACGAACAGGACAAAAAAATACAACATCGGCATGTATTTCCAATTTATTGTACAAAACTCCGAAAAAGTCCCACGTCAGCATTTTATCGTTGCATATTCGCTGTTGCCACAAAAAACTAAAATTAAAAAAGTTTTCCCTCACAGTTTTTATGCAAAATGAATGCTTGTATAATGATCCGTACAATTGAAAAAAGGTTCTTCATTAAAATGTGGGGACATATTCCGAGGGAAAAATGCAAAAAATTTAGGATGGGCCCAAAATGCATTGTTGTGAAGAACTTTCCTTTGTAATAACATCTTTCGCTCTCCGATGTTAGATAAAACTCCTTTTACCAGTCAATGTATATATTACTTACCTCATACGGATAGGGTCATTGCGCTGGTTATGCGACCAGCTTCAACTAGCACTCACCTGAAGAACAAGGTTTTTACCCGACTGCGGCATATCGGTAATTATTTCAAGTGTATTATGTATGTCTCCTTTTTTCTAATCAAAATCTACTATAAAATATTATTATTATTTGTGTTCACCAAGTCATATAAATGATCGCTAACCGGCACCATTACCCTACCTTGAAAAATATCTGAACCTTTAATGTCATTACTTTCAGTCCTTCATTTCATATAAAAATACGAGTACAATTCTGGCCTTAATCTACCTTTTGGAGTAGGTTAGGTTAGGTAAAAAGAATATAAAAAAGAAAAAGTAGGTAAAAAGAAAACAGCTAAAAGTTCTGTTTGCAGCTTTGCTATCTTATGCAAAGATCGTCTGGCAAACATTATATTTTATTCGTCTTTTAATACTCCATTCCGCGAATGAATGCATACCTATGCATTCCTTTAATTTTGACTTGCACGTTAAAATAGATGTTGGGATTAACATAATAGTTTTTACTTAGCATAAATGGAGGAAGGTTCCGTTTGAAAACGACAAACAGCATGTAACACAAGTTCCTTTAATAACGATCAAGCTGGAATCTGGAATTCGCCCAGAAATACGCTCTCAAATAAACAGCAGAGAGTTCACTTTTAAATGATTTTTACAGAAAGCAACACGCCCGTTTCGTAATGTACAAAGCGTTCATGCAGCAGCGCCTTTGATACGCCATGAGAGAAAATCAACGGAAAAAGTGTTTATTGTTGACTCCCCGCACGCTAGCTAACGCTATCATGTCCCTAAATAGAACGGGTTATTTGCACAATGTACACAGGTCTACTGAAATGTTTCGTTTCACAGATCTTGCAGTTGCATTTTTCTGGAGGTTGCGAGCCGTAATCCGCGGCAAAGCCTTCAAATGAGTGTGCTTTAGAAAGTATGTTACGCGATGAGAATCGCGGAATATACTGCACTATTTGATGCAGTTCTGTGCTACTTTTTACTGAGGTGCTGCGTCGGCCTTTTAAGGTTTTGTAATGCGTTGATAAATCCTTTCATCGTGCAGTCATTCAATTTTATAGTATGTCCGTTATTTGGTCTGAAAATTCGAAGATAATTTTCGTGCATATACAAAACATGGTTTTAGTAAGTAATCCACCATTCGATAAGTAAAGTTTCATTCGATAAGTATACTTAATTGAGAAAAATAAACCACTTCATATCGATTGTTTGTATAAAATCACATGCTTTCACTGGTGTTCTTGATAAAACAATACACGTCAACTTTCTAACACTGAATTTATAGCACACTGACTTTTGCACAGCAGTTGAGATATTATAATAGCACAAGGTTTTAGACAAGTTGAAAACGTGTGTTGAGTGCAATAGTCAGAACCATCTTCTAATGAACTTATCTATCATAATACTCAAAAGTTCCCTGATAATTAAAGTTTAGCGTAGTTAGCATAAATCGTGCTTAGCCGGGAACCTTGTTAGCTAACAGTTAGTGCATAACTCACAAAGGCAAACAACTTGGACTCTTACCCACGCTTCAGAATCAATGTCTTCAAAGTTCTCTAACGAGTTTGTCTGTTAAGCAAATCTTTACAGTACCAAGTCTGCCAAGTTCGGTACTTAGTGTTGGGTGCTTGACAGTGCGTGGCTCCGCGTTCGCGCGAGTGCCAATCAATGGGTGTTAGTAAGTTACTGGCAAAATGATTGCAAAGCGGACGAATCCAGTGGGTGGCACCGATCAATAAAACAAATGAACAACGATGTGTGTGTCACTTGTAAAATGTATACTTACACGTTTGCATGTACAGTCACCTTGAAAAGAAGATCCATGTTACATACGATTCCTTGATCGTACCTTGCTAAAATTTTGTAACTGATAATTACAGTAAGTATGTGCACAATAGGTTTGGTATTGAAGTAGCACTTTGGTAAATTCATACCTACACTGAAAAAAAACTAGTTCACTCAGGCCAGGTAAAATACTTATAGTATGTAAATTGTATGATAACTTTGGCAGATGATTACTTTTAACATTTTAGCTGCAGATTTATGGCAAAACTGACACTTTTATTCTAATTGCTCTTGTTTTTACATATTTCCGCGTTATCAAAATGTATTTTACCTAATCTAAAATGAGCACATTGCGTAGAAAACTCGACAATACTTACTCGTAGACCTATAAAAGATTAATAAATTTAAAGCTTTCTTTGAAGACTGACTTCGATCGGTCCCATAAAAAGTAGACCCGTTTAAAGTTACAAATTGAACCATTGAAAAGAGTAATGGGGTGACTTGCCGTTCCATTTTCAACATATTTAACGAGGAATGGCTCAAAACCGTCAAGGCATTTGTAAAGAATAAAATATTAAAACGGGAGAGGAGATGATTTGAAATCCAAGAGCGAGCTTCTTTAGAAAACGCACTGGTTGGATATAATTTAGCGAATTTTCAATTGTCATGTTTTTAAATTTAAAAAAAGCATTAGTACGGATACGGAATAGTACAAATTAGAATCGCATATGAACCGTTAATTTAGCCTAAATACGGACTTCGGAGCTGTTTGGTTTGTAATTTGAATAAAAACGCCCTACCTCTCTAAGTCCCTGAGGTCGAACCTTCGCATTTTCTGGCCAAAGACCTTACAGAAATGAGGATTTATGGAGCATGTGCAGGCAACAACCCATTGCCATTAGAAATCTCGATGCGCAAATGGGGATGGATAGGCCATACGATTCAAAGAGAGGAACTTAATAATGCAAACATCGCTTTTGAGTGGAAGCCACCGGACGGAAGGCGAATTCGTGGACGTCCTGTGCACATATGGCAGCAAACAGTCGAGAGTGAGCTGCGAGCAGTCGGACTGAGCTGGAGCGAGACCATTGAGACGTCGCTCAGGACTGGAAGGCGTGGCGCGAGCTTATGAAGGCCCTATGCACCTCTGGAGCGCTCTAGGATAATAACAACCACTCTAAACTAAAGAGAGGAGGGTTAGTGTGGTAGGCCACAGCGGAATGTCATCTCTCTCATATTTGGAATAGCCCAACTTTAGAAAAGACCACAATACTAATAACACTAGTACTTGGAAAGTAAGCACGTGGTGTTGTGTGTGGTGAGTAAGGTTGCCAGAGCTCCCAAGGACGTGGCTTGGTGAGAGTAAAGGAGCTGGCTGCATTTGTCTCTAGCTGTCAGCACCACGAATCCTCAAATCAATAAAGCCGAATTCACATTTGTCTGTCGTGTTGTGTTGTGACGCATCAGCACGTCTAACATGAGACGGCCGCGACAAGCTCTCGATTTTTCTCGCACTATACCTCTCGTTCTAATGTTCTAATAAGAGAGAGACGGATAGTGCAAGAAATCGAGAGAGCTCGCGCGCCGTCTCATGATAGACGTACAAAACGGTATCAGTTTCATACATTTAATATGGTTGCGTTCACATTTCTCTGACGACGACGGCATCAGAGAAATGTGAACGCAAAACCATATTAAATGTATGAAACCGATACCGTTCTGATGCGTCACAACACGACAGACAAATGTGAATCCGGCTTGAAAGGTCGGCATCGCGCTTTTGATTAAAGTATCCACCTGTTATGTTTGCCAACGTCTCAGAATATGGAATAACAGTTTTAGCAAGCAGACTATGTTAAACAAATAGATCATTTATCAGATTCTTATACAATTATTTTTTATTTATTAATTTACTCAGGCAACAACCCATATTTCAATAACTACAAAACACACAATTACTGCGACGTGTTGCGCAATTTCGTGGTGTCAGGTAACCGACCGCGAAAATGTCGGAACTTGACTCCCTTCGGCCAAAATTCTTCCTTAGTGAAGGTCGATAGATGGTCTGTTGGAACTCTCACCACAAAGGAATTAAATTAAAATTCACGTCATGGCGAGACTCCAATCTCACGACCCTCAGAATGAATGCGGTCTTCACGCGCACATCGCGCACTCCACTACTTCCTCTGCCTTCGCAGTGTAGTGCACCCGGGACACATAAAGCTGCGTCGAAGGTGTAGCAGGACGCAGCAGGTGATTTGGTCCAGTCGGTGCGGTACCCCACAGATTCCGACAAGTAGGCCATTACCTGCATTAAAGGACGTACAATGGAATTATAATTACACTCTCGTGTGTAATCAAATCAAAGGTAATCAATACCATACCGTCCTTGCCCAGTGCAAAATGTAATGTGGTTAGCGCGGTCAGACATTTGAACTGTGGTGGATCGAATTGCTAATTTATATACTGAGTAATCGTAATACATATGTATAATCAAAAAAGCGAATTAATCTGGATCGCAATTATAGTTACTTACTGATGAGACTGCGTGAGATGTGACAACTCCGCGGTGACTATTAGTTGATCAACACTTTACCTTATCGATATCGTTTTTTTATTTGTTGGAATATATTTATAATCCAAAGTTCATAATCCAAAACCTAGGATTTTCGGGAGGACACACAAACCAACCCAGCAAAAAAAAATACAAATTTATGCATTTCATAAAATACCCATGTTATTATGATCTAAGGCATGAAGCTACTGATGACCTTTTAAGCAAAAACTGCATGTGCTACACATGTAACAGTTTCCCCTCTCAAACGACGCACGCAAAACGAAAAGACCTAACACGCTGAAGAAACTCCTCGTCGAAGCTCGAGAACGCTGAATAATTTTAATAAACTCTAACGTAATGTAAAACCCTAGACTTCACTGTAATTCGCACTCTCTATTTTCCTACTTATTAAACCTTCTTTCGTTGTGTGCTTTCATTACAAATACCTGAAGATATGGCCAAATTTGTGAACGCTAGTGGTAGAACCCTGAAGTGTTGTGAACCGTAACAACCCTAGGTACTTTTATGAAAGCTTGACAGGTTTTGGACTCCGCATTCTTAATACAACTAAAGCTAGTCTATCTGTATATAAATAAGCCTATCTATACACTAATTTCCACTGCTATTTTCCTATTTCTTGATATAACAAATTCCTAAAACTTGTTATTATAATTTATTCTTTATTCACTGTAAGTTACATATGATTATAAATATATTTTGTTTTTGGTAGAAGGTCTCCTACCCCCTATTATATGTCCGGTTGAACAAGGAGTAGCTCTTATCAAGATCAAGATTATTTATTTAAACCTATAATGAGATAAAAGACTGCCCTATACTTGTATTTTGGAACAAAGTTCTATCGACGGGTCGTGCGGTAATCTTTTACTCGCACTTGCTACTCTCTTGTTTGGAATGGAGTCTGGACATCCTATACACGTTACTTACCTAGCTATCCTATGGGTTTATGACCCAGAGAGTGAATCTACCAGCGTCTCAAACCTAGCGGTCAGTTTCGAGAAGAAACGCCGAAATAAACTCGTCTGACCTCTTTTAGTATTATTAAATGTTTGTGTTGATAGCTTTTATGGCCCATAACCTAAGACCATTCTATACCGACATCCATGGTGAGTAATGCCGAGGTAAACCGTTCATTACATGTGAAATATTCTACCTAAACCGTACCTTAAATGAAGAGTATCCACTCATGATAATAAATACCGTGAATGAAGAGTATCCATTCATGATAATAAGATATTGATAAGGATTTGATGAACTGCTCAGCCTGTCATCAAATCCAGAATTATTTCATCTTTCTGAAACAATCCTGATATCTCAATGTCACGAATAGCATTATAACCTTTTGATGATTTTTAATAATTGTCACACCTTCATAATATTTTACATGTAATCCACGGCAACCCAACACCACTTGCCCACGCTACTCAAATGTCACATCAGTTACTCATATTAATAATTTAAACCTTCATTAAATCTTATTGGAATAGTGATTCTACCTTTAGTGGTCCAAGCAAACCCTTGGAATATCTTAAATTAGATATAGTTTTGAAGCCCTAACACCCCATAACGCGTGAGTCTACTTCTACGTCTACCCCACAGTCCCTATTCTGCTTACTTCTAGAACCATACCTTAGTTCAGAAGCAAGAATGTATCCCTAGTTAAACTGTAAGTAGTTCAGTCGGCGAAACTGAGATAGCAACCCTAGCAGCCTGTGTATTTGCCTCCCCCCGCTGTGCTCGACAGAGCTAGAGGGATACAGCGAGTAAGGCGCCCTAGCTGGGAATATTACTTGTATATTTACATATATTTAATGCTGAACGACCCCTCAGGCATCCGATCGATTTCAACGAGCGGAGTATCCTCCTGTGCTTATCACATGAATGACCAAGCCTCGTCTACGTCGTCAGCTGTTCTGAGAGACGTGAGGGCCCCGATTAAGGGGTTTCGTCTCCTATGTCGGTAAAAAGGTAGACGCCAGACCACACCTCAAGTCTGGTTGCAAGGACACGGACTCAGTCCCATTTGGCACCGTTAGGCGGGACTGACTTCGCAGATATACTGATTCTTGGCAGTGTTCCGGCTGATTAGGTAGTGAGAATTAACCCCAACTAAGTTTCGAAAGCAATCACTCAAATATATCCAATCCCAGAGAGTACTCGGGCACATTAGCTATATTTGATTAACCATATGAACCTCCGGACTTGTTCCGTTACGGTAAATAACAGTTTCGACTGAGTTCCGAAACTACTTGTCAAACATGCCCAATTCCTGGCGAATAAGACATGTTTGATTTAGCCATATAAACCCCACAGAATATTTCCGATAAGGTAAACATAGCTTAGGCCCTAATACCCCTTTAAATATTTTATTATACAAATGACTATAAAATTAAGAAAAGCAAATGACTCATAATTACGGAGAGAGCTTCCCCATAACGACGAGCCATTCACCACAATAAAGGTAACACGCACCAATAATTTCCTAGCCCACAACCAGAGACACTGCCAGTCCGAACGATGTGAATTGAATGATCCGGTTCCAGTCCGGCAAGCCCTTTTATACTCTTCACGAGGGTTACGAGGGTCACGAGGGTCACGAGGGTCAGTAGGGTCAGTAGTACGAGGGTCACGAGGGTCACGAGGGTCAGTAGGGTCACGAGGATCAGTGGCACGAGCTTCACGAGGGTCACGAGGGTCAGTAGGGTCAGTAGTACGAGGGTCACGAGGGTCAGTAGCACGAGCGTCACGAGGGTCAGTAGGGTCACGAGGGTCATTAGCACGAGGGTCACGAGGGTCAGTAGGGTCACGAGGATCAGTAGCACGAGGGTCACGAGGGTCAGTAGGGTCACGAGGGTCAGTAGCACGAGGGTCACGAGGGTCAGTAGCACGAGAGTTGCGAGGGTCAATTGGGTTACGAGGGTCAGTAGGGTCTCGAGGGTCAGTAGGGTCACGAGGGTCAGTAGCACGAGGGTCACGAGGGTCAATAGGGTCACGAGGGTCAGTAGCACGAGGGTCACGAGGGTCAATAGGGTCACGAGGGTCCGTAGCACGAGGGTCACGAGGGTCAGTAGGGTCACGAGGGTCAGTAGGGTCACGAGGGTCAGTAGCACGAGGGTCACGAGGGTCAATAGGGTCACGAGGGTCAGTAGCACGAGGGTCACGAGGGTCAATAGGGTCACGAGGGTCCGTAGCACGAGGGTCACGAGGGTCAATAGGGTTATGAGGGTCAGTAGGGTCTCGAGGGTCAGTAGGGTCACGAGGGTCAGTAGCACGAGGGTCACGAGGGTCAGTAGGGTCACGAGGGTCCGTAGCACGAGGGTCACGAGGGTCAATAGGGTCACGAGGGTCGGTAGGGTCAAGAGGGTCACGAGGGTCGGTAGGGTCATGAGGGTCAGTAGGGTCACGAGGGTCAGTAGGGTCACGAGGGTCAGTAGGGTCACGAGTGTCAGTTCACGGGAAATGCGTGAGTTAAAACGTTGGTTGTATCATGAATCTCTTCAACTCTCCTTAATCTTTTAGCAATAAGTTGATTTAGCTTCTAATGCTCTAGCTATTAAGATTGAAATTCGTATTTCACCCTACGCTTCCAGCCATGACGGACTGTCGTAGTATAAACATTATTTGGGTATCTATATTTTAAATTATTCATACAATGTTCATAATTAAAATAAGCTTCCAATACTGATTGTTCACACTGTTGAATGCTAGCTTCGTTGATTTTCTTCTCCCCTTTAATTATTACGTCAATTTCCCAAACTGAAAGGTATGAAGCAATAGTTTGGCTTCCCCTCTCTTTCTATATCAATAATTGTATAATAAATATTCAGAAATCCGCTAGCGAGCATGCCCATTCTGTTTCAACTCGCCCCGATGAATATTTCGCAATGTATGACCAAGGTCATGCATGTAGAATCTTCATCCCTAGACCTAGATTTGTCAGTGACAATCCCCTCCCTTTTTTAAACTCGTGATGTGTATTTATCCAGTACTAAATGATCATCAATGACTTCGTCAGTTAACACAATTCCCTTGAACCATAACAATGAGTAATGACTAGCTTTTCCTCAAGGATTTCTGTCTCATTCTGGGATGATAGGTTGTGAATCCTATCAGGTCCTGTGACCCAATCTTCGATGATTTGACCTCGGATCGGTGATTACATTGCTCAATCGGTGATCCTAGAAAACATTGCTCTTTCTATAGGTAAAGCACGCAAAATTTCCCCACATAAGACAGAAGCTATTTGGTGGGAGTACCGAGATGTTCATTCTCCAATGTATAAGCTCGAACTGTGCCCTCAGATTCCATCATTAATAATCAGTTTCTTGGCGCTTGTTTCAAGTCTTATAAAATAAGTCAATTCCCTTAAGACCAGTTTAACTAATGTAAGAAAAGTAGATTCCCGAGTACCCTTTACTCAGTTATTTTTTTCATTCGCGCGAAATACCAGGTTGTGAAGCTGATAGAACCTATTGTTCCGAGTTTGCAGTATCAAACTGAATCTTTGGATCTGGCTGGGCATCCTCCAATTCTACCCACATTGCTCGGACATGAATGATGCCACAAAAACTTCCCACGCAAACCAAAAAAACTTTTATGTAAGAATTCAGGCATCCACTATTCCTTAACTAAAATTCGAACCAGTCAACTATAATGTTACGCTTCATCATTATTTATAATAACCTCCTGCTCAGTTCTATTGATTCGATTGTGATTTCTCCACAATTTTGACTTATTTTAACCGACATGAAGTGTGTATACCCTTGCATAAAACATCGTGTGTAGTATAAGTCCCCAAACAATACTCTATACTAAGAGTCGAATCGCTTTCACGATTTTAACCTATTGATAAGAGTCTAGGGACTTATTGTTTTTTTTTTTTTTTTTTTTTTTTTTTTTTTTTTTTTTTTTTTTTTCCCAACAAAACCAACAAATCCAGGTTTATTTGATTACACTCCAGCTATTGCCTAACTGTAGCAATCCACGTTTACAGAAAATCTCAGACATGCCTCCCCCCCCTATAATATCTTTCCATTCATCACCTTCCAATACCCCCATTAATATGTTCAAAGCATCACACCTTTCATCCCTTCCTCATTCGCCTGTTCACTCGATTGCCACAGATAGTCAAAGCTTATGACGTGTAATCGTTTCAATTCAGATTTAAGACTTATTAATCCTTAATTTGTATAATATATATAATGACTCCCTTAAAAATGTTCATACTCGCCATCGATTCATCTACTATAAATAAGTAAAATGAAGTATATTGCTTCACCTTTCAATTCATACCCAGAAATAGGCATATTATAACTATCAATTTCAATATGAACCTAAATTCAAAAATCGCAACAGCAAATGAATTGAATTTGATAACCATAATCATTTTTTTTTTCAAAATAGCCAGATTTGTCACCTTGGATCCGAAAGTATGCCCAAAATTCGAAATTAGCATCAGCAAATTAGCTAAATTTGATATACATGACGACTTTCCAAAAAGTCAGATACGCCATCCTGAATTTAAAAATTAATCCAAAATTTGAAATTAGCATCAACAAATTAGTTGAGTTTGACATACATATCGACTTTTCCAAAAAGCCAGGTAAACCATTTTTGTGTTTAAAATCTAACACAAAATTTGAAATTAGCATCAACAAATTAGTTAAATTTGATATACATGACGACTTTCCAAAAAGTCAGATACACCATACTGAATTTAAAATTTTAATCCAAAATTTGAAATTAGCATCAACAAATTAGTTGAGTTTGACATACATATCGACTTTTCCAAAAAGCCAGGTAAACCATTTTTTGTGTTTAACATCTAACACAAAATTTGAAATTAGCATCAACAAATTAGTTAAATTTGATATACATGACGACTTTCCAAAAAGTCAGATACACCATCCTGAATTTAAAATTTAATCCAAAATTTGAAATAAGCATTAACAAATTAGTTGAGTTTGACATACATATCGACTTTTCCAAAAAGCCAGGTAAACCATTTTTGTGTTTAAAATCTAACACAAAATTTGAAATTAGCATCAACAAATTAGTTAAATTTGATATACATGACGACTTTCCAAAAAGTCAGATACACCATCCTGAATTTAAAATTTAATCCAAAATTTGAAATTAGCATCAACAAATTAGTTGAGTTTGACATACATATCGACTTTTCCAAAAAGCCAGGTAAACCATTTTTGTGTTTAAAATCTAACACAAAATTTGAAATAAGCATCAAGAAATTAGTTAAATTTGACATGCATATCAATTTTTCTAAAACATCAGGTAAACCATTTTGAATTTAAAATCTAACACAAAATTTGGACCAAGCATCAAAAATTAGTCGAATTTGACATACATATCGACTTTTCTAAAAAAATTAGGTAAACCATTTTGAATTTAAAATCTAACACAAAATTTGAAATTAGCATCAACAAATTAGTTGAATTTGACATGCATATCGATTTTTTTTTTTTTTAAATCACGTAAACCATTTTGAATTTAAAATTAACACAAAATTTTGGAACAAGCATCAAAAATTAGTCGAATTTGACATACATATCGATGATTCTATTTTTCTGAATATACACGGAAGAGACAAATTAAGAGTCAAATCAATTATTTCCCGCCGACTCAAAAATACTAAATTTTGTACTACTATGCAATACTTCAATTATTATTATCCGGCTATTACGTAACCTGTTTCATGCCATTATCAGTACTCAACCAGAGGTGAAGCTAGTAGTGACAATCTCATGCAGTAATTTCGATTGTACCTCAGTTGACCTACTTTAATTGTGTAATAAAACCCACCGCAAAGTATTTACATTGCTGAAGACGTTACTTGTTTAGGTATATTTCATATTTATAAAATGTTTCACATTAAGAAATGCCTATCCCCACCTAAAATCTAGATCCACTTAGATCTATTCCCGATTTTTCATGCTCACATCTTATCGTAGCAGGCTGTACACAGTCTGTCAATCAGTTATAATAAGTATAAAGTAATTTTGCAAGAAAAAAATCATCCCTACCGGTACCCTTGTTCCATTTATAAAACACAGGAATTAAATTTACATGCACATAAAAATACAAAAAGATAGGTTCACCGAGAATTGAGCTCAGGTCCGCGACTTGGAAAGCCAATGTTCTTCAACCGCGCCACCATACAACTATGAGCAACGACCGAAATTATGCTCTACATTTGTTTAAAAATGTCAAATGTATGCCTACTTATTGCATGGAAAATATATAGGTTTTAATGTTTCACCAGTGTTTAACTTTTATTTTCTTTGGCGCATACCAACAGGATGAAATATTTGTTATTTTAAATGAAATTTAATTTAATTTTAATTAACTACATGTTTTTAATGACAATATGGGCAGCGGCCCACAATGATAGTCTAGTTTTTTTTTTTTTTTTTTTTTTTTTTTTCACATTCCCTTACCATTTAAAATGTGATATTTCGTAAGATCAAACAAGTGCAAGCAACGATGAAAACCAAAATAAAACCATTATAATAATTTTCAAATCGACACAATAATTCATGATTTGAACGCTCACATATAGGTACATATATATATAATGGCAATTGACACCCAAATGCGTTCCGCTGACTTGAATGTTAGATAACCCGGTCACAAGTTAATATTGTCAATATTATAATCTAGTTTGTCCCAATAATCACCCTTTTTAATATTTACAAACTAACGTTTAGGTGTCTTTCTTTACCAATAACAAGTATTTAAATTAAAACTCAATTGTCGGCCTTTTAAAGTTGTAGTAACAAAATTTCAAACGACTGATACTCCGGTTTAATTAATCAAACCCCATAGTGGTCAGTTGATTTGATACCGAATTTCCAAGTCGTTAGAATAATAAATGAAGAACGGATTTTGTGTATTTATTGGGTGTTTTATTTACTTACGCGACCCAAAATCTTGGTTTGTGTATTCGTAACATCGAATTAAGCGCCTCATTCAGTATAAATTCACAATTATGTGCATTTATCCTGACAAGTGACTGTATGTTGCTTGCTCCAACTCCCTTTGAAAAGGCATTAGGAGCGTTTTCTAAACTTTCAAAGCTGTTGCATGGTTTAACCTAGAACCGACTTGCATTCTGAGTAATTTACAACGCTTACCCTTAGTATAACATATTCACTTTTATTTGTTATAAAACACAGCTATTGAAACTACCACAAACACAAAATAACACTTCAACCGACCGGTCACTTTCCTTCCACGAATTTATACAGAAAAACGGATGCACATTTCAAGTTTGACGCAACTATGATTTATCCGCAACGTTTCCCACTCCCATGTGACAACGCATTTATTAAGAATCTTCCATTCCATATTCCATAGGAACATAGCTCGTTTAGTTTATAAACAATAATCGGCAAGCACACACTTTGATCCAACGAATAAACTTTGCCCGTAATCGCACCCGCACTGGTCCTATGGCCATCACATGAATTAACGTTCCTGTATGATACTTTATTCGGAAAGCATTATATCAATTGGTTATTCACTCATTTTGTCCCGAAAACAGAAACTTATGTGAAAGTCAATTCAACTGACAATCCCTGTTTCATTCCTATTATGGCAGTTTGACGTAAAATTTCGTTCGGAAATTCATAACCCTTTTCTAACCGCAGTAATCATATTAAACTGAACCCTCAGCATTATTGATTCACAAATGCGGTCATTGATCATCTATTTGAAAAGATAGCCCTCGGCAATTTTTTTAGTTGTTGCTATAAACACAAGTGACAAATCTGTCGTAAGATTAAATTATAAAACTGCATCTTCCTGCCATCTATCGTCAAATAGAGTAAGTTTCCCATTATCTTATGGATTCAAAGTTATTGCCCATCTGTGACCGCTCCCGCCATCTATCGTTGAGTTGAGTATTTCTGAGCATACATTGCTGATATATTTAGTTTCCTCATATCTACTGATGAGTAGCGAAGATAACTAGTGATGTTAGTCTTCTGACATTCCCATTTGTCGTTAGATGGCGTCCATAAGGATATACGATCATATTTATTTATTTTTTGTAATAACAAACTTCATGCTGTCCAAAGCTAATATTTATGTCTTTTATCAGTGATCATTTTAAATAGATACTCGATTTATGTTCTTAAGACCATTAGTAAATGGAACCCACTCATCGCTAATTGTATCTCATTTCTTACCCACGGCGCCATCTATCGTTGAATAGTGAAAATAATTAGTGACAGATGATCTCACAATGTAATCAATCTTGACAATATACGATTCTATCAAAGTTTTAGTTGCAATAAAATATTTCAAGAAAATATCATCTATGTACTCTGGGCTATGTTATTGTTAGTAGGTTAGTAACAACTTTGCAATAACACTTTAAACCCAAACGACGCGTCACTTTTACCCAACAGCCAACTCTGAACATAGATGTCGTCATACGATGTCCCTCAACCACTCATTATTTATTAATGTTTTATGTAACTAACGAAAATTAAAATTGTAATTGTTAAATAACGTAGAAATATAATTCTACAAAATTTAATTTACTGGAGTGGAGTCACGCGAATATGGTCTATGAAACGTTTTTCAGTTTAGCGTGGCTTCGCTTCATTGTCAACTGTCAGTTGTGCGTCTTCCCGTATCACCCGTATGAGTTGTTTTTGTAAACGATTTAATTCGTTTCATAGTTAATTTATATTCTCACTGACTCTAGCAAAGGCCCCAGATGATGCCACGTCTCTCTTATAATAATAATAATGGATCTAATGCAAAATCATCAAACCAGATGAATTATTCAAAACAACACTCCAGCTCTCGCTACAAGAAGCCGCCACTTGTTACATACACGGATGTTTTATTCAAGGTATGTACCATTTCTGAATGTCCTATCATTTCGCTTTATCGTCAAATTTTCCATCTCGCCTAGACTTACTGTCTTTGTTTGAGGCTATGCAATAAGTATTTCAACGTTACAAAGTGTCATGGAACTCGGCAATATTTCGGCAAACAATAGCACATCAGTGTTATTTGTGATCATTTGAAGATGGCCGAACAGGATCTCGCTACCATCTAGTTTAGAGCCATATAGTACTTGACTACTCTTCGCGAAATAGTTAAACACAACCCGTTTCAATCTGTTCTTTAAAATAACTAACCGTTCCTTGCTGCGCCATTGTTATTTTCATAATTTCTTGTCATGTTTCTAGGAATACAGGAGCGTACCCTCAATCGATGGTCTAACAATGCAACAAGTGATTTCAATCATGAATGCCATAGGAGTCCGTTACAACATCAGCGATCCCAGTGAAACTAATATGTTCATAACATAGGAACAATCTTAAATTGTAAGTACATATAATTGACCTATAAATGTTTATATCTCTCAAACCATTTTATAATTTCATCCCAATTTCAGCGTGAGTAATTTGTTATTAAGATATATTCCCATTTCACTCTTTTTACAAAATTATGCCTTGTATCAACTGTCAAAATAACTATATATGATTATATGAATATTTGCGTTATTCCCACTTAACATAACCCTTCTATCTAACTTTACAGCGGTTTGAAAACAAATGAAGGCTGCTACTCTTCACAACAAGTCTGGCTTGTC
Organism: Epinotia ramella; assembly: GCA_947578815.1. Lineage (NCBI taxonomy): Eukaryota > Metazoa > Arthropoda > Insecta > Lepidoptera > Tortricidae > Epinotia > Epinotia ramella. Next base: position 7,767,319 of record OX388211.1, on the reverse strand, counting down.
GGACCATTCATCCAACATTTCAATCTTCCTAGCGTGATGGTAAAAAGGTAATTATATGTATTATTTCTTCATATCACTGATGTATTTCAATAATTCTGTGTGCTCTTAGTAATATGATCAAAAACCTGCGTACGCTCTGCGCTCTCTTCATAGTATTGACAAAATGTATGTGCTAACAAGGAAATTTGTAAATCCATGGCCATATGTTTACCAAACCAGGATATCACTGTTCTGTAAGCGAATCAAGGCTTGGAAAAAAATATGTTCTCATTATTAAATATCAATAGTTGACACAAATTCCACAATTTAAACCCAAATCAAGATATTTCCTCACGCCCCCGTACCATGTTATTTTCTTTAATATATACTTAATATTTAAGGAACATAATTAAAGCTTAGAATGACCCCAGTAGTAATGCGACAACTAAACGCTCTCCCATATCTTAACAACGTTTGAAGCGACACTGGAAAAACCCAACGGTTCCTGTGCTCTGTGAATAATTTTCGTGAAAGCTTATTCTATTATACGGAGAGTAATATTTATTTTTATGTTTCCAGGGACGCCTACAAGCTGCCCTCCCGAAACTGCATGTGAAAACTGCCCTACTAGCGTGCTGAACCGGCATCTGAACAAACATTTCGAGTGCCTACCAGGCGGGCTCTCGGTTGCGAACATGTTAAACCCTTATTATCAGAACATCCAATCTTATGAAACACTTCGAGCTGAAATCTGGGAAACCTCACTTGTTAAATCTGCATAGATAAATAAAGATTATCTCTTCCTTTTCTGCTTTTCGTGATCTTAGCATTTCCACATCATTTTGTATCGCGTTTGCGTGTAATAACGGTACTAATACCCTATAATATATTCCTTGAATACCTATAAACCATAACGGGGCGTTCATTCGCACTTCTACTAAGTTACTAATACCCATTATATAGTTAATTTTATACTAGCGACCCGCCCCGGCACCGCACGGACGCCATATTACACATACAAACCAGTGGAAAGCGACCCTGCCCTATACTATGTAGTGATATTTCAAATAAGCTTCCTTAATTGTATAAGATAATGGATATGTATGTTGATAAATGTAATGTATGTTGGTTGTATGCTGTTTTATATATAAAGTATGAACCAGAAAATTAATGTCTATGCTATGCACGTCGTGTGACTTTTGTATGATAATATGATATACTGGGCCATGGACTTTCCATACCTCCTTGTAACCAGACGATATAGTGCTTCGCATATACAAGCGTATTCATTATTTTATTTCCTCCCTCGCTAGCATGTAGCTTTACTCAAAACAACGTGTCGTACGTTCAATGACGTCATAGATTCTATTAATTGCGACTTAGCTACCAACTTGACCCATAGGTGTATGTCGCAGCTTTGTAAGTATCAAACAATCTTCAAGAACCAACCAGAATAATATTTTAATCCGATTCGCGATTCAATATTTTCCTAGTGTGTTACCAAAAATGTCGCTACATCCGTATTAATTAAATAATTCTCTCACGTTAATTCATCAAACTAAATTCAATATAATCTATTGTATCCACGTATTATTTAAGTCCTGAGCTATAACCACGATCTTTGAAAGTCGAAACCCGGGTATTCCTATCTCTATTGCTCACGATATTGAGTGACAGGGACGCATGTATTCAAGCCTCGATTCTTGGTAGCGCTGCTGTTGTTACTAAACAGTGTTCCCACAGTCGAGCAACCCGTACTGCAAGCTATCCTTCCGCCCTATCAACTCGTTATGCCGGAAAGAGGAGAATATTTTGATTTCTATGTCTAATTACAACACATTGCTGCGACAAGTTGTCAGGCGTGTAAGACCGTTTTATGTCTGTGGCCCTTGCTTTTAAGGCCTTCTACACTTAGCGTTTTGGTATAGCAACAAATTGACGTGATTAATTGCCTTTATCTATGAAATCTCGAGCTAAGCTAATCGTTCTGTCTTTGTATTTTCGTATATATTATCTTTATATCAAAACCATAAAATAATGCTAGAGAAAGTTTTGCGTTGCATAAATTTAATAATTATTATAAGACACTATTTCCGCAGATATTTTCTATGGAGACAACTATAAGAGTTTTAAAATGCAATAACACCTCGTGTTTAGTGGAAGCCAATAATGCAAACCCCAACAAACGCACACTCCGACATTCCTCGTACAGTATGGCTGCAGATTATCGGGCCGTACATTACCTAGGCCGATTATCATGGCTGTATATTAACTGGCACCTGTTTGGCTATAATCTGTGGATTTATTTTTTTCTCCTTGCCTCCTAAGGCTCCTCGTGTAACCTCGTGTTGTATTTTCCCGTGATTTGGCTATTAGCCTCCATTGATTTTTCTCCTAAATTCTTTAAGTTGAAAACACAGTGAACGGACGTTGTGAGTTTTGAGTTATCTTTCGTGGCCTTTTTACGTACATGCATTACTAAGTATTTGTATGCGCCTGCGCCATTTCCTACACGGAATTATCTACAGTTGCCGGCCTACAACTTGCAACTCTGGTAAGTAAAAATTTTACTCTTATCTACATTAATATAAAGATGAAAGATTCGATTGCCCGTTTGTCTGCATTGAATAGGCCCCGAAGCCACAGGACCGATTCGAAAACCCTTCCGCCATTAGAAGCCCACTACTCCCGACGAACACAGGTCACTTTCCACCGCGGATATATAACAATAGGACAACGGGTAATTAGAATTATTCGTGCGTTACTAACCGTGCGAAAACGGGCCGGGCAGCCAGCTATGCATTCCCTACGTTTTTGTCATGGTATCTATTATAACTAAATTGTCGTTCTTGAACATACTCTTTCTTAGAGCTCAGAAAGTTCTTGCGAGGAAGTGAGGCTATACAAATTTCAAGGTTTTCCTAACTACTACGTACAATATAGTGTACATAAACCCCTTTGAAACTTTATTACCTTACCCTTATGGACAACTAGTAAAAATTATTCTTATTAATGGTTTTCGTTTCAGGCACAAGAAGTACTAAGAAATAACCAGCTAAGACTATCATTCCAAAAGAAAGGATTGTTTGAGGTTGTTCTATCATTGAAAATTCTCAACAATTAGAATAAAATTAGTGTGCATACATCACTGCAGAGATGAGGTCACCTGAGCCTCCACTAGTTCACTGACATCTCAAGGTACACTTCAAAAGAATTTAATATACTAGTCACATCTAAGCTTTAAGGTGCTCCTAACTTTTGAATAACTAGGTTTTGTTTCTACTCACTAGTAGAAATCATCACTATGAACATTCGCCCCTAATAAATAAGAATTCATAAATATTGCCGGAGTCCCTACTAAATTCCTAATTATTTCAAAATGCAATTCCTCTCAGATGTACTAAACACTGCTCCTTTCCCCTAGGCATATTAATAATAATAGCATATAAGTAAGCCCTGCACAAGACCTAGATTTTATATTACAAGCTTTTATCTACTTTCACCTGTTTGTCGTTTGTCTGCAATCTTGCAAGTCAAATCTGATCCACCTCCCGGACTCCGATTGAGCTGAAATTTTGCACGAATATGCAAATCGCGTGACAATGCAATATTATGATGGTTTGGAGCCGATCTGATGATGGAGCTAGAAGGTGGCCATAGGGACTCCGTAATAAAACCACTTAACCCCATCGAGTCTGGGCTCGCCGGAATCGCCCCAACGAGCAGGTGATGATGGCACCCAGAAAAAAAGTGCAGTTGGCAACAAAAGCCTGCACCAAAATAAAAATTTTGACAGTAACTTGTTTATAAGACTTAATTTCTAATTTTATGAACTATATCACACTAAAACTATTATTTTTGTTTCTAGAAAACTTGTATACGCCCCCACACATCTATAATTTAAATTATTTGTACTTTGACGCCCCCCAGAGTCAATGAATTTATATTTTTTTATATATTAAGGTCCGCCTCAATTTATAATTTTACTGATATCATGTGATATATACAAATAATCATCATAATCACCCCCCGAAAAACCCCCACCGCCGGACACAGTCTCCCCCAATGAGTGCCACACCGAAACACAGCCTTAGTTGCCTGAAATAAATGTTTTATTATTTTATTATTATTATTACTGACCCAGTGCGGGTTGGGGACCTCACACTCATCGTTGAATCTCCCCGCGGACGCATGCTGACCTCTTTGCGATGCTTGTCCCCTACCAAAAAGCCCACGCCGAACATCAAATGACATCCCGTACACATGCTCCGAAAATCTCACCGGCACGACCCCACGACCGCCGCTCGACAGCCGCACGCCCGAAACGCTTGGTTGCCACCCCTTAATTAACTTCTTCTGATTTCCAGATTATATGTGTAGACCAAATTGAAACAATCAACTACTGATCAATCAATAAAACGTGGAAGCTTCGCGATCTTGTGTTCTACTTATGCTTAATCGTGAGTATATTTGACATATTTTTTTTTTTTAAATCCTGATTATACTCCTTTGCGTTTTCGACCTCCGACGCAAACAGAGGGTGCTATAAATTTAAAGTGTCTGTCCGTGCATCTGTCCATGGCACCGCAGCTCCCAAACGGATGAAGTGACCTTCGTTTAGCTTTTTTTTCTGTCATAGTTAATTTTATCCCAAGTGTTCTTAGCCATGTTTCATGAAAATCGGTTCAGCCGTCCTTGAGATATTGTACCTTGAAATGAACAACTTTTTTAAGTTGTAATTCTATTCATATTTGTTCTACAGCTCTCTTTCTTTGTTCAAATGCCTATTTATTTTTATCTTATCTTATTTTTATTGGCATACTTGATCACTACGAAGTCCTACCAATGCAATGTTTCCTGCTTCGCTTGTTACAAACTTTTATTTAGCCTGCACCGTTCGTAGGTATGTATGTAAGTACGTTGGGCATCAACTCACGCTATCCATCCGTTAGTCACCATCCGTTATTCAACTGAGTCGAGATTCTTTTTTTTTTTTTTTTTTTTTTTGAAAGACATTGTCTGAATTGCAACTTGACACGAGGACATCATCCAGCCGCTCTGACGACGGAGACAAAGAATAGCCATGAGAATCCAGCATCCCGCCGACTCAAACCCCACCGAGATGGCAATACACAAGAACAGTACAGTAGGCAACAAAAGCCTGCACCGACTATGAATCCTTGGACGGAACTATTTTTCATATTGTTTATTCCCGGCTTGTCCAGGTTTTTCCGGTGGTGAGGGGCCTGTTGTTTTCCTCTCCGGTCGTGGTGAGGAGATTACCTTCTGCTCACGTCTTCGTGGTCCACCCTCTCGCGGTCTCTTTTACCAAAGTAATCGATTACAATATATTATATATATAAAAAAATTTTTTTTTTTTTTTTTGAAAAAGCCCCTACCGAGCCGGGTAAAATAAGGATAGATTTGCTAATTCTCAAAACGGTTTTTGTTACCTTTTCAATGTTTGCTAGAAATTATGACCGAGAATCGCAAATGAATTCTTATTCTGGATGGGGTCTGGCTTATTATTTATTTATATTCTTTTTTTTTCTTTCAAAGGAACCACACAAATGTTGCAACAAAACTATTCTTATCAACAATTTGTTATTCGACAATTGACCTTAGCCTATAACATCAGTTAACTTTTCATACTGGTTTATACTAGCTTCTACTAGTTTTCCGAACCATCTAGATCCACATATTGCATTGCGGAAACATTTCCCTCCGGCCGCCTCCAATTTGAATATTGCGTTTTCTTTTCCCCAGCTTTTGATGGGCCTGCATTATTTTTGGTGTTGGTCCGAGGCTCTTGCTTGTTTACCTCGTCCATAGAACGTAAAAGCTCCGCTGCTTCTAGAATTGTTGATGGCTTTGAAGTGACAAAAGCTTGCTGAATATATCGCGGGTAGTGCCTCATAATGTCGGATATTAGTTGTTGTTCCGGCATAACGTAATTAAGCATCTTCGCTTGTCCCACTATTTGAATGAAATAATTGTGCATGGAGGGTTCTTTAGTCTTTTCCCAAATGCCATGCACTATGTTTCTTCTTAATTCATTCTGTTCATAATCCCCCCAGTGAAACTTCAAAAAGTCGGTCCTAAAATCGGCGACGCTAGTCCAGCGATTTTTGTAGATTCTAGCCCAGTCCCTTGCAGTGCCCTCGAGGCATTCTATGATTGTTTCTAGCTCGTGTCCGGCTGCGTCCACTTTTCGTAGATATGCATCTAAATCTTCTAGAAATGTGACAGGATGCATGGCTACTTTCCCAAATTTGGGACGTTCATGGTTCACTTGTCTAATATTGTAAATAACATTTCGTTTTTCCTCTGGGGCTAAGCTTCGTTCTGCCGGTATTGCGGGCGCGCCCCCAGCTTCATCGGATTCCATAGGAATTACTGGATTTTCGTCCACGGTGGAACATATGGCAGTGTGCAACTCTTCCCTTAGTTGCCCTAAGCCTTCCGTCACTTTTCGCTCCGTCCGCTTCAGCATATAACGAAATAGCCCCTGTGCCGGTCTAGCCTTTTTAGCGATTATTTTTCGCAGCCGTCGTCTAGCCGGTCTTATAATAGCTTCTCTCGTTACCGGTGTTACATTCTCGCGTAATTTTACAGGGGTAGTCTGCACGGTCCTACGAGTCGCTTCTCGCAGTTTTGCAGTCATGGTTTTGTTTCTGACAGGTCTACTCATCCTTTTGGCGCCTAAAATCGAATTCATACTGTCATAAAGTCTAAAATACACCTACTGATTCCCATAGTACCATGTTTTATACATTATCGCCCCGCTGATTTTATGTTATTATATTTTAAAGATTATACTCAAAACATGTGTTATATCTGTAAAATAGTAATGATGTTTATTTATTTTTATTTTCAGATGGAGTCCTAAACCTGACCTCGCGGAGTCCCTAGCTGATGGTTAAAAGAAAATAATGAAGAGTCCAACCCCTATCAAGCTCACCTCCAACTTCAGGGCAACAAACTGTAGCCCTCCTGGAGGACCTGGAGAGCTACTGAAAATCCTGGTCACGGCACCAAACTGTAACAGTTTCCCCTCTCAAACGACGCACGCAAAACGAAAAGACCTAACACGCTGAAGAAACTCCTCGTCGAAGCTCGAGAACGCTGAATAATTTTAATAAACTCTAACGTAATGTAAAACCCTAGACTTCACTGTAATTCGCACTCTCTATTTTCCTACTTATTAAACCTTCTTTCGTTGTGTGCTTTCATTACAAATACCTGAAGATATGGCCAAATTTGTGAACGCTAGTGGTAGAACCCTGAAGTGTTGTGAACCGTAACAACCCTAGGTACTTTTATGAAAGCTTGACAGGTTTTGGACTCCGCATTCTTAATACAACTAAAGCTAGTCTATCTGTATATAAATAAGCCTATCTATACACTAATTTCCACTGCTATTTTCCTATTTCTTGATATAACAAATTCCTAAAACTTGTTATTATAATTTATTCTTTATTCACTGTAAGTTACATATGATTATAAATATATTTTGTTTTTGGTAGAAGGTCTCCTACCCCCTATTATATGTCCGGTTGAACAAGGAGTAGCTCTTATCAAGATCAAGATTATTTATTTAAACCTATAATGAGATAAAAGACTGCCCTATACTTGTATTTTGGAACAAAGTTCTATCGACGGGTCGTGCGGTAATCTTTTACTCGCACTTGCTACTCTCTTGTTTGGAATGGAGTCTGGACATCCTATACACGTTACTTACCTAGCTATCCTATGGGTTTATGACCCAGAGAGTGAATCTACCAGCGTCTCAAACCTAGCGGTCAGTTTCGAGAAGAAACGCCGAAATAAACTCGTCTGACCTCTTTTAGTATTATTAAATGTTTGTGTTGATAGCTTTTATGGCCCATAACCTAAGACCATTCTATACCGACATCCATGGTGAGTAATGCCGAGGTAAACCGTTCATTACATGTGAAATATTCTACCTAAACCGTACCTTAAATGAAGAGTATCCACTCATGATAATAAATACCGTGAATGAAGAGTATCCATTCATGATAATAAGATATTGATAAGGATTTGATGAACTGCTCAGCCTGTCATCAAATCCAGAATTATTTCATCTTTCTGAAACAATCCTGATATCTCAATGTCACGAATAGCATTATAACCTTTTGATGATTTTTAATAATTGTCACACCTTCATAATATTTTACATGTAATCCACGGCAACCCAACACCACTTGCCCACGCTACTCAAATGTCACATCAGTTACTCATATTAATAATTTAAACCTTCATTAAATCTTATTGGAATAGTGATTCTACCTTTAGTGGTCCAAGCAAACCCTTGGAATATCTTAAATTAGATATAGTTTTGAAGCCCTAACACCCCATAACGCGTGAGTCTACTTCTACGTCTACCCCACAGTCCCTATTCTGCTTACTTCTAGAACCATACCTTAGTTCAGAAGCAAGAATGTATCCCTAGTTAAACTGTAAGTAGTTCAGTCGGCGAAACTGAGATAGCAACCCTAGCAGCCTGTGTATTTGCCTCCCCCCGCTGTGCTCGACAGAGCTAGAGGGATACAGCGAGTAAGGCGCCCTAGCTGGGAATATTACTTGTATATTTACATATATTTAATGCTGAACGACCCCTCAGGCATCCGATCGATTTCAACGAGCGGAGTATCCTCCTGTGCTTATCACATGAATGACCAAGCCTCGTCTACGTCGTCAGCTGTTCTGAGAGACGTGAGGGCCCCGATTAAGGGGTTTCGTCTCCTATGTCGGTAAAAAGGTAGACGCCAGACCACACCTCAAGTCTGGTTGCAAGGACACGGACTCAGTCCCATTTGGCACCGTTAGGCGGGACTGACTTCGCAGATATACTGATTCTTGGCAGTGTTCCGGCTGATTAGGTAGTGAGAATTAACCCCAACTAAGTTTCGAAAGCAATCACTCAAATATATCCAATCCCAGAGAGTACTCGGGCACATTAGCTATATTTGATTAACCATATGAACCTCCGGACTTGTTCCGTTACGGTAAATAACAGTTTCGACTGAGTTCCGAAACTACTTGTCAAACATGCCCAATTCCTGGCGAATAAGACATGTTTGATTTAGCCATATAAACCCCACAGAATATTTCCGATAAGGTAAACATAGCTTAGGCCCTAATACCCCTTTAAATATTTTATTATACAAATGACTATAAAATTAAGAAAAGCAAATGACTCATAATTACGGAGAGAGCTTCCCCATAACGACGAGCCATTCACCACAATAAAGGTAACACGCACCAATAATTTCCTAGCCCACAACCAGAGACACTGCCAGTCCGAACGATGTGAATTGAATGATCCGGTTCCAGTCCGGCAAGCCCTTTTATACTCTTCACGAGGGTTACGAGGGTCACGAGGGTCACGAGGGTCAGTAGGGTCAGTAGTACGAGGGTCACGAGGGTCACGAGGGTCAGTAGGGTCACGAGGATCAGTGGCACGAGCTTCACGAGGGTCACGAGGGTCAGTAGGGTCAGTAGTACGAGGGTCACGAGGGTCAGTAGCACGAGCGTCACGAGGGTCAGTAGGGTCACGAGGGTCATTAGCACGAGGGTCACGAGGGTCAGTAGGGTCACGAGGATCAGTAGCACGAGGGTCACGAGGGTCAGTAGGGTCACGAGGGTCAGTAGCACGAGGGTCACGAGGGTCAGTAGCACGAGAGTTGCGAGGGTCAATTGGGTTACGAGGGTCAGTAGGGTCTCGAGGGTCAGTAGGGTCACGAGGGTCAGTAGCACGAGGGTCACGAGGGTCAATAGGGTCACGAGGGTCAGTAGCACGAGGGTCACGAGGGTCAATAGGGTCACGAGGGTCCGTAGCACGAGGGTCACGAGGGTCAGTAGGGTCACGAGGGTCAGTAGGGTCACGAGGGTCAGTAGCACGAGGGTCACGAGGGTCAATAGGGTCACGAGGGTCAGTAGCACGAGGGTCACGAGGGTCAATAGGGTCACGAGGGTCCGTAGCACGAGGGTCACGAGGGTCAATAGGGTTATGAGGGTCAGTAGGGTCTCGAGGGTCAGTAGGGTCACGAGGGTCAGTAGCACGAGGGTCACGAGGGTCAGTAGGGTCACGAGGGTCCGTAGCACGAGGGTCACGAGGGTCAATAGGGTCACGAGGGTCGGTAGGGTCAAGAGGGTCACGAGGGTCGGTAGGGTCATGAGGGTCAGTAGGGTCACGAGGGTCAGTAGGGTCACGAGGGTCAGTAGGGTCACGAGTGTCAGTTCACGGGAAATGCGTGAGTTAAAACGTTGGTTGTATCATGAATCTCTTCAACTCTCCTTAATCTTTTAGCAATAAGTTGATTTAGCTTCTAATGCTCTAGCTATTAAGATTGAAATTCGTATTTCACCCTACGCTTCCAGCCATGACGGACTGTCGTAGTATAAACATTATTTGGGTATCTATATTTTAAATTATTCATACAATGTTCATAATTAAAATAAGCTTCCAATACTGATTGTTCACACTGTTGAATGCTAGCTTCGTTGATTTTCTTCTCCCCTTTAATTATTACGTCAATTTCCCAAACTGAAAGGTATGAAGCAATAGTTTGGCTTCCCCTCTCTTTCTATATCAATAATTGTATAATAAATATTCAGAAATCCGCTAGCGAGCATGCCCATTCTGTTTCACACATTTCACGACAATCAAAGATAAAATTCGCAAAAAATGTCAGTGTTGTGAAATTAAATCCGATAAACAACTAGCATAAACTGTAACATCGTTAAACCTTTCAATTTTACCCAATATCCTTTCAGATTTACATAATCTAACCTTACTGGCTCCATCCTTTATAGAGCCCATTAAAAGATAATCAAAATTATCGGCCATTCCGAAAAGGTCACGAAGGTATTTTTTGCTGTACGCTAACGCGGGCGTCCGACCGTGGGATCCATTTTACACGCGATTAGAAATTAAAAGGATGGACATAAAGATACCTGATATAGCCTCTTTAAAAATATCCAGGTGGATTAAATCTCGTAAAATTCCCTGGTTTAATAGCTGTACAGCGTGTTTACAGCTTGTTCGTGTATACCGTATGTAATTTTTTTTTTCATAGACCGATAGGTGGGGACCAAATAGAGTTTGGCGTAAGGGTAGACCCAGACGGAGATGGTGGGATGACCGGTTACCTATCTGAAACACTAAACTTTTTGTCCTTATTTCACTTTGGCATTAACTATTCGACAAACTTCGTTTCACTTTTTTTTCGTTTATGGTTTCGCTTTTCTAATTGTTTGTGGAAAAATTGGCTGCGAAACAAAAGTTGTAACAAGCCAAAGCTCAAATAACTGTAGCGGTAAAAGTTTTTCGGACAACTGAAACATTTGGATAACATTAAATGGTAAATGAAGAAAGTAATAAATTGTATATTCGGATAAATCATAAAAATACGAAAATGACTAAGTTTTAGTGTGCCTGTTTTGGAGCCCTTATCACCTATCTACCTCTTTTTATTCATCATTGGGATAACCTCGACGCTTTTCGGGAGGACAGGTCTAGTTAAGCAGTCGATAGAGATACGTGGAAAAAGACAGGGAGGCCCAGCAGTGGGACAGTACGGGCTGGAAATAATGAAAGTAACGAAAATTCCGTTGGCTTTAAATATTCCAAGCGACTCATGCGCATGTCCGGAATATATAGCGTTCATTAGCGCACAAACATTTGACCAATAACCCGCGCAGACGTAAACTTCCGTCATTGCCGGCGACGCTCGAGCGGTCTTCATGTTTCCCAAATTTTCGATTTTATTGATCAACATTAAGAACGCGGAATTCGGGGAATTGATTGGTCGTGTAGACTATTTTTAATCTTGTTTTATGCTTGTAACTTATAAAAGTTTTACAGGTTTTAGAATCAGTGACAGCTTAATTGAAAAAGTTGCATGTACACTATTATTTTTAATACGAATCCAATTTGACTATCAGTAAATACCTACGGGCCTTAAAACATTGTCAAATCTGCGCAGTCACCAGTATTTGTGGTACCTAAATATTTAACACGCGGATGCATCTGTGTGACTTTGGTTCTGAAACTTGATTATTTAGATACGAAAATTTGTATCACAATATTCTGAGGCTGCTTTAAAGTTGCGAATATTAGATAGGTTCTAATTCTACATGAATATCTATTATCATCTACTCGTACCTAATAAATATACGACTGCCAACTTGATAAACGCGTTTATCATTTGTTATTCTGGTATATTCGGAGAAAATCTAAAAAGTTTTGTGCAAACGCTTGAAACCGAATTCTCTTAACAAATCAAATTCTATATCAGTGGACAGCAACAGAAAAGTTTAAGCCAAATGGAGTTCCCAGTATTGAGCCAAATAGTCTGTTAGTTTTGTAAACAAGTCAACTAGGAAAAGTATACCCACGGCTACGTTTCAATTCCAGCTTTGTTAGCCTTTCCATTACAGATTCTGAGAACTAGGGACACGCCAAAAAATTTATTCTGCTTCGCAATCAAATATCTATTTCATCACACTTGCTCGTCCATGGCGTTATTACTTGCGAGCGTACAGAGCAGTTATAGCCGTTTTACCTCCCACGGGCTGTTAAGTTTAGTTTTACATAATGTGTTTTATTTTAATCTTACAATACTCAGTATTGTACAGGATAAAAGGTGCAAAGTCTGTTTTCAGGTCACAAGAGATAACCGTAATGATATTCCGATTTCCTTTTTAAAATATATCTTCTGCGTTCTTATTTTATTTGATCTTATTGGTTGATTATTGGGAAGAACAGATTATTTTTTTCTTTTTTTAATTATTATTTCAGTTACATGAAATGCGGCTTAGGTATAGTAATAATATATAATGCTTGCTTATTGCAGCCCATTTTGCACGTCGCTGAGGATTTCTTGGAAATCTTAAAATGAAAACCATAATTATGTAGGTAAGTAACGACATCATCAAAAAGTATCTAATACCGACTCCTTAGATTTATGTTCCGCGACTTTGTCATTTGAACTAACAAAATTAATTATTTAAAACACGTTTAAAACTATTAAATTACAATGAGTTTACACAAATTTCGTTACGTTATGAAAAGAACCTACTTAAAGAAATAAATCCCATCTTTTTTTCTTGTTTTTTTGTAGGTATTTACGCAGTTTTTGACTGAATATTTAGACATAACTGACAACCAACAAGTCTCACGGTCGAAACCAGACTAAACGCGAAAGAGCATCGGCCGGCTCTTTTCAAAGAAGTTCAATCATGTATTTTGTATTTGAAATACATTATTTGAAATACTGTATTTTGTATTTTATATTTCAAATACCTGTCACCAAAGTAGTTTGTAGTTTGTATTTAAAATACATTTTTACATGTTTTTTGTAATTTGCATTTCAATTACAATGAAGCCAGTATTTTGCTCAACCCTGCGGGTTGGGGATTTCACATACACCTTTGAATTTCTCCGTGGATGTATGTTTTTCCTTCACTAAAAAGCTAACGGTAAATATCAAATGATATCACGTACATAAGTTCCGAAAAACTCATTGGATTTCTATTTTACATTCGACGTGTCTAAAATTTTGTATCTATCACCATTTTTACTCATATGGCGCAAACCAGGAATGTTAACATGTGTATCTGTTGAATTTTAGCTCCCAAACGGATAAACAAACTTAAATGTAGTCTTGTCTGTCGAAATGGTTCTCAGCTATGTTTGTAATGTCGGGGGTGTTTATAATTTTTATAAATGTTGCTATAGCTTTTGTCTTTTTCTTTTTCAGCTCTAGGTAGATTATATTTAGTATAGTTGTGTTTCTTTGGTATCAAGTGCGATATTTCTTTGAAAGACAGTCATGATAAATATTTTATTCCCAGTATCTGTTTACTTGTAACAAAGAAACAGTAACGGCAATATCATGGCAGTAAAAGAAAAATAAGGAGGTAATAAATAAATGCGGACAAGGTCACCCCAAGGGTCGCTGACGACGGGAGATAACATGCATTAAGAAGAAGTTGACGATATAAAGTAGATAGACAAAGGGGCATTAATAAGTGTGAACAAAAAAGAAACAAGCATATAAAGTTAATAAAAGGTAGCTTATGTCACCCGGAACATACATTTGAATCGATTGACACCTGGTTTATCAAAATAGGTGTAAGATGGTACTGATTGCTAAAATAATATTCCTTCCTTTCGGCTCTGCCGAAGTCGGGCAAAAAAGGCAATACAGAATAAATAACTGATCTCATGTGAAGAATAATGAATAATAAATCACACTACTTACTACTTTAAAATATAACAAGATATAAATATTATGTTTTATATACTATCATTTTCAAAAATTAAAGCTAAATAATAAAATAATTGTAAAAAATCGGTAAAATTCTTCAAGTCAAAAGAGTTCAGTAGGTAGTTCATCTTGGTAAATATTCATTAACACGGTTAATTTAATCCAATTACTCTCTAAATTACAATATATACATTAACGATACCTACCGTACCGTAAACCGTATTGTTTAGAACAATTACCGATTCAGAAGCTTACGTGAGATTATTGGATTAGTGATACAGTTTGTAATACCTCGTTGATACGCGTCGGTTAGACCAAACACACTTTAACCAATTTCCTCAGGGAATAAAATGGGTCTTAGATATATTTACGATTCTGAGGTCATCTGTTTATATATTATACCCATATATCATCATGATCATATCAGCCTAAAGATATCCGTCTGTTATTTATTAAGACATTGGTTAAGCATAAGCACCTATTGATCGGACCTAATAATACGAAATATTGGCACTCAAAATAGTATTTAAATAATTGAACAAACCATTTACAGAGGGGGGGGGGGGGGGTGCAGACAATATGTTAAATGTGCCATTGTAGATTATGCATTTTATCACAAGTATTTAAATAAACAAACTGTGACATATCATCATAAGAGGTTTTGTACCAAAAGTGAAGAGGTCAGTACGAGAATAACTCATGTATGTAACTAAGCCTCAAATTCAAGTAAAAAATATCCTTAATGGTTACCCTTATTGCAAGCAGTTATACCTGTTAGTTATGCCTTCAGGGGGACCTAGACAAGGTTACAATCGACAAGCGCTAACGCCAATAGAAAACTAATAAAATGTATGGGAATGACAGATGTTAACGAAAAGTGTTTTGTCGGCATCTGTCATTCCCCTACAATTTATTATTTTCTATTGGCGTTAGCGCTTGTCGATTGTAACCTTGTCTACGGCCCCTGGTTGTATTTAGATATTATGTGATATTTTGAATTCTCAACATTAAGTAGTTTACTCAATCCCTAGCGTTCAAAACCTGCCGGACCTATAATGTATGGTCATGAAAAAAAAGGACGTTTATTATGAACCAAATAGCGTATACCATAAGATACCAAGGGCTATAAAACTGATTAAATTAGGTAGTGAAAAACTGGGGTTTCTTCAAGGATTTTATACATGATTTTCGGAAACAAGTCATAGCCAGTTAGCCAGTCACCCGACCCTCACGGCCATGTGTAGCCACGTACTCGTTTTTAACGAGTATTTTATGGCCGACTGGAGCCGAGCTGACTAAACGGCTTCTCGTTCCAATGTTCTTGATTACCATTCTAATTTAGAACTAATTTGTACGCGGTTTCGGTGCATTTTACAAAATTTTGCAGACGATTGGGCAACGATATCAATTTGGATGCCCAGTTGACCAGTTGTTTTCGTGGCTAAAACTGATACAATGGTATAAGGATAATACAGCCAGGTTTAAAACCCTTTTAATTATTACCCTGACTATGTTGAGAGAAACCTATTTATTTCATCAAGATTATTCGTAAATAAGGAGACTCGAGTTTCCAAAACCTATTTTGTTTACTCTATCCGACGATTGTATAGGTATTTTTACTCCACATTGGTACAGTTCTGTAGTCACACAGTCCATAACGAAGTTAGCTCTAGGCTAGCGGCACGGACGGATGCACTGAATAATTAGGCTGCCCTTTATTGCGGTTTGTTCTGCGACCACATTTACGTCGGTCTTAACTGGTAGGCAGACCTTGCCTAAATAAATGTTCATTGAATATGGCATACGATTTAGTGTTTATCCTCATTAGATTAGGGCAGGATTTAACCCACGTTTAACCAGTAAACAAATGCTAGACTGGATTTTATGGAATCTTGGATCTATTCCGGTTGTTTGAAAACGTTAGTGTTCAATGGGTTTCTTAAAACCATTTTTGAACTCGGTGCAAGCAACTACGGAACCCTACACTGCGCGTGGCCCGACACGCACTTGGCCGATTTTTTACATTAAGAATGGCAGAAAGTAACTTATTTAAATTAACCTAGATGGAATTCGACCCCGGTAATACATAGAAAATTAACGCAATAAGTAATTAAACATATAAATCAGAAACGAAATGCGAAAAAACGGGAACGCTTTTAACAATCTAAACCTTGGTGGCTCCTAAAAGGCTGTAAATCACGACCAACTAGATCTAGCTACATTAGGGGACTGTCATGCCACATTTATTTCCACAAGAATAGGTGCACAATCCCCGCAAAGCCGGTAATTCGAAATAAAACAATATCCTACGATTTTCATGGGATCTGAATCCGCTGTGACCTACTTCGCGAGGCACCGTGGTTTTCCCCGCTATTACCTTGCAAATTTCATTGAAACTGGCAATCGAATAGTGTAAGAAACAAACGATCCCCGGGAAAATACTTTTAACCTCGTTTTTCTTATTTAACCCACTTTCTTTTCAATATTTCGACGCTGGAATTTCGTTATTCGGTTTTGGTGTTTATGTTCTTTGAATTTTTACTAGAAGGTTTTGGAACTTGTTCAATATCTATAAGTTTGCAGCCAATACGGTTACGTAGCTGGGGATTTATATCTTCACCTACATAATCGTGCATCATGTGAATATAAATGTTACCTATATTTCTGAACGAAATTTAAATTGCTGGATATTTTCAATGTTGTAAGCCGCCGAAATTGTTTTGATACTAAAATTAAACTCCAAATGTCTTAACCCTATTATAACGAGATGATACAAGCCTATACAAAAGCAAATAATACAGAAATGAGCTACCAGCGTTAGGGATGCCACGCCTAATTTGCTTAAGCCTCCACTCGTTCTAACCCTTACGCTCTACTTTATGTAATTGTAAGTGGACCCTTGCATTGTTAGGCTAATGATCCGAGGTTTTAAACTGAACACATGAACACATTAGATTTTAAATGATCTCTCCTTATGTTTGCTTATTTTTCAGTATTTTCCTGTTGTTATTATATTGGACACTGAAAGATTGTTTAATCTGTATCATAAAAACGAAGTGATCAGTAACAAAGCCCACCGAAAACTGCTATTTTCCTAATCAACGAAACGTATTATTAACGTTACATATTACAAAGAAACAACTCGATATCGAACAAAACAGATTTAAATGCGCCAAAGCCTAGGAGGGTAATATTTTCTGCCAGAAAATAATTTCCCTTCACATGAGTAAGCGCCCACTTTGAATTGCACAATATTCCACCAAATGTACGTGACTTGCGACTTCTTTGTCTCCTGTCTGCTTGTTACTTTTACAATGGCTTAAGTGAAAATAAGGTAATAGAATGATTTATAGTGTTTTCTACAGCCTTGCCTGTTAACCTGGAGCAGAATGGTACTGAGATAAATTTCGGCGGCATCTGTTTGCACACAGAATAATTGTTTGCCTGTCTGTTGTGGGAGATTTACAAGTGAATCACTTAACGAATATAACAACATTGTTCTTCAATTATGTGAATACGTATTTCACAAACACAGTATTATATTAATATGATATACACACAATATTAAATACCTAATTCGAAAACGCATCCCGTAATTTAGGCATCTAAGGTAACGTCTGCGATATAAGTTAGCTTTGTAAGCTTATATTAGGGCTCCAAAACGAATCATTTTATATAAAAAAATACATTTCACCTTTACTATATAATGGATATTCCCGATAGACATACACAATATTAGACCATGTTTAATACCCTGGTTCCACACGAGTTAATTTTAATACGCTTGCGGAGGTGCAGCAAGTTTTAGGAAACATGCATTTGGCAAGCGCACCGCCCCACTTCCGCACATGATTTGCGGAACACCACGGAATACCGCGGAATACCGCGGAACACCGCTTCTTCTTCTTATTCGTCGCATCCTCACGACGGAGGGTCGTGACTACACGTACGCTTTGCGCACTAATGCTCTCCAGGCCAATCGGTTTTCGGCCATCCGGATAGACGTCTGCAAGTTCCCTTTACAGATTTCCTTTACTGCGTCGGTCCAACGGGTTGGTGATCTTCCACGGCTTCTTTTTCCTTCCAAGTGTCCCACAACGATGAGTTTTTCTAGGTTACCGGGTTCTCTTGCCACGTGTCCGAAGTACTGGAGTAGTCGTTGCATGCATATAGTGGATAGGCGGAACTTAATTTGCAATTCGGAGAGAATGGACGCATTGATGCGGCGCGCAGTCCAAGGCATAACTATCATTTTCCGTCAGCACCACATCTCGTATGCATCGAAAGTACCTATGTGAGTAAATATGTAATCAGTAAGCTCAAGTCAAAGTACGAGTACAAATACCGCATACCGATCCCGCCCCGCCTACTTAGGAAGTCGCCTTAATAAATCAAATATGACAATGTTATTAACTTATTATGCCGAGTAGTAGCGGCAATTGTTAACCTTCGTCTCTTCGTTTCTCAATTATTAATAGCTATAAATTAAACATAGCATAGTATCTACCTACTTTATTGTTATTAAAACTTTGCCAATCACGAATATTAAGTCACCTACACGACGTAAGGCGCAATATTATAATTTTGGGCTCAAACTTTGCTTCAAAGTTACTAACAAGAATCGTTTATTTAAATTTATAATAGCATTAACACATACAAAGGTTCGAAAACATTTGAAATGTCTCAACTGCACTTAGTACTTCAATAAGTACATTTTAACATATTCAAATCCAGACCTTGAAAACTTAGTCCCATCTCTGGAAATTTTACACTTTGATATTAGTATATATATTTCAGGCAACTAAGGCCCATAGTTACAAATACCTTACAGACTAACATACATACAATATAATATTAAAAAACTAATAATTATTTAGGCGACGAAACAGTGTTGCGTCGTCAAGTCCGGTGTAGAGTTCGGTCGGTTTATGTTCTTGCTTAACTTATTGATGCAATGATTATTATAGTAGATTATACACTAAGGGGATAAAGCACTGTTTTATTTCACGGGAGCGAATTGAATCCCGAACGTAACGAAGGACTCATAATTTAACTCCTGAGCGTAGCGAGGGAGTTATAAGTTAATTCCTGAGCGAAGCGAGGGAATTAAGACTGAGTCCTGAGTGCAGTGAGGGGTTCAACCGCCCAAGACTAAAACAGTCTTATCCCCGAGGTGTATACTCTACTTTTCACACCTTATGCGAGACAAAAAAACAGGCTCAGTAGATAAATATTCAAAATAGACCAGAAGCACTGATTCAGACACAGACTTTACGCCTTTTACAGCTTTCCATTTGTCAAAATCGTTGTAGGCTTTTAGGTATTTTTCCTTTGACTTCTCTGGCAGCAGATTGTTGACAATGCCTATGGCATCTAATTTGATAAACTCAGGAGTCAAAACACTTTCATCACTCGACATTTTCAATATTATTTTTGAAATTAAATCTTCTATAGGCACCTACAAGAACTCGATTTGTTCGTCACGCGTGAACAAATGAAGGCGCGCGACGTTCCAAATTCGAAAGTACAAGCCGTGGTCCTAGATTCGAAATTCGAATTTCGAACACCGCGCTCCTCCGGACCGGGGTTCACACGGAGGCAAACTTCATTTATTTTGCCAAATCAAGTAGGCCATGGCCTAGGACAAATTGTGTTTAGCAAAATTAAACTTTATGCATATAGTAATAAGAATTATGAAAAGTGAAATCATATTATTAACCAGCGGGTTATAATGAAATTCAGTACAACATTATAACCCGGCTAATACCAAGGGATTTAATGTCTTGCATTCGGTAGGGTTTACATGACCTATAATTCGGCATTGTCGAGCATGTGGTTTGAAAAATACATTATAGGCATCCTTGACATTACTCCTAGTGACTCTTTTTACAATCATAACGTTAATCCTTTGAATCCTCAGATATACGCTTCGGAGCGCGTAGTGCGGCCATAAAAATAGAGGCAGTTTTTTTTTTTTTAACCCAATTCAACTCGGTTATGGGCTGAACAAGCAATTGAGAAAATGAAAATAAAATAGATGAGATTTCCTTCGACCTATTTTGGCTCTCTTCAATAGGTATTTAGGTAACCATCCAGGTCCATGACATCTATTCTGTCCATGACATCTAGCCTAGCACAACTTGCTGTCAAGCGCTAATTAGAAACTCGTGTCGCGTCGCGGCGTCTGTTGTGCTAAACCAGAAGGTACACTAGGTTTCTTCCACCCTGTATAATTTAAAATCCTTGCACAAACAACAGTAAAGCAACGCTTAACCACTAATGCAAACTCATTTGCAAACTTCCGTGAAAATTAATCCGTAATAACGTCGAATTCACCAGATTTCCCCATAGCCAACAACGATACATGTTCCTATGAAAACCAAAAGTCTTTACGTCCTTATTCTTCTAGAAATGTGCAATTATGAACATGGCCGGCCTCTGTAATGACTTAGGCTATTGTGCCCCATTATACCAGGTATAATGGATGCCATTTAAGAAAACCTATTATTTAAACGCGGTTGAAAAAGCTACTTCGCGATTGAAATGAGACTTGATGAGTGATAGCCGGGATCCCCTTCATTGGCATAATTTTTTTTAGACTAATATAGTTTCGCATAATTGATTTGGCATAATTTCGATTGGCATAATAATACTGTCGCATAATAATACTTTGGCCTACTACTTTGTTTGGCATACTACGCTAATAGCATAATTTCAGTTGAACTAATCTGTATTGGCCGAATACATATTACGCATACTATTGTTTGGGCTAATAATTATTTGGTATATCTGTCATTATCCATAATTTCTTATCCATAATTTCAGTTTTCTAAAGGACTAAAACTCAATTTCGTTGTTACAATGCATTTACACTTTTCGTGGACGCGGATTATTGGGTCGTGCATTATCAGGGCGGATTTGATGGCTTGTCATAAGCGAACTCTGTCTTAGGTCGGTTAGGTTAGGGTTCACTTGTGTTCCTCAGACCAGAAATAGACACCCCGCGCAGCGGGGTGGTGTCGACTCGCTGGAGATTATTAGTCCGCACAGATGACCGTCCCAATGTACATGGATTATCAGGCTGTACATTATTGGGCCGTGCATTATGCTTTCATTGCTTTGTGTAATGCATGATTTTATTTTTTAGCACACAATTTTTATGCGTTTTGTAATGATGCCAAGTAATTATTATGTCTTTTTGTATTTATGCTATCTGATGTTAGTCTTGGTGATGATTATGCTATTTTCGTTTATTCTTTTTAATTTTATGCCTAAAAATGTATGCCAAAACATGATTAGGCTTAACGCTAATTCGGCTATAAAAAAATATGCGTTATTATATTATTCCAAATGATTTTATGCGATCCAATAGAGAACCGTGATAGCCAGTCTATTAAGGTTTTTTTGGTATAAAAAAATCCGATTACAATATTACACAAGTATTGTAAAAAACCTTTTTCAGGGGCTGGATGAAATTTAATCTTATGTTAATTTGAGTTCCTGCGCGACCGAGCTCTGCTCGAGTGAGAACATGGATACGGAGAAAACTAGTTTTCCCAGACACGAGGAAAGCCCAGCTAGATCGATTTTACGCCTCCATAAAGTCCTACACTCCAAATTTCATTGAAATAGAGCCGTTTTCGAGAACGTGATTAAAAATATATATGCGTATATACAAATATGCTCGTTTACCTAATAGTATACATATATAGACCCTGTGTGACAGTGCGACCGAGCTCTGCACCGAGCGATATTTGTATATATACAATATTGCTCGTTTAATACCTTAATAGTATAGGAAGATAATATATACAACATATATAATAATATAGACTTTGACAGAAAAAAGTTTTCGCACTATGTACGTTTGCGTTCGCAGAAGTATTCACATGGGCTTGACATTTGAACTCGTCATAATATGGTAATCAACTGTAGTCAAATAAACTGGACCTATGACTTTACTATTAAAGGAGTTGAAAAGAGGTTTCCGCTTGTAGATAGGCTGAGAGGAAGAAATCTCCGAATCAGCTCTGCCGATAAAAAAAAACACCAGTATATAGACTAGACCCTCGAGATGGAAACAGTTTGTTTTATCACGCGGCTCCACCTGGGTTCTCTGTAATACTCAGACGGAGCCTCATGCTGGGCACCTACTGGTATTTAACTATATTTTTTAAGGAGGAGGAGAGGAGGATTTTTATTAAGAAGATTTGAACGCCTTTTAATTTAAAAAATGGTAGGTAACGAAAACCTGAGTTATTCCACATTAATTAAAACGGTCCTGTTTCGACACGGAACTTGATTTAAATTTTCAATAAATTGTGGATCTTTATTAATGGACGATTGGATAAAATTTATCGTGAAATGAAATTGGACATGGGTTTTTTCATTATGTTAATCTGTATGAAATAAGATATACCTATGAAACAATCTTTAGGCAAACCTTTTTATTTATGACCTAAAACCGACGGTAAATAGCGGCGTATTTGACAAAAAACATATTTGTGCAACTGAAAACTTTAGGAGGCACGACTAGGTTTAGTTTTGATCTTGCTTTAGCCACAGGAGTGATCACGTAACTTTTTGAACGCACGTTAGGACAACACAACTGTTATTTTCCCACACAAAAGTGACATTTAGATCTACCTGAGGGCTTAGCACGATAGGTCTTAAAGTCTAAATGACGATAAAACCTATCGTGCTAGCTGAGCTGAAGCACGTGCAATGCGTTACGCGACGCGACCTGCCTGCCCCCCTATTCTATAACTTGTTTTAGGCCCCCCATACTATCGGCGTCTTGTGAACGTTCTCATACAAAATTAAGCGTTGCTTTCACGTTTTTTTTTCACAATTTTGTATGAGAACGTTCACAAGACGCCGGTAGTATGGGGGGCCCTTAAGCTCACCTCAACGCTCACCCACAAATATATATATATGTATGTATGTATAATATATGTAAAGTTCAGACAAGATCTTTTAAAATTAGTTGTTAATTTGATACATATAAATAGTATTTTGTTTGTGCACTAGCTACATGACTTTGATTTCCTTAACCATCACTTCACGTGGTTCGAGAGAATTTCCATGCTGGTGATCCTGCTCAACTGCGTGACCCTCGGCATGTACCAGCCCTGCGTCGACGACCAGTGCGTTACCAACAGATGCAAGATATTACAGGTAACTTAAAAACATGACCGCTTTTAGCGGCAATTACTAGCAGCATGTTACGTCATCTGCACCGTGTATGTCATTTTTGCCTAACTACGGCAAAGCCGAATGAAGGGCCATTGGCTTTACGTCAAACCTGCAAAAGTGCAAAGATGATGATAGCCAGCCGCATCCGGTGACCGACGGCGGCTATCTCCAATTTAGGTGACCGCAGTAGGCGGGGAGATTACTGTAAATACGACAGTCGTTAGCCGAAGCAGTTTGAAACATGTTTGGCGACTGCATTTTTTGAACGAAGTAGTGCAGTAGCCTCGTTCTTTAACCTGAATGTTGCTTTTGCCGAGCACGGTAGGTAAAGCGGATGGGCATGCATAGTAAGAGAATAGCCTGGGGATAATCCAGGGGAAATCTGGCACGACCACGTTGGCGGTTTTAACAATTAGGCTGCGTGCACGCGCAGGCGTGAAATGCTAGAGAGCCTGCTGATAACTGCGGGCATCGTGACGCGCGAAATTACGGATGTGCGAAAACGCGGCCATACGCTTCTAAAGTAGTTATTCCTGGAGGCTTTGCAGCAGTCGGGTAATAATGACATAACATACTGTTGATAGAAAATCTAGTTGATCTTAAAACTGATATTATGGACCTAACTAAGGACATTTAAGATCTTATATAGGTACTCCATATTAAAATCTAATAATACTATATTGCTTGCATAATGCCAATTCAAAAAAACCTATGCCTAGTAATAATATTACGTTTCATTGTTTTTATGCATACTTTTCCACATTTTGGTTTACAGTCTCGGATATATACTTGCTCATATTTTATCTGTGATGAATTAGAATTATATGGTAAGTTAAGTCTTATAAGCTATGCCATTTTAATCACTTGTGACATAAATCCTTAGTGAGAACGCTTAATGGCGTGGTTAGAGAGAAAAATCACTATAAAACTCGCATAAAAGATTTATATAATACCGAAATACATTCATCCTAGACATTTTTTCACGTACACTAAGTAAATGAAAAAAATCAAATGAATTGGCAGTGTCGTTAATGAATAATTTGCTTTTATAATTCACATGGACGGGCGCAAATATTTAATTGACTCATTAGGCTTATTGTATGCTCAATTAAAATGAATTATAATAATTGTGGCCTGACACATTCGCATTTTAATTATTAATGACCTGATATAATCAACTCGAGCCAATTAGGTATATAATAAAAGAGATATACAACCTAAATAAAAGCGAACAAAACCTTAGTATACTTATAAATACACTAAATAGTAAACAAATACTTTAAAGGTTTCATTTAATGTAGTTCTTGCGGAGCAACTGACCAGGAAGAAATTAAAAAACTCGCTCCAACCAACAACGACTTTCATCTGTTTTAAACACATTTCTCGCCAGCTGCGCGCGAACAAGACAGTTTAAACATTTTATTTTGCTGTTTAAATGTTTTTCTTACTTTAAAAATGTTTTCAGGTTTTCGACGACATTATCTTTGCGTTCTTCACGTTGGAACTGACGATCAAAATGGTTGCCATGGGAGTGTACGGGCACGGTACTTACCTCGCGGACTCCTGGAATCGCCTGGATTTTTTCATCGTTATGGCTGGGTAAGCGGTTCGCATTTTCTTGTTTCCCTGTAGATGGGTGAAATTGAAATACGTGAGATTTTATGAAAAGCGCCGTTATGTTTCAATTATGTACCTATGCTATGGGAAATTTTAACAGACGTTCCGCTTTGGTAAGAAAAGGTCATAATTTTCTATAGGCTGACCTAAGTTTATGTTGATAAGTAAACTTACATATAAAATTCCAATTTAAGTTATTCCTCCTAATTTGAAATTTAAAATTTTCGTTATTTGAATAATATACAAAATTTATTGAATACTTTGACTTTCTTAGGTTCTGGGTAACTGCTCATCCTCGAATAATGACGTAGGACCATTTTGCCGGTTATCAGCCACCTAATTTAGTGTCCCGGTTTGCGACCACTCGGGTGAATTGGTGAACCGAAAGGATATTTTCTTGTTTTTTTTCTGAAAATCCCTGTATAATAACAACTACTTACTTGAAAAAAACCATACGACTCGCGTTTTGCTCAGAAATTGTTGAAATCTTATAATAATTATTTAATTAAAAAAAAACTTGTCCTTCAGGTGGTCGGTAACCGAAGCTGGTCTCGTAACCGGCGTAATGACCCTAAGTGTTACAACAATATATTTTCTTCCACAGGGTACTAGAATACGCGCTGCACGTGGAAAACATAAATCTGTCTGCAATAAGAACGATCCGAGTGCTGCGACCGTTGCGGGCGATCAACAGGATACCTAGTAAGACTACATTTTTGCTGTATTTTATTACTAACTTGCGTCCGCCCACGACTTCGTCCCAGGCTATAAACTATATCCGTGCAAAATTTCAATAAAATCGGTTGAGCTGTTTAACCGTGATTGAGTAACAAACATCCAAACGTCCAATTATCCAAACTCCCCAACTTTGGCATTTATAATATTAGTAGGATTGGAACTCATTAATTCTCCCGGTATAGCCAAGTGGCGTTTATAAGTCGCATTCATTCTTACAAACAAGGGAAATCAAAAGCCCAACTGTTTTTTTCAAAAATTGTGTTGCAAATACGCTCACACGATTGTGAGGAATCCAAGGACACCTCATATGTCAAAACACATCAAGCCATTTGGGCTGTAGCCCGTGAAATAGAATTTTCTTGTCCACATATATTCATACGCTCGAAAAAGATAACCCCTTTTCTGAGCCAATCAGGTAACAATAAAATAATAACATTAAAAACTTGACGTAAACTATGGATGACATTAGCGCAGAACCGAGGAGAGTGACGTAGTGAGAAGAGGCCAATACTCAACAGGGGTGGCCAGATACGGGCTAAGTAGATAGATAAAGAACTTAAAGTATAACTTAAGGGGCTCCCATACGCCAATGACCTTCGATCTGAATCCCTTAGTTTTCTAATGTTTTTTGTAGCTTATTATATTAACAACAACGGCTTTAAGCAATATAGTATCCCATATTTACTTCAAAGTTCATTGTTTTAGAGATATTTGGCATCAAAGTTGAACAATTTTAGGCCAAAAAACTGGTTTTCTGGCCATAACTTTTGTGTTAATTAGTAAGATTATAAAAACGCATATCAAAATTATAGGTAACTTCAGTATGTATGAGTAGGTATGAGTTTCGGGTGTATAAAATTTCTAATGTGGATGAGGTGTCGGGTTTTGTATTTTTACAGACCTTTCTTTAAAAATGGATAGTTAATTATGTATTAACATTTTTCAAGTTATTCGATATCAAAAATGTTAAACAGGAATCAAACTTTCCCATATCTGCACCTGGAAAGCTAGCTTCAATAAACCGAGGACGAGTGTCAAAATGAAAACTACTAAATTTCGTTGATTTTTGACGGGAGCCCCTTAAGGTATATTTAACCTTCTGGACGCCATTCTGCACGTACGAAAGTGACATCTGTACCCCAAGTATTTTTGCATAAGAATGTGAATATGAACCTTAGTTGAAAGCATGGAGGTGACTTTGACAGTGCACTTGTAGGTATTATTGGCATCCAAAGACACCTCATATGTCAAAAACCATCAAGCCATTTGGGCTGTAGGCCGTGAAATAAAATTGTAGGCAGACAATAGGTAGTCTTATTGCTGAAGAGCTATCTCATCACTCAGGTAGGTAACTACAAATACGCTTTTATTTCCAAAGAAACAGACTAAGTTAAAGTAAGGTAGCTGTAAAGCCAAAAAAATAACTAGACCGCTTTATGTATCTGCAAAGACAATACCTAAAACATTATTTCATTTTAATAGTAGCCAAGTAACAAATTATTCTGAAGAGTTCAGGACAAAGCAAAAATTCGGTCTTCAAAAGGTTAATACAGTACAAAGATTGCTTTAAAGAAATAAATTGAACAACAGATTTCTCAAAAGTTACTCTTGTAAACAAAAGCTCCGTAGCAAACTTCAATTACTCACTAAAAGCTTTCTTAAGCTTAATAAGGAGCACTTAATATAAGAACCCCCATTTTAAGGTCTTTACACACTCATCGGTCGTTAATGTGGAGTTAAGGAAGAAATTGCCGTTTTTTCTGAGTAAGGTGATGACTTCCAGTCTTGAATCAACATTCAAGACTGGAAGTCTGTTTTTTGTTTTTTTTTTTATATAACTTCGGTGTTCATCAAGTACACAGCCTGGCTGGTGGTAAGCAGACACTGTAGCTTATGGACGGTGTGCACTAGTGCGTATATTTTATGCAGTTTTTGGGTTTTAGTACAAGCTTTTATTGCCGAATGTAGATTTTTGATTAACCACTAATTGAGACTTGTAATGAGCCCAAACACGCAGGATTTCTCTCATTCCTAGGTGGCCACTACCGTCTCCTTCATCATAGCAGCTTTATAAAAAAAGAATCGCGTAACTACTGACACATATTTAAAATAAATCGAATTACAAAATAAAAACTACAACGACATTCTTTACCACAGAATTACACCAGTGGGAGAATGACGCCCTGTGCAGTGTAGCATAATCGCACAGTCTATGTTATGTGTGTGTGTGTTTATGCTACTATAACATTACGTTGTTGCCAAACTAAACGAGTATGCAAAATGTCAGCTCAATCAGCTGAGGACATCTGCTTTAAATTTAAGTTGCAAGATTTGCCCCAAACAAACCTTGCAGGTTAAATAAATGCTTGTATATTAAAAACGCAACATCACTTTAACTCAAAGTATTGCATATTTTTAGCTTGCCTGCATACAATTTGAGTTCCACATTTCAACCTTCTATAAAAGAGAGCATTTTTATAAAAGAGAAATGTTTTCTAATTAAAATAGAATTAATATCAAATGAAAAACGTCTCTCTTAGCTATGTCACGGACATTATCTCGATTGTCCCAAATTTTCTTTCACGTCGTCATTAGGACGCAAATATTTTGCACTGATGGTATGTTTGCTGATGTCATTAAGATAGGAAATAGGTACAATAAATACTTCGACGTAGCAACTGTTAAAATGATTTAAAACGCAATTGTATTTCATGCTCCGACGATGCCTCTATCAAAAATAAATAATAATTAGTGTTTAATATTATATTGTATGTATTTGTTAGTCTGTGAGGTATTTGTAACTATGTTCTTAGTTGCCTGAAATAAATGGTTATTAATGATTATTATTAAAAACCCTCCGCCTACATAACACTGAAATAAAATTCACGTTAAATACGATCACGTTCATATTATATTTAGAACCAATATTTACCCTGTGAACGGATTTATAAGTGATCAAATCCAATGAAGAATTATCTACATACTTTATTAACTTGAATATACTTTATCGTCATTACCGAGGTAAAGCTGTATATACGAACCATTCACATTTTTGAATACGTTAAATGTATTTCGAAAAAGGAATACGCAAGCACGATACAATACTCATTTCACTCATTACACTCATGCATCAACATCCAATTTAAACTCTATGCAGAACAATTAAAGTCGAATTTTGCTCTGGCTTTTGAACGAGAAGCGAGCTTGTGGAAATGATAAATATGATCCCTCAGAAACAACCCTGAACCGACGCCGAGAGCGTGGGTGCGATCGATCGCGCAACAAGTAGCCTGCAGCCCGGCCGTAGCTCAGCGAGCCTCGTATTTTTGCAGCCTGAAATATGCGTCCATTTTCACCTTTATACCAATGAAATAAGGTGCAAAGTTGTGTACAATTTACTTACACAGGCAAAGTAATAGACATATTTAGATACGCTCGATGGTGCTTAGCTTGCGTAGCAGACTGCAGAGGATTTGATTAATAATTGTGTCAATTTAGTTGAAATGAATACGCTGTGTAAATCTTACTGCTGTTCTAATTGCTGTTCTCTGTATCAGTTACCCCAACTAACAAAAACGAGTTAAATGTGTAGTTATACTATATTCGTGATATAAGGAATCTCGCATCCTCGGTAATTACCTCCACATACATGTGTATGTGTGGGACTGCTCGATTCCACAGTCAAACTGTGCAAACGGTTTTGTCCCCCTGTAATTGTTTGTTGTATTATTGTTTCTTTCTTAATAAATAAATAAATAATAATAATAATCACTTATTGAATATTACCCGGATTAGAACTAGTAGGTACTGCCAAGCTTCTCTATACACTAAACGTGTCGTTGAAATGCTCTTTATTTTTATGTAAGATAAGATAAGAAGAAACATTTGTATCTCACCCTCGAGCCAAAGTAAATAATGAATGAATGCAATTCAAATATTCGCTATACACTACAGAGATGTATCGATCGTGCAACAAGTAGCCTGCGCCTAGTAAACACCTCACGGCTAATAGAGGCCAAGTGTTTGTTCGCTTTGCAAGAGAGCTCCAAAGAGTTCCAAAGTAACGTGAGTACCTACTTGAACATTTTGATTACTTAGTAGACCGTAGCAAGGTTTAATTTTTTTGGCTTGTGTCGTTTTAAGCATGGACAAATAGGTGATATACTTAGGTACTAAATGTTAACGTGATATCTCAGTATATCTATCACCTATTTGCCCATGCTTAAAACTTATCTATCTAAATAGATTCAAATATATTATTCTACAATTCATCACGTACAGTCGAGTACTAACACAACAAAGTGCATATGATATATGTTTGCCATATGATAGCCCATTAAAGTATCAGTAGTAAATATTAACATAGCGTATGGCGTGCAAAGTGACTGACGCAGCCGAAGAGGCCTGTCGACTGAAGTGGCGATGGGCAGGACACGTAGCGCGCGCGACCGATGCCCGCTGGAGCGAATGGTGGCCGCGAGAGCAGCGCCGGTCGCGCGGCCGGCCCCGCGCGCGCTGGCGAGATGACGTCGAGGCCTTTGCCGGCTCCACCTGGATCAGGGTCGCGGCGGACCGCACCCGATGGAAACAGATGGAGGAGGCCTACACCCAAAGATGGGTACCCAAGTCGAACGCGACAAGCTAACAAAATAAATAAATTAGATATAAGTAACACATGCATGTACCTGAAAACGAATTTTTATTTTTTACTTATTTTTATTGCAAATGTTATAATTTTATAAATTGAATGATGTGTATATTTTACTTGGAATAAATGGCTTATACCTAATTATAATAATGGCGTGCAATTTGTTTCTTGTACAAAAGCATTTTCTGTACTAATAAAATATGGTTCGAAGAAACCATGTGTGAAACTAGAATCGGGTGTTTAGTACCTACCTCGCGTATGTTAACAAGGCACGTGCCAATAAATTATTTTACATTCCTACTTTGACTAATGACTTCCCTTCGGTTTAATATTGAAAACTATGAGTCAAACAGGATGCTGTTGTGTCATGTTGTTATTTATTGATACTTTCCTCCATCCGCTTTTTAAATAACCTACTATAATTTATTTATTTTTCGAGCACACAAAGACATTATAGCACCATAGTATATAAACCATTTAAGTAGGTTTTTAATCGTTTTGCTGACGCAAACTTATGCATGTTACACATCGCGAAGATTTATCGTAGCGATTTGACTGCGCTGTCCGTTTGTGCAGTTTTATCGATCGTGTGTACAGTCAGGGAAATGTATTCACGTACCTTTTTAGCTCTTGTTACTATGACAATAAGGCATAAAAAGGTACGTGAATACATTTCCCTGACTGTACCTATGACAAGTCGTTGCAGATTATCGTTACAATTTGTCATACACACGATCGAGAAAACTGCGCAAATCGGTCTGCACATATTAATCGCTACGTTTTATAGTTACATGCGTGGCAGGCATTAGTCTGAATATCATACATCCTAACTGAAAATAACCGTAAACTACGTTTATACTGAATTTTAAAAACTTTACCAATACATCAGTCATTTAAAATTCGCTTCCGTGACCAGAGGGGTGATTACGTAACTTTTCGAACGTACGTTAGGACAACTTATCTGTCATTTTCCCATACAAAAAAAATACAATTAGATTTACCTGAAGTACGTACAGTGCATTACGCAATCAGCCAGCAGGAGTCATTTTCATATTTATCTAACACACACGCTCTCAATTCTGTCATAAAGTGCACTCAATGCATTTCAGTGCTGAATCTGTGTTAATTTCAAGCGACTGCGTTGTTGATGCACATGCATTTACAATGATCACGGTTTGAGCCCGTAGCTTTAGCTGTATTAGTTCAAGCAATGTGCTTAGTGTATATTTGGCATCTTACATATTTGAAATAATTAGTTGCACCAAAATTCATGATTACGCCGTGACGAAATAACGTGTAACCTAATATGTACAGTCGACAGCATTAGTATCTGTCATAACAAAGCGGGTAAAAATATCTGACACGTGGCAACGGCCCTTGTTTGCTGTGCTTAGTGTCAACCAACTAGGTACAGACACCAAAATTGTCAAAACCAAAGCGCGCATAAATATCTGACACGACTAACGATTATGTAGGGCCGTCAGGCCGTGTCAGAAATGTATCCTGGTGACTGTACATCACGCAAAGTACAAACAAACCGAACTTTATTAGTACAGCTTAGTTTAGGGCCGCGGCGTGTGATGTTAAAGGAAATCGATTAGATAATTTATGACACAAGTAAAATTCAAATTGGTACTAATGACTGGTGTGGATACAAAAAGCATAAAAAACATAAAAACATCGTTTTGAGCGATCCTGAATAATTTACTGACCACAATTATAAGCGGCACCCGTAAATGGCCTTCGTGTTGTAAATTGCTTCGAAAGGGCCGATGTCCCAGTGAACTTCACTCAAAAGACTGGATACACAATACTATTTGACCTTTCACAGTACCTATATTCATTACACTACGAATATGTAGTGTAAATTGCAGTATTATTCCGTGACTATAAACTATTCATTTTATAAACATCCACGATTCTTGATTTTTGGTGTGTTCTTTGAGATATTTTATAATTTGTGTGATATTTTTCTATAAAATCCAAAAGGTACTGCAGATGCGGCTGTCAATAAGACATCCGTCCCGTTCTAACAAGTCTGCGAGTGCGAGAGTGACGTATGTCTTATCCACGACCATATAAGTGATATAATGGCAACCAGTTAGGCCCCTAGTAGTCAAATACATAATAAAAACAGCTGTTTCCTTTTACCGCTGCGAAGAAGTAAGTAAAAAAAGTTACCGTTGAAACCCTGAGTGTTATGAAATTATTTATAGCCGCGAAACAGTTTCGCGCGAGCGTTTCAATTAATCGCATTGCCGTGTAATTGACGCAAACCAGTCGTTATCCAGTTTTATTGCAGCATTTATCAGATAACTTATTTAAAAAGATCCTTTTTGCCCGACTACGGCAGACCCGAAAGGAAGGGATATGTTTTAACAGTCTTCAGTCAGTCTGTCTGTTGTGTATGTCTTATGTCAATACAAATTCACGTGTGTTCCTAATTTGAAAATGGAGTACTTAGGCAGCCATGTACACATTAACATTATATTACCGCGCATTTTCATCTTCTCACTCACACAAACACACACTCACACACAGTTTTATTATATATTGCAACTTCAATAAATACAATATTTTATTATATACCTACACCTATACATTAGAGCTTAAGCGTAAAAGAGTAATTATTTATTTGATTTGTTTTTGTTTTGGTTATGTTCTGTTTTGGTTTAAAGATTTTGTGTTTCTTTTATTATTATCGACTATTATCTCAGTGCCATGCCATCTAGTCCAAATGCTGGCTCCACTGAAAATAAGCGTCACGGAATGTGTCCTCTGGCTAACTCCGTGACATTAAGCTGAGTGCTGCCCTTTAATGCAAATTACTTAAAATAATGTGTATTAAAATAAGTTTTGTTACACTTTTATTTATATATAGTTTTTGCACTCATAAATTATTTTCTTTCTTTCTAAGCGCTACGGTGGAACACAATTAAATACAAACATAGACTGCTTAAATCATATTCCTTCCTTTCAAAGTTGTCTGGCAAAAAGACCGTCCGTTTCATTTTAGTTCGCTCTTTCGTAAATGCTCAAAGCTGCACAATAACCAGCACAATTAAAATTGATACTTGAGAACTCGGCGATTACTTACATATAGGTAAGGGAGACTGAGGTCAATAGGTTCGTGTGTCATTTGAAACAAGCTTAATAATTCCTAGACTATGACTATATTGGTGGTATCAGCGGGGGTCTAGAGGAAGGAAATTATCGGCTCTAGTCTCGGGACTTGTCTAACCATAACTTTCGCGGCATCGATTTTTTTATGAGGATATTATCGCTTTTTCACCACAAGGAGAAAGAGTTTTTGGGGATATTATTTTGTTTACAAATCAAAAACAAATGATCGCTTTTTAAATATTGCGTAAACCACTATAAGTATACATAGATATTCCAGTTGATTTTATACTTGTACCCAGACGCTTCCGATATTTTTCTACATAATTTAATATTCATGAAGAGTTTGACGGGGCAGTTGAAACAAAAAATAGAGGCAATAGAAACAGTACTAATTGCGTATGTATTTCTTGATTCGTATTTTTTTTAATTACGTCAATAATCTGTACAATAATACCACAAAAGAAGATGAAAGACTGACTGATACTAACATAATACGAGTAGACACAAAACAAAAAAAAATATGTTTATCATTATTGTACAATTGTATTGTAAGTAGTAGTATTCTTACCAAAATAAGTCCTAATTTATGGGTATGTTAAAGTCAATTGGGACTAAATTCTAGTACATTCGTTAGTACCATATCAGGTTATATATTGGGCAGGAAATCAATTATTTTAATGAGTATAATAATTTAATCTTAGCTGTTTCAACTTCGATTCATGCGACCCATGTTCCATTTCCGATGTTTTGTAATATGCTTATTACAAAAACGTACCACAATGAGGTCAATTAACCATTTTTGTTACATCGCCAAATATCCTAGCTAGGGCTGAAAACACAGATTCTATTAAAAATGAGGACATAATAGCCTTTTATGTCAAAATGGTTCCCATTGACCCCCAGTCTCCCCTAATTAATTTTGAGTTTACCGCTGACTGATAGCGAAAATATATAACAAATTAGTCAGAACATATAACCCAAAAATATAACGCTTGTAATACCGACTTATACTCATACTTATTTATTAAACGTATAAAAAATATAACAAGTCAAAATAATACAATTAATTATCATCTTTATTTGTATAATTTCATTAATACAATTTTATTGTGAGTGTTCAAATAATAATTCTATTAAATATAATTACAGACATAAAATAAATTTATGTCAAGTTAGAATATGAGATGGATTAAGATAACGTCATAGTGGCAAACTCCAAGTAATCTTATTTTACAGCCTAAGTAAATATGTGTGTAGTTGAAAATCGCTGTTAATATTGAGAGACGCGAACATATTTACCGCTGAGCTACAGTTTCGCGCGAGCGAGCACTCAATTAATCCCACTGCGGTAATCGATGAGGGCCGCCGTGCAGTGTGGGCGCTCCCCGGAAATGACAAGCACTTGCCACAAGATTTACATTCAGATTTTACAGTGTAATTCTGGTTGCAATCATTAACGAGCGAGCAAAACGAATGAAGTTCTCCGTTCCAGCTTGGGCAAAAAAAATCGTACGTCCTGTTGTTCTCCTCTCTTCACTTGTTTCTCAAACGATTCTCGTGATTTTTTGTGAGCAGCAGGTCAATCACATAACGCATTGTACACACGATAGGTAGATCTAAACGTAAAATTTTATATGGAAAAATGACAGTTGGACTGTCCTAACGTGCGTTCAAACGTTACGTGGCTAGTTGATTATCTCAGCTTTAATAATTATATATTTTTAGACGATTTTGTTTTTCGAAATAAAAATAAATCAAAAAAATATGGCTCGCAAATAGGTAATTAGTCATGTTACTGCTTCGGCAGATAATTTACCGGAAGAGTTTTATTTGGCGATTAAATAAAATACATAAGAAAATTTGCAGTGACTGAAACATCCTTGAAGCA
This sequence comes from Epinotia ramella, assembly GCA_947578815.1. Classification (NCBI taxonomy): domain Eukaryota; kingdom Metazoa; phylum Arthropoda; class Insecta; order Lepidoptera; family Tortricidae; genus Epinotia; species Epinotia ramella. Next base: position 7,731,834 of record OX388211.1, on the reverse strand, counting down.
TGGAATAAACACTTGTATCAGCTGTTACTTAAGATTAAGGATACAAAGTGCCTAAAGTCGAGTATATATATATAAATTGCCCCCGATGTAGTCTCGTTGTACATAAAAAACCTAATATGTGGTTATCTAATGCTCCTACGACCTTTACTGTCGAAACTAGGATAGACAAATTAGAACTTTTTTAGAATTAGAATTTTATAGACTAGAAAATGTTAAATATGGTGCCGACACGACAGCTATCATCCAATAGAAAACGACCTATTCAGACGACTGGTTAGCCTAATGGGTAGTGACACAGCCTACGAAGCTGAAGGTCCTGGGTTCGAATCCCGAATAAGGGCATGCATATTTTGTTGCAGAGACTTGGATGCTTTCTATTGTTTGTGTATTTAAGTATGTATGTATATATCGTCCTCTTGTACCCATAACACAACCCTAAGCCTTATTGAGGTTACTTTGTGACTAGTTGGATTTGTGTGAGATTGTCCCCTAATACTTAGATATTTAAAAACAAATTTAAAATACGGATGTAACTTACGATTACAAACAGTTTTAAATGCCGAGCCAGCAACAATTACTTAACTAGTTTTTCTACCACTAGATTTGTTTCTGATGTTGTGTGTAATTCATCAGAAACAATTGAAATTACATCATGTAATATCACACGTATAAGCAAAAAGCTATACGTCGAGCTTATAACGATCATGCTAATTACCATGACAAGTAATGAGAGACCAAAACTAGGACGCTAAATCTACTATGAACTACGAAGTATTATATCACTCTAACGTCTCGGCACTAACTGCAGACGGCGAAGTCGCCGGCAGATCCTAAATAAATAGTACTTAAGCCGCGGCTGGGCTGTTTGAACCATTAAATTAACTTGAACTTTCGCGCTTACAGAACTGGGGACCCTGTTGGTTCGGTGTGTCAGCAAACTTTAAAGAACTACTTTAAAACTACACACACAAACTTAAGTCTCTATTTGTTTTTGAAAAGGTTTGTGTAGTAATTCTGACACTTTTGAAAGTGTTAAAGTTGCGACAACAGTGAGAGATTATTGCGGGCAATGTGCCTAAAACATAAACTTTACTAAAAACAAACTCAATAATTCGAATCACATATTATCCTCTTACAATAAAGAATTGTCAAGTCCCAGTAACTACCTAATAACAGGGGTTATTTAAATATGATGTTATCCCAAGCATCACTACAAAGTATAAAACACAGTCGCTCTACGCTGTCTGTCCCTATCCCTATGTATGCTTAGATCTTTAAAACTACGCAACGGATTTTGATGCTGTTTTTTTAAATAGATAGAGTGATTCAAGAGGAAGGTTTATATGTATAATATAGTACCCATGCGAAGCCGGGGCGGGTCGCTAGTTATTAATAAAACTACATAATGAGAAAACACATGCTGCGCGGACCCTTCATGAAATTCGTAGAGATATGAGATAACGTCGACATTATGATGATGACATGACTGCAATATTGCTACACAAATTGAATATCAAGAGCTTATGACATTGTATACAAACTGGGCCAATTTAGCCTGAAAGTAATATTTACATTGCAGTGCTTACAAAACAAATTAACGATTTGAGAAAGGAAGTTTACCACCCAGACATATTATTCAAATGGGCGTCATTACCATTATATTCCATGGCGATTCATACCGTGAGTCAAAAGCCAAGCATCATTTTAACAAAAGTCTTACCAAGTCGGACCCCATCTGGGGCTCCAACACGTTCCACAAACTCAACAAATAACGCGGACAAATTAAACAAAGAATAAACAACGAAGGCTATGTACACATACACATAATATGACGTTGTTCTCATAACAGAAAACGAATCTGGCAAGCGGTTAGACACACATCGGCACTAATTTGCTTCCCACGATTTATCACCCCCACCCGAGCCGATTTTTCCCGGCGAAATGAGAAATTTGATTTATACTACCACTGATTGCAAGCTGCAGTAACATTTGCGTAGCTTCCAAAACGCATACATTAGCAAACATCGCTTCAGTATGAGCTGGGCCGAGCATACATCTGACATTTATCATACGTTAAGTGCGCAGTTGGAATTCACGTATTTACTTTGATACCCGTAGGATTAGTTATGCGAACAGGGCGTGTGCGTGATAACATTTTGCACTTCGGTTTTAACGCACAACAAACAACTCGTGCATAATGAGAAATGAACGTATATGTCACCGTAAAATTGTGAGAACTGTTATGTTATATGTCTACCTAGTGAGATTCTAAACAGACTGGTGGGTTAGGTTAGGTGTGAGATTATAAACTGACGAAATTCACAATATTACGGTAACAGATAGGCACATTTAAGGAATATGGCATAGGATAATGGTAATAATTTTGAATGGTTGTACACGTCTGACACTAATAGTATTTTTTATACTCGTCGACCTTAATGTTTGAATTAAGACTTCGTACACAAAACTTAAATAACATACTTTTTACTATGGAGCTCACAACTCAACATTTCATAACTGTTGAGATAACTAAAATGAAATGGACCAATCATGTGGCACCTTTACTGAACTATAATGTATTTGACCAATAGGACGCCCTCATGAGAAAGTCAAAAGGTAATAGACATCAACGCACAAAAAAGAAAAAGCCGTTGGTTGCACTTCGTTTTCAATAGATTGACTCGTCGAAAAAGTATTGTATACAATAGTTATATAATTAGCTTTTTAAGTCTCGTACCTTAATTAGGCCACTCGGCAAGCTTCGTGGCCTAAACGTGGTACTCGACTGAAAAAGCATACATTATAATCATAATCTTAGTAATTTATTCATTGCTAGAATGTAGTACAAAAAAAGGTGGTATAAACATTTGGTGTCCAATACATTCTGCTTTACTAAGCATGCAAGTTTTTTTCATTTTATTTTTAATTCATTTACATTATATAATAATACAGGATGTCAACAATCTCAAGATATAATAGATAACAGTAGAAATTAGTAACAATTGAATATAAAATAATTAGTAGTAGTCAACCCTATAGTTAAAATATTCATTAAAAGCCACTTCGTTACATACTTTTTAAACATATTAATGCGAAGCTCTTTGAATTCTGTTGGCAGCTGGTTGTATATCCGTATACACATGGAATGAACATTCTTTTTAGAGCATGTGAGGCGATAAGGTGGTACAGCCAGTATATGTGCATGTCTTTGAAGTCGGTTTGACACTTGTGACTGCAATTTACAGTATTGGCGGTTTTGACTGACAAATACACAAATCTCCCTGATGTAAAGGCACGCAAGGGGCAGTAAGCCCAGCGATTTAAAGAGAGGTCTTTAGCTCTCTCTGTACCCAGCACCACAGATGGCTCGAATACACTTCTTTTGTGCTTTAAATGCATCTTCTAAATCAGTGGAGTTACCCCAGACAATTAGACCATAGGTAAGACTTGACCTATATAACGATAGCATAAATTACTATCGTATAATATAATGTATGCTTTTTCAGTCGAGTACCACGTTTAGGCCACGAAGCTTGCTGAGTGGCCTAATAAAGGTACGAAGACTTAAAAAGGTAATTATATAACTATTGTATACAATATTTTTTCTACGAGTCAACTGAACTAATTAAACAAACTTGGTATCTATTGAAAATCTAAGTAACCAACGGCTTTTTCTTTTTTGTGCGTTGATGTCTATTACCTTTTGACTTTCTCATGACGGCGTCCTATTGGTCAAATACATTATAGTTCCGTAATGGCGCCACGTGATTGGTCAATTTCATTTTAGTTGTCTCAACTCAACAGTTATGAAATGTTGAGTTGAGAGCTCCATAGTAAAAAGTATGTGATTTATGTTTGGTGTATGAAGTCTTAATTCAAACATTAAGGTCGAGTATAAAAACAAATATACGGGTGTCCATCTATGTAGTTGCATAATGACTATTGTCATAATTTCGATTTCATACAACTTTAAGGATAAGTTTGTTGCTCATAAAAGTCTTTTGTCATAAATGATTCTGAGCATAATACTTTCATTGTCATAATTGTAGTATGTCATATTTTTTTAAACCATATTGTTGAATATCATACAAGTTTTTGTAATTATATTGATGATCATAATTATTTTTAGTTATAAGAATTGCTTTGCATACTTTAATTATCATTAATTCGAAAAAAATGTAAAGTCTGACGTCATTATTTTACGTCAATTAGTATGAAGCGTTTCGGCTGCCGCCAGCGAGACCCGTCTTTAACTATTTTTTTTGGGTTTTATGTTCTTTAACTGTAACGTGTTGCTGTGATGTATTGCTTCCATACAAACATTTGTTCCTCTCCCAAAACTGGTTCGAATGCCATCGTAAATAAATCTTAGGTCACAAGCTTATTAGGACTCAACGTCTTTGAAACTAAAACCCAGGCTGGGTTAGCGTTGAACATAATTGTTATTAATTAATAAATTGCTTGCAAAATATTGTTTAAAAAAGGAAATAATCCTATGAATAAATAAATAAATAAATATTAGGGGACAATCTTACACAAATCGTCCTAGTCCCAAACTAAGCAAAGCTTGTACTATGGTTGCAATATTTTTAAAAACATGTTTGTTCTTCATCAATGAGACATTACATTTATTATCCAAAAGGATCTTTGCTTGTCCTTTATCCCAGTCATTGGAAAAACGTGCATGGGGATCTGGGGTATATAAATAGATGCAATAAGTGACACGCAGAGGCTTTTTGGGGACGAAGTGTGATATAGAAAAAATGGTAATGTTTAACTGCAGCTTGCGAATAAAAACAAAGTTTTATCATGTTTGATACAATGAGATCAAATTGTAATTTACGATTAAATACTCAGTTTAAATTAATTGGTGTCTTAAAACTGGTTGCTGAAAAACAATAATAGGTGCCGTGAATAGATAAGAATCAAATAATCATCCTAGATTTATCGTTATTTTTATTTCTTGTTCACAGGTATGAGAATTCTAGTAATGTTATTACTGGACACACTTCCTATGCTCGGCAACGTCTTGCTGCTATGCTTCTTTGTATTCTTCATATTCGGCATAGTGGGAGTCCAGCTGTGGGAAGGCATCCTCAGGCAGCGATGCGAAATGGTCCTACCACCTGGCACATTTCGACCCAAGTATGTCCAACCATCACTTACTACATACAGGAGGACCGGATAGTTTTGAGGAATTATGCTCTCTAATTATTCACATACAAGAACATGCAAATGTAGTACGGAATTATCATTTGCTGCGACTAATTACTCGGTCGGAGTAATTACATATTCTAATTAGCTTAACGTGAAATTTGGGTATAGTGTGTCGTAAATGACTAAAGGCATAATAACATTCAAAACTATCTTGTCGTATACCGACATCAAAAATGAAGGAGATTGAGATTATATCGTGTTGTCATCTTTTTGTCCATGAGCTCATATCATAGCGTTTATTTGCTGAAACAAGCCAAAGCTGTCTGCGAGGTTGGTTAGAACATTGTGTATGAGAAAGCAATTGAAATGTTTGCGTTACATTTTGGTATCAGCGCTCGACTTAGCGGCACGTCCCATGCTAGCGTTGACAGCATGCAATATTTAATGCTTAACTCGGGGGCACATCCATGGCTGTTCATGATCATTTCGCATTCTATTTTATCGTTGCATACTACTCTAGCAAAGGCAATGTCGTCGGTACACCCTTGTTCACTATGTATCATTACCAACGCGCATGTTCAATTTACAGAATGGCTTACTGGACAAGCTAACAACACACTTAAATATTGCATCCCGTCAATTCACATACTTAACAAATATTATTTTAGACTGACAATACACGCATGACGATCATTGAAGAGCGTAACATAATGGATAGACCACAGACATTAGCAAACATAGCATACATCAACATGCCCTGTTATTGTAGTTTTTAATTGCAGATTTTGCTACATTAATAACAAAGTACAACATCATAGATATGCAAATGTAGCCGTTTTGTATAGATACTAACTAGCCCTAACACCACAAAAGGTTTGAAAACTATTAGTTAAACATAACCAGACAATTAACATAAATAATGTGGGCACCTGATAGAATTATCAAGACTTGATACTACTGGATTTGATACTACCATGCTTGATCTAATCCATTGCCTTGAAGTACCAACTTGTAATAGTAATTCTAACTGGGTGGCCACATAAAAAAAAACCCAGATGTTGCAACTAACTTTAAGTACATGACACACATCACTGCTACCTCAAATTTATGTTCCAGAGACCTGTCCGAATGGTACAGAGTGCGCGTCAGAGTGAACTCGTAAGAATTAGCGATCAAAATTAATGTGTTTCTATTAAGAACATTGAAATCTGTTGTTTCGTGTATCTTCACACATCTGCCGTCCAGATGTGCTATCGTTATTGCTTCCCTTTCTCAAACTGGCATTTCTACTGTGGCTACTCCAAAAAAAAACAAAGCTTATTTCAAATTCCACTGCCATCAGTTATTGTTCTTTAGAACTGCCAGTTTGTCTCTGAATAAGCAATATGCTAGCTCTGTCAATTGTACCTTGAGATTATATTGGAAATATCCCTACATACTTCCACAAATATTCTGAACACGACATTATTTGTCAAATTATTAAGCTTTCGCACAAACATTTTCAATAATGAAGACCTTGACAAATGTCACATTGCATCTCACTTTTAGACGTAACACACACTCAAATCACCTATCGTTCTACTACACATCGGACTTCTTTGCCTTTAGGAATGAATGGCCACTTACAACATGCAACAACGCGCATGCGAGTTTTATAACATTGCGGGGTCTGATTGAATTCATCGTATTTCGCTAGCCCGCAGCCCCGCAATGTAATGAAATATCGCATACGAGTTGTTGCACCATGTAAATGACCCTTTATAGTCCCAGTTACCTTAAAAGCATGAAGAAGACATAATGTCGTAAGTACGTAATGTCCCAGTTTTAAAGGTTGTGTAAAATTCTTACGGCGATGATCGAGGGAGCCGGGACCGTAACGACGGTCCCTCGAATGATGCGGGTTACGGCAACGTTACATGTTCCGGCGCTGGTAACGACTGCCGTTAAATGGTAACGATCGCCACTGTCATTTATCCGGACGATTCACTAATACTGATACTTTATGTTGTAGAGACATTTTCTACGCTTCTATGTCATATTTTAACAAATGTGGATTTATGATTGGTGGGAAATCATTGACGAACCCTTTCCGTCTTCTTTGAGATTTGTCACAGTTATTTAAATAACACAAATTTCGGGAGCTTCTTGTCAGGACTTGGTTTGCTCATCACACCGTCACATAGTTAACTAATTGTATAAGAACCACATCTATATATTTTTCTAGACAAACACTAATAAATTCAGGTACTAACTCTCATCAAAAACTGTGTAACATTTGATAAGTTTCTTCTTCTATACTTTCCTAGTAAACACGGCATGCGCCTTGCATGAGTGTTGTTACTCCATTTACGTTTAAGTCCAATAAATGTCTGTGTTGCATGTACTGTGCTGTTGAATATAAGGATCGCTTTATTTGCTATCATCATAACATAACGCCTCCCAGACGTTACTGAAACTGTCATACTCAAACTCATACATTCATTTAGCTTATCATCAACTACATGTCATGTCATTAAACTCACGTCAATCCCGAAGTAAATGGACTATGAGAACACATTAAAAAGTTTGTTATACTCTTGTTTTAATGGTAGTGTTTCTTACGCAGCATATCATTTTACTACGAGTTTTCAAAAGAGTTGGACTACATTTGTACGACGCCTGAAGACAATGGTATGCATTTCTGTGGAGATTTCCCGCCTTACCGCTACGGACCTCTAGTTTGCAATGAGACCGCCAAACCATACCCGTCGCGCAATGAACCAACCAACGTTTCTTGTGTCAATTGGAACCAGTATTACACGAATTGCACTCAAAGAGGATCCAACCCTTTTCAAGGCACAATATCCTTTGATAACATTGGTCTCGCTTGGGTTGCTATATTTTTGGTAAGTTCTGTAATGTTGTAGAAGATTATTGTTGCTTTCTTATAGTAAAATGTTGTGTAATAATAATAATAAAGCCTTTATTCTCCACTACGTATACAATTTGCTTACTTCTAGTTATACCATGAGATTGTAGTTTTAACAAGGTGATTAATAATTATATTTTTTTTAGTTACATATTCGGTACCTGACATGCAGTTTTTACAAGAAATTTATTTAAGATTCTCTTTTCTTATAAAATTTAATCATTTCTTCTTTAAATTTAGAGAGTATTCAGATTTAGAGTTATTGATTAATGATTGAATTAATCTTAATCTCTTAACATTATCGTATTTTTAATTGTATTATTTTGGCAACATTGCACACCAGTGCAATAGTTTAATAAGTGCCAACTTATTATACTATATCTTATGGTATTGTTTTTAAATTATATTATACATTTATTTATTTATCTATATTTTATTCTTCTTCCTTGCTTGTAGTAGTGGCCTCTGGGGGAGGCCTACATGTTACATATAACGTTTTTATTTTTAGGTCATATCGTTAGAAGGCTGGACGGACATTATGTATTATGTCCAAGACGCTCACAGTTTCTGGGACTGGATCTATTTTGTTTTGTTAATTGTGGTAAGTTTTACACTTAACAAATAAGTGCTTATGTTTCTCGAGTCCAATAGGTACCTATTTGTAAGTGGACTTCCTATACAAATTATAATGAAACTCACGACAATTGTTAGATATATGTAAGTGTATTTATCCTTTTTGTTTTCCCTAATGTATCGATCGTCAATTTACTAAACTAAACTATACTTATTAACTTTCCAAAATGTTGTTGTTTACGAAAATTTATTTAAACCATATGGTTCTTTATGATTTATGAAGCCATGTAAATTGAACAGTTTAGAGAAATTTTCACAATCTTCGCATGAGGAAAACCCAAAAAAATGTCTATAGGACCCTTGAGTCAACAAATTGAATACGGTATTTTATATGGTTGGCTTATCCAGACAAGTCTTTAATAAAATAAAATTATATGAAGTGGCTCGCGATGAACCAAGAAAATCGCAATTCTCATTTCGTATAACCTTCATCTTCGTCGCTCAATTATAGGTAATAAATAATACCCCGGGGATTTCGATGTGGGAATGACTTGAGAAAGAGTACAGATAAACAGAGCGGTTAGTCTGGAAAAAACATCATATTATGCCTACAGAATAACTACCTCTCTGCGAATTGTACACTATGATACACACTATGTTACAGTTTCATTTAACTCGTGTAGTACTTTACTCTATTTGGTACCAAACCTTATACAACAAAAATAAAAATAAATGTGATTAATTATGGTAAAATTATTACTTGACACGGTTTCCACAATAAATATGGAACAAGTTACACCCCGTTCACAATGCGTCCGTTTCCGTGTCCGGGAGGCATCCCTCTTTTTCTCGCTTGCGATGTTTCGCCCGAGTGCGCAAGAGACGGATGCCTCCCGGACACGGAAACGGACGCAGTGTGAACGGGGTGTAAGCTACGGCGTCTGGGGTATAAAAACATGTCAACCCACTGAATGTTGTAATTTGTGAATATTTATTTCTTGAAGTAATCGATTGTAGTTCTATTTGAGTTGCTAATGTTTGCCTTGTTTATTCATAAAAGTACATACAAAAGTATGATTTGTATTCAATTGAATATTAGAGTAGGTACTTTCTGTTTTTCACGATGTACACGGAACACCCCAGGGTATGTAAATAAGTGCGATAGAGACGAAGATAACCGAAGCTCGAATTTCGATGTTCATGGTTATTGGTTTATGGAGGGTTCTAAATAGCAATCTTGTCCATGTTACTAACTGTCTGAAACATTTTTAGATCGGATCATTTTTCATGATCAACCTCTGCCTGGTCGTTATCGCGACCCAATTCTCTGAGACCAAGAAACGCGAGATGGAACGCATGCGGGCCGAGCGCGCCCGATTCACATCCTCATCGACCCTGGCGTCGTCAACCAACAACAGCGAACCTGCCACTTGTTACGCAGAGATCGTCAAGTATGTTGCGCATTTGTGGAGGAGGTTCAAACGGAGGATGGCGAAGAAAATTAGGTGTGTTCTGTCACAGGCTAACTTTACATATTTTGACAACCCTGATTCTTGAGCGGTAACGTTAAGGGGTACCCGAGGTTTTCATCGATTTTTGACAAGTTTTGAATCGTATCTCCTACTTTTGCACTACAGATAGAATTATACATAAGTCAAACGGTTATCGGTTCTTCAATTTTTTATCTCCATTTTGATCCACCGGATTTTGAAACAAATGAATACTTAATTTTGTATGATTTTTTTAAACATCGTCTAAAAAAACACTTATTTCGTATCTATATTGACATGAAAGATCTAACATATACGAAATCTACATATTTGGGTTTGTCTGTAACGTCTCTAAAAACTGGTCCAGGGTTTTCATTTTAAACCAATTAACACAAAAGTTACGGCCAGAAAACCAGTTTTTTGGCCTAAACTTGTTCAACTTTGATGCCAAATATCTCGAAAACAATGATCTTTGAAGTAAATATGTGATACTTTATTGCTTAAAGCCGTTGTTGTTAATATAATAAGCTAAAAAAAACATTAGAAAACTAAGTAACTACTACTAACTTTATAATTAAAACTACCTTGACATGTATAAAACGTATGTACCTACCTACTCAATTTGACATGTAAAATAATGTATTTTATGAATAAAAATCTGAATCTGAATCTGAATCTGAAGGGATTCAGATCGAAGGTCATTGACGTATGGAGCCCCTTAAGCGGCTACGTAAATTCCAAATATGAATGAAGCTTGCCTACTAGTTGTAGTTCTTCATACTGTAGTTGTGGTTTCGATGACCTCGCAATGTCAGCGATTCATAGTGTAGGCATTTACTTTAGCGGGAACACTCAAGTAGTCATATTTAGCGAGTGACCGCCGCACATTATTCCGGAAGGACAACTGTTTTCTGTCAAATTTTGGATATCTTTCCCAATAAACTCACTGAAAAATTGGCACTCATAAATTGCGCATTGGGTATTATAAGAAATGTGATATTAGGGAATGTGATCATTTAACAGCAAACAAATACGAGATCAATACAAATTACCACCATAGTATTCGCCTAGAGAGAAAATGCAGATAAAACGAACATGCTTAATGCTTTTTTTTAGGCGTAAAAGGCGTAATTCTATTGTTATTTCTATTGTGTCTTGAGTAGAGTTTTCAACGTGTTAATAGTACATTACTGCAGAGGCCGGGAAAAAGGGATTGCCAGCCAAGTAGGTATAGACGGACGACCGACGACCGTAGCCAGACGAGAGCGAGAAAGGGATACGAGGCTGGTAATCCCTTTTCACCCCTTATCCCTTTTACCTTTGTATGTCTACACGGTTTTTGTACAATACATTTTTCTATTCTATTATATTCACGCCGTGGTATGTATAGTGCTTTTCTCAAACATGTAATGAAACAAAATGAAAACTCCAGATTGTGTAAATGACTCAGCCTCCATGTTGGGTCACGAATGTATACTGAAATAAAAGGTCACCTTGCCTCCAATTTTGTATGAAATTCCCTTATATATCTCTCGTCTCACCGCACCCGAAACTTAATACTTCGCAGCCTATTAAAATTAACATAACGTCATGTCATTGCATGTTTGAGACAAATATTTTTAACCCCCGACGCAAAGGGGGTGTTATAAGTTTAACGTGTCTGTGTATCGTAGCTCCCAAACGAATAGACCGATTTGAATGCGGTTTTTTTTATTCGAAAGCTGATGTGATCCTGAGTGTTCTCAGTCATGTTTCATGAAAATCTGTGCAGCCATTTTTGAGATATGGACTTTGAAATGAAAATGTCGGGGTTTTTCAACTTTTCTAAGTTGTAGTTATTATTTGTAGGTTATACCGGTATCAGCGAGCGCAAGTGCAGTGGCGCACCAGCCGGGAGACACTCCAGCTGCCAGCGAACAAACCTAAGCAGCACCATCCGTGTTGCCCGCGAACACATACCCAGGTAGCCATTTACATAATACATTGTATCAGAGAGGAAAGTTTTAATAGAATGCTAATGCCATCATTGGCATAGGCATGTCGTGTTTTGCGCGCAATAATCAACAACCGGGAGAATGTGGATCTGCTTTGTCTTTTGTTTTTTAACTAACTACTTCCTACTGATACGAGGAAACCAGTAGAGCTGGAAACCTATACTAACACCCCGTTCACACTGCGTCCGTTTCCGTGTCCGGGAGGCATCCGTCTCTTTCGCACTCGGGCGAAACATCGCAAGCGAGAAAAAGAGGGATGCCTCCCGGACACGGAAACGGACGCAGTGTGAACGGGGTTAGGGTGAGTTGCATCAAACAATCTGTACTCGTAAGCGGTGTTCGTTAATATCTGAATGTATGGAAAGTTTGACAAGTTTCTATGTACTGACAGATGCCGGCGCCATATTTAACGTTGATCGGTCTGTGATCGTAAGATGGTGCAACTCGCCCTTAGTATTAGATGTAACTTTGCCGTGCTACTTATAGGTATATATGTTATAAGGCTGACCTACTTTTATGGACTTACTTTTGCAAACCTACTACAACAGACCATTTTTTATTTTATTTTATGTTATATATAAAACATTTATAATTTTGAATTTTTATTATTATTTATTACCATTAGCGCAAGAAATAAATGAGATTGTTGGTCGTTACGCGTAAATCCCAGACCTACCTCGTAAAGCATCTCAAAAAGCAATTCACTTACATAACTACCTAGTAAAATATTTTCTCCGAAACAATTACATTAGGTTTAACATAATATTTTCACAAGCCATTACTTAATTCAACATTAGGCTTACTTTAAGAAGACATCCTACTTTGTCCCCACGCCACGGTTGCTTGATGGTGGTTTAGATTGATATAGTAACTGGCGCCAGTACTGATGTTATCTATCCACTTAATCGTTTATGATAATGAAGGACCACGTTTTGCGCCATCGCTAGCATATTTGATTTAGGATATGTCGGTCAAATTTGTACCAAAGAGAGCCTGGAATATTCTGACAATAGAAAATATCTTATTAAATTCATATTATGCCGAGCGAGAGGAAAGCATTTTTAGAATTTCAGTATCCACCATAAACGACTACTACGACACTAATAAATAAATGAAAACCTGATTAATCTTAATTTTGTATTCAAACATATGTATCATGATCATCATCATTGTTGTTACATACTAAATCAACCTAATCCTATCAACATTGAAATCCATTCTAATAGCGATGGTGGACGCAAGTTCTATAACACAAATTGAAGAAAACCACTGATAGCATATTATATTTTATTCTGAAAAACCTAAAGCCACAAATATACCTGATCTAATCCAGATAGGATTAGATAGATATCCCACCCTAAAATATTAAATCTAAACCATGCTCTGCTACCAAAATATACGAAGACCGCTTAGATATTTTTATACGTGAATTCACACGTGACGTAAGTACATATATTAGGAACCTTGTGACCGTCAGTTATATGCAAACATCTTTAATACAGGCAGTATAAAACGTGGCACTTTGTAAGCAAATGTCAATAGGTAATGAATTACTAGTTGCTGAATAGCTAACGGTGCCAGTACCTCATATCATCCTAGACCATCTCTAAATTCCTAATATAATTCTCAGAACGGGTAAGAGGAAAGAACATTACAATACAGCCCAATAACCAATACTTTAAATGCTTGCCAAATAGCTACAAGCGCTAGAACCTACACCAAGCTTTACCATCCATAACATAATTTCTCAGATCAGGAACGAAGAAACATCATTCCCATACAGACCAGATTGAATACTTTAGCTGCTTGCAAAATACGAGTAGCTACTAGCGCTAGTATATCTATACTAATCTATACCCTCCCTGATATAATTCTGAGATCAGGAAAGAGGAAACAACATTATCTCCCAATAATGAATACTTTAGCCACTTGCCACACAGCTACTAGCGCTAGTACCTCAAGCAATCTAAACAATCCCTAATTCTCAGAACGGGAAGGAGGGTGAGGAGCCACTGGGGCGGCCGAGCCTGTTGCGCGTGCCTTCGCTCTCCGCCGCCGATCTCGAGGTAACGTGATAATGCCTCGGATAATTATTCGACGTGCCGGGCTGATGTATGTTTAGCCGCGTTTTATTTCGAATACGGCCTGAGCATCGGCTCGAAGCGGTGCGTGCGGCGTTTGTGTTTATATTTAGTGCGGATCCTCTTTCTATACTGGATCTTATCTTAAGGCGCTGTAGGGTCAGCTAAGTTATACCTGGTGTCACGTAAAAATAACGCCGAATGCCATATAAAGTCTATGGCCGCCAGCGTTCTTTTTACGTGAACTGAAGTCTAAGCGAACAGAGTTTTTGAAACAATATAATGCGTCTGTTTATAATAAAATGGTTTAAAAAAAAAATACGGATAGTAATCTTGAGGATCTTTATCACGAACATAGGTCTAAAATACACTTAACATATTTGTAACAAATTATGCACAGCTAATAATATCAAAATTGCTTCTAAAAATCGGCAAAATTATGTTTGAGAGAACTCAGTGATTACTTTTATATTTATTTAAACGGCCAAAAAATTAAAATGAGAAAACATGATATCTGCGCTTCCGAGCACGCACTTCCATTTCGCTCACGCTTATGCTCAGTGAGAGGGGACCATGAACCTACGGCGCATTAAGACCCATCGATCCAACAAACAAAAACAATAGCCCATTCTCTAGTTAGGTTTATAATTAATTAATGCGTTATACGAAAATAGAATTATGCCTGAATTATCCCTTAATATCCCTTAATTATATAACAAGTTCAACAATTTGTGTCTATATTTTAAGTGTTTCTTTACATGTTTTTACCCGACTGCCGAAGGCGAGGAGGGTTATGTTTTTCGAGCGTATGTATGTATTATGTATGTATGTGACCTTATTATTTGGCACGCCCTGCAGCCTAAACCGTCGACGGATTTCGACATATGTGGTGTCGTTGGATTCCTCTTAATCGTGGGAGTGACATAGGCTATAAAATTTGAAAAAAAACAGTTGGGTTTTTTGAAAAATATTTTAATTTCACTTGTTAAGTAAGTAAGTAACAA
The DNA here is from genome assembly GCA_947578815.1 of Epinotia ramella. Classification (NCBI taxonomy): domain Eukaryota; kingdom Metazoa; phylum Arthropoda; class Insecta; order Lepidoptera; family Tortricidae; genus Epinotia; species Epinotia ramella. Next base: position 7,716,627 of record OX388211.1, on the reverse strand, counting down.
TATACTTACTTAATACTAACAATTACACGGTTCAACTCACGTATTCTATGTCACTACGGGCGACATGTTTCGAACCCGTAGCCCGTAGTGACATAGAATACGTGAGTTGAACCGTGTAATTGTTAGTATTATTTCAACATGTCTCACGAAAGTTTAACCCTTAAATGCATAATGATGTATATATGCATCGTATATTGTATATGTTTTAATAAAAACTATGATTTTTTTCTTTATTTTTCCCTCAATCTATACAACATGACACATCTATTTCAATTTATTAAAAAGTTATACAAAAAATCATGCATTTAAGGGTTAAATTCGAATATACTTACTTACTTAAAAACAATTAATGATTATGGTTATTATTATTTAGTATTAATAGCCACGTGCCTCAAACACTAGTTTCGAAATGAAAAGGCCATGTTTAATAAATACTTTACACTTTTAGTCGAATAGGGACTATTGTTAAAGTAGTTTGTTTTAAATACTAAATGCTAAGTAGTATTTTTTAATGTGACCCTCCTTTCCTTAGACATAAAGTGGCCGTTTGGTTGAAAAAGTATTGATGTTTACTACGTTAATTTTACAGTATCAATTTTATTACCGGTTACACTTAACAATAAAAGACGATGGCTCTGTTTACCACTTATCAATGAAAGATAATCGCATTGTTTACCACAAGTGGTAATCAAATAAAGAGATATTTGTCTATTAAGTACTTACATTTTATTAAGGTTGATGTAAAAAATCATGTGACCTGTTGCGTGTATTTACAAGAGTCATCAAAACGTACGATTTGAACAGATAATGCTCCCGGTAATCGTTTGGGCGCACGTGACGGCTCGGTTGATGCGATGGGGACGTGTGTGTATAATTATGGCTCTTTTATTGAGGTCCCAGAGACTCCCATTTAACATAGCCATATAAATAATTAAGGCACAGTAAAGACAGAAGTGCTACATCAGTAATTTGGCTTATTGTGCAGAAATGTCACTTGGAACTTTAACGCTCACAAAAGCTATCTTGTGCTGTTACTATAAAACTAAGCGACATTTACATTTTCTTGCTCCAGACTAGACAGGAAAATATCCAAGCGCATGTTTAAATGTTATTTCACTAGAGTGCATCCAACGTTCAACTCACTCAGAGTTCAACAGCAAAGTTTCGTACTTTTTAATGAAGATAAATGGAGCAAAATAGGTGTATCTGGATCATTGCAAGTGGAAAATGGTTGCAAGCAGGTTGAATCAAAGAGAACACATGAGTGACAAAGATGTAAGCTAGGCAATACCCCAAGTAGGAACGAAATACCATTTCGTACTCGTAACCTATCCCTCAACGCGCATAGTTTTTTTTGTTTGTGACCAGTTGTCAAAAGTTCCACTGAAACTGACGTCACGCATAGAATACGACTAAAGTATACTTTACATATAAGACATTGTCAAGGATGTATTAGTCTTCTAATACTTCTCAATTTAGTCTGGCTATTTTTCCTCCAACCCTTTCGGGGATTCGCTAGGACTCCATCTGTGGAATGCTCTGCAAATGAACATGTGTGTGTATTTTTAGAATGCATCGAACCTGTCGCTCCTGTCTCCGCCATCGTTGGCCCGACGGCGCTCCTCGGTGATGTTCAGCGACACAGTACTGCTCCACACACCGAACTCTCCCCACGGTGGACACCCTCACAACGTCTGCTCTTCGGAAAAAATGACTCAAACAGGTGCTGTGTTTAGTCAACTTAAAAACCCCCTGAAGTGTAAACTCAAAACTTCGCTAACACCTTTCCTTGGTAATCGATCTTTATAACATTTTTCCAAATTGTATAACAATTGTTATAAATATTTATAGATTCATTATGTCAACGTGACTGGCTTAAGTGCCACAGCGGTGAGTCTAGAGACGGTAGAGATCTAGACGGTCTATTAGACAGGCATGAACAATCTGGTCTATGCTTCCTTCTTTTCACACTGACTTCATAGAAATTGATAGGACGGTTTAGGCCTTCTTTTTGTTGAGGACAGTTAATCTGCTTCTCTGTTCCTCACATAATGTAGTAAAATGTATATTCTTTTAATTTATGTTATTTTTGCTACCGAACCAAAAGCATCGGTCATTAAGAGGCTACTTTTATCAACACCTGCAATTAAGTGATAAAAGTGTAATCTAAAATTACCGACGCTTTTCATCTATTAGAAAACTATAAAGTACCTAGCCACTACTAAACTACACTAAATGTGTTAACGCACTGTAGTGACATTAATTTGGGGGTGTAGAGTTCGACCTGCCGACAGGCGACACTGCAGAAGAGCGAGCAGCGGCGGTTGGAACCATGTCCTGCCAGGAACTACTGGCACTGTCAGGGGCTTTGTCGGCAGCGCTGCCGTCGGGACAAGTCACTTTGGACTCATTTTTTGAAGAATTGACAAAAGGAATTACTAAGAGAGCCGGTGATGACAAGGATTGTAAGGTATGGTAGTAACAACCTGAATAAAATATACTTTGTCTTAGGATAAAGTTCGTTAGGTCTACCCTTAAACTTCTGCCATGCCTGTTCTAGACTCATGAAATAGAAGACTTCTCGTGCTGTGCTGAATTGTTAGCAGCAGAAGCAGCCGCAAAAGAAGCTCGCAAAGGACGATTTGCAAGCGCATGTTCAGTGTTTTGGAGGAAAATATCAAAGTTCTTTTCTTTTTTAAGGAAGAAAATAAAAGATATTGTCGGTCACAAATATTTTCAGCAAGGTAAATAGTACAATATATCTTATATCATTTAAATGTGAGAGCAATATTTGTGTTAAATAGTCCACTATTCTTCAGGTATACTACTGGCTATATTAATAAATACTCTATCAATGGGCATTGAGTATCATAATCAACCCGAAGAGTTGACAGTAATAGTAGAAATCAGCAATATCGTTTTCTCTGCGATTTTTGCCGTCGAAATGATTCTGAAAATTGTAGCGGAGGGCCCATTCAAGTATATAGCCAATGGTTTCAACGTCTTCGATGGAGTCATTGTGATCCTAAGGTCAGTTTATATTGTTAACAGAAGCAGGTTCTTTTAACATACTAGATGGATTTTGTAGGTTAGTAAGGTAGGTCAATTGACACAAAAGCCTTAACTTAACTAATAAGGTCCAGAGTAACAAATATGAAACTTTTAGTTATACAGACAATGTTAATTATGTACTTACTCGTAATAACACTTTCCAACAGTTTAGCCTTAATGCTAAAATGAAAAGAGCTCCCAAAAGTATTTCTTCTAATATATTTTTTTAAACAGTGCATTTGAACTAGCGCATAGCTACGGCAACGAGAAGGAAACAGCAGGCAACTCCGGACTCTCGGTGTTGCGCACGTTCAGGCTACTGCGCATCCTAAAGTTGGTCCGATTCATGCCTAACCTGCGCAGGCAGCTATTCGTCATGCTTCGGACCATGGACAATGTCGCCGTCTTTTTCTCGCTACTCGTCCTTTTCATCTTCATATTCAGGTAAATATTCATTATGGGAACTTTGTACTGATATCATGACGTAATTAAGAATTAATTTAAATATTATAATAAACTGTGTTGGGGTAGTTAAGAATAAAATGAAGACACATAAATAACTTGATACTAAATTGCATGACTTTAAATAAAGTCCAAACCGAAACTCAAATCTTAAATTGACGTGAAGGATAATATAATAATGCCAGAAAAAACTGCTACTTTGAGTTATGTAGATTTCTTGAAGTTTTCCTCAACTTTGTGTTTATTTCAAAACTATTTTCTGTCTACCAACAACTTAATTAAGTAATTTTATTACGTTCTATTAGCTAACGGTAAATTCTATTACAGTAAAAAGAGAAATATTATTGGTAGGGATCCTTAACTTAGCATCATTAGTAATCTTCTAACCCGTACCTTCCGTTTCATTATCTTCTTTAACCTTTCCATTTATCACGTAACTAAGTAGTTTATTATCACGGCCCCCCCGCCAGTTCTGATTGACTGCTCAATCAGTTGTTAATTTTTCCGTAGCCCACGAGGATAAACCCGACTCTCAGTCCAAATACGCAATTCTGAATGTTTCTAAACTGTCACATCCGCATCCATTCCCCTGTGCACTACCTAACTGTGAGTGATTCACCTTTTCTTCTCAATCTTATCCTGTAAATGTCAGTCATTTCTGTCTATGACATTCTACTTACTACACACTACCACTGTCCACACTCTTAACATCTTTTTCTCTTCTATGATTATAATATTCATCAACCATAGTATGTGTCTATCACGCTTTTGTGCTTTGCGTCCATTTCAGTTTTTTACACCTGCACTTCATGGTTTATCATTTTAGATCGTCTTATTTTCTTTTCAATCGTGTCATCTCAATTTCTCTCCTCCCTATACTTGGAACGACTAAAGTAATCGTGTTATCTAATGGATATTGCGTGGTAACGTTCAGCATCCTCGGTATGAACATCTTCGGGTGCAAATTCTGCGAGAAAGACAGTGAGGGCGATGAGGAGTGCGACAGAAAAAACTTTGATACGCTCTTGTGGGCCTTTGTCACGGTATTTCAGGTATTCAATATTTTCAATTAAAGTCCTAACAGATAACCCAGAAACAGACTGAACTTGCAACATTACTAAACGCTTTAATGGGTCCGTCAGCAGTCAGCACTCACGACAATATGACAGTCCTAATAACAACATTGTTTTAGTGACAGCTATATAACTAACCACGCGAGTACACAAACGACTGTTCACTCTGCTGCAAGACACTCTTCAAAATTTAACTGAACATCACAGAACAAAACTGCACTCAATCGGAACGACAGCTTGCAGCATTGTGCTTTGTCAACAGGCGTTCAAACGCGTATGCTACCCTAGAACCCGCGTAGTGACAACTCTAGAATCATCCGTAACCGATTGATCCAATCATTAGTCAATCACCATGTCGTGTCGTTCAGTACTCCCATCAGAAGCCGTCAGGAGCACATATATCTTAGTCAGTGAGCTTTGTTGAATGTAGGTTAGCTTGAGGTCTATCGGAGCCGAGTCCCGGGTTACCCTGTTCGTCAGATTCTCTACTCCCACTACTACCACAGCTGCACTCAGTTTATACAGTAACTCTCACTTTGCATGCTGCTTCTAATATACTATCTTAATGCAAATTTTAACGAAATTCATGGGCAATTTTGGTCAGAAGTCCATAACAAACTCATAACCCAAACATTATTCGTGACAAAACGCATATAATAATAGAAATAAATAAATAATAAAAAAACATTAGGCATTGTCACGATATGGACCCGGCTCAGCACGTAACGAGAAATGAAAGTACTAATGACCAAAAATTTCCACGGATTTGGCTCTAAAATTGGCGCCTTTATTTTCCTTCCGTAACATAATCTACTTACTCTGACCCTTTTCTTCAACATTTGAACTTTCGATTTGTATAAGCTTAAAAGTTTGGCCCAGTCACTTTATTTTCCTATTATCTTTTCCTTTTGCATTAATTAAAAACTTGAATTATTTATTGCATTAAACACGAATGATATTTGAATATTTCTATGAAACATGACGAATGGTTTTAATACTTTATGCACTATTTATTTCGCCTTTTTCTATTTATACATTATTTTACATAATGCATTTATTTTTTTCTTATCATAAGGACATAAGGCAGTTTATTATAAAAAGGAATGATAAACTAAGATTTGTAATGACTTTATGGAAATTGGGATCTTAATGCACTTTATAACAAAATTTCATAAATAATTTAATTTTAAGATTTATCTAACACGTCTGCTGATGTGACGTTTCAACGGCGATAACACTGCTTCGCTTCATAGTTGTAAAGTTTCACTTATTATTATATGAAACGTAGATTGCTTGTCTGGTTAAGTTTAGAGCTAAAAAAGGTTAACGAAGTAAGCATCGTACCATGGTTGAGATTAGAGCTACAGCAGTGTTACCGTCGGACTGCACAGACTGTCGTCAGGATGTCTTGATCGCGGCATATGCGCATAGCATTTTGTTTTTCTTTCATTTTTTCATCCGCTCCACGACGCAGTATTCTGGGCATGTATCTATTCGGTGGTAAGTTTTGCAAGTTCGTCGAAGACAATGGCTCCGAGCGGGACTGTACTTGCCCCGAGATCATCTCGCACCACCCCAAGTGTGAGTGCGACAGAAAACATTTTAATAATATTCTGTGGGCAACCGTCACCGTCTTCCAGGTAAGCCTCGTGAGACTGATATGCACAAGGTAATTTTAGACGGTTTATTTGCGATCCCATTCGAGTTGTTTGGTAGAGGGTAGACGCCGCGTTTTTCTCGTATCCACCAATATTACATGGACAAAAAACGAATTTGTCTTATTTGACAGCTTTAGCGAGTTTGTGAAAAAAGATAAACGATTATTATGATTGACTGGATTTTTATGTCTAATAGACTCAATTTGGCATGAGCGAGAAATTCGACTTTAATAATTCTGTTGGTTGAATTATAATTTAAAGATGTGGTAATGCATCATAGAGCGCTCCGTAGTTAGTGCATCTTGCTTGTAGCTTGCTCTAGGAATGCTGGACCCTCTGCTTGTGTATTCAGGTCGCCGTCCGTGTTCCCTGTCATTACCCTGTATATTTGCGTACACTAACACAACTGTCAACATAACACTAACAGTTATTAACACGCTGATTTAACAAGTTTCTTATGATTTATTTATTTGATTAATATTAAAAGTAACGTTTACATTTTAAAACACCGAAAGGCACGACTTGAACACTATATGACAGCACACCTTGCTTATTTTGATTTATTAAAGAGATTTATGAAATTTGAAGATATTCGGTGTGGTAGAGAGACTCGAACGAGTGATTTGGATCCTCAACATTCATGTAATATTTCAGGTTTTGACGCAAGAAGATTGGAATGTTGTACTATTTAATGGTATGGAAAAAACGAGTCACTGGGCGGCATTATATTTTGTTGCCCTCATGACTTTTGGAAACTATGTACTATTTAACTTACTGGTGGCTATTCTAGTAGAAGGATTTAGTTCTGAGGTAGGTCTGATCTACAAATTTCCACTTCCTTTTCTAAAGCCTGTTACATTTGACGTGAGCGATGCGATTCTTCTAGCGGAACGAAAGGAGGGAGCGAGAGCAGCGCGAGCTGGCAAAATCTAAATTGTCTAGCGAGTGTTTCTCTGACAACAACGAAATTCACTATGACGAGTCGAATTCGGGATCACATTCCAGTGACAGTTTCTCACAGGTGAACCCTTTGTGTTGGTGTTAGTTTTTCTTAACTGCGCTTTCTGTCATCTACTTGACGTGCCTCAAAAATGTCTAAACCTTCTTCTTGATTAGCCATCTAGAATTAGGTAGGTATTTGTGCGTGTGTTGAAAGAGTAAAGGATTTTAAGAAGTTGCCTTTTCTGACGACCATTTATGTAAATACAGTATTGTAGTTAATGATATTCAGAAAACCACTTTTATAAAACTGTCCGTTTTTATTAATAAGTGATTGGATCATGGTAAAAGGGATCTTGGCGTAGATAGCATGGTTGATGGATCTAAACCTATCTATCTTTCAAAACTCCCATGCATGCATGAAACCAGAAACAAGTTCCTTTTTGATGATGCCGCCACATATAGGTACATTAGACATCAATTACAATACTTATTGATACATCTGTGATCGCAGAAGAAGTGAAAAACCTGAGCATCACAAATATCTCTTAACTTTGTAAATTGAGTATGCGTGTCATTGTGATATTTCGCTTGACGTATACCTACATGGTTTTAACGGTTTACATGGTGTTGATTAGAATGAAATAAAAAACTATTGGAAATCTGCGGACGACATTCGGAAAGCTAAAGAGGATGTTAACGGACACAAGGAGAAACATAATCGATCAAGCCGAAAGAAGACACCTTCAGGACATCACCCGACACTTTGTAAAGACTGTGCACAATCCAACAAATGCAATTTACAAAAGGTATAAAACCGTACCTACATTTTATAAGAGTTTGAAAAACATGAATATTTCACGTTATTTATTATATGTTAAAGGTGGTAAAAGCAAGATGAAAAAAAGAAACTACTAGTAATATGCATTAATCGCTAGTTACATTTCTAAGAAACTACGATTTACACTGACTCATGTCCACTCTGACCTTCCAAAAGCTAAAACAAAATATTTGTTGCAGGAATCGAAAATGCTAGCAAACAACAGTGGAGTAGACGCACCAAACCTACCCATGATCACACACACAGCCGCCACACCACAAGACTCACCATCCACGACCTTGGAACCCGGAGCAACGTTCAGAGATTTCCCCGTGGCACTCAATTTGGAGAAATCCTCGATGCTGTCAAGCATGGAATCTATTGATAGAACTTCGGTAGGTTGGGAAAAATATTGTAATTACCACATATGTCTCTTGAAATATTGGAATCACTTCACGATAATCAGCGCCAGACCCAAGGCCACTTTGCATGGTGCCTTTGTGTCAATGTCTTCGATTCATTAATTTTGTGTATTGGTGTTTGATATTTCATACAATATCAATACAAAGATCAATCAATGAAACCGACTTTTTTTCTAGTGTACCAGCATCCCCGGCTTACTGAAACCCCCAACACTCTCAGGAGTCAACAGTTACACTCTAACCCTCCACTCAGCCGCCTCACAGCTGGGTGCAGAGAAAGCCAGACTACCCCCTCTCACCCTGGCCCCTCACCCCGTGCGGCCTACTTCGATATCATCAGGCTCGTCGACACCCACTACCACGAGATCAATGCCTTCGCCAATGCTTCCGGAGAAGAACCTACAAATAGTGATACCGATCACTAAAGATGATAATTGTGTAAATACTAGCGATAAGTCTAGTCTACTAAGTTCACAAAAGTAAGTTGACTGATGTTACACACTGCTATATTTAGGCAAGTTGTTTCCATCGAAATAAAAATATATGAAACTAAGGTTCCGCCAGCGTATTACACAGAACACAGACCGAGCCACGAAGTAAAATATAGCCGATGTTTAACCCGATGGTCCGTTATTTATAGTATATAAGATTATTTTTTTTATCGGATGATTCGTTTTAGAGATTACATGCGCGTAAAAATTAAATAGCGTAAATGTGAAGGGAATTTCTCAGAAGGGCAGGCCAATGATTACAGAACGTTCGAAGCAACCATATTGAGCAGTATAATCTTCAAGACGCTTTTCCATTAGATTAATTCCTTGAACACCGGTTTGATACTCAGCAAAATTAAATATTTTGCCAATTTTGCGGCAAGGTATCTGCGTCTCAGTTTCTGTCACTTTAATTATTTTCCGTTGCTAAGTATTTAGTCAATACGGCGAATTAGAGCTATTATATAATAACTAAAGTAACTATTTATCTTAAAGGCTTTAGTAGAAAGTTTTGCCCTTCAACCTACCTGACCGCTTTTAGCCTAAAGTTATCAATTATTCTGTTGTCTGAGATACACGATGAACCTATTTTAAAGTTTTGATGGACAAGTTATTTGTACCAAGAGGTATGTTCATACTAATAAGGTAATAAATAATTAGTAAAGTTTGTGAGTTTGTAAGTGTAGTTTTGGCTATAACGCGTAATCGCCGGAACTTCTCATCTACTCCCAGTACTTTTATGAGGACTTTTATCAAGACCGGAAGTGATCACGATTCTGAATGAGATACAATTTCTGGGACACACAACACACAGGTTGCTTATTGATATTTTTTGATGTATATCTATAATTTATCGATCATAGCTTTCATTTCGCGTATTCTTATAGATGCGTAACCCTCCAAAGCCCACCGTCCGGAGATGATAAATGTCGGGTCCAACGCGGCTACAGCTGGCGGCTGTCTCGACCCAGCCTGAGGAAGAAACCCAAGCACCGGACCGGATCCGATTCGGAAGCTATCATACTGAACAACGGACGGGACCATGCAGCTTGTAATGGTAAAACGAATTAAGATAAGAGATACAATAATATCGAAAGAAAGGTAATATGACTAATTAACGTCAAACATTGTTAATGACGAGATAACCGTTAAATTTGAAAGACCACTTTTTGTTTTTTTCTTCGCCTAAAGAAAACAGTAAGGGGACCTAAATTTAATTTTGAACGAACTCGTTTTTGCGACGAAAACTACTGACTCAGATATTGTCAATGTACTAATTGTTACTATGCCCGTTTACCATTTCAATCACTAATCTAGGTTCCAGCCTACGTAAGAACGAGCTACTCCTTTCCTCGTCGATCATAAAGAATGACACACAGTCCGAGATGCCGAACAACAGGACTAAATCACAGCTCCCGGCTCCTAGGGTCCTACCACAGACCGCTAGGAGGGTATCTGCCCACACCGCGCCTCTACTTCCTGATGTAAGTAATTACCATAATTGGTTGTAAAACTAAACAGTTTACTTAAGACAAAATCAAGATACTTAATATCCTAAATTGCCCATTTTCACATTCATTTTCTAAAGTGGTGGACGCAGGTTCTCCAGCGCATTGTGTTAACGTGCACATAACTAGGTCAAACATGGCCTAGGTCTTTGTCTATACCGATATGCTGAACGAACCGAGTATTAACGCTGGCGCCTGCCAGCGTCAATCAAACTTAATTTCATTACATCAATGACGCATTATGTCGATGAATATATATTTTTTTGATATTGTACTCGTAAAAACAGCTTGAATGGATCGCATTGACATAATTCCACTTTTAGGAATCCTGGAAAGCGCCCGAAGCTGGATTCTCTTCGGATTCGTCTGTGCGCCTCGACACCGTCAAATCACCACCCCACCGACTTTCCCTCACCAACGACTACTTAACAGGTAATCAAATTACGTTACACAAAGAGAAATCCAAAAAAAATATTTCCCCAATATTATCAGGTAACAAACAACGGTACGTGTCCCGCCTCTCAACGAGGCATCTCCACGATTTGATTGATAAATTGCCCTTTTTAACATAATGGCGAGTTACCGGCATTCTCATAGCGTTTCAGCAGATCGATAAACAGGACTGAACCAAATTTTCTTGATTAAACGTTTGCTTCACGCGGAGACTTTCTAATAAAAAAGAGCACCTCTCTAGAAGTATCTATCTCGCGTAAACCACATGTCAAGCGTAAGGCATGTACTCGTAAAGTTCAAATCGATACATGCGTAGGAACTATTGTGACGTAACGTAATTTGATGTTGAAGTGGTGATAGTGGTCAAATGCGTATTACCTTATCATTCGTAATAAAAAAAAGTTGATTAGTAAAGAAACGGCTATTTATTGGGTGTTCATATCCATTTATTACAAGCTTTTATTTAGTTTCACCTGTCCCGTTGTCTGTCTGTCTGTCTGTCTGTCTATCTGTAATCAAATCTTGCAAGTTAAATTTGACCCACTTCCCGATGACCGATTGAGCTGAAATTTTGGGTATAAGTATAGTTTGGATGACAATTCAATATTATGGTACCATCGAGTTGACCTGATGATGGAGACAGAAGGTGGCCATGGGAATTCAGTTCTTAACCGACGTAACCCCGTTGAGTTTGGGCACGTTAGAATCGTATGAGTAGGTGATGTAGGTATACAGAAAAGTACAGTCGGCAATAAAAGCTTGTACCAAAAAGGATTTTTTTGACAGAAGCTTGTTATTATATTACAATACTAATGGCTAATGTTTATAATGCGTCATGGCTTTATTACGCCTTATTGTTTTTCTAAGTCATCGTCGAAAATGTATTAGTTTCATTTCACGGGAAGGCACAAAGAGTATTTGAAACAGATCAACCCTACCTACAAATAACTAGCAATGCAAGCACTAGCATCACATCTTTAAATCTTGAAAAATATTAATCAATCATTAATTATTATTTATTATTTTAAATCTTTGTTTATTTTATTTAAATTATTATGTCATTCCGTGAGTTTATTTTAAGTATCATTATAACAATGTTTTTCCCCACAAGTGACGACAGTATCGGAAGTGAAGTCGAGTAACCTGCCGCCGACGCCGCCGCAGCTGCAGCTGACGCCAAAGTCGCCGCGTCACGAGAGCCCTGTACCGACGCGCCCTAAGAACCAGTCGCTGCCGCTTGTCAAACAAATTAACGAAGAGGTATTTACTATCATAATGAATGAATCCTTGTAAACATTCCAGGGGCCGTAGACAAGGTTACAATCGACAAGCGCTAACGCTAACGCTAACGAATAAAATGTATGGGAATGACAGATGCCGACGAAACACTTTTCGTTAACATCTGTCATTCCCATACATTTTATTAGTTAGCGTTAGCGTTAGCGCTTGTCGATTGTAACCTTGTCTAGGCCCCCAGTTGTAGGTTTTGCAGCCATTCCCTGCTGTCGAGGAAAAGTGGTGGAGTTATTTCAGAACGGGGAACCAGGGACACGGTAGAGTGGACATTCAGAAGCGATAGGCAGTAGGGTTTTTCCGGGGCATCACAGTTATTTGAAAAGGTGATGGTGGGACCACCCTTAGAGGTATTTAGAGCTGTCCTAAGATAACGAGCCAACCCGTATGCGACTGACTTCGAACTTAGTCACATTCTGTTCCTTTCAGTGTCGTAGCGTATGCCAAGCATATTTCCCACCGCTGTTGTTGGTTGTATTAGGAAATGTTTTATCAAGGTGCAATATTTATCACTAACTCCCTCACCGCCACCTTGTCATATCATAATTTTTATTAATTAATTTACCAAAATTGTGATGCACAAGCGGACAGGATTCTTCTTTAGGGCAAAACCGACAAAACGCTAGGAGGTTGGTGATGCATTCATCAAAAATGTATATGCTGCTTTCATAGCTTTGGAGAAAAAATATGGCACTTCGAGTTTATTAATTATCTCCCTTTTCTTTATGAAAACTCGTATTAAAATCAAAGTTTCACATTAATTGTACTGCTCAATTTGTCTATCAATTGTGGGTCAAAGTTGCCTTCTCAACTTTGGTGTGAACACACAAACTAACTTATAGTTGCACAAAAGTCTGTACAATCAGTCTAAGTAAAAGCGGTTGCATCACTTACTGCAGTTTGGTGATCGTGCTCTGTGAGTTTCAAACGTTTAGTTGGTAATTGTAAGCAAATTAATACATATATTGTAACACCATGCTTCATAAAGAAAATTAAAACTTCACAAGCAAAGCGAAAACCTTTGTTTAAAAATTGAGGTGATTTGCCTTTAAAACAAAGCGCAGTGAAATCAGCATGTGGCTGGCTTCCATTTTGGATATAATTAAACCGTGGTGAAGTTGAAATTGAGCGGATTTGTTTTTCACTTGTAACTCTGGTCACGTGCACGTGCAAGTGCTTCCATACGATTAGTGTTTGGAATTTAAGTTTACATTACGGTCATTTATTGAAAATTGTTTATCTAGTAACAATAAAGCGCAGCAATGCACAAGACAGGTCATATAGTTAGTAGCAGCCAAAGTAGCCAAATATATCGTAACACCTCCTTACCCATAATAAAGACGTGTTCCGATATATTTGGCTACTTTGGCTGCTACTAACTATGTATATGATGCTGACTGTACGAACTCAAGAAAATTAAGTTAAAGACTTGACACAAAAATATTTACTACATTTTTTATGAAATATTCACATAAGGTGGAGTCTTGTATAATAGCAACTATCTGGTAATTGCAACAAAATTTAATAATGCCCTCAATGATCATTGTATTGAACGACAGACTTGATAATGTTCCTCTACTAAAAATCTCAATTTTTAGTGTTCCGTACCAAAATTGGTCCAACGGAACACTTATTTTTAATGGCGCTGATAGGTCTGTTGGGTCGACAGGGTTTTTTGTCAAAAGCATATTTTTTTATGATAGTTCCATAAATGTACATTTAATTTACTTACTAACAAATCTTTCAAAAATATTGTAAGCTTATCAATAAAGAATTAATAAGCGATGAAGTAAACTCTCAATATTATTAGTTGTAATTCCAAGATTCCACTTTATATATCACGTTAAAACTTGTGATTTTTTACTGAAGGAAGGAACAAAAATAAATAACATTAATGTACTCGTTTCTGTTGATATTAACTTAATATATTACGTATACCTACTCAAGATCAAAAAAATACTAGGTAAGTGTAACCGAGACTGTGTAGAAATCCTACATAAACTGTGTCTGTATTTCAGTGCTCTTTTCTGTAGTTAGCACATAATTTAAGGTACCTATTTAATAGTAAACCAGAGGACACTACGAGTATTAGTCCTCATCTTATATCCCACATGTCAAAACAAAATGTAGCTAGCACATAATTTTAAGTCCCTATTTAATAGTACCAAGTAAGCATCTCATTCGGATATTTCACGAGTATTAGTCCTCATTGCATATTCCACGTGTCAAAACAAAATGTATTCTCATCAAACTTTTAACGAACCAAGTTCTAATCCGTTATATTATTAATAAGGCTGTACTTTCAGGTAACAATAAACAACAACGTCAGCATAATAACGTCGAGGTTCGACAGCCGGAGGTACCGGTTCAAAGATCTCTTCCGATTCATGGAGCCTACGGGGTGCCTCAAGGAAAAAGAGGACTGGTCTTTGTACGTTTTCCCGCCAGGAAATAAGTGAGTCAATATCGTTTTCATGTGTACTTTATTCATTCAGTGAGGAAAATGGAGAAACTAATATGCTTGATACTTATAACTGTACAAAACGTAGGTATACACTGTGAGCTGAATAACCCGGCAGACATACATAGTTTATTCAATTCGGTCTAATTTTAGAGACATTTTGTATTAAACACGTTTACACGTTTACGTTACATATAAACTCGGGAAAACCCCTTTACATTTTTTCATTGCGATGCGGATGCTCAAGATTGATTTGTACCGCGAACGTGTTCCTTTTATATACCCCTTTCCGAAGATTCTCGACCGTAGTTTCGATATTCTTTCCGATCTTCATTTCATTACTCATTTGTTTTGAGTAGCTTTTCCAGATAAACGTGCTACGTCCACGTTTCTGGAATGTTCTAAGCCCATACGTTTGTTTATAAATTTCCGTAAGCATCGAATGTTATTGACCCCGCCTTCGTAACAATATTATTAAAGTGGCAGATATCACTTTTGAATCTCATTATTACTCGAAAAACATTGATAGTACGTTGAAGGTGATGTGGTCATACATGCATTTAAGACAACAATAATATGAAACTTGAAAAAATGTGTTGTGCATAGCATGATACATATTTTTAGGTACTCCATATTACCTAAGAAATGTAGCTAAAATTTGCCTGATTACTAGGGCACTCGAATTAAATACTGCTTTTTTTCCTAGATATATTCAATTTTGTGGAATTTTTCAAGTAACTCTATTTATGTTCAAAAATCAATTAATCTAATAAAACTATTCGCAACAGACAGGTAATTTTGGTTGGAATAATCTGAAGGTAAGAACACAACTGGAGTCGTTTTATAACAGGACAAACTAGAAAATATCTCAAAAACTACAAATTCACAGAAAATAAAAGGGTATCGGAAGTTTTCGAGGTTTTGAGTCACTAGTTTTCGTTTGAGCCACTCTGCGTAGTTTCTGTGTTTAAAAGGCCATATTAAGGATATAAACTCATTAAAGTAGCTCTTCATAATACCTACGGCTCACCACGCCAATCTATATAAAACCATCCTTTTAACTTGAAATTTATGCAAATTGAAGAGAAGAGCGAGTACCACTTGAATGAGTAATGAAACAACTTGGTTAACAGTCAAAGTAGATCAATTCTAGCGTGAAAATCGATCTGAATACAGTCTTCCTTCATAGACAAATTAAGCGACAAATTCATTCCTTTAAACTTCTTCACGCTGTTTTAATTATTAAGAAAAAGGTTGCCATCGAAAACTGCACGTTAAATAAAAGCCTTGCAAATCCTTATTTGAAAATTGTTCGTTCGGAAATTTAAACAATCTAGATTCACAATGGAATACAGCCAAGATTCACTTAAGTTTAATACAAGTTGCAGTACCGTGCTCATTGTGAGCGGCCTTGCTGTTGGCGAGTTGGTCTTTTGTTTCCGTACAATAATAGCACCGTAAGAGGGACCAATTCCGCAGTTTGCCTGAGTCTAGCTAATTAGTTCAGGTACGGTTTCTTAATAATAAATGGCTGGAGAAAACATAAAAGTTGCTTTTACAGCGCTTAAGTTGTACAGACAGATAATCTACTTGTGTTGTGACTAATGTTGAGCATTTAATTATACTACCTACCTACGATTATATATATTAATATGCATATCTATACAGAATATAATTCAGAAAAAAACATCACATCACTTTCTTGCACGAGTTAACATGTAACGGTATAACTGGCACACGCCGATGTTTCATTTGGAAAAAAGTATACTCGCAAAATAAACCATTTAAATATTATGTATACGTCTACCTACGTGTCTACGCGTGGGTAAATAAGTCCTTTTCATTCAAATTCCAAGCTCTACCTTGGATAATGAATGCCTTTATTGTAATTTAATGGGCTGCTAAAACTTGAGAAGTCTTG
Source organism: Epinotia ramella (assembly GCA_947578815.1). Lineage (NCBI taxonomy): Eukaryota > Metazoa > Arthropoda > Insecta > Lepidoptera > Tortricidae > Epinotia > Epinotia ramella. The sequence continues at coordinate 7,700,075 of OX388211.1, read as the reverse complement.
AAGAAGCTTGACATTGCGTTTTGATTTACGTTTTTCACTCTAGATTTTATTACAAGCGTTTGTGCCTTATATCAACGTCAAGTTCTGTTTGCTGCATTTATTATTAAGTTTGTCTGAAATTATTTCTACTGTAAAAATTTAGGCCTGTTTATTTTTAGCTTCGCAGTGCAAACATACCTTGAGTAATAAAGACCGTGACGGAATAAATACGGCGAATGTTTAAAATGTGTAGTGATAACAAATTAAAGCATAATTTTGATGTACTGGACTATGGTTTGTTTTTAAAATACATAGGAAATATTTTAAACTCAACGAGTGAGGTTGTTTTCGCCCCTGCCACGCGAAGAACGTCACATGCCCAATGTGTGGGCCTTTACATGCAACCATTGTTTGAGCAATTCTAGAAAACTTGTTCAAAAAGTTCGACGTTTAATTTTCCTTTTTTTTCTACAATATTCAATACCGTCCCGTCCCATTTCTAATAGAATGTTCTGAGATTATTTAGAATTAATACAATATAAGTATAACAGAATATTACTTGTTTAAAAAATAATTAAGTTCGTATATTCTTATTAAAAAATGGTAAAATAAGGAAATTTAAAAGACGTGCTAAAATTGTACTTTTCTAGAATTACAGATTAGGTTGACAATACTCGTAGAAAGCGTCGATCGTAAAACTAACAGCCACTGTCAGATGCGTACGTTTTGTCCCAAGATTAAGAGTTTAGATATTTATAAGTTAAGTAGTTAAAAGTTAAGATTTTGATAGCAAAAGTTGAATAAAACTAGCCGTGTATTGCACGCAGGATAAGGCAGCTGTGCACTTGGATGGTGACCCGCGGCTGGTTCGACAACATCGTGCTGCTCTTCATAGCTCTCAACTGCATCACCCTAGCCATGGAGCGCCCGAACATCCCTCCAAACTCCAAGGAGCGCCAATTCCTCGGCAGCGCCAACTATGTTTTCACCGTTGTGTTTGCCGTGGAAATGTTTATCAAGGTAGACTTTATCCATATCCAATTTCAATTTGCGTGAGACCCGTATCTACCATGCTAAGTATAGAGTATAGTAGGTATCTTCTTTATTTGCTACTCCTTGTTCCTGTGCCAATCTCATCTACCTACTGCTTACTTGTCGTCTAGCAGACGGTGTCTGACCATTAAGTTAGTTTGCCCACCACCTGTCACTAACTTGTATCTCCAGAAAATATTGGAACACAAGTGTTTGTTTTAGGTGGTAGCATCGGGAATGTTCTACGGGCCAGACGCGTACTTTACATCCGGCTGGAACATCATGGACGGTTCGCTCGTCATCATCTCCATCATCGACCTGCTCATGTCGCTCGTCTCCGAATCCAGTCCGAGGATCTTCGGCATATTGAGGGTATATCTATTAATTTTCAGGACATTACAGTGAGCAAAAAAAAAGAAGGAAACTTGATTGACGGCACGCGAGTAAAGTTGATCGGGTGTACATATCGATGTAGAACACATGGACGAATTCAAACCGAAGCTAGACGTCCGCGCGTACCTACTACGATGAATGCATACAAAACACCTCGACCTCAAAACACCTCGGTATTACCGTCGGTAATAGATTTGTTCAGCTGGATATATATCCAGCTGAACAAATCTATTTCTCGCATCGGCATTTCGTAACTTTATTTGATGCCCAAAAAGCTCTGCGTATTTAAAATTTTCGGAATATTGGAAGTTGATTAAAAGAAGTTCTCGCAAAGAAACATTTGGCTAGCTGCCGGAGAAATTAATCAAGTTTCACTGATTGACTGTGAGTCCTCAAAGCTGATCTATAAAGCCTCGTAATTTCAGTTAGACTCCTATGTACACTAACCGTGCATGGCGGTGAGATGAAGTAGTGTACGTAGTTGCCTGCGCCCCTTCGCGATGGCGTATTCCTTTGAGGAATAAAACACTACATATCTATATAATGATATCTTAATTCTCAAGAAACTTGCACAGTTTTTTATAAAAATAATCTATTAGGTAGCCACTCTTTAAATAATGTACGAACTTGAAACTAGTAACAGAAATATGACCGCGAAGTTTTAATGTTCCTTCTATTGCTGTTGCCTTCTATTTGGCTTCTGTACATGTTTTAATTTGATAGAATATCAACTTTTTGTACCATACTAAAAATATGCAACATGTTTTTGGTAAATACTTATGATTCTAGTATTTTACTTGTCCTAAATCGAATGTAATTCATTGATGTTTTGTAAGTCATTTACAATGTAGTTAAATTAAAAAAAAAATTATATAGTTTTTGCTCATAAATAATGTTTCCTACGTTGGAACTAACTGAGCTCTATCTTTATGCTAACAGTCGTAGAATTCGTTAAACTTTAAGTGCAATTCCAAGAAGTTAGCCCCACTGCGGCATTCAGAGCAGCTAATCGTTTTTGCTTTGCAAATTTCTTAAAAGTGGAATAGAGTGCGTTCTAGAGATAGCAGCCCACTATGATACAAATTATTCTGACTTTTAATGCTTACATAAGTTAGCCTTAAATCGTTTATAGATAGTTCAAGAAAGTAAACTTTATGATGATAAATCATTCTTACAGTAAAGAAATACCATGTGAATTTATACTGCATTTTATATGAAACATTATTATTACTGCCAAAAATTACACTGTCAGTTTGATCATAAGTAATCATTGTCACTAACACATCATACTCGTATGGGTCTATGACCTGAAATAAAGATATTCTAATCTATTTATCACGGCTATCACTACGCGTACTTACGGAGCGGGATATATTTTTACAAGCTTTTATTTAGTTTCACCTGTCCCGTTGTCTGTCTGTCTGTCTGTCTGTAATCAAATCTTGCAAGTTAAATTTGACCCACTTCCTGGTGACCGATTGAGCTTGTATTTTGGGTATAAGTATAGTTTGGATGACAATTCAATATTATGGTACCATCGAGCTGATCTGATGATGGAAACAGAAAGTGGCCATGGGAATTCAGTACTTAACCGACTTAACTCCGTTGAGTTTGGGCTCGTTAGAATCGTCTTAATGAGTAGTTGATGATCGTACAGTCGGCAATAAAAGCTTGTAACAAAAATGAATTTTTTGACAGAAACTTGTTTTAAACCTTTGTCTCCACGTCATCAAATTTCCAGGTATTCAGACTACTGAGATCGTTGAGGCCGCTGCGAGTGATCAATCGAGCGCCAGGTCTCAAGCTCGTCGTGCAAACACTACTCTCCTCGCTTCGGCCTATAGGAAATATCGTGCTCATCTGTTGCACGTTTTTCATTATCTTCGGGATTTTGGGTGTTCAGGTAAATATCAAACATAGTATAAGTTTGAGCATTAGACGAATTAGGTTTGTATTGATAATATTGATATTCGGAGTCTGACAATTGACATTACAATTTGCATTTCATAAAGCTTGGTTTTATTAAAATTACGTTAGACGTCGTAGGAATCTCATATATTTTTTGATATTACTTCCGCCATATTATTATGTTTAGTGGGAACTGTTGAGGAGCTAAATGCATGTTAATTTGTACCAGTTACCATTTAGTACATTTATCTCTGTTTGTTCTCCAATGGAAAAAAAATGGATTTTTATAAAACCGGGTTAACTGCTAAAAAATAAAACGGTAGTTAGAAGTACCTTAATAACGCAAAACGACGCAATCGCAATCTAAATGACGCACTCCACGTACTATATAGTGTACTTGAGACGTGCGTTCAGTGTACTCGACATGGCTGGTGCCTACGTTTTCACAACATGTACTCCGTTCCACGCTTTCAATATGCACGTCGTGCAAACTCGCAATACAAGCGTACGGGGGGCCCAATCGGAAAAGCTGAAGGATATATATACAGAGAATAGTTCATTAATTTCAATATAATAACTCCATCCAGTCCATTTTATTTGCACCACGTCGCCGTCGGTGCAAGTGTAAGGGAGTCGCATACGCCTTGCCGCCCCTTTATTAGGCCATTTTACATTGTGATAATGCAACTACTCGATTGAATTAATATGCAAATGTAATTTGGAACAATTTAAGCCACAAAATGTAACTAAAATGTTTGTCACAGTTATTCAAAGGCGCGTTTTTCTACTGCGAAGGCGCGAATATAAAGAACGTGAAGAACAAATCCGACTGTTTGGCCATCGACGGCAACGTGTGGGTTAATAGGAAATACAATTTTGACGACCTCGGCAAAGCTCTGATGTCCCTCTTCGTGCTGAGCTCGAGGGACGGCTGGGTCAACATTATGTACACGGGGCTGGACGCCGTCGGCGTGGATCAACAGGTATAATAGCCGACATTTCGTCTTTTTGCTATTTGAATCTGACCTCTCTTTTAATGCTCGGAAAGTAGGTAGTTTTTTTTATGCCTTTGTTTTATATTTTAGTTTTGAAGTTTTCTATCAAAACTGTGTGTGAATTCACAAGACAATTAGTGTCTTGAATAGGTTGTTATTATTGGTGTATCTTATAAGAATTATATTTTAACGTTACAATGTGCATTGATTGCCATGACATGATCGGCATTGACATGATTATATACATGAATCAGATGTTCTCTTAACTAAAACGTAGGTACTTTATAATAGCCTTTGGTCATATAAATACCTCGCAACATTAACCTAGGGCTATTAAGTTTATCCAACTGCTACCGTGGATTTTCTCGTACAATAAAGATTTTCACAAAATCGGCTCACCTCTACGCGGTTCGACAAATCGAGCACACTTGTTGAATTCGTAGCAGTAGCTAACTGCCGACCGTTATTGGAAAAGTTTAGGTTGCACATAGTTCAGTTGGCTTTAACATAAAAGTGATTCGGATTTTTCCCGACCTAGCTTTGCAAGAATGTAAATTAAACCATCCAACTGTGAAGGACAAAAACACATGCTATTTATTCTTATAACACAATAAATTTTAAAATCTTTTGTTCGAATTGGATTAATTTAGGGTGTTACCTCCCAACAGCCAATAGTGAATTACTCCGAGTGGCGCCTCCTGTACTTCATCGCGTTCATACTCCTGGTGGGATTCTTTGTCCTTAACATGTTCGTGGGAGTGGTGGTGGAGAATTTCCACCGCTGCCGCGAGGAACAGGAGAAGGAAGAGCGAGTCAGGAGGGCGGCCAAGAGGCAACTGCAGATGGAGAAGAAGAGGCGAAGTGAGTTAGATAATTTATAAAATTAGAGTACTACAATTCGAATAAGATTTTTTTATTTTATATACAATTACAGAATACGGTAGCCTAGCGGTTTAGGCACGCGGGTGTCAAACGGCGGTCGTGGGTTCGAATCCCGGCTCGTACCAATGAGTTTTTCGAAACTTATTTACGGAATATCATTTGACATTTACCGTTAGCTTGTCGGTGAAGGACACATCGTGAGGAAACCTGCATACATCTGAGAAGAAAATCAAAGGTGTATGTGAAGTCCCTGATTACTGCCTGTTCCCTCTCATCCATGAGCCCAGCAGAGGGACGTATATAGGCTGATTAATTATTTTTAGGTTAAACTATATTAATTTATATTATAATCATCATTATGAATCATGATAGAATGCCAATATACCAATTATTACGTAGAAACGAATAAAATTATAATCAGAACGAAAAATAAAGTCACAAATAACTATGTATGTCCGGGCAATTGGATCGTCAGGTTCAACTGTACCTTTTTATTTTAATTAAGGCCAAAATATCAGTTTGTGATGATTATTAGTCAAATCTAGACTTGCTCAATTTGTGATGATTGGGTCGTCGCAAAATATCGCAATCCCACGCCGTCACGTCACTATCGCGTGCACGTTATGCTTAAACCGTAATTTTCTATTTTTATTATCATACATTCATTCACTTCATTTATTCAGTCACACTTGACATTGTTACATTGTTTATCGTTACTGTTTCTATTTCAGAAATGCATCAAAGACCCTACTACGCGGATTATAATCAAACTAGATTATTCATCCACAACGTGGTCACCTCCAAATATTTCGACCTGGCGATTGCCGGGGTGATCGGTCTAAACGTGGTCACCATGGCCATAGAATACTACAGAATGCCTCCAGTACTCGCATACGCATTGAAAATATTTAACTATTTCTTCACAGCGGTCTTTATCCTAGAAGCGATTATGAAATTAGTAGCGTTAGGATTCAAAATATACCTAAAGGACAAATGGAATCAACTGGACGTCATAATTGTTATTTTGTCTATAGTTGGAATAGTATTAGAAGAATTAGAAACAAATATAATTCCGATAAACCCCACGATAATGAGGGTGATGAGGGTTTTGAGGATAGCGAGAGTGCTGAAGCTACTCAAAATGGCAAAAGGGATCCGAGCATTGCTAGACACCGTGATGCAGGCGTTGCCACAAGTAGGGAATTTAGGGTTGTTATTTTTCCTGTTGTTCTTCATTTTTGCCGCTTTAGGCGTTGAGTTGTTTGGACGACTGGAATGTTCTGATGAGATCCCTTGTCAAGGTGAGTAGAACAGACATAGACATCGAATATTGTAATTTTATAAAACAGCTAAATCACTTTTATCCCAAGTTTGATAACTTGATAACATGCGTGTAACAACTAGTTTGATGTGATCATCAACATTAATATTAATTTATTTATCCTGACTTTTTATAGGATAACGTTCCTAATAATCACTACAAAGCTTAAAGCACTCAGCTTTTCTTTTTCGGAATGATTATCGCCCGTCAATTTCCCAGGTCTCGGTGAACACGCCCACTTCGCCAACTTCGGAATGGCGTTCCTCACCCTCTTCAGGGTAGCCACCGGAGACAACTGGAACGGTATCATGAAGGATACCCTTCGCGAGGACTGTGACAGCAGCGTAGACTGCGTCCGCAACTGCTGCGTCTCCACCATCATCGCGCCCATCTTCTTCGTTGTGTTCGTGTTGATGGCGCAGTTCGTGTTGGTTAATGTTGTTGTCGCTGTGAGTACCATGTATTTCCTCCTTATTTATGAAATTCTACATCATCGCGACCAACTACTTCATTGTGTTCTTACTAATGGCGCAGTTCGTGTTGGTTAACGTTGTTGTTGCTGTGATTACCATATTTTTTTAAAGCTTTTAAATTATTTTTTCTTGTTAGTTAATATGTGCGGGTCTAACCTTACAACTGAGTTTTCAGCCACTTGACGGTATCCTTGTAACCTTACTAATTACTTATACTTGTAAGTTTGGTGACAACGCAAAATATTCTACCGTATAGGTCTACACTTATCATCGTTAAATTAAGTAGCACGATATCATTAAGGAACAATTTGAATGTTCGTCGATAAAGTTTAATAGTCCAGACCCCGTATCATGGTCGGCCTTATCATGCGATAAGTGACAAGATAGGAGCGTCGTCTCGTTCTATCGAACGGTGTCAGCCAGTGATGCACGCTCTATCTTTTCACTTATCGTGTGATAAGGCCGACCATGATACGGGGTCAGGTGTTGTTGAAAAATTATTTTCGGGGATAGGTTCATCCTATGAATATTTTTTCTAATAATTAGAAGTTGGTCAGCGAGTCGTGCCACGAGTTTTTTTTCAAATTATGTAGGTATTAAAAATGGCAAAAAATTTGCCTATGAGATAAGCCCTCAATTATAGCTACCAATTACGCCGCCATGCATTTCGTATTCCCCGCACGCGTTTTTCTTTTCGAAGTCGCGGTTGCGTACTTGAAAACTGTATATCTTTGAAGTAGAGAACTATTATTAAATATCTCGGCGTCAACTTAGATGAAAATCTAAATTTCAAAAAGCACATTGCAGCAGCTGTTGCCAGAGTCCGCAAATTGATCTACACAATGAGACTCCTGCGAGATGTCGCTGATAAACATTTGCTTAAATTGGTTTACTTAGCTTTGTGTCAGCCAGTACTTAATTATTGCATCCTGGCCTGGGGAGGTTGCTGGAAGTCTACTCTAATCTCCTTAGAAAGAGCACAAAGAGCTGTGTTAAAAGTCTCCTTGCGTAGACCAAGAAGGTTCTCTACTGACGCTTTGTTTATGGAGGCAGGTGTAGTTAGCGTTCGAAGACTATTTCTCTGGCGGGTTGCAGTCTGCATGCATAAAATGGTAATAAACTCTACGTCCTACCCACATATGCTACAGCAACGCGTGTTTAGGGCTCCTGTGCCTCAAGTCCGCAGTAGGTTCGCTAGACGCTTTAAGTCGTTTATTTTTCCACACGTTTATAATGCTGTGCTCAAAGTTTGTGATGTGAAGCGCTACCACCTCGCTAAAGCTAAGAGTCAAATGCTTAAGTTTTTACTGCCATTGACCTACAAGGAAGCTGAGGATATGCTGTCCTAGAATCGTGGTCGAAGCTTTGTTTCCTAAGTAGCTCTCCTAAAAGTGACTTCTCGCCAGGCCAAATTTGTCCATTGTCTACTATCACTTCTACACCCACATGTCCCACATCCACATCATAACACTCTCACACACCACACTCCACACCAAATCATTTACACACACTTACAGGCAGTGAAATATAGTTTTTAATGAACACCTGTTCTAACATTTATTTGTTAGAAACTGTCAAGTTCTTGCGTAGGTTTTTAATTGTAAACCTTTAGTTTAATATTTTATAGTTATGCATGTACATTTTTGTTCTTAAGCCGCTATGTTTATGTTTATGGTAACCCTAAATGTCTCTGATTCCCACGATACAGGCTTAGCCTAGTGTGGGAGTCGCCGATAAAAACTGTTAAAAATATATAAATTAATGTTTTGGTAAATATTTTTTTTTTTTTTTTTTTATAATCAGCCATACGATAAATAAATAAATAATGAGCTACATTATTTTTGTGACACGACTCGCTGTTTAAAATTTTTGTATCGTGAAATTACATTTTAAAAATGTAATAATCTTACAGATGTTTAACATATCCCTTTAATAATCCATAGTAATATAAACTTAAAACCATGTGTAGTTAATAATGTTTGCCAGCTGTGTAAACTGAAAGAATTGGCCACACAATTCATATTATACTCCAGCCATAACATAATTTAAATTCCGAATTAGGTTGACTTGTGGCAATAGCAAACTAATATAGGACCAGCCTTTGGCATGCAAATTTTTGTTCCGTGCGAGTTGTGACCACTCGGACGAACCTTTGCTTGACGTCACAGAACTTTGCCACATGAAAAGGACCCACTATTATAATTACATCAACTTTAGGTATATTTCAATCCAGAATATTAATAAGCTACGTCGACCCCACGTTACTGGAAACTTTTCCCAGATAACATAAATGCGATTTGAAAGTTACCAGAACTTCCGTGCCCGTATCTAATTATACTGTCATCACCATAACCCGCGCCATGTTTTTATGATAATAGACTTAAGAGGCTCCCATACGCCAATGACCTTCGATCTGAATCCCTTAGTTTTCTAATGTTTTTTGTAGCTTATTATATTAACAACAACGGCTTTAAGCAATATAGTATCCCATATTTACTTCAAACTTCATTGTTTTCGAGATATTTGGCATCAAAGTTGAACAATTTTAGGCCAAAAAACTGGTTTTCTGGCCATAACTTTTGTGTTAATTGGTTTAAAATTAAAACCCTCTGCCAGTTTTTAGAGACGTCATAGACGAACCCAAATTTGTAGATTTCGTATATGTTAGATCTTTCACGTCAATAGAGATGCGAAATAAGTGTTTTTTTAGACAATGTTTAAAAAAATCATACAAAATTAAGTATTAATTTGTTTCAAAATCCGGTCTGTCAAAATGGAGATAAAAGATTGAAGAACCGATAGCCGTTTGATTTATGATTCTATCTGTAGTGCAAAAGTAGTAGATACGATTCAAAACTTGTCAAAAATCGATGAAAACCTCGGGTAGCCCCTTAACTAATTTGATTCGATAATCACCTTGACTAATTCCTCAGAATTGTCGACAAACCCTACTCAATTAGAACATCGGAATACTTGGATTAAACGAGTATACTTAAAATTTCCCCAAGTTTCTATTACACAGGGTTTTGTTATAGAAGTTTTCCGTTTTATAGGTCCTGATGAAACACTTGGAAGAATCCCACAAACAAATGGAAGACGAGAACGACATGGACGTGGAGCTAGAGCGCGAGTTGGAGCGCGAGATCGACGACGAGGAGGACCGCGCTCTGTGCCGCGCGCTCGAGCAGGTGGCCGCACCGCGCCCGCTCAGTAAGGTACCCTCTCTCCCGGCTAACTTCACCTACAGCGAGCCGAAGCACCCGCCGACCCCGTCCCCCGCACGCCTCGCCCGCCGCCGGCGCACGCTGCACTCACACCACGCTTTGCTCCCGACGTCGCTACCGCCGAGACGAGCTTCTCTCTCACCTCATGCGTTTGGACGCCGTCGGCAGGACTCCACCACCGACCCCCCCGCGGCCCTCTATGAAGAGGACGCGCGGTTCATCGATGCGGACGAGGCCGACGAGCTCGACCCCGGCAGCCCCCCGCGACGTGACTCCTTTGCGCAAAATCGCAGACAGCGCGTCGACAAACGCAACTCCCTGCGCGGCGAGGAGGCGAGGCTTCTCCGGCCCGTTCTGCTGGCCGTGCCGCCCGTGCGACAGAATGTTAGAATAAGCGGTCCCAAGCGGAGATCTTCTGAATCCGGTAGCGTGAGCGATGCAAGCCACGGCACGGTACGCGCGCAGCTCGCGCCCGAGGCAGTCGAGCAACCCATCAGCGAGGAAGAGAAGATCAGGATAGTGATAGCGGAGCGACGGAAGATGGACGCGGCGCGGCCGGAGCCCGAGGAGGGCGTCGAGCTCGCGGAGCGCGGCTCCTAGTCCCGGCGGGGCCGGCCGCACCAGCACGAGGTCTACATCTAGGCGCCCCGCGCCCGGGTGAACCTCCCTCCCACCTTCTCCTCCTCCGTCTTCCTCTATCGAACGGTCAGGAACTGCTGATGTTTGAACTCGGTTGCACGACAGTGATACTTTGACACAAAGTTTAAAAAACACGTTTATAGTTTCGAATTTAGTGTGGTGTTACGTTTTCGTACCGACCGATTGAGTGATAAAGTGTAAGACATTCAGTGTGATCATTTCCCGTCTTTTGTCTTAATGTCCTGGACTCTCTGATTCTTACTTTTCCTATGCGGCCGGTTCAATAACTAGTAAAGAGACTTCAATAAATTTAAGATAAGGTGTATTAGAAATAGGTAGATAGGAGTTAGGACTAGTCAATTTGTTGTGGTGAGATGTTTTCTACGAGAGCTATGGGTACTTCAAATGTTAATTAAGTAATTTCAAATTACGGTGCTTGATGTTGAAATGTATTAGTTATTCGTAAAAGTTCTCCTAAAAGAGTTTCCAAAGAACCTCAACGAAGAATATGATTTATCGTTTAAGTTAGGTTTGGTTATTGTGCGTAGCAAATTCATTTTATTTATTACATGTAAAGATTATATTATATTAAATGTTATAATGTAAATTATGTCTTGGTTATAAATGTTATAATGTAAATTTTATGACTTAAGAATGGGTTTCGAATCATTGAATATTAGGATAAAGTAATCCAACGACTTGAAAGAAAAATAACGCCTATGAATACCTATTCTCTCCGTGTAAATCTTTAGTGCGGACTTCCAAAAGATCTTCTAGTCAACGACTGTCTCTCATACTAGTAAATTGTTATAGTTAGAGGTTGATATAGTAATGATCTAAAACGGAACCAATAGTTGGCGAATTGATTATAACTGTCTCTAAGAATGAAAAAGTATTTTCTGAATATAAAATGAATCCTATTTTCTTACAGTCGTGTACGTAACTTAGACGTGTAACTGGCAATACGCACATAAAGTTAGCGTAGAATACAACGTAGTACAACAGTGAACTTAGAGTGAACAGATATTGTTGTGGGCGATAGTAGTCAAAGTGTTATGAACAAAATTGTTGTTGCAGTTTTAAGTGCTATCACTAGCCGTGCCAAATTTACATTCATTTTTATGACAAAGGCGACAGGACTGGAATCCCCCCAATCAATAGTTTCGATTATTTGAGCTCAAGCCATATAAGCGGCAGATAGACCTTAAAAGGTACCTCATTTAAAAAGCTTTTTCAACAAGGTTTTCCCTATTTAATTCAAATTAGCATAGCACAAATAATGCCAAAATATCTAGTAGTTAATTTAAGTTAGCCTTTTTTAGAATAATTTTCATTTCATTTCTGAAACGAGGCTAACATAAAGAAACGGAGAAATTCTAAAACGCTTTTAAGGTTATCTTCAGTACACCAATGGCATGATTTTTGGTTAGTTTTGTCATATACTATCGTATATATCAAGTACTAAAGTTTCATCTGTCAGTTGAAAATGCCCAAAATATTGAAATGAACGATATCTTGTCCTGTAATGAGGCTGCAAAACGCCAGTAATCTTACACAGGTTACAATACAACCTATCGTTGATGGGTTTTACGCAGACTCCTTAAACGCGCTTTTTTTTTAATCTCCGTGTCGGCCCCCTACCCCGCCAACGAATAAAGAGCGTAGTTAGGGAAGTGAGCAATAAATTTTATACTTCAACTGTGCCTTTCCTATTTCTAATGTATTAGCTTGTGAAGTCGATTGTTGGGACTATTAACTTATATGTATACTGTAGGATTTGGGGTCTATAAGCTATTGTAAATTACTGTTAAATTCTTCAGATATTATATATTTCTTGGAAGAAGGCTTGTAGAAGTTTCAGTATTGTTATTATGAAGCATGGCAATGTTTGACGAATCTGGCGGATCTTACATAGGATATTGTTTTAAAGTTCTGGAGGTAAATAACACATAAGCATACATCTACTTAACTCAAGTAGAATTCCAGAATTTAATAAAAAATAATCGTTTTGTTTTGGTATCTTTTTTATAACATATAAAACACAAATTTTGTGTTTTGGAATCGAAAACGAAACAGATTAGATAACTTTGGATTTTTAAAATTCAAGATTCCAATCTAAAAATCAATCAAATCAATTTATGAAGCACAACTCAAAGTATAACATAAATATTTAATTTCTCAGTACAAAAGTATGATGAACGTTCACATAAAATAGTATTACAGCAAAAGTTAATGTTATGACGTTAGGGAGTTTTGATGAATCTATTTTGTTAAGTTTACTTTTATCTGTATTGTTATAAGTATAATTGCTATTTTTACTGTGGGAGACCCATGAACAAGCGAGGGCCAACGTGAGCTGCTCGTGCCGATTCAGTCCCTCGCGAGTTTAGTACTCGTAGTAGCTTTTTGTTCCGTACCAGCGCGTTTCATGATTTTAGCAAAATAATCTTGCTTTGAGACTGCGCTTTAAAAACCTTCAAACATTGAAGGCAGCTTGTTTGTATGCGGGAGAAGACAAGCTAACGCCTGCATTAAATATTGCCCTTGTTGCTCCCGGAAGCTGCGACTGTGCCACTCCATTTTTAATGTATTTTTGATTAACTTACCTTTTTACTTTAAGGCTGGTTTAAGCGTTATTATAGACAAAACGTCTTCCATGTCTACTATACAACTGGGTTGAACTTCTATCGATCGATTATTTTCTCAAAGTAATCTCTTAAGAATAAATAGTAAATTGTTAGAAGCGATTCTGAATTACTTATTCCAGTGTCACGAGGTTGAATTGATTGAAGGGAATTTAGTAAAATTAAGAATAGCATTTCGTGATAAAAAAGTAAATTTCGTGATAAAGATTAGGTATTGTTTTTCGGTACTGATTGTATGATATTTTTAAGAGGTATGAACAATGTTCATTAGTTGAGTACACCTGTTACAATTAGCTGGTGATCTGTCAAGTTACGAAAATGTTAGGTTGAAAAATAAATCTAAAGACAATATCTGCGTTTTATTTCCACGTGATCTCTTTCAGCCGTCGCCATCGCCGAGAAGGTATTAATACTGAAGAAAACTATCAGATTAAAAATATAAATCAAATAGCAACACGTGCAACTGGCAAAGTTAGTTACTGGATTTATTTGGATATCAAATTTTACAGTTTTCTTTGAATTAATCCACATCTGTTAGTGAATAGGATGCAAAGTTACTTTTAGGCCAAAGAGCGGCATGATTATTTAAACAATAGAACGTAAGTGTTGTTTTGGTATGAGATAATTGGACAAAATGCACTCTGAATGTTAGTTTAAAAGACTCACTTTTTGAGTCAAGAAAATCTTTAGCAGGATGTCACTGAGTTGCTTCATAATTCTTCAAATCATCCGATCATTTTAGACTCGTAAAATGATGGAATAAATGGCTATCACTCCTTTCAGCACATTTAATATGGGTGTCATAAATCAGATAATTATACTCGTATGAATCATCAAGCAATAACGTAACACGATCTAACTACTCGGATTATAACATAGGCATCGCTTACTTCACTAGCATTGCTTTTTAAAGCCAGACCTCGTACATGATTTGTGACAGCATAGGCCTAAACTTCAGCGTCAAAAAAGCGGCTGTTTGCGCCCCGTCATTGAATTTCCCGACACAAAGGGCAGAGCAACAGGCGTACGCAATTGAGTTTAGCAACAATCTTTGCGAGCGTCCTATCTTGTTAGCGGGCGCTTACAATCTAATTTGCATAATTCCTCGAAACGAATTTTAATAGGTTCTTTATCGTGTTCAACAACATAAAGCCGTTCGCGAAAAGGTGAAGATGCTGCTTATTGTCCCGGAATGCGAGCTAATGTACTGGCTTAGTCAGCAGGATTGTTGTTTGGAATTTTATAACAGCTCCCCTTTTGTTATTGTATGAGAAGTACTTAAGAATATTAAACAATTTACATTGTACTACTGGAGGTTTATTGAGCTTCCAAATATAAAATTTTCTGTGGAAACTCTTGTATAACTTTAGCTAAAACCACAGAAATATATCAAGATAGAAGGAATAAGCGTATGTACTTCGCGTGGCGAAATGATGACACGGTGGCACCATTGCTCGCCGCGAACTTTAGTCTGCTCCCGACCGCAGTCTGCGTGCGACGTCACATTTTAAAAACAAAAAATGGTTGTTTGCGCAATAATTAGTTGCTCAAACACTTCCAATAAAGGTGGAGCTGTTAATCGAGGTATATCCTTTTATTGGTAAGTACAAGTTGTCCTTAAATATCTGTTATGAATTAAAAAAACATTTATTTCATTATTTTCATCAAAACAGTAGCCGGCGATTGTGTGCCAACGCCAGTTTTCCATTGCGGCTTTAATTTGACGAGCCAGACTTGGTGTGCGTTCAAAACCAGCGATGTAAAAATAAGCTATTCAAACTGTCGAGTCATGTTCAAAGCTAGATTTCTCATTTTTTCTGTCGAAAGTAAGAATAGTGCTGTACACTGTGATTTACTTACTCGATTATTAAAATCGATTTGTAAAACAGAGGAAATGATAATTACGTTCTTATATTATTATGCAGCTATATAATGTACGTAGTGCAAAGCAAATATTATTAACAAACAGGTTATGGTTACTTCTATCATCATCATCATCATCATATCAGCCGAAAGACGTCCACTGCTGGACATAGGCCTCCTCCAAAGAGTGCCAAATTTTATTTCAGTTTTCCGAATGATCCTGATATTCCTGATACTAAAAAAAAAGGATTGAAGCAATTGGTCGTAAAAAATGGTTTCCTACATTTTTGGGTTTCCTTCTGGCCATTACCTAAGGTATCTGGTTGCATAATTAGAGGACTTATGATATAGCTCGGCCAGTGATTGAAGTGTAGCGTCCGTGAGCAGAAATGTTAGCAATCCATTCAGAAATCTGTTCAGGAAGTCTCGACAAGTTCTTTCCTTCTATAGTGTACAAAAACGAAGACCTTTTTATTAATACAATTTTCATTTCCTCTGTTGAATCTAATTATCATTTCCTCTGTCGGTTCTTATCGATATTTTGAATCGATACAAAATAAAGCTACTAGTTATTGCAACTGCCGCGTGCTAATCGATGTTGACGAATCGCTGCTTCTATCTTGATATAGTTCTGTGGCTAAAACCTTAAAAAGAGTGACTGAAGAGTGAAATATCTTTATTAATTTAATAATATTAGGAGTGTTATATGCGTAATAATATAACATTTGAGTGGAATCTTGAACATAGATTGCCATTTCAGATGCAATCCCGATCAAATCACTGTAAAATGACATAACAGTGTCCAGCAGCCAGAATTAACGAATACCTATTAAATCCCTTTGTACCGATTTAACTTTTTTTTGTCTGTATTTTTACCTGTGTCTTGTGTACAATGATGTATTTACATACATACATACATACATAAATAAGAGGTTACACTCTAAATGATTAACAATCCCACTATGTATACATATATTATATACTAGCTGCCCGGCCCGGCTTCGCATGGATTACCCGTTTTCCCGTAGGAATGAAGCATACCCGCGGTAAAAAGTAGTAGCCTATGTTCATCAGGGTTCATCATAATGTCGCCTTCTAATGGTAAAATAATTTTTCAAATCGGTTCAGTAGTTTCGGAGCCTATTCAATACAAACAAACAAACAGAAAATCAAATCTTTCCTCTTTATAATTTTAGTGTAGATGTAGATTAGTGTAGATATCCTACTAATATAATAAATGCGAAAGTTTGGATGTATAGATGTTTGGATGTTTAGATGTTTCGATGTTTGTTACTCAATCACGATTAAACTGCTTAACCGATTTGGATGAAATTTTGCAAGTTTATACCCTGGATTAAAATATCGGCTAGTTTTTATCTCGGATCCACGCAGACGAAGTCACAGGCGGCAGCTAGTGTTAAATAAATGTTAATGGTATCTAAACTTCAACGTAACCCCGACAAAAGAGGAACCGGCACACTGACCTAATTTCGGCTCCACCCGTTTGTATGCAAGACGAACAGTTAATGCTCACTAATAAAAATTTTCCCTGACACAAAATACCTACACTATCATGAAGACATGAAAAGATTTTCCCAACGCAGCAATCGTCTCGCGAATCCTTTGTGCCTACTAATGCCATGCTAGTCGTTATCTTATTTATACCTTATTTTGAGAGGCATAGAGTTGCAAATAATGAACAAGATCATTGGTAATATTAATACGAAACAATTTTATGACTCTTTTTGGTATCGAATAACATGCTAGTTTCGTAGTTATTTTAATGCCAGCAGCATTCACAGATATTTTACTTTTACAGCGCAATATAAGAGTCATCATTTGTGTTTTACTATTGCACTTTATTACAGTTTAGTATTTATTATCCGGAAACTTTTTACTGTTGGTAGTTTGTGATATTCTGTTCACATCTTGTTTCTTATAAGTAAGGTACTCTAGCCTTTATTCTGAACACGACTTATCATAGCATAACAAATTGTTTCAGGGTGCAGATTGAAGTAGGCTTCAGTTCAAAAACCCTTGTCATTCATGAGACAGTCTAATAAATCACACAAAATAACCCTTGTGTCTCTTAAATCTGTCTCTCCTATGCAAAGACTATCATGCCAATTTGTCCTAAGACAACACAGTTCAACCTCTAGCTCTATTGACACCTTGTAAACTTCGGCTGGCGCTTTGCTCAAGTTGGTGCCCTCAACTCGGGACACGGAAATGGTTTTAGGCTCGACGTGAGCAAAACTTCTTTCTCCGATTACAGTTAAGTTTTACCCCGTTTTTCGTTAAGCCTGGCTATGTGTGTTCGAATACGTTTTCTGTTCCTAATGGCATGTCAACACTTCAATTAGTATTCGTATGCGTTCATTCATACTTTACTTACTTACTATATAGACTTCTTTGCAATTGCAGCCATTGTTACGATTTAATGATATTAAAACAATGTCAAAACAGACGACAAATAAAACCTAGTTTAAAGGGGCTAGATAATGCACAGGCTGGAATTTTTAACGTGATATATAAACATAATATCTCCTGGAAGGAAGCAAAGTGGTCATGTATTCCCTCTTAATTTGGTATATCCGCCGAGAATAGTTTTACGCCGAAACTCTTGGAAGCGGATTCTATTATCCCATTATCCAATAGCTTTCCTCTTCCCATTACGGCGCTGAAACGACCTACATAGCCGGTACACTCTCTTTTCTTAATGAATACCAAACAAACTCATTTATTTTTTTACGAACGCAATGCCCGGTGTTCTAGTTTCGCGAATGCGCCTTTTTAAACCGCAGTCTAATCAACTTTAGAGGCTTTAGTTTTAGTACGGACCGTTTGTTTTCTTAGTTCTTTGTAAATTCAAGTTGAATTTAATTTTTAATCAAAGAAAAGTCAGGACTTTTGAAGTGAATATTTAATCAAGGAAAAAATAAGGACTTTTGAAGTTTCTAGGATTCTAGGAAATATTTTTGGTATTTAAGGTTATTCTTTCACTAAAGCTGAGCTGCGTTTTCGTGCGGGCCGTAGGCTATGTAGTTATGCATTTTAGGGAACGTAGCGTGCGCGTCCAGCGTTAGGAAAAGGAGTCTTACCGTGATCATCCACGATATTTTCAACGCAAAGTCCATAACTCACCAAGAGTTATGGACAAAGAGTAGGACGCTCAACTTTTTTCAGAGAGAGGCGTTATGTCGACGATAATTATGCTGCCTTAATCATGTAAGTATCATATCATAATCATAAAGTATGAAATATTCAATTTTTATTTTTTGACTGCCAGCCTTAAGTAAGTAAGGATTAATTAGAGTCTAAGAAAAACGGATGTAAAGTTTTAGATAGAGTCCCTATGGTTTTTGTTTTTATTTTATTTATTACAGGCATGTCATCAAAAAAAAACATCAATAATCTACACTTATATAATAAATCTCGGAATTAAAAAAGAATCAGCCAGTATCATTTCAAACATTGTTCTATCACGAAGGATCTCAGCTTCCCATGAACGGAAGAACATGAAACATTTTTGTGGGTAGATTATTAGTCTGGATTCCGCCTAAGACAGTTTTTATCATACTGAGACTTTTTTTTTAAAGATTTTACCTCATTTAATTTTCAATTTATTTTTCTTCAGGGAATTCGGTGTCATGGTAGTCAGCTGTCAGTGACGTTAAAATGGCGGAATTACTTTGACTTTTACCTATTAATCATTTCGATCCGGTCTACGATAGAATTTCGCGAAACGCATAACAAATAAGAAATTTAGAAATAGAGTAAATAAATTAGTAAATGAAGCAAAAAATCAATATAGACAATCAGAAATATGGAGATGTAATGGGGATTTTAGGAAAATATGGGCAAACATTAACTTGTGGCTAGGGAAAAGTAAAAATAGCGTAGATGATGTTATACTCAAATATTTAGGTAAGACAGAAAGTATAAGTAATATTTGTACAATGTTTACTAAAACATTTACGCAAGAAATACGCGAAATTAAACACATCTGTAGCGTACAATTCCTGGATAGGAAACAATATGTAAAGCCGTGTCCTGTGAGTTTTAGGTATACCAGGGTGAGTCCGACAGACGTGGAAAAGATTATAAATAAGTTGTCATGTGAGAAAGCTGCAGGTTTGGACGGTATACGTGTAAAGGATATTATATATATTGGAAAGCAGCTGAGTCCTATTCTAGCGAACTTGATAAACGCCTGTTTAACCAATTGTATATATCCTGACCAGTTAAAACAAGCAACTATAAGGCCCATTTACAAATCGGGCAGCCATTTAGAATATGTAAACTACAGACCCATTGCCATTTTGTCTGTCATTGATAAGATTACTGAGAAAATTATTGTTGGTCAAATTAGTACGTTCTTAGAGCGTCACAACATACTCTCAGATACACAGCATGGCTTTCGGAAGGGGCGTAGCACTGTTTCAGCCTTGATGGGGTTCGCAGATTACGTCAATACCTGTTTAGACTCTGGTAAACAGCTAATCGCACTTTTTATAGACTATAAAAAGGCCCTTGATACCCTGGACCACGATATATTACTGCAAGCGATGGATGAATGTGGAATACGAGGTCCCACGAACCAGTGGTTCAAAAACTTCCTGAGCAATAGAAGGATACGCACATGCATCGCGGGTGTGACGGGGGATGGGGCAGTCGTGGAGCTAGGGGTGCCAACCGGCTCCGTGTATGGTCCCGTCGGATACGCGATGCATGTGAACAGCGTCTCGAATGTTGTCAGGGAGTGTCGCGTGTTTATGTATGCAGACGACATGTGTCTGCTTTATGCTTCCAAGGAGATACAGCAAATACAAAAGTGCGTACAAGTGGACTTTGAAAGTATAACTAAGTGGGCACACGACAACGGAATTATTATAAACTTTTCAAAGACCAGGTGCATGCATATATATTCGCCATACAACCGTCGAGCAAAAAATGTAAAAAAGGAGAACTTAGATATAATAGGACACACATACGATTGCTTGCATGCTGATAAAACTAACTGTAGTTGCACCAAATTGGAGTATGTTAGGACATTTAAATACTTAGGCTTAACTATTGATACAAATTTCAACTGGAAACCACATGTAAACAATGTGTGTAATAGGCTGAGGTCTGTGTTAGGGAAATTTTACCAACTAAATACGAGGGCTGCCTTTTAAGTTCTGTCGTTTGCAAACCTCCCGTGATTGCATAAAAAAAAACTAGTGTCACGTTAAAATATTTGAATTTAGAATTCGAAAACAAAAGAATGACTCGAAATCGGCCCAACCGTTTTAGTACAGCGTTCGTTCAAAGTTGACAAGTCAGTTGTGAAAATGGAAATTTCGAAGGAAAATTTACGTGCGATGATTTTTTACAACTTCAAAAGGGGCTAAACGCGACTTCAGTGCTTCGAAGAGTTGACTACGGTTTTCAATGATAAAGCACCATGCCTTCGGACTGTGGAACGCTGGTATTTAGAATTTCAACGTGGTTGCTCTAGTCTTGGTGATAGACATCGTGAAGGTCGACCAAAAACAGCCGTAACCCAGGAGAACATTGATGCTGTACGGCAACTGATCATCGAAGATCGCCATGCGACATACCGTGAGATAGAAGCTTCCTTAAGTATTTCAGGGACCAGTGTTCACAGTATTTTGCATGATCACTTAGGCGTAAAAAAGTTGATCTCACGCTGGATACCACATTTACTCAGTGAAGACCAAAAAACGGCTCGCGTTCGATGGTGTCGCAAAACTCTGCGGCAATTCAACCGAGGAAACTCGAAACATGTTTACGACATTATCAGTGGTGACGAATCTTGGATATATGCCTACGATCCCGATTCTAAACAGCAGTCGACTGTTTGGGTGTTCCAAGATGAGCCAAAACCGAGCAAAGTAATACGCTCACGGAGCACTTCGAAAAAAATGGTCGCCACGTTTGTGGCGAAAAGTGGCCACGTTGCCACCATCGTGCTCGAGGATCGTAAAACGGTTAATGCTGACTGGTATACCACTGTCTGTTTACCAGAAGTCATCGGCGAGTTTCGAAAAAATAACCCAAGACGTCGTATAAGACTGCACCACGATAATGCGAGCTCGCACACCGCCCGGCAAACTATTGCGTTTTTAAAAGAGCAAAACGTCGAAATTCTGGAACACCCGCCGTACAGTCCAGACTTAAGCCCTAACGATTTTTTTACTTTTCCAAAAATCAAGCAACGACTTCGTGGTCAACGGTACCAGACGCCTGAAGAAGCGGTTGAGGCATACAAAACGGCCATTTTGGAGACCCCGACTTCGGACTGGAATAAGTGTTTAGAAAACTGGTTCGATCGAATGAAAAAGTGTATTACATATCACGGTGATTACTTTGAAAAACAATTAATACCATTTAACACTTAAATTGTCTTTAGTTTTTCCAAACGACACAACTTAAAAGGCAGCCCTCGTAGATCAATAAATAAAAATACATTAAGGATTGTGTATTACGCACTGGCTGACTCACTCATCAGTTACGGGCTCATTGTTTATGGACGAACTTTTGTCACCTACATCAGAGACATTAAACAACTACAAACAAGACTGATTAAGTTCCTAGTTAGTAAAAAAGAAAAGGAAAAGTGTAATAAGGAATATGACAAACTATTTCCCCTCTGTAAAATTCTACCAGTAGATGGTAAGACTAAGTATTTGATTGCTTTGGAGCACTACTATTCTGATGAGTATAAACTCAGTGTTACAAATACTTATAGCACTAAAAGTGTAAGGAAAAAAAAACTTGTACAACCTAGGGCTAAAAACTATTATGGGCAAAGAGTATCAACTTCATAGTACCAAAAACTTTCAATCAGATTAGTATATTAAGACAAACTCCTAAATTAAGTAAATCTATTTTAAAATCAAGATTAAAGGACTTGCTCCTTAACGACAAGTCGATGTCAACAGATGGACATCCACAGAGTAAATAAGAAGGTAGTCCTACTTATTTACTCTGTGGATAGGATACCTGTGCCTACATAGTAAATAGTTAGGTAAGCTGTTGTCGTCCACTGTCGCCGGAGGTCGAGCCATAATACGGTATTTTATTATTATTAATATTTTTAATTGCCATTCTACCTAAATCTGTAAAAAGTTTAGAGAAGAGATTAGGTTATTAATAAAAGCAAATTAGGTTAAGTTACAATAGTTGTAGTAAATGAGCGCGTCTCGCCATCAAACATAATAGTTTGGCGAGTGTATATTTGTAATTTATCATGTAAGTAACTTGTATTTGGAAATAAATAAATAAAAAATAAAAAAAAATAGAATCGATTCTGATATGAGATTAAGGTGTCATTTCTAGAAATGTATCAGCAAATTCGAACAATGAAACAGGAATTTGTATTTTTTTTTAATGGCATCTATTGGCGCTTTCGGCCAAAGTACGAGGAACGGGATTTAAAGAAAATACATATAGACCGAAAATTTTGGAAGAGAAGGGAAAGACCAGGAACGGGTAGTGCAATATTCATTAAAGTTTGATATTATTTTGAAGACAACATTTTATATAAAATAAAATCAAATAAATTAGCCTATATACGACCCACTGCTGAGCACAGGCCTTCTCTCATAGATAAGACGGAACGGGCAGTAGTCCCAACATTAGCTTCTTCGCAGATGCATGCAGGTTTCCTCAAGATGTTTTTCCTTCACCGAAAAGCTAACGGTAAATATCAAATGACGGAATGTACAAAGTCATAAATTTTATAAACGGATTTAAATATATACAAGGATGAATCATTCATATACAGGAGTGAAGGAATAACCAAATAAATAAGTAAAGGAATAAGGAAATATAAGGCCTGAATCACAATAGCGCGGCCTGCGGTGGCGGTCAATAGTAAATATGACAAAGCAAAGAGTAAAATAATATACCTATGTTAGGAACATATGTGACGTTCCATGGGTAAAAGCAAAGAGTAAAATAATATACCTATGTTAGGAACATATGTGACGTTCCACGGGTAAAAGCAAAGAGTAAAATAATATACCTATGTTAGAAACATATGTGACGTTCCACGGGTAAAAGCAAAGAGTAAAATAATATACCTATGTTAGGAACATATGTGACGTTCCACGGGTAAAAGCAAAGAGTAAAATAATATACCTATGTTAGGAACATATGTGACGTTCCACGGGTAAAAGCAAAGAGTAAATTAATATACCTATGTTAGGAACATATGTGACGTTCCACGGGTAAAAGCAAAGAGTAAAATAATATACCTATGTTAGGAACATATGTGAGGTTCCACGGGTAACGATACCTTATGGTGTTATGGTGGTAGTTTCGGAGATATTTGATGTTTTGTAAAAGTGGGTTTTTTACCACCCAGACGTTATTTTGAAAACTATAAGATGTAACCTTTGTTGACGTAGTTTTATTTATAGTATATATAAATTACAAGTCCGTTAATTTGGTCCTACGGTTTAGAAGAAAATGTACCTTACGGCCGTGTGATAAAAAAAGATGCAAAATAATACTGAAAATTACATTCCGTGCCGACATGTATCTTTTATGGTGAGGTTGGTCACAGAAACCAAGTTTGCGGCGGAATATATTTTTGGAGAAAAGGCATTCCGAGTAAGCATATCTAAAAAATCATGTAACACAGCCATAATAAGGATCCTTTTTGTATTACACAATTCATACTAATATTATAAATGCGAAAGAAACTCTGTCTGTCTGTTACCTTTTCATGCTTAAACCGCTGAACCGATTGAGATGCAATTTTGGTATAGAGATACTTTGAATTCCGGGGCAGGACGAAGAATAGTTTTCGTCCCAAAATCCATCACCTAAGGGCGTGAAAAGGGGAGAGAAAATTTGTACGAAGTTACGATATATGTAAACGAGTTCCACGCGGACGAAGTCGCGGGAAAAAGCTAGTCTACATACAAAAGTCAATCCTGTACTGTAAGATCAATTTAGGAAAAGGAAACAGTCGACATCAAAAGGGTTTTGAACGGAGACAAGCTTTAATTTCCTATTGACATCCCGCACACAAAGACCACTTTAATGTTCCATATAGGCTAACATTTGTCGACATATACCTGTGTGGGTAGCTGGGTACCCAATCAAGTAGTAAAGGTTTTTAGGGAATTGCTGGAGGAATTCAATCAGACTACACTTTAAATTAATCCACAAGGTTGTATTATCGAGCCCACGCCTTACCTAGACCCTTTTGTAATTAAACGACAATTGTTGTTTATTGTTGGAATAAACCAGATCGTACAGATTTTAAGTAGGTACCTAATGTCTATGTTAAGGGAGAACTAATCCGTGAACTTTTTCCAACAAACGTTGTTCGGACATTACTGAATTACAAATATTTTTTCACACTTTTCATTTGAAAAAGTAAGTTTTGCTCCACGACGACAGGGATCAAAATGCTACTTTTCTGTTCAAGCTACTTTTTTAATTTATTAATTGGCATGTAGCATTTACGCAATTTGCCAATTGAACACAGATCTTAATAAAATAATCGATTGTAATTTCATCGTAATCGGTTAAAAACGAACATATTTCAAGTTTTAACTTTAACAACGTTATATACGTTTATGTATGGTTCGTAACATTACAGTAATAAAAATTAAGGATTCAATACACCGCACTCACCGTAAATATACTATTGCTCCCTTGTGACACAAATAACTATTTATTCTACTATTGGTTTATTTAATCCATTATCTTTTTCCCGCAACAGGAAGAAAATTTTAAAAAATGAAATCTATAATACTTTATTTTAAGATGTTATAATTCTCATATAAAACGAATAGTGCTCAAATAAAGCATTATTCGTGCATAGACCGATGTTTGACAGTAGTCAAACAATAGTTTTGTCAGGCAGGTTTAGTATTAAGGAACAGATTTCAGATTTCCAGAAGACAAAATACAGAAACTAATGTTTATAATTTCATTTCTGAACTGTAGTTTGTCCGAATTTTCATTTAGCAGGCCCCAAAGTTTTGTTTTTTTTTATACTTATCTTGTAGCACACATTAGGTTGAATTAGATTCGTTTTCAGTATAATAATCCTGAGTCTCATGGCTTCAGAGAAAATCGGCTTTAGTTGCTGTACAATCAAAAGAAGTCTTCTTTCAGTAAAATTTCCTATCTTCAACATTTAAGGTACTTTCCCTCTGTGTGGCAAAGTTTTGGGACAACCTGTATACATATGTATGGAGGCGTAAATATACCGGTGAATTGTACAGCAAGTAGAGACCCCGCACCGTGCCTCCCACGCGAAAATTGTCCATGGCAATTGATTGCAAAACCTTTTATTGCGCGTATTCCCAATTTGCCGAATTTCGCGTTTGTAAGGGTGGCCACAGCGGGATGAAATTTCATGGGAGAGGGATGACATTTGTGCATATTGTTTATCACATCATACAAGACTCGAAAAACAAATGCCATCCGATTTCAATGATTTTAAGTGCATTTTTCCTAACTTCTCGTCCACCACCATTTTTTTCCGGCTTCCAACTCTGACGGCTCGATAACCAACCGGCCGGGACGGATGGCATTTTTTTTACAGTGTCTGTATGTGATGAAGCACAAGCATGCCTAATTTCAAGCGGTTGCCTGCCAATTTTTTTTTTTCTTCGCTTGCTTACTCAGCTCCGGTCGCACTAGGAGGGATGGCATAAAAATGTAATTATATAAACAGCGTACACACTTTCAGGCTGCCGCGTTTCATCCGGTTGCCTCCCGATATTTTTTTTTTTTACCACCCTCTTTTATTTCCGAACCAGTCACAGTTGGCTCATTTAATTCATAATTCATAATTCATTTATTGCATAGTTTCCATGTGGTACAAATAGGTGTTACATTAGGGTGGGTTCACACATGAACCCTGTTAGGGCACAGCAAGTATTTCTTAAAATTAAAGCTTACTTCTAGGCGAATTAAAGCTACTACTACACACACATGCATTAAATTAAATTAACCGCATTCTGGCACTTATGTTCGAGGCATAAAATTGTACATTTTTAAATAAAGGCAATATTGCATTGTCATATACGTAATACGAGTAAGGTGTTACAATCATTGGCCAGTTTATGACACCCTGTAGGGGCAAACAATAATACGGTTCTATTCTATTAATGCTAGTCTAATTGTAAGATAATATAATAAATTGACGTATCAGTAGGTAGTTTAATAACCTTTATGAATTAATTTAGGAACTCCAACATAGCAACGTCAACAAAACACCGTTACAATAATGGCCGATGGGGTTAGTTTGCCTAATTATAATACATATATATATAATTAATATTAATAACATTTTGTAATAATTAAGTATAATTTAATCTATTTTGTATCATTTGTATTTAATTTAATTATTCTGATGTATTTGCTTATATGGACTAGTACTGGATTAAATTATTTTCATTTCATTTCATTATAGTAAATATTTATTTAATGTCAATGAATAATAAAGTGATAGCAGCGATATGTCAAGTTACAAGTTAAAGATCCTATACTAATTCGGTGTCATATTTATCTAACGTATTATCTTCAAGAAATGAGTTGACTGTGTAATAACAATTTTCTATTAATAGGCTTTTCAGTTTTGAGTTAAAGGTTTTATCATTTAGTTCGTATTTGATAGCATTAGGGATTTTATTAAAAATTTGAATACATTTATAATACTGTGGTCCATTCTTATACATAGCTAAGTTAGATCTAGGTAGTAACAGCTTATTTCTATACTGACTTCTAGTTTTATAAGTATCGATTTTCGGTGGGAATAGTTCTGTATGTTGTCTGACAAAAAGTGCAGCCTCCAATATGTATATTTCGGGTTGCACAGGGCGGTTCCACATCACTTCGGGAGCTCAAATGCCGCGAGCCATCCGGTTGCCTTTCCAACATTGAATTAAACGCGTCATTGCTTTAACTAACAGCTTTAAGTATACGCTCGGATGATATGACCACTTTACTATAGTATTTCGATTGCAGTTTTCATGATTATTTCAACAAGAAAAAGGTTCTGCGCTCGTAGACCGTCGCTCAAATGCGCACCTAATACGATGAGTTTGTCCCAACACAATGCACAAAGCGCATTGTGTTTGTCCACCCGAGTCGCAAAACAGACGTTTTGTGTTTCAACACTTTTAGACACATGAGAGTGAGGACACGATTGTTTTTGAGCGAGCGTTTTTGTCGATGTTTTTGGTATTGAATAAATAAATATTTTTCAATACATTTTCAGATGGTATGTATTTAAACTTTATTGCACAAATAAAAAGTAGAAAAGGCGGATTTAATGCCTTAAGGCTTTCTCTACCAGTCAACCACAGGGCTAAACAAAAAAGCTTATAGATACGTATAATGCGTACCTATAAATAGTTTAATTTATAAAAACCTAGAACAATGTTTCATGTTCAATATTGCATGCAATGCACTTAAAATAACTTACATTTCAACTGTCATAGCTTAAACATTAGCCTTATCTAATTACTGTGCCCTGGCAGTTGTCACATGTACTATACTTACCTTCTGTTCCATCTAATGTAAAATGTGATACGCAATAAATATTTGACTTTTTGACTTTTGAGGGATACACACTTTTAAATATTAAGGTTAAGGGGCTGACAAGACCTAATTTTGTTGAAATTGATGTTTTTAAGCAGTTTTTTAAGAAAAACTACTTGTTCTAGGACATCAAACAAAATATATGTTAATATTCACCATATTTCAAAGAGCGTGGACGGGCTCGATACATAATTGGACGAAATCGGCTCGATAGAAAATAATTGCAAAGATTGGTCTTAAAATCATCTTAAACGGTTCTATGTCTTTATTTTTTTGACGTATGGGTCAACTACTAGGGTAAAATATGAAGTCAACATATTCATACCTAAACCGCTAACGAGTCACATTTCTCAAATAATCCACACTTTTTTTTATTTCAATATTTATGCACTATTTACCTTCAAAAACCGGGCTGCCCCGTGACACTCGCTCTCGTTTACTCCGATACAAAAAGACAGTGTGCGCGCTATCCCAAGTCCTCAAGGCCATTTTGGTGTTGACAGCGCCTTAACGTACACTTGTCGCCCGGCGGCCGACACTCACCGTCCCGGCTCGCGCCGGTCAGTAGGTGTGTATTTCATACAAAGTCTTGCTTCGCGCGCGCGAGGCGACTTACTTCAAAAAGCCGTCATGGACGCCTCACGGTAAGCATCGCCGTGCGGTCACCTCGACCCGCTGAGCCTATGCTATTAAGCCGGCTGTACACATTGGGCCAACGTTGGCGCGTGAGCAGGATGCAGCTATGCAAACGCATGAGAACGATATAAAGCCCTCTTCCTCTAACGCATAGCTGCATCTGCTCATGCGCCAACGTTGGCCCAATGTGTACAGCGCCCATTACAAGCTTGCATTGGGTTCTTGCCAGGTGGACGGCTCAGGGCATGCTGGAGTAGAGGTGATCCGGTAAGTAGGCGATAAAGTGTACGTTTAAGGAGCATAATTGACATTTGCATTTATAGCCCCAAAGTCAGAGACACGCTGTATAATGTAAATTTGCCACAGTCTACACTTCTGTGGCTTATTTCCTTTAAATCTCAAAGAATCTACGATCCAACATAAGCCACATATGTACATGCGTCCCACGGTTCCAGGGAAATAGCGTGGGAAAGCGGGACATATTGGAAAACTGCTGGAAAGCCGAAGTTTCTTTGGAAAAGGGGAATTTTCACGTATGAGTGAGTTCTGTTTAAGCTTTCGTATTTTTAGGGTTCCGTACCTCAAAAGAAAAAAACAGAACCTAAGGGTTCTAGGGGGTTAGGATCACTTTGTTGTCCGTCTGTCTGTCTAGACCCTTTATCTCGGGAACGCGTGGAGGTATCGAGTTGAAATTAAAACCTATACTCAAGTTTACAGTCCATTGAAGCTGTGAAAAAAAAGTTAACGTAAAAAATATATAGGGCCATATATGCCGCAAAAACGTATATTTCGACACTATCCAGGGAATCAAAATTTATGGGGTACTTTCCGTTGACCTAGAACTATGAAATTTACCAAGTAATATCGTCTTATACTACAAATATACAGGGAAAAAATCTAAAAAATTATACATTTGTAATTAAATCATAAAAAATATAGTTTTTATATGGAATTCTCGGTGGGCGAGTCCGAATGTGTGAAATTTACTAATTTTTTTGAGTGTGTTAGGGGCGTAGACACTGAATAAAATAATCAATAATGTCATATTTTCTCAAAAAGGATAAAAATGTAGTCAAATAGAGAAAAATCAACGCAAAAGGTTAAATAATCACGAAGTGTCCAAAGTTTTAAGAAGGGGTATGTTCTGTCCCTTTTTCGCAAAACGCAACTTCATATGAAACGATGACGCTGGAAGAATGTGACGTCACAGAAGACGGCAACAACGTGCCGCGCCGCATCGTGTTCGGCGCGCCGTCGACGCGGCCTCCCGGCAGTATCCTGTAATGTGCCGTCACACACCGTTTGCTTTTTCTCTCTTTAACAAGCAATATTAAAACGGTTGTAGCTTCGTAATTCTTTGAGATATCTGAATGAGATTTTCGTCACTAGGCATATTCTTTTGCCTTCTTTCTTTTGGAGTAATACTAATTTTGGAGTCTACACCCCTCACTAGCTTTTGCCCGCGTCTTCGTCCGGGTGTAACTCGTTTATATACCTCCATACAAACTTCAGCACCCATTTCACTCTCTTAGAGGATGATTTTTGGATTATAAGGTATCGTATGTCCTTTTCGGGAATTAAAACTAATCGGATATCAGGTGGAGTTACTTTTGCATTTATAACGTTAGGTACTAGCTTCCGTCCGCGACTTCATCTGCGTGGGCTCGGGATAAAAACTATTCTATATTTTAATCCAGGCTATAAACTATCTTTGTGCAAAATTTCATTGAAATCGGTTAAGCCGTTTAGGCGTGATTGAGTAACAAACGTCTAAACATCCAAAATTTCGCATTTTATAATATTAGTATGACTAGCTTCCGCCCGCGACTTCGTCTGCGTGGACCCGGGACACAAACTATCTTATATTTGAATCCGGGCTATAAACTATCTTCGTGCAAAATTTCATCCAAATCGGTTGAGCCGTTTAAGCGTGATTGAGTAACAAACATCCAAACATCTAAACATCTAAACATCCAAACTTTCGCATTTATAATATTATAGTAGGATTAGTATGGATGTCTAAATTACACATTTTCTTACTTAGTTACGTCATCAAACGGCATTTAACAGCATGATGACGATGACTTGTGTCAGACACGTGGTTCGCGAGTCTCGGAAGAGAGTACCTGTGTTGTTATACCATGGTCTCGGCCACATTTCGAGCGGCAGCGGCAGCGGTACGCAATACGTGTGGGCGAGACAACTGAGCGTAGCCTCTCGCTCCCTACGTGGGAGCGCCCCTTACTCACCCTTAATCTCCAATATCATTTTAAACCGATAGAATGAGGTAGTAGCTATTAGTTGAGTTAATAAAAAACCGGACAAGTGCGAGTCGGACTCGCCCACCGAGGGTTCCGTACTTAATTACAAATGTATAGTTTTCAGATTTTTCTCAGCACTTGTAGCATAAGACGATATTACTAGCCAAATTTCATAGTTCTTGGTCAACGGAAACTACCCAAATAACTTTTGATTCCCTTGAGAGTGTCGAAATATACGTTTTTATATTCGTCGACCTTAATGATTGAATTAAGACTTCGTACACCAAACTTAAATCACATACTTTTTACTATGGAGCTCCCAACTCATAACTGTTGAGACAACTAAAATGAAATGGACCAATCACGTGGCGACTTTACTGAACTATAATGTATTTGACCAATAGGACGCCGTCATGAGAAAGCCAATAGTACTTACGATATTTAGTTGTCTTATAATTATACTCGTATTAATGACTTAAATTATTAATTTTAATGACCTCATACAAAAAGTATTGTTCACAATAGTGTCATAATCAAGCGTTTTAATCTCGTACCTTACTTAGGCCACTCGGCAAGCTTCGTGGCCTAAACACGGTACTCGACTAAAAAGCTCTCTATTATAACACGATTGTGAAAAATACTATTTTATACTCGTCGACTATAATCTTTAAATTAGAACCTCGCAAACCATAACGCAATGGAATACTTTTATAACTCTCGTTCCTTAATTAGGCCACTCAGCAAGCTTCGTGGCCTAAACGTGGTACTCGACTGAACAAGCATACATTATACAAGGTGCATTTTTTTACTTGATAAAAATAAAGCAAAATGTGAAACTATCCATGATTCTGAGCAACTTTAATTATGAGACCAACTTTGTGTTATGCCCAAAAAAATTCAACTAAGTATTTAATTTAGGTACTTACTCTGCTCATTTTAGACTGACGAGAATGTATGAACGGGTGTTTTTATTTGCTTAACACAAAGTTGGTCCCATAATAAAAGTTGCTCAGAATCATGAAGATTCACATTTTGCTATTTTGTATAACGATCGCATAAAATACTATTTTTGCGGCATTTAAACGGCCGTATCATTTTTTGTCTACCATAGAAGTTTGATTTTTTCACAGCTTCATGGTATTGTAGACCTGAGTATATGGTTTTTTTTTTTCAACTGATACCTCCAGGAGTTCCCGCGATACAGGGTCTTGACAGACAGACAGACGGACAACGAAGTGATCGTATAAGGGTTCCGTTTTTTCCTTTTGAGGTACGGAATCCTACAAAGAAGCGTACTTACCTAATAGCCTAAGATACGAATAGAGGCACCTTCACCATAGCCGTGCTGGGATTTTTTAGCTAACCCATTAGTAAAATATTTATTTATGTACCAAATTCGATATAAAATACTTTTCATCTATTATTTAAATAGATGGGTGAAGGTATAACTTTCATACATCTCAAATCACTACATGGCGCGTTTCACTAGACCAATTGAAATAAAATTATTTAGTACGGTAACACCCGCCATTTAAATGTCATCTCAAAACAGTTTACCGGTCTATAGAAAGTTTGAAGAGTTTGTACACAGAGGTTATAAATGGTACTGGGATGACAGCTATCACCGTACGTCGTGCTCAAGTAATTTAAACAGTACTTAAATTAAATATACAGGTTGTAACGAAATTAGGGTTTCAACCCATCAAGGCCAGGTTAAAATTAAAACATAAACAAATGCATATTTGGAATCGCATTACGCTCCCGAATATGCCCTTGATCGGTTCACACCCCATTTTTGGTACACCCTTGTTGTACTTTTTAAATTACTATTTTAAGGTTTATTAGGTAGGTATAGAGTATAGACATGCGTGCCGGGTGCGAAAAAGTCGGCGGCGGCGCGCCGGCAAAATTTTCGCGGCGGCGGCGTCTAACCGGCGGCTCGTTTTGACTGACTCTGATAAAGAAAATGCGAATGATGACATAACGATTAGATATGAGCGCTACGCCGCCGCCGCCGACCAAAATCCCACGCCGCCGCCGCCGACGCAGCACCATCGGCGCGCCAACTTATGTTTCCCGATCGTTTCAGCTATTGTAGCTTATTTATTTTACACACTCAGTAGCGACCCTCACGATGGTGTTTAAGGGTAAGGTCGGCCATCTCGTTTATTAAGAACCCTTTAATTGTCAAATGCGAAGTTCTTAGTTGCGCAAATCGATATGACCATGGAAATAATTCAAGCTATGAAAATGGCTCGACGCTGAAGCTTGTTCGTGTGATTTGCTGACTGTCGGCGTTCTAATACCCCGCCCACTACCACTTACATTTTGCGATTCGGAGGGCTTATCGGTTACCTTGCTTCTGCTGCAGAGAAACTCCCAGCATAGCCCTCTCTATTGCCCTTTGGGTGACTTTGAGCCTTGCTATGAGGCCCATAGTAATGGCCTGGTTTCACATTGATTAGTGATAGTGCGAGTCCATACAAAAGCTACTCGAACTTGCACTAATCACTAATCAAAGTGAATACAGGCCCAAATCGTAAGCAAGCAAGTAAGTAATATTGGCCGAAAAGATGTGCCGTAGCTTCCCGAACGCTGCTCAGCCGAGTCTGATTCGACGATTGACCTCTTTCCCGAAGTTGGTCTCACGGAGCGTATGGATGTCCTTTACGGTACTAAGCCTCTTTGGAAACCGGCTTGTTCGGGACGGAAAAGTCATCTAGCTTGCGTACGAGACGATTTGTAATGACTCGAAAACAGCTTATAGACATGGCTCAGAAGTGAGATGGGTCGGTAGTTCTTCAACAAGGTGTTGTCACCCTTTCTGAAGAACAGCAAGTTCTTCCTTCCAGTAAGACGGTATCGAACAACTTCTGAAGGCAGTAAGCACCGGTTTTCCATCCGCCTTCAGGAGTTAGCTGTTATTCCGTCTTCATTGGGTGCCTTTTTGTTCTTGAGCTGTTTAAGAGCCATTCCAATCTTGTACAGGCTGATTTCCGGGATATCGTCGGTATAGTGTCAACACAGTGCTATATTATACGCCAACTGTCAGAGTGAAATTTTTAGTACAACATTGATGCCAATCGGCGTGTCCTTCAACGTGATATGCGTGATAGAGTAGAAACAACGTCGATGGGCGTGTCCAGCTTTGGATAGGTTTAAAATATCCTAAAAATCGCTCCTTTGTGTATATTTTTTGAAAATTATGTAAATTAAAGGTTTTTACAAGGTCACGCCGCCGACGCCGCCGACGCCGGTCTTTTTTTACCGCTTTACCGCCGGCGATATACCCATCGGCGCTTATATCTAATAACGATTGATCATTGTTGTAAAAATAAAAGAATAAATAAATAAAAAAAAACATATTTAGATTATTTAGTCATCTGCGTCTGTGATAACATTACTGCAGTCTTTGCACAAACGATAATATCATGGATAAATATAATGGCCAATCGCGGGCTAGCACGCACGGCGCGAATTTCGATCAGGTCGGCGGCGGCGGCGGCGCGCCGGGTCTTCATGGCGGCGGCTAGCCGGCGCGGCTCGCATGTCTAGGTAGGTATCACATTAGGTAGGCAAACGCGTTGTGTTCTTAGACTTCTTAGTCACTTCTTCGTGACATCGTAGTCCCGTAGCACAGCGTTCGTAGGCGTAGCACAGATTATACACATCATTATCTCATTGGTCCCTCCACGCACTTCAGCTCAAAATCTCTTTAGAGATAACTATATACTAACCCTGCCCTCACAGTACGTATATGACGCTGCAAAATTCGTCATCGACACTTTTTCGACTCGACTGACCAACTACAATAATCTCTCATGTGGTATTTAACAAACTACCCGTGAATGTAAAATGCGCGGGTAGTATCTCAACTTTTTTAAGAAAATTAAAATCGAACCTTCTCACCCACTCTTTTTATGACATTAAAGATTTTTATTATACCACAATAACTATGAATGTTCATGTTAATCCATATCCATACTAATAATATTATAAATGAGAAAGTGTATGTGTGTGTTTGTGTGTCCGTCTTTCACGGCAAAACGGAGCGACGAATTGACGTGATTTTTTAGGCTACTTTTTGTCTCTTTCTAACCCCCCACTTCCCTAAAGGGGGGGGGGGTGAAAGTTTGTATGGAGCTACGATATAAACGAGTTCCACGCGGACGGACTCGCGGGCAGAAGCTAGTGTTTATATAAATTTAATTTTATTTAAGAGTGGATGACATGTAATATTTAGAATATTATTAATAAATGACTAATAACTTATTATGCCTACGACGTAGCGCATAACGAGCGGAGACGCATAAAAAACTCCCGCGCACGTCTGTGCTTAAATCTTTAGACCTTGAGTAACTTGTGTTACACATGCAAGGTAGATTTTACCCCGTAGCAAAATCTGTAGGTAACGTGATACTGCACCGCTTTTATTATAGGGCCAGCAGCGCAACTTCGAAATCGAAAAATACATTCGTATACCGCCATTCCTTCTATGACATAAAGTCGATAGTAAAAAACTAAATAACCACAAAGCGACACAGGACACAGGTGGTTACCTTCCTTAATGGGTTGTTATTCACCCGTCACGCCTAACGAACCTAGACCTCTACCTACGCTTAGTTACTATTTATCGCGGCGTCAAGATAAATTTGTGGGTGAACGATGAGGCGAGGTTAAAACAAGTTATAGAATAGCGGGGCTGGTTGTAATTGTAGGTTCCTGTGTTCAATTACATCTACAATTCAATCGGGCTGTTTACTCAGGGCCCCGCTAGTGGAAGATAAACAGTACCAAACTTAACATAACAGCGGCCCTTGACGATGTAGACACACATTATGTAGTTACAGTCGGAAATATTATAAAATTGACCGAACTAGTGGCCAAAAAAGGCAAACAAAATCATTATTTAACAAAAATAGGGACCAAAATTACCAAAATAATATATAATATATGTATTTTCTTACATTTAACTTTACCACAACCTTATTAATTCAGATAAACAACAGCATGCAATAAATAAAGCCAGACTGCATCCATCTCGAAGAGCACAAACAAAACCATTCCCAGTCAACGGCCCTTTGTCAGCCTTCAATCCCGTAATTCACAAAACAATCGCAATCTTCACCTCCCATTCGCAACATAAAAACGTCAGTAAAATTCAATTAGGAATATCAGGACTCAACTGAAAAAGAAAACGACGTCTCCCGTAATGCCGTTGAAAATTCATTATTTGATTTCACCTTCGCAGACATTTGAGGGCCGGGAGAGTCGTTATCTCGTCAAACCTGCTTTATTGGAAGCAGCGAAATAAAAGCAAAGGAATATCTGCCGTCTCGGCACGTTCGCGACTTCAACCAAGGTCGGCTCTTGTCAACATCACGAAACGTATTTGGGGATTTGTGTAATTGTTTAATACGGCTGTAGTAAATTAGGTCAAACAAGCGTATATATTTGCGTAAAATCTTAAAGCGAGTTAAGATTTTTTATTACTATAGAAAGGCGTTCCGCAGACTCCAATAGCACTTGCCATGCCATCGTCCATACCGCGTTTACGCACAGGCGTTGTTCGTGCATTTAAAGCGCGAAGTTATTCTTAATTTGTATTAGAAATGACGAATCTTGATATGGTATGGTATACCGTAAGGCCAACTTCGTGACACGGCGATGACTTTCAAAGGAAATTTGCTGGCCAACTTTTTCTTGTCGAAATGCGTCACAAAGGATTTTAGACAATCGGTCATTGCAACCCAGCGAATAATCGTGGTAGGTAGGTACTATAAAAAGGCTCATCATATTCAAGTCATAAATCAGAACTTTGGCACTTTAAAATTCAGCCGCGCTTCCGTCAAAGGTACGCAAATAGATCGCTCACGGCGGATCCACTAAGTACCAACCACTCAAACCTCAAACACTTGTCATGCCCGAATCAAGGTACCTCCTCCAGCTGCCTTCCTTCCATTGTTTTTCGGCCCTTCATCCACGGACGTAATATCAGCTTGAGTTCTCTTAAATATTCAAACGTTGAGTAAAATGGCGAGAACGCCTGTGTGAGGAGGAACGATAAATATTCGAGGTTACGCAGATATGTTTTTACAAGTCTTTGTTTAATTTGACCTGTCAGATGATGTCCAGGTTGTGTGCGTGTAACCAAATCTTATTTACAAGTTTTTTATATTCCTCTTTCCGGTGTTCGATTGAACTGAAACTATGCATACCTGCATGCGAAATTGGGTGGAAATCCAATACAAAATTGTCGAAGAAAAATTGTAAAAGAACAAAAAAAATGGTGTCATAAAGCTGCTGGTTTGATGATGAAACGGATAGGTGTTTTCAGAATTAAAATTAATATTTTTTTATTAGGTTTTGATAATATTGTTAGCAGAAAGTGCGTGAAATTTTTTGATGAGAAGAAAAAAGATAAAGACTATAATTAAGTACTATAAAGAGTATTATTTTTATTTCAATAATCTGAATGGATAATAAAGTTCTATCCAGCTCACAAAATTTCACGAGAATCGGTTGAGAACTGCTGGACAAACGGATATACCTACGAAAGAATTTTGACCCAAGCTTAAACAGAGAACTTCGATTGCTTCCCCCTTGTACAATGACAATAAAAGGATTCTTTAAAAACCTTAAACATTGAAAAACTTCGTCGCTCAGGTTTGCGAGCTCACAGCTTCCCGCAAACTTGTTCGCAGGAGGAATTACCCTTAAAAAATGTATACGTAACTTTAAAAACTTCGTTGGACTTCTGCCTCCGGAAAGAGTTTTAAAAAGTTCCTTAATTGCAACTGAATGCAACAGAAAAACTACGAAAGTATTTTAATATTCATTAGAGGTACAATTTCAGGTAAAGTTTTGGCGTTTTTTAAAATGTTCTCACTTCAGCTTATTGAATAAGAGTACTATGACATCAAATTTAAATTATAGAATATTAGTGAATGCAATTGTATATTAAACTCTGAATTAAAATTATAAAAGGTTACTAATCTCAAATTGACATAATTGTAAACCTAAACCTGGTTATAAGACATATTCTAGTGCATATTGTATGTCAATGGAATAAATGATTTTGACTTATGACTTATGACTTATTGCGTAGTGTCTTCTTTATGCCCCTTTCACGTTTTTGGAACATCTTACGAAATATTATATTAAATTGAATAAAAAAATTAAATATGCAACCTAACGTCGCGTCACACATGCGATGAATGCATGAACTGAAGTGTGCGCGAGCTTGGCAATATGCATCCGAACTGATTCCAATGCCGGCTGTACACATTGGGTCAACGTTGGCGCGTGAGCTGGATGCAGCTATACAAACGCATGAGAACGAAATAAAGCCCTCTTCCTCTAATGCATAGCTGCATTCTGCTCACGCGCCAACGTAGGCCCAATGTGTACAGCCGGCTCAAGAAATTAAATTAACGTTTCTGATTTAAATACCTACATAACCCACAATCGTTGTGAATGTAATTTGTTTAATTTTAAGCCCAGTGCACAGTGCACCGCCTAGCATCTTTCTAGGAAATCCATTTACATATGCACAATAATAAAATAGAAATGATTGCCTTCATCAACATTTATTTTAATTTTCCGCACCTAGAATTCTTATTCTATTGTCTATTTCAATCCCGGCAAAATGTATAAACGAGATAAATACGAAAACCTAAACGAGCCTGGCTTATCATGGAAATCTACATAATTCCAAATAACTCCAGGAAATTAAAAAGACCCGGACCGAAAGTGGCTCATTACTTATTCTTGGCGGTCGCCACGAACTTTACGTGAAAATAGAAAAATAAATATCAGCCTTGAATTTTCACAAGATCGGATTTCGGGATCATTGTAATTTGTCAGTCATATCTAATAGGGGTGTAGACTCGAAAATTATTATTACTCCAAAAGAAAGAAGGCAAAAAAATATGCCACGTGACGAAAATCCCATTCAGATATCTCAAAGAATTACGAAGCTACAACCGTTTTAATACTGCTTGTTAGAGACGCAAACCGTGTGTGACGTCACAATATGCAAGGCTGCCGCAGAGCGCGTAGCGCGCGCGGCAGGCCGCGTCGACGGCGGCGCCGAACTCGATGGGGCACGGCACGTTGCCGTCTTCTAGTGACGTCACAAACTACAAGCGTCATCGTTTCATGTAAAGTTGCGTTTTGCGAATAAGGGACAGAACATACCCCTTCTTAAAACTTTAGACATATAACTTCGTGAATATTTAACCTCTTGCGATGATTTTTTCTCCATTTGACTACAATTTTAATCCTTTTTCGAGAAAATATGACATATATGATTATTTTATTTAATGTCTACACTATTAGTTGACTTTTCTTCAATAATTGAATTTCCTATCCTTCAACTTGGAAAACCGCGCTAATTCAGAATGCCTAACAAAATCAAAATTAATGAATTTCTAGCCGGAGATCTAAAATTTGTTCATCTCGTAGAATTGCTTTTTCAGTATTTGCTGGTTTACTAATTAACATTATTTCATTATCATGGGCATAGGTAGCGAAACTGAGAAACTAAAAAAAACTGCAATATTCAGTAACATTTAAGGTAACGGCCTGACCTAAAATGTAACTGAATATTGTAGTTTTTTTTATGTTTGTTAGCCGGGCTAACAAACATAATATAAACTAGTTTTTTTATATGGGCTAACTTAGCCCATATAAAAAAACTAGTTTATTTATTAGTAAGATTTGTATGATTACCCAGAAACTATTACCGTTTTACTGTCAATCAATATTTACGCCTTATTAGCGGCCAGTAATCCGCTTTCATGCCTCTCTACTTGACGATTCGGCGCTCGTTAAGTTGCTAAGGCCTACTCCACTGTTACCATCCATAGATAAAGGTGACAAGTTCATGCGAGTTATATATTCTTACTGTCTTTAATGTTTTGGGCGAGTCTGTAATCGTTAGCCCGCGATGATCCGATAATGAATCTTTGATCCACTAAGCGAGGGATAAATTAATTGGAAGCTAAATATTCGTTGCCAAGAGTATAACTTACAGAAACCATTAAGGGTCATTAGCTACGATGCGTCATTTAACACACCACGTAAATACACTACGCTAATATGACATGATCGTGAACAGTGACCGTAAAGCCGCCTCTCGCAGACTGGTGCGGTGCGGCCGGCGGTGGCGGTCAACAGCAGGTACTTATATAAGGTGGTTCGATTTCTATATAAAACGTCTTTTGACACTCGCAGGCTAACGGCGGCGTGATATTTTGAGAAACTTATGTAACAAGCTTTCTTAAATTGGCTTTTCATTTGCGTGAAATCCCCCCTTGCCTAGATACTCCAGGCAAAATACGGTTTCGCCAAACATTAATTTATAATAGCCTGTGTTTTTTTTCTCCGTCATAAATACATATTTTAAGATACTCTATTTACGAATCTTACAAACTTTCGACCCGAAAGTAGGTATAAAAAAATACTGTCAAATATACGCCGATTTTATTAATTAAAATTAATAATAGTTGTCTATAATCGTCAACACAACAATATTATTGTCTTTAACCTGTAAACAATGAAATCCGACATTTTTTTTACATGTAAAATCAATATATCAACAAAATGCATGGCTTGGGTGACAGGTGACAGAAGTTGGTAGAAAAAAATTGTAATAAGTAGTACTTTGATTTGATTCTCATAAAAATAATTGATGAACCTATTTTGCTAAAAATCGTATAGATTTTTGTTTAGAATTGCATATAAATACATTTACTCCAATAAACTATCGGTAAATATATTTATAGGACCAAATTGTGTCCAAATTTAATTTAACTATATAGATTATTAAAGTAGTACACGAATCCTACAGAAAAAAGGTTTATGTAAAGCATAATACACATTTGAATAGTCCAGTT
This sequence comes from Epinotia ramella, assembly GCA_947578815.1. NCBI lineage: Eukaryota > Metazoa > Arthropoda > Insecta > Lepidoptera > Tortricidae > Epinotia > Epinotia ramella. The sequence goes on along the minus strand of OX388211.1, from coordinate 7,659,343 downwards.
TAATTCTACAATTGAACTTGAGCTCTTTCCGCGTGTGTTAACGATCACATTCGCTCGCAGCGGCGGCACGCAACGAGTCCTTTTCTGTGACGCGAAGTAGATAGATACCTACATTACCTACGCAGATTATTTGTAATCATTTATATCATCTTCGACGATGTACTAGTAGGAGAATGCGACTATTCACGGTGTAATAATGGCGTAAGCGGGAAACGCGCTAACAATTAATGAAATTTATAAACATATTTTAGTGAAAACATGCCAAGAATTTAGTACATTTCTATTGTCTCAATGCTTCATAATTATTTACTGATAAATGTCATCATTATAAAACAGTGACGACAATTTTAACAGGTGATTTCCTACTTAAAGTAGTTAATTTCCCACTTAATCTGCGTAGGTAGTACACAGACCACTTAACCTAGGTTAAGTCGTCTGTGAGTTTGTAGTACAAGATCCATCTGCACATCATTGTAGTAACGGAAGTAGGTACTTAATTATTGGAATGGGTAAGAAAGAACACGCTGCTAAAATACTGCTTAGCTGCTATAGCTATACAGAGTGGAAAAACCTATGGGCCCTGAAAGAAAACCACCGTAAATCCATAACATCAGTGGCGTGCACCACGTAAAGGCAGAAAGACACTGCCTGCCCTACTCAAATCTGTGATATTGTTTTACCCAAAGGGTAAAAACGGGACCCTATTACTAAGGCTCCGCTGTCTGTCTGTCTGTCTGTCTGTCTGTCCGTCTATTGTAGGTAGTTTGGGCTAATTTGGTTTATTTTTACTAATCATATGTTTAATCTTGGTGAAAATTTAAAGTCAGGCATTAATATATGTACAAAAAAAGGGCATAAATATCTGTGTACGCCTCTATGTCAGTTTTTATCCTTACTCTGGTACAAATATTAATATCCCTGACTGGTAAATTCGATTTTCAGCTACGTTACGCGTGTATCGACTCGATAAAAATGCAATACTTGAGTACCATTTGGTTTTGGTATTCGATGGTTGTTCTCGCCAGTTCCCACCAATTTGCTAACACTAGTAACGGCTGTGAATTGTTTCCTATGGAACTGGACTGAGAAAAGTAACCCTAAGTAAAACCATTATTGTCCGCTAATCTAACTTTTTAAATTTGCTTACTAATATTAAACTGACAAAGGAAAAAATACATACTGCCAACCACCACTAGACTCTGTTCTGTAAGCAAACTTGTGACATAAAAAAAAACGATGGTACTATACCTATGTGCGGTTAAACATAGTGCTCGAACGGCTTGTTTAAATGGCATGTTTAAAAAATAAAAAGGCGGCAAATTACCTATTATTTAATTGATTACCTTGTATTTATTTTTATTTTAATATTTCCTCACATCGTTTGAGAAACGCACTATACAATCCTCGGCCGGAACATGGATTGCTGGACTCGTTGTATCCGGTTTACCCCAATCTCGTCTACTCCAGGCAAAATACGGTTTTGAAAAACATTAATTTAGCGTTTTTTATAATAGCGTTTTTTTTGTTGATTTCATTTGAAAATGTTATTCTAAGATGATTTGGTCAAGAATCCGACAAACTTTCCACTCGGAAGTAATTATGTAGATTTCAATGAAGTATGCATTATCTTTTTTTGTACGATTTATCTTGAATATTATAGAGCAAATGTAAATGAACCAAAATTAAGACAAAAACATTTATTAATATTTTTACTGACTTTTTAGAAGAACTTATCATTTTTTCGATGTCTGAAATTTTGTCGGATTTTGTCGCTGGGTAACTATTTAGTTGAATATATATCCGTTATACATAAAAAATAAGCTATTATAAATTATTTCCAAAATTGTCATTTTTTCCATACAAGTTGTCAGTTCATTGCCTGGACTAGTCCAACAATCCCTTACTTCACTGCCTCTGCAGTAATGTACTATTATTCAAAATAACACACGTATAGTCTGGTCAGGGAAAGATGAGCCTATATTGTTTGCATATTTAGCAAGTAACCAAGTAAGAAAATCTCAATGAGAACAACGTTTACGTTTACACATTCCTATATGACTATGACGTAAGAAGTTTCATTATATTTTGCAAAAATGCTTCACAAGACGACGTTTGGGATGAAATGGGTAACTCTGGGTAGGTTGGGTAAACACCATCTCTAGGCAGGGTGTTCTTTAAATAAATCGATACTAAATAATTACAACATTTGGTTTATCAAGTTATTTCTTCCGACCTGACCCTTACTTATACAGTACATATGTAAATATTAAGTAGTAAAAAAGTGTTCGGTTCTGGCGCTTCGCCGGCCGCTGCCACGGCACGCTACGCTCGCTCGGCTCGCGCGATGTAGGGTCGCAAACTCGCAGTTCACCTAAAACTCCTCCTCGCTTCGCTCGTCGTCGTACCTACACCGACCTGCCTTAGTCTCTGTAAAACTACTTTGAATTTCATTCAAAATGAACATTTGACTAAACGTATGAAATGCGGAAAGTAATGCTGGATAAGTCAAAAATTGGCTATGAAACAAAAGTTGTAACAAAGCTCAAAAGACTGTAGTGGTAAAAGTTTTTCGGACAACTGACACATTTGGATAACATCAAATGGTAAATGAAAAAAGTAATGAATTGTATATTCGGAGAAGTCATAAAAATACGAAAAGTTTTCGGACAAAAGATATTCGGTCAATAAATTTTAGTGATTGCGATAGTAAATTGTAATTCAAATGTAATTCGGGCTAAAAGTAGGTAAATTAAATTTAAATAGTGTTTAATTCATGATAATGAGAGCGAGAGAATGAGCTGTCTTAAGGGTTTCCCTTCAGGTTCCATAGATTTTTTCACCCTGTATATTATCTAACGTGTAATATTGGGCATAATAAAAATCAAATAATAGGTAAGGGTATAAATCTCTCTAGTTTACTATTTTAACGAATTTTGCTCTATTACAATTACTACACGCCCACAATCTGTCTGCTTTGCGCAAAGGTTGACTGGTAGAGAATGCTTACGGCATTACGTCCGCCTCTTGTACGATAAGTTGTCCTTAGTGCAATAAAGACGAAATATATAAATAAAACTGAACCAAAAAAGAAATTAATGTAAACAAAGCAAGCATCTTCCTCTAGTCTTAAAAAGTCCATCACAAACTACATAATATACACGTGTGCACAATCTTTGAAGTCCCTTTTTCCAACTTCCACTACCTACGTCAAAGTTCAAAGTTAAATTGCATAGGTATCTTCATCCCACGCTCGTCAGTGTCACTCATTGATAAATAAATAAAAATACTTAAATATTTTCATAATTCGTTTCACAACGAGTATATTAAAATTTAACTAACTACTATCAACAACTAGATCTTAGACGCGTTAGATGGTTTCGCGAATCGCTGCGATTCGTGCGGTACCTACCTACCTACCTAGTATGTAGTACCTACGCGGCGAGCGGGCGGCCGGCCAATCACGTTAGCTCTGCGGCTCGCGCGCGGCATTTTTAAACCTATTTTAACAGGTGTTTGTAATAACATTACTTGCAACCGATTTTATAAGGGGATTCGTACATTATTCGATGAAAAATAGCTTATAATGAAAATCCCAAAAGTAACTGATCAATTTGCATTTTTTTAAATAGTTAAACAGCATTTAACCCCTAAAATCCACCCTCCGTTGTTGTTTAGTGTGCGATTCGTTTCTAATGTTTGTGTCCACTACATTCATCAAAGAATGTAGGAACCTACAGCCAATTATTATTTTTGGACACGGAAATATGGTAAATGAATAAAATGTTAGGGATCTACTAAATAGAAATGTAATATTCGGAAACATTTTTTGCCTGATTTATCATCAAACTTATAGAGGAAATATTAATTTATCAAAACAAAGAATAAAAAATGAGTTAATTTTTTTTTCCGATTTTACAGGAATTTATAAATTTTCAATTATTTATTAAAATATCTAAATCACAAATATTTTGTCGGATTTAGTCTCGTCGTTATTAATACAATTATAATTTATCTGTTACGCAGAAAAAAAAGCTATTATAAATTATTTCCATTTCGCCATACTAGCTGACCCTATTTTGCCTGGAGTAAGAATACACTTGTATAAACTAGAATTATTTGAGAAAAATAGTTTTACCAAAGTAACTGATTTCTTTTATGTTAAGGCCTTATCTCTCAATCCGTGCATGTACGTTTATAGTAACGTATTGGAATCAAAAACTAATTTAAATAATAAAAACCTGGTAAAATTACGTCTCATGTAAATGTCGCAGACTCCAACGTCAAAGAACTTAATAAAATATGTTTACCAGAAAGATATCAGATAACTTACTAGAGGTCATTTCCGCAGCTCGTTTCAACCAGACTTCCTTTGGTCCCGTTATACCCCACCCAGACCAGCCTCGCACAGCCACCGGCTTCATAAACATAAATAACTATTCGGTGGGAGGTGGTCTGTCAACAGCAGACCAACGCTATCCGCACCTCTAAAAGGATTAAGGGTAGAATTATAGTTACTTAGTCAAGTATTGACGTTACCCCAGCGTTTGGAATACCAGTTTGTTTGCTACCTGCATGCTTGTTAAAATATATGAAAGCTTAGCTTGACACAGCTCTTGTGGATATTCAACTTAAATCTAGTTGATTGATGAGACCTTGCCTGCTAAACATAGAGTCCCGGCTTCAAATCCAGGTAACGGTAAGTAATTTATACCTGATAGAGCAGTTATATTAATTAATGTATATAAGCATCGTCATAAAGATATAAATGTATTACTGTGCACAAACTTTATCTTTACTATGCGACCAGATCGATGTGTCTCATCAAAATCCCCGACTATTTTGTTAATTAATTATTTTTAATATTTTTTATCTGAAATGCGCAATTTCACCTACCCCAGCTAAACGTACGTTTACGTGTCTCGGGTGCACTACACTACGAAGGCAGAGGATTAGTGGAGTATGTGCGCGTGAAGACCGGATTCATCATGAGAGTCGTGAGGTTGGAGTATCGCCATGATGTGAATATTAATTCCTTTGTGGTCAGAGTTCCAACAGACCATCTATCGCCCTTCACTGAGGAACAATTTTGGCCGAAGGGAGTCAAGTTCCGGCGTTTTCGCGGTCGGTTACCTGACACCACGAAATTGCGCAACACGTCGCAGTAATTTTTATAAATAAGTTTATATTGATATATATGTTAGTCTTTAAGGTATTTGTAATATGGGCCTTGTTGCCTGATTTAAATGAATAAATAATTCATAAAAAAAAAACACTGAAACAAAATAACTAAATTTTGGTAACTATAAATAATAGCATCGAGTATTTCTAGTTTAGGCCGCTGCAAATCCACCGACTAATTGGTCTTATACTACTATCTAGCCCCAAAATATAGGACGATCTATGCGGTGATCGTCGGAACAACCCGTTTGGAAATTACTGGCATTACTGCTCTCGTTGCCCGGCCTCGCCCTCCACAATCAGATTACTCGAAGCAAACGTGACCGCTCGTTACTCTAGGCGATCGTTTTTGCACTTTGACTTTAACTTTCAATTCCAACCAAATGGCCCATGTTTTCCTGAAACCTAAGTTTTAAGCTATTCTCAGTGAATATCCATAAATTCAGGTAGAATAGCTGTTATACTTAAATTACTCTTCGCCCTTAAGACAACACTATTTTCCGCCCGTGACTTATTCTGCGTGGACCTGGGATAAAAAATATCCTTTATTAATCAAGGCTTTAAATTATCTTAGTGCAAAATTTCAACCAAATCGGTTAAGCCGTTTTAGCGTGATTAAGTAACAAACGTCTAAATATCCAAACTCGCATTTATAATATTAGTAGGATTTGACTTGGTGACGTAGCAGGCTATATTTAATTATCTACAGAGGAACTGTCTAGAAAAGTGGAAACCCAGGGCGGATGATGGCAACTTTCGTGACAAGCAAAGCGTCAGTCTGTGATATCCTTTCTAAGCAATTAATCGTAGTTTACCTATAGTATTGATAAAATTTCTCTATCAACCATATAAACAGTAGGTAGTTTATTCAGGAACGCTCAACAAACTTAGTTTATTTAAAATGTCGTTAAGTTCGTTTGTCTTTTTCATTTGTGCTAACGTAAGAAAGGGACAAAACACATTATATTTATCAGAGGCATTTCAAATTGTATGAGTAAGGGGTAGATGTTGACTGTTTACTTATATTGCACATTTCAATAATAAAAATGGCGCCTACAGCTATACATATATAAAATTATACGTTAGGTATGTATTTACGTATATTTTTTTCTGCGCTGGGTCAGAGCGGTGTGGTCGTTGGGCGTACAACCCATTACTTCACAATCCTGTAAATAATGGTGATGGGTGAAGGCCAAAGAAAATACATCTACTGTAGTGTTGACTCTAAAAGGTGAGTTAAAGTTACTTTTGTGTTCTAGAATAATAGCCGATGAATAATAAGGTTTTATAGGCTTATATACTTACAAATATAAGCCTATAAAACCCTACACTGCCGTACTTAGCGACAGAGGTCTCCGGTTTAGCGGTATTCACGCAAATGAAATCAAAATGTTATATGTTTCTAGGGATGTATAATGTAAGAGTATGTCGGTTAAACAAGGTATTAAGAAAGTAACTTGTTGACATACCGGTAAATATTCATATACTAATTAATGTAAATGTTCCTAATTTGATTTTGTTTAAAAACCGAGGACCACAATGTAGATTCCTATAAACTGTTTATATGTGTAATAATAAGAATGAATCTATGTGTAAGTACTACCTTATTTTTAACCCCCGACGCAAAGAAAGGGGTGTTATAAGTTTAACATGTCTGTGTATCTGTGTATCTGTCTGTGGTATCGATCGTAGCTTCCAAACGGATGGACCGATTTGAATGCGATTTTTTTTGTGTTATAGATAATTTTATCCTAAGTGTTCTTAGCCATGTTTCATGAAAATTTGTTGAGCAGTTTTTGAGATATTGAACTTTGACATGAACATGTCGGGGGTTTTTGAATTTTTTGTAAGTTGTAGTTATTTAACTTACGTTTTTAACTCCCACTAACTTAAAAAAAAATACAACGAGTAAGGCGTTAACCCAATCGGGGCCAATCACGACATAAATGCGTCAGAGCGGTACGTACGACATTAACCCATTTAAGCACAAGACTCACATATGAGTCTGAGTATGAGCGACTACAAAGCGGAAAATGCTGCTACGGACTACGGCGTAGCACTACGAGCGTAGCGTTACGCTGAATGGATAAGTTAGAATCTTGACTTAACACATTCACTGCCAAAAATCGCTACGCGCTACGCTCGTAGCCGATCCCGTGATTTTCCTAGTGTGTAGCGGAAAGCAGTGAAAGTGTTAATTGGTCGCCCACGCAGACAAATCAAATCGGCAGCAAACTTCGAAATCCGCCCGATTTCGATTTCTCAATTGAGTGGCGTTAATCTTGATCGGTGTTCACCCGTGTAATAGATTCCTTCGAACATCTGATACGCTCCAGTCACTGAGAGCTGGCCGACGCTCCGTGAACCAAGGTTGTAACTCGGGCAATTTACCTATACCAATACGACTATTTGTAGAAATGGGTAGAATACCAGTTTAACTTAGTGGAATAAATACAGCGAGCGTTGGCTGAATTTCGGTGGTTTCTTAACTAAATCGGCGTACTGTCTTTTTTATGGAGTACAGCAGCCCGAGGCGGAATCCTAAGAATGCGTATTGCCCTTTTGACAAAATCAAGTGATATTTATTGCTTCCTTTAAAGCCCTCACAAGTCCACCATAGAATGTTTTATAAATCAGTTCAGGGGAATTTGAACCAAGGTGTTTAGGGAATAATGTCGAATTGGTTTTTGTTAAAATAAATGATACAACTTTACCGGGGAAATAATTCAAATAGGTCAGTGAAACTATAAGAGATTTTGAAATTTTTACCAACAATCAAAGATAAAGAGTTCATAAAACTGTTACCCGACTACGGAAAACTAGCAATTTTTTCATACAAAAGGTAACTTATGTTACCGGGAGCATAACTTGGAATCAATTGACACCTCAATCGTCAAAATCGGATCAGAGGCTCTAGTATAAGTTTTACTGAAACAAAACTTTACGATAGCATTTGCGTTTTACCCTCAATTTGTATGGGATTTGACAGCTAAACGCGAACGCGGTCGTAACGTTTTGTTTCGGTAAAACTTATACTAGAGCCTCTGTATCTTAAGCGGTGTGGAACACACGTTAATACATTATGTGGCCCTCTGGTCAACATACGCGTTCAGCATCGAGCAAAAGGGTCCTACGTTCATATCCCTCCCTATCGGCTCTGCTGTAGTTGGGCAATAATGGCATCGAGTTAGATTTTTCGATGGACGGATTCCAGAGGTCGCGGGTTCTAATCCAGTGGCGATTAATTTTTAAATTTTCCACTTTGATCGAAATTTGGAATTTCGTTAGCGGACGTTTATACTTAGTAAACATTTACTTCATTGGTATTATGCCATTTAAAACCTAAAAAGAACTTCAAACAAGTCTAAATTCAATCACCCACTAATGTCACTAGCAGTCGTACAACCTGGGCTGACGGCATTTCGTGGGAAAGGCCACGAAAATATTTCCGGTGTTCTCGATTCCTGACTTAGCTTATGTCATAACGTCACTTCATTTCTACTTAACTTTTCAGATGGATTTATTTCGTTATTATTAATAGGTAGGTATGTTCAGGGTGGCATCGGGGTCGTGATCCGGAAGGACCAAATGCGAATAATTATGGTCATACTGAACAACTTCTCCCATGGGGCCAACCACGAAATCAGAAAAAAAAGTCAATGAAGAGTTGACTGCGAGTTCATTGAGAGACAGATTATTTATTGGGATTTAGTAGTAGGTTTCATGAGAAATGTTGTTCAGTATCACCATTTTATTCGCATTTAGTCATTCCGGACCATGATTCCGAAACCACTCAGTATTTTACAGAACCAACCAAATATATATTTTTTAATTATTAATACAAAGATTGAATGATAAAATTGATAAATCACAATACCTAAGATGTGAAATTTCAAATTCTAGTTGCATGGTTGGTTCGGTACCCATGCACGAGTCTATACTATACTCGTTCGACTATTCGAACGAGCGAGCGAAGCGAACGAAGTTCTATGCTTCAGCTTGAGCCGAAAATGGTATCTCTGGTGTCCGGTGTCTGTCCCGCTGTCACGCTATCCCTTTGTTTTGTGAGCAGGCCCCGTAGCATGGATGGCGTTATCACGCGATAAGTGACAGGATAGAGCTTCCGTCCCTGGCTGACACCGTTCGATAGAACGAGACGACGCGCCTATCCTGTCACTTATCGCGTGATAACGCCATCCATGCTACGGGGCCTGGTTCGTTGATTACATAGATTTTTATTTGTCGAGTAACATGTTCAAAATTAAAAGATTCTTTTTTTCAAAGACTGGTTCGTTATTTCTACAGCTCACGGAGCCGCTAGTAGGTACTGATTAATTTTGTAATGATCTAAAAGCACGCCGCGGCCCTAACCGCCTGAATAAGTAAACCCTGGAAATCTTTCCTAATCCCGTTCCTTTCTGCACGCACAGCTTGGATTTAAATTACCTACTTATATATTAAGGGGAATAAAATGAAAGCGTTGTAAGCGAATGTGGTTTTAAAAATGTTTCATTGGTTGAGCGGATTCAGAGTATGTAGGAGCTGTAATAGTCTCATGTACAATTTCTGCGGTTAGCGGATACATGTTTATTTCATTCAATACGGTTATTGTAGTCTAACCAGCGTAGCATGGTTGGTGTTATCACTCTCGCACTCGCAGACTTGTCAGATAGTGATGAAATGGCAACCATGCTACGCCCACTGCTGAGTTGTTGAGTTGTATAGTAATACCTACAAGCACATGGTAATCATATGACGTATTAAATACATACTTAGTAGTTTTTACAACAGTTATAAAAATTGAAAAATGTAGGACCGTTTAAGAAAAAGTTATCACTATTATTAAAACAAAAATGTTATTACAGTACCTACCCGAGAATTTTTAACCGACATTGATTTATAATTGTTTTAATTTTAATTTGACATCAATTATATAATTATATTTAAATTTATTCTTGACATTATTTTGCGCTGTAATTTCAATTTCTATTTTTGATTTTGTTATAAATTATTTTATTTTTGATTTTGATATCATAGATAATAGGACAATTGCATAAAGAAACAAAACATTATAAAATATTTGCACGCCAACCGGAAAACATTGTGTTTCGCTATATGCTTTACTTTACATGTACCTATGTTATACAAATAAATATTCATTCATCAATAAGCCTAATCGGGTCGGCGAGTGGCTGAAACTTATGAATGCTTAATACATTGCCATATTCTGATGTGTGTAAAATGTAAGTATAAGCATATTGACGTATTGTATGTACGTCATATCTGTGAGCCATATTGGTGATTGTCGAATATAGATCCCGAGTACACACAATCATTTCATCCCTATGTATGGAAGCGTGCAACGTAATCCAATACCCAACGTGATTGATCACGGACTGGCCTCAATTCGGTCCACGTCTTTCACATGCTAATCGCCTTTCGATCAGTTTCGCATCCTCGTTTACACGCGCGTCAAAATAACGAGTTAGAACGAGCGCGAAACATATTGCTTTTTATTGATATCTGGATGCGATACGCGGAATTGAGGCTGTAGCGTTTGCAAACCGTCACCGCTGCCACGTCCATATTGATGTATGAAAGACTCATTTACTTGGTCACCAGGCAATTAAGAATACCTAGCGTTATCTCGGCCTTCGCCAGAGCCCGCTTTCCTTCTCGCTTTTCTCCACTTTGCACGATCCTGGGCGTCTTCCTTCGTGAGCCCGTTTTCGCTCATGTCGGCCTTCACGACGTCCAGCCATCGCTTGCGGGCGAGGGCCGTCGAGGACTAGGCCAAGGCATTTGTTCCCTATGTAGTCAGATGGCATGCGAGATACGTGACCGAAGAAACGAAGGCAACATACCTGGAGCTTCTCCGCTACGTCACGAACTCCGAGGCTGCCGTGTGTATTTCAAATATACATAAATAAAATCGTTTGATAATTGCCAACTTACTAGCTTCTGCCCGCGACTTCGTATACGCTTATTATTTACCTATAGCTTATTACTTCGAACCCATGAACTCCAGATGGGAAGTCGCGTAGCTGAGCCTACATTTATTTTATCGAGTGTAAGTTACCTAAATTATCGAATGCTGCAATGGACAATTTTGTCCCTAATTCCAATCACACACGCTATCGTCACATGAGTAGCTCAAACACCAAAACATTTCGCAGAAATTGATAAAAATGTTTCAATTATGTAACTATCATTGTCTCGCCGGGGTCAGGAATAAACGTTACAGGGTTAATTTTTATCTTATCTTTTGTCATACCCAGATAAGCAGGCATAATAAATAACAAAATTAATTGTCATATACTGAGCGTGGAGGCTCGTAGGGCCGAAGGCAGAACCGCCCCTCCAGAGCGCGCTCACTATGGCAACTTGAGGGCGAGCAAAAGTGTACACTGGGGTATAGTGAGTCTATACTGAATACTCACTAGTCACTATACCCGAGTGTTCGTCAAGCGAAACCCGAGATTATAAAGCCCGAAGCGTCACTTGAGAGCGCGCTTACTATACATAGACACACACATAGACATACACATAACACACACATAGACAGACATTCTACCTCCGGGTTTGCATACCGCAAGCGAAACCTGATGGCTGGTTGTCGAGAAGGTGAGGGGCGAAACCCTTTTTGAAATACCACTATAAAAATAGTGGAATTTTTAAATACGCTAAAGACAAAATTATTTTACAAAATTTCATCACTTCAGAAATACTTGTTCCGTATACAAACTTTCTAACTCTTTTTAACCCTGGGTATATGGGTGAAATCTAAAAAACACTGAGGTTAGTTTTTTGTGTCCTAATCCTAACACAGTTAATTTCCGAAGATTCAAGAATCTCGCTTTGAACAAATATCTTCATCACACAAAACCCTTTCAACCCGTTAAGGACTGGGATTTATAATAATGCTGAAATTGGTTTCATTGTATATCTTAACACCTCTGTGTGTCTTTTTAGGGTTCCGTAGTCAACCCTTACAGTTTCGCCATGTCCGTCCGTCCGTCTGTCCGTCTGCGGCTTAGCTCAGTGACCATTACTACTATAAAGCTGTAATTCGGCATGAGTATATAAATCAATCACGCCGACAAACTGTTAAAACAAAAGTTTGAAAAAAAAATGTTTTTCATCCAGTCGGCCAACTTAAAATGTACTTGAAAAGGCCAACTTATTGCGTACAAAATCCGCCGACGCAACCGCACCATTTACTTGGCGCGTGTCGATGTAACAAATACGGACTCGCAACTACGGAACCCTACACTGCGCGTGTGACGTGTCCCAACACGCAGTTGACCGGTTTTTTTAAGTAGAAATCTTGAAACTTCGTAAGTAAACCCAACTTACGAAGTTCCTTAAGAGAGGTAGGGCTCAGCGTAATGTCATCACGCTTGAATCTGGAGTAGCCCGACTGGGGAAGTACCTCCGCCTTACAGAAGACCACAGCCATAATAGCACTGCTGCCTACTCCGTAGGTATGTAGTGTTGTGTTCCTGTTGGTGAGTAAGGTTCCCAGAGCTCCAACCCCAACCCCCCCTTTCTAATGATAATGGCGCAGTTAAAGAGGTTACCCCAGGAGGGTACCAGCTGCACTAGCGCTGGAGAATCCCTCTCTGGGCTTCCACGCTCAGGTAAAATTATGCCTGAGCGTGGACGCCGAGACCGCCCCACGTCGTACTCTGGGGGGGGCAAAACCGCGCTCATTCATCTGCCATCTGCCCGAGGCAAGAGCAAGGCAGCTCCGGCACCCCTTGCTACGCTGGCCGTGGACTTCTGCAACATCAGGGGTTTACATTCCAACCTTAATGCTGTCCACCTACACCTCGAGACAGCAAAGCCGGCCTTGCTTTTCTTGACCGAGACGCAGATATCGACTCCAGCGGACACATCTTACCTCTCCTACCCTGGGTACGGACTGGAACACTCCTTTTCGCCCAGGGCTGGCGTGTGCGTGTACGTTAGAGACGATATCAGTTTTCGCCGCCTCAGCAATCTTGAAGGTAGGGACCTCTCCACCTTATGGCTGCGTATCGACAACGCTGACCATCCCCGTGTCTATTCGTGCCTATACAGGTCCCATAGTGGTGATGCCGAAACTGACCGACTCATTGAGCAGATCCAAACGGCTGCAGACTCTGTGCAGCAGCAGATCCCATCCGTTGAGATTATTGTACTTGGTGATTTTAATGCCCACAACGCCGAATGGCTCGGCTCTAACAAGACTGATCATGCGGGTAGATCTGTTTTTGACTTTGCTCTGGCATATGGCTTGACACAATTGGTTACTGCGCCTACGCGAATCCCAGATGTGGAAGGCCAGGAACCTTCCCTGTTGGACCTTCTGCTGACCTCTCATCCGGTTGACTACCATGTATCCGTTGAAGCCCCACTCGGTTCTTCGGATCATTGCTTGATCCGGAGTACGGTGCCACTCGCGTGCCCGCCGCGTCGGCGAGTTGCTTGTGGCCGCCGTGTGTGGCACTATAGGTCAGCAGATTGGGACGAGATGCGGTCCTTCTTTGCATCTTACCCTTGGGGGCAGGTTTGCTTCACGCCGGATGATCCCTACGTCGTTGCTGATTCTGTTGCTGACGTGGTACTGCAGGGAATGGAGCTTTTCATTCCTTCCTCTGTGGTCCCTGTTGGTGGCAAATCCCAACCCTGGTTTGGTCGCTTCTGTAAAATGGCCTCTCGCCGAAAGCATGAATGTTACCAAGCCTGGGTAGACGCAGCGGCAGTACGGGATGAAAAGACTAGCGTATTAAAAAAGGAGTTTAACTTTGCCTCCAGGTCCTTTAAAAGAGATATTGCCAGAGCAAAGTCGCTGCATATTGGTAGAATTGGTGAGAAATTAGAGCGCCTCCCGTCGGGAACTCGTGCGTTCTGGTCTCTTGCCAAAGCTATCCAGGGGAATTTCTGCACGCCATCTTTTCCGCCTCTGCACATGGATAACGATTCATTGGCCCACGACGCAAAAGACAAAGCCGATCTTCTGGGTAAACTCTTTGCGTCCAACTCGACTTTGGATGACGGGGGAAACGCGCCGCCGACCATTCCACGGTGCGAGAGCTGTATGCCGGATATCCGGTTCAACCAAAGCTCGGTGCGTAAAGCTCTTCTTTCCCTCGACACTCATAAGTCGAGTGGGCCTGATGGAATCCCTGCAATTGTGCTGAAGAGGTGTGCTCCCGAGTTGGCTCCGGTCTTAACGCGTCTCTTTCGGCTCTCTTATTCTTCTGGCGTAGTCCCGACCTCGTGGAAGTCAGCTTTGGTGCATCCGATCCCTAAAAAAGGCGACCGCTCAAACCCGTCCAACTACAGGCCAATAGCTGTTACCTCCCTTCTCTCGAAGATAATGGAGTCCATTATCAACTGCCAGCTCCTTCGGTACCTAGAGGACCACCAGTTGCTTAGCGATCGACAATACGGTTTCCGTAGAGGCCGCTCGGCTGGTGATCTTCTAGTCTACCTGTCACATCGTTGGGCACAGGCGATCGAGACTAAGGGTGAAGCATTGGCTGTTAGTTTGGATATAGCGAAGGCCTTTGATCGGGTTTGGCACAAAGCACTTCTTTCGAAGCTACCATCCTATGGGCTTCCCGAGAGATTATGTGTATGGGTCAGTAGCTTTCTAGCAGACAGAAGCATTAAGGTCGTAGTTGACGGGGAATGCTCCGACTCCATGTCTGTGAATGCTGGTGTCCCCCAAGGTTGTGTGCTGTCGCCCACGCTATTCCTTATGCATATCAATGAAATGCTGCAAATCAGCGGAATTCATTGTTATGCTGATGATAGTACAGGTGATGCCTCTTACACCGGCCGTACCAATATCTCTCGGGAAATCGTCATCGAGAACCGGAACAAACTTGTGTCTGAAATTGAGACTTCCCTAAGTGCAATCTCTGAATGGGGTCGACTTAACTTAGTCCGTTTTAACCCTACCAAGACACAGGTTTGCGCGTTTACCGCAAAAAAGTTAAAGTTCGACGTGTCACCTTGTTTTGAGAGCACTCCCCTGACTGCCGCAGCCAGTATCGGAATCCTTGGCGTCGACATTTCGAGTGAAGTCCAGTTCCGCGGCCATTTAGAGGGTAAGGCCAAATTAGCCTCAAAAAAGCTCGGTGTGCTCAATAGATCGAGACAGTATTTCACACCGGCCCACCGCCTGCAGCTTTATAAGTCGCAGGTCCGCCCACACATGGAATACTGTTCTCATCTATGGGCAGGGGCACCCCAATACCAGCTTCTCCCTCTGGATCGCATCCAACGACGAGCAACTCGAATTGTCGACAGCGAGCATATTTCGGATCGGCTTGACCCCTTGGCGCTGCGTAGAGATGTGGCCTCTCTCTGCATTTTCTATCGCATGTATAACGGGGAGTGCTCCGAGGAATTGTTCGGATTAATCCCTGCCGCTTCTTTTCGCCATCGTCCAACGCGACAACATTACCATCCTCACCACTTAGATGGTTGGCAGTCCTCAACTGTGCGCTTCTCCAGAAACTTCCTGCCTCGCACAGCTAAACTGTGGAATGGATTGTCGCCTGCGGTATTTCCGGACCGATACGACCTTCAAACCTTCAAGAAAAGAGCGTACTCCCATCTTAAAGGCCGGCAACGCACTCACAACACCTCTGGTGTTGCAAGTGTCCATGGGCGGCGGTAATCGCTTACCATCAGGTGATCCGTCTGCTCGTTTGCCTCCTATATCATAAAAAAAAAAAAAAAAAAAAAAAAGTTCCAAGACTTCTACTTAAAAAAAGACTTGTCCCCCCACTAAAACCCTTTTCAACCCCTGTAGGCATAAATTTAAAAAAAAAACACTGATACGACTATTCTCGTGTCCTCAACTTCAAGGTACCCGCTTAAAAATACCCGTTCCACAAACACACAAACTTCGTAAAATCCCTTCTTAGTGGCTGGTTACGATTTATAGATCCTGTCTATTTGTGAAATTAGGACATAACCGGAGAATCAATTTGAATACGAAATATTATTGCCTATTTCTAATATTTTTAATTTAAAATATTAGATGAGAATATTAGATACTTTTCCGCAACTACAAATCATAATAAGCATCCAATCAGCCCAGTTGCGAGCCATATTTGACGGCCACAAAATAAATGCCTCACGGGTAAATCCGAAAAAGGTCAACTAAGATAGATCGCGGCTGCGGCCACGAATTGAGAACAAACAAAGCTTAGCCAAAGAAAAACGGCTGTGGCATTATTTGGGACGAGCTCAAAAGAACCTATTTAAATAATATCTTTGTGGTTTCCTGCAGTACCCTAATCTATTCCCAATCTGTCAAAGCTACCTTCGGAACGTGCCTGGACGAAGCCAATTGTGCCCCCAATTATTTCGAGCAGACGAGACTGTTTGATCTAATCAGAGATTAATTAAAATCAAATTTGCTTTCACGGTACAATTACCAATGCTGCGGATTGCGAAGAATCCATTAAATTGTTTTCCTGTTGGCATTGAGATCTGTTTAAGACATGTTTCCTTTGTTTTTGTTTAATGGAGTACTGAGGAAATCGAAATCTGTCATCTGGTTCCGGTACAATACATGGTTTAAAGCGCTTAGATACCACAGTTGAGTAACTGCGTTAATATTGCCCTTTTACTCACTGCGCGAACCCATAGGCCATACACACTGCTGTGCACACTGCTGGTCTCGCCTAGAAGTGACCATAACAATTTAATTAAACTCGTGGTCATAAGTGTCCAAAAATAAAAAAATCGGCCAAGTGCGAGTCGGAACTCAGCAATTAGTGTTCCGTACATTCAGTTATTTTAAATGATTGATACTTTATCTCCTGATTTTGAAATGTAATAACTATGACGCCTCTATTTCATTCATTTCATTTCATTTATTCCTTGATAAAACGTAGTTTTACATGTCAAATTTTTGTCAACATCTTAAATAACATTTATACACATCTTATATAGCAAGTATGTCTCAGTTTATTTAGTTTATTAAGAGCAATGCCTAGCTGAGCAACTTTTCAAATCTAGAATTTTTGACGCAATGTTTCTGTCGCGCTGCTGTGGGCGGGAGGACCAATTCGTGCGATAAGGACAACTGCAGCTCGGACTAAAAATCCCACGCAAAAAACTCAAAAATCGAGGTTTCGCTCTCGACTGTTTCCTCCTCCAAAACGCAACCAAACAGTCGAGAGCGTATGTATGGGAAAATCGCAGGTAGGCATTCCTCTTAACCTTTGGTCTATGTATCAGCTTTAAATATGGAACACTAAAAAGAAACAGTGATAAAGTACGGAATTCTTTATTTGAATTGGTGGTTATGACAACAATAAATCTTATTTTTATTAGATGCAAATTATTCGTCGGATTCATTCGGAAATACGGAAATATAAACTATATAAACTACAAATCGGAAACAGGAAACAACACGAAATACAATGCTGTTGTCATTATACCAATATTCATTTATCAGACTGCGAAGTGCCATGTACGTCACCAGGCACGGCTATACTGAATAACCAGCGTAAAATGAGACGCTATACGATTTTATTTACTTTAATTTGTAAATATAATTTAACTATTAAAGCTGGCGTCATGTTGATAATTTTCCCGCCATCTACACACAATTTTCGTTATGCATGTGTATTTCCAAATCTTAGTTGGCTATAGTTTTTGAAATAGAGCTGGGGACAGCACTGTATGAAAAAAAGTTACTTTGGCCATATTTTACACTAGTAAGCTATCGTAAAAAGAACTCAAAATATGTATACCGTTTCAAAATTTTACGAGCTTTCGAATGATACCCCACAAGTTCCTTACAATCCAAAAAAAATATTGCGAAACCCCTTATTACCCCTCAAACTTTTAAACTAACTAACCCTTTATTGGGGTTTACACCTTTTTGACTTTATTTGTGTAATTAGGCCATAAATTTCAATATCTATACCAAATTTCAGCTTCCTATCTCAAACGGTCTTCGAGAAAACTGGCTGTGACAGACGGACAGCCTCCGAGTGATCGCATAAGTGTTCCGTTGGACCAATTTTGGTACGGAACACTAAAAACGAATCTAATCAATATATTTGCTATATATTATTTCTATGAAAGATGAATGAAACCGCTCTTGGCAACAACCGTTGCCACAACCATTTTAGGGTTGCGCATAATTGCGATTTCATCCAGTCTATCGTGGCCATATAGACTTAAGTGATTAGTACTCAAGGTGAATGTAACCCTCACAAATGTGTACTGCTAATGTTAGCTCGAAATTCTCTTTGCCAGCGAACGGACCAACTTGCGGCATGGTATATAAAATCATACTGTCAGAACAAATTATTAATTTTGGAAACTGCGTTCATATTCAGTTAGCCAATCATATTGCGAAAGAACCGCGAAAATATTAATGGAGCAGTAGGATTGTTTTATACTTAGGGTGGGCTGCACCAAACCTTTTGTAATCATAAGTGGTGTTCGTTATAATCTGAATGCTTGACAGGTTGCAGTTTGTTTGACAAGTTTCTATTGAATAATGTCAAAAAAACTAGTGATCTTTGGGGGGTTTCTGTTCACGTTGTGAAGTCCCTAATTGAATTGTTAGTGCCTCACTTAGTAGTCATATTCAACACTTGCGTCGACTCTGGCGAGTTTCCAGCCCTGATGAAGCAGAGTAAAATAACTCCTATATTTAAGACGGGTACTACCACTGATCCCACTAACTACAGGCCCATTTCAGTTCTGCCCACACTAAGCAAAATCTTTGGGAAACTAATATTGTCACAGTTACTAAGTCATTTTAACCGTAACAATTTGATGCACGATAAGCAATTTGGGTTCACTCGCGGTCGATCGACGATTGACGCTGGGATAGAATTTGTTAAAAATATTTTCGATGCCTGGGAGGAGTCTCAAGACGCCATTGGCATTTTTTGTGACTTATCTAAGGCGTTCGACTGCGTTAGTCACGAAACACTCGTTGGGAAACTCTATTTCTATGGAGTCAGAGGAAAAGCGCTGAACTTGTTAAAATCTTATTTGGATGGGAGAATCCAAAGAGTGGACGTGAATGGAAAACGGTCCCATGGGTCACTGGTTTCGATGGGCGTACCCCAGGGCTCCATATTGGGGCCTTTCCTGTTTCTCATTTACATAAATGATTTACCGTATTTAGTAAGGATCACTATGATATAGTACTGTTTGCTGACAATACTTCTCTCATCTTTAAGGTCAAACGACACGAAGATGCCAACGTTCATGTAAACAGTGCTATATCAAATGTAGTGCAATGGTTCAGCGTCAATAACCTGGTGTGAAATGGGAAGAAAACTAAATATATAAGGTTCGTAACTACCAATGTCAAAACTACACAAACGACTGTCACCATCAAAGATGAGGAATTAGAACCAACCAGCAGTACAGTATTCCTAGGTTTAACATTGGATGCCAAGCTGCAATGGGGTTCCCACATAAAGATTCTCGCAAACAAGCTCAGTTCTGCAGCGTTTGCAGTATGTAAGATACGTCATCTAACAGATGAAAAGACAGCTAGATTGGTGTACTTTGCCTACTTTCACAGCATCATGTCATACGGCATCTTGCTTTGGGGTAGTGCTGCTGATGTCAATGCCGTTTTTGTGCTGCAAAAGCGCGCCATACGTTCTATTTATAAAATGCGTGCTAATAATTCGCTTAGAAGCAAGTTCAAGGAGATTAATATATTGACTGTGTACTCCCAATACATTTATGAAAATATTGTATATGTCCATAAACATATAGACAACTTTAAAAGAAATTGTGACATACATAACATTAATACCAGAAACAGGGACAAACTAGCAGTGCCAACCACACGACTGCAAAAGATCAAAAATTCCTTTAAGGGTAACTGTGTACGCTTCTACAATAAACTGCCAAGTAGTGTAACTGCACTTCCATTAAATAGATTTAAGAAACATATTAAGACTAGATTAATTAGTAAAGCTTATTATAGTATCAAGGATTATATTAATGACAAAAATGCCTGGGACTGAGTTGACCTATGCCTAACTTATGCAATTCTAATATTTATATTTCATTGTACCTACTGACTCTATTAGTTATTACTGTTGACTTTTATGTATGTTTGACATTGTCTTTTTAATTATTGTTAATTGTTACCAATTGTTTTGTTTTCATTATCATTATTTTGTATTCATTATTGATTGTATATTTATACTTACTTATACTTTTTTTTGGTTTTGTATGACTTGTCAAAAGTGCTTATTAATTTATTACTAAGCCTACTTGAATAAATTATTTTTGAATTGAATTGAATTGAATGACAGCTGCCGGCGCCATATTTAACGGCCATTTTATCGGTCTGTATTTGTAAGTTGGTGCAATCACTTTTAGTAACCGGCGCCTTCTTATACTCATTCAATAATTATTATGACATAATATTTAGTTTCCTACTCGATATTCAATCCAACTTTAATGTAAAGACAAAATAAGTATTGAAGATAAAGTTTTCTCTTAGATTTTTGCCGGCTCTTTCAAGAGCCAAAGCGCCCAACATTTAGTGTATATCTCACACATTCGAAGTCCCAACGCGCATACAAACCAGGGATCGGTAACCAGTATTTTTTGTATGAGAACGAAAACGTTATTTTTTCGTTCTTTGTTATTTAATTCATTTCTAATTGGGCAATCTAATAATACGCAGTCGTTACCTCAAAACACAACTGAGTCCTGCATATGAAGTATAAAATAGTTCGAGATATGTGGTTATTTCGAGGTTTTTCAAAAAACCGGTTCCGATCCCTGATACAAACTACACTTATCGCGCACCGCACGGAAGTCTAGTTCTTGAAATAAACCAGTAAGTACTTATAAAGTTTACCGCACTACCCTAAGTGACTAATGTTTCCTGGAAGAATATGTTATTCAAGAAGTTATCCTATAAGTGACCGCAACATACATTGTTTCACTCTGAACATAAGCTGTTTTGGAGAAAGGGGCTAGTAGTGCAACTATCTAATGGATTACAATGTTCGGAGTCACTCCCGAGTCGCCGGCAGCTCGAACTTCGGCTAACGAGTGGTCGTGAATTTCTGAATACTTGCGGACTGGTGCTATCGAGTTATAGTTGGTGTAGGAAGGACCTTGAGAATTGGTAGTATCAGTTAAAGTACGGGTGAGCAGGAAGAATTTCGCACATTGAGCTCATTTATGCATGCTGGGTGTCTATCTACTATCAGATGAAGATGAACTTAATAACACTAATTCTGTAGTTATATAATGTGTGGTATTATTCTTGGTGGTATTCCAGGTTGTTAGTAAATCCGAGACGAACCACAGAAATGAATGACACTGATGCAGTGTTGAAAGTTATTATTTCTTAGTCCTCGAACGTTTTATGGAGTAACACGGCTTTGACCGAGAGTGAACTTGGCCTTTTTTATGAAGGCGGGTTCGAGAAGAATTCCCCTCTTAGAGACTGCTCAAGACCGGGACACGTGGAAGAAAAAAAAGGGCACTCATAAAAAAAGAAATCCTAATTTAGAAAATTAATTACGTCATTTACATACATTTGTATTTTATCTAAGATCTCTAAGCCTGTCCATTCAGAACGAGCATTGTTTCTCATTCAGACACAATTCATTTTACAGGTACCCTGTAAAAAGTATGTAAATCATAGATAACCATTAGTATCGGCACAACTCCAAACCAACAAAACTTGCCCAAACACCTGTTTCTTACCCGGGCATATCCGTACAAAAAGCAACAGTGCGCCTCCGTGATTAACGAGCAAGGTAATTTGTGCGATAGAGGTCGCCGGACATTAGGCGAACGTGATGCGAGGAGATGCCAACATGTATGCGGCGCGATTCATAAGCGTAAGAGGTAAAGTTTCATCCTGATGGTCCTGACTGAAGAGATAGCGAGTGCAAATCCAGGTTTAGGAGGAACTTAATGCTGATTGGGAGGGCTTGACTACGCCGAGTTGAAATTTAGTTCCGGAGAAAACCAGGTACACAGTTCTCGGGGGAAGTCTGAGTCATGTGGTATTTCTTACCCACTAAAAACTCCACGTCAGCCGCCATCTGCGCTTAGTATTTCGGATGACTCTAGGATCTCAGGTTGAACGCCCTAGAGCCCTCCTCGCGCTTTGCCCCTGCGGGCTCGTTCTGGGCATCTTCGTCGCCCTCTTTGGGGTACATGGCCAAGTGCTGTGGCCCCGGCCACAAAAACCACTGGTGGCCCCGTTGGTTAAGTCGCCTTTTACGACAGGCGGGGGAGACCAAGTCTACACGGTTGTCCCTTTAGACCTGGACTCACTAGTGGGAGCTGAAGCTTCACTCCGACGGTTCTGACCACGGATGCCGCGGATGCGATTTTTTTGACATCCGCGGATGCGGAGGCGGATGCGGACATCTGGACGGACGTTACAACTAAATTACAATCGTAGCGAACAAAAACGCGTTTGTGCTCTTGGTCACAGAAACGAAAAGAAGTTTTTTTTTACTAATGGCGAAAATATCTAAAACGCGTACGGTAAGCGCCGCGTGGGCTCCTTTCTTGTCGTGAATTGCACTACATCCGCATCCGCAAAAACTCCGCATCGATTTTGGCGGATGCGGATGCGTATGTCTGCAACATCCCTGGTTCTGACTATTGAATTCGAAGAGCGGCGCAAAGCCATTAGAGAGAGATAGGGATGAATGGCATTTATTTTGCTAGGTTATATGCATGTCGCAGTTGCATATACGGGATGGATAGGTAGGTAAGGCCATATATTTGTGTGTGCCTTAATTCTGGATGTTGTTTAAGACCCTATTTATATTTTATTAAATACCCATACCACAAACCTTATTGTGCTTAATATGGAACTAATTTGATTGGTGCAAATTGTCTCCATTTTAATAAGCCGGACACTGGTCAGATCTACGATGTGGTGACGAAAGTCAATTTCGTACAGCTGCCACATTCAAATATACACATAATACGATACTACATCACAACGTACGCGTGTTATTTACATTTGACTATCCAGTTAAAACAAAATGTATGTAAGTAAGTAAGTCGTCATAAGAACTTATAACTGATTTATAAAAAGCTACAACGTTCTGTAACGTTGTCAAATGCTTGATTATGGCACCTTAATTAAATTCCCTAATTGAAGTTGAAAATTAAACTAAGTCCGCTTAGTCCTTGTCTCTTCGACGGTGAGTTGATAAAACCACCCAGTAGAGGTACCCGAACTGCGGGTTTTGTTAGGTCCCCACAAAACAGAATCAACGTTGAAAACAGGTAGTTTGCGTCCCAGCCATTTGTAACCACCACGGCACTTTCGATACAACTACAAGTTGATTAAACATTTATATAAATTGAATTAAAGGTTTTCAAAGGTCACGGAGTCTATTTTACTAAAGTACCTATCTTTTATACCTGGATGGTGGTAAACAAGCATACGGCCTGTCTGCTGGTAAGTCGTGTCGCATCGTGTCAAACTCCTTAATGCATCATATTGAGACTAATAACTTACTGACGGACAGACAGCTTGCATATAAAAAAAATAGATGTACCACAACAGCTACTTATCAGGTATAAGATTGCGTAACAACGGCGGTGGATTCGAAAAAGAAGGCTGCAGGGGTATTCTACGACTTATCAAAGGCGTAAAATACATTGAAAAAGATAGGGCATTACGGAATACAGGATAACACTCAAAGATTACTTACATCGTTCCTAAAAAAAAAATAGGCGGCAAACGGTTGAGGTCAAAATGGAGGGCAAAAGCTTGAAATCTGAGGCGGGTGTCTGACTCAAGCACGGAACTCCACAGGGATCTTCGCTTGGGAATACCCTGGTCCTAATATTTGGCAATGACCTCCCTTCCTCTGTAGCCGAAGGTACTATGGTTGCCAATGAAACTACCACGTACTATAGTAACACGTGCAACAGACTCCACGAGTGGTTGTTCGTCTTTAAGGTATTTGTAACTTGGTCTTAGTTGCCTAAAATAAATGATTATTATTATTATTATCTTTATTTATGGTTTGCCTTAGGCTAGGCTATGTTTAGTATAATTATTATTATATTATTATGCTTAGAAGAATTTTAGGTGTTTCTCTGCGTGATCGCATCAGAAATGAGGTTATCCGCATTCGCAGCAGAACTATGGTAACTGATATAGCCCTCCAAATCGTTAAACTTAATAATGTAAATATTAAACCGATACCAGCTCCAAAGATATCCTTGTCATTCCAGGAACATTCGATATCATAATCACGGATAGTCGACGTATACAGCAATAACGAGGAAACCTTATTTGATTTCCACTCAAATTACCCGAACTGGCTTGGCACATTATTAAATTGGCTCACATCGCAATCGCGTCGGTTTCTGCGTAAAACGAGGCCAAACGCAAACAGGCAAGGTTATTATTTAGCTTTTGAAGCACGATTTCCCAGTAACTTATGGAACTTGAAAATCATCCTAAATTTTACAAGTAAAATTAATTCGTAAAAAGAACAAGCTCAGTGGTTATTCAAATCATGAACTATTTATAAACTTATACCGCACATTGGACCTTGGTAATTCATATGGTAACATTATTTATGAAATTGTTCATTGGAGACCGAAAAAGTTGGACGATGAATACATTAATTTAGTCTAACTACAACCTTTTTCGTCTTTGTGTACGAGGAAAAACTTATCATAATATTTTTTGAGGGAACCAGAAGTAATTTCGTTTGGTTGTCCCCGCTGCCATTTTCAATATAAATCACTCGCCACTGCTGCTTCTGAGCACCTATATAAAGTAATAACTACATGATTAATAAAATAAACCCGGTTAAGCCCATTTTGGCAAAATGTTACGTTTAATGGCTCCACGGCTTAATTTCGAGCGGAAATTTAGCAATTGCAAACAAACGCTTTTGGATGAAACGCCTTTGTCAAATTATTACGCATTCTGTGTTTCTCTGTTGGCAAGACCTTAATAATTCATTGTTGCGTTTAAGGAATTCAGTTTTGTTGCATACAATCACAAGGAAATTTCCTGCAGGTATTAAGATGTAAGTATATGAGTCATGCCATGACGTAAAGACGTTTTCAGTTTTGACAATTCAGCACTAAATGTCAGAGACGACTTTACGTTATGTCTCAACTTTAACTTGATTGTACAGTATAAAGTCTGAGATGATAAACGAGATCAAAAATGTAAACAGGTGGGTTGCCACCATAAAAAAATAAACGCAAGCAGTGGTTATTCTAAATTTGAAATACTGATAAATATTATCATATTCAGACTTAAATAATATGGTATGAATAGTCAAAAATATTTTACTAAATTAAAAAGCCAAACTATATTTTTTTATTACGTATTGCCGTTGTTTAAATAAAATATGTGGAGTTTTAATTTAAGCTGTTGGTAATGCTGAGAAGTTTTAAACATTTGGTTCGTAATTAAAACAATTACCGGTTTCCTATTAGTTTAATAGGGAATATAGGGATGATGACTAAGATTTTTTTATGATGTCATTCGAACCACTTTTTGGAGAGGAACAAATGTTTGTATGGGAGCCACTACAATTAAAGAACATAAATACCCAAAACTTTGAGACAAAGATTGACCTCGCTGGCGGGTGCGCAAAACGCTTCATACTGATAGACACACAGGTATGACGTCACAACGTCGTTGTATGGAAAATCAGGTAAATTGTTGTTTTGGTCGCGAAATACTGCGTTTAAGTACATAGTTGGCATACAATTTAGTTTCTATAAAAGCGTAAGGATTCTACTAGCTTTAAATTTACTCTTGGACAATGAAAAAAAATGTATATTTTTTCTAAACTTTCACTTTTCAAGGTTCATAATTATCTTTTTATGATTTTAATTATATTTTGTATTTTATACTTTATTACGATAATTTGATGGTTTACTATCCCTTTAGCGTCACTACTTTATCAATTTGAACATGAGTCATCATGCCTATTGGCAAATATTCATAGTGATTGATAAATCATTAAATATTTCTGAACATAGAACATGGGCATGCGTAGACTGTGTCATGTCATTGCGGCCATTTTATTTTAAAATAGTTTGTTTTTTGTCCGACATTTGTAGAACGAATTCTGTCTGACTTTTCGTTTATGCTCATCATCATCATCATCATTTTCAGCCCGTAATCGCCCACTGCTGAGCATAGGCCTCTCTTCGAGTACGCCACCCGTCCCTATCCTGAGCTAATCTTATCCAGAAGTGACCCGCAATCTTCCTAATATCGTCCACCCATCGAGCTGGTGGACGGCCGACGCTCCTTTTACCTAGAAGTGGCCACCAATCTGACACCTTTTTGGTCCACCTACCATCATTCTGCCTGGCAAGGTGTCCTGCCCAACTCCACTTGAGTTTGGTAATGGTATCTCCAACGTCGCGTACCATAGTGCGACGTCGGATCTCAACATTCCCCACTCGGTCCTGTAGTTTAATACCGAGCATGGCGCGCTCCATGGCTCTCTGTGCTACTCGTATTTTGTGCACAGCCTCACTTGTTAGCGTCCATGTTTCGGCATGGTGGGCAGGACACATTGGTTAAAGAGGCGAGTCTTCAGGCATTGTGGAACTTCGGTGGATTTGAGGATGTCGTTTATGCTCACGCTTTTGAAATCAAGGACTATGGAACCTCGGCCAGGCCTTTCAAATATAAAGGACAATCTTTCACCGCCGAAGAAAAGGCCACGCAGTTCTATGACCGTAAATGATAAACTTATGGTGATGAAAACCTATAAATATGTGAGATTCTTGGCATTTCTGCGGTTACAGTAGGTACGCCGAATAGTGAATGAAAATAAAACTGCCTCTCAATTTACACCACCCAAAAAAACAGGGCCTAAAACATGGAGTGACTGTGTAAATCACATCATTAAAGTAGAAGACAAAATGTACCGACTCGACCACCTGATTGACAATGTCAACGATAGATTTATTATAAATGTAAATTCTGATTCTACATCGTCAAGTAAAAGTGAATAAATATATATATATAAGTGTTTTATTTCATCCTTGTATTCCTGTCAAAACACTATAGATATCCGTAATAAGTCTTTCGGCCTTTAGCTGTATCTGTCAGTTAAAATCATGCATTATTTATATTTGGTGAATACATTGGATAAAAAAGATTTTATACCCCTGGAATGTCTCTTTGTCATTGACAGTTGTTTGTTTACATTTTTGATCTCGAATATCACCTCAGACTGTAGTACAGCATCGGAAGTCGCTACGCGGATCAAGTTCTCAAAATTATCGAGACCATTGCCTTACGATAGATATGTGAGACGATCATGTGGATCTCTTGGAACACGTAGCTACTTTTGACTGTATGTAAAGTACACTCAACTGAAATAATAACTGACACTTATTATTTTCGACGCATACAACTTTATCTGGCCATTGCAAGCCAAATCCCAAACAAACTGTTTTTCCTCAAACATATCAAGGGTCGGCAACGCCCATGTTACTCCTTTGGAGTTTCATGCGTCTATAGGCTGTGGTGTCCGCTTACCATCAGGCGGGCCGTACGCTTGTTTGCCACCGTCGTTGTATAATAAGTTAAAATAAAATCGTGTGGCTTGCAACGTCAAACTTGATTTTCTAATCACTCGTGCACCCGAGCCGAGGTCGTTCAGTCACTAGCTTAAAGGGCGTGAATTGAAAAATAAGGCGTTCTTTAAAACACCGTTCGGAGTAGATCAGGAAATAAGAACTGCTTTTACTGAAACACGATTGCCTAAAAATTTCCTCGATAGACAAAAAATCCAAAGATAATAAAACGGTATTAATTTGACAACTTCTGTAGCCTAGTTGGTTGTATAAACACGGTATATTTAAAATTTCATTCAATTTGAACTAGTAGTTTAAGAATTATAACTAGTCAAAGTTTTTTTTAATTTTATCACTCAGTCACTCACTGACTGACCGATCATCAAAACTCTAAAGCACTTCTAGCAGACGTAGAAGCTTCAAATTTAGAATTAAATTAGTGTTTAGTGTATAAATCAAGGGAAAACTAAAATATTTTGCAATTACGGTCCAGTTTTCTATATATTCTTTATTT
The DNA here is from genome assembly GCA_947578815.1 of Epinotia ramella. Taxonomy (NCBI): domain Eukaryota; kingdom Metazoa; phylum Arthropoda; class Insecta; order Lepidoptera; family Tortricidae; genus Epinotia; species Epinotia ramella. Next base: position 7,631,073 of record OX388211.1, on the reverse strand, counting down.
GCTTGCTAAATAAATTTTGATGACTTGGCAATCCCACTATACTACATAGTTTTGGGTATGCAAAAATCCATAAATGCACTAAAGTTTTGTGATTGCCAAGTTGCAGAATTATATTTAGCAAGCAAATAAAGATTAGGTAATAAGTATCTCTGAGACTTGGCTCTACGAAATATCTCATTACTTTTTACGGTGGAAGAGTTTCGAGACTTGGCCTCTTTTTTACAAGGAATGTTTTTTTATGGGACTTACCTTTATACCTCAGCCGACTCAAACATCTCGTGGGCGCAAGACATAAAAAGGCCAAAAATAATGTATGCCATACGATTAAATAAATCAAGCGTGTAACATGCAGGAGGGCGCGTTCAACTCTAATCAAAGCATCCCCTTAAGTACCTGGGGAGCCAAATTCTGATCAGTGTGAAAATAAACCTCAGAGATACTATTACACATAGTCAAAGCTGTTATATAAGGCGCCGTAGGTTCAGCGAAGTTAAGCGAACAGAGTTTTTGAAACAATATAATTCGTCTGTTTATAATAATATGGTTTCAAAAAAATACGAATAGTAATCTTGAGGCTTTTCTGCAGCGAGATCAGTGATACGAAACATGATTAAGCAATTTTCGCTCGAGAGAAAATAATCACGAACATAGGTCTAAAATACACTTAAAATATTCGTAACAAATTATGCAAAAAAGCTAAAAATATTATAATTGCTTCTACGAATCGGCAATATCATGTTTGAGAGAACTCAGTGATTACTTTTTTATTTATTTAAACGGCCAAAAAAATTCAAATTAAAAAACATGATATCCGCGCTTCCGAGCACGCACTTCCATCTCGCTCACGCTTATGCTCAGTGAGAGGGAGAGAAGACCATGAACCTACGGCGCCTTAACACATTTTGTTAAGAAGTCTCGCGCCCCGTAACTTTAACCATCCCAGTTTAAAATATACTACGGTGGTCAGCAAGAAGTAGACGCATGTAAAACTGTAGACACCCCAAATTCGAGTAGGTCCATCAGCAGCAGAAGTAGCTACACGGGCGAAGAGCTCAAAATGATCTGAACAAGCTCACCCTGCATTCTAATTAGTCCAGGCAATGAACTGACAACTTGTATGGAAAAAATGACAATTTTGGAAATAATTTATAATAGGTTATTTTTTATGTATAACGGATATATTATCAATTAAATAGTTACCCAGCGACAAAATCCGACAAAATAACAGACATCGAAAAAATGATAAATAAACTGGCTTCTAAAAAGTCAGTAAAAATATTAATAAATGTTTTTGTCTTTATTTTGGTTCATTTACATTTGCTCTATAATATTCAAGATAAATCGTACAAAAAAAGATAATGCATGCTTCATTTAAATCTACATAATTACTTCCGGGTGGAAAGTTTGTCGGATTCTTGACTAAATCATCTTAGAATAACATTTTCAAATGAAATCAACAAAAAAAAACGCTATTATAAATTAATGTTTTTCAAAACCGTATTTTGCCTGCAGTAAATACAAGAGTCAGCAAATCATATTCACCTCTACGAACGAGTTGCTGCTACTTGCTATATATTATGTATTCATACACCCTTTGTGTATTGGAACATGAGGGTATTATCATTATTTATTTATCATATGCAGGACAGCAATGATATTAACATTTCTAAGCCATCCCTTATTTGAGCATAAAGGAGCAAAGGAAACTTTAAGGATAGGATTAAAAAGGCGTAGGCACGGCAAATATTGGATCGGCCAACTCCAGGGTCCTCCGCAAACAAGGGGTTTAGGAGATCAGGGCGTTAATTTGACACTTACATTTGGCATTCTAATTTTGTATCAATGTGCTTGTCGCTCGCACCGAGCTAACGTGTCGGAACGAGCGCTCGTGACATTCGATATTAAATTGTAATGTAAAATAAAAGTGTTAGATTGACCACCTGTATACACAGACAGGCGTATTGTTGGGAGATACGCCCCGATTTAACATTGCGTACACCATGTATGCCTGTTGCCAATTTGGGTGCGAAAACGCATGCTATTCTGCATGAACGTTACGCAAAAACATCATATATAGTTCATCAATATAGTTTCTACACCTAGAGCATTAAAGCTATTGAAGGGCAAATTAAATACAAACCCGGTATTTTGTAAAGCCGAGGCATGAAAAGGTTTGGCAGTTGTTGAACTTATTTTAATGCTGTTAACGTCCAAAACTGACGAACTTTTTGATTCCACTGTACAGGCAATGTGATTTGAAAGTAGACCAGATATTTTAATAGTATTCATAAATAATTATAATTTGAAACGATTACCCCAAAATGGAATACTGTAACGCAATTTTTGCTTGCAATAGCGTCTAACTATACTGTATCCAGTTTAGTTTAGAATCAACACGTAAGTATACCAAGAAACGGACCGCTCTATCAACTTACTTTAAACATGAACCGTTCATGAATACGTATATCAGCATTTTACATTTGTTTGAAAGATAATTATTTGTGTTATCTTAATTATTAAAATCAAACCATATTACGGTACCGGTCGCTTTGGCACTCTGGGGGAGGCCTATGTCCAGCAGTGGACGTCTTTCGGCTGATATGATGATGATGATGATGATATTACGAAAAGGCTAATTTAATTATAGGTAAATAATTTCTTTCTTTTTTATTCTTTATTTCTTTTTAGGGGACAATCTTACACAAATCGACCTAGTCCCAAATTAAGCAAAGCTCGTACTATGGGTACTAGACGACGATAAACATACTAATATAGATAAATAATTACTTAAATACCTAGAAAACATTCATGACTCAGGAACAAATATTCGTGCTCATCACACAAATAAATGCCCTTACCGGGATTCGAACCCAGGACCTCTTGCTTCGCACGTCACTACGAACTAGGCTAAAGTGGTCGTCGAATTTAATTTAATTTAGTTTTACCCATTTCATCAGCATTATAATAATATTCGTTAGTTTTTGAAATAAAATGCGACAATTTCCGAGCATGTTTGATAAATAAAACATTGTCGATTTGGAATCTGCTAGAAAAGTACGACGTGATGGGCAGACTACTCAGCGGGTGGAAAGATTTCGTCTGAATGGTAAACATCGTGATGGGCAGACTCGGCTCAGCGAGTGGAAAGATTTCGTCTGAATGGTAAACATCGTGATGGGCAGACTAGGCTCAGCGGGTGGAAAGATTTCGTCTGAATGGTAAACATCGTGATGGGCAGACTAGGCTCAGCGGGTGGAAAGATTTCGTCTGAATGGTAAACATCGTGATGGGCAGACTCGGCTCAGCGGGTGGAAAGATTTCGTCTGAATGGTAAACATCGTGATGGGCAGACTCGGCTCAGCGGGTGGAAAGATTTCGTCTGAATGGTAAACATCGTGATGGGCAGACTAGGCTCAGCGGGTGGAAAGATTTCGTCTGAATGGTAAACATCGTGATGGGCAGACTAGGCTCAGCGGGTGGAAAGATTTCGTCTGAATGGTAAACATCGTGATGGGCAGACTCGGCTCAGCGGGTGGAAAGATTTCGTCTGAATGGTAAACATCGTGATGGGCAGACTCGGCTCAGCGGGTGGAAAGATTTCGTCTGAATGGTAAACATCGTGATGGGCAGACTCGGCTCAGCGGGTGGAAAGATTTCGTCTGAATGGTAAACATCGTGATGGGCAGAGTCGGCTCAGCGGGTGGAAAGATTTCGTCTGAATGGTAAACATCGTGATGGGCAGACTAGACTCAGCGGGTGGAAAGATTTCGTCTGAATGGTAAACATCGTGATGGGCAGACTAGGCTCAGCGGGTGGAAAGATTTCGTCTGAATGGTAAACATCGTGATGGGCAGACTAGACTTAGCTGTTGGAAAGATTTCGTCTGAATGAGCACTCAACTACAAATCCATACTATCCATACTAATATTATAAATGCGAAAGTGTGTCTGTCTGTCTGTCTGTTACCTCTTCACGCTTAAACCGCTGAACCGATTTGGATGAAATTTGGTATAGAGATAATTTCAATCCCGGGGAAGGACATAGGTTAGATTTTATCCCGGAAATCAACCCCTAAGGGGATGAAATGGGAAGTGAAAGTTTGTATGCAGCTACGATATAAACGAGTTCCACGCGTACGGAGTCGCGGGCAGAAGCTAGTATAGAATATAGTCATAACGAAATATCAAATAAGGATGAAGTATCTTGTCTAGTTGGCTAAAGTTAACTTAGACTTAGATCCATCATAATTTCGAGTATAATAGATAGGCCTATTAAGATCCCCATCTTTTTAAATCAGTCAGTTTTCGTTACGTAATAAATTATAATAGCTAGTCCCGAATAGTGATGGGCAGCTTGTAAGTTACGAAGGTGAAACTTTCATTTAAATTTCATGTAAGTTCCTGTAAGTTTCAAATGGAAAATTTGAGTTAAGAGTATGTAGTTTTCAGGTGTAAATTATTTGCTTGTGTGTAATTTTATACTCCCCGATAAACAACCACATTCTTATTAGTCATCACAAAAACCACTTTAACATAATTCTATTAATTACTCCGTTTATTGTGTTTTCTATTACAACAGAGGCTCTAGTATAAGTTTTACCGAAACAAAACGTTACGACCGCGTTCGCGTTTAGCTGTCAAATCCCATACAAATTAAGGGTAAAATGCAAACGTGATCGTAAAGTTTTGTTTCGGTAAAAACTTATACTAGAGCCTCAGATAGCATAATATACCTACTTTTAACATACAAAACAAATTCCTGGCCTGACGATAGTTTTTCATATAATCGTCAATGTTATATTTGATTCATGATTGTCGTAGAATCTTTGAAAAAAACTCAGGTAAAAATAAACTGAAAGGTATTATTTACAATTGCTTAAGAGTTGTACAAGAGGGAAACAAAAGAGTTTATTACTGTAAATATTGTGAAAAGAAATTCGGCTATCGAATTCGTCTTTTTTCTAGTGGCATCACTAGAAAAAAGACGCATATTATAAATTGAGAAAAATGTCCACACGGTGTTAAGGCATTATTTTCAACAGGAACATCCGTGCAAAAAATTAAAAAAAAGTTAACGAAGGTACTCCTTAACTTGGTCTTAAACTTTCGTCCTTCGTATAACAACTGGGAACAGACCCCTAGGCCAAGCGGCCATTGACAATATAGACTCGATTTTTATAATCATAACCCGTTCTACTGACGTCAGAGGAGTAATCACGTAACGTTCCGAACACGCGTTAGAACGCTCCAATTGTCTCTTTCTTGTCAATTAGGTACATAATTTTCATAAGTTGAAATATGTCACAGGGTAATATGTGAAATGTTTCAGAAATTACCAACGCTAGTCCCGAATAACAAGGCAACCAATAAAATTAATTTGTCGCGGAAGTTTCTGCGCAAAAGTTCAACACAATTCATCTTAGACCCATCGCACACGGAGTCTTATTGAAGCAATACATTAGCGTTTTTCACAAAAAATGCGAAAACGCATCGATGCGAGAGAGCTTGACCTCTCCGTGTGGTTACTAACCAGGGATGCCGCGGATGCGATTTTTTTGACATCCGCGGATGCGGAGGCAGATGCGGACATCTGGACGGACACATCCGCGGATGATTTGATTGGATGATGATTTTGGGGTCATACACTAAAAAAAAAAAAAAAAATTTACGTCAATTTTATAATATCACGCGATCATCAAACACGTTGAAACTAAATTACAATCGTAGCAAGCAAAAACGCGTTTGTGCTCTTGGTCACAGAAACGAAAAGAAGTTTTTTTTTTACTAATGGCTAAAATATCTAAAACGCGTACGGTAAGCCTCGCGTGGGCTCCTTTCTTGTCGTGAATTGCACTACATCCGCATACGCAAAATCTCCGCATCGATTTTGGCGAATGCCGATGCGGATGGTGATGTTAAAATGTCTGCAACATCCTTGTTTACTGAGCGCTTCTGTGCTTTGGAATGTACGTTAAGCCGTTGATCTCGGTGATTGACTATGAAATCAGACGTTAAATCGACCTAGGGGCCTTCGTACGGGTGACTTTGGCAATTCGAAAGCCGAATTCAAAATTAACTGACGTAATCTCTCTGGTGCGCTCTGACTACTGAAAGAACAGCAGCCGCTTCAACATAAGTTCCCGCAACAATTCTTGGGATTAGGTAGCCAAGCGAAACCCGAGCTCCTTTACAGTGCTTACCAGGATAACGCTAAGGTGAAGGCAACGTGTTACTATAAGGTATTCACTACTTTTGACTATAATATCTATAACCATACTAGTGTAACAATACTAGTGTTATTATTATTATTATCGTATTGACGAGAGACATCATTCTGATCTTGACACATTTTATTGTTATTGACCCTGTACATCTCTGACAATATAACATTAATGTTCCTTTTTTGTTTTGACGCTTGGAGACCGTATACATCTCTTAGAATATTAGAATAATTATTAATTGTATTTGGACGCTCAGAGACCTTATACATCTCTGGAATACTGAATAATATCATTAACTTCTGTTAATGCTGGATACAGATCTTATATCGAATGTAATGGTCATATTTTGCAATTTTGTTTTGTTTACATTAACTTAGTGACATTTAGTTTGTTAACCTTTTATATATCATTTTAAATTATTATTGTGTAAGATTACTATTTTATTGTAAATTACCGTTTGACATGTAAAAGTGCCCTTGTGGCCTATTTGCAGAATAAATAATTGATTTGATTTGAATTGATTTGACCAAAAACAAGTAAATACAACCGGGTATAATAAAGTGAAGTGCAATGTGTAACGTTTTAGTGAAGTGTTGTCTTGGTGAACGGAAGTACAGTCAGGTACGAACATCTATAATTGATTACGTAACAAGGCTGCTATTTGCTTTTGTTTCTTTTAGTTATGGATATTGTTTTGGTCTAAAGTAACATTAAGGGTCTGTATTCACTTTGATTAGTGATTAGTGCGAGTTCATACTTTTGCTGCGAGTGCGACTAGCTTTTGTATGGTCTCCCACTAATCAATGTGAAACAAAGGCCCTAAAAGGAAGTAAACTTTGTAGTTTTATGAATGAATGTCTAGGGGGGTAAACTCCGAAAGAAATCATCTGATTTCTAAAAAATATTTCACAATTATACAGTACGAATCTTATATATACTGTGTGTTACCGGCATGCGGGCATTTATTAAAACTGATAATAATATGTTCCATTAGGTAGGAATTGTTTGCATGTATTTGCAAATCATAATTGTGTGAATTAACTGCGAAATAATTTTTCCGAAATACAAACCTTCAATGGACTAGTTGTATGACGCCGTACTAAACAAATTATGAAGAGCTGTCACTTACCTACACTTACTTGTCAATTTACTTTGCTGTACATTGCTGGCAATTTAAATTTTGTTTGAAAATTTATGAAGTCGGAATTATAGTTGATTATCTGTATTAAGGTCATGATTAAGTTAAAGAACTCCGTTAATTTACCCCACTTGAAAAAAAGCCCGCTTGCCGGTAACACACTGTAGACACTGCCTACACCTATTGTCATATTTTATCCCGCGGCTGAGTCCGCGTATCTCACGAAGAAAGATAATTACATTTTGTTCACAATCTCGCAAGACACACATATCAAAAAATAAAAAAACACATAAAACAATTCTTGAAAAAACTCCAGTGGTACGAGTCGGGGTTTGAACCAACGACCTCTAGATTGAAATTCGCGCGCCTCACCGCTCGGCTACAGTGGCCATCGCTGTAACCACCACAACCTGGTGGTGGCACGGTCGTCCGTGCACCGGTTTAAATAAGGTAGAAAGTCGCGCGCCTCACCGCTCGGCTACAGTGGCCACCGCTGTAACCACCACAACCTGGTGGTGGCACAGTCGTCCGTGCACCGGTTTAAATAAAGAAGAAAGTCGCGCGCCTCACCGCTCGGCTACAGTGGCCACCGCTGTAACCACCACAACCTAGTGGTGGCACAGTCGTCCGTGCACCGGTTGAAATAAAGAAGAAAGTCGCGCGCCTCACCGCTCGGCTACAGTGGCCACCGCTGTAACCACCACAACCTGGTGGTGGCACAGTCGTCCGTGCACCGGTTTAAATAAAGAAGACAGTCGCGCGCCTCACCGCTCGGCTACAGTGGCCGCTGCTGTAACCACTACAACCTGGTGGTGGCACGGTGATACGTGCACCGGTTTAAATAAGGTAGAAAGTCACGCGCCTCACCGCTCGGCTACAGTGGCCACCGCTGTAACCACCTCAACCTGGTGGTGGCACAGTCGTCCGTGCACCGGTTTAAATAAAGAAGAAAGTCGCGCGCCTCACCGCTCGGCTCCAGTAGCCGCTGCTGTAACCACTACAACCTGGTGGTGGCACAGTCGTCCATGCACCGGTTTAAATAAAGAAGAAAGTCGCGCGCCTCACCGCTCGGCTCCAGTGGCCACCTCTGTAACCACCACAACCTGGTGGTGGCACAGTCGTCCGTGCACCGGTTTAAATAAAGAAGAAAGTCGCGCGCCTCACCGCTCGGCTACAGTGGCCACCGCTGTAACCACCACAACCTGGTGGTGGCACGGTGGTCCGTGCACCGGTTTAAATAAAGAAGAAAGTCGCGCACCTCACCGCTCGGCTACAGTGGCCACCGCTGTAACCACCACAACCTGGTGGTGGCACAGTCGTCCGTGCACCGCTTTAAATAAGGTAGAAAGTCGCGCACCTCACCGCTCGGCTACAGTGGCCACCGCTGTAACCACCACAACCTGGTGGTGGCACAGTCGTCCGTGCACCGGTTTAAATAAAGAAGAAAGTCGCGCGCCTCACCGCTCGGCTACAGTGGCCACCGCTGTAACCACCACAACCTGGTGGTGGCACGGTGGTCCGTGCACCGGTTTAAATAAGGTAAAAAGTCGCGCGCCTCACCGCTCGGCTACAGTGGCCACTGCTGTAACCACTACAACCTGGTGGTGGCACGGTGGTCCGTGCACCGGTTTAAATAAGGTAGAAAGTCGCGCACCTCACCGCTCGGCTACAGTGGCCACCGCTGTAACCACCGCAACCTGTTGGTGGCATGGTGGTCCGTGCACCGGTTTAAATAAGGTAGATAGTTTCATAATGTTTCTATAAATCGGGTATAGTGTGCAGGAGACATTATGTACCTATTAATTTCTTATATTAACAAGTTAAAGCAAGTCGCAACTTGTCCATTAAGCAAATGAACCGGAAAGTTCTCCACGTTATGGACTATAGTTGGGCGCCTGGAGGTTTTCAATTTATCCGAGTAGGTACTTTGCTAATTGATCTACGAACTGGGCCCTGGGGTTACAAAGGACGATGATTGAGAATTCAAAACAATATCCACTTAAGTACAGTGGCGGATTTACCAGCAGGCTGAGTAGGCTCGAGCCTAGGGCGGCAAATTTAGGGGGCGGCAAATTTGGGACCGATTTTTTTTTTACGTCATAGAAATCAAAAAGATTTTTCCATGACGGTTTTCTAAGGTCTTACAGGGGTGATAGAAGTCTGCAACAAATTTTGCCGATGACTTTCCTTCATTTCCTCTCTCACTTGTTATTGAACATTCCGAGAGTAGCAAACTTCCATATTCTAGAGTAATCAGCTAGTTCGCCGCCCCTCAACCAGTAATCGGCCTCTGCGCCCTTTGCCCACACTTTGTATTCTGAGTGAAAAGAACGAAATTGTACGTGCAATTTCAACGAAACGATTGGAACGAAATTGTGGCAATGTAAAAATAATGTAGGACATGACAATAGGGATGATGACTAAGATTTTTTTGTGACGTCATTCGAGTCAGTTTTTGGAGAGGAACAAATGTTTGTATGGGAGCAACTACAATGAAAGAACATAAATACCTAAAAATTTGAGATAAACATTGACCTCGCTGGCGGCAGCGAGAAACGCTTCATACTGTGTGTCTATACAAGTGTGACGTCACATTTGTATATTTGTACTAATCGTAGTATGGAAAAATCAGGTAAATTGTTGTTTCGGTCGCGAAATACTGCGTTTAAGTACATGGTTGTTGTACAATTTTGCTTCTAGAAAAACGTAAGGATTCTATTGGTAGCTTTTAATTTACTCTTGGACAATAAAAAAAATTGCATATTTTTTCTAAACTGTCAAGGTTCATATCTTTTTATTTTTTTAATTATATTTTATAATTTATACTTTATTACGTTAATTTGATGGTTTACTATCCATTTAGCATCACTACGTTATCAATTGGAACATGAGGCATCATGCCTATTGTAGAGGCAAGGGCGGCAAAAACTATACAGCCTATACCTTGAAAATTTGTAAATCGGCCACTGCTTAAGTATCAAATTAAGTAGGTAATAGGTACGTAGGATTCGTTTCGACGTTGACAAAATATTTACACGTTGTTCAATTACAAAACATTTTCGGAAGTGCGAGCGAAGCCAACGAAGTTCTATGCTTAAGCTCGGGCCAATATTCGAATTTCTGGATACCCGGCTGTTCTCCTGTTACATATCGCATTTCCCAACCGATGTGAAGTTTTGGAATAATTTTATATCATTTTTTGCTGATTTACTTTTTCGAAACACAAAAAAATAAAAATAAAAAACAAAATACAAGCTTGCGAGTTCTACAGCTCACAAGCTAGTTGTAATATTGTGGTACGTACATGAGTAAGTTTGTGGTGTAGGAGTAAAACAAACTACTTAAGGTAGAATCAGACGGTTCACTTGAATAAATGTTAACTCGAGTGAATGCTTAATTTTTCTTTCATGTTTTGTTTCACTTTTCGTTCAGACGTGTCACTTTGAGTGAAAGATGCAAAATGAAACAAGAAAATGAAAGAAAAGTGAACCGTTTGATTCTGCCTTTATCCTATTTCAAAAAACATTTTACCATTATTCTTATGGACTACAGTTACAGATGGACATATTGTATGTATATTTTACACCGCGCTCTATGGTATAAAAAGGTACGTGTTCAGTCTCCTCCACACTTGTCACCGTAACTTACTATGCACGAATATCGAATAAATCAGATGAGATTCGTTAAAAATTGTACAAACCTCGCAAAAACAAGATCGAACCGGTACCCGCTCCCAGTACCTACATGAAAATGGATCATCTAAATAAATAATCCATAACACGATTGAGTGACAAGCTGAACCAAAATAATGTCGTCCCATTTCCGCGTCCGCTCTATTATCGATACCATTACGGGAGAATTTCAATAAAAAAACATCGTTGCGAGCCCGGGGGTTGTATTCGACCTAACGCTGAATTGGAATTCAGTTGGTATTTGACGCGGACCCGTTCTGACTCGTTCGGACAGTATGATGTGGACAGTAAAGGGCCTGTCTTTATCGGTTTTTTTTTTGTTTTTAATATTTGTACGCTACTGGCGTTTTATCTATGACTCTTAAACTTTTAAGACGCTGTCAACACCAAAATGCCCTTGAGGATTCGGGATACGGCGCACACTCTCTATTTGTATCGGAGTAAACGAGAGCGAGTGTTACTGGACGGCCAAGTCTTAAAAATAAAAATAAATAAATAATGAAATAAAAAAAGTGTGGATTATTTGTGAAATATGACTCGTTAGCGCTTTAGATATGAATATGTTGACATCATGTTTTTAATTACAGACCCATACGTCAAAAAAATAAAGACATAGAACCGTTTAATGATGCTTTTAAGACCAATCTTTGCAATTATTTTCTATCGAGCCGATTTCGTACAATTATGTATCGAGTCCGTCCACGGTCTTTGAAATATGATGAATATTAACATATATTTTTTTAATGTGCTAGACCCAATAGTTTTTCTTAAAAGACTGCTTAAATATTAGGTCTTGTCAGCCTCTTAATTCAATGTGTCTACCACTCCGTGCGAACCAATAAAAGCACCACTTAAAGGGAAATGCAAGATGACGCCCGGTCCATACAAAAACTTGAATTTCCAGCCACCATAGTGCCCTATTTACTCCGCAAAAACTAAATCTACTTATGGAAATATTTTCGTAACATAGATTAAATAAAACTTTAACTATGCTCCTAGGTTTTGATATAATAGAATTTACAGATTATTTTGTTAATAAACTGGAGCCGCTCGCTTAAAATACACTTGCCATTGCGTAAATATGTCAAATGTTATAATACTTTAAAAAACGAAGCATAGGAGCATAGTACAACTCTTTGTAAACATATGTTAGAAAATTATACCCTTAATCAAGAAGCAAATTATTTGATTCATTATTTTTGTTTTCGAGTTATTTTTAACGAGGAAGTTAGTTATGATGGCACAACTATATCTATTACTACTTTTTTTTTTTTTTTTTTTTTTTTTATGATATAGGAGGCAAACGAGCAGACGGATCACCTGATGGTAAGCGATTACCGCCGCCCATGGACACTTGCAACACCAGAGGTGTTGTGAGTGCGTTGCCGGCCTTTAAGATGGGAGTACGCTCTTTTCTTGAAGGTTTGAAGGTCGTATCGGTCCGGAAATACCGCAGGCGACAATCCATTCCACAGTTTAGCTGTGCGAGGCAGGAAGTTTCTGGAGAAGCGCACAGTTGAGGACTGCCAACCATCTAAGTGGTGAGGATGGTAATGTTGTCGCGTTGGACGATGGCGAAAAGAAGCGGCAGGGATTAAACCGAACAATTCCTCGGAGCACTCCCCGTTATACATGCGATAGAAAATGCAGAGAGGCCACATCTCTACGCAGCGCCAAGGGGTCAAGCCGATCCGAAATATGCTCGCTGTCGACAATTCGAGTTGCTCGTCGTTGGATGCGATCCAGAGGGAGAAGCTGGTATTGGGGTGCCCCTGCCCATAGATGAGAACAGTATTCCATGTGTGGGCGGACCTGCGACTTATAAAGCTGCAGGCGGTGGGCCGGTGTGAAATACTGTCTCGATCTATTGAGCACACCGAGCTTTTTTGAGGCTAATTTGGCCTTACCCTCTAAATGGCCGCGGAACTGGACTTCACTCGAAATGTCGACGCCAAGGATTCCGATACTGGCTGCGGCAGTCAGGGGAGTGCTCTCAAAACAAGGTGACACGTCGAACTTTAACTTTTTTGCGGTAAACGCGCAAACCTGTGTCTTGGTAGGGTTAAAACGGACTAAGTTAAGTCGACCCCATTCAGAGATTGCACTTAGGGAAGTCTCAATTTCAGACACAAGTTTGTTCCGGTTCTCGATGACGATTTCCCGAGAGATATTGGTACGGCCGGTGTAAGAGGCATCACCTGTACTATCATCAGCATAACAATGAATTCCGCTGATTTGCAGCATTTCATTGATATGCATAAGGAATAGCGTGGGCGATAGCACACAACCTTGGGGGACACCAGCATTCACAGACATGGAGTCGGAGCATTCCCCGTCAACTACGACCTTAATGCTTCTGTCTGCTAGAAAGCTACTGACCCATACGCATAATCTCTCGGGAAGCCCATAGGATGGTAGCTTCGAAAGAAGTGCTTTGTGCCAAACCCGATCAAAGGCCTTCGCTATATCCAAACTAACAGCCAATGCTTCACCCTTAGTCTCGATCGCCTGTGCCCAACGATGTGACAGGTAGACTAGAAGATCACCAGCCGAGCGGCCTCTACGGAAACCGTATTGTCGATCGCTAAGCAACTGGTGGTCCTCTAGGTACCGAAGGAGCTGGCAGTTGATAATGGACTCCATTATCTTCGAGAGAAGGGAGGTAACAGCTATTGGCCTGTAGTTGGACGGGTTTGAGCGGTCGCCTTTTTTAGGGATCGGATGCACCAAAGCTGACTTCCACGAGGTCGGGACTACGCCAGAAGAATAAGAGAGCCGAAAGAGACGCGTTAAGACCGGAGCCAACTCGGGAGCACACCTCTTCAGCACAATTGCAGGGATTCCATCAGGCCCACTCGACTTATGAGTGTAGAGGGAAAGAAGAGCTTTACGCACCGAGCTTTGGTTGAACCGGATATCCGGCATACAGCTCTCGCACCGCGGAATGGTCGGCGGCGCGTTTCCCCCGTCATCCAAAGTCGAGTTGGACGCAAAGAGTTTACCTAGAAGATCGGCTTTGTCTTTTGCGTCGTGGGCCAATGAATCGTTATCCATGTGCAGAGGCGGAAAAGATGGCGTGCAGAAATTCCCCTGGATAGCTTTGGCAAGAGACCAGAACGCACGAGTTCCCGACGGGAGGCGCTCTAATTTCTCACCAATTCTACCAATATGCAGCGACTTTGCTCTGGCAATATCTCTTTTGAAGGACCTGGAGGCAAAGTTAAACTCCTTTTTTAATACGCTAGACTTTTCATCCCGTACTGCCGCTGCGTCTACCCAGGCTTGGTAACATTCATGCTTTCGGCGAGAGGCCATTTTACAGAAGCGACCAAACCAGGGTTGGGATTTGCCACCAACAGGGACCACAGAGGAAGGAATGAAAAGCTCCATTCCCTGCAGTACCACGTCAGCAACAGAATCAGCAACGACGTAGGGATCATCCGGCGTGAAGCAAACCTGCCCCCAGGGGTAAGATGCAAAGAAGGACCGCATCTCGTCCCAATCTGCTGACCTATAGTGCCACACACGGCGGCCACAAGCAACTCGCCGACGCGGCGGGCACGCGAGTGGCACCGTACTCCGGATCAAGCAATGATCCGAAGAACCGAGTGGGGCTTCAACGGATACATGGTAGTCAACCGGATGAGAGGTCAGCAGAAGGTCCAACAGGGAAGGTTCCTGGCCTTCCACATCTGGGATTCGCCTAGGCGCAGTAACCAATTGTGTCAAGCCATATGCCAGAGCAAAGTCAAAAACAGATCTACCCGCATGATCAGTCTTGCTAGAGCCGAGCCATTCGGCGTTGTGGGCATTGAAATCACCAAGTACAATAATCTCAACGGATGGGATCTGCTGCTGCACAGAGTCTGCAGCCGTTTGGATCTGCTCAATGAGTCGGTCAGTTTCGGCATCACCACTATGGGACCTGTATAGGCACGAATAGACACGGGGATGGTCAGCGTTGTCGATACGCAGCCATAAGGTGGAGAGGTCCCTACCTTCAAGATTGCTGAGGCGGCGAAAACTGATATCGTCTCTAACGTACACGCACACGCCAGCCCTGGGCGAAAAGGAGTGTTCCAGTCCGTACCCAGGGTAGGAGAGGTATGATGTGTCCGCTGGAGTCGATATCTGCGTCTCGGTCAAGAAAAGCAAGGCCGGCTTAGCTGTCTCGAGGTGTAGGTGGACAGCATTAAGGTTGGAATGTAAACCCCTGATGTTGCAGAAGTCCACGGCCAGCGTAGCAAGGGGTGCCGGAGCTGCCTTGCTCTTGCCTCGGGCAGATGGCAGATGAATGAGCGCGGTTTTGCCCCCCCCAGAGTACGACGTGGGGCGGTCTCGGCGTCCACGCTCAGGCATAATGTTACCTGAGCGTGGAAGCCCAGAGAGGGATTCTCCAGCGCTAGTGCAGCTGGTACCCTCCTGGGGTAACCTCTTTAACTGCGCCATTATCATTAGAAAGGGGGGGTTGGGGTTGGAGCTCTGGGAACCTTACTCACCAACAGGAACACAACACTACATACGTACGGAGTAGGCAGCAGTGCTATTATGGCTGTGGTCTTCTGTAAGGCGGAGGTACTCCCCCAGTCGGGCTGCTCCAGATTCAAGCGTGATGACATTACGCTGAGCCCTACCTCTCTTAAAAACGAAACCCTTGGTGAATTTCCATTGACCTCGCAGAATGATCTAATTTCAATTATTAAATTAATATTTTTATAGCGTCCGTCAACCTCACTGATGACGCAATTTGAGATTAGGAAAACATATTTTAATTAGGAAACTGCGACTGAACTAATGAAGTTTATGGTCAATAAATTAAGTTACATTGTAACTACATTGTAACATATCCTATAGAATCCGTAGTGGCTTATCAATGAAAAACCAATAAATTAGCAAGTACGTGGTACATGCGTGACAGACCAATTTAGACATACCATCCATTAATTTTCCGTTTCCAAGATTTTACGACTTTGTTTATCAGTGCGGGATTTCACCATATTTTCCATATCCCACTCCTGAGTAAAGTCTCTATTATATAAGGCCAGGTAGAAGCGCCCGCCATCATTCTATCCTCCGCCCTTGCTTGAACAGTTGTAACTTACTATAAGTCTTGGTTAAATAAAACCAATTAATTTCTAAATTCACTTTTTATTTCTGACTTACTACAAACTGTTAAGTGAAACCTAAAGACCCCTTTTCGCTACGACAACGCTACTACGCTGACTCGACGCGCTCCGAGCTCCAGAGTTCCAGCCAACGTTCGAGAACTAATAGTTTCCTGACTTCGTGGACAACGGCGTGAGGCGGCTGGTTTCCTCAGGGAACCCATCCCCACTCTATAATTGGCACAGCCGGTACGATCCACTCCTGCGGCGAAATCTGTGAGTTGCACAATTTAATCACTAAATTCGTCGTGGCCCTATTAAGGACTTCAAGGAAGAAACGGATCTAGCATTCAAAAGTCGGTGTCCTAATAGTGGGAAATATTATCCAGCACAGTTGTCGATTTACAAGGAGAGGATAGGATCGGGAGGATCCTTATATGGAAAATTACCGTTTTCCTTCCTTAAAAAACGAAGAAAATCCTTCTTCCATTTTCCATTTTCCTGATTTTGTAATTTCTTATGTATTTTTCGTTTTATTTTTCTTTGTGTGTGTGTGTGTGTATAAGTGTTTGCGCAACATTTTTATTGTATACTGGATCATTAGATCACTTGATTTCTTGATTAAAATATTTGGTTAATTAAAAACCATACACCTTTGAGCTGGGTGAACATAAAGAGCTTATTACCTTACTTGAAACGAATAGCAATTGCGAATGTTGTTTTGAAATATTAAAAACAAATTAATATTAATTCAGCTTAAATACAAGCGAATTATTTTGTGACATTAAGTGCACATGAGTACTCAAAATATTCATCCGACGTCGTCTGGTGAAGGGCAAAGCGCAAATAATAGTTCTGCCAATAATACGACAGGAACATTTGGTATAAATATTCCTGAGATTAATATTCGAGCAGTACTTAGATCGATAATCGAATCGCTACAAGTTATTGTTGAAAAACTTGCTGATTTATTTTCATATTGTTTGCGTATGATAGTGCAAAGTGAGTATTTCGTTATATTTTAATTACTTGGTTAAATCCAAATAATAATACATTGTAAATTTTTGTGTTAAGTTCAAATTAAGCTTGTTTCACCTAACTAATTAGAATGAGTCAGAGAGAGTGTTTGACTGAAAACACTGAGTCACCTAAAATGCCTGAAATGCCTATAATTTCTGAAAAGCCTGAAGACGTGAAACCACCTTCTAGCGGAATTAAGGATTCCCTGAATTTAAACTTTAGCGAATTAAAAATTGGTTCTGAAAATTTAATTCCAGTGCTTACATTAATTCCCAACGAAATTTTAAAACTTATCCCAATTTTTGATGGTGATAAACGCATGTTGAATTTATATTTAAAGAAAGGAGATTACGTGATAACTAATTTTGCAGGCGATATTAATAACCAAACGCAGCAACAGTATGTTTTGCACGCTTTAACGTCTCGCTTATCTGGGAAAGCCGCTGCTTTAGTTAGTGAAAACGAACATATCGCTAAGTGGCCGGAGTTCAAAAACCTTTTGTTGCAACACTTTGGCGATACTCGGACGGAAGATTGTATTTTAATGGAGTTAGAGAGTGTTACGCTCAAACCTAATGAAAGTTTTCTTGAGCTATGTAACCGAATCCAATTAATTAGGAGCAATTTATTTGCAAAAATTAACGAAGCTTCCGACATAACAATTAGGAATAGTCGAATGCAAATTTACAATCACTCCGCATTGAATGTTTTCCTTTATAATTTACCAAAAGGATTAATGCGCACCGTTCGTCTGAAAAAACCTTCTACATTAGAAGATGCTCTACAAATCGTTCTCGAAGAAGTCAATTTTAATGACCAATATAAAACAAGAAATAACACCCATAAATCAACTTCCCCGAAGAAAATTCAATATAACGCACCGAAACCATTTGTGCGTAATTTCAATTACAATACGCAGTATAGTCGTCCTAATTGGCAAAAGTCTAATTTCCAGAACAAGCCTAACAACTACCCGAATAGGCCTTTTAACCAATCAAACCCTAATAAAAATATTCGTTATCAGACTAATCATCAGCCTAGACCGAATTATCAAAATAATCGTCAGGTAACGCCGAATTTCCGACCAACAACGTTCAATTCAAATTATAATTCTATGCCTAGAAACAATTTGAATGCGAATACAAACCTGAACCGAGTGGACAGTGAAAGCGCACGTTACTCAGACTCTTATCAGCCTAATGCAGGGCAAAATTTTCAAGTTCGAGCCTCGAGAACAAACAATGTGTAAGTAATAACTCAACAACCTTACCTTTCATTCTCGTTCCGGAATTGAAAGCGAAGTTTATGATCGACACGGGTTCAACTCGTAGTTTCATTAGCAACAAACTTGCCAATACATTTTTCAAGAATTGTATGCATTACGAACCATTTGAAGTAATAAGCACTCATGCTACAAGTAGACACGAAGAAGTTATTTGCATAAAAGTTTTTAAAATCTTTAATGACAATTCGATTTGTAAATTGTATGTGTATGATGTAGATAATTACTATGATGGATTGATCGGAATGGACATATTAAAATTATTAAATGCATCAATTAACCTCAAAGAACAAATATTAAATACACCAAACGCCTTTATACCAATTTATAATAAAAATTCGGTAGAAATTTACGTAATCCAACTTAAACCGCGTACAGAGAGTAAAGTTAAAATCCCGACAGATCTTCTAAACGGGAAAGGTATTATCGAATATACGGAATTTTATCCTGGCGTTCAAATGCCTCAAACAATAATTACCACTCAAGATGGAAGTGCTCTTGTAACAATTAAAAACTCAAGTAACGAGTATATTACTATCGATATTAATTCTCCATTTAAAGTCATACCACTAAAAAACTATAAAATCTATTCGAATTATTTTAACGATCAACATTTAGACCAAATACTTTTAAATAATCTAGAAAAACTCAGAATAGATCATATGAATCCTGAAGAAAAAGAGGTTATTTACGGAATATGTCACGAATATAAGGATATATTTTATAATGAAAATATTCCTTTAACTTTTACAAATGAAGTGAAACATAGAATTCGTACAAAAAATGAAGATCCTATTTATATAAAACCGTATAGGCAACCACCCTCGCAAACACGAGAAATAAAAGAACAAGTGGATAAACTACTCAGAGATAACATTATTCAACCCAGTCATTCTCCGTGGAGTGCCCCTGTACATTTAGTACCCAAAAAGGCAGATGCTTCGGGAGAAAAGAAATTTAGAATGGTAGTAGATTACCGAAAGTTAAATGATGTAACTTTAGATGATAAATATCCTATTCCCAACATTAGCGATCTTTTCGATAAATTAGGGAAAAGTATTTATTTTTCTACGTTGGATCTGGCTAGCGGTTACCATCAAATAGAAGTAGATGAGTTAGATCGTCCTAAAACAGCTTTTAGTACTGAATTTGGACATTATGAATTTAGTAGAATGCCTTTCGGACTTAAGACAGCACCAGCAACATTTCAGCGCGCTATGGATAACATATTAAGAGGTTTACAGGGAACTCAATGCCTTGTATACTTGGATGATATAATTATTTTCTCAAGTACACTTGAGGAACATGTCACAAAATTAAGAACAATCTTTAACGTATTAAGAAAAGCCAATTTGAAAGTTCAATTGGATAAATCCGAATTTTTGCGTAAAAGTGTATTATATCTCGGACATACTATTACGAAAGAAGGTCTTAAACCAAATGATGATAAAATAAAAGCAGTGTTAGAATATCCGATGCCTAAAAACCAGAAAGAAATAAAAGCTTTCTTAGGTCTTGTAGGATATTATCGCCGTTTCATAAAAGATTTTGCAAAGATTACTAAACCAATGACATCATTACTAAAGAAAAATGTAAAATTCCAAATTAATGATGAATTTCGTAAATCATTTGAAACTTGTAAATGTTTATTAATTAATGCTCCACTCTTACAATATCCAGATTTCACTAAGTCTTTCATTCTAACCACAGATGCTTCGAATGTAGCCTTAGGCGCAGTCTTATCTCAAGGTAATATTGGAATGGATAAACCTATTGCATATGCTAGTCGCACGTTAAACAACGCGGAATCTCGATATAGTGCAATCGAAAAAGAACTTCTTGCAGTGATATGGGCAGTCAAATATTTCAGACCATATTTATACGGTCGTAAATTCACAATCTATACAGACCATCGACCATTAGCTTGGTTATATTCGTTAAAAGAACCTAATAGTAAATTAACGCGTTGGAGATTAAGACTCCAGGAATATGACTGAAATTATTTATAAAAGTGGAAAACAAAATCTTAACGCAGATGCATTATCAAGAATTTTACTTAACAAACACCAAGAAAGAATTGTTCTCCAAACAAATGACATAAATGAAATAAATGACATTGAATCCGAGGATCCTTTAATTGCGTTCGTAGGATCAGAAGATGATAATTCAATGGATTATGAGGAAACGTTAAGTGCTTCTGAAATTGACCTCGAAGACCTCGACCTAGGAGACACTATTGATTTATCCCCTTTTGAAGTTATCGAAGACCCCATCGATATAAAACCACATCAAATAATCTTTAACAAATGGTTTAAAAATAATTATGAAGTTAACAATTCGACTCGCAGATCATGCAAAATAATGGAAGTTAATTTACCATGTGACCCTGACATCATGAAAAACTTTTTAAAAGACCATATTAAAAACAATCAGAAATATTACGTTTATTTCGTGTATAATGATTTAAAAGAAATATTTTACAACGTTGCACCTCAACTATTTCAAGACGTCACCTTTATAATTTGTAATAAAAGAGTTACCATAATCAAAGACGAAATTGAACAAAAAAAACTCATATTTCTGTATCACGAAGGAAAAACTTGCCACCGAGGAATAAAAGAGACATTGGCAAAACTCTCAAGGAATTATTATTGGCCAAAAATGAAAGAAACCGTTTCAGCAGTAATAGGAAGTTGTAACTTATGTAAACGTATGAAATACAATAGGCATCCACTAAAACCTAAATTGCAGTTAACAGAAACTCAACATAAGCCATTCGAAGAAATATTTATCGATTTATTTTCAATTGAAGGAAAATTATATTTAACTCTTGTAGACGCCTTCAGCAAATTAGGCCAAGCCGTGGAAATCGAAAATAGATCCACACCTGAAGTAGTAAAAGCACTTTTAAAATATTTTTCTATGTATGGCGTTGTAAGTAAAATAAGTTGTGATCCAGGATCAGAGTTTAATACGCACTTATAAAAGAATTGATGGAATTATTCAAAATTTCTCTTCACATAGGAACTCCCAATAATCCAAGTTCTATGGGTATTGTGGAACGTTTTCACAGCACAATTATAGAGATATATCGTTTAGCAAGGTATGAACAAAAAACATCTGATGCCTCAAACGTCATGACATATGCTATAAATGCATATAATAATAGCATTCATACAGCTACAGGACTTACACCTTTTGAAGTAGTTCTGGGACATACTGAAACTAAAAGTATATTTGACATTGAATATGACAGGCAATTTCATCAAAAAATGGTGAGAGAACACGCAAAAAGGACAAAAATATTATATGAATATTTGACTAACAAAATGATGACTCATAAAGAAAAACTTGTAAATCGAAAAGTTGGAGAACCCAGCACTAGTTTTGAAACAGGAGATACAATTTATTCTAAATTAGTTAATAGAAGAAAAGGGAAAGACAAACCCAGATACGAATCCGCAAAGGTGATAGGTGAAACAAGTCATAACGTAGTTCCAGTGGAAATTAGAGGTCGGGCTACTAAAGTACCAATTCGAAATGTAAAACGCCCTACCAAAGGCCAAAACTGAACTTGAACACATTTAATTCAAAGTAATCACATTTTTTTTTATATACTTGCGGGAAAATATACGCTATAAAATGTATAATTATTCATGTTTTAAATCTAAAACAGCATTAGAAGTACTTCGTAATATAAAAGGCCTCAGTAAAATAAGTAGTTTTAATTTTATATTACTTAATGATAACTTTTTTTATATAAATTTAATTATAATTAATTAAATACGCTACTAAAACTTATACAGTGTAGTAATTAATGCTTTAAAATACAATAAATGTATTTATAAAACATCCACATTTAAAATTTACAAGATGTTAACATGGAATAAGCCGGGTGATGCAATAATATACATAACTATAGTCGTAGACGCTGCTACGCTCGTATCTCGCTACGAAACATACATTGTAGCATAGCATGTTCATTTACATATTCCAAGGTCAATCAGATAATATAACCATAGTTGCCTTAAGCAAATGATTTTTACATTTACATTAATGAGCAATCAATATATCAAGTAAAGTTTTTGTTAGATAAATAAGTTAATTTAAGGTTTTAATTGTTCCCATCCTTCCCAATCCCATCCATTTTCAAGGAAGATGACGGATAAAGACATGAAGTCACATTGTCCATAGAGTCATTTGTCAACGGATGAGTTTTATGATATCCTGCAGTAACTCATAAATTCGTTCCATTGGCAATGTCTACACGACACTATCAGCGGAATCAGCGAAAGAAGAGGAAGATAATGACACAATGATGAGATGATGTTAAAAGAGTCATGGCACATCTATACCACTTTTTATAACACCAAAGTGCTATGCCTGTGTCGAGACAAATGGCATAACGCGCGGACATCAAGTATGAATAAAAAAAAAAACAATGTATGATCAAGTGTCAGTGTTTTAGTGAAAGTGAACTTTAAATCAGTGTCTAAAAATATACACAAAAGGAACTTTATAACGAACAGTTAAGGAGCAATTAAATTTAAGTAATAATGTAATAATAGTTATTGGACTAACATTATTTTTAATTGTACCTGATAATTTAATTTAAGGTGAAAAATTTCCTATTTGTCATGTCTTTCCAAATAGGTAATTTTACTCTAAGGAGGGAGGAGTTATGATGGCACAACTATATCTATTACTACTTACGAAACCCTTGGTGAATTTCCATTGACCTCGCAGAATGATCTAATTTCAATTATTAAATTAATATTTTTATAGCGTCCTTCAACCTCACTGATGACGCAATTTGAGATTAGGAAAACATATTTTAATTAGGAAACTGCGACTGAACTAATGAAGTTTATGGTCAATAAATTAAGTTACATTGTAACTACATTGTAACATATCCTATAGAATCCGTAGTGGCTTATCAATGAAAAACCAATAAATTAGCAAGTACGTGGTATATGCGTGACAGACCAATTTAGACATTGACACACCATCCATTAATTTTCCGTTTCCAAGATTTTACGACTTTGTTTATCAGTGCGGGATTTCACCATATTTTCCATATCCCACTCCTGAGTAAAGTCTCTATTATATAAGGCCAGGTAGAAGCGCCCGCCATCATTCTATCCTCCGCCCTTGCTTGAACAGTTGTAACTTACTATAAGTCTTGGTTAAATAAAACCAATTAATTTCTAAATTCACTTTTTATTTCTGACTTACTACAAACTGTTAAGTGAAACCTAAAGACCCCTTTTCGCTACGACAACGCTACTACGCTGACTCGACGCGCTCCGAGCTCCAGAGTTCCAGCCAACGTTCGAGAACTAATAGTTTCCTGACTTCGTGGACAACGGCGTGAGGCGGCTGGTTTCCTCAGGGAACCCATCCCCACTCTATAATTAGTTACCCCGATCATTTTTTAATATGTTGACATATTAAAAATGATCATATCGTTTATATTTTAGAAGAAAATAGCGGACTACGTTGGCTCTAAATACAAGCTTTTGTATAGGGCACGTGCAAGCCCGTATATCGTCCAAACTTATTATCTTATCTCATCTTATGGAAAACGGTTTACATAGGTTAGGTACATTTTAATGTCGCAGTCGCAGTCGTAGAATCGCAATTGGATATTGCCGTTTTTGTATGGACGAAACGACCGTTTACTTATTTTTTTCCGAACGCGTTAAATTCGCAACCGATTCGAATACGCAATTTGAATGGATCCCCGGACCTTTTGGATTATATCTCCGATGCTGTTTGGTGTATTAACAAATGATAAAAATAACAGTGATCAATTTGGTAAATAAATAAGGGATGTCTGATTGGATCCTATTGGAAATTTTAATTTAAACGTTGATAACGAAAACGTCCGGCTGATAAAAAAACAATCCTTTAGGTTGACTAAGAATTTGGAAATTCCTGTAGGCAACGGGCCTTAACGGTGAACACTAAAAACTTTAATGGGCTGCCACAATAGACCACTTGCTGGTCAAAGCGGCATACAAACAACAATGATAATAATAATAGGTTGACTAAACTAACGAAGATCAAAATAGCATAGCCCAGAAATATAATTTCTTACACGTTTGCCTAAATATTTCCTAAAGTATCATTCATTTATCCAATGATTGATGATGTTATCACATTATAAGGCAAATTATCGATATTAATGTAGGTATATACTATTTTATTTGTTATACTTATAGTGTAAGAGTGTCTGATACTAATGAACGGTAAACACACAATGAAGGTAACGGAACATCACATTAATTTGCAGAAGGGACCTAAGTAGGGGCTTCTAGATTGGGTATGTACCTAAGTCATGATGGTAATAACATAATAGGCTAGATCTAGTTTTTTAACGGTCCTATAAATCCCGGTTTTTAGAGAGGAACGAATGTTTGTTTAGCTGCAAAAGCAAAATACATAAATGAACAAAAAGTAGAGTCAAAAACCACGCGACTTGACAGCAAAAACGTCTCATACTAATTGAAATAGAAGTATGACGTCTCAGCTTGCTATATGTAATGTACTTACAGTTGTATGGAAAATCAAGTAAGTACCTAAAGTGCTGTTTTGTTCTTGAAATTAGGTGCATAGTTATCAGTCATTTTTTTTATTAAAGCGTAAGTATCCTTTACGTAGCTTTAAATTTAAACTTGGACGATTTTTAAACTTTCAAGTTCCATATCTTTGTATGATTTCGATAATATTTTGTAATTTACACTTTATTGCAAGAGTTTTATGGTTTACTATACATATCGTATTCGTAGTCTATATGAATCAGAGGCTCTAGTAAGTTTTACCGAAACAAATCGTTACGATCGCGTTTGCGTTTTATATGTGTAATGCGCCAAACGCTAGAGAACTGGCAGAGGTAAACGACAAAGATAATAAACGTCGGCGCTAACACCACCCTTTTAGCATCATCCGGGGCAGAAATGGCGGAATTGCTGAACCGTCTGGAGTGGTCTGGGTCTGTCTAGAAATGGGTCTTGCTATCAATAAATCTAAGACCAAACTCATGGCGATTGACCGTTTCGCGACCATCCAGCGTAATCTCTTACAAGAATGCGAGACAGTGGATCATTTCCAGTACTTTTTATCGACAATTACCAACAAAGGCAGCAGCGAACCTTAGATTAGAAGGCGCTTTGGAATGGCCAGGAACGCAATGACTTAATTGAGTAAAGTGTGGAAGACAGAATTATAAAGAATCGAACCAAAATACACCCCGTTCGCACACTTGTCTTTCCCATCGCCCTCTACGGTGTAGGTAGAAACGTAGACAATCAACCCACCCTTAGGCAGACAATCGACGTCTTAGAATGTGGTGCTGGCGCAGGATGCTGAGAATATCATGGACAGCCCACCGCACAAACGTTTCTAAGCGCCCGTCTTAGATTTGTTTGAAACGTATAATGCGATATTTTGGCCACATTGCTCGGAGAGATGCCAATAATTTGGAGCGCCTAAATTAGTACCTAGGCCGGAGTCCCAAAAGGCGGTCAGACCAAATATAGTATAGGTACATCAACAGAACGAAACCGATGGCGACATCTATTTGATAGAGTAGGAAGGAGTTACGATCCTCAGCAGTGAGGGAAACGACTAGAAAGAGAGACTATCCATTTAGCAACACTAATCAATCAAATTTAAAGAGTAAATTACCCCATTCCTAATGGTGTCCTAGCTGTGCCTAATAGCCGTATACTTATAATGTGAGGACGTCTGTCTTCAATACTGGGTTGCTTGCGATAATAGCGAGGATTATTACTAATATTATGAACGCGAAAGTAACTGTCTCTCTGTTATCTTTTCACGGCGAACCTACCAAACCTTAACTAACAATTCACCATGTACAAAGCTGTAAGCTCTAGAGATGTATGTAGGCCACTATTATTGCCCCAGCACGGCTATCACGCAACGGCGCGCGAGCACTCGATTTTTCGCGCACTATCCGTCTCTCTCTTATTAGAACACTTAGAACAAGAGGTGCGAGAAAATCGAGATTATGTCGCGGCCGTCCCATGATAGACGTGCTGGTTGAAGGAAAGGGGCATAGACACAAACCAAATTATCTACGCGGGCCGAAAAGTTGCTGATATTTCTATCTCGTCTATGGTGCATCACACATTGCCGCCGCATCCCGCTGCGGCGTGGGGAGCCGCGTACAAATTTCGCCGGACCGGACAAATTTCGGACGGACCTCCGCGGTGCAGTGTGGAAGGCACCGTGCGGAATTTATACACATATAGAACTAGAGATACTGACATACAACGCAGCGGGATGCGGCGGCAGTGTGATTGATGACCGCCTATCAGTCAACATCACTGTTACTTATACTGAAGCGCTCATAGCCTACCGGCGCCTGCGAGTCGGAAACGATAACGCAGGTTAAGCAAAGATGGCAGGGGTCAGTCTTTGGATGGGTGACCGCCTGATGTTTGAGTGGTAAAAATAAATGAGCGCTTCCGTGCTTTGGAAGGCACGCTAAGCAGTTGATCCCGGCTGCTGTCTATGACAGTAGTCGTTAAGCCGAGTTAGAGGCCTTCGGGCGGCTTAAGAACTTCTAACAGTCGAGTTGCCCACTCACTTGACAACAACTGTCACTCGCGTCCGCAGGAGCTACCTACCACAACCCGCACGTGTCCCCTGGGTGGTACTAAAGAGTGACAAACTTTAAAGGCCGAAATATATAACGAAATAAAACCGGCCAAGTGCGTGTCGGGCCACGCGCAGTGTAGGGTTCCGTAGTTACCCGTCTGTCTTAGTTACATTACATCGACGTGCGGTGCGGTTGCGTCGGCCGAATTTGTACGAAAATCGGCCTTTCCAAGTAGACATTAAGTTGGTCGACTATTACTCGGTAACTACTTATGCCTACTTGTCCGTGATAGTTTTCCTTTTAAATTCATTATATGTACTAGTACCACGAATTTTTTCACATCCCCAGTAGTAGCCATTTAGCCGGCAGACAGGGGGGACACACACATGACTCGAACAAAAATTAGGGCTTTAAAGCCCAATATCTCGCAAATGAATCACTGAATTGAAAAATGGTTTTAGGAAACTCATAATATTTTTGAACGAGCTATCCAACGATACTCCACACTATGGGTTAACGAGAAAAATAAATTACATCCCCGCTGTAGGTAACCCTAAGAAAAAATATTCTTCAAGACATTATTATACTGTTTTGTCGGTGTGATTGATTTATATACCCATTACGAATTACAGTTTTCTAGTAGTAATGGTTGCTGAGCTAAGCCGAAGACGGACAGACAGACAGACAGACGGAATGACATGGCGAAACTATAAGGGTTCCTTGTTGACTACGGAACCCTAAAAACTGTTACGTATGCAAAAGGATGATTAATTATTTATGAATGCCAATAAACTCAGACAATTCGAATCTGATACATAACAAAAACGACCCAGTCCTATCATATTATCATGTCAAACTAAACCGATATCTCTCGCGATGGCAATTTCAACTTTGTTTTACTGCCATAGCCGAAGCATTCAATGAACTTTATTTCAGTTAAGGGGGGCACTCAAAACAATGAGAGCAACTTCTGTCGTCTGTTTATTGCTGGTCTGGCAATTAAGCTATTTAATTAGTTGCTTGTTGTCAAGTGTTTGGTTGTAACTGAGGAAATTAATTAACTCAAAAGCAGGCTAGGCTTTATTACCAGTGAAATACCACATGATGAGAGATATAACTTAAGATACATACGACCAAAGGAATTGCTGTAAACGGACAATAAATCATGTCCATGTTCATATTGTTGAATTTTGGGCCGGTTTAGTGAGGCTCAGATTTTAGGTAAGTTCATTTAAGACTCAACTTCTAGAGTATACAATATGATATTATTTACTAATTGAATAGGAAACGATAAGACACAAAAATAAATTATAGGTACATAAGTAAGGAATTCATTCCAAAAGACATGTATTTCTAACTTTTTATTCCATTGTAGTAGGTAATATAATTACTACAAATTACCCCCACGAATTAATACAAATAGGTGTTTAGTAGGTATTTGATTTGTCACCGGCAGCGGCAGTCGCTTTCACGCCTACCAAGACTAGCACTTTCAATGCAAGGAACCCGGAATATTTTTTTTTTTTTTAGTACGATAACAAGGATTTAATTTTTACCCAACTGCGCAACGCAAAAGTGGGTAAAGGGTCGAACACACAGCACCGTCGCGGGCCGCGGCCTACGCGCGACGGGCGCGCAGCGCCATATTTCCCTACAAACCCCTAGCGTGGTCAAACAGGCTGCGCCCCGTCGGCAACGCGCCCCGCTTCTGTCGCGCCCCGCCAGCAGCCCGCCGCGCGCAGGCCGCGCGCCCGTCACGGTCACGTCAGACAGCGCAGCGCGCGGTGCGTACGTGATGCTGGCGGGTTGATGGCGCGAGGCCAGCGCGATGCGCGCGCGCGATGCTGGCTGGCTGATGGCGCGAGGCCAGCGCGATGCGCGCGTGCTCTGTGTGACCGGCCGGCGTCCCGCCCGCATCACGCGCTCATCAAGTCCCGCTACTGTCCCGCTGGCAGTCTGTTCGACCCTTAACGTATAAAGTTAAAGATACTGATTAAAGTAGATAAAAACATTAGAAATTATGTGGTAATGATGTTTTTATTTGACACTACCTTTTGCCCGCGGTTTATATTGTACCTCCATACAAACTATCATCCTCCATTTCACCCCATTAGAGGATGATTTCCGGGATACTAACTATCCTATGTCCTTTCCTGGGACTCAAACTATCTCTATACCAACTTTCATACAAATCGGTTCAGCGGTTTAAGCGTGAAGAGGTAACAGACAGACAGACAGATAGGCAGAGAGCCAGACAGACCGACAGACACACTTTTGCATTTATAATATTAGTATGGATAAGGATACTGTGGATATTTCACTGTCGTTTTTAAGGTTCTGTACCTCAAAAGGAAAAAACGGAACCCTTATAGGATAACTCTGTTGTCCCTTCATCTCGGGAACGCGTCCTGTATCGAGTTGAAATGAAAACCATATGGCCCCTTAAAGCTGTGAAAAAATCAAACTTCTAAGTTAACGTAAAAAAAAGTTACGGACATTTATGCCGCAACCTATATTTCGACACTCCAGGGATCAAAATTCATGGGGTATTTTTCCGTTGACACAACTATGAAATTTGTCAAGTAATGTCGTCTTTTACTACAAGTACAGGGAACAATCTGAAAACTATATATTTGTAATTTGTTCCCCGTGTGGTGTCGGGTTAGGTTAGGTGGGTGTCGTAAAAGTCGACTAAGGCAGGGCAGGGTTGAAGTGTGTTGTAGGCGATGGGCTAGCAACCTATCACTGCGATACCACATTTATGCTAAAAGTGGCACTGGTCTGGAACATAAGTTTCATGTGCTCTGCCTATCCCTTGTGGGAATAAAGGCGTGAATCTATCAATGTGATTTGTTACGGAACCCTTGGTGGGCGAGTCCGACTCGCACTTGTCCTGTTTTTATTTGCTGAACCCAGTGTATAACCGTACAAATCATCGGCCATGTTTCAAATTGGATTCAGATCAGTCATGCTGTTTAACGACTGCCCATTTTTCAAACGATCATCCTTCCTATTCATCAAAGGCTTTGTATTCGCCTGCGCGCTTGTCTCTGGAACGATTTGACCTCTAGATTAGTTATGATCGATCGCAATCTAAGGTTGCGTTAACTTACGACAGCTCTGTCTTATGTCAGAAAATTAATTTTCATTCATCCGTTATATGAAATTCCATGAATGTCGGAAAATTTGTTGGTAAATTGGTTGGGGTTTATTAGGCAGCTTCAGATTACGTAAAGCATTGTACGCTCGTTAGATCTAAATGTCAAATTTTATATTGCAAAATGACAGTTAAGGGGATGCCTTGATTTGAGTCGAATACGCTTACAAATGCCTTCTGCACACGAGAAAAAGAGATGTAATACTCTTCGGGAATGGCTTTTTTGGACAAATATCGATACGTTTGACGACCGGTTAGTCTAGCGGGTAGTGACGCTGCCTACGAAGCTGAAGGTCCTGGGTTCGAATCCCGGTAAGGGCAAATATTTGTGTGATGAGCATGAATATTTGTTTCTGAGCCATGGATGTTTTCTATGTATTTAAGTATTTCTATCTATTAAATATATCGTCGTCTAGTACCCATAACACAAGCCTTATTGAGCTTACTATGGGACTAGGTCGATTTGTGTAAGATTGTCCCCTAATATTTATTTTATTTATTTATACTTAACTTAGTGAAGTTTTATTTAAATTTCATCAAGTGAGATTTTAGATGAGTTAAAATACCATATTATTAACTTGATTGTGTTGAAAAATAATGTATCGTTTGAGTAGGCTAAGTAAAAAAAAAAACATACAGACCCAACTTTGGATTTTTTTTCTTCCGAGGAAATTTTAAGCAATCATGTATCGATCAAATCAGATAAACAATCATATAGTCAAGAATCATATATCTGAACATCAGACCTTATTGTTTCTTAATATAGTCATAACGGCGTTTCAAAGCACGCGAAAATTTCCAATGCACCGCCTTAAATTGTCCTAACGCGCGTACGGAACGTTACGTGATTACCCCTTACTTAGAAACATCTAATTACTAAGGGAAAATACAAATACTTATAAAAATTGTATCGCTTCGAACAGGATTGGAACCTGGGGGGCTAGCACAACTGACGCCGCGCCGCGACGGAGTCGAGAAAGATCTACCCTCCTCTTTCGAATTAGCACGGTGCGAGTGAGACAGGAGACGCTCAGTCGCGCGCTAAGCGACTTGTCAGCAAGATGTGCTAGACGTACTGAGGCTCTAATATAAGTTTTACCGAAACAAAACGTTACGACCGCGTTTGCGTTTAGCTGTCAAATCGCATACAAATTGAGGGTAAAACGCAAACGCGATCGTAAAGTTTTGTTTCAGTAAAACTTATACTAGAGCCTCTGAACCTTTAGGCATACGCGGCCCGTCACGTTCTTAGCCAACTGAGCTATCGGAGCAATCTTTCTTGGTCGACATATTCTTCAATCAGTCTCCTCTAAGTGTAAGGCCTGAGTGGACGCCCCGCTCACAGCGGGGCGTCGAGCGTCCATATAAATTGCATTTGTTTTATATGGACTCTGCACGCTCGGCTCAGAGCGGGGCGTAGAGCGTCCATATAAATTGCATTTGTTTTATATGGACGCTACACGCCCCGCTCAGAGCGGGGCGTCGAGCGTCCATATAAATTGCATTTGTTTTATATGGACGCTACACGCCCCGCTCTGAGCGGAGCGTCCACTCAGGCCTTACACTAACAACACCTTAAAGAGGCGAAGCGTGTAGCTACCTAGAAGACTCCAGCACTAACGTCTTAAATTACATTAATAAATCGTCAGATCATCACTAATGATGTGATACCCCATACTAAGCTATTTTTGAGATTACGAAAGAAAAAGGTTGCAGCTGGTAAAAACATATTTGATTAAAATTGGTTTTGTGCAAGGACGAAAAGTATAAGCACGATATAACTGATAGTACCTGCAGATAAGGCGCCGTAGGTTCATGGTCTTGTCTCCCTCTCACTGAGCATAAGCGTGAGCGAGATGGAAGTGCGTGCTCGGAAGCGCGGATTTCATGTTTGTTAATTTTAATTTTTTGGTCGTTTAAATAAATAAAAAGGTAATCACCGAGGTCTCTCAAACATGATATTGCCGATTTTTAAAAGCAATTTTAATATTTTTAGCTTTTGCGCATTTGTTACGAATATTTTAAGTGTATTATAGACCTATGTTCATGATTTTTCACTATCGAGCGAAAATTGCTTCACCATGTTTCAAATCACTGATCTCGCTGCAAAAAAGCCTCAAGATTACTATTCGTATTTTTTTGAAACCATATTATAAACAGACGCACTATATTGTTTCAAAAACTCTGTTCGTTTAACTTCGCTGAACCTACGGCGCCTTAAGTCAAAAATCTACTGTTGATAGTGAAGACCAGTTAGGTCCGAGCTGATCTTCATTAAATAAATGTTCAGTCAAAAAATACTGGTTCTGACGTAAGAGCAATAATTCCTTTTATACTGGTCCGTTAGTAGCGAAGTGGTCGAAAAGCTATCTGAATGCCCGCAGTTTACTGCCGCGAAACCAAAGATCGACCCGCGTTTTATGGCAACGCAGCTCTAATATATCGACTGTTTACTTACTCAGACTCAGTCTTGTCTCTGAGGCAGGTGTATGATTGATATCGATACCAAATACACTCGTAAATTGAGCCGGGTGCCAATCCGGGATGTTTTTTGACGTTAACGTATACTACGACGGTCATATGGTCATATGCAGGCCCAGGGACTGATTTCGGTTACGGTTTTACCGGTATGAAGCCGGTATTCCATTACGGTACCGTATGGTGTAAAGGTTATGCGCGCGGCGCCAACATAACGGTACCGTAACCGTTTTGAAATATCGATTTAAAGGTCACCGAAACCTTTGTAATACAGGTTCGAAACCGGTATTATAAAGGTTACCGAATATAAAAGCGAACTTACACTTACACAGACAACTTCTTCCAATAAAAACGAACGAACGAATCAGAAAAGTATCATAACAGATCCGACAAAGCTGAAAGACAAAACGGCCGCGCCGGTGGTTTGGCAACGACGCCAAAATCGAAGTATCGGTAACCTTTAAAAAGCGGTTACCGTACTGAAACAAAATAAAGGTTACCGTTATATTTCGATAGCGAAATATAAAGGTTCCGCTACCGAAACCGCTATTTTAAAACCGATATGACGTCATATCGGTTATAAAACATACCGGTATTTTTCGGTTATGCAGTCCCTGTGCAGGCCTTACTGCAATCGTCCTGCAAGCTCCAAGAAAGAGATGATAGGAGATGAAGAGCCTAAAATTTCATATACGTGTCTCACTTTGTCTTAAGGCTCACTTTCAGGGTGATCTTGGATTCGACAAGGTCCACAGGCTTCCCCTGTCGGGTTCCCATCACGGGAGCGTGTCAAGCCAAGTTCAAGCCTAAAGTCCGTTTTTTTTAGGATTAGAAATACGGTAAACAAACAAGCAGCTCTGCAGTCGTCGTCTACCTTTTCTGCTTGGGACAAATATTAGATGTTACGAAGTCCTTAAAAGAACGAGGACTTAATAGGCCTATATTAGTTATTTTGTATTTTTCCTATTTAATAAATAACAAGTGCGTATTTCCACCTCAATTTTATATTTTATTATTTTTTTTTTGCTTTTGGTGAAGGCAAAACGTTCGGGGGAGAACGAGTCAGTCTTTTTTGCAAGCCACTTGGGCATGCCTCTTGTTGGTCCATCGCAGTCCGCACGCCACCGCACACAGCCAAAAACAAAATCTTAATATCAATTAACAAATAGATACTCCGTGGTGGATAATAATATCGTAATGTGAATTCAACAATTTGTTGATTACCAAGAAAACAAGAAAAATACCGTGATACGATTGACAATTTCGACAATGTCGACAGCGAAAAAAACCAACCGATCGTTTCAAACCTCTTCATCTTTAGGTTTTTTATTAGGTATGCAATCTTTCCAGAACTGAATAAGGAAATTTAAAATAACAGTCTAAAAATAAATACTATCAAAATAAATATATTGTTGTAAGTATTATTCAAAAATACGACGAAGCGCTTCGAGAAAAGGTAGGTAGTGCCCTTGCGCTTCGCTTGGCTCGTCTTGGCGGGGGCACTCCCGTGCCCCCAGATTTAGATATAAATAATGAAAACAATTCTCTAATTTTAGGGTCGACAACAATAATCATCTGATCAGACCTTCAAACGTCGACTGAGAAACTTTTTGTTAGATAAGGCATTATACTCTGTTATGGGGCTTCTAGACGGGCTATACTTTTCCGGAAATGTGTGGCCGGCAACTATGGGCGTCCCTCTCTTACTCACATGTTAGACAGGGACACCAATAGTTGCCGGCCACATATTGCAGTGAAAATATGGCCCGTCTAGAAGCCTCTTTAGTGAATTTATGGACATGTAACCTGCATTTATTATTAAATTAGCTGCTGTATCCTAGGCACATAGTCTGACGATCCATTATCGGGGACAATCTAGTAATTTATTTGTAATTTTGTTTAATCATTTGTTGACTTTGTATTGTACTTAAATTGTAACCTAGACTGACGATCCATTAATGGGGACAATACAGTACTTAATTCAGTGTATTTAGCTTTATTTATTTGCGGACTTTGAATTATATTAAATTGTTATTAATTATAATTACATTTGTTTTGACGATCATAATACGGATTCATATAAATTAGCATGTATAATTTATCATGTAATGTTGTATTATGATTATTACGAAATAAATAAATCTAATCTAATCTAGGTACTTAAGTCTTTTTTAATGGCTGTTTGAGATACTTTGACAGTTGTGTCTTATATAAAAGTCCTCGTGCTTCGTGCTTTATCCTTCTTTCTAATGATAAAAAAGCACCGCAACCGTGTGCTATATTATATACATAAAAAATATAATTATGGAGACTTACCTTGTCGGTGAAGACTGTCAGCAAACAGATGAAATACAGTGCCACGGTTCATACACACACAAAAGCGCGACAAAGCAACTTATTCACATCAAACACTCACATACAACAACGTTTTATTTTCATCCATGTCTATTATCACACAAATAGTATATTGTAAAACAAATGGTCCATAATAATTTTAGTATGTTTCGAGGATCGTACTATTTCCATGGTAAGTACCTACAAAAATAATTTACAAAATCACTAAAATTTATTTTAGAGTCGCGTCCACCGTAAATTTCATTGACATCTGACATTGACCTGACAGTGACAACTTTAGTTTTCTATGCCATAGATTTAAACGATTATAATTTTATTTTGCCATAGACGAATACACACTCTTATCTATGCATGCCATGATAGTGATGTCGAATTTTGTAGTTCAACTAGGTATTTTAAATTCTCCAATTTCATCAGTAGATTCTGGTCGTGCCGGAGAAAATGGCGTCTCGTGCTCCGAACTAGACGTTTAATTTTGCTGATTTCTTTGTATAAAATGTCCTTTATTTTATTATTATTACGTTTTCATGTGTTCCTTTCCGTGTTCTCACTGGATGGAAGCAACGGAAGACCAGCGCTGGCTGCAAAGCCAGTATCAAGCAGAGTTGGGTCCGCATGTCGTGACACGGCCCGGCCCAGATATGGGTACTTTTTCTTTATTTATGTTTGATTGAAATTATAAAAGTTTGATTATCATTCTGAAACAGGTAGGGTAGGTACCTGTAGTTTAGGTAAACTACATGCTATTTTGCTGACTATAGGTACCTAAATAGCAATAGCAAAAATCCATCACCTACAAGTGACAAGTTCCGTACAGTCGCTCATTAAACGAATCTATACAAGTTATAATTTTAAAAGTTAAAACCAGCAACAAGTCAAAATGGTCATTCGTTATTGGTCAAGTACCTCAATGTTGCCAGTTTACATATTTTGTGAAATTCTTAACTTGTAGCTTCGACCACTGACCGGCTGTGAATAATAAAAAAAACCATGCACTCACGAGACCAAACGGTGATTGGACGTAAAACGATCGAACAACACTAACGCGCTCTATTTTGATTAATTAAAATTAATTTTCATACCAAAAGCTATAAGACTAGGTACCTACGAGTGTTCCAGTTGGCCTAGAATCATGAAATTTGGCAACAAAAAACAAGTTAAGGAATGATGTATATACGTTAATATTAATAGGAATTAAAAAGAAGGGCCCTGGATATAACGTGCAACAAACAAAACGACAGTTTTACAGATAGCGAGTTAGACCCAATTACTTCCAGAAAAAAAACTAAAGGCCACAGCAACACTAACAAATGGCCGTGTTAAAGCATTATCTCTACCCGGCAACACTTCACTTAGCACAGGTAATCTATATAATTGGAACGAACATTTTCCCATCTATTTCCTGTTCGTGGACTGCCCCCCCTATTCTGTAACTTGTTTTAAGCTCATTTTTTTATACCACGACGGTGGCAAACAAGCGTACGGCCCGCCTGATGGTAAGCGGACACCGCAGCCTATAGACGCATGCAACTCCAAAGGAGTAACATGGGCGTTGCCGACTCTTGATATGTTGGAGGATTCGCCGTGTTGACAGCTGAAGGAACAAATTCCCTCGCTCTCAACACAACGCATCCTCGGGAGCTCTGGCGGCCTTGCTCACCTCCAAGAACACAAGCTTTGGGCTTATAACTCCTCAATTTACCTCTTTTATTTCGGTCTATTTAAGAATGGGACAAATTGACATTTTAGGTATTATGAGCCGATGGTAATTTGAAAATTAGGGGTATTAGAGAATAAGGTATTATGAGATTTTGTGGTTCAAAGCCCAAAGCGAACACACCACTACTACAGAGCA
Source organism: Epinotia ramella (assembly GCA_947578815.1). Taxonomy (NCBI): domain Eukaryota; kingdom Metazoa; phylum Arthropoda; class Insecta; order Lepidoptera; family Tortricidae; genus Epinotia; species Epinotia ramella. The sequence continues at coordinate 7,594,145 of OX388211.1, read as the reverse complement.
AGTATCTATACTCTGATTATTAATCAGACAGAAAAAATGTAAACAAAGTTATGTCACTGTCAAAGTGACATATCAGGGGTTCTGAAAATACGGGTCGGTCATTCAATATTATTTATAGTCCAGGCAATGAACTGACAACTTGTATGGAAAAAATGACAATTTTGGAAATAATTTATAATACTTAGCTTATTTTTTATGTGTAACGGATATATTCATTAAATAAATATTATCAATTAAATAGTTACCCAGCGACAAAATCCGACAAAATTTCAGACATCGAAAAAATGATAAGTTAACTGGCTTCTGAAAAGTCAATAAAAATATTGTTTTTGTCTTTATTTTGGTTCATTTACATTTGCTCTATAATATTCAAGATAAATCGTACAAAAAAAGATAATGCATGCTTCATTTAAATCTACATAATTACTTCCGGGTGGAAAGTTTGTCGGATTCTTGACTAAATCATCTTAGAATAACATTTTCAAATGAAATCAACAAAAAAAACGCTATTATAAATTAATGTTTTTCAAAACCGTATTTTGCCTGGAGTATAACGGCAACACCAGTGTTTACATTTTTTCTGTCTGATTAATAATCAGAGTATAGTAGTGTTATTATGGCTATGGTCTTAGAAGCAAGGCGGAGGTCATGTCAACGCTCGCCCACAAATATATCTTGACGCCGCGATGCGTAGTAACTAAGCGCAGGTAGAAGTCTAGTTGGCGTGACGGTTGGGGTGATCCGAATAACAGCCCGGTGTGTTCCGGAATAAAGCGGTTTTAAACAGAATTCGCAGCTACATCTCGGCACGGCGTTTTGAAGCCGCAATATTCAGTTTAGGATAAAGTTTGCTGTTTGTTTTGCAATCTGTTTATCCCTATAAGTAGTATGTAGGACTGCTGTCACTGTGCAAGGCTGGAATCATCTTAAAATGTTACTTTTGGACACAAATCACCTTAATCCCAGCAGCAAGTTTCTTCAACCCAGCGCCGTTCTCCAATATCTATACAGACAACTTTTCAAAAATATCTACACATGTGTCTTATGTCAGTAACAATAAAGTCTCTGTATAGATATTTTTGAAAGGTTGTCCTTGTAGATATTGGAGAACTCGACTGTACAATCGTTTTAGTGTTAGACGCTGCATTCTCAGACTCTATTAGACTTCGTATCCATGTTCAATGTAGGTACAACAGCCCTATGCTCGCAACACTTCAGAGACCGACCGGCATAGACTGAGCTCTCGAGTTATCGAACGAGCGAGACAAGCGAACCAAGTTCTATGCTTCAGCTTGGGAAAATCGTTCGTATGCGCGGTGTCCGATGTCCCGCTGTCCCGCTGTCCCACTGTCCGGATGTTCTCCTCTACAGGTCGCATTTCTCAACCGGGTCATACTCAGTGTTTAAAACAAAATTTGTCTTTCCTGCAAAAAGTTAAGAGCTTACGTGCATATAAATAATGTTTTAATCGCGTAATCATAGAGGAGACGCCATTTATGCAGTTTAAGAGTTAAACCAAACATTTGGCTTTAGCCCTTAACTTTGATAATGTCCACAGGAAAGACGCAAACCTAGATCTGCAACACGGGATCTGGTAGCTGCCCTCACTGACCCAAAATCTATTTCCACCCTGTATACGTGCCCATATCAGAATCGATTATTTTTTTATGCTCTATCGTTTAGTATGGGTTCCGTGAAGGTCTATCACACACCGGATCAAAATTATTAATGTTGGATAGTAATAGCAAGCCCGCCATTTTGACGTTACTGACAGTTGGCAGCTAGAATTTCAAGAAGAAAAAATGAAAAAAATATTTATGACCCAACCGACTTTCGTGAAATTTTGTGAACAGCTACAATAAATGTATAAAATTTTAGTGCCCATTGACTTTAGCTCACTTAACCACTAGTTATCTTTCATCTCTCACTTATAATAAATCTCTGAATTAAAAAAAGAATCAGCCAGTATCAAACTAAGCATTGTTTTGTCACGAATGATCTCAGCTTCCCATGAACGAAAAACATGAAACTTTTTTTATAAGTACATTATTATTCTAGCTGCCGCTTAAGCCCGCTCCACATTCCCGACAAAACTACACGAGATTTGCCGAATACGAGAGTGTGGAGTGAGTATTCGTCTATGTTCGTATTGTTTTGCGTATATTCGTGTAGTCTCCGTTTCGTGTCGGTAAAATGGCCAAACATCAAAGAGCTCTCGTGAAGTTTCGTGTTTGCGTCAGTCGACCGCACGTCGACCGACGGCAACCGTAGGAAGCGTCCATCTTGTATGATAGTCAAATTACAACTGCGCTAGGCAAAAATGTAGAGGGCCGCTCTCGGTTGCGCCCGGTCTCGGCAAATGTTCCGCCGAAACCAGTCTCGTGTAGTTTTGTCGAGAATGTGGAGCGGGCTTTAGGATAGTTTTTATCCGACTGTGACTGCGACGATTCATTCATTTTCCGAAACATTTGACCTCATAAAGAAATTTTTCATTTTTTCTTCTTGAAATTCTAGCTGCCAACTGTCAGTGACGTCAAAATGGCGGGCTTGCTATTACATAACTTAGTACTTCGCGCCTTCAAGTTGATATTCAGCCAATATAGAGACAAGGAAATTGGCCAACATACAGGAAAATACATTTATTGTAAAGCCTGCAACACACTGGCGCGGCCTGCGGTGGCTGTCAATACTAAAGTTGACCACTAATGACAAGTTTACTATTGACTGCCACGGCCAGGCCGCGCCAGTCTGTGAGAGACTTCTTAATATGCCGCTGTATACGTTTGACTTGTAATATGTTATTACCAATAAAGTATGTCTAATGTCCATACACTTTACTCTCCAATAAATTAAAAAAAACAGGGTAATTATGACTAACAATTGAGCTAAAAAATTCATTAAGTTGGCGATGGTGGGAATAAACACAAGATTTGGCAGAATGTGATAGTGCGATCTGAAACATTGCAATATGAAGAAAATAAACTTATGACTTACTTTAATATTTTTAATAATTACCTTATTATGGTTGTAAAACTTATCTGGTGGCTAACCTACCTATACCTAAGTACCTAAGTATATTTTGGAAAATATTAACTGGCCGTCTGTTGTCTAATAAAACATAGATTTTTTGTTCCGCGTAAACACTCACCGGTCAAGTCTATTATAGGGTCTTCAGCTTCACAGTCGAGTCCAAAGTGTATCGTGAATAGATGCAGGCATTAACGATGCAAGTGCACACGACGAGAGCAACTACTATGTTTCGTGTCGTTCGTCACGTAACATACGTACCGAGTAACGCGAGAGGCACTTACGGGCCGACTTAACAACATTGTAACCTTGCCTTTATTTAGCTGAGTAAAGGAAAATTTTAAGTTCTATAGGTATGTTTATAAAAGCTGGTGTCAAGGGAATGAATGAAACGAATACTCGTAACATCTGTCATTTTATTATATACACAATTAAAGATCAGTATCCACCAGAAAGTACAGACAACGTAATGATATAATTCAATTTTTGTTCCTAGCGTTATTCCCGGTTGTGCCCTAACGGACCCCAGCCGCTTTGACACCTAATCCTAAGATTTAGCATAGGCACTAGTTTTACGAAAGCGACTACCATCTGACCTTCCAACTCAGAAGGAAAACTAGACCTTATTGGGATTAGACCGGTTTCCTCGCGGCTAACGGCTAAATTCCGTTTTTGTACCTTCATTCTTGTGGGTGGAGTAACCGCCACCGAATTTTGTCCTCTGCCAGCATGGCGATGTCCTCGTACGATTGACAGTAACTTTCTCTTTTATTTGGCTGGTGTAAGTATGTCTTACAAAATCTTAGAGGTTTTTAGATGAGATTCGTATTATAAAGCCGAGTGGAGACCATTTCAATTACCTACTATTTTAAATAAGTACTTAGGTTACTTTTTGTTACCGCAAAATGCAGTTGCTACTTTGATTTCCTGGCTCAGTTGCTCTAAAAGCAATGTTATATATTATACTTTTAGACATATTTTCTTATCTTGCGGCAACACGGAGCAAATTATAACAAAAAAAGTAAGTAGGTACCTATCTAGAAGTGAGTGGTTACAGATATGTGGCCTGGAGTGGAACCAGGGTTGCGGGGAGCGATCATGGGGAAGAGGAGCGATAAATATGAGTGGAGAGTGGGACGTAACGCCGATCGGAGACCTGTCAAGTGTGACAAGACAAGTGCCTTAATTTCGTACAAAAGGTTGAACTTCGGCGCGGGAACACGTTACAACTTTCATATTACATTCTTCATTTTGCGACTTTATTAATCTTTGAAATTATTGAATAAGTTTCAGAGCAATCAATTATTCGGGAATGTGAGATGAGCTCTTCATTATTTAATCTTCTTCTGTTTTATACTGCAATGGACTTTTTGCAGGTGATCTTTCCAGTATTATTATATTTATTATTCGTACGACATATATGTATATCGTACGATTTACACTGCTAGATTCGCACGCGTGCGTATAATAGTACATTACTATAGAGGCCGGGAAACGAAGTGTTGCAGGCCAAGTAGATATACAACCCCGTTTCTCGGCGAGATTTGTATACTAAGTGCTTTTCTCAAACTTGCAATGAATTAAAAATAAAAAGTGTCAATTTGTTTTATTCGTAGGTTAACACAACTAAATATAAATACGTTTCTGAAAAAAACCGCCTGCACCGCCGCCGCCGCGCCGCCAGCTAAAATACTGCTTTAAAACATTTCATTATAATCATTTAGGTATCAATGCTTTCTAAACAAATGGTACACGCAAAATACATCCAGGTATAATAATAAGCGTACCTATGTGGACAATAATAATTATATTTCACGGGCAGGCTATAGTCTAAACGCCTTAATGGCATGTGAGGTATTGTAGATTCCTCTTAATCGTAGAATTGGCATAGTCTAAAAAAAGCGGTCTTTCTATGCAAATACAATGAATGCTATTTACTACGGGCTTAGTAAAAAAAACATCATCATCCTTCTAGCGTTATTTCCGGTTGTAAGCTCGGCGTTACTTTGACACCTAATCCCAAGACTTGGCATAGGCACCAATTTTACGAAAGTGACTGCCATCTTACCTAATTGGGATCTTTTCCTCACGATGTTTTCCTTCGCCGAAAAGCTGACGGTAAATATTCGCATTTGGCTTCGGGTTTATTGTTCTAATTAAATCGATTTCTAATAAACTGCAGCCCTTCTGAAATTATTCGTAAGTTATTGAAGAAAGTAAGGAACATCAGCGGGCGATCCTAATCGTTAGTCGTTATGTATTGGATTAATTAAAGATCTTCGAACCGTATACAACTCATAGCGTTATGGCTTGGCTCGCAGTCTAAAGTTATAAACAAGTAAACACCAAAGACAAAATCTGTTTCGAATGTTCCCAAAATAGGATTAACATTTATCTGTATAGGAAAGTGGAGAAATGTGTGGCAAGAGGAAATGAATAATGTTAAGTATAGTTATCTTAAGTGTGCAAAGTTTTAAGAGGACAGATTCGGTCCCTTTTCCACAAAACCTATCGATGGCAAAAAGCGAGAACGTAGTAACCGCCAAAATGCAAACTTTACACCAGAGCCAAAAAACATTTCGATTTCGAGAAAAAAAATCATAACTCTTTCATTTATGAACGAAAATGCTTGATATTTGGATCTAATTCATAACTTATGGTTTTCTTTCAACTGGCATATTTAATATTTAACAAGAAAGACTGGTTTACGACTTAGTGGCGGTTACGACAATTGAACTCTTTTTTTCGTTACGCGAAAACGCTGTAAACGCCAGAAGTAAATGTACTAAAATGGTGAAACGAGTATTATTTCCATAAAGCATAAATGCTGTAACCAGATGCATATTTATTTTAAGATTCAATAATTTTGACGTAAATGTCATTACGTTCTTTATAGGACTAACTGAAATGTGGTAAGTGTCCACCGGCAAAAAGAAACTGTGAAAATAAAACGACTTAAGTATCAATCAACTTTTATCAACATACTTTTTTAAAATGTTTCCAAATTTTAAATGCAGGTTTCTTACAAATTAAAAGCTCAGAAGCAACAATTACCGTCTTAACATATCAAATAGTATCTAGTCTCAATTTCTCTGTATAAAAACATTACGAAAGTTACTTAAAACCTCCGTTGCTTATAACATTTCAAAAGGCTAATAAAATCTCTCAGAATATTATAAAATCACAACCTTGTACTTATCGTGCTAAAAACAAACATAAATATTCTTAGGGTTAATCAGACTATAATATTGTTATCCGCTAAAACTAAATATTATAGGTAATGAGGTTTAATATTCCCGTGAAAACTTTAAAACTTTCTACATTTAATCTTCAGTTTTGGCATTAAATTGTCTTTTAAGTAACTTTTATCGATATAAAACTCACTACCTATTAAACCCACTAACTATAAAAGATGTTTTGAATGTAAGTATTACTTATTATATAAGTTTTCAACATAATTCTTAAACAATTGTTTGAACACAACTATCACCTCAATTATAAAAATATTTCTTTGAACTAATCTCACTGAACCATTAATATTTAAATTAAATAACTAGACGTTATATTACTATGGTACCGTACAAATTAAAATTGTTATTTCACGGACACACAGAGTACACAGACTACGCACACCGACTCGCTCCGGCGATCGCCGATAGACTAAATCACAGGTCGTATTCACGAGCCACATCGCCGCGAGCGCACATTTTTATTGCTGTATCTTCAAGCACTACCCACTTCACGTTGTGTTTCAAATGTCGTTACTGTAGCTTGCTGATAATTCATTTTCGAATGAAATGTAGTAAGCGTCAATCATAGATAATTTATTTTAGGATAATTGCAGTAAGCTCAGTTCGTATTTTTTTCACTACATGCATAAATGCTGTAACCGCCACGGAACAAAATTTCGGCAACGCTGTAACCGGCACACCCTTTGATATATGAAAAAACAAAATTAGCGTAAATGTACTCGTTTAGAAAATTGCTACTATTTGGGTGTTTACAGCAATTAGATGTGGGCATCGTCAAAAAAATACATTCGTTTTGCAACGTAGTCCAGTTTTTTCTAAGCGTCGTAGAGCCATGGGACCCAGACCAGTCGACGCAGAAAAATTCGCTGATTCCGAATATGCAAAAAAAAAAATTTTTGACCAAGTGGCGGTTACTACGTTCTCGCTTTTTGCCATCGCTATATTCATATGGAACAAGAATATCAGTAATATGACGCTAGAGCGTGCGTGAACCTCTCATGAATTTCATTCGTTTGCACGGCATGCACTATACGTCTTGTCCTCATTGGAACCCTTTGAAAGATACGGTTTATAGCCTTGTTGCGGATTTTGTGGTTAGAGTGCTAACTGCCAAGCTTAATGAAACATCGTGAGCCAACCTTATAGGTTCTCAATAGATCCGCTTTTTAGATACCTACATAGAAATTTCACCACGTGAAGTCATTAAAGCCTTGGTTTGGTTGGCTGTTCTTTTGTAATAATATTATGAGATTAATACACATTTCATAAACGGCGGATGCCCGAGAGCGATCCTAGGTCGGGAATTGTAGCGGTCTCGGTTCCTAATACGATTTTGTCGCATTTGGCGTCGAGACACTCGGCAAGCGCGCGTGGGCTCCGCTCCACAAGGATATCCTTGTTGAGCCTCAATCGCTTACTGATCTCAGGGTAGTATTGATAACAATACGAATAGAGTATGATGACTAAGTTTTTTTTTGATGTCATTCGAACCAGTTTTTAGAGAGGAACAATTTTTTGTATGGGAGCAACTACAATTAAAAAACATAAATACCCAAAAAATTGAGACAAAGATTGACCTCGCTGGCGGCAGCGCAAAACGCTTCATACTGATAGACACACAGGTATGACGTTGCAACTGACATTTGTACTAATCGGTGTATGGAAAATCTGGTAAATGGTTGTTTCGGTCGCGAAATACTGCGTCTAAGTACATAGTTGTCGTACAATTTTGTTTCCATAAAAGCGGAAGGATTCTATTGGTAGCTTTAAATTTACTCTTGGACAATAAAAAAAAATGCACATTTTTTCTACACTTTCAAGGTTTTCTGATCTTTTTATGATTTTAATAATTTGATGGTTTACTATCCATTTAGCATCACTACGTTATCAATTTGAACATGAGGCATCATGCCTATTGACGTTATTGACTGGTAAAATTATATGTAATGTAACTAGCTGATGCCCGCGGCTTCGCCCGCGTGGTTATAGAAAAATGTAACATATTGAAAAAGTAGCCTATGTCACAGCTTCTAAACTATCTCCATACAAAAAAACACATTCATACGACTCTCCGTTGCGACGTGAAAGAAGGACAAACAAACACACACACACACTTTCGCATTTATAATATTAGTAAGGATGGGTAATGTATGGAACCACAGGACCTATTATCCATACCACAATTGTTTTACTTGTTCTTTTATCGTTGTTTTTTTTGTTTCTTTTTTTTCTGTAATTTTTATTTTTTGTTGCAAAATGCCAAATAAATGATTTATCTATCTATCTATCTATCTATTAAAAAAAATCCTTCACTTGTGTATAGTTTGGGGCAGATTTATCCCGCAAGGTTGCCTGCTTTCTTCGCATTACGCGGGTGAATCCGCGCGGGCAGACAGTCTATAAATACTAATATTATAAAGAAGAAAAGTCTGTGGGATAGTAGCTTTATACGTTTATAAGTTTGTATGTAATGGATAATCTCCCGAACCGCTTCTCCGATATCATAAATTCTTTCACCTGCATGTAGAGACTTTCTGGATAATTAGAGGCTATATTTTATCGCGCGGGTTTGACTTCATTATTTGCCTGAGAAGCCGGGCGGCGGGTGGTTGCCAGTGTTGGTTTTTGTCCCCAATATGCTATTTCGTTACCTGTTTTTACCTCACCTCACCCGTCACTCCTAGTTATTTTCGGTATTAATTCACGCGAAAGCTGCGTCTCGTTTTTTGGGTCGCTGAATATCTTAACATTCCCAGCACTCAACATATTTGAAATTGCAAAATTTGTCAAAGGATATCCGCATTTATTCGAAATGATATCTCAGCGGCGTAAACTTCCTGTGCGACCACAATACCAATATGACATTTGTAACAATGAACAAAAAACTGCTTTCCTGCGCAATAAGAAATACCAAACCAAGATACCAAACTGTATAAAAGCACAGGAAATGGCTAATTTTAAAAAGCAATTGAAATTGTATCTAGTAAATAAGTGCTTTTATTCTCTTAATGATTTTTTTGATGACATTTAACACAATATTATTGTTATTAATTATTTATTTGCTACTTCTAATTGTTTTATTGTTATTAATTTTACTTGTAACTTATTAAAATTTGATAATAATTTGAATTTGTAAAATTTAATGTAATGTATTATTTGTTTGTGGTTAGTTACTATTTTATAAAAAAATAAGAAGACATTTGGTAAAAGAAATGTTTCTACTGAAGTAAAAATTTGTACGCCCAATAGGCAAAAACATGGAGTACATGATATTACAATAAGACCTTATTTTTTCACCTGTGTTTTACAAATAAATATTTCTATTCTATTTTATTCTATTCTATGCTATTCTATTCTAGTGTATCTTGACACCGCGATTCGTAGTTACTAAACATAATCAGACCCCGTAGCATGGATGGCGTTATCACGCGATAAGTGACAGGATAGGCGCGTCGTCTCGTTCTATCGAACGGTGTCAGCCAGGGACGGAAGCTCTATCCTGTCACTTATCGCGTGATAACGCCATCCATGCTACGCCTCATCCGTCACCCACTAAATATATCTTGATCCTTCACGCCACGATTCGTAGTAACTAATCGTAATCAGAAGTCTAGTTTCGTGACGGGTGAGTTGAGGCGCAAAAGTGCGTAAATAATAACAGCCCGACCCCGTATCATGGTCGGCCTTATCACACGATACGTGACAGGATAGAGCATCTGTCACTGGCTGACACCGTTCGATAGAAGTAACATATACATAGCTAAGTGGGTACATAATTATATCGACAAAAAAAACATTCGATTAAAAAAAAACATCGGTTTTTCCTTTGCTATATGAGCTACGTTGCTATAGACAGACACACAATGTTAAGCTTTTAACCCTCCCCGTTTTCGTGGAGGGTTAAAAAGGTTGGATGTGGGCTTTACCGCACGCGTAGCGGGCGTTACTTGCCACTTTATAACCAGAGCCCGTATCATGGTCGGCCTTATCACACGATAAGTGACAGGATAGAGCGTCTGTCACTGGCTGACACCGTTCGAGACAACGAGACGGCGCTCCTATCTTGTCACTTATCGCGTGATAAGGCCAACCATGATACGGGGTCAGACAGAACTCTAGTTTCTTTAGGCGTGACGGGTGAGGTGAGGCGCATAGGCGCGTAAAGAGTAACAGCCCAGAGGTCTGGTTTACACTACTTTCGTTTGCGGTGAACTGAGGGGAAGCATTCAGAATAACGGCTCTGCTATCTGTAGCAGATGTAGCGAGACATTGGCGGTTGGAAAACGCGCAGAACGGTGATTGGCAGCTGGCAGGCCTTTATTATCATATCCAGGCATATCAGCTACTATCAGAACTCACTCTCGATTCGAATAACAGATTAAACCTGTAAGTACTTTTACGTCACACCAGGCCCCGTATCATGGTCGGCCTTATCACGCGATAAGTGACAAGATAGGAGCGCCGTCTCGTTGTATCGAACGGTGTCAGCCAGTGACAGATGCTCTATCCTGTCACTTATCGTGTGATAAGGCTGACCATGATACGGGCTCTGGTTATAAAGTGGCAAGTAACGCCCGCTACGCGTGCGGTAAATCCCACATCCAACCTTTTTAACCCCCCACGAAAACGGGGAGTGTTAAAAGTTTAACATTGTGTGTCTGTCTATAGCAACGTAGCTTCTGTCTATATAGCAAAGGAAAAGTTTTTTTTTTAATCGAAAGTTTTTTTTGTCGATACATATATTATGTACCCACTTAGCTATGTATATGTTACGTGTATCGGGTCGGGATGTTTAAATGATTAATACAATACTATTCAAATACCATTTATTGCACACCTCAAAAAATAACACAGTAGAGAAAATAAAGCTTAAGGCGCCGTAGGTTCATGGTGTTATCTCCCTCTCACTGAGCATAAGCGTGAGCGAGATGGAAGTGCGTGCTCGGAAGCGCGGATATCATGTTTTTTAATTTAATTTTTTTGGCCGTATAAATAAAAATGTAAACACTGATTTCCCTCAAGCATGATATTGCCGATTTTTAGAAGCAATTTTAATATTTATAGCTTTTGTGCATAATTTGTTACGAATATTTTAAGTGTATTTTTGTGTGTTTTAGACCTATGTTCGTGATTTTTTTCTATCGAGCGAAATTTGCTTAATCATGTTTCGAAGCACTGGTTTTCCTGCAGAAAAGCCTCAAGATTACTATTCGTATTTTTTTGAAACCATATTATTATAAACAGACGCATTATATTGTTTCAAAAACTCTGTTCGCTTAACTTCGCTGAACCTACGGCGCCTTAAAGTACAGGTAAACAACAGGCGGCATTATTATCGCTAAACAGTGATCTTCCGGTCAACCTATGATGGCAAACGGAAATAAATAAAATGAAATAGAAACACGTCATCATCATCCTTCTAGTTGTGCCGTTGTGTCAATATACAGAATAGTTACCAAATATTCAGCGCATTTATAATAAATACTAAATATACATATGCCACTCAAAAGACAATAAGGATGCATCATTAATTTGCCACTTAATGATGCATCCTTCAGTATCTGTAGACACTAAATAAAATAATCAATAATGTCATCTTTTCTCGAAAAATGATTAAAATAATAATAATAATAATAAATACTCTTTATTGCACCACCAGAGAGAAACATCTAACAAAAAATGTAGTCAAATGGAGAAAAAATCCTTGCGTTGCTTTTCTCTCCATTTGACTACATTTTTATTCCTTTTTCGAGAAATGATGACATTATTTAGGTTAAATAATCATGAAGTTACAAGTGTCCAAAGTTTTAAGAAGTGGTATGTTCTGTCCCTTTTTCGCAAAACGCAACTACATAATGAAACGATTGACGCTTGCAGTTTGTGACGTCACTAGAAGACGGCAACGTGCCGTGCCCCATCGTGTGCGGCGCCGCCATCGACGCGGCCTGCGCGCGACGCGCTCTGCGGCAGCCTCGCAGTTTGTGACGTCACAAACTGTTTTCGTTTTGTCTCTCTAACAAGCAATATTAAAACGGTTGTAGCTTCGTAATTATTTGAGATATCTGGGGCCCGTTTCATGAAGCAACAAGTTACAAATTACAACCGGAAGTCTCTTTCTATCAAAAGGTATTGAAAAGAGACTTCCGCTTGTATTTGTAACTTGTTACTTCCACGAAACGGGCCCCTGAATAGGATTTTCGTCACTAGGCATATTCTTTTGCCTTCTTTCTTTTGGAGTAAAAATAATTTTCGAGTCTACACCCGCATTAGTTTATGTCCAATAATCAACAATAAAATAGAGAAATGTACGTGGCCCTTATTTTGTTTTGAGCAGTATATATTATAATTGATGCAGTCATTAATTTAAACAGTTCACACGCCCTATCGAGTTGCAGTAGTTACCAAATCCATAAGCCCCGTGTTAGCGGCGATAGCAGAGTACGAGCATGCACGTATTGCATGTGGCATTTGATATCGCAGCGCTAATTCAACGCATATATAGTTCCACATTCGGCTCAAGGTTCGTTTGGTAGGTAATTACAGACATAGATATACCTCATGTCATTGTACATGCAAAGTTTCGTTACAATCCAATGCGTAGTTTTAAAATGAGAGCGTAACTACATTTGTATGGAGCATCGAGCTAACTGCGGACTCTTAAATAAAGCTGTCGAATTGGACGTGGCCGTGTGTTCCAAAAAAACTACACCCCAATAAAAATTGCTGATTCAAGTTCAGTCACGTAGGGTTCCGTACCATCCATACTAATATTATAAATGCGAAAGTGTAGGTACCTATGTGTGTGTTTGTTTGTTTGTTTGTCCGTCTTTCACGGCAAAACGGAGCGACGAATTGACGTGATTTTTTAAGTGGAGATAGTTGAAGGGATGGAGAGTAACATAGGATAGTTTTTATCCCCGTAATCATCCCCTAGGGGGGGTAAAAGTTTGTAAGGAGCTGCGATATAAACGAGTTCCACGCGGACGGAGTCGCGGGCAGAAGCTAGTTATCTATAAAAGCGGCAATAAAATCACGTTTGTTGTATGGGAGCCCCCTCAAATATTTATTATATTCCGTTTTTTAGTATTTGTTGTTATAGCGGCAACAGAATAGGTACATCATCTGTGAAAATGTCAACTGTCTAACTGTCACGGTTCAAAAGATACATCTTGGTGACAGACGGACAGACAGACGGACGGACAGCGGAGCCTTAGTAATAGGGTCCCGTTTTTACCCCTTGGGTACGGAACCCTAAAAAAACAAATAAAACTAAAACTAAAGGTAAAAAAATGCCCCAGGTCGCTGCCAGGCGGTAGTGTGCCCAGAAGGCTGGCAGCATTGCCACGTTGAATGGAAATGCTGCTCCTCTGGGGCGCAGTAAAAGGCAGCCTTCTGGTTACGTGAAGCCTCGACCAAGCGCTTGCACAATCCATTGAAGATTCGGGGTGCGCTTGGTCCCCACGGTCCGAGGGTCTCTACGCCGAACGGCTCATATATGAAGCCACTGTCGATGGCTCTATACTTGCGCCGTTTGAGACCCTCGGCTGAGCCAGCAGCGGAACCAGCCCTCCACGAAGCTCCCGGAAGATGTGACGACGCCGGGGTGTCGACGCACGTGGCGTCCCACACTAGGGGTCGACCCGTCTTCCAGGGTGTAATAATTATTATTTTAATAAGTACATTGTTTGTCAAGTGTTTTGTGTTTGTGAGTTGTATAGTAACAATAGGTTAAGTAAAAACCTGAGGATAATTTTGATAAGTTAGGCTGTTTTAATGTTCATTTGGATTATACTATAAACTTCAATGTAAACAATTGTTGGAGAACCAAAATAAATAAATAATTCATAATTCTTTATTGCAACCATGGTACAATATAGATGTCACATATAATATACAATGTCTCACATGGACCCTGTAAGGGCACAGCATATATATATAGCTAACTTATAACATATTATTCTATTTATTGTATTGTGTGTAGCAAATTATTAATAAATTTATCAAAATATATCCTAATTTGATATATTTTTATCAGTTCAAAACAATTCTTCTAATTACACATGGGATCACTAATAAATGTATTAAAATAAATAGATTATTGTACAATATTCCCATCATATTTATAAATTTAGGTAAGTACAGTAAGTAAATGTCATTGTTTTAATTATAATAAATTACTTAGAAGGTGTCGGTAAAATTATCATCAAAAATTAAGTCGTAGTAGCATTTATTTATTAGGAAGTCTTTCAACAGTTTATTACTTAAATTGTTTATCATTTGCTTGAGCTTTAATGTCGTTTTTAGGTTGTTATATATTTTAACTGCCATGATGTTTGGACTTGTACAGGCAGCATCAAAAGTAACTGCGCAAACGAAGACCTCAAGTGTCTTTATTAGAAGGGGATAAGAGCTTTTGACGTCTCCGATTGCGCAGTTACTTTTGATGCTGACTGTACTATGGAGTTTAAGTTTAGAAGTTGACTGCAAAGCTAAACCATGCCTAAACCTTGTTTTCGAAGCGTCAGTGCTGGTCTACTAACTTTGTAAATAGGTCCGAATGTTTTCTTACGAATTAACAAGTTTCGAAAATATACATCGATGTTAGAGTTAGAATTTCGTAGTTAATGAAATACGGTCTACAACTCTCTGGACTCCTAATATTCGCGAGGATGCGTATGCATTTCTTCTGGAGAAGAAATAAATCGTTTACGTCTATGCTATTCCCCCAAAGGATAATACCGTACTTGAGCCTTGAGTAGGCATAGGTATATATCCTATTTTTGCCGATTGTAGACTAGTCGGTTTTTTTAATTCTCTCAGGGCATATATGAACTTGAAAATTTTATTCTTGCATTTCGTAACATGTGCTTTCCAGTTTACGCCTGTATCAATATCAAACCCTAGAAGGGTGAATGTTTCTACACATTCAAGTCCCAATACATTTTTATATTACTAACTCGTAAGACTATCGTTAACAAGTGTAATTGTTGTAAACCTATGATTTAATAATAAATAAAACACAACGACAATCCTCAAATCAATAAAGGTTAATTCGGCAGTGCGATGGTAATTCTTCTGTATACAAGTGTCTGCTAACCATCTGCTAAACATACGGCCCGTAATCCGTATGCTTGTTTTCACCCGACGCAGTATAAAAAAGAAGGATTAAATCTGAAGGTATTTATATTTCCCATTCGACTTACCTACTTATTTTTTACTTGGACAGTTTAAATCAACTAAAGCCGCGCTGTGGTATTTTTTTGTCTAATTACGGCTAGCTTAGGAGCTCAAGCTGTTTAACATTCAAATTCAAACCCAAAGAATTATTGATTGAGCTAAGTGGCAGCTTAAGGGTGATTATCCACCAGATTTTCGCGATGTTGCGAGGCGGTGAGCGAGGCAAAAAAGAACCAATAGGTATGAACGGATAATTTGCCTATCCTCGCTTCTGGTAGAGGGTTCTCACATACAGAACATGTGAAATGCTTGCGAGGAATGCCCAAGTGGAATGGTTGCGAAGAACGAGTCATCATCATCCTCCTAGCGTTTTCCCGGTTGAGCCCTAAAGGAGCCCGGGGTCCGCTTTGAAACCTAACCCCGTGATTTGGCACAGGCACTAGTTTTACGAAAGCGGCTGCCATCTGTCCTTTCAACCCAGAGGGAAAACTAGACCTTATTGGGATTAGACCGGTTTCCTCACGATGTGTTCCTTCACCGAAAAGCGAACGGTAAATATTGCGAAGAATGCGTATCAGAAATATTTGCGAGAAATGTGTGGAAGGACGTGAGCGAGGGATGTGGGTAGGCACCGCTCATCTGCACAAATTTCACAGCTTCGCTACACACTCTCGCTCCACTCATTTTCCTCGCAGAGCTGGAAGTGGAGATTCACCCTAACTACAGCGAATCACAAAAATACAGCCTCGCTATGAATTTAGAAGTTAAACGGCTTCGAAAACAGGCCATTAAGTGCTAATTGATAAGACGGAAAAGAGATGCCTAATACCGACTAATCTAAGATTTATAATTATTGTATATCTCCAGCATTAATTATGTTAAGGCGCCGTAGGTTCATGGTCTTCTCTCCCTCTCACTGAGCATAAGCGTGAGCGAAATGGAAGTGCGTGCTCGGAAGCGCGGATATCATGTTTTTTCATTTTAGTTTTTTGGCTGTTTAAATAAATCAAAAAGTAATCACTGAGTTCTCTCAAACATGATATTGCCGATTTTTAGAAGCAATTTTAATATTTTTAGCTATTGTGCATAAGTTGTTACGAATATTTTAAGTGTATTTTAGACCTATGTTCGTGATTTTTTTCTATCGAGCCAATATTGCTTAATCATGTTTCGAATCACTGACCTCGCTGCAGAAAAGCCTCAAAATTATATTGTTTCAAAAACTCTGTTCGCTTAACTTCGCTGAACCTACGGCGCCTTAAGACCGCGTTGTACCAATAAAACTAGTGGCTGTCAATTGTATTTTTTTTATTTCGGTATATACTGAAACGACTTAAAAAAAAAACAATATAATTAATGAACCTACTTACAAAATTTTACGAGAATCGGCTGAGTAATGCGACATGTAGAGGACACCAGCCGGGCATGCAGACATACGAAATAATTTTGGCCCAAGCTGAGACAGAGAATTTCGTTCGCTTCGCTCGCTCGTTTAATAATAATCAAAAAAATTCAAACAACTTAATATAAATCAAAACAAAACGTTTCAAGCACAGACGAAATAAATATACCTATGCAACAGGATGTTGCCTAACATAAAGAAGTGAAGGAACGAGGATTTTACTCAGTAGCATTTACAAAAGTTTATATCATTTCAATCATAAACCCAAACAACAATGTTTTCATGGCAAGTCCGAAATTTATGGTCTTTTTAGTGCCTCTACAGATTGTGGCACATAAATAACCTCAAAGCATGCTCCTAACGATAAATCCCTGGCCGGTTGCCTGGACGCTTTAGATTCAATATATGTCGATAACTAAAATAATCATCAATTTCTTGGAGCTCCATAGCATTTCGAGTTGATTTCGAGCAAAGGTATAAGAGCCTTATCACACTTGCGATTTGCAAGCGTATTTTGTATGAAGGCGTTGACGCAGCGTGTACGCCGCGACTGATAATTGTATAGAAAATACGCTCGCAAATCGCAAGTGTGATAAGGCTCTTATACCTTTGCTCGAAATCAACTCGAAATGCTATGGAGCTCCAAGAAATTGATGATTATTTTAGTTATCGACATATATTGAATCTAAAGCGTCCAGGCAACCGGCCAGGGATTTATCGTTAGGAGCATGCTTTGAGGTTATTTATGTGCCACAATCTGTAGAGGCACTAGATAAGGTATTAAATCAGTACCAGTGACAGGGATGCATGTGCATGCATACGAACGTAGAGTTTCGATTTTCGTGGTAGCGCCGCTGGTTAATTCGCAACGCCTCGTGAGTAACCTGTCAAATCGAGCAGGCACACAGGCAACAAAAAATCATTTTTGTCATCATTAACCCTACCGTGCATGATTTTTATTAATTTTTTGAGAAAATTACATAAGGTTTTAGTGGGCTAGTAGATAACGGGAAAAATAAAGAAAAAAATAAAAGTCGATATTTTCCATAAAAAAAAACTGTTTTAATGGTTGTGACACATAAAGGACATTATGCATTACCTTATAGCTTATTACTAAGTACCTATACTAACACGAGATCACACAATTTTAATATTAAATTCAATTTCGATGAAAATTAGCAAAACAACTGTTACTCTTATTTAAACAAAGCTCCACTTTGCATTTATCGCAAGATATGAAAGACTTTCCCCGGCATCCTGGATATTTGCAGCGTTGGCGTTTTGCGTTCCATATTGGGAGATGATCAATTCCGTCCAGCCTAACATCACGAGTGGGAAGGATTGCTACATTTGGCTTCTGTCTCTTTGCAGCTATTAGATCTTCAGGTAAGGAAGATGATGGTCGACCCCTTTTCTTAGCCATTTGCGGACCACACATACAAAGCGATTTTGCCAAATCTAATTTGAATTCTCTGAGTTTTAGTTGCGTAGGCATTTGTGTTTGTTCTTTCACTCTGTTATACAGCAACCAACTATTAATGACGATTACGTCAAGAAGATGATAGAACAGACGCAAATACCATTTCTTTGTCCTCATTTTAGTTTTTTCTTTTCCTAGATAGGAGTCCAACAAGTCCACTCCACCCATGTGTTTATTATAAACTTGCACTATATGGGGGCAATCGACTTCTATGTACTTCTTTTGTTTTTTGCAGAATCGGCTAACTTTTTGTACTGGTTGCTCTCCAGTAAAAGACGATGACAAAACAACGGGTTTATTGTCATACCACATGACAGTGACAACATCAGTTCCATCCACGTCAGCCACCCATTCTTCTGAATACCCTCTACCTTTTTGCTTTTTTTTTTAATCCTTTTCTGAAGGAATTGGCAAATCCTTCCCCAGCCGACCTTTATTTATGGTTCCTAGCGAGTATATGCCTTCCTTTGCTAAGTATGATATTAATTCTGGGCAAGTGTAATAGTTGTCAAAAAATAGTTTGTAATTTTGACCTCGCGGTATAGCCCGTGCGAGCCGAACAACAATATTTGCACTCGCACCCAAGTCAGGCTCATTTTCGTATCTGAGTTTTGGATCATTCTCCATCCCGGAATATATTTCGAAGTCATACGCAAATCCACGGTCATCGCACAACACCAGCAATTTATAACCCCATTTATGTGGTTTATTGGGTAAGTATTGTCGCAGCAGGTTGGAAGCCTTGGTAGCACACATTTGTTCGTCCACAGATAATGTCTCTCGCTTTATAACACTTGAGCATTTCTTTCGCAGTGTTTCCAATATAGGGCGAATCTTATGGAGACGATCATGTCCAGGTGCACCAGAAGGTGGTTGCACAGAATTATCGTTGAAGTGCAAATACTGGCGAATCTTTTCGAAGCGATTGACTGTCATAGTCTGCATAATCAAAGGCAAGCCTAGTTCAGCTCCCCAGTATAAACGAACATTTGGCAACGGAGCGAGACCCATGAGCAAACATATTCCTAAGTACTTCTTCAATTCATATTTCGTCATATTAAACGGCTTTGTTATATCTTTCTGTATACTAAATTTGTGTGTTTCTTCTACAATGTGATCAAGTAAAGCGTCATCAAAAAAATTCAAAAAGAATTGTAGAGGAGTATCCATTTCGGTAATCGGCGACTTTAGCTGGTCATCTCCAGTAAATTGGCAAAACCTGGGTGCTTGAAAAGATTTTTTTTTCCAAACAAAGTGTCGCTTCTTTCTTTTTATAATAGACGCCGCAGTTTTTTTCGTAGCTACTCGTAGTTTTGGACGTGTCTTGGACTTAGACGACGACGAAGTTTTGGAATTACATTTCTTTGGTTTTTTACTACATCCTGAAGTACTGGGTTGAGGATCCACTATACTAGGGCCAGGAAGTAAAATGGGCTGGTGATTTATTTTTTCGTCGACATTGGTTATATTTACTGGTGACGTTAAAATAATACCTGAAGTGCTAGGCAGAGGTTCTGGTGAGGCATAGTTCGAACTAGATCCGTGACCTTCTTCTGAGTCGCTGGACTCTTCACAGATTCTATTTATAGTTGCACGTAGTATTTCTATGTCATCCTCACTGTCGGCATCAGAAGGCTCCTGACCATCATCACTGTCGGATGGTATCAGCAAGTAATCCTGGATTTCTGCATCTCGTAGTTGTCTTTTCCACATGATCTAGAATATAAAACAATATTTTAATTATAACTACTATGGACGTGAATGCATAATGTGACATATAAGGAACATTAGGAAAAAACTACATATCAAGGTAAATGCATAGTGTGACTTATCTGGAACGTTTAAAAAAATCAACGTAAACATATCGAATTGTCACGCAAATAATAAAATATACTTACTATTCATTTATTCACATTCTTCCACGTACACTACGATTTTTTTCTGGACACTTTCACAGTTAAAACTATTTTTTTACGCACAACGTGAAAGTGAAATACTTGTTATTCTCGACGACCTCTAAGTTTTGAGTAACTCGTGCGGTTATTTCCAGTAAGTTGACATCTAGCGAAATTTTGCCAAACTACGTTGTTTAAATATTCTTCGACATCTTATTGACCACCAATAGATGTCGCTGCCTGCCATTATTTTTTTAGTACAGGCTATTAAATTGGTTGTGACTGTTCAGGCACCAGATGCACTGTAGGGTTAATGTGCCTGTGACATACTCTTCAATTAGTCGGGATATATGATACGGCGTCGCACCGGGCACGTGTCGGCTGTAGTATAAGACGTCCATAACAGATCAGCACAACTATCATGAGACGGCCGCGACATACTCTCGATTTTTCTCGCACTATCCGTCTCTCTCTTATTAGATCATTTAGAACAAGAGGTATAGTGCGAGAAAAATCGAGCGTATGTCGCGGCCGTCTCATGATAGACTTGCAGCATCATTATTTCGCGCACATTTTCTCTTCCACATCCTTACAATGTATAACCTGCCAATTTATGAAAAGGAAATTATAAACTTATAGAACCAGACTTATAGAACATACAGTTCGTTTAATCCATACTTCCAAACTTCTATAATGCTTACTACTAATATTATAAATACAAAAGTATGTCTGTCTGTCTGTTACCTCTTCACGCTAGAACCGCTTTACTGATTTAGATGAAATTTGGCATAGAGATAGTTTGAGTCCCGAAGAAGGACATAGGATAGTTTTTATCCCGGAAATCACCCCCCAAGGTGGTGAAATGGGGGGTGAAAGTTTGTATGGAGCTACGATATAAATAAACCAGTTCCTCGCGGGCGGAGTCGCGGCCAGACGCTAGTATTTCATATTTTACAATTAGAAAAACACTATCCACCATTGCACGAAGTTGCAATTCTGATTCGTTTAAATCATAACCTAGTACTAGTTCCGTATATATCACGCGTAATATTCTATTAACCTGGCAAATGTTATGTTACTTTTACATATTGTCATTCTAAAATGTCAATTTTCAACGGTTATTACGGAAAAACCGAGGGCCATAGCGTACAGGGGCAATGCTGTATTTATGTCGTACCAGCTTCTGCCTGCGACTCCGTCCACGTGGAATTCGTTTACCTATATCGTAGCTCCATACAAACTTTCATCCCCCATTTCACCCCCTCAGGGAATGAAATAGGGATGAAACTGTACTCAGGGCATGATTTCCGGCATCTAACTATCAAAAAAACTATTCAAACTATCTCCATACCAAATTTCATCGCAATCGGTTCAGCGGTTTAAGCGTGAAGACGTAGCAGACAGACAGACACACACATTTTCGTATTTATAATATTAGTATGGATTGTAGACCGTGTTTACGGACAAGCGATGCATTCTACGGCGCGAAGAGGGGACTCTATTATCATTCAATTTAGGCAGAACCGTAAGTCAAACTTAAACAACTAAATTGTTACTTTAACCACGGTCCTGCGAAGGTTGCATTTGGATCTTTCTTGTAGGTCGTTTATGACAGCGTGATAAACATGACATTCATACTTTTCCTGACAACGTATCATGGTCAGCCTTATCACACGATAAGTGACAAGATAGAGCGTCCGTCACTGACTGACACCGTTTGATAGAAAGAGACGACGCTCCTATCTTGTCACTTATCGCGTGATAAGGCCGACCATGATACGGGGTGTTTTCACTTTCTGCGGTAGGCAAGGCGGGCAATACACCTTTTTTCCGTGAAACACACCTGCGAGCCCGCCACCTGCTTTCGGAGAATTCCTAATGAATAAAAATAAATCGAAACCTACTTAATGAATCCGCCATTATTGATGATCCGGTAGCGCGTGAAAAGGTTAAATTAAATGACACATTGACTGAATATTAATTAACGACGTAGGTACATCTCATGGTACAGGCTGTCCGGTGGCAGATGTACATTTTTAATAATGTTAATCCAGCCACTATCACGAATCACGATTAACATTTGGGCGACGCCCAATTTCAATCGCCTCACGAATCTTGCGTGGTACATAACATTTCTCCCGTACCGGCAATCTCACCTTGTCGAATCGAATGAAATGGGACGCGCCTGTATCGCACGCATGTTCAAGCGACACCGCCGCGAAAACACTCATCCTGAAGAAGAACTCCCGAGGAGTTCGAAACATGTCACCGGTAGTGATATTTAACACGTGAGTTGAACCGTGTAATTATTGCCATGACTTCTGTTTATTTGTATAATCGTACAAACGAAAGAGTGTTTTTTAAGTACCAGTAGGTCATCAATAGCGTAGAAGCATGATTTTCTTGAGTCACGTTTCATAGTTGCAATAAAATGATGTTCAAAATATCAAAACACCCGTTATTTCCATATCTCTCGCATTTTCCAAAATAAAATTAGAAATCTGTTTAAAAACATAAGTCTTCCACCGGACATCCCTGTGTAGATGTATTGGAGACGGTAGATAATGTCTACCAAAGATGTAGTTGACTTTTTGAAAAAAAAATGTGTGAATTTTTATTTTCCTAAACAATATAAGGGCGTCTTGTTGTACTAATTCCTTTGTTATGCCACGAACAAGCAATACGTATAACTGAAGATTCTTAGATGGATTGGTTCGATCAAGCACGACTTCGCTTTCGCTCTCTCCATCGACTCCGTCCATCGCGATCTTCACAACATCGTAAAAATGTTGAAGGGAATCTTTGTCTTTAGGCAGTCAATCGTGCAGGTCAGTTCTTCCTGCTATCATAATCCTAGCGTTTTCCCGGTTATCCGAAAGGATGTGGTGTAGGCTCTGGTTTTACGAAAGCAACTGCCATCTGGCCTGCCAACGCGGAGGGAAAACTCCTCACAATATTTTCCTTTACCCCAAAGCTACTGTTAAATATCAAATGATATTTATTTCTCCCTTGCTGTCAGTATTATCTGAAAAGTCAGTCGGACTAACAAAAATGTCGTATACCAGGTTCTGGTCTGGCGCGCCGTTCCGTTTACGGCTGCCAGTTACTGCCCCCATCAAGAGGACTCATTTCTCCGCGACCATTACGTGAAATGGAACGGCCACCGTTTACTTGTACTGTACCTACTAATCGGTAATGGCTTTATTTTTCTTTTAACCCTTTGTAGCTTTCGGTCATGATATATATTGACTCTAAAATCAACAGTCCCTGACTCTAAATGAAATAATTGGAGTAGGAAATTCCCGGCTAAGTTGGAATCGCGCACACAGGGTTTCGTACAAATTAATTCGTCCATAACAAGAATCGAGTCTCAAAGATTTTTTCATTCTCATTCAACTACCTATAACTTTACCGTTTAAAAGCTGTGGCTGACCTCATAAATCGAGAATTTATTATTAGGTACTGGAATGCAACTTATACCCCCTTGCGACTGAGAGAAAAAGGATCTTGATAGACAGACGAAAACAACTAAGTGATCTTAAAGGGGTCTTTTTAGGGTTCCGTAGCCAAATGGCAAAAAACGGAACCCTTATAGATTCGTCATGTCTGTCTGTCTGTCTGTCTGTCTGTCTGTCTGTCTGTCTGTCCGTCCGTGTGTCACAGGCATTTTACTCGAAAACTATGAGGTGTATTTGAATAAAATTTTGAGGATAGGTGTATTTTGTTAACCGCTACATAGTTTTGTAATTAAATTCCAAAAAAAAAAAATTTTTAGGGGTGCACTCCATACATAAAACTAAAACTCAAAAAAAATTTTTTCATTGCAAGCCCACGTGTGGCACATCAACCGATAGGCCTTTCAAAATAAATATCAGGTTTCTCAGCATTTTTTTGATTAAGTGAATAGAGTCGAAGATAATCGCTTCGAAAGTCACTAAAATTGTGTCCCCCCCCTCTAATTTTTAACCGTGTATTTTAAAAATAGGAAAAAAATGATGCTCATAGGGCTTATTAAATTCTTTCAGCGAAAATTGTTTTGAACAAGATCGGTTCAAAGGTTTTTGAGATATTTCTAAAAAACTGCCTTCCTTAAAGAAAAGGACGTAAGTGCCATAAGATTTCAGTAACGATACGACCTTTTCAATATGCACGGAACCCTCGTTGTGCGTGGTCCGACACGCACTTGGCCGCTT
Source organism: Epinotia ramella (assembly GCA_947578815.1). Lineage (NCBI taxonomy): Eukaryota > Metazoa > Arthropoda > Insecta > Lepidoptera > Tortricidae > Epinotia > Epinotia ramella. The sequence goes on along the minus strand of OX388211.1, from coordinate 7,569,720 downwards.
TTTTTTATTTTGAGGTATGAAACCCTAATAATAGTAGGGAAATACCTAGAATGAATATTACCATGTGAGTTTGTAGCTTTGTAAGTTTCAGGGCCCGGAAAACTCCTTCATTTAATTAAGTATGCGTGATCCACATTATAAGTATTATAACACACTAAACCACAAAGTTAGCCTAGCTACAGGAATTTTCCCCAGTACGGAGTTTGTTGAATAAAGTAAATCGGATGATTATGCAACAGTACGGTGTCAATCAACTTTTACTTCTACTACATAATAAATTACACAAAAACTACATAAAAACCTGTGTTACAGATAAGCTTTCATTCTGTTAACGAATAAATCATTTTTATTTTATTTATAACAAAGTCCATCGTGTTTTGATTTGTGACAAAGGAATCCACTGAAATGATAACAGTGGGTGTAAAGGAAATTAGTCCGTGACTCACTTGACTTAAGATTCTATTCATTCAATATCCCCTAAATGGGGCACGGGGTGTCCACAGTGATTCTCCATGCGACTGGTCTTGGTATAGGGGTACTATCTTCCATCATCATCAAACTCTAACGTGTTCCCGCTTGTACTCTAAAGGAAAGAAAGAGTGAAGTGAAGTGTGTGAGTGAGGAGGAAGGTATCGTTACGTACGGTACGGTAGGATATCACTAAAGCCTACGCTTTAGAAATGTAACATTAATGATATCCTGAAACGTGCACTATAAAGAGTTTATTTTCCCTCTGTCTAATCTTATTTAGTAAAGAGTATAGATGCTACTATATTTTATGGTCATGATCACGGCGGATCAGTTAAAGCTAAGCATTCGTGAAAGTTCCAACAAAACAAGCGGAATCCAGTAGCTCCGCGCCAAAATCCGTTTATGAATGTCAAAACTGTAGCGTTTTAAAGATAGTTGGCGCCGCCCGTTGGATATCCAAACGAATGGTAAGCCATCGCGACGGAACGGTCGTGACTATCAAAATTCAGCGCTGGAACAATATAACGTCCATCCATTTGGATGCATCCGTATGTCTCTGCGATAATTGGCGCGCCAGTAAGGTCGAAACTACTCACACGACCACAAATGACAGCCACGCGGCGCCCGTGAATGTAGTCAAAATATTACGTCCATCCATTTGGATGCATCCGTATGTCTGCGATAATTAGCGCGCCAGTAAGGTCAAAACTACTCACACGACCGCAAATGACAGCTACGCGGCGCCCGTGAATGTAATCAAATTATTACGTCCATCCATTTGGATGCATCCGTATGTCTCTGCGACAAATAGCACGCCAGTAAGGTCGAAACAACACACACGACCACAAATGACAGCTACGCGGCGCCCGTGAATGTAGTCAAAATATTACGTCCTTCCATTTGGTCCGTTTGTCGCAGAGACAAATGTCGCGGCGCGGCGCTAAAGCCCTGTTTACACGTTGATTAGTGATTAGTGCGTCTCCATGAAAAAGCTACTCGCAGCGCACTTGCAGCAAGTGTATGAACTCGCATTTATCACTAATCAAAGTCCATAAGGTGAATGGCTTGCTTTATTATAATAACTAACTGAACCTCGTGGTATTGCGACAGTGTTTGCAGTAGAATTACTTTAGCAAACAACCTGTTGTTTGTGTGTTTACATCGTTTTCTATTGTTAGATTTCTAGTCTTAATATCAGCAATAAAATACAAGATCTACAGGATGAGGTGTGAATATTGTACCAAAAATAAACTAATGTTCGAGACGAGAAAGCGACCACGTTTCAGTGCCATATGTTATCACTGGCAACACACACTGGTCAAAGACTCTCATCTTGAGATACTGCGGAATATTTGAAGAAAAGATGTGCCGTAGCTTCCCGAACGCTGCCCAGCCGAGTTGGATTCGAAGATTGAACTCTTTCTCGATGTTGGATTACCTAACTGCGGCGCTACCACGAACTTCGAAAGTCGAAGTTCGTAATACATGCATCCCTGTCACTCGAGTACGGGAGTGCGATAGAGATGGAAATACCCGAACTTCGACTTTCGAAGTTCGTGGTAGCGCCGCTGGATAGTCTGTCCTAGGTAATAAGGTTAACATTAACAAAATACTTAGTGTTTTTTTTAATTACCTATATGCTGTTGTTGTTTTTTCGTAGGCTGGGGCATTTCAAAGTCAGGTGTAATAGATGTAGATTTTAGATTTAGATATCTTTATTTCATAAAATAAAATTACATGATAGGTAAATAAACTGCTAATTTACACGAATTTACATTATGATCGTCAAATAATGAATATAACATAAATATCGATAATGATATCTACACTTATATTATAAAGAGGAAAGATTTGATTGTTTGTTTGTATTGAATAGGCTCCAAAACTACTGGATCGATTTGATAAATTCCTTTACCATTAGAAGTATTTAGAAGCCGATTTTTATCCCTGATGAACATAGGCTACTTTTTACAGCGGGAAAATGCTTCATTCCTACGGGAAAACGGGTAATCCGTGCGAAGCCGGGCCGGGCAGCTATCTTAATAATCGTCGAAATAAAAACTAGAACATAAGCTAATCATAAAACTATTTAAATTCAATTAACCATGTCAAATATATTATATTTCATGTTTATAAAGTCGCACACAGAATACAATGGACGTTCTAATAAAAAGATTCTCGGCTGTCGTTTGAATATTTCGTCAGATGTTTCAGTTCGCAATTTGGCGCGTAGACGTTCGTAATACGTTGTGCCAACACCCTAGGATTTTTCAGTCATAGGCCGGATGTAATTTTTATTTTTATTTTATTGCAAAAGCATTAAAACATATTTTATTTACATAACGCTGTTTCGTTTATGTTTCTACATGAATTATTGGTCCTAAACGACCGAATGTATATACTACTTTAGCCCCGCTTGCTAAGCCTAATATGACACACTTTTTGAGTATGAGAAGTGAAAAAGCTATATAATGAAGTATCGAACCTGCTCACAAACTTTCACGAGAATCGATTGAGAAATGCGGCCTGGGGACCGATTTTTGACTTTCGAGCGCTCCACAGTGTTTTATAGGAGCTAAAAAAGTGACATCCACATTTTATTACAAATTACTGTAGTTTAGATCATTACAAATGCGAGACTAAAACTCCCGCGTTTCTAATATGTGTAGTTTTTGAGAAATAATTTTTTGAAAATCATGTTTCTGACGCTCGGAAATTACGAAAAATATTAACTATTTAAAAGTTATTGAACAGACTGTTCGTTTCGCCTAGGTGTTAGATAATCCCTTCAAAGACATACATTTAAGAGCAATTACCACCTCCCCAGATATATTTGTTACAAAGATATTCATCGTTTTATTGATTTGATTGAAAATCGGTCCCCTGTAGAGGAGAACAGCTGGACAGCCGGACATGCGAAAGAGAAATGCGACCTGTAGAGGAGAACAGCTGGACAGCCGGACATGCGAATGAGAAATGCGACCTGTAGAGGAGAACAGCTGGACAGCCGGACATGCGAATGAGAAATGCGACATGTAGAGGAGAACAGCTGGACAGCCGGACATGCGAATGAGAAATGCGACCTGTAGAGGAGAACAGCTGGACCACCGGACATGCGAATGAGAAATGCGACCTGTAGAGGAGAACAGCTGGACAGCCGGACATGCGAATGAGAAATGCGACCTGTAGAGGAGAACAGCTGGACAGCCGGACATGCGAATGAGAAATGCGACCTGTAGAGGAGAACAGCTGGACAGCCGGACATGCGAATGAGAAATGCGACCTGTAGAGGAGAACAGCTGGACAGCCGGACATGCGAATGAGAAATGCGACCTGTAGAGGACAACAGCTGGACAGCCGGACATGCGAATGAGAAATGCGACCTGTAGAGGAGAACAGCTGGACAGCTGGACAGGCGAATGAGAAATACGACATGTAGAGGAGAACAGCTGGACAGCCGGACAGGCGAATGAGAAATGCGACCTGTAGAGGAGAACAGCTGGACAGCCGGACATGCGAAAGAATTTGGGCCCAAGCTAAAAAAAATAAACTTGCTCACATCGCTCGCTCGTACAATAACAAATTTCTTCAGGAGATTTTTCCAGGAGTTTTCAAAACAACAACAATAATTTGAAAATGTGTGTTCGTCACAATCACTACAACAACAACAGATTTAGATTTTGGATGAAGGCCTTTTTATTTTAGTTAAATTCACAGTTACAATAGTTATGTATTTAGATATCTTGAAAATCACACCCCGAAGGTATACAATTGGGGTGGAAGTAGGTATAGGAGTACAAACGGACGAAATCACAGGTAAAGGATTGCGGTAAATCATTTGGTATAAATTCATGCAACGGTTCATTACAATTTGCTCTTTGTCACCTCTCACTGTATCATATGATCGTGTAGAATTTACTTTAGCTGCGATAACAAAGTCCTAAATAAATATGTTAGGCGACCGCACCATTTTACCTACTTGCAGCGAGAAAACAACACGTGTAGTTAATTATATTAATTAAATTCAGTTCATCAGGTAAGGTAATTTACGATGGAAACTAAAAACATATATGAGCTCGGAAGGCGAGTGATAGATATGTTCTACAGCAAAGGATTCTCTGACGTCAATATACAATTCGAAACCGGACCCACCAAAGGCGACGGGGTTATAGGAAAGATACTTCACGCCAAAATTTGTGCTGCCAAGGATGGAGTCCCACTGGAGTTAGACACGGTAATGAAGTGCGCCCCCATCGACGCAAACTTCCGGAAGACCAGGCCAGTGAGAAAATTGTTTCTCAGAGAAACTCTGTATTACACAAAAATCGCCCCAATATTCGAGAATCTACAGGATCAATTCGAATTATGCGTGCCACAGGAGATGAGGTGCTTCCTCCCGAAATGTTACGGGACCTGTGACGAGTTTAAACAAGAAATTGTCATCCTTGAAGATCTTACTAAAAAAGGGTACCGTGTGACGCCGCTCGAGACTTTAAATTATGACCACGCTGCCATCATCCTCCGAACCATAGCCAAGCTTCACGCTTTGTCTTTTATCTACGAAGAACGCTATCCGAAAAGATTCGGAGAAATGGCGGACCAGTGTATAGACATCTACCTAATACCAGATGAGTATTACGATGAGACATGTGCGATTCAACACGGAGAGAACACTATGAGACAATTTACAGATGCCATTGCAGATGTCTCATTAAGAAGACGGTTTGAGATCGCCGCAGGGAAAAATGCTTTGAAAAAAATCATTGAACTTACTAAAGTTGGAAATGTTAAAGCTATTCTACACGGCGACAACTGGCATGGCAATTACATGTTTAAGTATAAGGTAAATACAATGAATAAGCGAAAGGTAGGGTAAACTCGCATTATTTGGTGATACGCCTAATTCGGTGAATTCGCCCTTCGGTAGCGTGCTTCAAAACATGTACCTATTCACCGAATTAGGCGTATCACCAAATAATGCGAGTTAACCCTCCTTAAGGCGCCGTAGGTTCATGGTCTTCTCTCCCTCTCACTGAGCATAAGCGTGAACGAGATGGAAGTGCGTGCTCGGAAGCGCGGATATCATGTTTTTTAATTTAAATTTTTTGGCCGTTTAAATAAATAAAAATGTAAACACTGATTTCCCTCAAACATGATATTGCCGATTTTTAGAAGGAATTTTAATATTTATAGCTTTTGTGTATAATTTGTTTCGAATATTTTAAGTGTAGTTTTGTGTGTTTTAGACCTATGTTCGTGATTTTTTTCTATCGAGCGAAGTTTGCTTAATCATGTTTCGAAGCACTGATTTCCCTGCAGAAAAGCCTCAAGATTACTATTCGTATTTTTTTGAAACCATATTATTATAAATAGACGCATTATATTGTTTCAAAAACTCTGTTCGCTTAACTTCGCTGAACCTACGGCGCCTTAAGGGCCGTGCTTCCAATTCTAATTAAAGCAGTGTACGTACGTACGCATGATCCGACGTGCTTCCAACAAATTTAAGGTGAATTTGGTAGTACAAAAACTGCCGTGTGAACAGAATTACAGAAAATCCACACTTATCATTCATTCACTCATTCTGTCGGAGATGGCACGTCAGACTTGCATCTGATGAGAATTTGACTATTAATTTCAAAGCCTTGTTAAACCATTACAGTAGGTATGGTTAATAAAGTACTTAAAGCCATTCATGGAACTGCTAATGACTTAATTGCCAAAAAAATATTTAAAAAAACCACAATGTTCGGTGGTTTACAAAAGAAAGAAACCTATCTGAAAAAAATGTTGTTGGGCCTTATTCGGATTCCCGTCACCTAATAGGGCCCGTTATAAATTTATTAACCCTTTATGGAGTTCAAATGTCTGATATAAACGTTTTTTTTTTATTATTTATTTATTAATATATATGTTTAATGAATGTTTAAACATTATACTATCGTCTAGAATTGGTCGTAAAATACGCTGTTCAAATAAATCTATTCAATATTTTTTTGTACATGATATTACAAAATTATGAATTGAGTATGAAAATAAAAAATTGATATAAAACGAGAATAATTAGAAAAACACGCAAATTTAAGGTTATTTGTATCAGCCTGTATCATAATAATTATAAATCAGTTATGTCGTTATATCGTATTCAATCATATTTTTTTCGACGGAATTTAAGTTGTTAAGGTACATTCGGTGGGCTTTATTTCTTTCACTTTAATTCAATAAAGATTCGTTAAAATACACAAATTAATTTAAAATAACAGTATAAGCTATAATTAGATGTTAACCGATTAAACACCTAATTTCACACAAAACATTAACAACGCGTGCGTTATTTTTCTCAATTTGGAATGATAAGTAAGTATGTAAATGTTGGAAATTAATAAAATGTGCAATATTTTAACACAACACAGCTAACTGCATTTTTTTTCAAACTGGTAGCGCGATTGTGTAAAAACTGAAATGCACGTTTGTTTGTGACCGTATACACACGCGCTCTCGGAAGTAGTTTGGACAACCATAACTGCGACTTTTTAAAGTTGGGCGTTATTAGGAGCCGGGCCAAGCGAAATTTAACCATAATTACCGAAATTATTCCTTCCTATGTGGAAGGAATAATTTCGGTAATTATTTTTTGTAATGCAAATTAACTCGCAATTATTTTTTGTAATGCAAATTAACCCGCGTATAAAATACCAGACCAACTTGTTAATCTATACCTATTTTTCTATCCATCGCGTATAGCTTGACTCAAACATTAAGTTGCTTACGCTAACTCTCTAAAATCAATATTCCGAAATCTCTATTCAAAATCGTATACATCTTTTAAAACATGATTGTAATACTAGTATTCTCTGTTTCAGAACAGCAAACCAACAGAAGCAATACCAATAGACTTCCAGTGGTCCAAATACGGCTCGATCGCCCAAGATGTCATGTATCTGTTCACCTTCTCAGTTTCTGGAGACCTGAGAAGACATCAGTTCCACGACCTCGTGGACGAATACTACGCTGCGTTCAAAGGGTTTCTTACGCTGTGCGGTTACGATGCTAACAAGTTTTGTACCTACGAGCAGCTTAAGGAGGAACTGAAAATTCAGGCGTTGATGAGTTTGGTCGTATTCATGTTCACTACACCGTTTTTAAAATATCCGGAGTTGACTCTCCCTGAATTGCTTGCATCGCCTGTAGCGTACGCTGTCACAGAAGACTACAAACACTCTGTGAACGACGTGGTAACTGATTGGGCCAAATTAGGATTCATTTAACAAATTTTTTGTTGTTAATTTATTATCATAATTAATTGCATTACAATTGTAATCACTAATAACATTTATATAAAAAATATATAGACTGTATTTTCGACAAAAACCCCTTTGATTACATTTTGATTAATTATTTCTCATAATTATGTGCATTAAAATTATAAGTCCATTTATATAGAAATTATGACTGTTTTGTACAATAAATGTTTGGAATGTTTTTTCGACAAAAACCCCTTTAAATACATTTTGATAATAATACTAATCCTGGCCCTTAGTTAACTTGCAGTGACGTGGCTTCCATAGAACGTGATTCCACCATTCAGAAAGCAATATCTTCACAAACAATAAAGCAGGCGTAGTGTCCCAAACAGCCAAAACAAGCCTCCAAATAACTTAAACACGTTATATTCGTTAGATTCAAGAGCCACATCATTCAGGTGGAGCGTGCACAGAGAGCTGTTTTGAAGGTGATGCTGAGGAAACCGTTTCGTTATCCCACGGATACACTTTACCGCGAATGTGGGTTTTTGAGAGTGCGCCAGCTTTATATCATGAAAGCGGTTTCGCGGACTCACAGCTCTGTACTCAATTCTCAACTTTATGCGGAAATAGTAAGCAAACGCATATATAAAGCGCCCTTGCCACCGCTCAAATCAGCTTTGGCTCGTAAATCTCCAGCTTTTTCGCATCCCTACGTATACAATAACATCTGCAATTACCAGAACATTAAAAGGCTTTCCACTCTTCAAGCTGGACGTATGGTAAAGAAATGGTTACTAACATTGTCATATGCTGAAACCGAGAGCCTGGTCAGAATACCGCATACTAACTGAACCCTTTGATGCTGATGTGGAATTTCACACACATACACCCATACATACATACATACACACACACACACATACACATATACGCACACACACACACACACACACACACATTCTGCATGTCAACAGAACTTAGTTTCTAATTTATAACTACCTACCTTACCTTAACACTATTGTAAAACTCGTTTATTCGCACCCGCAGACTGCCAAGATACAGGCTCAGCCTAGTTTGGAGTCTGATGGATATACCCTATATCATGTATTAACAAGTGTTTTGTTAAATAAATCATTTATTATTATTATTTATACTCTTTATTTTAATTTCGTCTTAGACTAGGTTTTTACAATAATTATATCTAAAAAGTAAAATATAAAACTATACATACAAAACATAAAATCATTATAAAAACCTAACCTAGGGTGCAGCCGGTAGCGAGGCGTGGCCTAAGCTACCGGCGGTCAGGGCGACAGAGACAGGAACCTCCTGACTATACGCGCAGTATCCAGGAGTACCGCCTTCTGTATCTGACCCTTGATCCAGCCGCCTAGCGAGAGTCTCTTGAGGTGATGGTCGAGACTTTTCGCAATTAAACCGTTCGCCGAAACGACTATCGGGACGATGATCGTCGAATCAACATCCCACATGGCGGTTACCTCGTGAGCCAGGTCTAGGTACTTGCTGGCTTTGTCCTTCTCGGCCTTCAAGAGGTTCTCGTCATGGGGGATGGTGATGTCGACGAGCACTGCCTGGCGTTTCGATCGATCTGTCAGCACGATATCAGGCCTATTGGCTAGAATAGTCCTGTCCGTGATCACAGATCGATCCCAATAGAGCGTGGCACGACCATTTTCGAGAACTGGTGCAGGTGTGTACTTATAGTAAGGCACTTCGGAGGCCACAAGACCGTATAGTAGAGCAAGTTGCTGGTGAATAATTCTGGCTACAAGGTTATGTCTGTGCAAGTACTCGCCGTTAGCAAGATGACCACAACCGGAGATAATATGCCTGAGTGACTCCCCGGGACGGCGGCATGCCCGACAAATGTCGACCGTACCGTCCTTCAGGATATACCTCCGGTAATTGTTCGTCATGATAACTTCGTCCGCAATTGCACAGACAAAACCTTCGGTTTCCCCGAAGAGATCCCCGAAACGTAGCCAGTTCACCGACGCGAGCAGATCTACATCGGGCCCTGTGAGGGCCTTGTAGAACCGCCCGTGTAGCTCCTTGCTCCTCCATACCGCCCTGCGGTCCTCGGCGCTCATTACTTTAAGCCTGCGCCAGTTCTCGTTTGCCAAGGAGAGCGGGGTGAAGTTTCCGTCTACTGCTACTACGTCGCGATGCATCCCACACTCGTTGTTTAGGAAATAATCCCTGAGGCTGCACACCTCGCGGTTGTGGAGATCTTTGGCATTTAAAAAGCCTCGACCTCCATACTTCCGCGAGATGTATTATTATTATTATTATTATTATTATTTAGGGGCAAGTTGGAACTATAATGAATCCGAAACTCCCTAGGCTCGGGCTTGTCGCGCCGACTGCCACAACTTGGCCCATTTTGTCACGAACTTTACAAAATTAGACACAAAAGAAACCGCTTAACGTCCTTTCTTAAGTTAGAGTAATGTGTACAGTGGACTTCAGAAGTATATACACTTTTCGCCTTAAGTTAAGAGGAAAGATGAGTGGTCATTTTTCCATACAAACGTTCTCGACTGTTTCCTCCGAGGTTTTTGACCAAAGTTTAATGATTATTTTTTTAATACAATATTATCTATATTTATGTCGGTATGTTTCCTCCCCTACACCATAAGTGGGGATATTTTTTTTCTCGTTAACCCATCGTGTGGGTAATATCCTTAATTGGATAGCTTGTTAAAAAATATTAAGGGTTTATTAAAACCATTTTTCAACTCAGTGATTCGTTTGCGAGATATCGGGCTTTAAAGCCCTAATTTATATTCGAGTCATGTGTATATGGAATATGAAATATAATGTCATGATTTTACGATTAGGCTGTTTCCGTCAATCGACGTCTTCTTCCAAACTCTCTTCGCAAAAGTAATCAAGCGATGAAAAGCTTATAAAAATTCTTTCCACAAGAGTTGATAGATAACTTTTTTATAATCTCGACAAGGAATAACGAACTTTGATTGTATAGAGTTTTACATAATTTAATGAAGAAGTTCAATATCTTACTTTGTATCTTTTAAGGAAGTGAAGACTTAAGATAGCACCTTGGAGACTTTATCATCTAAGTTTATCGGAACCTAATCAATCTACGTTTTTCTTTTAAATTGAGTGGATCCTGTCGAAAATTGTAGAAATAACCTACAATTGATAAGCCCGTGCACATTACAGTGCTAGTATATACTTACTAGCTACACTTTTAGGATGCTACCAGGATAACCATAAATTGATTGAGGAACACGACTTTATTGTTAGAGCGTACGGATGCTCAGATATTTTGAACCTATAGGAACGTAGGTACATACATATATTTATATGAACTCGACTGTACACTTGATTACAGATTACAGCTTAGGTTTCTTGGCGGATGATCAGTAGAATTATGCAGAATACTTACATACAACACGATTTGACGACCTCTGTAGCCTAGTTGGTAGTGACCCTGCCTACGAAGCCGGAGGTCCCGGGTTCGAATCCCGGTAAGGGCATTTATTTGTGTGATGAGCATGGATATTTGTTCCTGAGTCATGGATGTTTTCTATGTATTTAAGTATTTATTTATCTATATAAGTATGTATATCGTCGTCTAGTACCCATACAAGCTTTGCTTAGTTTGGGACTAGGTTGATTTGTGTATAAGATTGTCCCCAAATATTTATTTATTTATACAATTCAGGTGTTATTTGACCAATCACCGCAACTGCTTCTATAAACAATTATGTGGCCTATAAATCAACGCAGACATAGATAAGTAAAGTTGTGATTAGAGCATAATATACAGGCATAAACTATTCATAATGTGTATAACTATTTGCAAAATGGAAGTTTTGGACGATGATGACGGATGGTCATAGCTTGCTCTTTCTCGACAACCATTTTATCCATCATCTTCTATTATTTATTTGCTAGAGAGACGAGTGATAGATAGGTACCTATTCACACAATGCCACCGCATCCGCAGTGCCCGCAAGACGTGATGCCCTAAGCAATTGCTTAGTTTGCTTATGGGCATCACGTCTTGCGGGCACCAGAAAAATCACTTTAAGCACTAGACTACTAGTTTACTATTGGAAAGGGGGGCCCACAGGCGGGGATTGCTTAGGGCATCAAGTAGTATTAATCAGGTACTGCGCATCCGGCTGCGGTGTGTTGAGCGACGGTTCGCGACGTTGTATGCCAGTACTTCATTTTGTATATAAAAAATACGGTACCCATACTGCACCGCACCTCCATTCGGCGAAATTTGTATGCCGCAGCGGGAAACGCCGGCAGTGTGATGACCACCATACTCTTTCTGCAGCTAATAAATACACTACGTACGTAAAACTTCACAAAAGCTTTATTGCACATGAGTAACAAAGGAATCAAGGAACAGTGATGGTACCAGCGACGGGGACCTTGGGACTGCGGGCGCAGTCGACAGGGTTCTCTCGGCTGCCGGAGCAGGAATCAGGGCACTTCGCCGCTATGGCAGTTGTAGCAGGGACCTACAGGACAACAGCAGCAGCCCCCCACACATGGGGCGCAGCCCCTGCGGCACACCCGGTCGCAGCCCCCGGGGCAACGGGCGAATGTCCCAATATTAAAATCGCGGTAACAACCGTACTGAGGCATCTTGAGACGATTTAATAGTTTATATCAAAATTTATATTTATAGAAATTTTCGGTTTTGATGTTTTTTTTGGATTTTACGAAGAATTTTGTCAAGTGATTGTTGTCAAAGTGACAGTGCCAAAGATAATATAACCATACGTACTTTACTCTTTGATATAACCACTACGAGAACCAGCCAAGGTAATTATTTGCAAATGAGGAAAACGTTTTATCAGTAAGTATTTATGCAAAACTATCTTGGTAGTAATATAGGTACTAGCCAATGCTACCTTAATCACGTACCTACTTAGATAAAAAAAATATTGTAACAAAACATTAGGCACGTTGTATTTTTTTTTGTATTAGTAGTTAAACGTACTTTCGCACAGAAATTAAGCATAAAGGTTTAGTAAAGTGAGTACCTATATATATATATAGGTACTCACTTTACTCTTTGCTTCAGCGTGATCTTCTGTCACGTAGCTTCGGCGAATTGTATTCATTTGTTTTCCAGATGTTAAAAACATAGTAAGACGCAAAAATCCCAAAAAAATATACAAAATTAATAATTTTATTTAAATAATAAGGTGAGTAAGCAATGTAAATTGATACATAATCAGCAATTCACGTAAATTTACAAAATTGGAGTTTTCTTGAATAACTTTGACCCGTATCCGATAAAGGCAAATTTACAGTTTTTGTTTCAAATTTTAGCCAAAACCTAGACACAAGATGCCAGTCCGTAACTGCTGTCTCGGTTGCCAAGGCAACATGTGCAGCCCATGCGGAGGTTGCTCCCGACGCATCGAGGGCGGCGTGGGCCCCAGCTGTATTCACTCCTACGGAGCCAACTGCTGCTCGCCGTGTGGCGACCGCGGCGTCATACACGGGTAAAGTCATGACTTCATGAGCCTTAAAACATGCCAGTCCGGAACTGTCGTCTCGTTTGCCATGGCTACATGTGCAGGGCGGCGTGGGCCCCTGCTGTATTCACTCCTACGAAGCCAACTGCTGCTCGCCGTGTGGTAACCGCGGCGTCATACACGGGTAAAGTCATGACTTCATGAGCCTTAAAACATGCCAGTCCGGAACTGTCGTCTCGTTTGCCATGGCTACATGTGCAGGGCGGCGTGGGCCCCTGCTGTATTCACTCCTACGAAGCCAACTGCTGCTCGCCGTGTGGTGACCGCGGCGTCATACACGGGTAAAGTCATGAGCCTTAAAACATGCCAGTCCGGAACTGTCGTCTCGTTTGCCATGGCTACATGTGCAGGGCGGAGTAGGCCCCTGCTGTATTCACTCCTACGGAGTTAACTGCTGCTCGCCGTGTGGCGACCGCGGCGTCATACACGGGTAAAGTCATGAGCCTTAAAACATGCCAGTCCGGAACTGTCGTCTCGTTTGCCATGGCTACATGTGCAGGGCGGCGTGGGCCCCTGCTGTATTCACTCCTACGAAGCCAACTGCTGCTCGCCGTGTGGTGACCGCGGCGTCATACATGGGTAAAGTCATGAGCCTTAAAACATGCCAGTCCGGAACTGTCGTCTCGTTTGCCATGGCTACATGTGCAGGGCGGAGTAGGCCCCTGCTGTATTCACTCCTACGGAGTTAACTGCTGCTCGCCGTGTGGCGACCGCGGCGTCATACACGGGTAAAGTCATGAGCCTTAAAACATGCCAGTCCGGAACTGTCGTCTCGTTTGACATGGCTACCTGTACAGGGCTTCGTGGGCCCCTGCTGTATTCACTCCTACGAAGCCAACTGCTGCTCGCCGTGTGGTGACTGCGGTGTCATACACGGGTAAAGTGACGAGGCCATAAGATGACACCGGAACTGCTGTCTCGGTTGCCAAGGCAACATCTGCAGTCCATGCGGAGTTTGCTCCCGACACATCCAGGGCGGCGTGGGCCCCTGCTGTATACACTCCTGCGGGGCCAACTGCTGCTCGTCGTGTTGCAACTGCGGCGTGATACACGGGTAATGTGACGAGGCCATACAAGATGGCAGCGCGGAACTGTGGACTCAGTGGCCATGGCAACATGTGCAGCCCCCTGCGGACGCATCGAAAACGGCGTGAGTCCCTGCTGCCACCACGGAAACATACGCAACAAACAGTAGTTAGTGTTATTGTAGATGCGAGATACTTCCCGAGTTTGGCTACTCCTACATATGGGGTAAGTTTACATGTCTTAGCATATAGGGCTTAGTCCTCGTAGTCAGCTAGTCTAGCTGCCCGCGCGGGCTCTCCCGCCTACTACAAAAATCCCTGGTGGAGCTGCGGGATAAAATATATCCTATGTCGATCCCGAAGGTCCATAGGTAAATGCTGCTGAAGGAATGCTGGTCAAAGAATTTTAGAAATACGGACGAAGTGAACAATGGACTTAGAATCTCAGACTTTCTCTCTTTAGTATATTAGTAAAAATTGTCATGAAGATATCTGCTTTGTCGTCTTAGATCTCGAGGCGGCTGCGCAGGATCTTACTTCAGCTGCGGACACGGCTGCATCGGAGGATGCACCAGCGGTCTCTGCGCCAGCTGCTGCGGGCCTCGCTGCGGATAAACGGTCCATATCCCTTCAGGCATAAGGTCACTTTTAGTCAATATCAGCCATTGGGTTTGAGCTGTTTTATCTGCGAAACGTGTGTGTAAAATTGTGTTGATCTGAGACTTGGTAGTTGAGTGATATCAATTTATTTTCCAGATTATTTTGGTAAATTCATTTGCTATGTTCGATCATTTTATTTTGATCTGTGTAAATAAACTCTACTTACAGAGGAATGTTGACTTCACTAGTTTTCTCCCCTAATTAATAGGCAAACCAATTTCAGATTAAATAGAAATTGGCATCAATTAATTAGTGACAAAGACAAATATAGCAGCGCAATAACCACAGGCAAAGAACCCGGGGCAGCGGTCAGCGCCGGTTTTATGAAATATCTAGTGGCTGTTTGCGGTTTGACGTAGGTCGGACCTTTGATTTGAAAACTTTTGGGCCTAGGACGATTGACGGTAATCGCAGTGCGCAAGTTGGTCATAATTGTCATAAAATAATATTACTGTGGTCACTCAACCGATACTTGAGTCATTCCATGAACGAGAGGTATTTATTTATTTATACGTTTTAAGTGTTATACATTTAAAATGTGTATCTTTGTATTTAGTTAATCTGTGTGTGTCTCTATATTTTTTTTAGGAAGTCGTGTCCTAGATAGTTCTTAGCTAATCAGTTCGTCGTAGTATCGAGGATATTTTTTGAAGTTAAAACTTCTTTAGCCGCGCTGAGCACTTTTTGGGATGGGGAAAAATTGTTAAATACGCGACAGAGTTTTGTGACGTCAGATGTGAAGGAGGTCACTTTTTGCTGCTAGCCGATTCGACTTCATTCAAAACTGAACGCTATTCGTAAGAGTATATAGCCGTTAAACACTTTTTGCAATAGCATATTCTGCAAATAAATTTGTAATAATACCAACGCGTCCTTCACCGTTTTGCTATTGAGAAAATTCGAATAGTTCGAATTTGGGCGTTATTCCTAAAGAGATAAAGCTTAGAAAAATATTTACCAACGGCAAAAACAAATTGATATTTTGGTCGCCACCGTGCACCGCCATCTGCCGTTCTTGCAAATTCGAATAGTTCGAATTTAGACGTTATTCCTAAAGAGATAAAGCTTTGAAAAATATTTGGCAATGGCAAAAACAAATTGGTTTTGTATTTGCCGCCGCCCGTCGGCACGCCGGACCCCGGCACCCTTGCGCCGCGGCGGCGCGTTGGGCCCGTCGCACCCAACGCGCCCGCGGGCGTCAAATTCATTTTTAGGGTGACACCGTAAGATGTCACGTGACCTGATCGAAAAACTGTTACAATGTTATTGAGTTTTCACTTCTGCCGGCACTCCCGGAGTGCAACCCGGTCTTTTTTTTTCCTCGTGGTGTTGTGTCAGATAGGTTTCGACGAGTCTCGTCTCGTGGAGGTTTCCACATCACGGAGGGTGGTGATAAAATTGACATGTTTTATTGTCGATTATAATATATTCCTGTAAATTGTATTCTTGTTTGCAAATTAAAAACAAATGTGACACTAGGATATTGTCTTCATCTGACCTACCCATAATGTTATGCCATGCTCCCTGGCAACCCCAGTCTCTGCTTTGGTATTTGAAAAAATACCCAAATTGTACTGAATTAGTACTGTCAACATCATATCGTTCATATCAGCTAAAGTAGGTACCCAAATATATCGTAACATTCGTAACACAGAACCTCCTCAGGGAATAAAGTGTTGAGCGATATATTTGGCAACTTTGGTTGCTGCTAACTATATGATGCTGACTGTACTAACTTGAAAAATTGTACCTCAATAGTATCGAAAATGAAAATCGGCCCACTTACGAGTAGACGGTAACATCGGCTGAAGGTGCGCGGGCTGAAGCTGAATCGATTGAGCAACAGGTCCGCCGGGCCCGACAACCGGCCTGTACCTGTACCGCGCCTACCATGCACAGTCGACTTCTCCGAAATATCTACACAGCCTTTCAAAAATATCTACACATGCGTCAGTAACAAAAAAAGACTGTAGATTCCGAACGCCATTTTACGAAATATTTGACGTAGATGATTTAACCCTTCGGATGCTTTAACGCTGACATTGCTGAAGGATAATACAATTTGCGCTTCTGTCATAGAGTCAATTTTCAATAGCACTGATCAGTGCTAAGACATACGAAGGGTTAATCCTACTAATACCTATTATAAATGCGAAAGTTTAGATGTTTGTTACTCAAACACGCTTAAACGGCTCAACCCATTTGGATGAAATTTTGCTCGAAGATAGTCTGGATTAAAATATAAGATAGTATTTATCCCGGGTCCACCCAGACGTAGTCGCGGGCGGAAGCTAGTGGAATATACCTAAATAGGTTAGGTTAGTATTATATCATAAAAAATCTAAATTCCTTCAGCGTAACATTGGTTTTTAGAATTATAAAAAGTACTAGCTTCTGCGCGCGACTTGGTACGCGTATAAATTATGGTTAACATGATATCGTTGTGTATAACCATACGCATACTACTCACAAATTCGAAAAAAAAAGATTTCATTTCCAGAGATTGTGCGTGTAACAGTTCATATTCTCTTCGAATCTAAATAAACACCTTCATAAACTTGGTCGCCAATAATATTATATAGATGCTCAAATTACCCTTTTAGAGAGCGCTCCCTATGCGAGCTCCAGGTCCGAAGGCCCGAGGGACACTCACTATCCCCAGGAATCTTGCAAGCGAGACCTGAGGCCAAAGTCCCGAAAGCCAAGCTTTTCATTGGAATTAAAGGCCTAAAGCAAAGCTCGAGGGCCTAAGGCCCGAGGCCGAGCCCCCACGGATACTCGTTATCTCCGAGTAACTTGCAAGCGAAACCTGAGGGCTGAAGCCCTGAAGGTAAAGCAAAACCGAAGGCAGAGCTTTTCGTGGGAATGAAAGGGCCTAAGCATGCTTTTAGAGAACGGTCGCTGTGCGACCTCGGGGGCTGAAGGTGGGTGGGTGAGCCACCACGGATAATTACTATTCCGATGTGTCTGGCAAGCGAAACCGGAGACCACAGCCCCGAAGGTGAGCGGCCAGCAAGCGAGGCCGAAGGCCGAGCTTTTCGTAACAATGAAAGGTCCAAATCAAGCCTTAAGAAAGCACTCCCAATGCGAGCCTGAGGACCGACGGCTTACTTAACATCCCCAGGCCATCCATCCAGCCAGCCAGCATCTAGACATAGCAAGCGAAATCCCAGGCCAAAGTTCCGAAGGTGAGCGGCGGTGCAAGCAAGGCCGAAGGCCGAGCTTTTCGTTGGAATGAAAGGCCTAAAATATCTCTGTAGGGAGCGCACTTGCGCTTATGCCCCTTCCTTCTATCAGAATTATTTCTGAGTCGCAGGAGTTTTTTTACATCAAAAAATACCTATTTACTCAATTCTCCGCGGAATGCCGTTTCGTCCAAATTGTATACCCACATCCTTTGACGTTGGTGAACTGTGATAATTCGAGATAAGTATTCAACTCAACCTAACAAACAACTTTAGATGACCTCTGATTTCATAGCAAATATAGTAAGGCAGAGATCAAAGTTGCTGGTTTATCAATATCAACAATGACGTCGTCAGCGACTGAAGTTCCACATAGGCTCCAATGTCTAACAGTTACATCTGTTGAGGTATCACCCAGTTTTGGTTAATATAATAAGTCTTTAGCCGCCTAGCATTATTTTACATCCCGTGTTTTTTCACGTTTTATCTATATTTTGCTAAAAGTTTGAATCTTTTTACTTTCCAGTGAAGTTTTGCTTACTAATTTTCAAGTCTTTAAGATTCAAGAAGTACCGATACAAAGTTCAACCCCATGTTTTAATCCCTTTGCACCCTTATCTCTATTTTTTCTCGACAGATTAGTAAAGTTTGCATCAAAATCTGTTCAGTCATTTTCACGTGATGCGTGGTCGAATAGACAGACAAACAGATAAACAGAAAAACTGACAAAAATTCTAAATACTGTTGGAGTGTGTTCTGTTATCGATTCTAAGTATCCCCAGCCAACATTTTTTCGAATATCTTCCATGTACTGACTTTCGACCCTCTTCAGCTTTATTATATGTATACATAGGTACAGCCGGTACAGGTCGATTCACAGGAGCTGGTGCGTAATGTCTATGAAATTAATGACATTTTCATATATTTTCCACGCCAGCTCTCGTGAATCGACCTGTACTTTTGGTCAATTGACTCTTCGGAGTGATGTAATTTACCCTGTATAACCTAAATGAAATTAATTTCTAATTTTACTTAATAGCCTGGATCTGTTAGAAACTTCAAGTAAAAGATGTATTGGCCCCATCACCTTGGGGTATTCGGCACACTGAACTGATTGACTTTTTATTAAAAAGACTAAACATATATGTTGCTGGGTCATAGTTGTTTAGGTAAAAAAAACAACCATGACTTGGGAACAAATATTCGTGCTCAACACACAAAAAAATGCACTTACCAGGATTCGGACCTTGGTCCTCCAGCTTCGTAGGCAGGGTCACTACCAATTAAGCTAAAGTGGTCGTCAAATTATGTAAAATGTATCAATGTAAAATTTATAATACAATGCAACTCAAAGAAAAATGCAATCCAATGTGATCTCACCCATTTGATAGGACACTGGTTTTCCTTATACCTATTATATCCCATTTTTGTATACAGTAGGGTACCTAATGATAAATGGTGTTAATCAATAATCACATACACTGTCCATTTACATGAATGTTGTTAATAATAATAAATTAAATGGAGGAAGCCCGAGAAACTTGAGTCACGCTCTTCAGTTTGAAATTGTCACACATAGCTGCCAAAAATAGCCTTTACCGTAAAACGTGCCTACTTTGCTCCCCACTAGGTAAATGTGCTCCAATTTTGTATTTAGTTTCATGCCCTTATAAGTCGATGTCTATGGTTAATACAGCAAAATTTCCGAACGCATTTGTTACACTGGGCAATTAAGTGGCAACACTGAATGTCAAAGTTTTGTTCCGCCATTTTCTCTTTCTGTCAGACGTCGCACAGTGCCGCTACGAGAATTTGTTAAAAAAATATTATGAGAAAAAGCTACTTCCATCTCAGCAAGTTGTCATCGATTCGCGGTAAGTATGTTTTGATGTATTCTTGTATATAATAGGCTACTCATTGTTTGCAGTATTTCTAGTAGTTTCAAATTCTTTCGAGGCTTAGCCTCATAATCTTTTTCAAGTACCTACTTTGCACCACGTGTTGGGGTAACTTTGATCCTGGACCAATAGTTACCTCATGAAGTTAATTATGTTTATAAATAGTATTTTTGTTTATAGGAAATCATGCCACGGGCTTATAAAGGAGCGATGGGAGCTCTATGATTGGAAAGAATTACTAGGATGCATGCAAAAAAAATGGACGACGAGAGATTTATTATATTCCGGAACTGAGCCAGTTTTGGGGATAGGTATATTAGGTATATGATATCTAGGTACCCAATTTTATAAAAAAGACGATTGATCTCTTTTTTGAGAAGGTTTTTTTGTGTTTTTGATTAATAATTAATAAAAATGATACCTACCATTGAGACTGGTCATTAAAAATATGTTGATTTTTTTATATCCTAGTTCTGTGTTTTACAAGACTGTTTTTGGTTCTTGTTGATTATTGTCTAAGTCAAACAATACTAAGACTGAACAATTTCGTAATTATAATAAACAGGGCTCGGATGTTTCATCGCACGATAAGACGAAAGAAAACTATGGAGTCGATATCAACATTAAAACTTTACTCATATTCATACTCATTCTCATTCATTTAATTAATACCAAAAGTTTATTATATTGTAAATACAAATGTTAACCGCCACACCATGTTTATTAAATTATAAGCTAAATAATAAAATGTTCACGTAATAATTAAGTTAATTAATATATGCACTAATTGCAAACTTAAATACATGACACGTCTAAAGCCGTCAATGATTGAAACATGAGGCAATTAAATAAAGCGGCCAGTACCCACCGTTAAGTCTATCGCAACAATATGGTCTGGATAACTAGGTATGCAACTAAGTTGACATTTTGACAGCATGATAAATATATAATAATTATGGGACTAGGAAAATGAGTGAGTATGAATATGAGTAAAGTTGTAATGTTAATATCGACTCCATAGTTTTCTTTCGTCTTACCGTGCGATGTAAAATCCGAGCCCTGATAATAAAAATAAAACACTTCAACTAAATGTGCATTTTTTTTGTAACTAATATACTCGTATATTCTTTAGTTTTTTTGTTTTTCTTCAAATTTACTCAAACATGGGCAGGTATGATTATAAATTGTGTATTGTTTGATTGACGACAGTGTAAAACTGCGCCAAACACTTTAAAGTATTAATTTTGAGACAAGTTAAATTCAGAGGCAAAGTTTCCCCAAACACTGGATAACATTGCTCCTAAATTAATGTTTATATATATATATGAAACGTGACTGCGGCGTTATATGAGCATTGTAGTACGATAGTAGGGATGATCTACTTTTAAATGATGTACATAACGACATATCAAGCAATAATAATTTTCAGAAAAAAACGAAATTACCGTAATTTGGAGCAAATTTTGGTGCAAAGTAGGCACGTTTTACGGTATCGCTCTTGTGGCCATGAAAATAAGGAAAAGGTGTTTCAGTTTTTACCGCAGCTTTTGTGGGTACCCTGAATTACCGTCTATAAATTAATACATGAGTACTGTTTGCTGTACTAGAGGAAGCTAACGGGATGTATCTTTTTCGTGAAGTTTCTAAGAGATTCAGGCTATTAGTAAATTCAAAAATTAATTTCATCTAGGGTATACGGGTACTACATAACTTCGAAGATAAGAGTCAATGACCAACAGCATATTAGTTTCTGGATTTCATAAATCTGAAAACCATGTTCCACTGAAGGAATTTTTGATTTTTCATGACATTATCATATCAGCCGAAAGACGTCCACTGCTGGACATAGGCCTCCCCCAAAGAGTGCCACAATGACCGGTCCTGCGCCACCCGCATCCAGCGGACTCCCGCGACCTTTACCAGGTCAGGATCAGTCCACCACGCCTACCAACGCTGCGCCTCCCGATACGTGGTCGCCACTCAAGAACGTTTCCGCCCCAATGGCCATCGGTTCTACGTGCAATGTGCCCCGCCCACTGCCACTTAAGTTTAGCGATTCGGAGGGCTATATCGGTTACCTTGGGTTTTGCTGCGATAGCCTCATTCCTGACGCGATCATGATATAATACCTACTGACCTAACCTGACCTATTTATATTCCATTAAATAATCTGCGTCAAAAACGTTCAAAATGTTGAAATTTCGGAGTAATGACGTTTTGGACATTCGACTCTTCGGATTTTTTCTGAGTTCCCAGGTTATACTATATATTGCACTAAGCAGAAAAAAACGGTATAGGTACCTACTCTTGGCTCGTCTCAGTCGTTTTTTGTCAAGTTCTTAAATTCGTCCCTTTCTGCTTTCGTCACCCATTCTTCATTCGTCACTTTCGATATTTGGCTATTTCTTATTCCGGCTTATTTCGGTATTCGTCAACATCATCGTCTTTGGGTATGGTCGAGGTTAGTTTATGTTGTTTTTAGACTCACTCAGCCAAGAGTATACCGATTTTATCAAATAAAGAACTAAGTATCCTTCCCTCGTCTAAATTAGTCGCGTATAGTCAATTGATTGCGCAGAAAAAGTTCCACAAGGGAGTCTCACACGCTCCCAAGTAGGGATTACTTGCCAATCTTGCACGGATGAATTTAGATTAACTGGGACCCAGAACGAATCTCCTTAAAGGTAATGGCTGGATACGTGTTGTTTTGTTTCGGGTTACCTACTTATTCTGATTTTAATGCTGGCTTTTTACCATGAGTCTTATACCTAAAGAAGTTGTTTGGTATCCCGCAAGTAGTTTCGTGTATCCTGACTATTGGACTTGTGGCCGAGTTAGGACAGTGACTGGTGGACCAATTGTAAAATGTGGACAATAAGTAGCTAGGTGGCCTAGGCGAGAAATTAGAAATGGACGGGTCGGGATAGTCGATGATTCAGTAATGCAGATTGCAGACAAAGTAGGCGGAAAACATGAATGGGGACGAATTAATCGTGGGCCGAAATTCCCGAGAGCGTGATGTCATGTTAGTCACTTCTAATGAATCACAAAATAACGCTGTTTATTATATTTTATTGTGATACCTACTTGCATTAGGCATAATAAAATCAGGAGAGGAAAAATGATAGGACATTATGCGACACAATGACTGGATGAAAAAGATAAGATATAAGGAAAAAGGAAAATAGAGAAATTAAAAAACCGGTCAAGTGCGAGTCAGACTCGCGCACCGAGGGTTCCGTACAAACATTCACAGAACATACCCTGTATTTACCCGCCTATTAATTTTAGAAAAATCTTAACAACGCATAGCAGAAGTTGCCGTCATGAGTACCTACCAGCGTCATTCACGGTGCATTTTGATACTAACTTGCAGGACGAAAGAACTCGGTATATGTAGGTATGTTGGTTTTTCCGCGGTATTTCTTTATACCGATAGGACAGACGCACGAAGTCGCACCATAAGGGTTCCTTTTTTACCTTTTTGGTACGGAACCCTAAAAAAGACGGAATGTAGGTAGAATAAGTTGGAAATTACTCCAACGGTAAGACCCTAGCTGTTTAATAAGAAGAAGAAGACATCAGGAAAGACTGTCTGACGGGAGATATCAGACCAGTTTTTTCTTGCAGTAAAATATTGCATTGCTATCTAACTCAAGGGTACCTACAAGAATGACGATTGAACTTCGGGAAGTTGACCAACAAACACAACAACATACCTACTACCTACAAACCTACTTGGGTAAGTAGGTAGGTACCTATTACACTGCAAGATAAATAAAATCTTGTAAAAAAATGCAAAATCGGTGTTATTTCGGTTAAGTATACGGACTTTCAACCTCAATGGTGACAGCATGGGTATTCATACCTAAGTAAGTATTAGTTATAGATCCCTATGACTCACAAAATAACCCTAAAAAAGTCGCCGATGAACAAAACCGGATGGAGTACCTACTTAGATGGTTTGGAAATTCCATGAATTGAAATCAATTACATTTTAGGGTATAAAATACCTAGTGTTCGGTTAGAGGATACGTTCATTGCGCTTGTGCGGAGTTACCTAGAGGATGCTGAGACACGTACTGCGAGTAAAGGAGAAGCGGAAAAAACTCCGAGAACTATTAATTGAAACACGCAAAAACGGAAAGCACACCGTTATACGAAACAACAAACTATACATAAATAGAGTAGAGCACCACGAGCACCATGAAAACACAAAAACCGAAACACAAGCACAAACACCCGCTCAAGATACTTCTTCTGCCCCCACTACCCAAGCTGCCGAGCTACCCGACCAAGCACCGAAAAAGAGTTAGCCGATATTCCCCGAGACCAAAATAAACAAGGACAACCGGGCTGCTTTCGCGACTTTCGAAACTAAAGAAAAGAAAGACATATCTTCTTTAAATGCCCTCTTTCAAAATATGAGAAGTATTAAAAACAAACACCATCTTCTAACATCCCTGACGGAAGAAGAAACAGAGCTACATATACTATGTTTGTCCGAAACATGGATTACCCAATCCAAACTTGACCTTTTACGACTGGAGGGATACTCTCTGGTGTCATCCTACTGCAGGTCGACCTGCGAAGGAGGAGGAGTGTGCATAATGGTAAAAAGAGAAGAAGCTGAATATGTAGAGTGCCAAGATATAAACAGTAGGTATGTCCATAGAATCTTTATTCGAAATATGCGCAATAGATCTTCCGAAACAAAACCTAACCTTTATAAACCTATACTGGCCAAATAGCAAGAGAATGCCAGAAACTTTTTTCAACGCGCTCCGTATATTATTGCAATAGCTAGCTATCTTCTCAAAAATTATCGAATCTGCTATGACTACTAGGCTTTATTCTTTCTGCGAAAAATTCAATATATTTAGTGACTGCCAAAATGGCTTTAGGAAGCATAGGTCTACTTCTCTGGCTGTTTTTAAATATATTCACAATGTTAAATATTATAAGTGACAAAGCCTATGATATCGGAGTCCTGCTCGACATGAGTAAAGCTTATGTTAGAGTTTTGCACGATATCCTTTTACAAAAACTATACGGTATTGGCGTGAGAAGAGTCGTACACGCCTGGTTTTCATTATACCTGCGAAACCGCACACAATTCGTTGAAGTGGAATATCATAATCTATCCACGAGCAAAATTCATATTGTACGATCTCAGGAAGCTAAAGTAGCTAAATCCATTCCCCAAGGCAGCGTTATCGGTGTGTATTATTTTTAATTTATATCAACGATTTACCTAAAGTAATTAACTGCCCCTCAACCCTTTTTGCTGACGATATATCTATTGTAATTCCATGTGTAAACGCACAGAACCTAGAAAATCAGTTGGACTCAGCCCTAGTTAGCATAACGACTTGGCTTTCTGAACACAACTTACAAGTTAACTTCGCTTAAACGAAATTGATCCGATTCGGACCTTACCAGCGACGCGAATTGGACATAGATTACTCATTTGATGATACCCACCTAGAGCCGGTAAGCAGCTTGTCACTGCTTGGAATCACTATAGATGCCAGAATCAACTGGAAAGAGCATATCGACAAAGTTATGTTGAAATTAAATAGATTCACCTAAGCGCTCCACAAACTAAAAATCTCTACCGATCTGAAAACAGCCAAGTGTGCCTATTACGCCTATGCATATTCTTGGCTGAAGTATGGAATAGTTTTGTGGGGTAACAGTGTAGATTGTATTCACTTATTTAGACTGCAAAAAGGTTGCATTAGGATTTTGGTTAGTATAGACTCACTGTAAAAAACACTTTATTGAACAAAATATCCTTTCTCTACCATCAATATACATTTTGGAAGTATGTGTTTTTGTACAGAAAAACTTGCCTCCATTTCCACAATACTCGCGGCCACAACACTTAAGGCCTCGCAACAAGCTGTGCCAACCACCCTCAAAGCTACAAATGGTACATTCAGGTCCTTTTGCGATGTGCGTAAAAAATTATAATAAATTGCCGGATATAATAATAATATTTTAATGTTATTTTTTTTTGTTGTTATTTGCACTGCCCCACAATCTTTTCCGCTTTGCCTTAAGGTTTGACTGGTAGAGACTGCCATATGGCATTAAGTCCGCCTTTTGTACGATAAGTTTTCTTTTGTGCAATAAAGTTTAAATAAATAATCAAGGATGAAATTAATATATTTAAACTAAAATCAGGATTGACAATGCTGCTCCTGGATAAATGTTATTGTTATTACTATACGAATGAATACCTGTTTGATACCCCTATGTGAAAATTAGGCTTTTGACATTATAGTTTCCTTTAACATTTAGCTATTAATTATCTCCATTCATAATAAGCGTAGTCAGTGACATTCATAAGTAGCATTAAGTTTTTGACATAAACTCTATTGATAACGACATTATAGCTAACATTAAAATCCTGTTTGTTATTTATAAACATTTATAATTACCGTTGTGTAAAGTCTTATATAGGTACTTAAACTGTTTTTTTTTTTAGTATGATCTAATGTAAAAAGCGATATTATGATTTAAGGCTATAATTACGATTAGTATAAGATATTATATTTATCACTTGGTATAAAACGTGTTTATCATAATGACTTACTTGACATAATTCGTCAATGCTATAAATTTCAGAAGATATAAGTTGACGGTTCTTTGTTCGTGGTCCCCTCCCCGGTCAGGACGGGATGCGCAAAACGCATTTCCCCAACGCTAAAAGCCCTAAAAAGTTTGAGTATCCACCAGAGCTGTGCAATAAGGAGCGATGCAATAGAACGCGATTCGCCGGATGCGCGAACGCGCCCATGAATCCGCCTCGCAACCACGCTTAGTACGAGTATATATAATAGCAGCAGCTAAGTACCTAAATATGATTTTCACCTCAATACTTCAAAAATCTATTTCAGTGTGAGCACTTGAGCAGCAATGCGTTGGTTGTGGGTGCTGACGCTGATTTTTGGGATTCGCACTCGGACTCCCGCACCCGGAGTAGGCGCCCGAAACGCCAGGGTCCGCGCAAACACACCCTGGTTACCATAACAACGGAACTCAGAATTCGATCTGCCATCTAACGGCATTCAGACACAAGGATAGACGTATAGTCCTAGTCTTAACTTTACAACGTAGTGGTGCACGTGCTGCACACGCATCAGGTGTGGATTATGCTTAGACCCACGCTAAGCATTAAGCCTATAGGTTTAAATCTCAAAGTAAACTTTTGATTAAGTACCAAATTTTGACATCCACATACGTTAAGAAGTCAGCCATAATTTTATTAATAATACCCTCCTAAAGTTCGATTCCAGTGGCCCGTTTCGCGAGGCTACAATTTTACAAGTCTTAATTGCTGAGGCTCTTGACCGATGACCTGGGTTGCCTGTTTATACTTGTATAATTGTAATTTGTAGCTTCGTAAACGGTCCCAAGAATGGCTAAGCTTTCCATGTACTCTTTGATAGCAGAAAAGGTAACAATTAACTTCCTTTGCAGTCTGGCATGTGGTAGAATTGGTAATTAATGTTTTGAAACAAACTGCAATGTAAGATACTTCATTTTATTTACATTTTTAATTCAAAATAGGTAAGCATAGACCACTATAATATTCACTATCTCTAACAATATCTTAACTAATTATGTGTCCAATGAATTACATTGCTAACATTACATGTGCGATGTGTGTGTGAGGGGCAAACAATAGATATCAGATATCATTGATAAAGAACAATTAGTCCCAGACAACATTCGGGTAGAAGACATTTTGCAACAACTGAGAAAATTTAACATACAAGATTCAGTCTTTTAAACTATCAAAGCATTGTAAAATTTGTAAACTAAGGCAGGAGCACAGGCCTCTCAAAATGTACAGCCAACATGTCCGGGGTTCGCAGTAGTGCAGTTGGAATGACGGAATTTGCTGGTGTCTTCAAGTCTCGGACAAATATCTCTGTGCCGTCAGGTTGCCATCCAGAGTAGGTTGCTTTTAGCTCTGTTTGCTCAAAAGTAAGGATGGTGCAGGGTTCCCCTATGAATAAAAATGACTTTACATAATAACATAAGTAGGTCACATATCAACTTAATAAAAAAAAACCAGCATAGCAAACGAGGTTGTCTCAATAGTAGTATACCTAGTACTTTTGTGCTTCTTTGATACTTGGCTTTGTATTGAATCAAATGTAGACACTATATGCAATTAAAACAGCTGAGGATTGTTGCAGGAGAGAAAACCGCAATACTGGTATACCATACCATGGTTATGTAACTTCTGCACTAAAATACGGAATATCAGTATGGGGTAACTGCACAGATGTGAACAAAGTTTTTATAATCCAAAAAAAAATGTGTCAGAGCGGTCTGTGGTGCTGGACCAAGAGATTCTTGTCGACCTCTGTTTAAGACCTCGGTTTGTATGTATTGGAGTTAGTGTTTAGTTGGAAAATTTCCTTGTCACATTAAAAGACCCCAAAATAACACTAAATTATGGCAAAAGACATTTCCAAGCTGCTGATGCCACCATTATATTTTATATTATATTCATATTTCATATTTATTTTCTTGCTAAACATACACAATTATAGTTACATAATAATTCATGTCAGTGGTAAAAGTCACATGAGTGCATGTTCCGCCACAATATGGCATGCAAACCTAAAAACTAGGACATCATTATTCAGGAAAAATTGATATGTTATGAGTATTCAAGTTTACAATAAGATACCATATGAAATAAGATTATTACTTAACAAAATGTTTGAAACAAAATTAAAGAAATGGTTAAAAGACAAATGTTTTTATACTCTGTGGGAATTTGTAAACAATAAGGAATAGACATACATATATATTTAGACATTAGTTAGATTCATTTTATTAGATATTACATTAAACATTGTCATTTTATTAGATACATTATTATACTAGACATTATTTATTGACATCAACTACCTACATGTAATAACTTTTGCATGCCATATTGGCTAAACATATGATACTTCATTAATTAATTAATACCTACACCAACTGTAACAACCATGTTTACGCAAATAAATCATTTCATTTAATTTCTATAATTTTTGATGTTTTTGAATTGGTTTAATGATTGGTACAAAATACAACCCTATAAATAGGTAACTAGAAGCTTGTATTGTGATTGATTATGGACATTCATATACCTACTGATGATAATAATATATGTGGAATCAAATAATAACAACATTGTTTCACCTTCTGTAGGTCAACATTATGCTGAGTGGACAACTAATCTTAATTTTAAGACCTTTTTAAACCATTGTAGTATATGGTCATGTTCGCAGTTAGCAAGCACCTAATTTCATGTGCCGGTCAGTGACCACATAGATGAGTTGATGAACTGAAAGAATAATTTCTCGTTTTTTAGTAGATTCCTATTCTACTCCAGAAAAATGTTTACTGCTAACTGTTTCAATAGGGTCTGTAGAATTGATGTTATATTCAAATCAGACCTTGTCCTTCAGGTGGTCGCTAACTGAAGGTGGTCACATAGCCAGCATAATGAATGACATGACTACCTAAATAATAATAATAATATCGTTTATTGCTTACCATGGTACCTACATTGTTTTACAAGTAATAGTATATGTAGTGAACAAAATGAGGTCTACTTCACTTTTCAATGCATTAAAACCTGTTACATTGGGTCCATTTAGCAACTGATTCCATGTTATTTAAAATTATCCTCAGGAAGTAGCCTACAATATTTAAGGTCTCATCAACATTGGGCCTTTGTTTACTAACGAACTTTATTTGTTCCTAGAAAGAGTAAGATACGGGAGTCTTAGCCAAAACGAAATAACGTTGTGTAGTTTTACGCCCCACATAAACACAATCATCTAGATGGTCTGGCAGAAGTATAATCAAATAAAAAGTAAATATACTCACCATATAGTTCATTTACCCCTAGAAGAAACATCTCTCGTAGCTTAGCTCTAGCTTCCTGTTCCGCTTGAGTTATTTCTGGCTTAGGGGACATGGCGTAGATCTATACTTAATAGTCTACTTTATTCTAGGATGTAGTATAATTATAATCCGATAATTCTGAGCATGAAAAACATTATTTGTTTAGGTTATGTTTACGGTTTCGATATTGACAATTGTCATTTTGACGTTTGGACAACCGCTTGCGTTTAGTTAAATACGCTTTCTACAGAAACAGTAAAACTTTATTATATCCGCTTCACACACGTCTGGCCAATCGATAACAACTGAGAGAACCTTTGGAACCAATACTATCTCTTTCTTAAGTTAGTACGGTCGGCCTCGCAAGGGGTTGAACAACTTTGTACCGTGCACATATCGCTTTATCGACATGTATAAACTGCCATACGAAGTTGTCAAACTGGCACCAATCAATGTGATCCGATCCCTGATCAGCTACCTACTCATCAGTTCCGACTGTCCCCACTTTTATCTCAAAAGTATGATGAGATCTTCTATGCCCGTAAATTATCTATTTTCCTATTCAGATCATTATGAAAAGTTCGGGTAGTATTTCGACCTGGATAGGTCGAAACCATCAAGCAAAACCGTCACCTATATTCCGGAACTAATCGTGATCGAGTAATACATTATATTCCGCGGTTACCCCGGCTATCCCTATGGAACACCGGGGATATAATGTATTGAGTAGGTAATAAGTGTACTCTATTAAAGTGGGCCCCGGGAACCTTGATCCCTATGACAGCTGTTATCTCAGTACAATTTTACGTATTAAGGATATAATTTGTACTGAGATGACAGCTGTCATAGGGATCAAGGTTCCACGGGCCGACTATACAGTGCGTTACCTGCAAGCGGGCTTTTTTTCAAGTAGGGTATTAACGGAGTTTTTTAACTTAATCATGACCTTAATACAGATAATTAACTATAATTCCGACTTCATACATTTTCTAACATTTAAATTGCCAGCAATGTACAGCAAAGTAAATTGAGAAGAAGTGTAGGTAACTGACAGCTCTTCATACTTTGTTTAGTACGGCGTCACACGGCGTCATACACCTAGTTCATTGAAGGTTTGTATTTTGGAAAGTTAATTGCGCAGTTAATTTATATAATTATGATTTGCAAATACATGCAAACAATTGCTAATGGAACATATTATTATCAGTTGTAATAAATGCCGGTAACACACAGTAGATATACTATTCATCTTTTGTTTTGAAAAACCAGCTAGTTGACTTGAGTAGTTCCTTACATACTCCAGGCAAAATACGGTTTTGAAAAACATTAATTTATAATAGCGTTTTTTTTGTTGATTTCATTTGAAAATGTTATTCTAAGATGATTTAGTCAAGAATCCGACAAACTTTCCACCCGGAAGTAATTATGTAGATTTAAATGAAGCATGCATTATCTTTTTTTGTACGATTTATCTTGAATATTATAAAGCAAATGTAAATGAACCAAAATAAAGACAAAAACATTTATTAATATTTTTACTGACTTTTTAGAAGCCAGTTAACTTATCATTTTTTCGATGTCTGAAATTTTGCCAGATTAATTGTCGCTGGGTAACTATTTAATTGATAATATATCCGTTATACATAAAAAATATGCTATTATAAATTATTTCCAATATTGACATTTTTTCCATACAAGTTGTCAGTTCATTGCCTGGACTATACAGTAACGGAATCGGCACGCGCCTACGGCAGGGGCGTCAACTAGTTTCCCGCGGCTTTGCACGCGTATAAGTATTTTAGTTGTTGGGTACTACTCTGAAAAACTAAATACAGTGTGTGTGCCCTTGTGTGGAGGAGGCCTTTTCCCGAGAGGGGTCCTAAACAATTTATATAAAAAAATATATATATTATAAAATAATAATAATTTTACTCTTCTTTTCATTGTGGTTATAGAATAAATGGGCTTTTTATTTTATTTATTATTCCTTTACACACTTTTAACTAAGTATAAGTATTTTAACACATTTAATACAAAATTGAAACTAGTAAAACTAAAAAATCAACTTAATTTATTATATGACGCACAATAGCCATTCATCTTTCAATACTTACAACGTATTTTTGCTTCTTGACTTATTTGTTTGTAGCGTTGTTATGCAATAGGTACATACACTTCATACTAATAAAAAGTTCAAAACCAAAGAGTCCGGAAATACGTCGTCAACACGCGCTTTGGTCGAAAATACTATTGCGCATAGCCGCTTGCAGCAACGTGTGCCAGCCAGCCCTTTGATTTGAGTCCCAGGGGACAGACTTTTGTCAACGCGGCGGGATGACGTCCGCGGGCTTCGTGCAGGTAGCCTCGTATTAGCGGCCTAACTCGTAGGAGACCATTCGAGTCCACTCGGTCAGAGCACAGTCGCACTGTGGAAACCTAGCTTTAGACAATGAGAGATTAGGAAGTTTGGGATACAAGTGAAACAAACTAATAGTTATATGTTTTATTCCTTTGAAATAATTCTTAGTTCACACATTCAAGTCGTCCAACAATATTCAATCACAAAAACATCGTTATGACGAAAAAATAATAATTGCATAAATACCTGAATCACTCCTCAGTGGCAACTGGTATATTAACATTACAGAGCTTCCTAGGACTTCTAAACGTTACAAATGTTTATTATATAAGCGTAAAAATAACGGGTCCTAAGCAGAGCCCCTTTGCTCATTGACTTGAAGTTGTAATGCAAGTGAAAAGCCTTTTTCAACACCTTTTATTAAAAAGAGGCTTCCGCTAGTAGTACAAGTCACAAGACATGCAATGGGGCTACAGAAGCTCTAGTATATGTTTTACCGAAACCAAACTTTACGATCGCGTTTGCGTTTTACCCTCAATTTGTATGGGATTTGACAGCTAAACGCAAACGCGGTCATAACGTTTTGTTTCAGTAAAACTTATACTACAGTCTCTGGACACTACACGCCTCGGCGT
Organism: Epinotia ramella; assembly: GCA_947578815.1. NCBI lineage: Eukaryota > Metazoa > Arthropoda > Insecta > Lepidoptera > Tortricidae > Epinotia > Epinotia ramella. The sequence goes on along the minus strand of OX388211.1, from coordinate 7,536,761 downwards.
AAACCGTGTTGAACAACACCTAGACTAACATTAAACTTATACTACGGGTTATTCTATGTCACCTCGGAACGCGGGAGTATTCTGGATTTCCGGATTATGCTTGTGGCCTTCTGTCTTCAGTGCTTAGATGGCTTAATTCAAAAGTACCTCTATGTCTGTGGTCGGGAGCGGCGGTCTTCGTCTACGGGTTGCCAACTGAAAAGTCCATCAAGCCAGCTAGTAAAGAGAACTTGGACATGTTAACATGGATAGATCTATCAATGAATGATTATATACTTTATTCTGATTATGTAAGGTTTATTTTTCGTAAATTTTCAATCGTTGATAGATTTTATCCGATGGGGTGCAGGGTTAAGTTTTATGTAATGGCAGCAGGTCGAATTTCAAGCAAACTTTTAATAAATTAGTAGTGTTCAAAGTGAAACCTGCTACCACGCATTACAATATTTGGGTACCTGGAAGTACATGGCAGATGTTGTGATAACGCCCTCGCATGGGCATAAAGCGCTAAGTCCCACGGCAGGCCACATGGTATGGTATGTGTTGACAAACATTTAGCGACATAACGCTGCAAAAATTCACATGGCAAACGCGAACAGTGTCCTAATCGGCTAATTTTGAAAAGTATGCCTTATATCTTTGTAGTAAGCAACTCAGACATGAGAAATAAGAGTACATTATTCGTCACGTACTATTTTTAATTCCGAACACTGAAATAACATTTGACTGTGATTTGCGACATTATTAACTTTGCAAATTATTATTATACATACTATCTGCAGTAACTTTCTGTAGTTATTAGGTGTTAAAAAAAAATTAAACGTTTAAAATGTCTATCTCGCAATATCAATCCTCTTCGACGCCATGATGCACATGTACAACAAGAATGCTGCTGGTCACATTATTTTTACATTTGACATTTCCACCTGTCATTTTGGTCTTCGGTATTAAAAAACAGTCAGTCTGTCAATGTTGTTGTGGAAAGGGGCAGAGGGGCCCTAACAAATACCTGGCATGGCGTTCGCAACCCGCGCCAATCCGCGCCTGCGCAACTCGGTTTATGTGGCGACCAAACATGTCGGGAATACCTCAAACGACGCCCCGATCACCCGAGCGCTAAAGCCGGGTTTAGACGAAGCCAGTGGCTTATTGTATGTAAAGCACTGGCTGCCAGCTCGGGCGGGAATAGAGTGCCAGCCTATCTTTCAATCCAGTGAGCCAGCACTGGCTTCGTCTAAACCTAGCTTAAGGATTCTTTTCCGTTAATCAGGAACGAAAGGGAATGCCCAGCGCTCGGGGCGCTCAGCTCGCGGCGACTATTATAACCAATCAAATACCTGCCAAGTCCGTTGGTGTGACGACAAATATCGAATCGAGAGTACAAATCCCTTTGCCATATACCGTTATATTTTGGTATTACATTAAGCTGTAAAATAAGTGTGTTCATTACTAATCATCATCAACATGGGTCGGGCGGGTCGTGTGGAGTGGGAGTGGGTCGGTAGTGGATGGTCGCCGAAGTATACTTACCGGTGCGAGGCGCATTTGTGATACCTCAGTCAGTCGCTAGTGGCGGTCGCGGGAGCGGCGGCGGGAGCGCTCGTGGGACGACCCTGCCAACCACAATACAATACAATACATCTTAATATAGACGACATGGTAAATACTCTGTAGTATTTTTATACTCGTCGACTTTAATGTTTGAGTCAAGACTTCGTACACGAAACTAAAATCACATACTTTTTACTAGAAGTCTATTTTTTTATTCCGTAGACTAAAATGACATTTCATGTATTGCTAGTTTTTTACGTCTTATAAATAGTGATGTGCTACAACCGGTACTAACCGAAAATAAACGATTGGGAGGTACTTCTATTTGTTGATGAAGCGTCTGTAACACAATGAATGGATAATCCGTGACGTGCTAAAAGGGGACTCTAGGAGAGGTAAAAAGGGTGATATATTGTAGGTAAAAATGTCACCATTTTAATAATGCAACAATCGTAACAGAAAAATAACTAGTTAATTTCAACAAACGTAACAACAAAAGTCAACAAAAACGAGAGAACACGCACTGAAAACATCCGATAACTATACGAGTAAAATAACGAATGCCAAATACGTAAACCAAAATGGCGTCGCGTCAGGTCGGCGATACATCAATGTCATTGTTTGAGTACATTAGTAGTGAGTAGATTTTATGTATTGTTTATTTTAAATCTAAAATTAATTTAAGATTGTATCGGTTATTCACAAACCGATATCAAAGATCAGCACTGTTTGTATATAGCTGGTCACATTATTTTTACGTTTGACATTTGTGGTTGTCATTTTAGTCTACGGAATAAAAAAATAGACTTGGAGGTCCCACCTCAAATTTTTACAACTGTTTAGACGACTAAAATGAATTCGACCAATCAAGTGGCGCCTTTACTGAACTATAATGAATTTGACCAATAGAACGTCGTCTTGGCTACATAGGAAAATACTAAGCTGTTGGCTGCGCTTAGTTTCAGCAGGGCTTAGATTTTTAATAGATACCTACCAAGTTTGTTTAATTAGTTCAGTCGACTCGTGGAAAAAGTATTGTATACAATAGTTATATAATTAGCATTTTAAGTCTAAACGTGGTACAGTCAGCATACAACACGCTCAAAATGACCTATACAGATCCTTATTCCCTTGACATTAGAGTTCGTGTGTCGATCATTTTGAGCACTAGAACTGCTTAGCAACTTCTGCTGCTGACTGTACCCGACTGAAAAAGCATACATTATATAACGATTGCATAAAATACTATTTTAGTTATTTACGATACAAGTACCGAAAATAGGAAATTCGCAACGAGTGGTGATAAATTAAAACACGACCGAAGGGAGTGTTTTAAATCCACACGAGTTGCGAATTACCTATTGTCACGTGTATCATACAACGTTTTACTGTACATATGGCTCTTTAAAGTTTCAACATATGCACGGAAAGTGCTCTTTCCGCACTAGTGCGGGAAAGTAGCACCATATGTACTGTAAAATATGATTATGACATCTCATTACATGTCCTATATAATTTTACTCGTGTTATACATACGAGATATTACATTACGCCAGTTTCAGTTGATTTTTCACATGCTGGTGACATAGCTGGTGAAAGACGCTTGTGTTAATGTCTATGCTTACATATTTGTCACTCATGTGTGTGTATATGTGTGACCCCTCTAAATGGACACTTTCTCTATGCGATTAGGCACTTACTTTTCTCCTTCCGCGATCTGCGGTCGCGTTCCCTCTCTCGCTCTCGCTCGCGGTCGCGGTCGCGGTCGCGGTCGCGCTCGTCGTGGCGGCCGCCCTTCTCTTCGCGGCTCGAACTGTAAGGATTAACAAGCGAGCAATTAATAGACCTGTAGACTCACGTTAAATGGATGATAAACCAACAAATTGTTGTGATAAAGTATAAATAAATCCTTATATTATAAATACGAAAGTTTGGATGTTTAGATGTTTGTTACTCAATCACGCTTCAACGGCTCAACCGATTTGTATGAAAATTTGCACGCTGATAGTTTATAGCCTGGATTAAAATATAGCATAGTTTTTATCCCGGGTGCACGCAGCCGAAGTCGCGGGCGGAAGCTAGTTAAAAAATATAATTAAAATCATAAAAAGATGTGGACCTTGAAAGTTCAGAAAAAATATGCATGTCCAAGAGTAAATTTAAAGCTAAACATAGAATCCTTACGCTTTTATAGGAACATAATTGTATGACAACTATGCATGTAATAGCAGACTGTGACGTCTTAGGTTTTTGTCAATTAGTATGCAGCGTTTCAGCTGCCGCCGGCGAGGTTCGTCTTACTCAATTTTTTCTATTATTAATTGTAGTTGCTCCCATACAAACATTTGTTCCCCTCCAAAAAACTGGTTCGAATGGCAGCATAAAAAAAATCCAAGGTCACACCCCTGTTTTGGGATCATCGATGGAAAACAGGCTTCCAGTAGGTTTATTCATCATTGCTTTTATGATTTTTTTAATGAACACCACGATGGTCACCATACCCTATTGACAGAGCAATATCTTTTTTTTTAGCAAAGGCGAATCCATACAAACCATACTTTTATGGAGAAACCGAAACTTCGGACGAAGTACTATTTACACTTACGCCGCTGGACAGACTATACTAAAATTTTATCTAACATTTTGGTCTAACGCATTTTTATAGCACTGGGGCCTAATACACCTGGGGGTGAATTGGAAATTATCGCGTGCTTTGAAACGCCGTTCTGACTAGCTAGATTAAGAAACAATAAGGTCTGATTTTCAGATATATGATTGTTGACTATATGATTGTTTATCTGATTTCATCGATACATGATTGCGTAAAATTTCCTCGATAGAAAAAAATCCAAAGTTGGGTCTTTATTTTCCTATTTTTACTCAGCCTACTCAAACAATACATTATTTTACGACAGAATCAAGTTAATACCATAGTATTTTATCTCATCTAAAACCTCACCTAATCCTATATCCTACTAATATTATAAATGCGAAAGTTTGGATGTTTAGATGTTTGGATATTTGTTACTCAATCACGCTTAAACGGCTAAACCGATTTCGATGAAATTTTGCACGAAAATAGTTTATAGCCTGGATTAAAATATAGGAGTTTTTATCCCGGGTCCACGCAGACGAAGTCGCGGGCGGAAGCTAGTGAAATATAAATAAAACTTCACTATGTTAGGTATTTATCGAAATTTGTCCAAAAAAGCCCTTCCCGAAGAGTGCTGCATCTCTTTTTCTCGTGCGCGGAAGGCATAAGCTTGTCTCTGTCAAGGGGCGTGGTCGACTCGAATCAAGGCATCCCCATTCCCCCTAATACTGTGCTTACCGATGACGCTCCCTGTCTTTTTCCCTTTCCTTATCCCTGTCGCCCTTGTCGTCCTTCTTGTCCTCCTTCTTGTCCTCCTTCTTGTCGTCCTTCTTGTCCTTGTGATCCTTGTCTCTGTCTCCGCGGTCGCGCTCTCTGTCTCGCTCCATCCGTTCCCTGTGTAGAGATACTTGCCTATACATATATTCATGTCACTGAAGGGTAGACTCTCAAGAACGAGGCCATAGTGCCTTTGAAAATATAACCACGAAAATCGAAGCTCCAAGTTAGTATATCTCCGTCTCTGTCACACTTATGGTCTATGGTACTCGAGCGACAGAGACATATGATATACTTCGAGATTCGATTTTCGTGGTAGCGCCTCAGTGCGGTTGGGGAACTTCGCATACTACTTTAAGCTTGCAACTCCGGGGTCACATGCGCGTTGTCGACCCTTTAAGAATTTATACAACTCCTTTCTTGAAGAACCCCATAGTGTAGTCCCTCAGGAGACCCTCGGCAGGGAGCTCATGACGACCGCTTTAGCCTAGCTGGTAGTGAGCCTACGAAGCAAGAGGTCCTGGGTTCGAAACCCGGTATGGGCATTTATTTGTGTGATGAGTGATGAGCACGAATATTACCAAGAACTTGCGCCGCGTCTTAACGTTATGTATGCTAGTCTGTAAGGTATATGTAAATATAAGCCTTGTTGCCTGAAAAATAAATATCCTCTAGCCGCCCGTGCACGCTAAAATGAACAGCGAAATTTGAGTCACTTTTAAATGGAATTTATTTGAATTTTCACAGCACACGGTGTTTAAAAGGCCTCTGGGCGGCTAGATGTTAAATATTTGTTCCTGAGTCAAGTACGTTTTCTATGTATTTAAGTATGTTTTCTCAAACATGCAATTAAATATTGACGTTGTGTTCTTCATAATGGCCTTCGAAGTGCCACGTTTCGGGCGCAGCGAGACGAGAGACCCGTAATGGCATTTCATACAAAATTGGAGGCCATTCCACAATTTGTGGTAGGTACAGGATCACGGCGTTCAGCCATGAAAATTAAAGTTTGATTTATTGGAGTTTTTTTTAATTTATTTAATTGCATGTTTGAGAAAAGCACTATACATACCTCGGCGTGAAAAGGGGTTGCCAGCCTCATAACCTCCCCTCCTCCCTCCTCCTCTCGCTACGCTCGGCCGTCTATATGTACTCGGCCGGCAACCCCAACCTATTACTTCCCGGCCTCTGTAGTAATGTACTATTATCGTCGTCGTCTAGTACCCATAGTGCAAGCTTTGCTTAGCTTGGGACTAGGTTGAATATCTTTAATGTATTTGTTACTATTGGCCTAGTTGCCTAAAATAAATGGTATATTATTATTATAATTAATAAAAAAAGTATCTCTACAAAACATACCCGTACCTATCTTTTCGGTCCGAGCCGAGACCACCGCCACGGGAGCTGCGCTCCTTGTCTCGCTCTTCGCGACGCTTCTTCTCTTTCTCCTGCATCTCTTTTTCACGCGACTCCATCATTTCTTCGTAAGCTTGACGGAGTTTAAAGTAACTGGAAGGGAAATGTTTTCAATAAAGTTATACCTAGATATAATAATAGATTCAGGTTTTCAAAGCGATGTTGTTTTACTTGCTGTACTATCAAAAACGTATCATTAATAATTTATTGCACAGAGCAAGTACGTCTTAATCGGGCTGATAACCTGCTACGCTCTATGGCTTAGTACCAAGAGGATGTTGTTTTACTTGCTGTACTATCAAAAACGTATCATTAATAATTTATTGCACAGAGCAAGTACGTCTTAATCGGGCTGATAACCTGCTACGCTCTATGGCTTAGTACCAAGAGGATGTTGTTTTACTTGCTGTACTATCAAAAACGTATCATTAATAATTTATTGCACAGAGCAAGTACGTCTTAATCGGGCTGATAACCTGCTACGCTCTATGGCTTAGTACCAAGAAGAGGATGTTGTTTTACTTCCTGTACTATCAAAAACGTATCATTAATAATTTATTGCCAGAGCAAGTACGTCTTAATAGGGCTGATAACCTGCTACGCTCTATGGCTTAGTACCAAGAGGATGTTGTTTTACTTGCTGTACTATCAAAAACGTATCATTAATAATTTATTGCCAGAGCAAGTACGTCTTAATCGGGCTGATAACCTGCTACGCTCTATGGCTTAGTACCAAGAGGATGTTGTTTTACTTGCTGTACTATCAAAAACGTATAATTAATCATTTATTGCCAGAGCAAGTACGTCTTAATCGGGCTGATAACCTGCTACGCTCTATGGCTTAGTACCAAGAAGAGGATGTTGTTTTACTTCCTGTACTATCAAAAACGTATCATTAATAATTTATTGCCAGAGCAAGTACGTCTTAATCGGGCTGATAACCTGCTACGCTCTATGGCTTAGTACCCAGAGAATGTTGTTTTACTTGCTGTACTATCAAAAACGTATCATTAATAATTTATTGCCAGAGCAAGTACGTCTTAATCGGGCTGATAACCTGCTACGCTCTATGGCTTAGTACCAAAAGGATGTTGTTTTACTTGCTGTACTATCAAAAACGTATCATTAATAATTTATTGCACAGAGCAAGTACGTCTTAATCAGGCTGATAACCTGCTACGCTCTATGGCTTAGTACTAAGAAGAGGATGTTGTTTTACTTCCTGTACTATCAAAAACGTATCATTAATAATTTATTGCACAGAGCAAGTACGCCTTAATCGGGCTGATAACCTGCTACGCTCTATGGCTTAGTACCAAGAGGATGTTGTTTTACTTGCTGTACTATCAAAAACGTATAATTAATAATTTATTGCCAGAGCAAGTACGTCTTAATCGGGCTGATAACCTGCTACGCTCTATGGCTTAGTACCAAGAGTTCTTAACTGCATAAAACTTGTTTGTTTTGTTGCCCGCTAATTTGCCCTTGTACTATAAGGTTCTCTAGACTTAGGGCGCAAAGCCTGGAAAAGCTGATTATGGCTGGTCGCATGGCAGGGAAGAGGAGCAGAGGACGGATGCCTATGCCTTGGGCGGACACGGTAACATCTGTGGCTAGAGCCACACTTCGGGCCAGCAGGGTTCGAAAGGATAATTATCAATGATAATTATCATGATAATTATCACAATAATTATCGTGATAATAACAGACGGATAATTATCAAACCCCGGACCACGGGAGCAAAAATGCACTTGTCACTAGTGCTTAGTTAAATATCGACTATTCTATCGACATCCATACGAACAAATTATTGAATCCTCGAGGTAAAGTTATTCACAACAAGTATCAGGATGTGTTGAAGAAAAACGTTGGCTTTTTAACTTTAAACATCTTAAATAATTTGATATCTGGTAAAGATTGCGCTCGTGAAAGTGAACTGTATTCTAAGTATTCGAACGTGTATTTCCGTACTTGCGTCTATCCGGACGCACGAAGTGTCTACGTTCCCCTTACAAGAAGAATTTAGTTCGGATTATGCAGTTGAGCGACTTTTTTTTCCTGTTTCGCCTGCTAGGCGGCCAGTCACAGATGTGCTTAGGTATAACCTCATTGGGGGCCTTATGCTTATGGGCCACCCAATGGGAATAAAGTTGAGCGAACTCGAGTGTCATTGGTTCTTATACTGGTGATAATTATCCGATAATTATCAGATACTTATCAAGAAGCGTAATTATCTAGATAATTTCGAACCCTGCGGGCCAGCATGCATCAAGCCCAGGACCGAGCAGCTTGGAGAGTGATGGTGAAGAGCGCCCACAGCCGTCACGTCACTCAGCCATGAGTATACAGCAAGAAGATTTAAGGCGAGTTGCACTTACGATTACAGATCGATCAACGTTCAATATGACGCCGGCAGCTGTCAATCCATAGAAACTTGTCAAACTTTCCATACATTCAGATTTTAACGAACACCGCTTACGCATACACAGTACAGTGCACAGTTCGGTGCAACCAACCCTTAGAATCGGTTGTTTCGAACCGTCAGTAATCGTAAGTCACGTCCGATAAAGTCTCTTAGTATGGGAAGTTCGACAATTCTCTATGAGATGACAGCTGCACCACACAATACTTGCTAGCAGAAATGAAGCGCGACATGCACATTCGACAGCGATGACTTTGGGGACAAGGAACTGAGGGATATCAACCTTTTTTGATGACCTTCTGTTTTGTAAAAAAAGAGGAAGAATGTAGTGCGGGAAGCGCTGACGGGACAGTAACCCTCAGCTCCGGCGTAGGGGAATTGGGCAAAATGAAAGCCAGGGGCGATCGACAGCCCGCCTAGTTGTATCCCACGATACCATAGGTCTTCTTGAAGTAGTATGAAGCTAAGACACTCACCCGACATGCTGCTTGCCGGAGAGGTGGTCGTCGATGCGCTGCTGCGCGTCGCCCACGATGAGGAAGGCCCCGCACACCGGGCAGACCTCCATCTGCTTCTCCTGGGCCGCGGCCAGCTCGGCGGTCATCGACCAGTGGCTACAAATAGACAAATATAATGTATACATTACTAACGACCCGCCCCGGCTTCGCACGGGTACTATATTATACATATAAACCTTCCTCTTGAATCACTCTATCTATTAAAATAAACCGCATCAAAATCCGTTGCGTAGTTTTAAAGATCTAAGCATACATAGGGACAGACAGCGGGAAGCGATTTTGTTTTATACTATGTAGTGATGTTCTCATGTTGTGTCAGGTTATAGTCATGCACCCACACTCTTTCTTGCGGTCAACTATTTATTTCATTTATTATTAGAAACAAGAACGGTTTACACCAATTACACTTATTAAATTTAAGTCTTACGAATTATATATTACGGAATAATTATTATACATTATTATCAGGCCTCGGATTATTTTTCGCATGGTAAGATGAAAGAAAACTATGGAGTCGATATTAAAATTAAATTGTTATTTATATTCATACTCATACTCATTCATTTAATTAAGAACGAAATTAAATTATACATAAAATAAATCATTTGAATAGAAATAAATTATAATTTTAAATAAAATAAAATAAAAACATTACTTTCGTAATGTGCTCCTAGTTTCCAATATCCATAGAGCTTGTAGATACAGGAATGAGTGCCTCATAATCTTGACAAGGTATGGCATGTACTATTGTCCATTTCAAAATTAGAATTGTAAAACGAGTAAATATTGGCAACTTTTTCCATATTTTCTGGGGTAAAACTAGTTCTATATTGGTTGAAAACCCGCTTATGGGTGAAAATCAAAAAAATTGTACATAGTTAAGGGCCTTAATCTAATCTACGCTTTAAGTTTTCTCAGTTTAGTAACGACAATTACCCATGTAAAATGTATGGGTAATTGTCGTTACTAAACTGAGAAAACTTAGAGTGTAGATTAGATTAAGGCCCTTTACTATGTACAATTTTTTTGATTTTCACCCTTATGACTTGAAAAAGATCGTTCTACGTCAACGGAAGTTAGTGTAGCATATTCTAGAACTCGCTCAAATTATTCAGTAGGTACTTGCCATGTGCCTTAAGTCTATGAAGTCCGGATTTCTATTGAGTACACTTTCCAATTTCTTTTTAACTGTTTCAGGGCCGTTTACCGCAACAAAGTAGTCTGAACAAAACAAAATAGTAACTAATTTGATATCGTTACTGGGTAAATGTAACCCTTTACCAAGCAAAAGGCTTAACACTTACCAAATCATACTACATAAATTCATTTTAATTACATTAATTAAGATTAATTTTCGATTAACATTTTCGAACTGTCAACCTGCATAAGGGACAAAAGTATTACGGGACTTAGAAAATTAGTGAGCATGAGTATGAATATGAGTTAAAGTTTAGTTTTAATATCGACTCCATAGTTTTCTTTCATCTTACCATGCGAAAAATAATCCGAGGCATGATTATTATATTTATTTGTTACTGTCATCCATCAATTCTCACACATCTCACAATAGGCAAGGCATTGAGACTTTAACTTGGGCCAGCGATCAAGAAAAATATCGATCTCTGGATCAGTGTGCAGAAGCCCGTTGAATGAATTGAGCATGTCGCACAGTGGTGAGTGGCGACGCGCACTCCTGTGCCATCAAAAAACTGTAAGTATGTGCGCCTGCGCACTATGATGCAGTTAACAACATTGTGTAGCTCCGTGCCTTTTGTACCTTTTCTACCAACTATGAGCACATGGGTGATGATATAACTATATGGGAGCTAGCAACAGTAGCAAACCATCACTGAAATGTCACATTTTTTCCATCTTAAAACCTGGAATAACTGCTAGAAGTAGCACTGGATATTAAATTGCATGCACTGTGCTTGTTCCATTTGGGAATACAGGCTTGTATTTGTATGCAGTTAACAGCCACAAGCCACTTAATATAAATGAGCGCTTCCATGCTTTGGAACAGTTGATCCCGGCTGCTGTCTATGACAGTAGTCGTTAAGCCGAGTTAGAGGCCTTCGGGCGGCTTAAGAACTTCTAACAGTCGAGTTGCCCACTCACTTGACAAAGGGACAACTGTTACTCGCGTCCGCAGGAGCTACCTACCACAACCCTGCACGTGTTCCCTGGGTGGTACTAAAGAGTGACAAACTTTAAAGGCCAAAATAATGTATGCCATACAATTAAATAATTACAGCCACAATATTCTATTACTTGAAAGAAATACCAAGACAAATGTTTCACACTATCTTGAAAACGTAATTAGAGACCAAAAAAATAACCTTAAAATTGCCATTAAAATGAAAAAATAACCGACACTGGCTAACTTACACTCTCAGTTTTTAGCTACGTTAATCATTTGGAAGAGTGTAAGTTAGCCAGTGTCGGTTATTTTTTCATTTTAATGGCAATTTTAAGGTTATTTTTTTGGTCTCTAATTACGTTTTCAAGATAGTGTGAAACATTTGTCTTGGTATTTCTTTCAAGTAATAGAATATTGTGGCTGCTGTGATCTTCTGTTACCTATTCTCTTGTTGCTTCAGCAATGTGTCTTTCTCTTCTTTCAGCCGATCACAGAGCTTCATGAGGCCTTGAGCCTGTTCCACGTCACCTCTCGTGCCAGCCTCCTCAGCCTCCTGTACCAATGCTTGAACCTTCTCTGAGAGCAGTTGCACCTGTCGAATGGTTCTAAGTTTAGAAATATTCTTCAATATCAGTCATATTAGGGTTGTAATTAGAGCTTATAACGAGAAAGTTCCGACTTTTTCTATTTCCATATTAGGACCCAGGCCACAAACAGCCCTATAGGGCTATATTAAGTTGTTTTAGAATGATCAGCGTACTATATTCAGATTAAGTGCACAATCATTAAAATATAACATAAAAAAAAGCGGCCAAGTGCGTGTCGGACCACGCACAACGAAGGGTTCCGTGCCTATTAAAACGGTCGTATCGTTACTGAAATCTTATGGCGCTTACGTCCTTTTCTTTAAGGAAGGCAGTTTTTATAAATATCTCAAAACCTTTGAACCGATCTTGTTCAAAACAATTTTCGCTGAAAGAATTTAATCAATATATTTTAAAAAATATGAAATAAGTCATGGACAATGCCGTTCAAACATTAGAGGGTCAAAATTTTAGTGACTTTCGGGGCGATTATCTCCGACTCTATTCACTTAATCAAAATAATTGCTTAGAAACCTTATATTTATTTTGAAAGGCCTATCGATTGATGTGCCACACGTGGGTTTGCAATGAAAAAAAATTTTTTGACTTTTAGTTTTAAGTATGGAAGATATTTTTTTTTTAGTAATATAATTACAAAACTATGTAGCGGCTAACAAAATACACCTATCCTAAAAATAATATTCAAATACACCTTATAGTTTTCGAGTAAAATGCCTGTGACATACGGACGGACAGACAGACAGACAGACAGACATGACGAATCCATAAGGGTTCCGTTTTTTGCCATTTGGCTACGGAACCCTAAAAAGGGTAAAAAATAATCCTATTACGAAACTTCCGCTGACAATCCCCGCCGTCGGGCTGCTTAGAAGCTAGCAAAATCAAACTAGCGGTGCTGTGTATATGCCTTGGCCAACACCATGTTAAGTGAGCAGACTTGCTGAGAGTTCCTTCCGTGACCAATGCTTGCTTAGTGTGTACCCACTAAATAACACTACTACTTGCTCTGTAGTAGTGTTGTGTTCCTGGAGGTGAGCAAGGCCGCCAGAGCTCCCGAGGATGCGTTGTTGAGAGCGAGGGAATTTGTTCCTTCAGCTGTCAACACGGCGAATCCTCAAAAATATCAAGGGTCGGCAACGCCCATGTTACTCCTTTGGAGTTGCATGCGTATATAGGCTGCGGTGTCCGCTTACCATCAGGCGGGCCGTACGCTTGTTTGCTACCGTTGTTGCATTTAAAAAAAAATGTAAATTTCAACAAGTGTACCTGCTCCTGATTCTTTTCAGTCTGCGCCTGGGTCATAGGTGGACCTTCTGGTTTAGAATTCATCAACTCCAATCTTTGCTTGCCCTTTTGAATTTTCCCTAGAAATAAAAACAATTAGAAATGATGGTTCGTTTGAAAATTAAAAATGGTTTAAGGGGCTACCTGAGGTTTTCATCGATTTTTGACAAGTTTTGAATCTTATCTCCTACTTTTGCACTACAGATAGAATTATAAATCGCTCCATTTTGGTCCACCGGATTTTGAAACAAATGAATACTTAATTATGTATGATCTTTTAAAACATTGTCTAAAAAAACACTTATTTCGTATCTCTATTGACGTGAAAGATCTAACATATACGAAATCTACATATTTGGGTTCGTCTATGACGTCTCTAAAAACTGGTCCAGGGTATTCATTTTAAACCAATTAACACAGTTATGGCGAGAAAACCAGTTTTTTTGCCTAAAATTGTTCAACTTTGATGCCAAATATCTCGAAAACAATGATCTTTGAAGTAAATATGGGATACTATATTGCTTAAAGCCGTTGTTGTTAATATAATAAGCTACAAAAAACTTTAGTAAACTAAGGGATTCAGATCGAAGGTCATTGGCGTATGGGAGCCCCTTAAATAGATAGTAATAAACTGTCTTTTAAATTCTTGTTTTGCAATTTTTTTATATATTTCTTCTTGCAATCTGTTTCGTGCGAAAATTTAGCATAGGGTTAAGAATTTTTCAATTTGTCCAGCAACATGCGTCCAGTATTGTTTCTCATGCAGGTTGTCGCAGGTAGGCTGGATAGTGCTGTGCTAGCTAGGTTTAACGAGCTACACAGCACTATGCACGCTGTGAGAGTGCCTCGATAGCAATATGATGATAGTTCTTTAATTTAATTTAATTTATAACACTAACATTAGCTGTTAAGATCATTTGGTTACTAACAAACTATGGGCCTAAAGTTGCCTGAAAATAAAGATATTTTATTTTATTTTTTATTTATTATCTATAATAATCTCTACACTCTAGCGCTTTCTTTTTAGCCTTTTCAAAGTTGAATGAAGCAACCGAATGACTTTAAGGTGTAAGTGCATTTTACACCTTAAAGTCATTATCATGATGGGATCAGATATGCGCGCAAATGCTAGAAGTAAATTTTTAGCGATGAAAATGAGAAAGTTACTAGTTCTACTTTGTAACTTGTTTATCATCATAAAATTAGTCTTTTTGTTTTTTTTGGTCAAATTTTTGATGCAACTCATCTCACAGAATGCCCATAAACATAGTGTTTTGTTTATGCTAATTTGGCTATGGAACCATAGAAATGAAGAAATACACTTACTTTCAACATCATTAATCATGTGCCGGCAGAACCGTAGGAACTCCTCCACATACTGAGACTTCTTGTATGACGCATCAGCTTTCTCAAAGAGGTCCTTAACTTCGTCATCATGGACCTTGGGGCACACGCCAAGGTCAGCCCTCGTGTTTACGAACAGGTCGTGGGGACAGAACTTTACCATGTAGTATTTGCAGTACTGAAAGCAATTTGAGGTTTAACGAAAGTTGAATTAATAAAAAATAAAAATAAAGTTTGTTTATTTAAAAGAAACAGAACACAACGTAACCCTTTCAGACCCGGCCAATACAATTGTGCGGGTCACAAAATTGAATTTTATTCGATGCCTAAACGTCAGGAGTGAACGGGCCCAACATCACATGATTGTGCGAGTTTTGAACTGTTCCCCCCCATCAAAATTTCGTGCCTCTGGCAGTCACCCTGCAGGTGGCGACCTGTCGAGTTCGGCATAAAATCATGCTCCCGACTTTTACGTAGGTAAGTACATTAAGTTGTTTTTTTTCCACTACATATTAACTTTTTTGTTATTAGGTACTTATAATAGTGTTTTATTTACGTGTTTGTGCAAATTTTAATACCATTTACTTATTTATTGCAACGGCTTGGCCTAACGAACTTTTATGACACAATTGTGCTGGTGTCGGCCGAATTCTGCTGTGTATGCAATATGCATGACTCGTTTTTTTTCGATTTTCAGGCTCACATTAAAATGTATAGGCTTCTAAATGACGCTGATATCGCGGACCTACTTAATGGATCTGGCGACGATAGCAGTGGGGACGAGCAAGAGGATATATTACCACCGTCACCCGAATCCTCCACTTCATCATCGTCGGATGCAGGAAATATCTACTCACTGGCCCTCCAAGGAAAAGATCGAGGAAGAACCAGAGTTCGCAGAAATGCCACACTCTTCTAAATACAGAGTCAGATCAGACCCCTTCCTACTATGGACAAACAATACGATAGTTACAATCATTGGCCTATATTCGACACCCTGAAGCAACCTCGTTCTTGCCGAGCTCCTGACTGCACCAGTCGCAGCCGCTGTCGCTGCAGCAAATGCGATGTTTATTTGTGCTTATCAAAGGACCGTAATTGTTTCTACAGTTTTCATAATGAAAACTAAAATATTGCCTCATCTCGAAGACTGAGAGAAAATAATTGATCTCTTGTAATGTTGAGACTGACATTTTAATTGTTGATTATAATGATTATATTCATAAGTGAAACATTTCATTAATACGTTGATTATTGTAATAAATAACTTTAATTTCATAATAATTTGTTTGAATTGACTCCTAATTAATCTGCCAAATTATGAAAACGATGGCCCCAGTTGGAACAATTGTGATACATGTAACCTAGGGCCCGAGTAAACACAATTGTTAGTGTTTTTTGTGGGTATCACAAATGTGCCAGTAAGAATAGAGGCCCGTCATGATACAATTGTTAGTGGTTTTTTTTTCCGGGAAGAAACCGGAAAAACTGGAAAACGACCCCGGAATCGTAATCTACGCCCCAATTTTACTTAAGATCATTCTTTTTTTTCATGAAAATCCTCGTAGTTTAAGTGCGGGTCTGAAAGGGGTAAGTTAGCACATGGTCCCACACATTAACAGTACAATTGTTTCCGGTAGGTATTCTCTAATATCATTATAAAACAAATGGGAATGTGTGTATGTGTGGGTGAGTGTGTGTGTTGTGTGTGTGTGTGTGTGTGTGTGTGTGTGAGTGTAAGTGTGTGTGCGCGCGACCAATTAATAAACAAATGCTAGACAACATTTCTGATATCTTTTTCAGTTTCAAAATAATTAAGGCTGTTTTACCAAACAAATACTTTACGCTTAGTTTCTGGTAGGATGCATTCTTGATATCACATAGTTTAACTTTGTTATATAGGTAAGGATGAAAATAACTAGGAAAGTGTTTAAAGAAAGATGTAGTACTGTGTGGTATTGGAATTTTGTACACCCTTTTGCGCAACTGAGGTGGTAAGGAAATATATCTGCCAGTGCTTACACCAAATGTTGGGAATAGGTGCCAAAGCAGACCCCAGGCCTCTTTAGGGCGCAACCGTGAAAAATCTAGGATGATGATATTGATGATGTAAAGGAAATATTCATATAACACCAATACTTTAACTGTAGGTGTGTGGCGTCGTGCTCTTGGTGGGGAGTATGGTCACCAGAGCTAGTTCATCTATAGCTATCAACACAATGAATCCTCAGATCAATCAAGGGACGGCAACGCGCTATAGGCTACGATGTCTGCTTACCATCGGGCAGACCTTATGCTTCTTTTAAAATAAACGCGGAAATTATAAAAGGAATACTGGTTGAACCCGATATTTTAAATCCTTTGAAGCTGGTTTGCTTCAAATATATTTTTTTATTGTTCACTATACTAACGGTCTTGTAATATGTAGCAAAACTCGATAACTGTTGTATATAGGCAATGCAGTCATGCATCACTGCAAACCAGTCAGTAACTAAGGAGACAGCGTACATAATTCAATAAAATTATAACCTCAAAATGTTTAGGTCAATGACCAAAATTGCAATAAAATATCTTTATTTTAATAAGAAATGCATCACACACTTACCTCCTGGTCTTCCCAATTAGGTTTCTTTATTTTCTCATTTGGATTGGTGTTCCGATGTCTGCCCATCAATTCATCCAACAACTGAGCTGCAGCCAGCACCGCCATTGCGACTGCTTCTAATTTAATAAGAAAATTTGGTAATACTATCTCTTAAACGAGTAAGAGAACATTTGCAGGCAACAATTATAAACCTAAAGACAATTAGAACTTGATTAGAACAGTTCTGAATAAAACAAAAGAGGAAATTATTCCGTAAACTATGCACCGCTCGCACGTCAACGCTCGCGGAGAACGGTGTTGTCATATGACATAATACAAATTACGTAGATTTCTTCATTGTATTTCAATATTTATTTATTTAACAATGTTAATTTAGAAGGATTTGTTAGATGGGTTCCTCAAACGCGTTGTTTCAATGTAGCGTTTTCCCGAGTCGCATTTTTCCGCGATCGATCAATTTCCTTGTCGCTTTTTTACTCGTAGCTTTATTCAGCGTCTCATTGTTCCGCAATCGCCTTATTTTCGTGTAGATATTTATCGTTTTTCCGCTCTTTTATAAAAAAAAACCTCGAAGACGAAAGCGGAAGCTTTGCTTCCGCTTCCGTCTTCTAACCTATCTGCGATCCGAGTCGGTTTTGCACCTAAGTCCCTGTTCAAAGGTGGGCATCAAATTAACTTTTTTCTGAGATCAACCAATGCCAAGATAGTGGTGTATCGTAGGCTGTAGAGAACAGGGGCTTAGTAGCAAAACTGCGGCGCTACCACGAACTTCGAATATCGAAGTTCGGGTATTTCCATCTCTATCGCACTCCCTTACTCGAGAAACAGGGATGCATGTATTACGAACTTCGACTTTCGAAGTTCGTGGTAGCGCCGCTGACTCGGATCACGGATAGGTTAGAAGACGGAAGCGGAAGCAAAGCTTCCGCTTTCGTCTTCGAGGTTTTTTTTTTATAAAAGAGCGGAAAAAACCAACAATATATAAAGCGATTGCGGAACAATGAGACACTGAATAAAGCTACGAGTAAAAAAGCGACAAGGAAATTGATCGATCGCGGAAAAATGCGACTCGGGAAAACGCTACATTGAAACAACGCGTTTGAGGAACCCATCTAACAAATCGTTGCGTGCAATCCAACCGTCAAACGAGTTTTCCTGACTAATTGCATGAAAATCACAATTTGGACCATGGAATTGGCATGATCTGCCAAGTGTTTTTTTTTCTCACAATATTCATTCAAATAAAATTAAACGAAAATTAAATTATAAATACCAACGAATTGCGGCAATTTTCACTTTCTTACTATTAACTGGCCACACTGAATGAAATTGTAGTTACGAAACACCGGTTTAAAATTACAGTGAAAAATATTAAAACAATATTCTTTAGAATAATACTAACAGTTACACGGTTTAACTCACGTATTCAATCTCACTACGGACGACAGAATGGAAGCCGAAGAGTTCGAAACATGTCGCCCGTAGTGACATTGAATACGTGAGTTAAACCGTGTAACTGTTAGTATTATTTCAACATGTCTCACGAAAGTTTAAATTCGAATATTCTTTAGTATATATTTTTAATTTTCGTTTAATTTGATTTAATTGAATATTGTGAGAAAAAAAACACTTGGCAGATCATGCCAATTCCATGGTCTAAATTGTGATTTTCATGCAATTAGTCAGGAAAACTCGTTTGACGGTTAGATTTCAGCGCAACATGCATCCACACGATAGCAATTAGTCAGATTCTGGTGAATTGGGGCTGACTAATCATTAAAGATCGTTATCAACGTGCTGTATTGGTGGCAAAGGGTATGGTTGGCAGAAAAAACAAATACATTTGAATATTCACTTTTGTTCTTAACCATAAAATAAATACTTACCTTCTTAGGATTGCACCTCTAGATATAACTCTTTACGGTACAAAACCTTTTCCGCCCTAATATAAAGGCAGAGAGGTGGATATGCCGGAGGGTGTCAACAAAAATTGCGTGCAATATTTTAGAGACTTAAATTACCTTCCTGTGACTTCTGTTAACGTAGAAAGGTCATTTAGCAATTTAAAGTGGATTTTTTCCAATCGTCGCGAACGACTGACAGCCAAATCTGTTGAACAAATTATAGTCATTTATTCACTATAATTTGGATAAGTTGTTATAAATCTCATAATTTGTGAAATATATAATGTTTAAAATACTTGCGTAATTTGTTTTTTTTTGTCAACCATACTTTGCCACCAATACAGCACGTTGATAACGATCTTTACTAATCATGTAATGTATATGCCCCATAATATTTCTCAGATACGAATAAATTGTTCAATATCTAGTCCAGGCAATGAACTGACAACTTGTATGGAAAAAATGTCAATTTTGTAAATAATTTATAATAGCTTATTTTTTATGTATAACGGATATATTATCAATTAAATAGTTACCCAGCGACAAAATCCGACAAAATTTCAGACATCGAAAAAATGATAAGTTAACTGGCTTCTAAAAAGTCAGTAAAAATATTAATAAATGTTTTTGTCTTTATTTTGGTTCATTTACATTTGCTCTATAATATTCAAGATAAATCGTACAAAAAAAGATAATGCATGCTTCATTTAAATCTACATAATTACTTCCGGGTGGAAAGTATGTCGGATTCCTGACAAAATCATCTCAGAATAACATTTTCAAATGAAATCAACAAAAAAAACGCTATTATTAATTAATGTTTTTCAAAACCGTATTTTGCCTGGAGTAATCGGAAAATTAGGTTGATATGGCAACATTTCTCAGGTATGTCAGAGTTGCCAACTTTAAATAAAAGTTAAAGTGTTGCCAACCCCTAATTATATCAACATTTTCAATTTGTTTTAATATGTAGCTCAAATACGCTGGCCGGGACTGTCATATCATATTCTAGTCTAGTGTCAAAAGAAAGAAAAAAACCGAAAATTCCAAGAAAATTCTGCATTTTCCGCATTTTGTAATTGTGTCTGATTGACTGGCATTTATTATATAATATTGAATTGTGATTCCGTTTCCTATAAGTATGCCGGCTCCGTGCACAATGATAACGGTTTACTAACATTTAATATTAACCTCAGGAATGAAACCGAAAAACAGCAATGAGATGGATTCCGGCTTTTTCGAAACGAACTATGTTTATATATTTCATATTATTATTTCTATTATATTTATTCTATGTTTTGAATACTTGTTTAGTTGACGAAAGAAAGGTAAGGGCCTTGACCCTCAATAACAATAAAAGTCTAGTTGAGATATATTTCAGACCTTACAGTAGGTATATAATTTTACTTTACAGTTTTCGCTGAAACGTTTTCTGCTGAAGGAAGATTATAAAAGTGCGGCAGTTCGGTTTGTGTCTTTGCTGGGTTTCAACACACAGGATGACGGCGATTACAAATACCGCAGACTTAAGAATCAAAGTGGAATGCCAGTGAAGAGGTTGCCTGATGCGTTAATTATAGGTGTTAAGAAATGTGGGACCAGAGCACTCCTAGAGTTCCTAAGGTATGTTTGAGATCTTAAGATTCAACACTAGCTTTTGCTTGTGGCTTTGTCCATGTAAACTCTCATATTTAACTTCCACCTCTGTATCCAAAACACAGGATATTTTTGTTTTAATCCAGACTATTGACTATCTGTATTAATTTCCCTAGTATGTTGGAATACATTCAGCTTTTTATGTGTATGATAACAAATTTGCCACAATATTATGGCACCAACAAGCTGACCCATTGATTTGATGTATACAGAAGGTGGCTATAAAAAAATAATGAAAAAGTGGCTATACCAACTCCTAAACTAAACAAGTTAAACCCATTAATCATTGTCTCCCTCTCCCACCCACCCTCTCAACAAGTAGTTGACTCCTGTGCTAAAAAAGTGCAGTTATTGTTAAAAGCTTCTACCAATTATTATTTTTTTAATCTTATTTGTCGCCGAAAGCAAAATATTTTGTTTTAATTCCAGATTACATCCGGATGTGAGGGCTGCCGGTTCGGAAGTGCATTTCTTTGATAAGTTTTATCATAAAGGCTTTGAATGGTACAGGTAAGCACCTAATCAACCTTATTCCATAATAAACAAAGGGAATAAAATTGATAACACACTAAACATAAAGAGCTGCAATGTGTTTGTTAACAATGTCATTTCAGATTTAATGTTAAAAACAAATGTTTCAGGGATAGAATGCCTCCAACCTTAGAAGGGCAGATCACAATGGAGAAGACCCCTGCATACTGGGTGACGCGCACTGCCCCCAAAAGAGTGCATGCCATGAACCCAAGAGTGAAGCTGTTGGCGGTAGTCCGGGATCCTGTCACAAGGGCTATAAGTGACTATACCCAGTCAGCCAGGTAATTGGTGCTATAATGTTATTTTAATAGTAGTTGTTAGTAGTATAGTTTGTTTAGTTTAGATGACAAAAAGTACTTAAGGCGCCGTAGGTTCAGCGAAGTTAAGCGAACAGAGTTTTTGAAACAATATAATGCGTCAGTTTATAATAATATGGTTTCAAAAAAATACGTATAGTAATCTTGAGGCTTTTCTGCAGGGAAATCAGTGCTTCGAAACATGATTAAGCAAATTTCGCTCGATAGAAAAAAATCACGAACATAGGTCTAAAACACACAAAAATACACTTAAAATATTCGTAACAAATTATGCACAACAGCTATAAATATTAAAATTTGCTACTAAAAAACGGCAATATCATGTTTGAGGGAAATCAGTGTTTACATTTTTATTTATTTAAACGGCCAAAAAATTAAAATTAAAAAACATGATATCCGCGCTTCCGAGCACGCACTTCCATCTCGCTCACGCTTATGCTCAGCGAGAGGGAGAGAAGACCATGAACCTACGGCGCCTTAAATTACCGACATCTACTGTTTAATTGTAGCAGGGATGTAAAACAATTATGCAGGTGTGGGTTAATGTATGGCCCAATAATCGCGTCCATCTATCTTTCTCTCTTTTGATTAGTGGGCCGTACATTAACTGGCACCATTGTTACTATGCAACATACCCCGGGGGCCCATTGAACAAAGTCTTGTAAAAGTCTCACAAAGGCCAGATAGACTTTTCTTTCTAATAAAATGAGTTGAAACCAGCTGTCCCCTTGTAATATAAGTTACAAGTTGTTGGGTACAAAGACTTTAACTCGTAATACAAGTGGAAAACTCTTTCTTCAAAAAGGCCTTTTGGAACGACCGAGGGACCAGCTGATGGACTGTCCATCACTGTATAGTCAGCTGACGTTTTTTTTTCGTCAAGATTTTGGATTATCTGTTGCTAGCTCGCGGGCTATATGGATGGGGTGATACACCACAAAAGCGGCCAAAATATCTGAAGGGATTACACAGAGAAGCAACATAATATTATGTTCCATTGGATTTACAACTCCTCTTTCAGCAAAACCCCCTCACTGGCTCGCTTCGAGCAGCTCGCGCTCGTGAACAACAGCTGGGGCGGCGCCGTGGCCGCGTCGTGGCCGCCCGTGCGGCTCGGCGTCTACGCGCGGCCGCTGCGGCGCTGGCTCAAGCGGTTCCCGCGCGACCGCCTGCTGCTCGTCGACGGGGAGAGGCTGCAAGACGATCCCGCTGCCGAGATGGCTAGAGTGCAGGTAACTACTTACACTCCATCTCTCTCCGTCTCTCTGTCTCTCTCTCTCTCTTTCTCAGTTCCCGCGTGACCGCCTTCTGCTCGTCGATGAGAAGAGGCTACAGATCCTGCTGCCGAGATGGCTAGAGTGCAGGTAGTCACTTACACTCCAACTCTCCGTGTCTCTCTCTCCCTCTCTCCCTCAGACCCCGCGTGACCGCCTTCTGCTCGTCAATGGGATGGTCAGATGGAGTGTAAGTGACTACCTGCACTCTAGCCATCTCTGCAGCAGAATCTGTAGCTCCTTACAGATTCTGCTGCCGAGATGGCTAGAGTGCAGGTAGTCACTTACACTCCATCTCTCTCCGTGTCTCACTCTCTCTCTTTCTCTCCCTCCGTCTCTCTATTTCTCTCTCTCGCACTGTCTCAGTTCCCGCGTGAACGCCTTCTGCTCGTCAGTGGGAAGAGTCACTTACACTCCATCTCTCTCCGTGTCTCACTCTCTCTCTCTCTCTCTCTCTCCCTCCGTCTCTCTATTTCTCTCTCTCGCTCTGTCTCAGTTCCCGCGTGACCGCCTTCTGCTCGTCAGTGGGAAGAGTCACTTACACTCCATCTCTCTCCGTCTCTCTCTCTCTCTCTCTCTCTCCGTCTCTCTATCTCTCTCTGTCTCAGTTCCCGCGTGACCGCCTTCTGCTCGTCAATGGGAAGAGGCTACAACAGCTTAGCTAACAGGTAGACAGTCTGTATTTCAGACCCTTTTTTCAAGGTTAGCACACTTGTTGCCGGCTCACCGGACTGCTTGCGATACGCGTCGCCCACCCGCTGTCCATCCGGCGTCGACCCAACGCAAGTAGGTAACAGCACTACCTCAGCAACTCTGAGTCGTCCAGTCCTCTGTCCCTAGAAGCAGTTTTAGCGAACTCGCTACCTTGTTTCCTGCTAGCAGTACATGAGACTACCGATCCACATAATTTTCGCGACACGCCGTGTAGAATTATCTCCAGTCCGCGCGCTCAAAAATATGTATTGATTTCATCCTCTCATAAATATGTACCAAAACCTTAGTCCACTGACATAAGAGCTTGGGACATATTTATGTGTAAGTTGTAAGCCATATTTTTGACTGTACATTTTCACAACAATAGTGTGCTAGAGTTATTACGTTTTTTTTTTAAATATAATGATACTGTTTGTCTATCTATGGGCCTACACATACTCAGAAAACACACCCATATTCAGAAAATGTTAAATGCCTCTGATAAATAACATAATATGTTTGGTCCCTCTTAAGAACAGTAAATGATAAAGACAAACGAATTTTGTGATGTGTGTTTATGAATATGACCATTAAAGTTGGCTTTTCGGACGAAATGAAAATGCTAACTGTACTGTACTACAAGCAAACTAAAATGGCGTTAAAATTCGTTTGTCCTTATCTGTCACTTTGGCATTTGTGTTCGTAAAAATTCACATTTTATTTAGCAGAGGCATTTTAAGTTTTATGAATAAGGGGGTAACTGTTTATTCTCGTTAAACTTCATGCCGCGTTCACATGCTCGCGTTCAAAGCGACATTCATGTGCACGGGCACGGGCAAGAGCGTGTGAACAGCCTGAATGTGCACGCGCCCGTGCCTGTGCTCGTGCATGCCGCCGCTCCGGACGGCTGTCGGTTTTTTGACAAAGATGAAAGGGTGAATGTGCTCGTGCTTGTGTACCTGTTCACACGGTCGCGTACATTAGTAAACATGCCGGAATTGGAGTCGTCAGAAGATTAAAAAATGGTCAAAGAAAGAAATTTTGCTCTCTCTGGGGGGTTACCAGTGGGACCCAACAATATGAGACCCCTAGAATAAATATTCCCTAGAACAAATAGGTCCCATCACCAAATTTAGCGGGAATTCGGCTGATTTCAAGACTCGACGGATGCAGTTGCTTACCTTAAATCTAACATCATAAACATTTAAATAAGTAGAGAAATATTATGCCATACGATAAATAAATAAAATATACCAAAGATAAAAAAAAATCACCCATGTTTGCATGACAAGCACGCCCGCGAGCGTGTGAACAGCCTGCTTGGGCTGCAGAAGTGCACGGGCTGCTTGCCTTGCATGTAGTGATGTGCCGTTACCGTAAATTACGAGAACGGAGAGAATTTTGGGGTAACTTTCTCGGTAATGTTCTCCGTAACGGTAATTATCGAGAAAGTAGTCAAAGTTTTAATTTTTTTCAAGTTTTTTTATCGTGATTCTACTACAATTAGTAATGAAAATCTACGCAAAAAAAATCAAAATAGTCATACTAAAGGAACTCGTATATTTCCAAAATTACCGTAAATTACCGGCGTAAATTACCGAGCATGTTCTCGGAGAACGTTCTCTGGTAATATTTCCGTTAGGAATCTCCATATTATATAAACGCTTAGGATGTAAGTGCTTGAATAAAAAAAGAAAACTTATAAATTGGTATATTTAAAATATAATTATATATTCTGCAAGAATAATAATACACAGTTAAGTAGATTCGTAAATGGGTTTATTTTATGAAACAAGTTTAAAGCTTGTCTTCACATCTATTTTTTTAAATGTGGTTATGTAATTCTGATGATAAGTTGAGCAAAACACACTTACCTCATCAACAGCTGAATTATCGGGGCGTTCTGTGGATACAGAACTGTTAATATCACTAGTAGGAGAATTGTTCTGTGGGACGGTTTTTGTAAACCCAGTTTTAACATCAGCAGGGCAATTTTGGCAGTTCTTAACCAAATGTTGAGCGGAACCAGTAACATTTTTGGCGGTATACACATGATCAAAAATCAAGGAATGGTATTTAATTCGTTCGTTTCTCTGAAATATTCTAAAACTTTACATTTTGGCCTCATTGTTCTACTGTCAATGACTTGACTTATGTTCCTGTGTCCCCTGATGGGGTATAGGGCGTCCACAGTGCGCCACCATCCCGTTCGGTCTTGAGCTTCGCGCTCGAATTCGCTCCAAGTCTTCTCTATGGTCTTCGCCTCTGCGATGATCGTCCGCCGCCAGGTCTGTTTAGGGTGGCCACTTTTACGCTTTCCTTGTGGATTCCAGTCCAGGGCTTGCCTCGGTATGTGATCAGGGTCCCTTCGGAGCGTGTGGCCAATCCAGTTCCACTTGCGGCCTTTGTAACCTTCCACGTTTCACAACCGTACAGCAACACGGTTTTTACGTTGGACCGGAATATTTTGAGCTTAACTCTCCTAGTCAGTTTCCGCGATTGCCATACAGGGCGGAGCTGTGCGAAGGTTGCTCTTGGCGTTTCTCGAAGCGATGTCCTCTTCGGTCCCTCCAGTTTCCGACACTACACTACCGAGGTAAGTAAATTTGTGGACCCTTTCCACAGCATCTGTGCCAATGAGCAACGGCAAAGCGCTTGTTACCCCGCACCTCATTTCCTGGGTCTTCCGGGTGTTGAGTTTCAATCCCGTCTCCTTTGCCTCTCGTTGTAGGTCGTCTAGCTTGGCTTGCATGTCGGCGCGTGTGTGGCTCAGCAGGCATAGGTCATTGGCATAATCCAGGTCTTCCAAGACGCTGGATAGTCCCCACTCTATGCCGCGGCGCTTGTTGCTTATTGTAGTGCTCATGGTGCCATCGAGAACAACAAGGAATAGGAGAGGTGAGAGAAGACACCCCTGTCGTACACCCGAGTGCACCGGTATGTCCTCCGCGACGAGGCCGTCGTGTGTCGGGAATAATTCCCGTAGATGGCCTTAATCATGTTAGTTATTTTCTCGGGGACCCCAATTTCACGCAATCGGTCCCAGATGCAACTCCACCTCAGCGTATCGACTCTTTCGAAACGAACGGCTTTTCGAAGTCGACGAAGGTCAAATACATTTCCCTCTGCCAATCTGATGTCTGTTCGAGGATTATGCGCAAGGTATTGATCTGGTCCATGCACGATCGGTTGGGTCGGAAACCAGCTTGCTCTTTGCGAAGAAGCGGTTCAATGGCCCTCGATAATCTGTCTTGCAGAGCACCTTAGACAGAGAGCAAAGTGATGCCTCTCCAATTGCCACATTCACTGAGGTCACCTTTCTTAGGTACGGTGATGAGAAGGCCTTTGTTCCAGTCGTCGGGTAGCTCTTCGGTTGACCAGATGTTGCGCAAGAGGGGTGTCAGCGCGTGCGCGGCGGTAGGCACGTCAGCTCTCAGCATTTCCTCCGTGATGAGGTTGACTCCTGGCGCTTTGCCGTTCTTGAGTGATCGGATGGCTTTCACTACTTCCTCTCCAGTGGGGGGAGACACGTCAATGTCGAGGCTTTGTGCGGGCAGGCTGACAGCAGGTGACGTAGTAACGGGGTCGTTTGGGACTCGGAAGATCTCCTCAAAATGCTCCCGCCAGCGTTGAAGCTGCCCCTCCGATGTCACGATTAGTTGGCCTGCTTTGTCTTTTAAAGGCTTCTTCTTCCTGTGGTTCCGGTTCCCGGCTAGGGTCTTAGTCGCCTTGTACATCTCTCTGAGATTACCGGAGTCAGCAGAACGTTGGGCGCAATCCGCCACACTATCCGCCCATACTCGCCGATCGTGGCGGGTACTGCGGTAGATGTTCCTGCGTATCTGTCTATACTGCAGCCTCAGGTCTTCACGGACCGCCGCAGCGTTGGTTGCCAGGAGGTGAAGATGGAGTACGCGCCTTTCTTCAATGAGGTGCCAGGTTCTCTGTGACATCCTGTCTTCACGTGTGTATGTTTTATGTCCAAGAACGACGGAGCTGGTCTCTACATAGGCCATTTTGATGTGGTTCCACTCCGCGTTGACAGGAATCGCAGAGTCCGTCTCAAGGGTGGGCGAAGAAGCGTTTCTACTGTCAATAACACTCTTGTATTCACAACACAATTCACAATAGCTCACTTCAATATGAACTAAACTAAACTGTAGCATGTAGCCGGTGCTATGGGCATATTTTCCCTACCACCGGCTAACTGATAAGGGTAAGGGCCAATCAGGAACCATTACAATTCAGGTATTCTGGGACCCAGGTTCCAATTTGTTGGCATAGTGTACTTAGATAATGCCCATTTAGTCATAATGGGTTCCTTTAAGTACCTGCTCGAATACAATACGACCCTGATAAGGATTTACCTATTTGCAAAATAACGCTCAAACCTGAAATGAACACGATTTATAATAAAATAACTTAAAAACTAACGCGTTGTTAGCCATTTTCAAAGTCAACTTATCGCACCAAAATTACTCGCGGAGAACTTTACCGAGAATTCTCGGTAATTTACGGAAATTTTACGCAATGAGAATTACCGTAAGGGCGTAATTTCTCGGCGGCACATCACTACTTGCATGTGAACGCGGCATCAAAGGTTGGGGCTCCTGGTATAGTACATTATTGCCGTGGCCGGGAAGGAGGCAATTGCAGGCTGAGTACTTGTTTAAACGGACGAGCTTGCGAGTCCGTTTAATTATAATACGAAGCCTGCAATTGCCATTCCGGCTGAGGCTAATATGGTGCTTTTCTCAAAAATGAGGGAATAAAAAATACTAAATTTATATAAACTTTAAATATCGTTGCACAACGTGAAAATATTTACGATTTCTCGCCGTTTTTTTTTTAAACAGAATCTCAAGTGTATTTTTTCACCAAAAAAACGCAAACTATTTGAGACACATACAAAAACGTCGTGTTTGCAACAGAAAAATACGAGTTGAATTGGCTGAATACGAGCTGTGCCGTCTTTTATATGCCAGCACGGCTAGCACGCGACGGCGCGCGAGCTCTCTCGATTTTTCTCGCACTATCCGTCTCTCACTTATTAGACCACTTAGAACAAGAGGTATAGTGCGATAAAAATCGAAAGTATGTCGCGGCCGTCGTGTGCTAGACGTGCAGTTTCTACTTTAAAAAAAATTTGGTACTCGACAAATAAAGGAATTTATATAAGTATAACATTCCAGGCGGCCTGCAATGTTTTTTATTTTTTAATTTAGATCTGTCCTTAAACAATACACTTTACCTTCCAATATGTAGCGAGTTACGTTCACTTTGCGGGCCATTTTTGAGAAA
Source organism: Epinotia ramella (assembly GCA_947578815.1). Classification (NCBI taxonomy): domain Eukaryota; kingdom Metazoa; phylum Arthropoda; class Insecta; order Lepidoptera; family Tortricidae; genus Epinotia; species Epinotia ramella. Next base: position 7,507,827 of record OX388211.1, on the reverse strand, counting down.
AATATATAGATGCACTTATATCAATTTTTTGGCCGTCTACGGCAGAGCCGACAGGAAGGGATATTGTCTTTAGCAGTCTGTGTTTGTACTTACGTGTGTTCCATCGTAGCGTTGATCACTTTTTAGAGCTTGCAATTTTATATGAAATCATATGATAGAGTTTTCTTGTAACTTTTGATCCCTTTTTTTAATAGCCACCTATGGTCTATGTTAGAAGTTGTAGTCCAGGCAATGAACTGACAACTTGTATGGAAAAATAGTTTAATAGCCACCTATGGTCTATGTTAGTTTAATAGCCACCTATGGTCTATGTTAGAAGTTGTAGTCCAGGCAATGAACTGACAACTTGTATGGAAAAATAGTTTAATAGCCACCTATGGTCTATGTTAGTTTAATAGCCACCTATGGTCTATGTTAGTTTAATAGCCACCTATGGTCTATGTTAGTTTAATAGCCACCTATGGTCTATGTTAGAAGTTGTAGTCCAGGCAATGAACTGACAACTTGTATGGAAAAATAGTTTAATAGCCACCTATGGTCTATGTTAGTTTAATAGCCACCTATGGTCTATGTTAGTTTAATAGCCACCTATGGTCTATGTTAGTTTAATAGCCACCTATGGTCTATGTTAGTTTAATAGCCACCTATGGTCTATGTTAGAAGTTGTAGTCCAGGCAATGAACTGACAACTTGTATGGAAAAATAGTTTAATAGCCACCTATGGTCTATGTTAGTTTAATAGCCACCTATGGTCTATGTTAGTTTAATAGCCACCTATGGTCTATGTTAGAAGTTGTAGTCCAGGCAATGAACTGACAACTTGTATGGAAAAATAGTTTAATAGCCACCTATGGTCTATGTTAGTTTAATAGCCACCTATGGTCTATGTTAGTTTAATAGCCACCTATGGTCTATGTTAGTTTAATAGCCACCTATGGTCTATGTTAGTTTAATAGCCACCTATGGTCTATGTTAGAAGTTGTAGTCCAGGCAATGAACTGACAACTTGTATGGAAAAATAGTTTAATAGCCACCTATGGTCTATGTTAGTTTAATAGCCACCTATGGTCTATGTTAGAAGTTGTAGTCCAGGCAATGAACTGACAACTTGTATGGAAAAATAGTTTAATAGCCACCTATGGTCTATGTTAGTTTAATAGCCACCTATGGTCTATGTTAGTTTAATAGCCACCTATGGTCTATGTTAGTTTAATAGCCACCTATGGTCTATGTTAGAAGTTGTAGTCCAGGCAATGAACTGACAACTTGTATGGAAAAATAGTTTAATAGCCACCTATGGTCTATGTTAGTTTAATAGCCACCTATGGTCTATGTTAGTTTAATAGCCACCTATGGTCTATGTTAGTTTAATAGCCACCTATGGTCTATGTTAGTTTAATAGCCACCTATGGTCTATGTTAGAAGTTGTAGTCCAGGCAATGAACTGACAACTTGTATGGAAAAATAGTTTAATAGCCACCTATGGTCTATGTTAGTTTAATAGCCACCTATGGTCTATGTTAGTTTAATAGCCACCTATGGTCTATGTTAGAAGTTGTAGTCCAGGCAATGAACTGACAACTTGTATGGAAAAATAGTTTAATAGCCACCTATGGTCTATGTTAGTTTAATAGCCACCTATGGTCTATGTTAGTTTAATAGCCACCTATGGTCTATGTTAGTTTAATAGCCACCTATGGTCTATGTTAGTTTAATAGCCACCTATGGTCTATGTTAGAAGTTGTAGTCCAGGCAATGAACTGACAACTTGTATGGAAAAATAGTTTAATAGCCACCTATGGTCTATGTTAGTTTAATAGCCACCTATGGTCTATGTTAGAAGTTGTAGTCCAGGCAATGAACTGACAACTTGTATGGAAAAATAGTTTAATAGCCACCTATGGTCTATGTTAGTTTAATAGCCACCTATGGTCTATGTTAGTTTAATAGCCACCTATGGTCTATGTTAGTTTAATAGCCACCTATGGTCTATGTTAGTTTAATAGCCACCTATGGTCTATGTTAGAAGTTGTAGTCCAGGCAATGAACTGACAACTTGTATGGAAAAATAGTTTAATAGCCACCTATGGTCTATGTTAATAGCCACCTATGGTCTATGTTAGTTTAATAGCCACCTATGGTCTATGTTAGAAGTTGTAGTCCAGGCAATGAACTGACAACTTGTATGGAAAAATAGTTTAATAGCCACCTATGGTCTATGTTAGTTTAATAGCCACCTATGGTCTATGTTAATAGCCACCTATGGTCTATGTTAGTTTAATAGCCACCTATGGTCTATGTTAGTTTAATAGCCACCTATGGTCTATGTTAGAAGTTGTAGTCCAGGCAATGAACTGACAACTTGTATGGAAAAATAGTTTAATAGCCACCTATGGTCTATGTTAGTTTAATAGCCACCTATGGTCTATGTTAGTTTAATAGCCACCTATGGTCTATGTTAGTTTAATAGCCACCTATGGTCTATGTTAGAAGTTGTAGTCCAGGCAATGAACTGACAACTTGTATGGAAAAATAGTTTAATAGCCACCTATGGTCTATGTTAGTTTAATAGCCACCTATGGTCTATGTTAGTTTAATAGCCACCTATGGTCTATGTTAGAAGTTGTAGTCCAGGCAATGAACTGACAACTTGTATGGAAAAATAGTTTAATAGCCACCTATGGTCTATGTTAGTTTAATAGCCACCTATGGTCTATGTTAGTTTAATAGCCACCTATGGTCTATGTTAGTTTAATAGCCACCTATGGTCTATGTTAGTTTAATAGCCACCTATGGTCTATGTTAGTTTAATAGCCACCTATGGTCTATGTTAGAAGTTGTAGTCCAGGCAATGAACTGACAACTTGTATGGAAAAATAGTTTAATAGCCACCTATGGTCTATGTTAGTTTAATAGCCACCTATGGTCTATGTTAGAAGTTGTAGTCCAGGCAATGAACTGACAACTTGTATGGAAAAATAGTTTAATAGCCACCTATGGTCTATGTTAGTTTAATAGCCACCTATGGTCTATGTTAGTTTAATAGCCACCTATGGTCTATGTTAGTTTAATAGCCACCTATGGTCTATGTTAGTTTAATAGCCACCTATGGTCTATGTTAGAAGTTGTAGTCCAGGCAATGAACTGACAACTTGTATGGAAAAATAGTTTAATAGCCACCTATGGTCTATGTTAATAGCCACCTATGGTCTATGTTAGTTTAATAGCCACCTATGGTCTATGTTAGAAGTTGTAGTCCAGGCAATGAACTGACAACTTGTATGGAAAAATAGTTTAATAGCCACCTATGGTCTATGTTAGTTTAATAGCCACCTATGGTCTATGTTAATAGCCACCTATGGTCTATGTTAGTTTAATAGCCACCTATGGTCTATGTTAGTTTAATAGCCACCTATGGTCTATGTTAGTTTAATAGCCACCTATGGTCTATGTTAGAAGTTGTAGTCCAGGCAATGAACTGACAACTTGTATGGAAAAATAGTTTAATAGCCACCTATGGTCTATGTTAATAGCCACCTATGGTCTATGTTAGTTTAATAGCCACCTATGGTCTATGTTAGAAGTTGTAGTCCAGGCAATGAACTGACAACTTGTATGGAAAAATAGTTTAATAGCCACCTATGGTCTATGTTAATAGCCACCTATGGTCTATGTTAATAGCCACCTATGGTCTATGTTAGTTTAATAGCCACCTATGGTCTATGTTAGTTTAATAGCCACCTATGGTCTATGTTAGTTTAATAGCCACCTATGGTCTATGTTAGTTTAATAGCCACCTATGGTCTATGTTAGTTTAATAGCCACCTATGGTCTATGTTAGTTTAATAGCCACCTATGGTCTATGTTAGAAGTTGTAGTCCAGGCAATGAACTGACAACTTGTATGGAAAAATAGTTTAATAGCCACCTATGGTCTATGTTAGTTTAATAGCCACCTATGGTCTATGTTAGTTTAATAGCCACCTATGGTCTATGTTAGTTTAATAGCCACCTATGGTCTATGTTAGTTTAATAGCCACCTATGGTCTATGTTAGAAGTTGTAGTCCAGGCAATGAACTGACAACTTGTATGGAAAAATAGTTTAATAGCCACCTATGGTCTATGTTAGTTTAATAGCCACCTATGGTCTATGTTAGTTTAATAGCCACCTATGGTCTATGTTAGTTTAATAGCCACCTATGGTCTATGTTAGAAGTTGTAGTCCAGGCAATGAACTGACAACTTGTATGGAAAAATAGTTTAATAGCCACCTATGGTCTATGTTAATAGCCACCTATGGTCTATGTTAGTTTAATAGCCACCTATGGTCTATGTTAGAAGTTGTAGTCCAGGCAATGAACTGACAACTTGTATGGAAAAATAGTTTAATAGCCACCTATGGTCTATGTTAATAGCCACCTATGGTCTATGTTAATAGCCACCTATGGTCTATGTTAGTTTAATAGCCACCTATGGTCTATGTTAGTTTAATAGCCACCTATGGTCTATGTTAGTTTAATAGCCACCTATGGTCTATGTTAGTTTAATAGCCACCTATGGTCTATGTTAGAAGTTGTAGTCCAGGCAATGAACTGACAACTTGTATGGAAAAATAGTTTAATAGCCACCTATGGTCTATGTTAATAGCCACCTATGGTCTATGTTAGTTTAATAGCCACCTATGGTCTATGTTAGAAGTTGTAGTCCAGGCAATGAACTGACAACTTGTATGGAAAAATAGTTTAATAGCCACCTATGGTCAATGTTAATAGCCACCTATGGTCTATGTTAATAGCCACCTATGGTCTATGTTAGTTTAATAGCCACCTATGGTCTATGTTAGTTTAATAGCCACCTATGGTCTATGTTAGTTTAATAGCCACCTATGGTCTATGTTAGTTTAATAGCCACCTATGGTCTATGTTAGTTTAATAGCCACCTATGGTCTATGTTAGTTTAATAGCCACCTATGGTCTATGTTAGAAGTTGTAGTCCAGGCAATGAACTGACAACTTGTATGGAAAAATAGTTTAATAGCCACCTATGGTCTATGTTAGTTTAATAGCCACCTATGGTCTATGTTAGTTTAATAGCCACCTATGGTCTATGTTAGTTTAATAGCCACCTATGGTCTATGTTAGAAGTTGTAGTCCAGGCAATGAACTGACAACTTGTATGGAAAAATAGTTTAATAGCCACCTATGGTCTATGTTAGTTTAATAGCCACCTATGGTCTATGTTAGTTTAATAGCCACCTATGGTCTATGTTAGTTTAATAGCCACCTATGGTCTATGTTAGAAGTTGTAGTCCAGGCAATGAACTGACAACTTGTATGGAAAAATAGTTTAATAGCCACCTATGGTCTATGTTAATAGCCACCTATGGTCTATGTTAGTTTAATAGCCACCTATGGTCTATGTTAGAAGTTGTAGTCCAGGCAATGAACTGACAACTTGTATGGAAAAATAGTTTAATAGCCACCTATGGTCTATGTTAGTTTAATAGCCACCTATGGTCTATGTTAGTTTAATAGCCACCTATGGTCTATGTTAGTTTAATAGCCACCTATGGTCTATGTTAGTTTAATAGCCACCTATGGTCTATGTTAGAAGTTGTAGTCCAGGCAATGAACTGACAACTTGTATGGAAAAATAGTTTAATAGCCACCTATGGTCTATGTTAGTTTAATAGCCACCTATGGTCTATGTTAGTTTAATAGCCACCTATGGTCTATGTTAGTTTAATAGCCACCTATGGTCTATGTTAGAAGTTGTAGTCCAGGCAATGAACTGACAACTTGTATGGAAAAATAGTTTAATAGCCACCTATGGTCTATGTTAATAGCCACCTATGGTCTATGTTAGTTTAATAGCCACCTATGGTCTATGTTAGAAGTTGTAGTCCAGGCAATGAACTGACAACTTGTATGGAAAAATAGTTTAATAGCCACCTATGGTCTATGTTAGTTTAATAGCCACCTATGGTCTATGTTAGTTTAATAGCCACCTATGGTCTATGTTAGTTTAATAGCCACCTATGGTCTATGTTAGTTTAATAGCCACCTATGGTCTATGTTAGTTTAATAGCCACCTATGGTCTATGTTAGAAGTTGTAGTCCAGGCAATGAACTGACAACTTGTATGGAAAAATAGTTTAATAGCCACCTATGGTCTATGTTAATAGCCACCTATGGTCTATGTTAGTTTAATAGCCACCTATGGTCTATGTTAGAAGTTGTAGTCCAGGCAATGAACTGACAACTTGTATGGAAAAAATGTGAATTTTGGAAATAATTTATAATAGCTTATTTTTTATGTGTAACGGATATATTATCAATTAAATTGTTACCCAGCGACAAAATCCGACAAAATTTCAGACATCGAAAAAATGATAAGTTAACTGGCTTCTGAAAAGTCAGTAAAAATATTAATAAATGTTTCTGTCTTTATTTTGGTTCATTTACATTTGCTCTATAATATTCAAGATAAATCGTACAAAAAAAGACAATGCATGTTTCATTTAAATCTACATAATTACTTCCGGGTGGAAAGTTTGTCGGATTCTTCACTTAATTATCTTAGAATAATATTTTCAAATGAAATCAACAAAAAAAACGCTATTATAAATTAATGTTTTTCAAAACCGTATTTTGCCTGGAGTATTGATATTGTAAAAAAACCATGAGACTTTCTTAGTGTCTCCTTGCCGAGGGGATAAAATAACAAAAAGAAATAGTACATCGACCCACTTCCATTCCAACAAATATCAATCATAACATCTCTTTCCAGGAATTCCTAGGCCTGAAGCGGGTAATCACAGAGAAGCATTTCTACTTCAACTCCTCAAAAGGCTTCCCCTGCCTCGTGAAGTCGGAAAGCCGGTCCACCCCCCACTGTTTAGGCAAGACCAAGGGTCGGAGCCACCCCCATATCAACCCGGCCATCATCGAGACCCTGCGGGAGTACTACAGACCCTTCAATGAGAAGTTTTACGAATTATCTGGTATACATTTTGGCTGGCCTTGACGTGTTGTGATTTACGAAGGCTATTGCCGTGGTTTTTGGAATTAAGGTAGTGTTTTATATTTTACCAAATATCACTAGTAGGTACTATCGACAACACAGCTAACTGACCATCCATGCACTTTATTTGCATTGTAATAAGGTTCTATATAAATACAGGATGGTCAGTTAACTGTGTTGGCGTTTCGTTTGTACGATTCCACAGTTGCAAGCGCAGGATTTCTTTGATTTTAGTGGAATAGTATCTTAAGAGTCCGCAGTAAGCTCGGCCGAATTTTACCTTCCCTTACAAACGGAGTTTCGTTCTCATTTTAAAACTACGTTGGATTGTGACGAAACTTTGCATATACAATGACATGAGGTATATCTATGTCTGTAATTAGTTTATATGGCTCCAGTTTATAAAACAAACTAAATACAGCCAAAACAAGTTTTGTATGAAAAACTTAAATTCGCTGTATTTTTTTACTATGGTACTTATCTGAAGCTACATAAACTAATTACCAGAGGCCGGAATTCTCGTGGCACTTTCGTGCTGTCATAGGGACTTCTCATTTATCGACTTCTGATATTCATATTATATCGATACATTTGACTGTAACAGAAGTAATTTAAAACCAGATAATTTGGAAAAAAATATGACTATCTATTTCTTTTATAGAGAAACTAATGTTGAAACACTTGTTAGCACTAAAACAGACTTTGAACATGAAATTGATAAAACACTGAACTGAACTGATTAAATGTGACAATGTTAACTTTTCATTATTTTCGTTTGGTTGCATATATATTTAGCGATAAGACCGCCTGTTGTTTACCTCTACTTTCAATCTTCTTTAATATGTTGTGTTATATAATGTATCGATATAATATGAATATCGGAAGTCGATAAATGAGAAGTCCCTATAACAGCTCGAAAGTGCCACGAGAATTGCGGCCTCTGCTAATTACAGACCTGGATATACCTCATGTCTGAGAATCGAGCTTACTGCGGACTCTTAACGTAGGTACTTGAGTTTGTTCTAGCAAGCATAGAGGCTCTAGTATAAGTTTTACCGAAACAAAACGTTACGACCGCGTTCGCGTTTAGCTGTGAAATCCCATACAAATTGATGGTAAAACGCAAACGCGATCGTAAAGTTTTGGTTCGATAAAACTTATACTAGAGCCTCGGAGCATGACTTCGTCTCCTGGTGTAACTGAGGAGGGCAGGATTACACTAGTACAGTCGGCACCATCTACATGTGTACATGTGTTGTCCTAATATGACCTTATTGCTTAGAGATATGGTCGAATAGTGTATTCATGTTTATGATGTAGACTGTACAAGCTAAAAACGATTATTTTCATTGAATAATGAAAACTGGGTAAAACTTACTAAAAATACCTAGACAAAGAATATTCAAGTGGTATTATGCTATGCTTTATTTAATTCGCTAAGCTAGTCGGTTATCTTATTTCTGTAACTTTTAATATTAGATAAGAGAAAATACTTCCACTTTAGAAATATAAGTAGTCGGTGAATGGGTTAATAGAGTTAAGTTAGGGTATTATTATACTCCAGTTACTTGGAAAAATACAGCTGTCTATACACCAACTTAGCTAGGTATATCAGTCTAGTAGATTATATAGACAGCCATTTAATAAGGCTGTATTTTTCCTTAAGGTAGCTGAATATTCGAACGTAGGTAGCTCCAGTTCCTAGCAACAATCTTTGATTCCTATTCGTGTTCCAATCTTTATCGATTATTAGCAGATGCTATGTGTTGCGATAATTATTCATAATAAGACGGTAACAGCGTTGCGTCTCCTTTGCCAAGTCTATCAGTTGGTAGATAAAGTTAGGGTAAGTTGCACCAAACCGCCTATAATCTTAAGCAGTGTTCGTTGAAATCTGAGTTTACATTGTGTCCGAAAAACATGTTTGAGGTAATTTATTACCCCTTTTAAGTGTCTAGTGATATGCCTATGTGAATATTCGGGTTATTCCCATAACCAGGAAAGACCGGTGAAAGCTAATTGTAGATGGCGCTCTTCTATATTCCATACAATGAGAGAGACACAGCAGATCGATGATACCTAACTATATACATTACAGTTCTAAGGCAAAAATCTTCCCCATAGCTTTAATCCACAACCGTTTATGTTTAGCCTTGTTCGGAAAACGGTGGATTCCCACTTCGTAGCAATTCGGCACGAAACAGTCATTTTCGCAAAAATAAATAAAAGTTTTTAGTGTAGCTTTTTTAAGGACCATTACTGGTGCTGTCAGTTTGACAATTGCCTTCCCTGGGAACGAAACTGGGAAAGAAATTCAGAAAAAATCTCAGCTGCTCAAATCAAAGTCGCTCCAAAATGGAGAGAAATTCTCAGCTATTACCGCTAAAGATGTTTATCAAAATTACCAGTGGTACAGTCGGCATCATATAGTTAGTATTAGTAGTAGGCAAAGTGGCCAGATATTTCGGGACAGGTCGATTCACGAGAGCTGGCGCGGAAAATATATGAAACTGTCATTAATTTCATGGGTGTATCTGTATTCCGATGTATTCGGATTTGGCTACTTTGGCTGCTACCAACTATACGATGCTGACTGTACCTAACAAACTGGTGATAACAGGTTCCTACGAATAACCCAATATTCCCAATTTGAATCCATACGTACATAGAAAGACATCTTATAATCCCTGGCAACAAATTGGAACCAACATGGCGGCATTAGTGCAGGTTCACTACTACGCATGCTCAGAGGCTCTAAAGTCGGATTTTTTATTAGGCGAACTTACTTGACAGTTCATTGCCACGTTTCGCTAGTGCTGTTAATATCGATATTTAAAAAATCCAGTTCATACAAGAGGTTTAGTATAGCAGTTTGTATACTAGTGTTGTTATCATTATTGTTACTTGTGTAAAAGTTATGTAAATAATAGCTTGATATAATTTGGTTTCTACGAAGTTATTTGAGCTATTATTGTATTATTTGCAGTGGCGGATTTACCAGCAGGCTGAGTAGGCTCGAGCCTAGGGCGGCAGATTTAGGGGCCGGCAAATTTGGGACCGATTTTTGAAATGAAAACTTCTTTAGCGGCGCTGAGCACTTTTTGGGATGGGGAAAAATTGTTAAATACGCGACAGAGTTTTGTGACGTCAGATGTGAAGGAGGTCACTTTTTGCTGCTAGCCGATTCGACTTCATTCAAAACTGTACGCTATTCGTAAGAGTACAAAGCCGTTAAACACTTTTTGCAATAGCATATTCTGCAAGTAAATTTGTAATAATAATAATACCAACGCGTACTTCACCGTTTAGCTATTGAGAAAATTCGAATAGTTCGAATTTGGGCGTTATTCCTAAAGAGATAAAGCTTTGAAAAATATTTACCAACGGCAAAAACAAATTGATATTTTGGTCGCCACCGCCGTCTGCCGTCTGCCGTTCTTGCAAATTCGAATAGTTCGAATTTAGACGTTATTCCTAAAGAGATAAAGCTTTGAAAAATATTTGGCAATGGCTAAAACAAATTGGTATTGTGTTTGCCGCCGGCGGCCCCTCGCACCCAACGCGCCCGCGGCCCGTCCGCCTAAATACCTAATTGATGATTGTTTATAAATTTGCGTCAAATTTGCGTTGCGTCGTCTGATAGACACCCACGTATGACGTCACAAGTGGCATTTGTACTAATCGTCGTATGGAAAATCAGGTAAATTGGTGTTTCGGTCGCGAAATACTGCGTTTAAGTACATAGTTGTCATACAATTTTGTTTCAATAAAAGCGTAAGGATTCTATTGGTAGTCTTAAATTTACTATTGGACAATAAATAAAAATGCATATTTTTTCCGAATTTTCAAGGTTCATATCTTTTTATGATTTTAATTATATTTTATAATTTTTACTATATTACGATAATTTGATGGTTTACTATCTATTTAGCATCACTACGTTATCAATTTGAACATGAGGCTGCATGCCTATTGTTTTTCACAAAGGGTTTTGATATTTACTTTGGATCCCCGATACTGTACGAGTATATTCTTGTATGTATAGTAGCACATTCTTATAACGAGATCTTTTTCTATTATTTATTTTTATATTTATAAGATCACAAATTCTCAATGATTCAATGGAAAGCGTACGTACTTAAGCATTTGTTTTTTGAGTGCAATATTTGTAAAATACCGTATTAGTATTTTATGCAATTACCTAATGTAAAAATATTTAATTTTAAGTCACAAATTTAAAGTAAGCTTTTTGCAATAACCTTGCCTGTCAACCTGCCTCATTAGTTTCATAATTGTTAAGGGTCAATCAACTATTTCTTGTTGCTAATATGTCTCGTTAGCCAGGAGACAAGGTTACAGAGTTTCTAAGAAAAAATGTTACAATACGGACTTCTAACGTGCTTCAAGATGGTCCATACACAAAGGAGTCGAACTTGACAAGAAAATCCCACATTTGGTGATATAAAACACACAAATCGCTGTTTTTAAAAGTGACTTAAGAGACGTAACCATGGCAACTAGTGACAGAAAATAGTTGATCCACTCTTAGAGTTACTTAATTATATTTGTTTTCACGTTGGTTGTGCCCGTACCTATACATATAAACACATTATTATTAAGTAAGTGGATAATGTTACTTGATGCAACTCATCACAAATTGCATATTATTATGGTTAAGATCATTTAATCTCGCTGACTTTTTATAAAACTGTTATGTAATAGGGATGTAGACACTAAATAAAATAATCAATAATGTCGTATTTTCTCGAAAAAAGATTAAAAATGTAGTCAGAAAAAAAATCAACGCAAAAGGTTAAATAATCACGAAGTTATAAGTGTCCAAAGTTTTAAGAAGGGGTATGTTCTTTCCCTTTTTCGCAAAACGCAACTTCATATGAAACGATGACGCTTGTAGATTGTGACGTCACTAATAGACGGCTATGTGCCGTGCCCCATAGTGTTCGGCGCCGCCATCGACGCGACGCGCTCTGCGGCAGCATCGCATACTGTGACGTCACACACTGTTTGTGTTTTCGTTTTCTCTCTCTCTAACAAGCAATATTAAAACGGTTATAGCTTCGTAATTCTTTGAGATATCCGAATGGGATTTTCGTCACTAGGCATATTTTTTTGCCTTCTTTCTTTTGGAGTAATAATAATTTTCGAGTCTACACCCCTATTCGGCCAACTCAAATAATCTCCAGTATTAGTAGAAGTACAGATAACAAACAACCATTCAAATATTTTAATACGTATTTGCAACATAGATTTTCTTCTAAATACCAGACTACTATGTAGAATTTCCACTTTTACTAGGTTTAAATAAGTAATGTCTCAGTTTGCGATATTTCATAGTTTAGAAATTGAATTTATGAATATTTGTGAACTTGTGTTCGAGTGGCTTAAATAAATTAAAATTATTAATTTGAAGTACGCCTTTGAAGTGGTAATGGTCGCTAATGAAATAATTTTTCTCACTACTCGTAAATATTTCCGATATTACTAAAACGCTTATTAATTTGTACTTACTTACTATATTAATTATTACAACGAAATTTCGATAAGTACGCTAATTAAGAATATAGTAGGCCTAGTTATAGCGTAGCCTAGTGTGGTAGCTTTTTGTACATTTAGGTATTACCTTGCACCAAGCCATCCGAACACGTGCCATTTTATAGTCGCTTATTAGATTACTAGATTAGTAATTAAGGATAAAGCTTTAATCATTTTAGTTATACATAGTAGAGCGACAAATGTAGTGATGGGAAACGTGTTTACACAAGTGACTTGGTGGGAGTACCGACGGGAAGAATGCGGAGTGTTGTAAGACTTGAGGTCTGTGCTGTCATGAAATTTTTGCACGTAGGAAGTAGCCCAAAATGACTCTTATTTATGCTACTTAATATTTTTTACCCGCTAAAATTTGGTAGAAAGCAGCCATTCTGACTGATGACTGTTCTACGAAATTGGCATTATGTCTTGTGCCTCTTTTCAACAAGATTTAGTACCTAAATTGTGCCTGAAAATTTACATGATTTTAATTTTTTTTTATATAAAAATGACTTAAAATAAGTCTCGCCGCGGTCAAGCGGTGTACCGCGACAGCAATATGCGATTCACACAAGACGACGCGCGACCTTTCTCCCACTATCCGTCTCTCTTATTAGAAAACTTAGAAAGAGACGGATAGTGCGAGAGCTCGCGCGCCGTCGCATGCTAAACGTGCTGTTTCGACTTAGCAACCCAAGTGTAGCTTGATCTGACTACTACTATGCACGAGTGGCCGATAAGCGTTCTTGCCAATCCTGAATATAAGCAAAACTTATTCTAATAGTCCACAGCGCTGTCTAGACTCGTCATTTGATTCCGAATATTATTAGAAAGGAGTTTTGAGTCCGTTTTAGGACAGCAAGAACTCGAATCTATTACAAAGCTAAATGCGGGTACTTCCCGCGACCCACGTCACTTCACCCACACTCCTGCACTGTCGCGTACTATACTTTTCTGCTGTTATGTACTATGTTTTTACTGTATACAAAATAAAAAAAAGTTACTAAAAATCAACAATGTTTTATTATCCCATTATATTAAATAATCATGGTAGGTTGTTGGCGGGCATGTATATTGGTAAGTCCACTGGGTTCATTTGAAGGTATGTCACTGAGGATATTCCCACTATTGCAAAAAGTATCCGCACATCGTCACTGTACTTCGAATGTAGTGTCGCAAACTCTATGCCTGCTGGAAATGTGGACGATTCCCTGAAATTAAAATGTTTCTGTGAATATCCAACGGAAAAGTATATAGAACGGCATTAAAGCAGACGCTACACGCCGAGGCGTGATTCGGCCCGTCTGGATAAATCGGCCAAATCAAGGTCACTCCATACTAGATTTTCTATGACCTTGCTTGGCCGTCCGTGTAGCGTCTCCTTAACGCCTTATAGTAGTCGAGGGATCTCGGGCCTACAGCGCTATATCAAACAATTTTTAGCGACAGACTTAAGAGTCGAATGGTCACACCAGTGTGACGACGAGTAATTACTTTTACTCGTGGTCACACCACTTTAAAAAAGATAACACTTTAACAGGTCCGTGTAGGTACGACGACGAGCGAAGCGAGGAGGTTAGTGTAAGGCCTGAGTGGACGCCCCGCTCAGAGCGGGGCGTGCAGCTTCCATACGAAACAAATCCAATTTATATGGACGCTCGAAGAGCGGGGCGTCCACTCAGGCCTTGCACTTAGGTGTACTGCGACCCTACGCCCGCGGGAAGCGGCCGGCTAAGCGCCAGAACCAAACAGTGTGACTACGAGGAAAATAAATTCCTCGTGGTCACACCAGAGTGACAAAATGGTGTGACTACGAGTCCGAAGTCTAATTTTTGAATGTCAAAACGTTCAAATATTTTTATGTCTTACACGTCGAGGACTCCTAGTTTGTGTTACTTGTCGTGCCCACAACGCCAAGAACCACTAGAAGGGCGAGTGTTTACCTGAGCTGTGCGAGGCGGTGGAAAAATGGACCAATGGAAAACGATGTGCGAGCGCGACCAGCCTCGCTATTGGTAGTTTTTCCCTCGCTCACCGCGCAACCACAGCTCAGGGGGATACTCACCCTAATGCTATTTGCATACGGGTACATACAGACTTTCAAGTAAGGTTGTTACTTGATATATTCTCAAAGATATTTACCAGATTCGCGGCGGAATATGTATGTAAAAAAGTCTGGTTCGATTAAAATGTAAGAATACTGTGACAGAAGTAACAAGCAATTACTCACTCAATACAGATAACCCTGAAGTGGGGCTTTGGTTTATTACTCTTCTTAAAGTTCGGCACATCCCTGTTGTAAACGTCGAAATGTATGCTGAGACAGCAGTCTTTTTGAACGTCCTTCTTTGTCTTTATAACATTCAACTTCTTCAGAACATTGCGCAGATCTGTACAGTCTTCTGGGTTGATTATAGAATCCAATTTGACATTACTATCGTTTTGAGAATGCGCCTCGAATTTCAGAGCTGCCTCTTTGCAAGACTGCCAGTACGCTATTTTTGCATCCAGCCAGTTACTAAATTTGACAGGCTGGCTTCTTATGAATTGGTAAAGGAAGTCTTCATTATGGTCCATTTGATTTTTTATTTGGCTTTTGAGTGCGACCTCCGCTCTGCCGAAATCATCCTGACTCGGCAACCAAAACTTACTAAACATCTTTTTTAAATGCGCAGTATATTCAAAGTTCTTTTTTAAATCGATCCGACTAGATTCATTCGCCGTTGATGTTTTTAGTGAGGTCTGTTTCTCCGAAAGTTGTTTCAGAATGTAGAACGGGTTTCTTAACTTCCTGCTCTTTCGAGGTTTAGGAGTGTCCTCCACAGTCGGGTGTACTTCTTGAATGGCGCATTCGGAATCAGAGGACGAGGCAATAACTATACGCCGTCTGTCTATGATATCAAAATTTGAGTCAACGTAAACATCAGCATTGTAGGATTTGTTGAATGTTCGGATAACATTCGAAAATGCTCGTTTGTGGCGTGTTGAAAGCACTTTCTTTGCTTCGAGCTCTTTCATTTTTACGGAAAATTGCTTCAAAGCATTGAAGTTCCCATCATAGGATTCCATTTCTTCATTCTTTTTCTTTTTCGGACTAGACTGTTCATCATCATCTAAATCAATGGTTTCAAGAATAATTTCATTCTCTACTACATCCAGTTGATGTGTAAGTTCTAATCTTGTTTTGTATCTTACATTGTAAGTGTCTATCAATCTCTGTAAGGCCTGAATATTCTGTTCTTGCCTGTTTCCAGAAGCTACTAAACACTTTAACTTTGCCGCTAACTTTTTAATGGATTCTAAATGGTACATTTTAGGACTATTGCGTTTCCTTTTCCGTGCCCGCCTTGCTGAATCAGTGTTTTCACAATTAGGTAACAATGGACGCGATGAAATGCACCTGTACATTGGCTGTATTCTCGGAAAAAATTGGAATCTAAAAGGCATACTTTGAAAAAATGGCCTTTGGAAGCTCCAATTGTAATTGAATTGATTCCAATAAAACTGGCGATAGGGGTGTGGTTGTTGAGGGAACCTCACGTTTGGGAAAAATTGTGGAGTAAAATGACTCTGGGCACTTTCATTGGAATGACCACTCCTTATCCTCATGACGTGTGCATCAGCCTCATCACAAACACTGTATGTTCGGCAACTGGATGATGGTACTGGAATGACAGACTTCAGTTTCAAATTTTCTAAATTCAGCACATAGGCAGTGCTATTTAGGAACACATTTCTTGGTATATGCTGTTCTTCGGGAGCCTTCACAGTCACAATCTGTTTTTGGTACAAATCAGGCAAGTTTTCATTAAAGCTCTGATGGGTCATATCTGAGTTGGATGGCTTTAACTCTCTAGAGCTCAAAATTTCTAATTTATTTTGTATAATGGCTGCAGAACCATTATTAGATATTCCTCCACTTAAATCAACAGTATCTACGGTTTTCTGACTGTCATCATCACATAAATTTACACTTGAACTTACGTCAGTTTCTTCTGCATTATCAGTTTCCATATGCACAATTTCACAGTTATTCAATTCACCGTTTTCTTTGTCTACTGATGAACACGGTTTTTTAGATTCAGTATTTGGAACTATATATTCGTTACTTAATATATTACCTTCAGTCTTATTATCTATGGTTCTATTCTCAAGACTGTCTTTAAGTTTATTGATCACTTCATTAGTCTCATTGCTATTGTTGATATCTGTATTTTTAGGATCTGAAATATTGTTAATTTCAGAGTCTACAGTTTCACTGGCCTGTTGTGGAATATTTTCTTTAGTTTTCTGATCAGTGGTTACATTTTTCACCTGCACTTCAATGATATCAGTTATTTCACTTTGATCACTACTTGACGGAGGTTCCGCTTTCTCTATAGTGTTACCTTCAGTATTATCATATGTGTGTCTTAACACCTTGTATCCCAATCTGCTCAGCGAAGCATACACTTTATACTTAATAAGTGAACTGTTATCTTTCAAGAGCAAAGAATATGCTTGTTGAATTGACACTGTGACGTCATTGTACTTCAGCAGAAGGCAATTCTGAAACAATATAAAAAACAATATAAATAGTGCTTATTTAACCAATTTTGTAAGAGAATTTTAATGTTAATGTTGACTCCATTGCTCACTTTCATGTTTCAGTACACCAAAATGTGTGGACATTAGTCTAGCCTAGTCATAATGTAACAATTTTTTGTACATATTCAATTAGGCATTATTAATGCATCTTGTGTTATTATTATTATTTATTTATAGCCTTTATTGCTCATATACTAATACAATTTAATATGTGTATTCTAAGTTAGACACATCGGATTTCGCGCGGATTTTCAGCGTGTCCTGTGACACATAGGCCTCTGTATCATGTCATACAAGGGGGCAAAATCATTAGAGGCCTACCCACACACACAAATCTTGGAGCCACTACTGATCATGATTAAGAGGTGAAATGTATAAGTATGAGGGACACGTGAAATATGTCATATTCACTTACAATCTCCATCAAAAGCAGTGCTTCCTCTGGGTAGAGATACAATTGCCTGCCAACATTGTGGCCGACATATTTCCAGTGGCCACCCGCACATTTTGTGACTTCTGCCAACTGGAGTTCTTCGTTCCAAGTTGCATGGCTTAACGTACCACTGGAAGTATAAATACCATATAATAAGAGATAACAATATTGTATTAGGGGTTCTGTGAGCTGTTAAACACACAAGTCTGTATTTTTTTTAATTTAGTAAAACTGTATTGATAAAAATAAACAATTTAATTAATAAACCTGCTCACAAAATTCACGTGAATCAGTTGAGAAATACGACATGTAAAGGCCAAACAGCCAGACAGACGGTGGAGATACAAGCTGAAACGGACAACTTTGTTTGTTTTGTTTGCTTGTTCAATTCTGGCCCACCTCACAAAATAACACAGTACAGGACATAAAGCTTAAAATACAGGGAAATTACACAAGATCAGCAGATCTCAAGTGATCTCAGGGCTAGGGTTTGCAATCTGAAGGTTTACTATTAGAATACGCAAAATAGGCGCTACTATGACATCGAGTTGCGGAAACCCAGCCCCCTATAACCATACCTACTATTAGAATAAAATGAATATTTCGAATACTATAATAAAGTTTTTTTTCATCATGACATTATTTATACTAAACGGGACTTAATCGCGTATAATTAACTTATTTTATTTTACCTCACTGAAGTCTCCCGACGTTTCGGATGTGTTAAATGATGAATGGATGGATGGATGTGTTGGGGTGTGTTTACGTCCCGTTTAGTATAAATAATGTGTGAGAATCGTGAGAGTTTAAATCAATAGGTACATCATGACATTACTATATATTCAATAAAAATCATATATTTTGAAGGCTAAATTCATAACAAAAACAGTGAATAAGATTTTATAGTGAGATTGAACACCATTGGTGTTACACCAATTGCGAACCATGTTTAAACGGTTCGCAAGAACTTTCTGGCAGTGATTGTCCTCTCGATCCTGGGTTTAATGCGGCAAAAGACGACAGGTTTACAAAACACATGAGTCATGTGTTCGGAGTTTCGGTCCCCTTCATTAGCATAATTTTTTTTAGACTAATATAGTTCCGCATAATTGATTTGGCATAATTTCTATTGGCATAATAATACTGTCGCATAATAATACTTTGGCCTACTACTTTGTTTGGCATACTATGGTTTTAGAATAATTTTACTTGGACTAATTTGTATTCGACTAATACTCATTATGCATACTATTGTATGGGCTAATAATTATTTATCATATCTGTTTTGAAGCTTTTATGCGATCCAATAGAGAACCCCCAGATGCTGACCACGACATGCTCAGACATGACGGACCGGGAGCCAATAATGCACGGCCCAATAATGTACAGCCTGATAATCCGCGTCCACTTACTCTACTCGGATTATTGGGTCGTGCATTATCAGCCCGGACAAAAGGGGCTTCCAATTATTGCCCCGGACCAAGTTTGCTCAGGGTGATAATGCACGGCCCAATAATGTACAGCCTGATAATTCGCGTCCACTTTTTGTGGACGCGGATTATTGGGTCGTGCATTATCAGGGTGGACAAAAATACTTGTCATAAGCGAACTCCTTAGGTTGGTTAGGTTAGGGGTCACTTGTGTCCCTCAGACCAGAAATAGACACCCCGCGCAGCGGGGTGGCGTCGACTCGTTGGAGATTATTAGTCCGCACAGATGAGCGTCCTAGAAGTAATAATGCACGGTCAAAATAATGTACAGCCCAATAATCCGCGTCCATACTGTAAATGGATTATCAGGCTGTACATTATTGGGCCGTACATTATAATTTTTTTTTAGGACACAATTTTTATGCGTTTTGTAATGATGCCAAGTAATTATTATGTCTTTTTGTATTTATGCTATCTGATGTTAGTCTTTGTGATAATTATGCTATTTTCGTTTATTCTTTTTAATTTTATGCCTAAAAATGTATGCCATAACATGATTAGGCTTAACGCTAATTCGGCTTTAAAAAATTATGCGTTATTATATTATTCCAAATGATTTTATGCGATCCAATAGAGAACCGGCAAATTTCACACAGTGGATAATGGAGTCGTTTTTGTGATTAACTTTTTAAGATTTGAATAAATAAATTATTCATTTACCTGAAGTACTTAGTATGACATTAATTGGCGGCAGGTACAAACATTATACTGTCCCGACTGTTTTGGTGACATGTTGTACGTATGTAATAAGTAAAAATAAATAAATTTATTCAACAATGTTTACCTACATACTTGTGTTATTAGTAGTCCTGTGTTATCGTGGTATAAGTAGGTAATGCTCGCAAGATATTTTATAAGGAGTATTATGCAAAATTATTCATTTAATCGTTATTCGTTTAATCAAAAAAATAGTTAGTCCGTCCACTCCTCCTCTGTGAAATTTGCCACCGAAACTCCGAACACTACACATGACACACATGATTTCGAGAGTAAAGACTTGACAAATCAAACAATTTCGCAGCAACCAACATAGCCAAGACCCTTTCCCAAGTATCTTATGCCGGCTGTACACATTGGGCCAACGTTGGCGCGTGAGCAGGAGGCAGCTATGTAAACGAAAGAGATCGAGTTATAGCTTTCTCCCTCTAACGCATAGCTGCCTTCTGCTCATGAGCCAACGTTGGCCTAGTGTGTGCAGCAGGCTTTACGATTGACCAATGCTGTGTGAGGTAGCGGAGCAGTTTGCAAAGAAATCAACGACCTATAGCAATCTTATTCTCTTCTTCAGCTCTCCCTATTGGTGGTTTTTTTTTCTCACAAACCTCTCCGCTACTTCCCACTGCTCTGGTGGATCTCGTCTAATAGTTTACAGCATGAAAGCACTCGCTTCTGCTGTTCTGAAAGTAGGTAGGTATACTTCTTTACCAACTGAATTAAACTAGCTGTATACCTAATAATGCTTTGTAAAAAGTTTGTCGTCACGATATTTTCATCTCACAGCAAACTAATGTTAAATGCCAAATTAAATACCTAATACCTGAAACGAAATCAGAAGAACACATGAGGCTGTCACGTTCTGTATTTGATTGTGAGCTTGTTCCTAAAATGGCTAAAAGGACTTAAATTCAAAAGTAACATTAGGTAAAAAACCCGGCCAAGTGCGAGTCGGACTCGTGCACAAAGCGTTCCGTACCATTGTCCATAATAAACTGCAAAAAAATAAATAAAAACGTTTATTGTATGGGAGCTCCCCTTAAATATTTATTTTATGTTGTTTATAGTATTTGTTGTTATAGCGGCAACAGAAATACATCTGTGAAAATTTCAACTGTCTAACTATCGCGGTTCTTGAGATACAACCTGGTGACAGAAAGACAGACGGACGGATGGACAGACAGCGAAGTCTTAGTAACAGGTTGCCGTTTTTACCCTTTGGGTACGGAACCCAAAAAAGGGCCAAGAGCAACCCTAGATATTTGGCAAAAAGGATCATAGAGGATTGAAACCTATTGGCTACTAAAATATTAGATAGATTTCAGTGGTGAACATTTGTGTGATGTGTCCTTTTTGGTTTTCGCTTTTCTGTTTATGAGTTATATCTTAGTACTAGCTGATGCCCGCGGCTTCGCCCGCGTGGGTATAGGAAAATGTAACATATTGAATTTTCCTGTGAATTAGATGTTTTCCCGCTGGAAAAAGTACCCTATGTCACTCTCCAGCTTCTAAACTATCTCCATACAAAAAATCACATCAATACATATAATATTAGTAAGGACTAGTAAGGATTGTGATGAAGAGCAGTGAAGATCAAGGCATTTCTATAGTGCCAACAAAATTACATTTCTCAATACATCTTATTAAACCTGCTGCAGCTGTGACTTCTAGCTGATAGTTTAGGTAAACCTAGAAACGGACTAAATAACACTGTATAAGATAAATCACAGCAAAATGGTCGCCAGTTTTGCAACAAACTTAAATAAATAAAATACATACCACTTCTCTATTCGTCCGACTTCAACAATATGTCTCCGTGATTCCAATGCGGTCTGTACCTGTTTTTGTTCCAACCAAGAACCGTTAGGTACTATATCCTTCAATCCCAACTCAGGCAAAATAATATTTCCCTTTTTCGCACCCTGAGTAACAAGCTCTTCCCCTCTAAAAACAGAAAGATTCCAAATGAACATTCCTAGGTGACAATTCATTTATTAATTTCACATCTCATTTAGACTTACGATAGCATCTTAAATTTATCCATACTGCTAATTTTAGACTCATGAGCAGAAAATCTTTAGAATATTGCACTTATAATATAAATATAATAATTCAATAATCATCTTAAACCCGCAATAACCGCACCAACAGCGATACCATACCACAGACGGAATAACTTAATGTTTTTATGACGTCTGTCAAAATGAAATGGTGCTCCCTGCGGCGCTACCACGAACTTCGAAAGTCGAAATTCGTAATACATGCATCCCTGTCACTCGATTAAGGGAGTGCGATAGAGATGGAATTACCCGAACTTCGACTTTCGAAGTTCGTGGTAGCGCCGCTGAGGGGTTACCGCGAAGTGAAAACGAACTTCGTTCGTGTATCTCCCTCTCTGTTGCACTTGACAGTTCGTGCGACAGAGAAGGAGATACTCGAACGAAGTCCGTTTTCACTTCGCGGTAGCCCCTCTGCGCACAAAACCACAAATAATTAAATACTATTCGTTTTATTTGTGATGTGCTATTTTTGTTTCATTGCAAATAAGGGTTATGAAACAAAAAAAAACTATTTATTTAAATACATTCCACAATTAATATCTATAGGACTGGCCACTGGCAACCTTTGTTTAGTAAAAAAAAAGACCGGGTTGACCAAAGAGTATAATGGGGCATCCAGATTACGTGATTTTACCCCAATTTGTCAGCCCAACATGTCGAAGTCATAATCGGACGTAGCGTACAGACGTAACAACTGCAACTACAATTTCATTCAGTGTGGCCAGTTAATAGTAAGAAAGCGAAAATTGCCGCATTCAAACGGTCCTGCGAAGCGGGCTGCAAGATTGTTACTAACCGATGCGCGACATACTCTCGATTTTTCTCGCACTATACCTCTTGTTCTAAGTGTTCTAATAAGAGAGAGACAGATAGTGCGAGAAAAATCGAGAGAGCTCGCGGGCCGTCGCGTGATGGCCGTGCAGCGCAGCACACAAAAATCGAGAGTATGTAACGGCCGTCTCATGATAGATGTGCTGTCTAGCCCTATCTCATCGGTTAGTAACAATCTTGCAGTCCGCTTCGCAGGACCGTTTGAATGCGGCAATTTTCACTTTCTTACTATTAACTGGCCACACTGAATGAAATTGTAGTAACGAAACACCGGTTTAAAAAAATTGACAAAATGACAGTGTAAAAGATTAAAACAATATTCTTTAGTATATATTTTTTAATTTTCGTTTAACCCTTGGCATGCCTGGTGAACGAAAGTCACACTGTATGCCTGGTGGGTCTGACAAACCCGTAAATTTAAAAAAAAAAATACATATGAATTGTTTTTTTAACTTGTTGGTTTGTGTGTTTTTGGTTATTTTGTACATTATTTTTACTAGAAATAAATACAAGTCTTAATCCAAGAAACTCCGTAAGAACTTATTACATAAATAAAAACATTTGATATTTCCATCAACAAAAATAGACTCTCATGTCAAAAAACATAAAAATTAAACTTATACCTAAGATCAACGTCAGTCTTAGGTTTATTTAAAGCACTGATATATCATTGTGACTACCGTAAAATGCTGCAACTTTGCCTGGATTTTGACGTTTTTTTCTTATAATATCTGTGAACCTATTTTTCATTATGAGTTTAATGAGTATTAGTCGGAAAACATACCCTATGTCTTGCCAGATAAGACTCAAATCTCATTACCTAATCATACTGTATTTCCGATTTACAAGCAATCAAAGTGGCAGGCAAAGTTGTAGACCTAAGACGTAACTTTGCCTAGGCGGATATCTCAATAAATAATGTGTTGCTATTTGTAATAATATTTACTCGTGTGCATGAGACATTGGGCTTGTCCCTGGCAGTCAAATTATTGCCATAAGCTTAATACTTTTTTTTTCACAGGCAATAGGTAAAGTTGTAGCAGGTTCCACAAACTTTCTATACAAAAATATTGTTAACTGTAGGGTTGTGCCAAAAAAAAGATCATTATTTAAATAAAATATTTATATTTTTAGTTACAAAATAATCAACAAACAATAATACCAATTTTTTTCCTTATTTTTTTTAAACGCCTAAATAATTGATAATCGTTTATAAATTTGCGCCAAATTAATTTTTAGGGTGACACCGTAAGATGTCACGTGACCTGATCGAAAAACTGTGTTTTCACTTCTGCCGGCACTCCCGGAGTGCAACCCGGTCTTTTATTTATTTATTATAAGTACATTGCAAGTACACTTTTTTGCTAATTCACAATGCATTATTATAGTGTAAAGTTCTATTTCATTGTAAAGTTCTAATCACCCATCACCTTTAAACTCCAACTGTAGGTAATCGACCTGACAACCCATTTGATAAGAAAGATAACTGCAAGACAAATCAAACGAGCCTAAACACAGTGGGTTTATTATGTGTTGTTTAGAAGTTTCTATCTTCGGTCTCCATTATCAGACCATCTCGATGGTATAGTACGTTAAACACCTCAATTGGTCGCTAATAAGTGGTTGAAAAATGTATTGCAAATCTTGAACTAAAAGACAAACATACAACATAATTATAATACAATAGATATACAATTTGCAAGTAATTACAATAAAAATATCTTAAGTACCTTTAAGTTTTTTTTGTTAACGTTAGTTTATTACTGCATTGTCAGCAGATCTACCCACACTGAAAGTTGGTGAAAATCGACTTGCAAGATTTGACTTAAACCAACAATCATTGCAAGTTAATAAAAAGCTTGTAATAAATAAACTCATTTAAGCAGGCTTATTTTTACTATTTTCTGTACATTTATAAAACCCAGCTAGTGACAGCCCTAGACCCAGGCAAAATTGTGTCATTCAAGTTTCCAAAACACTGCCCAATATTGCCTAGTACGTTATTATGCTGAAATCATGTCCTTTTCTTGAAAATATTAAACTTACGGAAAATAGACAGTCTTTACTTACCCTGGGACGTTACCACTTCTCAAAAAACACCTTTTTTGTAGATAAAAGTTCAAAAGTTGCGAGACACTAAAAAAATGCTGCCACTCACTCCGACTTATGATGCGTAACTGGCGGAGCAACAATGGAGTTACCATTGTAAAAAATTAAATATGTGTTGCCAGAATAATGAAAATTCCTACCAAATGGTAAAAAACAAGAAAAAACTAAGCAAATTCGAGAGGTCATAATTGAAACGTAATAGGCAAAATTGAGTTTAAATGGCAAAGTTGCAGCATTTTAAGGTATCTATAAAATATATACTCGTATGTATATAAAATATATACGAAAAATAACGTAAATGTACTTGGCGATAAAATGTTACGCCGTATGCCTGGTCGGGTTTCTCAGGCCCGCGAGCACTTTACGCACGTCCAAATCGAAAGGGTGCTCGCGGCCGACTGCGGGAGCAGCGTCAAAACGTCGGGTAGTTCATGACGCAAAGCTACTCAGAAACGCGACGCGGTAAATTTAAAATTTCAAAAAATAACGACGGATTTTTAACAGCCCGGGTCTGTCAGACCCTACCAGGCATGCCAAGGGTTAATTTTATTTGAATGAATATTGTGAGAAAAAAAACACTTGGCTGATCATGCCAATTCCATGGTCCAAATTGTGATTTTCATGCAATTAGTCAGATTCTGATGAATTGGGGCTGACTAATCATGTAATGTATATGCCTCATAATAAGCATAATTATGTTGCACTCCGGGCACAGACTAATAAAATACAGACGCGCAGTAATAAAGCAAGACGATGTTTCATAATAGTTGTCTCTGTCACTTCTTATGGTCAGCTAACTTGAGTTAGAATGAGACGAATAGTATGGTATTTTGCACTGGGGCTGAGAAATCATGACATGTATATGTCGGAGGCCGATCGTGAAATTCCTAGGCATATCATGATCGCCGCCATTTCATGATACGCCTAAAAGTTGGCTAGGCTTATCACGATTTGCCTGATAAACAATAATTGATATTTTGGTTGCCACCGCCGTCTGCTGTGCAAATTCGAATAGTTCTAATTTAGACGTTATTCCTAAAGAGATAAAGCTTTCAAAAATATTTGGCAATGGCAAAAACAAATTGGTATTGTGTTTGCCGCCGCCCATCGGCGCGCCGGACCCCGGCACGGTTGCGCCGCGGCGGCGCGTTGGGTCCGTCGCACCCAACGCGCCCGCGGGCCGTCCGCCTAAATAATTGATAATCCATACTAATATTATAAATGCGAAAGTGTGTCTGTCTGTCTGTCTGTCTGTCTGTCTGTCTGTTACCTCTTCACGCTTAAACCGCTGAACCGATTGCGATGAAATTTGGTATGGAGATAGTTTGAATCCCGGGGAAGGACATAGGATAGTTTTCATCCTGTAAATCACCCCCTAAGGGGATGAAATGGGGGGTTGAAGTTTGTATGGAGCTGCGATATTTGTCCGCGTGGAAATCGTCCACGCGGACGGAGTCGCGGGCAGAAGCTAGTTGTTTATAAATTTGCGTCAAATTCATTTTTAGGGTGACACCGTAAGATGTCACGTGACCTGATTGAAAAACTGTTGCAATGTTATTGAGTTTTCACTTCTGCCGGCACTCCCGGAGTGCAACCCGGTCTTTTTTTTGTCATAGATAATGTTAACCCGAGTGTTCTTAGTTTCATGCAAAAACAATGCCGCGTTTTTCTCATGTTTCATGAAAACCTGTTCAGCCGTTTGAAGATCATCAGCTCTTTTCTAGTTGATGAGGGGATCTGACTAACTTCCTTATGTCCGATCGATTCAAAATTTGGTACCGTGTTACTTCAATGACATTGAAATTATATGGTAAGGTAACCATGACATGATCATGATCAGCCGTTTGAAGATCGTCACTTTAGAAAGGACAAAATAAAGTAAAATTAAAAAAAATTAAAACCCCCGACACAAAAAACATACTCTGAAAACGAACAAATAATATTTTAAACCTATTATAATTATTATCGTCAGATATGCCTCCAAATAAAATCAGAGTTTTAAATCGTTACACAGTTCATTCTTGACAAAAACACTTATAATCCGGTTTTCACATCCTACCTATTATAAATGCGAAAGTTTGGATGTTTAGATGTTTGGATGTTTGTTACTCAATCATGCGACCACTGGAAAGACGATTTTTGTTTTAATGACTGACAATGACCCATTTGTGGTTCACTCATTAGGTAGTTAGGTATATAAGTACTTACTTATCAAAAATCAAATAATACAGGTTGTATTGTAGGTATTATTCAAACTGGGCAGTGAGGGAAAATCAGAAAATATAAGAGATACTTACGGAAAATTGCTATTAGGAGTCACTAATATCGGTGGAAATTAGAAAAAAAATTTTGCATTCAAAGATTTAAAAAAAAGCCTCATACATACACGCCCTGGAAATCGAACACGGTCGTCAAAAAATTAAGTTTGTTTTATTACAAAAATAAATAGTGCTGGTTGTAAGTAAAAAATAGTATTGTTGAACCCTGCATCACAAGAAAATTCCGTATTTCATAGATTTATTTGCAGAAAGGGATCTCTCAGTATAAACAGAACCTACCAGGATTTAGCTATGGGATTAGTAGTGGACTAATCGCCACTCTGTTCTTCTCTCTGCCACTGGTTTGAGCTCTTGATACGACATATACGACAGTAATACTGTATCTACCTACAAATAAATAGTTTTATTGTAAGAGCGCGTTCATATTTTTCAGTACTTAACGGCGTAGGACCCGGCAGCGATATCGGAGACAAGTGAAATCTATGGAAAATAGGCTTACTTCTCACATTATATTGTACGATATCGGAGCGCTCCGACACTAGCCTTTATGTTAGCTATCGATGCTGAAACCGCACAGTTTTAACGCTACTCAGTGATAGATGGCGTGAACTACCTCGTTCTCTTCTCAGTCTTGTATTAAATAAAGTTTTAAGCTCAAGGCATCGCGAAGTCCTCGTCAATCTTTTTCCATAGATGGCGCTGCTGAAAGAAGCTATAGACACAGAGTTATGTGACAAGAACATACGAATAACAACAACACAACAAGAGGATCTGTGTATGATATAAAATATTTTATTTTGCTTTTATTTATTTATTAACAAAAATATACATATCATTTACAAACTAGACCAACACGTGACAAAGTAATTATTTTTACGTAGAACTTACTTATTTACCTTAGTGTGGTGAAAGCAATTTACCCATATATGTTAGATATTTGAAGTGGCGAGTTTTTAATTTATAGGTCCTTAGTATCTATTCGTTGGTGTTGTTCTTCTAGAATCCGAGCAGATTTCAGCTAAAAAATATGCAAACGTGTAGGGTAAAAAAACGGAATAAGTATGGACGATGATTGTATCTTATGAAATGGGAAATTGAAAACAATTAAAGCTACTAGATTCTTACTATTTAACGATTCGAACATTATCCTGTGATAACTCTTTACGAGATAATTTTAATATGAAAACTACGAAACGATATTTTTCTACTTTCATGATATTAAAACTAGAAAGTACGTGCAAAACAAAGCGACGTTCAAAGCTCGTTCATTCGCACAAGAGAGAAATTTCAAACAATTCAATTGAGAACTATCCGCCGAGAAAATGGAGTAAATTGTACGCGCACACTATCTTCCTAAACCAACTAAACTCTGTTATCTTCTATCGCGACATCGACTGAAACAATTAAGAGGCTGTGCTACCGAATAAGAACAACTGAAGTTGGCACCAACTATAGATCAATCAAGAACTCTCAAACTTAGCCGGTTAGCAGTTGTAGCGTAAGCTACAGAGTTGTAGACTCGCGTAGTAGGTACTACGTAGCGTAGCATGCCTGACAGCTATCGATTAGTGCTCCGGAATTACACGAAGGCGGCCGATCACACACGAACGCGCCCGACGAAGCCCGAGCCTCGATACATAGCGGAAGTAATGAAATGTACAGAAAGATATGAACCGGAAAAATTGTCGTCTTTTTCTTCGCGTCGCGTCTTATCCGTGTCCCGAGTCCCTTTGTCGGTTTTTTTCCTTTCAACGCGTTCTTCGTTCGGGTTACAAATGGGTGTTGAATGCAACATGACATTTTTACCATAACAATAATATAATATAAATTTAATAATAGTAGAGCAAAAGTTTCATGACAAAATAGGGTTAAGTGCTAGTTAAACTGTAAAAGCCTCCTCTCAAATAGGAGAGCGTCATTAAACTTGAAGTTAATTGGCCCTAGGTACGAGAGAGGAGTACTCGAGGATGTCGCCGGTAACGTTACGACCGCAGTCTGCGAGGGCTGGAGGCGATTTAACGTATTGTAATATGAGGCGCCTCCCCCGGCCTCCCCCCCCTATAGTCGGGGGCTCTACACCATAGCTCAACGGAATAGTCGCTCGTTCACGCACGCTAGCAACGCCGGCCGGCATCGATTTTAATTCTCTTAAAATTTCGAATTTTGAACTCGACCGGCATACATTTGTTTTTTTTTAAAGACCAGTGTCGATCGAGTGGCAGAGGCTGCACTGGGGATTACTTACGATACCTATATACCTTGACGTGAACGCTCGTTGCCAACTTCACACGGCTCTAATGGGGTGATGGATAGTGTTATCGGTGCTTGTTATTCGCGGTGAAACATGCTTCAATCGTGTTCATAGAAATCGCTTTAGTGGAAAACCCGATACCGTTTTCCATAGGGTGTGCTGTGGTTTTACGTGAGCTAGCTCGATGTGTATTTTTGCATCGAATGCACTGAGACACTTTGATGTATCTTTTTATATTTGGAAAATTAATTGGCTGAAGTGAGGTGCTGTTTATAAATGTATCCTAGAGTGCACAGTGTTGGTTGAGTGCTTGGGATCCTGAAAATATTTAAGGTAAGTTGTCATAATAATAAATATTAAGTTTGCTCTCTACTTTTAAATAATTGCAATCATGCCTTCTTTTAAGGAGAACGTTATTAGGACTTACATTTTGAACTAACAAGTTTGTAAAAAATAAAATATTATGGTGTGATTATTTTTTTATGTGTACTTTTAGCTATATATTATCATCAAAATACTTGTACATAAATATTTAAATAATTGTTGTTTAAATTTATTGCAATATTGGTTAATTTCAATGTTTAATTTTGAAGCCATGTTTTGAAAAAAAAATAGTTAGATTATAGAGTCGTGGTTAGTAAATTATCAAATTACAGAGGACCCAAAATGTAAACATACAATTTCTATTGATGAAAGCGCCATCTGTATTCGAGTAACTGTAAAGTCTAGTTTCTGTTCCGACCACTGCGAAAAGCGCCAAAGTGTCAGCCGGCGACACTGCAGTCACGCCGCGTTGACGCGCGCTGCAAGTCTTGTGTAGGCGTAGATCGCGTCGCGATAAACAATATTATGTTTTCATCCTTATCAACATCTGAAAAGTGTTTCCAATAACCACAGTGCTTCTCTCAATAGTTACGCCCACGGAACGTCCTCAGTGCTCGCTAGTGGATAAATGCAAGTGCGTTTGTGTGAGTGTTTTGTTGTTGCCGAGGATTTTGGCGGTGCAAGGCGGTTGCCGGCATGCGGAAAATAAATGGTGAGGATCTAGAAGCAGATCGTAAGAAACTTGAAGGATGCTAAGTAAGGCGCGATAACCTCCGCCTAACGTAGAGATAAGAGTTGTATTGACACAAGTAACCTGGTTTAAGGCGATATAGATTGCGAAAAATGTGCGGAATATTGTAATTTAATGCAGTTGAAGAAAGGTGTGGATTGTGGAGTTCCATTGAAAGTGATAGGGCGAGTAAATGTCAACCGCTCGAGGGTCGCTTTACCTTTAATAATAATTGTGGGGGCAGACACGCTTCGATATCCGTTACACTGAACTCTTCAAATAAATTAAATATTCCCATAACGATCCCTCGACAATTAGAGAGGATAGCTTTACTGTGTAGCATTCTTTGAGGAAGAAAAAAAATGCAAGTTTATAGTAAGGAATGTGTTATGTTGCAACTGAAGAGCAAGAAGTTGATGATTTCCAAACTGCCGTTGGACCAGGAAGATAAAAGTTATTATGTCTCGAAACATCGTTGCTCAACAGAACGAACGAAATCATTAACCGTAGCGGATCCCATACAAATGGCCCATAAACGTAATCCGACAATGTTAGATGGGTCGCCGCCCGCTTGCGACACTAGGTCGCCAGTTTGAGGTCGAGCTGAAACGCGAAATTAGATAAAAATCTACAATCGATCACAACACGGCAATTATGTAAAACAACACTTTGGAATTAATCAATAATACACCGGTTGAAAGTTGATTCAGATGTACTCAATAACATTTCGAGTATTCAACGCGTTGGAAGGCCAAACGCGGTAGTCGCAAGATTTATTGTTTAATGATTGCGACAGACAGCACCGAACATCTATTTGTTTTAATAACACGGACGAATGAAGACATGGGATGGGATCCATTGTTACGTGCAATAGTGTTAAATTAAACCATTCAGAACAGATGAAAAGCAGTTAGAGTCAAGTGTGACGGAGCACATACGGTTTTGCGTTGTTTTAAAGGAAAGCGTGTTAATATGAGGCCTGAGGTTCCAGGCACGTCAGACTTGCGGCAGTTTTACGACCATGAGATATGATGGTCCGTAAAGGTCGACGCACCAAGCTTAGTTAATATGCTTGCACGTTGCGGAGAAAATCAAATAAACAGTCGTTTCATCTCCGGCTTACCGGTGATGCACGTCGTAGCCTTGCACTGTAGTGTGGACTGGATCGAACGCTCAGACTGGAGGTTGTCGACACAATCCCTTCCGTTTATAAATAATGCATATCATAGACTTGAATAAACTCCTATACAAAGCAAGCTTTTTATTAAATGTCAAGCCGGTCAGTGTTTTAATTAAAGATTAAGTATCTGTCGTTATTTATCACTTATCACGCCTTAATTGAGATACCTATAGCAATTACTTTGAGAAATATCGGCTCATTACCAGGTGAATACGTTGTATCCCTGTCTGGAGGGCGGGGCGGGGGGCTGAGTTTGATTGGAATACAAGTATGTAGGTTATTGTTATTAACTTGTATTCGGCTTAATTAGTGGAACAATTTCAAGTAATCATACGTCCAATGGTCGGTAATGTGTCTATTGATTTTAGCAGCGGTCGGGAACAGCACTTCAATATTGACAATGAGAGGTAGTTTAGACGCCACTACGTGATTCGAGAGTTGATGAGTTCCTACGTGACACCCAGTTCATTGCTCCAGTTTTTTACCGCTTGATCTTGTGAATGAGTTGGCAGACCTTGGATACAGACAAGGATCTCGAACTTGCGCGGTTTACGACCAGAAAAACCCGGCGCGTGTCAAAACATATCATAATGCTTGGCTGCCCCATTTTAAGTATCATATTCAAGGCAATTATGTTCGTTACCTCACGTCAGTCGCAAAGTTGTCAAGAGACATTTAATATCGTTCCGAAGTCGTAAATCAGTCAATGTAAAATCAATAAGCAGCATGCTGGCAACGATTGGTGGATTTCAATAGTGCCACATTAGCAGTAGTTACGCGATGACGCGCGTGAATGCCATGCTGATTGAAAACGCGCGTTTGTGACAAATTGTCGCTCCAATTCCTATGTGACATGAATACAGAACAAAATCGCGCGGTCCCAAGGCCACCTCCCATTGATCAGAACAATTTAAACGCCTTCGTTAACCTGCCGAAGAATTTAATCTTCTATTTTCCCCGTTAATGAAGTTAGCGTCATTTATATTCTGCGTCTAAAGCGCAGGTAAACGCGTCCGCTCCGCTCACTCACCACGGGCTGGTGTGATATATTCGGGGCCCATTTAAATATTCCCAGGGGTGATAAGGGGACGGGATGCGTGCCGGTTAATCAAGTAACGTGATCCATTTATCTGGAGCACTCTTGATATGGTGTCGCTGAACCTTGGAATATTGTAAGCTCATTTAGGGTGCAGATTTGGAGAACGGAAGTAAGATAATACGGATCCGCGCTTCAAGTCGCGCTCAATTGAAACTTGAATTAATTGAAGATCAGGTTCAGCTCAGTGACGCAATAAGACGAACTATTGCATTATTAAAGACTACGTGTACTCGTATCTAGTTTTTATCGCGTTTGTTTCTTAGTAGTTTATTGAGCCTGCAATGAAGGATGTTTTTGTAAATATGAATGTTTCCTCAAATGTAATCGTGGCGGGTTCCTCCAAGTGTTCAAATTCGATCGATGGCAATGCAGTGGAATAGGCAGGTCGTACCGGTCGGGTGCAGCATTTTGCCTCGTTTTACTGCATTCGATCTATTTACGGTTTTATGAACAGCGATAAAGCCGGGCGTCGAACCGGGCCCTCAATAGATACGTCTGCATTTAAATTGACGCTTTGTACACTTTTCTGGCTCTCCATTATTATTTTGGGAATGGGTGGACTACGGCGATACAAAATGTCAGTTCTCGCATTCCAATTATTGATAAGATTCCAATACAGCATTGTAACGACACGATTGGAACTAGGTACAGTTTCTCTATTCTAGTTTTCCAGTGAAATGAGCGAGCTTCTGTCAGGAATACGGGTTGTAATTATAATGTTAAGTCGCGGAGACGTTTAAACTAACAACTGTTTATCAAGTGAAGCAACATCGTTAGCCCTTACATTTTCAATGGTTACTTTCATCCGAGATTACTATCGGTTTTGAGGACGTGCTTGCTTGGAGCGCATTCTGCTAGACAGGAGTATTAAATTATGACTGAAGTTAACTCTCTCGTCTTATTTGTATACACTGCATAAATACGATATCTATGGTAACATGTTCTTTAATACTATTTGTAGGTGTGTTATCCGGGTCCATATTAATATAATTCGGAGTTACGATAGTTCTTATGTTATTAACCACAAGTACCACCACTAATTATGAATAGTGATCATTAAGGTATAAAATTGTATGAGATACATTTTCGGAAATCCATTAATCGAATTTGCAAACTTTGGCGGGTGCGCCAATTATCTGAGGTAGTCTTTGATATTGTTGTGTCAACTACATGAAGGAGACAGTTGCTGTCGGATTGTATCGGGAAGTTAAAAAGCGGGCAAAGAACAGCAAATATGTCAATGGCTCCACCAACAAGAAACGTAACTCTTAAAGAATGAAGATAATGATTAATATCTGATATTTATATATCGGTCACAATCACGGAAACAATTAAGTGTTAACCTATTGGAATTGTCACGCGCGCCTAAGGCTTAGGTATGGCGTGGTCTGGGTAGTTTGAAAGTATTTTAATGACAAAAAGCGTCAGGTATTAGCCGCAGCTAACTACTTGACTGACTGTATGTTATACTGTGGTTGAAAATTAACGATATGTCCGTTCTGTTTCCGATAGTTACACTGGTGTCTAATTTTCGGCGTGTAGGTAAGCATGTAAGCATAGCAATGTTTAAATAACGGTCCCCACGTAGTTTTAGCTTATACACAACTTGTGGATATTGGATGTAATGCTATTTCTTAACTATGAAGACAAATTAGAACATAAATCCTTTTATAAACAGAATGTGCTTCGCATGACAACAGTGGTGCTAGCTAATACTGTTTTACTAGTAGTTTACTTCGCTCTGAGCCCCAACGACATGTCCGTTCTGTTTCCGATAGTTAGACACTGGTGTCCCATTTTCGGTTTATAGGTAAGCATGTAAGCATAGGCATGTTTAAATAACGGTCCCCACGTAGTTTTAGCTTATACACAACTTGTGGATATTGGATGTAATGCTATTTCTTAACTATGAAGACAAATTAGAACATAAATCCTTTTATAAACAGAATGTGCTTCGCATGACAACAGTGGTGCTAGCTAATACTGTTTTACTAGTAGTTTACTTCGCTCTGAGCCCCAACGACATGTCCGTTCTGTTTCCGATAGTTAGACACTGGTGTCCCATTTTCGGTTTATAGGTAAGCATGTAAGCATAGGCATGTTTAAATACCGGTCCCCACGTAGTTTTAGCTTATACACAACTTGTGGATATTGGATGTAATGCTATTTCTTAACTATGAAGACAAATTAGAACATAAATCCTTTTATAAACAGAATGTGCTTCGCATGACAACAGTGGTGCTAGCTAATACTGTTTTACTAGTAGTTTACTTCGCTCTGAGCCCCAACGACATGTCCGTTCTGTTTCCGATAGTTAGACACTGGTGTCCCATTTTCGGTTTATAGGTAAGCATGTAAGCATAGGCATGTTTAAATAACGGTCCCCACGTAGTTTTAGCTTATACACAACTTGTGGATATTGGATGTAATGCTATTTCTTAACTATGAAGACAAATTAGAACATAAATCCTTTTATAAACAGAATGTGCTTCGCATGACAACAGTGGTGCTAGCTAATACTGTTTTACTAGTAGTTTACTTCGCTCTGAGCCCCAACGACATGTCCGTTCTGTTTTCGATAGTTAGACGGTGCTAATACTGTTTCACTAGTAAGTAGTTTACTTCGCTCTGAGCCCAAACGACATGTGAATAAACTGCATATTTCAACATAACGCACCATAAACTTATCAACATCAACTTCAAGCGTCTTCAACAATCGGCACTTTATCTCCTTAATAGAATCTTCCCGGCGACATCTATTGAAGTGTCAAGGAAGCAATATTGATCATATCTCCTCGACCATATTGTCAGATGGGTTCATAAAATATGGCCGCAATAAAATGAAGATATCTGAAACTGAATCCTGAATACGCCCACGGTGATTAAGATTGCGATGTATCGGATGACTATCGTTAATATAATGGTTTAGCGTTTTAGTGCTTAAGTGAATGTCAAGAGTTATGGAAACTCTAAAATGCCATCGATCACCTTTAAAAGGGGCGACGTTCATCTTTGACGAATGTTTACCTATCGCATTCACTAAATTTTATTTCCCAACTATCTCGTTTTTCCGAATTTAAAACTAAAACCTAACCTAACCTCCGTTCTACACGATAAGTATAAAAAAAGCATCAAACACTTTGCGGTCTTCGAGAAAACTGGATTGTTGCCGGAATTAAAATTCGGACAAACGATACAATTGGGATATTAAATTTAGTGATTGCGATGCGATGTATCATAGGATACCATAACGAATGCTCAATAGTAATACTTTATCATCCTCCATCCTCCTAGCATTTTTCTCGGTTGTGCCCTAAATAAGCCACGTTATCCACGTTAATCCCCTAGCCTGATCCCCCAGGGGAATTAGCGGCAATTATTTTATATTCAACTAGGAAAAAATTGATAATGTTCGGTTATGGCGCTTCGCCGGACGCTACCGCGTCACGCTCGCTTCGCTCGCTCGGCTCGCGCGCTGTAGGGTCGCAGTCCAACTAACAACCTAACCGTTTTTTTCCCCTGGGGGATCAGGCTAGGGGATTAACGTGGACAACAGCAAATAAGCACGAGGTCCGCTTTGTCACATAATCCCAAGATTTGGCGTAAACGACTGCCATCTGACCTTCCTGCCCAGAGGAAAAACTAGACCTAATTGAGATCAGAATGCTTTCCTCATGATGTTTTCTCTCATCGAAAATATTTATTGCACAAAAGAACAACTTATTGTACGAAAGGCGAACTTTGCCGTAAGCATTCTCTACCAGACAAAACAGAGAGATAGAATATTAATAGCAATACTTATTCAAGGTTAATAGTGGGTTTACACTCTCAAAGAGGCCAAACGAGAAATAGTAATTTGTTCTTTTTGGATTGTTTTTCATAATCGCATCGCCTTGCCGACGGATAAAAGCACCGTTAATCAACTTTTTAAGTTTTTAAAAGTGTTCCAATTTCATTTCATGTTTAAAAAGCTTTTGATTTGATCTGTTTGTTCCATTTCTCAAACACACTTAGCCAAGGAACTTCCAAGTCATTTACACGGTTAATCCTCTACTAACACCACCGAGATAATCTACTTCAAATCCAGTTTAACTTACAAATTATCACTCGGAATTCCAGGGAGGTAGACTCCGGAAGTGACGTCACAAGTATGGCCCCACACGCGCTTCCGCTGCACGGCCTTCACCTAAAAGCCGTTGATACCTAGTTCTTGTTTAAATTTAGAACAGGCTTGACTTTGAAACGTGTTTTTGCAACGTTTTTAAAAGTGAGGAGCTTGCTATTTTTATGAGTGTTACTTGAGTTTTCGTATGCTTAGGCCATAAAGGCACTTCTTGCTTCGGCTTGGGCGATAAAGGATCTTGTGAGTGATCCTGTTTTGCACTTTTTTGCCTTATATTATACTTACCTTATATATTCTATCAGTACATGAATAAGTAAGTAAGTGAAATTGGACCCGGGTACGTCCTAAAACTACGACCAAGACCACCGGGGGATGGGCAGCAGCGTCCCTGGAGTGCGGTGGAAATACTGCGATCGCCAACCCGCATGCCAAGTGTGGCGATTATGGCATATACCCCCCAAATGAAAGATGCACTCTTTGGGGGAGGCCTATGTTCAGCAGTGGACGTCTTTCGGCTGATATGATGATGATAATGATGACATGAATAAGTAGGATTTGCCATATGAGCAATCTTTTGAAAATGGCTAGAATTAAGATTAAATATTAAAGCTTAATATTAATATTAAGCTTTTACTAGTAAAAGCTACATACCAGGTAAGTTTACCTGTTACATTAGATATGTTATGGTATGTAATACAAAATGTTGATTTATGTAAGTAGTTATTATTAATAAAAGGAAAGAACCGAAACAGTAATAAACTGACGTAGACGGAATGGTAAAAAAAGTAATGGAATGGCGAAATATTTCTCATTAATTTCGTTACATCCACATTTTTAAATGACTATCAAACCGAGTTCAGTCTCTCTCACTTAAGAGACTCGTTATCGTTATGAAGTATAAACACGTTGACAAAATAGTGCCTTCTCTACCTTACGTATTACTCGCAAATCTCGTAACCCCATGAGCAAAATCCCACTGTTTAAAAAAAGTAAACACCCGAAAACACGAATCATGAATATCGCATTGAAAGCGAGTTTCCGAATAATTTGACAAAAACGTCGCATTGCTCTAGACAATAGAGGGGCGATGGAAAAACGCCTTTGTTATACCCCTGAAGTATCCCCGGAATGATGAGATAGGTTCCGGACAGGCTTTGATTTAAGAATTCCTTATCCTACATAATCGTAGGTATCTGGACAGGGACACGGTTTATGCAAAACTAAATCCTATTGTGGGAATATAGGACATACACTCGTCTGGACGTTCCAGTTGAGAGTTTTTGCCGTTCAGAATTTTCATAAACAAAATATAAGATAAGATATATTTAGAATCAGATAGAAAGCTCCAAGTTTTGATATTCTACATTTCACGTGTAGTAGAATATTATATAGCCCTTCTATTCTGGTCTAATCTGAGTGCAAGTTCGGTTAATTGATAGGTAACTATCTGTTCTCAGGGGAGGAAGCCAGATTAGCGATATATCTCCCCGAATTAAGGATCGCTTCATTATTAAAGGCGAAGTTTGGGACGGTAAGTATTATGTATCTTACTTAGGCAACTACACCAGTTGGACTGTAAGCTGTTCAAATAAATTACGTAATACCCAAGTGTTGTATTAGCGAAGTGTTATATTAAGATAATCAAACTAGTTTTATGAAGATCTTTTATTTTGTTTGTTCTTGACTGTTAGGTACAGTCGAGTTCTCCAATATCTATACAGACAACCTTTCAAAAATATCTACACATGTGTCTTATGTCAGTAACAATAAAGTCTCTGTATAGATATTTTTGAAAGGTTGTCTATTGTAGATATTGGAGAACTCGACTCCAGTCGAGATTGTCACACCTCGAAATCCCGGGGAGTTTGATAAAATTTGGAACGAATATTCGTTGGAAGCCCTGTTTTCGTCTCCCAAAAGTCCCTGGGACCTTGTAGAACGGACTTCATCTTGGAAAATGTCCTTTACTCCATTCAAATAACTTTACTTTAGTAGTAAAGTAGTAAGAGATATACAGATAAGGAACTACCAAAGGTTGCTAAACTATAAGTAAGTATCCGGTAATAGATGTCCGTTTATTAATTCTATAGATAAATCAGTAACCGCAGAAGTAGAACGCATAAACCAGAAACGTAACATTTACGATGTAATAAAATTCTTTCAATTAACATGTTACTTTGACTGACATATCCGAGCAGAATGGAAAGCTGATCATTCCAATTACGCGCAGCGGCAAGCCTGGACGTGATTGCCATGAATAACAAAAAGAAAAATGAGTAAAGTAGCATTTCATCAATGATATATTTCGTTACGGTCAGGCAGCTGCAGTTTGAGGGTTGAGGGGTAATTTATTTTGCAAAGGGGTAACAGAGACGAATATCATGTTAGTTCAGAATGAAATTTCATTCTACTTCTTTTTACAAGCTTTTATTCACTTGCACCTGTCCCGTTGTCTGTCTGTCTGTAATCAAATCTTGCAAGTTTTTGATACACTTCCCGGTTTCCGATTGAGCTGAAATTTTGCATGCACGTATAAATCGGATGACAATGCAATATTATGGTACCATCGAGCTGATCTGATGATGGAGACAGAAGGTGGCCGTGGAAATTCAGTACTTAACCGACGTAACCCCGTTGAGTTTGTAGTTGATGACGGTATTCAGAAAAGTACAGTCGGCAATAAAAGCTTGTACCAAAAATGGATTTTTTGACAGAAACTTGTGTAATTTTACGTCCGTCTGCATTATTTTAAGTATAATTAATACTCAACTGACAAGAATAATAATTAAACAACAAGAAACAGATATAAAACTTACAAACTAACTAAACCTAACTTAACCTAACTATGTGAAACTAAACTATATATCATATACATATTTCTCCCAAATCGCTGCCACTAGGCATATAGGTGCCCATAAGGCTGGCTGCGTTGCCTTGCTGAATTGGCAATGCCATTTCGCTGTGCGAATAACAAGCCAGCCTGAAGACCAGATGAGCAATAGCTTGGTGCATAACTAGGAGTAAAAAAGGAATAAAAACCGTCTATTAAGTTGTAAAATAGTTGAATGATTTGGTTGCAATCTTGCAATTCCATTGGCTAATCGCCATAGATACGATAGAACTTGACTTCCCAGAAACAAACGCAACACCGAAAATCGAATTTCAAACTTCCTTAGTGAAAAAACACACATTGTTAGTCGAAACGAGCTCACGCCATTGTGGACGGTAGCTTACTTGCCGTGAGTCACGAGGACGCTTAATCAGTGAGGAAAGTCATACAGAATACTTATTTATTAGTGCAGTGAGGTGCATTCGGTATCGTAGAAAAAAAAACAGACGAAGAATGTTTTCTTTAGTTGTAAATCCGTACCTAAATATCGTAGGTACGTAAGTACGTAAGCTGTATTAAAAAATAGTTAGTCTTTTCATGGGTCCGCTGAGTTTTATATTTAGGTATAGCTTGAAAGTAAAACTTTAAAACCAAAACTAGTAATTGCTTAGAGAAATACTGTCTTGTTAAGAGTTGTAAAATTATGTTTCTGAGTAAGGTAGGGTCATTTCGCCGGTTAGCGACCACCTAATTTTATGTGCCGGTTGGCGACCACTTAGCTGAGTTGGTGAACTGTAACGTTACTTTCTCTGTTTTTTAGTAGATTTCTATTCTAAAATAACAAAATATGCATGTACAAATAATTGTCTCAATAGGGTCTGTAGAATTGATGTTATCTTCAATAGAAAAAACCTTCTCCTTCAGGTGGTCGATAACCGAAGGTGGTCGCGTAACCAGCGTAATGCCTAGCTATTTCGCTTGCGTGGATTTGATATTGGATATGAGTTTATGAGTATGACTATGTCATATTAACATGACACTTAGATATTGGAATGTTTGCGTTTCAAGTTGCTACAATAACATTCATAGCGCGCTTGTTGTTTTGTTTAAATCATAAACAAGATAATTATGCTTACCTACTCGAGTAAGTAATATATACTAAATATTATAAAGAGGAAAAGCTTGTGACATTGTAGCTTGAGTTTGATTTAGGAGTAATCTCCGGAAGCAATTATCTGCTTTCAAAAATGCTTTCACCTGTGTATAGAATGGATTTTCCGGATGGACATAGGGCATATTTAATCCCGGGGTTTTGCCCGCGTTACCGTAAAATGGGGTGAGTAGGGGCAAAACTGACATTCAAACCTCGATAACATTTTATTTTTACATACCTATGCAAACTGAATGGTGTATATAAGAATTAATAAGTGTTCCGGACAGTATTTTAGTTTTTATTTTATTTTGGGTAGTTCCATTTCATAACTCTGACGATAAACAGGAAATCCCACCTCACCCCGTAGTCCCTCGTAATTGGGGTGAGATGGGTTTTCATACAAAGGTGATTTTGGAAGATTGTTGAATCGTTTTATGAAGTGAAAACTTCTTTAGCGGCGCTGAGCACTTTTTGGGATGGGGAAAAATTGTTAAATACGCGACAGAGTTTTGTGACGTCAGATGTGAAGGAGGTCACTTTTTGCTGCTAGCCGATTCGACTTCATTCAAAACTGAACGCTATTCGTAAGAGTATAAAGCCGTTAAACACTTTTTGCAATAGCATATTCTGCAAATAAATTTGTAATAATACCAACGCGTCCTTCACCGTTTTGCTATTGAGAAAAATCGAATAGTTCGAATTTGGGCGTTATTCCTAAAGAGATAAAGCTTTGAAAAATATTTGGCAATGGCAAAAACAAATTGGTATTGTGTTTGCCGCCGTTCGGCGCGCCGACGGGCCTGTCCGCCTAAGTAATTGGTAATTGTTTATAAATTTGCGTCAGACAGACTGCAGCTGATGAGCATGGTTCTTTTATATCTCATGCAACATAAAACGATTCTTAGATATTCTGATCCTTTGCTAATAGCATCTTCGGGGCAAATGATATTCAACATAAACCTGCGTCTCTACCGCACGGTTCCCGTGTAGGCGTCTGCTGTCTGCTCGGAACAAAATGACTTAAAAGCGCCAGAAAAACGCTGACAAAAACCTACTTCATTTATATGAAGAAGTTAGGTCTACAATGGGCATGTTATCATGTATATTCCAACCGACATCCCACTGGAGACGGCTCGGTGGGAATCGCAGCGTATACACCTTCGCAGAGCCTTGACTGTACCAAAAGAGCGTAAGCATTAAATATATTAATGCAAATGGGCTTTTGCAAGCCCAATAGGCATTGTCAACGGTCCATACGCGAATAACTGGGGGGTATGTCTAAAGATGCTTTTAGAAACGCCATAATCGCTAGGCGGCCATTGTTATGAAATAAGCTGTGTTCTGCGCAAAACTGAAATGTCCCTGGACCTATGTAGTAAGTAAACTTACAGGTTACATATAGATAGGTCTAGGTCTTATCTTTTAAAAGAGTAGGTACCTATCTACCAAAATCACTGAACCGTGAGTCTATATAATTTATCATTTACACTTTACTACAAATCCATCAGCAGTTCCACGTCTTCACATTGAGCTTGTCGAATACGCCAGTGAACACAAGAGCTCAATGATAAGCTCTTGAAATCCTGAGTTCACGAAGGACAGTGAAGAGAAACATTGTCAACGCAAATAAAACAAGAAGTTCACGATGAAAACATAACGGGTCGATGGCTATAAATCAGAACCAGGTATAACAACAGTTTTTCTCATTCACGGCAACTGTGTACAAGCGGTTCACACAAGTATAGTGTGGGACGAGTGAAGAGTTACACGCGATTCTTGTTCAAGTAAGGTAAACGTCCGAGTGCTCGACGCTGTACTAGTATATGGCATGGGCAGCTCTATGTTAAAGCAATATGGGTTAATTTCGAATTAAGAGGATTTCTCTTCATTCGAATTTAAGCCATGTCACTTTGACATAGAGTGCCCATGACATATACTAGTGCAGCGTCGAGCACTCGTACGTTTACCTTACTTAATCTACTACTCCGTTGATCTTCGATAAATTGTTTACTATCCAATCCATCTCTTAAATAGACCAAGCTTGTATATAGAGTGAACAATATTTTCCCCGCTTTATAATAGGTAGATATATCATGATATCTATGCCTGACATGTAAGTACTAAATTAACCGATGCTTTTGAACAACCGAATAAAAAAAAAGGTTTCCGTATACTGAGAGTTGCTTTAAACTGTATTGTGGCAAATCAGTGGGTACGAAATAATCAATTAACCGTACAGGGTCTATTCATTAATTACGTAAGACGATTTTGGGGAGGAGGGGATCCTAACCTGTTTTAATTTACAAGGTAAATGTTCATTGACTTTGATATGATGTTCATCAAAGTCAAATAGTTTCTTACGTTAGGGGGAGAGGGGATCAGAAAGTGGTTAAATTCGTCTTACGTAATAAATAAATAGCCCCACACACAGAACGTAATGTAGCCCGTTTCACGAAACTACTCGTTACAATTTTATAAGTCTAGAGTGGCATCACGACTCAGTGTTGCAAGAGACTTGTAAAATTATAACTCAAACCTTCGTGAAACGGTCCGCTGGTCTACCGTGTATTAATCTTACCTCAACATCATTCAATATCCTATACAAAACAAACTACAAATTTATCATAATCATCAGCCGAAACACGTCCACTGCTGGACATAGGCCTCCCCCAAAGAGTGCCAAAGTGACCGGTCCTGCGCCACCCGCATCCCGGGGACTCCCGCAACCTTTACCAGGTCATCAGTCCACCTTGTGGGGGACCCACGCCGCGCCTTCCGGTATGTGGTCGCCACTCGAGAACCTTTCCGCCCCAACGGCTATCGGTTCTACGTGCTATGTGCCCCGCCCATATTCGGAGGGCTAAATCGGTTACCTTGGTTCTCCTGCGGATAGCCTCATTTCTGATGCGATCACGTAGAGAAACTCCCAACATGGCCCTCTCCATTGCCCTTTCTGTGACTTTGAGCCTTCTTATGAGGCCCATAGTAAGCGACCACGTTTCAGTGCCATATGTCATCACTGGCAACACACGCTGGTCAAAGACTCTCGTCTTGAGACACTGTAGAATATTGGACGAAAAAATAAAACTACAAATTACTGAAGTATAAATACTTACACCCGCTTACCGCTCCCGCTCCCGCTTATGTTTTAAAGCCCCAGTTCGAGACAATGGGTGCCCTCGTCAGTTCAAGATCACGACCGAGCGCTATCCTATGCAAAGCGAGCTAGGAATTAATATTCGCTTTATGGAAAGCCTGTGTAACGGTGGTTTGCACTGGTACTTGCTATATATACTTAAATATACAGGGTGTGGCCTGTAATAGGAGCAAAAAATTAAACGGTGGGTTATTAAGTTAATCAGTAATTATTTCCAAGTGGTTAAAATGAAAAAAAAAGACCGGGTTGCACTCCGGAGTGCCGGCAGAAGTGAAAACTCAATAACATTGTAACAGTTTTTCGATCAGGTCACGTGACATCTTACGGTGTCACCCTAAAAATGAATTTGATGCATATTTATAAACAATTATCAATTATTTAGGCGGACGGGCCGTGGGCGCGTTGGGTGCGACGGGCCGGCTCGCTCGTCGGCGGCGGCAAACAAAATACCAATTTGTTATTGCCATTGCCAAATATTTTTCAAAGCTCTTTTCTCTGCAAAACGGTGAAGGACGCTTGGACAAAATTACAAATTTATTTGCAGAATATGCTATTGCAAAAAGTGTTTAACGGCTTTATACTCTTACGAATA
Source organism: Epinotia ramella (assembly GCA_947578815.1). Classification (NCBI taxonomy): domain Eukaryota; kingdom Metazoa; phylum Arthropoda; class Insecta; order Lepidoptera; family Tortricidae; genus Epinotia; species Epinotia ramella. The sequence goes on along the minus strand of OX388211.1, from coordinate 7,463,312 downwards.
GCGTTCAGTTTTGAATTAAGTCGAATCGGCTAGCAGCAAAAAGTGACCTCCTTCACATCTGACGTCACAAAACTCTGTCGCGTATTTAACAATGTTTCCCCGTCCCAAAAAGTGCTCAGCGCCGCTAAAGAAGTTTTCACTTCAAAAAGTGGAAAAAAATGAGGTAAAAGCGTACGTGTGTTCTTTTGCTTACCTGGAATGATATCCATTATTATTACATTATTTTACTTCAAGAACACCAAAAGGTCTTGTTAAATTGAAAAAAAAAACAAAAAGAATTAGAAAACCAAAGTTAGTATAATCGCAATTACGAAAGTGCCCAGTATTCTACCAAGATAGTCTTGAAACACTGGGACCTTTACAGTATCACTGCGGATATTAAAGTCAGCCTTTAAATTTATTGCTCCTATTACAGGCCACACCCTGTATATCAGGTACCAGTGCAAACCACCACAGGATATAGGTAATTTAGATATAATTGAGGAAATATAATTTGCGCCGACTCCTCGAACAAAGAAAGAAAGTGTTAATTAGTGACAAAAAAGAAATTGTGGACGCATGACATGTACACATATTTCTCACGAAATGGTCGCACCTCAGGGTAATGCTGGCAGGGCCAGCCAGCGCTGGTCTTCCGTTGTGGCCATTTGGTAACACACGACGCAACAACGCCAAGATCGCACACAAGGACGATGTAAAAAAAAGACCGGGTTGCACTCCGGGAGTGCCGGTAGAAGTGAAAACTGACGGAGGGCACCGTCGTCGTCGTCGTCGTACCTTCAGCGCACTCTCCATTGTGGTGGAGTGTGGTGGGGGACTTTTCAGTGTTTTGGCACTTTTAGTCGGACTTTTTCTCTCAGCCCATTAACAAATGGGCCGGTGATCATTTGCCATCTTGGCTTTTAAAATTAATGTGGACGTTGGCCATCTTGGCTTTGAGGTCAAGTTGGCCTGTCTGCGGCGTTGTGGCGGGAGTCGGTGGCCTATCTGCGGCATGGTGGAGTCCTGGGGTCAGGACTGGGGTCTCGAGGGGGCGGCGGTACGAGCTCGCGTGGTTGGGCTCGCCGCCGTCTAGTGTCGGGGGGGCGCGCGTGGAGCGGCGCGATCCCCTGCAGCAGTGGGAAGCGGGAGGCATCGGCGCGGGCGAACATCTTCCGCGCTAGTTCGGCTATAAACTCGTCCAGGTTCTGATGCTGGAGGTCTCGCTGAATGTGCTTGGTCCGCACGTATCGGGGGGCTCGGACGATGGTCCTCAGGCTGAGCGACTCCTGTGCCCTGAGCTTCTTCCTGTTGGTTTCTGCCGTCAGGGCGTACCACGCAGGAGCCGCGTATGTTAGGCGGGACCTAGCGTACGCCTTGTAGACCCCCAACTTCGTGCGGAGCGAGAGGCTGCTGGTAAACACTGGACGAAGTAATGTGCGCGCGCATTTCGCCCGTCGCACCACTTCTTCGGTGTGTTGTTTAAGGGTGAGACCCCTGTCGATGGTGACTCCCAGGTATTTGGCCGTGTGAGCCCACTCGATGTCCTCGTTGAGCAGCTTCAGTGGCGGTGGCGGCGGTTTCGACCCTGTGAGGAAGGCCTGTGTCTTGCCCACGTTCACCGTGAGCCTCCAGTCGGCCAGCCAGTTCGGTAGGACGTCAAGCTGGCGCTGGATCTTGGATGCGGCATGAGCGGGAGTTATCGACGACGCGTAGTAGGCCGCGTCGTCCGCAAATAGTCCCAGCTTGACGTCGCCGATCACCGGGATGTCATCGGTGAAGCAGGCATACAGGGCTGGCGACAGGCAGCTTCCCTGAGGAACGCCCGCCAGGATCGGGCGTTCTGAAGATGTGGCGTCTTCCACTGCCACGTGGAACCGCCGCTCCAGCAAGAAGGAGCGCAGGACTCTGACGAGTCGTCGCGGTGCGGAGGAGGTCGACAGTTTGGCCAGCAGGCCCTCGTGACGGAGGGCACCGCGCCTGTGTACTGCCTACACAGCTCCCCCCGCCCCCTCTCCCGGCCCGCCCCCGCCCCCAAGCCCCGAGACTCTCCATCCTACGGTCACAATCAAAAAGTGACCTCCTACGCATCTGACGTCACAAAAATCTGTCGCGAGTATAACATTTTTTCCCCACCCCAAAAGGTGCTCAGCGCCGCTAAACAAGTTAATTTTCACTTAAAAAAAAATATTGTATGGTGAATCGGTGGAAATATTCCTTCTATTCTATATACCATACCTAATAGCGTAGGTGCTTTACATACATACGTGATTATAGAATAGATAGATCTCTATGTCATCGGTTTTAGCAACTCTATGTATTAATTAAATGAGTGCAAAATGCACGTTTTGCAAGTCTGCTTTAAATAATATGACGATAATAGTTCAGATCAAGTGCTTCTATCTGCTGAATCGATATTTCTAGATTATATTTTGTTATTTCATAGAATTATACGGACTCTTGAAGATTGATATGTGTCAAACGGATTTCTACTATTAGTGGATTCAAGTATACGTGAGATTCTTAAATGCATATTCGCATCAAGTTTATTACACAGCGTTTCTTCATATTTGTAATTTATCACATCAGCATTTCACCACATTCGTTATTTTTCACAGTTACACAAAAAAGCTTATGAGTAAAATTGAGGATTGTGAGGAATAATACATATATAAGTAGTTAGTGACTTCATGTTATGAAAAATTGTATTTCAGAATAATTGCAAATAGTGTGAAACACTTGTTTAAAGCCTAGCATAATTATAGAGTAGGTACATATACATATCACCCAAGGATCAGAGGAACAGTCTCCACGCTCTGGCCCAGTGCGGGTTGGGGATCGTGATACCGTTTCACTGGCTTCACAGCAAGCACATACTTTTTTGTACTGACTAGTTTACTAGTCAGCCCGTCGCCACGGCCACGTTTCCGAGCGGCGGCGGCAGCGTCAGCGGTTTTTCTCATTAATTGCGTGTGATCTCAACTAACCAACAGTGCTTCGCGCGTCTCGACCGCGCAATGAACAGTTAAAACGCTTGCCGAGCCGAAATAAGCGCATTGTCGTAGCCTGGTCTAATGACAAGACGAGCCTTTCTAATCAAATCGAAGACAATCACGACCGCTAACTGGAAGCATCACGTCACATCACGGCAACAATTACTTGACGGATACGATACGTAACAATGTATGATCGTGAACGAAAATACTACGTAATTACAATACAGCAATACAATACAAATACTCTTTATTGCACACCTCACACAAATAAAGCAGTTAGAAAGAGACACAATACAATAACATGTAGGTAGAGGTAGACAACAGGCGGTGTTATCGGTTCAGCGGTTCTTAATTAATATCTTTAATTTGGATGTTTTAACATCGTGCGGAAACCGGTCTAATCCCAATAAGGTATTTTTATAATAATCTAGTTTTATCTCTTTCTCCGATACCCAAAGGTTGTCTGGAAGAGATCGCTCTTCAGCGATAAGACCGCCTGTTGTCTACCTCTACCTACATGTTATTGTATTGTTTCTCTTTTTAACTGCTTTGTTTGTGTGAGGTGTGCAATAAAGAGTATTTGTATTGTATTGTATTGTATTTTTTTTCTTGTGGGTAGGAAGATGGTGGCAATCGCTTTTGTGAAACTAGTGCGTTCGCCAAATCTTGGGATAAACTGCCAAAGCGGCCGTCAGGCTCGATTGAGCACTACCGGAGTACCTACTATGATTTATTCTGTGCTACCGGGAAAAACGCTAGGAGGATGAATTTGGATTTTTTAGTTTTCCCACTTTTGATTTTGTTGGAAACCGTTCCGCTCGCATAATACAGAGAACCCAGGCCGGCAGAGCAGCGGGATTAAATATAGTCTGTTTAGTATTTTCGGTAATTACCCCTTACATACAAACTTACATTTTACAAACATTACCTCTTCATTACAGCCTAATTCTCCTTCATCGACGTTTATCTATATCGTAGATAACGTGGTGCATTAGTTAATAATTATGCATTTAGATGAAACTACAACTAGGTGAATAGTTAGAAGAAACCTACAAACTAAATAAATAAATAAATATTAGGGGACAATCTTACACAAATCGATCTAATCCCATAGTAAGCTCAATAAGGCTTGTGTTATGGGTACTAGACGACGATATATTTAATAGATAGAAATACTTACATACATATTAGAAAACATCCATGACTCGGAAACAAATATTCATGCTCATCACACAAATATTTAACCATCGCATAAATTACATAAATATTTTATTGGAAGCTGACAGCGATGTGTGTAATCGAAAAAAATCTAGTGTATATTGGGAATTATTTATTTAAACTATATTGCACAAAACAAAAAAGTACAAAAGGTGGACTTAATGCCTCATGGCATTCTCTGCCAGTCAACCATAGGGCCAAACAGACTTTCAAACGGTGGGTGCAAGAGCAATATTAACAAAACAAAGTAATAATATCCATATTACTATCCAAATGCCAAAGTTGATAAATACGAAATTATCTAGAGAGAAACAAATTAACGTGTGATCAACAAGTATAATTTTAATCATATGCAGTTTGCAGACGCCTTAATGGGGTATGGCATACAAATAATCAATTTGTCTTTCTCTTTACGACGAAATATTTTCCGTCATTTATCATTTACATGGGCAATGCATTAAAATGCAATCCCGGTTCTTTGTCGTTGATAAATAAAATACCCACCTACAAAGTTAACATTGTAAGTACCTACTCGTCAAAATGGATACAGTTTTGATTACTTATCTTCTTTAATTATATTTTTATCACAAAAACATCATCATTTCATTGCCCTCCCATTTACTTGGGGTCGACGCAGCATTTCTTTTTCTTCTATACCTCCCGGTCATCTTGCCACCCACTTTCTCTTGATATCATCTCTCACACAGTCCATCCACCTTTTCCTTTCCTCATCTCTTCCATCCCTCCACATTCATACCTAATACTCTTTTAGTCACGTGACCTCTTGAATTAAGACGTGCTAAATTTCTTGCTGTGTTCAAGAAACTACTTAATCATGAAACATTTTTCTTATTCCAAATAAAGAGCATACATGACTGGCGATTGGATCTCAATTATAATCACGAAAATTCAATTAAAATACGCCATCTTTTTTATTGCCTCTGCTGCTCTTGAAACATAAAAGCAACAGTGTATTAGCATAATTGTGTATATTCTTGTCACATTCAAATATTATCTACCTATCTCTTAGTCCTGTGTGTCATACTGCAAGAAAGATCACGTGTTGCGCGACAGACGCGGTTAAGCCACGAGCAATTAAACTTTTATTTTATAGAGAAAGCTAATAGTTTTAAAGGCTTTACTCGTAGTTACCTATCGGTCCAGTTATTTTCAACTATAATTGGCTAGCAATAAGCGTACAAATATACCGTTGTTATATGCTACTCAAGTGCACTTCCAACCCCCGATTGCCAGACGGCGCGACGGGTTTACGCGTTTTCACCCCCGTGCGGTTTCCCGTTAAAGTATAAGTATACCTCTTAATGCTACTCACGATCTGAAACTTTCCTGATCCGAGCCGAGGACTGAATGCTGTCCCTGCGTTTTGGCAGGCTTCATGCAGTGTTGTCCATTAAATTCTATACTTCGGTAGTTATTTCTAACAGACTTCAAAAAAGAAGGAGGTTCTCAATTCATCGGAATCTTTTATCGTTTATATATGGTCAATGATCAACGATTTGGAATTTATTTTGTTTGTTTGCAAGGGTATCCTTCCCAGGCAATCCGATAGTCATAGGGCCTGACTCTAGCTGATGATCGGATTCTGAAGAACTCTTCAAATAAGGCGAAGTACCGAATTGAAGTCGGTTAAAATGTTGTTAAGATACTTACCTACTAATATTGTAAAGAGGTAAAGTGTGTATTTTGCAGGTAATCTCCGGAACGACTTCTGCGTAAAAGAGTGACGAACGATCGTTCAAACATTCTCAACAACTTGCGCGTTTATTTGAATAAAGGCCGTTAATACAATTTGAAACTTCTAATCGAGTTGCAATAAGTTAACCTTTTCAACGCTCTCATATTTGAATGAAGTGATCATTCACACGCCAAGAGCTGTTGCCTTATCAAAAATGACGAATCTCGTAGTGCTGTGCAAAACATGATTAGATAGATTTTATTCATGATCAAAGTACAACTTTATTCCGACCTTTTTATGGGTTGTTGGCGTGGTGGGCACGACAGCACTCGACCACTTTAGTGGCTCTTGGCGCTGAAAAGGTTAAACCAGACAAATTAGGATTAGATAGAATATGGTAGTGAGTAGACATTGCAATTCGGGGTCATATTGTATGGAAAACCTGATGGATCTAGATTCAGAATTACACCGGTGCTGCATACAAATTAGATCTGGATAGCTCTATTTCCATACAAAACAGACACTGTCGATAGTAGTCAATAGTCGACGTAGCAAGGATTTTTTCATCGCCAATATCTATTATTAATATCTATTATTAATATCTATTGGACGGTTTAGAAGACAAAAATAACTATAAAAATCATTATCAAGGTCTAAGTAATATTTAATCCCGTAGCTAATATAATTGTATAGCTACTGAATTTAAATATACCATGTCGTGACAAACAAACGTACGGCACGCCTGATGGTAAGCAGTTACCGTAGCCTACAGACGCTTGCAACTCGAGAGCACTTGCATGCGTGTTGCGGACTCTTTAAAAACCTTTACTCTCCTTTCTTGAAGTAAATATTAATTAATCATGGCACCAATTGATTGATACCCAAGCAAGACCAAACATGATTGTCTGACTTTTTGCCAACCAACTAAAACATGTTGCAAGTAACGAAACCATTGCTTCATAAGTATGAGTGCACAGGAAGCGTGAAGCACTTTTATCGGCGATCATACAGTTGTCACTTTCGCGAGTCGTGAGTCACGAGTGAGCATACTCGCATGATACTCCAGGCAAAATACGGTTTTGAAAAACATTAATTTATAATAGCGTTTTTTTTGTTGATTTCATTTTAAAATGTTATTCTAAGATGATTAATTCAAGAATCCGACAAACTTTCCACCCGGAAGTAATTATGTAGATTTAAATGAAGCATGCATTGTCTTTTTTTGTACGATTTATCTTGAATATTATAGATATATAAATGAACCAAAATAAAGACAAAAAAAAATATTAATATTTTTTCGAACTTTTCAGAAGCTAGTTAGTTTATCGTTTTTTTTTATGTCTGAAATTTAGTCGGATTTTGTCGCTGGGTAACTATTTAATTCATAATATATCCGTTACACATCAAAAATAAGCTATTATAAATTATTTCCAAATTTGACTTTTTTTCCATACGAGTTGTCAGTTCATTGACTGGACTATGAGGTATAGTGGGCGCCGACTAGATGCGACAGTGAATCTTTTGAGGTGAGTTTGTATGTTTATGTAAGTAAGTAACGAACGACAGAGAGCAGAAGAACATGTTATTCATTATATCATCATCATGTCATCTCTTCATCATCATGATAGCAGCCGAAAGACGTCCACTGCTGGACATAGGCCTCCCCTAAAGAGCGCCACAATGACGCGTCACGATCCTCGAGCGTCATAGTAAATGACAATGGTTTCATTGTCAGGACAGAACATACCCCGTCTTAAAACGTTGGACATTTATAACTTTGTGATTATTTAACCTCTTGCGTTGCCTTTTTCACCATTTGACTACATTCTTAAACCTTTTTCAAGAAAATACATCATTATTGATTATTTTATTAACCGACTAAAAAGGAGGAGGTTCTCAATTCGGTTGTATTTTTTTTTTTTTTTTTAATGTTTGTTACCTCAGAACTCCGTCATTGATGAGCCGATTCGAAATTTTCTTTTTTTGTTTGTAAGTATATGCTTCCAGGTGGGTCCCATTTTTTCAAAATTCAGTTGGATGATGGGATCCATGAGGAATTGAGGGAGCTCTTCAATTATATTAGGCACGCGTGTAGTGATTTTGGTATTTTCTATTATAACTAGTGTATTTACACTCGGAAATCATAAATTTGGTGGAGTGGAATTGATGATGAAGACCACAGATGACTTATGGAATTCCTCAATTATGTACTTAAAAGCACAAAAGTATATCACAGATTCTGATAAGATTCCGTTGAAATAGCAACTAATGAAGTGCCAAAGGTGATCCTTGTGGATTCGACGGAATTCCTCAAATATTATCGGCCCACATACAGCGATTCGGTTTTTTTTCTCTAATAATCAACGCATTTGCTCTCGGAAATCAGATCATGTGGTAAATTGGATAAGAAATGTGGAAATGTTCTCGTGGCTTGGCGGAGTACTAAATTGAAGTCGGTTAAAACTTTGTTTTTAAAGTAAATTATTTAGTTTACACGACAATTGCTACGATAAATATTGCATTTGTTTCTTCATTCCTTCAATAATTTAAAATTCGTTACATCACTTCATGAATATGATTTTCGCATAACGACTGCTATTTCATTGTTTGGTCACCAGATTGTGTAACTCTTGCAAAATTAGACTTATCACAGAAAGTGAAGACACTAGAGCATTCGTTCGATTGAATGGAACGAATGGAACCATTCAGAGCAGCATTACAATCAATCTCCGTAACGAGCTTACGTAAATAAAACTCATTAGCGTCTCATCAACTTGTTCAATTCAATTTCATAGTTGAGAGATTTACTCGTAAATAAATTAGGTTTAATGAAAGCATTGAGAAATGAATATTCTCTGACTAGGCGCTCTGATATTGAAACGATTACGAAATAAATATTTGCGAAAATCATTGAGCAACTTTGCATCTGCATCAAATCGAGTAGCACGATTGCTTCTTTGCCTACCTCCTACATCCTACATACATAATAAATAATAATATGGCCAGAAAATCCCATCGTCCAGTTCAGGAGTAAACCCAAATCCTCAGGCCTCTAGCTGCACCACGTCTAACTCAATGTTACCTAGTGGCTCTGTGGGCTGTAGACCTCGCGAGATTTAAGTGAAAAGTACTTAGTTTTAGAACATACATTTTTACCTAATTTCCTAAAAAAAACCGTAAAACTATCGAACCAAAATGCTGTCACGAGGATTGGTTGAAAAATGCGACCTGTACAGTCAGCGTCATATAGCAGCCAAGGTAGCCAAATATTTCGGTACACGTCTTTATTAATGTAAGGATAAGGGTGTGTTACGAAATATTTGGCTACTCTGGATGCTACTAACTATATTACGCTGACTGTACCTACAGGAGAACAACCGGACATCCTGACCGACATACGAAAGCATTTTTGCCCAAGCTGCAACTGAGAACTGCGCTCGCTTTGCTCGCTCGTTCAACTAATTTATATTTTTGTCGACTGAACATCATATGTTAATAATACTGGTTTTCAATCGAACCCAATTAATTAGCGGTTTAAAATCCCGGCGCAATAAATGAAAAGCTCATTTCGCTCATCTTATTAAACTGATTTTAATTCTAGGTACCAGCTCTATTATCGCATAAGTAGATTATCGTGTAATTGTTTATAGGGGATGAACAATCCAAATTGGCTCAGTGCAGTCACCTGCAAATATGTCTGACAATAGTCTAACAGATGATAGCGTTGATTCAGATATTAGCGCCTTGTGTCTGTGTGTATGTCATGTCATGTCATTTAGGAACCATGATGTCTATTTAGTGAAAAACCTTCCGTGCGACACAAGGACGAGGGCCCGGTCTAATCATCATTGGAAATTATACATGTAATATTGTCAAAGAATGATAATGCTATGAGGTACTACATCGCAGTTTCACACTTTCTCATATTGTGCGAAATTGCACACCGCGTTGCTATTTTTAACCGACTTCAAAAAAAAAGAGGAAGTTCTTTTTGGAACTTTCTGAATTCGGTACTTTTACGGTACGGTGCCACTCGCGTGCCCGCCGCGTCGGCGAGTTGCTTGTGGCCGCCGTGTGTGGCACTATAGGTCAGCAGATTGGGACGAGATGCGGTCCTTCTTTGCATCTTACCCTTGGGGGCAGGTTTGCTTCACGCCGGATGATCCCTACGTCGTTGCTGATTCTGTTGCTGACGTGGTACTGCAGGGAATGGAGCTTTTCATTCCTTCCTCTGTGGTCCCTGTTGGTGGCAAATCCCAACCCTGGTTTGGTCGCTTCTGTAAAATGGCCTCTCGCCGAAAGCATGAATGTTACCAAGCCTGGGTAGACGCAGCGGCAGTACGGGATGAAAAGACTAGCGTATTAAAAAAGGAGTTTAACTTTGCCTCCAGGTCCTTCAAAAGAGATATTGCCAGAGCAAAGTCGCTGCATATTGGTAGAATTGGTGAGAAATTAGAGCGCCTCCCGTCGGGAACTCGTGCGTTCTGGTCTCTTGCCAAAGCTATCCAGGGGAATTTCTGCACGCCATCTTTTCCGCCTCTGCACATGGATAACGATTCATTGGCCCACGACGCAAAAGACAAAGCCGATCTTCTGGGTAAACTCTTTGCGCCCAACTCGACTTTGGATGACGGGGGAAACGCGCCGCCGACCATTCCACGGTGCGAGAGCTGTATGCCGGATATCCGGTTCAACCAAAGCTCGGTGCGTAAAGCTCTTCTTTCCCTCGACACTCATAAGTCGAGTGGGCCTGATGGAATCCCTGCAATTGTGCTGAAGAGGTGTGCTCCCGAGTTGGCTCCGGTCTTAACGCGTCTCTTTCGGCTCTCTTATTCTTCTGGCGTAGTCCCGACCTCGTGGAAGTCAGCTTTGGTGCATCCGATCCCTAAAAAAGGCGACCGCTCAAACCCGTCCAACTACAGGCCAATAGCTGTTACCTCCCTTCTCTCGAAGATAATGGAGTCCATTATCAACTGCCAGCTCCTTCGGTACCTAGAGGACCACCAGTTGCTTAGCGATCGACAATACGGTTTCCGTAGAGGCCGCTCGGCTGGTGATCTTCTAGTCTACCTGTCACATCGTTGGGCACAGGCGATCGAGACTAAGGGCAGCATTGGCTGTTAGTTTGGATATAGCGAAGGCCTTTGATCGGGTTTGGCACAAAGCACTTCTTTCGAAGCTACCATCCTATGGGCTTCCCGAGAGATTATGTGTATGGGTCAGTAGCTTTCTAGCAGACAGAAGCATTAAGGTCGTAGTTGACGGGGAATGCTCCGACTCCATGTCTGTGAATGCTGGTGTCCCCCAAGGTTGTGTGCTGTCGCCCACGCTATTCCTTATGCATATCAATGAAATGCTGCAAATCAGCGGAATTCATTGTTATGCTGATGATAGTACAGGTGATGCCTCTTACACCGGCCGTACCAATATCTCTCGGGAAATCGTCATCGAGAACCGGAACAAACTTGTGTCTGAAATTGAGACTTCCCTAAGTGCAATCTCTGAATGGGGTCGACTTAACTTAGTCCGTTTTAACCCTACCAAGACACAGGTTTGCGCGTTTACCGCAAAAAAGTTAAAGTTCGACGTGTCACCTTGTTTTGAGAGCACTCCCCTGACTGCCGCAGCCAGTATCGGAATCCTTGGCGTCGACATTTCGAGTGAAGTCCAGTTCCGCGGCCATTTAGAGGGTAAGGCCAAATTAGCCTCAAAAAAGCTCGGTGTGCTCAATAGATCGAGACAGTATTTCACACCGGCCCACCGCCTGCAGCTTTATAAGTCGCAGGTCCGCCCACACATGGAATACTGTTCTCATCTATGGGCAGGGGCACCCCAATACCAGCTTCTCCCTCTGGATCGCATCCAACGACGAGCAACTCGAATTGTCGACAGCGAGCATATTTCGGATCGGCTTGACCCCTTGGCGCTGCGTAGAGATGTGGCCTCTCTCTGCATTTTCTATCGCATGTATAACGGGGAGTGCTCCGAGGAATTGTTCGGATTAATCCCTGCCGCTTCTTTTCGCCATCGTCCAACGCGACAACATTACCATCCTCACCACTTAGATGGTTGGCAGTCCTCAACTGTGCGCTTCTCCAGAAACTTCCTGCCTCGCACAGCTAAACTGTGGAATGGATTGTCGCCTGCGGTATTTCCGGACCGATACGACCTTCAAACCTTCAAGAAAAGAGCGTACTCCCATCTTAAAGGCCGGCAACGCACTCACAACACCTCTGGTGTTGCAAGTGTCCATGGGCGGCGGTAATCGCTTACCATCAGGTGATCCGTCTGCTCGTTTGCCTCCTATATCATAAAAAAAAAAAAAAAAAACTTTTTTTTTATTTTTTATTTTTTATTCAATGTTTGTTACCTCAGAACTCCGTCATTGATGAGCCGATTCGAAAAAAAATTTTTTATGCTTCCAGGTGGGTCCCATTTTTTCCAAATTCACTTGGGTGATGGGATCCATGAGGAATTGAGGGAACTCCTCAATTATATTAGGCACGCGTGTAGTGATTTTGGTATTTTCTATTATAACTAGTGTATTTACACCCGGAAATCATAAATTTGGTGGAGTGGAATTGATGATGAAGACCACAGGTGACTTATGGAATTCCTCAATTATGTACTTAAAAGTACAAAAGTATCACAGATTCTGATAAGATTCCGTTGAAATAGCAACTAAACAAAGGTGATCCTTGTGGATTCGACGGAATTCCTCAAATATTATCGACCCACATACAGTGATTCGTTTTTTTTCTCTAATAATCAACGCATTTGCTCTCGGAAATCAGTTCATGTGGTAAATTGGAAAAGAAATGTGTAAATATTCTCGTGCCTTGACGCAGTACTAAATTGAAGTCGGTTAAAACTTTGTTTTTAAAGTAAATTATCTATTGTAGCAATATCCTTTCCCCTGAGTTTAATACAGACAGATTAAGTCGTATCGTGTTTAGGCGAAGTTTATACTTGTTTTTTTTTTTAAGTTTACCGGTGTGTCCGCTTGCCGGATATTATTATTCTCCCTCAATTCCCACACTTCTATTATATCTCTTATATGTACCGTCAAAAGTGTAAACATGTCTTTAACCAAAGGCTAATTAATTACTCACGAACGAAGTCTTGCTGTCGTCTTCGCCATTACCAAAATGTAAATGCCTTGATTGCCCAATAACTCAGTTCAAAACGGAATTATTGGGCGTTAAAACCCGATCGAAATTCAATATCCCGCTTTCGGCCACGTCGCAGTGTTTGTCTCCTCGAAGTTATCACAACTTTCTTAATCAGGACCTTCTTTGCGTGCAAAATAAGAGTTTTCCGGTTCCCGTAAATAATTCCCAGCCAAATTCTATCTTTGACTTCGCAATCACTTTCCTAGTGCCCCCACAAAAAGCTTTAACGCTCCGCTTTAAAGTCCAGAATCATTTGTCTGTCCGGACGGTATCTATAAAGTACTTAATGTTTTCAATTCTGTATAATCGGTTTAGAATTTCCAGAGTTTCGCTTGGGTAATTGGATTGGTCGGAGGCGGGGTGAGTATTTCCACGGACGAAAGCGCGTGCGATACGGCTCTATCAGGATGTTTAATGCATTTGTGGGAAAATAAAACGTGCAAATTAGACGTGTTTTAACACCTCAGCACACAAATCACTTAATTTTATTGGATATTGTATATATTTGGGACAAACGAATGAAACGGTTTAGTGTCCGTATATATTACTGCCCGTTCTCTCCTCCCTGTGCGAGTGTGCAGGCCTGTGCTCAGCAGAGGGACGTATTAGGCGAATGATGATGTTGTTGATGATGATGATGATGATGATGATGATGATGATGATGATGATGATGATGATAATGGGGATGATAATGATAGGTAAGTACTTGGTTAAACCGAGATGTGTTCTTAAAGTACACATCATGCAAAAAATAAGCACCCCGTTCTCAGTCTTAATTTATGGTGATTTTTAAGCGCATCATTTTGCCAATAGCGCTTATTTACTACCGACATTCTCACATCGTAATTCAGCCTGATATTTCGATTTTGGGTGAAAATCTCTTCAACCTTGCTTCATTGCTTAAACACACTTAATATTCCCATTGCCATGCTTGCTATTGGTGCGCGATTGGTTACTGTGCGTAATGTACGCTAAGTTTAAGTTTGGCTATAGATTTATTTGTGTTAGTTTATTTCTATAAGTGAGAACCTGTAATTGGCTATATGGTTTTATTATTTTGTCTATAAATATGTTACGCTGTTGGTTTTCCATGTATCAATAAATAAATAAATAAATAAAATCACAGGTTTGGCTCACAAGTATGTACTCCTAAATGCCAACATTACCAACCATATTCGCCATACACATTATAAGCTACAGTAGACAAACAGCCTCGGTGTTTCAGGGAGACGCAGTTGTATTGCATAGTGACATGTTGTTTTAATCAAAACCAAACAATACACAAACGCCAGGGGAGATTTAGCACGTGTTTTCTCCCTAGTTTCCCCACACCTGTCACATAGATTGCCTTTCAAAGAGTACTCATAAAGATTAGTCCTCTTCACAGTTATAATAAACTACAGACTCGTACCCTCTCAATTCTCAAACGGCGTAAGTGAACTTGTCGGTAAATACAACCTTATTGATTAGTGCAGAGTTAGGGCGACACGTCTCGCCAACATTTTTTATAAACTCCGATTTTTAATATAACAGGGGCGCAGATGTCGAAAACCTTTTACCCATTTGGAGCATGCATGGAGGGTCGATTGAAGTAACTCCGATTGTAGAGGCCTTTTAATCTATTACTATAGCACGGTTACTGAAAAGGTTATTTAGATTTACTAAGGTACCTTTCGAATTGTTAATACGGCACTTTTCTTATCCTGTACTATTAAACGAGCAATATTTGTATATATATTTGCAATCACGTTCTCGGCAACGGCTCTAACGATTTTAACTTGGTGCCCAGGGACTTTAATGCAAAACTCACTGAAGTCCTGAATATGGCTGTTTCAGCAGTTCACTAATGATGGATCTATGAAAAAAAAGGTAAAAAACGAAATACTAAGGTTAAGTTTAGGACAAGTAAAATAAACTATGCTACCTTTTACAGACAATTTTAATTTCCTATCTATGCAGTAGTCTGCAAGTCTGCAAGCCTAATACCCGTTTTGGACGACATTCGAAAAGAAAATGTCTCATAAATATTTCAATGTAGACGAAACCTTCTCAGACTCTAAGCGCGCCAGATGGAGAAGTAACTCAAACTAATTCAAGGCAGATTCGTGAAAGCTTAATGCTGATTGGATTAAATGAAACTGCCAAGCGAACTGTGAAAAAATCGTTCAATTTCTACCGAAGGATATCCGTCGGGCTGATTGACAGCAAATTACTTGCTCTCGATCCCCGCTCGATAAAAACATGTTGAAACTTTCCTAATGAAAAATATCACTAGCAACGCCAACACCACGGCAGGCTCTATAGGTGCTGTCATCCTACGCGAAATATTGCTATCGATTGCACCCAGGAAACGGAAATATCGGGAAAAGTTCAAATACCATTGAGAGCAGTTCGTTCACCTCGCTATGTTGGCAGCATTATGAAACCGTACGTCATCGGATGAAGTATGTTCCAAATTCTTTGATGTGTAAATTATGAGTCGACATTTTATGTCCCAAACTTTAGTCGTCTCTCATTAGTACAACGCGCCAGACGACAAATCTCAAGGGATTGAAACTTTTTAAATATAACTATAGATACCGCTTCAAAGGCAATTGTCCAGAATGGCGGCAGGTTTGAAATATTCAGGAGTATCCCAACTTAATTAGGGTGGTACTTTTGTGAAAGCGAATTTATGAAGGGAGGTCGAGAGGCTAAAGTCATGGCCGTTATAACCCGGTCGAGTTACGGATGCCCGTGATGTATGGGGTGGAGTTCTGGCGAGGGGGCTCCGTTTTTGACCGGGTTGTGCCGGCGCCATGCCGTCTAGGGTTGGCCGCACCCGGATATCGATTTTCGGGATACCCTCGCATGAATTAGAATAATGTGCGTATTGTTTTTTGACATGCAACTTTGTTTTGGTTTACAGTTACCACAATGACGATTTAAGTAGGGATTTAAAAAGGTATTCAATTAGGTTTAAAATCATAATATTACAATATGCTTAAAGTAGTTGGGAAGGTTTACGAGTAATACTTTTTGGTGCACGTGTTGTGTTTAATATCGTCTGTTTTTGCGTGTGCCAGGATGCATTTTAAGTTGTTGCGCTTGCAGGCACGTAGCAAAGGTTGTTACCCTCATTTTTATCTTTTAATTAAATAAGTGTATGTTGGACTCGTGACCTGGATTTTGTGTCAATTTCGCGAAAACGTCGTTTTTATTGATATGTTAATTAAGCATTTGTATGTAAATCGGCTGACACAGTTCCGTTTCAAGTGCTTTCGTCGTTTCGGTATTGATTCATAGTGAAATTGTACGTGTTTCTGAATGAAATTTTGGTTTCTTGCATCATTCCGGAGATGGCCTATGATGGTTCATATGATGGTGATATCAGAATCGAGTTAACGATTTGTATTAAAAACCTAGATTACAACAGTACATCGTATGTTCTGTGTCAATCTATACTAATAATTAAGTTAAGAGGTAGGTACTGTTGTTAAAATGTGAGCTTTGTTAGCTTGCATGTAAGGGGTTTTCTCCGGAACTACTCATCCGATTAAAAAAAAAACCATCAGCACATCGTATGAACATCCGGAATGCACAAAGGCCATATTTTATATATTTATTAAGCCATTTCATAACAAACAAATAGTTTTAAGTCTTTAAATAGTATTATGTGTATCATCCATGAGAGGAGGCCTGTGCCCAGCAGTGGGACGTACCTATTTAGGATGATTTATTATGCAATATATATATTTTTTTGTTTGACACGAATAAATAATTTTCATTTCATTCGTTTCATTTGTTTCAATCGTTTCATTCGTTACATTAATTTCATTAATTTCATGTCATTTCATTATTTTCATTATTTTCATTTCATTTCATTCATTTCATTTCATTTCATTTTATTCATTTTATTTCATTTTCATTTCATTTCATATTTTGTCCCTCGGCTTTGCTTGCGTCCTTTGTAATACGCGGGCAATGCCGCGCGGGCAAAGCCGCGCGGGCAAAGCCGCGCGGGCAAAGCCGCGCGGGCAGCTAGTTTTTGATAATTTTGCGATTACATACAGAATTACGCATCATGGGACCGGTGGAGATTTTTGACAGTTACATTAATTTATACTAGAGAGTTATTTATGTTAGTTGGCCGAATTGCACCTCAGTAGTCCACCTGAAAAGCAACTCTAACGTCCGACGTAGAAGATTCAAATTCCAATAACAGTTTTAAAAGAAGTCAGCCACATTTAATAATCTCCATACAATAATTACAACAGTTCCAGGGACTTTTCACTCATAAAACGAATACCTAAATAGTTTTATGTTTTCAAATATACGTACAATGAAGGAAATAGCCCTTTCGGAATCTAAGGGCAACCCTTCCTATTGTCTTACAAACTTGGTATACCTAGGTATTGCCAACAAATTTGAAACAGAATTTAATTAAAACTGGGTCGAGCATTAAAGCAATAAATTCGATGGAATGAATACTGATTAACGTAATAATTATAGCGTAAATCATACTAATTAAAATGGTATTTTAAGGGTGCGTTACTAAAAAAGGAAAAAGGAGCCCTTATTAGGAGCAGTTCGTTTCCGTGCGTCTGACAAGATCCTTTTTCTGGAGAACGCGCGGAGGTATCAGGTTGAAATTAATGGATATCAAATACTAGGGCAGACCCTAGACAGTTCCTTCGATGGAGCTGAGAAAAATTCTAACTCCTAAGTTTCATCATAATCATATCAGCCGAAAGCCGTCCACTGCTGGCCATAAGCCTCCCCCAAAGAGTACCAAAGTGACCGGTCCTGCGCCACCCGCATCCAGCGGACTCCAGCAACCTTTACCAGGTCATCAACCCACCTTGCGGGGGCCTACCGACGCCGCGCCTTCTGGTACGTGGTCGCCACTCGAGAACCTTTCCGTCCTAACGGCCATCGGTTCTACGTGCTATGTGCCCCCACTGCCACTTAAGTTTAGCGACTCCTAAGTTTACATGATTATTATTATTTGATTCCAAAATATGCGATATATGTAGTTACATGTTCACAGTTTCCAGAATTATTCCTGTACCTATTTACGTTAGTTCTCTATCAAATAATAAATGTAGCCTACCAGTTATAGTATAAGGTACTTAAGTTAAAAACGATCAGATTTATGATTTTTTTTCAACACTATTCCATTCCATTATTGTTACAAAATATTCGTCAACAAACATTCATTACATTATAAAAAATATCTGGTTTTAATTATTTTCAACCGCCCTCATGATTTTTAATTATTATTATGCCGCCTGAAATTCAGCATAATCAAAGTTATTGACTTCGATACCCGAGCGCACCTCTAGCAGAAGAATTGCCCCATCTATAGTGAGTTATCGCGGAGGCAGTCGCAGTCCATTTCCGCTGGATCCACACGACGACGTGCGAGGTGTTCCATTTTTACAACTTGACTGGCTTTATTTTTAAAAAATGATTTTTTTTTTAAGGCGCCGTAGGTTCAAGGTGTTCTCTCCCTGTCACTGAGCATAAGCGTGAGCGAGATGGAAGTGCATACTCGGGAGCGCGGATATCATGTTTTTTAATTTTAATTTTTTGGCCGTTTAAATAAATAAAAAAGTAATCACTGAGTTCTCTCAAACATGATAGTGCCAATTTGAATTTTTAGAAGCAATTTTAATATTTTTAGCTTATGTGCATAATTTGTTACGAATATTTTAAGTGTATTTTAGACCTATATTCGTGTTTTTTTCTATCGAGCGAAAATTGCTTAATCATGTTTCGAATCACTGATAACGCTGCAGAAAAGCCTCAAGATTACTATTCGTATTTTTTTGAAACCATATTATTATAAACAGACGCATTATATTGATTCAAAAACTCTGTTCGTTTAACTTCGCTAAACCTACGGCGCCTTAATTATTCGACCCAAAATCCAGCATGATCAAAGTTATTGACTTCGATATCCGAGCGCACCTCTAGCGGAAGAATTGCCTCATCTATAGTGAGTTATCGCGGAGGCAGTCGCAGTCCATTTCCCTTAGATCCACACGACGACGTGCGAGGCGTTCCATTTTTACAACTTACTGGCTTTATTTCTACTTGAGTTATATTTAACTGCTAGCTTTGAATCTGGGTGAACTTGGTACTCAAGTAATGGCATGCGTAGGAATGCGTATGGGCAATACCTAATGTTACATTTTCTACGATGTATTTTTGGACATGTAGCACTAAATAACACGACCATTTTAATTCAAGCATCCTTACAGTACAGCTCGGATTCTCTAAATCTTCCATCGATATAAGTGAAGTTGTATAACAATAAGTTTCTGTCAAAAATTTCATGTTTGGTCATCATGATCCTCCTAGCGTTTTTCCCGGTTGTGACCCTAAAGGAGCCCGGGGTCCGCTTTGACACCTATCCCCAATATTTGGCTAAGGCACTAGTTTTACGAAAGTGACTGCCACCTGACCTTATTTATTTTATAAAAAAAAACATGTTTGGTACAAGCTTTTATTGCCATCTGTACATTTCTGTATACCGTCATCGACTACTCATTGGGACGATTCTAACGAGCCCAAACTCAACGGGGTTACGTCGGTTAAGTGTTGAATTCCCATGGCCACCTTTTGTCTCCATCATCAGATCAGCTCGATGGTACCATAATATTACACCCAACATTTCAGCTCAATCGGTTGAGGTTAACTGGATCAAAACTCAAAATTCAGTTCCAAGATTTGTCCCTCACTAATAAACTGACAAACAAACGAACGAACAGGTCAAGTTAAATAGATGCTTGTAAAAAATAAATGCAATGCATAATGGTAAAGCACATAACGTAGGTATATATGTATAATTCAACTGTGCGCTTCTCCAGAAACTTCCTGCCTCGCACAGCTAAACTGTGGAATGGATTGTCGCCTGCGGTATTTCCGGACCGATACGACCTTCAAACCTTCAAGAAAAGAGCGTACTCCCATCTTAAAGGCCGGCAACGCACTCACAACACCTCTGGTGTTGCAAGTGTCCATGGGCGGCGGTAATCGCTTACCATCAGGTGATCCGTCTGCTCGTTTGCCTCCTATATCATAAAAAATAATAATAATAATAATAATTAAATGATTATCTATAGCATAATGAATAGCGAAAGGGTAAGGACCAAATTCTTGGCTAGTAGTTAGCCTGGTTAGTCGGTAGTTGGCCATACAAATTGAAGAAGTGAAAAAGTTCCGTTCTGACACAAAAATTAACCATAGAATTGTATGGTTAATTTTCGTGTCACAACGGATAACTTTCATAGAAAATTTAATTGAGTGAGTTAAGCTGGCCAAAAATTTGGTCCTTACCCGAAAACGGTTTTAACAATTAACTCTACGAAGATACGCAGAAACATATCTCGGAACGACTGGAAAAGTAAAGGTAAAAAGTAAAAATAAATCATGTCCCGCAGCCACACTCGTTAAATATTTTGTCACAGCAAACTCCGCAAAATTAACCGGAATGAACGTTGAATTTTCCATTTAGCAACTTTACTTTTTCTACCGACTTCTAAAAAGACATGGTTAGCGATGGGCAGCTTGCAATTAACAGCTTTAGATAGAATAGAATAGAATAAGCATTTATTCGTGACTTTATAACTATAATAAATGGACAAAGAACGAGCAAAGAAGCGAACGAAATTTTATGCTTCAGCTTGGGCCGAAATTCGTTTGTAAGTCCGTATGTCGCGCTGTCCGGCTGTTCTCCTCACAGGTCGCATTTCTCAACCGATTCTAATACACACACACACACACACACATTCACACACTTATGCATTGAATTACCTTAAGTATTTAGTTTAGGAACTCAAGATAAGATTCGACAAAACCGGAATAAGGATGACGCTTCACCGTCAAAACTGTATGGACTAGTTCTGGAATAGAGTCTGTTCCTGTTTGGTCGAATCTACAATAAAGTAGTTAGTAATAAATGAATAGATAAGTAATTAAAAAATACAAAACAAATACAATAATTAAAATTAAGCAAAATATTTCAGCAACATGTATCGATGGAAAAGCGGGACTACTTGACACAAGTATATCATTACTTACTAGGTACCCCAAAGGATCTTTGTAACAGAACAAAGCTTATGAAATAAAAATCATTTTTCATTTTCATTCTCCTGAAATTTTGTGAGGGTTCATCCTTTTTGGTAGACCCGTTTTGAAAAAAAGTGACGCGTCAGCGCTTGTTCGACAGCTCTCAGAGACACAGACACTAAATATTTAGGTGCATAAGTGCCAAGAAACGGTTCCATCTCAGCATGGTGCTGGCAGTGGGCAGCACTGTACTTCGATGGGAATTGGATGGCGACGGGTTTCACACTTTACGAAAATTCCGAAATGTATAAGAATTTTCTCATCACTTAGCCATGGTTCAGGGTTAGCCCCGAGTCACCTTACAATGTATTTCATTGTAGATTTGCATTTACCTTAGTGTTGGATATTTTCTTTTGTTACTAACATGACATGACTTTCATGGCTTGTACTCGTAGCTATAAATCATTGTGACATTCGATTAGTATGCATAAGTTTTGCAGTAAAAGTAATGAAAATCCACTAAAGTTTTCCTAACCGCCATTGCGTAGAAAAACACCTGTATGTCCACAGTACCTCGCATTTCTGTCGACAGGTGTTTCTTGGGGCCCCTGGGCCGCAAACGGTGTTTTACTGAATTGTATATTAGGGGCTAAAACATGATCACGGGTTTACGGCGACGATTGCGACCGAAAATGTTTAGAACCCCTGACACGAATTTTACTTCTGTGGAATTAGCGCAAGTACTTATGCGGTTTGCTTTGGGCGATGCGGTACTAAACAATTGGTTATAATTTGAACCTATTCGATTATGACAAATCATTAAAAAACATATCTTGCGAGAACAGTTGAACCAAGAAGACCCAAGAGAAAAGTCATACCCCTAAAGTAAATAGGTACTCATGGTAGGCTTTAAAGGCCTTTGGCCTCCAAGTACATAGTAATGTATTCATAACCGGCCTGGCTGTCTATTTTTAAACGTCTGGGAACTTCCAAGTAAAAACGCAAGTAAAAAAACGTAGGCCTTAAACAATGGCCAGAGATGTTTGCGATCGGATTAGCATGTTTGTCTTTCTCATGTGAGTGTGGCTTGAGATATCCTTAAGGCTGCACACTCCCTGACATGCAGGAATGCATTATTAGAATTTGTCCAGCGAATCACGTCACAAAAGTGGAATATTAGAACAAAAAATCTGGAACTGGAAAATAAATGCATAACGACGTGATTGTACAGCCTTTTTGTTAGGTAAAATTGTTACGTTATACGGTCTTTGTTACGGTCGTGGGTTCGAATCCCGGCTCGTACCTATGAGTTTTTCGGAACTTACTTTACTTTCCGGTGAAGGAAAACATCGTGAGAAACCGGTTTAATCCCATAAGGTTTAGTTGTCCCTCTGGGTTAGAAGGTCAGATGGCAGTCGCTTTTGTAAAACTAGTGCCTACGCAAACCTTAGGATTATGTGTCAAATCGGACCTCGGGCTCCTTTAGGACACAACCGGGAATAACGCTAGGAGAAGGATGTGACATCATTCCAAAAATAGAGTTTCGGTCGCGTTTAATCTTGGGAACCTAGAGGTTTCTTTATGATTCTCTTTTGTTATAGTTCTAAATATATTTACAGGATTACTTCTATTGTATAGACCGTGGGTAAGGCCGTTATTTCTTGTTCCTGATTAAGCAGCTTAAATCGTCTACATTTTAATCAATTCCAGTGTGTTACGAATATTAGTAATCCATTTATATGGCTAATTGGCGTAACACACTGGAAGTGATTAAAATGTAGACGATTTAAACTGCTTAATCAGGAACAAGAAATAACGGCCTCACCCAGGTACGTGGTTGAACAAACCAGCCACGTAAATAGTGCAGTGATTGCATGCGGTAACATTTGTTTCCCCAAATCCAGTTTTAAGTCAGATTGTAGTATCAGTTTACAATTAGCAATGACATAGAGCTGTACTGTCGATATTAATTACATAATGTAGTCGTAACAACACACGGAACCGTGACTATAATCATTTATTGTAATTGGCAACATTTCAAACTGCCGACCCACGTAAATAAATATTTCAAAACCGCGGCGAATTAATTAGTGCGGGCAACATTATCGCTCGTGTAGGAACTGTATGGGATGACATGCTGATATCGAAATGGTACATTACTATACTACAGAGGCCGCGGGAAGTAAGGGGTTGCCGGCCGAGTACATATACCTACACGGCCGAGCGTAGCGAGGTCGGATAGTTATGAGGCTGGCAACCCCTTTTCACGCCGAGGTACAATAGTGCTTTTCTCAAACATGCACTGAAATAAATAAAAAAACTCCAAGAAATCAAATTTTCATCTTCATAGCTGAATGCCGTGATCCTATGTCACAAATTGTGGAATGGAAATTAAAAAAAAACCGGCCAAGTGCGAGTCGGGCTCGCGCACCGAGGGTTCCGTACAAACCTATAACAAGCAAAAGTTGTAGTATGTTTATTACTAAATGAAAATGGAATCCGTAACATTACAATGTGGAAAGCTGGGGGAGCATAAATTTAAACAGGGTCACTTTATCAATTTAGTAATCCTACTAAAAAAAAAATATTACCACATCATTTATTTTATAATATAACTGAAATACCTACGAGCTACCTCGTACTACCTATTACCTACTCGTACACTAGATTTGCAGCAGCCTGGAAAAACTTCTTTTATCAAAGTTGTTTATTTACAAAGTTTTTAGTCACTATCTTTTTATAAATCCGGTTAAAAAATACTAATTAACTGTTAAATTTGAAAAATTTGAACCAGTTCTGTAAATGGTGACTGAAAAAGGTATGAATAGTAAGTACCACATTGAAAATTGAAGTTCGGAAAAACGTTATCTATAGTTGTACTACTTCGTGCTAACTAGCTTATTAACGGAAACATGTTTATGGATGAGAAATATGTGGAAATTCCATTTTGGGGATTCATTCTAAAATCGTTATTGAAGTCTCCCACAACAATCAAACGGGAACACGGGGTATCCCCATTAGGGTTGCTACCGTATATTGTTGTATTTATTCATTCAATTGCAACATTAATTTGACATTGTGGTGACCTATATACAGTTATAACTCTGACATCCAACATTTCAAATGCAAGCATTCACAATGGCCGTTTGCAGTACCTGAGTAGGAAGTACCCTTTAGGTTTTGAGTTTCTTGCTCAAAATATGCGACTTAAATTGCTATTTGTTTTGATTGCGTTGACATAAAAGTTTGGGTTTGCTACATCTGAAAGGTCCTATAGCCCTGAGTATTTGACATGAATTTAAATTTAATACCTCCACACGTTTACGAGGAAAAAGGTATAAAGTTTAAAATTTAAAAAAATATTTTTTTGTATGATTTTACTAAAAATGTCTACTTTTCGTAATTTTTCCTTTGTCTGTGCTATACGAAGTTGCTTCGTGCCAAATTTCAAGTTTCTGAGTTCACGTGAAGTACCGAGTGTCGAAAAAGTTTTAAGTTTGGTTTTTTCATAGCTCCAAGGGACAATAGACCTGAGTATTTGATATAAAAGTCAGCTTGATACCTCTACGTGTTCCTGAGAAAAATGGTCATGACAGACAGATAGACAGACAGACGGACAACAAAGTGATCCTATATGGGTTCCGTTTTTTCCTTTTGAGGTACGGCCTAGGCCTCCAATTTTGTATGAAATGCCATTACGGGTCTCTCGCCTCGCTGCGCCCGGAACGTGGCACTTCCAAGCCCATTATGAAGAACACAACGTCAATATTTCATTGCATGTTTGAGAAAAATATATTGCTGCGGTTCGTCAAGTTGTCGTCATAATGAACTTACTCACGAAATGCACATAAAGATGGAAGGAGGAACCATTAAATATCGGTAAATATGTAGTAATTATAAATAAATATTTGAGAACAATATTAAAGCTTGTACAGTCAGCATCGTTTAGTTAGTAGCAGCCAAAGTAACCAAATATATCGTAACATATCCTTGTAATAAAAACGTGTGTGTACCGAAATATTTAGCTACCTTGGCTGCTATTAACTTTATACCGACTGTACTATATAGGAACTAGACGACGATATACATACTTATATTAATAAAATAATACTTAAATACATAAAACACACACGGTTTGTTCGCGACATAGGCCGTCGACGGGGAGGACCCCCGCTCTGAGTCGTTTCTGGTGCAAATGCTTTCCATGGCTATCCAGCGTGGAAATGCCGCCAGTATTATGGGGACTTTTGCACCAGGAACGGCTGGGGGCGATTAGAGTTAGAATAAGGTAATTTGTGGTTATTTTAATGTTTAAGCGAAAATTGTTGTTTTTAAGTAGTTATAAATCATAAAAACACACATGACTCACGAACAAATATTCGTACTCATCTGACAAATAAATGCCCTTACTATACCGGGATTCGAACAAGGGGCCTCCGGCTTCGAAGGCAGGGTCAATACCAACTAGGCTACAGAGCCACAGAGGTCGTCAAGTAATAGAACCATTACCTTTACTGAACATATTATGCCATCGATCGTAAGTGTTATGTTGTTTTCTTAGTTTTAATTTGAGTTGGAGTTTCATCCAAAATCCGCGGTAGGCTTATTAAGGGGCTACGCGAGGTTTTCATCGATTTTTGACAAGTTTTGAATCGTATCTCCAACTTTTGCACTACAGATAGAATTATAAATCAAACGGGTATCGGTTCTTCAATCTTTTATCTCCATTTTGGTCCACCGGATTTTGAAACAAAACACTGAATTTTGTATGAATTTATTAAACATTGTCTAAAAAAACACTTATTTCGTATCTCTATCGACGTGAAAGATCTAACATATACGAAATCTAATTTGGGTTCGTCTGTGACGTCTCTAAAAACTGGTACAGGGTTTTCATTTTAAACCAATTAACACAAAAGTTATGGCCAGAAAATCAGTTTTTTGGTCTAAAATTGTTCAACTTTGATGCCAAATATCTCGAAAACAATGAACTTTGAAGTAAATATGGGATACTATATTGCCTAAAGCCGTTGTTCTTAATATAATAAGCTTCAAAAAACATTAGAAAACTAAGGAATTCAGATCGAAGGTCATTGGCGTATGGGAGCCCCTTAACTACTCGTCACCATTGTTTTATGAATTATAAATATTATAATGTTTTTTCGTGAAGACAAGAGGCGCCGGTATTGACATGTACTTATTTCATTTCACAATCCATATTCTACAAATGAATTCGTTAAAAGATATTTACCGTTCATACATTTTCATTGAACCATTCATCAAAACATCTGACAGTGATGAATTGTTTTAGGATTTTTCAATTGCTCTCTTCATATGGAATACCGCATCGTTAGAAAGTTATTATGAACAGAATAATGTAGGCTGGATAATAAACAAATGCGTTTGTTACACTTTAATGACATCTTAAACGTTTAAGAAGACCCTTTGTTTGAATTTCGCAAACTGAATTTGATGTCTTCATTGATATTCTTTAGAAGTGATAAGTTAGTGTACAATGACTTTCAGAATGTATACATATATTAAGTACAAGCTACCCTCGCGGCTGTCGACGTATTGCAAATAACGCAGGCAAACCCCGCGACTTCGTTTCGTCTGCGTGAACCCGGGATTTTAACTATCCTATATTTTAATCCAGGCTATAAAATATCTTCGTGCAATGTCATCCAAATCGTGATTGAGTAACAAACATCCAAACTTTCGCATTTATAATATTAGTAGGATAACCACATCCAGAACGTCCACGCAGATGAAAGAACGTTGAAATCAGTTCCATATGCAGTAAGTGGTTCCAGAGACTACCCAAAATATACAAACTTACAACGCTACACTACGCTACGCTAGTCGATATCTAGTAGAGGTAAAGTCTGTGAAATCACAGACTTTTACCTCTAGATATCCACCGTAAGTATACATTTCCATCATTACGTCTTAAATGGTATCAAACAACCAATTCCTTAAAAAAATATATAGTTTCTCCAGTCTAAAGACTTCAGGGATATATACAAACACTTGATACCCAGATGTTTCGCTTTAGCCGGTCCAGAGGCTCTAGTATAAGTTTTACCGAAACAAAACGTTACGACCGCGTTCGCGTTTAGCTGTCAAATCCCATACAAATAAAGGGTAAAACGCAAACGCGATCGTAAAGTTTTGTTTCGGTAAAAATTATACTAGAGCCTCAGAGCTATAACCACGAACTTCGAAGTTCGGGTATTTCCATCTCTACCGCACTCACATTACTCGAGTGACGGGGATGCATGAATACGAACTTCTAGTTCCGATTTTCGTGGTAGCGCCGCAGTTTTATTCTGCATGATTATATGATATAGTTATTTATTACTAATCTAGGTGTCAAAATCTCCTAGAGGCGAGCTACACAAGCACAAAATCTTTAAAACAAGGGACCAAGAAAACGGGGCAATAAAATGCAGACCTTCGCGTTTGTTTTACGCCTCTTTAATTAAAAGGAACCTCTCCTAATATAAGCCTACGTCGCTTACAGTTTCTAATCCATTTGCCCCTTTGCCAGTACAGGTCGTACAGAATCCAGTCACAGTTAGGTTCACTGAATTTTTTCAGAGTTTAGCGTCAGTGTGTGCTTAATCTTTAACACTAAGTACCAGGAACAGTATGAACCCCATACTGTTCCTGGTACTTAGGAACAGTATGGGGTTCTTCATAAAAGAAGTGTATAAATTCTTAAAGGGTCGGCAACGCGCATGTAACACCCCTGGAGTTGCAAGCGTCCATAGGCTACAGTAACCACTTACCATCAGGTGGGCCGTAAGCTTGTTTGCCACCGACGACGTGGTATAAAAAAAGGCTTCCTTCTATTAACGGTTTTTCGTAATGTTATGTTACGAATGTGTTGTTTAATTAGGTATTTCTTTGTACGTACATTTAATACTTTTTTAAATATCACAATATCTGTGCATTACCTATCACCATAAAATAATTACAGCTTAGCTAACTTCATTTTAACATTCTAGGTTAGCATTGCAAATAATATTTTTGCAGTTTCAAGACGGGCGTTATCGTTTGAGACCCGATCTATGATCATCTTATGTCTTACAACTTTTTTTTTTCAAATACCCTATGGCATTCTCTTCGAAACAATTAACCTTGGGGGCCGGGCGGACATTAAAGAAAAACACTGTAATGAACATAGTATAATAATTTAAACTCTGTACATACCTATCACATCACAAATTTACCTTTTACAAATTAACCACAAACGTTTCGGTGAACTTTCATTCAATCGTTTTCACGACATTGGTTAATTACAAAAAAAATCTTATTAGTGTTTTTCATGTAGTAAAAATACGGTATTTTTGTTTCAATGTATACCTACTATACTTTCGCATTTTTTTGTGTTAATTCTAAAATGCTAAGTAAAGTTTTATTCATATATAATTCTTACGCATTTTCACTTTCGCATTTTGATTATGCGATTGACCACATAAAACAATAAGAACAGGAAATTACTTTGTGATTAAGTAATATTCTCTAAAAACGTTTCTATGGAAAACTACCAACGTCCTACGTTGATCTAACCAGCTGTTTGGATCAACTCCTTGACGTTCGAGTAGGTGCCGAGTATGCACAGGAACACACCGAAGGCAATCACTGACAAGTCCTTATACAACCTCCACTTTCCGGGGCCGAGACCTGGGTCCTCCCATTTTACCGCTATCTCGATGAATGCAGGGTACATAAAGCCCATGAGTGAGATGCAGAATGAACCGAGCTGGGGAGAAAGAAATGGCGTGAGTACGCGGTCTGGATGTCAGCGGGCGACGAGCACTGAGCAGGCGTTCATAGATTGAACTCGATCAAATGTATGAACGGCGTTGGTTGCTGTTTTTATTCCGCTGGCGTCCAGACCACGGCTCTGCCACGACGCCCACGACTTCGAGCGGCAGTGGCAGCAGCAGCAGTGTATCATGTGTACGTGGGAGCGAGACATCGGAACGCAGCCTCTCTCTCCCTCGACGTTGAGGTCGACCCTTACTTACGACCCTCTAAGAACGAATGGGTTGTGTGTGACTCCACGCTCCGCTCGCGGGTCCGTTACGTCCGTGTCCCGTCTTTCCGTAATGTTTTGCAATAGGAAAGTGAATCGACCCTTCTATTATATATTTTGCGTCGCGACTCTTTTATACATTTTTATGAATTTCATTAATGTTTTCGGATGGATCCTACGTTCCTTTCCAGTGGAATAGATAGTTGAGGCAGTGCATTGGAAATTATCGCGTGCTTTGAAACGCCGTTCTGACTAGATTAAGAAACAATAAGGTCTGATTTTCAGATATTTGATTCTTGACTATATGATTGTTTATCTGATTCGATCGATACATGATTGCTTAAAATTTCCTCGATAGAAAAAAAATCCAAAGTTGGGTCTGTATTTTCCTTTTTTTACTCAGCCTACTCAAACGATACATTATTTTGCGACACAATCAAGTTAATACTATAGTATTTTATCTCATCTAAAATCTCACTTGATGAAATTTAAACAAAACTTCACTAAGTTACGTATTTATCGAAACGAGTCCAAAAAAGCCATTCCCGAAGAGTTGTACATCTCATTTTCTCGTGCGCGGAAGGCATAAGCGTTTCTCTGTCTAGGGGGCGTGTTCGACTCAAATCAAGGCATACCCTTAAGTGAAAATATGAAAAATAATATAATAAAACCGTTACTAACAAATCCCATTAACGCGTTGATGTTGGGGAACGCTATGGCGAGCACGATCAGAGCAACGACTATGATGGCTCTGTACACGCGCTCCACACACCAGTACTTGTTGGGGTCGTGCTTGACCTTGATATAGTGCCACACAACGTTGAAGGGCGACCAGAAGTTGAGTCCGAACGTCACGTAGACGACCACAGCCAAACTGCACTTCAGGATAATAGGGAATCTGAAATAAGTGAAATTGAAAGATTTCTTAAACCCGGCAGCGTTTGTCACTGACGAGTCATCATCATCATCATCATAACAGCCGAAAGACGTCCACTAACTCTGCTTCACGATGGCTATCAGAGACAACAACCGGTATCTACAACTTTACGAGTTGATGTTACTACAGTGAAGTGTCACCTATTGTACTTAGTGTTTATCTACTTTATAAGTAAAATCGTTTACTCACGTTTCCCAAGGAAAGTTATTTGTGATAGGAGTGTACGCTTTCTCCCCAAAACCCCAGTAGCCGAAAAATCCTATTGTCGCCACAACGCCAATCACTGCGGACATACCTACAAAAAGAGTAAAATTAATATTTCATTGCTCAAACAGCACGGCTATCACAAGACAGTGCGCGAGCTCTCTCGATTTTTCTCGCACTATACCTCTCTTTCTAAGTTTTCTAATAAGAGAGAGACTGATAGTGTGACAAAAATTGAGAGAGCGCGCTGTCTTGTTGGGGAGTGGTCGTCAACTCCCTCAGGTTCAGCGTGGGTAGCAACAAGGTGGACTGACGGTAAAGGTCGCGAGAGTACGTTGGATGCGGGTGACGCAGGAGCAGGAACGATCACTTTGGCACTCTTTTGGGGAAGCCTATTTCCAGCAGTGGACGACTTTTGGCTGATATGATGATGATGATGATGATCAACTCTCTTGTACGCGTGCGTTTTTATATACCTTGCGTACCATATATTTTTGAGAAAAGTCCATAAAAGTGGCACTTCGTTTTAATGAATCGCCATTTATACTGTTTGATGTTTGACAAGAGCGCTATACATCATTATGGGAATTTGCCAACGATTTCAGCAGGTCAGAAAATATTTTCAGGAATCCGAGTGTTGAACTCATTACAGTCGTGTTCATTATGCTTCAGTTTAGATCAAATAGCCTAGAATTGTAAGTCAAATATAGTTTTCTCTCACCGATGCACAGCACTAGCGGGAAATGTTTCGGTTTCGTCATATGGTTCTCTATCGCAAGCACGACGCCCATACCTTCCATGCTGAATACGCAAACTCCAAGAAACATGAAAAACCCCTCCACACCCTTGATTAATGGAAAGTCAAAAGGAGACTCCGTGGCGTGCTTTGTACCATAGTATATCGTGGACACAGCCAAAATCACTACAAATAATGGAAGTATTAATAATCATAAGTATATACACTCGCGGTCAAAGAAACCGGGTCAGTACGAAAATTTGTAATATCTCCTAAAATAATAAAGCTAGGGACATGAATTAAACTGCATATTGTAGATAATTTTATACTGAATTAAATAACATCAAATGGTGGAATCGTAATTCTTTTGTTTAATAAAATTACATAGGAAACAAAAAATCAACCAATTTTACGTACAAAAATAAGCAGTAGGTACTTCACATACAACACAAAAAATAAAAATTAATACTTCGTATTGCCTCCTCGGGCTCTTCTTACAGATTCTAGACGATTCGGCATGCTGTTTATTAAGTTCTTTATGCGTTCTTGCGGGATATTGTCCCATTCTTCCACTAACGCCTGTTTCAGGTCTCTAAGTGTAGCTGGGGCGGGGTTTCGAGCTCTTACACGCCTCCCAAGCTCGTCCCATACATGCTCAATCGGATTTAAGTCCGGACTCCTCGAGGGCCAGTTCATACAGTTGATACCAACCTCCAAAAAATAATCTCTGACAATTTGAGCTGTGTGTGGCCTGGCGTTGTCATGCATACACATAGAATTTCCACCCATATTAATTAAGTATGGGCCGACATGCTCATTAAGAATCTCTTCTACATATCTTGCACTCGTTAATGATCCATTTTCTATTAAAACTAACTCCGAGCGACTCTCTGAAGAGATTCCAGCCCAAACCATGACTGACCCACCGCCGAACGCCACTTTTTCCTCAAAACATGCTGGAATAAAACGTTCACCAGGCCGTCTGTAAACTCTTTGACGCCCGTCATTTGCATAGAGCATAAATCTGGATTCATCGGAAAACAAAATTCTTGCCCAATCTTCGTCACCCCAGTATCTGTGATCGCGGGCATAAAGTCGTCTTGCTGTTCGATGTATTCTTTCAAGTTTTGGGCCATTGGCCGGCCTATGTGGGGTCAGATTTGCTTCTTTGAGCCGCCGCCTGACAGTCCGCTCGCTGATGCCGTCCCTTCGGGTCTCTAAAAGCTGATTTTTCACTTCAACTGCTGTGAAGTGCCGATTTCGGAGCATGGTTGTAACAATACATCGATCTTCTCTAGCTGTAGTACATCTTGTTTTGCCGGTTCCTGGTCTTCTAAGGTTCTGCCCAGTTTGTAGGTAACGTTGGAGGACTCGCTGCACTGTAGAAAGTGACACACCTGTTCTTCTCGCTGTATACCTCTGACTTCTTCCTTCTTCTAACATAGTGATGATACGAGTACATTCATCTCGTGTTAGCGGCATGATAGACATTCAAGAATGACCACAAAATAAAACAATGACAGCCTTTTATCATAGTTCTTTGACAGATTGAAAATAATTGCTTAAAAACAAGCAAAAGTAAAACGAACGCAATTTCAAATAAGTACCCAATTGGTCTTTTTTTTTCAATTAAACCTTTTTCCAGTTACTACGTAGAACATTGAAGGTTGGATTTAGAAGGATATTAAATTCTCTATAAAACAGAGTTAGTTTCATGCAGATACGACCAACGATTTACAAAATATTGAGGTTTTCGTCACTGACCCGGTTTCTTTGACCGCGAGTGTAGTTAGTTTAAGACGGGTAGGGCACCGCGGAATGTCATCTCGCTCATGAAAGTACCTCCAGAAGACCACAGCCATAATAACGCCACTACTTGCCCTTTAGTATAGTACATTACTGCAAAGGCCGGGAAATAGCAATTCGTGGATGAGTTGATTTTGTCACAATAGAGACGAATCCACGAATTGCCACACCCGCCAAGGCAGATATAGTGCTTTCCTCCAAAAATGCAAGGGAATCAAATAATATATTCAATCACAGGCCGCGCCAGTGTGTTGCAGGCCTAATGGAATTTCATACATATTCCTGGCCGCTAAAACTGCCTTGACTTTTATGCTGCAAACGCACAGTGAGCGGCGCGGTGCGGTGCGGAGACGGCTTTGCGGTAAAGCGAATGCGGTCCGGAGGACGTCGCACCAAACTCCCGCCCGGTATTCGCGCGGGATAGCGGCGCGGAGGCGGCGGCGTGTGTGACATAACAAGCGGTAATCGACAGTTCAGACAGTTGACAGATTCGGACAGATCAACAATGTTATCCTCAGATTCAGATAGCGATGACGAGATTTTGCTCTTACTTACCTTATGGCAAAACCATGAAATAAATAAAAAAAGAGGAATATTTGGAGAGTTCCATCATTTATGCCAAGAGCTGACTTCTTATGAAGATCGATAATTTTACACTTATTTTCACATGAGTAAAAACAGTTTTGAAGAATTACACGACATCTTAAAACCAAGGATTGTTAAGCAGGGTACTAAGTTTCACCAGGGAAATAAATTATACAGTGGTACTCATGGTTAAAGTTAATAAAATCTGAAGTGAAGTTGTAAAAAAATACAAGTTGTTGCACCGCTCTCAGTCAATTCCGCTGATTGGTTCGCAGGTTTTCTCCACGAAAAAAAATTAAATAGTAAAGATGGTAGACTTACTCAGTAAAATGTTTCCGAAGATAGAAAATGGCGCCAAGTATTTCAAAGATAAGATCATGGTTATGAGAACACACGGTATGAGCATACAGGCAATGTAGTAACGGATGCTATACACTTGTATGACACCGGCTTCTTCCATCACCTGTTTCACAGAGCGGGCTATTATGACGGAGTAGACGCAGCACGAGCCGAAGAGGTTAATACAGATTGTTGCGTCCACCATGTACCTAGAACGGAGAGTATCATCAACCAAAGAGTCGCCAGGACGCTCGACTTTCCATACAAACCTAGTTTGGCTCTCATTTTAACGTTATGCTATAGACTATCATGAAGCTTTGTATAGGTACAGAATGGGATTCGCCATATACAGGTCGGTACGTTTCTGTTGCTAGACATTAGAATATAAAAAAAACCGGCCACGCGCAGTGTAGGGTTCCGTAGTTGCTTGTCTTAGTTACATCGACGTGCGGTGCGGTTGCGTCGGCTGAATCTGTACAATTGGCCTTTCCAAGTACACATTAAATTGATCGACTATTACTCGGTAACTACTTATGCCTTCTTGTCCGTGATAGTTTTCCTTTTAAATTCATTATATGTTGGCGTAATTTGGTTGGCGTAATAGATTTATATACCCATGCCGAATTACAGTTTTCTAGTTGTAATGATTACTGAGCTAAGTCGAAGACAGACAGACAGACGGACGGACGGACATGGCGAAACTATAAGGGTTCCTTGTTGTCTACGGAACCCTAAAAATATAGCAAGTAGAACCTTTTTCATACAAGGTCTCTAATAGCCTCATAAGTTTCATGTTATTCCAGTCTGCCGTTTTAAAATGAGAACCTAAATTGTATGCAGAGTCGACTTGAGTCGAAGCAAGTTTTTCGGAACTTATGTACGGAATATTTACCGTTAGCTTTTCGGTGAAGGAAAGCATCGTGAGGAAACCGGTCTAATCCCAATAAGGTCTAGTTTTCCCTCTGGGTTGGATGGCTTTCGTAAAACTAGTACCTATGACAAATCTTGGCATTGCAAAGCGGACCCCGGGCTCCTTTAGGGGGACTGCCGGGAATAACGCTACGAGGATGATGAGTCGACTTGAGTCGAACGTGCTGAGAACTCTTAAGGCATGAAGTGAAAAATTCACGATAGGAACAAAATTCAGAGTCGGCTCTTTATTCTCCTTTTTTTACCTCGAACAATATAATTTTTAACGACACGATGAAACTAAAAACCCATAGAAGAAAATAGGAATAAAAATTCGCAAATCTACATATTCATGGAAGTTTGTCCAAAAAAAGCCATTCTCAAAGAGAGTGGCATCTCGCTCACCCCTAAAAATATGTGAGCGCCTTCATAGGAGTACATTTTTTTTTGGAGTTACCTGAATACATTGGCATATTTTGTTAGCTTTGGAAAGGTTCCCATTTTCACGACTGCTTCAGCGAGATCAGGATACGAGAGGCATGGCATGTTTAGTCGTCCATACATGAGCTGTGCTGAGGTCACCAATATCTGGTGAAGACCAAAGACGATCACGTTATATTGAAACCTATAGTGCAGGGGGTGCGTTGCACCCGGGCGCACTGTCCTAGGGGGAGCGCCACTCACAGGGCGCCACTCGCCTCGACTCGGGCGCTAGCGCACGCTAGTGGGGGTTCCAGAGGGCGCTATGGTACTGATTGCACCCGGGCGCGACATGGGCTAGAGACGCCTCTGTATCTAACCGCCATAACCTGACCCAAAGTATACCAAGCCCACAGTAATGTCCTATCGGTTACGGCCTTATAGCGACTTTGTATACTACCTATGTAATGTAACTTTTTAAATGTTTAACGGGTTCCCTGTTCACACCGCTGTTACGTCCAATTAATAGGCTAATATGTCCAGCCGATATGACACCGTCGTTATGATAAGGTTTATATTAAGGTTATGTTACGGTACCAGGCCTCGTGATAAATTAGCCGAGTTACAGGCAATACTTACATACTTGCTGTGTATGAGTAGCATCCCAGCTACAATGTTTATCACAAGCGCGGTGATCAATCCACACTTCTTGTAAGCTTCGTGGATTCCGACCACACCACCTCCGAGGCATGTCTTGATCAAATGGCCCACAGTCTCGACAAAACTGGAATGGAGAATGTTTCAGACAATTTTCAACGGACTCCCAGTAAAAGGATATGCTCGTATCAAGTTTGGTTCGGATAAAAGGGGTGAAACAATGACGTTGTGATAAGCATGGGAGTGACAGATTTAGGTAAAGTGTATAAGGTCCTGTTAATGGACCGGCCGGTCATTCGGTACGAGTTGCAAGATGTTAGGCTGGCCTCCCACACTGAACGGAATACGGGTGTAGACTCATAGATAGAGAATACAGATAAAGAAGGCAAAACATATATTATGCCTGTGACGAAAATCCCATTCAGATATCTCAACGAATTACGAAGCTACAACCGTTTAAATATTGCTTGATAGAAAGAGGAAAAAACGCTCGCAGTTAGTGACGTCACAATCTGCGAGCGTCACAGTAAATGGCAATCGTTTCATATGAAGGCGCGTTTTGCGGAAAAAGGGACAGAATATACCCCAGCATAAAACTTTGGACACCTATAACTGTGTCATTATTTAACCTATTGGGTTGCTTTTTTCTCCAATTGACTACATTTTTAATCCTTTTTCGACAAAATATAGTATTATTGATTATTTTATTTAGTGTCTACTCTACAGTCCCTGAATCATAATCGGATTCACTCAAGGGCATATGAAACGGTACACTTAGTGCAGAATTTCTACCAAGTGTATGCTTTTTTGAGCTTCGAGTAGTCCGGATACTGAATTCAGTGACCAATTTCGACTGTGTTAACCTAGCCTGTACATAAACACTTCTAGACTTCGCTATATCCGCCAATAAGGCTACGTACGCACTTAGCGGCTGGCCGTATGCGGTAGCGGGCAACCGCATAGTGCGTAAGTGGAGGTTTTGCGATTGCGGTTTCATATGTTTTTTGTCCAACCGCACGGGTAGCCGCACGCGGCTAGCCGCATAATGCGTTCCTCGCCTAAAGGTGCTGATAAAGTTCTTAACATTAACATTCGCCGTTTTTAAATTTGGAGAACGAAAACCCAACAGACCCAAACATCGCTACGATACGATACATCCATGCGCGCGGTTGCATGTGTATTGTGAGCGTGCCGCTGTGTGAGTGCGTGCGCGCCTGTACTAAGGTACTACTGCCAGTGCCATGCCACTGCCATTCAAATTCAACATGCATAGTTTGCAAGCGCACGCAAGCATACAGCTGTGCGCAACGATGAGTTGAACTAGATGTGTACAAAATGAAAACGCGACGTTACAAGGAGTATCACAGTCAGCGAATAATATAAAAAGATCGATGTTCACTTGGTAGTTTTGACGGGGCCTGATGATTGCCTGGCTGCAGCATAGTCGTAGTTTCTTGCGGCTTCCCCAGTTGCTATGACCGCGAAATCGGGACGCACGGGACGCACGGGACGACCGGTTGGAGCAGGCTTGTCTGGCTGTAACAATGGTGGGTTTGGTGTACGCTGGACTGACAAGGGAGGCAATTGTAGTCTTGCCTCGCTTGCAGTTCTTGAGGCAATTTACGAAATTCTCACTCTAGCTCCTGACTCCTGTTGTAGCGAAGCAATGCTCGCCATCCTTTTGGTTAGCTGGAAGAGATCCCTTTACGTGATAAGCTCGTTTTTTGTTTGTTTATTTTCATTTTGTCACCTCTTATATACAATGCTAAGTGAAGGAGTCATCAAATATAAATAACTATAAATTCTGGTAAACTGCTAAAAGAATGGCTTCGTCCTCCAAAACGAGAGCACGCCACAGCCGAATGTGCTGCTTTCTGCCAGTTTTCAGCTTGATGCTGACCTAATTCCGCCTCCGCAATATCCCACCAGCGATATCTGGGCCGCCCGACTGGGCAGCAAGTTGTCGACCCGAGTACGATTATCTAGCTTGACAGCTCGATCCTCCTCCCTCTCTCTGATCTTGAACGAACTAGATAAGCTTAAAGGATTTCGTTATATAAAAACAGGTAAATAAGGTTCTCGAGTGGCTTCCACGTACCGGCAGGCGCAGCGAGAGTCCCTAGTCCCCGACAAGGTGGACTGATGACCTGAGCCCGTATCATGGTCGGCCTTATCACGCGATAAGTGACAGGATAGAGCGTCCGTCACTGGCTGACACCGTTCGATAGAACGAGACGACGCTCCTATCTTGTCACTTATCGCGTGATGAGGCCGACCATGATACGGGGTCTGGTAAAGTTTGCGGGAGTCCGCTGGATGCAGGTGGCGCAGGATCGATCATTGTGGCACTCTTTGGTGGAAGCCTATTTCTACCAGTGGACGTCTATCGGCTGATGATGTTGGTGATGATGATTTTGATGATATAGAAACAGATCATTCATATACATATAAATAAGTGTACCATGTGACATTACCTTACTCGAGGCAAAATACGGTTTTGAAAAACATTAATTTATAATAGCGTTTTTTTTGTTGATTTCAATTTAAAATGTTATTCTAAGATGATTTATTCAAGAATCCGACAAACTTTTCATCCGGAAGTAATTATGTAGATTTAAATTAAGCATGCATTGTCTTTTTTTGTACGATTTATCTTGAATATTATACAGCAAATGTAAATGAACCAAAATAAAGACAAAAATATTTATTAATATTTTTTTTGACTTCTCAGGAGCTAGTTAATTTATCATTTTTTTCATGTCTGAAATTTTGTCGGATTTTGTGGCTGGGTAACTATTTAATTGATAATATATCCGTTACACATAAAAAATAAGCTATTATAAATTATTTCCAAAATTGTCATTTTTTCCATACAAGTTGTCAGTTCATTGACTGGACTACTTCAAAACCTTTAAGGTTACTCGACTCTTCCACTTGCACTGTGAACTGTACTGAAATATTAGCATTCAAATCGGCGAAGCTAAAATATAAAAGTAACTATGTGATACTTGGATGACTGTTGTACAGAGATTCAATGTGATAAATAGGCACCGTAAGAGATTTTTTTTATTATAATTTACTATTGTATTATACTTATTGAATGGAGTAGGCTGAATGTACCTACAGTAGTAGTAGATATTAATAAACCATAGGATCTTAGTTAAGTTTAAATACTTTATAAAACAATTACCACATTTTGTGACATCTTTCAGTTTAGTAAATCATAAAAACTTGAGCGTTGCACGTAAATCACATGATTTAATGGAGCCGTCTACAAATTATATGTTTGCCGGAAAATTTTGCCCCCTTGATTCGAAAGATTTTACTTGAATTTGGCTTAGTCTAGAAAATTCACAAATTTGGCCGAAAGATTTTGTCAGCTGACATGTGACTAAAACTGACGCTTGCTGACGTTAATGAGAAAAGAGAATGTGTCACAGATAGTATGTATATAAGTGTAGTCTTTGGTCATGATATACTTACTTTACTCTTTGGTCATAATTCTAGTAAATCTAGCAGGTACAGTCGCCATCACATACATCTGAGCGGTCAAGGTGTTCACAAGCATCTGAACCCGACTTTATTGTCAAAGCTATAGAGTGCATGCTCAGATATTTTTGAACACCCTGAAGAGTACAGATGTATGTGACGCTGACCGTACCAATGACGATACATGTATATCATAATTACGGATCCTTACGTACATACATACTAACAATCACTTAGGTTCTAAGTCCCTGGGCGACCGAGCTCTGCTCGGGTGAAAACAGAGAAAATACGAAGATAACTAATTTTCCCAGACACGAGACCTAGCCTAGAATCTAGGCTAGGTCTCGTGGCTAGGCCCTAGATCGATCTCGCGCCCCCGTAAACCCATATATTCCAATTTTCATCCAAATCGTTAGAGCCATTTCCGAGAACGTGATGGCAAAAATATATATGTTACACATCATCATCATCAACGTCCACTGCTGGATATAGGCCTCACCCAAAGAGTGCCACAATGACCTATGTTACATATAAGTATAGTATAGGATTATAGCACAGACTACGCGTACAAGACAATCCTATAGCCAACCACTTGTTGCACTGTGTGCTTGTGCACAGTATCATTGAGAAGAGCTGTGAACTCATGCCTTCTCTATTTTGCGCACTTGAAAGAAAAGGACGATTGTATGTTTCAGTACTTTCAGCTTTATACCAACTGATTCGATTGATTACTAGGCCATATCCGTCATCCAACAAAGAGGATATGACCACCGTGTTCTATCTGACATGACAGCGGTTGAGACCAAAGAGAATATTGATACGTATGATTTTTTTTTTTTTTTTTTTTTCCTATCATAAGTTCCTAAGTTTAAAGCCCAATATCTCTCGAATCACTGATTTGAAAAATGGTTTTAGAAAACCCATAATATTTTTAAACGAGCTATCCAACGATGGGGGAACCCACACCATGGGTTTAATGATAAAAAAAAATACATCCCCGCTTTAGGTGTAGGGGAGGTACGCTAAAAACATTTTCTTTTCGAGATTTTATTGTATTGTTTTGTCGGCGTGATTGTTTTATATACCCATGCCGAATTACAGTTTTCTAGTAGTAGTGGTTACTGAGCTAGGCCGAAGACGGACAGACAGACAGACGGACATGGCGAAACTATAAGGGTCCCTTGTTGACTACGGAACCCTAAAAAGTAGTGGAACTATGAGAAGGACAACGAATTATTTTTCCCTTTCTGTCACACTTATCGAGATTTGTATGCTACCAGCTCGCTCGCACGTGGTATTATTATTACCTTTATTACCATAGCTTGTCCTGAGTATGATGAATACGTGTTTGAAAATTTGGTTTGAGACCACAGACTAGACAGTATTATTTTGATTCAACTCTTTCAAAAAACTGTCATATCAAATGTCAATTCCATTAATTATTAACAATTATTAATAACGTTAACCATACGCCATAACATACAAAGATTGATTGAACGTTATTAATATTTACTAAAGTTTGTGGTGTTGTTGTGATACGATGCCTTTGACCTTT
The DNA here is from genome assembly GCA_947578815.1 of Epinotia ramella. Lineage (NCBI taxonomy): Eukaryota > Metazoa > Arthropoda > Insecta > Lepidoptera > Tortricidae > Epinotia > Epinotia ramella. The sequence goes on along the minus strand of OX388211.1, from coordinate 7,422,515 downwards.
ATACTTAGGGCTGTAAATGTCAGGATCGACTCAAACTGAACTATTTTGGTGGGCATGCTGGTGGACACTTCATAGGTACCTCTCTGTAAGTCTGTCCCTTATTATATTATTGAATACATACATACATATAATATAACTAATTCTGTTTTCCGGAGGGGTAGGCAGAGATCACGGATTTCCACTTGCTACGATCTTGACAAATGTTTCTTGCTTGTAAACTTGCTCTTCGGTGTAGGTACTCGGTACTTGGTACTTTTGACCAGACTTTTCTTGAATAGGTACTGAAATAGTAATTAAACGGGATAAAATTATTCCCTAAGTGAGAGACAAATCGTTTAAGATGCACGTTTATATAAGGATGCTGGAAATAAGTTTCTCTTCTTTGAATAACTGGTAACGAGTCATTTAGAAAGGGCGTCGTTGTAAGATTGAGTGATAATTCTGACTTAGGATCTTGATTCTAGACAGCGCTAGATCCAGATAAAATGTTTGTTTTATTCCGGCTTTCTATAGGTACAGTTTATTAAATGTGTTTTCTCAGGAGTTGTAAGTGTTTAGTGTAGTTCGCCTTGGTAGTCTGTATCTATACTAATAGTATTAAGAGGAAATGTCTGTGAGATTGTAGCTTTGTAAGTTTGTACGTAATGGGTAGTATCTGAAACCACTGGACCGATTTCAAAAATTACTTTTCTCAAACATGCAATGAAATATTGACGTTGTGTTCTTCATAATGCGCTTCGAAGTGTCACGTTTCGGGCGGAGCGAGACGAGGGATCCGTAATGGCATTTCATACAAAATTGGAGGCCTAGGACTGCAAGATGGTCTTTTTTAATTTCCATACCACAATTTGTGGCACAGGATCACGCCATGAAAATTAAAGTTTGATTTCTTGGAGTTTTATTTATTTATTTCATTGCATGTTTGAGAAAAGCACTATACATACCGCGTCATGAAAATGGGTTGCCAGCCTCTTAACTATCCGACTTCGGTACGCTCGGCCGTCTATATGTACTCGGCCGGCAACCCCTTACTTCCCGCCCTCTGTAGTATTGTAATTTGTACTATTACCTGCGTATAGAATGGACTTTCCGGGAGGTTATAGGCTATATTTTTACCCGCAGGTTTGCCTTTGTTCCTTGCAATACGCGGGCGAAGTCGCGTTGGCAGCTAGTATTTATTATTATTGTGTGGTATTGTAGGCCTCTATATGCCGCTTCGACCAGCAAGTGATCTATTGTGGCAGCCCTTTGTTTAGATTTCACCGTTGATACCCGTTGCCTCTAGGAAATTCCAGATTCTTTGGGCGGTGATAAGTTGTACCTCTTCTGGGTGCACGATGTGCCGCCCTAGGTAGATACTTCTTTTGTGCATGAGTGGTCCGCAGGAGCAGAGAATGTGCATTGCTGTTCAGCTAGTGTATACATTTGTCAAAATATCTCTGCTAAATAGCTATGCTAAGCTCATGGTAAGTTTGTACTGTGGGTACCAGAACCAGACGACGATTTAAGAGAACATCTAAGATTCAAGAGCAGGAATTATTCGTATAAGCACGAATATTTGTTCCAGAACACACAAAATAATGCCTTTACCGGGAATCGAATCCGGGAACTAAGCTAAGGTGGTCGTCAATTTAGTGTCGTTATTACAGGGATTTTGGGGTATCGCATACCAGTGAGGTGTATCTTCCAGTGTAAATCAATCCCTAAATATCATCGAGACGCAATTCGCAATCCTAATCTTCAGATATTTTGTTGAAACTCGCCTATTCTTCTCTAGAGTTGGAGATAATCGCCCCGAAAGTCACTAAAATTGTGTGTGCCCCCCCCCCCCCCCCCCTCTAATTTTTGAACAGTGTATTTTAATAATATGAAAAAAATCATGGACATAGGGCTTATTAAATTCTTTCAGCGAAAATAGTTTTGAACAAGATCGGTTCAAAGGTTTTCGAGATATTTCTAAAAAAGATTTCAGTAACGAGACGACCTTTTTAATAGGCACGGATCCCTTCGTTGTGCGTGGTCCCACACGCACTTGGCCGCTTTTTTTGGTAAACGGTTCGAGAGTATAGCAGACATACCTAAATGGTGCATAATTATAATACGTTTGAGTCTTCACAGAACCATATAAATGTCAATCCTTCCCTGAAAAATGCTAGTAATCTGAATCATATTGAATGAAAATAGTTTATTTATGTACTAGGAATGCCGTTCATTCACAGCACTTAATCTTTCCATAAACTTGTCCCTGTTCCTGCTGGTTTTTTATCATTAAACCTGTTGTATCCTTATTAGATTTAAGGCCTATGAATAAATACCTTCCGCACCGCTATTAGCCATCTTCAGCCCGTTTATCTGTTCAAAAGAATTTCTTCCAACCAGTTTTATCTTTCCGCACACTGACAACCCGTTATCCCAAACTCATATTACGTTTCAACGCTTGCTTGAATTTGAAATCTATGCAGAAGGAACAAGGCCGTATTTGTAACGGAAAAACTCATCGATATACGAGCCTGTGGAAGTTATCGTTCGACATGCCAACCCTCTTCGGAGAATCACGTACCGTCGCGACCACTTCCAAAAATGGCTCGACACCATCGAGTCCCTTGCGAATTGACCAATTTTGCTTTGCGCGTCAACAAATTGAGAGCTTCCACTGCAGCCTACTGTCTTTTTAAGTTAGTGATGACAGTAGCGACACGCGACTGAAAAGTTAAGTTTGTCCCGCGACACCAGTTCTGCATTTACCAATTTAACTTTGCGGGTGGAGAAAGTCTGAACTGTAAGCTTGGCATAGTTCCTTCAGGAGTTTTATATGGCGGTGTCGCCGCATACAGGTGTAGTGATAACTTTGTATTGCTTGTACTCGTTCCCTTCGCGGTCACGGCTGCGACTGTTCCGTGACAGTGTGCCTGGTCAGAAAAATAGTTTCTGAATCTAGTTTGAGCATGCAAATTATAATATTGTTATTGTTATTTATTCATTACTTATTTCAAAATTCGCTTACGACTATCGAATTGGACTCTTTACGAGTTACTTTTGAATAAAATACGAGATAATAATAGGTAAGGTTAATGAAATTGGCCTTTCTCTTACAAATACGGTGTCTTTGCAGTAAGTAGAGTCTGACCAGTAAGCGAGTAAGTGGTGTACTTTTTGAAGTGAAAACTTCTTTAGCGGGGCGCTGAGCACTTTTTGGGATGGAGAAAAATTGCTAAATACGCGACAGATTTTTGTGACGTCAGATGTGAAGGAGGTCACCAACTTTTATATTTTGCTGCTAGCCGATTCGACTTCATTCAAAACTGAACGCTATTCGCAAGAGTATAAAGCGGTTAAACACTTTTTGCAATAGTATATTCTGCAAATTAATTTGTAATTTTGTCCACGCGTCCTTCACCGTTTTGCTATTGAGCAAATTCGAATATTCGAATTTGGACGTTATCTCTAAAGCTTTGAAAAATATTTGGCAACGGCAAAAACAAATTGGTATTTTGTTCGCCGCCGCCGTCCGCTGTTCTTGGCGCCAACGGCGGCGGGCGAGCCGGGCCAACGCACCCAACGCGCCCGCCGCGGCCCGTGCGCCTAAATAAGTGATAATTGTTTATAAATTTGCGCCAAATTCATATTTAGGGTGACACCGTAAGATGTCACGTGACCTGATCGAAAAACTGTTACAATGTTATTGAGTTTTCACTTCTGCCGGCACTCCCGGAGTGCAACCCGGTCTTTTTTTTTCTAATTCTTTAAAGGGCAACTATTTTACCTCTCAAATAAACTGTATTAATATATTACGTCGCTATACATTTCGTGTTACCAGCTTCCGTTTTTCTAGTGACACGCCTCGGTGGTCAAACTCTATATAAGCGCATATCTCTTCAACTAAAAATTATTATTCTGTGTTTTCTATATTACATACACCCTTAAACATTTACAACTGTAGAAAACCACAAACATGTGTGGGTGTTTTTTTTGTGCCATTATTGTCAATCATGTTCAGATATTTTTGACTCAAACTCTGCTCAGATGACGTATGAATAATTAGCCGTACCAACAAACAGATACCTACATAACGAATATTCATGTGTGCCAGCCAACGTATCACGGGGGAGGCAGATCGTAAATTTTTATAAGAGCGCTATATCACGCCTTCTCGTCATGAGCTTACTCGTACGTCAATCCCGAATATCGTATATCACCAAATTTTGTAGACACATATGTCATTTCATCAACTCTGTGTCAAAACACGCATGTTAAGCCGTTATTTTTGGCGGGAAAACAATGCGTGACTACCGTACCAACGACATTGAGGTGTGTTTGCAAAACAAAACACGCATTTTGCAATGCTCTTTAGGTACCTATATGAAAGGAACTCGAACAACCTTTTCCCTTTACTTTGTCAGGTGCCGATAAAGATAAGCATTCACGTGTTATGAGCAGTCTAGCGAATGACATTCGTATCACGCCTAGTAGGGAGCTAGATGTCACAGTTCCTACAAGAAAGCATACACCTAAGGATTTAGTTTAGTTAATAGTCGCATTTCCATGCTTTTCGTTTTTTTTTTCTGTATTATGTAATTTATGTAACACAGACATGTTCTCTTGTAGAACAACGCATTACGATAGATTTTTTGAAGTGAAAACTTCTTTAGCGGCGCTGTGCACTTTTGTGATGGGGAAAAATTGTTAAACTCGCCACAGGTCACGTGACCGTAAAGATGTCACGTGACCGTGAGATTCGAGAGATACTCGCAACAGGTCACGTGACCGTAAGATTGGACAGATTGAAAATTCGTAAGACGGACACGTGACTTGATCGAATCTAGGTACAATGTCATTGAGTTTTCACTTCTGCCGGCACTCCCGGAGTGCAACCCGGTCGTTTTTTTCTTTGTATTCATATTCAGTTTGACATATTCTAAGTAGGTTAAGAACTATCATTGTAGTAAGCTTTTTTTGGCAAAAAATCACCGACTTTTGGGTTTGTTTCGGCGTCATTTCTTAACAGTGGTCTTCTATGTCAGAAACGCTGGTAGAATTTTGACTTGTAAAAGTGCCATTACGGCCTACTTGCAGAATAAAATTTAATTTATTTCATTTCATTTACATTATAGGTAAAAGCTCACAAACTAAACAGGAGCATTTTTGCTAGCATTCTAGCGAAATGGCAGTAACTTCTCTTCGAGCTTCTGGCCGAGCCGAACAATTTTGTTATCGTCTCGTCGCCGTCCCTCTTTGCCCACATTTCCCGCCATAGCAATTAGCATTTACTATGCCCGGTACTATCGTGGAAATTTTCGTAGCGGATTTGGCTCTATGATTGGGTCTGTTCGTTGTTCAGTTCGACTAATTAAAACCGGCCAAGTGCGAGTCGGACTCGCGCATGTAGGGTTCCGTACTTATAAAAATAATGACTGTTGTATGGGAGCCCCACTCCGACTGGCACTCGGCCGGTTTTTTAGTATTTGTAGTTATAGCGGCAACAGAAATACATCATCTGTGAAAATTTCAACTGTCTAGCTATCGCGGTTCTTGAGATACAGCCTGGTGACAATCAGACAGACGGACAGACAGCGAAGTCTTAGTAATAGGGCCCCGTTTTTACTCTTTTGGTACGGAACGTTAAAAATGGAGAATGCTCTATCTCAGCAACTTAAGACACACTAACCCATCCATAGTTAGATTTAAAATAAAAATTGCAAGATAATAAGATAATAACCTAACCACAAAAAATTAAAGCGAGAATAATTGTTTGATAATTGGATGAAAAATTTACGTGGGCGCGCATATTTGCATTTCACTATATCCTTTTCTCAAGAATAAAGATTCCGTATCAAATGCGCACTACGCGATACCGACAAAGTTAAGTTAGAAATCATAGTTATTCACGCCTTAGTATGATCAGACTTTCCACTCAAATAAGAAGTTACCTTTCTGAAAGCAAAGTTTTCCCTCTTTTCTAATAACTTCAAGATTTTAAAATCGATTCAGGAGTTTCCAAAAGGGGAAGAACTTTAAAAGCTCGCTTACAGAACCCTATTCAGAATGCTTCGGCAAGTTTTGATATGTAACACTGAAGTCGGTAGGTACCTTGCCTTCTTTCTCCAACTTCCAATAATATAGTCCTGTGATATACTACTATTGCGGCAACTTAATCTAAAGGCTGGGTTAGCTTCTGAAGGCATTCGTATTCCTAACGCAGAGTTGGAAATCGTTATGGGGAATGCGTTCCACTCCATGATGGTCGAAGTTGAATTATATTTAGTGGACCATACCCTACTGCCCCTACCCTTTAGAAAAAGCGTGCGTTAAACGTAATGCGATTTCAAGGAAAACCATTTTGAAAATTATGTTTGAAAAACACTTAATTATCGAAATAAGTAAAACTAGTACAATATTTCCCTTTCATATCCTAGATAATCGAAAAAACGTTGACGAATTTGTTCCTTAACATTCTGATTTAATATGACGAATGAACAGGTACATTTGTAGAATATCTTCATTGAATAAGATAACTTATTTCTGACAATCAATCAGAGTACCGCAAAGACATTTTACACCGGGCCATAAGGCCCTTTAATTTATATGGTTTCTATTCTATACTATAAGTATACTATAGTTACTATAAGTACTTTATAGGATCGCTTGGTGGATGGCGTGGGGCGGGCCACTCGCAACGCAACCACTCCGTAGGCCGCAGCGCGCTGCAGGTTGAATATAGAATATACAAAAAAAACTGATAATAATTGATGGGCAATGACTGGCTAGCTCCCTATCATCAGTAAGATACGTGTTGGCATCATACCGACGTACCCTGAGTACCCCTGACCCGCATACACCAATTAACGTTCAATAAAACTCCGATACCGCGGACAGCGCATCTAAAACTTTACACACATACTCGTATAAAATGGTGGGTCATTCGTATTTTCATCTATTTCATTAGCTTGAAAAACGCGCCCCATAGTAAGCTCAATAAGGCTTGTGTTATGGGTACTTAAGTACGGTCGAGGTCATAAATACGTTTACACTTTTGCACCTTATTGCCTTGTAATAAGGTGCAAAAGTGTAAATAAGTACATAGAAAACATCCATCACTCCGAAACAAATATTCATGCTCATCACACAAATATTCGCCCTTACCGGGATTCGAACCTAGGACCATCAGCTTCGTAGGCAGGGTAGGGTTACTTTAATACCCAGTACCCAACTAGGCTAAACCGGTCGTTAAAACGCTGTCTAGTCTGTCGTAGTCTTCTTGGCAGTGAATATGTTAAACAATGTGTAATGCACGGGGGTATATCCCATTTGTATATACTTTGAGTTGTAAGCTTCCTATCCAATCCTAAGAAAACCAGGCCCGTATTTCAATGTGACATGCTCTAGTTGACAACGACAATTCAGTATACATTGCTTGCTTAATTTGACGCAAGGCTCAGTAGCGTGACTTGTCGAGCCAGCAGTGCACAATGAATGTCAGCGTCAGCTGTCGTCTGTCACATTGTCAGCCTGATTGGATATTATGCCACTAGGAACAGGAGGGCAATCAGATTAGACACTTTGCATTCTAATATGATATCAAAATACACCAAGTACAATTTTCTATAGATCGGAATGAAATGTCTTACAATACAATACAAATCCTAATTATTGTACAACTCAATAAACGAACAATCAATACAGGTATCTAGAGGCTAACAATAGCCGGTCTTATCGCTGAAGAGCTATCTCTTTCAGACAACCTTAGGGTAGCGGACATCAAATAGGTACGCTGCCGTGTTCTCATTCGTTAGATTGGCTCAAGCATCACTTTGTTATCATGTCGGTACGCTAAACGTTAAGGTACATAGAGCCTGTTGTATTTGTGGTTTTGAGCACCGCCACCGCCGTCGCCCGCGCAGGCAAATGAAGCCGATGATTGATCGGCGCGCGCGCACGGCGCGGCGGCGCGTCACGCGAACAAACGATTGAATGCGTTTTACTACCGTACTATAGTCCAGGCAATGAACTGACAACTTGTATGAAAAAAATGTCAATTTTGGAAATAATTTATAATAGCTTATTTTTTATGTATAACGGATATATTATCAATTAAATAGTTACCCAGCGACAAAATCCGGCAAAATTTCAGACATCGAAAAAATTATAAGTTAACTGGCTTCTAAAAAGTCAGTAAAAATATTAATAAATGTTTTTGTCTTTATTTTGGTTCATTTACATTTGCTTTATAATATTCAAGATAAATCGTACAAAAAAAGATAATGCATGCTTCATTTAAATCTACATAATTACTTCCGGGTGGAAAGTTTGTCGGATTGTTGACTAAATCATCTTAGAATAACATTTTCAAATGAAATCAACAATAAAAACGCTATTATAAATTAATGTTTTTCAAAACCGTATTTTGCCTGGAGTACTAGCAATACTAGCTAGCTGAACGCGCGGCGTACACTGTACCCTGGCTATGTCCATCCAGAAATTCCATTATAAAACAGAATTTCTGAAATCAGTTCATTGGTTCCGGAGATAACCCCCTACACAATCATACAAACTTACAATCCCGCCGTCTTTTTTTTCTTTATTAGTATAGATAAAAGATAGTTCAGTCCACAAGGAAGCACTCCACAGAGTTAATAACAGAATTTACGTACGAAGGTGGACTATCTAATTATACAGAATTTTGAACAGATAGAAAACTCAAATAACAGCACACCGCTCTACCGCATAGCGCGTGCTCTTTCGTCTAGTTAGGGCTGTCACGTTTGCGCGTTATACTTTGTTACATACATACATTCACAAAAGGGGCAGACAGAACACATGGGACTAGATAGAAAAGATCGACAAAATGTGATATCGCGGTGATAGGTTGCTGGCCCATCGCCTACAACACACTTCACCCCGTTACCTTAGTACGACTCTTACGACACCCACAGCCAGAAAGGGGGTGGTGATATTCTAACCCAACACCACAACTACTATACTTTGTTATAGATGAAAAAAGTAGTTTATGCAATCGCAGGGTGTGGCCTGTAATAGGAGCAAAAAATTAAACGGTGGCTTATTAAGTTAATCAGTAATTATTTCCAAGTGGTTAAATTGAAAAAAAAAATGAAAAAAAAATTGAAAAAAAAATTGAAAAAAAAATTGAAAAAAAAAAATAAGTAAAAGCGTACGTGTGTTCTTTTGCTTAACCCTACCGTGCATGATTTTTATTAATTTTTTGAGAAAATTACATAAGGTTTTAGTGGGCTAGTAGATAACGGGAAAAATAAAGAAAAAAATAAAAGTCGATATTTTCCATAAAAAAAAACTGTTTTAATGGTTGTGACACATAAAGGACATTATGCATTACCTTATAGCTTATTACTAAGTACCTATACTAACACGAGATCACACAATTTTAATATTAAATTCAATTTCGATGAAAATTAGCAAAACAACTGTTACTCTTATTTAAACAAAGCTCCACTTTGCATTTATCGCAAGATATGAAAGACTTTCCCCGGCATCCTGGATATTTGCAGCGTTGGCGTTTTGCGTTCCATATTGGGAGATGATCAATTCCGTCCAGCCTAACATCACGAGTGGGAAGGATTGCTACATTTGGCTTCTGTCTCTTTGCAGCTATTAGATCTTCAGGTAAGGAAGATGATGGTCGACCCCTTTTCTTAGCCATTTGCGGACCACACATACAAAGCGATTTTGCCAAATCTAATTTGAATTCTCTGAGTTTTAGTTGCGTAGGCATTTGTGTTTGTTCTTTCACTCTGTTATACAGCAACCAACTATTAATGACGATTACGTCAAGAAGATGATAGAACAGACGCAAATACCATTTCTTTGTCCTCATTTTAGTTTTTTCTTTTCCTAGATAGGAGTCCAACAAGTCCACTCCACCCATGTGTTTATTATAAACTTGCACTATATGGGGGCAATCGACTTCTATGTACTTCTTTTGTTTTTTGCAGAATCGGCTAACTTTTTGTACTGGTTGCTCTCCAGTAAAAGACGATGACAAAACAACGGGTTTATTGTCATACCACATGACAGTGACAACATCAGTTCCATCCACGTCAGCCACCCATTCTTCTGAATACCCTCTACCTTTTTGCTTTTTTTTTTAATCCTTTTCTGAAGGAATTGGCAAATCCTTCCCCAGCCGACCTTTATTTATGGTTCCTAGCGAGTATATGCCTTCCTTTGCTAAGTATGATATTAATTCTGGGCAAGTGTAATAGTTGTCAAAAAATAGTTTGTAATTTTGACCTCGCGGTATAGCCCGTGCGAGCCGAACAACAATATTTGCACTCGCACCCAAGTCAGGCTCATTTTCGTATCTGAGTTTTGGATCATTCTCCATCCCGGAATATATTTCGAAGTCATACGCAAATCCACGGTCATCGCACAACACCAGCAATTTATAACCCCATTTATGTGGTTTATTGGGTAAGTATTGTCGCAGCAGGTTGGAAGCCTTGGTAGCACACATTTGTTCGTCCACAGATAATGTCTCTCGCTTTATAACACTTGAGCATTTCTTTCGCAGTGTTTCCAATATAGGGCGAATCTTATGGAGACGATCATGTCCAGGTGCACCAGAAGGTGGTTGCACAGAATTATCGTTGAAGTGCAAATACTGGCGAATCTTTTCGAAGCGATTGACTGTCATAGTCTGCATAATCAAAGGCAAGCCTAGTTCAGCTCCCCAGTATAAACGAACATTTGGCAACGGAGCGAGACCCATGAGCAAACATATTCCTAAGTACTTCTTCAATTCATATTTCGTCATATTAAACGGCTTTGTTATATCTTTCTGTATACTAAATTTGTGTGTTTCTTCTACAATGTGATCAAGTAAAGCGTCATCAAAAAAATTCAAAAAGAATTGTAGAGGAGTATCCATTTCGGTAATCGGCGACTTTAGCTGGTCATCTCCAGTAAATTGGCAAAACCTGGGTGCTTGAAAAGATTTTTTTTTCCAAACAAAGTGTCGCTTCTTTCTTTTTATAATAGACGCCGCAGTTTTTTTCGTAGCTACTCGTAGTTTTGGACGTGTCTTGGACTTAGACGACGACGAAGTTTTGGAATTACATTTCTTTGGTTTTTTACTACATCCTGAAGTACTGGGTTGAGGATCCACTATACTAGGGCCAGGAAGTAAAATGGGCTGGTGATTTATTTTTTCGTCGACATTGGTTATATTTACTGGTGACGTTAAAATAATACCTGAAGTGCTAGGCAGAGGTTCTGGTGAGGCATAGTTCGAACTAGATCCGTGACCTTCTTCTGAGTCGCTGGACTCTTCACAGATTCTATTTATAGTTGCACGTAGTATTTCTATGTCATCCTCACTGTCGGCATCAGAAGGCTCCTGACCATCATCACTGTCGGATGGTATCAGCAAGTAATCCTGGATTTCTGCATCTCGTAGTTGTCTTTTCCACATGATCTAGAATATAAAACAATATTTTAATTATAACTACTATGGACGTGAATGCATAATGTGACATATAAGGAACATTAGGAAAAAACTACATATCAAGGTAAATGCATAGTGTGACTTATCTGGAACGTTTAAAAAAATCAACGTAAACATATCGAATTGTCACGCAAATAATAAAATATACTTACTATTCATTTATTCACATTCTTCCACGTACACTACGATTTTTTTCTGGACACTTTCACAGTTAAAACTATTTTTTTACGCACAACGTGAAAGTGAAATACTTGTTATTCTCGACGACCTCTAAGTTTTGAGTAACTCGTGCGGTTATTTCCAGTAAGTTGACATCTAGCGAAATTTTGCCAAACTACGTTGTTTAAATATTCTTCGACATCTTATTGACCACCAATAGATGTCGCTGCCTGCCATTATTTTTTTAGTACAGGCTATTAAATTGGTTGTGACTGTTCAGGCACCAGATGCACTGTAGGGTTAACTGGAATGATATCCATTTTGTTTTACTTCAAAAACACCAAAAAATCTTGTAAAATTTAAAAAAAAAAACAAAAAGAATTAGAAAACCAAAGTTAGTATAATCGCAATTACGAAAGTGCCCAGTGTTCTACCAAGATAGTTAATGACTGGCATGCTACGATATCGAGATGTCGAGATCCATTACTTAGGTATCACAACTTCAGATAAGATTATTTCCGAATTCAAGAATCTTGAAACACTGGTACCTTTACAGAATCACTGCGGATAATACATAGAGTCAGCCCTTAAATTTATTGCTCCCATTACAGGCCACACCCCGTATAATGTGTGCGAGTACCACGGTTAGGGTTAAAAAACTATATAACTATTGCATACAATACTTTTTCTACGAGTAAACGGAAATAATAATTTATTAAACAAACTTGGTATCTATTAAAAATCGCCCTGCTGAAAACGCTTTTGCGCGTTGATGACTTCTGGAAATCGAGCCTCGTGATTGGTCAAAATTCATTTTAGTTCTGTACACAGTTATCTTATATTCATATGAGCCCAACTCCAATGAAGTTGATTTAGATATAGCTGTCAGTCATTTAATTGACGGATAGAAGTGCTCGAGTAGAAAAAAATACTTTTATCTACGCACATATCATTAGTGCTCTTAAATGCGTTCAGAAACCGTAGGAAATTACCAGCATTATGACAACCAATTTTACTATGAGAGCTTTCTTGTCTGTGGTAGTAGGTAAAATCTGTACTGTAATGTTATTACAGTACAGATTTTTGTAAGGTTATGAGTTTAAATTTGGAACAGCTGTCAAAACTCATATGGGTTTCTATTCTAGTATTCATAGATATTAAAACAGTTATCGATGCGAAACGTCAATTCAGTATGTTTTTTTAATATAAACCGCACGATATTTGATGTCGAGTGACATGAGAATAGGAACTTCATTCGTTTGTCTATGATTTAAAAAAACATTCGTCTTGACGTAGGATCGAATTGCCGCCATTACTGTTGTCATTTCTTTGTTGTTACGAAAGTAGAATTGTAAAAAGTTGTTTGTAACTCACATTTTAGTTGAAAATATGAGTAGTAGTGACTCCGAGAACGATATACACACTCCGCCGGATATCGTAAATGCAGCCACGATTGCAACAAAGATATTTTACAGGTAGCACTATAGTACCAAATGCAGGTCATTTCCCTACGGCTTCTGAACCCATCTTAGAGTACTTATGATATGTGTGTAGATAAAGTAGTGTATGAAACTGTACATAATTTGGCCTTAAAACACTCGTGTGATCCTATTATGAAACTCGCTGACGCTCGTTTCATAAAACCCCACTCGTGTTTTAAGGCCTCTGATTATGTATCAGTTGCATAAACTACTAGTGAAGGTCAAGAGACTGCGAACGGAATGAGATTACTCTGAAATTGCACAATTCAGTACCGTAAGCAGGCTAAGACCTAATCTCAGGTCTTAATATATATATATGCTGTTTTGTTCGCCACATTTTAAATTTCATCGCGGCACTTTTTGCACTAACAATAAGACTCCAACCTTTTGTCCGCTGGTCACGCTACGGTTCTTTCTTTATTAGCTTCCTGAAAAGGCTCTTTGTATCTAGAATATGCTAAGTAATAGCGCAGTCTGTTACCTACAATACCTAGATACTGTATATAAATAGGTAAGGATAGTGCTGCATCTTGGATCCCGAACAATAGGTACGCTATAAGGAAATATGGTTATTAACGTGTCCCTCTTTCACATTCAGTTATGACTGTGAGAGAATATTATATTGGCAACTAGCTTCTGCCCGTGACTCCGTCCGCGTGGAACTCGTTTATATCGTAGCTCCATACAAACTTTCACCCCCCACTACATCCCCTTGGAGTATGATTTCCGGGATAAAAACTATCCTATGTCCTTCCCCAGGACTCAAACTATCTCTATACCAAATTTCATCCAAATCGGTTCAGCGGTTTAAGCGTGAAGAGGTAACAGACAGACAGGCAGACAGACAGACACACTTTCGCATTTATATTAGTACTAGCTTCTGCCCGCGACTCCGTCCGCGTGGAACTCGGTTATATCGTAGTTACTTTCTAACTTCAACCTCCCATTTCATCCCCTTAGGGGGTGATTTCTAGGATGAAAACTATCCTATGTCCTTCCCCGGGATTCAAACTATCTCCATACCAAATTTCATCGCAATCGGTTCAGCGGTTTAAGCGTGAAGAGGTAACAGACAGACAGACAGACAGACAGACAGACAGACACACTTTCGCATTTATAATATTAGTATGGACTAGCTTCTGCCCGCGACTCCGTCCGCGTGGAAATCGTTTATATCGCAGCTCCATACAAACTTCAACCCCCCATTTCATCCCCTTAGGGGGTGATTTCCGGGATAAAAACTATCCTATGTCCTTTCCCAGGACTCAAACTACCTCTATATCAAATTTCATCCAAATCGGTTCAGCGGTTTAAGCGTGAAGAGGTAACAAACAGACAGACAGACAGACACACTTTCGCATGATATTAGTATGGATATGGATATGGATTAGTATGGATGGATAGATTTAAATTTATACTTAATATATAAAATATCTGACCGAGAAATTTCTAATCTTAGTGGTAAAAGTATCCAACGTTATGAATTTATGACGGTTGTAACACTTGTACCTGCACAATTAACATCACTTTAAAAACACAACTGTCAAGATTTACTAGTCTCTTTTGTCAGAACAAACTTAAACTATTCTTGATGAGTCTCCTACTCGTAATTGTTAGACGGACTAACTATTGCGTACTCGTATTACATAATGAAGTAGGTGCAAACTCCATATTACATGGCAACACAGTCATAAAATCAATACATCGAGTTTAATCATTCGCCGAATTTTTGTGCTACAAAATACACAATTCGATATTCAAATATCCACACAAATTAATATTCCGAATTCAAGCTCGGAGCATAATCGAAGTTAATAACGGCCAAGAAGCCCCTCCCATTTTCCCGGCGAAGTTTCCCTGGCGTCCTTTGACCGTACTCAGTAAATAGTTTCTTGGAAACTACCGCCATTTAACTAAATAAAGGGTACGCGTCGGGCAGATAAATCGAATAGTTTATTGCACGAATCGAGAACTTGAATGGAACGATTTTGAAAAGTTGCCCGTTGGTTTAACGGCCATGGTAATGTAGGATTCAGACGTCGAGGATATTGACAACAGAGGCTCTAGTATAAGTTTTACCGAAAAAAAAACGTTACGACCGCGTTTGCGTTTAGCTGTCAAATCCCATACAAATTGAGGGTAAAACGCAAACGCGATCGTAAAGTTTTGTATTGGTAAAACTTATACTAGAGCCTCTGAAAACTTTATAAAAAAACTAAAGGTACCTGAAACAGACGTGACATTTCTTATGATAAAAAAAAATAGTTTTCCTATCTTATTTTTCATCTTCTGAACAGATAGAACAGCTAGGACCCAATCATTAATCATTATAATATTTTTATTATTAATACAAGCCTCACTGATTCATAGCTTATAAAATACACTGAACTGATACAACTAACTTCTTGTTTGCTCCCCAAAAACTCAATGAAAATTGGAGTGCAACGAAAATACGAGTATTATCCTAACTTGAAAATAACCGTTACTTCATGGGTTTTACCCTTATATGTTCTTTTTAATATAATACAATGTACCTTAAGACAACCCTCCTGAACTGGTCGAAAGCTTTCCAATATATCTTGAAGGGACAATATGAATACCCTACAGCTAATATATTTCACGGAGACCGTTTATGAAGTGATATATTTTGTATAATAGTTTCCGCGATCCAGTGTTGCCAGCAATTTCGTCGCCATGTAAGTGTCGTTGACTTAATTTATTTTCCCCGTTGACTAAAGATTTGGGTTTTAGGGCAGGTTAATGTCGTCCTTAAAAAGGTGTGGAATATTGTCTATGCAGCGAAATGTTGTATATAGATGTGTCAATTAGACAACCGGTTTAGGTAATTGGTGACCCTGCCTACGAAGCTAGAGGCTTCGAATCCCGGTAAGGGCATTTATTTGTGTGATGAGCACTAATATTTATTCCTGAGTCATGGATCTTTTCTATGTAGTTAAGTATTTATTTATCTACTAGCTTCCGCCCGCGACTTCGTCTGCGTGGACCCGGGATAAAAACTATCCTATATTTTAATCCAGGCTATAAACTATCTTCGTGCAAAATTTCATCCAAATCGGTTAAGCCGTTTAAGCGTGATTGAGTAACAAACATCCAAACATCTAAACATCCAAACATCCAATTCCAAACATCTAAACTTTCGCATTTATAATATTAGTAGGATATTAGTACGTTTATCGTCGCCAAGTAGTGCCCATAGTACAAGCTATGCTTAGTTTGGGACTAGGTCGATTCGTGTAAGGTTGTCCGCAAATATTTATTTTATTAATTTATGATGCGTGGGTTTGAGATACTGCGTTATTTGACCGTTATACAAACTTGTCATGTCATTCACTCGTGAAATTCGCAATGTCTCAGGCCCTAGTAAGGAACATCGTCAGTTTCAAATAGGAATAACAAATTGTTTAATTCAGCTAAAGGGTCATGTATAGTATATTATGTATCTATCGTATCTACAGTCAGCATCGTGTAGTTAATGGAAGCTATTACGCACTGTATGATGCCGGCTGTACTATCATTTTACTTGAATCGACAAGAATACGTATGTATACAATGCAATACTAACCTATTGAACTACAGATTTATAGTATAGTTAACTGTCTGTGAACCGTGTGGCATTTAGTATCATATATTTGTGTATATTATTTACCTGTTTCTGGTGGCATTAAGTTTGAAATACTCGTAATCACTATTACGTGAAACATATCGGATTACACTACCAACAGAGATTATAACTATGCAGACGGGACCTTTGAATCGCCTCTTTACACATTATAACTGACTATACATGTATCATTTTACCATAAAATCTAGACCGACATACGAATTTTGATACCAAATAGTGCCTGAAAGAGATGAATAGTTAGTTAAAATGCCCTTACATCCAATATTTGACCACTGTCATCCCAGTACCCATCCCAGTGTCATCATATGTCATCATTGACGTTTATTGTACCGGGATGACGGCTGTCAAATATCGGCTGTTAAAAATATCTAATTATAGTTACCGCATAGCGCAGATTAAATATCTTAGTATAGACAGACGCCACAGTACAATACAATACAATACAAATACTCTTTTCACTTCTCATGCTCTAAAAGTTCGTCTTTATGTCGTGCGTAGGCGACATAAAGTCGCTTTTTATGCTCTAGAGCATAAAGTAAAATCTTCGTCGAAGACCAAGGCAATCGCTGCAACAGCCACACAAACATCTTTAACTTCATACAACAACCTCTTTATTTTATTTCGTTTCGTTCGTATTCTAAGACCAAGGCAAAGATATCAACAGCCAAAGTACACAATAAAACTTCATGAAATAAACTTATAATTTGTATTTCGTCTCATTTATTATTTTTTATATTTGTTTATTTTTCAATTTAGTAGATCAGTATAGTATTTAAGCCATAACAACAACTTATCATAGTTATAAAAAGAAAATGTTTTTATAACTGAGCAGTATGTAACGACCTTAAGTCAGGTGTCACGTCCCTACAGAAAAAAAAAGAAAAAAAAGTTAATTGGCGGGAACCATAATTATTTTTTCATTGTAATATTTGTGTTACAACTTGAAATTGTTTTTTGATTAACGATAAATAATGTCGTCAAGCGAAGAGGAAATAACACTCACTCCTAACACTTTAATGGAGCGGCACGCGGAAAACGTCGTTGAACAGATATTGCCGTCGAAATCTAAGCGAATTTATCTTACCGCTTATGAAAATTTCATGCGTTGGAGGGCGGAAAAACAAGTGAATAGTTTCTCAGAGAGCGTTTTCTTAACGTATTTCAACGAATTATCTAAGAAGTTTAAGCCGTCTACACTATGGAGTGTGTATTCTATGCTCAAGACTACGCTGCAGATGAAAAACGACGTGCATATAAAAACCTACGTGAAGCTCACATGTTACCTGAAAAGGCTTTCCACTGGGCACAAAAGTGTAAAATCCAGGGTTTTCAATGCGAATCAAATCGAAACATTCTTAAAGACCGCTCCGGATGTAAGATATTTGGCTGCAAAAGTACGTAAAACTCTACATTGTTAAACAGCAATTTAATATTGTACAATAATTCATTACCTAGTACTTATATTAGTGTGCAACGTTGTAATAATGATTACTATTTTAATTGTAGGTGGCGCTCATATATGGAATCAGTGGTGCATGTCGAGGTATAGAACTTATCAACATTACTGTGGATGACGTGAAAACGGACACTCAGTTGCAGGCTATAAACTTACCTGACACAAAAACAAATAAAGAAAGAACATTCGTCGTCAAAGGCGAATACTTAAATATAGTTAGAAAGTATCAAGCCCTACGTCCAGAAAATGTGGCAACGAAACGGTTTTTCCTTAATTATCAAAACGGGAAATGTACACGGCAACCCATAGGACGCAATAAATTCGCTGCAATGCCAAAGGAGATAGCAGCCTTTCTCAAATTAGAAAACCCTGAAAAGTACACAGGCCATTGCTTTCGACGAACTTCAGCTACGCTGTTAGCCGATTCTGGAGCAAATCTCACAACATTAAAGCGACATGGCGGCTGGAAGTCTGACCAAGTGGCAGAGGGCTATATTGAGGAATCCATAGAACAAAAAGCTAAAATTACCGACTTGATTACCGAAGGAATCGACATAGTCCCAAATGAACCAGGCCCATCTAGTGCTAACTTACCATTGGAACAGAGCTTAAATGGTAATCCCGTTCCTTCAAAAGAACCTGAAGTTGACAATATGCCAAATATCGCATCACAAATACAATCTAATACAACATTAAATATGCCAGGAAAAACGATTACTTTAAATATTTCTCATTGCTCTAATGTAACTTTCAATTTTAATTAAATTAGCATTTACTATATTTACATGTTGCTGTTTCATTTCCTCGCAATCGAAGTGAAAAGTAGAGTGTACAACTCGTCCATAAAACCCATTTTACACTCGACTTTATATCTATCCTCGCTCGCAAGCTCGCTCGGATGGATAAACGTCTCGAGTAAAATGGTGCGTTTTATGCACTTGTTGTACAATCTACTATTATTGCACACCTCACACAAACAAAGCAGTTAAAAAGAGAAACAATATATATCTATGCGTGCCTATCCCATAATCAGAGGTCGGAATTTTCGTGGCATTTTTGAGCTGTCATAGGGACTTCTCGTTTATCGACTTCCGATTATATATATGTATATCGATAAATACAGAATACAATATATGTAAAATATGATTAGTTGATTACGAGTGATGGGTAAACAACATGCAGTCTTATAGCGATTGGGCGATCTCATTTCTAGGAAATTATAAATAGAAGTTAAAATAATAATATTTTATAGTTGAACATGAAATTAATAAATGTTAAAACATTGAACTGAACTGATTCAATTTAAAATTGTTAACTATTAACTTTTCATTGTTTTCATTGCAAATCTCTATTTAACAATTTCAGCCACTCAAAAGTTATCTAAAAGAGATCGCTCTTTAGCGGTAAGACTGCCTGTTGTTTACCGCTACTTTTAATCTTGTTTCATATGTTGTGTTCCATAATTTATCGATATGATTATGAATATCGGTAGTCGATAAACGAGAAGTCCCTATGACAGCTCAAAAGTGCCACGAAAATTCCGACCTCTGCCCATAATGTCAATATTCGCCACGATTTTTTTTAAACAACTGGTGTTATATATACCTGGCTTATTATATACGTACCTATGCTTGATTGCCACCGTAGTATAAAATAAAAACCGGCCAAGTGCGAGTCGGACTCGCGCACGAAGGGTTCCGTACCATTATATATAATAATAAGTTACAATAGAATTTGTACGAAACTATTACTTCTTGAAGTACATTTTATAAGTTGGTCGACTATTACTCGTAAACGTGTAAAGCCTACTTAGCTGTGATAGTTTTCCTTTTAACTTCGTTATATGTACTACTACCATGAATTTTTTCACATATCCCAAAACAACCATTTAGCTAGCAGGGGGTGGGGACACTGGAGTCTAACAAAAATTAGCACTTTAAGGCTTAATATTTCACAAACGGATCGTTTAATCGAAAAATTGTTTTCACAAACCCCCAATATTTTCAAAAGACCTATCCAACGACACCCCACACTATGGGGTAGACGACAATAAAAAAAATCATCCCCACTTTACATGTAGGGGAGGTACCCTAAAAAAAAATGTTTTTCAAGATTTTATTTTACCACTTTGTCGGCATGACTAGTATGTATATTCATGCCAAGTTACAGCTTTCTAGTACCAAGAGCCTCTGAGCTAAGCTGCGGACAGACGGACGGACGGACGGACATAGCGAAACTATAAGGGTTCCGTTTTTGCCATTCTGGCTCCGGAACCCTAAAAAAGAAACAACGGGCTTTTAAAACCGTTATACACAGTCGGTTATTATTTTAAATAAAAGCTGTAACGGAATAATTCAGTTTGTTTGCCAAACTTAACTCAAACATGCCCCTAGTTGACCATGCAAGCACTCATGCAACCAAACCGACAGATGTTAATGAGCCACAACGCTCCGTATGAAATGCTACCTCTGTTTGTTAAGCTGTGCATTAGGATAAAATTTCATTCGAGATTCCGACATTTACTAGTGATTAGGTATTTATAAACCGATAGAAAAATGATACTTTTAATGTGGTTGAAAACACGGTATTATTTATAGCGTGTTATGACTGTACAACACATTATTATAATAATAAATTGACGGTTTAACGTGTGGTAACGCTGTAACTCTTTTTTTATTTGTTGCAGGTTGGTAACCTTCATGAAATATGAAACTTGTACAAAAACTGGCTGAATAGAAAAACGTCGAAGCGCAGGTAAGTTCTTTAAAAGTTGGTGAAGCGTAGCTGTGTCTATTGGCATTATTGGCAGATGGGTTTTTGTGTTCGAAAGCGATATTAAAGAGATGATTAATCGTTTCGAAAACTTTTGAATAAGTACTGAAAAGTTGGGTGTCACTTATCTTTCCAGTGCTGCTGTGAATAAGAGATACCACTTCAATATTAAAGGATAGCCCTAACTTCTTAAATGATGAATACTCGTACTTACTGTTAAACTTTCATTGGTGGATAGATACCTACCGCTAAATAGGTACGGTATTTGACTAACAGTTAAATCTGCTTCTTTTTTATTTTCACTGTTGTCAAATGCCCTATTGCTTTTGCTAGTAATTTCGTAAAATTTAACGAATTGATAATATTCTAGTGAGATATCATATTTGAAGTTTGTATTCCTTGTGCTCTCTCGCTCACACACTTGATTGGCGCGCGTGAGAGCGAGCACGGTCTATAAATACAAAACCGATTCCGATTCTGCATAGACCGTTTGGCGGATATACTCTCTGTAACGGCGTGTATCATCAACTTAGGGTCCATGTTCCTATTTGCCAGCGGATGTGTTAGCTAGGGTCAACACACGCACATCTACGCGTTTCGGTTTCCTCAATAAGTTTGGATACTGTGTCAGTGCGCCCAGTTAAAATCTTGCGACCAGTATTGTAAATTCATTCTAGTGTCGAACAAAAAATAGAGGGCAACAGATAGGATGTGTTCCTTTAACTCACTATTAACTTGTGCAAACAAACGAACTCGGATTTTTAGACAGATTTGACCGATTCCCGGCCGTATATATGTGGGGGGTTTTTTGGAAAATCTTTAAAAGGTTTGAAAATTTCCATTTTCTTGTAGTTTCCAATTTTTTATCCCCATGTGTAATAGCGGGTCTACATGGCGTATGGACGACTTCAGTTGTGCTAAATATTTAATAGCGTTTTTCACGACCTATAAGTGTAACTCGCTTAGCATTTATCTGTGCGGCGACCTGGTCAACGCTGGGACTCTATTAGCCACCGGACGTGTCAAGTGGGGGGCGACGGTCGCGAAATATTTAGCCATACTAAGGGGTACACTGAGTTAAAGTACTGTTAGCAAGTAACAGTGCGGTGACCCTAGCATGGTCAATGCTGGGACTCTATTAGCCACCGGATGTGTCAACTGGGGGGGCGACGTTCGCACGCCGATTGAAGTGTGCCCTTCATGTTTTCATTGACACTTGAGGAAGCTGCCATTTGTTTTTATTTCGATAATCGTTTAGTCTCGCAAATATACATTCATAATCTATCAGATAATACAGAGTGTAATCGTTAAAAAGATTATACTATAGTTTTTGCCGGCCGCGTTGTTCTCGTAGACGTAGATCAATTGCTTGATTTGATTCATCACTACACTGCGTTTCGTGTTCGTTGTGCTCACAAATCACGGTGAAATGGAAATTTGATCGACGAGACAAACACAAGTTCACGTTATAATTATTTTATTGCACTCGAAATCTGTAGCTATAAGTTCAATCCGTCATTTGATTGATTGTTTTAGGCTCCGAAATGTAGGATAATTTTTACCCCGAAAATCGTTCTCCAAGGTGGTGAAATTAACCCCCTGTTTAACCTTTGACACAGACTAAGTTTTAACAGATAAACCTAAGTTAATTACTTCTTACCAAATTTTTGTTTTGACGGAGTGTTTTAAATTATAAAATCATGTAGGCAGATATTTTATCTATTGTAAAATTGTGTGGACGAATTAGTTGGGAAAAGCTACTCCCGAGATATAACGGGTCTATTGCATAGAAGTTTGATCCAAAACGTACCCCTTATTGCCCCTGGCTATAGTTACTTTCATATATGTAAGTAATTTCTGGTCACTGCCATCCACAGCGATAAGAAAATGCTTCCCCGCGTTAACGTTTATTCTCCGAGTTTCTAGCTTTATGACGGCTTTATAATTTCATAAGAGCTCGAGATGGCATGTCGTTAATGTCGTTATGACAACCATCTACTATTGCCATTATGAAGGAGGATCATTGAGAAAATGCTCTTCCGTTTGCAAAATCCTACTAATCCTACTATGCTACTAATATTATAAATGCGAAAGTTTTTTTGGTTAGGAGTTTTAAATAATAATAATAAAATAATAATAATAAATAAATATTACGGGACAATCTTACACAAATCGACCTAGTCCCATAGTAAGCTAATTAAGGCTTGTGTTATGGGTACTAGACGACGATATATATAATAGATATAAATACTTAAATACATAGAAAACTTCCATGACTCAGAAACAAATATTCACGCTCATCACACAAATATTTGCCCTTACCGGGATTCGAACCCAGGACCTTCAGCTTCGTAGGCAGCGTCACTACCCACTAGGCTAACCGGTCGAGATGTTTGGATGTTTTGATGTTTGTTAGTCAATCACGTTTAAACGGTATAACCGATTTGGATGAAATTTTGCACGAAGATAGTTTAAGGCCTGGATTAAAATATAAGATAGTTTATATCCCGGGTCCACACATACGAAGTCGCGGGCGGAAGCTAGTATTACTTATAAATGCGAAAGTTTGGATGTTTAGATGTTTGTTACTCAATCACGCAAAAACCTCTAAACGGATTAACATGAATTTTGGTATATACAACGTGTTAATAAAATAACGCAAAACCTGAAAACAGTTTGTTCAGAATCGAGCATAGAATGCGAAAAAAATAATAAAAAAAAAATTTGACAAGATTTATTTTTTACAATTGTATGGAGTGTTGGCCGACTGGGGCGACCTGCTCCATACAAATGTAAAAAATAAATCGTGTCAAAAATTTATTTTTTTATTTTTTTCGCATTCTACTCTCGATTCTGAACAAACTGTTTTCAGGTTTTGCGTTATTTTATTAACACGTTGTATATAGTGTATAGCCTGGATTAACATAAAGAATACTCTGTATAACTACGATATAACTAGTTACAGATATAAGTTAGTATTAGCAAAGGTCAGATGGAGATACTAAGCTAGCCTAACTCGATTGCTATTATTATTTTCGCCATATTGCGTTGTGTATAATAGGTACTTAATTACATTTTTTTATTAAAATGATAAAAAAAAACTATCAAATAGTGTCAGATAGAGATGAATGCTCTATTTTGTTTTTATCACGCGATAAACTCTGTTGTTTTAAACCAGAGATGGGCATTAATCGATTAATTTTCTAGTCAACTAATTAGTCGACTAAACAATCAGTCGTCACAAAATTAATCGCGATTAATCTAGTCCAGATTAATTTGATCGTCGCAGAGTTCGATTGACGATTGATCAATCGTCAGTTTAATCGACTAAATTTCACGATTAAATCTCGATTAAAAATTGGAACACAGCACGTTACAAAAATTCAATATGTCTTGTCATGTATTTTACACTTGGAAATCATTCTAGTAAGTATGCTGTGTGATATAAACTTGTTCCAGTAACACAAGATAGTTTTTACAGTGCAGTACTCTAAGGGTAAGGGCAGCGACGACTATAAAACTTATTTTATTACAAAAAAACACTTACAAAGAAACTTATTCATTTCTGATATCAATCGTGAGAAAATTAATCTAACTAATCAATCGATATTCAATCGACGATTAATTTAATCGTGACTAAATTAGTCGAAACTCTTACGACTAAGATTGATCAATCGTCATTTTTAATCGCGATTAACGATTAACTAGGTTAATCTTAATCGTTAATCGTTAGTCGATTACATTTTGCCCATCTCTATTTTAAACTAACAGAGAAAGATCTGTGTGACATTTAAGGACGACATTCCATGGCTTCGTCATTCTAACGACGTAACTCATATTCGTGATGCATTGAAAACCGTATTTTTGTGTTGAAGGTCTGTATACAAGCACGAGACCCGGACGTGCTCGCCATAGCGAACAGGCCTAGTAACAACACTTACCGAACTCGTCACAGAGTAACCAGTATAAGGGCGGGGTGCATCGAACACAATCCGGTTTAAGCCTGAAACACACTGGCGCGGCCTGTGTTGGCGGTTGATAGTAGACTCGACAGTAATAGTCACATTTACTATTGACCGCCACCGCAGGCCGCACCAGCCTGTGAGAGGCTTTACATTGCGGCGGTCAATCCATAGAGAACGGTCGAACTTTCCATACAATCCATATTTAAGGCGCCCTAGGTTCATGGTCTTCTCTCCCTCTCACTGAGCATAAGCGTAAGCGAGATGGAAGTGCGTGCTCGGAAGTGCGGATATCATGTTTTTTAATTTTAATTTTTTGGCCGTTTAAATAAAAAAAAATGTAAACACTGATTTCTCTCAAACATGATATTGCCGATTTTTAGAAGCAATTTTAATATTTATAGCTTTTGTGCATAATTTGTTACGAATATTTTAAGTATATTTTTGTGTGTTTTAGACCTATGTTCGTGATTTTTTTCTATCGAGCGAAATTTGCTTAATCATGTTTCGAAGCACTGATTTCCCTGCAGAAAAGCCTCAAGATTACTATTCGTATTTTTTTGAAACCATATTATTATAAACAGACGCATTATATTGTTTCAAAAACTCTGTTCGCTTAACTTCGCTGAACCTACGGCGCCTTAAAGGACGTAACTTACATGTAAATGTAAAGAAAACGACAACAATACCTACACTGTCTCAAGACGCCCGTGCGTATTGAGTGCCCGCGTTTTTACCCGATTGCCGAACGAGAGGAGGGTTATGTTTTTCGAGCGTATGTATGTATGTTTGTAAGTATATAGGTATGTATGTGTGCATGTCTTATTCTCTGGCACGCTTTGCAGCCTAAACCGTTTGACGGATTTCGACGTATGAGGTGTCGTTGGATTCCTTTTAATTGTGGGAGTGACAGGCTTTTGCAAAAAAGCAGTTGGGTTTTTCGAAAAATCTAAATTCGACTGTCGGGTAGCCCCATAGTGGCGCCTATCCACAGTCAGACAAGACAAGCAGCTAAAGCCTTGAGGATGCTACATAGAGCCGTAGCAAAGAAACTGATGGTTTGAAACGTTGATAGATTCCATACACGGAGTCCTCTAAGTGAATCCCTGAAAGGGGTGGAAGTAAATTAACCTGGTTAAATTGAGAAGTATCAGAATACTAATACATTCTTGACATCAGTTTCAGTACAATTTTTGACATTCTGGTGACAAAGAAATAAAAGCCTAAACGCGGTGAGGGACACGAGATACGGCGTTGTATCTCGTTCCCACTTGTGTTATTGTATATGCTTACATCTTTGTCACTCTTATATATAAGAGGGACACACATACACGTGTCCCTCTCTTCCTGTTATTTCTTTATAGTTTGATACAATCCAGCCTAAATGGGAACTCTAATTTGCGGTTGTTACTCACGGGGTCAAATTATACTAGTGTAGGTGAGGTGATTCGAGACAGGTTACGAATCGCGTAGCAACCGCAAATAGGCGGTGACAGGCTCGGTCCTAATAAATTCTATTTCAAATCAACCCCTTTCTTTCTTACTATTGGAAAACTGCTTTGGTTGAAGTGGGATGGGTGTTGTTTCTAATGGGCTTTTCTAAAAGGTTTCGTGTTGGTGATGCTGATGTGTGTCTATTGGGGTACTACACTTATTGGTTATTTGGTTAAAGAATTGAATAGAATTGAATTGAATTGAATTGGTCAAGTTGACCGAGGCTGGACATTTTTAAACGGAGTTCGTGATTAAACATTAAAGTAGCTAGAACCGAGTTTATCGGAAATAATGCACGGAATAATATCATTCGATATAAACAGTTTTTAGGGTTCTTTACCTCAAAAAGAAAAAGCGGAACCCTTATAGGATAACTTTGTTGTCCGTCCGTCTGTCAAGACCCTTTTTCTCAGGAACGCTTGGAGGTATCAAGCTAAAACTATACCAAATAATCAGGTCTACCTGTCCCTTGAAGCTGTGAAAAAAACAAACTTCTGAGCCAACGCAATCAAAAGATACAGCCGTTTATGCCGCAAATTTTCGAAACTCGCAAGGGAATCAAAACTTACAGGGTACTTCCCGTGAACTCAGTATCTTGAAATTTGGTACGAAGCAACGTCTTATAGCACAGATAAAGGAAAAAATGCGAAAACCGTAAATTTTTAGTTAGTCAAATGATAAAAATATTTTTAATAATTTTAAAGTTACTGCCCCTTTCCACATGAACGCGTAGAGGTATTAAATTGAAATTCATATCAAATACTCAGGTCTATAATACCTTTAAGCTGTAACAAAATCAAAATTCTATGTGAACGCAATCAAAAGCCGCAATTTAAGCCGCATATTTTTAAACACGCAACTACTCGCAAGTGAATCAAAAAATTCCAGCTTTCCATATTGTAATGTTATGGATTTCATTTTGCAATAAAAATACCATAACTATGACTCGATTGTCGTGATGGGTCAACTTTTACTTATATACAGGTTTGTACGGAACCCTCGGTGTGCGAGTCCGACTCGCACTTGGCCGGTTTTTTGCAAAGGGAAATATCGTTCCTGCACAGTGCATACATATACGAACAAATCTCCGTCCAATCCACACTGAGTCAGCTATTGGGGGTTAACCTATACTCCACTATCCTCGGCCAGGGAACACCCAGCAGTGGGACGTCCCATCACTCATCCACAAGTAAATAATAATAAATAATAATAATATTTATCAGTTTAATCACAGATTTAACGATTTAAGAAAATTTAAGAGCCAACTCTTGGCGTAGTATGTTCAATTCTCTATTGGGGCGAGGCCGGAGCGCTCACAGCCTAGCGGCGCCTGCGAGTCGGAAACGATAAGGCAGCGGTCAGTCTTTGGATGGGTGACCGCCTGAAGTTTGAGTGGTTAATATAAATGAGCGTCTCCGTGCTTTGGAAGGCACGCTAAGCAGTTGATCCCGGCTGCTGTCTATGACAGTAGTCGTTAAGCCGAGTTAGAGGCCTTCGGGCAGCTTAAGAATTTCTAACAGTCGAGTTGCCCACTCACTTGACAAAGGGTGGACAACTGTTACCCGCGTCCGCAGGAGCTACCTATGACAACCCTGCACCTGTCCCCTGGGTGGTACTAAAACTACTAAAGAGTGACAAACTTTAAAGGCCAAAATAATTAAATAATGTATGCCATACAATTGAATAAATAAAATATTGGGGAATATTGATGTGGTGGTGGTTTCTCCACTTGGCTTCCACAGCCCAGTATGATAACATAATAACTCAGTGCATGATTTTAATTGTAGCCTATGTTACGAATATCTTTGTACAGCTACGTTCGCCTAGTGGTTCAGGGATGCGGGTGCCAAGCGGCGGTCGTGGGTTCGAATCCCGGCTCGTACCAATGAGTTCTCCGGAGCTCATGTACGGAATTACCGTTAGCTTTTCGGTGAAGGAAAACATCGTGAGGAAACCGGTCTAATCCCAATAAGGTCTAGTTTTCCCTCTCGGTTGGAAGTTCAGAAGGCAGTCGCTTTCGTAAACTAGTGCCTATGCCATCTTGGAATTAGGTGTCGAAGCGGACCCCGGGCTCCTTTAGGGAAAAACCGGGATTAACGCTAGGAGAATGATGATGAGTTTCGAATATCTTTGTAATTTTAATAACGATTTCTTAAATTAAAAACGATATATGAATTAGAATATAATGGAAAAATAAACCATCTTCGTCTGTAGCCCCCGACAGGATTCGAACCTGCGACCTTTCTATTAACGCTAGACTGCTCTACCAACTGAGCTACGAGGACAGTGACGCAAGTTGTATATTTTTCCACTATATTCCCGCTAAGACTAGCGCGTTATATTCTGTCTCTGTATCATATCGTTTATAAAATGACCGGGGTAACTTCCTCGTTAAAAATAACACGAAACTAAAATATTTAATTAAATAATTTGTTTCGTGAAAAGGGGATTTCTTAAGAGGCTCCCATACGCCAATGACCTTCGATCTGAATCCCTTAGTTTTCTAATGTTTTTTGTAGCTTATTATATTAACAACAACGGCTTTAAGCAATATAGTATCCCATATTTACTTCAAACTTCATTGTTTTCGAGATATTTGGCATCAAAGTTGAACAATTTTAGGCCAAAAAACTGGTTTTCTGGCCATAACTTTTGTGTTAATTGGTTTAAAATTAAAACCCTCTGCCAGTTTTTAGAGACGTCATAGACGAACCCAAATTTGTAGATTTCGTATATGTTAGATCTTTCACGTCAATAGAGATGCGAAATAAGTGTTTTTTTAGACAATGTTTAAAAAAATCATACAAAATTAAGTATTAATTTGTTTCAAAATCCGGTCTGTCAAAATGGAGATAAAAGATTGAAGAACCGATAGCCGTTTGATTTATGATTCTATCTGTAGTGCAAAAGTAGTAGATACGATTCAAAACTTGTCAAAAATCGATGAAAACCTCGGGTAGCCCCTTAAATTGTTATGTTATTCTATAGGACAGTTCAAGTGTAGTCAGTCCCATAAACTTATCGTATTTCTATCGATTGCAGGCTGGTTGCAATTAATGAACTATTCATTTCTATAGCATAGGTTAATATTATAGTTCCTTATAAGAACATTCATTTCGTAGGTATCCACCAACTGTCGGTTTACCAATCCTCTCAAAGGCCACAAGTGCCACAACCCATAGCTTCATTGTATCCCAAATGACCATATTCGCCATTCGAAGCCATTCAGCAAACACGATTAACACATAATTGTGAATAAAAGGTTATACTGCTGCCAATATAATAGATATATAAATAACTCAGTGTGAAAGATACGATCGTAGTTTATGACGGAGGTAAACAAACAAACGTAAAGGTTGGGCTCTGGATATATTCATTCTGAATTGTAATCATTACGTTTCTGAACGTATTCTGAATAGGCATGATGCCTCATGTTCAAATTGATAACGTAGTGATGCTAAATGGATAGTAAACCATCAAATTATCGTAATAAAGTATAAATTATAAAATATAATTAAAATCATAAAAAGATACCTTGAAAGTTTAGAAAAAATATGCATTTTTTTTTATTGTCTGAGAGTAAATTAAAAGCTACTAATAGAATCCTTACGCTTTTCTAGAAACGAAATTGTACGACAACTATGTACTTAAACGCAGTATTTCGCGACCGAAACAACAATTTACCTGATTTTCCATACTACGATTAGTACAAATATACAAATGTGACGTCACACTTGTATAGACACACAGTATGAAGCGTTTCGCGCTGCCGCCAGCGAGGTCAATCTTTATCTCAAATTTTTAGGTATTTATGTTTCGAATTTTAGTTGCTCCCATACAAACATTTGTTCCTCTCCAAAAACGTTCGAATGACGTCACAAAAAAATCTTAGTCATCATCCCTATTGTAATATTCCCTACTTACTTATATTACTCCGATGGCTGAGTAGGATGTGGATTGAGGGATAAAGACGAGGATGCCTTGGAAATGGTAGACGAACGATAATAATAATAGAAAGGACTGGCATCAGATGGCTTGAGTATAATAGAATTAGAAGTTTACCAGAAGTGAGTCTGCCTCCGAAACAAGTTGGCACCAACGCTTCCAGCCTTATGCGATCTACGACGACCAACAGTATTCAGATTTAAAGTCCACATAATCACTCAGCCTTGCTAAATTCGAATTAAACTCGCTAAGTGTCAAGATAACCGTCACCCGTAGACAATTACAAAGTTGCGGCATTTATAAGTATTCCATCTTAGTCAATTCGAAAAGTAAGCTCTGTGTCAAACGTTCAGTAATGGTTTAAACGTAGCCTTAGTTTGGAAAAGTTATATCTTACTAGCAGCACTGTAGTCAGATAGGTCTTTGTTACACTGATACCGTTATCCTCTAAAAGGGATAGCGATTGTAACGAAAGTTTACACGAATCTATTTTAAATTGCCTGGCGCTTAAACGAATTAGAACTCTGAAGTGTTTTGTAGACGGTTGGTTTTTGCATGAAATTTGTGTCTTTGTTACGTTATGATCTTGGGAAGGAACTAGAATAGCAGATAGTATGTGGAAGGATCAATTACACTACATTCTGAATGATACGGGCTCGTTGATGTACTTACATACAATAGCATTACATAATAATAAGTCACTTGAAGGTTAGTTCCATCAGTCAATTGTTTTAACGACGCTCTATGATACTAAGAACTGGAATGATCTGGATCAGTCATACTTAGTAATAGTCATATACTTACTTAGTATTTGTTCATTGCCTTGCATTGGCGGCACTACCTATGCACGACAATGGGTAGGTATGGAACCTATACCCATTGTAGTGCATATTTTTCATTATTTCTACAAAATACTGTAAAATATGCACAATAAGTGTAACATCCGTGAAATATATCCATACTATATTATAAATGTGAAAGTGTGTCTGTCTGTCTGTCTGCCTCCTACCTCTTCAATCTTAAACCGCTGAACCGATTTAGATGAATTTTGGTATAGAGATAGTTTGAGTCCCGGAGAAGGACATAGGATAGGTTTTATCCCGGAAATCATCCCCTAAGGGGTTAAATGGGGGGGGGGGTGAAAGTTTGTATGGAGCAGCGATATAAACGAGTTCCACGCGGACGGAGTCGCGGGCAGAAGCTAGTATTTATAATAGACTTATAAAAAGGATCATCTACGCCTATTAAAACTGGAAGTTCCTGTACGCGCCCTAGTCCTGTTTTTTTTTATAATCGTAGCTTACACTTTATTTATAAATCTGCCATAAATACTTATCCTCCTCAGCCCGCTTTCACAGCCCATCTTGTAAACAGCGCGTCGTCACGATCTGTCATTTTATCATTTTCCTCGCCGTAACATGGCG
The DNA here is from genome assembly GCA_947578815.1 of Epinotia ramella. Lineage (NCBI taxonomy): Eukaryota > Metazoa > Arthropoda > Insecta > Lepidoptera > Tortricidae > Epinotia > Epinotia ramella. The sequence continues at coordinate 7,390,703 of OX388211.1, read as the reverse complement.
TGAAGTTTTTAGTCTGACTTCTAGACCTTTGGCTAGACAGAATATTAAATAATAGCCTGGTAGTAATATTTCTGCTTTAGTTTCTTAGCTAATGTAAAAGAGTTGAATCAGGCGCGTGTAGTTACTATGCAACATTTTATAATATTTCAGCAAAACAAACAACAATAGACAAGACTGACGAACACGACTAAACCCTCTTGTAATCAATCTGAATGTAACTCCGAGTTCTTAGCTAGTCTGAATATTTCTGTACCTACGTAAGCTACTTTTATAGACACTTTTCCTAGTTTTTGTTTCAGAAACCGTATATTCAAACTAACGTAACATTACATATTTGCTTTTATATTAAGAAAATTAAGAAAAATAATATTGTCAGAGGAAACTGTATTCAAAGAAATGAACAATTTGTCTCCGAAATGGTAGACCACCGAAATACAGACAAACCCTACATATACATTTATTAGTACAGCAAGATTAACCAGACCGGGTTCGCAATTACGCCTTACCAGTCAAACGTACAATTCCGAACATGTCTGTCGGGCAGACCATGTAGATTGTAGACTCCTGACTCAAGTAAGCTACCGCAACGCATATAAATCATATAATAAACATAAATTGTTCGCGCTCATCACCGGGAGAAGCAAGGATAATTTCCGATTTGCACACTTTCACCGGGAAGCCGCGTGATGCTCTCGCTTGAGATTCGTCGTGCACCGATATCTACATGTGTGATATGTGCTTAAACAAAGAATCATAGGAAAATATGTAACTGACAACCTGCCGTCCAGAGAACTGGAATCCCAATGGCCTATTTTTTACATCGGAGGAATGCATTGACGCCATTGATTTAGTAATACTGAACCAATGATTGACGCCCCGCGTCGGTCAGGGAGACCCCACTTAACCCCAATCGATTGTCCAACCATGTCGCTGCCAAGGAGGGTCAAATGTTCGTTTGACGCATTCTACTTTGACCCTCGCGACTAGCGTTTGTGCGGGCACGGCCAGGGAGTGCGCCCCGGGACAATTTCGGGGCGCTACAATGCCGTGGGCTTACTGGACGGCTTAGGGTCCCCCGACCCTGCCACCCAGTCCGCTACGGCGGGGGTAGCAAATGCGTATAGCCACGGCGCCCCGCTCTCCGTCTGTTATTAGGAGCGGAAGGGTCATTCTCCCGCTCTCTCTCGGCAGCCTTCCTCTGTGTTACAGACTTGCAGAAGTAGGCCATAGCTTCCTAGGCGACACTGTCGAGCATTGTCGATGACTCGATGCAATGGTCGGCAGCGAGACGTCGCTACCCACTATAGCAACCAAATTGTGACGCTGTGCCACACGCCAATTCCCAACGGGCCTATGTTAAGATACTTAAATTCTTACAACATTTGAAGAGAAATTTGCTTCCGAGAATGTGTCGTGTTGAGAGTGGGATCCCTCAGTCTCAACATCACACACCCTCGGCGACAGAGCTTACGGGAGCGGGTCGGAGATGTTTGCGGTGGTGAAATGCTCTACTCTCATGACATACATACATACATTCACGCCTTTATCCCTAACAGGGATAGGCAGCAGAGCACATGAAACTTGTGTTTCAGTACGAGTACCACTTTCAGCATAAATGTGGGTGTAAAAGATCGACATAATGTGATATCGCAGTGACAGGTTGCTAGCCCATCGCCCACAACACACTTCAACCCTGTTCGCTTAGTCGACTTACGACACCCACAGGAAGAAAGGGGGTGGTGCTATTCTAACCCGACACCACACGGGGAAACTACTCTCATAAGTGAGAAGAAAACTGCATGGGGAGGGACGTTAAACCATCAAGCTCTAATGAGTCAGATGGTTTAACTCCCGTCTCCCAGTTAGTGCACTGCATTTAGTCAGGTCTAAACTCTAAAGGCCGCTTTACAGTTGTTCCAGTGGCAATCTTATGATTCTGTAAAACTTTCGACTGACAGTAAACAATGTAAATAACATATAATGTTATCGTTTATCACGCGATGAGACCAAGTAATACGTTGGCAGGAATACATTTTAAAATAACAACTTACTGCGGTAGTAAAGATTCAGTTAGATGCCGCCAACGGTTATAAATCGAATTTCTAACATAATTATTATCTGCAACTCTTTAGAACGCTTAGCAAAGTGACTAATTTACAAAATGTCTTAACTGACGCAAATATTCTAATAAAACTCGCTTTTTTGCAGTAGGGCCATAAAACATAACTATCAACTACGGAGCTCCCAATTAAAACAGATAGAAGATGCCTACATCTCTTATACACTTGTTATAAAGCGATAAAATGTTCTTTAGAAAGTGACGAGTTATCCCTATAATTATGAATATGTACATAGTTATTGCCATAGAGAATTTAATCGGATGAATATCAATAGTTTAAGTCGGTTTGAACTTTTGGTCTCACGATCGGTGAGAGAGATAGTGTACATACAGTGGAACGTTGAAGGTAGCAATTTTACATATTAAAGCAAGGAAAGAAAATAATGAATCCGCCCTAGATAAATACCTAGAGTACTTATTCATTATAAACTTCACACATTTATCTAATAATGTAAAGTGCGTGTTCTCATTTAAATTTCTTCTAAATTATTTCAACTAATTTATCTAAATCGCAGCTCATCGCTCTGATCATTGTGAATAAATCCATATGGTATCGATCGACATCGACCTTAACCTCAGATTATGAATAACACGATAATCTACCAAGGGCAGATAATCTTGACTTGTTAATGTATCCAATACTGTTACAAATACCGTAACATCACAACTACCTTATTACGTGGCGATTAGAACTATTTTCGTGTGTCTGGGTTACGATTTACTTTGTAATTTTCAAATAAGTAGCTACTTTGTATTTGTATCGTAACAAAGTACTTGTGGATTGTACCTTAATAAACGCGCGTTAGTTGCTTTTTAAGAACCAATTCAAAAGGAGATAATTAAACAGAGCTCTAACAACACTTTGTTTTTTTTTTAACTTAAGTTAGATAGTCGTTTGTCAGAGAAAGTATAAATAAATGTAGTTTTTATTTTTAGTAGCCTTGGGTTAACCTTGTTTCTAATAATTCCAAATTTCAAATCGTTAGCATAAGTAGTTCCTGAAGCTGGTTTTCCACCGGAGGGGCGAGACGAGACGAGACGAGGCGAGAATTGAAATCGTATAGGACTTACTACCTATTTCCACCGCGCGCGCGCGCGCTCGGTGCTAAGAGGTAGTAAGTCCCATACGAATTTCAATTCTCGCATCGTCTCGTCTCGTCTCGCCTCTACGGTGGAAAACCAGCTTTAGATATCTATTAAAAGTTAGCGATGGAACACGGGCAGAGGAAATTAAGTTGCAACATAAAATCCTTGTATCTTTTTGGTACAGGACCTTAAAAAGGTGCCCAATCGATATATATACAAAGTGAAGATATTTAGTAATCATTTTTAATGTAGCTAGTCAAGTAGGTAAAATTCGCCACTTCATACAAATGTAATGATCTAACTTCGCTTGATATTAATTATATCAATGTTTGTTATTAATAAACAAAATAGATCATTCTCACGACCGTCGGGTCAACCCATTAAGGTCCTTAAGGGCAGGTAATTAAGTTATTAATCGTCTGCCCTCTGACCACCTACGGCGATTTTCTCTCCTCTAATGGGATACTATTTCTTAGGTGTTTGATAATTAATTTGTAGAAAATTGTTCGTGTAAAGTAGTTTTGTAGAAGATTGCGGTACGAGTAAGTAACTACTTGTAAAACAAAATCAATATTATATTCGATTGAAAATGTTGTTTTTAATAGAACGTGTTCCCTAAGAAAATTATTTCATCATCCTATAATAACATGTAATGCAAGAGGATTTTAAAATGTTTGTACCAATTAAAGTTTTCATTTTCCTATTATGTATTTCCTATTATTGTATTCATAAAATAATTATAAAGTTTATTGATTTAAACTTTCACGATTCTCACACATTATTTATACTAAACGGGACTTAATCGCGTATAATTAACTTATTTTATTTACCTCACTGAGGTCTCCCGATGTTTCGTTTTCGTTTGAGTTGTCCCGTGACCATGGATGTTGCAACATATCCGAAACGTCGGGAGACCTCAGTGAGGTATCCCGTTTAGTATAAATAATTAAAAAGTTCATAAAAATTGGTAAGTAGGAAAATTATAAACATGTCTTAATTGGTACAGAATATTCTAGAAATGAACCTAAACATGAACACAGATACCACACCCAGCCAGGAAGCAAGCTTGACCCGGACAAGCCTGATGTACCAAGGGGCACTGTGGGAAGTGACACGCTCAGGGACGGGAAGGGAAGACCGACCAGCCGCAACCGGTCGGACACAATCGACCGGCTTTGCAGCCTAAAGAGGAAACACTAAGGGCCCCCCCACATTACGGCGTCTTGCGAACGTTTTTCATACAAAATTGTGCGTTGCGTCGACGCGGCCTCGACGCAACGCACAATTTTGTATGAAAAACGTTCGCAAGACGCCGTAATGTGGGGGGGCCCTAAGGGCGAAATAATTGAGAAACAGGTATTTGTAAAATGTATTGCTCTCGCGCCAACCTCAAGCCTCCCCCCGCAGAGCGCGATAGAGACAACTGCAGCTTGGACCGAAAATACCTATTAAAAGTACATAAAATCAACGTTTCGTAGTCCCCTGATTTCTTCTCCAAAACTTGACCTATTTAACTATTTTTTTTTATTAAAAATTAAAGGCTTTGGCCGTGTTTCTATGTTTTCCTTTTGTTAAATAATCTAGTCAACATTGTTTTCTGGATGTTTGAACACAACGGAAAATCTGGGATTATTCGTAGGTTTTTGAAGGTTAATATCTCTTTTAAGAATAAATTTATGAAAAAAAGGAAAACATAGAAACGTGTCAATAGTAGCCATAGATTTATGGAAAAAAAATATATTGCTCTACTGCCATTATCCAGGGAGAAAACAGGGGACTACGTGTGAACCTCTTAAGCCAATATTGGAAATGAAATGTGGAGAGGCTGGAGATATTGTTAAAGGATGAGCGTTGGTGTACGTCGCTGTAATTTGTGTTGGCATGAAGACTATAATACACTATATTATCCAGCTTTTATTTGTAAACAGAACACTACGCGTACGACATAAATGAGTCACGATCACCTGAACAAATAGCAACCGCATTGTGTACTCAAATCGGGGGCAACCCACGTGCTCTCTCGATATCCATATCGATATCAATCTGATAGCGATAATCCCTAATAAAAACAATACGGTATCGTTGGTGCCGTATACGTGGGAAGACAATCTTATCGGTATATTTTGAACTTTATTACCAAGTGGGACGGTTCACGGGTATTAAGTGGAAATATGGAGCAGATTCTGATAAAAAAATATCGATCTGTACTCGTCATTTTGAAGTGTCGGAGTTTGTATGGAATTCAACGTATGCATGATATGTCTCACGTAAGCAGCTACCAACTGAAGCATTATTTTTTATGATATTAAACCATGATGGTTGGGTCATTGTCACATTTAAGTTCGCGTCTCTTCTGTGGACATGGTCATTCACGCTTTTATCCCTAAAAGGGGTAGGCAGAGCACATGAGACTTGTGATCCAGTACTACTTTTAGCATAAATCCATATCGATACTAATATTATAAATGCGAAAGTGTGTCCGTCTGTCTGTCTGTCTGTCTGTTACCTCTTCACGCTTAATCCGCTGAACCGATTGCGATGAAATTTGGTATCGAGATAGTTTGAGTCCCTGGGAAGGACATAGGATAGTTTTTATCCCCGAAATCATCCCCTAAGGGGGTGAAATGGGGGGGTGAAAGTTTGTATGGAGCTGCGCGATATAAACGAGTTCCACGCGGACGGAGTCGCGGGCAGAAGCTAGTGTGGGTATAAAAGATCGCGGAGATGAGAGTTAAGGGCTATAAGCCTAATTTTTTTGTTGAACTCTTAATACCGCATAACAGGCGTCGCCTCTTCTATAATTATTTGCCATGAAAACATATATGAAAACATAAGGCCTTAACTATTGACCAAAGAAAAAACGATTTTTTTTCTGACAATGACACGTTATGTACCTAATACTGTGAATATTTTATTACATATTTGGTTTAATATATGAAGTTGGAACGTAATTTAAAGTCAAATAAAGATATTTTAATGTTGATTAAGTTTTATATAATAGATCAAAACCGTAAATTTTCGCGTATTACCTTGTCTTGCGATCAGTTATTTTTAAATTGAATTTGAATAACTTATATAAATACGTATTCTTTACGAATAACGTTGTTGACGAGGTCAACTAATTGATTTTCTCAATATTATCAACTTATCTTCCTAAATTATTGAACATAGAACACGTTTTTGGTTACGATGCAAAATTAATTTACAAAGCAATAAAATTATGCTAATACTCCTAATAACTATCGATTATCTATAGGATTCTAATCAGTTTTATCTTTATTGTGTTCGCCGCACATATCAAGGTGCGGCTAGCATTATTGTCCCATCATTTGTCCTATTTAAATAATATACAATGCATTATTTATGAATATTATTTATACCGGATTAATACCGGAGTTAAAAGGTTAGGGGAGTGGTAAAAATCGACCCCGTATAATGCAATTATAAATAGAAAACTCCCGTGACTTTCAGACATAGTCGAAATCATATTTTGCGAAAACCCGTTTCATTATCACTACATAGTATAAAACAAAGTCGCTTCCCGCTGCCCCTATGTATGCTTAGAACTTTAAAACTACGCAACGGATTTTGAAGCGGTTTTTTTAAATAGATAGTGTGATTCAAGAGGAAGGTTTATATGTATAATATAGATTAATTAAAAAAATACAGTTAAACAGGAATACACAGAACAGAACAATATCACGAGAATCTATTTTGGAACACCAAGATCTCAATTTGAGATTCATAATAGCATCAGACGACCAAAGATTACGACATATTGTGTTATAGCGACTGCTTTATAAAAGCATAAAAACGTTGATTTATGTCCATGTATGTGTTGTTGTCATGAATAAATGTTATTCAATTATATTCTATCAAAAAAGCAGTTAAAAACAGAATATCATGTCATTCAATCCCTCGCCTTCATGTGAAACTTAAGGACACTACATTTTGCTATTCAAAGTATTACACCGGCGTAGATTGAATTAAGTATTGAAATCAAATTGCATTATTATGCTCCAAAGATCTTAACTATCAACCGCAGAACAGACAAATTGGAACCAAAATCTGTGTCCGACCCAGATCCACCCAGATAGAACACAGTACAGTACCCGCAATTTTTACAGAAAAAGGTACATAATAATACCTGAATCAACTCTATTTCTATGTAGAGCTGTTAGGTGCGCGTTTTGCCGTTTCTAATATTAAACAGACGTCACACAGACAAGAAGACGCGTCGTTTCAAATTATTGAATGCAGTCTGCTTTAGCACATGCATATTCTATGAGCCAACATCACTCCAAGGCGGTAGTACATGTTGCAATAGTTATTGTACTGGAATCTGCATAAAGCCCGTTTACCGCAACTCCCATGGAGTCAGCATTGTCCAATTAGTGTGATTACGCGCAACCGATACATTATCGTGACGTAAGGCGCTCTATCACGACGGCCATTACGCCGTGTTGACTGAGACGGACACGAACTGTGACCTGCGCCCGCGCACGATACAAGAACGCTTTATTTTCGGAGTCCCTTATTTTACCGACAAACGTTTCACCGAATGCATTGTTTCACCGATTTTTGATTTCATCGATTTTTTTCTCAGAAACCTTTTTAGGTATAAATAAAAGGTGTAGAACCCTAAAGTTTCTTTTATAATAAGCCTAAAAAGTACACTGCTTATGAAAAATATTGTTTTCGTAATGAGATTTCGGCGATCCGATACTGCAGTGTTCGCTGAGAGATGGGACTCGCCCATGTTGAGGAGTTGGATTGTTCTTCACTCCAGTCATGTGGATTTTAACTGGTGATGTTCCACGATCCTTGTATACCTATGTTACTAACATTAAATGTGTAAGAGTTTGTAAATACTAACATTTTAAGGGCACTGCCTGAAATAAATGGTTTATTATTATCTCTTTATTCAATTTTCTTCTTAGGCTAGGTTTTTACAATAATTATATAAAAAGTAAAATATAAAACTATACATACAAAACATAAAATCATTATAAAAACCTAACCTAGGGTACCGCCGGCAGCGAGGCGGGGCCTAAGCTGCCGGTGGACAAGGCGTCAGAGACAGGAATCTCCTGACTATCCGCGCAGTATCCTGGAGTGCTGCCTTCTGTATCTGACCCTTGATCCAACCATCTAGCGAGAGTCTCTTGAGGTGATGGTCGAGACTTTGCTATTAAACCGCTGATGAATTATTATTATTATTGTTGCCGAAAGCTCATACAGGACATATTACCAACTAGACTATGTTGGTCGTCAATATTATAACAGTATCAAATTTTTGCACATCGCAACAAGTTAGAATCGCAACATAGCTCGAGGCAACCATATTGTTCATATTGTCGACATATTTAATAGCAACATTTACAGTAATTTGCAAAGTATACTATTAATATTATAAGTATTAGTTGAGTTGAATACTTACTTTGTTTTACATCACATTATTGCTCAAAACACTTACATTATTTCTAGGCAATAAAGATGAAACTCTCTCGGGATTCTTTTTCTATCAAGTCTGGTCATGAAAATAGACCACCAATTATTGCCGAATGCTGTTTAACTTTATAAGTTATTTTTGACGTTGTTACAATATATTTATTATAAACTAGCAGCCCGGCCCGGTTTCGCACGGATTACCCGTTTTCCCGTAGGAATTAAGCATTTTCCCGAGGTAAAAAATAGCCTATGTTCATCAGGGATAATGTCGGCTTCTAAAGGTAAAATAATTTTCCAAATCGGTCCCGTAGTTTCTGTAGTTGTTAGTTGTTATGTCTATTTGATAAGTTTTAAGGTATGCAATAAAGAGTATTTGTATTGTATTGCATTGTAGTTTCGGAGCCTATTCAATACAAACACACAAACAAACAATCAAATCTTTCCTTTTTATAATATATGTGTAGATAGTGTAGATGTATTTATTGGTTAGTAGTGCGACACAATAATAGTAGTTTATGCAACTGATACATAATCAGAGTCCTTAAAATACGAGTGTGGTTTTATGAAACGAGCGCCAGCGAGTTTCACAATAGGATCACACGAGCGTTTTAAGGCTAAATTATGTACAGTTGCATACACTACTTTATCTACACACACATCATAAGTACTCTAAGATGGGTTCAGAAGCCGTAGGAAAATGACCCGCATTGCTACTATAGTGCTACCTGTAAAATATCTTTGTTGCAATCGTGGTTGCATTTACGATATCCGGCGGAGTGTGCATATCGTTTTCGGAGTCACTACTCGTACTACTCATATTTTCAACTAAAATGTGAATTACAAACAACTTTTCACAATTCTACTTTCGTAACAGCAAAAACCAACAAAGAAATGACACAACAGTAATGGCGGCAATTCGATCCTACGTCAAGACGAATGTTTTTTTAAATCATAGACAAACGAATGGAGTCCTTATTCTCATGTCACTCTTGATCAAATGTCGTGCGGTTTATATTAAAAAAACATACTGAATTGACGTTTCGCATCGATAACTGTTTTAATATCTATGGATACTAGAATAGAGACCCATTTGAGTTTTGATAGCTGTTCCAAATTTAAACTCATAACCTTACAAAAATCTGTACTGTAATAACATTACAGTACAGATTTTACCTACTACCACAGACAAGAAAGTTCTTATAGTAAAATTTGTTGTAATAATGCTGGTCATTTCCTACGGTTTCTGAACGCATTTTAGAGCACTAATGATATGTGCGTAGATAAAGTGTTTTATAGTTTGGTTTTTTCATAGCTCCAAGGGACAATAGACCTGAGTATTTGATATAAAAGTCAGCTTGATACCTCTACGTGTTCCTGAGAAAAATGGTCATGACAGACAGACAGACAGACAGACGGACAACAAAGTGATCCTATATGGGTTCCGTTTTTTCCTTTTGAGGTACGGCCTAGGCCTCCAATTTTGTATGAAATGCCATTACGGGTCTCTCGCCTCACTGCGCCCGGAACGTGACACTTCCAAGCCCATTATGAAGAACACAACGTCAATATTTCATTGCATGTTTGAGAAAAATATATTGCTGCGGTTCGTCAAGTTGTCGTCATAATGAACTTACTCACGAAATGCACATAAAGATAGAAGGAGGAACCATTAAATATCGGTAAATATGTAGTAATTATAAATAAATATTTGAGAACAATATTAAAGCTTGTACAGTCAGCATCGTTTAGTTAGTAGCAGCCAAAGTAACCAAATATATCGTAACATATCCTTGTAATAAAAACGTGTGTGTACCGAAATATTTAGCTACCTTGGCTGCTATTAACTTTATACCGACTGTACTATATAGGAACTAGACGACGATATACATACTTATATTGATAAAATAATACTTAAATACATAAAACACACACGGTTTGTTCGCGACATAGGCCGTCGACGGGGAGGACCCCCGCTCTGAGTCGTTTCTGGTGCAAAAGCTTTCCATGGCTATCCAGCGTGGAAATGCCGCCAGTATTATGGGGACTTTTGCACCAGGAACGGCTGGGGGCGATTAGAGTTAGAATAAGGTAATTTGTGGTTATTTTAATGTTTAAGCGAAAATTGTTGTTTTTAAGTAGTTATAAATCATAAAAACACACATGACTCAGGAACAAATATTCGTACTCATCTGACAAATAAATGCCCTTACTATACCGGGATTCGAACAAGGGGCCTCCGGCTTCGAAGGCAGGGTACCAACTAGGCTACAGAGCCACAGAGGTCGTCAAGTAATAGAACCATTACCTTTACTGAACATATTATGCCATCGATCGTAAGTGTTATGTTGTTTATCTACGCACATATCATTAGTGCTCTAAAATGCGTTCAGAAACCGTAGGAAATGACCAGCATTATGACAACCAATTTTACTATAAGAACTTTCTTGTCTGTGGTAGTAGGTAAAATCTGTACTGTAATGTTATTACAGTACAGATTTTTGTAAGGTTATGAGTTTAAATTTGGAACAGCTATCAAAACTCAAATGGGTCTCTATTCTAGTATCTAGATATTAAAACAGTTATCGATGCGAAACGTTAATTCAGTATGTTTTTTAATATAAACCGCACGACATTTGATCAAGAGTGACATGAGAATAGGGACTTCATTCGTTTGTGTATGATTAAAAAAAACATTCGTCTTGACGTAGGATCGAATTGCCGCCATTACTGTTGTCATTTCTTTGTTGGTTTTTGCTGTTACGAAAGTAGAATTGTGAAAAGTTGTTTGTAATTCACATTTTAGTTGAAAATATGAGTAGTAGTGACTCCGAAAACGATATGCACTCCGCCGGATATCGTAAATGCAGCCACGATTGCAACAAATATATTTTACAGGTAGCACTATAGTACCAATGCAGGTCATTTTCCTACGGCTTCTGAACCCATCTTAGAGTACTTATGATATGTGTGTAGATAAAGTAGTGTATGCAACTGTACATAATTTGGCCTTAAAACACTCGTGTGATCCTATTATGAAACTCGCTAGCGCTCGTTTCATAAAACCACACTCGTATTTTAAGGCCTCTGATTATTTATCAGTTGCATAAACTACTATTATTTTATTTGGTAGTTCGGAAATTCAGCTAGCAGAACTACTAAATGGTGACCTACGTATTTTACTAGTAACATTCAACGTAATCTAACTACTCATTCAAAAAACAATGTGTAGGTAATTAATGGATCCTGGGAAGGGACATAGACTGCATTTTATCCCTTGGCTCTGCCTGGGTTATTTACAATATACAACGTGTTAATAAAATAACACAAAACCTGAAAACAGTTTGTTCAGAATCGAGCATAGAATGCGAAAAAAATTAAAAATTATTTTTTTGACAAGATTTATTTTTTACATTTGTATGGAGTGTTGGCCGACTGGGGCGACCTGCTCCATACAAATGTAAAAAATAAATCGCGTCAGTATATTTATTTTTTATTTTTTTCGCATTCTACTCTCGATTCTGAACAAACAGTTTTCAGGTTTTGCGTTATTTTATTAACACGTTGTATATATTTTTTAATTTAATTTTATTTATTCCAAAAAACAACTTGGCGATAAGTACAGAGTGTACCAAAAATGGGGTGTGAACTGATCAAGGGCATAACAGGTATCGTGTTCTGATAGGATAAACTAAAATAATATTTTTTTGGACGCGATTTTTTTTAGCGGAGCAGGTCGCTCCAGTCGGCCAACGCTCATAGAAATAAAAAAAAACCGCGTAAAAAATAAAACCCTATTTTTTGGTACACTCTGTATACATTTCCTGTGTCGCCATACGGCAGTTTGTCGGCGAATGTGCGCTCTTTTGTAACATTTAAACATGGTAGTGTAGTGTAACCTACCTACTTAATAACATTCATCTTCTATAATATTGACAGTAACATTGATATCTCACTTCTATGCAGCCACACCTGCATTCAAGCGGTTGACATTTAAATGCACTGATCTAGCTTATCGGAAATATTTATCACTTTGAAATGTATTGCAAAATCTGAGGATAGCTTTTGATAAATGACACATTGGCTTTTATTTATGCTAAAATATAATGTACCCTGTCTAGAAAGCTCCCGGGTTTGAATCCCGGTAGTAGCATTTATCAGTGTTGTGCTGGGCATTAATAGAGTCCCTGAGTCTTGAATGTTCCCTAGAATTAACTATGCATATCGCCTAGTAAATTATAGTACAGGTTCATATTAAGTAGTACAGACTCAAATTTTATTATTACTTCAAACATACGGCAGGCAAAATAATATGCCTAACCACGAAAATCCATTCAGATATCTCAGAGAATTACGAAGCTTCAAGCGTTTCAATGTGGCTTGTTAGAGAGAGAAAACGCTCGCAGATCGTGACGTCACGATCCTCGAGCGTCATAGTAAATGACAATCGTTTCATATGGGTGCGTTTGGCGGAAAAGGAACAGAACATAACCCGTCTTAAAACTTTAACTTTGTGATTATTTAGCCTCTTGCGTTGCTTTTATCTCCGTTTGACTACATTCTTACCTAATCCTTTTTCAAGAAAATACATCATTATTGATTATTTTATTTGGTGTCTACAGCCCTATTAGTTTAGTTCTAGCTCTTGAGGCTCCATAATGTTGCAGTTGACTCTGAACACAACGAATCCTCCACTGTATAAAGCGTCGGCCACAGACTTGTCATTCCTCAGTCCCAAGCGTTTATAGGCTATAGTGTCTTACCATCGGGCCGTATGTTTGCTTGCCACCGTAGGTAGTAGTATAAGGAGGGCAATATGTCACCAAAAATTTAATGAGTAGGTATTAATTTGTGTTCAGTGTACAAGTGGCGCTTCAGTGAGTAATATCAGTAATATGTTTTTCTCAGAAATATGGAGAAATATGGTATTTTCCTTTATTATTTTGTCCTCGATACTCATATAAACAAAGCGATAACGATATAACAGTCAATGAACCGTTAGGTAAGTTATCGAGGTATTTCAAATTATTTTGTTTAACTAGTAATTATTCCCGTGTGGTGTCGGGTTAGTATTTCACCACCCCCTTTCTTCCCGTGGGTGTCGTAAAAGTCGACTAGGGGTTGAAGTGTGTTGTGGGCGATGGGCTAGCAACCTATTACTGCTATATATATATACGATGTGTATAAATGTTATTCAAGATCTTGACAAAAAATTGACATGTAAATCTACGTTTTATCAAGGAATAAATGGAATGAAATGAAAAATATCACACTTTATCGATCTTTTATACACATTTATGCCAAAAGTAGCACTGGAATATAAGTTCCATGTGGCGCCTTCCCCTTTTGGTGTATAAAGGCGTGAAGCTGTCATGTACGTATGTTTGTATGTAGAGTACTTAAAAATTGTAAGCAGGTAATATTTGCAATGTTTTTTATGGTACATATTCTTTAACCAAGAAGTTAATTACGAAGATTGGAAATAATCTCTAATGAAGCGAATTATCTTGAGCCAATAATATACTTTTGTTTCGAGAGAATCATCTTAAGTCAAGATGATTTCTGTTTCATTCAATATAATGATAATGCATCCCAATCATATTTTCTTGATTCAATTAATTATTTTCATCTGTGTATAGCAAATGTCAAAAGAAAAACCTCCCACTAAGTTGTCGGACCTTAGCTGCGTCATATACCACCCTATTTCCCTTGACCCACCTCTAAATTCACGCATACCCCAGGGAGCCATAGCTATTCCACCTCGGCCCTGATCAAAGCCAATGAGATTTACGGCCGGGAACGTAAACCATATGCCCGGAAACCGATTAAAGGAAAAACCGTTTTGTAATCTTAATTATCATTAAGAACTGGGCTTGTTTTATGGTGGAGTTTATTCGTTCTGGGGAGTTTTGGGTGTTGTTGTAACAGTGTGAGAACTTTAGCTTGGCTCTACATCCAAGTCGTATTTGTATCAAATGCGTTGGACTGAATTCTCAGATTTGAGCATCAGAGTCTAAGTAATAATATTTTCAGAGTAAGATGTTGGCTTTGTCTGATCTCAATAAGGTCTAGTTTTCCTTATGTGTTGGAACGTCAGATGACAGACGCTTTCGTAAAACTAGCGCCTATTCCAAATCTTGGGATTAGGTGTCAAAGGACCCCGGGCTTCTTTAGGGCACAACCGGGAATAACGCTAGGAGGATGATGTTGTTGCGTTGTTCAGTTAGGAACGTGGCTCTTCATTAATTTTAATAACTTTTTGACGGTAGAATCGTTACAAAGTTGAGTCTTGGCAACCAACTTTACATTCATTATTATTGGTGGATTGTTACGATTTGATAAGGTTTTCCGAAGTGAAATCTACACTTAGAGATTGCAAAATGGACGTGAGACACGATGTAGGGTGATACAAAGTTAAAAAATAAAAAATCATACAGATTGAGAAAACAAAAGTCGTCTCTTTTGGGCTGGCGCAAGATGGCGCGCGAGCTCTCTCGAGCTCTCTCGCACTCCGTCTTTCTCTTGTAGGAAACTTAGACAGAGACGGATAGTGCTATCTCGAGTGTGCTCGCGCGCCGTCTTGTGCTAACCGTGCTGTGGTCTACGTTAAGAGCTTCATTAATTTTGCTTTTAAGTTTAACCAAATGAGTAGTGTTTTATCAAATTGATTTTAGATAAGAGGAGACGCCGTTTATGCGGATTATGTCCAACCAAAATCAGGCTTAATAGCCCTTAACTTCAGCGATGTCCACACATAACCCATTTAAGGTTAATCTAGCACGTCACTCGCATGGCTTATTCGAGAGCGCTCTAAGTTTAACCTGCGTCAGCCAATTTTATTAGGGAAGCAATCTCCATTTTTTACCCTTCACCGGCCGAACGGCCCGTCCCGAATTAACCGGCCCAATGGAAATGTGGCAGAAAATATTTGGACCTACAGCATATTTTACATAACAGGGAAATAAATCTTTGTAGATGATGACACGTATCCGGAACCGTTTAGCACATATGTAGAGGGTGTCGGGGTTGCTGACGCGTCGAATACGGCGTTAGGTGCGGTCGATAGCCAACGAGCTTGAGCCTTCCTTTCCTGTCATGTTTGGTTCGGTTGTGACCCTTCTCATGTTTTGTTTAAGGTGCGGGGGTTCTTCTTTGACTGGTTAGGAGCTCACACGTCACTCAGTATAATCCGGTCAATAATATAAATTC
The DNA here is from genome assembly GCA_947578815.1 of Epinotia ramella. Taxonomy (NCBI): domain Eukaryota; kingdom Metazoa; phylum Arthropoda; class Insecta; order Lepidoptera; family Tortricidae; genus Epinotia; species Epinotia ramella. The sequence goes on along the minus strand of OX388211.1, from coordinate 7,374,841 downwards.
TTCGAGGCGCGCTTCTTTATTGGATTTGTCGGCGCCACCGAGCCATTGAACTCACCTCGCACGTAAAGTATTCGCGTAAGAAACTATCGAAAATGTGATTTGTCGACTAGTGAGGGAATCTGTAGCAAATGCGACGCGAATATTTATTGCGTCTGAGACGTTTTAAAGGGAAGAGAGATGTTACTTTTAACAACAAATAGTCTGACTGCACACGCAGCGATCTTGGAATTCGGATTTGCATTGTGCAGTACGTTTGCCATTTTATTATTGGATACACGTACCTTTTTGCAATTTCAGTTCGATTTTACTTTCTCTAACGTTTTGTATGTTTTGCAGCACACATCTCGAATGCCCCGGATTAATGAGAAGAGCAGTTTGTCTCGGTTCATACGTTCAATGCAGTGCTGAAATGGAATCGTTAAATGACCAATATAGTTTACGGGCGACTATAATGGCTTCCTGAAATAAACGGCCATTTACTGATGAGTAACAACTGTTTGGCTAAGGCTTCCGTTCCAGAAAACGATGTTTAACTGAAATCCCGAAAAAAAGGAATCGATAGTACTTACTAAGCTTACTGATGAATAATGTATACCTACTTTAAAAAATTATACCTACAAAACAAAATAGTGAACTGTGTCAGAACTGTTTAGAGTGTCTGAGTAGATGTAATGTGTATATTTTGAGACCGATCTGTACAGCCCTCTGTGTCCCATCGAGTTATAGAGGTATCTAATGTTTTTAACTTGCAGATTGTAATGTAACCTGCACGTGCGACAAGATAATATGTCAAGACGCCAACTATGAAAACTCACCAGTTTCATAAAAATCTACACAAGTTATGCACGACCAGCCGCCACTAAACATTCAAGAACACGATAAAGCATTTCTAAGTGCCGCTCCAACTAATGCAAAGCACCTATCTCAAGAGTCAAGTCTAGACAAATGTTGTACATTTTGTACCTATCCGCAACTTGCCGACAGCCCCGATGCCTTTGAGAACTTTCTAGACCTGCAGCGGACAAATTCCGAAACTTAGTAAGCCGCCAAAATGTTGTAAACAAGCTACAAGCCCTTCTTTGTGGTGTATATCCTGATATCGAGAAAGTTGTGTTCAAGTCATTATTCAGCTGGGAAATTTTCGATGACGTGAAACCTGCCGAGATAACAAGAGTGCAAAAGTGACAGAATCCTTTTAAAAATTAAAGGTTCACCTTTGCCGTCAGAGCTATTAAGTTTTTAATGGTTGTCATTATAATAAAACGGTGCCGATATTTAGTAAGATTTAAATAAGGTTCAGTGCGTGCTCATCCGCCGTCCGCTTGCCTTATAAGGGGGATCAACATTTTTCGCTGCGGGAGAAAGTTTTTGTATGCAAGCCAGAGTCTCGGACATCCCCCGCCTTTTAAATATTTGCATTTCTTTCGCATAGACTGCTAAGATAAGACTTTTTCTTTCAGATTCCTTTCTCAGGTATCGCCTTTGACTGGTGCATACTAATTAAATTGAACTCTTTCCTTGTTTTTCCTTCGGAAACTCTGCGAGAAAACAAAGGAATGTTTAGACTTGCAAGACCATTTTGTTTATGTCTCATCTGTTTCTAGAAAACCTTTGGTTTCTCTATGCACAACAACGAAGCTTTATGATTTGGCTCGATGCATTTTCAACATCAATAGGGATTGCGTTGTGCGTGGGAGTTGATCTAGTGGTGACGGATGGATACGATTGGTTTGAAACGGAGCTATTATATATAGCACATGGTTTTAATAGCAGTATTACTTTACAACTGTTATATTACCTTCCAATGACACACGTGTTCGTACAGGGGAATTTGTCCAATATACGAGTATATACGTGCAAGACTATTTGAGATGACCAACCTACTTAGCTACGAGTACAACCTACATCTAGATCAATTGTGTTATTTTTACAAATTGCAGCACCATCTATAAATATGGCCACAGCTTTTTTCATCTTTATTGCAACTTGTTGTGTTGTATGCTTAAACCATCTTGCATGTCAAAGACCAGCTTCCCAGTTTCCAATAAAGTTTCCAATAAACTTGCCAACAAACTAAAAAAATAAAATGTATTTTAAGTAATTTTTTTTGAGGTCAATAAATAGAATATAATTATCGCGACGAATAGTAAAATGTTACTAACACCTTGTTTCAAAATGTAATGTATTGATAGAAGTTACGAACTTCTTTGCCTGATGACATTTTTGATATTCAAGACTCCATTACCTGTAAATATGAGCTTTTTCGTAACAGGTAACACGGCATCTATCCCCCGCGATTCAATTATACCAAGATCCCGCTAATCAAAGGTAACCCTCACCCTTGTCCCCCGGGTTACCTGTCACTCCTGTCAGTCCACAATTAAAACTCACCATTGTAGTCCACACATTGTCTCCGTTGACGGTTAATTAAACCATCTTTACCCATCGTTAAGGACCCGTCCCCTGCTGAAGCAAGATGGCGGAATAAAAAACGCTGATCGAGGGATGTTTAATTTTGCAAAGTATTTTGTTAGGCGTACCTAACACACGACGCGGGATGTAGCTAAATCTATCGGTAACTTCAAATCTCTTCTTAAAGAACATTATTTGTCTCTCCCCTAACCCTGATTGTCTTACTATTATTATTATTGGCTGACTGTTTATGTATTTATATTTATATATTTTTATTTGTGTTATTTGTATATATGTATGATTGTGTATGTATGTTTATATATAGAGCTATTTATGTACGTGTATTAATATAATTATTTTGATTTTTGGCTTATTATAATCTCTGCACCACCTACTACATAATCTAGTTTTATCTCTTTCTCCGATACCCAAAGGTTGTCTGGAAGAGATCGCTCTTCAGCGATAAGACCGCCTGTTGTCTACCTCTACCTACATGTTATTGTATTGTTTCTCTTTTTAACTGCTTTGTTTGTGTGAGGTGTGCAATAAAGAGTATTTGTATTGTATTGTATATGTGCTTGGATTATTTCAGTATTGTGGGATATGAAGTTTATCATGTCAGTCATGTCATACGATATCGCTCGCTTTAAAATCAATGTGACATAAAATATACAAATAGAGATTTAGTACTGGAGACATTTAAGTATAATTATAACTTAACTATTCGAAACAATTCGAGCCAACCCAACACGATGGATTTTTCAAGAGTAGGTAATTAAAACTTTCAATACTCTACCTTCTGCCGCCATTCATCAGATGAATTTGATCGTACCACCTGTATATTTTTAAGAAGTGTCTGCTAACGTCTGCTAAAAGAATCTTCTGAAAGTGTGTTTCTAAGAGAAATATTTTAAAAATATCTGCCACTAGCGGGATTTGAACCAGCGGAAGGTCGCATTCCGTGCGTTGATCATACCATTGCATGCATTTTAAAGTATCACCGAGCGGAATTAAAATTTTGCTGAATTTTCAACCCTACCTGTACCTACAACTACAAGTGGTTGAAAACTGGTTAGACAATTTTGCCACGGAGAACTTACATACGATGACATAATCCTGGTAATATTATAAATGCGAAACTAGATAGTTTAGATTTTTGTATGTTTATTACTCAATCATGCAACATGGCTCAACTGATTTGCATGTCATTTTTTACGAAGATAGTTTATAGCCTGGATTAAAATAAAGGACAGTTTTTATCCCGGGTCCACGCAGACGAAGTCACAGGCGGAAGCTAGTTTAATATAAAAGCTTGTAAAAATATATTATACTCGTACCGTGTCTCCGTAATTTCGTGTACCGTAATGCCCTTACTTCCAAAATATAAAGAGTCTCGTTGCGGACAAAATTCGGGTGATTGGCCTATCAGGGCCTTTCAAACTCGAGTATCAGGCTGCCGCGCCGTGATTACCTTTATGGTTATAGGATCCTTCTAAATCTTTTGTTAAAGGTAATATATTTAGTCTCATTTGGACTTGACGTTTTTAGACGAGGGTTTTCAGGCACATGTCGAGATAAACTGGAATCCTCTAATTGACATAAGTGAGTCACCTTTAATATCGTTAAGTATACTTCAACAGGTCTGTGTCTATATGATGTGTGTGGCTTCTGATATTTGGTGGAGTGGCTGACACTGATGACTTTGTTTTGTATACTCAGCTTGAAACAGGAAATACAGAGCGCTAATGCAATTTTAAGTCGTTTTGTTTTAATATGTCGGCTCTTTACCTTTATAGTCCTCGAGCCAGGTTTTTTTTTGTCTAGTATTTTTTTCCCGGGCGATAACTCGTGGTTTCAGCTGGACCCTGCCAAACAAGAAAAATTTTTTTTTTGTCATTTCCTTCCAATTTATTATATTATCAAAAATAATAGCTAGCCTTGAAAAAAAAACCGTCCGTGGACTGTAACGTGGTGGGTAATCCGTCAGCTGGTCACGGTTCGAAGTGTGGTTACTATGAGGCGCCTGTTGGAAATCTAACGACGTCTAATCATCGTCTAATAGCATATTTGCTATTAGACAATGATTAGTCGTCTAAAATGTCCCTTACATCAAAAGTAGGAAGACAGTCAGACGGATAGCGGTTAAACTGTGTCGTTTAAGAGTCTTCAACTATTACAACTTTTAGTATTTTATTCCGGAATGCAAGTCGAAATAACTACATTTTCATCCCAAGATGGAATTGATATTAAAATTAATTACACAGCAACAAAAGTTTTGAAACCCATCTCAAATCTCAATACTCCGTTCGAAGCTCCACAATTTCATTACCACGAACCGTTTGATTATTCATACAGAGTAATCAATATGCACTAAACACTTCCTGCAACCCTGTGAAATCGGCATACGGACGCAATTGGCGTGGCAACATAAGTTCACACATCTATTTATCACTGCCATGATATATGGGGGCGACGAACCCTTTGAGACGGTTCCATCATTTAGGTACGTATTGAAATTTGCGGTTTTTGGCACCTTCTGTCGCCACTTCGGGTAATATATTACGTCGATGCATATTGGCGGGTTGCGGTGGCTGCGTATTGTGTACGCTGTGATTTGTAGGGCATTGTGGGACCTTGTCACTGGGACTCGTAGAATTCTTTAATTGTAAGTTTGTTTGTGATCATCATGGCGATGTGACAATGGAGCATGGTGGTTTGAGTGACAATCTGGATATATGGAAAGAGACTGATAGCTTAGTTCTGTCAAGTTTTTCCTTTCGTTACAAATTAGAACTTGAAATGTATGTATGTAAGCACTTTATTGTGCACAATAACAGGTTAAAGAATATACATGTCACACATTAGATCAAAGTACAAAGGCGAACTTATCCCTATAATGGATCTCTTCCAGCTAACCATTGAGCAATTGAGGAAGGTAGGTAGAACGAGATAGGCAAACTTATGCCGTGAAATATTGACTCAAACTTGGGAATATTTCTACGCATTTTAAGCAACTCACTTAATGATTCTTTAATAATGGAATGGCTCTTATTATAAACTTCGTAATTCCTAATTGATTCCGACAAACCATACATTAATTTATATATTGCCTAGGATGCAACGAGAATAAGTGATATTTGCTCTAATAACCGATTAAGTCAATTTGCCCAGTTAAACCGCCGTTAAACATAATTATTTGTTAGGTTAGGGCCTAGTTATACAGTCGGTAGGACGGCGACGGTTGCGTTTTACATTTTAACGTTTAAACTCATTAAAATATGAATAAATCTCTTAGTTTTGTATTGTGTGCGCTGAGTAAATGGAATGAGGTATAATGATGACGTCTTCTAGAATACTGCAAGTACTTAACACTGGAATAATGTATATTAAACTGATATTCAACACATTTATACAATTCGATTACTTACTTTGTGTAGGTATGTTACTCGTACCTTGGTACTTTATGGACCGATTCTCAAAAATAGTTTTTTGTTTAATGAACCTCAAGGCACTATTTGTTCCAAGTATACATCATCCCATTTGGTCTGAATGTCACCTCGGTTTGAATAAAATTGGTATACTTACATCTGTCACATCACAATTTTCCTTTTCTCTTCTTCGTCGTTTTCACTCTTGACATCTCTGTCAAAAGTGAACGACCACTCGGTCGTGGTCATCATTTCAGCGTGTTGACGCCGCCATTCCTCTCTGACACCTTTCCTTCACTATAGGTACACGTTAAAATACCGCGTCGCCGCGCCGCCGGCTGTGTGACCGATCCTAACTCCGATCCGATATAGAGTGATTATCTGCACTTTACGGATAAAGATAAGCGTGTAGTTAGAGAGCTAGTGAATTTATTAAGCTCTGGTTTACTTGCTTCGTCCGGTCACGTGCGAGAGTGGATTCTTGATGCAAGTAAAACTTGTGCAAGTTTCTTCAGTCTCATTTACCGGCTTAGATGCACCTATATTGATTAACATTTAAAATGTAAGTCAGTCATTAAAATCGTGACCCGTTGACTTATTTATATTTTCGTATGGCATTTCATTGGAAAATCTTACTTTAAATTCTAGATCTGCTGATAATCATCTAATGATCGTGCTTTCAAAATTCTCCGATTCGTTGAAAGGATGACTGTTTAATCCCATAACTCGTAGTATCCAGTAACAAATTTTAGAATTATTTGAGACAGAGAAAAGTTTGAGAGCTGATTTAATTTACTTAGAGAGAAGTTTTCGTTGTAAACTACAAAATAAGACTAACATGGGTACTAACATCAAATTTATAGGGGGCATGTCAAAGCACTGCTATATACTTGTATTATACTACCATATATGTCCGTGTAGTGCAGTCACATCTGACCGATCATGCATTGCTGCAAATCTACGATCGGACTGTTATTTAAATGTTTCACGAAGTTATGTAATTCCTGCCAAAGGAAACGTCGCTGCCTGCGTCAAATTCACATTGATTTTCTTCTCTGGCTTCGCTCCAATCTTTCTTTCCTACCTAATTTATTTGCGAATGAATTTCTACTGTTCCGTTACCAAGTTTTACGAAGCCTTCAGAAATGTTATTCATTTGATACACTTTTTCTGTGTATCTCGTTTGTCATGACTTGAAAGAACGGACATGGTTTTTGCCGTTCGTTGACGTATGTTCTTTCTTTAGTTAGTTCTTAGTAATGCTACACGTTACTATTGTAATCTGGCAGTGAAGAATAGAAAGAAACACGTTCTAAACAAACTTGAAGTGAATGGAGACCCAGCAGGAGTTTGCATCTTATTTAGGTTTGGGTATTTAATGTTACCGTCTGGTTTGTCATTCTTGCTTTTAGTTAGTACATCAGCATCGGCGACATAAGTATGTAGACTATCCGTCTTTTTCTAGAACACTTGGATTCCCCGCGAGACAGCTCGCTCGCATACTTCTGCTAGCCCGGCTGTTACCAATTTCTGTATGACTAGGTTTTGAACTACAAAATCCTATAGACAAGTTTGCTTTTCATTTAATACGGCCCGGGAAAGGTGATGCGTCGTAAAAATCAGCAATCTGTGCGATAGAATTGGGCGCGTAACGAAACACCGGCAAGTTGGAAGTGCGGTCAAATCATGGGTCTCTGGGGAACGCCGCTGCGGAACTTTCCTATCGCGGCCCCAGCACACCTCCATCGTAGCACAGCCTGCGACAACAGTATGATTGATATCTGAAATCGAGTGAAAAGCTAGGAACACTTTTTTTCTATTGAAGTTTATCAAATCAAATCAAAATATTTATTTGTAAATAGGCTTAAGCTAGCTCTTTTACACGTCATGTTTTAACTTAACTACTCAACTTAAGCTATTTTACATATAAATGCTTCTTTGTCATCTATAAATTCTTTTACAGTATAATAAGATTTCTCTATAAGATGGCGCTTAATGCTGAACTTAAATCTATTCATTGACAATTTCAGTATATCAGATATTGTAAAATCGTACACAGTTCCCCATAAACGACATATTCACTTTGCAGAGACGGTATCCGGGAATGGCTAATTTATTCTTATTTCTAGTGTTATAATTATGAACATCACTATTTAATTTATACATGTACATACACGAAAGGGATAAGAGTTTCAAGCACCATGAAGCGAGTTTTAGTGACCCACAAAACTAATATGACTGACTCGATAGTGAGCTATGGGAAAAAATATGTCACAATTTTTAAGAGAGTCATCAGGAATGCCAAAAGAATAGCTGTACAGGCACAAGTAGAAAAGGCAAAGGACTCCTCTAAAGAAATATGGAAGATCGTACACAGGCATCGCTGCAAAGCTGCTTCGCAATCCACTGATAATCTACAGTTGAAAGTGAACACAGAAAACGGAACACAATCTCTGCTCGACAACCCTAAAGAGGTGTGTGCCATCTTTCTAGATAAATTCACACAAAGTGGCAGCACTATAGATACCTCAAAAGAGGCATTATCTCGGCTAAGGGGTCACGTCACTAGGATTGAAGATGATATGGCTTTTGATCCGGTCAATGAGAATGAGATAAAGTACATGTTAAAAAAACTCAAAGCTAAAACATCTTGTGGATACGATGAGATCCCTATATCTGTCATTAAAGATAATATAGATATACTTGCTGGTCCATTGGCGTATTTCTTTAATGAATGTTTTAATACTGGCACTTTCCCTGATCAGTTCAAGGTGGCCAAAGTTCTGCCAATACTGAAAAAAGGATCTAAATCGGACCCAACAAACTATAGGCCTATTTCTCTTCTGCCAACTCTGTCCAAACTCTTAGAAAGACTCATGAAGGACAGACTTGTTAAGCACCTTAATCTACACAATATACTAAGCGATAGGCAGTACCGTTATCAGAAAAGCAGAAGTACAAACGATGCAATTACTACCTTGATTGAAGACATAGTACTGCAACTAAACAGCAAAAAAAAAGTGGCAGGTTTATTCCTTGACCTAAGTTCTGCGTTCGATACCGTTGACCATGGAATCCTGCTTGCAAAATTGGAACATTATGGTATTAGGGGTACAATGTTGAATCTTTTTAAGTCTTACCTTACGAATAGGAAACAGTTCGTCGAAGTAAAGTGGGTTCAAGACAACAAAGAAAGTGTACACCGATCTAGGACAGCCAAACTGGAAATAGGTGTTCCACAAGGATCCATACTAGGTCCAATCTTCTTTATAATTTTTATAAATGATTTAGTTGCGTTCATAAGGACCTCGGCGCCCAGCGCAAAACTTGTGATTTTTGCCGATGACACCAACGCCATTATATCAGCAGAGAACATGGTACTACTGAACGAGAGAGTCAGTCATGCTCTGGAAGCCCTTAATACTTGGTTTAGCATAAACAATCTGAAACTAAACTGTAGTAAGACCAATGCGATACTTTTGAGAACCACCTCGAGAAACAAAGATTATCTGCAAATTTCAGCTAATGGTGTAAACATCAACCAAGTGGACTCAGTCAAATTTATTGGCGTCTGGATAGACTCGAGTCTAAACTGGAAGGACGAACTGTCCTCGCTAGTAAAGTCTATTAGCTCGGCTTGCTATGCACTAAGAAGTCTAAGAGAGGAGGTCACCATAATTCAGCTAAAAATGGTGTATTACGCTTTGGTTGAATCTAAAATAAGGTACAGCATCAAGTTCTGGGGTAATAGCTACCGTTACAATATCCAGTCTGCATTTGTGTACCAGAAAAGAGCAATCAGAACCATGGCCAGAATTCCTCAGACTACTTCGTGCAAAACTTATTTTTTGAAGTATGAAATCCTTACTGTTCCTAGTTTATATGTTCTTATAGTCCTTAGTGACCTGATAAAAAACCTGAATCGTATCGAAACATTAGAGGAGAGACAAATACGCCTGACAACCAGAAGGATGGACTTACCTCAAACTATATTCACCAAACTCAATATTGTCAAGCACTCCTCGGGCTATCAGGCAATTACCCTCTTTAATAAGTTGCCTGTTGAGTTTAAGTCCATTACGAGTTTACATATGTTTAAAAGAAATCTCAAGGCTTTTTTGCTAAGGAAGTGTCTCTATTCGGTAGACGAACTTTATCTGAATGACGTTCAGTAATTGAGTTGGTTATAAAGTTTGCGTAGTTATTTAAATTAAGTACTATTATTAAATTGACGGGAACCTGGTATAAATGACACATTCTATTTTATTGTTATAATTATATTGTATACATCCAATTTAATTATGTATTAGGAATTATCTGCATTAAATTAACTTGACAGGAATCAAATTTTAATGGTAATTATTGTTGTATTCTTCTTTTTATTTCTTTATGTTGTCATAGTTTAGTATGGTAATTATATTTGACATCAGGTAATTTTAATTCAACTGTATGTAAGAATAATAATAGTAATTGTGTATAACATCATATTCATTATTTAAATTTGGCAACAATGAAATTGTATACTTATGTACGGAATCGAATATGTAATTGTAAAATTGTAACTGTGCCTCACCCTACTTAATCATTTCAAACACAATGTATATTGTTCAATGAATAAATGACTTATGACTTATGACTTATGTCAAGATTTTTACGAATATACATTATATTTTCATAGATATATTGTGAGGCAACGGTGAGAACATTGATTTCTTTAAACCTATCTTTCAGAGAAATGCGTGATCCTAAATTATAAATATTGCGTATAGCACGTTTTTGTAAAATAAAAATTGAATTAATGTCAGCAGCTTTGCCCCACAATAGAATACCGTAGGTCATGACACTATGAAAATAGGCAAAATATACCAATCTTGCCGTCTCAACGTCTGCAAGTTGGCGAATCCTTTTAATTGCGTAAGCTGCTGAACTCAGTCTCCCTGCCAGAGTAGAAATATGTGGACTCCATTGCAATTTTGAATCTAAGGTAATGCCAAGAAAAACAGTTTTATCCTCCAATTCAATAAGTTCGTACATCTTATTTACTGACTTATTCGTCTTGGCGGTCTATACAACACAGGTATTTGTAAGATGAAGAAAACGATCTGGAAGTACGGATTTAAACATTTAAGCGCGCCTTGAAAGTAACTAAATAAGACTATAAAATTTAAAAATGCCCTGCAACTGCACACCATTTTCGGTGCAACGCTCTTTGTGTTCATGCTTCGCACGAATTACAATTACACATATATGAATCCCCATCAAAGTCAGCCCAATCGTTTCGGAAATTATCATGAAGACACAGTCATAAGTGGTACCGGAATTTTGGCGTTAAAATTATTTGATCATATAGAAATGTTGTGGTTGTTGGTTGGTTCCTTTCCTGAACTCTCGTTTTATAAACAGTCGTGTCAAACACGGGCCGCCTTATGGTAAGCAAACACCGACGCATATGGAGCCTCTTGCGACTCCAGAAAAATCACAAGCGCACTGCCGACCATTTATTGATTTGAAGATGTTGACAGATAGAGACAAATGCAGGTCACTCACTCTTAATACAGCGCATCCTAGGGAGCTCTGGCGACCTTACTCGCCACCAAGAACACAACAACACCAAATAGTCACAAGCAAGTTGTGGTGTTATTATGAGTTATAAGGGTCGCTTCGTGTCATGTCGAATTTGTAGTTATTAGGCATGCTTGCTTAACTGTAGCTAATAAATACACTGTGTCGTTTTACTATTCGTATAGTTCGATAGCATCTGATGTAGTAGTGTAATACAACTCTGATATAACTTAGGGGTCGCGTTTTGTTTGGGTATCGTGTCGGTAGGGCTGCCAATTCTGATGCGTTTTGTTTTCGCATTTCACGCTCAATATTGACGTGATATATCTGTTTAAAAATAAATAGACTTCGTTTTGACAATTATAAAAATGTGTCATTGATGTGACAAATTATTAGGGTAACATGGCAAGGAGTGGGTCGCTCACTGAAGGCTTAGAAAATTAGTATTGCAAGGGTTTTTTTTTCCAGGGTATATGATAGGGTAAAAGAGCGTACTATATTTTGCTACTTCAACTGCGACACCTATGATATTGAACAACGTATTATAAGCAACACTGTCGCCATTATTATAAGACGCATGCAGAATAAAAATTTGCTTACATTATGTGCACACGAATATGGAAAATTAACACGATATTAAATTTGCTGACAAAGTCCTTCGCAAATTTATTACAGTTTAATCAGCATCTCAGCGGGAAGTGCGCTTCGGTGCCTTTTCATTTTCAAGCACCCTTCTAGTCTTGAGAATTTCCTTATAAAGTCTTTGATATAAGACCCTTCGGCTGTGTGGTTCACAAGCTAGTCTCCACTCGTCCCTATCGTAATTTGATACCCAGGTTCGTAACATTGTGTTATTGAAGATCTTTACGTTGATTATCAGCGACCGAAAAAAACGAGAGTGGTATTCAATAGTGCACGTTCGTTTACATTTTTTTGGGCCGCTCGCTCGGTCGCGTATTGCGATATCGACGGGTCAGAAATATAATGGGTCAATCAATTTGTCGATGAGTCTGTAGTCCTGTGGGTGTAACATCTTCTTCACAGTCGTCAACCTACACTCATGACGACCGGTTAGTCTAGTGGGTCACTACCCACGCGACGCTGCCTACGAAGCTGAAGGTCCTGGGTTCGAATCCCAGTAAGGGCAAATATTTGTGTGATGAGCATGAATATTTGTTTCTGAGTCATAGATCTATTAAATATATCGTCGTCTAGTACCCATAACACAAGCCTTATTGAGCTTACTATGGGACTAGGTCGATTTGTGTAAGATTGTCCCCTAACATTTATTTATTTTATTTTATTTATTTATTTATGTCAGAGTGGTCGTGGTCATGTTTATCGTGTACTCGGTGGGTCGCCATATCGGTGTTGTACCTCACCTCTTATTTGCAACTTTAGCTATGGCGCGCCACTTCAGGCGGTTTATGGCATTGCGAGAACACTGGACTAAGCTGGTTGGGAGGACTGAACTATGCGTGAGCACTGGACTATGACATGGTGGCTATTTTTTATCACTTACCAATAACGATAAATGATAAAATGGCAACTATCTTTGGCCTGCTAAGCTTGTACTTTACTTATCCTGTCTATTACCACTCTTCACTCATCACAACCTTATTGGAATTCTTCCATTTAGCAGTATTTCTACATCCAATTTGATCCGATTACTCGTGTTAGCAACGTGGGTAGACCTCCGACAAGATGGATCGATGACCTGGTGAGGGTCGCGGGCGTCTGCTGGATGCAGGTAGCTCAGGGCCGGTCACTTTGGCACTACTTTGGAGAGGTCTATGTCCACCAGTGGATTTCTTTCGGCGGATATGATGATGTCGACTCTTGGTCTTGCTTGCCGACTACTTTCTTAGAGTACTCTAATATACACAAACACGTTTACGTTACATACATCTATTTAAATTTGCACGAAGTGCGAACAATAAAACCGTAGCGTACTTTACATTTGAAATTTAATAAGCTGCTTAGAGTTCGAACATCTACCGCGGTTCCACACAATGTGGGCGTTTTATGGCGCACTATAAAATGTATCGCGATATGTATTTTAATGTCCTTCCAAGACACTATCTTTGTGTGGCGTAGTGCCAAGAAATTGGTTATGCAAAATTGTAACATACACAATATATGTCCTTCGCATGAAAAAGTATAAGAATGAGAAGGAATGGAGAATTTTGCGTCGCTTCATTTTTCTTAAATGAAAACTAGCATAATTATCTATGGATGAACAAATAGCTATTTCTTACAGCAGTGTTTGCCACAGAAATGTTTGCAATGACGTTTAACGCGATTTATGTGATAAACTGTCAAATTATACAAATAATATTCGTGTTTAAATCGAATTTCAGTAACAGCTGTGGTATGTGGTGTTGCTAAATGATAATAATTAAATAGCAAAGTTGATTTACTACGATTTATTTTATGTTTGAAAAGGTATTTCACATTTATAGTATGGTTCTAGACTATGCAGTGGTTTTATTTGTTTGTTTTAACTACCAATCAGTAAATCAATAAATTTATACCTATCTAATTTTTATTTCACACTAGCTTCCGCCCGCAACTTCGTCTGCGTAGACCCGGGATAAAAACTATCCTATATTTTAATCCAGGCTATAAACTATCTTCGTGCAAAATTTCATCCAAATCGGTTAAGCCGTTTAAGCGTGATTGAGTAACAAACATCCAAACATCTAAACATCCAAACATCTAAACTTTCGCATTTATAATATTAGTAGGATTGAAGTAAGTAAGTACCTATAGTAAGTTATCAGCTACTATAAAGATGAGCGATAATAAACTGAAATTTTAAGTGTTCTCCAACTAACGTGCGTACCTGTTTTTTTCATGGGGCCAAAGAAAACAGTTTCAATACATATTTTCTCTGTGACTAGTAAAGTTATTAATATTAATTTGTTGTTTCAGGTAAACCACGCAACCCATTTCAACCTTCAAGATTCTGCAGTCTATGTAAGGGAAGGAAAAGAAACGGACGTGGAAAAAATATTTGATGGCAATAATCGGTAACTCCACGTTTCCTTTTATAGAGAATACAATCAAGTTTATGTATTCAGATATTCCACAATTTGTGATAAGCTAGTGTAATATATGTATGTAACCTTCGATATTCATATGTTGGAATATATATGAATAGTTTATAATGCATTTAATAATAATGAAAGCAATATAAAATAAATACCTGTCTACGTATAAATAAGCACAAACCTTGTATCTTAGGTATTATAAATATGCATAATCATCATGTGCCACAAAAAAGATTTTCTCTAAAACCGTAACATTTTCAGGACAATTTATATAAATTTTTATAGAAACCTGCAAGTTAGGTTAGGTTTGTTATAAACATCCTGAAAAGTTAAATACCCTTATCACGAAACAAATTATTTTTAATTTTTATTTTTTGTTTTCGTGTTATTTTTAACGAGAGCAGAGCAGAGCAGAGAGCAGACAGCTAGTCGTTGGTAGAGCAGTCTAGCGTTAATAGAAAGGTCGCAGGTTCGAATCCTGTCGGGGGCTTCAGACGAAGATGGTTTATTTTTCCATTATATTCTTTCCCTGTATCATATCGATTATCCTGAAAAGTTGTCCGTTTCTGAGTAAAACTAATTATGACAAACGTTACATTATGGCAAATTCAATTATGGATTTCATTAGTAACCAATTAACTCCAAGGTCATTCATATCGCTATCCGTTTCTATCTTGTAGCTTGCAGCCCACCGTGCAGTCTGATGCGTTTTTACGATTTATTGTACCGGCTGACATTCTTTTTTTTCTCAAGTCTGGGCTGACTAGAGATGGCGCCACTGCCTTATTAGAACCGATATACCTATACATTCCAGACCAAGCCAGTATGGATAGAAGCGTTTAAGGTACTTAGTATCAATCTTCTTTGGTTCGAGGTGCAGAATAATTACAACTAAGTAACTATGGGATGAATAGATGATGTTTTTTTTGTTTAAGTAGTAACCTAATACCACTTAGAAGACGAGGGCGAGATAAAAAGCTTCTAGAGTCTGCCTAGTGAAAGATGAGCCTAGAAAAGGACTTCATTTAAAAAGCGGCGTGTTGCAACATCGTGTATAACGCGATAAAATTATAATGATACTTGAACAATTATACATTTTCTCCAATTCACACAATGCAACTGATCAAACAGAAGGAAGTAAAGTTATAAGACATAAAACTTCATTCTACTTTTGTTTAAGAAGATTAATCATTAGGTACTGCTCTCCAAAATTTCAATTCGGACGAGACCTAATTATCATAATAATGGTTAGCCGGTAGAGAATGGCATTGGGCGTTAAGCTCGCCATTTGTAAATTTCCGTGTATTGTGCAATAAAAATTAAATAAATAAATAATATATTAGTTGTAAGTCACTCTTTAATACTACTAAAAAGTAAAAACCGTCCAATTTATTGTGGAACAGTTACTTTCTTAGTTAGCATATCAAGTATCAATATTAGGACATCATACTAATTTAAGACGTTTGACACATTTGACAATGATATTACTGTTGCCCTATAAAAAAACGTCCGGGTCGCACTCCGGGAGTGCCGGCAGAAGTGAAAACTCAATGACATTGTAACAGTTTTTCGATCAGGTCACGTGTCCGTCTCTGTTGCGAGTTTAACCATTTTTCCCCATGACAAAAAGTGCACAGCGCCGCTAAAGAAGTTTTCACTTCAAAAGTTTTACATAAATCTAAGGCTCATCTTTCACTAGCCAGACTCTAACAGGTATCTTTTTTTTCCATTTGAATATTCATCATCATTGGCCTTATACATCTATCAAAAGATGATTTAAACCGCGTCCATATTAGAGATGCGGCACTTACGTACAGTCAGCATCAGCAGAAGCAAAATAACTCGCTCAAAACATACACAGATCCTTATACCTTGACATTAGAGTTCGTGTGTAGATCATTTTGAGCACTAGGACGGTCCTAGTGCTCAAAATGATCTACACACCTCCTAAGCTAAGCGGTCCTAGTAGGACCGCTTAGAAACTTCAGCTGCTGACTGTACACGGCTTGTAAGGCCGATACGGGAGCGACAGCTACGACCGCATAATTGGCAAGTAAATATCCTGCCCGGAGATGAAAGAGGAAGAGCAATGAATCCTACTAATATTATAAATGTGAAAGTTTGGATGTTTGGACGTTAAAGCCTGCTGTACACACTGGGCCAACGTTGGCGCGTGAGCAGAAGGCAGCTATGCGTTAGAGGGCTATAACTGGATCTCTTTCGTTTACATAGCTGCCTCCTTGCTCACGCGCCAACGTTGGCCCAATGTGTACAGCCGGCATTAGATGTTTGGATGTTTGTCACTCAATCACGCTTAAACGGCTCCACCGGTGTGAATGAAATTTTGCACGAAGATAGTTTATAGCCAGGATTCAAATATAGGATAGTTTTTAGCCCACGCAGACGAAGTCGCGGGTGGAAGCAATATGGTATAAGCAACTCTCGCCGAACGGAACCGCGCGGCCAGCCTTAGGATTGTAATGAGCCTGTCTGTCGAAGCTGACAGATCTGGGTTCAAATCCGGATGAGGGCAAATATGCGTGTGATTAGCAGTATGGTGCCGCAATATTAATTTGCTTATTGACTGTTAAGTTTAGATTTGTGTGAGATTTTCTCGTGAGCGCGTAATATACTATTAAACGAGCAATATTTTCGTATACCTATATATTTGCAATCACGTTCTTGGAAACGGCTCTAACGATTTCGATGGAATTTGGAATATAGGGGTTTACGGGGGCGAGAAATCCATCTAGCTAGGTGTCATGTCCGGGAGTATTAGCTTAATATTTTCTCTATTTTCACCCGCGCGGAGCTAGGTCGCCCGCGGGGACTTATTTTTTACGAGCTTTTATTTAAAATGCAATTTTTGTTTGTTCGGGTCAAATCATGATCGACTTCCCTAAGTCCAATTGAATTTACATTTTGTACACTTGTTTAAGTCGGATGACAATGCAATAATACTATAGTAGCATGAAGTATAGTACCATTTTGATCAACAGTGTTGCCGCGTAATTGAGTTTAAGTAGTGGGTCCGCCAGACTCTATGATGGTATTCATTGTTTATTAGTAATATGGTATATATAATATAAATACAATAAATAATGTAATTTTTCATCCAAACAACAATTAAAATTAGCTTTTCGATATAACCACTTCAAAAGCGCATCCACGAAATGCTCCGCACACTAACATTATTAAAATCTGTCAACAGTTCCCGCCCAAATGGTCCAAATACACAAGCGCTTTTAAAATGGGTTCCATAGGATCTGACTGATTTAGAAAATATTTAAGATATTGGCTTTCAATTCATTTCCTCGTATTCGAAATGAAAAGTAGTGTGTGTCGGTTATAAATCCTTATAAATGCGAAAGTGTGTGTGTTTGTATGTTTGTCCTTCTCTCACATCGCAACGGAGCGTCATATTGATGCTATTTGTATGGAGATAGTTTAGAAGCTGGAGAGTGACATAGGCTACTTTTTCCAGCGGGAAAACATCTAATTCCCACGGGGAAATTCAATTTTACATTTTCCTATAACCACGCGGGCGAAGCCGCGGGCATCAGCTAGTCTACTATAATTATACTTACTGCTGTGGTGCAACCACCCCCATAGTGGGTCTTGGCCTCCACACTGAAGACCGTCAGGCTTCCCTGCCCAATGCCGTTTCTGTCCAATCGACGGCCCGGTGTTCGTTCAGGTCTTTTTGGACTGGTCGAAGTCCTGTTGGGCATCCTAGGTACCGGTGGGGTGACGAAGTCCATATTTATATAGAAACTTATATTTATGTATACCAATCTTAAATACTATCCAGTATGTACATACTTAAACAAAGTTGCATAAGTATCAATATTTTTAACAAAACGTTTTATTCGAACCTTGTACAGTCGACTACAAAGAGATATATACGGCCAAAGTTACAAAAATATGTATATACGACTGTATTGCCTTGACATTAAGGTCGTGTATACATATTTTTGTAACATTGGCCGTATATATCTCTTTGTAGTCGACTGTACATAACTTTGACTTTCAATAACCTACTTCCTTCATACGGGGTATTCAGCTGCTAATGACTCTTAACTTGGTATTTTCCCAATTTCCCATAGACTTGCCACTCGATATGGCTAAAGTTTTACATCAATATGCCCAAAATCATAAACAGAGTCCCCACCTGCTAAAACGGCGAAACTTGGAGCCGCCGACTTAAAAATTCATGTCGCCATGATGAACTTTTACGATAATCTGTTTTGTTTGGGCATTATTTCAAGTTGTCGTTAATTTTAAGCCACATCCGCGTGGAGGGAGGTATCTAGGCTAATCAACTTTTTTCTTTAAGTAGTTGCCGTGGTTACGTCTACTTTTTTTTTTTTTTTTACGTTGGGGAAATGCCTTTACGAGACAGAATCCTCATCCTCCTAGCGTTATTCCCGGTTGTGGCCTTAAGGAGCCCGGGGTCAGCTTTGACACCTAATCACAAGATTTGGCATAGGCACTAGTTTTACGTAAGCGACTACCAATCCTACCTTCCGAAATCCTTTAGGGCACAACCGGGAATAACGCTAGGAGGATGATGATTACAATTATTTGAGGCATTTGTTTATTTATTTTCAACTTGAATAGGATAATGAAATGATAGCGTTTATTGTACCTTTGTATTATGCGATCGTAACTGAGCTAATAAAACAAAGTTCCTTCGCCGAATTTGTTAAGGCGACGTCTTCTAGTGACACATTAACACCAACAGGGTTCGAATACCGGTATTGTCTCATTACCGTTATTTAATTTTTTTATGTGTATTGAGTGGTTTAAAATTTTAGAGGGCTAAGTAATCTGATTTTGTAGCGTCATTCATATCATCAGAATTTTCATTGGAAAAGATGTTTGAATACCGGTTAATATAAATGCAACCAATGCAATACCTATTCAATGTTGTAATATTCACGCCTTTCTCATATATTTTGATCCCTTACAAATGTTTTTTTAAAGATTTTTTAAACATGTCGTATTTTTATTAGTCTATGCGGAGTGCTAGATTAGATTTCGAATCATTATCTACCCCGGACCACAGCGGGTTATATTATAATGTTTGTAATTATCGCGTGACAAATGACAAATTAAATTTCATATTTGGCTCTTTCTAACACAGCTCGGTATAAAGTGACGATGCTTTATCTTGTCATTTATCGCACGGTAACCGCCTACGCCCCCAGGACTACCTCTTCAATTACGCCGTTATATACAAACACTTGAGATTATTTGAGTTGGCCGAATTGCATTAAAGTAGTCCATTCAAAAAGCGACTCTACCGCCCAGGGAAGAAGATTCCAGTTGCAATGACAGTTTAATAAAAAGTCAGCCACATGAAATAATCTACCGTTCGTGGCGTTACATTGCAATTAGTTTCACATGGTTTCACTGACATTGTGAACAATTTCGCGTGACAATATACGAAGGAGCGTTTTAACCCTCAACTTTACCGCATCGTAAAGCCCCTTAAGGCTGCACTGGGAAAGTTTATCGCTGAATTAAAATGTAATCTTTTGTCGAAGAGAATTTCATTTGATCTCCGAGCTTTTATTGAAGCCTTGGAGGTTTTATGGGGAGAAACTGACAGTTTTGTAGCGTCCGTAGGATGAAAACTATCCCCGAAGCCTTTGTAGTTATGTTGTCTTCTGATTTGAAGTTTATTGTTTAGGCATAGGCTTCTTGTCCTGTTCTTATCAGTCGTACACTCTTGTCAGAGTGGTGGTGGTCACGTTGATGGTGTACTCGTTGGGTCTCAGCTTTAGCTATGACGCGCCACTTCAGACGGTTTCTGGCATTGCGGGAGCACTGGACTATAATGGTCTCCGTGGCCTTTTCGTGGTCATATTATTGAATTTTTACACGATCCTGAGCGCTCTTAACAACTGGCCTTTACTTGGTAACACGAGTGGAATCGAATGAGGGAGGCCTTCGCCCAGAATCTCAGAGATCAGAGAGAATTTTTATTAATTGAGTAAGTTTTTAATTTGTTTAATTACAATTTCTGTTTCATATAAAATGTACATTAATACTAATCATTTATATAACGTTTTATTAGTCATTTTATTAGTAATTTTACATTAAAATTTTGATCAGTAAATTAATTAATTTTTAATAATCACTTAATATGTTTGGCTGAATACTCTAGAAATCAAGATGCTTAAAAAAAGGTATGGAAGGAAAAACGGAAATACTTACGAGATACATTTACGAGATCATATCAGATCCTAATATGACAAACTATATCGAGTCCATCATCCCGGAATACATTACGCGAACAAGTTAAGGATGTGTAGCAATCAATATCCGCAAACAGACCTCTCCCGTACCGTGTCCAAGCAACCCGAGTAAATTGAATGTGGCCATAAGCCGGGTAAGTAATATCTCTGCAAATAACCAATTTATACGTCAATTGACCGCGTGTACAGTCGAACACATTTACATCTGTAGGTATAGCGGGTGTAGCAAGGTTGCCAATTTATCACTTATGTATCTTTTTTTGAAGTGAAAACTTCTTTAGCGGCGCTGTGCACTTTTTGTGATGGGGAAAAATTGTTAAACTCGCCACAGGTCACGTGACCGTAAGATGTCACGTGACCGTGAGATTCGAGAGAAACTCGCAACAGGTCACGTGACTGTAAGATTAGACAGATTGAAAATTCGTAAGACGGACACGTGACCTGATCGAAAAACTGTTATAATGTATGTATGTATGTATGTATGTATGTAAACACTTTATTGTACACAATAACAGGTTAAAGAATATACATGTCACACAATAGATCAAAGTACAAAGGCGAACTTATCCTTATAAGGGATCTCATTCAGCTAACCTTTGAGCAATTGAGAGGAAGGTAGGTAAACGAGATAGGCAAACTTATACCGTGTACAAAACACAGAGAAAATGAAAACAAAACCTACTTAATAGGTAATGTCATTGAGTTTTCACTTCTGCCGGCACTCCCGGAGTGCAACCCGGTCTTTTTTATACAAAGACGGTGGCAAACAAGCGTACGGCCCGCCCGATGGTAAGCGGACACCGCAGCCTATAGACGCATGCAACTCTAAAGGAGTAACATGGGCGTTGCCGACCCTTGATATGTTTGAGGATTCGCCGTGTTGACAGCTGAAGGAGAAAATTCCCTCGCTCTCAACACAACGTATCCTCGGGAGCTCTGGCGACCTTGCTCACCTCCAGGAACACAACACTACTACAGAGCAAGTATAGTAGTGTTATCATGGGTGTGGATAATATGTCCGTAACGTTCTGACAAGTATGCGAGTGCGAGAGTGACGGAGTGTCCACAACAATAAGTGATGAAATGGCAACCATGCTACGCCCTCAGGATCTGTATAGTGCAGAGTCTTAAGCTGGAAACAAATTATCGGACGCGGCTGACGGACGCGGCTGACGGCCGCGACTGATAAATGTGCACAGTCGAACGGGACGTGGCTTGCGGACGCGCAACAACGTCTCAGATTCCACGGCTTACGTCCGATAGTTTGCAAAATTCAGTGTATATTCATTATATAGATACCTATAAGTCGCGGCTGTGAGCCGCGTCCGTCAGCCGCGTCCGATAATTTGTTTCCAGCTTAATTCTAGACCGGATCTTATCATAAGACCCATCGGTCCAACAAAACCACACTTAAATACTCGTAGCTACGTGTCACACAAAACACTATTCGAATAGCGACTCCATTGTTGAAGTAGTCTATTGTTTTAAATACAAAATGGTCAACATTGTTAAGTAGGTATTATTTTCGAATGTGGATCTTTCCTTAGACATAAAGCCGCTTCTTGGTTCAATAAGTGTTGATGTTGACTACGTTTATTGCACAGTATCAATTAACGGATACACTTAAAACTAAAAGACAATCGCTTGGTTTACCACTGAACAATGAAAGACAACCGCATAGTTGACTAGACACAAAGACAACTGAATGCGGTCTAGAAAAAGAATCTGCACTATACTGTTTTGTGTTAGTGGTGAGTAAGGTCGCCAGTTCTTTGATTTGCCCGATGATACCCTGGTCTTCCCTCTGGGCGGCCCATAAAGCCCCTAAGGAGGTTATCCCATCTGTACATGGCCGCGCCGAACAAAGACATAAAAAAGGGCTGTTTTAAAAGTGAGGGACCTGAAATTGTTTCTAGCTGTCAACACAGCCTTGCAGCATACGTGTAACCAATGAAGTAATATAAAAAAGAGGTAGATAGGTTATAAGCGCTCCAAAAGTGGCACACTAAAACTGAGTCAATTGCACTAACTTGCCTCAGATTCGCTTCGTCAATGGAAACGTATAAATAAACGTGTCTCAGCTGCAGATTTGGTGGCCATTTTTAAATACGGAATTTCGTATAGGTTAGAGTTAGACGTATCCACCACATCATTGCGTGTAAAGGTAGAATCAGACGGTTCACTTTTCTTTTATTTTCTTGTTTCATTTTGCATCTTTCACTCAAAGTGACACGTCTGAACGAAAAGTGAAACCAAACATCAAAGAAAAATGAAACATCCACTCGAGTGAACATTCATTCAAGTGAACCGTCTAATTCTACCTTAAGCGACAGATCAGAGCGCAGCGCATCACGCTCCTGGTGCCAAGCCCTGAAGAAACATTTTTACAGTACATATGGTGCTACTCAGAGATGTACAAAATACTTTAAAAAAAGTATTTAAATACAAAATGCAAATACTTTTCTAATTTGATATTTCAAATGCAAAATACAAAATACTTTTGCTTTTTGTATTTAAATACTAAATACAAAATAGGTATTTTCAAAATACTTTATTCAAATAAAATACTTTCAAAAAGTAATCGAAACAAAATCGAAGTCATTCTCGTTAAAAAGCGAAGCGTAACACCATGTTTCACAGATAATAACGTTCATTTTGTTTTAACTGTCATTTTTCACATAAACTTTCAAAGTTGCAGCGTCTCTAGTGGCCATTTGCCGAATCGCTGACCCATTCACTTCAAAATTTGAGTGGTAAAGGATTAGCACACAAAACGACCAAATTAACTTATAATATGATCGAAGCTTATATTTATATTACATACTTGCCACAATGCCCACAATGACATCTTTTTTGTAGTGCTGTTTACGTACCGGTTTTTTATAAATATATTTTTCTATTTCTGTATTTTTATTTGTCATTTATACATTTATAATCACTTAATTATACGAACCGTTAAAATACAATTTGTTTTGGCATTTTTTTAAAGACATTTCGAGCGAACAACACAGAAATAATGATATAGCTGCCAACACTGCAAAACGTAACAGTGACTTTGAGGATTGTCAAGAGGGGTCCCTCATATATTATTGGTCAGGTTTTATATGCGTTTTGTTTCATCTGTTATTTTGCGCATAGACTTTCAAAGCTGCTGCGCCACTAGTGGCCATTTTTTGTTTTTACTGAATCGCGGAATGCTTTAGAAAAATGAAGCTAAGAATAAAAAAGTATTTTGTATTTTACAAACCATTTTACAAATACAAAATACGTCTCGAATAGTATTTCAAATAAAATACAAAATACTTAAAAAAAAAGTGCTTAAGTACAAAATCCAAAATACGTATTTTGTATTTGTATTTTAAATACAAGTATTTCAAATATGTCACAACTCTGCACTGCTACTTTCCCCCACTAGTGCGGAAAAGTGCACTTACCGTGCATATGTCGAAACTTTAAAGAGCCATATGTACTGTAAAATATATTATCTCGCTCTACTATGTTATATAAGTACAAGCTCCTGTTAATGTTGTTCATATTCATAACATACCTGGCTGTTCAGTTCATTTTGGCTATTCCATACATGAAGCTATTTCTTCTGCTGACTGTACAGTGCCAATGACGGATTGTATATAGTTATAATATGTATACATATTGTAAGTTATAAATGCAACGTTTAAGTCGTAATTTGTTGTCAGTGTCGTCGATAATACCTACAAAAACGACAATTAATCAAATTGATAGTCTTTCTCGGAACTGAGTAGGTACTTAGGGAAATATATCACTTAGATACTGTTTGTTTGCAATATTAGTAGGATAGATTTAGTGGCAGCTTTGTAAGAGACATCTTGCACTTTTATTTTAGAACCATAATGGCGTGATTGTTTCTTGGGTTGTTCTAGGCTGACTTAGACTTTCTGTTTCCACTTCCGTAAGATTGGGGGGGGTTGGGTACTCAGGGAAATATATCACTTAGATACTGTTTGTTTGCAATATTAGTAGGATAGATTTAGTGGCAGCTTTCTAAGAGACATCTTGCACTTTATTTTTAGAACCATATGGCGTGATTGTTTCTTGGGTTGTTCTAGGCTGATTTAGACTTTCTGTTTTCACTTCAGTAAGATTGGGGGGGGGGGGGGGGGGTTTGGTAACCTATCTCGCTGCATTCGACCGCTGCTCAAGAAGATTCAAGACAGCATTCAAAACCAATTGTAACAAATCAAAAGCATGTTACAATGCTCGTTACTAAAACTTTTCACATACCGATTCATTTCACCTTATTAACAGGAACAGCATTCGGGTGCCTATTAAATTCCCTCGTTTGCAACAATTTAAGCCGCAAGCAAGTATCGATTGGCCGGGTAATTACTCCTCTCGTCTGGCAACACCCCTTGGATTAATTAGAGTAAAAGTCGGACTGGCCGCACACAAATCCCTGGACACGCTTTTACTTTAATTTGCGGGAGAGAGACGGGTTTATAATAACATCTTTGGTGTGAACAGGATGTTTGGGGTTCGTAATATGATTTTGTTTTTTCGGAGATGCCGCGGTTTTGTGTTGCATGCCAGTTTGCCGAACGCCGAATTTTGTCAATGATTTTTAGGTCGATGGAGTCCGTGAGAGACGGAATAAAAAGGATGTGATTCATGAGGTGACGGGCGACAGAGAGGTATGGAAGAAAAAGTCATGCTGCGTTTACCCCAAATAAGTAATAGGATAAGAGGACGCTATTTTTCACAATTATGTGAGAAAATCAAGAACTTTGGCAGAAAATACTCTATTTATAGCCCTATATTAATTAAAACGGCTTATAATTAAGATATTTTGGTATTATGATTTTGGAATCTGCGCATAAATGTGTGTGACGAAAACAAATCAAGCTCAAAGAATGAAGGTCTTTATGAAAACGCATTCCCAACGTGTATTGTTTCCTAGTAAGAATAACCTACGCGTAGGATTTATGACTTTAATAAAATGTCTAGGTCAAGTTCCTAAATGGGGTAAGTAAGGGTTTCCTTATGGCTGTACAGTCAAATTTTTAAAAGGACGTATGTTTCGTTTGAACCCTTAGAAACATACGCCTTTTTAACAAACCATGGCGGTCTGCCTCATAACGCTGCTATACTTTTGAAGATTTATTACTAGAAAATATTAATTTATGTAGTTAGTTGTGCGCTGTTTCAGGAGTGCTGGAGGCTATTTTTATGGCTGTTATATAACTTTCGTGTTGCCTAATTAAATATTAATGTAGGTTATGCACTCCTGCTGTGAATGACACAAAATGAAATCCGCCAAATGCGAGTCGTAGCCGTTGTAGGTAAGATGACAAACCTATAAAACTCATATCCGTAAAATAAATTAGAAATTTAAAACCGGTCAAGTCCGAGTCTGACTCGCGCACCGAGGGCTCCGTGCACCCGTCACGTCATGACCCCATTCATACTTGAACAATCTTAACATCTCATAGTCGAAGATACCGTTGTACAGCGCCATCTGCATTCTGGTTATAGTAAATTGCAACCTACTAATGTTGGTTTCTTAGCGATATTTTTTAGTGACGTGTACCGATGTCGGTAATATTTTTTTATTTGAAAGAAGAGAGTTTAACAATGACCTCATATAATTGAATTACAAACTTAGTTAAGAAAATATTTTGAATAACAAAAAATGCGCTAGATAGAGGTATTGTTTTATTGTGCCTGTATTATTTATATTACTCATATGTATTAATTTAAAAATGTTCGCTTGGTTAACTTTGGAGAGAAGGGAGAGGGGAATGGTATTTTTTTCAACATTTTCCTTCAAAAATCCAAATTGACTTTAAAACATGTAACTCAAGCCCTTTCATATGATATCCCACTTGATCAATTAACTAGACTTTGAATTTTTAACCCCCCTCATATTCGTAATTATCACTGTTTTCTCGCCAAGACTAGCCGGAGAGCCAGGGGCCCATCAGCTGACCCTCATACAAACAGTACTCCTGGCGAGAGCAACTTGGGCGCGATGCACGCCGCTAAAGTTTAATATACCCTACGTAACTTAAGGCTACCTACTCACCCCGTTCCTCAAGCTTCCAGAATTATCGCCAGCAAGGATGTGTTTGTGTGAATGAGTACGTGTGTGTTTGTGTACTTGCTGCGAGTCTTCGATGAGGCTGCCGCCATGAGCTAGGGCGGCCGAACCTCTCCGTTCACCGGGACCCGTCCAGCCAACTCCTTGCAGTCCAAAGCTAATCCCAGACACCATAATCTAGGTAGGTATACCACTTAAGCACCAGAACTCGGCGCCGTTCCGTATGGGCGCTCCGTGCGAGTTAAACCAAAATAATCGACAAGGTATTATACCGAACCTCCGTACAGCTCGGCGGCCATATCAACTCTCCACGCGGCCGCTCGCTCTCTCTCTCGCTCTGGCGGCGTAGGTCTGTCCCACTTACGCAATCCGAATGCGCCCGGGGAGTCACGACGGCCGCGCGTGCGTCTGTTTCACCTTGCCGAATGCTTTCTCTTTCGCACGGCGATATAAATTAAAACCTAACTGTCTATACTAAACAATCACCCGCCCCGGACCGACCCGTTGTCGGTCCGCTCAAACTCCCGGTAGTCGGGATAGTGACGAGACAGCGCGTCTAAGGATCGAGTCCCTCACCTGTACATCTGCGATCCGTGGAGACCCATCCGTACCCGTAATCAAGTTAACGATGCGCCCCCTTCGCCAAAACAACGGTGATAGGTTAGCATCCTTAACCAGTACGAGGTCTCCAACGCAGGGTGGGGTCGTCCTGTCCGTCCACTTAACGCGTTGCTGAAGAATGTGCAAATACTCAAGCGACCATCGCTTCCAAAACCCTTGAGTCATTTGCTGCAACATTTGATACCGTGACAACCGGTACAACTTTACGTCCGTATAAGGATATTCCGGCAAGGCGTTAAGGGGTTGGCCAATCAGAAAATGGCCTGGCGTAAGGGCCTCAAGATCATTCGGGTCAGCGCTCAACGGGCAAAGAGGTCGGGAATTTAAAACCGCCTCAACCTTGCAAAACACCGTAGCAAGTTCCTCAAATGTGAGGATCGTTGAGCCGATGACCCTATACAAATGCGTTTTGGCCGACTTAACTACTGCCTCAAAAATGCCACCCCAGTGGGGGCATCCGGGGGGGCTGAAATACCAAGAAATGCCCCGACTGGCGAGGCTCGTGCCAATCTCCCGCTCATTTTGGCCTAAAAACGATACAATTTCCCGTAAGGAGCGGTCCGCGCCCTTGAAGTTGGTACCACAGTCAGAACGAATCAGTGCAGGTAGTCCCCTTCGCGACACGAATCGATCCAATGCTGCCAAAAAGGCTTCCGTAGAGAGGTCGGCCACGAGCTCCAAATGAACGGCCTTGGTCGCTAGACACACGAAGACGCAAAGGTACGCCTTAACCGATTTCGCATTGCGAAGGCGTGAAGCCTTGACGATAAAGGGCCCCGCGAAATCTGTACCTACGCCCTTGAACGGCCGAGCTTCCGTAACTCGGTCGGGCGGAAGATCCCCCATCTGTGGTTGCGTTATGGTTGCCTTGAGTCGGTAACAAGGCAAGCACCGAAACACAACGCTCCGTATTAACCTCCGTGCCGACAGGATCCAGAATTCACGCTGCAAAATGGCCAGAAGGGCGTTGCAGCCCGCGTGTGAATTCCTGATGTGGCGGTCCCATACCAATAACTCCACCAAAGATCCCTTCTTGGGGAGCACCAAAGGATGTCGTGCCGAGTACGGCAGGTCAGCATTCCGTAATCGGCTCCGGGTCCTCCAATCCGGGTGGGAGCGGAGCAGTCCATGCTCATCTAAGAACGGGTTAATGCGCACAATGCCTCCCTTCAACCTGCCAGAACCCGTCCGCAGAATCTTAATTTCATCCTCAAACTCAGCTGCCTGGACGACCTTCACCCAATGTAAGAGAGCCCGTTGCTGCTCTTCAGGTCCCAGAACGCGCGACATGTTTCGTTGCGCGGCAGACTTACGACAGTTGAAAATAAACCGCCATATCCAACCAGTCACCCTTAGTAGCTTCCCCAACGAGCTATACCGTTCTAAGAGAGACTGGTCCGCCGTAGCCGCCTCCACCGTGGTTAAGTTGACTCGCAAACCTAGGTCTGGGGGTAATAAATGCCGGCCGCACTCATTAAATGGCCACTCCGTATGTGGCAACTCCAACCAATGCGGACCCCACCAAAGAGAATGTTCAACCAAAGCAGGCGCCGGACAGCCGCGAGAGGCGCAGTCAGCCGGATTGAACTCGCCTGGAACATGTCTCCAGACCAGAGGAGTCTCCGAGGCGTTTATTTGTGACACCCGGTTGGCCACAAAAACCTCCAGCGTGTGGACCGAAGTCTGCAGCCAGCACAATACTATCATGCTGTCAGTCCATGCATAAACCGTGTCATTCAAGTCCACCGTACCACGCAAATTTTGCACCACATGGTTCAAGAGCCGCATCAGGAGTGCTGCACCCGCCAATTCCATCTTCGGTATAGTCCAACGGGTCCGTACAGGCGCAACCTTGCTCTTGGCCATGACCAAGCGTACGATGCCTGAACCAGCCGTCTCCCCTGTTCTCAGGTAGACAGCGGCAGCGTACCCCTTCTCCGACGCGTCACAGAAACCGTGCAGGGTTACCCTGGCTCCCGCCTGCGGGAGTAGTTTGCGCGGGATTTCAATCTCCGTAATATGTGGCAACGTGGTCGCAAATGAGGACCACTCCCGTAAAAGCTCCTCCGTGAGCTGATCATCCCAACCTAATTGGGCCAACCAGAGCTTCTGCATGAAGCATTTCGCCATGAACGTAACCGGCGCAATCCAACCGTTTGGATCGAACGTTCGCGCGATGGTCGAAAGGACCGAACGCTTGGTCCAGGTCTTCGACAACAATTCGGCTTCACAGCTGTAGGTGAAGGCGTCATGACCCGGTCGATACTGGACCCCCAAAATCGCCAGTGCATGAGGGTTATCCGGATCCTCAAAGCAGTGTGGGTCTTGCTGGTGCTCAGCTGGCAATCCTGCCAGGACCCCTTGGCAGTTCGACAGCCACTTCCTAAGCTCGTATCCACCGGAGGCCATAAGCGCCACCAATTCATCCCGTAAGACAAGCGCCTGCTCAACACTATCCGCGCCCGTGCAAATATCGTCTACATATACGTCCCTATCAATGACTGCAGCCGCGCGAGGAAAGCGCAGCCGTTCCTGGTCCGCCAGTTCTCGTAGCGTACGCATCGCTACATAAGGGCTGGGCTTTAATCCGTAGGTATTGGTGTTGAGCTCGTACGTGACCATCGGCTCTTCTGGGCTCTCTCGCCACAATATCAGCTGGAACCGACGGTCGTCCGGATGAATCTCTGTTTGGCGGAACATCATCTTCACGTCCGTAACGAAGACAACCTGGTGTCTCCTGAAGTCCGTTAAAATGTCTGCAATGTCCCTAGTCATCTTAGGGCCCGCGTGCAGGCATTGATTCAGAGACACCCCGATAGAGGTCGCCACTGAGCCGTCAAATACAATGCGTATTTTGGAGTCTGGTGTCTTCAGGACCGCGTGGTGAGCGAGATGGTAATGCTCCTCACGACGCCAGTCCACCGTGGTCACCGACATGTGACCCAAAGCCAAATACTCACGCATGAACTCAACATACTTCCGACGGAAGTTGGAGTCCCGTTTCATGCGCCTCTCCATCGACACCATCCGTTTCTCCGCTGTACTGCGAGAGCTCCCCAGTGGAGGTCGGTTCGATAGAAATGGCAACCGTGTCATAAATCTGCCCGACGGGAGGCGAACCGTGTTATATTGGTAGAAGGTCTCGCACTCCTCATCTAACAGGCTAATCCTAGGAGCTGTAGGTGGCTCTTCCGTCGCCCAGAACCTCTGCAGGACCTCCGACAGTACGCTACCGTAATATGCGAGACTATCATCCAGTGACTCCTGTGGTTCCCGTACTGGGCCCAATATTGCGTACCCTCCTGCGGTATGTACGGCCACCAATCCGTCCCGTTGCAGCTCCCGCTTGCCGCTCCGTAGCAGCTTCCCGAGGACGTCAGTCCCAAGCAAGACGTCCACCCGTCCAGGAATCTCAAAGTGGGGATCGGCCAACTGCAACCCGTTGGCTAACCCTCTTACCGCCGCCGGTAACCGTATCTGGGGGAGGACCCCTACCACTTCGTCTAAAACAATAGCCGTGGCATTCACTCGAGTGATCGACGTCGAGTCACCCATCTCGAACTGGAGAGTAGTCTGACCCCTGAGGTGAGGCACTCGATTGCCACCTATGCCTACTGCGCCATCCCGCGATGGCTCTAATCTAAGATTTAGCCTGTCCACCAGTCGACTGGCCACTATACAACCTTGTGCTCCAGAATCCAAAAGTGCCCTGACTTGCACTGAACGGCCATCCGTACCCCAGACAGTAACCCTAGCTGTCGGTAATAGTACCGTGGCTGACTGGGGGGCCGTTGTGGATGGACAGGCGACCGTATCCTAGCGGGGGCCACCACCCCCCCATCCTGCAGGGGGGTATGAGTGCCCCTGTCCCACATATGGGTCCCAGCCAGGGTCATATTCCCCTCGACCCATCTGAGCTCTGCGCGCCGGCCGGAAGTACCCCACCGGCAACCGTCCTGCCGGAGGCGGAAGCGCTACCAGGCGTGGGCGCTCTGCGAGGGGAAGGGGAGAAATGACTACTCGGGGGCAACAGCGAGTCCCCCATCCCGTGCGAGTAAGTCGCGTAACCGGGCCCCTCCCGACTTACCTCCGGGCTCCTACCCGCATCTCGGGCGTGGCCTCCACCCCTGGGTGCCTCCGGGACCTCCGGGCGCCCGTTCGTGCCATCCTGGAACCGGCCCCCCCCCCGGGAGGGGGATGGCGACGTTCGGCGATGTCCCGTACCTTTGGGTGACCTCCCCCCCCTCCGAGGGGGGGGTGGTTGTCCACCCGATGCTGGCCCAGGAGGGAGAGAACGACCTCCTGACGAGGCCCCGTAGTACGCCTCCCCACTCTTGGCTAGACAGAGGAGCACATGATGGGCCCCCCCGCAGGTCCGACAATTTGTGGTCTGGCCGCACTCACGCACCTGGTGTGCGCCTAAACAGCGGTAACACAAATTCCTTTGTTTGACCACCCCTCTACGCTTGTGCACCCGCTGTGCCTTAAATTCCGTACAGGTGGTAATGTCGTGGTCGTCCCCCCGACAAAGGGGGCACACCTCTGATTTAATCATATTAAATCTCCTGACTCGCCGGCGAGGCTCGACCAGTTTAGGCCCACTATCGCGGCGGGGGGTGAGGGGGGGGCGCGACGTGGTTGCCCCCTGGCAATCCGCCCTCCTACACTCGCCCTCCAAGAACGCCCGTAAATCCTCATATGAGGGAAGGTGGTCCGCTGACCCACCGCCATGAGCCTGCTCAAACCGCGCGACTACGTCGCTCGGTAGTTTACGCAGTACCCTATTAACTACTATGTACTTATCTCCTAACGACAGCTTAAGGCGGTCCAATGTGTTGACCGCTACCATGACCGGATTTAGGATTTTCACTCGTATCTCCTGCACATTGGATACTTTCGGGATGTCAAATAATTTGTCGATGAGTCCATCAATAATTAACCGCCGATTGTCATATCGGTCATTTAAGAGGCCCCATGCCGTATCGTAACTAGTATCTGTAATCTCTAAATGCGTTAAAATGTCATGGGGCTCTCCGTAAAGCCTTCCCATTAACTGCGTCATTTTGTACGCAGGTGAAAGATCCGTACGCGAATGCACTACGCTGTTAAAGAGATCACGAAACCTGGGCCAGTCCGCATACTCTCCGCAAAATTCTGGCACGGTCACGGGCGGCAGCGGTGCCAGAATCCCCGCGCCAGCCGACCTGCATGGTCCCCGAATCTCTCCCTTTCGCGCCCGTTCAATTTCTGATGCCGCCTGAATGATGCTCATAACCATCTCCCCACATTGGTCCACGCTGCGCTGCACAGCAACCTGAGGCCCACTTTCCCCCTCAGAGTCCTCGTCATCCACAAGGGCCAAATATTCTGCGTGCCATTTGAGCACCGCGTCATGTCTTTCGTCTACTTGTCGCGCGCGTGACAGTAATGCGTCTTCGCGATCCGTTCGACCAATCATCGTAATTACTAGCGAAAACCATCTTAACTCCGCTTCAATTTTCGCAGCGACCGTCTTAATTACTGAGGGTGCCATGGTACCAACTTCAGTTCACAAACTGGCAACCTTATCCTACTAACAGTATTCTAATACACAGCAGAAAACAACACTATAACTTAAATGAATATTTTTACAATCAGAAATCGCAACTTCAATGTTTTCCTAATAACAACCGAAGTCAAGTGTGAACCTTTTCCCAAGTTGGTTCCGTATTATAAAATATTGATTTAACACAATTAACTTAATTGCCACACTCAATGGACTAGGTATCAATATACCGATAACAAATAATAAGTGAACCAAACCGTCACGCGAAACTCCTACCGCGCGTTCCAAACTTATTAAATTGTTATTTCGCCAAATTACTTCCGAAAACAAGTAAAACCTCGTGATAACAGTGTATTCATCAATACACGCAAGTAAACAACAATAATAATGACACTGAATGTTATCCGAAACCAATCAATAATTTATTTAGAGTGAATACATTTGCGACGGAACCCTAATTTACCAATATTACCGATATATTATTTCCGTAACTAAAACGCAACAATTAACTTTATTCACTCAACCAATTACTATTATCGTTTACTTATCCTTAATTACATAACATGGAATCGTAATATAATGCAATCTTAACTACAGAATAAGTAAGTACTTGTTACTCGTAACTTCAATAATTACGTCGCTAGCCCGCTTCTAAGGAATGCGGTTGAAGGAAAATCTACCCTACACTGTGGATATGAACCACGCTCTGCTACCAAAATTGTTTTCTCGCCAAGACTAGCCGGAGAGCCAGGGGCCCATCAGCTGACCCTCATACAAACAGTACTCCTGGCGAGAGCAACTTGGGCGCGATGCACGCCGCTAAAGTTTAATATACCCTACGTAACTTAAGGCTACCTACTCACCCCGTTCCTCAAGCTTCCAGAATTATCGCCAGCAAGGATGTGTTTGTGTGAATGAGTACGTGTGTGTTTGTGTACTTGCTGCGAGTCTTCGATGAGGCTGCCGCCATGAGCTAGGGCGGCCGAACCTCTCCGTTCACCGGGACCCGTCCAGCCAACTCCTTGCAGTCCAAAGCTAATCCCAGACACCATGAACTAGGTAGGTATACCACTTAAGCACCAGAACTCGGCGCCGTTCCGTATGGGCGCTCCGTGCGAGTTAAACCAAAATAATCGACAAGGTATTATACCGAACCTCCGTACAGCTCGGCGGCCATATCAACTCTCCACGCGGCCGCTCGCTCTCTCTCTCGCTCTGGCGGCGTAGGTCTGTCCCACTTAAGCAATCCGAATGCGCCCGGGGAGTCACGACGGCCGCGCGTGCGTCTGTTTCACCTTGCCGAATGCTTTCTCTTTCGCACGGCGATATAAATTAAAACCTAAATGTCTATACTAAACAATCACAAAAAAAAAGAAATTGTTTATTAAAAAAATAAAATTCTATACACGTGCCTTAGCCTTCTTTACAATTGTTCCAAATTTCAAATTGATAGCATAAGTAGTTCTTGAGATATTTAACGTTGTGACAGACAGACGGACAGACGGACCTTTTTGGTACGAGTACGAAACCCTAAAAACGCACTAAAATCGGTTCAACCGTGTGTGATCTACTATCTACGATGCTATAATAGACGGTCTCGCAGATACGCGGATAAAAATGTCGCCTCTCTGCTCTTACTTAAAAATAATATCACCAAATCGATATAACGTTTGATATAACGAAAATATTCTACAGACGAAACTGCAAAAAGAAGATTATGTTTATCTCCGCGATATTGTTCAGTGGCATTTAATGTCCGTCACGTAGCAACCTTCGGCCGGGGTCGGGTCATTGTGTCTAGGTCTAAAGCACTAGAAAATCTAGGACTTAACGGTTCTGCCATGATAAGATTGGTCTCGTGACTTCAACTTGCAAGGGCACTAGTGAAAAGTATAATAAAAAATGTATCTCGGAAAAAAAAAATTGAAAATGGCTAGCCGGAGCATAGTTTCGAATCGCTCTCATTCATCAAAATCAGTTCAGTAACTACGCTACGGTGGAACCAACGTAACTGGTAAAATCATAACCCTTCTTTGACATTTAAAAGTGCCCTTGTGGCCTATTTGCAGAATAAATAATTGATTTTGATTTTGATTTTCTGCTCTGCCTTAGTCGGGCAAATTGATGAATGATGATTATGGTTTGATTCCAATGGATAAAATGGTGTCAGGTTGGTTTAGCACCTCTTCCCGTGGGTGTCGTAAGAGTATGGGAATAGGGTTAATGTATGTTGTGTTATGGGTGATGTTCTAGCAACAATAACAATCTCCATCTTTAAACTTAATATTGCTAGGAAAAATCGCTGAAAATTCAATTTCATGCTCTGCCTTACCCTTTTGAAAATACAGGCCTGAGTTTATGTATGCAATGTTATCAATGTTATCATATGTATTTTAAAGCAAAATGTACGTATTAACACACGTACTGGGAGGCGCACCGTGGGTATACCCCATAAGATGGACCGATGACCTGGTAAAGGTCGCGGGAGTCCGCTGGATGCGGGTAGCGCAGGACCGCTCATTGTGGCACTCTTTGGGGGAGGCCTATGTCCAGCAGTGGACGTCTTTCGGCTGATATGATGATGGCGTATACCTATTATACTGCGTCCAGTTTTCTATAAATAATAAATTAATAAAATAGTGTAACTTGTGAAAGTATAGGTTCCAGTTTTCCCATTTTGGAAATGAAACTCTTGGTTTTTGCTATCGTGCCAGTATTCTGAGTAGGTAAATGTTTATTGATTTTCTATGCCCGTACGCTTTTACTTTTCAATCTCTAAAACTGTTACTATGTTTACTACGCAATCAAAAACGTATTCGACCATAGGTAAACGCATTCTACAACAAAGTATCGCGATTGGAACCTAGCTGGTTCAGATATTGTCAATTACCTTCAATAAAGCGACGTACGACTCGAAAGCGTTGTCACAATGTTACAATAAAAATCACTTCTTTAACCTACGCTATTTCTTGTTTTTGACTCAATCGTGCACAGAATGGCGTTGTTTTTGCAACGAACGCGGTGATCGTGATACGAGATTGTAACATTACATCGTCGGATTTTACTATGCGTCGTCAAAAGTAACATGAATTGGCTATTACGGGAAAATGGGTCTTAAATCCATGGAATAGAGTATTTGATCGTGATATTTTAACAGTTGAATGTACACAGGGTGTAACCGAATGAAATGGGTGGCAGTTGTCATAGTGCGCTTTCTAGACTACGATATATGACCGGGTCAATTCTATTGTTATCTTATTTGTACTTATATTTGCACACACGTTTTAATTAGTTCTGATTAGTATCGGGCTCGTGCTGCGGTTACTGAGAAATAGAGATGTACCGACTAGTCGGGAAAGCTGACCATCCGGCCACATTTATAGCCGGCGAATAATCGGTGACTATTCGGCAAAAGATACCGAATATTCGGCCCTTAAAATAATTTAAAGAAGACATTTATTCACTACACAAAAGACACACAGAGACACAGGGAGTAGACATACATTACAATTGACACATATTGTGTGTGTCTTCACTTTATGACTTAATGCAAATAACTAAAAAATAAACTAATAATATTGACTTCATTATATTTTAAGTATTTAACTTTAAATACAACAAATAATCATCATATAGAAATAGGAATATTTTCACCATAGAAAATAATTATACTTGTACCGATTTGTCACCGACTATCCGGCCACAATAGTCGGCGAAAAGTCGGTTGCCTCAGCACCGATTAGTCTTCCATTCTTCTCCATGCCCACATTTTAAAGTCTCTCTATATCACGCTGCGCTGGGTTGGGCTACCAGTTAATACTTGTAAATTGTAGCTTCATGAAATCTGGCCCTGCACTTCTGATGACTCTAGGATCTCGAAATGAATGCACTTAAGTCCTTGCACCTCGCTATTTGTGCGCCTTCTTCTTTGGGGTGTCGTCGTGGTGTCGTGTCGTGAGTGGTCGGTATCGAACCAAATCATTTGACAGCGGAAAACCAGCGCTGGTTATCGCCAGCATACAATGCTGAGTTGGGACCATTTCGTGACGTGTTTTTTGAAGTGAAAACTTCTTTAGCGGCGCTGTGCACTTTTTGTGTTGGGGAAAAATTGTTAAACTCGCCACATCGACCGTAAGATGTCACGTGACCGTGAGATTAGAGAGATTGAAAATTCGTAGGACGGACACGTGACCTGATCGAAAAACTGTTACAATGTTGACGACCGGTTAGTCTAGTGGGTAGTGACGCTGCCTACGAAGCTGAAGGTCCTGGGTTCGAATCCCGGTAAGGGCAAATATTTGTGTGATGAGCATGAATATTTGTTTCTGAGTCATGGATGTTTTCTATGTATTTAAGTATTTCTATCTATTAAATATATCGTCGTCTAGTGCCCATAACACAAGCCTTATTGAGCTTACTATGGGACTAGGTCGATTGGTGTAAGATTGTCCCCTAAAAAAATAAAAAAAATAAAAATATATATATACAGGGAGGAACATTTCCTTGGACTAAGCTGAAAGGACAGTGTTATATAAGTGACGTACAAACGATCTATTATAAATGTTAAGCTGGATATAAAAGAAAAAAAAAACATAAAAATCGAAATATTTTATCTTAGTGACAACCCTAATACTATACATAGTTATTATTTTCATTTGAAATTGACACATGTCACAAGTCACAAGAAAAGTTCACATCCGATGTTCACGTCATTGAATCTGCTGGATAGGGTTGAAACATACAGTTTTTTTCACCAAAGTTTAACAAGTTGTATCTCGGTAACCGTTAGAAATATTAATATGGTTACTAGGTGAGAAGTAAAGCACTAAACCTGATCTATATCCCATTTGCTTAAAAGTCCATCGATCTGTTCCACCCAGTATATAATAATAAAAAAATAAATAAAAAAAAATGTCATTGAGTTTTCACTTCTGCCGGCACTCCCGGAGTGCAACCCGGTCTTTTATTTATGGCACTGTTGATCGTTTTGTGTGTGTCACTAATAAATGATTTTCTAACTATTATATTCTATCTAACTATTATATATATCTAATGTAAGGCCTTAGTTACGAATAACTCTAATTGAAATGAGAATAATGAGACACGATCGTACAGCAATCACCGCGCTCCAGCCTTAAGAGAAAACTCAATAACTTAAACAAATTGGACACAAAAATGTGCGTAAACGCAACTAGTCCCGCCAGTACTTTCGATAGAAAGCCTAAACCCCGGCCAAGGTATCGCTGCCGTCGAATCATTCAATAACAGCCCTTGTTGGTTGGCTTGAGGTCTTACCGAGTTGGTAAGATAAAATGGTAATTTTATAGGCTTAGGTGTAGGCATCCCGCGCCTATGTCTTAACATCCGTCCACAAATCACTGGCTTAATTGCTTGCTGGACCACTTCGAGACGAAGCACACGATGGATTGCTAAAGGAAATATGGGAATTTCATTAATTTTCATTCAATTCAACCTACCAAAGTTCATTTGGTAAAAATAAAAAAATGTCAAAGTGTAACCTAATCTTTTTTTTTCACACAGTTAGTCCCCTGGTTAGGGATGGCCTATTGTGGAGGGGAACGTGGGACTCACCCATCCGTAAGGGAAGGGAATACCCACTAAACCTTCTGCGGCGTTAACCCTCACCGCCGTAAACTAATCTAACACATACGTTAATCTTTCAATATATGACCTTATTCATAAACGTTTATCAAACCTATTTTAGCAAAGGAACAAATCATAATTTAGCTAACAGTGTTTTGGTCAGTTTTATATATAAGGTAGTTGTCCGTCGGTTTCGAATGACATAAAACATATCTTAACAAGTAAAGAACATTTCTGTGTTCCTATAATAAATGTTATTTGCTGTACTGTCGTCAATATTTGTGTTCGCCTGTTATTAGACTTGGCAGCTAAACTACGTACTTATCCTCAAATTCTCTGGTCAGTATCTTAGGCCATTTCAGTGGACGTTTGAGTCGTTCACGGCATGTTATTGCTGGAGGTATATTTTTGTCCTCGTTTCGAATCTCAATCTTATTTAACACTTTCAGTGCTAGGAACCCGTTCGGTGAGCATCCTGCTCGTAGGCGCTTTCCTCTACAAACGGTTTTTCGCATGCTAACGTCTACGCGCGTAGCGCTACAAAACACAGGCACTGATTGCACAAATAGTTCTACGAACAGATACTCAAGTTTGAATAAAAAAAGTGAATACCTACGTTTTGTACGTTTCGTACGCCTACAAAATTTAACAATGGAGCGACCTTGAAAAGGAACGTACACATTTTTCTTCACTTCACAAACACGAATAAAATATTAATAATAAATTAATTACCTACAAATATTTATTATATTTCGACTCTTAATTTTGAACTGGAACATACATACATACATACATACATTCACGCCTTTATCCCTAAAAGGGGTAGGCAGAGCACATACAACTTGTATTCCAGTGCCACTTTTAGCATAAATGTGGGTATAAAAGATCGACCAAATGTGATGTCGTAGTGATAGGTTGCTAGCCCATCGCCCACAACGCACTTCAACCCTGTTCCCTTAGTCGACTCTTAATTACGACACCCACAGGAAGAAAGGGGGTGGTGCTATTCTAACCCGACACCACACGGGGCTGAACTGGAACTTTGGTGGGAAATTAGAAATATGACACATTGACACCTCTTGTTTATGGTCTGTTTTGTTTTTAATTTCCTTGCACTTGCCATCCGAACCAAACTGAATCCGGATCAGAACCGAATCGGATCGGATTATATTTATAAATAATACCTACCAATAATTGGTAAAATATGTATATTAACACACAATACATGATCATTTATTTTTATTTTAGTAAATAATTTATGTTCTACAAATGTTTGATAGTAAATAAAAACTTTTTATTTCGAAAAAAATGCTAAGAAGTTGGTACCACTGCAATATAGCGGCCGATTAAAAAAAAGTTAGATGATTTGACGTCGTGGTAAACAGTGCTTTTATGAAAACTGTATGAACCATAAAAGTACGCTAAACAGAAGGTTAATGGGCCATAGAGCATAGAGTTTTTCGACGACTTATTATCGGTGTCGTTGTATTTGAGCTAAAGCCTATATAAATGATAGATAACGGTACAGGAGTAGAAAAAATAAGTATATTGCCTATTATTATAGTTGATTTCATTAACAATTATTCTGGGTGGGTTCCCATTTTGGTCATATTATTGCCATGTCACTAGGACAGATATTGAGCTTGTGTTTGCATATCATGTATTATATGAGTAGGTATTTATTTATTTTTTACATACATGGAAAACCAACAGCGAAATATTTTTTTACAATTTACAATAGAAGTAATCTACAGGTTCTTATTGTATTGAAATTAGAAGCCATAATAAGCCTTTTATCACATTTGCTTTCAAATAACTGTCAGTAAGCTATTCAATACAAGTGGCTAAATTCAAATCACTTAACACGTTATCTTCATATAATTCTTAGAAGACTAGCTAGGACACCACAAATAGAAGAATAGATTTATAACTTCGTTTGATTCTGTGTAATAAGAAGAAGAAGAACCCGCTTGATAGGCACTTTTAAACCAAAACAAAGCCTAAAACCGGCCAAGTGCATGTCGGGCCACGCGCAGTGAAGGGTTCCGTAGTTGCCTGTCTGTCTTAGTTACATCGACGTGCGGTGCGGTTGCGTCGGCCGAATTTGTACGAAAATTGGTCTTTCCAAGTACACATTAAGTTGGTCGGGATCGGGACACATGCCTCGAACAAAAATTAGGGATTTGAAAAATGAATTTAGAAAACACACTATGGGTTTAACGAGAAGTAAAACTAGAGCCTATAGCAAATCATGGGATAATGTGTCAAAGCGGACCCCTGGCTCGTCGGGCACAACCGGGAATTACGCTAGGAGGATGATGACTTTATAACAATCAGTTATACATACTTTTTGCACAGTTATCATCTCTTGAGCGATTTCTAAATAGCCTAATCACGATGGGTAATTATATCTAGTGTAAATAAGGAGCTGTCTATGACGCATTCATAGGTGTGTGGTCTAAAGAATTTTTTATAACTCCATAAGAAAGAAGGCAAAAAATATGCCTAGTGACTAAAATCCCATTCAGATATCTCAAAAAATTACGAAGTTACAACCGTTTTAATATTGCTTGTTGGAGAGAGAAAACGCTCTCAGATCGTGACGTCATGGCACTCGAGTGTCATCGTAAATGACAATAGTTTCATGTGGAGGTGCGTTTTGCGGAAAAAGGACAGAATATATACCCCCTCTTATAACTTTGGACACTTTTGACTTTGTGATTATTGAACCTGCTTTACTTATTTCTCTATTTGACAATAATTTTAATCTTTTTTCGAGGAATTTAAACTTTTTTGGTTATTTTATTTGGTGTCAACCCACACCCCTATTTTCATGTCGTTATTTTTTGCACAGTCGAATCGTCGAACGACAAGCGTTTCACCGAATGCATTCTTTTGCCGCAATTTAATTTCATCGAACTTGTTCTTCTTAGAAACCGTTTGGTACTAAAACTAATCGTGTAGATCCCATAAGATTAGGTTAGGGTTGTTTTATAACAATCCTTTAGATGTAGGGGAGGTACCCTAAAAATATTTTTTTTTTCAAGACTTTATTGTACTGTTCTGTCGGCGTGATTGATTTATATACCCATGCCGAATTACAGTTTTCTAGTAGTAATGGTTACTGAGCTAAGCCGAAGACGGACGGACAGACAGACGGACGGACATGGCGAAACTATAAGGGTTCCTTGTTGACTTCGGAACCCTAAAAATCCGGTCTACTGATATATAGATAGACACCTGTATGTGATCTTAATGTTCCTAAATCATGTCACTAGGATATCATTTTCATCATCCTGCTAGCGTTATTCCCGGTTGTGCCCCTAAAGGAGCCCGGGGTCCGCTTTGACACCTAAACCCAAGATTTAGCATGCACACTAGTTTTACGAAAGCGACTGCCATCTGACCTTTCATACCCAAAAGGAAAACTAGACCTTGTTGGGATTAGACCGGTTTCCTCACGATGTTTTCCTTCACCGAATAGCCCACGGTAAATATTGCGTACATAAATTCCGAAAAACTCCACTGTGTTTCCCGCATTCGAACCCACGACCGCCGCTTGACAGCCGTATGCCTGAACCATACCACCGTAGCGTACTATGCTATCACTTTCATGTCTCTATATTTCAAAATGAGAATGAAAAAGCTATAAAACAGGACATGACAGGGACACGCTACATTATGTAACTTGAAAGCCAGCATCGCCATTAAAAAAAGTTGACAGCACCGTGCCTAACCATGCCTTCCACGGCTTATCACCCGGCTTTAAAAATACTATCGACATCCATCTTCCATTCGATACTGTCTATAAACAAATGGTCATAAACTCAACACCATCTCTCTAAGAACAATAACGTCATATCAGAGTCTTCTTTAAGTGACTCTTACGACTTTATACAACCAAAGAGTATGTGAGAACATTGCACTCCCATCTTATAATTCATAGACA
The DNA here is from genome assembly GCA_947578815.1 of Epinotia ramella. NCBI lineage: Eukaryota > Metazoa > Arthropoda > Insecta > Lepidoptera > Tortricidae > Epinotia > Epinotia ramella. The sequence continues at coordinate 7,332,331 of OX388211.1, read as the reverse complement.
ATAAATTGAAATCAGAGGGACGCTGATCTCGTTATTTGTTATACCTACATAATTATAGTTCAAACGATACCGTACATCATGAAAGTAATGGTGTGGAAATTGGCTAATACCATAACTTGTGGTCTCACTCCCAGTGGAAAGTTTTTGCAGTATTTTGACGGCATAGTACTGAAAGTGATTAAGTTATTTCCCATCCAAGTATGAAATCCAAATTTTCAAGGTTCATATGTTTTTATGATTTTAATTGGAGGTCATTTAATCCACATAAAACACAATAACAAATAAAACAATAATAACTTAAGCTACTAGCTTAAGCCTAGTCAAAAAGTCCCCCACGAGTTGTCCCTGGCGCAAAGGTACCCATCACACTGGCCGCATTACCACGTTGAATGGCGATGGACAACCTTTGCACCAGGTACGAACCCGCGCGAGCGTCAGACCCCCTCTCCGTAATTCGTCGTCCCACTCCCACCTCCCTAACGAAAGCAATAGCCTCCGACCCCCAGCACCCAGTAGTCTCAAACGCAAGGGGTACAAAATAATAATTACCGCCCAGGGCCGCATATTTAACACACTTCCTGGCCGCTGCAAAATCTGCAGCAGCACCAGCTGTTCGCACCGTTCGGCTGAGATGCGAGGCGGCAAAAGTACTGACGCACGTGGCGTCCCACAGGAGACACTTTCCCTTCTGCCACGGCACCAAAGTTAAGCCATCTGGCCTCTTGCCATCGGCGCGGCAGAGGCCCGGAGGCTCCAGAACACAGGGGATGTTGGCAGATATTAAAGTATGAAATAGTATTTTATGCAGTCGTTTTATAATGTATGCTTTTGCAGTCGAGTACCACGTTTAGGCCTAATTAAGGTACGGGACTTAAAAAGCTAATTATATAACTATTGTATACAATACTTTTTCTACGAATCAACGGAAATAATAATTTATTAAACAAACTTGGTATCTATATGAAAATCGCCCTGCTGAAACGAAGACGCGAAGTGCAGCCAACCGCTTTTTTTTAAAGGCGTTGATGTCTTTCTGTAAATCGAGCCTCGTGATTGATCAAAATTCATTTCAGTTCTGCGTACAATTGAATAATAATTATTTCGATTGTCCATAGAGCATAAACTTTTGCATGAGAATAAAAGTATTCAATTGCGTTATGGTTTGCGAGGTTCTAATTTAAAGATTACAGTCGACGAGTATAAAAAATATTTGGTTGCTGTTTCGTCGATTTGTGCAATAACAAAAAATATTCAAGCTTCATAAGACCCCTAATTACCCCTCGTTTACAAAGACATTTTAAAAACCTCTTAAAAATAAGTACATCGTTACACAAAGTGGTTATTTTAGACTTCATTCCATAATTCACACATGCAGTGTGGATCCTGCTACCCTCTCAATAGATTAACAAGAAATAAACTTCACGTATACAGGATGTTAACGGGGTCATGATCCGGAATGACAAAAAGCGAATAAGATGATCATACTGAACAACCTTTCCCATGGGACCAACCACGAAATCGCAAAAAAAACCAGGTATTCCATACATTAACTCTCAATTAAATCGCAGTTAACTCACAGTTAACTCTTAATTGGCTCTTTTTTTTGCGATTTCGTGGTTGGTCCCATGGGAAAGGTTGTTCAGTATGATCATCTTATTCGCTTTTTGTCATTCCGGATCATGACCCCGTTAACATCCTGTATAGGATCCCTCTAAAAAACATTTCCTGTAAAGACCAGCCCCGCAATACAAATTCTACATCTTCGCTAAAAAGTATTAGACTCGCCACATCTTCATCATCAGTTATTATCATCAAACATTGATTTTTAAATAAATTATTTTTCTTTAAATCGACTATCCAAGGCTCGCTGACCAACGCTGTAACATTAATGTCCCCAACTAGCTCGAATATTGTATCGAAACGCGGTACAAGCAGGTAAGCAGCGATCGTATTCGCATGTTCCGACGTGAATCTGACAGCTGTCACCTGTCACGCGCACTTTGCGCCCGGGGCGAGGCACCGATGTTTCCACTCAGTTGCCGATAATCAATTCATCATTACACTGTTGTATTAACGTAAATATTTATCGTATGAGGACTTCATACTCGTGAACATTGTAGTCCAGCACAGTCAGCAAAAGACGGCGTGAGCTCTCTCGCAGTAACCGTCTCTTTCCAAGTTTTCTAATAAGAGAGTGACGGATAGTTGCTCGCTAGAGTGCCCGCACGCCGTATTGTGCAGCCGTGCAGATTTCAGAATTCAATCTTAAGTAAAAACGTAAAACATTGAGCTTACCGACCTATTTCACCATCATCTTCATCATATCAGCCGAAAGACGTCCACTGGCCTCCCCCAAAGAGTGCCAAAGTGGCCGATCTTGCGCCACCCGCATGCAGCGGACTCCCGCAACCTATTTGACGACATATCAATAATACAATACCTAGTAACAAATCTAGGCAAGTCGCTTACGCTAGTCTAGCTGGCACGATTGCTACAGATAACATGAAGTACTCTGACAACCTGTGTTCCATACGATAACCGGTCATTGATCCCGATCAATGGAGTCCCCTGTCCTCTTGATAGGATGATCTAGTTAAGAATACGCTGGTTCTAGTCGACAGTGAACTTATTCAATGATCAACTCTGAATCAATTGCGTTACATTTTTGCCCGACTACGGCTGAGCCGAAAGGAAGGGATATGTTTGTATTTACGTGTGTTACATTTCACAACCGATTTTGTTAAATAAGGTGTCAATAGATTTGAAATTATACTCCGAGTGACATAGGCCACCTTTCGCATGCATGTGCGTTTTTTACTTGGTACTTTTCCCTAGTCGCGTTACAGTTTTTCGAACTGTTTATGTAGAGAGTGTTGTATGGACGATCGGCATCAAAATATGTTTACACTTCTGCACTTTATCCCATTGTAATAAGGCAAATAGCTTGGGCGTTATAGTTTGTAGGCCAACAAAACGATTTGCACGTTTGCGATCCCTTCCTCCTCTAATGAGAACGCTTAAGGGGCTACCCGAGGTTTTCGTCGATTTTTGACAAGTTTTGAACCGTATCTCCTACTTTTGCACTACAGATAGAATTATAAATCAAACGGTTCTTTAATCGTTTATATCGACTTTAGTCCACCGGATTTTGAAACAAATGAAAACTGAATTTTGTATGATTTTTTTAAACATTGTCCAAAAAAACACTTATTTCGTATCTCTATCGACGTGAAAGGTCTAACATATACGAAATCTACATATTTGGGAACATCTGTGACGTCTCTAAAAACTGGTCCAGGGTTTTCATTTTAAACCAAATAACACAAAAGTTATGGCCAGAAAACCAGTTTTTTGGCCTAAAATTGTTCACCTTTGATGCCAAATATCTCGTAAACAATGAACTTTGAAGTAAATATGGGATACTATATTGCTTAACGCCGTTGTTGTTAATATAATAAGCTACAAAAAACATTAGAAAACGAAGGGACTCAGTTTGAAGGTCATTGGCGTATGGGAGCCCCTTAAGAAAGAAAGGGATAGTCTATCTCGCCGCGACACAGCTCGCGCACCGTCTTGTGTTGGCTAACCATGCAGACTAATTGTATCATTCTCAGATTAAGACAACTTTTGCAATTTGTATCTCTCTTACCACTTTTATTCTTAAGAATGATTTCTCACATATTACCCCTGTTTACGATGTGGTCATCTCCTCGAGCTATCGCAACGCAGCAAGGTGTTATTAAGTTATGATTTACTGCCGAGTGTTTCGCCGAGATACCGCTTTATTATCAATGGCTCCTTAGATTAGGGAGCTGGATAAGCGAGCTCATCAAAGATGGCCGGGGTATTATTGCAATGATTATATTCAATGTTTTCTTGGGAAGAAAACTGTTTAGTTTTTGTGATGAATATGACACACTTTGTGCACATTAAGAGGGGTTGCAAAAGAAAGCAGTTTATTTATAAACGTAGTAAATTATTAAAAAATATAAAAGGTAGGTAGATACGAGTATTAAATACATTACATTACATAGCCCCTTTATTCCGAACATTCGTTGTCCACAATTCTTGTTTATATAAAATCTCTTAGTTCGGTGTGGAATGGTATTGGCATTGGCAAAGGCCTTCTTCAACTCATTCCAATTTTTCCTATCTCTCGCTACTCTTGTCCAGTAGGGTCCTGCAGCTAGTTAGTTAGTTCGTCTTTAGGTCGTGAATAGGTCTTTATATATATATTATATAAGTTGATTAGAACCAAAAATCGCTGAGCACTTTTTGGGATGGGGAAAAATTGTTAAATACGCGACAGAGTTTTGTGACGTCAGATGTGAAGGAGGTCACTTTTTGCTGCTAGCCGATTCGACTTCATTCAAAACTGAACGCTATTCGTAAGAGTATAAAGCCGTTAAACACTTTTTGCAATAGCATATTCTGCAAATAAATTTGTAATTTTGTCCAAGCGTCCTTCACCGTTTTGCTATTGAGCAAATTCGAATAGTTCGAATTTGGACGTTATTCCTAAAGAGATAAAGCTTTGAAAAATATTTACCAACGGCAAAAACAAATTGATATTTTGTTCGCCGCCGCCGTCTGCTGTTCTTGCAAATTCGAATTTGGACGTTCTTCCTAAAGAGATAAAGCTTCGAAAAAATTTGGCAATGGCAATAACAAATTGGTATTTTGTTTGCCGCCGCCGACGGGCGAGCCGGCCCGTCGCACCCAACGCGCCCACGGCCCGTCCGCCTAAATAATTGATAATTGTTTATAAATTTGCGTCAAATTCATTTTTAGGGTGACACCGTAAGATGTCACGTGACCTGATCGAAAAACTGTTACAATGTTATTGAGTTTTCACTCCTGCCGGCACTCCCGGAGTGAAACCCGGTCTTTTTTTTTAGTAAAACTTTTGTACGTTTCGTGCCACTTTTGTGTAATATCATTCCATTTCAAAGGCAAACCGCAAGCATAAAACTGTCCCCGCTTCCCATAGATTTATGTCACGCCGGCTTATATTTTTATATTATTTTTATTCCTTATATTTTACATCCCGTTAAATGACGCTTCCGAGCGATATGTTTACTAAATACAATTTCAGACATTTTCTGTAACTATAACTAATGCAGGTATAACGTAAGTATTGTGTAACGAAATAAATGTGCAGTGGAAGTTCGTTCACAGAGGAATGCGTCTCACGGTTGAGAAGTATGCTCTATATTTTAGATGTTTCTTTAAGAACTCGCATGGCAAATGAGTTGTGGAATATATTCAACGTTTATGCTGATCCTCTCGCCGGTCACTGAAGTGCTGATTTCCGAACTTCAGCAATAACATTGCGAGGCGGTGAATATATTTTATATGAAACTTGGATATTAGAATTCGATTCGATGAAGCACCTCATGCGACGTAACAATTTCCTTTGATGAACGAGCGAGCGAAGCAAACGAAGTTCTCCGCTTTGGCTTGGGCCAAAATGCTTTCGTATGTCCGGATGTCCCGCTGTCCCGCTGTCCGGCTGTTTTGTACAGCACGTCTATCATGGGACGACCGCGACATACTCTCGATTTTTCTCGCACTATACCTCTTGTTCCAAGTGTTCTAATAAGAGAGAAACGGATAGTGCGCGAAAAATCGAGAGAGCTCGCGCGTCGTCACGTGGCCGTGCAGGTCGCATTGTGAGATCGTTAATTATATAGTTCGTTTTTTTAGTCAATTCAGTCATTGGGTAAATTATAATAAAAAAACCGGCCAAGTGCGTGTCGGGCCACGCGCAGTGTAGTGTTCCGTAGTTGCCTGTCTGTCTTAGTTATACATCGACGTGCGGTGCGGTTGCGTCGGCCGAATTTGTACGAAAATTGGCCTTTCCAAGTACACATTAAGTTGGTCGACTATTACTCGGTAACTACTTATGCCTACTTGTCCGTGATAGTTTTCCTTTTAAATTCATTATATGTACTACTACTACGATTTTTTTCACATCCCCAGAAGGTAGTAGCCATTTAGCCGGCAGGGGCGAGGAACACATGACTCGAACAAAAATTAGGACTTTAAAGCCCAATATCTCGCAAACTAATCACTGATTTGATAAATGGTTTAGGAAAGGCGTGATTGATTTATATACCCATGCCGAATTACAGTTTTCTAGTTGTAATGGTTACTGAGCTAAGCCGAAGACGGACAGACAGATAGACAGACATGGCGAAACTATAAGGGTTCCTTGTAGACTACGGAACCCTAAAAATTGACAATTATTCACAGCTCACAGAGCCACTACTATTTTAAGTGTCAGAAAGGTAGAAGGAGAAATAAGGAAGTCACATTACGAATTAACTACCTAATGAAAAGCATGTGAATGTCATATCGTCCTACAATACAAGGAGATTACATGAGATCATTATAAAAAAGTACCTTACTGATAATATTTAACGGTACCTACGGAACATTAACATGACTATTGTTTTAAAACAAAATAATATTACAATTAGAACAATCAAATTCAAGAGCACCATAAACGTTCAATTTTCAGTTTAATTTACGTTAAAATTCGGTCTTTATCTGTCACTTTGGCATTTATGTTTGCAAGACGGATAAAACACATTCTAGATAATAGAGGTTGGTAAAATTTTATGAACAAGGGGTAAGTGTTTAAATTAATCAGCTGTAGTAGTAATAAGCGGCAACAGTTCAACACAAAGGTGCTTCAGACAAACAGCTCGCAGCCCTAGGTAGAGCGATAGGTATTTATTATGCTAATGAATGTCTGGGAGAACCTCGCCGCTATAACACAGTAGAACAACAATGCAATAGATATTTCTTGTACATCATGAATGTAACTGAAAAAAGACTATGAAGGAGCTGAGTAATAATAACCGCCGAGTTCTGAAGTCAAAAGGAAAAAAAACCATGACAAGGTTTCAGCTGCTCTCGATAAGTACACGTACAATTGACAAGATACTTATCATTACCACCACAAAACGAATTTTCTGCTCATTTCATTCATTACCAATTGAGTTTAGTAAAGCGCTTATCAATCAAGGCAAATTCTCCTGCCTTTTTAAATATATTTACTTTCGTTTTAGAACATAAACTAAAAAAGTAGGTACTGTAATTCTGAGTGGCTCCTATTTTCATCTTATATTATTAAACGAGCAACATTTGTACACCTATTTATTTATTTCTTTGTAAATGGGTTTCCGAATACGATTAAAAATTTAAACGAGATTTACAATAGGTCCCGTATTCTAAAAAAATATTTTCCCGGTTCTCATAGAGCAAAGACCAGGGGACCGATTTTTGACTTTCGAGCGCTCGACTCTTTCACTCGAAAACTGACAAAAATTATGAAATGCTATTTAGAAATAGCGATAGAAAATTGAAAAACGAATGGTATTGAACTATTGACCACTCGTAATTAATTATATTAAGTGTGTATTTGAGTGTGTAATTAAGCTTTTCTTGATTTATTCCTGCACTACCTGTTTTTCAACTCTTCTTGAAAATTTCCTGCTACCCAAAGGTTGTCTGGAAGAGATCGCTCTAAAGCGATAAGACCGCCTGTTGTTTATTTATCGTCTATACTTTTGTAACATGCTTTTCTTATGTTGTGGTGCAATAAAGAATATATTATTATTATTATTCTCTTTATTTTAATTTCATCTTAGACTAGGTTTTTACAATAATTATATCTAAAACGTAAAATATAAAACTATACATACAAAACATAAAATCATTATAAAAGCCTAACCTAGGGTGCAGCCGGCAGCGAGGCGCGGCCTAAGCTACCGGCGGTCAGGGCGACAGAGACAGGAACCTCCTGACAATACTTATTATTATTATTATTATATTGGAAGAAAGTAAGTGCCTGCCATTTTGACACTACAAACGTATTTACTTTTATTTGATTTTCGAGCGCTCGAAAGTCAAAAATCGGTCCCCTGTCTCGTATGTACTGTAGCTAATCGTTATTAATTTCAGTCCATAAAACCTAATTTAATGAACACTACTGCCAAGTTTCCCACCGTGCTGTCTGCACCTAAATGATATTCTTTAGACACAGTCGCTCTCATTTTCTTGTTACAACACGCAAAGCTTTTCTCAAAAAACCCTCATGTTTATTAATAAAGCTTAAATTATTCATGAAAAGTGATCATGCCGTGTTAACATGAATTTTTAAACCGTCTTGACAGACAGCAGTCGACGACATAAACATAAACGTTGTGTCGTCAAGACTGTAGTTATTATACATTATGAATATTTTAAGTGTTGGAAACTAACTTGGGAACTATCACACGCGGGTTCATTAACTTAATGCGTTATAACTCTCAAATAAAAATCACTGGTGTGATGTGATTGCGTTTAGATAGCTTTAAGTTAGTATTGAACACGGAATAAAGAATCCATTGGAAGTGGTGAGTGGGCGTTCCCGTGTCGCCGAACATGAGCAATAATAAGCATACTTCTTGCACAGATTATTGTCACTCACCTAGCGACCGCACGCGGCGTATGACATGAGAGAATATTTGTTTATTTTAGGAAAATGCCGTATTGCGTTATTGAAAGCTGCTCCAATAACAGCACATAAAAAACTTGTCTCATGGAGGTATTTCCTATCATCGTTAAGTAATATTTTAGAATACGTATAAAAAATATTTAATTTTCAATTTCTTAGACACAATTTGCGTCTGTGGTCAAGGAAATATCAATTCTATTTCTCTAAGAATAAAGTTCATAATACTCTGTATTATTTCGCTACTCGGAACGTGAAATGCACGGCAAATTTCCCGAAGGTTCGCTACTCAAATGCTGTGGCTAAGGTCGATTGTTATCGATAAACCAAAATGAAAAGGATTATATTTTAGGAGTGATATACAGAGCCCGGAATTCTCGTAGCACATTTGAGCTGTCATAGGGACATCTCGTTTAGCGAATTCCGATTATACATATGTATGTCGATAAATACAGAATACAATAAGTAAAATATGATTACGAATGACCGATCTCTTCGAGATAAACTCTGGATACCCACTTTTAGGAAATGATAAATAGAAATTAAAATAATAATATTTTATTGTTTCTTATAAATAATTTGTAGATTGCTTAAGGGGCTACCCGAGGTTTTCATCGATTTTTGACAAGTTTTGAATCGTATCTCCTACTTTTGCACTACAGATAGAATTCTAAATCAAACGGCTATCGGTTATTCAATCTTTTATCTCCATTTTGGTCCACCGCATTTTGAAACAAATGAACACTTAATTTTGTATGATTTTTTTAAACATTGTCTAAAAAAACACTTATTTCGTATCTCTATTGACGTAAAAGATCTAACATATACGAAATCTACATATTTGGGTTTGTCTGTGACGTCTCTAAAAACTGGTCCAGGGTTTTCATTTTAAACCAATTAACACAAAAGTTATGGCCAGAAAACCAGCTTTCTGGCCTAAAATTGGTCAACTTTGATGCCAAATATCTCGAGAACAATTAACTTTGAAGTAAATATGAGTTACTTCATTGCTTAGCCGTTGTTGTTAATATAATAAACTACAAAACACATTATAAAACTAAGGGATTCAGATCGAAGGTCATTGGCGTATGGTCCTTAAGCATTTTAATCAGGACAAAGGCCCTCCTTATTATCCCGCACGGCGAAGAAACTTGACGGTAAATTCTCACTAGACCGCACTGCTGCACGTCTAGCACACGACGGCCCCGACATACTCTCGATTTTTATCGCACTATACCTCTTGTTCTAAGTGGCCTAATAAGTGGGAGACGGATAGTGCGAGAAAAATCGAGAGAGCTCGCGCGCCGTCGCGTGCTAGCCGTGCTGGTAAAATAATTCTAAATAGTATTTGAGATGAGCTTGTATTAAATTAAACAAATTATATTCTTTGTTTATTAGAAATCTGTGTTTAATTGCTACTACATTTATAACAAAAGTAATTTAATATAAATGTTACCTAATACTAATTATATAATAAACAAGATTTTATTAGAAACAATTTGTAACTAAGTCTTAGCTTAATATTTACCGTATGAATATCATAAAAATATCGATAGTCCAACTCATACCATACCCACATCCCTATTCACTTATAAGCGGTCGCATCTCCAGTTTTGAAAACACCGCCATCTTGCGTCGAGTAGCCGAACGACCAAGTCTCTTGCAAGTCTTGCAACGCATATGGTAACGGACGTAAGAAATATTTACTTGACACTCTAAATTAGACCGTAAATAGTACTTGTTAAAGTAGATTTTGCATATATCATTTGCTACCGTTAACAACATATTGTCACAGTACGTTTTAACAAATCGAAAGCGTATTGCAATTGTGTGTCCGTGTATTTATTGGAGTATGGTTGTGTGCGTGCGGCGACAGTGGTTCTCTATGAAAATCGGTTGAATGCCACTTCCAATGGATTCTTTATTCCGTGGTATTGAAAGTAGACTTCGTATTCTTTACCCTGTCTCTTAAACTGTGTTCAATGCTGGAATAGCAGGCCTTAACTTTGGATGGTTGTTACTCAATCACGCAATCCATACTTCCATACTAATATTATAAATGCGAAAGTGTGTGTGTTTGTTTGTTTGTTTGTTTGTCCGTCGTTCACGGCAAAACGGAGCGACGAATTTACGTGATTTTTTAAGTGGAGATAGTTGAAGGGATGGAGAGTGACATAGGCTACTTTTTGTCTCTAACTAACCCCCCACTTCCCTAAAATGGGGGGTGAAAGTTTGTATGGAGCTACGATATAAACGAGTTCCACGCGGACGGAGTCGCGGGCAGAAACTAGTACTAATGTAAAGAGATTGAGATGAGATTTAGTATAGGAGAATAATCTAGATTAAAACATAGCAGTGTCGGAGCGGCCATACAAGCCGATTACCACCGGTTTGCGTAAAATTTAGTTTTAGGCAAGTCTATAGTTTTATACTCTAAACTCTTTCATAACTTTTATTTTTCCGGGACGCCCACCCTATTTTCACGCGCCACCACTGAAACATAGGATACTTTTTTCCCCATATCGTCCCCAAAAGGATGAGATTGGAGTTGGTTCACGCGGACGAAATCGCGGGCATACGGTAGGTAAGCATAATTTCGACTTCCGAAGTAATGTTCTATTACTCAGATTTAATATTCACATGCCTATTTACTTATTATACGAGTTTCTGAAATTGCACGAGCATTTCGGTGCGCGAAATAAATGTCAAAAGATTCGCCTACTATTTATATGGCAGATTTATTAGTTACTCTAATAGAGACATCCCTCAAAAGCTCATAATTGAAACGCAGTGGATGAAAGCTCTCCCGCCGACTCACGGTTTCGCGTTAGTAAGATTGAGCTACTCCATTCGAATTTGTCGGAGAAGAAAAATAGTAGGCACCTGCACCTAAATGCATTCGGTTCGGGGACGCAAGTTGGGAGCGGAGACCGACTTGCGCGCTTTATTTAGCTACGGGTTGACCATGGATACTCATCATGCTCCTAGCATTTTTAGCAGTTCTAATAGTTCCAGTTCAGTCTGTATGTTCGGAATCATACAACCTTGTTGTCATCTAGGCAAGGGTGAACAGGCATTTTCTGGGTGATCCTTGCCTTGTCTTAGCGTCCCATCAGGTTAGACGAAGGTCACATGCAATGCATTTTTAATAAAAAAAACAATACTTTATTGCATTAAGGAATGCAATAAAGTATTGAGTATTGAGTATTGAGTATTGAAAAGTGGTGCCCTAAAGGACCATGGATACTATCCCTAGTAAAGTTAGTCTACACTTTTAATAAGACATTTCTCTAGTGGCTGCTTGAGTTATGAAAGTCACGTCGTTTAACCCTTAAATTTGTTTGGTGTAAGTATGTCGAATTAAGATTTCCTCGTAGAATACAAATACAAATAACTTTATTGCCCAAACACGATACAAATACAGAACAGAGGATAGGTAGATATTAATAGTTATTTGTTATACAAGGGTGCAAAGTTGTATTTTACCCGCGAGTGTGGAATTGAAACACAAGCAAGCGAAAGGATGCTATAGTTGAACCACGAGTGAAGCGAGTGGTTCTAAATTATAATCCTGAGCGTAGCGAGTGTTTCAACACACGAGAAGTAAAATACATTTGCCCCGTGTGTAACACAAAACTTTTCACCTCACTGTAGCGAGGAAAGTGCAACATGCAAAACAACTTTATTTAATTTAAATAATAATATTTATATTTTTTAACAGTAATAAATAGTAATAATAACGTTAAGTAATATCAAGTAGAATTTTGGTCTAGTGCGAGTCGGGTTTTAATTTTCCCATACATTTTGAGACCCAGCGCCTGAATGAAGTCAACAAGCAATTCTTCAAAAGTTCTTAAATATTTATTTTATTCTGTTTTTAAGTATTTGTTGTTATAGCGGCAACAGAAATACATCATCTGTGAAAATGTTATATTATGAGTGTTTTACGTTTTGTTATCTGTCAAGAGTCTCAAAAGCTACTTAAAAACGCTCCAAGGTCAAATTACTTTCCCCACTAGTGGATAAAATGCGTTTTTGCTCACTGGTTTTATAGGATAAAAGACGGCTTTCCGAGACAGTGAGGGGAAAAACTAATTTCACTACTAACTCTAGTTAATACATGAGACACTTAATATATATACGTTAAAGTTAGAACATTTACTGTTATCATGTTGGCCATGGGTACCAACCTGAATAAATAGTGTATCCATTTTGATCGTTCAATAATGGTCGTAAAACATGTCAAATCTGGATTAACCATTTAGACCAATAAATACTTACTAGCTTTCGGCCCGTGTTAGTTTAGCCTTGTAAAATTTGTAAATTGTAGTTTCGTAATATCGGCCCCTAAACGATTACTCGCTAACATCTTACTGTTTACACCACTTGCAAGGGTGGCAACACTGGCGGGTATTCGTTTGAAGTGCCGTCATTTTAACGTCTGTGAGGGCGACATATCATTACGCACATGTGTCGCGGGGGTGAAATACAACGCTGTAACAAATGCGGACTTTTCTGTTTAATGTGTTCGCTTTGGAGAGTTTTCTGAAGCGTTTCGGGAGTATTTGTAGAGGTATCTCGGCGCACGGCAAATTCCGAATGGTGGATTACAACGTAGTCGATATACTGTATTTACTTACTTGTGCGCTGGAAAACGTTTGATGGATTTGAAAAGAAAAAAGTTTGCGTCGCAATATATGAACCAACAGTGATTTACAGTTTCACTTCATTATATAAAAACGAAACAAACTTAGATATACCATTTATTGCATGTCTCAATAAAAGAACACGATGTCGAACATAACACTTACACTTATTCAGCGAGGAAATGCCGCCAGCATCCTCGGTAGAATGCCTCGAGGGCCTTATTTAGATTCAACTTATTGTTAGTTTTAATTTAATATAGTTAATATTAGTTATCATCTGGTATATACCTACTAATTGAAATTATATACAGGGCGTTTCAAAAATGGGCTGTGAACCGAGCAAGAGCATATTCGGTAGCGTATTGCGATTCCAAATAAGCGTTTGTATGATTTTTTTTATTATTATTTTTGTTTACATTGACATTTTTGTTTTTGTTTACATTACAGTTTTTGTTTTTGTTGACATTGCTTGTTCCCCCGCAGGGGTGAAGGGTCAGAGGGTTCATTTCATTTTCAACCGCTGCGCGCACAGCTGTTTTATGAAAACAAATGTTTTGTGTAATATTTTTTTGACACGCGGGTGACAGCTTTTAAGTTTTTGATGTCATACACAAGCAATGTCAACAAAACAAAAACAAACACTGTAATGTAAACAAAAACAAACATTTCAATATAAACAAAAACAAATCAAAAATTAAACAAAATAAACAAATGCATTTTTGGAATTGCTATTCGCTGCCGATCATGCCCTTGATCGGTTCACACCCCATTTTTGATACATCCTGTATAGTACACTTACAAGTAGGCAAACAACAAGCGGTCTTATCGCGAAAGGGCAATCTCTACCACGTTACTTTGAATAACCTCATTGTTAACTACTAACTCTGTGAGCTGTAGAACTCGAATATTTTTTCGAATTTCCTGAGAACAGCCGATGAGAATACGATAGAATTTTGGCCCAAATTAAAACGGAGAATTTCGTTCGCTTCGCTCGCTCGTTCAATTAACTTTTCATTACCTAGACAAGTAACTGTACTCCAAGTCATGATGAGTTGAGTCATCAGAAACTGTCGTCAGGGCCCTACAGTGGTCGTTGCTGTGATAAATTGCAAGGGTGAGGAAGAGGGCACTTCCCTCCCCGAGTAGTATGCGATTGTTTATTTCCCATAGTTTAAAAGATGTAGCTATCTTTCAATTGTCTAGTATTGCAAACTAGCCTTTAGCTCGCTAATTAGTCCTGCGGTGTAATGAAAAATTGCTGAGTTTATTATTGTACTGTATTAATGTACTGTAGAAAACTGGACCAAAATTGCAAAATATTTTAGTTTTTCCTTGATTTATACACTAAACACTAGTTGAAATTGTATTCTAAATTTGAAGCTTCTATGTCTGCTAGAAGTGCCTTAGAGTTTTGATGATCGGTCAGTGAGTGAAAGATAAAATTAAGAAACCTTGACTAGTTATAATTCTTAAACTCAAAAAACAAATCAAAAAAATCAAAATAAAAATCAAATTGTATGAAATTTGAAATATACCGTGTTTTGCCTGCTTGGTTACCGAAAATTCAGGCTTCTAGTTTTATCCACAACGAAGTTATGGGAGGTCGAAAATGGTACGGCCGTGCCGCTGTTTTGCTCGACTTGGCGGTGGCCTTGCGGTCGCCCTCGCCTATGGACAACTGTAACTCCATTCGTCTCTTATTGAACGAGGGAGCGAAGCGAACGAAGTTCTATGCTTCAGCTTGGGCCGAAAAAAACAGCTTGAATGATAAGTTTCAAGCCAGGAGCTGTGGCATTTTGGCATTGACTTTGTTTGACGGCGACAGCAGCAGCGAGCGGTGTGCCATGCGTGAGAACGAGAGACCGCTCTCCGATCTCTCACTCTCAAGGATGGCGCATCGCTGGCGCTGCCGCCTCCGCTCGAAGTGAGGCCGACCACTTATGATGGGGCCACACTAACGAGAAATGGCCGTACTGATAACGTCCATTATCGCGATAATTAATGGCATTTCTGGTTAGTGTGGCCCGGGCATTTAATCACCAGGAAAACAACACTACATACGGGTATAAGCCGTTAGACGTTGACTACCACGTTTGACTGACCACAGGTGACTTATCTTCAAATTCGCAACATAACCATTCCAGCGGCGCTACCACGAAAATCGAATCTCGAAGTTCGTGTACTTGCATCCCTTTCACTCGAGTAGTAAGTGCGATAGAGATAGAGATATCCGAACTTCGACATTCGAAGTTCGTGGTTATATCTCTGCAACGACTGTTTAAATCACAAGTATTCAACTTCTAACAAGATTGTCTCGACAAACAAGATTTTAGGATTATAAAGGATTCCTACGCTTCGTTTAAAGGCCTTAAGCTGTTTACGAAATCTGTATCGATTTTGATATTAGCAAGATTCCTGTTACGTCTAGTTCAGTAGGGTTTGATCGTGATTATTTTTTACTGGTATAATTTGGTCCATTTCGTTTCGGTTATTGAAACAATTCGGTGAGTATTTGTAATCAAAATTTATCTGTCCCTTAACGTTGATCTGATTTTTTATTGTTTATCTCATTTGCATTTTCATTTAATAGTCTTAGCTGCGCTTTTAATATGGATGTATTCAAAGTATTATCGATTCTTGATAATCGGTTATTTGATTTCAAATCTATGTGTATGGTTGAGATTATATTATGTGGTCGGCTTTTTATAAAACTGTCATTTGAATTTGAGTCTTCTTGCCTAGGACGGTAGCGTTGCTTTTTGAATGCACTACTTTGATGCAATTCGGCCAACTCGAATAATCTCAAGTACACGGTGTCGACGTCAAAGTTATGCTTACAGTTTGCTCCTTATGCCTTTTGGAATAAAGCGAAAAATATAATATATCATGTCTTTGGCGTCTACTCGTACTGAACTTCAAGATATGTATACAATTACTAAATTAAAACTTTGACGAGTTTCAGTAATTAATTCTGGTACTTAAGTATTTTTTTTATTGTTTAAAACACCCATTTTAATCAGTCTCACGGAGCGTCCAAAATAACTCAATCTATTTCAAATCACCTGTAATTGATTAAATTTAACAATAAACATAAAATACGCCATTACTTTTAAGTTTCATTTCATAAAAATCTAACAGTAGGCTTCTAATTACTAACCGCTTTCACACTATCGGGCGAATACGCGTGAAATTGTTTCATTTCTGATACAGCAGTACCTGCAAAAGGGTTCGCCTTAATCCATTAGGTCTGGAGGTCTATTTTTGTCGCTTCGCATCCCAATCGCAGTTCAATCAAAGTTCATCATCATCATCATCCTATCAGCCGAAAGACGTCCACTGCTGGACATAGGCCTCCCCCAAAGTGTGTCACTATGACCGGTCCTGCGCCACCCGCATCCAGCGGACTCCCGCGACCTTTACCAGGTCAATCAATCAAAGTTATAACCACCGAAATCGAATTTCGCGTATCTCCGTCTCTATCGCACTTTATTACTCGACAGCCACATTAGCCACGTGCCACAAACGCTTCGAAATTAAAAGGCCGTGTTTAATAAATACTATCCTCGAATCGTGACTCTATTGTTGAAGCAGTTTTAATGTGATTTAGACATACCTTAGACATACATATAGGTTTATTTTACAACATCAATTACCGGTTACACTTAACTATAAAAAACAATAGCTTTGTTTACCACTTAACAGTCGCAGACAATTGCTTTGTTTTTTAGGAAAATTATCTGTACAATAAACGACTTTCGAGATTCGATTTTCGTGGCTCGCCTCTGTTTCGCGCGCTCGCTTGCACGCCCGCTGAAATAACGTGTTAGAGCGAGCGCGCTTAAAAAATTGAAATGTGGCTAAGGTGTGAAAGAGATGAACCGAGCGGCCCAGCTCAAAACCCCTACGGTGTAATAATTATGAAGGGAAAGCGCATTTGAATATTTATACAACCGCTCCCTGTACTTTAAAAACATTGCCGCGATTACAATCTGAAAGAAAGTGTGGCAACCTGGAAATATTCATAGAGCGTAGGTAGATAACTAGATATATAGGTAAAGTTGTATAAATTGTAATCTGGAAGACTTCGTGCCTATTTTGACAGGCTTTGGTTGGGTTATGTTACTTTAGCCCTAAATGCTTCATTTGACTTAATGTTTCATTAGACCTAATGCACTTTATAGAATTCGTGTAAAACAAAGCTAACGTAGCCTAATTATTCTATTTGATGATATTCAAAGAAATGTACATTAGGTTTAGTGAAACATTGGGGAAAAAGTTAGTAGGTCAAGTTATTAAACCCCTTTGGTTGTCTCCCTGAAACGATGGATGAAATAGCAAACTTATCAAGATAAGAGTATAGAGAAGATCCTTTAGTAGATCTTATGTGACTTTGTTTCTGCAATGTGGCCTACATATAATAGTAAATTACTACAGAGGCCGGGAAGTAAGGGGTTGCCGGCCGAGTACATATAGACGGCCGAGCGTAGCGAAGTCGGTTAGTTATGAGGCTGGCAACCCCTTTTCACGCCGAGGTATGTATAGTGCTTTTCTCAAACATGCAATGAAATAAATTAAAAAAAACTCCAAGTAATAAAACTTTAATTTTCATGGCATGAAAGCCGTGATCCTGTGCCACAAATTGTGGAATGGAAATTAGAAAAGACCATCTTGCCGGCCTAGGCCTCCAATTTTGTATGAAATGCCATTACGGGTCTCTCGTCTCGCTGCGACCGAAACGTGACACTTCGAAGCCCATTATGAAGAACACAACGTCAATATTTCATTGCATGTTTGAGAAAAGTCATATATTTTATGGTTATATAAAAATTCGCTGTCGAATATAAGTCAAATGGATTCCGCTTCAGCATATATTTCTGAATAGTTGACAAATAGTACGGATTGTAGTACAATATTGTAAGAGTATGAATATATAGGTAGAGATTCCTTTGTAGCGTATGAATTTTTCGGACGAAAGGCTTATAAAGTAAAACGGATTAACAAATGCAACGCCTTGTCTTCACTACATAGTATAAAACAAAATCGCTCCCGGCTGTCTGTCCCTATGTATGCTTAGATCTTTAAAACTACGCAACGGATTTTGATGTAGTTTTTTTTTAATAGATAGAGTGGTTTATATGTATAATTTCATACCCGTGCGAAGCCGAGGTCGCTAGTAATATACGGGGTGTGGCCTGTAATGGGAGCAATAAATTTAAGGGCTGACTCTATGTATTATCCGCAGTGATTCTGTAAAGGTACCAGTGTTTCAAGATTCTTGAATTCGGAAATAATCTTATCTGAAGTTGTGATACCTAAGTAATGGATCTCGACATCTCGATATCGTAGCATGCCAGTCATTAACTATCTTGGTAGAACACTGGGCACTTTCGTAATTGCGATTATACTAACTTTGGTATTCTAATTCTTTTTGTTTTTTTTTTTTCAATTTTACAAGATTTTTTGGTGTTTTTGAAGTAAAACAAAATGGATATCATTCCAGTTAAGCAAAAGAACACACGTACGCTTTTACTTATTTTTTTTTTTCTATTTTTTTTTCAATTTAACCACTTGGAAATAATTACTGATTAACTTAATAAGCCACCGTTTAATTTTTTGCTCCTATTACAGGCCACACCCTGTATAATTCTAATGATTGCATCATTGTGTCTACGTTGCGTGTGCTGTTTTTGTCGTTTCTTGGACTTTTACATATTTATTTGTATGTGTACGTAGGTTTATATATGTATGTATTTATGTCATCGTTTGATCGTTCTTATAGTTAGGTAACTACCTTTATACTTACTTACTTTTTTTCTCCAATATTTTATGTTTTACGTTAAATGGTTGTTTATCGTTTCCACTACCCAAAGGCTGTCTGGAAGAAATGCTTTTTAGCGACGAGATTGTTGTCACCACTGTTTGTGTTTAATTTCAGTGTTTTTTCTCTTAGTGTAGTGTTTTTGGTAAACAATAAAAACAGGTACTTGTATTGTTACTCCTAAATGACTTGCCCCTATTTCTAGACCCGTATCATCTGCCGCAGCCAACAGCGCTCTACTCTACATGTCAGTATCATTACAGCAAGTTATATACAATGTAAGCGACTACATGTAAGTCTGAAATAGCCTCATTAGGTATTCTAGTGCCTCGTCGCACCACTTTCCCTAACTAATATCAGTTAGCAAACTCCCGGCTTATCTAGGCTACGTGTGTAACCGCTCCCAGTAGGTACTTCGGGCATACTCGTATTAATTACTAGCGTCTCTGTGAGCTGAGCTGTAGACATCAAGAAACTGTCTAAAAAAACCGGCCAAGTGCGAGTCGGACTCGCGCACGAAGGGTACCGTACCATTATCTATAAAAACGGCAAAAAAATCATGTCTGTTAGATGGGAGCCCACTCCGACTCGCACTTGCCCGGTTTTTTAGTATTTGTTGTTATTTTATAGCGCAACAGAAATACATCTTTATTCAATCCTCTCCGCTTTCTAAACTAACAAAAGCGTACCCAAACATTAAGCCGAATCAGGCTTTTCCAACTCATTTTCAAGCACAAATTCAGGACGAAATTTTCCCCAAAACCGCCTGTAATCCTCTCGCGTCCAAAGTACGGCAAATATTCTATCTGTGAAAATGTCAACTGTCTGACTATCACGGTTCATGAGATACAGGCTGGTGACAGACGGACAGACAGACAGACAGACAGCGGAGCCTTAGTAATGGGTCCCGTTTTTACCCTTTAGGTACGGAACCCTAAAAAGCAACAACTGAAGTGACAAGAAATCCAAACCATCCATATCCATACTATTATAAATGCGAAACTAATATAAATACGAAAGTGTGTCTGTCTGTTGCCTCTTCACGCTTAAACCCCTGAATTGATTTTGATGACATTGAGATAGTATGAGTCCTGGGGAAGGATTAGACACATTAGGATAGTTTTTATCCTGGAAATCATCCCCTAAGTGTGAAAAGGGGGGTGAACTTTGTATGGAGCTACTATAAACGAGTTCCACGCGGACGGAGTCGCGGGCAGAAGCTAGTTGCTTATAATTATCGAACCTAACCGCTGTGGATAAGACATGCGTCACGCTCCGACAAGCATGCGAGTGCGAGAGTGACGGAGTCTTATCGACAACGATAAGTGATACAATACAATGCTATTACACGAAATTTCACGAGATTCGGTTGAGAAAAGCGACCTATAGAGCAGCCCCCGTATCATGGTCGGCCGTATCACGCAATAAGTGACAAGATAGAGCGTCCGTCTCGTTCTATCGAACGGTGACTTATAACGGTATCTTGTCACTTAACGTGTGATAAGGCCGACCATGATACGGGGTCTGGACAGCCGGGCGAATACGAAGGCATTTTTGTCCAAGGAGAAACAGAGAATTGCCCGCGCGTCTTCGGCAGCTTATTGCAAAGAACGCAGACTGATAACAGTATCATTAATATGTCACTATCTTCTTTTGATTTACATAGATAACATAGATAAACGCGAGGAGGACCAAATTCTTGGCCAGTAGTTAGCCTGGTTAGTCGGTAGTTAGCCATACAAACTGAAGAAGTGAATAAAGTTGCGTTGTGACACAAAAAATATCCATAGAATTGTATGGTTAATTTTTGTGTCACAACATAACGGAAAACTTTCATAGAAAATTCAATTGAGTGAGTAGGCCAAGAATTTGGTCCTTACACAAACATGTTTCTAAAATCGAAAAAGCTCACTAACACTTGACTACAACTGTGCTTAACCGAAGCACGAAATATTGAAAGAGCCCGCATTATATCCTGCCCGCTTTAATCAATTCTACTGAGATAGGTATAGCCGCGAATAGAACCCACTCGATGGAGCTTCTAAATCCACACTCCTGATATACAAGGTGCACAGATTTGTTGGAGAGTTCCGTATATTTTGATCATGGTGTAGATACTATACTTATATTAACGGTAAAACTCTGCCACTGTAGTCGAGCGGTAAGGCAGGCGACTTGGCAATTCGCTTTACGTCGCTGCGTCGACAGGTTAAGTTGGTTGCTGGACAGCTTATTGACCCAGCAATGTACGTGGAATTGTCATTGTCAGGTGACAATTGTCAAGGTGGTTAAATAGGGGCCTGGAGGTGGAGGTTCGAACCCCGGCGCGTACCACTGGGTTTTTTCTAAAAATTAAGTACCTACCTACGAAATATTGTTTGGTTTTTAACAGTGGCTTTTCGGTGAAGGAAAACATCGTGAGGTAACCGGCCTAATCCCAATAAGGTCTAGTTTTCTCTCTGGGTTGGAAGGTGAGGTGGGAGTCGCTTAAAGCTAGTGTATATGCCAAATCTTGGGATTAGATGCCAAAGCGGACCCCGGGCTCTTTAGGCACAACCGGGAATAACGATAAGAGGATGGTGATTAACGGTTAAACTCAAGTAATAATTGTCACTACGGGCGACATGTTTCGAAGCCATCGGGTGTTCTAGAAGTTATCTCATAAAAGCGAGGATTGTAATTGTCTGGGAATAGGCATAGTCAAGCAGTTAGCTGCACTCCCCTGGCTGTACGTCTCTATGCAGAGGTGCGCAAAGCTATTTTGCTGACTGTACGTCTATGGCGCACTGATCCTTCACAATTTTGAGATTTAGTATCAATTATTAATAAAATAACGCATTATTATCAATATAGGAAAGTATTTCGCTTACCCGTTCAATCCAAGGAAAACCTAGTTAAAACGATAAAGGAAATATATCTATCTCGACAGATTCAACAACAAAAAGTACCTACTCTTGTTAGTTGCTGATGACCTTTCCGCACCGTCACTACCAGCTTGTTCGTTCAATTGGAAGCATTTAATGGCAATGGCAATTGTCTGGGCCAATCGTACCGGGAGTGTCGCCTCGCAGAAGCAACTACTATTCCGTATCCCTGAAATGATGCGTCACTGTGACAATTTTCACATGTCCTAATACCCGTAGACCGTAGAACAGCAATCATTTAGTGACGTCTAGGTATCTAATTAGTTACATGCTATCCGGTTCTCGACGTCTTTATAACGGCTGTAAGAACTGCATCCAGTCCATTCGTCAGCTATAGGGGTTTTGGTTCCTCAAAACAGCTTGTCATCGGTTTCTTTAACTACAAACGGTTGTATTTTATTACGAGATATCAGCTGCCAATTAACATGGCTACGTTCTATGTAATATGCGAGCTAGTCCTGAGTCCACTCTACGCATATAGTGGTGAAATATATTTTTTAAATGACTAGTTCCGAAGATCATTCTACATAAAAAACCTTCCAACTTTATCCCTTTATAATATAAGTATAGATATATGAACGCATTAGGACCGATCACATTAGGAAATAGTAAAATAGAGCAAGTCACCAAATTTAAATACTTAGGCAGTCTTATTACCAACGACTCCAGGTGTACACAAGAAATTATAACGCGAATAGCTATGGCCAAAAGAGCATTCAACGCCAAAAAGTGTCTACTAAAAGCCAGGATATCGGGCCACATAAGGAAAAGACTTATACAAGTGTACATCTGGAGTATAGCACTGTACGGTAGCGAAACGTGGACAATGACGCAAAGGGATAGGGAATGTCTGGAGGCCTTTGAAATGTGGTGCTGGCGACGAATGGAAAGGATAAGCTGGACTGAAAAGAAATCTAACGAGGAGGTGCTGAACATAGTAAAGGAAAAGAGGGCTTTGCTGAAATGTGTCGAGAATAGAAGAGGAAAGATGTTGGGGCACCTGTTACGACACGACGATTTCATAAAGACTATAGTAGAAGGGAAAATCGAGGGGAAACGGAAGAGAGGGAGACCGCGAAGAACGTTTATGGACCAAGTGAAGGAGAAAGTAAACGTCATGTCGTACCAGGCTGTTAAAGAGAAGGCTCTGGAGAGGGAATCGTGGAAGTTGCTCCACCGACAAGAGCATAGCTCTTAAATTCAAGAAGAAGAGAGAGAGATATGAACGCGACTAGTTAGGTATAAGAGTAATATGTATTTTTGATGCAGGAAGGCAGCACTAGATGATCCTAGCAACGTTTCAGAGTGGTGTTGTAAAAATAGCAAGGCGCTGGTAATGAACTAGATATGGAAACAATTTGAATTTCTTCCTCCCGGCTGCGTGCCCCTAAAACCTGAATGGCGGCGAATGGAAAAATGTGATTCGCTTATAACTCTTTTAGGCTGTCCCGGATTTATTCGCTCCGAGTTGCTCGCGTACTCGTACGTAAATCATTCTCACTTGGAGGCGCTAAGGGCGCGCTATAGCGTGGGGGTTAGAGTGTTATTTGGGGTCAATTATTATATTATAATACGGTACATAAAGGTGCCAAAGCGGACCCGGGCTAGTGTAGGGCACTATTGGGACAAGGCTAGGAGGATCATGAATATGGCATATACTTATAAGGCTTTTGTTAATTTTCACATCTTAGAAGAGGATAAGTATGACTTTGCACCCTTTTGTAGTTCGTTCGCTTGGATGTGAATGTGACATATGGCGTGGTCATAGATATCTGTGCGTGAACGCGATATAATGACTATGTAGCAATAAGTAACTAATATTGTCTATTAAATTGTGTGTGTGAAAATCCTTTTCCCCGTTTAATTCGATATATTTCATGACTTTATTATGCCTTTTCATTTTGTTCTCATAATTCGAAGTTTTTAACGGAACTAATTTTGTATTAAGCAGTTACGCTAACAAAATTATACATTTTTAAATAAAGGAAAAATTGAAAATTTTAATGCCTGTGGTCGCCGGTTCAAATCCGGCTCGGAGCATTAAATTTTTCAATTTTTCCTTTATTTAAAAATGTTTTAACGGAACTGTTGTTATGCACCTGAGCTCTACCGCAACAGCCCTAAAATGACAGTTCATCAGCGGTTCGTACATTTCCGTCTCTATAAACAGAAATTGGGGAAGTGCGACCTGTGCCATATTAACTAACATGATCGCATTATGTCAGACTGAACGCGATCATGCTACCAATGCTGTATAGGTGCCGGTTAATGTACAGCCATAATAATGCACGGCCAAAATAATGTACAGCCCAATAATCCGCGTCCATCCTGTACATGGGTTATCAGGCTGTACATTATTGGGCCGTGCATTATCACCCTGAGCAAACTTGATCCGGGGCAATAATTGGAAGCCACTTTTGTCCGCCCTGATAATGCACGACACAATAATCCGAGTCCACATAAAGTGGACGCGGATTATCAGGCTGTACATTATTGGGCCGTGCATTATTGGCTCCCGCTGTATGTATATCCAATCTACCACATCCACATCCTACTAATATTATAAATGCGAAAGTTTGGATGTTTTTTACTCAATCACGCTCAACCGATTTCGATGAAATTTTGCACGAAGATAGTTTATAGCCTGGATTAAAATAAAGGATAGTTTTTATCCTTGGTCCACGCAGACGAAGTCGCGGGCGGAAGCTAGTAGTATAATGTGGTTGTCATAATCACTGGCTTGACTTGAACGCAGATGCAAAGCTTGAGAATCGTACTACCCGTGTAATCTTTATCTCTACATTATATTATAACCGACTTTGTCGGTATGCAATCTTTATTTGGCCTCACGCCGTTTTTTCCGAATCATTGGCGTCAGGGCAAAAAAACTCACCCCTGTTCAAAGGAGGGTTGTTATTGAATCGTGCGGTTCTCTTGTTTATCTCTGCCTTACTGCGAAAGGGCGGAGTTCATTTAAAAGATCTGTTGTTTTTTATGCCATGTAGCGATACAATGTTATGTTATGTACTTACGTATGTTAGGTACGCCGCATGTGATGTATACCTTGTTAAATCTGATAAATATGTGTTGGTATTAACTTTAATACAACATACAGTTTCTTATAATGTTCCGTATTGTACTGTTTATTTTTTATTGGGTGCCTAATTCGACACGAATCCCTAAACTAAGTATTCTTTTGTTACGTATGGTCAAGTTGACATACCGCAGCTTTAGTTAAGTTTGTATTTATATATACTATTATAATAAAGAGGAAAAGTCTGTGTGACAAGATTGTTGCTTTGTAAGTTTGTCAAAACATACAAAATATTGTAATGTCCAAAGCGCTTTTCGGATTTCAAAAATGATTTCTCTGGCGTGTAAAGTAGAATGGACTTTTTCGATGGTTATAGCAATATTGTAATATAAAAAAGAGGTAGATAGGTTGTCTATACGAAATTGCGTGTTTAAAAATGGGCACCGAATCTGACAGCACACGTTTCCATTAACGACGCGAAACTGAGGCAAGTTAGTGCAACTGACTCAATTTTAGTGTGCCACTTTTATTTATTTATTATAATAATTTGCACTGACAGATAGACCGTACGCGGTTACGTACTAATCTAGGTAACACTTTACAATAAATAATAATCTATAACTTTATTTTCATTAAAAACAAGAATGATCATAATCAATAATCAATCTTGTTGCTACCACGCGCCTTTTGTACTTGGTTGTTACCATTTTGCATGCTACCCTCTCCTACTTAGATTTAAGCAAAATTATTGTTTTCTCAGTAAGTGATTTATGTAAATCTTATGAGAAATAAATGTCTTAAACCATAACAAATTTTATAATACACTATCATTAAAAACGTATACAACATAAAAACATAATTTATTGATAAAACATAAAGTACAGTCGAGGAAATTGAATGTGTAGCACTTTTGGACCTTAACGTCATTCAAATAGAGTTGACATGTGCCAAACCTTCATTTGCCTCGACCGTACATCAGTTTTACTATAGACTAGGAGCTTACTATTAGAGGCAAATAACACGTGCCTGAGCTAGGATACCCTGTGTTTCAGGCAAAAAAGAACTAACAATTGAAAATCAAGTTAAGTATTCATAATATAATACAATATCATTCTTATTGGCTAGTACAAAATAGTTAGGAAGTTATAATTATTTTAAAACGATAAATAACTTCTCTGTGTCGTCATAGGACATAATTATGTTGTAGGGCTTATCGTAGCGTTGATTTACATTTCATGTAGTTTAGAAGATATAAACCTAGCCGCGTATTAAGTCTATTGTAAAGAAGTGGACCTAGGAAAAGAAAAAATCTAGAAGAGAAAGCGTGTCGTTTTTGCGTATATTTAGGACAAACAAAATCTTGACGCCTTTTACTGGCATGATCTGTGTTGTAAGGGGTTACAGCGTGCTGTTTTAGAACTGTGTGCAATATAAACAATTGGCGAACTGTTAAAACTTCAGATGATTCATACAGAATCATTAGCAGTATTAATAATCAAGTTGAGGTAGTGGTAACAATTGATTCAAATATCAAATAGCTAGAAGATGCGGTCAAGAAACGGTTCTCTGGAGTGAAAAAGACATCGAGTTGGCTGTCACTGTTTAAAATGTTGTTTACTAGTATCAGTGCTTGGTGCAGCGGAGAGGAGTCAAGTGCACGGAGGGCTTATCACTACATAGTATAAAACAAAGTCGCTACCCGCTGTCTGTCCCTATGTATGCGATCTTTAAAACTACGCAACGGCATTTGATGCGGTTTTTTTAATTAGATAGAGTGATTCAAGAGAAAGTTTTATATGTCTAATATAGTACTCGTGCCACCTCGTGCGAAGCCGGGGCGGGTCGCTAGTAAGGTTATAACGTTATAAGTTAGATTGGTATCTACCTTTCTTTTTAACCCCCGACGCAAAGAGAGGGGTGTTAGAAGTTTAACGTGTCTGTGTATCTCTGTGGTATCGTAGCTCCCAAACGGTTAAACCGATTTGAATGTGGTTATTTTTGTGTCATAGATAATTTTATCCCGAGTGTTCTTAGCTATGTTTCATGAAAATATGTTTAGCCGTTTTTAAGATATTGGACTTTGAAAAGAAAATGTCGGGGGTTTTTCAACTTTTCAAAGTTGTAGTTATATATTACGTCATTGGGTTACAGACTACCTTTTATCTCGCGGATCAGCCAGGGAGGCTAGCACAACTGACGCCGCGCCACGACGCGAGTCGAAAAAGATCTACCCTCCTCTTTCTAATTTGCACGGTGCGAGTGAGATAGGAGAAGCTCAGTCGCGCGCGAATCGATCTGTCAGCAAGTTGTGCGGTAGACGTGCAGCGTTCATGCAATATGCGGGCGAAGCCGCGTGGGCAGCTACTTAGGTACCTATAAATAAACTACATGCATTAAAAACAAATCTTCAATAGCGAAAAAAATATCTCGGATTTAATCGCGACAGCCATCAGGCAACTTTGCAAAAGTGAATTAAAAAAAAATTACATTTTCCCACTTCGTATATACGACACATTACACTTGCTCGGCAATTTTAACCTCTAACCCTCTCAAATAAAGTCCAATTAAAGTAATAATATTTTGTACGCTTTTGTTTTGACTCAACCATGCGATTTTTATCTTTGTCGCCTGGAGATAAAGTCCTGTTTCAGTATTTTGTAGGTATTTGTAGTTTTATTTTGTGCGGACCTACCGCACTGGCTGTGACGGCTGCACTAATCGGTTTACGGTTCATTTGTTTGAGTTAAAATGTTCCTTTTATTATTTTATTTATTACTTATTTCGCTGGCTACATTTGTGGTTATCGGAGTTGTCACATATAGTAACTATGATTACTTGATTACGATCCGGGTCGTTTAGGCGCGTAAAGAGTGAATATATCGCGAATAGGTAAGAAACATATATATAGGTAATCGTCGTCTATGTATTACCCATAACCATGCAATGTATGCTATTATATTATTATGCACTAAGGTAAAAGTCCACTAAACATAAAATAAACTCGATGACCTAGTTTGCAGTTATTGTCGACGCTGACACTGCAATTCCGTACGTAAATGAAATAAATATTCTTAGATTAATATGCACACATTATCTATGTTGTGAGATAATTCATTATTTATGTCTTTGATATGTACCTATGATTTTAATTTGTTTGTTTTCCAATTAGGGTCATTTCGCCGGTTAGCGACCACCTAATTTAATGTGCCGGTGGGCGACCACTTAAGCTGAGTTGGTGAACTGAAAGGATATTTTCTCGGTTTTTTAGTAGATCTCTATTCTAAAACAACAAAAAAATGCATGTACAAGTAATTGTCTCAATAGGGTGTGTAGAATTGATGTTATCTTCAATAGAAAAAACCTTCTCCTTCAGGTGGTCGCTAACCGAAGGTGGTCGCGTAACCAGCGAAATGACCCTAGTATTATCTCTTTGCCTGAGATACAGGATAATCCTAGTTCAGGCGCATTTAATTAATTCCCCTAACATGTAACAGTGCAAGCACAATGTAACGTAAGCAATAAGGTTTTTTCCAATAAATTATTCTTATTCTTATAACACAAGTCTTATTGGGCTTACTATGGGACTAGGTCGATGTGTGTAAGATTGTTCCCTAATATTTATTTATTTATTTATTACTTTGTGATTATTTAACCTTTTGCGATGTATACCTGCTCTCAATCCTTTTTGAACCCCTATTGTACGTTGGTAGATCTAAATGACACTTTTTGAACGGGAAAATGACAGTTGAATTGTCCTAACGTGCGTTCAAAAAGTACCGTGATCACCCCTCGTGTCACAATCTCCAAAACTCTCTCCAACACGTGAGCTTTTAATTCTAAATCTAAAGATTACAATTTTTTAACTGGAACATTGAGGCGCTCGACCATTAACGACTGCCAATTTGCCCTGTGTTGCCTGTTTTACTTGTAAAATTGTAACTTGTAGCTTCGTGAAACGAGTCCCAGTGGCCCACTACAAGTAACAAATTACAAGCGGAAGTATCTTTTCAATACCTTTTGATAGAAAGAGACTTCCGCTTGTAATTTGTAACTTGTAGCTTCATGGAACGCCCCCCTAGCACACTAGGTTTTATGTCCGACATAAAGCATTTGTCCCTCTTGCACTCGCATATTTGCCAGAATGGGACGAATGCTTCATTTCCGACATAAAACTAACGTGGCTAGTACGTTGTGTACCTCTGGTAGCGCTGTAATCTCCATAACTAATATACAGGGTGTTAACGGGGTCATGATCCGGAATGACAAAAAGCGAATAAGATGATCATACTGAACAACCTTTCCCATGGGACCAACCACGAAATCGCAAAAAAAAACCAGGTATTCCATACATTAACTCTCAATTAAATCGCAGTTAACTCACAGTTAACTCTTAATTGGCTCTTTTTTTTTTGCGATTTCGTGGTTGGTCCCATGGGAAAGGTTGTTCAGTATGATCATCTTATTCGCTTTTTGTCATTCCGGATCATGACCCCGTTAACATCCTGTATACAACATACCGACAGATTCGAACCTACGAAATAACCATAGAGCCTATGTAGCGCCGCAAATGCAATGGCCCCACAGAATGGGTGCTATTGCCATTATGCGGGGATGGGGGCGGGGTGTCACAACGATGCCAGGCATCAGCCTAAGTTGCCTATACCTAAGTGGACCGAATTAGTCTACGTTTCATCGTTAATCTAGTCTAGGCTATCCAAGATAAATATTTTACTAGTTTTACTTATTTCGATCATTAAGTGCTTATCAAACAAGACAATTTTGTCTCATAATAATTTCAAAATGGTGTTCCTTGAAATCGCATGATGCATGATTATGATTAACGCACGATTTTTCTAATAGAACGACCGAGCGAAGCAAACGAATTCCCGTGATATTTTGTTATACCTAAGTGGACCGAATTAGTCTACGTTTCATCGTTAATCTAGTCTAGGCTATCCAAGATAAATATTTTACTAGTTTTACTTATTTCGATCATTAAGTGCTTATCAAACAAGACAATTTTGTCTCATAATAATTTCAAAATGGTGTTCCTTGAAATCGCATGATGCATGATTATGATTAACGCACGATTTTTCTAATAGAACGACCGAGCGAAGCAAACGAATTCCCGTGATATTTTGTTATACCTAAGTGGACCGAATTAGTCTACGTTTCATCGTTAATCTAGTCTAGGCTATCCAAGGTAAATATTTTACTAGTTTTACTTATTTCGATCATTAAGTGCTTATCAAACAAGACAATTTTGTCTCATAATAATTTCAAAATGGTGTTCCTTGAAATCGCATGATGCATGATTATGATTAACGCACGATTTTTCTAATAGAACGACCGAGCGAAGCAAACGAATTCCCGTGATATTTTGTAAGCAGGCTCGTTAATTAGGTACCTATATAGAACTTTTTAGTCAAGTCTCTTAATCAAATTTAAAAAAAAAACTTTTTTTTTTAATTATAGAGGCTCGCGAGTTCTACAGCTCAGAGCCAGTAGTGTTATATGTATTAGGGTATAGCTCTGCTTATGACCTAACGGGCCCTTTTCTCAGTTCCATAATTTCAATCCAACAAATACCCCGATTCATTGCATGTTACAATCAAACAAACAAGTATGAAGGCGTATAGAAAGCTCTGCTAAAATATTTACACATCGAACGTTACTCATAAATCTTTATGAGCTGTCTATACGTTCAGCAGATTTATATTTAAGACATCTGCATGACTTGAGATGTTAGTTACAGCGGTAAATCATCGGGGATATATGGAGTTCGAACTGGCGGAGTTGAAGAGGAAATGCAATTAAGAATATGGATAAATATAGCTTGTAAGTCAGTCTTAAGTTGCGTGAGTTTATTATTTCAAGTTTCAAGTAACCTTTGAGTCACTGCTCATTACTATTTCTAGATATAGAAGTGGTCGAACGCAAACAAGCCCAGTCCTAAACTTGCCTAAACTTTATTTTCTTAGTTACCCTAAACTCGTTCATAACGCTATTTGCTCCGCGGGTTGCCTATCGAAAATTTTCACGCGCTGAGATATAACAGAATGTATCATATCGTTTAAAAAATGATCGGGGTAACTTCGTCGTTTAAAATAACACTGAACAAAAAATATTTAATTAAATAATTTGTTTCGTTATAAATGTAGAATGTCTCTGTTAATGAATGATATCATAACGCGAGTACGTAAGTATGCCAATTTCGGATCAATCGGACCGGAAAGTGGCTGAAAATGGTGGGAATATTTGAAGGACAATTGACCTATTACTTTACTTACACATATGTTTTACAAACATACGAAGACTGCAAGTTAAATTAAGTAACCTAACAGCTACCGTAAAAACTTTCCTACCATCATACCTTGTATCAAACACTGCATGCATATTAGAACTTAGGTTTTAACACATTTAACCCTGTACCGCCTATTTACATACATACATAGATACACGCCTTCATTCCCAAAAGCGGTAGGCAGAGCACATGAAACGTAATATATATACCAGTGCCACTTTTAGCATAAATGTACATATAATATTGACAACATGTGATATCGCAGTTATAGATTGCTAGCCCATCGCCGACATTACACTGCAATGCTATCGACCTACCTCCAACTATTTGTCGTCCTAATCCCATTTATTTTTGTTACAGGTACGTTACATCAACACAATCAAATGGCAGACATTCGCGTCATTTCGACGTACGACCTCAAAGTATTCACCTCGTCATAACGTAAAATGTCAATTTCCCAAATAAAATCTCTACTTAACGCAACATATAATCCACATTAAGATCCCGCCCTAATTTTTTGACAGAACGCGTTGACCAATTACAATTTTGACACCGCACTTTTTTTGATAAGTTATGAAGCTAACCTGTCGCCGAAGCAATCGACTTTGAACCTTAAACCTTTAGCATAAAGTCCCCGAGTTTCTGTGTAATTAGGTGCATACAATTAAAAGATGCCCTTGCGCAATCGATACGTCGATCTTGCGATTTTGTAAAAAAACCCGCTGCACCTTATTTGTAGCGAAAGTTGTTGAGGCGAAATTTTGTTTCGGCGTACTATATTTGTCTTTAAGGCTGTCATACCATACAGTTTGTGGCGGTACATTTGTCTACATACAAAAAAGCTTAACTGAAGAAGGGTTCTTAGTGAGATAAGGCTTTTTTCAAATGAGGTTCTGCCTTGTATAATCCTTGTAAGACGATAAGCTTTGCGTTACCGGCATGTTATGTATGATAACGAGGCCTTGACATTTCATACATACAAATGAATTGGCTTGTTAAGTTCTGGTGGATGCTAAATACAATTTAGGTAAGTAGTTATTATTATAACTGTGTTATACTTATAACTAATATAAAACGCCACGGTAAAAAGCTTCAATGTTATCTTAGGTACATTATTATCATAATTCAATCTTAATTAGTATTTTTTGCGTAGGTATAGGCTACGCTAAAATATCATACCAAATGTTCCTGTTTAGTACATAGAGCAAGAAAAATGAGGCTGGCTAGAAGTACTAATCGTAATAGGGGTGTAGACACTAAATAAAATAATCAATAATGTCATATTTTCTCGAAAAAGGATTAAAATATAGTCAAATGGAGAAAAGATCAACGCAAAAGGTTAAATAATCACGAAGTTATATATGTGTCCAAAGTTTTAAGAAGGGGTATGTTCTGTCCCTTTTTCGCAAAACGCAACTTCGTATGAAACGATGACGCTTGAAGATTGTGATACGTCACTAATAGACCGCAACGTGCCGCGCCCCGTCGTGTTCGGTGTAACGTGACGTCACACACTGATTGCGTTTTCTCTCTCTAACAAGCTATATTAAAACGGTTGTAGCTTCGTAATTCTTTGAGATATCCAAATGGGATTTTCGTCACTAGGCATATTTTATGCCTTCTTTCTTTTGGAGTAATAATAATTTTCGAGTGTACACCCCTATTGACGTAAGACCGCCCGTTGTTTGCCTCTATTGATTGTTGAAAAAAAATTAAATCGGATGACTACTTAATTCCGAACTTCTTGCGCTGTATTCATATTTAAAAGACGACCCGTGAGAAAGAAACACGTTAGACTCGTGCAAAGTCTTTCAAATACTTGTATTATCATAAACCCACAACCCTACCGTCGCCGACACCTCGCGCCGGCCGCACCTGAGCCCGCCATCGTTATTTCACCCGCGGCCACGTCACGGGATCGCTGAAAAAGAGGAAATCCGCCTAAACAAATTTACGAGTGCACGGGGGAGGGGACAGTAGGGATACTTTTACGTTACGTTCGGTGTTTTTACAGACGACACAGGTAAATTAGATTTTTTTTTCATAGCACCAGACTCCACTATCACGAAAATCGAAAATCTAAGTTCACATATATGATATGAGCGTTTCTCAAAAAAATGCTACTACATTTTATCGGACATTTTCTGCAACTTTTATGCGATTTCTACTCAAAATCACAATGTCTTTCCATCCCAATAGGTGAAAAAAGTGTCCTAAACTGTCCATACATTTTTGAACTTTCCTATACGTGTTACCATTACCTTGACGACCGGTTAGCCTAGTGGGTAGTAACGCTGCCTACGAAGCTGAAGGTCCTGGGTTCGAATCCCGGTAAGGACAAATATTTGTGTGATGAGCATGAATATTTGTTTCTGAGTCTTGGATGTTTTCTATGTATTTAAGTATTTATATCTATTAAATATATCGTCGTCTAGTACCCGTAACACAAGCCTTATTGAGCTTACTATGGGGCTAGTGCGATTTGTGTAAGATTGTCCCCCTTATATTTATATTTATTATTTATTTATTTATTACCTACCACCATATCTGGACAGGTTTTTGTCTCACCAGGGTCGAAAGAGCTCCTGATTCTTAGTGGAAATAGTTAACATGAAATTCCTAGAAGTACAATTAATAATAGTGGCATTGTTTTCGAGAAATACTCATATAGGTATCCTTCTCTGGCGCTCGAGTTTAATAACTGTGATAGAGTCAGCTACCGGAATTTCGATTTCGATTTTGTAAAAGGGCACCAATATACACAACAATGTCTCAAAAATATGTACACAGACCTTATTTCTGCAACAATAAGGTTGTAGTATACATATTTATGAAACTTTGAGTGAATACATATTGGTGCCCTTGACAGTAAGTAGGTAGTTTTATACATATTTTTTGGGAGTAGGTATACATGATGAAATTTTAGTAAAATACCTACTTTTCATCCCTTCCGTTGCTGCGGAAATTCTGAATAGAAATCTTACCGTACGTAAAGTATATTTGTGTAAGTTCCTGTATACGGTTCCCAGTAAATAGCCAACTATCGGAACCTGTCGACGGGCGGATACATATTTCTGCGTCGGGTATCGAAAGTTACCGCGCAATTAACTTAGTACGGTCACCGTTTAGTTAATTAATAAATTACTGGTAATGTGTTTATTTATTCACTAAATCTTTATTGCACAAATAAATGTCTGGTACAATAGGTGGACTTAATGCTTTAGCAATCTCTACCAGTCAACCTGACCTAAGGCAAAAGCAAATTGTGTGTTCTAGTGGTTATCTGTTCTTGTACTTTCAGGTGCAGGTAGTTTATTAGGACGGGATGCGTAAACGCATCCCCAACGTTAAAAAAAGGGCTCCGTGTCCCCTTAAAATCACGGATTTGCCTTTAGACTTACCTCACCAATTGAATGCTACATCGTAGTGAGTAAGTACCTATTATAACTTTCCGAAGGCATAATACTTACTAATACGCTGGCTCAGTGACCCGAAGTAGATCTTGGCCTCCGACACTAAGACACGCCACTGTGCTCAGTTCTGGGTAGCATGCCGCCAATCATGATTCGAAGCTGGCTGGTAACAACTTTGCGTAAATAACTCTTACCGTAAGGCATACGTTGACTCAATGACATTGTAACAGTTTTGACGTGACCTGTCTCGAATCTCACGTCTTACGAATCTTACGGTCTCGTGACCTGTGGCGAGTCTAACAATTTTTCCCCATCACAAAAAGTGCACAGCGCCGCTAAAGAAGTTTTCACTTCAGAAACTTATGAGAAAAATAAGTTAAATTATTATTCATGAAAATTCCATGAAAAAGTTCCAGAACCTGTTAAATATGCTTTGTTTACCATAGTTTGCTTAAGGCACTTACTGAAAATGTTATTTTGGTCCTTCCCTACGATACGACTAACATGCACGTATTATTTTAATCTAACTAGGTACCTATACAAAACCAGATAAAGTTCAAACAGACTGGTGTACATTCAGTTTATGTTAATTAAAACCCTTTAATTATCTGAAACACTCCCATTTTAAAAATAATAAACAAATAGAGGCAGCCGAGCAGGGACTCGTCGCAGTTAGAGTTGCAACAGTATATAGACTTCATTGTAGTCAAAGACATTTTAAACTAGCAAAAATAACGCTCTGTGATACTGATAACTATAATTGTATGCTGTTATTGTTGTATAATTTGCATCAGCAATTCATATTGTTGAACCCATGCAAGCTAGCAAGATTAATGTTTCATGCAAACGCGTCAAAAATACTCAAAATTAGCTCGTTAGGCATCATAGAGTAAGAATAAGTAAAAGCGCGACTAGCATTGTAACTGTGACGTCATACAATGTAAACGTCCTATTTAACCAAGTGTGCTACACGAATGTGTTTTGCGAAAATGGAATAGAACCTTGTGCTCATTTCTCAAAACATTACATTTTAATATATTTTTAAGATCACAAAATAATTCATCATCGTTGGATGATTGCCTTATTCTAATTATATAAATACCATAAACGTTTGATAACATACAAAATATTTTTTTTTGCAAATACATGGCTGTATTATTATTTGTAATCGCACAGATTTAAATTCTGTATGTAATTACATCCACATTTTACATAGGCATTTATAAAGAGACGAGAGAGCTTATAAAACTTGTACTGTGTCAGCGGGCACTTTATTTATACTTTTCTCCCGCGGAACAGTTTCCTGATTCAATTATAGTAATTGCGCTTTTCGGTGGCGCGGGCGCAGTTCGAGTGTTGAGTGTTTGCGTAGGGTTACCACTCTTAAAACAATTTTAACAAATTACCATTTATTTTTGGACAGTAAGCAGTAAAAGTAGCTGTATAAGTGCGGTGGAGGCAAAGCCAAAAAGTGTGTAATAAGTGTCTGGCATTATTTAATTCCCGCAAGGTGACTGACAAGGTGGACTGATGACCTGGTAAAGGTTGCTGGAGTCCGCTGGATGCGGGTGGCGCAGGACCGGTCACTTTGGCACTCTTTGGGGGAGGCCTATGTCCAGCAGTGGACGTCTTTCGGCTGATGTGATGGTGTGGTATGTGATTATTTAATGGCTCCCTACCACTAGTCATAGGTTAGAAGCGTGGGTATAGCTACATTACATATGTACAGATTTAGTCGCCAATCACGTTATCCACGTTAATCCCCTAGCCTGATCCCCCAGGGGAATTAGCGGCAATTATTTTATATTCAACTAGGAAAAAATGATAATGTTCGGTTATGGCGCTTCGCCGGACGCTACCGCGTCACGCTCGCTTCGCTCGCTCGGCTCGCGCGCTGTAGGGTCGCGGTTCAACTAACAACCTAACCGTTTTTTCCCCTGGGGGATCAGGCTAGGGGATTAACGTGGACAACAGCCCAAAATGGAAGTTTCACTTGACACCAACTACCTATCTGAACTTCCGGTACAGGGAAAACTCGACTCCATTAGGGTTGGGCTTTAATTAATATTAATTATTCAATTTATTTCATATTTACATGTGTAAACATAGCTATGGTCGTAAACACTTATCTTTATTACGTGTTTGAATGTGCAATTATCGATGCTAGAGGTAGGGATGTTACAGAGGTTGCTTTGACGGATCCGGTGTCGGAGACGGAGATTTTAAATTATATTTATTTATAAATACGCCTTCCGAGATGTAGGTATGTTTCCTCACGTTGCTCTCCTTGAACGAAAACCTAAATTTCAAGCGGCATTTATTTCATAAGTGCTGAAAAACTCATTGCTGTATTAAATAAATTCTTGAAAACCCTGAACCGGCAACCCTTACGTTGATTGACGGGTGATATGCTTGCTACGATTATAGACGAGCGCCGATGCGGCCTTCCGCTGCTGATAATAACACTCCACCCGTGGCGTTTAACCCATATACAGAGTGTTTTTTTTAAATGGGACAGTATGGGGAAATCCGAATCTAAAGGAGATAGAGGAAAAGTGTCCAAGGAGACATTAGGTGTTTTTTTATGTAAACAAATTTGGCTCGTTAAAATTTTTGGTCAAGCGTGAGTTGTTCTTAAAAAATTATAAAGTTGGTCAATTTTTTTTTGACGCGGGTTGGCTCTGTTTTATGTAAGAATTATTTCATTGTATGGAAAGAAAAAAATCTGAACAGCAGAAGTTGGTCAAATTTAATGAAAACTAATCTAATCTAAAACAACTAAACTAATCTTTGTGTGTATACCCAGAACTATGCTTGTTTTTGGTATCTCATTTGCCCTTGTTTCGAAAACGATGAACAGAGCCCTCTACATATTAATAAATAAATAAATAAAATAAATAAATAAATATTAGGGGACAATCTTACACAAATCAACCTAGTCCCATAGTAAGCTCATTAAGGCTTGTGTTGTGGGTACTAGACGACGATATATATAATAGATATAAATACTTAAATACATAGAAAACTTCCATGAAATAAAATAATACGGTTCTGGGCATATGAAGGCACATATCATTTTCGAATCAAGGGGCATATATGGGTTAACACGCAACGTCTGGTCAGTGCTTATTTGGTTCATCTCTTTAACATCGTAATTTGACCCATACAAATACAAAATGATTAATTATATTGTGAAAAGCCTGAACCGGCAACCCTAATATTGATAGACGGGTGTTATGCATGCTTTACGATTATTGACGAGCGCTGACGAGGGCCGGCCGATGCGGTCTTCGCTGATAATGACACTTTCCACCCGTGGCGTTTAACACGCAACGTGTGATCGGTGCTTCGGTTCATCTCCTTTATATCGTACTAGCTTCTGCCCGCGACTCCGTCCGCGTGGAACTCGTTTATATCGCAGCTCCATACAAACTTTTACCCCCCATTTCACTCCCTTAGGGGATGATTACGGGGATAAAAACTATCCTATGTTACTCTCCATCCCTTCAACTATCTCCACTTAAAAAATCACGTCAATCCGCTGGAAAAAGTAGCCTATGTCACTCTCCAGCTTCGCTCCGTTGAAAGAAGGACAAACATACAAACACACACACTTTCGCATTTATAATATTAGTAAGGATAGTATGGATTTTGACACACTACAGCACCACGCAAATAAACGTATGGCATCTATGATAGCTTTTAAAGTGGCCGTCAATGGAATTTGCTAACTATATGTAAACAAACCGCCATATTGAAAGAAAGAAAGAAAGAAAGAAAGAAAGATACATTTATTCACAAACACACAGGACACACATATTAAACAATGACAAAGACAATTTCAATATGGCGGTTTATTTAGATATAGTTAGCAAATTCCACTGACGGCCATTTTACGTATTACACGCGCCGAGGCGTTATACTCGGATTAGGGTAAATATTCGACATTTGTCCGTCACTATCCCTCCTAAGACTCCGTATCATAAACTTTATTTATTTATTTACTAACGACCCGCCCCGGCTTCGTACGGGTACTATTTTATACATATTAACCTTCCTCTTGAATCCACTATCTATTAAAAAAAACCGCATCAAAATCCGTTGCGTGTTTTAAAGATCTAAGCATATTTACATAGGGACAGACAACGGGAAGCGACTTTGTTTTTTACTATGTAGTGATTTTCATTTGGAGAACAAACAGAGATAAATGTACTTAATAGTGATTAGGAAATCGATCGACTTACAATCTAGATTACAAATGATCATGCATTTAGCTCCTCGAAAGTCCATGTCTGTGATGGATATTCACCCTTATATACCGTGGAACGCATTGCTACTCGTGTCGCCCAAATAAAATATTCCAAACAACATTGCAGTATGTGACGCTACATGTTTTTCGCTCCCTAGGCACGCGTTTTAATCAAATTTCATTGTATTGCCAACATCCACATTTAAAGAACACTTTGAATGGCAACAATTAGTCATTAACCGTCAATACGACGCACCCGTTTACTCATTGCATTCGAACATCCGCTCTGCATTCTGAAAACACCCTTCTCACTACACAATAAAGTGCACTAATACATCTTTGTACCACAGAGCGAAAATGTATAAAACCTTCGTTTAATTCCACGCGATTCTAGACTTTACTGTCCTAACCATATGCAGTATATTCATATGCTCAGAGCAAAGGACCTAGTCATTTTGGCTTCGTGATTTTATACATTCAAGTATTTTCTGCAGGCTAATAGCGACCTTCCCGTAATGCAATAAGGTATATTATGAGCAGAGCTCGGATAGGGTGAGCTGTTTTGAGAGTTTGCATTACATGGACATACCTGTCAATGGTATTTGTCCAAAGTGTAATTTAATTAGGTACCTTACTTTGTTGAATTATATCTATACTTAAGTCGATATCAAACGTGAAACGAGAAGAAATACGTTGAAAATAGTAAATATAGAAAAACTGATAGTTCTTTTACACAGAAACTTTATAATAAATTAAAAATCGTAGAGAGTACTCTTTTTGCAATGCATTATCATTATAGTTTAATCATAATCAATTAAAGTTTCGTTTTGTTTTAATATTTATTTTCAGGGTGGTCAACGCATGACATTAATGACATAAGAATAGCTCACCCTGTCCGAGCTCTGATTATGAGTTAAATTTGTTGGAACTGCCAATATTGGTGGTACAATGCCGGTTTAATTCAACTGTACTGTGAATTTGCGGGTCAATAGTATCAATACGTGGCTCGGACAGGTTGTGATGGCACTCTATTCAATGTTATATTATATAAATAGAGATTATTTTATGCTTGTTTGCCACCGTCGTATTATAAAAAAACAAGTTGCATGTACGTCCCGCCACTTCTATCTAACCTTTCGACTAAGGCGTCCATAGGCTACGAGTACGATGTTTGCTTATCATCAGACAGGTCGCATGTATGTTTGCCACCGTCTTAGTATTAAAATTTACTATTGGTTTATTGTCGCCTGCCTATATTTTCTTCCTAATTCTGACTCTTGTACGCAGACAAAGTTACGGACAGAAGCAAACCATATTTCACTCGCATAGAAATTCGAGGATTTAAAAAAGGAAGCTGCAAATACAGGTACTGGCTGGCATTATGAAAATAAAACGGTTCCAGATTAGAACCGTGCCGGAGGAAGTGCAACACGGCGCGCCGGGCCGGATGCAGGCGGGCACCGGCGCCGGTCCACCCTGTATATATAATGTTGCTTTAGCAAAGTCGTATGTCACTGCGGACTTGGTATGGAGATACGACGTTTTAGCTTTGCACGTCATACTGCGCTTCTAGACTATTACTTGCAATATCCATGTATGTCAGGGGTATTCATATACGTACATAAATAAGGGCATAAATATCGGTACACGCCGTTATGACATTGACAATTATTATTATTATTATTGTGTTATTGTGGGCCTTTATATGTCGCTTCGACCAGCAAGTGATCTATTGTGGCAGCCCTTTGTTTTAGATTTCACCGTTAAGACCCGTTGCCTCTAAGAAATTCCAGATTCTTTGGGCGGTGATATGTTGTACCTCTTCTGGGTGCACGATGTGCCGCCCTAGGTAGATACTTCTTTTGTGCATGAGTGGAGGAGCGAATGTGCATTGCTGTTTCCTCTGTCTCCTGGCAGAACCTGCAAGTTGCGTCCTGTGTCATACCCATTTGAAACAGGTGCTTGTTTAATTTGCAATGTCCTGTCAGAATTCTTGTCACTGCGCAGGTTTTGTGTCTTCTGAGTTGTAATAGCTCTTTAGACAGTTTATTGTTGTACCCTTTGATCAAGGCTTTAGCATGCTTTTGTCCTTTGGCGAACTTCCACAACTTTATTGCCTCTGATTTTTCTGTGTTGTTTAGCAGAGAATATGCTTTCCGTTTTGTGATACCACAGAACGGTTCTGGGCCGACCAGGGTTGTGTCTGCGCCCTTCCTTGCAAGTTCATCTGCTTTTTCATTTCCTAATATGTCGGAATGTCCTGGTACCCATCTAAGTATGACTTTGTTGGTATTAGCCAGGGTGTTTAAATTGTTTTTACAGTTCTGGACTAGTTTAGAGTAAGACTCTAGGGATTCTAGTGCCAGCAGAGCAGCTTGACTGTCTGAGTTGATGTAGATGTGTTGGTTTCTTAGGTTTCTTTCAAGATTGAACTCCACGCATTTATTTATTGCGAAGAGTTCAGCCTGATAGATTGAGGCCTTTTTCCCCATGCTGACGCTGGCTTTGAGCTTTGGCCTCTCACCGTAGATACCGCATCCAACATCGTCACCTTTTTTAGATCCATCTGTATACCAAACGTGGCTTCCCTCCTTGAAGTCCATTTGGTCGTTTAACCATTTGTCTCTCGGAGGTATTTCCACTGTATACAGTTTGGTGAATTTACATTCCACGTAAGTATCGTCAGTGGGCATGTTTAGTTTTTTGTTATCAAAAACAAGGGCCTCCAGTTTGACTAGCGCTTGAGAGCGCCATTTTGGCCTTGTTAGTGTGCATATCCTGTAGATGCACTGCTTCGCCTCCTTTTGCACATGCAGGTGGAGTGGCGTTAGATCGAGCAGTGCATCCAAGGCTGCCCCCGGTGTTGAGCATAAAGCTCCTGTTGCTGTTAAGCAAGCTGTACGCTGTAGACTGCTTAACTTTGTGATGGCTGTCTTTTGGTTGGCTTTGTTACACCAGACTGCAGAGGCGTATGTGATTACCAGACCTCGGACAGAGTGAGCCATTTTTACGTCATTAATGTCAAGTGTAGATGTTAATATAGATATGCCTCAAGATGAAATATTAAAAAGAATTCATGAGTAATAATTAAACAAAAATGACAGTGCATTATGTACAAAACGAGTAAGTATTATTTATTTATTCAAATTTTTCTTTGTTATTGGTTATTGTAATAAAGAACTATAATTTTTTCTAGATTTTCAATTTTCAACGCACTTCTTCTTGAGTTTAATATCCACTTATAGATGGAAAAAGACCTTTCTACTTCCACTGAAGTGAGCGGAGTGAAGTTGTACATTAAAATACCGTCCACATCTGTTCCTTCCGAAATTTTTTCAGCATAGTCCCTAAACAGATCTTATAAATATGGTTGTTGTTGTCTGTTTATGTTTTTCTGGTTCTATCTAAAGAGGTATGATATCATATCAGTTATATTACTTTCATATGGATATATGTAATAATATGCTTATCATTTAAAGAGGCTTGCTATACAATTAATTTGTTTTGCTAGTTATGTAAAGATCTAAATAGAATAATTTAATTCGTTATTCAATTACATCACATCTGCCATTGAATGACTACGTAGGTATGTCCATATTATGCAAACTCTTAAAACAGCTCACCCTGTCCGAGGTCTGGTGATTACAGGCCTCACTACCGCTGTGTAGAGCCACAAAGCAATTTTGGGTCTTATGCCCCATCTTGCTCCTGCCATTCGACAGCAAGTCCACATGACATTGACAATAGAGTCCTGTACAGATATCTACGTTCTTAATAAAATAAAGCATTTATTTTCATAAAGGAAAGTTTACATGTCAATGAAAATACACTTAGTCAAATAACCCGCCCCGTGTCATTCCTGGCGCAAATGTGCCCATCAGACTCGCCGTTCTTAATTATACTTATATACTGTATATTAAGGCGCCGTAGGTTCGTGGGCTTCTCTCCCTCTCACTGGGCATAAGCGCGTGAGCGAAATGGAAGTGCGTGCTCGGAAGCGCGGATATCATGTTTTTTAATTTTCATTTTTTGGCCGATTAAAAAAATAAAAAAGTAATCACTGAGTTCTCTTAAATATGATAATGCCGGTTTTCAGAAGCAATTTTAATATTTTTAGCTTTTGTGCATAATTTGTTACGAAAATTTTAAGTGTATTTTAGACCTATGTTCGTGTTTTTTTTCTATCGAGCGAAAATTGCTTAATCATGTTTCGAATCACTGATCTCGCTGCAGAAAAGCCTCAAAATTGTTATTCGTATTTTTTTGAAACCATATTATTAGAAATAGACGCATTATATTGTTCCAAAAACTTTGTTCCCTTAACTTCGCTGAACCGACGGCGCCTTAATACCCCTGACTGTACCAGAAAAGAAAATTCTATGGCAGTACAGACCTGAGCAAAGTCGTAAGTCACAATGGAAATGGTATGGAAATACGACCATTTATTTA
Source organism: Epinotia ramella (assembly GCA_947578815.1). Taxonomy (NCBI): domain Eukaryota; kingdom Metazoa; phylum Arthropoda; class Insecta; order Lepidoptera; family Tortricidae; genus Epinotia; species Epinotia ramella. The sequence goes on along the minus strand of OX388211.1, from coordinate 7,288,991 downwards.
CGTCACACAACTGAAATTGGATGAAAATAAGACATGCTTTGGTTAGCTTTTTCTATCGAGACAATTTTAATCGAACGAGCGAGCGAAGCGAACGAAGTTCTATGCTTCAGCTTGGGCCAAAATTCCAATTTCCGGATGTCCGGCTGTTCTCTACAGATCGCAAATTCTCACCGATTCTCGTGAAATTTTGGGAGCAGATTCAGTAATTTTATAGTAGTAGGGACTATAGCTTCTACCCGGGACTCCGTCCGCGTAGCTCCAAATGATCACCGCCTATTTCACCCCCTTAGGGAATGATTCCCGGGATAAAAACTATTTACCAAATGTCATCTAAATCGATTCAGCGGTTTAAGCGTGAGGAGGTAAAAGACAGACGGACAGATAGACACACTTTCGCATTTATAATATTCGTCGATTTAATTTTCCGAAATTAAAAAAAAGTTTTTTCGGTTTGAGCCTTTGACTGTAGACAAGTAGAAATTCAATCTGCGAACTGTAACTTCACGTAATTGCGTAACTTTTTGGACAAGCGTTAGTAGTAGTAGTAGTTATTACTGACTACCCTGCTGATAAAACTCTGCGCGCAACTAGTTCGCTCATCGTGGTCGTGGTGAAGTTGATTCAACTGAACAGAAAAAGCACTTAGCGCAAAATGTTACAACTTCCTCTGTAAATAACAGGCACAAATCCAAGAAAAGACTGGCTATTGATTTGGGAAAACTGCTTTGAATCATATCGTCTTTACAGCAATACTTGATTTGAAAACTTAGAAATAAAACGAAGGGCTCTGTGAGCTGTAGAAGTCGTATTTTTTTAATTACACCGAAAACTGAAACGACAAAACGTTCTATATTAATGATCGAAACTGCTCACAAAATTTCACGAGAAACGGTTGAACAATGCGACCTATAGAGGAGAACAGCCGGACAGCCGAACAGTGGGACATCCGGACAGTCGGACAGTGGGCCGGACAGCAGGACATCCGGACAGTCGGACAGCGGGATATCCGGACAGCGAGACATCCGAACAGCGGGATATCCGGAGAGCCAGAAAGTGGGACATCCGGACAGCCGGACAGTGGTATATCCGGACAGCGGGATATCCGGACAGCGGGACATTCGAACATCCGGAAAGTGGGACAGCCGGACAGCGGGACATCCGAACATACGAAATACTTTTTTCCCAAGCTGAAACGGAAAACTTCGTCCGCTCGTTCAATAAGTATTAAGCACATTCTCGCTACACTTCATTCTTTAACTAGGTATACAGCCAGATATTTCATTCAAAGTTATTCCGATAATATTCAGTGTTTATATTTAATTAAACAAATCTCTACATCCATCAAAATGACATAATATTTGTTTAAAGGTAGCTTAATAGATAAATCATAAAGGTTAACAAAAAGGTAACCTTTTTTCGTTCGAAACAGGTCCTTGTAACGCCTGTCCTGAATCAATCTCTGTTATTGTTTAAAACCCCTAATTATTCTTCTCCTAGTTCCCATCGGACCACCATCAATCATACAGGACAATATGCTGGTAGCAATACATCATAAAAGTAATTTTCTTTGTAACTATTAATGAAAAAACTGCGCCTTAAAATGACTAATACGTTCTTTGTCTTGTTCCGTGACAAAGGAACATTTCTCGTAGGACCTTTAATTGGAAAACAGTGTCTGTTTGAAGAAATAAATATGATCTTTACTTTTTAATTTGTGACTTTTTATGGAACGCTTGAAGATTTCTTTACGCCGTAAGTAGATTTAGATTTATTTATTACACGATAAAAAAAACAATATAAATTTGCATAAATGTCAAGATTACAAGAATTTCTACCATGTTCGTCAATTTTCATAATAAAAACTTAATGAGTCAACTGTAAAATACAAAATATTATATTATTCTATCTCCCGAAAAGGATCGTCATTCATTACACACAATAACATAATATTTTCTAAACTGTTAATAATATGTCAAAACCACATATTTAAATAAGGATTGTCACGTTTAAAAAGACGAATAATAATAAAAGTTCTCAATGAACAATGATAAATATAAAGTTAACAAAAATAAATGTCAATTTTAGAAAATAAAATACACAATTTAAAAGTTATTTCCATGTACTCGTTAATGGAGTAAGTACAGTGGGTTTTCCAATAAAAGATTACTCAGTTTGCGCCGGAATGTTTCGTCATATGGTTCATTCCTTAGGTTGGCCGGTAAGTGTTCATAATAAGTACCGTACCGTAGTGGTACCTTCCGGTCCGGCGTTTGTTCATAATAATTGCTATTGTTTGTGCTATGAGAAAGCCTATTTTAATAAACATTAACAATAAACAATAAGTACGAATACTTTACTTATAAGCACCCGTATGAGCCTCATTCCATATAACATTAGAATTTTAACGGAGTAATCCGTCTGCGTTACTACGTTTATCTAGGATATCAAAGGGAAATATTGTACTAATTTCACTTATTTCGATCATTAAGTGCACTTCAAACTTTCAAACATAACAATGCCAAACGATTTCGCGTTTCAAAATGGTTTTCCTGACCCCGTATCATAGTCGGCCTTATCACACGACAAGTGACGGGTAGAGCGTCTGTCACTGGCTGACACCGTTCGATAGAACGAGACAACGCTCCTATCTTGTCACTTATCGCGTGATAAGGCCGACCATGATACGGGGTCTGGAAATCGCAAGTCCATTAACGCACGATTTTTCAAATGTTAAGCAGGTCGATCACGTAACGCATTGTACGTAAGTCAGTTAGATCTAAATGTCACTAATTGTATGGGAAAATGACAGTTGAATTGTCCTAACGTGCGTTCGAAAAGTTCGTGATGACCCCTCTGGAATACGGTATAGTTGAGTAAAATATCGCAAAATTTAAATCATTTTACTTTCAATGTTAAATAGGCATAACTATTTTTTTGCCGTCTACTATAAAGTAGGTACTTCAGAGTAAAGACGGCTAAAAAATATATACGCCTAAGTATTATACGATTTTCTAAGCATTACGAGTCGACCTACTAATGCTAAGAAAATCGTATTATCGTGAGACTTTCCATTACAAATTTTATATTTCATAGATAACCTTGCAAGATCCAAGCCGTTCTTCTAAGCGAACTCCTAGTTTAAAAAGAAATATTGAATAATGATGGAAATATTTACTTAATAACTTTATCTCAAGAAGATTTGGAACTTACTAGAAAGATTAATCATTTATCAGAAAGTTCTTGAATACAGTCTGGAGGACGCTCGAGTTACGATCGATGATAATAATCCGCTGAACCTTCTCAATTTGGTAAAAGATTGTTAGGAATTCTAGACGTTAAACTAAGTTATAAATCTGAAAACAGAGCGGACAAGCCGCCGGCGGCTGTGTCGCACATGTTAGCGCATTGGGCATACTCCGCCGCCAGTTCACCGTCCGTTGTCCACCGAGAAAGTTCCGTTTTTTTACAAAATGCCGACTTGTGCAATAATTACTTGCAAACATTGCAGTGATTTGATTATGATATTCCATCACTTTTCACAGGTAAATACTTAAAATTATATTTATTTTATTTGAAATAAATAGAATTTAAAGTATTTACCACGAATTCAAGAACTTGCGACAGGCATATTCAATACAAATCGCCCGGCATGTCCGATCTCCTTATTTCCTATATCTGTGCTGAAAACGTTAAAACTTGCTGCAAGTTTGTAAGCAACTTCGATAAATTGGCATTTTGTCATACACACTGTCTGTTATCATTATCACGGACGGGTAAAATAAATATTTCCTCGGAGGTTTTTTTGTGTTTAGTTGCGTGGTCCCATGGCCATCAGGTTAGGATATGATGAGTGGATACTAGAGAAATCGAGGGAATTCTTCAAATTTTATAGGTTCACTTGAATTGATTAAGGTTTTTTTCCTATAATAATCAACGTATTTGCACTCGGAAGCAGTTCTTGTGGTACAGTGGAAATGAAATGTGGAAATGTTCATGTATCTGTCTTGGCGAAGTACTGAATTGCTTTAAGCGTTTTTAAAGTAAATTATACTTATAAAGGTATTCCCTCAGTACACTTTCCCAATTTTGATTTTCGTTTCACCACTTTCTTTAAAACGCCTGTCATAAATATACAATGTATTTTGTTTCCTTTTAAGATTATTATATTCGGACAATGAAACGTAACCTCGTGTACCTAAATATAAATTACCCTCTCACGTCCATAGGTCGCTTGAGGCTCACATTTGCATCATAAAAGATGTCGCTTAAAATAATCACACGCATCGTGGTACGCATTGAAGCGTGAGTACTGGCTGATCCGATCGTGGCAGTGGAAAAGAAGATATACAGCCATCTTTTTTATTTAGCGTATTAGTGCTATGCGTAAGAGAGAGCTAGGTGTACATCCTGAGCGGTAAAGAAGTGAACGCTGGCAACTTCTCTGCAGGGCTGCGTCGCGGCGACATAGACTCCCTGTCTCTTTATTAGGCGTTCTAATTAGAGAGAGATAGCCGAACTGGTAGCGTAGCTGATGATGACTAAAATTCTCTCTTTCATTCTTTAAAGTTCTACAGCTAATACTAACCTCGGCTCTCTTAATCTTATAAGATTGTTCTTCTGTTTCCCTAAAGAAAGACAAGACATACATCTTTATTAGGGTCCAGTTCTTTTATTAATTTACTTGATAGGCTTCAATATCAAATTATCGAGGCGACGCACCGTCTGGGCACTGCTTGCCCGAAAGGATTACCAAATACGCATCGAAGTGTAAGAGTTGGAACGAGCGTTAAATTACAAGATTTCATCATCATTTTATAGGTATTAATACGAAAAGGGACACTTTACTTTAGTACTACCATAAAACTTGAGTCCTTTGTCAGTTAGAACTCGAATTCCCGGACATCGCGGTCAAACCAAAAATAAAACCAGATCCGCCAGATTTGAGGTATTTAAGAATGCAACTAAAAACAAAAGGCAATCACGATTAAAGCAAGAACGCACTTAAGATCAACTTAAGAAGTGAGAACGTTAAAAAGTTTTGAAAGAACTCAAAACCGTGTTACCCGTACTTAGAATCAAAACACTTCGTGACTTACGAGCAAAGTTGGGCTTGAACTGAGGGAGAGAATAATTTACCACGGCATACATTTCAATCGTTCTATTATGGAATATGTTGAGGGCACTTGTAGAACAAGTACCGTTGAGGTCAGAAGAAAGAGGTACATTATTTGGGTCACACAACTCTTTTTCGGTTGCATATCCTTGGTCACTCTTTACAAATGGCATTTTAAAGGCTAAATATAACACTCACTAAAAATGTCATTGGCAATGCCTTTGTGATGTTGCAGATATTCGCATCCGCATCCGCTAAAATCGATGGGGAGTTTTTGTGGATGCGAGTGAAATTCACGACAAGAAAGATATTTTTAGATATTTTCACCATCAGAAATAAAATCAAATTCGTTTCTGTGACCAAGAGCAGACGCGTTCTGATTTGTTCGCTACGATTGTAATTTAGTCTCACCGTGTTTGATGATCGTGATATCATAAAATGGACGTTGTTTTTACATTTTTTTTGTGTTTGACCGCATCCGCTTCCGCATCCGTGGATGTCAAAAAAAATGCAACTACTGTAACTTATTTCGTAAGAATTTCAGTCACTACTATCTCCTTGATTACACGACATAATAATAAGACCGAATTGTTCGACCCATTTATCTATTACTAGCTATAATATATTGATAAATCATATATGTAGTATGTTCTTGTTACCCGAGAGGTGCACGGGGTCTTCGCAAGCGTCATCATATAGTATAACTTACTGAATAAAGAATTTGACAGATATTTCGATTAGAGAAGCGTGAATGCTCGTAATGCTCGAGCAGTCATTCGACGAAATTCCCCATCCGCGCGTTTATCATCTCAGTACAGATGTCCAAATAAATCGATAAGTCAACGGCGCCGTATTCTTTATCCGAACACGATCTACCTTTTCCAAGTTCGACAACATTCGATAAGCCATCTAGGCGATATAAATCATTTTTACGGCGAGTGTGCTCTTGTCTATGAGACAGGCTTTCACGGCGCATGAATGGGGCCCTTTATGCTCCAACGGCGATAGAACACTGCCAAGCTAACCTTAACTTCGCCGTCACTCTTAAATACGATCAACTAAGGTTGGTTTTCGAACGTTTTACAATCAGTTTAAGTTGGTTTTATGTCGAGCTCGGCCCGAAATGCCTAAACATGGCCTATAAATATCGTATGTGGCATATATTTACTTAGTCGCGCATGTGTGGCGTGGTTTACGTGTGTTTAGAATCTGGCAGATACAATCTGTTATCCAGGGTACGGGTGTGTGGCGCAGATATAGGGAAAGGGTAAACATTTTCCGTTTGAAATGTTTGGTGCTTGTGGTGTGAGTAATTTGGATATTTTGGAGCTACAGTTTAAATGATTGAGGTTTGGTCGATTCGTTGTTTTAATAAGGTCTATGAAACATTCCTGATACTATTTAAAGTTAGTATGTTGAGGTTGTTTCAGAATTTATGTACAATATTTATACATGTAAATGTTAAAGTCAGAGAGAGGTTACTTACTTAATCTAATACTATAAATTTTATAAGAGAGAGATAAAGTTTGCATGTAAGGGCTTATCTCCTGAACCACATACAAATGTATAAAAGTTAAATTAGTATAGATAAATGTGAAAATTTGGATGCTTCTTATTCAATCACGCAAGCACGGCAAAACGCCGAATGGATTTAGATGAAGTTTGATATAGTGAGAATCATTTTTCTAGAACGGATCTTAGTTTAAGACCCATAGGTCCAACAAAGCCCATTGTTTAGCCACGTGCCACAAACGCTTCGAAATGAAAAGGCCATGTTTCATTAATAATTTACTCGAATAGTGACTCTGTTGTTCTAATTAAAACGAAACTAAAGATATATCGGCATTAACAACTTTTTACTAGTAGTTGAAGCATACTTAGTTCAAAGTAAACAATTACCGGTTACACATAACAATGAAAGACAATAACTTTGTTTTCTCTTTGTGCTATATAGGCACAAGTACAATTCTAGTGAATTTGTTCTAGAAAAATGATTCGCACAATACAGATATAGTTCATATGATTAGAATACTTTATGTACCAAAAAAAATCTTCCCCAAATGCGTGAAAGATACACGAGAGTTTAAATAGACGATGAGACATGCTAGTTCAGAATTATTCCCAACGTCAGCTAACAGTTCTAGGATTTCAATCAATTTAGAATTCAAAACGATAGCTATAAGACTTCAAAGGTTCATTCGAGACAGCCCCACGGTATATGTGCATGTTCAATTGCCGTTTCACCTTTGATTTGCCTCAGCCATGCAAATTAACCCAAGACGGGGGCTCCACAGACATGCATAAACATGGATCTGGAATCTAGCTGCGAATCTGTGACTGTACGGATTGGCTAGAGATGTTGCAGTCTTTATAGAAAATTGGCAAATCCTGGCACTATGGAAATGGATAACTAGACTAGAATTCAATTATTTTTTACTAGCTTCTGCCCGCGACTCCATTCGCGTGGAACTCGTTTATATCGTGGGCTTATACAATTTTTCACCCCCCATTTCAACCCCTTAGGGGACGATTTCCGGGATAAAAACTATCCTATGTCCTTCCCCGGGACTCAAACTATCTCTATACCAAATATCATACAAACCGGTTCAGCGATTTAAGCGCGAAAAGGTGACAAACAGACAGACAGACGGACACACTTTCGCATTTATAATATTTTTATGGAAAAAGAAATCGTTTATCGTAATGCATATATTCCTGTTCATGTTTATGGGCTTCAATTGTATCAGAAATGTCTTTGAACATGCCATACATTTGTTCTTGCCGTGGATTCATTCATTCCAACTACTACACTGTCGGTAGTAATGTCATTACCAGGGAGCGTACATTTCATGCCGGTTTCGTCATAATGACGTATTCATATAAACACACAGGATGATTCAAAAAACGAAGTGACACGACTTAGTAACCGTAAACGTATTTAGTAACTAATATTTTATTTTATTTTTAATTACTTATAGGCCACACCATCGTGTCTATCGATGCTATCAGGAAATTGGTCAAGTCCAGGTTAAAATCAAACTGTGTTTCTTTATGTTCCTCATGTTCTTTGTGTTTTATTGTTTGCAAATGTAATTTGATGTTCCTTGCTTTTGGTGGCAAACTTTGCTGACAGCAGGAACAATAATTTTAGGGCCTCCATGGCGACCTAGGCCACTAGCAAATCATTAAGTTTCCTGATCTTATTAAATTTAACTGAAATGTTGTTTCCGCATGTCTCCTATTTGTGACAAAGAGTAAACTTTGATGTGACAATGTCAGATAAAGTTCTTTCAATGTCCGTCTAAAGTGTCAATATATTAGATCTACTTAAACGGAAGAGGTTGATTAGATAACAGTGATTAATCATTGATTAATCACATTTTCCATTATTGGGTACGGATAAATAAATGTTCGTTATGCCGTTGCTCTTTTCAAACTTTTTCCATCCTGTATGTAGCTTGACGTCATACGCCTGTCATCGGCATGAATTGTACGCTCCCTGATGATGAGTATCCATGGTCAACCCGTAGCTAACTAACTGACTACCTACCTGATTACCTACTCGATAATAATGTAATTATTACTGATAGGTCAGGACCGTATTATGCTACATACGTCTCGCTGCTGAGCGAAAGCCTCTTCTCACGAAAAAGAGGGAATTTCAAGAATTTTAGAGCCATTAAATAGCCACCAGGCCCCTATTTCACCAACTCGACAATTGTCACCTGACAACGACAATTCTCCGTACATTGCTGGATCCACAAGTAACCTAGCAACCACCTTGACTTCTAGATCAAGCAATGCATGGCGAATTGTCAGTGTCAGGTGACTATTGTCAAGTTGGTGAAATAGGGGCCTGGCATCGGAGTTTACATAAGTACCTAGATTTAGTTTGAATTTAGTTTCAGGTGTAAATATGTACTTATGTATATTTATATGCTGATATTCAAACAATGCCTTCAATTAGGTGATGAGGTCATGATACCGTGTTAAATCATATACATACCTACAGAATGTAGATCTCCATCCTCCCTTTATGGCGACCTTCCGTAACCAGATCCACAAAAATATGCCGCAAACTTGTTTTGGCTCCCGAATGAAATAACAAAAAAACAAATTAAAATTTAAAAGCATTAGATGAGCCCAAAATATCAGAAGCATTGTTTAATTCACCGTTTTACCTCGATCCCTGTGTTCATCTGTTTTCAACAGATTGGTACGAATGAGGGGGGTCCAAGTAGGCTGGACCTGGTACTGTCAAAATCTTAAAATATGTATTCAATTTTATACCTTATTTGCTAAACATACGGTCCAAATTGTGTAAACATTGTTACAATCACAGTGGAAGCTGCCGCGACACGCTGTATATTTGTTTAGGATACTTACTTCCCCCCTTATTTACATAAAGTCAGGTTTTGGCGAAAATGGGTCTTAACTTATGAGGATTTCGGTCGAATGTCGGTTGTACATGTGTACACGCGTGTACGAAGGTAGATGTTCCATATCTCGCATCCGCAGATGCAAGTCTGCTTACTAATTAATGTGCTTTGTATGACCTAACTCTACCTCCGTAATTGGTTTAGGAACTTACAGTTCATAAGATCGCCGTACCTGTAAAACGGTATTGCAGTAAGTATTTGAATGTGTTTTGAATGATGGTAGGTGGAGTCCAAAAGGTGTCAGATTGGTGGCCACTTCTAGGTAAAAGGAGCATCGGCCGTCCACCAGCTCGATGGGTGGACGATATTAGGAAGATTGCGGGTCACTTCTGGATAAGATTCGCTCAGGATAGGGACGGGTGGCGTACTCGCCGAATGGAGGCCTATGCTCAGCAGTGGGCGATTACGGGCTGAAAATGATGATGATGATGATTTGAATTGCGATTTTGCATATTAAGGCGGTGCATTGGAAATTATCGCGTGCTTTGAAACGCCGTTCTGACTTGATTAAGAAACCATAAGGTCTGATTTTCAGATATATGATTCTTGACTATATTATGATTGTTCATCTGATTTTATGGATACATGATTGCTTAAAATTTCCTCGATAGAAAAAAAATCCAAAGTTGGGTCTGTATTTTCCTTTTTTTACTCAGCCTACTCAAACGATACATTATTTTACGACACAATCAAGTAAATATTATAGTATTTTATCTCATCTAAAATCTCACTTTATGAAATTTTAATAAACCTTCACTAAGTTAGGTATTTATCGAAATTTGTCCAAAACAGCGATTCCCGAAGTTTCAGTTGTCCAAAACAGAATTTCCCATCTCTTTTTCTCGTGGGCGGAAGGCATCAGCGTGTGTCTGTCTAGGGGGCGTGTACGACTCAAATCAAGGCATCCCCTTAACATCTTCAAACCTTATAATTGCGTTAAATATGCAATGCAAAATATATTTACCTAAATCACAAACTTATGCTGTCTGTCTGAGTCCAAAAAACTTATGTAAGCTAGTTCAACTAGCAGAAAGAGCGCGTAATTACTCCGTTTCTCCGTCATCATCATCATTTCAAGTCTGTAATTGCCCACTGATGGTCATAGGCCTTTCGAGAATGCCACCCATCTCGATCCTGAGATAGTCTTACCCGCGATCTTCATACATTTTATCAGCTTATTGACAGCTAGGTGTCAAACATATGAAAAGACAGCTCTGCGGCGCTACCACGGTAATCGAATCTAAAAGTTCGTATGTCTCTGTCTCTGTCGCTCGAGTACCATAAACTATAAGTGCGATAGAGACGGAGATATACGGACTTCGAGATTCGATTTTCGTGGCATTCAAACTGGCATTCGCTTGTAATTTTTCGAGTCCAGTTAATGTACGGTCCGATAATCCGCGACCACTTATCTTTCTCTCTCTTTTTGCAATGGGTTAAAAAGAGACAGAATTATAGTGGACGCGGATTATTGGGCCGTACTTACCGTTAACCGGACTCAGTTTTTCAACCACCGGCCTGAAAGAGGATCAACGTTTAAAGTGCTGAATTGCTGATGTAAATAAATAATAAGCGACTGTTTATAACTTAACTACCCTCTTGTCTATCAAGATTTTTTTATTATTGTATACTTAAGCCTCTCTAAAGAAACAACCTCTAAAAACTATGGATTCCTAAAACTGTTAAAAAAATATTTCACATTATGCTTAATGAGATTTGATGCCTAAGGCTCCACAAAAGTTGTGAAATTCGAGGTAATTTTAATAACACGTCGTAAACCTACATTGTTGTGTTGTGAGAGAGGTTCATTAGGAAAATGGCCGGGATATTAAATATCGCCCACGAAGGTAAAAACTTACTTTAGTAAAGGTCAATATTAAGCACCGGAGGAACATAAAACGGATTACTGTTATTAACTTAGCAATAAAATTGGTAATGAATTTCACACTTTTTCCTAGTCAGTATTGAATCTCTAATATCTCAATGCAAAATGATGATGATATCATCGTTCTTTAACTTGCCCATGACTAATTTGAACCCTCGCCCCGTCATTAATTGTGCCATTTATAAATAAATAAAATATTAGGGGACGATCTTACTCAAATCGATCTAGCCCCACAGTAAGCTCAATGAGGCTCTGCTATGGGTAACTGTCGACGATAAATATATACTGAAATACATCGAAATCATCCATTAACAAGCACTAAGGAACAAATATTCGTGCTCATTACACTTAAATTTGCCATTGGATTCGGACCCAGGACCACCAGCTTCGGAGGCTAGGGACCAACTAGGCTAAAGTGGTAGTAATAAAACGCAAAAAAAACTACCCTTCTCTTTTATTTGTTACAAAATAGAATCTATTTCAATGGACGGTGTCAAATCTAAGCGGAGTCAAATCTACGTCATTATACCCTCACACCTCACGCTGTGAGGAAATCTTCCATCGCGCCTCGAAGTTCTAGCGTTTTCCCGGTTGTAAGTTGTAACCCTTAGCCCCCGCACTGGTGGCGATTGGCGACGCGACTGCGATTTCAGTGCAACATGGGCGACTTGAATTGAGAAGATCGCCGTCACGTCGCTAATTGCTCTACCAGTGCGGTTCGGCCTAAAGGAACCCCGGGGTCTGCTTTGGCACCTAGCCTAGTGCTATGATTTGGCGCAGCGGAACCTTATACTGCAAAATACTAACTGGGTGAGTTGTTGAGATCTATGAATTTCGTGCGTGTTTCTGAAACAATTATTTCCTGAAACCAAAACCCTTTAAACTGTTGCGCTTTATTCACATTTTTAAAACATTACTCTCGAGTGTAAAACTAGAGGCTCTGTGAATCGTAGAACTCGCAACCCACCATTTTTTTTTAGATATCTGAAACCTGAATCGACAAGACTTCTATATAATTAAACTTCTTACAAAATTTCACGAGAATCGGTTGCGAAATGCGACCTGTTGAGGAGAACAGCCCGACATACGAAAGAACTTTTGCCCAAGCTGAAACGGAGAACATCGTTCGTTTCGCTCACTGGTGGAAAAATGACTAAATTTAACCGTACGAAATACCGCACTATTAAGATGGATGTACCGCATTTAATCCCTAGTTCCCCAGAGTGAAGTGGCCAGGCCAGGATCGGCTCACGGCGGGGTATAACCGAACGTGATTAATGACGCCCCCTGTAGGCAGATATCGGCGGAGCGGCGATTCGTCTTGATTGCCCCATATTGTTTTTGCTACCGTGTGGAGATCGTAGATAAATAGCCTAGTTCTGCCGGTGAAGGTGGGGTTAAGTTCGTAGATCATTTTTCGTACAGTTAATTTATTAGGGAGGAGTATTTTAGGTGATTACTCCATTTTTCTTGCGATCGTTTAATTTTCATTGCTCTTAAAAAGTAAATGTTTACCTACGCTGTTGTGAATGTACCTATCTTACGTAGCCAGGCTAGTCGTACTTGTTTAGCGTTATATATAGCGCTCTCGAGTTTACCTAGGGATACCTACACAGATAATATGTGATAGCACATTACAGCCCTGAGGCGAGGACAACTGCAGATCTATTTGGTATCGACTGTACCAAGTCTACACGAATGTACGAGTACGTAGGTACAGTCTTCTGCCTACCATTTTGAGAATACTTTATGGTATAAGTACTTCTTCTAGTGACGTTGGTTTCCTGTGGCTTTACTTTAGTTTTTTTTAATGTGTGTAAGGTGTAATCTCCGGAACTGCTCATCCGATTTCAAAAATTATTTCACCAGTATGTAGATTTCAGGATGGACATTAGCTATATTTTATCCCGTGGATTCGCCTGGATTCTTTGTAATACACGGCCGGAACCGCACGGGCAGCTAGTAAGTTTATTATTCTATTAGAGAGCGCTCTAACCACTTCTCACAATCTATACCTAATTCTGATTGGACCTAACTCACATTACACGAGTATCCCCGTCTAGTCCGGATTACATCTTAATTGCCTGCCAATTTGCCTTTTAGGCTTATGTACATAGTCCGTAACAGGCTAAAGCTTAGGCCCGAGAGCGTATTGACTGTGCCTACATAAGATTAATATATCGAAGTCGCATGGGACATTGCGCATGCGCAGTGATTCGATTACATCTTATTCCCTCTCGTGTATGATGCTGTTTTCAGAGGGGTAATCACGTAACTTTCGAACGCGCGTTCGGAACGTTACGTGATTGATTGATTACCCTTCTGATCTACCTAAAGTCCTACTTATGTGGTGTTTTTCATGTCACCGACCGTGACATTTAGCGGAAAGTAAAAAAAAATACGGAAAATTGGGGACAATTTATTTCCATGTAGATCAATCAATAGTACACATGATTCTGAGCACGAACCATTGTAAATTCTGAAGAAAGTCATTTGACACTTTCGAATAAAAACGTGTCGTGTCGCCCTGTCGGCTAGGCCAATCCGCCTTAAGAGCCTGGGACTATCGTACAACGTCAGTAATCGAAGAACGGCCCAAGGCCCGAACACAATATGGTACCTAACTCAAATTTATTGAATCTGCGTTGAACCCGATGGTGCTGGCACGGGGCTACTGGATCAGCGCCAATGCACCTTGTTTATACCCCATTGACATTATTCAGGGTCACGACCGACCGCCGCGGGCCGCCATCCGTCATCATTACAGCTCAAACGGCTGTCCACGGCACCACGCCAGTGTTACTAGATCCGTTAACCTTCTTCTAACCCACGCGAGTAAAGATCAGGACTAAATGGATGCATATCGATAGGGCTGCTTCGACCGATTTACGTAGACATCTTAAACGTATAAGGCTCTTTGTTACCAGAGGTATTCTTAAGTTGGTCGTGTAGGTTGCAGCGGCAAATCGCTCGTAACTGATCGCAGGCCTGTTTAGTAAGGAATGATTTGCGAGTAGTTAAGACAACGAAATGGCGGAACGATTTGTAACTGATTTATTAAGGAAATTAATCGATTGGCTAATTAGGCACGGACGTTAGCTGCTGTGGTCATAGACAACATTAAGTAATACGGTGACTGATTTAATTGCTAGGGTATACATATTTTAGAAATAAAACTGTACAGAGGACTTTGAACGTCGATGAACACCTAGGCACGAGCTGTACTCTCTCTCAACGGCTTCTTGTACTACATTCACGCTACTTTTTGATTGAACTGGGAGAGTCATGCCTGGTCATGCTCATCGAAAATATATCGTATGGTACAAAACGACATACTTATACAACAATTTGTGACAAGAATTATCAGAATTTGACTCTGAATTACTAGTGGCTCTGTTAGATGTAGGTAGAACACGCCAGCCTGTATTAAATAAAATAAAAAAACAAACGAAATAGTGATTACAAAAGAAAAACTAGGCATAGGCACCCGATATTCGATGAGTCGATCGAGTGAGAGTGCTTGTGTTAAGGCAGATGAAACATTCTGGTATAATCTGTCAATTCTTCTATACGATATTCAAACGTAAATGCAGACGCTAATTTATTCGATCTTACCCCGGCTTAAGAGACACAAAGGTACGTAGGGGAACTTTATGAAGGTTTTATCCAAGGCACGGTGGTGTTCCTTGTTCCCGTTGTAATGTGTTTGACGGGGCGTGTCGCCGCGCCCGAAACGCACTTTAATTACTTTCCCCTGCAAGACTAAATGACGGAAACTAATGTTGTAAAACTTCGACGGCTGTGTCGCTTGTGTCTTTCTTCAAATGGAGGACATAGCTGTTTCCTGCACCTTAAGTTCCTTAATAAATCCGGTGGCGAATTGATGTTGGCAATGTTGCCATCGGTATTGCCATGACGTGACGTTTAAACTGTTTTAACACTTACAGTGCGTACCTACTCTGCTCGTAGGGCCTTTCCTCTTCAAACGGTTTTTCGCATTTTAGCGGCTACGAAACCGTTGCACGTTGGCAAATGTGTTAGTGTTGTACTTATGGTTGACATTATTTAATGACCGACTTTTTATAAAAGTCTCATTGGAATTGGAATCTTGTACCTTGCACGATAGAGTTGCTTTTAGAATGGGTTACTTGATGCAATTCGGCCAACATAAATAATCTCAAGTATAACCAGCACCTTATTGAACCAAGTTTGATGAGTAATGCGGACGTTCGTGTGCTTCAACTCCTCATCATACTAAAAGAGCTTTTATTTAATCCCAGAATTACTGTAGGCATTTTATTTTTGCGCATGCGATCTGTCTTCCTACCCAGAGGAAACAAGACCTAGCTTGCTATTTTAATGGCCCTTGATCGCGTAGACCAAAGCAGCAATGGCTGGATGTCGTAAAGGTGAGCGAAAACGGGTCCACAATAAAATCGCCCAGGAGGAATCGAGGCAAAAGCCGGAAAGTACCCGCCGGAGCTGTGCCAGGCAGCGGGGCGAAGTGCGAGGGAAATACTCACCAATAGAAAGGGGAAGAGAGATGCGTCATCGAGGCTAACAGTGCTAATGGTAATCTTTTCCTCACACACCACTGCGTCACGCTCTGCTATGCGAACAGCTCTGAGACCCTAGCATGATAGGTTTTATCGTCACGTTTTACGGCGAAAATTTACAAACGCCAACACAGTTAATTGACCATTCTGTATTATTACAATGCACGTAAAGTGTCCGAATAGGTGGTTAGCTGTGTTGTCGATAGTACTGAATTGTACGTGCTACCTGGGCTGGTGGATAAACAACTCAACTTAAGCGATACCGATAGCGATTCCGCGTACGTAATCCGTGAGCGTGTTCCGTGCGTGTTTTTGATGGCGCACTCAATCGGATTGGGGCTCTATTTAGCTTTTTATGGCGTGTTTTGTCTTTGCCATTCGCGGCGCGATACGGGACTCTTACGAGCTTCTGTATACGCCTTTAGTGTACGAGTACAGTCGAGTTTATTGGGTAAAAGTGTTTTACATACGCGAAATTGAATCTTATCTTGACATAGAGTCTTTGGCATGTCGCTGCGCTACTTTATAATATCCAAAAAAGGACTTATCCACCTGCCAGATGAGTAAGTAATGTAGTGAGCATAACTTTCGATGGGCCGTTTTCGTAGACAATCAGCACGGCTATCACAAGTGCCCGAGATCTCTCGATTTTTCTCGCACTATACGACTCTTTCTAATTTGTATAATAAGGGAGAGACGTATAGTTCGAGAGAGCTCGCGCGCCATCTTGTGATAGCAGTGCAGGGCGTTCGGCGGCGCGAGACGCTGGCTGCGTCAGTCGACTATGGAAAGGCCTGAGGCACAGAATAAATAATAGTACAAGTACAGAAGACCCTCTGTTTTGATGTTCACGAATGCCGCCTTTTTACGTGCCTATTAATTATTATTAGCAACGGACCGCACGCCAGCCGCGCGTCATTGAGTTCTATTGCCCGGCGCGAAGGTCGACATTACTCCGCACCTTGCCGAAGATAGGGTTGTCACTTTTTTAAACGTCGTCGGTGGCAAACGAGCGTACGGTCCGCCTGATCGTAAGCGGATACGGTAGCTTTGCACTATTATCTATTCTGTGTTAGAACTTGCACCCGACACCGCCGCGGCGTCGGCGCCGCGGAGGTGGCAAGTGGCGCGCCTCGACACAATAAGATATTTAAATGTACCACCTAGACATCTTGTACCTATCCGTGATCCAATAATATACACACACAGAATACGCGAATTATAAATATTTGATAGCACGCGTGGTCTACATGCATACATTTTACACTTAGCAGCTACTTAGGTAACACCGAAAACATAACAGGCGTGTGACCGCGAACCGTAACGGAGATCGTAAAGTCTATCTCCGTCTCTGTCACACTTACTATTCGAGTGACAGAGGCGGAGATAGACTTTACGATCTCCGTTACGGTTCGCGGTCGCACGCCAGGTGTAAATGAGTCCAATAAGTACTGATTTATTTAATCACAATTCGGGATTTTCGTTTGATGTATATGTATACATATGTAGATATGCCGTTGACAGATACCTATTTAATTCAAGTATAACACTGTGCTGTTTTACTTGATTCTTGTGTTCGATTTACTATGAAAATATAGGTATAAATGAGCATTTAGTGCTTACTACCTCACCTTTCGGTATCCTTTTCACGCGTCGGAACATAGAAAAACGTGCAATCCGAACTTTGGTCATTATTTGTGCAACCCGCAGCAAAGCAAATAAACCGTTGCCCTTACCTAATAGGTACATCGTATTTACGCGCTTGCGACGTTGGTATGCGGGAGACACGCGCGCGAGTGTCGCGGGCCACGGCGAGGCAACCACTGAATAAGCAGATCCGGATCTGCCGCCGGCATGTACTTATAATTTCACGCAGATCGGCGGAGTGACCCCCCCCTGCCTGAGGTATGGTTGACATTATTATATAATGTTGCTTTTTATAAAACTGTCTTTGTAGAGTTGCTTTTTGAGTGGACATTTTTTTTGCAATTCTGCTAACTCAAATAGTCTTAAGTAGGTAGGTAATAATCATAATCATTTATTTGTTGTAATCATTGGTATTTACAAGGTATTCTTAAAATTTAACCAGTAAAAACATGGACCCTGCCACGATTCAGTCAGCATCATATAGTTAGTAGCAGCCAAAGTTGCCAAATTAATCGCAACACATCTATATTACCTGAGGTAAGGCTGTGTTGCGATATATTTGGTTACTTTGGCTGCTACTAACTATATGATGCTGTCTGTACCTACTACCTATACATAAAGATACCCAAGGCAACGTGATTTTTTTTTCTTCATTGGCACGGTCACATACTAGGTTTCAATAAAACATGATTCGTTTGAATTGTACCGTATCTTCACCTGTTATACTCCCAACTTACGTAAACTGGTTAGAGTTTACACCGTTGTTTTATACCACGACGGTGGTAAACAAGCATACGGCCTGCTTGTTGCTGAGTATACCGTAACCTCAAAATGACCAAGATGGCATTCCGCTGTGACCTGTGAGGTAGGTAAGGGTGAATATACACCATGGATGTGCGAATGCGAAGTTGTGTTTTCAGATATTCGACACCTAAGCTTGCCAACTAAGTGTCAATTATTCATAATTTTTGACACCTAATTGTCAATCTTTTCATAAACACAGCTACGCGCGTCTCAAGTGGATATCACCCTTATGTAGGTACTCCTACTTTACCCCGTTTTTGCGCAAAGCGTACGACCCTGCCCCCCTATTTTGTAACTTGTTATGCTCACCTCAACGCTCACCCACAAATATATCTTGACACCGCGAAGCGTAGTAACTAAGCGTAGGTAGAGGTCTAGTTTCGGGTAACCGGCGGAGTGAGCCGCATTAGCGCGTAGCGAATAACAGCCCGGTCCAGCCATTGTAGTCGCGAAACGCAACGCGGACGAGTTCGCGTGCGTTTGACAGCCGATAAATTAGAATGTATCTACGGCGATTACGAGTGGCTGCGTAGGGTTGACACATTATTTTCAGGGAGTAGGTATATAGTAATAGTACATAACTACAGAGGCCGGGAAGTATGGGCCGAGCGTAGCGAGGTCGGATAGATATGATTATGAGGCTGGCAACCCCTTTTCGCGCGCGGCGTGGGTAGGCAAGGTGGACTGATGACCTGGTAAAGGTTGCGGGAGTCCGCTTGATGCGGGTGGCGCAGGACCGGTCGCTTTGGCACTCTTTGGGGGAGGCCTATGTCCAGCAGTGGACGTCTTTCGGCTGATATGATGATGAACCCCTTTTCACGCCGAGGTATGTATAGTGCTCTCCTCAAACATGCAATGAAATAAATAAATAAAACTTCACGAAATCAAACTTTAATTTTCATGGCTGAACGCCGTGATGCTGTGCCACAAATTGTGGGAAAAAAAATGAAGAACACAACGTCAATATTTAATTGCATGTTTGAGAAAATAAATAAATGATAGGGGAGATCTTACACACGTCGGACTAGCTTTATAATGGATTATGATTAAATATAAATGTCTACGAACGCATCACGGTGTCAAGATATATTTGCTGTGGTGTGGGTGAGCGTTGAGGTGAGCTTTAAACAAGTTACAGAATAGGCGGGAAGGAGTCAGCAGTGGCCGTCTTTCGGCTTATTTGATGCTGATGATGATTGGCCGTTAAATGTGACGATATATTTAATAGATAAAATGTTAAAATACGAAGAGAACATCCAAGAATAAGGAACAAATATCCCATCACCCAAATCCCGGTACCTTAGGAAAAGTCCTTAGGTAGGGTCATTTCGCCGGTTAGCGACCACCTAATTTAATGTGCCGGTGGGCGACCACTTAAGCTGAGTTGGTGAACTGAAAGGATATTTTCTCGGTTTTTTAGTAGATTTTTATTCTAAAACAACAAACAAATGCATGTACAAGTAATTGTCTCAATATGGTGTGTAGAATTGATGTTATCTTCAATAGAAAAAACCTTCTCCTTCAGGTGGTCGCTAACCGAAGGTGGTCGCGTAACCAGCGAAATGACCCTACCGGGATTTTAACGCAGGACTCTCAGTTTCGCAGGCAGGGTACCAGTAGTACACTATCTAGGCTAATCGGTAAAGCGACTTTCGAATATATAACGTATAGCAGTCAAGTTGCTCAAACCGA
Organism: Epinotia ramella; assembly: GCA_947578815.1. Taxonomy (NCBI): domain Eukaryota; kingdom Metazoa; phylum Arthropoda; class Insecta; order Lepidoptera; family Tortricidae; genus Epinotia; species Epinotia ramella. Next base: position 7,268,855 of record OX388211.1, on the reverse strand, counting down.
CATTAGCCTCACTTGACAAAGTCTGAGACTTTTATCGGATGAGTTCTGTAGATTACTTGCAAACTTATAAAGCTACTCACAAACTTTACCTCTATAGACAATGTTTCAGTAAACCATTTTTGTGGCAGCCCTACGCTGGCAGGATTACCGCGCGGTCCGCGGGACGCGCCCTGCGGTCGTTGACCCCTGCCGTCGTAATAGAATGATATTGTTCAGGGCGCTTTAATATCTTTCAGACTTGTTTGGTCACATTTTTATATCGGACGAGCTGATGCCCGCGGCTTCGCCCGCGTGGTTATCCCGCTGGAAAAAGTAGCCTATGTCACTCTCCAGCTTCTAAACTATCTCCATACAAAAAATCACATCAATACGACGCTCCGTTACGACGTGAAAGAAGGACAAACATCCACACTTTCGCATTTATAATATTAGTAAGGATAAGGATTCCTGTTTTTGCAAGCTGTTTTTGCTCTCACATTATTTAGTAGATATCTAGATTAATAATTCGCAAAAGCGCGTGTTACACCGGGCACTTTGAATTCATAAAGTAGGAACCTACCTTGTATAGTCCTTCCACCAACCGTGTCAGTAGTAGAAAAACCGAAAATACTTACTCATCTATATGTTTATACTGAAACTAACGTCAGAAAGAAATATAATCAGCCTATATACATCTTATTCGTATTGGCAAAAAAAAAAAAAACTTTTACACAAGTAACAAGAATGATAACAACACTACACTAGTATACAAACTGCTTTACTAAACCTCTTTTATGAACTGTTTTTTTATATATCGATATTAACAGCACTAGCTAGCTGTGGCAACATTCGTGTGCAATGAACTGTCAAGTTAGTTCGCATAATTAAAAATCCGATATTAGGTACTATGTTGCGAATATTAGTATTAATATTGTTTTAGTTTTCGTTGTAAGTACATACATTTTATTGTAATTTCTATTACAACTTTATAATTTTTCTTAATAAATTATGGACGTGAAGATTTTTATTCCACTGTAACACAAGCCTTATTGAGCTTTCTATGGGGCTAAGATTGCCACATAATATTTATTTATTTTATTTATTACTATCAGATACTGAGCCTATACATATTTAACATACCATGCCCCTAGATGTTATGTCAACCTTAATACCTACTAGATATACCTACTGTACCGTTCCGTTCCGGTGACTCAGACAGCCAGCAGTTCTGCTGCAAGGACGCGGAGGCGTTGGCCATGCCCGGGAGGGAGCGACGGGGCGGCTCCTTGACATTGCTCGAGAGCACGCGCTGGCACGATACGGGCAGACACAGCCAGGGCTGTATGGGAACCTTAACAGTCCCTGTCCGGAACTCACCTACTAGATATACCTACTGTACTGTACTTAAATAAGTACTAACCACACACACATGGCTATGTAGTTAATATGTTTTCAACACATTTGCTCGTATTTGCTCGTAGGTATTAAACACGCGTGTTTAATACCTAGGATTATGAGCCTAAAATCATGTCGCTTTTAGGCTCATAATCCTAGGTATTAAACACGCGTGTTTAATGACATTACGACACTTGTGTGTTATGGTTATATCCCGATTAATTCACGTTGGCACCTTGCAGCAAGATGTATGCATGAACACGATGCATTCTTAAATTAACCGGGTTGTACTGTACAGAATGTACACCTTTTTTTTCAATTCTCGGCAAATGGATTTTTTCTCGACTAAACAAATGAAATCCTTTTTGTTAATTAATTGACTATTTCTTTTTGGTTATGATATAGAAACGTTTAATTTAGTAAAACTATTCACTTTTGACAACAGTTTACATGAATGAATAAAGATAACAATTTAAAACGAAAATATTTATTTTATTTTGTATTGGCTGTTTGAGATTTCATCTAAGTCTGGCTGTCTGGCTTAACACATGCGCGCCCACTGCGCAAACTCCACGAAAAAAAACGGTTGCGCGCCATTATAGGTTTCACAAATATTTGTAAACATTATTTAGGTATACTAAACGGGACTTAATCTCGTATAATTAACTTATTTATTTACCTCACTGAGGTCTCCCGACGATTCGGATGTGTTGCAACATCAGTGAGGTAAATAAATAAGTTAATTATACGCGATTAAGTCCCGTTTAGTATATAAATAATGTGTGAGAATCGTGAAAGTTTAAATCAATATATTTGTAAACATTGTTGATGCGTGTTCGGTTATTATCAAAAATGTTGACTCGTGGTGACTAGAAAAGTGATAAATAGAATGGACGCCACTGGAAATTCTTGGCGATGTACAATATGTGAGTAAAAACCTGTTCCCATCATTAAGTAAAGAAAATAGCTTGGCAGGCCTATAAAATTTTCATCTTATGAAAAGGATTTTTTTCCTCGCAAAATGTGTTGAAAAACGTCGTACGAAACGCGTGAGCTTTGATAATTACATCCTCGGCTCTCTTATCACGCGAACCGCAGGTGAACAATTCCGCCTCTGATGTAATTATCAATATACCTCACTTGTATCACAATGTACAGTCAACAGCAAAAGTAGATGATCATTTTAGTACCTTTTGTCGCTTTCACTACTTTGACGCATCCCAACTGTCACAGCATTGTTCGTTAAGTGCGACAAAGTACTAAAATGATCATCTATATTTGCTGACTGTACTATTACATCATCGTAAAATAATAAACAATATGCCACCGTAAATAAATAAATAAATACCTATAATATTTACGTTAAAAACTGCGACAGATATCACAAACGTCCAGAGACATGAGGCTGATTATAGACACATCTGCCAGCTTAACTCGTCATTTCATCAGATATTTCTAAGCTTCTTATCTACTCCTCCGATAGACTAAAGTTCAACGACCCCTCAGCACTTACAGCCAACGCATCCCGAACGAGCCCTACACGAGGGTCTAAATCGCGACGCACCTCATTTGCACCGATCAGCGGTAATGGCCACTTATCTCGCGGGACAGCCGATCATTATGGATTTATGCACGATAATAACTCGATCCAAGAACGGTCAGTGAGGCTCAGCGTATGGACTAGATGTTTAGGTCCTGTTGCTCATCAACAGCATTCCAACAGCATCTTGCAGTATACCAATAATCATTGCGCTATTACGCTAATTATAGTAGGAAAATGATTTTCACAGATTCCTTGAATATTTTCAAGATTATCTGTAAACAATAAGAAACGGTATCATCATTATCGTCAATATTATTATATCAAATAATCAGCCGACAAGGATAACCTAAAAAATCCGACATCGCATCTAAACATGGTTGTTTCCCTTGGAAAACAACTTCTTTCTCCTCTAGTTTTTGCTTGAACTTATTGATCATAGTATGTATGTAGCAGCTTTCGCACATTACTTTTTATTGTTTTATATAATTGAGTTTACAAAATACGAAAAACTCTAACGAAAGACTTTGACGTGCATTTGACAGATTAATAATGTTGCCATATTAAAACTTAAAAAAAAGTCCAGGTCACGCTTTCGTTTGCCAGACTTTAGGCGTTATTTAGACTCGTTATTTTCTACCATAGAATACAGCTTAATGAAATGCATGAAGATCTAGAATTAACTGTCAACTTTTAACCTAAGTCTAAACGTCAGACAAAAATTGGCATTCTATTAAGCTAAGCTAAGTCTTACTAAAAATAATGATCCATGTTGACCTCTGAATACAATTTAATTGAATTGAATTAGCAGTTTCAGCTGATGTTGTAGGGGTGTTAGTCAGAATCACACACACTTACACATCTTCTTGTTACATGGTAAAATATATCGTTTGAATATCACTGAAATGTCACTAGTTTACTACAATTATGGTTCAATCTCAGCCAAAAATATACTGTGTTTAGCCACCTATATCCTTAACATGTTATAAATATAACTATTACTAATTTCTTTCCTATCTAAAACAAAATAATTCGGCTGCCTGCCAAAATTGTTGACATGACGAGAGACTAGATTTTCAATGCATATAGACCACTACAACGTGAATACAACCATATATATACCATTGTAAAGCCGGCGCGCGCCAAATAGTATCATAAAATAGAAGGTTGAACTGAGACGCTTCAGCGCCAGAACCGATTTTTTTACTAATACTTACATCTTATCCACACGTAGGACTTTGGGACGAGTGGCCTTTTAGGATAAAAAACTGTTCTATAACGCTGTTCATCTATTTTGCACGTCTCCGTCGATCCGAACACTCCGCCAGGTTACCTACAGAGGTTACTTCGCCAATGTTTTTTCCAATAACCATAATAACCTACTCTATTTCAGTGCAAGCGTCTGGTTATGCCTAATTATCAATGTAACGTGGCGTTTTCATGCAATTACAGCCATTGCGTGCAGAAATGAAAAATTATAGGTTATGATTATGATTGTGCACTAAAACTGCGGTTCTGAAACTTTTATGGCCTCCTTTTTGAACGTAAAAATATCATGGAGCTGCCAAATGATTTATTATTATTAGTCATTTCGTTTTTTCCTATTTGTTGAAGTTTGCCACAAATGCATCGGGGTCACATTCTTCTAGGCTACCGACGTATCGGTATTATATTGCAATCGTATGGTTTGTGCGCTTGGTCATACATTTAGCAATGCTCCGAGGGCATAAGCGAGAGCGCCAACCTTTTTTATGTTATAGGAGGCAAACGAGCAGACGGATCATCTGATGGTAAGCGATTACCGCCGCCCATAGACACCTGCAACACCAGAGGTGTTGTGAGTGCGTTGCCGGCCGGTCGTATCGGTCCGGAAATACCGCAGGCGACAATCCATTCCACAGTTTAGCTGTGCTAGGCAGGAAGTTTCTGGAGAAGCGCACAGTTGAGGACTGCCAACCATCTAAGTGGTGAGGATGGTAATGTTGTCGCGTTGGACGATGGCGAACAAAAGCGGCAGGGATTAATCCGAACAATTTCTCGGAGCACTCCCCGTTATACATGCGATAGAAAATGCAGAGCGAGGCCACATCTCTACGCAGCGCCAAGGAGTCAAGCCGATCCGAAATATGCTGGCAGTCGACAATTCGAGTTGCTCGTCGTTGGATGCGATCCAGAGGGAGAAGCTGGTATTGGGGTGTCCCTGCCCATAGATGAGAACAGTATTCCATGTGTGGGCGGATCTGCGTCTTATAAAGCTGCAGGCGGTGGGCCGGTGTGAAATACTGTCTCGATCTGTTGAGCACACCGAGCTTAAACCTAATGAAATGTCCACAATGAAATTAAATGTATGTCCTATAACTTGTTCCTAGTGGGTTTGTTAATCGACATAACCCTTGCAAAGGCCTGGCGAAGAAGGAATCTGAGGAGACTTTAGGATTAGGGGCTGCTAATAGCCTCCTTCAGTTTAAACAAAAGTTAGCTACTTACACAAAAAAAAATGAGTCAGGAAATAAATTAGGAAGACCGCCAATATCTTGAATGAAACCGATCTTGAATGAAGCCGATCTTGAATTTCTCTAGAACCTAGAGATTTTATTTGGCTCAAAATAAATTCGAGACATCTGGACATTCTGAATTTCAGGCTAATTACATAATTTCTTGGTTCAAGCATATAATATACCTCGAATAGAGTATGTATATTTTTAACCCCCGACGCAAAGAGAGAGGTATATAAGTTTAGTGTCTGTGTATCTGTGTATCTGTCATCGTAGCTCCCAAACGGATAAACCGATTTGAATGCGGTTTTTTTATTCGAAAGCTGATGTGATCACACTCAGGATCACATCAGCTTCGTAGCTATGTTTAATGAAAATCTGTTCAGCCGTTTTTGAGATATTGGACTTTGAAATAAAATTTCGGGGGTTTTTCAACTTTTCTAAGTTGTAGTTATATTGTATTTGTATGTGCTAGTATTTTATAAAAAATATAATTATAAAAATGAAATAAAAAGTTATGATTAACTCAGACATCCCTAGTGCAATTACGTACCCACACAGTTCAGTCGGGTGTGGGTTAATTCCTAGGCAGTGACTCAGCTAAGAACGATTTGCTAAAATTGCATCCTTCCTACGTGCTTAACACGATCCCATGTTTATGGTTTCTTATTACTATTAAGTAAAAAGCCTATCTTGAATGTAGTTGTGGACAAGGGGACCGGAGATACAAATGAATTTTGGGGCACGCTGAGAGAGAACGTTCGCTTCGCTCGCTCGTTTACTTAGTTGCTCAAACAAAACAAATGACGCGAGTAGTAGGTAAGGTGAGGGTTGTTAGTAGAGGACCTTACAGAAGACCGCAGCCATTTTAATCCGCCCGTTCCACTACTTGCTCTGCAGGTACAGCATTTAGAATGGCATTCGGGATTATATATTTATCTCACTTGCTCTTACACAAATACACACGTTGTTATGCCAAAACAAACGCTTTCACCCGATCCCGAATATTTTTTAAAAGCTATCGCATTATATTCCGAGAGCTTTAAAAAAAAACACATATATATACATATATATATATAAATAGGAGTGCTGTGTTCCTGGTGGGTGAGTAAGGTCCCTAGGTCTCCCGAGAGTCCCGAGGATTTTTTGTGATGAGAGTGAGCGACCCGCGTTCTTCTGTAGCTATCGACACAACGAATCCTCAAGTCAATAAAGGACCGGCAACGCGCTTGTGACTCTTCTGGAATTGCAAATCTCCATACGGTACGGTGTTTGCTTACCATCAAGCAGAACGTATGCTTATTAAACTATAACTTAGAAAAGTTGAAAAACCCCCGACATCTCAATTTCAAAGTCCAATATCCCAGAAACGGCTAAACAGATTTTCATGAAACATGGCTAAGAACACTCGAAATAAAATTATCTATGAAACAAAAAAACCGCATTCAAATCGGTCCATCCGTTTGGGAGCTACGATACCACAGACATATACACAGACACGTTAAACTTATAATACCCCTCTCTTTGGTCGGGGGTTAAAAAACAACTCTGTTCTCTATTCGAATCACAATGAAGCCATTTCAATTCCCCACTTAATATAGTTGAGGTTTGACATACAGACCCGCATAAAGCAAAATGTAATTTATCGCCCAGGTAATAAGGTCCACCGCCCAACTATGGACACTTGGATAATTTACGACTTTCATCTATTCTCTTGTCGAAAATTCGCAAAAGCAATCGCAAAAGTCGTTTGGTCAGATCGTCGGACTTTATTTGTGGCTCCAGAACTCTATAACAATAAATCTTGCATGTATTCAGATTTACGAGAACATAAACGTGCAATATCACCCACTTATAACTGCTCAGGGGCCCGATTCGAGATGACAAAATGAGACAAGATGATCCCTGTCATGTCATGGAATGGGTTCATCATATCTCCACTTTGACGTCTGTCTTTCAAAATCAGACGGTCATCCTTTTTTCCCGTTGGATTTCGATTTCTGGAGCATCAACAAATAGCCCTTAAACATACGCTTAAAGGTCTGCTAAGCGCCCCTTGGATAGGGGGAGGGATATCAGCAAATAAGGAGTTGCGCCAATTTATGATAACAGACCGATCAACGTTAAATATGGCGCCGGCAGCTGTGAAGCTGGTTTTCCACCAGAGAGGCGAGACGAGACGAGGCAGGACGAGAATTGAAATTCGTATGGGACTTGCACTGAGCGTGCGCGCGCGCGGTGGAAATAGGTAGTAAGTCCCATACGATTTCAATTCTCGCATCGTCTCGTCTCGTCTCGCCCCTCCTGTGGCAAACCACCTTTATTCCATAGGAACTTGTCAAACTTTCAATACATTGAAATTTTAACGAACACCGCTTACGATTACAGACAGTTTGGTGCAAGTGTGCAACCCACCCCTTAAGGTGCTCTTACACGAGCGATAAAAAAATCCGAATTTCCGGATATTCGGGGCAATTTTGACGTCACGGCCACTTCAAGCAATTCGAATATTGCTCAAAATGGAGCGATTATTGCTCCAGTATGGCGCCATTCTGGCTCCATAATTGCCGCAACTCGGGAAACTAGGCAATACGTTCATACACGAGAAATTCAGTGGAGCAAATTGTAGTCGGCGATATGGAGCAACACGGAAACGAATGGAGCAATTCGAGAAATATTTCCGAAATATTGCCGCAATTTCTATAAGTTGCCCCATATTGCTTAATTAATTGCTCCATTAATTACGGCAACGTGTCGCCGGGCAATAATTGCCCGAAAAATCGCCCGTGTAAGAGCACCTTTAGACCGCTTAGACGCTGCGAACTTGAAACTACCTCAGAAAACAGCGGTTCAGTAGGTACTTTGGTAACACTGAGAGCTATAAGAAATTTGGAATATCCTTATGACAAATACATGAAAGTATCAATATCCTTATGACTGTCCGGCAAATACCCCATTTTTTTAATCTCTAATCCTCAGAAAGACAGACATGAAACTAAATTACAATAAAGATAACTGGAATCGCGGCCCACATATAATGCATCGATGACATCATAAGATGACCCAATATGATGGTATACTTAGATTTAATGGCTCCAAATCTTTATACTAAACCCTTCGCTATTTAGAGCTATTTGGATTTTATTTCCGTCATTAAGTTCGCTTTCGTTTACATTCTTGAGACAATTTTAATAACTACTCTAAAATCTCTTAAATCTCATGACATTTGATTGATTTAATTTAACCATCACTGCAATATACGAGTAGTATAGCGTCATTAATGGGAAGAAAGTATCCTTTTAGATAAAATACTTACGTATAATATAGATAGTTTAAGCTTAAGTAGCAGTGGGCGGGGCACATAGCTCGTAGAACCGATGGCCGTTGGGGCGGAAAGGTTCTCAAGTGGCGATCACGTACCGGAAGGCGCGGCGTGGGTAGGCCCCCGACAAGGTGGACTGGATGACCTGGTAAAGGTTGCGGGAGTCCGCTGGACGCGGGTGACGCAGGACCGGTCGCTTTGGCACTCTTTGGGGGAGGCCTATGTCCAGCAGGGGACGTCTTTCGGCTGATATGATGATGATGATGATAAATATATATAGTTTAATTTAAAAACAAATAGGGGACAATCTTACACAAATCGAGCAAGCTAAATAAGATTTGTGACTTCACTCCGTTGAGGTTATGGTTCAGATTATGGAAGGTGCCGACTTTTTATAAAACTATTGTTAGAATTGAATCTTCTACCTATGGACGGTAGAGTTGCTTTTTGAATGAACTACTTTGATGCAGTTCAGCCAACTCAAATAATCTCAAGGGGGGCTTAAATATCTCATGTCATGTATCTTATGTTAATTGAAACCAATGCGAACTTGCTCAAAAACAGCGGGAGCAATTCCGACTCTTCTAAAATGGATTGTCCACCCGAAAAAATGCCACCCGCTGGGGACATTAGTTCTGCATAACATTATAGTCTTCACAAAGACAAGTTCAACCAAATGATACATTTAAAAAAGGACTTTAATGTGTTTCTAATATGTTTCGGGATTAAATGACATACTAATACTAACGGGAGCACTGGGGACCGATTTTTGACTTTCGAGCGCTCGAAAATCAAATAAAAGTAAATACGTTTGCAGTGTCAAAGTGGCAGGCACTTACTTTCTACCTATAAAATTGAATACGAGTGGTTAATACCACTCGTTTTTAAATTTTCTATCGCTATTTCAAAATAGCATTTTATAATTTTTGACAGTTTTCGAGTGAAAGAGTCGAGCGCTCGAAAGTCAAAAATCGGTCCCCTGGTCGGTATACCGACTAGACGATAGATTTTTTGTAAGAATTCAAAAATGGAACGCGTAAGAACGAAAGATGTTCGACTTACAATTACCTTCAAAATGTTTGATAGTTCTACGGCGAACCTTGATCAGCTGTCATCTCAGTACAATTTTACGTTTGAAGGTTATAAATTATACGCAGATGACAGCTGTCATAGGGTTCAAGATTCGCCGCGATACGTATAAATGGTGTTATTGGTTTACAAGGCAGGAAGTCGTAAGATTTTGAAATACCTATATACACATAAGCTCAAAAAATTGACGCTGATTGACCGTAGAAAATCGTTACATAATTTGTTCCATTTCCCTACAAAATTCGTACTAACAGAGCGTTTGAAGTTTCGTAATCAAAATAAGTTACTGATTTGCCTAATTAAGTTAATTAGTAAAGAAAGAGAAATTCCATTTAATTTAGAATATACTTAGGGGTTTACGGAAGCGAAAATTCGATCTAGTTAAGTTTCATATCTGGGAAAATTCGTTTTCTCCGTATCTCTTTTTTCAACCGAGCACAGCTCGTTCGCGCAGATAAATTATCATTATCACAATACTACGTCAGAGGTGACGTCGAATGGTGTTTAAGTTACGCAAGACTGAATAAATATTATTACAAGTGGATATATATTATGTACATGAGAATCGACATATGGAATGATTCTTGTAATTTCGGCAAAGCGGCATGAAGGCAGCGTGGCCGAGTGGTCTAAGGCGCTGGTTTTAGGCACCAGTCCGAAAGGGCGTGGGTTCGAATCCCACCGCTGTCAAAATCTTTTTGTATTTTTTGGTCGTTTTTATTATTTAATTATCTTAGTCAAGTTGAAATAGCGGACTTACTGCCTTCGAGAAGTCTCTAACAGTAATTGTAAGATTGATCTATTTAGTTAAAACACAAATTTTCTTAGTCCTTACTGTTAAAAATTTGTGATCGTGTACCTACTGGGTATAAGATTACTAAATGATTCCCATTTGGTTGACTGGTACAGAATGCATTATTGCCACCAAACCGCCTTTTTAATTTTTTATTGTTCAGTAATATAAAAAAAAATCGGTGTTGTAAAAAGAATATAATATTGAAGTAACATTTTATATTTATTTCCAGGTACTGCAGTATTTGCGGGCATAAATCCAACGTCACCCAAAGGTATACCTACTGTTTTTGTTTCACAATGCTTCAAGGACTATGCAAACGTCACCTGCAAAGTTCTACGAACAAACAATTCTTTACTGTTAGTCCAATCAAAAAGGGGACTAACCCTTGTATTACAGACAAACGTTTCATCGATTAGTAAACCATTATTTCAGTTTAATTTAATAATAGGTTACCTTCCTTTGTTACCAAATGAGCCTCGACTTACTACGTGAAATAAGAGAAAAGCCATCAAAGGCAAAGTCGAACTGATCCAAATCTGTGGATAAAATGGCTTGGATGGAAATCTGAGCCAGACCAAATTAACACGTAATCAAAAATATGAACTAGTTGAAACTGTCAGCAATGCTGGTTCTCAGAAAACGAATGCTTTTTCTAATAGTACCTGCACTATGTGATGGTCCATTGAAAACGTATGATAAAACGTCACATTGCACAAAATTTTCAGGACTGTGTCGGACAGTTATAAAACAAACCTAACCTAAGCTCATATGGGTTCTACAGAATGACCTTTTAGCTGTTCCTAAAAAGTTAACCGTTTCGAGTATCGTTTTTTAGATGAAATGAAAATTCGGCGCAACATTCGGTGAAACGTTTGTCGGTAAAATAAGAGAAAAAAAAACCATTGGTTGTGAAATAACCTGAGTGAGCAGAGCATGGCATACTTAGTATTTTTACCCACTTCAAAAAGGAGGAAGTCCTCGATTCACTTGTTCTTTTTTTATTTTATATGTGTGCACGTTGCAAGACATGTTATTACTGGTATTAGACTTTAAGATCATTTAAAAACGAATTCAAGGGACTTAATTATCGTAAAGCAAAATATTTAGTTTTAGAACAAAAATCCGATTACTGTTGTTACTAAACGTGGCTTAACGCGTAATAATTAACTTTTTTATTTACCTCTTTGAGGGTTTCCCGACGTTTCGGATGTGTCACGACATCCATGGTCACGGGACGACTGACACAGTTGTGACACATCCGAACGAAGCGTCCGCGTCCGGAAGCCTCAGACAGGTATATAAATGAGTTAATTAATTATACGCGATTAAGTCCCTTTTAGTAACAATTATGTATGTGTGAAAATCGTGAAAGTTTAAATCAATATACTGACTTAATCCGATTGTGATTCTAAAATAACAAAACTTTATCTTATTCCCAGAAAATATAAACCCCTCGTTGACCAAGCAATACCAAATCGAGCTACCAATATTAAAACACCGTGTGAGAAAGATGCAGATCTCGAGTGCGTTTTATTTCTGCATTGCTTGCGTTTCTCGAGTGGATGAATTTCAATTCGACGCCTAAGTGTCTTTGTTTCACGCTTGTTGGTCGCCGAGTGTTGATTCTGGCGCGGCGAATATTAAATTACGCACTAGGGTAGTAAAGTACGATTAACACATGACGCGGAGGCAAGGCGTATATTAGTGGTGGTTAAGCGATTTTGAACATAATATCATATTTTTACCCTCCTACTTAAAGAAGGGGTGATATAGTATCAAGGGTCTAAGCGGTATCCGTGTGTCTGTCTGTGGCCTCGTAGCTCCCAAACGAATGTAGCGAATAGAGCGCTGATTTTTTTATCGAGTCTTGTCTGTGTAGACTGTTTTTAGCTAGCTCGTTGCGTAGGGGATGTTTATTTTATTTCATTAAGATGGCGTCGTGAATTGTGATACACCAGCGTGCATGTTAAGTAATTGCCGGATATCTCTAGAAAACCCGGCCATCTTGATCGGGTTATTGGGCCCGTACGAGCGGATACGAGAATTTTAACTCTTTCATCATTTCTGACTTGAATATACGTCGGAGTCTCTTGTTTTTTCGTTACTTATATATGTATAGTAACACTAATAAAATAGTGGTAACATTATGCTGAGTGAAAATTTTACCCAATGAAAATGTGCCTACTAAAATTTGTTCTGAAAATAAAAAAAAACTATTCTATTCTATTTTAAAATTATTCCAAAGATTGCATTACCAAACACATCGATTGTCAAAATTAGTTTGGGGATTGAAATTTTACCAAAATAACTTCCCATAGCATAGATTGTTAGGTTATATATTTTCTGGATTATCACTACATAGTATAAAACAAAGTCGCTTCCCGCTGTCTGTCCCTATGTACGCTTAGATCCTTAAAACTACGCAACGGATTTTCATGCGGTTTGTTTTAATAGATAGAGTGATTCAAGAGTAAGGTTTATATGTATAATATATTATCCGTGCGAAGCCGGGGCGGGTTGCTAGTTTACTATATATTGCAGTGTGAATCGTACTTTAGCAATTGGAAAATTCCCATTCCATTCCTTTATTCAATATGCACCTCGGTTGAAACTGAGCTGAGCACTGATAGGGTAGGGTGCACATTAACTAGTCTGAGAATGGGGAATTGAGTAGTTGCAATTTCAATTTAACGCTGTATGAAATTCAGTTGCTTTTACAAAATTCGTAGCTGTGAATCTCAGGTCAAAGTGTATTAATCCCCTACATTATTCTATTCGATGTACTAACGCATATTTATATGGGAATGTACAGACTTAGAATTATATTATGCTTAAAATATATTGTAACGCCTTTTAAAAACTATTCCTAAGTAGGTATGTTTTTACGAACCCTTGGTCACTTATCGGATTTGAATCTGTTTAGAATTGTTTGTACGGGACCTTACGGACCTCTTATGCATTAAGTTGTAAGGTTAAGGCGACTAGTCGTTATATATACATACGCATATCTAGTTAAATTACTTTAGACGCTTAATCTGCGGTCCTTAAAGTAGTTTTCTCACGCTTTACATTTCTAAATATAAAGCACCGCTGATTTAAAAAGTCGTATAAACTTTAGTAACACGAACATACATAGTACGTTCTGACTTAAGCAGTAATATATTTAGCTTTAAAGTAACCATTAACGCTAAGCAGCAGTAAAAGACTTTTCTCTCACGATAACTATTCCTTAACTAGCATTTCACAGGCAGAGTGACCGAAGTCCATTTTGTATACACACGATTATCGCACTAATTGCTAGTCATCTAAATCCTATAATAGCGTAACTATTGACAGAGTTTAAGTCGCTTTGACGCTTCGGTAATGAACTATCTCCTTAGCGAAAACAGCTTATGTTTGTTCGCCGCTCCAAGGGATATATGTCTTTTTGGTCCTGTGCTACATGCTAGTTATATGCTAACATTGTGTATGCAAACGGCGACGCCTTGTATCAGTCAGCTGCAACCGAATACAAAGAATTGGTAGTGCGTGCCACACTGAGCTGAGGAAACACTCATTATTTACGTGACACAGTGCTAGCAGCTTTGAAAAGCTAGAGCCTGCCCAGATTGTGACAAAAGCATTAATTTCAAGTTCTTTATAGGTATGGCAACAACTTTACTTCATAGATAGATTCACGCCTTTATTCCCAAAAGGGATAGGCAAGAGCACATTAAACTTATGTTCCAGTGCCCCTTTTAGCTTAAATGTGGGTATAAAAGACCAGCACAATGTGATATCGCAGTGATAGCCCATCGCCCACAACACACTTTAACCCTGCTTCCTTAGTCGACTTTAACGACGCCCACGGGAAGAAAGGGGGTGGTGAAATACTAACCCGACACCACACGGGGAACCCGACACCAAACGGGGACTTTACTTACCTATTAAATAAGCTGTCATACATTTCGTGTTACTGCTCTTGAGTTTAGAATACTGAGTTATTAGCATTCCAGTGAGACTGAAGTGTACAACCTACGTGGGCGATTCTCCGAGCCGGCTCGATTTGCTTGACTTCGGTGAACGTATTTTTTTTTCACTTTTTCGATTGGTGACCTCGGTATTAAAGAAAAGGCCTAAATTTAAAAAATATTGGTGGTAAAGGCCTTCATAGGAACCTTGTAGTTCATGGGATATTCGGGTTTTTGCGTACACCGAAATCAAACACACACACCGAAATCAATATTCATAAAATAGTATCACCGAATTCTAAAAATGCTTACACCGAAATCAAATTTGAAATTAAACAATGTTTTTTGCTACAACATAACCTTTATTTCCAATTGGTACACTTACAAAATATATATGTATACAGTCGTGGCCAGATAATTAAGAACACGATTTTTTTTCCCATACAGTTGCATAAAAATATGACTGTTCAAATTTGATGATAATTTATAATGTGTTTGATTACTTTTGTTGCTGATTATACGGATGTAACCGTGTTTAAATAGTATTTAATATAGTGCACATACGGCTTGTGTTCTTGGTGGTGAGTAAGGTTGCCAAAGCTCCCGAAGATGAGCTGTATTGAGAATAAGGTAACGCTGAGCCACATATAGACTTGTGCCCATTTTGGCTTAGAGCGGCAGTACGGCCGGCCGGCTAATAAAGTACAATAAGCATAGTAACTAAACCCTAATTATTTATATTATATTTACCTTCTTTTGTATAGCTCTTATAATAAGTAAGCATCCTAAAAAGTAAATATGATACTACACGCTTTATTACTTAATAATTAATTATTAATAAATTAAAACTTAGACTGTCTCGGCGAAGAATGATTAGGAGAGCCGACCCCAACTGCAATGGGATTAGGCGAGAATAAAGAAGACAGGTCGGTTTATGCCGACGTAAGGAGTATATTATGGTGTTAGCCTAACGACTCCAGAATAACCAAGAGCGTATTGCCGACCCTTTAGTAACAGAAGGATTCGTTGTGTCGACACCTACACCGACACAAACAAATTAAATACCCTTATTCTCAAAACAGCTTACCATAGGAAGTTCAAGTGACCTTACACTCAGCACCAGGATCATAATCAAACCTACATACATAGTAAGCCGTGGGACATATCCTAGTTATATTATATATGCGAAAGTTTGGATGTTTGTTACTCGATCACGCTTAAACGGCTCAAGATAGTTTATAGCCTGGTACAGTCAAGGTTACTAACATACGTACATTAATAAGGACATAAATATCTGTACAGGACTCTATTGTCAATGTCATAAAAGCGTGTACAGATTTATGTCCTTATTTATGTACGTATGTTACTGTACCCTTGACTGAACTAATCATTTAGCCAGCACTAAACTTTAATGAGAATTAGAGTTTTAAAACCGCATAGTTAACAGATCCCTGAATTGACAAATGGTTTTACTAAACAATTTTTTGTAGAACTACATATTTACCAATATCCTACACTACTTTGTAACAAAAAAAAATGACATTCCCACCTTACGTGTAAGATAAGTACCCAGTTTTTGTTAATTATTTTATTTTAACCGTTTTGTTGGCGTGATTGATTTACATACCCAAACCAATTTACACTTTTCCAGCAGCACTGAGCTAAGCCTCGGACGGACAGACATACGGACATGCTGAAAATATAAGGGTGTTGACTACGGAACCCTAAAAAGCAATCATTTATACATAAAGATTGATTTCGGTCCTCATTTTATTGAATTCGGTGACCAAAAAGTACACCGAATCCGCGGAAATCAATGTCACCGAATTCAATATTGATCGATATTTGCAAATTACACAAAAAGTATAGATAGTACAGGGAAAGAGTTATTCAATACGAAATCACATACCTCTGAGGATTGCTTATTCACTTTTATAATAATTAAAACACAAACACTACACAATTTAATAGCTTCACCGAATTCAAAAAAACACGTAACCAAACTCACCGAACGACGAACAAACCTTTGTAGTAGCTGCCTATATGACATCAGCCGGCGTCCTCTCTCGTCGGCAAACGTGGTGCGACTAAAGCTACCGGCGTGTGCGTCGCGAGATTCCTACGCCATTTCTTTGTTATGATGCCGACGCGTTTTCTAAATGTCACTGAGTTTACGTGTTACCCCCGGACGCTTCGAAAAAATGCTTTTATTGAGTAAGTTTAATAGATAAATTATCATAATATGGATTATATATGGGGGAAACTAATGTTGATTACGTGAACCGATGTAAAACATGTACTATAATTCCAATCTTGGGTTATGATTTTTTGTTTAAACCAACTTGGGTAGTGGACGCTCCCACTGAACGTCAATTTGGGCGCTAATTTTTTTTTTTCTTCAAACATATGTATATCTACAGAATATCTAAATAGCTGTCCAGGTATCAAAAAGCCTGAAGTATATGTGAGATTTTATTCAAAAATATCACGCACCTATTTGAAGAATTTTTGGCCCTGGACACTAAAAAATGCCACTCCGGAGAAATGCCCCTGTACAGCGATAGCTACGCCGGACCGACCGTACGAAAAACCTAACCTTAAACTATTGTACCGTCAACAGCTTTAATATCTGCCTCAACAAAGAACCTATATGACTAGACTATTTCGAGGACCGCGTCAGATATTTGTGCCACCTATATTACGGCATAATGCTGGTGACTGTACTTCCGAATAGTTGGCCATCCTACTCGACTGTATGTTAGTCTAAGCTATGGAAATACGTCTCATTACGCCTCGTACATAACCGAGTGGTCGTCACGTCCCGCGCCCATTAATACTCGTACCATTTAGTCCGACTACATACAAACAAACAAATATTGTTCTGTGTTCACAATCGAGACGTTATACGACACGTCAGTGTAACGGTGGCTTTTCCACAATAAATTAACAAAAAAATAAGGCACTGATCAGATATGGTCGGTGGTTGGACTTGTTAAAGTACCTTGTCATTTTAACTAATTGGACAAAGGCCGAGTCGGACGTTGACAATCGTTAAAAAGCCTTTCAGTCAATTACAGACTAGTTAAGGATGACTTCGATGATGCGCCGTGTGCTAGCCGACAGTCGGCGTCCGATCAAGTAAGTCCACATACCATTACACATACGCAGTCATCAAGGTCATCAACATCATCATTTAGGAGCTAGGCTCTTGTCGGTGGAGTAACCGCTACTGATTTTTGTCCTCTGCCAGCCTCTCAGGGGCGGTATAGTGCAGGGGGTGCGTTGCACCCGGGCGCACGGTCCTAGGGGGCGCCGAGCGCCACAAACAGGGTGCCACTCGCCTCGACTCGGGCGCTAGCGCGCGCTAGGGGGGGTGCTAGAGGGCGCTACGGTAATGGTTGCACCCGGGCGAGACATGGGCTAGAGACGCCTCTCCTTGACGTCTTCGTACGACTCGACAGCAACTGTCTCTTTTATTTGGCTGGCGTAAGTATGTCTGGCCCTTCCTCTCCCTCTCCTACCTTCGCTCTTGCCCTCCAAGATTTATTTAAATAGAAGCTGTGGTGCAGCATTTAAGTGTCCAATCATTTTGCCTCTTCTATGTTGTATTGTTTTTAACGAATATGTCCTTCTAAATAAATAATAGGTGCGTTTGAATAAGTTTCAATGTCAAACCTAGGACTCAAATTAGCAAGCATAAACTGTGTGTCATAAAAAACAAAAAAAACAGCCAGTTGCGTGTCGGGCCACGGGCAGTGTAGCGCAGTTTAAAAACCCATAATATTTTTGAACAAGGTATCTGATACACCACACTATAAAAAAAACAAGATTTTTTTCTACTGTCGGCTACTACTTGTCGGCGTGATTGATTTATATACTTACCCATGCCGAATTACAGTTTTCTAGTAGTAATGGTTACTGAGCTATGCCGCAGACGGACGGACGGACATGGCGAAACTATAAGGGTTCCTTGTTGACTACGGAACCCTTAAAACATATTCATTTACATCATAGCTAAATCAGAATCATAACAAGTTAGTTAGCTATGATGCATTAAGCAGTTAAGTATGTCTATCATAACTCACAGGCACATGCTAGGACGGCCTTTATTGTTAAAATATCGTGAGAACAGCAATCACTGCCCAATGTTAAATCCAGATGTTGTCAAGTATTCTCAAACACATCGACTCGTCTTCCTTCTACTTTCTATCATATCTTGACCCGTGGCTCCGAAAGAAATATTCATCGTCGTATTCGGAGATTATACTGGTTTAAGAGCGCTCTCGTGGACGACTTTGTCAACCACTCCATAGTAACACATGTTTAATTGTTTATTTTGTAATACGTAACGCTTGTAATATTTGGGATAATTTTTATTCGCATAACATTTTAGTTGGTGTGTTTTTAATGAGATTAATTTAAAATATTTTGTTGCTTGGGAACGATATTAGGAGCGTAGAAATTTATTTATGCAAATATGATTTCGTAAGTGACTTTATATTTGGTTTCATTAAGGTGGTTCGACGACCATACAAAACGTTTTTTGACATTCGCAGGCTAACGGCGTGATATTTTAAGAGACTTATGTAACACACATTCATAAATTGGCTTTCTATTTGAGCGCAATTCCCCCTTTCCTAGAATAAACTTGTATAAACTAGAATAATTTGAGAATAATCGTTTTCCCAAAGTCGTCGAACCACCTTAACAAATGTAAATAGATTAGGATTTACTGTATTAACATATTTTTGTGCTCTATGTAAGGTCAAAGAATTTTTGTTCTCTGGTTTAGGATTAAAAAATACCTTTGGTACGAAATTATACAACGTTAGTAGAGGAAAAGCAAGTAAGTATAAAACAGAAAAGTTAAGAAAATCCTTATTACAATATTACTAAAGCTAAACTAATTCTCTCCGTTCACTACCCCCACGTGAAACCTAATACTAAAGCCCAAGTTTTCTCTGGATTAAAACTTTAATATATTTCTCAGACACCATTAAAAAGAGTTAGATCCCAGACGTTTTGTCAAGCAATATTCTAGATTCCAGGAACAATAAAATAAGTCCTTAAGTGTAAGCAGAAGTGTTTGTCTTAACAGTAATTGAACGCAGGGCTGTAATGAAGCGTTTTTCTCAGTAGGATATCTGAATCTAAATTATTTCGTAATTTACGGGAATTTTGAAGTCTTATTACGGTTGGATTATAGTGAGAATTAGGTAGGTAAAATGTTATTGTGTCATTGATGAAGGGTTTTTTAGATGTGTGAGTATGTTTGTATGCTTGTTACAAATGTATGCAAAAATTACTAAAAGGGTTTTTACAAAGCTCTCTAATAAAATATTCGTCTACAATGTACCATAATAACGCACAATGCATAACGCACACGCAGTCGCGGGGAAAAGTTAAAAGTAAAACAGCGGTATAACAAACAGCATAGCAGCATGTTTATATACAGAAATTAGACCCCAGTGATCTGGTACTTTCTTTATTACCGACCGTGGTGAGTACAAACTTTTACGTTTCCCCCGGGCAGTAAGTGGGATTTTCCTTTCCTCACGCGTGCATTAATTGCTTACAGCCTGGTGTGACGTAAACACTAGTTAGTTGCATTGGTTAAGGATTTCATACACATCTCTAAACATAACTAAGTAGTAGGTAAGTACCTATAGTATCAACATTCATAAGAGCCCACTCGAAGCAACATTACTTTCCGCCCAGTTAGTCGTATTTACGTAACCGTAACTCTATTCCATCGATATATATGTCAATAAATTTATCGAATCATAAACATAAACATGTCAAACATGTCGTTTATTGTCGCGACAAACTACCACCGTAATCATTTTCTCTTGACAAAGGCATTATTTCCTTCCTTTCGAAGGAATGCCCGCGTGGTCGGATGCGTCGTAAAAAAAATATCCATTATTTATAATTGGGCCACACGTGTTTTGTTTTTACTCCTTAATGGGATTTACTTAAGGTATTTAAATGTATGCATTTGGGATAATTTAAAAGGACTATACAATACAGCTACGCTACAGCGACACAAAACGGGCCGCATACGATTTTGCTCCCTTGAGAGGTTTTGTCTTGACAGAGAGAGAAAGCTATGTTCACTTCTTGGGACAACTGGAGAAACTTACTACCTACCAAAAGAGATGATAACTTTACTACTAAGTTCTTTATTATATACTACGACGGTGGCAAACTCGCATACGGTCCGCCTAATGGTATGCAGACACCACAGCCAATGGACGCTCGCGACGACAATAAAACACAATATTACTTTTGCACAATAAAACTCTTAATGAGGAAAATAAATATATGCAAACGCCGCATATTTTCAGAACCTTTCATGTGCCAGTTCATTCAAATATTTCAGTGAGTGGTAGCTAGCCCATCGCCCAAAACATACTTCAAACGTATCTACTTACTCCGTAAAATGCCCCGTAGTGAAATGAAATATTAAATAGCTTTTTTAGCTAAGTGATCTTTACTTTTGTTAAAATTATAAATGCCGACATTAAATTATCAATTTTAGCTGTCAAGATTCTGCAGATACTGTTACATATTTAAAAAAATTTGAAAGGTTCCATCTAACAATTTTGAGCGTTGAAATTACGGTTTTATTTTTAGAGTTCATATTTCATATACCTAAACATCTCTTGCAGTTCAAAGTTTTTTAGATAACCAGAATCCAATTTCAAAAAAAAGAAACTGTATCATCAGTAGCCCGCAGCTAATTTCCATCTGTGAGTAAATCTGGTTCGCAATTCATTATAATCAAGTATCGCATTTCAGTATAATATCAAATGTGTTTCGCGCGCTCGCTTGCACAGGCTTCGGTCTAACGTGACAGAGCGAGCGCGCGAAACACGCTAATATCAAATTAAAATGCTTAATGAGTGTTAAATTAACCCTCTGATGGATTGGAAGTGTAAACCGCAAGACGGCTGTTAGGCAGTAAAATCATAAAACACAAATTAGTTTAATTGAATGTTGCCGTAAATAATATGGCACAATTAGCGACTACCTCGAACCAGTGAGATTACGGATTTATATGAAAAACACATTCGCTTAATAATACTCTTCATGGCTGGTATTCATAACGCTAGACTACTCACCTTAGGGGATCCAGTATAAAGTCTGACCTCTGAATGTATACTTAGTTGTTCTGCTCGAGATCAGGATATATATACAAGGCACCGCTTGTGAGGCGAGCCAAGATTGAATCGAGAAGGTTGTGAATAGCATAGGAGTTGGCGAAATTATGGGTTATTAAATGGTTGGGTGTGAATCTAAGTGGGCTTTAAACAGAAATGCTGCTGGCTTACGAGTATTGTGTAGGTAGGTACTATTTATTATTATAGTCCGACCGCTTCAATCATTCCTCGGCAGCGCATGCAAGGACTGCGTGAAGCGGTCGGACTATAGTGGATCTGTGAGCTGTAGAACTTGCGAGTGTTAAAAAAAAGTAAGAACTGAATCGACAATTCTATATAAATATCGAACCTTACACAAAATTTCACGAGAGTCGGTTGAGAATTGCGACATATGGAGGGAAGAAAATTTTCCCAAAAAGCCATTCCCGAAGACTGTTGCCTCTCTTTTTCACACGCATGGATGGCGTGTCTCTTACTAGGGGGTGTGATTCTTGCAAATGGACTCGAATCAAGTCACGACCCTTAAAATGTTCACATTACGATACATTTTACATTGAGTGACTCATTAAAATTCACACCAATTAGGTCCTTCGTTTTCAAATAGTCAGATAATTGATTATAATTACCGAAGCGGGCCCAAATTGATCAACCCCTATCAATCGAGCGTTAAATATGTAAATAACTTCGACGAAAATAACGGGTGGGGCTCGTCTAAAGTAAGGGTGAGTGTCCACCAAAGCTGTGGAAGCTAGTGGAGCGGTGTGCGAGGAAAAAGTTCACCAATAACATTACTAAACTTCTTCACATGGAGGATGTTTTCATACAACTTACCCTAACGTTAGTTGTGTATGTATGTATGTATAAGCACTTTATTGTACACAATAACAGGTTAAAGAATATACATGTCACACAATAGATCAAAGTACAAAGGCGAACTTATCCCTATAAGGGATCTCTTCCATCTAACCTTTGAGCAATTGAGAGGAAGGTAGGTAGAACGAGATAGGCAAACTTATACCGTGTACAAAAACACAGTGAAAATGAAAACAAAACCTAATAGGTATTTATCCTAGACAAATAAAAACATGCGAATCCATACTAATATTATAAATGCGAAAGTGTGTCTGTCTGTCTGTCTGTCTGTCTGTTACCTCTTCACGCTTAAACCGCTCAACCGATTTAGATGCATTTTGGTATAGAGATAGTTTGAGTCCCGGGGAAGGACATAGGATAGTTTTTATCCCGGAAATCATCCCCTGAGGGGGTGAAATGGGGGGTGAAAGTTTGTATGGAGCTATGGCGCTGCGATATTAACGAGTTCCACGCGGACGGAGTCGCGGGCAGAAGCTAGTACATTTATAAATATACAATATAATACACACTATCTCATATGTAATATATATATCGCAAATATACAATACATAAATAAATACTATATTCTTATACTAATAATACTTCTTAATACTTCTTCAAATTCATCTTAAGTGGCGCAACAGACCGCGACTGTCTCAGCGACAAAGGCAACTCATTCCACAACTAAACAGCGCGCGCGGTAAAAGATCTAGAGTATGTTCGCGTCTTTTTAGACGATACAGCAAGAGTAAGGTTAGCACTCGACCGCAAGCGGTGGCCACTGCCTGCCATATAACTAAACCGCTCAGAAAGATAAGGAGGGGAAGTAGGGCTGAACAGTTTGTTGAAAAGTTTGTTTTTGTTTTTAAATATTCTTTATTTCAACTATAACAATTAAGGTGTACAAGGTACTTAACTGTAACACTATAACAGCTAAACACAGATCATAACTTAGCTTGCTACTTTCTCAGACTGCAACGCCTATAAAGTTTATTGTACATAAAGATTTTAAGTATGCTAGTTCGACATATTATTTTGTTATAACGACGTTATCTAAATTATCTAGTTTTTATGAACTTATTAGATGTAAGTTCATTTACTGCATACAGCTAAATATTAGAATTACAAACTAAATGACTAAACTAAATAAAAATGACGGTGGACAAATAAAAGTGCATGAGCCGTCCGGCTTCCGCTACGCTACCGAGCGGCCGCGCGTTACGCGTACTGTCTATACGGCTGACAATCGGTCAGCCAGAGGTCTTGGTAATCTGGATGCAGTATGCGGTGCGATAACACCAGTGCAGTCAGCAGGCGGGAAAAGAACATAGTGATGGGGCAGGCGGTACTTGCCATATCTATCGATATACGTCAAATCGGCAATACGCGACTTACCAATGCATGATACTAGGTTATTCACATGATTTCTATGCTTACGTTTAGAGAAAAAAATCAAAGAAAGATTAATTATATACGTACGTATAGAAGGAAGTCCTATAATCATATGTAATTTATATAGATTGGTACGTAGAGGCGTATTATAAGCAATTTTAACTGCTTTATTCTGAATAGTTTGGAGTAAGTAGTAGTTACTGTCGCACGTGCTATTCCAAGCGGGACACGCATAGGTTAAGCAAGGGCGAACTAATGTTGTATAAATTTTTAATTTAGTTTTAGGGCTAAGATTACTTTTCTTGTTCATTACTGGATGTAAGGCACCTAAAATTTGAGCACCTCTAACTCTGAGATTGGCTAAGTGTTTAGACCAGTTAATTTTACTATCCAGCGTAACTCCGAGGTACCGCACAGACTTACTCCAAGATATTGAATGACCAGCGATATTTAGAAGTCTGTGCGGTTGTTGGTGTTTTCGAGTAAAGAGAATGGCTTCGGTTTTGCTTTCGTTGATTTTGAGTTTCCACTTAGTAAAGAAATCATGCAAGAGCTCAATTGATAATTGCAATCTACCGACGATGAGATCTACGTCCTTCGATGAAGTGTACGACGCTGTGTCGTCCGCAAAACATGCCAAGCTCGTGCGGGTCTGAATCGGAATGTCATTTACATACAACACAAACAAGAGGGGTCCGAGAATCGATCCTTGTGGTACCCCGGCAGGTATAACATGCGGGGACGACTTGGTATCACTGATGTGGACAGCAAAGCTTCGGTTGCTTAGATAAGACTGCAGGATTTTGACTATATGTGGAGGTATGCCAATTAACAAAAGCTTGTGAATAAGGCCCTCATGCCAAACCGAATCAAAAGCCTTTTCAATATCAAGCAAAACCATGCCTGTTGATTGGTTTAAGTTTAAGTTATGTGCTATATGTTCGGAGAGTCTCGCTAATTGGAGGCTTGTTGAATGGTCTGGCCGAAACCCAAATTGCTCATCTATGATTTTGTTACTTGCATAAGACAGTAACCGAGAGGCAATAATCTTCTCGAATAACTTGCCCATAGCTGGTAATAGACTAATTGGGCGATAATTAACAGGTATACTTTCGTCTTTTCCTGGTTTCTTAAGAGCAATTACTTTTGCATTTTTCCAGGACCTGGGAAAGTACCCAGTAAGAAGACAGCCATTAAATATTTTAGTGACATAAACAACAGCTTTTTGGGAGAAATTTTTCAATAGCGTATTATGCAGGCCGTCATCTCCAGGGGCCTTTCGAGGTTTAAGTTTAAGCAAGGCTTTGCGGATCTCATGAGGTCGAACGGGATTGACAAGCCTTGGAATATTACAGCTATTGAGTTCTGAAACAGAATCGTATACTTTTTCTTCAACCGACGGGCTCTTCCAATTCAACGTTAGACTCATATTTTCCTTAAAGGTTTTGGCTAAAGTTTCACATTGCTCTAATGTGGTCGAAGTCGAAGTATCGTTATCTCGCTTTAGTGAGGGAATATTATTACTGTTAGATTTGAGAGTTTTTACTATACGCCAAATATCGTTTGAGGGGTTGTCAACTTTTGCTAGTTTATCCTCCCATGTCTTATCGAGGAATTTCTGCGTCAACATATGAATGGTTTGTTGCAATTTATTAATTTGTGCTCGGATATTTCTTTTGACACTGCCGCCATGTAATTTTTGGTCTTGGCGGCGTAGTTTGTTTCTCTCCCGAATAAGTTTTTTAATATGTCTAGGTAGCTTGGGCTTGGATGTTTGACACTTTACTGTGGGAACATTAAGATTTCTAGGTTTAATAATTGAGTTTTGTAGATGAATAACTGCTTCATCAATTTCCATCTCATTTTTAAGAATTTTACTACTTAAGCTTATGTCTTTATCTAGCGCTGACCGGAATCCACTCCAATTTGCTGAGCTGTATTTGTAATAAATAGGAACTGCACAACGCTCAGTAAAGCCCTGAAGTTCAAAAAGAAGTGGTAGATGATTGGAAGATAATGCTGATAAGGCTTTAATCGCACTAATATTAGGAATATTATTGCAAAGAACTAAGTCAGGATTTGTGGCTGCTAGATCGTGGCGATAGTTCAATTGAGTGGGTGTTGTGGAATAGTGGATTACAAAATCTTTTTCTAGCATTTGATGAAAGAGAATCCTGCCGCGGGTGTTGACATAGGTGCTATGCCAATAAGGGTGGTTCGCGTTAAAATCTCCCATTATGAGGACACGTTTGCCAAGACTAAGCAGAATATCTAAATCACTGCTAACTAAGGGTAGATTTGGAGATTGGTAGGCAGATAAGATGATATGGTCTACATTTGACATGGTAATTTTAACACCAATGACTTCCATGTGTTTAGTAAGTGGTATTTTAAGCAAATTGTGAGGCAAGTTTTCCTTGATGAGGATAGCAACTCCCTGACCCCTCTTGGAATGGTGTTTGTCTTGCCGATAACAGCGGTAACCTGGCGTAAGCAAAGAAACCTTATCAGAGAGTCTAGTTTCGCATAAGCCTATGACATCGATAGATAGGGCACTCACCGCGAGATCCAGTAGTTCGTGTATCTTATTTCGCACACCATCAGCGTTCCATGATATAAATTGTATCTTATTATGATCATGCATAGTGTCCTAAGTGAGTCATAATAAGCATAACTTTATCAAGCATAGAAGAGCAAGTCAGGAATTCTTGCTTCAGGTTTCGAATGATTTTGAGGATGCTAAGCATTTCCCCAACAGCTGGATCGGCCGCCCCTACTGGTAACACATTTTCTTGGTTAGGAGCAGCTGGAGCAGGCACTTCCTTCACAGCAACAGCCGCCCAGGATCCGGTAGATAGTACTGTGCGTGCAGTAGCAGGTTTAGCTGGTTGCGTAGGTACGGTATTTATTGGGCCTTTTTGTGATCTTACGGCAGGCGTTTTAGCTTTATCTAACCTTTCCATGTAAGCGATTCGAGCGCGACACTGACGATAATTTGCCGGATGTTCTTCCCTGCAGTTACAGCAGGTAGGAGGATCATCTTTGTTTTTAGTACAATCTGAAGATGCATGAGGCCCGGGG
The DNA here is from genome assembly GCA_947578815.1 of Epinotia ramella. Lineage (NCBI taxonomy): Eukaryota > Metazoa > Arthropoda > Insecta > Lepidoptera > Tortricidae > Epinotia > Epinotia ramella. The sequence goes on along the minus strand of OX388211.1, from coordinate 7,241,801 downwards.
CACTTGACGCACCGAGGTGGCATGTTGCAGTTCCTTGATGAGTGCCCAAATCCTTGACATCTGTAACACTGTGTTACAGAGCGGTTCGGTTTGAACTTCTGGATTTCTACAACGCAATTGAAGAGATACCTGATTTGACGAAATTTTTGTATGTCCGCTCCTGCCGTTAACTGTACAAGGAAGGGTGGGTATGGCAGGTTATCTGATTTTGATGACCTCAATTTTGATATTTTCTCACTCGGGAAGCCCAAACTTTCTAGTTCTTGGGAAAGCTCGTTTACAGCTTGCGCCGGTAGACCTTTGATGACAACTTTAGGGGTCCTCTCGTCTTTTCTTGTGTAGGTGCGAAATGGAGCATTATCCGTACGCAGTCCCACTTTCACATTTTGGTGTGCCTCAGGTGAGTAACATATTATAGCAACTTTATTGTTACCTTTGTACTGCAGGTGGAATCGGTTTGTGTACTTTCCCACTAGAGCCTTGATCTGCCCATGTGTGTAGTCTTCCTTTATGGTCATGATTAATGGTGGTACGTGCCCGGATTTCTTCACGGTGGTGGGAGCTTTTTGATAATTTTCGTTGGATTTATCACCTTCATTGTCAGCGGGTAGAGCGGAAAATCGATTTTCACTGATTTGGCGGTTTGCATCGTACTTCGCCTGATCTTTCGGAAGAGCTGTTCGCTTTGGGATAGACCAATCTGAGTTCTCGGCTGGCCTCTTTGCGCTTAAGTTTCCCGTGGATGAAGACTTCATTATAAATTTTTTCCATTGTGTCGTCGATAGTTTATCGATGATGCGGTGTCCCATCACTATACTCGTTCTTTCGTCACTAAACCGGAATGGTTACCAAGACGCGCGTGCGATCTATGCGAGCACCGAACGCCGAATGAATATACATTAATAATACAATAATAATACATACATTTTGTAGGCGCTCCAGCTTATCAAGTAGCTCCTCGTTGAGGTCCAGAAAGGCAATATCGCCATAGTCCAGAAGAAGAAGCAAAAGAGATTGAGTAAGGGTCAACTTGGTACGAAGAGGAAGGAAATTCTGGAGACGCCTTAGGGAGTGAAGGGATCTAAAGATCCTCTGACTCACCACAGCTATGTGGGGTGACCAAGAAAGCGTCTGGTCCATGGTGATACCCAAATTCCTGTAGAGGATATAGGAATAGAAATCCCATCAAAAATAATGTCATGCACCACCATCTCTGAGAGCTTATTTACATAGTAAGGACTACCAATAACAATCACTTGCGATTTCTTCGCATTAATTTGTAAACCAAACTTCAACGCCCAGCAGCGTATAGACTCAACGTTTCGATTGACTTCCGAGATTAATGAGGAAATATCATCTACAGTAGCCGCTGCATAAATCTGTAGGTCATCTGCGTAAAGGTGATATGATGTAGTTAGGGATTCGGTGATACTACAATTTATAAAAACAGAGAACAATAATGGAGAAAGCACACCTGCCTGAGGAACGCCAGCGGAGAGTTCGCACCACTCGGACATCTTGTCATCGAACATGACGCGCTGGCGCCTGCTAAAGAGGTAGCTGCGAAACCAGGATAAGGGAGTTTTAGAAATGTTAAGAGAGCGGAGTATTCTAGCAGAATATCAAAATCTACCGTATTAAAAGCACTGCTAAAATCAAGAAGAACAAGGACAGTAAGCTTTTTGGATTCAATATTGAGACGAATGTCATCGGTGACGTTAACTAAAGCGGTGACCGTGCTATGCCCGGGGCGGAATCCGGATTGGAAAGGATTAAACTAAGAATATCTGTTAAGATGTGAAAGGAGACGACGATTAATATAATGTTCAATGATCTTTGATAAAGTTATAATAAAGTTATTCCTTTAACATACGAGTATATACTATTAGTTGCCTACGTATTATATTATAATGCTAGCGGAACCGCGAGTTCAAATATAGCCTATGTCAATTCAATATACTGGTGAAATAATATTTGAAATGACGGATAAACAATGGAAATTCTGTGATAATAAATTATGCTGGGAATACATTGTTGCCCGATTACGGCGAAGCCAAAAGGAAGGGCGATGAATTGAGCAGTATACGAGCATGTTTGTATTTACGTGTTTGACTGTTGAAATTGAATGACAGTTATTTGGATGGTACTATGATTACCAGTTGCACATTCCACTTTTAAATAAATAAGCTTGATTGCGTTATTTAAATACCTACATAGATAGGTAAATATTTCGCAAGATTTATAAAAGCGGCATTCGTGAAATGAACAATATCCAAATGGATCGGATACATGCAATCTGTATAAAAAACAACATATGATACCATCTATATCTGAATTTCCCCGAGGACTTGCAGAAGTCGAACAGTTTTCCATCAAATTTTGAGTTCGTGTGAAAAAAGTGTGAAGTGCTAGAACTTGTGAATGTGCTTTATGGGGCACGGTAATGATCCTCTAGCAAGTCGTAACGCATTGTACGTAAGTCAGGTAGATCTAAATGACACTTTTTGCATGGGAAAATGACAGTTGAGTTGTCCTAAAGTGCATTCGAAAAGTTACGTGATCACCCCTCAGGAGACACGAACGAAACAGCCATTTTTCAATTCCATTTGTAAATCAAAAGACTGATTAAAGTTGTCTGAATACAGCTACTCAATGATCTGCAAATTAATTGAGCTAACTTGCACTCAACGCTGATTCTAATACATTAAAGTAGTCCACATAAATACGCCTAGTTTATCAATGACTATTGAAAAACCAACCCATTTTTAACTACATTCACGTATATTAATTGCCGAAAACCCCACTTCCGTAACCCTATCCCGGAGCGATGGCAATTACCGACGCGCCCGGGTTCGGTTACAGACAGTTTTGTCGCAGACAGACCGACAATAGTGTATCGAATGTATGTTAAAATATTGGAAAATTGGGGTGCGTCAAAATGACAACAGTCTGGGAGGACAATTTGACTCGAATAAAATACTGGAAGCGACTACATACACGCTACAAAACCTCATCATCATCATCGTCATATCAGCCGAAAGACGTCCACTGCTGGACATAGGCCTCACCCAAAGAGTGCCACAATGACCAGTCCTGCGCTACCCGCATCCAGCGGACCCCATTTACCAGGTCATCAATCCACCTTGTGGGGGGTCTAATCACGCTGCGCCTTCCGGTGCGTGATCCACTCGAGAACCTTTCCACCCAACGGCCCCACTACATTGCACGTAGAACCGATGTTCTACAAAACTTATTGGTATGCGATATGTCAAGACAGACTGATCTCCAGCTCAGCTGGTCTGCCTCGTCAAATTTGTTGTGCAGTTTTATTTTTCAGAACCGGTGGGAGTTTATTGACATTCATAGGTACATGTAATATGCATACATTGAAGAATAAAAACTTTGATCTCTTTTGTGTATTGCGCGTCGTGTGTCCAGCTATTTCCATTATAGGTTATATAGGTTATAGGTGTACGCGGGCTTGGTTTCCGCAACTCGACGTCATAATAGCGCCTATTTTGCGTATGGGTTATTGGCACTACTGTTATTCGTGCCAATCCAGTTCCACCAGGAAGCCTAGCACCCCGGTGTTCCGAGGTGTTTTGCCCGGTATTCTGCCACCCCAGGGCACGTCAAGATGACGTGGGCGGCTGTCTCTTCCTCTTCCATGCAGGCTCTGCAGAGAGGACTGTCTGTAATACCTAGAGTGAAAAGGTGTTTGTTTAGTAGTGCATGACCAGTTATGGCTCCTGTCATGAGACGGAGTGCCGGCCTCTTTAGCTGTTTTAGCTTCCTTGACAATCCGGAATTGATTGTCGGGAGGGCCTCCCTGGTTTGCCTGCAGGTGCCTAGGCTATTCCAAATTTTTTGGTGTTCTACCTTGGTGTTTAGTCGCAGTGTGCTCCCAGCTGTTTCCATTGCGCTAGCTTAAATAGAATGAGATGGGTATATGAACTTAGTTTCATCACTATCACTACATAGTATAAAACAAAGTCGCTTCCCGCTGTCCCGTCCCTATGTATGCTTAGATTTTTAAAACTACGCAACGGATTTTGATGCGGTTTTTTTTAATAGATAGTGATTCAAGAGGAAGGTGTATATGTATAATATAGTACCCGTGCGAAGCCGGGGCGGGTCGCTAGTTTACAACAAGACCAAGTTATGTATGATATGTATCTATATTATAATCGTGCGCGTATACATGGCATTGAGGTTCCTATAAGCCTACTTAGATCATAGTATATCCATGTTTAATCCGCTTAACCTGTCCTAATATTCGAATATCGCTGAATCCGTTCCAAAGTACCCGATTAAACTGTAAAAACAAGTACAGTCCGATAACGATAATCAATGCCTCATAGAAAGAATGACGCGGGAGGAGGACAGACTTGTTGGCACCGCTCTTATCAGTTGTTGAAACTGCAAAATCGTTTTGTGTGACCAAAAATGGCAAGCGTAGATAATGTTGGCATGTCACTGTGGCGCTGTGGAATATTTACGATGTCGCTGGTTTTTTTTATTATTGAGGTCAGCTTAAGCCTGCTGTACACACTGGGCCAACGTTGGCGCGTGAGCAGAAGGCAGCTATGCGTTAGAGGGAGACGGCTATAATTCGATCTCTTTCGTTTACATAGCTGCCTCCTGCTCACGCGCCAACGTTGGCCCAATGTGTACAGCCGGCATTAGATTGACGGTCAGTTACGTCGCTTGTAATGAATTAAATAGATATTCAATAGGTGATACATAGACAGTTTTTTAGGGTTCCGTACCCAAAGGGTAAAACGGGACCCTATTACTAAGACTCTGCTGTCCGTCCGTCTGTCACCAGGCTGTATTTCACCGAACCGTGATTGTTAGACAGTTGAATTTTTCACAGATGATGAGGTACATTTCTGTTGCCGCTATAACAACAATTACTAAAAAACAGAATAAAATAAATATTTAAGGGGGCTCCCATACAACAAACGTGATTTTTTTGCCGTTTTTATAGATTTCTTTTTTAATCGTATGGCATACATTATTTCGCCTTTAAAGAAGTTTTTATAGATAATGCTACGGAACGCTTCGTGCGCGAGTCCGACTTGCACTTGGCCGATTTTTATTAGTTATACATCACTTTCAGTGAATTCCTTATTCTGGTAACCTAAGCCTCCATGTAAGTGCGAAAATGAGATGCAACACCCTTCGTGAATAACTTTTATTGACAAATGTCATTCATATCAAAATCTGTGAAGTTTATATATTCATATTTGCTGCTATGAGATTTAGATGTGGCAATCGTGTTTCGGTTTGTGACAACATATACTCAAGTTACATATGTAGATATATCCAAAAATTTATTAATTTTGTTTCATGGTTCAGGCAGTTTTTAATAGTCTCATAATTTTCAGTATGCCCTTAATACTCGTAGTCTTATCAGTTATCACCATTTCACACCCTAGTCCTATACTACTCGTAAGCAATGTTAGACATATAATACTCAAGAGCAATGGAATCAATATATACAGTGTGTGTCTACGACCCGGGCTTTTATAAAGACTGATGATAATATGCTTCGTTAACAATTGTTTGCACGTATTAGTAAATCATAATTATGTAAATTAACTGCGCAATTAATTTTCCAAAATACAAACCTTCAATGGACTAGGTGTATGACGCCGTACTAAACAAATTATGACGAGCTGTCACTTACACTTACTTGTCAATTTACTTTGCTGTACATTGCTGGCAATTAAACGTTTGTTAGAAAGTTAACGAAGTCTGAGATCTAGTTTATTAATTAAATTAATGTCATGGTTACATTATAAATATACGTTATATTAACCTCCTTTAAGAAAAGCCAGGGTTGTAGACACACACTGTATATATACTCGTCGGCTTACCCCGGGAACCGGGAATAAAATCGGTTCAGTATCTTAAACGCTACGGTGGAATACACGTAAGTACAAACATAGACAGCTATGGAATCCCTTAATTTCGGCTCTGCCGTAGTCGAGAGGGAAAAAGTTGATCAAACACAATGTATGTTTTATCTCGCATTATTTGGTTTAGTATGCTTATTGATCTCTGGGTGAAATTACTAGCAAGCATTCAACATAATTTTCATCACACTTGCTCGTAAATGGTGTTATTATAAGCAAGCGTACTGAGCTGAAATGGGCTATATTTCGCCCATGGGCGTAATGTTTTTTTTTAATTATTTCACTCGCGCAAACTTCACATTCATCCACACAAAACGGATGTTTTGTACGACGGTTTTTATAATTTCAAAAACTTGGCAGTACATAGAAATTAAAGTAAATATTTACATTAAATCATGTTCATTTTTAAAGACTTCAATGGTTTTTAATGAAATTTTATTAATTTGTTTTATAAACCGGTACTTAAAACTTGTACGTGATGGATGATTAGATTTAAAACCATTACACACTTAACAATTTGTGACAACAACTTGCTACGGTTAGAATGAGACAGCAATACATTACTTTCGTTTTTACTAGAGCAAGTTAGTGTGACAAATTGCACCGCTTGTAGTGTCCCTAGGTTTCTGAACGTACTTATCCTTCTATTATCTGTGGAACATGGTATTGAAGTGAAGTTGCCGATCATCGAACGGCGCCATTATTCTATTCTGTTTCGTTCCGTTTTGTATCTAGAACTGTACTTAACTTAACTAGTCCCTAATTTGACAAAAATCTCAATTAAAGTTTCAAAAAGTAACAATAACAATGTCATCTTCGTCGGAGTCAGAGGCTGAAATCGTCACAACACCGCCGGATATTGTAAATGCTGCGAAATTACTCAATGAAAACTTATTACCGGTGAAGTCTAAAGACAAGTACAATGCAGTTTATGACAATTTCATAAAATGGAAAATGGAGAAAAACACAAGTTTGTTTTCAGAAAATGTCCTACTGGCGTATTTTGGGGAGATCGCTACAAAATATAAACCGTCGACATTGTGGGCCATCTATTCAATGCTGAAATGCACTCTCAAGGCCAAAAATTGCATCGATATAGAGAAATACATGAAGCTCAAAGTGTTTTTAAAACGACAGTCCGATGGATATGTTGGGAAGAAGTCCAAAATACTAACAGGAGAGAACGTCGAAAGTTTTATTAATGAAGCTCCTGATGATACATATTTAGCAACAAAGGTAATTTAATATACTTTATTGTTATGGGTGCCTGAAATAAATGGTTTATTATTATTATATTATTATTAATGGTCATTTTGCTGTGTTGTTGTTGATACCCGACTGAAACATTGGTAATTTATTTCATTGAATATTTGTATGAAAAGTAAGTTAAAAATGCTAAAATATTTCAAATGTGGTCTGTATTTGTTACAGGTTGCTCTAATTCTCGGAGTTACTGGTGCATTGAGGCGTCAAGAATTAGCTGATATCACCATAAATGACGTCGAAAACCAAGGAGAAATGCTACTCATTAAAGTACCTCACACTAAAAATAAAATAGCCAGATCGTTTGTGGTTTCAGGCGAATATTACAGAATAGTAAAGAAATATCAAAACTTGCGTTCTCCAAAAGGTAGCAGCAACCGCTTTTTTCAACAGTTCAGAAATGGCAAATGTACGGCTCAAGTTATTGGGAGAAATAAATTTGGTAGCATGCCGAAAGAAATAGCCCAATATTTAAATCTACCCGATGCTGCATCTTATACAGGCCATTCCTTTCGACGCACTTCAGCAACATTGCTCGCTGACTCCGGAGTGGACATTTTGACCCTTAAAAGACATGGTGGATGGAAGTCGAGCAGTGTTGCTGAAGGGTACATTGATGACTCTATTAACAGCAAAAAACAAATTAGTCTTCAAATAAGTAACTCAATCAGGTCATGTGGAAAAGTTATGCCGGAGTTTCATGAACCAATTGCTTCAACATCAACATCTAAAACAAAGCCACAAACATCAACATATATAACAGAGCCACAACCATCAACATCATGGCCCGAAGTGGAGCCCCTGCTTGAACCGCCAAAAGGGTGCGTACCAGGTGGTAGTGAAGGGGGTGCTTCTGCTGGAGGTGAACAAGCTACAAATATAACTAATTTATCACAGGCCATTAAATTTCCAGAAAAAAAAATGGTACTGAATTTTAGTAACAATAGCAATTGCACCATAACTTTAAATTTCAATAAATAGTTGTTTTTTACCTTTTTTGTGTTTTTATTTCCTCACAAGTATGATGAAAAACATTGTGTGTATCACGGGAGGTAAAAATGAGACTACGAACTCGAATCATTAAAGCCCTCCGCCTTCGGCGTCGGGCTTCTAATACTCTCGTTCGTAATCTCATTCATACCGCCCTTGTTACACAATGTACTATTGCTTTTTTATACTTTCATATAATAGGAAGAATTGCCCATGTAAATAAGGGACCGTTTCGAACATAGCTGACTTTCCCTGTTTTCTGCTAACAAAGGAATGGGATAAATAAGAGACATGCGGCATAGTTACCCAATTAGCATAAGGTCAACGACCCTGCAATTACTGGGTGTAGAAAAAACGCAAGTGTAAAAGATAGGTAATATCCTTTCGGGGACCGGACGAGCGAGCCTTAAAGGGTGTTTGTTTTATTTATGTTATTTATTTGGCCTTCATATTTTTTGGCAGTTTAAAAAAAAAGGTTTTTAGGTAAAGCAGAACACATGAGATGAAGGACCATCTCTCTACTTTGCATCGGCACTGGGCAGTGCACAGTGCACAATTGTGCTTCATGACACTCTGAAATGTGATGAACCGATTATAAGGCCAGTTAGCGAAAAAATAAACCTAGTAGTCTAGGTCCTAGACATATTCTATTGAACAAAAAATATTGTGTTTTATTTATTTATTTATACCTACTTTATTGCACAAAAAGGTACAAATCGCCGACTTAATGCGATGTGCCATTCACTATCAGTAGTATCAGTCTACCGCTGACATTTTAATAGAAGGACAATAGTATACCTAATCAATGTTTTTCATACGGTATCATCGTTATAATAAGAAAAAGCACGCAGAAAAACGGAATTAATTGAATTTGTATTCAGCCATTTCGTTGCCACGTGGCGCCACGTTTTTTAATTAGACCCCGAATTAAAAAGGTTCGCAGACTGACCGCGACAACCTGCAGACAAAATAAAAACGGAATCTACGGAATCCTTAATACAGTCCTTATAGACGAGAAGAGAACGGAATACTCCAATAAATACACTAGTTAGTATTAGGATATTCCGAGCTCTGTGAAGTAGTACTTTTTTTTGGAAAAACTGAATCGACAAAATATGTTGTTATAATTATTGAACATGCTAACACTTTGATTTTCTACAGACAAATAATAGTATAACACCGACAATAGTACCCGTACGTAATGTGACAAAGCAAATGCACCTACAAAATTCGGCCCATTTTCAAATTTAATACGGTTATGTAGTATTTAAATGGAATTTGAGATATTAGTCGATGCTTTTCCAATTACTGACCCAAATTAATAAAATGGGTTATAGGTATTAACTACCTACGCAATTCGATACTATGAGTTAAACGTCAATACACATTCACGTAAAGAGAACGCCGGTGGCCATACACGTTATCGCACTAGTTATTTTTTACATTTTTATTGTTATAACCTGTAAGGAATAAAAATGTACTCGTTTACTTTTACCAAGCAGGTAAGGCGTGTATTTAGATATTAATTTAGAATCAGTCCCTCATTATATTTGTTTTATTCCATTATTCAATACGGTGACTTATCAAACGGTTCCAAAAGGACTTGGAGCAAACTGGTCCTAACCTAACAACCTGGACACGGACGAACAAAACGAAGCACACGACAACGTAGGAAGTCTAAACCTAGGCTTGACAGGGCCCGTGTCGGCGAAGCGGTGGAGAGCCTTTTCAGTTTGCAATAAGCAGGCGCGTTTATTAAATCGACAATGTGAAAAGGCCCCGATGTAAAAAGTTGTCCCGTGACCAAGGATGTTGTCACACATCCGAAACATCGGGAAACGTCAGAGGTAAATAAATAAGTTAATTATACGCGAATACGTGTGTAATTTTTGTCAAAATAATGTGTGAGAATCGTGAAAGTTTAAATTAATATAATGCAAAAAGAAGTGACAACTACTCACTAAAATCTTATATACCTTAGGTAATTTCAGTAAATTTTAAACTATCGAGAAGACAAGCGTTCCATATATTTTTACAACAAAACTCAAGACTTCTGTTCATTCGCATGTTGATGTTAAGCTTCTATAGTATGTTAAAGAAGCTTTTAATTTATAGACGGGAATCCTAATTTATTTCTGTCTATTCGTGTAAATGGATTAGGAACTTATTTTGCTTACGTGACCACTATACCCACTATATCCCCTGAGAAAGTAACGAATAGTAGCTTAGTAGGTACGATTGTAGCTTGATGGGCATTGATCGATTCGCGGCTTGACTAAAGTTTACTACCACTTAGTGAATCGTGCACTGCCTTTCAGCTGTGTCTTTTTACGTTTAGAATTTTATATAGAATAATTAATTTTACAATGCATGTGCTCGAAAAAAGCGTTTTCCAAGCACCCAAATCGTGCGGAAAGTGCCACTTTTTCGCACTAGTGCTTTTTACTTTTCAATTTTTTTTTAATTTTTATGTCGGTCGTCAGCCCGACGCAAAGAGTTTTTATTACTCCAGAAAAGTTTTACAAATATTTGAATTACACGTTTACTTTCATGTAAAAGGTACATAAATACTAATAATGAATAAAATGATTTATTAATCTTTATGAATTTTGAATTTGGTCAATAAATTAAGTAATTTTAAATATTCACTTAATATGTTTGGCTGAACGCATATCTTTCTTATGCCTTTTGCGATACGACAGTATGGCGACTTGCACATGCGCAATGCGCATTATGTTGACCGCGCATGTATTTAAAACTAAAAAGTCCGCCATTGCTGTGATTGTTGTTTACTTTGGAGTCATTTTATGTAAATATGTTAAAATGACGAGTGAAAGTGAGTAATCAATAATAATAATGATTAATTGCGTTTCAATAGTGTCAGTATGATTCTTAGAACTTCGACGGTACAGCGTCTTTTTGTTGTTTAATATTATTGAGTTACTTACTCAAAATTAATTGTGTTTCAAAACCACAATACAATGGTTTTAACTTTTAAGTTAATAAAGATTGACAGCAAAAGATGAGGAGAAGTTGTTAAATGCAGTTCCAGGGTAATAAGTAGGTCCTGACAACTATCTAGGTTCTTCAATTCTAACCTATCTATTTTAAACCGACATTTCAACATTTAATATATTTCCTCACACAAGGCATAGTAAAAAGTTGTACGATACACACGCGTAAAGATGATTTCCGACTCGTGTCGAATTATACATTCGCTCGCTTCACTCGCTCATGTATAAAAATGACACTCGTCGGAAATCACCTACTTTCCACACTTGTAGCATAAATAACTATTTTAATCGTTTGTTTTTCAATGTATGTTGCCTATGCGGAATCTGAATACTCAAGCAATTTTATTATCAACTGTGTTTTTATGTAAGTTCCAGTTTGAAGGTTGTTGGCGAAACTTGCATCACTACATAGTATAAAACAAAGTCTCTTCCCGCTGTCTGTCCCTATGTTTGCTTAGATCTTTAAAACTACGCAACGGATTTTGATGCGGTTTTTTTTTATAGATAGATTGATTCAAGAGGAAGGTTTATATGTATAATATAGTACCCGTGCGAAGCCGGGGCGGCTCGCTAGTATACTAATAAGTGCATCAACCTGCCTGAATAACGCGCGCTTACGTTCAAATTCATAGGCTGCTCCTACTTGGCTTTTGTCCATGTTAGGCGTAGGAGTCATGCTTGACTCTGAACCCGCAATACGATTGTTCAGTTTAAGTACCAAGATAGATACAACTGATACAAGATATCAATGCTTACATTAATATTAGCATTCATCCTGTGAACCTCTCTTGTTTTCCTATTGGTTTCCTTTATTTATAAACTCACGGAAATAGAAACGTGCTGATTTGAAACATCCGGCTCTTGAAATTTGTTATTTTTATGAGTGATGGGTTTCTCCAAGCCTTGCGTCGATTCACCTTGTAGCTCAGTAGCAGTAACAATGTAACAAACTACGTAAACTAATTTAGCACGTCGATATAAGATTACTTACTCCCAATCGTTTTTCACTTAAGTTTTTGGATTAACTATGGATCCGAAGCATGAATCAAAATACGCGGTCATCAACAGAACATACCGGGAACCCGGTATTTGACAAAAGTCAAATCAGCTTCTTTTTATGAAACGTCAAAAACGCTCCGTTAGTATGGAATTTGCAAGGATTACTTGCTTGTGACGTCACAACCAAACAACGTCCTTATTGTTAGTTTCTATGAATTAAAAAAAACTTAAAATAACAAACATAAATAAAAGATTGATACTTTCCGCGTATTTTCGTAATGTTTATCTGCTGCTAATGAAATCAATAAATTTTCGCTGTTGTCAAATACCCTTTTGAATTCAGTACTTCTCTTCCGTCTTCGGGCCAAATCAACCTCTCTACCACAGTAAGTCCGCAAGGTAACTGCATAACAATTCAAATGAGCATTTATCAACTGTTAATTTCACCTTTAAAAATGGACAGTTGTTACGTTCGAAAAGTTACGAAATTACCCCGCCTGTGGTCATACAAACTTAGACGCTAGTTGTATAGATTATATTTCCAATTAATTGTAATGTGCGAAAATAATTGGCATCCTACTAGAGTCTGACACCAAGTAGTGTCACAAGAAAAATACGCCTAATTTAAAAAAAACACGCATGATTGTAACACGAAATGTATGGCGGTGTAAGGGCTGAACCACACTGGCGCGGCCTGCGGTGGCGGTGAATAGTGATTTTGATAGCTAATGACAAGTTTATCGGCCAGCCCGCGCCAGTGTGATGCGGACTTAAGAGCCTTATCACACTTGCGATTTGCAAGCGTATTTTGTATGAAGGCGATGACGCAGCGTGTTCGCCGCGACTGATAATTGTATAGAAAATACGCTCGCAAATCGCAAGTGTGATAAGGCTCTAACAGACTTATAACAAAGAATTTGAACAAATGCTTTCGTCAAGTCAAGACCAAGACTCGCTGACCAGACACAACTTATCATAACGTAATTAAAAAAATTGTTGGATATTAAATATATAATTCAGAATGTAAAAGAAGCCTAAAATTAAATTCGAAACAGTAGCCCTTACCCTCTTCAATCGAGTCGCAGTGCAACGACCTGCGGGCTACCGGTTCCTTAGTTAATTAACAATCAGCAGTGCTGATGCGACTGTTGCAAATACATTAACGTAATCGAAGGAAATGCGCTTGTTATAAGACGCCATTAAACTTTTTACTTTTAGGAAACTTGTTACTCGGTATAGTTCCATTTTTTTGTAAAGTTATTTTATTTATTTATTTATTTAATCAGGCAATAAGGGTCATTTTACAAATATAAACTTTTTAATAACTACAAAAACACACATTTACTGCGACGTGTTATGCAATTTCTTGATATCAGGTAACCGGCCGCGAAAACGTCGGAACGACTCCCTTCGGCCAAAATTCTTCCTTAGTGATGGTGGATAGATGTTCTGTTGGAAAGTCATACCTACTATCAAATGAAGCACCTTCCTTAAATGTAGTAAACCTACATACTACCCCCTATTTTTTATTAAAGCTGAAAGATTTGTTGCCTCTCTTTAGTTACCTTACAAAATTGAAGTCCAAAAATGTATAGGCAGGTAATTGAAATAAGGCCTTAGCAAAGGATACTTTCATCATCATCAGCCTTATAATCACAAGTTTAAAATAACGTCAGTTTAAATAACAAAAGTACTTAACTTAAAACCAACAGAATTTCATCCGGGTTATGATTCGATAATAATAACTAATGCCCCTTTTGTTACAACCGGTCGACCTTGCGGGCCGACCTTCCCCGAACAGCCAGAAAAGAACCAAAACCTAAGGATTGGGCTTCAGACATCCCGTCCCGACAACTTACCACACGATTAGTCGAAAAACTTTGAGGTCTACAATCTACAATGGATCAGTGAGTGAGAGATCAGGTGTTATATACGAGTATCAATGTATAATGTTATAACTAATTCCAGAAGTGATGCTTATTTAGTACGGAAGTCATAGAAAACTCCCGTAAGTCTCAGACATATTAAAATATAATGAAACGAGAATAATCAATCGGCTTCATTCTATTTTAATACATCAGTACATCATTAATTCCCTCTGGGTTGGAAGGTCAGATGGCAGTCGCCTTCGTTAAAACGAATGCCTATGCCAAATCTTGGGATTAGGTGTCCAAGCGGACCCCGGGCTCCTTTAGGGGCACTACCGGAAATAACGCTAGGCGGATGATGAGTACATCATTAAGGTCATTATTCTCGACTTCTCCTCCACAAAACAAACAACTTTTTTGCAATTCTGCTACAAAATTACAGTTTCGGTATTTATGAACATAAGCGTCAATTCGACCTACCAAAATTTATTTCAAGATTATCTTTATATTTTGCAAGTTTTTTTTCTTAAACTCATTTATTCTAGTTTGGGCGTATAGGACTATCTATTCCATGGCATAGCTGTACAGAAAAACGTTTTTTCTAAATCCTTCCGTGCTCTCATTCTCATACATTATTATTTTCACCTTCACAATTCGTGGGTGAGAAATGGCTAAATTTTAATTCGTTTCGATGAAATATTTCGCCGGCCATGTTCCACGCTTGCTCTGAATACAAATGTGCGGTTGTTAAATTGATTAACTAATTTTTGCAGTGAATTTTACATTTTCATATTGAAACTTTCTGTTTAAAGAGAGGTTTTTAAACTGTGCTCTTAATTGAGTCCATAAAACTTGTACAATTATTGCCGTCCAGTCTTCTCGTATAAATTAAGATTCTTCAAGTTTTTCTTGAAATGGACACGACATCCACATCACAGTCTAAGTATAGACGATAGATTGTCGTCTATGAAAGACACCTTCTAGGAACTGGACACGTTGATAAACAGCAGTCGCGCTAAGCACCTATTGAGACAGTCGGTGGCGACGTGCAGAATGTCGCAACTTTATCGATGCACTCGTCGTCGAGTGCAGATAACGGCATCGCGTAAATAAACTACAATCGTGGGTTATTACATTATCGAGCGGCAGATCGCGGCCCACGCGA
The DNA here is from genome assembly GCA_947578815.1 of Epinotia ramella. Lineage (NCBI taxonomy): Eukaryota > Metazoa > Arthropoda > Insecta > Lepidoptera > Tortricidae > Epinotia > Epinotia ramella. Next base: position 7,226,581 of record OX388211.1, on the reverse strand, counting down.
GCCCTGTCAAATCAGAAGAAAAAACTACGAGAAACGCACAAAGGTCCGGAGCAGTCGCTGGACTTGTTGGGTGCAATGTTCGGGCGGGAAGAGCAAGGGGGAACGGCTACCGCGCGAGTCGCGTCGCTTGCACGGGTCGCGCCGTGCTCTCAGTTTTTCGCTCGCGCTTGCCTTGAATGCACGTGTGTTCCGACCGGAGAACGAGACGTGTATCCAATTTAAACTTGTGACAAAACTTAGTGCACGGACGCGAGTCTTAAGTGGATCCCATTATGTTGCAGTGTCAGTGACGTTCCATTATGAATGTGTGCTTTATGTGCTGAAAATAATTACGTTCCTGAGTTTCTGGAAACTTAAGCCGATGGTCCTCTTGAATAGTAACATGAAAATAAATGGTAAAGTCCCCTAAGTTTATGCATGATGTGCGTGTTCTATGTTTTTATGCTGGATATCTGGATCTGATTGGTTTGCACGACGCACGGACCATTCGAGGTTTGCACACCGGGACATTGGGAGACGATGCTTAGTAAAAAAACATGTTTAAGTTAAAGTGCCTAAGTAGCAAAAAGCCACAAAATACAAAAAAAAAAATACGGCGCTTCCGAGACCACCGAAACAGCCAAAACAATGGCAGACCTTGGTCACCGACGACATTGGCTCTCCGAATGTAAATTTGAGTTAGCATGAACATAATGGTGTGTTTAGAAGTGGATGTATTTTGAATAAAGGCTTGTGTGTGTGACCCTGTCGCGCCTACGGGACCAGACTGTGGGTGGACGGCATAGTTCCACCGCCTAGCGCAGCAGTGGGTGTTTGAATGGAGCCAGTTAATAATAATGGTGAGATTTAATCACCACCATGGAGGTTACACAACAAAGCCAGCATGCCTCTTGTTCTGTTGTAGAAAACTTTGGAAATAATCGTTTCCAATAGACTAACACAGTAAACTAGGAACGTGCTTGTAGCATAGACGTATTTACTAATCCCTGACTCTGGTCTGCCAAACATGACTGATTACTTTATAGTTGCAATAACGTTAGCTTTATTTGACACTTATCTTTACGCCGATCTTGATTGCCGAACTAACTCTGATAGATTACAAATACCATTTGATGTTGTTATGAACTTAAATGTTACAGTATGTGAATTTAAACGTTTCCACATGTACAAATAATGATTGTTTGGCTAAAAGCCTCTGAAGAGACTGAATCCCTACAAACTCGAGTGTAGCCAAACAATTCGCACATGTTTCGGAACAGACCTCAGATGTCGATGGACAAAAAACAGCGCCCCACATGTGCAGACGAATTCAGGGCGACGCGAAGATAACACTATTCGGGTGCCTATATTTGGACAAATGTTCAGAAAACATTGCGCAGAAACTTACAACAATTTAAAAAAGATTACGTTGCACACTGCGCGTCGATAGCGTTTGACAAAGAAACTTATAAAATTGTTGATGTAGGTTCGGCTCGAGCACAAGCAATATTTATAGCAGCCACAAAAGAACCAAATAGTGATAGTAAAGATAATAAACGTATGCCCACGCATCTGAAATAACAAATCCGACGGAGAGAATGAAATTTAATTAAAGATTGAATTACCTTAGGTTGCCCTGTTATTATAGATGTATGATGAATGTGAAGAGAAAAAAGTTGGAGAGACCTGCGCGGGCGGCACGTGGGACGCCAGATGCTCTCGCGCATCCACGATCCTTTATCTCGTGACTAACTGCAGCTGAGGATTAAGCCCCATTATGTTGCAGTTAAAGCGGAACAAAGCTTTCAAAAGTCCCTTCTTAGGGGTGTGCAGTTTGCGTATAAATTCAATAGATCTTGCAGATGTTTTTATTAGACTTGTGAAGAATTTTGGCAAAGTTAATAAACACGAATATGGTTGCTTCGCTAAAGCTACTTTAGATAGTAAAGTTACGGTAGCAAGAACGTTTAGGAAGTGAAAGCGGTTCCAGGGAAACAGAAATCTTTTAGAGAAATCAGATCAGGTTATCTGTGTAGCTTAATCCAAAATGACAGCCATAAACTACACCAGAATTTGCGCAAATGGCCGTCTAGATCCGAAAGAGGTCAAGTCCGGCTCGGGAAGTTTTTCCACCGATTATGATCGAGTCTCTACGGTCACTGCCTTGTACGGCAGCTTGTGCTGGTCGCTATTGACAACTGTGGGATCGACGACGGCGCGATAGCTATCTACTCTCTAGGTGTTTTCATAATTTCTCTATCCCTATTCGATGTAATTGAGCGCATAGTGTGTGAACACCGTTTCGGAATTTGTTTGGAATGGATGAATGGTTCGCGAAGATATGGAATCAATTGAATGTCAATATGAGTACGGTATTTAGGTCGCTCCCCGACGATTCTGAATCACACCAAGATTATATTGACGATGATAACAATTTATCGAACCATTCTTATTTCGTAGATTGTTCAAAAGTAACAAACCTGGATTTGGATCTTAATTAAGAACACCTACCCAGTACAAATGTATTCGGAATGGAATCGGAACAATACCTACTTCTCTGCGAACATTGCCAACATTTGCAGTAAGCCAGCGTAGCAAACACATTGTAAACTCCAACAAACAGTCCTTAGCAACACGTGTAGCGAGTTTGAGTAATCGGCAAGAATGCTTTATGAATATTAATTCTGCTGAGCGCTTGGAAAATCAAAAGACCAGGTGCAATAATATCGCTGACTCTACAGTTTTAACTGTTAACTTTACATATTTTAATATTACTGTACATAATCCTGTACTTGCAATGGAACTTGTATCGTTACTGTTTCTCTAGCTTTTGACATCAAGGTCACACAGGTCTAATCTTAACCAGAAAAGCTGGTCAAAAGGTGGTTCACCAATTTCGCAGCGTGGTGTCCACAAAACGCGATTCCGGCTTCGCGATATGGGCTTGATTATTTCGGGAAAGAAGGAAAAGTAAGTAAAATTAGCCCCCGACTAGCCTATAGAAATTTAATGCTACGCCACTATAACTTATTACCGCTTGCGTGAGTCTTCATTTGCGTTAGGTACTTAATTAAAATATAGTTTACAAAGGCACATTATGCACTAAGCTATCCTAATAAGGTGCTTGGAACCATTATCTTCGCGGTACAAGTATGATATCAAAATCCTTAGAAACCGGTATTGATTATAAATTATCTACAATGACATCACGTAGACCATGTAAAACATTGCCATATTCCGCGTATTATTCATCATTAACTTCTGTGTGTCCTGACTATAAAAACAACCTTTCTTCTAACATAAATCAAAGACATACTATTCCACATTCTTGCAATTATTAAAGGATTATTGATTATCAAAAGCTTACATTAGAGGACCTGGTGTATAAAATCCCCAGATTTTTATATTGCAACGGAACAGCTTTAATTTTTTTAACCCAACTTTTCTAAGTTAAAAATAATACACTAGGAGGAAAAATTAACGCGAATCCATGTAATGGAAGCGCACGTACCACGCCACCTGTCGAGCAGCTGCCCGGTTCACAACAGGCGTTCAAAATCGCCCAAGTCCCGCACTCCCCCAAAACCATACGAGTACAAGGACGCAGATGTTTAAACACGCGTTTTCGTTCCAGGTGTTTTTGATGCATATCTTTCAAAATTTATGTTACAATCATGATTGATGATGTAATTGTCTTACAATCTGATTGTATATTGTCAGAACGTTTACTGCACAGTTAAAAACGATTCAGATTCAGACATTGTTGCTGAATTACTCTTATGTGTATATCAGGAATCGTACTCGGTCGGTACTTGTTGGATTGCATTTCCTTTTACATAGTTGCAAGTTTATAGTTCAACAAAGTAATTATTTTATAAACAGGAAACTTAATTCCGGCTATCTGACCTGGTTTTACGCCAGTAATTGACAAAGAACTCTCCATTAGGGCGCCTGACTGAATTTTCGTTCTAAATTAATTTACTCGAGGAATCTTGACGAATTCACTTATTACGTCTAAATTAATTCCTTAAAACGTTACCAGAGACCTTTCAGTGTCCGGAACGAGGCCGTTTCTAATATAATTTGTCTCATCCCACCCCTTATCTTTCATTTTCCTCTCGAGAGATTATACTTAACAAATGTAAGTCCATCCGTGTTGTCTATTTATTACACTCGTCTGTACTGAGTTACTTTTTTGTTTATCCGAATTAGTTTTCTCTCCCTTATATTTTGGTTGACCTGTCTATTACTTGCCTCATAAGTTCGCCTAATGTATCCAATAGTACTTCATCACCGGCAACACGGCTGCAGAGGAAATAGGACTGAAAATAAATCGCCCTTACACGGGCATACTGAAATAGACTGGCGTTCTGTGCTCCTTCAATTTCTTTGCTATTACCATATCCTGCGCCGGAGTGCGCTTCCGTTGCTATCGAATATTGCTTCTTAGTAGATTATATTATAATTATCGTTTTATTTACTTTCGTGTATGGAATCACAATTGGTATATTTATTTAATGATGAACCGGAACAAGAGGTATGGTTAAGACATACATGTTTCGTTTATGTTTACCTTGGTCATCATTATACCTATATGCGATATTTTGATCAGTATCCAATTAATTGGTTTTACTGTATGTCACGCGTCGAGTTTGTCAATAGTAATTAGACGCCCTAATACTAGTCATTATTCAGAACAGCATAATGCCTTTATTTGTACCACAACGTTAATTAAAACTCACATTACCGTAGTTACACCCAGTTAATTTGCCGTGGGTAATTTATTTCGCGCCGTATCGTTACAACATTGCTATTATATCGCATGACTTGTACTTCCATGACGAGGGACGGTGACATGTCGTTAATCACTTCCATTCTTTGAAAGAATTTTGATTTTCAATCTGAATGCTTACTGGGATTAACAAATCCGATGAATGACAGGAGTTAATTAAAAGTTTCCGATAGCAGTGCGAGTTGATTTGACCGAGTCAAGACCTACTTACCGGCTTGGGTTCTCCTGTGGTAATACTAGGAGACATCCTAAATTCGTAGCTGAGAAAGTGCACGAAACTTTACTGTTTTGTAAACTCTTTACAATTACATGTCTGTTTAGCCAGTCCGGTTCAAGGTCCCAGTTTACGTTAATATTTGCTGCATTTTAAGATATATGTAGGTACTTGTACGGAATACAAAAATGATATTCGACGGTGAGTATAATATTCTCTAAAACACCTAAAATGGAATTCACTTTGGCAACCCTTGCAGTTACAGATCTATATGTAAGTTGTCGACTTTCCGTACTCGTAGATATCACGGAATAACAAAAATTCCATAACGTAAATAGACAGAAACAGTGTTCTTAGCGTCTTCTGTAATTGGTTTATGCAGATAAGGATGACTGGATCTGAATGTCAACTCCGTTGAATCATAACAATGATCGCCAGATCGATCGTTTCGTTAGACCGTCAGCACGAGTATTACGCTTTGGGAAATCTTTACGCGAAAAATGAAATGTGATTCCTGTCGTTTATTTAAATCTCATTAACTCACATTATGTGCTACACATAACCCTTGAAATAATTGATACATTTTGTAACTCTACCTGTGACTGATTCCATCCGTATCCCGGAAGCGGGTCATTTTTTAAATTTCCAGAACTTTCTCACAGCTTCGCGCCGTTTTTGTTATCCTGTTTGTTTGGAATAAATTAGTTTCAGGATTGAGTCGAGTCACAGCTGTGACTTTTTTTAATTTCCTCTATTTGTTTACTTTGTTGGGGTGAGTTAAAAAGTTTTTAGGGTCGTTAACATTTTTATTCTTTTTGGAATAACGCTTTCGAGTAGGGTTATGTTTGGAGCCCATAATTGACTGGTAGACGTAATAGAAAGGACATTCTTATCAATTATACCGTCGTTACTTTAGAAAAGTTACACAACCTTCAACAGAAAAATTATAAAATTACTAATTTGGTCAAGTTGTTGCTGCGTGCGTGAAGTCCGTTTCAGTATGATCGTCATTATTTGAAGCTGAAAATAAATCATTACAGTTCTGTTCCTAAACAAGTTTAACGTTACAGGCTAGAGCCCCACTTCAGGCTGTATTCCCTACAAATTATCAATACAGACAGAGGTATCTAAATCTCGGAGATTCATCCGAGTCGCAGGTGGCCCCGGCGATTAACGTCCTGGCATCTAGCCAGGCTTAAACAACTCTCTTAAGAGCTACGGTTTACTTGAACGATGCGGGATCTTATTAAAAGATTATTTGATTAGATTCTAGAACGGATGCAGTTTTTGCTCGATATGTTGATGATGTGTACTTGAGTTAAATGAATGCTGTAAATTGGAAAATATATGTTTATTTTGATTAGGTAGATAAAGTGAAGGAAATACAGTTAGTCGAGGATGAGATGATGCGGTTTCGTCTTATTTGTACATAATTACTGTGACATAATTAACGTAGGTATACTTATCATTTATTAATTAACAGCCACCTCCATTGAACAGAACATCTGTTCCGTTGCACATAACCAAGTTTTGTAGGATCGAAAGGCTCACCATTAAGGAAGACAAGTCCAAGTTTTTAAGTCACGATTTCAACAACGTCACCAAATAAAGTTTGAAAGTGTCTTTGGCAACTTGACCAACAACTCCGTGATCCAGTAAACAATGTTCGTTACTAGAAAGTTCGGGCAACTTTTTGGTGAGTTTTTCCCCGTCATCCTCGCCTCGTGCCCGTTTCGTCCGCCCGTGGTCCGATTAGTCAAGGTTCCCATTTCGGTGCATGCCTTATCCGGCGGTGCTCCGACACTTTGTAATCTCAACACCATTTACGCCTCTGTCATCACTATCTTCTTTGTTGCTTTGATTTTTTAATTGTACCCTTTGTTCTTTAAGCAACATATGTTTTACTGCATGTTTGGAAACTCTTCCTTCATTAGCTCTATCGTATTCAATGTGTGTTGCTCTTTAATTAATAGCTTAGATGTTGTTTCACGGGTCAGTAACCTGCATGGTATGATTACTTTTAAATGTCAAGGAAGGTGTAATTTTGCTTTGTTTTTATCTTTGCTTGATTAATGATTTCGATTAATTTAGGTCATTGACTTGGAGTATTTTGTTAAGAAGTGAAAAATAGTGTATTTAAAATTATTAGTAAATTATTATTAACTTTCCTTTTATATGCTTTATTTTAAAATCGTACCTATTTAAAATTTAGGTACATTTATTTAGGTTCGAACAAAAGTAAAAAGTAAATAAATCAGTATCACCGTGAGCTATCCTCGCCTTTATTTCACATTTCGTACACAAAGACGCAGGTGGGTAAAAAGTTGAGTTATGACGACAAGCAGGCACATTCCGGTTCTTTGGTATGTTAATCACATAATTTGTGCATGACTGTTCAGGCCGGGAACACTTCAAACATACTCCTTTAAACTCGTTCCGGCATACTTTTATCTGTGTTATGAATTTAGAGCGTTAATTTTCTAAGTTAATATTAATGCTTTCGCTGTCACTTCCCACATTCACCCTTTAGCTTCGCATCGTCATTATATCAGTTAATCTCATAATCCAAATCGTCAAAGTTAGTCGCCACAGAGCCCGTAAGTCCTTTGAGCTGTGGAACGCAACAATGACGCCCTAATCACCGTGTGCCTCCAACAATTTATGTGCGACTCGAATAACCCCTTGTACATCAACGCGGGCACTCAATTTATTTCTTACGATAGTGTCAACCGCTAACTAATGATTACCATCGATCCACGGTGCGTCGGCGCATGCGAGAATACGCCGTCCCTCTCGATCTGTTCCCGATAGAGAGATACGGCATTATAAAACCTGACAAGCCTGCTGAAATATTCCACCTCCCGATACTGTCTACCAACCTGTTTGTCAACAAATTATGTTCATCTATAAATTCCGCAAACTAGCATTTAATTCGCGAGCGTTGTAATTCTTCAATCCAATTTCGACTACCGAACATAATCTATTTTAATAGTTAACTCTCCTAAAGCTTTCGATCATTTCGCTTGTCAATAAAAATAATCTGGTTTGCCCATTATAAATATTAACTTTCCGAAATTGGGCGATACAGAGGAATGTGGAGGAACGAACGGCGTGACAGAGCGATCCATCACACGTAGTACTACGAGTACTGTTAAGCCGGCTCGGATGTTTTTTACGATGTCAACGGCCGAGGAAGGAGTGGAATAGATTGACGCCGGAGATACATACAATCAAAGCAAATAAAAATTATATTAATCACCACGTAGCACAATCGATTCTGTGGAGCGAGGTTTTTTGCACGAGCGGCTCGTTTTTGCATGATACGCAATTACGGTCGGCTAATGCTACACACATTTGCGAACAATCTCTCTCAACTAGCTCCAGACGCATTTTAACGTTATTGGCATTCGGCTTTCTAATACGAGCTTTGTGATTTTGAAAGTACCTGTTTGATCGAGGCACGGACTGTCTGATTATCGGTTCAATAATTATAGACATGTCACGCGTGGCTTTGGGGCGATTAAAAAATTGCAATGTCATGCCGAGAAGCAGTTTGAACAAGCACTTATATCGACGACGTAAGAATACAACACTATCTTTTTAGTCTTTTTAAGATAGACTTATGTGGGTTAAGTTGGGAGAAGGGTTCTAATTCTATTACATGAATTTCAAAATAAGTAGAAATTTTGCATGGCGACGGCCTGGATGCTTCTAAAAGTCAGGCGCGCGGTATGTCCCGTTACTGAACCGATAACCGGTGGGTAACATCGATTGGCTAACGACTGTTAACAAGCTCACGTCTTCGCTTCTAATCGCGACGCGGACTTGCCACCTCCGCGGTAACGTTACGTCACCGACGGAATCCCTAACAAATCCGGAAATAAGAAGTCGACGAAACTACTCAAAACCTTTGTGAACTTTTTTTATCAAGCGCTGCTCGACCTCGCGTAAGCCCTCGAAAAATACAACAAAACGTCTCTAATCAAAGAACAACTGACTGTTTAAATAACTGTCAAAGCCATCGTGTTTTTGTCAGAGGATCTCTTTAAAATGTGAGAGGAATGCACAAAAACTGACTTTCATTAAACATCTGTCCGGCGTCAAGATAAAACAAAGGCTCATCGTGCACTCGAAATGCAAACGAGTGGAGAGATTGCCAAAACTTCGCAACCATTCCGCTGCTCAATATGGGCAACGCTTGAAAGCGGGCCGTTGTCTCGCTGTACCTTATTCGCAAAATGTAAAACAATACTTTATTAAACTGCCGTCCGAGGCCGGGAGATACAATACAGTTTATAATGGATGACTGGCAGTGTCTAGCTTGACCTATCTAGTCTATCTACATTCAAGCGGACATCAATGTCGCTTCTGTATTTAAGGTCGTTTATTGACGGATTACTTGCAAATCTGTAAAAGCTTCGAGTGTGTGACAGACAGCGGCCATGCCCTGGGGTAATTTAGGACTATCATTGAAGTTCGCTTTCACTGTTTATGAATGACCCGAGGACCCTCGTCTGCCTTCACACCTCGTGACACCGGGCGCTTCACAAATCGTTCCTCTTTCAACGCTTTCGCTGTCTTGTTTACGTGAAGTTTCATTTACAAGGCTCTCGTTAAAGTGTCAGCGCCGCAACAATCAACGCGTCGACAAGGACGCTCTGGATACGAATTTATTCCACTGTTCTCCGTAAAATCAATGTTGTTTTCGCAACCGCCAATTGCTCTGTCAGTTGATTTTTCTTATTAACAATTTACAATCACGCGTCGATATGATCTGTTATTACTGGACGTCTTTTATTGGATGGCCGGGGGGTATGTGTAGCTGTAGCTTATTAATCACTTGCATCACTTTCTCCGGGGTCAGGTTATTGTGCGGTGGCTGGAGCGGTGGTCACCCTACAAGCAGGTAATTTGGTGCTATCAGTCGGGCAGATTTCTCCGCGGCTGATGGATGGCCTGCGCCGCTGCCCCTGTCTCGTTAGCAAGGTTCTGTGCTCAATCTTCGTGAGATTTTTTGTCTCTTGAACTTTCCTTTGTCTTCCTAGTAATTAACCTTTATCTATGTTTTAATAGCGTCCTTTATTCGCGAACTTTGTGACTTAAGACTTCGTAGCTTGTCGGTTTTCCCACATATGTCATCGCGGCGTGGTCGGATGGCATGTCGGCCTCCGTAATTGCCGTATTACATGTCACTGCGATCACGCGACATATTTTCATTCACAACTCGAAAGATTTTATCGTGCACATGATTCTGGTTAGTGATTATATTTGTACAAATATATAATAGAGGTCTAATGTTCTTCAATTAGCGATTTCTATCAGTAGGTCAATTGATACTATGATGTCATGATTTATAAAAGTAAACGTTTATATCATACGGCATTGATTACGTGTTTCATGTCAATTACTTACGAATTAGCATTTTCCAGAATGGTTTGATTTCTATTTGTTTGTGTACCTCTATCATTATTGCTAGGTACATTCCTTTGCATAAACTATCAATGAGTGTATACTATATAAGTTCACAACCAACGGGGTTAATAGTGTCACTAATATAAATGCTCTCTTAATGATAACCAACCAACACAACTCTCCTTTGTTGGTCGCCGTTGCGTATCACTTTCTACAAATGTATTACTCGTATTGTGTTCATGCCCACTATTGAGGTATAGGTATAGTAACTAAACTAAAATCGCTTTAATAGTGCCGTGAATAATTAAAAAAAAAATGCATCTCTCTCTGTCATCTTATGCAGACGTAACTTATACAGCTGCGCTTAATTATTTGTTTATCATTATAAACATACATATCGCATTTTTATATATAACTAGATCTTTATTTTTTAAACCGTTATCGAAAATATATTTGTTAACATCGTACTCAGGAAAAATAATCTACCTGATCGAACTATCAAACAATGAAATACGAACCGTTTAATCGTACCCCAACCCCACTCCAATCTCGTCCTTATATACCTTTTGCTACGCATCATAATCGCACCAAGAAGTGTTTCTATTGTAGTGTGCCTAGTCTTCACGTTGCTTACTCGAACAGAATTTAAGCGTGGTGAGGAAAATTAGCAATTCTAAAATAAGCTGAGTCATTGTGCATCGTACAGTAAAATTAATATTAACGACCGGGTGAGCGATGCGCGTTTACGAGACTTGTAAAGGTGTACAACCGACGCAGAAGTTATATTTGAAAACAGAGCGTAGCATAGCTAAAGCTTCGGAATAGATGAGGCGTTATCTTTACTAAGTTTATGTGTTAAAATTGTCTGTAAGTAGGTACACCGTTAAAACGTAGTTCAAGAGGAAAAGTTGGGAAAGGTGTAAGTTTATACCTGGGTCATTGTCAGATTTAGGTTAGTTAGCGTCTTTTCGGTGGACATTACCAAAGTTAAGGGCTTTACAGCCTAATTTTTGGTTGAACTCTGAATCTGCATAAACGGCGTCGCCTCTTCTATAATTCTATGCGATAAAAACATATTATATATAAACATAAGCCCTTAACTATTGCCCACTGAAAAGACGATTTTTGTTTTACTGACTGACAATGACCCACCTATGTATGCTTATATCCGAAACTCCTCATCCGAATAAAAAAAAAACTGTCACCAATGCATATAATGAACATTTAGAAAGGTAATGCTCCGCCTTGGTTGGTTCCCAGAGCGGTAATCACGGAACGTTCCGAACGCGCGTTAGAACAATCCAACTGTCTTTTTTCCATATAAAGTGACATTTAGATCTACCTGACGCTCGTACAACGTTACGTGATCGACCGGCTGGTCAGCTGGTATTACCTCTGCTGTAATACGTCGACAGACCGTCAAGTCAGAGAGGTACGAGCGAAAAGTGCCGAAATAAAATTAATTTCTGACGACCGCTTTAGCCTAGTTGGTAGTGGGGTAGAGAGGGTGCGAATCCCGGTAAAGGCATTTATTTGTGTAATGATCACGAATATTTGTTCCCGCGCCATGGATTAATTCTATATATTTACCTTTATAAGTATGTTTATCGTCGTCATAGTACAAACTTTGCTTAGTTTGGGACTAGGTCAATTTGTGTAAGATTGTCCGCAAATATTTATCTATTTATTATATGTGAGTAAATAAATGGAGCAGGGACCCGTCAAAACGTTATAAAATATATTACAGCAAGTCCATATAATCGATTTAATAAGACACGTTTCCCCAACTCCCAAAGTGTAATTTGGTCGTGCCCATATCAGAAGCATTGCGCAAGCGTCGGCATGCATCTACGTCGTAACGCGGGCTCAGGATGTGGGTGATGTTAATGGCGAATTTATTGCTCGAGAAACCGAATTTTGCTGCAAGTAAAATCATAGAACCGAGGGACTTTCACAGTAATTGCGAAACCTTGCAAATGAGACAACACAATAGAGTCGGCAACGCGTATGCGAATCTCACAGAATTGTCAGCATCATGGGCTACGGTAACCTCTTACCGGGCAGTACCGCTAGTTTGCAAACGACGTGGTATAAAAAAAAATACAAAGCCCTAATATTTTTTTAGCATCAGACTTGGCCATTGATACATTTACGCTTTGGTAGTTCATACTTTGGTTGGTTGAAAGATCCTTGAATTCACCGTCTAAACATTATTGTCTGTTGCCTTTATAAATATGAGTTGGTACTTCGAAGAGTCATCAAACCTCAGAAACGATATAAACCAAAATGGACGCCCGTAAAAGCTACCGTTTCGACTCGGAACTACTGGACTGATTTCGAAATTATCCGCCAACCATCTCGAGTTATTTTGGCTATAAATTACCACTCAACAAAGCGGAAGAATAATGGGAAATATAATGTCTCGAGGAAGGAGGGAAAGTGATAAATAATTATGAGTGTTGAAATATAGTGATAATTTTAGATCTTTTGAAGAGTATGCGGAGTGGAGACCGGTATCCACCAATCCTATTCAGAATGTATAAGATATAATAAAATGATTACTAAAATTTAAATTAGACTTAATGCGTACTCCATTTTTACCCGACTGCGCCATAAGGGTTTTGGTTTTCAAGTGTATGTAGATAAGCATATTTATGTCTTTGGTACGTTCCGCAGCTTAAACGGTTTGAGGAAGTTTAACATGTGAGGCATCGATGCCGTCGATAGATTCCTCTTAGTCGTGGAAGTCACTTTAAAAGACCAGTTGTTTTTATTTTATATTACTTCATCATCATCATATCAGCCGAAAGACGTCCAGCGCCACCCGCATCCAGCGGACTCCCGCGACATGCCATCAGTCATGTCATCAGTCCACCTTGTTTCTAAGTATCAAAGATAACGCTTATTTGTCTATACAACGGTTTCATGTCATCGCGAATTTCTCGAGTGTCACACAGTCACGTTCTAAAGCATTTCTGAATGAAGAACATACGTGCTCTCATTCTTGCGCCGATCAAAATTAAAAATACCCGGCCAATAACAATTCCCACTTAGCTTTTAACGGCATTGAGTGGGCATTTCAATATGCCTTTGCGTTTCAGACGCGTCTAAAACGTCGTAGGAACATTCGTTTCTACTGAACATACGTCGTTTGATTCGATCAGTGTTTCCGGTATGCTTGTTTGTCCATGTCCGTCATGTCGAGCTGTTTAATCTAATGTGGTGCTGGAGACTGATTTTAGAACGTTAAGAGCGTTAGTGTTTAGTAATGATTCTTTGAACATTACAGTCAATATCATCGTCTTAGGTGTCCTTAAGATTGCTTTCAAGTCCTTTTGGGAAACCACTGGAACTGCTTCTTCGAGCATCTGAAAAGTAAATAAAATCATAGCCAAGCAAGGTCACTCGAATCTTTCAATTCTTCCGCTTTTGTTTGTTTTTCTTTGTTTACTTCGTTGATGACAAAAACCGTTAGACTAAGCATTCTTAACTCGATTGTGTCATTGCCTTAGTCTGGCGCCGATATTTTCTACCTGAGCTCTGCTGTGAAGAAACAATTGTAATACAAAACCCAATTGTGTAAAGTTTAAATACCTAACTATTACGGGAATTACCCGCCCAAAAGGGCATTGTGTGTTTGATAACATGGAGACGTTTAAAAGGAATTACCTCACTGGAGAAGTTCGTTATGTTATCGATAGGCGTCGATAATTAGATATACTCAAGAATATAGAGAACCTTTGTCTTATCGCTTTGTACTCCGTGAACTACAATACAATATCAAGGTCTAACCTAAAACTATAAATGTACCTACATATTTGTTTGTTGCGCAATCCTGTTTGTAATGTGTTAATACTATTTATTGAAGAAACCTATAAGTAAACCTTACTGAGATAAAATAGATACGGTAATTATGTTATCTTTCATTTGCAGTTGTGTAACACCTAGATGTTTACATCTGATTTGTAGTATTCTTATATCCTTCGTGTCATTTTTTAAGTAATTTTGACCTAAAATTAAATTACACCGCCCACAATTTATCAACTTTTGCCCAAAGTTCTTCTTTAGCGCCGTACAGATTAAATCAATAAATGAAATATTGTTTAGGCGACCCCAGAGCTGGCGCTGACCTCTCTAAAAGAATCGCCCTCGCGATACAGGGAGGTAAGGCAGTCCTGGGCTGTTATTCGCTACGCGCTAATGCGGCTCACCCCGCCGCTCACCCGTCAAGAAACTAGACCTCTGCCTACGCATAGTTACTACGCATTGCGGTGTCAAGATATATTTGTGGGTGAGCGTTGAGGTGAGCTTAAAACAAGTTACAGAATAGGGGGGCTGGGGACAAGGCTCCTCGACGGGGTGCTCTTTTTATAATATGAATTTTAGTTCTATATTATTTAGTTTAGTTTTACTTCTTTGTTTATTCTTGTTTTAATTCTATTATATTCATTTGTAAGTATGTAATTAAATATATATTTTTTTTTAAAGGCCATCAATATTTTGATTTACAAATAATGTAGCCTAAAAGTAAAATGCTTTGACTTAAACCGAGCCGAAAAGTTCTGTTTTTAATTATGAATTTTAATCATAAGTAGATTTACGATTAGCCAATACACTTTTGGCTAGAATCAAACCAGTTCATTAAGTTCTCTTTACCAATATCTGGAGCTCAAATGTTTCCCAGCAGCTTGTTTACATAACCGCACAACCCGCCATTATTCTTGAAAAAGCCGAGGCGCTAATTTTACGCACGAGGCAGCAAAAACTTGCCCTTCATTATAAGGGCCCGCAAGCAAAACGCCTTGTATTTCGTTGCCACTACAATAGGACGTAAGCGCCAAGGTATTAACATGTAATGCGTCACTTTGTATTTGAGATGGGGTTTTCTTTGAACCGTCTAAGTATGGATTTTATTTTTACAGCAACCGCAAGGCACAGAAATACGAGGTCCGAGTAACATGTATTGTCACAATCTCAAATACAAAGTGACGCATTACATGTTATTAGTTAGTACTATTGTGTGACTTGCACCTACTTGTGGGCTAACTCTCTGTACACAGTCAGTAGGTACTTACCAGTTACGACATAGGGGAATTAAGAGGCTGAGTGTTTCAAGGAAAGTAAGCCTTCAACAATGTATGGTTTGTAAGTGTTGCTCAAATAATTATGTACCTACGGAAGTTGACGTTTTTCTGGCTCGAATATGAGTACAACCACACAAATACTTGTTAACCAAAACTGTGGAAAGCGTGACCAAGGGAACAAAGAGTTTTAAATCATTTCCAATTCGCAGAGAGCCGTTCATATTAGCAAAGCAAATATACTACACTTTACGGCCAGTCTTCTCTTAAATTGAATACGAAAACAACTGAAAGTGCGTTGTAAAGTAAAATGAACATTCAACGCGTAAACACAATTACGCGTTTCGAATTGAAAACTTGGTGAAAATATCTGAATATAGCGTTTTCAAATTACCGGCCATCAAGTTTGACATTACTTTAAATTAAAACAACGCGTCAGGGAATCGATAACAGACTTTCGTTTTACATATCCGTTTCATATGAATAATACCACGTGGTCTTTCCGACAGCTCGGCGCGGGTAGAACCGAGCACGCGAATCGCATTCTGCAAAACGCAAGTGATGATCGACCCTTGTTTAGAAAGTAACAAAACGCGAGCCAAAGTTAATTGAACAAAAACGCTTGCAGTGAATTTTCACTCGGTGGGGGTTTTTGCCGTCCCACGTCACTCTCTAGACAACTGCGTAACAAATCGCGAGGCTAACGAAGTTGTTCGCTAAATTGATGGTGTGAACCAATGTGTACTACGATCAGTTACAGAAGAATTATTTGGGGTTTACCACTGACAGATAGTTTGCCTTCATTTAATTTTCAACTATAACCTCATACAAATTAAGTAGTTGATGATGAGTATTCTCATTATTATATTTCTAAATCGTAGACGTGGGTAACAGTATTCTGAAAATTGCTTTAATTGTATGACATTAAAGTTGAAAATTAAATGAAGGCAAACTATCTGTCAGTGGTTAACTATCGGTAATTGTACTGTACAACTTTTTAGCGCTCACGATGGGTTATTGCGCATTGTTGTTTCTGATGGTTTAATTTTCTTGACTCAGTGGGGTATGTGTATGGATATTCGTATCTCTTGGAACGGTATTAAGTAGCACGATATTAGCCAGTTTGCGTCGAATTTAACCCCTGTTTTGATGTGCGATATATAAAATAAGCCATTTTCAAATAGTTTGATCAAATAATCTTCTCTTATTAACATTCCTAATGCAAGCAATTCCTAATCCTAAAGTATTATGTATATGTAAAATCATATATAGAATTATTTAAAATTTCGATTTGTAAAATTGATAGTACAAACTGTTAAAACTCCATCAAGCCGTTTGGATTGGACTGTAGCCGCGTGACCACATAGAATTATTCTTGTCGACAGGCAAACATATACATATTATACACACATACAAATCAAAATATTGATTTATATAATGTACTTTCCCTTGTCTTCAACAATCAACAAAAGCAAACTCGGAATACAATACCACAGCGCAGTCATTCTAATTGGTCATTAATAAAGGGATGTTCTCGAAATTTCGAGCAGATAAGACGAGTCCGCGGATGCCGCTAACTGGCAGGATACAGTTCCTAATTCGATAATTGTTTGAAATCCGTTGCGCCGGCTAATGGATCGACGTTGCACAATGTCGTTCGCTTTAGCAGTAGACCATCTGTGAAATTAAAAAGTGTTTAGTTTTCAGAAATGAGTGTAAACATTCGTATTTGTTAATTGTTGGATAAACGATGGAATGCTGTTTGGACACTAGATTGCTGAAAGTAGGTACATTTACATATATATTATAAGTATAACTAGAGTTAGTGTAAGTCCAGAATATGAGGTATTGTTCAAATATAAAGGCTAAAATTTAGCTCAAAGCTTTTTAATGAAGCGTAGGTACTTATAATTAACTATATAAAAAACCTCATACATAGTTAATTCATTCCTACAATAATTGCAAAGCACGACTTATTATTTCTGAAATAACCCATAGAATCATTAATAAAGAGTTACTGTTCTACTAGCTAGTCTTTGTCGCATCGATTTGAGGCAGAAGTTGCAATTGCCCGTTAATTGCATGTCCGAGATCGGCTACTCGAGTCGAGTGCGGCTAGAGACTAGCTAGAACGCATTAGTGCTGAGTGCTCTAGCTGTTGTTTAATAAGTTGTGTTAACTGTTGTTTATTATTCCTGTGCTAACGTGCGTATGTGGTAGGTATTATTACTGCGCTGTGCTTTGAAGATTCTTAATTGATAAATTTAATTGAAAAGTTAATTATAACCGTGTGGGAAAATACTTAGATGCAGTGTTCTTTGGCAAATTTCGTTAAACAAGCACACACAATAAACATGGATTCTTAACTTATCCGCCAAACAGTTTGGAATATTCTACGGCTAGCGAAGGCGTATATACTGTATCTATAAACAAATTAAATGGTATTTGTAGGCATTAGTCCTGATGGCGAGCGATAGCGCGGTCGCATTTTTCCATCGCAAAGCTCAGCTATGCAATTCACAACATACTTCTACTCGTATCACCACTCGTCCCTATTGTAGGTACTCGTAATTGACACCGATCCCTACCTATGCGTAGTTAAATTTAAACTGGTTTGGTCGTGGGTAGTTGTTTGATAAGGAGTGGTGAATGTAGCCCTGTAGAGGGAATTCCTAAAAGCGTGGCGTGACATCGCTAGATTTGTTCGAAAAAATGCCTCTATCGCTGTTTGTTGGGCATGTAAACAATTTTTATTACGATGTTACGCAGAAGTTAGACAAGTTACGGTATCGCCACCGAATGATACGCGCGCACGCAACCAGCCCAAACATTCGTGTCCAGAATAATAACCGTCTAGGAACTGAGCAAACGGCTAGAAAGCGACCCGTGCCAAGGTTACAGGAAGTCAAACACTTCGCCTACACACATAAACATGTTTTATTAAGTTTAAGGATCAATTTGAATTAATTTAACGGGACTACGATAAACGGAAACATGACTGCGAACCTCGAATGCTAAAAGGATGTGCGTCTTGAAAAAACACTGGCTCCAAACATCCAGTATAAGATATCCGATCTAAAACTGACCATTCTCTCGTCAGGTTCAAGCTAATTGGGGTAGAGCTCAGTCACAATGACCGTAGACCGAGCCGGCAGGCCGCCTGCGCCGCGGCGGGCCTCCTCCACCTACAGGAGCTATGATGAACTCGGCATCATCGACCGCGGAAGACCGCTCCGCTACCGCCACGGAGGCATCGAAGACCTCACAGGCTTGGAGCACTCCAGAACCTACAGAACATACAATACTCAAGACTTTGATGATATAACCGTCCTCAGCTCCGAAGAGGTTCCCAAGCCGAAGAGAAAGACTATAGAAGGTTTCGCAAACGGTTTTAGGAGAACGTTCTCAGTGCGAAGCAGACGAGATGAGCCGGAAGGGATTCCATTGGACACGTTTAGTCACCACGAGGATAATTTCGCGACGGTCAGAGGAGCCCCGTTCGGGAGGCGTCGGTCGTTGTCGCGCGACCGCGGAGAGTCCTTGCTGGCGAGGAGTTCTTCCGAGGGGGACGTGAGGCCGGCGCCCGCGCGCGCGCTGCCGCCCGCCCCGCGCCTCCACCGCTGCCTCCGCGCCCTCGGCGGTAGCTGGAAGAACCTACTACTATGTGAGTCAAGAGTTATCACCTCTGATGTGTTTTTAACAAGTAACCTCATTTATTAACTAAAGAAGAGGGCCGTGCGCAAACGCATTCTAACCTTTGTAAATCCGGCTTCTCATTATTGTTATTTAAAACGCAGTTAAACGTTTACTGCGGTCCGACTTAATTATTGGGCGACGGGAACAAATGACCAGAAAGCTTCTACTTAAAGCTGATTAACCGCAGAGCTTAACCGAATTAAACGCTTTCTTTTATGTAAATTAACCAATTGTTTGTAGGCGATATATTTACGGAACGATATTTGAGAATACGCCTATTAATTATGTTTAATTTTGGCTGGTGGAATTGATGGGTTACATTATTATTTAATCGTTTGCGTTAATCATATTGACATATTGATTCTGTTACAAATTACTTATCATATATTTTATTAATCAATATGTATTGATTAATAAAATATGTATAGTAATTTGTCATGTGACAAGCGTGCTAATTGGGGAGATTAAAATTCACATTGTTGACACCAGGAAGACATTGACCATAAATCAATCTATGGTATTTACTTACAAGGCCGCAAGCTTTAAATTATTTTTCATCCTATAGTCAATACTATTAAACGAGCACCATTTGTACATATATTTGTCTCATCTATATGTACTTTAACTGTCATCTGTCTTATAGGTAATTAGTTATCTTCCTTATGCTGTATGTATGCACATAATTGCAAACAGCATTCCAACCTTGATCATGAGTCAATCAGAATATAAAAACAACATGACTGTTCCTCACCAATCACAGCAATAAGAATGACGAGTAAAGTATGCATTATTGTCATCTCGATATTGGTTATTACAAGTTTTTATTTGACTTCCAATGTATTAACGTTTGCTAGGGTCAAATCTATACAAGATTTGATCCCAGCATGAGCAGCTGCAGCAGCTGAATTTTAAAGCTCCTCAACAAATTGAGCTGAAATTAGAACGCTATATCATGTCACCACCGTGCTGTTCTCACGATGGAGACGGAATCAACTCCTAAACTAGGTACTCGCGAAAAACCTGCGGTGTTGGGGCTATTTGGGAGAGCCTCAAGGAGTATTTGAAGACTCCCAAAAACACAGTAAATAAAAGCTTGTGAAATGATTTTTTTGTCAGAGTTTAGAATTAAAAGTAAAGAGAAGGCAACGGTTACCCGCACCGAGCGTCAATCAAAATTTTAAATTTATTACTAGGCTGTACATTTGTAGGTATAGAGAAAGTTTTGCTTAAATTATTTCGGATCGTGGAGTGTACTAAATGTGTTTACTAATACAGGGTGAATCCTAAGTCGTGAACAGAAATATGTGTTTCTTACTGTTTAACTTTAGTTTAAACATGTGGACGTGACAACAGGCAAAAATATATAAACGTTGTTTTATATTTCTTTTATTAAATAAATTGTTTTTCAATTTACTGAGTCTCATGGTCGTTAATTGCTACGTTAAACTGTCACTTTAAGCTACAGACCAAGTCTTGTCAAATAGTGTTGACCATAAGGTTGGCGTTGGTGTTTTTTGATATTTCAAATTATTATCAATATAGTCTAATTGTCTGCTTCTAGAGTTAATGCAATGAATTTGCCTTAAAATACTAGTTAGAAATATAGTTAGAAACAAAAAATTCTGTTTACGACTTACTTTTCACCCTGTACATACTTAGGTACTTAGTTTAGCAGATGCTGCTCACTAGAATGAGCATAACTTTTCCTATAAACCGTTCATCCTTGAACCCTGTATACCCGGGACCACGCAGATCGCTATTACCATACAAATGTGCTAATATCACCTCTGATTACCGCGTATTAAGCTCCGTATCAACTAATTTAATTCAAAAACTCGTATCTTTACGAACCGCTTTGCTACAATCTGAACCTTATTTCGTTCCAAAAGAGTTGATATTTCCAATTTAAAGCAATAATGTTAGGATTTTGAGGAAGTACACTATACCTAACGACTACGCACGTTAACGCTAACCTGTGTTAACGTTAAGTAACTTTTTGCGCAAGATTTTAGTAATGGAACATTTTGTATATTGACGCTATCTGTGATGACATCTTGGTTTTAGAGCTGGCATATATTTTTATTATGTAGTCTTTTCAGCGTAAAATTACTCTAATGTAGCCAGTCCACCTTGTCTGTTATGGTAACCTAACCTTTCCTTATAACTTACATAATCCAAGATGTGGAACAACATTACTAAGTCAGATACACAAACTTTTCTAGGTTTGTAAAATACGAGTATGATGATGATGTAAAAATATCTGTATCTTTGGAAGTGGTCATTTTCGTAAAGCTTGTTCAATACTACTTTAACAAAATTAACATTCTTATAGTACCTACGTCATTCTAAGACAAAAAGCGAAGAATGCTTTTGCCCCACCCGGCAGGCTAGAAAAAAATAAACATTTTTTTTTTTCTTACAGTCATTAGCTCTCTTTGACCACGTGACTTCGATATACATAGTTATGTACCTAGCATAAACCTTGAGAATCATGCATTTTCCGGATAAAAAGTCCCTTGAGCACAAAACTCGCTATTGATTAGCCTATCAAACACATTTCAATATCTGTAAAAAATGAACTTCACCCTTATGAACTATGAAGACAAGCAACAGAAAACTTTAAAGAAAATTGCGTCTTTTAATTTTCCGTTACACCGCACTCGATAAGTCGAACGCTTCGGACGCAGCTAATGGTGCTGGCACTGGCACTCTATAAACTTTGAAACGTAGAAAAAGTGGATTTAAAAAGAAACTGGGCTAGCGGTCTACCCCTATAGCTGCGACTGGAGTTAGTCACACTTAGACGGTTATTATTTCTTGCGACAGCTGGCACGCTGTTTTATTGTGTTTTATTTTAATGGATTTACTTATAGAACCGAGTACAGTAGGTATTGTTATATATCGTAAGTACCTAGCATTTACAAACTAAAATATGTTAAAAACTGCTTTTTCACGGATGGCTAAGCCACGAAACCACGTGTTTCTATGGAAACGTATTCAGCCTCGCTGATTGGAAAAGCAGCCCTTAGGCTATGTTCGTTTTACCAGTATTTGGTCGTGCCTTGCAAATGAATATTTTAAGTTTGCCATTACTCATTCAATTCGTACTAACGTGGGTAAATATATATAATAATATATAAAGTTGACGTGAAAAGTATTGATTTGTATGATATAAAATTTCTCGTACACTATTATAGACAAAATCTTGTTTAAAGCTTTGTAAGAAATACAATATTACCGAGCAAAAGTATAGATCAAATATACGTCTGTCTTTTCCCGGTACGGCATCAAAGTTACATGCGCAAATAACACAAACATTGCTTCATTATACGTAACAAAATAAAGTCAAACGCATTCCACACATTTGGTACGGAAATAATACATTACCATCGGGGTGTTCCGCTCGGTCATCGCCTGCGGCCAAACTCTTACCGAAATTGCTTTGAGCTTTGACGTTTCAATGTTTGATGACTTTTTTAATCCTTGATTCGTGTCATGTCAAATATTCATTCATACATATTGAATTTTTGAATGGCATCGCGCTCTTGGCGCATTCAGCCAACGTTTTGTAGTTATATTGCTTTGTGTTTTTTGTTTGCCATCCTTTAATCTATACATATATATAAAAGACCACTTCCTGACTGATTCATCACCGCACAGCCGAAACTACTGGGACTAGAAACTTGAAATTTACACCAGAACTTCCTATTCTAACGTAGGCAAGGGATAAGACGGGATTTTTGGAAATTCCAACCCTAAGGGGGTTAAATGGGGGTGCAAAGTTTGTATGGGGAAACATTCTTTTTTGAACTAGAGGCTTGAAACTTTGTAGGAAGATTACTTTTTAACATACAAAAAGTACTCGTTTTAGAAAATTCCACCCCTAAGGGGGTTAAATAGGGGTGCAAAGTTTGTATGGAGGGAACTTTATTTTTTGAGCTATAAACTTGAAACTTTGTAGACAGATTACTTATTTGAGTACATAAAAAGAAGTTAAAGCGTTTTGGAAAAATCCACCCCTAAGGGGGTTAAAAAGGGGTGAAAAGTTTGTATGGGAAAACTTTGTTTTTTAGCTAGAGATATACAATTTTGTAGAAAGATTACTAAGGGGGTTAAAAACGGCTGCAAGGTTTGGATGAGAAACACTATATTCAGAATTTGAAACTTAAAACGTTGTATAAAGGTTTCTTATAAGAAAAAAAAAGTTATTTCAGCATTTTGGAAATGTTCCACCCCTGAGGGGGTTAAAGCGGGATTTAAAATGTATATAGAGACTAATAAGTAAGCCTAAGTAAGGTAAGTTCGCCTTTGTACCGAATTAACTTTTTTTTGTCTGTATTTTTACCTGTTTCTTGTGTACAATAAAGTATTTACATACATACATACATAAGTAGCAGACACGCTATGTGATGATCTGGATGTCGAGAGGGAGTGCCGAGCGTTGGCGGTCCGCGATAATATGCTGGCTCGTAGGTAGGTTCGCATGTAGTGAGAGTGTGAAAGTTACCCTGTTTAAGTCATTCTGCCAATCTTTCTACTCGTGTGCACTATGGGTTAGCTATACGCAGCGGGCCGTCAACGTACTTAGGGTGCAATACAACAATGTGTTCTGGATGCTGATGGGGCTCCCTCGCTATTGTAGTGCGTCCGGCATGTTCGCGGCGGCGGACGTGCCGGGATTCCACGCAATCTTACGCAACGGAATCGTCCATGATGACGAGAGTGAGGACCAACAGCATCCTACAAGCATTTGCTGAACGGGCGGATTGCCCGATTATGCGACATTGGGACCAGGCGCACGCTCCAGTGCTTGCCTCCCCCCGTCGATTTTAGTTGTAAAATACCTATGTTAATAACATGTAAGTATACTGTAACTAACAAATTATGGACCTCGAGTCCGAAATAAATCATATTTAATTTAATATAATTTAATAAAATATTATAGTAAGAGATTTGTATCTTCGGTCTTAGCCTGTATGTTAAAAGACTACAATAACTGGATTCAGAGTTTTTTGAAATTCATCCCCTATAGGTAGGGGTTAAAGGGGGTTCAAAGTTTGTATGGAGAGCAAGACATTTTTAAAGTAAGAGATTTGTAACTTCTGTTTTAGACTGTTTGAAATTGATTCCATAAGGGGTTAAAAACGTTCATCCCCTAAATGTGCTAAAAGGAGTTGGATGTTTGTACGGGGAACAAGACAATTTTAAAGTAAGGGATCTGTAACTTCGGTTAAAGACTAGCCCCCTTATTCATAAAACTTAAAATGCCTCTGCGAAATAAAATGTGCTTTGTCCCTTTCTTACGAACACAAATGGCAAAGTGACCGATAAGGACAAACGAATTTTAACGCCAATTTAGTTAAAACTGGCTTATAGGACGTTAATGAATACGGAGGTTGGAAAACAATTACAGCATTTCTTAAAATTCAGGATGAATTTTTAAAACTAAGGACGTTAGAAAGGGTTGGAAGTGTGTATGAGGAACTTTTTTTGGGTTTTAGAACTTTGTTTGGGTCGGCGATAATCATTGAATAGCAATCATTTTTCTAAGACGGTAACAAGTTCTACGCGCACGAAGTCGCGGGCAACAGCTAGTATCCTATCCTACATAAATTGGATAGAAAAGGATTTATGTAATTGTTGTCGTCTGAAACATAGTTTGAATAACATCGTATTATGTAGTTCATTTCCACTTCGTTGTTGGTTTTCAGTGTATCATAAAAAAGTAAGAAAAGTGATTTCTGGGCTTCGGTTCATCGTTTTCGTATCTGTCACATTTCAATATACGGTCATGTTGTTTGATACGATAGCATGGCCGTGTGGATCACATTGAAATGCAAAATATACTTATACGAAGCAACGAACAAAAATATACCTCTAATTATTCATTACGTTATGCGCACATTTCCAGCGAAAATCAGTGCATAAAATAAAATCGGGCAGAAACGCGTTTATTATTGGCCGTCACAGTTGATTTACAATTGCAGAATTGGTAATTTCGCCATTAAATTTTGCGACTGCATTTAATCTTCGCTATTGTGGAATAATGAAGTGAATATTAAAACGTCCGCGTGGTGCTGATTTACGGGTTTCACTATGTTTATATTTTCCTAGAAATGCATAACAACAGTTGGCTCTTTGGGGATAAATCACTGGTAAGTGGACTTTAGAGCTTTGGAAGAATTAGGTTCGGTTCTTCGCTAATGATGCGACAACGATACTACCTTGAGCTCCTACGACAAACCCAAAACTAATAAATCGGGACCTGTGTTTATTATCACCTGCTTTTCGACAAATACAGTAATGATTATGATTATGATTACAAGTCAGTTTGTCATACAGTTACAGTAATTTTAGTTAAGTTATTTTCGCGTAGCGATTCCGATCTCTATAGTATGTTTAACATGGATTGTACACTCTTATATTACATAATTGACAGATTTTTAAGCTAAGTATGATATTTATAAAAAAAAAAGCTACGGTAGCCTAGTGGTTCAGGCATACGGCTGTCAAGCGGCGGTCGTGGGTTCTAATTCCGGCTCGTACCAATGAGTTATACTCGTATAGAGAATATTTACCGTTAGCTTTTCGGTGAAGGAAAACATCGTGAGGAAACCGGTCTAATCCCAGTAAGGTCCAGTTTTCCCTCCGGGTTGAAAGGTCAGATGGCAGTCGCTTTCGTAAAACTAGTGCCTATGCCAAATCTTGGTATTAGATGTCAAAGCGGACCTCGGGCTCCTTTAGGGCTACAACCGGGAACAACGCTAGGAGAATGATGATGATATGATAATTATAAAACTCATAGGACGAGAAATAAATTTCGAAATTAAAACTAAACTTTACCGCATAAAGTTTATTTTACTATCGTAATTGAAACCATATTAAACTTTACCGAACGATATTACGGTCCTCTACTTAAACAGTGAAGAAAACGAGGCTTTCGTGGCGTCACACCGCATTGTCATTTTATTTTAACTGACCATTGTTTCCCGATGTTTATCTGCCCTCTACTTTTACACTGCCATACTCAACCCAAAATGTTTTACGTCAGAAGAAAATGCAGGCATTTAGGCCCTTTTACTTCTGAAGTTCAATATATCTCCGTATATCACGGCGAAACTTACTTCATTGTCCACATATAATTTAATATAATTGACACCTACTCCCGTTATGATTATTGAATTATTGGGGATTATGGTTTCGAAAGTTTCATAAATCTTTTATTCGGGTTAAATTGGGCTGAGTTGAAATTAATGGTGATTCAAAGATACTTTTGCGAAATGGTTATGTCACTTATTACGACAATTTTATTCTGTGCTTGACGTACCTACTACTTACATACACGGTTTGCGTTCGGCAATCATAATGTTAAGTTAAGACACTTATGACCATGATATTTTATTGTGAGTACCTACACCAGTCATTAAAGACATTGCTTAAAAAGCAAAGACAAGAAAGCAAACACAACTTTTTATATCCTCTGTCTCATCATAGCGTTGATGCCGGTTGCACACTCGGTTATTTGATTCTGAGGGTCTACTTTCAATACATGGTATAAATAAAACTCTATGACAGATATATACCCAGTTTTATGTTTCTGAATCAGCTTCCTTGTTCTTCTAGAAGCGAACAAACACAGTTTGTCTCATAGCTCGTGGTATAATATTGACCGTGCCTTTGTCGACAACTTAACTTTATTCCATTCAGATTCCCACTTTATCCAACTTTTTCAAAGGAGATATTTGAATTCCGAATAGCTATTGTCCCTCCGTTTTCTTGTTGTGATTTAGACGTAGCACAAAAGATTCAGACAAACATTTATAAAAAGTTAAGCGTCCCGAGGATTCCCGAGTGTCTCCGAGCGTTGCCGATTGTCCCCTTTACGGTGCTACGAGGTGATTTGCATTTAATATATACCTTGTGAGTTTATTTGTTGGTGTAGGAAGTTGGGAGGTTTATAGATAAGTAATAATGGCGGCGGGGATGCCGGCGGTCACGCGTTTGTCTTGGCAGCCTCGGCATTGTCTGCAATTATAGTTGGAGTTATTGTACTTGCTGTCCATACTGTGTTGGAGAAAAAACGAGGTAAATTAACATAATAAAGCTAGCAATTGTTTCATACAATTGACAGTTGTAAGCTATGTCGTTTTTGCATAAAGAATTTGATTTGAGTTCTGTTTGGAATAATAGTTCTCGACGCTATGTGTTAAATGCAATCCACCATCAAGGTTTATATCCACCAGAGATGTGCGTAGCTATAATTACATGTTTGACGTCTCGCATGATTGACAGCTAGGCGTTAAATATATGAAAACGCAGCTTCGCACATCTCACCTTTTCTCTTGTTTGAACAAAGACAGGTCCAACTTACAAACAATCCTGTCGCATTGAAAACCCTTGACAGACGTGTTGCTTGTAGTTTTACTTGAAAAGTAACTAACTTTTAAGCGTGTTCTGTACAATCTTCAAAAACAAAACCCCCGATCTTCACAGTTAATCTTTTGTTGGCGACAAAACGTAAAAAACGCCATTATCCGGCACATGTGCCCGGCTCCATTGTTAGCTCTTGGCCCTTTGTGTCCCGTCCCGGTACGTTGCGTTCCTCTAAATTGTTGAGACGTTTTTTGGAGTCAAGCCCTCTTGGATATGTTGCGAAGACTCGACATTGTGTCTTGTACACGTATCTTTAATTTATGCGAGCACATCGAACTAATATTAGATTATTATTAGATAATAAGTAATAGTACTCGTCAAGACGGTTCTAACGAGCTCTAACACGACGTTTTTGTGATGAGTAATCCTACATATGGCTACCTTCCATCTCCATCAGACCAGCCCAATACCATACTGTCGCAATGTCACTTCAATTTGTGTACAAAATTTCGATTCTTCGGCTTGCTAAATTTGATTACACATGATGGAATGATTTTAATATGATTAACAGGTGGAAGTAAATAAAAGTTCGTTAACATAGTTCAACATACTATAGTAGTTTATGCAATCGTTATTATAATGTATGCTTTTTCAGTCGAGTACCACGTTTAGGGCACGAAGCTTGCTGAGTGGCCTAATTAAGGTACGAGAGTTAAAAAGCTAATTATATAACTATTGCATACATACTTTTTCTACGAGTTAATGGAAATAATAATTTATTAAACAAACTTGGTATCTATTAAAATCGCCCTGATGAAACGAAGTGCAGCCAACAGCGTTTTTTATTATTGCGCGTTGATGTCTTCTGGAAATCGAGCCTCGTGATCGGTCAAAATTCATTTCAGAGTAATATAAGATAACTGTGTACAGATACACAGTTATCTTATATTACTCAAATGAAGTTGATTTAGATATCGCTGTGAGACGATTCTCAGAACCAGCCTCAATTTTAGAGTAGAAATTGCTCGCTTTAAAGAAGTAGGCGTTTTTCATTGGGACTGTTATTTAAATTATGAGGCAATTTGAAGGCTTAACGGATGTTGTTATATTATGAGAGTATTATTATAATTCAAATTAATAATTTAGAATAATACGTAGTAAAAGGGAACACTTGTGGGTTCCATATATTTGGTTTGTTTAGGTCAAAATCTATTGGTTCTAGTAAATGCTAGTTATCGCTATAATAGAGTAAATATCATTCATTATATATTTGGGATTATGTAAAGTAACGATGTTGGTTGACATATTAGAAAATGCTATTAATTGAGGATTTCTTGAATATTTGAGGGAATTTACATCATTAAGTAAGCTTTGTTTTAACTGTAATTTGTGTTAATTATATTTAAAATAGATGGAAACATTAAGTATGTCCTTTCGACTAAGAATAGGTGAAAAGGTTGATCTAGGGTTTTATAATATGAAGATGTCATTATCTAGTTACCTTGCTTATTGCTAGGTTCGTTGATAGTTAGCTATTATTTATAAATTAACGCCGGTTTAGATGAAATTAGGAGGAATCTAAAATAAACGTTGTTTGAACTCAGAAACCAACTTTAGGGTGAGTTTAAATGTATTCCAGTTAAATTTCAAGGTGGGTTTGGCTGTTGTGTGGTAATTTTCATTGAGATTTTAGGGTTCATAATCACAAATATTTTGTAATGTTTGAGGTTAATTTTGGTATTGAATATCAACATACAGCGTGAGCTAGTAATTGTGGTGCGACGGGTTTCGACTTGTGTGGCGTGGGCCAGACATAGTGGCGCCAACGATAGCCACAGAATAGGAGAAAGATGTATGATTACGACGACGCCGTAGGGGCGGTGCAAGCGATTGAATAAGCTATAACAATGACCATAAGGGGTTATATCGGTTGAGAGTTCATGTTACAGTGGTTCTGGTGTCGGCGAAGGTATTTAAGGCGTTGAGCGCGGAGGAGCGTCACTTTTTCTCGGGACCTGTGGGGCGACACTTCACTTCTCTACGGACACGAGACGGGACTCCAACTACTACGAGGCAGCGACGGAGCCAGAGGCAGAGGCTAGCAGTGTATGGCAGAGCTGCAAGGTCTACCGTCGAGCAGCATCTTCGGCTGTTGTGGTAAATTGGGTGGTCCCAGCGAGCCCAATCTCTGGTAGGATTTTAATCTAACTTTATTTTACTGATCAGTGAGTGTATTGTCTGTGTCTATTTTCAACATTATCATATCTTTCTATTAGCAATCAATATCGGTTGTCAGCATAAAGTATATACCTATGCGAGTGTTTTAAATGTGTAGCGGTATTGTAACTTTGTAACTACCTCCATTCAAGAGTGCGGTTTATCTCTAAGCGATGCATAATTGATGGTTAAGGATTAAGCCTAATCAGCGAGCAATTATTAGTAATTAAGTAGGGTTATACTATTAGGAATACGGTTATATATAAGCTATTTTAGTATATTACGTACGACTGTTGCCGTACTATTTTTCATATGTAATTCAGTTATTCGAATGCGTTTATTTTAATTAAGTTTCGCGAGGTGTTTCAGTAAATTAGTGTAATACCAAATTACACTAGTAAACATATGTAGTGATTTAGTATATACGTCAAGTACCACTGATGCATTGAAGTAATTCATGAGTGAGGTTTATTATTAGGATATTATTACTATTGGGCTATTTTATACGGAACTCCTTTTGTTAGGTAATTGGTTAAAAGTGTTAAAACCGAGCAGCTTCTTTCAGGTAACAAACTATTAATAGAAATGTTGCGAGCCAACATGATTCCACACGGAAATATATAAGAAATTAGGGGTAGTCGGTGTCATGAGGAATTAGTAGTGTGATTTCTGAGTAAAGTCGATACAATGTTGTGTGTAAGCATTCGTGTTTGAGTCTCCTTAAGTAAGCCACCCATAGCTGCAAGTACACTGTCAACGACCCAGACATAGGTGGTTCGCTCGATAAGAGGTTCCCAATCTGGAGAGACGTGAACTACTTTTGACGAACCCTACATGGAATGCATTGACAAGGGCGAGTGGTCAAGGGATCTCGATCTTGCTAATTGAGGTTTCTTTCCGTTTGTCTGGTTGTCTAGTTTTAGATTGACCCTTCTGTTAGAGAAGATTTGTTATCGATTTTACAAGGGATGCATACTTTACCTTAATATCTAAATTCTACATTTATGAAAGTTAGATGTCAGTAGTTCAAGTTAACATATGTACCGAGGAATTTTGTTATGGAATTTTCAATAAATATGGTGTGATTGGAATGGTGGTTAATTGCCAGTTGTCAGGCTCAATTGTGCATCGTCGTATATCTATCAATCTCTCGACTATAAAGGTGCCTTTTGGGTCCTGCAAAGCTGGGATTGTTCGCTAGACCAGTCACACTACAACCTTTGAAATATCTCTATAGTAAAAATCATTCTGTAAATTTTAAGCGATTTAATTTATTCTCCGATTTAATCTTAATAACTAATCATACGGATGTGAATATTAGGAAATGATTTATAATATAAGTTGTACGTAATAAATAGGTCAAAACGATAGTCCACTTTTAACCATTTATTTCTGTATCTCAACGTCATCATCCAAAATCATCATCATCATCAAAATCTTAATATTTTAAGATGTAGGTACATCATTGAACGAACTCCTTCGAAGGAGTGACAAAAATCTAACTATGTGAATTATATTTATATATAGCTTATTTAGATAAGTAAGTTATTCCATAATAAGTTGTGGATTTTGTTGGTTTGAAGAAGCAAGTAAGTTAAGTTGTAGGTGTGAAAATATACTTATGGTATGATGTCAATTAACGTGTAACTTTTCCTTTATAGAATACAGCCTCCATTCTTCTCGAAAAGGGCCTGGGTCTACTCACGCAATGCGGGATCTCCTCCACTAGACGCTATCACACGCCAAGCCACTTCACCAGCGCGAATCACGTATAGCTTAGGTCTAAATAGGTCTTCGAGGTTAGGTTCCAGAGATAATCATTCCTAGGTTAGATTACGGCATTGTAGGTCTGGAGTCGGATGGTTTTTTCTTTGACCGAATCTCTTTCCGTCCGACAATATCCTAGGAGACGATTTGGTCTGTTAAAGTACTCAAGCTCGATTACTTTAACATAAATAACCAGAGATTCTGAAGCCGTAGGATAGATTTATCTAGACTAGAATAAAACTCAATCTTTCTAGTAGGATCGGCCGGAACTAACTCGGTTTTTCTATTCGCTTTGGTACGAGTTAGTATTTATAGGATCAAAGTGGATATCCAGCATAATCGAGTCTTGATTTTACTGGATTAATTAATCAAAGGTTCTTTAGCTTCAAAACAACCAAACTAATTCGATATTTCTATGATAAATAAATGATTTATTTTCTCACTACTATCAGTTTAATTTTATTAATTAGCTTTTCCTTCAGGTAGGATTCCATTTTCAGACGACTAGAGGCTTCTCAGGAGCTTCAGCTTACAGCTAGGGGTTAATTTAAGTTCAGAATAGGTTAGCATAAAGAGTCAGCCATTTTAAAAGGTTGAACCGTTACATTTTGGTGAGGCCGTGACCACGATGGAAATAGGGTATTTAAATTCACATTTTAGTAACCCGGGTTACTACGGAATAGAGTATTTTCGATTTAAAAAATAAAAAATAAAATAAAAGGAAAAATATTTTTTATTACGTGATTCGCTTGGTGAAAGGGCTAATTAAATTTATTTACAGATTTTTCTGTGTGTGGGTTATACAAATAACCCACATTTTGTTGCCGTGGAGTAGATAGAGAGATGGAGTTTGTATTTTTTATTTTGTGTTATGTATTATTTTCAGGATTTTCCTTCTATTTATTTAATTTCAAAGGGATTTTCACGCGCGGTTTGTAGGTGAATTACTAATCAATAGAGTTTTATCGCACTAAGCTATGAAAAATATGCATAGGATTAATTTTGTTGTGGTCGGAGCGGTAATATTATTTTGACAAAATTCATTTGGGGGTACACATTTTTATTCCCGACTGTATTTTTCTGCATATTTTTATCAACTGCTCATTGAGACGATTCTAACGAGCCCAAACTCGATGGGTTTGTGTCATTGTATCACGAAGTTCCTATGCCCGTCTTCCAACTCCAGCATCGGATTAGTTCCTTGTCATCATAACCTTACTTTGTCATGCGATATATACATACGTGCGAAATTTTAGACCGAACGGAAGTCAGGAAGAGGGTCTAATTTAAGGATTAAGTAAAGGCGTAATAGTAAACACCCTTTTCGTCGGGCAGTCGTGTAAAACCAGTGCCTACGCGAAATTTGTAAATTAGGGGGGCAGCGATGTTTTGTGGGAGGCTTACGATCTACCATTGCAATAGAAGAGGGTCTAATTTAAGAATTAAGTAAAGGCGTAATAGTAAACACTTCTTTTCATCGGACAGTCGTGTAAAAATAGTGCCTACGCGAAATTTGTAAAATAGGGGGGCAGGAATGGTATGCGGAATGGCCTTACAATCTGCTTTTGCCATAGCGCAGTTGTGTAGGATCCATATCCATCAGGCGGTTGCTGTAGTAGTTATAATAATGTTTAGGTATATTGCATTTACTCCAAAATAAAATGAAATTTAAAAAAAAACGGATCTAGGGTACCTAAAATTAGTATTTTACTAGTTTAGCATCTTATGTATTTTAGTTACGACTATCTCACCCTTCATATTCAATTATTGCATTCCAATTGGCAAAATAGGTTTGAGGTCATTGACATTTTGTCCCACGGTTTAGGCTATTATTCGTTACATAGCGGTTAGGAAAGTACCGGTTAATGTATATATTATCAAGGACTTAGGTATATACTTAAGAACTCATCACATAATAGGGGTTAGAATTATAGGTAACTTTCGTAAGTTATGGGAGAAAAGTAGGTACATTTAGTTGCATTATAGTTAGTTGACCTAGTTAAATTGAGCAGAATTTTCGGCTTTGTTATTGTCGAACTACGTCTCGTTATAATTATGCATAGGATCGTCATTGATTTGGGTATAAAAATTGGGGGTTTTAATCTTATAAAGGCAAAACTAGTTCCGACGTAAAACTTGTAGAACTGGGGGGCAGATCGGGTTCTCTTGTGCCGGGGAAGGACGCGTTTCACTCGCTTAGTCGTGACCACGTGTGTAATTGGGTAAAGGGTTAGATAAAATTAGTGCCTACGCCAAATGTATGAAGTTGGGGGGCAGATAGGGTCTATCCGTGCCGTGTGCCCCACACTGTGGCCGCTCGCGCCGTCGCGCCGCGATAATGTTAGGCATACATTGACATTTTAGATACCTAAATATTTTAACAACTATCTATGTTGCACCTAGCTAATATTTCATTATTTATGCGTCCTTTATTTACTTAGCTACGCTTATCATTAATTCAAATCGCTTATTTAATTTTGTAAATGCAAAGTTGCCATTTGAATCAGAGATCGACAACCTTTTCGTTAAGGTTCAGTTTTCTTCTTGGTAGTTAGTAGTTAAATATCTTCAATCTTTAAGAGGCATCATCTAGAATCTATTTAGAACTAAAATTTGCTATCAGGACTTTGAACAATTGCTATGATTCGTAATTTTATGTGAAAATACACTAGAAATAGTTTATAGTTAGAAGTTTAGGTAGTTTAGACTAGCTAAACTAGAGTTTGGTCTATCGTGCTAGGTATGTGGTTGTTAAGTTAATTAATAGGACGTAGCTTTTTTAGCGTTGTATGATTTGCTAGGTTTTAGATTTTGGAATTTTTGAGATAAGTTGTATCAACTTGAAGTAATTTTAGTAAGAATCGTCTCCGTTTACATAATAAGGATAATTATTCATTAATATATATGAGATTAGGAAATCTATCACTCTAATATTATTATTAGCGTACAAATATATCGATTTTCTCATAATCTATGGCGCGCCATTTACCCGCGAACGCGAACGTCTAGTTAAAAAGTAAGTCATTAAGGTAATACTACGGGTCGTATTGTTATGGTAGATTATGAATATCGGAAAATATCAAAGGATTTCACGTCATAATGCAATGTGTAAGTTACGTAGGTACGTACAAATTTGTATAGCACGCAAGGAGTTTCTATTTTTAGATACGTATGGGTTATTTAAAGCTAGAATTAGTGTCAAGGAAGTCATCATTGAGGGACAATACCTGTTATCGGTGCCGAATCGGATATTCGCTTCGAAATTCTCAATAATCATAACGCAATCCTTTTATGTTCGTAGCTATGATAACCTCACTTATTTCACTCTCAACTTTCACTATCACTGCTTATCACTGATTTAAACTACTCGTATCACTGCTTTAAACATTAACAGGTAGATGAATAGTCAAAGAACAACGAAATAACTTCATTTAAAAGTCAAATACTAGCAGACAATAGTTCGCGCGCAACTTGTCAAAATAAACTGAGGGAAAACGTGATCAAATTTAAGATGCCACTTATAGAAGTTGCATGATAGTAAAATGTGACTATTTAATTTGGTCGCATAAAACTTCAAAATGGCGAACGCATGATTCGGCGCCTTATAGTCGGTTGAGGGAGAAAGAAAGAGACGGCAGATGTTTGCTTTCGAAACGCGGGAGTTAGGGGTCAAGTTTGAACTTTGACTTATACGTAAAGACTTTGATCAGATACAGTAATAGATAAGTATTTATGTGTGTTCGTTATTTATACTCGTAATTTTTAAGTTATAGGTATAACTAAATATGATATAATTATTTAATGTGGTCGACAATTATAAAATTATTATAGGATTTTGAATCTTGTGATTTGCGTGATAGTTACCTTTTGAATGGGAAATTTTGACGTAATCCGGCTGCTGACTCAAATAAGTAAGTATGGTATTTAGCCGTGCTTGGGGAAAGAAATTTAGGTATTAGTGTCTAGTGAGGGGTATGAAGATCGCGCCACTCCAGGTTCCAGTATAGGTATTTGCGTTGCATTTCTGCATTCTAGACCAAATATTGCATCAATGGTTTTAAACATAGGTGTATTATTATTTTCATACGGCTCTGTAGGACAGATGTAATTATCGGTAGTTATCTGAGATTTGACACGGTCGATTAACGGTTGTTAGGTACCTACTTTTAAGTAGCAGCGAATTTATAAAATAATCGATTGTAAAAATGGATTGGTTGTGTTGACATGAGACTTGCTTAAATCGATTTTTCGGACGCAAAGACCGTAGTATTGCAGATTTCATCGAAATCGTTAAAGCTTTTCCGAGAAGTGTAAACAATATTTATTCAAAAGGGTACCGTTTGTATGAAGGTAAATGAAATACTGTAGGTTGTAGGAAATTAAATTGGCTTCAGGATGAAAGAGTTAGTGAATGCTGAGCAAGGGGTTGTTTGCCACCATTGTGGTAAAAGCTGTTTTGCAGATAAATTTTAAGAAAATTAGTCCATGAACATTTAGTGACACACATGTTATAGGTATTTTAGTTTATAGTGCTTGTGGGATTTATAATACTTTACGAAGAGTAATTGAACAAGTGAGCGGAGCGAACGAAGATTTCCGATTTTGCCTAGCCAAAGATTATGGCCGGGTGTTCGTCCATCTGTCCGACTATATTAAAACGGGCCAGCGAAGCGAACGAAGTTCTTCAAATTGGCGTGGCCAAAGATTATATAATGTGTTCGGATGTCAGTCTGTCTGTCTGTTCTCCTCTGCAAGTAGCGTTATTTTTAAATCGTGAAATTTTGTGCACATATTTTAGATGCTTTAATGATGTACATAGGTTCTAGAATAAAAGTGATTTTGTCAAAAGACTTGTTAGTGTATTCTACAGCTCACCGAGACACTAGATATAAAATAATAGTATCGGACTTGATCGTTAAAAAATTTAGTGTTAGTAAATCATAATTATTTAAGTTGGATTTTAGTTCACTTCCCGGGGGGCAGCCTGTTTGGAATCGTAGATTCCATGTTTGATTTGAGGTCTCGCTTGAGTGATGCAGTTAATTATTTATCTAAGTATTTTATTTACCCAAGTAATTCAGGCAATTACTAGAGATGTTTTTACTAATTTTCGATATAGGTTTTATGACATTAGGTCGTAACACAGAGTAAGAAATAGTAATAGGATACAGCTTTATTCTGCAAATTGATTTAGGTTCATCTCAATGTTCACGCAGAAGTATGTCTTGACACCGCGATGCGTAGTAATTAAGTGTAGGTAGAGGTCTAGTTTCGTGACAGGTGGTCGACGGGGTGAGCCGCATTAGCGCATAGCGAATAAATTATACAGGATAACGTACTCCGTTCGTAACCACTTAGCTGTCGATTTTATGACATAAATAATATCTTTCGTTTTCTTCACAATCAAAATAGTTATCTGCAGCAATAACTAGATGTTTTTGTTCTACATAGGGAGATTACCATAGATGGGTTATTTTGCGCCAAAGTAGGAGTGTAATAGGCCGGGTTTGCACTAGATATAACAATGGGAAATAAAAGGGACAGATTTTTAGGTCATATTTTAGGTACTCATAAATATATGATATATTTGCTATAAATAGTAAGGTTAATGTATGTATGTGTGTATTGACACAGTAGAATTTGAGTGACCTTTTCTCATGGACATGTAGATAGTATGTTTAATAATAATGTAGGTCACCCGGACGTATAATTGGGATGCATTTACGGCTTTAAATAAGTTGTGGCAATACGTATGTTTAATTATGTTGATCATAATAACCAAAGTAATTGCGATTTAATCAAAGGATTAGCGAAAGGAAATCTAGATGGGTTACAGACTTGTATGTGACCGGAGTGGGAAAGTCATTTTTTTTATGATTGATGAGAGCATCACAAATATTAAAAATACCGATTGTTCGAATGTTTTAGGTTAACTATTAAAATAAAGTGTATTTAGGAGCAAAATTAATTCTGGGCATTAGATTCGAGATATTGATTTGGATTTACTTATTCATTTAAATTTACAACAACCAGGAGTTGTAGCTCGGGTGAGTTATATGAGTGTGCGTCTTGCGTTGTACACGTATAGTGGTTGTTATTAATTTAAAGGGGGTTCAGTTGGGGACTTAACATCAGATCAGTGGTGAAGGTGTTTAGAAGTAATTATTGTGATCCCACATAATATGAAAAAAAAAGGTACATATGCTTCTCGGGGTTAATAGGTTGAAGGGGGGGTTTATTAAGGGGAAGATAAGTTTTCCATAAATATTATTACAGTGAAATGAGTCGAAGGGGATAAAAACATTGCCTTTCTGGAGGGAATTGGTCGTTGAATGATAATATTATGACAAGAAAACGTGGCAAAATTAATGTAGTGAATTAAAACGAAACATATTATTGACGGTTCTTGATTTGGGCGAAGATTGTTTCCTTTGGTTTGGTGGGCTAACCTTTGTTGACAAAAGCGTTGCCATTTGGGATGTAAAACTTTTAAACTAATAAAATGTTATGATAATGTTGGTACTAGTTAAAGATTAGTAGGCAACCGCAAGGTTTTAAGTTGATTGGAAAATATTAATTTAGATTAGTATATTGTTGACATTTACATAAAAATTCCTGAATGTGAGTGAATCACCACGGGTGGCATACTTATCTTACTATCCTTGCTCCGGCGTTAAAATAAAAATTAAGAAAACAAAAGAAGAGTAAACTTCTGTAGTCTAAGCGCTTCTGCTAATTATCTTGCATAAAATAAAAAGTCCTAATAATAATAGTTACAATTACAAATAAGAGAGCAGGGGATATATCAAACGTAGAAGGTAGATAACATGATAGGTATAATCTTTTTAGAGAAAATTTAGAAGCATATAAAGGGAAAGGAAAATGTAGGGGCAGACATTTTGTCCAGATATCCGCCACAGGGAGAATTATTACAGGAGGAAAAGGTTAGATTGCCAGGGATTCTTTACACCGAAGTAGGGAAAAATAAAGAGTTAATAAAAAATCTAAAAGGCATATCGACTTTGCAATTGGAAGACCCAGAGATAAATGAAATAATGAAGGGATTAGACATTGGGGATTTTACTGATAAATTAGGTAGAATCGGACGGAATTGTAGTTTGGATGATGGGGTTTTATATTTCACACCTAAGGAAACCAAGAGGAGGGTAGTTTATTTACCAAGGGTTTTAATTTTTGATGTGGTAGAACAGGTACATTTAGAGATGGGACATCAGGGGGCTTACAAAGTAATCAAATATATTCGCGATCGGTTTTACTGGAGAGGGATTACCAAAGAGGTGAAGCAGATCTTAAAGGGATGTCATTTGTGTCAACTATCTAAGACAAATACGAAAAAATTGGTAGGACCTTGTTGCCCCGTGGTTACAGGAGAGATTGGGGATTTAGTCATGAGCGATTTGTATGGACCTTTACCTGCAGGGAAGTTTGGGATGAAGTACATTTTAGTTGTGCAGGATGCTTTCAGTAAATTTATCAAACTATATGCATTAAGGGTTGCCACAGCTAATTCGGTGATAGGGAAGATTAAACAATTTTTTGAGATAATTAAACCTAAGGCTATCATGACAGATAATGGGTCTCAGTTTGCTAGTAAGCGATGGAAAGACTTTATGGTAGGGAAGGGGGTTAGAGTGATCTACACCACTGTCCGAAACCCGCGCCCAAACAGCACGGAACGAGTGAATAAGGAAATTGGGCGCATGTTTCGAACTTATTGTCATTCAAATCATAAGGGTTGGGTACCCTTGATGGAGAAAATTGAGAAATTATACAACAACACTTTTCATGGAAGCATTGGTTTTACTCCCTGTGAAGTTTTGTATGGACAGTCTACTGAATTAACAATCGATCAAGGTTTAAAAAATAGAGAAGTGTTGGATGTAGGGAAAGTTAGAGAAAGGGTAAGAGAAAATTTAGAAAAAAACGCTAAATATAGGCAGAACAAATTTAATCGGACTTTTCCTATCGTCCAATTTCAAATAGGAGACTTGGTTAAGATTAGAAGGTTAAATAAATCTAATGCGGAGCAGAAAATAACAAAGAAGTTTGAATTAATTTATGAAGGGCCATTTGTGATTGGGGCTAATCCTTGTCAAAATGTATATGTTTTGCTAGACCCGAAAACAAATGAGATTAGAGGTAAATTTAATACCATTCATCTTTCAAGATATTACAAGGAAAAGAGAGGGGCTGACTCAGGGGTTCTTGGTTAACAGCTGTGTGTCTGTGTTTGAGTGTGTAACGTGTTTAAAATGCACAGAAAACTTGAGAATTTGTTCATGGTTTGACAACTTGTTATAGGGGAAATATAAAGGTTGCCAATGAAAGAATTGGGCAGGTTAATATTGTTAAAATAGTTATTTAGCTAATGATTCGTAAGGTTGTCAAACTAAAATAGAAAAAGGAAAGTTGTGATTTATGTTTGTTATTTTATATATTTAGTACGGATTTTAATTATTGTGTAGAGAAACAAGTACGTTCAGTTAAAAGTGTTATGATTGTATACTATTTACGTTTGATTAAATTTATGAAAGAAAAGCGGGTTTCCATTAAAAAAAAAAAAACCTAATTTATTGAAAAAAAGAGTTTAGTAAAGTAAAATGATAAAAAAAATTTAGCGATTAAATTTGGGATCTGAAACAAGGAAAATTATAAAGAGTTATATGGATTCGTCTAGGTTACCTTGTTAGATATTTAGACAATACTAGATCGGAGGTGTCATAATGATTTCTTAAAAGTGGAGGAGCTTCCATTGACAAACCAGCACAACTTAGTGTTTAGTGAGGGTTAAATTTAATGTCCAAGACCAATTTGGGGGGCATTTTTTTTTTTTTTTTAGGGTCTAATACACTACTTTACGATTGGAAACGACTGGGTGCAAATAGTAAATAATAGTAAATAAATGAAGTGGGGTTTTAGAGAATTAAAACGCAAATTATACTGGTAAATTACGAAAACTACTACTAGTATTATAAATGCTAAAGTTTAGATGTTTGTTATTCAATCACGCTTAAACGGCTCAACCGATTTGGATGAAATTTTTCACGAAAATAGTTTATAGTCTTGCCTAAAATATAGAATAGTTTCATATCGGGTTCACGCAGACGAAG
Organism: Epinotia ramella; assembly: GCA_947578815.1. NCBI lineage: Eukaryota > Metazoa > Arthropoda > Insecta > Lepidoptera > Tortricidae > Epinotia > Epinotia ramella. The sequence goes on along the minus strand of OX388211.1, from coordinate 7,185,919 downwards.
TCCCGGGCGGAAGCTAGTGTAATAATAATAATAATAAATACACTGAAAATTTGTCACTGAAAGCTTACTAGGGGTGCTTTAATGTAACAGTCATGTAATAGGGAGAGTTGATTATTTTATGCTATCATGAAAGTTGGAACAATATAGAGTAGAAAATTCAACTAGGAGTTACTTACCAAAATTAGTTATGTTACCAGCTGATGGGGTCATCCAACTCTGATGTAGCGGGGCTAACGGTACGAGTACTTGCATTGTTTTGACTATGGATTGACGTCGAGGAGATGGAGTAGTGGGAATCGCCGGAAGAAATCAGAATTGGTGATGAAGGGCTGGGTGCGTTGATGAATGGGGGGGAGTAGGTACACGGTTTTCTTCTAACGGAGGTGGGGGTACCAGAAGTTCGGAAGGGGGAGTGGTAGTTTGAACAATTGCGACTTTGCAGTTACGGGGGGGCGGAAAACATAAAAAGATAGGGTTCTGTTTGTGTACCGATAGTGCTGTGTGTGGGGGAGGAGAAATTTTGTGCGGGATTTTGTTCGGTCTGAAAAATAAATTCAGTAAAGGAAAATTTGTGACAGAGATTAGTTTTGGTATTTAACAATAATTTAGTTGAGGAAATTTAAACATTGGGTGAATCTCCTATTTAAAGTACGTATTAGTTATTTCCGTATGTATTAATGCCTAAGTATACGAAGTTTATTATATGAGGAGTACGTATAACGTTTTAAACTAATGTGGATAGTATAGTCTAAATAAAAATGAATTGGCGCAATACAACAGCAACAACAATTAATAATTATTTAGGTGGACGGGCCGCGCGCCGACGGTGAACAAAATATCAATTTGTTTTTGCCGTTGGTGGATGTTTTTCAAAGTTTTATCTCTTTAGGTATAACGTCCAAATTCGAACTATTCGAATTTGCTCAATAGCAAAACGGTGAAGGTCACGTGAACAAAATATATGCTATTTTAAAAAGGTGTTTAACGGCTTTATACTCTTACGAATAGCGTTCAGTTTTGAATGAACGAAATGAAATGAGTCGAATCGGCTAGTAGCAATAAAAGTTTGTGACCTCCTTCACATCTGACGTCACAAAACTCTGTCGCGCATTTAACAATTTTACCCCATTCAAAAAAATTATCAGCGCCACTAAAGACGTTTTCACTTCAAAAATCTAAAAGGAAACAGAGCAAACGTATAGTGTGATCAGAAAATAGTTTAGAAATTAGCTACTAGATTATGGCGCCAATTAATTGAAGGAATCATAGGTTACAACAAATGTTAGTGCAAATTATTGGGGTGCAATGTATGTCGGAATTCAAGATTTAGTGGCGTACATTTATTTGCAATATTGACTTACCTTATCTTGTGCATGATTCATTTTCGACAGCTAAAATTTAACGATTTATCAGCGGGAGAGTAATTAAGTAATTATGAAGGTTGCGTAATGTTTATATGAACCTTTTTGTCAGCCAAGGTTGTGAGTTCGGAAGTTTTGTTGTTGTTTAAAAGGGAAAAAAGAGTAACGTGTTGCGTTGTATTTATTTTTAGGTGTAGAAGATTGTCCGGCAATGTAACTAAAATATTGTTAAGAGTTATGAAGGGGTATACAACAACGATTTTGGGCTTCGGGATAAATTGTTTCATATATACTCGAATAATGGAGATGCTCACATCTTTTTTCTCGCTTGCGCGCAGACTGTCTCGCTCGTCCATAGTTATTCTTCACATATTTGTTGCGTTGCTTTAGAAGTATTATTTTAGGTAATTAAAATCCAGTTAGGTTAGGTAGTATAATGCTGTAAGTAAGTTAAGGAACGTTATTTAGATAGATGCTCACATGTGGTAAGTGTATAGTGGTATATAAAAAACTAAGTAGGTTTGGAAGATCGACGAGTTGCTAGAAATGGGGTAGGTTTTCTATCACTTTATCGTCCACTGTAGGGATGTATAGGTATTTCGTCATGTTGGCCGTGATCGTCTAGTGGTTAGGATCCTGCGAAAATCCTTAATGAAGAAAGAAGACGGAAATCGAGTCAGAAGAATGAAGAAGGAATAATGAAGAGGTTATAGTTAAATTAATGTAGAATTATTTCACCGAGGTAACCTAGGTTTAAGATACCATGTCTATCTATCATGATTGGATTCAATGATTTTGGGTTTTGCCATATTTTGTTGGAATTGGCTATGAGAGTTTAACAAAGGATTTAATTTAAATTACGTTTTATACTAATTTTAACAAGTAATCGCTAATTCATGTTAAGAAAAAAGTATTAGTATTCTGTAGATTTAAGGGTTTATTTGTAAAAGGTTACTATTTAATGAATTGTTTATTGTTTATTTTCAGATATTTACTAGATGTCACATCAAAGGGGCGTTGGTTATTGTTAAATATTTGCAGTTTAGATTAAGAAGGTAAAATGAGATTGACTTGCTGTCCTTTTATAATCTATAAACGGATGAGGGCCGAGTTGGTTCGCTGTGTGTGTAGGGTTTTACGAGTCAGTTTAGCAAGTGATCTTGGTTCTATTAATAAAATAAGTAGTAGTATTTTTAGCATAATATGAAATTCGTGATGGTATAACATCAAAATTTTCGTATAAAAATTAGAGTAAAATATATTTTACATCGTATCATATTATTCATCTTGCTTCATAATCATTTTGTTTCAAAATATATAATATTGACTACAGATAATGTGTTTAAAATATATATGTCAATTCACTTAGTGTATTAACTTGGGAAAAGCATTAATATTAATGTGATTGTACTGTCGAGTTCGATTGATTGGGTTAAGTCAAGCGGAAGGAAATGGTTATTAGGTTTAATGGTTAGGTTTAGAACCATTTATTTAAAGTGTGATTAGTGTGTACAGGAACGAAAGTGATGTATGCGACCGCATGGCAGGCAGCGCTGAGAGGAATTATGTTGTGTGATGAATGGACTTCGGCCAGTTGATCGAAATTCAAGGTACAATCTAGGTTTATTGGTATTTGATCTCTCCAAAAAATATTTACACCAGTGTTTCCACGGTTATAGTTGGTTAGGTTACAGTCAATTCTTTTGACAAGGTCCATGTGTGACTGATCGTGGTGACATTATACTCCACAAGAAGCTGCGCTTACCATTCATCTTCCGACACATCTCTTCTTGAAAAAGGTATTCTCGACACCAATTTCGTCAGAATGATTTGTCAACGAACAGTCATTTTGAAATGATTTAATATATCTGGTATATTTTAATTATTTTAAGCCACTTGGAGGGCTTTTAATTGGTTCCTAATTCATTTGCAAATCAGGGTTGCAACCTTGAGGAAAGTTCTATGAACTTTGGTTATTTAATATATTTTAGTAAGGCTGTTATTTATGCGAGATGGTAGGGTGTTGCGATTTTTATCTATGAAGTAGTTCCGAATGTATAGTAAAGTAGACATGGCATTTTTACAGTATTGCTGGACGGGACTTGACGAGTATTGTTGGATTCTCTAAGGATATCATGGCATATCCAAGGCCTAGAGGAGGTTGATGAATGCAGCTATGCGCGGCTGAGTCACGTTTGGTTGCTAGACAGGGTGTTGACGCGTGTAGTCGGATTCTGCAAGATGTCACGGCATATCTAAGACCTTGAGGAGGTTAATGAATGTGACTGTACGCGACTGGGCCATGTTTGGTGTAGTTTGCAAAAGCGCGATCAACAAATGTTATAGTTTAAATTTTGGTTTGATGTTCTGGCGGTATTATTATTATCATTAATGATTTGGTGGTATAGTCGGAGCATTAAATGGGTTAATTTTAAGTAACCCAGTAGTTATGGACATCTTGCCATCTGTATGAAAGCAGTCTGAAGTCGGATATCTCAGTCAAGGTGAAACATTCTCCATGAAATTGTTTGATATTGTGATTAATAACGTAAACCAGAGGCCTTCTGTTCGTTGGGGGAGGTATTGCGGTATCATCGACCGAGATATGTGGTCTAACCTGGGTCAACAATAGCCTGAAGGAATTTGGGGGCACAGGGTGATATTGTAACATCGGATCACGTGTGTCTATCGGATTCACAACCTGGTACTCTTGGCGAGTAGAGGCGGCCTGGAGAGACGTTTTCTTGTTAAGTGGGAAGGTTTTGCATATTATCGACCGAGATATGTGGTCTAACTTGAATCAACGAATGCCTGAAGGATTTCGGAGGTTTGAGGTAATATATAGAATCATTGTATATAGTTTGGGGGGGGTTTTGTGTATCATCGACCGAGATATGTGGTCTAACTTGTGTTGAGGGTTGCCAGAAGGTATCCTGAAATTCAAGGTGATACTATAATTTTTTGCTAAATCGCTGTCAAACGATGTTATGGTTAAACACACACCACACCTTAATATGCACTTGTTGGAGAGATTGATATATCAATAAATTGAAATTTTCCAAGTTAAGGGGTTGAATTTTGTCAGTTTCCACTGAGGGGTTAAGTTATTAACATAGCGAATGGACTTGGACTTCAATTAGATTTTTTGTTAAAAATACTATGGGAGGACGGCAGGTTAAAAAGAGTTAAATGAAAGTTTTTTGTGTGCACAAAAAGGTCGCAATTTCTAGTCAACTGTTATGTGGTATACTAGTGTTGTGATAATGCTTCGTTTGAAATCGTAGATTTCACGCTGTGCATTATCATGGGGCAGAATGAGACGATTCTCAGAACCAGCCTCAATTTTAGAGTAGAAATTGCTCGCTTTAAAGAAGTAGGCGTTTTTCATTGGGACTGTTATTTAAATTATGAGGCAATTTGAAGGCTTAACGGATGTTGTTATATTATGAGAGTATTATTATAATTCAAATTAATAATTTAGAATAATACGTAGTAAAAGGGAACACTTGTGGGTTCCATATATTTGGTTTGTTTAGGTCAAAATCTATTGGTTCTAGTAAATGCTAGTTATCGCTATAATAGAGTAAATATCATTCATTATATATTTGGGATTATGTAAAGTAACGATGTTGGTTGACATATTAGAAAATGCTATTAATTGAGGATTTCTTGAATATTTGAGGGAATTTACATCATTAAGTAAGCTTTGTTTTAACTGTAATTTGTGTTAATTATATTTAAAATAGATGGAAACATTAAGTATGTCCTTTCGACTAAGAATAGGTGAAAAGGTTGATCTAGGGTTTTATAATATGAAGATGTCATTATCTAGTTACCTTGCTTATTGCTAGGTTCGTTGATAGTTAGCTATTATTTATAAATTAACGCCGGTTTAGATGAAATTAGGAGGAATCTAAAATAAACGTTGTTTGAACTCAGAAACCAACTTTAGGGTGAGTTTAAATGTATTCCAGTTAAATTTCAAGGTGGGTTTGGCTGTTGTGTGGTAATTTTCATTGAGATTTTAGGGTTCATAATCACAAATATTTTGTAATGTTTGAGGTTAATTTTGGTATTGAATATCAACATACAGCGTGAGCTAGTAATTGTGGTGCGACGGGTTTCGACTTGTGTGGCGTGGGCCAGACATAGTGGCGCCAACGATAGCCACAGAATAGGAGAAAGATGTATGATTACGACGACGCCGTAGGGGCGGTGCAAGCGATTGAATAAGCTATAACAATGACCATAAGGGGTTATATCGGTTGAGAGTTCATGTTACAGTGGTTCTGGTGTCGGCGAAGGTATTTAAGGCGTTGAGCGCGGAGGAGCGTCACTTTTTCTCGGGACCTGTGGGGCGACACTTCACTTCTCTACGGACACGAGACGGGACTCCAACTACTACGAGGCAGCGACGGAGCCAGAGGCAGAGGCTAGCAGTGTATGGCAGAGCTGCAAGGTCTACCGTCGAGCAGCATCTTCGGCTGTTGTGGTAAATTGGGTGGTCCCAGCGAGCCCAATCTCTGGTAGGATTTTAATCTAACTTTATTTTACTGATCAGTGAGTGTATTGTCTGTGTCTATTTTCAACATTATCATATCTTTCTATTAGCAATCAATATCGGTTGTCAGCATAAAGTATATACCTATGCGAGTGTTTTAAATGTGTAGCGGTATTGTAACTTTGTAACTACCTCCATTCAAGAGTGCGGTTTATCTCTAAGCGATGCATAATTGATGGTTAAGGATTAAGCCTAATCAGCGAGCAATTATTAGTAATTAAGTAGGGTTATACTATTAGGAATACGGTTATATATAAGCTATTTTAGTATATTACGTACGACTGTTGCCGTACTATTTTTCATATGTAATTCAGTTATTCGAATGCGTTTATTTTAATTAAGTTTCGCGAGGTGTTTCAGTAAATTAGTGTAATACCAAATTACACTAGTAAACATATGTAGTGATTTAGTATATACGTCAAGTACCACTGATGCATTGAAGTAATTCATGAGTGAGGTTTATTATTAGGATATTATTACTATTGGGCTATTTTATACGGAACTCCTTTTGTTAGGTAATTGGTTAAAAGTGTTAAAACCGAGCAGCTTCTTTCAGGTAACAAACTATTAATAGAAATGTTGCGAGCCAACATGATTCCACACGGAAATATATAAGAAATTAGGGGTAGTCGGTGTCATGAGGAATTAGTAGTGTGATTTCTGAGTAAAGTCGATACAATGTTGTGTGTAAGCATTCGTGTTTGAGTCTCCTTAAGTAAGCCACCCATAGCTGCAAGTACACTGTCAACGACCCAGACATAGGTGGTTCGCTCGATAAGAGGTTCCCAATCTGGAGAGACGTGAACTACTTTTGACGAACCCTACATGGAATGCATTGACAAGGGCGAGTGGTCAAGGGATCTCGATCTTGCTAATTGAGGTTTCTTTCCGTTTGTCTGGTTGTCTAGTTTTAGATTGACCCTTCTGTTAGAGAAGATTTGTTATCGATTTTACAAGGGATGCATACTTTACCTTAATATCTAAATTCTACATTTATGAAAGTTAGATGTCAGTAGTTCAAGTTAACATATGTACCGAGGAATTTTGTTATGGAATTTTCAATAAATATGGTGTGATTGGAATGGTGGTTAATTGCCAGTTGTCAGGCTCAATTGTGCATCGTCGTATATCTATCAATCTCTCGACTATAAAGGTGCCTTTTGGGTCCTGCAAAGCTGGGATTGTTCGCTAGACCAGTCACACTACAACCTTTGAAATATCTCTATAGTAAAAATCATTCTGTAAATTTTAAGCGATTTAATTTATTCTCCGATTTAATCTTAATAACTAATCATACGGATGTGAATATTAGGAAATGATTTATAATATAAGTTGTACGTAATAAATAGGTCAAAACGATAGTCCACTTTTAACCATTTATTTCTGTATCTCAACGTCATCATCCAAAATCATCATCATCATCAAAATCTTAATATTTTAAGATGTAGGTACATCATTGAACGAACTCCTTCGAAGGAGTGACAAAAATCTAACTATGTGAATTATATTTATATATAGCTTATTTAGATAAGTAAGTTATTCCATAATAAGTTGTGGATTTTGTTGGTTTGAAGAAGCAAGTAAGTTAAGTTGTAGGTGTGAAAATATACTTATGGTATGATGTCAATTAACGTGTAACTTTTCCTTTATAGAATACAGCCTCCATTCTTCTCGAAAAGGGCCTGGGTCTACTCACGCAATGCGGGATCTCCTCCACTAGACGCTATCACACGCCAAGCCACTTCACCAGCGCGAATCACGTATAGCTTAGGTCTAAATAGGTCTTCGAGGTTAGGTTCCAGAGATAATCATTCCTAGGTTAGATTACGGCATTGTAGGTCTGGAGTCGGATGGTTTTTTCTTTGACCGAATCTCTTTCCGTCCGACAATATCCTAGGAGACGATTTGGTCTGTTAAAGTACTCAAGCTCGATTACTTTAACATAAATAACCAGAGATTCTGAAGCCGTAGGATAGATTTATCTAGACTAGAATAAAACTCAATCTTTCTAGTAGGATCGGCCGGAACTAACTCGGTTTTTCTATTCGCTTTGGTACGAGTTAGTATTTATAGGATCAAAGTGGATATCCAGCATAATCGAGTCTTGATTTTACTGGATTAATTAATCAAAGGTTCTTTAGCTTCAAAACAACCAAACTAATTCGATATTTCTATGATAAATAAATGATTTATTTTCTCACTACTATCAGTTTAATTTTATTAATTAGCTTTTCCTTCAGGTAGGATTCCATTTTCAGACGACTAGAGGCTTCTCAGGAGCTTCAGCTTACAGCTAGGGGTTAATTTAAGTTCAGAATAGGTTAGCATAAAGAGTCAGCCATTTTAAAAGGTTGAACCGTTACAGCTGTCAGTCATTTAATTGACGGATAGAAGTGCTCGAGTAGATTTTTTTTTATAAAAGTACTGTCCCATAAAGACTGTTCACGTAAGTTCTTTGTTCCGCGACCGGAGCATTCTAGACGAGTGGCATAGACATACATCAGTCAGTTATTGAATTATTTATTAAATGCTAACTTACGTCTATCTCCGTCTAAATACCTACTTACTACCGTATTGCAGCTTTCCTTACATGGAAACTTGATATCATTTGTTTACTAACCGCTCGCGCCAATTTGGACTTAGTACTGTTAGCAATACGGTTCTAATTTGTGTAATAAATTAGCGTTAATCCGAGTTGAGCTACACACGTGCGTGAGATTACAATGGGGTCTATATTTTCAACTTGAAAGAGCGTAAACAGTTGTAATTTTGTGGGCGCATACGTCGTTCTGTTTCTGGGGTGGAGGCCTTTTGAGGCCTATAGAAATTGCCTATAGTATTATTATGATTTTGGTCTAAAGGGAGCAAGCCCATTATTTCTATAATAACATGTCTTTGATAGAAATGTTAATTTCACTGTCATTTCGAATGCTTCATTTCATTTCTCATTTTATATTAATATGTGAATACGTATACCAATGGTTTCACTAATGGCATGTTTTTTTTTCAGGTAAGTGTCACAACTTTTTTTAGTCGTAACCATCTCAAGATTCCTGCCCATTTATTGACGTAAGTTATATATGAATTAACTATATCATATGGCGGATATGAACATGAACACATATATATCCGTGAGCTGTTAGAATAAGGTTCGGGTCTCGTATTTCTCTCTCGCTTACTCTTACACCCGAACCAGATAGAGAAAAAAAGTGATATGACACCTTTCTTTTACATTCCGAGCACCCGAGGATGCAATGATGGGGATTTGATGAGTGACAGACCTACATCTGCCGCCTGTTATAACGCACCGAATCCTCGAATAAATATAGGATCTGCAACGAGCTTATGATTCCTCTGAAGCCTCAAGCGACCATAGGCTACGGTAATGGCTTCCATCTATAGCTACTTAAACAAAACAAATTCAGAGACTCTCGGAATCAATTAAAAAATCGAAACAGACTGACGTGATCGGTATCATTCGCTGTCTTAAACGTCTGAAAGTTTGCATATCACTGCAGCAGCCTAACAGCTATCATATTATACGTTGAAGCTAGGTATTCTAGTCTAACCTATCTAGGTCATTGCTGTCGCACCGATCACCTGACCCCAGATACCAATCGCATAATTATTGTAAATACTTGTACACTGTGTAAGTACATACTTATCGGCCATCTTATGGTAATGTTAGATGGCGCTAGATAACCCTTCTCAGTAGACATAAGACGCAAGGGAATGGATTTTATTTGGAGTTGCATCGTTGTTGGACCAAGGATGATATTATTAAGCCTTACACGGATTGGGTATATGTAAGTGACAGTTAGAAAGTATACAACCATGTAAACATGTACGAAAATAAATGCCTCTTTCTCTGTTTACTTATCATCTATCGGATGTCTATCTCATTTGCCATTTAAGTACCGTGTTGCTATAAAATAATTGATGACTATTTTAATAAACCGTGTGAAAGATTAATTGACGGTAAAAGTGTCCAAGGTATAAAACGATCATACATCTCTGTATATACAGAGTGTTTTTTTTAAATGGGACAGTATGGGGAAATCCGAATCTAAAGGAGATAGAGGAAAAGTGTCCAAGGAGACATTAGGTGTTTTTTTATGTAAACAAATTTGGCTCATTAAAATTTTTGGTCAAGCGTGAGTTGTTCTTAAAAAATTATAAAGTTGGTAAATTTTTTTTTGACGCGGGTCGGCTCTGTTTCATGTAAGGATTATTTCATTGTATGGAAAGAAAAAAATCTGAACAGCAGAAGTTGGTCAAATTTAATGAAGACTAATCTTCATACAATTGCAGTATTCGCCTTTTAATATTGTTACAAGTGCCTAGACGTGTAAAAAAATATTTAAAATTATTCCATTTTTAAATTTCGATAATCGATAAGAGCTCCAGATGATTCAAGAGAAGAACATTTTTTTTAATCTTCGTAAACATCATGGCATGCGATAGTCTTGAAATTATACAAAAAAAGAATTCAAATTTGGAACGTAAGTTATTTCTGCAGCAAAGAATTCAAATTTGGAACGTAAGTTATTTCTGCAGCTGTGATTTTGATGGCCCCCACGATCGCCCGACTTAACGCCATTAGATTTTTTCTTATGGGGTTACCTTAAGGGTCGAATTTATGAATCCCGATACAACTCCGTACAAGAATTAAAAGATGCTGTTTACATCACTTTAAACACAATTCACCATAAGTCTCTGTTAAATGCAACTAGAGGTGTCTTGAAGCGTGCTCGTACCTGCATAAGACAAGACGGCGGCCACATCGAACATTTACTCAAGTAATAAACCAACTGTATGAAGATTAGTTTTCATTAAATTTGACCAACTTCTGCTGTTCAGATATTTTTCTTTCCATACAATGAAATAATCCTTACATGAAACAGAGCCGACCCGCGTCAAAAAAAAAATTGACCAACTTTATAATTTTTTAAGAACAACTCACGCTTGACCAAAAATTTTAACGAGCCAAATTTGTTTACATAAAAAAACACCTAATGTCTCCTTGGAAACTTTTCCTCTATCTCCTTTAGATTCGGATTTCCCCATACTGTCCCATTTAAAAAAAACACTCTGTATAATTAAGGCTCTCTCAGCTAAAACAACACCTTAAAGATACTTAAGGACAATTTAAAAGGACGCAATTATTTGTTTTTATCCGATATTCGTTATTAGAATGTCATACAGACCGAAGGTTTTACCATTTCATTTTGAGACTGCAAATTGTTATAAACATTTTAAAAAATCGTGATGACCTATCAAAAACAAGTAGTATTGAATAATAACGAATACTATAGAGGTACGTTTACTTACATTTTTTTTGCGGTTGAAATCCTCGTTGCCTGGAATATATAGGTACGTGTAATTATTATGTCATCCGTAACAATTTAATATATTTAATAAGCAGTTATATAAGTGCGAAGAGGCGTTTAGCATGTGCAGAACGTGACAGACCCAGGGCTGTTATTCTTTACGCGCTCTTGCGCCTCACACCAACGTCACGCGTAACGAAACTAGACCTCTACCTACGCTTATTTACTACAAATCGCGGCGTCTAGATATATTTGTGGGTGGACGGTGAAGTGAGGTTAAAACAGGTTAGGAATAGCGGGGCAGAATGTGTAAGCAATTGGCAGAAACGCCCGGGGCGAAAGGGCGATGACGGGCGGTCCCAGACCTATCTTTATCCGAGTGAGTTAGCATAAAAGAGCAGGCTAAATGACGACGCGGTGAGCAAATTAAAAACTGGATAAGAAGTTAAGAACTGACTGCGGCGTATCGAGGGTTCCTTAGATTCTATTACACCCGCGCGCTTGGCCCGCGTATTGCAAAGAACTCAAGCAAATGTGAAGGATGAAATATAGCCCATGTTCATCCAGAAAGTCTATTTTTGAAATCGGATATATATTAGTTCCGGAGATTATGATTATGAACATACGATCTCACTGACTTTTCCTCTTTATTATATTTGTATACGAGTATAGAGATGTTTGTCAATCTGTGTCAGATACAGGTTTTAAAGACAGACATCTAAACTAAAACTGGCATAACATTTGCAAGCCGATCCAGGGTGTCGGCAAAAGCACACAGTTAGATACATAAAGTTTATTTGTCCAACAAGAAATGGCAGAGAAAAGAGTGGAATGACAACCACCCCACCGACATGAGCTCGGCTATTCAATTTATGGTGATGTGCAACAAGACAGCAAACTTGTTTTTTGCTGCGACTGCTGATTTTGAGTCCCTGGCAAGCAAGAGACACTATACCTAATTTAATAAATTTAGATCTTGACCGAAGCGAGGGATTCAAAGGCACGAGATGCAAACAAATTTGCTCTCAGAAGTCAGAAATATTAGATTAAATAAATAGTGAAATGCTTCGAATTAGAATACCGCTCTTATCTTATTGCATTAATTGACAATACGTAATGTTTTGAAGCTTGCAATTTGCGATTAGACCGTTCGTAACTTAGACCACGTTTCATAACAAAACAACTAAGCCTTATTTTACACGCTAGTACCGAAAGCTAGCTATTAACTGCGACTTTCAAAGATATACCATTATTAAAGTACCGATGAAATGTGTTCGATAAATCAGTCAGTCCCATATTAGAATGTCAGCTTTGACGTTCCTCTAACCATTATCTTTCCGGAGATGCTATCGGTGTAGGTTTAAGGGGTATAATGTTGTAATTTCCATATTGAAGAAGGAAAATATAAACATGTATAGTAAGATTGATATAATCTATTCAATACAAGATGTGTCTGTGGCTCCGCCCGCGGGTTCTGTATTAATTCCCATTTCAAAAAATAAAGTAGGTTAGTAGTCTTGAATTAAGCTTTCTATTATTTATGCCAAATTGAATCACAATTGATTCAGTAGTTCAGTTTAGGCGTGAAAAGAAAAAAAATGAGAGACATCGTTACTGTCGCTTTAATAATATTGGTAATACATATGAATTTTGTCAGAAGCCAAAACAAGATAAGTAGCTTAAAAAATTATCTAAACAAAAATATTCCAAAGTTGTTTCTTTATTTTTCTTTTTGATGTCAACCAACACAAACACAGTTCATTATTAAATGAAAAAATAAATTTACTATAACGCTAATTTACCTCATCTAAAATCTTATACAATCAATTCTTGTAAATCTCATTGAACATAATCATAATCATAATAATCATAATCCATTTATTGGTAATATAAATTACATGTCAGAGGTACATTTACATTGTTGTACTCGTAGAATATTTATTACACTACAAGGATTGTTTATATTATAAGTACTCGTATTAGATGTCAGTAAATATGTTAATTAATTGTAATGTATGTATAGAGTACATTAGCGATACATTTTTAATACACAACACTGGGACTGGGACAAAATAATTCCTTGTGGTCATAGAACGCCTGCTCGATTAGCCATTTTTTAAGTTTTGCCTTAAATACGGATGTACTCTGAGCAGCAATAATGTCACCTGGGAGGTGGTTGTATACCTTGCGACCCATGATATGGGCGAGTTTTTTTGACTTCGCGAGTCTGTGCGATACAAGGGGCAGCTTTCCTGCGCGCATACTGCGGGTCGCGTACCTGGGTAAGGCCGTTCTTTCTTGTTCCTGATTAAGCAGTTTAAATAGTCTACATTTTAATCAATTCCAGTGTGTTACGAATATTAGTAATCCATTTATATGGCTAATTGGCGTAACACACTGGAAGAGATTAAAATGTAGACGATTTAAACTGCTTAATCAGGAACAAGAAATAACGGCCTTACCCACCTACGTGGGACGTCCTTTCCACAAAGTGTGGCCACTTCATCGCGAGCAGTCACCGCCATTTGGAATATCAACAGTGACGGTAGCGTCAATATACCTAGCATTTTAAAAATTGGTTTTGCCGAGTTTGTTTGTGAGACGCGCGCTATTGCACGTACTGCACGCTTCTGCAGGCGAAAAACTCTCTCGCGATCGGCGGCTCCAGCCCACAGCTCAACTCCGTACTGAAGGTGCGCATGTACCGATGCAAAATAGCAGGCCCGCACCATTTCCGTCGGAAGTATTCGCGCCAACCGTTTTAGGGCAAAGAAAGAACCGAATCTACATCGATTTTGATATTTATCGACATATATACATGTATGTTCAAAAAAGCCATTCCGAAAAGTCCTGCATTTCGTTTTCTCATACGCGGAAGACATAACCGTGTCTCTTATTCGGGGCGTGGCATATTAGCATCGAAGCAGTTAAACCAAGAATATCACAGCGCAGCCAACAATAACTGCCTATTAGTCCCTTTTGTTCGGGCCGGGGTAATCCCGAGCAATCTCTTACAAAAGAAGCGATCCACAACGTAATCTACTCGTAATGTATGGAACTCGGACAAGACCGAACACTGCGAGAAAATAGCTTCTCGCCGGGATGATTAACGTACACAATTCTTGTTTATCGGCCCGCAATTTTTTTTTCGTATAAAGTTTCCTTCGGTTTCTATGAAAAAGAAATGAAGCGGACATTTCAGAAATGGAATACCGTGTATGAATATGATCGTCTTTTCCTTTTTGTTACTGCTCTGCCCCTCTATTACAGTAGCGCGGTCCTACAGGGTGATTGGTTAACTTTTCGGATGAGCGTTAAAGCATACCGACTGTCATTTGCAACTTTAACGAGATGTCATGTCGTATTTAAGGCTGCGGGTCCGCTTTGTCTATTTAGTTGGCTGTGGTGTGGTACAGTTCATGTCGGGCCCAAGATGACGGTTATAGCTAAAATATCTTCTTTTTCTTTCTGACACAGGGAAGTACCAGATAAACATTTTATGTACATGGCGTTGTCTATGGTAAGTCAATTAAAATTGTAACATCGTTATGACAGCGTTTTACTTGACATTAATGACAAAATCAAACCCTAATCTCATTAACTTCGCAGTAAATAAAACTAATGTTTCCTTAACGCGACAATGCGATTGTCAATGGCCATACGGAGCCGAGAGCCCTTTAAATTGCGTCGGACACCGTGAAAGTTGTTCTATTACGTCAGGTTCTCTTTTATGATGACGTCATCGGTCGCTACCCATTGTCAAGGAGATTAATGTCGCGTCCGCGGTGACGTCAGCACCCTTAAGGAAAAGGAATTCGCGAGGAGAGCGAAGCGACGGGTCTGACATGGCGTATAAGGAATTAAGACAGGATTTTCGTCTTCAATTAACAGCTATTAAACTTGTTTTGTCGATGTTGGGTTCTGGCAATGCTTTGATTCTTTGATTTTCGTTTTTAGTATATGGCTAAGACTTGCGTGAAGTGGAATATCTCTCCAGTTGGACTACCCACAGGTGGGGAGCTATGAGCGATGACTATTGCCACCGGGTGTAGTAAAATAACTTCAGATAATTTGCACGAAAATATCGAGGTGTATGATGGTTGCACACCTTCTGTATCTAAATGGGAAGGGAGAGTTACTGAGAATAAAATAAAAGCAATACATGCATAAGACTTCATTTGTTTCGATTTACAAAACTTTTGTTAATCTGGCACAAATAACAGTTTCGAGCCCAAGAATGGATTAAAATAAGTAATGCCTTTATATTTATGTATGCGTCGCTTATGCTAATATAGCTCTGAGATAAAGTAAGCAGTCGCCACGCCTTCTGACCAAAATTAATTGGACAAACTTATATTTTCCTCACAAGTGTTTTTAAGCTCTTAACTTAATTAAATTTCTTATCTCATAAATGAATATGTTAAGTTTTGCAAAAAACGTGCGGTTGAGTCAATAATGTTGGTTAAATTATAAGCTGTCATAACATCTGTCAGAGTTTTATGAGTATTTGGGCGATCAATTTGTTTGTTCAGTTTATTTGATGAACGAGGTTCGAACGACTATACTAACTGCAAAACACGAGTTTGTACATGTATTTAAGTGTTACGAGTATATATTGCTATTGAGACGAAGGACATGCATTAGTAAATAACAAGACATGGTTCTGTCCACGACTTTGCCTGCTTAAAAATGATTAAACATAGGTACTCCTATACAAACTTCCACCTACTATCCGAAAATAATTCTTAATGTAACTTTCTAAGAATCGTTTGCCTACGAAATGGAAGGACACCACCTTCCGGGATACAAAGTATCCCATTTCCCTTTCCGGGACTCAAACTATCTCCAATTCAAATTCCATCTAAACCGGAAGATGACTATTGACTTAATACTGTGACTTATACGAGTATATAGTGTGTCTGTGAATATGTGCGTGTACAATTACTTTTAAATTTGGTGGTGATATAAAGTTGACTGCCACTTACATTACAAGATTGCTTGACATTTCATGATTTGATAGCTCACTTTATTGAGATATTACAAAACTTTAAATTACCCATGATCTTGCCGATATCCTTCGATTTTAATGTAAATTACATAAAGCTATATTTATGTTGTTTGAGTTAAGAAATATGAGACATAATTGCTTTTTTATCGAAGGCTGGCGAAATATTTCCATCGCTTCTTTTACAGCAATTACCGTATGGAAATATGTGATCGATTTATAAAGTTAATACTCAAGGCTGTATGTGTGTATCGCCGACGCTGTGCGAGACTCTCCTACCATTTCCGGCTTCTGCTAAAGGACAGGTTCTAAAATAGTTTGAAATGTTTCTGCTTATATCTTTGTCAAGTATGTGTTGATACTATTTTGTTTATTGCGGATATAATTGACAGTTCAATTGATGATACATAGAATCCAAAATCAGAAAGATATCTGTGATCGTTTTTGTTAGTGTATCGATAATAACTAAATACACAATAGAATAGAGACAAGAGATTCTAAATAAATACATAAGAAACAAGTAAACACATAGATACAGGTGAATTCATAAATGGAACACGACTCGAAATGAATAAGCTTTCATCGCAACATTGAATAGAATTCGAGTGAACAATCAGTTAGCGTTTCTTCCTTAAACACATTAATTATTCGACATCAATTCCTTGAGACCCGATGTGGAGAGAGATATACAAAAGGCCACCAGAAACATCTAGGTACGTTATCGGTGTCTGCTTCGTATCGGGTAGGCCATATGCTTTGTTTTGCTACCGTCGTGGCATAGCCTAGCCGCAACCAACGAGCTACGTACGCTTGCAACTCCAGGGACGTTACATGCACGTTGCCGATCCTTAATAGTATATTACGTACCTAGGGCGGTGAATTCGTGAATGGTCCAGATCGCAGGTGTTTGTGCCATAAATATGCGATCTGGGGCTTTACGAATTACCGCCCGTGGTGAGTACACAATTTTACGTCTTCACCTGGCCACAATGCGAGCTTTACCGTACGCGCAGCACACACACACACACACACACACACACAATCCTACGCACTCCTACACACACACACACACACACACACACTCCTACGCACTCCTACACACACACACACACACACACACACACACACACACACACACACACACACACACATACACACTCCACACTCCACACACTCCTTTCTTGAAAAGCCGCATACTGTAGTCATTTGGGAAAACATCGACTCATTCCACAACCGGAGCGTACTTACCCATTACCATGACTGACCATTTAACCTCTCGTATGCTGTCAAAAAAAATATATCAAATGATGACCTTGAACTTTTAAGTTAAAGTAAGTTCGAACCGTTCTGGACAGTTCCGGAATAAGGCATACGAAAGGTTAAGTCATAGGATCATGTTGAATGCACTGCCGACGGTGAGCGGTTCCCTACGTAAATCAAGTTACAGAATAGCGGGGCAGGAGGGCTGTCGATCGTTTGTCGCGTTCATCCAGCCCCTTTCCCTAAAGTTCGAGCTTTAAGCGGCAATTACTCGTACACTTCGTCGTTCGCCGCATGCTGCATGCGGCGACCGCAAAAGTGTAAAGAACACGTTAGTCGGCCGCATTCGGCGATCGACAGCTGCCAACGCTTAGTACTTAGTAGGCGGCCAGACTAATGTGAAGACAATGTTTGTTGGCCTAAGTAGTTTAAAATGAATTCGGCGACTGCATTAGGTGAACGACGCAGTGTAATTGCCCCTTTAGGTTACTGTCCCGGCGTATTCTTACATCAGTTTCTTCCAGTCTTCTCATTTTCCTGTTGAACAGAAAATCTCATGGGTCTACTGGATTGTCTCAACTGCGAGTTGGTACAGTTTCGTTCCGAAATTAGAGTTATGATGGGGTCGGAACAATGAGGTTGCGTGCGGCGTAATGATGGCAAGCGGCCGGATTCATTAACGTTCTGGTACATTTACATTTGTATTGCACAGTACAATTGTGCTTTTGAGGTTTTAGAGATAGCTTAGGTGATTGTGATCATGTTGCTTGCAAACCGAGGATTTCGGTCATAGCACTGAAAAGTATAGTTACTGAATGCGATCAGAGAAGATTAAGAGGTTAATTTCAAGGAGTTTACTTTATTACGCAGCCCTGCTCTATTACAAATATATTTCGGTAAAATACTATTAAGAGTAAAGAAAACACACACAAGCCCTGCAGAGCTCTATATAAAGAAGTAACTATAGCAAAAATACTCACAAACAACACACACAGAACACATAAAAATCCTATGATAATACACGTTTTCACTGTTTTTGGGTATATATTCCTAACATCAAGACATACTAAAGAACAAACTTGGCTTGGCACACTTTCTGCGTAACTGTTAGCTAATTGTCTTAAAGCATCATGAATCATTGATGATGTTCTTCATAACCTCTTGACTATGCGACCACATCCAGGAACCCACTTGCAATATCCCTCGGTCGCTCGAGATATGGACATGAGATCATATTTACGGAAAGTGGAACCGAGAACTCATTTTGTAATTTACGTAGCATTTTATTAGCTTGCAAGTATCAGCAGAACTAGAAAGTAGAAATTATGCATCGCATACAATTGCTTGTGGTTATTTTATTACCTAGCTTTCCTTACAGTATCTTCAATATACATATTCCTGTGTATTATTTACCGTCTGTCTGTAGAAAACATAATTCATTATTAATCATTATATAGGTTATTTAACAGTATGGTGACAATAATAAGACGCTAAAAGAGAGAATTTTAAACACAAAATATTAGACAAACCCATATGACATATGTTACTTAGTTTGTAATGTACAGTTAGCCAAGACAGTGCTCCACCTCTTTTGAACCTAGTGAATACATTTATAATATAATAGAGAAATGGTTAACCACTTGGCTTGACTGATTGTATCAATAAGAGAATTAATTTATTCTTAAAAGATAATTCGAATTTGTTTAAATTTTCGCACTAATCATTCTTCCAAATTAAAAAAAGCGATATGGACTTGACGTGTACTTGATTGATGTTCTCACAAATCTTTAGAAATATAACTTTACCAAACATTTCACCAGTTAAATCGTTCTTTAGTCACTAATCAGTTTACCATAATTAGTCATCCGTTGTATCGTGGCACAAAGGAATCGATAGGTATTGTTCACCCCTCATTGAATTATGTTCGGGGGGTGCCGTCTGGGCGCCTTTTATCAATATTTGCTTCGATTTCTGACTATAGGCGACACTTTACTTTTCCAAACTTCTTTGGAAAAGACTGGTGTAATAACTTCCGTGTTTCCAGTGAATGAAGGTTTATTATTGCATATAACAATCGTGTCTCGTCAGTTTCAGAAAGTCGAAGCTTATTACGTACGCTTATATGATTCAAGGATTGTGCTTGAAGTGAGAGAAGTACATGCAGTAGAAATAAGCGAATACAAGTACCTAAGGGTAAGGAGGGTATCTTACTTTTTTATTAATAAGCCTACGCGTCCACCACAGGTACTTGGAACTGTTTTTGTATCACACCCCCTACAGTCCCTAGATGTGAGGGGCGAGGCAATCCTTCAGAGAGTGGTCTCAATGCGAGCCCGAGGGCCCGGAGGCCGAGCCCCCACGGAAACTCGTTATCTCCGAGTAGCGTGCAAGCGAAACAGGGTCGAAGTCCTGAAGGTTTTCGTAGCAATGAAAGGCCTTAAGCATGCAAATGACATTGTTACTAATAAAATTTTCATTTCATTTCAATTCATTTCATGCTTTTAGAGAACGGACGCTATGGGAGCTCGGGGGCTGAAAGCCTTACTATCCCCAGGTGTCTTGCAAGCGAAACTGGAGACCCAAGTCCCCAAGGGGAGCGGGCAGGCAAGCGAGGCCGAAGGCCGACTTTTTGTAACAATGAAAGGTCCAAATCAAGCCTTAAGAAAGCGCTCCCAATGCGAGCCTGAGCGCCGAACGGACACTTACTATCCCCCGGTGGCAGCGAAGCCAAAAGCCGAGCATTACGTTGGAATGAAAGGCCCAAAGCATCCCTTTAGAGAGCGCTCTCAATGCGAGCCCCTACGGACGCTCATTATCTTCGGGTGTCTTGCAAGCGAGACGTGGGGCCCGAATTCCCGAAGGTAAAAGGGGAGGCAAGCGAAGCCGAAGGCTGAGCTTTTCTGTAGGAATTAAAGGCCTTAGCATGCTTTAAGAGATCGCTCCCTATGCGAGCTCGAGGGCCTAGGACCCGAAAGCAAGCCCCCACGGACACTTGCAATCCCTAGGTGTCTTGCAAACGAAACCTGTGGCCAAAGTACCGAAGGTGAGCGGCGAGGCAAGCAAGGCCTTTTCGACGGAATGAAAGGCCCAAAGCAACCCTTCTGAGAGCGGTCTCAATGTGAGCAATGACCCCTAAGGACGCTCATTATCTTCCGGTGTCTTGCACTTGAGGGCCGAAATCCCGAAGGTAAACAGGGAGGCAAGCGAAGAAGAAGCGAAGCGAAGGCTGAGGTTTTCGTCATTATGTGAGCAATGACCCCTAAGGACGCTCATTATCTTCCGGTGTCTTGCACTTGAGGGCCGAAATCCCGAAGGTAAACGGGGAGGCAAGCGAAGAAGAAGCGAAGCGAAGGCTGAGGTTTTCGTAAGAATGAAAGGCCCAAAATATCCCTTTAGGGAGCGCTCCTTATGCGCTCCCAATATGAAAGTCACGGGTGTTTTGTACATAAAAAAAATTGGTACAAAGCAGACAAGAACCGGATGGTAATCCGATACGACTATTTCGGAAGGAAAGTCGTAGTTTTAATCGACTCTAATCGAGGTTAACGATCGTGTTAACATTGGCGATCGTAGTAAAAGTATACAATATTACTTCAAAATTAACTGGTGCGCAAAAATAATAAGTTTTTTGAAACAGTATTTCTAGTAGCTCTGTGAGCTGTAGAACTCGCGATCGTCTTTTAAAAAAATAAAAAAAATCGGAAGTCTCGAGGACCTGGATGCGACCTGTAGAGGAGAACAGCAGGAGCAGACACCGGACACACGAAAGATGTTTTTCCCAAGCTGAAACAGAGAATTTCGTTCTCTTCGCTCGCTCGTTCAATAAATGTCAGTCTAAATAGGCGCTCGATTATCGATGCAGGTCACCAATGAGATGGCCAGATTAAAGCTGCAGTAGATGCATCACTACACACAAGCGTACGACCTTGGAACGCGACTGCCAGAGAGGAATGGCGGCGTGTTGTGAAGCTTGCTGCCAACACCTGCCCCCGTATTCTGTAACTTGTTTTAAGCTCACCTCAACGCTCACCCACAAGTATATCTTGACACCGCGATGCGTACTAACTAAGCGTTGGTAGAGGTCTAGTTTCGTGACGGGTGACCGGCGGGGTGAGCCGTATTAGCGCTTAGCGAATAACACCCCTGGGGTCGTAGACAAGGTTACAATCGACAGGTGCTAACGCCAATAGAAAACTAATAAAATGTATGGGAATGACAGATGTTAACGAAAAGTGTTTCGTCGGCATCTGTCATTCCCCTACAATTTATTATTTTCTATTGGCGTTAGCGCTTGTCGATTGTAACCTTGTCTACGGCCCCTCAAATGATGACCACGACCACTCTGTCAAGAGTGAAACGACGAAGAAGAAGTCTGTAACTCTAACTTCATCATCATATATCCGGTAGATACCTACCTACTTCAAATATCTTATTAATACTATCTAAGTATGTAGAGCATTTTTGAACCAAAACATTCCTATACAAGTGAATCCCCTATTCCCAAAATCATAACAACCCCAAAAGGCAGCCGTGAAAAATTATCAGGTATTCCAGACAACGGAATAATCGGAATATTTTTCCTTAATTTTTCATTCAACGTTGTACCCTTGGGTTTACTTTTACTTAACGAAAACCTTATTTAAAATAAACAGGGTGGTGTAAACGGGGGACGTGCCTCAAATGTTGAGTTCGATCGCGGTATTATTTTCGGCTGGCAATAAATGAATGGCGCCTGAGAGTGTTCGGTGTTGCCAGCTTTGTATTCGAGCCGGTGTTGCAGGTTTATATTAAATGAGGGTTGGGATTAGATTCGACCTGTAAATATAGTTGTTGGATTAACTTACCAGGAATTCTGATCGGTTAAAGTGGCTTTGTGTTGGATTGTCATGCTTGTCGAGTTGTTCAAACGATAAGGATGAAATATAGCCTACTCCAGGGTTTAATACACGATTCTTAATAAGTTTAATCGGTTTTAATAAAGGAAATGTTGGAAACCGTAATCGCAACGATTACGGTTGGCCGTCTAAACTTTAGGTAATGCACAAAAATCTAAAACAATATTTTTTCACTACTTCTGACCTTGCATTATTAAGGCCAGTTGCATTAATTTAAAAATGAAACACAAAACAAACCTCACTATGCAAATTCAATGGGTGTCCTCTTATGTAATGTTATGTTTATTAAGTTGGTACGAGAATGAACCGTATTATAATTATGAAGGCGTATTTCGGAGTCTCGGAGGTCACATTCTTAAAACAATTGACTGTCGGAATGTGCTGCTGCTTCAATAAGCGACGCCTACCGTCGCCAAATGTGGTGTATACGACGGTTTTATTGACAAAATCTTTAATTTTACGAGCCACTGCATCGATACAGACGTTTCGCAAGCAATGCCCAGCTGTCGTGAACGAGACATGGATTATTTAACGAATTAGATATCGTACAGGTTGCATGTGACGGCTCAAATAATACCCTTTTGGTTTTGTACTTCTTTTGATTTCGAAATTTTCATCTAAGATATTATGAAATAAGGTTTATACATAGACTAATAATGACTAAGGTTTAAGTAACTATTAAAATGAAACACAACTGACATCAGAAAGATAATCTGGGTCATTTTTATCTGCTACCAACTGTTGAATAAATATATTCTATACCTAAATAACAATAAAACCGGCCAAGTGCGTGTCGGGCCACGCGCAGTGTAGGGTTCCGTAGTTGCCTGTCTATCTTCGTTACATCGACGTGCGGTGCGGTTGCGTCTCCCGAATTTGTACGAAAATTGGCCTTTCCAAGTACACATTAAGTTGGGTGACTATTACTCGGTAACTACTTCTGCCTACTTGTCCGTGATAGTTTTCCTTTTAAATTCATTATATGTACTACTACCACGATTTTTTTCACATCCCCAGTAGTAGCCATTTAGCCGGCAGGGGGGGGGGACACATGACTCGAACAAAAATTAGGGCTTTAAAGCACAATATCTCGCAAACGAATTACTGATTTAAAAACCCATAATATTTTTAAATGAGCTATCCAACGATACCCCACACCATGGGTTTAACGAGAAAAAAAATTATATCCCCGCTTTAGATGTAGGGGAGGTACCCTAAAAAAAATATTTTTTCA
Source organism: Epinotia ramella (assembly GCA_947578815.1). Taxonomy (NCBI): domain Eukaryota; kingdom Metazoa; phylum Arthropoda; class Insecta; order Lepidoptera; family Tortricidae; genus Epinotia; species Epinotia ramella. Next base: position 7,162,273 of record OX388211.1, on the reverse strand, counting down.
AGATTTTATTGTACTGTTTTGTTGGCGTAATTGATTTATATATCCATGCCGAATTACAATTTTCTAGGAGTTATGGTTACTGAGCTAAGCCGAAGACGGACAGACGGGCGGACATGGCGAAACTATAAGGGTTCCTTGTTGACTACGGAACCCTAAAAATTAGGTACACAGAAGAATTGAGGAACCTCTCTTTTTGGAAAGATATTCTAAGTCTGGGGGTCGATTTGGATTGCCATTATTATTTCTACCTGCGCCGAGCGTATTGTCATATCATATCGTGCCAACGGCAACGAGAGCGCGCGCAACACATCGCATACCAACAAAACCTGGCGATACGAGAACGAACGCCGGGTCCGATTTGGACGCTCTCTTTAAAAACATTTTTCATTCCGACTTCGAGCAAGATTCTTTATTCAAATTGCATTTAAATATGTCAATTTTGATATATTGACAACTGTAACAGATTGTTTGTGTTGACAAGTGTATAATGGTCCAAGGCAGTTGTTGATAAATGATTCTACGCTTAAAACTTCGTGGTTGACAAATGACAATGTGTGTGAATGGCGACCGGATTTTGTGCCATGCATGTGTGAAGTAACCCTGAGATAATTGTTGTTGTGTAAATTGCTCCTTTAATGGTAACATTATGCTTTGTACAAAATTGAAGGTTTCTTAAGACACGGAGGTTGTGCGTGAACGAAATTCAACCGTAAGGCCGGCCGCCCACTGGACACGAATTCCTGTCGTACGTATACGTACAATGCGGGTCGTACGAATAGAGTGCGCACATTGAATTCGTTTACCTGCGTGAAACATGTCAGTTGATGTCAGTTATTGGCACAGAGCACAGACCAGTAAACCTATAGACGTCGCTTAGTCGGGCGACCCCCTCTGCCACACATAAGGTGAATTCACTCTATATTTGAGACACCGGACCAATCACTTACGCGCGCGGCCTTGAATGCACCAATCACAGCGCACTAGACGTCTCCCGCGCCCCGCAAGTATGGCAGCTTTATTTGTAAGTAAAAATTAGGCTAAGCGGGGTCTTTAGGATATATGGTCTGTGGCACAGAGTAGGTACTTTTCTATTGGTGATTGGTTTGGTTGACATAGATATTGCAAAATGAATAATTTACAAATTTTAGATTCATTTCTTCCGATATTTGTTTCCACGCTTTGCGTTGTAGGTCGCGCAAATGATAACTAGAATCATTTTGATCCCACAAACACTTATAGCTTTGAATCAAGTTAATAAATTTCTCAACATCCATTTCCTTACTTAACTACAGTACACAAATAACGCACGAATGTATTTAAAATCCCAACAAGTTCGGATTCATGCGGAAGTCGTACCTACGCGTGCGTATACGCGACCAATTCGCATCCATTGAGCGCGCTCTAGAGATGGGTAAATCCGGACTTGAAGATTTAAATGATTCGAATCCGCAAGCGGTTCCGATCCCTTATCGACTCCTTTCAAATCTTATCGAATCCGGGGATTTATTAACTCCGACTCGGCACCAGAGCCGAATGCCGCGTACACGGCACGCGGATCGGAGCAAGGAGCGAGCGAGAGCGAGCCGATCGCGGATCGCGATCGCGGCGGCTATGACTTTGACTGGTCACGTGGCACGCCATTCGGCTTCGGCTTGATTCGGCTCAAATCGGAGAACTTCGCGATTACATTGCGAATGATGCTAATGTCGACAATTTTAGCTCTTTTTGTATTCGATGCAGGTAAAAATGGCTCTTATGTCATAAACGTAGTGTTGGTTGTCCCCCGGCTGAGGATTTTAGTTAGATTCAATCAAGGTTGACAGTCCTAAGCCTGTGAAGTACGAAGGGAAATCGATCGATCGATAACAAGTATAACAACAGCTAGTAATATAATAAAATAAATCAAAATAGTGTAGGTACTTGACCTTGTGCAAATAATTTAAAGATTTTATTAACTAATTTGTTATAATGATAATAACAACGCAATCCGCATTCGTAAAAAAACCAAAAAAACTAGCTCCATCAGAAAAAAATATTATAATTTCGGATATTCCGATTCAATATAACTCGGAGATTGGATATGTCTCAAAAGATTCGGAAAACCGTTAATATCACTGAATTTGTATTAAAACCAACGAGTCCATTGAGTCCAGAGTGATTTTGTTTGAGGGATTCAAAGGATTTGTATTAAAACCAACGAGTCCGGAGTGATTTTGTTTGAGGGATTCAAAGGATTTGTATTAAAACCAACGAGTCCGGAGTGATTTTGTTTGAGGGATTCAAAGGAGTCGAAGAGCCGATAAGCGGAGTCGGTACCGATAAGCGGAGTCGGTACCGATAAGCGGAGTCGGTACCGATAGCGGAGTCGGATTTAGTGATTCGGATCACTCCGCGGAGCCGAGATTACCCATCTCTAGCGCGCTCCCGTAGTACTTTCAAGGTCGGGATCGTTCGCACGGCTTCGTGCGTGTTCGGACGAGTATATTTCGTACGAAATCGTGCCCAGTGGGCGGCCGGCCTGTGTTCTTGCTGAACTGACTAGAACTGAACTAATACAGTGACACAAATTTGATCAATATTTTGGATCATGGAATGCTTGTGCAGCGCTTGACTGCACGCTGACGAGTATTCATCATCAGCAGCCTCAAGAAGTTGAGCACCAGAAGAGGCGAGCTCTTCTGAATCCACGGCTGTTGATGGAGTTCTCACGTTGGCCCAGTACGGCTCGGGAACATCACATACATCTATCATTTAATTTATTTACACATGCTTGTTCCTCGGCACAGGATCGTGCAAAGTGAAGTAAAGGGGACCCACGCAAAGGGCGGGATAACGCTAGCTAGAAATCATCTATAAATAAATATATCGTGACAATCTTACACAAATCGACCTAGTCCCAAACGAAGCAAAGCTCCTACCCCATAGTACAATGGGTCCTAGACGACGATATACATACTTATCGAGAAACATCCATGACTCAGGAACAAATATTCGTGCTCATCACATAATAAATGCCCATACCGGTATTCGAACCCGGGACCTCCGGCTTCGCTGTAGGCAGGCTCACTACCAACTAGGCTACAGAGGTCGTCTCTGCTGTTAAGAAACTATATGCTCGTAAATGTCAGTTTATTTGAACAATATTCTAACGGTATAACCGTCTCAAACACGTCTAAATTCAAATTGATCCAAATCTGGCGTCGGAAGACAAATGGCCTGCCAATAGATCAAGCTATGCTAGTTAAATTACTTTCTGGTTATTCTCGTTAAATATTCCACTCAGGCGCAGGTAGCCATCCCACTCAGGCGGCCGGTCGGCGCCATAGTCGCCATCTACTAGTGACAGTCGGTTTACGTAAAAATGACTAATCTTTATTGCATATTTTATGCAAATATAGAGTAGAGGTAGAAGCGATACTGGATGGTGCAAAAAGTGGTTACTACTGTCTATAAAAAAAATAATTAGATCTCAGTGCATTTATTCATTTATTTATTAATACATGGAAAAACAACAGCGCAACATATTTACAGACACAATAATAAAACCTTATTGCCAATTATAAGTTCTCACTTATAAATATAAACTACCACAAAGAAATATATAGCCAAACTTAAACTTAGCGTACATTACGCACAGTAACCAATCGCGCACTAATAGCAACACAGATATAGATATACACTAGATAACTTAAACACCTCAATTTGTATGAAAACCGACCGTGTCACTTTTTTCTACCTACTTTGACGTCACACGGGCAAAGTGATCTGAATTCTCCGTTGTCCGCGGAAAATCGATTCTGCAATAAGGTATTTTCTAATATTCACGGCCAACTCGGAGTCCGAATTCTGACACGCGAAGTACATGCATTTGCGTGATCTATGTTTATCTATATCTGTGAATAGCAAGCATGGCAATAGGAATATACAAGTACAAGGTAGTTATTAAATTAGGATATATAAACTCTAGTAACTCGACCCTACACCTGAAGTATCACACATGAAGAATCTTGTCAGATAAAAACGATGTCGATATATCAGATAAAAACTAATTTACTTATCCGTTTTTTATTACACGTCGGGAAATTATCAATTATGTATATGAATGAACAATTGATGCCAATAGATTCCACAGATTTTATCTCCAACGATATTTAAATTATATACATATTTGGACATTGTGTATATACTTTTAGGTATTTTTTTAGATCCAGAAGAACATTGAGAACCTCCTAATAATATCAATTAAACGTAACATGTAATAAAAAATTGGGTTCCAAAATCAGAAGTTTTATGTGTTCAGATATATAATTTAGAAAGGTACATGCTATATACTTAAATAGTACGCAGTGTGTCTAGTCAGGCATGAGAGTAGGCGTGCATCGGTCAAAATGCTTAATCCTATTTCAGCCAACATGCACCGACACACCAAGGTTAGGTTCTAAGAACCATTCTAGGTCGTTCCAATTCTCAATTTGAACGTAGAAGTAACATACTAGTATCGCACTAAATTATGTGTAAGACGTAGTGGTAGAGGTAATAGGTTTATGGGTAGTTACCGTCGCGTCGCGCCATGCGCGGGCGCCGGCTGTCAATCAGCGACGTACTCGTTCGGCGCCTGCGACTGCGGGGAACAAGGTTGTAAGTGACCGTTGGAATTGCCTCAAAAATAAGAGTGGTTGCAGTTTTGATACAGACGATTTTGACAGGTGATCTATTAGTCCAATAACTTTATGCATCCAAAGCTTGCGTCAAATCCGGTAGTTCTGATTTTTTTGCAGACTTATTTATGATGTTGGCCCAATGAATAACCCAAGTTTGTGACCTCGAGCGCCGAACGCAACTTTGTCATAAATCGAAAATACCGCGAAACCCTCAAGGACTAGTTTTTGATAGTACCTTCTCGGGACGTTTTTAAAGTAGACTAAATTTGCTACAATATGAGACTAGAATTGTCTCTGTAGAGTGTGTAGAGCCGATAGTTTCCGAGATAAAGCCTTTCAAAATTTGTAATTTTTTGAACTTCGAAAAAAAAAACCGAACTACCGGATTTGACGCAAAGTACCCCGTAATTTCAGACGACAAGGTTACTGGATTATAAGGCTTGTTTAGCGATAGTCGCGCGTTTATACCGCTGCAATAATTCGCTGTGTGTAATCGCTCTTAAAACAGATGTAAAAACCTATGACTTCCAATAGACGTAGCCAGAGGTACTGGTAGATAATGCCTTCGTTTTAAAAAAATTTGTATCGATAAGCATAGTTGGTTTTTTTACTACGACGGTGGCAAACTAGCGCACGGCCTGCTACTCCAGGCAAAATACGGTTTTGAAAAACATTAATTTATAATAGCGTTTTTTTTGTTGATTTCATTTTAAAATGTTATTCTAAGATGATTAATTCAAGAATCCGACAAATTTTCCACCTGTAAGTAATTATGTAGATTTAAATGAAGCATGCATTGTCTTTTTTTGTACGATTTATCTTGAATATTATAGAGCAAATGTAAGTGAACCAAAATAAAGACAAATATATTTATTAATATTTGTTTCTGACTTTTCAGAAGCTAGTTAGTTTATCCTTTTTTTGATGTCTGAAATTTTGTCGGATTTTGTCGCTGGATAACTATTTAATTGATAATATATCCGTTACACATTAAAAATAAGCTGTTATAAATTATTTCCAAATTTGACTTTTTTTCCATATGAGTTGTCAGTTCATTGACTGGACTATGCCTGATGGCAAGCAGACACTGTATCGACTCCTGAAGAATCAATACCACGTTGCCGACACCTTATTGATTTGAGGATACGTTGTGTTGAGCTTGAGACCAATGCAGTAAGTGCTTCCGAATCAACAATCCTATTTGTCATGTGTCACTTTAGTTTCGTGGCACTTATGCCCCTTCACATATGCGCAAACGCAGCACTGACCCGCCATGGCGCCTACATGCATTGGAGCCTATTAATTGCCCTTTTTCAATAATAACTGCCTCTAGATCGCGACTAGACGGTGTAAACAATCAAGTAGCACCATACAAGGGTTCATTTGAATAATAATAATGTATTTTATAAAACGCCTTGTTGTACACGGATAGATTATAATTTAACAGTGATCTTTATCTGGCTGCATGGTTGGTCTAGTATTTAAGTAACAGTTAGTCGTTGTTTATATGTAGTTTTCGTTATGTTACTACAATCTCTTTAGGTGAAAAACGTCTGTTCGCGGCCATGGTGCCAAATACCTATGAAGAAATTGACAATACAGTACCTTCTGTAGAAAGTACTCGTATAATCAAAGAGTTTTCTGTTGCGATCTTGTCCAGAAAATTGGGTTTCCGCATGCTTAGCGGTAATTGCTACTTTTTGGCGAAGAGTGACTTTAAGGTCTTTATTTCACAAGGCGCACGATTTGGAACACTTATTTCAGCCAATTTACGTAAGTAAATTACAAAAGTAATGAAGCGTATACAGCGATATAACTGCTGCGTATTTTTCCTTCGCCCGCCGCGTTTTTTTCAAACCTACCAATTTAAACGTCGCTTCATCTCGTGAAATGTAGGGAGACAGATCACTCGCAATAAATTACCATAAACGGATCGAAAACATGCTGACATTATCCCTCAAGGCTCGCCCTCGAACGTAAAAAATCGACTTTAACGGCCCTTTTATTCTTTTGTTAGTAACCGAATCATTTCCATGCGATAAAGCTGCTTTAGTTGGTCCTAGTTTTCCAAACTGTGGATACAACTCCCATCCCAGGCGGTTGAATAGTTTCCTTTTATGTGTATCAAAACTTCACATTCTTGTGTTACGTTATAGTTCCTTTTCTTGGAGGGTTTTATGAGCGAATAGTTAACAGCGCAATCATAAAAGTGTCAGGTTTTACTAATAGTAGCCGGTCGTTGGACGACTTTTAATGGTCGAAAGTATCGTAGCCTGCGACACGTCGACAGGATGTCGGCGACATTTTAAAATAGATAATTTCACGCAAACTCGTAAACGGGCAGACAATGCCTTGTATTTTACACCGTTTTTATTTTACTGTCTCACTAAAACATTTCGGTGCCAATAAAACAGTTTTTACTGCACCTGGACGGGGTATGCTCGTGTTTCTTAAAGTGATTTTCGTCCAATACGCCGAGTGTGGGACGATAGTTCGCGTTTATATTGCTTTCGAATCACCTCACGTAACGAACGGTGCCCTATTACGCACTGTACTAAGGGCTACCATCACCCTGATATAAAACACACGTGGTTATTTAGTTTTCAAGCAAGGGAACTCAGGAACGAACTTTTGTCGAAATTCATTTTTAGTTTTGAGCTTCGTACACGGCTTTTTTCGCATATAGTTGAGGTTCATTTTCGTTTTACAGCCATCAAAACGGAGTAGCACCTGGAACATTACGTGACACCCGAGGCATTTTATGAAGCTTCGCCGAAAAACGCGTAACGCGCGCGTTTGCCTCCAATAATCGTGGCAGTAATACGCGTTTTACTTGCGTGCACTGTTTCTTCATTCCACAAAAACCTATGGCAGTAACCATTTGTATGGGCTCGTAAAATTTTGCATGGTGAATGGGTATTTCAATTACGATTTTTTGCCGATGAGTCGAACCTTGCATCCTTGTATTAAGAAGTTAAAGTTTTACGAGCGTTGCTCAAAATAAACGTTTCTTTTGTTCTGTATTCGATAAACTTTTGATGTTCTCCTTCTGACTTTGACACACGTAAATGCTAGAAACACGTAAGTAGATAAGCAAAGCTAACACTGCACAACTGCTCTGACAGCTCGAGCGCCGTCTTTTGATAACCGTGCTGCCTGTCCTGGTCTATTATACCGAAGACATTAAATAAGCAAACCTTTATGTACCGATAAAGAGCATATTAAATGTCCGCACGGAGCAAGGTTTTCTTCGCGCACCGGTCAATAATCCCTATTTACAGCCCAAGGTGACGTAAAGTAAACAACAACTTGTTAGCAATGTTACCATCAGCTCACCTCGCACCCAATTCTGTGACGTCGTCGCCCTAATACTGTCGCGTAGGCCGCACATTCCGATCTCCGTGGGTGAATTCACATCTGTACAGAGGTTGTGTCGAAACGTATTTATGCCCGACTTCCTTGTGGAGAAAGCGTGCTTTACCGCCCGGCCCGATTGGACCACTATATCTGTCAGCTGGTGATCGGCTTGGTGATGCCATTGTTCTGACGAGTTTAGTAAAGTTGAGTGTGTTATTAATAAAGGCGTCGAAATTTCAATTAGGTGCGATCGAATAAATCCAATTATGAACTAATTGAACCTTGTAACAGTGAAAATGAATATGACTTTCGTGAGGGAGTTCTTATGATTGTTAATGTGACAAGGTTTGAAGTTGACCATAATTCAATTGTCGACCGTAAAACCCATTTTAAAGCATGACTACACCTTAGATTATTTTGTCTACCAACCTCATCTAAAACACTAATTGTCTTAACGATAATTGACGATAACAACGTCTAGACGATACACGAAGCTACAATACCGTAGCAAAACAATTTGTACAAGTCTTTATTTTCTTCACTGCAAAACAAGACCTTCATATCTAACGAAGCGTTAAGTTGAAAACCAATGCACTTTCGATACAAACAACTTTCTTTTTCTATTTTGCAAAACGTCAAAAAACGAACATTGGAGCTATTTATAACACTTTTACTTGCATTCTCTAGATTCCGAATAAAAACAAAACGTCTTTGTTCGGTCCGATCGGATAAGGCGATGCCGGCGCGGATACGGTTCAAGGGGTCCAAGTCTACGAAGACGCAATTGTTTTCTAAACAAATTACAGAAGAGAAACAAAAGGTGTACGGACTACCGCTTTCTGCCACCGTGGCTTGGTGTTTTGTGGTATTGGGGCAACCAACCCATCTTATGAACAATTTCTGAAGTGAAAACTTCTTTAGCGGGCTGTGCACTTTTTGTGATGGGGAAAAATTGTTAAACTCGCCACAGGTTTCAGGTTCACTTCTGCCGGCACTCCCGGAGTGCAACACGGTCGGTTTTTTTAATGATGCCCTTGGCTTGTATCGACTTATGAGTTTTCTAGTAAAGAGAGAGAGAGAGCTTCCTATGATTCTGAGACGCCATACCCAAGGTCCTTTTCTGGCATGATATTCGCAAATCAAACCGACATCGGAGTTATTGATTATGCTACTCATTTTGTTATTATTTCCAATGTGACTTCTCTTTTCTTTGCTTTTAATATACTACATTGCATTTTTGATGAGGCGCAAAAAAATTAACAACTTTGATCCAATTGGATAACATTGTTGGCGATACGGTCTAAAGAGTACTAACTATTTTTGAAATTGCATAGCAAGGAAAAATACAACTTTGTTTTATTTTCTTGTGTAACTGTAATTAACATTTACTATGCCCACACATTCTTAAGATTCCTGAAACACAAAACACGGCTTTGTTTGATTCTATCGGTTAATACTCCAGTCAAAGGAGCTGAAATTTGTCATTCTGCGAAGAATTAGGTTCAGCCCGCGTTGCTTATGGCCGTATTCATAAACGTTCAACAAACCTATTTTAGCTAAATTACCGTTAAAATTAGTTTGTCTTTATCTGTCACTTTGGCATTTGTGTGGGTGAGAAAGTGACTTCTTTTTTTTAGAAGAGGCATTTAAACAATTTAAAGCTCTATGAATTAGTGGGTTAATGTCTCCGATAGCTGGTGATTGGACTAAAGCAGCCGCCACGATGCCAAGATAGGGCCCAACTCGCAAATTCCATCTAATTACCCTGTGCTTAGCCAAAAACGCCCCAAGTGGCTGCATTCTCTTCAATTACCGGTTTTACCGATGCCTCCGCGACATTACCGGTTTTTAAATTGACCCAGGATTTAGATAAGCTTGCATGCGATTTAAGCTTGCGTGCACGCATGCACGGTTTTTAAGGGTTTTTGGCGAAAGTAACCTTTTAAGTAAAAATATTTATTTTATACAGATTAACAAGATGATAATTAACATTTACCTACTAAATTAAATTAAAACTAAGTAAAATTTCACGTTTTTTATGACAGTGCAGAACTTAGTTGTGTTATCAGAGTGCATTTTAAACTATGTAATATAAACTGAAGATTGTTTGTAGGTATGTATATGAGATCACTTTGGCACTCTTTGGGGGAGGCCTATGTCCAATTGAACGTCTTTCGGTTGAGATGACGATGTATATAAGCGGCTGTCTGGGACCATATCTACCTATTCATATTATTAAATATGTCAAAGCCACTATATTATCACAAACAAAACGCATTTTACAATTTCACAAGTAAAAAATGAACTCAAACCAGAGTTAGCTGAGTACAGTCCCCCAATAGTAAAATTCGGCTACAAGACTGGAACGAAAAGACTAAGTTAATATTATACCAACAAACATTACGACATAAGTAGTTAAATCCCGTAAAAAGACAATAAAAAATCTACGCAGTACGCCAACACGCCCCCGTTCCCCCAATATGTCACATAATTCAAACATGCGCAGTACATTAACATTCCATTCATCTTATCGTTAAAAGCGATTTTATATGAACCACATGTTGACATCATCTGTTGGCAGTTAACTCCATCGCTGTCGAGATTTCAACACTCGATTCAGGCGATTCGATTCTTTTCATAAATCGGTATAAGATCGATTAAACTGACCTTCGCCGTTGCAATCGATCTGAATGTCAAGCGTCATGTGCTTTGATACAAGGAACTCGCATTTGTTTGCGACTTCCGCGTGGAACGCGTTAACACATTCACTGCCGACAATCGCTACGCGCTGCGATCATAGCCGATCCCATGGTTTTCCTCGTATGTAGCGGAAAGCGACTGCGGCGTAGGCACCCGCTTAGGCCCTGGACATTCTTAAAAACTATCACACTAGTAGGTATAACGCTGTTAGTATAGCTGGCGAACTGAGTGATATGATTCCCACAAAAAATGGTACAGCTCAGGGATCCATATTGGGGCCAACTGAGTACTTATTATATGTCAACGATAAGTGTAGGATTTTTCTGCAGGGCTCTGTATACCAATTTGCTGACGACACTTGTCTCATTGTGGCACACAAGAACGTCGAGACTGCTCAAAGTATTATGCAACAAAACTTCGACTTGATGTGCAAGTGGGCCCATGATGTAGGCTTATCCATCAACTATAAGAAAACCGAATTAATGCATATACATTCACCATATATGAAATGTTACAGCACACCTAAAATCGTGGCCCACGAGCACTCTTGTCTGCATGTACAGAATACCATCTGTAGTTGTAACTGTCTCGATGTTGTAAGTGAACACATTTACCTAGGATTGAAAATAGATAAATGGGGTCCACACGTCGACCAAGTATGTAATAAACTCAGATCAATTTTGTCTAAACTGTGTATACTTAAAAATAAACTGCCTTATAGGACATTGAGGCTGCTGTATTTGTCCATGGCGGACTCTATCATTGGTTATGGCTTGTCCAGTTACGGTAGAACATATAAAACATACGTAAATAACATTCATAATCTGCAAATAAGATTACTGAAAAATATTGTACCCTTAAAAATAAGATATATGTATAAGAATAATTATTAAAGTCTATTTAAATACTGCAGGGTATTGCCAGTTCATGACAAGGTTGACCTAGCCGTTGTGACCCAATATAGTGGGAAAATCCCTGAATTAACTGTCAAACATAGACCAAAAAAATTGCGTAAGCTAACATACCCCTCACCATTCGTAACTCCATCTACTAACAATGAATATGGCAAAAGAGTCTGGACAAACGTATTGCCACGCGCTTTAAATAGACTTCCATATGACTTGATACCAAAAAAGCCTCAGTCTGATAAACTTATAGTAAAAATATATAAGAAAATGTTAATAGATAACTTACACTCTTAAACAAATCTCTTTCTTATCTTATTATATAATAAAAATGCCGTGAAATTCTAAAATTCGATAAGGCAATTTAAAATCTTAAAATAATAAGATTAAGCCTGATCGCTAAAAATGTAACATAGTTTCTCTAAAGAAATAAACAGTTCAAATTTTAATTTTTTTTTTTTTTAGCGGTTTCCTGCCAGTGAAAGTGTTTCACAGTGTGGTGCAAACTTTCAAACCCCAGTTCATCTCTTTAGGGGATAATTTGAGGAATAAAAAAAGTAAACGTGTTCGGGGGTGGCTATTTAACGATCAAAAATCACTGCTAAGCTAGTCGGTAGCGAAAAGCGCCATAGCCCTCTGACGCATATGTCGTGATTAGCGCTGAATGGGTTAATCCGGTCGGATTCTAGGTTTTGTACGCAGTTGGCGACCAGACCGGAAACGGATAAAACTAGTGGCTGTGAGCTGTAGAAATCGTGGCCCATAAATTTTTCGTGTATCGAAAAACTGAATCGACAAAAAAATACTATGTATAATTATTGAACCTGCTGACAAAATTTCACGAGAATCGGTTGATAAATACGACCAGTAGAGGAGAATAGCCGGACATTATTTGCCCAAGCTGAAACGGAGTACTTCGTTCGCTTCGCTCGCTTGTTCAAAAATAATCAGACTATATACTTCGAATTAAGCGTGAAAAGCTTACAGACATACCTACACGCTTCTGCATGTATAATATGAGTATGTGCTAATGCTAACAAATTAGTCTCTGACTGAATGGTATTGAATAACCTTATGCCCACATGTTGAAGTAACCTCGCTAACTCTAAAGAACACACATTAATTACAATTTTATCTTTTGCAGGTAAGTCGACCTTGCCCGGGTTTTTCTACAATTGAGTAAGTACGAACACAATGGGGGGTTCCCAAATCGGATTTAGATTTATAATTGGTGTTTGATTAACTTTAACTAGTTTTTGATGTACTGAGCATCATTAGCATGTTACAATACGAATGATATCATCCATCACTATATTATAATAAAAGGTGCAAATGTCAGTGATATGTAATTGATCTCACGATTTATAATCGTAAGCAAACTGTGTATCCATCGGAGTAATTTGACAGAAAATGCCATATACACACTTTTATTTCTCTTTCTTTCTCGTTTTGAAAGACAGACATGAAACTACATGACAAATATGACATCCAAGGCATTATATTAGGGATATCCCCACTTTGAATTGTTGAAGTCCTTTTAGTGCATGTAGCGTGTCCTTTTTGCTACTTATTCTTGAACTTGAATCGCTAATGGCTATTCTAGCGATTGCTATTTCTTGAATCCTTTGATTGGTTAGCGAACGCGTCGAAATTTTTACGAAAAAAAACGATACTATGGGCTTTGTCTGCCTATAATTATGTAAATTTTCTCCTAAATCAAAAGTAAAAAACTCACCAAGAGGATTAAGGTGGCGAAATGAGCGTGCGAAGAACAGAAAAAGAAGCAGATTATACTATACTCATCCGTAATTATGTGAAAAAACAGCGACCTTGTGAGCAATCTTCGTAAACGTTGAAAAACTGGTCGGGAACCATACGGACATAATATAGCTTTGAAAGCAACAATTAAGTTACAGTTATTGCACGGCAAAATTATTTCAGCGAGTACCTTCCCTTTATGTAAACTGCAAATTTTCGTGACATCAAAGCGACGTATGTTACAGACGACATTTTAAACTTCTTATATCTTCATAGGGTCTCGATTTGTTATGTGTCAGAAATATTGCGAAAATCCAGTAAATGATTTGTTAAATAATTATTCAATACAGAGCAACAGAGGCCTGCTGCTAATGAAATTCCAGAATTTTGGGCGGTGTAATGTTGGACTGCCTTATGCTTGCGTCTTACCAAAAGAAGATATGCAGATACCTCGTTTGAAAAATTGTAGAAGGTCTTGAAGAAACCGATTTAATCCCAATAAGTTTTAGTTTACCCACTGGGTTGGAAAGTCAGATGTCAGTCGGTTGCTTAAAACTAGTGCCCTTTCGTGAAACTGTGACAAACACTAGGAGGATGATGGTGTCAAATAAGCAATGGTTTGTGAACTCGTGATGTTGGTATAAAGTCAAAGTACTGAACACTTAAACTGTGTCTCGCCGTGCTCTTAAGGCAGTAGTAAGTGGCTAGCGGGCTTGTAGAGCTGTAATTAAGACCATTCTGGTTTCACTTCGCATACTGTTACCGTGAGCATAAAACTCGGATTAACTTGTTTATTTAATAGACGACGGTAACTTATCTCCATTTTTATCAGATCATGCGAATTTGTATATGATAGTTGTATTAGTTGACCTTTAGTAACGTCTGACACTTTTAAAATAAATATCTTTCTAATTGCTGTGTAGAAACAAAGATGATAGTGTCGACATTATTTAGTCTGCAGTTCCTAATTTGACGACCGATTTAGCGTGGTGGGTAGTGGCCTCGTCTACGAAGCAGACTGTCCTAGGTTCAAATCTCGTTAAGGGCAAGTATTTGTGCGATGAGCATGAATACTTATTTCTGAGTGTTAGAGGTTTTTCTATGTATTTAAGTATTTATACGTATTGAATGTATCGTCGCCTAGGAGTCATAACACAAGGTTTATTGTTACTTTGGCAAGCTTGATTTGTGTAAGATTATCAATTCATATACAATTCAAGTTTGATTTTGGCAACACTTCTTTCATTTCTTGTAGGTGCTTTATGCTAATTCTTGTTGACGTCATTCAGACAGAGAATCTAACCCCGACCGACTACCATCTCAATTACAACTGTCGTATTTAGTAATTAAGCATTAAACTTATCAAATGATTTAGTTCCAAATAAGACTTCAACTCAGTCCTGTCAGCTGTCCCAGGATTAGATAGGTTTACACTCAGCCCAGGAGTTACAGATACAGTTAATATTAGTATGGCAGTAATATTAGTGTCAATACACAGCCTTGCACTGGCTATGCAATTCACGAAATGGTTGGATCCAGCCTTGTATATGCTGATCCAGAGATTCGTAACAAATGTGCGTTATCATATTTTTTTCTAAATACGACATCAGTGGCAAACAAACATACGGTCCGCCTGATGGTACCTAAGCGGCTACTGTTTATGCACCCTTGTAATGATATGAGGATTCGCTACATTGACAGCAAAAGACAAAAAATGCATCCATCACTCTCAACAGTGCCTCTTCGGCTCTAGCGACTTTATTCAACATCAGGAACTTCATACCTCATTGCCATAGATCAAGTAGTAGTGCTCTTATAGCCTTGGTATTTTGTGAGGTGAGGTACAGTCGAGGTCATAAATATGTTTACACTTTTGCACCTTATTACAAGGCAATAAGGTGCAAAAGTGTAAACGTATTTATGACCTCGACCGTACCAGGTAGTTAGGCTGCTCCAGGTATGCAAGATGACATTCCGCTGTGCCCTACTTTTTTCAAAGTCAGACTTAGGCTCGGTTGTTTGTATAGGAAGTTTGATAGTATGCCATGAGATGACAGCTGTCGGTGCCATATTTAACGTTTACCGATCAGCAAAGTGTAGTCGATGCTTAAAGTATAGATATCTACAGAGGAACTATACGCGTGCCACTATAAGGAAAGGCTAAATTAAGAACTGCTCTTGAAATGGCTGAGGGCTTATCATACACAACCTGTTTAATTTGGGCGGGTAAAGTTTTATTTGCCGCAACGTCATACTAAAACAGTTGCGGGAAATAAATTTGTATACTACCATCTCGCTCGGTGTTGGTATTATTATTACCATAGGTCCTGTGTAGATGTATCTACACTAAGTGTAAGGCCCGAGTGGACGCCTCGCTCAGAGCAGGGCCAACGTTGGCGCGTGAGCAGAATGCAGCTATGCGTTAGAGGAAGAGGGCTCTATTTCGTTCTCATTGGTTTGCATAGCTGCATCCTGCTCACGCGCCAACGTTGGCCCAATGTGTACAGCCGGCATTACACTAAGCATCGATGTAAGTTGTCGATAGTTGTTGTGAATACCGCTCCAGCTTGACTGCCGCTCGCGTCATATCTAATTGCGGCAGATTGCTCCGACATATTATCGGTTTGACCGCTCGCCCGTGACGCCATCACAACATCTGTAATCACGACCATTATTACCTGACCTGTCGCCGCTTGCCAATATACTGTAATGGGAGCTCTATTGAACTTATCGTGTCAATTGTCAAGGCAATTATTCGTTATAATGTGGCTGGTTTGCGATTAATTATGAGTAAGTGCGCAAAATTTACAGAACAATTGATGTAATTCGGTCGTACACAAAAGTTGAGAACTATGACCTACTTCATTTGGAAAGTTGACTTGTAACTTAGTATTACCACAGAATAGATAATAGTTGGTATTACTAACAAAGACTTTAGAATACGATAACCCAAAAATGCTTTTATCCTTAGTGGTCCGTTAACAGCTTCATATCAAAAAAACACACTTCCATTGGCCAAATTAATATGGGATAAGGCTACAAGCTACCTTGTCAACAACCAATTCCTCGGATTAAAACGTTTTTTTCATTCCATTGTACAATCACTCAACACCCTAATCAAATTCGCAAGATCAACTTTAGAATACACCATAAAATACCATCTTTTTTCTAGTTTTGCCATTTGTGCTCGATGCTCGATATATTTGACTCTAAAGTGATATCCTGATATCATCATTTAGTATCACACATTATTGCTCCTTGATTGGCAGCTTGTCGTGCTCAGCCCGCACCGTCCTTGCAATGCTGATTACAAGATATGGGCTATCCGCACAGATATCCCTTACGCAAACCGGTAGCGGAACACCGGTATACCGGTTACGTGGCAATTAATAGTACCAGTTTAAATAATAAATCTGTACCATGAACTTTCTACCATGAACACCCGTAACTGTCGATGCGATTCATAGTTATGGAAGCGCTTAGTTATAGGGAGTTCCCGAGAAGTGTAACAGCGATAATATACGTATTATAGTACTGTTCTTAGCATCCTCATTGGTAGTGGAAGACTGGGAGAAAATATTAAACGAAGCAGTAATTACTCAGAAGAGTTTGAGTGATGGATTATGTCATAGCTAGACATATTGGGGTTCTAATTATTCTTTCCTGTTCTGTATTTTTTTGGCATATACGCATACCTACCTACAAACTGCCGGATGGTAAGCAGTTTCCGTAACCCATGGGCGCTCGCGACACCAGAAGTGTCACGTTGCTGACCTTTTAAGGAATTAAGGATTTCTTGTGCTGACAGCGTGATAGCTAGAGACAGTAGAGATAGATTTCGATGGTACCTATATGAAAGGTATAGTCTACGGAGGTGCTATGTATGGATAAGTATAAGTAATTCATTGTAAATATAGTCTTCAGTTTCTTCAACTTTCGGAAACAAAAAACGTTTTAAGTTTTCCAATCTGCGAATTATCCGGTTATTACAAACCGACTTTACGCTTTTGAGCGGTAATTTTACTGTTTTTAGTTAGTGCATAGTGATTTAGTTTATGCAAATAGGTACTCATAGGAAAGTGGTTCCCCGAACTATAGTTATTCGCTAAACAAACTTAGCCGTCACATTCGTCACGGTCGCGGCGTTTAAGGAGCCGAGTCGAATGGATTGCACGGTCATTTGCGAGCCGACATCCTTCTTCAATTAGTAGAAAAGAAACGTGAAAGTAACGCTGTTTTAGACGACTGTTAAGTATGTGTTGGTTGGACTGGGTATATACTAAACACCCGTTTTGGACAGTCGTTTCGAGTGTAAACCAAAAGGGGCCTTAAGTTGTATTTTTTTCCTTTATATGGGGAGGAGGCTATGAAGGTAGAACCAGTGTAATAACAGACCATTTTTTCGGTTTCGTTGATGATGATCGAAAAAAAAAAAATACATATATTGTTCAGTTATTCATTCCACATACACCTAACCGTGCCCCCAGATCTAGATTGAAAACTGCCTAAGCAAAAAGTTTTGCTAACTTGATGCATTTCTCACAAACCCGGTACTATCTATCTCAAACATGAAAAACTCTCGTACATCCGGCACTATATCTATCTCCATCATAAATTTGTATTTCTAATATTTCTCTTTCCTATCTAGCAATCAGTTCTCAGAATGGTTCTCTACCCTTTTTGCAAATACAAGTTTGAAAAAAGGCAATAACACTTACGGGTAAGCGGTGCGAGTCGTACGTGAGGCGCCGCATATTGTCCTTTAGTCTAGACACGCTAGGGCAGAAATAATGATTTATCCCCCTTAGGTAGATGTCAAACTTAAAATGTACCATTTTGAATCTTACCTCTATGCTACAAGTGCCAAAACACATTTTAGATACTTCCGATAACGCTAGTTATACATATATTGTTAGTGTAAAAACTTGGTGTAAAATAGAAGAAACTGCTTAAAGAAATATGAGTCACTGTACGTGAGAGTAATTTTCTAATAGCTTTTCGCCGCTAATGTGCTCTTGTGCAGAAAGTTTGCCATTTGGAATTGAAAGAACTTCTTCCTTGGGGTTTTAAATGCCATTTTGTTAAATTTATGTTGACTATCTCAGGGAGTTAGACTACACCTTAGTTGATTTATAATTGGTTTTGTCCTTAAAACACGACACATATCCTTGTCATAACACCAGTCAATGCCCCGAATGCGAATAATTATTGCTTAGGTACACATATGTCTTGTACTTCCAATCTCTCAAAGTTGTATTTTTTCTAAATATGGAAAGGTTACTCAATGTTTCCATTCTCCAGACCAACTCTCTATCCAACTTCTTCAGATCTTTAATGCCATTGAGATAAGCGAAGTATTCCATAGTAGAGAAGCGAGCTCTAGTTTCGTATTAAGTTTAATAAATGAACATTCCCGTTTCAACAATATTAATCGCCAGAATTTCACACTCGAATAACGTTCGTAACAAAACCGTAATGTCGTAAGAAACATCAACGTTCTAGTGAGAAAAGTCCTGTTTTGCAGCAAGGCGCACTAGCTCAGAAACGGATTTCAGATTCAATTCAATTACAAGGGCCGTCAAGTTTCAGCCACAACTCCGAATTGTGCCATCCATCAACAGATATTTTAATTATTAATTATTTCGGTAATTGTACAGTTTATATTCCTATCAATGATGTGCTATTAAACACATTGAATTATTCTCGCTGCAGAACTAAGGTTCCCAGCATACAACTACAATCTTAATAAGTTACGATTGCAGTTGTATGGTAATTTTAATACGAATGTCATCGTGTTAAGGTGGTCCATAATGACTATTTATTTACCGTATAAGTAGATATTTTTTAATAGATATTACATTTAAATTCTTTATCCATATTACATCCTTTACCATAGTCTACAAAGACTAAATAAAAGTAGGTAGGTTAGGTTGTAGTAAATAACTAGATTTTACTAAAGTGGCTTAAAATATTAAGAAGACCGCCTGTTGTTAACATCTAATTTTTTTAATAAGTTGTTATGTCTATTTGTTTAGTGTTTTTCGGTGTGCAATAAAGAGTATTTGTATTGTATTGTATTGTAATCGTGTCGGAGGCAGGGACCGGAACCGCTTACCCTTACACGGGTTTTTAAGCGGGTTTTCTTAACGCTTGTTTTGAGAAACCATATCATTCCGGTTAAGCTTATTAAGGGTTAATTGCATGAACGGTTAAGCCGATCGTTTGAGTTAATTCAAGTTAACTCAAATCCCAATCAAAACCCTGTTTAAGGGTTTTAGCGGTAAGCGGTTCCGGACTGAGCGTAAACTAAATGTATCTTAATCGACATAGTTATTCCGTTCATTTTGGCTTGAAATGGCCGCGCCGTTCATTTGAATTAATTCAAATTAACTCGAAACCCGATCAAAACCCTTTCCAGGGTTTTTAACTTATAGAGCATTAAACGTAATCGATATTGGTCCTAAGCGTTATACAGATACGATTCAATTTTTAAATGAGGATCGCCGAATCGAGCTAGCCACCTGCCGCGCCTCACTGCGCAGGCGGCGGTGGTGTCTTTCAAAGCTTTTAAAAAGGCACCGCTACTATTTTTGCGTCACACAAATTTACTACAAGCTGCCTTAGGAAGAGATGCCATAATCGCCTGAACATATTGCACCTGTTTCGGCAATTTGTTTGTTTACCTATGAAGTTCGTTACTTTCATTGCGAATAGCAAACTGATGCACATAGTAAGTAATCGTGTCTCGACCGTCTCGTCTTGATGCGAAAAAAGTAACTTAAGATAAGACACGCGCGCGCCAACTAAACCTTGTGCCGGCTGTACACACTGGGCCAACGTTGGCGCGGAGCAGAATTACTATTTACTATGCGTTAGAGGAAGAGGGCTTTATTTCGTTCTCATGCGTTTGCATAGCTGCATCCTGCTCACGCGCCAACGTTGGCCCAATATGTACAGCCGGCAGACATTTATTAAGTTGGTCTTGTTGGTTTGGGTGGTTGGATATATGCCCACTTATGCGTGAGAGTTTTTGTAATTCATTATATCATTATATTGACTACTGCAGTATTCTTTTTCATATTTATCCATATGGCCGGCAGAAGGCCGGTTACACGACTCTAATATAAAGCGGCCAAGTGCGTGTCTGACCACGCACAACGAAGGGTTCCGTGCCTATTAAAAAGGTTGTATCGTTACTGAAATCAAATGGCACTTACGTCCTTTTCTTTAACGAAGGCAGTTTTTTAGAAATATCTCGATAACCTTTGAACCCATCTTGTTCAAAACAATCTTCGCTGAAAGAATTTAATAAGCCCTATATCCATGATTTTTTTCATATTTTTAAAATACACGGTTCAAAAATTAGAGGGGGACGACGACACAATTTTAGTGACTTTCGGGGCGATTATCTCCGACTCTATTCACTTAATCAAAAAAATTGCTGAGAAACCTTATATTTATTTTGTAAGGCCTATCGATTGACACGTGGGCTTGTAATGAAAAAAAAAATTTTTTGACCTTCAGTTTAATGTATGGAGTGCTCCTAAAAAATTTTTTTTTTGGAATTTAATTACAAAACTGTATATATTCTACTGTTTTATCGGCGTGATTGATTTATATACCTATGCCGAATCACGGCTTTCTAGTATTAAGGGCCACTGAGCTAAGCCTAAGCCGCAGACGGACGGAAAAATGGACAGACGGACATGGCGAAAATATAAGGGTTCCTTGTTGACTACGGAACCCTTTAAAAATTGTGACCTGTTATTAAGTATTTAAAAAAATGCACTATTACGTAAAGTTACATTGATAACTCACAAATCCAGAGCAACTACATTTGAAATTAATAAATCTATAGGTACTTCGTTTATTATTATTTGACAAACTGTATTCATATTAAACACATCACATCACCATACCTTCAAGTTCAGTCGCAGTCGGATAAAAAAAAATGACAACTCTAGCACAGACTGGTTTTTGGCTTGTATGCTGGCTCAGATTATTTTTGCGTTTTGCCCACTAAAAATTAAACGTACCACGTATTATGTTTTAAATCACTTCTAATACTTCTAATAGAATAAAACGAATGTGCCAAATTTATGGCCGATTATAGTCTTTAGTTACGAGACGTATCAATAGGTTCAATAATCCTAAAGTATAAAAAAGCAGCCAAGTGCGTGTCGGACCACGCACAACGAAGGGTTCCGTGCCTATTAAAAAGGTCGTATCGTTACTGAAATCTTATGGCATCTTACTTCCTTTTCTTTAAGGAAGGCAGTTTTTTAGAAATACCTCTAAAACCTTTGTACCGATCTTGTTCAAAACAATTTTCTCTGAAAGAATTTATAATAAGCCCATGTCCATGATTTTTTTCATATTTTTATAATACACGGTACAAAAATTAGGGGGGGGGACACAATTTTAGTGACTTTCGGGGCGATTATCTCCGACTCTATTCACTAAATCAAAATTTCTGATAAACCTTATATTTATTTTATTTTGAAAGGCCTATCGATGGATGTGCCACACGTGGGCTTGCAATAAAAGAAAATGATTTTCAGTTTTATGTATGGACTGCACCCCTAACAAAATTTTTTTTACACATTTCATTACAAAACTATGTAGCGGCTAACAAAATACACGTATTATCAAATTTTTATTCAAATACACCTTATAGTATTCGAGTAAAATGCCTGTCACATACGGACGGACAGACAGATAGACAGACAGACATGACGTATCCATAAGGGTTCCGTTTTTTGTCATTTGGCTACAGAACCCTAAAAACATACAAACGAGGACAATGTTTTTTTTGGCCTGTTTAATGATTTCTGATATATTACCAGATTTAAAAAAAAAGGTTTTGCCTAGTGGCAATGTAGGCATGTTTCACGGCTTTAACTATTTCATTTAGTACCTAAGTACTAATTTGAATTCTCCGCTCTAAACCGTACAGTTCTTACCCCACCCAACATACCTACCTTAGGTAAAATTATTGGAACTGTAAAAGGCCTCTACAAAATTATCCAAGATGTGTTTATTTTTAATACTACGACGGTGGCAAACAAGCATACGGCCTGTCTGATGGTACGATAACACCGTAGCCTATGGACGCTGGCGACTTCACAAGAATCACAATCAGGTTGCCGGCCCTTTATTGATATTTAGGGTTCCGTAGCCAAATGGCAAAAAACGGAACCCTTATGGATTCGTCATGTCTGTATGTCTGTCTGTCCGTCCGTATATCACAGGCATTTTACTCGAATAGGGCTTATTAAATTCTTTCAGCGAAAATTGTTTTAAACAAGGTGGGTAAAAATGTTTGTGAGATATATCTAAAATACTGCCTTCCTTAAAGAAAAGGACGTAAGTACCATAAGATTTCAGTAACGATACGACCTTTTTAATAGGCACGGAACCCTCGTTGTGCGTGGTCCGACACGCACTTGGCCGCTTTTTTACTCGCTCGTCACCGGCCCCAGGAAGGGGTAAAGAAGTGTGCCAGCTTCATACCAATAAGTAAGCGGTTAAATTAAGCCAATAAAAACCCTTTCATAACCCCTACAAAAACCCTTAAAAACCCCTTCAAATAACCCTATCAAAACCCTAACCCAAAACCCTGAGGTTATTTAGGCTTAACTCTGTTGAAGGGCTTAACCTGTATATAAGTTAAGCTGAGGATACGGTAACCCAAACAAGCGATTAATCCTCGAACGGCTTAAGCCTTTCGAACGGATTAAGCCAAAGAACGGGTTTTCCGGTCCCTGGTCGGAGGTTCATATTTCTGAGAAGTTAATGTTAATGTGTTGTAAATATATTGTTGTGCTCCTAAAACATCAAATCATCGCAAAGGTGTTGATGAATTAGTCAAGTATAGGTACTAACATTATTATGACGGATATGTGAATCATTAACCTAACAACAGTATAAAGCACGTTTCCATTAAGATCCAAAGTACGGAGTTGTTCAGATTGGAGACACTTAATGAATGACCTTAACGCATTAGCAAACGCCCAGGTCTCAAAATTCTGCTCACAATTAATGCGTAAGTGTTTACTAAATCGCCCCCATTAGTTCGAGGCCGTTCCTTCGTACCCAATTTGTCGTCGCGCAAAACCTAACCACTATAACTTTACACCCACTTTACAACAATGCAGTTTCTACTAGTACGAGAATAAAGATTATTTTAGAAGAACTGGCACTGTAACCGCTGCATTTTAGAAATGCATAACGGTGCGTGCCATGTATGGGTCGATCATGACACGCGATTTGTTGCAGCTTTATCTTGAACGCACCACATGCAGCGCAGCGAGTGTTTTCGACGCGTATTCTTATAAATGACTCGATTTCCCCAAAACATATCAGAGGTTTCATCTTAATTTTACATCTTTATAGCACCGTTGTTCACATTAAACTTATACAACCGTTTCAGACTAACACGGTGATTAAACTTTTTAACGGCAACACCATAATCATTAGCTATGTTACGTGGTCAGTTTAGTGCTGCAGCTAATTTACAGCATTACCTTTTTATGAATATTCATTCTAAATTTAACGCCTAGCCGCCATCTTGGCAAACAATAACGTAATGAACCGACCCGGGAATCCGAGCTAAATTCAATTCAGAGCCGCGGACATAGAGGCCAGAATCCAATTAGGTTCTGCTGGAAACTGAATTTCGCGTTAATTAAGATGTAATCTGTCATCGAATCACTGTCATTCGGATCTTAATTTGGGTTTCGTGTCGCAACGTGAATGGCGGCTTTGTGTACTAAGGCTGTTTGATGTTGGATCATTGCCGATGCAGAAAAAAGCACGTTTTATTTATGAATGAGTGCCAACTAGTTGTGCACGTCTTTGTGAGTTGTTTGCACGCCGCGAAGGCACGACGGCTTGGCGCAATATTTATCGGGCAAACTATTACGTGTTGTATATAGAGCTGTTGTCGTATAAAGCAAACACTTGAACTAAAACGAACACTGATAAAGCCTGAACGACGCGAGAAGTAAAGTAGCGCACTGGACACGGTGTCTAACCACGTTACCATCTCACGTCTCAAGTTTCTTGCTGCCGCAAAACCAGATCTGAGTTCGCGGGACTGTACGAATTAGCACAAGTTTAGTTCCCATTGCGGTATTGATATGGTTGAATTTGTGTTGTCCTCTGTACGTTTTTTTAGCCGTGCCTTTGAGATCACGTAATGTCCTGATGTCGCGCAAGTAGTAGCAATACCTGCTCCATAATAGCCGTGGAAGACCTTAAGTCCATCTGATGAGAACTATATTCGATTGGCCAGTGAGCCAACCACTGATTATATATATTATCACATCGGTAAAAACTTGTAATATTACTATGGTTTGAAGAACGAAGGTTAGGAAGCGGACTGGCCAGAGCAAAAACGGCCGTACGCAGAAAGTTCCAACGATTTTTCATATTTACAAGTTAAAACTATAGGTAGTTAAAGTTAATCTTCTTTTATTTATCTTAATGGTGTTTCTACTTGACTCTAGATAACATATTTAGCACTAAAAACTTGATAATTCCGAGTATCAATTTAATTAAAACAGAAACTTATTTATCTTGCTCGTGTTTTTATGAATTTTATAATCATTCCTAAGTAATTAAATGGTTTATACGTACTACCAAAGGATATAACCTCACCGCGAATCGGGATGGCAATTTATCGCGTCGACCTACGTATAATGTATAGTTATAGAAGTAAAGCTTTAATAATGGAGCTATGGAGCGCTAAAAACATAATTACGTTAAATAAATGGTCTTATTTAAAAGATTGATCTTCGATAGCAATCTTAATGTACTTCAATCATTTATGGCTTCCTTTTTCGTTGATAAGAAATAACTATTAACTCACAGGGAAACCTTAGTTTATAATTATTCCCTGTATCGTGGTTACCTTGGGACAGCAAAGGAAGTTGTAACAATTATGTTCAGTCAAAAGTCATGACACTTAGTATTTTTCAAAAAAATCCAATATCTGTTAGTAGGTTTGAAAGGCTTGCCTGCCTGATTGCCTTGCCTGTGAACTACTTGCACATCGAAAATAATGATATATTTGGAAATTATCCCCCTTATCCACAAAACTTGAAAAGCCTCAGATAAATAAAATGTGTTTTGTCCCTTTCTTACGAACACAAATGTCAAAGTGACAGATAAAGACAAACTAATTTTAAGGGGGTGCATTGGAAATTATCACGTGCTTTGAAATACCGTTCTGACTAGATTAACACACAATAAAGTCTGATTTTCAGATATATGATTCTTGACTATATGATTGTTTATCTGATTGAATCGATACATGATAGCCTAAAGTTTCCTTGATACAAAAAAAAACCAAAGTTGGGTCTGTAGTTTCCTTATTTACTCAGCCTACTCAATAAATACATTATTTTACGACACAATCCAGTTATACCATAGTATTTTATCTCATCTAAAAGCTCAATTAATGAAATTTAAATAAATCTTCACTAAGTTGGGTATTTATCGAAATCTGTCCAAAAAAGCCATTCCCGAAGTGTTGCATCTCTTTTTCTCGTGCGTCAACGTGGCGTGGTCGACTCGAATCAAGGCATCCCCTTAACGGCATGTGAGCTAAAATAATGTTCAACGTTTCAAGACCTGAGTGAAAACGTTTGATTCTTTAAATTATTTATGTTTGGTACAAGTATAGGTACCTATCTAAGCAAAAATTTCCAATAACAATCGTTCAAGTCGTTAAACTTTAATTTCATTTAAAACGTTGACGGCATTAAGAGCATGCGTGAAAAGATTTACTCCTTCCTGTGTTCAGTTTAACATCAGCTGTAATAAAGTAATCAGCTCTCTTTATGTCACTTAGAGATCTTCCGGTGACCAGAGATGTATTCCACTTAGTACCTACCGTGTTCAACTGTCTACATAATACTACTGTCATCTTGAAAACTACGCCGGTTGTTGTTTGATAAAGATTCTTAAGGTAATTCGACGACCATACAAAACGTTTTTTGACATTCGCATGCTAACGGCGTGATATTTTAAGAAACTTATGTATGTAACACACTTTCCATTTGCGCGAAATTCCCCATTTCCTAGAATAAATTTGTATATCAAAAGACGTTTTGTATGGTCGTCGAACCGCCTTATGGGGCCATTTACATGGTGCAATAACTCGTATTTTCATTACATTGCGGGGCTGCGTGCTACCGAAATACGGCGAGTTCAATCAAACCCTGCGATTTGTAGCACCATGTAAATGGCTCTCTTTCGATGAACTTTAAATGTTTCCGAATATTTGGTAAAAGCATGGCTTTTAGACGTATAATAAGAAAATTGTATTCAGCGAGAGTATATTATTTTATTTTAACGGTAGCCGTCGTATTGTAATGGTTGCTTTGAAAGGGCGATTTGTTGTTTACCTATATTTTTTCATATTTTCAACAGAATTATATATAATCGATTGAAAGGATGTAAATATTGCAGATTCGTTTTTATTTACCATGCAACGCCTATAGAATCATTAAGATAAGATAAGATAAAAATCATTTATTCGAGTAGGATTTCACAATCACTTTTGCATCGTCAAAGATTACATTGATCTACCAGTTTTATCACCAATATTACCATTCTGTTATACAAACACACCATACACATTTCCTAATTAAAATAACTAAAATAATTAATATGTCACTTAATTCTAAAAAATTCTTCAGCCAACTGTAATAGGTAGGCATAAGCTTCCTGCTGAAAGATTCTTGCAAAGCTTTTTTCACCAAATTTACACTTGCGGTGTCGGTATAGAATAGCGTCAACTTTTTCTTTCCAGGAACGCAATATCGGAATTTCTCCGTTCTTAAACACAATATAATTGTTAGAAATGGCATTGAATGAAGTCTGCCTAATGCTTATATGGCCTTCTGGGTATACGGGCGTGAATGTATATGTAAAATCATTTATAGTTCTAAGCGGAGCAAGCGGCGGCACTTTTTAAAGAATTAAGGCAAACATTGAACATTTCCACGAGATTAGGCCGCCCATAAACGTATCGTTAAAGATAACGTCAGCTAATTTTATAACTATCTGCTGGTTTCGCTGCGGATTCCCTCTCTAATTACTTTATGCTGCTGTCTGCATTAATGAATGTCCAGCCTTAATAGTCAGTGTAGGAAATGGAGAATTTTTATCACTTGTAATGGAGAGAATACTATCTACACGCGCGGCTTCACCCCTGTATTGCTAAGAACGCAGCTGCATACGCACTATAATATAGCCTAACCACCCAGAAAGTCTATTCTACTCGCAGGTGAAATATTTTTTAAATCGTATAAGCGGTTTCGGAGATTACCCATTACATACAACCTTACAAAGCTTACTATCTCACAGACTTTTCCTCTTTCTAATATTTACTATTTTAGTATAGATTATAGAGCCGTTATGAGCTTGTGTGTAGGGGGTAATCTCCGCAACTTCTAATCTTGCAAAAAATCTTTCGCCGGTATATAGAATGGATATAGGCTATATTTTATTGTGTTGTTGTAACCCGCGGGCGGAGACGCGCGGGTAGCCAGTGTCCTATAAGTTAGAAACCTTAAAAAACGCGTCGTTAGAACTATTTTGGCATACCGCCGCTACTTGGCGCCAGTATAGTAGCCCTGTCAATCAAATAATCTGTCAAATTATCCTGCCATTACGCTGCCCAAGTTTTCCATAACTAGTTTAAACTGGATTCTGTGATCATGCAATATGCATGGCCACGCTACTGATAATATCCACCCTAACGCCCGGCGTGCAGTGAAACATCGCCAGACCACTTGAAATACGCAATTACACTGATACCTTATCGATTTTGTAGAGCAGAGCCATCCTATGTATTCCTGTAAAGTTTGTGATTACTTGGTAACAACAGTACAATTTTATTTGTCCTGGAAAAACCAATGGCGGTGCGTGACATTTTTCGATGGGCAACCAGAGGCTCTAGTATAAGTTTTACCGAAACAAAACTTTACGATCGCGTTTGCGTTTTAACCTCAATTTGTATGGGATTTGACAGCTAAACGCAAACGCGGTCGTAACGTTTTGTTTCGGTAAAACTTATACTAGAGCCTCTGGAACAGAAAGTGATGAAAGAATTTAGAGTATATAACTATAGGTTTGCCTAAAAGAAGTTGAAGGAAAGCCGGTGGGAATCGGCTTGTATATACGGGCGCTCCGACAAACATTAGACATGAAAAAAATTGTCAGAAAAGATCTTAAAACAAGTTTTTTTGCTAATTGTACTTTATACGTGCGACCACAGTGCCCGTTCCATCTTTGCCCAGCGTCTAAGCCTAGCGGTGCAAAGAGGCAATGCAGCCAGCGTCCTAGGGTCCATGCGTCAAGCGGGTGAACTGGGTGGCCTATTTTATATTTATTTTATAAGTCTAGTTCGTAGTTCTTTTATAGTATCAAAATGTCGTTTTTTTTTAAAGCCTTAGGTAGTTAGTTATGTGTAGAAAATGAAATCAAATTTCGCAATCAGAATAAAAAAATATATATACGTGCATACAGTTAGGTATCAACTAATCGCGTGAACTAAAACGGAGCGGGGATGATATTGCACGAGTCCCGAGAGCCACCTTTGGGCTTAGTCTATTATCAGAATAGCAACTGGACTCCTCAAAGTTAGTCAATCTAAACATAAATACTGTTAAACAGAAGTTTGAATTTTTTCATAGTGTCTTAGCTTATGTATAACCATAATCATATACCCAAATAGTATAACTCTACAAAACTGTAGACATAATACTGTTATGCTAGCCTCTTATGACCCGTGTATAGTCATCAAAAGTAACTGCGCAATTGACGTCTTCAAAAGCTCTTATTCCCTTTTAATAAAGACCGTCTTCGTTTGCCCAGTTACTTATGATGCTGACTGTACTCTGACGTTAAAAGAAATATGACCCGTGTGCTCTCTCCTGAGTTTAAAAGACTCTTTCCACGTCAAATAACCGTGAAAATAGAACACGTTCTCGTAAATCAAGCCAAGTCTCATTATGTAACCTACACTCGCGCGATATTAATTTATATGTGTTCCGTATATGGCCTAATTGGTGTTCGCGGCTTTGACACGGATCTATATGGGTTAAACTGCAGTACTAAGTGTTGAACTGCTAAAATAGGCAATATTCTAATGAGACTACACGTTAAGTATTTTTCCCCTCACTACCTCTGAATACCGTCTTTCATCCTGGTAATAACGCATTTTATCCACTAGTGGGGAAAGTAATTTGACCTTGGATTGCGTTTAAGTAGCTTTTGACGGATAACAAAACGTAAAACGCTCATAATAATGGTTCGTTCGATATTAATTATCATTAAATAAATGGTTTAAGAATTTTATAAAAAATACCAAATTTAGCTTTATTTAATGATTTTAAAATTTCATAAGAAACATTTGTTTTTTTTTATAATGATGTTGAATATAATTCGAGTCGATGCAATTTCAAAACGCATCGTCAGAAATGGTGACATTGTCAACAAAATTTTTACTTTCTACTTTTCTCACCGACTCCGATTCACGTAAAAACACACAAGCCTGATGGTGATGATGATTAAGATCCTGATGATAGACTTATTTTTATGAGCTGTTTTTTTGCATGTTGCACTTTCCTCGCTACAGTTAGGTGAAAACTATTTTTACGGTTTAAAAACATGCGGGGTCGTAGATCTAGTGAAGAAAAGTAAAACTAAATTCGTATATACAACGACTGTGGCCAACGAGCACACATCCTGTCTCATGGCGGCTGCACGCAGAGTAGTCACAAACTCGTTGCCGACCTTATTGATTTGAGGATCCGTTGTGTCGACAGGCCGAAACAAATCCTAGATCCTCCTCGGGAGCTTTGGACACCTTACTCACCTCCAGGCCTAAAGTTTTAAGGCGAGCGTTAGTGCATATTAAGTACCTATACAGGGTGTACCAAAAATGGGGTGTGAACCGATCAAGGGCATAACCAGGCATCGTGTTCTGATAAGAAAAAAGTATATTTTTTTTACATTTACATGGAGCGTTGGCCGACTGTGGCGACCTGCTTTAAACAAATCCATACTAATATTATAAATGCGAAAGTGTGTCTGTCTGTCTGTCTGTTACCTCTTCACGCTTAAACCGCTGAACCGATTGCGATGGAATTTGGTATGGAGATAGTTTGAATCCCGGGGAAGGACATAGGATAGTTTTCATCCTGGAAATCACCCCCTAAGGGGATGAAATGGAGGGTTGAAGTTTGTATGGAGCTGCGATATAAACGATTTCCACGCGGACGGAGTCGCGGGCAGAAGCTAGTGTAAAAATAAAATCGCGTCAAAAAAATATCAGAACACGATACCTGTTATGCCTTTGATCGGTTCACATCCCATTTTTGGTACAACCTGTATACCTACTTTACGACTCAACTTTAAGTACTAATTTGAAAACCACATTCAATAACAGTTACACATAGTATCACTATAATTGAAGTCCCCACTAACCCAATGGGGATCCCTAAATTATACCAGTACGTTGCTCGCCTCGTTTCTATGACTATCAATTTATGTGTGAAGTATAATTTCTAAATCAAATTCGTTCCACTTTACACCTCTCCATAATCATCATTATTAGAAAATAAAATAAAGCACGTTAACACTGAAGGCGTGGTTATTATGACCACAGAATGTTCACCCGCTGAGAGCGCCTTCGAGATTCCTATAAATTAAAATACCAGCCCATTAATTGATATAAATAACTATTGTTATTTATCGATCGGTAAATTGTGACCTTTTATGTTAGAGAACTCCTACTGTCGTACGTAATATGATAGAAATCTGAATAATCATTTGAATATGATATGATACTTGACACAGATATCATCATCATCATCATATCAGCCGAAAGACGTCCACTTCTGGACATAGGCCTCCCCCAAAGAGTGCCAAAGCGACCGGTCCTGCGCCACCCGCATCCAGCGGACTCCCGCAACCTTTACCAGGTCATCAGTCCACCTTGTCGGAGGCCTACCCACGCCGCGCCTTCCGGTACGTGGTCGCCACTCAAGAACCTTTCCGCCCCAACGGCCATCGGTTCTACGTGCTATATGCCCGCCCCGCCCACTGCCACTTAAGTTTAGCGATCCGGAGGGCCACATCGGTTACCTTGGTTCTGCTGCGGACAGCCTCATTTCTGATGCGATCGATCACGCAGAGAAACTCCCAACATATGTACACAGACACACACAAACAACAACAACAACTCACTATATCTGTGTACATGGACACAGATATAGTGAGTTGCATTGTATGACCACGAAATGACAAAAACATAAGATGATTTATAACAGAAGTTTGACTCCGATCGTTTTCCCAATCCTACAGGCCATAAAATTAACTTGACCTGTTGTGAAGTATGTAGGACTAGCTGCTGCCCGCGACTCCGTCCGCGTGGAACTCGTTTATATCGTAGCTCCAATACAAACTTTCATCCCCCATTTCACCCCCTCAGGGAATGAAATAGGAATTTCGCCGCCTTAGGGGATTAAAACTATCCTATGTCCTTCCCGGGACTCTTAACTATCTCTCTATACTCGTACCAAATTTCATCCAATTCGGTTCAGCGGTTTAAGCGTGAAGAGGTAACGGACAGACAGGCAGACAGAAAAACAGACTGATAGACACTTTCGCATTTATAATATTACTAGCTTCTGCCAGCGACTCCGTCCGCGTGGAACTCGTTTATATCTTAGCTCCATACAAACTTTCATCCCCTATTTCAACTCCTCAGAGGATGATTTCTGGGATAAAAACTATCCTATGTCCTTCCCCGGGATTCAAACTGTCTCCATACCAAATTTCATCTCAATCGGTTCAGCGGTTTAAGCGTGAAGAAGTAACAGACAGACAGACAGACAGACACACTTTCGCATTTATAATATTAATAAGTAATAAGTAAAATAAGTATTAATAAGTATAAATAAGTATGGAAGTATGGATTGTAACAATTGTATCCAAATCTTTAAGTATGTTTTTACTTACTTCGGTTTCATATCGAATTCGGTTGGTTAAAACCTCAAGTAAAACATATTTCGTTTTAGGGCTAAGTACAAATTTGTAAAAGACAAACCTGCGCTTATTCTTGCACTAAGTACTTTTAGAACTGCAAGAAGACTGAATCTAAGTTCATGAGTTTCGATGAACTTAGATTCAGTCTTCTTAAATATTTATTGCAAATCGTGCTAACTATACGCATTAAATACCAATGCCAGTGGCAATATAGTGCAAACTCTTCAGCCATTACATTTCAATCTAGATCTCAATGGCAATAAAAACAAACGAAAATGGCTACAAAACCGCGATCCACATTGCACTCTGCACCGCCTTAAGTGCATATTATATTAACAACCAATAGGACCTTTCGCGTCTTAGTTTTTAGCGTTCTCGAGATGCGTTTACGCACATTATTAGCAAAAACATGTTGTTTAAAAAAAATTAAACCAGTCTTGACGCCTACGCTAGCAAGCTGAGATTCACGATGTTTAGCGACAACTTGAGGCGAACCAGTGTAAGTCTAATCTCTGATTTCGCGTTGCTGTTACGAGTCTGAGGGTCAGATATACGGTGATGTGAGTCTAGACAGCTAGTGAGTAGCCTAGCAGGTTCGAGCTATGGGCTTGTTTATTGCCTACTTTACTTATATTGAGAGGTTTATTCGATACCGATATATACCGAGAACTTGTAACTTTAATAGGAATGACTTGGAAATGAGGTCACAAATCTTTTTTAAGTTGTGATGCACCTTCGAATGTCTGCTCATCTCAATACCTATTCAATATGCTGTTTCTGTTTATATTTCGATCGATGATTGACTGGTTAAAAATATCGTTCGATATTAGGATTTGAAGAAGTTTTTTTAGCATAATAATTTTTAAAGTCGTGTTTAAAGTTATATAGTTATGGTTGAGATTATTGAATGTAGCTGAGTTTTTGTAAAACAGTCGGCATAGTTGCTTTTTGAATGAACTTCTTTGATGCAATTTGGCCATTTCAAATAATCTCGAGTATCCCTACTGATCATTTTACATTAAATATTCTAACATCTATCAAGTTCAGTCACCAAAGCCAGCGCTTTGCTTTATCGTTTTTCAAGTACAGTCCAATCCGCAAGCACCATTATACTGTGTTCTCTTAATAGCCCCTCGTGGGCACCCCAGGGTATCAGTGGGTCTTCTGCGCGGCGGGTGTCGATTCTTTGATTAAATCGATGAAACGCTCGAATCGATTGGGTGCTTTAAGGCGTTCAAATGATGTGATTAATATCGCGTAATGAGTCGATGCGATGTTTACAGGGCTAATGGAATATTGAAAAAAGGTAAAGCTGCATAATTTTTAAGTTACTGTAAATAAATATGCGGCATTCAGTCGAAAATCGTTGTGCCTAATATTACTAGTGGTTCTGAGCTGTAGAAATCGCGGGACAAAAAAAAAAAAAAACGGAAAACAGAATTGTCCAAATTTATTGAACCTGCTCACAAAATTTCACGAGAATCGGTTGAGAATATGTATGTATGTATGTATGTATGTAATAACAGGTTAAAGAATATACATGTCACACAATAGGTCAAAGTACAAAGGCGAACTTATCCCTATAAGGGATCTCTTCCAGCTAACCTTTGAGCAATTGAGAGGAAGGTAGGTAGAACGAGATAGGCAAACTTATACCGTGTACAAAAACACAGAGAAAATGAAAACAAAACCTAATAAATAAATAAAAACATGCCAATACATATATAAATATAAGTACAATATAAAATATAATACACACTATCATATGCAATATATATATCGCAAATATACAATAAATAAATAAATACTATATTCAATCAATTCACAAGTCATTGGAAAGCCACAACTTCTTCAAATCAACAGACTGCGACTGTCTCAGCGATAAAGGCAACTCATTCCACAACCTAACAGCGCGCGCGGTAAAAGATCTAGAGTATGTTCGCGTCTTTTTAGACGGTACAGCAAGAGTAAGGTTAGCACTCGACCGCATAAGCGGTGGCCACTGCCGTCTGCCATATAACTAAACCGCTCAGAAAGATAAGGAGGGGAAGTAGGGGGTAATATTGCACGAGAATCGGTTGAGAAATGCGACCAGTAGAGGAGACCAGCCGGACATCCGGACAAACGAATGAATTTTGGCCCAAGCTGAAACGGAGAACTTCGCCCGCTTCGCTCGCTCGTTCTGTAAATACGCTGCATTAAGTTGAAAATTGGTATACTAAAGAAAAGTATTTGAAAATTCGATTTAAAAAATTTGAATGAGGAAGTGCATATTGCATTACCTATTTTGCACTTTCTTGTCAAGAACAAAGGACACGAAGATTAGAATGTTGCCTTTGCATGCTCTTTATCGTATTCACACAGCGACGAAAAACTGCCGTTTGCGGCAGCAGAGATGGCTGAGAATGTGCACAATCTGGCAGATACGGAGATGTTATTAATACTTAATTAATATAAACTTAGGGTGGTATTCAACAAACCGTGTGTAATCGCAAGCGGTGTTCGTTAAAATCGGAATGTATGGAAAGTTTGACAAGTTTCTATATATGGAATAACAGCTGCTGGCAACATATTTAAGGGGCTCCCGTCAAAAATCAACGAAATTTTGTAGTTTTCATTTTGACACTCGTCCTCGGTTTATTGAAGCTAGCTTTCCAGGTGCAGATATGGGAAAGTTTGATTCCTGTTTAACATTTTTGATATTGAATAACTTGAAAAATGTTAATACAGAATTAATTATCCATTTTTAAAGAGAGGTCTGTAAAAATACAAAACCCGACACTTCATCCTCATTAAAACTTTTATACATCCGAAACTCATACCTACTCATACATACTGAACTTACCTATAAATTTGATATGCGTTTTTATAATATTATTAATTACCACAAAAGTTATGGCCAGAAAACCAGTTTTTTGGCCTAAAATTGTTCAACTTTGATGCCAAATATCTCGAAAACAATGAACTTTGAAGTAAATATGGGATACTATATTGCTTAAAGCCGTTGTTGTTAATATAATAAGCTACAAAAAACATTAGAAAACGAAGGAATTCAGATCGAAGGTCATTGGCGTATGGGAGCCCCTTAACGCTGGACCGTCTGTAATCATCTAATCATAGGTTGGTGCAACCCTTAGCTTATTAATACTAGTACTAATAAGCACTATTTATCAAGTGATAAGTACATCTCAACGGAAGCCAATTAGATGCATCGTAACGAGTTAATTTAAGGACTAACGCAAAGCGCATATAAATGAAGCAGTCACATTCCACAGCCATATTTGTTCCTAATCAAACCATTCCGAATCCTGCCCAGCTGTTTATCACCCGTTAGAATATACAACTCTAATTATGTAACACTTTCTGTACACGTCTCTGTAGACTGGCCATTAAGTAGAAATGTAATGTGATTTGGAAAAGTGTAATAAGCAGACTTGAAGGGAATATGCATGTCTCTAAGAGTTGCATGTACGAAATGTGGCAATGCAATAACAGTTACCTATTAACACGTTCACTGCCAGGAAACCGCCTAGCGGAAACCCACGGGATCGGCTACGAGCGTAGCGCGTAGCGGTTCTGGACAGTGTTTCGCCGTATGTAGCGGAAAGCGACTACGACGTAGGAGTCCGCTAAAAAAAAGGTTATAGGCGGGTTCCTGGCAGTGAAAGTGGGAACTAGCTGCCCCCTCGGCTCCGCTGCGTATTAGAAAGAACCCAGGCGGAGGCACGGTATAAAATATAGCCTACGTCCATTCCGTCGTTCTATTTTATACTGGTGAAATATTTTTTTAAACCGGTTGAGCATTTTTGGAGAATACGCCCTTGTTAGAAACTTTCTTTTTGTACTCGTCGATTAAAATCTGTGTATTAAGATTTCATAGAAAATACTGCAACGTCGCCCTTTTCATCGTTGAATAGTCTATGTTACTTCCGAAACAACCGAAATAACTTTTTCGATACGCTCTAGACAACCGAAAAAAAAATGAAAATAGAACTTCGTATTTCAATAATATGTGTCCTTGTTTAAGGAGACTCGATCCGATACAAGATTGCCAATCTATGGCGTTTCGGAACGTAGTAGCAGCGTCGCGTCATCTATCAAAAATCTACATGAACTTGCTGCTGTATCCAGGGCATGAAAAAAATTATAAATCTATGCTTTGTGATTGGCTAGTATTAACACAATCACAGCACAGTACTGCAACATTACGGACGCTGGTGGTGTGATGTGACAACTTTTCTTTTCAAAGCTAAACTTAAAAAGATAAAGTAAAAACTAAGAAAATGAGTAGTGACAGTGATGAAACATCTTTAACTCCTCAAGAAATAACTAATATGGCAGAGGAAGCCACACTTTCCTTGCTACCTGAAAAGTCAAAGAGCCTTTACAATAGTAGAACTAGACAATATAGTACTTCCGATATTTAGTTTTCTTATATACTCGTATTAATTACTTAAATTGTTAATTTGAATGAACTCATACAAAAAGTATTGTTCACAATAGTGTCATGATCAAGCTTTTTAATCTCGTACCTTACTTAGACACGGTACTCGACTAAAAAGCTCTCTATTATAACACGATTGTGAAAAATACTATTTCAGTCTCCTACCTCAGTATCTCCTATCTCTATTATTAGTAGAGGTTTTTTGCACCACTGAACATAGGTAAAACGGGATTAAACGATGTACAGAGAAACGATTATAATAGCGTTTTATTTGTTGATTTCATTTTAAAATATTATTCTAAGATGCTTTATTCAAGAAGTCCGACAAACTTTCCACCCGGAAGTAATTATGTAGATTTAAATGAAGCATGCATTGTCGTTTTTGTATGATTTATCTTGAATATTATATAGCAAATGTAAATGAACCAAAATAAAGACAAAAATATTTATTCATATTTTTAACATAAGTTAGCTTATCTGTCATTTTTTTGATGTCTGAAATTGTGTCAGATTCTGTCGCTGGGTACTTAACTATTAAATTACTAATATATCCGTCACACATAAAAAATAAGTTATTATAACATATTTCCTGACATTTTTTCCTTACAAATTGTCAGTTAATTGACTGGACTAGCTTGCAGATTTGGCATTTAAACCATCTAGTTTTTTCGAAGCAGCAGCTATTGGTATTTCCATTGGTATTTCCATTTTGAGTTTCCAGTAAGATGATTGCAGGTGAACTGCGGATTCAGTTGTGATGTCGTCCTAGAAAACTGGCTAGAGAAATTCTAATCAGGCGTTTCGCAGTGACATGTATGCAAATGCCACTAATAGAAATTGCATCAGTCCAATCAAGGGTTTCATATTTGTATTTCTTATCTGTGCCGTGGATTTTCATTGCCTTTAATTATCGGTTATGTTATCGTTAGGTTGTTAATTTTAATCTGAAATTAATATCCTTCGTTAAATACGGTTTAATTAACCAGCTTAAATGTGGCAATGTTTAATGTCTAACATTGTATTACTTTATTACTTAGTATCGTTTTGCGTTAAATAGATATGTCTACTTATTATATGACCGCAGCTGCCAAAACACCGGTAGATTGTTTTGTTTCTACAGTCGCTCGTAATTTGAATAAATATGTAAAACTAGCTTCCGTTTAAGAGTGAGAAGGTAACAGACAGACATGTGACATTACCTTTACTGTACTTACTTATTATATTGTAGTGCCGAAGTCTAACTTAGCAGATAGGTAATTATAGTTACTTTATGAGATGCTATATGTTTGAAGTTACGAGCCGTGGTTCTGACGATGGTACAACTGGTTTGAAATTAACGGCCGTTAAATCCAATTATATTCGTAACGTTTTTAACAAAAACCGCTTACGATAGTTACGATTGCAGGCGGTTTGGTGCAACTTGCCCTTAAAGTTGTCACACGGATGAAACCGACAAGGTATCAAGGTGTTTAGTTACTTATGAGTTCGACTGGACCATTCACATCGCTCACACAACACAGCGACAGTTTTCGCAGTAACTTCAATAGACATTAAATCCTTGTTCTTATAGAAACGCAACAATGCAATTTGCACTTCCCCGGCGCGCACCGATTATGCAAATAGGGATAATATCGGGTAACGGGAAACGCATTAGGACATGGGACATGTCCGGCCAATCTCTCCTCATAAAACACTGGCATTGCCGTGATAGCACGAAAGCCTTATTACGAGCATTAGTTTTATCTTCTTTCAATAATGAAGCTAAGCTTCGTATTGCGGACGAACTATCTCTAATTGTGCATACAGTTACTCGTAGCTTTGAGCGAGGCTTCGTATTATCTGCTGAGTTTTG
The DNA here is from genome assembly GCA_947578815.1 of Epinotia ramella. Taxonomy (NCBI): domain Eukaryota; kingdom Metazoa; phylum Arthropoda; class Insecta; order Lepidoptera; family Tortricidae; genus Epinotia; species Epinotia ramella. The sequence continues at coordinate 7,123,531 of OX388211.1, read as the reverse complement.
CATATTTGAACGACGTTCGTTCGGGCACTGATGTGACACGCAAGCCAGATTCACGAATCAAATTATGTAGATACTTATTTTAGTTATTTGAAATAGATTTGACAGTTAGTCCGTATTTTACAAGCTTTTATTTAGTTTCACCTGTCCCGTTGTCTGTCTGTCTGTCTGTAATCAAATCTTGCAAGTTAAATTTGATCCACTCCCGGTGACCGATTGAGCTGAAATGTTGGGTATAAGTAAGTATAGTTTGGATGACAATTCAATATTATGGTACCATCGAGTTGATCTGATGATGGAGACAGAAGGTGGCCATGGGAATTCAGTACTTAACCGGCGTAACCCCGTTGAGTTTGGTTTCGTTAGAATCTTCTCAATGAGTAGTTGATGATGGTATACAGAAAAGAACAGTCGGCAATAAAAGCTTGTACCAAAAGTGAAATTTTTGACAGAAACTTATTTTATTTGAAATAGATTTGACAGTAAGTCCGTATTTTTGTTTGTTGTTGTCACTGGTCTTCTCATCATCGTGTGGCCTGAAAAAGCATCTAGCCTCGAGAGATAGTTTGAAATGTGGCTGTCTACAAAATATAAACTTTGTTTTTATGTTGTTTGTTGTGGTTTTAATGACTCTATTTCACCTGACACTTATGAAGTTTACTATTAATCTTTTAGTAGAATAAACGTTGTAGTATTGTAATCGTTGCACAGCTTAATGTTAACGATAAATGGGATATAACAAGCATCGTTAAAGTCAGAAATCAATAAATATCTATTTACGTGCAATAGTAACTAAGACGTATTGCACGTAAATAGTTATAAATTGATTGATTTCTCAGGGAATATAAATTAATTACTTTGACTGTAGTTTTATAGTAGTTTTGTACTTCAACTAGCGAAACTACTCAATATAAAACTCGACATATCAGCTAGGCTAGAGGCGATGTAGACCTTCGTTGCCGAGGCGCAAATCTTCCATATAGTTAGGACGCGATATCGCGTCAAGGGCAACCAATGTATTAATATAATTAAGTCAATACTCCACTTCATACTGGTTAATGGCAAACATGGTAAAGATGCGCAACGGTGAGGTGGTCAGCCGTATTCGCCGCAGAAAAACCTAGAAAATGTAAGCAATATTTAAAAGTAGTTTCTCAATAATTGAGTACTTTGTAAACTTTTTGAGGTTTTTGTTCGTGTTATTCTGTTGCTAATACAGTATTTTCAGCATCCTTACATTGCGGTACTTAGAAATTAACTCATTAACGCATAATTTCTGTATTTTGCGTTAAAATTGAGACTTTCTAATGCTATTACGGCTGACCGCAAACCATTGGCAATCCCGTTAGTCTAATAACCAAAAGGACGTAAAACACAAGACTTTTCTATTTTAATACTTCCTTTTCAATTTAGAATTGCATTTTGAAACAACGCACAAAACAACGTTTTCACTTTCAAAGAAATGGCGGGTCGTATTATGTTTCTGTTTACTTTTGTCCCAGGTCTTGTGCCACGTTGGCCAAGAATATCATGTTTTCTTATTTCGTAGAAAGCAAATTGTAACAAATGTTGGGAAGTAATCTGTTTTTCGGTTTGAGTTGTTTTAATATTTTAGGATTAATCAGAGTATCCATGTAGAAAGATATTTTAATTATCTGAGGTGAGGATCCACCCCTTGTTTATAAAACTTTGCAAGTTCCCCTCATCAGGTCATTTTAATAACATTCTACATACCAGTTCCATCCTTGCTTAACAAGCTTCTATTAGTTCAAATGTTTCGGCCGTCTCTTAGAAATTCAGTGAAAGGGCATACATAAGCATACGATATTTAAAGAAACTAATAATTCGAAGTTTGAAGGTTTATAAGTAGTGAATACATAAATCAATTCATAAACACGAATTGTAATAAAAATAGGTTCATTTGACAAAGACACCGAGTAATTGGATCACAAGTATACAGATATCAAGGATTAATAAAGGTCATATCCAAAGGTTGGTACAGAGCAGTCGGAAGCAGAGCAACATCTGGTTGTCGTTTGCGGTGACGCCATTGTTCTTTACTGCATGCCTGCAGATATAAATTAGCGCAAAACGTGGTTACGTAATATTAAAGTTATCATTTATGACTATGTCTGTAGAATAATGCAGGAATATGTAGATTTTTAATGGGGAATATACAGCACATTATAGACGTTAACTGTTGGGAGTATCAATTTCCTGTTTTTAATTCATGAAAATTTGCTGTAGTTGCCACTAAGTACAAATTAAAACAAAGAAGAGTATTTTAGTGTGTCAACGGCTCTAATAATCACTTACTCGTAGATATGAAAATTAAGTATTATTACTCGATCTACGCTACTACCTCGATCTACGATCTGGCTACGTCTAGTTTATAATTAGTAATTATAGATGTCGTCTTAATGATATATTTTTTTGTCTATTACTATACAATGTAGTTTGAATGCTTAGGAAGGTACAGGTTGCACCGGCATGGTGACATCTCATAACTGTACATTCTGTAAATAATGTGTCGTCTTTACAAATGTTGACGCAAATCATTTACTAATCAGCACACTTAAGTTTATATATTTTAATGAGTGTTTTATTCGCCAACAAACTGTCTTGCAATTTGGCGAAGTTGTATGTTTGTGCAATGTAACAAAGTTTTTGGAAAAAAAATAAAAAAAATAAAAAATAAAAATTACAAACTAGCTTCCGCCCGCGACTTCGTCTGCGTGGACACGGGATAATAACTATCCTATACTTTAATTCAGGCTGTAAACTATCTTCGTGCAAAATTTCATTCAAATTGGTTAGAGCCGTTTAAGCGCGCTTAAGTAACAAACATCTAAACATCCAAACTTTCGCATTTATTAAATAATATAGTAGGATTGACGTCCTGAAATAAAAAAAATATCAAAATAACAATGAATGTCTATTGTGGAACCGCGCTGTCAGATGAATACACCATACAATTACGAGATTGCTTTTAGCCCTAGCACTTTATGAAAACACAACGTTAATAAGGTAAACCAGTCAAAGTAACAATTGCTTCCTAAATACACATTCAATGCAACCTCACCTTTGAATTACAGCAAATTAACCATTCAACTTTACTTCTATATCAATAATGTTCAAATTGGCGTACCTGGTAGTTTACATTAAGCACATTTCGGTTCCGAAGGCGGTATTTATAATGCTTTAATCCTACGATAGTGGGGACATGCATTGCCGACGCTTTCAATGCAAAGTGCGGGTCCTATGGCCCGATACGGGGAGTCAGCGGGCTATTCACGGTGCTAGGGTGGCTAGGTTTAGGCCTGATAAGCAGGAACTATTATTTCTGTAACTTTAACATACTATATTGATACCAGTTAAACGTTCCTGAAAACTGATAGTGGCGTTATTACATTTTGGTGCCGTGGACCAGGATATTTGTATTAATTGCGTAGTTATAAATCCGGGATGCAGCAATGGTTTTATATAACCTTTCCGGACGTCTTCTGTATCTGATATTTGTACTTTTCGACTCACTTTTGAACCACAGTTCGATTTGTCAATGTGTGGTCAATCAAAATTACCACTATGGGCTTTGGTGCATATGAAAGGTTTGTTTGCATATAAACAGACGAACTAGTATTTCACATACTTTGCACTTAAGTGCTTTTATTATCTTCTTATTGCGGTCTGCTTGGCCAAAGTATCTCTGGATTCCCACTCATGCGTATTTTTCATGAAAATGTATAAGGGTCCAGTCCTTAGATAGTCTCGCATATGGCCGCTCGCTGTCGAACATAATTTGCATAATCAGCCGTGTGTATGCGACACTGGGCAAACTGCCGCGCTACGCCATTAAACTGAAATTATCCAATAATTCGTCACTAAGTATAGCAAACAAGAGCTACTTTTATAATTTAGAGGCGGGACCATATCTCTGTTAACATTTCTACCTGGTAAAGCATATGATCGCGTTTATTCCCTTAGTGACATTGAATGTGAATGCAATTTACAAACTTATGAAACTATTCAATGTTCGCACAAGAGATGCAACTCAATTTTTCAGTATGGGCATGTACAGTTGAACAAGTGCAAAAATATGGGTGCATACAAACCACTCAAAACTATGTCTCAGGGCTGTTATGTCGGTGAATAAAGTATATTTATGAGAGGATTAATTCGATAGGTACATATTTTTGCGCTTGTCTGAAAATCATTAAATCTACGAGGACGTTCCTTATTATTTCTAAAGGCGTATATGTTTATATTTTTATCCCCCAACGCAAATGAAGGGATGTTATAAGTTTGACGTGTCTGTGTGTCTGTCTCTGGCATCGTAGCTCCTAAACGTATGGACCGATTAAAATGCGTTTTTTTGTCGAAAAGCTGACGTGATCGAGCTGGTTATCAGTTACGTTTCAACAAAATCGGTAAAGCCGGTTTTGAGATATTGAACTTTGAAATTACAATGTAGGGGTTTTCAATTTTTCCAAGTTGTTACTTACGTCTAAAAAGATATCGTAAGCAGGGGTGCCGCTGGTAGGCTTAGTACGTTTTACGTATGCGCCGTAGTTGAGTTCCTGCTTTAAGATATGTACGTACTGTGCCGCAGCATGCCTTTGTATTAGCATAATCAGCTATATGTATGCGCTTGGGCATACTGCCATTGCATTAGCCCCAAATTATCCAATAATTCGACGCTCGCGCATACCGGCATAAATTTATAAAACGACCAGATGCTAACGATAGGCGTTATTTAAAGCCTATATCACAAACTATACCAGTACCTATATAAATTGGTGAACTTTAAAACTACATATCATCGTACCGCGCGATATGGTGTGAGTTACTGGTAGGTATGCTATTAGGCTATTTAGTATATTTATATATGTATTGGCATGTTTTTATTTGTCTAGGATTAATACCTATTAGGTTTTGTTTTCATTTTCTCTGTGTTTTTGTACACGGTATAAGTTTGCCTATCTCGTTCTACCAACCTTCCTCTCAATTGCTCAAAGGTTAGCTGGAAGAGATCCCTTATAGGGATAAGTTCGCCTTTGTACTTTGATCTATTGTGTGACATGTATATTCTTTAACCTGTTATTGTGTACAATAAAGTGCTTACATACATACATACATACATTTAGTATACGATGGGGAATGAAGAGATGATAGGTAAGTGGCTTGAGTGAAAGTAAAGCAGCAAGTAAGCGGGATATCATAAACTTAATATTATGGAGATACAATTAATAATGTTAAGATATGTCATACGTCTGGTGTTAAAAGTTAAAAGATATGGTTTTATTTCGCCTCGCCTGTGTTATTATTTCGTTAACGCCGCAAGATCATAAAGTATGTTTAATTTTGGACATTTATTACTTTTTGTATGCTTCGGAAACTTCCAAGCATACAATAAGTACGAATCCTTGCTTTCAGTGTCCACCCTGAAAGCACGGATTCGGAGCAGAATAGATAGATGCATTCGAGAAAGACCGTATGTATATCGTCGTCTAGTACCCATAGTACAAGCTTTGCTTAGTTTGGGACTAGGTGGATTTGTGTAAGATTGTCCCCAAATATTTATTTATTTAAATTCTTCTGTCCCATGTTCTTGCTATATCGAAATCCGCAGATCTTTGTTTAAAAAAAATTTCACACAAACCCCATTAGCTAAAACAATTACAACTGATGTTTTTTACTCCGCCACGCTCCGTGTTCAGCCGTTATGGTAATGGAATCGTATTCTCTCCCAACTTGGCGCAGCAATTGCAGTTTCGTTTGTCATGTGAGTCGAATACGACTCCTTACCGGGAGTCATTTGACGTTACATCCTATTCAAGTGACGAGTTAGGCTGTGTTTGGTGTATGTGTATTTATTATGGGTACGTTAGATTACCATAGTTTATGTATGTGCATGGGAAAAGGTAGCTTAGACGTTGGAAAAAGTATGGTCCATTGAGAACATATATATGTTGGATTGCCTTGACAACATGTAAGTTCTTTTGGAGACCTATAAGGTATTGCTCATGGACAAATCAACGGGATTGCCGTACATAGTTGCATTTCTCCAAATTAAATGCCTGCTTTAATTGGTGTATCTGAGCTATTGCTTTCTAATGTCACATTTTAGTGTCTATGAAAGTAAATTAAAATACTATAAGTGGCTCAAAGTGCCATACGAAAATACCTCTTTACTGGAGCACTAGCTAGTGCAAGCAGTTTTTTGTAAAAAAACGGCGATTTTGTACAGAAGTTGACGGTCTCCTTAATTAATTCGATCATGCATTAATTAACTCATCATATCAGCCGAAAAACGTCCACAGCTGGACATAGGCCTCCCTCAAAGAGTGCCACATGAATCGGTCCCGCGCCATCCGCATCCAGCGGATTAATTAACTAACATGTCAATATATTTGGTATATTTATCTGTATCTTCTCACGCCTCGCTGTCATGTTGTATGAAGGTGACGAATAAAACAAATACTTATAAATACATTTATCACGTAATAAGACTAAGTAGTCAACATTAATGAGCTGGCAGCAAGATGTGTTCAGTAGCCGCGCGGGACGACCGACAGCTTGTATTGAATCAATATTTATAACCTAATCAGTTCCAGTTTATCACACGGCTTACGAATAACTATGGTGGACTGATTTATGTAATGTTATGTCTTTATTTGTATTAATCATACATTGTCAATTACATCAAACAATTATTTTAAATACTAGAATGTCCTAAGACTAAAATTAAAATAATATGATACAATTCAAATTCATTACATTTCTATTTATTCATCTAGCAACTCCTTCACCGAGTAGTAAGCCTTTGTTGTGCAATATATGTGTATACAAATGATTTGGAAAACAGGTGCATCCCTTTGTACATATTGTCAGATTATTATTTTAGCATTTTCTCGTGACTTCGTCCGCGTAATAAAACTTCCCATTGGGACTTTATCAACTCCAAATTTCATCTCATTTTGTTCAAGGGTTTAAAAAATAAGTAAAGGTAAAGGTAAGGCAGGTTAACGAGACGACATTTCAAGAAGAGAGTGAATAGGCACTATCTAGGTAAGCATGTAACACCCTCGACCTCATCATCACTTACCATCAGGTGAGATAGTGGTCAAAGGCGTACCTATACCTACGTAATAAAAAATTCAAAAAGTTAATCTTCAAAATTAAAAAATCATATAATTTTTTGTTTTATAGGTAACTAGCGACCCGCCCCGGCTTCGTACGGGTACTACATTATACATATAAACCTTCCTCTTAAATCACTCTATCTATTCAAAAAATCCGCATCAAAATCCGTTGCGTAGTTTTAAAGATCTAAGCATACATAGGGACAGACAGCGGGAAGCGACTTTGTTTTATACTATGTAGTGATGTACTCGTAGTGAAGGAGCAAAGGCATTTCACATTTTTATTAGAGATGTACCGACTAGTCGCCGACTAGTCGGGAAAGCCGACTATCCGGCCTCATTTGTAGTCGGCGACTAGTCGGTGACTAGTCGGCTAAATGTGCCGATTAGCCGGCACTTTATGGATCACAGGAAAACGAGACATAGAATAAGTAAACTGCATTTTTTTACCATTCGTTTTATATTTTACTCAAATACAGATTTATTATCACATTTGGTACTTTGAATTGAACGCATGCAGACAGCGCGACGGCATAGCGAAACGAAGTTTCCCGATTGCACCCGAACTTAGCCGAAGTCCACGCGATCGTGGCCGATGTCTAGCCGACTAGTCGGCCGACTAGTCGACCAAACCCATAGTCTTCTCATCATCAGTCATAGGCCCATCTCTAATTTTTATACTTACTATTGACACTTTAAATTCATTCGGTAACTCACGCTGACTATGAATAAAGCTTGCCCACATGTGCATTTGCATAATAGACATTAAAAGAACAAAATAACACGGTACTGTTACATACATGAGAAATATATGTCTGATCATTACCAGTGTTATTACCGGTAACCGTTGCAGCTATTATACCGCTGGCTCAAAACGCATGGCTATTAACGGAATTGTAGCGTACAACGCTTCCCACAGACGTTACGCAATGTCAATATGCGCGCATGGTTACGGTGTAGGTATGTCTTATCAGTTGGTTGACAAAATATATTTGTGTACAATGTGCATACATCTCTTCTAATAATAGTTATGGCGGATTGGTGTCTAACTAAGTTAAGCTTGTGGTATAATTATGTGATGGATCTTAGGTGTAAGGTAAGCTGCAATGGTGAGGTGCTGTGTAGTTGAGATTATTCAAGTTGACTGAATTGCATCAAAGTAGGCCATTCAAAAATCATCTTTACCGTCCAAGGTCATGGATTCAAATACCATGTTTTTATAAAAAAATACTTTAACTTGTGCACATCATTTTGATCGTTGGGCTGTCGCTGTTGTTACACGTAGAGCGCGCTAGAGATGAACAAGTTTAAATAAATGGTAAATGAATGAATCATACTGTTTCCTAATATTTACTGTGACCGAATGAGACTCGCTAATCTGTTTAGAGGATTACGCGTTAATGACACCGTTTGTCACGGAGCAAACGTAGTTTACGACACTTGTGCCGAGCTTACGCATACGTAATACTTACTTGCGACTAACATACGATATATTCTTATTAGTACACAAGTTGAACGGGCTATAAAGACTTATGCCACACGGCTGTTATTCTCGCGCTCATGTGTCTCACCTCACCCGTCACGCCTAACGGAACTAGACCTCCTCGCTTAGTGACGAGACGCGTCAAGATATATTTGAGATATTGTTGGGTGAGCGTTGAGGTGAACTTTAAATAAGTTACAGAATAGCGGGGCAGATAACATCATACATATGGCTTAAACTTGCGTTGGTCTCCTACCGGTAGATTAAGCATTTGTCCCACTCGCACTTAACTTGCCGATGAGGGATAGATTAGATTAGATTAGATTTCTTTATTTCATAAAATAAATTTACATTATAAGTTAACTTTAAGCTAATTTACACGAATTTATTTAATGATCGTCAAATAATGAATTTTATTAAATGAATTAAATGTCACAGGTACAATACAACATTATTATGGACATATATTACAAAATGATTAATGATAAAGTCAAAATAAGGAATATAAATATTGATATTGATATCTCGTAATGATCGTCAAAATAAAAACTAGACCATTATCAAATCCGACATAAACGCGACGTTAATGCTCCAATAGCGTCATACATAAAGTACATACATATATTCACATAACACATGAAACTTGTGTTCCAGTACCACTTTTGGCATAAATGTGGGTATAAAAGATCGACAAAATGTGATATCGCAGTGACAGGTTGCTAGCCCATCGCCCACAACACACTTCAACCCTGTTCCATTAGTCGACTGTTACGACACCCACAGGAAGAAAGGGGGTGGTGCTATTCTTACCCCACACCACACGGCGTCATAATGTGAAATCAAATAGCCTTACTCGTACATACCGTGAATGCTGTAATGTACAACGAAACGCTAGAAAACGCATAATTTGGTTAGGCTAAAACGCACTGACAGCGGTGGCGGAGCGGCGTTGAAATGTTCAAGCTATTATGAAAGGATCCGCACAGAGCGGCGTGGCGCGGCGCGGTATTCTGTGCGGACCCTTTCATATTAGCTCGAACATTACAACCGGTACCACCAACACGCCGCGCCGCGCCGCTCCGCCACCGCTGTCAGTGCGTTTCGGCCTGAGCTGCTCATTTCTATAGCTACTATGTAGAGTGCAGAAGAAGGGTTATGTTTTTCGAGCGTATGTATGTGTCGGCGGCCGATCGTAAAATCCGCCAGATCACGAAATTCCTAGGCATATCGTGAAACGCCGCCATTCCATGATATGCCTATAAGTTGGTCGATCGATTAGAGCAACGCATTCGTCGATGTTCCTAGCTCTATACCGGGCACATCGTAAAATTGTTTCTTTCTAGTGGCGCTGCGTATGCGATGGCGGCCGTGTTTGTTGGGAGCCAATAATCACAAAAATGGCTTGTCATAAGCGAACTCTGTCTTGGTTAGGTTAGGGTTCACTTGTGCCCCTCAGACCAGAAATAAACACCCCGCGCAGCGGGGCGGCGTCGACTCGCTGGAGATTATCAGTCCGCAGTCGTTATTTTTTTTTCATTTACCTATTTCAATTTTGGACACTCTACTTACGTACGTTTATTTCATGATATTATTTATACTAAACGGGACTTAATCGCGTATAATTAACTTATTTTATTTACCGCACTGTTTCATGATATGCCTACGAAATCCATGATCAGCCTAAACGTCACTGGCTTGGCCAAATCATGAAATGCCGGCGTTTCATGATATGCCTTAGGAAGTTCATGATCTGCCTAAAGGTCACCAGGGAAATCGTTAAATGGTGAATTTTGAACGACATGGCGGATGTCACTAAGCTTAATCATGAAATGGCGGCGTTTCACGATATGCCTAGGAATTTCGTGATCTGGCGGATTTTACGATCGGCCGCCGACAATATATGTATGGTATAATATCTAGACTCCAAACGGCTTGATGGATTTTGACATATGAGGTGTCGTTGGATTCCTCATAATCGTGTAAGGGTGCCTTTCCACCAGAGATGTGCTATGTCATGCTATGCTATGTTTTCATACATTTGAAACGTAGCTCCAGCTACAGCTACGTTTCAAATATATGAAAACATAGCATAGCAAGCATAGCACATCTCTGGTGGAAAGGTACCCTAAGTGAAAAAACAGTTTATTGAAAAATCTTTTGATTTCACTTTTAAGTCTCATTGACAGTGGCAATCTACAAGTGCCACTTGTCACAAAACATGGACGGCGGTGGCCTTATTGTATTGTATAGCTATGACGTCAAAAGCAGTGCGTAAAGCATACAAACAAGTTTTAATTCGACACCTGGCTGTATTCTGTAGTTTTATGATCTAATCATTGCATCCTGTTAGTTGATGTCATACGATAATGTCATTGTGACGTTGGTACAAAACCAGTCAATTTAGACTTGTGTTCATTTTGTATTAGTTTATTTTACACATTTAGCTAAACGATTTCTGTTCTGAATATGATGTCTACATACACTGAAGAGACAAAATCTACTCTTTACGAATTTCAGATCAAGTAAAAAACTACAATTTTAATTGATTATTTGATCACATTCACAACCTTTATTAAATGTAATCGTGTCCAACCCAAGAAGTCTCTCAGATTGTCCGCTGCACCTACAGTTTCTATAATTTCTCAATACCCCACTTAATGCAGCATTATAAATAAACAATGACAACGCCATTTATAGAGAATCAAATCAAACCCGTCAAATGTATCGAGCCTGTTGCATTATGCAGGGCGCAACTAGCCCGCATAATTACGACGTAGTATATTACAAGCCACAGTTCACGTCGCATTTAATGTATTGTACAATAAATACACCTCCCGATGTTCAGCGGAAAAATGTAAGACCGATCCTCAGAAAATCATGGATTAACTTTTTTGCTGGTTCTGAGCAAAGGTTGCAACCACTCTTTTTTGTTTATGGTTACTTAATCTTTGTTCCTTTCAATGGCGCCCGATCCAAACAGCGAAGATAAGCCGAAGCTAAAAAAGGTGTCATAATAGTTTACGTATTCACAGGAATGCCCGTCCCAGAGATTTTTCGCAATCGTTTTATAGCGTTGGAAGAATTCATGAAATGGCGTCATGCAAATGAGAAACGAGAACTAGCAGGGGCTCACCCTAGCGCGTAGGCGGGCCGTGGGACCGGCCCTTAATCGTTGTCCTAACCAACGTAGAAAGCTGTAAGTACACTTTGCTTGCAATAGACTTACGCTTTTTCATCGAACTGTACTGCAACTTTGTAGCCACGAACAACTTTATTAAAAAGAGATAAAGGATAATTTCCCGGGTTAAGTGTAGATCAATAAACTTATCATAGATTACGGGAACTCATAGTTATTCCATATTGGTATAATGTTTATCTTATTTGATGTTTATTTGAGGCATCCTTTAACAGATCCAATTTAAGAAGACACGGAGCTGGTCTCTTCTTGGCACTGGCTTAAAACCAGAAGGACGAAACATGTAGGAAAATATTAGATTGATGTAACCATTCGTTATTTAACTAGGAAGTTCCCCATTGAATAAAAATAAGGCCGAGCAGGGCTCTTGGTATATTTGACAACGGTTTAGTATCGTCGTAATCTCTCATAGAAATTGTGATGTTTTATTAGGTTTGACCGTTTTTATTCCAACCAATAAAATAGATCTAGGTAGTCAGACATCGTAATTGCATCGGTTGGTATTCTAGATAGTCTTTTTACGATGTAACCTAGCTTTTTGCGGTCCTCTAGAAAATGTTATATCTACTTTTTACCACATCGTAAAAACACAGCTTATTATAATATAACTGACAAAGCGGGTTTGACCGTGAATTTATGTTTGTGGAATCGGGCATCTTTTACAAGTAGTGTTTTACTGTTTTATTGCAGGATTTGATTGTTTGCCATAAATCCAAATACGGTTATTTTCTATTTTTGCTCTAGTTGGTACCTAAGACTAAAGAATATTCATATCATATGGCAAAAATTTCGCCCTTCAAATCACCCCAAAAAAATCAGTTATAGGAACTTATTGAATCGCCTGTCAATAAATACCTATCATTTCGCTTGCATTTATTAATACCAGATTTTTCCAAATTTGCTGCTTTTGGGTTGTGACTCGATTTATAGGAGTAAATGCGGAACTTGACAACTGTGTGAACAACTCTACTGTCATTTACATCTTAACATATATACGAAACGTTACACAATAGGCCAGCAGAGGCTCTAGTATAAGTTTTACCGAAACAAAACTTTACGATCGCGTTTGCGTTTTACCCTCAATTTGTATGGGATTTGAGGCTCTAGTATAAGTTTTACCGAAACAAAACTTTACGATCGCGTTTGCGTTTTACCCTCAATTTGTATGGGATTTGACAGCTAAACGCGAACGCGGTCGTAACGTTTTGTTTCGGTAAAACTTATACTAGAGCCTCTGACAGCTAAACGCGAACGCGGTCGTAACGTTTTGTTTCGGTAAAACTTATACTAGAGCCTCTGATCATATAGGTACTGCAATAGTGTTGTCAGTTTTTGGCTTAGTATTAGCGCATAACTGGACGCGCCGAGGAGAATGCGCGCCCACGCGTGCCGGCGCCGCGGTGGGCGGGACCTGTCCTCACCTGCCAGGGCCACTTGTGAAATAGGGACGTGACGGGACAGGGAGACTGTAGCTTAGAGAGATCTGTGTAATAAAGTCATCATGATTTAAGCGTCCATATAGGTACGATTCCGTATAAGGAAGCGACCACACCGCTATTCAAAATACGCTCACGCGGCGTAAACTCAGCAAAGTGTATGAAGAAGACGTGACGCATACGAAACGTCAACGCATACGCAGCGTTAAGCATCGATGTGGTCGCTTCCTAAGGCTTGTAAGGCATCGGCCGGCCTTTGGTCCGTGTGAACAACTACAGCGTCATGTTACGTGGACCTTGACACCTTAGAGACTGTCTCCCGGCATCGGAAGCTCATCAACCATTTACCTGCCTACCCTCTAAAACAAAATATTCTTGCAGGTACTACTAGGTACTGTTCTATATTACTGTTCTATATATCCAATTGGGAGAGGCTTCTTTTATCGTAAATCTGACTAATATATTATATTTGACATTTGTAGTCTTTTTCTAATCCATCATAGTATAACCACATACCAACATTCTAAAAAGGAGCTCTCATTAATTTCGTGCAAATTGTTTTTTAAACATGTTCATTTTGATTCTCGCTGTAACATATTCTGAAGACTTTATACTTGAGATTATTTTAGTTGGCCGAACTACAAACTATAGTCCTTCCAAGGTAGAAGATTCCAATTCAAAAGATAGTTTTATAAAAAGTAGCCCATCTTAAATTTAACCTCAACCATAGTATTTAGTTCAAAGGAAGATGCGTTATTTTAACTAATTAATGGTTCTGGGTGACATGCCGGGAAATTATTCGTTGAAAATAATGTATCTGGTTGTGAAATCTTTCAGCACGTACCTAAATACTAATTTCTAATACAGTTGAAAGGAAATGAGAAACAGTAATAAAATGTCTTTCACAGTGTCAGTAATAGCTATGCTTAGCATACTAGTGTTAAGGGTATAAACCTCAATAGCAGTACAAAACGTATTTACGTAGACTGAGTAGCAACTAATAACCTTCTTCTTTGACTTTTTGAGATAATAGTAGGTAGGTATCTCGTTTTCTAATTTTGGCGGATATAAATAGTTCAACTTTCACTTTCATATATAATCATAAACTTAAAAAGCACAAATGGTTTACAATCTACGCAATCAATAATTATGAAATGTGCTATAAAAATTAAAATTTTAGACGAAATGCCCAAAGTTGACGACCACGCATTCGATCGATCGACCGAGTCGTGTCGTGTAGCGTGAATTATGACGGTTGGCATTGGATGGAAGTCGAATTGTAATGCAACAGAATATGGTCTGGAAAAAGTTAAAAGCTCTAGTGCAGAAAACCAAACTTTCTGCATTTTTTTTCATTGAGAGAGTAACTTATACAAAAATTTAGTAAATAAATTAAAATAGCATCATTAAACCGTTTGGTTCGTCTCGATGCTAGCGCATAGAACTACGAAAAAGTACCTACCACTTTTTCGCCACAATACAGAGGTTCTTCCTAGAACTACCCCGTGATTGCAATGCTCGTACTTTAGGATCTGTAATTATGTAATTAACGTTTAAGTCTGCACAGTTGCATTGGAGTCTGCATCATTTTTGATATTAAGTCCAAACGTCATCCAAAACAACGGACGTCCGCTTCAAACACACGTAATTGCCTTCTAAATTGCGAAACGTTACATAATTTGAGGTAAAATGTGTTTTCTGTAAAAAGCCCGTCGACCTGTCACTGCGCAGGTCGAGGTCCCGCCCACCGCCGCGCCGCCCGCGCAGGCGCCGTGAGTAACTGGTCCTTATCGGGACACGCATTTGCTTAAGCCGGTGCTACATGGTTACCAGCGTCCTTAGTGCATGATTATGGTGTGCAACTGAATGTCGTTTGAAGTTGCATAGACGTCAATTTCTGACCAAAGTCAATTGGTTAGGAACAAAATATGTAAGGCATTTAACTTAAATAGGAATATTCGCAATTCTCTATAAGTAACAGTCATTTACTACATTAATTATTGTTCGCCGTCCTCGTGCTTATACAAAAACATTTCTTGGAATCCACAGTTCTACAAAAACGGGATTTTAGACTTACAAGATCTAAACCCTGCTTCGAACTACAGCATGAAAAAAAATGTAATCTAGGGTTTAATCTGGTGTTGTGATAAATCCAGATTGTACAGGAGTATGACTAAGAGCTTGTGTGAGCGAAAATGAGGACTGTGAAGAATATCTAACGTCGAACGTTGCTGATCTTCAGAATTGCGTTTGTGCTGAAATGCGAATGGAAGAAACGCTTTTCTGTACTGGCAAGAATAATCAAATGTTATTTGTTCCAGTGCTGTGGGTAAAACATCTGATATCTAACAAATACTCAAAAATAATTAAAATACAAGATTTTTGAAGAACTATTCCGTAAGTTTAGCCCCAGGATAAAGAGACATCACCTCTCCGATCAATTAACAGTTGCCAGGTTAACACAGATCAAATATCCGTCTTGCCATTCACTTGCAATTGCATTTCTTTATATGGACAATCGAGCTATTGTGATAGTCGTGAGTTACGGAATCCGCGAATGGCAACCCTTAGAAATGATGTGGGAAAGATCACCGATAATCATTTCTCAATTGAGATGGTTTCGCAATCCTGCTTTGTCATAAAACGAAGTTCTTACCGCGGAGTAAACTTGTGATGTCAAGTCAATGATTCTAGCAAAAACTTGGAGTGGTGGACTGGTGAAACATACTTTACTTTTTGCGAGACTACGGCAGAGCCGGAAGGAAGGGATATGTTTTAGCAGTCTACGTTTATATTTACGCGTGTTCCACGGTAGCGGTAGCGTTTAAAAAACTGAACCAATTTTGAGAAATCAGGTCGAATCGATTCGAAAATATGCTCCGGGTAACATAGACTACCTTTTGTAATCTTTTTTAGGGTTACAGTTTTTTAAACTGTTTATGCTTATCACACTTCAATAATATGAATTACCTGAGTAGGTACACGTTAATTCTGTTCCTATCGTGTCCGTTGATATAGGTCAGTTTCGTCACACCACTAACATCTTGTATGATATGCATTGTGAATTTGTGATTTAATTTTTCGTATGGGTTTAATGGCCATGTCTAAAACAAGATGATATTTATAGCCACTTAATGAACAACTTTCTATAAAATAATACATAATTAAGAAACACCTACTGGCTATATTTACAGAATGACACACAGAAGTGACACTGCGTGACAAGTTTTACGAAGCGTCTTTCCTTATTACATTTCCAAGTATAAGTACCTATTTATATTCAAACATCCTTAAAGATCTCAAACCACATAATACCTGTTTTTCTTCAATTAATGCCACAAAAAAGACTAAATTCCTATAAAGCGAACACAAAATTACCGTATTATCACTGAGAATGTCTCGAACTTTCACGCACATTTCGCGGAAAGCTTTATTTGCTAGCAAAGCCTCACTATTTGCAAAAACGAATCCAATCAGCAGTGATCTATGATCACCGCGCTTGCGCCACGCGCCGCGCCGGCGCCAGCGCCATCTACCGTGATCTAGCGCCACCTCTCATTATACCCTTATCTCACGTCAATGCAAATCCGACATTATAATCTTAGTCTGTTAGAAAAACGTTTTCGAGTAAATACTTCACTTGTTTCAAGCTGTGGGCGGAATTGTGAAATTTGTCCCGCTCTTACTTGCGCGTGGGCAAGTAATTATACGTCTAGCTATAATTTATGTTGGTTAAATATCGTCAAAATTAATGGAGCAATGCTCGAACCGTTTGTCGAGCGATAAATAATTAGTGTGATTGGCTGTAGAAAATAAATAGTTGTAGTAAGCTCATGTTGTTACCATGCGACGTGATGTCTAATGTATGTTTTCTTTTTTACAGGTAAGTTAATTCTGCAATTCTGCAGTCACTTCAAAGATTTCGTGAAATCAGAGGTAAATTTAAGAAAACACGATCGAGTTACAAACATTTTTAGAAAAAGGTAAAATCCCAACACCCTATTATTGTATAGGCTGTGATGCTATTCCTATCCTAAATATGGTCTCCCTCGTATCTGGTAAAGCCTCTCACATAACTATCCGCCACCGCAGGCCACGCCCCAGTGTGATTCAGGCTATATAAAGAAATCAAGCCTGCCCTGCATGCCATTTCGGCAACGTTTATAACCTATCATTCATTTTTGGGCGATAAAATGTATTGAGATGACGGGTGCTAGGATGTATTTTTCACCTTTCAGGGACTATACAACAAGGACATTCATGGGTCGTTATTTTAGATTTGAATGGCATTCTATCAGATTTCGGCAAAAACATCGGATTAGAGCAAGACAGCTAGTTTTCCCCTGCTCCTCTAACTGCAATTCAGCGCGTAAATAAATAAACGCATCCGATAAAAAGAGGTTTCCACGGCGGCGTGCTCTACTAAATTTAATTTAATAACTCAACGAAGGGCTTTACTAGGAACCATAAAAACAATTCGAAAACTCACCGTTGCCTCATAAAATCGAAACGAAATGAGGAAAAGAACGTTTACCGGTCCTTAGGGCCGTAAAAAGATGCAGAATAGTTCTTATTTTGATGGGGATAAGGTGTACTTATTTGTTTTATGAAGTAACCGAAGAACACTAAATGTATTCGTCGTGCTACGGATATTCGCATTCGAAATGGTCTCGGATATCCGAACCAAAGAACTATTGTTTTTTTTTACTCAACTAGGTAGTTCTATTTTATAGAAACGAATAAATCCATCGTTTGCTTTTTTATACAATTGAAATAAAAAAATACCTATGCATTCACAACCGACGTTACGATTTAACGATGCGTGAAAAATTCATTTCGTTAAAAAAATGTGATCGTCAAATATATTTTCGCGCCAAAAAAACAAAAACGCTTTTTCTGTTGCTGTTTAGAAACCTGTTCGTGCACGGTTTTGCATCGAGTTTGCGAATTCGCCACCAGAGAGCGTGACCGTTTTTTTTTAATTATTAGAGTGCCGAATGAGACGGGTTATAAATCCTTACTAATATTATAATTGCGAAAGTGTGTTTGTTTGTCCTTCTTTCACGTCGCAACGGAGCGTCGTATTATTGTGATTTTTTGTATGGAGATACGAACGTGGAGGTCGCTAGCAATCACAATAAAAGCAGGATAATTCAATCCATAATCTACTACCTCATTCCATATAAAATTAGAATTTTGAAGAATAAATTTATCTTTTCTTCGTTTCTAGAATATCAAAGAGAATATTGAACTAGTTTTACTTGTATCGATCATTAAGTGCTTTTCAAACATAACAGCAGACTACAATGTATTTGCGTTACAGAATGGTTATCCGCCGATTAACACACGATTTTCCTAATATTTTATGGGATAGGGTATTCTCTTTATATTTTTACTACAGAAAAAAAAACAAAATTGTTTTAGTTATAGGCACAGTCTGCAAAGTAAACTAAAAGTCCTCAAAAAATCTAAATACCGACTCTTTACCGGCTTGGCTCTATGTTCGTGTTCAGATGTTTGTGAGCACTGTTTTCCCTCACATGTATTAGATAGCGGTTGCACTATGCTTTTAAAGTTTACCCTTGACGTTTCCCGTCGACAGCTACGAAGATATTGGCATGTGATTGATGTACATTATGTAAATAACGATAAGCCAAATCCGACGGAGCCAAAACACATTTCATCTCTAAGGGACCGATGCTATGCTTTGTTGTAAATCCCTTTCAATCCAGCCTTGTTTAAATCGTTTCTCACCGACTTCCTGCCTGAAAACGGCTGTACTACTTACTCCTGTAGTGGGAGAGAGGGATGGATAATCCCTCCGGAAAATCAAGAAGACAAATGTAAACATGGGGCAAGGCAATTCTTTTCTGACGTTTAAATTATGCAGAACCCTCCAACCGCTTTGGAGTGGGAGCGAGAATGTTCAATTTGCTGCATTTTATATGAAAATAATAACTTTTGTAGTAAACATCGCAGATGCTGTGGTTTCAAACATACGAGTATTAGCTGCAGTTTTCATTGGTATGGTAGTTTTATATCAAAAGAGCAATATTGTTTATCTATTCGGTCATTATTTTGTTACGTTGTAATTTTAAAAATAATATGTATCATTTTGGAATGCTTTTCAATTTTCTAAATTAATTATATCTTTGTTTGAATACGGCGTGAAAAACACATTATGTTGCCCGGGTAAGTTTACACACTGGACACATACAACTACAAAATATTTTCTACATCTGCGTAAACAGGTCAGATTACAATACTTACTACTAATAAATCCACGGATTTGATGAAGTAACTATTATGAATATCAACACAGCTTTATATAATAGTTTTTTAGTAGATTTAGATTTGTGCTTCATAGATTTTTAATAAGTTAAACGCACAAAAAATTAAAATTAAAAAACATGATATCCGCGCTTTACTTTCATCTCGCTCACGCTTATGCTCAGTGAGAGGGAGAAAAGACTTCACTATAAGAGCGCCTTAAATTAGGTCAGATTAGACCCTGAAAATACACTTAAAAAGTGTATTTCAAATGAAGATGTCTCTTCATCAGTGTTTAAATTGCCTGTATCTAACCGTCGATTTTTTTTATGGTCCCGATACCATTCTTGTCCTTGGTCCTCTGTTATATTTATTTTATTCTCATGATACGTGAGGTTATCCAACTTTATAACGACTATTTACTGAAAGATATCTTATCTGTTAGACTCCCACAAAAATTATTTACTCAAACTGTACGTGTATCTCGAATTATCGCGGTTTGCAATGAATTTATTGGACGGAGGAACTAGAGTGGATAAAGAAGTCTTAAATAGCTCTCAGTTTGGACCCGGTTAAGACATTTCTTTCTTACTATGTCCGAATTCGTGTTCATAAAGATACGTTGATTCTTTCTGATTGCAATTAATAGTGTTTTAAAAGCTTTAGATTTCATTCAATTAGTTATATAGACTAGTTGCGATAACGTTGGGTTGGAAAACGACCGAATATATGCAGTTATTATCAGTATTTCAGCATGTGTATCACGTTTATAATTTAATTTTGGTATTAGACCGTTGTTTTAATTCTATTTTATACCTACTACGTGCGTAAAATAAAGCCTTTGTCTATCCCGAAGCTATGCTATGCTATAAAAGCTATACCGGCGGTTTTTTTTTCAATCCTATGATTATTTTCAGAGTTTACTTGTTACATACAAACTTGTAAAGCTACAATTATTTCGCAGACATTACCTTTTTTGGTTGTTTAGAGTGTTTAGACCATGATCATAAAGGTATGTTTCTACTTCGAGCTTAGCTTCAAAATTGTATTTGTAAGTTTGTACTGCACTCAAATCACATTACAATACATTTAGTTACTGCTAAGAAGACATTAAGGTACAATTAATACAGCTTCGCTTTCGATAATCCAGTAACGTACTCACACGTATCGAAATATTGAAACTCTTTCTCGCAATTTAATCAATATAATTCAAGTCTACTCAGCAATTTGGAACAAAATGAACCCGTCCTCATAATGTACAGTCGACTTCATTTGATACAGAATTTCACATTTAAAATCTTATTACACCCGCGCCCGGGCGTCATTCCCGCCTCGGCGAATTGAACGCGGAATGACACGGGAATGACATTCGCCGGATGCTTTTATTTGTTTAATTAAATTAATAAACATTGTGATGGGTTCGCAATGTGGATTAGGATTTTATTTATTGCACAATAGATAGATAGATAGATGAATGCTTTATGTCGTATTTGATAGTGCTAGCTAGTATGACACCAAACCACGATTATAATGGGATTAGAGGTGATACTTTTGCCATATAAATACGTCAAAGTGTATGTATATGAACTGACAGCTATTCCATTACCAAACTCGCTTATTGTTTAAAATGTATATTAATTAGTACACTTCATTCCTTTCGTAAGAAAAACTGTCCAGTAAATATTTCAATAAAACCTATGTAACCTACTATTTTTTAATTCCACAATGCCATTCCCGTTTCATTCTTATCCATTCCTTCAGTCACTCCCCAAACTTAATTCCGCCGACGGCGCTGCGACTATTGCGAGACGCTAGTAATTTTTCTTTCATTACCCGTCAAAAAGTCCCTCGGATACTTATCTCCTCCCACGACTGTATACTGTATACTGTGCAAGATTAAATTTTCCTTTTTTAGGATTCTGCGTTTCAAAACAGAAAACTCCTTGAAAACATATTCAAATTTTTTTTTAGTCTTTTAGTCGAATAAATCATCAAAAACATGGAATGGTAGTGATAGTCACATTGTAATATTTAAAAAGAAATATTGCTATGAATATAAATTAAGCAACCTATTCGTAAGTACGGAGTTTTGAGCGTATCACTACATAGTATAAAACAAAGTCGCTTCCCGCTGTCTGTCCCTATGTATGCTTAGATCTTTAAAACTACGCAACGGATTTTCATGCGGTTTTTTTTTTAAATAGATTGATTGATTCAAGAGGAAGGTTTATATGTATTATATAGTACCAGTGCGAAGCCGGGGCGGGTCGCTAGTAAACTATACACTCCCACTATTTTGAAATCTAAGATTGTCGCTTGCCTCGTGACAATCCATTTATTGAGCCTGTATTATACAGGTCGCAGGTTCAAATCTGGAGGTTAGAGGTCTTAGGGACATTTCCTTTATCTGATATATTTGAAGGCTACGTTTAGGCTGAACTATAAAGCTCAGGTTAAGGTTAGGAGATAAGGTTAGTTGAAAGAGATCTCTTGTAGAAATAAGTTATAAATAAATAAATAAAAGGGGACACAACCTTACACAAATCGACCTAGTCCCATGGTAAGCTCAGTAAGGCTTGTGTTATGGGTACTAGACGACGATATATATAATAGATATAAATACTTAAATACATAGAAAATATCCATGACTCAGAAACAAATATTCATGCTCATCACTCAAATATTTGCCCTTACCGGGATTCGAACCCAGAACCTTCAGCTTCGTAGGCAGCGTCACTACCCACCAGGCTAACCGGTCGCAAGTTCGCATGTATACATAAATATTGTGTGACATGTATGTTACTTCAACACATTGTATGCAATAAAGCGCTTACCTATGTCGACAATATGGAGAGCTCGTGATACCTACACAAAATATCATTAACAATACACATAATTGCAAAGCACCTGGTATTAACGATCTAGTTTGGGGTTTATGGATATTTCCTAGAATAATCCTGATTTTAAAAGATTATGACAAATTAAAATATAATGAAAACGGGTCACTCACTTATTTAAGGTCGAAAATCGCCGGCAACGCGTGTGCTCATGACTAGGAACCGCGAATCGGTTCGAAACAGTTCGAGTGATTTTCGACCTAATATGTGAGCGACCCGTTTTAATTATATTTTGACTGTGATTCTCACGGGAGTTTTCTATATAAAATTATGACAAATGCCTGAATTATGTAGGCACTATTTACACTGGGACAGTCGTATTTGCCTGACGTCCTATTATCAGTTTTAGGATATTAAGCATGTTTAGAGTAGTTTTTTAGTTAGTTTGCACTTAATCGCGATGAAGCACTGGATAAGTTAGCGGACAACAACGCCGATCTATAATTAAAAGCATGCAAGATTTGTGTGTAATCCTGGATTCAGGTCAACTAATAAAATTATATGTAGGTACACGGTAATGAAATATCATTACCAATAGCCTCATTCCCAGCCACAGCGATAAGGTTGGACGTTAAAAATATTAACGTCTGTTTGTATCCCAGATTCTCATTTTAAAAATGAGGTCGTAGGAAATGGGCCGTTAAAAAAGATTTTTTTTTTAATCAAAGGGCATCAAACTCATAGGCACTTCCTTCATTAGATCCCTTGTATAGGTACCTACGAAGTGTATCATATAAAATCATTACCAGGTCGCAGTCGTAAAAAGGTAGACTTGGCATTCACTAACGTTCTTAGATTATACCTACTAATGATGAAACTCGTCTTTGTGACAGATATAGTAGAAATAGCATGTTAATAGCATTCTCTGTCACTCAACCATCAGACCAGACAGACGTGTCTATTTTGCCGCCTTCTATATAAACAACCGTTGCCGCTGCCCGATTAGTCAAAGTGTTCCTAAGGATGAGTTCCTATGAAATAGTCACTTAATTTAATTCCTAAAATTTGCTTCGTCGTAGATGCAAACTAATTAGGAATGTAGTCTAATATAAATATGAATTAATCCGTTTTTTTATAAAACTCCGAGTAATCCATAAAAATTAAAAGTCGAATGCTAAAAGCGATCTAACTGCGCTCCATTTTAGACAGCGGGTATAGTTTTTTTTTGCCTTACCCATATTAAATAGTGATACATGACGAAATTCTTATGTTGCAACTTTCCGACTTTATTGAAGGGGAATTTTGAATACCTACTGCAAAGTAATTGCTGAGTGAAATGTCTGATGTGATATCAAAATCATGATATTAGTGAAATAGACGGTAATATTTCAAACCGAAACATACAATTAGCCATCAGGCGTTCAATTTTAATTGTTCGCCAGTAACAGTCACGTAAAGAAGATAATAAATAGCAGTACCCTGTGTGAATGCGGCAAAGAAATGAAGCAATCGCTATTTGCAGTAATTCGTAGAAGTGAAATCTAAAGTTATCATTTAGGCGACCCCGGGGCCACAATATCGCCAATTAGTGCTCGAACGGGAATCAATTTCGCAAACTATTACAATATTCACAAATCTTGACTAACCTCACAACTATGCTCTAGTATTATTTGATCCCGAGGTCCTGAACAACTGTACGTAGTCAGAGGTTCGACTATACTAGTTACTAAATGCCAATCGTAGTGTTGTGGATGTCAGCCGTGCTACGCTATTCACAACTCTTTTCACCTCACCTTACCACTCACTACTAGTATATCGTGAGCCCGCCATTCGTAATACCAACGCGTAATAAGAGATCTGACTTGCACTAGTTAGCCAAAGGCCAGTTAGCAAGCGTCGTGAATGCCTTGCACTATAATACCCTGCCTTTATAGTGTCAATGACGTATCTGTTATAGAAATTCATAGTTAGTTAAGTCCTTGTGTATGGGCGTAGACTAGTTCCTGGTTTACTGGCTTTGATTGATAACAATGTTGTATGTAATAATTGAATGTTCCGTTATTAGTAGCAATTAAACGGACAATTAATGTTTACAAGTAGAATCAGGCACTGCCAATGTACTTGAAAGTTTTAGTAAGTATGTTGCCCTTTTGATTTGACGAATTCAATACATTTTAAAGGCAAGACGATATCACACAACTATCCGTGTGTAACCGTGTACTATAATGAGTAAATATAACATTTTACAGATCACTCGTAACATAATAGTGCGTATGTTAAAATGCCTTTAAAATGTCACAAAAATTACCTATTCAAAATATATCATAAATAAATACCGTAGACCACATCCACACGCTTCGTCAGGTTATACAGAAGACCGAGGAGTTTAACCTGCCTCTCTGCTTAGCGTTCGTGGACTACGAGAAAGCCTTCGATTCGATTGAAACCTGGGCTGTACTACAGTCTCTCCAGCGGTGCCAAGTTGACTATCGCTATATTGAAGTGCTGAAGTGTTTGTACGAGAACGCCACTATGTCAGTCCGATTTTCAAGACTGGACTGGACTGGAGAAGGCTAGGCATCAATATCAACGGCGAGTACATCACTCACCTTTGGTTTGCTGACGGTATAGTACTCTTGGCTGAGACCATGGAGGACTTAAGTACGATGCTCAATCACCTCAGTAAAGCTTCCGAGCGATTTGGTCTAAGAATGAACATGGATAAGACGAAGATCATGTCAAATGCCCATGTAGTACCAACTCCCAGACACTTTACGTCGAAGTTGTAGATGATTATGTATACCTAGGTAGGACAGACTATCCAGTTAGGTAGGTCCAACTTCGAGAAAGAGGTCATTCGTCGAATCCGACTCGGCTGGGCAGCGTTCAGGAAGCTACGGCACATCTTTTCGTCCAATATTCCGCAGTGTCTCAAGACGAGAGTCTTTGACCAGTGTGTGTTGCCATATGGATGTGATGACATATGGCACTGAAACGTGGTCGCTTACTATGGGCCTCATAAGAAGGCTCAAAGTCACCCAAAGGGCAATGGAGAGGGCCATATTGGGAGTTTCTCTGCGTGATCGCATCAGAAATGAGGCTGTCCGCAGCAGAACCAAGGTAACCGATATAGCCCTCCGGATCGCTAAACTTAAACCACTTAAGTTAGTGGGCGGCGCACATAGCACGTAGAACCGATGGTCGTTGGGGCGGAAAGGTTCTCGAGTGGCGACCACGTACCGGAAGGCGCGGCGTGGGTAGGCCCCCGACAAGGTGGACTGATGACCTGGTAAAGGTTGCGGGAGTCCGCTAGATGCGGGTGGCGCAGGACCGGTCACTTTGGCACTCTTTGGGGGAGGCCTATGTCCAGCAGTGGACGTCTTTTGGCTGATATGATGATGATGATGATGATTACATGTCAAAATTGTTAATAATTCGTCCAAATTTTATTACTCTAAAATAAAATAATTACAATTAACAGGGATAAATGGAACGAAAAATACTTATGGTCATCATGTCACGGTCTGACATTAAAACGTCGGGAATATGATCCCTGGCTTACGTCTTCTTCAAAGATTATGTTTTCTATGATTTGCAGATTGAAATTGCAACATCTACCCTGACTATCTTTAAACGGCAAATACTCACAAACTATCATTACCATCCAGTCTTCATCAATCAAGATCACAGATAAACGCCCACGAAAAAAGCAATCATAACGAACACACATAAAATAAATCTCACGTCAGCGCATTTCATAAACGTCTCCTCTCGCGGCGTAGACAAATTTGGCTTTTTATTTTGTTTATATCTTGTCTGTGGGACATCTGTCCGCAATTAGAGCGGAATCACCTTAGAAACCGCCATAAATTATAGAGCTATATAAAGTATAAGGTTTAGTCCACTGTAGAAACTGAGCTATAAATTATTAGTGGTGTGTACTTATGTATCCCCATAAACATATTAGTAGATAAAGAAGGATAACGCACTGAGAAAGTAATGATTTCTAAGTCTTTTTTAAGCGGCACAAAAATATTGATATGCTTATTTCTGAGTAATATAGTTTCGATGACGAAATGTTTTGTTGATTCATTTGACATTTGCATTGTCAATGCCATTATTTGCAACCACAGCCAAGGCAGTGCCAACGATAACTTTTAATACTTTGACACAAGATTGTTCACTATCATAAATACGACAAACTATTTATCATCTTAATTTTTATGTAACGATCTCGACGTATAAATAGAACAACATTTATAAGAACATCATTAACAGACATACCACATTTTGTATCGCTTTTGACTTGTTCTATATGGATAATATTATCATTATTAAATTGAATTATTATTTATTCAAATTGTCTATACCTATAATAATTATAACCAATCATAGAAAATATACGCTGTTGGTCATTCAGTGCCATGATTCGCAATCATCAAACACTTTACAAATCGAACTGAAGTCTTTACTTGACTACTTTCAAAACAAATACCGGTGAAATTTGTTACTACTGAATTACGAATATTACGATGTATCGCGCTGCCGTAGAGAGTCGCCCGTGCTCTGTAGATAAAGAAATTGTCCACATTATTTATACCTTCCATTTAGTTCAGTTGCAGTAGAGTAATTTATTAGGATTTAACGGTACCTTGGCGATAATTCATCAGAGGAATTTGTTCGGCTAATTTATGCTGATGGCAGACATTGTTTCTCTGCGACTTCATTTAATTTTGCTGCTTAGGTAGATACTTGTTTTCACATAGGTATTGAACTAATAAGGATATAAAGAAAATGTAACGTTGCAAGGCAAAATGTACTACGTAGTTTGTTGGTTTATTAAATTAGGAAAACGTATTGTTTTCAGTACCTTCCGTTTTTTGTAAAATTCATTGGCTTAATGGTTTGCTATAAGCTCGCCTTAGTACGTCTTCCTTTATTGTTTGTTTTACTTTTTTCATTTACAACTAAGCAATATAAACATACATATTTATTTACTAACATCAAAGCGAATACAACAATATAATACGTTGTATGTAAAGGCCTAAAGAGTGATCTCCGAAACTTTTCATCTGATTTCAATATCAAGGTCATCATTAACGGTACATGAAAATAAAAGGACCTGTGAAAAACACGTGCAGAGCGGCGGGCACATCTAGTCATATAAATGCAACAGACCTACATGCAACTTTTCACCTAACATCATGCAGAATACAAAATATCATGCTAATGGCACCATATAGCCATGGCATTAGAATATTTTATGGCGATCGTGGCGTGGATATAACATTGTTATAAAAGCGATACCGTGTACCGGGGCCATGCTTGCTTTCTCTCGTAGTGCGGATCATATTCGCCACAAATTATGGGAATGAAGATGCATTTTTTTTATAACAACTTTGGGTGGTTCTGTCATATTCTGTTAAATGTGCTCAATACTACTACGAACACTAAAATCATATTAACATTATTTTATGACGATAACATATGGAAATATGGATAACACGTGAATTTGAGTGCACGATTATCAAAAAGGGATGATTGTTAGTACTTCTAGTACTTTAGACCCTATATTAAATCTCACTCATCAATGGAGTCATTCATTACATAATTATATGGTACAAGTAATTATTTCATCGTTAGATAAAATCATTTGAAACTAGGCATAGGCACCGATATAAGAAACAGGACTTCCATATCCATATTGCAACCCATTTTTTTAAAAGTTTAATGCTCTTCCCAGCTCATGCTTGTCGCGCTCACAAACACTGGCTGACTTACGAAAGAGCGTATTAGCGTACGTCATAAGCGCGACCCGATTCGGGCGCGACTTGCATTTGGCTTGACAGTGGCACTTGACTTACGTTACGCGACACATCACAACTCATCCTCATACTCGCATCACTACTGAAAACCGTTTAGTAAGAGGCAAACGTAAAATTCCACGGTCATGCGCATCAGCGACCCGCCTCCGCCGCGGCTACGGTAATGATATTATTTATACGCTACTGTACGCGACGTGACACGCCGACACGGACGTAACGTAATTTAAAAATATAACATGAATAGGTACCCGTTGTCAAGTTCAGGGTACGGTTATTAGTCAGTGCAAAGATGTACTAGATGCAGACAGACGTATTGTAAAGGTAAATAACAACATATAGTTACCAAGTTCAGGGTGAGTAGCTAATCAACATGAAAGCGAGCTCAGAAGGTACAGTGACAGTATTCAAATTAAGGGTTTTTTATGCTTCTTTGTCCCTAAACTACAAACAGGAAACAAATGTTGTAATCAAAATCTGATAGGTTGGCAATAGGTACTCAATACAGGATGTTAACGGGGTAAAAAAGAGCCAATTAAGAGTTAACTGTGAGTTAACTGCGATTTAATTGAGAGTTAATGTATGGAATACCTGGTTTTTTTTTGCGATTTCGTGGTTGGTCCCATGGGAAAGGTTGTTCAGTATGATCATCTTATTCGCTTTTTGTCATTCCGGATCATGACCCCGTTAACATCCTGTATACTCATCTTCATATTCATCCCATCCCTACTGAAAACCGTTTAATAAGAGGCAAACATAAAATTCCACGGTCATGCGCATCAGCGACCCGCCATCGCCGCGGCCACGGTAATGATATTATTTATACGCTATTGTACGCGACGTGACACGCCGACACGGACGTAACGTAATAGTAAATAATAACATGGATGAGTACCCGTTGCTAAGTTCAGGGTACGGTTAGTCAGCGGCATGGACTAGGTGTTACAGTTACGAGATTAATGTGGAGCATATATTGGTGAATGTGTAGCTTAGCAAGTCTTTATTTTATAAACATTATAATCGTTTTTAAGAAGTCTCTCACCAGTATTTAGAATGGACCTTTGGGATGACCATGGGCTATATGTTATCACGTGGCTCCGCCTGGGTCCTTTGTATTACGCGGGCGGAGCCGCACCAGCAGCTAGTGTGTAAGTGGATAAGTAGGGGACTATGTTAACAGCGCTGCAGCTGACTACATGCAAACATAGCTCCAATGTCACGAAAAAAGCCTATGGACGCCGACAGCTGGCTTGTAACGGAAAAATGGAGGTCAAAGTCAAGTCAAGTCAAAATTATTTACTTCATAGAGTTCATAGAACATGGTAATTATCGGTCATTAATAGTCAACACATTACGTCCTCAGCTTTGGGATCTTATTCACCATCAGAAACATAAACACGGAAGAAATAACGTTATTTGGCTGTGCTTTTCTGTTAGATAGACGTACCTACCCTCCAGTTACTCCATTCAGCGGCAATCACGACACACGTGCCTCAGAGCGCTACGGTCGCTTTTCGTCACATACTGAGTTTAATAATAATAATATACTATTTATTTCAGGCATCTTAGGCCCATAGGAACAAATTTATTGTAGAATAACATAGATACAATCAATGATGTAATATAAAAGAGAGGTAGATACGTTGTCTACATAGATATATATGTTTGGTTGTCTATATGAAATTCCGTGTTTAAAAATGGCCCTCAAATCAGCGCGCTGACGCGACATTGAGGCAAGGTCATACAATTGGCTGAGTTTTAGTGTGCCACTTTTGGAGTGCTTATAACCTAACCTATCTACCTCTTTACAATTATAAAAAATTACATTTTTTTCAAGCTGCTACTGACTACGACGTAGTGCTCGTGACCACAGCGTGGCGGTAAATGAGTATGAGTTATACGTTATACTAGTTCTATTTTAGCGTGAAGCTATTTCTCCCAGCTCTACTCTAGCTCTGCGAAAGTATCAAAATAATCAAAGGAGTCTTTTGGATTTTATTTACACATGCATTTTCGGGGTTAGTAATGACAATGATTTCTTAATCGTCACTAAATTTTGCACCGGTTATACTTTTTATCCAAAATGGTGGTATTTCCATTGAGATGACACCTTTTACCTACTGCGTAATGACGTCAGTAATGAACAAGGTAATAAAGATAAACAAAACCTTTTACTAAGTATTTTTTACAGTTAATTTCAAATTTCTCGAAACAAGGTAACGTCTCGATAAAAATCTCAAAGCTCCTTAAAGCTTCTAATTAGTTAGCGTTAACGGCCGAGCTTTTAACGGAATCACAAAGGTTTACAAACGCCGGCAAGCTATCATACATAACTAGGTTAATTTTTAACTCGACATTTAGGATCTGTATCATCTCATTTTGTTTACTTAGGATGCCGTTCATTTCATTTATTTTGATCTATAAGATTCTGAAGCATTTTTTCGTCGAAAGTTTTGGAGAGGCCTGGAATCTCCATGCAATCTTAGTTTATTCTTCATTTTAGACAATTTTGTTTCTATCATATTCGACCCACGCGACTGAGTCACCAAGTTTTCGTAGAAAATTCCACTCTCCTTTTTCTACACTGCTATGTCTATTCTAAACTAAGTCATGAAACTTATGAACTTATGAACAAAAAACTTTAAACAGAAAACGTCAATCAAAGTTCGTGTTGCATGAATAAATATCATAACTTGGTTACTTAGGTTCGTGTCAGAGAAACCAACGTTTAATTGAAAGAAAGAAGAAAGCAAATACATACAATCAATTGTACGGTATTCTTTGGTTTTTGACTTCAAAAGACACACAAAACCGACAAAAAGTTGATCACGATTAGGAGTTCCTGTTTTGTCATCAATATTCGTATGCCGTCTCTTAAATATCTCTTGTCGTGTCGTGCTTTTTATACAAGTTCGTGATAATTCAATTCACTTTTTGAATTCTAAAAATACTCATACTTAAGTACTATAAATACAAGGACGTTTTGAGTTATTCACATTTGCCGGCAATATATCAAGTACATATTCATAAAGTTCCAACATGGTAATTTTATTTGTAAATATAGTATCGATATGTTTTATTTGGTGCAACTTAACTCCTTACACTTACTAAGAAATGTAAGAAAGTATTTAGTACAAGACCTGATTATGTTACGTAATATTATTATTGTACTAATTTTGTAAATCTATTGATACTAGCACAATATACAATTTTGATACTGAACTTTGGTCAGAAATAATTTTAACCTCACTTTAATTCGGTTAAAAAAAGCGTCTTGTGATGAGATATCCAAAATAATAAGTAGCTTAAATGATAAAAAAGTCCGGGCTATGACAAAATCCGAGCCATAGACATAAAAAATAACTGTGCAAAAATGACACCAGTGCTAACACATTTAATTAATTCCTGCATTGCTACATCTGTGTATCCCGACGAACTTAAAATTGGAATAATACGACCTATCCACAAAAAAGGGACCTACACAGACTGTAACAACTACAGACCAATCACTATACTGTCGTTTGTTAACAAGATCGCTGAGAGATACCTCGGTAACCAAATTAGTAAATTCTTGACTCGACATAAAATAATTAACACTAAACAGTTCGGTTTTCAAAAAAACCGAAGTGCCTAACAGCTCCTTTGTGAATTCAGCAATGAAATCAACGAGCACATGCATGAAAAAAGGCATGTGCTCGTTGTTTTCATTGATTTCAGTAAAGCTTTTGATATGCTGAAATACGAAACGCTATTCAGCAAACTAGAGCAGAACGGTATACAGGGCCCCCTAGTTAATTTGCTAAAAAACTATCACGTCAACAGATATACTCGAGTTAAGGTTAATAACACATACAGTGAAGCTGTAAAAACGGATAAAGGGACGGCCCAGGGATCTATTATTGGCCCAACCGAATACTTGTTGTATGTAAATGAAATGTGCAACATTATAACTGAGGGCTCTGTCTACCAGTTCGCGGACGACACATGCATTATCACAGCCGACCGAGATATAGCTAAGGCCGAGAGCGTAATGCAAACAAACTATAACACTCTCTGTAAATGGGCGCATGACGTCGGGCTTGTTATTAACGCACAAAAAACAAAAATAATGCATGTTCGTTCGGCTCATAACAAAATTGCACACGAGGTCTCTGTATTTGCCCATCAGCACAAGTGCCTACACCAACACAGCTGCACAGTTACGTGTAACTGTGAAAATATACAAGTGGTAAAGGAACACATGTACCTTGGACTTATAATAGATCACAGGCTCAACTGGGGACCTCATGTTAATTACGTATGCGATAAGCTGAGAGCTATCTTGAGTAGATTATACATTTTAAAGCATAAAGTACCGTACAGAACCCTACGTCTGCTATACCTAGCCCTCGCTGACTCTGTGATCGGATACGCCCTGGGTACCTATGGTAGACCTTTAAGACCTATATGGAAAAAATATACAACCTACAAATTAGAATACTCAAAACTATTGTACCAAAAAATATTAAAGAGCATTATGTAACCGACTATTCACAACTATTTAAATACTGTAATCTACTTCCTGTACAAAAAAAAAATAAACTAGCTGTCTTAATTGAAGAATATCACAATGTTACAAAACTCAAAGTTAAGAAAAGATGTATTAGATTAAGAAAGTTATCATCCCAAAGCCAATTTTGTTTATCTAAATATAATACAAATACAAAATACAAAATACAAAAATTCTTTATTTCGTAATTAACATTGTACATTTATAATATAAGGGATGGAGCCGCCCGGTAAGCAAACAATGCCTGTATTGGGAGGCCCCGCTCTTCCATAGATAATAATAGGTAAGTACTAACAATGTAATCAACTAAGGGTTTTTATTCTTTTTTTATATACTAGTAATCTAGGTAGGAGAATGTGTATGTGTGTGTGTGTGTGTGTATGTGTGTGTGTGTGTGTGTGTGTGTGCGTGTGTGTGTGTGTGTACGTTGGAGGCATACGATCAATGTTGTAGTAAACCTTCCGTTTCATCGTAGGTTTTAGTTTTAATCCAATTTATAAGCAGCTTCTTGCAATTGTGATGTAGCATTGGATAAATTTCTAATACTTTGTTGATTTTATTGTAAATGTGTACAGATTTGCTGATAAACTGTGACTTGGCAAATGCCGTTCTGGTTTTTTGAGATTTAGCCACATTACCTATTTTTCTTTTGTTTTTGTAATTAGGGTTATATGGTAAGGATTTGTGTAATTTTAAGGTACATTGTAAAATATATAATTTTCTAACCGAGAGGACGTCACTGATTTGGTAAAGTCGTTGGGTCGGAAATGACATTTTTTTGAAATACATGACTTTTAGTAGTGCCCGCTGTGCACGTTCTAGGTCAATAAAACGACTTTTAGCAGCACCACCCCAGACAGGTATGCAATATACTAGGACAGATTGTACCAAGGACGTATATATTTCGTTTAGTATGTTACGTGACTTTGATTGCTTGGTGACTTTTCCTGGTACAATGTGTCTCAGTGACTTGAATATCCAGAGCAGTTTCCTGACTCTACTGATGACTTGGTCTATGTGAGAATACCAATTTAGGTGTTCATCTACTGTAACTCCTAGATATTTTGTTTGGGTAACTTTTTCAATATTGGGGCAACTACAATTAAGAGTATTTGGAACTGGAGGTTGACACGAATGAATTTTGAGTTGCAAGTCGTACTCGGGTTGTATGCTGTTAGTGATACTAAAACATATATATTTTGTCTTATTTGTGTTTAGTGATAGAACATTACATTTTAGCCACTCTGAAATAAAAGCCAGCCCCGTCTCAGCACAAGATTTCACTTCGTCCCATGATTTACTAGTAAACAACACCGCAGTATCATCGGCATACGAGATAATTTTTGCGTTTGGGATAGACATGTCACATAAGTCGTTGATGTAAATCAGGAATAAAGTTGGGCCCAGGACGCTTCCCTGAGGCACGCCAAATAATACTTCTTCATCGTCACTGATATGTTCACCCAATTTAACACGCTGCTTCCTACCGGTAAGGTAGTTTTCAAATAACATCAGTGGATTTCCCCTTACCCCTTTTTTCTCAAGTTTTTGTACAAGAATCGGAACAGAGACGGTGTCAAATGCTTTTTTCAGGTCTAAAAAGACACCTAAGCTCCTGTTGTTACCATCAAGACTATCTACAACATGCGAAGTTAGAGCAGTTATTGCATCTTCAGTGGATTTGCCTTGTCTAAATCCAAACTGAGAGGGTGATATGAGGTTAAATTTTGTTAAGTAGTTTAGCAGTCTGGTATTCAGAAGCTTTTCCAGGATCTTCGATATTGCAGGGAGAACTGAAATTGGCCTGTAGTTACTGACATCGTCTCTGCTCCCACTCTTGTATACGGGGGTGATTAAATACTGTTTTAAAGAAACTGGGAAAACTCCCTGGCTGAAACAAAGATTTACCAGATGCGTGATAATGGGAACTATTACTTTGGAAACATATTTTAAGAATCTTGTTGAAACATTGTCCCATCCAGGTGCACTACTACACTTCAGATTCATCAATGTACCATAGACTTCGTCTTGACTGGCAGGTAGTAATACAAAAGATCCAGGTTGTACAGGAAGGTTATTAAGGAATATGTTTAGTTCGTTTTGAGAGTTGGGAATAAATTGTTGGGCTAGCTCTTTCCCAATGTTAGCGAAATATTTATTTATGCAATTAGCTGAGTCGATTGTAGTAGTTTTAATATTAAGTAGTTCTGTGTGAAATTTATTTGATTTGTTTGTATAAGTTAGTGTTTTAATATTTTTCCAAAGTAATTTATTATTAGAAACAGATTTAGCTAGGAGTTCTTTTTCATATTTTCTTTTTAGTTTTTTTATAAGATTATTGCAATAGTTTCTGTAGCGGGTGTACGTTATTTTTAGTATTTCGTTGGCAGGGTTGTTACGCACTTCTTTTTGAAGCTTGTTTCTGTTTCGTATACAACGTAGTATCCCAAGTGATATCCACGGTTTGATAATACGTTTTGTACCCGGTATTACAGTAACTTTAGTGTTTTCTTTAATGGATTGACTTAAAATATATAACAGACGGTTAGTTAAAGCTTCGGGGTCGTCGCAGAACATTAATTCTTGTAAGTTTCTATTTTGTAGATATTTTAGTGCATCCTCTGAATTTATTGTAGTTTTATTTTTATTTATAGTAGGTAAGTTTTTAATTTTGGATAGAGAAAGAAAAGTTGTAAAGTGGTCAGTTGTAGTGGTCTTTATGATAGCAATAGTGGAGGAATATTTGGTTTTGTTTATTTTTAAGATAAAATGATCCAAACAATTCTTTTCTCTTGTAGGTTTTGTGTGACCGGCCAAAAGTCCAAATATAGAAAGCATGTTCAAGTAATTAGTTCTGTTTTTATATTCATGCGAGGGTTCTAACAGTTTAGGTTTAATATTAATATTAATATCGCCCGCAATTATTAAATTAATTCCCGGGTTAATTATTTCTATGTGCGTTTTTAAAGAGTTTACAAAACTTTCAGCATTCGTAAATGAGGGCGATCGATAAATACATAAAACTGTGTTGTTTAAAACATCCAGTTGCAGACAAGATGCTTGTTCTAGATTTATTTCTTTTACTTTATGCTTCAATGTGTTCTTGACATATACAACTACGCCGTCATTTTGGTTTAGCTGTCGAGTGGTGAAGTACGAATCGTAGTTTTCGATTTGAGGTAACGGTTTGTTACTATTTAATCTGCATTCGGTGAGAATAATTACATCGGATTTAAAATTAAAATTAGATAGCGTAATCATAAAATCATCAAAATTACAGTAGATACTCCTTATGTTTTGTGAAATTACTGTAAAATCATTTTTATTAATACTTACTTGGCTCAAAAATTCCTCGGTGTTGTCACACTCAATTGCGTGCGCTATTTCAATATCGTCAATTTCCGTAATTGATTTTAACGTGTCACACATTTTGATAAATAAGAGTACGAAGATCCATTTTAATAAGGTGTGTGTGGTTTGAATAGAGATGGTATTTGAACCGAATATCATGGTTTAAAGATGGCTGTGTGTTCATTTGAACGGATTGTGTAAGGGTATTTAGTATATATGTATAGGCATATTTATATGGCGTGATTTGGTGTTTAGTGAGGGTGTTTGAAGAAAGTATGTGTAAGTGTAGGTAATTGTGTGAGTGTTTAATGTATGAGTTTGTATAGCAAGAGTCTGCAGAAATGTGTGTATGTATTTTAAAGTTAATTAGTATTGTTATTAAAATAACACTGTAACCGAGAAACAAAAGAAAAATAATAAGGTTCACATTAAGCACAGTTTGTTCAAAACATAGTCATTTTTCATTGGACATGTGCGCGATTTGTGCCTCACTGGTTAATTGTACTATTTGCGTGCTTTCATCTTTTCTTAGATAAACATTGCCGTATGCCGTCCAGCAGAACTTAAATTGCTTTTGTCGTTTCAGCTCCCGGGCTAAGAAGTACAATCGGGCCGCCTTGGGGGTTAACTGCTCCGAAACGTATATGGGAGTTTCTTCCGAAGTGCGAAGTCCTAAATGCTTTGCACGTAGTTTTTCACTATTTCTACTATTAAAGTCCTTGCATTGCTTCATGACATCGTTTTTCAAGATAACCGAAGAGGTTTCCACTACTATTGGCGTAGTCGTGGGGCCGTCTTGTTTGATGCGTATCCTGTAAACATCCTTGATGTCCGCCATCGTAATTGGACAGTTAATTGATTTTGAGAGGTTCATAGTTATATCTATGAGGTCCGTCTTGGTCTCGTTAGTTTTTTTAGGTACATTTTTAATCTCAAAATTGGTTTTTCGGCTGTTTTTTGAGAGCTCTTCAACCTTGTCTTCAAGAAAAGTGATGCGCGATTTATCCTCCAGTGCCTTTTTTTCTAAAAGAGCAATTTTCTTAAACAGTTCTTCGTTTTGCGCAGAAAGAAATTCAAGCGAGTTCTCAATGTTTCGGTTTGTAGATTGAATTTCTTTTAGTGTGTTATTGTTTTTACGTATTTCAGTTAGTTGGGTCTCCATTAGCGACTTAATCATAGATTTCATCTCATCTTTAAATTGTGATAAGTCATTATTCAGCTCGTCATCTCTTTTGCGTTTGGGTCGCTGTGACACATAATTAGGTGGCGTTACCATATCGTGGTCGCCTAAATAATAATATATATGGTGCTCGAAAATACTCATACTTACTGCCTAAAATAATAAATGAATTACCTGAACATGTACAAAACTTATAATTATGTGAAAGGCTGTAAATTAAGAAAAATATTAAAGATGCACTTTTTAAAATGCAATAATGTAACCTATATTCTGTAAACTAAGTTGTACTAACTAACCTACTTAAAATACTTAGTTTTTAATTTAGCTATAAATTAGATCAAAAGAATACTAAGAACTCCCCATCGGCACACAAACCTCTCCAAGGTTTTGCCTAGATGGGCTTTGTAATGATATTCATTGTTTTTGTCTTAATCAATAAATTAAAAAAAAAAATAATAATAAATAAATAATTATATTGGTTGAAATAACGCGTTTCACTATAATTCAAACCTAACGACGGTCCCTCATTAGCCCTCTTTAATATTCCGAGGCGGTCTGTCTGTCTGTACAGCATACATTGATATAAAAATCACGCCGACGCGAGGACCGACGCCTTTTGTATGATAATAAGCATATTTCATTCAATAATTGAGCCTAAAACTTCACAAAATGAACCTGATTCCTTGACAACTTTGCAATTTTACGTGGAAATTAAATTCAATGTTTTAACTTCTACCTTCAAGTTAGCAGGTTTATTTTTATCGCTTTGTCTTTTTCAATTTAGATTATTTTCCGTTTTTACTCGCTATCTCGAATTTCACCTTAATACAAACTGCCTGTTTTATGTCTCGAATGTCGTGAAACATAAGCTTTTAAGAATTTTTGGAGCATATTTAGGCCAGTTTGTGACTGGTATATATTTTTTACTAGGTTGGTTTTTCTTCTTATTTAAGAGCGAGGCTCTTGTCGGTGGAGTCATTTCCAACTTATTCTACATTCCGCCTTTCTTTTTATTTCTCTATACGATGAAGCGTTTATTTTTTCTTTTATTTGCTCCATGTAAGATTTCCTCGGCCTTCCCGTTTTTCTTTTCCCTTCTATGGTTGCAACGCATCCGAAACGTCGGGAGACCTCAGTGAGGTAAATAAAATAAGTTAGTTATACGCGATTAAGTCCCGTTTAGTATAAATAATGTGTGAGAATCGTGAAAGTTTAAATATTAATTTATAAGTATATATATAACATATAACGAAATAAGAAATCTGATAGGAAATATCCTATCAGATTTCTTTTTTCGTTGACTATATCGGGAACCTCCTCATTAGTTTTCTTTTCTGTCCGACTGATCCTTTCTAACCTCCTGCAACACCACATTTCAAACGCCGCCAGTCTTTCTCTGTCCCGTTGCGTCATGGTCCACGTTTTACAGCCGTAGAGTGCTATGCTCCAGATACACTTTAACCAGTTTCTTCCTAGTGCGACTTGCTATTCTGGAAGCGATTAAGTGCCTTTTCGAATTAAACGCTTTCTTTGCCATGACTATCCTAGAAATAACATCAGGTGTACATCTAGAATCATCCGTAATAAGGCTTCCTAAATATCTGCATGACTGAGGTTGGTTTTTACTTACATAAAAATACTAAAGTAAATAAATCTCATGTCCTTAAGAATTAAAATTGTTACCAGATAATTATGTTCCTGAAAATGTTCCTTATGTTTTAACGCCCTTACACTAATACGGCAAATATAACCTTCAAACTGTCCAATAGAATGCACCCAGATACTATATATTTTCGTTACTAAACACTCAATTATCAGTCACCTAATCTGCAGTCTTAATATCAAAGAATGGAGCAACTGTCAGCAGCTTTTGAGCGTAATGCTAAGCGTGTCGATCTATCATGGCCGATCTAATTTGTCTGGTAATCTCGTGCAGTCACGGAGTCATTTCAACACCACACGGCGCCGGCGCAAGGCATGGAAGGCAGACTCCAAGATCGGCATTTTACCTCAAAGTTATTTATTCTAATTTAGGCATATGACATGAATGTCGATAAGCTGCCACCGGTTCGGAAAGAAAACCTCTAACTGACTAATGAAGTAGTAAGATACCCTACAAGACAATTAGCGATTATACCCTCGACCAATGATGTAATATAAAAACCGGCCAAGAGCGTGTCGGGCCACGCTCAGTGTAGTAGGGTTCTGTAGTTTTTCGTCCAGAAATTATTTTGTATTTTTTTTCAAAAACTATTCAACCTATCAAGTTCAAAATAATTTTCCTAGAAAGTTTTTATAAAGTTCTACTTTTGAGATTTTTTTCATATTTTTAAAACTTATGGTTCAAAAGTTAGAGGGTGAGGGACACATTTTTATTTATTTCTGGAGCGATTATCTCCGAAAATATTAACATTATCAAAAAATTATTGTATTAAACCCCTATTTATTTTTAAATACCTATCCAACAATATATCACACGTTAGGGTTGAAATGAAAAAAAAAAACATTCCCCACGTTACGTATCCCTGGGAGGTACCCTATTAAAATAAATACTCTTTTTATTTTTCCACTTTGTCGGCGTGATTGATATACATATTAGTACCAAATTTCAGCTTTCTAGTGCTAACGGTTACTGAGATTATCCGCGGACGGACGGACAGACAAAGCGAAACTATAAGGGTTCCTAGTCGACTACGGAACCCTAAAAAAGAGCTAGGTACGTTGTCTATATGAAATTCCGTGTTTAAAAATGGCCACCAAATCTGACAGCTGAGACACGTTTATTTATACGTAGGTACCATATTGACAACGCGACACTGAGGCAAGGTCATACAATTGACTGAGTTTTAGTGTGCCACTTTTGGAGGGTTTATAATTTTATATTATAACCTATCTACCTCTTTTTTATATTACATCATTGCCCTCGACAGTAAGAATAGTACATTACTTACCAAGGGCTGTGAAAAAAAGAAAGCCCGAAATCGCAGGTATTTGTGACCCGAGCCGCAGGCGAGGGTTGTAAATATGCGAAAGAGGGCTTTCTTTTTGACTGCCCGTGGTGAGTACACAATTTTACGTCTCCATCTGGCTATAATGCGAGTTTTACCGTACGCGTAGCGTGCGGTAATACTTACATTATGGCAAGGTGTGACGTAAATAATATAATGGTTGCTATCAAAGAATTCGTTCCTACTAACGTAAAAGATTTATTTAATTATGGTGTCTAGAAGAGATTGCTTTAAAGAGATAAGTGTTAAAATGTTAACCATTTGTTTTTTTTTGTAAAATAGTTTTGTGGGACAATAATAAAATAATCAACCAAAAGTCACCGATATCTTAACTAATATATTTTAATTCTAATTAGTTATTTTCTTATGCCTTCTCTGTTCACATACCTACCTATAAAGAAATTCATTTCAATTTAACTACATACCCACATAATCTCGTGATTCGTTCCTAAAAGGCGTTTACTTTTTACACCACGCTCTTGAGGTGTGTTTCACATAATTCGCTCCTGTCGAACATTATAATGCGATTTGCTATAATTCGATAAATTCATATTTATCTGCAAATACCCAAACGTTAATGTTGGCCACATTATTATACGATTGAGATATATATTTGTCCAATTAAGTGCATATAATACGTATTTATTTTTTAAAATAAAGGGCGCGATATTTGCGATTTAATTTTGTATAGAGTGGACTGACATTATGTACTTAATCGCGTAAGGAATTAGATATGCGAGTCCAAGTTCTGAACTAGCTACATAATAGCTTTTTACGAATCGAAAATATGACACATCGGGTTGAACAGTCATTTGGCAGAGTGTCTAAAAATACACACATTTCTTTATCGCCTTTCTGCATTTTTTTTTACGATGTTTTGCGCTCTATGCAGCGCAAACGAGACTTAACACACGTTTTTTTTTTAAGTGTAGGGCTACTTACAACGTGAGCCACGTTTTCTGTAGACAAAACGAATTGAACCAGAAAAAGCGATGCCTAATTGCGAATGGCGTTCTAAATTTAATTATTCGCATATGTACACGCCCCAGTTTTCTCCACTCAATGACATTCGCAACCGGTCTTGCCTCATCTAACCTATAGTTTCTTTTAAAACTAGATCCCGTGGTTCGTAATACCTGTGAGTATTCGGAGATCACAGTTACCTGCCTAACCTACTGGTTCCTTGAAGCAAGACGCGGATGAGCGTTGTGAAACTCAAAGCTGTTCTTCATCTCAGGAGAACCAGTGTAGGTCAGACCTCCGATTATTGTAATTACGAATCCCGTCGTCAGGATGTACTAGCGATTAGCCGTCTGGTGAGGTGTAACATCAGTAAGTTTTGAATAGCATAGCAGGGCACAGTACCGGCATCCCGTATAAAGCCTACATCAAACTTTCCAATACACTACAGTGTAGTGTTGTTATTCCTTTCTAACTGCCCTCACAAGATAAGGATGACATTATACCTTTTACGGAACATTCTCCACAATGTAGTTCGGCCTAAAGTCGAGGCATATGAAAGATTTTATCGCGAATCCTGCATTTTATGACCACTTAGTTTTATTAAGATCTCATTTAAGCATTTTTGTCAATGGGCAATCGTGAGGTCGGTATTTTTCGGATATTATTTTCTGTGCAATGGTGTCAATTGACTTTGAATTTTATTCTCAATGAAATTCGACTGTATTATTGTGGTTATTTGTAGAGAGCGTCAGACAAACCTCGTAAATATTTTAAAATCAATTATTATTTACATACATACATACATACATGACATACTAGTACATACATACATACAAGCCTTTATCCCTAAAAGGGGTAGGCAGAGCACATGAAACTTGTGTCCAGTGCCACTGTTAGCATAATTGACATTAATCGACAAAATGTGATATCGCAGTGATATGTTGCTAGCCCATCGCCCACAACACACTTCAACCCTGTTCCCTTAGTCGACTCTTACGACACCCACGGGAAGAAGGGGGGTGGTGCTATTCTAACATTTCTAACTCGACACCACACGGGTTATTATTTACGTTTTATAATAAAGGTATATATTAGATATGATGAAGAACATGCACACGTTGTTTCCAGTAACCATCAACTTCGAATAAAATAAGTTGCACTTTCGTAGTATACCTTCTGTAACCATCATATTACCTACCAACAGCATAAATAGTCTCATATAACACTTCATTTACATACAAAATTGACTCAAATCGCTAAAACAACACAGTTATGATAATCCTCTCTACGCTTACAGTCATCAGAATACAGTTTAATTAGATTAATAAACAAACTTTACGCAAGATACGCAGTCAGGTTGAGTTGGCGTATTATGTAGCTTCTTTATGTGATCCTTATTCTAATGCGCAGGCGCCGGCGCTTTCTAAACTAATATTACTAGTGGCTCTGTCAACTGTAAAAACAGTATCTGGGTTTAATAAAAAACCAACAACGGAATAAATATTAAAGTTCTACATAATTATCGAACCTGTTCACTAAATTTCACGAGAGTCGGTTGGGAAATGCGACCTGTAGAACGCAGGCAGGCAGGAAAAATATGTGAGACAGTTTTGTAAGTTTATTTGTAGGGACGGGGTAGACCAGGAACCATTTATCCGATTTCAAAAATTCTTTTACCACTATAAAGAATGGATCTTCCGGATAGGTATAGCCTATATTTTACCCCGCGGATTCGCTTGGGTACTCAGTAGTACGCGGGCGGAGCCGCGCCAGCAGCTAGTCTACACTATTATATCCATCTACACTAATATTATAAAGAGGAAAGATTTGATTGTTTGTATTGAATAGGCTCCGAAACTACTGGACCGATTTGAAAAATTCTTTTACCATTACAAGCCAACATTATCCCTGATGAACATAGGCTTCTTTTTACCGCGGGAAAATGCTTCATTGCTACGGGAAAACGGGTAATCCGTGCGAAGCCGGGCCGGGCAGCTAGTATCTGATAAAGTATCAAAGATTTCCTAACCACGTTATCTGCCGAAGCTCCTAGTAAATATCAAATTCAAGTATCAATTTGTGTTAAAACGGCCTACATAGCGTTGGTACACAATCTTGACATGCAGATAAGATACAGAGATGTCGCGATACATGTTTACAGTCTGAAAACGACAACATGAGAAGTTATAAGCAAACAGAAATCAATATTAAACTACTTATGTTAACGAGATTTCATACTTGCGAGTCGACTAGCGTATTACAAAAAGGCATGCAGAGCCACGGTATAAAATATAGCTTATGATCATCCCAAAGATCCAATCTATATACTGGTGTAAACATTTTTTTGCGGATAACTAGCATCCGCCCGCGACTTCATCTGTGGGCCCGGGATAAAATCTATCCATACTAATATTATAAATGCGAAAGTGTATGTGTGTGTTTGTTTGTTTGTTTGTTTGTCCGTCTTTCACGGCAAAACGGAGCGACAAATTGACGTGATTTGTTAAGCGGCGATAGTTTAAGGGATGGAGAGTAACATAGGATAGTTTTTATCCCCGTAATCATCCCCTAAGGGGGTGAAATGGGGGGGGGAGTTTGTATGGAGCTGCGATAAAGACGAGTTCCACGCGGACGGAGTCGCGGTCAGAAGCTAGTCCTATCTAATGAATCCAGGCTATAAACTATCTTCGTGTTTCATCCAAATCGGTTGACCCGTTTAAGCGTGAGTATTTTATTTATATTTATTTATTAAGTAGGTACAATCCACATCATATATGTACGAGTATATTACATTTCACTAAAAGCTAGTTTGAGTATAATAGGAGGTATTTATTTCGTGATTGAAACAAACATCCAAACTTTCGCATTTATAATATTAGTAGGATACTTAATTTGCTTTCATGTGTAGGTACTTATGAAGTATTTGCCTCTTAGTATTTTTTTGATAGACATCCACTTCCGATGCTATGTGTAATCTACGTAAAGTTCAAAGTATATATGTAATCTTCAACATGTAATTCGGCTGTTGTCCACGTAGGGATCAGGCTAGGGGATTAACGTGGATAACGTGGTAATTCGTCACGTGAATGAATATTTATTTTAGTTCCCGACATAGAAGTATTGAAAGGCTTCTCATGTAAAACATAAGTCACGCATTAGACAGGGTGAGCTTTGTCTTGCGCCAGGCGCAGAGGAAGCGTCAAAATTTCGGCACGGCGCATAAATTGGATGCTCCCACGCATAAACATCAGGGCTGTCCCATAGATATATATAGCTACCTCAAAGTCAAAGTTATTAATTCCTAAAAGGCGTATTAAATGCACCCTTAAAAGGCATCATCACCATCATCATATCAGCCGAAAGACGTCCACTGCTGGACACAGGCCTCCCCCAAAGAGTGCCAAAGTGACCGGTCCCTCGCCACCTGCATCCAGCGGACTCCCGCGACCTTTACCAGGTCATCAGTCCACCAGTTAATACTTATAATTATTACTTTTATGATAATAAACAGTTTGATGCTTAATCA
The DNA here is from genome assembly GCA_947578815.1 of Epinotia ramella. Taxonomy (NCBI): domain Eukaryota; kingdom Metazoa; phylum Arthropoda; class Insecta; order Lepidoptera; family Tortricidae; genus Epinotia; species Epinotia ramella. The sequence continues at coordinate 7,078,771 of OX388211.1, read as the reverse complement.
ACAAAAAATACAGTTTGGTAATTAAGACGCTGAAATCGGCAAATACTTGCAATTGACTGTATTATTTTATTGCAATAAATAGTATTGATATTGTATACCTATTATATTGTATACTTTTACTTTACTTTTGTTTATCCAGGACATTATGAATACCTATTTCATAGTTATTGAAACAGTTATTTGCTAATTTGCGTAGTATTCAATGGACGCCCACTATACACATTTGACACACATTGAACTGATATATCTAAGGATAAAGGTCTAAACTGAGAATAATTTACACTACGCACATACAATAACAATAACATTACGAGTGGATATTTCGTAAAACGTATTTTGTGGTGGTAGAGCTTGGTTTAATTTTTGACTAGCTGCCCGCGCGGCTTCTTTTTTAATCCCCGACGCAAAGAGAGGGGTGTTATAAGTTTAACGTGTCTGTGTATCTGTGTATCTGTGTGTCTGTGTATATGTGTATCTGTCTGTGGTATCGTAGCTCCCAAACGGATGGACCGATTTGAATGCGGTTTTTTTGTGTCATAGATAATTTTATCCCGAGTGTTCTTAACCATGTTTCATGAAAATCTGTTCAGCCGTTTTTGAGATATTGGACTTTGAAATGAAAATGTCGGGGGTTTTTCAACTTTTCTAAGTTGTAGTTATTTTGTGATGTCATTCGAACCAGTTTTTGGAGAGGAACAAATGTTTGTATGGGAGCAACTACAATTAAAGAACATAAATACCCAAAAAATTGAGATAAAGATTGACGTCGCTGACGACACACACACACAAGTATGACGTCACAATTGTAGAAAGTAGTTGTATCGTTGAATGGAAAATCCGGTAAATTGTTGTTTCGGTCGCGAAATACTGCGTTAAAGTACATAGTTGTCATACAATTTTGTTTCTATAAAAGCGTAAGGATTCTATTGGCAGCTTTAAATTTACTATTGGACAATAAAAAAAAATATAAATTTACTAAACTTTCAAGGGTCATATCTTTTTTTATGATTTTAATTATATTTTATAATTTATACTTTACTACGATAATTTGATGGTTTACTATCCATTTAGCATCACTACGTTATCAATTTGAACATGAGGCATCATGCTTATTCCAAAGAACGCCTATAATATGACCATCCAGTAAGTTCATTCATTCTACACGTAGGTGAAAGATTTTTTTAAATCGGTTAAGCGTTTCCGGGGAATACCCATTACTTAAAAAGCTACAATCGCACAGACTTTTCCTCTTTATAATTTTACCTATTAAATTGATGGAGATTGTGTATAAATGCCCCAATTTATGAAGATCTACAAGGCTCTTCCTACTAATATTATAAATGCGAAAGTTTGGATGTTTAGATGTTTGTTACTCAATCACGCTTAGGCTCAACCGATTTGGATGAAATTTTGCACGAAGAGCCTGGATTAAAATATAGGATTGTCTTTATACCGGGTCCACGCAGACAAAGTCGCGGGCGGAAGTTAGTAGTCTATATTAGATGGATATTATGCTTTCCAGACCGAATAAGGCGAACAAATTGCTTCAGTAAAACAAGTTATGTGTTAAATAATGAACTTTATTCTGTAAATAGGCCGCTAACAACTAACAACAAACCCAAGTATGTAATTCACAAACTATCTCGCCTCATCTCATATAACTCACCCCTAGTATATCTTGACCGATTCGTAATATCTGTGCTACTCATATGCCTGAAGCTCGCTATTTTAAAGGCGAGTTTCATGCGCTTGTTGCACTGCGCTGTTGTTTCCTTGAGAGTAAATATTTGAGTCATAATCTACTTTGAGAGTAAATATTTGAGTCTAAGCTGAACGCCAGCCCAGCAGTGCAAGACGTGCTGCAATGCCTATGACTTTGAAGAGACAACCCTAGCTCGCGTAGGCTGGCAGGGCTGTCGCAAACAGCATATTTACGACTCCGCTCATTAGGATGCTGCGCGCACCGTAGCGCGTGCGACGCATCCCTTGCACAATGCAAACGTGACGCTTTTGAGACTCGCCGATTTCGAAGTGGCGTTGGTATGGCAACGGCATATTCAGTATGAAACTAATGGGCGCATATGACGTTTATCCGTAAAGGGGCCAATGTGTGCAACGGATGTGCTGGCTTCCTTATGCAGATTGCAGTGTAGGTAACAAATTTATGCAGTTTTATTTTGGCATGTTTTGATGGAGCCTAATAAGAAAACGAGTACATTTACATACATAATACTAGTGCGTGAAACATTTAAAATAAATTAGATCTGTCCTTCAAAATACATTATTTTTGGATCCTGTGAAGTACCTACCTATGTCGTTAGTAGGGAAAATGTCGGAGGAAGAAGCTGATGCCAGATAAGAAAGACCATTTTTTTTTGATTCTCATGATGTAAATTATGTGATGTAAAAAGATCTCCTTTCAGTCATTCCTTTTATAGTCCTTTACAGCCAGCATTTTGAAATCATTATCAATTCAACGAATACGACGCTACAATATTATTGTGTTTCTATGTATGGCTGATTCCAAATTATACACGCAGACAGAGTAGCACTGATCTTATTTGCACTTTATAATTTTAAACTAATTTACAAGCAGGAGCTATGTGCATGGCTCTGACGCCATGAGGAGAGAGAGAGACGGCTATAGCTTCCGTCTTATTCGGAACAAATATGTTGCCTGTAAAATACCGACGTGCGAATTTGGCCAAGATAAAATAAAATCTCGTAGCCCGAGTCGACAGATCGATCAGCCATGATTTGTGGCTCCAAAAAACAAGTGACCAACACGAGCGTTCTTTTGTTTTTATTGCCGATCTAAATTGAGCATCGAAGTTAATGTTGATCACTATATTTTCATGCCGATACGTTTCTAAAAAGGGTAAGGGCCTATGCAGACTGCCTTTTTAAAGCGCGCCGTCACTGACATAAACGCGCCTCGACGGCGCGCTTAAGGCGCCGTAGATTCAGCGAAATTAAGCGAACAGAGTTTTTGAAACAATATAATGCGTATGTTTATAATAATATGATATGGTTTCGAAAAAATACGAATAGTAATCTTTACGCTTTTCTGCAGCGAGATCAGTGATTCGAAACATGATTAAGCAATTTTCGCTCGATGGAAAAAAAATCACGAACATAGGTCTAAAATACACTTAAAAAAACTTATTAAAATTAAAAAAACATGATGTCCGCGCTTCCGAGCACGCACTTCCATCTCGCTCACGCTTATGCTCAGTGAGAGGGAGAGAAGACCACGAACCTACGTCGCGCTTAATAAACGCAGTCTGCATAGGCTCTAACAGGAATTCTTGCTTTAAGCTAAGGACACACAACGACACCAGACATAGACACTTCGGTGTATACATCGACTGTCTACGCGTGTCCACTGCTGCGACACCTAGTTGCAGATGTAGTGGCGGTGTCGCTCAGTGTCTGTGTCACTGCCGTGGAGGACAGGACGTGCGTGGTGTCAAACACAAGTGTCTTGAATTTCGAACCTGTGCGAAATTTATAGCTAGACCAATATGACCTCAAGCTCGTGGACTGCAGAAGAAATAAAATCTTTGATTTAGTACTATGAAGCGCTGCCAGAACTATGGCTTTCAAACCCTGATTATAAAAATCGAGTAAAGAAGGCGGCAACGGTAGAAAGTTTGGCAGAACATTTGAATACTACCGCATTAGAAATAATTTGATTGAATGCCCCCCTCTGCCCAGCTCTGTGCTCTTCTTTTAACCCACATCGATCTCTTTTTACGACGACGCATTTTAATTGAAACGCATATCGCGACAATCGCGGCATCAGCAGTACGTCGATTCATGGCGATGGAATGTACCACACTGAATTGCAGTGTAGCATTCGCGATTCGTGTAGACAGCCAAAACACTTGAGTCGGGACACTAGATGTTTACACCAATGTCGACACAAAAAATTGCTTACCGTGTGGACGCAATCGACACTAGTGCCAACATTTGTGTCGAGTGTCAGTGTCGTCGTGTATCCTTACCATGCTTTAGACTTTCATGAGCCAGTCAGAGAATTTATGTAGGTACTTCAGAGTCAGTTAAAAAGTCATGGTCAAACAATTCCATTGAATATTGAAGAGCTTCAGTCATCTGGAAAATCAGATTCAGCATTTTTAGCACCTGAATTGGAAAATATACATAAACTTAAGTGCCAACCTGAATTGATTAGATGAACCACATGAACCGAAACATTACTTTCACCTTTAATTTTCTCTGTAAACGCAAAAACCCTTAACGACAAACTTAATTAACACGAAACCAACATGTGGCTTTTACGACACTAAACGACCTTTTACTTTATTGGCAGCCCTTAAATAAGCCAATGGCGAGCAGTCCGATCAATTAAGACGACGCCGCGCCCGGCCCGACCTCCGTGACGTCTTTACGCCTCGATTATTACGGCTAAAATGTGCTGTGATGCATATTTTGTAGTTTCAGGGCTGTACAAAAGGTTAGCCGATGGTTAACATTCTTAATCACGTAAAAAAACATGTAACAGGTTACTTTTATTTTATCTAAATAATAGTTTTGTTTATTTATGTCGTATATATAAAAATACTAACAATAAAAAAATCTTAAAATTTGTTTTTAGTTAATTAGAATGTGCAGTTACATTACCTACGTGCTAACATTAGCGTAGCTTATCGAAAATTACATTTAAATTTAGGTTTACATAGCATACAGACCCAGTATTTTTCATTTTGCAAAAAATAATAATAAGAATAATGGCTAGGGTGCCATGGGACACGCCAGCCCGTGATCTTTTCAGGACAATGGAAATATTAACAGTCCCATCCCTGTAGGTACATATTGGAAGTATCTAAAATTGTCCGTAAAAGCTTAAATCAATTTAAAGCACGCGGCCCTGATCAACGACATGCAGGAAACCTTTTGGTCAACAGACACAAACTTAAAAAATCTGAGCAGTGTTACTGGTACATGGGTCCTAAAATTTATAATCGCCTACCAAGTAATGTAAAAGAGGCTAAATTGTGTGAGAGTGAGTGCATTTGTTAACCAACTGAAGAACTTCCTAACAGAAAAAGCTTATTGTAGCCTTGATGAATTCTTAACTAACAATAAGCAATAATTCTATTTCTATGATTATAATACCAAGTAGCTTTATGTAAATTAATTTGTTTTCAAAAATTTACATTGCATTTGAATTGTAATTGTATTTTATTTGCCTTCTGAATTGACCACCTGTAAATTATTGTAAATTTTTGTATTTGAATCTAACGTATTTTGATTAGTTTGATTTAAAGTGTTTATAACATGCCAATTTACCTGTAACTTATGTTATCAATAAATAATTGTATTGTATGTATTATTGGAGGAAACTACTTATAGAGCAGTGGGTAACACACTAAATAAACTTCGTCAAAGCTGTTTTAGCTAAACCGCAATTAAAATTCGTTTATTTAACCCTTTGGGGGTTTGGGGTACGAAAAACATTTTAGTTAACAGAAGTCTATTAAGTTTTATGAATAACGGGGTTAGAAGCTAATGCATTCTTTCTTCCAAGCACATAAAACAAACTAAACATTTGTGTGGGTTCAGCATCAAAGAATTATACACTAACCAGAACGCAGTAAATTCACTTTCTTGTCACACCCCGGTAATCTGCGATACATCGACACGAGGTACGATTCCTGGATAACATCGCAATTTGTCAAACCGGGTCAACGTTGGGCGTAGGAAGTCGTTGCCCCCAATTTTCGCAAAAGGTGAGCCTGCACTGAAAAATCGAACCCCACGTGTTATGGCGACCATAAAGGCGCTTTGCATGAAAATTGCCTCGCCTAAATAAATTCAAGTGGATAGCATGCCCAGATCACCATCAACGTCTGAATAAGCTTTCAACGGAACGATAACAATTATTTTTTACGATACAACTGTTTGTCGACTGCCAGTCTGTTACATTCGTATTCCAAATTTGAATTCGTGTTTGCGAGGCGAAAACAAATTAATTCCGTTTCTAATCTTTACACTTGAATATCGCTTAAAATTATGTTGCTTTTAGTCGAGTCACATAAATTAGGTTACCCATTGGATAAAATCCATGTTAGTATTAATGTAATGTTTAGCACGCGATTAATAATTTAATAAATAAACTTTACGTTAATATCTTTATCAATATAGTTATAGAATTACGATTCGTTCTCAAACAAGTCGTTTCTAATTCCACTTGAAGTCTTAATCGTTTTTATATATAAATCGTTGTTATAATCGCCAACCATAAAGTACGTATTCGCTATATTATGAGGCAATTTAGGCACCTTTGAATACATGTAGGTTCAATAGTGATATGCGCGGGCTATCTAGGACTTAATATAAGACATTAATTAGAGTACGCCTTATTTGGTTTTTGCGAAACGGTAGGCACACACGAATGCTTTGAGGTCAGTTGGGTTAATGATGCATGGGGTTTCACATTTACCTGTTCCTACTGAAATTAAGGATATAGTTTTAAAATTAATTGGCCTAGATAACGAAGTGAATTAAGATTGATTCATTGATCCTGTTGTGGAATATACCGGGCCTAGTAGCATACGTTTTATAATTAAGTTGTACGTGATGTTTCAGTACAATTATGCCATAAAACGTGACCATAAAACCTATCGTGCTAGCCGGGCTACAGAGAGCAAAGAATATTATGCTCTAAAATAAATATGAACACACTTAATCGTGCAACTAAATAAAAGCAGTTCGTCTCCGTCTGTATGAAAAATACGTAGTATTTGTATGTTTTTGAAACTGCGCTACGAAAGTGTGTTTTTTCCATGTTTTCGCAGACGATTTCCGAGTTAAAGATAAAACTGCTAGAGATAGCATCTAGTATACTGGGTCTACTTTATCATAAGGCACGCCCACACGTCCCGACCCGAGCCTTATGATAAATTACATCCACACGTTCGTTTTGTTTCATCCCTACAACGAAATGACTCACTTTAATTGGCTTTATAAAGGACCATGTCCAATTTCTGTTCATTACTGACTGAACAAAACAATTTTGACTCGTGAATTAGGCTCTGAGGCACTGGTAAACGTTAATACTATCCGATTCCCGCAATTTTGCAAGTCTACGTATCAGTAATAATGGCATCATCTATCGATTACAGATATTTTACGTCCTAAACGTTCCTTTGAATTAGAGCTGATATTTCTAACCCCAGATATGTTGTAAGTAAGTACTAATGGTTTAGTGCCACTTTAGCGGTTACAGGCGCCAACCGTAATAACTTGATTCGAATCCAATAATTTTCGATTGCATTTTGTTTACAACTGGCCACTAATAAAATGTGGGGTCATAAATCGATGTATAGGTTGTCGAATGTTGGCGCCAGGAGGGAACAAGAGGTCGCCATTTTGTGAAAAATGCGCGCGCTCCGAGCCCTAACAAGCTGCGTTGGCTGCGTGCAGCCGTGCACGCGCAGGCGCTAACCACTATTTTGAAACATGGCGCCTTCGCTGCAATTAATCAAAATGAACGCACAAACTTATCTGACCCTGTGGCCAGATTGAGAACTAACGTCACTTCATACTAGCTTCACGTCTCTGTTGACTGACAACGACGCCGTCACCTACTGAGATAACTTTGTAGCCCGCATGTTTACTTTGGTGACACATTTTCTTTCGCATATCATTCAAACCTGTTCAATTTGCAATGCCGGCCGATAAATTTTGCGCTAAATCAACGGTTTGAGGTGTGAATAAATGCATGGTAATTGTGTAATTCTATAATTCCCGTGACAGTAATTGTGGGAAACAAGAAACGGACATGTAAAATGCGCTGACATATTAAATTAATATATAAAGATTACTTTCACTGTCACTTTTGTCTATTGAAAGGTTGCCAGTGCTACTATAGACTTAATTCAATGCCACGATAATTCCGAAGCAGCGTGTTATGATTAAGTAAGCATTTCATAACATCTAATAAAATACCTCGTTCATCTGTTCACATAAACTACCTAAAGCGTAAACAACAGCCAACAGATAGCACGTCCTTTCTTTAATTCTGTATTCTCTTATACAACAAATAATTTCAAGAGCAAATCCAAAATCATCTAGTTCATCCTATCCATTAGTGCGTAATCATCAGACCTCCAATGAATTCGTTGTACATCAAGCTGACTTTAAATTGATCTAACTAAATTAGTACGAAACCCTTAATTACCGTTACGTAAATTCCGCCCACACACTTACTTACCAGATACTAACTCTTTAAATAGCTCGATGGCGGTGGACGAGAAATGCGATGGCAATCACAAGTTATGGGCTATCCTTTCTATCAGAGACACCTTATAAGACGTCACTGATCGTTATAATTAGGTAACGAGCTCATTAGAGACTGCCATACAGGAATGATTTGTGGACCCTTTCTAGTTATGATGCGTCAATTGCAACGAATGACACCTAACCAGTCCAGTTGTTATTCACAACCTTCCTCGGCTCATCATAATACCACTAGCTGTATCTTGACTTTGAGATTCAAAGCTGTGCGTAACTGGAGATCAGATATATACTGGCTCGATGTTGTTAGTAAGTGTTGAGAATGCGAGGCAGTGTTTGATGCGTCCAAAAAGTGCCAGCGTGTTGAAGAAAAATACTCGAATAACACTTTGTGAGAGCAACTTTTTGATTTTACCGTCGCTTTCTCTTCAGCAGCTACAGTTGACAAGATGCCAGGAGTTATTAGGCGATCACTTTCAGGCAGTAGATTTTTAACTGGGCTAAGTATTTTGGAGGTGTTTCCATGGCAACTCTAGTTCACTTACCCCTTTAGGAATCACCGTTGGAACACTCCCAACACGCGTACAAAAAATGTCGCTATCACCCTGCAGCTCGGAAACCTTATTTGTTATAGTCTTCTGTAATAACACTATGTGTGGAAAGACTGCCTTAATATCTCAAGAGGAGGGAGAGACTTGGTTATATTGTCACAATAAAAAAACCTTTTTCCCAAGACGGGCACAATCTGCACTTTCCGCACATTACGTTCACCGATAAAAAATATTTAGAATTCAAACAGCGCCAAGACAATCAACGCAATATCGCCGGATGTGCTAAGATGCCTGCTCCCAACCCGCGAAACCAGTCAATCCGGTCCCATCGCTCATTCTCTGTATCGTTGACATTGACATTGTCCATTTTTATTGGATCGGCTTCTAAAGACACCGCTTGTTCTATAACGGTCTTAATGAAGTCTTAAAAGTTTTATAGACTTGTCTGTACAGTTTTACGACTAGATAATAATTGAATATCTTATAGCGACATGATGCAAATATCGGTATTAAATTCCAGGTTACTTCAGTACCTACTAAAGTGTTGGAAGGAAATTTCAAATAGCTTTCTACGACCTTATAGTCCAGTCAATGAACTGACAACTCGTATGGAAAAAAAGTCAAATTTGGAAATAATTTATAATAGCTTATTTTTAATGTGTGACGGATATATTATCAATTAAATAGTTATCCAGCGACAAAATCCGACAAAATTTCAGTCATCAAAAAAACGATAAACTAACTAGCTTCTGAAAAGTCAGAAAAAATATTAATAAATATTTTTGTCTTTATTTTGGTTCATTTACATTTGCTCTATAATATTCAAGATAAATCGTACAAAAAAAGACAATGCATGCTTCATTTAAATCTACATAATTACTTCCGGGTGGAAAGTTTGTCGGATTCTTGAATAATTCATCTTAGAATAACATTTTAAAAGGAAATCAACAAAAAAAACGCTATTATAAATTAATGTTTTTCAAAACCGTATTTTGCCTGGAGTACTTATTACAAAGTCCACATTCACATAAAATTTATTAATGCTAAGACAAAGTATGATGTTATCCATACTTATGTACATAAACAGGAAAAGTTTGTGAGATTGTAGCTTTGTAAGTTTGTATGTTTTAGGTGTAATCTCCGGAAATGCTAATCCGATTACAAAAACTCAACTGCAACTTGCAATATTAGTTCACGCACAGAGCCAATGTTTTTCGGGACAACCACTGATTTTGGACGACCTTCGCGGACCTCGTCCCCAAGCGAACTACGGCCACGAACAAACTCTGCAAACCAACGAGAAACACTCGTCCTTGATGGTGCTTCATCTCCAAAAGTTGAAATAAGTTTCATCGAGACACTGTTGTTGACTGAGGCCGCGTCGAAAATTGTAAAAAATAATCGCCCGAAAATGTTCGCGATTCAATTCCATGGTACCCGATACGATATTTTTTCAAATGACAGTTTAAAACAAAATACGATCGCGTCAAAACTTTTTTTTTCTTAATATTGCCGCCAAAATGTTTGAACTACACTTTTTAAACCACATTTTACCGACGCCAACCCTTAGCTTATTCAAATCCTGAAATATAAAACAGCTTTGCCTGGGTTCTTAGCAAAACGCGGGCGAAGCCGCGCGGGAAGCTAGTAATATATACATTCTTTGGATTCTCAATCATATTCTTTCCATACAGTAATCTAAGTAACTAATGACTATAAAATCAGCTACTATCACAGAATACCAGCTTTCTCTCAAACAATGCTTTACGCTTAACACATGCATTGTCCACAAAGATGTACATTGTTGATATGACAATTACATTCCTGGATTATCGAACAGGGCCCTAGTGCAGTAAGGCCGTTAATAACGGAACGACGATAACATTTGTTAACATGGCGATAGCAGCGCGGGTGTAAAATGACGCTTATTGGGTGGCTGATGGATGGACGGCGAATTAAGGGTAGTTTTGCACTTTCGCTAATAGGATTGGCTTTGGGACATCTGTTACTTAGAAAATGTAGATAGTGCTATTAATTGGATGAATGTCAATTTCAGACCAAAAGAAGTAAGGCTCCGTATACCTTTTTTTTCTATTGGTATTTTTATACCTTGAGGAATGTAATGGCTTCTGAAATTGTTTGTTTTTCTGAAACACGTACCTAAAAAAACTGGATAAACAAAAAAAACGAAAGCAATAAAATTCAGAAAGCGTAAAATGTATAAATTTTGACACTTACAGTGTAGATTTCCCTCACATGAAAACAAAAATGATGAAATGGGGAAAATACGCATGTTTATGACTATCAGGTATATGAGTAGGTGCTACGACCATCGGGATAATTGATTACTAACGCAACGCGTGTGTTAATGTTCTTCGGTATAACATTAATATCCTGAACAATTCCTATGCTAATTGAAAATTGATCAAACAACCATATGGCCATTTAGCACCATTTTATTGCAGCACTAGAACATTAAATCGTCCCAGTGCATACTGTTTTCGTAATGCGAAATTGCATCTTGCATGCGCTTTGTGGGTATTCGGTATTCGCCGATCCGGTTCTTCGATTGGCCGATAGCTTCTGACCCTCGCGCCATCTAGGTACCAACAATGCTTGCCTTTTGTGTTCGAATATTGTTTCTGTCTTGAGACACTGTCCGGAAAGAATGTTAGAACGTCTTGTTCTAGGTTGGATTACGAAAATTGTCTTGTCGAAACTATTGTTTCGTTGAAACTCCAAGAAAGCGACTGTCTTATTCTAATACGCTGGCAGTCACGAACATCAGAAATAAAGTATCAGAAATGAAGTGAAAGGTGGGTGTTTAATATTTTTTTAAGCATCATTATTAAGAATAACATTGATAAAAAAATTGTAGAATCCATTACAACTGATGAAATTAAAAAGATAGCAAACTAATTTAGGATAAGTAGCTACAGTTTAACTGATAATCTGAACCTAAAAAGTGTTGAACCTAAAAAGAGATAAACGACACATGTTGTACATTACTAGGATGAAATTATCAAAAATCAAAAGAATTATAATTGTGTAGTACTTAGAATAGCCCGATGACTTATGAAAATTATTGCGATCCAATTAATTAATAATCCAATAATAATGATAACTACGGTAATATTGTTGGCGATAACTCTCCTTTTGAATAGTATTGTAATCCGATGCCATCGGTGGTAATCGTTGAGTGACAAGATACAGGCTTTGGTTAACGAATAATGACATCAGGCAGAACGAGACGGACGCTCTATCTTATCAGTCTTATCACTTAGGTATCTTATATATATACGGCTGCAGATGATAGTCGTTTCAGATTGTGTTTGTTTTGACTCCTGGCTCGTAGAATACCTGACTCGATCCTGTGACGTCACAACTAATATAACTACTTAACCATGCTGCAAGTCGCAAACAGAACTCTGAAATATAGCTGCAAGTTCATAGATAATTGCACAAATAAACCTATTCACCGGACCACACGTGTTCTGTATCGGATTACTGTCCGTAGAGTACCTACCAGAGATTATAGAGGTAATTTATACAAGCTCGATTTTGCTAGTCTGTGGTATCGGATTACAAAGTCGCTTTATTTTTAGTAAAGTGCAGTACAGACGTGTTTTATATCTTATTTCGTTGAGTACTGTTTAAGTGCTTTTTCCCACGGCAATTTATGTGGCACATGCACCTAGTAGTATCAATATGATGAAAAGGAGAAAGATTGCAAAATACTCCTTATAAATGATTAATGAATTTATTGTTGAATGAATGAACTCAAAGAAATCATATAGTACTAGTGGCTCTGTGGGCTGTAAAACTCGCACTAAGACATTTTTTTTTGACAAACTATCATCTGAATTGTTCTATATGGTTATTGAAGCTGCTCACAAAATTTTACAAGAATCTGTTCAGATATGCGACCTGCAGAGGAGAACAGCCATACGCAAAACGTACGAAAGAGTTTTTGCTCAAGCTGAAACGGAGAACTTCGTTCGCTTCACTCGTTCGTTTAATTACGGTTTTCTGTCTTTGTTAAAGGTGACATCATTTCAAAGACTGCCTTCAGGTTGTCAACTGGTTTTCGCACTTGTCATGAGTCAATAAGGAAAGTCGCCATCTTCTGAGAATTGTTCTGGTTTACCAGCACGGCTATCACAAGACGGCGCGCGAGCTCTCTCGATTTTTAGGGTTCCGTAGTCAACAAGGAACCCTTATAGTTTCGCCATGTCCATCCGTCTGTCTGTCCGTCTTCGGCTTAGCTCAATAACATAACTCCTATAAAACTGTAATTCAGCATGGATATATAAATTAATTACGCCGACAAAACGGTACAATAAAATTTTGAAAAAACATTTTTTTTATGTTACCTCCCCTGCACCTAAAGCGGGGATGTAATTTTTTTTTTCTTGTATCGTTGGATAGCTCATTTAAGAATATTATGGGTTTCCTAAAACCACTTTTTAAATCAGTAATTCGTTTGCGAGTTATTGGGCTTTAAAGCCCTAATTTTTGTTAGAGGCATGTGTCCCCCCCTCTGCCGGCTAAATGGCTACTACTGGGGATGTGAAAAAATTCGTGGTAGTAGTACATATAATGAATTTAAAAGGAAAACTATCACGGACAAGTAGGCAGGAGTTAGTTACCGAGTAATAGTCGACCAACGTAATGTGTACTTGGAAAGGCCAATTTTCGTACAAATTCGGGAGACGCAACCGCACCGCACGTCGATGTAACGAAGATAGACAAGCAACTACGGAACCCTACACTGCGCGTGGCCCGACACGCACTTGGCCGGTTTTTCTCTTACTAAGTTTTCTAAGGGAGAGACGGATAGTGCCAGAAAAATCGAGAGATCTCGCGCGCCGTCTTGTGATGGTCGTGCTGTGACATTAGTGACTACACATGTCATTGTCATTGATATTTTACAAATATGGTAACTGTTTTAATAATTTTTCCTATGCCAAATTTTGGGATTACGTGCCAAAGTGGACCCCGGGCTCCTTTAGGGTACAACCGGGATTGTTTGCCTCTCTGTTGTACTTCTTGTACTGATAGAGGAAAGATTGAAAATATACTTGTAGGGTCATTTCGCCGGTTAGCGACCACCTAATTTCATGTGCCGTTGGGCGACCACTTAAGCTGAGTTGGTGAACTGAAAGGATGTTTTCTCAGTTTTGTAGTAGATTTATATTCTAAAACAACAAAAAAATGCATGTACAAGTAATTGTCTCAATAGGATGTGGAGAATTGATGTTATCTTCAAAAGAAAAAACCTTCTCCTTCAGGTGGTCGCTAACCGAAGGTGGTCGCGTAACCACCGAAATGACCCTACTTCATTTTATTTTATTCTGTGAGGATAGATAAATATTTTAGTACGATTTAACTTGTGTGTAACCGACTTAACGTCGTAAAGCACAGCGCTTTATAACCGACATCCGACAAATGACAAAATCCAGTAGGTCATTTTCACTCTATTGCGCACAAAATAGCTCAAACCATTTCGCGTATTTATTCATAATAGATATCGTGCAAACTTATATCAACGGCTGTGAATAACGTTAGTGCTGTACCAGTATCGGTGTACCGGTAATTTATCGGTATTTACACGGTATTAGACCATTATCGCGTGTCAGAGGCTATCTCCTGGCAACAGGTAGCTTTGTAAGTCAGTAATCTCGGCTTAGGTGTAAACAAGGCGTGAATTTGTAAGCGAAACGCCACTGATATATCGGTATTTGGGTAGATTGCGAAGAGATATAGTCTAATATCTGTTCAAATATCAAACGATAATGCCTGATTTTATTACCATTATCAACTGTTCGGTTAGCTAACTATCAGGATTAATTTATTTTATTCGACTAATATTACTGCTAAATTAGCTTGAAGATTAAGATCAACTATCTCATTAAATAAACGTTGCAATTCTCACGAATTTCAGATATATTTACTAGTAATCGAATTTCCATACTGAAAATTGGGTTAACAAAATACAAATATGGAATACCAGCCGATTGCAGAATTTCAATATAGTAAATACGTATCCTATTAAAGGTTTTGGTATTAAATCTATCTAATCTATGGCCCAGCATGGCCCGGACAATGACACATTCATCTCAGATTAAAATCTGCCCCGGACAAATAGCCGCGTTTACTTGGTACCATTTATCGCGAGGAATCATAACATTTAGCTTAAAATTTATCGAACATTGTTAACTAAGTAACGGATTGTGCCCGTATCGAAATGTATGGGAGGCGAACAAACTCGGTAAATGTCAGGAACTTGCGGTGTGATAAATCTCCGTCGGATTTTCATGGAACGAAAGGCGTACGTTTAGTTATGGTACCCAACCCTCAAGAATAGGTCTTAAAAACGGACTCCGCGTATCATTTTGTTTAAAGAAACCCGTTTTTTATTTTCATACTTATATATTGTATTTCTAAACCAAACGACGACATCACTGGTATTTGACATAAACCTGACGTCTAGTGGTGGCAATTCCCGCTTTCCGATTAAACCTTTAGGACCATAAAGTTGAATTCCCATAAAGTTGAAATCTCGAAATGTTGAATTTCCCAGAATGTTGATTTTTTTAAGTTTCGCAAAATGTTGTATTCTCATGACGTTGAATTCCCAAAATGTTGAATTTCCCAGAATGTAGATTTTTTTAAGTTTCGCAAAATGTTGAATTCTCATGACGTTGAATTCCCAAAATGTTGGATTTCCCAGAATGTTATGTTTAGCTACACCGAGGTACGACGACGAGCGAAGCGAGGAGGAGTGTTAGGTGAACTGCGACCTACAGCGCGCGAGCTGAGCGAGCGTAGCGAGCGTGCCGCGGTAGCGGCCTGCGAAGCGCCAGAACCGATTTTTTTTTAGTAATATTTACATAGGTAAGCGCAAAAGTCCAGGTGATTATCTTATATGAGGAAGTGAAGGTTTCGATTCTGGCGCTTCGCCGGCCGCTGCCGCGGCACGCTCGCTACGCTCGCTCAGCTCGCGCGCTGTAGGTCGCAGTTCACCTAACACTCCTCCTCGCTTCGCTCGTCGTCGTACCTCGGTGTAGCTAACTGCCGTAGTCTCTCTGAAACTAGTATAAATAGTAGTATACATTTTGGGAGTTCGACTTATTGCAAATTCAACTTATTGCAAATTCAACTTATTGCAAATTCCAACTTTTTGCCAATTCAACATTTTAGGATTCAACATAGTGCCTTTTCAACATTATGAGATCCAACGTTCTGGGAAATTCAACATTTCGAGATTTCAACTTTATGGGAATTCAACTTTATGGTCCTAAAGGCGATTAAAACGTCGGCGGACCAAAGAGCACATTTGTGTTTTTTTTCTTCGGACAGTGACACCTATCTGTAACGCCGGCGGCACACGCGCTTTCTCCGCGCATATCGCATTTGGCGCCAAAATTCCTAACCTATGAATCGGGCCTAGCTAATTTCACTTCTAGTTAGCGTTTATTATTACCAGTTTAGAGATTGCCATCTTTAATTGTCGGCTTGTAAAATTGTACTTTCTTTTAGGTATAATTGTGTTAATTACTTTGCCCGAAGCAAATACAAAACGTAAGAACGAGGAAGTAACAAATGCCATAAGTACTTACTTTCATCACCATCATCATCAGCATATCAGCCGAAAGACGTCCACTGCTGGACACAGGCCTCCCCCAAAGAGTGCCAAAGTAATATGATAAATACGTTTTTTATTTATTTTTTATTTATTCAAAAATAAGAAGTTACATTTTATACCTTACATAATCAAAAACTAAAACAAACCAAACTGTGAACTGTCTGCGTGTGTGTGTATAAACTATAAACTGTGACGTTTGATGGCGAGAAACGCTCATATTGTATACTATAATAACCTATTTACTTAAACCTATCATTTTTAATGAGCATGCTCATGAGCATGTGCAGCATGTGACGACCGGTTAGCCTAGTGGGTAGTGACGCTGCCTACGAAGCTGAAGGTCCTGGGTTCGAATCCCGGTAAGGGCAATTATTTGTGTGATGAGCATAAATATTTGTTTCTGAGTCATGGAAGTTTTCTATGTATTTAAGTATTTATATCTATTATATATATCGTCGTCTAGTACCCATAACACAAGCCTTAATGAGCTTACTATGGGACTAGGTCGATTTGTGTAAGATTGTCCCCTAATATTTATTTATTTATTATTATTTATTATATTATTAGCATGATATAAATAGGGATCCCCTTCATTGGCATTTTTTTTTAGACTAATATAGTTTCGCATAATTGATTTGGCATAATTTCTATTGGCATAATAATACTGTCGCATAATAATACTTTGGCCTACTACTTTGTTTGGCATACTACGCTAATAGCATAATTTCAGTTGAACTAATCTGTATTGGCCGAATACATATTAAGCATACTATTGTTTGGGCTAATAATTATTTGGTATATCTGTCATTATCCATAGTTTCTTATCCATAATTTCAGTTTTCTAAATGACTAACACTAAATTTCGTTGTTACAATGCATTTACACTTTTCGTGGACGCGGATTATTGGGTCGTGCATTATCAGGGCGGATAAAAATGGCTTGTCATAAGCGAACTCTGTCTTAGGTCGGTTAGGTTAGGGTTCACTTGTGTTCCTCAGACCAGAAATAGACACCCCGCCCAGCGGGGTGGCGTCGACTCGCTGGAGATTATTAGTCCGCACAGATGACCGTCCCAATGTACATGGATTATCAGGCTGTACATTATTGGGCCGTGCATTATGCTTTCATTGCTTTGTGTAATGCATGATTTTATTTTTTAGGACACAATTTTTATGCGTTTTGTAATGATGCCAAGTAATTATTATGTCTTTTTGTATTTATGCTATCTGATGTTAGTCTTTGTGATAATTATGCTATTTTCGTTTATTCTTTTTAATTTTATGCCTAAAAATGTATGCCATAACATGATTAGGCTTAACGCTAATTCGGCTATAAAAAATTATGCGTTATTATATTATTCCAAATGATTTTATGCGATCCAATAGAGAACCATATAAATATACGCAACGCGTTTTTGGTTGTCAAAGTCTAGCTGCATCTTAAAAATCAGGGTACTTAAATCAAAAAATCAAAGCGGAAATGAAAAATATTCATATTCAGTATTGTTTTATTCGTTGGGAGCTCTGCGTTCATACTTGCAGTGTATGTAGTTGTAGGTAAATAAGACCGAATACACACTACCGTCTCGGGCACACATGACGCGCAGAGTTTTGGCGGGAGCTAGTCTATGCCCGGAGGTATTGACAGGAAGACGCATGCATGTGTGTGGGAGAGCCGGTGTAAAGTGGAAAAGTAAAATACGTGGTATTCTAGAACATTACACAAATCATATAAAGTCAAGCTCATGTTCATAAAATTAAGCTCTACTCGTAACTAGAACACTACTTGCTTTATTATGAGCACCGTAAAACAGTCAACATGCAAATATCCACTTACCACATTCTGTTCACAAATAACAGGAATTGCATACACCTTGATTACACGCATTCCGATGTTTATCTCTACAAGCACTTGAATATCAAGAGAAATGTTAATCTTTTGTTAAGTAAACACAGCATTCATCAATTGTTGTTTGCATTCAGACTCAAGATGTCTCTGCCTTGCTTGTATTGTAAGTATGCTTTGAGAATAGGGATGCGTATAATCTATGGAATCTATGGATAGACTAGTAGCTACATGGAGACGAAGGAAATTAAATTAATTTGTTTGCAATGCAATGCGGATTTCACTTAATGACGCAAGAGAGTAGATAAGTTAATGTAGTACATCTATAGAAAATACCACATTTCTTGCTGTTTATGTTTAAATACTAAAATGTAAGAGAAATAAATGATATTCATATGCAACGCACAGTAGAAAGGTGTACAGGATATATTATGGTTTCTGCATCACGGATTAACAAAATTGTTTATTACAGCTATTCTATAATAAAAACCATTGAATACGAACAGAAATAACAAGATATTGGTCAATAACGAATCTGTGACCAATTCCCTAAAGGCCACTCGCCGAATATAGCGAAGCCACGTAGGTAGATCATAAAATATTAAGATAACTTTAAATTAGTTTAAGTTTATCAGTAGGTGTTTCTGTTTATCATTTATTTTATGATTTCCGGTTGCATCATGGGAATTTAATTAATGGTTACATATGTAACCCTATACTTAAAATATGACAAAACTTTTTCAGTCCACAGGTCGTTCTCGGTTACATCTGAGTGTTAAAATCTAAAACACGATAAACCGCCCCACACGTATCCGATTAATAATCGTAATCGGTAATCGTGACATCCCTAGAGCCTACCGTACTGCCGTGCCATAACAAAAGGTCTGAAGTGCCTGTTATTTTGCAATGCACCTATGTCTGTTTTGGATCACGGCAGTTCAGTCATTACGATTAATGTGTCGTCTTGACCCACTGCCGAGTCACGAACCGATCTGATCCGCGGCACGCATGCTCCTCACTATTCTGTTACATGTCTATTTATGCGTCATAATTCATTTGTTTTATTCGTTATTCATGAAGTTCTTTATTCAATTTAACGTTGGACGGGAGCGGGAGGTATTGGGTTTATTGAGGCCTGGCAGAATTGGCAGATACCTAGATATTTGAATAAACATCATTCGTAAACGTGCTTTTATTCTGTTATTTGGTTGACGAGATTGATGACAGTTATTAATAGTTAAAGTTAATTACTTGAGACAGATCGACGACTAACTGACTTCTACTGATTTTTTAGCCCATTTTTTTGAAGTGCCAGTCAAAACAATTATACAGAAGTATTTTCATATACTTACCTAGTCAAACATAATAATGAGAGTATGGAAACTTGTATGGGTAAAAAACGAAAATGCACAATCCGAATCAAGTTTTTGTAATTGGAGTTAATTATTATTATTATTATGTTTATTATCATTTCTCACCATTCGTCACCAGTTTGACCAAAATATCTATTTAACAGTATTTAATGATATCAACTGATCTCCTTTAATTGACCGTAACGAAGTGTGTTAACTGTGAAATTAGATAAAACAAATACATAAATTTACGTACATGACATTCATGAGACTGATAAATATTTATCGTTAGCTCAGCATATAAGCGTGTTGTGTATGTCGTGTCTGCGGATATTTTTTGGGATATCGTATCTCGACATCATACTTAGGCATAATAAAACCTTATTCGGTTTACATAAAGTTTAGATTCCCAACAAGTACGCTTTTAATAGGACATTGTGAGATTCATCTCCCGATAATTTAACTGTAGCTTAGTGAGCCCGAAAACAAGACTTTTATGGCCGGCCACAAAGAGATTAGACTTTATTACCAACAAATTAATTAAACTAGATATGAACAATAAATTAAAATTGGGACAGTTGCAAAAACCCTGAAAGAAACTCGTCTGTCAATTAATTTGTTCATTGATTTTACCACATATAATAAAACTTGTATAATAAATCGTTATAACCGTATTTATGTTTTTTACAGGTAAGTAATACGAGTGGAGATTGGCTGCATCTTTGGAAGTAACGGTAACCTAGAAAGTAGATATATAATAATTGAACAAAAACATAGCCCCGTCGACCTATATAACATACCGTTACATTTACGTAACAGCTGTCAAAATATGTTATCAAATGTGTTTGCTAATAACGGTTAGCATTGTGGGTTGTGATGCTGCCTACGAAGCTGAAGGTCTTGGGTTCGAATCCCGGTAAGGGCAAATATTTGTGTGATGAGCATGAATATTTGTTTCTGAGTCATGGATGTTTTCTATGTATTTAAGTATTTATATCTATTATTATATATCGTCCCATATCACAAGCGTTACTGAGCTTACTATGGGACTAGGTCGATTTGTGTAAGATTGTCCCCTCATATTTATTCATTATTATTTTTTATTGTTATTTAAAACTTCATTTGCTAAAATCTGTATGAAGAAAGCTATCCCGTCAACCGCAATTTACAAATGAAATACGGTCAAACACTTACTATAAATTAAAGTTAACATTTCCAGTTTAAACACTATCATCAAAAATGGCCAGAATAGGCATTGTAACCAGAAAAAGGCTCAAATTCCTGCGTAAAAATTTAAAAATGGAATTAAAAGCGGACGGAGCCTCATTAAACGGGCAGGTAATTAGCAATTTGGTAAATGGGCTTATTCATTAATTTGTCCCGCGGCGAATAAATTAGTAACACAAGACCGTGGTGCCACCTAGTGGCCATTTGTAATGTACGTGCTACGCGTGCGTTCATTAAACTTGTCTCTTTGGTTGTCTATGGTGTTTACAAAAACGATGTGAAAAACCCGCCTTATTTTTTAACGAAGCTTTGTTTATTTGAGAAAACACTCTCATATATTTAATGCGAGACTTTTTTTATTAAGCCTGAATTGTAGGTACGCTAGCATCCTTTTAGGTTTAGATACCGTATCGGCGCTTTGTAGTACACCTTTTTTGTCCTACTACGGCAGAGCCGAAAGGATATGATTTTGACAGTCTACGTTTAAGATATTGAACCGATTTTGATAAATGAGGTGTCAATCAATTTTTGTATAAAACAATTTTCGCCAATCTGATTTCATTTTTTTTTTTGTTATTTTTTGTTTTTTTATCTTTTTTATAAATGATTTTTTTTTGCTTTTTTTTTTTCTTTTTTTTAATGTTTTTTTCTTTCTTTTAAATGTTTTATTTTATGTTTAGGTGAAAAGATATGTGTTACACACGGGTGCGGTTATTTTGACGTCTCGTGTGTTGCAATACTCGCTACGCTCAGGATTCTATGTTTAAACCACTCGCTACACTTAGGATTCTATTTTCGAACCACTCGCTTCGACCGTGGTTCAACCATAGAATCCATTCGCTAGCTCGTGGTTCAAGCCTAGAATCCAATCGCTAGCTCGTGTTTCAACTCCACACTCGCGGTTAAAATACAACTTTGCACCCTTGTATAACAAATAACTATTTTCAGTTCGTTTTTTGTAGTCGGTACAGTTTGTTTTTTCTTTTTATGCTTTCTTTTCTATCTTATTTAAACTCGGCTATAATAGGCCCTACGATATTAGGTACTCACTCGATGATTCTTGCCTCCCTTTACTGGAAACAGCATGTACCTACTAGCTTAGCAATAAACCCCAATTAGTAAAGCTACTTAACAAAGATTGTATAATGTATCACTATTTTAATACAACAAATGAAACCTACTCATTCCGTGACTTGTCATCCATTAACACTCGTCCTACTCGTAATTACGTACAAACGTGAGTATTGTCAAAACTGACCCGAATACTGGCTGACAACATTATCACCTCATTTACAGCCAAGCCTTAAAAAAATACAATCGTAACTTTTAAATTTTTCCGCTCATTAGGTAAGAGCGTCGATTATGAAAACATAAAGCAACCGACATTTCATCGATGATTTTCCATTGTTTACGATAAAGTTACGAATTATAATATCGTGAAGCTGTTTACGTTATTCATTTGGCTTCATTAAGTGTCATCATTCTCCTACCGTTTTTCCCGGTAGTGCCCTAAACAAGCCCGACAAGATTTGGCGTCGGCACTACTTTAACGAAAGCGACTCTCATTTGACCTGCCAACCCATAGGGAAAGCTAGACCTTATTGGGATTAAACCGATGTTCTCTCACCGAAAAGCCACCGTTAAAACTAATGATATTTCAATACGAGTATTAAATCAAATATATCTAATAATCGAACGGTTGAAACATATTTCAGAATCCTTCATAACTTTATATTAAAACAGCCACAAGAGATGCCGAAATTTAATAACATTTACTTATTTCATTTCTCAGAAGCAATTAGAGACGAAACGAGGGTCTTCGCTTCTTCGAAAATAATCGTGTTACAGAGCCGATAACTGCTTCAAGTTTTTGTTGTGCTTTTGGATTGTATGCCTTACTAGTTTGTAATACGAATACAGGTTTGTGATGAGGCGGTAAAGGGGTCCTGTACTAATGAAAGATTATACTTACTTAGTAATGTTACATCGCTTTCGACTAGTATGGAACTGACATTATTTGATCTTCGTATCGTGCCTGCTGCGTTTCGATTCCAAGTAATGTTATAGTATGATAAACTTCATAAACAACACTCAAAAACGTGTGAGTGAGTGAACAAAACAAGTCCGGATGCATGAAGCTTAACAATCATCGGTTATTCAAAATAGGTAACGATTTTCCTACAAACAAACGAACTTTAATGCAATTTTGGTTTTTCACCAAAAAAACCTAAACGAATCCTCCTCACCTTAGCGTTAACCAGCTGTAAACAAACACCCATCCTTGATTAAAGGTTACCCTGTAAATTAAAATCTTTTCTGCAAGCCACCCATGCTGAGAACACGTCAGAATATTCTATGAGAAAGTAATCAAAAATTCAGACCGTTTACTTTACGCTTTTAGCTTCAAACGGGTCTCGAACCCCTTATGGCCACGGAGCAGGGAAAGTGGCCGTCAACTCCAGCGGACGCGAATGTCCATTCGAGAATTAAGTTTTGTTTCACTTCCTCAGGTCTCACGATTATCGCGCGATCTAAGATAGGGGCCTGCGACATTACGATCAGTTTCGCAACTCCATATCCCACTCGAGCATACCGCTCCATAGGCAACCTTGCTGCACGCTGTTAAAGTTGAAATTTGGAACGAATTAGTAAGCATGATGCGATCGTGTGAAACTTATGCAAGGTTTGTGCGTAAGAAACTTTCAAGGAAGAGAGGTGTTCAACGTGTCGAATTCAAGTCCGTTTTAGTCGAACAGATTTTGTTTAATTTGCAATTGACATCGCGTGCACGTAAACAAATTAGTAAAATGCGTGTGACAGGAAATCGGGCGGTGACGGTCGTGTGAACTTGCCTTAATCATTTACGTGACTCTACCTTTTGGAATTAAAAAGTAAAGAATAAAACACGATTTGGTTAGTAGTACCAAAAACTTGAACAGATGGCGTTGCAGCGGTCTAACGAGTTGATACTGATTTTCGTCGTAACTTGCGCGCTACTTGTTGGCTCCGCGGATACAGCTGCCAACTGTACAACCATAGAGCGCTGTGATGTCCGTGCGTTCGAATCTCCAACAATCACAGATAAAATATACAAAAAGTTGTTCCCATCTTGCAGTAGTTAGACATAATGTTTGATTGCTGATTGCTACGATGGGATAGATCAATGGGTGGTAGCAACGAGTGGATCGTCCAACGAGACGTTCTGCTTCTGTAAGTAGCCCGAACACTACTATTGTTTTGTTTTACTTAATTTAAAAAAAAAACTAATACCTTAGTTGGTTTATTTTTTTAAATTAGTGAGTTTTTCTTTTGATGAAATATTTATGTAAAATAGTTTTTTTTTTACAGGACATACCTAAAAGCAATAACAACACATGTTTAAAAAGCTACCTTTTATTATGATTATTTATATAATAATTTCATGATAAAAACTAACACATTAAAAGAAAAATCACTCATCATCTTATTGCAGTACATTATTGTTTTTATATCCTGAAAAAAAAAAACTTTTCTCAAACATGCAATGAAATATTGACGTTGTGTTCTTCATAATGGGCTTTGAAGTGTCACGTTTCGGGCGCAGCCAGACGAGAGACCCGTAATGGCATTTCATACAAAATTGGAGGCCTAGGCCGGCAAGATGGTCTTTTTTAATTTACATTCCACAATTTGTGGCACAGGATCACGGCGTTCAGCCATGAAAATTAAAGGTTGATTTCTTGGAGTTTTTTTAAATTTATTTCATTGCATGTTTGAGAAATGCACTATACATACCTCGGCGTGGAAAGGGGTTGCCAGCCTCGTAACTACCCGACCTCGCTACGCTCTCTGCCGTCTATATGTACTCGGCCGGCAACCCCTTACTTCCCGGCCTCTGTAGTAATGTACTAATTCTACATACATGTATGTACACAAACAATGACGTTAGCGTTGCAATTTCTATATAACGTATTTTATATTATTCATCTTGTTTAGAATTCTCTTCTCAGACTTGAACCTATTAGATTTACAATTATATAATAAGTTATATGTCTTAAATAAGGATTTGCATTCCCATATAGACTTATGCAGGCCTTAATGTCATAAAACAGCAACATTAGGTATTCCCGATCCTCTCTCCATATTGATTTTTCGTATAACATACATGTAACAGTATGTATTATGTCTTCTCCGCGGTATAAGCATCAACAGAAACCCTTCCAAATCCTATCTTGCAATTCCCTGCATTTCATCTACTTTTATCAAGGGGTCCCCTCGGCGTCCCTTCACTCCCATTCACAACCTGTCTCGACTCATCTCACCAATTCCCTAGGATTACCTGGACCCCTCAATTCGTAAGAACTATATGTAATCTGAGGCCTTTCTTATACTGTACGTTGTGAATACTGTCCCTTGTCTTACATGAAGCCATGTTTAACAACTCGCCCCGAAGGGTATCCACATGAAATGTATAAATTGGTGGTGTAATTAAACTCAGACACCCTTGAGACTTTCATTAGGTTTGGCATCAAAAAAGAGCAGTAAATGTGAAAGTCAAAATACAAGACATTAACTGTACTCTCAATTTTTTCATGTTACAAGTATTAAACAGTTATATACGTTAGCAATTAGCGTGTATTACTTCCGAGTATCTACTTATTTATTATTTGACTTTTGAGTTGGTATACGTACCTACATCTTCCAGAATTCCCAGTGTGCACAACTGCACATGCTTCAATATAAGGGCTTATAGGGAACTGCTAATTGAATTGCGACTAAAAACTTATAAAACGCTCACTTAATATCGAAAGTTGAGGAGACTAAAGCCTGCATTTTAACTCCCTCCCTCCCTCAATAACATTTACCTGCCTCCATGGACAAAGTTTAAAGTCATTTCAACTAAATTAGGTTGACCAGACGTAACTACCTAGTTACCATGGCCACCATACCAGTTAGTTGGGACCTCCCAACAAGGCCTAGTTTTCCCTCTGTATTAGAAGGTCTGATGGCAGTCGCCTTCGTTACACCTAGTGCTTACGCCAAATCTTGAAGCGCAGCTGGCCACACTTGGTGGATTGTTTCCTTACTCACTGCCGCGCAGCTCTGATGGATACCCACCCTTAAGGATACACCCGGTAAAACGCTAGAAGAGTGATGATGATGATGAGATTGATGAGGTTGAGGAACACATTGATCTATGACCCAATTATGGCTTCAAAGAAACAAACGACGTTTTCCTAATGGTTTCCTATCCATTTACTTAACGTACATTACTTGGACAGTGCACTTGCGTTGCGCAAGTTAATTGCCCCTGCCGATTAGCTGCCCCCAATGACTGTCTGATTGTCGTGAGGACGCCATTGTTTTCACTTACATATTACATACTCTGTGGAAGCGTATGGCACCATAGACTAAGCATTGCATCATTATGGTTTTATACATGCGTGTCACAGAGAGGAGCTCAAAATATTTTTGAATATATTTTTCTCATTAGTATCGGATTCTCTAATGACAAGATTGTCGGAAAACCCAAACAAATGTACTGATATTGTCGTTGAAAACGTTCGTTTATCGATTATTCGAACGATCGAAAATAGATATGTTACATAGTCCGATGGTCCTAAAATATAATCTGTCCTGCTACATGAACATCTAGAAAGTGTAGCATAATCCTGTATCTGTATCCGAGATGCTTAGGTAACAACGAAGTATGTAGGTATGTATATCGTATAAACCCACTGTTTTTTAAAAATAGAAAATGCATAAATCATATTTTTGTGCTTTATTAACGCCAGTTTTCATCCAAATTAGACTTTAGTGTCATTCTGAGGCTAATCTACCTATTAACGAACGGATATTAGAAGGTGAGTAAACCTGTTTATAACTCTAACTGCTCGACTTAAAGTCTGCCATTGCAATTAATATCATTATTTCAAACGCAAACACTAATATAACGACCTCCTGTTGTCTCCGAACTTGTACTCTAAGAACTAGAACTCAAGGTTCAGAATTAGATAGAAAAAAAAACATTGTAAGGCGGAATGTGTGTTGTCGTCCAATTAGAGTAAATTAGTTTTATAGTGAAGGGAGCCATTAAAACGCGGGTGGACGCGACGCGAGTAGATTATGATTTTTAATCCAAAACATACACTACTTCATGATGAAGTTTATTAGGTACTTGCGCTTTTCTATTTTATAATTGCAGACACTTAGAATAACAGCAATATATCATGTTCCTCGAAACTTGCTGCGCTGCGACAGATGTAATCTTAGCATATTTTACGTTAGTGCTTAAATAGCAGCGGTCAGCCAATCATATGCTATATAAAGATTCGTTAAACGTTTGAAATAATTATATTTATTGTACCACCGGTAATTTGCTGACTTTAGACTTAAAATATAACATTAATTTTAGGCAAAACAAATCGATAAATCTTTCCGAATGTGAACTGGCAAAAAACAACCCCACCTGTAACCATACATTCGTGTAAATTCCTTTTTTTGAATTATGTTGTGCTAGCTTGAAGCAAATGGACGTTTGAAAACCATAAACAATACCGCCATTTTGCTCACTTTTAGCTCGCGTTCCGTTTCGCACAAGTTGTGTTTCGTCAACATATTTTTTTCGTTAAACAAAGAATCCCGTATAATGGATAATTGTTTGCACAGGCTAGGCCGCTAATTGCCCCTTTAGCTATTGTGTTTCGGGTAAACATTTCTTTGCGTAAACTGGGATATTCTTTTTTTATTGCGAAAATACTAGGGCGCCCGCACTGAAAAATAATGTAACTAAGTAACAGGGCGGGTGAGGAGAGCGGGTGAATTTAATGCAGTACACTGTTGGTAATACTATCGGTTGAATTTATAGTTATTTGAGTTATAATTGTGAACTAAAGTGTAAGTAAACTGATGGTGATGACTGAACTGACTGAGATTTCTGGGTGAAGTGACATCTGCTTATCCGAAATAATATTATGGGCTTATGGTTATAATAACTACATTCTTGATTCGGCTCAATATTACACGACAATGCAGTCTATCAGCACCCAGCTGCGTTCATTATTTCACATTATTGCCTTCGCAACAGTAATAATTCATAGTAAATAATGTTAATACGACCGCTTGGGTGGCTGGCTTCGGCTCAACAAACCCTTTACTAAAACCATTATTACGTCAATAAACAACGCATAACAGTAAGAACCTTTGATACTCCGCGCACGTATTATTAAACTACATGATCGTGGCACAAACATAATAATCCCTCACAATTTGAATACACGATCTTAAAATAAACATGCATTTGTTTATCGATGGCGCCGCATAATTTTAAAATGGCGGGAACGTTCGGAATTTGAGTAGTGTACCCACGCGATCTCGATACCGGCTTAATTGATTCAACTCACCGCCTCTAGATGGCGTTTATCCATTCTAACACAGTTTTCTATTGCTATAACGCATCAGAATTGAAATCTTAGCATAATGGATTTAAAGTGTAATTTTGAATGGGTTTTGAACTCGTTGACGGTGAGACAAGGTTGTAATAGTATCCGTAATGGCGCTCTAATTGTCTTTAATTTAGCAGATAGGCACATATTTATTGCGAAGCAGACACGCTACCGTTTAGCGGAGGGCTTATTGGTGTTATTATATTAAATGCAGCAACTGGTGTCAAGATCAGGAACGATCTTTGCTCTAATAGATACCAGTTAGTATTTATGTTTGCTGGTTTGCGATGTAGTGGTTTTATTCACGTAGCATAATGCGTGGACGATATTATCTCTTTAATTGCAAATCACTTCCTTGATGCAACTACGAGTGATTTACAATGTTAACATCAACGTCAGGTTAATGCATAACACTCAATGTTAGCTTTGTTGATATTGTACCATTGGTACTCCAAGGCCTCCGAACCTTTTGTGAATGTGCTAAAATTGAACATTTAGCATAGACAACTTTACTAACAAATAACAGCTTCAAACTAAGTGTTAATTAAATCAGGAAATTACATAAGTTAGTTGTCAGGTGAAATCTTTACTCGTATTTCGGGTACCGATGTATCTTGGGATTTCGTCTACCTATCACAGTTTTAATAATAGTACCAAGTGCAGAAAGGATAAAGAATAAATAAAACCCAATGATCAATATTAAAATGTAACGAATCATCCATTTCTCCGTTTGTATCGCAAACATCATCACTATTTTTTTCATCTACTAAATAATATAAAAAAGGTTACTGACGGCGCCAACGGCGCAATATCGCAATAAAAATTTACTTAATCAAAGACGCTGTCGAACAAATTATTGTTACGAACCACAAGGTGGAGTTTGACATCTCTGAGGATAAAGTATCGGAGTATAAGTTTTACCGAAACAAAACGTTACGACCGCGTTCGCGTTTAGCTGTCAAATCCCATACAAATTGAGGGTAAAACGCAAACGCGATCGTCAAGTTTTGTTTCGGTAAAACTTATACTAGAGCCTCTGGTACTTTACCTATACTTCTTACTCATAGTAATGATGACCATCGCCACAAATGCAAATAAAGACGCGGAAGGGAATTTAATCCCCGCCGCTTCGAAGCTTGATCGGACTCGGCTGAAACCACTTCGACTCTATCACTAATTTACCCTCGTAAAACTCATAATGCCAGTGTCAAAAGCATCTATCAAACGACATAATAATCCGAGTAATAAGGCTCCTTGAAAGCAGGCGATAAAAGAAAGTAGGACGCGCTTAAAAGATTATGAGCCCAAAGTGTGAACCCAACCTGTGACACCTGCTTATCAATTCTCAAAACATTCACTCATCTTTGAGTTTGGGCGTATATTAACTGATCCTCAGCTTAGTAACACCATGCGTAGTCAGAGGCCTCTCTTATTGTGGTTCGAGTACAGCAAAGAGGTTGGTAAGCATTGTGAATCCCGCCGGCCTATATTTAGTTTTATGCGGGTAGTTAGGCTGTAGGCTTCGCTCGGTTTAAGTAGTTACGATGGCTTTATGGTCTTGGGCTCCTTACATTGATCTTAGGAGTAAAAGTTTTAGCATGCCACTGGCATAAAGTGTAAGTTGCTCAGGTATCATTTGACCTAATTCGCGACAGTGATGTAAGATTACCTATGCAGGAAATAACGTACATAAATCTTACTAATATTAAATATAAATCTGAATATTTGGATGACTGTTACTCAAGCTCGCATAAACGGCAGAACGGATTAAGATAAACTACGGTACCTACCTATAATAATTGTCTACCTATAGACTGGATAACATAGGATGAATTTATCCAGAAAATTATCCGTCAAGTCAAAAGGGTGTAATTGGGGTGGGAGTTGATACGGTAGTTGACGCGGACAACGTCGCGTGCAAAATCAAGAATTTCAATATAGCAGCAAAAAGCTACCAAACCCAAAAAGTTTTTCCCATTACAGGTAGATATTCTATACTGCCGCCGGCTGATGATGAAGCAATATCTGCCTTTAAATATACGTCACTCCGGGCGGTAAGTGAGATTTACCGCCCATGGGCGCAGCGGCAAATCTCCATTCACACCCAGGAGAAGACGTAAAATTGTGTAGGTACGCACCACCGGCGGTAATTCGTAAAGCCCCAGATCGCATATTTATGGCCCTCACCTTCGGTTCGGGCCACAAACACCTGCGATCTGGGGCATTCACGAATTCACCGCCCTAGGTACGTAATGTACTAATGTCTTCACCAGCGCTACCTGCAATAATAGATTATAGATACACTCAGAGGCAATGAAAACGGGTCACTTCCCATGGATTACTTTACAAAGTGACCCGTTTTCATTGCCTCTGAGTGTAATTCCCAATGTGAACTATGAAGGTACGCTACCTCAGAGGCAATGAAAACGGGTCACTTTGTAAAGTAATCCATGGGAAGTGACCCGTTTTCATTGCCTCTGAGTGTATGACCATTTTTTTTAAATAACCGTATTACCGGTCTAGGTACTTTCCTTAGGCACCAGAGTAAGGCATCTGAAAGTATCAAGTCAAGGCATATAAAATACCAATTTAAATAGCTCAATGATTGAACAATAAACTGGCACATAAGCGCTTCATATTTCAATATCTCAATAATAAACTAAAAATTAACGGCCTCCTGCGATTTAAGAGTCGTGTACAAACTTAACATGGCCCGCCATTGTTGCGTGTCCGTGTATAACTTTATATTTATTATTAAATCATAAACTCTTCAATATTCTGATGATTGCGTGCGTGTAATTGCACACATAAACTCGTTCATAAAGAAAGCCGGCACTCATAAAATAATATTTGCTATAAAACGTAACTGTACATATTTTAACATTCACCATCTTTGCTCCGCGTAAACAACCCCGATAAATTAGTAATCATTTTATTTTCCAATTTCTCGGTGAAATAAACGGCGTTGTTTACAGTATAAAGAACCTTTTGTTTTCGCATTGTTTGCTGAGAAAAGAACCTAGTTCTCAACGTTATTTTTTTAAAACGGCGTGAATTTAGCGAGGCATTAGTTGCGTTTAGCTTATCGATTTGGACAGGCAATTAGTTGGGCGATTGGTCTGGCGATCGGGCGACGGTTCGAACATGATTGATGCGATTTTGCTTCATTAGTGCACGCACCCCGGGCAGATTATCGGGAACGCCCAAGAGGTGTTCCCTCGCGAGATAACGATAACGAGGTACACTATCAGTGGGTTGAAATTTATTAAGCTTAATAACGTGTAATTTTAATACAACCATGTTGCCTCTGAATCAAATTTGAATACCGGTATTACATTACAACTAAAATTAAACAGTTTTTTAGCAAATGACCGCTTACAGGTTATACGTGTTACTTTTATAACGGACATTATTGTGCGTGATAAAGACCAATAAATTCATCTCTTACTATTCTGACACTATCACACCACACCACTCGTTAGAGAAATATGAAACCTATACTATACCTTGATAAATAGCGCGCCAATAACGTGACTACGATAATCTGAATAAACTTTTTTTTTGGTATTTTACTCGTTTCTTTTTTCAAACCTACGTTCAAAATAGCTCCATAGCGAATTTAATCTGGCAACATCAGCATGACCGGACATTAATAAATCGTCCGCTACACGTGTCCTGGTCACACCGAATTAAAATTTAATTTAATTAACGTTGTTTTATTTTCGAGCACGAGCGCCGTCTACCGATTGGGAGTGCGTGACACAATATTTGACGACTTTATTGTATTCGCTTTTCCCATACTGCGTTGAAATACCTACTCGTACGTACGGTACGTATAGTATGCGTCATAGTTATTGCTAGAGCTGAATCTCTTTAAAGCTTAGTTTTAGCCATTTTTAGGGTTCCGTAGTCGACTAGGAACCCTTATAGTTTCGCTTTGTCTGTCCATCCGTCGCGGATAATCTCAGTAACTGTTAGCACTAGAAAACCTGAAATTTGGTACTAATATGTATATCAATCACGCCGACAAAGCGGTAAAATAAAAAGTGTTTTTTTTTATTTTTTTAGGGTACCTCCCCTATACGTAACGTGGGGAGCGTTTTTTTTTTTCATTTCAACCCTAACGTGTGATATATTGTTAGATAGGTATTTAAAAATGAATAGGGGTTTGCTAAAATCATTTTTTGATAATGTTAATATTTTCGGAGATAATCGCTCCAAAAGTAAAAAAAAATGTGCCCCCCCCCCTCTAACTTTTGAACCATGTTTTAAAAATATGAAAAAAATCTCAAAAGTAGGACTATAAAAACTTTTAGGAAAATTATTTTGAATTTGATAGGTTGAATAGTTTTTGAAAAAAAAAACAAAAACTACGGAACCCTAGACTGAGCGTGGCCCGACACGCTCTTGACCAGTTTTTAACCCTTGACATACGTAAGCATGATAAAAAAAAATGGATCTAGGTTCATGTACGTACTTAACACAACTTTCCAAAAACAAACTTTAATCAAAAAATAAATTAATAATGCATTGCTGTCTATATGCGTAATTCTATATATTGTTATTTATATTGTGTCTGGAATAGTGTCCATGAAAGTGCTAAGAAGATCACTTCTTCATAATAATATCATCATCCTCCCAGTGTTTTTCCATATTGCTCAAACAAGCCCAGGGTCCGCTTTTGCACCTAAATCCAAGATTTGGCGTAGGCACTAGTTTTACGAAAGCGACTGCCATCTGGCCTTCCAACCCAGGGGAAATACTAGACCTTATTGAGATTAGACCGGTTTCCTCACGATGTTTTCCTTCACTGGAAAGCCACTACACATTCGCCGCCAAGAATCGCTACGCGCTACGGCGCTCGTGGCCGATCCTGTACTTTTCCTCGTATGTAGCGGAAAGCGACTACGGCGTAGACGCCCGCTAGGCGGGTTCCTGGCAGTGAAAGTGTTAAATATCAAATTATATTTCGTACATTGGTTTTTTGGCCTACCTATCGCGCGCCTACCTACCGCTCGGCTACAGTCCTCTCTGAAATCATGATAGTCAAATTTCCTACTGTATAGGGTTGCTAATATATTAGTATAGTAGAGATACACTCACGCGTCACAATGTTTTCACTATCCTGTGTCTTACAATCATTTTTTTTTCAGTGGGCGGAATGTCACGCGGCGGCAGCGCCGCCGGCAAAACAGCCACGGCGAAGCGCGTCCCGCCGCCCGCGGTGCCCGGGGACGCGTTCGGGACTCCGCAGCACCGCCACTCGGGCTCCAGCTTCGGTTCGCAGGGCTACGCCTCATGCGAGGAGCAGGCGTACCCGCAGCCGCCGGACACGCCGTCCCATACACGAGGTGAGACTTATATCTTCTTCCCTATACCTGCTTCCTTCTCCCTACACCCTACAACCACGGCGAAGCGCGGTGCCCGGGGCTGCGTTCCGGACTCCGCGGCACCGCCACTCGGGCTCCAGCTTCGGCTCGCAGGGCTACGCGTGCGAGGACCACCCCATACCCGAGGTGAGATTTATATCTTCTTCCTTATAGCTACTTACTTCTGCCTTCTCCCTGCGCTTACTTCCTTCGGCCCCGTTCGAGGAGCAGCCAGACACGCCCGTCCGTCTTCTACCCGGTAGGTACCTACTTCCTTTTCCCTAGACCTACTCTTTCGGCCAAACTGGTGAGCCCTTGTACTCATCTTCTTCCTCGAAGAAAGTACCTACTGCCAACAACATGCTTTTGAGACATGTAAGTTTCCTTGGTGACAATGACACAGTCAAATTAAACTATGTATTCGTAATCGGTTAGAATGAAACCCGAATATACCCAACCAAAAATCAAGCTCGGGATTTTTTGGAGCTTTTTTGGTCCCTCTCGTGTATCTAAAACACACGAAAAACAACAAAACTTGAAAGAGATCGGCAAACATAATGTGATAACTGATAAAAGCAGATTTCCTTTAGTTCCTCCGTAGATACCTTAAGTAATTCCAATTACGAGTATTCAGACAGATACAGTCCAAGGAAAACGCATTAAATACCCAGGGCTTTCAACAAAGCGTGAAACCTGAAATGAGTCCGTTTGTAAAGCTTTTCGGGTTCCTAATTTGAAATTTTCTACTCAAGGGGCGTTTTTGCCAAAACGAGTGCCAGCCCCGCGGGTGTCCAATCATTCTGCGTCTAGCCCTTAATTGCAGAGGGACAGAGGGAGTCCTAAAATACAGACCCGAATAATGGTCATACTCGTACCTTTTACGACGTGGATATATTTTTTGCCTGTCTGTGGTCTGGCATAGTTGGATTTTATCTTTTCTTAGTAACATAACAACGGGTCTGGAAAAAATGTACCTGCCGGTAGGATTTTGGCGAAATGACTAAATTCGGATTTCTTCTTTTACGAAGGATCTTGATGTCCACCAGAAACGTGTAATACACGATTTATTTTTGTTTTCGATTGGGATGATACTTGTGGTTTTGTTGAATGATAAATATTGCCTATCGTATCTGGGGGCACGGGAGTGCCCCCGCCAAGACGAGCCAAGCGAAGCGCAAGGGTACTACCTACCTTTTCTCGAAGCGCTTCGTCGTATTTTTGAACCTTCCTAACTTGGGTTTAGATTATACCAGATAAACAAAATTTTCGGGATATGATGTCAGTGGTTGACTTATTGAAACTCTAAAGTTTCAATTGCATAGCTATTATACTTTAGATTTTATTGATATCTAAAATATCCCGATTTCGTCACTGACTCACTGATGATCATCAATATTCTTAGGGTTCTTCCTGAAGTCCTAGAAAGCTGAAATTTGGTATGTAAGCTAGTAATAGTATATAAACAACGAAAAAATCTTAAAACTTGAAACTTTTACCGCCCCCCAACCCCTTAACCTAGTTTAAGGTTCTGGGTGAAAGTTTGTATGAGACTTCCGCAAATTTTGATGCTAGAAGTCTGAAAATTGATATAGGGGGTCCTTGTTATCCTTGTTATAAATAATAAGATTATGTATTTCAGGATTTTTAGTAAATCACCCCCCACTCTTTAAATTAGGGGATGGAACACATTCCCATTCACTTCTTGAGAAATTACCTTACAAAAAGGAATGAGATCCCACCAAAAACATTACATGTAAAGTGATGCCAAGACTCCATAGCTCAAGACACTTTCAGCGTGAAAAAGATATCAGATCGCAATTAGCGCCAAGCTTCCTACTCCACACGGCGTAACTACCACTACCAGCCACGCTCTACAAATTCTACATCTTGACTAAAAAGTATAGACCCGTCACTTATTAATAATATCATCATAAATTCATTCGGCGTGAAAGTCTACATGGCGACCGGGATGTGCCCAACAAAGCTATACTTTTTAGCCAAGATGTAGAATTTGTAGAGCGTGGCTGGTAGTGGTAGTTACGCCGTGTGGAGTAGGAAGCTTGGCGCTAATTGCGATCTGATATCTTTTTCACGCTGAAAGTGTCTGAGCTATGGAGTCTTGGCATCACTTTACATGTAATGTTTTTGGTGGGATTACCTGTACCACAGATTATTGATACATATATACTAGTAGGTACCTATATGCGCGATATTCAGTGAGCGAACCACATGCACTGGTTGTCTATCGTCAGATATCTTCCGACCAACGACCTTTGCTTCAAAAGTAGTGTACGGCTCATTTCGGCAGTTAGCAACTATACTCAACCGCGATAATTTGGGAATGGAAGTGATAAGGCAGCTATTCCACTCGCAAACCTATCGCGGTCGAATTAGTACTTAGTAGTATTCACTTTTTTGGAAGTTGTTATACCCTATTCCAGATGAAATTAGAAAAATCTTGCGTTAATTGTCATGCGATTTTAATTAAATCGATTTCGCAACGCAAGAACATTAGTATTGCTACATTTGAAATGTACCGGTAACCGGCTCAATCAATCGAAATAAGTAAAACCAGTACAATATTTGTCTTTATATCCGAGATAAACGAGGAAACGTAGACGATTTTGTCCGTTATTTTTTTATATTAAATATGGAATGATGTGTAAGTACCTCGTACTAAAATTCACCATTGTTAAGATGCTTGCTGTACACCTCAAAGCAATTCCCCCATTAATTCCCCTTTCTCTAATTCCAGATGACCACTCCGACTACGGCAGCACAGTTTCCGGGGTCTCCGGCGTCTCGGGCGCCAGCGGGAGCCTCGGCAAGAGCCCCGCGGGCGGGGGCACGTTTACCTTCCCGCCGCCTTCACAGCCGCTCACACACAAGGCGGCGGTGTACTACCATCACCAGCTCGCGCTCAGCGACGACCAGGGCATCGACATGACGCAGGTGAGAATCTTAATTCATTATGCAAGCTAATAGGAGCCTCGGCCTAATAGGGATCGTAGAGCCCCGCGGGCGGGGCACCTTCGCCTGACAATCCACCACAAAGCTAGCCCCTAGAGGCAAGAGGAGTAGGCAAAGTAATTTTACAGAAGTACAAATAGGGACAGGAGTCCCGAGGAAGGCCAGGTCGCCTTCAGTGATAACAAGGTCATCGACATGATGCTGATGAGATGAGAATGCTTTATAGCATTAAGTCCGCTTTTTGTACAATAAGATATTATTTTGTGCAATAAAGATTAAATAAATAAATACTTGTCAAGTCATCAAAACTAGTGGGTTTGCTGGTTGGCCCTCTGGCCAATTCACGCTCTGCCCTCACCAAGCAAAAGGTTCCTGTGCGGCTGGAAGTAATCCAAATCAAATAAAACAAAAGCTAGTGGAAGCCGAAATAAGACGCCGCGCGCTAAGGCATCATCACCTTATACTGTCTTACAATAGTTACAGTCTACCTTCATGTTTATTATCAACCGAATGTTTTAGTAACACATATTTACGCACTTATATCTACTCAATTTAATAAATGAACGCATCTAATGTAAGATTGTCTCATCACACACATGCGTCATAGTCATATCTAATGATAGCACTACGAAATCGCCCTTTAGTCCCATCTCGTAGCCAGATTTGGTAGCTAGCTACGAAATGGGAAATGTGTTTTCCCATCTTGTAGCTAGCTACCAAATGGGAACGACTTTCCCATCTCGGGATTATTTCTCCCATTTGGAAGCCAGCTACCAAATCTGGCTACGAGACGGGACTAAAGGGAAATCGGAGGGATTTGCTCTAGGAACAAATAGTGAACTGTATGATTTCCAATTCCAGAGTCCCGGGCGAGACAGTCCGGGCTCGTCC
This sequence comes from Epinotia ramella, assembly GCA_947578815.1. Lineage (NCBI taxonomy): Eukaryota > Metazoa > Arthropoda > Insecta > Lepidoptera > Tortricidae > Epinotia > Epinotia ramella. The sequence continues at coordinate 7,041,232 of OX388211.1, read as the reverse complement.
TCCGGCTCGGCGGGGTCCGGGTCGCGGCACTCGTCGGCGTCGCTGGACAGCGGGCGCGCGTCGGGCCGCGTGCCGCACCAGGCGCACCACCACCACCACGCCGCGTGCCACTGCGGGGACACCGCCGACCGCGTGCGGGCTATGCGAGCTCAGGGGCTACCTGTGAGTCTTTACCTGTGTACTGTGACACTGTGAGGGTGGGTTGCACCAACTTAGCCCTGGTTCCCACTATGTCGTCTGTCGGGACGATTTTTTATCGTGTGTCATAGTGGCAGAACATTTTATGTGAAGCTGTTCACACTTTGCGGACACCAATTTGTATGAGGCGACGACACACGATAAAAAATCGTCCCGACAGACGACATAGTGGGAACGGGGGGTAACGATTACAGACCGATCAACGTTAAACATGGCGCCGGCGCCGGCAGCTGTCATCCCATATAAACTTGTCAAACTTTCCATACATTCAGATTTTAACGAACACCGCTTTCGATCCTGGGTCGACCCTGATGGGATTTGGGCTTCCTCGTCTCTTAGGCGCGGGGAAAATACCACCTTTCGAGTCATGTGTTCAGGTTCTCGGCGCATAACATGCCCGTACCATCTTAATCGTCCCTCTGTTATCTTTTCGGGGATAGATCTCACTTTGAATTTGATTGAAACTACCACGGATATAGGTGTTACGTACACGGTCCAGCAAGGTGACACCGCCGGCCCAGCGCAGCATCTTCATTTCAGCAGCATGTAATAGTAATATTTGTTTCTTAAGGGGCCATCGGATTTATAGACCTTTCCTTTAACGGGTGTACTGTTAGTGTGTATTATTTTTTTTTTTTTATTTTTTTTTTTTTATGATATAGGAGGCAAACGAGCAGACGGATCACCTGATGGATTATTCCAGCACGGCTATCACAAGACAGCGCGCGAGCTCTTTCGATTTTTTTCGCACTATCCGTCTCTCTCTTATTAGAAAACTTAGAAAGAGAGTTATAATGCGAGAAAATCGAGAGCTCGCGCGCCGTCTTGTGATAGCCGTGCTGGGCAGACATGGTTAGTCGTCCGGCACGGCTCATTTCGGAGCTATCAAAGTTGACGCCTCCGGTGAGGCGGTGACCATAATCCAAGGGTTCATCAGACAAAATGCTGGCAGAATTATTGAAACAATGTCACGAAGGCCATTCTGATGTTAATTTATTTCTTTGAGAATTTTGTAGACCGTGCCTATTGATGGAGTCTGCCCCATAACCTCCCAGAGGATGGGATATGGCAACACATCTTCGCACATCTCTGGTCCTTAAGGCGTCCATGGTTACTGGACTGATGTCAGACATAAAGCATTCGTCCCTATCGCACTAACGTACCTGCTGGTAAGAGACGAATGCTGTATGTGCGACATAAATACGATGCCTACATATGAATAAACTAATTTAACCTCCCCCTATTCCAGGACCCCGACATAATCCACGCCTGGCTAGCAGACCTGCAGATGGAAGAATACGCGAGGCTCTTCATAGAAGCGGGTTACGACTTGCCCACGGTGACCCGTATGACCCCTGAGGACCTCACGGCGGTCGGCATTAAGAAACCCAATCACAGGAAGCGGTTAAAGGCAGAGCTGGCTAACTTGAATGTGCCGGAGAACCTGCCTGATTATATTCCGGTAAGTGGTTGAAAATCAGGAACAAAAAATTGGTGCCATGTTCGACTGGAGTGGTTAGGCCATAAAAGGTGTTAGAACTTTGGATTCGTCCACAGGGAAGACTGAACACTAAGATTATTGACCCAAGTACAAATACATCATAATATTATATCGTGTAACACCTGTATTAGGTACATATAAATAACTAATAGTACCTACACGATAATGGCACGATAGGCCCGTTGAATCAGTCTGCGCACAGCACCTTTGCAAACTTTTCATAACTGAACCAAAGTCTAGGTTGTTACTACTCCTCGCTAGATGGCGTTAAAGACCAACCAAAAACAACACGTTGGGTGTTGCCACTAGTCATCTGTTTCCTGCTCGTCGCTAGGTGGCGCTAAAATGTAATTACTCTTTACTCAAATAACAGAAAATGTGACAAGATTTTTTATTGAATATTTCCCAGAAAACTTAATGAAAGGTAGTTGATGGAATGGCACGCATTCCTGGCTTATACGGTGCGATACTTATCCGTCAAGAATCCGTTAAGCTTCGACCATTTAAGGGGATAATTACACCATGCGACGAATAGCAAAACATAGCATTATCCCACGTTGTCACGCAAAGATTAACCGTTAGCTGACATGCCTTGACTTGTCCTTGTCCTAAAAATATCGATTTAGTTTCACACCTTCTATAGAAGATAGACAGATAGTAATTCGTCCGTAGAAATGGCAATGTTTTTCAAATTGGTTTTCAATCAAGGGCAAATTAATATGTAGTTATGTGTGTACTTGTTTATTGTACTGAAATAGAAAACATAAACAAAATAGGAATTACAAGAGCAGGTAAACTTGTCCAAAAGAGGGCTTCTAATTTTCCCAAAGGATCTATGGGATTCTTTTCTTTAATACCACTACGGTGGTAACCAACCTTTACGGCCTGCCTGATGGTAAACAAACACCGTAGCCTATGGCCGTTTGCGACTCCAGAGGAGGATTCTTGAAGACCAGAGTGCGAGGAACCCTCTAGGCACTTTTCATAGGCGTTTTCCTCTACACGCGAAGCGCTACGACATCTTTGGCACTTATTGTGTAGGGGTCGACCAAACTGTATCTTTAAGATGTTGATTACCGCTTTTAATATGGTGTTTCCATTTTCCAGGGTTCATTAGAAGAATGGTTGCGGTTGCTTCGCCTGGAGGAGTACGGGCCGGCGCTGGTCGCGCAGGGGTACCGCACCGTGCATGACGTCACACAACTCGCTTGGGAGGTGAGCTAAGCGTTACCAAACCTAAAATTATACTCGATTAGGGTGAGAAGCAAAAGGTCACCATATCTGTGCACCTCCCCGGAAACCACGTCCCTCTCGCTTCCCCTTTTACCTATCTGCCGCTGTGCGCGCTTCACGCCGTTCCCAGAGCTCCGATGGAACCGGGTAGTAAGTGGAAGTCCGCCCAAGACGACTATGGGCTCATTCAGCTACTGACAGCTACACTTACTTAAAATTTTACAAGACAAAGCTGACAAAGCTCTAAGCAGAGAGAAGATGTGTTGCTAGAGAATCAAATGCTCCATATCACCTTTCCAAATACTTGATCAGAATTTTCAAATGATTTCAGGATCTCGAAGACATGGGCATAGTCCGCCTCGGACACCAAAAGAAAATCCTCCTCGCCATCAAAAGAGTAAAAGATATTAGAGCGGGAAAAAGAAGCATCAGCAACCAAGGGTCGTTGGACTTCACTAGAATACAGCCCGGACAGGTCAGTGCCATAGACAGCTTTACTTTTTTAATGTGTTTGTAGTGATGTTTTAGAACTAGACTCTAATAGCTCGTTAACTTTTACGATGTCAGACGTTCTGTGGTAAATAATTGAATTTCAAAAATAGATCTAGAAGAATTCTACGTCAGCTTTATATTTTAAACGATAGAGATTCTAGAGTTTTCTATTTCTTACTAGTTCAAAAGATCTTAAAAGCATCACTTCAAATTGGTGATTCTATTTCTTTGTTTTTATTTAATTTTGTTTTTTTTATTTACATTGACATGTTCATTTCATCCATCTTTCATCTTGATAATTGGCTCTAAATAAATTAACAGAACTTTAAACCTATTTAATAGATATTCTTAATGCTTACTTTTTTTCTGACAATATACTAACGACGCTTATTTTAACCAAAGCGTGTTTTATGTAGTTTCAGTTATTTATCCATTTAACCGAAATACTAAATGTGTTATTTTTTGAGCGGAACAAGGCTTTAGCTGTGTAGCTCAGTGTACACTATATCTAGCACAAAAGCAGGAATTTTCCTTTGCTAAGCCAATAGATGTGGAGACATTATGGGAAAATACGTCCTTTCGGACTCAATTGGCTTGGACCTTCAATCTGTTGGAAGACAAAATTCAACTTTTCCCTATGCGTCCAAAAATGTCATTATCATTTCGCTTGGACTTCTAGAAGTCTTTGTCCATCGCCATTGTCGTCACTGGCTGGAAACAAAACAACTCTGCGATTAAAAGTCAAAAATTCAAAATTCGAACGATGAATTCGATTTTGCTTTTAAATGAATCGCAGAGTTGTGTCCAGCCAGTCCCACCATTCCGCTGCATCCACCATACCACAGCCCGAAGCAGCATGTGAATGTTTTGTTTTCTTTTCTTTCAAACACCATGCACCTTGGACATAATCGGCTAAAGGATTTATATCCGAGGGAGCTGCATTACCAGACTTGGCAGACACATGAGAGGAGTTACCATAAACCTCCCGATATTACCTTTGACGCCCTACCGACGGCCCTATGTGGCACTGATTTGGTCCCCATTCAGGTATGAGACAACCTCCTTTGGCACAATCTCAGTTTGTTCTCGATGCACCAGCACCTGGCTTTTACGTGCACCCGTTTTATTTCTGTAATTGAGAACGCTGCGTTTTCGATGTGTGTTACCGTGTGTTTTGTGTTATGATACTCACACTTTTAAAACTAAGTTACTGAATAATACGTAGTATATTTAAAATCTTATGTAGTAGATATCTAACTATAGCTTGCTCGGTAATTAATATGTAACTAAGCAAATATAGGCATGAGATTTAAACAGATGTAACTGATTGACATAAAAAATATAATAGGGGTGTAGACTTGAAAATTATTATTACTCCAAAAGAAAGAAGGCAAAAAAATATGCCTAGTGACGAAAATCCCATTCAGATATCCCAAAGAATTACGAAGCTACAACCGTTTTAATATTGCTTGTTAGAGAGAGAAAACGCAAACAGTGTGTGACGTCACATTACAAGATGCTGCCGGGGGGCCGCGTCGACGGCGCGCCGACCACGATGCGGCGCGGCACGTTGACGTCTTCTGTGACGTGACATTCTTCCAGCGTCATCGTTTCATATGAAGTTGCGTTTTGCGAAAAAGGGACGGAACATACCCCTTCTTAAAACTTTGGACACTTATAACTTCTTGATTATTTAACCTTTTGCGTTGATTTTTTTTCCATTTGACTATACTTTTTATCCTTTTTCGAGAAAATTTGACATTATTGATTATTTTATTTAGTGTCTACGCCCCTATTACTTAACTACCTATCAATAACAAGTATTAAACAAAAGCATGTGAACGATTAACAAATCGACAGTAGGTACCTACCTAAAAAAAGTAATATTTTTATAAGTAAATATTTTAACTATCCATGTCGTCATATATATATGCAATTTACACCTTTCAACCAACTCTGACCTAATCAAAAACTCAAAATCCGCAGATCCGCCACCCACGCGGAAAGTCCCTAGAAAGCCTCGAGGACCCCTCAGAGCGGTCCTCGCACACGACATTTTCGCCCGACGGCTTCTACTACGGCGGGACACAGTGGCGGCGCTCGTACGACGACGGCGACGTGACGCCGACGAACGACGGCTACGAGGGCGGCGGCGGGGGCGGGGGCGGGGGCGGCACGCTGCCGCGGCCGCGGGGGCTCGCGCGGCCGCGGCCCGTGGCCAAGGTGCAGGCCACGCCCGCCTACCGGGAGAGCTCCCCGGACTACGCGTACGACGAGGTCGCGTACTCGGCGCGGCTGCAGCGCGTGGCGTACGGCGCGAGTCCGCACGTGGCCAGGAAGCCGCCGCCGGACCCGCCGAAGCGGCAGTCCTCCCAGTACGCTCCGTTCTCCCGCTTCGGGCAGACGACTGTGGAAATCCACCCGGAGAAGAGTCTGCCGCTAAGCCTGCCGGCGTACCCGAGCTCGGATTCGCTGAGCGTGAGCCTGGACAGCACGGGGCTGCTGCCGCCGCCGCCCGCGCCCGCCAGCCCGCCGCGCAGGTACGAGGAGGACAAGCTGAGGACCGGCTCCGATGCTAGCTTTAAGGTGAGCTCGTAAAATAGTTGATGATTGACTTTTTTCTAAGTTTGAATTCCTCACTTTGCTCTGGATTAAAAATATCGCCCTCGCTGTCTGTTAATATCTATATCCAATGTTAATAAACAAATCAGCCTATATACGTCCCACTGCCTCGGCCTCCTCTCATGGGTGAAAGGGAAACGGGCAATAGTCCCAGTGCGGGTTGGAGACTATCCAATGTAAAAAAAATGGAATCAATATCCTAACAAATTTTACACTTAAATTACAACGTTAAAGGTACCGCTTTAACACAATGTTACCATTTAATAACTTTATTATCATGAACTTACAATAAAAACAAATTTCTTCCACAGTCTTATGTACGGAATATCGTTTGATATTTACCGTTAGTTTTTCGGTGAAGGAAAAACATCGTGAGGAAACCTGATGCATACATCCACGAAGAAATTAAATATATGTGAAGTCCCCAACCCGCACTGGACCAGCGTGGGGACTACTGCCCTTTCCCTCTCATCCATGAGAGGAGGTGCCCAGCAGTGGGACGTATATAGACTGATTTATTTATTTACAGTACATATGGTGCTACTTTCCCGCACTAGTGCGGAAAAGAGCACTTTCCGTGCATATGTCGAAACTTTAAAGAGCCATATGTATAGTAAAACGTTGTACGATACACGTGCGAATAGATAATTCGCAACTCGTGTCGATTTAAAACACTCCCTTCGGTCGTGTTTTAATTTATCACCACTTGTTGCGAATTTCCTATTATCGGCACTTGTATCGTAAATAACTATTACAATGCATGTGCTCGAAAAGAGCGTTTTCCAAGCACCAAAATCGTGCGGAAAGTGCCAATTTTTTTGCATAGTGATTTTTACTTTTCAATTTCATTTAATTTTTTCATTTTATTTTTTTATTTTTTGTAAAGGTACATAAATACTAATAACGTATAATAGTTATTTATGCTACAAGTGTGTAAAGTAGGTGATTTCCGACGAGTGTAATTTTTATACATGAGCGAGTGAAGCGAGCGAATGTATAATTCGACACGAGTCGGAAATCATCTTTACGCGCGTGTGTCATACAACGTTTTACTATGCCTTATGTGAGGAAATATATTAAATGTAGAAATGTCGGTTTAAAATAAATTGAAGAACCTAGGTAGATTGTCAGGTACCTACCTTATTATCTGGAACTGCATTTAACAACTTCTCCACATATTTTGCTGTCAAGCTTATTCACTTAAAAGTTAAATTAAAACCATTGTATTATGGTTTTGGAACACAATTAATTTTGAGTAACTCAATATATTAAACAACAAAAAGACGCTGTACCGACGTAATTCTAAGAAACATACTGACACTATTGAAACGCAATAAATCATTATTATTATTGATTAATGATTACTCACTTTCACTCGATATTTTTAACAAATTTACGTAAAATAACTCCAAAGTAAACAATAATCACAACAATGGCGGGCTTTTAAATACATGCGCGGTCAACATATGCGCATTGCGCATGTGCAAGCCGCCATACTGTTGTATTGTAAAAGGCATAAGAAAGATATGCGTTCAGCCAAACACATTAAGTGAATATATTTAATTTATTTATTGACCAAATTGAAAATTCAAAAAGATTAATAAATCATCTTATAAGTACATTATTAGTATTTATGTACCTTTATATGAAAGAAAACGTGTAATTGAAATATTTGTAAAACTTTTCTCGAGTAATAGAAACTGACTAACGACCGAATTGAAAATTAAAAAAAAATTGAAAAGTAAAAAGCGCTAGTGCGAAAAAGTGGTACTTTCCGGACGATTTTGTTGCTTGGAAAGCGCTCTTTTCGAGCACATGCATTGTGAATAACTATTACTTATTTTTGTTCCACAGTCAAGTTCGAGCACAGAATCGGACAGCATCCCATTCGCGAACGAGAACGCGGGCACGATAAAGCAGAACCGCGGGCAGGTCGCCGGCCGCCCGCTCGCGCACGCGCACGGCGCGCACGGCGACTACGGCCGCGCCGCGCTGCCGCCCCGGAACCCCGACATCAAGCCCACAACGCCACACACCCTGCCCGAAAAAGACGAGGGAAAAAGCACAGAGCCCGTAGATGTTCTAAACGATATTGGAAACATGTTGGCCAACCTCACGGATGAACTAGATGCCATGTTGGAAGAAGAGAAACGTCAAGGTCTCATCGATTCGTAAAAGTCGATGGAATAGGGATGTGTTTAGAAACCGGTAAATTTTGTTAATTTCTGCGTTTATTTATATATATAATACACGATGAATTAATTAGTGTTTCGGTGGTTTCTAGATATTCTTTATTCTGAGCATTTATTAAATATGAATTGAATTTTTATGAACAACCGATTGATTTTAAATTTAATTCCAAAGATATTGGGATGTGTCGTTATTTGCGTGAGCGATGAATTAACAATGTATTTTACTTCCTCGATAATAAAGGCTATAATAAATGCCATAGACACTTTAGAAAAAGGTCATTTCTAATTCTGCAAATAGCATCTTGCCAGTATATATTAATCACACACCTGTATTTCAATACAAATTGATACAAAGTGTTACAAACTACAGTTTATCAATTAAATACATTATAAAAATGATCTTTAATACTGTGGCATTTACTCATATCATTATTCTTTGAGGCAACTTGGCTGATGTATTTTACTTGGTCAGAAAACAACATGTACATAAAAAGTAATTAGTTTCCTCTCCCAATTTTATTTTAAAAATGTGTGTTTATATTGTTCTTTATTATATGTTTAAATTAATTATCGATAGTTCCTTGTTTAACATTTAAAAATACATATATGTGTTTCGTTCCATTGAAAATTAGATATAGACGAATCCAAAAACAGATGAAAGTGTCTATTTTTGTAAATATTGTTTTACTTAAATTATGACATAATAGATACAAATATTATCCAGTAGCTAGATTTCCATGTACAATAAAATTGTAGAGTACTTGGGTATGATGTAGGATTTACTAGTTAGAATTTATACAAAATATTAGCACTAGTTATAGAGTGACATTAGGGATTATTATTATGACAAAATGTATTATAGACATTCGTATAAAATAGTAATAGACCTCATAGTAATTGTATAACACAACCTCTGTATACATGGACATGCTCATTCGCTTTACACTTCCCACTTATTTTATAAAACCTGTGGCTTTGGCAACACTGTTCCAGCTTGCGATTCGGCAATCAAGCTCTATGGTTAAAAGGACCTATAGGTACAACACTCCTTGCATTTTTGTAACCCTTGAATACAAAATTAAAATACTACCACCAAAACAAAAACGATCTCCTGTACTTTGTAACTTTTCCATGTCCACATAGAACGTGATATCTAGCGGCCATACAGTAAAATAAATAGGTAATCGAAAGGTAGTATTCGCAACAATAGTGATGTGACGATAACGCCGGTTTACCGGTTTTTTTTGACAATCCTCGCATCACTGCAGCTGCCGAACTAGTTATGTTTAACACTGCCTTACCTATTAGATACTCGTGATACTAACATCGTGTACGTTAAAACAAAATAACTTTCATACTAAAACGTAGCGCAATATGAAGTACGTATTAAGCTTAACTCTGTAAATATCTGTAATAGAAATCAGTGTTTCTACATTTATAATTCAGTCTTCTGTAATAACAGCTCGTATTTAGACGTTTTGTATACCTGCCTACAATAAGATAGAAGTGTAACCTTGTTTAGCCGTCACAATATTTGTTAACGTGGCCAGATAATAAAAATCTTGGATTCACAATGACAGTCTTGTAAGCGTACAATTTCAATGATCAAAACTATGATAAGTAATAATTATTTTGGCTATCTGAATCAATACAGTTTGTCTCTATAATACCTACTGTTGGTTTCTATATCTCGTCTCTTGTTTTTACATGGGCAAATACTTAGTTTGGCTACTGAAAGACTCAATAGTACCTATGTAGTGTTGTTACTAGATTGTTTTGCAAGGTTTTTTTTCCATTTAAAATCCATTACATAATCTATTTGTCAGGCCTTACGTTTTAAATGTGTAATAACATGGCCCCGTATCATGGTCGGCCTTATCACACGATAAGTGACAGGATAGAGCGTCCGTCACTAGCTGACACCGTTCGATAGAACGAGACGACGCTCCTATCTTGTCACTTATCGCGTGATAAGCCCGACCAGGATACGGGTTCAGATGTAAACAAAATGTTTAATATTAACTATTACTTCGTGTCTTAATCATAAAGTAACTTTCAGTAGCTACACTGTATATGTAATTCAATAACTAAAAGGTGCTAGACCTATTGAGCAGTTTATTTTCACAAGGTTTACTTTCTCATGTTCTGCGTCGAACTAGTCAAAATTGTGTAGAGGTGACGGCTACTGAACGCGATGTTCTGAACCAGCTTATTACATCCTTATTTATAGTCGAGTTCTTATTTGAATAAATATATTTGTAATATTCTATAATGTGAGTGTTCATTTTACTTTCCTTTCGTTCTAAATGTCAGTAGGCATAATAAAAATATATGTTTAGCGATTTTTACTATTCCTTGAAGTACACGACAGCCTTATTGTTTCCCCCATAAGGCTCACAGGTTTATCCCAAAGCCAATTTGTAACAGGCCAAATAGGATAAAAATTGATGCCTTATTGCGCGCTTACGCGGAAGTTGGTCATTTTCAAAAAAATGTGTACTCAATTAGCGTGAGTTGTAAAACAAAAATTAACTCAGTGTCAGTTTTGTGAAGAAAATTAAGCATATCTACTAATTATGTGAAAATGAACTTATTTCACAACTCACGCTAATTGGGTACACATATATTTGAAAATGCCCAGGTAGCCCGTTTCACGAACCTACAAAGGCGCGCTAGACCATTAACGGGGCTGCAGATTCAGCTAATTAGCGGTCACTTGAAGACAATTTTGATCAAATAAAACATTTCTAGAGACTACAATTTAATTACAAGTTATTTATCTACCTATGAATATTATCCACGCATATCCGTGTGATTAGACTCGGTCGACGGTTAATGCGATACCGCATCCAAGCTCTAGGTGGAATACACAAGGAAAAAATATGCTACATGCAGACCTAACATAGGCACCTACACATAGTGAAGGAGGCTGACGAAATTGGGAGGTCAATTCACTAATTCATACGGTGTAGGTAAGGTACCTACTATGGTGTACACGTCAGATACCGTAGTTATTTTAGTTATTCTCATCACACTCATGAGAAATATAACTATTGCAACTAAAAGTGCCTAGCGTTTCTATCATCTTCTTGACATGTTCTCTAGCACATAGCTCAGTGGTGTTTTCACTTTTATCAAAGTTAAAAACACGAATGCCCAAAACAGGAGCGTACCTACCTAGGTAAGTACGTATTGTTTTGATTACACGCCTGCCCAAATAAGGAGAAGGCATCGTTAGATTAGAATCCTTACCTTACATTATCCCGTGTAACATTGGGTATGTGACATTATACTTACTCAAGATATAGAAAAGATAAGGGTCCATTTTACATCCTAAAGCCTGCAACACACTGGCGCGGCTTGCGGTGGCGGTCAATAGTAAATTTGACAGCTAATGATAAGTTTACTAATGACCGCCGCGGCCAGGCCGCAACAGTCTGTGAGAGGCTTTAAGAAAGATTATTACATAGAAAAGTTTAAATTCCCTAGTTTTAGGTTTAGGTACAAATAGGGTGGAGCAGAACCAAAGCACGGATGATGAGTTATCATTATGTTAATCTAAAATATAAAATGTGCTGTTTGTGAAAAAGTAAATATTTTTTATTAAAAATAACACTTAAAAATTATAATATCCTCATTATTAAGTACCTAATCCGAAAATGATGAAAACCAGTAAGCGGAAATCCTAAAAAATACGGCCTTCTCTTATCTTGAAAAACTGAAAGTAGTACGATGGTTCCCACTGCAGCCTACATTTTCATTGACCGCCGCTTTCCTGAAAACCTTTGTTTACCCGCCCACTATTGGTCGACCAATGACAGCAAGAATTCCGGCCAATGAGCGCGCAGCATTGCTGATCGATCTCAGAACGCGACCACAGAGAACAAAGTTGTAGATTTTCCTACTGTCATACGTCGGGCGAATGTTGTGTGCGCGATCGATAACACAAATTGGTTTTCGGAGTTTGCGGAGGTCATATCTCAGTCTTTAATGGACGTTGAGGTTTGCTGTTGAAAGTAACTACTAAAGTGCGATGGATTCTACTGGAGCGTACGGTGGCGGAAAAGCTGGGGGTGCATTCGATCCCCAGCAATTCATTCAGAGACCCCCTGTGATCGTCAGGGCGGTTTGTTGGGTATGTACATTTACGACTTCCGTAATGTAATCAATGAAGCATGTAACACGGACATTTCACGTGTAGAAACCGTTTGACGATTCTTTGAACGAGTTGAAGTTAAGTTAATTTTCGATGTTGATTTGAATTTTAGTCGTCAAAAACTGGCAGTCGATATTATAATATTTATAATTTATGTATAAGTTTTTATCGCAGTATTTTGTAACAAGGTAAATAAATTTGTTCATTTTCCTTGAGCCTAGTAATAATTTACTTATCATAGTATATTAACTCTACATGTACCTACAACTACATGCCTACTCTTACATCAGAATGCATTTCTGTTATTTGTGGTCACATGATCATCCTTGAACATGAGTATTGAATAAGTAAACTTCACGGTAACTAAACACATAATGGCTATTGTCAGAACATAATTGTGGCCATTGTTCTAGTTAAATCTGGATTAAAGTTTAGTAAACATTTGTTCTACAAAAGTTATGCTGTCCAAGGTCTATTAACAGTAGAACAGTTTTTCGAATTATGCATAGCTAATTTTTTTAAAGTCAAGAGTTTAGGATGTAGGAATTTAAAATAAAAGGCGTTTTCTACTTAGGATTTAGTTTAGCTATATTTACTTACTCAGTTTGTGCTAGGAGTACAGTTGGAGCCAACGTCAGGAATGACAGGCTGCAGAGTAGGCATGCTGGGCATAGACAACTCTGACCTGAACCTATATTTTTTAATTGCAATAAATACTTGATGGACCAGGAGGTTGAGGAGATGCAGGCTAATATATAAAAAAAACACATACACACACCTATTCCATATTTTTAGGTGTATATATAGTAGGTATTTAACACATTCCCTGCCAAGAATCGCTACGCGCTACGCTCGCAGCCGATCCCGTGGTTTCCTCTTATGTAGCGGAAAGCGATTACGGCGTAGGCGCCCGCTAGGCTTCCTGTCAGTAAAGGTGTTTAATCACTGCAGTAAACACATGTTTAGTATGTGTAGTACAACCTCGAGAACCAAAGGCCTTCAGGTGAAGGAGGAGGAAGGGGAGTTTTGTACATCAGCATAGGCTTTATTAGACACTGTTCTATGTTACAAAAATGTATGCAAAGGAAACCATGAAATTATAGTTCTACAAATAACTATTTATTTGGATTGTTAACATGAATAGGTACGTTATTAAAGAATCAGTGCCTAACTATGCTGGGGGATAAAAACATGACTAACTAAATTATTTAATCAGTAATACACAAAATGCCTAGAGTCAAGAAAGTCATAAATGTCAAATACAACACGTAGGTATAGTAGATAATGTGCGTACGCAACGCATCCATATTTCATATGGATTATTAGGTCTCTATAATCTGTAACTTAATATAAGAACATCTAGAAGTATTTTTACAGAGTGAAAACACAAGTATTTCCCGTGGTTAATTGTTAACAGCTTTTGTACATGTAGGCTATGATTAAATCGCACAGATTTAAAAAGGTAAGAGGCCGTTATGCGCATTTCGAGTCCCACCAATAATTTGGCGTTACAGTACTTTTACTTTGACTACTTATGTCCACAGCAAAGACGCGAACCTAAATCGCCGAGAAAGGAAGTAAGAAAGAAAATAATTTATCAGCGTAAGGATTTTGTCTTCTTCCTCGTATCCTCATGGCTGAGGGACGTGACGGCTGTGGGCACTCTTCGGAGCTTGTTCGCACCTGGAGTGCAATTCTCTAAAACAATTATATCTTTTGTGACAGCGTCGTACGCCTTCAACTCGCTGGTCAGAGTGAGAGACCACCTTACCTGTCTGTCCGTAACTGTCGGTGATGAATCAGACGACACTTTTTAATTGGAGTATGCTTCGGGTTCACACGCCCAGTAAGCCTGTTTTCCACACGTTTACTAGCCCTCCGACATCGTTACTGGATCCGACACCGACAGTTCCGGATTGGTGTGAACATCAGGCTCTCACAATCACTCTCCAAGCTGCTCGGTCTTGGGTTTATTTGCACGCTATTCTGTAGTGCGGCTCTCTAAATCTGTGTACGTTCGACCCCTAATCTGCCAGTTTGGCGACGAAACATTCGCGCTCGGCAGTGATCGTTTGTGATACTCGTAGTGACTAACCACCATTTGTGGCTGTCACATAAATTAAAATGCCCATTTAAGTGATCATAGACCTAAAATCTAGATGCATATCTCACTAGCTGATAGCAAATTGATACTATTTCAAGTCATGCATCAGACTGACCCCTATTAGCACTTGACCCCACAAATCAATGCTAGGGCAGGATCTCAATTGATATAATGCATCATACGTACGTATGTTTAGAATTACAATGAAGCCTTTATTGCCAATAGAGTTCTATAACCTTTTAGTCACACATGGACAGTCAGCATCGTATATATAGTAAATGTAGGCTACTATTCAAGTAAATGTTATAAGTAGTATGAAGACTGTTACTTTGTTTAGCCCGTTCAGCGCCATTCGTCACATACAGAACGATCACCCACTGGTATAAGTTTGTTCCACTTCAAATGACGAAGATACACCATAAGGCTGGAAACAGTGCTCGACCGACGGTCAGCGCGTATGCTCGGTCGGGCGTAGCTATCGCTGTAGAAAGCATACTGTGCGTTCAGACCGATGCTCACCGTCAGCGCGTATGCGGCCATAGTAAAACACGCGCGACCGACCATACGCGCTGACGTCGGTCGAGCACTGTTTCCAGCCTTACGTGGGATTTTATAACTTCTCTTTGTGCCTAAATATAAAAGGAAAAGATAACAAAGAGTCGTCATAAAACTGATCGAAGTGTGGCACGTTGCTACTGTTTGTTATATTGTTTATGCGTAGGTATTTGTTTTACAACCTTACTTGAAGATAACAATGAAACAATAGATCTCGGTAAGGGTTGGTTTTAAGTAGTTTTCGTCATTTTATCTGGAACAGACTATATTAGAATAGTGACTATAAACAGTACCTAAATGAAAACGTTTAACAGCTTTCTTTATAGTGCGGACGACAATTCTCGAAGACTTCAACTGTCTTTTTCGTTCGATGGGTGAAACAAATTGAACTGAATTCGGCTTCGCTCGTAAACCTTCTCTATACCATATAGAATATATATATATTAGGCAGTATATACTCACATTATCGTACATAAGGAACTATAAGAACATCTATGTAATCAGGGACGTATAGCGGACAACGTGGGAGACTTCTGCCCATTTGTTGATATCCCCCTAGGAAAAGATAAATAAACAACGGAGAAAAGTAGAGACGACCTTAACCCAGAAACGGTGCACTCAAAGAGGCTTCAAGGACAAGGTGGCAAGATAAAGAATTACATGAGAGAGAAAAGGACGCACCAATATAATGATGATCTGTTTATACTTACCTATTTTTGTTGTTATCGTCACTTCCGATCTCTACCGCATTTCCACGTGTTTCATGCGCTCTCTTCCACACTTGCCAAGCTAACGCGTCAGAATGAGACGCGATACATTCCACCGCGCGATTAGGATTTAAATGAGATGAGATGAATCGGATTGAGGCCAAGGACAAAACATATTTAATCGCCAAGCATTTCAATGGACTTCTCGCTCGTACTCGCCAGTCATTCTATAGTGCAAGTGAGAGGTCCAAAGTCTGTGGGATTAGGTATAGGTTTGTAAGGTAATGTTTTGGGTAATCCCCGGAATCACTTATCCGATTTCAAAAATTCTTTCACCTTTCTTTAGAATGAAGTTTCTGGATGATTATAAACCCGCGTTCTTTACAATACGCAGGCGACGCCGCGCGGGCAGTAGTTAGTCGGTTATAAATCCGAAAATACAAAAGCTGCACTGTACCAAATTATCCGTTCCAAGTGGGTAAAGACATTTTATTTTTGGTAGATCGATCTTTGCTCTGTGCAAACACGTAGAAAAGTAATTTCCCGGAAATTAAACCCAGCTAGGTCGACGTTTTGTCCTTGGAAAACTCTGCATTGTAAGTCTAATCGAAATTGTTAAAGGCGTTTTCGTTAATCCATTTACAAACAAACAAATAAAAACTTAAATATACAAATGTTGCTAGTTCAATAGCATAGGATATTTTGTATTCGATAAATTGTGTTTTACTAATGTTGTCATGATTTTTCCCGCATATAAATGTTTTGCCTAGTATACCTACTTATACTACTACTTTTATTTCCCATATTGCAATTTCTGAAATCGCTTAGTTCTTCTTACACGATCGTCGTAATTTGGGAAATGAAACTTTTAGGAGCGAAACGAACGGTGTGCGACAATCGCGCGACACTAGCCATAAAACACCTGCGGCGCAATCGAATCTCGAGGTTATTCTCTGTCGCTCGAGTACCATCAACCTTAAGTGCGACGAGAGACGGAGATATACGAACTTCGAGATTCGATTTTCTTGGTTATAGCGACGGCGCGCGAGCTCTCGATTTTTCGCGCACTATCCGTCTCTCACTTCTTAGACCACTTAGAACAAGAGGTATAGTGCGATAAAAATCGAGAGTATGTCGCGGCCGTCGTGTGCTAGACGTGCTGTATCGAAACTATCGATACTGTACCCTACCACTTAGCTCTTTAAAAAGTCGCCGTGTGTAACAGTTCTTAAGCGATATGAAAAAAATGCAAAAAATATTCACCCATGTGAAAGAACTGGATAAAATATTTAGTATAGTTCCTAGCTATACAATAAAAGCGGATAAAGTCAGACGTGCCAGACTCATAGACACGTATTTGTCATTAAGATAATAAAAACCGGCGGCCATCATCGTCTTGTGTCGGGTAGGTAAATGGACACGCGACACGCAATAGGGTTGCTTACTCAAATGTTATTATCAGTCAAAGAAAGTAGGCTAGTAAATATCAAAATATCTTCGTTTTCAGCCAGTAATCGCCCACTGATGAGCATAGGCCTCTCGTCGAGTACGCCACCCCTTCCGATCCTGAGGGCCTACCGCGATACGAATTTCGTTCGTGTATCTCCATCTCTGTCGCACGTGCCAGTTCGAGCGACAGAGAGGGAGATACAAGAACGAAGTTCGTTTTCGTTTCGCGATATGCCCTCAGAAGTGAACCGTGACCTAAAATATACCTCATGAAACCTCATGCAAATATTTAAAAAATATATAGGTACGATGATACAACGATTTTAATGTTGCTTGTTTGTGAGAGAAAACGCTCTAGATTCGTGGCGTCACGCCCGTGACTCACTCGAGAATCATATGGCAATCGTTTAGCATGAAGGTGCGTTTTGCGGAAAAGGGACGGAATCCCTCTTTGGACACTACTAGCTTTGTGATTTTTTATGATCTTGTGTTCCTTTTTCTCCATTTTACTATACTTTACTTTATCAACAAAATTGAAAAATTGACGATTATTTTATTTGGTGTCACCATCTCTCATCCGCCGTGTTATAAAATGGAGAATGCACAAAAACACCGACAAGTTCTCACGAAACATTTACCTATATTACTTTGTAAAGAGTCCCCTAGGGACACTACCGGGAATAACGCTAGGAGGATGATGATAATGACTTTGTAAAGAGGTGGACTAGCAATCTAGACCGCATTAGGTCGTTTATATGATATATAGAGCAACATGGATTTCTACCGAAGCGCTCAACCACAACAAATCTACTTAATATCGTTTCCATCATATCAAATAATTTTGACCAACGTAAGCTTTTGATAAAGTTGATAACGATGTGCTGCTCAAGAAGCTATCTGCTGCAGGATTTGGTACCTGTCTACTTGAATTCGTAGCAAGTTACCTCTCGGAACGACACCAATATGTTCAATATGAAGGCGCGCGATCTGCTCCATTTTTGGTAACATCGGGAATCGGACAGGGAAGTAGTCTCGGGCCCCTCCTGTTTCTGATTCTTGTTAACGACCTACCGACAGCACTAAGGCATTCGTCGTGCCTCTTATTCGCGGATGACCTTAAATTAGCTATGCCAATTAACAGCAATCAAGATTTTTCCTTGCTGCAACTTGACATAGACAGCGTCTGCGCTTGGGCGCGTGATAACAGCTTGTCCCTTAACGATGAAAAATGCTCGGTTATTGCATATACACGAGCTCGGCTCCCTATAACCCATCCTTACGTCATAGAGGGCAAGCCGTTGAAACGCGTCAAAGAAGTTAAGGATTTAGGAACGTGGTTTGATACTCAGCTCACATTTAATCAGCACATTACAAAAACCTGTAACGAAGCGCGTAGATGCCTGGGATTCGTCATACGCCAAGTGAAACTATTTAATAATAAGCAAGCTATGACTGTACTTTATAACGCTTTCGTTCGAAGTAAACTTGAAACAAACGCAGTTATTTGGAGTCCCCACGAAAAGCACTACACGATCCTAATAGAAAAAGTCCAAAAATCTTTCATACGGTTCCTCTATAAGAAGTTATACGGCTTTTATCCCCTTCTTTATCCCACTTTATTCATTTTAGGTATGGTAGATTATACATCTTTAGAGTCACGTAGAAATATGTACTTAATTAAATATTTTTTTCAATTAATTCGAGGACAAGTAACAAACCCACCATTATTACTACAAATGACACTGCGGGTCCCCCGTCTCTCCGCGAAACAACTACGGCCCCGTAGCCATGGTCTCTTTGCTGTACCTCCAGGCCGGACGCGCTTGCTTGCTACGTCCCCTCTCCACCAGGCCCTGACGTTACTTAACAACATCCTGGACAGCGACAACAAATTAGACATTTTTTTAACGACAGAAACTAAATTCCTAGCTGTATCAAATCGCTACATTGAAACAATCGCTACCGCTAGCTCCATTACCTAATACACGCAATAGTAGTAAAATTAATGCTATAATAATTAATATGTTTTGTTTGAGTTTTTTGACATTGCTTATGTTTGACCGACTTAATCTTAATATTTAATTTTTATCAAAATGTTTTGACTTTATATGAAATTGTATTTGTTATGACTATTACTGTAATTCCTCGATTTATTTTTCATTGACATTTAACCATTTATTTTGCTCCCTCGATCTCCTTTATGTAATAGCTTTTAAACTCTAATGTAATGTTCTCTAAATTATCATAATTATTGTAATTCCTCGATTATTTATCTTTCAATGACATTTAACCAATTATATTATTCCCTCGATCTCTTTCTTATGTAATAGCTTCTAAAATCTAATCTAATGTGTTCAAAATTTTATGTGAATGAACTTATAATAATTTCACTGCACCTGCTATTAAAATAAATAATGCATGTTAGCTGTTAATAAATACAACACCGATTAGCACGTAAGGCTCGACTGTTAGTGTTAATTGTATGCAATAAATAAATAAATAAATAAATAAATAAATAGCCAGCCCCAGCCGTCCTTAATTTTGTAAATTCTGCAAAGCGGAATCACTCTAGCAGCAGATTGCACGCCCTTAGCTGCCTTTCAAAACTAGTATGTCATTGAGTTGAACGAATACTAAGACCTAACAACAAACAAACAGTCAATTTCAAAACAGTTTTTCTGTCCTTTTACACATGAAGCAAAATTATCGCCGCGGGTGAATACGGGATACCTATCCTATTTCCTGTATCCTGTACTTACTCTCATTATTACTCAATGCCAATCCCCAAGAATTGATGTAGGCAGTTCATCAATTCAATTACTATCTGACTTTCCAACCAAGAGAGAACGCTAATGGTGTTTTGGGTTATCTAACGTTTTCATTTAAAACTTCAACTATTTCTCCACAGCTGTTCAGCGTGATAGTAATGGGCTGCATATCGGCCAAGGGCTGGTACATCAACAAGAAGGACGGCAAGGAATACTGCGCATACAACGATGATACCAACGCGTGTAACTACGGCGTGGGAATATCAGTGATCGCGTTCATCGCGGCCATCGGCTTCATCGTCGGCGAGTATCTGTTCGAGCAGATGTCGTCCGTCAAGACTAGGAAGCACTATGTGCTGGGAGACTTGGGATTCTCTGGTGAGTTATCCATCAATTAACATCTGTAGTCTGTCCGCTGCCACTCCTACTAGTCCTAAGATGAAGCGTTGCAAGGGATGTGTGCATAATGACGCAACGCTTGTAACTACGGCGTGGGATAATCCGTGATCGCGTTCAACGCGTCCTTCGGCTTCATCGTCAGCGAGTATATGTTCGAGCAGATGTCGCCCGTCAAGACTAGGAAGCACTATGTGCTGGGAGACTTGGGATTCTCTGGTGAGTTATCCATCCAACATTTGTAGTCTGTCCGCTGCCACTCCCACCAGTCCTAAGATGAAGCGTTGCAAGGGATGTGTGCATAATGACGCAACGCTTGTAACTACGGCGTGGGATAATCCGTGATCGCGTTCAACGCGTCCTTCGGCTTCATCGTCAGCGAGTATATATTCGAGCAGATGTCGCCCGTCAAGACTAGGAAGCACTATGTGCTGGGAGACTTGGGATTCTCTGGTGAGTTATCCATCCAACATCTGTAGTCTGTCCGCTGCCACTCCCACCAGTCCTAAGATGAAGCGTTGCAAGGGATGTGTGCATAATGACGCAACGCTTGTAACTACGGCGTGGGATAATCCGTGATCGCGTTCAACGCGTCCTTCGGCTTCATCGTCAGCGAGTATATATTCGAGCAGATGTCGCCCGTCAAGGCTAGGAAGCACTATGTGCTGGGAGACTTGGGATTCTCTGGTGAGTTATCCATCCAACATCTGTAGTCTGTCCGCTGCCATACCCACCTGTCCTAAGATGAAGCGTTGCAAGGGATGTGTGCATAATGATGACTCCGACGCTTGTGACTACGGCGTGGGATAATCCGTGCTCGCGTTCAACGCGTCCTTCGGCTTCATCGTCAGCGAGTATTATGTTCGAGCAGATGTCGTTCATCAAGACTAGGAAGCACTATGTGCTGAGAGACTCGGGATTATCTGGTGAGTTATACCTATATCAATTCACAGCAATATACTTTCCACTCCCAATGCCAACAATCCTAAGATCAAGTGATGATGAATGATGATGCTAACCTAACTACTGTCACGAGTGTCACGTTTATATGTTATACTAGCTGATG
Source organism: Epinotia ramella (assembly GCA_947578815.1). Classification (NCBI taxonomy): domain Eukaryota; kingdom Metazoa; phylum Arthropoda; class Insecta; order Lepidoptera; family Tortricidae; genus Epinotia; species Epinotia ramella. Next base: position 7,019,793 of record OX388211.1, on the reverse strand, counting down.
CCCGCGGCTTCGCTCGCGTGGTTATAGGAAAATGTACCATATTGAATTTTCCCGTGGGAATTAGATGTTTTCCCGCTGTAAAAAGTAGCCTATGTCACTCTCCAGCTTCTAAACTATCCCCATACAAAAAATCACAGCAATACGACGCTCCGTTGCGACGGAAGGACAAACATACAAACACACACACTTTCGCATTTATAATTTTAGTAAGGATTAGTCGAGCGTTTGATGTACAGTCACCAGTACCAATGTCTGCCCTAACAAAGCGGGCGTAAATATCCGACACATCCTTACGGCCCTAGAAATAGAGTCGTGTCAGATATTTATGCGCCCTTTGTTGTGGCACATATTAATTCTGGCGACTGTACTACAAGATATCTTTCTTTTATTCTTTCTTGTTTCTTTAGGGCTATGATTTAGCTTTTATGCTCAAACTAGCTTCTGCCCGCGACTCCGTCCGCGTGGAACTCGTTTATATCGTAGCTCCATACAAACTTTCACCCCCCACTTCAGCCCCTTGGGGGATGATTTCCGGGATAAAAACTATCCTATGTCCTTCCCCAGGACTCAAACTATCTCTATACCAAATTTCATCCAAATCGGTTCAGCGGTTTAAGCGTGAAGAGGTAACAGACAGACAGACAGACAGACAGACAGACAGACACACTTTCGCATTTATAATATTAGTATGGATTAGTATGGATAATGCCTTCCCTTTGCGGAGGCTCAAGACAAATTGAATATTGGGCGCCAAAACCGCCATTAGAGTGTTTTAGTGGATCATAAATAATGTTTTCCGAGGCTGAGATAAGTATATGCAAACTTTTTTACTTTTATTAGATCTTTTATTTTTTTACCGCGGTACCTATACCTATGTACGCGATACAAAAACGTATTACTTAACACGTGCAGATATGTATGTATATACAATTTAGGTTTAGCTATGACTACATGAGCCGGCGAAAAAATAGGAAAGAAAATTGCCTTAGCCATCAACATTTCGTTGTGACGTGTAGTAGACACTAAATAGGTACCATGTAAATAATTCTTGATAAGAGCGATTGTTTACTTCTAAAACTTTGCTTCTCCTTCAAACTAAAAGTGATATTTTCGCGGTTCCTTCGAAAAAAGATGATTACTAATTTATCAAAAATCTGATTCCGTAAAGGGTTAGGTTAAAATAGCGGAGATAAACACATGATGTCAAACAGGATATCCACTAAGTCCAATGTAAATATTATTGTATTTTGTGGACACGGCCTACTTTTGGCAATGACCTTATGTTGACAAAGCTGGCGGACCTGAGTTCATCCGGGTAAGGACTACTACTCTTCTTAATATTTGGATCCAGTGAAATGTCTAATATATGACACTTTATTTCCTGTAAGAAAGATCTGTCAATAATGAATATAATCAATATATAAATAACTAGCTTCTGCACGCGACTCCGTCCGCGTGGAACTCGTTTATATCGCGCAGCTCCATACAAACTTTCACCCCCCCATTTCACCCCCTTAGGTGATGATTTCGGGGATAAAAACTATCCTATGTCCTTCCCCGGGACTCAAACTATCTCGATACCAAATTTCATCGCAATCGGTTCAGCGGTTTAAGCGTGAAGAGGTAACAGACAGACAGACAGACAGACACACTTTCGCATTTATAATATTAGTATGGATAGGGAAAAATCTTACACTAATCGAAATAGTCTCAGACATAGGCTAGTTTTTATCCAAGAAATCATCCCCTGCGGGGATGAAATGGTGGACGGGCAGAAGCTAATTTAATATATGCTAAATCCAAGTTATGGGGCTTATGGGATCATAGAATGCGAGTATGCCTCTCGCGGTTGACATTGAATATTTTTTTTTTCTTTATTGCACATAAGTAATAATAAGTTACAGTGCAAAAGGCGGATACCAGTCAGCCTTAAAACAACGCAGATGAACTTTGGGCTGAGCAACTTTATGTATGGTCAAAATGACTCCTAAATTATTGTAGTTAGAGGAGAGATTTTGTAATTATTAAACCGCCATTGAATCATTAATAAATAGTAATTTATTTATATCTTAAAAGACTTTGAGATACATACTCATTCTCGTACTTAATTGGGAGGTAATATAAAATACAAGTCAACATTATATATATGGTTTACACATTCATAAACTTATTTTTCAAACCACATGCTCGACAATGCCGAATTATAGGTCATGTAAACCCTACCGAAAGCAAGACATTAAATCCCTTGGTATTAGCCGGGTTATAATGTTGTACTGAATTTCATTATAACCCGCTGGTTAATAATATGATTTCACTTTTCATAATTCTTATTACTATATGCATAAAGTTTAATTTTGCTAAACACAATTTGTCCTAGGCCATGGCCTACTTGATTTGACAAAATAAATGAAGTTTGCCTCCGTGTGAACCCCGGTCCGGAGGAGCGCGGTGTTCGAAATTCGAATTTCGAATCTAGGACCACGGCTTGTGCTTTCGAATTTGGAACGTCGCGCGCCTTCATTTGTTCACGCGTGACGAACAAATCGAGTTCTTGTAGGTGCCTATAGAAGATTTAATTTCAAAAATAATATTGAAAATGTCGAGTGATGAAAGTGTTTTGACTCCTGAGTTTATCAAATTAGATGCCATAGGCATTGTCAACAATCTGCTGCCAGAGAAGTCAAAGGAAAAATACCTAAAAGCCTACAACGATTTTGACAATTTTGGTCCAATTTGACCAAATAAAAACATTACCTTATCTTTCCATAATTGGACTAACGTGTCTAATGTTACTATGTACTTTTAATTTGCTAAATAAACATTATTTATCTACTGAGCCTGTTTTTTTGTCTCGCATAAGGTGTGAAAAGTAGAGTATACACCTCGGGGATAAGACTGTTTTAGTCTTGGGCGGTTGAACCCCTCACTGCACTCAGGACTCAGTCTTAATTCCCTCGCTTCGCTCAGGAATTAACTTATAACTCCCTCGCTACGCTCAGGAGTTAAATTATGAGTCCTTCGTTACGTTCGGGATTCAATTCGCTCCCGTGACATAAAACAGTGCTTTATCCCCTTAGTGTATAATCTACTATTATTTATTAATCATGGCAATTACATATCGTGCCTAAAAGGGGCGTATCAACAACGATATCACTACGCGAGTGCAACAGTTTTGATAGGCTATGCTAGGACTGCTAATTTACATTTAAAATTACCACTGACACTGACGATGCATTTATTCAGGACAGTGTTGCAACTGTTATTAATAGCTCTCTTGTACGCTGCGTACGCGCACGTCCTACAGTAAACACAGTGTAAACAGTGTTATCTTTGAACATTGATCAAATGGGCCTCGGATATTCAAGTTTTTAGGCCGGTGCTGTAAATAGTATGTTGCCTAGGTTTAAAGGGCCCGAACGCAAATAGCGCCCATATATGTAAATACCATAGGTGCGTGAGCCGAGTTTAGCTATAGTGGCAAGGGGAAAAGACCTAATTTAATAGATATAACATTATTTTTTTTTACATTCGATTATGTTATGACGGTACTTATTTATTGTCGCTAGATGTTGAATCTAGCGACAATAAATACGTAAATAAAAATAATGTTTACAGCCCCTTAGAACTTATAACTAGATACTTTAAAACGTTAGTTACGACAGATTACTTAGGTGTTGGTACAGTCATGGTAAAAACATTGCATACCTTAAAAAAAATGCTACAATTAAATTACGAGATATTCTGAAACTTTTATGTTACTGATTTCTACTCAGAATCACGATCACGACCCCTTTCCATCCCAATACGAGAAAAAAAGTGTCCCAAGTTTTTCCATACATTTTTGAACTTTCCTTTGCTATTGCGTTACCGTCATACAAAGTACATGGGAAATGGTAACACAACAGGAAAAAAATATTTGGGACGTTTTTGTCCTACAAGGATCTAAAGGACTCGGGATTCTCAGTGGAAAAAACAAAAAACTTCTAGAAAATTTTACAATTATTAGTGGATTTCTTTTTGAAAAACGATCAAATGTGGGATATTATGCAACTTGTCCCATCACTCTTAAAATGTCAGCGGCAAGTTTCGGTAGATACACATTTATGAGAGGATTATATTATATCGATACATATTTTTGCACCTGACTGTACTGTGTAATCACACAAAATACGATTTATTGACTCAGTTATGATAACTAATCAATTGACCACGACATTGGTAGTGACGAATCGACAACATGGAGCACAGAATGACATCGCACTCAAAAAATCCGATATTGAAAATTGTTTTTCATCCATTACATTATTTTCTGTAAGTACCTGCCTCTCGCCGTTGATACGGAACGAGGGTGCAATAGTACATTACTGCAGAGACCAGTAAGTAAGCCATCCTGGACGAGTATGATTTAGCCGGCCGAGCCGAAGGCGAGGTCCGGCTATAATATGAGGCCAGGATGGCACTTATGGTCGAAGCGTGTATAGTGCTTTTCTCAAAAATAAAACAATGTTTGAATAAAAGTTAGAATAAAAAATATATAGGTACAGTCACCAGCATTAGTATATGCCATAACAAAGGCAGTAGAAGTAAACACTTGAATAATTTTAATTTTCAAAAAAAAAAAAAAACAAAAAAAAAAAAAAACAAAAAAAAAAAAAGAGCAAAAAAATAAAAGGAAAAGTCATCATCAAACTATTTCTCCCCCCCCCCCCCCCCCCAAGCCTCGGCCCGAATCTCTCCGAATCCTACCTCCTACGCATCTGACACCATAAATGTTCTATATTTAAATATTATGATATGTAATGGGATTTCATACTTACTTACTGGACACTCTTGTTCTATACTATTTAAATATTATGATATGTAATGGGATTTCATACTTACTTACTGGACACTCTTGTTCTATACTATTTAAATATTATGATATGTAATGGGATTTCATACTTACTTACTGGACACTTCTAAAAATTGTCCAGGATGAATCACTTTCGGATACTATCTGCACAGATGTTATGGGAACATTTCGTACTATTTTTGAGAAAATTAAATTACGATTACATTTGGTCCTTGACTTCGTTATAATAGAGGGTGAGGAAGTCTGTATATCTCCTGCTCGGGTAATAGGTACAGTCAGCATCAAAAGTAGCTACGCAAACGAAGACGTCAAAAGTCTTTATTCAAAGGGAATAAGAACTTTCGACGTCTTCGATTGCGTAGTTACTTTTGATGCTGACTGTACTTACCAATAATTATACGGCCTGCACGTCTATCATGAGACGGCCGCGACATACTCTCGATTTTTCTCGCACTATACCTGTTGTTCTAAGTGTTCCAATAAGAGAGAGACGGATACTACGAGATCAATCGAGAGTATGTCGCGGCCGTCTCATGATAGACGTGCTGAGTACACGCTCCGCTACGAGCGGGGCGTGGGGCGTCCATATAAACTACATTTGTTTCATATGCACGCTGCACGCCCCGCTCACAGCGGCTTGGGCACTCAGGCCGCGGACTGGATAGTCCAGTCAATGAACTGACAACTTGAAAAATGACAATTTCAGAAATAATTTATAATAGCTTACTTTTTCTGTGTAACGGATATATTAGCAATTAAATAGTTACCCAGCGACAGAATCCGACAGAATTACAGACATCAAAAAAAATATAAATTAACTAGCTTCTGAAAAGTCTGAAAACATATTAATAAATATTTTTGTCCTTATTTTGGTTCATTTACATTTGCTATATATATTCTCAAGGGAAATTGTACAAAATAAATGTCGATTTAAATGAAGCATACATTGTCTATTCTTCATTTAAATCTACATAATTACTTCCGGGTGGAAAGTTTGTCGGATTCTTGAATAAAGCATCTTAGAATAACATTTGAAAATGAAATCACCAAAAAAAACGCTATTATAAATTAATGTTTTTCAAAACCGTATTTTTCCTGGAGAAGGACGTCCGCGCAGGCAGAGCGGCAGTTCATGTTCATACAACATTCGGGCAACTTCAATGTATGTATGGGCAGCCGCTCGACGCCCCGCTGCCCGCTGGCGTCCAGTCCGCGGCCTAAGAGCGGGTGACCTCATTGACACCAGCAATATAATTAGGAATAGATTGTGTGAGCTATTTTCCTCGCACTCCGCTCCGCTACGTCACACGGGTCTGATGGATACCTATTCACCCAAAAAGAAAAGTTAGAAATTTCGTATAGTGGCGTTAGTTTCCGTTATTAGCAATGATACTTATGGTAAATGTCTAGCAAACCACTTTCATTCATAGCATTCGTAACGTAGATAATTATATGATGTTGCATTTTACTTTCAGCGTTCTGGGCGTTCCTGTACTTCGTTGGCTTCTGCTATTTGGCTAACGCGTGGGGCAAGACCGACGACCCACCCATCGGCACCGCCAATAACATGCAGGGCGCCATAGCCTTCTGTTTCTTCTCCATCTTCGCCTGGGTAAGTCACTCCTAAACATACAGTACAAACGTATAGGTCAAGATCGACGACCCGACTAACAGCACCGCCAACAACATGCAGGGCGCCTTCTGCTTCTTCTCCATCTTCGCCTGGGAAAATCAAACATGTCTACAGTACAAGTCTATGGGGCAAGACCGAGATTCCGCTTCCCCAGTCTGCGCTGGACATTGGGTACAGGCTAAAGAATAGTCAAGTTATAAGTGTTATTGGTACACTGTCCACTGCTTGACGTGACTAACGCATACTTAATTCTAAATTAGAAAATGCAAAATGTGATTTTTATTTTTATTATCATGCATCATCTCCGCAGGTGGGCTGCGCATTCTTCGCGTTCCAGCGCTTCCGCCTCGGCGCGGAGTCGGCGTTCGCGCCGGCGTACGAGGTCGAGGGCGCCGTCGGCAGCCCGGGGGGCTTCCCCGCCTACCCCGGCGCGCCCGACCCGCAGCCCGCCTACAGCGAGCCGCCCTTCTCGCAGCGCGACCAAGGTAACACTCAACAGGCATGTCGGTCGGAAAACATCGTTGATAAAGATACTTCACAAGTTTCGTTTCCGTAAATCTGTGTATGAAAATGATACAAGCTATGATGTAGTGAGTGTAGATTGATATTACCTACCTAGGATAAGAACCAAACTATTTGTCACAAACTGTTATGCGATGTCAGTAAAAATATTCAATCACCTACCAGAACGAATAAAAAGTTTGCCACGAAATATGTTTAAGGTCAAACTGCTCAATTGGCTTACAGAAAAATCCTTCTACGAACGAGAATATGAAAAAGAGTCTGATTGGCTACATTTTTAGGGGATATTGCTTTGGGTTAGTTTTAGTTTTTAGAGTCTATCAGCATGGCTATCACGAGACAGCCCTTGACCTGTCTCGCGCATCAAAAAGCGATATAAGGCGCGACATAGCGAAATCATGTCACAAGACGCTTCTTGTCTCACGGTCAAATGTCAAAGTGATTTTTTTTTTGTCGCTAACTGTTAGTCGCGGTTGACTCTCAAAACTCGTATCACAAGTGCACGTTAGAGTGACAAAATCACCCGGGGTTAAAGCCCTCACAGCTCGGGGCAAGACCGATCGCGACCCGGTGCTCGGTTATCAGAAACAGAGGACGGTATAAGAGAAAACTAAATCAGTGGCTTAAAGTGCCTTCCAATTTCCAACACAGCCGAAATTACTCATGTTTTAATGTGGTATTAAATAGGTCTTTTGGCCAGAGCCACAGCCACCGCAAGTTCAAATAACACTCCAAATGTAATCCTCGTAGATAATTGGAATTCATAATTTAATTAACTGACATTTTGGTTTAGTACAAAATCCTTGCTATGTTTATAACATTTAATTGTTTCAATTGTCACGTTCCAGGAAACATGGACTACACAGCCCCGACCTACTAAAAACCCGCGGAGGCTCTTCACCCCTTGTTTTACGACGTTCGACGCAGCAAATGCTTACTTTAATCCACACTACCACACTACAGGTCTACTCTTACCAAGACTGGCCACCGAGTCGTGTTACGAGAATGGCAACACATTAAAAAAAATCGCAAGCTGGTAAGGCCTCTCACGGACTGGAGCGGCCTGCGGTGGCGGTCAATAGTAAGTTTGACAGCTATAATGACAAGTTTACTATGGTCCGCCGCGGCCAGTGTGATGTGGGCTTAACATAAATCCATAGCGACTTGAAGTCTGCTCTACACAATGCCATCGTGGTCCATCAATCCATCATACAGGACGCAACTATGCGTTAAAGGGAGATAGACCTACTTTCATCTCACTGCACCGCATAACTGCGTCCTGTCCTACGGTCATGAGCCCATTGTGTAGAGTGGTGTAGAAAAGCCTTTGAAAGAGTTCATAGTCTACTATTTTTTTGTCAAAGAGTAGGTTGGGAAACTTGCAGTACATCCTCTTTAAAGTAATTATTACACGCGATCGTCCGAGACCATTATACACGTCCATCTTTATTTTTGTAAGTTTCTGATTTAAGTATAACGTTTAATGTTCTCGAATATTTTCTCCTCTCCTCTAATATTTAAATATATGTTTATTTTTTAGTTTGGGATGAATATTGGATATATTTAACCTTATATCGCTTCACAGTACCTGCTTGTAGGTATATATATATATGTACGACAATATTAACCTATTATTTATGTATTGTAAAATACCCTATAAATGTGTAAATAACAACTTGAATACCTAACAGATATATATATTTCCGGCTAGTGAAATCCTGGAAAATCCATGGCAGTTATAATATTAATTATCTTTTTTTCTGTCCTTACAACGTTGCACGAAGGGGAAGGCGCTATTGCAATTCCTTTCGCACAAAGGCTGTTAAATTTGACCAATAATGTGACATTTAATTTAAATAATTTAGTCATTTGATGATCCATTGTGATAGTATTTTTATATGTTATTTTATTTTACGACATATTTTTACCCCATCGTCATTTTACGTCGAGCCATGCCCATATAAGCTTTATTAACCAAATGCAATGCTACATAATGCAAACTTTATTTCATGTCATCATGTCATCATGAGTATCATGACAAATGGTGTTATCGAAATGATGTAGAATAAATGACATTCTTGTCAACGAAATTTTAAGTTAATTTTTGAAATGTAATTTTTAGATCTGATAGGAGTAAATGCAAAAAAGTGCATTTTTGTATTAATTAAAATAATTCAATAAAATAATCAAGCTTGAAACTTATTCACAAATGATATGCTCTTAAAAGTAGGTAAAATTGATCTTATTATGGCATATCGATGAACGTTTTATTTATTCATACATTTTAGATATGGAACATGGTTATTTGGGTATGTATTCCAAATATACCCTAACTATATTTTTAATAATTGGCTATATAATGCTTTTATCATGTCATGGTGTATTCTTGTCATAATTTTATTTGAATTGAGACACATTTTGATCTGCATACAGTATTATATTACATATACATAATGTTAAGCGCTTAATTCGAATACATAGTATTTTTTTAAAGATGATATTTTAGAATACAGCTATCTCTGTAGTGTTTCGAGGTTAGGCAATTATATATCATTATTCTGGTATAAAGAAAGATACATTGTGTAAGGGTAATGCTATTTAATTGTGACTTATAATGGTTCTTGTGCGTGCACATAATGTTTTAACCCTTTCAATGCCAACGGCGTCTATACTCGCTTCGAGTTGCATCCAAAGCGCCAAGTTGTCTTCTTGGTGTACGTTGTCAAAATAACCAGTATGTTAATTTATTTATTTCGTTTTTTTATAGTAAAGATCTTGTCATTTTTTGTGACGAATGGCGGTGAGAGGGTTAGACCGTCTTGGACTTAAATCGAAGTCCTTGTTTTACTCTTGATTCTATTGTAGATGACTAATAGTCTGTGTGAGTTAGTTCCACAGCTCGCCGCACTATATGTCGGCGGCGCTAGTGTCGGAGTATATACGGGTTGAATGTATTGTCGCTATAGATTTGCTAAGTGTCTATGTACCAGGACTGTAAGTCTAGTTTGTCTAGATTGACGCGAGCTAAGGGTTAGTACGAAAGATCCAGAATTTTGATTATAACTGTCCTTTGTATACCGGCTTGGTTTACCAAATTACCAATAACTTTGAACACCATCCCTTTCTCATGTTTAGCAGTGTCTTCCAACCTCGACACCCCGAGGGGGCCTCGCACCTATAATATTCATGTAAAAGTGGCAAAGGCTCAGTATTTGTAAAATTCATAATATAAACATTTATAAACGATATGATACAGAGATAAAAAATATAATGGAGAAATAAACCATCTTCGTCTGTAGCCCCCGACAGGATTCGAACCTGCGACCTTTCAGAGCGACCTTTCTATTAACGCTAGACTGCTCTGAAAGGTCGCAGGTTCGAATCCTGTCGGGGGCTACAGACGAAGATGGTTTATTTTTCCATTATATGCTTTCTCTTTGTATAATATCGGTTCAAAAATGATCGGGGTAACTTCCTCGTTAAAAATAACACGAAACAAAAATATTTAATGAAATAATTTGTTTCGTTATAAAGGTATACTTGAAAATCTTGGTGATTTTGGTAAGCTGACAGCTGTTTTAACACTTCCATAGCTTGCACTGTTATTTGTAAAGACTTCTTAGCAATAAAATATAAAATTGTCACTAAAGTTTGGGTGTACTCGTCGGTGTTGCTTTGCTTCCATGAGAATGCGAGTACATCTAATCTGTATAGAGTTTTAATCATATCAGTCAGGTATGTAAGGGCATAGGTTAGTTTAAAGGAGGCATTTTAGCTCCGTTTTCGACCTTATTGCACAGGCATACGTTAAAAGCATTTGTTACCTTATGTTCCAGTGGACTAAGAACACTTGCATTATTATGCTTTGTTTTTATTATATCACAACAGAGGTGGGATGGGAAACAATACTCACGGAAAGGGCATCAAAACGAAGAAAAAAACACAAATTTTCATAAATGAAGGAATAATTCCTTCACTTATGAAAATTGGTGAAGAATGTTTCAGATTTATAATGTAAAAATAACACAATCTTTATTGAACTGTTGATTTAAGGTCATATAGAACAAAGAGCAAAATGAACATGTTAACTGGCAGCAGAAACCGGTAACTTCTGGCGTACCAAGCCAGTCATGTATATTTCAGTAGAAGAGAGGCTTCTGGGAAAAGCAGGGGTTTGATAACACTGGTCTTTGTGAAAAGGCCGCTCTCGTTGGCCCCCAGTTGGTCGCCAGTTTAAACATGTGTGATTGTAGCTTATCGCTGCGTGAGATGCCCAGAGGTAACAGCCTAGCAACATAAAGCATGTCCGTCTCGCACTAACGTACTTGCTAGTAAGGGGCAAATGATTTATCTTCGACATAGCTAATGCCAGTTTCTTTCGCCAGTTTAAGGATTCCAATTTTTCTTTAGTACCTTTGACCTTTCAATATTTCACTAAAGGTCTGAAAGTTATTTTCTAACACCTTATCTATGAGTAGATTTGAATGAATGCCCTTCTAATACATGATTGATAGTCGTTATAGTAATTGCTTAATTGTAACAAATTCTTCTCTATAACGGCATTAGACAGTACATGTAACCTAGCTGTAGATATGTAACACTCGTTGGTTAGAGATCTGTTCTGATGATAATAAAAACTATTAAACAATTTAATAAAACAAAAAAATATTGTAAGTAATAAGTGTTGAATATTATCGCTAAATCGTTCTGTTTGGTGAGTACTTAAAGTTAAGATAGCGTTTACACTTGTGTTGATATTTTTTCTTAAACCAAAGGCTATTGCCACCTGTCCGCACTGCAAACTAAGGGGTATTGTGGGTCAATACATTTCCAGCGGTTCGCACCTTTGATACTGTTCTATTGAGATTTATTTATCCTACCTGTGGGCCGTTTCTTGAAGCTACAAGTTACTATTGACCGTTAAGAGTCCGCAGTAAGCTCGGCCGAATTTCACCTTCCCAAACGGGAGTTTCGTTCTCATTTTAAAACTACGTGTTGGATTGTGATGAAACTTTGCATATACAATGACATGAGGTATATCTATGTCTGTAATTAGTTTATATGGTTCCAGTTTATAAAACAAACGAAATACAGCAAAAACAAGGAAAATAATTTAAAAAAAAAATTCGCTGTATTTATTTCGACCTTACTGCGGATTCTTAACTGGCCATTCGACCTGTGGGCGGCCACACTCATATGTAAAATGTAATAAGATGTATCACAGCTTACTTTGCACCTATATTAATTTACTCAAAAATGTTATCACTAGTTTGTATGTTTTTCATTTCAGTGAATTTAAAATTTTAGCGTAACTTTATATGTTCTCATGTAAGTGAATTTGTAATTCTTATGAGAATAAAGTTTCTTTAACCACATAAGATACCAAATGACGATCGGTTTAGCCTAGCGGGTAGTGACCCTGCCTACGAAGCTGGAGGTCCCGGGTCCGAATCCCGGTAAGGGCATTTATTTGTGTGGAGCACGAATATGTGTTCCTGAGTCATGGATGTTTTCTATGTATTTAAGTATTTATTTATAAGTATGTTTATCGTCGTCTAGTACCCATACTACAAGCTTTGCTTAGTTTGGGACTAGGTTGATTTGTGTAGAAAATATTTATTTATTTATTTAAATGAATGTTTGATTTCAATAGACTTTTTAAATTGTAGAAACGGGCCACCTCCACTGCGAATAAAGGTGTGCGGTGCGGGCTAGTGGAAACACCCTAAAGGAAGTAACTAATCGATACCAAAGTTGGCCAAATTGAACTAAGAAATGTTTCTTTGGATTTTAATCATAATTCATAACTGACGCTTCTAAAGGTCAAAATTGAATATAAATGTTGCAAATTGATTGCTTCTTTTAATTATAGAATTTTGATCTTTTCTTAACGCTCTAAAGTTCTTGAATTAGCATTTCTTAGTTCCAATCAATGCCTTATCAAGGACCTAATCATTAAGTTTATTTTTACAAATAAGTAGTTCAAACTTCCTCGATATTGTTGTGAGTACACTATTTAAATTTAAATGTCATTTGTCACACTAACGGAATGCACATGTCATAGAAATCGTATTAAATCAAATACTTAACTAAAGCCGGGTGCAGACGCGTGTAACGCGTAATGTAAAATTACGAGTAATTTAGCATCAACAGTGTGGACGTCACTGCGAGCGCCTTTGTGTTTATTTATTGGTATTTAGGATAACAACAGCCGTAAATATACAGTTTACATATGTTTCCTTAAAATTGGAGGCCAATAATAGTTATCCATTGATTACATCAAGAAAAGAAAAACAGAGATGATTAAGTATAACTAAGATGTTAAGTGTTCGCGCCCCATAAGCATAAGTTTGAATGGTGGCCGGGCGTATTGTGTACTGTCGTCGGCGCCTGGCTGTGAATGGGTTAAAACCGACAGCCGATGGATCACGGCGAGCGCCAGCGCGAGCGTTTCATGTAATGGGGTGTATACATGTCATGTTTGTCAGCCCCAATTTATCAGAAGCTGACTAATTGCTATCGTCTGGAGGCATGTTGCGCTGCTGATCCAACTGTCAAACGAGTTGTACTGAGAAATTGCATGGACATGTGGTCGGATTGTTACATCTGTACGCTACACCCAATTATGACTTCGACATGTTGTACTGACAAATTGGGGTAAAATCACATAATCTGTACACCCCATAATGCTCGTCGTCCAAACGCAGAATTCGTGTTACATTACACGGTAGATTAAATACATAAAGCGTCGTCTGGACCCGGCTTTAAATAGAACAATATCTATAGATCAGAGTACCTACCTAATTAAATAGAAATGTATCCCCCCCGCATTTTTTTTTGTAATATGTTGTACGGACCGCGATGGTCATTTCATTTCTTAAAACGGACCCTGAGCGAAACTAATTGGTGACCCGTGCTATAGATACTAAGTACCTACTTAAGCTAATTTTCTGAAGTAAACTTCAAAACCTAATAAGCTAAGATAGGTACGTATAGTCTTATGATATTTGTAGTGTAGTAAATATACATTAGGTAGTCGCGTCCAGTTCGATCGATCGCTGATCGATATCTGTACCAATACAAAAAAAAATAACATTAAGTACATACACAATAAATAAACATATTTTTGTCTATGTATTGGAGTGCATTGAACTCTGTGTCACAGCGATAAAACTGATATTCAGTCACAGACGACCGATTATTCTTTGACCTCAATTGATAAGCAAAGAGATTGGTTACAGTGATATTACATAAATCCTAGTCTGTGCAGTTACGGAAAAATTTGACTGTCACAAAAATTAAACACGATAATATTTTATTTTATGGGACAACAACAAAAACGAATAAGTTTAACTTAAAATTGGTGCAAAAATTTCATAATGACGCACAAATTGTGTCAAATGATATTTAAAATCTAAACAGTGTACCCTTCTTTATGTTAAAATGTAAGTGTTCAGTAATGTGCATATGAAATAAATGGTAAATAAATGAAAATAAATTGGAATGCGATAGATACTGTGAATGTGTGTTATTTATTTTCTGATTCTCCACTAATAAAATCCGGTTCGAAGGACCATATGTCAGGACCCGACTACCCTACCCGTACCCGTGTTGTCTAGTACTTGCTGGCATATACTATCAAGTTGGTATAAAATACGTGCTCATACTTAATCACCGCAAAAACAAGTGTGAATAACTAATGATGCGGCAAGCGTCTATTGCCTGCGCTTGCCGCTTATTATCAGGTGGGTCGTATGCTTGTGTGCCACTTTAGATGTATAAAAAAATATATGTATATGAACCAGCTTCCGCCCGCGACTTTGTCTGCGTAACCCGGGATACTAAGTTTTGCATAAGTGAAGTAAACAGGAATAATATAATCTATCGTGGAGAGTGGTGAATTTTAAACATTACAGTCAGCATCATATAGTTAAGAGCAGCCAAAGTACCCAAATATATCGTATCATCGCCTTACACCTCAGGCAATAAAGACGTGTTGCGATATATTTGGCAACTTTGGCAGCTACTAACTATATGCTGCTGACTGTACACCTAGATGTATCACGCCACACAGGTTTGAAAACTATGTTAATTTGTTTCATTTTTGCCACAATATTTTTACAATATTTATACCTCACAATGCACCGCACCTCCGTCCGGCGAAATAGGGGTGTAGACACTAAATAAAATAAACAATAATGTTGTATTTTCTTATTTTCTTCAAAAAAGGATAAAAAATGTAGTCAAATGGAGAAAAAAGCAACGCAATAGGTTAAATATAATCACAAAGTTATAAGTGTCCAACCAAAGCATTTGACGACCGCTTTATTAGCTAAGTTGGTTGACCCTGCCTACGAAGCAAGAGGTCCTGGGTTCGAAGCTCGGTAAGGGCAACACATGCAGCAGCATGCAGCATGGGGCAGGGGACATTTATTTGTGTGTTGAACACGAATATTTGTTCCCGAGTCATGGATGTTTTCTATGTATTTATTTATAACATAAATAAGTATTTTTATCGTCGTCTAGTACCCATAGTACAAGCTTTGCTTAGTTTGGGACTAGGTCCATTTGTGCAAGATTGTCCACTATGTTTATTTCTATTTATTAAAAGGGGGTATGTTCTGTCCCTTTTCCGCAAAACGCACCTTCATATGAAACGATTGTCATTTACTATGACGCTCGCAGATTGTGACGTCATTAACTACGAGTGTTTTCTTTCTAACAAGGAATATTAAAACGGAGCATGTTTTTTTGCCTTCTTTCTTTTGGAGTAATAATAATTTTCGACTCTACACCCGTATACGTATACGTACCTAAGCGGCTTCGCACGCCGCGGGGGGATGCGGCGGCAGTCTGTGATGCGCCTTACGCTAGCTCCACTTGGAGCTAGCACTAATCACGCCGCGACGCTATAGATGACGTGAAAATCTACCCATAGAAAAAAGGAGGACTTTTCATTTGCTGAGTGCGAGTGAGACTGGAATAGCTGAAACACGCGCTACGCACGCCGCAATAAGTTGTGTTACACCCCGTTCACACTGCGTCCGTTTCCGTGTCCGGGAGGCATCCGTCTCTTTCGCACTCGGGCGAAACATCGCAAGCGAGAAAAGGAGGGATGCCTCCCGGACACGGAAACGGACGCAGTGTGAACGGGGTGTTAGACGAAGATAACTCCAAGGGGACTCTTAGGACAGGGTAGGTAATTAATTAAATAACATCCGATTAAGATTTCCTTCTTTTAATCACCCACCTTCGACACAGTTTCTTAAATTAAAGAATTATCACAAAAACAGTGAAAACTGACGATTCACAGAATCTAATCAAATATGCAATGGGAATATCTCTTAAATTTCAGCAACTTGATCATTTCAAATTGATAACCGAAGATGCGCACATTGCTTACAATTAAACAGAGCTACACTATAAGTCCATTACAAGCTAACTTACAAAACCTAGTCTAATAGCTCAAAAGTATGCTCGAATTATAAACTGGATTAATTTGCTAATACTGGCTCAGAATGTGGTGACAGATATGCTACTCGCAACTTGTTTCACCTCACCTCACCGCTCACCTTCGTATAACAATGTGTAATCGGAATCCTGACAAGCTAAGAGAACGGCGCCGACAGCGGCAGCCGTGCACCATAGGTGGGAGCAAGATGCTGCGTTCTGATCTGACGCTCACACCTGAACAAAGAACACCCTCTTAATTTAGTATCTGTCGATTGGGGCGCCGTGTCGTGTGCTAGACGTGCTGTTCGAGACAATGCTATTATAGGTCATACTGCCATCTACCGGAATTCTGCCGCATTACATTTCTAGGACAGGTATAAAGCGCCAATTTTAACATGCTGGAGCCAGTGTTGAAATTGTTTAAGATGAACATATCCAAGAAAATACTTCGTTCAAAAATCGACCTTCCGCGCTAAGCAGCAAGACTGCAATCGTAGGGAAAGTATTTGCAAGTCTTCATTCATTTTAAATCATTTCAACCATACGATGACGCAATTCCTCGCGATCTCGCTTTGACGCGGGATATTTTAAAGGCGTGAGGTAACAAGTCATTCACCTCATACTTGTGTATATTAACATGTTTTGGTAGACCAAGGTCACTCATATCAAAAACGACGTAGAGGTTTTTTTTAAACTAGTGATGAGATAATGTGTCTCATTTTATTTTACAAAATAAAACTTTTAAATGATGTATTTTGAATGAAGACATCATATTTTTTTTTTTCATGTAGTTATCCACTAGACTGAGTGGAATGGTTAGACATTTACAACATTTACTTCTATCTGAAAAAAAAAAAACTATTTTGATCGTAAGGGTGTATATATGAACCACTATACTTCAATGAAATTGATTAAAAATGATGATGTTTGCTAATAATCCTGTTTAGAAATGGATAGTGGTGTAAATTATTGTTGAATATGTACATAAATCAAATTCAATAATAATATACTGTTTTCGGAGACATACGTTTTGTACATATCACCCAATGATTGAACTTATAAACTAAACAATCCATTTATTTCATGAACCTAATTAAAAACTTAAGATTAGTATCACTATTACCAGTACAGGAACTGAATGAGACGTAAAAGCAGAAGTGCTTCAGATCTAGATTTCAAGGTATCCTATCGCAATCACTAAATTTAATTTAGCAACTGTAGTGTTTATCCGATTTTTCATTTTGGCAAAAAGACAGTTTCCTCGAAGAGCAAGTTTTTGATTCTTTTTAAATACTTACCGTGTGGAACCCTAATGGGTTGGGTTTATTTTATAATAATCCTGAAAATATCATAGTTCCAAAGACAAACAATACAGTTGGTAAATATTTCTCGTGATTGCGATAGGTAACCATATTTCAATAAAAAAACTGGCAAAGATTAAATTAAAAAATGCACTTTCAGTGCCAAGTTATACAATAATGTAATGGGCTTGGCTGTCACTATTTTCCTTATCTGATAATTAATTATGGCTTACAAGAACTACAATATTTACAGAGGACAGTGTTACTTACTAATGTGCATGGAGTCCAAACAAGCAGTAAAATTTTACTCTAAGTAATGGTTATACTTTGAATATCAATCTGCATTGGTAGCAACAACACTCCATTTAATCATGCTACACTAATCTTTTTTTGGGTTTTTATTTGCCTTAAGGCTACATCAATGGAATCACTTATCTATTAGTTAATACATAAATACACTGGGAGCTTATCAATGCTAACAACAAATGCAGTGCAATGATACTCACCCTTTTGCCACATATCAAGCTATCAAGTTGAAATGTTTTTTTCTTACAAAAGTAGGTTCATCATACTTGTACACATACACAGTACTGTGTGTACAAGCTTATGAGCAATTTCTCATAGTGATAATGTACATGTAAATTGTCCCATGCAAGTATACAACAAATTATCTTTTGGAAGATAAATCATTTTACATATGAGACTGGAAAGACTTGTTATTTAAGAAATGTAAATAGACATTAACACCCCAAATACCAAACATGTGGCTTAAGAGTCAGTGTAACTGCATAATTACTGTCTATCATAATAAGCTATTAATAATACTCAAAGTCCTCGGCTGTAAAACAAAACTAGACATCAAACAGGCCTGTACCCAGAGAAACCTTTGGTTGCAACTAATGGTGTAATATTCTCTAGGCCCTGCCTGTTAGCCTGTACTACTTTTTAGCCTTAGCCGAATGCCCCTGCTTGTTCGGAGGGACCCATCTCAATGCAGATGGATCTACACAAAGCCGGGGTTTCTTGAAATGAGAGCTTGCTAACTGCTCTGCGACAATCTTCGGAGTAACACAGATTACATGCTGACCTTTCCAGTATTTCACCATGTTCATAGATTGTAGTGTGGATATAATATCTGTTTGTGATATGCCTGTCATTTGACTGAGATCCTTTATGCTCAAGGTGCCTCGACTTGCGCTCAATACTTCTAATAACACATATGACCAGTAGGACCGGTAACTAAGCTTGCCAAGGTCTGATAAAGGCTTCTCCGGACTACCGACAACTTGTTCTAGCCTCGAGAGCTCATAGCTAAATGCAATAAGCAGCTTGCCATAGCCTTGTCTCTGGTATGGAGGAAGGGTAAGTATACATGCTACATTGTTACCTTCGGGCGAGTCCTTCTCCTTAGAAAAGTAACCAACTAGGTGGGCACCTTGCTTGTCCACTTCACACAGTATGTAAAATAAGAACTGTTCTATATCAAAATACAATGTTTTATGGTCTAAAAATAACTTGGCTAGTAAACATAGATTCTGGCAATAAATCTTATGTTCTTTACCATCTGCTTCAAATATAGCAATGGTGCCTTTTCTGTATATTTCACTGCCCTGTGGTTGTCTTGCTGTGCACTCACTGAGATGGTACCTATATGTTTTCTCCATTCGCATATATTTTAAGCAGTATTCGCATATCCATAGTTTAGACTGTTTGCCGTATTCGTCAGGGTAGGGACTGAAATACCAAGTATCGATCTCGTATTTCCCAATTTGTATTTTGTCGATGTATTTGACTTTGGTGATGGCTTCATGCTCCTTCTCCAGCGCTGCGGTTGTGGGGTCCATTTCCGCGTAAGACTTCTGGACGTGGTTGATCTCGTCATGTTTACGTTTCTGATTGCGCGTTATCTTCCGGCCGGACTTATCGGTGAGCAGGTGGTCGGAATTCAAATTGTTATTCGTCTGCTCGCACATGTCAAACCTATCGGACATGACGCGATGGCGGGAAACCCACTCGTCGAGCCTCCGATCGTAGCCCACATAGTGCACGTAGTATTCGAAGCCGGAATCCGCGGCGTTGTATCGCGTTTGGATTATCTCCGCCGGGTGCCATGACTCATCTGAACGCCGCACTAAATAATGCTCTCCTATGTCAAGGGGTTGTTCTTGTGTCGACTCCGAGTCTTCCTGGTCCGCACTACGACACTCCGGGTTAGGTAATTCATTATTCACAATGGGTTTTTCCAGTTCTTTATCACCTTTAGCCATAGTTATTGAAAACTCGTCAGTATCACGCAATACCGCGCAACTACCGTTGTGACTGCAGCAGCCATAGTACAACCGTAGACTATAGAGTAGATCCGCAAATCAACGACGCGCAAAAAACTGACACAAAAAATAAAATAAAATAGTGCGTATGTTTTATTTACCGGTCTCATGAAATTCCATCTTTTTGTTTAATTTTATTTTCAACTAAGAATATTTAAATCATTGCAATTGTAAAAATAAAAGGCTTCTATCTTTTAATTAAAAGATTGTAGTGCCTTACATGTAAATTACTAAAAAATGAATAACATTTTCTCTATGGTACACCAGAAACTAAAAAAATAAAAAGACCGTCTGTGGTCGTCAGTGTTACCCACCTTAAAGTTTTGTACAATTTTAAGGAAATTTATAATCAAAGTTTTCACAAGCTTTATCTTTTTGTTATTTTTAATTTTTAACGGTTCAACACTAATACGACGTTATTCAATTAAAAGTAAAAATATTGAAAAATAATCTCTATCTCGAAGTCACCAGATCTCGAGCGAATTTTCGAGATTCAAGTTTGGTGGCAGGAAATCTCGTTCGAAATCTCGACTGACTCGAACGAGATAGCAGTGTACGTTAATAATTAGTTTGGGACACGCAAGTACTAAAGTTGGCAAGTAGGTACTAAATGCTCGAAAATAAATTATTTTCTAAACACCAGCTAGGTGGGTGCGTGCACATTATTTAACGCCTTCGTTGTGACAAGTAATCCTAATTTCTATTCTATCAACATTTTTTCAATTAGTATATTATTATATTTTGATCATGAAATCATCCAAAATTATTTGAATTCAGGTAATTTTAACCGAAAAACACAGTATTCAAAAACTGGGAAATCTCGATTTAGTCGAGATTTATCGAGATCTCGTCGATTTGGTTGACGAGATCTCAAATCACCAATCTCGGTTCGAGATTGCATTCTCTAGTCCGAGCCTTGCGTTGTTGTCGGACTTTTGGCCGAGATCAAAGGGGCCGCGGCGCCTTCGTCGCGGGCAATGTATCTATTTTTTTTATATATCGTATGTTTGTTACACACTGGTACATACTAGTATTGTATATGTAAATAAATAAATAAAAATAAAAGCTTCAATTCGACCGAGCCGTTTTCGCGCGAGGAATTGGGTGGAAATATTCAACTTTCACATGGCAACATTACCTTAATGCCGTTGCTGTAATCGTTGACGGCGAACGAAACGTCTCCGGGTAGGGTGAACGGTGTTTCGTGAACAAATTGTTCTTATCGCAGGCATAGAGATATGAAATTAATATTGTTATCTAAAAACTGTGCTATTAATTTATACTAGTGTTAATTGTGTGCTGTTGTGTATTGATTACATCTGGACGTGGTATTTGAGTGAAGTGTTGTAAGGAGGAATTTGGATCGCTTGTGTAATTGTGCTTTATTAGTTCTAACGTTTCGGACCTCGGTAATCAGCAGAGATGCAGGCGATCAAATGTGTTGTGGTCGGCGACGGGTAAGTTATCGTTGTTAGTCTTATTTTCTACTCAGTCACTGCGCCCGACTTGCTACACACGACAATTCACGTTACATTGGTACTGACGTCACTTTTAAATTGATGTTTAAATTTATGTTCCTTTTAGTAGTAGCTTTGTATGAGGCGCATTATACTGGTAATTTTAGATTATTCCAAACGTTGTGTAGTTACTGGCATGTGGTGGTTTAATTCCTTAGAGTCTGTATTCACTTGGGAATGCTTCTAGCAAGTAAGAAACGACTGATTTCAGTGGTTCTATGTATATTGTATCAATACTAATAAAACCATGCAAAGTAAACTTTAAAAATGTATCTCTAATATTAAAAGTAATGTATAAATAAATAGACCTGTCTGTTTTAGGGTGCTCCTTGCCTTAAAATCACAATAACAACATGGACTAAAGTCGGATCTGCTGTGCCTATGTGTTCGTAAATTTTAAACATCTAAAATCTTATTTATCTGTGTCAGCAAATAAATAAATATTGTTTTACCACTTACTACAAAATATTTAGTAAAATGTTTAATGTATAAAAACCCCTGAAAACATGCAGCACTCACTTTAATTCTACACAACCTGTATATGTGTCAACAATAACATAGAATTGTTTGAGGTTTGATATGCAATAATTATATAATAACCTGAATAAACTAATATACGAAATCCTTAATTACAAAAAAAATATTGGCTATGAAAAGCTATAAAAAGTGGTGCATCAAGTAACCCCTACTGCACAACAATGTGCATTTAAACTGATCAGACCGTCACCATAATCTAGATGTCGAAATTGTTTTTGACAAAGGTCCCTTATGGCCGGTTCGAATAATCAATCCACTGAAGGTTTTCCTTACGGGATGTTACATTTTGACAGATTACCCATAAGAAATGTAACTGTTGGTAAGGAAAACTATTGGTGGATTGATTATTGGAACCGGTCATTAGACCTCTCTCATGATGCTTCTCTTTTAATTAATTAACTAGCTTCTACTATACAGGCTGAACACTAATTTGATATCTGTATGTCAGCCTCTTTGTGGAAATAAATACAATTCAACCAACATTGGTCTATTGAATTTTTTTGAATACACAAGTTTATGGTATGTTACACGACCTGCTTCGGTTAGCAACCACCTGAAGTGTAAGGTTTTTCAGCAGACTCTAGATATAATATTTACCGTTAGCTTTTCGGTGAAGGAAAGCATTGTGAGGAAACTGGTCTATGCCCAATAAGGTCTAGTTAGCCCAGAAGTGGAAGGTCAGATGGCAGTTGCTTTCGTAAAACTAGTGCCAATGCCAAATCTTGGGATTAGGTCTCAAAGCGGACCCTGGGCTGCTTTATTCCACAACCAACAACAGACTTTAAACATACTGTGAATGTAAGCAATTTTTAAAGTAGTTGTTAAACAGGACTCTTCTGAAACAATGAGGACATATCCTTTTGTTTCACCTGAGTGGTCACAAACAGGCACACTAAATTGGTGCTAACCAGCAAAATGCCCAATATGGTTAGAGCCCATAGTAGAGGACAATACTATCTATATTTTCCTAACTCATTTTATTTGAAAAGAGTATAACAGCTCATGTTATCAGTTTCTGATAGTGATAATAAATAGTTGAGATAAACTGTGATAAATGGTAAAAATGTGTATGTGATAAACTTGTTTTACATGAGTCATATCTTTGTGTTTAACTGATGTAAAATACATTTAGGTAAATTATTCCTTATTTCCTTATGACACAACGGATTTGTGTGTTATGTTGCAGAAAACGAACTAATCTACCCTAGATAAATCATTAAATAAATAAATATTTCCGGACAATCTTACGCAAATTAGCCTAGTCCCAAACTAAGCAAAGCTTGTACTATGGGTACTAGACGACGATAAACAGACTTATAAAGATAAATAAATACTTAAATACATAAAAACATCCATGACCCAGGAACAAAATATATTCCTGCTTATCACACAAATAAATGCCCTTGCCGGGATTCAAACTCAGGAGTCAGGACCTCTAGCTTTCCTTCCAAATGGTTGTCAATAAAAATCATTGCATCAATAATACTGATATTGTAGTGTATGTAAACAAATACCACTTTCCAGAATGAGTAATGACATAATATATAAATATTAGATCTCACGATTCTAAATACACTGATTTGCCATACAATAAATAAATAAGTAGATTCAAATTTGATTCACCGAAAAACAGATATTAAATATATCTCATTTAAAATGAAAAGAAACTACAGATTGTGAGGTCTGAAAACGCTATTCGGGTTCGGTTACAATTATTTATATTGGCATAAGAATGTAAGAGAGAGAGAGAAATATAAACCTGGATCCTCTTCTAGCCTCTCAAGTCCATAGGTCATGAAATATTGGTCTAGAATTGTCTGGTAATGCAAGACAAATAATGTATGACCTCTTAACCAGACTACATTTGTATCTTGCCACCTGTGGCATTTCCATAAGCTACTTACACCTTGTATTGCACTGAGTGCTATGTAATCTAAGACATCTCTATATGTAAGCTAAGACATTCACTGCCCCCACACAATCAACAATGCCACACGTCCCGATTATGCTTCCAGTTTAAAGCTGTGAATCCATTGTGGAAGCACGGACTTCTGAAAAGCAGGTGCATGACCCATCATTGGGGGCACTCGGACAGGGAACATGTTAAAGCAAAACAATGCAAGTTCTATAGCCTGCATGGTCGTGCCGGAGTTGTCTCCTGGTTTTCTCTCAGGCTACTGTCCTACCACACATTTCGATCACTTGGTTTGTCTTATAAATACCAGGCAGGTAAAGAAAAACTAGGTTCATAATTGCAGAAAAGATCCCACTAGGTTGAAGTGCTCCGAAAGTGCCACTCAGATAAGATAAGATAAGGTTCATAATTACGAAAAAAAATATTTTTATTACTAACACAAAATTATCGTGACAATGACTCTTGTTTTTGCGATAGAACCAGTATTAAGATAATTTGAGTAGGTATAATGTTGGTCTCTGGGGGCAACGTGGCCCGCCAAGTCGAGGAAAAGATCGAAAAATCGCCCAAGTGCGTGGCGGGCCAAGCGCAGTGTAAGGTTCCGTAAGGGGGGGGGGGATATAATGGTTACTACTACTATAAGGGTTCCTTGTTGACTATGGAACGCTAAAAAAGGCACGGCCTTACCATCTTTGTTTCGAAGCTATTCGGGCCATTTTCGACCCCCTGTAACTTCGCTGTGGTAAAAACTAGAAGCCTATTTTTGTAGGGCATTGTACACCTAACACTAACCACATGCAAAATTTCAAGTTTGTAGGTCTGCTAGAAGTACCCTTAGAATTTTGATGATGGGTGAGTCAGTGAGTGAGTAACAAGATTGAGAAACTTTGACTTGCAATCATTCTTAAAGTACTGGTTCGAATAGAATGTAATTTGGAAATATAGATATATCTGAAGCTGACTATCCTAAGTGAGTGAGTATGTCGATACTGTTTCAAGTTCATCAACTATGATCTAAGTTCATCTAGTATATGCTATGATATGAGTCAGCTGACCTAGTGCTTAAGAATGCTTGCAGGCACAATCCATTAAACTTGCATAAATAACTTGAAATATGAATCATTTAATTATACCTATGCAGATATAGCTTGCATTAATATCTATGTTAGAGTCCTTAAGATACCGAAACAAGTATTGAGCATTTTTATAACTTTTATTTAGAAACTAGCAGCCCATCTCAATTATTTTTCATACTGTTATTTTTATAATACATAGGAAAACCAACTCTATCACATCTATAATCGAATGCAATAAAAAAAATACTGTAGGTAATGTACATAAGATTTCAACATGTCACCTTGAAAAATACGTCTTATCCCAGCACCTCCACCATGTCGCGAAGCCACTTTGTTTCTGAGCTAAAAGCATGAAAAGCATTATTTTCAACTATTTCTTGTATTCCTGATATTCTTTACCTCTGCTAAGAGGTAAAGAATAAGAAACAGAAACAAAGTGGCTTCGCGACATAAGGTGCCCTATATTTACGCGCCCGCATAGTTACAAAAACTGTATCCATTTATATTATATGTGCTAGGATTAGCCTTTCTCAACTATTTTTCTCCTCATTTTATAATTGGCCAGCCATTGCCGATGAAAAGTACCTATTTTATTTGGTACGACTTTCTTATTCTAATTACCTAAGTTAGGCATACATTTGACTAACTTGGAACCCGAAAAGAAAGGTAGTGTCTAGTAACTAAATAGGTGAACCTGGCTTTTATGAGATAACCCGAGAACCGGGTTGCTAATGAAATCCATAATTAAATTGCCCTAATTCAAAAATTAGTTTTATTAGAAACTGTTAGCTTTTCAGGATTTTTATATATCAAACCGCACAGGGTTCTATACATAAGTTTTGATAATTTGTTCTGAAAATGGTACGGTTTTGGGGAAAACGACTTTATGACAAATGATTTTGGCAAACACTAGCGTTATGCTTATGGCAAATGAAATTATGGATATCGAAGGTCGTACAAACGTTTATTAGTATTTTTTGTCAAAAAAAACATATAATATGTTTTTAGTTATCAGTAGCTTTACCTTCGGATGAACGTATAATTTCATACGACAGTAGGAATGCAAAACAGCAGTATACCATAGACGTTGCTACACCTTCCCGGAAACCGCTTCTTCCTGAAAGGGGATGTTCCTCCCTCTATACAATCGCTCCTGCACGCTGTATATCGCACCATTCAACCTTGACGGGTTCCAGACTCAAAAGGCCACATTCAAATGAAGTTTACATTGGATTCGTAGGTATTGAAATCCACCCCTCCGTAGCTGAAGCACCGTCAGTATCAAGTTAATTTGGCTACAGGTGAGTAGGCTGTATATTTGAAAGGTTTTTTCGACGCGTAGTTATTCTATAGAATCGGATTTAGTAGATTTTTCGCTGCAGGATTCAATCCCAAGTTTCAATCGGGGCTTTCCGGCGAAATGTTTGTAACTTTGTAAAATTGTAAGAGCCGTTAGTGTATGATCTTGACTTCTTTGTCGTGCGCGGAAAACATAAACGTGTTTATTACACGGGGGCGTGGTTTATAAGAATCGAGGAAGCGCCTTTAGAAATAGAGACGGTCGAAAACGGTATATATATCGTTTCTGAAGACCGTTCTATCCAGCAGTATATTGTTCCGTCATCAGCAATAGCTAGCTACGCAAAAATATCCTCATAAGCCGTCCTCTTTTAATAATATAATTTTTAACCTATAGTCGTGGCAAATTACTTTGAGCTCTTCGTTTGCGTTCTAAATCCTACTGCTGAATGAAAATCTAAATTTTATTTGACGGGGCTTTGCCAACCTTTGCCAACCAATAAAACTAATCGATACCGCACGCGACCTCGCATTCTGGTCCTTAGGCTAGGCTCAGCAACAGTAAACACTAATGAAGACTATTTTTAGGCTAACGGGTTTGCTGTCAAGGTCACCCCCTGACGATTCGTTTAATCTCCTAAACGTTTTGTGTGTAGTAATGGCGCATTCAAAACGATTCACTCATTAAATGTGTTTTGATAATCCGTCCACGCCCACTACCATTCTGTAGATATACATTCTGTATTTTTTCCATGATCTATCCTTTCTTCATTGAAAATTAATAATAAATAAGCATCGTTTTTCTTCAACGAATGGTGCTTAGTTGGTTTAGATTTCGTCGGCACAAAAATGTGCTGCGAATAAATGAACCTGGCTGCTAATTGCGCGATGGCACGTACACGATTACCGCAAGAATATCCTATTTTGGTGCTAATAAACCCTATATTTACACGCCCATTTAGTCACAATTCCATATGAAGCTTTAAACCCGGTGTCTTTACCTTAATAGTCAACCAGATGTTGCTAACAGGGGTTTCGCTTTTTAACATTCAAACTCAATAGGAAAGTGAAAGTACTAAGAACGCGCTTGATAATGTCACATCCCTGTTTGAGTAATGCGTGCTTGGCATGTACATACTTGGTAGCATCTAGTAACCGAGAAATCTCAGTAAGACTAACTCATTTAAAAGTCTCACTTAACTCACTTAAAATTCTTAGAGACTTGCCGGTCGACTAATGGTCACATTTTGAATAGAAAATTGAAAGGCAGGACGACAAGCGTTAAGATAAGAAAGAAGTATACAAAATGCTTTGGATGCCGCGGTTCTCATTTCCTTTTAAAAAGCGTGGGATAGTAAGAAAGGCTCGTATTTCTTTGAAATATGCATTGCAAAATGTCTGCATAGTATTACAATGTTACCTAGATAATGCGGTAGTAAAGCAGATTTCCTAAAGGTCCAGTAATCAGAAAAGTCGTAATTCTGCGTTCTAACGTACCTTTCGTTACAATGTAAGTGTTAATCTCGGAAACTGTAAAAGAACTTTACGAACTCGTTACACATGCAGTATCCTGTACACATGTTCTCGGATGTCATAATCGTTTAAATGTCTCTCAACATGTTATATTCTGTCGCTCTATATTCACCCGTTCCCACTCACGTTCTCTGATTCGAATTTATCATAATTTATTCACATAGAATGAACGTAAACTGACCGGGTATTCGAAAGCAGATATTTCACGCGGTTCTTGAGAATAACTCACTACATGACCAAGTTTTTTTTTAAACCACGACGGTGGCTAACGACCTGCCTGGTGGTAAGCAAACACTGTTGCCTATAGACGCTTGCGACTCGAGAAGTGCCACACGGTTGTTCTTTAGGCATTCATTTTGGGATTCGTCGTGTCAGCCAAAGACGAAAATATTGCATCACTTTCAACACATCCTTGGGAGCTGTGCTTAATTATTCCTTTGTCACGATACCACGCACGTTATTATGATTATGAATGAAAGATAATTTGCAGTGACATAGCGCCCGCATAGGACCGACTTGTCATAATCAGATTACTCAATGAGTAGACCTCACAGTAAATTGAGTAATGCTCTAAACGGCTCCCTTCCTTTGTACATTGGAACCCGTTGGGGTTTATTCTTGGCAGGCTCTCCTATATCGTATCCTCTTTGGGGAGGCGTATGTCCAACAGTGGATGTCTTTCGGCTGATGATGGATCTAGACTATTCGTAGCCCTGTGGCGGACCATATTGAGTTATGTGTTGAAAAACTTTTCGAATCGATCTCCGACCCTCCCCTAATGTGACATGGATGGTTGTTATGACTTGTACGACCCTTGCTCGGCTAGAATTCACAAATTTTACAGACTACTCTTGGCCAGTATTATAAAATGGTCGCATCGGAGCCATTAAATGTGGGAAAGGGACACCTCAGTTGCGATCTCTGTCGCACCAATCATGGCAACTAAGTGCAGCAGAGGTGTCGCGCTACCGCATTGAACGTTATAAATGCTATAGCGTTGAGTTCTGGGTAAAGTTATACCTGGACTGACTCGAGCTAAGATAGGTTATGAATGCTATAGCGATATTGCGCTAACATGCAAACAATTTTCAATAAAAGTGCATTCTCGGCATTCGCCGATGCAATGTCGAGTCGAAACGAATTAAATTCTTGTAACCGGAGCAGGCGCCAGCATAGCTGAATGCTCGACAGCTTTCAGAATATTCAATTACTTAACAGTTCTATCTAATCCTATTTATTCAATTAAAAGGAACTGCGGGCTCAATTAGGGATTCTTAAATCCCATTCGCCGACAGCGAGTATGGAAACCGACAATTTGTTCGAGGCGAGAGTTTTTTATGGTACGACTCGGAATTTGATCTCTTTAACCATATGTGTCTAATTATACTAAGGAGTTGCCATACAAGACTACGGGTTGCTGTTGCGAGACTTCACTTACTCATATTTCCTTAGTAGTAGTAGTGGAGTTGGAATGGTTTTACAGGGAATTAAACAGTTAATATTATATAGACTGCACACTTTAGAGCGCGATATTTAGATGTAGTTTATCTATCGGCAGAGATCCAGTCTACGAAAACCTTAGACATTTAAACAACACTATCAAGTTCTTATTAGCAGTCCATTATATGTATATCGCTAGGATTTTTCAATTTCTACATTGAAACTCTATGCTCCTATCATGCATGGATTTAAGCAAGGAATTAAGAGTCCCTTTTTAGTGTTCCATCCGTACCAAAATGGGCCCAATCGAAAATTATTCTTATTGCAGCATCCGAGGGAGGGTAAGTCCCTGAATACTAATAAATGTTTTAACTGCTATATTGATGCGGAAATTAAGTACTTATTTTAAAATGTAACCGAGTTTGTTTTTTGTTCGATTGAAATGGTTGAGGAAGGATAATTCCTTCTTTCATATTTTTACCTCAGTTATATGATGATTGTTTTCGGTTCGCTAGTCGTTAATTGATAAGTATTTTTGATAACAAATGAATTTGCGACTAATATTGTTTCGAAGAGTAAATTCTTCTCATTCAACTTTGTACGAGTAACATGCCTTGTGTTCGTTTCTATGGAGAATGACATTGACAGTTGAAATATTAACACAATCTTATACCTTATTCCAGATAACATAAGAAGTTTAATGAACCAATACGTCTGAATTTATTTGTTTATCTAGGATATCAAAGGAAAATATTTGACTTAATTCCGATCATTTAGTGCTTTTCAAACATATTTTTTTACGTTTCACAATGGTGTTCTTTGATGTATGAAACGTGAATACGCACGTTTTTTTCTAATCTTATATGGAACAGGGTTTAGGTTACTCCAATAACTCCGGTCTGTACATACCTCTACTATCATACCAATTCGTAGAATTCCGCCATTCTCCACAAGTACTTAGTAACCACGCCCTTTAAAACATTTAAGCTTCCACCCAATACCTTCCCTATCATCATCCTCCTAGCGTTATTCCCGGTTGTGCCCTAAAGGAGCCCGGGGCCTGCTTTGGCACCTAATCCCAAAATTTGCATAGGCACTAGTTTTACGAAAGCGACTGCCATCTGACCTTCCAACCCGGAAAAACTAGACCTTATTGATTACCGGTTTCCTCACGATGTTTTCCTTCACCGAAAAGCCACTGTTACTATTTTGTACGTATTAGGTTTTTGAAAAAACCCAGTCGAACGAAACCGCGACCTCAAGATTGAGAATCGCGTGCCTTGCCACACTCGGCTACAGTGCTCTACTCTTCTTAACTCACCCAATAGCTTCCCTAATAGACGGTAATTGGACTTCAACTGTAAATTGATTCCCAGCTGAATCCTCTATGTAAATATCCGCTGATATCTCAGTGTGATACTGTCTAGAAACAGTAGAACTTTGCATCTCAATCCATATTTTATGTCTAGGAATCGAGAATGGGTGAGATGCTGAGAGTTCATTTGCGAAGTTAACATCTCATTTTTAACTTAATTTTTTTTACTGAAATTGGCTGAACTCCTGATAAAAACTATCTACAACTGTAAACTATTTAGAATGCTACAAGAACACATCATATGTTGAGATGCTGGAACTTGATATGCTAGGTTCACACACACGATATCTCGAACTTAATGGCTGAGAGCAGTGAACTCCTTGATAGTAGTCATGAAACCGGGTATGAGTATTCACAGTATAAACTACCTTTATAAAGATAACAATTTATTATTTCCGCTGCTTGAATACTTCCCCTTTTGACTGTAAACATACTTTGAAGTGTGAAGTAGGTACCTATTCTTTGAAGGTTGTTTATTTCCGGATTTTTATTTAGATGCTCGCATGAGGTTTTTTAACACAAATAACTCAAATATGGCTAATTCACAAAGGATAAATCGTTCACTCATATAGAATATACACACAAACTGGCAGGCAAAGGAGTTTTGGGGCGCTGCGCCGTTGATTGAACGATTTATTGTTCATAACTAGATTCAGAAAAAGAAGTAAAGAAGGCTGCAAAAAAGTTATCGTCTTCCATTTTCCCGGAAGTTTCCCGAAAACTCGTTCAAACTGTCACGCTAATAATGAAAAATTGGTACGTCACATCCATTTCAAAGTTCATATTTCGGTCGTGAGTTCGGTTCGAGTTAAATTGGCGAGCTCCCTTGAGTGTTGTCGGCTCTCGTTTTCAGCCCTTTTCGGCCGTTCCACTGTGCTGCACTTAAGTAAAAGAGTAGTCATATATATATATATATATTAGCAGTAGATATATCTAATACGGTAAAAGAGCTCAAACATTTGTACATTTTAAACTACGCCATTACGCCTATATAAGAGTCATGAGGTGGTATTTTTAAACCCAGACGCTGTTACAAGTTTGACTTGTCTGTGTATCTGTGTGTCTGGCTCTGGCATCCTAGCTCCTAAACGAATGGACCGATTTTCATACGTTTTTTTTTGTCCGATAGCTGATGTGACTCGATCATGTCGGTGCTGCTTAGGTACGTTTCAACAAAATCGGTAATATGATAATGATGTAATGTCTATCCATTTCAAATCTTTCAGCTGTGTATAGATAGAATCAACTTTCTAGGTGGACCTAGGCTATATTTTATCCCGTAGCGTAAGAACGCAGGTATAGCTAACCTGCGTTCTTACTGCAATACGCGGGTCCCCGAGCAATTAAAACGTATTGTGTAAGTGTAAATGCATTACGATATTACATTAATTTAATTAATTAAAAATTGCCTTTTCAGTAAGAGTTATTAACATTCCATTTATTTCATTATTCACTAATGGTTACAAAATAAATTAAAGCTAGCTTCATTATATTATCGTTTGTTTTGGAATTAATGGCAAATGTTTAGGGATAAATTCGTATAATTTATGTACTGTTATAGAAACGGGGCCTAGGAAAAGGGGAGGCTAATGTTTTTGTCGCAATTATTTATTCAAAAATGTACGATATTCTATGGCACCTACTGTTAATGCCCTTGCTAATAATGTTCATAGTTAATTTGACGATTTCTAAAATAGAAATTGTATCAGAGTTTATCGTACTTCATTACAATATCGCGTTTATTCTTCGTACATCCGTTCAACTTGTCAACGAATGGATTAAACCGATCCGTATAATGTCGTGCCTCGATGCATCACAAATGCCACAGTAAGCCACTGCGGCCACGAGACGATTACCCTTCAAGTAGGTGCCGAGAACGTGGGAAATAAACCAGTGCGCGTCGGATGTGAAGCGTATCAACCGCTGGCAGAGAAACAAATGAATTCAGTTTCATTTTTGAATCTGTAAAGTCGCGCTGAAAAATAAACGACTTCAAGTTAATATTCAAATTTGGAACGCCACGGAGCCGAGAAAAACAAATGAATCGCAGTTTTAGTCTTGGGTTCCAGAAAAACAAACGAATGCGGTTGGAATTTTAAATGCAAGGGTTCCAGGGTTCGCAGCCAGAATCGCGTCGCACGTGCTAAATGACGCGCAACCTTGCTCTCCCCTAACGTCCTACGGGAACCGGTCGATCCGGCGCAAACCGGAATATTGCATGAAGACTATTGACGTCTCACGTGTCCAGTCGATTCTGACCTCGCAAACGTCGACCTCTGTCCACATCGACGGTTCACCAGTTCGCAACTCGGTAAACAAAAGACCAAGAAGAGTGCAACGGCTACGTTTCATTCCAAGGCGAGCTGAAAACTGCTGTTCTCTATTTAAACGCGATTTAAAAATAAAAGCGCTGGCGTGTAGCCGCGTAATTTGATGGAAATGCAGAATTTGCAGTAACGGACGGAACGCTGACAAATGCAGTTTGTTCTTGCATAATTTCACGGTAAATCCGCTATAACAGTGATGAATTGCGTTTCATGGCAATGGATAATAGTAATTGGAAGCTAGTCGGCATTCTTATTTAGAAACTTGATTCCCCGACGTGTGGATACCGTTCTGATCCGATGCAAATATCACACATTTCGCATAATTATTGCCTTATTAAATTTAGTCGAACAGATTCGATTTTCTTGGCTTTTGTTGCACGAACTGTGAAAGCTAATGTAGAGTCTGTGATATGTAGATCACACGAATTCTTTATTACTGGTATTTTCCATGTGAAATGTTTAATATGTATGTCACTTTCCATTTCAATTTGCGGTTAATAATAACTGTTTTACGTCACTTCATTATAGCGGTCGCGTCACGTTGGGTTTTGGAACGTACAGGGCTGTTATTCTATACGCGTTTTTTCGTCTAACCTCACTCGTCACGCCTAACAAATCTAGAGCTGTACCTACGATAGTACGAATCGCGGCGTCAATATATATATGTGGGTGAACGGTGAGGTGAGGCAAAGACAAGGACTTTGGCATTCCAAAGTCCGATAAGTTGTACATATCGGTTTGTAATTCACCTCTTGTAGATTTGTTAGGTTAGTACAGTCAGCATCATATAGCAGTCAAAGTAGTCAAAATATATCGCAATACGTCTTTATTACTGTGGGAGTAAGGATGTGTTACGATATATTTGGATACTTTGGCTCCTGCAATCTGTATGATCCTGACTGTACCTATCCGAATTTAGAACTTCAGTCAGCCAGTTTCTCGCAATATAATTTAGGTAGGTATAGGTACTCAATATACTGAAAGACATTTATTAACACGTTCGCAACCAAGAACGCGCCTAGCGGGCACTCTAGTGTAGGGCCTGAGTGGACGCCCCGCTCTGAGCGGGGCGTCGAGCGTCCATATAAATTGGATTTGTTTTATATGGACGCTGCACGCCCCGCTCTGAGCGGGGCGTCCACTCAGGCCTTACACTTAATATTTGCTCAGATGCCGGCTGAGCCCGCTAGGCGGGCAGTAGTATGAAATGAACTTACACGCCTAGCGAATTCTGTCGGTTTCTGATGGTGAATTGTTCCATTTTTAGTCCGGTTGTGAAAGTGTTAATGATTATTGACATTGATTTTTGTTTATTTTAAATTGTTGTTTGACATATGTAAGTGCCCTCTTATTTCCAACATAAATATTTGATTCCGATTTTGATTGCAAATTAATACTGACATGACCTTGTAAATGTTATTTGTGCCACAAGCCACTTTTCCCACGTTTAATGTATGCAGAACACGCATGGCATGTAAACGACGAGGTAAACTTTACCCGGGCACGGCACCTTCCCGGCCTAGTGCAGTAATTGCTGTTCTGCCCCAATTCCTTCCTGTTCATCCCGCCCGCTCACCCGACTGACCTGTTT
Organism: Epinotia ramella; assembly: GCA_947578815.1. NCBI lineage: Eukaryota > Metazoa > Arthropoda > Insecta > Lepidoptera > Tortricidae > Epinotia > Epinotia ramella. Next base: position 6,985,095 of record OX388211.1, on the reverse strand, counting down.
GCTTGCATGCAAATGCAGTTTTCCAGATAACTGGTGCACCGGCTATTGTTTTGAAGCTAGACTAGTTTTGTTTACGGTGTAGGTAAGTCCTTCTTTTTTCTTATAAATAAAAACCCTTACATTTATTGTATCGATATTTCTCACTAGGTGTTTTTTGTTGAGCGTTTTGGTTAAATATCCACTAGAAATCTGTGTTTTAATCTGCCTTGGGAATCACTTTGTGACTTGGCAATCACAGAATACCACAAATTAGGTATGCAAAAATTAATAAATGCAGTAAAGGTGTGTGCCCCAAGTTGCAGTTTATTTAGCAAAGTAAATAAAGATTAATAAGAATGCCTGACTTCGCTCTACGTAATATTTCACAACTTTTTACGGTGGAAGAGTTTCGAGAGTTGGCCTATTTTTATATGGAATGTTTTTTTATATATGACACCTAGCTGTTATGAGCATTTGGGAAATACAATATATTCTCACACATCTTCGCACATCTCTTTCTCTCTTTCTCTCTTTACCCTTTATTCTCGTTCTCGGCTTGTGCTGTTTGGCTTAAATATGTTGATGAAGATGATTTTCGATAAAATTAGCATTTCGATAATTGTTTATTGCGGCGACGCTGTATCCTAACTCTTAGGTAATTAAACTGCTTTATTTTATAAATCTTAGCGATTACTCATCGTTTCCATTACACAAAACTATCCCATGTCCCTACTCAAAATATCTCTATACCAAATTTCATCTAAATCGGTTCAGCGTTTTAAGAGGCTGACAAGACCTAATTTGGTAAAATTGATGTTATTTAAGCAGTTTTTTTAAGAAAAACTATTTGTTCTAGCACATCAAATAAAATATATGTTAATATTCACCATATTTCAAAGACCGTGGACGGGCTCGATACATAATTGGACGAAATCGGCTCGATAGAAAATAATTGCAAAGATTGGTCTTAGAATCACTTTAAACGGTTCTATGTCTTTATTTGTTTGACGTATGGGTCTGCAATTAAAAACATGAAGTCAACATATGCATACCTAAACCGCTAGCGAGTCATATTTCACAAATAATCCACCCTTTTTTTATTTCAATATTTATGTACTTTATCTTTAAAAACCGGGCCGCCCAGTAACACTCGCTCTACTCCGATACAAATAGACAGTGTGCGCACTATCCAAAATCCTCAAGGACATTTTGGTGTTGACAGCGTCTTAAGCGTGAAGAGTTAACAGACGGACAGACTTCGCATTTCTAATATAAGTATGGATTATGGTTGTATTATGACATGATCGACTGTCGAACCCAATGTACGCGGTCGAATCCGCCTGACTATGCAACGTAAACAACCCCTCAGTTTAATTTGTGATCGAAATGCCATACATCTCAATCCATCAAATTTGATTTGATTTTGTTTGTTCGGGTCAGTCATCACGCAAAGTACAATCATGTTTGCTTAGTTTCGTTGTCTATCGCTCAATACTTTTGCATTATGGAATTTGCTTTTTTGAAACAAACACGAAGCTTTGCCCATAGCTATAGTACTCTTTACAAATAACAACACACACTCCTTCTTGTACCTACTTAATCTTGCTTGTTGCAATAAAGTTTAAGACTGGTCAGTTGAGAGTCTCATCGATGGTAGAATCGCCTACGCTCACGGTGCGTGCTCCGCTTAAGAAAAAAATGCCTTGTACTTTGCGACGAGCTAAACTCTGTCCCGTCTTACAAATAACGCGGGACCTTCAAACGATTATCACCCTAAAGGTAGAACGCAGGCAATTGTATGGTTGAGATAATATAATGAACCGACTTTTTATAAAACTGACATTGGAATTGGAATCTTCTATCTACCTTCGACGATAGATTTGCCTTTTGAATATTAGGCCAACTCAAATTATCTGAAGCATATACTACTTGCAGCGTGTTCTTTTTCCCATCTCGGACTGTGGTGACCTACATATTATATCCGTTTAATAAAACAATCGCAAATAACCTCTCTATTTATAACATATTTACCCGCTACATCAAAAGAGAAAAATTTGGCCTCGAAACATTTCAACAAATCTAATTCGAAACGCGCCGATACTGCCGGATTGGAAATTCCGTAACTTCCTTCCGAAAGAAAATTGAGTTATTAACGGAATAACTCAATGAATTAAGCGGAATAATCTTTGATGTATCCTTCAAAATGTAGTAACGGAATTTACTAGCAATTATATGGATCGTTAGTTTACTGTTCGCTGTTATCCCTCCGGAAAATATGAGTACCTTTATATTTTGACGATCGAATGAAAGCCTTACCAGCACGTCTATCATGGGACGGCCGCGACATACTCTCGATTTTTCTCGCACTATAGGGTAAAACCCGGATAGTCGCCCCGGGGGTATAGTTGCCTTGATTGCAATTACTCTAGTTTCGCAAATGAAACACACATTATTTTATTTATCTATCGAGATCTGTAACTACAACTAAGTTGGCAACTAAGGCGATTTTACGGCATACGCGGCCCGGCCCTGTCCTTACTAATATCGTTTATGTCTCAACGCTCCCAAACTGTTTTCGGCGAAAATGGACGGATCAAATCATCCGAAATGACGAGCACGATGGGCGTGCCACAGGGCTCTTGCCTATCAAATACCCTTTTCAGCTTGTTGCTCAACGATTTACCCAGCGCCATAAGTGAAGCGGAGATCTACATGTATGCGGATGACGTGGCTGCTGTAGTCACCGCGCCAACGCCATGTGAGCTGGAGGACAAGCTGAACTCCGTGGTCAGGGGGCTCGAGTCATGGTTCCGATTAAACGGTCTAGCCTTAAACAGAGAAAAGACTATGTTTCTTTCATTCCAGCTTAATGGCACTAAACCACCAGCCTGTATAGTAACTGCCGATCATACCGCTTTACAAATGGTTCATAAGGCAAAGCTGCTGGGATTTCAGATCGACAGCGGTCTTACCTGGGAATACCACATTGACGAGATCTGCTCCAAGTTAGGCCGCGCATGTTTTGCAATCCGTCGGCTCGCTGGCACCGCTTCTCGCGGCGTAGTATTAACGTGCTATTTCGCGACCGTCCACAGTCTCCTTACCTACGGCGTGGAGCTGTGGGCGCGAACAGCGGACGCCGAGCGAGCCTTCAGGATGCAAAAGCGCGCTGTACGCGCTATACTGGGCGTAACCGAGGATATGTCATGCAGAGGACTTTTTAAAGAACTAAATATCATGCCTCTTCCCTGTGAACTCATCTACCACGTAGCTCTCTTCACACACAACAACTTGGATGTATTTCGTCCGCGGGGTGTCAACGCATCCCGCATGATGCGCAGCAACAAGCTAGCGCACCTCCTCGTCACGCCCGCACACAAGCTGCGCAAGTCCGAACGGTCAGTGTACATCATGGGTCCGTCGGTTTATAACAGGCTGCCGGACACTATTAAAAAAGACGCAACTTCCACGGTGGCATTTAAGTTGAGATTGCGTAAGTGGCTTCTCGACCATACTTTTTATTCCATAGACGAGTTTTACGAGCTCCCTACTCAGTGAATTATAAAAATACCCATATACCTAGTATAAAATGTAATAAACAAATAGATAATGATGAAATGAATTAATGATGTAGATATAATGTACCAACGAATTAAATATACGTAACTATGTAAAAAAAAAATAAAAAAAAAAAAAAACTGACATGTAACTTGGCGTTATTAATAAAGTATTTGTATTTGTATTTGTATTTGTATTTGTTGACCCTGTTGCATGGCTCTGTGCGATTGCATGGGACGGCTAGGTGCGATCAAAGTTTTTGCGGGATAAATTTCCTCTTTCTCGACGGGGCATCTATCCTAAACGTAATTTACATGGATTAGGCAACTATCCCCTACATGGGATAGTTGTCCCAAAATTTATAGGTCCGCAAAAATCGCCAATACTCTGGAAATGTCAAAGATACTGTTCATGCCTTTCATAATTTGAAGATAATAAACCAAAGTAGGTACCTGCCCGTTTTACAAATAAAGAATCTTGCTTTTTGTACAAAGAGTTTTACCTAAAGTTATTTCAAAAAGTGGGGCATCTACCCTACCTCTTGTTCTAAGTGTTCTAATAAGAGAGAGACGGATAGTGCGAGAAAAATCGAGAGAGCTCGCGCGCCGTCGCGTGATAGCCGTGCTGATCGAAGGAGGTTTAAGTAGTTCAAGTTTTATGCATTTTCGAAATTAAACTGGTTTTTGAATCCAGTAGCGTCCTTGGACTGTTCAGTCACCAAGACACCAAAAGGGTTTTATGAAAAGTAGTCAGTTTTCTTCAATATTTCTATGCAAATACGTGACGCCTGCAGTTTAATATTTATTGTACAATTCGAGACTACAAGTTGCTTTATATTACGATTCGATCGTGCACAGTGGCTACAGCTGACCGCTTGAATTGATTCTATCGAGTTACAAAAAACATCCATCTTTGCACGGGCGGCCTGTCAATGTCAGTGAAACAAGCGCTGATATTGGCAGGCCACAAACGCCGCAATGCAACACAGCAATGTCGAAAACATCATCTTCATCATCAGCCTATACGCATCCCACTGCTGTGCACATACCTCTCATGGGCCAGAGGGAATAGGCAATATCTAGAACAAGTTACGTCAAAAAAGCGTGCAAATTAAGGCCTCATTAGCTCGCCCACAAAACCACCTACGTTTACGCTACTACGCCACCAACACGCTAACGAGTGGTCAAATAAGCATCGGTCGGCTACTTTGAGCAAATAACACAGTCGAGTTGGTTCGTTACCTGGCGAAGTTGGCAGATTCACGGGTTAACACGGGTTCCGACACTTCACTACTTCCGGCGTGCGACCTGATTTTGCACTAGGGTAACCATGACATATTTACATTTGGGGTGTTCTGAACGAAATTGGTTTGTGTGCTAATTGAGGCAGAATATGAGATTACATACAACTTGGCATACAACTGCATGACATTGGATAATTCTTATCACTACATCCACTATTGCGTTCGTTTGGCATGACATGGTACGCATAGTCCAAAGTCGCCATACTTATAGAAGCTTCGAAACTAAAAATTACTTTAGGGACAACATTTAACAATACATGATATTTGATTATCCGGCACTACGGTCCGGTGTAGTATAATATGGCATGGCAGTATAATACGATTTCATTTGGCTTTCCTTATAAATAACATACGAGCGTTGTTTATTCTGTTGTGTTAATTAATGTCCGAAAACATCTAGCCGAACTATTTATATCCTTATCCGGTACCAACATCGGAATCACCTCATTGTCTCGGTTTTCCTCGTTACCCCCGCTTCGCATACGCAAACTTATCCTTACTATCCGTATGCTGCTTATGTCAAGGGCGTAAAGACCCTTTTAGAACGTCCCACACCCTATTTCAGGGTTTCGCCATTTCTCGCCTCGGCAAAATTAGCGCTCCCTTGAGAGCTACGTGCTTTTGTTTCAACCCTAAAAAGACGCGTTCCTGCTTAGTCTCTTTGTAGTGGCCAATTAAAAATAATTGAACTTCCGTTTAGGATGGTGGTAGCTGAGGTTGGGAAGAGTGCGAATTAAATTAATTGAACAAAAACGGCACGAAGTGTCCTGATCCGCGAATTGTTTATTACATTGAACGTTCATGTTACGATGACTATACCGGTAGTGCTTATATCAACTAACTAAATATACTCGAATGTTACCCTATTACACAAATACACCATCCTATTTTATCTGATTACGTGACTTCACGACATCTAACTGTCTCGGTAAGTCAGCCAATCAAAAACCGTGAAATCGAACATAAAATAGCAACACTTACTTTAATCACAAATCCCGAAACAAAGGTAATCGAATAGTCACAGTTTGGTAACACTATTGTTCTTTGTTTCGACAATCGATAGTTGAACAAAGGGTGAACAAAAAATGATAAGCATGAGTTGCTTAGTTCGTGATATAACCGCCATTCACCTATCTGGGTTATATAAAGTCTGTCACGTCAGTGTATAGGTCAGCTGGTCATACGCCACGGTAATTTTCGTGACTTGTTTTTTTGAAATTGCGTCTTTAGTCTCATGTTCCACTGCACACCATATGCTGTGACACATCCGGACCGCCCGGTCGATACTAAATCGGCCTACTTTTTTGCATACACCTGTTGTATACGTAGACATTTCGCTAGCGCTTTGTCGGCCCAAATCTCTATTTGATGAAACCGAATAAGCCTATCTGAATTTAATAAACAAAGTGCTTGCCGACGGATAGGAGCTTCCCATGTCTAACTATATGATAGCTAGTCAATTCCTGTTTTGTTTAAGCATATTTCTCTGAATATGATACGACTGAAAGGAAGTTAGAACCTTTGAAGAATGGTGTTACCGAGCGCATAGATCACAGCGTTTTTATTATTAGCACTCAACCAATTTACCGAACACTCCCGCCCTATTAGAGGCCCTGTGGAGTGCAATTTGGTTCTAAATACAGGGTGGAATTTCATAAACTGTACATAATAAAAGGAGAAAAATTTCAGCCAATTTCATCGGTGAAACGGTGTTTTTTTTTTTTTTCTAGTCATTAGTTTTTTTTTTACAGAATTTTGAAAATTTTTGTAAAAACTCGGGTAATACACCTAATTCAGACGGTATAACTTTTGATCCAATGGTCCTAAAATGAAAATAAAAAATGCAGAGTATTACCAAGGGACAGGTTAATAATTCTTAATAACAATAAAAAACCAACTAGAAGAGAAAATCCGCAAAAAATATTATTGTCTTTGAAAAATGGCTACAAAAATTACGAATTTTAAAAGAAAAACACAATTTTCTAAAAAAAACGCAGATTTAGTTACCATTTTTTTTGCTTAGTATTAATCCTCACTTAATGCCGATTCTAAAACCGTTTTTAAACTGTCTCAGACTTTGAAAAATACCACGCAAATGGGTACGTAAATCAAACCATAATTTTATTAATTTTAATCCTCTTAAAATCCTTAATGACCGTTTGTTCACAGGTAGTTGAAGGGTGTTATCGGGTTTTAGGTGGAGATAACAAATTACGTACTTAGTATTAATCCTCACTTAATGCCGATTCTAAAACCGTTTTTAAACTGTCTCAGACTTTGAAAAATACCACGCAAATGGGTACGTAAATCAAACCATAATTTTATTAATTTTAATCCTCTTAAAATCCTTAATGACCGTTTGTTCACAGGTAGTTGAAGGGTGTTATCGGGTTTTAGGTGGAGATAACAAATTACGTCCTAAGTATTAATCCTCACTTAATGCCGATTCTAAAACCGTTTTTAAACTGTCTCAGACTTTGAAAAATACCACGCTAATGGGTACGTAAATCAAACCATAATTTTATTAATTTTAATCCTCTTAAAATCCTTAATGACCGCTTGTTCCCAGGTAGTTGAAGGGTGTTATCGGGTTTTAGGTAGAGAAAACAATAGGAAGAAAAGTAGTCCTAAAAATTGCGTAAATAAAATCATGTATTTTAATTAAAAGTCATAAATTCGATTGATAAACCTTTATTAAAGAAAAAACTTATTCTAGTGTTGCAAAGGGCGTTCCCTGTATGGTATTAATTGTTCAAGATGACCTCCTCTTTCTTGAAGGCACAATGTGGCCCGAGCTTGAATTTGTTGCGTAGCCCGTCGAATCATTCCCGGATTATTTATTATTTCTTGTGCTGCATTTAAAATTCTGTCGTGCAATTCTGCTTCGGTATTGACGATTCTGTGATATACCCGTTGCTTCATATCACCCCAAAGAAAATAATCCAACGGCGTCATATCAGGCGATCTTGCAGGCCATCCAACGGGGCCGTCTCGGCCGATCCACCTATTGGGATATTGCTCATTTAAAAAATGTCGAACTCTTAATGCCCAATGAGCTGGGCATCCATCCATTTGGAGAAACAGGCGTTGTCTCACATCTAACATCACATCTTCCAAAAGCTCTGGGAGCTCGTCTCTCAGTAACAGTAAAAATCTGTCGGCGTTCAAAGTATTCGGTAAGAAGACTGGTCCAATCAATTGATCGTCGAGTACCGCTGCCCAAACGTTTATGGAGAATTGGTCTTGAAAATTAGATGGTCTTACTAGGTTTGGATTATCGTGAGCCCATGTGTGTAAATTTCTGAAGTTAGTTATTCCCGTATGAGTAAATCTTGCTTCGTCCATCCATAAAATTCTTCTAGTAAATTCCGGATCCCTTCTGATATTGCCAAGTATCCAAGTCGACATAACACACCTAACGCGGGCATCGCCAATTTGCAAATTTTGTACCCGTTGATAATGAAATGGATGCAGTCCTTCCTTCTTCAAAATTTTCCAGACAGAGAATTTTGAGATTCCGTGCCTCAATGCCAAGCGTCTTAGACTCGTGGTTGGGTCCGCGTACAAGTCTCTGAGAACTGCTTCTTCTATGGCAACATCAATTATGTTTCCTGGCTCTCGGCGATCTCGGTCACCGTATCCCAGGCCAATATTGCACAACCGGCGATGAACTTCTTGAAAGTGGCGAGCAGCAGGTCTTGGAACGTCATTAGGATACTGCTCCAAATAGGCGATACACGCAGCTCTTGCAGATCCATGGCACAATCCATAATAATAGTGCATGTTGGCTATTTGTAACGGCGAAAACTCTCGTAAGCGGGGCATGATGATTCAAACTGAACAAGTACTGGAGTAATCAAAGAAGTGGCGAGCAAAGACAAGCAATTGCGATTTGCGAGCGATTTGAATAGTTGACCTATTGCCCAATGCCTTTATACCCCTCATGTTATCTCCACCTTCAACCCAAAAACACCCTTCAACTACCTGGGAACAAGCGGTCATTAAGGATTTTAAGAGGATTAAAATTAATAAAATTATGGTTTGATTTACGTACCCATTAGCGTGGTATTTTTCAAAGTCTGAGACAGTTTAAAAACGGTTTTAGAATCGGCATTAAGTGAGGATTAATACTAAGCAAAAAAAATGGTAACTAAATCTGCGTTTTTTTTAGAAAATTGTGTTTTTCTTTTAAAATTCGTAATTTTTGTAGCCATTTTTCAAAGACAATAATTTTTTTTGCGGATTTTCTCTTCTAGTTGGTTTTTTATTGTTATTAAGAATTATTAACCTGTCCCTTGGTAATACTCTGCATTTTTTATTTTCATTTTAGGACCATTGGATCAAAAGTTATACCGTCTGAATTAGGTATATTACCCGAGTTTTTACAAAAGTTTTCAAAATTCTGTAAAAAAAAAACTAATGACTAGAAAAAAAAAAAAAAAACACCGTTTCACCGATGAAATTGGCTGAAATTTTTCTCCTTTTATTATGTACAGTTTATGAAATTCCACCCTGTAGATTTAAACCGGCCCGTATCGTAATACATGTCACGTAGTATGCAGCTCGGAGCTTCGCCGAGGAGATACGGATCTCATTATCGTTTCTGCAATTCTTTCCGCAGCAATTCTCGCAATTATATCTTCCATAGTGCTCTTAGCTCTGTTTTAGGGTTTTGAAAGGAGCAGTCTTCATTTAAAATTATGATAGTTATTCATTTATTTCTGTGCGTTCTAAGATGGCGGTAATAATGTTTCAATGTGTTAATGTCGATTGAAATCGATCGTTACGCGTGTTTCTCTCCCAGGTTTTGTTATCCTTGTATAGTTTTAAAACGTCGCCGTCATTGCGTCACAATGAATTTGAATACAATACCGCTACATTGATTATTTTGTTATGTCACCACTTGTTTATCCTTAAGTTCACTATACCCTATTTACTGTGTTACCTGTATATGACGCATTATGAGTATTATGACTCACTATAACTAAATTAGTCTCGATATAACTAAACACTTAATTCACATACATTATTAAATTCTTATATTGTGTGATGTGATGTGTAAGTTGTAAGTGTTAAAGTATTAATAAGTCCCTGATTCGGAAAACTATACACATTTGTCGTCAATTTAACTCACGGAATAGTTTATGGGAATGTATGACGCATGCGTGCAGACTCACGCACCAGTCATAATATTACCTACTAGAATAACCAGCAATATAAGACCTGTTTTAGGTTACTAGCATCTGCCCGCGACTCCGTCCGCGTGGAACTCGTTTATATCGCAGCACCTTACAAACTTTCACCCCCCACTTCATAAAAACTATCCTATCTCCTTCCCCGGGATTCAAACTATCTTCACACCAAATTTCATCTCAATCGGTTCAGCGCGGTTTGAGCGTGAAGAGGTAACAGACAGACAGACAGACAGACAGACACACTTTCGCATTTATAATATTAAATTATAAAAAAGGTAACCTATTACCATCTTCGTATAAAAACCACTTTTGATTGGATTATTTTATGTGACTAATCGTTAATAGTAGGAGCTACTTTCCCGCTCAAATATTACTATACTGTTTAACAAACACTAATGTGTAATATATAATGTATTATTATAGTTAATGTTCCACATCCTGGTGTGCGTTGGTTTCAGTTTGATGTTTACTACGCCACTGCCACAAGCATTCGTTTTCGCCAGAGTTGGGCAAATTTTTATTTGAATAAGAATAAGAATAAAAACAGAATTTTTATTCTTATTCAAATTGATTTGAATAAGAATAATTCTTGCGCCCGTTATTTAGAATAACATGAAGGTGAATAAATCATGCTACTTTTATTTTAAATAAGAATAAAATACGGACTAATTATTCCACAAATGGGGTTATTCTAACTAACATTTTATTTAAATAAAACGTTATTCAAATAAAGTTAATTTGTTGGTATCGTCGGTAAAATTTTGTGAGTTGATTTACAGACAATGGATTTTATGATAAGTTTGGGTTTACTTGGTTTGTTTTGACGAGTTATATACAATACATTATACTTGGTGACGATGGTCTGATGATGGAGTCAGGAGGTGGATAGTGGAACTCCTCGATAGCTACTTGTATATCCTTCGAGTTTGGGCTTATTTGGTTTGTTTTGGCGAGTTCTATACATTATACGTGGTGATGATGGTCTGATGATGGAGTGAGGAGGTGGATAGAGGAACTCCTCAATGGCTACTTGTATACCCCTCGAGTTTGGGCTCATTCGCTTTGTTTTGTCGAGTTCTATACATTATACTTGGTGACGATGGTCTGATGATGGAGTCAGGAGGTGGATAGAGGAACTCCTTAATGGCTACTTGTATACCCCTCGAGTTTGGGCTCATTCGGTTTGTTTTGTCGAGTTCTATACATTATACTTGGTGACGATGGTCTGATGATGGAGTCAGGAGGTGAATAGTGGAACTCCTCAATGGATACTTGTATATCCTTCGAGTTTGGGCTCATTCGGTTTGTTTTGGCGAGTTCTATACATTATACTTGGTGATGATGGTCTGATGATGGAGTGAGGAGGTGGATAGAGGAACTCCTCAATGGCTACTTGTATACCCCTCGAGTTTGGGCTCATTCGGTTTGTTTTGTCGAGTTCTATACATTATACTTGGTGACGATGGTCTGATGATGGAGTCAGGAGGTGAATAGTGGAACTCCTCAATGGATACTTGTATATTCTTCGAGTTTGGGCTCATTCGGTTTGTTTTGGCGAGTTCTATACATTATAATTGGTGATGATGGTCTGATGATGGAGTGAGGAGGTGGATAGAGGAACTCCTCAATGGCTACTTGTATACCCCACGAGTTTGGGCTCGTTTGGTTTGTTTTGACGAGTTCTATACATTACACTTGGTTACGATGGTCTGATGATGGAGTCAGGAGGTGGATAGAGGAACTCCTCAATGGCTACTTGTATACCCCTCGAGTTTGGGTTCATCCGTATTTATACTTAGGCTCGCGGTCGTGTCCGTGTTTCGTGTACAAGTAGCCGTGCGCCCGTTTTCGTGTAACACGGCAACGGTTTTATGGCCCGTTCGGCACGTGAAATTCGGCTACGTGTAATTAAGTCACGTGTACCCGTGTAGATCCGTGTCACGGGTTCACGTACCTTAAGTACACGCGGATCCGGTCCGCCAGCGACGTTGAGTGAAGATAAGATGCAGTGTCTCTAAAGGCGACGAATAAAAATATATCGTTAGTTCTTATTCGTAGCTCGTTATTCCGTTTCATTCTTTTATTTTTAAGAACATGGACTTTTAAATATTTAGTGAGTAGTAAATAAAAGGAAACCGACATTAAATATAATAAATAGGTTATACAGTAATTAAACGGAGGCTAAAATAACAGAAGTGTGTGTAGTGGTGACTAATAGATGATCACTACGAGTTAAAAATTCTAAACTGTCCGCTCCAGATTCGAAAAAAAAAACAAAACGCGGTCACTTCTTTGAACTTCATGAACAAAACGGTGGTATACCAGGTAAAACCGAAAGCTACTTATGAGTATTGTTTGTTTAATTACGTCGTTCGCAAACCTTTATTACGAGTCCATTGTTATCTGCAATTCTGCACGTGCAACTCCACTTATCTGCAAAAATACCACCCTGGTAGGTAAATTACAATGAATGACTCAATAATTTTTAATCCTTGAGAGAACTCAAATTATTTAATAAAATATTTATATAGAGATGCAAAATAAAATGTCACCAAGTCTGCGGCTTTTGTTTTTTACTTTCATAGAAGAATATTTTTAGGTGTAGTGTAATTAAACTCTATATAGCGACAAGACATTTAACGAAAAACTTTTTTTACCTTGTTAAGCAGTCGAACAAAAATATGTCACTATCTACTTTGTAATGTGCCGAAACCGATAAGAACTGCAGCCGTGTACTTTTTTGTTTGTTGTTTTCTTGTTTAGTCCATGCACGTGTTGTTTGCCTGGATTTACCGTCATCATACGAGTACGTACCGAAGATTCGCAGAAATTTGCTCTTTTGTTTCTTTAGATTAGGATTGCCTTGCGTGTTAACATTTTGGCTATGTTATATCCTTAGATAGTAAACTTTTATATTCATTCATTTCACGAATAGCAGTTTTTTTTTTATTCTACTCTTAATTTAACGATAATTAGTTAATGATATTATAACGCTATACGTCGCAGTCTCTTAATTGTATAATAAATATAAGTATAACTAATGGCACTAGAGAATTTTGCATCGTCGCTAGCTTTGATTAAAATCACAATAGCTGGTTATACAGAAAACAGAATAACGCCGTTAATTACTTAAATATCTAACCATTATAACTGAAACGACGCAAAAAATATAATTTAAACAAAAAACCACATAGAAAAAAACCCGTTCGTCCCGTACTAAGTAATAATTAGTAATTCATAGTGCTTATTTGTTTTAATTTTAACTCCAACTGGCGTGGCGGCGGCCCGGGTGTATCGTTCCGATTGGTGCACACGAACGCAGGTACGGGCTACTTACCGGCCGTGTTCGTGAAATTCGTGATCTTAGTACCGCCGGGGTTAAAAACACGTAGGGTTCGGTCACGGTACGGGTCGGCGTGTATCACGGATATCCAGAGCCCTACATAATATTTATACTGAGGTATGGAAATATATCTTACATTAGATATTTTATGCTGCGTCGACCTCAAATAAATAGTACACTATTAGTATAAGTTTTGTGAAAGTAAACCGAAGGACATCGCTGCGCCCATCTGCGAATCTAGTGATAAGCGCAGGTAAAGCACGGGTTATTGTTTTACCTGCCGTCATTTATTATCTCTTTTGCTCTCTGTAGGTGTGAAAGAGATGCAAGAGAGCATAATTATGAGTAAAGTTATTCATACAAGATCATCGTCACCAAGTGAACTTGTATAGAACTCGTAAAAAAAAACATATGAACCTAAACTCAATGGCTATACAAGAGCTATTGAGGAGTTCCACTATCCACCTTCTGACTCTGTCCACACCAACAGACCATCCTCATTCCTCACCAAATATAATGCATAGAACTCGTCGAAACAAACCAAATGAGCCCAATCTTGAGGGTTATACAAGTAGCCATTAAGGAGTTCCACTATCCACCTCCTCACTCCATCATCAGACCATCATCACCAAGTATAATGCATAGAACACATTAAAACAAACCAAATGAGCCCAAACTCGAGGGCTATACAAGTAGCCATTGAGGAGTTTTACTATCCACCTCCTCACTCCATCATCAGACCATCATCACCAAGTATAATGCATAGAACTCGTCAAAACAAACCAAATGAGCCCAAACTCGAGGGCTATACAAGTAGCTATTAAGGAGTTCCACTGACCACCTCCTCACTCCATCATCAGACCATCATCACCAAGTATAATGCATAGAACACGTCAAAACAAACCAAATGAACCCAAACTCGAGGGCTATACAAGTAGCCATTAAGGAGTTCCACAATCCACCTCCTCACTCCATCATCAGACCATCATCACCAAGTATAATGCATAGAACACGTCAAAACAAACCAAATGAGCCAAACTCGAGGGCTTAACAAGTAGCCATTGAGGAGTTCCACTATCCACCTCCTCACTCCATCATCAGACCATCATCACCAAGTGTAATGCATAAAACTCGACAAAGCAAACCAAATGAGCCCAAACTCGAGGGCTAAACAAGTAGCCATTGAGGAGTTCCACTATCCACCTCCTCACTCCATCATCAGACCATCATCACCAAGTATAATGCATAGAACTCGTTAAAACAAACCAAATGACCCCAAACTCGAGGGCTATACAAGTAGCCATTGAGGAGTTCCACTAAACACCTTTCCACTCCATCATCAGATCATCATCACCAAGTATGATGCATAGAACTCGTCAAAACAAACAAAATGAGCCCAAACTCGAGGGCTATACAAGTAGCCATTGAGGAGTTCCACTATCCACCTCCTCACTCCATCATCAGACCATCATCACCAAGTATAATGCATAGAACTCGTCAAAACAAACCAAATGAGCCCAAACTCGAGGGCTATACAAGTAGCCATTAAGGAGTTCCACTGTCCACCTCCTCACTCCATCATCAGACCATCATCACCAAGTATAATGCATAGAACTCGTCAAAACAAACCAAATAAGCCCAAACTCGAGGGCTATACAAGTAGCCATTAAGGAGTTCCACGATCCACAGACATATACAATAGGTATAAATTACACTACATTCAAGATTCTACTAGTGCCTCTATACCGATACCAAAATTACCAAATGCCTTAATCCCCGAGTATCCGACCGAACTACATTCATGGTATATTAGTTAAAATAAAAAATCATGATTAGATTTATTTGAATAAGAATAAGTTAACTTCATTCAATTTTCTAACATAAGAATTATTCACGGCGAAATTATTTGAATAACTTTGTCGGGAATAAAATCAACATGATTTTATTCATGCGTATTCTTATTCAAATAATGATTTTATTCTTGAGTGCCCAACTCTGGTTTTCGCTTTCGCAAATTAAGCTCTTCCGACGATGGACGCGCATATAAATCATGCGCGTCGAAAGGGTTTAAATAAAAATGTTTGCTGTAGTAAATCGAAAACGAAAGCCGAGTGTCAATAAGTTTTGAAAAGTCTTTACAAGGCATTATGGTCCTGAGTTCCTGACACAGTAAAATGAAGAGAAAAATAGCAGTGCAAAACTGACTCGGAGCCAAGATTTTTTCTTTTCTCATTTGGATGATTCATTAATTATGCCACTTGAATTATGTATGTGTATGCGACCATTTCCGTGCACATGTATATTTGTGACATAAAAATATGGCGTGATCTCAGAGAATAAATCACAATGATTCTGAAAACCTGAAATGCAATAAAACGAACTCGTGATTCTCATAAATTATTGTCCTTCTGAAGCCTCCCGAAATGGGAATACTTTATCTTACTTGTGTCTTAGTGCAAGTGCTCAGATCAATGTAGGTATATCATCATCATCCATCATCTATTCATCATCATGTCAGTCGAAAGACGTCCACTGCTGGACATAGGCCTCTTGTGGCATTATTTGGTAGCCCTATGTCCAATGTAGGTATCATTGACAAAAACATCTTGTGTAGTTTAGAACTTGCTGTCGCCCAGCTAGCGTCACCGAACTTATATATCATAAGACAACTTACATACTTAATTACATACAGGCATACGAACAGTGCAAGATAAATAAAATCTTGCGTAAATAAGTAGTTTTAACTATGGCTTGCCTACGAATATGTTGCACGGCACTTCTAGGTAGTTAGTAGCTATAACAACAATTAGTCATGAGCACAAAGTCGAGATTGTTCGAGTTATAAACCAAATGTAAAGCAGCAGTGTGATATGATAAACTAACGGGCAGATTAAATTAAACAAATGTCCATTACCAGCCGTTGACCCGATGAGTCATAGTTCAGATACAGATTACTGACTATTGTAATTAACATACATCGGGGTTTTCGGAGCGGGAACGTTTGACATTAGCCAAAGAGTAGGTATTTACTTAAAAACAGATCGTACCCTAGTAGGTTTCTACCGAATGAATAATTGATTGAAAAATAAATAAAGATTAATCATACATATAGGTACATATTTTATATTGGTCATTCATTATCAACCTCTTCAGTTAAGTCTATTCATTTATAAGAAAATGCTTCATAGATATCGAGCGTCAAGATTGACATTGTATTAGACACCTATTGTCAACCGTTACCCTTGCTTGTCTAGTAGATAAACTTATATGCAATTGTATTTTAAAAAACTGTAAATAATCAGTCAACACAAATATGCCTCCGAGAAAAAAAACTCGTTACGAGTTTATGCGTTCGTGGCACAGAATAAATAATATGTTCGTGGATAGAAAATAATCCAGAGATAGAGGTTCGAGATTCTTTATTATTTTGCACCAAGTGCAATGTGAGCTTCGCTCAAACGAAATCTAGTGTAACGCGACATGTCGCATCTAATAAACATACAGGTATGAAATATGATTTCAATAGTGAGCTCTTGAAATTTGTTGTGGGCTGTAATATACCATGGACGCAGGTAAACAATCCGATATTTAAAGATTTTATCGAAAATTGTGTTACCGGTAAATTTGGAAAAACTGCAAAAGTTCCTTCGGAATGTCAACTGCGACGGGAATATTTAAATAAAGCTTACGATGAAAAAATGAATAAAATACGGAGCGAGCTAAAAAATGAATATATATATGTGTGTGTTGACGAAACCACGGATGATTATGGTCGTCAAATAGCTCACGTAATAGTGGGAGCATTACGTGATGATCACATTGGCACTCAACACTTGATATCCAGTAAACGGTTAGACAGCACGAACAATGTATCAATATCCAATACGGTCACAAATGCTCTTGATGAATTATGGGGTGCTAACCATAATAATCACAATAAAGTACTTTTACTTTTAACTGACGGTGTGGGCTACATGCTAAAGGCTGGAAGAAATTTAAAATGTATTTTTCCCAATCTTTTGCACGTCGCATGTTTGGCTCATGGTTTAAATAGAGTGGCTGAACTAGTAAGAAAACTTTATCCAGATGTGAATGATTTAATCGCAAATGTTAAGAAGACATTTTTGAAATCTCCTAAAAGAATACAAAAGTTTAAAGAAATGCTCCCCGGAGTGCCTTTACCACCTCGACCAACAATTATTCGGTGGGGAACCTGGATAGAAGCTGCAACGTATTACAGCAAACATTACGATGAAGTGAAACGTGTTCTAAATACATTCAGTCCCACCGAAGCCCAGAGTATTAGAAAGGCAAAAAGAGCGTTTGGAAATGCAAATATAAAAAGCGACTTAAATTTCATAGCAAATCATTTGATGACTATCCCAAATGCTATTAAAAAACTACAGGATGCGAAGCTGTCCATCAGCGATAGTTTAAAAATAGTTCATGAAACCTATAGAGATGTTTCCAAATTAAACATGAGCGTAAAAGGAAAACAGATTTATGATAAACTGAAGTTGGTGTTAAAGAAGAATTCTGGCTATAGCACACTAAAAATTATAAATGAGTTGGTACAAGGCAAAGAAATAGAACTTCAATCTCAAACTTCTCGTGCATCAATTGATTCCTACAAAAAATTTAAATATGCACCTATTACAACTGTCGACGTGGAAAGATCATTTAGCTCCTTGAAATGGATATTTACAGCAAGACGCCGTAGATTAACTGTCCCAAATATAGAAAAAATATTAATAGTTTATTCTGAAAATCGTGTCAACTATTCAATTTACAGCAGGTAATTAATTAAAGTTATTTTAATTGTTACCTTATAAGTTATAAGACTTTTACGGAAATTAAAATAAAACTTTGTCACAGATTGTATACAACTCACAGAGAGGTAGTTATTCATTAGGCATAATAAGATATTTTCTTAGACTAACATATCTGTTTATCTCTACTCTTTCTCAAATCATTCCCGCTCCGAAAACCCCGATGTATGGTAATTAAAGACTACTCTTCACCCCTTATAGCGGCGATTTTTTTCGGCGATGCTTATTTGACGAAGGTTCTTTGGAACTGGAATTAGGGCATTCTTAAAAACAATGCAAAACTGGTAATATTTTTCGTACGTACCCCGTCTGTCCTATTGTAACTACAACCGGGATCTCTAGAATTTATATAAATAATGAAGTGGTGAATGCAAATCACAAAAGAATAGATGACTAATTGGTAGGCCTATTCTCTGCGAAAAAGAGCCGCCTCCATGCTAAGGCGAGAGCGCGGCGGCAGCAACGGTCTTCTTGGAGTCTTGGCCGAAAGACTCGACTGCCCGATTACGAAGTTTTGCTGGTTGAGGTGGCCATTGGAAGACCTAGTAGTAGTAATTTTGTTTTAATTTACTTACTTTTGTTAATTTATTTTATTTCTAATCCTAACATATCTCATAAGACTTTACTAACAAAATATGGATCACAGTCTGAATGAAATGATTTTTATTTTATTATTTATAATGTTTTTTTGCAAGGTGGAATTATTACGTGTCCCAGCCGTGACTTGGTATCTTACCGAATAGAAATGTCTATGCCAAGGCCGCGTCGTTATTTACAGCAGAGTTCAATCTGATAAACTTCTTAACGGTTGTTTTAACATGTGAGGTGTCGTTAGATTACTCTGTTGATGTCGTCGAAGTGACAAAGGCAATAATATTGGTAAAAAGGCAAGTTTTTTTAAATATCTTAATTTTATGTCCAGCTGGTCGATTGCGTAACGTATTGTACGCGCGTCGAGTCCAAGATGACAGATGAATTGTCCTTACGCTCGTTCGAAACGTTACACCGTGTATACCCCTCTAATGATAAATATAATGATTTGACAGTTGGAGTAGGGTGTGTCTTATAAATAGAACTGTAGGTACTTACTAATGTCGTATTGTAGGATCTAACTTCCTTCATATTTCTTCTTAAATAACGAGTGCTTTTGTTAGCTTTACCCGAAAATAATAACGTTTTACGTGCACGGAATAAGAATTTGCCACGTACTGTGCCAGTTATTTGCCAAGTTTGTGCGGGCTTCGTTTTATGGACGCTTCAGGGAATTTTCGTCGAAACACGTGCTTTGCTATATTAACAACTTGGTCCACCTCAAAAGCAGCTACTTAATTTTGGATGCCGTGTTAAAATATTAAGATACATGTGAATCTTGATGAGAAATAATTAAATACTGTCCTGAGTTTTAAAGGTTACCTTATAAATTGCTTCAAATGTTAAAAGAAGAGACGTTCATCATCCTCCTAATAGCGTTATTCTCGGTTGTGCTCTAAAAGAGCCCGGGGCCCGCATTGTCACCTAATCTCAAGAGACATTATTGAATATCGCGTAAATTGCCAATAACTGGCCACCTCATACTAAAAGTCTATTCACCTATTTATAATAGAATACGTTTTTAGTATAAGATGTTAATTACTGGCCACCTTATACTCAATTGAATTCTGTTTGTAGGAGAACAGAGTTCGTTTTTAGTATGGAGGGGGTGTCAGTTATTGAAGGGTGGCCGGTTATTGGCGATTTACCCTACGTTAATTCACGCAAACTTGTCTTCCCAAACAGTTTACAGACAGGTAAACGTCAGTCAATCCTATTTTAACTGGGTGCCCCTTGAAATCTCGACAAACTTTTCATCGAATTTCATTTTATCGAAAACGATTCATAGAATATTCAGTATCAATATTATCTCTTGGAGTATTATGGCTTCATCGACTATTCATTACATATTAAAACAATTATTAGAAAACGGTACAAGGATTTTTAAATAATTAAAAATACATTTAATAAACTATTTAAAAGACAGAACAACAAAATATCAATGTTTATTATACAACGTATTATTATACAACTACTTCATTTCATAGTTTCATACTAGATTACATATTTTAAGAAAAAAAAAAACAAACTCGAGCAAGTTAGAAAAACATACTTAAGTACAAGTTATGGGCATAGTAAAAGTTGCCTACATCTCATATCTTCACCAGCCTCATAGTAAGATTCGTCCTTTTTGCTCTGAGATTCACAGTCAGATGCGTCCTGTTTCCTTACGCTGACAGAGTGGGTTACGTTAGGTTAGAACTGCGACCATAACGGCGCGCGAGCTGAGCGAGCGAAGCGAGCGTGCCGCGGCAGCGGCCGGCGAAGCGCCAGAACCGAACTGAACCAATATAAATCATTTCCTACCAGAAAACTATGACTATGAATCCTACCTGACTATGAATCTCAAACGAAAAAGGACGTATCTTCACCAGTCTCATAGTAAGATTCGTCCTTTTTGCTCTGAGATTCACAGTCAGATGCGTCCTGTTTCCTTACACTGATAGAGAGTGGGTTAGGTTAGGTTAGAACTGCGACCATAACGGCGCGCGAGCCGAGCGAGCGAAGCGAGCGTGCCGCGGCAGCGGCCGGCGAAGCGCCAGAACCGAACTGAACCAAGTTGTAGAATGAAGAATAATGATATGATTTTCTACCATGTAAAACTTACAACAAACAAATAAATATGGAATAATAAAATATGACATAAAGATCTGCGAAATAAAGTATAAATTAAATAATATTTCTACCAAATAAAAATCGGTATTTCACAAATTCACACCATTTAAATGTTCGAAGTAATGAATATTCGATCAAATGAAAAAATGCGAAACGTTGACTTTGAATTAATGAAATTCGATTAAAAGTTTGTCGAGATTACAAGGGTAAACCATTTTAACTAAATTTAAAATTCGTTTGTCTTTATCTGGCACTTTGATATTTCTGTTTGTGAAAAAGCAAACACATCTTAATAATAACAGGGATCTATTAAGTTTTATAAATCCTTCCGTCCGTTCCGTCCGTCCGTTGAATCCGTTGAATTGACTGCTATTTATTGCAATTTTATGTAACTTCTAGCACCCGTCTAAGAGTCACTCACTCACATTCAATTCACATTGTATAAGTAATGATCATTAAAGTTGAGTTATACGGTATTGTGATGTTATCTCACTGCCGTAACCGTATATGTCACGATAAAATTTATGAGATGCATTTTAAATGTTTGAATAATGCTAAACTCTCTAAAAGTGAAATGTCACACTTTCTACGTGTGTTTTATTTTAATAGGATAAAATATCAACCAATTTCCATTTAACCATATTTCTCTGGATGATTTCACTACGTGAATTGTTTAGTTTAATCATACATACATAAAGTTATTATCTAATCTCGTATATTATGTGGTAGGATGTTGGTTTAGTTTGAATTTAGTTTAACACGTCATTTTGTTTATGATCTGTAGGCATAACAGTAGTTTTATACTAGGTAGTAGTTAAAATATGTTTCATACCCAAACAAAAAGTCCGTAGGCGGCGTCAGTAAGGCTCTATTTCTTCAACAACGCAGTTAGAAATCGTCCTTATTGACATCGACAAACTGGAACTTTTTGCGAACTGGATCATGGACAGTATATGTTGTCATTGAATGACTATACCATAGGGCTAAACTTTCGGGAATAACCTTAACAGAAATGACAGCATCTTTTGCAAGCATTCCTTATAAACTAGGTACTTCTAAATCGTGTGTTCATTTCACGGGAAGATGAAGTCAACTACGTACAGTCAGGTACAAAAATATCTTCACTAATAACTTGCTGCACCTACTGTTTTTATTTGAGGATCCATCGCGTCCTGGGGAGTTCTGCCGACCTTAACTCACCGCTATGAACACAACACCACATACCCGCCAAACAAGTTGTGGTGTTATTATTAGGTGGTATATTTACCTAAACTTTTGCGGAACTCCGATCCTAGTTATGACTGTGGTGTTTTGTATAGTCCTTCCTCAGTTGGGCTGCTGTAAATATGAGCGAGATGACATTCCGCTATGCTTTCTACCTCTTTAATGATATTCCGCTGTGCCATACCTCCCGAGGCTTCATTCCAACTACGCTAGACACGGTATCGAGCTACGCTTTACTAGTGAAGATACTTGTTACAGTGTTGTGTTGTGTATTGTTGTGTGTGTTGGAGAGTTATGTTTTTCGAGCGTATGTATATGTACGAGTATGTAAATATAAGTAAATTAAAGGCCGTGCCAGGATAAGCTAAGTGATTCTGCCCCCATCGAGTTTGGGCTTGTAATTTTTATGGAAGTTGTGGCTCTACATTAGTAATTAATGTGCAAAATTTGAGCACCCTAAACTTTATAGTTTTTGTTTAAAAAAAAAAACTAAATATGATTTTTCTTCGATATCGGGCTGCACTCCGGGAGTGCGGGCAGAAATGAAAACTCAATAACATTGTAACAGTTTTTCGATCAGGTCACGTGACATCTTACGGTGTCACCCTAAAAATGAATTTGACGCAAATTTATAAACAATTATCAATTACTTAGGCGGACTTACCAAATATTTTTCAAAGCTTTCTCTCTTTAGGAATAACGTTTAAATTCGAACTATTCGAATTTGCAAGAACAGACCGACGCAGACCAGCAGGCGACCAAAATATCAATTTGTTTTTGCCGTCGGTAAATATTTTTCTAAGCTTTATCGCTTTAGGAATAACGCCCAAATTCGAACTATTCGAATTTTCCCACTAGCAAAACGGTGAAGGAAGCGTTGGTATTATTACAAATTTATTTGCAGAATATGCTATTGCAAAAAGTGTTTAACGGCTTTATACTCTTACGAATAGCGTTCAGTTTTGAATGAAGTCGAATCGGCTAGCAGCAAAAAGTGACCTCCTTCACATCTGACGTCACAAAACTCTGTCGCGTATTTAACAATTTTTCCCCATCCCAAAAAGTGCTCAGCGCCGCTAAAGAAGTTTTCACTTCAAAAAATATCGAAGAAAAAACATATTTCGTTTTTTTTTTTTTAAACAAAAGTTATAAAGTTTAGGGTGCTCAAATTTTGCACATTAATTAGTAATGTGGCTCTACATAAAAATTACAAGCCCAAACTCAATGGGGGCAGAATCACTTAGCTTATCCTGGCACGGCCTTTCACGGGCTACAGCTCAAACGGCTTGATGGATTTTGGCGTATGAGGTGTCGTTGGATTCCTCATAATCGTGGGAGGATACAAGAAAACAAGCGGTGGGGTTTTTTGAAAAATGTTTTGTTTTCTCTAGTAGCGTACTGTACAGAGTACCTACCCAGTAGAGACTGTCACGCCACGGTCACGATGTTATCAGACGGAAGTAACAACTTTAGATCCGCTGTTCAGATTTACTGCAAGTATGAATCAGTCGGGTGCGACGCGACGGTCGTGACGTCACTTGACAATAAATCGAATGGTCGCGTTAAAAATTTAAAGAGAAGTTATATCGGATTAGAATGACGCTACCTCCTTTCTTCCCGTGCAGTGTTGTGGCGACGGATTAGCAACTTATCACAATTCTCTATACAGAACCTGCAATTGATGCCTCTTTTGAGAATGACTACAGGCGAAAGTTCATGTTGTATTATAAAAGAGAAGCTATTCTTAATACCACCAAAAGCATTTATTTCTGCGATATTTTCAAAGACACATTAGATTGATAGCAAAAGCGAGGTACATATTACGATTAATGTTATTTAAACATTCATTTGAGTATGTCGGAAATAGTCGAGTGCTTCTCAAGGGCTTCTGCAACCCACTTGTGTTGGTATCAATCAGATAACTAAAAAGTGTATGAATTAGAATATTTAATTGTAGCTAATGGATGTATTTACCATCGTTGAAAAGGGCGTTTCCTTTATAGATAATCTTTACGTAATATATGCATTTTGGCCCTGGTTTCCGTATGAACATCCTTTCTAGTTGCTTCAATGTTGATATTGTTTACGAAGAGAAGCATATTCTCATTAATATCTGTCTCTTCAGTTTAAAGTTCAAATGCAAGTTACAAATTTCTGCGAATTCGTCTGTCGCGCGACAATATTTTGCCTCTCAAAGCATACCAGAGATGGGATAAATCTTTGTTGCTTTTTTATTGTTCCGTGTCCTTTTCTGTAAGTTCCCATTCCTGTCATTATCATCATCATTCATTATTTTTGGTCGCGGGATGATGTTGTGAGCGACACATCCGAGACGTCGAGAAACCTTGTTTATTGAGTTTTTGGTAATTGTTTGTTGTGTTTTATTACGATAAGATGCGTCTAAGTCTACGATGTTCTTTTTCTTTTAGACATTCCAAACTTTCAAAATGTAAAGTTCCACATACCTTGGCATTATGAGTATTATGACACATAGAAATGTGTACCTATTTTGCAATTCCATAAACGTAGGTACTTTTCGGGTCGTAAGTGTAGCATGCAAACTTGCCCCCACCACGTCATCTTAGTGCTCAAGAAGTTTGCCGTCTACTGTATGCTATAATGTTATGAAAGTTTAAACCAATATACTATCATCATTTTCAGCTATTAATCGCCCTTTTCCATGTAACACTACTTTAAAATCTTGATCTCTTTACTATAGATAACCGTTATCGAGTTTCAAACGTTCAGGTTAGAAGAGTAATTCTTAATAACATTGCACCTCATGCACGTTGAACTGCCAAGTTAATATTAAACCACGTTGCGCTCAAGTCGACAAGCATGGTACCCGGTCGTTATTTTTATCGCGACCACTAACTCTCCCGCTGTGTAATTCGCTGTTCCCGGTCAAAGGCGTAACAGGTTTTAGTTTTCACATTGGCGCTTTGATATTGAATTAGTTAATGGCTTTTCATGTTTAACGGCATTTACAAGGGGTTTATTTATAGGTTCATTGCGGTACGTGAGTCGGGACATGTTTATGTTTGCAGTACTTTGATTACCTACAATTGAATGTAATGTAATACGGGCGCCATTAAAGTCAAATCCAATGTAACAAAAATATTTAAGCCTCAAAATCAGCTGACAAGTGTAACCCATTGGAAAGACGGTGGTGTTCAGATATTTGTGAGCACCATGTTCGCTCAGATATATTTCATCAGTGGTCATGAAATATTCTGCATGTACCTACAGTCACCAGCATTAATATCTGCCACAACAAAGCGCGCATAAATATCTGACACGACTCTATTTATAGGGTGGTACGGATATGTCAGATATTTCTGCCCGCTTTGTTAGGGCAGTTATTGGTGCTAGTGATTGTACAAAATTCCAGATTACATAAATCTACAGTTTCTGTTACTCGGTCATTTAAAATAATACAATTCAGCATGTAAATGGAATCAATCCTAAACATTCCTTACATAATTGATCAGCTACATTCAAATCTCTTTCCTTTGCATTGTAATGTAAGTCAGTTTTCCTTTATTTCCCTCATACATAATACGACGT
This sequence comes from Epinotia ramella, assembly GCA_947578815.1. Lineage (NCBI taxonomy): Eukaryota > Metazoa > Arthropoda > Insecta > Lepidoptera > Tortricidae > Epinotia > Epinotia ramella. Next base: position 6,959,391 of record OX388211.1, on the reverse strand, counting down.
GAGTTACCCGCCGGCTTATTGCGGTCCCAGTTCCAAACGGATTTGATCCAACCTTTAAATAAGATACAATTTAATGTGGCTTTACTAATAATAACATCAACGTTGCGTTGTAAGTCTGTTGGCTTTTATCAACAAATAAATATAAATCTAACTGATTCTGTGTGAAATGAAATAACTGATGCTATTCCAGATCAATCTGCATGTTTTTGTAATAAAACAGCTTGTGTTAGGTTACATTTATGTATAACTTAAAACCAGATTGCAATGTTAAGGGTATACGTCATCTACCTAACGGACGTCTCAATAAGAGTGCACTATTTCGATTAAATTAACCTTAAATTTGGTATTATTATGGTTATTAATAGTGCACTCTCTCGAAACACCCGTTGCATTGCATGTAACCGGAATGTCTCACCATCCACGATGGAATAACCGCCCTCAATGCAAACAATGATTAAATTCCAATCATCCACCCAAGGTTTTCAATCATGATCGTGAGTCATGCACCAGCACGCTTCCATCCGCCATGCTTCATTGATGATGCGTCCCATTAGAACAGTAAGCCGATATTGGAGAACGAGAGTATAACAAACCGACTGACTACAGTATAGTGTAGTACATTCAGTGTTCTTACGTCACTCTCCTAATTCTGGAGACCGATTCACGGTCTTCAACGAACTGTTCGTGATTCTATTGAGGTGTCATTATCTTTGCAACTTCACAACAGGGTATGTCGATGGTACCGTCGTCAACCTCTGTGTTTGAGTCATAAATATACAGCTCAAAACAAAATAAGAGCTACTTACATTTTTCTATTTTATTATTAATTATTGGACATCAACTAATTGATAATACCGCATCCTTCAGAATCCAACCTCTTTCATGCTGGTGTTTAAGTCTAATAGCTGGAACAAAATATATATCACTGTTTAATTAAATTTTCACGTAACGATCACTATACTTGTGGCCCGGCCTTATTTTCTCTTGAGTAGTATATATTCTAAACAGGCATGTTATAAAAGATGCTCTTACTATCTCTGTTACATCTTAACGGTTGCGTCTGCGGTCTGTAACAAATGCAGCATCAAACTACCACAAATATCAAAGAGTTGTCCATGATTTCCCTTAAAAATGTAGGACCATTACTCTCTCTTCAAGTTCGCCACTCGTGCCGGTCCTGAGCTAATCTTAGCCAGGACTGACCCGCGATCTTCTCAATATCTTCATCCGACGCTTGATTCCCAGGAGTGCCTTTTAAAAATATAGCGGTATAGCTACTAACCCTAAGAACAATGGAGTGGAGAGGGCTATGTTGGGAGTTTTTCTGCGCGTTCGCATCAGAAATGAGGCTATCCGCAGCAGAACCAAGGTAACGGATATAGCCCTCCGAATCGCTGAACTTAAGTGGCAGCGGGCGGGGCACATTGCACGTAGAACCGATGGCCGTTGGGGCAGAAACATTCTCGAGTGGCGACCACGTACCGGAAGGCGCAGCGTGGGTAGGCCCCCCAGAAGAACCTGGTAAAGGTCGCGGGAGTCCGCTGGATGCGGGTGGCGCAGGACGGGTCATTTGTGGCACTCTTTGGGGGAGCCCTATGTCCAGCAGTGGACGTTCGGCTGATATGATGACGATGATGATGATAGCTACTAACAGGTTGCGCTCGGATAATCCTTGACAATTCCATTTGATCAGATGTATAGCTTTGAGTACTCAAAGGCAAGCAATCAAGCATAAAGCATAATGTGATCGTGTTTGTTCCTTGTTAGATCGGTGCCCCTGTATGCTGTATGTCTTCCTTTGACCGCGCCTGAACCGTTCGAGTCGGTACATACGAAACGAGATCCAATTTAACTTGAACGGGACTTTCTTATCGGTTTCCACAGATTGTCAAGAGTTGTTGTCTGTGCGATTTGCGGTAAAGTCGGGTATCAAATTCATCATGCGGTTGGAAGTTAATCAATTATTGAGTTCAAGAACTTATGGCAAACAAACATGAACGACTCTGGAGATATTGTGAGATGTATTTAAAGTAAATCCGTCAGTTCTGAAAGACAGTAAAGACCTTGTTCGTGGCTAGAAACTAGGCTTTGTTTTTCATCGCAAGATGTTGGACTAGCCCTAATGATTGCCATGTGTATGTGAAACATACAACAACGGTGCTCAGTTACGGTTAATAAGACTCATTATCGATGGCCAACGGCCGTGTTAAGTAGAAAACTCCATAATAACGCCCTTGGGTAGTATTTCTGTAGTCTCAAGAATTTACATTATTTGCCACTGTTTCCCGATATCTGTAGTATACGTACAGTCTTCTACCAGTCCGTCTACCATCACCAGCATTTATGTCTACTTTAATAAAGCGGGTAAAAATATCTGACACGTCCCAACACGTCAGATGTCAGATATTTATGCGCGCTTTGTTGTGTCAGATATGAATGCTGGTGACTGTAGCTACATGCAGAAACGTAAATCAACAGGGCATACTCTGTAGTACCTTATCTCGTCTGCCAATTTGCCATATTCGCATAGTTAGTTACTATTGTTACGTTCTTGCGTCAAAGTGACGACCTCAACTGGCGTTCACAATTCGACTAGTATACTAGTATAACTTGACCTCAAAACAATCATATGTAATCAGAGGTCAGAGTTATACTGGTTCAGCTGATTTGTCGGTAGGCGTTGCGAAGTCGCCCAGGTCATCGCTGCACCTGACCCTACGCTGTAGAAATGGCGACCGTTTGCGTTGTGGCCCACTTCGCCAGACCCTGCGCCCGCGCCGCACGGACAGTCGATGATCCTTCGCTCAAGAGATAGCTGATAGGGTTGCTACTGCTCTGTGTGACAGCATGTTTATATTTGGTCATCAGTAATATCACGGCCCATAGAGCTATGCCCTTCTTATGGTGCTGTTGACTGTCGGAGCCCGCTATCCATCCAATACGCCAAAGGGCAGTATGAGATGAGACCCGCATCAGTGTTCCCAGACTTTGGACCACTCTAATCCTCATTCCTTACGTCCTCCTCCGCACACCTGCTGATTGGCAATACTGGCAATCCATACATACCTAATACTGGATCTATCTTGTTTCAGCTCCGTTTCAATCGATATCAAAAATGTTTTTTTTTCTCATCTCAGCAGTCTAAACCAGTCCTTGCATGGTAATAACCATTGGCACCTATGATACAAATATATATAATACTAGCTTCTGCCCGCGACTCCGTCCGCGTGGAAATCGTTTATATCGCAGCTCCATACAAACTTCAACCCCCCATTTCATCCCCTTAGGGGGTGATTTCCAGGATGAAAACTATCCTATGTCCTTTCCCGGGCTTCAAACTATCTCCATACCAAATTTCATCGCAATCGGTTTAGCGGTTTAAGCGTGAAGAGGTAACAGACAGACAGACAGACAGACAGACACACTTTCGCATTTATAATATTAGTATGGATTGTATTTTGTCAGGTCTGGATTCACTAGGTTAACTAAGTCACGAGAATATATTATGTGACGTAATGCGGAATCTGGTTCACGTCGACGCTTTTATTTCACGCAACCCATTTTCTCCGCGCTCATATTAATAGAAAAAGCTAACTCGAAATAACCTGCATTCAAAATTAACTCTTGAACTTAATGATATACGTTTCAAAACAAAAATAGACCTATTTGAAATCGGTCACTGTATTGTTAAGCTTGCGAAATAGCGCCAATGGTCAATAAAACAGCAATATACCTTTACGCCAAGGCTCGTAAAAATATATGCTTCAAATATACTTTTACGAGTGCGAATAAATACGTCGGATAAGGAGTGGCAACCCTGCGTCACGACAGGATGCGCCGTAGCCGGCGATACGAGGGTAGAATATCACAGTGAGTGCACTCGGCGTGGCCCCTTACACCGCGGACACGTCGCACCACCCTTGGCAATTGAGTGTGTTAACACTTGGTGTAAGGTAATGGGATGAATACAATGGGACGAATTAGTCAGGCAAATTTACGATATACTCAGTGTCGGAGTTCTTTACAAAATGGATCCATATATCTGAGTCTTGGATGTTTTCTATGTATTTAAGTATTTATTTATTAAGTATGTTTATCGTCGTCTAGTACCCACACTACAAGCTTTGCTTAGTTTGGGACTAGGTCGATTTGTGTAAGATTGTTCACTATTTTTTTATTTTTTATATCCCTTTTTCGCTGACTTCGGCTACGCATTTTGCTGTGGCAAATGAGCCACAGGCGGGCCGCAGGTGGGCTGTGTATTTCATTACCCCTGATGTATCCCAGTTCTGCTTTCCCTAAACGCGTTGCCAAAATATCATCTACTTAGTTCTTAGTTGACCGAACTTGTAAACTCATATCAACATAAGCGAATCTACAGAAATAACTACTAAAATAGTAATCTTGATTATACGTGATAATACTTAGGCGGAACGTTAACACGACATGAAACACGATAAACTGCCATGATTTCTGAGAATCTGCCGGTATCATTTTGTACGTCAGTTTAAACGTACGTCTGTCGGTTTAAATTGCTCGACTTTGACACCGGTAGCTTGTGTGAGGAAAGAATGCACCGTCTAAACTAAAATAACTGTTTGAGACTGAATGAACTCGCAGCACCCGGGCACCCCCCGTCGAGTTTGGAGGTCGCAGACGCCAACTTTAGACTGCAGGAGTTGTTTATCAATAAGATTTATACTCTGTCACACACACACTGTGTTTTATTGGCGTCAGTCCTCAAAATCCTGATTTTGATGACGGCGACCTGTCTACATGTCTACAATTCTATATTATGCATTTCTGATATGGCTCACTAGGCCAAATACTCTTTGAATGTAGTCTCTATCTCTTCTATAAGGGTTTGTATTGTACCCAGCCATCGCGACCTTTGACCTTGGTGGCGACTATAAACTCGTCATGTCCACACAAAGGCTCTCATGGGGACTCCAGGATCTCAAAATAAAATATGTAATCTATGGAATCGAGCTGTTTATATACAATGCATAGCTTCGATATTTGCACAGTCGCCTAATAGACGATATACTGTCCTTGTATCACTAACACAAACAAACACTGAACTACGAGTACCTACGACACAGAAGCAGGTAATTCGTGTTCCATATGTGCAAAGTGTTTACAGATAAAACAACACTGATAGAGATTAGAGACAACTCAGCCAGACTGTCTTGACTGGGTAATACCAGAAAAGAAGCGTGATTGTAATAACTAGCACCTTATTCCATTGCAATAAATATATACATACCTTTGACGTTGACTGTACATATAAAATATAATATGCGATGAAACAATTAGATCTTATGGTGCGGGGAGACTATTCGCAAATTAAACAGCATTAGCGTCGACAACAACCATGCGATTTTGTGATTCACCCCGTGTTGAGTTCTATACACATATGTTTATCTTTCGTTCACGTGTGTACGTGCTTTAAAAGGTAACCTGAATCACTGCGCAGCTTTAAATACACACCGATAACGTCACATACAATGGTAGAAGCACAAAGCAATAGTATCTACGGGTGTTCGTTAGTAGGACGCAACCACCACACTCACTCGGGTATTTGAAGTGCACCTGACCCGAGACTTGCCTAGAGAAAGTCCGACAATGTATCCTTGTCCGTGATATGTTCATGTGATGATATTCATAATCGCAACTGCAATGTTATCCCAGCGCTATTTTCCTACACAAATAAACAGTTTATTGCATAATTCGACAGTTGACAACCAAAACTCACTAGGTGACGATTTAAAAACACACTTAAAGCAAAGTTCGAATCTCAGTAGGTATTGCTTCTTCTTCTCTGAGTAATGTAATGACAGATTTGTTGGTGATGAGTTTCGATTGTCAGCTGTCGATTTGTTCATACTACTGGATTTATAAGTATATCACTCCTGTCTACTGTTTGTGAAACGCATGTACGCCAACCAACTATGAATTCTTAATTGCGAATGCTGCAATCATTCCAAACAAAAGCGACTTCATGTACTGTGGTTCTTTATCTAAATAATTGTAATCATATACAATTCCTAGAAATCTAATGGTTACTAGCCTGTTTTCTACTTCCCTTTGCCGTCACGATAACGAGATCAGTTTAACTATGTCCCCAAACATACTCCGTTGTATTTATAAACATTGTTTATATGTTTTACTGTACACGTGTTCGGCTATTGCGAAGTTAGTTATTATGTGCAGATAATTACATTACATAAAGTAAACGTGCCTTCCGTTTCTCTCAGTATCTGTAGTTCACAGCTCACTTTCTTTTCCTGTTGTATAATGACGTGAATCGTGATCGATTTTGTCACTAGTCGCTTTGAGAAACTGTCGTAACATAAAATTCATAATCGTGATCGATTATATATTATACATTGTACAGTAGATTTTAACGCGTTATTAAGCGGGGCTAAAGAGTAGAGACATTTCATTTTACTAAACAAAATGTATATGTGTGAAGACACATATTTTTAACCCTCGACGCAAAGAGAGGGGTGTTATAAGTTTAACGTATCTGACTGTGTTATCGTAGCTCCCAAACGGATGGACCGATTTGAATGCGGTTTTTTTTGTGTCATAGATAATTTTATCCCGAGTGTTCTTAGCTATGTTTTATGAAAATCTGTTCAGCCGTTGTTGAGATATATTGGACTTTTAAATGAAAGGGTTTTTAAGTTTTCTTTGACCCATGGTTCCTAAAAGCGAGAACCACACTGTAGCCGAGCAGTAAGGTACGCCACTTTCAATGTGAAGGTCGTGGGTTCGAACCCCGGCTTCGTACCACTGGGTTTTTTCAAAAACCTATGTACTAAATATCATTTGATATTTAACAGTGGCTTTTCGGCGAAGGAAAACATCGTTAGGTAACCGGTCTAATCCCAATGAGGTCTAGTTTTCCCTCTGGGTCGGAAGGTCAGGTGGCAGTCGCTTTCGTAAAACTAGTGCCTATGTTAAATCTTGGGATTAGGTGCCAAAGCGGACCCCGGGCTCCTTTAGGGCAGAACCGGGAATAACACTAGGAGATTGATTCCTACAAGCGGGTCTGATAATCATGAGAGGAAAATCAGAATTAATATTAAGAACAAACTTTTAGTGGTGAGCAATATTTTTTCAAAGAAGTGGAACTATTTTCCGGTTTTTTTTTGTATTACTAAATTGTATTTTTAATCAGAATCGTTAATGCTAAAACAGTAAACTAGACTTACAAATCGGGCAAAGAAATCGTTCAACGAGCTTTCTTTAATTGAACTGGTCTGCGTGCCATTTACATAGAAAACTGAGTACTAGACCTTTAATGTCTCGCTCTCTACCATCTACAACATACCACCTACGTCACAAAGTAATCTGCAGGTCGATCACGTCACGCATTGTATTTTTACACGTTAGGTAGATCTAAATGTCAATTTCTATGTGGAAAAATGACAGTCGTCTTGTGGAAAACTGTCATAACACGCGGTCAAAACGTTACGTGATTACCCCTCTGAAATACAATGTTATCCGCTTTTATTTATAAAAAATGGTTTTCCTTTTAATATATCGTCAACTATGTTGCTTTGTTTTCAACTCACTATAACTTTATACACCGTCTATAAACCACCTTTGAAGGTAACTTCGCGCGGGGAATATTTCCTTTGTGAGGCTGCACTGCATAATATAATATTGCATCTTGGCAGACTCTCGGTGTTGGATGCTGATCGTTAAAGAATATCACGTTTTATCACAGAACTACGTCGTTGTACTGTTCCTCGGGGAATTTATATCAATGTACATTAAAATATAATAATTAATATGCTTTTTAATCCAAATAATGAAAACTTACTATGGCAATACATTCCAGCATTAAATAAGTTAAATATACTGATTATTATTTGATTTTTTATCATGAAATAAATAATCTAAATCTATTGTCGAATCAGTTTTTTTATATTTAAAAACAAAATTGTTTTGAAAATAAACTGGCTGAGCTCACAGAGCCACTAGTATATAAGAAAACGAAGTAATATACTGACCTTTTGTATACAGGGTGTTCGGAATGACGATGTAGGAACTTAAGGAGGATATACTGACCTTTTGTATACAGGGTGTTCGGAATGACGATGTAGGAACTTAAGGAGGATATACTGACCTTTTGTATACAGGGTGTTCGGAATGACGATGTAGGAACAAGGAGGATATACTGACCTTTTGTATACAGGGTGTTCGGAATGACGATGTAGGAACTTGAGGAGGATATACTGACCTTTTGTATACAGGGTGTTCGGAATGACGATGTAGGAACAAGGAGGATATACTGACCTTTTGTATACAGGGTGTTCGGAATGACGATGTAGGAACAAGGAGGATATACTGACCTTTTGTATACAGGGTGTTCGGAATGACGATGTAGGAACTTGAGGAGGATATACTGACCTTTTGTATACAGGGTGTTCGGAATGACGATGTAGGAACTTAAGGAGGATATACTGACCTTTTGTATACAGGGTGTTCGGAATGACGATGTAGGAACTTAAGGAGGATATACTGACCTTTTGTATACAGGGTGTTCGGAATGACGATGTAGGAACAAGGAGGATATACTGACCTTTTGTATACAGGGTGTTCGGAATGACGATGTAGGAACTTGAGGAGGATATACTGACCTTTTGTATACAGGGTGTTCGGAATGACGATGTAGGAACTTAAGGAGGATATACTGACCTTTTGTATACAGGGTGTTCGGAATGACGATGTAGGAACTTAAGGAGGATATACTGACCTTTTGTATACAGGGTGTTCGGAATGACGATGTAGGAACTTAAGGAGGCTATACTGACCTTTTGTATACAGGGTGTTCGGAATGCCGATGTAGGAACTTAAGGAGGATATACTGACCTTTTGTATACAGGGTGTTCGGAATGATGATGTAGGAACTTAAGGAGGATATACTGACCTTTTGTATACAGGGTGTTCGGAATGCCGATGTAGGAACTTAAGGAGGATATGCTGACCTTTTGTATACAGGATGTTCGGAATGACGATGTAGGAACTTAAGGAGGATATACTGACCTTTTTTATACAGGGTGTTCGGAATGACGATGTAGGAACTTAAGGAGGATATACTGACCTTTTGTATACAGGGTGTTCGGAATGACGATGTAGGAACTTAAGGAGGTGATAGACTGGACTATTAGGAAGAGTGTGAACCTTACATAGTCCAATCTGTGATAGATGTTTTTATCGTGTTTATAATTTTGTTTTATTACTCGTGGTGACCTACAAAAACGATTTAAGTTGTGTCGCAAGTGCCGGTCGTATTTTTTTAAATAAATTAGTTTCCATGTTAAACTAAATAAATTTGGTTTATTTCTTAGGTACTTGGTTTTAAAATATTTTTTTCATGTTAATTTTTAGTACAAAAAAAACTCGATTAAAAATAAGATCACAGATAGGACTAAGACATGTAAGGTTCACACTCTTCCTAATAGTCCAGTATATCCTACATTGTTATCCCGAACACCCAGTAGGTATGTTTGCACGGTTGTATTGGTTCATAAAATGATCCGTAATCTGTATTCGGCGAATGGCTTCGTTGATATTTGTATTCCAATCTGAAATAATATAAATTTGTTGTTTAATTGAAATTGAAATCTAGCTTGATTCTAAGATATTCATTCATAAATTTGGTCTAGACATAATTATTTGATATTGAAGACCGGTTTATGAGACGTACCTAGGCGTGTGTCTCGTCTTGGTTAATTATATCAACTAGTTTTACTCATGAGAAAAGGAAACAGTACTCAATCCTAATTTATGGGAATTTTCTTTACGTAAGTCACTTTATTGGACCGCTATTTGCGACTGTTAGTCGTATTTACCTAATATTTATATTAAAATTAATATAATTAATTATCAAATAGTATGTGTGATTTGTCATCAAGATGAAGAATTCGTATGTTTGAGATAACTGACCGAATCCCTCAAAAGCTCGGTGTCCCCTGAGCTGAAAACACGACGTGCTCTAGTGTTTTTTCACCAGGTCAACTGAACTTAATATTATTCAGCGCTCGAGTCCCGCAGGCGAAGTTTGCTCCGGTTTTAATATATTCTTCTTTTGTCCACAGAGCCGTCGGTAAAACATGCCTGCTCATCAGTTATACGACAAATGCCTTCCCCGGAGAATACATACCCACAGTGTAAGTAGAAAAGTTGAGAAACCTCCGACATTTTCATTTCAAAGTTCAATATCTCAAAAACGGCTGAACAGATTTTCATGAAACATGGCTAAGAACACTCGGGATAAAATTATCTATAACACAAAAAAACTAAACGAAAATCGGATCATCCGTTTGAGAGCTACGATACCACAGATAGATACACAGATACACAGACAGACACGTTAAACTTATAACACCCCTCTCTTTGTGTCGGGGGTTAAAAGTGCCGATCGTGTTTGTCTCTGTTACTCTACTACTTTTCATTCGCCGACCATCATAAAAACATCGAAAACAATTAAGTACCACATCATCTAGTCGAACGAGGGAGCGAAGGGAACGAAGTTCTATGCTTCAGCTTGAGCCGAAAATCGTTTGTCTGTCCGGACGGTGTCCGGTGCCTGTCCCGCTGTTATCTACTGGTCGCATGTCTCAACCGATTTCAGTGAAGTTTTGTCAGCCGGTTCGTTAATTATATACTTAAAACTTTTTGTCGAATAACTTTTTTTTAAATAAAGTCAGGCTCTCTAGTTCTACAGCTCACAGAGCTACTGGTTAGTATATGAAACTTCGTATCAGTGACGTCTACGATCTAATTTCGATGGAACGTATCTTATCATAATTGTAGTTAGCTAATCACATCAATAGACACGTTCGTAGCCGGCATTCTATATTTGCATGCAAAAATGACATCATTTGTGTCAGGGGCGCCAAATGTGTCAAGAAAAGTCATCGATCTTTGGCCGTCTTCGTAAATAACCCTTCGGAATATACTGCTGTGTTTAGTTGAGCATGAGAGATCCGTTGTCTCTTGCTGTCCATACACTGCGAATCCACAAATGTAATAAAGGGTAGGCAAGCGTCTATAGGCTACATGGTATCCGCTTTCCATCAGGCAGATCGTATGCGAGATACTGCTGATGTAGTTTTTTTTTATATTGACCCACGTGATGACAATCATTCTCATCTACAAACATAAATACGCCATTCTGAAGGGTTTACCCTTGTTTTACTGACAAACGTTGCATCGATTGAATCTTTCGCCTAATTTTAATTTCATCCAAAGCAATTTATTTCAGGAACAGTAACAGGATTGTTATAAATCAAACCTAACCTAACCCAATGTGTTCTACATTGTTACATAAGGTTCTTAAAATGTCACGCCGTTAGCCTGCGAATGTCAAATAACGTTTTGTATGGAATGCCACCCACCTTAAAGAGTCTCTGAAACTTTAAACTTTTTAAGGTGGTTCTTAAAAAGTTTACAGTTTCTGAGACGAAAAAATCGATTCGGCGAAACAATGCATTCGGTGAAACGTTTGTCGGTACAATAAGGGAGTCCCAATCACGGCACATCTTCGGATCGCAGTACAATATCGAACGAGGCAATACCCGTAACTTGTCAAGTACCAATATGAACAGCTTTAAGTCTAACCAGGTTACAGTATATTCTTCGCCGCACTATACTTAACCAGTATTTATAATAATTACAACCTCTATAGTAAACCGGTCCATTGTTCGCTTAAGTACTTATTAGCCTGATTAAACGGTGAACAATGACTAACTGTAAATGATAACGACTGCCAATCGGTAATTAAAGTTTGCTGCATACATAATTACTAATTAGGATTTCACCCTTAAATTTGAATTTTCAGACAAAAATACTATACTAGATATTATATTTATCAGAGATACCTTGATGTCATCGTCAATACCTACAGAAAGTGTATTACAATACCATCAGTACGATACCTTCAATTACCTTAGGAAAGCTGGAGTTCATTTAGATTTACTTTTTATCAGCGGGTCCCGGGCTCAGAAGCAAATATGTATATGAGAACGTAATTGGGATTAAAGCTAAGATTAAAAAGAGACTTTCTGCAATTTAGGATAAGTGCTCTTTTTTTTTAATAGGCCACCCAGTGGATATGGTGTTCTATGGATGACTCAACTGCTACTACTCCTGCAAAATAAATTCCTAATCGAATGCCCGTATAATTTCAGATTCGACAACTACTCAGCCAATGTGATGGTGGACGGCAAGCCGATCAACCTCGGCCTGTGGGATACGGCGGGGCAGGAGGACTACGACAGACTGCGGCCGCTCTCCTACCCACAGACCGACGTGTTCCTCATATGCTTCTCGCTCGTGAACCCCGCCTCCTTCGAGAACGTGCGCGCTAAGGTAACTAACCTGGTCCTGTGCGATACGGCGGGGCAGGAGGACTACGACAGACTGCGGCCGCTCTCCTACCCACAGACCGACGTGTTCCTCATATGCTTCTCGCTCGTGAACCCCGCCTCCTTCGAGAACGTGCGCGCTAAGGTAACTAACCTGGTCCTGTGCGATACGGCGGGGCAGGAGGACTACGACAGACTGCGGCCGCTCTCCCACCCACAGACCGACGTGTTCCTCATATGCTTCTCGCTCGTGAACCCCGCCTCCTTCGAGAACGTGCGCGCTAAGGTAACTAACCTGGTCCTGTGCGATACGGCGGGGCAGGAGGACTACGACAGACTGCGGCCGCTCTCCCACCCACAGACCGACGTGTTCCTCATATGCTTCTCGCTCGTGAACCCCGCCTCCTTCGAGAACGTGCGCGCTAAGGTAACTAACCTGGTCCTGTGCGATACGGCGGGGCAGGAGGACTACGACAGACTGCGGCCGCTCTCCCACCCACAGACCGACGTGTTCCTCATATGCTTCTCGCTCGTGAACCCCGCCTCCTTCGAGAACGTGCGCGCTAAGGTAACTAACCTGGTCCTGTGCGATACGGCGGGGCAGGAGGACTACGACAGACTGCGGCCGCTCTCCTACCCACAGACCGACGTGTTCCTCATATGCTTCTCGCTCGTGAACCCCGCCTCCTTCGAGAACGTGCGCGCTAAGGTAACTAACCTGGTCCTGTGCGATACGGCGGGGCAGGAGGACTACGACAGACTGCGGCCGCTCTCCCACCCACAGACCGACGTGTTCCTCATATGCTTCTCGCTCGTGAACCCCGCCTCCTTCGAGAACGTGCGCGCTAAGGTAACTAACCTGGTCCTGTGCGATACGGCGGGGCAGGAGGACTACGACAGACTGCGGCCGCTCTCCCACCCACAGACCGACGTGTTCCTCATATGCTTCTCGCTCGTGAACCCCGCCTCCTTCGAGAACGTGCGCGCTAAGGTAACTAACCTGGTCCTGTGCGATACGGCGGGGCAGGAGGACTACGACAGACTGCGGCCGCTCTCCTACCCACAGACCGACGTGTTCCTCATATGCTTCTCGCTCGTGAACCCCGCCTCCTTCGAGAACGTGCGCGCTAAGGTAACTAACCTGGTCCTGTGCGATACGGCGGGGCAGGAGGACTACGACAGACTGCAACCGCTCTCCTACCCACAGACCGACGTGTTCCTCATATGCTTCTCGCTCGTGAACCCCGCCTCCTTCGAGAACGTGCGCGCTAAGGTAACTAACCTGGTCCTGTGCGATACGGCGGGGCAGGAGGACTACGACAGACTGCGGCCGCTCTCCTACCCACAGACCGACGTGTTCCTCATATGCTTCTCGCTCGTGAACCCCGCCTCCTTCGAGAACGTGCGCGCTAAGGTAACTAACCTGGTCCTGTGCGATACGGCGGGGCAGGAGGACTACGACAGACTGCGGCCGCTCTCCCACCCACAGACCGACGTGTTCCTCATATGCTTCTCGCTCGTGAACCCCGCCTCCTTCGAGAACGTGCGCGCTAAGGTAACTAACCTGGTCCTGTGCGATACGGCGGGGCAGGAGGACTACGACAGACTGCGGCCGCTCTCCTACCCACAGACCGACGTGTTCCTCATATGCTTCTCGCTCGTGAACCCCGCCTCCTTCGAGAACGTGCGCGCTAAGGTAACTAACCTGGTCCTGTGCGATACGGCGGGGCAGGAGGACTACGACAGACTGCGGCCGCTCTCCCACCCACAGACCGACGTGTTCCTCATATGCTTCTCGCTCGTGAACCCCGCCTCCTTCGAGAACGTGCGCGCTAAGGTAACTAACCTGGTCCTGTGCGATACGGCGGGGCAGGAGGACTACGACAGACTGCGGCCGCTCTCCTACCCACAGACCGACGTGTTCCTCATATGCTTCTCGCTCGTGAACCCCGCCTCCTTCGAGAACGTGCGCGCTAAGGTAACTAACCTGGTCCTGTGCGATACGGCGGGGCAGGAGGACTACGACAGACTGCGGCCGCTCTCCTACCCACAGACCGACGTGTTCCTCATATGCTTCTCGCTCGTGAACCCCGCCTCCTTCGAGAACGTGCGCGCTAAGGTAACTAACCTGGTCCTGTGCGATACGGCGGGGCAGGAGGACTACGACAGACTGCAACCGCTCTCCTACCCACAGACCGACGTGTTCCTCATATGCTTCTCGCTCGTGAACCCCGCCTCCTTCGAGAACGTGCGCGCTAAGGTAACTAACCTGGTCCTGTGCGATACGGCGGGGCAGGAGGACTACGACAGACTGCGGCCGCTCTCCTACCCACAGACCGACGTGTTCCTCATATGCTTCTCGCTCGTGAACCCCGCCTCCTTCGAGAACGTGCGCGCTAAGGTAACTAACCTGGTCCTGTGCGATACGGCGGGGCAGGAGGACTACGACAGACTGCGGCCGCTCTCCCACCCACAGACCGACGTGTTCCTCATATGCTTCTCGCTCGTGAACCCCGCCTCCTTCGAGAACGTGCGCGCTAAGGTAACTAACCTGGTCCTGTGCGATACGGCGGGGCAGGAGGACTACGACAGACTGCGGCCGCTCTCCCACCCACAGACCGACGTGTTCCTCATATGCTTCTCGCTCGTGAACCCCGCCTCCTTCGAGAACGTGCGCGCTAAGGTAACTAACCTGGTCCTGTGCGATACGGCGGGGCAGGAGGACTACGACAGACTGCGGCCGCTCTCCCACCCACAGACCGACGTGTTCCTCATATGCTTCTCGCTCGTGAACCCCGCCTCCTTCGAGAACGTGCGCGCTAAGGTAACTAACCTGGTCCTGTGCGATACGGCGGGGCAGGAGGACTACGACAGACTGCGGCCGCTCTCCTACCCACAGACCGACGTGTTCCTCATATGCTTCTCGCTCGTGAACCCCGCCTCCTTCGAGAACGTGCGCGCTAAGGTAACTAACCTGGTCCTGTGCGATACGGCGGGGCAGGAGGACTACGACAGACTGCGGCCGCTCTCCCACCCACAGACCGACGTGTTCCTCATATGCTTCTCGCTCGTGAACCCCGCCTCCTTCGAGAACGTGCGCGCTAAGGTAACTAACCTGGTCCTGTGCGATACGGCGGGGCAGGAGGACTACGACAGACTGCGGCCGCTCTCCCACCCACAGACCGACGTGTTCCTCATATGCTTCTCGCTCGTGAACCCCGCCTCCTTCGAGAACGTGCGCGCTAAGGTAACTAACCTGGTCCTGTGCGATACGGCGGGGCAGGAGGACTACGACAGACTGCGGCCGCTCTCCTACCCACAGACCGACGTGTTCCTCATATGCTTCTCGCTCGTGAACCCCGCCTCCTTCGAGAACGTGCGCGCTAAGGTAACTAACCTGGTCCTGTGCGATACGGCGGGGCAGGAGGACTACGACAGACTGCAACCGCTCTCCTACCCACAGACCGACGTGTTCCTCATATGCTTCTCGCTCGTGAACCCCGCCTCCTTCGAGAACGTGCGCGCTAAGGTAACTAACCTGGTCCTGTGCGATACGGCGGGGCAGGAGGACTACGACAGACTGCGGCCGCTCTCCTACCCACAGACCGACGTGTTCCTCATATGCTTCTCGCTCGTGAACCCCGCCTCCTTCGAGAACGTGCGCGCTAAGGTAACTAACCTGGTCCTGTGCGATACGGCGGGGCAGGAGGACTACGACAGACTGCGGCCGCTCTCCCACCCACAGACCGACGTGTTCCTCATATGCTTCTCGCTCGTGAACCCCGCCTCCTTCGAGAACGTGCGCGCTAAGGTAACTAACCTGGTCCTGTGCGATACGGCGGGGCAGGAGGACTACGACAGACTGCGGCCGCTCTCCCACCCACAGACCGACGTGTTCCTCATATGCTTCTCGCTCGTGAACCCCGCCTCCTTCGAGAACGTGCGCGCTAAGGTAACTAACCTGGTCCTGTGCGATACGGCGGGGCAGGAGGACTACGACAGACTGCGGCCGCTCTCCCACCCACAGACCGACGTGTTCCTCATATGCTTCTCGCTCGTGAACCCCGCCTCCTTCGAGAACGTGCGCGCTAAGGTAACTAACCTGGTCCTGTGCGATACGGCGGGGCAGGAGGACTACGACAGACTGCGGCCGCTCTCCCACCCACAGACCGACGTGTTCCTCATATGCTTCTCGCTCGTGAACCCCGCCTCCTTCGAGAACGTGCGCGCTAAGGTAACTAACCTGGTCCTGTGCGATACGGCGGGGCAGGAGGACTACGACAGACTGCGGCCGCTCTCCCACCCACAGACCGACGTGTTCCTCATATGCTTCTCGCTCGTGAACCCCGCCTCCTTCGAGAACGTGCGCGCTAAGGTAACTAACCTGGTCCTGTGCGATTCGGCGGGGCAGGAGGACTACGACAGACTTCGGCCGGTCTCCTACCCACAGACCGACGTGTTCCTCATATGCTTCTCGCTCGTGAACCCCGCCTCCTTCGAGAACGTGCGCGCTAAGGTAACTAACCTGGTCCTGTGCGATACGGCGGGGCAGGAGGACTACGACAGACTGCGGCCGCTCTCCCACCCACAGACCGACGTGTTCCTCATATGCTTCTCGCTCGTGAACCCCGCCTCCTTCGAGAACGTGCGCGCTAAGGTAACTAACCTGGTCCTGTGGGATTCGGCGGGGCAGGAGGACTACGACAGACTTCGGCCGGTCTCCTACCCACAGACCGACGTGTTCCTCATATGCTTCTCGCTCGTGAACCCCGCCTCCTTCGAGAACGTGCGCGCCAAGGTAACTAACCTGGTCCTGTGCGATACGGTGGGGCAGGAGGACTACGACAGACTTCGGCCGGTCTCCTACCCACAGACCGACGTGTTCCTCATATGCTTCTCGCTCGTGAACCCCGCCTCCTTCGAGAACGTGCGCGCTAAGGTAACTAACCTGGTCCTGTGCGATACGGCGGGGCAGGAGGACTACGACAGACTGCGGCCGCTCTCCTACCCACAGACCGACGTGTTCCTCATATGCTTCTCGCTCGTGAACCCCGCCTCCTTCGAGAACGTGCGCGCTAAGGTAACTAACCTGGTCCTGTGCGATACGGCGGGGCAGGAGGACTACGACAGACTGCGGCCGCTCTCCTACCCACAGACCGACGTGTTCCTCATATGCTTCTCGCTCGTGAACCCCGCCTCCTTCGAGAACGTGCGCGCTAAGGTAACTAACCTGGTCCTGTGCGATACGGCGGGGCAGGAGGACTACGACAGACTGCGGCCGCTCTCCTACCCACAGACCGACGTGTTCCTCATATGCTTCTCGCTCGTGAACCTCGCCTCCTTCGAGAACGTGCGCGCTAAGGTAACTGACCTGGTCCTGTGCGATACGGTGGGGCAGGAGGACTACGACAGACTTCGGCCGGTCTCCTACCCACAGACCGACGTGTTCCTCATATGCTTCTCGCTTGTCAACCCCGCCTCCTTCGAGAACGTGCGCGCTAAGGTAACTAACCTGGTCCTGTGCGATACGGCGGGGCAGGAGGACTACGACAGACTTCGGCCGGTCTCCTACCCACAGACCGACGTGTTCCTCATATGCTTCTCGCTCGTCAACCCCGCCTCCTTCGAGAACGTGCGCGCTAAGGTAACTAACCTGGTCCTGTGCGATAGGGTGGGGCAGGAGGACTACGACAGACTTCGGCCGGTCTCCTACCCACAGACCGACGTGTTCCTCATATGCTTCTCGCTCGTCAACCCCGCCTCCTTCGAGAACGTGCGCGCTAAGGTAACTAATTTGCTCCTGTGGGGATACGGTGGGCATAAGGACTACCATTAACGACCGGTTAGTCTAGTGGGTAGTGACGCTGCCTACGAAGCTGAAGGTCCTGGGTTCGAATCCCGGTAGGGGCAAATATTTGTGTGATGAGCATGAATATTTGTTTCTGAGTCATGGATGTTTTCTATGTATTTAAGTAATACCCATAATACCCATAACACAAGCCTTATTGAGCTTACTATAGGGCTAGGTCGATTTGTGTAAGATTGTCCCCTAATATTTATTATTATTTATTATTATTAACTGCGGCCGCTAGGACCAAAGACCGAAGTTAGGAACCTATTTCACCTGTCTTAGTGCAATAGATCTACGAGATATTAGACTAAATAGTTTTTACATACTCGGATTCTTTATCAACATTCAAAACCTTCGGATCCTGCTTAGTATGGGACATTTTGTTTTATAAATACAATCTATTATGTACAGATTGATATGTCCTTGAATTCAACAACGACACCGCCGCACGAAATATTTTTAAACGAAATGTAAATATTTTTCAGAGTTCATCACATTCGAGACATGTTCGTGGAATTACGTTTGCCAAATTAGTCATTCAAATCGGTAGCGCTATTTCAGAACCTAAACGGTAAATGCACCGTGAAATCGATATCTGTGGTTTGAGCATTGACGTTGTATAGGTTTAAAAAAAAACAGTACAGTGTCAACGAATTTATGAATCATTGCCCTTCCTAATGGAATGATTCATATCGTCTCCAGTAGAATGAGATTCGCTCGATGACGCACAAATCAGATGGCGATACAGACACCCATTATACACATACAGGACATTAACTTACAAATTATATATGTTTATTTGTCTGTCGATGACTGACACTCCTTAGGAACTAAGTACAGTACTAAGAGAGGTTTATAACCGCTAATATTTTGCGGTAATAAAGGAAAACTATATGAGAAAAACCTACATACATTCGTGCAGTGTGTTGTGGATTTATAATTCAAAGATATGAATGAAATACCATTAGCCTATCTTGGTCCCCTAGGCACGCGCTCATTTCCGCGGAGTGTGGAGTTGTGTTAAGGAGATGATTCACATGACTAGGATGATATAAAGGCTGTATTACTTATTATTATTATCTACCTATCTCTATCCGTTTCTGAATGAGAAACTAACAGCTGTACCCTTACAATTTTTTTTTTCAAGAAATGAATAATCTTTATTCCTTAATTACTGCTAGCTTCATGATACCTAGGCCAACGTTCGCGGTGTTCCAATTAAGAACATTTTGCCTTGCTCCTTGCAAGGAGGTATAATCTCCGCCCCTTCCTAAAAATAACACGACACGTTCAATCGATTATCGCCCTAAGAGTGGAACACCGCGAACGCAGGCGATTGTACTTCGCAAACGATGACACATCTACTCGTTTTCCACCTGTCATAATGATAATGTGACATGATTTGTATTCCAGTGGTTCCCCGAAGTGAGGCATCACTGCCCGTCAACGCCCATCATCCTGGTCGGCACCAAGCTCGACCTCCGCGAAGACAAGGACACCATCGAGAAGCTGAAGGACAAGAAACTCGCGCCCATCACCTACCCGCAGGTATGTATTTCCAACCCCGAGTGACCGTCAAGCTTACATGAACTTATGATTGCAGACCGATCAACGTTAAATATGAAGCCGGTAGCTGTCATTCCATAGAAACTTTCCACACCTTCAGATTTTAACGAATAGCGGTTGCGATTACCGACAGTTTGGTGCAACCCACCCTTCGGGGAAGGAAGGCATCGTGAGGAAACCATCATATCCCAATAAGTTGTAATTTTCCCTCTGGGTTGGAAGGTCAGATGGCAATCGATTTCGTAAAACTGGTGCCTAAAGTGCCTATGCCAAATCTTGGGATTAGGTGTCGAAGCGGACCCCGGGCTCCATTAACAACGCTAGGAGGATGATGATGGTGCAACCCACCGTTACGGTTACTATTACACACCTATCAACGTTAAATTATTTATTAACTTGACAATCTTTCCTTAGATTCAGATTTTAACGAACTCCGCTAACGATTACAGACGGTTTGGTGCCCATATGCTGCAAATAGTAGTTTCATAGCCAGAATTTTGGGCCAAGTTTCTGGCGACCTTTTGCCATATTAATTAAGAGCTGAAGAGAGAAGAGAAGGAAAGGCAGGACTCTTAAGAGGCGAAAGACCTCTCGGCAGTAACTGATTTCTATTTACTGTATCTGTAGTTCCTTGACATAGGAGTCGAAAAACTTCACTAATTAATCCTCATGTTGAGTCTTGATTACTTATTGTTTAATGTTTACGTGCAATGGAAAACTTACCTACAATAACAATACAAATACTACAAACCGTTCTGCCTAGTTGTCTAGTCTTTTTACGGTCATCGTGATCTTATTCTTAGAAACAGAACTCGTCCTATACATAGTTTAGAGAGTATTAAGTAGATATATTTCCTGTCCTACATGCGAATATTTATGTGTCATATTCTTGACTTCGGGTAAAACACATACGTTAGGTAAATCAGATTGTGAAGTCCAGTTTTACGTGTGCGTATTCTTTTGGTATGACTTTTTCAGGGTGTACTATGTCACCAACTGGCGAGCATTCTGACGAGAGGTATACCTGTCAAAATTGGTCAAAACCCACCCATCAATTTAATAATGACTAACCTGTTCGCCGCCACCGACTTGAACTCGAGTTTGTCACCGCCCACCCGCCACTGACTTCATACGAAGTCCAAAAACAATAGACTTAAGACTTGCATGGGGGCGTGCCATCTCGCACTTGTTTCTGTGGCGGCAATGGGTTAACACGTGGATTTTACCTCGTAGACGTTTCGCCATAGTTTTGCCAGATGGAGATGGTGACACACGCATTCTGAAAAACCCTCGTAGCTGTGTTATATTTATTTCTCTGCCGATTCCTCCGTTCCTTATGAGATCTCTATTAACACTTTCAGTGCCAACAACCCGCTAGGTAGGCGCTATCCTCTACAAACGGTTTTTTGTGCATGTTGCAGCGTTACGAAACCGTCGGCACTGAATATGTTAAGAAGAACTTACCAAGATCAGGAACAGATTGATATTGGTTGGACGTTAATTGGTTTAGGGCACCCATGTTTTGACAGTTTGTGTACTTTTTAAAAGGTGCTACGTTTCCTTTGCAGGGCCTAAGTATGTCTAAGGAGATCAACGCAGTGAAGTACCTGGAGTGCAGCGCGCTCACGCAGAAAGGCCTGAAGACCGTGTTCGACGAGGCCATCCGCGCCGTGCTGTGCCCTGTGCCGCCCGTCAAAAAGAGGCGCGCCTGTCGCCTGCTGTAAACTAGCCGCCACAGGTATAAAAAAAAAGAAACAGTCGAATACCACTGCTGGATAGGCCTCCCCCAAAGAGTGAACCGCAAACGTCGAAAACGCTCCATTAGTACGGAAGTTGTAGGGATATTACTTGCTTGTGACGTGACAATCAAACAGCGTCCTTATTGTTAATTTATATGAATTTAGCAAAGATGGCAACGGTCAGTGTTTGGATGGGTGACCACAAATGGAAAGCCAATTTATGAAAGTTACGAGTAGTTACATAAGTTTCTTAAAAAATCACGCAGTTAGCCTGCAAATGTCATAAAACGTTTTTTATGGTAAGTGAACCACCTTAATTTAGCTGCATAGGAGCCTTTCCGTCCCTCGCAGTGGCAACACGTATAGCCTGTCCTGAGTATTATAGGTCCATGTCACCATCCAAAACATTTGCGGAAACCCGTGGACCGAGGACATGATGTAGCGTGAGATGGCTTAAATAAAAACCAATTTTTATTAAAAAAATTAATTGACTAACAATTCATACCTAGTCACAAAACTACACGTGATCTTGAATGGGGGGGTAGTGTTATAATCACCAAATATCACCAAAGGGGGAGGGGGGGTCAAAAGTAGGCCAAATATGATCACATGATTTCTGGACGAGCCCTTATAGGTAGAAAGATAACAATAGATGGACTAGTGGGGAGAGTCAAGGGTTCCAAATCAGAGGCGAGGCCCGGGATGATACCGAGTCCATTTGCGTGAAAATGTAGTCCTAAGGGCCTTATGCAGACTGCGTTTTTTTTACACGCCGTCGACGCGCGTTCCCCTACTAACTACCATATGCTAGGTAGTAGGGGACGCGTCGACGGCGCGTTAAAAAACGCAAGCTGCATAGGCCCCTAAACCTGACATACTGTATGTACGAGCTGCGACCACCGCTACAAAACTCGGTGCGTGCTTTTTGAGCAAGAAAATGCCGTAATACGGGTGTAGACTAGAAAAGAAAGCCAGAAAGAGTCCAAAAGAAAGCAGGCAAATAAATATGCCTAGTAACGAAAATCCCATTCAGATATCACAAAGAATTACGTAGCTACACCCGTTTTAATATTGATTGTTAGAGAGAAAACGCTCGCAGTTACTGACGTCACAATCTGCGAGCGTCATAGTAAATGACACTCGTTTCATATGAAGTGGCGTTTTGCGTAAAAGGGACAGAACATACCTATTCTTAAAACTTTGGACGCTTATAACTTTGTAATTATTTCACGAAAGAGACGTTGCTTTTTTCTCCATTTGACTACATTTTTAATCCCTTTTCGAAAAAAACGTCATTATTGATTATTTTATTTAGTGTGTCTACACCCCTATTGCTGACTAGGGATTGCAATCCGGATTTTCAAGGGATTTCACGATCCGTTTCAAAATCCGGATTTTTAAACCTAAATACGGATTTTCGGATTTTTATAATATTAGTGTTAAAAGTAAAAGTATTCTAATAGAGAGCATTTTCGGCAGCTGGGATGCTATGTAACCTTAAGAATGCGGTTGAACGACTCAAGACTTGACGCGTTCATGTTTTTGACATATTTTTATTTGGTTTTAATTGTCAATGACCTTCACGCTGCACGCTGTATAAAGACGTGTTTAATTATTTTAATTGTTAATTAGCAGTTTTTTATTTCAGTTTCCAAAATTTGCGTAGAACTGTACGTAATTATTTGTTAATTAAAAAGACTTAAGAAGATTACTTTTTTGGGTTATTTCAGTTGTTTGTTTATTTTTTCTAGTACTGAGAAAAAACCTCCCTAAAATCCGGATTTAATCCGAAGTCCGGATTTCGACCGAACCATTATTCGAAAATCCGGATTTGAGAAAGTATTTCCGGCTTTGCAATCCCTATTGCTGACAAACCTCGCGCGCACTCACGCAATCGAGTTTCAATATGACGAGCGATAGTCCGGGGATCGCCCAATCGTCTGGAAGATAGAAGAATGCTTTAGAATAGTGCGTAATTTGCTTTGTCCACCTGTGGTATATCGTATATCTACTTAGGTTGCGTTTACGCACAGGCGTAATGTTGCGCGACACGACGTGTACGCCTAAAAGCCACAAAGTGCCCGTTGCATCAACAAAATTTAATCGCGTGCGGTATTCCTTGCCGAAGGATTTGACGAATTTATTAGTGTCAATTTGGTGCTGACAGATCTTAAACAGTTCAATTTAGAAGCGTTAGATTAGTGACTACAATTCAGAAGAAGAAAATGAAATTATTGGGGGTTTGCCGTTATGATTATTTTTCCTTTACCTAATTAATTTACCTGACAATTGTCAAGTAATACTAGTCTACCGGTCTCTTTTCATTCGGGACCTAAATAGTTAGAGTTGAATATTTATTGCTTGTCTGACTTGACACTCCACGGGTTAGAGCGCGTTTACATTATAGGCGTTTTTGTCGCGCGACTGAAGCGTTGCACAGCGAATTCCTCACATTACAGTCGCGCTGCCGACACGCGTTGAACTTACACATGCGCTCGCAACACTGATCTAACGCCGACTGGTCGCACGCGACTATGTGGCGTACAGTAGTACTGCAAATATAAGTTACAACGATGTACTTGCGCAGAAAGCATTTTTTGAAAACATTTTAACCGATCATAAGGCAGCGAGTTTACGCGGGAAAAATCTTCAACGCCCATTGGCCAAAATTTTGCGCGCGACGCCGTCAGCTCCGGCGCCCGCCATTTTGTCTGGACGCCATGAGCGGGAAAGCACGAATTCACCTGTCATTGCATATTGTACCTTACATATAGTGAAACAAGGTCTTTATTGAAATGGTCATACGTTCAATTTCATTCGGTACTTGTCAGCACTCGTCGGCGTGGACGGAGATTGCCGATGTAACTTATATTTGTGGTACTACTGTATCTGCCACCGCTAGCTCGAAGCGCTGCAGTCGCGCGGCTGTCGCGCTAATTACATATTTATTGATACGAGTCGCGCTACTGCAGCGCGACTTAGAAGCGCCACAGTCGCGGCAAAAACGCCTATACGTGAAAGCGCCCTTAAAGCCTGCAACACACTGGCGCGGCCTGCAGCGGTCAATAGTAAATCTGACAGCTAACGTCAAGTTTACTATTGACCGCCACCGCAGGCCGCGCCAGTGTGATGCAGGCTTAATTTGTTCCCTAGCTGACGAATTGTGTTTTTTTTTTCAGATTAGCATAGTCAGCGGTGGAAGCCAGCGTAGCTTTCTTGTATAGCGCCAGCGACCGTCGCCCAGGCAACCGATGTGTGCTGTATAAAGTGGACTGCAATATGCATACATAGATGTTAATTTACTGTTAATACGCATTCATAATGTAACGGTGTGTGTGATCCGTATACTATATAACGGTTTTTATAAATTTGGAACCACCGAAGCCTTTACACAAGGTCCGGTTTCCTTCGCAACTCACTATTGGGTGCTTTACACTTAACGCGATCTTTGCTTTACATTAAAAGTTACATTCCTACATTTGTTAATAAACAACCTTGTTCGGTACAAATTGTTTTGTGGATTTACGTTTTTGAAAATGGAATTGTTGAAATTTTGTTAGGCACAGATTATATTTTTCGAATGTGATGCGTTTATTTTTGTTCGCGCCTGTTTCACCGTAGTGTGTATAAGTACAGTATTCGTTAAGAAGTTAACGTTTGTATTCATTGTGTATTAAACTAGTTAAAAATTAATCAAATGACTTCCATTAAAGCTAATCTAACTTTAACTGTGTCTGGTCTTTTGACTGGAGACAGCCCAATGTATCATGAACCGCGGAGTCAATGTATAATGAAATGTTACCCAGGAGTTTATGATGTTAGCTCATACAGACGGATTGATTCAAACTATACAGTGATACTTGATAACTGCATTTTTCCACTAACTAGGCCTCTATTCTTGGCATATGTCAATATTAGATGACTACCTGTGAAGTTGCCAATAGTTGCTAGGATGGTTGCTACAAGTCACAACTATCTACAACGTTAAGTTAGTTTGTATGGAAGTCAAGCTGTGTCATTTCGAAGCACCCTCGCTTTGACTAATACGTTAGATACATATCGTCGGAACTGTGTAGCTAGCTGTAAAAATGTCCCAATGCCGCCTTATATCGTATGATGAAAGTCAAATGAGGAATTTTGATCAAGTTAATAATACTAACAATTACACGGTTCAACTCACGTATTCAATGTCACTACGGACGACATGTTTCGAACTCTTCGGGAGTTCTTCTTCAGGATGAGTGTTTGATTGAGTGCGACACCGCCGCGAAAACACTCATCCTGAAGAAGAACTCCCGAAGAGTTCGAAACGTGTCGCCCGTAGTGACATTGAATACGTGAGTTGAACCGTGTAATCGTTAGGATTATTTCAACATGTCTCACGAAAGTTGAGTTGATCAAGTTGTTTAAAATAGTGTTTTAATTACTGTTCTATGTGCGTCTGTTTCTGAACGATACAAAAGAAATGATACTTTATTTATTTTGCATTGGTTAATAGCCATCAAGATAATATGATTGCCACTGAACATCTTTTTCCAAACATAAATAATTGTCATTCTTATTACTTTAAACATTTGACACTTTGACTGACATGTTTATACTTTGTACCTCCGTATCTTAAAAGAATACAATTTAAATGTCAATGCAAGTTGAAACCTTGAGATGTATTCGAGGCAAAAGAAATTGATAAAATGTTATCTTTGTATGACAATTTATACTCTTACAAACATATTGGAGCATATAGTTTATGTAATTAACTACTTTTATGACTATAAGGCGTTAGTGGGACCGATTGTATGACAGAGGATAGTTTATATTGTATGGGCATGTTGAAAAGGTCACCATTTTGAATTAATTAATGGAATTTAGTCTGTTTTATGCAATGGAAACAGATTAGGCTGTAATTATTTATAAATAATATGAACTTAACTGGAAAGATTGATAACCTTTATGATAGGAATCACAACACTAGTGAACTTGGTAAAGTAATATAGATGAAGCAAAAAAATCTTCTCATTACGAATGTAATAGTTTAACGACTACGTGATACAGATGTTATCTAATAAAAGTATCTTTTTATACTACTCTTTATTTTCGTAGCATCTTCTCACACATAGAAAAATCTACAGTTAGGCTTTAAAATGTGCCTATACATGTAAATTATCGTCTAAATAATAAATATGAACGTGCTAATGAATGCAGCCGGTCCTGTGAATACCGCACAAATAATTTAGCATCCTACTTTCGTAAATAAGCCATTCTTCGGGCGATCAGTGGAAAGGGGTTTCTGTAACTGTTTTAACGGTCGAGATGTAAACATAATGCTTGATAATTGTTATTATCATCACCAGAAGTACCGTATAATGCTGCAATATAGACTGTAAAGCCTTGCAGAGCAGATTTTGTCAATATCCATTAAAAGATGCTATGCAAGCAAATCATCATATTTAAAATTACTTATCTAGAAGCATTAAGTTTACATTTTCGCCATTTTATTTTTCGTACATGTATTCGAAAGCCCCAAAAGGTTTTCACTAAATGTGATGATGGATTTATGCTGTAACTGACCATTTAAAGTCACTGCTTTTAAGCAGTTACTCGCCTAATTTCACGTACTAGGTGTCGGGAGATATTGGTTACTGCCTGAATCCACCCCATAACATGTTGGATAAGTAGAAGTAAGGCGTTTACTGTGTGCAATTGTTAATGCTTATTAACATGGTCATGAGGGTAAATTTACGATACTTTGATTATGATGTATACTCAATTGTATGGTTGACATTAGTGGTCGACTTTTTATAAAACTTTTGGAATTGGAATCTTCTACCTCGGACGGTAAAGTTGCTTTTTGAATGGACTAGTTTGATGCAATTCTGCCAACTCAAATAGGGTTAGGCTCGTAAAACACACTTTCCCGAAATGTGCAAGTGTAAAGGTGCATTTTTTTAGAATGATCATTTTGCCGGAAAGTACACTGTCTCTAAAAGTGCACTTCCCGATATGTACACTTTTTCAATAGGTGCTCTTTCCCAGAATGTGCCCTTTCACTGAAGGTATATTTTCCCGGAAAGTACACTATGGGTAGGGGTGTCCCTGTTTATAGTACTAAGGGTTTCTATGAAATAGTGCAAATGCAAACAGACGGACGGACAGATGGACAGAAATAATAAATGTGTACCTTTTAAGAAAGTGGCCTAAATGGAAAACTGTACATTTTGGGAAAGCGTGCGTGCGTTTTGGAAAAGTGTACACTGTTTGAAAAAGTGCACATTTCGGGAAAGTTTCGAAATTGGGAAAGTGTACATTTTGCGGAAAGTGCACCTTTGCAGAAAGTGCACATTTCGGGAAAGTGTGTTTTACGAGCCTAACCCCTCAAATAATATCAAGTATATAAGTAAGGCCTTATAGTCAGAAGTTTACTTCAAATGATCAAAGTGTCAAAGGCTTCTATCTAATGTTTCTTCAGTCCATTGCAGGCACCAACAATTGCACAGAAATGCAATATAGCCGTAAGATTTTAATGTATTGTTCAGATGCAAATATTTAGAAGGATCAGCATGTAAATAAAGTAATTTAGCAAGAAAGTTTTTAAGCGAAGCACCGATGGTGTCGCGTTTTTTATAATAATTGTGTAGAATCATTTTTAGACGGGCTTTGATGCATTTTTATGTAATATTTAAGTAACTAAATTTAAGATACTTGCAAATACTGTCGCTTTGTTTATATTAGTGATTTTAAAATATAATTTTGACTTGAATGCCATGTTACGCAGATACATAATTAATGTTTCATTCATGTAAATTGTTTTGAAACTAACAAGTTAAGGTGCCTTCCCATCAGCACGGCGAGGCAGAACATACCAATCCAATTTTAATTCAATCCTCTCGCAGATGGATAAGCACCCTCAGTTCAGTTATTTTACGAATGCACGTCGATTTTATAAAATCAACTTTAATTGTAAGGCAATAAGAGTGACTTCAAAGCGTTCGTGCGATTGACGAACCTAGCATACATCCTACTCAATCTCATCCAGATGGAAAAGGATGGCGCATTATTGTTTAATGGCAGTATGCTGTGGCATTGTCACATCAGCCGTATAATATTTTTTTAATGATACTAATTTTTCAAAACAATGTTATTTGTAAAAGTTAATTTTGATGTTTTGACTTTTTTATTGGTGTTAGGTATAATTGGTACTTATTTCAAGTCCTAATGTATAAATGATTTGTATAACCCAGTCCATGTTAGTCTATGTATGCCTCGTATCTTCAGCTTTTATTCGGGTAATCTTATAATAATTATTTTTGTATACAAATGAACCGTATGGATTGGTTAGGCATAACGCTGTCGAAGTAATTCTTCCAAATATTGTAAAGCCTCTGAATAATTCAAAATATATTTATATTAACTGTTCAGATGTTTGTTTCATTTCATTTTGTGCGGGTACGTGGTCTCCACTCGAGAACCTTTCCGCCCCAACGGCCATGGATTCTACGTGCAATGTGTACCGATCTATTTGGCTACTTTCGCCGCTGCTAATTATTTGATGCCGATTGTACCTACCTAATTTTAAACGTCTGCTAGACGGTAATAGCCAACAAGCCCCTCCGATCGAGCGACCTTGGTCCAAAACGACCGTGTACGCATGAAATTTTGCTGCAAACAACAGTCTACACCAGGGATGTTGCAGACATTCGCATCCGCAACCGCGGAAGTTCCGTGCAAATTTTAACATCTGCATCTGCATCCGCCAAAATCGATGCGGAGTTTTTGCGGATGCGGATGAAGTGCAATTCACGACAATAAAGGAGCCCACGCGGCGCTTACCGTACGCGTTTTAGATATTTTCGCCGTTAGTAAAAAAAAAACTTCTTTACGTCACACCTGGCCATAATGCGAGTTATAACGCACGCTGCGCGTACGGTAAAACTCGTACTGTGGCCAGGTGACGACGTAAAATTGTGTACTCACCACGGGCGGTAATTCGTAAAGCCCCAGATCGCATATTTATGGCCCTCACCTTCGGTTCGGGCCTCAAACACCTGCGATCTGGGGCATTCACGAATTCACCGCCCTAGGTACGTAATGTACTATTTCGTTTCTGTGACCAAGAGCAAACGCGTTTTTTATTTGTTCGCTACGATTGTAATTTAGTCTCAACGTGTTTGATGATCGCACGATATTATAAAATGGACGTTGTTTATTTAAGTTTTTTAGTGTTTGACGCTAAAATCCGCATCCGCAGATGTGTGCCCCCAAATATCCGCATCCGCGGATGTCAAAAAAATCGCATCCGCGGCATCCCTGGTGTACACGGTCGGTCCGGACCAAGGCCGCTCGGTCGTTGGGGCTTGTTGGCGACTGTCTAGCAGACGTTTTAATGAGAGAAGGATAAGAGATGAGAGGCGTACACTACGCCGGTAGTGAGCCAAGGTCAAATCCAATATTACCACAATAATAAAAGCCCTTGTACATTTTGGATCGTTTCCATCGAAGTGCGCAGTAATCCAGTAATAGTCCAGGCAATGAACTGACAACTTGTATGGAAAAAATGTCAATTTTGGAAATAATTTATAATAGCTCATTTTTTATGTATAACGGATATATTATCAATTAATTAGTTACCCAGCGACAAAATCCGGCAAAATTTCAGACATCGAAAAAATGATAAGTTAACTGGCTTCTAAAAAGTCAGTAAAAATATTAATAAATGTTTTTGTCTTTATTTTGGTTCATTTACATTTGCTTTATAATATTCAAGATAAATCGTACAAAAAAATATAATGCATGCTTCATTTAAATCTACATAATTACTTCCGGGTGGAAAGTTTGTCGGATTCTTGACTAAATCATCTTAGAATAACATTTTCAAATGAAATCAACAAAAAAAACGCTATTATAAATTAATGCTTTTCAAAACCGTATTTTGCCTGGAGTATAATCTGCTCACCTGAAAGTACGGGGTACTTTGCGTCAAATCCGGTAGTTCTGATTTTTTGCAGACTTGTTTATGATGTTGGTGTTTTCGATTTTTGACAAAGTTGCGTGCGGCGCTCGAGGGCACACACTTGGATTATTCATTACCTGGGTTACACTATGCTCACTTCCGTGGCAGTGGGGAGAGAAGTAGGCATGAAAGTAGGCAGCGCGAGTGATGTAAACACCAACTTGCGCTGCCCACTGCTCATGCCGCTGCCACTACCGTACGCTCCCCTTATTGGCGGTTTTTGTGGCGGAAGTCAAAGGACTGGCAGCGGCAGCGCGAGCGACGTTTACATACTGTCTTCACCACAGATATAGGAAATAAGGAGAGAGAGAGAGAGAGATTTGTATTGAATATGCCTGTCGCAAGTTCTTGAATTCGTGGATTTATTTGAAATAAATCGTATTTATAGTATGTACCTGTGAAAAGTGATCCCATTGGTGTGGAAATTAACCAAATCACTGCGATGTTTGCAAGTAATTATTGCACTTGGTATTTTGGAAAAAAAACGGAACTTTCTCGGTGGACAACGGACAGACGACACAGCCGCCGGCGGCTTATCCGCTCTATAGTATTAAATACAATGTAAACGCTCACTGCCCTTAGACGCTGCCACAGAAATATTAACGGCAGCAAGCAGGGCAGCGTGAAGGGCAGTGGAAGTGGCATAATGTAATACAGGTATTAGGCCAACATCAATAACCAAGTCTGCAAATAATCAGAACTACCGGATTTGACGCAAGCTCGGGATGTATAAAGTTACTGGTACCTAATGATGTAGTAATTGGAATTTAAACGGTTAATTGTTAAACTTTAAAACCACTAAATGTTTGGATTTGATTAGCAGCTTTTCTATTACATTAACACTTTCGCAACCGGACTAAAAGTGGTCTGTGGGAACAATACACTAGAAACCGACAGAACTCGCTAGGCGTGTAGGTTTATAGCTACGCCCGCCGAGCGCCGATCTGAGCAAACATTACGAGTCCAGGCGGGTTCTTGGTTGCGAACATGTTTAAACAATGAAATGACATCTCATTACATCGGCAAGTTAATTTAAAAATCGGAATGTATTAAACAAAGTAAGTCGTTAAAGAATACGTGTTACCGACACCGTGGGAAATGTACCGTACAAAAGTAGCTACGCAGGTCAAGTGCTCAAAATGACATACACAAGACTCTAATGTCAAGAGGATAAGAACTGTCTAGATCATTTTGAGCGTGTTATTTTGCGTAGCTACTTCTGCTGTTGACAGTACCTATACCTAGTAGGGTTTATATAATGTCACCGACTTTTTATGAAACTGTCATTGCAATTGGAATTCTCTACCACGGACCGTAGAGTTGCTTTTTGAATGGCCTCTTTGATGCAATTCGGCCAACTCAAATAAATCTCAAGTAAGTACTATATTATATTTGATCAAATGGCTGCTCATTTTAATTTTCACATTCTTGTATTGACTTATTGTGTACTAGCTTCCGCCCGCGACTTCGTCTGCGTGGGCCCGGGATAAAAACTATCCTATATTTTAATCCGGTCTATAAACTATCTTCGTGCAAAATTTCATCCATATCGGTTAAGCCGTTTAAGCGTGATTGAGTAACAAACTTCCAAACTTTCGCATTTATAATATTAGTATATTAGGATCTGGAAGAGATCGCTCTTCAACGATAATGCTGCCTATTCTTTGCCTCTGCTGATATTCGGTGGGTTCTGTAGGCACTGATTCTGTACTTATTGAGGGGTGTTACATCTTTACATAAAGAGTAATTATTTGTATTGTTTCTATTGACTTAGGTACATTCATTGCGGTGCTGTCACTGAAAATTAGACCTTAATTACAAGAACATAGAAACCCAAACGCGTCCGAATGAAACACGCATTATTGACAACAATATGTCCACTGTCGTCATTCGATGAAATCCCTCCATAACCAATGTTGATAAATACTGCGACTTACAACAATCGCGCGCCATTATAGGATGACCTTCGCTTAACAAGGCTGCTGAACGGATCGAGCTCACTCTTAACCGGTCAGCAACCGTCACTACCCAAACTTGAAACGGCGTAAGTGCCGTTACATTTCGAGCTTATACGCCCTTTTGTCATAACACGATAGAATCTAAGATAGTTGGCTACAAAATACGATCAGTCGTATGTGAGGCGCTGCCAGTGAGCGGTCCTCTACGATAAAATTTGATTCATATTTTACGCGTTTTGAAATTAGGTTTTATTCAGTTGAATTAAAGTGCAATTTGGCGCCATGGCGAAATTATTGAGCCGAGAACTGCCGGACATCGAGGTCAGTATTCGATAGTTGTTACCTAAGTATATAGATAGTAAATACGTAGTTATTAGCGACATAGCAACGTGATATCGATTGAGATTGTAGATGATCTACAATCTCGATCGATCGATCTACAGTAGATCTTACTTTCAAATTTTCAATATTAATGGTGAATCAAATTTAAGGTAAGCTTACCCGCTATTGTATAGCTTGTTTTATAATAATAATAATAAAACATCTTTATTTCGAATAACAGACTTCATACTTGATAGTAACAAAGTAGAACGAAACAAATAAATTAAACTTAAAGCTAAAGGTTAGTGCTTATGGAGACATTTGATTTTAAGACTACTTAGCTACCTATTTAATTTTCAGTAGGGGCTCGTTGCTACCCCTTTTAGGTGGCCAATCCAATGAGCGAGAATTGGGTTATCATATTTGTCAGCAATAACCAGAGACGTCTCTAGCCCATGTAGCGCCCGTGTGCAAACATTACTCTAGCGCCCCCTAGTACGCGCGCGCGCCGAGTGGGGCTCCGTCGCGGGCGGCGCTCGGCGCCCCCTAGGACCGTTGCGCCCGTGGGCAACGCACAACCTGCACCATAGGTAAAGAAAGACGCCTCTGGCAATTTCAGAATACTGTTGGGACTGCTTCTCACTCGACCTAGTAGAGATACTACTTTCTCAATACTCAATACTCAATCATTTATTGCATTCCACAATGTTAGTTTACAGGGTTTTAAGTAAACTTAAGTTTTAGTTGCTAAGTGATGAGAATAAAACTTAATTGTGGACCCTGTTGGGCACCGCAACATTAGTGAAGAGAAGACGACTTACATACTTATGTAAAGTTTTGCTTTTTATAATTTGTATATTCTGTGCAATGTGCAAATTATAAAAGGCATTATGTTTAAGTATCAATATCTGTTTATTGCACATTTATTTATACTTTTTTTTTTTTTTTTTTAATAGGAACTTGGTTTTATTATATTATATTTGTGTATAAGGTGAGTTTAAATTTTCATTTTATTTTATAGTTTTTCTTCTATGTATTCTCTTAGTGTATAATAACTTTTATTAATAAGGAATTCTCTTAATAATTTTATGAATGTGGTGTGTTTTTTCTCGGATTTTATAGTATCGGGCAATTTATTATATACTTTCACAGACATGGCGTAGGTTGCATCAGAATGCATTTTTAGGTTTGATGAGGGCAACATGAGTCTTTCTCTGTATCGGAGATTATGAGTTGTGGGTACGTCTTCGCGTTTCTTATAGTATTGGGGATAGTTTCGAACGAACTTACAAACTTCCAGAATATATAAACTAGTTAAGTCAGTATTTTCTGATTCCTAAAATGGGGTTTGCAGCTGTCTCTGTTATCAATATTTACTAATATGCGAATAAGTTTTTCCTGTAAAGTAAATAAGGATGATACGTCTGTGCTATTGCCCCAAAGTATTATACCGTAGCTGAACCATGAGTTTGCATAAGCATAATAGGTAACAAGTGCAGTCTTAAAGTCAGTACATTTTTTTATTTCGCTGAGTGCATATACAAAAGAAGATATTTTTGCTTTTATCTTTTTTATATGTGATTTCCAGTTCACATGTGTGTCTATCATCAAACCGAGTAGTGAAAATTCATTGACTACCTCTAATTTTTTATCTCTATAGCAAAAGTCTATTTTCAAAGATGTTTTTTGGTATGGGTGGAATACCATTAATTTAGTTTTATTAAAATTTATTTCTAGGTTTTGGTTGCTAAGCCAGTTGTTTGTTTTATTAAGTATTGATTCTAGTCTGCTATTTAAGTTTATGTTATTTTCACAAGTTGTGAGTATGGAGATATCGTCCGCGAACAGGACGCATGGTACATCCATGGTTCTGGGGAGGTCATTTATATATAAAATGAATAAAAGACATCCAATCACACTCCCCTGTGGGATGGAAGCATCAGTTGTCCTGCTCTCTGAACGGATTTTTATAATTTTCCCAGTAATATGGTCAAAGTGTTCCATTTCTATGTACTGCTGTCGATCCTTAAGATATGATGCAAACCATTTATGCGCTGTGCCGCGGATTCCTAACTTGTATAGCTTATTTAGTAGGATGTCGTATTGGACTTTGTCGTAAGCTTTAGACATATCTAATAATAATCCAACGGCGTACTTTTTTTTATCGAGTGTTCAAAATTTCTTGGATGTATTTGTAGACCGCTAGCGTCGTTCACCGGTTTTTTCGAAAGCCATGCTGGCTGTCGTCTAAGATTTTAAACTTCTCACAGAAAGAATAAACTCGATTGCACATGGCCTTTTCAAAAATTTTAGAGGTAGTAGGCAACAGGGCTATCGGGCGGTAATTGTTAGGGTCTGTTTTGGGACCTTTTTTATCCTTTTTAGGGTTCCGGAGCCAGAATGGCAAAAACGGAAGTAACTAGTTGCAGTCTCTAAAAAGGGAGATGTTACTTTTTAGGGTTTCGTAGTCGACCAGGAACCCTTATAGTTTCGCTTTGTCTGTCCGTCCGTCAGCGGATAATCTCAGTAACCGTTAGCACTAGAAAGCTGAAATTTGGTACTAATATGTATATCAATCACGCCGACAGTGATAAAATAAAAAATGTTATTTTTTTAATTAGGGTACCTCCCCTATACGTAACGTGGGGAGTGTTTTTTTTTCATTTCAACCCTAACGTGTGATATATTGTTGGATAGGTATTTAAAAATGAATAGGGCTTTACTAATATAATTTTTTGATAATGTTAATATTTTCGGAGATAATCGCTCCAGATGTAAAAAAAAATGTGTCCCCCCCCCTCTAACTTTTGAACCATAAGTTTTAAAAATATGAAAAAATCTCAAAAGTTAAAAACACAAACATTAAAAACTTTGTAGGAAAATTATTTTGAACTTGATAGGTTGAATAGTTTTTGAAAAAAATTACAAAAACTACGGAACCCTACTGAGCGTGGCTCGACACGCTCTTGGCCGGTTTTTTACTTTTTACATGGCAATCTGGTGAAAAGAAGGATTCATATTTTCGTACCCGGCTGTAGACGTTATATAGATATTTATATATAGTCAGGTAGATACTCATTGTAGGTAGTAAAAAAAAAAAAATAACTGTTTATTTTTTTATAAAAACTGTTACATTTCTAGTGATCAGGCTTAATCTTATTATTTTGAAATGAAATGAAATGAGAAAGATTAGTAAACTCTGGCTCGTGATTATTTTTTATCGCCCAAGGAATCAGGTAGGTTTCTAATTACTATCTAGTAAATGAGATGTTCAGGTTCTAGTTAGGTAGTTAGGTACGCACAATTAATTATTTGGAAGGAGTCATTTTAAGTAATTGATTGAATATTGTTTTGTTACGAGTACAATTTTCTTTTGCTATTCCGCTAAAGACAGAGTCATTTTAATGATAACCTGTCCTTTTTGAACAGATGAATATCCAAGACATAGAACATACCTTCGTGCTCATTACTCCAATATTTACCTCTACCGGGATTTAAACCCGGAACCGCTAGCTTCGTAACTACATTGCGTTCAGACCTCGTCTTGAAAACAATTTTTTTTTTTTTACTTAATTTGTGGCAAGCAAGCATACTGCCTGATGGTATGCAGACACAGCCTATGGTCGCTTACGATACCAGAGGAGCGCGTTGCCGACCCCTTATTGATTTGAGGGTTCGTTGTGTTGACAGCTAGAGACCATGAAGGTCCCTCACTCTCGGACCGCATCGTCGGCAGCGTGTGTTTCCTATTAATTAGCCAATAAGGTAAACGTCCCAGTAATTGACGCGCTTTATTTTGTTCCAATAATTGACGAGAGTGGTTATTTTTATTGCTAGTGTTTAACTTAATTGC
The DNA here is from genome assembly GCA_947578815.1 of Epinotia ramella. Taxonomy (NCBI): domain Eukaryota; kingdom Metazoa; phylum Arthropoda; class Insecta; order Lepidoptera; family Tortricidae; genus Epinotia; species Epinotia ramella. Next base: position 6,922,710 of record OX388211.1, on the reverse strand, counting down.
TACCTATGTATTAAACACTGGACAAGTGCGAGTCGGACTCGCCCACCGAGGGTTCCGTACTTTATTTAATTAATGACTATTTTATCGACATTACTTTATTTAAGTCCAGTAATAATATTAATCGAACTAATGTAACTAATAACATCAGCATGTTATCCTTCTTCGATTTTTCTGAAATCTGTTGACGCTGACGAAGTTTATAAAATTATAATGTCCCTTACCAACAGTAAGGCTTACGGTTACGATAATATACAATCAGGTATTCTTTATTAATTTATTAATCAGTTAATATATTAGTATCGAAATGGAAACAAAATAATAATAAGGAACAATAATTGAAATAATAATAAAATACAATAATATATTACAACCCAACTATAAACAGAATACACCATCTAAAAGGTCCGCCTGCGGCATGGTCCCCAATACGCTGGCCGCGTTACCTCTTTGTATGGCCAGAGAAATTCTCTGCGCGAGGTAAGCGCCGGCTCTGGGGTCCCCTGAGGTGTCGACCAGCCGCGACGACAGGGCCCTGATAAATGCTTTCATGTCAGACGACCAGGGTCCAAGTGTCTCCACTGCGAGCGCCGCAAACTCGTAGTCTTTTAATAAAGACGAATATTTGCGGCGCTTAAGAACTTGGGCCTGGTCGGCTGCACCACCGGCCTGGGAGCGGGTCACCTGGATATGGGACTGAGCGAATGTGTCGACACACGTAGCGTCCCACACCAGAGCCTTACCCAGCTTCCACGGCACCAAAGTGACTCCATCGGGGCGCTTGCCATCGTCTCTTGCCATACCCACGGGTTCTAAGGTCGCAGGTATAGAGACGGTGGCAAGCGAGCGACGGACTAGGTCATTAATGGTGCCGTGGCGATATAAACGACCGGCGCTTCTAAAGCAACAGAGGCCATGTCGTCCCAGCTGGTCCACACCCCTGCCACAGGCACACGTATGGGGAACACAGATTCTGGCGCCAAGTCTCAGGCATATGGCAATCCTTAGAGAGCTTGGATCCAGAACCGTGCCTATTTGACGGGATGGGAGAGCGCGGAGCCAGTGGCCTGATTCCGGTGAAGATACCGCCAGAATACGAGCGCGTTCGGAGTCGTCCGGACTGCTGGAAAGGAGATAAGCATGGGTTGCCAGCAGACGTGGAGAGTCCCATGCTCTCTGACTATGCCGATTCACTGGGATGTCCACTCCAGGGCACGAAACACACCAAGCTTCCCTGGCCGCCTTCAGGCTCGCTATCTCGTCATCAGGTAACTGAGGAAGGTTTAAAATGTTACTGACTAGAGATAGCGAACCATATGCGGAGGACAGGAAAGCCGGTAATGCCACGCTGGACGCGGAGCGAACACCTAGCCCTCCTAATCTTATGGGGAGAACCGCTTGGGTCCAAGGCAACGTGTCAAAATGAATATTTAGGCTTTTGGAGAGTGTTGCCTGGAGAGAACCGTCAATGCGTGATAAGATGGTAGGGAATTTCCAAATTGGGCAACTACGGAGTAAATACATGAATTTTGGGGTGAACAAACAGAATCGAATGATACAGAGGGCCATGTGGGGATTTATTTGAAACAGTAAATCAGATGTGTGATGGAATAAATTTAATTTGCAGTCAATGACAGGGTTGATTGATTCGTCAAATATAGGTGAGCCTAAAAGAGTGAGTGATGAATTTGAGAGGACGGAAATATTTGGCAGAACAGCATTAAAGTTTGTTAAAATTTCTATTTTCTTTTCTGATGAAAGGTGATTAGGTAAAAAGATTTCGCATTTAGTAAAATTTAAAGATAGGCCGATCTCTGAAAATTTGTTTATGATTAGCTGCAAGTCTTGTAGAACCGTCAACGCGTCTCCGCCAAGGGCTCCGTCGTCGAGGTACCACATATTGAATTTTGAATAAAGTAGGTATGTGCCATTTGGCTATGTCCGCCTTTAGCTCATATTATTAATTTGTCATTTACGCAAGGGTCTTTCACAGACCAGTTAAAGTTATCACTAATAAAGCCCCTGTTTAAGAAAGTAGACCGCAGAGATCCCAACAACTAGAGACCACACTTGTTCCTGTTATTTAAAAAATAATGGAGAAAACAATGTGTAACAGACTAACGGGATTTTTGAAAAAAAATTGATATAATATGTGCATAATTTTATATAATAGTTTACCTGATAATATTATAGTAATGACATCAACTGATTTTAGGAGAAATTTAAATATTTATTTATTAGATAATTGTTTTTATAGCGTTAAGGAATTTAAGGAAAAAATAAACAGCATGGACATTTTTAAAGATTAAGAGCATATTTAGATTACATTTTAATTGAGTAATTGCATGCGCGTGTTACGATTATTATAATATTTGCATGTCGTTTAATTATGATAGAATACTGTACCACTATTCACAAGAACACCCTGTAACTAGACCGGCGTGAAGTTAGCAGCCTAAAGGTAGCAGCCTATGATAACCTGACCAAATGAAAAAGTCACAGTTTTAGTAATTTTTTAAATCACAAAATATGAGTCATCCAGCTTACTAAACTAGTTATACCTAGAGTAAAATGCATATTCTAAATTCCTAGCGACGCAGAGAACAAACAACAGTCAAAATACTACATTTCCGTAAGGCAGCTAACTTCACACGATAGCTGCCTAAACAAAACTTGTCATTTTTTTTTTCTACCTGTGAAGATGTCTAGATTACACTTTCTGTCTATGCTCATTTGAAAATGTATCAAAAAAGCTTTTAATCAAGGTATGTCCCGACACGATTGAAAGAGCCTGGCTACATCAAAAACACTTCAGAAAGTTAGCAGCCTAAACCATATTTGCACTTTGTCTTCTTTTTACCTGTGAAGATGTCTAGATTACACTTTCTGTCTATGACCATTTGAAAACCTATGAAATAAGCTTTCAATCGAGGTATGTCGCGACGCGATTGAAAGAGCATGGCTATATAAGAATAATTTATGAAAGTCGGCATCTTTAACAAAATTTGTCATTTTAATTTTTCTACCTGTGAAGATGTCTAGATTACACTTTCTGTCTATGACCATTTAAAAACCTATCAAATACGCTTTCAATCGAGGTATGTCGCGACGCGATTGAAAGAGCATGGCTATATAAAATAAATTTTTGAAAGTCGGCATCTTTAACAAAACTTGTGATTTTTTTTTCTACCTGTGAAGATGTCTAGATTACACTTTGTGACTATGATTATTTGAAAATGTATCCAAAAAGCTTTTAATTAAGGTATGTCGCGACACGATTGAAAGAGCCTGGCTACATCAAAAACACTTCAGAAAGTTAGCAGCCTAAACCATATTTGCGCTCTGTCTTCTTTTTACCTGTGAAGATGTCTAGATTACACTTTCTGTCTATGACTATTTGAAAAACCTATGAAATAAGCTTTCAATCGAGGTATGTCGCGACGCGATTGAAAGAGCATAGCTATATAAGAATAATTTATGAAAGTCGGCATCTTTAACAAAATTTGTCATTTTAATTTTTCTACCTGTGAAGATGTCTAGATTACACTTTCTGTCTATGACCATTTAAAAACCTATCAAATAAGCTTTCAATCGAGGTATGTCGCGACGCGATTGAAAGAGCATGACTATATAAAATAAATTTTTGAAAGTCGGCATCTTTAACAAAACTTGTGATTTTTTTTTCTACCTGTGAAGATGTCTAGATTACACTTTGTGACTATGATTATTTGAAAATGTATCCAAAAAGCTTTTAATTAAGGTATGTCGCGACACGATTGAAAGAGCCTGGCTACATCAAAAACACTTCAGAAAGTTAGCAGCCTAAACCATATTTGCGCTCTGTCTTCTTTTTACCTGTGAAGATGTCTAGATTACACTTTCTGTCTATGACCATTTGAAAACCTATGAAATAAGCTTTCAATCGAGGTATGTCGCGACGCGATTGAAAGAGCATGGCTATATAAGAATAATTTATGAAAGTCGGCATCTTTAACAAAATTTGTCATTTTAATTTTTCTACCTGTGAAGATGTCTAGATTACACTTTCTATGACCATTTAAAAACCTATCAAATAAGCTTTCAATCAAGGTATGTCGCGACGCGATTGAAAGAGCATGGCTATATAAAATAAATTTTTGAAAGTCGGCATCTTTAACAAAACTTGTGATTTTTTTTTCTACCTGTGAAGACGTCTAGATTACACTTTGTGACTATGATTATTTGAAAATGTATCCAAAAAGCTTTTAATGAAGGTATGTCGCGACACGATTGAAAGAGCCTGGCCACATCAAAAACACTTCAGAAAGTTAGCGGCCTAAACCATATTTGCGTTCTGTCTTCTTTTTACCTGTGAAGATGTCTAGATTACACTTTCTGTCTATGACCATTTGAAAACCTATGAAATAAGCTTTCAATCGAGGTATGTCGCGACGCGATTGAAAGAGCATGGCTATATAAGAATAATTTATGAAAGTCGGCATCTTTAACAAAATTTGTCATTTTAATTTTTCTACCTGTGAAGATGTCTAGATTACACTTTCTGTCTATGACCATTTAAAAACCTATCAAATAAGCTTTCAATCGAGGTATGTCGCGACGCGATTGAAAGAGCATGGCTATATAAAATAAATTTTTGAAAGTCGGCATCTTTAACAAAACTTGTGATTTTTTTTTCTACCTGTGAAGATGTCTAGATTACACTTTGTGACTATGATTATTTGAAAATGTATCCAAAAAGCTTTTAATTAAGGTATGTCGCGACACGATTGAAAGAGCCTGGCTACATCAAAAACACTTCAGAAAGTTAGCAGCCTAAACCATATTTGCGCTGTCTTCTTTTTACCTGTGAAGATGTCTAGATTACACTTTCTGTCTATGACCATTTGAAAACCTATGAAATAAGCTTTCAATCGAGGTATGTCGCGACGCGATTGAAAGAGCATGGCTATATAAGAATAATTTATGAAAGTCGGCATCTTTAACAAAATTTGTCATTTTAATTTTTCTACCTGTGAAGATGTCTAGATTACACTTTCTGTCTATGACCATTTAAAAACCTATCTAATAAGCTTTCAATCGAGGTATGTCGCGACGCGATTGAAAGAGCATGGCTATATAAAATAAATTTTTGAAAGTCGGCATCTTTAACAAAACTTGTGATTTTTTTTTCTACCTGTGAAGACGTCTAGATTACACTTTGTGACTATGATTATTTGAAAATGTATCCAAAAAGCTTTTAATGAAGGTATGTCGCGACACGATGGAAAGAGCCTGGCTACATCAAAAACACTTCAGAAAGTTAGCAGCCTAAACCATATTTGCGCTCTGTCTTCTTTTTACTTGTGAAGATGTCTAGATTACACTTTCTGTCTATGACCATTTGAAAACCTATGAAATAAGCTTTCAATCGAGGTATGTCGCGACGCGATTGAAAGAGCATGGCTATATAAGAATAATTTATGAAAGTCGGCATCTTTAACAAAATTTGTCATTTTAATTTTTCTACCTGTGAAGATGTCTAGATTACACTTTCTGTCTATGACCATTTAAAAACCTATCAAATAAGCTTTCAATCGAGGTATGTCGCGACGCGATTGAAAGAGCATGGCTATATAAAATAAATTTTTGAAAGTCGGCATCTTTAACAAAACTTGTGATTTTTTTTTCTACCTGTGAAGATGTCTAGATTACACTTTGTGACTATGATTATTTGAAAATGTATCCAAAAAGCTTTTAATTAAGGTATGTCGCGACACGATTGAAAGAGCCTGGCTACATCAAAAACACTTCAGAAAGTTAGCAGCCTAAACCATATTTGCGCTGTCTTCTTTTTACCTGTGAAGATGTCTAGATTACACTTTCTGTCTATGACCATTTGAAAACCTATGAAATAAGCTTTCAATCGAGGTATGTCGCGACGCGATTGAAAGAGCATGGCTATATAAGAATAATTTATGAAAGTCGGCATCTTTAACAAAATTTGTCATTTTAATTTTTCTACCTGTGAAGATGTCTAGATTACACTTTCTGTCTATGACCATTTAAAAACCTATCTAATAAGCTTTCAATCGAGGTATGTCGCGACGCGATTGAAAGAGCATGGCTATATAAAATAAATTTTTGAAAGTCGGCATCTTTAACAAAACTTGTGATTTTTTTTTCTACCTGTGAAGACGTCTAGATTACACTTTGTGACTATGATTATTTGAAAATGTATCCAAAAAGCTTTTAATGAAGGTATGTCGCGACACGATGGAAAGAGCCTGGCTACATCAAAAACACTTCAGAAAGTTAGCAGCCTAAACCATATTTGCGCTCTGTCTTCTTTTTACTTGTGAAGATGTCTAGATTACAGTTTCTGTCTATGACCATTTGAAAACCTATGAAATAAGCTTTCAATCGAGGTATGTCGCGACGCGATTGAAAGAGCATGGCTATATAAGAATAATTTATGAAAGTCGGCATCTTTAACAAAATTTGTCATTTTAATTTTTCTACCTGTGAAGATGTCTAGATTACACTTTCTGTCTATGACCATTTAAAAACCTATCAAATAAGCTTTCAATCGAGGTATGTCGCGACGCGATTGAAAGAGCATGGCTATATAAAATAAATTTTTGAAAGTCGGCATCTTTAACAAAACTTGTGATTTTTTTTTCTACCTGTGAAGATGTCTAGATTACACTTTGTGACTATGATTATTTGAAAATGTATCCAAAAAGCTTTTAATTAAGGTATGTCGCGACACGATTGAAAGAGCCTGGCTACATCAAAAACACTTCAGAAAGTTAGCAGCCTAAACCATATTTGCGCTCTGTCTTCTTTTTACCTGTGAAGATGTCTAGATTACACTTTCTGTCTATGACTATTTGAAAACCTATGAAATAAGCTTTCAATCGAGGTATGTCGCGACGCGATTGAAAGAGCATGGCTATATAAGAATAATTTATGAAAGTCGGCATCTTTAACAAAATTTGTCATTTTAATTTTTCTACCTGTGAAGATGTCTAGATTACACTTTCTGTCTATGACCATTTAAAAACCTATCAAATAAGCTTTCAATCGAGGTATGTCGCGACGCAATTGAAAGAGCATGGCTATATAAAATAAATTTTTGAAAGTCGGCATCTTTAACAAAACTTGTGATTTTTTTTTCTACCTGTGAAGACGTCTAGATTACACTTTGTGACTATGATTATTTGAAAATGTATCCAAAAAGCTTTTAATGAAGGTATGTCGCGACACGATGGAAAGAGCCTGGCTACATCAAAAACACTTCAGAAAGTTAGCAGCCTAAACCATATTTGCGCTCTGTCTTCTTTTTACCTGTGAAGATGTCTAGATTACACTTTCTGTCTATGACCATTTGAAAACCTATGAAATAAGCTTTCAATCGAGGTATGTCGCGACGCGATTGAAAGAGCATGGCTATATAAGAATAATTTATGAAAGTCGGCATCTTTAACAAAATTTGTCATTTTAATTTTTCTACCCGTGAAGATGTCTAGATTACACTTTCTGTCTATGACCATTTAAAAACCTATCAAATAAGCTTTCAATCGAGGTATGTCGCGACGCGATTGAAAGAGCATGGCTATATAAAATAAATTTTTGAAAGTCGGCATCTTTAACAAAACTTGTGATTTTTTTTTCTACCTGTGAAGATGTCTAGATTACACTTTGTGACTATGATTATTTCAAAATGTATCCAAAAAGCTTTTAATTAAGGTATGTCGCGACACGATTGAAAGAGCCTGGCTACATCAAAAACACTTCAGAAAGTTAGCAGCCTAAACCATATTTGCGCTGTCTTCTTTTTACCTGTGAAGATGTCTAGATTACACTTTCTGTCTATGACCATTTGAAAACCTATGAAATAAGCTTTCAATCGAGGTATGTCGCGACGCGATTGATAGAGCATGGCTATATAAGAATAATTTATGAAAGTCGGCATCTTTAACAAAATTTGTCATTTTAATTTTTCTACCTGTGAAGATGTCTAGATTACACTTTCTGTCTATGACCATTTAAAAACCTATCAAATAAGCTTTCAATCAAGGTATGTCGCGACGCGATTGAAAGAGCATGGCTATATAAAATAAATTTTTGAAAGTCGGCATCTTTAACAAAACTTGTGATTTTTTTTCTACCTGTGAAGACGTCTAGATTACACTTTGTGACTATGATTATTTGAAAATGTATCCAAAAAGCTTTTAATGAAGGTATGTCGCGACACGATTGAAAGAGCCTGGCTACATCAAAAATACTTCAGAAAGTTAGCAGCCTAAACCATATTTGCGCTCTGTCTTCTTTTTACCTGTGAAGATGTCTAGATTACACTTTCTGTCTATGACCATTTGAAAACCTATGAAATAAGCTTTCAATCGAGGTATGTCGCGACGCGATTGAAAGAGCATGGCTATATAAGAATAATTTATGAAAGTCGGCATCTTTAACAAAATTTGTCATTTTAATTTTTCTACCTGTGAAGATGTCAAGATTACACTTTCTGTTTATGACCATTTAAAAACCTATCAAATAAGCTTTCAATCGAGGTATGTCGCGACGCGATTGAAAGAGCATGACTATATAAAATAAATTTTTGAAAGTCGGCATCTTTAACAAAACTTGTGATTTTTTTTTCTACCTGTGAAGATGTCTAGATTACACTTTGTGACTATGATTATTTGAAAATGTATCCAAAAAGCTTTTAATTAAGGTATGTCGCGACACGATTGAAAGAGCCTGGCTACATCAAAAACACTTCAGAAAGTTAGCAGCCTAAACCATATTTGCGCTCTGTCTTCTTTTTACCTGTGAAGATGTCTAGATTACACTTTCTGTCTATGACCATTTGAAAACCTATGAAATAAGCTTTCAATCGAGGTATGTCGCGACGCGATTGAAAGAGCATGGCTATATAAGAATAATTTATGAAAGTCGGCATCTTTAACAAAATTTGTCATTTTAATTTTTCTACCTGTGAAGATGTCTAGATTACACTTTCTGTCTATGACCATTTAAAAACCTATCAAATAAGCTTTCAATCAAGGTATGTCGCGACGCGATTGAAAGAGCATGGCTATATAAAATAAATTTTTGAAAGTCGGCATCTTTAACAAAACTTGTGATTTTTTTTTCTACCTGTGAAGACGTCTAGATTACACTTTGTGACTATGATTATTTGAAAATGTATCCAAAAAGCTTTTAATGAAGGTATGTCGCGACACGATTGAAAGAGCCTGGCTACATCAAAAACACTTCAGAAAGTTAGCAGCCTAAACCATATTTGCGCTGTCTTCTTTTTACCTGTGAAGATGTCTAGATTACACTTTCTGTCTATGACCATTTGAAAACCTATGAAATAAGCTTTCAATCGAAGTATGTGGCGACGCGATTGAAAGAGCATGGCTATATAAGAATAATTTATGAAAGTCGGCATCTTTAACAAAATTTGTCATTTTAATTTTTCTACCTGTGAAGATGTCTAGATTACACTTTCTGTCTATGACCATTTAAAAACCTATCAAATAAGCTTTCAATCAAGGTATGTCGCGACGCGATTAAAAGAGCATGGCTATATAAAATAAATTTTTGAAAGTCGGCATCTTTAACAAAACTTGTGATTTTTTTTTCTACCTGTGAAGACGTCTAGATTACACTTTGTGACTATGATTATTTGAAAATGTATCCAAAAAGCTTTTAATGAAGGTATGTCGCGACACGATTGAAAGAGCCTGGCTACATCAAAAACACTTCAGAAAGTTAGCAGCCTAAACCATATTTGCGCTCTGTCTTCTTTTTACCTGTGAAGATGTCTAGATTACACTTTCTGTCTATGACCATTTGAAAACCTATGAAATAAGCTTTCAATCGAGGTATGTCGCGACGCGATTGAAAGAGCATGGCTATATAAGAATAATTTATGAAAGTCGGCATCTTTAACAAAATTTGTCATTTTAATTTTTCTACCTGTGAAGATGTCTAGATTACACTTTCTGTCTATGACCATTTAAAAACCAATCAAATAAGCTTTCAATCGAGGTATAACGCGACGCGATTGAAAGAGCATGGCTATATAAAATAAATTTTTGAAAGTCGGCATCTTTAACAAAACTTGTGATTTTTTTTTCTACCTGTGAAGATGTCTAGATTACACTTTGTGACTATGATTATTTGAAAATGTATCCAAAAAGCTTTTAATTAAGGTATGTCGCGACACGATTGAAAGAGCCTGGCTACATCAAAAACACTTCAGAAAGTTAGCAGCCTAAACCATATTTGCGCTCTGTCTTCTTTTTACCTGTGAAGATGTCTAGATTACACTTTCTGTCTATGACTATTTGAAAAACCTATGAAATAAGCTTTCAATTGAGGTATGTCGCGACGCGATTGAAAGAGCATAGCTATATAAGAATAATTTATGAAAGTCGGCATCTTTAACAAAATTTGTCATTTTAATTTTTCTACCTGTGAAGATGTCTAGATTACACTTTCTGTCTATGACCATTTAAAAACCTATCAAATAAGCTTTCAATCGAGGTATGTCGCGACGCGATTGAAAGAGCATGACTATATAAAATAAATTTTTGAAAGTCGGCATCTTTAACAAAACTTGTGATTTTTTTTTCTACCTGTGAAGATGTCTAGATTACACTTTGTGACTATGATTATTTGAAAATGTATCCAAAAAGCTTTTAATTAAGGTATGTCGCGACACGATTGAAAGAGCCTGGCTACATCAAAAACACTTCAGAAAGTTAGCAGCCTAAACCATATTTGCGCTCTGTCTTCTTTTTACCTGTGAAGATGTCTAGATTACACTTTCTGTCTATGACCATTTGAAAACCTATGAAATAAGCTTTCAATCGAGGTATGTCGCGACGCGATTGAAAGAGCATGGCTACATAAGAATAATTTATGAAAGTCGGCATCTTTAACAAAATTTGTCATTTTAATTTTTCTACCTGTGAAGATGTCTAGATTACACTTTCTGTCTATGACCATTTAAAAACCTATCAAATAAGCTTTCAATCGAGGTATGTCGCGACGCGATTAAAAGAGCATGGCTATATAAAATAAATTTTTGAAAGTCGGCATCTTTAACAAAACTTGTGATTTTTTTTTGTACCTGTGAAGATGTCTAGATTACACTTTGTGACTATGATTATTTGAAAATGTATCCTAAAAGCTTTTAATTAAGGTATGTCGCGACACGATTGAAAGAGCCTGGCTACATCAAAAACACTTCAGAAAGTTAGCAGCCTAAACCATATTTGCGCTCTGTCTTCTTTTTACCTGTGAAGATGTCTAGATTACTTTCTGTCTATGACTATTTGAAAACCTATGAAATAAGCTTTCAATCGAGGTATGTCGCGACGCGATTGAAAGAGCATGGCTATATAAGAATAATTTATGAAAGTCGGCATCTTTAACAAAATTTGTCATTTTAATTTTTCTACCTGTGAAGATGTCTAGATTACACTTTCTGTCTATGAGCATTTAAAAACCTATCAAATAAGCTTTCAATCGAGGTATGTCGCGACGCGATTGAAAGAGCATGGCTATATAAAATAAATTTTTGAAAGTCGGCATCTTTAACAAAACTTGTGATTTTTTTTTCTACCTGTGAAGATGTCTAGATTACACTTTGTGACTATGATTATTTCAAAATGTATCCAAAAAGCTTTTAATTAAGGTATGTCGCGACACGATTGAAAGAGCCTGGCTACATCAAAAACACTTCAGAAAGTTAGCAGCCTAAACCATATTTGCGCTGTCTTCTTTTTACCTGTGAAGATGTCTAGATTACACTTTCTGTCTATGACCATTTGAAAACCTATGAAATAAGCTTTCAATCGAGGTATGTCGCGACGCGATTGATAGAGCATGGCTATATAAGAATAATTTATGAAAGTCGGCATCTTTAACAAAATTTGTCATTTTAATTTTTCTACCTGTGAAGATGTCTAGATTACACTTTCTGTCTATGACCATTTAAAAACCTATCAAATAAGCTTTCAATCAAGGTATGTCGCGACGCGATTGAAAGAGCATGGCTATATAAAATAAATTTTTGAAAGTCGGCATCTTTAACAAAACTTGTGATTTTTTTTTCTACCTGTGAAGACGTCTAGATTACACTTAGTGACTATGATTATTTGAAAATGTATCCAAAAAGCTTTTAATGAAGGTATGTCGCGACACGATGGAAAGAGCCTGGCTACATCAAAAACACTTCAGAAAGTTAGCAGCCTAAACCATATTTGCGCTCTGTCTTCTTTTTACCTGTGAAGATGTCTAGATTACACTTTCTGTCTATGACCATTTGAAAACCTATGAAATAAGCTTTCAATCGAGGTATGTCGCGACGCGATTGAAAGAGCATGGCTATATAAGAATAATTTATGAAAGTCGGCATCTTTAACAAAATTTGTCATTTTAATTTTTCTACCCGTGAAGATGTCTAGATTACACTTTCTGTCTATGACCATTTAAAAACCTATCAAATAAGCTTTCAATCGAGGTATGTCGCGACGCGATTGAAAGAGCATGGCTATATAAAATAAATTTTTGAAAGTCGGCATCTTTAACAAAACTTGTGATTTTTTTTTCTACCTGTGAAGATGTCTAGATTACACTTTGTGACTATGATTATTTCAAAATGTATCCAAAAAGCTTTTAATTAAGGTATGTCGCGACACGATTGAAAGAGCCTGGCTACATCAAAAACACTTCAGAAAGTTAGCAGCCTAAACCATATTTGCGCTGTCTTCTTTTTACCTGTGAAGATGTCTAGATTACACTTTCTGTCTATGACCATTTGAAAACCTATGAAATAAGCTTTCAATCGAGGTATGTCGCGACGCGATTGATAGAGCATGGCTATATAAGAATAATTTATGAAAGTCGGCATCTTTAACAAAATTTGTCATTTTAATTTTTCTACCCGTGAAGATGTCTAGATTACACTTTCTGTCTATGACCATTTAAAAACCTATCAAATAAGCTTTCAATCGAGGTATGTCGCGACGCGATTGAAAGAGCATGGCTATATAAAATAAATTTTTGAAAGTCGGCATCTTTAACAAAACTTGTGATTTTTTTTTCTACCTGTGAAGATGTCTAGATTACACTTTCTGTCTATGACCATTTAAAAACCTATCAAATAAGCTTTCAATCAAGGTATGTCGCGACGCGATTAAAAGAGCATGGCTATATAAAATAAATTTTTGAAAGTCGGCATCTTTAACAAAACTTGTGATTTTTTTTTCTACCTGTGAAGACGTCTAGATTACACTTTGTGACTATGATTATTTGAAAATGTATCCAAAAAGCTTTTAATGAAGGTATGTCGCGACACGATTGAAAGAGCCTGGCTACATCAAAAACACTTCAGAAAGTTAGCAGCCTAAACCATATTTGCGCTCTGTCTTCTTTTTACCCGTGAAGATGTCTAGATTACACTTTCTGTCTATGACCATTTGAAAACCTATGAAATAAGCTTTCAATCGAGGTATGTCGCGACGCGATTGAAAGAGCATGGCTATATAAGAATAATTTATGAAAGTCGGCATCTTTAACAAAATTTGTCATTTTAATTTTTCTACCTGTGAAGATGTCTAGATTACACTTTCTGTCTATGACCATTTAAAAACCAATCAAATAAGCTTTCAATCGAGGTATAACGCGACGCGATTGAAAGAGCATGGCTATATAAAATAAATTTTTGAAAGTCGGCATCTTTAACAAAACTTGTGATTTTTTTTTCTACCTGTGAAGATGTCTAGATTACACTTTGTGACTATGATTATTTGAAAATGTATCCAAAAAGCTTTTAATTAAGGTATGTCGCGACACGATTGAAAGAGCCTGGCTACATCAAAAACACTTCAGAAAGTTAGCAGCCTAAACCATATTTGCGCTCTGTCTTCTTTTTACCTGTGAAGATGTCTAGATTACACTTTCTGTCTATGACTATTTGAAAAACCTATGAAATAAGCTTTCAATCGAGGTATGTCGCGACGCGATTGAAAGAGCATAGCTATATAAGAATAATTTATGAAAGTCGGCATCTTTAACAAAATTTGTCATTTTAATTTTTCTACCTGTGAAGATGTCTAGATTACACTTTCTGTCTATGACCATTTAAAAACCTATCAAATAAGCTTTCAATCGAGGTATGTCGCGACGCGATTGAAAGAGCATGACTATATAAAATAAATTTTTGAAAGTCGGCATCTTTAACAAAACTTGTGATTTTTTTTTCTACCTGTGAAGATGTCTAGATTACACTTTGTGACTATGATTATTTGAAAATGTATCCAAAAAGCTTTTAATTAAGGTATGTCGCGACACGATTGAAAGAGCCTGGCTACATCAAAAACACTTCAGAAAGTTAGCAGCCTAAACCATATTTGCGCTCTGTCTTCTTTTTACCTGTGAAGATGTCTAGATTACACTTTCTGTCTATGACCATTTGAAAACCTATGAAATAAGCTTTCAATCGAGGTATGTCGCGACGCGATTGAAAGAGCATGGCTATATAAGAATAATTTATGAAAGTCGGCATCTTTAACAAAATTTGTCATTTTAATTTTTCTACCTGTGAAGATGTCTAGATTACACTTTCTGTCTATGACCAATTAAAAACCTATCAAATAAGCTTTCAATCGAGGTATGTCGCGACGCGATTGAAAGAGCATCGCTATATAAAATAAATTTTTGAAAGTCGGCATCTTTAACAAAACTTGTGATTTTTTTTTCTACCTGTGAAGACGTCTAGATTACACTTTGTGACTATGATTATTTGAAAATGTATCCAAAAAGCTTTTAATGAAGGTATGTAGCGACACGATTGAAAGAGCCTGGCTACATCAAAAACACTTCAGAAAGTTAGCAGCCTAAACCATATTTGCGCTCTGTCTTCTTTTTACCTGTGAAGATGTCTAGATTACACTTTCTGTCTATGACCATTTGAAAACCTATGAAATAAGCTTTCAATCGAAGTATGTCGCGACGCGATTGAAAGAGCATGGCTATATAAGAATAATTTATGAAAGTCGGCATCTTTAACAAAATTTGTCATTTTAATTTTTCTACCTGTGAAGATGTCTAGATTACACTTTCTGTCTATGACCATTTAAAAACCTATCAAATAAGCTTTCAATCAAGGTATGTCGCGACGCGATTAAAAGAGCATGGCTATATAAAATAAATTTTTGAAAGTCGGCATCTTTAACAAAACTTGTGATTTTTTTTTCTACCTGTGAAGACGTCTAGATTACACTTTGTGACTATGATTATTTGAAAATGTATCCAAAAAGCTTTTAATGAAGGTATGTCGCGACACGATTGAAAGAGCCTGGCTACATCAAAAACACTTCAGAAAGTTAGCAGCCTAAACCATATTTGCGCTCTGTCTTCTTTTTACCCGTGAAGATGTCTAGATTACACTTTCTGTCTATGACCATTTGAAAACCTATGAAATAAGCTTTCAATCGAGGTATGTCGCGACGCGATTGAAAGAGCATGGCTATATAAGAATAATTTATGAAAGTCGGCATCTTTAACAAAATTTGTCATTTTAATTTTTCTACCTGTGAAGATGTCTAGATTACACTTTCTGTCTATGACCATTTAAAAACCAATCAAATAAGCTTTCAATCGAGGTATAACGCGACGCGATTGAAAGAGCATGGCTATATAAAATAAATTTTTGAAAGTCGGCATCTTTAACAAAACTTGTGATTTTTTTTTCTACCTGTGAAGATGTCTAGATTACACTTTGTGACTATGATTATTTGAAAATGTATCCAAAAAGCTTTTAATTAAGGTATGTCGCGACACGATTGAAAGAGCCTGGCTACATCAAAAACACTTCAGAAAGTTAGCAGCCTAAACCATATTTGCGCTCTGTCTTCTTTTTACCTGTGAAGATGTCTAGATTACACTTTCTGTCTATGACTATTTGAAAAACCTATGAAATAAGCTTTCAATCGAGGTATGTCGCGACGCGATTGAAAGAGCATAGCTATATAAGAATAATTTATGAAAGTCGGCATCTTTAACAAAATTTGTCATTTTAATTTTTCTACCTGTGAAGATGTCTAGATTACACTTTCTGTCTATGACCATTTAAAAACCTATCAAATAAGCTTTCAATCGAGGTATGTCGCGACGCGATTGAAAGAGCATGACTATATAAAATAAATTTTTGAAAGTCGGCATCTTTAACAAAACTTGTGATTTTTTTTTCTACCTGTGAAGATGTCTAGATTACACTTTGTGACTATGATTATTTGAAAATGTATCCAAAAAGCTTTTAATTAAGGTATGTCGCGACACGATTGAAAGAGCCTGGCTACATCAAAAACACTTCAGAAAGTTAGCAGCCTAAACCATATTTGCGCTCTGTCTTCTTTTTACCTGTGAAGATGTCTAGATTACACTTTCTGTCTATGACCATTTGAAAACCTATGAAATAAGCTTTCAATCGAGGTATGTCGCGACGCGATTGAAAGAGCATGGCTATATAAGAATAATTTATGAAAGTCGGCATCTTTAACAAAATTTGTCATTTTAATTTTTCTACCTGTGAAGATGTCTAGATTACACTTTCTGTCTATGACCAATTAAAAACCTATCAAATAAGCTTTCAATCGAGGTATGTCGCGACGCGATTGAAAGAGCATCGCTATATAAAATAAATTTTTGAAAGTCGGCATCTTTAACAAAACTTGTGATTTTTTTTTCTACCTGTGAAGATGTCTAGATTACACTTTGTGACTATGATTATTTGAAAATGTATCCAAAAAGCTTTTAATAAAGGTATGTCGCGACACGATTGAAAGAGCCTGGCTACATCAAAAACACTTCAGAAAGTTAGCAGCCTAAACCATATTTGCGCTCTGTCTTCTTTTTACCTGTGAAGATGTCTAGATTACACTTTCTGTCTATGACTATTTGAAAACCTATGAAATAAGCTTTCAATCGAGGTATGACGCGACGCGATTGAAAGAGCATGGCTATATAAGAATAATTTATGAAAGTCGGCATCTTTAACAAAATTTGTCATTTTAAGTTTTCTACCTGTGAAGATGTCTAGATTACACTTTCTGTCTATGACCATTTAAAAACCTATCAAATAAGCTTTCAATCAAGGTATGTCGCGACGCGATTAAAAGAGCATGGCTGTATAAAATAAATTTTTGAAAGTCGGCATCTTTAACAAAACTTGTGATTTTTTTTTCTACCTGTGAAGACGTCTAGATTACACTTTGTGACTATGATTATTTGAAAATGTATTCAAAAATCTTTTAATGAAGGTATGTCGCGACACGATTGAAAGAGCCTGGCTACATCAAAAACACTTCAGAAAGTTAGCAGGCTAAACCATATTTGCGCTCTGTCTTCTTTTTACCTGTGAAGATGTCTAGATTACACTTTCTGTCTATGACCATTTGAAAACCTATGAAATAAGCTTTCAATCGAGGTATGTCGCGACGCGATTGAAAGAGCATGGCTATATAAGAATAATTTATGAAAGTCGGCATCTTTAACAAAATTTGTCATTTTAATTTTTCTACCTGTGAAGATGTCTAGATTACACTTTATGTCTATGACCAATTAAAAATCTATCAAATAAGCTTTCAATCGAGGTATGTCGCGACGCGATTGAAAGAGCATGGCTATATAAAATAAATTTTTGAAAGTCGGCATCTTTAACAAAACTTGTGATTTTTTTTTCTACCTGTGAAGATGTCTAGATTACACTTTGTGACTATGATTATTTGAAAATGTATCCAAAAAGCTTTTAATTAAGGTATGTCGCGACACGATTGAAAGAGCCTGGCTACATCAAAAACACTTCAGAAAGTTAGCAGCCTAAACCATATTTGCGCTCTGTCTTCTTTTTACCTGTGAAGATGTCTAGATTACACTTTCTGTCTATGACCATTTGAAAACCTATGAAATAAGCTTTCAATCGAGGTATGTCGCGACGCGATTGAAATAGCATGGCTATATAAGAATAATTTATGAAAGTCGGCATCTTTAACAAAATTTGTCATTTTAATTTTTCTACCTGTGAAGATGTCTAGATTACACTTTCTGTCTATGATCATTTGAAAATGTATCAAAAAAGCTTTTAATCAAGGTATGTCCCGACACGATTGAAAGAGCCTGGCTACATCAAAAACACTTCAGAAAGTTAGCAGCCTAAACCATATTTGCACTTTGTCTTCTTTTTACCTGTGAAGATTTCTAGTTTACACTGTCTGATCGGGTCCTCATAAATAAGATCGGCTTCGTGAGCCACACCAGAGCGAGATCAACGCCGGAGTTGAAGCAGTCGCCGTGGCCGAAATCGGTCAGGAGAGTATATATACATTTGAAAACGTATCAAATAAGCTTTTAATCGAAGTATGTTGCCTGAGCCATGGCAAAGAGCCTGACGATATCAAAAAAATAGGAAAAAGTTTGCAGCCTGAACAAGTTTTTTTTTCGGAGAGAACAGATCCGGAGGGAGCCTTTCCATTTTATTTTATTATAAAGTCTTCCGCCTCAGTGAGGTAAACCTCACTGACGAGCAGTGTGCGAATAGTCTATGAGCGCGTTATATCTGTGAATACGCGGGTTGTACTTATACTACATTTTCGTTGAATTTTGCTTCATAGAAAATGTTTCATATTATCATTTCATAGAATGATCAATTTCTAACACTTACTTACATTTTGTAGAAGCTGTATTTGTAGATGTTTTATAGTTGAAATAATTCATGTTTCGAAATTTATGTCATGGAGTTTTCTTTTTCATTTTATTAAGCTTAATATTTTCGTTTCATAGAAGGCTCAGTAACTCAATACTTTCTTTGTCAAAAATTAAATCATATCTAATCATCTGATTGCTGCAAAGAAAATTAACACATTACAATATTCATGTCAAATAATTTTAAATTATTTTTTCATCACCCGTATATTATTAAGTAAATATTACAAACGTTTGATTCATGCCTTCGACAAAAAGCATACCCTCCAATTTGAAATATAACACTGTGTTCACATTATCAATGTGGGTAAACTGTAGACAAGCAGGAAAACAGTCTTGTTAATCTCAGTAATCGTAAGCGTTGTCGAGCGTATAATGTGATTTTGATGCATTATAAGTCATTACTTGCGTTGTGATTAAGTTGAAATGAGTGATACCGAAGGCGAAAGTAACTGTGATTTGCATACATCGGGGTTTTCGGAGCGGGAATGATTTGAGAAAGAGTAGAGATAAACAGATATGTTAGTCTAAGAAAATATCTTATTATGCCTAATGAATAACTACCTCTCTGTGAGTTGTATACAATCTGTGACAAAGTTTTATTTTAATTTCCGTAAAAGTCTTATAACTTATAAGGTAACAATTAAAATAACTTTAATTAATTACCTGCTGTAAATTGAATAGTTGACACGATTTTCAGAATAAACTATTAATATTTTTTCTATATTTGGGACAGTTAATCTACGGCGTCTTGCTGTAAATATCCATTTCAAGGAGCTAAATGATCTTTCCACGTCGACAGTTGTAATAGGTGCATATTTAAATTTTTTGTAGGAATCATTTGATGCACGAGAAGTTTGAGATTGAAGTTCTATTTCTTTGCCTTGTACCAACTCATTTATAATTTTTAGTGTGCTATAGCCAGAATTCTTCTTTAACACCAACTTCAGTTTATCATAAATCTGTTTTCCTTTTACGCTCATGTTTAATTTGGAAACATCTCTATAGGTTTCATGAACTATTTTTAAACTATCGCTGATGGACAGCTTCGCATCCTGTAGTTTTTTAATAGCATTTGGGATAGTCATCAAATGATTTGCTATGAAATTTAAGTCGCTTTTTATATTTGCATTTCCAAACGCTCTTTTTGCCTTTCTAATACTCTGGGCTTCGGTGGGACTGAATGTATTTAGAACACGTTTCACTTCATCGTAATGTTTGCTGTAATACGTTGCAGCTTCTATCCAGGTTCCCCACCGAATAATTGTTGGTCGAGGTGGTAAAGGCACTCCGGGGAGCATTTCTTTAAACTTTTGTATTCTTTTAGGAGATTTCAAAAATGTCTTCTTAACATTTGCGATTAAATCATTCACATCTGGATAAAGTTTTCTTACTAGTTCAGCCACTCTATTTAAACCATGAGCCAAACATGTGACGTGCAAAAGATTGGGAATAATACATTTTAAATTTCTTCCAGCCTTTAGCATGTAGCCCACACCGTCAGTTAAAAGTAAAAGTACTTTATTGTGATTATTATGGTTAGCACCCCATAATTCATCAAGAGCACTTGTGACCGTATTGGATATTGATACATTGTTCGTGCTGTCTAACCGTTTACTGGATATCAAGTGTTGAGTGCCAATGTGATCATCACGTAATGCTCCCACTATTACGTTAGCTATTTGACGACCATAATCATCCGTGGTTTCGTCAACACTCACATATATATATTCATTTTTTAGTTCGCTCCGTATTTAATTCATTTTTTCATCGTAAGCTTTATTTAAATATTCCCGTCGCAGTTGACATTCCGAAGGAACTTTTGCAGTTTTTCCAAATTTACCGGTAACACAATTTTCGATAAAATCTTTAAATATCGGATTGTTTACCTGCGTCCATGGTATATTACAGCCCACAACAAATTTCAAGAGCTCACTATTGAAATCATATTTCATACCTGTATGTTTATTAGATGCGACATGTCGCGTTACACTAGATTTCGTTTGAGCGAAGCTCACATTGCACTTGGTGCAAAATAATAAAGAATCTCGAACAATCGAATCTCTGGATTATTTTCTATCCACGAACGCATAAACTCGTAACGAGTTTTTTTTCTCGGAGGCATATTTGTGTTGACTGATTATTTACAGTTTTTTAAAATACAATTGCATATAAGTTTATCTACTAGACAAGCAAGGGTAACGGTTGACAATAGGTGTCTAATGCAATGTCAATCTTGACGCTCGATATCTATGAAGCATTTTCTTATAAATGAATAGACTTAACTGAAGAGGTTGATAATGAATGACCAATATAAAATATGTACCTATATGTATGATTAATCTTTATTTATTTTTCAATCAATTATTCATTCGGTAGAAACCTACTAGGGTACGATCTGTTTTTAAGTAAATACCTACTCTTTGGCTAATGTCAAACGTTCCCGCTCCGAAAACCCCGATGTATGGTGATTTGTTTAAATCAAAGAGAGGGGGATGTGAAACTATGTGGACGGTTTTTCGTACTCAAAAAATAAACAAAACAATGATGTAGTGCACTGGTTGTGTGACATGTATTTATAATAAAATTTACAAAAGCACTTCAACTATTCATACAACTGTAAATGATAGTGGTTTACACACAATATCTAAACAACCGCGAAATCATAACCATGGGCCGGATCCATCATTAAAAGAAATGGCAGATTTTAAAGAGAAATTAAAAGAAAACTCATGTTCAGGGTTGAGTGGCCAACATTTTGCAAAATGTTTAATCGGAAACGAAACCAGAAGTTTTAGATTGTTTACCTTCCTACTAAAGCAAATAAATAATTTATCGGCAAAAATCAAAAAACAAAGTATAAGTATAGAGGAACCTGCTGATATATCTTTTGAGTTAAATGCTTCAGAGACTCAAATTAATGGTGACAATTTTGTCCTAAAAGATCGAACCTTTGGCCCAAATAAAAGAATATTTCGATGTCAACATTACACTGTATAAAAATAATAAGTAAATCGAATTACTGGAAACTGGATGGTACATTGAAGATTGCTCCCATCATCTTCCAACAACTGTATACCATACATGTCATGGTAATATTTTTTTGGACTACAAAAATACTTTCCATTAATATTCTGTTTATGTACCTACACACAAAGACAAGCGGACATATGACCTAATGTTTGAAATGATATTAGAATATGCATTGGAAATTAATATACAAATATGTCCGAAAGTGTGCATTCTTGATTTTGAAAAGGCAGCGATATTGAATTTACGATCAACTTTTGAAATTATTTATTTAACGGGTTGCCATTCATTTTGGACAAATAATAAAATTTATAGTTAATGTATGGTGTTCATTCTAAATATTATGTAACCATTTCATATATAAGTATTATAATGATGTTATAACTTTATCCTAACGTACTTACTATTCTAATGACGACTTGTATCCTATTGTAATATATTGTTTTTGTTTGAGATTGATGTATTTATTTAACATAAAAAAATAATCGACTGTTTCCAATTATAATGAACTTGTAATTTATGTTGCAGAAGTATTAAAGAATTCAAGCTCGCAAAAAAATATGCGAATGATTTAAAATTTAATTTGGAAATGAAATGTCTTCTAGCACTTAGTTACTTGAAAGATTCAGAAATACCTATATATTTTGAAAATTTTATGGAGAACCTGACAGATGACGACAGTAAAACCATAGCGCGTTGGTTTCAAGAAAACTATGTTTTTGGCACCGTAAACAGTAGCCAACCCAAATATCCCCCTGAGGTTTGGAGCCATGAATTAAATGCTATGAAAATGCCAAAAACACAGAATGCAGCTGAAGGCTGGCATCCTAAAATCAAGGCTTTGATTGATAAGCCTAATCCGAAGACCTACCTGCTTATCAAGGAACTAATAAAAGACACAATATCAAACATAGCTGACATTGAAAAAAATCCATGTGGTAGGCCGCCAGAACCCAAGAAACGAAAGTACTTGAAAAAAGATGATCGTAATGAACGTATTCTTAGTCATACAGATTATTTTTCAAAAATTGAATTATTACAAAAAACGGGAAAAAAATAAAATTCTAATAGTCTTCTAAATAAATGCTACACTGTAATCGAATCTGCTTATTACAAAACTTACATCTGACTCGGTTCGCGGATAGGTTAGAGATGGAAGTGGGAGTTTTAATAACAAGTTTGTCCGCTCTTTTATAAAAAAAAATAACCTCGAAGACGAAAGCGGGAGAGTCTTCTAACCTATCCGCGATCCGAGTCGGTTTTGCCACTAAGCCCTTGTTCCTTGATCCTTGTGTACTTGTTATTAAAACTTACTACTAAAAATGACGATTAGACAATTTACTACTAAGAAAAACATAGGCTGAAATCACTAAAATCTAAATACGTAATGATTAAGCTTTCGGTATTTTGAATATAAGTGAAAAACTTTCTCGATTCTCACACATTATTTATACTAAACGGGACTTAATCCGAAACGTCGGGAGACCTCAGTGAGGTAAATAAATATGTTTATTATACGCGATTAAGTCCCGTTTAGTATAAATAATGAGGGCAAAAATCATTAGGTATTTAGATTGTAGTGATTTTGAACGTAGGTTATTTTACGTTACTTTTTAAGACAATTCTTTGCATTGAGTTTCTTTTCAATAAATTTAAATGAAGTTCATAAGTTCATAAATAATATTTTTTGAAAAGAAAATACTAGAACTATATATTATATGAAACGGTTCCTATGAAACAACAAACTATGAAATTTGCGTCTACGAAACAAGTATACACGAAACATAATTCTACTGTTTGATAAAGTTAAAAAGATTGATAGTACAGTGCTCCTGGTTTTGTCCGTGTTCCGTTTACCCGTAGCCGGATCTCCGTTGCCGAGTAACACGGCAACGGAGATCCGCTCCGTTTGGCCCGTGTAATTCGGCTACGTGTAATTAAGATACGTAGCTTCGTGTTACACGGAGATACGTATCTTATTTACACGTAGATCCGATCCGTCCGTGACCGTGACGTTTAGTGTAGATTTTATGCGTGTCATATTTAAGACCCCCGAATGTAAAGCGAGAGTCGAGTTTATAATTTCTGTTTCTTTGCATTTAAAATTAAATTTCAAGAGTGAACATATTAATGTAAATATTTTGTTGGAGGCAAAAATAATAGACCAATACAGATTGTAAAAGATGTACATTGCATAATAAAAAAACACAATAATCAACTTTCAAGTTCAAGTCCAAAACAGCCCCCTCCAAAACAGCAAAAAAACTAGAGTAAGTATTTGTGTCACATCAAACAAATTAACCGACCACTTCTTTCTTTCACTTAACTTCACAAACAATAGGAACACATGGTACTTAACTGGTAAAACCCAAAGCTACTTGTAGGTATAGTCTATCCGACGGTGTAAGAGCTAAAAGCCATAAAGATAAGCTAATTTGTCATCTATTGTAAAAAGAGCATAAGTGATTTCTCACATGTCCTAAATTCTAACGTAGTTGTTTGTGTTAAGGTTCAATTTCAAATGACATGACTAAAATTGCAAATGCAATAACAAACATTGGAGGGTAGGGCTGCAACAATCGGGAAATTTCCACCAAAAGGGTTTGTTAGATTGCATCTTAGCATGGCATATTCCAATCTTAACGAATATGAGCAAAATTACATACAAATCATAAGTTTATTTTACTTATTAAGGAGATCATTTATTTTTGCAGATGAAACGGAATATTTGAATAGGTACTGTACTATACATGACATTATATTTATTTTAATATTTAGATCACGTTACCTCGACCTAGCCTGAATAGAATTTTTATTAAAGTCATAAGTTAATCATTTCAATTGTACTATTTTTACTCTATTGTTACATTTTTGACAACCCTATGCAGAAGTGAGGATGTCTTTTGTTCAAGAAACATAAAAAGCATTTTAAACTTAATCTAGACATCTTCACAGGTAGAAAAAAAAATCACAAGTTTTGTTAAAGATGCCGACTTTCAAAAATTTATTTTATATAGCCATGCTCTTTCAATCGCGTCGCGACATACCTCGATTGAAAGCTTATTTGATAGGTTTTTAAATGGTCATAGACAGAAAGTGTAATCTAGACATCTTCACAGGTAGAAAAATTAAAATGACAAATTTTGTTAAAGATGCCGACTTTCATAAATTATTCTTATATAGCCATGCTCTTTCAATCGCGTCGCGACATACCTCGATTGAAAGCTTTATTCATAGGTTTTCAAATGGTCATAGACAGAAAGTGTAATCTAGACATCTTCACAGGTAAAAAGAAGACAGAGCGCAAATATGGTTTAGGCTGCTAACTTTCTGAAGTGTTTTTGATGTAGCCAGGCTCTTTCAATCGGGTCGCGACATACCTTAATTAAAAGCTTTTTGGATACATTTTCAAATAATCATAGTCACAAAGTGTAATCTAGACATCTTCACAGGTAGAAAAAAAAATCACAAGTTTTGTTAAAGATGCCGACTTTCAAAAATTTATTTTATATAGTCATGCTCTTTCAATCGCGTCGCGACATACCTCGATTGAAAGCTTATTTGATAGGTTTTTAAATGGTCATAGACAGAAAGTGTAATCTAGACATCTTCACAGGTAGAAAAATTAAAATGACAAATTTTGTTAAAGATGCCGACTTTCATAAATTATTCTTATATAGCCATGCTCTTTCAATCGCGTCGCGACATACCTCGATTGAAAGCTTATTTCATAGGTTTTCAAATAGTCATAGACAGAAAGTGTAATCTAGACATCTTCACAGGTAAAAAGAAGACAGAGCGCAAATATGGTTTAGGCTGCTAACTTTCTGAAGTGTTTTTGATGTAGCCAGGCTCTTTCAATCGTGTCGCGACATACCTTAATTAAAAGCTTTTTGGATACATTTTCAAATAATCATAGTCACAAAGTGTAATCTAGACATCTTCACAGGTAGAAAAAAAAATCACAAGTTTTGTTAAAGATGCCGACTTTCAAAAATTTATTTTATATAGCCATGCTCTTTCAATCGCGTCGCGACATACCTCGATTGAAAGCTTATTTGATAGGTTTTTAAATGGTCATAGACAGAAAGTGTAATCTAGACATCTTCACAGGTAGAAAAATTAAAATGACAAATTTTCTTAAAGATGCCGACTTTCATAAATTATTCTTATATAGCCATGCTCTTTCAATCGCGTCGCGACATACCTCGATTGAAAGCTTATTTCATAGGTTTTCAAATGGTCATAGACAGAAAGTGTAATCTAGACATCTTCACAGGTAAAAAGAAGACAGAGCGCAAATATGGTTTAGGCTGCTAACTTTCTGAAGTGTTTTTGATGTAGCCAGGCTCTTTCAATCGTGTCGCGACATACCTTCATTAAAAGCTTTTTGGATACATTTTCAAATAATCATAGTCACAAAGTGTAATCTAGACGTCTTCACAGGTAGAAAAAAAAATCACAAGTTTTGTTAAAGATGCCGACTTTCAAAAATTTATTTTATATAGCCATGCTCTTTTAATCGCGTCGCGACATACCTTGATTGAAAGCTTATTTGATAGGTTTTTAAATGGTCATAGACAGAAAGTGTAATCTAGACATCTTCACAGGTAGAAAAATTAAAATGACAAATTTTGTTAAAGATGCCGACTTTCATAAATAATTCTTATATAGCCATGCTCTTTCAATCGCGTCGCGACATACCTCGATTGAAAGCTTATATGAGGTTTTCAAATGGTCATAGACAGAAAGTGTAATCTAGACATCTTCACAGGTAAAAAGAAGACGGAGCGCAGATATGGTTTAGGCTGCTAACTTTCTGAAGTGTTTTTGATGTAGCCAGGCTCTTTCAATCGTGTCGCGACATACCTTAATTAAATGCTTTTTGGATACATTTTCAAATAATCATAGTCACAAAGTGTAATCTAGACATCTTCACAGGTAGAAAAAAAAATCACAAGTTTTGTTAAAGATGCCGACTTTCAAAAATTTATTTTATATAGTCATGCTCTTTCAATCGCGTCGCGACATACCTCGATTGAAAGCCTATTTGATAGGTTTTTAAATGGTCATAGACAGAAAGTGTAATCTAGACATCTTCACAGGTAGAAAAATTAAAATGACAAATTTTGTTAAAGATGCCGACTTTCATAAATTATTCTTATATAGCCATGCTCTTTCAATCGCGTCGCGACATACCTCGATTGAAAGCTTATTTCATAGGTTTTCAAATGGTCATAGACAGAAAGTGTAATCTAGACATCTTCACAGGTAAAAAGAAGACAGAGCGCAAATATGGTTTAGGCTGCTAACTTTCTGAAGTGTTTTTGTTGTAGCCAGGCTCTTTCAATCGTGTCGCGACATACCTTAATTAAAAGCTTTTTGGATACATTTTCAAATAATCATAGTCACAAAGTGTAATCTAGACATCTTCACAGGTAGAAAAAAAAATCACAAGTTTTGTTAAAGATGCCGACTTTCAAAAATTTATTTTATATAGCCATGCTCTTTCAATCGCGTCGCGACATACCTCGATTGAAAGCTTATTTGATAGGTTTTTAAATGGTCATAGACAGAAAGTGTAATCTAGACATCTTCACAGGTAGAAAAATTAAAATGACAAATTTTGTTAAAGATGCCGACTTTCATAAATTATTCTTATATAGCCATGCTCTTTCAATCGCGTCGCGACATACCTCGATTGAAAGCTTATTTCATAGGTTTTCAAATGGTCATAGACAGAAAGTGTAATCTAGACATCTTCACAGGTAAAAAGAAGACAGAGCGCAAATATGGTTTAGGCTGCTAACTTTCTGAAGTGTTTTTGATGTAGCCAGGCTCTTTCTATCGTGTCGCGACATACCTTAATTAAAAGCTTTTTGGATACATTTTCAAATAATCATAGTCACAAAGTGTAATCTAGACATCTTCACAGGTAGAAAAAAAAATCACAAGTTTTGTTAAAGATGCCGACTTTCAAAAATTTATTTTATATAGCCATGCTCTTTCAATCGCGTCGCGACATACCTCGATTGAAAGCTTATTTGATAGGTTTTTAAATGGTCATAGACAGAAAGTGTAATCTAGACATCTTCACAGGTAGAAAAATTAAAATGACAAATTTTGTTAAAGATGCCGACTTTCATAAATTATTCTTATATAGCCATGCTCTTTCAATCGCGTCGCGTCATACCTCGATTGAAAGCTTATTTCATAGGTTTTCAAATGGTCATAGACAGAAAGTGTAATCTAGACATCTTCACAGGTAAAAAGAAGACAGAGCGCAAATATGGTTTAGGCTGCTAACTTTCTGAAGTGTTTTTGATGTAGCCAGGCTCTTTCAATCGTGTCGCGACATACCTTCATTAAAAGCTTTTTGGATACATTTTCAAATAATCATAGTCACAAAGTGTAATCTAGACATCTTCACAGGTAGAAAAAAAAATCACAAGTTTTGTTAAAGATGCCGACTTTCAAAAATTTATTTTATATAGCCATGCTCTTTCAATCGCGTCGCGACATACCTCGATTGAAAGCTTATTTGATAGGTTTTTAAATGGTCATAGTCACAAAGTGTAATCTAGACATCTTCACAGGTAGAAAAAAAAAACACAAGTTTTGTTAAAGATGCCGGCTTTCAAAAATTTATTTTATATAGCCATGCTCTTTCAATCGCGTCGCGACATACCTCGATTGAAAGCTTATTTGATAGGTTTTTAAATGGTCATAGACAGAAAGTGTAATCTAGACATCTTCACAGGTAAAAAGAAGACAGAGCGCAAATATGGTTTAGGCTGCTAACTTTCTGAAGTGTTTTTGATGTAGCCAGGCTCTTTCAATCGTGTCGCGACATACCTTCATTAAAAGCTTTTTGGATACATTTTCAAATAATCATAGTCACAAAGTGTAATCTAGACATCTTCACAGGTAGAAAAAAAAATCACAAGTTTTGTTAAAGATGCCGACTTTCAAAAATTTATTTTATATAGCCATGCTCTTTCAATCGCGTCGCGACATACCTCGATTGAAAGCTTATTTGATAGGTTTTTAAATGGTCATAGACAGAAAGTGTAATCTAGACATCTTCACAGGTAGAAAAATTAAAATGACAAATTTTGTTAAAGATGCCGACTTTCATAAATTATTCTTATATAGCCATGCTCTTTCAATCGCGTCGCGTCATACCTCGATTGAAAGCTTATTTCATAGGTTTTCAAATGGTCATAGACAGAAAGTGTAATCTAGACATCTTCACAGGTAAAAAGAAGACAGAGCGCAAATATGGTTTAGGCTGCTAACTTTCTGAAGTGTTTTTGATGTAGCCAGGCTCTTTCAATCGTGTCGCGACATACCTTCATTAAAAGCTTTTTGGATACATTTTCAAATAATCATAGTCACAAAGTGTAATCTAGACGTCTTCACAGGTAGAAAAAAAAATCACAAGTTTTGTTATAGATGCCGACTTTCAAAAATTTATTTTATATAGCCATGCTCTTTCAATCGCGTCGCGACATACCTTGATTGAAAGCTTTTTTGATAGGTTTTTAAATGGTCATAGACAGAAAGTGTAATCTAGACATCTTCACAGGTAGAAAAATTAAAATGACAAATTTTGTTAAAGATGCCGACTTTCATAAATTATTCTTATATAGCCATGCTCTTTCAATCGCGTCGCGACATACCTCGATTGAAAGCTTATTTCATAGGTTTTCAAATGGTCATAGACAGAAAGTGTAATCTAGACATCTTCACAGGTAAAAAGAAGACAGAGCGCAAATATGGTTTAGGCTGCTAACTTTCTGAAGTGTTTTTGATGTAGCCAGGCTCTTTCAATCGTGTCGCGACATACCTTAATTAAAAGCTTTTTGGATACATTTTCAAATAATCATAGTCACAAAGTGTAATCTAGACATCTTCACAGGTAGAAAAAAAAATCACAAGTTTTGTTAAAGATGCCGACTTTCAAAAATTTATTTTATATAGTCATGCTCTTTCAATCGCGTCGCGACATACCTCGATTGAAAGCTTATTTCATAGGTTTTCAAATAGTCATAGACAGAAAGTGTAATCTAGACATCTTCACAGGTAAAAAGAAGACAGAGCGCAAATATGGTTTAGGCTGCTAACTTTCTGAAGTGTTTTTGATGTAGCCAGGCTCTTTCAATCGTGTCGCGACATACCTTAATTAAAAGCTTTTTGGATACATTTTCAAATAATCATAGTCACAAAGTGTAATCTAGACATCTTCACAGGTAGAAAAATTAAAATTACAAATTTTGTTAAAGATGCCGACTTTCATAAATTATTCTTATATAGCCATGCTCTTTCAATCGCGTCGCGACATACCTCGATTGAAAGCTTATTTCATAGGTTTTCAAATGGTCATAGACAGAAAGTGTAATCTAGACATCTTCACAGGTAAAAAGAAGACAGAGCGCAAATATGGTTTAGGCTGCTAACTTTCTGAAGTGTTTTTGATGTAGCCAGGCTCTTTCAATCGTGTTGCGACATACCTTCATTAAAAGCTTTTTGGATACATTTTCAAATAATCATAGTCACAAAGTGTAATCTAGACATCTTCACAGGTAGAAAAAAAAATCACAAGTTTTGTTAAAGATGCCGACTTTCAAAAATTTATTTTATATAGCCATGCTCTTTCAATCGCGTCGCGACATACCTCGATTGAAAGCTTATTTGATAGGTTTTTAAATGGTCATAGACAGAAAGTGTAATCTAGACATCTTCACAGGTAGAAAA
The DNA here is from genome assembly GCA_947578815.1 of Epinotia ramella. Classification (NCBI taxonomy): domain Eukaryota; kingdom Metazoa; phylum Arthropoda; class Insecta; order Lepidoptera; family Tortricidae; genus Epinotia; species Epinotia ramella. The sequence goes on along the minus strand of OX388211.1, from coordinate 6,892,158 downwards.
ATTAAAATGACAAATTTTGTTCAAGATGCCGACTTTCATAAATTATTCTTATATAGCCATGCTCTTTCAATCGCGTCGCGACATACCTCGATTGAAAGCTTATTTCATAGGTTTTCAAATGGTCATAGACAGATAGTGTAATCTAGACATCGTCACAGGTAAAAAGAAGACAAAGTGCAAATATGGTTTAGGCTGCTAACTTTCTGAAGTGTTTTTGATGTAGCCAGGCTCTTTCAATCGTGTCGGGACATACCTTGATTAAAAGCTTTTTGATACATTTTCAAATGATCATAGACAGAAAGTGTAATCTAGACATCTTCACAGGTAGAAAAAAAAAATGACAAGTTTTGTTTAGGCAGCTATCGTGTGAAGTTAGCTGCCTTACGGAAATGTAGTATTTTGACTGTTGTTTGTTCTCTGCGTCGCTAGGAATATAGAATATGCATTTTACTCTAGGTATAACTAGTTTAGTAAGCTGGATGACTCATATTTTGTGATTTAAAAAATTACTAAAACTGTGACTTTTTCATTTGGTCGGGTTATCATAGGCTGCTACCTTTAGGCTGCTAACTTCACGCCGGTTGTAACTAGAAATAAGTATTCTTGCAAATAAACATATTCTATTCTATTCTATTCTTAATTACAAATATATAGTTTTCAGATTTTTCCCTATACTTGTAGTGTAACGGTATTACTTGCCAAATTTCATAGTTCTAGGTCAACGGAAAGTACCCTATAAATTTAGGTTCCCTTGAGTGTCGAAATATACGTTTTGTGCGGCATAATAAACGGCCGTATCTTTTTTTTACGTCAACTTAGAAGTTTGATTTTTTGACAGATTCAAGGGACTGTAGAACTGTATATGGTTTTAAATTCAACTCGATACCTCCACGCGTTCCCGAGATAAAGGGTCTTGACTGACCGACAGACGGACAGCAAAGTGATCCTATAAGGGTTCCGTTTTTCCCTTTTGAGGTACGGAACCCTAACAATTATGGTCTCAAGTATTGGATCAGTATATCTAAATGTATAGGTACTTGAGATTAGACCTATGGCCGAATTGCAACAAACTAATCCATTCAATAAGCAACTCTCTAGAAGATTCCAATTCCAAAACAGTTTTATAATAACTACAACAGAAAAGTTGAAAAACCCCCGACATTTTTATTTCAAAGGCTAATATCTCAAAAACGACTGAACAGATTTTCATGAAATATGGCTAAGAATACTCGGGATCCCATCAGCTTTCGAATAAAAAAAACGCATTCAAATCGGTCCATCCGTTTGGGAGCTACGATACCACAGACAGATACACAGACACGTTAAACTTATAATGAGCTAAAACTTATAAGAGAGGGGCTCTTTGCGGCGGGGGTTAGAAATTCAGCCACATTCTATAAGGGCATTTTCAAATTACTGTGTACCTACCCAGTTAGCATGAGTCTTCAAACTCAAATGAACACAGTGACAGTTTTGTGACGACAATTTAGTTGGTATGAAAAGTAATTTAACTATTTCGTTTATTTTTGATGAGTTGCATACGTACTGACGTACGTTAGGCACTCAATATGAAACTAGTTAATTTTCACATAAATGATGTGGGTAGGTATATGCTTAACTGTCGTCACAAAACTGACACGGAGTAAATTTTTGTTTGACGACTCACGCTAATTGGGTACTTAAACAATTATTTGAAAATGTTCATAATCTCAAGCATAATTGGCTTACTTACGTGTTGTGGCTTATTAAAAAAAGATCGGGTTGCACTCCGGGAGTGCCGGCAGAAGTGAAAACTTAATAACATTGTAACAGTTTTTCGATCAGGTCACGTGCCATCTTACGGTATCACCCTAAAAATGAATTTGACGTAAATTTATAAACAATTATCAATTATTTAGGCGGACGGCCCGCGGGCGCGTTGGGTGCGACGGGCCAAACGCACCGCCAATGCGCAACGGTGCCGGGGTCCGGCGCGCCGCGGGCGGCGGCAAACACAATACCAATTTGTTTTTGCCATTGCCAAATATTTTTCAAAGCTTTATCTCTTTAGGAATAACGTCTAATTTCGAACTATTCGAATTTGCAAGAACAGCAGATGGCGGTGCACGGTGGCGACCAAAATATCAATTTGTTTTTGCCGTTCGTAAATATTTTTCCAAGCTTCATCTCTTTAGGAATAACGCCCAAATTCGAACTATTCGAATTTTCATCCCCATTTTAGGTGTAGGGAAGGTACCCCAAAAAAAAATTCTGTTTTGTCGGAGTAATTGATTTATAATACCCATGCCGAATTACAGTTTTCTAGTAGTAATGGTTACTGAGCTAAGCCGAAGACGGACGGACGGCTAGATGGACATGGCGAAACCATAAGGGTTCCTTGTTGACTACGGAACCCTAAAAATTAGTTGTCCTAATGCGCGAACGAAACGTTACGTGACCACCCCTCCCCTCAGGCCACGACCTTTTCCCTTTTCATTATAATGCGGTGGTCTGCCTCTGCCATATGCCTGCCTGATATGTTATACACTGTGAATATTCCGATTCGGTGTCAGGATATTTCGGTATAGTACGGATTCTTTCTCTAGACCGTATCCATCGGTCCAACAAAGCAATTGTGCCACACGTGCCACAAACAATACTTTACTCGAATAGCTACTCAATTGTTAAAGATGATATGAGGATGATGATAATGTAAATGTTTTAATACGTGCTCAATATCATAATTATAACCTACTTACGTCATCACACTTGCTAAATCGATATGTGATGTGATGAGCCAACCTCTTTGTTTACTTCGAACAACTTCGAATTATCAGTCCTCGGGTCATAACATAAGGCTATCTGAATTGTGTGATTTTGTGGGTGTGCTTCTTATTGTTTCTGTTGTTTACAAAGTAAATCCGCACAACTTAGGTATTATATTAGCATACTGCATAACATTAGCTATGTGATGTGATTAAATCCGTTCTAAATTTGATCAGTCTCTAACTCTAACATTCTAGAATTGAACTCTCAGACTTCTTGAAATGATCATGGTGATTTCTTTCCATTCACACACTAACCATTGACAAATCAACTCGAGAACCTTAAGAGCCGCCCACAGATTTCCCTCTGGGTTGGAAGATGGCAGTCGCTACCGCAAAAACTAAAGTCCTACACAATTTCTTATGCTAAGGTAGCCTAGTGGATCAGCTAGGATCCTTTAGAATGCAACTGAAATCAATCTAGTGACGCGCGAGCTGTCAGGCGACTATGACCGGTGCGTGCCCAGTCGTCGCCTGACGTCGTGTCGCGCAGCCTGTGCTAAACGTGGCCTTAGGTGAGAAGGAGGACCTGCATATTAGCGGAATAGAACGCGAAACAGAACATTATGCTTCCTAATATGATCTGTTTTTTCTATAATTGTTCCTACCAAGTTAACCATTACGCTTGATGATTCTTCTTTTACAGAACCTGCTGAGACTCAACCCGACGGTGAAGCCGTACACCAACTTGGTGCCCTCCGCGCAGACCAAGAAGAATAAACAGCACTGGAAGAGAAATGCCGACAGGAAATGCACCGTGAGTTTAATAATTTATTTCAAGTAACCCTACGTTCATTGTAACGTAGGCTCATTGGACTGTAATACGTACTTACTTTTACTGCTGACGGCAGAGTCTGGTGAAGTGCTCATGGGTAAAGACATATGTAGAACATTGTGACCACTTGGAACGCGCTCCTCCCGATTGAATAAACAATTGCTGACAGCAAGTTCGTTACACTCCAAGCCTCTGTTTCACAAACATTACATTGTCAAGTTGCGACAATCAAGATTACTACAATGCGTACCTACCTACTTATACACACTGTTCAAGTGTTCAGGGCTCAAAAGTGTTGCTCGAAACCAAGATTGCAAGGTCAACACTCGTGTGCTCAGTATGTGAGCAGATCCCGTGGCCTCAAGGCGCAGCTTGTTGCTCGCTAGGCACATCATGGTCATAAATCGTGCTTTTGGACATCCTTGTCATTATAAAGTCGATCACAAGGCCATGGGTTGGCTTTGCCTTCGGTACTTTAGGCCCAGTTTTCATCCCCGTTTACACACGGTGAATTAGTCTATCAATTTACTTTGTGGCCAGTATGGGCAGTATGTAGAATGTAACGTAACTCCCATTTAAACAATTTACCGTGTTAACCTTTATCCAGACCTGTCCAACCCTGGAGAAGAATTTCGACGACATCAAGCACACCACGCTATCAGAGCGCGGTGCGCTGAAGGAAGCCGCCCGCTGCCTCAAGTGCGCTGACGCCCCGTGCCAGAAGAGCTGTCCCACCCAGATTGACGTCAAGAGCTTCATCTCCAGCATCGCTACCAAGGTATGAGGACTACGTCAGTAAAGGATGTAGGAGTGAGTGCTAACGGACGCTTGCCGCTGCCTCAAGTCCGCTGATGCCCCGTACCAGAAGAGCTGCCCGACACACATAGACGTCAAGAGCTTCATCTCCAGCATCGCTACCAAGGTATGAGGACTACGTCAGTAAAGGATGTAGAAGTGAGTGCTAACGGACGCTTGCCGCTGCCTCAAGTCCGCTGATGCCCCGTACCAGAAGAGCTGCTCGACACACATAGACGTCAAGAGCTTCATCTCTAGCATCGCTACCAAGGTATGAGGACTACGTCAGTAAAGGATGTAGGAGTGAGTGCTAACGGACGCTTGCCGCTGCCTCAAGTCCGCTGATGCCCCGTACCAGAAGAGCTGCCCGACACACATAGACGTCAAGAGCTTCATCTCCAGCATCGCTACCAAGGTATGAGGACTACGTCAGTAAAGGATGTAGAAGTGAGTGCTAACGGACGCTTGCCGCTGCCTCAAGTCCGCTGATGCCCCGTACCAGAAGAGCTGCCCGACACACATAGACGTCAAGAGCTTCATCTCTAGCATCGCTACCAAGGTATGAGGACTACGTCAGTAAAGGATGTAGGAGTGAGTGCTAACGGACGCTTGCCGCTGCCTCAAGTCCGCTGATGCCCCGTACCAGAAGAGCTGCCCGACACACATAGACGTCAAGAGCTTCATCTCTAGCATCGCTACCAAGGTATGAGGACTACGTCAGTAAAGGATGTAGGAGTGAGTGCTAACGGACGCTTGCCGCTGCCTCAAGTCCGCTGATGCCCCGTACCAGAAGAGCTGCCCGACACACATAGACGTCAAGAGCTTCATCTCTAGCATCGCTACCAAGGTATGAGGACTACGTCAGTAAAGGATGTAGGAGTGAGTGCTAACGGACGCTTGCCGCTGCCTCAAGTCCGCTGATGCCCCGTACCAGAAGAGCTGCCCGACACACATAGACGTCAAGAGCTTCATCTCCAGCATCGCTACCAAGGTATGAGGACTACGTCAGTAAAGGATGTAGAAGTGAGTGCTAACGGACGCTTGCCGCTGCCTCAAGTCCGCTGATGCCCCGTACCAGAAGAGCTGCCCGACACACATAGACGTCAAGAGCTTCATCTCTAGCATCGCTACCAAGGTATGAGGACTACGTCAGTAAAGGATGTAGGAGTGAGTGCTAACGGACGCTTGCCGCTGCCTCAAGTCCGCTGATGCCCCGTACCAGAAGAGCTGCCCGACACACATAGACGTCAAGAGCTTCATCTCTAGCATCGCTACTATGGTAAGCATATTGGGAAGTGTTGAATATAAAATTCAGGTTTTTATGAAACTTGCATGTTTTATGGATATCAATTGTATTGTAATAATGTTGTATGCTAATTCCCCTTTTCTGTTTTTTATATTGCAAAGAGCAGGTAGCGACAGAATATTGTTACGAGACTTTTAATGCAACTAATGATTGATTATGAAATGAAACAAATAGCAGTTTCACTTTTAAAATTCTGGGTGCTAGGTATGATTTGATGAACTAGGTATTTTCACGAGACAATTAACTTTAGTGATTTTATTGTTTTCCAGAACTACTACGGCGCGGCTAAGGCTATCTTGTCGGACAACCCGCTAGGGCTGACTTGCGGGATGGTGTGCCCCACCAGCGACCTGTGCGTGGGAGGCTGCAATCTGCACGCCAGCGAGGAGGGCGCCATCAACATCGGCGGGCTCCAGCACTTCGCTGTCGATGTGAGTATCAATGGTTACCCAGATTCAAGCACTTACACAGACACTCGTGGATACAGTAAACAGTAAACTTAAGTCTAAGTTGGGGTTTCGGTGGTATGTGCTGTCCGCGCGCTTCATAGATAGAACTGGTTTTAAAAGGAGCGCAGGTGTGGAAAGGTCGCCGCTTAAGCGACGCTCGTTGAGATACCGCTTTAGCTAATATATCTACTTACCGTGCCAAAACCAAAGGTATTCAAAGTAATCCGACTGAGCTCCACGGTTTGTGGAAAAGGCGTGAGCTTTGGAGTAGGCACAAAAACTGAGCAATTGTAATATCTTCATCATTATGGAAACCGAGAAACGCCCAAAAATTCCCTAATACGAGGGCTGCCTTTTAAGTTGTGTCGTTTGGAAAAACTAAAGACAATTTAAGTGTTAAATGGTATTTATTGTTTTTCAAAGTAATCACCGTGATATGTAATACACTTTTTCATTCGATCGAACCAGTTTTCGAAACACTTATTCCAGTCCGAAGTCGGGGTCTCCAAAATGGCCGTTTTGTATGCCTCAACCGCTTCTTCAGGCGTCTGGTACCGTTGACCACGAAGTCGTTGCTTGATTTTTGGAAAAGTAAAAAAATCGTTAGGGCTTAAGTCTGGACTGTACGGCGGGTGTTCCAGAATTTCGACGTTTTGCTCTTTTAAAAACGCAATAGTTTGCCGGGCGGTGTGCGAGCTCGCATTATCGTGGTGCAGTCTTATACGACGTCTTGGGTTATTTTTTCGAAACTCGCCGATGACTTCTGGTAAACAGACAGTGGTATACCAGTCAGCATTAACCGTTTTACGATCCTCGAGCACGATGGTGACCACGTGGCCACTTTTCGCCACAAACGTGGCGACCATTTTTTTCGAAGTGCTCCGTGAGCGTATTACTTTGGTCGGTTTTGGCTCATCTTGGAACACCCAAACAGTCGACTGCTGTTTAGAATCGGGATCGTAGGCATATATCCAAGATTCGTCACCACTGATAATGTCGTAAACATGTTTCGAGTTTCCTCGGTTGAATTGCCGCAGAGTTTTGCGACACCATCGAACGCGAGCCGTTTTTTGGTCTTCACTGAGTAAATGTGGTATCCAGCGTGAGATCAACTTTTTTACGCCTAAGTGATCATGCAAAATACTGTGAACACTGGTCCCTGAAATACTTAAGGAAGCTTCTATCTCACGGTATGTCGCATGGCGATCTTCGATGATCAGTTGCCGTACAGCATCAATGTTCTCCTAGGTTACGGCTGTTTTTGGTCGACCTTCACGATGTCTATCACCAAGACTAGAGCAACCACGTTGAAATTCTAAATACCAGCGTTCCACTGTCCGAAGGCATGGTGCTTTATCATTGAAAACCGTAGTCAACTCTTCGAAGCACTGAAGTCGCGTTAAGCCCCTTTTGAAGTTGTAAAAAATTATCGCACGTAAATTTTCCTTCGAAATTTCCATTTTCACAACTGACTTGTCAACTTTGAACGAACGCTGTACTAAAACGGTTGGGCCGATTTCGAGTCATTCTTTTGTTTTCGAATTCTAAATTCAAATATTTTAACGTGACACTAGTTCTTTTTTATGCAATCACGGGAGGTTTGCAAACGACAGAACTTAAAAGGCAGCCCTCGTATTAACCAGTCCATACCGTCATTCAGCTGTCCTTTTCATAAAGCCTACACCCGATCGTCGCCTTGTGTAGACGGCGTTTTCAAGTGAACTTAAATCACAGGTGACATAATTCGTTTACCGTTGTTTACAAGATTCTGGGCTTTCCTTTACCATAAAATGATCTTGCATGGTAAAATATTGGAACTAAAACCAGTACCTGTGTACGTGTAGGTATCCCTTAAAATCCCGACGTCTTTCCTTGACGTATAAACCAATCTGATACAAAATAACAAGTTCATGCCTATCCTCAGATCTTCATGAAGATGGGCATCCCCCAAACCCTGGACCCCAACACCAAGCCTCTTCCCCGTGGAGGCGACCAGAAGATAGCTCTCGTGGGCGGTGGGCCGGCCAGCATCAGCTGTGCCTGCTTCCTGGCCCGTCTTGGCTATAAGGACCTGACTGTTTATGAGAAGGAGTCGTATTTGGGTGGTTTGAGGTGAGACACTAACGAGTCGAGTCTCTTTTGTATGATGACAATTTGTTACAAAATCCATGGTGAAATCTGCTGATTTGTGGAATCTTCGGTTCTATTTTCTATCGAACGAAGTTTAAGTAGGTAATAGTGTGACCATTAGGTTAGTAGTAGGTCTACGTGTTTACGCACGCGATCTAAATCGATCGATCATCTGTAAAATTTCATCCGTACTAAATTATCCGTAAGAATGCCGCTTTTTACCCGACTGCCAAAGGACAGTAGGGTTATGTTTCGGTTATTTCTCTAGTTCCCAACTTCAACGAAATATAGTGAAACTATACCTTTGCATTCGAATCAGTTTAAAATCATGCTTGCAATTGTATAGTACATGGAAATTAGAAGCTTCACCTTGCATCAAATGAGGTAGTTCTGATTTTTTAGGGTTGCTATTTATATGTTATAGTGATTAAGTAAGTTGTAATTTTGCTATAGTTTTCTTTAAAGCAATGTTATGCAGTGGCAAAGATTCAGAGATATAATTAACATTTTATTATAATTCACATTTTTAGACAATTTCAATTCCGATTCACTGATCTCATGAAATGAAACTGAATGAATGCTTGCATTTTGTAGTTCTGCCGAAATCCCGCAATACCGTCTCGGCTACGACGTGGTCCAGTTCGAAGTTGACCTCGTGAAGAACCTCGGAGTCAGGTTTGTGACCGGGACAAAACTGTCCACCAAGGACATTACTGTCGAGGTAAGTTCCAGTAGCCAAGCAATTAGCTGTTTCTTTCCTCTCACAGCTCTCTCATATCCAAGCTTCATGATCCAAACTCCACACACGTCTTTAACTTCGTAGTCTAATCGTAGGTACTTAGTATACGAGTACATTACGAACGTTTTACGGATACAAGTAAAGCGATCCCTCGTTCTCATTTAGTAGGAAATTACATTACCTAACCTGCTCAGCTATCTAAAAGATTAAGTAGGTACTAAAAACAGAATTTACTGCATAGGGTGCTCAACATATATGTACATAGACAGATTTGATTAGTAATTGCATACTATACAAACAGCTATATCACTCTACGAGCCTAGTTAGTCAACTGATTGTTAATTTTAACTAATGTTCTCAGGGTCTGGTCAAAGACGGCCATAAGGCGGTGTTCCTCGGTATTGGGCTGCCGGAGCCGACCTCAGTGCCCATCTTCAAGGGTCTCTCTCCGGAAATGGGCTTTTATACCAGCAAGAGCTTCTTGCCTCTCGTGTCCAAAGGAAGCAAGAAAGGTAACAAGAATAATGACTTATTGAGTATAGAATGCCTAATTGCCTAATTAATGTTTGTAGTTGTTCGCCTCATACTTCGCTTCAAGAAGAAATAGATGGCTTCCTCCAATCTCACATAGTTACCTACCTAACCTAGTACACCTAGTTGATCTCGTAAAAAGTAGGGAATGCAGAACCGGTTCCATCTGAGAGAACCGGGAAATTCGGGACTCACCAAAATGAGAACCGGGATTCCCGGTTCTTTCGGGATTTTCGGGACAAAACTTAATATTTATTCATAAAATTAAAAACGCGATTAAAATATCATTATTCGTGATTAATTTTGTAGATTAGTTAGTCTTATCTATAGTATATAGGATACTCGTAGGAACTAAAGCTAGTCATAAGTAAAACAGATAGATAACTTCGATTCACGTTTTTAATAAAAGTTTTTGAACTTAATAGTTTTTATTCTACCCACCAAAATTTCCGAATGTCTACAATTTAATGTTATTCATAATCATAACTAATAAAATAACAACAGCGACCACCAAGTGAAACCTTCTTTTATATAAGTAAATTGCCTTGAACCTGGTCTGGTAAACTTGCAAAATCAAACTTTGATGTGTAACATGTAACTACATAATATTATAAATTGTCCGTTCTTTCTCATATCATATTAAATCAACAATCAACATGTGTAATTGTGTGTATTGTATAGGTTTAGTTCTCAAGTGATAATTAATACTAACAGTCTTTTTGGTATAAAATTAACATTATTTTCATTACAGTGTAGGTACTAGGTACTTTTATATAATGAAACACTATAACAATCATCTATATCTAATTATAAAGTCTTCTAAATCATCACAGCGTAAGTTATGTGTATGAGTAAATAATGTCACATATTGAGATCATTAAATCAGCATTTATACATAGATATTTCTTAAATGAGAACAATGTTCTAATCAAATTATGAACACAAAGCAGTGAGCACATTTCTTAAATATTTTACCATGTATCAAACAATCAAATCTATTGTACGTACTTGTACATGATGAAGCACTGTAACAATAACAATCTAACAATCATCTATATCTAACTTTTTTCTGTCATTAAGACATCTATATCTAATTATAAAGTCTTCTAAATCATCACAGCGTAAGTTATATGACTAAATAATGTCACATTTTGAGATCAGGAAATCAGCATTTATACATAGATAACTCTTAAATGAGAACAATGTTCCAATAAAATTATGAACACAGAGGACATTTCTTAAATATTTACCATGTATCAAAAATCTAATCTAAACATATTAACACTAAAATGAAAAAAATATTGCAAGATAATATGCATCTTCGATAGTTTTTTTTTGGTTTTTATATTGTCTACTTCTTTCGTAACTCTTTTTGCTCTTTATAAAAACTTCTTAAAAACAATAGAGCGTCTAAGCTTTCGTCGCTTAAACGCGATCTAATTTTATTGCAAAGTAACCCTGCAGAAGAAAATATCCTTTCAGGCTCCACGCTTGTCGGTGGGATTGTTAAAAGACGATCAAATACTCGTGACAAGTGACGCTCACGATCACCCCCATTTTCAAACAGTGCCATTTCTATCATGATGTTGGTGTCCAAATCTTCTCGAGTTGTTGTTGTTGTTGCCTCCCGTTTGCTAGTAATGACTTTGTCGATTTCTGCTTGTAATTCTTCTTTTTTAGTCTTAATCTGTGTATCACTTTCGTTTTCATCTGCAGTTCCACTTGTTCCAACATCGGCAGTCAAGGATTGCTGGACAGATTCGTTAGTATCAATAGTATCATCGGTTCTTCGTAGAAGTGATATAATCTTGCGACGCATTTCGTCACTTGTGGGCCGTAGAAATATTGAAGTATTGTCGTCGGCTGCACCGGCAAAGTAGTTTTCTGGGTTGTGTAAGTAGGATAAGATGGAAGATTCTATCAGACGTCGTTCCGAATATCTTATTAGCACAGTTATCGTAATCGTACGTATTTTATTAGCAATGGATGACGACTGGCGATGCGGTCGACGCGAGGCGAGGCAGCCGGCAAGTTGTAGTGCGGGGTAGGCGAACAGGGCGGGGGCCGGGGTGCAACCGACATATGCCAACATTGCCAACCTAAAACCTAAGCGTAAACGCCGAGCCACTGCTAAAAAATTGCCTTTTTGCTTTTAGCTGATATTTTGTTAATACTCTCGCTTGCATTAATAACTTGTACTTGCATTAATAACTTGTACATAGTATAAGTATAACAATTATTATGTAAACTTACTTTATTCTTTGTATATGAAACGAAAAAGTATATTTCCCGAAAGTCCCGAAAGAACCGGGACAAGGTTTTCGAAATCCCGGTTCTTAGCTCGGTCCAAAAAACCGGGAAATCCCGGGATTTTCGGTTCCGGTATTTCCCGGGTGCAAACCCTAGTAAAAAGGCAATAGGTACTCATCTTTTTTCCGGCGCTGTATTTTCTTAGGCCTACTTAGTCCTTAATCTACTTTTCTATATAGGTTAGCCCTGATTGAAATTTTAAATTGTCTCCAGGAATGTGCGCTTGCAAGTCAGCACTGCCTGAGCTCCACGGCAACGTGATAGTGCTTGGCGCTGGGGACACGGCCTTCGATTGTGCCACGTCGGCTCTACGTTGCGGCGCGCGCCGTGTCTACGTCGTCTTCAGGAAGGGCTTTGGGAACATCCGAGCGGTTCCCGAAGAGGTGATTTAGTTTTAATCTGTGCCTTGTAAGTCAGCACTGCCCGAGCTGGCAACGTGATAGAGCTGGGCGCTGCAGACACGTGCCGGCGGAGCTGCGGTCATCTACGTTGTCTGTCTACGTGGGCTTTGGGAATATCCAAGCAGTGCCTGAGGAGGTGATGTAGTGTTTAAGAATCATCATATCAGCCAAAAGACGTCCACTGCTGGACATAGGCCTCCCCCAAAGAGTGCCAAAGTGACCGGTCCTGCGCCACCCGCATCCAGTGGACTCCCACAACCCTTACCAGGTCACGAGTCCACCTTGTGGGGGGCCTACCCACGCCGCGCCTTCCGGTACGTGGTCGCCACTCGAGAACCTTTCCGCCCAAACGGCCATCGGTTCTACGTGCTATGTGCACTGCCACTTAAGTTTAGCGATTCAGAGGGGCATATCGGTTACCTTGTTTCTGCTGCGGATAGCCTCATTTCTGATGCGATCATGCAGAAAAACTCCTAACATGGCCCTCCCCATTGCCCTTTGGGTGACTTTGAGCCTTCTTATGAGGCCCATAGTAAGCGACCACGTTTCAGAGCCATATGTCATCACTGGCCACACACACTGGTCAAAGACTCTCGTCCTGAGAAACTGCGGAATATTGGACGAAAAGATGTGCCGTAGCTTCCCGAACGCTGCCCAGCCGAGTCGGATTCGGCGATTGACCTCTTTCTCGAAGTTGGACCTACCTAACTGGATAGTCTGTCCTAGGTATACATAATCGTCTACAACTTCGAGCGTAAAGTGTCCGATTGTAAATTGAGTTGTGTTTAGGAATGTGTGCTTGCAAGTATCCGTATTGCCAAAACTGGAAATTTATTAGTGGCGAGCGTTTGAGACAATGCCGTTGACAGCGCCATCGTCGGTGTGTCGTTTTCAATAGGGGCTTTGGGAACGTTCGGGCAGTACGCGCACCAGATTAGGTGACGTTTTATTGAATGGTTTTTGCTACTTTAAGCAAGGTGTATTTTTCAATGTCAGACATTTCTGCAGTAGGCAAAATTAAAATTTGAAACTAATGTCCCGTTTCTGTTGTCTCCAGGTTGATTTGGCGAAAGAAGAGAAATGCGAGTTTGTTCCATTCATGTCCCCTCAAGAAGTCATAGTCAAGGATGGCAAGGTAGGTAAAAGGCGCACCAGAGGTATCTTTATATATTGACGAAGTTGATATGCGGATGTTTGTATAGTAATCAACACGGTGGTTACTTCTCCAGGTGGCTGGTCTGAAGTTCTGCCGCACCGAGCAGCTGGACGACGGCGAATGGATCGAGGACCACGAGCAAGTACTGCAGCTGAAGGCCAATTTCATCATCTCGGCCTTCGGCTCCGGATTGTATGATAGCGACGGTAAGGTTTGCACTTTATCGATAGTTAATTGCGGGCGTAAGATCGTTGCCATTTTATCACATCATTGCGGATACCTCTAAAGCATCCGTCACTCTCGCACTCGCATACTCATCAGAACGTAGGGGAACGTTACTATTTACCTACGCCCGCTGGTGTTCCATATCGAGGGTTAGGATACAATCGGCAGCAGAAATACCTATGTTTAGCTATGTAGCAGGAACCCATACGGCAATGGATCTGCATAAATGCGATCTGACGCCTTGGTTGGAGATAATTTTGAGCACTTTGTTCACTTAGTATCTTTTGTGGCTGACCTAGTAGCTTAACAGCACGCTGCAACTATTTTTACCTAGCCCTTTTCTTGGCAACTCCCTAGTTGAATAGAGGCAGTAACTGTTGACCTTCTTTATTAGTCAAAGACGCCATGTCCGGAGTCAAGCTGAACCGCTGGGGTCTACCAGAAATAGATAGCAGCTCGATGCAGAGCGTCAGCAGCCCGCAGGTGTTCGTGGGAGGAGACTTGGCTGGCGTCGCGGAAACTACTGTGGAATCAGTCAATGATGGGAAAACTGCCGCTTGGTACATACACTGCTATCTTCAGGTCAGTTTTAAGTGTTTTATCAAATACTAGCTGCCTGGCCAGGCTTCGCACGGATTACCCGTTTTCCCATAGAAATGAAGCATTTGCCCGCGGTAAAAAGTAGCCCATCAGGGATAATGTCGGCTTCTAATGGTAAAAGAATTTTTCAAATCGGTTCAGTACTTTCGGAGCCTATTCAATACAAACGAACAATCAATCAAATCTTTCCTCTTCAGGTATAATATTAAAACAAAGAAAGAAAGAAAAACATTTATTCGTGACACACACATAATGACCAACATTATACACAGAAACACGACAAACATATTAGTGTAGATTATATTTATTTTCCATAACTGAACCGCGCACAGTACAGAGTCAGCAGTAGTTACGGTTTAAACTGTATTTAGGATATGTGTTTTGTTCTTGGGAATTTGATCAGGTCCGTATGGGCCGTACCCAATCCAATAAACCACGTCCACGCATCTTTATTTATGCGTGGGTTAAAAAGAGACAGTGTAGTGGACGCGGATTATTGGTTGCTGTTTTTACATCAACGACCCATTGACCCATTTAATCAGTGGAAACAGGAACTAAGAAAGTTAAGGCAATTCACTTTACTATTGGAGAAAGGGCTTTGCTTAAAATTGGTGCCTTTTTTTTGATGGCACACTAACGCCACCTTGTTAGATGTGTAGAGTACTTCCATACAAACAATAGTTACTATGGCAGCTCAGCTCTACATCCGTCTTTAGTTATGCGTCCTAATCTATAACGCGTATCGCGCGCGCGTTATGAAAACGGAGAATATTACTTTTAATGGTCGAATACTATTTTAGATTAGGACGCGTAACTCAAGACGGATGTACTTTAGAGCTGAGCCGCCATAGTAACTATTGTTTGATTGGAAGTACTCTACACATCTAACAAGGTGGCGTTAGTGTGGCATCAAAAAAAAAGGTACCAGTTGCCCATACATTTCCAGCAAAGCCCTTTAATATTACCAACTAAGTAAGTAGTTCGTGACTGAATATCGTCTTCCAGGGCATCCCCTTCGACTCCCCAGTGGAGCTGCCCAAGTTCCACTGCCCCATTGACGACGTAGACCTGTCAGTCTCCGTGTGCGGCATGAAGTTCCCGAACCCGTTCGGGCTGGCGAGCGCGCCGCCCACCACCAGCGCGGCCATGATCCGCCGCGCCTTCCTGCAGGGCTGGGGCTTCGCTGTCACCAAGACCTTCGGACTTGATAAGGTATGGGTCTGCACTTCATGGTTTCTAGAATGTACCGACTAGTCGGGAAAGCCGACAATCCGGCCTCATTTGTAGTCGGCGACTAGTCGGCAAAATGGGCCGATTAGTCGGCACTTTATGGATCACAGGAAAACGTGACACTTGCCTTTTCTATCTTATACAAATCAATTGCTCTAGTCGATAATTTTATCACTTTTTTAAACAAAACTTGTCACGACGCGAACGCATGCAGACAGCGCGACGGCGAAGCGAAACGAAGTTTCCCGATTGCACCCGAACTTAGCCGAAGTCCACGATCGGCCTAGCCGACAAGTCGGCCTTCTAGGCTAGTCGGCTAGTCGGCCAATGTCACGACGCGAACGCATGCAGACAGCGCGACGGCGAAGCGAAGCGAAGTTTCCCGATTGCACCCGAACTTAGCCGAAGTCCACGATCGGCCTAGCCGACAAGTCGGCCTTCTAGGCTAGTCGGCCAAACCCATAGTCGGCCCATTTCTAATGGTTTCCAAAACACAGTAACGGAAATAAACTACCGCTGTAGCCGAGATTTGGTCAGGCACGAGGCCATCCATGATATAAGTAATCGAAACGAAGTCCTAAGTCGAAATCGGAACCTCGTGACTGAGGGTCGAGGGTCCCTCTATGGTGATTATGACGAAGTATTTGTCAGCTCTCCAAACAGGAAAGAAGATGTCGTGTCCGTTTTGGACGCGGCAGATATGATCAGAGTTTAGTCGGGGTCAGTTGGCTATAATGAACATTAACAAACCAACCATTTACTTCCCAGGACCTAGTAACGAACGTGTCGCCTCGTATCGTGCGCGGAGTGACCTCGGGCGAGAACTTCGGGCCGGGGCAGGGCTGCTTCCTCAACATCGAGCTCATCTCGGAGAAGTGCGAGGCCTACTGGTGCCAGAGCATCCGCGAGCTGAAGCAAGAATTCCCCGAGAAAGTGAGTCTTTTGTCTATAATCCATCCATACTAATCCATACTTCCATACTATTATATTATATACTATACTATCCATACTAATATTATAAATGCGAAAGGGTATGTGTGTGTTTGTTTGTTTGTTGGTCCGTCTTTCACGGCAAAACGGAGCGACGAATTGACGTGTTTTTTTAAGTGGAGATAGTTGAAGGGATGGAGAGTAACATAGGATAGTTTTTATCCCGGAAATCATCCCCCAAGGGGATGAAGTGGGGGGTGAAAGTTTGAATGGAGCTACGATATAAACGAGTTCCACGCGGACGGAGTCGCGGGCAGAAGCTAGTACGATAATAAATGACGCCAAGGGGATTAGGTTGGGGGCAGGACTTTTATTTCCTCAATATAAACATGGAGGTATACTCATACCTTTCTAACGAAACAAATTATTTTGTTAAATATTTTTGTTTCGTGTTATTTTAACGAGGAAGTTACCCCGGTCATTTTTAGACGATATGATACAGAGAGAAAGAATATAATGGAAAAACGGACATAATATAATGGACGAAGATGGTTTATTTTTCCATTATATTATTTCTCTCTGTATCATATCGTCTGTGTATGCTCATCTTTGAGAAGTGTGCAGCCTACTAGAGTATGCGCGAATTGAAGTTAAAGTAGCCTTTAGACAAAATGCAGTGCAGGGAGGGGAGATACACCATCTCGCTCTAATCACACATATTTCCGTACTAACTTATCACAGACCCGGGGTTAAAAAGTATCCCCCTACATGTACCACCAGATACCACTACGTTGCCAAGCAGTGCGTCTAGCACAACTTGCTGCTCTGTCGCTTCCCGCGCGACTGAGCGTCTCTTATCTCACTCGCACCGTGCAAATTAGAATGAGGAGGGTAGATCTTTCTCGACTCGCGTCGCGGCGCGGCGTCAGTTGTGCTAGCCCCCCAGGAGTAAATTGTACCTAACTATACTGCAGCTACTGCTGCTTGTACCACCACTTGCTTTGACCATCTTTTTTTGAATACCACGTTGGTGGCAAACAAGGCCCGCTGATGGTAAGTGCCCTAGTCTATGGACGCATGCAACTCCAGTGGACTAGCATGCGCGTTACTGACCCATCAAGGGGATTTCCTTGATAAGAGTCGACCACGCCTCCTTGACAGAGACACGCTTATTTCTTCCGCGCACGAGAAAAGGAGATGCAACACTCTTCGGGAATTGATTTTTTTGACAAATTTCGATAAATACCTAACTTAGTGAAGTTCTATTTATATTTCATTACGTGCGATTTTAGATGAGATAAAATACAATAGTAGTAACTTGATTGTGTCGTAGAATAATGTATTGTTTGAGTAGGCTGATTTAAAACAGGAAAATAAAGACCCAACTTTGGATTACTTTTCTATCGAGGAAATTTTAGGCAATCAAGTCAAGAATCATATATCTGAAAATCAGACCTTATTGTTTCTTAATCTAGTCAGGACGGCGTTTCAAAGCACGCAATAATTTCCAATGCACCCCCTTAAAAACCTGTACACTCCTTTCTTGAAGAACCCCAGACCCTCCGCTCACACACAGTGGTCTGTGTACTGGGGTATGGGGTACCGGAATACAGCAGTCCCTCGGGAAAACCTTATTAACCATATCCTCCTCCTCCTCCGTCGTACACTCTTGACAGGAGTGGTCGCCGTTGTTCCCATGGCGTGTACGTGTAGGTACCCTTACCATATACGTGTACCCTAACACGTATATGGTCAATCCTCGTAGGTCACCCCGGCCAGGGGACCGATTTTTGACTTTCGAGCGCTAGAAAATCAAATAAAAGTAAATACGTTTGTAGTGTCAAAATGGCAGGCACTTACTTTCTACCAATAGAATTAAATTACGAGTGGTCAATACCACTCGTTTTTCAATTTTCTATCGCTATTTCAAAGTAGCATTTCATAATTTTTGTCAGTTTTCGAGTGAGAGTCGAGCGCTCGAAAGTCAAAAATCGGTCCCCAGGAGCGTCGTCTCGTTCGATCGAACGGCTTGTCACTAATCGTGTGATAAGGCCGACCGTGATACGGGGTCTCAACTGCTTCCCTGGCAACGTCTCTCCATTTTCGCCGGTTTGCTGCGTTGCGAGAGCTTTCTGCTGTAGGGTTTTCTTGGATTATTTAATCAGCCAGACCTGACCCGGTATCATGGTCGGCCTTATCACGCGATAAGTGACAAGATAGGAGCGTCGTCTCGTTCTATTGAACGTTGTCAGCCAGTGACGGACACTCTATCCTGTCACTTATCGTGTGATAAGGGCTTCTAGATTGTTTGCCCTGTACAGTCGACTACAAAGAGATCGATACGGCCAAAGTTACAAAAATATGTATATAATGGTACACGACTGTATTGCCTTGACATTAAGGTCGTGTATACATATTTTTGTAACTTGGCCGTATAGATCTCTTTGTAGTCGACTGTACCACCAGTCTTTCAATGGAGTGCTCGTTCCTGGATATTTGGCCAAAGAACTGAGTCCGCAGTAAGCTCGATTCTCCATACAAACGTAGTTACGCTCTCATTTTAAAATTTCATAATGTAGCTTTCTCAGCTTCAGATACCATAGTAAAAAATATACAGCGAATTTAAGTTTTTCATACAAAACTTGTTTTTGCTGTATTTCGTTTGTTTTATAAACTGGAACCATATAAACTAATTACAGACATAAATATACCTCATGTCATTGTATATGCAAAGTTTCGTCACAATCCACGTAGTTTTAAAATGAGAAGGAAACTCCGTTTGTATGGGAAGGTGAAATTCGGCCGAGCTTACTGCGGACTAAGTAAGTAATCGCAATAGCGCAGTCGACGTAAGCCGCTCTTTGACCTTGAGTTCCTTAAGGACAGATACGAGTATGTCAAGCGACGCGGTCCAAGGGATGTTCAACATAGGGATATTTTATTTTTATTTGTGACGTTCACAATCACGCCACAACGGCCGCGACAGAGCGGCGCCGACGCGGGGGACAGACGAGCGGGGAAGAGCGGCAACCGACACAACGCGCCCCACCACAGCGCAGCCCGGCCGCCTGCATATAAGCGCTGCGCGACCGTCAGAACGCCAGAGTTTAGCTAGCGGCTCGCCGTGCGCTCAACTCTCTCCCCTCGCCCTCCTCCCCTCTCCGCCACTGGCCGCTCGGATACCGAGTGCACTGCCGTGGTAGCCCGACTTTCTGGCCGCTTGGAGACCCCGAGTGCACTGCCGAAGTCTTCCGCTCCCCTCACCCCTTCCAGGCCACTTGGTCACCGAGTGTTCTGCCTGAGGAGTGAGTCGATAGGACCTCCGCGTTATTCCCGGCCGCTTGGATTCCGAGTGCCCTGCCGGATTAACGAACCCGTTCCCGTGATACTACCTGGCCGCTTGGAGATCCCGAGTGCACTGCCGGAGTACCACGATCCCGCCGTTCCCGCCTCTTACCGACCCGAAGCGTATCAGTTCGGCAACCGTGCCCCGTACCGAGAGTAATAGAGACCGTGTAGGATATAAGTGCTAGTATTTAAATAAAAGGGCGACAAGACCCAGTTTAGAACATTAACCGACCGCTGTTATCATTTGCCCCTGTTTCCGTTAGGCTCCTTCCCGTCTGAGTTGACTAGGAAACCCTCGATAGCCCTTCAGGCTGAGGGATATGTGTGTGTGGCTAAACCCGCACATCACATATTTATTTTTTATTTAATATATTGCAGTCATGTACATTTCGTAATTATGTCTAAGAACTTAATACTAAAGTATAGTGGAGGAAAATGAAAGTTTGGCACATGTCAACTCTATTTGAATGACGTTAAGGTCCAAAAGTGCTAAACATTCAATTTCCTCGACTGTACATGAACCCTGATAGGGCAAGGCAATTTTAAATTTACTCATACACTATAATTTGAACTTTCTAATAATAATAATATGAAGCATGCATGTTAAGGTCCATTTTATCTTAATTGTTTATTTCTATTTTATTTCCTCTATAATATGTGCATAGAATTATAAGCTATATCACATTTGTCTATTGCAGGTGATCATAGCCTCGATAATGTGCTCGTACAACGAGGCGGACTGGACGGAGCTGGCGCAGAAGGCCGAGGCCGCGGGCTCGGACGCGCTCGAGCTGAACCTGTCGTGCCCGCACGGGATGGGCGAGTCCGGCATGGGCCTCGCTTGCGGACAGGTACGTTTACACTGGCTTAAACCAGCCAGTAGCGCGTCTATCATCTAATTCATTTTTAGGGTTCCGTAGTCAACAATTACCCTTAAGGTCTGTGCCCACTAGACCGTATCATACCATGACCGTAACCGTACCGTCACATGCAAGAAAATATTCTTTGTATGAGGCATTATGAGATGACGCCCACTAGACCGTTCCGGCACCGGCACTTTTTAATATGAAGAATATTTTTTTGCCTGACACGCTCATAGCACGGTCATGGTATGATACGGTGTAATGGATAGAGACCTTTATAGTTTCGCTACTTTACTACTAGAAAGCTGTAATTCGACATGGGTATATTAATCAATCACGCCGACGAAACGGTAGAATAAATTCTAGAAAATAAAATTTTTTTGGGGTTAAAAAAAATATATACATCCCCACTTTACGTGTACCTCCCCTACACGTAAAGTGGGGATGTATATATTTTTTTTAACCCCAAAAAAATTTTATTTTCTAGAATTTATTCTACCGTTTCGTCGGCGTGATTGATTAATATACCCATGTCGAATTACAGCTTTCTAGTAGTATGTATGTATTTTTTTTTCTCTTAAACCCACGGTGTGGGGTATCGTTGGATAGCTTGTTCAAAAATATTGTGGGTTTTTAAAAACGATTTTCAACTCGGTGATCCGTTTACGTGATATTCGGCCTAATTTTCGATCGAGTCAAGTGTCGTCGTCTCTACAAAATAACTGGAGGAAGAAGTTTAGACGGTGTTGACAGCAAAAATAGAGTTTAGTCGGTGTAAGCTCAGTGAGGATGCCAGCTCTACTATAGGTAGGAAATCTGAGTAGTTTTTACACCTTAGTTGGAAGACACGTCAATGATTGTTGGTGAGACATCTCTTACAAAAACATTAATTGTGACGATTAGCACAACTTGCTGTGATGACGCGTCGGCGCAGCGACTCCTGTCTCACTCAGACTGTGGAAATTAGAAAGAGGAGGGTAGATTTTCGCGTCTCGGTTTGCGTTATTTCGATGCTAGTGCGGAAAGTATGTTCTATCTTATTTATTTTTTATTGACATAATAAATAATGGTACAATTTGTACAATTATTGAGTGGGGAAAAGTGAAAAGCACTAGTTCGCGAAAACCAACTTTCCGCACGCTAAACAGCTACGTAAAGTAGCACTTTTTGAGCAACTATGTTAAAATACTTATTTACGATACAAGTGCCGAAAAAAGAAAATTCGCACGTGTATCGTACAACGTTTTACTGTACAGTCAGGGAAATGTATTCGCGTACCTTTTTATGCCTTATTGTCATAGTAACAAGAGCTAAAAAGGTACGTGAATACATTTCCCTGACTGTACATATGGCTCTTTAAAGTTTCGACATATACACGGAAAGTGCTCTTTCCGCACTAATGCGGGAAAGTAGCACCATATGTACTGTAAAAATCTTTACAGTGCTGTGTGTCCGAGCAACTTTCAAAAATATAATTTGATTTGATTGTTTAATTTGCATCCCCAGGACCCGGTTCTGGTGAAGGGCATATCACAATGGGTGAAGAAAGCCGTCAAGATCCCGGTGTTCATCAAACTGACTCCAAACATCACAGACATCGTCAGCATAGCGACGGCGGCTCATGAAGGTGAGTTACAAACCAAACGCCTATTTGACCCGTAACCTGTTTCAAGCAAGCAAGCAAGCAAGCAAGTCCAAAGCAAGTAAAGCAGCACAGGTCTAATCTTCTTCTCTTCTGCTTATTAAGGAGCTCTTGTCGGCGTAGCTCAAAGTAGGCCCTCCATTGACTCCGATCCCAGGCAACCTCTTTGACATCTCGATACGACCTAACATCAACTCTTTTTTTGGGCTACTCTATGTTGTTAATTCTTCTCTTCTTCCTCGCTTCCTCTCTATGTTCTATCTACAGGTCAACAGCCAGTCGTTATTATTCAAGCGCCTATGTGTTGCCTGTCTGGAGTTGACAAATGTGTAGCTTCGTGAAACGGACCACTACGCTTGACCATTAGGTAAAGCAATAGCGACTGGCTAGCCTAGTGGGTAGTGACGCTGCCTACGAAGCTAAAGGTCCTGGGTTCGAATCCCGGTAAGGGCAAATATTTGTGTGATGAGCATGAATATTTGTTTCTGAGGCATGGAAGTTTTCTATGTATTTAAGTATTTATATCTATTATATATATCGTCGTCTAGTACCCATAACACAAGCCTTAATGAGCTTACTATGGGACTAGGTCGATTTGTGTAAGATTGTCCCCTAATATTTATTATTATTTTTATTTATTTATTTATTTAATGGCGCGTAGTTTCAGTGTCCGAGAGGCAACCGGATGGCTCGCGGTATTTGAACTCCCGAAGCGTTGTGGAACCGCCCTGTGCAACCCGAACTGAGCCAATTTGGACTGGGGCGGGAAATTGGAGGCTGTTTCAATTCAATCGGCTGCCTTGCGACAATTTTTTTTTTTTTTCTGTTTCCGCCCCAGTCCCAGTACTCCCAGTTGGCTCAGTTTGGGTTGCCCAGGGCGGTTCCACAACACTTCGCGAGCTCTAATACCGCGAGCCATCCAGTTCCCTCTTGGACACTGCAACTAGGCGCGTCATTGCTCTGAATACATATTTATATGGAGATCCTAGATTAATCTCTTGAGGTAGCAATAAGAAAATTAAAAATAAAAATTGATGCAGAAATTGTGAAACTAAAAGTCATTATTGTTCGACTACGTCCCTTTGAAGTAAGTATAAGTGTTGTGTTTTATACGATTTTTTGTCGTTATGGTTGTAATTCACCAGTATCATTTTATTACAAGCTTTTATTTTCTTTTTTATTTTTTTAGCTTGCCCTGTTAGTATGTATGTATGGGACAAATCTTGCAAGTTAAATTTGACCCACTTCCCGGTGACCGATTGAGCTGAAATTTTGGGTATAAGTATAGTTTGGATGACAATTCAATATTATGGTACCATCGAGCTGATCTGATGATGGAGACAGAGGGTGGCCATGGGAATTCAGTACTTAACCGACGGGTTTGGGTTCGTTAGAAAAAGTACAGTCGGCAATAAAAGCTTGTACCAAAAATGAAACTTATTACTTACAGGTGGTGCGGATGGAGTGTCAGCAATCAACACCGTGTCTGGTCTTATGTCCGTGAAAGCGGACGCCACACCTTGGCCGGCAGTCGGTATGTGATAATCCGTACCCAAAACAAGTATATTTAAGGGGAAGTCCCTTAACGCCGGATGGCACCTAGTGCCGGACACTCGTACCATCTCGATAAGCATTATTGCCCCTCTGGGCCCTCTTTTCCCCCCGCACCCGTTTTACTCATCCTTGAATCGCTCGCGTTATTGGTTATCGAGATAGTACGAGTGTCCGGCACTAGGTGTCGTTAGGCGTTAAGAGACTTCGCCCTACCTCAATACCTCCCTTTTAAATCTTCGAAAGTCAATCCGTAGATCAGGATCAAGTCATGATTCAAACCAAAAAACTAAATCAAAATCGGTTCATCCATTTGGAAGCCTTGATGCCATCGACATATTACACTTTAAACAAGAGCTTAAAAGCATGCAGTTCATTTGATATAGGATATGATGACAGTTTACCCTACTGGCACTCATTCCGACATTGTTCTATTGACATTTGTAGATGTCGTCGTTGAAGTCGGTTAAAAATACAGGACCCTAGAATTGACAGAGTATCTAAAAATGCACAATTTTTTTAGTTTTTTTTTTCTAAAACGATTTTTTGTGCTCTACCTATACAGCGCAAACGAGACTTGAACGCGCGATTTTTGTCTTACTTTGCAAAGTTTAGGGTTAAACTCGCTGGCTTGACCGAAAAGCTGATTTCCATTAGTGCACTCGAAGCTCCGTAATCCACCATTCCACACTGTGTTGGACAGGTGTTGAGAAACACACGACATATGGCGGCGTGTCAGGCAACGCCACGCGGCCGATGGGGCTCCGCGCCGTGTCCGCCATCGGCAACAAGCTGCCGGGGTTCCCCGTGCTCGGCATCGGCGGCATCGACTCCGCGGACTCCGCGCTGCAGTTCATACTGTGCGGAGCGCCCGTTGTACAGGTACACCCGCACGGGTGCGTCCCACGAGATATAACAACAATATATATCATTTCATATTAATAACGTTCACAAGATATAATGAACGTTAGCTATAACAACAAAACCAATACTTTTATAAGGAATAACGGTCAATTGACATAATAATCATATTATATAACGTTTTTTTCTATAACACTCAAATTGACTTATTTTATTTCGTATGACATACAATAACGTATAACGATCATAGCATATAATATCTTTTCGTATAACAAACATAACGTACAACGATCATAACGCATATTATACAGAAAATTAGTTAAGGGCAGCCAGAAAAAAGGGGGTCGGGGGGGGGGAAGCCCCGCTCAATCTGGGCTCGGGAAGCAGAGCCCCCCGCAGTAAAAAGCCAGAAATACTCTTAACAATGGTATTATTTGTAGGTTAGGTTAGGGTTACCTTAGAGCGGAAATAGACACCCCGCGAAGCGGGGTGAGGTCGACACGCTGGCCGTTAGGTTAGGTTAGGTTAAAATAATTGGCATGTTTGATTTTAAAAAAATATTTAATTTCAATCTTTCACAAGTGTGTTATACAGTATGTATATTACAAACGTTTTATGTTTTTTTTTTCAAACTCAAATTTGAGGCTGTCGCTCTAAGCAATTCACATTCACATTCTATTAAAATAGCATTAGGCGATTATACTATACGAGCATTATACTTTTTGATGTTAGATAAATTGAATAATATACGTTTTAAACCTTAGGTGTTATGCTTTAATCGATATATCAATTGATATGATATCTTAAGTACGTTATACTTTACGAAAATATATATTACCTTTCGTTCATTATGTGCAATGAACGTTATACTAAACAAGCTTATACACAGTGAGCGTATATATTATGACCGTTATATCATAAGTTGTTATACCTCGTATTACTTACCCCCCGCAACACACTCCGTACACTCAGCATCATATAGCCAACCACACACACACACACGCACACACACACACACACATAATTCATTTATTTCCCACATAGGTACAGTAGTACCATAAATATAAGTTACAACGATGTACCTGCGCAGAAAGCATTTTTTGAAAACATTTTAACCAATCATAAGGCAGCGCGTTTGCGAAAGATTATTAGACCAAAAAATATGAGCCGAAAAAAATATCGGGCAAAAACTTTTAGACCACCAGATATAGACCCATCGGGCAACGCCGCCGCGACCCATGCGTACCTAAGGGGTACTGGCCGGCTAGGGTTCTGCAAAGATAGCAAATAGGTACTTGCCATTGTAAACAAAAGATAGATATGCTAGAACACTCACCGCCTGATACAGTCAGTGCTCAAAATGACCTACACACAAGACTTAAGTCTAGATGATTTTGAGCGTGTTATTTTGCGTAGCTACTTCAGCTGCTGACTGTGCATCACGTCTTCAACTGACAGTAGATTATACAGAGGGAATTTACTACGTTTTTCCTCAGCGTTCAACAACATACCCAATGAAAAACTCGCTCGTAAGGGGATGCCTTGATTTGAGTCGAACACGCCCCCTAGACAGATACACGCTTATACCTTCCGCGCACGAGAAAAAGATATGTAACACTTCGGGAATGGCTTTTTTGAACTTTCGATAAATACCTAACTTAGTGAAGTTTTATTTGAAGTTCATCAAGTGAGATTTTAGATTTGTGTCGTAAAATAATGTATCGTTTGAGTAGGCTGAGTAAAAAAAGGAAAATACAGACCCAACTTTGAATTTTTTTTCTGAAATTTTAAGCAATCGTGTATCGATCATATCAGATAAACAATCATATATACTTAGTCAAGAATCATATATCTGAAAATCAGACCTTATTGTTTCTTAATCTAGTCAGAACGGCGTTTCAAAGCACGCGATAATTTCCAATGCACAGCCTTAAATCCCGAAGCCGAAGGGAGTCAAGTTCCGACGTTTTCGCGGTCGGTTACCTGACACCACGAAATGGCGCAACATGTCGCAGTAATTGTGTGTGTAAGATTATATTGATATGTATGTTAGTCTAAAAGGTATTTGTAATATGGGCCTTGTAGCCTGATTTAAATAAATAAATAAATCAACAGATTTGCAGCGCCGTCCAGAACCAGGACTTCACGGTGGTAGAAGACTACATCACTGGTTTGAAGGCGTTGCTGTACCTGCGCTCCAAGGGACTCCCCGGCTGGACCGGTCAGTCCCCGCCCTCTTTCAAGCATCAGAAGGGCAAGCGTGTGCAAACCTTGTACGATGAGCACGGCAAGGTAATGTGGACTTTAACACTAGTATCATTGGATTCGAAATTGTTTGAAGCCTGAATTAGGGCAGTTGTTATCATAAATCATGCTAGGGATAAAGAATTTCATCCGTTTTCGACACCCGATTGAAACAGATAGACGTCTGAAGAGGGAAGTACAGCTAGCAGCTCGCGATTGACAATAGGTACTTTTATATGAAACTAGCTTCTGCCCCCCCCCCCCCCCCCCCCCCATTTCACCCCCTTAGGGGATGGATTTATTATGGAGATAAAAACTATCCTATGTTACTCTCCATCCCTTTAAGTATCTCCACTTAAAAAATCACGTCAATTCGTCGCTCCGTTTTGCCGTGAAAGACGGACAAACAAACAAACAAACACACACACACATACACTTTCGCATTTATAATATTAGTATGGAAGTATGGATTTCCATTTCGGGAGAAAACGTTGTCCACTAAATCTTAACAAATCACTTTGATTTTGATTTAGATCGCTTCAGCATAATATCGCTTTTAACAAAAAAAATATAGGTGCCCATAATAAATTAGGATTTATTGAAAATTATGAAAAAAAGTAAACCTGTAAACCTAGTCTTTCATTGTGTCAATAACGTTCTAAACAATCATTGAGATTGGAAAAAAATTGAAGTGGAAAAACGTTTTCTCTTTCTGTATCGACGAGTACGTAGTATTCCAAGGGTAGGTATACTTGCCTCTTAAGAGTCCGCAGTAAGCTCGATCGAATTTCACCGTCCCTTACAAACGGAGTTTCGTTCTCATTTTAAAACTACGCAGTAAGCTCGATCGAATTTCACCTTCCCAAACAAACGGAGTTTTGTTCTCATTTTAAAACTACGTGTTGGATTGTGACGAAACTTTGCATATACCATGACATGAGGTATATGTATGTCTGTAATTAGTTTATATGGTTCCAGTTTATAAAACAAACAAAATACAGCAAAAACAAGTTTTGTATGAAAAACTTAAATTCGCTGTATTTTTTTTACTATGGTATCTGAAGCTACATAAACAAATTACAGACCTGAATATACCTCATGTCATTGTACAAGTTTCGTTAGAATCCAACACGTAGTTTTAAAATGAGAACGTAACTACGTTTGTATGGAGAATCGAGCTTACTGCGGACTCTTAAGGGGCTCCCATACGCCAATAACCTTCGATCTGAATACCTTAGTTTTCTAATGTTTTTTGTAGCTTATTATATTAAAAACAACGGCTTTAAGCAATATATTATCCCATATTTACTTCAAAGTTCACTGTTTTCGAGATATTTGGCATCAAAGTTGAACAATTTTAGGCCAAAAAGCTGGTTTTCTGGCCATAACTTTTGTGTTAATTGGTTTAAAATGAAAACCTTGGACCAGTTTTTAGAGACGTCACAGACGAACCCAAATATGAAGATTTCGTACACAGAGGCGTCTCTATTAGCCCATGTCGCGCCCGGGTGCAATCATTACTGTAGCGCCCTCTAGTCAAGCCGAGTGGCGCCCCGTGAGTGGCGCTCGGTGCCCCCTAGGACCGCGCGCCCGGGTGCAACGCACCCCCTGCACTATAGGTAAAGCCGCCCCTGTTTGTACATGTTAACTTTCACGTCAATAGAGATACGAAATGAGTGTTTTTTTAGACAATGTTTAAACAATCTTAGAGAATGAAGTATTCATTTGTTTCAAAATCCGGTGGATCAAAATGGAGATAAAAGGTTGAAGAACCGATAGCCGTTTGATTTATAATTCTATCTGTGGTGCAAAAGTAGGAGATACGATTCAAAAATTGTCAAAAATCGATGGAAACCTCGGGTAGCCCCTTAAGGTGACGCTAAGTACATGTACAAAATCGGCAGGACTGCAGGCCGCCGCGTGTTTTCGGCCCGCGTGCCAATTCAAGGTCAATCCATTCTAGATTTTCTGTGGCCTTGCTTGGCCGTCCATCAAATTCGTAATTTCCCCTTTACCTAGTCTGTGTCTAAATGAGAAGTCTCAAATTGTAATGGAAGTCTTTAAAAGCGTTTAATATTGTTTTTTCCAGGTCTTAGCCCACTTTGGGCCGTACAACCAGAAGCGCGAAGACCTGCTGCACAAGATCAGGCTAAACTCAGACTTGCTGGCCGACAATAAGGTCGATACTTACCTGGCAAACGGGACAAACGGCATCAATGGGCACGCTGAAGTGCCGTGCGTACAGGATTTGGTTGGAGAGGCCCTACCTAGCATCGGGGCTTACAAACAACTGGACAACACTAAACAAGTCGTGGCGTTGATAGACGATGTAAGTGGTCTTAAGGTCATTAAACACCTAGCAATATGGATAAGGTTGGAAGCTACGGTAGCCTAGCGGTTCAGGCATGCGTTCTCTTATATTGAATTGGTTTGCAATCATAACATAAGCTATTATAATTCTGGCTATAATTTTCAGGATATGTGCATCAACTGCGGGAAATGCTACATGGCATGCGCAGACTCGGGATATCAAGCAATCGAGTGAGTATTTTCCTGAACCCCGATAACCGACACAAAATTATCTAAGTCCATGAACCTAATACTGCCTACTAGTCCTAACGGGCCGGCCACGACTTTGCACGAATTCATCAGACCGAAAGACGTCCACTGCTGGACATAGGCCTCCCCCAAAGAGTGCCACAATAACCGGTCCTGCGCCACCCGCATCCAGCGTCCATCCACCTTTCCCAGGTCATCAGTCCACCTTGTGGGGGGCCTACCCACGCTGCGCCTTCCGGTACGTGGTCGCCACTCGAGACCTTTTCCGCCCCAACGGCCATCGGTTCTACGTGCTATGTGCCCCGTCCACTGCCACTTAAGTTTAGCGACTCGGAGGGCTATATCGGTTACCTTGGTTCTGCTGCGGATAGCCTCATTTCTGATGCGATCGCGCAGAGAAATTCCCAACATAGCCCTCTCCATTGCCCTTTGGGTGACTTTGAGCCTTCTTATGAGGCCCATAGTAAGCGACCACGTTTCCGTGCCATAAGTCATCACTGGCAACACACACTGGTCAAAGACTCTCGTCTTGAGACGCTGCGGAATATTGGACGAAAAGATGTGCCGTAGCCTCACGAATGCTGCCCAGCCGAGTCGGATTCGACGATTGACCTCTTTGCGCTAATTGCGGCAAACATTTTAAATATGTTGTAGTTAGGATCATACCCAACCCTATACCTATCATAGCCGTAAGCGGGTACCGCAAAACACCTATTTCTTCGAACAAATGACGTTTGCGTTTCGCTGGGCTCCGCACACTTATACTATTTCAACATATGATGTGGCTTTAAAGTAGCGGATCTTGTGGGATCCATTTGGTAACTGAAGGACTTTGACCAACTTCTGGACAGATTAGCATTTAACACATTCAGTGCCAACGATTTCGTAGCCGATAACACGCGAAAAACCATTTGTAGAGGAAAGCTCCTACGAGAAGATCGCCCTCCCTTGCAATGATGCATAGATCAACCTATCTGTTAGAATAGTTATTTGTAAATTTCGATCAAAGTGGAAAATTGTTTGCCAGTTGAATTTGAACCTGTGACCTCTGGAATCCGTCCATTACTCGTCTCAATGTATCTTGAGACGTCGCGTTGGTGCCGTTTCAGAAGTTGTAATAACTTCGCGGTAGATGTCGCTACGAGCCTTCCTGAGGTGTAGTTAGAAGAGTGAAGGGATTGAAAGATTCGTCGCCACTAGCGGACCCACGGTAGCTCATCGCTAAGTGCGATGGACGGATTCCAGAGGGCGCGGGTTGAAATCCCCCTCGTGGTGAATAATTTTTCCATTTTCCACTACGATCGAAATTTAAAATTTCGTTAGCGGACGTTTCTGCTAAGTAAATATAAAATGTACTAGTTATTTTTACTTGGAAATACTTACATGTGTTCTCTTACGTGTCTGTTGACAGTTTTGACCCGCAAACCCACATTCCTCACGTGACGGACGATTGCACCGGATGCACGCTATGTCTCTCCGTTTGCCCCATCATCGACTGCATATCGTAAGTATCGCTTAAATCGAGTTGGAATGAGACAGCGATACTTAACTGTAATTCTTACTAAGGTCAGTTAGGTAAAGTGCGCCCCCAGGGTAAGTGCTGATATTGATGATGACTATATATTGTTAGTAAACAATTTGCGAGTAAATGCAGCAATAAGATCGCCTGTTGTTACCATTATTTATTAACCATTTTTTTTGTAACATGTTTTTCTCTTGTCGTGGTGCAATAAAGAGTATTTATTATTATTATTAATTCACACTATGCATAGTCTGAACAGTAAAAGATAAGCCTAGAAAATATAACGCAAGAAAATAATAATCAAAAGTTATAAATAAATCTGATGGGAACCAAATAAAAATATTAATGAGTAATAATTAAGTAGTATAAACTCTTAAACTTGGCAAAAGTTATACTAACTAGACTTACTACTATAATTTATACCAGCAGCGCTACCACGAAAATCGAAGTTTGTATACATGCATCCCTGTCCCTCGAGTAATGTGAGTGCGATAGAGATGGAAATAATACCCTTTCGAAGTTCGTGGTTATAGCTCTGTAGTAATGGATCATTGTGTACTCCATCTTTGTGGGCCACTACACATGCTATGATTTGTCAGCACCAATTTATCAGAAGCTGACTAATTGCTATTGTCTGGAGGCATGTTGCGCTGCTGATCCAACTGTCAAACGAGTTGTACTGAGAAATTGCATGCACATGTGGTCAGATTTTTACGTACAGACGCCACACCCAATTATGACTTCGACATGTTGTACTGTCACATCGGGGTAAAATCACATAATCTGTATACCCCTTCAGGCTCATCTTTTACTGGTCAGACACTAGTTGCGTCCTGTATTAATCGTATGGCGATCTGTAGCCATGATAGCCTTTAGCTAGTCTTCCACTTCTCTACTGCCAGATCTAGGGGTTGGTTTGGTTACTTTGGTTGGGTAAGGGGCTATACGAACTTACTCCCATTATAATTTGACCCTATTACTCATGTTCATATTAGGAAATCCAGATGTTTGTTGGTCAGCCTATCCCACTGATACTTTGTATTTCCAATTGTTACTTCATTTAATTGGTCAAATATATTACCTCTTGTACTTGGCCTTGATATTTTATTCAAAATGCTATTTCATTTACAGAATGGTGCCAAAGACAATTCCACATGTAATCAAGAGAGGTCTACACACGCAAATCCATCCGGTACACCCTTTAGATGGAATATGTCAATAAAACCCATATGTATAAAACAATAAAAATATATTTAAAAAATATATTATTGCTCTATTTTAATTTGTTTTTTAATCTTATAAATAAATGTTTGATAATTTTCTTAGTTCATATTTCTGACTTTTTCATGTATTTCTTCTGCTCTCTTTTTGGATAGTTCCCAAGAGAACACCCAGTCGTTCTGTGGATTAACAGCTAATGATAAAGCTGATAGTGGTTTTGGACAGTTATAATGGCTCTTACCCACAATTTTTTTTTCAAAACTCCCCTTCCTTTGTTTATGCAATTTATCACATATAAAACATTCAAATTCTTCAACGGTCTTTAATGAATCCATTTGATTGGGCCTCTCTCTGTATTCGGCTATCAAACCTTCATTATCTATTGTAGGATATATTTCATTTTTATGTTGCAAATACTGCTCATACAGCATATCATTTCCCATCAAGAATTTTAGATGCTCACTCAAAATCTTTGGCGTGGGGAAGTCTTCCAACAGGATTGCAGATTCTTTATTCGGATACCAGTCTTTAATAAAAGGAGACCCGAAGTAAATAGGTACCGATCCAACTCTTATAGCTCTCCAAAACTTCTCTGTCACATAGTCATGACAAACTCCATTTTCTATAGCTATAACAAATTTGTATCTTGCAATAAATTTCAAAAACTCACCATCACTTAAATGGTTTAAGTAGTCTTCAGTAAACTGGGGCGGTAATTGTTTGTTGTTCAGGCAATGCCCGTAAGAGTCCACTTTTATGTATTTCATTAGTTCTGTCACATAGTCATCTCGCTCAGTGGCTGTCTCACAATCACTCTGTAAATACATAACTGGGGCTAGTTCATCCAAATAAAAGTTTTTTTCAGATGTCGTTACAACATATTCTTTGTTGGTTATATGCTCAACAGCTTCCAAATGTTGCAACGGAAATGGTACGTCACTATGTCTGCTCATGGTGGCAGAATAATTAAACAAATTCAGTACTGCTTCATGCATGAGCTCCTCAACATTTCTTGGGGATTCCTCATGGTACAAGCCCCAAATAAGCTCTGGTTTTCTTGGCAAAGGTAAGTTATTAAAATCAATATTACTTCCATAGAATAAATAAGCATCAACATATTCTTCGTTTGCTGCACTTCCATTGCTGTAGACAGCACATTTTATGTCGCCTGGGCAATGTTTTGTTTCCACAGTGCCAGGAAACCCTTTAGTCCACCATAATATCACTGGGTCTCTTGACTGTCCGAAATGATTAGTTTTTCTATAGTCTTTAAAAGTCCAAATAATCAAACAAACACACAGAAACAGAGACGCACACAGTATTTCATTTAATGTCAATCTACAAAGTCTTTTGGTTATTCTTACACACATTTTTATTGTAAAACACCTAACAAATGTCAAGCACTTTTTAGTTCTGTGGCCACACTTATTAGCGTACATTTCTTATCAGCTGAGTGTGCTGATAGGTTAACAATGCCAATGCCTCACTTCCTATGTTATCAGGAACATACAAATAAAATACAATACTCAACAAAAACAATTTAATTAAAAAACCCAGCCTCTTTCTCTGTGCATATAACGAATATCAAGGGCAAGAATTATAATTAAGTCTATGTAGAAAATTATGTAAATACTATAGACCAATTTATTTAATGCAACAACATGTAAGAGGCTGAGAACAACAAATGTTATTTGAAAAACCGCATAATACATTTCCGCTTCATATGGGACCTGGTCCACAAGGTAGAGCACTATGAATATTAAGGACATCACTAGGGTAGGCCCCGTTGCAAGGCAGTGCAAGATGCCTGGTGAGTCCACCAATAATGGCATTACATTGAGAAGGAATGCCAGTACCTAAAAGTAAGATGACCCTTATTATGCAATTTAAATTCTTTGTCTACACAAGCCTTAGGCCGTAATGCACTGACGACGGTGGTGGAGCAGCGCAGAGGCCGTACCGGGTGTAATGTTCGAACTAATACAAACGGGTCGGCACAGAATACCGGCCGGGAAAAAAGGGTTCTGTGCGGATCTCAACCGGTACCGCCTCCACACCGCTCCACCACCATTGTCAGTGCATTTCGGCCTTTATTGAGCTTACTTTGGGGCTAGTTTGATTTGTGATATTGTCCCCTATTTTGTTATTTCTCCCTTCTTATCGTCTTCTCTGTTCATAAACAGGTAAAAAAACATGCTATTGACTATGTGTGTGGTGCATGGTGGTGCTAAGAAAATATTGGCAGTGAATGTGTTAAAAAATACAGGTATTTAACTAAATTATGATGATAACAACACACTCGATTATAAGATTTTATTTTCATTGCTTTGTATGCATAATTTCTGAATTCATTTTAGCTTGCGCAATGCAAAACCTCTTTCTCTAATGATCCAAAAAAGATCTATAGCCAGGATAACAATTAAATGGCAGTAAAATAGTCCAATTAATGCTAAACCCGCGCTGTGAGTTAATAAGCCACGAATTACGGCTAACACATTACATGTTAATTGCATAATTAAGTACGACTGTTCGGCTAGGTCATGAACTTGATCCACTAGGTACAGCACGATGAACAAGAGAGACAGGATCAGAGTAGGAGATGTGGCTATACAGTGCCATGTCGCAGTACCCGACAGCACGAATGGCACTACCATAAGAGCCAGTGATATAACCTAAAAGGAAACACCGATCATTGTCGAAATTATGATACGATTATGATATACTAGTAAAAATGTGTTTAAACATCATATTTTCCCATCATCTAACAAAGAGAAAAAATATAACTTCATCATTTTTCAAATAAACAACAGTATTATAACAATAATAACAAACAAGCCGTCAAACCGCACGGAAACACGGAAAGGATACATTTGACAATGACATTGACAATGACAGCCGTTCAATATACGCGTTCCAATATCACGATGTTTGCCAAGACTATTTAAGGCGCATCCAAATATCCGAGCGCGGTGAACGTTTGGACGCACCTTAATACCCATGCTAGCTTATCAAGTCATCTCATTATTACATTAGCTTCTTTGCTACTGACACGATCGGTATCTACACAAATTAATTTTCACCCGACTGCCGAAGGAGTGGAGGGTTATTAACAAAATATTTTAATGCTCTACATCTTGCAACCGCTTTTTAAGGTCTCACCAGACGCCCACATAAAATATATAATCAGGACGATTTTTAGAAGCAAAATATATTTATTTTTGGCAAGCTGGCTTTTTCCTCTACTTTAATATAAATTGGCCTTAAATCAAGGAGTAGAGCCATTGTATATATTTTTTACCTGATACAAGTACCGGCGGGAATTTTTGAATTACTAAGGTGGACCAAAAATCTCTTAAAATTGGCGATAGAAACTAGTATTACGCAAAAATAAACTAGCTACACCATTGCAAAGAACGATTTTCAGCCCGTAATCGCCCACTTATCCAGAAGTGACCCGTGATCTTCCTAATATCGTTCACCCATCGAGCAGAAAGCATATAACACTATATTTTATATCAACACTACCTAAATGAGTTTCTTTTTACAGGAGCATGCGGTAACTCACCAATATGTAAACCTGTTTTTTTTTAGAAACTGGTTTAGTTAAAAAAATACTAATCTTAACCTAGGCTACTAGACGGCCAATGTCCGGTACCCCTTTTTAATTATATTAAGTTTTTCTCAAATCAGAGTTCCCGTCCCACTAAAGCGTCGTTGGAAGAAGCTCCCTATTCTTGCGAAATACCTATATGTTTTTTTGGTTAGTTCTCAGATTGATCTTGTAATACAAGAAGCAAAATATCTTATAGCATTTTGTTATGTATTACAAGCAATAGAATGATGTCGCCAATCCTACTTCCTACTAATATTATAAATGCAAAAGTTTAGGTGTTTGGATGTTTAGATTAAACGGCTCAACCGATTTGGATGAAATTTAGCACGAGGATTAAAATATAGGATAATTTGTATCCCGGGTCCACGCAGACGAAGTCGCGGGCGGAAGCTAGTCATCGTATAAATCAGAAGTGACCGAGAGCGGTAGCGTTATGTTTAGCTGAACGCTGAATGAGACACATGTTTCTAAGTTCCAATTAAAGTTTCTTTCTTTTCGTAGGTATCCTGGTTATAGTGGGTTCTATAACTCCTTTCGCGTCAGAGCTCCGGACGTTTCAAATGTATTTTGGTCCACCCTGTACTTTTACTCTCAACTGCATAATAAGTTACACATGCGAGTTTTACATGCATTAATAGCATAATTTAATAAACAGTATATAAGCTCATAAGTCATAAGTAAAAAGGAGAGAAAAATAGATCCATTAAACGAACGTGTGGGCCCACCAAATATATTTAGGCAATACTGAAAGTACATCCTCTTTCCCTAGCAACAAAAAATAGATCTAGACATAAAACTACTAGTAAAACTATGTAGAACATGCAATATAGAAACCATAGCCAAACTCTTACTAGATTTAAAATAAAGCACTGAATGAATGCGCCAAAAACGAATGATATTTGAAAACATAAGTATAGTTTTTCCATGAACAGGGGCACTTTTTGCCGGATATACAATATGGCAAGGATCAGCGATATGACGAGTGTGGGCCCAGTTGCTACACAGTACATGTGTCCGTGCGGTCTCGGTATAGTACCATGTAATAACTCAATTACTAGCGAGACAGCCTACGACAAAATATTTATGAATTATTAAGGGTTTTATAAAACAGATTCATACCATTCATTTCACTAATCCAATTTGAGGACCAAGTTTCATACGGTGCTGAATCACTCATCAAGGGAATTATACACCTAGGAATTAGTCACACCTTGTTCAATTATAAATTGCTGTAATGACTTAACTGCCCGTTCCCTCCCTCTCGTCCATGAGAGGATGCCTGTGCAAAGGATGATTTATTATATGACAGTGGTAAACAAGCATACAGTCTGCCTGACGGTAAGCGGACACGTTTCATAAGAATCACAGGCGCGTTGTCGGTGCTTTATTAATTTGAGGTTTCGATATGTTTATAGCTAGAGGTGAACGCGGGTCCCTTACTCCTAACGTCCTAACACAATCAATCAATATTATAGTACCCACCTTTCTATAGATTAATTAACAAGAGCATGGAATTGCATATGTAGTAGTATTGTATGTTTACAGGCATTCTATATTTGAATTTTCTATTTTCTCGTACTACCACTACATATGCAATTCCATGCTCTCGTTAATTTATCTAGATTAATTAACGAGAGCATGGAATTGCATATGTAGTAGTATTGTATGTTTACAGGCATTCTATATTTGAATTTTCTATTTTCTCGTATTACCACTACAAATGCAATTCCATGTTCTCGATAATTCATCTATACCTTTCATTCTAACTATAGCAAGTTGTTGTGACAAATTGCTAGGTGTGTAATAGCCTTTAGGGACGAGGCAGAGGGGCTACCGCGAAACGAAAACGAACTTCGTTCGTGTATCTCCGTCTTTGTCGCTCGATCCAGCAAGTGCAACAGAGAGGGAGAAACACGCACGAAGTTCGTTTTCGTTTCGCGGTAGGCCCTCAGTATAGCTACGAATCTGCAATATTATCCGACGCGATATCCAGCTCAATAATATTCGATCACACTGTATTTGTAAAGTAGTCAGAAGGTATCTTGTAGTGATAATAATGTAGACGATCGTACGTTAGTTACATTTGATCAACAAATCGCATTTATAAATACTTACAAATTCGACCAGCTTCATAATAAATATATTGTATCTGATAAGTTCATTCCATTTTTTATCCACTGGCACAGAATCTGGAAAAAATATCGAGTAAATATGTATATGATATACGAACATTACGAACAACATATCTATAGTCCAAGTTTGTTGTTTATTTACCATTTATTATCATATCTGACATCTTGTGGGTTTGATTTGTGGGTTTTCTATATCTCAATATACTCAAATTTCAATACACTATTTATTAAAATGGTATTTGTTAGAAGATGAAAAATTTCCGTGTAAAAAAATCCTTTGAAAATATGTGTATGGGTATAAATAAATCAAAATGAATACAAATTTGTAGGCTTCATAATGACGCCGTCAATTTGTTTCGTTTAATTTGAAATTCTGTTATTGTTCTATCTTGTCTATATTTCTATAAACCAGCCCATCGCAGCAAAAGAAAGAGAAGATACTCCATACACAATACAATTTTCTTTCTCGTACAGATATAGTGCATAATTGTTTCCAATCGTATTTTCTCGAAAACGTTCGTATTTGTCATGCTACTTCAGTACTTTTTGTACCGAGACTGACTGAAATAGCAAGACACGTTGGTCGTTTCCGTGAAAATACGATGGAAAATAATTATGCACTACATCTGTAGGTACCTGCTGTAGGCCGCCTCAACATAGTGGTTATATTCTCTTTGGGCCGCCTACTGCCCGCCCGCACTGCCGTCTCAGTATTGATATCGGAGGCAAGTAAACTGTACGGAAAACGTGCTCATAAGGTCACACCGATATCGTACCGGAAATATAGGGTAATATGAACAAGCTCTTAAGTGGTCTACTTATTATTATTATAAGCTGTGAAACGGTGTGATCGTGCAAAATGTGTGCACGTGAACGGTGCGAGGATGTGTTGCAACTGTTGCGAGGCTGTGAAATGTGTACCTACAAATAAGAGCTCTTACCCACTAACGTCCTGTTTTTTGCGGGATACGGTATTCTGTAGGATTCCGTTTTAGTAGTATACGTGCTAATAAAACGTTCACACGAGCATTCTGTTTGCGGGATACTGCACGCATACTACAGAAATCTGGATCCTGCAGAAAAC
Source organism: Epinotia ramella (assembly GCA_947578815.1). Classification (NCBI taxonomy): domain Eukaryota; kingdom Metazoa; phylum Arthropoda; class Insecta; order Lepidoptera; family Tortricidae; genus Epinotia; species Epinotia ramella. The sequence continues at coordinate 6,853,137 of OX388211.1, read as the reverse complement.
CGTACCCGCAAAAAACACGTCAGTGGGAAAGAGCTCTAAGAGGCGCAAGGGTTCGTAGCGAAGCTGTGAAATGTGTGCGATTGCATGTAAAATACCGCGCTTCGCCGAGCCAATATCCACCAGTGATGAGTTAAGCGAAGATAGGAAATGAAACATTCCCGTTGGTGATTTTTTTTTTCTCAACCTCGAATAGCTTTGGAGGATAGATACTCACCCTAATTATAGTAATTATTTCATAACATAAGCAAACAATATTACCTCAGTTGTCAAACCTAGAAACATTTAGCATACTGCAAACCATGCTAACTATCACAGCAACTTGCTATAGTTGACGTTGTAATGACACATCAATACGTACCTTTCGTTCTAACTATAGTTGAATAAGTAAATCTAATTTGACAAATTGAGTAGGAGTTGAGGAAAGGGAAAGGCGATGATTTGATGAACAAATGTATTTATTTATATACATATTTATTTAACTCGTATATCGTAATAATATCATGCTCCAGTTACGTATACGAACATGAGATTAAACCGTATTAAACGTACGTTAGGTTGGGGAGCTGAGCATCATTCTCACTCAATCCAGAAGTACTTTTTTACTTCTCCACCTTATTCATTCGGTATTGCTATCAGCAGCTGCATACATTATGCAACATTGATCGTACATCCTCTTTCATTGGCAATAAAGAAAAGATCAATAGCTAAAGCTGCCAATAAAAGAAAGTAACATGCGCCATATATCAGCCATGTCTCAAAATAAATAAGGTTCAAAACAAAACATTGAACAAATGCACCGAAAGTGAACCACATTTGAAAGAAAAGGTACATTTTTTCCATAAATAAAGGTACTCGTTTAAAAAAGTATAGTTCGATAAATAGGAGAGAAATCATTATCGTTGGGCCAGTAGATATGCAGTACATGTGGCCTATTGGTGGATCTTTTATGTAAGGTAAAATTACATTTATGAAAAATGCGATCGCCTACAAAAGAAAACAAAGAACATATTATTTTCGATACTATAAAATTATTTTAAGTATCAGCGTTTCACTCTTTAACTGAACATGATTTAATTCAGAGTATCGGATAACATACTTACAAACTGAATTATTTTCAGAATAAAAATTTTGTATTTTACAAGTTGTTTAACGTCCATATTCCGGGAAGTTCCTGAAGTAATAGTAAACATAGTTAGGCAAGTATCTTGTTTATAGGCGCATCCAGACGTTCGAGTGCGGCGGATGGCATGAGCGGTACGAGGTTATAACATATAGCGAGATAGGATAGAATTTTGCAGGACGCCGTGCTGCTGGCATGTATTATCTACACAGGCCGAAATTAGGTGGCGGATTGCATGCTGTCCGTCGATTTCGTCCGCCACGATTTCTGCCCGTGTGGATAAGTGCCGGAAGCAGGGCGGCCGGCCAAAACGGTCACTCCTTACTAGATTTTTTTGTGTCCTTGCTTTGCTTGCCTTTTAACCTTCCTAGGCCGCCCACCGCACTCGGTCGTCTGGCGTAGCCTTTAGGTGCAAGAAATAAATGGCTTTAAAATGACTGTTTAATGAATATAGTATGTACCGTCCATCATAACTGACGTCTAATTTTATCTTAATTAATTTGCTTCAAGATAATTAGGTATATCATGCTATAACATAGTGCATTCGTTTTCACAGGTGAGGTATAAATAATAAAATAAATAATACTTTCATGACAGCGTCAATAACTTATGTCAAATGATGAAAATTACTCTTGTACAATCCGTCCTTTGTGGGATAAACATTATAACTTTTTGGTGATTTGGTATTCGTTGGCCCAGTAGTGTGCACGCAGTTTCATGCCAATTCAAGGCGACGTCAAAACGAAACCGTACGTGATACGTACCGTACCGTTGTACGTGTAGGCGCACCTTTAGAGTTATTTGAGCTTCGAATTCTGACGTCTGGAAAATCTACGCTTGACTCATACAACCCCATACCAAAACGTCTAACTGTCAAACGAGTTGCGCTGCGAACCGAAATAAAATAAAGTCTGATCTAAATTAGGATGTTTCTCTGATATTCATACAATTTCGTGAAATGTTTGTACTATTTGCGCATTAAACATATTAGTAACGATGGAAGAAGAAGATCCTGTAGTTCAAGAGGTAAAATTCCTTCAAACACGGCGTATACAACGTGGTATATGGTTAGGTTATGTTATTGTGCGAAAACTCTGCTCCAAATGGATTTCACGGGCTATTTCTCATTGCAGATTCCAGTGTTCTTGTCTCAGGCGTTAGCTAGTAACCTGTACATATACCAGTACCCCGTGAGGCCAGCTAATAGAGACTGGAAGGAGGTGAATGTGGTCAATGCCTTCATAAAGCCTAAGAATCAATTGGTGCGGCTGGAGGTTGGTCTGGACACGTACAGCGATCAATATTGCTCGTCTAAAGGCGAGCAGATCGCTATAAACACCGATGGACAACAGGTAAGCCCATAGTGATAACTCCGTGCGAACTTTTCCCTATTCTTTTCACATTACGTTGTATTATGAAGTTAACTAAGTGTGGTATGGTGTTTTTTTGTTGTCTAAGTATCCGTATGGATGGTACTTATTCCTCAACTAGCGACCCACCCCAACTTCTCACGGGTACTATATTATACATATAAACCGCATCAAAATCCTTTGCGTAGTTTTATAGATCTAAGCATACATAGGGACAGACAGCTGGAAGTGACTTTGTTTTATACTATGTAGTGAAGTGATAAAACTGATCCTTGCTTCATGGATCAGAACTTTAGTTATTATTGATAATAAGGACACTATAATCAATGCCATGTTGTTATGAATATTGTAATCTATGTTACACTTTGATATAAGTAGATGATTATTGAAATCGGTTTGGGTGATTCTATGAGTATTCCAGCCGCTGTCAGTCCCCTGATCACATTATGGTCAATGGCTTGGCATGTTCATGTATTTTGAACAAGTCCAGAGAGGATTATTACTATTATTATGATGGGAAAATTTGAGGGCCAGAGGTCCTAGGCAGACCGCCCACTAGATGGAGCATACATATCTCCCTCGCAAGTCACAACTACATCTGCACAAGGCCATACATAAAGTGGGTGATAGGAGCCTTTGGAGAAGTATGGTCAGCAAGAATAGGTCACGATCCTCAGCGTTGAAGGAACAACTGATGCTGATCCTGCATTTTTAGCAACAGAAAAACTCTCGAATTGGAGCGGTTCAGCCTGAGGCATGCTCGCCCCGCGCGGCGAGCTGCTCGCGAGCCAATTTGGTGCACATAAACATGCGCGGGCGAGGCAGCGTGCTCGCGGCGAGCCGACTTTGTGCGTTGTTAAAAAAGGCGTCGGACACGATGACAGCCGTGGCTGCGTTTATCGTAATTCACTGCTTTATTACCAAAAAGAAGAGAAAATCGCCTTGGTGGTGTATGAAACAGTTGTACGCCTTTGAGCACGGTCAAATGACCGACTCGCGCACAGCGCGTGAGCGCGTACGAATTAGAGCAAAATAGGTGAGCCGTGCGTGTCTCAACCCGAGGCTGCTCAAATTCGTATGCAAAGGTTTTCATACCAAGCACTATGAAAGAACATAAGTTTGTTTAATATGTTGTTCTGTTAGTATAAAGTAATATCATCTGTCCTTTGGGTGTCCCTACATTAGGGTGGTCCTTAAAAACCGAAAGTTTAAAATTTCAATGAGGCACCCTCTTATATTGTTTTAATACGTGAAAAAATAACATGTGTTTTTTATTTTTATTATCGGATAAGCTTTAGGGGTCGCTACTGATTTTTTTAACTTTTTAAGGTTTGCATTTCTCCACACTAAGTTTTTTTTTATTTATGACTTTTTGCTACTTTTTTGAGCTACATTTACAGATAACAGGGAATAAACAATCCAGAAAATACGAAATTCGTTCACTAAATGTTCAATACTTATTTTAAATCAAATTTAAAGTCACCATCGCCTAGATAAATGGACCAAAGAAGTAGTTGAGTGGTATCCAAGAGGAACTAAAAGGAAAAGAGGAAGACCAATTCTAAGATGGTCAGATGACCTTAAAAGACATGGTGGAGGAGTGTGGATGCGGGACGCGAGGGATCGCAAGGTGTGGAAAGATTTGGAAGAGGCCTTTGTCGGAGGACAAGTTGAGGTTGTTGATGGAAAGAAGGAAACGCAGTAAATAATAAGTTATATTTTTAAGTAGTATAAGTTTTTGCAAATTGTAAACCTCAGCAATAAAGGCTATTTTATATTTTTAAAGTCGCCAAATCAGCGCCAGACTCCGTTTTCAGCATATTAGCACAATCAAATTTATTTTTGAATAATTATAATTATAAGTATAAAATATTTTAATTAATTTAATTAATTAATTATTAAGGGACAATCTTACACAAATCGACCTAGTCCCAAACTAAGCAATGGGGTACTAGACGACGATAAACATACTTATATAGATAAATAAATACTTAAATACATTGAAAATACACAACAAACACAACACATAATACATTGTATCTCATAATACATTATGATATCTGTATTATTTGATATCTGTAAAGTGTACCTAATAAATAAATAAATAAATAAATAAATAAAATATCCATGACTCAGGAACAAATATTCATGCTCATCACACAAATAAATGCCCTTACCGGGATTCGAACTCAGAACCTCTTGCTTCATAGGCAGGGTCACTACCAACTAGGCTAAAGCGGTCGTCGAATGACTGAAAGTTAGTGATTTCTTTTTATGTATTCAAGATTATTCATTTCCTATCATCAAATGTAGCTCAAAGATGTAGCAAAAATTAAAAAAAAAAAAACTTAGTATGGAGAAATGCATACCTAAAAACGTTAAAAAATTCAGTCGCAACCCCTAAATCTTATCCAAAAATAGCAATGCGCGGTGCCTCATTGAAATTTCAAACTTTCGGGTTTTAAGGACTACCCTACATCCAAAACCTTACTATACATATGTGGTAATTGCTATATTTTAGGAGTCAAGATACATTAAGGACAGGGAGCGCGAAAAAGCACAGTACTTCAACAGCGACGCCATGGATAAGCTAGTATTTGAGAGCAGCTCACCATGTCTAGACACGCAGCACTACGCTGTGGCCATCCTGCAGGATAAGGAACTGCACTGCACACCTATCAAAGGTACCTTACCTTATGACGTAAACAGTTAATCAAAGGGTCAGTATGGTTATTATTAGAGATGCTCTGCCGAATACGGATAATCGGCAGAATGTTTGGTCCGGCCAATGCCGCACCGAATATTCAGATTCAGATTATTCCGTTCAAAGTAATGCCTTATGACTTCATAAGCCGTTCCAAAATAGACCTATTTTCAGTAGTAAAAGTCTAAAGGTGAAATATTGTCTTATTGTTGGTTAAATAACAATAAGAATCCGTTTTAGAATAATAATTCACAAGACTGACACACAATGACTATGTTACATTCTTTTAACTTGCAGAAAACACCTGTAAAATTATTCGGTAAATATTTGGCATTTGAACCGAATAATTCGTCCGAATAACGAACCCTGATAAATATGCCGAATACCGCATAATTACCGAATATTCGGCGCATCTCTAGTTATTATTTCTTTGTAATAACTGAGAATACGACAGGAGTTCACCGTCAACGGATTCTTCTGGGAGGACATCATCTTCATCATCATTTATTTCTTCTTTTAGAGTACTGCTTATTAGAGTATCATAGTAAATTTATAGACATTTTAGGCTAATCAAAACTCAGCTCTTTTTCGGGTTTTCAGGTATTGTACAAATGAGACCGACCTGCTCATATTATGACAAGCAAGACAAGCGGAAACAGGACAAAAACAAGGCTGACAACTCAGATGATGAAGAGAAAGAACCGGAAGCTCAACAGGTACTCCAGGCAAAATACGGTTTTGAAAAACATTAATTTATAATAGCGTTTTTTTTGTTGATTTCATTTGAAAATGTTATTCTAAGATGATTTAGTCAAGAATCCGACAAACTTTCCACCAGGGAGTAATTATGTAGATTTAAATGAAGCATGCATTATCTTTTTTTGTACGATTTATCTTGAATATTATAAAGCAAATGTAAATGAACCAAAATAAAGACAAAAACATTTATTAATATTTTTACTGACTTTTTAGAAGCCAGTTAACTTATCATTTTTCGATGTCTGAAATTTTGCCGGATTTTGTCGCTGGGTAACTATTTAATTGATAATATATCCGTTATACATAAAAAATATGCTATTATAAATTATTTCCAAAATTGTCATTTTTTCCATACAAGTTGTCAGTTCATTGCCTGGACTAAGGTATGAGATTAGAAGTTCTGTATCAAACAGTATGCAGCACCTGCTTTCAGTAATAACAATAACCAATATTTGAACTTAAATCTAATTTAATCTGATTGTCTGCATGCTGCTCTCACACAAGAAAGCACTACGTTCTCTGTAGGTATGTGGAGTTTAGGGTGGTGGCCGGAGCTGTGTTGAGATGATTTTAAAAGATAACAATGTGATTAGCACAACACATTTAACAATGATTGAATCGCCGGCGATCGGCGTTACTCGCCGAGGCACGTCTGCCTTGAGCGCGCACGGTCGGGCGAGGCGTGCTTGGCCGAGGCATGCGTCCAGTGTGGACCCAGCTATTAGATAGGATTAAAATGTAACAATGTGTTGAGATGATAGTGAGGGCACCTGCATTTGTCTCAGTCTGACCAGCGCGTCAAGTCCCAAAAATTACGCCAGAAAAAAGCTTATGCTGGCAACACGAAATGCATAGATGCGTAATAATTTATAATTGACAGATTATTTCATCCAGCCTTCCGGCCAGACTCTAGCTATTGAATCCTCAAATCAATAAACGGTTGGTCACGAGCCAGGAGTCACAAGTGCTCCTAAGCTGCTCTGCGGTGCTGCTAACTTAGCAAGCCAATACTTATGCCACCTGGTATTTAAAAAAGGCTTGTTGTAGGTAACGGTGAAATTCGCGCGGCAAGAAACGGAGGTGTCCAAGAAAGCGCGCGAGAAATCGTACGAGTCCGTATCCCAGCGCGTCTCGGCGGAGCCGTGGTACCACACGCTGTGGAAACACTCGGACACCGACTATGCGGACGTAAGTAATGAGGCCTTGAGAATTGTCCCTCAATATATCCTCTAGCCTCTCAAAGACCTAAAACACATTCACCATCATCATCATACTCGTATTAGAAAGACCACTGCTGGACATAGGCCAAAGAGTGCCAAAGTGACTGGTCCTGCGCCACCCGCATCCAGCGGACTCCCGCGACCTTTACCAGGTCATCAGTCCACCTTGTGGGGGGACCCACGCTGCGCCTTCCGGTATGTGGTTGCCACTCGAGAACCTAACGCACCAACGGCCGTCGGCTCCTTCCTCTGGAGTTACATAATATATATGAGTACATTCTAGTGTACTAACTGTTCGTGCACACCACACCGTGCATATGTGATAATTGGTAAATGAATAATAATATGATTTTCATTAATCGTTGATGACATATACAATGGGTACAATGTCAACAGCTGGAGCGTCTGAAGCTGTTCAGCGCGTCAACAGGGCAGGGCTCCGAGCTGTCTCTCCGAGGGCGCGAGTACGTCCGCGCTCTCGTGCCGCCACCGCCGCCCGACGAGGCGCACGCAGCGCCGCAGAGGAGAGACCCGCAGGAGCAGCTCGCGGACATACTGAACAACGGTCAGTAGACTGTAGATGCGTTTAGTAACATCTGCAAATTACAGTTTAAACGTATAGTATGCGACAGAGCGTAATGGTGGCGTTTGAAGAGGCCTGCCCCAGTTGCCGCTTCGGCTAGACTCGGCTCTTGCGCACATCCGAGGAGTCAATCCACCCGATCGCGTTTGACAGTGATACGCGTCGGGCGGGCAACGTTGTGCCCTGATTATGCCACCCAAACGTGGCAACCCTAACTACACGAAAGACCACGTGCTGTGCGTTAGAACGGGATGCGGATGATTTGAGTTTTCTAGCTGTCGGGCATCGATTTCGTTAGATGACGAAACTTCTGTGGTATGAGGTGGGACGCGGGCATTCTCCTCGAACGATCGTGGGTATAATCGATATGATACAGAGAAAGAATATAATGGAAAAATAAACCATCTTCGTCTGTAGCCCCCGACAGGAATCGAACCTGCGACCTTTCTATTAACGCTAGACTGCTCTACCAACTGAGCTACGTGGACATTGACTTACGCTGCGTATTTCTGCATTACATTCCCGCTAAGACTAGCGCCCTCTGTATCGTGTTATAGACTTGTTTCACAGCCTTGGCACACCTCTAATGGGCGAGCTTATGCTCACTCCATTCTCATCGAACCACATCAGGTAGTTTCGGACAAGCGAGAGAGATGGCGCTGGTGTACATTTAAATACCCTTATCACGAAACAAATTATTTTAATTAAATATTTTGTTTTCGTGTTATTTTTAACGAGGAAGTTACCCCGATCATTTTATAATCGATATGATACAGAGAAAGAATATAATGGAAAAATAAACCATCTTCGTCTGTAGCCCCCGACAGGACTACCTGATGTGGTTCGATGAGAATGGAGTGAGCATAAGCTCGCCCATTAGAGGTGTGCCAAGGCTGTGAAACAAGTCTATAACACGATACAGAGGGCGCTAGTCTTAGCGGGAATGTAATGCAGAAATACGCAGCGTAAGTCAATGTCCACGTAGCTCAGTTGGTAGAGCAGTCTAGCGTTAATAGAAAGGTCGCAGGTTCGAGTCCTGTCGGGGGCTACAGACGAAGATGGTTTATTTTTCCATTATATTCTTTCTCTGTATCATATCGATTATAAAATGATCGGGGTAACTTCCTCGTTAAAAATAACACGAAAACAAAATATTTAATTAAAATAATTTGTTTCGTGATAAGGGTATTTGATCGTGGGTATCTTTCGAACTAAAAAAATCCTGTTTTCCGCACTTCTACTTTGTCGCGTACTTTACTTCAAACTCGGGACGAATGGTTAAAGAGGTAGATCTTTTCCTAGCAGTGGGACACGAACGTTACTTACCCTTTATACGCCGAGAACACCTAAAAGTTTCGTGTTTTGTCCTGCCCGCTGCCCCAAGAACCTTTACAGGTTTCGTGACGTCCGCTGTCGAAGCTACCTTCAGCCTTTTATATAAGGTTTATGTTCAAATTCCTATGGAGAATGGAAGGTTGGCGTGACAGTGTAACGTATACATTGTAACGTAAAAAATATGTTTAAGAGGCTAATAATGATCATTTCCGTTTCCAGCGAAACTGATGACATTCGACGACCTCCGCTCCCTGATCCGCACCGACGCCGGGCCGCTCAGCGAGCCAGCACTGCTGTCTCTGCTCAGCGGTCACGCGTGCCTCGTGCGCGGCCTGTGGACCGCGCGCTCGGCCGCGCAGGCCGCCGGCGTCGCGGCCCCGCTGTACCGCGCGGCCAGGGACCACGTGGTGAGTCACTACTGTACTGCCCGACACTGGAACAGCACTGCTGTCTCTGCTCAGCGGTCACGCGTGCCTCGTGCGCGGCCTGTGGACCGCGCGCTCGGCCGCGCAGGCCGCCGGCGTCGCGGCCCCGCTGTACCGCGCGGCCAGGGACCACGTGGTGAGTCACTACTGTACTGCCCGACACTGGAACAGCACTGCTGTCTCTGCTCAGCGGTCACGCGTGCCTCGTGCGCGGCCTGTGGACCGCGCGCTCGGCCGCGCAGGCCGCCGGCGTCGCGGCCCCGCTGTACCGCGCGGCCAGGGACCACGTGGTGAGTCACTACTGTACTGCCCGACACTGGAACAGCACTGCTGGCTCTGCTCAGCGGTCACGCGTGCCTCGTGCGCGGCCTGTGGACCGCGCGCTCGGCCGCGCAGGCCGCCGGCGTCGCGGCCCCGCTGTACCGCGCGGCCAGGGACCACGTGGTGAGTCACTACTGTACTGCCCGACACTGGAACAGCTCTGATGAGTGGGCAAGGGCTGCTAACTATTGGAGGGATAGGTTTGGATCCTAGCGACTGCGCCAAATGGGACGGAGACTTTCTAAGCACAGCCGTTCTGTAGTAGATACAATACGGATAAGTTATCCTCTCGCAAAATACAACAATGACGTGCGGTTGGGTATTTTATGTAGTTGCGGTGACGTTACTGGAGGCAGACATGCAGGTAAAACTAGACTTTGCCGATGGCAAAAATCTGTATGATGAGGATCACCTCTATCGCTAAATATGTGTAATGAGGATGCGACGTCACACTTTGTAAACTCGGGCCAGTCCTGATTACTGACCGAACCGACCGAACCGATGTTCCTGCATTCAATCAGTTTATTTCCCCATAGTCATTATTAATTGACGGTTACCGTCACAGCAACGAAAAAAACAGCAAACTCAATGTCTTTATTGTTGATGATATGTAAGTTATACAGATGTTATAGGCATATGTGTATACGTATCATACTTAATATAAGACGTGCAATTGTTATTTTATAAATCATTGTTTCAGCTTTACCTCTTCACGCAACACTCCTACATCGACCGACGGAAGGTAGCGGCGGCAGTCCGCCTCCCGCCGCAAGATGTCCTCGAGATCATCCGCTCCGTCGCCAAGTTCAACCCCAAAACGGGCTGGGAACTCCTCATACCCCCAGATGTCACTTTCGAAACCAAACACCCCGAACTGGTGCAACGACAAAACTTATACTGGGAAGCGAGGCAGAGGTTGTTCAACGAAATGCTCATGGGTGAAACAGTACCCAAGCGGCAGAGGAAGAAATCCCAGAGAGACTCAATAGGGTCGGATATCATGAGTCCGAAGGCCAGGACCAGTAGTGTGAGCGAAGAGGATAGTGGGAAGAGAAAGAAGTCGGTGACAGGTGGGAAGAGGACTAGAAATGTGAGCTCCAGTAGTGTGCAGGACACGTGATTGTGTGTTTAGATAGGTTATCAAATTGTGCGATTTTTGGGTCTGCAATCTGTATATCACTAGGGTATGCTTTGCAAAGAGTATGGACAGGGCCTGTGTGCACTGTGCATAGAGTGCATATAAGGCCAGTTCGGGTATGTGCGCCACCGGGGAAAGTGCGCCCCCGGGGTAAGTGCTGATATTGGCGCACATACCGAAACTGACTTAATAACCTTTTTTTTCTGTTTTGTTTTTAATTTAGTCGCTATTGTCTATCGCTTAGATCAATGACAATTGAAAATAAAGAAAATTTGGTTATATTGGCTATCATTTTATATTAGTAGACCAAAGTAGTTAGAGCGTGAAACGATATTTATATTCCTAAGGGCCCGACCACGACACTGCGCGGATTGCGGCGCGGCAAGCGTTTTAACTGTGCATTGCGCGGTCGAAACGCGCAACGCAATATGGTTAGTTGGGATCACACGCAATGCATTAGAAAAACCGTTGCCGCTGCCGCCGCCACTCGAAGTCGTGGCCAGGCCGTAAAGATTGTTTAAAGGTTGTTATTTAACGCGGGATGCACATATATGGTTTCTCTCTCCACACAAATTTTCTATACATGCGCTGCATATAACGCGCATATCGCGGCAGGCGAAAATACTTAGTTAATTGTGTTCCCGGTCCCTGTCGTTCCCGGGAAAAGGGTACTCGTTGTCGTAGGAGCATTTGTCATTACTAACGATGCGCTATAAATTCCGTCATTTACGGCGGAATAATGATTATCATATCAGCGCCAACAACAACAAGGCTCATTTTCTTCACATATTAGAGGTATATCGTCGCTTGTGAGTTTGGGATCGTCTGCGATTCGCACAGCACGTCTCGAAGCGAGTCAACAGGCCTAAAGCCTGGTTTTTACTTTGGTTAGTGCGAGTGCAGGTGTGTAGTGCGAGTAGTGTCCAATTCACTAAACGCTAAACACTAAACACTCCTGTACAGACGTGTTTAGTGGCATGCACGCTGCAGCGAGTGAGGGGGAAGCAGGGCGCGCGGGACGTGGCTACTCGCAGTCCAATCGCAAAAAAATAGAACACGCTTCTATTCAGTTTCTACACAGTCAACTAATCACTTGCACTAATCAGTCGCTGTCCACACACCTAGTTACTGATCACCTGCACTCACACTAATCAAAGTGAAGTGAAAGCCAACTCGCTGTCCACACACCTAGTTACTAATCACCTGCACTCACACTAATCAAAGTGAAGTGAAAAACCAGGCTTAAGCTGGAATCCAGGAACTCTCGCCCAAAGATGACGGCATTATTCCACGGAGGGACGGCCTTGTGACTTCCCTTATCTCTTCTCTTCTCTATCTCTATATCTACATATAATAAATGTGAAAGTTCGTTGAGGTTGTCAGTGAGACGTAATAAATAAAGCTTGAAGGAAATTGTATTTATACAACATACATTAAAAACTTCAATAGCGCGATGCAGAACTTCACCAATTTCCACGCATTTAGAAGGTCATTCTCCAGATTTTTGTCGGCGTCTGAACTCCAACAAACCATATTAAACGTATAAAAAAGTTTGACGGAGTTACGGTGACCCACAGGCCAAATTTGAGAATATTTGGATAAAATCGTCTTTACTTTACGCAACAGCGCCATCTTACGACAGCCCAACGAAAAGGAGTGTTATGTTATCTGTTTGTCCAGGTATCATGGGAAAACTATCGAATGGATTAATATGCAACTTTCACTAAAAAGTTCAATGGATCTTCGGCCACGGAATAGGTTACAAAAATTTAAGGATAAGGGTGCAAAAGGGTTAAAAAATGGGGTTGAAGTTTGTATGGGATCCCCTTGAATCTATGAGCTAGACTTGAAAATTGGCAAGCATATACTTGACTAGAAATTAAAAAGAACCCTATTCAAACTTTCAGCAAAATATAGATAAAACGTGAAAAAACAATGGATGTAAAATTGTTTATATATATTTGTAAAATGTACAGTATAGGGGTTTACGGGGCCGAGAGACCGATCTAGCTTCGTCTTATTTTCGAGAAAATTAGTTTTTTCTGTATTCTCTCGTAAAAGGCAGGCTTACTCTTCGATGACGACCAATGGTTACCCAATGTACTCCAGGCAAAATACGGTTTTGAAAAACATTCATTTATAATAGCGTTTTTTTTGTTGATTTCATTTGAAAATGTTATTCTAAGATGATTTGGTCAAGAATCCGACAAACTTTCCACCCGGAAGTAATTATGTAGATTTAAATGAAGCATGCATTATCTTTTTTTGTACGATTTATCTTGAATATTATAGAGCAAATGTAAATGAACCAAAATAAAGACAAAAACATTTATTAATATTTTCACTGACTTTTTAGAAGCCAGTTAACTTATCATTTTTTCGATGTCGGAAATTTTGTCGGATTTTGTCGCTGGGTGACTGTTTAATTGATAAAGATGAAATAAGCTATTATAAATTATTTCCAAAATTGACATTTTTTCCATACAAGTTGTCAGTTCATTGCCTGGACTAATGGTTTGTTTTGTTGATGGCTGCGAGATGGAACCCCAGCGATGAGGTTTTTTTGTTTTCTTTCTATCAATTTATTTCGTTTTTTTTCTTTATAAACGATCAGTTATTGGTTTTTTGTTTAATTTTGAATAGAAATAACTTTTTCGTAGTATTACAGCCGAGAAAAACTCGGTCCCCGGAAAAAACAAAGCTTAAGCATTAATAACAATACCTATCGACGGTTGTGGATTTGAATGCATTCATGCAGTCTTAGCGTTTTTAATGTATGCCGAGTTTCTCCAACATGACCCCAACCTGGGCCAAACTTAATTAAAATATGAACTGATAAAATGTTCGGTTTGCGAAGTTACGGAAATATTTTATGGCATTATACTTAGAAACATTTACAGTTTTACATTAGTTTTCCTTTCATAATTTTAGAATCAAATTAAAACTCATTTAATACGGTTTGGTATGTTATTTATATTTGTCTAAATAAAATCAAAAACATAATATAAGCGGCATCTATCGAGCTGAAATTGGACTAAACTTAAGCTCGGTAGATAGCGCCAATCGACAACTAACATCAACGACCTCTATCAAACTGAAATTGTATCAAAATCATGCTCGCTAGATGGTGCTATCATTATATACTTCAAGCATTAATAATGTTTCTTTTTCATTGAATTTGCGACTCATAATCATGAATAAAAAAAAAATGTTAATATCCGTTGTAACAAAGATCTGAAATTGCGTTAGTTTTAAGACTTTTAACTCGTTCAAAGACACCCGCCTTTAAGCGTCATTGAGTAACAAACATCCAAATATCTAAACATCTAAACATCCACCTTTCGCATTTATAATATTAGTAGGATTAGGTATCCTTGACTTTATACTTATTTTATCAATTAAATTTTCACTTTGTTGGTAAACTTCAGCACAATTCTATCACCGTATAGTAGCGAAAATTGTGAATAAACCTAATTCATTAACTATTTAATCGTATGGCATACATTATTTTTGGCCTTTAAAGTTTATCACTCGTTAGTACCACCCAGGGGACACGTGCAGGGTTGTGGTAGGTAGCTCCTCCGGACGCGAGTAACAGTTTTCTCCCCTTTGTCAAGTGAGTGGGCAACTCGACTTAGACAGCAGACGGGAGCGTGCCTTCCAAAGCACGGAAGCGCTCATGAATTTATATTAAATATTAACCACCCACTCAAACATCAGGCGGTCACCCATCCAAAGACTGACCGCTGCCATCTTTGCTTAACCTGCGTTATCGTTTCCGACTCGTAGCCGCCGCTAGCCTATGATGCTAAAGTTTGGACCTCAATCACGCTAAAATGGATTAAAATGAATTTTGGTATACATAATATTATATCTAGTGTTTATTCCGGGAATCATCGTCTAAGGGGGCGAAATAGAGATACATAAAAGAGTTCCACGCGGACGAAGTCGCGGGCAGAAGCTAGTACATAATAAAGTCTGTCCCACGTAGAAGTACCGAGCTATTTATGTGCCAGCACTTAAGTCTTTTTTACGTTTTTATTGCTTTAAAAATAAATCATAAACTTTATTTGCATTAAACATTACCAGATACAAGGTGTTGATACAGTCATAGGTAGGTTTATATGTTTAACCAAAATGCAAAAATGCATGCATGTTTATGCAAAAATTAATGTTACAGTAACTAGGTAATATTGAATTCACAATTTTTTTTAAATTATAATTACTACGCGCGAGCTCTGTCGATTTATCTCGCATTATCCGTCTCTCTCTTATTAGAGCACTTAGAACAAGAGGTATTGTTGAGACTAGTGCCCTAGTTGATAAGTATAGAGGGATATCTAGACTACAACGAAATACTGAGCATACTGTAAACACTTATAATAAAAATAGGTCTTTCTACAATAATCGCGGGTCGCGGCGCGTATAAATATTAGTGCGTTCGAGCACGAAGCGGTACGCGAGGTGAAGTGTCGCGCGGCAGTCGCTGTCGCATCGCCGGCGCGTCGTTATCAGCTAACGGGATTTCTCCGCGCTCTCTGCGGCGGGTCGGTTTATGTTGCTGGGCCGGCATTGTCATCACCATATCGGGAGTATAGAGCTTGAGTCTTCAACAGTAAGAATAGGAAGCGGGCAGATGGTGTTAAAGGCCCGACGGATGATGCGATGCCCTTCCTTGTCTTGATGTCGGCCACTCTAGCTACGCCATCCAGGCAGGACATGTACGATGCGACCCAGGAAATTTTGCACGAATATGCAAATCGCGTGACAATGCAATATTATGATTCGCCACTTTCATGATCCGGTGGCCATAAAAATGGTTTACAATGCCTTAGTAAGGAGTAAGCGAGACTTCGTCGATCATATGGAACCCCTATGAATCGACGTATGCCTTACTCCTTGAGAAGGTTCAAAAAGCGTTTTTAAGGTTCCTTTATAAAAAAATATCCGGATTTTATCCGTATCTGTACCCAACAAAGTACCTTCTCGGCTCCCTCGGGTACAACTCCTTGGAGGTCAGGCGGAATTGTCATCTGATGATCTCGGCATGTCAGGCCTTGCGTGGTGAGTCGGACTGTCCCGAGGTTGTGGAGCGTCTGGTGCGACTGTATGTCCCTGATGTCCCGAGGATAGCCCTGAGACCTCGACAGCGCGACTTGTTGGCTGTGCTGTCGTCGAGGACCGTGTCGCTCAGGAATTCGCCGTTGCCCCGCGCCCTCTCACTTCTCAATGCGCTCCTGACATCGACACCCGAGTGTGACTTGTTTGCGTGGCGATGGGCGGCAGTGTGTAGTGAATGCCTGAGATTCTGTGAGGCGATGGATACTAGGTGCTCTACTGTTCCAAATTAAGCTGTTTGTTTATCTATTATTGTGAACCTTTTATTGTTAATTTGTTTTGTGACGCATAGGTTTATAACTGTAATGTCATAAAATGTTTTTATAAATAAATAAATGATGACGTGGAGCTGATCTGATGATGGAGCTGGAAGGTGGCCATAGGAACTCCGTAATAAAGCCACATAACCCCATCGAGTTTGGGCTCGTTAGAACAGTCTCAACGAGTAGGTGATGATGGTATCCAGAAAAGTACAGTCGGCAATAAAAGCTTGTACCAAAAATGAAATTTTTGGCAGAAACTTTTATTTAGTTATGAAACACGACATTTTTTTCCTACTAATTTCTACTTTAAGGCAGGTCGGTGTAGGTACGACGACGAGCGAAGCGAGGAGGAGTGTTAGGTGTACTGCGACCCTACAATGCGTACCCAACTGGTTCAGAAAGAGGGTTATGTTTTTTTTTAATGTTACGATGTAGGTAGCAGGGTTTACTAATGTTTCGGCGAAAATTATTTGGCAAATTTTTAACTCTCAAACTATTTTTCCCATATTTTTATTTGGTCGAAGTTTTATTTCCCAACTCAACGTTTCGCACTGACATCATTTCCCAACGAATGATTTGATAAATTATTGTTAGGCAAATTATTACCTGGGATTTTTTTAATACGTCATTTATGTATTCGTCAAATGTATTGATTGGCATAACATACTTTTAGCACTGATATCATTTCGCAACTATTGATTTGATAAATTATTACCTGGGATTTTTTTTATATTATAAGATTTTTTTATGTAGGTATTCGTCAAACGAACGAACTACGAACTAGAGTGCCATAGTTTTATCTGTGCGGACTGATAATCTCCAGCGAGTCGATGCCACCCCGATGCGCGGGGTGTCTATTTCTGGTCTGAGGGACACAAGTGAACCCTAACCTAACCGACCTAAGACAGTCCGCTTATGACAGCCATTTTTGTCTGCCCTGATAATCCGCGTCCAGAATAGTGCTCCGCGCCTCAGTATTTCTATTACCTTTGAAGCGCTCTAAATGGTGCCATGTTTTTGGGTGCCCAAACGTCATTTGACGATTTGTTATTTGCCTAAGCAAATCATTTGCTTCATAATAATTTGCCACATAAAAGTTTGTCGAAGTAAAATTCAGCAATATAAAAATTTTGCTAAATGAGAAAACTGCGAAGTTAAGTTATGCCAACAATTGGTTTACCAAATGAAAATTCTGCGAAAAGTTGGTTGCCATGTGAAATTCTGCGAAACATATTTCGCCGAAAAGGCAGAACCCCAGGTAGCAGCTATATGGCTTAGCTAGTTTAGCTACGTGTCATGTTTGTCTGTGGGTCTGCCCGTGCAGCTTCTCTCGCCCCGCGCCGCGCTGCCGTTGTGTGACGCAGGCGCGTCGACAACGAGCTACGGTCAAAATGGCGATGGACTCCTCATAATCGTGGAAGTGAGCTAGGCATTAACATATATTTGACATAACTACAATCCGCGACATTTTCATTTCAAAGTCCAATATCTCAAAAACGGCTGAAGAGATTTTCATGAAACATGGCAAATAACATTAGGGATAAAATTATCTATGACACAAAAAAAAGCTAAACGAAAATCGGTTCATCTGTTTGGGAGCTACGATACCACGACACGTTAAACTTATAACACCCCTCTCTTTGCATCGGGGGTTAAGAACAGTTGGGTTTTGTGACGTGATGTTTCGCGTGATAAATACTCTCTGGATAGAGGCTCATGACTGGCCGAGGATTGAAACAAAGACTAGAGTAACGAACATTTATTTATTCTTGCACTGAGACACACATTGATTGCTTATCTACGAAACGAATAGACATAAGTGAGAATTCAAGTTTCCAAACTTCCTTACAAGCAGTGGCGCGGCATCAGATACTTACGTTTGTTTAGTCCACGTCAAAGATGCATACATTATGTGCCTTATTACAAAGGAATAAAGTGCAAAAGTGTAAACATATCTTTAAAGTCGGTACGAATATAATGGCTCAGTTAACCCAAACAGCCAGCAGCAGCTCAGTTGGCCTAATACACCTTATAAGTGAACATCCAGTATTAGTAGTTTGAGTACCGACCTATTAAAGTGAATGATCCATATTTGCCTTTTTCTTAAGAGGTCAGCCAAGAGAATCGGGTTAATATGCCATACACGCAAGCCATACATTATTTTCAAAAAATATTATTTTATAATATTTATAACAAGACAAAACAGAAAAATAAAAATAAACTTGACATTAAAAACAGATAATTATCTACTTGTCGTATGTCACGCAACCTCTTAGACAATCGACCCACTGTTTTTGTATGCGATAGTCACACATTATGTCCGCAATCAAAATTTTTATAAGCTATACGAAACGAGTGTTACATATTAAAATATTATTTCAATAAACTATACATCCTTTTAGAGTAACTTCATATCTGCTGGTGAAATGTAAGGCCGTGTTTTGAGACAAGCGAAGCGGGTACGATTAGCGGCGCGGGACACAGACGCCGTGCTTCCGGCACTTATCCACACGGGCCGATTTCGTTCGTCTGCTTATGTATGGTGCGGAGTCTATAACTAGACCGAATTTACTTCTTTTTGTGCCTAGTAAACAATGCGATTATAAACAAAGCGATTGTCTTTTATTGTTAAGTTTGATCGATGCCTTGAATCCGTTTATATGGAAAGAAGGTCCACATAAAAAATACTATTCGAGTAACTAAATTAGGTATTGTGTGTGCCACGTGGCTATTGTGGGTGGATAAGATCCGGTCTAGTAAAAGAATCCGCACTGTACAGGCGAGAGCGTTTCCATACTCGCTGTCCAGCCCGCGTACCGCGCCGCTGAACGCTTTACTTAACCACAAACACGGTCTAAGAAAGCCAAAACTTGGAACATTTTTCTTCTAGGTCTTAGAAGATATTAGAAATATTATTATTATTACCTAGTGCTTTTGATTGGTCAAGCTTTATCAAGTTTTGGGTTCTTCATTTCCAGTCATATACTTTTATCTATTTGGTGCAACAGTATTACAAAATATGGAAAAATATAACATTATTGGTAAAGCTTTTAGTACACAACAGTAGCAAAATATAATTTGTTTCTGATTAACATGCTTTACTCGAACGAATACATATATAGCGACATTAGCGATATCTGATAAAAAAAAGTTATTATCTAACACTGAAAAGGGAACAGCAATACAAGTAGATTCAGGTAAGGTTAAGTAGGTACATAGGGAGAAAACAATATTGAAATTCCGTAGGAATATACCAATATAATAAATTAATGTGTTGCAAATTAACTTGCTGAATATCCAAGGGCCAATTAATCATTCTATTTGTATAAGATGCTTCCAAATTAGATGCCAATATTTTCAGAGCCGTTAATACCTACTCGTCCTTAGAATTAGACTTAAGTATAAAACTTTTTTGTTTGTTAGTTTTTGAAGAAAATTAGGAAAACAACTGTGCCAACAAAATACTTTAAAAAAAGTATTGAAATACAAAATGCAAATACTTTTCTAATTTAATACATCAAATGCAAAATACAAAATACTTTTGCTTTTTGTATTTAAATACGGCATCAAATGTAATGACCACCAAAAAATGCTTTGATACCCTAAGCTCTTTTACCAAAAAATATACCTACTGAACACCAAAAATAATAATTCTACCATTACAATAGTACTAGCTGTTTTAGTAACCACTGCATATTATATTGTATTCGAAGACCAAATTTAGTAAATGATCACCAAATCTTAGCGAGCAAGTCCATCTCGTTAAAAAGCGAAGCGCAACGTCATGTTTCACAGATAATAACGTTCATTTTGTTTTAACTGTCATTTTGCACATAGATTTTCAAAGTTGCATCGCCTCTAGTGGCCATTTGCCGAATCGCTGACCCATTCACTTGAAAATTTGAGTGGTAAAGGTAATACTTTCCAAACTTAGCAGTAAACAAGTATTTTATATTTGACAAATATAAAATACATTTCGAAAAGTATTTCAAATAAAATACAAAATACTTGAAAAAAAAGGATTTAAGTACAAAATATAAGATACGTATTTTGTATTTGCATTTTAAATACTAAGTATTTCAAATAAGTCACAACTCTGTGTGCCACGTAATAACATCTTGTTAATGAGGTAATCAGTATTAAATGATTTTATTCATTAGTACTTATTGAAAGATTATGAAAAGCTAGTTATAGTTATCTACTAACATTTTTCTCGCCAATCTTAATCAATGACATCGATGACTAACAAGGACGCTCACTTGACAGAAAACCACCTTGTCAGTTAAATGCACAGGATGGTTATGTATGGGCAGAATTTTAATTTAATTATTATGTTCAGAAAATGAAAACAAAAAAAATCATATAAAAAGTTTTCTTAATTCCTATTTACCTAAAGTAAATTATTTTGATGTAAGTTAACACCTCTTAAATGGCATCTAATTTGGAAGCACCTTATATAATATATAGGTAGATTTACTCCATCCGAAACTTTAACATAGTTTCTGCCAAACGAACGCAAGCAAAAAACGACTCTGCTCTGACTATGAGGTAGATATTTGCTTGTGATTTTTTTGACAGGATTTAGGTACTCTCACAATTTTGGACGTAACTACTATAAACAGTCACAATGCAGGTAACTACCGCCGAGAAAGTGGGTAATTTAGGTAGGTAGGTACTCATTATTATTTTTTTGGTCTTGAATTAGGTTTTCAAGTATAGATAACGTGCCGAGCTGGGTCCATTTCGTGGCAAAGCAAAATTTGCTTTTTATTTTATTTCTTTTATTATCTGTGTTGTTTTTGTCACGAATAAATGTTTTGATTTGATTTGATATAATAACTGGGTATACAAAAATAATACATTTCCAATTGAATAAGGTTATTCTCTAGGCATTTTACGGAATCTCATATACTTACTTACTTAGCATTACCTACTTACCTGAATCTAAAGGTAAAAAAAGTTAGTTTACTACATAGACCCACGAATTAAATTAAATTAAAAAAATAAATCATCTTCCTATTATGATGCTTAACATACTTATTTGGTTCTCACCTACAACTTAAGTTAAAAAAAAAAAGTTACCTTCGCCACCTCGTATTTCGGTTTGGCCTTGCTCCATTTTGAACCACAAGATAGGTGCCATAGAGTCGAAATTGTGACTACAAATTGTACCAAACACGAGCGGTCATAAATATAAAATGTACTAT
Organism: Epinotia ramella; assembly: GCA_947578815.1. Classification (NCBI taxonomy): domain Eukaryota; kingdom Metazoa; phylum Arthropoda; class Insecta; order Lepidoptera; family Tortricidae; genus Epinotia; species Epinotia ramella. Next base: position 6,831,574 of record OX388211.1, on the reverse strand, counting down.
ATAAAATGAACTGTGATAAAATATAAAAACTGGATAACGGTCGATGATATATAAATATACATAGGTGCAAGTACCTTGTTCCATATACATTGTATACCTAAGTATATATATCTATACCGACTGAGCCTAGGAATATTTACAAATACAACATTTAAAAAACATAATCGTAATTAAAAACGCTTAAATAATAACAGTTATAAAGACTATTCAATTAAATCGCAACCAATCGCAATTTAATATTAAAATATTTTTAATATAAATGTCACAGCAAAACCTATCTATGTCTGAGTACTGTTGGGATCAGTAACCCTAATTTCCTGTCAGATTGCGCTGCGAACACCTAGTCACGGAATGACAGATCTTAATTTTAAGTATATAGTTTTAATTTAATTGGTTTTTGTATCTGTGGTTCGGAGCAATAAACACATAATTTAATCTTAATATGAGATTTTATTATGAGAGAGAGAGAGATAAAGAGCAAGTACTAAGCGACGTTATGTGGCCTAGAACACCAATGAAACGTTAATTAATATTATTGTTCGTAAATTATGCTCAACCTTTTGCCTTTGTCACTTTACTTCGAAAAACCATTATTTTATTACCACTTTCAGTGTCAAGCGTCCCAATCTTAAATTAATAAAACACATTTTGCGTTTCTGGCAGCGAAAGTGTTAACGTCATCAGTACCTAGGTATCCGTGTGCATGCTTTTAAGATTACGCATCTCGCATAGGTAAACGCAAAAAGCAATGGCGGTTTGGAGCGTGAACTTTTTTAAATGATCACATTCCACGCGCCAGTCCAAAACCGCGATCTAAACTCCAAAAATCGTTTACACGCACAGTTCGGACTGCGCGCAGGCAGAAATCACAGATTTAACCGCCATCCAAACCGTGGCCACATTTAATCGTAATTAGCGCATGACAGTTTGATTCGTGGTAAGAACTGACGGACGGACGGACCGGCCCAGTCCGAACTTTATATTGAATGAAAACATAGACATTCCCTACGTAACATCGTTAATTCATTCGTAGGAGGCGGTACCAGTACCACCGACAAGTATACATACGAAGTGCAAGAACCTTGTTTCTAAAGATGTTAAGGTACTACGGTCCTAGATTCACTTTAAACTGGACACTTCAAAGCTTAACTATTAAAAATGAAAATTAGTTGATAAATGGCTCAATAATTAAAGTCCGTACAGGTAAGTAAGTACCTTAAGAAAGCAGCTGTTTTTTTTTAAATGTCGCCGTTATATGGACTACAAAATAAGTAATTACTAAAGTAGGTACCTATATAAAAATGCAGACATATATTATATAGACATGAAAACATTGATTGCTTAATATCCAGCTCGTAAAACGCATACCGTCTTACTAAAACTTCAAAAATGCTTATGTGGTGTACCTACTAGTTGTACTAAAGTGCCTTTTACCGATTTTAGGCGCCGACAGACACTGTATACCTTTAAGAAGCTGTCGGTACCGAATATCGGCATTCATCAGTAGCGAAGTGTCACATAGTTTGAAAATTAAGCGGGACTTGAATTAATGCTATTGTTTCAAAAATAATCTCTTATTTAAAATCGAAATAGTATGTAGGTATTATGTGTAAGCGAAGCATATAGCTTGTATTCCACAACAATGTACGCTTCGCTACTGATTCCAATGTTCATGTTCCCCAAGAATAATACCGAACTCAAGCAGACGGGTCACACTCATAAACTTGCAATTAAATTGCTGTCGAGTAGGAATCATTTTTACGTAGAACTAGTCTGACCAGAGAGCGAAAATGCTTATGACACCGTCCACTGGTCCGATTCATTCAGTTAAAATCCGAACGGCTCTTCTTTCGAAATTAGGCAGGACTTGAGTGCGGTATTAAGCTGGGTGCCTTTAATCATACATTTAAACCAGATATCTAACGAGGAACGCTAGTAAACCAACACTCAGAGCCGTAAAGCTGTTAATAGCTGGTGCCCCGTTGCAGAAGTCCAGGTTGCACTTGCTCGCGATGTCTCCCAGCCGCGCCTGCACGTCCGGCCACTCGCAGAGACCCTCCTTGCAGCCTTCCAGGTCCATGGGCTGTTCGTTTTGAAGGAAGAGGAGCTGGTAGCGGTTCTTGTAGCCGAAGTGGCCGTTGGGGTCACACCTGGAGAGTTAATCCATAATAAGGGCATTTATTTGTGTGATGTGCACGAATATTCCTGAGCCATGGATGTTTTCTACAGCAACTATTATTACCTACAGGATAACCTAATACGATAGCGCCGTAAATAACTAATTGACTTGACAAGACACTGATAGTGCAATCTATTGTAGCCTACCGTGCCTATGAAGAAGTCTGTAGGATACATCAACGAATAGAAAGGGTAGACTCCATACAGTTTCCAGTACACCTGGTATAGTTATTTACGATACAAGTGCCGAAAATTGGAAATTCGCAACGAGTGGTGATAAATTAAAACACGACCGAAGGGAGTGTTTTAAATCGATACGAGTTGCGAATTACCTATTCGCACGTGTATCGTACAATGTTTTACTGTAGATACATATGGCTCTTTAAAGTTTCGACATATGCACGAAAAGTGCTCTTTTCCGCACTAGTGCGGGAAAGTAGGACCATTATGTACTGTAAAATTTATTTTGTATCTTGATGCTAAATGAGGATATATTATAATTTTTCTTGTGTGGTCCCCATTTATCTATATTAATATGTTTGTCGTCGTCTTGTACCTATATAGTACAAGCTGTGTTTAGTTTGGGACTAGACCGTGTAGTACCGTGTAGTAGTGTACGATAAAAGTGTTGCGCATATATTTACTAATTTATTTATTTTTAAATGACGGAAACGGAACAGTGATTTTGAACCATTGATTTAGTATATCTAGAACTAGATGCACAATGTCAAATAAATATGCCAAGAAATGTGCCCCAGAATGACAACTCTAGCTACATTTCAGTAGTTGCTAATTAATAGAGTTAACTTTAACCTGCATCAAGATATATGTTTCATAAAAAAAGAACTCAGTTTTTTAGACTTTAAGCACCATATTAGCAAACCAACATCAAAATATTAAATACTTTTTAGTTTATTGAGACATATCATAATGTGACTTGACTGCTCATGTCAAAACTTTAGTTAGCGTTTAGCGAATGAATGGAGTCGCGTTATAAAATTATTTTAATAATGTTTTATTTATTTAAACAGAAAGACCAACACAATTAAATCAGGTATCTTTATTTTACAAGTGGGGAATAAACAGTTTCAAATTAATGTACAAATATTATATACAAAACAATTGTTGGGTGAGATTTCCGTAAGTACATACAGTGCAGCTGACAGAGTCCTTAAAAATAAGTCATTTTAGTTTCCTTGAAATACATTCAGTTTGTTAAATAAATTGTCTTTTGGACCTGCCTTTACTTTTGATGCTTTCTTTTTTTGTGATGTAAGCGTACAGTCAAGTAGCGATTAGCTATAGCTATCGATTTTATTAAAACAATCCTATGATTGTTGCTGTGCTCTTTTTCTGAGCTTGAATTAAAAATGTTTATGCTCAAGAATCTTTAATACCTTTGTTGCTTCTCTCCCATTCTCTCCTCCCTCCCCTTCGCATATTACATGAGAGGTGTGGCAGTTTTAGTAAGCCTGTCCATTTTTTGTCGTATATATATCCGAATCATTCAAATGAGCCGAAAAAACGACACGCGAGTCGTATGGTTTAAAAAAAAACATCTCAACTGTCGCGTGCTATGACTGCAGCCCATTTTGCACGTCGCTGAGGATATCTTGGAAATCTTAAAATGAAAACCATAATAGGAATGCGGCCTCATGTTCAAATTGATAACGAAGTGATGCTAAATGGATAGTAAACCATCAAATTATCGTAATAAAGTATAAATTATAAAATGTAATTAAAATCATAAAAAGATATGAACCTTGAAAGTTTAGAAAAACGATGCATTTTTTTTATTGTCCAAGAGTAAATTGAAAGCTGCCAATAGAATCCTTACGCTTTTATAGAAGCAAAATTGTATGACAAATATGTACTTAAAAACGCAGTATTTCGCGACTGAAACAACAATTTACCGGATTTTCCATACAATAATACAACTACTTTGTACAAGTGACGTCATACGTGCGTACGTCATCAGTATGAAGCGTTTTGCGCTGCCGCCAGCGACGTCAATCTTTGTCTCGAATTTTTGGGTATTTATGTTCTTTAATTGTAGTTGCTCCCATACAAACATTTGTTCTTCTCCAAAACCTGGTTCGAATGGCATCGTAAAAAAATCTTAGTCCGCATCCCTATTACGAGTATGTAGGTAATGACACCATAAAAAAGTATCTAATACCGACTTCTTAGATTTGTTCCGCGCCTTTGTCATTTGGACTAACAAAATTAATTATTTAAAACATGTTTAAAACGATTAAATTACAATGAGTTTACACAAATTTCGTTACGTTATGAAAAGAACTTACTTAAAGAAATAAATTACATCATTATTTCTTGTTTTTTTTTTTGATATTTACGCAGTTTTTGACTGAACATTTAGACGTAACTGACAACCAACAAGTCTCACGGTTGAAACCAGACCACGGCCATTTTTTTCGGCTGTATGTGTATCTAGTTCTATATACTAAATCAATGTTTTGAACCTATTCTTGATGACCGTCATATGAATAAATGCTTTTATTGAAGTGAAAACTTCTTTAGCGGCGCTGAGCACTTTTTGGGATGGGGAAAAATTGTTAAACTCGCGACAGATTTTTGTGACGTCAGATGCGTAGGAGGTCACTTGACCGTAGGATGGAGAGTCTCTCTCAGAGAGATTCGGGACGAGGCTTGGGGGCGGGGGGGAAAATTGTTTGATGTAAGACGTACGGGGCTTGGTGGCGGTGGCGGGCCGGGGGAGGGGCCGGGGGGAGCTGTGTAGCGCGGCCGCTCTCGTGCCGCGCTGGCCCGGCGCGGTGCCCCCCGTCAGTTTTCACTTCTACCGGCACTCCCGGAGTGCAACCCTGTCTTATTTTATAATGATTTACTTGTAAAGGACAGCCGCGAGGTTCCCGTTGTACGGCGAGGCGGCGGACGTAGTCCAGGCGCGGTTCGCGGCGGTGGCGGTGTGGTAGTTGTCGCCGGTGAGCGGGGCGGCGGCGCGCCGCACGCCCAGCGCCGCGGTCAGCAGCAGCAGCGCCGGCGCCTCCGCGAACAGCACCTCCGCGCGTGGCTGTTGGGCCGACTCTGGAAAATGTCAACAGATCAATCCAAGTGTCCCCGTCTAGGCGACCCAAGCCTCTCAAAGACATCCGAAATTTATTAGTTAATACGCTATTTGACAAAAGTCAAATCAGACCCCGTATCATGGTCGGCCTTATCACACGATAAGTGACAAAATAGAGCGTCCGTCGCTGGCTGACACCGTTCGATAGAACGAGACGACGCTCCTATCTTGTCACTTACTAGCACTTGCTAGCAACAGATAAAAACAAGGAGCGTCGTCTCGTTCTATCGAACGGTGTCAGCCAGTGACGGACGCTCTATCTTGTCACTTATCGTGTGATAAGGCCGACCATGACACGGGGTCAGCTTTTTTTTATGAAACGTCAAAAACGCTCCGTTAGTATGGAATTTGTAGGGATTACAGGCTTGTGACGTCACAATCCAACAACGTCCTTATTGTTAGTTTTTATGAATTTAAAAACCTTAAAATTGACAACTTAAATGAAAGATTGATAGTTTCCCAGTATTTTCATCATTTTTATCTGTTGCTAATGAAAAAACAAATTATTTTCACTTTTGTCAAATAGTCTATTGAGCACTGTGCTCGGCAAGCTAATCATGAAACTGGCTGGGACGTGCCTCATGAGACCAAAATTGGTATGATATATCATTTAGCTATAAAGGCAATTCCCAGTCCGCCAACCGAATTGAAGTTAGTGAAATATCTTTGGAGGACGTAACAGCTGCAATTAATAAACTTAAGCCTAGAAGTGCCGTTGGTCCTGATAACGTACCTCCTTATATCATAAAAGCCAGAAAGGAATTCCTAGTAGGTAGGTACATCCTATCCCTCACATTTTCACCCTCATTCTAAGTACTAGTAAATATCCTACTCAGTGGAAAATGGCACGTGTAAAACCTATATACTGAAGTCCAAAGACTCCTCACAAGGTGAAAATTACCACCCTGTTGCTATGCTCTCTTGTTTATCCAACATCATAGAATCTATCTTATATCACAAAACTTCCCTCCAAATAAGCTCGCATCTAACAGACTGTCAGTGTCAGCATGGTTTTCGGGCGCGGCGGTCGCTTAACAGTAATTTACTATCCCTTACAGATTCAATATCCCGATATTTAATCTAAGCATCTCAAGTAGACGTTGTATATTTTGATTTTCAGAAAGCTTTTGACCGTGTCGATATTGATATTCTCCTGGAGAAACGCACTACTATTGGATTAACTCCGAAACTCCTCCGTATAATTGCTGGCTGTCTCAGGGATCGGCATCAGTTCGTTCGCCACGGTTGCTATATTTCTCCGCCTTACCATACCCGTTCTGGATTAACTCAAGGGTCTATCCTAGGACCATTGTTTTTCGTTCTGATGATTAATGATCTAGAGACTGTCGTTCAACACTCTAATTGTTTACGTTACGCAGACGATCTCAAGCTGGTACGTCGCATGAATAGTTATGCTGCCTGTAGCCTATTACAGCAGGATGTAGATGCAGTGCTCAATTGGAGTAATAATAATAATTTACTTTTCAATTTATCAAAATGCAATAGTTATGAGTGTTATGACCTTTTCCCGTGCTCGCTCTCCTCTGCACAATACTTATGCATTAGAAAATACCCCAATCGCTCGCGTAAACTCTATTAAAGATCTAGGCGTAATATTTGATGATAAACTCGCTTTTAACGAGCATATCCAAGCGCTAGCGTAGGAATAAAATAAAATACTGGGTTTTATGATCTGCAACGCGAAAGATTTCCGCGATCCTAAAGTAGTGCAGTTACTGTATACAGCATTGGTTAGAAGTAAGATAGAATCATCCTCTTTTACATCCTTCTTTTGGAGAAAGTACAAAAGGCGTTTCTTCGCTTTCTTTACAAGAAAAAGTGTACCCTGGAGGTTAGGCGCATTATCGAACTTTTCACCACTGCTTGTCGTAATCTGATATGCTCTCTGTTCGCTCCTGAGAAATACCTCCGTGGCCGCAGCCACCGCCTCCTGGCGGAAGAGGCGGCTCGCACGGCGGCGCACGAGCACTCACCAGTTGTCAACGCGCAGGCGCTACTTAACAAAGTAATCCTGTATGCACCGGATTGTGATTTGTTTGCCTACAAGTGGAGTAAAATTCTCCCTATTTTTAAAAGATTCTGGGAGATTCATTCTTAGATATAATTTGTTACTATAACTTGTTTCTTATTGTGTATTGTTTAAGTTTAGCAGCGCCTTAGCAAATGCTGTAATGCTGTTAGATCGTATGTCTAAATAAATAAATAAATAATTTTCTAGGATGGCAAGTGCTGAAAGAGTCGTGTTGAGAGACCTGGCCGACGACAGCCAGACGAAACTATTTATATTAAATAACGACCAGAAACTAGGTACACAGAATTTGATAAAGTAAGGAGAACTAAAACACTTTTAGCTCATAATATAATTGATGAAAGATATTTACTTGCGTTAACGTGCTTGTAGAAGAGATCCATCATGTCTTTGATAAGTGGGCAGGCCAGTTGGAGGCTGCTCTGTGAGCCGTAGCCGTACTTGTAGAAAGTCTCCAGGTCTTCAGAGTACTCAAAGCGGCGCAGGTCTTCGCGGGAGAATGCCTGGAACAGTTAGTTATTAGTGTTACGAGTATTACAGACGCTAGGAAGAAAGTTATATATATAAGGAAGAGTGAGGTCGAACTGAAAGTGAGGTTTTGTTTTGAGGCCGACAGTCAAAGACCGCTGGAGAGAGAGTGAAGTGCTGAATAGAGTGAGGCAAACCAGGCAGTTAGTGAAAAACTTAGAAAATAGAAGAGGAGAGATGATAGGGCACCTCAAAGATTAAAGTTAGGGGCACCTCATACAACATGACAACTTCATACTTAATATAATGGAAGGAAAGATAGAGGGGAAGCGAGGAAGAGGAAAACCAAGAATAAACTACATAGAGCAACTCAAAAAGAGAGTTGTTGTCAGGTCGTTTCGAGATGTCAAAGAAGTTGCATGGGATCAGAGTAGACAGCTGAGTGCCTACTTTGAGCTACGCCGACAAGAGCTTAGCTCTTAAATAAGAAGAAGATAAGAGTCAAAGACCAAAGAAGAAAGTGGTTTCGGTGCAAGGAAGTTCTGCGGTTCATGAGCACTCTGACTGTGCTCTTAGCTTTAATTTCAACTCGATACTTCCACGCGTTTCCGAGATAAATGATATTAATGAACAGACAGACGGACACCAAAGTGATCCTATAAGGGGTCTGTTTTTCCTTTTGAGGCCCTAAAGATGCATGGTGGCATCGCCACGCCACGTAAGTCTTAGGTCTATTGTTTTTGGACTTTTGAAGTAGGTGGTGGGGGGTGGCAATGGTGTCAAACTTGAGTTCTAGTCAGTGGCGGCGAATGAGTTAAGAGCCGCACGTTGAGCCACAAGTGGCGGCCACGGTTAGAACCACTAAATTAGCACAATATTTCAGAAAGATTTGTGGTGCAATGGACAAACCAAATGGTACTCTTAGGAACATATAGCAGCCTAAGGGGCTAACTTAATATTATAAATCCAAGGTTATCCTGCTAGGGGCAGCTGTCCTCATCTGCCGTACCCATGAAAGTAGGGTATGGTTAGGGATCGCTTCTAAAACAGTGGGAAAAAAGTACTTACAACCGGCAGTTGGCTCATCTCAAAAATGTATTGATAGACATTTGTGGTTTACTATCTATATGATCGTAACGGCGGTGTTGTGTGTGAACGTGAACGTTTTTCGGCTGATATGATGACAATGATGGTCGTAACATGGATTTGGCTCTGCTGGGTTGGTTTGCTTCTGGCTGATCTGCCACGGCGTGTTGAAGCGGCATCGGCAGGTGCTTGAAGCAATCGGCAGTTGCCTTGTCTCAAAAATGTTTACAAAGAAAAACCTGCAGTGTCTAGATGGTCATAATATCGATTTGATTCTTACCGAGCACCAGGGGGAAATCTGGTCTTGCCCCCTTTGTACCCACGCCTTGTTGTAGCGGCACATCTGGTAGACACGCTTGACGATGTCGCGGTCCAGGTCGTACGTGAATCCCAATCGCGAGGATACATTGGTTATCATCTGAATATTAAAAAGGGGTATATAAAGTTTTTTTTAAATGTGAAGATTGATTGTAGGTAAAGGTGAACCAGGATCTATTGAGGGTGCGCCATGTTACGGAAATTTGTTGGTACTAATTTCTAGCAATGGCAACAATTTTAATAATAGACAACATCTACCCTCTATGATAGTTGTCAATATTGACAATGTAAACATTGCTTTGTCTAGTTTCGTGTTATTAGACTGCAATAATCATGCCTAAAGTTTTAGATTTTACAGAGAAAAAAGTTATAAATAGTGTATATAGTTATTTATTGGAAAAAAAACGTGCGAGAGAAATTTCTTCCATTAGAAAACATAACGAAATTAGCATCTGAATTGACCGGTAAGTTTCAAACTTATGGACAAATGTCACTATAGTCAGGTCGTCACGATTTGGTTGATGTCTTGTAATAATTTGATTTGTGTATTAGGTGTATCGCATGCATCGGTATCACGAATTGCTAGCGAAGGGCGTAAGGGCGGAATTAAACGACCAAACCTAAAAAAAAGAAAACAAAAAAAGAAAATAGATTTGGATGATTTTGATTTATGTGTCATACGTCGTAAAATTCATGAATTTTATAGCGTAAAAACCGAAGAAATATCCAAACATCAAACTTCGCACTTATTAAAGTTGTCGGAATAAAACAAAAATCATCTGCCAATTTCCATTGTCCCCACTATACAAATTGTTGCTATATAAAATTCAAAACGAGCGCCCTCTTGACAATACTCCCAAAGTTCTGGTTTACCTATACTTGTGCATAACATTCGGAAATTACAGAAAAGGAGGAGGTTCTCAAATGAATCAGACTGTCAGGCAAGTATGAAAAAAAAGGGGTGGTGGGAACCAGTTAAACTCTCCGCGCCGCCAAACGGCCCGCTTGGTCACAAGCGCGGCCTTAGAAAGGTTAAGTCAGTAGAACCGATTACCCGCAAAGAGCAGATCACGCACGCTACAGTAACGTAAACACGTGGATTTTTTGGAGCTCTTCACTGATTAAGTATTGTTAGTTTTATTTTATAGACTTGTTATACCTACTTATTTCATTCAGCCCCGCGCACGTACTTATTACAAAGAACTAGCAATGTACAAGTCACAGGTTTCCTGATGGGAATTTTTGATGTTATAAGTTATAATTAATTACGTATGACTGTATAGCCTATTATTCTTTATGCAGGCAAATTAAATGCACCCAGGTTTTGACATGTTTATAACATTCTAGTTCTTAGAACTTTCGTTATCAGAAACGCTTTTGGAGACTTCTCCGCGGTGCATTGCTACAAAGAGGATACGGGATAAATATAAACTATGTCCTTTTCAAAGGTTCATTATATACAGGGTGTGGCTTGTAACAGGAGCAATAAATGAAACGGATCACCGATTAAGCCAATCATCAATGCGTATAGTTTTCGAAAAAAACCAAGATGGCGGCCGTTCTATAAGGTGCTGACACTGCTGACCCAGGGAATTTTGGGAGATGTAAACAGGGCTTCCAACGAACATTCGTACCAAATTTCATCAAACTCCCCGGGATTTCTAAGGTAGACAATATCGATTGTACTATAATATTAATCAATAAAATATTATGGTCGTTCATCCGAACATTAAAAAACCGTAAACATCAATACTCAAATGGCGAATGCTACACGCTCGATATGAATCGTGATATTTAACGCGATAATAAGGCAATATTTATCTAGTAATATTTTGATATACTACACATACGATACGAATCGCGTCAGTACGACGGTAAATTTCATTGAGTACACTCGTACGTTTCGTTGCTGACAGAATGAATACTGACGCGATAAATATCGATTAGAGACTAGACGCTCGATATTTATCGACGATACTGCATACAGATCGTGGATTTTTGGATTTCTAGAAATACAGCGATCTACAGATCGTGGATTTTTGGATTTCTAGAAATACAGCGATCCGTATCACGATACGTGATATACTTATACTACACACTCGATAAACATCGTGATCCTAGATTACGATCCAAATATCGCGATTCATATCGAGCGTGTAGCATTCGCCAATGAGATGCCGTAAAGACTGATACAATACGCTGCTATACCTTGGAGCTATGACCCCACAGTTAAATGGTCAAGACATAAAATAAAACAACCCTTTTTTTATTAGAGTTACGAGTACAAGGATTTATACTCCATTCATTAATTTAATTAGGCAGACATACAAGCAGTGTTCTGCCAACATATTTAATGAGTTACTTATATGCTACGATATCTTGATGTTAGATATCATTACATTTCTTTTTCCGAATTCAATAATTTTGAAACACTGGGACCGATATACAATAACTGCGGATATTCTATGGAGTCATCCTTTAAATTTATTGCTCCTATTACAGGCCACACCCTGTATACCTACGTGTGAAATAATATTTGAAATCGAATCAGTAGTTTCGGAAATTACTCCCTACATGTACACTTTACAAGTAAGTACGTACAGTGGAATACCTACATTTTCCACAGGAGGTGAAAATTAACTTGTGAATGGTGTCACGAGGACTTAGCGAAATACTTTCCTTCCACTCACTGACCTTAAGTATATTTTTTGACGTATTTGGTGCGAACTGTAAGCGCTTATAGTACGCGCCACATAAGTTTGCGTCTGTCATATTAGCTACTATAATATACCGCCCCACCGTTCCCCCACGCGCCTCGCAGGCGACGACTGAGCGAAGCGGTCGGACTATAGTAGCGCAGAGGTTTCACAGGGGTCCGCCAGGTGTGCCTGGGACAACTTTAGGCTAACTTCAGAGACGCATACTTAGGTCACTCGTGTTGTATCTGAATCTTCTAAACCAAACAGTACAAAGCTCCTACGCAAAGTTCCTAGACATAGCCATTAATTGAGAATAACCGAAACAACCAATTGAGCCTATTAAATTACAGCAACTACTTAATCCCGCATACCAGAACAATTAATTGTCCTCATTAATTGTGTTTTCGTTTCGTTTGTGCTAATGACCAAAATTTGACCCATTACCCTGCACTGTATGAAATGAGGACGGACATTGTCATTACATAATTATAACTACAAATTAATTTGGGAATTCATGACAACCGCAGTGGGGTAGGGTAGCATGGTCGTGTTATTTATTATAACATGTCACGATCATCATATCGTATGGCTTTATTTCGCCTTTTTAGGGTTCCGTAGCCAAATGGAAAAAAACGGAACCCTTATAGATTCGTCATGTCTGTCTGTCTGTCCGTCCGTATGTCACAGGCATTTTACTCAAAAACTATAAGGTGTATTTGAATAAAATTTTGAGGATAGGTGTATTTTGTTAACCGCTACATAGATTTGTAACTAAATTACTAAAAAAAAAAAAAAAAAAAAAAGGGGTGCACTCCATACATAAAACTGAAAGTCAACATTTTTTTTTTCATTGCAAGCCCACGTGTGGCACATCAATCCATAGGCCTTTCAAAATAAATATAAGGTTTCTCAGCAATTTTTTTGATTAAGTGAATAGAGTCGGAGATAATCGCCTCGAAAGTCACTAAAATTGTGTCCCCCCCCTCTAATTTTTGAACCGTGTATTTTAAAAATATGAAAAAAATCATGCTCATAGGGCGTATTAAATTCTCTCAGCGAAAATTGTTTTGAACAAGATCGGTTCAAAGGTTTTTGAGATATTTCTAAAAAACTACCTTCCTTAAAGAAAAGGACGTAAGTGCCGTAAGATATCAGTAACGATACGACCTTTTTAATAGGCACGGAACAATCGTTGTGCTTGGTCCGACACGCACTTGGCCGCTTTTTATTCCAATTGAATCTAATACAAATGTAACAATAAGTACCTACAGGCTAAGTTGAGTAGCCAGTCCCTTGCTGCAGGGCTCAGCGCTAATGGGTTTACCTTGCGCGAATTGTCTTCTGCGGCATTCCCCAACAATGTCACGATACATTTTGGTCACGGCAAATTAGTGCCTTTTTAAGTTTTAATCCATATTTATATATTGCTCGAAATGATTTCTTTAAGTGACTGATTTTTTGTCGTAAGTAGGTATAATGACTACTAAATTCAAGTTAAAGTACTTACATCTTTCCACTCCTGCTTGGACTCGAAGATGTCCCTCTGCCTGAAGGTCTCCTCGTTGCCCTCGACGTCCCGGCTCCAGGCCGGGCAGAATTTATCCGGCTGGAGCACAGCACAATGTCAGTTGAGGGTGGATTACTTGGGAGAATTCTTAATAGGTACCTAATCTACAATAAATACTAGCATTATTTTTTTTTCTTTTGAATACCACGACGGTGGCAAACAAGCGTACCTGATGGTAAGCGGACACCGCAGCCTATAGACGCATGCAACCCCAAAGGAGTAACATGGGCGTTGCCGACCCTTGATATGTTTGAGGATTCGCCGTGTTGACAGCTGAAGGAACAAATTCCCTCGCTCTCAACACAACGCATCCTCGGGAGCTCTGGCGACCTTGCTCACCTCCAGGAACACAACACTACTACACAGCAAGTATATAGTAGTGTTATTATGGCCTATGGCTGTGGTCTTCCGCAAGGCGGAGGTACTTCCCCAGTTGGGCTGCTCCAAATTCGAGCGGGATGACATTTCGCTGTGCCCTACCTCACCGAACTGCTTTAATCTGCTGCTGCCGAGCTTTAATCTGGCCTCTCCGTCTCATCGGTCATGTATTGATTATGGCTATATTTATCTTCTCCTAACAAATGAGAAGATTAGTGTGGTAGCACTGGAGTGACGATTTGCAAAGGTGAGGGCCTGCGGCGCCACCACGAACTTCGAAAGTCGAATTTCGGGTATTTCCATCTCTATCGCACTCCCTTACTCGAGTAACAGGGATGCATGTATTCCGAACTTCGACTTTCGAAGTTCGTGGTAGCGCCGCTGACGTTATGGTATAGTAAAACATTATTCTGACAGCACGATTATTTCTTACTCTTAACTATCTATCTCTGTGGCACAGGATCATAAAATATGGTTTCTTATGTGTGTTACCTTACCTTAAGCAGTTTCTCAATGATTTCTTGCGGAAAGTCGATGTCTTCAGCGGGCCCCTGGAACAGGCCCGCGGTGAAGGCGTGGAAGGTCTCCAATGATAGCTTGTCTTTGGCGAACTTGAACTGGAATGGAATATTAGTAAAGTAAGTACATAAGGTGAGTGCCTACCTATAGACTGATCTAATCTGAATGCACTCAAAAAAATATTGATTAATGTACAAAACTGGGGAGATGGTCTACCTGCGCCGACCAAACAAGAGGACTTAAATCCAAGACTAGCACATTGTGACGTTTATAAAGTAAGTCCTGACCCCGTATAGAATGAGACGACGCTCTTATCTTGTCACTTATCGCGTGATAAGGCCGACCATGATACGCGGCCTGCTCACAGTCAGATTTTAGCTGAGGAAGGTAACTACTCACCAGGTAGTCATGTTTGTTGTCAGTGAGCAGCAGAGGGTAGCGGTTGCGCCAGTTCTTCCCCAGATCCTGCGTCCACATGTAGCCCGCGTTCGTGAGGTCCCCGGCGTAGGTCAGGTTTTGGCGAGGGTTCCATGACCAGCGGTTAAGAAGCGTCTGGTCTCCGAGGCACATCCGTGGCTGGAACGGAGTTTCATTTGCTACAGGAAAACCTTTTGTATTGGCGTTTTCGGAATCATTTTGTAGGTAACGCAGCGGGTTTAATTTAATTATCGCAAAAGGCCGACTAACACGGTGTACTTCAGGTCGAATGCAGATATCAATGCCAATGGACTTCACTGAGCTACGTCATGAAAAGGCAAAGTGTATCAATTGTTAAGCTTTCTTTTTAAAATAACATAGTATGTTTCGTCTAATTAAAATAGCTGTCGCTGTGACCAAAATAAATATCTAATTGATAGAAAAATCTGTTTTTTTATAAGTCTACTTACAAGTTCTACACATCGATAATATCTTTACCTACGGAGAGGGATAATCGATATAACTTGGTTTCATGTTGTATTATAACACGTTAGTACCTACGTACCTATAACTATAGTAGAGGAACGAATATACCCTAACAATCTTACAGAGGGATGTCGACACGAGTTAATAAGTGCGGCCTGACAGCCCGCCCCGCTGCAAGCGTGTGGCGGGAGCGGAGGCGGCGGCGTTAGCATTAGCATTTGTTTTACATGACGCTGTGCTGTACTGTACGCCCCACCCCGACCTGCCGGCGCCGCTCGGCGCGCTTGAGCGGAGCGTGCACTCAGGCCGTAGGTACACTTACCTCGGTAAGTTCATATACTTTAAGTATTAGAGGTAGAATAAGTTTATCTGCACGATATTTTGCGTTTTTTAGGCACACCGTCAACGCGTCGACGCCCGCTAATAGGTTCCTTATACACTTCGCATTTCGTCAGCATAACACTCGCTCTTGCACCTGAAACTACCTTTCGTTCTGAAAAAATAAAGATGGACAGAGCAGAGCACATAAAAAAAATAGAAGCTGTACCTCCTGGCTGTAACCGCTCTTGTAGTTCTTTATCACATTGTCTTTCCAGCCAGTGAGGCGCTGTAGTTCCGGTAACTCATCCGCTTCCGGGTTCGTGGCACCGTGTCGGTTGAGCAGCCAGATGGCTGCGGGCTCGCATCCTGAGGATAACACAGTCATTTAGTGGTCGGTTTTCAACGCCTCAAGCGGAGCTCGACGGCGAATGGGGAGTGCAAAATGTAACTGCAAGTTTACAGTACTTGTTGATTATATTCATAAAAATAGGTACCTAATTCAGACAAATACTATAAAACCGTTTCACACGGCCGGCGCTCCTTGAAATTGACCTTACGTCAACATTGGAACAATAAAGCACAGAGCTGGTCTCCTATTTCGTCTTTGTATTATGGTTGAGATTACTTAATGTGGCCGGCCTTTTATAAAACTGTCATTGTAATTAGAAGCTTCTACCTTCGAACGTAGAGTTGCTTTTTGAATGAACCACTGATGCAATTTGGCCAACTTAAATAATCTCATGTATACCATTCAAGTGTTTTCAACTCTTGAAACTCTATGCGACCAGACGATAACAAAAACAGATCCGAAAGGACTTATATTAGTTGCAATATATAACACATATGTCTTTTGACTAATCTATAGTAGGACTATTAATTATTGTAAACCAAAATGCCGTATGTTAATATGGCATGTAAAATAATTACACCTTTTTGATATTGCACAAGAATTCATGTACAGATTCAGTCTTTTACAATAGGGCAGTCGAGATTTGACCTCGCGACAGGTTGGAATTATCTCATTCGGTTTCCCTTATAATTAATCATCAATTAAATTTGATATTAGATTTCCGCGCGCGTTTCGCGTTTTATTTGTATGAAATAGTGTTCAATTACTAGAGATTTTATAGTGATATTTATAGAGACAATTTTAAGACATTTTATAGACGAATAAGTGAATTTATTGTAGGCACGTATTTTTTTAAGACAATTGACAATAGTGCGAGTGTGAAATATTAAGTGTTTGATTTGTTTTTATATGAATAGTTAATAATTATAGAGTCAGTGTTCACATTAAGTATTTATAAAAATTTACCTATGTAGTTATTTAAGAGTAAAGTGTTTATTTTTGGTTTGTAATATTTAGGTCGTCGCTTCGGGAGATTAGCTGGAAATATAGTTCTGCGTGCTAATTGCTGAGATAGTAATTTCCAAGACTTCATAAATTAAAGGTATAGTTAGTTCTTTTCTGCAATTCAACGGGTCCGCTGAGACGTTTAATCGAACATTAATAGGGGCCATAGGGCCTGATATTATTCTAAAATTTTAATATTATGTATATACTATCTCTGGTATGAGAGTGGATTTAAAGATACACTACTATTGTCTTGAAATACAACTCTAATTTAAATAAGGATGCATGAATAGGTATAATAAATGATAGCATTGCAATGTGATTGAACTTTGGAAGAGCACACACACACATCTCAATTTTATAACTGGCTCTTTTTAACTTTTTAAAGCATTGTAGTGTTATGCATTTAATGGCTTTTTGATTCTATTATTTGTGACAAGATAGTGAACTTAAAAAAAAAAACTTCTATACACACCCATTGTATTTCGTGGCTTTAGCCTGATTTCAATGGACATACACTCATACACATATCACATTTACACCAACATACATAGCTGACACACCACGAGCTTAGATTTCATTTGAATACACGCACTTAGGTACACTCGACGCAAAGCTTTTTGGCTGATACTAGATCCTGGATTGCTGGAGTCGACTCGAGTTTACACCTAAGGAATCTGACGTGTCAATTTCTTAGAAGCTGTGAACTTTTCATACACAATAGGTACCTATACATGCAAGGCCTGAGCTATTTATATGTTCTGTAACATTGCGCTCTGTTTGTTCTGGGATGTAACTCATTCGATTATACGGACCTTTGACATCTGCGTCAATTAGTGGAAGTAGAGTGACACTGCAGGCCAATTTAAGGGACAGACAGTACAGTGGATGTTATAGCATATAAATGGTATTCAGAGCACCTTGTACATAATCGACAACAATCACTATCTCTGTTACAAATACCGTGGCTGCACGAACGTTTAGGGTATGCGTAAATTCTGCCGCGCGTTATGCTTTGCGTAATTATTAAAATTAATCTTGGCAATCTGCGTAAGGTAAATTTTAAAAGTACTTAAGTACTTAAGATTCGTGTAAGATGATGAATGTGTAGGAGAGATGGTTTGAATCAAATAGATAGTAAGGGTTGATAGGTTGCATCATGACGGATTTGTTGGTT
The DNA here is from genome assembly GCA_947578815.1 of Epinotia ramella. Classification (NCBI taxonomy): domain Eukaryota; kingdom Metazoa; phylum Arthropoda; class Insecta; order Lepidoptera; family Tortricidae; genus Epinotia; species Epinotia ramella. Next base: position 6,813,450 of record OX388211.1, on the reverse strand, counting down.
TGGCGAGGGTGTAGGAGCGTTGGGAGCCCTCGAAAGATTCAAGACATAACAATAGGTATAGGCCCCATTTTCAAGACCTACGGTCTAGAATCCCAAGGTCCCCTTGTAGTCTGTTTATTTTACAGGTCATCGTTGTCGTTCATCGTGATGGAGCATTTTATAGTATAATTTTAGTTAGTTCTAAGTTAGAAATAAATGTATGTAATTAGTATTAGATAATTATAATTTGTATACGGTAATTAACTAATTAAATCAATTATCTTTGTTCGAGTTGTACCTGATCGGGTGAGTCGCATGTTCACTTATGTTCAATTAATTATTGCGGATTTAATTAATTATTGCGGATTTTTTACGGTTTGTTTTACCGTGCGATTTGATTTGCGGACGATAAAATTTATTGACGGATTATAATTTACAGTAATGTTTACGATTACTGAAATGACCTTTCACGTGTTTTGATACGGTTTTTTTTTTGCGGCTTATGATCATACATTTACGTATGATTTTTGACGTTTATTTAAACGCATTATTTAATGCGTCGATTGAACTACATTTACGTTCTGATTCATTTGAAATTTTAGTTTCATTCGTTTTATTTATTACGAATGTTATTTATTCACATTTATTTATTGCGTTTGTTACGGTTTCATTTGGAACATCATTTGACATTATTATTTTATACAATGCGTTTTACGACGAGATTTTAACACAACGTAGAGGGTCCTATTCGTACTTCTTGAACTAGACGATCACAAGTATTTTATTTATGGCCAGTATTTTAGTTAACTTATTAAATAGTATTTTATTTAAAGGAGGCTAGTTTAGTCTTTCTACAAAAACTCTTAAAATCAGGCTTCCTTTGTACTTAGGTATTGTAGAGATTGTATGTTGTATCTCTATACAATGCTGGCTAGATAGTACAGCATTGTTCTTATTTTGAATTAAGCTGTCAGTGGCCCTTTTCACGAAGCTACCAGAGTTTAAACTGGCAACACTGCCACTCACATAGCCAGTCGTAATTGTACTCCAGGCAAAATACGGTTTTGAAAAACATTAATTTATAATAGCGTTTTTTTTGTTGATTTCATTTGAAAATGTTATTCTAAGATGATTTAGTCAAGAATCCGACAAACTTTCCACCCGGAAGTAATTATGTAGATTTAAATGAAGCATGCATTATCTTTTTTTGTACGATTTATCTTGAATATTATAGAGCAAATGTAAATGAACCAAAATAAAGACAAAAACATTTATTAATATTTTTACTGACTTTTCAGAAGCCAGTTAACTTATCATTTTTTCGATGTCTGAAATTTTGTCGGATTTTGTCGGTGGGTAACTATTTATTTGATAATATATCCGTTACACATAAAAAATAAGCTATTATAAATTATTTCCAAAATTGTCATTTTTTCCATACAAGTTGTCAGTTCATTGCCTGGACTATTGGTCAAGCGTCTCAGTGTAATCCCGTGCATTTCTCAAGATCGTGACAACACAGATGTAGTCCCTATTCGTCCCGGCACCGCCGCATACCGGGTAGAGTCAGTCCGACCCAAGTCGGGCCTAGCTGAGTTTGTTGCTGGACTCTTCTCAGCTAGGCTAGGTTTTAGTGAACCAGCGATAAAACTCCCAATAGTTCGATACCACTCACACCCCAGATTCGGTTGATACCGTTCAACCAATCTCACTGGAGCGCAAACGCGTGGAGTATTCCAGTGTTTAAACTGCCCCCGCGTGGTCGTGCCGAAAGTTTCCCCTGGATTTACCCCATGCTACCCTCCAACCACGTAATTCGACCGCTGTATTTTTTTGCGCACCCTGGTACGTCTTTTTATAAGGAATTGGACAGTTTTTGTTGCGAACAAGATTTATGTATAGTGGACTCTGAGCTTTTGCCGGCTGACTCGTATACCTACGTTAGCGATAGTCACGGATGTACGCGATGGCTCGACCACTGTGTAACTTCTCAAGCGGCTAGACAAACAGTTATAGCCGCCAAGATATATTGTGATGTATATTGGTCTGATCACCTACCTATAGAAATAGTATGTAATTTAAGCATAAATGTGCCTAAAAATAAATTCCAAGACGGCGCTGTAGGTAACAATAACCTTTTGGAAGGCATAATATGGGGAGAAAGGGAACAGTCACAGATAAGTGAATATTTAAATATATGTAATAGTAAATTAAGGGATATTGATTTTCCTGTTGAATTAGAGCAATGTTGTGATAATTTATGTAGTAATACCTACTGACCACAGAAAAATCATAGATAATATGCACTGTTCCATTATTACAATACTGAAAGAGGCTTCTATGGCTAGTTGTGAGAAAAAACATCGCAGGGCGGGTGGCTATATCATGGGGTGGAATAAACACGTAAAGGGGGCTCACCAGAGGGCAAGGTCTTGCTTTCAGGAATGGTGCATCTATGGCAAACCCAAGTCGGGCCGACTGTATGTGGAAATGTGCCGGTCTAGGAAGGATTTTAAAGCTAAACTTAAGTACTGTCAAAACAATAAGGACCAAATTAAGATGGACATAATTGCTTCCCACCACCGGTCTAAAAATTTTGTACAGTTTTGGAAATCGACCAGTAGGCTGAATCCTAGGGTGAGCCTTCCGGTAAGTGTTGATGGTGTTAGTGACCCTAGTGATATCGCCAACGTCTTCAAGAACCATTTCAAAGTGGAACCTCTGGGAGTGGAGGGGCGGCAGCCGGTGCTCGAGGCTGAGAGTCGTGTAGGTGGTGGCCCAATCAGAATAACACCAGCGGAAATTTCAAAGGTTATTCGACAAATGACGAGAGGGAAATCACCCGGACACGACGGGCTCAGCATTGAGCATCTGCAATATGCCGGCGCTCATCTCCCAAGAGTTCTTGCTATGTTCTTTACATTTTGCATTCGTCACAACTATTTACCAGATGACCTCATGAAGACCATTGTGGTACCTATTATAAAAAATAAAACAGGCGATGCCTCCGACAGGTCCAACTATAGGCCCATCTCTCTAGCCACTATTCTGGCAAAGATACTGGACAGTGTGCTTAATACGTATCTAAATAAACATATAACCCTGCATGACGCCCAGTTCGGTTTCCGACCTGGGTTATCAACCGAATCAGCCATACTATGTCTTAAGCACACTGTTAAGTATTACACGGATCGGAATACACCGGTATTTGCTTGTTTCTTGGACTTGTCGAAGGCATTCGACCTTGTATCTTACAATGTGTTATGGAACAAACTTGGAGATTGTGGAGGTCTACCGACTGAAGTAATTAAAATGTTTGAGTACCTACTGGTATGGTAACCAAACCAATGTCGTTCGATGGGCTGGGGGGTACTCAGATCCTTACAGGCTGGAATGTGGTGTGAGGCAGGGGGGGTTGACTTCGCCCACACTGTTTAATGTATATGTGAATGGGTTGATTGAGGAACTCAGCAGTTCTGGCGTGGGTTGTTCGGTAGATGGCTGTTATATTAATAACATCAGCTACGCCGATGATATGGTGCTGCTGAGTCCCTCAGTCAATGCACTCAAGCAAATGTTAGCCGTTTGTGAGAATTTTGTTGTGGCTCATGGACTGAAATACAATGTTAAAAAGAGCGAGATTCTAGTATTTAAATCTGGTACTAAAACATACGCTATTCCACCCATAAGTCTCAACGGTTCTCCTCTCCGGGTGGTAACCAAATTTAAGTACTTGGGTCACTGGGTCACAGATAGCCTCAAAGATGACGTAGATTTAGAAAGGGAACGCAGAGCGCTGGCGGTTAGAGGTAATATGTTGTCACGCAGGTTTACACGCTGTACACCTGAGGTTAAAATAACGTTGTTTAAAACATACTGCCAGAATTTGTACACGTGTAACCTGTGGAGCAACTACACCAAGAAGACCTTCAGTGCTCTGCGTGTCCAATACAACAACGCCTTCAGGGGGATGTTGGGCCTGCACTGGCGATGCAGCGCATCAGGGATGTTCGCCGAAAGGAATACTGACGGCTTCCAAGCCGTGCTGCGCAAGCGTGTGGCGTCCCTGTGGAGCCGCGTGCGGGGCAGTACCAACACTCTCCTGAAGGTGGTTGCAGAAAGGATGGACAGTCCTACTGTCACTCATTGGATGAGTATGCATGTGAGGTCCAATGAGCACTTCATTTTTTATTAACTTAGATTAAAATTATTATTATTATTATTATTATTATTTTACCTACTAACTTATAATTGTAATTTGTAATGTACTTATGGATACCCGATGTCCGAAATAAACAATTTCATTTCATTTCATTTCATTTCATTGGCTTCGTCCTATTATAGCAATAATCAGGAATAAAAAAAACAAAAATAAGTCGTTCTCAGTGGCCTCGGAGCCACGAAACTCATTCCAACACCACAGAGCTCTTCCTTTTACATGGTGGAGGTAACGAGGATCATAATACGGGTGTAGACTGTAGACTCCAAATTTATTATTACTCCAAAAGAAAGAAATCGAAAATCCCATACGGATATCTCAAAGAATTACGAAGCTACAACCGTTTTAATATTGCTTGTTAGAGTGAGAAAAGTCATAGTAAGTAAATGACGATAGTTTCATATCCCCTCAACTGTGGGAGATAAAATGACAGATAACCCACGTCTGTGGAAGCCCGTGGGGCCTGCGGCGCTACCACGAACTTCGAAAGTCGAAGTTCGTAATACATGCATCCCTGTCACTCGATTAAGGGAGTGCGATAGAGATGGAAATACCCGAACTTCGACTTTCGAAGTTCGTGGTAGCGCCGCTGCTTCACGGACAGGATTTCCAAGTGCATGTGCAGGTGGAAAATTAAGTTTTATTCCGTTTTTTACGCAGTTGCAGTCTATATTTTGGAATATATCTGCTCTCTATTAAATTATCTAACTGTAGCTATGTATTACCATGACAACACAGGCGTGAAATAACTGTACAGCTGGGTTCATTGTAGGGGTACCAAAATTTATCTCATTTTCAGATTTAAAATAAAAATAAACCGTTTTCTGGGTTACCTATGTTTTTAATAATTAATTATTGTATTATGCGCATTAAAAAACCATAAAATGACAGGCTTATAAGTAAAATTTACAATATACATCATTTGGAAACTTTACCAAAATACCGCACGTTTTTGACTGACGAATAAACTACTTTTTTCCACCGTTGAGCATTCAAATGTTCGCTTGCTAGCTGTCTTGCTTTGTTCACAACACGTTTCAATAGGTTAAAACAAGATAAATATACGTTTCACTGATATTTTACGAAAAGTATAGACCCGTTTCGAGCGGGCCCGGCGGGTCGTGCCACAGATTCAGCGCCATTACCTACTACTCGGGCCCGAGAGGCCTTTCCACAGCTGAGGGGATAAGAAGGTGCGTTTTGCGGAAAAGGGACAGAATATACCCCCTCTTAAAACTTTGGACACTTATCACTTTGTGATTATTTAATAGCCTGCTTTACTTTTTTCTCCATTTGACAGTATGTTTTTTAAATCCTTTTTCGGGAAAATTCAACATTATTAGTTACTAGCTTCTGCCCGCGACTTCGTCCGCGTGGAACTCTTTTATATCGTAGCTCTTTATATACAAACTTGCGCCCCCTATTTCGCCCCCTTAGACGATGATTCTCGGAATAAACACTATATGTATACCAAAATTCGTTTTAATCCGTTTTTGCGTGATTGAGGTCCAAACTTTAGCATCATCATAGCCTAGCGGCGGCTGCGAGTCGGAAACAATAACGCAGGTTAAGCAAAGATGGCAGCGGTCAGTCTTTAGATGGGTGACCGCCCGATGTTTGAGTGGGTGGTTAATATTTAATATAAATGAGCGCTTCCGTCCTTTGGAAGGCACGCTAAACAGTTGATCCCGGCTGCTGTCTATGACAGTAGTCGTTAAGCCGAGTTAGAGGCCTTCGGGCGGCTTAAGAACTCCTAACAGTCGAGTTGCCCACTTACTTGACGAAGGGGGGACAACAGTTACTCGCGTCCGGAGGAGCTACCTACCACAACCCTGCACGTGTACCCTGGGTGGTACTAAAGAGTGATAAACTTTAAAGGCCAAAAATAATGTATGCCATACGATTAAATAGTTTATGAATTAGGTTTATTCACGATTTTCGCTACGGTGATAGAATTGTGCTGAAGTTTACCAACAAAGTGAAAATTGAATTGATAAAATAAGTATAAAGTCAAGGATAATCCTACTAATATTATAAATGCGAAAGTTTGGATGGTTGGATGTTTGGATGTTTAGATATTTAGATGTTTGTTACTCAATGACGCTTAAACGGCTCAACCGATTTAGATGAAATTTTACACGAAGATAGTATATAGCCTGGATTAAAATATAAGAGCGCTTTATCCCGTGTCCACGCAAACGAAGTCGCGGGCGGAAGCTATAATTAAATAAGGGATGTGAAAACTTGTCGAGATGGAGTCGGACTTTCGCAGTGGTAAAACGCGCCGGGTGCCTTTGAACGTGTTAAAAGTCTTAAAACTAACGCAATATCAGATCTTTGTTACAACGGATATTAACAATAATATATTCATGATTATGAGTCGCAAATTCAATGAAAAAGAAACATTGTTAATGCTTGATGTATATAATGATAGCACCATCTAGAGTCTGGCAAGCGAGTCGTGTCCCTGGAAAATGGCGGTAAATTATAAAAATACGCATGCTGGTAACACGAATGTATGGCGGATTAATATGTATACTTATGACTGACAGTTTATTTGATAGGTAAAATTGTTGCCATATAAAGAATTTGGTAAAAATGCTGTGGACACGACTCGCTAGCCAGACTCTAGCGAGCATGTTTTTGATACAATTTCAGTTTGATAGAGGTCGTTGATGTTAGTTGTCGATTGGCGCCATCTACCTACCGAGCTTAAGTTTAGTCCAATTTCAGCTCGATAGATGCCGCTTATATTATGTTTTTGATTTTATTTAGACTAATAAAAATAACATACCAAACCGTATTAAATGAGTTTTATTTGATTCTAAAATTATGAAACGAAAACTAATGTAAAACTGTAAATGTTTATAAGTATAATGCCATACAACATTTCCGTAACTTCGCAAACAGAACATTTTATCAGTTCATATTTTAATTAAGTTTGGCCCAGGTTGGGGTCATGTTGGAGAAACTCGGCATAAATTAAAAACGCTTCTTAGCATTAGCAGTCTTCTGCATGAATGCATTGAAATCCACAACCGTCGATATTGTTATTAATGCTTAAACTTTGTTTTTTCCGGGGACCGAGTTTTTCTCGGCTGTAATACTACGAAAAATCGATTTCTTTTCAAAATTAAACAAAAATCCCATAACTGATCGTTTACCAAAAAAAACGAAATAAACTGATAGAAAGAAAACAAAAAAACCTCATCGCTGGGGTTCCAACTCGCAGCCATCAACAAACCAACCATTGGGTAACCATTGGTCGTCATCGAAGAGTAAGCCTGCCTTTTGCGAGAAAATACGGAAAAAACTAATTTTCTCGAAAATAAGACGAAGCTAGATCGGTCTCTCGGCCCCGTAAACCCCTATACTGCAAATTTTACAAATATATATAAACAATTTTACATCCCGTATTTTTTCACGTTTTATCTATATTTTGCTGAAAGTTTGAATAGGGTTCTTTTTAATTTCTAGTCAAGTACATGCTTGCCAATTTTCAAGTCTTTAGCTCATAGATTCAAGGGATTCCCATACAAACTTCAACCCCATTTTTTAACCCTTTTGCACCCTTATCTTTATAATTTTTATAACCTATTGCGTGGCCGAAGATCCATTGAACGTTTTAGTGAACGTTGCATATTAATCCATTCGATAGTTTTCCCATGATACCCGGACTCTCCCTTACGTATACTCCTTTTCGTTGGGCTGTCGTATTAATAAACATATAGATGGCGCTGTTGCGTAAAGTAAAGACGACTTTATCCAGATATTCTCAAATTTGGCCTGTGGGTCACCGTAACTCTATCAAACTTTTTTATACGCTTAATATGGTTTGGAGTTCAGACGCCGACAAAAATCTGGAGAATGACCTTCTAAATGCGTGGAAATTGGTGAAGTTCTGCATCGCGCTATTGAAGTTTTTAATGTATGTTGTATAAATACAATTTCCTTCAAGCTCTACTTATTATGTCTCACTGACAACCTCAAAGAACTTTCACATTTATTATATGTAGAGATTTTTTTTGGTGTTCACACCCCTATTCGTAGGTATTTGTTGATAACATCAGGATGGCGTCATGGTCGCGTTTATTTTGGACATAAACCATTCGTCCCTTATTATCAAGTAAGTATTACGTAAGCGCGGGCGGCACGAACATTCTGGTACTCAGGCGAAACGCCACGTTGGCGCGACACGCCTGCGTCTATGATGGGCAGGGGTGCCATTATGGCGCCGTTAGTACCTATATTTTATTACTCAGCAATCTACGAATATGTATAACAAACTAGAATAAACCTCACTATGGGGCATAGGCTTCTTTCTGTTATAGTAATATGCGAGAGTAAATAAGTAATTCGTTAGACCCGTTCACAAGCTCACTTTTGTGGTTCTTCAAAAAAGGAGTGTATATTTTTTTAAAGGGTCGGCAATGCATGTGGCACCCCTTGGATAGGCTACGGTGACCGCTTACCGTCAATACGCTTGTTTGCCACCAACGTGGTATATAAAAATTCTCACTGAGGCCGTGGGGTTTTATCGTCACCTTTTACTTGACATTTTGGTCATAAACGTGACGATAAAACCTATCCAGCCAGCACGCTGGGCTGCTGGCGTTTTGCGGCCACATATACTTAAACCTTTGTATTTCTTTGCATGTGTAGCATAATTATCTGCTGCAATACTAGACGCATAAATACTCGAATATGATAAGACTCTAATTTTTAGTTCAAGTGTGGGTCAAAGTAATAATACAAAATAAGGTAACCTATGCAAATATGTACCTACCTATTTAACATGTAAATATAGGTACGGGAGGTAGCTTGCCAGTTTTATTTATATACGTAGGTACATATTGACACAATTTATTAAGTAGGTACCCTTGGTAAATTCCGACTTCTTGTAGTGGGTTTATAATCAGTGATGTTAAGAGGAAACACAAGGGCCGTATTTCCATAGAAACGTAGTCCCCTGTTTTCTCCCTGGATAATGGCAGTAGAGCAATTTGTTTTTTCCATAAATCTATGGTTTTTTTAGTAAAAATCTAAGAAAGGCTTTGGCCGTGTTCCTATGTTTTCCTTTTTTTCATAAATTTATTCTCAACCTTCAAAAACCTAAAAAAATGCCAGATTTTCCGCTGTGCTCAAACATCCAAAAAACAAATTTGACTAGATTATTTTAAAAAAGGAAAACATAGGAACACGGCCAAAGGTTTTCTTAGATTTTTACTAAAAAAAATAGTTAAATAGGTCAAGTTTTGGAAAAGAAATCAGGGGACTACGACACGTTGATTTTATGTACTTTTAATAGGCATTTTCGGTCAAAGCTGCAGTGTCTCACTCAGCCACTCCTAATCCTCGATCCGGCATTGCAGCTCAATATTTGCCATCAGCATGCAAAAATCCAACACATCATGTAGTTTTCATCTTTTCGATGACGGCGGCCCAATAACAGAGCTTTCCTCGATCGCCTAAATTAGATCTTAATAAGTATGTAGGGCGTAGCAAGGATATTGTTAAGGAGAAGCGGAAACTTTCCGGACCAAGGAAGAAACCTTTAAGTACAGGAACACTTACGCAAACAGACATACTCTAATATGTAAAGGCAGCTACCCCCATTGCCTATACCTTCGCTTCGCCCTTTGATTCCAAGACTTACCCTAGAAACCTTCAGCTGTCCGCCCATGGTGGCTTGAGGTGCGACAGCAATACTTTTTCAAATGCCTATCTCTCAATTATCTCGCCCTTAGTGTTTCCTCTTAAAGTGAGTTTTGGATCAGGTACAGCAGTTTATATATTTTCTGTAACTTTCACTAATATTAAGGTAGAATCATAAATGGCCCTGAAGTAAGGTAAGGTAAGGTAGGTAAGGTAGTGAATTTGTCTAAAAGTAGTTTTATACTTTAAAATCGCAACGTAAACGCAATAAACCCCGAGAAAAGTTCACTGGAAATAAAAGCATCACTATTTCAAACAGATCCTAAGTAGTAGCACGTACTAGTAATACGCATAACGTAACGTCCGTTGGTAATTAAACAGAGGTATAAATAGAGCATGCAATCTGCCGTCACGTCATAAATAAAGACTAAACGTGGCCTCACTGCACACCGAAACGAGCCGTGCCCGAGCCGTACGGTTGTCTGGAAGAGATCGCTCTTTAGCGATAAGACTAACAATAAGACCGACTGATGTCTACCTCTCTGTTTCTTGTTTTGTTGCTCTTTGTTACTGTTTCGTTTGTGTGATTGTGTAATAAAGAGTATTGCCCAGGCCAACGCCGTAACGTATAACACGACCATATATTTAAAGTGCCACTCAGGCCGTCGTCAGGTTTTTTCACGGCTTTATTACTGCATAAGCAATATCTGTCAAGAAATTCAAAGGTGTACGTGAAGTTCCCAATCCGAAATGGGCCACCGTGAGGACTAGGTACTGCCCATGACCTATAATCAATGATAGGAGGCCTGTGCCAAGCAGCAGTATTGAATATACAACATATAGCCTGATGATGATGACTTTTGGTATCCTACACGATTTTGACGAGTGTTGAGCTGCGTACAAATTTGAGCGGCTCAGCCTGAGGCATGCTCGCCCCGCGCGGCGAGCTGTTCGCGAGCCAATTTGGTGCTCATAAACATGCGCGGGCGAGGCAGCGTGCTCGCTAGCGGCGAGCCGACTTTGTGCGTCGTTCAAAATGGCGTCGGACAAGTTGACAGTCGCGGCTGCGTTTATCGTAATTTACCGAATTATTACCAAAAAGAAGTGAAAATCGCCTCGGTGGTGGATGAAACAGTTGTAAGTACAAAATTCGTAATTCATGTGGTGCACATTTACTTCACCAAATTACATCGTTCTGTCCGCGGGACGCTCAGATATAGTACGTCCAAATTACGCGAGGCACGCACACTGAGGCGTCTTTGAGCACGGTCAAAAGACCGACTTTAGGCCGCTCGCCACGCGCCGCTCGCGCACAGCACGTGCGCGCAAAATAGGTGAGCCGTGCGTGCTTCAACCCGACACTGCTAAAATTCGTACGCACCACAGCACCTAGGTACCTTACATTAGCAGGTCGATCACCTCACGCATTGTACGCGCGTCAGTTAGATCGAAATGACAATTTTTATATGGAAAAATGACAGTTAGACTGTCCTAACGCGCGTTCAAAACGTTACGTGATTACTCCTCAGACCGCATCCATAATAGATACGAGTACCTACTTGTTCTGTAGGTATGTGGTATTGTGTCCCTGGTGGTCAGTAAGGTTGCCAGAGCTCCCCAGGATGCACCATATTGAGTTGAGTAACCTGCACTTGTCTCTAGCTATCGACGAACGAATTCTCATATCAATTAAAGGTCGGCAACACCCTTGCGACTGCACTGGAATCAAGTGTTCATAAGCTACATTGTCTGCTTACCATCGAGCCGTACCCGCTTATTTGCTGCCGTCGTGGCATAAAAAGAACGGAAGGGAAACCGGTGGCCGGTCAGCCGGGTTCGGTACGGTGTACTATGAATCATTCTTTTTAACGGTGACCTCACTATCCCGTGAGTTTGACATTGCTAAATGGACTATGGTGGGTGGTTTGTTAGAATTGATGTCGCAATAAGTCCAGGGATGACTCTAATGATTATTTCTGACAAAGCTGTCGAGGCTAATAGGCTTTCAGTGGTTTTTACAAGCTTTTACCTGTCCCGTTGTCCGTCTGTAATCAAATCTGGCAAGTTAAATTTGACCCTCTTCCCGGTGACCGATTGAGCTGCAATTTTGGGTATAAGTATAGTTTGGATGACAATTCAATATTATGGTACCATCGAGCTGATCTGATGATGGAGACAGAAGGTGGCCATGGGAATTCAGCACTTAACCTACGCACCCCATTGAGTTTGGGCTCGTTAGAATCGTCTGGTTAGTTGATGATGTTATACAGAGAAGTCCAGTCGGCAATAAAAGCTTGTACCAAAAATGAAATTTTTGACAGAAACTTGTTTACGTTTTGCTATAGCATTGGACTATGGACATAGGGTAAACTCGCATTATTTGGTGATACGCCTGATTCGGTGAATAGGTCACGAAAATGTTTTGAAGGACGCTACCGAATAAAGCTGGCGAATTCACCGAATTAGGCGTATCACCAAATAATGCGAGTTTACCCTACTTAGTATGCTTCTATTTCTTGTGTGTTCCCTCAGATCAACAGTAACACGACTATTAAACGAACACTTCCCCCATTTTTAACTAAACTTTTAATCTCTTAAGTCCTAGGTTGATTCTTGTGATTTTTAATCTGGAACCTTTGCTAATTCTATTAGAATACGGAACTCGATTTGAATTTATTCGTGTACAGACTACAAAGAGATCGATCCGGCCAAAGCTATATAAATATGTATACACTACTTTATTGCCTCAACATTTCGTCATACCTGGCCATAAAGCAGCTATTGCCGCAGCTACAAGTGCGGAAAAACCCACTTCCTGGCCAGGGAGAGACGTAATAGTATCAATTTTGTTACGGAATGTAATTTTTTTTCTTGGCAATTCTATGGTGTGGGGTGCAGGGGGGGGGCGAACACGCTCTGGTATGTGACGCTGAGCTATTGTTTTGCCTCCCCAAGTCTGCTCATACACGTCCCCGTCGCCTTAGGCACTGCCGACGTACAGACCTGAGGCGAACCCACAAGCGCGGGTGTCGTGCGCGTGGGTCGTGCACCCTGGTAATGTCGAAGATCGAGAACGGGCGTCACACTATTTACCATCTACCCCGGATCTGAGACAGCAAAGTATGAGAGGCGATACCTGGACCGGCACTCCCGCCCTACAGGTATTCCCAACCCTACATCCTTTCACTCCAAATATCCCATCCCTCCACCATCACCATCCTTTCACACAACTTTGGTCCTCACCCACACCCATTCCCGGAGGAGACAACCTCAACCCCAAAAACCCCAATCTATAGGTGTGACCTACCGTGCCCAGAGATGCGTGACTGAGGGGGAGCTCAGTCGCTAACGGTGGACCCTCGATACCGGGCAACCTCGAGGAGAACTTTTGCCTTATTCCAGCAAGCGGGGCTCTGCTGGAACGGACCCAACTTCCCTAGCTTCTCGTGGGATTAATCATGGAAGACAAAAATAAAAAAAACTGAAGGTACCCTGGAAGACCTATGCCAAGAACTACTGCCCCTGACAGTATGCGCGGAAGAAACTGCCCAAATGTCAGAGCAAGCAATGGAGGTGGTGGAGAGCACCGACACAGTGGAAAAGGACGTTGAACGACCTAAACCACCAACGGAGAATCCGCACACCGACAAGCCTCACAAGAAATTGGGAGGCTCCACACGAGGCCGCTACAAAGCTCTAGTGGGACTGGGACTGAAGCACGAAGAGGCTTTAAAACTGTCCGTAAAGAGCTTTGCGGAACTCAAAAAGATGGGCTACAAGTTTGGGGGCTCACAATCCAAACCCGGGCAAAAGCCGGTCAAACGGCTCCGCTCGGAGGAGGAATCACCACAGGGTAACCTACCCAAAAACCCGAGGGTGAGTGAAACCCCCCCTACCCAACCCATAACCCAACCCCAACCAGCGCAGGCCTACAGCGAGGTCCTAAGCCAAATCAGAGTCGGGGTCAAGGACTCCAGTCCGATGACGGACACTCAACTGGAGTCTCTCTGCTACACCATCCTGCAGAAAATCTCGACTCTGAAGATGGCCGAGGGACCTAAATTCGTAGGCTATGCGCACAAGCCAGGCTGGTTGCTCATTACGTGCGAGGACCAGCGGTCCAAAGCCTGGCTTGAAGAGAAGACACCATCCCTCAAGCCGTGGCCAGAAGCCAACCTCAGGGTCATACCTGAAAATGAGCTTCCAAAGCCAAACATAGGGATGGTGTTCATCCCTGATCTACGCGACTCCGACGTGAAGATGTCCCTGTCGCTACTTTGTGCACAGAACTTCGGGCTGTACACAGAGTATTGGAAGATTCTCCACACAAAGGTCGAGAAAGGCGGGGTCATGCTGACCGTAGCCCTAGACGACCAGTCAGTGGAGAATCTCCGAAAGATGGACCTAAAGGCAAGACTAGGCTTCCCCAAGGCCCAACAGCCGGAACCCGACACATCCCCAACCCCACCACCGCAAAACCCGTCCACATCGAAGGACCCCAACCACACACCCGCCCGAAAGGTCCTTCCGGGACCAAAACGGGCAGTCCTTCCCAACCCTGCATCCCATCCTACAGCGGGTACATCGGGGACACGGCGGTTTCCCACCAACAGGGGGGGCAATAGGGGCTCCAACCGCTCCAGGGGTAGAGGAAGAGGGGGCTGGCAAGGGCAGGCCCACGCCCAGCGCCGCGGCCAATAACGACGCAGCTCACGGGGGGGTGACGTTTCTGCAGGCCAACTTACACCACGCCATCGCGGCCACAGCGGTCGTAGAAAAACTTTTCGGCGAAAATGGCCTAAACATCGCCCTCATACAAGAACCATGGATCAACACCAAAACCATGGGAATAGGACTTAACAAAGCAGGTAAGGTATTAATACACGAAAAAGGTTCCAAACCAAGGGCCTGCATCGTGTTTAACAAAAGCATGAATTTCTTGCCTGTTACAGAACTATGCAGCGATGATCTTGTAGCTGCGTATGTTGAACTCAAAGGAAAGGGCTCACGAAAGGTGTTGATTTGTTCCGCCTACCTGCCCGGAGAAAAACATGATCCCACAGAAGAACTGGCTAAAGTTGTAGAGTACGCTGAAGCACAAAAGGCAGAACTGATTGTAGGTTGCGACGCAAACGCTCATCACACCATCTGGGGGAGCACCGGCATCAACAAAAGGGGTGAGTTACTCTCAGAATTTATTTTTACTAACTGTCTACACCTGTTAAATAGGGGCAACACGCCAACCTTCGTGACCAGGGCAAGACAAGAAGTATTAGACATAACTTTTGCAACTGAAAAGGCAGCAAACTGCCTCATTAACTGGCACACGTTAGTTGCGAGAATTCAATGTCGGACCACAAACATATTATATTTAGTGTAAAGGGCCCGTTAGATACGGAACCACAAACACGGAGAAATCCAAAAGAAACTTCCTGGGAAGCCTACAAGGCTCACCTGGAGGACCATCTAAAGGATATCCCAAAATATGTCAAAAATCCAGATTCCCTCAACATAGCAGTAAACCAACTCTCCAAAGGCATCTATAAGGCCTACGAACTAAGCTGCCCATTGAGAGAATCAATCACACAATACACTACGACATGGTGGAACAGAAGACTAGAAAAGCTCCGTGTGTCCACCCGTCGCATATTCAATCACTCAACCAGACCAAACGAGTGGGAAAGGTATGGTAGAGCATTGACTGAATATAACAAACAGATCAGAAAAGCAAAAAGGAGGTCTTGGCGGAAGTTCTGTGAAGAGATCGCCCAAACACATAAAGGCCGTGCCTCCACATAATCTCGAACTTAATGCAAGGAGCGCTTAACACCATAAATAAATGGTGCAAAGAGAATGACCTGTCCATCAATGCGAGCAAAACAGTACTAGTGCCCTTTACAAAAAAAAGGAAACTAGACAAGCTCGCCAAACTAAAACTGAATGGACAGGAAATATCGTACTCAAATGAGGTCAAGTACCTAGGAGTTACTTTTGACCAAAGGCTAACTTGGAACGCTCATTTGAAAAGTATAATACAAAAGGCAAAAATGGCCATGTGGACTTGCTGTCGAATGGCAGGAGCAAGATGGGGCGGGGCATAAGACCCAAAATTGCTTTGTGGCTTTACACAGCGGTAGTGAGACCTGTAATCACAAACGCCTCTGCAGTCTGGTGTAACAAAGCCAACCAAAAGACAGCCATCACAATGTTAAGCAGTCTACAGCGTACAGCTTGCTTAACAGCAACAGGAGCTTTATGCTCAACACCGGGGGCAGCCTTGGATGCACTGCTCGATCTAACGCCACTCCACCTGCATGTGCAAAAGGAGGCGAAGCAGTGCATCTACAGGATATGCACACTAACAAGGCCAAAATGGCGCTCTCAAGCGCTAGTCAAACTGGAGGCCCTTGTTTTTGATAACAAAAAACTAAACATGCCCACTGACGATACTTACGTGGAATGCAAATTCACCAAACTGTATACAGTGGAAATACCTCCGAGAGACAAATGGTTAAACGGCCAAATGGACTTCAAGGAAGGAAGCCACGTTTGGTATACAGATGGATCTAAAAAAGGTGACGATGTTGGATGCGGTATCTACGGTGAGAGGCCAAAGCTCAAAGCTAGCGTCAGCATGGGGAAAGAGGCCTCAATCTATCAGGCTGAACTCTTCGCAATAAATAAATGCGTGGAGTTCAATCTTGAAAGAAACCTAAGAAACCAACACATCTACATCAACTCAGACAGCCAAGCTGCTCTGCTGGCACTAGAATCCCTAGAGTCCTACTCTAAACTAGTCCAGAACTGTAAAAACAATTTAAACACCCTGGCTAATACCAACAAAGTCATACAATAGTCACCAGGACATTCCGACATAGTAGGAAATGAAAAAGCAGATGAACTTGCAAGGAAGGGCGCAGACACAACCCTGGTCGGCCCAGAACCGTTCTGTGGTATCACAAAACGGAAAGCATATTCTCTGCTAAACAACACAGTAAAATCAGAGGCAATAAAGTTGTGGAAGTTCGCCAAAGGACAACATGCTAAAGCCTTGATCAAAGGGTACAACAATAAACTGTCTAAAGAGCTATTACAACTCAGAAGACACAAAACCTGCGCAGTGACAAGAATTCTGACAGGACATTGCAAATTAAACAAGCACCTGTTTCAAATGGGTATGACACAGGACACAACTTGCAGGTTCTGCCAGGAGACAGAGGAAACAGCAATGCACATTCTCTGCTCCTGCGGACCACTCATGCACAAACGAAGTATCCACCTAGGGCGGCACATCGTGCACCCAGAAGAGGTACAACATATCACCGCCCAAAGAATCTGGAATTTCTTAGAGGCAACGGGTCTTAACGGTGAAATCTAAAACAAAGGGCTGCCACAATAGATCACTTGCTGGTCGAAGCGGCATATAAAGGCCCACAATAGCACACAATAATAATAATAATGGTGTGGGGTTTTGTTGGATAGCCTGTTGAAAAATATTATGGATTTTAAAAACCATTTTTCAACTCAGTGGCCCATTTGTGTGATATTTGTTATATAGAGTCAAGTGTCCCCACCCCCTGTCGGCTAAATGGCTGCTACTGGGAATGTGATAAAAATCATGACATGTAATAAAGGGCTTTGCTCAAAATTGGTGCCTTTTTTTTGATGGCACATTAACGCCACCTTGTTAGATGTGTAGAGTACTTCCATACAAACAATAGTTACTATGGCAGCTCAGCTCTAAAGTATATCCGTCTTGAGTTATGCATTAAAACAAGGCACCAGTTGCCCATACATTTCCAGCAAAGCCCTTTATCACTTCTCATGCTCAAAAAGTGCGTCATATAAGGCTTCGCAAGCGGGGCTAAAGTAGTACATTTAGCCCCTTGGGAAAATATGTTTACTTATTTACGATTTTTATAAAACATTTTATTTTGACCAATCAAGACGGTTACACACCGTATTACATCCACCAATCACACTCTTTACAAAAACATTTGTATTTGCTATCAACTAACCAGAATATAATACAGCTATATACATTAAAAACGCCCAATCGGAAAACAGAATTCATTTCAAACAGTAGGTGTTTTTTATTCCCTAATTACAATCATTAACAGTTATTTGTGTCACAAGGGAGCAAAATAGTATATTTACGGCGAGGGCGTTTTTAATCGATTACGATGAAATTACAATCGATTATTTTATTAAGATCTGTGCACAATTGACACATTGCGTAATTTGCTAAATACGTGGAAAACTATCGCGAAATAGATGGGGCCAAGACCAACTTAAAATGTTCGAGTAATAGGGGACCAACTTAAAACTTGATAAGGCTAACTTTCGTACAAATTTGGCCGACGCATCCGCACCATTTACTTGGCGCGTGCGTGTCGATGCAACAAAGACAGTCAACTACGGAACCCTACACTGCGCGTGGCCAGACACTTTAGGTTTTTTTGGTTGTTACGCGAGTGCGCGATGTCCCGGGTTGCAGTGGTCGCCACTCCCAAACACCCTTGACCGTACCTGTGACAAAACTGTAGGTATATGGATATGGTATGGTAAACACGCAAGGCCCCACCCCTGTCCTGAAAAGCCTTGGAAAGTAACGGGTCAGAAGTAATAGCACCCTTTTTCTCTTACCTATAGTCCATGTTTGTGCCCGTGTTATTATTATTAACAAGGCATGTACCGTTTCCAAATATGTGGCATGTTTCGTTAAAATTCGAACGGGAGTGTTGAGAGAATAACGTAAATTCGTTATAAAATAAGATAAGATAAGATTTTATTTGCCTAGAATAAGTAGTTTTTTTTACAGTGTCCTTAGGTGGTACATAGACAATAGGTTGCTTATTCTGCTATAATGTTTATTAAATACTAGCGTGCAAAATTTGGTTAAGTTCTATGCTAACATTACATTTTGCGATAGAAAGTCCTTTACACTGTAATACAGTTTTTCAGCGAGTACATGCATTAAATTCTTTTTAAATTTATGAAGTGGCAGAGCTCCTTTAAACTTTTTGGTAACTTATTAAAAAAATCATGCACATTAGAAAGCAACGATTTTTGAGTATAATGCTGTCGTATGGGCGCATTCATGAACAAGTCTTCCCGGATCACGTTTATGTTTTATAGAATTGGTAACAGCTGTTTTAAATAAATACACTCAGAGGCAATGAAAACGGGTCACTTCCCATGGATTACTTTACAAAGTGACCCGTTTTCATTGCCTCTGAGTGTAATTCCCAATGTGAACTATGAAGGTACGCTACCTCAGAGGCAATGAAAACGGGTCACTTTGTAAAGTAATCCATGGGAAGTGACCCGTTTTCATTGCCTCTGAGTGTACATATGTTACTATTGTTACTTGACAAATATGCAAATTTCATAGATCTACACAATGTGCATGTGAATAGTAGGTAACACAAATATTTGTATGTGGTCCATACCATACATATTGGGTAAGTCTTTCCTGTTATCTATCAATAGTTAAGGGGTTTCGTGCATGTTAAATAAACCTTGATTGCATGAAATAATGTAAGAGCAGACGCCGTTTAATGCGAATTAAGAGCCCAAGCAAAAATTAGGCATTGTAAGTTTTTTTTTTATACAACGACGGTGGCAAACAAGCGTACGGCCTGATGGTAAGCGGACACCGCAGCCTATAGACGCATGCAACTCCAAAGGAGTAACATGAGCGTTGCCGACCCTTGATATGTTTGAGGATTCGCTAAATAATTAAATGGTATAAATTGAAAAACACACACACACACACACATACACACACACACATACACACACACACACACATTGCATGCTTTCCATGAATATAGGCTAAGAAAAAAAAAATAGGTAAATGTATAAACATACCTAATTATGTGGTTGTAAGTTGTAATCCATTTTAACGTAGTTCTATTGTTAACACTATAAATTGAAGAGCGAGGCCTCCTGATACAGGTTGGATAAACCTAATAGAAGGACTCGACCACACTCTGTACTTACCACCTAAGTTTAAATGGAAATAAAGAATTTATTATTATTATTATTCGCTGTGTTGAGAGCTGAAGGAACAAATTCCCTCGCTCTCAACATTGCACAACGCATCCTCGGGAGCTCTGGCGACCTTGCTCACCTCCAGGAACACAACACTACTACAGAGCAAGTAGTAGTGTTATTATGGCTGTGGTCTTCTGCAAGGCGGAGGTACTTCCCCAGTTGGGCTGCTCCACATTCGAGCGGGATGACATTTCGCTGTGCCCTACCTCAGCAGTTCGTAGTCCCCTTAACTTTTGGCAAATCCACAAAAGCGAATCTGTCTCTGTTTGACCTATGTATGTACATCATTGGCCCTTGTGTTTCGCAGGAATATTAAAAAAAAGAACCGGCCGTGCATTTCAGGAGGTCGTAGGTTCGAATCCTGCTCGGACCAACATTTTTCTCCCATAATTTAAAAATATTGCTTTCGTCCGTTCAAACAAAGAATATGAATAACTAGCGGCCGCCCGCGACTTCGTCCGCGTAGATTTTTAATGATGGCAAGATATTAAAATAGGGAAGCGAATTTTATTCTTAGTTAAAATGGTCTAGACATATTATTGTATGGGAGACCTGACCGCAGACCGCAGAACGCGTCCAGTGTGGCAAATCCCTTAAGGAATAATTAAATTCATTTGCTACACTAACGCCACCTGCTGACGAATAGCGAAAGGTATAATCAACCCTTATTTTGCTTTCTTATGGGATGATAATCTAACCCTGTTAGGGGTAGAATTTTCTAAGTAGGGGTAGAATTTTCTAAATAGCTGTTTTTTTTAAATTTTAATAAGTATTCTTTCTACAAAGTTTCAAGTCTCTAGCTAAAAAAATAAAGTTTCCTCCATAGAAACCATGCACCCCTTTTTACTCCCTTAGGAGTTTTTTAAATACCTAAGTAATATTTCTACAAAGTTTCAAGTCTCTAGCTAAGAAAATAAAGTTTCCCTCATGCAAACCTTGCACTGAATTTTCTAAAACGCTGAAATTACTTTATTTGTATTCTAATAAGTAATCTGTACAAAGTTTTAGTAAGTAATCTTTCTACAAAGTTTTAAGTCTCTAGCTAAAAAAATAAAGTTTCCCCCATACAAATCTTGCACTCCTTTTTAACCCTCTTAGGGGTGGAATTTTCTCAACCGCTCAAAGTACTTTATTTGTATTCTAATAAGTAATCTGTAGGAAGTTTCAAGTCTAGCTAAAAAATCCAGTGTTCCCCGTAAAAAACCTTCAACCTTTTTTAACCCCCTTAGGGATAGAATTTTCTTAAACGCTGAAATTACTTTTTTTGCAAGTTATCTTTATACAGTTTCAAGTCTAAAAAAATAAAGTTTCCCCCATACAAAATTTGCACCCCTTTTTAACCCTCTTAGAGGTGAAATTTTCCAAAACGCTGACAGTTCTTTGTTCCGTACCCAAAGGGTAAAAACGGGACCCTATTACTAAGACTTCGCTGTCCGTCCGTCTGTCTGTCACCAGGCTGTATCTCAAGAACCGCGATAGCTAGACAGTTGAAATTTTCACAAATTATTTATTTCTGTTGCCGCTATAACAACAAATACTATAAACAAAATAAAATAAATATTTAAGGGGGCCTCCCATACAACAAACTTTTTTTTTTTACTGTTTTTATATATAAAGGTACGGAACCCTTCGTGCGCGAGTCCGACTCGCACTTGGCCGGTATTTTTATATTCTAATAAGTAATCTTTCTACAAAGTTTTAAGTTTCTAGCTCAAAAAATCAAGTTCCCTCTATACAAACTTTGCACCCCTATTTAACCCCCTTAGGGGTGTAATTTTCTAAAACGCACAAAGTTCTTTTATGTATTCTAAAAAGTAATATTTTTACAGTTTCAAGTCTCTAGTTTAAAAAAAAGTTTCCCCATACAAACCCCTTTTTAACCCCCTTGGAGATGGAATTTCCAAAAAATCCCTTCTTATCCCTAGCCCACGATATAAAAGTAACCTACTGTGCAAAAATCAACTCTCTAACAGTAGTAGTTTCGGCTGTGCGTTGATGAGTCAGTCAGTCAGCACTTCTTATTTTATATAGATAACTACTACTCGTACTACTACTACTTACTATTTTTTTATTTAGATAAAAAGTAAAAAAAATATGAAAACATATTGGTACACAAACATTTACATTACCACACACCACATACCGACAGTAAGATGAATAAAGTAACCTAAGGCATCATTCTGTAATCAAATCATTCGCCTCTGAATGAGGCAATCAATGCCTTAATGAATAGTTCGAGATTTACCTACACTTATTAAAAAACACCAATAGGCAATAGGCCTCATGTTCAAATTGATAACTAATTAATGCTAAATGGATAGTAAATCATCAAATTATCGTAATAAAGTATAAATTATAAAATATAATTAAAATCATAAAAAGATTCTACACCTTGAAAATTTGGAAAAAATATGCATTTTTTTTATTGTCCAATAGTAAATTTAAAGCTCCCAATAGAATCCTTACGCTTAATTATAGAAACAAAATTGTATGACAAGTATGTAATTAAACGCAGTATTTCGCGACCGAAACAACAATTTACCTGATTTTCCATATACTCCAGGCAAAATACGGTTTAGAAAAACAATAATTTATAATAGCGTTTTTTTTGTTGATTTCATTTGAAAATGTTATTCTAAGATGATTTAGTCAAGAATCCGACAAACATTCCACCCGGAAGTAATTATGTAGATTTAAATGAAGCATGCATTATCTTTTTTTGTACGATTTATCTTGAATATTATAGAGCAAATGTAAATGAACCAAAATAAAGACAAAAACATTTATTAATATTTTTACTGACTTTTCAGAAGCCAGCTAAGTTTGTCATTTTTTCGATGTCTGAAATTTGGTCGGATTTTGTCGCTGGGTAACTATTTAATTGATAATATATCCGTTACGTTAAAAAATAAGCTATTATAAATTATTTCCAAAATTGAAATTTTTTCCATACCAGTTGTCAGTTCATTGCCTGGACTAATACGACGATTAGTACCAATGCCACTTGTGACGTCATACGTAGGTGTCTATCAGTATAAAGCGTTTCGCGCTGCCGCCAGCGAGGTCAATCTTTGTCTGAAACTTTTGGGTATTTATGTTCTTTAATTGTAGTTGCTCCCGTACAAACATTTGTTCCTCTCCAAAAACTGGTTCGAATGACATCATAAAAAAATCTTAGTCCGCATCCCTACCCTTATAATCTTGGATAGGTAGATAATGCGCTCCCACTCTGCCAGAGGGTGGTGATTCGAACGGGGCTAATGAACATCTGGGTCAAGCAAAAATACCTACGCATTTACGAGGTCACCTAGACTGGACCTACTCATGGGTGTTATTCGCGAAGCTTCATCTCACCTGAGGCGACCAGTGTAAGGCGCATCACACAACACCGCATCCCACCGGTTCGCAACGTTGTATGTCAATACCTCGGCCTGTATATAAATTCCGCACGGTACTTCACACTGCACCACACGTCCGTCCAGTGAAATTTGTATGCAGCTCCGCATTCGTATGCGGGGGCAGTGTGATGACCGCCTAAGGGTCAGTCCTCAAGAGACATGCGAAACCTTGTGAAAAAACAGATTCACGCATCTTAGGTGGATTATTACCCTAAGTCCGACCTGCGGTTACGCGTTGCTATTACGAATCCAGGCGTTAATTACACTAGATTAGCTTTGCCCTTAGACTTCTCACAGCATCACTCATCTCACTCCCATAAAAACTCCCACTCTTTTCACCCGCTTAAGGGATGATTTCCGAGATAAAAACTATCATATCTCCCTCCGAAGGTCTCAAACTATGTCCAAGTTAAGGTGGTTCGCAGCAAATAGTATTCCCAAAATATGACGTCCCAAACTTATTTCTCAATTTATTCTAGGTTATACAAGTTTATTCTAGGAAGGGGGCAATTTCACGCAAACAGAAAGCCAATTTATGAAAGTTTGTTACATAAGTTTCTTAAAATATCACGCCGTTAGCCTGCGAATGTCAAATAACGTTTTCTATGGAAAGCGAACCACCTTAACACATTCAGGGCCAATGACGACACATATGCGTCAGACCGCCGTAGTCGCTTTCCGCTACATACGAGGAAAACCACGGGATCGGCTACGAGCATAGCGCGTAGCGAAACTTGGCCCTGTATGGGTAAACACATTGAAGGCCACGCATCGCTACGTGTACGCGTAGCGCGTAGCAGTCTTTTTCTGCTTTGTAGCGGACATCGCTCGTAGACGCATGACTCATATATGATTGGCCTTCCGTGAAAAGGTAACAGGCAGACAGACGACAGACAGATAGAGAATTACCTACAGATTACTTTCGGTTTTACAAAACTTTCTGCCCGCGACTCCGACCGCCTGGAACTCGTTTTACAAACGTTAACCTTCCTAGGGGCTGATTTCCGGGGTAAAAACTATCCTATGTCCTTGCTCGGGACTCTAACTATCTCTATACTTAATTTCATCTAAATCCGTTCAGCTGTTTAAGCGTGAGGAGGTATCATACAGATAGACAGACACTTTCGCATTTATAATATTAGTATGCATTATGGAAGTATGGATGCGTGCTGACTGGCTTTACTGGCGGTGAGGTGAATACCAAGTTGTGAATAGCCTCGATGGAGATGAACGCATGCCTGTTTACCGGGTAAATATCAACTCGGTCACAGATGTACCTATAGTGACGTTTATTGAAGGGCCGCAATTTCCACAGTCATCTCCTATAAATATTAGCAGAGACTGATTAATAAGGCTGTGTTTATGAAAAGGCGGGGCGGGGCGGTCGCCGGTGTGGTTCACGATTCGGAAGTCGCTTGGACACACACATAGCGTTGTGTAGCGTTTATGTAGAGGCGTGAGCGTTTCCATTCAGTAGAGGTAGAGAAATGTAGACATCTAAGTTTGGTAGTCTAGTGGTTCAGTTCAAGTATGCGGCCTGCAAGCGGCGGTCGTGGGTTCGAATCCCGGCTCTCTACCAATGAGATTTTCGAAACTTATATAGGTACGCAGTATCATTTTACATCTAACAGTGCTTTTCGGTTCAAGAAAACATCGTGTAAAAACCTGTATAATATAACTTCTAAGGAATTTAAATGTGGGATGAACTGTTACTGCCCATTCCGTCCCACCCCCGAAAGAAGGCCTGTGCCCAGAAGTGGGACGTATATAATATAAGCCAATGATTTAATATAAAAAAGAGGTAAATACGTCGTCTATACGAAAATCCGTGTTTAAAAAATGGCCACCAAATCTGACAGCTTACGGTTTCAATGATGACGCGAAACTGAGGCAAGTTGGTGCAATTGATTCAGTTTTATAACCTATGTACCTCTTTTTTATATTACATAATTGATATATTTAAGCCAACATCAGCCTGATGATGGCGATTGTGAAGGTCAAATTACTTACCAAAAGCTTCTTGAGGCAGTGATAAATTAGACCAACTCTCACATTAAATTCACGTTATTTAATAGCAAAATAATATATACACGGTGGAAACGATATGTGATATACAACATATCGAAAAACTGGTTACTGATCCTGAAAGTGCTTCACGAGCTCTATCAAACGGTATCCATAATAGGTTACAGAATAAACTGGATCTATCCGAAAATTCAATGTTCCCAGCTTCCATAAAATTAGTACAGCCACAGAGATACTATTTAAATGACAAAGCATTGTGAACAACAACCTCGTTCTCCCGATGTAGACTGCCTATAATAATGCTGTGCAACACAAACCAATAACCTGGTTATATGGTTCACGCATCAGCCATTCCACCAAGGTTTACGACACAGACGGTGTACTAATATGTCGGGTTTGCTTCCAACGCCTCATGGTGGCCGTAATAAATAGAACTTATATATAAGTTTTAGTAAGGGTTATGCAAAATTGACTGTTCCTTGTCCGTGATAAAAACTCTTAGCGGCTTCTCTGTCTCATTAGAATCCTCTTATTGAACGAGCGCAAGAATTCTACGTTTCAGCTTAGGCAAAAATTCGTTCATATGTCCGGCTATAATATTTAATAATGACAACCGATTACACAGAATACAAAACCGCTTATTTTACCGACAACCTTTACACTTTTTTTTCTCAGAAACCGTTAACTTTTTAGGTAAAGCTATTTATAAGGTAATTGTGTATAACCCATTATATAGGTTAGGTTTGTTTTATAACCCTCTCGTCGGTGCCCGCCTTGTCGGGGCGGGGGGGCTTAGTAACCGTGGATCGGTCACCCACGGCGAAGCTAAGAGGCACCCAGGGCGCCTGTTTGGGCAGCTGGCTTGGCGAAGCCCGCTTAGGATGCGTAGGGGAGGGACCGTAGAAGAAGAGGACCGGTATTGCGGTTATGTTATAGGAGGCAAACGAGCAGACGGATGTTTTATAACAATCCTGAAAAGTTTACCGTTTGTGAAAAAAATAGTTTTCGATGAAATGAAAATTCGGCGAAACATTCATTTGGTGAAACGTTTAACGGTAAAACAAGGGTAAACCATATATAGAATTTTAAGCAGATTCAATTTTCAAAACAAAAAAATTAAAAATCGGTCAAGTGCGTGTCGGGCCACACGCAGTGTAGGGTTCCGTAGTTGCCCGTCTATCTTAGTGACCAACTAAATAGTGCGGTTGCGTCAGCCGAATTTGTACGAAAGTTGGCCTTTATAAGCACATTTTAAGTTGGTCGATTATTACTCGGTAACTATTTATGCCTACTTAGCCGTTATCATTTTCCTTTTAAATTCATTATATGTACTAGTGCCACGATTTTTTTCACATCCCCAGTAGTGGGGGAAACATGACTCGAACAAAAAATAGGGCTTTAAAGCCCAATATCTCGCAAACGAAACACTAAATTGAAAAATAATTTCCAAAAACCCATATTATTTATCCAACACACACTATAGGTTAACGAGAAAAAACAATTACATACCCACTTTAGGTGGGGGAGGTACACCCCAAAAATATTTTTTTTCGAGATTTTAGCAAAGCCGAAGACGGACGGACGGACGGACGGCCAGACGGACAAGGCGAAACCATAAGGGTTCCTTGTTGACTACGGAATCCTCACTCACCCACTTAGTGAGTATGAGTAGTAGAATGACTGTTCAAACACGTACAATCGGTAATAAAAGCTTGTACCAAAACCATTTATGTCCGTCATACTGATTTGTTCCTGATTCTGATCCAACTTGGATTCTGTCGCCAATATCAGGTTTGTTACATGATGCTTAACTTAAGGGCAACATATGTATATACAACGTGTAACAAAAATAACGCAAAACACGCATAACAGGTATCGTGTTCTGATAAGGAAATACTAAGAGATTTTTTTTTGCGACATGTTTTTTTTACATTTGTATGGAGCAGGTCACCCCGGCCAGTGCTCCATACAAAAGAAAAAAAAAATCGAGTCAAAAAAAAAATTCTCTTACTTTTTTCAATACAAATATTGCTCGTTTAATAGTATAAGATTCTGCGTCCAAACACACCTTACTGCAGGTAAAGGCTTGCCGCGGTAGCCTTTGTCACGTACGCTTAGCTCATAAACAGTTTTATAACGCGGAGCATGACATTATAAATCCGGATAAAAGGATTGCGTGCGGACAATACAGCGTGTCCCTGAAACTGGGAATCAAATAGAAAAGACGAGATGAAATGTTACGGTGCACATTACATACAAATGTTGTTCGCACTATGTAGGTATGTAGTACTGAACATTTGTTTTCTATAGTACGAGTATATACCTACAAGTAGAACATGTACATCATTTATTTAAAGGGAAATTGATTTAATATTTTAATGTAAATAAATAAAACTTTATTTTTGCGTGTTTTATCATATAAAACGAATATGTAGAAACTATGAGTACTGAATACAGATTTTTGTTTTCAGAGTTTTCAATAGGATCAAATAACATGACGTGAACATGACTATACGAAATACAAACATTGTTGTAAATTATTTCTAAAGCGAAAATAACATTCTGAAATGTCCTAACATTAACTAAATTAAATAATAGTTTATTATGTATTTATTTATTATTCGGAGAACCAACAGCTAACAATTCTAAACAATAATAAGTTATAGTATGTGTAGTAAACTTTATTACGTTAAATAATACATCATATAAAATAATATCAGAAAAAGAGGAGGAATTTAATGTTCAGATGATGGGTAACCCACAGCAAAACTTACCCCTTACTTCTTTTTGCTTCGCATCCAGCTAAGCTAGTTATATAACTTAAGTAACTTAAGTAAAGTTATTGTTTCTTCCTCGTTAATATTCAATTTGATCTTGTAAGTAGCCTGTAATAAGTTTCTGTCAAAAATTTCATTTTTGATACAAGCTTTTATTCCCGACTGTACTATTATTGCCGGTTCTAAAGAGCCCAAACTCAACGGGGTTACGTCGGTTAAGTGCTGAATTCCCATGGCCACCTGTCTCCATCATCAGATCAGCTCGATGGTACCATAATATTGAATTGTCATCCAAACTATACGTATACCCAAAATTACAGCTCAATCGGTCACCGGGAAGTGGGTCAAATATAACTTGCAAGATTTGATTACAGACAGACAGACAGACAACGGGACAGGTGAAAGTAAATAAAAGCTTGTAAAAAGGAAGTAGCCTGTATGTTGAACAACCGTGTTAACTGCCGTAATAGTTCAGTACGCGCCCCGTGGAATATCACTCTGTATATCACCATCATAACTCTTAATTACGACGGTGATTAATGAGAAAAAAATGAGGTTTATTAGTTTTTACCCGACTGCTGTAGAGGAGGGTTATGTTTTTTAGACATATATTTATACGTATGTCAGGCTTTCGGAGATGTGTAGTGTATATATTAGATGTCTGAAATAAGTAAATAATACTGCTTAAACAGATCGGTAATAAAGGCTGAAAACTAAATAAAAAAACCGGACAAGTGCGAGATGGACTCGCCCACCGAGGGTTCCGTGCAAAATTAAAAATTTATAGTTTTCAGATTTTTTCCTGTACTTGTAGTAAAAGAAGATATTACTTGGCAAATTTCATTTCTAGGTCAACGGAAAGTACCCTAAAAAAATTTATTCCCTTGAGAGTGTCCAAATATACGTTTTTGCGGCATAAACGGCCGTATCTTTTTTTACGTTAACTTAAAAGTTTGATTTTTTCACGGCTTCAAGTGACTGTAAACGTAAGTAGGTTTCAATTTTAACTTGATACCTCCAGGCGTTCCCGAGATAAAGGGTCTTGACAGACAGGCAGACGGCCAACAGTGTGATCCTATAAGGGTCCGTTTTTTCCTTTTGAGGTACGGAACCTTAAAAATACGGTAATAACTAGTTTAAGTATAATATAATAATAACTATTTACTTATTTTAACTTTATTGCACAAAACAGAAATGTATAAATGGCGAGCTTAATGCCAAATGCCATTATATTATAAAATTGACGTAAAGTGCGTGGGAGAAAGTTATGTTGTATTATATCAGTTTATGGTATGGTTATTGTATTGTACTGATTGTCTTTTTTTTCTAATCTCTCAAATATTGGGAAAGTGTAGAGTCAGCGAGAAAACGTGTGTTTTGACAAAAAAGAAATGCCTATCTATGCCAATTAGATGAATTCTATGAAGGATTATCCACCTTCCACAAAAACTACCTACGAGTATTAATTATAATATTTATAATTCATAACCCACTTCAAAAAAAGGATTTGGATTTATCTATAGCACCTACTAATATTACAAAGAGGAAAAGTCTGTGTGATTATTATGAACTACATAGCTGTACCTGCGACTTCGTTTGCATGGTAATGTGGTGGAAGTTAACGCATCTCATCCTCTTGGACACAGGACACATGCCACATGCAGTTCTACTCGTAATTTCGATGAATAAATCTATTTTAGCTGAAATGCCGTTAAAATTCGTTTGTCTTTATCTGTCAATCTGATATTTAAATTAGGGCCGATTTTTCAATTCCCAGATAAAACTCTATCTGTTAGATAAATGTTAGAAATGAAATGAAATGAAAATTATTTATTCGTAACAAACAAATATAAATATCACATACACACATATAATATTAATTAGGTACAATAGGTATATAGTATTTTATACAACTGTTGTATAAGTAGGGTCTTAAAACGCGAGTGTCGTGAGTTGCGATGCGAGCCTTGGCGAGCATCGCAATTAAAGACGCCACGAGCGTTTTAAGACCAAGTTATACACCGTTGCATACAATACTTTTTCTACGACTAATTCTAAATATTTAGCATTTGACTTTTCAGACAGTAGTTTTTCCGTTAGTTCTAAACTACTCACGCAATTTCTTCAGCGGTGCAGTTATTTCCTTCTTCGTCCATTTTAAAAGGAACTTACACAGGTTTCTTCACTTCACAAACACGAATAAAATCTTAATAAGTTATAAATAACGAATAGTTATCATATTTCGTCTTTTCATTTTGAATTGGAACTTTGGTGGGAAATTAGATATGACACATTGACACCTCTTGTTTATGGTCTGTTTTGTTTTTAATTTCCTTGAACTTGCCATACGAACCAAACTGAATCCGGATCCGAACCGAATCGGATCGGTTTATATTTATAAATAATACCAATAATTGGTAAAATATGTATGTATACACATAATACATGATCATTTATTTTTATTTTAGTAAATAATTCATGTTCTACAAATGTTTGATAGTAAAACTTTTTATTTCGAAAAATTTGCTTATGAAGTTGGTATCACTGCCATATGGCGGCCTTTTGAAAAAAGTTAGATGATTTGACATCATGGTAAACAGTGCTTTTATGAAAAATGTATGAACCATAAAAGTACACTAAACAGTGCGTTTATGGGCCATAGAGCATAGAGTTTTTCGCCTAGAGCCTATATAAATGACAGATAACGGTACAGGAGTAGAAAAAACTATTTATTTGCTACGAAATAGTCCCGCCTCAGCATAATGCTGGCTCACGAGCCAGCGCTGGTCTTTGGCGCTGGATGATATCCGGGTTAAAAACGATCCTATATCCTTTCCCGGGACTCAAAATGTCTCTATATCAAATTCCATCTAAATCGGTTCAGTGGTTAAAGCGTGAAGAGGTAACAGACAGAGAAACATACACACTTTCGCATTTATAATATTAGTAAGTTCTTAATAAGTAATATATTAGTAAGTATGTATGCATGTATTGTGTTTTTAACCAATAGTCTTATTTGTAATAAAGTAACTACATCAGTCAGTATGTACCTATTATTTATTATCTATAGATTTCAGTTAATACACTTGGCGAATCTCGGGGCTCCAAGACTGGCGTCATATCGTCCGGCCGACTGGATCGATTCCCTGTGATGACTTCAAAGGAATATATGCAGTATAGCTACTGATAGGTCACTAGGCATAATGTGGAGTCGCTCTAGTTTTCGTACCTATGAAAACTGTGCCAAATATCGCCCATTGTTGTCCGCAGATGCGCTGTTGCCAAGTCAATGCATTCGTGATCGATGTTGCATGTTTGAAATATTTGAATCCGAATCTGCATCCGCGGAATTACACACCTACATGGCGAGTCTATATTTTGGAAATAAAAACCCTGTCGACAAAAAAAACCACATACCTATACTAAACGAATAAAAAGAAAACAAAAAACCTTCTCATCGCTGGGGTTCGAACTCGCAGCCATCAACAAAGTAGACTAAGCATTGTTCGTCGTCAAACGTCGCATACCTACCGCCAGCTTTTTGCGAGAAAATACGGAAATAACCGAATATTTTCTCGAAAACTAAGCCCAAGGCTAGATCGGTTTCTCGGGCCCGTACACCCCATAATGCAAACTTCATCAGAACATGATTACAGATATATACAACGTGTTAATAAAATAACGCAAAACCTGAAAACAGTTTGTTCAGAATCGAGAGTAGAATGCGAAAAAAATAAAAAAAAAATTTTGACGCGATTTATTTTTTACATTTGAATGGAGCAGGTCGCCCCAGTCGGCCAACACTCCATACAAATGTAAAAAATAAATCTTGTCAAAAATTTTATTTTTTTATTTTTTTCGCATTCTATGCTCGATTTTGAACAAACTGTTTTCAGGTTTTGCGTTATTTTATTAACACGTCGTATAATAGTATCGGATTGGAGTTCTTCACTCAGGATATCTACATACAAACTTTCAAGTAAGTTTTAATCCCTTTAGAAGATGAATTTTCACAAACGAGAATTTTTCTCGTGTTTTCTTTTGTTTAAGTCCCTAGCTCCAAAAAAATTCACTCTCCATACAAATTTTCAACCCATTCTTGACGCCCTTAGGGTATGAATTTTTAAAAACGCCATATGAAACTACTTTTCTTTTATTTCATTAAAGAACCTTTTTACGAAGTTTCAAGTCTTTATCTTAAAAAATAAATTAATTCCCATACAATTGTTCAACCCATATACGACCTTCTGAAGAAATGTTATCTGTAAAAACGCCACGCTATATCCTATTCTGAGGTCTATACCAAAATATTAGAAAGTTACATCAAAATCGGTTCAGTCGTTTTTGCTAAAATTTGCTACGAGCAATATACTGGTTCTCATCGCCGCGCCGCGCGGTTTAGACGCCGACACAAATCTGGAGAATGCGCTACTACGCGCGGCTAGAATATGCGTGGAAAATGGAAATTGGTGATGTTCTGCATCGCGCTATTGAAGTTTTTAGTAGCTGTTGTATAAATACAATTTACTTCAATGTTTTCTTAATCATCTCTCTGACCACATCTACAAACTTTCACATTTATTATAATCAGTGTGTGTGTGACGTGTGATCAGTGTGATTCAATTCAACTAAACTATATTTTATAATTTATTCAATTTAATTTATTTGTAAATACATATTTAGGCTAGTATTATTTTATGTTCCTATATCAATTAAATTACCATTTTATTTGTTTGAGTAGAAATATAATCTAATAATGCCGCGTCCGCTGCGCCGTGTTTTCGATGTTTTTAAACATCTAACATGTTTTCGAACAGAAAAGGGGCGTGGTCTAAAAATTTTGTTTAAAAAAACATAAACTTGTTTTCTGTCACGGATGGAAAACATTCCCCGCGTTCGTCTACCGGGGATGAGTTTTGAAACTTTTGAGTTTGAGTGAAGAACTGTCAAATAAGACATTACTGAATTTGTAATTATTTGCAATGGAGTGGAATAAGGAAAAGACGCTGTATTTTATTCAATGATCAAAAATGATAAATTGTACTGGGATGACAGCTGTCAAAAGAAAAGTGAAATGTTATGACAAACAATACATTGTTCACACATGTTTTACGTAACATATTTAGCTAACATGTTTTGTCAGTTTTTTGGCGCAGCGGACACGGATTAAGCTATCAATATCAGTCACATAAAAGTTATAGAATCAAATTAGTTAGGATATTTGAGATAAACCTATTTTCTGACTTTGTTTCTTTGTTTGAAATCTAAAAATTAAAAAAGTTTAATTTCTATTCGTATTTCAAGCATAATATAATAGTCATCATGATAAAAATTCAAAGGAAAACAAATCCAGAAAAATAACAAAAAATTCTAGGTCCCTAGGAGAGAGTTTTTTTCGAAAGAGTTTTTTGCATAATATAGGTTTTTTCTTATAAAAAAAATACAGTTTTGGTTTTTATGCTATAAGTTTGATTAATTGGTTGGCATTGAACAGTCTTTCAAATCAAAATAACATTATCCAATAGCAATAATAATAAAGCAACCATCATTTGCCATCAACAGCTATTATTCTAGACAACTAAAATTACATAATACACGTTAGCTCAAGAAAGTACACACTGACTCACGTGTCACTGTGTACTTCTTCAATTTGAGCCACTGGCGCACAAATTTCACCGGCGCATAAATTTCACCTGGCTTACCGAAGGCCATGCGAATCTATTTAATTGCCTAGCATATTAACGTCACTTTGCATCAAAACAACAATACTTGTCTAACCTTAAAAAGTATTTTTTCACCCACGGAAACACAAAACCACTTGCTACGCATGTGAACTGAGCGGGAGCGGGTGGATTACGGTTTGTACGTAAGTATGTGTAATTTGGATTGGGTGTCGAGCGCTTCCGGAAAATGAAGGAGACAGATAGATATTGCTGTTCTATCTAGGAAATATAAGCGCGAGTCGGTGTACCCGACCGAGCCACAGTTCCCGACCCTTAGAGTATATACCTACAGAGGCGACGTAAGTGTCGCCACAATGAGGGACGGCAACAAAGTAGATGATTCCCGTGGGGTGGCCATGTACCTAAAAATTACCCCACGCTTCCATATGTTTATTTTAAATAATGCGCTTTTATTGTAAGTAGTTTTTACTGAAGCTTTACACACATTCACTGCCTAGCAGGCGCTCTGTTCGCAACCACTAGTAATATTCAGCTTAATAACATGAAATATGATTCTAGTAACAGAACATGACATGTAGGTAATTAATAGTCCTTGTGCAAGCGGCTTACCTGGTAGTTTCTTATCAGCACAGTTATGACAGGACGCCCGCGAGCTGTGTTGCGGCGAGGTAGACTATCCGTCTCTTTCTAATCGTTCTAACTAGAAAGAGACGGACAGTCTACCTCGCCGCGACACAGCTCGCGGGGCGTCCTGTGATAGCCGTGCTGATCTACTTAATTATTATAAAGCCTGAATCACACTGGCGCGGCCTGCGGTGGCGGTTCATAGTAAACTTGACAGTTAGTGTCAAATTTACTATTGACCGCCACCGCAGGCCGCGCCTGTCTGTGAGAGGCTTAAAGTCTGTCACAGACTGGCGCGGCCTGGCCGCGGCGATCAATGGTAAACTTGTCATTAGCTGTAAAATTTACTATTGACCGCGATGCAGGCTTAAGGCGGGAAAAATAATGACACTAAATACCGAAATGAGACACAACCATATTAAAAAACATTTACTATTCAAATATTCAAATTATTACAGATTAATGATAAAGAGCTCTGCTCGGGTAAAAATATGCTGAGAACGATTTTTCCCAGATATGAGACCTAGCTAGATCGATTTTTTTTATGAGGCACAGCGTGGGAGGCCCCCTACAAGGTTGACTGATGACCTGGCAAAGGTCGCGGGAGTCCGCTGCATGCGGATGGCGCAGGACCGGCCATTTCGGCTGATATGATGATGAGATAGATTTTTCGCCC
Organism: Epinotia ramella; assembly: GCA_947578815.1. Taxonomy (NCBI): domain Eukaryota; kingdom Metazoa; phylum Arthropoda; class Insecta; order Lepidoptera; family Tortricidae; genus Epinotia; species Epinotia ramella. Next base: position 6,778,354 of record OX388211.1, on the reverse strand, counting down.
CCATAAACCCCTATACTGCAAATGCTATCAAAATCGTAAGAACTGTTTTCGAAAATGCGATCACAAATATATATATGTAGCCTTAACCCAAATACTACGCGCACGCGCATCCTCATTTAGTGGAAACCTAGAAAAAAAAAACATATTATTTTACATAAAATTTTTCAAGCAAAGGGCTTTTAGAAAATTATGATTCATTCTAAACCGTCGATCGTCTTTACTTATTACTAGCTGTCCACGCGTCTCCTCTCCACCCGCGTAGTAGAAAGAACACAAGCGGAGGCGCAGATGCAGGATTAAATAAAGCCAGATGAAAGAATTTTTGAAATCGGATGAACAGTCCGAGATTACTCGCTACATAAAAGCTTATCTTTACTATGAGTACAGAGTAAATATACGTATATAAGAATATATCCCATCCATATACGAATGTTATGTAATAACAAGTACGAGAATTTTGTTAGAGTATAAATTACCCGAGAAATCGGGTATTTATAAGTTGTATTGGCTGGTATCCCTAAAATGATTGCAAAGAAGCTAAATCGAGAAGACATTCTAACACCTCTCGCAGCTTACCATAAACAATCTACGTAATTTGGGCGGATAATTTGTCAAGAAATATTTTCTTGTACAATGTAAACAATGATGTTATTTCTATTGTAATCGTCAAATTTTACAAGATTTTGAGCGTAATGTAATTTTACCATGCTATTTTTACGTATTGCGTATACAGAAGAGTGAAAGATGTTCTACTTACGTGTGAAAGGTTATATTTTCATCACATTGTTCCGACCGGCTTTTACAGCCAAGCACGCAACAATTAACCATTTTCTTGGCACAGACGGAACACGAGATACCTTATCGTGCGTAAATTACTTTTAGGACACTATTTTATTCACAATAATATTAAATATTTCGGATTCGTATGCAGCCACGCGCGAGCATTGACAGCATTGTATGCCACAACTGTTGTGCCAAATAGAAAAAAAGTGGAACTATGACAAGGATAACGAATGATATATCTCTGTCTGTCACACTTATCGAGATTTGTATGCTACCAGCTCGCTCGCACGTGGTATTATTATTACCATAGCCTGTCCATACTAAATTATAGGTTCATGTCCCGACCCGACCCTACTTAGAACTATAAAAGGGCGTCACTGATTCTGGTATGATTCCGTTTAAATAGCAACTAATGGAGTACCAACGGACTTAGAATCATCTTTCTTGATGAATCGACGGAGCTCCTGAAATATTATCGGCCCACATACAGCGATTTGGTTTTTTTCTGAAAGGAAATGTGAAAATGTTGATGAGGCTTGGCGGAGTACTGAATTGAAGTCTGTTAAAACTTTGTTGGGGTTCCGTACCCAAAGGGTAAAAAAAAACCCTATTACTAAGACTCAAGAACCGCGATAGCTAGACAGTTGAAACTTTCACAGATTATGTATTTCTGTTGCCGCTATAACGACAAATACTAAAACAAAATAAAATAAATATTGAAGGGGGGCTCCCATACAACAAACGCGTTTTTTTCTGTCACCAGGCTGTATCTCAAGAACCGCGATAGCTAAACAGTTGAAATTTTCACAAATTATGTATTTCTGTTGCCGTTACAACAACAAATACTAAAAACAAAATAAAATAATCATTTAAGGGGGGCTCCCATACAACAAACACATGACTCGAACAAAAATTAGGGCGTTAAAGCCCAATATCTCGCAAACGAATCACTGATTTCAAAAATGGTTATAAAAAACCCATAATAGTTTTGAACGAGCTATCCAACGATACCCCACACCATTGGTTTAACGAGAAAAAAAATTACATCCCCGCTTTAGGTGTAGGGGAGGTTTTTTTCAAGATTTTATTCTACTGTTTTGTCGGCGTGGTTGATTTATATATCCATGCCGAATTACAGTTTTCTAGTTGTAATGGTTACTGAGCTAAGCCGAAGACGGACAGACAGACAGAGAGACAGACGGACGGACATGGCGAAACTATAAGGGTTCCTTGTTGTCTACGGAACCCTAACTAAAAATGAGGCAAGTTTTTGAACACTGCAAATTTTACTCGTCTGCCTACGAGAAATGTGCCGTGAAGATTAATTTGGATTTCGATTTTAACTTCTGAATCATTATAGGTCTTACGCCCTTCGCCAAATGGGTCACATTTCCAGCGTTGTCACTACCGAAATTAACAACTGGAATAGAGCCAAAATCAGATTCTTCCATCATTTAATAAAAACTGTTTAAAATAGCATGGTGATGTCTCAGGGGCTCGTTATAGGTCTGGGTTCACATGTTGATATTAGTTGGTTTAATTATAGTTATATTTGGGTTAGCATACCGTGCTAGTTTAGGACGGAAATAAATGCGTCCCTGTCTCTTGGACTAGAGTTCTCGGACTATCATGGTTTAGGGCATGTTTGGTCATGTTGAGAGGATGGATGGATGGGAACAAAGAGAGTGAGTGGGAGGAAAGTGCATGGTACACTTGGAAGGGAAGACCTCGATCAGGTCGAGAGTACCCTAAACCGACAAGCATCATGAAGAATGTTGCAAGTGATCTCTGCCTACCCCTCCGAGAAACAGGCGTGACTGTAGGCATGTATGTATCTGACATTGACACCTCGAATGGGCAGCTAAGTGTCAAATAAGTATATGAGAACACAGCGTCGCACACCCCTTGTGGATATTCGCCTTAAGGGGCTCCCATACGCCAATGACCTTCAATCCGTTTTCTAATGTTTTTTCTAGCTTATTATATTAACAACAACAACTTTAAGCAATATTTTATCCCATATTTACTTCAAAGTTCATTGTTTTCGAGATATTTGGCATCAAAGTTGAACAATTTTAGGCCAAAAAACTGGTTTTCTGGCCATAACTTTTGTGTTAATTGGTTTATAATGAAAACCCTGTACCAGTTTTTAGAGACGTCACAGACGAACCCAAATATGTAGATTTCGTATATGTTAGATCTTTCACGTCAATAGAGATACGAAATAAGTTTTTTTTTTAGACAATGTTTAATAAAATCATGCAAATTTAAAGTATTCATTTGTTTCAAAATCCGGTGGACCAAAATGGAGATAAAAGATTGAAGAATCGATAGCCGTTTGATTTATAATTCTATCTGTAGTGCAAAAGTAGGAGATACGATTCAAAACTTATCAAAAATCGATGAAAACCTCGGGTAGCCCCGTTGTTCTTGCCGGGTGCTGGTCGTTGGGTTTAAGCAGCCCTTAGGGCTTATGCAGACTGCTTTTATAAATCTCATCTGTGTCAATTTACTTGTAATTTAAAAAAACGCGCGTCGAAGGCGCGCTTAATAAACGCAGTATGCATATTATTTTACACGGGACTAACGCGATATTAATTTACCTTTATAAAAATCCATACTTACTAATATTATAAATGCGAAAGTGTGTGTGTTTGTTTGTTTGTTTGTCCGTCTTTCATGGCAAAACGGAGGGACGAATTTACGTGATTTTTTAAGTGGAGATAGTTGAAGGGATGGAGAGTGACATAGGCTACTTTTTGTCTCTCTCTAACCCCCCACTTCCCTAAAATGGGGGGTGAAAGTTTGTATGGAGCTATATACGATATAAACAAGTTCCACGCGGACGGAGTCGCGGGCAGAAGCTAGTAATATTATAAATATGTGTATAAAGCGCGAGAGTTTAAAGTGTTATGCAGTATGCATAGGCCCTTAGATTTGATTCATTTAGTATGCAAAAGCGAATTTAAATTTAAATTAAACTCGGTTGGTAGGTACCTATTTATTTTTACAGTAACGCTGGCTGGAATCGATGGGAGTAAATTATTCTGTAGTTCAATTAAGTTCCCTGCAGCATCGATGTTTTTTAGGCGTTACGTGTTAATAGGCAAGGTAAACGTCTTAGTCCTCGACCCTTTACTCATTATGTCACAGTAACTTGAAAATCCTCTTAGTTCGAATTTAACCCGTACTGCTTTGACATAAAGTACCCTTATCATACACCATGTCGGGGACAAGGAGGTTTACATTAGGTATCTATGTATGGTCGCTAGAGATGGGTAACTACCCGGGTAAATCCCCGCCGGTGGGTATTTAGCTGGTATATATACCTACCCGATATTTACCTAACCACGGATAAATACGCGGGTATTTAATATTTCTACAAAACTCAAAATTTCATGGATTAAGGTTTCTCGGGGTTCAAATACGAAATAATATGATGATTTTATTAACTTGCATTATATGTACAGTCGAGGTCATAAATATGTTTACACTTTTGCACCTTATTACAAGGCAATAAGGTGCAAAAGTGTAAACGTATTTATGACCTCGACCGTACCTAACTATGTAACTATGTTTGTTCGGGTGAAAGGGCATAGTCGCAGGAAGTGTTATCAAACTATTGTACATGATTAAATGTCTAAGCGGCTTGAGTTACGAATGCATTATGCTGGGTACACACTGAGCAAACGAACGGTCAACTAACGCGAAGCACTTAAATAAATAAATATTAGGGGACAATCATACACAAATCGAACCAGTCCCATAGTAACCTCAATAAGGCTTGTGTTATGGGTACTAGACGACGATATATTTAATAAATACATAGAAATACTTAAATACATAGATAACATCCAAGACTCAGAAACACATACCGTGTGTAGGTATACGGCGTTCAATAAGCGTTTTGAATAGTTATTCAGACGAGGAAGCACTATGTGGCTATTTGTTAGAGTGAGATAGATAGTCGCGTTCGTTGGCCCAGTGCATACCCAGCATTAGATAAGTGTGTTATTACGATTACACCCGTTTGGATTGCTGAATTGTTTCCGGTAGGTAGCTATCTCACGCCTACGCACATACCTGCTGAGACTTTTGTTTATTAACACAGCTAGCTTTTGCCCGCGACTACGTCCGTGTGAAGTCTCACAGAACCATCCACCCCAATTTCATCCCCAGTCCGAAATTGGATTTTCCGGGATCCGCCTCCTTTCATCATCATAATCATCATCATCATCATAGGTATCAGCCGAAAGACGTTCACTGCTGGACATAGGCCTCCCCCAAAGAGCCACCTTTCAGACTCATATTTATACAATTTCAAAGGTAGTGTTCTATTTATGGGTGCAGTACTAAAAATGGCACATAATTATGTACTTACCAGCTTCCGCCGGCGACTTGGTCTGTGTGGACCCGCGAAAAAAGCTATCCTATATTTTAATCCAGGCTATAAACTATCGTCGTGCAAAATTTCATTCAAATCGGTTGAGCCGTTTAAGCGTGATTGAGTAAACGAACTTCTAAACATCCAAACTTTCACATTTATAATATTTGTAGGATAATGTACAATTAATTTAATTTATGTATAGGTTAGGTACTGTTCCAGAATTCGTCAATAATTGCGTACCTGGATATTGGATAAGCATGGATTAAAACAGCTTGGAGGAAATAGAAAATAGAATAGAAAAATCACTACTTCGCCAAGGGGCCCTAAATCCTAATAAACTAGAGGGGTCAGGCCAAGTTTGCCGTGCCACACCTGTCCTCTATTCTGCAATTAATCAGAGCCTAAACGCCTATATACAAACTCCTCAGTCATAATTAGGCCCCTGAAATAGGTCAGTGCTGGAAAAGTGAAAAATTAGGGGGTCACAGCACAGATTTAGATAACTACCTACTACCAAACTGTGTCTGCTCAAGTTTTAGGAGAATTGAATACTTATTGAGTATTTATAGTGCATGTAATAGTATAGATATTACGCATTCGTAGTAAAGTCACCAGCGTAAATAACTGAATTGAGAACCTGCTCCTTTTTTTTGAAGTTGGTTAGGTAGTTAAAAATAAACATGAAACCAGTTGATTTTGGCCGTTGAACCGCAAGTTGAATTAGCCCATATTACCTACTATCGCTTTGATGACATGCAGTATTGTGATTTGTGTGTTTAGTCAGCAATTAGTCAGCATAAAAATACCGACGACTGGCCCCAACTTAATTCTAGTTAGTTCGTTATAGAAAGTGACTGAAACATAATGGAATGCCCGTCAAAATACAAGTAAGACGCATCCAATATTGGTTATAGCTAGGCAAGCTAGGAAATCAAAATCGGTTTTATGGAACTATTTCTGTTCTCAAAGACAGAAATTGGAAGTTAGTATTGGGACCTTGATTTGTAGGGAAAATATTAAATCCACAAACAACAGCTAATACGAGGTATTGTTTGAGCTCTATCTCTTAGTCAGTTCAAAATATCAAATGATTTTTATTCAATACCAAATGTTTTTTATTCAGGTACCTAACTACCTATTTTCATTTCCAATAGGTACCTAAACGACGTCGTTTCAACGTTTACGTCCTACAATAAAGGAATACTAAATAAATCTTCAATACAGTTTATACAATCTTAAATTTGTAAATGCCTTTGTAATGCCAATTTCAACAATTCGGTAGTTTTGGAATATTATAATCTGAATGCACCTTGCTAAGCAACTAGGTTACGTACAATTAAGTGTTAATGATTCCTTTCTACATTTTGTCTATGGTTTTTGCTGTCGTAATGTTGGCACTGTCACAGTCATTTACTTAACGGCACGGCATTCCCGGACATTCCAGGTTAATTGAATTAAATTAAACATGTTGTTGTTCATATGTTGTATATGAACAACCGTCTTTAGACCGAATGCATGTTTCTGGCTTATTGAAGTTATGCTCTTAATGACAGTGATGTAAGTACCTAATTCTTTGTAGGGATTTTTTCTTCGTTTTTTCGCAGTGGTGATAATTGGGAAGGATTTCCTGAGAAGAATATAGAATTTTCACTTCTCATGCTCGAAAAGTGTGTCCTATTAGGCTTAGATAGCGGGGCTAAAGTAGTACATTTAGCCCCTAGAGAAAATATGTAAACCTTTTTTATGATTTTAAAACATTTTCATTTGACCAATCAAAACACTTCAACGTATTAAATCCACCAATCACAACTATTTAAAATACCATTTTTATTTGCTATCAACTACTCAGAACAATTTTGGCAATTTGCAATCTCTCTCAAGCAGAAAATAATTATGGCCTGTACCTGCAGCAAATTTTCAATAGAAGGAACCTATTTTAAACAAATAGGTTCCGTCTATTATCTACGTAAATACGTGAATTAGAAAAAAAAGTTGCGAACTATATCGTGTGACATATCAAATGAAAGGGTATATTATGAAGATCACAAATATTGTTTTAAAATTATTTTAAGATTAACAGTTTTGAAGTTATTTAAGGAAATAGGCGAAAATTGACCATTTCCTCGCCTCCCCTTTATCTCCTAATAGTACTAGGCCTAAAAATATGAAAAGAATACAGAAAATAGTTCTATAAGTACCTATAGATTACAAGAAAACCTATAAAAAGTCTATGGTATTTAAAGTAACCCTGTTTAACCAGTACGAATACTTATTACTTAAATTAAAAAAAATAGCCCAGCAACGGTAAATTAAAGAGTTTAGAAATAAATACCTTTTTATAAAGAGCATATTCTATTCTTTACTTCAGTCATACATATTAAGACGGTAAAGTGTGAAGTTTTAGAGAAAAACTAAACTTACAGCAAAAAAAAAATACCTACGTTCGTATTTGGTGGCAGATTGCGCTAAAACTATAAGTTCAAATTCAAATACAAATTTCAAAATAATTTATTGTATGGTTATGGGTAGTAGGTAAAGTGATATCGCGTTTATGTGTATAAATGGTTTATAGTAAATGTATCAAGCATTATTTCGTTCCTACACACTTTTTACGTATCGTGTACGGTTTTCTTTTAAAATGGAAAATACCGCGCTCCGGGACACTTTCAAGGGCGCGGGGGGGTGAAGCTCGCCCCGGAGGAGGGGGGAGAGTAGATAAAATTAAACTTTGCTCTATAACCTAATGTCTTGATAGATAAAAGATCTCCTTTAATTTTGCCAAAATGTTGACCTAATTTCACTGTATAGTGGTGTCAATATTTTGAATCTGTGTCAAAGCAGTTTATTAAAAAAACATGCCGCCAAAGGCCAAATTGAACAATCCTTTCACCGCCGTAGAATTTATTATTGATTTTGGATGGATAATCTTTGCTTTTACTATTTTAGTACGGTACGTAAAATGAATGCACCTTCGATAATTCCCAAGGTCGCGATTTTTTTGTTAATATTTAGAACATGATGAGTACTACTAGTAGTAAAAAAAGATAGGGAAATTTGACGTTGCTTTAGGTATTACTCAGCGTTTTCTTAGCGACCCTTGTAAATCCAGGGATAGATTATAAAAGTGGTATTTTTCTTCAATAGAGTATCGCATTTTAGTATTATAATCTCCACTTTAATTTGCTAAAACTTTCGTCAAGTGCTTACGTCAGTATAATCCGAAACGAATAAAAAAAATATATTTCCTCTAAAAGATTATACAAGTGGGTTTTGATTACTGAATACTATTAAAAACTATCAAAGATAACCTACGTTTGAATTAATAACATATTTATCAATAGCTTAAATTTGTATGAACAGTTTAATGTTGAAAGCCTTCTAATTATTTTAAAATAAATCTCAAAAAATTTCAAGTCGACACATATAATCCAGCTTTATCATAGTCATCTATTGTTAAAAAATCTAAGTAATTCATCAATAGCTCCACATTGTATTCATTTATCAATTATTTTTTAAATTTGAACGCACGACGAACTGCGCGCGAGTCTAGTGCGCCGACGGCGAGAGCGTCATGACCAATCAGAGCACGCCGTCGTTGCTTGTTTCCTACGCGGTAGCCTCCCCTCTGTTGATCAGCTCACTTGCAAAATGAAAGAATGTTGATTTTACGATTGTGTTAATTTATATTAAGTGTTGAATTTATAAATAAATCTTTGCAATGATGAATGAATTTATAAATAAATCTTTGTAATGATGACTTTTCCGTCTATTAATTATACACTCATAAGCTTCATCAACCTAAAGAGTAACTATCAACGTACTTATGCAATTACTTATTCAATAATCAACTTATTGTGTAGCTTTAACAAGCTAGGTTGACCCACTGAAACAACGTATGAGTGACCGGTAGGTATAGATCTAAATGTATTTTCTTATATCGAAAAACGACAGTTGAATTGTCCTAACGCGCGTTTGAAACGTTTTGTGATTACCCCTCAGATCTCTAGCCGACCCAGCCGCGGCCCGATTTCTTACAGTCGGTTAACGGGTTTCTTCGGTTTCGGTTAAAACCGGTTTTGCATTCCCTACTCTCAACCAACTGAGCTATAGGAACAATCCACCTCAGTCACCTTTTTTTTCAATCAGTTCATTCTTACAAAGCCTTAGGGAGAAGACGGCATTACATAAGTTGAAATAAATATGAATTATGACCAGCCAAATAAGTGGTTTTCTTTGTCCTGCGTAATGTATGTAATCGTAGTATAGCCATTTGGTTTCGTTGCTATATTTGGTAAGGTTAGCCTTAAATATGATTGAAGAGAATGTTTCGCCTTAATATGATACAATGTGTATGTTAACTTAACATACAAAACTAAAAGCAAGCGTTTACGTAACGTATGTAAGAAATAGGGAATGCAATATGCAATTACCGGCCAAAATTCAGTAGTACAAAACCTATTAACCGGTAAATTACCGGTAATTTCAATTTGGTTTATAAGTAGCGTTATTTGATGTTTATTTATCGTAAAAATAAGCTAAAAGGTAGTATAAAGAGTAAAAGGTGGTTTCATGTTCCGTAAATGTCGTAATAATCATTTTCTTTAATATTTAAAACTTGCTCCGTGGTAGGAGGGCTAAAACACAACTGAAAACGTTCCTTGGGGATTAACAGGTCGGTAGGAATAGGAATTGGTCCCAGTTTTACAGATTACCATTACAACATCAGTAGTATCAGTACAATACAAAACAGTACCAGTAGTGAATATGGAGTGACGAAGGTTAACGTGAATATTAGTATTATGGTGCATTGCCTGTTCCCCTTCACCCATCATTGGCGTCGGCGGGTCACACAGTGCCCTCGGTCATTGATTTGACTCCTAAATCTACAGATACGCAACCCTACGGATTTACAATCTTAAAAAACAATAATTTACTGAATAAAAAAACAATCAAAATAATACAACACAAACTGACTAGTTGACTACAAGCCCACGTAGTAGTAAAAAAAAGTATTTTACCAAATAGCTGTTTCTAAGTAATGTTCAAAAGACGTAACCAACCATAACAGGAGCGAAAAGATAGAGAAAACGGTACTAATAGTAACCGAACATTTTACTAAAGAGCGTTCGGACAAATGGTTTATTAACTTTACCTAGGAAAAGCGTGTACTGTTGCTCATGGGGTTCCAAATTGTGGCATCGGTTTAGGGATTTGGGGGGGCTAGGTCTGTATGTATACTTTCTGTATCCTAGCTCTCCTGCGGATAACCTAACTTCTAATGCGATCACGCATACAAACTCTCAGCATAGCCCTCTCCATAGCCCTTTGAGCCTTCTAATGAGGCCGATAGTGCGCGAACACATTTCAGTGTCATATGTCATCACTGGCACCACACATGGGCCAAAGACTCTCGTCTTGAGACACTTCGGAATACTAGACGAAAAGATGTGTCGTAGCTTCCCGAACGAACGCTGCCCAGCTGAGTCGACAGGAGACAGTTTGTCCTACGTAAATATAATCGTCTACAACTTCGAGCGTAAAGCGTCCGATTGTAATGAGAGTCGGTAATACATGGGCATCAGATGATCTTCGTCTTATCCATGTTAATTCTTAGACCAACCCGCTCAGAGGCTTTATAGTATTCAAGTCCTCCATGGTATCCGAAGGTGAGTGTTGGCGACTGGCTGTGCTGCCACCTTTTTATACAGAAATGTAACCTTTTTGTTTGTATTCTGTTTTTATATGTCTTGCTTGACGTGTCAGTTCAGTTGTCGATCTGCCTTTGCCACGTCAATGTTATTAGCTGGTTCCATGTATTGATATTTTAATAAATACCAGTTTAAAAGTGCTAACCTTGTTTCCATCATCTCACACATCCATTTATACAGTCCACTCTCATCCACTCGTTATCATTTTGGTCCATTCTCGCCGTAATTACAACAGTTGTCAATTTTTTTTCACGTAAGTCATCGTAGATTCATTTCATTTTTTGAAAACATTTCACACATTGTTTACGTATATTTTCGCCACGATGGAAACACGTAGCAAGGCAAAGGCGAACCTAAAGGCTGCAGAAGTCGACCGGGTGCAGCGCGAACGCCGCGAGCGTTCACCGCGCGGCACTCGGCCGGTTTCAGCCGCGACAACCGACGGCGCTTTGGCATTTCCTGATAGTACGAGCATACAACAGACGGGCACCGTTCCCTACGGCGAGGCACAACCTGGCCTCGCATTTGAACGCCCTAATGCTCGTGCTAGCACGCATAACGAAGCAGATGTCAATGCGCCACTTAGTGTTCACAGTAAACAACCGTGCAGCGAGCGCTCTCACTCGTCGCGTTCCTCGGCAGCCGTCCGTGCACAGAAGCTGGCTCTTGAAGCAGATGCGATGCGGCGTCAAGTGGAGCGCGAGCGCGAACTCGCTCGCCAACAGGCGGATCGCGAACGTCAAGAGGCTGAGCGCGAGTTTGAACTCGCTCGCCAACAGGCGATATTCGCGCGTCAACAGGCGGAGCGCGAGTGCGAACTCGTACGTCAAATGGCGGTGGCGGAGCGCGAGCGTGAGCTCCATCAAGCGGAACGCGAGCACGAACGCGACCTCGCCCGCCTCGAGGCTGAGGCGGAGGAGGTGGAATTACAAGCGAAACTCGCCGCTCTGGATGCCTCAGATAAGTCCACCAAATCTCGTAGTTCGTGTTTTTCTAACCGTAACTCCGAAAAGCGTACCACAATGTGGGTCTCAGAACAAAACGCAAACATGACCACGGCACCTCTTACAAACACGCCTGGTGAGGAACCGACTGTCACCCTGGGTAACCCTCAGGGACTTCTTTCACAGCCGGCCGTCCCTGCCAACACGGTGTCGTTTCGTATGCCCGATGTCAACCATGCGACCCTTTCAAACCCCACAAAAGCCGCTATTGAAAAAAACTACGACAGAGTGGTACGACAACAATCACCATCTGAACGCCCGGCGCCAGATCCTATAATGCAATTGACTCACGCAATTAACGCTCTTTCCAACAGGCCAAAGAAACCCGAACTCATCACGTTCTCGGGTGATGTCGGTCAGTGGATGGCTTTTAAGAGTGGCTACGATAAAACTAAATCTAACTTTTCCCCGCTAGAGAACCTAGACCGTCTTAACAACGCTGTGCGTGGTCCAGCGTACCATTCCGTCGCGTCACTCCTGTGGGCATCCGGCGATCCCGAAGAAGTCATTAGCGCCTTGCAGCAGACGTACGCACGGCCGGAACTGCTGGTGGCCCGCGAGGTCGCCGAGCTACGCAACAGTGCTAAGATAAGTTCTCCTGAAGATTTAAATTGTTTAGCGAACAAACTACGGAATTTTGTAACCACTCTCAAGCTTCTCAATCAACATGAGTACTTGTCCTCCCCCGAGCTCTTCCGGTGCGTATTGCTTAAATTGAGCGAGCACACAAGAGGCCGTTTCACGGATTTTGCGTCTTTCTCGATGCGTCGACCCGAGGAACAAATTATTACAAAATTGGAGTTAATGTCACGCTTCCTCTTGACCGAGGCTGATAAACAGCTCAAATACAATTTTGTTCCTGACAGTACTGTTGAGGCACCGGCTCCGACACATTTCTCTAAATTTCAACATCGGAAGGAAACTATACACGCTACAGTATCTAATGATAAAATTCCTGAGCGTTGTACATATTGTAAGCAAGGGCTTCACAACATAAAAACCTGCAAAAGCTTTTTAGTTCTGAACCTCGACGATAGATGGCGTTGGGTCCGAGAGACTAAAGTGTGTTACCGTTGTCTAAAGTCTAATCCTCACACCTGGAACAACTGTCGTGCGAAACGTTGTGGAGTTGATGGATGTTCGAGACGTCATAATGCAATTCTCCATGGTACAGCCGGTGTTAAAGCTAGCGCGGCACCCAGCGGCCAGTGCGGTAATACTCAAGTAGATTCTGCCAACTCTATCAGCCCCGACCACATGGACGATACCGACAGCAAAACTGAGCCTGCTGTAAATATCACAAATACGTCTGATTGTTTAATTAACACGACAGGGTACTTGCTGTCAGCGTCTCGTCCCCGCCGCGGTCTGCTGAAAGTGGTGCCAATCGTCCTCGAGGGGCCTGACGGTTGCTTCGAGACGTCAGCACTGCTCGACGAGGGCAGTACGGCGACGCTCATTGATGGGGAAGTAGCAGCACGCATCGGCGCGAAGCGCAGATGTCAAGAGCGTCTCCGCATCGAAGGTGTTGGCGGTATGAGCAAAGAAGTGGACGTAAGTTACGTTGACTTTTACATTCGCGGACGTAACCAATCCGATCGATACCTGGTGGAGCACGCCCGGGCCATCAAACCATTAGGCCTCCGCGCACAGTGCCCTGATTCAATAAATTTCACTGATTACGGTCATCTGTCGGACTTATCCGATGAATTGTCATACATTGACGCTTCCCCTACTGTTCTCATCGGTGCGCCCGACTGGCACTTATCTTTGAGCCGTGCAGTGCGGTGTGGGAAAAAGAACGAACCCGTCGCCTCCAAAACTTTGTTGGGCTGGGTGCTCCATGGTGCACTTTCCGTCTCATCCAAGCCACTGGAGTTTGTAAATCACATTTCGGACGATTTAGATGCACTTATCAAAAGTCAATACGACATTGACGCCTTGGGCATAACAAAAAATGCTCTTCGCCCAAATGACGATGATAAGCGAGCCGTAGAAATTATTGAATCGTCGGCTCGTCGGTTAGACACTGGCCATTTTGAAGTTGGTCTCCTTTGGAGGAAGGATTTACCGAAAATCATACCTGACAGTTACCCGCAGGCACTTTCGAGGTTCAAAGCCCTCGAACGTCAAATGTCAAATGACCCAAAGTTTGCCGCAGCTTTTCAACAATTCATAGATGGCGTCATCAGTAAAGGCTACGCCGAAGAGTGTGACATAAATACCTACCATAAGCGAACTCCACCAAATTTTTCGTGCGTGACTGCAAATGGTTCTATACTGTGGTATTTACCTATTTTTGGCGTTCTACACCCACAAAAAAAGAAGCTAAGGGCAGTTCATGACGCTGCAGCGGCAACGAAAGGCGTAAGTCTCAACAGCCTCCTGCTGCAAGGGCCTGACATACTGTCATCCCTTCTCGACATTCTATTACGCTTTCGAGAAGGCAAAGTGGCCTTAAATGGGGACATCAAAGAGATGTTCCCTCAAATCAAAATTTCTCCCAGGGATCGGGACGCCCAACGCTTTCTCTGGGGCGAAAAGAATGGCAATGTAAGGGAGTACCGCATGTCTTCAATGATTTTTGGTGCAGTTTCGAGCCCATTTGTCGCGCTCTACATGAAAAACAAAAATGCGAAAATGCTGGCTAACGAGTACCCCGCTGCCTGTGAGGCAATTATTGACGACCACTACATGGACGACTACCTCGGAAGCTACTCCAGCGTTGCCGAAGCGGCACAACTAGCCGCCGACGTAGTCACGGTCCACAAGGCAGGTGGTTTTGAAATGCGCGCGTGGACGTCAAACCATCCAGAGGCTCTATCCCTCATCCCCAAGGAACTTCGAAGCGACGCAACCTCCGACGTCTATCTGCCACCCAGTAATGAGGTTGGCGTTTTGGGTGTTAAATGGAACCCATGTCAAGATTTGTTAGGCTTTCGTACTATACCCCAGATACCGACTGACACTTTAACCAAACGCAGCCTATTATCAAACGTCATGAAAGTCTATGACCCTCTCGGGTTGCTAATGCCAGTCGTCATCTGGGGCCGCATTTTGATTCAAAGATTGTGGCGCGCAGGTATGAGTTGGGATGCGCAGCTTCCTGAGGTCTACGTGAGCGAATGTGAAGACTGGTTTACGCAGTTACAAGCTGCAGCCAATGTAAAAATTCCTCGCTGGTACTTCAATAGGTCGGACGTTTCGGACGTCCAGCTGCACGTAGTAGCTGACGGCGGCGACCAGGCCTACGCTTGTGTTGCATATTGGCGTTTCAGCTACAGCGACGGCACTGTATCCACGACTCTCATCGGTAGTAAGGCACGCGTCTCGCCTCTCAAACCGATCTCGATTCCTCGTTTGGAATTACAAGCTGCGCTCATTGCCTCCCGTTTTGCACAAACAATATTGCAAGCTCATCGCCTTCAGCCCTCCGAAACCATCTTTTGGACGGATTCCACTACTGTCCTCAAGTGGATTCGGAGCGACGCTCGCGCGTTTAAACCGTTCGTTGCGCACAGGCTAGGAGAGATATTGGAAGCCACCAATCCTTCGAATTGGAGGTGGATCCCATCCTTTCTCAACGTCGCCGACGACGCAACTAAACCAAAGAAAATTAACTTTACCGCGTCTCATCGGTGGTTTACCGGTCCGCAGTTTCTTCTGAAACCACCACGCACTTGGCCTACCGAGTGCGTTGCTGACGTGGAAGAGAGTCCACCAGACCCCGAGTTAAAATCTGACCTGGTGGTTCTGCTCCTCGACACCTTGCCATCGAGTTCATCAGTGCCTAACCCGACGCGTTTTAGCTCTTGGCTGCGTCTACTTCGCGCCACTGCCCGCGTTCTCCAGTCTCGGCCTATAGCTCCAAATTCTAAATTGTACCTAAACAGCACCACATCTCCCTACCAACTTCACACTGTAGACATTATAGAAGCCGAGAAGATGGTGGTGCTACAAGCTCAGGCACACAGTTTTCCGGAGGAACTAACAGCTTTAAGTTCTTCAAAGCCAGTGCCCAGGAGCAGCAGGATCGCAAAACTCGCACCGATTCTCGACCAAGATGGCTTATTGAGACTGGACACACGCATAAGTTCTGCTCCAGGAGTAAGCGAGTCCGTGAAGTCTCCGATTATCCTTGACGGTCGCAACCATGCTGTACGACTACTCATCCTCTACGAGCACACCAGAGCGTCGCATCACTTCAACGAACTAGTGCTAAACGAACTCCGACAAAAGTACTGGATACTTAGAGCACGTAACAGTATTCGCAGTGTAGCCCACGCCTGTACACACTGCCGAAGGTGGAAAAATCAACCTGCTCAACCTCAAACCGGCAACCTACCGCCCGAAAGACTCGACCACCACAAAAGGCCCTTTACTCACGTAGGTCTGGACTATTTCGGTCCCATAATGGTAACGATATACCGCCGCCAACAGAAGAGGTACGTTGCATTATACACATGCTTAGTGACGAGAGCGCTTCACCTTGAAATAGTCACTTCACTGTCATCCGATGCTGCCATAATGAGCCTGAGGCGTTTCATCGCTCGCCGAGGATCACCTACGACCATTTTCTCCGACAACGGCACAAACTTTGTCGGGGCTTCCCGCGAGCTACGCTCTCTTCATGACGATTCCGTCGAAGAATACGCCACAAACCAGAAAATAAATTGGCGCTTCATCCCACCTGCATCTCCATTCATGGGCGGCGCATGGGAAAGGCTCGTGCGGACAGTAAAGACAGCCCTCAGTTCCTGCCTCGTAAATCAGCCTCTGAAAGAAGACGTCCTGGCAACGCTACTGCTTGAAGCAGAAGCCATAGTCAACTCACGGCCATTAAGCTACGTATCATCTTCTACAGATTCACCTGAGGCCATAACTCCCTTTCATTTCATTCTGGGCACATCTTCAGTAGTTCCATGGACGTCAACACTGACTGACGCAGACCTAGTCTGAAGATGCGACTGGCGAAGAACACTACGGCTCGCCGATCAGTTTTGGGCACGATGGCTACGCGAGTACCTGCCGACGCTTCGACCGAGAGGAGCCACCACCAACAACGCGTCTAATCTCAGCGAGGGTGATGTGGTGCTGATCGCTGACCCTAGCCTCCCTCGCGGCCTATGGCCCCTAGGAAGGATAGCGAAGGTGTACTTAGGGCCTGACGGAGCGGTCCGTGTAGCGGACGTCCGTACTAGGGGCGGTCTGCTGCGCCGACCGGCCCGTAAACTTGTTTTAATGGAATCCGCACCCCAGTCAGTCACCACTAGTAGTTAGTGTTCCACTGGGGATCCGGTATGTTGGCGACTGGCTGTGCTGCCACCTTTTTATACAGAAATGTAACCTTTTTGTTTGTATTCTGTTTTTATATGTCTTGCTTGACGTGTCAGTTCAGTTGTCGATCTGCCTTTGCCACGTCAATGTTATTAGCTGGTTCCATGTATTGATATTTTAATAAATACCAGTTTAAAAGTGCTAACCTTGTTTCCATCATCTCACACATCCATTTATACAGTCCACTCTCATCCACTCGTTATCAGTGAGTGATATACTCGCCTTCTCCAGTCCAGTCTTTAAAGCATCCACCAGTGCAGCGGTGAACAGTTTTGGAGAAATAACATCTCCTTGATCGACTCGCTTCAGCGGAATAGGTTTCGCGTTCCAATTCTGGAGTCGGATTTACACAGTGAAGTGGCATTCTCGTTTGATTGATTGATTAAAACTTTATTAATGACCACAACATACATGGCATTGATAAAATACGACATTTAAACAATAAAGGTAAAAGAAAATAATAATAATATACATATCTAAAGAAAGCATGCAAGAAGTACATTCTCATGAGAAGTTCATTCATTCCATGTGTCGTGGCTGAGAAATGGCGCTGGCTTAGCGAGCTATGCCAGGGCCTTAAATTACAAAATTGAAATATAAAATACTTGGCAACGCTGGAGAAACTGTAGTACAGCCCAGGTTTCGATTGAATCGTAGTCCAGAAACGCTAAGCAAAAGGGCAGATTATACTCCGCAGCCTTCTATATAACTTGACGGGTGGTCTTATTTTATCTTATCTAGGTGAGGGCCCTTTCGGATACACTTCGACCCAGTGGGATCTTTCGGGCATTTGCCGTCTCATTTATAACTGCTCCCTAATTGCTCCATCATTTCTACAAACTGGATGATGCAGCTCAGCGGAAGAACCTTGAAATCCTTTGGTTGCGGATAGCCGTTATCAAAGTAATTAATTATTTTTCTGGCAAGGGCATGACATTCACACAGTAAGTGTTCCATAGTATCATCCTCCTCACCACACATTCTACAGTCTAAACTATCCGATAGTCCCCGAAGTGACCTGTCAACACCTCAAATATAATTCTGAGTTGCTTTCTGCTGGATTTCCAGAGCTTTTGGTCAAGCCCGAGTCCACTCCTTTTATAAGCTGGCTTAGATTGCCTTAAGCCAGCCTCATTTCTCCACTCATGTTGGTGTTTGGCTTTGGCGTAGGCTTCAAAGGCCGTTACCATGGTTCCCTACGAGAGTACCACAAATTGTTCCGGACCTACAATAGTACATTACTACAGAGGCCGGGAAGTAAGGGGTTGCCGGCCGAGTACATATGCCGATCATAGCGAGGCCGGATAGTTATGAGGCTGGCAACCCCTTTTTACGCCGAGGTATGTATAGTGCTTTTCTCAAACATGCAATGAAATAAATAAATTAAACTCCAAGAAATCAAACTTTAATTTTCATGGCTGAATGCCGTGATGCTGTGCTACAAATTGTGGAATGTGACACATCGAAGCCCATTATGAATAACACAACGTCAATATATAATTTCATGTTCGAGAAAAGTAATTTGTAGACCCCCTTCTTGCTTTAAGCTCATCTGCTTTTTCGTTGCCGATGAAGCCCTCGTGCCCTGGTATCCAAGCTAGTTATATATCTAGGTAACTGGCTTGTTCGGGAGGCTGGAAGTCATCTAACCTGCGCACGAGACGATTTGTAATTACTCTCGAAAACAGCTTTTACACACGGCTCAGAAGTGAGATGGGTCGGTGTTTCTTAAGCAGGGTGTTGTCACCATTTTTAAAGAAAAGCACCAGGACACCTCTGTTCGATGCCTTTGCCGTTCACTCTTTCACTAAGACAAAGAGAGCTATTTCCTTGTTTTGAAAAGGAAATGATTAGTTTACCCATTACCTACAAACTATGTTAAATAAGGCGCTCTCTGTCGTACTTATCCAAGCAGATCATTATTCATATTTTATAGAACGGAACCGTGTTTGTATTTTAAGAAGCTTCTGCAAACGATATTGTATTAATTTGGTACTATAACGCTAACCAGTTAATCAATTGTCATTTTACATGACAAAAGGAGGGTATTGATTGAGATATAATCATGACGATCAAGTATTAATAACTAGCTTCTGCCCGCGACTCCGTTCGCGTGGAAATCGTTGACATCGCAGCTCCATACAAACTTCAACCCCCCATTTCATCCCCTTAGGGGGTGATTACCAGGATGAAAACTATCCTATGTCCTTCCCCGGGCTTCAAACTATCTCCATATCAAATTTCATTGCAATCGGTTCAGCGGTTTAAGCGTGAAGAGGTAACAGACAGACAGACACACTTTCGCATTTATAATATTACTAGCTTCTGCCCGCGACTCCGTCCGCGTGGAAATCGTTTATATCGCAGCTCCATACAAACTTCAACCCCCCATTTCATCCCCTTAGGGGGTGATTTTCAGGATGTAAACTATCCTATGTCCTTCCCCGGGATTCAAACTATCTCCATACTAAATTTCATCGCAATCGGTTCAGCGGTTTAAGCGTGAAGAGGTAATAGACAGACAGACAGACAGACAGACAGACAGACAGACAGACACACTTTCGCATTTATAATATTAGTATGGATAGTATAGTATATATAGTATATAGTATGGATATGGATTGTAAAAAAATATTATTTTACTAATAATTCATGTTTAGGTAAATTACCGGTTTTGATTTAAATTTACCGGTTTTATACTCAGAAAATTGACCGGTTAACCGGTATGCATTCCCTAGTAAGAAATATGGATCGAAATTCTATAATTTCAATAACTCCGGATTTACTACCTACTACTACTTAGAGAGATAACTAATACTAATAACCCTGTATATATATACTTTCTGTATCTATTTACTTCATATTAGTAACATCAGATATGACATCGCGACTAGTAAATAAGTACCTACAAATAAAATTGAAGCTAATTTAAGTTTAATACTAAATAACCCTATACAACTTTCTTTATTGGTAAAATAAAATAGATAATTGCAACCGAAAAACAACTAGTAACTAAATATGAAGTAAAATCAAGTACTAAAAGTTTGTACCTACAAGTTTGAGCGTACGCACGGCACGGCCTTGGAGAGGTACTCGGCTGCTAGCACGCTGCACACGAGTCGCGCGCGAAAGATTTAAATTGCGGATAATAACTGATAAGCTAATGCAATTAAAAGCTATTGATGAATCCGTTAGAATTTGTGTTTATATATTCTTCAATAGAACTGAAATGAATTACGCCGACTTGTGAATTTATGAGATTTCTTTTATGGTAAGGAGAATGGTTGCAAGATATAATTCCTAATAAAAAAAAAGACTTGATAAATCTGTTAGAAATTTGTGCTGCAATATATTTTTGTAGTTTTGAATACACTATAGTAGCCACTAGTCACTTGAATATTCTTTCAGGAGATTTATAATTTTTTTAACCGTTTCCTTTTTTGCTGACGTAATCTCTTGACAAAACTATTAGAAAACGATAAGTAAGGTTTGAATAATCAAATGCGATGCATTATAGGAAAAAACAATAACTTGTATAATCTTTGCAAAGTTTTTCAAGTGTTCCTTACAAAAAAGTTAATTATTCGTAAACCAATATCAAAAACTGTTAGAAATTATTTTTCGCTGTTAGTACTTAAGGTACTCTCGCTGATAACAAAAAAAAATCAAACTTGGGAGTTATGTTAGTTTGACGACACATTACAGTGTTCGCGTACCGGACTATTTTGTCGTCGTGAAAAGTAGTCGAAGTGAAAAGTAGAGTGTATAACTCAGGTCTGAAAGCCATATTATACCCCTCGAACAATTTTCCCTCACTTCGCTCGGAAAAATAACCATCTTATGGTAATATGGCTTATTTTAGACGCTTGTCAAACAATCGACTATTAACAATTGCTGCGTGAAAGAAAGGCTAGTGTAGTTTAATTATAATTATAGTGATTATAATTATATTATAAGACTCACCTGTAACAATCTGCGGTGTTTCATTGGGTAGATTCCTGTTGACGAAGTTGTAGGCTGTCTTCGTCCCGAAAAGCAGGTATGGTGTCTGGTTGTTGGCGAGGCACGTGTCCTGCCCACGGGCCGAGCCCAAGGCCACCAGCAGCAAAAACCACCACATCTTAAACAATTAATATTATACGGACTATAGTGTTCATCCATACTATACTAATATTATAAAGCAGCTACCACCCGCGACTTTGTCTGCGTGGGCCCGGGATAAAAACTATCCTATATTTTAATCCAGGCTATAAACTATCTTCGTGCAAAATTCCATGCAAATCACTTGAGCCGTTTGAGCGTTATTGAGTAACAAACATCTAAACATCCAAACTTTCGCATTCATAATATTAAGTAGGATTTATGCGAAAGTAACTGTATGTTATCATTTCACGCTTCTGTCGCTGAACCAATATTTACTTAGATGAAGGTATCGAGATAGTTTAAGACCCTAGGAACTCTAGGAAGGACATAGGATATTTTTTATCCCGAAGCAAAAGTTTTGGCATGGACGTACACGGTAAACGATTTCCACGTGGACGACGTCGCGGGCAGAAGCTAACTAGTTCTCTACATAAAAATAACTGCCAATTACATGGATCAAAAGCTCACATGCCCTCATGATTTGGCTACGACAGTGGCAAACAAGGATACGGCCTGCCTGATGGTAAGCAGACTATATCCTCGCCCATGGACGCTTTGACACCGGACCCCCTGTTCTGTCACTTGCTTTAAGCTCACCTCAACGCTCACCCACAAATATACATATGTATGTTGACACCGCGATGCGTAGTAACCAAGCGTAGGTAGGGGTCTAGTTTCTTGACGGGTGGCCGGCGGGGTGAGCCACATTAGCGCGTAGCTAATAACAGCCAAGAAGGATCATATAAGCGCGAGGCTTACCCTTTATCGATTTGAGAATTCGTCGTATTGACGGCTACAGACAAATGCAGGTCCCATACTCTTAACACAGTGCATCCTCGAGACTGCGGTCTGTGTTCATTTACTTTATTGTTTTTATCGTCGTTTGAAATTGTTCGAGGGTTAATATGGCTTTTAGACCAGAGTTATACACTCTACTTTTCACTTCGACTACGAGAAAATAGTAAAAACAAAGATTATCCTTCCAAAATCACGTCGTCATTCCCAAAAGGGGTAGGCAGAGCACAACGAAACTTTATGTTCCAGTGCCACTTTAAGCATAAATGTGGGTATAGAAGATCGACAAGATGTGATATCGCAGTGATAGGTTGCTAGCCACATCGCCCACAACACTTCAACCCTGCTCCCTTAGTCGACTTTTACGAAAATTCGTGGGAAATTCTTACCCGACACCACACGGGGCATCTTTTTTTATGTAATTCCGTTTTTGGTTCTTCGGACTCCAATTAGATGAATTGGTTCAAAGGCAATTATTCCAAGTTCCGATAGAGTTTCGGCTGCCAGCGCAGACAACCGTTCAAAAATATCTATACACAGGAGGAGGATACAGAAGAAGGAAACGCATGTAAAAATGATTTTGTAAGGTTGCCTGTGTAAATACATAGAGTTCTCTACCCTACTGTATTTGTGAATGAACTTCACCGGGAACTCGACCTGGAAGTCATCCCTGCTTTTACAACCAATAAAACAGTTTTGACGATCTGTGTGCTGTCAGGAAGCCAATAAATCTTACCTTGCCGGAAATCGCGGTTTTTCCCGCGAATCATTTGTTGTGATTTAACTATTTTGTATAGTTATTAAAATGGGAAATAGTTGAGACATTAGGTACTGTTTTTTAAGGGTCCCGTACCTCAAAAGAGAAAAAATATGAATATCAAATACTAAAGTAAATTTATTATCCCAAAATCTAAATTGTACGTTAATTTAACGCAATAAAAAGATAAAGCTCGTAAAGGAATTAGAATTTATAGGGTGCTTCCAGTTGAACTATAGATTATCTAGAATGATGATAACATAAGAATTAATTTGAAAACCGTTAATTTGTAGTAGTATGTGTACGAGTATTTCTGATTTTAAGTTGTTATGTTATACTGACTCACCTATCTATGTCGTTGTTTCGAAACATAGATATGTATTAAAAAACATGGTACAGAAACCTGTCCTGAGCTCTAATTGGCTGAATATAGAATCCAGTAAGTGGACGATAGTTTTCCAACAGCAAAGGGAAAAATCTTCGAGACATTCTTGTCATGTACGAACAATTTATGAACCTACTACTTTATACGTTTATCGGTGCGCAAGTCCGACTTGCACTTAACTGGTTTTTAGGGTTCCGTATTCAACAAGGAACCCTTATAATTTCGCCATGTCCGTCCGTCCGTCTTCGGCTTAGCTCAGTAACTATTACAACTAGAAAGCTGTAATTTGCCATGGGCATATAAATCAATCACGCCGACATACATAACAGTACCTATATAATAAACTCTTTAAAAAAATATATTTTTTAACGTTAGCTTAGGTAAAAGGCGGAAGTAGTACTTTTTTTGTAAATTACAGGCAGGTAGGTACGTATAGGAAAATAATTTAAAATACTAATGGCTTTTAAAATAATAGAAAACTTAGACAGTAATAATAGGTACCTATTAAATTTCAGCGACTTCTAAGTTCATTAACGATTTATTGCAGATCTGTTTTTATTTTCAAAGACCTTGAGTTTTGTATATGTAACTAGCTGGAAAACTTGAATGCTAGTAATGAGGCCATCGAAATTCCTGATGTGAGGCAATAGTAGTAGGGACGTACTGTATCAATAATAATTCGCAATTATGCTTGCCTAACCTTCTTAACACCTACGTACGTTGATAAAGTACTTCTTGGATGATGATGATAATTAATTATCACTCATAAGTACTTTTTAATGTTTTATTAAGCTCTACTAACTCTACTTGAATGTTTATGATTCGATAAAAAAATTAAAACACGTGCGATGTAAAACAAAACATGAGTATTATGATTATGACATATTAAAGGTCTTATTAAATGTAATGTTTATAGAAAGTTTACTGGTAGTTTTAACAAGTAAACTAACGATTCAATGATGTACACGAAATAAATAACAAAAGAGTCACATTAAGAACTAGACGTAAGTCATGCCGGCGCAAGCCACTTTACAACACTCTAAAAAGTTTAAAACAAATCAAAAACACTTCAGTTGAATTCCTATTTTAATACAGTGCAGGAAACTTCACGAATATTACCTTAAAAGCGGGAATCGGGAAAAGCGTATCCGGATTGTCTATGGCACTCGCGGCGCGGCGTCATCGTCACTGGGACACGATGGCGGGCAAACTGGCTGGCAAAGGCATGGCGTGCGCTGCCGAGAAAAGGTACATCACTAGGGCACTCCCATGGCAGAACGAGATGCTAATAGTATTACGGTACCAGGCGGTTACCGTGATAGAAAAATGTTCTACTAACGCGAATGGAGGTGACATAACAATAAACATTTAAACAGCTGAACTAAGTTTTAGGAAATTTTAATTTCTGAGCCTGCAAAATATAGTGCTGATATGTTGATAAGTTTAAACGCGAATATTGTTAACTAATTAGTTATCGTTTAATGATACTTTCTTAGTTTAAAAACCTACCTGGTAATAGAGGGTTTCAGAGTAGGTAGGCACAGTCAGCATCATATAGTTAGTAGCAGCCAAAGTAGCCAAATATATCGGAACACGTCTTTATTACTATAAGAGTAAGGAAGTGTTACGATATATTTGGCTACTTTGGCTGCTACTAACTAGGTATGTGATGCTGACTGTACTCCACCTCCACTCCTGTTATGTATGTAAATTGCCTTGTGTTTGTCACGAATAAATGTATCTTTCTTTCTTTCTTTCTTTCTTTAAAATAGCAAACATAAATAAATCAGCTTCTTTTTACCCGACTACCGATGAAACATCCATAATGCTCGGTTATAGTAGGGATTGCTAGCTTGTGACGTCACAATCAAACAACGTCCTTATTATTAATATTTATTAATTTAAAAATCTTAAAATAGCAAACATAAATAAATCAGCTTCTTTTTACCCGACTGCCGATGAAACATCCATAATGCTCGGTTAGTAGGGATTGCTAGCTTGTGACGTCACAATCAAACAACGTCCTTATTGTTAGTTTTTATTAGTTTAGAAATCTTAAAATAGCAAACATAAATGAAAGATGGATACTTTCCGAGTATTTTCGGGATGTTTATCTGTTGCTAATAAAAAAACAATTTATTTTCACTATTGTCAAATAACCTATTAATACGATTAATGCACCTGTTATGTTAGCTACTAGTCGCCCTACTAGAGTAACTAATTAGCAGGGAGCGTACATTTCATGCCGGTTTCGTCATAATGACGTATTCATATAAACACACAGGATGATTCAAAAAACGAAGTGACACGACTTAGTAACCGCAAACGTATTTAGTAACTAATATTTTATTTTATTTTTAATTACTTATAGGCCACAACAACGTGTCTATCGATGCTATCATGAAATTGATCAAGTCCATGTTAAAATCAAACTGTGTTTCTTTATGTTCCTCATGTTCTTTGTGTTTTATTGTTTCCAAATGTAATTTGATGTTGCTTGCTTTTGGTGGCAAACTTTGCTGACAGCAGGAACAATAAATTTGTATTATCTATAACTAAACATGGATTTATTTGGCACAATAATTTTATAGCCTCCATGGCGACCTAGGCCACTAGCAAAGCATTAAGTTTCCTGATCTTATTAAATTTAACTGAAATGTTGTTTCCGCATGTCTCCTATTTGTGACAAAGAGTAAACTTTGATGTGACAATGTCAGATAAAGTTCTTTCAATGTCCGTCTCAAGTGTCAATATATTAGATCTACTGAAACGGAAGAGGTTGATTAGATAACAGTGATTAATCATTGATTAATCACATTTTCCATTATTGGGTACGGATAAATAAACGTTCGTTATGCCGTTGCCCTTTTCAAACTTTTTCCATCCTGTATGTAGCTTGACGTCATACGCCTGTCATCGGCATGAAATGTACGCTCCCTGCTAATTAGACTAGATGTTTGACGACCGGATGGCCTAGTGAGTAGCGAGAGCGAGTAGTGGCGCTGCCTACCAAGCTGAAGGTCCTGGGTTCGAATCCCGAAAAGGGCAAGTATTTGTATGATGAGCATGAACATTTGTTTGAGTCTTGGATGTTTTCTGTGTATTTAAGTATTAATATCTATTAAATATATCGTAGTCTAGTATCCATAACACAAGCCTTATTGAGCTTACTATGGGACTATAGGTCGATTTGCATAAGATTGTTTCCTAATATTTATTGGCATTATTATTTATTACTAGTACCTAGCGTCGCAGAGCTGTCAAAGGGGTTCGACGTGGGTTCGACGGGTCGGGAGGCAACTTGAGTCTAACATGGGGCCGTAGACAAGGTTAAAATCGACAAGCGCTAACGCTAACGCGAACGAATAAAATGTATGGTAGTCCAGGCAATGAACTGACAGCTTGTATGGAAAAAATGACAATTTTGGAAATAATTTATAATAGCTTACTTTTTAAGTATAACGGATATTGTGGCGTATAGCCACCACAAATATATATGCGAGGGCAGCAGCTGTGCTGTGGCGAACCGACAGCTCGAGTCAGTCGCTGGCTAGCTGTCGGTGAGCGAGGTCACGTCTGCGCGCCTGAGCTAATAGCACCCAATGGTTGTTTTATTTATACGAGTATACCCTGAGAGACCCAAGGTGAAACGTCACATTGGCGACGAGTCCTCGAGTAAGTGACAAGCCATATTTAAAACATTCCTTGGGTTTCTTAAAAACGCTAAAAAGAAAAGAAGAAGCAAATACGAACCCGTGTGTGTCAATAAAATAAAAGTTATCGAGGCATAACAACTATTCAGTGTACCGTTCGTTGAGTGTTTATTCAGTGTTTCGTGTGTGTCGTTGTAACTTGTAACCTAGTTCTAGATATTTAATTGACGAGAATGATATTATTGGTTGATTTACTATATCAAAATGGTCATTTACAAAGTGGCAGAACACAGAAATGAGAATACGAGGAGTACTTTAGCATTGGTATCTATAGATAGCAATTGTGCGTAGTTATTGCATACGTTGCGTACGTGGGACAAGTACGAGTATGTTCCTAGCTATAGTGTGCACCTTGCAGGTGCAGTCTTTTACTTAATCTCGCAGTGAGATAGCAATAAAACCGAAAACTCAACTTATTTAGTGTTGTGTTGTTTATGTTTTCTTTAAGTACCTACTTGGATACTCGTAGTATTTTAACGACACAGCAGAAGGTATTTATTAAAGCATAGAGGTGAATCAACTTTTTAGTGTCCTCCCCGTCATATTTGCTGTCTAAAAGGGGATTACGAGAAATACGATGTTGCTGTTGCTAACTGTCGTTGCATTCCTTACTCAATTAATTATAGCGTGAAACTAAATGACAATTGTATTAACAGATATTAATTTGCCCTCGACTGGTGCAATTGCACCAGTTGCCAGGAACGTAGAATGTCCCCGATTTGTATGAAAATTGTATTTGTCCCCTAGACAACCATGTTTCTGCTAAAATACGTTTTGCGGGATGCAACATTATATGTTCAAACAGAGTGTTTATCTGGCTATAAGAAAATTTACCAAATACACATGTCGTGGTAACTGACCATGAAGAAAAGCTAAGGGACAAGAAAAGTTGATTGACCGATAAACATACAAGTACCTTCTTTCAAAAAATAAAAAAATGGAATCGCACTAATTATAATAACAAGTGTGAGTTTAAATATATCTAAACCTATTGCGTTTAACTTCTTCGAGTAGCGTATTTAATAGGTACACTGAATAGGTAAGCCCCAAACAACAACAAAAGTACCACGGTGGAGGAAAGCGTTTAGATGTAGATGCTAGGTGCCTGGGAGCACGCGCTCAGTGTAAAATATGCCATTGAGCATATGGTGTAAAATATTTCAAGGTTCATAAAGTGATATATATATATATATATATAAAATATATGATGAGGTATACATGAATAATTTCCTGTACCGTGTCTGTGGGGAAATAATCCAAGACAGGACAAAAATATGGAATATAGGTATTACATTAACGTTACTATCATACTATAAAGAAATCATCTATACCTATGCAGTAGTCATTGTTATCTATAGTTTTGTGGATTTAAATGAAAGGCCAGAATAATAATTATCATAATTAGGATCGTGCCCATCAATGAGACGTGTTACATGATCGTTTTAAATTATAATCACATTATACAAACGGCATTTATATAAATTGATAAAATCCTTATATCAATATTATTATTTGGCTATAAGTATCTAAACGGTAAATTCTAGTCACGTCTAAAGAAAGCACAACCTTACCGGCTATCCATGGTAGTACACTAATAATAACATATATCTAGTGGTTACGAATATATTTCGTAACTATGAAACATAAATTATTCGTGTATTCTAAATCAAAATTACCAAGGTTAAATCAAAAGCACCATACCCCCACCAAGTGCTAAAGAGCGAAATCTCCCCGAGTTCCACATAACTAGTGATATATGATGTATATCTGGTTATGCTATTAACATAAATAGTAAATAAATAGACCAACATGTGGTTATGACATGGGATGCATGTCACAAATAGCAAATAAATAGACCAAAATGTGGTTATGACATGGAATGCATGTCACATAAATAGTAAATAAATAGACCAAAATGTGGTTATGACATGGGATGCATGTCACAAATAGTAAATAAATAGACCAAAATGTGGTTATGACATGAAATGCATGTCACATAAATAGCAAATAAATAGACCAAAATGTGGTTATGACATGGGATGCATGTCACAAATAGTAAATAAATAGACCAAAATGTGGTTATGACATGAAATGCATGTCACATAAATAGCAAATAAATAGACCAAAATGTGGTTATGACATGGAATGCATGTCACATAAATAGTAAATAAAAAGTTGATTTTGCTCATGATGTGAGTTAATACACAATTATGACATGGAATGCATGTCATATAAATAGTCAAAGAAAATGAATAAATAATTGATTCTGCTCATGATGTGAGTTAGTACAAAGCGTCAGTTGCTAACCCATAATGTGGGTAAAATTTTAGAAGTTGTATGCTAGTTTATAAGCAAGTCCATAATGTGGGGAAAAAAAATAATAATAATAATAAACAAAAAAAAAAAAAAAAACAGCATGTGCTAATTTTATAAACCAATCCCATAAGGTGGGTATAGCAAAATAATTGCTGATTGAGATGAGGTCTCAAGAAAATAATGAAGTAAAATAAAAATATTCAGATACCTTTTTATTGATGGTTAGATTGCCAAGGGCAATCTGGAAAATATGAATTGGAGCAAGGACGGTAAAATTGGCTTTAAATATTTTTTTATAAACATATTTATGTGCTATCAGTCAACGTAATTAAATAATGCTATCCAAATCAAATTAGAAATACAGATAATATTTTTTGACTGTTACTGTTAGACAAGAGCAAATATGTAAAAGTTCTTATCTTGAAATTTTAGTTCTTTAACTGAAGACCTCATCTTAATACGTCCCGGTCATTTGCCAAGTAATGCCGGGAATAATTTAATGAGAATAAGTTAATATTCTTATAATAAGTATTGCTTTAGCTACAGTTGTGCAATGTGGCTGGTAACTAGTTAGTAAATTGATAGCCGTCCCTGGTTTATAATATCATAGAATAATGTATATTTTTCGGAAAAATTACATAAACCCAAAATTGAAAACTGAGAACAGACTGGCGTTTCTTCTCATCAACTTGATGACATCAGGTACTAGTACTACCTACATTTCCAAACGCTAAAAAGTGTGCGCCTCTGTGGAATAAATATCGATCTCTACAAGTGCATGACACGAAGTAATGGATACTTACATCAAATAATAAAGGTTAAACGTGGCAGTGTAATAGGTACCAGGAAAAGGCCACCAAACTAATCATTTTAATAGAAGTTGTATACTTCCATACCAAACTTTGTGACGATGTATGGAACTGAGATTAAAAACATATATGAAATAGTTTTGCTTGTATTGCTATATTTCATCAGTTTTAATTTATCAGATCATCAGTTTAATAATGAATAATATAAACAGGAAATACAGCTTCATCTCATTTTAATCTGCGAATTTAGCAACTTAGTCTCACCCAACACTGAGGAAATAAACGAATGTGAGATAGATACTAAACCATAATACTTCAGGGTATACTATGACTATGATATCAAGTATGGGGTATTGTAACCCTAATGATGTTTCAAATTTTAAGTTATAAATAAAAAATAAACATCTTGCAAAAAACAACATCTGAAACTAAAAAATTAAGTTGTATGAAAGTGACTGGATCGGATTTTAATCCGTCGGATCGCGTTGACTCTTCAATACATGACCCATGATCAACCAATTACATGTCCAGCATACTCGTACAATTGTGGGTAAAATGTAGTCATTTTAGATGAAATTAAGTAAATGTGATCATTATTGGTGTGTCATTGGATAGATTAATAATGTATGCTAATTAGTAAGACATTGGTAAATATGAGCCGTGTAGTGTGTATGCAAATAAATAAAATAAATATATAGGAGCTACCTTACAATACATGTGTGCGTGATTTACCAGAAAAGTTAAAAATAAATTGGGTTTCCAAACCATAGTATGGTAAAATTACAATGCACTAATATTTTAATATTACAGATTCAGATTCATTTGCTCACAATATTAGATTACATGATTAATTACATGTCAATTTAAAAGAATCCCTATTGTTATCGTCAATAACATACAATAACATTCAATCAAAATAATTAGAAGAATAATAACTAACAATTGAAATATAACTATGTCCACTTAATTTAAATGTATGTCATAGTTATCAAAGTTCACCTAAAAGGATCTTCAGTACTTACATAATATAACAATAATTTAATTTAATAAAAAATAAAAATTATAAAAGCGGTTATGTCAAAAAATCCACTTATAGAATACAGTGGAATTTCCAATAGAAAGTTTCTTAATCGACGCTTGAATAAAGGTATTCAGAAGAATATAATTACATATGTATATACATACCTACCTATACTTGGTCGTGTTTTTACGCTGGTTCTGCCCGTGGCTTTCTTTCTAACTTTCCGAACGTGGTAGTTAGTTACTGACATTTATAGGTGCACAAGCATTAATGGAAAAAGTGCTATAAAATTAGCCATGAAATTTTATTATTCAATTTTACAATCGTATTAGCTAACATATTATTTTGCTAATTAAGACTTTATACTTCCACGAAATAAAATAAAAGCGAAGTATCAAAATCCAAGTTAAAAGTTATAACTAAACTAAATCTTTAGTACATATGTTACCAATATTTGGGTAAGAAATACCCCTATTACTATAAGGTTGACAATTATTCACAATATAATTTTAGTAAAAAATATTGCAGGAATATTCAATTTCACTTGTTTACAAATCATAATCATAAGCGGTGTATAATTTATTCAGAGCTTATATGTTTGTGACATCCTCCTCCTAGAGGTAAATGTTATAAAGGTAATTTGTGTATTTGCAAAAATGAAATTTGAATTTGATTGAAAAAAAAAAAAGAGAGAGAGATACACTTAAGTTAAACTTAGTCACAAGGCTTTCGTCAATTTGATAAGGTATTCCTGAATTCTATTCTAGATAAATAAGGATATTTTTATGAATGTGTGGAATACAAATGCACCATTTAAATATTAATTTCTCGGTGTAAACTTGTAGACTAAACCGTTAAAGTAAAACTGTAATATTGTAAAATATTATGTAATTTGTAAAAAAAGGAGAGATGTGGCGTATAGCTACCACAAATATATATGCGAGGGCAGCAGCTGTGCTGTGGCGAACCGACAGCTCGAGTCAGTCGCTGGCTAGCTGTCGGTGAGCGAGGTCACGTCTGCGCGCCTGAGCTAATAGCACCCAATGGTTGTTTTATTTATACGAGTATACCCTGAGAGACCCAAGGTGAAACGTCACAGATATATTATCAATTAAATAGTTACCCAGCGACAAAATCCGACAAAATTTCAGACATCGAAAAAATGATAAGTTAACTGGCTTCTAAAAAGTCAGTAAAAATATTAATAAATGTTTTTTGTCTTTATTTCGGTTCATTTACATTTGCTCTATAATATTCAAGATAAATCGTACAAAAAAAGATAATGCATGCTTCATTTCAATCTACATAATTACTTCCGGGTGGAAAGTTTTTCGGATTCTTGACTAAATCATCTTAGAATAACATTTTCAAATGAAATCAACAAAAAAAACGCTATTATAAATTAATGTTTTTCAAAACCGTATTTTGCCTGGAGTATGGGAATGACAGATGCCGACGAAACACTTTTCGTTAACATCTGTCATTCCCATACATTTTATTAGTTAGCGTTAGCGCTTGTCGATTGTAACCTTGTCTAGGCCCCCTGAGATGCCAACTTACTTTTATGTGGCCCGTATTGTACTTCGTTGACTCTCTACCTAAATATAAACATTACATCGCGTTGCTACTATAATTTTTCACTACCTATGTCCGACTCCATTATGAAAATGACGTAAACTGTTCTATTTTGCGCCTCTGCGCTCATTACTGCACGAGTACTAAATACGCCGGCTCATTAAGACCTAATGAAACGACATCAGCATTATCATTGTCTTTAAAAAGTAATTAGAGCTGGTTGCATTCGTGCGTTTTTTTATAAGAGAGGTAGGCTACACCTGAACTGTGAATCTGGCTAGCTTAGTGATGGGCGGAAAGGTTCTCGGGTGGCGACCAGGCGGCAGGCGCAGCGTAGGTAGACCCAAGGTGGACTGATGACCTGGTAAAGGTCGCGGGGGTCCGCTGGATGCGCGTGGCGCAGGACCGGTCATTGTGGCACTCTTTGGGGAAGCATATTTCCAGCAGTGGACGTCTCGGCTGATATGATGATAATGAATTATCTTACTTACAAGATGGAGTGACAAGCTGTGACCTGTTTCACGAAGCAACAGGTTACAATTTTACTAGTCTAAATTGGCAAAAATGAGGTGCTTGATCATAACGACTGGATATTTGATCAGTGTTGCCTATTTAGACTTGTAAAATTATAACCTGTAGTTTCGTGAAACAGCGAAACAGGCCACATAAAAGTTTTTTGTCTGTGGCCTGTAAAAGGAGAAAATATTTAAAAGGACGCTTCCTTAGAGCATCTGCAGTATCAACCCCTTGTGTCTAAGTTTATAATATTTTTTTAATTCGGAGAAATGTTGGTCTAAAGTTATGACCTCCAAGTATCTAATGTATCATGGCACCACGAGATCATAGCACAGCAGTCAATGCAGATTTTGAGGTAACATCATGTAATGAGACATAATAATTTTTTTCATTTTTGTATTTAAAATATATTTTTGTGGTTTTTCTTGGTATATTTTAGTGTTTTTAATAGGTATTTAAAGCCCAGAAGACAAACAAATATAGGTACATCCATTTACTTTAAAGAAAAAAAAAAACTTTCTTTCCAATTAAAACCACCTGGAAATAATTGCTCACAAGCTCAATAATCTACCGTTTATTTTTTTGCTCCTATTATGCAGGGTGGCCTGAGGAAATTTACAGATACCCATACCAAGATTCAAATTATTATATCAGTTCACAGGTTCAAAGGTAGGTAATCTACTCGGTCAAAGGTAACAAACAGGACACATTGACAGCAGAGTTCCGAATTTACAATATTCAGATTCAGATCTTTATTTTGCCTTATTAAATAATAAATACCATGCAAAAATTGTACAAGTACTTACATCAAAACACACACACAAAACAAAAAACAAGAAAAGTATAGAACATGTCAGACGTCAACATAACAACTATACATACAATAATAAAATATCTTTATTATTATGGTTTAGTCTAATGTTGTTTCAAAAAAAGCCTCTACAGTGGCTTTTCGATAAATAAATAAATAAATAAATATTAGGGGACAATCTTACACAAATCGACCTAGTCCCATAGTAAGCTCAGTAAGGCTTGTGTTATGGGTACTAGACGACGATATATATAATAGATATTAATACTTAAATACACAGAAAACATCCAAGACTCAAACAAATGTTCATGCTCATCATAGAAATACTTGCCCTTTCCGGGATTCGAACCCAGGACCTTCAGCTTGGTAGGCAGCGTCACTACTCGCTAGGCTAACCGGTCGGTCGATGAAGGAAAACATCGTGAGGGGCGGCCTAATCCCAATAAGGTCTAGTTTTCCCTCTGGATTGGTAAGTCAGATGGAAGTCGCTATCATAAAACTAGTGCCTACATACGCCAAATCTTGGGATTACGCGCCAAAAGTAAACCCCGGGCTTCTTTAGGGCACAACCGCGACCAACGCTAGGAGGAGGATTATGGGACTATAGTATCCGCAAAACCAAGTGGCGAGTCAGGTCATAAATCGTTGGATCATGCTATCTCTTTCGCACCGGCACTGCGTTATGGAGCGGGCCGTGCAACAATAGTACTGACTTTTATTGCCTGACTCGCCACTTTGTTTTGCGGATACTCTATCTGCTGAGTTCAGTTAGTTTGACTCGCCGAGACCGAACGATTCAACGTCAGGCCAGGCTTTTTTCAAACCTTTTTTACGTTACGCGTAATCTACGTGATTATGCTGATTATCATAATGCCCGTGCGCAGCTTCAGCGGTCACTGCACTGCGCGGGTCTGTCTCAAGCCTACCTGAATTTATGTAGGAAAGCACGTCCTCTCTTATGGTAAGTTAGTGTGTGAAAGGGAAAGCTTGGCGGAGACACTTCGTATAGGAAAGAATAGGTAATCGACAAGCGTATTCGGGTGGCAGTGGTCGATGAGATTGACTGAATTATTATCTGTTCTGTTCGGGAAGCATTATTTGTCAATTGTCAATGGGTACTTTAGAATTAGATTCTTAGCGGGTGCTGTCTCTATGTGCGTCCCATGACACGGGCAGGGACAACATCCGCTCGGTGTACTCCTTGCATTTCAAAAGGGCTTCTACGTGTTCGTTCAGTTAGTAGGTACTTCGTAGGTAACTAGCTCCACGCACGCCTCCCAAAGGTCCGGGCCGGGACACCATTCCACGCGAAAGAAGTGGGAATACGGTATTTGACATCCACCGGGTTCGATTGTGACGTCACACACAAGCAAGTAATCCCTACAAATTTCATAATAACGGAGCGTTTTTGGCGTTTCATAAAAAGAAGCTGATTTGACTTTTGTCAAATACCGTATTGTACTGGGTAAACTGGGTTAAATTCAATTCGTCTAGGTAGCCCATAAAAGTTTTGTGATACGATACAAAAGCAATTGTGTCAGCTATGCTAAGCAAATGTGTGATGCTGATGAAATTATAACGGGCCCTATTAGGCGACGGGAATCCGAATAAGGCCCAACAACATTTTTTTCAGATAGGTTTCTTTCTGTTGTAAACCTCCGAAAATTGTGGTTTTTTTTTTAATTTTTTTGGCAATTAAGTCATTAGCAGTTCCATGAATGGCTTTAAGAACTTTATTAACCATACCTACTGTAATGGTTTAACAAGGCTTTGAAATTAATAAGTAGTCAAATTCTCATAAGATGCAAGTCTGACGTGCCATCTCACGTGTCATCAGTGATGACCTTATTTTAATGCAACTTATTACCACGTGCTTACGCTACTCTTTTACACTACTTATCTACGAGCGTGTGTGAATGAGACATAAATGATACGATTTTATAACCAACAACGATCGGCGATCTTTGACACCGTAATTGATTCAATCAAGTCAATGTTATACTAACTAAAAGCTAGGCAACCTAGGCCAATTGAGGATGGACACTTAGATGAAATGCCTTCATACACAATTAACTACTCAGCATTGTTGCCACTAGTTGTTCTTGGTTTTTCGCTTAGAATTTAGGTCATCTATGACCATGACAAGATAAGATCGTGAACACAAAAACATATTCTTACCCACATAAGTACTTATTTACGTAGTTTCTGAAGCGTAGAATACTTAGATAGCATCTAAGGTTATTTTATGTCCTGATTCTTAAGATATTTAGTACCTACCTACCTAAACATTTTTTGAGGTTCGGTTTTAGGTCCATTAGACTGTATGTTTGAGATTATTGAATGTGTCCGACTTTTTATAAAACTGTCATTGAAATGAAATAGGAATCTTGTACGTTGGACGGTAGGTGGCTTTTTTCCCGATTGCCGAATGAGAGGAGGGTTATGTTTTTCGAGCGTATGTATAGTATGTACTCGTATGTGTGTATGTCTTAGTCTTTGGCATGCCCTACAGCCTAAAACGTTAGACGGATTTCGACATATGAGGTATCGTTGGATTCCTCTTAAGAGTCCGCAGTAAGCTCGGCCGAATTTCACTTTTCCATATAAACGTAGTTACGCTCTCATTATAAACTATGGGTTGTGACGAAACTTTGCATATACAATGACATGAGGTATATCTATGTCTGTAATTAGTTTATATGGTCCCAGTTTATAAAACAAACGGGATACAGCAAAAACAAGTTTTGTATGAAAAACTTAAATTCGCTGTATTTTTTTTACTTTGGTATCTGAAGCTACATAAACTAATTACAGACATAGATATACCTCATGTCATTGTATATGCAGTTTCGTTACAATCCAACACGTAGTTTTAAAATGAGAGCGTAACTATGTTTGTATGGAGAATCGAGCTTACTGCGGAGTCTTAATCGTAAACTATATTTGTAAAAAAGCAGTCGGGTTTTCATTTATTTATTTATTTATACAAGGAATTCCAACAGCTATGAAATATTCGCTAAACTTTATAAATAGCAATACAGAGCCAATTATAGGAACTCGCAAATAAAAAAAAAATCGGAATGAATGAATTTTCGGAAAATCTTTTGATTTCCCTTGTTGAATGAACTAGTTACCTACATTGATGCAATTCAGCCAACTGAAATAATCTCAAGGGTTCTGGATGTACCCTCGATCCGCCTGTAGTGCTAACCTTTGTTTACAACCACCATCACCAACAATTTTCAATGGGTATGCCGTTCAACGAAGATGCAGTTCAAGTGAATCATCGAGGGGAGTAGACCACGAAACATCTTTCTATAAAAATGATCATTTAATTACTATACGTTTAGATGACTAGATACCTACCTAGACAGAGAGAGACATATGAGAGAGAGAGATGAGATGAGATGAGATGTTTTGATTGTTTCATAAATTCTGCGACGAGAGTTCGGAATGACCTCTGAAGTAGTAAAAACCTTAGTCGCGGTAGCTAGTGCGGCATTGTAAGCTCAGATCTGGGCCGGTGAGATTATGCACCGATAAAGTGCTCATTGAGCTGCGGAGTTAGCAGCGCTATTCTAGAGTAGGTCCAGGAGTCGCGATTAAGAATTGAAAGACTAGTTGAAACAAAAGTTTCTAGCTTATTTAAACGGGTCCGGTTATGTATAAATGGCCCACGTATCTTTCTCCCTCTTTAAAACGGGTCCGCACGTATCTTTCTCTCTCTTTATGCATGGGTTAAAAATAGATAAATATATAATGGACGCGGATTAATGGGCCGTACATTACCGGATCCACCTGTATGTACCTATTCTCAAAACATATGTACAACTCATGAAATTTATTTTTCAGTGCCACTTCTAGCATTTTTACGTTAAGATGGAGAAAATGTGATATTACACTGATAGGTTGCTACCCCATCACCGCACACTCCCACTACACACTTCAATCCTATTCCTCGA
Organism: Epinotia ramella; assembly: GCA_947578815.1. Taxonomy (NCBI): domain Eukaryota; kingdom Metazoa; phylum Arthropoda; class Insecta; order Lepidoptera; family Tortricidae; genus Epinotia; species Epinotia ramella. The sequence continues at coordinate 6,740,332 of OX388211.1, read as the reverse complement.
CTCTTACGACAGCCACGAGAGGAAAGGTGTGGGGTAATACGGTTATACTAACCCGCCACCACACTGGGTATAGAAGGTAATGAAATGAGATCGCGTGTGCTGTTGGGGAATGTTGTAGTTCATGGGGAAAACTAATTTTTGTTTATTAAGGTATTTAATTAAATAACGCACCTAAACTACTGCGATGCCACTACGACTACAAACGCAGTGTATATAGGATACTAGCTTCTGCCCGCGACTCCGTCCGCGTGGAATTCGTTTATATCGCAGCTCCATACAAACTTTCACCCCCCCCCCCCATTTCATCCCCTTAGGGGATGATTTCGGGGATAAAAACTATTCTATGTCCTTCCCCGGGACTCAAACTATCTTGATACCAAATTTCATCGCAATCGGTTCAGCGGTTTAAGCGTGAAGAGGTAACAGACAGACAGACAGACAGACAGACACACTTTCGCATTTATAATATTAGTATGGATATGGATTATATTAACAACAACGGCTTTAAGCAATATAGCATCCCATATTTACTTAAAAGTTTATTGTTTTCGAGATATTTGGCATCAAAGTTGAACAATTTTAGGCCAAAAAACTGGTTTTCTGGCCATAACTTTTGTGTTAATTGGTTTAAAATGAAAACCCTGGACCAGTTTATAGAGACGTCACAGACGAACCCAAATATGTAGATTTATATGTTAGCTCTTTCACGTCAATAGAGATACAAAATAAGTGTTTTTTTTAAACAATGTTTAAAAAAATCATACAAAATGAAGTATTTATTTGTTTCAAAATCCGGTAGACCAAAATGGAGATAAAAGATTGAAGAATATAAAATAAAATAAAATAATTCTAATCTGTAGTGCAAAAGTAGGAGATACGATTCAAAACTTGTCAAAAATCAATGAAAACCTCGGGTAGCCCCTTAAGGCGCCGTAGGTTCAGCGAAGTTAAGCGAACAGAGTTTTTGAAACAATATAATGCGTCTGTTTATAATAATATGGTTTAAAAAAAATACGAATAGTAACTTTGAGGCTTTTCTCCAGGGAAATCAGTGCTTAGAAACATGATTAAGCAAATTTCGCTCTATAGAAAAAAATCACGAACATAGGTCTAAAACACACAAAAATACACATAAAATATTCGTAACAAATTATTCACAAAAGCTATAAATCTTAAAATTGCTTCTAAAAATCGGCAATATCATGTTTGAGGGAAATCAGTGTTTACATTTTTATTTATTTAAACGGCCAAAAAATTAATATTAAAAAACATGATATCCGCGCTTCCGAGCACGCACTTCCATCTTGCTTACGCTTATGCTCAGTGAGAGGGAGAGAAGACCATGACATATGTACAACTCATGGCGCCTTAAGTGTCACAAACTTCCGAGAACGAACAAATATTACGAATCTCACGGCTTGGCCACGACTTGGAGCGACAGAGATGCGCCATGCGTGGGAGAAAGAGAGCGCACTCTGATCTCTGAAGGGGCACTGCTACCGCTACCACCGTCGCTCCAAGCAATAGCCAAGCTCTCAATGTCAAGAAATACTATTGATGTGAGCGATGACGATTCGAGTTAGGTTTAGGCACGATTACCTACAAAGTCCGCCGGATCGCTATACTTAAGTGGCAGTAGGCGGGGCACATAGCACGTAGAACCGATGGCCGTTGGGTTGGGGCGGAAAGGTTCTCGAGTGGCGACCGGAAGGCGCGGCGTGGGTAGGCCCCCGACAAGGTGGACCGATGACCTGGTAAAGGTTGCGGGAGTCCGCTGGATGCGGGTGGCGCAGGACCGGTCGCTTTGGCACTCTTTGGGGGAGGCCTATGTCCAGCAGTGGACGTCTTTCGGCTGCTATGATGATGATGATGATGACCTACAAAGTCGCTTTAGGCCATCGATTCCGATCCTGGCGGAAATGATCCCTTTAGGCTCATCTGGAGTTGCAAGCATCCAACGGGGCACACTTACCATCTCCAGGCTTAGCACCTCACAGAAGACCGAAGCCATTATAACGCCACTAGATAAGATATAATAAGATTTATTTGCAACCAAGTACTTAAACTAAGATACGTGGACCCTGGGAGGGTGTTGCAACAATCAGGTAATTTAAACTAGGTAGGTAATATAGTTCATTTTAACTAGCACACTAGGTTTTATGTCCGACATAAAGCATTTGTCCCCCTTGCACTCGTATATTGGCCAGAATGGGACGAATGCTTTATGTCCGACATAAAACTTAGCGTACTAGCCCCACCTAGCAAAATATGACGGCAAACACATTATAAACATGTACCTTCCATAGATTCAGCTATAGAATAAGTAGTAACATTTATTAGTCGTACCTACATATCAGATTTTAGACTGTGTACGAAGGATATGTCTATATATGTCAGTTGGTACATCTTTTATCTGATGGTGTTGTGTTCATGGTGGTAACTGGTAAGTAAGGTTGCCAGAGCTCCCGAGGATAAGTTGTGTTGATAGTGAGGGACCCGTGTTCGTCTCTAGTCCGTTTTTTTAGGATTAGAAATACCGTAAACAAAGAAGCAGTCGTCGTCAACCTTTTCTGCTTGGGACAAATATTAGATGTTACTAAGTCCTTAAGGGGCTATACGCCAATGACCTTCGATCTGAATCCCTTAGTTTTCTAATGTTTTTTGTAGCTTATTATATTAACAACAACGGCTTTAAGCAATATAGTATCCCATATTTTACTTCAAAGACTATTGTTTTCAAGATATTTGGCATCAAAGTTGAACAATTTTAGGCCAACAAACTGGTTTTCAGGCCATAACTTTTGTATTAATTAGTAAGATTATAAAAACGCATATCAAAATTATAGGTAAGTTCGGTATGTATGAGTAGGTATGAGTTTCGGGAGTATAAAAGTTTTAATGAGGATGAGGTGTCGGGTTTTGTATTTTTACAAACCTTTCTTTAAAAATGGATAATTAATTCTGTTTTAACATTTTTCAAGTTATTCAATATCAAAAATGTTAAACAGGAATCAAACTTTCCCATATCTGCACCTGGAAAGCTAGCTTCAATAAACCGAGGACGAGTGTCGAAATTAAAACTACTAAATTTCGTTGATTTTTGACGGCAGCCCCTTAACAGAACGAGAACTTAACAGGCCTATATTAGTTATTTTGTATTTTTCCTATGTAATAAATAAAAATGACGGTTTTTTACTAAATATACCTTACCTGGAAATTCATCCTTGCTGCAAACTTCACACACCAACTTGTAAATGTTGACCACCATACGTTTCTCCTTTGTTGTTAATGGACTCTGTTTCTGTCTCTTTGCTTTTGGTGAAGGCAAAACGTTGGGGGGAGAACGAGTCTGTCTTTTTTGCAAGCCACTTGGGCCTGCCTCTGGTTGGTCCATCGCAGTCCGCACGCGACCACACACAGCGGAAAATAAAATCTAAATATGAATGAACAAATAGATACTCATAATAATAATCTCGTAATCGGAATTCAACAGTTTGTTGATTACCAAGAAAACAATTTCCGTGATATGATCCTGATATGATTGACAATTTTGACAATGTCGACAGCGAAAAAAACGAACCGATCGTTTCAAACTCTTCTTCTTTAGGTTTTTTATTATGCAACCTTTCCAGAATTGAATAACGAAATTTAAAATAACAGAGTCAAAAAATAAATGCTTTCTAAATAAATAGGTATATGGTTGTAAGTATTATATATATATAAATAATGAAAACACTTCTATCATTTTAGGGTCGACAACAATAATGTAAGTCTTTTTTAATGGCTGTTTCAGATACTTTGACAGTTGTGTGGCATAAAGTGTCATATATAGTAAAAGACCTCGTGCTTCGTGCTTTATCCTGCTTAAACAATTATAAAATTTTAATTATAATGCTAAAAAAAACGCACTATAGCTATCAACACGATATTCAATAAAGGGTCGGGAACAACGCTTGTGGGGTCGCAAGCGTCGATAGGCTACGGTGTCTGCTTACAGGCAGGCCGTATGATTGTTTACCACCGTTGTATTATAAAAAAAAGACCGGGTTGCACTCCGGGAGTGCCGGTAGAAGTAAAAACGGCACGCGAGCGGCCGTGCTACACAGCTCCCCCCGCCCCCTCCCCTGGTCCCCATCACCCCGTATCATGGTTAGTATCACATGATAAGTGACAGGATAGAGCGTCCGTCACTGGCTGACACCGTTCGATAGAAAGAGACGACGCTCCTATCTTGTCACTTATCGCGTGATAAGACTGACCGTGATACGGGGTCTGAGGTCTAGTTTCGTAAGGCGTGACGGGTGAGGTGTGGCGCATGAGCGCGTTCCGAATAACAGCCCAGGAGATATATAGCTTCCTACCATACCTTATTAGTTACCGTATTTCTCGTAATCGAGATCGAAGAAGGAAATACATTATATACCATAACACCCACAACGCTTTTAGCATTTTAAATATTAAAGCAGTAATCACTATTAGTATTCTAGTCGTTCCGGAATTCTTCAAATTTCATTTCATTAGTACACCTGCCTGCCTATTCATAAAACGTTTCCATTGACTCTACTGGTGTCTAATATAATATGACCCCCGATGCGTATTATTAACTGTGCGTAATCCGAAGTCAGACCCATAGTGGTTCGTCAGTAGCGTTGTGAAGAAAATCTATGCATCGATGCTGTAATTTACCTGCTGCACGTCTATCATGGGACGGCTGCGACATACTCTTGATTTTTATCGCACTATACCTCTTGTTCTAAGTGTTCTAATAAGAGAGAGACGGATAGTGCGAGAAAAATCGAGCGACCTCGCGCGCCGTCGCCTGATAGCCGTGCTGTATTACCTCGTAGGTACCTACTGGGTCATATATATATATATATATATATATATATATTATGATAGAACATAACCAATGTACCACCATACAAACAATTTTAACCTTAAATGTATGAAGCTATAGTGCTATAGTTTACCGCAATCGCAATTTGAGAGAAGGTTCTACTTGCATTGGTTTTTTTGGCTGCGCTAATCAGACCCTTAATGCCTCTAGTTATTAGGCAGCCATTTTACTATTGATAATGCATGATCCAACGCCGTGAAAGAAAAGAACATCAACCATTTAAGACACAGAGTAATTCGAACGGAATTCATTTCTAACTTGATGCAATAAAAAAAAAACACGTGTCTATGGTACCTACAGTGTAAGAATGCTCGCGCGTAGTAATGTAATTTAGACCTAATGCTAGGTTTATTAAGGTCCAAGTCAAGTCTACTACTACTAGTCATGTGCAAAGTGTGCTGGATTGGATAGTATTGGGCATGCAGTGTGCATCGCAGCGCGCGGCCTCAATTTTCGTGTGCAGTGACCCGACAATGCAAGCGGCATCAATGGCGCCGACGTCAGCATTGGTTTGTGATGTGGAAAATTAAAAATGCTGACCTGTCTCTAGGTATTTTTTGTTGAGTGCATTTTCGATGCTACAAGCTGATGTGATGAGCGATGCTGCTAGAAACTACATTATGACCAGAGATCGGAAAAATTTGCGACATTGTTTGCAATTATGTGGACATGACTCCAAAATTAATCAAAATGTTAATTAATTATTCATGGAAAGATAATTTGAATTATTGGAGATAATAGTTTATTTATAAAGTGCTTATAAGCACGTATATACTATAATAACTTAAAAAAAAATGACGTTACGACGACGATGAATTACATAAATAATTATTAGCAAAAGGTTCGTATTTAAAATGGGTATCGTTTCCGTAAATATTTATATATAATAAATAAATAACGATTTTAAACTGACACGATTACTTACACTAGAAAAAAAATTGAAAAAAATACTGTTTTTTTTTTTTAATAAACCTATACTTTAACAAACTTTTGTATTTATTGACTAGGAATCAAATTATATGTCAAGTAAAAAATTAATTAACTGAATAACATTTTGATTGATTTTGGAGTCATGTCCACATAATTGCAAACAATGTCGCAAATTTTTCCGATCTCTGATTATGACTCAGAAAACTGTGCAATAGATTTGTTTCACGTCATATTTATGTCATACTAGCTTCCGCCCGCGGTTTCGTCTGCGTGGACCCGGGATAAAAACTATCCTATATTTTTTAATCCAGGCTATAAACTATCTTTCGTGCAAAAGGTACCAAAGGTACCGGTAAATTCACTAGGTACCTACTAGGTACCTAGTGAATCATCCAAAAGCAACGGTGCACTTTCTTTTCTGAATACCTAATTAATTTTCCTGTCTTTTTAGGGTTCCGTAGCCGAATGGCAAAAAACGGAACCCTTATAGATTCGTCATGTCTGTCTGTCTGTCTGTCTGTCCGTCCGTATGTCACAGGCATTTTACTCGAAAAGTATAAGGTGTATATGAATAAAATTTTGCGGGTAGGTGTATTTTATTAGCCGCTACATAGTTTTGTAATTAAATTAGCAAAAAAAATATTTTTAGGGGTGCGCTCCACACATAAAACTGAAAGGCAAAAATTTTTTTTTCATTGCAAGCCCACGTGTGGCATATCAATCGATAGGCCCTTCAAAATAAATATAAGGTTTCTCAGCAGTTTTTTTGATTAAGTCAATAGAGTCGGAGATAATCACCCCGAAAGTCACTAAAATTGTGCCCCCCCCTTTAATTTTTGAACCGTGTGTTTTAAAAATATGAATAAAATTTTGGATATAGCGTTTATTAAATTCTTTCAGCGAAAATTGTTTTGAACAAGATCAGATCAAAGATTTTTGAGATATTTCTAAAAAACTGCCTTCGTTAAAGAAAAGGACGTAAGTGCCATAAGATTTCAGTAACGATACGACCTTTTTAATAGGCGTGGAACCCTCGTTGTGCGTTGTCCGACACGCACTTGGCCGCTTTTTTCTAGTTTAATTTAATACGCCACACGTTCACCACCCTTCGGCTTCCCGCAATTTTATCAAAAATCATTGCCATGTTAAAAAAACATTCTGGACAAATGTTCCGGTAGATAGGTTAGGTTAGATACCATATACATAATTTTAACTATGATTAATATGATTATCGTTTGCTGACAGAATGATTTGCTAATAAAAATTTCGATTGAATCTGCTTAACATTGAGTGCCTTAATTTACTGTCCAACATCATAGTAATCATCATCATCTGTCTAAAAGTATAGGAATGAGCTCCATGACAAGGTACGCCAACATAATAACGTAAATTCTTTTTATTTTAAAGATTAAAAATACTTTGACCGAGTTTTAACAATACAGTTATAAAAGTGCTTACATGTAAGAAAACTTCTAATAACTTATACTTCTTTACATTTCAATAATGCATTAGAAAAGTGTGCAACAAAACGCAGTGAAAGGCAAGCATTTCGCACTCTATGGTCGAATTCGTTCATTTACTAATGGCGTGTCTTCCGGTACCACACGTTATAACGTCAAAATGGCTAAGAAAAAAGGCGATGAGAAAGTAAACCCCGCTCCTCAAAGTGATAATGAGGAGCAAAATTTTGACGAGGAACCCAATTTTGAGGATCCGGAAGATTTCGTGGACGATATCACCGATGAAGGTACGAAATTTCATTATAGGTTGGACCGGCCATATGCGTCACCCGCGCAATTTTTGCTAAATTAGTGCCTTGTTACGTCAAACTAGCTTAATAGCCGAGTTTCTTACATCAGAATTGACGTGCAGGTTCTTTTTCCACATAGATATCTCATTGTTATGTTATTTTTATGTCCTGTAACATAACCTAACTTTGACGTTGCAGAATTGTTAGCGGACCTTCTCGAGCAGAAGCCTGAGGAGTCCGACGGCTACGAGAATGTGGTCGTGGTGGACGGGTGCCCGCAGGTCGGGCCCGAGCGCCTGGAGAAGCTCCAGAGCGTCATAAACAAGATCTTCAGCAAGTTTGGGAAGATCGTGAACGAGTATTACCCCACAATTGAGAATGGACTGACCACGGGCTATATTTTTCTGGAGTATGGCAACGCTCAGACCGCTGCGGAAGCCGTGAAGACAACGAACGGCTGTAAATTAGATAAACAACATACTTTCTCGGTGAATCTGTTCACTGACTTCAAGAAGTAAGTACACTTATGTTACAGCATTATATTTTATGGTTGTATTATGGACATTTGTTTATTGTTTACGAGTCACTCAAAAATGTCATTAAACATGAAGTTATTAAGCAGCTCATTATGTTCAAAATGGTTCTTAATTAGACCTAGTTCATAAGCCAACATGTACTTACTATGGATGATGTCCGAAATAAACAATTTCAATTTCAATTTCAATTACCACTTAAGGTCATAAACTGATAAACAAGGAAATGCTTTCGCCCACAGAGGGTTTGATAAAATTTTATTGAATTAGGATAAATGTCACATGTTCGTTTTTCAAGTTTTATTGAGGAGCACAGGATAAACAGAAAAAAACTTTGAGAAGCCAGAATTCTCGTGGAACAAAAGATATAAGTAACGTTTCTCTTCAGGTATGCAGATATCCCTAAAGAATGGGAGCCACCGGCGCCACAGCCGTTCAAGGTCCAGTCGGACCTGCAGTGGTACCTCATGGACCCGGATGCCTATGATCAGTTCCTGGTGGGCATCGGCACTGGTGTTGCACTGCAAATCTGGCAGAATGCATTGCCAGAGCCTGTGCTGCTACAGGAGAGACCGGTATGTGTTTTTTTTCATTTCTTTTTAATTTGTTCATGATATTAGCAGTATAGCTGCAAACGCACAGAGAGCGGCGCGGCGCCGTGCGGTGCGGAGGCAGTTTTGTGGTAAAGCGAATGCGGGGTGGAGGAAGTTGCACCAAAATCCCGCCCGGTATTGGCACGGGATAGCGGCGCGGAGGCGGAATGTGTGACATATCAAGCGGTAATCGACAGTTGACAGATTCCGAAAGATCAACAATGTTATCCTCTGATTCAGATAGCGATGACGAGACTGCTCTTACTTGCCTTATGGCAAAACAAAAAGAAGAAATCTAAACGGACATCCGGGTCTATGAAATAAATAAAAAAAGAGGAATATTTGGAGATTTCCATCATTTATGCCAAGAGCTGACTTCTTATGAAGATCGTATTTACACTTATTTTCATATGAGTATAAACAGTTTTGAAGAATCACACGACATCGTAAAACTAAAGATTGTTAAGCAGGGTACTAAGTTTCACCAGAGAAATAAATTTTACAGTTGTACTCATTGTTAAAGTTAATAAAATCTGAACTGAAGTTGTAAAAAAATACAACTGGTTGTACCGCTCTCAGCACGCCTCCGCGCCGCGCCGCGCCGCCACCGCCGATGCGCGCCGGTGCATTGACAACTGCGTAATACTAATACAACTTCCCGCCGCAAAACCGTTCCGCGCCGCGCTCGCCTATCTGTGCACGCGTTTTACCGCCTCCGCGCCGCTACCGCCTCCGCGCCGCCTCCGCCACGCTTTTTTCCCGGCCGGTTTTCTGTGCGGACCATTTCATATTAGCTCGAACATTACAACCGGTACCGCCTCCGCGCCGCTCCGCCACCGCTGTCAGTGCGTTTCGGCCTTATTTGTTACTTCAGAAAGCTTAATCTCAGCAAACTCCTCCCTCAGGGTTAGAATTGACTTAATAGAAATTACTTAACCTTTTCACCGCCAAAGGCGGCCATTCAGGTCATCAGAAAATCGTGCCATTCTTGCCCCTGATGCCAGAGCCATAAACATACCAAACATTGTAAAAGAGTTCTAGAAGTAATTTTTATTGGTTTGGTTGGGTTATTATAAAACGGTTCTCATCACAATAGATCAGCGATGGTCGCAGTGATATAAGGGCACTCATAGTCCGGAAGCCCCTACCAGAATAGAAGAGTTCTAGAAGTGGTTTTTATTGATTTTTGGACGGTCGTCATTTGACGTCGGTGGCGTCCGTGGCACGGCGAGTCACTTCGTCAGCTGGCGTTCAATAGGTTAATAGGTTTTCTTGCACAAATTAGTGCCTATTCTGTGGATTAGGCAGCCAAGAGATCCCAGGCTCTAAAGTGGTAGCAGATTATACTTGTTGGGAAATCCTTATGATAAGATTACCAACACGGCTTAGGGTCGTAAGGACTAGGTAGTAGAATGACTATGTAAGAAGAAGGTCTATTATGTATTAGGTCACGGTGGTAAAATGTCCAAGCACATAAAATGACATAATATTAAAATGACTGGGTTACTAAATTGGACTTAGTTGTACAAGGTCCAAAATGGCTAAATAAGCGAAATGGGCTACTAGCAAATCGCTAAGTAGCAGAACATACTAAGAGTAAAATGGCATAATAAGCATTTAATCAGATCCATACTAATATTATAAATGCGAAAGTGTGTCTGTCTGTCTGTCTGTCTGTCTGTTACCTCTTCACGCTTAAACCGCTGAACCGATTGCGATGAAATTTGGTATGGAGATAGTTTGAATCCCGGGGAAGGACATAGGATAGTTTTCATCCTGGAAATCACCCCCTAAGGGGATGAAATGGGGGGTTGAAGTTTGTATGCAGCTGCGATATAAACGATTTCCACGCGGACGGAGTCGCGGGCAGAAGCTAGTATTCAATAAGTCTCAGTTGCAAAACGCCGACGTAACCGAATGACAAGACCTTTTTGTTAAAATATTAGCCTCCTTCATCTCAACCACTGCTTTTGTACAAATATTTAATTCATTACCAGTTATAACTTGGACGTTGTGCTACTTTCAATCCAAAACGTTGTACTATCTAGACAAAATACATAATGTGTCATTATACAACCAAGGCATAATAAAATATGGCCCCTAAACCTATCTAGTCATTGTACAACTACGGCTTTCTGCTATATGTGACGATCGTGCGACCAAGACATACTGCTTACCAGGTCATTGTTCAAAACAGTAATTGTCTTTACTAAGGTATTATACAATTACAACGTTTTGCTGACATAGTCATTCTACTACCAAGTCTTACGACCCTAACCCACCAACACTGAACTTTTTGGTAATATCCATACTTATTTCTGCAAAATTTGCAGCATAAAATATCTGGATTTCAGAAACAAGAATACTGACATGAAACAAAAGTTCTCTAAAATTATCTGTGACTAAATAGTGTCTCTGTTTAGGGGAACCCCTATTTTAATAATCACAAATTCAATCAGGCCTAAAACTGACTGACAAAATATACTTTGAATGCTTGCTGCAATATTATCGTCTTTAAATGTTGCAGCAAAGTACATGTCTCAACCTCCATTATTAAATAAATATGCAGCAAAATTTCTTACTACGTGTGTAAATGCAAATACATCATAAATTTAATAGCTTATTGTTATCAATAAAATCATTTGCAACAGTATGCATGATTGAATGCTAATTGCCAGTATAACACATTACCATGTCAGCTAAATGCTATATCAAAGTCCAGCTAGGCATTAGCCATTAAAATTTTAAAATCGTGCTGTGTTTAACAAAATATATGAAAGAATAACAGAATGAATATATGAACTAAGAAGAAAGTTAACATGTTTGGAATATTACTACAGCCTCATTTGATCTGAATAAGGTTTTTTTAACAATTTTTGGCTTTAAGTAGTAAAGATGTCCTAGTGTATGCAGAGGAAAATACCCACGAGCCCAGTGCCCACGTATCCCGTTTCTGTCAATGAAAGTTAAATCTGTATCTGTAGCCGAGATATGTTGATCTGATTACTACAACAATACATATATCAAAGTACAACAAGTAATTTAGTACATGAATTGTGACCTTTATTCCCAAAATGAGCATGCAGAGCACATGAAACTTAATATGTTCCAGTGCCACTTTGAGCATGAATGAGGGTACAAAAGATCAACAAAATGTTATATCACAGTGATAGAATGCTAGCTCATCGCCCAAAACACAGTTCAACCCCTTACCCCCTTCAAACATAAATTTTCTTTTTTGTTTACAAATAAATTAAATATATTGCTCAGTAAACTATCTTGTTAGAGTGTAAACGAGTTTATAGTAAATAGGTCATCATGACATTGGAATGTAATGTGTGTATCTAATTCAATAAATTAATAAAAATTATGTAATAAATTCCTGTAATGTAAAGTTTTTAATGTAATTCTTCAATCAGACTTATTGAATGAACCAAATAAGGACCTATTTTCCATAACATGTGAACCATTGTATAATATATAGAACATAAGTACCGTACCTTGTAATTTTTGACGTGTAAAATTTCCGATCTTATTAATAAAGAATCTGAATCCGAAACCCTTAGTCGACTTTTACGACATCAACGGGAAGAAAGGGGGTGGTGAAGTCCTTATATGACACCAAACGGGTTTTAAATCCAATTTGTATCATGACTAATTTCTTTTCAGAACTGGACAGAGACGTACGCCGTATATTCTCCACTGGGCACCTACCTGGCCACGTTCCACTGGCGAGGTGTAGCTCTTTGGGCGGGGCCCAAGTTCTCCCAGTTCCAGAAGTTCTTCCACCCGGAGGCCCGCTTCATTTCGTTTTCGCCTTGTGAGAACTATATTGTGACCTTCTCACCAAGTAGCGAAAGGGGTGATGACAAGAAACTCATCATCTGGGATATCAGGTAGGGCTCAAGTAAAATAAACTATTTTCATCTAATTTCCACAACACAGATTTTCTTTAAATTGCAAAAAATATAATAAAAAAATTACCATACAATACAGATACTCTTTATTGTACACCTCACAAGTAGTGAAGTGAATATAAGCAGAGGTGAACAACTGGTGGTCTTATCGCTAAAGTGATCTGTTCCACACAACCTGTGTGTAGCGGAGAATAGGTTGCCAAACAACCATTTTATCTTTTTTCATAGATTCTTTCTCCATTGAAATTCAGAGAACTACTGTGTATATGGAATTTGAAGATAGGCAAAAATCTTTTCCTAAGTAGACATGCTCACTTGTTTGGTTGATTTAAATAAGAAGTTTATTATGATTGATGCCAGTTGGTGTAGCATTGGTTTTTTTGCCGCGTTTGCATGAGAAATTTCTTCTTTATGTTTCTTTACTATGCATTTTGCCTGTCTATGGGACCACCAAAGTCTCACTAGTATTATTTACCCCCGGCAAAAAGAGTAGATATATAAAATAAGTGTAACATAGTGTCTGTGGCATCATAGCTCCCAAACGGATGATCCCAGTTGAGTGCGTAATTTTTAATCGTCTGTCGAGACGGTTGTTAACTGTAGTTATCGTGTTGGAGGTTTTATAAATTTTTAATAGATCATACTCTAAGATTGAATCTTTCTCAGGACGGGACAAGAGAAGCGCAGCTTCCCACCGCCCGACGAGTACGTGACGTGGCCGATCTTCCGCTGGAGCAAGGACGACCGCTTCTTCGCGCGCCTCGGCGCCGACGTGCTCTCCGTGTACGAGACGCCCGGCTTCGGGCTGCTCGACAAGAAGTCCATCAAGATCCCGGGCATTAGGTAACGTTACAACATGGAGACGCATTGCTTCCTGCTTCCGACCAGTACGTGACGTGGCCGATCTTCCGCTGGAGCAAGGACGATCGCTTCTTCGCGCGCCTCGGCGCCGACGTGCTCTCCGTGTAGGAGACGCCCGGCCTCGGGCTGCTCGACAACAAGTCCATCAAGATCCCGGGCATTAGGTAACGTTACAACATGGAGACGCATTGCTTCCTGCTTCCGACGAGGACGTGACGTGGCCGATCTTCCGCTGGAGCAAGGACGATTCCTTCTACGCGCGCCTCGGCGCCGACGTGCTCTCCGTGTACGAGACGTCCGGCCTCGGGCTGCTCGACAAGAAGTCCATCAAGATCCCGGGCATTAGGGAACGTTACAACATGGAGTTGGAGACACATTGCTTCCTGCTTCCGACGAGTACGTGACGTGGCCGGTCTTCCGCTGGAGCAAGGACGACCGCTTCTTCGCGCGCCTCGGCGCCGACGTGCTCTCCCCGTACGAGACGCCCGGCTTCGGGCTGCTCGACAAGAAGTCCATCAAGATCCCTGTCTGACGAGAATGTAACGTGGCCGATGTTCAAGCTTCTGCTCGATAAGAAGGGCATTAAGATCCCAGGCATCAGTACCTTTAGCACAACTTTCTGAAAAGTCGCTTCGCGCGCTTCTGGGCGTCTCCTGTCTCACTCGCACCGTGCGAATTAGAAAGAGGAGGGTAGATCTTTCTCGACTCGCGTCGCGGCGCGGCGTCAGTTGTGCTAGCCCCCCAGGTAACATTACAACAATCCGGTGATATTCCTGCCTCCTAATGCGGTTGGTTACACACGGCAACTTTATGCAGTGATAAGGACGCGAAACAGCATCGCTGCAAGCCTATCGCTAAAGACGCGTTACAATCGCGTGTTCATAAAAAGCGCGTTTGTATAGCTACAAAAAGTCGCTGTTTGCAACCGCTCTTATTTTCATCATGATGAGAGGTAGGTACGTTTTTCAATTTCCTTTACTGCACAGTAAGAAAACATGATAAGGACGCGAAACAGCATCGCTGCAGGTCTATCGCTAAAGCCGCGTTACAAACGCGTGTTCATAAAAAGCGCGTTTGTATAGCTATAAAAAGTCGCCGTTTGCAACCGCTCTTATTTTCACCATGATGAGAGGTAGGTACGTTTTTCAATTTCCTTAACTGCACAGTAGGAAAACATGATATGGACGCGAAACAGCATCGCTGCAGGTCTATCGCTAAAGACGCGTTACAATCGCGTGTTCATAAAAAGCGCGTTTGTAGTAGCTACAAAAAGTCGCCGTTTGTAACCGCTCTTAATTTCATCATGATGAGATTGATGAGAGGTAGGTACGTTTTTCAATTTCCTTTACTGCACAGTAGGAAAACATGACACTAAGGGCGAGTTGCACCAACTTATGACTACGGACAGATCAACATTAAATAGGGTGCTGGCAGCTGCTGTCATTCCAAAAAAAAACCTCTTACCGTTTGGGGCAAAGGTGATGAAGACATTGTTGTTATCCAATTTGTAACCAAGATTTAATATTGATATAACTTTTTATTCGTTTGGAAAACTAAATAAAATAAATGTAACTGGTTTTACATTTGTAATAGTAGGCTAATTTATGCAAACTGTACACTCGACTTTCCTGTTTGGCATTATAATGAATGAACTGGTTTTATGGTGAGCTGGAAATCAATTTGAGTTTTACGTTTGGCTATTCTACTGTATGAAAAGTGAAACATTTTACTATGCAAATGAAAATATTTAGAAAAAGTGAAATTATTTTGACTTTACTTGTGCCATGTGATATCTACACTAATATTATAAAGAGGAAATATTTGATTGTTTGTTTGTGTGTTTGTATTCAATAGGCTCCGAAACTACTGGACCCCTGATGAACATAGGCTACTTTTTACCTCGGGAAAATGCTTCATTCCTACGGGAAAACGGGTAATCCGTGCGAAGCCGTGCCGGGCAGCTAGTTATAAATAATGAAAAGATGGTGTAAATAAATATCTAACTACTAAGGCAAATTTGTTCATTAACTGACCTCAATTTCCATATTACAGAGACTTCAGCTGGTCACCCACTGACAACACCCTGGCCTACTGGGTAGCTGAAGACAAGGATGTCCCAGCCCGAGTCACCCTCCTGGAGCTCCCCAACCGCACAGAGATCCGCTCCAAGAATCTGTTCTCTGTTGCCGACTGCAAAATCCACTGGCAGAAGTCTGGCGACTATCTCTGTGTCAAAGTCGACCGCTATTCCAAAGTCAAGAAGGACAAGAACGACATCAAATACTCCGGAATGTATTACAACTTTGAAATATTCCATATGAGAGAAAAGGAGATCCCGGTTGACTCTGTTGAAATCAAGGAGCCGATTCAAGCATTTGCTTGGGAGCCGGTTGGGTCTAAGTTCTCCATTATCCATGGAGACCCAGCTAACATCTGCATTAGTTTCTACCAAGTGAACACAGGGCAGGCGCCTACTTTGTTGAAGAAGTTTGAAAGGAAACCATTCAACCATCTGTTCTGGTGTCCGTCTGGCCAGTTTATTGTGTTGGCGGATCTGGGTCTGACTGGAGGCGGTTTGGAGTTCTTGGACACCAATGACTTCACCATCATGAATGTGTCCGATCACTACCAGGTGTGTAGAACTTTAAAATACTTTTATTGCCTTGATAAACTCAATCTCACTAAGAGCTACACGGCGATTTTGCAGTGATACAAAAGCGCAACTGTATCGCGACACTAGCCTAAAGCTGCGTACGAATTTGAGCGGCTCACCCTGAGGCATGCTCGCCCCGCGCGGCGCGCTGCTCGCGAGCCAAATTGTTGCACATAAACATGCGCGGCTGAGGCAGCGTGCTCGCTACGAGCCGACATGTGCGCCGTTCAAAATGGCGTTGGACACGGTGACATCCGCGGCTGCGTTTATCATATTTCACCTAATTATATTAATAAATTTACGAACTAACTCGATTACACACATACGGCTCAGCCGCTTACTCAAATTCATACGCGCCTCGCCCACAAACAAGTCAGACCTTGTCGTTATGTCCGCGGCACGCTCGGATACACGTCCAAATTACGCGAGGCACCTTTGAGAAAGACCGACTCTGACTAGTGAGCGCGTACGAATTTGAGCAAAATAACCGAGGCTGCTCTTGGTCGTACGCAGCTTTAGATCCCCTGTCAGTAGTCACCTGTATTGATACTGCATCGCTCCACAGTCGCCTCGTGTAACTATTCTAAAGCTCATATGCATGCTTATGTGATATTGTGCAATGTATGGAAAAAAACTTCCCACTCAAATATAATCTACAAATGAAACTGCATTTCTTAGATACCACTGCACTTATCTTTCCTCTTATTATTTTTTATACTTTTCCAAGTGCAATTGAGTTGCATAAATACCTAGCAGACCTTTGTAGAAATAGCGATTTTGGGTGGTTGTTTTCTTAGGTATCTAAAACTTTTATTCCCACTTTTCTCCCTAGATGTCGGGCATCGAGTGGGACCCGACGGGCCGCTACGTGGTGACCGGAGTCTCCTCGCTCAAGTGCAAGATGGACTGCGGCTATTACATCTGGTCCTTCCAGGGCAAGATTCTCAGGAGGTCATTATATTGTTGCTTTCTCCATTTAGACTTACCAACTATAAGGCTGAGATTATTATTTTTACTAGCTCACAGAGCCACTAGTAATAGTTCATCACACTTGCTCGTAAATGGTGTTATTCCATACCTGTATACAGAAGGACAATGGCCTAAATTGTTCCCACGGGAGTTATGGATTCTCATAGCTCTCTAGGAAGTTATGAGCTTGTGTGTGATCTAGTTGGCCGCGCGCCACTAGAATTCTGCTATGTGATTCGTTGAAAAAAATCTAGTTGGCCACGAGCCGCAAGAATACTACTGTACACAGAGCACTGTGATTGGTTGAAATTATGTAGCTGCGCGCTCCACTCGCACTGATCAGGCCTCTATTTCACCAACTTGACAATTGTCACATGATAACGACAATTGTCCGCACATTGCTGGTTCCACAAGTAACCTAGCAGCCACCTTAACTTCTAGAACAAGCAATGTATGGCGAATTGTAACTGTCAGGTGACGTTGTCAGTTTCGACAATTTTTGATTGGTGCGGTTGTATGAAACATAGATTTTTCTGTCTTTTGTATTATTTCCTCGCAAATGTAATGGAAAACATTGTGTATAACACGCCCCTCGTTTCGCAACCGGACTAAAAATGGAACAATACACCAGAAACCGACAGAACTCGCTAGGCGTGTAGGTTTATAGCTACACGCCCGCCTAGCGCCGATCTGAGCAAACATTACGACTACGAGTGACCAGGCGTGTTCTTGGTTGCGAACGTGTTAACAATGTACTATAACTGCTTGGATTTTCGCTTTTCTCCCTTGTAACACAACATACCGTTTCGTGCAGGGTGATGAAGGAGGGCTTCGCGCAGTTCCACTGGCGGCCGCGGCCCCCGACGCTGCTCTCCGAGAAGCAGCAGAAAGACATCAAGAAGAACCTCAAGAAATACTACTCGCAGTTCGAGTCTAAGGACCGCATGCGAAGCAACAAGGCTAGCAAGGTGAGATCACACTACTATTGGGAAATGTTTAGTGTAAACTACCAATGAATGCCGTGGGCTGATGACCGGGTAAAGGTCGCGGGAGCCCGCTGGATGCGTGTGGCGCAGAACCTGTCATTGTGGCACTCTCTGGGGGAGGCCTATGTCCAGCAGTGGACGTGTTTAGTGTAAACTACCAATGAATGCCGTGGGCTGGTGACCTGGTGAAGGTCGCGGGAGTCCGCTGGATGCGGGTCGCTCAGAACCGGTCATTGTGTCGGTGACTCTGGCACTCTCTGGGGGAGGCCTATGTCCAGCAGTGGCCGTGTTTAATGTAAACTACCAATGAATGCCGTGGGCTGGTGACCTGGTGAAGGTCGCGGGAGTCCGCTGGATGCGGGTCACTCAGAACCGGTCATTGTGTCGGTGACTCTGGCACTCTCTGGGGGAGGCCTATGTCCAGCAGTGGCTGTGTTTAGTGTTAACTACCAATGAATGCCGTGGGCTGGTGACCTGGTGAAGGTCGCGGGAGTCCGCTGGATGCGGGTCGCTCAGAACCGGTCATTGTGTCGGTGACTCTGGCACTCTCTGGGGGAGGCCTATGTCCAGCAGTGGCCGTGTTTAATGTAAACTACCAATGAATGCCGTGGGCTGGTGACCTGGTGAAGGTCGCGGGAGTCCGCTGGATGCGGGTCGCTCAGAACCGGTCATTGTGTCGGTGACTCTGGCACTCTCTGGGGGAGGCCTATGTCCAGCAGTGGACGTCTTTCGGCTGATACGATGATGACCAATGACTAGCCATTTAAGTAATCATCGTCATCAGCTGAGAAGAAGGCCTTTAGAAGAAAAGGTTAACTGACCCAAAATATCAAGAGAAATAAGCCACTTCTAATGTTTTGTTTAATTTGTTAGGAATTGGTGGCCAAGCGTACGGAGCAGATGAAGAAGCACGTAGAGTACCGCGAGTCGAAAACCCAGGAATGGATCGAGCAGAAGCCGCGCCGGCTCGAGCTCAGAGACTGTAAGTACCAAATACATATACATTCTTCAGTGTCATCCTCGCGTTTCGCGGTTGTACCCCAAGGGCATATGCACACTGCGTTTTTTAAGCGCGCTGTCGACGCACGTTTGTGTCAAAACACGTGTAAATCGACACAAACGCTTAAAAAACGCAGTCTGCATAGACCCGTAGGTTTATGGGTTTCTCTCCCTCTCACTGAGCATAAGCGTGAGCGAGAAAGTGCGTGCTCGGAAGCGCGGATATAATGTTTTTTAATTTTATTTTTTTGGCTGTTTAAATAAATAAAAACGTAATCACTGAGTTCTCTCAAACATGATATTGACGGTTTTTAGAAGAAATTGTAATATTTTAAGCTTCTGTGCATGTTGTTACGAATATTTTAAGTGTATTTTAGACCTATGTTCGTGATTTTTTTTTTTCGAGCGAAAATTGCTTAGTCATGTTTCGAATCACTGATCTCGCTGCAGAAAAGCCTCAAGATTCCTATTCGTATTTTTTTTGAATCCATATTATTATAAACAGACGCATTATATTGTTTCAAGAACTCTGTTCGCTTAACTTCGCTGAACCTACGGCGCCTTAAGGAGCTCGGAGTCTGCTATGGCACCTAATCTCAGTATTTAGAGTAGGCATTTTGGAGAAAGCGACTGCCATCTGACTTTCCAGCACTGGTCGGATCTATCTGAAATGACCATTAGCAATAATAGTACATTACGTACCCTAGGACGGTGAATTCGTGAATGCCCCAGATCGCAGGTGTTTGTGGCCCGAACCAAAGGTGAGGGCCATAAATATGCGATCTGGTGCTTTACGAATTGCCGCCCGTAGTGCGTTCACAATTGTACGTCTTCTCCTGGGTGTGAAGTGAGATTTGGCGCTGCGCCCGTGGGCGGTAAATCTCACTTACCGCCCAGAGTGACGTAAATATATGACATTCATTGCGTTGCCGATACCGACTACCCATCAAGCGCATGCCGAGTGCATGAACACGATGAACTCGAGGCATATTACGATGACATCATTTTTTTTTATGGCGTATGTGAAAGATGAGCGGTGATTGTCTCGTTGACTTAATTTGGTATAAGGTACCAAAAAAACCACCAGAACTCAATTCTTTTTGGCCGACCTCACACAGAACGGAATTCAGGCACTGAATCATAATCTGAATCACTCGCAAGCAAAAAACTACACACTTTGTGCAGAATTGCTACAAGAGTGAACTTGTTTTTTGCTCTTGAGTGGTTGTTCAGTGTATGAATTCAGACTGTGAGCCCAGCCTAAAGCACTTGTCCCACCGCCGGCGAGTAAGCGAGTGTTACTACGAGCTACTCGCTCAAGCGAGTAAAAGCGAGTAAGAATTACTATCAGAGTACTCGCTACTCGCCGGCGGTGGGACAATATCCTTATGGTCCATTTGTACGCAGTCTTACAAGATTTAACACGTTGGCTGCCCACCAAACTTAACCTAAAGTTTTGCTCCCACGCCCAATACCCAGAAAAATTAGCTTTTGATCTGGTGATGCTCACGGCCACACAGAGAAAATTACGTGATGCTTATATATAAATTTTCTTTTTTTCAACAGATGTGGACACGGATACTATAGAAACTGATCAGAATACTGTTGAAGAAGTTGTTGAATTCTTTGTGAAAGAGGAACAGACCACCATTGAGTAGTCACCATACCGGTCCACGTTAAGGTCGGCTGTCCTCGGCTATCCGACCTCCCTGCCACCGGTAAATAACCGGCGAAAACCGGTCGCGACCGGGCAACACCGCTCACAAATATATTTCATCAAGTTTCTTTTGTATTCATCCCATACAGTCACAATACTATACACCAATTATGTTCACCGGTGTAAGATTTCAGTTTATACATTATATGATAGGCAATGTTTATAGAAATCATATTAAATTGATACGTTTCAAATGGATAATGGACTTTTAATACCTGTTTTTAAGTATTTTTGATTATTTATTTTGAACCCTGGATTAATTGTATGTTGATGGTATGAAATAAACTGTTGAAATAGAACGGGGAATTTGAATGTTTTAACCTGACTGACATTTGGTGGGTCTACGGACAAAATTTATTGCATGGTTAGAATGTTTTATTCATTTTCATGGGACAATCGAGAAAATTTCAAAAGAAGTTCACATTCTCAGACTGCTTTGATTGCAGTTATTGCTTAATTAAATAATTCGAATACAGCAGGGGTTTCTCAACTTTTTGACTCAAGGGCCACACTGCACTTTATATAAATTCGTTCGGGCCAAGATTAGTCTCATGGCTGGTCATGACCAGCCATATCCCATAGCTATCGCAGGCCGGACTCCGCTTTCGTTCCACGGGCCGGAGTTTGGCGACCCCTGAAATACAGTATTACCCATTTGATTTTCGTCGATTTCTATATTTGACATCGCCACTTTCTTTTGGCGAGGTATTACGTGAGTTTGACACATTCGGTGAAGATGCGGACTCCCAACGAAGCTAATGAAAGAAGATGGTACAGTCAGCGTCATATAGTTAGTAGCAGCCAAGGTAGCCAAATATTTCGGTACATGTCTTTATTACTGTAAGAATAAAGCTGGTTTTCCACCGGAGGGGCGAGACGAGACGAGACGATGCGAGAATTGAAATCGTATGGGACGAACTAGCTATTTCCACCGCGCGCGCGCGCGCTCAGGGAAAATAGGTAGTAAGTCCCATACGAATTTCAATTCTCGTCTCGCCCCTCTGGTGGAAAACCAGTTTAAGGGTGTGTTACGAAATATTTGACTACTCTGGCTGCTTACTAACTATATGGCGCTGACTGTACATTCAAGTGTAAAAATATCTATCGATTTAATTCTCTCATATCTCTCCGCAATCCGCTGACAAGAGCGATGGGACATATGTAAGTAAGTTGTATGCAACGGTTTCGTGGCGCTACGCAGTGGCAGACATGCGAAATCAGGCAGATTGCCTTGACGAACCCCAACGATCGAACGATCGACTCCATACAAACGTAGTTTAATACCCAGTCCCTGCAGCTCTGCTTGGATGGAAATTAGAGAAAAAAACCGAGAACTTGAATTTTCCCAGACATGAGACCAAGCTATATCGATTTTTAGCCTCCGTAAAACCCTGTACTCCAAATTTCAATGAAATCGTTAGAGCCGCATTCGAGAACGTGATTTCAAATATATCAAAGATAGTATATAATAAGTATATTTGTAAATATTTAATTGTATAGGATTTTGAATTATAGCCTTTTTGAAGCGTTTGAAAGAACATTAAAATTGGCATTGAGTTGACATCTGACTTCTGTCCATATCGTTCATGTCATGTGCCAGCGATGTGGAATCATTGCATCGATTTATTATTAATAACTTGCTCAAATAATTATGAACGTTTATCGGAGGCGGATGTACCTTAATGTCTCGTGTTTACCTGGTTTAAATGGCAAAAAAGCAATAAAGCTTACATTAGCTTTTGCATGGACTCGCGCTAAAGTACTAGCCTAGTCCGAACAAGGCTTAAGTGTGGAGTGTTTAGTCCAGTCAATGAACTGACAACTTGTATTTTTTTATGTTTGGGAATAAAAAAATGTCGCATGGGGCTAAGTCTGGTGAACATGGCGGATGCGGCAGCAATCCATAGCGTAATTTTTCTAATTTTGCCCCTGCGATTTTGGACGAGTGAGCTGGTGCATTGTCGTGGTGGAAAAGTGTTAGGTTGCATACCACTATTTGGAAAAGTAATAAACTCTTTTGACAGACTACACGAAAAATAAACTGTCAAGCGTGTCGTGTCTAAATAACTAACGAAGAAAATAAAGTGTAAATACAATTAAATAATATCGCGTGTGATAATAAACATTGACTCTATAATAAAATAATCTATTGTAGATTGTGGTGCTTCCGATTCTACTGCTGCTGCTTGGTAAGCTACCTATTACTTTATTAAAAAGAACTTTTCTTTGTTAAATGCGGTCGTTTATGCCTTAAAACAGAATCAAAATCGCCCAATAAGTAGTATTGCCCTGTTATCGTTTTTCCTTTTTGTAAGTAATCAATATGTATGATTCCTTGCGAGTCCCAAAAAGCCGTCGCCACGACTTTTCCGGCTGGTGGGACAGTCTTTGCTTTTTTTGGAGCCTTTTTCGAATGGTAAAATCCACTGCTTTGGTTGTTCTTTATTTTCTGGGGTATAGTTATGAATCCACGTTTCGTCTATAGTCACAAAACGCCGCAGAAACTCATTCGGATTGCTTTTATACTTTGCTAAACATTGCTTCGAAGCAGTCATTTTTCATCCCTAATTTATTTTTTTAAATATATTGTACCCGGTAGGTAGATTGAAACATTAATAGTGTCAGCAATTTCTCTAAGCTTATTCGGCGGTCGGCTAATACGATATATTCATTTTTTTTTGACCATATCTTCCGTAGTCACCTCAATAGGGCGGCCTGGCCCCGTAGCATCGTCTCGTCTCTCAGGCGCGTCGTCTCGTTCTATCGAACGGTGTCAGCCAGGGACAGGGGCTCTATCCTGTCACTTATCGCGTGATAACGCCATCCATGCTACGGGGCCGGACGATCTTCGTCCAAAGACGGATGTTCTGCCCCGTTGGCCCCGTTTAAGGGGCTACCCGAGGTTTTCATCGATTTTTGACAAGTTTTGAATCGTATCTCCTACTTTTGCACCACAAATAGAATTATAAATCAAACGGCTATCGGTTCTTCAATCTTTTATCTTCATTTTGATCCACCGGAATTTATACATTGTCTAAAAAAACACTTATTTCCTATCTCTATTGACGTGAAAGTTCTAACATGTACGAAATCTACTTATTTGGGTTCGTCTGTGACGTCTCTAAAAACTGGTCCAGGGTTTTCATTTTAAACCAATTAACACAAAAGTTATGGCCAGAAAACCAGTTTGTTGGCCTAAAATTGTTCAACTTTGATGCCAAATATCTCGAAAACAATGAACTTTGAAGTAAATATGGGATACTATATTGCTTAAAGCCATTGTTGTTAATATAATAAGCTACAAAAAACATTAGAAAACTAAGGGATTCAGATCGAAGGTCATTGGCGTATGGGAGCCCCTTAAACTCGTTTATCACTTTACCAATATATGATTTATTTATTAATTCACACCTAAGTTTATAGTTTAACACCAAATCACTTGTGGTACCTATACATAGTTTCGCTAAAAAATACATAACAAGAAACAACAAATGAAATTTAAATCACATACCTACAACATAAGTAACGTTACAAAAAAATTAATAGAAACTAAAATAAACTCATAAACAAATTCAACAAGAAAAAATGGCACAGTTTAAATCTTAACATACGCATACGATAAGAATGCTAAAGCTTTTCGACAGAATACACCAATAGTCAGCAAATATGTCTATGCCGTCGGCATTATATGGTTTAGGTCTGTTCGCGCCCTGGCAGTCGGAGCGTTCGCCTCGTGCGCTCGCCCGCCACCGCGCCGCCCACCGCGCCTCGTGCGCTCGCCCGCCACCGCGCCGCCCACCGCGCCGACCGCCGGCCCACTCGCACGCGGCACCTCCAGCCCCATTCGTTCCAACACGAATTCAAGTCGACTCCGGATATACGCATTGTATAGCATGATTGTGACTTTGGATGTTGAAAATTGGGAAGCTATCATCATTGCCCTGAAAACCAGCGCCTTTAGCATGTATTGCTAGTGGCCTATGCTGAGTGGCATCCATTTTGATGAATTCCAATTGTAACACACACATGCAACATTATATCGCAACAATAAATATATTGCTTTCTTTCTTTCATTATGAATCCCAGCGTTTTAGATAACTTTTTGCAGGTCTTCATAATATGTTGTCTGAAATCGAGTTGGGTATCCAGAGTTAGTCCTAAGTCATGTATTTCGTCGGTCCGTTGAAGTGGTAGGTATGCCGCAAAGGCTGTACTCGGTAGCGATTGGTGAGCGGAGTCTAGCAAAACTAATATATTCACGTTCCGAGGCGTTAAAGTCCAGTCGATTGTTCTCACTCCATTCAGCAATAGCGTCTATGTCATTCTGTAAACGTAGGTACTCGGTCATTGTCGTCCCTAACACTGTGGAATAGTCTTATATCATCTGCGAACCATAAACACTAGCCGTGCTGACGGTGCTCGTCAGATCATTAATCATGATTAAAACCTGGGTAGGCCCTAGCGTGCTGCCTTGACTTACACCAGAACGTGTGTAGTATGTTTGAGACTCGAATCCAGTAAGTTTGACATATTGTTTTCGATCTTGTAGATAACTGGCAAATAATTTTAAGAGCCTAGGTACAAATCCAATATCTGCGAAGCGAGATCGAAAGCCTTGCGAAAGTCACAGTAAGCTGCGTCAACCTGCATTCGAGCATCCAAAGCTTCGGCTATGTACCGTCGTGAACGTGTACTACGTGAATCGTCGTTGACCGACCTCGACGAAAACCATGCTGAGGGTCATCCATTTTAATTGTGATCTGCTGAGTGATAAGATGGTCCACAATGGATTCGAATAATTTGCCAAACACCGACAGCCCTGCAATAGGCCGATACCCTGTCACGTCGGATCCTTCGCTGCTCTTTGGTACAGGGGTTACTCTGGATAACTTCCAGCATGACGGATATACGGCGCATTGCAGGGAAAGATTGTATATATAAAGAAGTGGTATTTCTAAGACAGATATACAATCCCTTGCCAAAAATGGAGGTGTACCATCTGGTCCAGCCGAAGAGCGCGGCTTGAGTCGCATGGTGCAGGCCAGCGGCACTGACGGCGTCCACGGCGACCCGCGCCGAGTCTGGCACGCCTCCACCCCTAAAATAATCTGCAAAAGCATTCGCGGCATCTTGTCCTGTAAATGTTCTATCAAAGTAAAAAACTTAGCATGGCCTCTATAATACTTAAACATTTCTCTATTAAATTCGGAACCGGTTTCCTTATGGTTTTTAAAATGGAAATATTTATTTTATTTATTTATTTATTTATGCTTAAGGAGTACCAACAGCTGCAAAAACATAATTTATATTATGTTACTAAGTAAGACTTATTTCTTACATAGTAATACAAAGCCAATTAAAGGAACTCACAGATATATTTTGTAGAGTGTACAATTTTAGGAGTGTACCAAGTCGGGTAGACGTATTTTCCTGTAACAGGTGGTCCGCTGCTTTTAATCAGGACATGCTTAGAGACACATTCATTTAATTTAAGATATAATGCCTCCGTTGCGCCTTCTACACATCTAGAATTTAACACGGATTCCCAGTCAATTCCAGCCATACTGGCATATAGTGTACTAAAGTCCGCCTTACGAAAATTCCATTGTAGTGAGCGAGATATATTACAAGGCTCTGCGGGGGGACATGTACGGTATTGGCCCGCGCGTCGCGCACGCGGTAGCGAAAGCGTCACCTCGAGCGGCGGATGGTAGCTGTCGGGCGGCACCAGCGCGGTGGCAGCGCGCGACACGCGCACTCGCCCCTCGCCCAGCACGTCTATCACACGACGGCCGCGACATACTCTCGATTTTTATCGCACTATACCTCTTGTTCTAAGTGTTCTTATAAGAGAGAGACGGATAGTGCGAGAAAAATCGAGAGAGCTCGCGCGCCGTCGCGTGCTAGCCGTGCAGATCGCCACTAGTAACCCATCTTGATTGTTGTGAATGCTGTTGTATTGGTGTATTTGGCAGAATTGAAGAAAACATTCGAATTGGTGGCGGACGTGAACACTACATGAATTAAGTTGATAGTTGTCATAGAAGGTGTATTACCCTTGTAAACAGCTTGCATTTGTTCTTTTATCTCATCCCATGTTTTTCCTTCCAAAAACAGAAAACGAATTAAAGAACGATACTGTTCTTTTTCCATATTTGCAATTAAAATCGAATTCTGGGGTGTCCATCTAGTCGCATAATGACTATTTGGCACCGAATTCGGGGAAGTAAGAAATCAAATATTTTTTAATTTTAAATTCACAAAACCTTCCTAGCCTAGTGGTTCAGGCATGCATGCGGCTGTCAAGCGGCGGTCGTGGTTTCCAATCCCGGCTCGTACCAATGAGTTTTTCGGAACTTATGTACGAATTATTTACCGTTAGCTTTTCGGTAAAGGAAAACATCGTGAGGAAACCGGTCTAATCCCAGTAAGGTCGAGTGTTCCCTCTGGGTTGGAAGGTCAGATGGCAGTCGATTTCGTAAAACTTGTGCCTATGCCAAATCTTGGGATTAGATGTCAAAGCGGACCTCGGGCGCCTTTAGGGTACAGCCGGGAATAACGCTAGGAGGATGATGAATTTCACAAAACCTTCATGAAAACTCCATCGTGCCCCGGGGTAGGGGGCAGTTTGGCCTTCTTTCCAATTACATATTACAAATTTCAAATTGATGGCATAGTTTGTTCCTGATATATTTAACGTTGTCACATACTCGTACGGACAGACGGACAGAGTTAAGCACGTCAAAGGGTTCTTTTTACCTTTTTGGTATGGAACCCTAAAAACAGTAATACCTAGCTATAACAAATGTAGAGGTTGTGATTACCTTACCCTACAGTGTGAGAAGTACCAAAATGTTCATATTGAAACAGTTGTGAGCATAGAGTGGTAGTACTTAGCTGTGTATTCTACCTACTCTGTGAATTCTCTGATAGATTAATCTTTAGACGTTGAACGGTGTGAAGCCATTAATAACTCCGTACGTCAGCGGCGTACACAATTAATAGGTGCATCTAACTTATACCTACGCACATACAAAACCATGATCTGAACATTATAATTAATTACAAGTCAAGTTAACTCAAATTATCTCAAATTATTAATGCATAAAAAGAAACATGTACCAACCATACCAACTCATTTGTATTTTGTTTTGATGGAAAAGTTGTTTTGATTAAATAGGTACTCCGCCGGGCAACAATTCCAGAAGCCAGGATTGCGTACCATTTTTCATGGTAAACGAGCGCAACATTAGGACAGGGAAGGTAGTCGTTATTAGATTGAAGCGGGTACCGCCGCGCTGCAGAATTTTATATCGCACCCTTTCACAAGCATCGGGGCGAGTCGTCGAAAATATATACGGCGAAAGTGTGAAAAGTCCGTTAGACAAGATTCATTCAGGCGACCAGCGCGCATGACTGTCGCTTCATTCAAACCGCCCTTCAGTCCCGCTGAAATTCTACTCCGAGCGCACGCTAAGGACGATTCGCTTCGCTCGATTCGATTTCCGAACTAATTTAAATTAATCGTCGGCGAAGTTGCCGGCCGTAACTTTTCAAGTGAAATGTGTCGTGTTTGAGGAGCCGGATTTCATTTTCCAGTGTCTATTCGATTTTTAAAGTTTTGTTGATAGTGTTTTTGTTTTGTTTTAGTTCAGTTTTTGTGAGATATTGATAGGGTGAGTATTTTAATGTATAATCTGTGGTGTATAAACTTTTTAAACTCGTGCATTAAGTACGAGAATCGCGTTTGAATTATTGGAATATTTTTATTAAGTTCTAAAATACATCTAAGTATCAATGTTTTTGTTAATTGTTCGTAGACAAAAAGTGTGTAATTTACTGACGTATTTCTGGATAAAGTTTCAGTGCGGTAAAGATACGTAGGTACGGGTTAAAAATACAGGTTTAATTAAAGAAAAAGTACCTAAAGCAATCCGTCACGGGAAGTGTGTCACAGGTCGGTGAAGGAATTCCCATTATCTTGTCCACTTGCGTGAAGTTGGGTGCAATTAACGTTTGCGGGTAGGATTTTATTCAACGTTGATAAAAAATGTGATTGATAGATGTTGGCTTAATCAGGGAATCGAACCAAGACCTTCCATTATTTACCACCCAACTAGATTAAATCTTGCCGATTTTGCTGAGCTCTTTACGTCTTTACGTTGCGCATAC
This sequence comes from Epinotia ramella, assembly GCA_947578815.1. Lineage (NCBI taxonomy): Eukaryota > Metazoa > Arthropoda > Insecta > Lepidoptera > Tortricidae > Epinotia > Epinotia ramella. Next base: position 6,711,355 of record OX388211.1, on the reverse strand, counting down.
ATTCATTTATATTTTGCGAGCCTCCATCGGCTACGTTTTTCGCAGCTTCACATACAGACGGCCTGCCTGCCGCTTGTTTGCCACCATCGTGATATTAGAGCAGGTATCAAGTTAGTGAATGTTTCAGTGTTGTCTGAATGAAATTGATTATTATTCGGAATGCGGCATAGGTACTTAGTCGATTATAGGCGTTTTATTACTCATAGAGGAGTTAAATATAAATTTTAAGTGCTCGTAGGTAGTACGCGTGTGTCATGCTATCAACGTGATATACTAGTGTGTTATGTATTTAAGTACATAACTATAATTAAGTACGAATAATATTTTTTAACGTAAATAATAAAACACAATTAACAAAGTCACAAAAGTTACATGAAGGTGATATATTTTTGGCATACAGAGGTTCTTTATATCTTAAATCTCATCAAACTTATTAGATTGTTAGATTCGGTATTGCCTTTTAAACTAAAGTCGCCATCGTATAAGCTACGCCTGTAACCTAGTGGTTCAGGCATGCGACTGCCAAACGGCGGTCATGAATGCGAATCCCGGCTCGCACCAATGAGTGTTTCGGAACTTACGTGCGGAATAACATTTGATATTAACCGTTAGCTTTTCGGTGAAGAAAACCTGCATACATCTGCGAAGAGATTCAAACGTGTAAGTGAAGTTTGAACCCGCACTGTTAGGCCAGTGTTGGGACTACAGCCCGTTCCCTCTCGTCCATGAGAGGAGGTCTGTGCCCGGCAGTGAGACGTATATAGGCTGCTGCTGATTTATAATTTTATTTTAAAGTCGGGGTTGCAACCACTTAGATGAAGCGACTCTCTCTTAACCAATCTGTTTTGGTGGCGAATAATCTCTGATTACCTCGATCTTGGTGTCTAGCGGGCGTGTACCTTGTTGTATGTGAAACCCCAGAAAGGTTAATTCGCGCTGCCCAAACGCGCACTTTGCCTCGTTGATGAGTAGACTGTACTCCGCTAGGCGCTGGAAGACCCGCTCCAAGTGCTCTTTATGCTCGCTGTGGCTTCTGAAATATATCAAAATGTCTCGATATAAGAATAACAGAAATCCATGTTACGAAGTACTTCATCAAGGAAACGCTGGAAGGTCTGCGCTGCATTTCGGAGTCCAAAACTCATAAATGGGAGTTCAAATAGGCCGAAGGGCGTTGTAATACTAGTCTTGGGAATATCTTCCTTACAGACAGGTATCTGGTTATATGCTTTCACCAAGTCAATCTTTGAGAACACGCTGCAACCTGCTAATCTATGCGCGAAGTCTTGAATGTGCTTTATGGGGTACCTGTCCGGGATCGTACGCGCATTCAACGCGCGGTGTCCGCGCAAGGTCTCCAACCGTCCTTTTTGGGGGCGAGGTGTAGGGCAGAGGCCCAAGGCGAGTCAGGACGCCGTGCGGCGTTCTACTGTAAAATTATCACTTATTGTTTTGAAGCATTAGCAAATTTCAAGTCGAGAACAACCTCTTTTCATGTGTTTTTAACGTAGCGTAGCGTCCTACTAGAAATTAAATATTGAAGAATAAGATATCTTTTCGTTTGTCGGATACGGTCCGTCCACACCACTGGTTCAACGCCAATGACGGACTAATCCGTCAAGAATTTCAGTGCGATATCAACTTACATGCATTGACGTAAGGTTTAGCTAGGCAAATGTCATGTTGACGAGGCGTGTCGTTGGCAACTTTTCTCTTTGACAGAGCGCTCAAGGTTAAGAGTCTATTCGCTTCAAAAACCAACATTTTGTATATCTGCTCGCTGTGTTAGAGGTATTGCGACGCATACGGGTGGGTTGCACAAAACCGGCTGTAATCGTAATCTGTACTTATTCGTTAAAATCTGAATGTATGGTAAGTTTGACAGATTTCTATAGAATGACAGATGCTTTCGCCATATTAAACGTTGATCGGTCTGTAATCGTCAGTTAATACCCCGTTTACATTCAGCTCACTTCCACGGCAGTGAGCAGGGAAGTTGGCAGGACTGTTTTTGTAGTACCTACCAACGTTGCACGTTGGCTTTTTAAAGTCTCCATAAATGAGGATCTTGGATACGTACCTACGCCAGTGGCAAAAGGATATTTTTATCGCCATTGTAACGCCTTGTTGTGTAGGCTAGGTGCTTAGACTATGTGCCTACATCTACCGATATAAGCATCACGCTTTGAGTGTGGTTATCAAATTGGCATAATAGCTCTTCAGAAATTCGCGATAGTAATTAAGAACACTCAACAGAAGATACGAGTATATATCTACGTGCACACGACGTGCAGCTCAAATTCAACAAACGAAATTCAGGGTGTTGATTAGACACTTAAATTTTGCATTCCAATTTGGTTTCATAGTTTTAATATTTATCAACGTGACGAAACAAATTGGAATTAATTGAAGCAAATCAAATCGGTATGCAAAACTTAGTGTCTTGAGATCCCGACCGTATTGAGGTCCCGACCTGATTTAAGCTCAATTTACGCACGTACAAGTTTCATTACATTCCGGGTTACCAATAGAAGAAGCGTAACAGTAATTTGCGTTTACGTTCAGAGTTTTAATCGAATAAGGTGTCTTTTTTTAATTGACTTAAATACTACTCGTTCAAAAATCACCTTTGCACCAGACCACATCGGACATATGCCTTAAAGCCTCAAGTAAAATGTTGAGCGGTGACGCCAACGATGGCTCGTAATCGACTAACCACAACCGTCAGGAATGAGGGAGCGACGAGAACAGAATTATCATGTCACAAACACTCTTGACAAATGCTTACGAATCTCTCCACCGACCCGTTCTTCTCGAGAGTATGCATAAAATAATAAGTGTACTAGAGAACCTCTCCAATGTTGTTATGAATTCTTTAGTAAATAGGTTAAGTCGAGATGAGCATTTTATATATATTTATGGTTGTTTAGTGCCTGTGCCAGTTCTCCGGCGCCGTCCGTACCTATATCTTCATTAGAGGGAGATTGCGTTGGAAAAGTAACGTTTCTTTCGTAATTGTTAGGGTTTCCGTATAATGGAGTGAATACCCACCAAAGCTGTGCGAGGTAGCGGAGCGGTGTGCGAGGAAAATCCACCAAAGAAATGTGTGTGAGGGCAATGCTATTGGTGGATTTGTTCCTCGCACGGCCTAGGTGGACACTCACTAACGGCACCTAAAACGGATCACTGAAATATTTAGATTTATTTATTTCAACATAGATTCGCATAAATAAAATAAAATAGCCTTTTATTTCTTGCGAATTTTGTCATTTGTTGGTATTTAGAGTTAGTCTTAAGTTAACTTATAATTATATAATGTTAGTTCTAGGGTAGTTTTAAATGAATTTTAATATTTGGCAAGAACCCCGTCTTCGCAGGTGAAGGCCTCCTCCAGAGTTTTCCACTCATCTCGGTCTTGAGCAATTCGCATCCAGTTTTGACCAGCGATGTTTTTTATTTCGTCTTCCCATCTAGTAACAGGTTTTCCTATACCCCGTTTTCCTAATGGCCCTTTCCATGACGTCACATTTTTGGTCCAACGCTGGTCCGGTATTCGTGATACATGACCCGCCCACTTCCATTTGTTTGGCGTGACTAGCCGCGTCTTTGGCCTTTGTTAAGTTTCTTATCTTTGTATGGGCATGTTACTCTTGAAGATTTCTTTCAAGTTCCAATACTTGTTCCACGTGCTTTGTATTCTCCTTTCAGTTTCCTGTTCATTATTTTTATTGTTGAAACTTATTTGCATTACTATAAGTACTAGTATTCGCATACAATCTCAAAATTATAAGAATCCAATTTATCTAGACCATGCATTGAATATACATTCTGGTACGAGGTGTCACCTAAGCGTAATATTTTCGGACAATCTTACACAAATCGATCTAGTCCCAAACTAAGCAAATCTTGAACTATGGTTACTAAACGAACGATAAACATACTCATATAGATAAATAAACACTAAAATAACATCCATGACTCGGGAACAAATATTCGTGCTCATCACACAAATAAATGCCCTTACCGGGAATCAAACCCAAGACCTCTGAATTCGTAGGCAGGGCAGCGTGGCAGCGTGGCAGCATTTACTACCAACTAGGCTAAAGCGGTCGTCAAACTCTTATATATAAATATCTTGTACCTATGTGCAAGAATACTCGTTCTTTCGCTAGGTCTAAACACAATATAACATAATGGTATTGCATTACATTGGTATTGGTGTAATTTGTTTTGAATTTGAATTTGAATGACTTCACAATTTGTAATTGAAATTACATTAACAAAGTCGTAATTGAAATTACATTAATTGGTAATTAAATTATTCAATAACTTACTTTATGTAGCCTTTTTTTAGTAAACTAAAAAGGAGCAAATTTACTTGTATCTATACTATAAAGAAAAAATAGAATACAATTACAAATTAGCATTGTAAGCAAGGAGTTATCGTTGCTTTTTTAAATAATGAATTTCTTTTAAATGCGGCTTATTACAGAAATTGTGAATTGTGTGTCTGTTATCAAATTTAACTGAATAAGAACCACTTCTTTGAACTGAATTTTAGTATACCTATTTATATTTGGTGACAATTGCAATCTGTCAATGCAGTAAGCCACAAACCCAAAAACAAACATTGCAAGTTAAATTAAATCTTGTAAAAACTAGCAGCTCCATTTGCTGTAGACCCCGTGAGTTTTCGAAATGTCTGTTTTTTTTTAACTCTCATATTTCCGCCATTTTTTTTCGAGAAACTGACGGCCAAAATATTTTATATACTTAACGAACCTGCTCACAAAATTTTACGAGAATTGGTTGAGAAAAGCGACCTGAACGACTGACAAGAATAGCGGGAAATCTGGACAAACCGACTTACGAAAGCAATTTTCCCCGAGCTGAAACGGAGACGCTTTGCTCGCTTCGCTCACTTGGTCAATAATGAAAAATGTTTTATTAAATAAATGTAATTTGTAATTTTACGATTGTTTTAATTGTATTAATTGAATTACAAATTACATTTTGTAATTGTAATTTGTATTTCGATTACTTTTTGCCCCAAACTGACTGTAGGTAGTTTAATCAGCAACTGTACGTCAAAAGCGCCCTGTTTGTGTGAAGTTTGTACTTTGTAAGGAAATACAGACTAGTGACTTCACTGTTTTCTATGGTCACACAACGCGCTTTTTAACCCTCGATCCAAAACGAAGCGTGTTATAAGTTTGAGGTGTCTAGTGTCTCCGTCTGTGACATCGTAGCTTACGAGCTACCGTAATACAATCGGTCCATTAGGATGGACTTATATATGGTATTTTTTGCCGAAAAGGTGACGTTATCGAGATGGTTCTTAGCTACGTTTCTACAAAATCGATTCAGCCGGCTTTTCTAAGTTGTTAATTATTTGATGTTCATCTATATTTTATATTATAAAGAGGAAAAGTCTGTGAAATAGCTTTGTAAGTTTGTATGTTTTGGATAATGTCCGGAACCACTTATGCGATTTCAACAAATATTTCCCCAGCGCGTTGGACTTTCTGGATAGTTATAGGCTAGATTCTAAAATATGAAAAAACCGGCCAAGTGCGTGTCGGGCCACGCGCAGTGTAGGGTTCCGTAGTTGCTTGTCTTAGTTACATCGACGTGCGGTGCGGTTGCGTCGGCCGAATTTGTACAATTGGCCTTTCCAAGTACACATTAAGTTCGTCGACTATTACTCGGTAACTACGTATGTATGCCTTCTTGTCCGTGATAGTTTTCTTTTAAATTCATTATATGTACTAATACCACGATTTTTTTCACATCCCCAGTAGTAGCCATTTAGCCAGCAGGGGGGGGGGGACACATGACTCGAACAAAAATTAGGATTTTAAAGCCCAATATTTTCTAGTTGTAATGGTTACTGAGCTAAGCCGAAGACGGGCAGACATACAGACAGACGGACAGACAGACGGACAGACAGACGGACGGACATGGCGAAACTATAAGGGTTCCTTGTTGTCTACAGAACCCTAAAAATTATAAATATAATAAGTTTAAGCTACTATCCATTAGATAAAATATATTTTTGCATTTGGTGTACTAGCTTTTTGTCCGTATTATATTATACTTATATATATTTACTTATTTGTTGAGTATGTTCACCTAATTCGTGAAAATGTGAAGGGCACTTATTAAATAGAGCACTATAATTGCGAAATGTTAAACTGCGTCAACTATAACATTTTGTTCATAGTTTATTAAGACAGTAGTATTTTCGTGGGTTGTACCTACACTGTACACTTGGCAGTCAATTGCAATAGGTACCTATCATATGACTGGACAAGGTGTTCCAAAATACCTAAAGCAACATTAATATATGCAGGTAACTGATATCCGGGTAGGTAGGCATTAAGGTACACGGACAGTAGGAAGTCTTCGGTAAATTCGGGCGAAAATCCGACGCAATAAAATGGGTGCGGTATTTTTAATCAATCGGTATTGGCCTGGAGTGATTGACACGCAATATACGTGCGAATAAAAGTACGACACAGCCTTTAGGTTTTCGAGTCGCTGAATTTAATTAATTACTACTTTTTACTAGTTCACATTATGTGTCTGCGTGTGTATGTTGGGTAAGGGCGGATTCCACCAACTTACGATTACAGATCGATCAACGTTAAGTAGAAAATTGACAAACTTTCCGTAAATTCAAATTTTAATGAACACCGCTCACGTTACCCCACCCTTAGTCTTGCAAGCGCGAGTAAAACCCACTGGCTTCAATCACGCGGGAAAACTGTTGGCCAAACTGTATGCGTATGACGTTTCTAGTTGTGTTGTCGCATAATTGAATCTAGTTAGTTCAACTTGCTTTCCTGCTTGCAATCACCGGATGGTTCCATCGGAAGACCAGCGCTGGCCACCAGGCCAGCACAACGCTGAGATGGAACCGTTTCATGCAATGTTGTTTTCTATTTTGTATTTTGATTTATGTGCATGTACTCGTATGTGTCGTTGTCATGAATAAATGTTATTCTATTCTATTCTATTCTTTTGCCAGACTCTATTAAAGCCCATGGTACAATGTGGGCTGTTAAGTTAAATATTTCCAGTTTGTTGCGCCTTCTACGTCACGGGTCATGATTCCATTTCAGTTAATTAACGTGCCGGAGACGTTACATTTTGTCATCTCATATTTGATCCGAGTACCTAGCTGTCTTTTTAGCTCCATAAGGTTGAGCATCCACAAAACTGTGCGACGTAGCATTGGACATGATTCTACGTGCACATGGCTTAACTAGCCTAAAACTAAATTGTCTAATTTTTAGACATAATTTAAGGGGCAGATTAAAAACGACATATTTAGAATAGCATTTAGGCAGCTAAGTAAGTTGTATAGACCGCCTAAAATAAGAAACGTCAGATTCAAATTAGTGCTGTCATTTGATTATGACAGCTGCTCACAGAATAGCAAAGTGCTTTAGCAACACCTAAATAAAATTAGGAAGTTTAGAGGCCACTGTAGAATCGGGTCCATTGCTAGCCTTGCCCTCGCCTCTTTTACTCTACGTCGGATGCCCACCCAATGGATGAAATATTTTAATTATATGTAATGGTTCTTACCTGCGTTGTATCACTTAGTAGTTACGTATTAGTTAAGGTGTCTATGTACGTACTGTGCGGTTTGTGGATCGATTACGCTTTACGAGACCGCTAGGTCACTCTCGGTGTCGTCCGTCGATATAATCATTGCATGGGATCTCGCAATAGAGGACATCAAGAATAAAATAGAAGCAACGCTACTTGACTGTGTCAGTGGCTTAGCTGCATGGGTGACGCCATGTCACAGGGCACCCACATACATACATATAGAATCACGCCTATTTCCAGGAGAGGAAAGAGATCACGGATTTCCACTTGCTACGATCTTGACAAACCTTTCTTGGTACATTCACTTTAATTACAGGTCACTCTCGGTGTCCGTGGATGTAATCATTGCATGGAATCTCGCAATAGAGGACATCAAGAATAAATTAGAAGCAAGGCTACTTGAGTGTGTCAGTGGCTTAGCTGCATGGGTGGACAGCCAGGGTGACGCCATGTCACAGGGCACCTACATACATACATATTTTTTTTATGATACAGGAGGCAAACGAGCAGACGGATCACCTGATGGTAAGCGATTACCGCCGCCCATGGACACTTGAAACACCAGAGGTGTTGTGAGTGCGTTGCCGGCCTTTAAGATGGGAGTACGCTCTTTTCTTGAAGGTTTGAAGGTCGTATCGGTCCGGAAATACCGCAGGCGACAATCCATTCCACAGTTTAGCTGTGCGAGGCAGGAAGTTTCTGGAGAAGCGCACAGTTTAGGACTGCCAACCATCTAAGTGGTGAGGATGGACATATAGAATCACGCCTACCTCAAGGAGGTGTAAGAGATCACGGATTTCCACTTGCTACGATCTTGACAAACCTTTCTTGCTTCATTCATTTTAATTACATTCTTCATACATGCTCGTCGGTTTAGGGTACTCTTGACCTGACCTTTCTTTAGAATTTCTCCGATGAGGTCGGAAAAAGATTCCTTCAAACTGTACCATCCACTTTTCCCTCATACACTCTGTTTGTTAATCTTCTTTCATCTACCCTCTCTACATGCCCAAACTATCTTAGCATGCCGTTCTCAATATTCGGTTACCTATTAGATGAATTATTTGTTTTTCGAGAACTTCACGGGTTATCCAGTCATTACCTGAGGCTCTAGTATAAGTTTTACCGAAACAAAACGTTACGACCACGTTTGCGTTTATCTGTCAAATCCCATACAAATTGAGGGTAAAACGCAAACGCGATCGTAAAGTTTTGTATCGGTAAAACTTATACTAGAGCCTCTGGTGGACGTATAGTGCACCATGTAACTAGTACTTACAGATGTTACTGTTAAGTAATTAAGTAGAGACGAAAAATACGTGTTCTCGTATAATGCTTGACACCTGGCCTTCTTAAAATCTGAAAATCAGCGCTGTAGGTGTCTGTCTGACACCTCGGCATAATGCTGAGACAGCATACGATTTACTGCCGCGAACACACACACAATATGTGTCAATTGTATTGTCATGTCTCCCTTTGCCTCTGTGTGTTTTTTGTGTAGTGAATAAATATGTCTTTTAGGTGGCAAAAAAGAAAACACAGCGTCACACATCTCCGGTCAATATTTACCTTAAATTTAGGTTTTAATAAGAACGGTCATAACTTTTCTAAGTAACTAAGAACTGTCAAAAAATTGTTTGTCAATAAAGTTCGGAATAAGAATAATGCAAAGTGTAGTGTATTGATTATTTAAGCGTCTGAACTAGGAGTAGCCTATCCTGTCATCATCATCATCATCATATCAGCCGAAAGACGTCCACTGCTGGACATAGGCCTCCCCCAAAGAGTGCCAAAGTGACCGGTCCTGCGCCACCCGCATCCAGCGGACTCCAGCAACCTTTACCAGGCCTATCCTGTATCTCAGGCAAAAAGGTATAATACTATATTTGGAAAACAATTTAAGAAATTGAAATCGTGCACATCAAATACATTTTTTGATCTTAAAGAAGGCCTCATGGATCTTTTTAGAAACTGGGCCCCAATGTAACAGCAGTGATCAGCGGCGCTACCACGAACTTCGAAAGTCGAAGTTCGTAATACATGCATCCCTGTCACTCGAGTAAGGGAGTGCGATAGAGATGGAAATACCCGAACTTCGACTTTCGAAGTTCGTGGTAGCGCCGCAGTTGCCATAAGCTATCCGTCTAAAACATACCTATTGAAAGAAAGGTAATATGGTCACTAGTTAGATCTATTTACGCAAAGTAGAAAAAATAGTAGTATTATACCCAGCAATAGTCAAATAGCGGCTTAAATTAATTAAATATATAATTTATCTTGGGGCACATCGCGTCGTCCGCGGTTCCAGCGACATAATACCCTGCGGTCGCGAAATATGCTCACAGAAGGCCCGCTCCATACAAATAATACACATATACCTCGGTCAAGTTTTATAAGTAACCTGTGGTACCAATCACTAGGTATGCTTATGGAATGGCCCATGTGCAATAAAATCCACGTCACGTTTGAAACTCCGTCTTTACTTCGACTAAGTTTATAATTGTCATTATTGATAACTAATTGCGTCACTTGTGTTGTATCATTTTTGACACAGCATGCATAAAAACATATAAATAAATATTCAGGGTCAATCTTACACAAATAGTGCATAGTAAGCTCAATAAAACTTGGTACTAGATGACAATATATTTAATATAGATAAATGAAATACTTATATACCTACATAGAGATCCTGCAAGACTCGGAAGCCCTTACCTACCGGGATTAGAAACCAGGATCTTCAGCTTCGTAGGCAGCTTGCCTGGTACCCAATCACCGGGGATGACTGGGTTATTGTTTTAATTTGTTTAATGTAGTGGTATTTCTATCCACTAAAAACTCCACGGTGCCCTGCATCTGCGCTCTCATGCAGCGGACTCCAGGATGTCATGCTGAACGCACTGGAGCCCCCCCTCGCGCCTCGTCACATTTGACTCGTCCAGCACGTCTAGCATGGGACGCCCTTTCTTGTCCTATAGCCTACATACGAGGCCAACCGGAAAAATGAATTTGATTCAAAATCCGAAAGAATTCTGAAGATTTGAGACAGATGTGAGACTGGGTTTCTCATCTCACATCTGTGTCTCAAATCTTCAGGAAGTTGTGACATACATATGAGTCGCATTATTTTATAGGTACTCAACCTTAATTTACGTCGTCATACAGAGTGCTGGAGTGTGTCCGTTTGAAGTGATTGTATGTCGATGATGGTATGTGAATAAGAGTGTGTCAAAGTTTGATACTAGGCCTTCCCTCTTTTAAATGTCCTGAATACCCATACCTTTAGCTGTATGGAACGGACCTTCTGCCCTTGTTCACTGCGAGGTGGTCGGACCTCACTCTCTACGGGAGGCTCCCCGGCTTAAACAGATTTAAAAATAATTAAAACTATCGGATCACGTTTTCGAACGGAGCTCTTTTGCCGACGAGTATGAAATATTTAGTTTACCTATAATTAGGTACACTACAGTTCGATTCTCAATTTGATCTTCTTTTCACGGATTAGGCAAACATTCTAAAATACATGTATAATGTGTATGTATCGTCGAATTTATAACAAGGCTAGTAATTTAATATGAAATACCAATTTCACAATCATTTACATTAATGTTTTTGATAATAATTAAATAATTATGTTGATTGGGTCATTGTCGGTCAGTAAAACAAAAATCGTGTTTTCAGTGGGCAATAGTTACGGGCTTTTGTTTATATATAATATGTTTTTATCGCATAATATAATTATAGAAGAGGTGACGCCGTTTATGCGGATTCAGAGTTCAACCAAAAATTAGGTTTTTAAGCCCTTAACTTTGGCAATGTCCACCGAAAAGACGCGCACCTAAATCTGACAATGACCCGATTAACCTATTTGATTATGGCATAAATCATACATTTTGCATTGCTACTGAATTGGAAAATGAAAATCGCAATGTACGTTAATATTAACTATAATTAACCATTTAAGACCTACTACCTAAGTGTCAATAAAACTGAAACAAAATACACGAAGTTTGGAAATATCGCGAGCGAATAAATCAGCACAGAACCGTGGCTCCCATTTTACAACTAACATACATTCCAATTCCATCTAATTATGAGCGCGTCGTCGTTCATAACAGGATCACACGAGTGTTATAAGGCCTAATTATGTACAGTAGCATACACTACTTTATCTACACACATATAATAAGTTCATAAGTACTCTAAGATTGGTTCAGAAGCCGTAGGGAAATTACCTGCATTGCTACTAGTGCTACCTGTAAATTTCACAATTATTTCGTAGTTTTTCGTATCAGAAAAAAACCAACAAACTAATGACAACAGTAATGGCAAAATTGCCGCCATCCTTCGTTAAGGCCTGCAACATACTAGCGGCCTGCGGTGGCGGACAATAGTAAATTTGACAGCTAATGACAAGTTTACTATTGTCCGCCGCGGCCAGTCTGTGAGAGGTCTAAAGCTACTCTTTATATGAGCGAGATGACATTCCACTGTGCCCTCCCCCTCTTCCGCGGTACCATCCATAAACAGTTTTTTTATGAGTTCCGATTTCCTTTTGATTTTTGCAAGTACATTTTTTATTGTAGGACTCTAACCGACTAGACACTCCACGGGGTAAATCTCCTTTCACACACACCTCTGTAGTGTACAATTGTACATAACAATCGATCGTTATTATAGAAGCCCTTAATTTTTAAGCTGGAATAGCTTAAGCGACATATTAACATGAACATCGTTAATCCCTTTGCATCGTTCACCCAGATAATTACGTACACAAGTTAGGGGTAATTATAAACATCCATGTGGGTTGGAACGTATGGACCCTAATTGCATGAGCTGTCACATGCAGGGGTAATATGGGCTCGTATCGTAAGCGGATATGAAGAAATAAGCAATTATAAAACGGTCAAGTCGAATGAGTGTGTAAAATTAATTTTGTTCTATATATAGAAAGCGTATTTATTAACAAGTGTAATTGGACAGTCAAAGTGATATTCCCTTTGTAAAGTGACGATGAAATGGATACTGGATGAAACTTAGGATTTCGTGAGGACATGCAGTTACGGTCACAAACAAATGTACATTTCAGTTTTTACTCAGACGCGCTGGTTTGAAGAAATAAAAATACAGTTGCTGTGTCTTGTTAAAATATGGCACGGCACATTTTTTAAATATCCAACCTTTACATTATCATTCCAAATTGAGAAAAATAAAGCAAATTTTGACAGTATTTTTAGTGAAATTGTGTGTTTAATCTGTTTAACATCCAACTACAGGTAAATACTGGTATTTTAAATTTATTTATGTACTTTTAAGAGACTATTGAACTTAAGTAAAACTCCCCTTATTTCTAACGTAACTAAAACTACGACAAAAAAATAATCATCGAATGAAAAACTTTATATATATGTATAATGAATGATATAGGCGGATATAATAATAATAATAATATATATATATAATCTCGCATGTGTTTTTTTTTCTAATTAAAAAGTTAGTCTCGATTTATAGCATTTGTCTTTCATACCCCTAAGGCACGGTCATACATAATTTTGGGATATGTTCAATATTTTATTAAATAGGTTTAATTAAAAACTGTATTATACGACTAGTTCAAAAGGATATTAATGTATAAACATTGATTAAACGTATACTTTAATTAATTTATAACGGGCATTATTAGGCGACTGGGTGGGTGACTGGGTGCCTATAACTAATTAAGAAGCAGTGATCGTAACTTTTGTACCATTTTTGGTGCAGCGTAAGTGTTGTTAACGGAATTGGTATAGACAATATCAATCAAAATTGTTAATTAAGTTTAATATTAACGTTATTAACGCTAATTAAGCATTAGGATTGAAATTCTTTATACCAATTCCGTTAACAATTTTTTTAAAGTGACCCAACACCCTTTCCAAAGGCAAAAATTATTTGAAAAGAAGCTGTGCGCTTTAGCACTTGTATAAACAATTATGTCTACGTTTATGTTATGTTATGATAAAAAAATGATATGTAAATCAGCCATAAATACTCGGGTCACTATGCTCGCAACGATTCTTACTCCAACATTACTAATTCGAAACCTTGTGCCAATTCTAAGAGTATAATTTCTGAAATCAGTGGGATTACAGAAAACATACTGGAATTCAAAAATACAACAACCCGACAGTGTTATAAACTAAATTACTTTCTTAGTAAAATTGTATACAAATTTTAAGTATAATTTGATTCGTGGGCGTTCAAGGCGGAACAGTTCATTTTACATCTTGCTTAAACAAACTATTGAGCATTATAATATCTTTGAAATGTCGTCTTTTTGATTAAGTATTTGTAGAGTGAAAGACCGAACAAAATTCGATAAGTACCTACAAGAATTTTATGCTGACTTTGTTAAACATTAATTATTATCGTCCCAATTACAAATTATTAGTACATTGTTGTAAAAGCTAGAAAGTAGGCAATATATGGACGAGTGGGTTCGAGGTCCGAGCCGAAGGTGAGTTGACAGTTTTCAAGTGAAAGAGTCGAGCGCTCGAAAGTCAAAAATCACCCCCATGTTACATCACTAACATAGTTTTCACTAAGTCAAATGGTCATAAGTATTTTAGAAATCTGAAAGGCCCCACTTTCTGCCGATAATGTGATTCGCACGGAGGCGCTAAAATTTGCACTCGACCACCGCGGACCTCGTTAGACAAGGTCGCGCCGAATTTCCCCAGAGATGGCGGTAGCGTGTAGATTGTTAACGTTTTAAATTATTATTATTTGCCTTAAAGGGAAAGTAAAGGGTTATTTACAGTTTTCGTTAAAATTACAGTACAATATTAATTTTTGTAGTAGGTAGGTCTAAATAATCAGTCCGGACTCATTACTTAACACAATTGTTGAATATACCTACGCTATCGATTTCCCTAATAAAGCGTCTCCAGAGGTTTTTACCCGACTGTCCCAAAAGGAGGGTTATGTTTTTCGAGCGTATGTCTGTATGCGGACAAAATTTCTATTCTATTTCACGGGCTACAGTCGAAACGGCTTAATGGATTTTGGCGTATGAGGTGTCGTTGGATTCCTCATAATCATGGGAATGCCATGATAGGGTACAATATTTGAAAAAAAAGCTGTTGGTTTATTTAATATTTTGATTTCACTTGTTAACTGATTTCACTCGATTCGATTACCACATATGAAAGTTTTAGAACATATTGAAATACTTACAGATTTTTCTGAATTGAATATTGGTATTGTAGTTCCTAAGTACATTTTACTCTATCTTTATAAATTCTGACCACTCACTGACACATTGAGACTGCCCACCCTGTGTATCCTATCCTTGATAATAATATCCCGGTTACATTGTAGATAGGTACGAGATAGATTATAAAAATCGATACCTTCGATATCCATAATTTGATTTGCCATAACGCTTTGTTTGGCATAAAAGTGATTTTCTCTTTAAGCTTGAGAAATATTTTCAGAAAAAATATATAAACTTTGTAAATAAACCTGTAGGTTAGGTTTGTTTCATTAAATACCTGAAAAGCTGACATTTTCTGGCAACAACAATTAGGGCAAATGATGATTATGACCAACGTTACGTTTATGGCGAATGAAATTATGGAAATAATTAGTAACCCTTATATAAAATGCCCTTAATAGATCCATGTCTAATAATTCATAATGTATTTATACTAGCTAGGTACTCGTGCGGCTTCTCCCGCATGTTACAAATTTACGTAGTATAAAGTAGCAGAAACAGGTTGAAGTATGATGTTTTTCTAGTATTTTCGTGATTTCGTTTGTTAGTGTCTAATGTAAGAATCATTTATTTTACTGTTCTCAACTACATGCAAGTGTATGGGCTACAATAGCGTCCACTGTTCACCTAGGTTGATTGATTGATTGATTAAAACTTTATTCATTCCCATAACATACATGGCATTGATAACACAAAATTTAAACAATTAAGGTAAAAGATAATATTAATAATATACAGTATATCTAAAGCAAGCATGCAAAAAGTACCTACATTCTAAAAGAAGCCATGTGTCGTGGCTGAGAAATGGCGCTGGCTCAGAATCCCACCAGGAAAAAAAATCATGTGGTCCTATCAGTAGGATAAAGCAAGAACCACGTGGCCGGAGGGATATTTTCCAATGGGATAACTTATTTCGCCATGTTAGCAAAATTGTTTATAATTGAAATTCGTATAATTATGTGCGATCAATGAAATTATGTAGTTACTACGTATATGTACAATGGAACGTACCTATAAACGCCATTATGTGGGAAGTACGCTGTACGGCCCAAGCTAGACCTCCACAGGAGGTTACCATAGATATGCGTCATATCATATCGCTCCAAAATGACAGTGGGCTAGGTCTAAAACTGCTCTAACTGCTTAGTGCTTACCATAAGGCAAACCGTATGATTGTTTGACAACGTTCGTAGTATAAAAAAACGTTACATGAATTTCGACGCTATTTATAATGCCGACTATATTCGTAACGAAATGTTTGCCACTCTGTTTATAGAACAGCAATGCAATGGCGGTAAAATTCCAGCTAAACTATTTGGAACGATGACACTTCGATATTTATGATCGCCATTCGATTCGTTTGTGGAAATCTCACGAAAATAAACAAGAACGTATTTAAGCGGGAGTACGGTCGACGTTGTAAGGGCTACGTTATAGCGTCGAGAACTACTCGTATGGTGGGACTCTGTAAATGAAGTTACACTGTATGGTTGCAAAAGATGATACATATATCTTATTTTTTTATGTATCCCGGCTGTACAGTCCTCGTCTGAAGTATGTAGATACGTCGGCACCTTATTCCATTGTAATGAAGCGAAAAATGTATACTTACATGTTTTCGACGTCGTCTGTATCACAGAATAAATAATGAATAAATAGTACTTAAGAGGCTTACAAGACCTAATTTGTTGAAATTGATTTTATTTAAGCATTTTCTTAAGAAAAACTATTTTTACTAGCACATCAAATAAAATATATGTTAACATTCACCATATTTCAAAGACCGTAGACGGGCTCGATACATAATTTGACGAAATCGGCTCGATAGAAAATAATTGCTTTATTTTTTTGACGTATGGGTCTGCAATTAAAAACATGAAGTCAACATATTCATACCTGAACCGCTAGCGAGTCATATTTCACAAATAATCCACCCTTGTATTTTAATATTTATGTACTATTATCTTCAAAAACCGGGCCGCCCAGTAACACTCGCTCTCGTTTACTCCGATACAAATAGACAGTGTGCGCGCTATCCAAAATCCTCAAGGACATTTTGGTGTTGACAGCGGCTTAAACAGGGCATTTCGCGTGTAGTGTTTTATTTTATACGCATAGTTGAGTATCTTTGACAGCCGAGTATACCGCCATGGCGCGTGCTCACTTGTGTATCATGATACACAAGTGAGCAAACTCGCAGTCTCGCATCATGAGGGTCATTTTTAGGGTTCCGTGCCCAAAGGGTACAAACGGGACCCTATTACTAAGACTTCGCTGTCCGTCCGTCTGTCTGTCACCAGGCTGTATCTCAAGAACCGCGATAGCTAGACAGTTGAAATTTTCACAGATGATGTATGTCTGTTGCCGCTATAACAACAAATACTAAAAACAAAATAAAATAAATATTTAAGGGGGGCTCCCACACAATAAACGTTTTTTTTTCAGGCTGTATCTCAAAAACCGCAGCTAGACAGTTGAAATTTTCACAAATTATGTATTTTTGTTGCCGCTATAACAAATACTAAAAACAAAATAAAATAAATATTTAAGGGGACTCCCATACAACAAACTTTTTATTTTACTGTTTTAATAGATAATGGTACGGAACCCTTCCTGCGCGAGTCCGACTTGCACTTGGCCGGTTTTTTTATTAACCCCCGACGCAAAGAGAGGTATTTATAAGTTTAACGTGTCTGTCTGTGTATCTGTCTGTGGTATTGTATCTGTCAAACGGGTGGACCGATTTGAATGCGGTTTTTTGTGTGACAGATAATTTTATCCAGAGTGTTCTTAGCTATGTTTCATGAAAATGTGATCAGCCGTTTTTGAGATATTGGACTTTGAAATGAAAATGTCGGGGGTTGTTCAACTTTTCCAAGTTGTAGTTATTTTCTTGTTTGAAAGGGTATCCTTTCTAGGTGGGCCCATGGTCAACAGGCCAGGATCTGGTGGCAGGATCCTGGAGACACCAAGTTTATAGGCTTGAAACTTGAAGTAAATTATTAATATGCAAGTAACCTTAATAACTACAACTTAGAAAAGTTGAAAAACCCCCGCCGTTTTCATTTCAATGTCCAATATCTCATAAACGGCTATACTCGTACAGATTTTCATGACACATGGCTAAGAACACTCGGGATAAAATTATCTATGACACAAAAAAACGCATTCAAATCGGTCCATCCGTTTGGGAGCTACGATACCACAGACAGATACACAGATACACAGACACGTTAAACTTATAACACCCCTCTCTATGCGTCGGGGGTTAAAAAGTAATCCTTAATTGATATTACAAAGTTACCTTTCCACGATTAAACTGCAACCAGTCAGCGAGACCTGGATATTTATTTATTTATTTTTAGGAGAACCAACAGCTATAAAACTTAAGAACCCTGCAGAAGGACCTAGGACCAACTCTCCCAGGAACGACTCTTCAGGCTTATGAGATGGGGGTAAAATCTAATGTAAGTCGACACGGACGATTATGTCTGGGGCGCAAAACAATCCATTATTCCATAGGTACTAATATTATGTATAAATGCGAAACTAACTCTGTCCGTCTGTCTTTTACTTTTTCACACTTAAACCACTGAAACTACTGAACCTATTGAGATATAATTTGGTATGGAGATAGTTTGAATCCAGGGGAAAGGTAGATCTTATATCCAAATTCAATCACCCAATGGGGAGAACTGGTGGGTGAAAATTTGTATAATAATAATAATAATAATTTATTTCATTTATTCAGATAACTTAGATCCACTGGTTAGTAATTACAAAATAGTATAGAGGTACGATATAAGGAGTTCGGCGCAGATGAAGTGGCGGGCAAAAGCTAGGTGGTTATTTTATTGCACACGACTTTAATAATAGATTTCTTATGTTATTTACATTTTGTCATGTCAAACACCCGGAACACTAAACTATAGCGAGTCGGAGAAATGCCCTAAAAAATACCTCTAGATCAAATAACACGTGCCATTTCCGACCGGGGCGGAGCTCTTTCAGGCTTTGTCAATGGATGTCAAAAGGCTTTTGACAGCGGAATAAAATGTCTATTAACGCAACACGTGTTACCGCCCTGCGGCGTGGAAAGCGAAGTGGAAAATATGTCGTGAAAGACAATGTGGGATCACTTTTTGGTATTATTAACACGTTTATAATTTATACTGTCCAGCCTAGTATGATATGTTTTATGTTTTACGTGACGTCTCAGTAAATTTTCGCCGTAAATCTCTTCATTTCACAATATTACACAATTTCGTCTACGTTTCTTCGTTTATCTCGGGGGATATTTAATTCGTTTTACTTACCTCGATCATTAAGTGCTTTTCAAACATAACGATACTAATGTATTGGCGTCTCAAAATGGTTTTCCTTGAAATCGCATGGCGAATTCTTCTAATCTTATCTGGGATACCGTAGAAAGGGGTAGATATAAATACTTAAATACATAGAAAACTTCCATGACTCAGAAACAAATATTCATGCTCGTCACTCAAATATTTGCCCTTACCGGGATTCGAACCCAGGACCTTCAGCTTACATATATATTTATTACGCAATTTGACAAAAAGCATTCCTTTCGGTAAATATATTTTTCATGAAACTATGTTGTTAAAGTAACACCGGAGAATCCCAAGAGTGATTACGTAAGTGCGTGCATATTCAACCCCTTTCATGAACTAGTGGGTACTTTGTGGCCCGTAATATTTCTTACAATAGTGACAGTAAACAGCTAAATTCAGCTCTGTTCTTAAAATGGCCGACGGGTTACCATAAACAACCTACTTAATTTGAGTGGGTAATGCGATTTATTTGCCGAAACCTCATACTAACTTAGTTGCGGCAAATAAAAAACCCGGTCAAGTGCGAATCGACTCGCGCACGAAGGGTTGTACACAGTAGAAAAAATCACGTACGTATGGGAGCTCCCTTAAATACTTGTTTTTTAATATTTGTTGTTATAGAAATACAGTGTGTGGCCTGTAACAGGAGTAAATATTTAAAAGGACGCTTCCTTAGTGCATCGGGAGGAACCCCTTGTGTCCAATATTTACAAATTCGGAGAAATGTTGATATTAAGTACCTCCAAGTAATGTATCTTGGCACCACGAGATCATAGCACAGCAGTCAATGCAGGTTTTGAGGTAACATCATGTAATGAGTCATAATAGTTTTTAAAATAATAAAATATATATACTAAAATAAAATCAGTTTATTGCAGACAATAGTCCATAGTACACAAAAAGAAAAAAACAATAATAATTATTAATTACTAAAACTTTGTAAATTTACTGCATCATAAAAATGACTAGTCCCTAGTAAGAAAGTCAGTTAGCTGCATATTGTAAGTTATGCTAGCAATTTTCTGTTCCCATCGCGATGGACGGAAGTCCAGTACCGGTAGATAGGGCTACATAAGTTTTCCGAAATGGTCTTCAAAATACGGTTGCCAGAGTTCCTCAACCTACCCCAGAAAGCTGCAATACGGCTTCTGATTAGTGCAAAAAAGTCGGGAACCCCCGCCTCCGCAAACATGCTCGACGCACTGCAAAACCTGGGCTGCTTCAGTAGGATGCGGAAAGCGTGATTGTATTGTACACGCAGTTTTGAGTAGGATTTCCTACTAAAGTTAACCCAGAGTTAGCAGGTGTACAGACACTGGCAAAATGCTCTGAACAGAGTCACTTTGCCACCGTTCGTACACCTCGTAAACCTACGTGCGAGCATGTTACATCTAACCGATAAGGCCGTCCTTTCCCTTTCCATATCAAGGTCAACCTTGAGATCACTACCTACTAAGGATATGTCCAAGGTATTTAAATCTATTGACTACCCGCACTGGTAAGCCATTTAGAACCATTTCCGGAATTCTATCCGGACCCCTTCCTGCCCTAAAAACCATCAACTCGGTCTTCTGATCGTTAGACTTCAGCCCTTAAGCAGAAGCATAACGCTAACAAGTCGAGAATTTTTGAATTTTTGTTTTAAATTATAGTTTTGTTATAAAAACAAAATGTTATTTTTTTAGTGTTCTTAAAGTAAAATATATACTTGTGTCACTCCAGAAGAGTAAAAAATACACGTAAACTTACTTTAAAGAAAAAATAATAAAAATAAACTTTTTTTTTTCTATTAAAACCACCTGGAAATAATTGCTCACAAGCTCAATAATGTACCGTTTAATTTTTTGCTCCTATTGCAGGCCACGCCCTGTACAAAATATATATTACAAGAGTTTGGAACTTTCTTTGACACGGTACGCAATGACAACTATGCGACGAGGTTATGCGTCGTTGGCGTTAAAGGGGTCTGAAACAAGATTTGCAGTGAGTGAAGCGAGGCAGTATCAGTATTCAATCGCATGGAACAATTTTGCAAAATGTCAATATTTTACTGCTTGTCTATTCCGTGCAATGATTGTATATTCAAATAAAAGTGAGAAACGAAGCGTGTTTATATTTTATTCAACACCTTTCATGCTCGTTTCTTGTGCCATAACAGATAATATCTAAAATACATATACGAGTATGGCGTGTAGATAGGGGTGAAACAGAGTGATACCGAACCAAGATTTATTTTATTATTGTTGAGGTATTTTGGATTATAAGGGTAGGCGCGCACGAGCAACTTTGTCGCCGGCGACAGTACATCTATCTTTTTCTCACTTCGAGCGTGCAAAAGAGACAGATGTACTGTCGCCGGCGACAAAGTTGCTTCGTGCGCGCATACCCTAAGTCCTCGCTTAGGAACTGTGCGGGCGGCTTCTAACTAAGGCCAAATAATGTATGCCATACGATTAAATAAATAAATTCCTAATCCTTGCTCTTTTGCGTTAGGACGGAAATAAGTTAGGCGTTAAATAATCTATACATTTATTTGATAGGAGAAAGTACCCTTCAGACTTGACAATTTTTTTAATCGTATGGCATACATATAAGAAGACAGAAGATGGAATTTCGATAAAAATATGTAGCAGTTGAACATTGGAATGGAGTGAGAAGTCTGCACTTTTTGAACGTCGCTATTTAAATGATATCCGAAACTCGGAACAAAAATCACAAAACCTAAACAGAAATATAGACAAACAAAGACGCGTGTAATGTCATGACGTATTAATTACTTCTTAACCCTTTTTCAGGCAGAAACTACCGCTACTGCGAGACGCACGTACCGCCGCCTATCAATGTCAAACATGTATTTGAAACGTGTATGAGTAAGTTACCGGCGTTCAGTTGTTATTTTTTAAATGCCGACCTCCAACTGAAGAAAACACACTGAAAAATAAAATAAACTTTAAATATACCACAGACGTCAGAGACAAACAAAACATAAAAAAAGAATGAAACCGGATCAAGGTTATCTCGTGTAGCATTTTGCAGTAACTATAAAAATTACAATTATAATTGACAACAATTCTAAACACTTGGGTGCGACATGAAAATCGGGAGAATTCCCAGTGACGGCAAGCCGAAACGACATTCACATACGAGTAGCACTCACTCAGATTCCTAGAAATCCCCGGAAATTTCAGGAAATATAAACCTCCCCCTGTTGCCTGTGACACTAACTGCAGCCACGTCGCGGTACAAAGAGGGGTTTTTGGGCACTGGGGGCAAATTCCTTTATGGCTTTGGAGAGCATCATGTCGAAATATGAACATTGCCGGTGAGAAATGCCTCTGTGTGTGAATTTCTAGTAGGAGTTTGGGAGTATCTGTCTGTATTTCCATTGAATGTGTCGGTACACTAGAATTTTAAATATGGTAACCCAAAGACTATACTTATTTTAAAACTAACGATACAGAAGACAGTTTAAGATAGTTCTATCCGCGAAAAAGCTACCCTCTTTTTCTCCTGAGTAAGATGTTATTTTGCTTTGTGATAGCGTAACGTGCTATGTTCGTAGAGTAGTTTGGGGGGCGTAGAGCATTCGCGCTTTTTTCTCTAGCAGCAATGTCCGAAGTTAAATAATATTTATTTATGGAAAAAACTAGTTTAATAATAATTCTATGTTCGTATGGAATACTCACACCATGTTAGATTTTGGGTATCCAAACGAAATCACGTGTCGTATCTTTCGTCCGAACTTTCATTCCGGAAAACAGACAGTTTTCTTGAAGACACCAAAGATTTGGATTTTTAAACATTTATCGCATAGAAACCATATAAGGTTAGGCTACCCTGGCCTAACCCATAAAAAATCCTGAAATTCCAAAGATTAGTAACCAAGATTTTGACCCACTACACAGATGGTTAGAGAACTCGGTACTCGACGCGCTCGCACGTGGCCGGGTTTTAATGAAAGTCGGGGCCCGACGTAAGGTCCCTTCGCCGGACATTTCCAAGGGTCAACACTTACGGGAATCGTATTCGAATGAACTTGAATCCTTCTATATTGGTTTTATTTATAGATGGACTTGATTTCGTAGAGGATGATGTGTAAATTGAGGGGTATACTACTTTTTGCCGAAATATGTTTCGCCAAATTTCACTACGCAACCAACTTTTTTGCAGAAGTTTCATTTGGCAAATTAATCGTTGGCATAACTTTATTTCGCACTTTTCTTATTTGGCATCATTTTTATATTGGAACCAGAAGCACCAAACGACCTAAAAATAGCCGAGATATTGTATTTTATATGCGTTGGAGACACAGATAACAAAACGAATCGGAGCACCCCAATATCCACGTGTTCTTGTCTGCCCTACCCCAAGAGTGTATATAAAAAGCGCGGGAGCCGTGCAAAGCGGGGCAGAGCACGGGGGACCGTGCCAAAGCACGCGAGGGCGAAAGGGTTGCTCCCCCGCAGCGCCGGAGCTAAGGCAATTCGGATCTTAGGTACTTACTTAATTCGTGTTTGTTAGCTGCAGTAGGGATCTTAGACGTTGGGGGTTGTTACTACGTTACATATAATGCCATTCAATATGTTGCTAAAATTATGGTATGCCAATCAATACATTTGACGAATACTTATATGACATCTTAAATAAATCCCAGGTAATAATTTGCCTAACAATAATTTATCAAATCAATAGTTGCGAAATTATATCAGTGCGAGACGTGCGTAAAACTTCGCCCAAATAAAAATATGGGAGAAATAGTTTGGGAGTAAAAAATTTGCTGGAACCAAATTGAGGTGATGAATGACTTAATGAGGTATTATGGAAAGCGAAAGAACTGTCGCTTTAACCCTTAAATGGGTAACGGCAACATATTGGCCGTCATAGATGAAAAAAACCGGCCAAGTGCGTGTCGGGCCACGCGCAGTGTAGGGTTCCGTAGTTGCCTGTCTGTATTTGTTACATCGACACGCGCCAAGTAAATGGTGCGGTGGCGTCGGTCGAATTTTTACGAAAGTTGGCCTTTTAAGTTGGTCGACTATTACTCGGTTAAGTAATCTCTACTTAGCCCTGATACCTAGCTTTCCTTTTAAATTTATTATTATTGTCGATTATACTACTGCCTCGATTTTTGCCAGCTTGTTTGCCACCGAGGTAGTATAAAAAAAAAAACATCCTCAGAAGCCATTTAGCCGGCAACTAAAACTAGTGACTATATAGAGATATAATTATACCAGTTAGATAAAATTTGTCGAAATTACAATTTACCAGAAACCAGCACCAACTTTTAGTAATGTGCACCGCAAAACTGCATAGAAACAGTATCTAAAGGGATCTAGGTCGACAGTAATGACGAAAACTTCATTGCCGCGGAGGCTTTTTTAAAAGTGGGAATTTTACCTGAATCGTGTAATATATGTAAACGTTATATCATAATTCTTGCTAACATTGTGATTGCATATATCCATAAACTAAAGAGGTATTTGTAAAATAGTAGAAAAGTGAAAAGTCTGCTAACTTTAGATTTTCTGGAAAGATTAGGCACTGCAAAAATGTTGTGTATAATTGGAATAATAATTAACTAAGGCTATGAACACAGTAAAAACTTTCAAAATCGGGTGAAAACTGTTTTAAAATGTGCAACTCAAGCCCTTTCATATGATACCCACTTGGCCTACTAACTAGGCTTAGAATTTTTGCCCCCCCCACTTATCCGTCAATTATCATAGAAATTTAAATTTTCATGTTCCATACACGTGCATTAGTTTTGTTTACAACTATTCCTCAAATGCATTAGTAGTTTCTGAGATATTTCACGTTGTGACAAACAGACAGACAGACCGACAGTTGCACCACCATAAAGGTTCCGTTTTTACCTTTTTGGTCCGGAACCCCAATTTCCTTCAAATGGGGCTAAATTCTACCTTAGAATCTTTTGTTTCATTCAGGATTCAATATACCGCTTGCCGTAAATATATAATTTTGCTCACTTTGGACTCCTACTAGACTTACAGTTTGAGCCCCCCACCCAACAGCAAATACATCAGCGTCATCGTGCAGGATGTACCCTGGGCCGGCGAGTCTGGCGACTTCGATGCCATTGCCCAATGTAGCATGCTTCGCTAGACGGAGAATGGCAACGTCGCTGTCCAATGTGGTAGGGTTGTATTGAGCGTTGATGATCGGTTGCGACACGTAGTAAATGACACCTCCTTCCGAATCGAGGGAACTGCCGAGACGTGCACGCCACTCGAAGTAGACAGAATTGCTATAATAGTACATTACTATACAGGCCGGGAAACGAAGGGTTGCAGGATAGGGATACGCCGCCGGCAACCCCGTTTCTCGCCGAGATTTGTATAAGTAGTGCTTTTCTCAAACTTGCAATGAAATAAAAATAAAAAGTAGTCGATTTGTTTTATAAATAATACTTTTCTTCGTGCATCCCCTGCACCGCCGCCGCCGCCGCGCCGGCAGCTGGCCCGCGCCCCCTCCCTCCGTTTAAAAACAAAAGAAGGTTGCTTTACAGGCCTACGTGTGTAAGGCTGTATGGAATTCCTTTACATATCATCTTCACTCATCGCACCGGATACGTAGTATTTCCGAACCTAATTTGAAGTAAGTCACGTCAACATTTCATTTCATCAAGTTTGAGAAAAATACATTTATTGTTCTTAGTACTTGATGTCTGTAGCCGAGCCTTACCACGCTACTTCCAATCTGACCCCGTATCATGGTCGGCCTTATCACAAGATAAGTGATAGGATAGAGCGTCCGTCACTGGCTGACACCGTTCGGAACGAGACGACGCTCCTATCTTGTCACTTATCGCGTGATAAGGCCGACAATGCGGGGTCTGGAGGTCGTGGGTTCCAACCCCTGCTCGTCTTTTCACTGGGTTTTCTAAAAAACTTATGTACAAAATATCATTTGATATTTAACAGTGGCTTTTCGGTGAAGGAAATTGAACATTGTGAAGAAATCGGCCTACGCCAAAGGGGATTCCGGGCTCCTCTAGGGCACAGCCGGGAAAAACGCTAGCAAGGATGAGGATGATGTGTATTGGTTGGTCTATTGGAGGTCTCGATTTACTGAGGAAGTAAGGTTAAAAAGATTAGCTGGGCGGGGAAAATAAAATCGGCTGCATCGCGACAAAAAAACACTTTTTCACACCTTTCAAGTAAGTTTTGCCAAGTAAGTTTTGCTCCACGACGAGAGGGATCAAAATGCTACTTTTCTATTCAAGCTACTTTTTTTATTTATTCATTGGCATGTATAATTTACGCAATGTGCCAATTGAACACAGATCTCAATAAAATAATCGATTGTAATTTCATCGTAATCGATTAATAACGAATATATTTCAAGTTTTAACTTTAACAACGTTACCTATATGAAAATTTATGCATTGTAACGAATATATTTCAAGTTTTATGCATTTTTCGTAATATTTAAAAATTAGTAATAAACATTAAGATAATTTGTTAAAACTTGTTAAGTGTTTTAACAGCATACTTTTTAAATTTCTTCACAGCCGGTGTGAAGAATAATATGTGTCACTCGGTAGCAAAATTATCTTCGTCTCGGGAGTTAACACTTGTATCCCTCACTACGCTCAGGGTCCTACGTTAGAATACCTCGCTACGCTCAGGATTCTATTGTAGGATCCCTCACTACGTTCAGGATTCAATACACCGCCCTCGCCGTAAATATACTATTTTGCTCCCTTGTGACACTAATAACTATTTCATACATACTTTCTATCTCCGCCCCAGGCCAAATTGGCACCATTTGCACAGGGCAACGCTTCGGCAGCTCAAATACCGCGAGCCATCCGGTTGCCTCTCGGACACTGAAACTACGCGCCATTGCTTTAACTTAAAGACTATTAACAACGGAATAAGATATTTAGAAGTGTACACCGTTCAGGATACGCACAACGGATACATATACGTAAAGATCATTGGAGAAAGAAAAGTCGAATGAAAGAGGAAAAGAGAGAGGAATGTCAGAATTGGAGTTTCTAACGGAAGTCGATTTCTAACCGATTCGATACTTACCGAAAACACGTCGCTGCCGACAGCACCGAGTTTGTGGTGATGAGGATACCACCGCAGTACTGGTAGAATTTCCCCACCAGCCATACTGCAAGTCGGCCATAAACGGGTAATCCCCTATGGTGGACGCAGAGCCCCCCATAATCCGTTCAGCTATTTGACCATCAATGGACGAGGAAGGATCCTGAGGGAGTGCTGTTGACACTGAAAAGGGTCAAAAGTGGCTCCAACCAAAAGGTTCGCGTATTTTTTTTACACTCGGAGCTGCTCACCTGTTAGCTTGAACTTGGCTTGACACGCTAGCCGCGTGTCTAGATAATTATATCGCTGTTCTCTCGACCACGGTTAGTCATTTCATAATGTTTAGGTGCATGGTGATGCACAGTTATCACAAGATGGCGCGCGAGCGACTGACCGTCTTTTTCTAAATGTTGTACCTAGTTAGAAATAGCCGGATAGTTTATTTTGCAGCGACACAACTCGCTCGCCGTCTTGTGATAACCGTGCATCACCATGCACCTAAACATTATAAAATTACTAACCGTGCTGGAGGGAGAGAGACACGCGGCTAGCGTCTAGATAATTATATCGCAAATTATATACGGACATGGCGAAACTATATAAACATGTTGACTACAGAACCCTACAAAGGGAGCCTAACTCAGCTTACCTAAGCTATGACATTTGTACTTTTTAGGGCCTCAGTAACACACTGTTAAAACCATTCTTCCTTCGAGGGCACAGTGGATCCTAGGGCTCAAAGTGAAATATTAAGCTCAGAAATACATACCTATTCTCCCACAGTTAGCGAATTTTTACCATGTATTCATTAGCTAAGCAGTGGTGCACTAAATAATAACAAACAGTTTAAAAAGAACCCGTACAGGACCAAGGCAACTCATTATCTGCTAAGCTACGCTCATACCTCGCTACGGTGTTATATTATATTATTATTAAGTCACCATTCCACAAAGATCTATCAAAATTGGTCCAGATAACTATGGGAGACACGATGCCACTTATAGATACACAGATGTACACGTGACAAGCTCATATTTTAACACCATTCTGATTGGAGCGGGGAGAAAAATAAAATCTCTTACCGACACTGCCGCTCAAAAACAACAGCAAGATTACTACTCGCATGGCTGGAACACAAATTCTGATACCAATACAATCCGAACAACATATATTTATTTCATATCTTGATACTCCTAATGTAAATATCATTCAAGGTTAGTAAAGTAGCTATCGAAAGGTAACAATTTCCTGGTTTCATTAAGAAGGGTGTCCATGAACGAAACTGTTATATATTATGTTTAGCTTCTTAAAACCTAAGTTACATCTACTAGATTAACCTTTCATCTGTGTTTGATAAGGATCCTATCCACATTTTTAGTCTCCTTTTTGCATTTATTTAAGACATCATTTCTTTTCTCTAATGCGGCGGGACCGAGGCTTGAACCCACTATTTTGTTAACCCATCACAGACGAAAGGTTAATAGATAAATCATTTATTTGTTTGCTACATACACATAAGTTACAACAAGAAAAAAATACATCTACAATAAACACAGAACTTCAAATAACAAAAAAATAACATGAAACAAACACTTGTTATTGTACATAAAGAAAAAACTGTGTGCATTGCAGCAAAACAAAATGGTTCCAACTCAGTACGGTAGCTGGGCAAAAAAGTCTAGAATCGGAACAAATTTTCTTCGACCCTGGCAACTTCGTTAAACTTGTCATATGCTAGAAGACGTATTGTCATCTGTGTTGTTATTTTACCGTATTTAATAAATTTCGCGGATTTATTGGCATTCAAATGCATCAAAATTTCCATACAACGAGCAAGTCAACACGCAGTTCCGCTCGGAAAGTAATTTATAATGTATACAGGCGATATCTTGCAGAATATCAAGTTGGAATTATTTTGTCGTAATAGAACAATGTTTATAGCAGAACTGCTGAAATTATAGGGTTTTAACTATTGCAGGTTGAAATAATTGTCAATATGAATGATATATTAATTCCTTACGCAACAAATTTTTGTCTTGTTTACACAGTACGTTTTAGAGGGTATGTTTACATAAGACCAAATTAGTACTTGCAATATATTTGATGAATTTTAAGTGTTTTAATTAAGTGTACTCGTTACCAAGGTGAAATATTTGGAGGAGGAGATATTCTATATATAGTATATTTAATAAAATATGCCAAACAAAATTTCTATTTAAATTAGTAGCATTCTGTCTACTTCAACATTAGTTTGTGAGTTTGTATGTCTATACCAATATGTATTTTTGATTGTAATATTTCTAAATTAGGATCCAAATAAAAATAAATGTCCCAGTAAAAAGTGAAGTACCTATCAAAATCTCTAGCTTGTACTATTCATGTTGCCATACTCGTACTAGCTCGCCCCTATTATTTTCTAGACTTTTTATCCAGACTATAGCTTTGCTTTATAGAAGGGGAGTAGAAGTTGCAATGGGAGTGTGAATAATTTGTGATGTGGTAGTGGGGAGTATATTTGCTAATAGACTTTCGCCCTCGTCCTGGAGTAGAATTAATATATTTTGAACTTTCCTTACTAAAGTCTATAAGGCGTTGGTCGGTGCTTTAAAGTACCAGTAAGTAAGTAAGTTTTTATTTGTAACGTTAAACGTATTAATATTCTTGGCTAACAATAGTGCTACAATGTACTTATATGTATATAATATAATTCAGGATTATTTCTTTATGCATTTATATGCCTCTGGGAGCTCGTCTTCTAGCCTCACCGAGAAAAATTCCTGAGGGATTTCTTTGACTCCATGAGATAGGGTTTAAGTGACAGGATGACGAGTTGACAGCTCGGAGTGAGCCTTAGTGCACTAGGCCGCAATGTTGACTTTATACAACATACATGGCACTCAAGTCTGCTCAAATCACAACTATATTGCTGCATGAACGATTGATAGATAATGTGTCAAGGGTTTAGGTACTTTAGCCGTTTTGTCCTGCTTTTAATAGTATTATGTAATAGAGTGGATAAAATACTAAATACCTAATGAAGAATTTACAAGGTATTGTCACTTTCCATTGATTACCTCCAATACGGAGATAAGGCTTTTCGAGAACAATTTCGTCAAGAAAAAAATAACTGGGTTTTTCTTAAATACAACGACGGTGGCAAACAAGCGTACGGACCGCCTGATGATAAGCGGACACCGCTGCCTATAGACGCATGCAACTCCAAAGGAGTAACATAGCCGCTGCCAACCCTTGATATATTTGAGGATTCGTTGTGTTGAGAGCTGAAGGGACAATTCCCTCGCTCTCAACACAACGCATCCTCGGGAGATTAATAACTATGATGTTTTTGGAGTTTCTTCGTTTCTTATAAATCTCGTTTATCATGAAGGTCAGTTAACAAAAAAAAGTAATTCAAATGGTTTAACTAGCTACTAAAACCCGGTTAATAAATTACGATGTTCTGAGGATCATACACGTACGTAGAGAAGTACATACAGTCAATACCGTTTTCATTATTTTTAGTACCTACTTGATACTTTCAGTACACTTTAACTAACTAAGGCGAAACAAGTCGAATGAAGCTACATACGCGACACTAAAATAACACTAGGCGGCGCAACATTATCGTAATTTTCCCCAGTGACACACACTACTACATTTCACGCACACCATATCACTTTATAGCGGCAGGTCACTAACCTTGGTTTTTTTTTCTTTGGTGACATTATGAATTGAAATCAATCGCCGACCTCCATAGAGCAAGCAAAATCGTCAAAACATCTTATTGAAAAATTACAGAAAGTTGTTGACAGTTTCGTATTCTGAGTAGTTTCTTAGGGTACATTTTGGTAAATGAAATATGTGCTATTTATAAGTCAATGTCAAGTCAATTTATTACAAGGTATATCGCATTCAAAATTTGTATAACCAGCGTAAGCGGGCACCAAAACGCTGGTAAACAATTCGCAACGGAAGCTTACATTCAACTAGACATGCAAAATTTGCGAGTACGGTACGGAACCCTCGTGCACGAGTCCGGCTCGCACTTGACCAAGGGGCAAGCAGAGTATAAAAGCAGCAGAATATGTCTCATCTAGTGAATTCCTTAGCTTGAGAGTAGGTAGGTTAAGAAAATGAAACAATTACTTCATTTGTATGTTTTATACCACAAGAATATAATTTTATGTGTAATTACGTCATACAATTGCATCATCAAATATAAAAATAAACAATATCTATTATTTTATTTTTATAGGCTTGTAAATGCACATTTATATGCCATGGAATACGTTGCTATTTTAGCTGCATTTATGTATTGCAAATATTTGCTACCTACTTCTTCTTCATTTGACTCTCAAACTCTTACTCGGATCTGTCAGCAACCCGCCTAGCGGGCGCCTACACTGTAGGCGCTTTCCGCTACATACGGGGGAAAACCACGGGATCCGCTGAAACAATGACTCGTGTCGTATTGAGCGTAGCGCGTAGCAATTCTTGCTAGTGAATCAGTTAAAAACATGGAGATGAAGTGTAATAGGTAATCTTGAAGGACTGTATCCAATCGGGTTACTATATATACATATTTCGTCTTGAATTGATCACAATAACACAATTTGCCTCATGCTTGCAGATTCCGAGTTGATATTATAAATATTCTGACAATGTATTTCCACAATATTCAATTCGTTGGCACTGCTGATTTTTGAGGGAGAAAATACGACAATTTCATTGGACGGCTTCATTATTACGGCGGGATCGCAATATATTATCATAATCGCCTTAGTTTGTACAACGATACGATGTTCCTTGTAGTTGTACGAGTATTATTTTATCAAATGGACTTGCAAAATCAATAGTGTCTAAAACAACATAAATGACAAATGTCAAACCTACCTATATGCCAGATGTTATGACAAATACACACACGTACACCCACGTACACCCGTATAAGACAATGTGCCCTGTGTGATAAAAAAATATTCCACATACTAAATAAACGTATTCGAACTTTTTGGATTAAGAACGGGCTTTAAGAGGAAACATATGAAAAACCGGGTTGTAATGGTAGGGTTTGAATGTAATATTGGGTTTTATAGTAAGTAGCACAAATGACAGAAAATCTATTTTGAACGTTTAACTATCCACATGACACCCTATGAATTTTCCCTAAAAACGTATTATTTTTAGATTGCTGGTATTCAATTAGCGAATTATACAATTGTCAAGACGAAAAAATCGCGACAGACGTCCTTCCAGTACGAGGCCTTATGGCCATCTGCCTACTAAAATTGAAAGGAAGTGACTTATGCGTGTCCGATTTGTGCGTGATTTTGTATTTATGTGCTTAATTCTACTAATTTATGTATATTAAAAATAAAAAAGCCCACTCGTTTGTCACATATATAATAAGGAATAAAAGGATATAAAAATAAATACTGAACATTGACTAGGAAAAAGATGGTTTAGGTTTTTAGTCAACTCATCCTACCAAAAAACGCAAAATCAGACCTAACTTTGCAATCCTAATCTATCGAGGCAAATGAATCAAATCGTGTTTTGGGCCTCATATAATTGTAGCAAATATCTTCAAGTATCATTTAAAGAAGAAACTGTCACATTTTATGTAGTTTTTGCGTAATAAAGTAGGAAATTCAAAGCCCCATTTTACACCTTTGTGGTAATTTCCTCAAGATGCCTCACCTTAAAGATAACCTCATTACTAAGTTCGTTATTTTCAATTTTATATTTTGAATACCTAATGTTAGTCAGAGCAATGACGCGTAGTTGCAGTGTTCAAGTGTTGGGTTTTATGTTTAATTTGAATATTGGTAACGATAGAACGCGCCAATTAGATTAAAAATGTGGGTACTTTAATAAAAGACGCCAATAGATGGCGTGTGGTAAACGGGGTTTTAAAAGACCGAACACTGGGCTGACGGGCCATTCTTTCCTTGACATCGGTTGAGTGAACAAGTATTGGAAGCAGTGTAATTTAGGATAACAGTATTTTAAAGAAATGTATAATGTGTAAAGTGCTTGAATAAAATAGTTTAATGGTACTGAGGAGTTTTACTGAAGAAACGTGGGAGTTCATACAACAAATTTTCAGAAGTGGTGATACCAACGCTCACAAGGTATGAATATCTGCTTTAAATTTACATGTCGCCGTATTCTGGTATGCTTAAACTGTATTTATCGTTACGGAGATATTCCGGAGATTTATACGGTTGGTCTTGCATGTTTATCTTGCCAGGGCACTCCCTGGAGATGGACATGCTAGATAAACTAGATAGTTAGATTATTTTTAGGATTAAACTGCATTTATCGTTACGGAGATATTCCGAAGATTTATACGGTTGGTCTTGCATGTTTATCTTGCCAGGGCACTCCCTGGAGATGGACATGCTAGATAAACTAAAATAAATAGACTATTTTAAGGATAAACTATATTTATCGTTGCGGATATAAGTATTCCAGAGATTCGTGCGTTTTCAAAATTCAAAATTTAAAATTGATTCTGTGAGTAGGCCTCAAGGGCTCTTTCACATGTCCGAGCTTACAATCTTTAACATTACATGACATTAATACATAACGACAATTAATACAAAACAATGAAAACAGACAATATTAAATATAATACTTGTTAAATATAATAAGAAGCAATGTTGACTGTCCTAATTTACTTGGTAAAATTCATTTCAATACTCCCATAAGAAGTTTCCGCCATTTTCGTCCTATTAGCATGTTCCATGTTTCCACTAAATATAGAAAGAATAGTTTTTTGTGCAGGGCAGGCAGGAGTTTAAACGAAGTTGTAGTTAAATTAGATATAGACATATTTTGTGATAGCATACAAGCAATAAAATCTAAACTGACAAGATTCTTCATGTGTGATACTTCAGGTGTAGGCCCGGGTTACTAGAGTTTATATACATTCCAATTTATTAACTACCTTGTATTTGTTTATTCCCATTGCCATGCTTGCTATTGGTGCGCGATTGGTTACTGTGCGTAATGTACGCTAAGTTTAAGTTTGGCTATAGATTTATTTGTGTTAGTTTATTTCTATAAGTGAGAACCTGTAATTGGCTATATGGTTTTATTATTTTGTCTATAAATATGTTGCGCTGTTGGTTTTCCATGTATCAATAAATAAATAAATAAATAAATACCTGGGCACACACTTCCCGAGAGATGTATAGAGTCTCCGGGTCCATTATATCACAATAATCTTATTCTATAATAATAAGATGTAAAATCTCCAACGTCAAAATGAAATACTATAATAATAACAATGTCCAATAAAATAAAATAACTGAGATGTAAAGAGTCCCTGGTCAGATAATTATTGTTTTGGAATAAACTAATGCTACGGTATACATAACTTGCATGTAACCAATATGTCAAATCAAAATAAACATTACAATACATTATTTTACGGTTATTATTGCATGTTGAGCTTGCTAGGGCACTCCTTGAAGATAAACATGCCCGACGGTCATATGTGAGCCGATATGTAGAGCCGATATGTAGAGCCGATATGTAGAGCCGATATGTCGAGCCGATATGTAGAGCCGATATGTAGAGCCGATATGTAGAGCCGATATGTAGAGCCGATATGTAGAGCCGATATGTAGAGCCAATATGTAGAGCCGATATGTAGAGCCGAAATGTAGAGCCGAAATGTAGAGCTGATATGTAGAGCTGATATGTAGTGCCGATATGTAGAGCCGATATGTAGAGCCGATATGTAGAGCCGATATGTAGAGCCGATATGTAGAGCCGATATGTAGAGCCGATATGTAGAGCCAATATGTAGAGCCGATATGTAGAGCCGAAATGTAGAGCCGATATGTAGAGCTGATATGTAGAGCTGATATGTAGTGCCGATATGTAGTACCGATGAGCGGACCTGATGCCTAGAGACCATGTAATATGACTTAAGTGTGTCAATATTTACTTTATGGAACTTCTCATCGGCTTGGATTTCACTAATTTTCAGAACATTGGATAACCAACGCTATATCGCGTCATGGGCGATAGTGATGATGAAGTACAAAACCAAAAGCGCAGACGATTGAATACTCCTCGTCGGGTGTCTGTAGAAGCCTCATCCCGTCGTGATAGCAGCCGCAGCCATGTGGAAAGACGGAGCCGCAGCCGTTCCCGTAATAGAAGTCGCACAGTACGTACTCGAGATAATAAATCACAGGGGCGTGAGCATGAGCTGTTAAGTTTACGCGCTAAGTTGGAGATGTTAGAACGCGAATTGAAAAAAGATCGTGAGAGCAGAGCGCGATCACGACTAACAGAACCAAGGCGTGACTCATCTAGGTCACGCAGTCGTTTTAGTAACAAAGAACGCAATGTTGCTGAAAAATCTGGCATCAGTCGTAATGGCAAACAGCGGCAGCATAGGGCAAGCAGCCATAACTTCTCTGCAGAAGATGTAGCAAAAATAGTAAATTCTATTAAGAGCAACATATCATCTCATCCATCCGCTTGCACCACTCTAAACAAAACCATAGATCACAAGAATATACTTCCAAATTTTGATCCTTCTTCAAAGAATCAAAGAATTGTTGTTTGGCTGAAAAAGGTAAACGAGTGTGCAGCTGTGTACGGATGGGATGATAAAACTACGATTCATTTTGCAATGCAGAAACTCCAAGGTTTGGCCAAAGTGTGGTATGAAAGTTTAGACACTATATTATTTTCGTGGGCTGAATGGCAAGAAAAGCTTATCAATGCTTTTCCATGTGAGGAAAATTATGGCCAAATCTTGGAGGAAATGCTTAAAAGAAAGAGCAAATTTAACGAACCAATAGAAGTTTATTATTATGAAAAATTGGCTCTTTTACATCAGTGTGGCTTAAGTGGAAAAAAGCCGTTGATTGTATAATTCATGGTATTACCGAGAGAACCACGAAATCAAGCGCTGTGGCCGTGCGATGTTCTAATCCAGATCAGTTATTGCAATTCCTTATCAGTAATAAAGATTCTAACAATCAAGATCGAGTTAATGTTATGAAAAACAAACATTGGACTAATAGTTCGGCTGCAAATAATCAAAGTTCAAAGAACATAGCACAGCCACAGGGTCCATATTGCTTTAATTGTAAGGAAAAAGGTCACCATTTCTTGCAATGCCCGAAACCTTTGCTCAAATGCCATCATTGTAACAAGGTCGGTCATAAAGCAGAAAACTGTTTTAAGAAACCAGATAACAAATCATTGAAAACTCCAGAAGTACGATCCTTGTGTATATCTGAAACAGGCAACTCGAAGTTTTTCAAAAATGCTTATATTAACGGTGTATTAACAGAAGTTTTTGTTGATTTTGGCAGTGAGGTTACGCTTGTCAAGGAATCTTTCGTATCTTCGCTGGGGGTAGGTCACGATAAGATAGAATCAGTAATGAAGGGCTTCGGAAACGGTTTAGTAAAGTCTCTGGGTGGAGTATGGCTTGATTTTGACATTGATGGCGTCAAAGCTAAAGTACCTTGTAAAGTAGTCGATGATGATCTTCTTGACAAGGCTATTCTAGTTGGACAATCGTACACGGAGCTGCCTCATATAATAGTCTACAAGGATTTGACACAATTACGTTTCATGGATATCGGGAGTGAAATGCCACAACCGGAATCAAGCCATGCTTCGGTTGTAAAGGTTTCAATTGCTAAGGATGTGGAACTATATGGACCAGCATCTATCAAAGCGTTCACTAACGACAGTTTTAGCGGTAGTATTTTGGTTAGAGAGAGGTTAATAGGCAAGCCTGGTCAACAGTTTGTCTTGTGTGGAGGCATGTACACCGTTAAAGGCGGAATCGTTAACATAGTAGTTGCCCCATGTTGCAGTCCTTGTTTGATGATGGAAAATTTTGCTGTCTGTCGAGTTGAAAGGGTAGCCTCAATCAATCGAATCACAATGCAGTCTCCCGCGATGCTGGAGCCGGTAGAGGTTGAAGATATTGCTGAGTCTAAACTTCGGATAGGAGATAATGTTTCTGAAAGTCACAAGCATAGGCTTTTGCAGTTATTAAATAAATATAAACATTGCTTTGCGTCGAAGCTAGGAGAACTAGGTTGTACAAACGTCACACAAATGACTATAGAACTAAATGACGAATGGCCTATTGCATCCAGGCCTTATAGATTATCTCATCACGAAAGAGAGCAAGTTCGTAGCATGATTGACGAAATGCTGAAGGCTGGTATAGTTCGTGAATCCAACTCGGAATATGCCAGTCCTATTATTCTTGTTCGAAAGCCCGATGGTAGTCTGCGAATGTGCATTGATTATAGGAAGTTAAATTCCATAACTGTAAAGGAACGATATCCGATGCCAATTATTGACGACGAAATTGCTCGCTTATCTGGACAGGCGTATTTCATAACTTTGGACCTTGCGTCAGGTTATTACCAGGTACCTATCGCAGAACGAAGTAAACATCTGACTTCGTTCGTCACCCCCGATGGTCAGTTTGAATTTAATAGGATGCCGTTCGGGTTGGCGAATGCACCAGCTGTCTTTCAGCGTATGATGAATCGCATTCTAGGTTCCGCCCGATTCGATAAGGCAACGGTATACATTGACGATGTGCTGATATTCGGTAGGAGTCCTGATGAGTGTTTGGACAGGTTAGAGGAAGTTATGCAGCAAATAGAGAAGTCCAGTTTGACTCTGAATCTTTCGAAGTGTAGCTTTCTGCGAGAGAAAATCGATTATTTAGGGTATGAGATTAGCGCTGAAGGGGTGAGGCCAGGAGAAAAGAAAATCGAGAGTGTGAAGAACTTCCCATGTCCAGTTGATGTTCATAAGGTTAGACAATTTCTTGGTCTAGTTGGATTTTTTCGAAAGTTCATTGAAGGTTTCGCCCACATTGCGTATCCCCTAACAAAGTTGCTAAAAAAGGACGCTGTGTGGGAGTGGACGAACGTACAGGAAGACGCATTTAATACTTTAGATTAGATTAGATTAGATTTATTTATTACACGATAAAAATTACAATATAAATTTGCATAAATGTCAAGATTACAAGAATTTCTACCATGTTCGTCAATTTAAAAGCTAGGTTGATTAGCAGACCCATTTTAGCCATTTATGACCACACTGCTGAGCTAGAATTGCACACAGACGCCAGTAAGCACGGCATCGGTGGAATTCTGCTACAGAAAACCGCTGGTTCTAATGATTTAAAGCCAATTGCTTTTTATAGCCGCAAATCCTCGCCCGAGGAGAAAAACTTTCATTCATATGAATTAGAAACGCTAGCTGTTGTTTGTTCATTAAAGAAATTTCGTGTATATTTGCTGGGGAAAGAGTTCAAGATTATGACTGATTGCAGTGCTCTGCGTTCCACTTTTTCAAAGCGAGACCTAATACCACGAATTGCCCGTTGGTGGCTAATGCTACAAGAGTTTACTTGCTCTGTAGAATATAGGGCAGGGGTCAAAATGTTGCATGTCGATGCTCTCTCACGTAATCCTACGTCCGATCCTGTTTACAATTTTGAACCTTTCCCTGCTGTTATGAACATAACAAATGAGGATTGGTTACTAACACTCCAGTTAGGAGACTCAGAACTCTCAAGAACTCGCAATATTCTCATGAGTGACGTTGATACTACCAGTTTACAACACATTAGGGATAATTACGTAATTAAGGACAACAAATTGTTTCGCTGTATTAATGGCGATCGGAATGACCTCCGATGGGTGGTTCCGAAGGGCGCAAGGTGGCAGGTATGTAAATTGAACCACGATGATATTGGCCACTTTGGTATCGAGAAAACTTTAGAAAAGATAAAAAAGCAATATTGGTTCCCAAAAATGTCGCGATTCGTAAAAAAATATGTCACTGCTTGCATCGAGTGCGCATATGCTAAGCAAGTCAAGGACAATCACGAAGGGATGCTACATCCCATTGAAAAAGTAGACATACCTTTACATACATTACATGCCGACCACCTTGGGCCATTTGTAAAGTCAAAACGAGGAAACTCGTACCTTCTCGTAATTGTCGACGCCTTTACAAAGTTCGCATTTGTGCGACCTGTTAGGAATACCAAAACTTTAAACGTAATAAGAGTATTGGACGATATATTTTTCACGTTTAAGACCCCTGTCCGTCTGGTGACAGATCGGGGTAGTTGCTTTACATCCCATTCCTTCCGAAAGTATTGCGCTGATAAGAGTATTAAACATATATTGAATGCGGTAGCTAGTCCCAAATCGAATGGCCAGGTGGAGCGCTACAACCGGACTGTTTTAAATTCCCTGACAGCGCAAAACTTAAATGGTAATGAGAAGGATTGGGATAGTGAAGTAGGGAAAATCCAGTGGGGTATGAATAATACTATAAGTAAAACCACTGGTAGAATGCCCTCGGAAGTATTGTTCGGCACTTTTATGTCAGGCGATATCAGCCCCACTCTCGATGAGATCTCACAGGCAACTCGCAAACATAGTGATTTGGTTTCAATAAGAAAGGAAGTAAAGGATAAAATTGATAGGGAACAAATCAAACAAAAGGCTTATTATGATAAGGGTAGACGACCTGCACGTTGTTACAATGAAGGTGAACTGGTAAAGATAACGAAAATATCCTTTAAAAACGACGGCAAAAGCAAGAAATTGTTGCCTGCCTATGTAGGCCCATTTCGAGTTGCCAAAGTATTGGGGAATGACCGATATAAGATAGCGTCTGTACCGGGGTTCAGCAACATGAAAAACGGGTATAGCCCTGTTGTAGCTGCTGATCGCATGAAGCCCTGGGTTCATGTTGCTGCCCTGGAAATCCATGATGAAACTGATAGTGATGATGAGGATAATGATAATAATAGTCGGTAATCAAGGTGGTTCTGTTAAGTAACCAAATATGTATTGATTAATAATTTTTGATTTGTATATTATGAGAGATGGATCATTTATTTTGTATCTGATCTAATTCCATGTATTGATGCCTATTGTTGTATGTACGTGTGATTATACATCGACGATAATCGAATAAACATGCTTAATAGTATTATGAGTGAGAACAGATTAGCTCACTAAGCTGAATTATGAAAGCAAGAACAATTTCGCTTGCTAGTTGGGATAGTGTGGGATCAGGTTTGCTCACACCCAAATATTAGTTGTGAATTGTATGATGGGAACAGGTTTGCTCACATACAATATATTGAGATAATAATACAAATAGCCAATTTTGGGTTATGTTCATGTATTTTGTATCGTTAATTGAATAAGTATTATTATTAGCTTGTGCCCCGTCAGCCGATTGTTGGGTTTTCACATGATACGTGAATGGGGACATCCACGTTTGCAGGATGGTCGATTGTTGGGTTTTATGTTTAATTTGAATATTGG
This sequence comes from Epinotia ramella, assembly GCA_947578815.1. Taxonomy (NCBI): domain Eukaryota; kingdom Metazoa; phylum Arthropoda; class Insecta; order Lepidoptera; family Tortricidae; genus Epinotia; species Epinotia ramella. The sequence goes on along the minus strand of OX388211.1, from coordinate 6,670,683 downwards.
TAACGATAGAACGCGCCAATTAGATTAAAAATGTGGGTACTTTAATAAAAGACGCCAATAGATGGCGTGTGGTAAACGGGGTTTTAAAAGACCGAACACTGGGCTGACGGGCCATTCTTTCCTTGACATCGGTTGAGTGAACAAGTATTGGAAGCAGTGTAATTTAGGATAACAGTATTTTAAAGAAATGTATAATGTGTAAAGTGCTTGAATAAAATAGTTTAATGGTACTGAGGAGTTTTACTGAAGAAACGTGGGAGTTCATACAACACAAGAAGCAACCGGGTGGCTCGCGGCTAAATAAAATTTGAATTGTAGGCGGCTCAACTTACCTGACTAACCCGTTTTTTTATTAGTTTTGTTTATATTAGGCAATCAAGTAATGTATCATACATCAATCGCGTACCTACATAAAATAGTTATGTATATCTAGATATTTTGCCGCATAGTGCATTGCGCTTAGAAGGGCGGTCGAGGTTACAGCAGTGCTGAAAGGAATGCAATTAGAAAAAAAAAATAGCACGTTTTTGGCAGGCAGCCTACTGCAGGCTAGGTTAGACGCAAATTAATAGAAAATGGGATTATTTTCAGGGCTTCTTAGTTACGTAGGAATTATTATGAGAAATCTCATTTGAGTAAGTTAAGATACAAACATACTGCCCAGCTTTCACTTGTCATCAATGATTAGCGTAAGCCTGTCCATTTTTTATAAGCATTTAGTTACATACTAGCTTCCGCCCGCGACTTCGTCTGCGTGGACCCGAGATAAAAATTATCGTATATTTTAATCCAGGCTATAAACTGTCTTTGTGCAAAATTTCATATTCAAATCGGTTAAGCCGTTTAAGCTTGATTGAGTAACAAACATCTGAAACATCCGAACTTTCGCTTTTATAATATTAGTAGGATTTGACTTACTCTGTTCGTTTGTATTTTAGTGAGGGACAAATCTTGGAATTGAATTTTGAACCAGTTATCCTCAAACTATATGACACAGAGAGAAAGAATATAATGGAAAAATAAACCATCTTCGTCTGTAGAACAAAACACGAAACAAAAATATTTAATAAGGTGAGTCGGGGCAAGAGTAACATCGGGGGAAGAGGGTCAAAAGCTTCTCCAGCTAATTTTATTGAATTGAGCGCCTTTTTGTACCATCGGTAAAACAGACAGGCGTGTATTCGTTCCATCATCATATCATAGATGTCTCTTTCACACGCCATATTGAAACAAAACGCGGTTTATTTTGACTGGTTACGACTTGTGATAAGTGGAAGTGCACGTGTATAATTCAAAAGCGGTTTTGTGTGATTGATGGCTGTTCATTCGGATTTGTTTGTTGGTGAGTCGAATATTTATAGTTTATTTCTTATGTTACATCGTTATTTTCTGTAATTCCTATCGATTATAAGTTTTTATCAAGCCAATAACATTTTAACCTCAAATTATTTAAGTGGGGCAAGAGTGCCAGTTCAGTCCGGGGGAAGAGAGTCATAAGCTACTCTTACCCCATGTCAGGGCGGTCCAACCTTTTATAAATTGTCATTTTTATAACAAATTGGCACTGTTTAATTCAGGCATGTGCGTACTGCGAATGCGGTTTTTCGACATTTAAGGATGCGGATGTTGGGTTCAAGCACTCAAAAACATAAATAATCAACCATATCGTGACACAATTACAATTACGTACAAAACAAAAAAATCGCCTCAGTTCTGGTCACCTGATAAAATGCGGTAAATTGGTATATGTATAACAAAAACAAAATAAAGATTTTTATTGGTTAAAGAGGACAGTAATCACGAGTGGCACTAATACTAAATACTACTGTAATACCTATAGGTACTCGTAAATAGTATAGTTTTCAAAGTGAATTAAAAAATTAAATGCATTATTTTTTTTATTTTAGTGTTATGTGGTTTGTCACCTCTGATAACACTTACTGTGACACTCTTGCCCCAGAATATGTATAAACGCAGATTCTCAGAATTTTGAAGAGTTTTTCAACTTATTAAGGTATTCATTATCTTGACAGCGTCTACCAACTGTGTTACTAAATACGTAAATCCACTGGAGCTAACCTAGTTTAAGTTAGGTACGTACGATACTCTTACCCCAGTCATGGGGCAAGAGGAACAGTCATGCCGATTTTTATTTTTTTACAAATAAGTGCATGTTTTAAAAGGTTCTTTGCTTGATAAGTGGTTTCAATTAAAAATATATAAAAAATACTTATATGTTATCGCTTTATTATACGAATTAATGCAATAATAAGATCACAAACACTATTTGAATCTAACTTTAAAAAAAAGTATGACACTTGCCCCGACTCACCTTAAGTAAATATTTTGTTTCGTTAAGAGGTTGTGGATAACTGCACTTGTGGTTATCCTCAACCGATTGAGCTGAAATTTTAGTTATAAGTATAGTTTGGATGGCAATAAAACATTATGGTACCATCGAGCTGATCTGTTGATGTAAGACATAAGGTGGCCATGGGAATTCATTACTTAACCCACGTAACCCCGTTAAATTTGGGTCCACTAGAATCGTTTCAATGAGCAGTTGATGACGGTATACAGAAAAGTACAGTTGGCAACAAAAGCTTGTACCAAAATAACAATTAAATGACAGAAACTTAGGCGGTTCTCCCACTAGCACCGCGTCCTACCGCGGTGCGCGGAGCGGCAGATTTTTTACACGCGAAATCACGCGCATTGCCGCGTCAGCAGTGTGAAGTACTAGGCGTGTTTTCTATATAAATTGAGATTCTTGCATACGTTGGTTAAATCTGCCGCTCCGCACACCGCGCGCGGCGGGACGCGGTGCTAGCCCTAGTAGCATTTTCGTTGGCATTTCGTTGGGCCAACGTGGTGCCAACTTAAAATGCTACTAGGGAGTGGAAGAATCGCCTAATGCTGCACATGTAATTTCGTATAGGCATCATATCTACTCTAAGTACCTCTTTTTTATAGGTATTACATCACTGTACGAACAGGTAACAAATACTAATCACAATTCAAAAGAGGGCTTCAAGTGGGCCACGTAACACTTTACCTCAATAGTTCTCAAAATCGCCGGCTTCTTGCATCTTAAGTCCGGCCCTTCGGGATCCAATACGGCCTAAATAAATATCTGACATAACTGCGTAGTGCGCACCTTTGTAAAGTGGAAACGAAGGCTCGCACATTCACCCTGTTAAGGCACTTCGAAATGGCGAATCTGGTCGGAAATTATGCGTACCTACTACCTTTTACGAACGGAAGGCGCGCATTTCGCACCTTTTTAATTTCCGTTGCAAACAAGAAACGGAATCTCCTCTTTTGTACGAGTAAGTTGATCATCGAATGCTTGGCTTTGAATTGGTTGTAAGGTGCTATGGTTTTGTGGAAAGCTGCGGAAGCAATTCAAAATGTCAGAAAGGTTGCAAAGGATAATTTACTTTAAAAACAAAGTTTTAACCGACTTCAATTTAGTACTCCGCCAAGCCACGAGAACTTTTCCACATTTCTTTTCCAATTTACCACATGAACTGATTTCCAAGAGCAAATGCGTTGATTATTAGAGAAAAGAACCCAATCGCTGTATGTGACCCGGTAATATTTGAGGACTTCCGTCGATTCCACAAGGATCAGGATCACCTTTGGCACTCCATTAGTTGCTATTTCAACAGAATCTTATCAGAATCTGTGACGTACTTTTGTACTTTTAAGTACATAATTGAGGAATTCCATAAGTCATCTGTGGTCTTCATCATCAATTCCACTCCACTAAATTTATGATTTCCGGGTGTAAATACACGAGTCATAATAGAAAATATTAAAATCACTACACGCGTGCCTAATATAATTGAGGAGTTCCCTCAATTCCTCATGGATCCCATCATACAACTGAATTTCTGAAAAAATGGGACCCACCAGGAAGCATATACTTACAAACAACAAAAAAAATTACGAATCGGCTCATCAATGATGGAGTTCTGAGTTAACAAAAAAGCGGCCAAGTGCGTGTCGGACCACGCACAACGAGGGTTCCGTGCCTATTAAAAAGGTCGTATCGTTACTGAAATCTTATGGCACTTACGTCCTTTTCTTTAAGGAAGGCAGTTTTTTAAAATATCTCAAAAACCTTAAAACCGATCTTGTTCAAAACAATTTTCGCTGAAAGATTTTAATAAGCCATGATTTCTTTCATATTTTTAAAATACACGGTTCAATAATGAGAGGGGGGGGGGGGACACAATTTTAGTGATTTTCGGGGTGATTATCTCCGACTTTATTCACTTAATCAAAAAAATTGCTGAGAAACTATCCATTGATGTGCCACACGTGGGGGTTTCAATGAAAAAAAAAAAATGACTTTCAGTTTTATGTATGGAGAGCACCCCTAAAAAAATTTTTTAGTTTATAATTTAATTACAAAACTATGTAGCGGCTAACAAAATTCACCTATCCTCAAAATTTTATTCAAATACACCTTATAGTTTTCGAGTAAAATGCCTGTGACATACGGACGGACAGACAGACAGACATGACGAATCTATAAGGGTTCCGTTTTTTGCCATTCGGGGTTTTTTCTACGGAACCCTAAAAATGAAAAAAAAAAATCAACCAAAATGAGAACCTCCTTCTTTTTTTTTTGAAGTCGGTTAAAAATAACACCAAAGTATACCCCCATATATGGAATTAAAAAAATCGTGCGTTGGTCATGAGATTTGAAGGAAAACCATACTGAAACATAAAAACATTAGTAATTTTATGTTTAAAATACCTAAACTTAATGATCAAAATAAGTAAAACTTAGCGGACGTTTCTGCTTAGTAAACATCTGTTAAGTAAAAATTGTACAGTATTTTCCTCTGATATCTTACTTAGATAAACAAAGAAACGTATACAAATTTATCCGTTACAATTATATATGAACCCAAACTCGAGAGGTTTGAAGTAGCTATTGAGGAGTTCAGTTATTCCTCTGGTTCCACCATTGACTGGTCAGATCAGGTGAATTCTACCAAATTACTACCTTGTATTTGTATGGTTGCTAAAGTTGCTATATCAATAACAAAACGAGCAACAAAACTATGTGAAACCCAAATTGCAAGATTTTATATATAAAAGGTTTTATTACATACAATACTTTTAAATTAGACAAGATTCAAGCGTATATTAGTGCCTCTATACCGATTACCGATACCAAATGTGTCGTGTTTACCTCCGTTTCGAGTATCCGAACTACGTTCTTATTCAAGGAATATCATTAAAAATAAAAAATCATGATTCGATTTATTTGAAAAAGAATAAGTTAGCTTCATTCAATTTTCTCACATAAGAATTATTCACGGCGAAATTATTTGAATAACTTTGACGGGAATAGAATCAAAATGATTTATTCATGCATATTCTTATTCAAATAATGATTTTATTCTTGAGTGCCCAACTGGCATGATAATGACAAAGATTAATTTATTTAGTAACGGGAAAAATTATAATCGCTCACCAAAAAATCTGACTTCGCATCAATAAATACTGACTTGCCAATCAAAATTTAACAATTGCACATTAGTATTTAAGTTGTGCAAATAAGTATTTTTATGTGGTGAGGTTTTTTGATATGTATTTAAATATTAGCCTTTGTTAACTAAGGTACAGTGTCATAATTGATTAGTAGAATTGTAGCTACGTTGCAGAATATCTCGTTAATCTAAAGTTCCGTCTCAAAGTGAGGGCAACACAAACAAGGACAATTCCATATTTGAAGAAAATTGCTTTGTTTGTTTTTCATTAGTCGCAACTCCCGTACTTTTAAAATTTCTCAGGAGCAGATTCAAAACTTTTGTTTCAAAAAGTTCGAGACTGAAGAAGTGGCTTGAGGAAAAATAAAGCTTATTTGTACGTTTCTTAGTGAGGTCTGTGATTTGGGTGTTTGCAGATTCTTCCCCATATTATAGAAAATTTTCCGACCAACTATTACTTTTTTTAGTGATTGTTTCTGACGAGGTGACCTTATGTGCAAAAATGATTTTGCTTTGCCTTAATGTTGATGTTGCCTGGCAGTATTAAAAATAATAATTAAATAAATATTAATTTATTTATTAAGGTCTACCAACAGTTATTACATATACAATTTTCAGCCAAAGAAAACATTGAGTGATATTAAAGGTAAACACAACATGCAAAAAGAATAATCAACTACATGAAAATGAATTAATCGTAAAAACAAAAAAATATTAGGGGACAATCTTAGACAAATCGAACTAGCGAAATAGTAAGCTCAATGTGTTATGGGTACTAGACGACGATATATTTGATAGATATAAATTCAATGCTTTATAGCTCTAAGTCCACCTTTTGTAATAAGTATGGCGACTTATGCAATAAAGATTAAATAAATAAATAAAATAAACGTGTCGGAAAAGGACCTTGGTGCATCTTACTTTGCTGAAAACGACAGATATTGGCTGTTGTGAAACCTTTTTTTTTCACTACATCGCGCGTGATCGTACACACAGAATAAAAGATGACTTCAAAATTAAAATTCAAATATCTATCTGGGAATTGCAAAGGTACACATATGAAAAGGTCTGTTAAATTAATTTTAGTGTAGTTCAAAATGTACAGTTTTCTCCTACATAAGATGCATGAAAACAAAGTAATAATGTTGTAAAAGATCATGAATCCGTACCTACACTATGACATTCACGTTCGTCGTTAATATTTTATAGGAGCACGTTATCCAATCGCATTCACTGCTCTTGCTGCAGGTTTGCTATTCACAACGCTTCCCCTCGCCACTCTTCTGGCAAACCAGTGTAATCGGACCTCTGGCCTTGGCCATTTCTCGCCTTAACGACGAAGATTTGACGCGCATTGCTGGGTCAATAACTAACCATGGTGTCCAGCGACTATTTTTAACTACTCAGAAATTATTTATTGATTTCCAACAAAACAGATAGCATTACAGTAAATACCGATTCACTGCCGCGAAGACACACATAATATGTATCAATTGTATTGTACCTATATGTCTACTCCCTTTGTCTCTGTATGTCTTTTTGTGTGGTGAATAAATGTCTTCTTTATTTTTATTTACTAAGGCACTGGTTGAATTTATAAATTATTAAATTATTATTAACAATAAGTACAAAAAGTGGAACTACATCAGGACCCGTATCATGGTCGGCATTATCACGTGATAAGTGACAAGATAGAGCGTCCGTCACTGGCTGACACCGTTCGATAGAACGAGACTGACGCTCTAATCTTATCACTTATCGCGTGATAAGGCCGACTATGATACGGGGCCATAACTAAAGTATAAAACAATGGGCAAATAGAAAACTAGCAATACATATATGATTGCCGTTTATCCAAACACCTCGCAGAACTTCAATACGTGTCTTCAATAAGTGAAATGTAGATATAGTGAAATGAATGGTTTATTTGTCACCGGACAATTATTAAGATGGTAAAATAAGGGCCGGATTAAGCGTTGTTATTACATACATCGGGGTTTTCGGAGCGGGAACGTTTGACATTAGCCAAAGAGTAGGTATTTACTTAAAAACAGATCGTACCCTAGTAGGTTTCTACCGAATGAATAATTGATTGAAAAATAAATAAAGATTAATCATACATATAGGTACATATTTTATATTGGTCATTCATCATCAACCTCTTCAGTTAAGTCTATTCATTTATAAGAAAATGCTTCATAGATATCGAGCGTCAAGATTGACATTGTATTAGACACCTATTGTCAAACCCTTGCTTGTCTAGTAGATAAACTTATATGCAATTGTATTTTAAAAAACTGTAAATAATCAGTCAACACAAATATGCCTCCGAGAAAAAAAACTCGTTACGAGTTTATGCGTTCGTGGATAGAAAATAATCCAGAGATAGAGGTTCGAGATTCTTTATTATTTTGCACCAAGTGCAATGTGAGCTTCGCTCAAACGAAATCTAGTGTAACGCGACATGTCGCATCTAATAAACATACAGGTATGAAATATGATTTCAATAGTGAGCTCTTGAAATTTGTTGTGGGCTGTAATATACCATGGACGCAGGTAAACAATCCGATATTTAAAGATTTTATCAAAAATTGTGTTACCGGTAAATTTGGAAAAACTGCAAAAGTTCCTTCGGAATGTCAACTGCGACGGGAATATTTAAATAAAGCTTACGATGAAAAAATGAATAAAATGCGGAGCGAGCTAAAAAATGAATATATATATGTGAGTGTTGACGAAACCACGGATGATTATGGTCGTCAAATAGCTAACGTAATAGTGGGAGCATTACGTGATGATCACATTGGCACTCAACACTTGATATCCAGTAAACGGTTAGACAGCACGAACAATGTATCAATATCCAATACGGTCACAAGTGCTCTTGATGAATTATGGGGTGCTAACCATAATATTCACAATAAAGTACTTTTACTTTTAACTGACGGTGTGGGCTACATGCTAAAGGCTGGAAGAAATTTAAAATGTATTTTTCCCAATCTTTTGCACGTCACATGTTTGGCTCTCGTGTCAACTATTCAATTTACAGCAGGTAATTAATTAAAGTTATTTTAATTGTTACCTTATAAGTTATAAGACTTTTACGGAAATTAAAATAAAACTTTGTCACAGATTGTATACAACTCACAGAGAGGTAGTTATTCATTAGGCATAATAAGATATTTTCTTAGACTAACATATCTGTTTATCTCTACTCTTTCTCAAATCATTCCCGCTCCGAAAACCCCGATGTATGGTTATTACGTGACGGCCCGGCCCCAAAATAATAATATCCCATCACAAAACAGATCATGTAAAAAAATAAAAGTCTCGCAACGCAGTTCTCCTATAGCAAAAAGTTGTGAGATGTAACGTAAAGTCAGGAACAAAATGTATCAACATCCGATGACAACAACAGTGAGGTGAGATGAAACCTGTTTTTCTATGTTTTATTTAAGCCTCAACTTGTTTTTTGTAGTGTATTATGCTTTACCTGAAGAAACTGTTTTCTATTCTATTCTATTCTAAACCAGTTGTGAATAGTGGAGCAGGTTTGCACTCCGTTCCCAGCGGGTACATTTATGAGTGAGTTTTTACGACTTACGTGGTTTTAAAGTCTCTTGTTGGACGTAAATTCTACCAATATGCATGGTAGCACTTAATCATTACTTATTGCTTTATGATTTTATTACGGCGATGGATAGTCTTTTGTTATTAAGCAAAATGGCAGCAGCGTGGCTTTTAATTGTACCTCGTTGGCAGTGTACTTTTACATGTACATATTTTGTTGCCTACCTTTTTGCATAGCATTGCGACCGGCGAATTTTACCAAGTTAAGGGTTCATATCATAAATTCGAAAGTAACTCAGTGTATACGAGTATTTGCACATGCTTTCTAAACTTCTGAACCTTTTAAGACGAAATTTTGTACAGACTTATTCCTGAATTTTATGTTATAGAAAACATTCCGCAAAGGGACGTGAAAATGTGTATGAGAGAACCGTTAATTTCCCCGTGTACAGTAACTCAGTCTTTGAACTAGCGACCTCTAACCGCTCAGCGAGGGCTCCCCAAATCTTTCTCGAGGCGATTTAAACCAATTTTCCCAAAGTATGTAAAAGGTTTCTCCTCCGTGTACAATGCAGTGCAAATACTCTTTGAAGCACATTGCAATATTTTGAAACAAATATAGAACATTATTGGGCGTTCTTATCGGTAAGCGATCTCTTCCAGACAACCATTGGGTATCGAATCAATTGCAAACAAAGTTACAACTACATACTACATACTCGTACTATTATATACTTCGATATCAAGACCATTTCGAATCTACCGCTCCAAAATCAGTGTCCACGGTGCTGAACTTTACTTTGAATTATTTTCTTGAATAATTTGCGAACTAACATGATTACAATGAACCCAACATACTTTGAACAGATTCCTTCTCTAGCGGCTCTACTGGCCGTTTACGAAACAACATGTTATTCAAGTCTGGTAAAGTTTACGTTATGCAGATTGAAGTAATACCATCAAGTGTAAGGTCCTCGGAGAAAGCGATATGTGTTGCTTTTATACCAAAAAAATATATTGTGACATTCTTATAGCCCTTGAGAACGTTTTTAGATTCACCGAGTTGGTTCGACTGTCAATGTCAAAAAATAATAAAGATAATCATCGCATACAGCAACCATTCGTGTATAACGCCACGGGGTTAGTATTCGACTTACAATGTCTATTTCGTTTCTCTGTCATTAGTATTATTTCTTTATGAAAGAGGGAGAGATGAAGGCGGGGTCCCTGTGACATGCTGGGGACATGTTATATTTTGTCAAATTGTACCATATCACTTTTGCATAAGCAATAAAAGACGCGACGAGCGAGCGGCAGTTCATGCGAAAAGGAGGATTTTATTAAACAAGTTTCATAACATTGCAGTTTACCGAGGTTAATTTTCTGGCAGTGAGTGGCAGTGAGTGAGTTCGATCTATCAAACCCTCCACCGCGTTAAACTTGCATGCAATTTTTTGCATCTGTGATTCGCGCTTATGAACGGTCCGCTCGCGCTCGTGTCCAGTCCGTGGCCGGAGGGAAACAGTTTTCATCCAGAAAGAAATTCAAACTTTTAGTATAAGCATGTTACCTGCTGGACTCCAAAATTGTCCAGAAATACTGGAGAATAAGACATTTTTTTTTCAGGGGCTCATTGAAATCTTACCGCTTCAAAAACCTCTTTTAAATATTTCCGTGCATGGCGTGAAGAACTCGATATGTCCAAAATTGCAATTTTACAGGGCAGCGATTTTAAAGTTTGACATTCTCTCCAAAATCCGTTTTCACCTTGAACTGATCTTTATAGCTAACTTTATGCGATCTTTCAAATTATATTACGTATTCTCGTAAAATCTGCTTATTTTGTAAGATATTAGACTTATCAACATACTGCCCAGAGACTTATCAACTTATTCCCCATACATTAGTGCTCAAACCAGTGAAAACATTGTTTAATTTAATTCCCAAAAATCAGTTACTTCAGTGTAATTTAAATTTCAAAATTGATATAGGTATCTAAGGGTAATTTTATGTGGTTTTTTAAATATGGTTATGATTTTCTTTCTTATTATCTTATTATTCATGATAAATGACTTATCAAGTTACGCATGTTTTATCGGTAGTTGTGTATAAGTAGATAAAACGATATGTTCATTGTTAACGTTATAGTGTGTAGGTAAGTATAAATTGACATACTTAACAAGTTGGCTACGGTAACCACTTACCATCAGGTAAGGGCCGTAAGCTTGTTTGCCACCGACGTGGTATAAAAAAAAAAGTTACGCAAGTTTTATCGGTAGTTCAGTATAAGTAGATAAGACGATATATATTCATTTGTTAACGTAATAGTGTGGTAGTCGTCGCCTTGATATCTTATTTGTCAATTTACGTACGCTAGGTCAGTTTTTGAGTATAAATGGATATAAGGATATATTACGGTATTTTTTTTTTGTGACACATCGCGTAGATACCTCGTTCGTTAAATAAAATACGCAAAATATGGACATATTCATATAATGTCACAGGCACTATCTCTGAAAGTTACGTAAGTAGATATCGAGTTGTCAATTTTTTTCCTAGAAAGCCATTACGACCATTAAAAAAAATCGTGTAAGTCGAATTATCAAGTTCTTCACGCCAGGCACGGATTTATTCGGCAAGTAGACCCCAGGGGCTCTTTCACATGGCAGAGCTTACAAATACAATTAACTAACAATGGTAGCATTAAGTGACATGAATACATAGCAACAAAGAAAACGTGGACAATACCTGGGCACACATTTGCCGAGACTTGAGTCTCCGCGTCTATTATATTACAATAATCATATTATATAATAAAGAGATGTAAAGAGTCTCTAGCGTCAACATGAAATAAAAAATAATAATGGAGATGTAAAGTCTCCAGCTTTTCCCACCTGCTCACACGTGCTCACCCCGGACTGTGAGTTGAATGAAATAACTTATTTCCGTGCTAAGTGTTCCCAGTCATCAGCGGGACGTGACTTTATTGTAATCACCCGGACATTGCGCGTTAGCCGACGACTCGCTTAGCGGTTGCAATTTACATGTGATGAACTCTGGAAATTGTCATTCCTCGTGTTTAAGTATATCAATGTGCGCGGGCTGATTTTTTAACACGGTATTTGAATGATAGTCAAATCAGAAACGTCAGAAATGCTTTGTAGTACAGTCAATGTTCATCATCCTCGTAGCGTTATTCCCGGTTGTGCCCTAAATAAGCCTGGGGCCGCTATGACACCTAATCCCAAGATTTTGAACGGGCACTAGTATTCAGCCTTCTTAGTAGTGTAGTACTAGCAGTTAGTAGTTGTTGTACTTAGTCATCATCATCATCATATCAGCCGAAAGACGTCCACTGCTGGATATAGGCCTCCCTCAAAGAGTGCCTAAGTGACCGGTCCTGCGCCACCCGCATCCAGCGTGTACTTAAATAGTGTACACCTAGAAAAATATACAATGGAAATGATTTATGTTAGCTGGTTTTTCTGTTAAACGGATATATATCATCATATTAATAATGACCTATAAATATATAATAATATATAAATAATAACCTACCTATATAATTACTGAGGACAAAATCCGACAAGATACATCAAAAAATAAATACATAAATAAAAGTTTTAGTCTTAATTTTGGTTCATTTACATTAGCTCTATAATATTCAAGATGAAACGTACAAAAAAGTCACCGAATGCTTCATTTGAATCTATATAATTACTTTCGGGTGGAATGTTTCTTAGAATCTCGGTAAGGGCATTTATTTGTGCGATGAGCATGAATATTTGTTCCTGAGTCATGGATGTTTTCTATTACATATAGAGCAGGCCACCACACACCGAACGCGGGTCGTTAGTGAGAGTAGAATATAGTGAGAGAGATATTGAATGTGTTGGTAGTGAGAGAGAGCCGCGCACGACCCGCGCCCGGCCCGCGTTCGGTGTGTGGAGGCCTTCAACGTTATTATCAGAGCTCGGAATTTCCACGGCAAAACAAAGGACTGTCGCAATCTTATGACTGTGATCTCCTCTAAGGTGAAGGTATTTCCCTAGTTGGGCTGCCCCAAATAGCAAGAGCGAGATGACATTCCGTTGTGTCCTACCTGTGTTTGTCTCGAGCTATTTTTATAACTTCTCTTTATATACTTGCATTTTTAGTTATAGCCAATTTTGTTTTTTATTGTTTATGATTATCTTGTATTTATGATTAAGCTAGCTTTCTTTTATATTCATATTCACATTCATTTATTTCGTATTAATCATACATTGTCATGCATTACATTATAAATATCATAATTAAGATTATTAAGAATTAGAAACAATGTCAACAGGCACATACAATACAGGGCAGTCAAAAGTTATTCCATTAGAGTATTAAAATTGTTCGTCTAGAAATTCAGCTACCGAATAATAGGCCTTCTGCATCAGCAGGGTTTTAACTTTGAGGGTAAAACCAAGGCACGTCTGACAGTCTTTAATAGCTGTCGGTATTTGGTTGTATATCCGCGGACCCAAGACATACCTACATTCCGGTGGCCGTTTTCATGAGTCGGTGTCTTGGTACCTCCAGCCCCCCTAGCACACTAGGTTTTATGTCCGGCATAAGGCATTTGTCCCTCTTGCAGTCGCATATTGGCCAGAATGGGACGATTGCTTTATGTCCGACATAAAACTTAGCGTACTAGCCCCTCAGGTCATGCTGCCTTCTATCCTGAAAACGACCGCTGGTCCATTTCCTCCTACTCTTTCATTAATGAATAATAAATATTCAGTCATAAAATATTTAATAAAGATACTATTTAGGTACTAACAAATCATGTGAATACGGTCCCTATATTTTACGAAGTTAGTAGCCTACTTAAATATGATTCTTTTGATCTCGATAAAAACACAAATACACCGCTAAATTTCTGCCCAAGCAAGAAGCCATGTTTTTACAAAATCCGCAACATCAAAGGGGTTTAATATTGTGGAAGTATTTTCATCTAACTTCGTCGTTGCTGTGAGTTTCGGCTGTCGACCAACTTTGGGGGGAATTCGACGCTGTTTAAATGCATCTGGTGCAGCAGTGCAAACACTCTTGCGTTAAAGGGTTAATCCTTAGTTTAAAAAAAACTAGTAATATAAAATTGGTTAAGAGTAACTGATCGACTGCATCTATACAGAAACTTATTGTTACTGACATAAGACACACGTGTAGATATTTTTGAAAGGTTTTCTGTATAGATATTGGAGAACTCGACTGTACCAGCCCTGATATTCTGTCACTTGATTTAACGCCACGTCTCTGTTCAGCCACAAATGTATGCTGACGCAGCCATTCGTAGTAACTAAGCGTATTCAGAGGTATTTTTTTCGTTGGGCGTGACGACTGAGATGAGGCGTATCAGCGCGTTCCAAATAACAGCCCAGGGGGCCTAGACAAGGTCACAATCGACAAGCGCTAACGCTAACGCTAACTAATAAAATGTATGGGAATGACAGATGTTAACAAAAAGTGTTTCGTCGGCATCTGTCATTCCAATACATTTTATTCGTTAGCGTTAGCGCTTGTCGATTGTAACCTTGTCTACGGTCCCAGAAGTCATGGCAATAGCGTGACTTTCAGTTTAGTTTCATATAGTATTAGTTAATTAATAAGAAAATTAAGAAATAATTAGTCGCACTTGCGTATTCAAGCGACATCGACAGAAGTTGTAAGTTTCGACTTAGTGATATTTTGATTACGTGAAAATTTCATGTGAACGCATTTCTTAACCATTTAGATGCATTCAATTAGACCTGCATCATCAGAGGCTCTAGTATAAGTTTTACCGAAACAAAACGTTACGACCGCGTTTGCGTTTAGCTGTCAAATCCCATACAATTTGAGGCGCGTTCTTAATTGAATCTCGACAATTTGGCTGATCAGATCTTGAATCGCTAATCTTGACCTCAGAATTTTACGCGAGATCTTGGTTCGAGATTGCATGGGACCTACTTTGCTGCGAAAATATAATGTGACTGCAGTGGTACTATTCAATCGCAAATAAATTAATCAAATCAATCATTCGTATCAGGTGCGGAATTGCGGTAATTTGACGCGCTGTCCTACTCTGACACGCAATTACCACAGCTGTCGAGCTGTGTGACGGGGAAAGAACATCAGGGAAATGTTAATTTGTTTAATTGAAGACTTTATAGTGAACGAGAGAAGGTTGCGATTAAAATAAACACGCGATACCGCAGGGTAATTTCGATAGAGTATGACAGGGCATGACAGGTAAGTGCAAAGCGGTTAAAATTCAAGAAATCATGTGTTTTTTATATTTCCTTATCTGCGTCTAAAAGTCCATGGGTACAATTGGCATCTACATCATGTCCCAGGAGTTCTCTTCCCCAGTTTAGTAGGTCAGGGGTCATCAACATCATCATCATCATCATAACAGCCGAAAGACGTCCACTGCTGGACATAGGCCTCCCCCAAAGAGTGCCAAAGTGACCGGTCCTGCGCCACTCGCATCCAGCGGACTCCCGCCACCTTTACTAGGTCATCAGTCCACCTTGTCGGGGGCCTACCCACGCCGCGCCTTCTGGTACGTGGTCGCCACTCGAGAACCTTTCCGCCCCAACGGCCATCGGTTCTACGTGCTATGTGCCCGCCCACTGCCACTTAAGTTTAGCGATCCGGAGGGCTATACATACTTAAATATATACTTTCGCCATCAAACATGTGTGAACAGTAGGTAAACCAAGACCTGAGTAAACTGACTGATCTCAACTCCGTAGTTGTCGCTGGTGTGCTCGCGTGTGGCTGACGTAGCCAATCTGGTTGATGAAGGTGCGTGAACATTGCGGGCATGTGAGCACATCATTGACGTAGTTATAAGATACGAGTATATGGTTGGGCGTTTATCTCATCGCGCTTAGCATCAAGCTCAATGCGCCTTTGAGATTCAAAGTTGACAACTTTGGAGTTTATCAAAGACCATAAAATATCTTTGGCGTTTATCTCATCACGCTTAGCATCAAGCTCAATGCGCCTTTGAGATTCAAACTCGTCAACTTTGGAGTTTATCAAAGACCTGACCCCGTATCATGGTCGGCCTTATCACGCGATAAGTGACAAGATAGGAGCGTCGTCTCGTTCTATCGAACGTTGTCAGCCAGTGACGGACGCTCTATCTTGTCACTTATCGTGTGATAAGGCCGACCATGATACGGGGTCTGGACATAATGGCCGCACGGCTGACCGCCGCTGCCACTGCCAGGGCTATGCAGCGCTATTTCATATGCCGCTTCAGCAGATCTTTGTTTCTGAAAAATGAGCCACCTTGTTTCCGCTTGTCCACCTCGAGCTCCGAGTAAAAGATGCGCGCTCGGTGATTCTTCATTCTATGCTAGTCATACAAACTGACAACTGTACTGTGACTGTTTTCCACGAACAAATGAGCCAGGGATTAATACCAGTCCGTTAAGCATGCACAAACTTTCTCTATTGCCATAATCCCTAGGCGTGACGATTTCCACTGAATTTTCTCTCCAAAATACGTAATAACTGGCCGCAAGGGAAATATAGCGAATAATTCGTAATGTACCCTATTCTCTATAATTTAAGACTGATTTCCGCATGTGTAATTCTATAAGTAAAGCGTTGGGTACATGTAAAAATACCTCTTATTAGGAGTATTTTAAGGGCGATATTGGCGTGGTATTATAGTAAGGTGGCAATAATAGTAGTGATAAATCTCTGTAAGCTGGAATTAGTGGTGAAACAATTACTGGGAACGGCAAAGGTGCACGTATGAGTATATATTTTCTTATTTGATGATTCGTATACCTATGTAATTAGGTAACTAATGTCATTTAGGTAATTTGGTAGATACATAAGAACATGTACAGTCAACCCGACGCCGAAGGCGGAGGGCTTTTGATGACTCGAGTTTGCAATATTCTTACGCCCGTGTTATACACAATGATTTTCATTATATTTGCGAAGAAACAAATACATTTTAGATGAAGTGAATACAAATCCTAATAAAAACTGCAACATGTCAGTCATCCATTTTGTTGAATTTGACGTGAGGCGCGTATGGCAAAGACTACCCTTCGGTATACAACCACGATTTGAAAACACTTAAAAACATTTTACATAGACACTAAATAACTACATATTAAATCTGTAAATAATTCAGTTAAACATGTTTAAGTAGTTTTTTAAGTTTAAATTTATTTATAAATACGTTTTCAGACATCGTATTTGATATAAAACCTCTTTGCTTTGTAACTGCCGCATGAGTGACAGATACAATTTAAGAAAAAAACCATTACGCCCGTGGGCGTATCACAGGCTATTACAGCTCTGTATGTCTGCGCATTATGAAGCCCTTTTCGAGCAAGAGTAATGAAAACAAGATTTTCAATACCTAAGTTATTCGTAGAAAACCAATCTAATGAGAGCCGAACTGTATTACCACGGTACTCATATAATATTAAATGTTATTTGTATGGGGTCCTTTAGAACACACACACACTTTGATCATTCCAATTGTCTACTCTAGTTCTCTTCAGTGGTTCCCTCATCCCTGAGGGTTGGGACGCGATCACTCTTGGACTTTGCAGCCCTGGTTTGTCTCCGTCGGCCTCGATCCATGGTTGTCAGTACCGCTTGATGGCAAGCTTGAGGATGTGGCTTCCTTAACCTGTTCTTACCATCTGGTTGGTGAGCGTCCTCGGACCCTTGCATTCTACTCCGCCGACTATGTCCGCCGCATTATTTGTTTTAAGTCTGAAACCAGCAGTTGCTTGCAAACAGTTTCTAGATATGACGGTTCAAAAGACTGAAGCGAAAGATAAAAGCATAGACGTCTAAGGTATTTGCATAAGCTGAGGGGAGACTTACGGGAACGGTTTAGAAATGAGTACCTGAGCATGCTCATACAGAAGGGTTAGGAGAGGGACTCTAATTAAAAGGTAGGCGAAGTTGTTTCAGTAGAAACTAATGACAAGCGTATAAAGTGGCGTTTAGGAGTTATCATACGAGTAGAAGTGTATACTGGAAAAGACGGAAATGCCAGAGTGGCGAGAATACGCAAAGCCGACGGTGAGTTCACCCGAGCTTATCAATGTCTGTATCCACTGGAACTACAACCTGGCGAAGTTCTATAAAGAGATGATGAGATTGGGGCTTCGCCCAAAGGTGGGAGGATGTTGGAAACTCTATGGTGAACTGATGACGTGCATTTGAATTTTGAAATGTCGAATTATGTCACTCTAAAATAAATTGTGGTTCATTGAGTTGGTTTTTTGGTCTCCAAAGTGCTCTAGGTATTCGTAACATCTTTAGTAACAGGGTAGAAATTAGACTCAGAATCAAACATTAATTCGAACGAAAAAATACGAGCTATACCGAGAACTGAACCCAACACAATCATGCCAGCGCTGGTCTTCCGATGAGTTCATCATTGTCTTCTTCTTCTGTTCTTTGTCGTTCCCTTATGGTTGCGGATCGTGACCAATCACGATGTCCTTCCATACGTCGCAGTCATGGGCCAAGTGAGGTACTTCATTTAGGTGGTCATCTTATTGGAATCCGGCCTCTGGTGAGTTTCCTCTGAATTTGGCCCAGTATGTTTATTCTTTCGAGGTGGTGCTATTTAGAACGCATAATGTCCCCAAAGAATTTAAGAGTTCTTTTTTGACTAAACAATAAAATTCTTAAAGAAATGGTCACACACACATACATAATTATCTTGTATCCTGTAAGAAAATGTATGAAATAAACTTAGATTAAGCTAGTATAATATACTTTAAACTATTTTTCACAAAATTTTGGATCATTACAATGCACAATGTCTAGAAGAGCGAGATTTCTCAACACAGGTCCATATATAACTAAATAAGAGACCTCAACCTTGCCCTGTCTGTAAACCACTGTGTTATAAATCAATTCAATATTTTGTATTTTTTGTAAATGGTTGAAAACCGCTTGGATATTTTTAACTCTCTAAAAATCATCGGTATGGAAATTTACCAAGATTGCGGACGCTATATTCATAGTTGACATGCTATATTTTATTTTATTTATGCAGTTAGTGACAGCATTGGATTAAGTACCAGCCAAACCCTACACACTAACGATGTCGCTGCTTGTTAGCGGTGCCTAACGCCGAACTCGACAATACGTAAATTTTAGACCATGCTATTTATTTAGGGCGTCTTTCCTGGAGCTTTTGGAGGGGCAACATCGCCTAAAATTGTAAGTTGTCGTGCTCACAGAGCCGTGAAAAAAATCGTATGTTATAACACTTATAACGTCCACAGCACCGGTGTGGAAGGCTAAGGGGAAACCACCACACTACACTTCCTTAAATTGGTGTTACTCATTGATAATAAAAAGTTACATGTCAACATTATACATACATGTTAAAATTGTTATTTACATAGCCATTCATTACAAATATTATTTTAAATTTAAAAACTCTGTAAAACTAGAGAACGATTGCTCAACAAGCCATGCTTTAAGTTATGTGGGATACTGTAGATATAAATGAATCTGCCGATAGAAGCCTAATCCTTAAATATATTATGAAACCAGTGGGTCTATCAGAAATTCACTTTATCTACGCACAAATTATTAGTGCTCTAAAATGCGGTCAGAAACCGTAGGAAATGACCAGCATTATTACAACCGATTTTACTATGAGAACTTTCTTGTCTGTGGTAGTAGGTAAAATCTGTACTTTAATGTTATAAGATTGTAGATTTTTGTAATTGTAACGTTATGAGTTTAAATTTGGAGCTGTCACAAGTCAAGTGGGTCTCTATTCTAGTATCCATAGATATTAAAACAGTTATCGATACGAAACGTCAATTCAGTATGTTTTTAGGGTTCCGTAGCCAAATGGCAAAAAACGGAACCCTTATAGATTCGTCATGTCTGTCTGTCTGTCCGTCCGTATGTCACAGGCATTTTACTCGAAAACTATAAGGTGTATTTCAATAAAATTTTAAGGATAGGTGTATTTTGTTAACCGCTACATAGTTTTGTAATTAAAAAAAAAATGTTTTAAGGGTGCACTCCATACATAAAACTGAAAGTCAAAAAATTTTTTTTCATTGTAAGCCCACGTGTGGCACATCAATCGATAGGCCTTTCAAAATAAATATAAAGTTTTTCAGCAATTTTATTGATTAAGTAAATAGAGTCGGTGATAATCGCCTCGAAAGTCACTAAAATTGTGTCCCCTCTAATTTTTGAACCGTGTATTTTAATAATATGAAAAAAATCAGGCTCGGCTTATTAAATTCTTTCAGCGAAAATTGTTTCGAACAAGATCGGTTCAAAGGTTTTTAAGATATTTTTAATAAACTGCCTTCATTCAAGAAAAGGACGTAAGTGCCATAAGATTTCAGTAACGATACGACCTTTTTTATAGGCACGGAACCCTCGTTGTGCGTGGTCCGACACGCACTTGGCCGTTTTTTTTAATGTAAGCCGCACGGCATTTGATCTTGAGTGACATGAGTATAGGGACTTCATTCGTTTGTCTATGATTTAAAAACAAAACCATTCGTCTTGACGGAGGATCGAATTGCAGCCATTGCTGTTGTCATTCTTTTGTTGGTTTTATCATGGCCTCCCAACTCGAACAACGTATAATGATTACAAAAAAGAACTCATAGATGGCGACACAGGTACTGAGCGAAACATTTGAACCAGTAATCGTGAAGATAGAATGATTTTTACACCTTAATAAATTCACCGTACCTTAATTATATCGCAAACATCCTTCCGTACATAAAATAAAGGTAAATTGTATAAGTTTAGTAAATGCAATAAAATTGGTACTAAATCCATGTAACTCGTACATACGTGTGAGTTAAGTAAGTTTGCTAAGTTTGCTACACGTATTATTGGGTACTGTCACTAGATGGCGCCATCACTGGTCGCGAAAGTTCTATGGAACCACAGGCTCCAAGCGTTTGGTTATGTATAATTTTGTGTGATGTGTAATATTGTCTCGAAAATACTCGTACTACTTTTATATCAAAAAAATCAAAAATACTCTATTTGTTGCCCGGGAAGTCAATGCCATCTGGTGATATCTCAATGTATTACTAAAACTATCAGGTAGGCTGACAGCGTCATAGCCGTGGTAGCTCGGATACTGCATCTACTGGTGTAGCTACGGGACTAAAATTGTATACAGAATTGCCTACATTAGGACGGTACGCTTTTGCTCTTTGAGATTGGGTATCTGTACTTGTATTCTTTAATCTGTGGTTTTATGCTGTTACTATACCTACCTATGAAATGTGTGTAGATAAAGTAGTGTATGCAACTGTACATAATTAGGCATTAAAGCACTCGTGTGATCCTATTATGAATTAAGGCCTCTCATTATGGATCTGTTGCATAAACTACTATTATTCAATCCAATTTGAATAGTGTTTAGTACACTTTCTGGCACGTCAGCTTAACGCACGTGGAAGTGAGCCCGCGAAATACGTGCAATGCCAAACGTAATCGTCTGACGACCCCAGCACTCTCCATTTTTTCGGCAAAATATAAATCTCCAGGTTTCGATGATTAAATGTATCATATCTATTGTGCGTTGTTTTTCATACTTGGTAGTTTTTACTAATTCTCAATCTTTTCTTTTTTGCAGGTAAGTACAGCCTATACCGAAAAATTAAGAATATTCTTACCATAGAGAGAGGTATCTACATTGTCATAATCACAAAACCAGAAAAGGTAACTTTTTATAACCTTTCCTAGTCATAACTTTTTAACGGACTGGATGTTGTTAAATTCCAATTGTCTTCTCTAGTTCTCTTCAGTGGTTCCCTCATCCCTGAGGGTCGGGACGCGATCACTCTTGGACGTTGTATTATTTCGCTTTTATCGCCCACTGCCACTGCGGCTTTATGCAGCGACACGAACGCGCGTTTCATGTACGCGCGACTGTCGCGCGACATTAGCCATAGACCTGCTTTTAGTCACGTATCGATCGATACTGTATCGCGTTGGTATCGCGTTTGAAGCACTGCAAGTATTTACCGTCAGTATACTTAAAATTATTTGAGTTGGCCGAGGTGTATCAAAGTAATTCATTCAAAAAACGCCATGATGACAAAGCTAGATGATTCAAATTCCATTTCAAGTTTTATGAAACATTGGGCAGCAGAAAGGATTTCAACTATAACCGTTCTTATTCTCGTTGTGAACTCGTTTATGTTTGATCCACAACAAAGGTAATTTAGCGGAACATTTCATCTTTACTTGAACGATCTACATGATATATAGGTAGGTTTATAAAAGCGGCGCTCTGATATAACAGACTTTTGGCAAGGGCCTACAAATTGCATTTCATTTCGAGTAAGTGTTCGCTTCCATTTGCGATATCGCCATCGAGTATTCATGCATTTAATTGAAGAGGCTGTTGGTTTAATTGATTTGAAGCCCAGCTTCGAATTTTATCATCAAGAATAATCTAAGTACAGAGGTACCCACGTAAGACGTAGTACGTATTTTGGTTGCAATGGTATTGGTACCTATCATATAATATATGCAAAAAATAAAGCGCATCGGAATTCCAGTTCCAATTAAAGAAAATACTTTTCGAAAATACAATAATATTGCATGGACGAATTCATGAAGCCTGAGAAGGCTGAGAAGTTATACAGTGTTTTTTGTATGATTATTTCTTATTACAAATTATTGTACCCTTGACGATCATAGTATTAATTCATATAGATTGACATTAATGTTGTTTATAATGCAATGAAATATCACTACATAATATAAAACAAAGTCGCTTCCCGCTGTCTGTCCCAATGTATGCTTAGATCTTTAAAACTACGCAACGGATTTTGATGCGGTTTTTTTTAATAGATAATTTGCATTTTGCAGTGACCAAAGTAAGTATTTACGATTTACTGTAATAGTGTTTATAATTGAATAGTCATAGTGTGAAAGTTTTACTGAATTGTGATTCTCTAGTTATTAAAGATTTTAATGTGTCACAGTGGGGGGGTCAGTTAGATCCAGAAATCGAGATTTGTGAAGGTTAGTGAGTTCGAGTAAAAAACGTTACAATTGACCTCGTGCTACAATTGACCCAGAGTTTTTACACGACTGCTAAAATAAGACAATTGAAAGTAATTATTTCTGTAACAAGTTACATCTCGGGTATTTTATGTTATACCACAGATTAAAGAATACAAGTACAGATACCCAATCTCATAGAGCAAAAGCGTACCGTCCTAATGTAGGCAATTCTGTATACAATTTTAGTCCCGTAGCTACACCAGTAGATGCAGTATCCGAGCTACCACGGCTATGACGCTGTCAGCCTTTAGTAATACATTGAGATATCACCAGATGGGGTTGACTTCCCGGGCAACAAATAGAGTATTTTTGATTTTTTCGATATAAAAGTAATATTTTAGAGACAATATTACACATCACACAAAAATATACATAACCAAATGCTTAGAGCCTGTGGTTCCATAGAACTTTCGCGACCCGTGATGGCGCCATCTAGTGACAGTACCCAATATTACGTAGCAAGCTTGAAAGCTCACTCGTATAGTACGAGTTACATGGATTTAGTATCAATTTTATTGCATTTTCTAAACTTATAAAATATACCTTTATTGTATGTGCGGAAGTATGTTTGTGATATAATTAAGGTACGTTGAATTTATTAAGGTGCAAAAATCATTCTATCTTCACGATTACTGGTTCAAATGTTTCGCTCGGTACCTGTGTCGCCATCTATGAGTTCTTTTTAGAATCAATTATACGTTGTTCTAGTTGGGAGGCCATGGTTATACTTATGATTCATCCCGACGATTCATAGGATACTTCGGGATGTATATAAATTATAATGATATCCGTTTCAGTGATATTATTTAAAATTTATTT
The DNA here is from genome assembly GCA_947578815.1 of Epinotia ramella. Classification (NCBI taxonomy): domain Eukaryota; kingdom Metazoa; phylum Arthropoda; class Insecta; order Lepidoptera; family Tortricidae; genus Epinotia; species Epinotia ramella. Next base: position 6,646,693 of record OX388211.1, on the reverse strand, counting down.
GTGGTGAAGGATGGGGTTGATTGTACCAGGGGTCATTGTAATTAGTAATTGTTAAAGAATTCGATATTTTGTTGTATTGAGATGTTGTTATTGCTTGAAAGATGACTGCTATGAGCACCCCTAAGTATTTTTTAAATAATAAGTCGACATAATATGTTTCAAAAACTTGGAAAATATTATGTTACGTTTAGTTCAGTTTACGTTTAGTTCCTCCATCCTCCGTCCTGTCTCAGATCGTAGGTATTTGACACCCGACCCGAAGGCAAGGGCAATAAATATGCTATCTAAGGCGTTCTTTATTACCGCCCGTGGTTAGTGCAAAATTTTACGTCTCTCCCTGGCTAGGAAATAATCCGCATGTATAACATAACACATAACATGTTATTGTATTGTTTCTCTTTTTAACTGCTTTGTTTGTGTGAGGTGTGCAATAAAGAGTATTTGTATTGTATTGTATTGTATAACCGCACACACCTACCTACCATTCAACTATTAGTATAGGTAAATATAGATTTCCAACGCAGATCGTACCTACTATACGCGTAAAAAGCATCTAAAATTCAAATTTAGCCATCCAATCTCACGCAAACGTCATTCCGGGGTCACCCAAAAACAGACATCAATTTATGGGACTATAAAGAATTATGAGTTTATCTGATACTATCTAAGCACGGGGTTTAACAACGTAGTAAATCACCGTTGTTTTTATGAGACGCCACGGGTCCGATGTCCTAAATAGTGTTGACACCTCTCTTTGTGATATCACGAATAATAAAGCCTCTCACGGCCTGCGGTGGCGTCCGCGGCGGCGACCAGTTGGATACTATTATAATCCTATCAATGATTCAGACACATGCAGCCTTGATTATCATACTAACCCCACCAGAAGCCACCCCAGAAGTTTCACTGCTTTAGTGATGACTTCAGCTGTGAAAGTTATCCCATTAACAATACCAGAGCGTTTGAAACGGTGCTAGAGCAACCCTTAAAAACCGACCAAGTGCGAGTCGGACTCGCGCACGGAGGGTTCCGTACTATTATCTATAAAAACGGCAAAAAAAAACACGTTTGTTGTATGGGAGCCCCCCTTAAATATTTATTTTATTTTGTTTTTAGTATTTGTTGTTATAGCGGCAACAAATATACATCATTTGTGAAAATTTCAACCGTCTAGCTATCGTGGTTATTGAGATACAGCCTGGTGACAGACAGACGGACGGACAGCGAAGTCTTAGTAATATGGTCCCGTTTTACCCTTTGGGTACGAAACCCTAAAAAGCAATTTTTTTTTGTTGGTTTTTTAATTCTCAAGTTCCTGGGCGACCGAGCTCTGCTCGGGCGAAAACAGGTAAAATACGGAGAAAATGTTTTTTTCCAGACATGACACCTAGCTAGATCTCTTTTTCGCCCCCATAAACCCGATACCAAATTCAATCGAAATCCTTCGAGCCGATATACATATATACAAATATTAAACGATATGATACAGAGAGAAAGAATATAATGGAAAAATAAACCATCTTCGTCTGTAGCCCCCGACAGGATTCGAACCTGCGACCTTTCTATTTACGCTAGACTGCTCTGCCAACTGAGCTACGAGGACAGTGACGGAAGTTGTGTATTTTTCAATTACATTCCCGCTAAGACTAGCGCCCTCTCTGTGTCCTCTTGAAAGACTTGTTCACAGCCTTATAACACGAAACAAAAAATATTTAATTAAATAATTTGTTTCGTTATAAAGATATAAAAATATTGCTCATTTAGTAGTATACTAGAATAGAAAATGGTGTCGAGGCATAATTCTAAAGACACTGAAAACGAATTGATTTAGAATGCAAAGCAATTAATATTTATCGGATCTTTCGATTGCTTTCAGTCTATTAACGGTTCCCGTCAGCCGGCCTGCAATTGCTGTGCTAACTAGAATTCCTGCGATTTTTCCATTATTTCTAGTCCGATTAGTGTCTTGGGCAGACTTATGCCCGACTTGGCTGCGTCTTAGATAACAACTCTCTAAAAGGGCATACGATACCTGATATTTTCTGGCGGATACGTCGTTTCGCCACCGTTTTAAAATCCTACCTAAAAGCATTTTAAATCTAGGAAAATGAGCTGTAATCACAAGGCAGTAAGGTGCTTGCTGGTTGTTGTGGATTTAAATTAATAAGGTTATGTCAAGTTTTTATCTAGGCCCCGACCTGATTCGGTTTGTGGCAGGTGGAAAGGATTCTAGAACTTTTTTCACTCTAGGGATTTGGAAAAAGGAAGTTTGCACAGACATGCTTGCATACAAATTAAGAGAAAGCGAGTTCCCAAAGCCGAAGTAACACAAACCAAATCCACCAGACTAACTTTATATTCCCTAACACACTTAGGGTCGGTAGTTTGGAACCGTTGGTAGGTAATCATAACTTATGTCCGTTAAAGTCTGATGATTTTGCTTTTGGAAGACAGAAATGAAAGTCTCTAGAATACCTGGCTCTGCCTGGTAGTTTTAAAATTCATGTCCAATATTAACACATTCATTGCCCAGAATCGCTATACGCGCTACGCTCGTAGCCGATCCCGTGGTTTTCCTCGTATGTAGCGGAAAGCGACTACGACGGCCTGACGCATATGTGTCGTCACGGGCCCTGAATGGGTTAACTCATAGACTGCTAAGTTTTGCTAGTGGCGTTACGCCGTAGTATGTACCACTCCAAACAGTGCCACAATGACCGGTCCTGCGCCACCCGCATCCAGCGGACTCCCGCGACCTTTATCAGGTCATCAGGCCACCTTGTGGCGGGCCTACCCACACTGCACCTTCCAGTACGTGGCCGCCACTCGAGAACCTTTCCGCCCCAAATTCAATCGGGCATACGTGCAATGTGCCCCGCCCACTGCCTATCTTTACCTTAGTTCTGCTGTGGATAGCCTCATTTATGATGCGATCACGCAGATAAACTCGCAGCACTGGCCTCTCTATTGCCGTTTGCGTGACTTTGAGCCTTCTTATATGACGCCTATAATAGTAAGCGCCCACATTTCGGTGCCATACGTAATCACTGCAACACACACTGGTCAAAGGCTCTCGTCTTGTGTCTTAATTTCTGCTATGTAGCGAAAAGAAAAAGAAAGAGAGAGCTCTCATTCGCAGAAGGCATACATGCGTGTCTTACATGTTTACGTGAATCAACGAAACAACACTGGTGGCCACAGGTTGGTGCTGATTGGTTGGTTTTTAAGCAAGTGCAAGCACAACCACCGTTGTTTTAATGAGACTCCGCGGGTCTTGCCGCGGCTGAGGTAGTCGCTGCTTACTCCTAGTCCATTTGGTATCTATTTTTTTTTAGGGTTCCGTACCCAAAGGGTAAAAACGGGACCCTATTACTAAGGCTCCGCTGTCCGTCCGTCCGTCCGTCCGTCCGTCCGTCCGTCTGTCAGCAGGCTGTATCTCATGAACCGTTATAGTTAGACAGTTGAATTTTTTTCAGATGATGTATTTCTGTTGCCGCTATAACAACAAATACTAAAAAACAGAATACAAATAATATTTAAGCGGGCTCCCATACAACAAACGTGATTTTTTTGCTATTCGTCAATTCAAACTTTGTTATCTCATTTATCTGAATTTATATTGAGAAAAAGCAAGTCAACAAGTAATATCAGAGTCAGGCGCCCTCCTGCGCCTTGGATGACAGAAGGTGTCCGCATGGCTATGCGAAGAAGGGATCGCGCTTTCAGGACTTTCAAGCGTGACCGTACCGACGAGAACTGGCGAATCTTCAAGACGGCTCGTAACCGCTGCAATCAGTGGGTACGCACAGCGAAGCGAAGGTTTATTCATGACAACGTATCCTCATCTTCTATGGCCGATGTCTGGAAATTTGTCAAGTCGTTTGGCCTAGGGAAACCCGCTAGTGGTACCGAAGGCATTCCATTTTCTCTTAATGAGTTAAACAGACATTTTTCCTCTGCCCTTTCCGTCGACAATAGAGTCAAAACTGCCACTCTTACTGAAATTTCGACCCTACCTCCCTTCGTCTCCGAGTCGTTTTCGTTCTCTCCTACTTCTGAAACAGAAGTTAAAGCCATCATCAAGGCTATAAAATCCAAAGCCGTTGGTGTTGATGATGTCAGTCGGCTTATGATTCTGTCGGTCCTTGACTGTGTGCTTCCCATAGTGACTGACAACATCAACTCCTCGCTTTCAAATGGAGAATTCCCTCCCCTCTGGCGTAAAGCATTTGTAATTCCTCTGCCTAAAGTTAATAACGTTACCTTGCCTAATCAGTTCAAACCTATCTCCATTCTTCCATTTCTGTTGAAAATCGCTGAAGCGGTGGCTCACAAGAAACTTTCTCAGTTTGTTTTCACACATAAGCTACTGAGCCCCCTCCAGTCTGGTTTTCGACGTAGTCATAGCACCAGCACTGCTTTGGTAAAGGTGACAGAGGATATCAGGCGTGGCATGGAGAACCAATTGGTCACTGTAGGTACTTGTCCTCATGGACTTCTCTAACGCATTTAATACTGTTGACCATGACATTCTCCTTGCCTTTCTTGAACGCTTAAATGTGTCGTCCGCTGCCATTGGCTGGTTTTCGGATTATCTCCGTGGTCGCCAGCAAGCAGTCAGAGTAGATCGGAAGTTTTCTGACTGGTGCGAACTAGCTACTGGCGTACCTCAAGGAGGGATCTTATCTCCACTTTTATTTTCTATTTTTATTAACTTTCTGACTCCTGACTTTAGCTGTGCTTACCACCTGTATGCTGACGACCTGCAATTGTATGATCAGTCTAACGTCTCTAATCTCTCAGCTGCCATTGATAAGTTAAACGTAGATCTGGTGCACATTCAGAGATGGTCCGAGAAATTTGGCTTGTTTGTCAACTCGTCCAAATGTCAGGCCATTGTCATTGGTAGTTCCCATCAAGTGGCTAAGCTAGATTTCAACTCTATTCCTCATATTGAATTCAATGGAACTGCTATCCCTTATAGCCAGAAGGTAAAGAATTTAGGAGTATATTTGGGCAACACCCTGAGTTGGAGGAGCCATGTTGCTGAAGTAAGCCGAAAGGTGATCGGCTCCCTTCATGTCCTCAATAAACTCAAACACTTCTTGCCTATTAAAACCAAAGTTTTATTAGTGCAAAGTTTGATCCTACCCATAATCGACTATGGTGATGTGTGTTATCCGGACTTAAACGAGGAACTCCTAAATAAACTAGACCGTCTCCTTAATAACTGTATTAGTTTTGTTTTCTGCCTCCGTAAATACGATCATGTCTCCTCCTACCGATCTAAGCTTGGTAACCACCCATCCGCCGACGCCGTAATCTTCCAGGACCCGAAATCTCCCGACTATCTCAAAAGTTTGTTCCAGTACCATGGCGTGAACTGTACCCGTCAGTTTCGCTCTTCAGGCAATCTTTCTCTCGCTATTCCACTTCGCTGAACTGGTTTCATGTCCAATTCGTTTACCATTCGAATCGCTCGCCTCTGGAACGGCCTACCCGTTAAAATTCGACAGTCTTCGACCAGATTCGCGTTTAAAAGATCTTTACGCAAGTTGTTTGCTAGCAGAGCCGTAGATTCTTAGTGTTTCTGTTCACTATTTTCGTCTGTATATATATATATATATATATATATATGTAGGTATTTATATTTGTATGTATTTTTATTTATTTGTCTATTGTTGTTATTTATTATAAATGTATGTTTAATGTGTGTTTATATCTGTAGTTGCACCGCCCACAATTTGTCTGCTTTGCCCAAAGGTTGACTGGTAGAGAATGCTTGGCATTAAGTCCGCCTTTTGTACGATAAGTTGTTATTTTGTGCAATAAAGATTAAATAAATAAATATCTTAGAGCAGTCTGCCCTTAAGGTTTCCTAAGGTTAGGTCACAGAAAAGTCAGTCACAAACATCCTCACAAGCCCAACTTCGTTAGAGCAACGTGGTACAAAAATTACTATGTAATAAGATATTTTAGCCGGGAAAGTACTAAGTACGCTGCAAGTTAGTTGGAAGTTTTCGGCGCAATTAAATTTCGTAACTTAGCCGACTAGCGGTCGTTGGCTGAACGGAGGGGTAATTTATTTATTTATTTGAGCCAGGCAACAAGGCCCATATTACAATACAAATACTAACCATACATATCAATATATAAAACTACGGCGCAAGTTCTGGGTGTTAAATAACCGTATTATGATGCATTCGGCTAACATAGTTTGTTTTAGTTTAGATGCCGAAAAGTACTAAAACCAACTATTACCGTTTTTAAAACGAAGATAATTTTAACATGTCTATCTATGTGTCTGTCTGTGCATCGATAGCTACTAAACGGATACCCTGATTCGCGTACAGTTTTTTTAGTCGAAAGTCGTCTCTGTCGAGACGGTTCTTAGCTATGTTTGTTGTGTCAGGGGTTTTTAATTTTTTTTTACAATAAAGTTATCTGGGGGCGCGCTAGTGCCCCGCCAAGACGAGCCATGAAAAGCACGGTTATGAACCTTTTCTCGAAGCGGTTCGTCGTTTTTTTGAACCCTCATAACTTGGGTTTAGATTATATCAGATAAACATTTTTTTTAGGATATGACGTCAATAGTAGACTTATTAAATATATATAAAGTTTCAATTGCATAGCTCTTATACTTTCGATTTTATCTGTTTTATCTAAAAAACGCCGATTTCGTCACTGACTCACTCACTCACTCACGTTGATCATCAAAACCTTTTAGGATACTTCCTGAAGTCCTAGAAAGCTGTAGTTGGTATGTAATCACCCTCTAACTGTTAAATATCGAACTTTAAAATAAAGATTAACCTCATTACAGAACTGAATAGAAACTGAAACAAACTTGATTATGTTGCTGTTGGGTATTCTTGTTTAGTTAAGTTAGTTTGTTCAGAATTTAAGGCAATTTTGCTGATCTTGAACTTGGCAGCTAACTAAAATTGAGAAAGATAGAATGTTAAATTAAGGTCTTTAAATATATCAAAAATACCTTCTTGCTGTTTTAAGTGGTAAAAAACTTTCCAACTCTTTTTATAAAATTACATCTTTCAATATTGAACATCAACTTTCTAAACTCGCTGTTTTATGTGGTAAAAACCTTTCTGACTCTTTTAAGAAAATTACATCTCTCAATATATAAAAACTTGAAAGTATCCTGTCTGAAAAAACATTAAATTTGGATAATGTATGGTAAACGATCCTGTTGCTCACCTCTGTTGCTGTGAATTAATATTGAAGGTTACTAAAGTTAGGTATGAGCTAAATTGATCTACCATATTATATTAAATATACAGGGTGGAATCTTGTACGTGATCCAAAATAGCAAAATGTGAATCTATCCATGATTCTGAGCAACTTTTATTATGGGACCAACTTTGTGTTATGCCAAAAAAAACACACCTGTTCATACATTCTTGTCAGTCTAAAATGAGCAGAGTTAATGAAATAGTTGGATTTTTTTGGCATAACACAAAGTTGGTCCCATAATAAAAGTTGCTCAGAATCATGGATAGATTCACATTTTGCTATTTTGGATCACGTACAAGATTCCACCCTGTATATTTATATGTTTTAATTTAAAGCAAGCGTCAATAGCACGCCTACCTCATGGAGCAACTGCGTGTATACAACTTACATACTACTTACTACGCTGGCTCAGCGACCCGAAGTGCATTTTGCCCTCCGACACAAAGACACGCCACTGTGCTCTGTCCTGGGTAGCCTGCCGCCAATCATGATCGCCAGTTTGAAGCTGGCACAGGTCTTTCTAGACTTCGTCTATCCAGCGATAGCTTGGTGGCCGACTGGACGTTGACCATTTGAGGCCCTAGGTACACTCAGCGGCACGATCCTCCTCCATTCGCCGAGCCAGCGTAGTCGAGCAGATTTGCTCTCCCCGATGATGTTGGGCTCGGCAATCAGTGCTTTCACTTCCTCACTCTCAGGTCCCAGTATCTTCCTAAGAATCTTCCTCTCTGCCACTAAAAGCTTGTTCTTCTACTTCAAGGTCAGTCTCCTAACTTCGCATCCATACTTCAGAATCGGTCACAACTAGTGGTGTCAAATAGACAAGTTGCCAAAAACGTAACCAAAATTGTATTGTAATCAAGTCTTTAGGTCGTTCATAGGACGGTAAATTACGGGTGATGTAATTCATTAGCACATGATTTATTTGGGTAACTAATGAAATCCATAATTGTATTTGCCATAAATGTAACGTTAACAGTAATTGTTTATTAAGCAGAAACGTCCGCCAACGAAATTCCAAATTTCGATCAAAGTGGAAAATTGAAAAATTATTCGCCACGAGCGGGATTTGAACCCACAACCTTTGGAATCCGTCCAAAGGTTGTGGGTTCAAATCCCACTCGTGGCGAATATTTTTTTTTCAATTTTCCACTATGATCGAAATGTAACGTTAGCCGTTAGTTATTTCTCATTTGTCCTGAAAATGTTACGGTTTCAGTTTATTTTTATGGCATTTGATGATAATGGCAAACACTAGTTTTATGTCAAATGAAATTATAGAGATCGAAGTTGTCCGATTTTAAACAAATAGGTATGTAGATAGTTTTAGACCATTTTAATTAGTTATCTCGTTAATTTATTTTTGTCAAAACAGGCATATCTATACTATATCTATCTATATCTGACCCCGTAGCATGGACGGCCTTATCACACGATAAGTGACAGGATAGAGCGTCCGTCACTGGCTGACACCGTTCGATAGAACGAGACGACGCTCCTATCATATCACTTATCGCGTGATAAGGCCGACCATGATACGGGGTCTGTTTTGAACATTAAGTTACCTATTACGTCCTAAGATGACGTAGCTAATTAATTCACTTTCACCCTTAACGTGCCATGTTAAGGGTGAAAGTGAATTAATTAGCTCAAGGTCATCCACCATCGACGTCACAAACTGACCATTCCAACGACATAAGGTCTGTTGCGGTTTGCAACACCGAAGCGAAGATCGCGCCCAATCAGATGACATCATCCCGCGCATGCGCACAGCAGCAGCGCCGAAGTTTATAAATAACGCCACGCGGGCCTCCATCTTTCCTTTTTTCTGCATTAAAATCTACTGAGCACACGCGCGTCGCATACATACCGACCTTATTGCTAATTGTTAAAACTTTAAAAGAGTAAAACTATAAAATGGTAAAAACCCATTTTTATTAATTAAATAACCAACCTTATGTCCCAGACAAGGTCTATGTGCGTATGTGGCTGTTTGTGCGTTTTATTTTGGGGTTACGCTGAAAACCTTCTCGCATGCCCCTTTTTCATCACGCCCCTTTTAATGTAAAGGATGAAGCCCGAATAAAAAATAATTTAATAAACGACTGTTTTTTTTCTGTAATTAGGCTGGCGCGAGTAAATTACGTTTACGCGTTGTCGGGTTAATAACCTCGAATTAAATTTACTTAAGTAAAAAAAAGTGTGATGTTTCCCTTATTTGAGGAATGAGGTAAATATATTTTTGACGTTGACCGTACTTGAATATACTTGTAATTCCTACCTAAACTATAAGTACTTAAACTCGTAATTTTATTTTAGTCTTAAATTAACAAGATTTGTATCTAAAATATATTGAGAACAGTTTTGAAAAGTTAGTCCTAACTTCAGAATTTTGAAAGATGCATCCAAAAATTCAATTACAAAACTTAACTTCAACTACAAGTACGCCGACACTTTTTTTACTACTAAATATCCAAGCTACAGACTGAAATTATACGATAGATCATAGAATTATACCCTCGACGGCTTTAACCCTAACCGTGCTTTTTTTATTTTAGCCTATGCAGATTCGATTATGAGGAAAAATACACCTCATATACCTATGTCAAAATGCATGAAGCCGTTTGGACTGAAAATGTTTGTATGGGAGCAAATACAATGAAATAACATAAATACCCAAAAATTTGAGACAAAGATTGACGTCGCTGGTGGCAGCGGAAAACGCTTCATACTGATGACGTACCCACGCATGACTTCACTTGTACAAAGTAGTTGTATCATTGTATGGAAAATCCGGTAAATTGTTGTTTCGGTCGCGAAATACTGCGTTTAAGTACATAGTTGTCATACAATATTGTTTCTATAAAAGCGTAAGGGTTCTATTGACAGCTTTAAATTTACTCTCGGACAATAAAAAAAATGCATAATTTTTCTAAACTATCTTTTTATCATTTTAATGACACTATATAATTTATACTTTATTACGATAATTTGATGGTTTACTATCCATTTACCATCACTAAGTTATCAATTTGAATATGAGGCCGCATGCCTATACGCTCGAAAAAACCTTACTTCTGAGAAAATACTGACTAACTATATGGCTTTGCTAGGCTATGCTGGCATCATAGAAAAGTAACGCCATATACTTGGTATATTACTCTATAGATAGATACAAGTCTAATAAGAATGCTTGGAAACTCCACCCAACGTTGGACCACTTCAAGGGCACTCAGTCAGATATAATAGGGTCATTACTTCCGGACCGGACCAGCCTTGTGGAACGTTTACATTGATACGGTCGGTTTATACTGTGACCGAATTTAGGACGAAATTCGATTTGAATGCCGCACTCGTCCGGATTACTTAAGTTTTATATCTCGGACCCACTCTAGCTCTTTGTAAAGGCTTCACGTCCTGTGGGTCATGTTTACCTTCAAAAGATAACAGTTGATACGTTCTAACGCACTTACAGAACGTTATGCAATTCCATGCTGATGTTCGTGGTATTCTTAAGTATATAATTAGATTTTTTTCTAATTTTTTTTATTGCTATTTAAGCACAACTACTGACGTAGTAGTACTGTGTTACAAGGTGGACTAATGTCCTGGTAAAGGTCGCGGGTGCTTAGCGCAGGACCGGTCATTGTCGCACTCTTTGGGGGACGGCTATGTCCAGTAGTGGACGTCTTTTAGCTGATATAATGATGACTGACGTGCCCTATCACTTTTCAATATGTTTGCTCTCTTTCACACGTAGCGATCTAACGGGTGAGATTGAGCGCGTAATTCATGAAATAAATCCCGGGTTCTTAAGGTATAAATAACCAATGCGCGGCGTGGAGCGCTTGGATGTGTTCACTTAGTGTCTATATCTAAAACCCTATTGTGAATTTACGAGAACAAGCGGTAAGGCACATAGAGAGTGTAATACCGGTTTTAAATAATTTTCATGAATAATAAATAATGGTACTACGTAAAGCTGTGTGACAAAACCCTTTGAAAGCTATAAAATCAAATCCTGCCATCCCGCTCTCTAGAATAGCTTGCTTTTTGCACGAGTCGAAACCAGGGGATATGATTTTAACATTGTGCTTTTTTTTTTTCGTATTGGTTCTAAATTATGCTCCGGAGTAACATAGGCTAACTTTTGTATTTTTTTATTTTTTCATTTTTTTGGACTTTTTTGTTTATTTAGGACGTTCGTCGCATCTTGGCCATAGCCGCCATGTGCCAGCCGATGAGTGTCACTGTCAACCACGATCGAATAAATTGCCACCTCGGAGGTCCCGAGTTAAGTCGAAGCGGCAAGGGGCAGCCTTGATAACACTTTCAATGCCAACGATTTCGTAGCCCTACATTCGTAGCCGATAACATGACAAAAACCGTAGAGGGAAGCGACCACGAGAAGAGTGCTCCACCACATTCACTGCCAACAATCGTAACGCGCTACGCTCGTAGCCGATCCCGTGATTTTTCCCGTATGTAGCGGAAAGCGGAAAGCGACTACGGCGTAGGCGCCCCCTAGGCGGGTTCCTGGTAGTGAAAGTGTTAATGCTCCGTGGTAGTGTTAACACATTCACTGCCAAGAATCGCTATGCGCTACGCTCGTAGCTGATCCCGTGGTTTTCCTCGTATGTAGTGGAAAGCGACTACGGCGTAGGTGCCCGTTAGGCGGGTTCCTGGTAGTGAAAGTGTTAATCTTATATTGTATGTCAAAACTTTCACTGCCAAACATTGCAACGCTGTGACTGCGATTCGACTAGCGAAAATTAAACAACTAACGCTGAACTACCCAGGCTCCGAATAGATTTCTGCTAGGGTAACAAACGAAATAAACGAGTAAATAGCCTTATCAATTTAAAATTGACCTAACGTTAAATTAACATAAGTTTTCTTTGATTCGAAACTATTTTCATGGAAATTTATTGATAAAATTAAAGTCGTCTCCTCTCGTCTCTGTGGCCGAAAACCGGCGGCATTGCATCTCATGTATACAGAGTGGATTTATGTAAATGTCGTAGAAAAGTGGTGATCAGACGCCGGGGGTGGATTCCGAATCGCACGGATATTTTCACAACATCACATTAGATGTTTGCGACAATCATTAGGCGACACATCACTTCTCATCAATTTTGTTTTTATATCGATACTAGCTTCTGCCCGCGACTCGCGTCTGCGTGGAACTCGTTTATATCGTAAGTCGGTTCCCCCTGTTTTGGAATAATTTTTATATTAAGAATTCTATTTGGCATAATCTATGTGGGCATAATTGACTTTGCGCATAATCTGTTTTGGCAGAATCGAGATTCGCATAGTTCGATTACGCCGAATTTCAATAGTCCGAATATTATTTGTGCATAATTTTGATGTTCCGAATCATGTTCACGCATAAAATATATGAGCATATGTTTTATATGTCGAACACTATTCTGCTCTACTACTAATAATACCATTGTTACGATTGTTTGTTTTTTTTTACCGAGCCCCCCCCTAGTAGGAGGCTTCGCCCCCCCCCCCCCCGTTTTTCTAACTGCTCTAGCCTAATCTACTATATTATAATCCTTATCAAAATCATATAATTATATTGTTGTTATATCTCGTGAGACGTACCCCGTTTTAAGTATGCTTAGTAAGTATCGGAGAATCGACACTATACCGAATAAAATTATGCTAAACCAAATAGAGGGAACCATACAAACTTTCACCCCCCATTCGACCCCCTTAAGGGATGATTTTCGGGTTAAAATTTATTTAATGTCCTTCCCCAGGATTCAAACTATCTCCATACCAAATGTCACCTCAATTGGTTCAGCGGTTTAATCGTGAAGAGGTAACAGACAGACAGATACACTTTCACATTTATAATATTACCTAGTATGGATTTGAGTGTTGTTTTCAGCGGTGATAGCGGGCCGAGCTAGATTCGTTTTCAAAGGGTTGGCTCAGGAAGCTTGGGACCGAGAATACAGGAAACTTTGTGGGAGGCCTTTGTCCAGCACTGGGACACTAACGACTCCCAATGATAATAATTTAATGAGCTAGCGAGGCGAACGAAGTTCTTCGTTTCAACTTTTGCCAAAATTATTTCTTATGTCCGGCTGACAGGCTGTTTTCCCCTACAGGTCGAATTTCTCAAGCGATTCTCGTGAATTTTTGTAAGCAAGTTCATTAGTTGTTAATTGATTTTATTTTGTTAGTTGTTAGTCAATTCAGTTTTAGGGAATGTTGTAATAAATTGCCTAAAAAAGCGAGTTCTGCAGCCCAAAACTGGCAGCATCACTACTCATTAGGCTAAACCGGTCGTTAATTGTCAACAGTTGTGCCCTAGTGAATCCCCGGCTTCAACATCAACACCAAATGAAGCTATTTATAGGTACCTACAAATTGCATGAATTTTCATGAGATAGGAAAATGACAAGGCTCAGTAGAGTGTACAGGAATGACAACACTATTCTCCATGGGTAGCGCTAATGAACGCTTTATTAATGACTCACTAAAGTTGTATTGTTTAGTGACATCGTTAGCTGTTCTATAATTATTTACAAGTAGCTTTGTGAGCTGTATAACACGCAAGCCTGTTTTAAAAGTTTTTGTAGAGGAGAACAACCGGACATCGAAAGAACTTTGGTCCACAATTAAATCAAGAACTTCGTTCGCTTCGCTCGGTCGTTCCATAAATACTTGTAGGTACTTGTGTTGCCTTATCCTATTCGATTATGTAGAGACCGTGTTTGCGAAATTAACTGCCCGTGATTCAAATTGCTGGTAAGGTAAGGAAAATACTTTTGTGATGAACGCGAATACATTTTCCTTGAGATTTGGATATTTTGTAAGAAGCCGCACTCACATCGAATCATCCGTTTGGAACCTACGATGCAGACATACAGATACACATGTTAAACATATACAAATAGACGGAGAGCTAGCGACCAAATCGGTCATGTGGCTTCAGCTGTATTGAAACTCCGTTAGCTACTTCCCTGAACAACCTTTTCCGATAATCTTCGTGCTGGCAGGCCGCGGGCGGTGAGTGCGGATGTAGTGGGGTGGGGAAAAAAAGAAAAAAAATGTGGGCTCAGCGACTTTAATTTTTTTCCAAACAGTTGCTCTGTACTCCCTGTGCACCCAAAAAAAAAAATATCAATCGGCTGGTGGGAAGAGGTTATATTAATATTTGGAATTTTTAATTAACGCTGGCAACTCCTTCCCAACAACCGATCGATTTAATTTTTTCTTTGGGTGCACAGGGAGTACAGAGCAACTGTTTGAAAAAAAAAAAATGTCGCTGAGCCCACATTTCACTACAACTACACCCGCACCCACTGCCCGCGGCCTGCCAGCACGAAGATTATCGGAAAAGATTGTTCAGGGAAGTAGCTAACGGAGTTTCAATACAGCTGAAGCCACATGACCGATTTGGTCGCTAGCTCTTAGACCAAAACACAAATCGTTTGCGTCGGCAGAGGCGTCTTTACCTATGGTGCAGGGTGTGCGTTGCACACGGGCGCAGCGGTCCTAGGGGGCGCCGAGCGCCGCCCGCTACCATTCCATTTTGACCGCGCGCTTACTAAGGGGCGCTAGAGTAATGTTTGCACACGGGCACTACATGGGCTAGAGACACCTCTGTGCGTCGGTCGTTAAAAATATGGTAGACCGTGATTGAACACACATTTTAGTGTGTGTTCAATCACCATGAAATTATCCGTTCTTGACGTTAGATTATTTGAGTCGGCCGTATTGCATCAAAGAAGTCCATTCAAAAAGCAACTCTACCGTCCTATGTTTTTTAAAAACATTCCAATTCCATTCCAATTACAATGACAGTTTTCAAAAAAATCGGCTACACTATATAATTTCAACCATACCCTGACTGAAAGCGTTAAACTACGGCTCACCAGTAACTACATTGTTACGAATGTTTATATGGAGTTGCCTAACTGTTTAAGGGGGTGAATTGGAAATTATCGCGTGCTTTGAAACGCCGTTCTGACTAGATGAAGAAACAATAAGGTCTGATTTTCAGATATATGTTTCCTGACTATATGATTATTTATCTGATTTAATCGATATAAATTTCTACGATAGAAAAAAAAAACCAAAGTTGGGTCTTTATTTTCCTTCTTTTATTACTCAGCCTACTCAAACAATACATCTAAAATCGCACTTAATGATGTATAAATAAAACTTCACTTAGGTATTCCCGAAGAGTGTTGCACCTCTTTTTCTCGTGCGCGGAAGGCATAAGCGTGTCTTTGTCAAGGGGACGTGGTCGACTCGAATCAAGGCATCCCCTTAAAACTGTGTGTATACCGTGGCGTCGCAGCAGATAGGTCACGGGAGGTCAGCCGGTTGCCAATTAGCTAGGAATTAATAGCCATTCTCATTAGGACGGCGCCACTGCTAGACTTAATCGGCTGCAAAATAGGAGATTGGTTTGTTTTTTGGTCGCAATATTTTCTTAAATGAAATGCAAATTATTTAGTAGTATTTATGTATTTATTTATCTATAACATATATACATTATAAAACTGTTTGTTTGTTACATAATCTTGGTTCACGAGCCAGCGCTGGCCTTCCGGCGGGACCATGAGTGCCACGTTCTCTGCCGTATACGTGCGACACGGCCTTAAATTAAAACTGAACGCAGTCGCTGCGCTTGCGTCGAACAGCGCCACCCTTAACATATTCAACTACCAGGAACCCGCTTAGCGGGCGCTCTGTTCATAGGCCCTTTTGTATACTTAGCGGAAAAACTACGGCATCGGATACCAGCGTAGCGTTACGAGTTTGTTGGCAGTATATATCGTGTTTCTGGATGGGCAATCGGCGAAAGGCGCGCGTCGGAACACGCCTTAGAGTATAGATTTCTACAGAGGAACTATCTATACGCGTGCCACCACAAAGAACGGAAAGGCTCCTATGCAGATAAATTAAGAACTGGTGTTAAAATGGCTGACGGCTTAGCATAAACAACCTACTTCATTTGGTTGGGTACTGGTTTATTTGCCGCAACCTCATACTAATTCAGTTACGGCAAATAAAAAAAGTGGAACAAGGACAACGAATGATATATCCCTTTCTGTCACACTTATTGAGATTTGTATAATAATACCATCTCGCTCGGTCGCGGTATTAATAGTACCATAGCTTGTCCTGAGTTATTATAGATTTATAGAACACGCTTAAACACACGTCTTTCTGGCGCCTAACACCTTCATAAATACGACACCTCTCGTCAGATATCAAAAAATCTTTCACTTGTGTATAGTAGCCTAGCAACGGGCCTTAACGATGCCCTCTAAAGGACTGCCACAATAGATCCCTTGCTGGTCGAAGCGGCATAACGAGGCCCATAAAACAACAATAATAATAATATCATGATCTTAATGAAATAAATGAATGACATAAGTGAATGAAATAAATGAATGTGTGAAATATATGAATGAATGAATGAATTACCTTTTCATGGGAAGTGAACTTTTAGTTAGTCGTACTAATCTGACCTTATAAGTGAATACTAAATAGTGAGTTGATGATTCAAGCTTCGGCTATTAGGGTGATGGTATGATTCATACTAGGGTTGTTCAGCTATGCAACGTTTTTAACAACACTAGAAGGGCGGCGCCGCACCGCTCCGTGTGTTCCTCGCCTAAAGCATGTAAGAAACTGCGGTTGACATAATATTTAGGTACAACATAGCCTATCAGTCTGATACACTTATAGATGGTTGATACCATACATGATTCAACCTTATGCCTTTGCAGGGTGGTCGCATGATGTTCATGCCTTTGCAGTGGGCATACGATAGATGGTAGGGTGGTCGCATGATGTTCATCCTAAAAATCTCAAAATAACAAGCGCTCACCTCATCAAATAAAACTTGTTTGTCAATATCGGGGCTACTAACCGAGACCCATGGCACCTGGGAGGGAGCTATAAAACTTCAAATATTTAATTCAATAATTTAAGTTTAGTCAAGTCTGAGATAAAGGGATATATGGGAGAACGGTAGTCTATTATGTCCATGATTCATCCCACAATGGCCTTGAATCACGCTAGGGTTGCCCCTGAAAGCGCGAAACAATTAGGTGCGCCGAAATTGCCGCCTTATTAATGTCATGTTATTATTCAGAAGGAGGCTGTTGGAATGCGGAAGAGCCTGGAAGGTACGGTTCGGTTCACGCTTTTGCCAAATTATTTTCGTAATATGTTGGTACGGGTGCCCCTCATCGCAGTATTCGATCGTACAGTAACATAAGTTGTCATAAAGCTTAGATCACATAACTGGTAAATATTTTCATTAGATAATGTAAATTAAAAAAAAATGCATGTTATAAAATAGATACGGTTTTCATTGACTAAAAATGTATTGATTGATTTGTGTTTCCATTCGAGTCTCAGTATTTAGGATCCTGCACCAATAAAGTTTCTGTTTAGCCCAATGGTTGACTGGTAGAGAATGACTGAAGGCATTAAGTCCGCCAATTGTACCTTTATTTTTATATTTGTGCAATAAAGTTTAAATAAATAAATAAAAAGTCAAAAAACAATCAAAAAAGTATTTTTACTTAACATTCATATTAATAGAATAGAGAAGAGTTATTAAATTCGAGTTCAGTTTCAACAATTTATAATTCGCATTTTTTTTTATTAAATTACTATAATAATTATATTAACTTTTAATATGTCATAAAAATACCTTAATTAGCCTTAAACTTAGCTTTATAAAGCCTCACCAAAGTATTCGTAACGAAAGTTTGGAATTGTGGCCCGATAAAAGAAAGCAAGATAAAACAAGTAAATAATTGTAAGTATTATTATTTTTCCGCAATCGGTAGAACTATCATTATTTTATAAAAATTATAACAAAATCATGATCATGAGAAGTTAAATATCTTGAAAATAACAGAGCGTTAAGTACACGTGGTCGAAAAAAAAATACAACTTTCGTTACCTACGTTTTTAACGGAAATATATTTTTATTAGGTATTTATTTGAAAGGATTTAAATCAATTGTCTATGATACTTGTGACCTTGACAGTTTTTATCGCGTAATATAATAAAATTGTTTGAAACCACTCGGTGTTACCATTTTTTTTTAATGAGAATGTTAAATATGAAACGTCCAAATTGTTCAAAATTCGCGGCCTTACGCTACTACCTTACAGTCGAGTTCGAAATTACGTGCACGGACAAAGTAATCACAAAAATATGAGCACGACTATAAAGTTGAGGGCACGAGGTTGCTCGATATTTTGACCATGTGTGCCGCCGCGCGGTCGTTCAGATATTTTGACCATGTGTGCCGCCGCGCGGCCGTGAAATCGGTCAGTCGGTAGTCATGTAATCATAATAATATATGATTATGCTGTGACATAAATCTGTGTTTTTATATGACGAATCGTAACAGTCGCAACTCGTAACAAAACGTCATAATCATAAAGTAGGACATGACAATCCACTCGTGTTTATTGCGCTGTAAACAAGTAGACGAATAACTTCCCATACGCGGTCGGGAAGGAAATAAAACGTATTAAGACTGGAGATTTTTCTTTGCCACAATCGGAAATAACGCTAGAAGGATGATGTTAGGTGGATGTCACACTGCGACACATCTCCGGACGGAGGTGCGTTTCTCGTTGCATGCAAGTACCTCAGTTTGTACATATATAAATTCCGTGTGGTAGGTACGACACATTGTAACGCACCTCCGTCCGGCGAAATTTGTATGCAGCTCCGCACCTCCGTCCGTTGATGCGTCGCAGTGTGACGACCGCCTTACCTACTGGCAATATTGGATTCTTAATTTTATTTAAAAAAATTCCACCACCTTTGTACATATTATTTGATATTTTCTCCATCTTTAATTTAGGTAATTTACAATGCAAATCTAAGTAAGTAACTTATCAGTATAGTTTTGATATTTTTGCCTCAGTTTTTATTCAGTCTCGTTTTAGTTTGAATTCAGTCTCGGAGATATAAAAAGTATCACCATTGAACTAAATAGTTCGTGGCTAAATAACAGCCTAAAAACTAAATGGAGTAGCGGCCATGAAGAACTATTGTAGACGTTTATCCTTTTCACTTTGGACAGCTTCTAAAACCTTCATGACGATGGCTTTTAATTTTGTAGAGAGAATTTTTTAATTTAAAATGTTCTTGGAAGCTTATACGCCGCTCGTATTACGTTTCTAGAACAATTAAAGTGCTAAGTCATAATTAATCTACTGCCATGAATGAGTAATATTTTAGGAGTATAGCCATTTTGTCAGCGAAATGCATTTTATAAAATAATGTATATGTTATTATAATTAATTTTTATCATTTTTTCTACCTACCGTAGGTGCTAAAAACTGAAAAATAAGAGATGATCGTGACAAATTTGTTGATAACATGGTGAACTAAATCAAAATATGTTAAATAAATTTCTACGAAAAGTCCACAAGTTTCTTCATTGGAAAGAATAATTTCGTTGAGATGAGACAGATCCCATCGAATATAAAAGGCATCTTCGCTCAATACCACATGAAATATACGAATAATTTAAATATTGTGTTCAGGATTTAAATATGGCAACCTTAATAATACAAGTATTAGGCATAATGCAATATATTTACGTCTACAAAATATTCTCGAAAAGTTATACCGCATGAAGGCATATCAATAAATCGTGATCTGATAGGTGTTTT
This sequence comes from Epinotia ramella, assembly GCA_947578815.1. Lineage (NCBI taxonomy): Eukaryota > Metazoa > Arthropoda > Insecta > Lepidoptera > Tortricidae > Epinotia > Epinotia ramella. The sequence continues at coordinate 6,626,750 of OX388211.1, read as the reverse complement.
TCACATCAGCAGTCGGGAATCTATTCAATTCGCGGCTCGCACGCTCACCGAGCTGAAAACATTCAGGTTGCCGCATGAAAAACGCCTAGGACATGCCTTTTTATTTGATATTATAGTATTTTATGCAACTGTTGTATAAGAAGGGCCTTAAAATGCGAGTGTCGTGGGTTGCAATCAGAGCCTTGGCGAGGAACGCAATTAAAGACGCCACGAGCGTTTTTAGACCAGTTAAAATATGTACACTGTTGCATACAATATTTTTTCTACGACAAATTTATACTTCTCCGGCAGCAAGTTTTATATTCGGTACTCACGCAATTCCTTTAGAAGTGCAGTTATTAATGTCTTCGACCATTTTAAAAGGACGTACGCTTTTGTCTTCCTAGACACGAATAAACTCTTAATAGTTTAAGAATAATAGTTTATTATCCTTTGTCTTTTAATTTTGAACCGTATTTTGGTGCGAAATCAGAAATATGCCTAACTCTTGTTTATGGTTTGTTTTGTTTTTAATTTGTTAACCGAATTCGAACTGTTTATCTTTATAAATAATACCATGAATCTACAAAATATGTAAAGAAGGTAACACACAATAGATGATGCTTTTTTATTATTTTAGAAAATAATGTTATACAAATGTTCAATCGTAAATAAAAACTTTTTTTTTTCGAAATATTTGTTTATGAAGTTGGTAGCACTGCAATATAGCGGCCGATTAAAAAAAGTTTGAAGATTTGTAAGTGCTTTTTTTAAAAATGAATGAACCATAATAGTACGCTAAACAGACAGTGCGTTTATTAGCCATAGAACATAGAGTTTCTCGACGACTTATTATCGGTGTCATTGTATTTGAGCTACAGCCTACCTACCTACAGCTGTAGCTCAAATACAATGACACCGATAATAAATGACAGATAACGGTACAGGAGTAGAAAAATAGTATTTTATGCAAGATATCGTTATATTATATTGATTTAAACTTTCACGATTCTCACACATTATTTATACTAAACGGGACTTAAGTGAGGTAAATAAGATAAGTTAATTATACGCGATTAAGTCCCGTTTAGTATAAATATCGTTATATTATTATAATGTAGGCTTTTCCAGTCAAGTACCACGTTTAGCCCACGAAGCTTGCTGAGTGGCCTAATTAAGGTACGAGACTTAAAAAGCTAATTATATAACTATTGTATACAATACTTTTTCTACGAGTCAACTGAACTAATTAAACAAACTTGGTATCTATTGAAAATCTAAGCCCTGCTGAAACGAAGCGCAGACAACGGCTTTTTCTTTTTTGTCCTATTGTTCCTATTGGTCAAATTCATTATAGTTCAGTAAAGGCACCACATTGTAAAATGTTGAGTTGGGAGCTCCATAGTAAAAAGTATGTGATTTTAGTTTGGTGTACGAATTCTTAAGAGTCCGCAGTAAGCTCGGCCGAATTTCACCTTCCCATACAAACGTAGTTACGCTCTCATTTTAAAACTACGTGTTGTATTGTGACGAAACTTTGCATATACAATGACATGAGGTATATCTATGTCTGTAATGAGTTAATATGGTTCTAGTTTATAAAACAAACGAAATACAGCAAAAACAAGTTTTGTATTAAAAACATAAATTTGCTGTATATTTTTTCAAGCTACAAAAACGAATTACAGACGTACCTCATGTCATTGTATATGCAAAGTTTCATTACAATCCAACACGTAGTTTTAAAATGAGAGCGTAACTACGTTTGTATCGAGAATCGAGCTTACTGCGGACTCTTACCTGACTCAATTTGCTGTATATTTTTTCAAGCTACAAAAACTAATTACAGACGTACCTCATGTCATTGTATATGCAAAGTTTCATTACAATCCAACACGTAGTTTTAAAATAAGAGCGTAACTACGTTTGTATCGAGAATCGAGCTTACTGCGGACTCTTACCTAACTCAAAAGTCAACGAGTATAAAAAAAACTCCTAGAGTCTCTGATCTTAACCGAAGTTCTTAGTACAGTCAGCATCAAACAGTTAGCACCCGCGAAAGTAGACAAATATATCGGAACACGCTTTAATTACGATAGAAGTTAAAATGTGTCACGGTATATATTGTCACCCGATGATGTGCACTGTAGACGGGCGTTCGACATGATATTGACAACTGATTAATAATCTCCTTGATTTCTTTTAAATGGCTGTAAGCCATGATGTTGTGTCACAAATTGGTATTGAAACAAAAGAAGGTCACTTTGTAGAGCTTCACTTTTATATGAAATCCCATCATGAACGTATTACACATTCACTGCCAACAATCGCTACGCGCTACGCTCGTAGCCGATCCCGTGCTTTTTCCCACGGTGTTGCCGCCCGCAAGGCAGTGAATGTGTTAAAGAACATAGGTAACGTCGTATTTTTCATGGCAATTATGAATTGCCTGAAAATGAAAAAATAATTGAAGACATATTGTAATTAAGCAATGTAGTCCGAATAACGTTTGTATCAAAAGTCTCTCTCTCTCTGCCATGTATCCTTACTTCTGACAAGTTAACAGCGACATCATTACCAACATAAAAAGGTAAATTACTGGTCTATGAATTTGTCTGTGACTTGAACTTATATAAACCCAAAGAAAAGATACCTATTTAAATGAAAATTTAGTTAGTAAATAAAAATCTTTTGTTGTTTTGTCTGTTGAAAAAGAAACGCTATCTAATAACATTGTAATTGCCAGATTTAAGTTAACTTTTTCAACCTTATTTATTTTACAAAGGCTTAATTAGAAAAATGTAGTCTGGCAATGTTGCAATAATTAAGCGAAATCATCACAAAGAAAACCAATTATTTTCTAATGACTATTGAAAATACCAACGGCGAGTAATTATGAGAAAATCTAATTGTAGAAATAGTAACTGGAAATTTTGTGATCAGCAGTTTTACGAAATTTAAATAATGAAATGAGTAAGTTGAAAACCATCATTGTATTTTGAAAAGCAGTCTTGAATTTTATCACGTGATAGTACCAATAATAGGGACTTTAAGGGGATCGTGTATTTAATAATAATAATAAAATACGAGCATACTTGGAACAATATTTATGAGTGAAAATTATAAAATATATTTTTAAGAAATCAATATCAAAGAAACACGAAACATACATCATTACATCGTTCATTTTTGAAGTGAAAACTGTGCACTTTTTATGTTGGGTATTTTTTTTTAAACTCGCCACAGGTCACGTTACCGTAACATGTCACGTGACCGTAAGATGTCAAGTGACCGTAAGATGTCACGTGACCGTAAGATTAGACAGATTGAATATTCGTAAGACGGACACGTGACCTGATCGAAAAACTGTTACAATGTCATTGAGTTTTCACTTCTGCCGGCACTCCCGGAGTGCAACCCGGTCTTTTTTTTTAATATATGTGGGATTGGTACTTTTTGATGACTTTGTGTGGTGCTGGTTGGTGATGAAGGAACGATCAAATGTGGTTTGAATTGATTTGGAATGGTGAATGATTTGACGCAGACGCAGTTTTGTAACGTTCGTAAGATGATCAGAACGTATGAAGTCGTATATAATAATTACATGTAATAAATAAGAATATTTTACGAAGATCTCGTATTGCCCTGTCTTCACTCTACATATATCCATATCCACGCTTTTCTAATAGTGCAGAAGTGTTTGAGTGACGTCAGTGCAGTGCGTCAATGTTAGATTATTATTTCATGCGGACGCGCAGCCCAGCTAAATCGGTGCCGTATAGGAGACGCCACACGGGCCGATATCGGCAGGACTGCATGCAGGCCGCCACGTGATTCGGCCCGTGTGGATACGTGTCGGAAGCAGGGTGGCGATCAAGGTCACTCCATACTAGATTTTCTGTGACCTTGCTTGGCAGTCCTTCCGATTTCGCTCGTGTAGCGCCTCCTTATTGTTGTCGAGTTGTACGAGTTGCAACAACTTATCATTGCGTCTGGACCCAGTCTCAAAATTAAGTTATCGTGATCTAAACATAAGTTTGTCATTCAAACAGTAGCGTGAGCTAATAAATGTTAAAAACAAACACAATTTAGGGACTTGCGAAGCTGAAATGTTCTCTGCTTAGCCAATTACTTGCGCAACAAACTCTTTGCTCCCGTTTAATCTTTTGTGAAGTCACAGCTAAAGTTGATACTTAAGGTAAATTACTCTAATTACGGTAATTATTTATTTATTTATTTAAGGGTCGCCACGACGCTAAGCTCTCCATACAAACATAGTTTGGTTCTCATTTTAAAACAACATGTTAGAATAACAAGAAACTTGGTAGACACAATGGGATCCGCCAAATCTAGTTCGGAAACTTGTTTCTGTTGCTAGAAAGAAAAATAAAAAAATAAAGCGAGTAGAACGTTTTTCATACAAAGCCACAAATCACCTCTTAATTTTTCTATTAAATTTCTGTTATAGTTTATAGCAACAGAAGCTAGTTTGCGACGACAGTGCTGGGGATTTTGCCCCACTCCACGAACCATGGCTGCTTGATTGTAAACTTTAATGAAAATAGATTAAAGCCCTTTTTTCGTTAGTCATTGTTTAGCAAAATTTGACCTTTCAGTTTGCTGGAAGTTACGCCCTTGACTTGACTTGTTAGGCTGCGGTCACATGCGTAAACTGAAATAATGTTCTAATTTTGACTGACAATACTCATTTATTATTCAAGAGGGTTTATGTGAACAAATATGAGTTTTGGTAAAATGAACAATATTAACTTTTTGTGTCTAATCCGAACAAAAATACTGCTAATAATATAGTTTTTAGTTACCGTTTTCTTTGTATATTTCTCAAGCAGATGCCTTATTTTAGAAGTATTGCAATGTTTAAAAATAATATTTGTATAAAAACGACGCTGTGGAAAGTAATGGAAAAGAAGAATGGTTAACAACTCGAGCCATCTATAGAACATAATTGTTCGCCTACAATTGGAATACGAAAATGCCCAAATCGATGCCAAAAAGAATAAAGTACAGTTAAAAATATTAAAGAAATGATAAAACGCCGCAACATCTTTACGGTACTTACTTATATACAGAAGAGAAATGCAAAAGAACTTAAAACGGGGACCTAACTCTCTTATATGTAAATTAGAACCAGCTATGTTTGCTTTTGAGTGCATTTATGAAAAACATAAGTACAACTGTGTAGTCGCCCCTCTGTATAGTGTTAAATTGTTTTGCGTCAGCCATTATCGGCTAATCAGTGGGCACATCCAACCACGACGAGCAATAAACGCATATTGGAATCACCGGTCTAATGAGGCTTCAAATTACACATAACATTTTGTATCAGTGCCAACAATATAAGCCGCAACATTTTTAAGAGCCAATAAACAGTACTAAGCTCTGACTACGATATTGTATATGCCACGACGGTGGTGGAAAACAAGCATTCTGCCTGCTTCATGGTTTGCAGACTGTGCCTATGGACCCTTGAGACTCCACAGGAGGCGTTGCCGAACTTTTATTGATTTGAGGATTCGTCCTGTCGAGACCTAGACAAATGCAGCCCTCCTATTCTGTAAGTTGTTTTGAGCTCACCTCAACGCTCACCCACAAATATATCTTGACACCACGATGCGTAGTAACTAAGCGTAAGGTCTAGTTTCGTACCGGGTGACGGGTGAGCCGCTTTAGCGCGTAGCGAATAACAGCCCAGGTCCCTTACTCCCAATATCGAGCTCTAAATTTACAGAATATCATTATCATCATTTTTTTTTTCATTTCCAGCAAAGGAAACTTAATTAGTTTTTTTGTGGTTATATTTAGATCCATTGCACAGGAGAAAAATACTCTGCCGCGGAATGAAGAATTTCAGTTATTTTCTATACCTTTGAAGTTTTCCTAATCCTAAATGTTGTATCAATTCATCAACATTCTGCTCATCCAGTAACCTCTAAATATACACACAGAACATATAGAAAATGGTAACGATGCAAATGGCTACATTCGTAACATTGACAAATAAGCCACGTTTTTCATAACCTGGCCGCCCGAGCGGAGAATTTATGGTGAGTAAAGTAGCCATACATAAGAGCAATAATCCTTGCCAAGACCCATTTGTCTGGCTACAGCCTGCGGGACAGCCAGCTCAGTTCCAGGTGACTCAGTTAGATGATTTCTAAAAGGTACCTTATCGAGTCTCATTTGGTTTCTATAATATTTTTATTTTACATTGAACAACATCATCATGCAGCGTTATTATCCCTAGATTTGGCATAGGCACTAGTTTAACGAAAGCGACTGCCATCTGACCTTCCAACCCAGAGGGAAAACTAGACCTTATTGCGATTAGACCGGTGTCCTCACGATGTTTTCCTTCACAGAAAAGCTAACGGTAAATATTCCGTACATAAGTTCCGAGAAACTCATTGGTACGAGCCGGGATTCGAACCCACGACCGCCGCATACCTGTACCACTAGGCTACCGTAGCTCTCTACATTGTACATTGAACAACAACTAGGAAAATAAATACAGGCAAAAATTTAACTGGGCTGGGCAGAATTCAATATCAGAATCAACTTTTTGTCCTGTACATTACCGGGCCTACTCCTCTTATCGCTTCGGTTAAACTCGGCTCTCGTACACCTTCGAGCAGTCGATACACTCGATCGTGCTACGAATGAACGAGTATGTACTATGCGGCGAGGGCTTGCGAGCGGGATGCTATGATTGGAACTTTCTAGCTTTCAAATATCGGTTGTGGTCGACAGAGGACCAGAGATATTGTAGGTTTTGATCTTTTATTTAAGTGCCTACTTGTTTATACATACACACCTGTACTTACATTTTTTTTTTTTTCAATTATGGCTTTTGCTCCTTGCTGTTTTAGCAAGGTGGATTTGTCAATATCAGTTTTTTTAACATATTTACACGCGAGGAGAATGTTCGGTTTAATTTTGACTTTTTTGGGGAAGGCTCAGTCTGGAAACCTAAAACAAATAAAAACTATGGACATCACAGACAATCACATGACATTTACAGAGGTTATGAAAAAAGAGCGGGATAGTGGATGACAGAGTGTTAATCATGCCAACATGACGGATATAGTGGAAAATGTATCATTATCATTAGACATATATTAAAATGAAATAGAAGAGAAATTAGAAATATATTAAATTAAAATGCACAGTGGGGATTTTTTTTAAGTCTAATGTACATTTGTTATCCATAATTAAACAGCACGGGTAAATAAACCCTTGACTTTGTCGGTATCGCAGTACTATCGGTATTACTCATCAAATTTCCATTAACCGATGTCATTACGCCTCTATCTAAAGCTGTGCTTAACCGGAAGATAAAAAAAAATAACAAAATATTATATTACCTACGGCTATGACATGAACATCATTAGGTACTTCTTTAATACGGGTGTAGACTCGAAAATTATTATTACTCCAAAAGATAGAAGGCAAAAAAATATGCCTGGTGACGAAAATCCCATTCAGATTTCTCAAAGAATTACGAAGCTACAACCGTTTTAATATTGCTTGTAGAGAAAACGCAAACGGTGTGTGACGTCACATTACAGGATGCTGCCGGGGCGCCGCGTCGACGGCGGCGCCGAACACGATGCAGCGCGGCACGTTGCCGTCTTCTGTGTCGTCACATACTTCCAGCGTCATCGTTTCAAATGAAGTTTAGTCCAGTCAATGAACTGACAACTTGTATGGAAAAAAAATCAATTTTGGAAATAATTTATAATAGCTTATCTTTTCTATGTGACGGATATATTATCAATTAAATAGTTACCCAGCGACAGAATCCGACAAAATTTCAGACATCAAAAAAATTATAAACTAACTAGCTTCTAAAAGTTGTCTTTATTTTGGTTCATTTACATTTGCTTTATAATATTCAAGTTAAATCATTCAAAAAAAGACAATACATGCTTCATTTAAATCTACATAATTACTTCCGGGTGGAAAGTTTGTCGGATTCTTAAATACAGCATCTTAGTAACATTTTAAAATGAAATCAACAAAAAAAACGCTATTATAAATTAATGTTTTTCGAAACCGTATTTTGCCTGGAGTAGTTGCGTTTTGCGAAAAAGGGACAGAACATACTCCTTCTTAAAACTTTGGACACTTATAACTTCGTGATTCCTTAACCTTTTGCGTTGATTTTTTCTCCATTTGACTAAATTTTTTAACCTTTTTCGAGAAAATATGGCATTATTGATTATTTTATTAAGTGTCTACGCCCCTATTTAATTGTATTTTATAAAATACTCAGTTTCAATTCACGTATACCATACCATACCATAGTGCATCCATAATCTTTATCAAACAAGCAAAGATATCTTGACACTTAGGGCCTGTTTCACAATCGCCGGATAGTTATCTGCCAGTTAAAATTATTGCTATCATTTTCTCCCGTCATATAAAAGAAAAGTGACAGCCAACATTTATCTGACGGATATGTTTTAACTGGAGATTGTGAAACAGGCCCTTAAAGTATTATATATCCATCGATGGATCGATAGTAGATATCGAAAACTGAAACATATAAATCTTTCAGTTGAATTTAAACTGTCGTATACTAATAATAACATGGTTAAACTCACGTATTCAATCAATATCACTACGGGCGACATGTTTCGAACTATTCGGGAGTTCTTCTTCAGTATGTTTTCGCGGCGGTGTCGCTTGAATCACTCCTTCCTTTCTTGAGTGATTCAAGCGTCACCGCCGCGAAAACACTCATCCTGAAGAAGAACTCCCGAAGAGTTCGAAACATGTTGCCCGTAGTGACATTGAATACGTGAGTTGAACCGTGTAATTATTAGTATTAATCTTTAACCCCTTTATTGGCTTATTCATAAAACTTAAAATGCCTCTGCTAAATAAAATGTGCTTTGGCCCTTTCTTACGAACACAAATGTCAAAGTGACAGATAAGGACAAACGAATTTTAACGGCATTTTAGTTAAAACAGGCTTGTAGAACGTTTATGAATACGGCCGTTAGATATCATCATGGACCTAAGTTTTCAATTTGATACCAGATTCGCTGAAGAAATTGTCACGGTGAATTGATTCATCTGCGTGCCGGATCTGCGGTGCTGACTGAATAAATATGTCCACATCGGTGGTGTCACAGCGCCCATAACTCCTGCGAACGTGGCTGCCACCAAACTCAACTGGAGAGGGTTAGGCTCTCAACGTTCTCCCGCGAGGGTGAAGGGTGGGAGGGTTTATTTCATTTTCAACCACTGCGTGCACAGCTGTGTTATGGAAACAAATGTTTTGTGTATGTTTTTTGATATGCAGGTGAGAGCTTTTACGTTTTTGATGTCATTCACAATCAATGTTAACAAAAACTAAGACTGTAAAGTAAACAAAAACAAAACAATAATTAAAAATCAAACAAACACATTTTTGGAATGGCAATACGCTACCGAACATGCTCTTGATCGGTTCACACCCCATTTTTGACACAGCCTGTATAGTAAGTAGTAAGTAGCAGCCAGTGTAGCCAAATATATCGTAACACATATACTCTTACAGTATTAAATACTTTTACCGAAATATTTACTAACCATATGATGCTAACTGTGCCTAAGTCCGAAAATTACCTAATTTGACGGGTCAACTTTTATTAGCTATCGTTTTCTTCTAATTGACTAATTCATTTGAGGCATGAGTTTGATGCCTTTAGCCGGTAAACGATTTCGATATTTAAAAAAATACCTACTTTACATGGGCCTGTGTCCAGCAGTGGACATCTTTCGGCTGTTATGATGATGATGATGATGATGGCTTGGGTCTAAACTTTAGACCCAAGTCAGAAATAAAGGCATATAAATCATGCTTTAGACTCTAAAGCATGATTTATATGCCTTTATTTCTAACGTTATATTATAACTAAAGTCCTCAAATCTTCTTCTTCTTAGTCGGTCTCTCATGACTGAGGATCGTGACCACATGCTATAGCCCTCCATGCAGTTCGGTTCCTCGTCAATTGGACTGCATGGGAAAGACTGCGTTTTGCAGCCCTCATAACTGCATCAACCCAGCGCACTGGAATCTTTCCTTTAGCGCGTTGCCTTCCACGGAACCAAAAAATATTTGATTCTCTAGATCATGCCTAGATGAACGCATGATATGTCCAAAGAAACAAAGAATCCTTTCGTGGCAGATGTCCAAGAGTCATCTTTTTAGAATCGTTCAAAAATTAAATATTCTGCAATACGGTGTGGCTGTCTGGGGTAGCGCTGGGAAAAGCTACCTGATCGCAGCTGAACGTGCACATCATGCTGTTATTAAAGTCATGCATAAAAAGCGATATCGTTTTCCCCGGATCGGTTGTACTCTGAAACTAAATTGTTAAGAGTACGACAGCTCTTCATTGTTAAAGCTGTCACTCGCACACACGGTTCCATCATTAACTCTAGAGTTTATGAAGAGATGTTAAGGAAACGTAATTTCAGAGCTCCATTACTTTCTCTTAGGTCTACCATGGCCAGGAGGTCCCCAGCATTCGCCCATCCTTACACTTACAACAAAATTTGCAGGTCACTTGACATAAAAACTCTCTCAGTTTACAGAGCAAAAAAAGTGGTACTAAAATGGCTTTACTCACTATCCTACCATGAAACTGAAAAGCACATTACAAAGACTGCATAACGGGATAATATATAATGTATACATACACAATTATATATGATTCCATTACAACAGAAACACTATGCACAATTAGATCACACGCATACACATTCACACACACACACACGCACAAAATACAAACAATTAGATTAAACTTTTATCCATACTATCCATATCCATACTTCCATACTAATATTATAAATGCGAAAGTGTGTCTGTCTGACTGTCTATCTGTATGTCTGTCTGTCTGTTACCTCTTCAAGCTTAAACCGCTGAACCGATTTAGATGAATTTTGGTATAGAGATAGTTTGAGTCCCGATGAAGGACATAGGATAGTTTTAATCCCGGAAATCATCCCCTAAGGGGGTGAAATGGGGGGGGTGAAAGTTTGTATGGAGCTGCGATATAAACGAGTTCCACGCGGACGGAGTCGCGGGCAGAAGCTAGTATTATTATAAATTGGTTATGTCAGCCTATTTGGTATTCCTGTTAGTATTCATTTTTACCTCAAATCACACCGAGTTATTTAAATTTTGCGTGTAATTGTAATTCATATGTTTTGTCTATTAACCTGTATCTAGAATAATGTAATTTTAACTTGCCTGGAATTTTAGGTAATTTTAAGTTAATAAATAATTGTTAATCAATACACGCTCAGCCTAATCTGTTGCTGCTAAATAAACTATTTGTATAAACCCATAATGCAGCTAACCTTATAAGGTTAGCTTTACTCAATATATACCGATCTCCAAGGGGTTGGATTGCACATTTGTCTCTATAATAGCTTAGAGCCAATGCACCGAGCAACCCTGCGGGACCAAGGATTCCTCTGAAAATCTAATTACGGCACATATTCGAACTGAAATCGTTTGTTGAAGGTCACACGTGATCAAGTTGAAGGGTATATCTGACTAGTCGGTTCCTGTGTAGGTACATATGCGGTTTGAGAGGTGTATTTGCAAAAAAATCGACTCTGTTAATCGGCATGCCTGTAAACATCATGAGCCATAACCATTGCTCTTTTTGAGAGATTGAGATCCTCTTTTGTTAAAAAAATGTCGTCAAAGAAAAATGTATCAGTGTCAGTTTTGAGACGACATTTAATTAAGTACACAGTTTTTATGAAAAAAACTTTGTTCTTTTCAATATATAACTAAATGATATGCATAAGCACGTTAGGTACTTAAAAGCGAAACGAGTTAAGTTTCACCCACGATGTATGCTTAATTTTATTGTCGTCACAAAACTGTTGACTTCAGCAGATTTGAAATACTGTCTAGTATGGAAATAGTAGGAAAATTGCTGAATGTTGTATTAGAAACTGTATATTTATAATTGTATGTCTAAAGTGATCTAAAACTAGGAGAGTTAGATGGTTTATATCAATTTTATGAACGCAATCTGTAGTAAACTGCGCTTATACAGCTTAAATTAAGCTGAATCCATTCTTGTGTCAATGAATAAATTAGGTTTTATCGAATTCTCGATACCTCATTAGCTTTTATGGGCACTTTGGAATAGTGCCTTATATTTTATTTAGGACTTGCATTCCATTGTATAAAATTCAACTTAATTGGTTCGGTATACGGTCGAAATTGCGAAACTGGCACAGTGTTTTAGTTAGGTACGCTTTATGTTTACAAGACTGTTGATGTATTTTACATAAATAAATACTATAGATTTTAGATTTAGATTTCTTTATTTCATAAAATAAATTTTACATTATAAGTTAACTTTAAGCTAATTTACACGAATTTATTTAATGATCGTCAAATAATGAATATTAATTGAATGAAATGTCACAGGTATAGTCAACAGCAAAAGTAGATGATTATTTTAGTACCTTGTCACGTTCACTACTTTGACGCATCCCAACTATCGCAGTAGTTACGTTGAGCGTGACAAAGTACTAAAATGATCATCCATATTTGCTGTTGACTGTACAATACAACATTATTATGGACATGTAATACAAAATGATTATTGATAAAGTCAAAATGAGGAATATAAATATAAATATTAATATCTCGTAATGATCGTCAAAATAACAACTAGAACCTTATAAAATTATAAAACAATTTAAATTAAATTAACCATGTCAAATATATTATATGTCCATATACTCACATACAGAATACAATGGATGTTCTAATAAAAAGATTCTCAGCTGACTTTTGAATGTTTCGTCAGATGGTTCAGTTCGCAATTTGGCGGGTAGACGCTCTTACAGGTATATGGGAACAATCTTACACAAATCGACCTAGTCCCAAAGCTTGTACTTTGGGTACTAGACGACGATAAACATACTCAGAAACATATATTCGCGCTCATCACACAAATAAATGCCCTTACCGGAATTCGAACCCGGGACCTCTTGCTTCGTAAGCAGGGTCACTACCAACTAGGCTAAAGCGGTCGTCACATGAAGCTTATATGTTCTGTAATCTGATTAATTTCAGAACTTATGCCTGCTTGCGATTGGCTCAATATATACCCCTACTTGATGTTTTGTTTTGAAGACAAAAAAATACGAATGCTTTTCTAACCCTGGATGCGGTCTACAATATACCCTTGTGCCACCCATCATACAAAAATGTGGTCAGTGAAAGGGAAATCAAGTGATTAATAAAATAGAGATCAATTTATTTTGTTTTTAAATTTAATTAATTTAAAGATATATAGGTACTACTATAAATGTGTTATGACCGGACTAAACTCCGTTGAAGGTGAATGTTATGTACGTTATTTTGTACACGGCACGAGGATAAAAACGAATAATGACGTTTTTTATCTTATACTCTTTATTTTAATTTCGTCTTAGACTAGGTTTTTACAATAATTATATCTAAAAAGTAAAATATAAAACTATACATACAAAACATAAAATCATTATAAAAACCTAACCTAGGGTGCAGCCGGCAGCGAGGCGCGGCCTAAGCTACCGGCGGTCAGGGCGACAGAGACAGGAACCTCCTGACTATACGCGCAGTATCCAGGAGTACCGCCTTCTGTATCTGACCCTTGATCCAGCCGCCTAGCGAGAGTCTCTTGAGGTGATGGTCGAGACTCTTCGCTATTAAACCGTTCGCCGAAACGACTATCGGGACGATGATCGTCGAATCAACATCCCACATGGCGGTTACCTCGTGAGCCAGGTCTAGGTACTTGCTGGCTTTGTCCTTCTCGGCCTTCAAGAGGTTCTCGTCATGGGGGATGGTGATGTCGACGAGCACTGCCTGGCGTTTCGATCGATCTGTCAGCACGATATCAGGCCTATTGGCTAGAATAGTCCTGTCCGTGATCACAGATCGATCCCAATAGAGCGTGGCACGACCATTTTCGAGAACTGGTGCAGGTGTGTACGTATAGTAAGGCACTTCGGAGGCCACAAGACCGTATAGTAGAGCAAGTTGCTGGTGAATAATTCTGGCTACAAGGTTATGTCTGTGCAAGTACTCGCCGTTAGCAAGATGACCACAACCGGAGATAATATGCCTGAGTGACTCCCCGGGACGGCGGCATGCCCGACAAATGTCGACCGTACCGTCCTTCAGGATATACCTCCGGTAATTGTTCGTCATGATAACTTCGTCCGCAATTGCACAGACAAAACCTTCGGTTTCCCCGAAGAGATCCCCGAAACGTAGCCAGTTCACCGACGCGAGCAGATCTACATCGGGCCCTGTGAGGGCCTTGTAGAACCGCCCGTGTAGCTCCTTGCTCCTCCATACCGCCCTGCGGTCCTCGGCGCTCATTACTTTAAGCCTGCGCCAGTTCTCGTTTGCCAAGGAGAGCGGGGTGAAGTTTCCGTCTACTGCTACTACGTCGCGATGCATCCCACACTCGTTGTTTAGGAAATAATCCCTGAGGCTGCACACCTCGCGGTTGTGGAGATCTTTGGCATTTAAAAAGCCGCGACCTCCACATTTCCGCGAGATGTACAGTCTCATAACAGACGAGCGTGGGTGTAGCATGCGATGCGCAGTAAGCAGTACTCGGACTCTTCGGTCCAGGGCATCCAGCTCAGTCTGGGTCCACCTTAGTACGCCAAAGGAGTAAGTAAGCAAGGGCATCACCCAGGCGTTGAAGGCGCGCACCTTGTTGCCGCCCGACAAAAGACTATTAAGTACTTTGGTCAGGCGACAAAAGAAGCGCTCCTTCACCGCCCGCTTTACGCCCTCACCCTCAATACCCAATGACTGTGACATACCAAGATACTTATAGGTTTCTGCTTCGGAGATAGATTTGAGGGTCATTGTCTCAGAAAGTTGCAAATTTGTTGAATGTACAACTTTCCCCCGCTGTACATGCATGACCGCACACTTATCGACACCAAATTCCATTTTGATGGCGCTACTGAAGACTTCTGTTGTTTTCAGTACTTCCAACAGGTCATGTGCATTCGGTGCAAATAGCTTAAGGTCATCCATATAGAGCAGATGAGAAATGACCTCACCCTCTCTCCGAAGCCGGCAACCTAGCCCTGAATCCTTCAGCAGGGTGCTAAGCGGATTCAATGCTAGGCAGAACCACAAAGGACTCAGACTGTCGCCCTGGAAGATCCCACGTTCAATCCTTATAGAGTCTTGCAGACCAGACGGGCAATCTCCTCCCCCCGGTTGACGAAGGACTGTGGTCCACTGCCCCATGCAAGCGCCTAAGAAGGATCTCAGAACTGCATCAACTTTATACAACTCTAAGATCCTCCTCAGCCATGAATGAGGCACCGAATCATAGGCCTTCTTGTAGTCAATCCAGGCGGCCGAGAGGGCCCCATTGTTCCGCCGGACTCGTTGGCAAATGGTCATGTCTATGAGGAGGAGCTCTTTAGTACCACGAGACCCAACCCTACATCCATTTTGAGCAGGGGCCAAAACGTTGTTTGCAACGATGTGTGCGTTAATTTTTGCTCTCAAAATGGATGTAAGGAGCTTGTACAACGTAGGCAAGCACGTGATGGGTCTGTAGTTTTTCGCTTCCATGGTACTACCGGACTTATAGAGCAGGGAGGTGATACCAGTTGTCAAGAAAGATGGCAAGGCACCGAGCTCAAGGGCTTGCTGGAACTGCGTTGTCAAACGCAGGTGTGAGCATCGAAACCATTTCAGCCAGAAGTTGTGTAATCCATCTGGTCCAGGACTTTTCCAGTTCGGGGCCAAACGGATGGCACAACTAACGTCCTCGGGGCTGATGGTAACAGTCCCCATGGGTTCGATGAACTCACACTCACGTTCGACAACACTCATGAGTGGATGAGTGTTGTCGAACGTGAGTGTGAGTTCCTTCGGTGTGTTCGACTGGCACTGACCAGATACTACGCCAAAAGTCAACCATGGCAGTAGCATCCGGCTGCTGTCCGTCGGACACACGAAGATCGGCTCCCTCCCACTTTCGGTATACCTTCCTTTGATCGCTCTGGAAAAGGCAATTCTGCTGGTATCGGTCCACTCGCTCTCTGTAGCGGCGAATACGGCCTGCCCATGCATAGACTTTCTGCTTCAGAAAGTCAATGCGCTCCGTGACACAGGCCATGTAGTCGCGGGGCCTGATACCAGTTCCCGCGAAGGCCTGGTTCACAAAGCGCATGACTCGGGGGCGGTTGTTGCCCCCCCTGAAGCAGATCAGCTTTGCAATGAGAGTCCTAAACGTATTGATACGACGCTCAATCCGTACTTGCCATGCAGGGACACCCCCGGCGGTCCTAGGTGCACGGTCAGCGTCCGGAAACTTGACGCGAGCAACACGGCACGCCGCGATGGCCCCGCAGTACATGATTGAGTGTGTATCAAGTAAGTCTTCACTAGCCCGTATATACGGATCTAGCAGACCGTTTAGAGCTCCCATTAACGCTAGATTGCGTCTATTTACTGGCAGGCGTGGTAATCGTGGCCTAGTGTTGCTTGTGGAACGATACCCCGTAATCGCATCTTCCAGAGCCCTCCTCAGTTGCTCATTGGTCTGGCTACTCACGCTCTGATTCGCACAGTCCTCCTCGTCGGCACTGGGCTCAACCCGCGGTGCCCCCGGTGCCAGGTCGGGTGCGGGCACCGGAGTCTGCAACGTAGCGGGTGGATCCCGCGCCGAAGCAGAGGCGGCACGAGCAGAGAGTGCTTCCAGGCGTAACCGATCAAGTGTGGCGTCATCCAACCGCTTGTGCCGCTGGATGACGCGCACTTGATCCGATAGACGCTGCGCAGACACGGTGACGGCCGGCTCAAGCGCCTGAAACAGAGGCAGCATCCGGACACGGTACGCGGATAGATTAGTTCCTCCCTCTGTCGCCCCATAGTAGGCGCGCATGCAGTTTTCGTTGATCGATTGTGACCACTGCATGCGGCGCACTGTACCACCGGTAGCGGGAGCCGTGGGCGGAGCAGGATGCCCCGCAGGCCCCAAGCGTGCCGGCAGCGGAGGCCGCCCGCGCCGCGCAGGTGGTCGTGGCGGCGGCGGCGGCGACCCGCACTCGTCACTTGAACTGCTGCTGGTGTCGGCTGCGGTTTCAAACTCGTCGCCCGACGATGATGTGCTGGATGACGGGGGCGGCGGCGAGGCGGGCGGAGGTGGAGGGTGTGCTTGTGGTTCCGCTTCTTGTGTTTTGCGTGCTCTTGATCTTGTTATCATTGTGGATGTTTATGTCACTTATGTCAAATCCGTGTCGGTCTTCAATTGTAGCCAAAAGTGGGCTAAAACAAGATTTTCCATTTTGCCCTTCGTATTAATGCTACGGCGGTGTAAAATTGAGCCATTTTGGTACGAATAAACATAAAAATATGAAATTGTAAAATAAGATATCAAAAAGCACGACTGACGTGACAGCGGTCAAGTTTTTTTTTTTTTTTTTTTTATTAATAACGTTATTTGTAAGAACGGTACTCATAACGTCATAGCTGGTACAAAAAATAACTTTAGCCGCATTTTTGGCACTGTTTATACCTACTCACAGTATTTTACTTTATAATCCCATTTAATTCGAACAAATAAATCTACTTAAAAAGAGACTGTTCGTGACAAACGCGAAGTCACAAATTCAGACACGAAAATGAAATTCAATCCTAATTAAGGATTTTAACTCATCCACGTCCTAAATTCAATGGCGTATAATTTATCAATTTTCAGATAAATATGAAAAACGTATTGCACAGATTGATTTTATAAAGACGACTCTCGATCTAATTGGAAAATTGTCGAGTTACTCAGGTATATTTAAATCTCACTTGAAAGGTAATAGAATAGAATAGAATAGAATAGAAAATAGTAGTTTATGCAACTGATTCATAATCAGGGGCCTTAAAATACGAGTGTGGTTTTATGAAACGAGCGTTAGCGAGTTTCATAATAGGATCACACGAGTGTTTTAAGGCTAAATTTATGTACCGTTGCATACACTACTTTATCTACACACATATCATAAGTACTCTAAGATGGTTTCAGAAGCCGTAGGAAAATGACCTGCATTGCTACTATAGTGCTACCTGTAAAATATCTTTGTTGCAATCGTGGCTGCATTTACGATATCCGGCGGGGTGTTCATATCGTTCTCGGAGTCACTACTACTCATATTTTCAACTAAAATGTGAATTACAAACAACTTTTCACAATTCTACTTTCATAACAGCAAAAACCAACAAAGAAATGACAACAGTAATGGCGGCAATTTGATCCTACGTCAAGACGAATGTTTTTTTTAATCATAGACAAACGAATGAAGTCCCTATTCTCATGTCACTCTTGATCAAATGTCGAACGGTTTATATTAAAAAACATACTGAATTGACGTTTCGCAACAATAACTGTTTTAATATCTATGGATACTAGAATAGAGACCCACTTGAGTTTTGACAGCTGTTCCAAATTTAAACTCATAACCTTACAAAAATCTGTACTGTAATAACATTACAGTACAGATTTTACCTACTACCACAGACAAGAAAGTTCTCATAGTAAAATTGATTGTAATAATGCTGGTCATTTCCTACGGTTTCTGAACGCATTTTAGAGCACTAATGATATGAGCGTAAATAAAAAATATTGTTTAACCGTGTTACATAGATGGTATTAAATATTACAAGTATTAGGCCCCAACGGTTACCCATTTCGGGTGTACAATATTTGCTTAAAACTAAGGAAAACATAACTAATAAAGGTACATTTATTTTAAGACGAAATTTCAAAAAATTCTTTCAATGAATAGAAACCTTTCTTGCTTAACCAAGTTTTTAAATTACGTTTAAATTTTGTGTCATCCAACATTTTTAATTCATTAGGAAGCTGATTAAATACTCGAATGGCACTAATAAATGAGCTTTTGCCATAAGTTTTATTTTTTACCAAAGGCAATGTTAAATTGTACCTATATTGAGTGCGTAGGTTATCGCGTTGAGAAGCTAGAGTCGTGAAGTAATCTTTGTTACTTTTTACAAAGTTACAGAGCTCGTAAATATAAATGCTAGTTAATGTTAGAAAGCCTTGCTCTTTAAAAACATTTCGAAGTGATTGTTTGTTGTTCATGCGAAAGATAATCCTTAAGCACCTTTTCTGCAAAACAAAAGTAGAATGTACGTCTGTCGAGTTTCCCCAGTATATGACACCATAAGTCAATATAGAGTATATGTTAGCATAGTATGCAGTAATAACGGCTTCTTGGGAACACGAATCGGCTAATATAGATAGTAGACATTGACTGGAAATTTTATTGTTGATTTTTTGAATGTGGTGCTTCCAGGTTAAATGAGGATCTATTATAATACCTAAGAAACTAATTTGATCTATTTCTTCGATTAAAGTACCAGATTCAATATAACATTTAATTTTGCTGGAATTTGTTTGTGGTTACGAAATTGCATAAGCTTAGTTTTTGTTAAATTTACCTTTAAGTTTATTGATTTTAACCAACTGATGACAGTTTTTACAGTATTATTTATATTAATTTGGAAATCGAAATCTAATGTTTCACCGGGAAATAAAATTGTTGCATCGTCAGCGAACATTACGCACAACTCATCCATAACATTTGGTAATTCGTTGATGTAGATTAAAAATAAAAGAGGACCTAAAATACTACCTTGAGGTACTCCGAGTTTTATACTTTTAAAATTAGATCGTACTTGTTCAATCGTTTTGGTATTAATATTATAAGTATCAATGATAGTCGCCTGTTTTCTGTTTAAGAAATAGTTTTCAAATAATTTTAAAGCATTACCTCTAATGCCTACATGTTCGAGCTGCGTTAGTAAAATAAATGGCACTACACAATCGAATGCCCTGGACATATCAAGGAAGAGGCTAACGCAAGGGTTTCTGTTGTTAACTGC
Organism: Epinotia ramella; assembly: GCA_947578815.1. Classification (NCBI taxonomy): domain Eukaryota; kingdom Metazoa; phylum Arthropoda; class Insecta; order Lepidoptera; family Tortricidae; genus Epinotia; species Epinotia ramella. Next base: position 6,606,796 of record OX388211.1, on the reverse strand, counting down.
ATCCCAAATATGCTTGAATGTTTTAAATATTGCTAAAGATGTGGATTTTCCCTGTTGGAATCCGAATTGGTTTTTGTTTAATAAATTATTTACCGTGACGAACTTTACAACTCTACTATAAATAACTTATTCTACAATTTTTGAAAAAGTTGGCAACAGTGCAATGGGCCTGTAATTACAGATCATTTTTTTATTTCCTTTCTTGTGCAGTGGTTTTATCAAGGATTTTTTTAAGTCGTCGGGGAAGATTCCAGACTCAAGTATTAAATTTATTATATGAACAAGAGGTTCGGCGATGTATTCAAAGGCAGATTTTATTACTGATATAGGTAAGTTGTCGTGGCCTGTGCTTTTTCTATTTTTTAATGAATTAATAATCTTGTTTAGCTGAGATATGTTAACCGGAGACAGAAATATGCTGTGAGAAATTGATGTGCTTTTTGGTTTCCATTTTAACCCTGTTGTGTCGCTAATATTTTGGTCTATAAATGAATTGTTGAACGTTGTTGCTATTTCAGAGGGATTTTGTATAATTTTCCCATCTATATCAATGCTGTCGATCATGGGTTTCATAGTGTTTGTCTCAGAAGTGTAATGTTTTATCAGTGTCCAAGTTGCTTTTGTTTTATTGGAACTGTTTGTGATAAATCTATTGTTGGCCAGTATTTTGGAACTACGTATTGCTTTTTTTAATATTTTAGAATAATTTTGAAACTGAATTCGAAATAATTTATTGGTATTTTGATTTTGAAAACATTTAATGTGCATGTGCCGCTTATTACGACACGAGTTTTTTATACCTTTTGATTTCCAGTTTTGTTTGCGCTTATATGTAACTGTTATTCGCTCCGCTGGAATACAAAGGTTAAAAATTAGCAAGAATTTATCCAAAAATAAATTATACGCTAAATTTGCATCAGAGGTATCTAATTTGTAATCTGAATTATGTTTTCTATATGTCTTGCATGATTTTCAGTGTTCTTTCTTTTGAGTCTAATACCGGATCGTCGGTAATATATTGTAATCATAATAATTAATTAATTTAGTAAAAAAATAGGTCTTAATTTTAGCGGATATCTCTAAAACGGCACAGGGAACACTATCCACAGGATGAGTGACTGCCTATTTCTGGACACTGACGCGAGTTTATGCATCCATGTTGCTTTAAATCTGCGCGTAAAAGCAAGTGCAACTATATACTTTATGACTCATAGTATCACTTTATTTTATGTCAGACTATCGTGTCGCGTCACTTGCGCCCCATTAAACGCAGCGGGAACATATTTGAACGCATTTAACACTTCCACAATATACTACACAAGTTACAACACTAAAACAAACTTTAACATAAGACTATAGAGTCCCAATTCGGTTGACACACGCCATGCTGCTGGCCTTCTAAGACTGATCCAATTTATGTTAAAAGCAAATAAGCTGAGGAACCAATATTGGCTTCTTATGACGTAATCAAGTTAGAATACTGGCTGTTTAATTTTATGTTTTCTTTAATGGAACTGATTTCGGAGAATACATTAAATTAAATTAAATAGTCATTTATTTCAGATTTTCATCCATATATTTAAATTGCATAAAATAGGAGTAAAACATTTTTTTAATAAAAAATAAATTAAGTGATGACAAGTAAAAATTGTTAGCCTTGTTATAGGTCCATTTTGAAATAAATACTTCGGGCTTTGAACGATTACACGAATTTGTAACAGGAAATTATTTAATCGTAAATAATGGTCGTTATTTTGAGTTTTTATTTATACATAGTATCTTTTTATTTATAGTATTCTTTATACATCTAAACACTTAACACAAGAATAATATGATCGTAGAGCAATCATTTACCAATTTAATATTAAGTACCTACTTGTATAAGATAGACGTAGTGTTACGACCAACCCTGTCGAAGGGACTCGTCTGAAAACCAGCGCAAGGCTTCAAGCCTAGCATTTGCTGAGACGAGCACCCATTGCCCAACCTAACGCAATTTAGTATTTTTAGTTTTAATTCTAAGGCATTGTTAAGCTATTTCTTTGTACTTATGTTAAAAGTTATATTTTGTGTATTTTTTGGCAATAAATTAATTTGAATTTGAAATAATCCTATTGGTCGGAAAACATTGGAAATAATGGTAGCGCGGTTTACCTATGGTAACGTATAAACAATTTGCAATGCGCATGCCTATAGTCTATAACATAAAAGATGTACATATATTGAGAGACAGAAAATGTTGGATGGATTATCGGAAATCTTCGTAGCTTCCGAAATTCCTCGATGCCTCCCATTTGCAAGTATACCTCCTACCCGATCTTTCCCGACTCGCATTAGACGGCTAAATACGACCCAGTGGCAAGTGGCTCAATCCCATGTGGTGACTGTACAGTCACCATCAGATATATCGGTGCGTCCAAATTGCTCACAAATATCTGAGCACGTCGCTAATACCTCGACAATAGAGACGTGTTCAGGTATTTGTGAGCACTTTGGCCGCTCCGATATATCTGATGGCGACTGTACCAATGCTCAGATTAGAACAGGAATTCTTAAGACTTTGTAGAATAAAACTGTGATAAGTAAAGTTCCACGAGTGTCGTGATGTCTTTGGTGTCTTGGTATTCGTCAATAATTTATGTCTACATAGTTGTCATCATTTTTCCATACAAAAATGTCATTTAGATCTACCTACCAGACGAAGGTACATAAACTTCAGTGCACGTAAAAAGGACGCTGGCGGCCACTTTATATACCATCCGGCACTCTTTTTACGTCCCACCAAGTACCTACACAAAGCGTCACGCAATCATACAGAGATTAACCATAAATATATTATGTAGCTGTGTGAATGTGGCTACTTATTTAGAGCGGAACACGGGCTCGTTTGGGGCACAACCGGGAATAACGCTAGCAGGATGATGAGGTACTTATTTAGAGGTATACGTATGTGGGGATGACACTTTTTGATGATGTTAGTATTGTTCTGGCGGTTAGATGATTATTTATTATTATTTATTTATTTATTTATAAAAACATTTTATGACATTACAGTTGTAAACCTATGCGTCACAAAACTTAAATTAACAATAAAAGGTTCATAATAATAGATAAACAAACAGCTTAATTTGGAACAGTAGAGCACCTAGTATCCATCGCCTCACAGAATCTCAGGCATTCACTACACACTGCCGCCCATCGCCACGCAAACAAGTCACACTCGGGTGTCGATGTCAGGAGCGCATAGAGAAGTGAGAGGGCGCGGGGCAACGGCGAATTCCTGAGCGACACGGTCCTCGACGACGGCATCATGATGAATAAGCAGAATATGGAACGATCGAACGTGGTTTTAATCAGAGGCGGATTAAATGTCGAGAGCGCCCTAGTCATCAAGCACCTCATCGGCGCCCCCCCAACGGCCATATAATAACGAAAAATTTGTTTGGAACTTCGCGCCCCTTTGGAACCTTTCGCTCCTAGCGCATCTAGTTTGCCTATAGGGATAATCCACCTCTGGTTTGAAATGATTTGACGTACGATGCAGTTTGAAAAACGATCAGAACGGATTCAGACGTAGGTAAATGTTGTAAATAAATAATAAGATTTAATCTCATCTCCAATCCAATCTTATTCCTGAAGTCACGAAAATATCCGTTCTGTGATTAAAATCGATTTATATTATGATTGAAAACCAACATACTTACACGCCAAACGATTTCGCTAAAGTATCATTCGGTAATATCGCAGAAATTACCCGTTTAGAAAATTCCCCGAACGAGGCCAGTCTCACTAGATCTCTGACTTCCCGTGCTTTTTAGAGATGCTGTATAATTTTCTTCATTACACATGGACGAAATGGCTCAAGTGATATTGGTTGGGAAAACCCCTGAAAATATTTTAATGGCATCCTTACGAAATGTCCACCCTCGTCAAGCGCATTGCGGTTTAATCATATTTGAATTATGCATTCGTTTTTCGAGTAATTTATTAAAATTCCTAACGCGTTTCTTTTTTAGGGTTCCTTACCGGAAAAGGAAAAAACGGAACCCTTATAGGATCACTTTGATGTCCGTCTGTCAAAACCCTTTATCTCGGGAACGCGTGTGGAGGTATCGAGTTGAAATTATAACCATATACTTAGGAAACTAATAAAATGTAGGGGAATGACAGATGCTGACGAAACACTTTTCGTTAACGTCTGTCATTCCCTTACATTTCATTAGTTTCTATTGGCGTTAGCGATTGTCGATTGTAAGTTGTAACCTTGTCTAGGCCCCCATTTCATTGAAGCTGTGAAAAATTGAAACTTCTAAGTTAACGTAAAAAAAGATAAGGCCGTTTATGCCGCAAAAACGTATATTTCGGTACTCTCAAGGCAATCAAATTTTATAGGGTACTTTCCGTTTACCTAAAACTATGAATTTGGAAAGTGATATATCGTATTATACTTTTTTCCTACATAATCTTAGACGTGGAAACAAAAAAAAAACAGAAAACGTGTGCATAGTGCTCTATATAAAAAAACAATGGAAATATATTGTAGAGTATAAATTACGTGTAGTATATTGAATGAATAGACGAAGTGTGTAACGATTCTATTTGATAATTACTTTGATTTGACGTTTTATTGGGAAACTAACCTAATCTAACTAAGTTTCTGTCAAAAAAATAATTTTTGGTACAAGCTTTTATTGCCGACTGTACTTTTCTGTATACCATCATCAACTACTCATTGAGACGATTCTAACGAACCCAAACTCAACGGGGTTACGTCGGTTAAGTACTGAATTCCCATGGCCACCTTCTGTCTCCATCATCAGATCAGCTCGATGGTACCATAATATTGAATTGTCATCTAAACTATACTTAACTTATACCCAAAATTTCAGCTCAATCGGTCACCGGAAGTGGGTCAAATTTAACTTGCAAGATTTGTCCCATACATACATACTAACAGGGCAAGTTAATATAAAGCTTCTAAAAATACCCATTTATCTACAGTAAAAAACCACCGTAGCATAAATAAAACGAAAAAAGCATAAAAAAGTTCGCAAGACTGTATACCATACCGACTAAGGAAAACGAACTGAAAAAGAACAGTCGTTTCATGTTACAAAACGTAGCCCTTGTCACTCAGCGGAGCTAGCACAACTGACGCCGCGCCGCGACGCGAGTCGAGAAAGATCTACCCTCCTCTTTCTAATTTGCAGGGTGCGCGTGAGACAGGAGACGCTTAGTCGCGCGCGAAGCGACAGAGCAGCAAGTTGTGCTAGACGTACAGAGCATAATTTTGAATCGATTGATACTTAATTCATAAAAATCGGTTCGGTATATTAAACGCTAGGGCGGTAAACACGTAAATACAAACATAGTTAGACTGCTAAAATATATCCCTTCCTTTCGGCACTGTCGGACCAAAACAAACGTAAACCCTTCTATAAATGTCTTTATTTCAGATGCAACATCGTTATTTTGAAACAAGTGGGACATTTATTTTAATTGATACGGAAGTCATAAAAACATGGTACTCGAAAAGTAGTTTAGTCATCAAGGAGATAATATCAAACATTAACGACACCCGTGCATGTCGTAATACTAATAAATTAAACAAAACGACGTTTTTAGTTTCTATTATTAGCAACATTCTGGGTCATTTCCTACGAAGTTTAAATTGATACCACAAGGAAAAGTATCAGTATCAATCCAATTCATATTTCGGTCGAGGGCAATGATTTTGATGTAAACGGTAACTCTCCCATAAGGACTTAATGAAGCTTATAATTATAGCTTAACATAACAATGTTAAGCTATAATTTCCTACGCGTGGTCGCGGGCAGAAGCTATGGCAGAAAATGAGTAAATATCAATAAAACCAAGACAACTATTTTCGGCAGTCATACAAATTTTAGAATAGAAATATAACAAAAACACTGGGTATTTCGGTACAAATAAGCAGCGGCCGGGAACTAGCCAATTAAAAATGCCGGCAGCTCCTTTAACTATGAGATGACAAATTTAACTGCATTTGAGACATTCGTTAACTTCAAAACGACTTCTATATTTGAGATTATAAATTAAAACCGTTGTCATGGTGGTTATATTTTTGATTTAGTTTTAACTTTATAGTTTGACGTTTTTCATTTTGTTCGGTGTCAGGTTTATGTGTCTAAATATTTATTGCATTAGTCCCGAATTTGCGGAATAAAAATACCTAAAGACGTCAAACTTGTACGTATTCCTTGATTTTCTTAATGCAGTGTTTAGACATTTAAAAATAGTAATATCTAGTTGGCAATACCTTGACTCGTATAAAGATGCATTTTTTAAGCATATGCATTGCAATTTTGCCCGCATTTATTATTTTGAGCCGGAGATGAACTTGGAGATCTAGTTTTATAACTAACTAAAATATGAAATGAGACTGCAGTTACTGCTGTCGCTTTAGATATTCTAATTTAGTCCTAGCACTATTTAGTTTTAACCAACAAAAAAACGTTGTAAATTTCTTTTCCCATTATTAGCTACTAACCATGTCAGTAGGAAAAAGGTAAAGAGCAAAACATTTCACTCATCTCTCTCTAGCACTGTCTACGAATAATGTGTCGAGACAATGTTTTAAGCTACTTTTCTACTATCTGATCAGACTATAGTTACGTCAAACGTCAAAACGGTTCTGAAATGTACATTTACTTTTCCGAGAAATGTCGTCGTCATATATTATTATTTTTGTGTGCAAAACTTTTAACCGATGCGAGGCAGGGACTTGGCCGTTGAATGCAATTTAAAATAAATTTGAAATTCGAACTTGACAGTTGAATATCGATGGTGGCACTCTCAGGACGTTAGCTTTTAAGAGTCCGCAGTAAGCTCGGCCGAATGGGGAAATGGGAAGGTGAACGTGTTGGATTGTGACGAAACATTGCATATATGTACTAATAATGACATGAGGTATATCTAGGTCTGTAACTAGTTTATATGGCTCCAGTTTATAAAACAAATGAAATTCAGCAAAAACAAGTTTTGTATGAAAAACTTAAATTCGTTGTATTTTGTTTTACTATGGTATCTGAAGCTACATAAAAATAAAAAAATAAAAATAAATTTATCCAACAATACGAACAATTAACAACAGCGATCTGAGTAAACATATACAATACTGGCTGTCTGTGTATTGAAACGGTTTGAGACTCAGCGAGACAGCTGGTTTTCAGTCTTTAACCATAAACTAATTACAGGCCTGGATATACCTCATGTCATTGTACATGCAAAGTTTCGTTACAATGCAACACGTACTTATCTTATCTTATAAAATAAGATTGTAACTAAGTTTGTACGGAGAATCGAGCTTAGTGGACCCGATTCTACAGTGGCCTCTAAACTTCCTAATTTTATTTAGGTGTCCCTAAAACACTTTGCTATTCTACGAGCAGCTGTCATAATCAAATGACAGCGCTAATTTGAATCTGACGTTTCTTATTTTAGGCGGTCTATACAACTTACTTAGCTGCCTAAATGCTATTCTAAATATGCCGTTTTTAATCTGCTTCCTAAATTATGTCTAAAAATTAGACAATTTAGTTTTAGGCTAGTTAAGCCATGTGCACTTAGAATCGGGTCCACTGCGGACTCAAAGTCCTTTCGGAATTAAAAATTGTGTACTCTTATGGAAGTTCTATTCTAAAAGTTCCATATAAATAATTTTACGACAAATTTGCGTACATCTACAAACCGATTTTAATGTCAATATTCTGCACTTTGAAATAGAAAGTGAACGGAAACGTCACCCTTAACATTTGATAATTTATGTGCTGCTCCATCTTATTCTAGTGCAGTCAAATAGAGACATGGGCGGGGCGGGTTGTATTGACCACATTTGACAGGCCGGTTAACGTTAATTATGGCGCCGGTAGCTTTCATCCCATAAAAAAATTATCAAACTTTCCCTCTAATCAAGTTTAACAGACGATTTTCTAAGGATTACGAAAACAGACGCAAATTGGTAGGTATTTTTTCAAAAATCATGCTAACGTTATATTAGTTTAAACGTTCGTGTTTATAGTTAACCATTTCGCAATTTGCATTTTTATTCACGCCATAACAGTTCTAGGTCTTACTTGCGTGTCTAGCACCTAATCCTGGGATAACGGGTTGAATTTACTGCAATTTACGAGCTTGAGGAAATTGTATATTAAATTCGCAAAGTTAACGATGGCAATAACTGAGGATATAGAAATAAGCAGGGGCACTACTTACTTGGTTAAACTGCTAGTCTTGCTTTAGCTGTCGAAACAGATTGAAATACTGCAATTGGGGATCGGAAGATAAGATAAAGATTGATTTGCAGAAAAAGGGTAAATTACAGGTCTTGGGTTAAGAAATTGTCAAACCTTCTTCAGCTATTTCTTAACAGCATGCACATTTCATTTCATTTCATTTATTCAGTCACATAATAAACTTACAGTGCGGTCACCAAGACGTGTACATGTTATAAAACAAAAACAATTTAAGCTTATTTTATGAACATGATTAATTTACAAAAATGTCAAACATTGTACAAGTCACAAGAGTCAAATTATAAAATATTAGTATTAAAAAATAATAGTAAAATGTTCTAATTCATCAAATCAACAAAAAGGTTAAAAATTACAAATTCATCACATAAAGAGTACGTATGTCACATACTAAAATATAAAAATATCATAAAATTAAAATTAAAAACATGAAATATAAAAATAAAACAGAGCAATAAAGAGTCAAATGATAAAATATTAGTGTTACAAAATAAAAGTATAATGTTCTAATTCATCAAATCAACAAAAAGGTTAAAAATTACAAATTCATCACATAAAAAAGTACGTACGTCTCAAACGGAAATACAAAAAAATCATAAAATTACAATTAAAAACATGATATAAAAATAAAACATAACAATAATTATGTTAACATAACTCATTTAAACAATAATACATTTAAAATTTGACTGCACTTTCTGCGAAATCCACCAACACCATCGCATATAGATATGTCGATATCGTACCTCTCGACAGCCATCGCATTTAATAGCGCCAGTGCCCTGGCTGTAAATAGTTATGTTATGTACACATAGTACACACAGAGGTGAACATTGAATATTGCATATCTATATCTGGGTACACGAAGGTTATAGAATAATCTAATATATACATTTTACCTTATTTTTTTTTGACTTGACTTATAATTGGATTATATTATATTATAATAACCTTATGATTGATTGAAGTGAAATAAGAAATAGATGCTAGGGGGTAGCACCCATACGAGTTTGTTAAGCTACGCGCAGGCGAATCTTATTTCACGATATAATATCTCTTGCATCTTGGTTTGGCGGTAGCATCTTTCGTGTTTTTCCGGAGGAAAATAATTTTACCGGAAATCAGACTCATCTCATCGACAATCCTTTAACAAACGAAAAAAATATATACAAATGAGTAGATAGTTTGGTAGAAGTACCCGCACGGAAATTACACGTTCGGTCGAGCAACGAATATAGACGTCACATATGTAGGCTTAACAAATATTTAATTGAGGTTACGGGTCCGAACGTGGTAAGCTCTAGTATATTCTATGTATAATTGAGATTCATTTTGATGCACATTCAAATCTTAACCCTTAGGCTGGCCGCCCACTGGACACGATTTCGTACGAAATATACTCGTCCGAACACGCACGAAGCCGTGCGAACGATCCCGACCTTGAAAGTACTACGGGAGCGCGCTCACTGGATGCGAATTGGTCGTACGTATACGCACGCGTAGTTACGACGTCCGCAAGAATCCGAACTTGTTGGGATTTTAAATACATTCGTGCGTTCTTCTGGTGATATTGTATCACGAAAGTTACTGTAAGTATTTGGTCGGACTTGGTCGAACAGCATCGAGAATATAATCAAAAGTTTCTTTCTTCATTCGTACATAGTTTTGAAACAGAATGGGGTGCATCATATAAATCTTCCATAATATGATGAAATTCACCAAATTCGTTTCTTTTTAAATATATTTCACGCACCCATTCAGTTCTACGATAGCGACGACGACGTCGCTGTCTTCTAATTAGAAGAGAATCATCTAAAATTTGTAAATCATTCATTTTGCAATAGCTATGTCAACCAAACCAATCACCAATAGAAAAGTACCTACTCTGTGCCAATCACTGACATCAACTGACATGTTTCACGCGGTTCACCATCATTTCATAAAAAACGTTTCATAAATGATCATTTTATAAACAACGATTCACAAACTATTCATTTCACAAACCTATCATTCCTCAAAATGCTTGAATAAATAATTATTTGACAAATATTCATTTAGCAAATGTTACACTTTAAAAAAACATTGAATGTTAAATTGTCATTTTAAAAATGATCATTTACCAAATAAATCGTTTATAAAATAGTTCATTTTACATATCGTCGATAGATAAATGATTGTTTCATAAAAGTAATGCCACGGTATATCACGGTCATATCACGGTAGCTAGCGGACTGGCCAAGAAACATTCCTGTAGTAAATTCATAAAAAAGTATAGTATTTAAACATACAACAATACAATACAATACAAATACTCTTTATTGCACACCTCACACAAACAAAGCAGTTAAAAAGAGAAACAATACAATAACATGTAGGTAGAGGTAGACAACAGGCGGTCTTATCGCTGAAGAGCGATCTCTTCCAGACAACCTTTGGGTATCGGAGAAAGAGATAAAACTAGATTATGTAGTAGGTGGTGCAGAGATTATAATAAGCCAAAAATCAAAATAATTATATCAATACACGTACATAAATAGCTCTATATATAAACATACATACACAATCATACATATATACAAATAACACAAATAAAAATATATAAATATAATACATAAACAGTCAGCCAATAATAATAATAGTAAGACAATCGGGGTTAGGGGAGAGACAAATAATGTTCTTTAAGAAGAGATTTGAAGTTACCGATAGATTTAGCTTGTCTTATATCAAGAGGGAGAGAGTTCCACAATCGAATAGCCTTAAAAGTGAACGAACTACTGTAAAATTTCGAAGATGACGAAGGCACAGTTAATAGCAAATTGTTAGAAGATCTAACAGAATTAAAATAACTAAAACGCTCTTTGAGATAGCGGGGAGTTGCAGGGTTAAAAAGGACACTAAACAGAAGCGAAATAATGTGAGAGTTACGACGATAACGGATAGGGAGCCACTTGAGTTTGGAACGGAAACTTTGTGGTCATATTTGCGTAACCAAAATATGAACCGAATGCAGACATTTTGGAGACGCTCAAGCTTATTAAGCTGCTCCTCAGAAAGGTCGAGATAGGATACATCAGCGTAATCAAGAATAGGAAGAAGTAAAGTTTGAGCAAGCGCAATTTTAGTTGCAGTAGGCAGAAAATTACGAAGCCGCCTAAGAGACCCCACTGCAGCAAATATCTTCCTGGTCACTTCACTCACTTGAGGCACCCAAGACAAAGACCGATCCATAATGATCCCAAGATTTTTCACTTGCATCGAATAATCAATCTGAATCCCATCAAAAAGTATTGGAGGGAGATTTACAAAATCGACTCTAGAAATCAGATTGCTGCTGCCAATAATAATGACTTGGGTCTTCGCTGGGTTCACACTCAGACCATATCGTTGACTCCATTTCAGAATGCGTACCAAGTCATCATTAGTTCTTTCTATGGCAGAAGGGAGATGCACCAAGCACGGACTGTGTATAAATCTGAAGATCATCGGCATAAAGGTGATAATGAGAGGAGATATTATGTGTGATGGAATTAATGAAGATAGAAAATAAGAGAGGAGATAGCACACCGCCCTGCGGAACGCCCGCCAGAGTACTGCACCAAGAAGTACAAGAAGAATCCACCTTTATTCTTTGCCGACGACCATTTAAATAACTACGAAACCAGTCAATCACTGCAGGAGATAAGTTAAGAGAGCGTAAAATAGCGAGCATAATGTCAAAATCGACAATGTTGAAAGCATTGCTGAAATCCAACAGAGTTAAAACTGTAAGCTTTCTGTCGTTCATCCCCAATCGGATGTCATCAGTGATCTTAACAAGGGCTGTACTAGTACTATGCCCTGAACGGAAACCCGATTGAAATTGGTTTAAAAGATCATATCTGTTCAAGAAGGAAGTTAATTGCTGATGCACTAGTCGCTCCAATACTTTGGATAGAAAAGGAAGAATGGAAATGGGACGATAATCAGAAAAGGAACTGGGGTTTGACTTTTTGGGTAAAGGGATAATATCAGCATCCTTCCATTGAGAAGGAAACATGCCAGATGAAATTGAAAAATTTAGGATGCTGGTAATAAAAGGAAGCAGTAGGTCAAGGAGAGGAACTATCATCTTACGACTAATGCAATCAACACCAACAGCATTTGAAGTGATGCTAAGTACGCTCTTCTTAACTTCACTGTCAGTGAATTGACGAAAAGTAAAAGGAGAGAAATCAGAAGTTTGGGAAGTTGAAAGATAGTTTAGTGTATCTACCTTAATAGGACCGCTAAAAGAGGTAGATGAAGAAATGCTGATTGAGCTGATTGAAATTTGTGTTGATTGTATATGATGATTGCTGAGTTTTCCCAACTCCTAGAGATTTTAGAAATTTCCATACTTTGGCTGGATCCCCATTTTTTACAGAAGTATGTATATGGCGCCTCTGGGCATCACGACATATAGTACTACAGCGATTCCGAATAGCATGATACCTTGATTTGTTTTTGTCCGAGTTATCAAGTTTATATTTAGATTTAGCAACATTCTTCCTTTCAATTATTTTCTTAATGTCTGCAGTGAGCCAAGGAGCAGGCAGGTGCTTCACCTTTATAGCACGAATCGGAGCGTGAATGTCAAAGAGCTGTATGAGATAGGTGTTGAAGAGAGCAATTTGAGCATTCACTGAACCAGCTCCAGCGATGGTGCCCCAGTCAATTTGAGACGCATCTTCCCACAACTTATCCATGTCTAACCGACTAAAATTGCGCTGCATAATAATTTTTGATTTGGACTTGGGTGGACGAATTTTGTAGGACATAAAAAGCAAGTCATGATAAGAAAAGGCAGCTGCAGAGTATTGACCAAATTTGGCTACAAGAGAAGTGGATGAAACCATAGCTAAATCAAGAAGAGATGGAACACAATTTGGAAAAAGATGAGTTGAATTAGAAGGAAGGATGCTCAAGTTACAAGCGTCAACCAGAGACTTAAGACGCCTAGCCCGGTGATCATCCTTGAGGAGGCACGTATTAAAGTCTCCCATGACAATGTGATGAGAAAAAGAAGGCATAAGATCTTCAAGGAGTTTTTCAAAAGAATCAAAGTAATTTACTCGAAGAGACGGCGAATAAAAAACACCAAGAAGCAGTTTAGAGTGGGATAAGGTTAAATCTAGAAAAATATACTCTGCAGTGTCCGTGCCAGAAGATATGGGAGACATATTAATAATAGAGTATGGAATATAAGAACGAAGATAAATTGCAACTCCACCTCCACCTCTTCCAGAGCGATCATGACGAATTAAATTAAAACCGGGTAAAGAGTATGAAATTGAAGGTAAGACTGGCTTAAGCCAAGATTCGGAAACTAATACAGCGTGTATATTTTGCAAATCAAAAGATAGCACTAAGTCATTGAAATGGGCAGGAATACTTTGAGCGTTTAAGTGAACAACGTTAAAATTTTTAGGTACATCAAAAAACTGTGATTCAAGATAATCATGCAGAGAAGGCGGCAAACTATGAAAACTATCGTCATCAGTTACATTATCGGAAGAAGACAACGACAAAAAATAATCACTATTTACACTTTGGCTGAGAAAAGACATACAAATAAATTATACGAATATAAATATATATACAAAAATAAATAATAAATAAGACACTTAGGTAATAAATACAATGCTGCAATAATACACAGCCAAAACAGACAAATAAAATAAAACTTTCATCCTTCTACCCGCCAGCAGATCGTAGCAAAAGGAAGCACACTTTAACGGAAGCTAGAGTACAGCATGTATAAAAACTAAAAGCTAAGGTTATGATAATTAATATTTAAAAAAGAAAAAAGGAAATTGTTCAATTCTTAGTTATAAAAGCTAGTTCAATAAACTACGTAAAACGAACCGTAATACTCGGTTAACATAAATCGGTTTTGTTCGTGTTGTACCGTAAACATAAATCGGTTTTGGCGCTTCGCCGGCCGCTACCGCGGCACGCTCGCTTCGCTCGCTCGGCTTGCGCGCTGTAGGGTCGCAGTTCACCTAACACTCCTCCTCGCTTCGCTCGTCATCGTACCTACACCTCACCTGCCTTACAGTAATTGATAGATAAGTAATCCACCTGTTATGTCGGTACATTTTAAGACCTAAAAGTTGTTTTTTAGGCTAGGAATGATAACTTACTTGCTAAACACTTTTAGACTTATCCGTGTGCTCATACAGACTTATACGATACCTGTATAGAATTATAAAACTTGTGGGTTATCTTGTGGTGTATCTATAAAACTTGTGGGTTACCTTATCAAGACGATCAATGATTTATTAAATAAGGTATAATTTACCAAACAATGCATTTTCTTAAACGTTATTTTACCAAACGTTACTTTGCCAATTGTCTCGAATAATAAATGAGTAATTTGTCAAATAATGATTTATAATATGATGTTTTTTCAATTAAATGATTTGTCTAATGAACTCTTTGTAATACAATATTTTATAAAACGACTAATTTGTTAATCGTTAGTTTGCCAAACGTTGTTTATAAAATGAATATTTATGAAACGTTTTTTATGAAATTATCGGATACCGTTTCACGCAGGTAAACGTATTCAATGTGCGCACTCTATTCGTACGACACGCATTGTACGTATACGTACGACAGGAATTCGTGCCCAGTGGGCGGCCGGCTTTACAGGTTGTTACCGTTGAACTCTATAAAAACTATTATTGCCGTCTTCTTTTCGTAAATCCCGACCACGATTCTCTTAATAAATAACAGCTTTCGGTTCTGAAAGAACACGTTATTCTATATCGAAAAAGGTCACCTCAATTTGAGCTAGACAAATATTCTATTAACGACTACAGTAAAAAGGATCAAATGGAAGGGATTGACATCAGTCATAACTCATAAGCTAAGGAGAGATCAGGGGTCCTATTACCAAGAGAAAAGGGACCTATTTATATAACGAGTTACTTTTTTGTTTTTATTAGTGGATTCAGATTTTTATCATAAAACTTTATCTTGCTACCTCACTTTTACTCGACTGCGGCAGAAGGAGGTTATGTTTTTCGAATTGCCGAATTTTGACAGGGAGACTCTTCCATAGGCGAGCTACTTGGACGGAGAAGGAATTGGACATAAAACCAGTACGGTGAGGCGGAATAGATAAGGAAAGGTTGCCGGTGGAGCGAAGTTGACGGATCCGAGAGACACAGTAATACTGAAAAAGAGTTTTGAGATATTCGTGAGATTTACGATAGTTTAGAATGGAGAAGAGAGTGCAGAGCAAACGTATTTTGCGGCGTAGGCGGATGGGCAGCCAGCCCAATTGGGAGCGGAAGGAAGAACCATGATCGTATTTTCGAAGACAGAAAATGAACCGAATACAATTATTTAGAAGACAATCTAACTTATCAAGAAGCTCACCATTCAAGTCGGGATAACACACATAACCATAGTCAATTATGAGCAATATCAATGTCTGCACTAATAAAAATCTTGGTTTTGATTGGCAAGAAATGCTTTAGCCTATTAAGTGCATGAAGTGAACCTAGAACTTTCCGACTAACCTCAGAAATTTGTGGCCTCCGACTGAGAATGTTGTCGAGATAAACACACGGTCTTTGACACTTTTGCTGTACGGGATAGGAGTACCATTAAACTCAACTGCAGCAATATAATTAAAATTAAGTTTCGGCCTACCAATGACGATAGCTTGACACTTGGGACAGATTAACAAATAAGCCAAACTTCTCTGACCACCGCTGGATGTGTAAGAGATCCAGATTCAGCTTGTTAATGGTAACACTAAGGTCACCCACGTTGCAGTGATCGTAAAGTTGTAGGTCGTCGGCGTACGGATGGTAAGAACAGCGAAGCTCCGGGGTTATGAAGTTAATGAAGATGGAAAATAATAGTGGAGAAAGAATGCCTCCTTGAGGGACGCCAGTTACTAGGTCACACCAGTTGGACAAGGCTCGGTCGACACGGACCGCTTGCTGGCGCTCTCGAAGGTAAGCAGAAAACCACCCAAGGGCAACAGACGACACATTTAAATGTTCAAGCAGAGCAAGAAGAATCTCATGGTCAACAGTGTTGAATGCGTTGGAAAAATCAATAAGAATAAGAACCGTGACCAATTGACTCTCCATGCCACGTCTGATGTCTGCCGTTACCTTCAGCAGAGCAGTGCTGGTGCTATGACGAGGCGAAAGCCAGACTGATAGGGGCTCAGAAGATTATGTGACAAAATGAAACGAGATAGCTGTTTATGAGCCACCGCTTCAGCAACTTTCGATAAAAAGGGGAGTGTTGAAATTGGTCGGAAGTTGCTAAGCACAGTGGGGTTGCTGGTTTTTGGAAGGGGAATAACAAATGCCTTGCGCCATAAGGAAGGGAATTCGCCATTGAAAAGCGAGGCGTTGATGATATCAGTCAATACAGGAAGCACACAGTCTAGAACCGACACTATCATATACCGACTGATATCATTACAACCGATGGCTTTGGATTTGATAGCTTAACAATAGCCTTGATATCCGCTTGAGAAGTGAGAGAAAGGGAGAACGGGTCCGTGATAGAGAGGGGTAGGGAAGAGATCTCATTCAGAGTGTAGGGAAGAGATCTCTCATTGATTCTGACATTGTTGTCGACGCAGCGGGCAGAAGAGAAATGAGAGTTAAGGTCCTGAAGAGAAAAGGAAGTGCCATCAAATGGACTGGAAGGTTTCCTGAGTCCAAGTGATTTGAGAAACTTCCAGACGTCAGCCATGGAAGATGAAGACACATTCTGGTGGATAAACCGTCGCTTCGCTGTACGTACCATCTGATTACATCGGTTGCGGGCCCTCTTGAAAAGTCTCCTCTCTCCCTCTCTTTCCTCTCTCCCCTCTCCTATTGTTCATGAGAATACTATGACTACATACCTACATAACAACGCTTAACAAAAACGAAAACATTGAATTGATCCTAATATCCCGGAGTAACGCGTTTCGGATATTAGGTAACGTTACTTTTCCCTTTGAAATCTGAACTTGGGTATTGAAAGAAAGTTGCGCGGAAAATAATTAATACCATTCATTTGTTCAGAGTGCCAACCCTAAGTCCGCTTATTAATGGAATAGGGATTAAGCCAGATTTACACGTTAATGATGGATGAATAAATGAACTACTGTTAATTTTGGCGGTGAGAAAAAATATTGCCAAGGCGCCCATAGAATTCAACTCGACTTGGCTATTTTAATTGTTATATAAAATTCAAGGTTAGTTCGATTTATTAAGGACCTTAGAAATTGTATATAAATTTTTATTGGGTTACTTACCAATTACTACCTAAAAAAATGTTTCCCCGAGTGAGTCATTTGCCAAAGTTTCATTTGTCCGAATGGATTTTTTTCAGACATTTTACCCATTCAATGTTTTTATAAAACAAACATTACCTATGTGTAATGTGTTCTATACGATACTCTTTTCAAAAGCTCGGAATTGTCAATGGTTACAGGAATAAATGTCTTCGGACAAATGAAACTTTGTGCAAATGACGCTTTCGGAAAAACAATTTTTCGAAGTTGTTATTGGTTCCGATCCTCTGTTTATAACAGAAGATCGGCAACGCAATGGTGACCACTGACACACGCATCATAGACTACGATGTTTATTGTTAATCATCAGTTAGGCCATAAGAACTTTATTTCTACCATGGTGGTAAAAAAACCTAAGTCCAATTTCATCATTCGGTCATTTCGTGCCTACAACCTACATTCCTAGTGTGCACCATATATCCGTCCAAGTGTAAGATTCTAAATTTAACACAATCTGCCCGCCATTATTTAGTCCTTGTCACACTATATATTACAAGATACGCATGGTTACATTTTGCATGAATTTCCATTTTATGGAGCGAATTAGTACGGCTGATCAGGCCTGCCAACATTACTGACGTGTTAGGTGCGGCACAGAGTATGCAAATTGAGTACTTTGCATTTATAGATAAGCTCATATTGTGTCGTAATTTTTTGAATATTTTACAGAAATATGTTTGTTACCGATAAACCATAGTAGTGACTAGATGCGTTTCACATTTTGCAGTGCATTTCAACCCTTTGGACGCCAAGAACACCTAAAAGTGTTGCGTGTTGTCGTGTCCACGGCACCAAGGGCAATTATAGGTGTTATTGGGTACTCTGTCAAAGTCACCTTCATGCTTTCAACTAAGGTTCATATTCACACTCTCAAGCTGATTTTCCACCGGAGGGGCGAGACGACACGAGGCCAGGCGAGAATTGAAATTCGTATGGCAAATTTTCAATAGTAAGTGCCATACAAATTTCTCTCTCAGACTGGCGCAGCCTGGCCGCGGCGGTTAATAGTAAACTTGTCATTAGCTGTCAAATTTTATTTTATTGACCAGCACCGCAGGCTGCGCCAGTGTGATACAGGCCTTATGAAAAAAGTGGGTGGCGTGTCAGTGTCACTTTAATACGTAGAAAATAGTAGTGAAACATAGTACTCGTATAGTTCGCTTAGCATTAAAGGTATTTCCATAAATAAACCTAGAGCTAAGAGTACCTACAAATAGACAACCTATGCGATACAATTAACTGTAGCTTATACATTTCTTAAGCTAGCAGTATTCAAACAGGATATCAATATGTTTTTGGCTCCGCTGTTACTCTTACGGCTTGGTGACCAGATTATACATTCAAAAATATTACGACCACACATTAAAAATGTTCAGAATCAATCTCTCTGGCGCAAATGTTTCCATAACATCATCCAAGCACAGCTGACGGCGCCATAAGCTCCCATCATCTCCTATAATTCGCTTAAGCCTTTTCGTTATTTAGGAGTGAAAATCCGGTCCCTAAACCCCTGTTAAATAAAATGAGAAGATAATGAAGGACAGTTGATAAGTGACAACAGTTTCTTGTTGTTTTGGTGAGAGTAATTTATTTATGATAATTTTTGATGTGGTGAGCGTCTTTTTTTATAAAAGATTGGCCTGTGATTGACCCTAGTCTCTCCTGTACGTCTAGCACAACTTGCTGACAAGCCACTTCTCGCGCGACTGAGCGTCCCCTGTCTCACTCGCACCGTGCAAATTCGACAGAGGAGGGTGATCTTTCTCGACTCGCGTCGCGGCGCGGCGTCAGTTGTGCTAGCCCCCCTGATGTCAATCAACGACAGACCCTAAGGTTAAGTTCACTGTTTTTTACCCGCTAGGTGTGCGCACTGCAATAAGTATGTGGTACCCCTAGACTATCCTGGAGTTGCAAGCATTAAATAATAGGTTATGGTGACAACTTTCCATCAATCGGGCCGTACTTTGCCACTATCGTTGAATAAATGTCATTTATGGTTTTGAGTTTTATTGAGTGGAGTTGTGAGACATAACTAATTTCACGTGTCACAACTTGTGACACGTGAAATTACAAGATTTTTCTACGCCTAAGAGGAATAAAAATCCATCAAGCCGTTTAAGCTGCTAGAAGAGTAAGCCAAAGAGATAGACATTACATTCGAAAAAACATACACACCCTCATCTGCCGCAGGCTGGTAAAAAGTTGTGAACTTGCTCCAAATTTGCGGATGTCTGACACGCAGGGGGAAAGAAAACCGCTCGTAACCTCAACTTCGTAACAATGTTATATCGTAAACAGGCCATACGTATTTCTACTTACATTGTATACAATACAGTATCTAGTGCAGTCACTGTCGAAACAAAGCAATTAATTCTATTGGTCAAAGCCAAAAACGTGGTGTAAAAATAACGCTAGTGGAAACCGGGCTCAAAAAGCGCCCGTCTATACACAGCTTTATCTGTCGAACAAAGGCCTAACTGGGTCCTATCTTGAGGACACTTATCTTCACTCGCCACACTTTGCGACAAAAGTGTGCATGTCCACACAATGAGAACGCCCTCTCTCGACTGAAAGGATAATTAAAAAAGGGATGCTATGACAAAATATTGAGACATTTCGGCTGATACTGTGAAATATTGGCCTTTTTTAAAGTATTTTCAAGTGTATATCATACTTGGACGTATGAAAATGTATATTTACTTGTCAGGTGTTTTAGAAATCTGTTCACTTACGAAGGCACGTCACACTCCTTGGCCGGTAGACATTTTATCCGCGATTTTTGAGTGAAGTTGACATAACGGGACCACTTTGATACTCAATACTCAATCATTTATTGCATTCCACAATGTTAGTTTACAGGGTTTTAAGCAAACTTAAGTTTTAGTTGCTAAGTGATGAGAATAAAACTTAATTGTGGACCCTGTTGGGCACCGCAACATTAGTGAAGAGAAGACGACTTACATACTTATGTAAAGTTTTGCTTTTTATAATTTGTATATTCTGTGCAATGTGCAAATTATAAAAGGCATTATGTTTAAGTATCAATATCTGTTTATTGCACATTTATTTATACTTTTTTTTTTTTTTTTAATAGGAACTTGGTTTTATATATTATATTTGTGTATAAGGTGAGTTTAAATTTTCATTTTATTTTATAGTTTTTCTTGTATGTATTCTCTTAGTGTATAATAACTTTTATTAATAAGGAATTCTCTTAATAATTTTATGAATGTGGTGTGTTTTTTCTCGGATTTTATAGTATCGGGCAATTTATTATATACTTTCACAGACATGGCGTAGGTTGCATCAGAATGCATTTTTAAGTTTGATGAGGGCAACATGAGTCTTTCTCTGTATCGGAGATTATGAGTTGTGGGTACTGTGATGTTTCTGTCATTCTTATTTTGAAAGACAGAGACTTAAGGGTCGTGACATGTCCACTTCAGTCAAAATATATAGCGGATAGAATAACGAACATTAATTGTTTTTGAGGACTAATCTGCAAAAAAAATGCAATATCAAAAAGTCGGACACGCTTTCGTGAATCAAACAGACATTGAATGTTGTGTTATGGTTGAACCGATTTGTAGGTATGCGTTTTTTTCTTATTGAAACTTTTGTCAGTGTAGATAATTCTTGGCTGTGTGTTTTTAATAAATCAAATGTACAGATGGCGAGATTAATGCCAAATGACATTCTCTGCCAGCTAACCACTGGACAGGACCCTTATATACATATAATTATATCAGTGAGTGGGTTTTTTTTTAGCTATCCTTGTGTTAATACTTAACAAGATCTAATTTACCCATTTACCTACCTGGTATGCCTATCAGTACCATCTAGGTTAATGGATGGATAAACAGATCAAGTGCCTAAGGATTGACTCCTTAGATGACCCCACACGACTAGGGAGTGAGGGCGACATCTGCGGAGTTGTATGTAAACTGTGTTATTAGCAATTACGTAATTAAGCACTCTGAATACCTAGATAGTTCAGGAGCACCCACCTAGAGGTCACTATTATCAATGTAATAGGATATATACCACGCTTAGAGCCTTATCACACTTGCGATTTGCGAGCGTATTTTCTATACAATTATCAGTCGCGGCGTACACGCTGCGTCATCGCCTTCATACAAAATACGCTTGCAAATCGCAAGTGTGATAAGGCTCTTAAATGGAAGGAGCACGTAAACTACCTGTGCGATAGGATGAGCAGTGCTGTATTTGCGCTGCGTAAACTCAAGCCAGTTGTTTCCAGTGATGCATTGCTCCAAATTTATTATTCCTATTTCTTTTCTCTGATTTCATACGGTATTATATTATGGGGAAACTCAACAGCGTCGGCAGGTGTAACTCCGAGGCACTCATGTAAACAGCTTTTTAAACAATATAATATGTTGACCCATTATTCACTTTACGAAGTGATAATGTTCACACGTAAAAATATACACTTATTTAAAAAAGTGAATATGCCCGGCAGAATCACCCGTCAGACAGGGCGATTACAGCTCGTGCCGCGGCGCCTCGCACTCCTCGACAAGTCACCGCGCGTAATAGGCCCCGCTTTTTACGAAAGACTACCCGCCAGTCTCAGAAATGGATCAACGGATGATGGTTTTGGACACCGATTGAAAGACTTTTTATTGTCAAGGTCGCTGTATTCAGTAAAGGAATTCACCCAACAATAACAATATTAGACTATTTTTTTTTATTTATTTATTATTTTGTTTTTCTTTGACTTTATCATAATCTAGGACGCCCTAGAGATAAATTATTTTTATTATTATTGCTGTAATTTCCGTTTTTATATTATTGTACGTTTGACATATATGTAATTTTATTCATTTATTTGACATGAGATTGATATGTTTTGACATCCCTACTTATGCTAGGAGACCCTACGTACATTTTTTATTTTTCTGTTTCTGACATTTTATTATATTTTTGACATTACTACGATCAATATTGTTTTAAATTGGTATTTCTGTGTGCCCTTGTTATTTATTATTGCTATTAAGAAATTATTGTAACAAATTTATTGTATGTACCTGACGAGATTTCTGTGAATTCATTTTATTTATATACAAAGAAAACTTGTAAAATACAATGTAAATTTTCAATAAGCAATAAATGAATCTGAATCTATAAGCGAGTGACACAAGGCCTCCGTCTCTTATTTCTACCATCGAAACTGTAAGCACATAATTATAACCTAAACGAGATCCTTGTCTTTCCTTTGCATCCGCCATTAGCCGTCGCCGAACTACCTTGACTGCTAAGACACCCTTTATATAATAGCAATATAACGTAACCCTTTATCAGTTAATACAATATTTGCCGGACTTCAATATTCACCCGACAGCAACCCTGTATTGTTCAATTGCCCAAATTATACATGGTGTTGAGTTCACGGTTTGTTAGGCTAAACGGAGCCTGGAGCTTAATACAGGGTTAATGGCCGTGGTAATGGTGCTGGTAATTCCTTCTGACGAGTATGATGCTTGAAGACCCCTTGTAAACTTTATGAAGTGACGATTATGCAATATAAATTGGTTCCCTTAGGGCCTGTTTCACAATCGCCGGATAAAGTTATCTGCCAGTTAAAATTATTGCTATCCTTTTCTCCCGTCATATAAAAGAAAAGTGACAGCCAACATTTATCTGACGGATATGTTTTAACTGGAGATTGTGAAACAGGCCCTTAGTAAAGTAGGAGTTATTTCTAGTTCACCCAAAACCTCTGATCTAGAGATAATGATAATTAGATGGACGGATGGATGGAGCTTGCCCATTAGAGTGGTCCTAGAAGGCTGTGAGCCTTTCAAGAGAATACAGAGAGGTCGCTATTCGTAGCGGGAATATAGTTGAAAGATACGCGACTTGAGTCACTGTCCTTGTAGCTTAGTGGTCAAAGCACTCTAGCGTTAATAGAAAGATCGCAGGTTCTAGTCCTGTCGGGACAGACGAAGATGGTTTATTTTTGTATTATACTCTTTCACTCTGTATCATATCGTTTAATGATAATTAGCTAAAATATACTTACACGTGACATGATATTATATATTTTTGTAATTTTGACGTAGTAGAAACCGTGAATGTTTAGCTCTATGATGGGCTCTAATCGTTGTTCAGTTCGACTTTGAAAATGGCGAATGCTCGATGCTCATGTGAATAGGTACTTAAGTCCACCAGCACCTGAACAAAACCAAGGTTTGATAGCTAGAAACTTGAACCATGGCATACATTCTATACGTAAGTACTATTATTTATTTTTCTCAAACATGCAATGAAATAGTGACGTTGTGTTCTTCACAATGGGCTTCGAAGTGTCACGTTTCGGGCGCAGCGAGACGAGAGATCCGTATACGATCCGGCATTTCATACAAAATCGGAGACTGACCTGCTAGATGGATTTTTTTAATTTTCATTCCACAATTTGTTGGACAGCATCACAGCGTTCAGCCATGAAAATTAAAGTTTGATTTCTTGGAGGTTTTATTTTATTTATTTCATTGCATGTTTGAAACAAGCACTATACATACCTCGGCGTGAAAAGGGGTTGCCAGCCTAATAACTTCCCGTCTAAATGTACTCTGCCGGCAACCCCCTTACTTCCCGGCCTCTGTAAGTATGTACTATTATGTTCCCTGTATGAAGAGGTTTACGGGCCGGACAGTAATTGGAAAATTCCGTCTGAATTTAAAAACAACATTTTATCCCAAAGTCACCGCAAATTTGCTCCGATTCCCGGCGAACATGATTGCCGTGAATGGACTGAATGGGGAGTTATTTACGAAACTTCCTTTTGGGAATGAAACGTATTGAATAGAGTTACAAGCTATTAATCCAGATTCAGGAATTATGTTCTATAAATAAGGGATTAAGATTATTGAGAAGTATTTTGGGAACATTTTCTGCAGCTGAATTATGAAGGTATATGTATAACAACATTCTATGCGTCTTAATATATAGCGATATCGACAGAACGCTGTTTCACGTCGGTGTTATCGTCATGACATGCCCGCGACGTGTTATCTTTTTAATCTGGTTGTCTGATTTTAAAAAACGGAGACTTGCAAGTGGAATCGTTGGCAGCATACCGGGGCAGTTAGACAAATTAGTTGGACGGACGTATTTGGGGCATATAGTGGCGTCTTATTATTATACGTATCGCGGCGAAACTTGATCCCTATGACTGCTGTTACGTCCATACAATTTATAACTTTAAAACTTAAAATTGTACTGAGATGATAGCTGTCATAAGGACCAAGATTCGCCACGATACCTATAGTGTGCACTTAGACATTTATATTAAAGGAAGATAACTTGAAATGAAATACTCTTGAATTATGATAATACCTGTCAAAGTTAACAGAACGCTATAAAAAAAACTCACAATTGCTCTGGCTGTGGATTAATCGGCTGCCGATGTTTAATAAGGGAAATCAGAAAGGGGTCCACCGGAATTCATGCTCAGGTTCAACCCTTTCAAAACGATTTTTAATGGACCCACTATGAGCTTTCGACAACCTATACCTTATCCTACTAATACGAGTATATATATTCTACTAATATTATAAATGTGAAAGATTGGATGTTTGGATGTTTAGATGTTTGTTACTCAATCACGCGTAAACGATTTTTAATAAAACAGACGTAGACGATATTTTCCGTTAAAACTCGAATGTTCCATATAATGAGGTATAAGAGTAGCAAGTTTCCTAAGGCTATAGTTAGCTTACAAACAAGCTACAATCTCGTTTGCCATTATTGTATAAAAAATAATCATCAGTAATAGTAACTCCACTAAGTTTACTCATAGTGCCGGGAAGGCCGACCACTAAGCACAGGCTGAAGTAATGTCGCAGCAATTTGTCGGCAGTGAGGTCGTTAGTGGCAAAAGTCCGTCGGCAATTACCGTCGCGATTATATTGGACACTCCGATACAGCTCCCAGGGGTGTCACTTAGTAATGAGGTGATTTAAGAATTCGATCGAGAACGATTTGAGACATAAAAAGAAGATGTTAATGTGTTTCCCGTATTTATACGTGCGTCTAGCTAACGTATTAGGCCGCGGACTGGATGTCATCGGGCAGCGGACCGACGAGCGGCACTTCTTACATTTGAGTTTTGAGTGGGAAACATATTGAGCGCTAATTGATTAGTCCCAGTATAGGTAAGGTACGCCCGTAGTGCTCGATTCGTTGTCATTTTAAAACGATATTTGACATTCACTTGTACAAAGTTAACACTTTTAATGCCACCTAATTCATTCTGGGCTAGGGTTGAAAAAACCCGGAAAAATTCCCGTTTTTTTCTAAAAGCTAAAGTTTTATTCGGAAAAAAACAATGTCACTTAGTTTGTATATTTTTCCGAAAAAAACAAAAAAATCGGAATAAACGGAAAAAAACGCACTTTGAAAAGAACTTGTGAATTTTTTTCCATTTATAATTAATCCATAGTTTAGGTAACTACACTAACTACACCTCCTTAGTTATGTGTTTTATTATCTAAATTTAACGTTCGTACAGAACCGCAAAGAATTTTGCATACAACCTATGCATTTAGCCGCATATATGTTGGATCCCAGATTCCATAAATCGGTCTTCACCGAATATGAAATGTTAACTGACAGTGAGTTTTTGAAAATGGCACAATATTTGACAAAATTAGCGGCCTGTATGCACATTAATACCTGTGACTTAATGGGTCAGTTTGCTGAATACCAAGCAAAAGGCGGTTTCTGGGTCAACGAATTCATCCATATGCCATCAGCCTGTAATGACCATAAGTCCACTGAATTGGTGGAGAGGATTGTGTGCAACACAACTTCTATCAACTATTGCCGTGAGGTTACTTAGTGTCCCTCCGACATCTGCCGCATCAGAGAGGAACTGGTCGTTGTTTGGTCGCACTCACACCAAGGATAGAAACCGGCTTTTGCCAGAACGGCTGAATAAACTGATTTATATTAGATCTAATTTGCACTTGCAAATTAATTCTTCCAGTGTCGACGACGTCAACGATTCGGGTATGGTAGAGTTAGATGATGGCAGTGACAGTGATTAATAAATATGGTAATTAATATAAAAATTTCGATTCTTTCCCTAAAAAACTGAAAAATACGGAAAAAAACGAAAATTTCAAAACGTCCTGAAAAAAACGATTTGATTTTTTCGAGAATTTTCAACCCTATTCTGGGCACAAAAATTGTAATTACTATTTTGCTAATCTTTGACTTCCTCCCTTCATTCTTACAAGGTGGACTGATGACCTGGTAAAGGTCACAGGAGTCCGCTGGATGCGTGTAGCACAAGGTTGGTTATTGTGGACCTCTTTGGGGGAGGCCTATTTCCGGCTGATATGGTGATGATGATTTTTCATCTTAAGGTGAGGCAATTAGTACCAAAAATGTTTTACCTTAAATCTATGAATAAGATCGTCACTATTAGTCCCAGCTCGAAAATATTCCTTAGCTTTCCTGATGCAAATCGGAATCTATCGAGAAAAATAATCCTCAGTATTCGTCACGCAAATGGTGAATATTCCAAGGAATGGTAACATCTCTAATCGTCACAGACCAGGCGTCAATTTAACACTTCATATTCCAATTTTATACCTATTCGCGCCCGCACGTGTCGAACTAAAATAGAAGCCGAAACCAGTATACCGTTACATAATTATCTTCATAAATTACTCCGTGTTTATTTCTGCATACCAAATAGCAATCAGTGTATAAGCTGGTGGCAGTAAGTATATGCTGACAAAATAGCCGCCAGTTTGAAACAGTCAGTTATCTACTTCCTCTTCCGGTTTCGAAGCCTCGCGTTGCAACTACCATAAGCTAGCTATTAAATGCGAAACCAGGGCTTCAATTTCGGAAGTAACGATTTAATTTCAATTCCTTTCCGATACTAGTTTAGTACGAGAGCCACGAAGTCTACGACAAAAACAATAATTCTACAGATTTGATTTTCGGTTTATCTTTGACAATCAGTGTCAGGTTTGTATCTATAGTCTGTAATAAACTTAAGGCCATTTATGATTCCAATAAGTTAAAATTGGTGAAATACAGGTATCAAAATTGGGATGTGAACCGAGCAAGTGCATATTCGATAGCGCATTGCGATTCCAAGTATACATTTGTTTATTTTCTTAAATTTTCATTTGCATTGATTTTTTTGGTTTGTTTACATTACAGTCTTTGTTTTTATTGACATCACTTGTGTATGAGTAGTGAGTAACCTACTTTAGAGGATGTCAAAGTTATTTATTCTTCAATTAGGCACAATACACCTATGAATGACGATAGACTACCACCACTCCAGAAACAAAACTAGCGCTAGACGATGGCGAACTTTTGTAGTGACTAAAGGAATTTCGGAAATAGGGGATTCGCTTTCATTTTTCTGGCCAGTCTCTGTTTTATAGTATTTCAGATTGTGTTGGCCTATTCCGGAGGACTTTATTAATTTATTCATAAAGTTAGTATAATTTATCTCCACTTTTACGAATTCCGGTTGCTCACTCATTGAATGAAATTTTATTATTTATTTTAATACGCTTTTTACTACGATTTCCATACAAAACGTTATTTGACATTCGCAGGCTAACGGCGTGATATTTTAAGAAACTTGTGTAACTAACTTTCATAAATTAGCTTTCCATTTGCGCGAAATTCCCTCTTTTCTTGAATAAACTTGTATAAACTAGAATAATTTGAGATATTAGTTTGTGACGTCATACTTTGGGAAAACCGTTTTCTCAAATTATTCTAGTTTATACAAGTTTATTCAAGGAAAGGGGGAATTTCGCGCAAATGGAAAGCCAATTCGTGAAAGTTACTTACATAGGTTTCTTAAAAATCACGCCGTTAGCCTGAAAATGTCAAATAACGTTTTGTATGGAAATCGAACCACCTTCGGACCTTCAGGCAGGTCATAGGCCATATTTTGTTCCGCGACTCCATCTGGATTCGATGTGATACGTGGGCGACTTGTCAACAAGTCACATATATTT
This sequence comes from Epinotia ramella, assembly GCA_947578815.1. Taxonomy (NCBI): domain Eukaryota; kingdom Metazoa; phylum Arthropoda; class Insecta; order Lepidoptera; family Tortricidae; genus Epinotia; species Epinotia ramella. The sequence goes on along the minus strand of OX388211.1, from coordinate 6,578,144 downwards.
TACTAGCTTCCACCCACGACTTCGTCTGCGTGGCTCCGGGATAAAAATTATCCTATATTTTTATCCAGGCTATGAACTATGTTCATGCAAATTTTCATTTAAATCGGATGAGCCGTTTAAGCTTGATTGAGTAACAAACATCTAAACATTCAAACATCTAAACATCCAAACATCCAAACTTTTAGTATTATATTATAGTATTACTAATGGCCGGTTCCAATAATCAATCCACCGATAGTTTTGACAGATTACCTGTAGAAAATGTGTCAAAATGTAACTGTTAGTAAGGAAAACTATCGGTGGATTGATTATTGGAACCGGCCATAAAGTGAGCGCCAACTAACTTCGGTAATAATATAAACTTTTTTATAGTTCTATTTTGTCTCACAGCCCAAAGGTTGTTGTACCCATAGCCAATCAAAATAGGATCATCACAGTACTACGTGTGTTTCAAACCAACGATTGTTAGGGTTGTCAAGTACTCCTTCGCGGCCTCTCTTACCCAAAAGGGCGTATGCCACTCAACGAAGCCTGTGTTTGATCCCTTTTGGCTCTGAGTTCACTATAATTGAACGATAGTGCTACAAAGGCTATTCGTGCCACTCCTGGCACTCTGCGAATAAATTTGCTTGCAAGTGTCTTATTAAGCTTGAGGCTTCTATGCAAGCCTGGTCTTTGCAAAGTGGATTTTTGTTGAGTTATTTGTTTAAACTTAACTGTGATTGCACAATACAGAAATATGTACAAATGGCGGATTTAATGCTATAAGGCATTCTCAACTATTTGATCTCACGAAATAGAGATAGGTATTATTTTTCCTAATTATATTTTAAAAGTAAGATGATGTCAATTTTCTTTTTTAGTACAACTCCGATTTTAAAGGATAGTCCAATCGGGTTCATCATCGTCATATCAGCGGGTACCTGATAGGTATTTTAATTATAATTATTCTTATTTACAACAGCAACAGTATAAGAAAGGGAGGTAAAATGTTTGATACAATTTACTCTTCACTCTTATTATTTTATTTTTATTTTTATTGAGTCTAGTTTCCTCTCTAAAGGTGCTTGTAATTTCTTTTTTGTCATCCATCCTTCTAGTGCTCATTCCCGGTTGTACCCTAAAGTAGCCCGGGGTCGGTTTTGCCACATAATCCCAAGATTTGACATAGGCACTTGTTTTACGAAATCGACTGCCATCTGAACTCCCAACCCAGAGGGAAAACTAGTCCTTAGACGGCGAAACTATAAGGGTTCCTTGTTGACTACGGAACCCTAAAAAGGCTTCCATAAAATCGGCTCAATTTGTGTGAGGCTAGCCACTACGACGTAGAAGGCCTACGGCGTAGAGAGCCTACGGCGTAGACCCTCTAGTCTCCACTCTCCACAACAACAAAGAGAATACTCAAGCGCAAAGCACTATCGAAATCGACCAAACGTGAACATATGGGGGGCTATCTGGCTAAACGCATCGCATTGAAATCAGATTTTCATTTTTTAAATATAAATTCTCGTGAGTCCCAACACATCGGAAAGAATAAAGTGCTTATAAAATGTGAACGCGACTCTATTGTCAAAGCGTTAGAGTCCACATTCAGATATTTTTACACCCTGAAATGTACAGACATATTCGATTGCGTCAGTACAATTTCTCTAATGATCACGTTTATGGCTCCCGAACATGAAAGATGTCTCACGCAATAAATCTAAAATGAAATTCATATTAAAGAATTAAAGTTACTTGTAAATAGTCAAGATATATTACATACTAGCTGCCCGCTCAATAAAATATAGCTTAAAAGCATCCAGAAAGTCTATTCTTATAATGTAATATCACACTAGCAATAAATCCTCTCATATCTCTGAGAACTACCCTGAACAAAAATAACTTGTCCTTAACCTTGTCCTGAAGGTACCACTGATTAGTGTAATCACCACAAGAGCACGTGTCAACTAGTCTCGAATAACTTCTGCTGTTCACAAGGCTTACTACTACTCGCCTCCGAACCAGTGTAAGTTCTATAGGTCGACCGCTTAACTAATGCCTGCGTGGCGCGCGAGTGCAGGAGTATGATAATAAAGCACCCCGTTATCGATGATGATACGATGTTGATGCTATTATTATGCTATATTTGGACCACAGCGACTGTGTGTTCTAGACTTGGTAAGCAATATGACTGGAGTGTTGTTGTTCTACTCTCTGGTGGCTCAATGTGGCTTGCATACCCTATCTTTTTTGCAAAGATTCCGTAAAACGGGGTGAGTAGGGACAAAACTGACATTCAAACCTCGATAACATTTTATTTTTACATATGCAAACTGAATGTTGTATATATAATAAGTGTTCCAGACGTTTGTATTTTGGTGTTTTTATGGCTTTGGGTAGTTCCATTTCATAACTTTAACAATAAACACGAAATCCCACCTCACCCCGTAGTCTCTCAAAGTTTGAGTGAGATGGGTTTTCATACAAAATGTGATTTTGGAAGATTGTTGGATCGATTTTTTTTATTATGAATATTAATATAGCTCCATTTGAAATTGGAATACATGATTAATGTAGCAGTTGCCTTAAAATCCCATCTCACCCCCCTTTCATCCCTTCTCTCCCCATTCATAACCCAACTCTGCTCGCGATCCCTACTCACCCCATGTTACGGTACGAGCGCAATTTGGGCAGGTTAATACCCCGCCGACGAAGTTGTACTGGATGGTTGCCGGTAGGCGAGCCTTCAGCTCGTCTCGCTTTTTATCGAGGTCGTTACGACGCGACGCTCAGTTTCAAAGGCATTAACCTGTTAATGTTGACGACGATATATAGGGGTATGAACCCCTGCACCCACGTGCAGCGCAGACGAGGACTGAGTTAAGCGGTCTACCTATAGAGAATGCCATCTCACTCACGTTTGGAGCAGCCCAACTGACGAAGTACCTACCGCGTTTAGAGGACCGTAGCCTTTTTATTTTATACGCCGGTGGCAAAAAAGCATACGGCCTGCCTAATGATAAGCAGACACCGTTGCCTATGGACGCTTGTGACACCGGAAGAATCACAAGTACGCTACCGACCTTTTATTGATTTGAGGAATCGTTGAGTTGATAGAGACATATGCAAGACCCACACTCTCAATCTCAATACAGTTATTATTCTGGCATTTCGTTTTAAAATGGAAACCGAACTACGTTTGTATGCAGGGTCGAGCGTCCTGGATACTCTTAAACGGGATTGTAACAATCAGGTTCTTCTGTATATCAATCTGTATAATTACTCTTAACAGATTGTGCACTATAGGTTATTAAGGAATAGGAACCTCATCATCATCATCATGTCAGCCGAAAGACGTCCACTGCTGGACATTGCTTTCCCCTAAAGAGTGCCACAACGACCAGTCCTGCGCCACCCGCATCCAGCGGACTCCCGCGACCTTTGCCAGGCCATCAGTCCACCTTGTGGGGGGCCTACCCACGCTGCGCCTTCCGGTACGTGGTCGCCACGCGATAACCTTTCCGCCTGAACGGACATCGATTCTACGTGCAATAGGAACCTGCTTAGATAATTTTGAGCAGCTCCACCTTGGAACTACACTCGCGGTCAAAGAAACCGGGTCAGTACGAAAATCTGTAATATCTCCTAAAATAATAAAGCTAGGGACATGAATTAAACTGCATATTGTAGATAATTTTATACTGAATTAAATAACATCAAATGGTGGAATCGTAATTCTTTTGTTTAATAAAATTACATAGGAAACAAAAAATCAACCAATTTTACGTACAAAAATAAGCAGTAGGTACTTCACATACAACACAAAAAATAAAAATTAATACTTCGTATTGCCTCCTCGGGCTCTTCTTACAGCTTCTAGACGATTCGGCATGCTGTTTATTAAGTTCTTTATGCGTTCTTGTGGGATATTGTCCCATTCTTCCACTAACGCCTGTTTCAGGTCTCTAAGTGTAGCTGGGGCGGGGTTTCGAGCTCTTACACGCCTCCCAAGCTCGTCCCATACATGCTCAATCGGATTTAAGTCCGGACTCCTCGAGGGCCAGTTCATACAGTTGATACCAACCTCCAAAAAATAATCTCTGACAATTTGAGCTGTGTGTGACCTGGCGTTGTCATGCATAAACATAGAATTTCCACCCATATTAATTAAGTATGGGCCGACATGCTCATTAAGAATCTCTTCTACATATCTTGCACTCGTTAATGATCCATGTTCTATTAAAACTAACTCCGAGCGACTCTCTGAAGAGATTCCAGCCCAAACCATGACTGACGCACCGCCGAACGCCACTTTTTCCTCAAAACATGCTGGAATAAAACGTTCACCAGGCCGTCTGTAAACTCTTTGCCGCCCGTCATTTGCATAGAGCATAAATCTGGATTCATCGGAAAACAAAATTCTTGCCCAATCTTCGTCACCCCAGTATCTGTGATCGCGGGTATAAAGTCGTCTTGCTGTTCGATGTATTCTTTCAAGTTTTGGGCCATTGGCCGGCCTATGTGGGGTCAAATTTGCTTCTTTGAGCCGCCGCCTGACAGTCCGCTCGCTGATGCCGTCCCTTCGGGTCTCTAAAAGCTGATTTTTCACTTCAACTGCTGTGAGGTGCCGATTTCGGAGCATGGTTGTAACAATAAATCGATCTTCTCTAGCTGTAGTACATCTTGTTTTGCCAGTTCCTGGTCTTCTAAGGTTCTGCCCAGTTTGTAGGTAACGTTGGAGGACTCGCTGCACTGTAGAAAGTGACACACCTGTTCTTCTCGCTGTATACCTCTGACTTCTTCCTTCTTCTAACATAGTGATGATACGAGTACATTCATCTCGTGTTAGCGGCATGATAGACATTCAAGAATGACCACAAAATAAAACAATGACAGCCTTTTATCATAGTTCTTTGACAGATTGAAAACAATTGCTTAAAAACAAGCAAAAGTAATACGAACGCAATTTCAAATAAGTTCCTAATTGGTTTTTTTTTTCAATTAAACCTTTTTCCAGTTACTACGTAGAACATTGAAGGTTGGATTTAGAAGGATATTAAATTCTCTATAAAACAGAGTTATACCCTTTTCACGAAACAAATTATTTAATTGAATATTTTTGTTTCGTGTTATTTTTTAACGAGGAAGTTACCCCGATCATTTTATAAACGATATGATACAGAGAAAGAATATAATGGAAAAATAAACCATCTTCGTCTGTAGCCCCCGACAGGATTCGAACCTGCGACCTTTCTATTAACGCTAGACTGCTCTACCAACTGAGCTACGAGGACAGTGACGCAAGTTGTAAATTTTTCCACTATATTCCCGCTAAGACTAGCGCCCTCTCTGTATCGAGTTATAGACTTGTTTCACAGTCTTGGCACCACTCTAATGGGCGAGCTGTGCGCTCGCTCCATTCTAATCGAACCACATCAGGTAGTTTCGGACTTAGCGAGAGAGATGGCGCTGGTGTACATTATACCCTTTTCACGAAACAAATTATTTAATTGAATATTTTTGTTTCGTGTTATTTTTTAACGAGGAAGTTACCCCGATCATTTTATAAACGATATGATACAGAGAAAGAATATAATGGAAAAATAAACCATCTTCGTCTGTAGCCCCCGACAGGATTCGAACCTGCGACCTTTCTATTAACGCTAGACTGCTCTACCAACTGAGCTACGAGGACAGTGACGCAAGTTGTAAATTTTTCCACTATATTCCCGCTAAGACTAGCGCCCTCTCTGTATCGAGTTATAGACTTGTTTCACAGTCTTGGCACCTTGGAGAGCCTTGGAGAGGGCGCTAGTCTTAGCGGGAATATAGTGGAAAAATTTACAACTTGCGTCACTGTCCTCGTAGCTCAGTTGGTAGAGCAGTCTAGCGTTAATAGAAAGGTCGCAGGTTCGAATCCTGTCGGGGGCTACAGACGAAGATGGTTTATTTTTCCATTATATTCTTTCTCTGTATCATATCGTTTATAAAATGATCGGGGTAACTTCCTCGTTAAAAAATAACACGAAACAAAAATATTCAATTAAATAATTTGTTTCGTGAAAAGGGTATAATGTACACCAGCGCCATCTCTCTCGCTAAGTCCGAAACTACCTGATGTGGTTCGATTAGAATGGAGCGAGCGCACAGCTCGCCCATTAGAGTGGTGCCAAGACTGTGAAACAAGTCTATAACTCGATACAGAGAGGGCGCTAGTCTTAGCGGGAATATAGTGGAAAAATTTACAACTTGCGTCACTGTCCTCGTAGCTCAGTTGGTAGAGCAGTCTAGCGTTAATAGAAAGGTCGCAGGTTCGAATCCTGTCGGGGGCTACAGACGAAGATGGTTTATTTTTCCATTATATTCTTTCTCTGTATCATATCGTTTAAAACAGAGTTAGTTTCATGCAGATACGACCAACGATTTACAAAATATTGAGGTTTTCGTCACTGACCCGGTTTCTTTGACCGCGAGTGTATTTTTAGTGCTGACAACCCTACTACTACTATAGGTACTTGTGAATTCCATACCACTACGTTGGTATGCCTATAGAATAAGTACCTATTGGAACTAGTCATACGAGTCGGTAATTGTGCCCATTCCCAGGGAATCGACCGTGTTACTTAAACACAAGTAGTTGTACGCTCATTCCCTAATGGGTAACGTGTCACGAAAAGAACACGCTTACTTTGTAAAGAAGCAAGAAAAATATAACTTAGTATAACTAAACTAACCCTAACACATAAATTACTAACTAAAAAGTAATTTCATAATAATTTTGTAAATTCACGTTCATTAGGCTCGGATTTTTCATCGCACGGTAAGACGAAAGAAAACTATGGAGTCAATTTGAACAATAAAATTTTACTCATATTCATACTCATTTATTACATTTACACCAAAAGATGTTTATATTATAAATAAAAATGGTAACTGCCACAACATGTTTTGTCACATTATGGGCCAAATAATACAATAATCACGTAATAATTCACAACGTGTGCACCGATGCAAATATAAATAAATTAAAGTCGATAATTAACATTATGACACAAACGATTTGATAAAGTGCTAAACTTAAACTCAAGTCTAGATAGATAGAAAGAAAGAAAGAAAGAAAATACATTTATTTAACGTCACAACTTAGGTACACAATTTAAAAAAAAGAACAAGCTAACGATGAGAAGAAGACGATGTATAGGTATACCTTGTTTTTCTCGTGCTCTATCGTATATAAATGATTTTGTATTTAATAATTGAAACTATAGGTCTACAGTTAAGAGAAAAATTCTAACAATGCTTTGTGTATGACCGTTTCTTTCATATTTAAATAAATAAAGCGGCCAGTACCCATCGTTACGTCTATCGCAGCAATATACTGTGTATAACTAAATTGAAATAGTTACAGCATGATAAATATAAAGGAATTACTGGAGTAAGAAAATGAGTGAGTATGAGTATGAATATGAGTAAAGTTTTAATGTTAATATCGACTCCATAGTGTTTTTTCGTTTTACCGTGCGATGGAAAATCCGAGCCTTGGATGAAACTGACTGAAAATGGGGTTTCATTAGTCATTAGTAGCTATTCATATAAAAAAAATTAAAGCAATTTTTTTTTCATTAAAACCACAATATTACCAATGAAAAAGTACAAACCATATCTTGACTGCTACGATAACACCATGTTTAATAGTACCTAATGTTTAAAGTAAAGAAAATATCAGAAATTCGTTCTCAATCGACAACGTTACTCAATTTTAACAGACTCGGTCTAAAGGCGGTTGACAACCAAATTACGCAAATGATCGATCAATCAAGGATCGATTCAAGACACAGGATACGCATCCTAATTTAATTCTGATTTACTATCAATGTGAATCGCGCGCTCTGGCACATGTCGCGGGTTCATCAAACACATTAACAGTTTCAATGCCAGGAGCGTTTAGCGGGCGCCTACGCCGTACATACGGGGAAATCCACGGGATCGGCTACGAGCGTAGTGTGTAGCGGTGTTTGGCAGCGAATGTGTAAAACGAGTGACAATCACGACACACGTGCGAAAGAGGGCTACGGCTTTTCGATACGAAAGGAGCTTAAACTGCTACGGACTACGGCGTAGTTCTACGAGTGCAGCGAGTTACTGAATGAGTTAACATTCAAGTATTATTTTCCTCTTTACATCGGCTAACTCAAAATTTCTTCTGTTTATTAAGCGTATTCAAGGTAAAATGACGGTATTTTACCCTGTCTGGCCCCGTATCATGGTCGGCCTTATCACGCGATAAGTGGCAAGATAGGAGCATCGTCTCGTTCTATCGAACGGTGTCAGCCAGTGACGGACGCTCTATCCTGTCACTTATCGTGTGATAAGGCCGACCATGATACGGGGTCTGATGAGTCATAGCAGAAAATTTTAGCATGTTATGATTATGTCTGTAATTTCGTGTCTTTTATTTCTTACATGCATTTCCTTTCTTTTCTTTCTTTCAAATATCAATAAAACTAACACTTTTCTCAAGATTATCCAAGTGTTTTTCTCGTTCGCGGAAGATGTTGGTAAACTTGTCTCTAACACAAACGCGTTACCTAGCGCGTTAACTACCTTTACGAGAATTGAGGAATCACCTTAAAATTTAACCAGAATGGTAAATGTTGGCCCCAAATTGACCCTTCGACCATTGAAAAGTTATAATGACCTCAACTTCAAAATGTCTCGCTCCTGATTGGTCTCATTTGTATCCGATCCCAATTATGCGATTTATAAGACGAAAATTGGACACTGAAAGCAATTGAAAGAAAACCATTAGGATAGTATTATGCTATTGTGAATAAAGTAGCTTTTAAGCGAATAATTTAAAATTTAAATTGAGTTTTAGGATTGGCCAAATTAATACTGATTGTGATATCATGGATTGGTATTTTTAGACCCCGTTGCAAGCGAGGGTTGCTATAAGTTTAACATGTTATGTGTGTCTTGACTGGCTTTTAATCTTTCGGATCCGTCTATCACGTCTCAATCTATCACTATACTAAATTGCATCTCAATCGGTTCAGCGGTTTGAGCGTGAAGAGGTAACAGATGGACAGACACACTTTCGCATTTAGAATATTAGTATGGATATGGATTATACATGTCTATTTATACACGTTGGGCTGATACAAGCAATATGCGTCTTTGTTGCAGTAACCTATAAAGTTACATTTAAACTCTAAATCGGGCAACCACCATATTACAATCTGAACAGACAACAGTTTTTTTAAGTCTTGTCTGTCTAAATGGTTCTTAGATATGTAGTTTTCATCGCGTGATGTTTTTTTTTGTTATAATTCATATAATGCTCGATTTATTTTGAACAAACCAACTTTGTCGTAGTGTGTCCTTTTCTTATATATGTATACTTATTTAATGAATCGGTCATATACGAATATACGTATACAGATATAGTCAGTATTTTTAAATATGGCAATGAATAGGACTTGACAAAGTGAATCTCATTCGGTCTCGTTTTTCATTCAGCGTATCTATGACTAACCCAAAAACTGTCTGGTGACGTACAACATAGAGTTCATGCTCCTCTAGCTCCATTTTTACCCCCAGCTAATGACAGTTTGATGTCTAACCCCAAGTGTGTGCACCAATAGTAATTCGATAGCACTGCACGTGACTTACTAACTAGTGTTAACCTCCGTCTGAGATCCTTGCCCTAGTTTCTTGTGGTTCTCCGGAATGTATAGTTGTATACGTCCGCAAACACGTGTTAGGTGTCAACTTTTTACAAGCTTTATATAAACTTGCCCTGTTAGTATGGGACAAGACTTGCAAGTTAAATTTGACCCACTTCCCGGTGACCGATTGAGCTGAAATTTTTGGTATAGATATAGTTTGGATCGCAATTCAATATTATGGTACCATTGAGCTGATCTAATGATGGAGAAGCTTTATATTAACTTGCCCTGTTAGTATGTATGGGACAAATCTTGCAAGGTAAATTTGACCCACTTCCCGGTGACCGATTGAGCTGAAATTTTGGGTATACGTATAGTTTGGATGACAATTCAATATTATGGTACCATCGAGCTGATCTGATGATGGAGACAGAAGGTGGCCATGGGAATTCAGTACTTAACCGACGTAAACCCGTTTTGTTTGGGTTCGTTAGAATTGTCTGAATGAGTAGTTGATGATGATATTGATGATAATACAGAAAAGTACAGTCGGCAATAAAAGCTTGTACCAAAAATTTTTTTTTTTACAGAAACTTATTATCCTACTTATCGGCTTAAGCTTCTAAGTCTTGATAAGTATCCTGTAATTGACTTCTTTGTTAATATTCATGTTATTCATAAGTTTTATAGCTGTTGGTTCTCCTGAAAATAAATAAATACTTGTCTGCAGACACAGAAATTAAGTCTTGAAATAGTTATAATCAAGTCTTTTATATTTAAAAAAATGTTACGAAACAACACTCAAAGAAACTCTTTTAGTGCAAATACAAGCCCATTTTTTTATATAGTCGTAGAATGGGGTTACTTTAGGAAAAAATGGGGCTACTTTGATCATTTAGAATGTAGTATAAAAGTAGAACTATTCTAATTAGGGAGATTTAATCGAGTAAACAGCTAGATATAATACTAATATATTCACTGCCTCTGATCACCCACAAGTTAAAACAATGATTTCGGAGAAAAACCTATTTGATCAAAGTCGCCCCCCGAATCAAAGTAACCCCATTCCACCGTATCCATTGTTTTATGATAAGCATTTTTTTTTAAAGATTATAGTGATACTGACTACTCAGCTCCAAATGCGGAAGTAGCCTAAATGTGACATAAAATAACCTTCCTAATCTGAGTCTCCCGTGATCTCTGATCGGTCACCTGCGCCGATCATCTTCATAAACATCTTATATACTTAAACCACTTCTTCAGCAACCAACTCTACTATAATTTGATCCTTAGACTCGAAACACCCATACATGACTGGAGGCCAGACTTAAACTGGTTTAAATGTAACGCTGCGCTTGGCAAGGATTGTGATTATTGCGAATACATGACCTGCCTACGTGAGGTCTCGGACCACTAATCTCGCCGCGCTTATTGGACCCTGGCTGATAAGGCAAATCCAAAAACATGTGTACCATTTTGAACCTTGTGCCCTTGACTTTAGGTCTTAATGTCTACGTATTATTAGACGTGTAGGACGTCGGTTTACTGCTAGGATTTACGCGCCATTTGTTGTTGGGAAATTACTGTGAACATATTTACTGACTCCAAAATCAGCTTCACTGTGTGTGTTAGCTACAATGTAACGTACCTATTATGGAGGTTTCCACCGGCGACGCAAAACCACACATAAAGGTTCGCCAGGACACTATAGTTTCCTACCCAGATATATAGCGAATCCCATTGTGTACAAAAAAAAACATGTAATACCAATATGCCGTTTTAAAATGAGAACCAAGCTACCTTTGTATGGAAAGTGATACTGCCATAATAACACTACTACTTGCCCTGTAGTAGTGTTGTGTTTCTGGAGGTGAGCAAGGTCGCCAGAGCTCTCGAGGATGCGTTGTGTTGAGAGCGAGGGAATTTGTTCCTTCAGCTCTCAACACAGCGAATCCTTAAACATATAAAGGGTCGGCAACGCCCATGTTACTCCTTGGGAGTTGCATGCGTCTATAGGCTGCGGTGTCCGCTTACCATTAGGCGGGCCGTACGCTTGTTTGCCACCGTCGTTGTATAAAAAAAAAGTCAACTGGAATCGACCATGCTGAGGCTGTTAATATTCCCCAATGAGGGAACAGACATTGACAGAGAAGCGAACAAAACGTCATCATTTACACATATATATATATATACTAGCTTCCGCCCGCGAGTTCATCTGCGTGGACCCGGGATAAAAACTATTCTATATTGTAATCCAGGCTATAAACTATCTTCGTGCTAAATTTCAACCAAATCAGTGAAGCCGTTTAAGCGTGATTGAGTAACAAACATCTAAACATCCAAACATCTAAACTTTCGCATTTATAAATTAGTAGAATGTAAATAATGATGACGAAATCATGTGCACTGTGTGCAGTTCAATACGCAGTAGATAGAAATATCATCATCATATCAGCCAAAAGATGTCCACTGCTGGACATAGGCCTCCCCCAAAGAATGCCAAAGTGACCGGTTCAGCGCTACCCGCATCCAGCGGACTCCCGCGACCTTCACCAGGTCTTCAGTCCACCTTGTGGGGGGGGCTACCCACGCTTCGCCTTCCGTTACGTACTCGAGAACCTTCGGGAAAAATATAGTAAAATGTAACCTTGACATTCATCTTTAGCGCTCACTGGCTCGCTCATCATAAAATGATCTCTACCCTCCGACTGCTAACAGACTGCTGTAATTTTCGGTCTCATAAGAACCGAGAGGCACTCAAATTTACGCTTCATAAGACGGGACCATTCGCCCGTCAATTACTGTTGATCTTTCTTAAGCCTAGCTTATACAAGGCAAGTTCGCGAGCGAGTTACTTGCCCGCTACTAGAAAGGATAAATAGCTTAAGCTTTAAAACTTGTGCAATATTAAAGTGAAGAGTTCAATCATGGATGCCTCGGGAGCTCTTTGTGAAAGAATAAACTCTTGAAATACATGTAAAACAAAAACATCAAAAACTGGGCAAGCGTGGGGTTCGGCTACTACTGAGCCAATTGTGGTATCTTAATGAAACGCAGTAATTAATTAATCCTGGTTTAATTTATACGGAGCCAAGGTACACGTTACAACGAGGATATAGAAAGAGGGAGGTGATACAGGTGGGACAGAGAGAACTGAATGCTTAAGGAGCGTTCAGGATACCACAGTAGTACTGCGAGCGGCAACCCTAGATCAACCAGGGCTAATAAGCGACTTACTAATCGAAAGTGTGTGGGAGCCAGTGAGGAAGGCGTTTTTTGACATTCGCATTGTAAATGCCGACCGCGCAGCTTCGTATGGCTTACTCACATGGCCCACAATCGCCCAAATACACGCTCGTGAAAAACACCGCAAATACGACTTGGCTGCAGAAGATCTTAGAGCCTCATTTACTCCGCTTGTGGTCTCCTGTGATGGCATTGTCGGAATGGAATATGAATCCTTTATAAAGAAAACATCTCTAAAGCTGTGTGAAAAATGGTCCAAACCATACTCACAAATAATAAGCTGGATCGAAGTCAAAATACAAGTATCAATCATCAGAGCGAGCGGTCTCTGTGAGAATTAGAGGAACGAGAAGAAGAATAGAAAGATATGTACGCGAAGACGGCTGTGGATTACCCATCATAGAACATTAAATTCCTCCTCTTTTTCTGATATTATTTTATATGATGTATTATTTAACGTAATAAAGTTTACTACTATATATGTAAGTAGATATGTTCTTTTTTGGACTGAAGTGTACGAATATGAATATGAATCAAGCTTTGAGAAACATGTAAATAATAAATAAATTGAAGAGGTTTTCCTAAAGCTAGAATTCAAATTATGTTCGTCGCGTCTCTTGTCATAATCCAATTTTCAATAGATTTTGCATGTTCACTTTTAGGCGCATCGAATCAACGTGTCAAACATCAAATAATTTGCGAAACATATCGATATACTACCGGGTTGCGAATTTGAGTATTAATTCATATTTTTCAGTCACTTAGTCTTGAAACTTTTATGTAATTGTGACTATGAAAGACTACTTGATTTAAGTAATAAGTTAATTTTAATTGTGGTTTAGCCAGATTTTTACGTTACACCCTGTCAATTTTTCTAATAGCTCTACCAAATATCAAGGTGTGTATCTAACTACCCCTGTGTAAAGCCGGCTTAAATTGTACTCTTTATTTTATTGAACCTTTCGAGGTTGAGGGTCAAGTGGCAGGTAAACCATAATGGATGATGTTATGTACCTTTTCAACACAATTGCTCGTAACGTACCTCTTATTGTGTCGCTTTTAGGCTCATAATCCTGGATATTAAACACGCGTGTTGCATTACGATACTTGTGTGTTATGGTTATATTCTGATTAAGTCACGTTGGCACCTTGCAGCAAGATGTATGCATGCACACGGTGCATTCTTAACCCGTCGTATGCTTAGACACGGATCCGTGCCAAGCATTTGAACCTACAATTTTCAATCTCAAGGTCATATTTTGATCAGCAATTTTTGACATCCGCATTCGAGGGGTTAAACTAACCGGGTTGTACAGAATGTACAGCTTTTTTTTAATTCTCGGCAAATGGATTCTTACTCGACTAAACAAATTAAATCCTTTTTGTTAATTAATTGACTATTTCTTTTTATATAGAAACGGTTAATTAAGTAAAACTATTCACTTTTGATAACATTTTACATGAATTAATAAAGATAACATTTTAAAAAGGAATGATTTATTTTATTTTGTATTGGCAGTTTAGAGATTTCATCTAATGCGCGTTATGCGCGGCGCGCACTGCGCAATCTTCACAAAAAAAACTGATGCGCGCCATTATAGGTTATTTCGCAGATATTTGTAAACATTGTTAATGCGTGTTTGGTTATTAACAAAAATGTTGATTCGTGGTGACTAGAAAAGTGATAAAAAGAATGGACGCCACTGGAAATTCTTGACGATGTATACAACATGTGAGTAAAAACCTGTTGACATCAATAAGTAAAGAAAATAACTTGGCAGGCCTATCAAATTTTCAAATGTGTGGAAAAACGTCGCTTTGATAATTACATCCTCGGCTCTCTTATTACGCTCACCTGCGGCTCGCGTGATAATTCCGCCTCTGATGTAATTATCAACATACACCATGCTCTTGTATCACAATGTACTATTATTATGAGTAGATAAGTAATCGAGCTTAGAGGCTGTTCATGATAAAACATTATTGTTTTAAACTTTCACGATTTTCTTACGGAGTATTTACCAAACGGATCCTAATCGTGTATAATTCAACAAGAGACTGTGAGGTTACAGAACTCGCAAACCATTATTTCGTGTTTCTTTTTCAAAACTTTCTTGACAAATAAAACTGTTTAATTATCGAGTCTGCTCACAAAATTTCACGGGAATCGGTTAATCGGAGAACAGCTGAGACAGCGGGACATACGAAATAATTTTAGCACAAGCTAAAACGGAGTCATTAACTTAAAACTTTCGTGAGACATTGTTCATCTTCAAAAAGTCCTTACTAAACTAAAAAATAATCAATCTGATTTGTCAGTTTCAAGATATGTATGGTGTATGTATGCATATTTTATTATATTGTATCGTATTTTACTATATTATATACCTACCCATCCCATCTTTAGACACGTCCACATTTTATCTGATTTGCCTTAAGGTTAACTGGTAGAGAATGCTTTATAGCATTAAGTCCGCTTTTTGTACCATAAAGCTTTAATAAATAAATAAATATTGTAACAATTATTTTAAGACTATTGCAGACCTGAGGGCCTCTGCTGAGGGGTAGTTAAGACAGGCCACCTATCATTACGTGCGTCAGGTAGATCTAAATGTCACTTCTTGTATGGCAAAATTACAGTTTAATTGTACTAACGTAAATTACGTACGTTCGGAATGTGACGTGATCATCCCTCTGTTTACGTATACTGAACGGAGAGCTTCAAAAGGGCATTCTAAATTAATTCTAAAACGGTTCTCAGAAGTGTGAAAAGTTACGTAATCATTCGTATGTCATTTGGTAATCGTGGCCTGTCCGGGCTGATTGTGCAGGCATTAGCATAAAAACACGGTCCCTTGTCCCGTGATTATATTCACTAAGCTTAGCACTCCGACACAATCACCAGTATAAGACAGACCTACGATTACGTATAGTCACTATGAAGCCTATGGTTCTAATTATACTAGCGACGTGGTCTTAAAATACAGAGTTTGTAAATGGTCCTGGGTCCTCACTTAGTATGCAAAACCAGATACGTCTTTCTGCCGTCACTTTGAAATGAGCATGGAAAGCAAATGAATCGTTAAATTGATTCGGGTTTTAGGCAATTCGGGATTATTTTCATAGGATTTGTTTGGTGTTTGAATAGAACAATTACGATTATGCCTTCAAAATTATTACCTACTTCATCATCAGTCGATACCTCCCCCAAAGAGTGCCGCAATGACCAGTCCTGCGCCACCCGCATCCAGCGGACTCCCGGAACCTTTACCAAGGACATCAGTCCATCTTGTCGACCCACGCTGCTCCTGCCTGCCAGTATGTTGACTTCAGTGCAATTGAATCGCTGCTCCTGCCTGCCAATATGTTGACTTCAGTGGAATTGAATTGCGTTATCTTTATAATCATACTTTAAAAGCATGGTTTTGGGAACAAGATGTTTCATTGAAGGGAAAAAGTTCGCTCGTATTTGAATCAGTGATTCGGGCCAGCCAGCCAGTCGCTTAAACTGAGCTCGAAACCGTGCCCGGGTCAAAGAATTGTTCAACCAATAGGGGTGTAGACACTAAAACAATCTATAGTTATGTATTTTCTTGAAAAAGCAACGCAAGAGGTTAAATAATTAAAAGTTATTAGTGTCCAAAGTTTTAAGAGGAGGTATGTTCTGTCCCTTTTCCACAAAACGCACCTTCATATGATACGATTGCTATGACGCTCGAGGATCGTGACGCCACGATCTGCTAGCGTTTTCTCTCTCAAACAAGCAACATTAAAACGGTTAGTATGTAGCTTCGTGATTTTTTGAGATATTTGAGTGGGATTTTAGGGAATATTTTTTTGCCTTCTTTATTTTGAAACAATAATACATTTTGAGTCTACCCATGTTCCTCATTGTTATGTTATGCCATAGGAAAGTGCGTAGCGACCTCTACCTCGAAGACTCAGGCTTCTTAAACGGCACTTATGGCTCAAATTACATTGAGCTATTTTACATTGAGTTATTTTACATTCAGTTATTTTACATTGAGTTATTTTACATTTATTTATTTTACATTGAGTTATTTTTTCAACTTTGTTCTTTATGTTAGTATATGTACGCCACCTTTTACCTAAAGGTGCTGACAGACGTGAGGATTCTTGCGAATGTTACATAACATTAACTCACGAAATCAACAGGAGCGTTTTAGCGAGCATACTAGCCAGCATTTTGCGAAACGACGATAACTTTTCATCGAGCTTTGTACCGAGCCGAGCAATTTTGCTATTGATCCGCCGCTAATGCCCACACCTCCCGAGAGTACAACATGCACTTGTGCGTTCGCTAGAATGAAGTGTTATGCTTGTCTCTGTTCATTGTTCATTTCGACAGTTTTAAAAAAGCGGCCAAGTGCGTGTCGGACCACACACAACGAAGGGTTCCGTGCCTATTAAAATGGTCGTATTGTTACTGAAATCTTATGGCACTCATCCTTTTCTTTAAGGAAGGCAGTTTTTTTGAAATATCTCAAAAACCTAAAAACCTTTGAACCGATGTTATTCAAAACAATTTTCGCTGAAAGAATTTGATATGCCCTATGTCCATGATTTTTTTCATATTTTTAAAATACACGATTCAATAATTAGAGGGGGACACACACAATATTACTGACTTTCGGGGCGATTATCTCCGGCTCTATTCACTTAATCAAAAAAAAATGCTGAGAAAGTTTATATTTATATAAGGCCTATCGATTGATGTGCCACACATTGGCTTGCAATAAAAAAAAATGACTTTCAGTGTCATGTGTGCACCAATTTTTTTTTTTTTGTAATTTAATTACAAAACTACGTAGCGGCAAAATACACCTATCCTCAAAATTTTATTCAAATACACCATATAGTTTTCGAGTAAAATGCCTTTGACATACGGACGGACCGACAGACAGACAGACAGACATGACGAATCCATAAGGTTTCCGTTTTTGCCATTTGGCTACGGAACCCTAAAACTGCGAATGCTCCATTTTCTGTTACATGTGAATGCTAAAGTCTATCAGCATCACCACCCAAAATATGAGTCTAAGTTTAGTTCATAAAAGACTGTTGAAATATTTTCTTGACCGTCTATGTCTGTACACTCGTAACAAACAGAAAGCTACTGTTTGCTTCTAATTTATATGGTCTAGACTCTCTCCATACCTATACAACGTGACTTGCCTGATTGCGATCTCTGCGGCTAATGGTTGCGTGTTCACACATGTTACACGTTGTATACCGGATTTTTTGTTACGCTATTGTAATGAATGAGTTGTCTTTACTAATATTGACTGAATTAACAGTTTTTTTTTAAAACCTGTTTTTTTCAATTAGCCCATGTAATTCCCACGATTAAGAGGAATCCAACGTGGAGTTTCAAAGAATAAGATATATACTCATATACACAAAAGTCAGTGAGGTTGTAGGTTCGCGTGAAAGGAATAATCTCCTAAACTTCTAATCGGATATAAAAAACTTTGACCAGTAGGTATATTAGAATGCATGTGCTGGGTAATACCGGAGCCGCGTGGGCAGCGAATATATTTATAAAATCACGTTTTTAGAAAATCATTACTTCTCCAGGGGACCAATTCTGGAGCTTTTTAACTTATTTGTTCATGCGCTCTCTCTTTTGCTTTTAGCAGCGCATATCTGAATCAGTGTGTGTGAGCGCGACGTACTGATAATCAGACAGGTTTGTGGCCTTAACTTCAAAGAAGGAGAGAAACTCAACGAAATGATTACCTCCCAAAAACCCACGCCTCATAGTGGTCATATTTCATTGTTACTTGAGTCGAAGGTCGTGACAACTCGGTTACAATAGTCGTATGACATTATGATATATGTTTTTACGCTGTCGCTAGCTGAAGGGTACTGGAACACGAGCCGACTATACAGAGTGGGCCCTGTAACAGAGTATTGAGCTTGTGAGCAATTATTTTCAAGTGGTTTTATTTAAAAACATTTTTTTTCCTTAGAGTAAGATATTTATTTATAAAAAAACAATAAAGAATAGCAAAAAAATTTAGTCACAAAAATATTTTTAAAAACTAATATGATTCATTACATGATGCAACCTCAAAATCTGTATTGACTGCTGTGCTGCTATGATCTCGTGGTGCCAAGATACATTACTTGGAGGTCATATATTTAGATCATAGATCACTGAGAATTAAAAAATATGCTACAAAAATTGGACACAAGGGGTTACTGCAGATGCTCTAAGGAAGCGTCCTTTTAAATATTTGCTCCTGTTACAGGGCCCACCCCGTATAAGTCTGTGTGGTTATAAATTATAATATAATTTGCACCGATTCACCATGACAATTTGTTCGAGGAAGCGGAGCAAATCATATTTCCTCAACTAAAGCTTGTCTCTGTAGTTTCGGGGATTTTCTTTGTTCATCGAGTGTAAGCTGATCCGTGCTTTACATTTAAAAACTAGTATGACAAACAAATGCGACCTGCAAACAGCGGGCCAGACACTGGGCGCCAGACAAACTATTTTCGATAGAACTTCGTTCGCTTCGCTCGCCCGTCCGAAAATGGGAAGGCATCAGCAAAAATTACGCGAAATAGCAAGAATATTTAACTATACAATAAGTGATTTTAGAATGTTTCCTATAAAGTTTCTAAATGACAACATACTGTGACGACCTTATGTTTAAGACGTCTGGATATTTATCACGATATGTTTGTACGTATTTGAAAAGGTTTGCCGTAGCCGAAAAAATTGTTAGCCTACTCCTCTCCTTTCATTATGTACATGATACAGCTGTTTTAAAATGCACATTTAAAATGACCTACGTAAACACTGCTTACAGTCAAATGTTGCTAGTCAGTACCCGACAGTTAACATTCCAAGCAGAATTATCGATGAAAAGCATGCCCAGAAAAGACGCGGAGCTTTACAAATATTCCCCACAATGCAATGTCAAGATACCTACTGTCGTGCCTACAGACTACAGTTGAGTTTCATAATGTCATGATAAAGATATGACGTTGCTTAAGTTAAGACGTAAGCTGTCGCATGCTTGAAATAGACACGATAAGCAGCGTTCTGAAAGTCGTTTTCGAAACGACGTATTAGCCGCTTTCTTACACATTGGATATGACCTTTTGGAAGCGAGTTAATGCTTTGGTTGATTTACGAACGTTCTTCCGTGTGACTACGGTGTCATACTATTATATACGATCAATCTTTACTAAGTACTTTATCCATTTAACGTCAGGGATTTAATGCTGCGGCTGATTCGAGATTTAAAGTAGCGTCCTCCCCGGTATTTCATGATATATTCGCACTTTCACATCTCTCTTCATAATACAGATCTTTATTGGTAAAAATACATTTTTCACTTCTCTGCATGCTCGAAAAGTGTGTCACATTAGGCTTAGCAAGCGGGGCTCAAGTAGTACATTTAGCCGCAAGGGAAAATATGTATACATAATACATATTTGTGATTTTTAACACATTTTAATATGACCAATCAAAACACTTCACCGTATCCACCAATCACAACTCTTTAAAAAAACGTTTGTATTTGCTAACCACTGACCAAAATACAGCTAGATATTAAAATGTACCAATTAGGAACATAGATAATTCATTTCAAACATTAGGTGTTTTCTACTCCCTAATTCACAATCATTAAAAAAATAAACGCCTCTGACCGTGACATAGGTCACACTCACACACAGACGACGACGACCTATCTATAGAGATAGCCGCGTCCAAACGTTGAAGTGTGAGCTGTGTTAAGCTTTGAGATTGAGCGAGATAGACTGCTGCATATCTCGCTTTATCTTATTTATGTCCCGTATGCTGTCCGCCGCGTTCGTTCGTTTGGACGCGGCTATAGATGGTTATTGGCGTTTTTCGTGGTATGAATATTTTGTATCGCTTAATTGAACAATCTTTTCGCCAACGCTTTTCGATAACGTGAGTACGTCATTGGCCAGTTGGAATTGGGGCACTGATTGGTCGGTGAAGTTATTCTCGTATTCAAACTCAATCGTGTTTTTCCTATAAACTTTTAGATTTTATTTTTACCTAGACTTTGCATAGATACCAAATTTTTGCAGGTAAAGTGTATATATATATAACAATAAAATACATACACATTACAATAACATATCATCATCATCATCATTTTCAGCCTATAATCGCCCACTGCTGAGCATAAGCCTCGACTCGAGTACGCCACTTCCCGGTCCCGTGCTAGTCTCATCCAGAAATTACCCGCGGTCTTTTTTGCGTCGTCACCCCATCGAGCGACCGACGCTTCTTTTTCCTATAAGTGGCCACCAATCTGTTAACGCTTTGGTCCACCTACCGTCACGCTGCCTGGCAATATGTCCTGCCCAACTCCATTTGAGTTTGGTTATGACTTCTCCGACATCACGCACCTTAGTGCGACATCGGATCTCAATATTCACTCGGTCTTGTCGGTTAATGCCGAGCATGGCGCGCTCCAAGGCTCCCTGTGCTACCCGTACTTTATGCACAGCCTCCTTTGTGAGCGTCCATGTCTCAGCACTGTCTGACAATGCATGTTCAGAAGGTTACTCGACAACTTCTATTGTAGGCAGGTACTTCTTTATAAATTAATTTCAGCTGCAAATTTTATATAAACAATTAAGGATACCGGAATGCTTATTCTTATTCCGTGAAACAACATAGACTAATTAATGTCTAGAAAATTATAACAAGTATTATATAATCATTCGTTCACGTCTTGTCAATTATTCATCTTGGCTCGAGCGGGTGATTAAGCGGCAGCGGCACTGTAAGTTTCCCCCCACCGAAATAAGGAGAAAAATGATGTTCATTTATTTTCCCTTACGAAGAAGCGCTATGAATTTATAATTCCTTTAGCTACGAAGTGCTGCTCAAGGGTATTCGTTACTAAGAACAAGAAAGATCTTTTAATTTTTTTTTGTAAGGTAAACGTCCGAGTGCTAGACTTTGCCTTCTTTCTTTTGGAGTAATAACTTTTAATAGTATATGAGTAACTTTTAATAAATTCAAGAACTATGTGAAGCGTAAACTTATTTCGAAAGCTTAGACTACATGAATGATAAAACTCCATAGAAGTAATTGTGACTGAATTTTTAATCAATAGACTAATTATTTAATACTCGTTATATTTTGTTTTTTTGACATTAGATTGTTTTTCTAGAAACATTCACTAGTATTTTCTATACAATTTTTACTTCATATAAAATCAATTTTTATTTTTTATGTTTCATAAATTACTTTAAAAAAATAACTGACGATTTGAAAGGTGCTTGTTACTAGGCCTACTTGAATAAAGATAATTTTGAGTTGAGTTTTGAGTTAGTACTAATGATAAATTTTAAGTCTACACTATACCCCTATTATAGAAGCATTAATGTAGGTATATAAAGCTGATCGTTAGTAAACGGTAGAAGTATTAAAAAAATGCTAATTAAAATGTTAATGGATAAATTATCTACGTCATAAACGTATACTTCTATACTAACAAAGCGAGTTTGTAAGTTTAAATGTAAGGAGTAATCTCCGAAACTAGTCTCCAATCTTTCACCAGTAAACACAATGGTAATTCAGAATGGAGCAATGCAGCAAGTCTCGTATAAAACAAAACATCATTGACTTTTTTGTTTCAGGTAGTCAGCGGAGTGTTAACAAGTGAAATATAGTGTTAAAATCAATTTTACGAGTGAGTTTTATGTCAATGAGATAAGCTAGTTTAATGAGTGGATCAGTTCGTTTACAAAATCGTTAAGTGATAGAATCCGTGCTCCTCAAAAATATATCGATAAAACTACATTTTGATGCCGGTACCATTTAACCAGTGCCCTCCATTGAACAAGTCAATTAAGAGTTCAAAATCACTAACAAATAGTTTATGCTCATTAAAAAAACCAGGAGTGCAGATTATGCAGGAGATGTGAATGAATTCGTTTGCGCGTTGATGCCATCACCATTTCGCATCTCTGCGCTCCTGGTAGCAAGCGTTCGGGCTCGCTGCGATGGCTCGGCCTGAGGTTATGCGATGAGGGCGAGATGGACGAGGCCAGCGCCGCCAAGCGGCCCTCTGTGCTGACCATCGACCGCGCGGCGTTCCTGCTGCTGCGCGTCAAACGCGCGTTCAAGAAGAAGAGGCAACAGCGGAAAGATAAACAGTGAGTATTTCATGTATGCATAGTTCATAATCTGTATACTATTATATATAATTAAGGAGCTTGGCTTCCCTGTTGGCTGAGTAGACGCCAGTTCTCAATTAGCCGACACCATACTCTTTTATTCATGTAAGTAAGGACTACGCTGCAAAGGCAAGGCCGAAAGTCTCGATTGGCGACCACGTGGCGTGTCTTATCCACAACGATTAGTGATAAAAACCCCCGACATTTTCATTTTAAAGTCCAATATCTCAAAAACGGCTAAACAGATTTTCATAAAACATGGCTAAGAACACTCGGGATAAAATTATCTATGACACAAAAGAAACTAAACGAAAATCAGTTCATCTGTTTGGGAGCTACGATACCACAAACAGATACACAGACACGTTAAACTTATAACACCCCTCTCTTTGCGTCGGGGGTTAAAAATGGCAACCATGATAGTCTTAAGCGGCCTTTAGACCTGACCCCGTAGCATGGACGGCCTTATCACACGATAAGTGACACAATAGAGCGTCCGTCACTGGCTGACACCGTTCGATAGAACGAGACGACGTTCTTATCTTGTCACTTATCGCGTGATAAGGTCGACCATGATACGGGATCTGGATCTGGATAAATGCAGAACACTAACTGGGGGAGGGGAGATAAACCATCTCGCTCATTAGAGCTCATCTCCCCTCCCCCGGATTCTGATTTCCGATCTTCTGATTAATATAGTGAGCGTGCAGTTATTGTACAGCATGTAGCCGGGTTTAAAGGCCGCTTTAAATAGAGACCAAGGAACAAAATAACTCATAATAACAAGTAAATTAAAAAACTGGGACGGGAGAGAAGCTTAAAAAAATGGTATGCAAAAATATACAAATCTTGTTCTAAGTGAATAAACTAGCCACAATAACAATAATATGAAAGTCACGTAATATTTAGCATTATAATAGCGAGGTTTTACGAGTGGGGTGGCCTTATCCAATTTGTTTGACCGTACTCACAGGTCACAAAACAGTCAATATTGTTTGTTATTTGTGATTGCTGCACATTTATTAGTAAACAGTGACGTCACAATGAGAACGATAGTTTAGGTAGCCTCAACAATTTATTTTGGCGTTAATCAGTTAATCGGATCAACGGGCTATCTGACGCCATCCCCCGTCACCATAAAACAAACATATAACATATAAGGAAAACCATTGCTTATAGGCGAGGCGCTGGAGGTGCATTTTATCTCGTCGTTGAACATTTATTTTTAAAGAAAACAGAGCAGGCAAGTGCATTCGATTTTTTAAATTTAGTTGTTGAAATAATCTGGGAATGATTTGAAAGCGCGGTAGTCACGCCAAGTCGAGCAAAAATAAATAAACAAGTACGCAGCTGTCATCCTTTTATCGATACCATTGAAGACATGATCGACCATATTAAAGTGGCCATCAATAGAATTTGCTAACTATATAAACAAACCGCCATATTGAAATTGTCTTTCACTATGGCGGTGTGTTTACATAGTAGACGGCGACTTTACTTCGTTATGGATGGTATCAAACTCAACTCAAAACATTTATTTGTCAAATACCTGGCGAATGCACATCGACGGCGCGTGAAAAAAACAGTCTGTTTCGGCCCTAAGGCACTGGGCAGTGCAGTGATTCGCGACTTGAATGATACTAATTCGATTACTCGATCGTTATAATCATTCAACTAAGTCGACTAATTCGAAAATCATTCGATTATTAGTAATACCTACTTCTAATCGACGCCCGGTCGTTCGCCCGAGTCAACTTGACTTTAACATTAGTAGCTAATCTAATGTGCCCGAATCGAACTTGACGTTGACATTAGTCGCTGATGTCACTACTAGTGACAGGTGACAGTGACATTAGTAACTACTAATTAGTTGTCGTCATTCGATTATTAGCATAAGTATACAACTAATTTCCAATTCGAATATTGACATTAGTAATCGCTAATTATTCGAATAGGCAAATCATTCGAGGTCGCGCATCACTAAGTGCAGAGCTTACGGGTACAGAGACGATCCCGCGCTATCGTGATCTTAGTTTTAAATGTTCGGTCACGTTGTGTGCCGTATAGCTGGCCCTGGTCATTGTGAGTATATGTATAGGATGGCCCAGATTGAGTCTTCCGTATATAAGTTGATAATACCATTATTTTCGATGCCATCATCATCACCATCATATCAGCCGAAAGACGTCCACTGATGGACGTAGACCTCCCCCAAAGAGTGCCAAAGTGACCGGTCCTGCGCCACCCGCATCCAGCGGACTACAGCAACCTTTACCAGGTCATCAGTCCACCTTGTGGTATTTTCGATGTAGCCGTACAATTTACGCTGGTTTCCCTTACTCTGGGACAGCTGGTCCAAATCGATACCCGTTCCCTGTGATGCCTTGTTTCTCAAACCGAAGTAAAAGAAGAATCAGTTACCCCACCGACAGGCTTGTCAATAATTAAAGTCAGCCAAAAGCGACTTGGGCACGCTCCGAAAGGTGCTCATAATTTAAAACGTATTAGCTCCGGAAAATAAACAATCGTTGTTTTTGTGTGGTCTAACATTTAATGAAATTCGTTTTTGTAAAACATTATTAAGTGTGACGTTTATAGCGATAGATACTTGTTTATTAAACGCCGATGCTGTAGGTACAACCATCATCAGTCTTTGTGTCTGTCTAAGGCATCGTAGGTCCCAAACAGAGGACCGATTTGAGTGGGGGTTTTTTTTATCGTAATAATAATGACATAATCCATATCCATCCTAATATTATAAATGGGTAAGTGTATGTGTGTGTTTGTTTGTCCGTCTTTCACGGCAAAACGGAGCGACGAATTGACGTGATTTTTTAAGTGGAGATAGTTGAAGGGATGGAGAGTGACATAGGCTACTTTTTGTCTCTTTCTAACCCCCCACTTCCCTAAAATGGGGGGTGAAAGTTTGTATGCAGCGACGATATAAACGAGTTCCACGCGGACGGAGTCGCGGGCAGAAGCTAGTAATATAATGATTGTCTTTCGAGGCGAATCTTAGATATGTTTAACATGTCGGGGGTGTTTTAAATGTTTAATCTATGAAGTTATTCGAATTTAAACTTGCGTGAGACATGTTGAAATAATACTAACAAGTACACGGTTCAACTCACGTATTCAATGTCAGTACGGGCGACATGTTATGTTATGTTGTTATTGTAACCTCATTTAAGTTTTTATTTTATTCGACTCATGTGTGTCCCCCCTGCCGGCTAAATGGCTACTACTGGGGATGTGAAAAAATTCGTGGTAGTAGTACATATAATAAATTTAAAAGTAAAACTATCACGGACAAGTAGGCATAAGTAGTTACCGAGTAATAGTCGGCCAATTTCATGTGTACTTGGAAAGGCCCATTTTCGTACAAATTCGGCCGGCCCAACACGCACTTGGCCGATTTTATTTATCTGTATTGCGCAAAACAAATAAGCACAAAAGGCGGACTTAATGCCTCAATTCATTATATACCAGTGTACACTAGGGCCAAACAGAAAAAAACTTTCTAAGCGCAAGAGTCAGACTAAGAAAACAAAAATCCTTAGATACAATATTAATAGCAATATCAATATAACCATTTTATATGTAATTCTTGTTCCATTTAAATAACATACGAATAAATTAATCCACGAGATTACGTAACTTTCTTGCCTCATATTTATTCCATCGGTAGGGTACAGATTTATTGACAAAATTAAGTTTGGAAAAATACTTCAGTAAAGTATCCTTCGAAGGTAAAATTCAATGTCACTTCCAAAGAATTCAAGTGATCCACCTTGAAAGTATCGCTTTCCACTATTTTCGGAAACTCCGAACATTTTAGAGTCAGCATGTTTTTATCAATTTATTAAGTTTTTCGCAGAATTCTAATAATTCCGTTCGGAGTTCCTCTCATAAAACATTTATAGGTATGGTCTTGGTTTGCTGATGAGCCCGGTGTAGTAGTTACATAATAAACAGGAAACCGATGTAGACAAGTTTAAACAAGGGATACAGCGGTTTCAAACAATGCCACCTCCTGCCTAATTGAACAAGGGTTCGATTCTCATGCCACTATATTGAATAGGGGTGTAGACACTAACTAACAAAATCAATAATGATGTATTATCTTCAAAAACGATTAAGAATGTAGTCAAATGGACAAAAAAACATCGCAACAGGTTAAATAATCACAAAGTTGTAAGTGTCCAAAGTTTTAAGAGGGGGGATACCCCCGTATAGTTCTGTCCATTTTCCGCAAAACGCACCTTTATATGAAACGATTGTCATTTACTATGACGCTCCAGGATCGTGACGCCACGATCTGCTAGCATTTTATCTCTCTAACAAGCAACATGAAAACGGTTGTTTCTTCAGCTTCGTCAGTTTTTGAGATATTCGATGAGACAGATTTTTTTGCCTTCTTTCTTTTGAAGTTATATGTTTATAGGTTGATGCTGTAAATGGTGTGCTGCTTTAACCGGTCACCAAATGTGTAAGGCTAGGATATCCGCAGGTCGATCACGTAACGCATTGTACGTATGTTAGGTAGATTTCAATGTCAAATGTTATATGGAAAAATTAACGTCCTGTCCTAACGCGCGGTCAAAACGTTACAGAGGACGTAAAAAGAGCTCTGGCGGCCATACATTTAATATGGCGCACAGAGCTCTTTTTACGTGTGTCGACCTGTAAGTACTGCCACAAATTGTAGCATTCAATAAGCTACATTCGATTCAAATTAGAATTAAAAAATGATCACTTCAATTTTCCAAGTCCTCGGTTTGGTTTGTCTCAAAAATGCAAGGTGGTGGACCTAAGATCTACTGTACTACATTGCGATGTCTTTAGCACAAGACATTGGCTAAACTAAAAAGTATTTAAGACTGCCTAATAGATTTTTCACGCCACTGCTCGGAAATGTGGCGCAAGATGGTTAGAATTGAAGCTTCAAAACTGTGATTAGCTGTACGTTGCACTGAAGCTGAATTAGCCTTCTATGAATTCAAAATGGCTAACAATGTTTTTTTAGTCCAGTTGGAACAGCGATTCGACAAATCAGAGCCTCCCCCAGCACGGGCCGGCACCTACGCCACGGTCCCAGGCGCGCTACGGCGTAGTTTATTTTACTTCATTCGGATTTATCCTCATAATTGTTTTAAATTTCCTCGCAGTAGGCGTGAAAAGCACTGTGTAATGTCTCGGCCAAAAGTGCAATGGATCGACTAGTCTTCTTCGAGGTTCTCACATGCGGCTCGGACTTTGAACTACTTGTCCATCTGTTGCTTTATTTATCCATACTAATATTATAAATGCGAAAGTGTGTCTGTCTGTATGTTACCTCTTCACGCTTAAACCGCTGAACCGATTGCGATGAAATTTGGTATGGAGATAGTTTGAATCCCGGGGAAGGACATAGGATAGTTTTCATCCTGGAAATCACCCCCTAAGGGGATGAAATGGGGTGTTGACGTTTGTATGGAGCTGCGATATAAACGATTTCCATGCGGACGTAGTCGCGGGCAGAAGCTAGTTTACTATACTTACCGATTTGTTAGAACCTGTGTTCATAAGCTATACTCGTAGATTGTAGTTGCAACTAAACACTACAAATAAAATGGCTTTAAATTACTGTCTATAAAACAATGTGAATGTGTGTGTGTGTGTGTGTGTGTGGATTTCCTCATCTCAACTTCATTCCGAATCCGCTTGGAAACACTGCCTACAATAAATAAGTAATGACAACTCAAGAAAGCTCGGCTGAAACGAGCACTCCTGTGCTTCCAAAATTCATTTTACTGAATTTGGTAGCGCAATAACTTTAAGGGTCGCCATGACGATCGGCTCTCTATACAAACGTAGTTTGATTCTCATTTTAAAACGACATTCTTAGAAACTTTGTTCACACAATGGGATCCGTCGTATCTAGATCTAAAACTAGTTTTTGTTGCTAGAAATTAAAATAGTAAAAAAAGACCGAGTACAACGTTTTTCAAATAAAATCCGCTTTTTTTTCTCTATTTATTATATACTAGCTTCTGCCCGCGACTCCGTCCGCGTGGAACTCGTTTATATCGTAGCTCCATACAAACTTTCACCCCCCACCTCATCCCCTTGGGGAATGATTTCCGGGATAAAAACTATCCTATGTCCTTCCCCAGGACTCAAACTATCTCTTTACCAAATTTCATCCAAATCGGTTCAGCGGTTTAAGCGAGAAGAGGTAACAGACAGACAGACATACAGACAGACAGACACACTTTCGCATTTATAATAGTAGTATATATAGTATATATATATATATCTATATGGATGTTTGGATGTTCGGATATTTGGATGCTTAGATGTTTGTTACTTAATCACGCTTAGACCGATTTGGATAAAATTTAGCACGAAGATAGTTTATAGCCTGGATTAAAATATAGAATAGTTTTTATCCTGGGTCCACGCAGACGAAGTCGCGGGCGGAAGCTAGTAATTTATAATAGAACGATCAGCATGCTCGTCGGTAAGTAATTAGCAACCAGGAATCCAGCAAGTTTTTACTGAAATAAAACTTTACCTTGAAACAAGTTAGTGGTCAATCTGGCATACTTTTGCATTCTTATGAATTTCAATGTGTTTCGTGTGTTTGTTCCGTCTAACATTTAAGTTTAACGCGTGGAAGCGACCACGCGAAACACATTGTAATGAAATTGAAATGCAGAACATTACTCTCAGATTGATCCATTGTTTTACAAACTGTAATAAGTACTAATCCCACCAAAAACATTGTACTTTTTAGCCAAGATATAGAATTTGTAGAGTGTGGCTGGTAGTGGTAGAGTTACGCCGTGTAGAGTAAGAAGCTTGGCGCTAATTGCGATCTGATATCTTTTTCACGCTGAAAGCTGTATGAGCTATGGAGTCTTGGCATCACTTTACATGTAATGTTTTCGGAGGGATCTCATTCCTTTTTGTAAGGTAATTTCTAAAGGAGTGAATGGGAAAACCCACACAAACTTCCATCCCCTAATTTAAAGTTTGTGGAAAAATACAAACTTTAACCCCCTAATTTAAAGGGTGGGGGGTGAAATAATAAAAATCCTGAAATACGTATTTTATTATTTATAACAAGGAGTCCCTATATAAATTTTCAGACCCCCTAGCATCAAAATTTGCGGAAGTCTCATACAAAGTTCCATCCCCTACTTTAAGGGGTTGGGGGGTAGAAGTTCAAATTTTTTGTATTATTTTGTTGATTGTATACTAATACTAGCTTACATACCAAATTTCAGCTTTCTAGGACTTCGGGAAGTACCCTAGAGGTTTTGATGATCAACATCAGTGAGTGAGTCAGTGACGAAATCGGCGTTTTTTAGATATAAATAAAATCTTAAGTATAAGAGCTATGTTACTGAAACTTTATATGTTTAATAAGTCCACTATCGACATCATATCCCGAGAATTTTGTTTATCTGGTATAAGCCAAACCCAAGTTACGAGGGTTCAAAAAAACGAAGAACCACTTCGAGAAAAGGTAGGTAGTGCCCCTGCGTTGCGCTTCGCTTGGCTCGTCTTAGCGGGGGCACTACCGTGCCCCCAGATTAAATTAAGAAACATTGTTTTCCTTTTCTATAAACTCGACTATTAAGGCCTGTAAATAAAATATACTTTTATTACCCTTTCATTTCCTGTCTTATGTTTATTTATAACAAGTATTTCGCTGCACTAGCTGTTACAACTCATTGTATCCGTCGCTACGTAGGTAGGAATCTCAGTCTGTTAACCACCTCATTTAATTATCCAATACCAATAAAGTTACCTTTTCTGGATAAAAAATACATTTTCTTTCAGCTTGTGCTTGCGATTGCGTACGATTAATCGTTTTCAATACAGTAAAATTAAAGTGGTTACAAACGGCGACTTTTTGCACACACATTACCGGTATATGTGATCAATAGACAGTGTCGCGATACATTCATGCGTTCGTAAATCGCGCTTTTGTATCGCTGCAAAAATTCGACACGTGTATATACAACTCTTTTGTACGCAGCCAAAATCTTATCCGTGATTTTATATGTTGTCAAATACCTACTTTGCCTCTTTGGTAGGGTAAATGAAAAGTAGGCATTGTTCCCTACTAGCTATTGGTTCCGTTTTGGCTCGGAGCCAGTGAGTGGTTGAGTTGATGTAAGGTCGGGGAACTTACATGAGAGCGCCTAATAGACGTACTGAATGGAAAAACATTTTGTGTCTCGTTTTTTGGCAACGAGACCAAGTTGACTGTGATACTACAAAGATAATGTAGATGTGTTTCTTTTGTATGAAACATGAGTTTTAGTTATTATTGCTAGTTACCCCATTCAAGCATTCGGTACAGAGCGGAAAGAAGCTGCTTCGCGCTACTGCGTAGGCCACGTAGCGATGTATTTAACCCATTCAGGGCCAAGAATCGCTACGCGCTACGCTCGTAGCCGATCCCGTGGTTTTCCTCGTATGTAGCGGAAAACGACTACGGCGGTCTGACGCATATGTGTCGTCATGGGCCCTGCATGTGTTAAAGGGATTATTTTAGTTGAAGAAGATATAATACGACGTTAGATCTCCATTTTATTTTCTATGTAAAAGTAGGGGTTACTTTAGTAAAAAATAGGGCTATGTAAGCAGAACTGTTTTAAATTTAGAAGATTTAATCGAGTAAACAGCAAGATAGAATACCAATATATTCACTGCCACAGTTGACCCACAAGCAAAAACAATGATTTTGGAGAAACTTTATTTGATCAAAGTCGCCCCTCGAATCAAAGTAACCGACCATGTTCGATAGTGTAATTTGACGGAAGTAATTTCTATTCGAGATCTCGTAAAGTCGGGATGTGCTTATTAATAGCGATGAAATCAGCTTAAATCATTTTGTTTTATGAGTTACTAGCTGCCCGGCCCGTCTTCGCACGGATTACCAGCTTTCCGCTTCTAATGGTAAAATATTTTTTCAAATTGGTCCAGTAGTTTCTGAGCCTATTCAATACAAACAAACAATCAAATCTTTCCTCTTTATAATATAATCGCGGAAAACGATTAGAAAAAACTATTTCTGATCCCCAAGGTAGGTATCACTCTGTATATTCCCAGTAATTCTCTAAACTGTGTGCAAAACACTTCAGTTGGCATGTAATAGTTTCCGTACTGTTTTTACCTGGTTAGCTACGAATCCGCAAATATATTGTAATCACGTACGGGTTGTCACGATCAGGAGAATCTGTTGTCTGTCATCCAAATATCCCGTGGCAATGGTGGGAGCGTGCTCATTACTCTATACTATGGCGTTTTGAGTTTATTTGTAAACCCAGATTGGTAGGTAACGGGGACTACTACAGATTTTTATTAACAATCAACAGAAAATTTGTACTTTGTAAGTTTGTATGAGGGGGTAATTTCCCGAACTATTCATCCGAACTCAAATTTATAGGTCGTACTTATTTTTAACCAGTATTACGTTGAATAAAGATACGTATAATTATGAAAACGACGATAAGAAAGAAAGATATAACTGTAATAAAAAATACTTTCAAAGAGAGTTTTATTAAAAATCTCGACAGTATCATATCGTTTTTTAATTCAAAGTGTATTGTTTGAAATTGTATGGGTAGTTTTATCAGTATTAATTACAGCATCCATGTCTTTCAAGTGTTCCACAACTGCTTTATTTAAATCT
This sequence comes from Epinotia ramella, assembly GCA_947578815.1. Classification (NCBI taxonomy): domain Eukaryota; kingdom Metazoa; phylum Arthropoda; class Insecta; order Lepidoptera; family Tortricidae; genus Epinotia; species Epinotia ramella. The sequence goes on along the minus strand of OX388211.1, from coordinate 6,545,351 downwards.
TTCTTCACTGACGAATTAGCCGCCAGTAATTCATACACCATGGTAGTTTTCCTGTCACCGACTACTTTTATTTCTGGTGTGACTGGCGTACTCTTCGCTGTGGTTTTGGCAACTGGCTTCTTCGTTGGGAACAGAAATATTTCCACCATCTTTGGTTTCTGTTTTTGAGGACCTTTGTAAAGGCTGTCAAGTAAGAGTGGGAGATATTGCATTGGCTTGAACGTAGGCTGGCTCATTGGCATGGCTTCCAGTGGAGGGAAAGTTTGGACTATCGGCGGTAAATGCTGTATTGCTGGAAGCTCCTGACGCATAGACTGTGCGCCTGTTTTTGGATTGAATTCCATGTAAAATTCCTCTTGTATTTGCTCATGTGACGAACAACATGAGGAGGAGCTCACGGGTTCCTTAAACAGTTCGTTGTTCATGAAGATCTTGCTGAGCATGTCGGGAGGGCTGAATATGTCTTGGTTCCTGTTCTTAAGACGATTTTGCTGGCAAGGACACTCACCAGATTCTGATCGAAGACCGGGTTTAGATTGTAGGGGAATTTCATATTCGTTATTTGGTGACCCTGAAATGAAGATAGTAAAACCGGTATAAATAATTACTGGTAATACATGACATTGCTGCTCAGTGCAATTCTGCTTCAACTTCAGGCACTCACGTGAACAGAAAAAGAAAACAGTTAGTTGTAAACACTTGGCAAGCGGACCAACTTTTGATAAATACACAGTGTTCTATTAAAATTCAATGCGTGGAGTTGGTCTGCTATTTGGTATGTACCCGCACCAAATTTTGTGCTTTATGTTCACTAAAAAGCTATTCATTCGGTTGGCCAGAGCGGAAAATCGAAAAATACTCATAAGTGTGTAAGAACTGTTTAAAGTAAAATATCACTTTTTTAGACGGCATAAGTAAAATTAATTCTAATTCAAATTAATATAAAAAAGCTGATTGCGGTCGCGGACGCTCGGCGATGCCAGACACAAGGCCAGGGGAAATGTGAACGCGAACACTGTCTGAACGCTTGTTCTCACCTGCAGGCTTAGAGTTCAAGTAGACATTGAGCTCCATCTTGCCAAGGTTGACGATGGAGTGTGTTACGCTCTGTAGCGCTCGGAGCCTGTAGTCGCGGTCGCTCGGCGATGCCAGACACAAGGCCAGGGGAAATGTGAACGCAAACACTGTCTGAACGCTTGGTCTCACCTACAGGCTTAGAGTTCAAGTAGACATTGATGTCCATCTTGCCAAGATTGACGATAGAGTGGGAGACGCTGGGTGGCGCCCGAAGCCTGTAGCCGCGGCCGCTGGCCAGCGCCAGGCACAGGGCCAGAGGAAATGTGAAAGAGAACATTTTCTGGAAATCTTTAAAAAATATATATATGACTATGGCAAATAAACATAAGGTCCTGCCTGATGGTAAACAGACCGCGTTGCCGACTCTGATTGATTAAAAGATTCATTATATTGATTGCTAGAGATGAAAACTGGTTCCCCACTGTGAGAACAGCGCATTAACAGCGCATATATTTTGGCGTGTTTTGGTGCAAGTATTGCAATAAGTTTCGGTGCTTGGCCGAAAGAAATGATGAGCCAATGACAAACCCAACTCAGATTAATGAAACTTCTTTGATTCATGAAAATTATTATTCATTATTAGACAATTAACGAAAGTATTAACTTAGTTTATTATACATATTAGTTAAAATATACAGGTTAACATAAATGTTTAACGGACAAAACACATCAGTGTCATAATACATACACTCATGTTTCATTATAGCAAAAGCTTTGGAAACTCTCAATGCAGATAAATCGAAAATTTTTCCTTATTCCTCTCTAGAAAACCTATGTGAATCTAATGAGAGAAAGGTCGACATTTAATTTATTACGAATTCAAATTATTTAAAACATCTTAGACTCGTAGTGATTTGGCAGTCGAATGCCTTTGAGTGGGTAAGTCGTTTTAGAAAAAAGCAATAAAGTATATTTACGAGTTTCATAGTTCCAAAGTAGTTTTTCAATAACATAGTGCGCAGCCATGCCCGAAAAGAGAAAACTAAATTCAATTTCAGTTTACATTATTTTTGCAAAGTTGGATTAGACTTACCTTTGCGAGTGTGTGGCTTTGAATAAACTGTAATAAGAATCCAAAACGAATCAAATAAAGTTGCGCAAGTAGCTCTTCTTATTTGATTCCTATTTTATGGTCGCTCTTGCGAAATTCAATCAAGTCAAGTATTTTTTATCAGGAATGTGAAAAATTGTTCATATCTTCAACTTTGACTCCATTATGTTTTAGTTTAAATTGAATTTGGCATTTTCACCTTGGGAGTCAGATCTGATTTACTGCCAGGAATTTGTACACTTTTATTACGTCCGATTATTTTGGGTGAATTTACTTTCAGTTTTTGTAACATTGGTTAGAATAGTGGCAGGAAAAGAAGCAGGGACTACCTAGTTCATTGTTGAACAATGTTGCCTTTTTTTCTCAAGAACTAATATAGTGACAAATTATATTTATCAAAACATCACGTCCTTTTATTAACGTTTTGATGTAAATACTAGAATTGCTAGCGATTGATATAAAATAAATTATCTAATAACTTATAAGCAGAGCCCGTAATTTTCATGCCGATGACATCAATTTGACGTCACGCTGCATATAGGATGATCCAATCATTTTAATCACGTACAAATTGCTTCAGAAGTAATCTATTCACACGAGGAAAAATTAATAGGTACCTACTTGATACGTGAAACATAAATTAAACTATTTGTTTTGTTTTTATACATACATTTTATTAAACGGTTTTGTTACCACATTTCAATAAATACGTATTAAACAGAATTCCTTCAAGTAGGTAGGCTATTAATTATTCCACGTGTGAATAGATTACTTTTGAAGTAAATTGTACATGATTAAAATGATTGACGACTAATGATTAATAATTACAATAAAACTATTTGCGATCACCCTATATGCAGCGTGACGTCAAATTGATGTCATCGGCATGAAAATTACGGGCTCTGCTTATAAGTCTTCACTTTCAGTATCAGATATTATTATGATAATAGTTCCTGTTTCATTAAGAAATGAAGTTCATGCGTGTAAAATATGTACAATATAGAGAAAAAATAAAAATACGATACATTTACACGATATTTTAATAATATTAAAGATGTTTAACACAATGATCGTTCTTATTATTGAGATGAGGTTTATTTCACACTGTTAACATTTTCTCCATTACCTGCGACGGCATTAACAGGAACAGTGTCACTTTTAATAGCAGGACCAGGGCTTAAAATGGGGCTGTTGCTTGCTGCTACTATTGGATTGGCAGCATTAACATTCACAACATTCACTGAACTTGAAGTGTCTCCTATAGCTGCGGAAACAGTATTTGCACCATTTGTTTTATCAACTGCTACACTGCTGGTTGCTTCTACTTTGGCCTCATCTTTTTTAACTTCAGCAACGTCTATACCAGGATTGATAATATTTACTTTATCAGAAGTATTAGTGGCGCTTGACACGTTAGTTTGTCTTCTGAAGCCGAAAGCAATATCAACAGGATTTACTAACTGTAGTTGATTTTGGTAATTTCTGTCTTCGGATCTGATTGAAGAAGCAGCTTTGAAAAAAAAAATTACATTGATTAGTGTTGGAAACTTTGGGTGATCAAATAAACGGTATATAACTACAACTTAGAAAAGTTGGAAAACCCCCGACATTTTAATTTCAAAGTCCAATATCTCAAAAACGGATAAACAGATTTCATGAAACATAGCTATGAACACTTGGGATAAAATTATCTATGACACGAAAAAAACCGCATTTAAATCGGTTCATCCTTTGGGAGCTACGATACCATAGACAGATACACAGATACACAGATACACAGATATACAGATACACAGGCACGTTAAACTTATAACACCCCTCTCTTTACGTCGGGGGTTAAAAATGCTTCTGATCATGACGATTAAAGTCGTATTTAATTCGTGTTACTTATGATGCAGGGTTGTATCTAATCATAATCATAGTCATCATTTATTGCATCCATGGTAAATGTACATACATAGGTCTTACTTACATATAGTTATCTTTTCGGTATCTAGCTTATATTTAGTGTTTTTTTGCATTAAGGCCAATTAACCTATTATTTCAGCGGCATTGTCATTACCTAAATGTATTTAATTTTAAGATATCAAAGAAACATAACCGTGAAACATGCCTACTTTGCCCGCTTTTTTCGGAAACACACGAATATCTCATATTTTTTATATGGTAAGATGATTTGTTTTTGCTTAACGAATGCATCATAGTCATACGCATGTGTTCATGAAGAGAAATATTTTTTTAATCAACACCTATTCCAAATTATTATCGATATTGATCGCGGGTAAAGTTATCTGGACTTTTGCCAACATTGACCATGTCGAATTATTGACGCAACTATAGCTCTTACGATGTGGAGACAAGACTCAATTAAAATTTTGGGCAAACATGGCGTTCCATTTTAACATCTTGGTCTTAACTACGAAAAGTTTTACACAGTACAGATAGGCAATGTTGCCTAGTTATTGTCAACTTTGCCATACAAATCCATACAATACACCTCACATTCCACAATTTGCTGCAAGCTCCTGGCTGAAGTTAAAGACATGTATGACTCAAGTAAAGTCATAAATATAATCTAGTTTCTACTAAAAATAAGTTTGCCACATATATGTTGTGCTTTCGTTCATTACCAGATTTGTTTAAAATTAACTTTTTGGGCAAAGTTTTGCCTGGTGGCAAAGTAGGCATATTTCACGGAACGAAATTTTATATTAACGACTCCTGCTTGTAAAATTTGACAGTCTGAACTTACCAACAAACAAATTCCCGAGACCAGGTACATGTAACCCATTGTTGCCGCTCCCTACTACTACTTGCACTCTTCCCACGTTAGATATACCATCGGCAGTCAAATTTACCATTCCTTGCCCTGGAACAGGTTATACACGAAGTTAATAAAATTATAGCGTTCTTGAATACGCACGAACGAACGAACGAACGAACGTAGTACCATAAGGGTATAGTCCAATTTTTCACTCCTCATGCTCGAAAAGTGTGTCATATTAGGCTTAGATAGCGGGGCCCCTACATTTAGCCCCTAGGGAAAATATGTAAACATATTTATGATTTAAAAAAAAAAAAAATGACCAATCAAAACACTTCAACGTATTAAATCCACCAATCACAACTATTTAAAAAACATTTGTGGTGGCTATCAACTAATCAGAATACAGCTATATATTAAAATCAACCAATTAGGAAACAGAATAAATTTCAAATATTAGGCGTTTTTTATTCCCGAATTCACAATCATTAAAAAATAAACGACTTTGGCTGTCTATGGTCGCGTCCAACGTTCAAGCGTGGATGGCTGCATACATGGCATAAGCTATGAGATTGAGCGGGATCAGTCTATCTCGCTTTATCACATGCACCGTATGCTGTCCGCCGCGCTCGGCAATTTGGACGCGCTTATAGATGGTTAGTGGCGTTTAATTAGTGGTGTCAATATTTTGAATCTGTGTCAAAGCAGTTTATTAAAAAAACATGCCACCAAAGGCCAGATTGAACAATCCCTTCGCCGCCGTGGAACATATTATTGATTTTGGATGGATAATCTTTGTTTTTACTATTTTCTCGTAGTCGAAGTGAAAAGTATAGTGTATAACTCTGATCTAAAAGCCATTATACCCCTCGAACAATTTTCCCTCACTTCGCTCTGGAAAATAACCATCTCGTGGTAGTATGGCTTATTTTAGACCCTTGTCAAACAATCTACTATTTCAGACTTGTTTATGATGTTGGCCCAATGAATAATCCAAGTTTGTGACGTCGGACGTCGAACGCAACTTTGTCAAAAATCTAAAATACCTCAAAAGTAACACTCGAGGAAAGACTAAGGGCGAGATAATTGAGAAATAGGTATTTATAAAATGTATTGCTGTCGCGCCAACCTCAAGCCTCCCCCCGCAGAGCGCGATAGAGACAACTGCAGCTTGGACCAAAAATACCCTCCCCTGATTTCTTCTCCAAAACTTGACCTATTTAACTATTTTTTTATTAAAAATCAAAGAAAGGCTTTGGCCGTGTTCCTATGTTTTCTTTTTTTTTAATAATCTAGTCAAAATTGCTTTCTGGATGTTTGAACGCAGCGGAAAATCTGGCATTTTTCTTAGATTTTTGAAGGTCTCTTTTAAGAATAAATTTATGAAAAAAATGAAAAAATAGGAACATGTCAATAGTAGCCATAGATTTATGGGAAAAAAATATTGCTCTACTGCCATTATCCAGGGAAAAAACAGGGGACTACGTTTCATGGAAAAACGGCCCTTGTGTTTCCTCTTACTGTAGGTATGGTTGCGACTATTTAATGAGGCCGACTTTTTATAAAACTGCCATTGAAATTGGATTATTCTAGGACGGTAGAGTTGCTTTTAGGATAGACTACTTTGATGCAATTCGGCTAAACTTAATTTAAAGTATACGGCCGGCCTCACAAGGGGCTGAAGACCTTTTATACCGAATCGCTTTATACGTCATGTTTAAACTGCCATATTTATATAACGAAATTGTCAAAAGGGTATAAGCGACAAGGTCTCAAGGTGTTGAGTAGCTACTTATGAGTTCGAATGTACCTCATTTCACTAATAACAAAGTAAGCCTGTTACTATTTAATCTGGCGTTACGGTAGCGTTAAAATTCTCAATACTTAAAAAAATAGGGAACCGCCTATTCGGCCGTCTTTTGCTACCCATACTTTTACCCCATCGCGTACTACGTAACAATAGGTATGGATTTTGAAATCATTATCCTCCAATCTTTTTTGTCGGTGTTGCCCTACACGTACGTACATTTGACGTAGACACTAGTTTTAAGCAAGCAACTGCCATCTAACCTGCTAAGCCAGAGAGAAAACTAGATTTTTCCTTCACTGTAATCCACTGTTAAATATCTTTGTTTGTTTAGGATTTTAAAATATTTGCAACTTTACCATTCCTTCCGTATCGCAGAAGTAGTTCAGCGTCCCCTACGGCACTTATTCCATTGGATCGTAGATTGAAATCCACGTTCTTTGGCAAAAAGTCGGCGTTGCCAGTTTTCAGCTTCTTGTTATCTTTTATCTCTTTCAATTTTTTTTCCAACTGTAATTGAAATTTAAAACGTGTAATAAGTTAATTAACAATAACAGACTTGACAATTAAATAGAAATACCACGAGCCACCAGCGATTACCGCCGCCCATGGACACTTGCAACACCACAGGTGTTGTGAGTGCGTTGCCGGCCTTTGAGATGGGAGTACGCTCTTTTCTTGAAGGTTTGAAGGACGTATCGGTCCGGAAATACCGCAGGCGACAATCCATTCCACAGTTTAGCTGTGCGAGGCAGGAAGTTTCTGGGGAAGCGCACAGTTGAGGACTGCCAACCATCTAAGTGGGAGGATGTATATGAAAAAATACGATCCCTGTATAAACACGAATTTCATCGTTAGTTATGATGATGCCCATTTTCTACCTGTTATTTGTACATCCCAACACTAATCAATGAAAATTGTTTTCGTTGTGAGCTGCTTCAATCAAATCCGAAGACGGAAATGACCAAAATTAACTACAGTTACTCAAACCTGACGACATTGGTTTGGGATCCAGAGGGCAAAATAATATATCAAGCGCCAGTAGGTAATGCTATGTCCATAGTCATAGGTCATAGTAGTCTTTGCTATGTCCATTCCTCCTTGCTAATCCCCTACAGAAATAGGTAGTTATTTTCATACGTTTCTAAAATTGGTCCTCATCAACCATAATCAACATAAACACCTTAAAATAAGAAGGCCAGTTGAACTGTAAAGCCAGGTTTAGACGAAGCTGCTTTAGTGCTGCCTTGTTATGGTATGTAAAGCACTGGCTGCTAGCACTGGCGGGTATAGAGCGCCGCCGGCCTATTTTTCAAGCCACTGAGCCATCACTGGCTTCGTCTAAACCTAGCTAAATGGTAAAATTAACTTATCACTGTTGTTAACACCAGTCTGAGCCTTATTTGGTGAGATTAAGTCGTTCTTATTCTTACCCACCATTTGCAGTAAAACGTCTTTGCTTTCAAGCGTTGGCGCGTCAATGGTCGCCAGATTCTTCGGTATCGGTTTCTGACCCAACGATAACGCAATCACGTTCAATGATATCTAGAGAACGTATTTTATGAAAAACAAGGTATTTAGCATTTTTTTTTGAGTGATTATAACACCTAATTTAGGTGAACGGTCGCTAGCATAGGTTATGTCCAGACATCGTGATTTCTGTACCATTTTCGGTGTAGCGCTGTTGTTTTCGGAATTGGTATGGACAATATCAATCGAAATTGTAAATTAGGGTCAAGTTTCATCATCATCATCATCCTTCAGCCGAAAGACGACTGCTGGACATAGGCCTCCCCCAAAGAGTGCCACAATAACCGGTCCTGCGCAACCCAGGGTCAAGTTTAATGTTTAGATATTTATGAGCACATTGGCGATGGTCAATGTGCGGGCTTTAAGACAATTTTTGATATCCAATATTGGTTAGGACGCTCTCGCTCTTGTTCATTCTTGATCAATTTTCTGTCGAGATTAAAGCCCATGGTTACCGTTTAACCACTTATCGTTGTCGATAAGACATCCCGCACGCACTCGCAAACTAGTCGGAACGTGACGGATATCTTATCCACAGCGATAATTATTATATATCCAAAACGGCAATCGTGCTAGGTAGGTACGCCCGCAGATTCAAGCTGCTAAAATTATAAGTTACCGTAAAATGGGGTGAGTAGGGTTCGCGGGGAGAGTTGGGCTATGAATGGGGAGAGAAGGGATGAAAGGGGGGTGAGATGTTATTTTAAGGCTACTGCTACAAAAATAATGTAAGTATTCCAATTTAAAATGGAGCTATAGTAATACTCATAATAAAAAAAACGATTCAACAATCTTCCAAAATCACCTTTGTGTGAAATCCCATCTCACCCCAATTACGAGGGACTACGGGGTGAGGTGGGATCGTCAAAGTTATGAAATGGACCCAAGGACCCAAAATATAATAAAAACTAAAATACAAACGTCCGGAACACTAATTATATACATAATTCAGTTTGCATATGTAAAAATAAAATGTTATCGAGGTTTGAATGTCAGTTTTGCCCCTACTCACCTCATTTTACGGTACACATCAAAACATAACCAAATCGATACAACAACCTCATAAAGCGTATTAAGGATACGAAAACACATAAAACCAATAAAATTACCACAAGAGTGAGTTCTGAATACGCCAGCATGTTGGAGTCAATAGGGATTTAACGATTGAGTTATAAATAAATACAATCAGCTTTATGGCTGCTCTTGCATAAACCGAAATGCATTATGCCGAAATAGAAACAAATGAAATTCGAAAAAAGAAACTCGCGTTATTGAATTGACTCGAGGAATTGTTATCTGTGTACTTTAACAACATGAACGCAATAAAATAATTGAATTGAGTAGTATTTGAGTACTCTAAACAAGTAGGCCCAAGAGAGAGACAATGTACAGTCTCAAAGTTTGATTTAGGAGTAAATCATCAAAAATCATATTTTTTTTTAATCTAGTACTGATTTGATATTCTAAGTACTAACATAGTCTTCCTAAGGATAATACTAACAAATAATGGATCTTTAATTAATGCTTCTTCTGTAAGCTGTATAAATCGCAAGTTAGTTAAAAAAATTAAAATAAATCCAAAAACTGAATTGACAAAAAATACTATCATAATTATCGAACCTGTTCACAAAACTTCATGAACATGTGTTGAGAAATGCACCAGAGGCTCTAGTATATGTTTTACCGAAAACTTTACGATTGCGTTTGCGTTTTACCTTCAATTTGTATGGGATTTGACAGCTAAACGCGAACGCGGTCGTAACGTTTTGTTTCGATAAAACTTATACTAGAGCCTCAGGAGAACAGCCGGACAGTGGGACAATCGGACATACGAAAGACTTTTGTCCCAAGACGAAACGGAGAACTTTATTTGCTTCACTCGCTCGGTCAACAATGTTTTAATATTATTTAAAATCAATAAAGTAAAAGCAGAGTAAAAGTATTCTCTTACTCTGCTTTTACTTTATTGATTTTAACGAAACGAATTATTTTATTAATATTTTTTGTTTCGTGTCAATTTAACGTGGAAATGAAACGATATGATACAGAGAACCAGCAATATAATGGAAAACCTGTACCGGCAATACAGAGGGCACAATTTCGAATCTTGTCCTGGACTTGAGAACCTTAATTGTCAAAAATATAAAGTATAATTCCAATAAAAATTCAAAGTATGTCTTAATTAGCGTACTTTGGTACAAACCCTTGTAACTTTGAATCTTTGCTTCTCTTACACGTTCTTATGTATCCGAAGACTGTTCTAACAGCTCGAGGACTGTACAAATCCTCAAAACACCGACCTAGGTTTACGAGGCTTGAGTCGATTGATCGATATGACACCGTTTAATCTCTGGATAAAACATAATCGACGGCGGCAAACATGCTTATGGTCTAGCGTTCATGGACGCCGGGACACCAGAAGAGTCGCTAGCGCGTTGCCGATCCTTAATTGATTTCGTGGTTCTAACAGGTAATAGGGACAATTACAGGGCTGTTATTCTGTAGGTATGCGTTTGTTTGTCCCACCCTACCCGGCACGCCTAACGAAACTAGACCTCTGATCACATGAACTAAGCGTAGTTACTACGAATCGTGACGTTAAGTGGGTGACAGGTAAGGTGAAGTTAAAACAAGTTACAGAATAGCGGGGTTGGTCCCAATTTCTCAACACAATGCATCTTCGGAAACACATTGCCAACCTCTACAAATCTATATTTCCCCCTCTTTTGAAGAACCGCATACCAACTGTAGTATCTCAGTTATGTTTGCCTAATAAGATCTTAAAGCACATTGTGTGTAGGCTACCTATGTATTGGAGGTGGCATTAGTGTCTACTGCCCATTACTAATCGTTGTAACGACACATGCCTGTCACGGTTATAAATGTGTTCAGTTACGGTTTGTTTACATACCTATTCTGTAGTGGATTCTGTTTATACTATGTACCTAACAAGTTCTTTTGTTTTCCCGCAGTGCGGCGGCAGCGGCGGCGGCGGCGGAGGCGCTCGGCGCGTGCCGACGCGCGCCGCCGCCCCTGCTGCGCTCGCGCACGCTCCCGGCGATCGTCGTGCCCGGTCTGTCGATCCTGCACTCGCAGATCGATACTAAGAACGGTAAGTGTACGGAGATGCCCGCGTGTCGCGATCGCGGCGCACTGAAACGTGCGGTATCTGGTTAGCGACACCATACAGACGGCGCACCGTCGGCATCGACACGCGCGCGTTGCGGGCGGGTTGTGCCCGCAGCGGCACGCACGCTTTATCGCGCAGCTGTGCACATATAATTTTCCAACCCCCGCCCCTATTTACAATGAATCAATTAATTTTATCGATTATCGATTTTTATAACCATCGAGTAGCTGGCGGAATGGATCAAGTGCTCCTGTCATTCGGCCACGGGCTTTGTTTTAAAAAGGTAAGTCACCAGTGTTGCCATTTTCCAAACAGTCGTCCGCGTTCTGTTCTTTTATGACGCGTTCTGTCGTTCCTTAAATTCAGTTGGTGGGCTATTCCTTTCCAGGAAGGTGTTGGGGAGCTTGGGTCAATTTCCCAATCTTTGGTTTAATTTCTTAGTAGGATCGCGTTGGCCGAAACACCCGCTATGGATTTTGCATGTGGCAATGTCTTCTCGGCTGTCAAGAGCTGTCACTTCGCAGAACTTTTATTTTCGAGATCGCCTGTATCCCGATTTAAACCCGTCGTTCCTTTGGGAATCTGTAAGTGTTTTCACCGAAATTCGTGCTCAAATCCCATGTTAGTGCCCCTTCTATAGGATCCATATTGAATTTCCAGGAGTTCTGGGGAGTCGCTGGGATTGGCCACCCCGGCTGACGCGTCACGAGACCCTCAGGATTAGAAGCTTCTCCACGCGCCTTTTAGCTAGGATTACTGTCTCCTGAGGTAAGAGAGTGATTCCATCAGGTGTAGTTGTACCAAATCCAACTTTGTCTTGAAGAGACCTAACCTAAAGTATACTTTCAGGGTCTTCTGGGACCCCATTTTCGTGAGGTCATTTGCGGAGCGAGAGCAGCTCGTCGTCCGCTCCGGGGAGAGCGCTCTGATCCTCCCGGGACACCCGGCAACGTCGAGCCCTGGGAAGGCTCCCCGGTAAAGGTACCGGACCGCAGGTCGGTAGCCTTTGTACATTATCATCTTGACGGCGCCCAACGTTAAATCTGTCAATTAAGCCCAAAAGCAGCAAAAGAAAAAGTAATTGGTCGTTTCACCAGCAAGCCCACCAACCCTTAAATGTGTTGTACCGCCTAGCCGAGGTAATTTAAGTCTGTATACCTAATAAATAAAAGTTGTGAAGAGTAACTGTTGCTTTCTTTAAAAGGCCTGGCCTGGGAAGGTACCCCGAGAAAGATAGGTTACACTGCATGCGTCAATGTGCCGCAAATAGCGCATGACAATGCCCAACATTCGGTCTGTACGCCGGCGGGTCGATCACGTAACGCATTGTACGCACGTTAGGTAGGTCTAGATGTCAATGTTTATATGAAAAATGACAATTACATTGTCCTTTCGCGCGTTCTAAACGTTACGGTAACCACGTACCTCTGGAGACGGGTAAGACCATGAAATGAAGAGCGAATGTACCTATGAATGAGGTACTCGTAATAAGGGTTCATTCTATTTTTAAACTGCAATCGCGTTGGCGGAGGTTATCGTAGTCACGATTTCAGGAAGTGGACGGCAGTTAGCAAAGTGGTCGCGGCCGCCGGCGACCCCGGTCAAGGCTCTCTGAGGGTTGATTGGCTGAACATTGATTTATTGTTTAAAAATGACAAGCGAACTACTCTCATAATATTATTCGACAGTAAGATTCGGCATCAGGATAGCTGTCAATCAATTCAACACACTGTCGTAATTAAGCCTCTCGCAGACTGGCGCGGCCTGACCGCGGCGGTCAATAGTAAAATTGTCATTAGCTGTCAAATTTACTATTGACCGCCACCGCAGGCCGCCCTAGAGTGATTCAAGCCTTATATGGCAAATCTGTCACCTCACCTCCGTTCCCGAACCTAACACACTTGTTACGTCAAACGTTTTTGAGAATTAAGGTTGTAAAGAGACAGACATAGAGTTGATACCATTCGTGTTCTTTTGGGGGTAGGTACGGAACACAATAAATTAAGTAGCTTCCTACGCTATTCCGTTCGAACTAGACCAGTTTTTCTCTTTTCTACAATATTAATATAGTACATTACGTACCTACGGCGGTGAATTCGTGAATAGCCCAGATCGCAGGTGTTTGTGGCCCGAACCGAAGGTGAGGGCCATAAATATGCGATCTGGGGCTTTACAAATTACCGCCCGTGGTGAGTACACAATTTTACGTCTTCACCTGGCCACAATGCGAGTTTTACCGTACGGTGTGTGCCGTACCGCAGCGTGCGGTATAACTCACATTATGGCCAGGTGTGACGTAAAATATAATTTATTTATTTATTTATTTATTGATACATGGAAAACCAACAGCGCAACATATTTATAGACAAAATAATAAAACCATATAGCCAATTACAGGTTCTCACTTATAGAAATAAACTAACACAAATAAATCTATAGCCAAACTTAAACTTAGCGTACATTACGCACAGTAACCAATCGCGCACCAATAGCAAGCATAATACGCAACTAGCTGTGGCTCGCAACTTCGCTCGCCTAGAACTTGTTATCGTCTACGAAAAATGTTTGCTATTCAATTATTTTAGGCGCAAGCTTAATTACTGCTAACCCAAACTTACTTGTTCCATCTCGAGGAATGATGATTTCCGATGAAATTACTATTCTACGAAAAAAAAATTTGAGATCCTTGGAATAATAATTCCAAATACATATATTATTACCCTAACATCTTATCTCAAGCGCAGCGTGCGCGCACGAATGCCGGATATTTACCTACCTGCATCTGTTTTATTGTGTACACTTTATAAATGCTGTCCGTTAAACCATAATATCCAAAAGATTATAATTACTCGTGTATTCTTATGAGAATAAAGTTCTTTAACCATACGAGTACATCTATCCTCTTTTAGGCGGATTTCCTTAGAGGATGAATTTTAAAAACGCTGTATTTTTTTTTCTAGTCTTTGACTGAAGGTACAGTTCCCTTACTTTAACACTGTCTTGTTCCCTCCTTCTTCCTTCTAACTCATAACTACTTACTTCCAACTCCTTTTAGCCCCTTAAGGGGATGAATGCCTTTTAAACCCCTTATGGAATCAATTTCAGAAATGCGGAATTTCGTTTTCTAGTCTTCAACAAACGGTGTAAACGCGAAGTACAAATCTCTTAATAAAAAAAAAAATCCTCTTCGTACAAACTTTGAACACGAACGACGATACAATTTCAAAAAACACTGAAATAAGTTTTCTAGTTTTTAAACAAACCCTCTGAAACCGAAGTAACAAATCTCTTTAAATATGTCTTGCTCTCTATACAGATTTTGTACCCCCTTTTAACACTCTTTATTAGGGGATGAATTTCAATAAACGCTGAAATTAGTTTTGTAGTCATGTAATAAACAGGCTAACACCGAAGTTACAAATCTCATACTTTAAAACTTTCTTGCTCTCCATATAAACTTTTAACCCCCTTGTAACCCTGTTTGGGGTTGGGTTTTCCCAAAACGCTGAAAGCACTGTATTTTAATAAACTATCTTTCTACGAACTTTTAAGTATCTAGCTCAAAAAAATTAGTTTCTCCTCATACTAATTTTGCACCCCTTTTCAACCCCCTTAGGGGTAGAATTTGCTATAACGTTGACAGCACTTTTTTGTATTCTAATAAGTAATCTTTCAAGAAAGTTTCAAGTCCCCGTCTAAAACATTACCCTATACAAACTTTGTTCCCCTATTTAATTCCCTTTAGGGGTAGGATTTCCAAAAATCCCGTCTTATTTCTTGCTAACGTAATAGAAAGAAGTTTCTAGTACCAGTAGTTTCGGCTGTGCGTTGATGATCAATCAGCACTTCCTCTCTTCAGGGTTCCGTAGTCAAAAAGGAAGTATCGCCATTTCCGTATGTCCGTCATCGACTTAGCTCGATAAACCTATAGTGTAGGGTATCGATGGATAGCGTGATCAAAAATATTATGGGTTGAAGCCATTCTCATTTTCAAGTCGGTGATCCGTTTGCGACATATTAGACTTTAAAGCTCAAATTTTTGTTCGAGTCAAGTGTTCCCCCCCCCTCCCCCCACTGCCGGCAAAAAAAAATCGTGGCAGTAGTACATATAATGATTTAAAAGGATAATAACTAGTTACCGAGTAATAGTCGACCAACTTAAAATGTACTTTAGAAAGGCCGACTTTCGTACAAATTCGTAACAAAGACAGACAGGTAACTACGGAACCCTACACTGCGCGTTGCCCGACACGCACTATTATTTATACCATGAGGACGGCAAACCTCAAACCAAGAAAAAAAGTTTAGTTTATAATATTTTTTTTTGTCTGAGTGGCAAACAAGCATATTGCCCGTCTGACGGTAAGCAGACACCATAGCCTATGAGCCTGGATGGATGCGATACGGCCTGAAAATCTAATTAAACGTCTGTTTTGATAATTTTAATTTATCAAGACTTTAATTTCTGTCAACGTGATTTCCTTTCTTGTCGGTACACTATTACTACATGACACTGACAATAGTTAACTAGTGTTATTTAATGGTGGGTTGGCATATTGCACGCAGAACCGATGACCGTTGGGGCGGAAAGGTTCTGGAGTGGCAACCACGAACTGGAAGACGCAGCGTGGGTAGACCCCCCACCCTTGTGGACTGATTACCTGGACGCTAGGGTGTCCGCTGGATGCGGGTGGCGCAGGACCGATCACTTTGGCACGCTTTGGGGTAGGCCTATGTCCAGCAGTGGATGTCTTTCGGCTGGTATGATGATGAATTAACATAAGCTGACAGTTTATTGATACCGCAAACACCCTGCACCGCCAAACGGGTCCGTTTAACGTGAACACTTAAAACGACCGCAAAACACATGGAAAGCTGAATACGATGCAGAAGTAAACCAAATCAATTTGCTGTGTTTTACACTATACAAAAAAACACATCAATATACAAATCAAATATAGTATTTATTCTGTACCAACACATCAACTCTGAGCAAAACTCTGCAAATCATCAAAATCTAACACCTGATGTGAGCTTATATGTGTAATGAAGCAATTCTTACTAGAGTATCGCTTACCGCACATGTTGCACTGATACTTCCCCGTGTGTTCTCCGTACCCCGCGCCTTCCCCGCGCTTCTTCGCGTGAGCTTCCTCATGCCTCCGCAGCTCAGACTTCATAAAGAACCGGGCTTCACAGAAATAACATTCTTATAGTACATTGTTGTAAAGGCTAGAAAGTAGGCAATAGATGGACGAGTGTGTTCGAGGTCCGAGCCGCAGGTGAGGACCTCGAAGGAGACGAGTCCATCTATTGCACTTTTGGCCGAGACATTACATAGTGCTTTTCACGCCTACTGCGAGGAAATTGCAAATAATTATAATTATAAGTCAAAATGAAGTACCTAATTAAAGATATGAAACACCCGCCAGCAGCAGCAGCAGCGCGCCGGGCCTACCGCGCACTGCCCTCCACACGCGAGCGGGCGCGGGCGGGGGTGGGGCAGGGGCGGGGGGAGCTGTGATTGTTCGAATCGCTGTTCAAACTGGACTACAAAAACATTGTTGGACAGTTTGAACTCATAGATGCGATGCTGCTGATGCTGTTCGTGCGACGTCCAACTAACCCCAGCTTTGAAGCCTGAATTCTAACCATCTTTTGCCACATTTCCGAGCAGTGGCGTGAAAAACACATTATGTGAATATTTGTAGGTTGCATATTTGGATACTTTTCTCTAAATCGCGTTCATTAAATGACAACAATATTTTTTCGACGTACTAATGTAGCTAACAGTACTTTTTACCATCATTAGTATGTAGACTATTGTAATGAGCCCTAACTCGAGGGGTTTGTCATGCGTGCGCGATGTCATTAGTATGTAGCTGACAAATATCGGTTTTTCTAGACAATGTAAATACCTTCTGGACATAAGTACCTACTATTATTTGGGTCAAACACCAACTTTTGGTGTTATTCTGGCCCATTAAGCCAGGAGACAACATGAAACAGATTCTTAGAAAACATGTAGCAACATCGCCTTCTCACGTGCTTGGAAGATCGCTGATAGAAAAAAAACCGGCCAAGTGCGTGTCGGGCCACGCGCAGTGTAGGGTATTGCGCGTGGGTAACGAATCACTGATTTGAAAAATGGTTTTAGGAGACCCATATTATTTTTGAACGAGCTATCCAACGATACCCCACAACAAAAAAAATTACATCCCCGCTTTAGGTGTAGAGGAGGTACCTACCATTTTTTTTTTCAAGATTTTATTATCCTGTTTTGTCGGTGTGATTGATTTATATACCCATGCCGCATCACAGTTTTCTAGCAGTAATGGTTACTGAGTTAAGCCGAAGACGGACAGACAGACGGACGTGGCGAAACTATAAGGGTTTCTTGTTGACTACGGAACCCTAAAAGGGATTAAACATGTCAACAACACTCTACATTCGATGGGTTTCAATCCACACTATCACTTGAAAAAGTGACCCCAGGAGACGTAACCTTGTATAACGGTATGTGCTCCGAAGAACTGTTTGAAATGATGCCCACGGCCACATTCTACCATTGCACCGCTTGTCAAAGACATTCCTCCTCACACCTTGGAACCTAAAGGTTCGCGCACGGTTCCAGAAGAATTTCCTTCCACGAACTCTCCGGCTGTGGAATGAAATGAACTGCCTGCCACGGTTGTCCCGAGTGACTACGGTATGGGGGTTCATAAAGAAAGGAGTGTGCTGCTTTTTAAATGGCCGGCAACGCAAATGCGAGTTGCCTGGAGTTTCAAGCGTTCATAGTCTACGGTATCCGCTTACCATCAGGTGGGCCGTATGCCTTGTGTTCGATACCAGTCTTTTACCGCGGGCATCACTCGGGTGATAATCGAAAAAGAGAAGGACACGTCACTATTTGACGTTTGACGTCTGTCATTTTGGTAGTATAACCTAGAATTTGACGTTGTTGGAGTGAACCCATGCTTTGATTTGTATTTTGAGTTTTGTGAAAGCATTCGGGACATTTGATTTATGTTAATTGGAATCAGTTCATAATTGAGGCCAGGCGCTCCTATCGAGGAGTTTTGTTGTTGCCTGTGAGTGAAGTGATAAATTTAGGTCGGTAGTTTGGATTCGGGTGCGCCGACGTGGTGAGCTATCATCCAGGAGCCAGGAAGTGTTCACCAGGACACGCGACGGCCTCGACACCCACACTCTAATACTCACCCATTCAGATACACATACGCCGGCCGACAGATAACGGCGGATGAAGCTTCCATCAAGGTAAAAGCACGTTTTGTTTTGTATCGGACCGATACCTGGCGCATCTTCGGTATGCCACGCTTCTTGGAAGCTATAGCTTAGCGGGGTTATACCGGTCGTTCTAGTCCAGGCCCCTACTCGGGTCAGGAACTCGTCGGGCCCAGCCCTGGCTTCAACCGAGTAGAGTCTTGCAAGCCCGGGCTAGTAGCGAACATATTTTGGTAGCAAGGGCGTGGTTCTTTGAAACGCCTCTGGCCGTGTCAATAGGTATCTTTGACTGGTTCACAGTATTATTTTGATATTTGTGGAAAAAACGTTTTTGAGGTTAACCCTTGATGGAACATAGTAGTTGTATTTAAAATAGCAAAATATTACTGAATTGGTTTGTAGTGATATAATAGCATACATTGCTAATTGTTTTGATAGTTGATTTGATATTATTTGGTGAATTTCTTGGTCACTGAACATAGCAATAGCAATAGCAATCTCAAATTCAATTCTTAGGTATATACTAAACACATAGGAAATTGATATTGCTGGTTTAGATAATAATTTGAACTATATTTCAGGATTGCTCGGTGTGAATATATGGGTATTGATTTGAGACCCACTTGATATATATATATCAGTATTGGTTGGGATTATAATTATTTGAAGTTTGCCCCTGGTTGTTTGACATTGTTTGTTTGGCTTAGTTTAGCAGTTATAAATTAGAGTTCACTCAGAGAATAAGTAATATTCTGAGGGGTTCCTTGGCAAGCCATATAAGTTGGTAATTAAAAATAATTTGCATTGACTAAAATTATTTGGATTAATTGTTTTGTGCGTTGGGAACATACAGGTTTGGAATATTTTGGGGTTCCCTGAGAAGTGAATATTGTCCAGAAGGGTTCTGTATTGACCAATGTGTTGCGATTTGAAAATAAATTAATTCTCATTATAAATATTACTTGATTTAGGGTTCAACAAGTAACATTTTGCAGGGCTCCTTGTGCCAAATAATTTTAGTTTATATTGTTTTTGTTTTGCATTGTTGAACATTTTAATTAGAAGTCGATTGGACTTGCGTTTGTTTGTGAGTGTTTGTTGTTGCTGGCTACAGCCATGGCAAAGTGGACAGCCAAGATTAGGGCGGAGCTGAGATGGCTGGCCTCTGCGGTGCATTTGATAGGTAGACCCGACCGGACCGACGCTTTGCTGAAGCGATCGGCTGAGCTACCGGACCGAAGTGCGGTAGTTCAGAGTGCTTATGCAGCGCTTTTGGCGATGGACGAAAAGATTGATGATTCAGTGGAGGCAGACATCACACAATTTTATGACTTGCATGATGAGCTGGTTCAGGCTGCGCACAAGGTGCAGCGGGGTCCTTTGACGGCGGAGACGCGATCACCGCCACCCCTGGCTCTCCTAGGACGTTTGCCAACCCTGGATTTGCCCCATTTTGACGGGGACTTAAAATGTTGGACCGCCTACCACGACTTGTTTTCAAGTCTGGTGGACGCCAGGACGGACTTGGCACCGAGCCAAAAGTTGGCATATCTTTTCTCCACCTTGAATGGAGAGGCACTGGAGTTAGTCTCACATCTTGCGGTCACCGACCAAAATTACACCACAGCCCAGGAGCTTTTGGAGAAACGATATGCCAACATTAGGCGTTTGGCAGACACCCATGTGGCACAAATTTTGGCGCTTCCTCACATTTATGGGGTTGCCACGTTGCGGAGGGATTTGGTGAATCCCGTGATGGTGGCCTTGAATGCTTTACGACGGCTTGGCCTGCCGGTGGATGAATGGTCGTTCATGCTCTTGCATATAGTTTTGTCACGGTTGCCCACGGACTTGAAGCTCCGTTTTGAGTATAAGCACGGTGGGGGCAGTGCCACACAATTGCCACGTTTTGCGGACCTTGTCTCCTTTCTGGAGGAGGAGTGTCGGTTGGTGGACAACGCCGGGATTGAAGGCCCCTCGGGACCCTCGGCGGGACCTCCACGGGAACAGCGGCGTGTGGCTGCTCGCCCCCCTAAGGCAGGGGTGGTAGAGCCACGCCGCCCGCCCCTCCGATACGCGACGGCCCACGCGCCCCCAAGGTGCGTGCATTGCACGGATGATGGCCATTTGGTTGCAGCATGCCCCAGGTTCCTGCACAAGAGGGTGAAGGATCGGCGCGGTACCGCGAATGATCGCCGGTGGTGCTACTCCTGTTTGGGGCAGCATTTGCAGCGGGATTGCCCACGGCCTGAACCGTGCCCGCAGTGCCAAGGGAAACACCACCTGGTGTTGTGCGCCAACCAAAATGGGGGTAATCGGTTGGATGGTGCGGGACGTTCCCCCACGGGCGGGGGCCCGCTTCCCCATTACCCCCAAAGGGAGTCTCGTCGGGGCTCGCCGTCCACGGGCGGGGGTACCCCTCCCCCATCTCCTCGTCCACAGGCCAGGTTCGCTGCTGCTCAGCGCAGCTCCCCGCCTCGGAGATTCTCACCACCGTTGTGCGAACGACCGCGGTTGGAACGCCGCCCGCCCCAAGTTGGACGCCGCTCCGAGTACTACGCGTCGACCTGGGCGCGCCCGGGTCGCTGCCCTGAGGTTCCGGCGGACCAGTACCTGGTGCGGTCCAATTGGGCGGTGCCAGCCCAACAGGACGGCGCCTATGAGGGTTGTTGGCGGCCCGATGAGGGACGCCCCCAATAGGTAGCTGCCGCCCGCTCCTCCACCACAGCCGCCCACCCTGAAACAGTACTCTTGCCAACTGTTTGTGTCAGGGTCTGGGGCCCGATGGGGAAGTCCTTGTTAGTTCGTGCCCTTTTGGATTCGGGTGCCCAGGGCTGTCTTGCGTCGTCTTATTTGGTGGAGAGATTGGGCCTCCCATGTAGACCCCGCCCCTCCGTCATCCACGGAATAGGTGGCCTTCAGGTGCAGGGTTCCATGGGGGAAATTAATGTTTGTTTTTCAACTGTCAATTGTGGGCCAGCCATTGTGGCCAAAGCGGTTGTGTTGAACGATATTTTGGGCAGCAACCCGCAGGTGGTTATCGGTGAAATTGACGTCAGAGTTGACCCCCGCTGACCCCCAATGGTTTGTTCCAGGACCTATAGACCTGCTCTTGGGTGTTGATGTTTTAGGTTTGATCTTGTCCGGGGACAAGCGGGTTTTACAACCCTGCGGTTTGATGGCTTTGCAAACCATTTTTGGTTACACCTTTTTTGGACCCGTGTTGAGGGGCTTGGTCCCACGGGTTGAAAATGAAATTGTTACCGTAGGGCTCTCGCTCTCGGACGCCGTCCAGCGTTTCTGGGAGGTCGAGGAGCCCCCCAAGGCTCCCAGAGTCGATCCAGCGGAACAAGAATGCGAATTGTCGTATGAGAATAATACGGGTCGCCTCGCTGATGGTCGCTTTGTTACTCGGTTGCCTTTTAGGGCTGCACGCCCCCCTCTCGGTCAGTCTCATGCCCTAGCGGAAAAAAGGTTGTTGTCCATGGAGCGCCGAATGAAGAGGGATTCAGATCTCCGTGCTAAGTACATTGAGTTTATGCGCGAGTATGAGGCTTTGGGACATATGTCACGCTCGACTATTGATTGGCGTTCGCTCGAGCACTATTTTTTGCCCCACCATGCGGTTTTGAAGACGCCTGGGGGCAAAATTCGGGTGGTTTTTGACGGTTCGGCCCCTACGTCAAATGGGGTTTCCTTGAACCAGTGTTTGCACTCCGGTCCCAAACTGCACCGGGACATTTCGGATATCCTCACCAACTTCCGCCGTCATCAAATTGTTTTTGTGGCTGACATCCGAATGATGTTCCGTCAATCGGTTGTTCACCGAGATGACCGGCGTTATCAGATGATTTTGTGGCGTGAGCGAGCTTGTGATCCTATGCGAGTGTACGAGCTGAACACTACCACGTACGGTCTTACCTCCAGTCCGTATATTGCCATCCGGACTTTGTTGGAGTTGGCTCATCGGGAGCGATTGAACTACCCCCGTGCAGCGGCCATCTTGGAAGATTCAGTATATGTTGATGATGTTTGCACTGGGGCTTCCACTGCTACGGAGGCTTTGATTTTACGGGATGAGTTGATTGCGATCCTGAAGTCAGGTGGGTACGAACTGCGTAAGTGGTTGTCAAATTGCCCTGATTTGTTGCGAGATCTTCCGGTGGAACATCAGCAGGATCCTCTCTTGTTCGAAGATGCGGACAACCCTAACTTGATTGCGGTCGTTGGCATACAGTACCAGCCCGTCCAGGATGTCTTCACTTATCGGGTTAAGTTGGACCCCCCTAAGACCTGGACGAAGCGTTCGGTCTTGTCGATTGTTGCTCGGACCTTCGATCCTAATGGATGGATCACACCTGTCATTTTTCTGGCTAAGTGTTTTTTGCAGAAGCTGTGGATTGCGGAAGTTACGTGGGACGAACCTCTTCAGGGAGACTTGCTAACCGAATGGTGTTCGATTGTTTACTCACTTCCGGACGTGAACCGGATTTCCTTGCCCAGACTCTTTCTGCCATCCGGCAAGTGTAAAGTTAGCCTCCACGGGTTTTGTGACGCGTCTGAACGAGGGTACGCGGCCGTGGTATTCTTGCGGACTATTAGCCTATCCGGTCATGTGGGACTACATTTGATAATGGCCAAGAGTAAGGTGGCTCCTATCAGGACTAGGTTAACTATTCCTAAGTTGGAATTGTCGGGAGCAGCCCTCCTTACGAGGCTCCTCAATCATGTTTGTGATACTTTGGGTCGTACCGTGGAGATTTCAGATGTTTTTGCGTGGACTGATAGTGAGATCGTTCTTTGTTGGCTTCGCACCTCCGTGCATAATTTAGAGGTTTTTGTTGCGAATCGGATTTCACAGATCCAGAGTTCAGCGACCCCGCTGATTTGGCGACATGTTCCAGGGGAACTGAAACCCGCTGACTGCGCTTCGCGAGGCTGCGAGGCTCCGGCACTTGTAAACCATTCCCTGTGGTGGGGACCAGATTGGTTGTCGCATCCTGCGGCATCTTGGCCCCAGAATCGGTTCTCTTCTCCAGAGGCGTTGCCAGGTTTACGTGTGGGCGTTATGGAAACGCAACCTGTCTACGACTTGAATCCTCTGTTGGAGAGGTACAGCTCTCTGTCGAAATTGATTGGGGTTACCGCGCGGATCCGACGTTTCTTGCTCCACGCACGGAACCCAGCTCAGAGGGCATTGACCACGGAATTGGCCTTGTCGCCCTTGGAACGCCAAGAGGCCCTGCTATTTTGGGTTCGTGTGGTGCAAGTGGAGCACTTCGAACCGATTATTGACGCGCTTAAAGGAGGATCGAGAATTAAGGGTTCGATCGCTCGTCTGAATCCATTTCTAGACGCATC
Organism: Epinotia ramella; assembly: GCA_947578815.1. Classification (NCBI taxonomy): domain Eukaryota; kingdom Metazoa; phylum Arthropoda; class Insecta; order Lepidoptera; family Tortricidae; genus Epinotia; species Epinotia ramella. The sequence continues at coordinate 6,521,386 of OX388211.1, read as the reverse complement.
GGGTTTGCTTCGAGTCGGCGGACGACTTCGAAACTCGAACTTGCCCTATGGAGCTCGCCATCCTTTGTTGCTCCCCAAAGGGGGGACTTTGGTCAGTTTGTTGGTGTCTGATCGACACGTTGCTAACGCTCACGCAGGCTGCAATGCCCTTGTAGCCATTTTGCAGCGTGAATTTTGGATTTTGTCTGCCAGACGCACTATTCGCGGCATTATCTTCAGATGTATGCCGTGCTATCGTTTGACGGCCACCCCCACGCAGCCCATGATGGGGGATCTGCCCTCCGACAGAGTCTCGGAGAGTCGACCATTTGCTTGTGTGGGCACGGACTTTGCCGGCCCCTTTTTGGTAAAGACCTCGCAGCTTCGCAACGCTCGATCTGTCAAGGCGTACTTGTGTGTGTTTGTCTGTCTGGCCTCCAAGGCAGTTCACTTGGAACTGGTAAGTGCCCTCAGCACGGAAGCGTTTCTTGCGACGCTAGGTAGATTTGTATCCCGCCGGGGACTGCCATCTCTGATCCGCTCTGATAACGGCACCAATTATAAAGGCACTGACCGTTACTTGAATGAAATTTGTAATTATTTGAATAGTGATAAGGATAATTTAAGATTTGCAATGTCTCGAATGGGCATTAAGTGGCAATTTGATCCCCCTGTTTGCCCACATTGGGGTGGTATTTTTGAGGCTGTTGTAAAAGTTACAAAAACGCATCTCCGCCGAGTTATTGGTGAAACGATTTTAACGTTCGAGGAACTTGCTACGGTATTTTGTAAAATTGAGGCTGTCCTCAACTCGCGCCCTCTCTGCCCTGTCTCGTCGGACCCAAATGACCTGGAAGCATTGACTCCTGGTCATTTTTTGATTGGCCAGCCCCTTACCGCGCTGCCGGAGTACCCCTTCAGGGAGGTAAAATCATCACGCTTAAGTCGGTTTGAGTTGCTACAGCAGATGACCCAAACCCTTCTGGCATCGTTGGTCGCTAGAATATTTGCACATCTTGCAGCAGCGCGTTAAGTGGACTGACAAAACTGATCCTCCTCACGTTGGAGATCTTGTACTAGTTAAGGAAGCTAATTTATTACCTTTGTATTGGCGTCGTGGACGCATTGTAAATTTGTTGTATGGGTCTGACGGGGTCCCCAGGGTTGCGGAGGTTATGGTCGGAGATTCGGTTTTGAAGCGAGCTGTAGCGAGCTTAGCCCGCCTGCCCATTTATTAGCAGACAGAGCTCCTCTGCCTGGAGCGGGGGATTGTTCGATACCAGTCTTTTACCGCGGGCATCACTCGGGTGATAATCGAAAAAGAGAAGGACACGTCACTATTTCACGTTTGACGTCTGTCATTTTGGTAGTATAACCTAGAATTTGACCTTGTTGGAGTGAACCCATGCTTTGATTTGTATTTTGAGTTTTGTGAAAGCATTCGGGACATTTGATTTATGTTAATTGGAATCAGTTCATAATTGAGGCCAGGCGCTCCTATCGAGGAGTTTTGTTGTTGCCTGTGAGTGAAGTGATAAATTTAGGTCGGTAGTTTGGATTCGGGTGCGCCGACGTGGTGAGCTATCATCCAGGAGCCAGGAAGTGTTCACCAGGACACGCGACGGCCTCGACACCCACACTCTAATACTCACCCATTCAGATACACATATACGCCGGCCGACAGATAACGGCGGATGAAGCTTCCATCAAGGTAAAAGCACGTTTTGTTTTGTATCGGACCGATACCTGGCGCATCTTCGGTATGCCACGCTTCTTGGAAGCTATAGCTTAGCGGGGTTATACCGGTCGTTCTAGTCCAGGCCCCTACTCGGGTCAGGAACTCGTCGGGCCCAGCCCTGGCTTCAACCGAGTAGAGTCTTGCAAGCCCGGGCTAGTAGCGAACACCTTGTTTGCCACCGACGTGGTCATAAACAAAATTGAACGTCAGAAAAAACCTTGAATCACCCATGTGCTACAAAGTGATATACTAGTGCCATAAATGTTGCGCGGCGTCGACACGAGTGTTGCCACACCTTGAACGTGTTCGCGTAAAGAGCAAGCGCCCGCCGAGACGCATTGTGAAGCGTTTTCCACGCCATTACTCCCGCAGCTGCTGTTTGTCGGGCACAAGGAGCTAGCTGAAGCGTACATTGAAATGAAATATAATAAAGAATACAATACTTTGCTTATACAATTAATGTTTATAGATAACACAATACTGGACATAAAACTTACTGTAGAGGTATACATTTTTTAAGTGGACATTTAATGAATAACGCTAAAGAGCTACATATTCGAGACAAACTTTTGGTACCGGATATAATGCAACAAATTCATCACTTTGCGTTGGCGGTGACACGAAATATGGAATAATTAATACATTTTAAATTAAAGGAAAAATGTACAAATTGAATGCTCCAAACCGGATTTGAACCGGCGACCACAGGCATACATGGTCCGTCGCTACTAACCAACTGAGTTGTAGCATTGGAACAATCCGTCTCGTTTATCAAATCTTTCAATCGGGTCCCTCTTGCATCGCCTTAGGGAGGCGTGTAGCGACATCTACGTAGAAGAATCAGGCTTTCTAACGGCACCAACGTCTCAAATTATATTGAGAAATCATCATTAACAATGCGCCACCCCATACAAATTAATTACACTTATTTTTCTTTCATTTGAAGTTATTTAATTTCCTTAGCAGACATTACTGCTCCATACCAAAATTTATAAAGAATCAGTTAATAGGGAATATTCATGACATTTTTTTATTTTTTTTATCTATTTTATAAGTAATTATATAAACGGAAAAAAATATAACACTATCACAATATTATTAAATAAGCTAAAAATAAATAATTAAAACTACTATAATTTTCGGACGATCAAAACGCCACCATTTTGGCGCGCTCATTTGTGACGTCACCGTGCAGTGTGCACTAAGAACAAATTAACAACAAAGTGTTTGATTCACACTTTTAATAAATGTGAGTGATTAAAGCTTATAAGATCAACTTATTGTAATGGAAGAGCACACAAAAGCTTATTATAAATATTGTATTGTCCCTATGTGTGAAAATAACATTACAAGTTAAAACTGCAAATATTTTCATACCCATGCCCAAAGGTGCAAATATAAGGATAAAGTGGTGTAAGGCGATGAGGAGAGATAATGTATCGTGCTTGAGTAGTTTATATTGTTGTGAAGATCATTTCGACGTGAGTATTAAATATGTAAGTACTTAAAATCTTTTATTATTCTATTAAAATTTAATATTCCTAATAGGTACTTACCTACATATCTTTGATTATACAATACTAGCTTCTGCCCGCGACTCCGTCCGCGTGGAACTCGTTTGTATCGTAGCTCCATACAAACTTTCAACCCCCCACGTTATCCCCTTGGGGGATGATTTCCGGGATAAAAACTATCGTATGTCCTTCCCCGGGACTCAAACTATCTCTATACCAAATTTCATCCAAATCGGTTCAGCGGTTTAAGCGTGAAGAGGTAACAGACAGACAGACAGACACACTTTCGCATTTATAATATTATAGTATATAGTATATATAGTATATAGTATATACTAGCTTCTGCCCGCGACTCCGTCCGCGTGGAACTCGTTTATATCGTAGCTCCAACAAACTTTCACCCCCCACTTCATCCCCTTGGGGGGTGATTTCCGGGATAAAATGTATTCTATGTCCTTCCCCAGGACTCAAACTATCTCTATACCAAATTTCATCCAAATCGGTTTAGCGGTTTAAGCGTGAAGAGGTAACAGACAGACAGACAGACAGACACACTTTCGCATTTATAATATTACTAGCTTCTGCCCGCGACTCCGTCCGCGTGGAAATCGTTTATATCGCAGCTCCATACAAACTTCAACCCCCCATTTCATCCCCTTAGGGGGTGATTTCCAGGATGAAAACTATCCTATGTCCTTCCCCGGGATTCAAACTATCTCCATACCAAATTTCATCGCAATCGGTTCAGCGGTTTAAGCGTGAAGAGGTAACAGACAGACAGACAGACAGACAGACAGACAGACACACTTTCGCATTTATAATATTAGTATGGATAGTATGGAAGTGTGGATTAGTATGGATAGTATATAGTATGGATAGTATGGATGGAAGTAGGGATATAGTTATAGTATATAGTATAGTATAATAGTATATAGTATGGATAAATATGTTCCAATTTTTTTATTCCACTTATTTAACAAAGACACCTATTTGAAGTAGTTTAAAAGTCTAGCTATTTGAATCGCCCAAATAGGTTCTAATTAGTAATTACTTAATTGACCAATCTCACGAGTATAAAAAAAACAAGGTGTATGAAAATTTATTGAATACTAGCTTCTGCCCGCGACTCCGTCCGCGTGGAAATCGTTTATATCGCAGCTCCATACAAACTTCAACCCCCCATTTCATTCCCTTAGGGGGTGATTTCCAGGATGAAAACTATCCTGTCCTTCCCCGGGATTCAAACTATCTCCATACCAAATTTCATCGCAATCGGTTCAGCGGTTGAAGCGTGAAGAGGTAACAGACGGACAGACAGACAGACAGACAGACAGACACACATTCGCATTTATAATATTAGTATGGATCTGTAACTTATTTACCTTGTGCAGCTTTTACTCCTCTTAATTCAGCGGACGTAAAGTCAGAAATATTTGCGAAGTACGTATTTAGTCATCATGAACACATGAATTTTAGGCAGATTATCCGGCTGTGCCTTGACAAAACCGCTTTCAGTAATTGTGGCGAGTCTTTTTTCAAAAGGAGTCACTGCTTTCAGTTAACATTTACCAAAAAACACTGATTATTTATCGTAAACAGCGGCCAAACAATGCGAATAACTTTCAATAATCATACTAACGACCTGCACGGTGACGTCACGTTTCGCTCCGCCAATAGCGTTGCGTTTTGGAAATTTGCGAGGGAATTTGAAAAATAGTACTTTTAAACAATTTATTTTATCAATAGAAACATGATAATTTGAAAAAATAATCATGTGTGTATATTTATTAAGCAATATAGATTACACGTGATTTTTTTTGTCCATTTCTAAATCACATGCATATTCCCTATTATAGAGCTAGGAAGATACCCCGATAGATATACCCCGTTACTCATAAAACTTATCGAACCCCTGTTAACTAAAATGTGTTTTGTCCCTTTCTCACAAACTCAAATGTCAATGATACTGATATAGACAATGATTTTTAACGTTGATTTAGCTAAAATAGGTTTGCTAGACTTTTATGAATAAGGCCATAAGTCGTCACTCCCGTTTACTCGATATGTATAGCGATTAGCGGGCGGAAATATACCTCGGACTTATAATATTTCCACCCGCTATCGCTCATTTCTTGCATCGCTCTAGCCGAGGTTGGATGTTAGCCAAAATTGGATTCGTTTTAGTGCACTTTTCTCCCCGTGATGTATTATTTTACGAGCTCGGCACTGATACGGAGTCTTGCCGTAATGCACCTGCATTCGTTGCGAATTTCAAATTGGCCTTCTTAATGGCGAAAGTTTCTGACGATATTTAGATGTTTATGACGATGTTTGGATGTTTGTGACTCTTTGACGTAAAAACTACAGTTCAGTTTAATGCCATAATATAATTTATACGCAAGCCTCTTAATGTAATCAGTACTTTAAGATTTATTCTGCAAATAAGACGGCATTCTTATGTAGGTACATGTCAAAATATTTACAATAAAAATAACTTACTACAATAATAATTTCCAAGTTGCAGGTTAACAGAACAAAATGACACTAAATGAGACAGAGAAGACATAACATCCATCTATTACATAACAGAATTATTTAACAGACAGTTTATGACATTAATTTAATATCACAGGGATGTATAAGGTCACCGAGCGTTCCTATACACGGTGGAATTTAATCGGTGATCAGGAATCCAAAAATCTTAATTATCAATCTACACAGAAACCAATACGTGAGATCTCGTGCAATATAGCTCACAATCTAATTAATCACACTTAATTAACATCGGTAAAATGTACACTGACTGAATAAATGGACACCCTACTTTTATTGAAGGGAAGTTACTCCTAAGTGTACATACGTTAAGTGCTTGCTGGCTTTGGCGGGATACTAGACAGATCAGACGATTTGAAGCAATTTGTTATGAATTTGACAATGACTAATTGACAGCTTATTGCTCTTATATGTTTTAAGTTTATATGGCTGATAGTTTGAAAAGAGGTATTAAACTTTTCAGACTAAACCATTAGTAGGGTGACAATAAATTTTAATTAAAATTTAATTTCAACTTAAAAAATTGTTATGATAAAAAAAAACTTGGTTCCACTTAAGTACTACATAAACGTGACCGCCATCAATTACTGAATTAGAAAAATGGGTTCCTGTTCACCGATTAAATTCCACCGTGTATTTAGCTTAATTTAGCATGTGACGTATGTATATCGTCGTCTAGTACCCATAGTACAAGCTTTGCTTAGTTTGGGCCTAGGTCGATAAAAGATTGTCCCCAAATATTTTATTATTTATTTATTAAACGGAGCGGCGGTAGCTTAGCGGTTCAGGCAGCGGTGCGGCTGTGAAACGGCGGTCGTGGGTTCGAATCCCGGCTCGTACCAATGAGTTTTTACCTGCATACATCCACGAAGAAATTCAAAAATGTGAAGTCCCCAACCCGCACCGGGCCAGCAGCGTGGGAACTACAGCCCGTTCCCTCTCATCCATGAGAGGAGGCCTGTGCCCAGCAGTGGTACATATTATATAGGCTGATTTATTTATTTATTACCCAACTGCCGAAGGAGAGGAGGGTTATGTTTTTCGAGCGTATGTATGTATGTGACCTTATTCTTTGGCACGCCCTGCAGACTAAACTGTTCGACGGATTTCGACATATGAGGAGTCGTTGGATTCCTCTTAACCGTGGGAGTGACATAGGTTATAAAATTTGAAAACGGTAGTTGGGTATTTTTTTAAATCTTTTTATTTCACTTGTTTGTTTTATATATTAAACTGGTGAATTTATTTCAGCCTCGCCAGATGTAATAGTTCCCCAAGCACTAATAGGACTTGAATATAAAAAGGCCCTTGAAGTCTACTTACAGATTAAATTTCAAGTTTGAAACTGTATCATTAGACCAGAAATAATAACCTTTACAGTACAAAATCAAAATTAACGCTATTTTAACGATGTGCCCAATCGACGAAGCAATTATCCTCGATAAACATCCTCCCGTTCATGCCCCAATAAATAAGTTAGGCAAGTGAATAGTCCGAATATAGGTACTAACATTTGGATTTGAGAGTTTTCCCTGAGCTATAATATAACGATTAATTTGATATTAACTTTAAAAGTCAGACAGACAGACGGACGGACGGACGTTGTAGGCACTTGCCTTCACATACCGAACAACCTCCGAGTTACTTTCCTGGGTGGTAATTTTTTAAGATAAGATAAGATAAGATAAGATTTATTTGCAACCAAGTACTTAAAACTAAGATACATGGACCCTGAAAGGGTGTAGCAACAATCAGGTCACTTATACTATGTACATATATGTAGTTAATTTTTAACTAACTAATATCGATAGGTACCTATTGATATTTATATAAAAAATTACGGCAAACACATTATAAACATGTATCTTCCATAAATTCAGCTATGGAATAGTAACATTTATTTATTTATTTATTTATTTATTTATTGAAAAACAGGTTACATAACATTACAGTTTACACCAATGCGTCATGAACCGAACAATATTTATTTTGACGGCGAAACGGCGTGGCCCCGTTGTTCCGACATCTCGGGTGTTGGATTTGGTAGGTTGCCCCGGAACCGACGAAACACGACACCTTTCGGCCAGAAATCAGCACACGCGATGGTCTCCTGGAGCGGCCGCGGCACGCGCACTACAAACGAGCTGAAGTGCACGTAGTGGCGCGAATGCAACTGGAACTCCCTCAGCGAGTAGCCGGTATTCTGGCGAACATACTGCGTCACTTCTTCAGCGGTGGCAGTGTGATGCAGGCGCGACACGTACAGCGCCTTGCTCGGTGTGGAGACCCGCAGACCACAACCGACCGGTTCTGCAGTACCACACTGACTCTTGCGTGTCTTACGCTTTCTTGACACCGTTGTGAAACCCTCCTTGTCCACACTGGTGCGAGGGGTTTCCTCTTTTGGAGGATCCCGAACTTCACGCGCTTTTGAGGGCGCGGCTTTCCGGCGGGCTGGAACAGGCTCACCAGCAGAAACGACGTCAGCAAAACGACGACGTGGTTTTGATGAAGCGTTGACTGGAGGCCCCGCGAGGAGGGGGCAGGGGGGCCGCGGTTCGGATTTATCTATTAGTTTAGACGAATACAATTACAACTGTGTACGAAGGATATGTCAGTTGGTACGTCTTTTATTTGGTTGGGTATTTTATTATACATTTTTATTGCTCGGTAATATGGTCCATTTTTATAAATTTCTAGTTTAGGTTCAGGAAGTTCCAGGATGTGACATCTGCGAGTGTTTTGGTTTTTAAACAGGTGTACTTACAGTGTAATTTGATTTTGCAAGTCGCGCTTGAGCTCGTGCAAGTAAAGTTTCCCAACCGTAGATTAATATTGTCAGGATGTCGTCGAAGACACAACGTCTGAGTCCATCATCATACTACTAGCCTATACTAGTAATAGACTCCCGTTGGTAGCTTTTGGCTGATTAAGTCTTGGAACCTGGTTTTCCAATCCCAACCTTGGGGTGGTTCCGAGGGTATAAAACAGCGCGATTATAACTCTATCAAAGTAAGTCATACATTCCGATAATGGTTATTTCATTAAGAACCATTTTAAGTAGGTATAAAAATGCATTCAAAATCTTTTTTTTTTATAACAAGTTCAATGAGTCATAACTGTTTTCCGTGTAAACCAGTGAATAGTCTTGTTTTTGATGCCACGCATACCCATATCTATATCAGGTATGGCAACTGAAGTTGGCATGCCAAGATAAGCGGCTCTGATTTTTTTTAAAGCCTTTTCGGCTACAGTTTAAATAAACATGTGAGTGTGGATCTTAGAAAGGATTTCTTGAGTCAATCTAATCTAATCAAGATAAAATGTCCTCATTGATTGGGAATCCCAGACACAAACCTCCAACGACTGACCGCGAACAGAAGGTTCGCGTGACGAACGGAAATGCATCGTTTACACGGAACATGTTGAAACACGCGAAGCTATATGCGAATATTTAAACTGAAGGAAAAGATAAAAGAAGTTGGGTTTTTATAATAGGTCCGGTTCGGTGGTACCAAGGTTACTCGTGGATTCAGTAGTATGCTCAATTCGACGCTGCTAAAGCTAAGTTTCACCCGACGGTTAGTTAAAATAGGAATGAAAGTGTCAAAAAATCATTAATGTGAAAAGGGGAATTTTAACATGCAAAACGCAAAAGCTTTCAAGAAGCGGTTAAGAAAAACCAATTATCTTCAACTAAACTATCTCTCTTCTAATTCAAATTAGGTACTAGTACTAGGTCGTAGAATATATATTATCGAAGGCGTACAGGAAAGTTTTGAAATGTTTCAGTGACATAGCATAATATGGCGCCGATAGCTATCATTTCATAGAAAACTGTCAAACTTTCCAGACACTCAGGGGTGAATATCAGATTTGGGTTGTAATTTCCTAATTTGTATGGCGCAAATTTTTTTCACGTATTTCCTAAATGAAATAACGTAAAATGGGTTAAGTGAAATAAAGAACTCGTAACTGAGACGTGTTACAAAGGTAACGAAGTCAGCTGCCTGTCGTAACCTTTATAAATGATAGCTTTTACTGTGCTCTTTTTGCAGTTTCGTTCATGACACGGAGGCAGCTTTGCCACTGCAAACGAATGGCGTTTTATGCCGTATTTATTGCCGGCGGTCTAGTTAAGGCATTGGTAGTCTTGTGCAGGCATAGTATAGATACCAATATAGCTTAACAAGGTAAAATAAATCCACACAAATATCCGATATGACGCACTCACATGAGGAGACGCTACACGAGCGAAATCGGCAGGACTGCCAAGCAAGGTCATAAAATCTAGTATTGAAGGCCTTGATTTGGCTGGCCACCGTGCTTCCGACACGTATCCACACGGGCCGAATCACGAGGCGGCCTGCACGCAGTCCTGCCGATATCGGCCCGTGTAGCGTCTCGTAATCGGCGGTACATCATGTGCCGCGTAACTAGTTTTCAATGGAGCTTAGGTCTGAAATGTTCTTCTTCTCAGACTAGTTGAGATCCTGCTTTAGCTAATATTTACTGTGGTGCTGGTTCTGACAGCGATGACCCAGTTGCTTCTAAAGGTGTTTATGTCGTATAAAAATCACTCACGAATCGTCATAGTTGATGCGGTCTCTCTTGGGTAAGTTGTGTAAAACTTGACGCGCTTAGATTGTGGGATTGCTGGGAAAATACCTCCCCCTCCACCTTACAGAAAAAAGCAGGCTATTATAACACCGCTGCTTGATGAGACGTGAGGCATTTTATTCCAGAGGGGCTTACGTTACTTTTTGAACGTACGTATTTTCTCATAAAAAAATGTCTTTTAAATAAAAAGAACGTAAAAAGTCTTACGTAATCTACCAGCCGGTGGTAAGTGAGGCCACCGGAGCTCCCGAGGTTGAGCAGTTGTGAGGACCGGCAGTTCAATGTTTTCTAACAATTTCAATAAGGCCCCAGATTTTCAATAGTTTGCATATGCAAACCCCATATACCATATGGCGGGGAGGTTTTGCGTCGCGCTGTATGGGGCATACAAGGAAGGGGCGGTTCATTCAACGATTAACTTTGCTTCTATTCGTTTTTCGGTGCCAATAAAAACCCGTTGAATAATCTAAGTCAAACCTTTTTTAATCAGGATTAAGTCCAAGCGGCAAGAGTTTTGGTTCTAGGAATAATCTTTTTTATACCTACTTATAGGCTGGTTTTCCACCATGGCGGAGGCAAGCTACATTTTCAATATTTACGACGACCGGTTTAGCCTAGTTGGTAATGACCCTGCCTACGAAGCTAGAGGTCCCGGGTTCGAATCCCGGTAAGGGCATTTATTGGTGTGATGAGCACGAATATTTGTTCCTGAGTCATGGCTGTTTTCTATGTATTTAAGAATTTATTTATCTCTACTACTATGTTTCTCGTCGTCTAGTACCCATAGTACAAGCTTTGCTTAGTTTGGGACTAGGTCAATTTGTGTAAGATTGTCCGCAAGTATTTATTTTCATACGAATCGGCCAATCTCTCTTATGAAGCTATGTGTCATTAAAATTGTATTAAACCGCAGCTTAGTTTAGCTGTAACAAAACGTACTAGAGCTAATTTAAAGTTATATTTGAAGTTTGCATAAAGTAATATTACCTACTATGTTAAACCTTAGTTTTCCATCTCTGAATCCCTTCTCAATCTCGTGGCAGCGTTATTATTTAAATTTGAAATCCACTCAGATGGGACAGAGGTAAAGAATCCTCAATTTATTGAAACTTTCCGCTTCTCAAACCTGCTTGTATAAATTTGCCTTCATTGAGCAACTTGTGTCAATTCTGATTTTAGCATCAAAGTAATTTGTTTGGAAGTCTCATTTTGTTTATTTGAGTAATTTGATAATTAGATAAGGAATTAAGGAAAACAGAGTTGAGCTCATTTTGTTAAGTCTCTCAAAGTTATCTTTAGGGTGACTTTTGCTCCAATTTGAGAGAGTATTTTTACAGTTGTGAAATGTTATGCCTAAGTAGGTAAATTACTAGCTTGCATTTTATTATTAACTATGATGTACTATATCTATAATAGTAATTAGCAATGTATTTTGTGTTTTACGGTCATGTTAACTTAATGTAAATGAACAATAAACATGTTTTTGTAAACCTGACAGCCTATGGCATTGCATCTTAGAGTCGGTATAATAGTACATTGTGATACAAGTGAAGCATGTTGATAACTACAGCAGAGGCGGAATTATCACGCGAGCCGCAGGTGAGCGTGATAAGAGAGCCGAGGATGTAATTATCAAAGCTCACGCGTTTCATACGACGTTTTTCAACACATTTTGCGAGGATAAAATCCTTTTCATAAGATGAAAATTTTATAGGCCTGCCAAGTTATTTTCTTTACTTATTGATGTCAACAGGTTTTTACTCACATGTTGTATACATCGCCAAGAATTTCCAGTGGGGTCCATTCTATTTACTTATATCACTTTTCTAGTCACCACGAGTTAAAATTTTTTGTTAATAACCAAATATTGGAATTAAATTTGAATAGGCCGAATTCAATATGTGTCATTGTCTATTATAAAGCTAGTACGGTATTTGGCCACGTGAGGCGCTGGTGTGCTTGGTTACTCTATGTCAGTTCATTCAGACACACACGACATACTTAGTATACTTACTGGTTTATTTCGAATTAAATACGAATGTATTCTTATTAATCGGCTTATTATTTAATTGGTTATGGGCCCAGCGCCCTCGCGCGTGATGGATTAATAAAGAAAGACAGTAAAGTAGTGTGCAGTGTATCCGCGAACAAAAGAATAAACTTACACGGGAAACCATTTTTTTCATAACCTAAAAATGGAGGTTACCGGTAAAGTGGACAAATTCGACGGAAATAATTTTAAACAGTGGAAATTCCAAATTAAGTGTGCATTACGTGCAAAGGGGTTGAATATCAACGAAACCCAGACTGAAAAGAATGCCGCACAATGGAACAAAGACGACGGAATGGCGATGTTTATCATGACGTCTGCCATGCAATTAAGTCAAGTTGCCCTCATCGAGAATTGCGAGACAGCGTTAGAGATGATGACCAAACTCGAATCCATCTACGAGCAGAAGTCTGAGCTTACTAAAATGATGATCCATGAAAGATTTTATAAGTATTCAATGTCATCATCTGACAGTATCGCTCAGCATATAGCGAAAGTTGAAAGTTTGGCAAAACAACTTAAGGAAAGTGGAGAGAATATCAGTGATACAGCAATCATGACTAAGATTCTCAGTACACTGCCTCCTAAGTACAGATCTCTCCGCCAGGCATGGATGTCACTCGAGAAAAGCTGTCAAACTATAGTAAATTTGACTGCACGGTTATTAGATGAAGAGGCTAGTTTGAGTGTAGAAGAAGAGAATGAAACTGCTTTGTTGGTAGCTAAACAAGCCACAAAGAAGAGAGTATCCACTTCTGCAAAACCAAAAGAAGATGTAAACAAAGAGCGTCAGGGTCATCGTTATCCATGTTATAACTGTGGTAAACGAGGGCATTTTGCCAAGGAATGCCGTGCTCAAAAGAAAAGTCAAGGACAAAGAGATATGTTGGCTTTCAATGTTGCACACTGCGAGTGGACAGAGCAAGATGAAGACAACAAATGGATACTAGATAGTGGCGCCTCGGCTCATCTTTCATATAAAAGAGAATATTTCACAGAGCTACATAAGTATAATGGAACTCCCTTGAAACTTGGAAACCAAGAAGTTGTGGAGGTGGTTGGACAAGGAAATATTCTTATCTCGAAGTGGGTCGACGGTCAGTGGGAGACTAGTATCTTGAAAGATGTTCTCTATGTGCCTAAACTTAAAAGAAATCTATTCTCGGAAGGAGTTGTTACTAGACAAGGCTATGAAATAATGAAAAAGAACAGCGAAGCATTTATTTACAAGAATAATGAAATAGTAATGTGCGCCTCCTTGCAAAGTAACAATTTGTATGAACTTAAAGTAAAGACAATTTTAAATCAGTGCAATTTAGTGCAAAAGTCGGACTTGAAGACTTGGCATGAGCGTTTAGGACATTTAAACGTCAAAGAAATACAGAAAATGTGCAATAATAATGTGATAAATGGTGTGGACCTAACAGACTGCAACAGTTTTGTGTGCGAGGGTTGTGCCTACGGAAAACAAGCCCGGAGACCGTTCCAGAAGTCTAGCAGAGGACCACTGCAGCCAGGTGACGTGGTATATAGTGACCTCTGTGGGCCCATGAGCGTGCCCTCAGTACAAGGTATGAAATATTTCGTTATTTTCAAAGATGGTGCCACAGCTTATAGACATTTGTACTTTCTTAAGAACAAAAGTGACACACTAGAATATTTCAAGAAATATAATGCCATAATTAAAAATAAGTTCTTGCATAGTGTGCATGTTTTGCACTCAGATAATGGTGGTGAGTACAAGAACAAACAATTTAAAGAATATCTTGACAGTGAAGGCATCTCTCATGAGTTAACTGCACCATACACACCTGAAGAAAATGGTCGAGCAGAACGGGAGATGAGAACAATCATGGAAAGTGCTCGATCCATGTTGTATGCTCGAAATGTACCACTTGATCTGTGGGCAGAAGCAGTTAGCTGTGCGGTTTATCTGTTAAATCGTACATCTTCAAGCCAAACGCCAAATATGACACCTTATGAACTGTGGACCAGTACAAAACCCAGTCTAGATCATGTTAGAGTATTTGGGTGTTTAGGTTATGTCCATGTACCGAAGGAACTAAGAACAAAGTTGGAGAGTAAAAGCCGGAAACTGATGTTGGTAGGATATGATCATACAAATTACAGGATGTATGATCCAGAAACCAGAAGAGTGACAGTGTCAAGAAATGTTGTTTTTGATGAACAAAGCTCACTGCCTATCCAAAGAAATGAAGTTGAAGTTACACTTAGCTATGGGGAACAGAATGAAAGTGTAACAGAACAAACAGGAACTGCAAGAATAGAACCGGTAGAGGTAGGAACAGTGGAACAGGAAGAGATAGAACGGCTTCAAGAGGAAGAGCTTGAAAATACCAATGGCCAGAATAGTTCATCTGTTGACAGCACATATTCTGATGCAAATGAGCATGATGATACTTATGAACCATCTCAAGAAATTGACCTAGAAGGTTTAAATAATGATATGCCATACTTCTTGCGGCCACGTAGAAACCGTGTTTTTGAAGCAAACATTTTAGAATATGATATTCCACTGACTTATAGTGATGCAGTCAACAGTCCGGAGTGCAAAAGATGGTTGCAAGCAATATCTGGAGAGTTGGATTCTCACAGTGAAAATGATACATGGAGTTTTGTTGATCGAGAAAATCACAGAACTATTACTTCGAAATGGGTGTTCAACATCAAAAGAAACAAAAAAGGTGAAGTCGAGAAATATAAAGCTCGCCTTTGTGCTCGTGGGTTTACACAAATTCAAGGGATTGATTATAGTGAAACCTTTTCGCCTACCACCAGATACGAGTCAATAAGAATATAACTAAGTTTTGCTGCCCAATACAAGTGGAATATAAGACAATTGGATGTGAAAACAGCATTTTTGTATGGTGACGTAGAAGAAGATATATATATGGAAGTACCTGAAGGAGTGAGATCACCACCAAACAAAATA
This sequence comes from Epinotia ramella, assembly GCA_947578815.1. NCBI lineage: Eukaryota > Metazoa > Arthropoda > Insecta > Lepidoptera > Tortricidae > Epinotia > Epinotia ramella. The sequence continues at coordinate 6,505,979 of OX388211.1, read as the reverse complement.
TGTAAACTAAACAGATCCCTCTATGGGCTTAAACAGGCATCAAGGTGCTGGAATAAAAAGTTTACTGACTTTTTAGTGAAGTTTGGGTTCAAGCAGTCACAGGCAGATAACTGTGTTTTTGTAGGTAATTTTGAGGGACACAAAGCACTGTTAATTTTGTATGTTGATGATGCTCTAGTTATGTCAGAATCAGATCGAGTTTTAAACTTAATCATTGATTATTTAAAGACATGGTTACAAATTACTGAAACTGAACTTAATAAATATGTGGGTTTAGAAATAGTTCAGAGTGATGACTCCATCTGTATTCATCAGAAAAGTTACATTGAACAGATAATAAGAAAATTCAATATGAGCACTGCAAACCCATGTAACACTCCTGTAGATGCAAATGTGCCTATACAAAACAATGTAAGCCATGAAAGTGATAAAATTGATTTTCCATTCCGAGAAGCCATTGGCTCATTGCTGTTTTTAGCAAATGTATCTAGGCCGGATATATCTTTTGGTGTAAACTTTTTAAGTAGATATATTAACAATCCTAGTTTGCAACATGTTGTTCAATTGAAACGGATAATCAAATATCTAATAAAAACAAAAGATGTTTGTATTAAGTATAAAAGACAGGAAAGCTTGCTTGGATATTCAGACTCAGATTTTGCTGGGGATTTGGACACAAGGAAGTCAACAACAGGTTACCTATTTATGTTGAATGGAGGTCCTATCTCTTGGGCCAGTCAGAAACAGCCGTGTGTCGCCTTGTCAACGTGTGAGGCTGAATTTATGGCAAGCTGTGAGGCAGCCAAAAATCTTTTATGGCTGAGGCAATTTTTAAAGGATATTGAGATTGAGCAAAATTGTACAACTTTGTGTATGGACAACCAAAGTGCGATTAAGCTAATAAATAATCCAGTTTTTCACAAGAAAAGTAAACATATTGATGTGAAATTTAGTTTTATTCGTGAGAAGGTCCAACAAAAGTTGATTGTAATAAAATATGTGCCAAGTTCGGAGCAGCTTGCTGACATCTTTACAAAGGCTTTGCCTGCAGTTCAATTTGCAAACCTTAGAGACCAGATACTTTCAGTATTGTAATTTTATATTGTTGTCAAGAAGCTGTTCTGTTAAAGTTAGTGATGTGTTTTTGTTTATTATGGTTACTGTATGAGATATATAGGTGAAATGAAAGATATTGAATTCTTATGTAATAAATACATGTCAAATTTAGTGGGAGTATTGGAATTAAATTTGAATAGGCCGAATTCAATATGTGTCATTGTCTATTATAAAGCTAGTACGGTATTTGGCCACGTGAGGCGCTGGTGTGCTTGGTTACTCTATGTCAGTTCATTCAGACACACACGACATACTTAGTATACTTACTGGTTTATTTCGAATTAAATACGAATGTATTCTTATTAATCGGCTTATTATTTAATTCCAAACACGCATTAACAATGTTTACAAATATCTGTGAAATAACCTATAATGGCGCGCAACAGATTTTTATCGTGAAGATTGCGCAGTGCGCGCGCATTATAGGTAGATTAAATCTCTAAACAGCCAATACAAAATAAAATAAATATATTCGTTTTAAAATGTTATCTTTATTAATTCATGTAAAATGTTATCAAAAGTGAATAGTTTTACTAAATAAAACATTTATATATAATATCCAAAAAGACATAGTCAATTAATTAACAAAAAGGATTTAATTTGTTTAGTCGAGTAAGAATCCATTTGCCGAGAATTAAAAAAAAAGCTGTACAATCTGTACAACCCGGTTAATTTAAGAATGCACCGTGTGCATGCATACATCTTGCTGCAAGGTGCCAACGTGATTTAATCGGGATATAACCATAACACACAAGTGTCGTAATGTTATAAAACACGCGTGTTTAATAGCCAGGATTATAAGCCTAAAAGCGACACAATAAGAGATTGTGTTGAAAATCATTATTTAGGTACTGGATTCAATCGTTTTATACTAAAATATGATTTAGCCATCCAATAAACTCTCTTTGGTATAAGCAAAGTAGTACTTATGGTATAGCAAATTTAATTAAATAAAAAAAGTATTTGACGCCCGAGACAAACCAGGGGTCATTTAACCTGTGTAGCTGTGTGTTTGTGTGTGGCGTCTTAGCTCCAAAACGGATGAACTGATTTTAGCCCGGTTTTGTTAAACCCAGGGTTTATCCATCGAGATGGTTTTTAACTACGTTTATTGAGTCGGAGGTTTTTCATTTCGTATTTTCTTGCTTAGGTGTCATTAATATACGGGTAAATAAAGAAGGGTCAGTGTTGGTCCTTATGGAATACTTTGATAGTCCGTTCATTGAAAGTGCCAATATATAAAGAGTGGTCGTACGGATATTGTAAGTTTGTAAAGTTTTTACGTGTCCAAGTCTTAATGACATTGATACAATTGATGATCGATTGACAAAGTCGCATCAGCAATTAATTATTTGAGTATACGCGAGTTAATGCAGCAAAAACATATTTATTTTATATATCTTACCCACCAACACCTACCACACTAACCACCAACGCCAGCTACGAAGCTAACGGTCCTAGGTTCGAGTCCCGGTAAGAGATTTGCCTGATTTCTCTGATGACCATTAATATTTGTTTCCGATTGTGTGTGTTGATTGATGGATGTTTTCTATTAAGCATTTATATCTATTAAATATACCGTCTAGTACCCATAACAGCCATACAAGCCTTATTGAGATTACTAAGGCTATTTATTTATTTATTTAACACCGTAACAGTATACTTTACATTTTATATATCTCGTAACACACAAAACACAGACGACCATATTACTCTACTCTTTGTTGTTGGAATGTCAACCTTTACTCTTAAATGGCCTTTAATTTGAATGGCGAAAAGTGAAGCTATTAGGTATAATTTTAAGTTTAGAATTGTGGTCGTAAATCGAGTCCGTTTGTTCCTTCTCAATTAAGAACCATTTTACAGAGTCAGGATGTGTTCTTACTTATAAACGTTAGGAAAAGTACGAAAACAGGAAATGTATATGCAATTGATTCGAATTGGTTACTTTTCCTGGAGGAAATTGAAAATCAATTTGTAAGGTAGAAATACCATTTATTTATTGCTTTTTCATGTTGTTATATTTTGTATTCGGTTCGATATAAGATTTTTTAAAGTATAAGAATTGATGTTATTCGTATCGGTAACAACAACATGCAGTTAGATTATGATGTAGGTATTTAAAATAAAACATTGGCCGCGTACTAATTTGTCAGGCCATGATGATATGGTAGTCGCACATTTTAGGGTTCCGGAGCCAGAATGGCAAAAACGGAACCCTTATAGTTTCGCTATGTCCGTCCGTCCGTCCGTCCGCAGCTTAGCTCAGAGGCTCTTAGTACTAGAAAGCTGTAACTTGGCATGAATATACATATTAGTCATGCCGACAAAGTGGTAAAATAAAATCTTGAAAAACATTTTTTTTAGGGTACCTCCCCTACATGTAAAGTGGGGATGATTTTTTTTATTGTCGTCTACCCCATAGTGTGGGGTGTCGTTGGATAGGTCTTTTAAAAATATTGGGGGTTTGTGAAAACAATTTTTCGATTAATCGATCCGTTTGTGAAATATTAAGCCTTAAAGTGCTAATTTTTGTTAGACTCCAGTGTCCCCACCCCCTGCTAGCTAAATGGTTGTTTTGGGATATGTGAAAAAATTCATGGTAGTAGTACATATAACGAAGTTAAAAGGAAAACTATCACAGCTAAGTAGGCTTTACACGTTTACGAGTAATAGTCGACCAACTTATAAAATGTACTTCAAGAAGTAATAGTTTCGTACAAATTCTATTGTAACTTATTATTATATATAATGGTACGGAACCCTTCGTGCGCGAGTCCGACTCGCACTTGGCCGGTTTTTCGTTTATAGTCGTGGATAATAATGCGGATAGTTATGGAATAATATTTTCTTTCACCAGAACATCTTGCCTTCACATAACTCGCTTCCGTCGCAAGTGTCGCTACTATGAAACTAAATGTCAAATCTGTTTTTGTCACGCAGTATAACCTATGAGTTGTTGCTATTTTGTCAACACATGAAACAGTGCAAGTGACATTTTATTACCTGCGTATTGCGTTGTTTATTTCTGTGCTCGTAACTGTTTTATTGGCATGCGCGTGAGCACGTACCGTGGCTTGTATTCGTTTTTGAGACATATTCATGTGGAGTAAGATTGAAAATTGGTTGTATTTTGACTTGCTCATTCACTGTCTAATATGTGTATCTACTTATATTTCTCGTGTTGTTGCAATGAAGTAAGTTGCAAGGGTGTACCTCAACATGTAAACAGCGTTCCATGAAAACCGCAATACAGAAGACACTAAAATAAGATAATCAATAATGTCTTATTTTACCGCCGCGAAAACACTCATCCTGAAGAAGAACCCCCGAAGAGTTCGAAACATGTCGCCCGTAGTGACGTGAGTTGAACCGTGTCATTGTTAGTATTATTTCAACATGTCTCACGAAAGTTTAAATTCGAATGTCTTATTTTCTCGAAAAAGGATAAAAAATGTAGTCAAATGCAGAAAAAATCAACGCAAAAGGTTAAATAATCACGAAGTTAGTGTCCAAAGTTTTAAGAAGGGATATGTTCTGTCCCTTTTTTGCAAAACGCAACTTCATATGAAACGATGACGCTGGAATAATGTGACGTCACAGAAGACGGCAACGTGCCGCGCCGCATCGTGATCGGGTTTTGGTTTGGTTTTCACTGGACATAGCGTGGACTTAACACTGCAAATATATCTGTATAAGGTCAGGTTCGGGTATGTGCGCCACCGGGGAAAGTGCGCCCCCGGGGTAAGTGCCGATATTGATTTAAATGACTTAATGATGAATAACGCGCACTTTCCCCGGGATGGTGCACATACCCGAACTGACCTTACCATACACTGAGAAAAACGGGCTACTTACATTGGGCAAATTTGTAATGTACTGGCAGCCAGATACGTATCACGTGCTTTTCACACGTAAATTATAAGAGCTTTACTTATAATGTAACGACACCATGTTAAGTCAGTATGCGGGATAATGCTCTGTAAAGACAATGCAAACGAGTTACTTGTAATGAGGCCGTATCCTTATTATGTATGGCGCGTCAAGAAATTACTGTGCCTGCACTGGTAACATTTACGTATGCGGTTTAATGATGCCCCTTATGTATAACAGAGCAGCCTACGGAATTTAATTAACCCGCAACAGGAAATATGTATGCGCTATACGTACGAAGTGATGCAGCTGCATTATATCAGTATCCAGGCTCTTTATAACAGTAACTGGTTGCCAAATCATTGTACTGACTCCGTCTCATTAAATAATGTACCCGGTTACGTACGGTATATGCCGAAACATTTTACGCACACTGGATAATTAATAATGTCTCCGCCTACATAATCATTTACGTATCCTGGCTCATTTTACGATCTCCGTTTACTTACTGACTGTGTTCGGTACATAGCATCTTTATGACGTAAGCCGCATCTAGAAATTACTTTTGCGCACTCTTAACATTTATAATAGTAACCTGTGAGGCTTGCTTGCCAAAGCATTGTACTGACTCCGTCTCATTAAATAATGTACCCGGTTACTTACGAGTAGTCGGGGATATGCCGATACATTACGTTCGCACACTGGCTAATTAGGTAATAATGTCTCCGCCTACAGTTTACGAACTCCGTTTACTTACTGACTACGTTCCGTACATACCTGGCCACTTTATACTTAATTTAAGTAATCTGATTGTTCATCCTTCGTAACACTAACCGAGTCTTGTTGCCACATCATTTCACACGCGTTCCGCTTACGGAAGCATACGTATGCTGTCTATTTACTTAACACAACGGAATTGTTGGAATAGACTACATACACAATGAATACACAAGCTGCAGAACGTTAAAACATAATACTATCCCGTCAAATCAAATCAATCAACTGAAGTTACGTCATCTATTCCATTGTAATTGGTATGAGATTATAAACATTTCATTGCGCCATCTATATGTTTACATTTGAACTAACTTCGCAATGACCTATCGTTATCGATGGATTGCTTCAAAGGCTGCTGTAGTGTTTAAATTATCCGATAGATGGCGTTGATATTTAGTATCTCACAGAACACCTCCACTAGTATCTTAATATATGTCAATTACTTGCATTTACGTTTTTGCTGAGATCCTTTGGGATAATACATGTATCGACCTCGACACGATGTCAAAATCTATCTGTCTACAGAACCCGTAAAACAGTAGGTACCGTTTCGTTCGTCTGTCGGCAGTCGGGTACTAGATAAACAAATATAATAAAACAATATCTACAATCTTTTTCGCCGAGTAATAGTATAGTATACAATAACATAAAAAAGAAATTGCGTAGGCCCGGATTACGTACTCTAGCGTGATAGTCGATTGCTTTCGCTATTACGCTGTTAACACGATGACCAGCCATGTGAAAATATGAATCACTTTCAAAAACGTTCCCACTCTTCATAAGTTCTAAAATACCGAAATAACTAATTTTCCCAGGAGATCTAGCTAGATCGACATACCTATTGGAAACTTCATTAAAAAAGTTATTATAATTAATAAACATATGTTGTTCGTAGGATCTATTAATAGGATAGAATGCAGTAAAAAAAAACATGTGTTATTATGCTAATGAATGTTATTGTTAACATTTAGTAAAATGAGAAATTATGAAAACGAGTTCATCGGTAAATCACAATTATGTATCTATTTTCGTTATAAGTAGTTAGGTATGTCTATTTGATTCATGTTTTAAGGTGTGCAATAAAGAGTATTTGTATTGTTGTATTGTATTGTATGTTCTTTGTACGTAATGGGGTGTATACATGTCATGATTAGTCAGCCCCAATTTATCAGAAACTGACTAATTGCTATCGTCTGGAGGCATGTTGCGCTGCTGATCCAAGAGTATGCGCCCACGGGCAACTTAGTCGCAAGGCGATTTATTTGTCTCTTTCGACAAATCTGTCAAACGAGTTGTACTGACAAATTGTATGCACATCACAATCAACACAATTTGGACCATGGAAATATTTATGATCTGCCAAGTTTTCTGTCAGATAATTTTGAAGTAAAATATTTAAAATATTATACAATAATTTGTAATTAGCCTTTCCACAAATTTAACACGCATTTATTAAAGAGATTTTATTTTGAAGCTGCTATACTGCTATTAAAACGCGTTTTATAGTAGATTTGAGTCTTTTTTTAAATAAGGTTTGCATTTTACCTCGAATAGCAATATCTTAGGAAACAATAAAAATATCACAATCATGAGACAGTGCTTTGGTATGGCAATATAATTTTTACTAAATGGTATCCCTTAACTGCCACAATTTGTCAAAAATTGGGGCTGACAAATCAGAAGATATAATTGTACGGTTTGTAGAGCCCATAATATAAGTAACCGCGCACATTATACTGCAGCCGGTTACTTATTCTGTAGCGGCTTACTTACGTCGTACTGCGCATTTAACGCATTTGGGGTTGCCATCGCATTAATGTTATGTTGTTTGGTGGTTATTAGCTACTTCATAAGTTTATTTTTGTTTGCTCTTTTTACTCGACTGCCGAAGAAAAGGAGTGTAATTTTTTTTTACAACCGAGTGGGCAAAAACTTTAGTTCAGTAAAAATATAAGCAAAACAAAATAAGTTTGTAAGATGCAGATTGCGACCAAATGGCTGCTTTCTAACGTAATTATTCATTTTAGTAGCCGACCGCTGGATTTTATTGGAATATAAGTATCGAGGGGGCATACATCATAATGCTTAATACTACCTAATAAAACTTGTAGTTTGGGCCCTAATCTGTTATGGGGGTCTACCTCTAGGTAGGGTCAGTATGTACTCATGGTAACTAAAATTTCAGATATCTATATAACTTTATTTATACACAGCGACGATACAGGGGCCAAGTGATTCCACGCAGAAAAAATCTCCAGGACAAATGTATGGGAGAGTGGGGTTCAGTGGGTCATGGGTCTCAGTGGATCGTTTGCTATAGCTTTGCATGTATTGCACGCACATACATAGACGCTCGCGACGTTGCCGCTCTGCCATGCCCACATCAACCGAACCAGTGATCCGCGTAGTGTGAGGTCGTGTAAGTAAGTGCGAAAGTATTTATTTACAAAGTAAGTGCGAAAGTATTTATTTACGTGATTTTCAAAAACGTTAAGTGTCAAAATTTTCTACCGATAGAATTGAATACGAGTCGATTGGTCAATACCACTCGATTTTCAATTTTCTATCGCTCGTATTTCAAAAATAGCATTTCATCGTTTTTGACCATTTTCCAGTGAAATAGTCGAGCGTTCGAAAGTCAAAAATCGGTCCTCGATTGCTCCAACTTTGAACCGATCTAGTTCGTAAACGGTCAAGTTATAAAAATAATATCAATAAAAGATGCTTCTTATCAAAAAACTACTAAAAACGCATAAAAACTCGCAAATTTTGTTAAGTCCTTGCTATACTCATACTCAGACCGACGTCATGATCAAAAATACACCTTGTAAAATGTATTTTTTTGTAATCTACAAATATGTTCATGCAACCAGCACGGCTATCACGAGACAGCGCGGCGCGCGAGATCTCTCGATTTTTCTAACACTATCTATCTCTCTCTTTTTAGAACACTTAGAAAGAGAAGTACATATAGTGAGAGAAAAATCGAGAGTAACTAGTTCGCGGCCGTCTCGTGATAGACGTGCTGGGTGAGTGAATAAAGAGCTAAATATCTTTTAAAACGTTTCATGAGAGATTTAAGCTAGTAAGGATATACTTAATATCTTTTAAACACAAATATATCGAGAAATTATGAAAACGTACTTTGCGGATCCTCGCGACTATTTTCTGATCTTTTCAAGGCTCGTCTCGCATCGAATCGAATTCCAGTGCTGGCAACACTGGTGCTCACTTCATGTGACGCCGCTCACCGCACGCGCACGAAATTATTACTCACGATCGATAGCCATCGAAACTGGAACATGGATTTATCAGAAATTTTGAACGCGGAAGGATTAAGTGAAATAGTCCCATTTCTTGAAGGTAAGCCAATAAGCCATTGCTTGTCTGTAGGTTTTATTTCGATTGTGTGTAAACGTAGGTAATGATAATGATTATACATAAATTTCTTAGATCTATCGCCCGTGGCGGCTTAAATTTGTTTGCGCATTGTTTTATTGTCATGTTTAAACAGCTTTGTCCAATTATTACTACACAAAGTAGTAAGACCCATGGAAAGTTGCCCTAGACAAATTTTAGGCCTGCACGGCTATCACGCGACCACGCGCGAGCTCTCCATTTTTATCGCACTTTCTTATACGAACACTTAGAACAAGAGGTAGTTTTAGTGCGAGAAAAATCCAGAGTATGTCGCGGCCGTCCCATGATAGACGTGCAGATGAAGTCCGGCCATTTTGATCATAAATAATCATAATTTACATTTTAGGTTAGGGCGGTTAGGTTCTGTAAGATTTCGGTTTTAGTACATCAAACAAGCTGTATAACAATTTCACAAAGCCAAACCCATGATTTGCTTTTTTTCAGACAACCTTATATACACAATAGATACTGCCATTCTGTTAAACGATGAAGAATTAAAAGAAATGATTCCAAAGATTGGTCCCAGAATAAAATTTAAAAATTGGCTACAACTGCAAAAAGCGACCAGTGTCAATACTGTCAATGTACGTATATACTGTTCTTTGGTCCTCTTGTATTTAGGTAATAGACCTCTCGATTCTCATGGCCTCTGCAAAGTAACGCTGTATCTATAGTTTTATTTTTTTATATGCTTAAGAATAACAGATCTACATGTCTGTCTACTTCGTAATAAAGTTTTTAAATTATTTTTCTAGAACCTTGGAACTAAGAATGCTGAGACAAACGACTCAAATCAAATTGCTGTACCAGACACTGATGTTGATGATGGTATAAAAATTTCCTCAGACGCTGCAAATAACACTGTGAGTTACTCATAATCATATCATTACTCAGTTTGATATAACAAAACATAACTAAATTCATTGTATTGACAGTCTAGTTTTTCTGACAAATTCCTAAGTCATTGCCCGTCACGTCAAAATCATTATTGAACAGAAATATGTAAAATTGTAGCTAGTAGGTGTTTTTTGACTGTACCTCAGAATAAGAAGTTATTTTAAACTGCGTTTGCAGGCGGACATATATGGTTCGGAGCGGACCAAATCCGTTGTCCGGCCCGTACCAAATTCGATTGTCTGCTGTTACTGCTTTTACTATATACAATTTGTAATTACAATTACGATTTACATTTATACCCTGTCCAAAAAAAAATATAAGTTACAATATTGTCATGGTAGAAAATTTTCAAAATTGTAGCTATAATTTTACATATTTCTGTTCAATAATGATTTTGACTTGACGGGCAATGACTTAGGAATTTGTCAGAAAAACTAGTATTAAACGCATATAAGTAATTGTAGTTACAAGTTTACAATATTGTAGAATTGTAATACAATTCTGACAGGCGGCCTCACCCTTATAGGGTTCCATACCCAAAGGGTAGAACGGGACCCTATTACTAAGACTTCGCTGTCCGTCTGTCTGGCTGTATCTCATGAACCGTGATAGATAGAAAGTTGAAATCTTCACAGATGATGTATTTATGTTGCCGCTATAACAAAAAATACTATAAAACCAAATACCCATGATAATATATATTTAAGGGGGCTCCTATATAACAAACGTGATTTTTTTGCCGTTTTTATGGATAATTAATGGTAAATTAATGGTAAAGGAGAAAGTTGCGAGAAGTTGGACAGTTGCCGGGAACTAGCCGCTCATCCTCGAAGTCGTCGGGATCATCGCTCAGGTCCACGCCAACTATCACAGATGAGGACATCCATAGCCTGGAATCTCTGGAAAGTGGTAAGCAAATAATTACTAGTCAATTTCGAGTCGGGCTCGCACCTAGAGGGTACCGGTTATATGTTAATACAATACTTTTTCACGCCACTGCTCGGAAATGTGGCAAAAGATGGGCGGAATTCAGGCTTCAAAGCTGGGGGGGCTAGTTGGACATCGCACGAACAGGCCGTCTATGAGTTTAAACTGTCCAACAATGTTTTTGTAGTCCAGTCTCGAGTCGCTCAATCACAGCGCGCGGCGGCCGGGACTCGCCGCGCTGGCCGGCCCGGCTCGCTTGCCCCCCACACGCGAGCGGCCGCGCTAAAGTGTTTTTATATTATGATCTTTAATTAGGTACTTAACTTTATTTTGACTTATAAATAAATAAATAAACTAAAATAAATAAATATTAGGGGACCATCTTACACAAATCGACCTAGTCCCATAGTAAGCTCAGTAAGGCTTGTGTTATGGGTACTAGACGACGATATATATATAATAGATATACATACTTAAATACATAGAAAACTTCCATGACTCAGAAGCAAATGTTCATGCTCATCACACAAATATTTGCCCTTACCGGGATTCGAACCCAGGACCTCCAGCTTCGTAGGCAGCGTCACTATCGGTCGTCAAATAATATAATTATAATTATTTGCAATTTCCTCGCGGTAGGCGTGAATTCAGTAAATACCCTATGTACGATTATGAACGTTATCAAGTTGTATTAAACATGTATATAATATATATACTTATAGGTGTTACCATATTAGTTACCGATATTTTTACAGTTGCTAGTACTCGGCGGTAAATGAAATGTCTGCCTGTATGTATGTATGTATGTATGTATGTATGTGTGTATGTATTTCTGTCTGTCTGCCTGTATGCATGTATGTATGTCTGTCTGCCTGTCTGTCTGTCTGTATGTATGTATATATGTGTGCCTGTCTGTCTGTCTGTCTGTCTGTATGTATGTGTATATGTATGTATGAATGTATGCATGCCTGTCTGTATGTATGTACGTATGTATTTGTCTGTGTGTATGTCTGCCTGCCTGTCTGTCTGTATGCATGTATGTCTGTCTGTATGTATGTATGTCTATTTCTGTGTGTATGTCTGTCTGTATGCATGTATGTCGGTCTGTATGTATGTATGTCTATGTCTGTGTGTATGTCTGCCTGTCTGTATGCATGTATGTCTGTATGTATGTATGTATGTCTGTTTGTTTGTCTGTCTGTATGTATGTATGTCTGTCTGTCTGCCTGTATGCATGTATGTCTGTCTGCCTGTCTGTCTGTATGTCTGTCTGTCTGTACGTGTGTGCGTGCGTGCGCGTTGTCACTTCTTCACGCTCAAACGGCTGGACCAATTTTGATGAAATTTGGTATGAAGGTAGCTGACACCCTGGATTAACACATAGGCTACTTTAAAACCGCGGGTAACACCGCGGGGCGCAGCTAGTTATACATAAGTGGCTATATCTTTAGAATGCGTTCACTTAGAGGTTTGAATTTGTCACACCGCCAAGAGACTGCAAACAGACTGCATCCCATACATTCTTTGATAAAATATCAATATTATCCATACTAGTTATGTTACCTGTCAAATTAGTATCCGGGTTAGAAAAACAGCCTGTAATATTAAATATTTATATTAGTTTAAAAAAGAAAACAACGTTTACAGTTCGTTGTGCGTCACTTTGACGTTTGACGCTTGACAGCTCGACTGCTGTCATCTCACTCTGCCCTTCCTCTTGTTAACTCATCCCACTATACACATATAAATTACAGGTATTGTCTATGAAGAAACATTGCTGTGGCTGAAAAACAATGTCGATCCATGGAAATCTGTTGAAGAAAAGTGGGCAGACACTGCAGATCACCGCCTAAACCGCATCCAATGTGGAAAAGGAGAAATTGCGGATTATTTCAAGGATTTCCCAGCCTTGAAACAATCACAAGGCTATACCTTGGTAAGCATATACCGCAGCCTTATTTGTTTTTGCATAGTCCTTGTGGTTTTTGTATATAAACCTACGCAATGACAAATAAATGACAGAAGTTTCTTTATTGTTCTCCTTCCGCACAGACTCTAGACACTTGCAACACCAAACTATTATTATGAAAGCAGTAAAAGAGATAAGCTATTCTAGTGCTCACTTAATACCCCAATAAGCTCTGTGGCAGCGATCCGGACGGACCTTGCACAAGGTCCTGCCACCCTTTCTCACCAGTGGAAATAACATAGCGTACATTTATTGTATTCTTTTTTCAGCTAATGAACGATTTCAGTCGTCTGTATCCGGGAAAGGAAAACAAATTATTTTCTTGGAGACAAGTGCGTAGGGGTGTTTTTAGACCTTGCCAAGGCCTTCGACACGGTCTCTATTACCATTCTCCTAGACAAACTAGAGCGACTCGGTTTGAGGGGGTTGGTACTTAACTGGTTCACAACCTATCTCCAGGGTCGCAAGCAGTGTGTTCGTGTGGGTGACCATTGTAGTGAGTTTTGCAATGTCGATTTCGGAGTACCTCAAGGAAGCGTACTAGGGCCAACTTTATTTTTGGTGTACATAAACGGTCTCTGTAACCTTCAATTAAATAAGACTACCATTGTGTCTTTTGCGGATGACACAGCAATCGTGGTCAAGGGCGGAGACTGGGGTGAAGTACAAAAACAAGCCGAACTCAGCATGGCGGTTGTCACAGACTGGCTAAATGCAAATTTACTAACATTAAATGTCACTAAAACGAAATACTTATGCTTTTCTATTAACGCCAGAGGTCAGCCTAGTGACGAGTTCTCTATACGGGTGGGTGTACAGAGCGATGGGAGTCACTTCACGGCAGGTAGTGCCAGTGCTCTTGAACGTGCGATCACTATTAAATATCTTGGCATACTACTAGACGCGCACCTAACTTGGCGCCAGCACATAGAATCCCTAAAGTGTCGCGTTCGCAAGCTTATGTTTGTGTTTAGGTATCTGAGAAACGTTGCATATCCTGAGCTATTAAAAGCAGTGTACTTCGCGCTCGGGGAAACCATACTAGGGTATTGCAACTCATTATGGGGTGGAGCAGCAAAGACCATCCTGATTAGCCTAGAAAGGTCCCAGCGATGTCTCTTAAAAGTCGCATTCCATAAACCGTTCCGGTATCGCACTAAGGACCTTTACATGGAAGCGAATGTTCTGACGGTCCGACAGCTGTTCCTTAGAAAGGTCATGTTTGCATATGGCAACAGTCACGACAAAAACTTTGACGCCGACACGAGACGACGGCAACGCTGGAAAACGCCCAAATATAAGACCAGATTTGCCCAGCGCTTCTGTCCATTTATCTCTCCTTTGGTCTTAAAGACCTTCTGCAAGTTTTATACAGCCCCCCGGCCCCCCAGTAAAGGCATTTTAACAAAATGGCTGATGCAACACGATTACAGTGAGACAGAACTGCTCTTAACTGTTCTCCGCTAGAAACAACTTTACGCTGTACCCTCATACTTACAGTTTTAGAACTGAATGACTAACATTTTACTAAATATTACCTAACTCCAAATATATACAATCACACACGCACACACACACACACACACACACACACACACACACACACACACACACACACACACACACACACACACACACACACACTGGCAGAACACCTACCTGCAAAATATATAATATAATTATAGTAATGTATACCCGTTTGTTAGCCCTGCACGAAGACATGTTAACTAGTATTGTAAGCTTGCACTCTAATGGGTCCTGTAACACAGGGAGTCCTAGCTCAGGACCCATTGACAATTGTATTCCGTGTAACGTGTTTTTGTGAAATAAATATTTCTTATTCTTATTCTTATTCTTCTATCACCCTCAAAAATGAAGAAATTATAAAATATGCTTCATTAAAATTAAGAAAAATTAGAGACCAAGACACAAGAACAAAAATAGCAAATATAATTGCACTGATTGACGGTAAGATTTTTTTCTCAAATATTAGTTCTTATTAACGTTCATAAAATTAAGTCTCAAAAATTAACCGAAACTTTTTTTTAAAATTCAGATGATGAACCAGAGACATCTAGCAATGTTGCTTTGATGCTGCTGGCTTATGTCATCAACATTTCACCTGCACGAAAATTAAAAGGAAAGCCAGCGTGGAAGCCATCCAGAGCGGAGGTATGCGACGGCTATATATCACAAGCTGCTTCTGAAGCCGACGTAACCAACAAGATCATTCAAAAAAGGGAGAACCTGCAGAGGCTAGGCCGCACAGTTCAACCATTCGTTATTTTTGTTGGCCCTACCGTTATTGAGGTAAAAGTAGCGTATGTATGTATAAACGACACATTGTATAGTTTTAACAAATTAGTAACAGCAGTAGACTGTGCATTTAAAATATTTCAGTCGACAGGAGCTTGTTATCCGGAGGAAGCTGGAGACATCTGGCTTTTTATTCAATTGGGTTTCTACGATATTAAAACTAAATTTGACAGACCCACGCAGGCTGTGAATACTCTATTAACTGATCTAGAGTTAATACTTTAAAAAATGTTCACGTGTTACTACTGCAAAAAAGCCAGTGCGTCTCCGAATTTACTTATAACTCATGTGCGAACTTTCTGTAAATTAACGGTAGGATTTTCCGGATTTCGCTGTGGTGAACAAGGGTGTTATCGTCATTATATTTCCTCTGCATCTTTCAAAAAGCACTTGGTTAGAGACCACCAGTCATCATTGTCAGACTTGCCTCATCCAAATAGTAACAATGCGATTGATACAGATACAGAAGCCTATATCTCAAATTTACCTTCAACGACCAGCAAAGAAACTTACGAAACAGCAAATGCAATTGAATCTCTACCAACTCTAAGAGACGACAACTCTCTTGGTCAACATGCTGCAAGTCTCGTCTCCACTCTATATGCTAGCCCGATAATACCGCGTAAATCCGTACAAGTTCTTGTAGAAAATCTTCAATTATTTCATTCTAAATCACAATGCATCATAGAGCGACAGTTTAATGATATGGTACCACCAGACCAAAATAATGTTCATGTTAAAAATGCTGTTCAAAGAATATTTAGCGCGTTCAGCGATGCTTTTGAGAATTTAGATTCTGAACACAAACGCTTAAAATATTTTAAAGCAATAGGAACTTATTCTGAGCCCCTTGAAGTGGTTGTGGGCCAACGTAATGAGGCTAAAAAAACAGCGGCTGGTTCCTTATTAGTACAAGTCAATTGTACAATGCAGGTGATTCCGTTAAAAGAAAATTTAAAACTCATTTTTTCATCAAAAAATTTCATGAAGGATACTCTTGAATATTTGGACACTGTACAAAATGACTCTTTTGGTATTGAGAATATTGTTCAGGGTTCAGTATGGAAAAAAATGACAGAAAATTCTGTAGAGCATGATGCAATGATTTTACCTTTAATAATCTACTTTGACGATTTTGAAATAGGCAATCCCTTAGGAAGCCACGCTGGGATTCATAAACTTGGAGCAATTTATGTCTCAGTACCATGTCTTCCACCTCACTACGTCTCGCTTTTGCAAAATATTTTATTATTGGCTCTTTTTCACTCATCAGACAGAACAAGCTTTGGAAACAACATGATTTTTCAAAAAGTTTTTGATGTTCTTAATGATTTAAAGATCCATGGTATTCATCTTGAAACTGATGTGTATAATGGAAAAATTAAGTTTTATATTGCAGCTGTGACGGGAGATAATTTAGGATTGAATGGTATGTTAGGTTTTGTTGAAAGTTTTTCTGCAAATCGGCCATGTAGAATTTGTACTGCTAATAAAGAACAAATTAAAACACTGCTTTATGAAGATGACACGTTGTTGAGAAACAATGTCATTTATGAAAATGATTTACGTTTAAATGACATTTATATGACTGGTATTAAAGAAAAATGCTCGTGGCTTGCTTTAGATGGGTTTGACTTATTTCAAAACGTCGCCGTAGATGTATTACATGACTATCTCGAGGGCGCTTGTCGATATGTGATGTCATTTGTGATACAGAATCTAGTGCACACTCAGATGCTCATTTCTTTTGACAATTTGAAATCAAGAATACGGTATTTTAATTATGGACCTGACTCAACATCGACACCATGTAATTCTGTAGCAAAAGAAGGCTCAACATTAAAGTTAAAATGTTCGGCTTCTGAAATGCTTACTCTTGTTCGATATTTTGGGCTAATTGTCGGACACAATGTCCCAGATGAAAACGAAGTTTGGTTCTTATACATCAAATTAAGACAATTGTTGGATAAACTTTTGAGTCATAGAGTCCATGAAAATACTATTGATCAAGTAAAATTTTCAGTAGCTGAATTAAACGAGCTCTATCGTCAATTAACTGAAACAGACTTAAAGCCAAAGTTTCATTTTCTTACACATTATCCAGGAATGTTAAAAAAATTTGGCCCACTTACCCAAATCTGGACGATGAGGTTTGAAGCTAAGCATCGTATATCTAAATTTGTGGCCAGAGCATCGCACAACAGAGTAAATGTTTGTAAAACAATAGCTATTAAACATCAATTAATTTTGAACGATACTTTTATCAGAAATGAAACTTTAAAGACGATCTCTTATGGTAAAAAGGCAAATATGACAGAAGCGCAAATTGAAAATGTAAGGCTAAACTTTCAGTCTCGAGGTATAATGGATAATAATTGTTGGTACTCATTATCATGGGTGAAACTACATGGTGTCCGATTTGAGTTGTCGTCAATTGTCATTCTAGATATTTCAGAATCTTCAGGCTTACCAAAGTTTGGTGAAATAAAACATATTTATTTACTTGACAATGATGAAGTTACATTTGAGTGTGTTTCATTAGAGTGTATAGATTTTAATCAGCATTACTATGCGTATCAAGTGCAAAGAACCGACGATTACCTATTACATAATTATAATACCCTTGTTTCGCCTGTACCGGCCACAATTACCATAATGTCAAATTTAAAACTTTATGTCACTGTTCGATGGACTTTAGAATAAGGTTTCGCCACCGTCCGTCGTTTGCTCGTAGCCAAACTAATTCGCCAATCTATTTTGACCACGAGGAATTACATTGTCCTCTTGGCCAAAGTATGGTGTGATACTACGCAGCACGGCCACGGAGGATTTTTTTGTTTCTTTTGCGGTAGATATTCATGAAAAAAAATGTACTTTTATGTACTAATCATTTAACAAAATGTACTCGTACGGTTTCGGCATTAGAGATTGCGGTCGTGGTCGTGCTAGGTAGATTGCTTTCTGGCACGACCACGCTATATTTATGACATTTAAGTTTCATCTTAATATGCTCAAAATAGTACAAAATAAATGTACTCAAATTGTACCAGTCTGCAGCACATCAAATGTGACAGTGGTACTGCAAAAACCGCATTGATTACAAAGGCGGCATTTGAAGTCAAGGTTAAGGTACAAGTTGGAACCCGGCCGCAGACAGTAGCAGCTGACGACGTTTTGCGGCGACACTACTGGTGTCTATTTATTTTTATGACAGCGATGCCCGGTGACGTGTCGCAGCGACATGTCGTCTGCTGCTGCTGTCTGCAGTCGGGTTCCAACTTGTACCTTATGTGCATAACAAAAGTAAATAAATAAACACGAGTAGTGATAAACTATTTTTTAATCAGCAACTTATATATATGACACAATAATGACAAAAAAATATTGTTGATTAAAAAATAATTTATCACTACTGTCTGCGGTAGGATTCCAAACTTGTACCTTAACCTTGACTTCAAATACCCCGTTTGTAATCGTTGCGGTTTTTGCAGTACCACTGTCACATTTGATGTGCTGCAGACTGGTACAATTTGAGTACATTTATTTTGTACTATTTTGAGCATAAGATTAACCTTAAATGTCATAAATATAGCGTGGTCGTGCCAGAAAGTAATCTACCTAGCACGACCACGACCGCAATCTCTAATGCCGAAACCGTATGAGTACGATTTTTTAATGATTAGTACATAAAAGTGCATTTCTTTCATAAATATGTACCGCAAGAGAAACAACAAAATCCTCCGTGGCCGTGCTGGGTAGTATCACACAAAGTATGTATTATTCCTGTGCTATAAACAAATGTGTTTAAAGTGGGACAGATAAAACAAAGTATATAAATCGATGTACAATCTATGTTCACATCTTTTGAATGTTTTATAGTATTGAGCAAATTCGCAGAAGATATGGTCCATTTTGTTACGGCAAGCTAAACAACTATTTATGTTTCCCATTGCATTCGGACATTTGAAACGTCTGACTAATAATTGGTGTAAATGTTAAAGAACTGTGTTCTTATTGATATCCCAAATTTCCCAAAAAAATCATCGTGGGGGAAACCCGCCATCTTGAATTTTTTTCAAAATTCTTTGACTTTTTCAGTTTTTGCTGTTTAATTCATAAAGTAAGGGGTTTTAATATTAGTTGTTACTATAGCTTTGAAACTGTGTTAAATTTGAGACAATTTAAGTCCACCCACAGCTCCATGTCCAATAGTTTTTGAGAAATGAAACTTTGAATACTGTAATTTTTTTAATAACATTTAAATTCCAAGTTTCGTTTTTGTTTTCAGCCTAATATCAGCATAACCGCACATGGTTGACATATAAAACATATAAAGTTTCAATTGCATAGCTCTTCTACTTTAGATTTTATTGATACGATGTCGTCGTAAAATGTTTTGACTGTATCTATAAAAAGCCGATTTTGTCACTCATTCACTGTTAATCATCAAATTTAAAAGCTTAAATTCGCTTTACAAGCTAGTTTTAGTACACACTATTCTAAAACTTGAAACTTTTACCAAAATAAAAAAATGGCATACACAACTAAACTTACAAAAAGGAGTGAAATCCCATCAAAAACATTTTCATGTTAAAAGTTGCCAAGACAAGACTATGCAGCTGCGAGCTGTGGGCAGGCTTAAATTGTCTCAAATTTAATGTACTTTTAAAGTGTTAGCAACAACTAATGTCAATCATATGCGGTTATGCCGATATTAGACTGAAAACAAAAACGAAACTTGGAATTCAAATGTAATAAAAAAATGACAATATCAAAGTATCATTTCTCAGAAACTATTGGACATGGAGCTGTGGGTGGATTGTCAAAATCTTAAGTATAGCTTATTAATTAAACAGAAAAAAACTGATAAAAGGCTGAAAATTTTGTAGTTTTTTTTTTTGATGACGGATATATCTGTCCGGGTCCATAGTTAGCTGTAAAACATTCAAAAGTGGTGAACATACAGACTTATTAATGAGTGTCCAAATTTTTTGTAGGCATTTGGCATCACTAATAGACTCCATTTTTGAAAAATAATAATTTTAAATGATCTATCCCAAAAGATAATCGGTACAGCGTGGTTACTCGGAATTCAGTGCCGCGCGGAGCGGGGCGGAGGCGGGGAGGGGAGGTGTACCTTGTGCAAACCTTACTACCCGCTGAGGTGCCCGCGCTGTGAGGTGTTTTAGGTACAACTTGAAGCAGCATTACTAAAAATTTTAGTACTGAATGATATGAAACAAAAAACACGTATTTTATATTTTTTTCTGAAGAATCTTATACTTCAATTTGGACACTCATTAAAAATTCACCCTCTAGATCGTGCATCGATTTCTTGAGTATTGGTTTTATCTGTCTTACCTTGACACAAGATTCCACGTGGCCAAACTAGTTTGGCAAATTAGTTTGGCTACTAGGAAACGACCTTTACACATCACATACGACACACGTATCCTTGAGCTAGGACTTCCCATCGTATTAGCACCAACCTTCTTCGTTTACTGTTCTCTCATCACAGACTTACATGCATACAATACAATATGTACAGAAATTCAGAAACACACCCACCTGTGCGGATCTGTTGCCCGCAGGTGATACAGTGTACACATCGTACTTACCCCATACCTTACCGTTTTGTCAAAGCGTGAATGCGGGCCCACCACCAATTTGTTTCTTTAACTTAACTGCAGGTTAAACATCAGTAGTGAGTTTCATTTGTTGTTTGTATTCTTTCATCGTATTGTGTCATTAAGCTTTTAAAATCAGTCAAATTTCGTAACAGTAGAAATATCGAAACTCGGTACTGATGTTTAACCTTATCCTAGGCCCTGGGGTAGGGGAGCACCGCCCCTACTGCCAAAAGGTGGCTCTCGGATCGCTACCAAAACGGGGCGATCCCCACATTTTGTTGTTTTTTTTTTTTTTTTTTTTGTAGTATGCCGGTTATATCAGTTTAAAGTCGGGCCTTGCGACATAGGTTCTGCAACTATTTAGGTTTATTCGTATGTATTAGCGTTCGTATGCGAACGAGCTTGAAGTTAAGTTTACCGTAGGCCTAGACGCATTGCTTTCCAGCGACGACCACGCGGACTCCATTGATGCCGAGGTACCCTTACTAGTGATTCTTTGGTCGGGAATCCTAGGTTGCTCTTACTTACCCGCTTCTGGTTCGTGCAACAAATACCTGAGATCTGAAATATTGTTTATGTTTATGTTGATCATGGACTCTCTATTCTTGTACGTAATTATTTCTTATTGCCCTAAAACACTCAGACGAAATCTATAAAAGATAGGATGACTGACGCCTTTATATTGTTATAAATATCAATCATCTCGTCCTTCCCGTAATATGTATAGTAAATCTTGCAATGGTGAAAACCTGTCAACAAGTTAAGAAATCAGTCAGTTAAGTAATAAGTAGTAAGTTGTAAGTAGCGTCCAAACGTAGGCGAGTGAGTAGTCATAAGTTGCCGTTCCGAGAGGAAGACCAGTCGCGTCGGTTGTTTTATTCCTCCGAAACAGTTGCCGGCCGCAGTTTACAAACGTATGGACTGTACTAAACTCGCCCCTCTACATGCCGGCCAGTTAAGTTGGCGGGGCGCGGGAGACGCGAGAGAGGGGGCTACTTCGCACTAAACTCACCGAAAAATAGGATCGCGATCTATTCACCGTTTACTTACAACTTAACTTACAACTTAACTCGCTTTTGCCGTTCAAACGGCAAAAGCGACTTAACTAGCCGATGTCGCAAGTTAACTCGCTACTGTACTTATTGAAATGTAAATCGGGCTTAATTCTAGAATAGTATGATTAAGTAATTAAGCTTGTTGTGGTTTTTCAGTATGTCTCAATTTTACGATTCAAAATAATATGAAGCTTTTATTATGTTTCACGGGTACGCCAAGTTGACAACCATGTAATTGGAAACATTAAGTTTTCCAAAAGTATTCATATTGTATTTTTTCCTGACAGTAGGTATACGTTATTCGGACTTAATGCCTACTATTTAGGTACCATTTTTTAAAACCTCGATGTGACGTTTGGTTAAAGGACGGATGTATGCAACATTATTGAAATGTAAATCGGGCTTAATTTTAGAATAGTATGATTAAGTAATTAAGCTTGTTGTGGTTTTTCAGTATGTCTCAATTTTACGATTCAAAATAATATGAAGCTTTTATTATGTTTCACGGGTACGCCAAGTTGACAACCATGTAATTGGAAACATTAAGTTTTCCAAAAGTATTCATATTGTATTTTTTCCTGACAGTAGGTATACGTTATTCGGACTTAATGCCTACTATTTAGGTACCATTTTTTAAAACCTCGATGTGACGTTTGGTTGTAGGACGGATGTATGCAACATTATTTTGGTCTGTATGGAATTAAAAAAGTAGTCGTGACATTGACAGACAGATTCCATATGGACCGAAGTAATGTTGCATACATCCGTCATTTAACCAAACGTCACATTGAGGTTTTACAAAAAAGATTATTCGTAGATTCCGAGTTCAAATAGCATATACTATAGGAAAAAAATATAATACGAATACCTTTGGAAAACTTAATAATGATCCCAGTTCTAGAATAGTATGATTAATTAAGCTTGTTCTGGTTTTTTTTGGCATGTCTCAGTTTTACGATTGAAAATAAATAATATGAATCTTTTATGTCTATTTACTTTTAACCACGTAAGCCTATAAAACTTTTACGGGGTCTGAGAACAGAACTTCTTCAGAATTTCTTCTGTTATTAACCTTGTAAAAGTTTAAAAAATGTTGTATCATTGCTGTGTCTGTAGTGTGTACACTGAATGTATATGTATTGTAGGCATGCTCCTGACTTACAGGTCCGGACTTAGGTGCTATATCGGTGCAGCTGTTAAGTTTGCTATAAAAATATTTTGCATAATAATAATAATAATTTAGCCGCACTAATATCGTACAAGTACAACAGTAGATAAAGCCTGACCAGAGTTTTAAATGAATTCATAATGGCAATGACGTAATAACTATTACCAGTAAAAGAAATTAAATCAGAAAAATACCGCACGCGGGTTTTAAAACATCTGATCAGCTTTAAAATGATACATCATTCTTTAGCGTACTCGCACCATTATTTATAAGTAGATATTTCTGTTACCAGTGCAGGTTGTACAGTCACGTCTATAAACATGTATACGATTTTCAACGTTATTCCATTGACATACGTCCCTAAACGTGTACATGTTTATAGACGTGACTGTACTGCTTATACTACAAAGCATAATGTGTATAAAACGTATTAACTGTTATAATAGAGGTATGAACGGGAAGTGGGAGCGTGGCCAGACCGGCATTCCTAAGATGGCAGGGCCGACCTCGACCAGATACGCCGCATCGAGAACGATATAGAAAAACCATGGGAGAGGCATATGTCCAGCAGTGGACAAATATATTATGCTGAGAAGAAAAATAAGAGGTATGATTCTATTGCGGGGCAATAAAGCACCTTACCATTAACCATACGTATACATAACTAGATGGACAGCCGTCCATTAGACATACTTGATTTTTAGGGTTCCGTACCTCAAAAAAGTGAAAACGGAAACCTAAAAATCAAGTGTGTCTACTTAGACACACGCCCGAGTACATGCGATACTGCTGCGAGTGTAAGGCTAGGTGCACTATACGTATTACGTATGGCACACCAGGTCTTACGATACTCGCACCTGTATTTTCCTTATGCTGGCATGGTACAGTCAGCGTCATTTATATATATACAGCCATCGAGTCAAAATGTGTAAACACCAACCATATTGTTATCATATGTCTAGTGGTGTGTAGATATTTTTGAGCTCTTATTAACCTATATATATTTATGACGCTGGTCGTACATAAAAAGGTGTTCAGATAATTATTTTGATTATTAACCTATCAAAGTCAATTCAATTTTGTAGACTTGTCTAGAAACCAATAACTAGGTCTGTGATTTAGTACATTTTCGTAAATATGTATTGTTTAAATATTGCAGGGATTTTGATATTTTCATTCATCTCTCCCTGCAATATTTAAACTGTACATTTTTACGAAAATTACCATAGACCTAGATATTAGTTTCTCGATCGTGTCTACAAAATTTCGTTGACTTTGATTGGTTAATATTCATAAAAATTATCTAAACACCTTTGTAAGTTTACATGCCAGCATAAGGAAAATACAGGTGCGAGTATCGTGAGGCATGGTGTGCCATACGTAACACGTATAGTGCACCATGCCTTAATATACCCGCAGCAGTATCGTACGTATGCTGGCGTGGTAAATAAGTATGGTTCACCGTGCTTTACTGTTCCCGCACCAGTATCGTACGTACGCGGCCGTGGTACATACGCACGGTTCATCATGCCTGACTGTACCGGCAACGGTACCTTACCTCTACTACGACAGTAAATACGTATGACACATCATGCTTTACTGTGCCTGCCACAGTATCCTACGTATGCCGCCATGGTGCACACGTATGGCGCACCATGCGTTACTGTGTCCGCCATAGTATCGTAAGTATGCCACAATGGTGCAAACGTTTGGCGCACCATGCTTGACTGTGCCCGCCATAGTATCGTACGTATGCCGTCACGGTGCACACGTATGGCGCACCATGCTTTACTGTGTCCGCCATAGTATCGTAAGTATGTCACCGTGGTGCAAACGTATGCCTCACCATGATTTACTGTGTCCGCTACAGTATCACACGTATACCGCTGTGGTACAAACGTACGGCTCACCATTATTTACTGTGCCCGCTACAGTATCGTACGTATGCCGCCATGGTACACACGTATGTCTCACCATTATTTACTGTGCCCGCCACAGTATCGTACGTATGCCGTCGCGGTGCACACGTATGGCTCACCATTATTTACTGTGCCCGCCACAGTATCGTACGTATGCCGCCATGGTACACACGTATGGCGCACCATTATTTACTGTGCCCGCTACAATATCGTACGTATGCCGCCATGGTACACACGTATGGCTCACCATCATTTACTGTGCCCGCCACAGTATCGTACGTATGCCGTCGCGGTGCACACGTATGGCTCACCATTATTTACTGTGCCCGCTACAGTATCGTACGTATGCCGCCATGGTACACACGTATGGCTCACCATTATTTACTGTGCCCGCCACAGTATCGTACGTATGCCGCCATGGTACACACGTATGGCGCACCATTATTTACTGTGCCCGCTACAATATCGTACGTATGCCGCCATGGTACACACGTATGGCTCACCATCATTTACTGTGCCCGCCACAGTATCGTACGTATGCCGTCGCGGTGCACACGTATGGCTCACCATTATTTACTGTGCCCGCTACAGTATCGTACGTATGCCGCCATGGTACACACGTATGGCGCACCATTATTTACTGTGCCCGCTACAGTATCGTACGTATGCCGCCATGGTACACACGTATGGCTCACCATAATTTACCGTGCCCGCTACAGTATCGTACGTATGCCGCCGTGGTACACACGTACAGCTCACCATTATTTACTGTGCCCGCTACAGTATCGTACGTATGCCGCCGTGGTACACACGTATGGTTCACCGTGTTCTACTGTGCCCGCAACAATAGCATACGGGTGTTGCAGTCGTAGTTTCAGGGGTATTCAGTGCGACTTGCGCACTACGTATACGTAGCCGGATGACGGGCTACGTACGTAAGTACAAAAATCGACCACGAGTAAATTACGTAACCCGCTCCATGATGAGCGTCAGTATGCCGACTACGTACGACCGACTACGTACCCGTAATGGAGCGGGTTACACACGTCATTGTGGTCGATTTTTGTCCTTATTTTACGTAGCGCGGCAGAGGAAATTTTTCTCAGTGTATATCTTAGGTTAATATACTCTTAGATAAGTTAATACGATAGTTTTAGTTTATCGGATCTACTGAAAATTGGCGTCGTTGCACTCTGTCTCGTCATGCTGAGAGGACTTCTTTTTTGAAGCAACACTAGATTCCTTCTTTAGATTTAAACCTTACGTGGTGTATATTCCTGTTGTTGTTCCAAAATAAATTTATTCTATTCTATTCTAAATTACCTAGTTTTGTCACATAGAAAATCTTTAACGTAATCTGAAACAGTATTTGTCAACTGTTTGCCTTAGACCGTATCTGAATTTAAGCAAAGTAATAACTTCTTACTTAGTTTCAAATTGAAATAGTAATTGAGAATATTTTTAATCGTCTATCACATTATCAAAATTAAATTTACACACACTAGGACATGCCTGAGACGTGAGAACCGGTTTAAGGCTTTACCGGTTTGATTATACGTCTAATGCGTGAACAGATTACATCTATGGAAGTAGATTACAGGCCGGGAAACCGGACAGGGGGAAATGGGCTTACAACTTGCATTTTTCAATGATAAAATTGTATCTTCATTTTTTTTAAGTTCCATTCCATACGCCTTTCCAGTTTTGTGACATTTATAAATTTAGAAAAGGTATCATTATTGGAACGAATATTTTTTAATAACTTCAAAATTAACCACCTAATTACCTAATGAAACGACAAAGTCTAACTCAAAATATTTAATGATTCTCAGGCAGAATAATAGGAAACTCTTAAGTAATTGAGCAAGGTCGGAAAGTAAAGATGAAATGAGCGAAGTTGAATCATTAGATTTTTCCAAGAGTCGTTTCTGAGAAGAATTCTTGACGAAGCAGTTTTCTCCGAATTCGGAGATTTTTTATATAAGTATCTTAGCAATTTGGCTAATTAGCCCAGGGGGAAACAGTTTATATTTTATCATTTTAACTATTAGCGGCC
Organism: Epinotia ramella; assembly: GCA_947578815.1. Lineage (NCBI taxonomy): Eukaryota > Metazoa > Arthropoda > Insecta > Lepidoptera > Tortricidae > Epinotia > Epinotia ramella. The sequence goes on along the minus strand of OX388211.1, from coordinate 6,478,856 downwards.
TGCGCGGTTTCACCTGCGAGTTGCAAGGAGCGCAGGCAAATCCACGGGATAAAATATAGCCTACAAGTATGTGAAACGCCCGAGTATTATTCACATGGCAATACCGGTGGATTATTAAAAAGTTAAAAGTGACAGCTGGAGCTGTCAGTTGGACAGAAAAATCATGCCGGCTGTGTGCTACAACCAAACTTGGTGAGCAGGGTGGTTGGTAGTTTGTTTAAAATATAAGTGGAATCTGGTTGGAAACGCTTAGTCCAGTGTTCAGATATTAGTATTTGCTCGCGATAGGCGCGCGTCTGAGATTGTATCGAGTTTGGGGACCAGCGAAGAGTGAATACTTACAACGTGGCCGAGCGGGCTGGCGGCAGGCCTCCACGATGCCTTCGACGATGGAACTGGTACTCGACATTTGACTTGACCCTACTCTTGACTGTTAACTGCCCGTCTTGAAGCGAAAACGCCGGCACACTCAGTAAGTTATCACTTTTGTCAATTTAGGATTACGTAATTTAAATGGCTAGTTTTTGGGTGGTAAACTTATGACCCACGGTATCGTGAGGCGTCAAAGACCCTTTAAGGGCGTTTTGAACAACCATACAGAAAGTCCCATTCTACGCGCAGAAGATTATTTTTTTAATTGGATAATCGGTGTTGGATATTACCCATTACATACAAACTAACAAAGCTACAATCTCACCGACACTTCCTCTTTATAATATGAGCATAGACTAGCTGTGCCCGCTGGTTTGCGTGTACCCCTCTTACCCCCCAAGCAGTGGATCTTATATTAAAGCAGCCACAAAATAAGCTTTTATTAAGCTTATATTAAGGCTTTAGCAGAGCCAGTTGGTTCGGGCCTGCGGGTTGCCACACCGAGTAAAGCGTTGTACGTGTCGCACCTGCATTACTCCGCCACGGCTGATGACGTGGTGGAGTATATTCACCAGAAGACGGGCTACTCGCTGAGGGTTTTCCAGCTGCGTTCGCGCCACTACGTGCACTTCAGCTCGTTTGTAGTGCGCGTGCCGCGGCTGCTGCAGGAGTCCATCGCGTGTGCTGACTTCTGGCCGAAGGGTGTCGTGTTTCGGCGGTTCCGGGGCAACCTACCGAACTCTACACCGGACTTGACGACGCAACGGAGCCACACTGTTTCGTCGCCTAAATAATAATTCGTTTTTTAATATTATATTGTATGTATGATAGTCCCGTTTAGTATAAATAATGTGTGAGAATCGTGAAAGTTTAAATCAATATATTGTATGATAGTCTGTAAGGTATTTGTAACTATGGGCCTTAGTTGCCTGAAATAAATGTTTTATTTATTTATTAAATTTATTTATTTATTTATATATTATTCTTCGTTCGGAACGGGGCGCGGGCAGTGATTCAAGTGACACCGCCGCGAAAACACTCATCCTGAAGAAGAACTCCCGGAGAGTTCGAAACATATCACCCGTAGTGACATTTAATACGTGAATGAACCGTGTAATTATTAGTATTATAACAAAAACTGCTAATTAATAGGTTTCAAATAATTTTATATTAATTATTATTTTTAAATTACATTTTATACTGACATCAATTTCACGATACCGAAATTTTCTAAGTCCCTTTGCACTTTCAACATTTAGCATAATCCACCTAAAGGCAGGTTTCAGGTAGGTACGACGACGAGCGAAGCGAGGAGGAGTGTTAGGTAGAACTGCGACCATACAGTGCGCGAGGCGAGCGAGCGAAGCGAGCGTGCCGCGGCAGCGGCCGGCAAAGCGCCAGAACCGAACATTTTTTAGTAATACTTACATTACATATTATGTAAGTACTTACAAAAGTCTACGGCGGAGGGCGGAACATTGAGTCCCAGAAAGGAAAGCGTTAACTTCTTGGCAAATATTGTTATATGAAAGCACAATTATTTTAAATAATATGTATGTTAAACATATTTATGTCATAAATGCGTTACATTACTTATACTAAATTATGCCAATTTAATGTATATCAAGTGTATGTTAGTTTTTCTGACATTATATGAAACATTACGCACCCGTTTTCTACAATTGTCATAAAATAGTAAGACAATCACTATTGTAAATATAATATTACTATGGATTAATACGGGTGTAGACTCAAAATTTATTAATACTCCAAACGAAACAAGGTAAAAAAATATGCCTAGTGACGAAAATCCCATTCAGATATCTCAAAGAATTACGAAGCTACAATCGTTTTAATATTGCTTGTTAGAGATAGAAAACGCTCGCTGATCGTGACGTCACGATCTGCGAGCGTCATAGTAAATGACAATCGTTTCATATGAAGGTGCGTTTTGCGGAATAGGGACAGAATATACCCTCTTAAAACTTTGGACACTTGTAACTTTGTGATTATTTAATCCGTTTCTTTACTTTATTCTCCAGTTGTCGATATTTTTAATCTTTCTTCGGGAAAGTTCAACATTATTGGGTATTTTATTTGGTGTATATGTCGGCGGCAGATCGTGAAATACGCCAGATCACGAAATTCCTAGGCATATCGTGAAACGGCGCCATTTCATGATATGCCTAAAAGTCGGCTAGGCTTATCACGATGTGCCTGATAAACAATACGGCAGATCGATTAGAGCAACGCATTCGTCGATATTCCTAGCTCTATACCGGGCACATCGTAAAATAGTTTCTTTCTTGGCCACTGGTGGCGCTGCACATGCGATGGCGGCCGTTTTTGTTGGGGGCTAATAATCAGGGCGGACAAAAATGGTTTGTCATAAGCGAACTCTGTCTTAGGTCGGTTAGGTTAGGGTTCACTTGTGTCCCTCAGACCAGAAATAGACACCGCGCAGCGGGGTGGCGTCGACTCGCTGGAGATTATCAGTCCGCACTTCTTATTTTTTTTAATTTACCTAATTCAATTTTGGACACCCTACTTACGTATAACGGTGAGTATTGAACGATATGCCGGCGTTTCATGATATGCCTAGGAATTTCATGATCAGCCTAAACGTCACTGGCTTGGCCAAATCATGAAATGCCGGCGTTTCATGATATGCCTAGGAATTTCATGATCTGCCTAAACGTCATTAGACAAATCGTTAAACGTTAAGTTTTGAACGATATGGCGGATGTCCTTTAGCCAAATTATGAAATGGCGGCGTTTCACGATATGCCTAGGAATTTCGTGATCTGGTGGATTTTACGATCGGCCGCCGACATATACACCCCTATTGGGTCGTCAGTTTTGCTGCGATGATGCTGTTGGCTCAATGGTGCAGTCGATGTCGAGGTATGTTTCAGCTTCTGCATTATACGTTTATATAATATAGGAAAAACCAGGGAAAAACTGTAAACTTTTTTTTGACGTTTGATTGTGTGTCTGGGACATAAGGTTGGTTATTTAATTAATAAAACTGGGTTTTTACCATTTTATAGTTTTACTCTTTTAAAGTTTTAACAATTAGCAATAAGGTCGGTATGTATGCGACGCGCGTGTGCTCAGTAGATTTTAATGCAGAAAAAAGGAAAGATGGAGGCCCGCGTGGCGTTATTTATAAACTTCGGCGCTGCTGCTGTGCGCATGCGCGGGATGCTGTCATCTGATTGGGCGCGATCTTCGCTTCGGTGTTGCAAGCCGCAACAGATTGTATTTATTTACTACACGTCAGGAAAACATATCAAAGATAGTGACGTGTTAGTTGGAAACTACAAGTTCCTTAGAATTAATACTGTAGGTATATACATATAATAATATATGCCCCTTTAAACAGAAACCTACGATTATCCGCGAAATTGAAATTCAAACTGATAACGTTTTTCTAGCATCCTAGTTTTCCAAAGAACTTCTTTAGGTGCATTGTAAGTCCCTGGCCGACCAAGCTCGGCTCGGGTGATTCATACGGAGAAAACGAATTTCATTTCATTTCATTTCATTTATTTATTGTAAAGTCATGTACATTTTATAATTAAGATCTTACATACAATTGCGTAGGTCAAACCATGACGTCATGAGAGAACATACAACATTACTTAAACTAAATGTTATACCAAACATTAATCTATATAGGCTAATCATTATAAAATAGAATTGATTAATAATCACTCCGAGTGAGTGCACAGAGCAGACGTGTTACTAATTATTTTTAAAAATTTTAATTAAATGTACATACAATCTTGAACCTTAATACTCTAAAATTAAGCTCAAAACTAGAGTGAAAAAGTGTGGGCCTTATACAGTGTTTTAATCATATGCGTACTGCATACACGTAGCCGTGACCGCTCTTCCTCGCCTTATGTAACAAGGACGGGCTCTATATTTTTTGTCCCGCTTGCACATCGCTGCAGGCGTCACCGGCGGCGGCGCGTGAGTATCTAATAGATAAACATGAATCTAATGCGCTCGCCAACTGGAAGTGGCCATGGAGTTGAACGAAGTGACTCTGTACCAGAGTTAACAAGCAAAGCGCTTTACCTTGAATCTGCGGACAATTTACATGTAACTTTTAGGAACAAACGCAAGCTAACAGACGATAATGAAGGAATCCAAACGGAATTATCGGAAATGCGTAAACAAATGGGCGAAATAATGACGTACCTAAAAAATGTTAATGAAACGCAAATTGAAAATTTCGCGAAATTGTCCCAAGATGTTTCTGGCATGAAGGAGCAAATGGACAGTATTAAAAATATAACTGATAACTTGGTCACAGAACAAAATGAAATAAAAAATGAGATAGCTAAATTCGTCGACATTAACACGAACATTGAGGATAAAATTAAGAAGCTGGATACAGAAGTGAATCAAATAAAGAGAGATTGTCAAATCAAAACTGCTTCCACGGAGCCCACAAACTATGAAGATATGTTTGGTGAATTCTATGAACGTAGTATCAGAACCAAGAATATAATCATAACTGGACTATCCGAACCAAATTCGACTGCATCTACAGAAAGATGGCAGCAAGATAAACACAAAGTCTTTGAATTGTTAAAAACGGTTTGTAACGATTGCCCAGAACCACAGAAACTTTTTCGATTGGGGAAATACAAACCTAATACTGATCGTCACATTAAAGTATGCTTCAAAACACAGGACGAAGCTATTACTATATTACAAAATAGAAAAAATCTGCAAAACCAGGCCATCAAAATATTTGGTGATCAAACGCCTCAACAGCAAGCAAACTACAAGACCGTAAAGGAAGATCTTCAACAAAGAATAAGTAATGGTGAAACTTTCTTAACCATAAAATACGTCAAAGGTGTCCCCAAAATCATCCGTAACTTGCCAAAAAACTCCAACTGACAACACCCAGAGATACCCACAACTTAACGACGGACAAAATAACTTACCAAGTGACCAACACCTACAATGATGTGACAACTAGCAAAGGATCTCTAAAATGTCTATATGCGAATACTCGAAGTATAGTAAAACCTGGAAAATTCGACGAACTGAAATGTGTAATAGAAGCTATAGACAGTATAGTCCATATCATCGTGTTAACTGAGACTTGGCTAAAATCCGACGAAGAAGCCATGAACTACCAGCTACCCGGCTATACGCACTATTTCAATACAAGGACCAACGAAAGGGGTGGTGGAGTATCCATATTTGCTCACAACCTGCTAAAACATAACTTAATAAAAGAGCTGTGCTTAAATGGAAACCACTACCTGTGGATACATCTCCAAAAGTTTTCTGTTGACATTGGCGCTATATACAGATCAAATCATGATAGTATTCAAAACTTCTTGGATGTGTACTCATCACAATTGCAAAATCAAAAAAGGGCCATAGTTTTCGGTGATTTCAACTTAAATATACTATCTACAGAGAAATGCGTGAAAAACTATAAAAATACCCTTAAAGAAAATAACTATCAGATTATTAACAAGATTCACATGGATTATTGCACCCGAGAGACCAGCACTACGAAAACTATACTAGATCATGTCTGCACTAACTTAACGGAAAACAACTTTCACCTAGCCATTATTGAATCGGCCATGCCCGATCATAAACAAATATATTTTGAAATTAAAAAATACCATGTGGAGCCTAAACAAAAACTAAAATATGAAAAAATTAACTATGAGAGTCTGTACAAGACAATTGAAATTGGAAACAATGGTAATGTAAACAACGACTACGAAATCCTGGAAAATCGACTGATGTCAAGCATAAATAAGAACCGAATAGCAAAATTTAAAATCCTTAACCCCCCAAGACAAGATTGGATCAATAGAGAAATTATAAAGGAAATTAACACCAGAAACATATTATGGCAACAATTTAAGTGCAACCCTGAAGATGACAGATTGAATGAAGAATTTAGAACAAAAAGAAATAAAGTGGCAAATGCAATTCAAGTAACAAAGAAAAGTTATTACTATCAATCTTTTGCAGAATGCAAGAATAAACCGTCAAAGATGTGGAAGCTGATCAATAGTTTATCTACAAATAAAACAAAAGAGCACTCGGCACCAAGAAAACTAGAGACTATAACGGGAACTACCTCAGACTTAAAAGAAATGTGTGATTGTTTTAATACGTTTTTCTCAAATATAGGACTAACATTAGCAAATGAAATCCCCAAAAACAATAGCTATAATATAACTTACACCTGTACTTCAAAATCAAACCAAAGCAAATTATCTAAATTCAAGCCTGCTACTACCGATGAGGTTTCTAAAATAATAGATAACGTAAAAGTCAACACAAGCTCTGGCATGGATGGTATTAACACCAAGATAATTAAATGCGTCAAAAAACTTATACTTGAAGAACTTACCCGATGTTTAAATACATGTCTTGATCAAGGTGTCTTCCCTGATAGTTTAAAATTAGCAAAAGTATCGCCAATCTATAAATCGGGAAGCAAAAGTGACCCAAATAACTATCGTCCAATTTCAGTTTTACCTGTAATCACGAAAATATTCGAGAAAATAATTTATGGTCGACTTGAATCACATCTGAACTCCATTAACTTCCTTTACGAAAAACAATACGGATTTCGACCGAAATCCAATACACTGTCAGCAACAATAGACCTTGTCACAAAAATTAAAGTTAATATAGATAAAAAACAAATAGCACTAGGTATTTTCATAGACCTCAAAAAAGCGTTTGACACAGTCAGTCAGAAAATACTTTTGCAAAAATTAAACGAGTTAGGTATTACCGACGTAGCATTAGATATTCTAACATCATATCTTACAAATCGATATCAAGTTGTCAAAATTAGAAGTTGTCAAAGTGAGCCCAAAATGATTACGTGCGGTGTTCCTCAAGGATCAATACTAGGACCGTTACTCTTTCTAATATATATTAACAACATAAAAGAACTCGATCTGAAGGGCGACATCACACTTTACGCGGACGACACTAGTATTTTTTATTTTGGAAACACTATAAGTGACATTATGCAAGATGCCCAAAACGATCTAAACTTGTTAAACTGTTGGTTTCAATATAACCTATTAACTATTCACGTTAATAGTTAATAGGTTATAATTAACTATTAACGTGACAAAAACAAATTATATAATTTTTGACGCAAAAAACAAAAAAATACCGGATTTTCAACCACTAAAAATAAATAACAAAATCATACAAAAAGTAGATAACGAAAAATACTTAGGGTTGATCCTCGATAAGAACCTAAACTGGAAATCACACATTGACAAGGTAAAAGCTAAATTAACATCTTTAACCGGAGCTTTGCGCAACTATGCCAATACTCTTCCGCCGCAAGTGCGCCACACCATATATAATTCACTCATAAAACCGCACATAGATTATCTAATTGAAGTATGGGGTTCTGCTGCTAAAACCAATCTAGAAGTTCTTCAAATAGCACAGAACAAATTAATCAAGGTACTATTCCAATATGACTTTTTAACTCCAACCAAATCACTCTACCACGAAACTAAACTCTTAAACATTACTCAAACCTACGTTTATCACAATTGTGTTTTGATACGAAAAATAATTAAAAAAGACATCTCATCACAGCTAAAATTTATCAAAAAACATCACGTGCAAAAAATTAAACTACGAAATGCCAATGACCTAATCTTAAGATCGTCGCGAACAAATTATGGTAAAAGAAGTATACTTTACGAAGGTGCTCAATTATTCAATAAACTTCCCAAAATTATTAAAGAAACAAAATCGATATCCCACTTTAAATCTTTACTTAAAAAACATGTTACAAATAAATATTAAATATACATAATATATTACAAAAATAAAATAAAATAATAATATTTATTATTTATAAAAACAGCATAAAACTTTTTACTTAAAACTACAAACATCACAGTATAAAACTTTTTAAAAATAATATATATATACACGTATAAAATTAAATAAATAACATAAACTTTTAAATTTAACTTAATAAGTATGTAGATTTTGCCCTATAATCATTAAAGAGCAATATCACAGTTTAAAATATTTATACAGTATAAAAATATACATTAAACAAATATAATACTTAAACAAATTATATTATATTATATTAAGTCAATCCGAACTACGCTCAGCGTGCGCATGCCGCATCTAGTTGTAACGATTCCGTGCACTACTTGTTTTAGCTGTTGTTGTCGCTCGCTGCGTGCAGTGCGAGCGGCACTCGATCATTATGTTATGTGCAAGTACCCTTTTTTACTTAATAGTTTTAGTGTCTTTGTGCACTCAAAACAATTTTTTGTTTTTAATTATGTGTTTATCTCATGTAAGTGAATTGTTAAATTCTTTATGAGATTAAATGATCTTAAACCTTAAACCTTATCATGCGAATAACGAATCTACAAGATCTTCTAAATTAGTAATACATTAAAATATGTTACAATTATTACAATGAATTTTATGTCACTACCTACAAAGTGTTTACATTTGAACTTAACAAATTATAATTAAAAATAAAATAAGTATTATAAATTATCATCAAAAAGTCACTAACTGAATAATAGCATTTATCTAGTAATAATTTGTCTAATTTGGTTTTGAAGATTTAATTTCCCCTGATATGAGACGCAGCTAGATCGATCGCCCCCGTAAACCCCTATATTCCAAACTTCATTGAAATCGTTAGACGATATTTATCGTTGTTCTTATAGAATATGTAAAACCTAAAAACTCCGCTGAAAGTTCAAGTCTCGATAAATATTCTAGCGAGCGCAGCGTCTGGGCATCGAGAGTCAGTTTTTTCTTAATTCAATATTTTTTTAATATTTTAAGAAGCGTCTGCAAGCGAAGCTGTGTTTTGGTTTTATTTTCAAGCATAACTTTTGAAGCCAGAGCAACGAGAAAATATATGAAATTCATCTGAAAAGGCTTGAAATACCTGCTTGGGGTATTTGTATAAATAACCGCTCACTTGCTTTCATATTTTAAAAAAGGTAGCCTACTGCTTCTAATTGTTCATTATCAAGGCAGCCCATACTTCGTTTGGCAACCACAGTTGCCACCATCAGTTTAGGAGTTTACGAAATTTGCAACTGTGTTTGCCACAAGCAAGTGAGTGGCTAATGTTTTGAATTGAACGTTTCGTATTAGTATAGGTATAACGTGTTAGAAAATGTGCAATTGCGGATTTCGTAATTTAAACTTACCTCCGAAGTTTATAAAGCGAAATAAACGGGCATTTTCCTATGTGGCAAATATTAAAGATTATTAATAGATTAGATTATTAATTATTTAAGATCTTGACAAAAATTTGACAAGTAAAACTACGTTTTATCAAGGAATAAATGAAATGAAATGAAATGCATTTTTTTGTCATCTGGAGTGGAGAGAATGAAAACAATATGATAGGCACCTACTTCTCGTTAATTGTCGAAAAATATCTTCGACTTTCGATTTCCGAAATATTTACATACCTATAAGTCTGCACAGAACCTCGCACTTCACCGGTTTATTACACAATATCGAGGAACCTTCATTTCAATACCTTCTATATATTTTCCTCATGCTTTCAAACGGAAAATTTGAAGCCGTTCATGAGAAAAATCATGTAATTTATGTCGCATTTACAGTCTGGATAATTTTATTTTCGGAGAGCTAAATGTGTCCGTTTTTTCCTTAATTTATTTCATTGTTCTGTAATTTGGTTAGAAATATAAATTGCGCCTCGGGGAGCTAGGAAGCTAAATATTGTGTTGCTTGTGTTAAATATACACTTGGGTTTATAACTTGCACAGTGTATTATTTTCAAATTGACAGCCTTGCCGTGAATGGGTTATGTCACTGTCAGATTTTTCAAGCGGGCGTAGCATGGTTCTGACAAGTGCTAGAGAGACGGATGTCTTATCGACAACGACAAGTGATAAAATGGCAACCATGCTACGAGTACGCCCGCTGATCAATGTCCAATCATAAATTATGAAAGTTATATGATGTAGAAACCGCGAGTCTGTTTTCATTTTTTCCTTTTTTATTTTAAATACTTAAACTATATAAATATCGAACCTGCTCATAAACTCTCAGCAGAATGGGGTGAGAAATGCGAGGCAGTAGAGGAGAACAGCCGAACAGCGTGACATCGGGATAGCGGGACATCCGAAATCATTTTCGTTCGCTTCGCTCGCTCGTTCAATAAATAAACTTACTGCAGTACAAGTACAAAAACAAGCCGCTGTGCTTGTTTTTTAGGCAGCGAGGGTGTAAATATTTTTATAGTGTTTACTTTCAGTGCTAGTAGTAATTTTGTTAGGAACGCAAACAGTGCCTCAGGGAGCAGAGAAGCTAAATGTTATGTTGCCCATTTGAATCCCTCGGCGTTTATTTTTATAGCTCCCATTAATTATTCTTGGAATTTGATTGTACACTTATTTTTCAAGATATAAAATAGCCACGTTATCCACGTTAATCACCTGACCTTGATCACCCATGGGAACCTAGTGGCAATTATATTACATTCAACTAGGAGACAATTATTATAATGTGCGGTTATGGCGCTTCGCCGGACGCTGCCGCGTCACGCTCGCTTCGCTCGCTCAGCTCACGCTGCAGGGTCGCAGTTCGCCTAACAACCTTACCGTTTTTTCCCCTGGGGGATCAGACTAGCTAGGGGATTAACATGGATAACAGCAAAATAACAGCTCAATCAAATTATAAAAACTAATCACATATTCCTGTTGATAAGAGATCCATCACGTTCCGACAAGAGGGTTGCGGAGTCTAATTTCTCATTAGTCCAAAAGAAAGAAGGCAAAAAATATGCCTAATGACGAAAATCACAAAAAAATTATGTAGATACAGGGGTTAAAAAATTTTGTTTGATAGAGAGAAACAACGGTTGAGACACGTGACGTCACGGGTCCCGAGAGTCAAGTACCTACTTAAACGGTAATCGTTTCAAGTGTAGGTGCGTTTTCCGGAAAAGGGACAGAGTTATACCCCCTCTTAAAACTTTGGACTCTTATAACTTTGTTATTATTTATTGTCTTGTGTTACTTTATTCTCCATATATATACATTTTTTAAATCTGAGAAAGTTTTTGATTATTTTTATCTTGTGTCACCCTTAAGTGAGTCAGAGAGTAACGGGTGAGTGCCCGCGATAATTATTGATAAAATGCCAGGCATCAAACACCTCCAGGGCATTTAAAACAAGAGAACAGAAAAAGAAGTAGAACCTAGAATGTAAGTAAGTACTAATCTAATTGGTTGTCTGGAAAAGATCGCTATTTAGCGATAAGACCTGTAATTGTATTGTAATTGTTGCACTTACGGCTGAATTAATAAAAGAGCGGCAATAGATTCACGCCACATATGAACCTAAAACAGGTTTCTGTAACGCGTCTTAACCAGTGAAATACTTCGTACTTTTGTTTGTAATATGAATAAATAAACAAAATATTATAGTGCTTTTGACGAATACCGATTTGGAATTGTATTTATGAATAGGTACTAATATTATAAATGTGAAAGTAACTCAGTCTCTTTGTTACCCTTTCATGCTTAGGTTTTATGTGAAAGACATAATAGTATTACTGTTATCTCGAGCATCAGATTTGATATCATCCTCAAAACAAAACAATCATTCTTCTGAGCATTAGTACTATCTATTCTATACACAGTTGTTGCAGAAATGGGTTCTAGATGCTAGAAACGAAATGAGTCATAATATTTCACTGAAAGTCCTGACGCCTGGAATTTGTACGAATATTTTACAAGACAAAGGTGCTGCTAAAAGCAAGTGGTCTTTCAATAATCAGCCGAAAAGTATTGTAATAGGGTTGAATTTAGAATGCATGAGTTTATTGACTTGAAACTGTTTAGTCCTGCAGTGTCGTCTTGAACAAAGAAGTTTCACTCTTCCTAAATTGTTTCATACCTGGTTTATGAGCCCTTTAAGAACATTTATTAGACTACAGGAATATCGTAAAATGCTTTCATATGAGAATGCTCTTACAAAGAAGAAACTATCAAGACGTACCAGTATGCAACCTAGCATCCGTGCAGAGGCAGTGCAGACCTACTACTATAGAAACTTGACAAACTTTCCATACATTCAGAATGTATCGTGCAATCCAAACTTATACTTACTTAAGGCCAGTTGTTTCAAATCGTAGGATACGTTCGTTAAAAACTACATACATATGTACTATACATATGAAATTGTTTTTAGTTTAAGCTCATTGTAAGTGAACTTTTTGTTCTTTATGAGTAATAAAGATCTTTGAACCTAAAAACTGATAAAGTGAGAAGTTTGACAATTCTCAATGCGATGACAGCTGTCAGCGCTATACGTTTACCGGCTTGTAAAGTGTATTTAGACGAAGCAACCCGCTTATTTTAATAATTTGTGTTCCGAGTATCGACATTTATTATGTGTTATCTAAGAAGAAATATAAGCAATTGCATCCGTCGAGAGAATCTTGAAATCAGCCGTATTCCCACTAAATTAGGTGATAGGACACTCAAAGATGATTGGTGTATCTGATCTGACCCCGTATCATGGTCGGCCTTATCAGGCGATAAGTGACAATATAAGTGCGTCATCTCGTTCAATCCAACGGTGTCAGCCAGTGACGGACGCTCTATCTTGTCACTTATCGTGTGATAAGGCCGACCACGATACGGGGTCTGGACAGCCACACTGGCAACCCGCTGACTCGCACCATCCCCCATCTGCACCAAGGAGATGCACAATTTCCGACAACTGCCCTGATCCGGTGTAGTAGACACCAGCTTCTATTCTGTAACTTGTTTTAAGCTCACCTCAACGCTCACCCACAAATATATCTTTACACCGCGATGTGTAGTAACTAAGCGCAGGTAGAGGTCTAGTTGCGTTATTCGGGATGGGTGGGGTGAGGCGCATGAACGCATCGCGAATAACAGCCCTGACCCTTCGGATTTTTAACGATGAGTTGTAATACAAATGACACGATTCACGGTGTATTAATTGTAAACGCGTCAACGACAATAAGGTACCTTTTCCCTGAAAATTACATTATTTTGATATTTTTTACGGAATTGGGCCAACAGTCCTACAAAAGCTGCGCTACGTTGACTGATTGCACTGGAGAAGCCGAGGGCAATGGGGTCGTCACATCCTTTGGGAATGATTGACCTTGGAACGATGTATAATATACTCGTCCCTGGCTAACGAACCGCTGCCTTTCTCACTCTAAAAAATAGGCTGTCACGTATTGCATTGCGTTCGTTGAAGCTTCGTTTGCTTAGTATGTTATGTCTTCAACGACTCTCCGGTGACATGGGTATGTCGAGTTCTAATTTATTCGTAAAATTTTTGACCTTAATCCATCGCGATACAGTCGAATATCGTATCCATATCGACTTTACACTTCAGTGACGAGGGTCGTGACAGAAATGAACATTCAGAGATAGATTATTTTGGCTTATTTCATTCGGAACACAATGTGTTTTATCGCGACACGAACAACCGCGAGTGTGAGGACAAGTCAAGGTCATACTTAGATGTATTGTAAAATAAGTTGTATTATATTTATTTGCAACCGAAAGTAAGATATAAAATGCACTTTCCGCACATACAAACTGTTTGCTGTGTTAAAACTCACTAGTTGGTTGTGAAAATGGATACCTACTGTACCTAATCGATAATGTTATGCAGTGAAGTGAAAATATGTAAGTGTTACGAGGTTCAATTAAGTGCTGATTGAAATAAGTATATCGCAAAGATACACAGATAAATCCTACAGAAGACCTCAGTCATAATATCACCACTAGATACTTACTCCGTAGGTAGGTAGGTGTTTATTTATTTATTTATTTATTTATTTAAACTTTATTGCACAAATATAAAAATAGAAGTACAATTGGCGGACTTAATGCCTTAAGGCATTCTCTACCAGTCAACCATTGGGCTAAACAGAAACTTTAGTGGTGCAGGATCCTAAGTACAGAGACTCGAATGGAAACACAAATCAATTAATTTAATTAATATACATACATATATAATGCATACAATATAAACTTACTTATACTTACATAAATACAGGTGTTATGTTCCTATTGTGTTCTAGTGTCTACCAGTAGCTGTAATACGAATCCTCAAATCAATAGAGGGTCGACAACGCGCTAATGATTCTCCTGGAGCCCTAAGTGTCCATAGGCAACGTGTCTGCACACTGACAGGCCGTATGCGTATAAAAAAAAAGACCGGGTTGCACTCCGGGAGTGCCGGCAGAGGTGAAAACTCAATGACATTGTAACAGTTTTTCGATCAGGTCACGTGTCCGTCTTACGAATTTTCAATCTGACGATTCTGTCGGTCACGTGGCCTGTCGCGAGTTTAATATCTTTTCCCCATCACAATAAGTGCACAGCGCCGCTAAAGAAGTTTTCACTTCAAAAATATTCTCCAACATGTGTACATTTTATTCAAATATATTTCATCCCTTAATATATCTTAATCTAGACCGCTTTGACATTTTTTTGCCCCGGCGTGCCGTTTTTTAAAGGAGGCCTTTATCGAGACTTCAAAGTAGCAAGCGATCCGTGAATCGTGTGGCAAGGGCGAGCGGTCGCGTCGCGTAACTTTTTATAATAATTGAACGAATCCGATTCAATGTTGCCAGACTGAAGAATGGTTTTTGCTGAAAAATGTTGCCTGTTGACGTGAAAACCCTTTTGAATATGAAAATATAATTGGGTTTATTACAGAATACATGACGGTTGAGTGCTGTACATAAATCCAGACTCGGAGCCCGTTCGCACTTGTAGGCGGTGGAGCTCGGATTTTAATCGGGAGTCGGCGCCTCTGTTCACACTAGTCGGTTGTCGGCCACGATCGAAGCTGGTGCTAGTGGGGAAGGTGGTCGGTCCCGACATCCGACAGATGTGAACAGCGTCATATTTACTCATAGGCGAGCGAGATCCGGCGGCACGATTTTTTGCGGACATAGAGTACTGGCAAAACAACCTTACGTTTTCTGTCGGCGCAGACACAAATTCTGCGTCGGGCAAGTATGAATAATAGCTTGATATAAAATATTCTGGTACTGCAACATCCGATTAAAACTCGGACCGACAAATGGGAACGGGCTCTTAAAGTAGAAACAGAAAAATAACTGTATTTTCATGCCGAGTTTGATCACATTTGGTGTTGATAGATTGAGTAATAGAAAACGATCTTTTTCCCGGAAAACTACTACTTATTGTTCTTAGTTTGGGAAGTTTAAGTTTAAGTTAATCGATTACATAAATTGAATGTATTCTTTATTTGCTTTTCAATGGTCTACAGACGCAGCAATTTACATATTTAGCTGCATCTTACTCATATTGTTTTCCCAAGTGAGAGCGAGATGCATGTGAGGTTGTAGCTTTATAAGTTTGTGAGTAGACGGTAATCTCCAGAACTACTCATCTAAATTCAAAATTTATTTCACCATTCTCAGTTTAGATTCACAATGAGAATGAGGCTATATCCGCAATAGAACTAAGGTAACTGATATAGCCCTCCGAATCGCTAAACTTAAGTGGCAGTGGGCGGGGCACATCGCACGTAGAACCAATGCCCGTTGGTGCGGAAAGGTTCTCGAGTGGTGACCACGTACCAGAAGACGCAGCGTGGATTAACCCACAAGGTCGATAAATAACCTTTGACGACCGGTTAGCCTAGTGGGTAGTGACGCTGCCTACGAAACTGAAGGTCCCAATATTTGTGTGATGAGCATGAATATTTGTTTCTGAGTCATGGAAGTTTTTCTATGTATTTAAGTATTCATATCTATTATATATATATCGTCGTCTAGTACCCATAACACAAGCCTTACTGAGTTTACTATATATATTTTTTTGTAAATAACCTTTTAAAGGTTCTGGAGTCCCCTTGATGCGGGTGGCGCAGGAGCGGTCACTTTGGCACTCTTTGGAGGAAGCTTATGTCTAGCAGTGGACTTAATTCGGCTGATATCACGATGATGATGATTCAGAATGGATATAGGCTACATTTTATCCCTGGACTCCTCCAGACCCCGTAACATGGTCGGCCTTATGACAGGATAGAGCGTCCGTCACTGGCTGATACCGTTCGATAGACCGAGAGGATGCTCCTATAAGGCCGACCATGATACGGGGTCAGGGTTCTCCTTAATACGCGCCCTACGGGCAGCTAGCTATACTATTGCGCATTTGACTGTCTATTGAATCATTTTTTCATATATAGAACAATCAATGGTCGCGATCACAACAGGCGCCCAATAAAACTACAGACACTGAAACATGAAACAAGTTCACTGGCCCCGCTTTATTACCGTTGATAAGGCTAATAAAATATACGGAAACTAGAGTAGGTGGATTACTAATATGTGGCCGAAAATTATGTGGCAATTATTGACTTCCCAAACAACTTATCCCTTAGTTTCATTTGGAAAACTTTTAGGTAGCATACCAATGGTTCGTATATATAACATGTCCCAAATGATTGTTTTAGCAAAATGTTAGTTGGCAAAATATTTAGTTGGTCATGTTTTAAAAAGACTTTATTTGTTATGTCGAATGTTTTGATTGGCATGTATATTTTTTCCATATTATTGTGATACATATTACTAACATACCCTAACCATGTAGTTAATATTATTACATTGATAAAAATACCTCTTTTGTGATAGCGGTTTAAAATAAACGGGTCCATATTGGCTCATATAAACTTGATGTGTCGATTTTTTCTTGTAATACCGCTTTGTAATCATAATCACTCTTCATAATTTTTTACTTCCTACCTTTTATGTTCCTACACTTCTGTAACTATTATCGGAACTCATAACGGACAGTTTTCATAAAATGTTTCTTCATAATGTCATTACTAAGAACAGACTTGAACTCATAATTTGGGTTTACATAACAGTTTACTTCATAATGGACCTAAGGTACTATATCATAATTTTGTTAGTCCTAATATCATAAATCATAACTAAGAATATAACTAGTTAAGTAATATTTTTTTGCAAACAAGTTTTTCAGCTCTTTTATAAAAAAAAATAACCTCGAAGACGAAAGCGGGAGCGAAGCTCCCGCTTCCGTCTTCTAACCTATCCGCGATCCGAGTCGGTTTTGCCACTAAGTCCCTGTTCCCTACTGCTACTTGAACTTATTCACCACTATCTTGGTATTAGTTGATCTCAGAGAGAAGTTTATTAATACAAAATTTAGCAATAACTACTAGTATGTATATAAATAAATGTGATATTAAACTATATTGCTAAAAACCACTATGATATAAAAGTTTATAAACATAGATAGTAGTAACAGAGATCCTTATGTTGAATAACATTATGAATATATAGACATTTCCAATCCATTTCCATTTCCATTTCAATTTTTTTCCAACCGATCTTACTTGTAACTTAAATTATACATTAAAAAATCAAGAAGTAGTAAACTACATTAAACCTTTACCGAATGTAAAGTTGTGTCAATAAATTCTGATTAAAAAACTACTACGTAGTATTATTTGTCAAATATAAATTATGCGAAGTTAAAATTTGGTCAAAGGTTATTTGACAATAAATAGTAAGCTCAAATAAAACATTTGCCTATTAACTATTTTCCGAAATGATTCTTGGTAAAATGAATATCTGCAAAATATGATTGTGATCAAAGAAAAAGTATGCTAAGTAACATTATGCCAAGCATTGGTTTGCCAACTAAAAATGTTGCAATCAGTTGGTTGGGAAGTGAAATTAGGCGAAAAGTATTTCGGCCAGATGGCAGTACACCAGAGTAGGTCCATACATCATATTCCCGGTAATTTCTCCAAATGGACGGAGGCAGAAATAAGATCTCTCATGACCTTCTACTTGATGCGAATCTTCGGGTCTTTTGTCGATATGGAAAAGTTTGGGGTCAGCCGAGTTGCGCTGGAATATGTGGATTATAAAGTTATGGTGGGCATCAAAATAGGATCGAATATTTGAGTATAGGTTTGCTGTCATCATCATTAACTTAAGAGTTATTCTCTTGTCGGTGGAGTATTTTCCATTTATCTCTGTCGTACGCCAGCCCTTTGATTTGCTGTTACGACACGACACCATGTAGGCGACCATATTTTTTTAATAATGCAAAGAGTGCCCATGATTAATTAAAGACTTTTTACTCTGTGTGACAGAAAATAAGCTTTGGCCAGTTTCCGCATAACTACGGTCGATTGTACAATTTTGTTGTGAATAGTTTGACTTTAATAGTAGCCAATAATCCTACAAAAAAAAAATCAAAATCATTTATTTCGGACTTCATAATCCATAATTTGTTAGTAACAATATATTTACTTAAGAACTAGTGTTATTAACAGGTAACTTAAAAGCTAACTAAAATCGGCGTGAGGGGCACGCACCGGAGCATGCGCCTCGTCCCAATACCGCATTATCGGGCAGTCCACCCGTTCCACAAGCGATTTCAGGATGCTGTGTGTCCTACGAAAAGGTCCTGTTAATTCAATTACCATTTTTATTTTATGTTTTTTTTTTTTGTCTCAGCCAACGAGGACCATATTTACAAATATCTTACAGACTGACGTACATGTATATCAATATACAAAACTTATAAGTAGCACAATACCACGCTGAGACGGCAACGCGCGTCGCATCTTCTGGGTGTCAAAAAACCTAATTATAAAGCAACTTATCCTTTCTCTATTTCATGTAGGTATCATTGATGAGCAACAATGATACCAATGATGACAAACCCCTTGGCCAATGATTACAATTTCAGTAGTTTTCAACATTTTATAATCATTGAAAAATGGTTTTGCATCAATTGATTTCAGTACAGCACATAGATATACATAGAGCACGCAAATGCATTCTACTTCGCGTGTCCGAACTCGGTCTCCGAGTTGGCACTCCGACTGACATTTTGCGCGCGTTTGTTGTGATAGCCGGTTGTCCGTGAATATTAAGAAAATGCCTTATTGCAGAATCGATTTTGCGCGGACAACGGGGAATTCACATCGCTAATTCGCCCTTGTGACGTCACAGTAGGTAGACAAAAGTGACACGGTCGGTTTTCATACAGATTGAGGAGTTTAAGTTATCTAGTGTATATCTATATCTGTGGTACAGCACATACCGAATTCATTTTATTACCCATTCGATTTCGCCCGACCTGTCTGATTTGTACCGCCCGAGCCTCGTCCACGGAAATTGGACTCGGCAAACCCCGCGTACTCTGACATAGACAAGAATTGGCGCTCAGTTTAATCACACTCCAGACTCATATTTAAGTGACTTTCATTCCATTGGTAAACCATACAACATAGATTATCGAAATTCTGAATTATTTGGGCTGATGCCTAATTGATCCAATGATATCACAGGGAATGTTCAGCTGTGTGTCAATTTACATAAACGTCATTGTATATACTTTTTACTATGGAGGTCCCAACTCAGCATTTTACAACTGTTTAGACAGCTAAAATAAATTCGACCAATCACGTGACCCCTTTACTGAACTATAATGAATTTGACCAATAGAACGTCGTCTTGACTACAGAAGAAAGTAAAAGACATCAACGACAAAAAAGAAAAAGCCATTGGCTGCGCTTCTTTTCAGCAGGGCTTAGATTTTCAATAGATACCAAGTTTGTTTAATTAGTTCAGTTGACTCGTAGAAAAAGTATTGTATATGTATGTTCGTCGAATTGGCCGCTAAATAGCGCTGTACCATATTTAAGTACCTACTTATCGGGTCTCAAATTCAATACCGTTGTATTGTTTGTATTTCCCAAGTTTTTTTTTGGATTGAATCTTGACGAAGCATGTTGCTGATTAGTGGCCGTAAATATTTAGACGAAGCGATACCTGCGCTGTGGATATTTAACTTTTTGGATGTTTTACCTTTGAGTAAATTATTTCAACATTTTTAATGTTCTTTTGGTTACTTTATTTTTATATTAAAGCTAAATGGTCCAAATAAATATGAATTCTTCATTTGTGTGTATAAAATGAGGTACTTCCGGGTGGAAAGTTTGTAGGATTTTTGAATAAAGTATCATAGAATAACCTTTTAAAATGAACTTATCATAGAACACGGTATTTAAACGTTTAGTTTTACAAAACCGTATTTTACTGGAATTTTATTGTGTGTAGTGAATGAGTTAATGAAATGAAATCGATTGTGGTTGGTCGATTTCATAAACTACAAAGTAGATGCTTACTTTAACCTCAAATTGTACACGCCAACGCCAACGCCAACGCCAACGTCAGCTAGCTAGTTGGTAGCTAACGCCAACTGAAAAATCGCCAGTGACATCAAAAAGCAGTTACAGATATTGTCGATGTAACTTATACCTATTTGTGGCTCTACTGTACTTGCGTACAATTTGAAGATCTACTGTAATGTTCTTAGTTTTCTATTTTCTTTCACATTGGCCTCCCCAATAATTAAGCGACCGTTTCCTAAACTTACGCCCCGAGTGCCTGTGTCGTCGGCTCTTTGATGGCCCAACTTTAATTAAAACAATCAAGCCGCTCTCGCTTATTAGTGTGATTATTTCATTACACAGGGAATGTACGGATTTGTGGAAAAGAACAACAAATTCATTAGTTTTGTAATTAATTTTTAGTATTCTTTGAAACGCTCACATTGATTTGAGACGATTTTCTTTGATACTTTGTAACACTTATTTATTTATTATCTTTATTGCCCAAAAGAAGAACTTATTTAAAAGGCGGATTTAATGCCGTAAGCATTCTCAACCAGTGAAACTTTATCTTAAGAATGGTCCATTATCTGGTTTGTCCCTCTGTGTCACTTCGGCTAAACTCGTCTCTCGGGTACATCCTAGCACTTTCACTGCCAGGAACCCGCCTAGCGGGCGTCTACGACGTAGTCGCTTTACGCCACATACGGGAAAATCTACGGGATATCCTCCATTCTGTAAGTTTTCTTCCCCATTTTCTGGTTCGAATAACAAACCGGTTCTTAACTTGGCTATAATATAACTCTCCAACTAACTTCGCCGAGGTAGAAACTTTAGCTATTATGACTTGCTAGCGAAGTATAAGAGAGGAAAAATAACTATAATTCAAGCCTAGAATGTTTAGTACCTAATATTACCCAGACTATTTATCTTTCTCTCAGGAAAATTTGCTTTTCCAGACTAATCGATAGCTTTATGGCACCTTTAAGTGTCTTATTCGCGGTTGAATACAGATGCAGGGTTTGCTTTAGAGAAATGTTCAATGTTGAACTCTAAGCCTTTATAATATGAATAATAAATAGGGAGATCGCGTTAAATATTATTTTGATTTCAATGGCTGATAGCCTCCGCGAAATGAATAATCAAGTTTGCGTACAATGGCAGTGCCTAGATAACTTTTAATTTTCAATGTCGGTGACCTTGCCGATCCGAAATTCAAAAATAACACCCAAAATTAGCGAAAATAAATCACGTAGCGATGTACGAGGCAATCAAGTAACAAAACAATGGTTTGTTCAGCAAACAGCCCCCGCCAGACATCTGCCAAGCGGCGTGTTTGACAAACATCCCTCTCCTAACTTACGAAACAATGTATCTACCTGGGAACTCTAAGGACACATAAGACGTTTTGTCGCTAAGGCTACATTACATTGTTAACCTGTACAATAAGATTACATGTCCCAAATTAAGTCATTTAATTTGAAACGTAATGTTTAAAGTAGTAACGTTCGAAGTCTAATGCGCTTGTTTTTCTAATGCCGTTTGTTTTGTCACACACCACACAACTAGGGTTTATGAAATTGTATGTTTGAACAGTGGGCTTGGTGGTCAAGAATTTAATGCCTTTAGACTGAATCGATGATTTGTTTATCCGTTTCAACACGCATGATGTACATGCAAAGCCTTGAGGAAGAAGTTTGTTTGAATTGTATGGATTACATGTATGTTGGAGAACATACGCAAGAAATGTAGTACCTTTCACAATCCCCATTCTGTGTGTGGCTTAAAAAAAAACGCGTTTAAAAGCGCCCTTCTATATACAGCTTTATCTGTAGAACAAAAGCCTATCTTGGTCCTATCTTGAGGACACTTACCTTGGAATTTCGGATGAATTGAGTCCCAAACTACGCTAGACAAACCATGGCCTGATTACAAACGGAAGCTAATTCGCCCCGCGGTTTCATCATAATTTGATTATGCTTTGTTGTGTGTAACAAATTAGCTTCCTGCAAGATGAATGGTTTCTCATGAGCAACAAAATAAGACTTCCTAATACTATACTACCTATACTAGCTAAACGAAACTTCAAATAACTATACAAAAAAAACTGTTTTCTGACTACGGGAAAATAACTGAAAAAAAAGTTATTTTTTTCATACAAAAAGTACCGTAAACTGGGGTGAGTAGGGTCAAAACTGACATTCAAATCTCGATAACATTTTATTTTTACATATGCAAACTGAATGTTGTATATAATAAGTGTTCCGGACGTTTGTATTTTAGTTTTTTTATGATTTTGGGTAGTTCCATTTCATAACTTTTACGAAAAACACGAAATCCTACGTAGCCCCTTGTAGTTGGGGTGAGATGGGTTTTCATACAAAGGTGATTTTGGACGATTGTTGGATCGATTTTATTTAATTATGAATATTACTATAGCTCCGTTTTAAATTGGAATACATTATTTAGGTACTTAGCAGTAGCCTTAAAATCCCATCTCAACCCCCTTTCATCCCTTCTCTCCCCATTCATAACCCAACTCTCCTCGCGATCCCTACTCACCCCATTTTACGGTAGACTTGTCACTCAGAGCATCATTTCGAATCGATTGATACCTCATTCATTAAAATCGGTTCAGTATCTTAAATGCTATGGTAGAACACACGTAGACTACTAAACTCATGTCCCTTCCTTTCGGCTCTGCCCTAGTCGGGAGAAAACAAACGGTCAAGTATTATGAAATGGTGGTAAAATAATTAGGGCCGTTCTTCTATGAAAAATTAACTTCAGCAATAATAAATTAGAAAGGGCTACAATTATTTACGATACGTTTCGGAAATGCTTTAATTTCAGTCTAACCAGTTGACGTGAAAGATGTGTTTACAATTTTGCACCTTATTCCATTGCAATAAGGCGAAAAATGTAAACATCTCTTTGACTCCGACTGTATACTTTTAAAATATGCCGCACAAGGGTATCGCTCCTCGCGAGATTAAGATGATTCCATCATTTATTATTTACGAATTTATCATGCTTTACCCCGTACCCTTGTCAACCAATTTCTAAAATGAGGGTATGCTGGCATGAAACCCCAAGTGAAGGCTTTAACTTATAAGGCATCTTTACCCTTCATATTATGGACTACAAGCCAAAATAAGGCTGAACAAGGATTGAAGGGACACTTAAAATGTACTTAAGTTAGAAGCAATGTAACTGAAACCAATAATTAGGTAGGTTTTTAAAAACCAATAACTTGTGTGCAGTCGAAATACACAAGGTGTTACAAAAATAACGCAAAACCATAACAGGTATCGTGTTCTGATAAGAAAAAACTAAGATTTTTTTTTTTGACGTGATTTTTTTTACGGAGCTTTTTTTATGGAGCGTTGGCCGACTGGGGCGTCCTGCTCCATACAAAAGTCTAAAAAAATCGCGTCAAATTCTCTTAGTTTTTCTTATCAGAACACGATACCTGTTATGCCCTTAAACGGTTTTGCGTTATTTTTGTAACCCCTTGTATATCTTTACACCTTTGTACCTGACGCCATTGCAGCAAAGCGGAAAATTTATATATATCTTTGTCGCCGACTGGACAGTGGGTATTTATATAATGATACTAGTTCTTAACCTAACAATCGATCGACGATTTTCATCTCTCTCAACCTCTAGTTGTAAAGATACCTACTATGAGATGTAACATAAGTTAGAAGACGCTACAGTTCCTCGTTAGAGCTGGAGATGCAATTGGCTATGTTCCTATATACTTAACCCGGTTACAATATCTGTGGACGATGTTACGGAGAAGAAATATAATGAACAATAAACCATCAGTGTCTAAAATCCAGGCCAAGACTCGAACTTGTGACCTCTATTTTACCGGTACAGTGCTCTATCCTCTGCGCTACCCATGAAGTTGTGAAGAGGAGTGTATAATAATAATAAAACTTTTTATTTCGGACGGAGTGTGTTAGTTACAGACTTATATTCGAGTGTTATTTGTTACTTAAAAATTAAAGAGTAATACAATTAAATACACAATTATTCAGGTATGGAGCTTAGTCCATCTCTGTAGAAGGGGGGAGTCCCATCTATCCGCTAGCGCTACCAGGATGCCGTTGGCACTGCCTCGCCAGTGGTTTAGTAGTGAGGCACACCGTTTACGCATGATAGCCGCAAAACCATCAACCTGTGCCTCCGCAAACATTCTCGAGGCACTGCAGTGACGAGGCAGCCCCATAAGCATCCTGAAAGCGTTATTATATTGTACCCGTAGGTCGCTGTACGCCCGCTGCGTAAAACTACTCCACAGGCTGCATGTGTAGAAGGATTGGCAGTAAGCTTTAAAAACTGTAACGTTTACTGCATTCGTACAGCGAGCAAACCTGCGGGTCAGCATATTGCAACGAACAGCCAGCGACCTACGCTCCCTTTCAATATCACAGATATCGCTAAGGTCTTCCGTGATCCATTGTCCTAAGTATTTAAATTTATTTCCTCTATTCAGAGGTGACCCATTCAGCGAAACATCTGGCAAGTTGATGTACAAGTCTTTAATTTGGGCCTGAAGACCATTAGCTCACTTTTCTTAGCATTATATTTAAGACCATGTCTCTCCGCATAGCCTTGGCATATAAAAGTCAACCTTTGCAGTCCCCTGATCGAAGGGCTTAGCAGCACCATGTCGTCAGTGTAGCTCAGATTGTTTATGCACACTCCTCCCACATGGCATCCAATTCCGGTGTTGCTAAGCTCATTGATCAACTGGTTCACGTACAGGTTGAGGAGTCTGGGAGAGGTCAGACCCCCCTGCCTCATCCCACACTCCAACCTGTACTCCTCAGAGACCGCATTTCCCCATCTTACCAGGTTTTTCTGATGGTTATACCAGTATTCAAGCATGGTTATTATTTCAGGAGCCAGAGTCTGTTCTGTCTTTTCTTAATTTATCCCACAACAGATTATATCTTTGTAACTACTCGTAGTAAGACGTGGACTGTTGTAAACTGTGTTAATGAGTATGTCTGTATAACAAGACAAAAGTCGCAGGCAAACGCTGGCATTGAAATTTAGTACAGTATGGCAATTCATGGTTTCAAGGAACTTTCTATTTAACACTTTTAGAGTGCCAGGAACTCGCTAGGCGGGCGCTCTGCTCGTAACCCAGCGAATGAAAAAACCAAAGAAATCTAAGTAGCGCCGCTAAGTGGCCCCACAGAATGGGTGCCATTACCTTTACGCGGGCATGAGAGCGGTGTGTCAAAACGATGCCAGGCAGCCGTTTAGTTCGAACATACCGGGTTTTAGGCACGTGTTTGTGTAGAAAATTGTAAGGAGCTCGCATCCTATGTTTGTTTTGTTCGCTGTCGTAGCCACTTTCGTTGACATGCCCATTTTCACATGTTATCGGCTACGAGCGTAGCGCTGCGAAATTGTTAGCAGTGAATGTGAACAACGGAGATTCAGTACTTTTTCCCCAAAGTAACTCGATAATAAACAAAATAATTTGAAATCCATTCCAATAATTAAGTTACTCCGAATCGAATCAAGGGCTCTCGCTGACGGAGACTTGCTACAAATTGCCTTAATAACAGGCAACTTTGTTGCCGCTCAGTAAATCGAATCGGATTTCGTAATTTGTTGGAGATTGCAATTGATATTGTAGGAGGATAATGTTGAATACTAATACCTAAGTCTATTTTTCTAATTAAGTTTTTAACGCACCGTGATTAAATTGAGTTGGTTTGATTACGGTGTGTCGCGCTCAGATACACTACAATACACACGCGCAACGGCGCACATCACACAATGTACATACCTTATAGGACATTTGTATACATAGAAGTACTACTACTAAAGTATATATGCAGTCATTAAAAAAATCAGCCTAATATAACGTTCCACAGCATGCTGGGCACAGGCCTCCTCTCATAGATTAGAGGGAACTTACTACCGTAGCATCGTTTATCTTGAATAATCGTCCCATCTCAGCAGCGAGAAACGCAAACATCCAATATTCTATTTGAACTAACGCGTTAATAATAATATTGACGTTGAATTAGGAACATGTTTCCCAGAGGCTAATAGAAAATTTAATTTAATTTAATTGAATATGTTAAAATAATTCATCACGCAAAAGTACCTACCGCGGTTCGAGTAGGAATTGGGATTTACCTACTTATTTACCGATCATCCTATATCCCTCACTTTAAATGAACCTGTCAATTTGGGCTGAGTTAGGACCCCAAACCCTTAGAAAGATACAGGCAAAAACAAGCATCTGGCTAAAGTCGCAAAAGTGACTTTTTAGGAGATGCCGTTATATCGACAAAATGCGAGCATATAGTGCGGGAGCCAACCGACATTTTCATGTTTTATCTATTTTTTGAAGTATCTTAACTAAATGTCAACTCTAGCCTTAAAAAAGACTTAAGCCTCATCTATGGATCCGTAATATTACGCGATGGGAAATACAGGTAACACCACACTAGTTTTTGAATAAGGCTGAAATGTACATGAAACGGCATATACGTTCTACCATGTCGTAACATCTACTCGTATTTATCTATACTACCTAATATTACAAAGATAACATTTGGATGTTAAAGGTTATAACCGAAACTACTGTTTGATATTTTTGTTGCTATCTGGTGTGAGAATGGACCATCCGGATTTACAGAGGCTATACATAGGCATATATTATACTATAAGATAAGGTTTGTTATTCTATTAATATAAGCATATCTATTGTGGCAGCACCTATATGCGAGGTATTTTCTACTTAACAAAACTTTCCTAAAAATCTGTAATAATCGACGAAGATACATATATAAATTTAAATACACGTCTTTGATGTAAGCGTTCCCAATAATGCACACATTCAGTTCCGGATGATTCTCAATAAAATGTAACGGGCGTTTCAAACGCTGTCTGTACCACCCTTACATTAACTCAGGTGTTCAGTAGCTAACTGAGTTTAATCTTAAAAAATCAGAATCTATCCTCGATACCTAGCAATATATATATTTTAGTGATTTAAATTTTAGTAAATAATCGCAGTATTAAAAGATGGTAATAACAACAGCTGAGCGTTTAAAAAACACTACGTGAGAATCATCCTCACAGCCCTCGCACTATTTCGACATACTTCTTGCTCTCGGCCTCGTTCCCCGAGGCACCTTTTTAGTTCACTACCATTCCTATAAAGGCCGTTATTAGGCAGCTGACGCCTGCGTCTATTTAGCGTTGTTCTTGCCAAATATTTGCTCAACGCCAGCCGAGAGGGGCAAAAAGGGCCTGGGAATTTTATATTGCTTCTCCAATCGCCCAGTTTCCCTTTATGTACCCTGGTATTGCAATGGTCGTAAAAGTCTTCGGAAGTCGTATGTAGTTATGTCCTTTCGTTTTGGGACTGCTGTTCTAGTTCCATCAATAAGCCATAAGGATTTTATTGCCCCAACTGTTTTGCCATAAAGATATGATAGAGTTATTGGGCGATTTTATTTTACTAGCACGCAGTATTCATGAGGATGTTGACTGTTTCGCTACAGACAATCCAGTATAAGTTTAACCGCCGTTTGCGCAGTTTTGTTACAGATTTAGGTGTCCAGTTATACCAAATAGCTCACTTATTAGTACAAAAAGTTTTATGAGCAATGAGAATCATTAGGTATTTAACTATTAAAGGCTTTTCGTAAACAATTATTGTTATTTGTGTCGTTTTTTATACGTTTCTTACGTACTCTCGTCGGTACTCACATATAGTAAAAGTTGAACTTGTTTTACGTTGTTAACAATGGTTATATTTTCTTTCATTGAAACGCGAATCAATCATTGAGCGAGCGAGCGAAGCAATAATGTTATCGTATGTCTGGCGTCTGCCCGGCTGTTCTCTACAGGGGCGCTACCACGAACTTCGAAAGTCGAAGTTCGTAATATATGCATCCCTGTCACTCGAGTAAGGGAGTGCGATAGAGATGGAAATACCCGAACTTCGACTTTCGAAGTTCGTGGTAGCGCCGCAGGTCGCATTTCTCAACCGAATCTCGTGAAACTTTGTCCGCAGGTTCAGTAATTATATTGAAATATTTTTTAGTATTTTAAATCTCTACAGCTCACAGAGCCTCTAGTTTAAAATTATATGCTTTATTACTCATTTCAAATAGGTACTCAGTAAATTCAATATTACATTATCGTCTTTTAATTGCATCTACGGCCGTCACGGTGTGCACAAAAATGAGAGTGGCCCACGTATTTAAACTGAGTTGTGTAGGGAGGTAAATATAAAATTGTATACCTTATTGTTATTGTGACAAAATACAAAGTGATTCATGTTTAAATATCTTTGATAGTTTTACAAAGTGTCTGTTCGAGGGTTTCGAGTCCGGAGTAACTACGAGACCCTCGGAGCGGAGGCGAGCTCTCGAGCTTACTCATGACGTGCTCGTGAAAGAACAAATGAAAATCTAAAGGACATTGCCGCGCATCCATAGTACGTTTTTGTACCAATACAAAACTCTTACGTAGTGTATTTCGAGGACAATAAACTACACTTCCACTACACCAAGCCTTTATTTATTATACAGGGAATACGTAGATATTTGAAATTAAATACGTTATTTTGAGGTTATCTTTGTGTTTACAAATAATTTTGACTTGACAAATTATATTTACCAACCTACTTAGTTAAAAATTAAAGAGACTCAAACCCACGCGAATAAATACGCCATTCAATAATTTATGCATCCATCAATAAGCAGTATGATGGTGTTTGAAAAAAAATGTCTTTATGTTATGCAGAATTGGATGCATTTGAATGAACTTGAAAGCGAAGTCTGTGAAGTTCACGTGAATGTGTGCATCGCTCCAGGCAAAACCAGTGAAATTCTGATCTCCGAACATGCATATTTGTTATGACTCTCGGTTATTGTTATACATATTGGTTGAATGGTGAGGTGGGTTGAAAAAGGTTGTGAATATTATGTCTGTCAATAGGTTGCTTGAAGATTTAAAAATCGTTCATGAGACGTTGTTTGCAATGGCCGTGCCGGAAGTTGTCATTGTAGTTAATTGCCTTTTCACTTGATCTCACATTTCCCTGTTCATGTGTAGCTATTATAAAGACAGATTGGGTAGAAAATAAAATCAAGTTTTATGACGCCTCTTTGGTAGTGGCACAAATGAAACTTTTTTGATACAGGATTCGGCAATGTCCTTTCAAAATCAAAATCAAAAGCATTTATTTCGTGTAACTACAAGACACATATATATAGACAATACATAATATAAAAAATCTGGACATTTTCACCATAATATTACGCTAGTGGGTGCCTTTGCTGCGACGACCTGAGTCCACTTTAGTAGTCTGTAGCTCAGCCAAAACACCAACAAAATAAATATTTTGCGGAAAATCTTACATAAATCGACCTAGTCCCCAAACTATAAATAAACCTAGCAGATTCCTGATGAATTCTTTAATTGTTTCAGATCTAACTCAAAGCCAGATGCTATGCCGCGGCGTGTCAACGCACAAGGTGTGCGGCCTCCGCTCACAAACTCCGCGCATCTCGTTCACGAGCAAGGATGAGGATGCGCACGAGCGGCGCAAGAGCGCGAGCAGTCGGCTCGGCAGCTCCCCGCGAGCTAGCATCGCGAGCGATGACCGCTCAGATGGGCTCGTGCTGAGGTAGGTGAACTACAGACGGTTTGTTCACGCGCAATGACGAGGATGCGCACGAGCGGCGCAAGAGCGCGAGCAGTCGGCTCGGCAGCTCCCCGCGAGCTAGCATCGCGAGCGATGACCGCTCAGATGGGCTCGTGCTGAGGTAGGTGAACTACAGACGGTTTGTTCACGCGCAATGACGAGGATGCGCACAAGTGGCGCAAGAGCGCGAGCAGTCGGCTCGGCAGCTCCCCGCGAGCTAGCATCGCGAGCGATGACCGCTCAGATGGGCTCGTGCTGAGGTAGGTGAACTACAGACGGTTTGTTCACGCGCAATGACGAGGATGCGCACGAGCGGCGCAAGAGCGCGAGCAGTCGGCTCGGCAGCTCCCCGCGAGCTAACATCGCGAGTGCTGACCGCTCAGATGGGCTCGTGCTCAGGTAGGTGAACTACAGACGGTTTGTTCACGCGCAATGACAAAGATGCGCACGAGCGGTGGATGAGCTCGAGCAGTCAGCTCGGCAGCTCCCCGCGAGCTAGCATCGCGAGTGATGACCGCTCAGATGGGCTCGTGCTCAGGTAGGTGAACTACAGACGGTTTGTTCACGCGCAATGACGAGGATGCGCACGAGCGGTGGATGAGCTCGAGCAGTCGGCTCGGCAGCTCCCCGCGAGCTAGCGTCGCGAGTGATGACCGCTCAGATGGGCTCGTGCTCAGGTAGGTGAACTACAGACGGTTTGTTCACGCGCAATGACGAGGATGCGCACGAGCGGTGGATGAGCTCAAGCAGTCGGCTCGGCAGCTCCCCGCGAGCTAGCATCGCGAGTGATGACCGCTCAGATGGGCTCGTGCTCAGGTAGGTGAACTACAGACGGTTTGTTCACGCGCAATGACGAGGATGCGAACGAGCGGTGGATGAGCTCGAGCAGTCGGCTCGGCAGCTCCCCGCGAGCTAGCATCGCGAGTGATGACCGCTCAGATGGGCTCGTGCTCAGGTAGGTGAACTACAGACGGTTTGTTCACGCGCAATGACGAGGATGCGCACGAGCGGTGGATGAGCTCGAGCAGTCGGCTCGGCAGCTCCCCGCGAGCTAGCATCGCGAGTGATGACCGCTCAGATGGGCTCGTGCTCAGGTAGGTGAACTACAGACGGTTTGTTCACGAGCAAGGTAAGGGGGGGAGAAAGTGTTGCGAGCGATTAGCACAATAACTCGCACGAGCTACTTTGCGCGCGGCCCAATAGCTACCAGTCTTATTCTAAGTGTTATTATTAAAATGAATGCAATGGAGACGCACTAGAGTGTCAGATACATACATAGATGAAGAGGACAATTGGCCAGCTACTAGATAAATAATGGTGTGATTTCAGTCATAAAATTGGAGCTGGATTATCGACACACAAATATTAAATAACGCAATAAGCTCTCAAAAAGCTCTGAAAAAGAGCTCTAGGCGCTACATAGCGCGGTCCTCTGCATTCAGTCACTTCCCACGCGTCTACATGTGTCGTCTGACCCACTCTAAGTTGTCATTAATACGATGACACTTGTGATTATTTGAGTTGGCCAAATTGCGTCAAAATAGTCCATTCACAAAACAAATCTAATGTGCAAGGAAGAAGATTCAAATTCCAATGACAGTTTTATAAATCGGTTGCTGTTTGAAATATATAAATAGGCGTATTTTATTGGAAAAGCAATGGTAATAATAGCGTTCCGTACTAAAAAGGCAATGCTCAGTGAAAGTTAAATTAGAATTGTACTTGCTTAGCAAAATAAACATGGAAAGTAAACAGCGGTATAAAAAAGGAAATTGTGTTTTTTTACGAGTACTGTATGAGTTGTTCAATCTACGTTATATTTTCATTTGGTTGATTGAAAAGAATTCTCATAACTTATAAGTTGTACACATATAGGTATACATAGTTACTTACCTAGGTTTTAATGGCTAGATGAAATTCAGTCAATGCTATAAAAAAATATCAGAGAAAAACTTTTCTCACTTTTTCTGTAGGTACTTACAACCGACTTCATATGAGATCAGAAAATTCGTGCGTTAACACTTTCCCTGTCAGGAACGCGCCTAGCAGAGCGCCTACGTCATAGGTGCTTTTCTCTACTTAGCAGAAAAACCACTTGGTCAGCTACGAGCGTAGCGCGATTCTTAGCAGTGAATGTGTTAATCGTCGTGCCTTTTCATGGAAAACGATTAAAAAACGTAAAAAAATACTGTTAAGTTTGGAAAGCTGGAAATTATCGAAATAAGTAACACTCTAATAATATTTTATTTAATATCCCAGATAAACTAAGAAACGTAGACAAAGTCGGTTAAAATTCTTATGCTAGGTATATTGAATGAGGTAATTTATAATTTATAACATAATATATTATGCCTAACGGAATATGGTGGCTACTCGTACACAATTTTTTTTTTCGTGATGCAACCGTAACTAATTCGGTGCCGTAGCGTGCGGTCGTAGCCGATACCGCGGGGCTCCCGCTTTGTAAAGACAAGCATCTACGAGCAGAGCACCTACCTAGCGAGTATCTGGACTATTGAAAATTCATTGAAAAATGAAAAACGAATGCAGGTGAACTATTTCGAATGTTGAATAAAACATAATATATGTATGGTTGAGATTGCTTAATGTGGCCAACTTTTTATAAAATTGCCATTGGAATTGACATCTTGTACCATGGACGGTAGAGTTGCTTTTTGAATGGACTACTTTTAAGCATTTCGGCCAACTCAAATAATCACAATTATACTACAGTATCTAAACACAGTAGTTATTGTTACTGACATTAGACGCATGTGCAGATATTTTTGAAAGGTTGTCTTTATAGATATTCAAGAACTCTACTGTGCATGATACTACAGGTGCTAGGCTAAAAATCCCCATTGATCAGTATAAATACCCTTCTACTACTATTTAACCCATTCAGGGCCCATGACGACACATATGCGTCAGACCGTCGTAGTCGCTTTCCGCTACATACGAGGAAAACCACGGGATCGGCTACGAGCGTAGCGCGTAGCGATTCTGGGCAATCAATGTGTTAAGATGTATTTCACCACCTACGAATAGCCGGCCATTGCATTCGTAGAGCCTCTACGCCGTAGCGCCACTACGGCCGCGCTACGAATTGGAGCAACTATTTTTGGCGTGGCATTGTCAGGCGCAGTGTGAAACTGAAAAGATATGCATCTTTTGTGAAGTCTCACCTGAATAGGGGCTGCTATTTAACATTGCACAAACTATCTTAAGCGATATTAAGATCGCCACATAGTGTTAGGGTCACTTCAATATTTTGTATGCAAAATAGTAAACGTGGTACTTATGTACTAAGTAGACTGTATGATTTTATTGGAAGAATGATTTTATGGTTCGAATATTTTTTTTCGTTTTTGGCCAAGTGAATTCAACACTAGATGTTTCAATAACATGAACGTAAAAATCTATTTAGGCTTAGGTTAGTATAACGTGTGATAATGATTTATGAACAATTTTAGTTTTCGTAAGTTCAGAAGAATAAAATTCTCATGAACGTGACGTGTTAATCAAATGTATGCCCTGGCTGGGTATGTATATATAACAAGGCTTTTTACTGTATCTATGTAATTTTATAATAGTGTAATATTGAAACTATAATATTATATGCTCTTTCGAAAAAAAATCACTCGCCGGGCCGGCGTTGGTAGTTTATCGACATTTAATATGCCGAAATTAAAAAATAAATAACGTGGTCTTTGACCTTATAAACCGTTTATCCAAAGTACTTGACTATTGAGCAGGTAATGTGGCAAATTGGTTTTCACCACTGCTATTCAGAAAAAGCTCATTATTGCCCTCAAATAAGGGACCATTCCTCATATAAGGTGTGTGATAAGCAGTAGGTATCTCCCACTCGATAGCCAATTTATTTCCTCTTGGGCGTGATACTTGAGTTCCTCGTTACGCTCAAGATTCAACCTTAGAATCTTGCGCTACGCACAGGATTCAATATACCAGCTGTATTTGAGCACCGCTTTAGCCTAGCTGGTAGTGGACCTGCCTACGAAGCGGGAGGTCCTGCGTTCGAATCCCGGTAATATAAATGCCCATATGTGTGATGAGCAGGATGGAGGATATAAGTATTTATATATCTATATTTAAGTATGTATGTGGTCGCTTAGTACCCATAGTACAAGAAAAAAAATTCTTCCTTGAGGCACAATCCACTAATTGCTAAAGCACATTCTGTTGTCACCAATACTCAATGTAAATGTAAATATACGTACTTACGTACATTACCTATACAATGCTTCACTGATACTAAATGTATATGTACCATGCTCACCGCCACGCTATCCTAAACACAATTACACACGATCCCCGACCTGCGCGTTATCTCCCGAAATAGCTCATCCCGAGTTACTTAGGGGCTCCACCGCATCTAATAGAAACTTAATCTACCGCCGTAGCACATCTAACCGTGTCTTGGGGCTCGGCCACGTGCGAGCGAGAGGCAACGCTCCGACCTCTCGGTCCCACGTATCACA
The DNA here is from genome assembly GCA_947578815.1 of Epinotia ramella. NCBI lineage: Eukaryota > Metazoa > Arthropoda > Insecta > Lepidoptera > Tortricidae > Epinotia > Epinotia ramella. The sequence goes on along the minus strand of OX388211.1, from coordinate 6,444,029 downwards.
GTAGGTATTAGCTCAAAGCAGTGTTACAAATCCGTATAAATGTCCGACGGAACATAAATAGGCTGTTGTAATAGTATGTGCTACTTTTGGTAAGTATTTAGCTTTATAAAGCTACGGTAGCCTAGTGGTTCAGCCATGCGGCTGTCAAGCGACATTCGTGGGTTTGAACTTTGAACCCCGACTCGTTCCAATGAGTTTTTCGGAACTAATGTACGGCATATTTACCGTTAGCTTTTCGGTGAAGGAAAACATCGTGAGGAAACCGGTTAAGAGTCCGCAGTAAGCTTGATTCTCCATACAAACGTAGTAACGCTCTCATTTTAAAACTACGTGTTGGATTGTAACGAAAATTCGGACGAGCTTACTGCGTACTCTTGAACATAGCTTATGTTCTTCCTGAATCTCCATTATAAATTTTAGTCCCAAAGATTACCCCCTACATACAAACTTACAAAGCAACCTCGCATATTTTTCCGCTTCAAAATGTATGTATAGACAAGACTTCGTAGCATTGATAGCTTTACCAATGGTGAAAAAAAAACTATGTTAAGGTAGCTCGTATGGAAAATTTGCTTTACCCGCCAAGCAACGCAATATTACCGATTTTGGGCACCACATTTAAAGTCACCCGTCAAATTAAAACCTGAATAACACTGGCACGTCCTGCGGTAGCAGTCAATGGCGGCCAATATACGGTGATTTAATACTGTAGCGGTATTTGCAGCAGTACTCAGTATGGAAGCGGCAATGAATGGCCCTCTAAACGCTACTTATTTATCGCGTCAGTATTAAAGAGTGGCCAGACGGTAGTTCTGCTTCATCCATATCGCCATCTCGCTCTATCTTATAGCTGCGTAACGCTTATACCATCTACCAAGCAGAATCGTGTGGTGCGCCTTTAGTCGCTCACAGATTATTTCTTATCTGTGGGCGGATTTCAAAATCATCCGGATATTCTGCAATATATTGTCAATCTTGTGATACACGTCAATATGCATGTGATCCGGATTGTGATATGGCTGGATCATTGGTATTTAATTGTTTTGACCACCAATAGCAAATTTGGCAGACGCAGCAGTATGTTACAGGCATAAATGTGTTTTAAAAACAACGCAATAGTCTATGCCCAGCGCAGCGCACCTGTGCACTTGTGTTGCCCGCGTCAATAATTAGCGGCACAAGCTGCCGACGGTGCCGCAGACAATAGACCTCGAGAGCGCCGTAACAAAGGGGTTACAGTGTGCAATGCACTTAGTATTGTAGAACAAAGAAACAGGTAATACACATAATTTATAAACTGAATATCAACTGCATATATTATGGACATTTGCTCTAGTACTTTAAATAACTTGGGCACAATTGTCCTGGAATAAAAAAAGTTATTCCTCCCGTGATACTCACCTCCTATGCTTAGACACGAATCCGTGCCAAGCATTTGAACCTTTTGTTTTATCTCAAAGTCATAATTTATGCAAAAGTGTGAACATATCTTTGCTATCAAATATAAAAGCCACGCTTAGTTCGAGATGAGATCAAATATTTAGTTTTTAATGACCGTCCCCTAATATGTAGAATTCACCAACAAAGTTAAAACGGATATGTAAACGAATTGAGCACCTCATTTTGAAGTACAGTACAAAACTCATATTTAACAACAGTCAAAAAGGTGTGTATAACGTTCAAAGCCGTTAAAAATGCTCACTGAGTCCGGGAGAAGAGAGCCGTGGAATGATTATAAAAAGTTTGGCCCAATTTATAAATTAATTCGCACCTCAACGCGCTGCTGATTTATTTAGCCGGGTTTGCCAGGTGACGCCTTTGGCGATAAATAAATATTAAAAAGTAGGATGATGTTGATACGTTCTCTAATTTATTTTGATTTTGAGAGACAACTAAGTATGTATCTCTACGGCACCGTTTTTGTTTGTAAGTCTGGGTGCATCCTGAAGATCTATTGTAAATACAGGTGGGATAATTTTTGATATACTTAACGAATATTATTTTTAGGGTTCCGTAGTCAACAAGGAAACATTATAGCTTCGCCATGTCCATCTGGCCGTCCGTCTGTCCGTCCGTCTTCGGCTTAGCTCAGTAACCATTACTACTAGAATACTATAATACGGCATGGGTATATGAATCAATCGCGCCGACAAAACAGAAGGAGAACATATTCAACAAAAAAAAAAAAGATCGTTAAATCCATACTTAGGGGTATGATTGGATAGCTTGTTTAAAAATATGATGGGTTTCCTAGAACATTTTTTACAAATTAGTGATTCGTTTGCGAGATATTGGGCTTCAAAAATTCGAGTCATCTGTCCCCCCCTGCCAGCTAAATAGCTGCTACTGGGAATGTGAAAAAAAATCGTGGCAGTAGTACATATAATGAATTTAAAAGGAAAACTATCACGGCTAAGTAGGCATAAGTAGTTACCGAGTAATAGTCGATCAACTTAAAATGTAATTAGAAAGGCCAACTTTCGTACAAATTCGGCCCACGTAACCATTTAGTCGGCGCGCGCGTGTCGATGTAAATAAGAAAGACAGGCAACTACGGAACCCTACACTGCATGAGGCCCGACACGCACTTCGCTGTTTTTTATTTTAGGACAATTAGCTGTAGCTGCGGCTCCGCCCTCGTTTTACATGAATATTTGATATCGGTTGATTCATTTCCAAACTTTTCCACTTTATAGTGTACTCTAGAGCAATTAACGTGTAGGTATATTTTATTTAGTATTCCCCTGTTCCCGTAGCTCTTGGATGTATTATCTAATTTTAATATAATGGTCATGGTCATACCTGAACAAGAGCCCTCCATATTACTATTTTCGACGGGAGCTTGCCCTGAGCTTTGCTTATATAATGGCGGAAATACCTTGCCATGTCGTGAATCACACTAGATATTGCAGTTTTTAGTTTAACCCTGCCGCTGTGTAGTAGGGGACTGCTTCTTCAACACATTCGTAGCTAATCATCTAATCCGATGCCATTCCGCTATCCGTCGCCTGTGGACCCCGGTAATACCCTACAGCAAAGCCTTACCAATAATGAAAGGGCTGTCTAAATAACGATACGTGGATACTCTATTTTATTACCAAACTTCAATCGCAGCGATCGATCTGCGTCGATAAAATCGTCATTAACGTGTTTTATATGCGAGTTGGCCGCCGCGACACCGTGCCGTTAAGGAAAAATAAAAGAGGACGGGCGTAAAACAGGAGCTCTATCTCACTCGACATATCGCAACCAATATGTTTGGTAAGTAATTGTGTGACAACTTTTGATTAGCGTAACGTTTGCAAGTAAACAAGCAACTTTGGCCACGATACGCTTTTTAGCGGAAACAACTAAATATTGACTATTATTATAAAAACAACACACAAGTTGGACTGATGACCTGCAAGTTGATCACGTAACGCATTGTACGCGCGTCAGGCAGATATAAATGTCAATTTTAGAATGGAAAAAATTACGGTTGAATTGTCCCAACGCGCGTTCAAAACGTTACGTGATTACCCCTCAAAGGTCGCGGCAGTCCGCTGGATGCGGATGGCGCAGGACCCGTCATTGTGGCACTCTTTGGGGGAGGCCTATGTCCAGCAGTGGACGTCTCTCGGCTGATATGATGGTGATGATGATGATAATAGATAAAATAGTACCTATTTATTCTTTAACACGTGTGTGAGCTGTGGTCACCTGTAAGTGGCTAAGCATCTTACAATGATTTTTGTACTAGGTTAGTTTTTTAGCATATTGATGCATTATCTGTTGGTGATCCTTAAATAAATAAATAAATAAATAAATAATAAAAACAAACCTAACCTAATGTACCCCTCCGTTAATAGTGTTATTACACATTAACCCATAACATATAGGATATCTTTCTATTCGTATGTAGACCGAGCTATGTACATACTCTCGAATATCTCACGTTGACAAATCGGAATACGAAATGTCGGAACAAATGGACCTCTACGTCAAGTTTAGTACCGTATTAAAACAACCGTTAAGTTTAAAGCTATTTGTACGATAAATTGGGTGCGAGTAAACTTAAGGCTATAAAGGTAAGTTTACATAAGTGCTGCTACTTGAAATAAATGGCTTTTACATGCATTTAGGAAGCACAATTATGAACCGAATGTTACGTTAATAAAATGTGTATAGGTTCTCATGCTTCGTTACAAAATACTAAGGTACTTATAGTTTTTTTACCAAGTTGTAGAAATTGTTACCTACTTTATGAGTTTGTATGTTTCCAAAACTCTGCATCCGAAATCAAAAAGTAATTGAATAGCCATTATTATTAAGAAATACCGTAATTAATGTATGTTTATATACATTACTTTATATAATTTTTATTTTTTATGTTATGGCAATTTATCCAAAAGAAATTAGCTTAAGATTATGTTTCCAACTGACGATTTGAAAGTGCTTGTTACAGCCTACTAGCCTGTTAGCTAGGCCTACTTAAATAAAGATTATTTTGAGTTTGAGTTTGAGTTATACAACGTGTTAATAAAATAACGCAAAACCTGAAAACTGTTTGTTCAGAATCGAGAGTAGAATGCGAAAAAAATAAAAAAATAAATTTTTGACGCGATTTATTTTTTACATTTGTATGGAGCAGGTCGCCCCAGTCGGCCAACACTCCATACAAATGTAAAAAATAAATCTTGTCAAAAATTTATTTTTTTATTTTTTTCGCATTCTATGCTCGATTCTGAACAAACGGTTTTCAGGTTTTGCGTTATTTTATTAACACGTTGTATATTGGTTCTAGAAAAAATAAGAAGTACGGTATTAACCCTAAACATTATTCGACAATACGACCTTATATTACGGCATCTCTGCCCTTGATTGCGCCATAACTAAACAACAGCTGTTCTCAATTCTAAAGCTCTAGAATAAAATGGCCTAAGCCCCATTATATTACTAAGAACTCAATACTTTTTACTGGTAACCTCAAATAGCACCTTTACGCACCAGCAGTCTTAGGTAAGCATAAACTTCTTACTTTAGTACTCTTTGGGGCTTATTTTTATAGAAGAGTTGAATTCTTATACGGCCTTGCTGGGTTGAAACAAAAAGATCAGTTTAAGGTGCCGTAAGTTCATGGTCTTCTCTCCCTCTCACTGAGCATAAGCGTGAGCGAGATGGAAGTGCGTGCTCGGAAGCGCGGATATCATGTTATTTAATTTTTATTTTTTGGCCGTTTAAATAAATAAAAAAGTAATCACTGAGTTCTCTCAAACATGACATTGCCGATTTTTAGAAGCAATATTAATATTTTAGCTTTTGTGCATAATTTGTTACGAATATTTTAAGTGTATTTTAGATCTATGTTCGTGATTTTTTTGTATCGAGCGAAAATTGCTTAATCGTGTTTCGAATCACTGATCTCGCTGCAGAAAAGCCTCAAGATTTCTATTCATATTTTTATAACCATATTATTATAAACAGACGCATTATATTGTTTCAAAAACTCTGTTTAACTTAACTTCGCTGAACCTACGGCGTCAGGGGATGCCTTGATTTGAGTCGTACTCACCCCCTAGACAGAGAGACGCTGATGCCTTCCGCGCACGAGGAAAAGAGATGTCAACACTCTTCGGGAATGGCTTTTTTGGACAAATTTCGATAAATACCCAACTTAGTGAAGTTTTATTTAAAATTCAAAAAGTGAGATTTTAAATGAGATAAAATACTATCGTATTAACTTGATTGTGTCGTAAAATAATGTATCGTTTGAGTAGGCTGAGTAAAAAAAGGAAGATACAGACACAACTTTGGATTTTTTTTTCTATCGAGGAATAAGCAATCATGTATCGATAAAATCAGATCAACAATCATATAGTCAAGAATAATATATCTGAAAATCAGACCTTATTGTTTCTTAATATAGTCAGAACGGCGTTTCAAAGCACGCGATAATTTCCAATGCACCGCCTTAATAATAACACTAGCTGCCCGGGCTTCTTCGCTCGCGTATTTGCAAAGAATGCAGGCAAATCAGCAGGATAAAACATGGCCTATGACCATTCGTAAAATACATGATATACGCAAAAGACGGATTTTTTTTAATCACATGTGTAGTTCCGGAGATTACCCATTTCATATGAGTGCTTCCTGCGCTGGTTGACGACCATAGAGACATAATAATTATAGAACTCACATACACATATAAGTAGCAAAGATGTAAGCATTCTGTCCCTCATAGCGTATATGCGTTTTATTTTTGACACCAGCATGTCAAAATCAACTGAAATTATAAGTAAGTAGTATTATTTTTCGCCACTTTTTCGAAATAAAAAAAAAAAAAAATGGCTCGCGAGTTCTACACCTCACAGAGTAACTAGTTCATAAAGATTACGAGTAGGTACAGTAATTTATTTGATCTGTCGGGACACACGAAAAAAAAATTGGGAAGTACCTACACTTAAGACTTTAAAAGTTGGTCTGATAACATTTTGTTTTACCAGCGTAATAAATAATGGTAGCGGATTATACTTAAAGTCGCGGTATTATAGATTCTTTGCTACGTTGATTGTAGCTCACTTATTGTCTAAAATTTATTCATAGCCTTGGTCTTTGTTCAACGTTTACTTTTCATTTTCTCAATTTGCTTTTGAGCGTTGGATTAATCTTAACGCGCGCTAAATACGAGTACTAATGTGATGAGATGACTGAAGCTCAAGATTAAACTCCAAGTATACGATTTTGACCACATTTAATGAAGTTTCTTTACAAGCCGATTTTTGCTGTCGATTACTGACCACTGTTAAAAACTGCGTTCGTGAGAGCAATTTTTTTCAGGTGGGTCCCATTTTTTCAAAAATTTGGTTGGATGATGGGATCCATGAGGGAACTCCTCAATTATATTAGGCACGCGTGTAGTGATTTTGGTATTTTCTATTATATCTCGTGTATTTACACCCGGAAATCATAAATTTGGTGGAGTGCAATTGATGGTGAAGACCACAGATGACTTATGGAATTCCTCAATTATGTAAGTACTTAAAAGTACAAAAGTACGTCACAGACTCTGATAAGTTTCCGTTGAAATAGCAACTAATGAAGTGCCAAAGGTGATCCTTGTGGAATCGACGGAAGTCCTCAAATATTATCGGGACACATACAGCGATTGGTTTTTTTATCAACGCATTTGGTCTCGGAAATCAGTTCATTTTTTTTACCAGTTACTTTATTTTTTTTCCCTCACTGCCCCGTTTGAATAATACCCTGTATTGCCAAGTTACATTTCGATCTCGCACATCCCAAAGTTATCACACATGAATGCTTTAGTTTAGCAATGCAATTACCATATCGCTTCGCCGTCATATCGCGCTCAGTCGCTGTCACCGCCACCAGAGGCACTTTGCACCACGCCAGCAACGCAATTGATTTCCTAACCCTATTGTATATCACGTAAGGTTCTCGAGTGGCGACCACGTACCGTGCCAGCAGGCGCAGCGTGGGTAGACCCCACAAGGTGGAGTTATACCCTGGTAAAGGTCGCGGGAGTCCGCTGGATGCGGGTGGCGCAGGACCGGTCATTGTTTTGGGGGAGGCCTATCCTATGTCTTGCAGTGGACGTCTTTTGGCTGATATGATTATGATGATTGTATATCGTGAAAGACTGAAAGTTGCTTTGTCAGCCTATAGGGGTTCTTGGCGCTGCGGGCACGACGACACACGGCGTTGAAAGGGTTAATAGATATAAATACTCAAATACATAGAAAACATCCAAGACTCGGAAACAAATATTCATGCTCATCACACATATATTTGCCCTTACCGGGATTCGAACCCAGGTCCATCAGGTTCATAGGCAGCGTCACTATCCGCTAGGCTAACCGGTCGCCGGAATATATATTGCGTTGCTAAGGAGTGATTCCGTACAGGCGTGTGTTTCCATAGTCACCTGATAACCGGCATCTGGCACTGCCTGTCTTTAACCCTTTAACGGGCTCAAAAGCATGTGGTTTTTCATAGAATTGAACCCTGTCATATAGAAATAAAGTTCATTCATGGTGGGGATAAAGTTCCCTCTGCCTTATAAAGGGATAAACGCGGCCTGAGGCAAGCGCATCGCATGAGCAAAGATAATTTTCGTATCATTTCCATATGTCGAACGCGTTTTGGAATAACGTGCCTTGCATCGGCACGATGGCGTTGGAATTGATTTCCACGTTCAATCTTCGTATTTGCGTGGAGCTCGTATAAATGACATCAAATTATTTGAACATCAACCTCCGTATTGGGAATCATTCAATTCTAGCGGCACATAACATACTACAAACAGTGCCGGTGGAGGTGGAGTGGATAAAATAACAGTACAATTTTGGCAGTAAATTTTCAGAAGACGGCTAATCTAAGAGAACCACCATTTAGCGGTGTGGAGTCGGTGAGGTATCATTATACTGTTACCGAGGCTGCAGATTCCTTCCAAGATTATTGAAAGTGGTCGATTTTTTATAAAACTGTTATAGGAATTGTAATCTTCTACCTTGAACGTAAGAGTAGCTTTTTGAATGGACTGCTTTGATGCAATTCGCCCAACTCAAATATTCTCAAGTATTAAGCTGATTTTCCACCGGAGGGGCGAGACGAGGCGAGGCGAGAATTGAATGGCAAAATGATTCGTATGGCAAATTTTCAATTCTTTCCTCTTGCGCGCTCGGTTGAAATAGTAATTGCCATACAAATTCCAATTCTCGCCTCGCCTCGTCTCGTCTCGCCCCTCCGTGGAAAATTGGCGAGAGATGCGCGGAACTTTGTAAACTTTGCACTCGCCAGTAATGAGGATCTCGACGTACAATAGGTTAGTGGACTTTGCCTAATGCCAAAAATCCTCTTCAAATATCTCAAAAAATTACGATACAATCGTTTTAATGTTGCTTGTTAGAGAGAGAAAACGCTCTAGGGCCGTGACGTCACAGATCTCGACCGTCATACTAAAAGACAATCGTTTCATATGAAGGCGCGTTTTGTGGAAAGGGGACAGAATATATCCTCCTAAAACTTTGGACACTTATATAACTTTGTGATTATTTATTATTTTATATTACTTTTTCTCCATGACTGTATCCTTTATCTAGAAAATTCAACTTTATTGTTTATTTTAATTGGTTTCCACATGCCTATTTATACTACAGTAAAACGATCGTTCGAAAGCATATTACCGAAAAAGGTAACATAATGTTTGAAAGTATATTAACAGAATGTGGTCGATTGAATGATTCACCTAATTTGGACGTGAGTTCCAATAGGAATCAATATCAGTCCTGCAGGCTGATAATGGTGCAAGTGAAGAGCGTCGTGTGGTCAAACTCTTGTGTTAACTTTCCAGTGGCGCATTTTCCCAACGGAAAAAATGACACAAGCAATCTCATTTATTGTACTGAAATAAAACATTAATATCATTGTAATAATACCACGCTCCTTTGATCCGTGTAAATAGCCTTACCTTATCTCTGTTTCTATGAGCCGGCTTCGGGCCGACGCAAGTACTATCGACAACACGGCTAACTGACCATCCGTGCACTTTATGTGCATTGTAAGAAGGTTCTATATAAATACAGAATGGACATTTACCTGTGTTCGCGTTTGTACGCCCGCTTATTTGTTGTTTTGCGCATGGGTGCCTACCCGACACAAAAAAATAAAAATAAACCTTAGTTTAAGTTTTGAATAAGCGCATTTAGTCAATAAGTTATCTTATCAATTATGTAAATACTTATGTTATCATCTGTGTGCGCTCACCAATTATGTTGCATGGTATTGTATAAATTCTCATGTAAGTGAATATGTTGTATTCTTATGAGAATAAAGATCTTTAAACCTATTACCTTGTTGACTTTCATACCCTTCAGCAGAACTTGTCAACATCAGAATAAATACGTTTTTTTACCGCGATGGTGGCAAGCATGCATACAGCCTGCCCGCTAAGCAGACACCGTTGTATATCGACGCGCCTATGCCTATGCCTGATGGTAAGTAGACGCCGTCGCCAATGGACGCTTGCAGCGCCAGAAAAATCACAAGCGAGCTGCCGCCGCTTATCTATTTGGGGATTCGTTGCGTTGACAAATGCTGTGTTGTGAACACTCAAATACCCACGAAACAAGTAGTGGTGTTATAATGGCTGCGGTCTTCTGTAAAGCGGAGGTACTTCCCCAGTTGGGCTGCTCCAAGTATGAGCGAGATGACATTTCGCTGTGCCCTACCTTTCTTTCATGGAGCCAACCTGCGGGTGCTTCAGTACCCAGTTTAGGTACCCGGGGGGTATTTTTTGGGGTACCCCTTTTGTAAATGCCAGAATACGGGTGTAGACTCTAATTATTATTAATATTAATATTATATTAATATTATGTTATTGTGTATAATGAATGACGATCCTTTTTGGGAGATAGAATAATATAATATTTTGTATTTGACAGTCAACTGACTCATTAAGTCTTTATTATTAAAATTGACGAACATGGTAGAAATTCTTGAAATCTTGACATTTATGCAAATTTATATTGTAATTTTTATCGTGTAATAAATAAATCTAATCTAATCTAATCTAATCTATTAAGTACTCCAAAAGAAAGAAGGCAAAAAAATATGCCTAGTGACGAAAATCCCATTCAGATATCTCAAAGAATTACGAAGCTTCAACCGTTTTGATATTGCTTGTCAGAGAGAGACAACGCAAACAGTTTGTAACATCACAAACTGCGAGGCTGCCCCAGACTCCCCAGAGCAAGCCGCGCGTGCGGCGGGCCGCGTCGAACGGCGCCGATGGGGCACGGCACGTTGCCGTCTATTAGTGACGTCACTAACTACGAGCGACATAGTTTCATATGAAGTTGCGATTTGCGAAAAAGGGACAGACCATACCCCTTCTTAAAACTATGGACACTTATAACTTCGTGATTATTTAACCTCTTGCGGTGCTTATTTCTCCATTTGACTACATTTTTAATCCTTTTTCGAAAAAATACGACATTATTGATTATTTTACTTAGTTTCGATCATAGTGGAAAATTGTAAAAATATTCACCACGAGCGGGATTTGAACCCTCAACCTCTGGATGGATGAGGGTATGATCGAAATTTTAAATTTCGTTAGCGGACGTTTCGCCTTAATAAAAAAAAAACATTTAATTTTATTTAGTGTTTAGACCCCTATTATCTAACGCATCCCTTTAATATCTTTAATATCTGTTCATATGTCAATCAATATTCACTGAATCGTGCAGTATATCTCTTTAAATGGCACCATACGCCAGGACCGTGTGTTGAATTATTGAACGAGTGAGGGACTATTTGACCGGGAACTACCGGAAAATCGTTACGAGGGCCGCACATAAACACCAGCCAATCACATTTTTAGGCATGTATAAACTATAATAGTTTTACCTTGTTTTTAAACAGAATTAAAATAGAATTAACATGTTATAACGTCACGTTCTTTCCGTGCTAAAGAGACTAGCTAATGTGTAGGGGATTTAAGCGGACAATTAGGTATAGTTGGCTTCGAAATGTCTTCGTCACTTCTAACGCTCTGAAAGACACCAACGCAGATCAAGATATTTTTGAGCTGGTTGAATCATCAACATTTGAACCAGAGGACGTCCACTACTAGACCATTCCCTTCCCGAGTATTTCCACAAAGAGCGGTGTTGCGCATCCAATGTTTCTTGGCTTTCTTTTCTATACCAACTAATACTAGTCTGTAAACTGTACACCCTTTTCTTGTTTGCCTGTCTTTGTTTCAAACACTTTTTTAATTTCGAAGAACTGAATTGGGGAAAACGAAAACTACAAAATTATTGAACCTGCTACAAAATTTCACGAGAACAGAAGTTGAGGAATGGGACCTGTAGATTAGAACAGTCGGACAGACGCCGGATATACCAAAGAATTTTGGGTGAAGCAGAGAACTTCGTTCGCTTTGCTCGCTCGTTCAAAAATAGTGAAGAGGTTTTCGCAGCTGACTGTTAAGCAAAATACTCTACTAGAAGAATAATCATGATGCATAGCAGTAAACAAAAATATACAATTGAGGCGCACATTTCGTTTCTGAACGATTCCCGGCGTCACTATGAGTCGGCGAGCTGGATATTTATTTAGTAATTACGTATGCCCTCAAAACCATTAAACATCCATCAATACCGCTTTCCCCACTAACCTAATAACCAGTGCATACATTAAAAATATCAATACTTCTGTCCGAACATTTCCAGGACGGTACCATACGTAGTTACAAAACGTATAGAAGAGGAAAAATAAGGACTTGCACTATTGAAATGGGACAAAATTTCGGCTGACAAGTAAGATTTTTCATTAGAAATTTAGCGTAGTGCACCGTTGGAAATGTAATATATGTCGTAATATATGTACGCGTATTTGGCACACACGATTTCTAATTGTTTGAAAGCGTATGGAACAGATGCTGGCTAGTTCTAGAGATTGGGCGAATCGAAGGAGGAAATATTGGAAATCAGACTCTGGGCTCAACAGTAGCTAAGGATGCCTATCTATCAATGACACAACGACTTCTTCCGCGTGACCATCCCATCAGTATTCAACCCCGATTGCATCGCTTTGGGGGTTGAGTTTTTGAAATAAAGAGTACCTACCTATTTATTACATATGTTAATCCAATCTAAATCTAAATCCGCTAACTGTTTTTGCGTGAAAGTATCGAACATTCAAACATTTACATTTATAATAGGTATTAGTAGAACGTTACAGCCTACATTTTAGTATGAACAGAAGTCTACATTTACATTTTGTAGTCAAATTAATGTAGGTATTAATTAATTAAGGTGTAATTTTGGTAACTTTACACGCTACCAATAAAATAGTTCAACCTAATAAGGCGCGAAGGTAGTGCAAACACTTATCAATCAGTAGTATCCTAAGTAGAAAAGGAATGCTAATAGAAGGCTATAGAATAGTTTTTATCCGGGAAATCAGTCCCTAAGGGGGTGAAATGGTGGGTAAAAGTTTGTAAGGAGCTACGATAAAAACGAGTTCCACGCGGACAGAAGCTAGTAGTAGCTCATAACTCTTATAAGGCTGAACTTAATTTACGCCAACATGGCTATATGAGCACTCCATTGCATTGTAGATTTTTGTGTTTTATACCCAAGAATATTATTTTATCGACTATTTCTAAACACTCATCATTTTGAAATATACTAGTTTCCATCGGTCTAACATTAGGCAAAGGAAATCTAACACATTTCGTTTTGTTGGCATTTAATAATAGATTGTTAACGGTAAACCAATCGAGTACTTTGACCAGTGTGCTTAACTTTGCTATAGTCTGTTGATTTTCGGTCAACCTTAAAGATTAATTTGCCGATGATACGGCAAATAATACTTTATCACAGAGATTGCTTACTATAGTCTACATGTCATTTATATAAACCAAAAATAGAAATGGTCCTAAGATAGAGCCCTGAGGCACTCCTAACGTTACTGCCGCTCCACTAGACTGGGTTCCATTTACAACAACTGTTTGTGTCCTATTGCTGAGATATGAAGACATAAGAATTAATGCATTTTCAGACAGACCTTGCTGTAGTTTCAAAATGAGCGTTCCATGATCCACGTAAATTGTGAGTGGCTGTAATATTACAGCCAACAAAAGAATATTATGTGCATGGCTTGTTATTTTTAACAAGCCATGCATAATTCTTTGAACATGAACATTGATGTGGTATTCTAAGTCATTACATTAATTATTTAATAGGTTCTGAAATTTTGGCTTTAACATTAAACTAATAACGAACACTGATGAATTCCAATACAATAGTCTTAGTGAACTGAGAATATAGCATTTATTTTAAAATTCAGTAGGCATTTTAACTTTGAATTTGAAATATCAAGCGCTATCTTAGCACATATAAATGACGTAAAAACCTCGTTATTTAATCTCAAAGAAAGGTCACCAGGGCTGTTATTCTTTACGCGCTCCAACTCTTAGTTACCAGTTTGTTACGACTCGCGGCTTTAAGATATATTTGTAGATGAGCGATGAGGTGAGGTTCAATTAAAACACGTTACAGATGGCAGGGTGCAAAGCGGGTGGAGGGAGTAGCCTAAACGATCACAGAGCTCGCTACGGCTAAAATTTTTGTCGCTGACTTGAGCTGTCAAATCCATATTGCAGTAAACATTTTCTAATCGTTTTTGAGATTAATTTAATATCTAGTAAGATGTGTTATTGTGAATTGTAATAACACCAAGAAGAATAGCGACTGTAAATTTTACCAATTTCCAAGACCGTGGTGGAAACGAGACCAAAGAATTAAGTGGATAATTGCCGTAAGAAATTTTTTCCACTCCGCATTTCCCACTTATTATAAACACAGTCGCAGGATACACTCTCAACATGACAATTGGTGTTTAGCTGTAAGTAAATTGATTTGTTAAACACAGAATAAGCTTTTGTTGAACGGCATCAAAACATAAAAATCTGTTCACAAACAAAGTTGTCTTGTACGCCGTTGCCGTGACAGAAGTTTGGCGAACCACTCGGGCTTTGATAATACAGGTCATGTCTCCTTGGCGAATGTCTTCAACCTCAAGGACATGCCCAGCTAGCACCAATTTCCTGCCTTTATTCATCGTCTCCGGTTGGAAAATGATTTCGTGGGTATTGGCACGAAACCCCGTTTTAGTAACCAGTAGGCTCATTTCTCAATGAAAACTACAATTTGAATGTTCTTGGCAATAATTTTACTGACTACCATCGTCCAAAATTGTCTAATATACTAAAATAACATAAGATTTCATATTTTTTTTTACAATATTTACTTATTTCTCGCTTGACAGCGGTGACAATATTGTCCATAATGGCCACCTGTCACGTGGCGCTGTCGTCGCGCACGGTCCCAATTGCATAACAAATTCAACTTAAAATACAATCGAAAGTGTCTTTCTATGAAAGCAGTCGAAAAGTGGTTTCCGTTTGTAAAACAAGTTACAGGTTGTACCTTTGTGTTACAGACAATTGTTCGTTCGAATGTGTATATGTTTCGCAGAATTTGCATTCCATCGAAAACCATTTTTTTCAGAATCAGTAAACTTTTCAGGAATGTTATAGAACAAACCTAACCTAACCTAATGGGTTCTACAGAATTACCCTTTAGCTGTATCCAAAAAGTTAACGGTTTCCGAGTAACAGAAATTCTATGAAACGAAAACTCGGCGTAACCAAGCTTTTGGTGAAACGTTTGTCGGTGAAATAAGGGGACAATCAAGTTACAACTTGTTATGCAATGGTGTACTGAACTTGCCCTGTCCATTAGTACAGTCAGCGTCATATAGTTACTAGCAGCCAGAGTAGCCAAACATTTCGTAACACACCCTTATTCTTACAGTAATAAAGACGTGTACCGAAATATTTGGCTACCTTGGGTGCTACTAACTATATGACGCTGACTGTACAATGAAAATACGCATCAAAAGTATTTTTACAGACACACGGCCAAAACTAATTTACTGAAATAATAATCTAATAAGTACTGAATTTTAATTCTATTACAATCATACTCATTTCTGTCACGTTTTTGACATAAATGCGATGCTAATAATTAATTAGACGCTAAAAAAATACCCTAGAGGTTAATTTAGAACGTAAAATTGAACATTATAAATATGTGGGTCCCAAGATACAGCCTCACCCTAACCTAACCCAACGGATGTCAATAATAATCTGTATTCATGTGCTTGTTTGTTTAATAATAAAATAATTATAAAACTTCGTATGTGTAAGGGGTAATCTCCAGTATTATTGAAAGGGGCTAGTTGTATATAAATAGGGCCTCAATTTTTTAATTAACTATTAATTTAATTTAGATCTTGAAGTCGTTTATTTTGTATTGTCTATGGCGCTTCCCTCCTTCCCAAAAATAATAACGTTGTTCTCTTGCATCATCATTCAAATAATTATGAAAACTATCCAATTTATTATTTTGGTAGTTTCATTTGAAGATACAATAGACTAGGGATGTTACGAATATTCGCATTCGCATTCGCATCATTTTAAATATTCGCATCAACATTCGCATTCGCATCAAATGATGCGAATGTTTTGCGAATGCGAATATGTGGAAGTCGTGGCGTGTTTCGCCTGCACCGGCCGCCTGCCGCCGACTCGCACATGCGCAAAGCGCGCCAACCCGTACCACGTGATTAATTTTAACCTAGAAAGCACTTTTACTTGGCTAGTTTAGTGACTTGTGATTGCTTTTTATGCTTTTAATAAAATTATTAAAAAGTGATTACGTACGTTGGGTTTTTAGTGTACTTCCTTAATATTCGCATTGGCATTCGCATTCGCACATTCGCATTCTAAATATTCGCATTCGCATTCGCATTCGCGACATCCTTGCAATAGATAGCATCTCTACAAACGCTAAGAAGAGTATACATGGACCAAGACAATTGAAATTTTATTCACGTTTCATAATTCGGCCTAAGGTCAGTTCATAAACATAAAACAGAATATTGTCATAATTATACCTACACGTTTCGTATCCTTCGGGTCTCACAAACATGTTGGGGCTCAATGAGACACTTACATTACGCATTCCTAGTTGATAGATCTTTTTCATTACTGGTTTATTGTGGGCCTTTTCTGTGCCGCTTTAATTTATTTTTGGGGTTTCTCTATTGTATGGGCAAAAATCATTTCCCAAAGTGTCACTTCCCAAAAAAAATTTCCCAAATATTAATTTGGCAAAAAATCACTAGTCAAATTATTGTTTGGCATTTATCACTTGGCATTATCTCCTATGGCAAAATATTACTTCGCAAATTATTGTTTGGCAAAGTTTTATATAGTCAAGTTTCATTTACTCAAACATATTATTTGGCATAACATTCGTTTTCCAAATTATTGCATGGCATACGATTTATATCCTAATTGTGTAGTGCATACCAAATATATTGGCAATTATTATAACCTAACCTAACCGCCAGCGTGTCGACGTCACCCCGCTTCGCGGGGTGCCTATTTCCGCTCTAAGGGACACAAGTGAACCCTAACCTAACCTACTTATAATTTTATTTCTCAAATGATTGTGTCTATTTTTGCCGTTGATGAAAGATGGCCGTTATTAATTTACAAAAAAACACGGTTTTTTAAACATTTCTTATATCAAAATGTGTATTGATAAAATATTAATTAAGTATGTTATGTTTTGCATTTGTTTGTCTTTTCATTTTAGTTTGTAGTAAAAATAAAATATTTGCCAAAGTTATGCTATGTGAAGTGTGCGAAATCAAAATTGGAGCAAATATTTTGTTTGGAAAACAATATTAGCCCAAACAGAGTGTTTGCTAAATAAACTTTTGTCTTAATAACATTTGACAAAGCAAAATGATGCCAGATGATATTTTAACCAAATGAACAATTTGCGAAACAAAAATGTGCTATTTGTTCGTTTGGGAAATGAAACTACTGCCATAAGTTTTGTGGGACGTGAAATTTGGCGAAAAATATTTTGCCGAAACGGCAGGACCCCATTTTGGGGACCCTTTATTAGTTCGTCGCTTATCCGTTTCCTTAAAAAAATCCAGACGTTTTGGGCAGCAATCCGTTGTATCTCCTCTGGTTGGGTATGCATCTCTATGTAGATACTTCTTTTGCCATCGGAGTAGAGATTGTGAATGGCTGCTTCTTCTGATTCCTGACAAAATCTGCATGCTAAATTAGTCGACAGAATGGGATATATCCCAATTTTCATATCACTGATTCCGTGTCATTCTGATTTTGAAAGACAGAAGCGTGAAGTGGCGATACACCGTCCTCTTCTATCAATTATCGCTCATAGGATTGTGGACCTGATTACGACTAATTATAACACTGAGACGGATAGTATAACTCGCCACGAGACCGCCAGCGCGCCGTCTTGTGTTAACCGTGCTGAGGTACGCACTATATTATATCATATACATACCTATATCAAATTTGTATGTAAACCTGAAGTCACTAATTGACCTCTCAGTCCACAGCCCAAATCATAACGATTACTCGATTAGTTAGAGTAAAAGATCACGTCCGTGCTCTTTGGGATCGCCGTGCGTGCGGTGAACGCAAAATGGTGAATTACGCAAACTATTTGCGATTAACTGAATCCGGGGAGGATATTTTTATTTTCCTCTGTTGAGATAAAAATGAATTGCGTAAATGTGTACCGGTGAATACTATTGATTAATATTGGCAGCATTATTTTATGTTGATTCTTGAAAATTAATTTATATTCTGTAACAAAACACGCAACATTTACGAAAATATTCACGACACACCATGGGGAGTTATTACCGATATGTGTTGGTCAATCAGTGGAACTGTCATCCACAAAATATCTGAACAAATTTCACGGTCTAAAAGCAAGCTCTATAATAAAATAAAACAGATTTGTTTTTATAAACGAATTACTTTATTTATAAACTTAAATAGATCATTGGTTATTTTTATTATTCACTTTATATTCATTTCATACAATATGCACTGACATATTGTATTCCGCTTTACATAGGATATCTAAACGATTTAAATATATACCTCCTGCAATTTTTGACGTTCATCAAAGACTGAGTTCTTTGTATATAATGCTCTGTCTCGTTAGTTAAGGGGCTACCCGAGGTTTTCATCGATTTTTGACAAGTTTTGAATCGTATCTCCTACTTTTCCACTACAGATAGAATTATAAATCAAACGGCTGTCGGTTTTTAAATTTTTTATCTCTATTTTGATTCACCGGATTTTGAAACAAATGAATACTTAATTTTCTATGATTGTATTAAACATTGTCAAAAAAAACACTAATTTCGTATCTTTATTGACGTGAAAGTTGTAACATGTACGAAATCTACATATTGGGTTCGTCTGTGACATCTCTAAAAACTGGTTCAGGGTTTTCATTTTAAACCAATTAACACAAAAGTTATGGGCAGAAAACAAGTTTTTTGGCCTAAAATTGTTCAACTTTGATGCCAAATATCTCGAAAACAATGAACTTTGAAGTAAATATGGGATACTATATTGCTTAAAGCCGTTGTTGTTAATATAATAAGCTTACACTTAACATTAGAAATCTAAGGAATTCAGATCGAAGGTCATTGGCGTATGGGAGCCCCTTTTAAGTACAGTCGCCATCAGATATATCGGAGCGGCCAAAGTGCTCAAAATCATCGGAACACGTCTCTAATGCCTCGACAATAGAGGCGTGTTCCGATATTTGTGAGCACCTTGGCCGCTCCGAAATATCTGATGGCGACTGTACGAGTACATGAACTACTGAGAAATAAAAGGACGGCATGTATTAATTTCGCTCGGCTTAATTAAGATTTGGCGATGAACTGATAAAGCACGGCGTAGAAAGAGTTTCGGCAAGAAATCCTTTGTTTGCAGTGTTGATGAGCTGCAGAGTAGTTAAATATTGTACTATCTTTGTTAGTCTGTATTTTGTAATAAGTACTTAGTTAATGATTATTAACTCTTGTACTAAGATGTGATGATATTAAAATTGTATTTGAAAAGCTAATCGGTATCTTCGGTACTGGGCTTGTGCCCTAATATTTTTTACGATCCTATTCTAAACCAGTTTTGGGAGAAGAACAAATGTTACTACAACTACAATTAAAGAACATAAATACCCAAAATATTGCTGGCGGCAGCCAAAACGATTAATTTCTATTGACATAGAGGATCGTTGTATGGAAAATCAAGTGAAATGCAGTTTCGGTCTATAGTTGTCATAAGTAGGTACAATACACTGATTTGCCATAGGATAAATAAATAAACAAGTAAAATGTTGTTTCTATAAAAGCGTAGGGATTCTATTGGCATGGCAGCTCTAAATTTACTCTTGGACAATAAAACGAAATGCATATTTTTTCTAAACTTTCATGATCCATATCTTGCTATGATTTTAGTTATATTATAATCTTCTTTAAGTACCTACCTACTAATATTTCAAGTTCGACAATCGCTGAACTGATTTTGGTGAGGAGTTCGTTTTAGTTGTGAAGAAGGATGTATAGTATAGGTGTGACTAGAATATGTCATTCCGAAAATGATCCCCGAAGTCACCCAAGGTATACGTTTCCATGGAATAACGGGCTCCACGTGAATGATGCCCTTATATTGAATACTATCCATTGTTCCAGGGTCCCAACACCCCGCGGCTCAGTATCGAGCACCGGCAGCTCGCGGCTGGCGCGACTGCTAACGCAGGGCGTGCGTCATGCCCCCGACGAGCTCGCCGCTGACGCGCCCAGGCGGCTCAGCTGGGAGAGGTACGGGTCATCTTCATAACTAGCTAAATCATCATCGTTGTGTTTCCTCCTAGAGCAGAAGGGTAATCACGTAACGTTTTGAACGCGGGTTAGGAAAGTTTAACTGTCATTTGTCCATATAAAAAGTGACATTTCGATCTACCGCGCGTACAATGCGTTGCGTGATCGACCGGCACATCAATCACCGACAACTCGCGTTGTCACGTCACGAGATGTCAAATAAGGTGTCTGTATCTTGTCATCAAATAGTGTTTGAAAAAGATGATTGCTTTTTGTTTTCTTCACGTGACTATTACTAGTTTGCGGGTTGGTAAGCTGAGAAAGGTAAGCCATATTCAACATCATCCCCATTAGCAGGGATTTAATTATTTTCACATCGACAGCATACGGTGGGATTATAGTGTATTTATAAACTCATCTATACTAATATTATAAAGAGGCCAATCGTGTGAGATGTGAGATTGTAGCTGTATAAGTTTGTATGTAAAGGGTTATCTCCGGAACCACTGGACTGATATCAAAAATTCACTTATGTGTAGATTGAACTTTCTGGATGGACGTAGGCTATATTTTATCGAGCGGGTTTGTCTACGTTATTTGCAATACCTGCACGTCTAGCACAACTTGCTGACAAGTCGCTTTGCGCGCGACTGAGCGTCTCCTGTCTCACTCGCACCATGCAAATTAGAAAGAGGAGGGTAGATCCTTCTCGACTCGCGTCGCGGCGCGGCGTCAGTTGTGCTAGACCCCCTGGGCGAAGCCGCGCGGGCAGCAAGTATTAAACAAATAAAAAATAATATTAGTTAGTTTCAAAGCTAAAAGCCCGGGGTGCTGGTTTCCTTAGAGTACAACCGGGAAAACGCTAGCACAATGATGATTAGTGGAACAATCCAATATGTCAAATTTTGAATACCTAAGGCATAAAAAAGTACGTGTTTCAGGTTCCTTTACCGTACAAATCGATCTACTCCCAAACTTAGCTAAGCTAATAAACGACGATTTAAAATACTTATAGAAATAAAAAAACTAATATTGATCTTCATCCTACAACTAAGTATTAGCTACTACTGTTTAACCCTTTATGCTTGAAAAAACAAGAAAGAAATCGTTTTATATTCTCTCCTGGGTACCAAAGTAATATAACTCCATTTTCAACTTTACCTTTGTGTCAAGAAGAATAAACTAACTTCTTTTTATTGCAAATTTTTGTTATTTCAGAATATCTTATTACTGAAAATAAGTCTCAAATTAAGTTTAAGCTTTTGTGGTAAAACTGTGTTATGATGTACCTTACCTACAGATCGTTCACCTCTTTACGCGTTGCTGTATATGTGTGTAACTATGCAGGGTTCATTTGTGTGGCAGTGACGCGCCAGTCGTCGTTACGTGGTCAGAACAGACTTACAGGCATCCAAACAGCGGCATTGACAGTAAGCGGCCTTTTGACCTGTAGTCCAGTCAATGAACTGACAATTTGTATGAAAAAAAATTACAATTTTGGAAACAATTTATAATAGCTTATTTTTTCCGTGTAACGCATATATTATTAATTAAATACTTACCCAGCGATAGAATGCGACAAAATTTCAGACATCGAAAAAATTATAAATTAAATAAATAAATATTTTTGTCTTTATTTTGGTTCATTTGCTCTATAATGTTCAAGATAAATCATACAAAAAAGACAATGCATGCTTCATTTAATTCTACATAATTACTTCCGGGTGGAAAGTTTGTCGGATTCTTGAATAAAGCATCTCAGATTATCAGCGAATGCCGCTAGTACGTCCTTAGGTACCAATTATCCTATTCTATTAAACGAGCAATATTTGTATACACATAAGTATATATATATTTGCATTTACGTTATCGAAAACGGCTCTAAAGATTGTGATGAAATTTGGAATGTAGGGGTTTTATCATCATCATAAACTTAAGAGCCGGGCTCTTGTCGGTGGAGTAATCGCCACTCTGTTCTTCTCTCTGCCACTGTTATGTGGGGGTTTATGGGGGCGAAAAAACGATCTAGATATGTCTCAAGTCTGGACAAATTCGTTTTCTCCGTATTTTCTCTGTTTTCAACCGATCAGAGCTCGTTCGGCCAAGTACTAATTCTTAGTTATTCGATTTTGCCAGAGCGAGAGTAGAACTCAAATTTGATACATAGTACACTTACTCTATTTTACTTAAGAAAGAAAGCCTTCCATGTAAAACGTACGCTTCTTTATTATAATTTAATATTCGTACTTGCTGATTTAATTTTGGGAGCTTTTACTCATGTTTTTTATCTGTTCTGCTTACATTTTTAGTCGACACCTTGTTGAATTGAATAATTTTGTGTCTTTTTGAAATGTGATGTTTGTTACAATTAACACTTTAATTGCTAGAAATCCGCCTATCGGGTTAACACACTCACTGCCAATATTCGCTACGCGCTACGCTCGTAGCCGATCCCGTGGTTTTCCTCGTATGTAGCGGAAAGCAACTCCGGCGTAGGCGCCCGCTAGGCGGGTTCCTGGCAGTGAACGTGTTGATGCCTATATTTAGTGAAAATTGCTTGTAGCACTCTGACATGTGTTTAGCGCTGAATGGGTTAAAGACAGTCATTGGCTTTTATGTCAGTGACATAATGAATAAAGAATTAATTTCAACTGGCTTGTGTAAAAGCTATTTTCACTATACCTGTATAGAAATAAAATCCTCTAGAAAATGAAGTTCTTCATATTCTACCTACTCTGTTTACACCTACCTATCTATAATGAGTTAAGCTTTCACGATTTTCACACATCACGGATAATAAAATTACTAAACGGGATTCAATCGCGTCAAATTGCTTTCCTCCCTTGTCTTTTCAAAGTTCTCATGATATTGACATTATTTATTTGTGAGTCTTTATGATAAAAGATTGAATTTCACTTATATAAAATGGTACTAGCATGATCGCGTTTATGTCAACATAAAACATTCGTCCTTTACTAGGTAGCAAGAATGTAAGTGCGCGGGGGAATAAATTGTTTACACCAAAAAAACATTTTTGATTTGTGTTTTATTTTTGCTAGCTTTTTTTTTTTTCTGTGGAAAAGCTTTTTCCACTATACCTGCATATTGTTTCACTATAATACATAAATGGAGAATAACTGTAGATTGTGTTTTGCTTATGTACTGAATCCTATCTTAACAGTAGAAATATAAAAAAATGCTTAAGTCTGACCAGCGAGTGGTGTAGAAAAAAAAGGCGCCAAATTTGAAAAATCGCTAGATCGCGAATTTTGACCAATTTGGACGTTTCAAATTTAACATGCTCATCAAAAAAAAATGGTTTCACCGAGAGGTTTCGAAATATTTTTATTATATTACGCGATCAAAACTTTCAAGGTCGCAAGTGACATAATTGAAATAAATCCTTTCAAATAAATAATAAAAATATATTTCCGTCCAAAACGTAACGAAAGTTGTAATTTTTTTTCGACCACGTTTACTTCACGCCCTGTTATTTTCACGATTTTCAACTTCTCATGATCATGCTTTGGTTTAAACAAAATTTTATGAAACAACGATAGTTCTACCGATTGCGAAAAAATTATATTAAAATAATTTACTTGTTTTATCTTGCATTCTTTTATCGGGCCACAATTCCGCGTTTTCGCTACGAATACTTACGTGACGCTTTATAACGCTAGATTTAAAGCCAATTGTGGTAGAAATTAGTTTTTGTGCACCGGCAACTTATATTCTAGTAGGGCAACGCAAAGAGACTTAAACCAACCTCGTTAGTTTGCTGATAAATGGCGGACGAAGACGACGCGGACTAAGTTTTTGTAAATAACTTCGAAAGTGCAAGTTTGATTTGAAGGGTAAATAGTGATTATTTTTAAGCGGTTGTTTTTTCATACCATAGGTTAATGTTGTTTACGCTCGTGACATGTATTATTATATTAAAAATATCGTTATTTCACCATGATAATCAATATTTTTCGAAAAATACGTTACACTTTCGTTACGAATACGTTGCATTTTAACAAAATAATATATATATATATATGAAAAGTATAATGAAAAGTACCTATTGATAACTATTTAATTTAAAAAGTTTAATATTCACTTATATAATTAAAAAAATATTGATTACGTAAAATCAACAAAAACTTAATATTTTAAAACATGTATTTCTTTTGCGAATATTTACTAGTATGATCTAAGCTTACAACACTTAACAACTTATGTTACGTTTTATGGTAACGTCACGTATTTTTTTTTATGTTAGTTCTATGTCACATTGGTCAAAATTCGCGGCCTTAACCAGATAGTAACGCGAGTTATATATCTGTGTAATAGGTGTACTTATTACTGACAGCTTTTGTCACGACTTGCTGCCCAGACTCTACTCGAAACTCCATTTAAAATCATTGTACAATATATCCTAACGCATGAACTAACCAACTTTGTTAATTCCATTCGCTAAATTAACTCGGAATTCGCTTAATTGCAGCGCTACAAATTCAACGAAACTCCACCAGAGATTTCATTCAGTTCTTAATTTACCAGCGTTATTAGGTTGGCAGCACTATAATATGGCACAGACGTCAGCAATTAACGTGTGCGAATTTGTTATCTGTGGCTTTTGTTTTTTTTATAAAGTAATTATCAACCCGTAAAGTTCTAAAGTTGGCGTAGCTATGCAATTATAACACGACACTGTGTTTTGTTTGCAGTCCATGTAAAGAAGTGGCAATTAAGGGAGATATTACAATATTCGAAGTCTGCGATTCCATTAGTCTTAATTTATGACATATTCCTAGGACACCAGTTTCAAATTCATTCATAACAAATTACATTTATGAAAGTATTCAAAGAATCATCAATACATTAGATAAACTACCGCCTTTGTTTTATATCTCTTAAGCCACGCGCTTACGCGCACCGGCGTACGCACTGACGCAGCCGGGCCGCGGCGGTCAATAGTAAACTTGTCATTAGCTGTCAAATTTACTATTGACCGCCACCGCAGGCCGCGCCAGTGTGATTCAGGCCTAATGCTGTTTTTTTAAAGGCTGTAAAATGGAGATATAGCCCTCATACAGCTTGACGTGTCATGCGATTTTATTTTCCTTTTGTTTTATTGGGAAAATTAAAAACACGCCTTCACTGACGCACAATATTGAAATTGGTGGTACAAACTGTTTTAAAATAAATACAATTAGCGCAAATAGTAAATCGCTATACCTAGCTGCTTCTGTTGGCATTGAATTCCAAAATAGCTACGAACTATTTTGATAATTTTATTTATTGAAACACGATATGCATGGGTGGTGCATGTATGAAAGAGTGTCTATCGTTAAACCTGTTAATCAACAAATTGAAACCATGTATTGGTGATAAATTGATAATGTATATTAAATGTTATTGACAAGCTGGATGTTACTGTTACGACGGCGGGGTCAATAACAGTTTTGTTGGCATAGTGACTCGCCGTCAAGGTGTTTCAAAATTATCTGTGTTGACTAAGACATCTGTAGCCCAGCGGTACAAACGGCGGTCGAAGAGCCGATGTGCCCGGGTTCGAGTCCAGCGACCGACATGCACTTTTTGTATGTTTTTAATTAATGGTGAGTACATTTTCAAAACGCCGAGTAGCATGGAATGTTCTAGAAAGGGTAAGCGAATAGAACATTCGATGCTTAAGGAAATTTATAGACGAATGTATGGGCTTGGAATATTCGAGAAACGTGGACGTAGCACGTTTATCTGGAAAAGCCCATGCTACTCAATACAAGTGAGTAATGAAATGAACAACGAAATGAAGATCGAAATTAAGGACTAGAATCTTCGGTAAGGGGTATATAAGGGGACCACGTTCGCGGTACTAGTCAGTCTTGTAGTGAGTTCTTGAAGAGGAGTCTTGGAGTGAGTCTTGAAGAGACAGTCTTTGAGTGAAGTCTAGAACAGAGGGAGTCTTGAGTGGAGACTAGAGCTTGGACAGTGGAATCTTCAGAGAGGAGTTCTCAGAGTGGGATACTGAGTGAGTAGTATCGGATGAGAACTGGTTGAAGAAGTACAGTGGAAAGTGGTGAATAGTAGTAAAGTGTAGCTGTGTCAGTACTAGTAGGCGCGAACTCAGTCACTTGTGTGAGTTAATTGAGTTGTCAGCGTTAGTACGTGTGGACTCAGTGGACTTTGCTCTGTGTAAGTCGCAGAATAAATCTATTGTCGTGTTAAAAAGGTGTTTAACTCTATCCTACCCCCCCACGCTCGTAACATTACTATACATATGAAATTATTTTTAGTTTAAGCTCATTGTAAGTGAACTTTTTTTTGTCCTTTATGAGTAATAAAGATCTTTGAATAGCAAAATGTGAATCTATCCATGATTCTGAGCAACTTTTACTATGGGACCAACTTTGTGTTATGCCAAACAAAAAACACCTGTTCATACATTTTCTTCTGTCTAAAATGATCAAAGTTAATGAAATAGTTAGAGTTATAATAACTCAATCACAAAAAAAACACATTTATTTGCCGATAGTACAACTAAAGTGTAACTATGTAATAAAATGATGCTTACTTATCAGTTCCGTGGGCATTCATTTTCAGCAGTTAAGCTATTTAATAAATAATAACCAGTTAAACCGATACTAAACAGGTACCTAAACCTAATTCTATGTCATTATTAAAAACGTAATTTTGACACAGAGTACGCTTTTTCTAATAATCTGTTAATTCAAATACTACTAGTAAAATTATAAAGTAATAAATAAATAAATAATACATGTTTAATCTTTTTTTTTACATGCTTATTTAATCTGCCAAACCACAGTAAATCCACGTTTAATCTCACGTATTAAATGTCACGACCGGTTCACTAGTCGTATACTAAAAATGTCTCACGAAAGTTTTTTTTCTTGTTAAATGTTAAATGGAGGCGTCACAGCGAGCAGCCCGTAACTCTCAAATTTGACAAAGGAAACAATATTGTAGATGGACACCGTCTCAAGATATCAAGGCGAGTGCATGCCACCTTGCCGAGCAATTTGATTACTGCAATGTGGGTCAAATTCTAGATGTAGCGGAATTCTATTATCTGTTACAATACTTGTTGAAGTTAAGAGGCTGACAAGAACTAATTAGGTGAAATTGATGTTATTTAAGAAGTTTTTTAAGAAAAACTGTTTGTTCTAGCACATCAAATAAAATATATGTTAACATTCACCATATTTCAAAGACCGTGGACGGGCTCGATACATACCTAATGGGACGAAATCGGCTCGATAGAAAATAATTGCAAAGATTGGTCTTAAAATCACATTAAACGGTTCTATGTCTTTATTTTTTTAACGTATGGGTCTACAATTAAAAACATGAAGTCAACATATCCATACCTAACCGCTAACGAGTCACATTTCACAAATAATCCACCCTTTTTTTATTTCAATATTTATGTAATATTATCTTCAAAAACCGGGCCGCCCTACACTCGCTCTCGTTTACTCCGATACAAAAAGACAGTGTGCGCGCTATCCAAAATCCTCAAGGGCATTTTGGTGTTGACAGCGTCTTAAAGCGAATTAAAAAAAACTGCGTGTGGCAAAATGGGAATTGCGTTGCGAGCGAAATTAAACGCCAAGCCTACTCTGGTCAAAGAAGTTTGAATTTATCGCTAAATATTTTATTTAGCAGACTTTTTCACTCAACTTATTTAAAATGCGTTTACTCCACATAAAGATTAGAAAAATTGTGTGCTTAATCATCATGCGGTTTCAAGGAAAATTATATTAAAACGTAAAAAAATATAGTGTTCTGTTTGAAAAGTAACGAATGAATGACCTAAATACGTAAAACTAGGAAATTAAGTATTTCACTTCAATACCCTAGGTAAACGAAGAAGCGTAGACTAATTTGTCCGTTAAAATTCTAATGTTAGTTACATGGAACGATTTACAGATTTTGTTGACTGCGACGACTAATGCAAATAATTGCAACTTAGGGAAAACAATTTATACGGGGTGGAATCTTGTACGTGATCCAAAATAGCAAAATGTGAATCTATCCATGATTCTGAGCAACTTTTATTATGGGACCAACTTTGTGTTATGCCAAAAAAATCCAACTATTTCATTAACTCTGCTCATTTTAGACTGACAAGAATGTATGAACAGGTGTGTTTTTTTTGGCATAACACAAAGTTGGTCCCATAATAAAAGTTGCTCAGAATCATGGATAGATTCACATTTTGCTATTTTGGATCACGTACAAGATTCCACCCTGTATAATCGAGGAAACATAGCCGCCGGTTTCGTGAAACTGACAACATGGATGACGAATTCATATACAGTCACAGTTGGCTAACGTAAAGTAAACTTCATTTGAATAAGTAATGACTACGTAAGCTTGCCGCGTCCCGTTGCATCATTCTAGTCTAAATTCTATCCGAAACACACCTTCTGAGGCTCTAGTATAAGTTTTACCGAAACAAAACTTTACGATCGCGTTTACGTTTTACCCTCAATTTGTATGGGATTTGACAGCTAAACGCAAACGCGGTCGTAACGTTTTGTTTCGGTAAAACTTATACTAGAGCCTCTGGACGATTACGTAACGCATTCTACATGCGTCAGGCCTAAACTTTTAGCATGATACGTTTTAAGCCTCTGATGGTGCGTTCACATGCACTGCACGCCGTGCACTGGCAAGCTGCTTGGCATGCTGATCGGCAAGCAGCCCGTGCACTTCTGCGGGCTACGCAAGCTGTACACACGCTCGCGGGCAACCGGGCGTGCTTGTCAAGTGCTTGTCAGTGTCACTGTCAGTGCAACTGCAAAAATGGGAAATTTCGCAGATATAGATCTCGTGGGGGCTATATACTGCTTTGGGTTTGATCTATTTTCATTAGAAAAGAAAACAAAATGATCGACGATGTTGTTAACAGTCTGATGTAGCTAACTGTCAATTTCGCACGGGAGCGTGTGAACAGCTACACAAGCACGAGCACATTCACCCTTTGATCTTTGTCCAAAAACCGACAGTCGTCCCGATCGGCGACATTCACGGGCGCGCGCACGGGCGCGTGCACATTCAGGCTGTTCACACGCCCGCGCCCGTGCCCGCGCCCGTGAATGTCGCTTTGAACGCGAGCATGTGAACGCGGCATAACAGACTGGCCCGGCCTGCGGTGGCGGTCCATAGTAATTTTGACAGCTACGTATTGACAAAGTTACTGTTGACCACCACCGCGGGCAGCGCCAGCGTGATTCAGGCTTAATAGTAACGTTATACGTGATGTTTCAACCTGGCAACCGTAATGTCTTTTCAAAGATCTCAGGGTTTTAAATAAATTGATTTGCCATACGATAAAATAAATAATACGTTTAGGCCGTAAAACGAGACCGTAAAATCTATCATGCTGGTCGGGCAGATAGATCTAAATGTCACTTTTTGTATGGAATAATGACCATTCAATTGTCCTAAAGTACATTATACGTCATTATCCCTATTCGATACAAAGTACAAAGTTTCTACTCTAATTAGCGCTAGATTGTTTAAAGTTACGCCAAACGTCAAACTTGGTGACAGTGTTTACCACAGCATACCCCGAACAGTTTTGAATACGTAATGACTTCCAAGTTCTAGAACAATAAGAACTATTTAGTTAATCAACCTTCGTGCCTGGGATCGTTTGTGTGACTTATCATTCAATCTAGTGCTTGGGCGGCAGAAGTTATGTGATGTTAAGCCAGGCTTATAATTCTATATAGTTGTGCAAAGCAAGAGTTTAAGCAGTTCTGTAAGTTTTTTAATGAGTTTGAGCTACTAGTGGCTTTGTGAGGCGTAGAACTAGCGGGGCCTGCTTGAAAAAAAAATGATTTTTTTTTATTTCGAAAAAGCGACTCGTCAAAAAATTTATATATAATTAACGAACCTGCTCGCAAAATTTCACGAGAATCGGTTGATGAATGCGAACTGTAGAGGAGAGCAGCGGGAAAGCGGGACATCGGACATACAAACGATTTTCGGCCCAAGCTGAAGCGTAGAACTTACGGACCAGCCGGATCATCCTGGTGCGGTGGCCGAAAAACTCAAAAAACATAAATATAGGGGCACTCTCTCTCTCGGCACAAAAATACACTTTTCACGCCACTGCTCGGAAATATGGCAAAAGATGGTTAGAATTCAGGCTTCAAAGCTGGGGTTAGTTGGACGTCGCACGAACAGACCATCTATGAGTTCAAACTGTCCAACAATGTTTTTGTAGTCCAGTTTGAACAGCGATTCGAACAATCACAGCTTATTAGCATTGCGATCCAGCGAGGAAACGCTGCCAGCATCTTGGGGATAATGCCGAGAGGGCCCAAGTTTTTAAATATTTTTTAGTTTTATTGTTAATAGTTGTCTTAATTTTAGTAATTGTTTTATCATATTTTGTTATTTAGATGATTATAAACTTAACAATTTAAAAACTAAAAATACTTAAATTTTAAATATTAAAAATACTTAAAATTTTAACGTTAA
Organism: Epinotia ramella; assembly: GCA_947578815.1. Taxonomy (NCBI): domain Eukaryota; kingdom Metazoa; phylum Arthropoda; class Insecta; order Lepidoptera; family Tortricidae; genus Epinotia; species Epinotia ramella. The sequence goes on along the minus strand of OX388211.1, from coordinate 6,413,213 downwards.
AAATACTTAAAATTACATGAATTATTTTTTTTCTTCATCGGCCTAGTGTAAGACGTCAAGAAAAATATTCCAGGTTGTCTATACGTGTTGCAGTAATAATTTCTTCATCATTATCGGCCATTCATCTGTCTTTAAAACCAGAAGAAAGAAAGAAACATGAAACAAAAGCGATATCTTAAATACAGATGTTCCCTTCTATTATTTAGAGATTTGGAATAGCAGCTGTTTGTTACCATGTTGTTGCATAACCAAACTGTTGGTTATGTTGCATAACGGGACGGTGGCAGCTGCATGGAGCCAATCAACATGCGCGTCACGTAACCTACTCGTAGTGTGATACATGGCTTCGTTACGATGCTTCAGAAAGGGCTAGTTTTGTTAAATTGGCTAACTTTTGGTCGCTAGTTAGCTAGCCAGCTGCTAGCAATTTTATTAAAGACCAGCTTCCGCCCGCGATTTCCTCTGCGTGGACCCTGAATAAAATCGGGATTTTTCGGGATTTTCATCCAAATCGGCTGGGCCGTTTAAGCGTGATTGAGTAACAAACATCTTATAACATTCAAACATCCAAATTTTTGCATTTATAATATTAGTAGGAAGCGCCGCCCCCAAGTAAATGGGATACGGACAAGCGAATGATGAATAATGTTTTTATTTTTTTTAGATTTATTTGTGTTCTTGGTTTGTTCTATATGTTTTTGTACATGGTGTAAGTTTGTCTATCTCGTTCTACCTACCTTCCACTCAATTGCTCAAACGTTAGCAGGAAGAGATCCCTTATAGGGATAAGTTCACCTTTGTACTTTAATCTTAATATATCATGTTTAAGACTTAACATGTTTTGTGTACAATAAAGTGCTTACATATATACATATACATACTTCTCTTTGAACTCAATTTTGTTTTCTTTTTCAGCATTTTAAAACGGCATAATTTCTAGACTGTGTTGTTTTCAATGTCAGCGACTGGCCTAAGGTCGCGCTTTTAAAATATATATTTTATTTTTAAATGAGTCGTCACCCATTAAGTGGGACAAACATTTTAAATTAAAAACCTTTTATGCTATTAAAGAAAGCTTCAGCATTTTTAGTGCACATTTTTATAAAAGTAACTATTCAACTTGCATAATTTTTAATGGGTGGTCTGGGATAGTTTGCGATATTTAAGTGATCGAACCCTGTCAGTCATCATCATCATTTTCAGCCCGTAATCGCCCACTGCTGAGTATAGCCCTCTTTTCAAATCATATCGATTAGTTAACCAGTCGACGTGACAGCCACATTATGACATGGTTATATTATTATGATAGTTTTGCTAAATCTCCCAGAGTGTTCCAATCTCACGGCCAATCATATATTGACCAAATTATGGGGTAGGTTACTTAATGTTAATCTACGTTTTTAATAGTATGAACTAAGTAAAAACATTGTAATGTAAGAAGGGGCTTAATTAAGCACATACGGTTCCACATTCCAACTTAATATGTATCGCGCTCTCATTCTAACACGACGAGAATGTAATGCGAAACGTACTTCTCAGATCTGCCCCCTGGTTGCCTTCCATCAGAAGCTCTACTTGTACTATGTATATTTTCATAAAATAGAAGTGGTCCTTTGAGACGTAGCTTAATTTAGCTCAGATAGCATAATATTAAAAAAAATATTATATTATAGGTAAGTACGACAATACATTAAAAAACGCTAAGTTATAAATAAATATTTTTGGATAATATTTTCGAGGTCTCTCGTTGTTGTTCCATTGTCATCCTACTGGAAAGTAGCTACTAAATCAAAACCTAAACTGGCATGTGAACTGAACATGTCGTAAAAGTTGGCTTTCACATTTTCCCAAAACATTTCACTACGCCGAACGGGGAAAAAGCAAATTGAATTATGTCATAAGGGGCTCTCTTCAGCGGTAATGTATTATGTATCGCGCGACGATGCGAATAATACAGACCGACACAGTTCGAAATAAGGACATTCCGATAATGTTCACTCACAGACATAATACGGGATCAAATTTGGATGAAGAGGGCTGATAATGATAACCCCGAATCCAACCATCGAAAATAAAGCAGAAAGTGTAGCCACCTTTTGGGGATAGCACAAAAGTAAGGTTTTTTGTTTCTTTTATACTTACTGAATCTGCCTGCTTACGACGCTTAATGGCAACGTCACCGATTTTGAAATTTTATGCTTTTTTGGTCCAGAATTTAGGCGGGCATGGGGGAACCGGGCCGTGCCCACCCCAAACGGGTCTGGTGCCCATAATGGATTACTGGCTCAATATTCCATGCTGACCCCGTATCATGGTCGGCCTTATCACACGATAAGTGAGAAGATAGAGCGTCCGTCACTGGCTGACACCATTCGATAGAGCGAGACGACGCTCCTATCTTGTCACTTATCGCGTGACGAGGCCGACCATGATACGGGGTCTGGTTGTGGTTACTTAAAAAAACTGCCGGGCCGATACTTGGAAAATCGAAGTTGATACGACTAGGATCAAAGTAGCAGAGCCGTATTTCCATTATTTTCCATCGCGATTTTCATATTTCTGTATTTTTAATTTTGAAAGAAAAATACATGGGAATATATAAAATGTCAATAAATGCGAATTGATTCAAGATCTTGAAAGAAGATATTTGTGGTACGAAATCCCTCCGGGTTGCAATTGCAGTCTCATTTCAAAATATTGAAAATGTGCTGGTATTACGGCGAAAAGTATTCCATTGAATGGTTACGTGTTGTGTAGAGTTATGTTACATTATATGTATTAGAGTTGTTCGCTGAAGCGTCAAACACGGATCGACACATCGGAGCTTGATTCTCTGAAGTAGATTATTCTTTTCTTATTGTATTGGTTTCATTTATTTGTTAACTTCAGGGTCACCAGGAAGCTCGACTCTCTATACAAACGTAGATTGGTTCTCATTTCAAAACGATCTGCTAGAATAACATGAAAAATTGTGGGTATACACAACGCATCATATCTAGGTCGGAAACTAATTTCTGTTGCTGACTTTTTTTTTATAGAACTAGGCGAACGATTTCATACAAAGTATCTAATCACTTATTTATTCAATTATAATTTAAATAGCAACAATAACTAGTTTTCTACCTAGATATGGCTAATTCCATTGTGTATAAAAAGTTCCATGATATTCCAGTATGCCGTTTTAAAACAAAACTGCGTTTCTATGGAGAATTCGCTTGAGTCGCGCGTGCCTCACTCTAAAACATGTACATTTAAGGACATCAGAAAAATCTGAAAATCCAGTAAGAACTCTAAAAAAACGGGGCTACTTGGAGACCAGTTGTCTGTTGTTTGCCTCTGCTCTTATTATGCTGCGCTATATGCTGTTCTCGCAAGATTGGTTAAGTTAACTGATGATGAAGACCACAGATGACTTATGGAACTCCGGAGTGATGGAAAGTATGTCGAAGATTCGGATATATGATTCCGTTGAACTGCCAAGGGTGTTGTGAGTCCTTGAGGAATCGATGGAACTCCTCAAACATTATCGGGTCACATATTTATAGCGACTTGGGTTTTTTCTGTAATAATCAATACGCAAGCACATTTTTTCGGAATGCAGTTCATGTGATAAAGTGAAAAAGTTCATGTATGTGTCTTAGCAAAGAATTGAAGTCTGTTTAAACTTTGTTTTAATGTAATGTGGGAAAGAGCACAAACACAAATGTCAATATGACAGTTAAAGACAAACGAATTTTAACGGCGTTTATGCTAAAATAGGTTTGCACATTTATGAATAAGGCTAAATGATTATAAGGCTTAAATTTACGTTGGACTCTTAATCCGCAAAAACGGTGTTTCCTCTTATAAAGCGTTGTGCTATATCGATATATTGTTTCTCCTAATAAATAAATAAAAACATTTTATGTATGCACATAAGCCCTTAACTATTGCCCAAAAGACCCAGTCAGCAGCGTATAAATGTTCCGTTGGAGCATATGGTATGAAAAACCAAAATCAGTTGAATTGAGATCTTCCTTTTGGAAGTCTGTTGGAAAATTCAATATCGCAAAAAGCAGTATATAATTGTAAATAACAAGTGGCGCTGAGACTGGCTTTTTTGTGTTTCGATTATCGGCCGGGTGAGTTCGGCCTTGGCCGGTGGTGCGCGAAGCTTATCGGCGTGCGATGTTCACGCCGAAACGCTGACAGATTGATTGAAACAGCGTTGAAGGGAAAAATCGATTAATTCATTGGTTGGCACAACTTTTTGTAAATTAACGTGTCAGTTAGACAACTTTTACGTTTAAGTAGCTATTTATATAGTACTCGTACCTTCAAAATACGGTATCCTATCGCAATCACGAAATTTCATATCCCAACTGTATTGTTTGTCCGAATTTTCATAAAGCCAATTTTCTCGAAGACTACAAAGGTTTTGATTATGTTTAATACTCATCGTATAGAACCCATTAGGTAGTTAAAGTTTGATATATAATCATCCTGAAAACCTCATGGCCCCAGAGAAAACGGTTTTTAGGACAAATGAAAATTCGGACAAACGAAACAGTTGGGAAACAATTTTTAGTGATTCAGATAGGTAACCTCAAAATAATTTTTTTTATGCTACAAGTGGTCAGAAAAGCTCTTTTAATTGTCAAGAGTTTTAAAAAAGGTACTGTTACAGCTCTTTAGAGGCACGAAAGCATGCTAGTTTCGAGCAAATAGCATATGTGTCTGGAAAGTTGCTAGTACTTTAGTGCTGGCATGCTATTTGCCTACATGATAATCGAGCATGCTCAAACAAGCATGCTATAAAACAGCATGTGTACGAGTACCTGTACCTTTTAGTAGTGACATAAAAGTACCTAATTACATAACAACATTGGCACAATAGACAAATACACACACACGTTTGCTGGGAGATGTATAGTCTCCGGTATGCAACGCGTTCGTACAAATGTTTTATCGCCACTCCCGTAGGAAACATGAATGAATGAATGAATGCAATTTATTGGTCGAACATAGATAAATACCATAAAATGGTGGTACACACAATTTGAGATCGAACTCCATTATCTAGGATACATTTGTAACCTCCGCAATGCAGGTGACGCTCGTAGCGCTACGCCGTAGTCCGTAGCAGCTTATTACGTGTACATGTAGCGAAAGCGAACGTAACGCTGACGCACATGTGTCGTGATTGGCGCTGAATGGGTTAGATGAATTTCTGTAGTTTCATTCGGCACTGATCTATAATACGTGTAAACGAAATAAAGAATATTGAAAGCCACTACCGAAGAAAGGTCACTACCGCTTAAGATTCAGATTTAGATTTTTATTTGTGATACATAGGTAATAAAATTGGTCTTACATAATACTTAAGTATACATGAACCTCTATGTTTTGCCAATTGGCATACCCTCAAATATCAATGTCAAAGAAGTTACAAATTAATAACATTTATAGTAATTAAACACGAGCATATATGAGTACTTTAAAAATGTCAATTAGAATATAAATTATAGATCTTTTTTTTTTTTTTATACAACGACTGTGGCAAACAAGCGTACGGCCCGCCTGATGGTCAGCGGACACCGCAGCCTATAGACGCATGCAACTCCAAAGGAGTAACATGGGCGTTGCCGACCCTTGATATGTTTGAGGATTCGCTGTGTTGAGAGCTGAAGGAACAGATCTGTGTCATTCATAAAACCCTGAGTAGAGTAGTAACATTTTTCAACCAGTAACTTTGTAATTTTTTTCTTAAAAGGTTATTTTTCCAGTTCAATGATGTCTATATCGGTATTTTATTATAAATTTGAGGCTGTAGCACAAATATGTAATGTTCGTGCAAAAAGGGCAGCAGAGTCGTAAAGCAGGTAGCGAGCGTCATCCGCCGCTCGCTGGGGCCCGGCCAGACGCTGTTTTTTCAACATGAATGGACTTCGCGCGCAATTGTTCTGCGCGCCAAAACAAAGCACTTGACAACCAGGCGACGCCACGCTATGGATGGCGTCGCCTCGATGTCACGTAGGCACCCACGCCGTCAAGGGGTATAAAAGGCCAGACGGGTCACGGGGCAAGACAGTTGACATCCAAGGGCAGTCCTGGTCACACATTGCATAAACCCTCTACGGTAGCAATTCCGATCCAGTTGACATCCCAGTCGCCTCCAAGCTAACACCTTGCTCTATACAAAGCAGTCCTGGTCACACATTGCATAAACCCTCTATGGTAGCAATTCCGATCATAAGCGGTGCAATCCGGAATAAGTACGGTGTTTTTTACCTCTGGTGTTGCAAGTGTCCATGGGCGGCGGTAATCCCTTACCATCAGGTGATCCGTCTGCTCGTTTGCCTCCTATATCATAAAAAAAAAAAGCCTAGCGCGGAGCGTAACTCGTCCCGTTTGTCCAGAAGCCCGTCAAATAGATTCCGTAATCGTATAAACGTAATTGTGAGCCTTGTGAACATTATTAAGTGAAAGAACTTTTGCATAACTAAGTGAATCTTGTGAACATTAATTAGTGAAAGAACTTTTGCATAACTAAGTGAATCTTGTGAACATTAATTAGTGAACGAACTTTTGCATAACTAAGTGAATCTTGTGAACATTAATTAGTGAAAGAACTTTTGCATAACTAAGTGAATCTTGTGAACATTAATTAGTGAACGAACTTTTGCATAACTAAGTGAATCTTGTGAACATTAATTAGTGAACGAACTTTTGCATAACTAAGTGAATCTTGTGAACATTGTTAAGTGAACGAACTTCCGTATAACTAACTGAATATTGTGAACATTAATTAGTGAACGAACTTTTGTGTAAATAAATAAATCTTACTGGAATCGTTGTTTGTTGTTCTGTTAGCCAGGCCCGAATCCACCTTCATCTTACAAGAGTGCCGACCTATTGGAATCTCAACCCAATTGGTCTGTGCTCTATAGAAAAGGGTGCGTTACCATCACACGTAACCACAATTTTTTTACAAGGCGCCATTCCTAATAAACTTTTGCGGACTAATGCAGTTTTACACTCTTTACGTAACTTGTTTTTGGTACTGTATGCGATAAGCTAAAGCGGTCATCCTAACTGTACCTACGGTTAACGAGCAATATTTTTATATTGTTTGTAACGAGGTTCCTGTAAACGGCTTTAAATGTTTTCAATGTGATTTACGGGGACCAAAAATTACCTCGGTTTTATTTCCCCGAAAAATGGTTTTTGGTGGGTTTCACAAAGAACCTTTTTCCAACTTATTTTGGCGGCGAAATTCCTGAGGATCACAGTATTTTTCTTGCCCCGATATTTTTACTTTTTGACGACCGGTTAGTCTAGTGGGTAGTGACGCTGCCTACGAAGCTGAAGGTCCTGGGTTCGAATCCTGGTAAGGGCAAATATTTGTGTGATGAGCATGAATATTTGTTTCTGAGTCATGGAAGTTTTCTATGTATTTAAGTATTTATATCTATTAAATATATCGTCGTCTAGTACCCATAACACAAGCCTTTATTGAGCTTACTATGGGACTAGTTCGATTTGTGTAAGATTGTCCCCTAATATTGATTTATTTTATTTATTTACTTAACTGTGACACGGTCAACATAAAATGTGCCAAGACTTTACGTGTTCGCTTTTAGGTTCATTCTACGAACCCTAATAGCGGGCTAATGGTTCTTTCGGCGCAGGTCGGTAGAGCGTGTTACTTGTACCAACGCAAGCCTGACGGTGACATGTACGGTCGTGCTACTAAAATGTTGAGCACTTTTACAAAAGGGATGATGGCTAAGATTTTTTGTGACGTCATTCGAACCAGTTTTTGGAGAGGAACAAATGTTTGTATGGGAGCAACTACAATTAAAGAACATAAATACCTAAAAATTTGAGATAAAGATTGACCTCGCTGGCGGCAGCGCGAAACGCTTCATACTGTGTGTCTATACAAGTGTGACGTCATATTTGTATATTTGTACTAATCGTATGGAAAATCAGGTAAATTGTTGTTTCGGTCTCGAAATACTGCGTTTAAGTACATAGTTGTCATACAATGTTGTTTCTAGAAAAGCGTAAGGATTCTATTGGTAGCTTTTAATTTACTCTGGACAATAAAAAAAATGCATATTTTTTCCAAACTTTCAAGGTTCATATCTTTTTATGATTTTAATTATATTTTATAATTTATACTTTATTACGATAATTTGATGGTTTACTATCCATTTAGCATCATTACGTTATCAATTTGAACATGAGGCATCATGCCTAATGTTGAGGGACAATCTGCACGCATTCTAGTCACAAACTAAGAAAAGCTTGTACAATGAATACTGGACGTATACACACTTCAGGAGGTAGATAGATAAATATTTAAAAACATAAATTTAAAAGTAAAAATATCACCCTGAGCAGGATTAGTAGAAGTAGTTAGGAGACCGAATAAGTAAGAGTAAGAACTCATCTCAACAATTTTATTCTTAAAGTTTTTATTTCTGTCCGACTACGTCAGAGCCGAAAGGAAGGGATATGATTCTAGCCAATGTCGTAATATAAAAAAGAGCTAGTAGATACGTTGTCTATATGAAATTCCATGTTTAATAATGGCCACCAAATCTGACAGCTGACACGTCCATTGACGACGAGACATTGAGGCAAAGATCATACAATTGGCTGAGTTTTAGTGTGCCACTTTTGGAGTGCTTATAACCTATCTACCTCTTTTTTATATTACATCATTGATTCTAGCAGCATATATCTTTGTAGCTGTCAGTTAGTTTTCCTTAGTCTGGATAAATAATATGCGTCGTTCACGTGCAGGTTACATTGGATGCTGTGCATTATGCCACATAATATACATAAACATAAGTAAAAAGTATATAAAAACCTTCGTATTGCTGTATATGTATTATGATACCAACACAAAATAAAGCTTAACTAACCTTAACTGCCTCATATTCCATGATAATAGATATCCCACTGAGTCTTTTCATATGTTCCATGTACCTGATTACCTTATTTGTAAAGTTTGGTTAGTCTTGTTACTTTTTCATGGTTACATGTTATTGCAAAGATGATAGGGCACCTCATGCGACATGACAACTTCAGTCTCTATATAATTGAAGGAAAGTTCGAGGGGAAGTGAGGAAGGGGAAGACCTAGAATAAACTACATAGAGCAGCTCAAAAAGAGAGTTGATGTTAGGTCGTATCGAGATGTCAAAGAGGTCGCCTCGGATCAGAGTAGATGGAGGGCCTACTTTGAGCTACACCGACAAGAGCTTAGCTTTTAAATAGGAAGAAAAGAGGCTGTTGTCCACGTTAATCCCCTAGCCTGATCCCCCAGGGGAAAAAAACGGTTAGGTTGTTAGTTGAACTGCGACCCTACAGCGCGCGAGCCGAGCGAGCGAAGCGAGCGTGACGCGGTAGCGTCCGGCGAAGCGCCATAACCGAACATTATCATTTTTTCCTAGTTGAATATAAAATAATTGCCGCTAATTCCCCTGGGGGATCAGGCTAGGGGATTAACGTGGATAACGTGAGAAAAGAGACATGTTTTTGTACATTATTCAAATTGGATAAGGTTAACACAGTTTTATTCCGAGTTAGTCCGTACGATTTTGACGATTAACGTAAGGTTAAGCCCTAATTCCTATTTGGTTGAATCAGGCATAGCCTCCTAAGGTCTTAAAAATAAATAAATAAATATTTGCGGACGTAAGATTGTCCCAAACTAAGCAAAGCTAGTACTATGGGTACTACATGACGATAAACATACTTATATAAAGATATAAATACTTAAATACATAGAAAACATCCATGACTCAGGAACAAATATTCTTGCTCATCACACAAATAAATGCCCTTACCGGGATTCGAACCCAGGACCTCTTGCTTCGTAGGCAGGGTCACTACCAACTAGGCTAAAGCAGTCGACAACCCCGACAACCCCCCGACAATTAATTATATAGTCATATATTTATGGGCCTAAAACTGATATCCTGAAGCCAGTCTTGTCAAGCTAGTCTTCATTGACAGACATTCAGATGTACTCTATGAGTCAAGATTCCAAGAATAATACATACGGGCCTACATTGATAGGACTTATCTTCTAACAGGATTTTAAATCATTTACTAACTGGAATAGTTGCATTGGTTTTGGTTTGGTCGTTTTTTTGGAAAAAAAAATTTCTTTATTTCCTACACTATAAAGTTTTAAACGCTGAAAGACCAGATAAAGTCACAGTAAGAGCTTGTTTAGGTACCTACTATATTACATTATCATAAAAATAAGTGGAGTTCATTATAATGTCTTATTATAGCTCTACAAAGGCTGCCAAATTACCTTATCTTCGTATTAAAGGCAGCAGAATATTAAATTAGGAATTGTGCTCCTCGCTATATCTATAAGTTAATTTTTATAAATAATATTATAGAGCCTACGTACTAATGCTAAATTTGCTCGCATTAGAAATTCACAATGTCATACGACTGCGATATTTCTTCATATTTTTTTTGGATAGACATAAGCGAAACAACGACTTAATTGAAAATATAACTTCAAAAAATGTTCAATCCTGAGAATCACGTAACGCAATACAGTCAGAATCGTTTAGTTACTAGCAGCTAGAGTAGCCAAATATATCTATCGTAACACACCCTTATTCTTACAGTAATAAAGACGTGTACCGAAATATGGGTTCGAATCCCGGTAAGGGCATTTATTTGTGTGATGACCACGAATATTTGTTCCTGAGTCATGGATGTTTTCTATGTAAGTATTTAAGTATGTATTTATCTATATAAGTATGTTTATCGTCGTCTAGTGCCCATAGTACAAGCTTTGCTTAGTTTGGGACTAGGTCGATTTGTGTAAGATTGTCCCCTAATATTTACTTACTTACTATTTATTTATTTACCGTCCTCCTGCCGCAGTTGGATACAATACTGTGTACAAACTGAATGAAACTTCGATAGCTAGCTAAAACAATAAAATGAACACTTACATACAAAGCCGGATAATTGTAGTCTAGTCTCTGATGTGACGCTAAAGAACGATATCGTTTGACATCGTAGAATTATTACAGTTTTATTCACCACCAGCTTCCACTCGCGACTTCGTTGGCGTGGACCCGGGATAAAAACTATCCTATATTTTAGTCCACTCTGTAAACCATCTTCTTGCAAAATTTCATAGAACTCGGTTGAGCCGTTTAAGCGTGATTGAGTAACAAACATCCAAACATCTAAACATCCAAACTTTCGCATTTTAGTAGGGTGATACGGAGGGATATTGATTAGGAGGGAATTATTACGAATTGTTTTGGTTTACCCGCTCAATTTTTAGGGTTCCGTACCCAAAGGGTAAAAACGGGACCCTATTACTAAGACTTCGCTGTCCGTCTGTCTGTCTGTCACCAGGCTGTATCTCAAGAACCGCGATAGCTAGACAGTTAAAATTTTCACAGATTATGTATTTATGTTGCCGCTATAACAACAAACACTAAAAACAAAATAAAATAAATATTTAAGGGGGCTCCGATACAACAAACGTGTTTTTAGGGTTCCGTACCCAAAGGGTAAAAATAGGACCCTATTACTAAGACTTCGCTGTTCGTCCGTCTGTCTGTCACCAGGCTGTATCTCAAGAACCGCGATAGCTAGACAGTTAAAATTTTCACAGATTGTGTATTTATGTTGCCGCTATTACAACAAATACTAAAAACAAAATAAAATAAATATTTAAGGGGGGCTCCCATACAACAAACGTTTTTTTTTCAGGCTGTATCTCATGAACCGCGATAACTAGACAATTGAAATTTTCATAAGTATTTCTGTTGCCGCTATAACAACAAATACTAACCACAATATTAAATAAATATTTAAGGGGGGCTCCCATATAACAAACTTTTTTTTTTACTGTTTTTATAGATAATGGTACGGAACCCTTCGTGCGCGAGTCCGACTCGCACTTGGCCGGTTTTTTTATCCATTATTGAACGAGCGATCGAGGCGCACGAAGTTCTCCGATTCAGCTTGGGCCAATATTCTTTCGTATGGTCGGATGTCCCGCTGTCCTGCTGTATCCGTCTACTGGCTTCTTCCTCTAAGTAAGTAAGTAAAATTTTTATTCAATATATATTCATGGCGAACACTTTTTGAATGTCATATTGTTACATATATACTTTAATATAAGAGGTAACTTCTACACGTCGCAATTCTCGTTAATAGTAGGTATATATGTATATATTATATAAATTATACTCGTACTGCTCAAAACAATTTTTTTTGTTTTATTGTTAATAGGTTATAAAATAATAGATAAGTGGCTAATTACTTATGTCCCGGATCCTTTAGAATCCAACATCTTTCATGCGGGTCTAGTCTCATAGCTGGAAAATATATATATTACTGTTTAATATAATTAATGTTAATTAATTTCTTTTGAGTAGTAAGTATATAACTTTTTTGTCGATTCAGGTTTTGGATTGTGAAAAAATTACGTTTTCAAAGAAGACACACTTGCGAGTTCTACATTATTATTATATTAAGTAAATAAAGTATACATTTAAATTTAGTTATATTTTAAATTTGAGTACACAATGAAAACCTTGGCCACAACCATTTTGTATTGTTTCGTACCGTAAGGAATACAATTTTATATAGTTTTGTAACACTTCTGTTTGAACAGAACTGTTTTAAACCTTTAACTTTCCACTGCAACCCTACGGGACTCAAACTAAATTGCTGTGAATCTAAAGAAAAAGGGTACAAGTCCTAAAAAGTATTGGACTTGAACCCCTTTTCACTAGTAGGAACTAGGAGCAAGGTAAGCCCCCGCCAAGACATGCGATTCTTTATTCTTGAGCTTTGTTCGAAACTGCTTCATTTCAAACCGTTGAGCCGAGTTATCGTAACTTTGTGATGTTTCAAGTTTTGGAATTTAATGTCAATTCCCAAGTTTGTGATTTCATAAATAAGGATGAGGTCAAAGCGCTTATAAATAGGGAATTCGAGGATTGCGGAGGCTTTCTATACCCAGTATTACTTAGAAAACGACCTACAGTTGGTCGTCGCCTGTTTATGACGAAAAATATAAATCACAAAAAAGTATCACGTTCGAAACGTCAATATAAAACTAAAAACCCGTGATTCAGTTGGTTAGTACTCGTTAAATTAACATAATGAAAATCGTCAGAAGATTTTTTTTATCGACCCTCGATTACCTGTATACCTATTATTTATTCTGAGCCCAGATAAATTTATTAGATAAAAGTACTTGTAATGTATACTTACCTAAATAAAGTGTCATAAGCTGAAATAAAAACTCTGTTATTTTTCGCTCTTTAAATCATCCTGTGTACCTAGTAGAACCACTGTACAATTTTAGATTCATTCTAAATAATAATTTAGCAAGTCAATAAACGGCGGAGTTCGTGAAAAACGGATTTCAACAAATCTTTTTTTAAGTCGATTAATAATAGGTACTAGGAATAGGTTATCGTCGAAATATATTCCTTAGTACATGCCTCTAGAATCCTTACTAATATTATAAATGCGAAAGTGTGTTCGATTGTTTGTTTGTCCTTCTTTCACGTCGCAACGGAGCGTCGTATTAATGTGATTTTTTTGTATGGAGATAGTGTAATTAGAGGCTGGAGAGTGACATAGGCTACTTTTTCCAACGGGAATACATCTAATTCCCACGGGAAAATTCAATGTTACATTTTCCTATAACCACGCGGGCGAAGCCGCGGGCATCAGCTAGTAAAATATACAATAGCCGTAACATGAACGTGCGTATCCAATGTCAAGAACAAACAATCAACTTTCTTGAGTGACGTGACATAAATCTTGTCGTCGATTGAACAAGCCTAATCGCATTCTTACGAAGACGCCGGAAATATTTTTCTTAACCCTCTCCTACATAAAGGGTTTGTAGTTTTCCCGTACTTTACACGTGTCCCGACATGAGATATACTGATGTTATAGGTATGGTCAAGTATGGTGCCATTTCTATATAAATGTATTTCAATAAGGGGACGGAAATGACATTTTGATCGCTAGATAAGAGGATGGTTTTTATCTCTCCCCGAAAATTATCATGCTAATGGTGCGTCATCAATTACGCCGACAATTAAAACAGTACAATAAAATCTTGAAAAAAATTTTTTTTTGGGTTACCTCCCGTAGGGACCCCCCGTCCCGTCCCGTCCCCCCCGTCCCGTGTAAAGCAGGGGTGTATTTTTTTTACTCGTTAATCCCATGGTGTGGGGTATCGTTGGATAGCTCGATCAAAAATATTAGGTATGGGTTTTCTAAGACCATTTTTTTCAAATCAGTGATTAGTTTGCGAGGTATTGGGCTTTAAAGCCCTAATTTTTCTTCGAGTCATGTGTCGTCGTCGTCGTCCCCCCCCCCCCACCCCCCTGCCGGCTAAATGTCTATTACTGGGGATGTGAAAAAGTTCGTGGTAGTAGTACATACATATAATGAACTAGCTTCTGCCCGCGACTCCGTCCGCGTGGAAATCGTTTATATCGCAGCTCCACACAAACTTCAACCCCCCATTTCATCCCTTTAGGGGGTGATTTCCAGGATGAAAACTATCCTATGTCCTTCCCCGGGATTCAAACTATCTCCATACCAAATTTCATCGCAATCGGTTCAGCGGTTTAAGCGTGAAGAGGTAACAGACAGACAGACAGACAGACAGACAGACAGACACACTTTCGCATTTATAATATTAGTATGGAAGTATGGATGGATTAAAAGGAAAACTATTACGGACAAGTAGGCATAAGTAGTTACCGACTAATAGTCGACCAATTTAATGTGTACTTGGAAAGGCCGATTTTCGGACCAATTCGGCCGAAGCAACCGCACCGCACGTCGATGTAACTAAGTGTAAGGTCTGAGTGGACGCCCCGCTCAGAGCGGGGCGTCGAGCGTCCATATAAATTGCATTTGTTTTATATGGACGCTGCACGCCCCGCTCTGAGCGGGGCGTCCACTCAGGCCTTGCACTAAGACAGACAGGCAACTACGGAACCTTACACTGCGCGTGGCCCAACACGCACTTGCCCGGTTTTCTTATTTGTGTAACTACCACTCTATGAATCATTGATGTCCGAAATAAATTATTATTATTTATTGCATAGAGGGTTCGTTGCATTGACATATACAGGACATAGCGCAAATTCGGGAGCTCTGGCGACCATAATCATATACCGCATTCCTGCAAAGTTAGTGTTCATGCGTAAATTGAAGCATACACAATGAAGTAAAACGTAACTAAGTTTTGAAGAATTTTTAATTATAAATAGCTAATACTCAGACCATGTTCTTTCCGTATAAGTATAACCTCCAATTGTTTCTCCTTGCAGTAGACATGACTCACTTGTTTTACTCAGTTGAAAGTGATTAATTGCTCCTAGAACTGTACGCGTCAGCTGGCGCGGGTGCATGTAATGCACTGTAAGTGCACTTTCATCCTGTTAAGGGGAATAACTACGCCAGTTGATCGTTTTTGTAACGTTACAGCACTTAAATGGGTTATTGAATAAAGAGAGAAAAGGGTTAGGTTAGGTCAGGTAAGGATCCTTTGTTATTTCAATTATAATCTGACTGACAGATTGAATTTTCTGTAGAACGTTAAAAACAATTTCAAAAACAACTCTGTTATCCAAGCTATTTCAGCTAATGCTCCTAATGAAGGGACAGCTTTACCCACTGACTTGAGGATTTGGTGTTGGCACTGTTGACAGCTACAGATGAATGCCGGTCCTACACTATCAACTCGACGCATCTTCATGATCTCTAGCGACCATACTCCCAACAGGAACACAACACCACATAGGTACCAAATAGAAAAAAAAAGGTACCAAATACCAACCAGTGGTGTAATTGTGGCTGCGGTTTTCTGTAAGGTATAGCGAGATAACATTCAGCCATGTTCTACCGCTCAATTTATTTTTACTATCCGGATTGAAAATTACTAATATTCTAAATCAATGTATATTTTATAGAAAATTAATTCATTAATTTACAATCCAACGACCACAGATTTTGAAACTAAGATACTGGTTTATTTAGTATCCGATTTCCAGGTGTTCTCTGCCGAAAACGTACACGATACCTTCACTTACAATCACTACATACTTAGTATACAACAAAGTCGCTTCCCGCTGTCTGTCTCTATGTATGCTTAGATCTTTAAAACTACGCAACGGATTTGGATGCGGTTTTTTTTAATAGATAGAGGAGGAGGAAGGTATATGCATAATATAGTACCCGAGCGAAGCCGGGGCGGGTCGCTAGTGTTAAGGGGATTCCTTGATTTGAGTCGTACATGCCCCCTAGACAGACACACGCTGATGCCTTCCGCCCACGAGAAAAAGAGATGTAACACCCTTCGGGAATCGCTGTTTTGGACAAATTTCGATAAATACCCAACTTAGTGAAGGTTTATTAAAATTACATAAAGTGAGATTTTAGATGAGATAAAATAGTATTTACTTGATTGTGTCGTAAAATAATGTATCGTTTGAGTAGGCTGAGTAAAAAAAGGAAAATACAGACCCAACTTTGGTTTTTTTTTCTATCGAGGAAATTTTAAACAATCATGTATCCATAAAATTATCATAGTCAAGAATGATATACCTGAAAATCAGACCTTATTGTTTCTTAATCAAGTCAGAACGGCGTTTCAAAGCACGCGATAATTTCCAATGCACCGCCTTAATATAAGTTTCTTTACCAACAAGCACGACCAAGGTAATAACCCTACCTGTCCCCCACAATACGGACACGTCTTGAATATTAATATCGGACCGGTTTAAGGAGGTCTGTCGTCCTCTCTTATACCCAGCAATTTGCAGAAGAAGTATGGGTCTTCTTGAATTGGAGCTGCTATTGCCATGCGCTTTCAACACCCATGTTTAGTTGGAAATTGTACCAAGTAGAGTTGGATGAATATTCGAATGAATGCTTTTGAATAATACATTGGATTAAAAATTCAATTATCTACCTTGTTGTTCTTCAATTTTTACTCGTGTATTCTCGTCCATACAGTGAGTTTATTTAACGAACGTCCATATAGGATTTTACTTTCACCCTACATAGAAAGCCGAATTAAGTTTTGGTTGACTTTTATCGTTGAGTAGTATTGCGGATACCAAGACAAATTGCGAATCGCGTAGTTAGAAGTTATTTGCCTAATTCTCGTCGCAATTGCCAAAAGGCCTTAAAATAGTGCGAAGATTGGGGAGGTTCATTTAAGTATCACCCTATAACACTTCGGTCTCTTACCCAAATTTGATAAATGTTAAACTGAGCGTCTCCTCTTCAACTATTGGCAGTAGTATAAATAAACTAGATTTTATAAACTATTTTCACTCAGGACATATTAAGTAACTCAAATGTTTAGCTCCAATGGACTCCACCCTTTCTTCGGCAAACAGTGTAGCATATTGTTCGATTCCCAGCTTCAAAACGCTCCCCACTATTCTTATCCGTTGGTATTTTAAATTGCCACGTGTGGGCGGGATCGTCCCAACATTGGCAATAACGTAGATAAAATAGCCTCGCGTTGAGAGAGATGGATGAAGCCAATTGAGTTTCGTGTTGAGCTTTGATATTTGCGTTTCCTGGCAAAGGGTGCTTTATTGTATAGAGTATTGTATACTACTTAAACTTTTACCCCCTTATTCATAAAACTTAAAATGCCTCTGCTAAATAAAATGTGCTTTGTCCCTTTCTGACGAACACAAATGTCAAAGTGAAAGATAAGGACAAACGAATTTTAGCGCCATTTTAGTTAAAACAGGCTTGTAGGACGTTTATGAATACGGCCGATAATGTCCAGTCGCCGTACAATATCAAGAATTGTCAGATGACCAGCAAAACGGCGCATTTAGAGGCAATAAAAAATCGGCTTGACATCTAAAACATCCTAAAGTCATTATTAGGAGCCTGTGGTGTATATAAAAAAAATATGTATGACCACGCATAACTTTTTTTTAAAAGGAGTCTAGCTCGTCCCGCCATCACCAGCGAGGTCTGCCACGTCTCCGTTTTGAGCTGTCGGCCTGCCATTCGGTGGCGATCTTGGCCCACAGCTTACTTGACATGCGGCAGATATGGTGTAATGTATGTATATGAAGACGCTGTCAAGCATGTGTCAAGTCAGTAATAAACGGTCCGTGCTCGGTAACTGTCGTTTCATTGCTACGTCACAAACACCTCACTGGCGACGATCTACCCGCGCATCAAAAAAAAAAACAGAAATAGTTATCGATTAATTATGTCTCTTATCGGGAATCTTAATGTTTTCGATCATAATACGCAAGAGTGGCAATTTTTTTACGGAAGATTGGAGCAGTTTATAAAGCTTAATGCAGTGGCGGACGAGAAAACGGGACCATTGTTACTCACCCACCTATCGGATGATACCTACCGGTTGGCAAGAAATCTTGTGCATCCAAGGAAATTGGAGAGCGTCAAGTTCATTGAATTAGTCGATGAACTAGAGAAGCATTTCTCTCCGCGGCGGTGCACGTTTGCCGACAGGGAGAAGTTTTTCGAGGCGAGGAGGGCTGCGGGAGAAAGCATCGAGGAATGGGCGGTGCGCGTTCGCGGGCTCGCAGTGTACTGTGATTTTGGCAGTGCATTAGACATGCTCCTAGTTAATCGTTTTGTGCTGGGCATGAACGTGGGTCCCGAACGTGACCGCTTGTTCGAGCAAGATGCTACCACACTCTCATTCGCGAGGGCAGTGGACGTGGCGCAGCAGGCGGCGAGCGCGCGCCAGGCCCGAGCCGCAGCCGCGGCAGCGGTGCCGGCGCATGTCAAGGAGGAGCCGGTGTACCGGGTGGGCGCGGGCGCGGCCAGGCCCGGCGCCGGCGCCGGCCGCGGCCACGACACGCGCAAGCCGTGCGCTATGTGTGGTATGAAGAGCCACGAAGCTGACCAATGTCGGTATAGAAACTATCGATGCCAAGCATGTGGCGTGAAAGGCCATTTAAAGAAAGTGTGTAGTGATAAGAGTAGTAAGTGGCGATTGCACAGTTTGGCTGCTGACCAGGAGTCACATGATGAGAATGGATGTCAGAACTGTAAGGAATGTGAAGTTTTTAACGTAAGGTACGTCAAATACTCTCCAATTTTATTATCTGTAGTTATTAATGGTATACAGTTGCAGATGGAACTTGACTCTGGCTCGGGAACAACAGTTATATCTAACAAATTGTATAGACAATATTTTGCGGATCTAGCCTTACAAAAATGTAATTTAAAATTTTGCCTTTATAACGGTCACAAAATATCACCGCTGGGTTACTTTGAAACAAATGTGCATTACTTGAATGATTCAAAAGTAATTAAAATTTACGTTATTGAGAATGGAGGTCCACCTCTCGCTGGCCGAGATTTCATGTCAAAATTTAGCTTAGGCATAACGGCATTGAATAATAATATCAACTCCGCACCACGTCAAAGTTCGAGTGATATAGCGCAAATCATGAATGAATATTCCGACTTGTTTAATGACGAATTAGGCCGGTTCAATAAATTTGAGGTAGAATTGCATCTAAAGGAAGGAGCAGTCCCGAAGTTTTTTAAGCCTCGTCCAGTCCCTTTCGCGCTAAAAGACCGTGTTGAGGAAGAAATAAACAGATTGTGTAAGCGACACAATGCTTACATGTTTAATAACATTACTTTAGGTATACTTTAAATGTCTTAATATAAGTTCATATAAAATTAGCTAAGATTGTGCATACTAACTCCATCTGTTGTACTACGTATATATACTTAATTCTAAATAAAGTCTCAGAGGGCGCTGGCGAGTGACTTAACCTAAAAAATGACTGGCGAATTACCGTTACCTTGCTCAACACACCACACGCGAGCACTCTCTATATTGTTTGCACTAAAATAATAAGTTTACAATCATTTTCCACCTGCGTACCTAACAATAAGCTGGTCTTCGAACCCGGATCTATGTATACAGTGCTTATCCATGTATAATACGCCACCGAAAATGGTTGTGACACGACGGCAACGTGAATTGGCCGAACAAGCAGCCAAAACAGAATCGGAGCCCACGCATGCTTTGGACCCTATACCTGGTACAAGCGGTACTCCCAAGGAAGAACCCAAGCGTCCACCTTCCGTCGCCAGCACCAGTAAGAGGTCAACGGCATCATCCGTGGCAAGGCGCAAACAGTTGGAATTACAAGCAACCGAAGCCAAGGCCCGAATCCAAATGGAGTTGATAGACAAGCGCCTAGAAGCTGACTTGGCCGCTGCCGACGCCGAAGATCAAGAAGAAGCCGACGTCTCAAATGTTAGTGAAGTGCCTGATCGTGTATCAGACTGGTTGAACCAGGAACAAGTTACTGCCGCGTACCGCCCACCTGTGCTATCCGAGCCGGCCGCACCCGTTACCGACCGTGCAGCACCTGCACAGCATGTGGACACCACCAGCAGCATCCTGGAATTGGCAAACACTTTAAAGAGTATGATGGATCAATCATCGTCGCAACGCGAAGAACGTTTACTAAGCCGTTTCGCCACTCCGCGTGATCTACCTGTATTTAGTGGAGACAGTATCGAATGGCTACATTTTAAAAATGCATACGACGAATCGGTATCCTCATGCAACTTTACGGAGTACGAGAATTTGTCCAGACTTCGACGAGCACTGCGAGGCGAAGCTAAAGAAGCGGTCACAGATTTGCTGATTGGTAATACTTCATCAACAGATATTATGGAGGCTCTCGAACTCAAATTTGGACGAGCAGAGACCATTATTTGCAACATAACATCACAACTGCGTAAGTTACAACCTTTACCTACTCATTATCAGCAAGATTTAGTTAACTTTGCAACAAAAGTAAACAACTGCGTTGCTACTATACGTGCACTAAAACAGAGTGACCATTTACGCAATCCCGAGCTCGCGTCAGCTGTTACAAGTAAACTACCGAGCACACTATTGGGAAAGTGGACAGAATACGCTTATGAGAAAATTCTAGCGGGTGGTTCAAAACTAGAATTGTTGGCACAATTTTTGAAAAAAGAAGCTGATATGACCCTTGTCACCGGAGCTGTTCAACCGCGTGAAGTTAGAAAGCCGGCGCAGAACGAGCCCTATGTTAAACGTTTTGATAACAACAATCGTTATTCTCGTCCCATCCTCACCACTATGCGCACTGAAACAACATCATGCTCCTTTTGCAAAAAAAGCGCACATGCATTGCCCGAATGCCGTGTTTTTAGACGAGCGATGCGCAGAGATCGCTGGAAGTTTGCTAAAGCACAAAGATTGTGTTTCAAATGCTTAACCGCACGCCACGACATAAATACTTGCGAGGCTCCTGAATGCGACATAGAAGACTGCGGAATGAGGCACCACCGACTCCTTCACTGGAAAAAGGCTAATACATTACCGTCGGACCCGGCCTGTCACGAGGACGCAGCCCTTGCTCAGCCGCGCACTACCGCTTGTGATAGCGATGCTACTCATGCTACGGTCGCTCACGTCGCAGCGCCTAATGCGAGTTCGAAAGGTGACGTTTTATTAAAAGTGGTTCCTGTGAAATTATGTGGACCCCGTGGTGAAGTACAGACCTACGCGTTACTAGACGATGCTGCTTCCGTGTCGATTTTGGACTCTGGTCTAGCCGATGAACTAGGTTTGACATCTCAAAGTTCCAGTGCGATACGTTTTATCGACGCGTTTGGCCTTGAAGTGTTCCAATCTGACGCGCCAAAGGTGCGCACCAAGATATCTGGACTGGACAATAAGTTGTACGATATAAATTTACGTAAGGTTTCTAAATTGAATTTGCCGCCGCAAAATTTAACGGCAGTTAACGAAATTACGTGCGATAAGTTATCCGAAATAAAGAACGTTGTTTGTAAAGAACGTGTAGTGCCGCGTTTGCTTATTGGCGAGGATAACTATTATGTAATTGCGCCACTCGAGATCATTCATGGTGGCAGAAATGCCCCGTATGCAACCCGCTGTCGGCTGGGATGGTCTGTACACGGCTACTGTAGTCGCGCTCACTCCTCTGCGTCACAGGTAAGTCACAACCTTTTCCATCTCGCTCATTCTAATGATGGGATCGACAGTACTACTGCACTCGATTGCAATGCACTTAATGATTTAATAAAAGAATCATATTGCTTAGACTCATTAGGAGTTTCGACCTTATGCCGCGAGAATAAAGCACATTCGCGTGCTACACAGATTTTAGACGAAACTGCACGTCTGGTTGATAACCGGTGGGAAGTAGGTTTGCCATTTAAACAAGATAACTTCACCACACCCGATACCTACAGCTGCGCCTTGTCTCGGATGCAAACCTTATTACGTAAGTTTGAGAATGACCGTGAATACGCTAATAGGTATCAACAAGAAATTAATAAGTTATTATCCGAAGGGTATGCGCGTGAGTTGCAGGAAAACGAACCTTTGGTTAAACACGTATGGTACATTCCTCATTTTGGCGTACAGAATGTAAATAAACCGGGTAAATTACGTTTAGTTTACGACACGTCGGCTCGGGCTGCGAATAATATGTGCCTGAACGACTATCTTTTGACCGGACCTGATTTGTATAACTCTCTTTTAGGTATAATGTTGAGGTTGCGCGAAAAAGAGTTCATCATTATCGGGGATATAAAAGATATGTTTTTACGTATTAAAATTCGCGCGGAGGATCAACATGTCCTTCGATTTCTTTGGCAAGCGTCAGTTACTGATCCAATTAAAGTATACGTGATGCAGAGTCTTATATTTGGCGCATGCTGTAGCCCATATATCGCGCAATATATAAAAAATAAAAATGCGCTTAAATACGACGACGAATATCCCGAAGCCGTCCAAGTTATAATTAACTCCCATTACATGGACGATTGTTATTATTCCACAGATAGTGAGGAAAATGCTATTCAACTAATTAAGGATATAACGCACATACATAAAAAAGGCGGCTTCGAGATACGAGGTTGGTCTAGCAACAGCAAACGCGTATTGAACGCGATACCAGCTGATGCGCTCGCGCAGTCAGCAGTTCAATTCAAGGACGGAGCTACGAACACAGCTGAGCGCGCCCTTGGTTTGATGTGGCATCCTGCCGATGACACATTCAGTGTTAAATTATCGACTAGTCAGATCTCGCCAGAGATTTTAAATGGAAACGTTCCTCCCACAAAGGCTAAAATGCTCAGCATTATTATGTCAATTTATGATATACACGGTTTTCTTACTCCGTTTGTAATAAAAAGTAAAATCTTATTTCAAGATGTACATCGAAGCGGTGTCGATTGGAAATGCCGCATCCGACCCGAGGAACATGCGCGATGGAGTGTTTGGCTCGGCGAGTTAAAACAGCTGGAGTCGCTTCGTATACCGCGCTGGTACTTCCGCGCTGGAACCTGGACACCTTGTTATCACAATCAGATGCCGTCTACTTCTGCGCCTGGTGAGATTGTGAACATTCAGCTTCATATATTTTGCGACGCTTCAATTAAAGCGTATGCGACAGTATTATACTGGCGTTTTACACGCGCTGATGGTTGTGTTCTTGTATGTATGGCTGCCAGTAAAAGCCGCGTCAGTCCTCTGCGCCCAATTTCGGTTCCACGGTTGGAGTTACAGGGATGTTTGCTAGGGACACGATTGGCGAAGACTATTGCAACTGAGCAAAAAGATATCCTGCCAACTAAGCGATATTTTTGGACTGATTCCAGCACCGTTTTGCAATGGATACGAAGCGACCCCAGGAGCTACAAGCCTTACGTTGCTCACAGGCTTGGAGAAATTGATGAGCTCACTAACGTCAATGAATGGCACTACGTGCCATCTCGTTTGAATATAGCTGACGTCGCCACTAAGCCGGACAGTCCGCCACTTAAATACTGTGATGTGTGGTTTCAGGGCCCTATGTTTCTGCGTCAACCAGAGGATCAGTGGCCGAAGGATTTGAAGCCCACCGTGACGGTCGAAGAAGCTACCTGTGAAAAAAGAAATGTCAATTTAATTAGCACACAGGATATGCACTTACCTGTACCCGATGAACGACGTTTTTCTAGCTGGATCCGTCTTGTGCGCACTGCTGCAAGAGTAATACATTTTATACGAATATGTAAACACAAATGTATGGAACGAAAATTAAATCAGCAAAGGAGGAGGATCGTGAAGAATAAAGACTCAATTCAGCTAGATTCTGAAATGATGCGGACAGCGGAAAAACATGTCATAAAAAAATGCCAAAATGCTGACCTTTGCCTCCGCAAAAGGTGGCGTGTGGCTCAGCGGCTTACAGATATGTTTTGGGCTAGGTGGATTAAAGAATATTTACCGACGCTGCTGCCTCGTCGGAAATGGACTAGGGAAGCTAGATCGTTACAAGTAGGCGACTATGTAGTACTGGTCGATCCCAATTTAGAGCGTGGTTCCTGGCGGCATGGAGTAGTAAGCGCGGCGCACCCTGGCTGCGATGGTCGCGTTCGTGTGGTGGATGTGCGCACACACTTAGGCCTGCTGCGCAGACCCGCTACACGAGTCGTATTGCTTTCCCCAGTTGATGGCTAGTGCTTCTCAGCACTAAGGGGTGGGGATGTAAGCGACACAATGCTTACATGTTTAATAACATTACTTTAGGTATACTTTAAATGTCTTAATATAAGTTCATATAAAATTAGCTAAGATTGTGCATACTAACTCCATCTGTTGTACTACGTATATATACTTAATTCTAAATAAAGTCTCAGAGGGCGCTGGCGAGTGACTTAACCTAAAAAATGACTGGCGAATTACCGTTACCTTGCTCAACACACCACACGCGAGCACTCTCTATATTGTTTGCACTAAAATAATAAGTTTACAATCATTTTCCACCTGCGTACCTAACAGATTGGTTGGTTTGGGAATTCTGGTACCTGTGAATTTTTCGAGATATGGTACTCCAATTGTACCAGTTTTAAAAGACAATGGTAAAGTTAAGATAGCGGGCGACTACTCCATTACACTGAACAAAGACATGTATATTGACAAATACCCCATGCCTCGCATAGAGGAAGTTTTAGCTAATTTAGGAAATGGGGACCATTATTCTAAAATTGATTTAAGTAACGCTTATAATCAGTTCGTTTTATCTCCTCGCTCCCAGGAATTAACAACAATAAGCACAACTAAGGGTTTATTTAAATATACGAGACTTGTATATGGTTTGGCAAATGCAGGAGCCGTGTTCCAGTTGCACAATGGAGACACTTTTAGCAGGTATCGAAGGAGTCAGCTGTTGGCTCGATGACGTGTGCATAACGGGGCCGACAGAGCAAGTGCATTTAGATAGATTGCGGGAGGTACTTTCTAGGATTAAAAACGCAGGTCTTAAGTTACAGAAGGATAAATGTGTGTTCTTCCAAAATAATGTGACCTACTTAGGTTACGTTATAGATAAAAGTGGACTAAGGCCTTGTGCGAAGAAAGTTGAAGCGATAGTAAATGCACCTCGTCCCACAAATACTACGGAAGTAAAAAGATTTTTGGGCGTCGTAAATTACTACCGTAAATTCGTTCCAAGCGCGTCCTCTCACTTAAGTCCCTTGCATGAATTATTACGAGACGGAGCGCAGTGGGAGTGGAACGAAAGACATGAGCGCGCATTTGAAACGGTAAAAAACGAGCTCGCGTCAGATAAGGTGCTGGCGCACTTTGACCCCGAGGCCCAGCTCGTGCTGACAGTGGACGCCGGCCCGGCGGGGCTCGGGGGCGTCCTGGCGCTGCGCGCACCGGACGGCACCGAGCGCCCGCTGGCCTTTGCATCGCGTTCCTTATCAAAAAGCCAGCGTAACTATAGTCAAGTTCAAAAAGAGGCGAGTGCAATTGTTTTTGGAGTCAGATATTTCCACCAGTATTTGTATGGGCGTCAAGTACCTTTCATACTAAGAACTGACCATAGACCGCTATTATCCATATTTGGTAAGAAGAACGGGGTATCAATAATGGCCGCATCGCGCTTGCAAAGATATGCCTTATTTTTATCGGCGTACAACTATTCAATAGAATATATAAGCAGTGAAAAAAACGTCGTAGCAGATTATTTCTCGCGCGCAGTAACAAGTTGTGATGACTCACAAAACAGCGATAGCGGTCCAGCGGGGTGGGGAGCCGCTGACGATGAATTATCACTATCGCATCTAAGGTTTTTAGATTCGAATGTTACGCCGATAATGTTTGATGATATCCAAAAGGCTACCGCGAACGATAAGACCTTACAAACCGTGATTAAGTACATGAACAAGGGATGGCCGCGGAAAATCCAATGTTCTTCGATTTCTGCATATTTTAATTGCAAACTTGACTTAGAAGTAGAAGACGGATGCCTTTTCCGGGGGCATCGAATTGTTGTGCCCACTATCTATCGGGAACGAATGCTAAGCGAGTTGCACACGGGTCATTTTGGCATCGTTAAAACAAAAAGTATTGCTAGATCAAAATGTTGGTGGCCATCGATAGATAAGGATATCGAGAGGTACATAGGGTCGTGTTTTGCGTGCTGCAGGGTGCAAGCGGCACCCGCGCGCGCTTCCCCCGCCCCCCGCCGGCCCCTGGCAGCGAATCCACATAGACTATATGTCGATTGCTAATCGAGATTATCTTATAGTTATAGACGCGTTTACTAAGTGGCTGGAATGCATTCGTATGAATTGCGGCGTTACCACTCGAGCTTTGATTTCTAAATTAAGGACACTATTTTCTATATTCGGCATTCCCAAGGTAATCGTATCAGATAATGATGTAAAAATTAAATCCAGCGAATTTCATTTATTTTGTGTAAACAATGGTATTAGTCATATAACATCTCCTATCTACCATCCACAAAGTAACGGATCAGCGGAAAATTCAGTTAAGACATGTAAAAAAATGATACGATGCTTGCTGACTGAACCGTTATCAGTTGCTGATACGATGCTTGCTGACTGAACCGTTATCAGTTGCTGATACGATGCTTGCTGACTGAACCGTTATCAGTTGCAGTTTTGGATGACAAATTACTGGGACTATTGTTCGAATACCGTAATACTGCACATTGTGCTACCGGCGAATACCGTAATACTGCACATTGTGCTACCGGCGAATACCGTAATACTGCACATTGTGCTACCGGCGAATACCGTAATACTGCACATTGTGCTACCGGCGAATACCGTAATACTGCACATTGTGCTACCGGCGAATACCGTAATACTGCACATTGTGCTACCGGCGAATACCGTAATACTGCACATTGTGCTACCGGCGTATCGCCGGCTAAACTTATGTTTGGGCGCTCGTTAAGGTCCAGGCTGGATTTAATTATGCCATCGCACCATAATAATAATTCTAATGACTCATCAGCCTGTAGAAAATTAACAATGGGAGATCGAGTGTGGTTAAAGTGGTATACAGCAAGTAAATATACCTGGGTAACGGGCATCATTCGAGACGTTGTAGGAAATCGCATGTATGATGTATATGTTAGCGATTATGATGTAATTGGCAGGCGTCATGTAGATCAGTTATGGAAATACACTGGAATCATACCGCAGGACGATGTATATGTTAATGAATACAAATCTTGTGAATCAGGCAAGGTAACTGAACCCGTGCGGCCGCCGTCGCCCGCGCTGGCCGCTCCGCCCGCGCCGGCCACGCCGGCCTCGACGGTTTCGCCCCACTCGCACTCCGTGTCACTCTCTCCCACCGCACGTCTAGTGGCACCCGATACAATGATAGGCATAGAGAATGACGAAGAAGGGGAAACAGGGGAAATAGAGGACGAGTGGGTCGAGGCTCAGGACTCGGCGCCGTTTGACCCAGAGGACTTTCGTTGTGACGATATTCCTTGTTTAGATTCTGCGCCGCCGCCTCGCTCCTATGATGATAATGCCGACGCCGGCAACGAAATATCGCCCGGAGTCAGAAGGCATATGTTAAGATCTAGATCTAAGAAAATAGATTATAAGCAATATTACTAATTTTATGTCTAAACCATGTGTTCGTCCCCAGATGCTCAAATGGCGCTGGAGGAGTGTAATGTATGTATATGAAGACGCTGTCAAGCATGTGTCAAGTCAGTAATAAACGGTCCGTGCTCGGTAACTGTCGTTTCATTGCCCAGCCCAGTCCCAATTCAACTTAGCCGCTTTCCGAGCTACATCGATTATTTGCCTCTTGGAGCGCAGCGTGGTGTTCCGGATACGGCCCATGAATGTTACACCTGCTGCGCTCCATAGCCCGCTGGCAAACCCCGAGTTTGGACATCTACTGAGGTAACGTCAAAGGCCAAATCTGTGCACCGTGGGTGAGAATCAGTAGTATGCACATGTCCATGAGTCTCCGTTTAAGTGAAATAGGGAGATCACCCTTCATGAGAAGTTTCATGGACCAATAGCTCCTCCAGGCGTTTTCAGTCCGTCTTTCGACTAAACGGTTCCAAGTAAGTATATTTTAGTAGCGAGTTTATTTTAAGCATTTAATAAGAAACTGTAACAGAAGAAATGTCTACCTTTTTTACAAGCTTTATATTATTAACTTGGACCTGTTCGTATGTATGTAAGTATATAAGTATGAAAGTATATAAGTATGTAAGTATATAAGTATGTAAATAAGTTGTCCGTCAAAAGTTGCAATCCATTTTTTTGAGCTGTTATTTTGGGTTAGATTTGGATTACTATAGTTTGCATGACAATTCAATATTATGGTACCATCGAGCTGATCTGATGATGAAGACAGAAGTTCAGACGATTCAGTATTGAACCGACGTAACCCCGTTGAGTTTGGGCTCGTTAGAACGTCTCAATGAGTAGTTAAATGATGGATGTACATAAAAGTACAGCCGGCCATAAAAACTTGAACCAAAGATGACATATTGGACTGAAACTTATTTAAACTAAATTCCCAATACTTCAATCCCTAACCAAATACTCGCAATTGGCACGTCTGTAATCCCCCTTAATTAGGAAGGGCCTTTAGTAGCATTGCATTGTTTAAACTAATCCGGAAAGCCGATGGTCTATTCCGGAAGAAGAGTGTTTATCTCACCTAGTAGTGGTAATAAATGGGCACCGTAAGAAAATATTAATCTTATAACTTATTTTTGTAGCTTTGTATGTTATGGTTATTCTCCAGATATTCATGCATTTTTGGGGTTCCGTACCCAAAGGGTAAAAACGGGACCCTATTACTGGCTATTACTAAGGCCCCGCTGTGTGTGATAATGTATTTCTGTTGCCGCTATAACAACAAATACTAAAAAACAGAATAAAACAAATATTTAAGGAACCCATACAACAAACGTGATTTTCTTGCCGTTTTTATAGATAATGGTACGGAACCCTCTGTGCGCGAGTCCTACTCGCACTTGGCTCACGAAAAATCACGTTAGTTGTATGGGAGCCCCCTTAAATATTTATTTTAATCTGGTTTTTAGTATTTGTTGTTATAACGGCAACAGAAATACATCATCTGTGCAAATTTCTGTCTAACTATCACGGTTCATGAGATACAGCCTGGTGACAGACGAACAGACGGATGGACGGACGAACAGCGGAGGCTTAGTAATAAGTTCCCGTTTTTACACTCTGGGGACGGTACCCTAAAAATGGTGTGCCAGTTCAGTGGAACAGGTACGGAATAAATTTGCCGCGCCCGGGCAGACTTCGTTTATCTTGGGAACCACGAAGATTGAATTTACCGCTCTAGAGCAAAAATCAATCGTAAAAATTCAAATTAGTTTTAAAACTTGCTTGGTTTTTACCAGAAATTTACACCTAGAAATTATTTGTCTGTATCTTTTGATAAATTGAATCAGACAAAAATAAAATAATAATCTTACACAAACCGACCTAGACCCCTAAGCAAAGTTTGTACTGGGTATGTAATATAGGTACTAGACGACGATTAACATACTTACTTAAATAGATAAATTAAAACTTATACATAGAAAACATCCATAACTCAGGAAGAAATATTCGTGCTCAGCACACAAATAAATGCCCTTACCGGGATTCGAAAGCCAGGACCTCTTACTTCGTAAGCAGGGTTACTACCAACTAGGCTAAAGCAGTATATGTATGCATGTATGTATGTAAGCACTTTATTGTACACAATAAAAGGTTAAAGAATATACATGTAGTACAAAAGTCAGTTGTCAGACAGGGTGTGGGTGTGTTGTGACAGTTGTTTTTTTTTTTTTTTTTTTTTATGATATAGGAGGCAAACGAGCAGACGGATCACCTGATGGTAAGCGATTACCGCCGCCCATGGACACTTGCAACACCAGAGGTGTTGTGAGTGCGTTGCCGGCCTTTAAGATGGGAGTACGCTCTTTTCTTGAAGGTTTGAAGGTCGTATCGGTCCGGAAATACCGCAGGCGACAATCCATTCCACAGTTTAGCTGTGCGAGGCAGGAAGTTTCTGGAGAAGCGCACAGTTGAGGACTGCCAACCATCTAAGTGGTGAGGGTGGTAATGTTGTGTTGTCAGTCGTCTAATAGTAATAGCAAAAGCAGTGTATAATGTATCCATTTTGATATAATAAATCAACTTCAATGTATACAATAAAAAGGCAAAAGCGTGCTAGCTATTTTCACCCGCAAAATACGAGTAGGTAATATATGCCAGCCATTAACGATATAAAACTTCCTGAGTTCTAACTCTTTTCGCCATTTCTGAAAAATGACATATATCGGAACAATCCGGCTCTAGTCCAGGCAATGAACTGACAACTTGTATGAAAAAAATGTCAATTTTGGAAATAATTTATAATAGCTTATTTTTTATGTATAACGGATATATTATCAATTAAATAGTTACCCAGCGACAAAATCCGACAAAATTTCAGACATCGAAAAAATGATAGTCAGTAAAAATCAGTCAGTAATTTGTGTTTCCATTCGAGTCTCTGTACTTAGGATCCTGCACCACTAAAGTTTCTGTTTAGCCCAATGGTTGACTGGTAGAGAATGCCTTAAGGCATTAAGTCCGCCAATTGTACTTCTATTTTTATATTTGTGCAATAAAGTTTAAATAAATAAATAAAAATATTAATAAATGTTTTTGTCTTTATTTTGGTTCATTTACATTTGCTCTATAATATTCAAGATAAATCGTACAAAAAAAGATAATGCATGCTTCATTTAAATCTACATAATTACTTCCGGGTGGAAAGTTTGTCGGATTCTTGACTAAATCATCTTTTTTCATTTTCAAATGAAATCTACAAAAAAATCGCTATTATAAATTAATGTTTTTCAAAACCGTATTTTGCCTGGAGTACTCGGCCACCAAATCCGGCGGCTCGGAGCATTAAATTTTTCAATTTTTCCTTTATTTAAAAATTTATAATTTCGTTAGCAGCGTAACTGCTTAATACAAAATTAATTACATATATGACAATTTAAACTCTCGCGCTTTATACACATATTTATTACATTATTTTTCACGGGTCTACCGCGTTATTTATTTACCTGTATTTCTGACGTCTCGACACGGGTTGCACTTGGGTTGCACCGGTCATGGTCGCAGATGACACATACATTTTTGTAGGGTAGTGAAATATTGTGGACCCATCACCACCACCATATCTCTGTTGACAACTTGCTGGGACGACAGTCATCTGCGACCACGACCGGTGCAACCCGTGTCGAATCGTCAGAAATAAAGGTAAATAAATATCGCGTTAGACCCGTGAAAATAGTTATTTGTTATACAAGGGTGCAAAGTTGTATTTTACCCGCGAGTGTGGAATCAAAACACGAGCAAGCGACAGGATTATTTATTTATTTTATTTATTTATTATTATTATTATTATCATTTATTAAGAGACAACAAATTGGTCCAAAATTATAAACTTATCCTAACCTAACCTAGGTGTCATCACATTGACAAATTGGCGCATGATAGCGGTGTTGGTGTTATACCTAACCGCCACTGTGTTCAAAATGGGGTTGGAGCTGACCCATACCCTGCTTAGCAAGGCTGCGAGTCTTTTTCGCACAATGGCATAAAAGTCATCAGTGCGTGACTGCACAAACATTCCTGAGGCACTGCAGAATCGGGGCAGCCCCAACAGCATCCTGAAGCCATTGTTATACTGGACGCGCAGGGCACTGATGGTCTTCTGCGTGAAGCTGGTCCAAAGGCTGCACGTGTAGAATACCTGACAGTATATAGGCTTTAAAAAGAGAGATTTTTACCTGTTCACTACAGCGTGCAAACCTTCGGACAAGCATATTGCTACGAACCCACGAGCGAAGCGAGTAGTTCTAAATTAGAATACTGAGCGTAGCGAGTGTTTCAAAACACGAAAAGTAAAATACATTTGCACCCGTGTGTAACACAAAACTTTTCACCTCACTGTAGCGAGGAAAGTGCAACATGCAAAACAACTTTACTTAATTTAAATAATAATTTTTTTTTATTAATTTAACTTAAAAGTAATAATAACGTATCTAATATCAAGTAGAATTTTGGTGAAGTGCGAGTCGGATTTTAGGTTTCCCATACATTTTGAGACCCAGCGCCTGATGAAGGCAACAAGCAATTTTTTTAAAGTTCTTAAATATTTATTTTATTCTGGTTTTTAGTATTTGTTGTTATGGCAGCGACAGAAATACATCACCTGTTAAAATTTTGTATTATGAGCGTTTTACGTTTTGTTATCTGTCGAAGGCTACTTAAAAACGCTACAAGGTAAAATTACTTTCCCCACTAGTGGATAAAATGCGTTTTTGCCACTGGTTTTAAAGGATAAAAGACGGCTTTCCGAGGCAGTGAGGGGAAAATAATATTATGAATAAATGGCATTCTTACTTATATCTTACCAGACTAAAAAGCACTTCAATGTTTGCCTCGAAATAGCTGGAGCCCTCTCGTGTGGGCTACATTACATGTAACGGAAGCTCTTTCACGTAACGCGGTGACATTAAGAGAGAAGTACCGTCTTTTGAAAATGTGCCTTTAATGCAACCAGCGAACATTCTGAAAAGTCAGTATCATCTATTTCACTTATGGCTTCATGCGCTTCCCTCTCTTCATTTGGGTACCCTGCTCGACGACAACTCGATGCGGGTGGCTGTCGCTCTTCGCCTTGGCTGCGATGTCTGCGAACCCCACACATGCATCTGTGGCGCCACGGTCGAGAGTAATGGCCACCACGCGTTAAGTTGTTGCCGATGTGCGGGCAGGTTTCCGCGGCACCATGCTCTTAATGACATTATTAAAAGAGCCGAGGAAAGAGCAGATGTCTGCCAATGTCCCTAGTGTATTGGAGCCACCAGGTCTAAGTCGGTCGGATGGGAAAAGACCTGACGGTCTGACCCTTGTTCCCTGGGAGAGAGGCAAGTGCTTGGTCTGGGACGCGACGTGCGTGAGTACTTTTGCTGCTTCGCACATTGGTCGGACTGTGCGAACGTCAGAAGCAGCGGCTGAGTTGGCAGCTGTGAGAAAGACAGAAAAATACGCGGCACTCGCCAACTACATATGTAGATAACTGTGTGACTAGGTTCAACTACTGCACTTTTGTTGTACAAATAACTTCTGTAGTAACGAAATAAAGTTTTATAATTTTATAAATGCGAAAATGTGTCTGTCTGTCTGTCTGTTACCTCATCACGCTAAAACCCCTGTAATTTGGTAAAGAGATAGTTTGAGTCTCTGGGAAGGACATAGAATAGTTTTTATACTCGTTTTCATCCCCTATGGAGGTGAAATGGGGGGTGAAAGTTTGAATGGAGCTACGAGCTCCGATAAGCTAGTTATCTATGTATATACTAGCTGATACCCGCGGCTTCGCCCGCGTGGTTATAGGAAAATGTAACATATTGAATTTTCCCGTGGGAATTAGATGTTTTCCCGCTTGAAAAAGTAGCCTATGTCACTCTCCAGCCTCTAATTAAACTATCTCCATACAAAAAATCACTTTAATACGACGCTCCGTTGCGACGTGAAAGAAGGACAAACAAACAATCAAACACACTTTCGCATTTATAATATTAGTAAGGATTACATTGTCAATGTCGCCATAGCAGATGAAAGCTACCCGGCTTACGGTACGTACTATAATTACTATACTCGTATATATAACATTTAAAACTTTAAAACGTAAAAATATACTTACTTGACAGCTGTCTTAGGGATCAAGATTTGCGATACGTATAAGCCTGAAAATGGCCCACCTAAGACAATTTCGCCCATTCGACAAAACAATAATTGCCCATAATTCCTGTGATCACGCACGGAGAAATCTCATCAGTTCGCAGAGTTCCCAATCAATGTTATCTCAACGAGAACAACGACGTAATTCTTCGGAATGTTCACATTGTTATGACCTTTTTACACTAAAGCACTACTAATGCCCCACAGAAGTTGCCCTACTTTATTTACTTTGAAACGTGTCCGTCCGGCTATGGCGAAGTTAGGTTAAACACACACGTTGTAAAGCTACATGGGTATTTAGTTTAGTTAACTTGGGTAGTAGCCTGTGATAAAGGAAATGTCAACAATATTTAAATTTAAATATACAGGATGAAATAGTATTCACTGTTCAAATTTTGGGAGGTGATTCGGTGGGTCATCTCGATCAAAATTGGATAATAAGTTGTATCCGAATCGCGAAAAAAAACCAGCTGTTCCATACAAACGGCGTGAGCTCAGCCGCCAAAATATATGGAACAGCCGGTTTTTGCTACTCAAAGCTACAATTTCACAGATTTTCCTCTTTAATAGGTATAATATTAGTATCGATTATACTTATAAATAAACATCAAAGCTGGAGCAACTCGACCTAATTTTCCACAATATTATTCAAAGAACCTTGAATGTCAACACTTTAATAATACTTGATGTTGAATAATATAGTGTACGATTTCATTTCATCAAAGAGTAACACAATATGTCTGTTTTGTACATTGTTTCCTGAGTCGATAATTAATTATCATTTGAAACATTCGAATATTGACTTAAATATCGCAGTTTTCACATTGTTTTTCAGCAGAACCAACTGTGGATGATTAAATCTATTTGATTATTACATATTTACGAACACTCACTTGACCAGCCATTAGGTGGATGTCACACTGCGACGCATCTGCGGAGGAAGGTGCGTTTCTCGTTGTATGCAAGTACCTCAGTTTGTATATAAATTCCGCGTGGTACGACACACTGCATTCGGCAGTCGGGTAGCCCCGTAGTGGAGTCTACCCACAGGCCAGTCAAGACCAGCTGACACAGCCCTCAGGCTTCAGCAAAGAGCCATGTCCGAAAAAAAAAAAAAAGATACACTGCAACGCACCTCTGTCCGGCGAAATTTGTATACAGCTCGCACCTCCGTGCGTTGATGCGTCGCAGTGAGACCGCCTTAAATATCCATATCCATACTTCCATACTATATACTATATATACTATACTATACTATCCATACTATATACTATATACTATTATACTATATATACTATCTATATATACAAATCTTAACTGAAAATGCACTGTATAATATAAAAGAGTACTATGACATCAAATTTAAATTATAGAATATTAGTGAATGCAATTGTATATTAAACTCTGAATTAAAATTATAAAAGGTTACTAATCTCAAATTGACATAATTGTAAACCTAAACCTAGTTATAAGACATATTCTAGTGCATATTGTATGTCAATGGAATAAATGATTTTGACTTTGACTTTGACTTATATACTATATATACTATACTATATCCATACTAATATTATAAATGCGAAAGTGTGTCTGTCTGTCTGTCTGTCTGTTACCTCTTCACGCTTAAACCGCTGAACCGATTGCGATGAAATTTGGTATGGAGATAGTTTGAATCCCGGGGAAGGACATAGGATAGTTTTCATCCTGGAAATCACCCCCTAATGGGATGAAATGGGGGGTTGAAGTTTGTATGGAGCTGCGATATAAACGATTTCCACGCGGACGGAGTCGCGGGCAGAAGCTAGTAATATTATAAATGCGAAAGTGTGTCTGTCTGTCTGTCTGTCTGTTACCTCTTCACGCTTAAACTGCTGAACCGATTTAGATGAAATTCAGTACGGAGATAGTTCGAATCCGGGGGAAGGACATAGGATAGTTTTTATCCCGGATTTCATCCCCAAGGGGGTGAAATATGGGATGAAAGTTTGCATGGAGCTACGATATAAACGAGTTCCACGCGGACGGAGTCGGGGGCAAAAGCTAGTAGCCTATATAACTATCCAGAAAGTCCATTCCACGCGCAGGTGAAATACTTTTGAAATCAGATAAAGAAATATTCCGGGGATTACCCAAAACATACAAACTTACAAAGCAACAATCTCACAAACACTTCCTCTTTATAATATGTATCAGAATAGATATTGTAATCAAGACAAAAACTACATCATATCCAATATTACATACGTTTACTAGCTAAAACCGCGAAAGGTGTTCAAATAGTTCAAGCACAGCGAAGTGAGGAACATTTAATGATATTATATCGCATCTTGGTTAAAGTGATGTTCACAGTATGCATTACACAGTTCGCGTTAGTGTAAGGCCTGAGTGGACGCCCCGCTCAGAGCGGGGCGTCGAGCGTCCATATAACTTGTACTTGTTTTATATGGACGCTGCACGCCCCGCTCTGAGCGGGGCGTCCACTCAGGCCTTACACTTACACCTTAGCGTAAGGCCTGAGTGGACGCCCCGCTCAGAGCGGGGCGTGCAGCGTCCATATAAAATAGATGCAATTTATATGGACGCTCGACGCCCCGCTCTGAGCGGGGCGTCCACTCAGGCCTTACACTTACACCTCACCGTAAAAGGAAACTCTTCACTGCTAATAGCCTACCCAATGTAGGAGAAATATTCCTGTAAAAGCGAATTTGGGTATAGTTTTAAGTAAATGTGGAGCCAATTAAAAATATTTTGTTTAATACACGCCTACTTAGAAAATAAGTTTATATTTTTATTGACCGTCTTCTTCTTCCATATCTCATTAAATATTAATCCCAGCGAAAAAGCGTAAAGAATCTGTTTTGGAGACTATTTTATGTAGATTACTTATTTATAAGAAGAGAGATTTTTAAGAGAAGTTTACGAGTTATTTACGAAAAACTAAAAACATAACTAAACAAATTAATTAATATATTAGGAAGAGTAATAAACAGCAATCTACAATGGGAAAACCAAGATAACGGATCACATTTGAAACGCAATACATTATTCAGATCTGCGTCAGATCAAATAACGTCCAAAACTTGCCAGGATATTACTTTGTTATTTCTTGATATTACTGTTCTCGCTACGTGAACTGTGAAATTTTAATGTAATAATGACATTCTGCAGTTGATGTCAAAGATATACAACATTGAACTCTATTCGGTTGTAATAAGGCGAGATATCTTTGACATCTTAACGTATCCCTATTAACATTATTACAGTTCTCGTATGTTTATTATAAATAGGAAATTAAACATACTTATTGTATAGCGGTAAGTGACTTGTGTCTCATTCCGACACGTTTTTTTTTTGGGGTAGAAAGTGTCATCTACTAGTCTCTTAATTTTTCTTAGTGCGAAGGTTATTTTTACCTAACAATTACACAGATACAAATAGTGCCTCTGTGAACTGTAGAACTCGCGAGCTTGAATTTTTGAAT
Source organism: Epinotia ramella (assembly GCA_947578815.1). Lineage (NCBI taxonomy): Eukaryota > Metazoa > Arthropoda > Insecta > Lepidoptera > Tortricidae > Epinotia > Epinotia ramella. Next base: position 6,375,545 of record OX388211.1, on the reverse strand, counting down.
TTGTGAAAAAGGAATTGTCAAAAAAGATCTATATATATAATTATACTACCTGCTCACAAAATTTCATTGACGGTTGCGATAATTATGTAGAGGAGAACCGGACAGTGCGAAAGAATTTTGGATCCAAGCTGAAACGAAGAATCTTTCTTTCGCTTCGCTCACTCGTTAAAAAAGTAATACATACAGTGATCATTCAATTAATATCCCACATGGGGGTTACTTCGTGAGCTAGATCAAGGTACTTGCTGGCTTAGCCCACCTCGGCCGTCATGAGGGTTTTTAGATCTTGAGACAATCGGGAAGGAAATAGAAAATTTTCTATTAAATAAAAAAGACCGGGTTGTCTGAGTGGACATTGTAACAGTTTTTCGTTCAGGTCACGTGTCCGTCTTACGAATTTTCAATCTGTCGAATCTTACGGTCACGTGACATCTTACGTTCACGTGACATCTTACGTTCACGTGACCTGTGGCGAGTTTAACAATTTTTCCCCATCACAAAAAGTGTACAGCGCCGCTAAAGAAGTTTTCACTTCAAAAATCACAAATTCTTTATTTCAAGTGTTTAAACATGCAAAAAGGAATCTTTGAGTTCCATTTCATTTAATTTCCTGGGTATCTAATCGTCATGTCGCGAAATTAAATCCGAGACATCAATTTCGTACCGCAAAGAGCTTGAATCACCTGCGGGCATCCATTTTCATTAAGATAAGATACGATACTAATATCCGGACGTTTGTGAGCTCGTCCTGAAAAGATGCACATTGAGATGTTTTGGACGAGGCCTACGGAATAATTTACGACATTACTGTAACCAAGTAGAAGTTAAATGTTTTACTGACATTGTTTTGTTTACTTTGATGTTTCGGACGTGTCGTTAAGGTCTTGAAGTATGGGAGGAATTGGTGGGAGAGTAGGCAATAACTCCGCGAGACATCATGAGTGCTTCAACGCGACCGAATCCTCGTAAACGCGTTTGATAGGAATAGTTGTGAAAATCGTGAAAGTTGTAATCAATTATACTAAGCAAGCAAGGTCGCCGGAGCTCCTGAGGATGCGTTGTGTTGAGAGCGAGGGAGTTTATTCCTTCAGCTGTCAACACGGCGAATCCTCAAACATATCAAGGGTCGGCAACGCCCATGTTACTCCTTTGGAGTTGCATGCGTCTATAGGCTGCGGTGTCCGCTTACCATCAGGCGGGCCGTACGCTTGTTTGCCACCGTCGTTGTATAAAAAAAATCGTTCCCTTTCAAGAATCGCTACGGGCTACGCTCGTAGCCGATATCGTAGCGTAAGTAGGTAATTAAATAGTAGGCGCCCGCTAGGATTTCTTAATACATTTTATTCCCAAAAGGGGTAGGCAGAATATGAAACTAATGTTCCAGTGCCCCTTTTAGCATAAATGTTGCAGTGAGAGGTTGCTAGTCGATCGCCCACAACATACTTCAACCCTGTTCCCTTATTCGACTTTTATGACATCCACGGGAAGAAAGGGGGTGATGAAATTCTAACCCTACACCACACCGGGAAGTTATTACTATAGTTCAAGAATGAGTAGATTAGTTAGGTATTAGTTTAGTTTCTGATGTGTCGTAATATCCTGACAAACTGTGAAGCACATCAATGCGTTGTTAATTAGTTAATAATGGCACAGGTAAACATTAATTATCAATTTATCATATTCAGTGCACACGTTGGTGCGCAACGGGCGTATCCAATAACATGATTATAGAGGCGGGGCCCAGCGGCATGTCATATAACTCAAATTTGAAGCAGCGTAAAGGGAATTATCTCCATTTTACAGAGGACCACAGCTTGCTACTTCATTCATAGGTATGTCGTTTTGTGTTCTTGGTGCCGAGGACTAAGTATGGAAAAAATATGAGAAAACACATACATGGTAGCGAAAAGACGCTAAGAGCAGAGCGCCCATCTTGTCGGTTTCTGGCAGTCAGTGTTAAAATAAAACATACACAATCATCACCTAAGCATACACATCACCGATATAGCCCTCCGAATCGCTAAACTTAAGTGGCAGCGGGCGGGGCAAAGGTCGCGGGAGTCCGCTGGATGCGGGTGGTGCAGGACCACTTACTTAACTCTCTCTCTCTCTCTCGTGGCCCTCTTTGGGGGAGGCCTATATCTAGCAGTGGGCGTCTTTCGGCCGATATGATGACGATGATGACCATCACGTAAATATATCGATCGATACTATATCGCGTTTGTAGCCCTGGAAAAAGTCACCGTGTACCTACCGCTCTTAACCTTACAGATGAAATGTATGCATCGTTAACACTTTCCCCCCGGCCACTAAATTGCGCGGCGGCGCCATGCGGCAGCAGTTTTGCGAATTCATTGCGTGTGATCCCAACTAACCACAGTGTCTCGACGGCGCTATGAACAGATACATGCGCTTACCGCGGAAAAACCATGAGATCGGCTACGAGCGTAGCGCTTAGCGATACATGGCAGTAAATGTCTAAACGCACTTTAAGGGGCTACCCGAGGTTTTCATCGATTTTTGACAAGTTTTGAATCGTATCTACTACTTTTGCACTACAGATAGAATCATAAATCAAACGGCTATCGGTTTTTCAATCTTTTATCTCCATTTCGACAGACCGGATTTTGAAACAAATTAATACTTAATTTTGTATGATATTTTTAAACATTGTCTAAAAAAACACTTATTTCGCATCTCTATTGACGTGAAAGATCTAACATATACGAAATCTACAAATTTGGGTTCGTCTATGACGTCTCTAAAAACTGGCAGAGGGTTTTAATTTTAAACCAATTAACACAAAAGTTATGGCCAGAAAACCAGTTTTTTGGCCTAAAATTGTTCAACTTTGATGCCAAATATCTCGAAAACAATATAAGAATAATATAAGTAAATATGGGATACTATATTGCTTAAAGCCGTTGTTGTTAATATAATAAGCTACAAAAAACATTAGAAAACTAAGGGATTCAGATCCAAGGTCATTGGCGTATGGGAGCCTCTTAACACATTCACTGCCAACAATCGCTACGCGCTACGCTCGTAGCCGATCCCGTGGTTTTCCTCATACGTTACGTAGCGGAAAGCGACTACGACGGGTTTCTGTCAGTGAAAGTGTTAAAATAAAACGTTCTCGTAGCTTCATAACCGCATACTTACGTGCAAAAACGAAACTCAAACACAGTGAAAAGCTTTCATTATAATAACTAAGGTAACACGCTAAATCAGCACTAAGCAAACACTTCTCATAAACGAACAATGCAATACTAAAGGACGTACGTCCAGAGGGAACTTCACCACGACAACTCTTCTAGATATACAACGTTCTCTACGTGAGCCCGTGAGCGCATAACTTACATTTATCCTCACACGTTCTACAAACAAGTCGTGAAACTTCATATGTTATTACTAGGAATGTCTCCGTATTTTTTCGCCAAAGGAACATCGTGGCAAAGCACTTGTTTTATTGACTAAGGCTGCGCTCACTACGAGCTAGAGTTACTGTTAGAATTGTTGAATAGTATAATATAATGGTAATACTTATGTGGGGTTGTGGAAGATGTGTACCATGTTACAATGGAGTGTAGCCGTGGCGACGCACAGCGGCGCCTACTAAAGATAAATAAAGGTTCTCTATTGGATCGCATAAAATCATTTGGAATAATATAATAACGCATAATTTTTTATAGCCGAATTAGCGTTAAGCCTAATCATGTTATGGCATAAATTTTTAGGCATAAAATTAAAAATAATAAACGAAAATAGCATAATCATCACAAAGACTAACATCAGATAGCATAAATACAAAAAGACATAATAATTACTTGGCATCATTACAAAACGCATAAGTACACAAAGCAATGAAAGCATAATGCACGGCCCAATAATGTACAGCCTGATAATCCATGTACATTGGGACGGTCATCTTTGCGGACTAATAATCTCCAGCGAGTCGACGCCACCCCGCTGCGCGGGGTGTCTATTTCTGGTCTGAGGAACACAAGTGAACCCTAACCTAACCGACCTAAGACAGAGTTCGCTTATGACAAGCCATTTTTATCCGCCCTGATAATGCACGACCCAATAATCCGCGTCCACGAAAAGTGTAAATGCATGCTATGTAATGTATTTAGAAAACAGAAATTATGCTTCAAAACAGATATACCAAATAATTATTAGCCCAAACAATAGTATGCGTAATATGTATTCGGCCAATACAGATTAGTTCAACTGAAATTATGCTATTAGCGTAGTATGCCAAACAAAGTAGTAGGCCAAAGTATTATTATGCGACAGTATTATTATGCCAATAGAAATTATGCCAAATCAATTATGCGAAACTATATTAGGCTAAAAAAAATTATGCCAATGAAGGGGATCCCTAAATAAATATGATCTCGGTAGGATAAATAGTATATTAGCTTATCCGACTTCTGAAGAGGCGGAATCTGTGTACAACTTAGGATTATATTAAAATTAAGAAGTAATGAGAATAAGAGAGCCACTATGAGGGTGGCATTTGTAAAACCCTCCTTAAATAAATAAAGATTAAAAAAATATATATATATATATAATGGTAGTTCCTTATATATTTCCGTAATCGGAGCTTGCAAGTACAGGTCGATTGACGAGAGCTGGCGCGGAAAATATATGAAACTGTCATTAATTTCATAGACATTACGCGCCAGCTCTTGTGAATCGACCTGTAATTTTTGATTAGAATCATCATAAGGAAATTTTTATTTCGTACCTACTCGTAGACGATAAAATAGCAAATGGATAATGAACACTTTTATGGTCAATTATTGTTATTTTGACAGACTTTTGTAGTTCATGTAGTTATTTATTATTTATTTATTTATTTATTGAAAAACAGGGGGGGGGGGGGGGGGGGTAGTTATATCAATTTTGTTTATTCATATCTCCATTGACAATTTGCTGAGACGTCATCATCTGCATCGACTGCATCCGTGACCGGCACAACCCGTTTTGACCTACAGAAGGATATAATGAAGTAAAATTGATGCTGAGGGCATATTCTATCGATGATTACAATGAGGGTTATTTTCATCAAAACGATCTACGTGGAGGCCACCGGCTCGATGCTCAGATATCTGCCGGATAGCGAGTAAACAATGTATATGTATGTAATAATAATTTACATTGCACTTGCTCTGAAAGTGCGCCTTTATATGGGTCAACATAAACACGGCAAGTCCTCTATGCCCGCACGGCGGGACGGGCCGGGGGGCGGCCGTGCGGGGATGGATTTCGGGCCAATATTCCCACACACGTGCGAGAATGAGATTTTATGACAGTCCAAATTTCAGCTTTTAAGCATAATTTTTAACTTCCTCGCATGATGCATTGTAAAATGTTGTATGTTACACGTGCGGATTGGTAATTCCCAACTCGTGTCGATCAAAAACACTCCCTCACGGTCGTGTTTTTGGTCATCGTCACTCGTTGGGAATTACCTACTTTCCGCACTTGTATCATAAATAACTATTTTATTTTTGTATACTCCTATCTTAAAGGCCGGCAACGCACTCACAACACCTCTGGTGTTACAGGTGTCCATGGGCGGCGGTATTCACTTATCATAAGGTGATCCGTCTGCTTGTTTGCCTCCTATAACATAAAAAAAATACCTAGGCTTAAGTAAATTGTGGTGCCCTTGCAGTGTGTTCATGTGGAACCGACTTAGATTAAGACCTACCATCAATAACAATGAATAAATGAACATGAATATGACTATGATTGGCACAGAGCTATAACCACGAACTTTGAAATTCGAAGTTCGGGTATCTCCATCCCTATCGCACTTACAACACTCGAGTGAAAGGAATGAATATATAAACTTCGAGTTTAAATCGCGGTTATCGCAGGACCGAGAAGCGTGGCGATAAAGAAGAGGTCGATACTCAGCAGTGGATAGATACAGCCTAAATAGATAGCATATAATGGTTTACCGAAGATCCGCCCTGATCACTCAAACGCCTATAATCACATCAGATCTCTCAGTCAAGTATATTCCCTCCGGGATCATAGGCAACATTAAATCACGCTCTGGCAAGCAGTGTGCACTAGGCCGAAATTACCTGGGTCAAATTAGTGTACAAGCATTTAACTTGATAGTTATAGCACTTGGTTAAGTAATCGCTTACATTATGCCCTTCTGGGTAGATGTTAGGAAGTCAGTGTTACTGAAAGTCTGTACCTACATTGCATTGTAATATAAAATAAGAGAGTCAAATATTTTTTGAACTTTATAGTGTTTAGCGATGATAGAAATACGTAAAATAATAGGTGATCTAAATCCATACTTCCATACTAATATTATAAATGCGAAAGTGTGTTTGTGTGTCTATCTGTATGTTGTAGGTCTGTTACGTCTTCACGCTTAAACCGATGAACCGATGTAGATAAAATCTGGTATAGAGATAGTTTGAACCCCGGGGAAGGACAAAGGATAGTTTTTATCCCGGAAATCACCCTATAGGGGGTTGTATTGAGCTACGATATAAGCTAGTTCCACGCGGACGGAGTTACGGGCAGAAGCTAGTACTTAATAAAACTTTAATTTGACAGATATTGACTACGACGGTTTTTGGGCATTTTCGGGGAAAGCGATGATGCATTGTTAGTGACGTCACAGAGTAAAAGTTGAAAATGTACCATTTTGTAACCAAAATTAACAATAAATTACTATTTGAATGGCACATTTTTAATTTTTATTCGGAGACGTCACTAATCTGCATCTCCTCGCGAAAATGCGCTTTTACTATTAATATTCTTTTTCATCCAAATGTAGAACCGAATCCAATAAAATACGTTCTTCAACACGACCTTGTATGTAAAACTGTGATTGTTCATCCTTCCGCTTACCCTCCTCAACGTTTCAACAATTTTTCGTGTAATTTTAAATAAAGAAGATCTAAATTATGGAGAAGCGCATAAATTGCTTTTTGTTCCGGTAAAAATACAGGCAATAATGTAGCACGATCTTCCCTCAACATTACGATGCTGGTAGGAGAAAAGTTAACATTTTTCTTTGAGCTTTTACAATTCAGATCGGAGTAAATTACAGTGCTTAAGACCTAGCTCTGGAAAAGTGTTTATTTAGTTAACTCCAAGTTCCAACTCTAGTGCTTAAATGTACAAATTTCTGTGCTGATGTTACAAAGGAGTTTAAATGAAGCATAGTTTAAGATAAAACGTCTTTGCTGGTGCTTTGTGTGTCTTTTACTGGTATAGTCGCGTCGCGGGGTACGGGTACCGCGTAAAGTGTCTCTATATACGACAATTGTAGTTGCGGCCAAAACAAAGAGAGCATAGTTCTGTGGAGAGCATTCTTGCTTGATACTCTTTTTTACTATTTTTTGTGTTTTGTATGTTTAGTTACAAATATTCGAACGAGTAGCGAAGCGAACGAAGTTTCATGTTTCAACTTGGCCCGAAAATCGTTTGTATGTCCGCTGTCCTCCTCTACAGGTCGCATTTCTCAACTGGTTCTCGAGAAATTTTGGGAGCAGGCTTGTTAATTATATACAATGATGTGATATAAAAAAGAGGTACATACGTTGTCTACACGAAATTCCGTGTTTAAAAATGGCCACCAAATCAGACAGCATACGTTCATTTCCATTGACGCGAAACTGAGGCAAGTTGGTGTACTCATAATTGACTCAGTTTTAGTGTGCAACTTTTGGAGCGCTTATAACTACTCCGTTTTTATATTAGAACATTTATTATAATATTATAGATCTTTTTTGACGAGTCACTTTATCCAAATAAAAATAAAGCAGGCTTGCTCGTTCTACACTTCACAGAGGCACTAATTTATAGTTCGTTTATTCAAGAATAATACACACATTCTCTGGCAAGAATTGCTACGTGCTCATAGTCGATCCCGTTTTCCCGCTAAGTAGCGAACTTAACCGCTAGGCGGGTTCCTGGCAGTGCATGTGTTAATCGCGCTTAAACAATGTGTTAAATAAATAAATAAAGAATTACAATAAAAATTGTATAGCGGCGGGACGCGGTGCAGTGGGAGAATCGCCTAAGCGCATAGCCAATAGGGGTGTAAACACCAAATAAAATAACCAATATTAATGTTGAATTTTCTTGAAAAAGGATTAAAAGTATTGTCAAATGGAGAAAAAAGTAAAGCAGGGGATTAAATAATCACAACGTTATAAAGTATCCATAGTTTAAGAGGGGGTATATTATGTCCCTTTACCGCAAAACGCACCTTCATATGAAACCACTGGCATTTCCTATGCGTTTTCTCTTTAACAAGCAATATTGAAACGGTTCGTAATTCTTTGAGATATCTGAATGGGCTTTTCGTCACTAGGCATATCTTTTGCCTTCTTTATTTCGGAGTAATAATGAATCTTGAGTCTACACCCGTATTGTGAACGAGCTGATATCAAATTGAAATCCTACTAATATTATAAAGGCGAAAGTTTGGATGTTTGGATGGTTGTTACTCAATCACGCTTAAAGGGCTCAACCGATTTGGATGACATTTTGCACGAAGATAGTTTATAGCCTGGATTAAAATATAGAATAGTTTTTATCCCGGGTCCACGCAGACGAAGTGGCGGGTGGAAGCTAGTATAATGTAAATTGTAAAATTTGTATCAGTGTGTAATGCGGTAAAATGTTTTTTTTTTTTTTTTTTTTAATCCCTGTTTGGCCAGCAATGCGGCCATTGACAGATTTGGTTTTGGATGGTCCTCTCCGGGGGCCTCAAGGGCCTCCCGGAGGGAAAGAATACATAATAAACACAGTACAAAGAATATAGATTAAAACTAAACAAAAGTGTAAAATTTTTCGTTATAGTAGAGAATGTAAACAGTTTTTAGGGCACACAGTGGAATTATTAATTTATAGAGAGTGATAACAATTTGGATGTTTTTAAGAGTAATGGCATCGTCCAGCCGACTAGTCGGGTGGGCGGGGTTGCGATAAAATTTGGGGGGAGACCGGGGCGATTTGGTTCGGGTTCCTTATATAGGAGCTCGAACCAAATCGGGCATCCCTACTGGCCTGCCTAGAATTTTCCCAGTGGGGTCTATTTGGATTGGGCCTTCTGAGGCCGGGTCTGTAATGTACAGAAGGTAGGGAAGCATTGTCCCTACGGCTTGTGGCACGTAACCATGTATAGGCGCTTTTATTACTGCCCCGTTATTCCGTAACTCGTATTAAGGTGGTTCCACGACCATACTAAACGTCTTTTGACATTCGCAGGCTAACGGTGTGATATTTTAAGAAACTTATATAACAAACTTTCATAAATTGGCTTTCCATTTGCGCGAAATTCCCCATTTCCTAGAATAAACTTATATAAACTAGAATAATTTGAGGCAATTTATGAAAGTGTGTTACACAAGTACTTATCTTAAAATATCACACCGTTAGCCTGCGAATGTCAATAGACGTTTTGTATGGTCGTCGAACCACCTTGCTCACCTCACAGCTCACCCACAAATATATCTCCGATTCATAGCCTATACTTGAAACTATAATTAGATTCCCGAAAAATAACCTTCATTTTGATGGCAATTTTAAGGTTATTTTTTTGGAATCTAATTATGGTTTCAAGTATAGTTTCGTTAGGCGTGACAGGTGAGGTGAGTCGAATTAGCGCATTCCGAATAACAGCCGAAGGCTACTACGAATCGCGGCGCCGGCGTCAATACATTTGTGCGTGAACGGTGAGGTGACATTAGAACAAGTTACAGAATAGCGGGGCCGGTGCTAATGATATAGGAGAAAAAAACCCTGCTGATGCAGAAGGCCTATTATTCTGTAGTTGAGTTCCTGGAGGAAAATTTTTAATTGTATAGAACATTTAATAACTTTGATTGTCCTGTATTTTATGTGTCTGTTGACATTGTTTTTACCCCACTACCGAAGGAGAGGGAGTTATGTTTTTCGAGCGTATTGTATGTATGTAAGTATGTTAACCGATATAGCCCTCCGAATCGCTAAACTTAAGTGGCAGTGGGCGGGCACATAGCATGTAGAACCCGTGGCCGTTGGGGCGGAAAGTTTCTCGAGTGGCGACCACGTACCGGAAGGCACGGCGTGGGTAGGCCCCCCGCAAGATGTACTGATGATGATGACCCGGTAAAGGTTGCTGGAGTCCGCTGGATACGGGTGGCGCAGGACCGGTCACTTTAGCACTCTTTAGGGGAGGCCTATGTCCAGCAGTGGACGTCTTTTGGCTGATATGATGAAGTATGTATGTATGTGTTTGTCTTATTCTTTGGCACGCCCTGCGGCCTCTAACCATTGGACGGATTCCGACATATGTTTGTTGGATTCCTTTTAACCGCTGAGTGGCATAGGCTATAATATTTGTAAAAAAGCAGTTGGGTTTTTCGAAGAATCTTTTGTTAGCACTTATTAATAATCTTTTTAATGTTATTAATGCCAAATAAATAAATATGAATATGAGAGCTAGGTATGGTCGCACTACAGCCGCGCGTCCGTTAAACGCGCGTGTGTAAGCATTGTTGCAAACAGTCGCCGTTGTATAACCGCCCTTATTCCAACACAGCTACAAATCAATCTCCGGGCAACACTGTGGGCCAAGCGCTGAGTTATGGATCACCGGACCAGTGACCCCTGAAATCGAATGTTCCGTTTCGGTACGCCATCAGCTAATCATAGTTTTCAAAACAAACTTCTTAATTTGAAATTCCATTTTCAAATTTAGGTTGCATGCAGGGATTTTATTTGGGTTAGGGTAAACGTAACGGTATTATCAAAGATTATTAAGGGGCTAACCGAGGTTTTCATCGATTTTTGACGAGTTTTGAATCGTATCTCCTACTTTTGTACTACAGATAGAATTATAAATCAAACGGCTATCGGTTCTTCAATCTTTTATCTCCATTTTGGTCCACCGGATTTTGAAACAAAGAATACTTCATTTTGTATGATTTTTTTAAACATTGTCCAAAAAAACACTTATTTCGTATCTCTATTGACGTGAAAGAGCAAACATATACAAAATCTACATGTTTGGGTTCGTCTGTGACGTCTCTAAAAACTGGTCCAGGGTTTTCATTTTAAACCAATTAACACAAAAATTATGGCCAGAAAACCAGTTTTTTGGCCTAAAACTGTTCAACTTTGATGCCAAATATCTCGAAAACAATGAACTTTGAAGTAAATATGGGATACTATATTGCTTAAAGCCGTTGTTGTTAATATAATAAGCTACAAAAAACATTAGAAAACCCAGGGATTCAGATCGAAGGTTATTGGCGTATGGGAAATGAAATGAAATGAAATGAAATAAGTTTATTTGCTTAACATTATGTACATAAGATGGTGAGTCAACAGTGTTTAGTCCAGATAATGTCAATACCTTATAATAGTAGGCATGCAAAAATTTGGTTGTTTTTTTTTATTTTTATATACCTACGTGCATCTAATTAATTATACATTCAGTCGAATTTTATTAAATTATTATTCATACATTTTTGCTTTAAATTAATAGTACATTAGAATGTAGTAATGGTCAAGTTAAATCACGTTATCCACGTTAATCCCCTAGCCTGATCCCCCAGGGGAATTAGCGGCAATTATTTTATATTCAACTAGGAAAAAATGATAATGTTCGGTTATGGCGCTTCGCCGGACGCTACCGCGTCACGCTCGCTTCGCTCGCTCGGCCGCGCGCTGTAGGGTCGCAGTTCATCTAACAACCTAACCGTTTTTTTCCCCTGGGGGATCAGGCTAGGGGATTAACGTGGACAACAGCAGTTAAATAGGATATGTCATTTAAAAATTATGTAGGTACCTAATTACTTTAGAAATATTTGATAAGAATGTCAGTATAAGTTAGATTTTACATTTAAATATTCCTTAATGCTATAGAAATTGTGCTCCCTTAGAAATGCTATAATTGCTTTCCTGAATTTAGTTAAGGGTAGATCTAGCAAGTTTTGTGGTAGGCTATTATATATGTTACTCAGCATCCCATCGACATTCTTACGATTAAAAGCCAAGTTTCTTTTAGTAACATGTATCTTGTTTAATCGATTACTTCTGGCATTAGGATTAACTTGTCTTATAAAAGTAAAATGGTCTTGATGTTTTTTTATAAAAATACATATTTCCGCTGTATACATGCATGGCAAGGGCAAAATGTTAAGTTTTTTGAACATAGGTTTACATGATTGTCTAGTGCTAATCCCAATCATAATGCTCTGATGCATTTTTTTTGGGCTTTAAATGCTCTATCTATATCTACAGAGTTACCCCATATTATAAGTTGATATCGTAGAAGGAGCCCCTTAAGAAAAGGCTTCTCAATAATCTTTGGTATAATGAAATGACTAGTGTCTGCCCGCGACTACGTGCGCCTGGAAGTCGTTTATATCGCAGCTCCATACAAAGTTTCACTCCCCATTTTAACCTCTTAGGGGAAAAGGTATTTCCGGCATAAAAATTATGTTTTTCCCCGGGACTCAAATCTCTATGCCAAATTCCATCTCAATCGGTTCAGCAGTTTAAGCGTGAAGAGGTAACAGACAGACAGGCAGACACACTTTCGCATTTATAATATTAGTATGGATGGATATACAAAGGTAGTAGTATGTAGTACACCTTAACAACAATGTTTTTTAGTCTAGCAGTGACCTGTATTTGTGTGTGACGTGAGGTAGGGCACAGCGAAATGTCATCCCGCTCGAATTTGGAGCAGCCCAACTGGGGAAGTACCTCCGCCTTGCGGAAGACCACAGCCATAATAACACTACTACTCGCTCTGTAGTAGTGTTGTGTTCCTGGAGGTGAGCAAGGTCGCCAGAGCTCCCGAGGATGCGTTGTGTTGAGAGCGAGGGAATTTGTTCCTTCAGCTGCAGTCAACACGGCGAATCCTCAAACATATGAAGGATCGGCAACGCCCATGTTACTCCTTTGGAGTTGCATGCGTATATAGGCTGCGGTGTCCGTTTACCATCAGGCGGGCCGTACGCTTGTTTGCCACCGTCCTTGTATTAAAAAAAAACCTGTATTTGTGTCTGGCTATCAAGATAACGAATCCTCAAATCAATAAAGGGTCGGCAACGCGCTTGTGATTCTTCTGGAATCGCAAGCGTTCCTAGGCTACGGTGTCTGTTTACAAATACAAATACAAATAACCGCTGTTCTCGTCTGCTAATTTATTTATTTAGGTTTACCAACAGGTGTATACCATTAATGCTAATAATTACACACGTCACGTATTAAATGTCACTACGAGCGACATGTTTCGAACTCTTCTGGAGTTCTTCTTCAGGATGAGAGTTTTCGCGGCGGTGTCGCTACGCTCCGTCATTTAATACGTGAGTTGAACAGTGTAATTATTAGCATTATTTCAACATGTCTCACGAAAGTTTAAATTCCGTGTATACTCTTACTTATTTAAAAACAGAATATTAGATTAGATTGCTTGAGTATTCACCCAATTAAGGCAAACACGGCATGCACATAAAAGCTAATGCAATATACTTAATCTAAGTAGTACAAGCTCATGCTGCGTTTAGAAAAACAAAATAAAGTAAAAAGTTAACTAAATTCTAGTTAACTAAACTCCTTGACAAAATCTCTACAAAATAAATGACATGACTAATCATAATTACATATATATAACTAGCTTCCGCCCGCGACTTTGTTTGCGCGAACCCGAGATAAAAACTATCCTATATTTTAATCCAGGCTATAAACTATCTTCGTGCACAATTTCATCCAAATCGGTTAAGCTGTTTAAGCGTGATTCAGTAACAAACATCCAAACATCTTAACGTCCAAACATCCAAACATCCAAACATCTAAACTTTCGCATTTATAATATTAGTAGGATATAGTAGGATATAACTACTGATATAGTAGGATCCTCTGCTGTGTTCGTTAATTATATTAAGGCGACGTAGGTTCATGGTCTTCTCTCCCTCTCACTGAGCATAAGCATGAGCGAGATGGAAGTGCGTGCTCGAAAGCGCGCATATCATATTTTTTTAATTTTAACTTTTTTGCCGTTTAAATAAATAAAAATGTAATCATTGATTTCCCTCGAACATGATATTACCAATTTTTAGAAGCAATTTTAATATTTTATAGCTTTTGTGCATAATTTCTTACGAATATTTTAAGTGTATTTTTGTGTATTTTAGACCTATGTTCGTGATTTTTTTATATCGTACGAAATGCTTAATCATGTTTCGAGTCACTGATCTCGCTGCGAAAAAGCCTCAAGATTACTATTCGTATTTTTTTGAAACCATATTTAAACAGACGCATTATTCAAAACCTCTGTTCGCTTAACTTCGCTGAACCTACGGCGCCTTAAGACTAATATATATAATAGGCACATGGATGAATGGTGTGAAGCGACGTCGCGACGCCAGACGGTAATCTCTTCGTCATTAGATCGCAGACCATGATGGTACCGCAATTATATCTACCGGATTTAACTCTATACAAGGCAATATCCACTGATGGAGATATATTTTCAGAATATATAAACTCCTTTTTTGAAGATCCCATACTTTTGTCTCTCGGGAAAACCGCGGCAGGGCTCATTCCACAACCGGAGCGTCCGAGGGAGAAAAGTTCTCTGAAATCGTACGGTACGCGACCATTTAGGTTCCAGGGTGTGAGGATAAATGCCCTGCCGACGGCGAGCGGTGCGGTGGTAAAAAGCAACCGTATGCATCATGTCGAACAGTTCTTCGGAGCACAACCCGTTATACAAGCGATAGAACGCACAAGGAGGCGAAGTCTATCCTTAGACTCAACGGTTTGCTTGTAAGTTTGGGATCGTCCACGATTCGCACAGCGCGTCTTTGAAGCGACTCGAAAGGCCCAAGCTGGTATCCAAGTGCTCTCGCCCAGAGAGGACAGCAGCCCATCTGTTACACCCGTGATCATTGTCTCAATCACAACTATCTTAAATAAGCTATGGTTTCATACAAATCGGCCAAGGTTTGATTGGAATATCATTATTCGACGTCCTCTGTAGCCTAGTTGGTAGTGACCCTGCCTACGAAGCTGGAGGTCCAGGGTTCGAATCCCGGTAAGGGCATTTATTTGTGTGATGAGCACGAACACTTGTTCCTGAGTCATGGATGTTTTCTATGGATTTAAGTATCTATTTATATATATAAGTATGTATATCGTCGTCTACTAGCCATAGTACAGGCTTTGCTTAGTTTGGGACTTGGTGTAAGTTTGTCCCTTTGGTTTAAGTTTTTATTTTTATTTGTAATTATTTTAACTAACTGAAATTTGTAGTTTCCAAAAGACCTTTGCGCAGGCATATCGCTGTTAACTTAGAAATATCTATACAAATATAATAGGGTAAATCTCCAATAACTGGTCACCGTTCAATAACTGGCCACCTCATACTAAAAATTAACTATATTTACCTATGCTAGAATTATTTGCATTTATGCAAATTTATATTGTAATTTTTATCGTGTAATAAATAAATCTAAATCTATTTTTAGTATAAGCTGTTAATTCCTGGCCACCATTCAATAACTGGCCACGTTATACTAAATTTAATTCTGTTTGTAAGGGAACAGAGTTCATTTTAAGTATGAGGGGCCAGTTATTGAAGGTGGGCCAGTTATTGGCGATTTACCCTATTAAGTAAAACGAGGTAAAGTTTATGAGCGTGTAGGTGGTGTGTAGTTTTGTTTGTTTACGGGCAACCTCGAGAACGACTCATCTGATTTGAAACATTATTTCACCAGTATATAGACTGAACCTTCAGGGTGTGTATAATGGCGTAATCTCCGGAACTTCTCATCCATTTTTTTCATTATTACCTAGAATGGATTTTGTGTACGAATAGTGCTTTTCGAATTGATTGCAATACGTCAACGCAGTACATTTATAACCTCTTTTGTGATTTAAGGTAATCATACTGGGATTACGGCTATTTAGCCGTAAAACACACATCATCACAGGTCATTGGTGTCAGGTCATTTGACAGGTGTCACAGTAGGTACCCCTCATACCCCATCTCAAAGGCGCTATAAATAAAGCCGCCTGAATCACACTGACGCGGCCTGCGATAGAGCTTAATAGTAAAACGGGCTTTAGGCCTGTCTAAATGCAGTGCACGAACAGCGGGACGGGAGATAATCCATGTCTTCGTTACTGCACTGCATTTAGCGAGGTCTAAAGGCCGCTTAATAACCTTGTCAATTATTGTCAAGTTTACTACTGACCACCACCACAGTCTGAGAGCGGCTAATACGCAGGCGGAGCTGTGCGGGCAGCTAGTGAATACATTGAAATGCAAATGAAGCTGCCAAGCGCGCCGCGGCTCGCCGTCGCCAGGGTTGTTATTCTTGGCACGCTCATGCGCCACCCCACCCGTCACACCTAACAAAACTAGACCTCCACCTAAAGTATATTCATTCTTACGTGTCCTATCATGTACACAAACATGACGTCAAATATAATCTGTCTATGTGTCTGTCTGTACCTCTTCACGCTTAAACCGCTGAACCGGTTGAGATGAAATTTGGTATAGAAAGAAAGAAAGAAAGAAAATAAGTTTATTTCGCAAAAATACAGAATACAACAATATAGAGATCTAGTCATTACATGTTATTGGAAATGACGATAAAAATATACCTGAAATGTGATTCATATACAATATAGACATGACATACATATAGTTATGTCAGATATTTTTGAGGTTATTTGTTTTACATCGATTATTGAAGAAAATCGAATTATAAATTATATTATTCAACACATTTGCTCGTAAGGTGCCTCTTATTACGTCGTTTTTAGGCTCATTAAGTCATGGGTTAATTTAAGTATTAAACACGCGTATTTTAAAATATAACGGCACTCGTGTTTCATGGTTATATCGCGATTAAGACACGTGTCATCTTATGAAATAGTACATTGTTTAACGAGGGGCGTAAGTGGAATATTGCGAACAAGAGTCTATCAGAAGCCCGACGCCGAAGGCGGAGGGCTTTTGATGACTCGAGTTTGTAACGTTCTTACGCCCGTGTTACAACAATGTTTTTCATCACATTTGCGAGGAAACAAATACATTTTAGATGAAATGAATACAAATCGTAATAAAAACTGCAACATCCATTCGTCGTCCGTCGTCCATTTTGTTGAATTTGACGTGAGGCGCGCATGGCAAAGACCCTTCGGTATACAGCCACGATTTGAAAACACTTAAAAACATTTTACATAGACACTAAATAAACTACATATTAAATCTGTAAATAATTCAGTTAAACATGTTTAAGTAGTTTTTTAAGTTTAAATTTATTTATAAATACGTTTTCAGACATCGTATTTGATTTAAAACCTCTTTGCTTTGTAACTGCCGCATGAGTGACAGATACAATTTAAGAAAAAAACCATTACGCCCGTGGGCGTCACACAGGCTATTACAGCTCTGTATGTCTGCGCATTATGAAGCCCTTTTCGAGCAAGTGTGATGAAAAGTAATATGTACTATTTCAGTGATTACTTGGTTAATTTCAGTGCTGAGTTTCTTTAAGTATTACAAGTGATGATTATAGTGTAATCCCAGAGAAAAGTGTGATAATCTCTTCGAGAAGTGTTTACATGATACGACACGTAAGGATAAATACACTCTACGCTGACTTACTATGAATCCCGGCGTCAAGATATATTTGTGGGTGAGCTTTGAGGTGAGCTCAAAACAAGTTACAGAATAGCGGGGCTGCTACGAGCTCTGTAATTTAGTGAACGACACTTTCATTATTTTAATTGATATATCCGACCGAAATTGCTGTATCTATTATAATGCCTTCAGTTATTTAAAAGCCATGACTGTCATGGATTAACCTTTGCTTTTAGGATAGATATTAGCATGTGGGGCAATTACTTAACGGGTCAGTTACTTCAACGTGTTTTGATGATGTATTAATGAAACAAAATATTAAAATATTAATTTATTTTAAAATAATTGTTATTAGATAGATATTTATAGAAACTCTCCTAAAGCAGTCACCTATAGCGAACTTTTATATTTGTTTTTTTCGTTAATCCGTTTCAGAATGAGCTTTTCAATGTCGTAGTTTTCCCAGGGGATCGTTAATATGAGGTTTTAATAAAAAAGGGGAACAGAGATTCAGTATACGATCTGACTGGTGACACGTAACTTTTCTAATGCCCGTTAGGACTACTCAACTGTCATTTTCCTATAAAAAGTGGCACTTAGATCTACCTGACCTACCTACGCACAATGCGTTACGTAATCTGCAATCATGCTGGAATCGCAATCATAAAAGGGTCATTGTCAGATTTAGGTTCGCGTCTTTCCGGTGGGCATTGCCAAAGTTAAGGGCTTTAAAGCCTAATTTTTGGTTGAACTCTGAATCCACATGAACGGCGTCGCCTCTTCTATAATTCTATGCGATAATAGTAGATTATACACTAAGGGGATAAAGCACTGTTTTATGTCACGGGAGCGAATTGAATCCCGAACGTAACGAAGGACTCATAATTTAACTCCTGAGCGTAGCGAGGGAGTTATAAGTTAATTCCTGAGCGAAGCGAGGGAATTAAGACTGAGTCCTGAGTGCAGTGAGGGGTTCAACCGCCCAAGACTAAAACAGTCTTATCCCCGAGGTGTATACTCTACTTTTCACTCCTTATGCGAGACAAAAAAACAGGCTCAGTAGATAAATATTCAAAATAGACCAGAAGCACTGATTCAGACACAGACTTTACGCCTTTTACAGCTTTCCATTTGTCAAAATCGTTGTAGGCTTTTAGGTATTTTTCCTTTGACTTCTCTGGCAGCAGATTGTTGACAATGCCTATGGCATCTAATTTGATAAACTCAGGAGTCAAAACACTCATCAGCTCATCACTCGACATTTTCAATATTATTTTTGAAATTAAATCTTCTATAGGCACCTACAAGAACTCGATTTGTTCGTCACGCGTGAACAAATGAAGGCGCGCGACGTTCCAAATTCGAAAGCACAAGCCGTGGTCCTAGATTCGAAATTCGAATTTCGAACACCGCGCTCCTCCGGACCGGGGTTCACACGGAGGCAAACTTCATTTATTTTGTGAAATCAAGTAGGCCATGGCCTAGGACAAATTGTGTTTAGCAAAATTAAACTTTATGCATATAGTAATAAGAATTATGAAAAGTGAAATCATATTATTAACCAGCGGGTTATAATGAAATTCAGTACAACATTATAACCCGGCTAATACCAAGGGATTTAATGTCTTGCTTTCGGTAGGGTTTACATGACCTATAATTTGGCATTGTCGAGCATGTGGTTTGAAAAAACATATTATATCTAATCATGAGCCCTTAACTATTGCCCACTGAAAAGACGATTTTTGTTTTACTGACTGACAATGACCCAAATATTTTGTGCTATCTGACACTGAACAAGTATCTGGTTGGTGGTAATTAAAAAAGTACATAGAATAAAACCTTATCATAAGTTTAAGTCAACCAGAAAATTAAAAAAATTGACAGGGTCGATTGAGCGTGGAACCACGATCCGGCTGCAGTTACCGGAATTCCGTGGATATGCAAATTGCGGCATACCAAAGGTTAAATGAAGAGAGAATTATATTTAATATTACTGAAAAGCCGTCTAGAACGTTTAGAAAGAGCAGTCTGAGCAGAGCCTAACCGTGCTAACAGCAGTATCAATAGATGGCAACTTTGACATAAGAGCGATGATAAAAACGCGCGTTTCATGACCGCGCAACTGACGCGCGACACTAGTAGCCATAGATCACCTATAAAAATCCCGTGTATCAATACTGTATCGCGTTTGTAGCGATGCAAAAAGTCGCCGTGTCTAAGTAGAAAACGGTCGGAGTTAATTGATCTGGTGAACATTTTCAAATGAAGGGTAAACAAAACAACTTTGTTTCAGGCGAGAGTCCATCGGGCAGCTGCCCCGCTCAGCCAGCATCGACTCGATGGTGGAGGCGGCGATCTGCGCGCGCCACTCTGAACCGAGCGCGCCGACGCTCGCACCGCCCGGCCGAGCGGACCGCGCGCTCAGCCTCGTGTCACCCGCCGTGGGCAGGCGCGCCAAGTCGCAGAGGGGACAGGCTGGTGAGTCTAGTTACTAAATAGTTAGATATTAGTTAGATATTTGTCATCGACTTGATGTTGGCTGCGATCTGCGCGCGCCACTCTGAACCGAGCGCGCCGACGCTCGCGCCGCGCGGCCGCGCTGATCGGGCGCTCAGCCTCGTGTCGTGTCTCCCGCCGTGGGCAGGCGCGCCAACTCGCAGAGGGGATAGGCTGGTGAGTCTAGTTACTATATTATAGTTAGACATTTGTCATCGACTCGATGTTGGCTGTTGGCTGCGATATGCACGCGCCACTCTGAGCGAGCCGAGCGCGCCGACGCCCGCACCGCCCGGCCGTGCGGACCGCCCGCTCAGCCTTCTGTCACCTGCAGTGGGCAGGCCTCCCACGTCGCAGAGGGGTTACGCTGATGATTCTAGTTACTAGTTATCTGCCTCATTCAATCGACTAAATGGTGGCTGTTATTTACGTACGCAACTCAACAGCACGCTGACGCTTGAAGCGATCGGCTTTATTCTGGACACGGTTTCTTCTGGGAGTCTAGCACGACTTGCTATCTAGTCGCGTCGCATGCGACTGAGCAGCTCCTGTCACACTGGCACTGGGCAAATTAGACAGAGAAGGGTAGGTTCTGTTCCCAGGTCGTGTTGACAGAAGTGCTAGTCCGGCAGAAATTGACTCCTAGAAGTTTTGGATGATTAAATCATACTAAAAAAATGTATTCGTTTCCGGATGCGATTAACTAGCGAAAACAACCGATAAAAAAGAACATCCGGAGTGTTATACTCGTACATGATTTATCCTCACCCATAAGCCGAAAACAACATCAAAAAATGTACACTTATATTTTTTCCATATTTCACAATTTATTATGAAGGTTTTTTCAATCTGCCACCCAATTTGATACAATCTAATCATCTTATTGCAATAACCAAAGTAAATAACATGTTGTTTTCACACAAAGCGGGTTGTGAATCGTAGCAAGAAATAATAATAAAAGCGTACGTCCCAAATTAAGATGTTTTATACGTCGTAAAGAGAAAGGTCACAAGGCAATGAATAAAGAATCCAGGTAAACAGGCGAGATCGTTATTTTTGATTTAGCAGTGGTAACAGATTTCTGTGTCGATCGAGCGACTTTCGGACAAGAACGGCGGCGAAACCTATTGCACGTCATTTCGGAAATGCGCGGCGGCGAACGAATTTTCGTCCAATTCAATCAGAGTCACATGGCAATATCATATATTTCTCACAATTCGGATGTGGGGCCTGAACGTTTTCAATTGGAATAAACACATTTCCTACCGTCTAGCTTAGGTGCCAATGCAATAGGGGTGTATAGACACTAAATACAATAATCAATAATGATGTATTTTCTTGAAATAGCATTAATATCAAATGGAGAAAAAAAGCAACGCAAGAGGTTAAATAATCACAAAGTTATAAGTGTACTAAGTTTTAAGAGGGGGTATGTTTTCTCTTTCTTACAAGTAACAATAAAACGGTTGCAGCTTCGTCATTAATTGAGATATTAGAATCGGATTTTCGCCATTGTAAACTGTCCATTGTTACTTTTTTTGCTTCCTTTCTTTTGAAGTAATAACATTTTTGAGTACCATACTGGAATTAATACATTTCATACAGTCTACTAGGTACCTATGCATTTTTGTTCAGTGCCAGGAACCCGCTAGGTGGGGTCTGCTCGTAGGCGCTTTCCTCTATAAACGGTTTTTCGCATGTTATCAGCTAACTACGGACGAAGCGCTACCGTACATCATCATTATCATATCAGCCGAAATACGTCCACTGCTGGACATAGGCCTCCCCCAAAGAGTGCCACAATAGCCGGTCCTACCGTAGATAGTTAGAGGATTTATAGATGGAGTCCCAACCAATGCTCAAAAGGGATAGAGGTCAATTAACCTGACTAATTGACAAGAATGAGAAGACTAATGAATAGGTACATCCTCGACATTTCATGACGAGATGTGACGTCAGTTTTAGTACAATATTTTGTCAGGTGGTGACGAACAAACAAAGCCTATTCGCTCTGAGGGACATGAAATTTGACATTGTATCTCGTTCCCACTTGTGGTAATGTCTATGTTTACATCTTTGTCACACATGTGTGTATGTGTGAGTGAGTCCCTCTACTCTATCATTTCTCTATGACCGCTATACGGAATAAAGAATCCATGGATTCTTTATTCCGTGGACCGCTACTAAACCGTTGACATGATGTATTATGTTATGCCTTGTATTGTCATATTCATGGGATCGATTACGCATATTTGAAACGTACCTTGTGACTTAGCCAATTATGATAATGTGACGTTTACCTTAAAACCACTTTATGTGTTAATGGTTTGAAGAAAAATATCGATTTTCATAAAAGTGACCATGTGGTCGTTAAATTTCACTAACTGTCATTAAACAACGACGAATTCAGGTCCAAATTACTTAATTACTCGATATTAAAGGTGCCTCCACTAGGCAGTTTCAGTAACTCATCCTTTCAGATGTGTTTCAGGGTAAGGCCGCGAATTTTGACCAATTTGGACGTTTCAAATTTAACATGCTCATAAAAAAAAATTGGGAACACCGAGAGGTTTCGAAATAATTTTATTATATTACGCGATAAAAACTTTCAAGGTCGCAAGTGACATAATTGATTTAAATCCTTTCAAATAAATAATAAAAATATATTTCCGTCCAAAACGTAACGAAAGTTGTAAAATTTTTTCGACCACGTTTCCTCGCCCTGTTATTTTCTTGATTTTCAACTTCTCATGATCATGCTTTGGTTTAAACAAAATTTTATGAAACAACGATAGCTCTACCGATTGCGAAAAAATTATAATAAAATAATATACTTGTTTTATCTTGCATTCTTTTATCGGGCCACAATTCCGCGTTTTCGTTACGAATACTTACGTGACGCTTTATAAAGCTAGATTTAAAGCCAATTGTGGTAGAAATTTGTTTTTGTGCACCGGCAACTCATATTCTAGTAGGGCAACACCAGAGAGTAAAACCAACCTCGTTAGTTTGCTGATAAATGGCGGACAAAGACGACGCGGACTAAGTTTTTGTAAATAACTTCGAAAGTGCAAGTTTGATTTGAAGGGTAAGTAGCGATTATTTTTAAGCGGCTGTTTTTTCATACGATAGGTTAATGTTATTCACGCACGTGACATGTATTATTATATTCAAAATATCGTTATTTCATCATGATAATCAATATTTTTCGAAAAATACGTTACACTTTCGTTACGAATACGTTGCATTTTAACAAAATGCAACGTATTCTTTGTGTAACGTGACGAAAACATGTGGTAAAGGGAAGTGCACACAGAAAAATACGAACTTAAATGATTTTTTACTAGATTTCAAACGATAAATCAAATCAAATCAAATCAAATCAATTATTTATTCTGCAAATAGGCCACAAGGGCACTTTTACATGTCAAAACGGTAATTTACAATAAAATAGTAATCTTACACAATAATAATTTAAAATTATATATAAAAGGTTAACAAACTAAATGTCACTAAGTTAATGTAAACAAAACAAAATTGCAAAATATGACCATTACATTCGATATAAGATCTGTATCAGCATTAACAGAAGTTAATGATAATACTTACAGTAAGTTATTAAGATAAATTAATTTGAAATTGTTGGTACGTAAAGTAGGTACAGGGATCAGCCAGCCCGAGAGAATTAAATCTATACTATCCATATGCATACTAATCCATACTTTAATATTATAAATGCGAAAGTGTGTCTGTCTGTCTATCTGTCTGTTACCTCTTCACGCTTAAATCGCTGAACCGATTCGGATGAAATTCGGTATAGAAATAGTTTGAGTCCTGAGGAAGGACATAGGATAGTTTTTATCCCGGAAATCATCCCTCAAGGGGATGAAGTGGGGGGGTGAAAGTTTGTATGGAGCTACGATATAAACGAGTTCCACGCGGAGGCAGAAGGCAGAAGCTAGTATTAATCGAAGGAGCGAGCGAAGCGAACGAAGTTCTATGCTTCAGGTTGGCCCGAAAATTGTTCGTATGTCCAGTCTCTGTCCGGTGTCCGTCGTCCGTCTGTCCGTCTGTTCTCCTCTGTCGCATTTCTCAACCGATTCTCGTGAAATTTTGTGAGCAGGTTCAATTATATAGTTTTTATTGTAAGTAACTTTTTCAAAATAAAAAAAATAGAGCCACATTAAAAATTAAAATATATATATATATATATGAAAAGTATAATGAAAAGTACCTATTGATAACTATTTAATTTAAAAAGTTTAATATTCATTTAAATAATTAAAAAAATATTGATTACGTAAAATCAACAAAAACTTAATTTTTTATAACATGTATTTCTTTTGCGAATATTTACCAGTATGATCTAAGCTTAACAACAACTTATGTTACGTTTTATGGTAACGTCACGTATTTTTTTTTATGTTAGTTCTATGTCACATTGGTCAAAATTCGCGGCCTTACCCTTCAATACATCTGAAGAGGTTGCGAGGAATTTTGCAACACATCCAAACGTCGGGTTAAATAAATAAATAATACGCCAGTAAGTCCCTTTTAGTAAAAGGAGTATGTCAAATAACTTGATGATCATCATTAAACTCGTTAAATACGTAACATAAATATCGTCAGTTCCAAGGACTCGGTATATACTTACTTTAAAGCATCATCCTCCTAGCGTTATTCCCTGTTGTACCCTAAAGGAGCCCGAGGTCAACTTTGACACCTAATCCCAAGATTTGGCATAGGCACTAGTTTTTACGAAAACGAACTGCCATCTGACGTTCCAATCCAGAGGAATTAGGTACTATAGGTACTTACTTTACATGATAAATAATATTCGCAAATAAATGAAAAACCACAAACTTGGAATGTTTGAAATGTAAATGAGATAGCCTCAGGTTCCTAGTTCAGAAATGTTTGCTTTATTTACCTTGACGGAAACTTAAACAAACCGCCTGTATTATGCTGCCGTTTTTTCTTTGAAGAAAATTGTGGAATTATCTTCCAGAAAGATTCTTGCCGAGTCTACGCTTGGCAGGTTGATTATGGTTCAATTGTCTTTTTCCGTGTTATTCTTATTCGCTCGACGCATTCTCTTTTACCGTAGTAAATACATGTAGTTATTTGCCGCGATACCGCTCCTTCAAAATTGGTTACATTGTCTACGGGCAAGGATTAAAAACCGGTTAAATTGGCGAATGTGTTGTTCAATTAACCATTTTCGACTACGGATTACGTTTCAGTCATCGTTATTCAAAATTAGTTTATTTAAAAACTTTACTCTTTCACTCACTGAAGCCATTTTGATGTCGATGCAAATAGTGAGAAATATTTAATAGCATTTGCCCGCCGACTTCGTCCGCGTGAACTCCCGTATGCCATACCCAATTGTATCCCTTTAAAGGATGATTATGGGGATAAAAAGTATCCTATGTTTTAATCTAGGTTATAAACTCTCTCCATGCCAAATTTCATTTCAATCCGTATAGCTGTTTTAGCGTGACTGAGTGACAAACATCCAAACTTTCCCATTTATAATATTAATAAGTATAAGGATTGTTTGCTAACTGAAAACCAAAATAGCGTAGGGTTGGTAAACGCTTTTTCATGGCTTACGCGCTTTTTATGTGATATTGATGTTCCTTCCCTGTACAAAAATTACAGCGACTATATATTTTTAATCTCAAAAGAAAACAGAAAATCTTGTATTCAATTGAAATCACTAATTTCTCCTAAATGCCGAAGACTCTCGAAAACACTTTGGAAACGAATAAGAGTCATTAAAGTCGACTTTGATCGGCGGGAACAAAGTGGAACAACCGTATTTGAATTTCAATAACAATAACCAACGTGCCTCTAATAATTCACTATAATTTGATGAGAAATGTCTCCTTGTTTTTGTTTACAACCCAATTTAGGGGTTGATAAATGGTCGTGTCTTTTAAGATTCATAACGCGGCATGAAATGTAGGCCATTCGTGTACCTGAGAGCTGAAGGGACAAAAGTTCCTATTGTTTTACACGCAATTGAAGCAAGCATTTACGGGACTTGGGTCACTTTGACTCTGAGATACTCATTTGCCATGGATATCAAATTGGAGACAGATTCATTGGACCGCTATAATATTATATGCCTATACAGCGAAATACAAAGAAAAATAATAAGTTTAGTTGCGTGTGTAGTAATGCACGACTACGGAGTATTTCTTTTTATGTCTACAATTTTATGGAGAAGACCTACTTGTTCTAGCTACGCGCGTTCTCATAAGGGTATGATATTCCGTGTAATAGACTTGTTTCTCGTAAAGGTACGATGTTGCGAAAAAAAGTATATTAATTATAACAAAATAATTGCTCAGTGGTTGCGGTGTACAAGTACCTATACTACATCTGCTCTTTGGCCTCTTTGGGGTAACATTTTATAAATCTTGTATTATTCTATGTACAGGCAGGGGTATTAATGTACGTACATAAATAAGGCCATAAATATCTGTACAGGACTCTATTTTCAATGTCATAGAGGCCTGTACAAATAGTTATGCCGTTATTTATGTACGTATTACGTATGTAAAATACCCCTGACTGTACCTACCACACAAAACGTTTATATAAAAACGTGCTTTATTGCAATGGAATTTGGTGCAAAATTGTAAACATGCCTTTGACGTCGACACGCCGTACAGTGCACACAGTATCTAAGACCTTAAGACCTTGGACGGCCTTAACCCTTGACATTAATTCCGTACCGCAGTGCAGTGATGTGCAGTATTCACCGAGCACTAATGACATCACTGCAACTGTTATAGTGAGATTTTTTTAAAATCAAGATTTCCACTTGAAGCTTATCTGCACGATGAATGGCATTGTTATCCTTTGTGAACCAAACCGCTAATTGCCTGCAGAAAATGAAATGCAGTAATGATAAAACCGTAAAAATATTAATTACAACCTTATGGTCTTAAGAATAAGCGTCAAATTGGCATAAGACACATTTCACATATAACCTTTTAGAATTGAAACATGATAAGGACCACCTGGCCTAGTGCTTTACAAGTGTTCGTTAGAGGGTGGTATTTATTTATATTTAAATTATTTTTGTTCTTGTTCAGTATAAGTAGCTTGCAATAAAATAAAAATCACTTTTATTTTTTTAATAATTTATTTGCTTGTATAAAGTTTACATTGGGTATCAATAATAAAAAATTAAAGTATTTTATTGGATAGGTATACGCTTAACTTAATAATAATTTACATCTACAGATAATCATTATAAAACACGTGGTAATAATATGTATAAGAATATGCAACTTATATAAAAATTAAACTTAGGTATAAACTTATATGTAAATATGTATGAAACTATAACTAATTAACTAAACCTACGTATAACTGATTAGTTACGACTCATCCGAACTTATTTCTGAATCATCGTCGCTCCCTGAGACCTCTATTATAACAGCTGGGTGGCTATAATTTCGGGCCATTGATTTTTCTATTTTCTGAACATGCAGACAACAGTTTTTCCAGTGTTCATGTGTTAAATCTATTGATCTCCTTATAATTTGAAGCACGCCTTCACTAAACTTCGGATTGTTGTTATCCTTTCGTACGTTTCTTTTTAAGCTACTCCACATTAGTTCTATAGGATTTAAATTGCAATAGTATGGCGGTAATCTTAGAACTTCGCAATTCTTGAGTTTTGCTGTTTCATCTACATAATACTTTTTGGCAAATGAATGTTTTTTTAATATCTTCAACAGATCGTCTTTTTTTGCCGTGGCCGGATAATTAATATTGTTTTTCTTTAAAAACTCCTGTATTTCTCCTTTTCTTGTTTGTGTGCAAGGTATTAATTCTGTCTGGCGTGAATGATATGAAGCATTGTCCATTACGATAACACTTTCTTCTGGTATGTTTGGTAACAGTTGGTCTTTGAACCATGTCTCAAAAAGTGATGCGTTCATGTCCTGATGGTAATCGGCACTGCAGTTGGCGATATTTTTTGCAGACAGCATTAAAGCTCCGTTCACCCATCCATTTTCACATCCTGCGTGTAATATTATTATCCTTTTTCCTCGTGATGCAGGTACATCCAGTGCACACGTGTTGCCATCTCTTTGCCAGCCTCTGTTGGAGACGTCATGCGTATCGTACCAAGTTTCATCTAAGTAGATAATCTGCTTTCCATTCTCACGATGTTTTTCAATTTGCTTCAAATATTTGTCACGAAGGTCAATCAACCTCTGTGAATCCATTATCACTTTCCTTTGATTTAATGTTTTGTACTCGAACCCCATGTTTTTCAGTACATGTAAGAAGTACGACAAGCTATATGGAAAAACGGCACCGTCCTTTGTTAATTCCTTATAAATCAAGCCGACGGTAGGGGATACGTTTTGCCTATAGAAGTTATCAACAGTTCTAGAAATAAAATCCTCTGTGAAATTGTCGATTCTTGCGAACTTTTTTTTATTCCGGGTCAGTTCTGTTGGCCGTCCTTTTTTCACAAGTCTTCCGACGGTGTTTTCAGAAGCGTTTGTCAATTTTGATGTGCGTCTAATAGCCCCATGAGGACCTATTTCACTTAAAATCACTTTGTAGACATGTAAAACAACTTCTTGAGCAGCCGGGTGCAAATGCTTCTTCGGTAATGGTGTATGTTCACCGACACAGATAGCACTGATGGGGTTGTTGGAAGGGGCTTCCGATGAAGCTCCAGCTTCACTCACCCAAGGGCGAAACATAGTAACTATCACTTACTATTTTCGCTTAATCAAAGTCCAAATACGTAGCCGTGGTCGAGTTCGTACACTTTATCACAACACAAAGTCCCAATCGGTAAGCAATCAAAATCCAAAATGCAGGCCAGTTGTCAATTGTATAAAATATCGTGAATAGGGTACAGTGAAGCTAACGATGCCGGTACTTGGTAGCGACTGAAGCACAATATCCTCAAATTGATAAGAAATCTATCCCCACTTAAATACCCACGTAGCTCTTAGGTTGCAAAAATTAACACGAGTTACAAAAATCTAATCATCCTTTAACTAGACACCTGGGTGACCACAGTTCTTAATTTCAAAAGGTTATATGTTGAGTGCAAGCTGTGATAATTTGAACCTTATTACCTAAGGAATACTGTTGTTATTCATAAAACATCTTTTGTTGTTTATGGTCTTTATCTCGTACGTAGGTAATTAGCGGTTGGGTTCACAAAGGATAACAATACCATTCAACGTGCAGATAAGCTTCAAGTGGAAATCTTGATTTTAAAAAAATCTCACTATACCTGGGGGTCGATTTGACGCCGAAGTTACGAATCGTTATTTGATTTCAATGTTAGCGAGTAAAGCGGGCGTGCAAAAACACATTGAATTCAAATCAAAATCAACTTTTGATGCGTAACATTTGTCTCGAATAGACCCCGAATTCGCGTTTACGGAATGTGGTCATACATTCATACATACACTCCTGTGATCCCCGAAGGAGTACGTAGAGCACATTATTTTAAATGCCACTTCTGGCAATTGTGCGATTAAACATAGATATATTATGTAAATTTTAAAGACGGAAATTATGTGATATTTTAAGAAGTAAGGATTAGGCTAGGCTAATGGGTAGTGAGTAGTGAGTAGTGACGCTGCCTACGAAGCTGTAGGTCCTGGGTAATACTGAATGAACAAAGGATATATTTATTGATAAAAACGTTAACATGACATTACAGTTTAAATAAATAGACAAGAAATACACGACTGAAATAAATAGAAAACATAAATAGATTATTTTTCTATTACTTGGTGTAGGTTTACTCGTTCGTACATATCCATAAATTAGATACAATTATTAGGTACTGAATGTTATCTTAATGCCGGTAAAACAATACTAACCCTAATTCAAGGAATATTGGTCCTTGGCATATCATATCGCTATTGTATTCCAAACAAAATCCTTTGTTCCAAGTCTATTGTTTGGCATGTTACGACCTCATTAAAGCTATTTGTTTGTTGAAAGCGCCTGACTATCTACTAATAGCAATGGAGATAACTTGTGAAGCTAATTGCTTAATCAGGCCAGGCGCTTGAGTTACAACGAAACGAAACACACTAGAAAAGCAAGAGTAGAATATATCAAGCAACTAGCTTCTGCCCGCGACTCCGCGTGGAACTCGTTTATATCGTAGGTCCATACAAACTTTCACTTCCCATTTCATCCCCTTAGGGGTTGATTTCCAGGATAAAAACTATCCTATGTCCTTCCACGGGATTCAAACTATCTCTATAACAAATTTCATTTAAATCGATTCAGCGGATTCAGCGTGAAGAGGTAACAGACAGACAGACAGACAGACAGAAAGACAGACACACTTTCGCATTTATAATATTAGTATGGAAGTATGGATTGTGCACCTTATTGCGTCAGAATTTGTCGAATTACTAAGTTGTATATTTCTCGAAGTTTCAATTAATCTAGAAGGAACACACTAGAAAAGCTAGAACACGGCAATCAATTCAATTCAATTTAATTTCAATTCAATTTATTTGTTTTGTGAAACACAGGTTACAAGGTTGGTAAGTACAAAAATATAATACCTCCATGTTTTACCCACAGCGCAGGTGTACAAAATATTAATTTTCATACTGTCAGCTACTTACATTCAAATTGAGAATTACTTAATTATGATATAATATAATGTCAATACAATAATGGCTATAGGTACATTAAATACTTTAATTAGGTATGTACAAAAAATGTTAAAAAATTATAATTTATGCCTAGTCAAAAAAAATATCCAAAAATTATAAAGAATTATAATACATTTGAATACATTTGTACGTTTTATAGACCTAGAGCGAAGTCAACGTGCAATTATAAAGGTCATGTACTTCAAAAAAACTAGGTTTCCAACAGAGGAGTTATACCGTATTACCGATCTATTAACTGTTCGTAAATTATACATTCTGCATTGTGTCCTAAATAAACACAAAATCCTACCATTTAATCCAGATTACAACAACAGAAGGAAGATAGGCAGCGTAGCTTTCTCAGACAGAACCAGAACCAAGTTCGCCAAAAGGCAGTTGAATGCGATGTCAGTACACCTCTATAACAAAATCAACAGAGAACTTAACTTCTACCCTAAAACTTACCACGAATGCATAAAGCTTCTCAGGAACTGGTTAAAAACTAGAACGTATGATGAGACTGAGTTGTTACTAAACTAAATAAAGCAATATAAACAAAAACTGGATATGACGATGCACACACTCACTCACACGTACACACGCACGCACTCACGCACGCACGCACGCACGCACACACACACACACACACACACACACACACACACACACACACACACACACACACACACACACACACACACACACACACACACACACACACACACACACACACACACACACACGCACACGCACACGCACACGCACAACGTACTATTATAATTTATGGTACCTACTTACCTGAAACTTAGCTTTTAAATCGAACTGTGTTAGCTCCTAGTTTACAAGTTTATAAATAGTTAATCTCTTCTTTACTTATTTAAATACCTACTATATGACTGTGTACCTTCTTATATTACTTTTTACCACAATGAAGAGCGGCGCCTTCCGACACAGGCATTATCATGCTTAAAGGGAGGCACCATCCCTTGTGTAATGTAATTGAAGTGTTTTTACCAAATAAAGAATTTTGTATTTTTTGTATTTTTTTTTGTATTTTGTATTTGTAATACATTTTATTTTATATTCATAAATCTTATTGCTAATGTTAACAATGTGCTTGCGTATTAAGACATAGTACACACAATATTACGTGCGTCTGAACTAGGATGATCCTGTGTCTCAGACAAAGATAATAATTACAAACTAATTAGTGCAATTTGTGCACAAGGAAGGTATATAATAGGATCGTACAGTTAGAAACAATTGGAATTTAGAACATAAATAATAATTAAATATTTGGGGACAATCTTACACAAATCGACCTATGCTTGTACTATGGGTACTAGACGACGATATACATACTTATATAGATAAATACATACTTAAATACATAGAAAACATCCATGACTCTGGAACAAATATTCATGCTCATCACACAAATAAATGCCCTTACCGGGATTCGAACCCGGGACCACCGGCTTCGTAGGCAGGGTCACTACGAACCAGGCTACAAAGGTCGTCGACATAGTAACTTATATCAATGTTGACGACCTTTGTAGCCTAGTTGGCTATTAAAATAATCTAAATTTCATCTAAATCGGTTCAGCGGTTTAAGCGTGAAGACGTAACAAACAGACAGACACACTTTAGCATTTATAATATTAGTAATGATATGGATAGTATGAATTTAATTATCTCGTGCTGTACCTACACTGTACGTACATACCTACAATTTAAAATTGATTCATCATAATAACTTACTGTATTTGTCGTTAGAAATCTATTAAAAACTCATTTAAGTTCGTATTTTTCTGTGTGCACTTGCCTTTACCTCATGTTTTCGTCACGTTACACAAACAATACGTTGCATTTTATAAGAATGCAACGTATTCGTAACGAAAGTATAACGTATTTTTGAAAAAATATTGATTATCATGGTGAAATAACGATATTTTGAATATAATAAAATAATACATGCCACGTGCGTCAATAACATTAACCTATCGTATGAAAAAACAACCGCTTAAAAATAATAACTAATAATCCTTAAAATCACACAAGCACTTTAGAAGTTATTTTGAAAAACTTTGTCCGCATCACCTTTGTCCGCCATATTTATCAACAAACTGACGAGGTTGGTTTTTCTCTCTGGTGTTGCCCTACTAGAATATGAGTTGCCAGTGCAACATAGTAACTTATATCTATTTAAAGTACATTCATATCAATAAATCGCCTATTTTTATTTATTTTTTTTACTGTTTATATCAATAAATTTTCACAAATGTTTTATGTTTCGTGACTTAGCACAATCTTAACTTTTAAAGATTATTAGCTAACTTTAGTTTAATATATATCATAGATTTGGCATTTGTATTATGTTAGTTAATTAATTAATTAATTAAGATTAAAATTACGTACCTAGTTAATTACAGTGTCAGCATCTGCAATTGCGTTAGACTAGGTCAAGCAAGTTTAAGTAAATTGAGTTCAATAAAATATGTGTAACAAATAAGTGCTTGCGTTGCGGCCTTCGCGTTTAGTACGGCTACAATTTGGTCTGGTTCTTGGTTTCTCACATTTTCTTTCACGGCGGTCGAAGGTACGGGTGTTGATGGAGGGCTGCACGCAATTTTACCACTCCGGCCAAATGGCATACATACATACAAATGACTACACAATTGACATATTTAGTAGAGCTGCACAAACAAAATTATCACGCGTACGTGATTTCGTCGAGATGTAGGTCAATATTTTGCACACGATTTTAATTTCCAAACAATTAAGCACGTCCTATCGCATTGGCAGCTACTGATGAGTGACTGATTAATGAAGGAACCATGTCACGTAGTAGCGTCATTTAGGTAATACCATTATGGTATAAGTAATAACATTTCTCTATTATTAATTCGATCTGGAATTTTATTAAAAATGTTCGGTGCCATTCCCAAGATTCCACTTCTCATTAGCGCTGTGTACCCGGCAAAGTTTTCAATGTATGTTTACATTGTTTATGTGTCGGAAATTTGCGACCTTGAGAACGCTTGAAAACTTGCGACGTTGTTGTAAAAATTTGGATTGGGCTTGACAAAAATACCTACTTCCAGAATGTACAGTATCTTAGTGTGTTAGTATCTTAAGAGATTTAAAGAACGAATGGTATACACAACTTTCTCTTATTTTGAGCCCACACTTTAAACGCTATCTCTTTCTGAACTGAGTTGCCCCAAAATATTACACCATATGTAAGGCTACAAGTCCAGTTTACAATTTTTGACAACTTAAACAGTGTATAAGCAGGTATATGTTGTATATGTTCACAGACATGTTCTATGTGATGTTTCCAGTTAAGCTGGCTGTCAATCATTAACCCTAAGAATTTTGTTACTTCCACATTGTCTACTTTAGTCCCATTGTAATATATGTTCATGTCTACTGGTTGCATTTGCTGACGAAAATGTATCAAGTTTGTTTTATTTAAATTAATCAGTGAGTTATTATCATTAAGTCATCTAATTATATTATTTATTACATTATTTATGTCATTTTCATAATTATGAATATCATTAAATTGAATAATTGAAGCACCATAAATTGGATGATGGATCTCATTGGGAAAGTCGTTTATATACACGAGGAATAAAAGTGGTCCAAGTGCACTTACCTGTGGGACTCCAGATTGAATGAGGCACTTTTCTGAAACATATTTATGTTCTTGCTTCCTTTTAAGACATGTTCTGGATATTTCCGTGTGTTGTTGCCTATTGTTTAAATACGATTTTACAAGATTTAATGCCTCGCCTCTAATACCATATCGACTCAGTTTATATAAAAGTTTGCTGTGGTCTACGTAGTCAAATTCTTTTGTCATGTCTTGTGAACAAAGCGCAAACTGGGTTTCTCTGATTAACATTTTTTTAAACTATGTTTATTAAATCGCAAATTGCTACATAAATTTTTGTGATATTCTTTCTAAACCCCTTTTGTTGTTGCATAGTAAATTTAATTTATTTAAATACGGACATATCCTGCGGTATATCGCCTTTTCAAATATTACAAATTTAATTTTACTAAATCACTTCACCCCACAAACCTTAGCGGTGGAGCGTCCCTCAGAGGGTGCCACAGACGTGGGTCAGCGGCCATGTTTTTTCGCCACAGCTGAAGGGTTTGTCGACGTTGATTGATAGTTGACTTACAAACCGACAGACGAACTCCAATCAGACAAGACAAGGTAGAGGCTATGCTCTAAGACTTCAATTGGTTACTTAGTTCCTAGCATAACTTGACCCCTACCTACCTGCAGAGTTTGTGAGTGTGTAGTTTTGTGATTTTGTATTTTTTTTGTATCCGTTTTCAAAAAACTGTCACTATAATTAAATATACCTAGAATTGGCATAAGTCATAGCTTGCGTTCTGTAATAGGTAATGCTGAGGATCGTGACCGCTATGTCACTGTATAGGGGAGTGCAGATGGCTCGCCAATAGCTCCTCCTCACGTGGACCTGTGAGGCTGTGAACCTCATGCAGCGCCTGGTGTTCTTTTAGTCCGGTGAGCTTTGTACCTTCATCACTCCATTAGGCTGGCGGGCCTTTCCCGTCAACATGATGTATTCCAGGTCACTGCACTGGGACGACACGCGTCCAAAAAATTACAGTATACGTTGCTGGCAAACTGTCGGGAGGCGTGTAGATATAGTAATCGGAGATCAGGATTATACTGGTTTATCTAGAACGAGTTGTCGGTAATGGTTGGGAACACGCCTTGCTTGTTGTTTGGAGACTATTGTCCTGTTTGTGTTGACTTGTTTGTGTTTACGCTTCCAACTAAATATTGAATGGGGAACGCCTTGTCGTTTCGCCTAAGCCCTGAATCAGACTGGCGCGGGCTGCGGTGACGGTCAATAGTAAATTTGACAGCTAATTGACATGTTTACTATTGACCGTCACCGCAGGCCGCGCCAGTCTGTGAGAGCCTTCGTTTTTCCCAGCCAGCCAGCAGCCAGCTCGTGACGTCAGCATTTTAAAAACGGCGGATTGTTAGTACTTTGCCATTGTGTCAAAGTAAATTGCATTACCTACTGTACTTATGTGCTTTCAATCAATATTTACGTTGAACTAATAATTGGATACAGTTGTCTTTTCACCCCAATTAAATAGTTAAGCTAGATAACAGTTAAAAAAATCTTAATCATGTATTAACAAAACTCGTTGTTTGTATGGAAGATGAAAAGATGGCATCATCTGTGTGAATAACTTAAGTATCGTATTTTATTCTACCATGGTTTTACCGTAGTCGAAACGCTGGTAGAATTTTGACTTGTAAAAGTGCCATTACGATCTACTTGCAGAATAAAAAGAAGCGGGTTGTGTCGGAGATACAACCATTAATTAAGTTTAAGTGGATACTTCTTTGTTGGCTATGGAACCCTGTATGATGTGTGCTATTGTTGAATTCAAAGTGTTTGGATTAATAAAAGGAATCTGCTATTATGGTGTACCCGTAAAATATATATCTGAATTAATTCACTAAAATCTGTATAATTACAGATAAATCGGTATATATGGCAACATTGACTGACGTAGCTCATTTGACTCGATACATTGAAAATGGCTGTCATTTCAGCATTATTTTCATGTCCGCCACATAAACTAAATAACATATTGTGATTAACAACTAATGGCAAATAAAGAAGGACATAATCTATAACATCCAGATTAGTATAATAAAAAAACTTGTTAGTAGACAAACACACCAAGAGTAGTTGTAAGTTGTAACCAAAATTATAAATTGCTGTATAAAAAACCAAAAATCTTACCAGTACATGAAAAAGTAAAATATCTTATATCTATTGACGAGTATGGACTTGACAGGTTTAGGACTATTAGAATACCGTTACGTAACTTCAGAGATAATAACAGGAAAAGATATGTAGAATACAGGGCGAATAATTACTATGGCCATAGAACTCTCAAACATATGGTACCTAAGATTCGTCCAGTAATAGAACAATGTAGTAGTAAACAATTATTTAAAAATAGATTAAAAAAGGAACAGTTGGATAAGTTGGATTAAACTCAATAATGTTACATTTAGTTTTACGCTACGTGGATTTATTTAGTTTGGTTTGCATGACTTAGTTTATTGTTAAATAAGTAGGTACAACAAAATGTATATAAATGAGAGAGCGCATAACTCGCCAACAAACTGCGAATACAGTTTGGCGAGGTAAAATCTGTACCTTACATTTTAAGTATTTTTTTGGGTTCGATAAATAAAATAATAAATAATTAAAACATGTAACAAACAATTATTTGAAATCAGATTAGGCTTCTCTACAAAATGTTATTCCGGAAGTCACGTGATACATTTTGAACTGTACCCCTATACAAGAACGCGAGCAAGTATCCACTTCAAAAATTCATTTATTTAATTTATTTATTTCGAGTACAAAAATCCAAAGGACTCCAGAACAATATGAAAGCTAATGTTTCACACAACACGCTTTGCATTTACATAGACGTGCATTGTTCGAGTATGAAATTGAGTACTTTCACTCGAGTCAAACAGTTCAATTATAAATATGTATTAGCATTAGCACCTATGTCTGTTCTTACTACTATCTGTGAACTGAACAAACATCGCGCGTAACAATTGGAATCACGTCACGCAGGTACTTACTGATTAAATTCAATTTCCAATTAATTTGTGCTACGATAATATTAATTGGTATTCAGCGCGAATTAGTGGAATTGAAATGTGATTAAAGTGTAGGTACTTAGATACTGTGCAATTTCATTAATTATAATGAAGCAGAAAAATTAAGCTATTGCTTTTTGCTTTACCTGGTAAAAATAATCAACGTGATTTAATAGCGTTTATGTATAATAACTGTAGTTTCATAATGTGTATGTATAAAAATCCAGTTTACAGGTGGACGTTAAAGATATGTTTACACTTTGGCACCTCATTATACTCATAATCAATCCTCATTGTAGTTAATATACATTCAATTTCATGCGCTCTGTAGCCCTTTGACTACTGCCCTTTTAGAAATACAGGCGTGAGGTTATACCTTTCGCAGGCGTATAGCATAATCGGTCGTTTTACATAACAGCTAGTTGTTTCACAAAACAGCGCTGTTTTGAAATACGGCCGGTTGACGATCAGGCGGATTGAATACCGCTGAATGAAAATTCGCTGGAATTTGTTCGGCGGATTGCCGCTATGTATTGTAATACAGCTAGCCGTAATGTAGTACTACTCGTAGAACTATTATATAATCTGTGGTAATACGGCGGATTGCCGCTATATTGTAGAACGTATCGTAATGACCATCCCGCTAATATTGCGTTGGATTCCGACGAACACCAGAATCCATAGCTATTTTTAACGTGTTAATTTGCGTTTCTTTTATCGGAGGAGCCCTTATAGTCCAGGCAATGAACTGACAACTTGTATGGAAAAAATGTCAATTTTGGAAATAATTTATAATAGCTTATTTTTTATGTGTAACGGATATATTATCAATTAAATAGCTACCCAGCGACAAAATCCGGCAAAATTTCAGACATCGAAAAAGTCAGTAAAAAAATATATATATATTATTAATAAATGTTTTTGTCTTTATTTTGGTTCATTTACATTTGCTCTATAATATTCAAGATAAATCGTACAAAAAAAGATAATGCATGCTTCATTTAAATCTACATAATTACATCCGGGTGGAAAGTTTGTCGGATTCTTGACTAAATCATCTTAGAATAACATTTTCAAATGAAATCAACAAAAAAACGCTATTCTAAATTAATGTTTTTCAAAACCGTATTTTGCCTGGAGTATTAACTAATTGCCTCTAACGACATAGTGGTATAAAAAACACATTTTTTTTTTAAAACATTAACAAAGAACCGAATACAAACATGCAAACATAAAAGATAACCTAAAACTAGTTTTAATTTACATTATAACTTCTGAAACTCGCCGACGCCAATGTTGTTGTTATGTCAGAATTGTCAGATACTCGTAGCGCCGCGCCGCGAGTATTAAAAATGGGAACTAAAAATGTCCAAAGCGGCGGCTAATGACCCGCTGTATTAAATTACCGCTAGTCGTTTTGAAGAACGATTACCGATATTTTGAGTTCTGGGGAAGGACATAGGGGACTAATATTTTATTAAATAATTTGTTTCGTTATAAAGGTATAAGGACATAGGATACTTTTTATCCCGGAAATCATCCCCAAAGGGAGTGAAAGTTTGTATTGAGCTACGATATAAACGAGTTCCACGCGGACTGAGTCGCGGTAGACGCTAGTTTATCTATATGTATTACAATATTTCCTATATAAACGGAACTACTCTCAAGTAAACAGTGTCTCCGCAATAACTCGATTGCGGCACAAGTGTGGAGTGCTCAATCGAATTACCCGCGGCTCACGCACGAGCCGTCTCTCTTCGTGGAAGTGTGGGCAATATAGTGTTCAATTTTATACCCTTTTACAATATAAGTATACTGCTATTCGTAGAATTGTACTGTTTTTCGAACTATTTAGGCCGGCCACACACTGAACGGAATTCAGTCACTGAATCATAATCTGCATTACTCAAGAGCAAATTAAAAAAAAAGACCGGGTTGCACTCCGGTAGTGCCGGCAGAAGTGAAAACTCAATAACATTGTAACAGTTTTTCGATCAGATCACGTGACATCTTACGGTGTCACCCTAAAAATGAATTTGACGCAAATTTATAAACAATTATCAATTATTTAGGCGGACGGCCCGCGGGCGCGTTGGGTGAGACGGGCCCAACGCGCCAACGCCAACGCGGCGCCGCAGCGCAACGGTGCCGGGTCCGGCGCGCCGACGGGCGGCGGCAAACACAATACCAATTTGTTTTTGCCGTTGCCAAATATTTTTCAAAGCTTTATCTCTTTAGGAATAACGTCTAAATTCGAACTATTCGAATTTGCAAGAACAGCAGATGGCGGTGCACGGTGGCGACCAAAATATCAATTTGTTTTTGCCGTTGGTAAATATTTTTACAAGCTTTATCTCTTTAGGAATAACGTCTAAATTCGAACTATTCGAATTTGCAAGAACAGCAGATGGCGGTGCACGGTGGCGACCAAAATATCAATTTGTTTTTGCCGTTGGTAAATATTTTTCTAAGTTTTAACTCTTTAGGAATAACGCCCAAATTCGAACTATTCAAATTTTCTCAATAGCAAAACGGTGAAGGACGCGTTGGTATTATTACAAATTTATTTGCAGAATATGCTATTGCAAAAAGTGTTTAACGGCTTTATACTCTTACGAATAGCGTTCAGTTTTAAATGAAGTCGAATCGGCTAGCAGCAAAAAGTGACCTCCTTCACATCTGACGTCACTAAACTCTGTTGCGTATTTAACAATTTCTCCCCATCCCAAAAAGTGCTCAGCGCCGCTAAAGAAGTTTTCACTTCAAAAAAATATGGACATGTTATGCAGAAGGATTAATGATTCGTCATGTCACTTGAAGTAGTAGGGCAGTTTCAGGTAATAATGTGGACACGCTGGACAAAAGCACCAAATTTTTTTCAGGTGCATACATATTATAGAGTTAATTCTGAGATAATTAAGTACAATTATGACGTGTCCATACAAATTTAAGAGACTTCGGATTGAGTGCTCCTGTTACATTGAGTCTGGCGCAACTAAAAATTACTTCTGAGCTCAGTTGTTTGTGTAAGATTGAATTTATAACCCAGTCGAATATATACATACATACATTTACGCCTGTATTCCCAAAAGGGGTAGGCAGAGCACGTGTAACTCCTGTTCCAGCGCACTTTTGGCATAAATGTAGGTATAATACGTTTTTCTTTTTCAAATCCAAAATGTAACCATGGACAGCCTACCAACAATAGGATAGATATACCTATTGGTTTATTTTTAAAACATTGAAAACAAACCTCATCAGGACCGCCTCGAGAAACATCTCAATTTCTTAACAAACTCAGCTAACACATCCCTGCCTATACCTAAGTTTGTATTTTACTTCTTACCGCTGGTAAGTGGTAACACGTGAAGGGAAAAAATATCGTATAAGAAAGTTAATAGGGTACATAACGCTAACACTATTTAGCACCAGAGATCGTTGAGATTCTGCTAACCTGCCAAATTACGAAGTATGTGCACCTAAGTTGAACTTGTAAGATTCTTAACAAAACTCATTTGCAAGTTGCTGGGAAACAAACTCTCGAGTTGAAAAAGTAACGCACCTTAAATGAATATTAAAATTTGCTGGAGCGTGAGGAATTCTCGATGTGACCTTTAATCATTATTTTTTCACATCTCATGCTCGAAAAGTGTATCATATGAGGCTTGTCAAGCGGGGCTAAAGTAGTATTTAGCCGCTGAGGAAAATATGCGTACATATTTATGATATACAAAATATTTTTTTATTATTTTATAATTATTTAATTTGACCAATCAAAATACTTCAGTACTTATATTAAAAATCTACCAATCACAATACACATCGACAAGAGAGAGGGAACAGAATGTCTCATTCTTTCATAAAGCCATAAATAAAGCTTACGTCCCGTACCTATGCAGTCCGCCGCGCTCGGACGTTTGGAGGCGCCTTAAATTGTTTGTGGTTATATTTTGTATCTATGCCAAAGCTGTTTATAAAAACAATCATGGCGCCGATTTGAACATTGGCCGTGGATATATTATTAGTTGTGGATGGTTTATTTTCTTGCATTCGAAGTGAAAAGTAGAGTGTATAAATCAATTCCGGTCTAAATGCCATAGTACCCCTCGAACAATTTTCCCTTCACGTGTGTGTGTGACATGTGTTGATAGTGATGCCAATGGCACTGAAACGTGGTCGCTTACTATGGGCCTCATAAAATGGGCAATGTCAGCCAAAGGGCAATGGGTTATGCTGGGAATTTCTCTGAGTGAACGCATCAGAAATGAGGCTATTCGCAGCCGAACCAAGGTAACCGAGATAGCTCTCCAAATCTCTAAACTCGCGGCAGTGGGTGGCGCACATTTCGTAGAAGCCTATGTCTATCCTGAAAGTCTATTCTACACACAGGTGTTATAATATTAGTATAGCTACTCGTAGGTGTGAACACTATAACAAGAAATGCCAGGAAATATCGAGGATAACCGTATATTTCCTTCTTTCAAAATCAACAGCAGTTTTTGCAGCAACTGAACCGATTTTTAAATCCACCTCCATATTTTTGGACAGAAAATATTCCGCAGATCCGTCCAATAGAAAACCAAGCTTCCCGTTGGAAATATATACCTATCTGGAACTGACGGTAAGTCGATAAGGTTCAGGATTGGAACCAGGAATATTTTTATGGTACGAATAATTTCAATAGTTTCTTCGCGGACCGAATATAGGATTTGATCTTACAGTTGCTTGACCCTTGAAAAAGTATTTTTGTAACAATGGGTAGCTAAGTGTACATAAAGATTTTTAGAATGAGCGAGCGAAAAGAACGAAGTTCTCCGTTTCAGCTTGGGCAAAAATTCTTCGTGTCCGGATGTCCCGCTATCCCGCTGTCCGGCTGCCCAGCTGTTCTCCTCTCTCGTGAAATTTTATGAGCAGGTTTGATTATTAGGTATAGATGTTTTTTGTCAAATCATTTTTTTGATAGAAATCATGCTCCCTAGTTTTACAGCTCACGTAGCCACCAGTTTATTGTTTATTGTATTCAAAAGTACATCTGAAACTTACAGCTAACCGCCAAAGCGTCACAGATCTTAAACTAAAACATTTTATAAAGTAAAAATTACATGGCGAGCATGAGTTACTCACAGATTAATCTGAAAAGGATTGTTCAATAAAAACCTTGCATTCCTGCAACAAGCAGGCTAATCTCGTTGTGAACTTGTGAGCAGATCACAGTGCGGTGCTGCGTCCAGCGCGGAGTTGAGGAGTTATATGTATTACAAAACAAAATGCAGCTATTTCAGAGCATGTTTGAAAAATGCACTATATTTAAGGAAACCAGAATTGCCTGAC
The DNA here is from genome assembly GCA_947578815.1 of Epinotia ramella. NCBI lineage: Eukaryota > Metazoa > Arthropoda > Insecta > Lepidoptera > Tortricidae > Epinotia > Epinotia ramella. The sequence goes on along the minus strand of OX388211.1, from coordinate 6,332,695 downwards.
GTCTTTTGACCATCGAACTCGTTAGCAATCTTACTTTCAGCGCTTCGGCAATAATGTGCCTACTATTCATCCGACCGCCTGTTGTTACCATTATTTATTAAGCAATTCTTTTGTAAGATGTTTCTCTCTTGTCGTGGTGCAATAAAGAGTATTTATTATTATTATTATTCATTATTTTGAGCCCGTTTTACTTCTGAGTGGCTACCGAGATCTTCGTTCGTTCGCATACCCAAGTGCGATAGAGATAAACAGGGATACACGAACAAACGAAGTTCGAATTCACGACAGCCACTCTGGACATACCTAACCCTTCTCATTTTTCAGATGCGGAGGTATGCATTACACTTTAACTAAAGCAAGAGTGTCGATACGTAATAAATAGTAAATGCCCGAGATAACTTAAACTGAGCTCAAAGATAAACAAACCGTATATTTATGAGTTGGTGAAGCTAATTCCAAATACTTGGAAGTAGTGCCGCAAGTAATATTGCAACTGGCACCCCATTTACATGTCAAAGCGATAGTTCGTGGACTTGTTCACGTTTACCTAGATTTCGTCTTAGGTAAACCAATATAAGGTCGACCTCCAATTCGTTAGGATGAGCTAGTAAAGTGAGTCGGAATAAAGAAATAAAAAAGAAATACTTAAGAGTCCGCAGTAAGCTCGGCCGAATTTCACCTTCCCATACAAACGGAGTTTCATTCTCATGTTAAAACTACGTGTTGGATTGTAACGAAACTTTGCATATACAATGACATGGGGTATATCTATGTTTGTAATTAGTTTATATGGTTCCAGTTTATAAAACAAACGAAATACAGCAAAAACAAGCTTTGTATGAAAAACTTAAATTCGCTGTTTTTTTTTTACGATGGTATCTGACGCTACAAAAACTAATTACAGACCTGGATATATCTCATGCCATTGTACATGTAAACGTTTCGTTACAATCCAACACGTAGTTGTCAAATGAGAGCGTAACTACGTTTGTATGGAGAATCGAGCTAACTGCGGCACTTTCACAAGTCAAAATTACAAGCGTTTCTGAAAAAGGCCACTCACTTCAGGAAGAAACGCCGAAATAACGCAACATTGAAATGACTTTATTGCAAAAATTATGCTGCTGATTAAAAAGCTGAGTAGATATACTACCTATTCACTACTTCTATCACTCCACCTCACCGCTCACTCCTAGTATATATCTTGACGCCGGGGATTGGTATTAACAACATGTAATCGGCGGTCAGACTAAGAAAATATGCCTACTCTTACTAATTTGCCCAGTGCGAGTGAGACAGAAGTCGCGAAGTCGCGCACGACGCGACTTAGCAGCAGGTTGTGCTTGTGGTTGTGTACGCACAGCACGGCTATCATGAGACAGCCCGCGAGCTCTCTCGATTTTTCTCGCACTATCCGTATCTCTCTTATTAGAACACTTAGAACAAGAGGTATAGTGCGAGAAAAATCGAGAGTATGTCGTGGCCGTGTCATGATAGACGTGCTGGTTCGCCTAAGGTGATGTGATGCCTTGAGAATAACACCCCTGAATCAATGTTTTTAGTTGAAGCAAATCGATAGCTTAGCTCTAAGTTTTTCCATTCAAGTTTGATGAGTTGAAAGGAATTGGAACCGTAGTTCTACAGAAAGAGGGATTAGGGGATTTACTGCAAAAGGAAACATTATGAAAGGATAAAGAAATAAATTGTAGAAGACAATTTGACGCTCAGTTTACAAGCGGTTTACATTACAATGAAATAGTGTGGAAGAACGCAGAACTACATAGTCTTAAATACTTCACTATCACTATCACTACATAGTATAAAACAAAGTCGCTTCCCGCTGTCTGTCCCTATGTATGCTTAGATCTTAAAATTAAAATTAAAACAACGCAACGGATTTTGATGCGGTTTTTTTTTAATAGATAGTGATTCAAGAGGAAGGTTTATATCTATAATATAGTACCTGTGCGAAGCCGGGGCGGGTCGCTAGTTACATATAAAGTTAAGATTACTTTATATGACCGACTATTTATAAAACTGCATCCACTGAAAACCAGCGCCGTTGGCACTGCTGTGTTCATCTGCATTGTTGAGTGGTGGTGGAGCTCTTCGGTAGCACATCCCTGTTTGTTCGTTTTTAAGGTGCATTGTGTGAATGTATGTGTAATGATAGGTTATCCGAATAAATTCCTTATTCAATTCAATTCAATTTATTTCTCATTTAGGTATACAAGATACACTTATGTCCGTCAGTAGATACATTATTTCTTATCAGTAAAAAATATGACTATTATAATGCTAATTAGTTAGTTACTTAAGTATACAATCTTTCCAAACATCCTTTTTTGTTAAATAATCCTTTATTCTATAATAGGATTTCTGAGTCAATATATCTTTAACAATTTTTTTTAATTCAGTTTGGTAGGTCTGTAATGTGACTGGGAATTTTGTTGTAAAAATGATTTCCTAGCTTTCGATAATCGCATGATGCACTGCGAGTTTGTTTTTATTTTTAGTGTTAAATTTGGGCAGGTCACTATTTTTGAGGAGATCTGCGTAATGTTTTCTAGCGTACATAATAACTTCGTAAATGTATAGTGACGGCAGTGTTATGATATCCACTTTTCTAAATAGATCCCTTAAAGATGTTCATGATTGTAAGTTATAAATTGCTCTCACTGCTCTTTTCTGCAGAACGAATATGCTGTCTACATTAGCAGATCTACCCCACACCAGGATTCCATAAGACATTAGACAATGGAAATAGCTGTAATATACCAATTTGGCTGTATTTATATCCGTAATCTGTCTTATTTTTCTTATAGCATATGCGGCAGAACATAATTTACTACCTACTTAAAATAGCTAAGTGTGAATCCCACTGTAGTTTACTATCTAACGTCAAACCAAGAAAAATCGTGCTATCCGAAAACTCCAAAACATGTTCTCCCAGAATGAAGTTGGATTTATGATTTATATGATTTGGACGACAAGTCGAAAATCGAATACATTTTGATTTTTTGGGATAAAGAAGCAAGTTATATATTGTAAATCACGTTAACGTTTTTTGTAAGACGGGATTAATAATAGTTTTAGCTATATCACTATTTCTAGGTACTTTAAATAGAAGAGATGTGTCATCTGCAAATAAAACTGTGTTGGTCAAACCTTCCAGCGTACGAGTATATGGTCGATCGTTAACATAAATTAAAAAGGTCCCAAAATAGACCCCTGAGGAACGCCCATTCTGACCAACATTTCCACAGATTTTGATTCGTCAACATCAACACACTGGATTCTGTTACATAAGATCAGGAAGAGTACCACTATCTATGCACAAGTTGCACAGATTAGGTGCCAAGATATCTATGACTGTATCGAGTAGTTTTACCGAGAGTCCAAAAATATCCTTCGTGTTTTAAGCTTTAGGGATTTAAACGTTTCTATGAGAAAAAAATCATTTATATGATGGAATCTGAATACAACGCGTTCTGCGATATTTTCTTTTAAAATGTGTTCAGCTACTGTACAGTTTGAATTGAGAGAATTCGTTGTTTCTACAGGAATGTTGGCAAAGAAGTCCATAAATGAATTAGCAACATCAATATTTTCATCAAGATTCAAATTATCGACCACTGTCTTTTAGTTTTGCACGATTTACCTAGTTCCTCATTTATGACAGCCCAGGTTTCCTTAATTTTATTACTAGAAGATTTAACCCTATTACTTAGATACATGGCTTTAGCCCTCACACAAACTTTTTTAAACAGTTTGGAGTATTTTTTAACAAATTCAGTAAAAGATTCATCATAAAGCGTATAGCTTTTAAATGGTATAATTCAAATAAGTGATCCCGGCTTATACGGGTCCCTGGTGTAGCTGTAGCCCAATCATTAAAAAGCAGCTTAGATTTATTTTTTACAGTTCTTAGAGGAAATGTGTTTTCAAACACCTCCGTAACACTATGGAAAAACTCTGTGTAGCACCTATTCACCGTTTGATCTGTCTTAGGCCTGCCATGTAATAAAAATGCTCGTTTTTGCTGTTAGGTCTCTCGAAAACGCTGTATTTTTTCATCAGTGATCAGTTTAATTATCAGTTTAATTCAGTTTAATTATTTTAATTCAACAACACAATAATAATGTATTTATTCAGGAAAGAATAGTACAATTAGTGGATATAATCTAATTAAGTTATTAACAACAAAACTTATATCTAGCAGGATTATTCGTATACAATATTAATACGCCAATGCGTCTAAAAGAAATGGTCTTAGGGGACTAATATACAAGTTTATTGCCTAAACTAGGTTACAGTTGTAATCTGTGTTTTAGGCGATGAGTGATGGGTCTATAATCATATGTGCTCGGAGGGCTACAGCTACATTCGTCCAGAAATTTCCATGTTGCCATTTGACCAGTATGATCAGATCTCAAATAACTTATTATATGTTTATATTCACAATTATAATTACAGAAAAGGTTATCTATACATGTCTTATCAGTCGTTCTGGTTGGATCACTGAACAAGTGGCAAAGATTAAAGCATTTAAACAAATTTATTAATTTAGTGCGCTCGGACGTATTTTTTAAGATATCGACATTGAGATCACCACAAATTGCACATCGAGTTGCGCGTCTCAGGACTTCTTCTAGCGTCGTTTCAAAAACATCAAAATTACTAGCAGGTGGTCTATATACACAAATAATTAAACAATGATTTAGCTCAACACATTTCAATGACTGGCTCTACTGAAAGGTTACAAATATCCGGTCTGGTTTTTAATTCACATGATTGTTTAATTAAAATTAGCGTACCTCCTCTTATTGCTGATTTTCTGCAGAACGAACTTACAATTAAATATTTACCAAACCCATTTATTACTTCAAAATCTCTTAACCATGTTTCAGACAAACAGATGCAATCAATGGAAAACTTTTCCAAGAATAAACTAATTTCCAACTCTTTCCCAGGAAGATGATTGATGTACTACTATCAAATCATTAGGCTTCCCGGTAGGCAAACATTTTGACAGTAATCGAATGTTTCTATTCTAACTAAGCCAGTCGTATTGTTTTTAAAACAGTAATTTTTAGGGTTCCGTATTCGACTAGGAACCCTTATAGTTTCGCTTTGTCTGTCCGTCCGTCCGCGGTTACTGAGATTAACCGTAAGCACTAGAAAGCTGAAATTTGGTACTAATATGTATAATCAATCACGCCGACAAAGTGGTAAAATAAAAAGTGTTTTTTTTTATTTTTTATTAGGGTACCTCCCCTATACGTAACGTGGGGAATGTTTTTTTTTTTCATTTCAACCCTAACGTGTGATATATTGTTGGATAGGTATTTCAAAATGAATAGGGGTTTGCTAAAATATTTTTTTGATAATGTTAATATTTTCGGAGATAATCACTCCAGAAGTAAAAAAAAAATGTGTCCCCCCCCTCTAACTTTTGAACAATAAGTTTTAAAAATATGAAAAAAATCTCAAAAGTAGAACGTTATAAAAACTTTCTAGGAAAATTATTTTGAACTTAGTTAGTAAGATAGTTTTTGAAAAAAATTACATAATAATTTCTGGACGAAAAACTACGGAACCCTGCACTGAGCGTGGCCCGACACGCTCTTGGTCGGTTTTTTATCACGTTATCCACGTTAATCACCTGACCTCGATCACCCAGGGGAATTAGTGGCAATTATTTTATATTTAACTAGGAAAAAATGATAATGTTCGATTATGGCGCTTCGCCGGACGCTGCCGCGTCACGCTCGCTTCGCTCGCTCGGCTCGCGCGCTGTAGGGTCGCAGTTCACTTAATAACCTAACCGTTTTTTCCCCTGGGGGATCAGGCTAGGGGATTAACGTGGATAACAGCTTTTTTATTATATGGCCCAATAGTCCGGCAAACTTATTTTTAGTTTTTTGTGTACAATGAACGTAGTTATTGTGGGTCAACTTTACGTTAAAAGCAAATTTGTTAATGTCAAATAAAAAAAACCAGTGCTCTGGGCATTTGTCAAATTGTATAACAACATGTTTGTTTTATAAATTTCATCATTATTACATTGGAAATTCGATAGGTAAGGCAATGTCGATAAAATTATATTGCTCAAATTATAATTTTGATAAAGACAAAAAAGACGCTGACAGCAATCATTAATTAGTTTTTTATTCAAATTTGAACAACTACTGTTTCCTGACAAAAACACTAAAGTTTTATTCTGGAAATCGTTTAAATAGTGTTTCAGCGCCTTATCTACGAGCGTCAATATATTGGCACCGTGGTAACAGTAGTTAATATATTAATAATTTCGCCAGACCTTGTCTGCCTAGCTCATCTGAGAATACTATCAGGTCGTTATTACTACTCCCGTCTGATTGACCTTGTGTAGCAATATTTATTATTTATTTATTTAATCGTATACGGCATACATTATTTTGGCCTTTAAAGTTTGTCACTCTTTAGCACCACCCAGGGGACACGTGCAGGGTTGTGGTAGGTAGCTCCTGCGGACGCGAGTGACATTTGTGTGTAGCAGCTACTAGCACTGGTCAGAGTAGTACCTATCCTTTTTATGTTCCTCGGCAGCGTAGGGATTTTGTTAAATTGGACATAAATAATATTGGATCGGGATTTACTTCGGCTGCCGTCGGCGGTGCGTGATCATAAGGTGAGAGTGATTCACTTCGCTGGACGTCACGGGTGCTCAACTCGGCTGTTAGTTCGCTCAAAGCTCCAATGTATTCTTTAATTTCTTTTTGAGCCACGCAGTACTTAATTGATGTGGAGTCTAAATTCGACTGTAATCTTGTTACTTGTGCCTCAAGTCCACCAATATCACCTTTGTATTGGCTTTGTAACTCGGAGAGCTTTTTCTTTAGGATAATATTACGCTGCGACTTGCCTCGCCAACTAAGTTTATATCTTGTACTGTTTTTGGAGTACTACTATGTTTGAAACATAAAATTTACCTTACACTTGTAATTTAAACTTGTGATAACACTCGTACTTGATTATCGACATATTTAGGAAATTTTGATACTTTGCTCTTCCACTTATTATTTACCGTATGAAGTATTTGTTTTAAAATAATTAATTTACGCGGACGTGATGTTTACACCGATGGCAGCGCCATCTCTCTCCCTATTGACGTTTAATGTATTTGTGCATTATAAATATATGAGTATTATCAACCCGCGATTATTACACATGCCGCACACATATGCATATGCCGTTTTCGAATTAATACATGAAATGACATTGTCAAGTGAATGAATTTGTGCAGATAGATGAAAAGAATTATGTCAGTACGAAGAAGCTTAGGAAAATAACATAAATTATATTACCTATTTAAATAAAATACAAATAATGTACCTAATATTATTCCCTCATACCTCATAACATAACATCATCGTCTTCAGAGCTGTGTATCATCGCCTGGTACAAATAAAGTAAAATAGATAATTAGAATGCTAATTAAATAGATACTTAAATACACATACCTACATATATTCACATTTGACAGCATATACATAGTTTACTGCAGTAACTACCTATGTTGATAAGTACTTCAGTACGAGGAATTTCCGAGCTTTCTCTAGCTTTTGGCTAACGGTACTTTCGAAGTGTATTCTAATCGCGGTTTGATAATATGAGTATTAAACGAAAGCACTAATTCAAGTTTCAGATAAGAGCTCTCTGACCGGTACAAGTATTGGGCTTCCTGGCTGCCTAGCTCCTTAACTTAACATAACCAGTTGCAAGTACTGTTAGCCGGCCGGCCATTCATATCTGTAACCGCGTAGACTAGTTTATCCCGCGATTGTCTGTTCGTTTCCTTGATGTTGATAACTTTACAAATCCTTTTCAATTAGTTCAGTTAATCACGCCCTGTTAGTATTCTAATAAGCTTTCGTGTTGCAAAGTTCTCATCTATAATGAATCAAGTACCTATACCTATACAAAATACATACCTAACAGCTCCTGTATTTATACCTTCTTACTGCCTCTTAAGTTTTAGGGTATTTTCTGAGTTATTTTATAAGTTTTACCTACAACATTTTGGGCTCTTCGTAGTCCAAATACAGTTCTGTAATCAGGTTTAAGTACTATACTTACTTGGAAATTTATTAAATAATTTAGTTTATTTCAAACTAGTTGAGAATTATGTTTTTTTATTATTTACATTATTATATTAAGGTTTCCACGAGCTACAACTAGCGACATCTTGTGAGTCTACATGACACCGAAAAACAACCCTCCTTTCTGCGGCAGTCGGGTAAAAATAGAAAAATCCCTTTTACAAATTTCACGTGTGTTACCTTAATTCTGGTATGTTACCGTGCGTTACCAGTTCACGAAATTGTACAATTTTTGGTGGCCATAGCCATGAGTACCTACAGAAGGAATCAATAAGATTATACCTAAACGATTTTACCCTCAAGTTTGTCAAAATAATAACACAACCCACCAAAAACACATGATCATATAACTACATAGTAGGTGAAGGACTAAAAATAGGTAGATGAAGGTTGTATTAAAAATAAGTAACTCTATAAAGTAGGCGTTACCACAGTAGTGACTACTTAGTGACACCCACTTTATGTACTACTTTAACCCACATCTACTCGTATTCTGCGGGTCTATTAGTTCTTTGTTGTCCTATAGTCTCAGACGTAAATAAATGTACATGTAGGTATTATTTTCTCAATCCCCCGTCAGTTTAATTAGCTCTATATAACCTAATTGTAGTAATTGCCTCTTTTTAACGAGCTAAATCAGAGCCTTAATCTAGGTCGAATATCGTGCTAGGCTAGCATTGCAGTAAATTAAGTCATTATCTATATTCAAATTACATCAGATAGGTATCTGATGAATTTAATTATACTATTCAAAGGTCTAGATTACTAGGCTTGTACTAAATTAAACTTTCAAATTAGGCGTAAGGCACCTACATAATTAGGTAGATATATACTTATTTTTTTGGTCCCAGTCTCCCATAGCTTCATAAAATATATGTGTATACTTACATGAAGGTTACTTATGTACATATAGGTAAGTACTACATAACTGCGGGATCTACGAAGATTAACTAAAATGATCACCTCAAGTATTCACTTGCCGCGAAGACACACACAATATCTGTCAATTGTATTGTATGTCTACTCCCTTTGTCTCTGCGTGTTCTGTGGTTTCTTTCTTTTATTTTTTATTTTACCAGACAATTCTAAATTATTTCAGGAATAATTGTGTATTTAGGTAGGTACTATCTATACTAGATCCTATTGTAAATCAACATAATTTTTCCATCGAAATGGATCTTAGATATATAAGGAAGAAACTTAATTATGTAGGTAATACCTCCTTAAGCAAAATAGACCAGTGCAGTAACAAATGATGTTTTGAAACATTTATATCTATAGGTATAGCTCCTGAGTCCTGACTAATGATATATCAAAGACCAACACGAACTAACTTTGTTTACTTGCCGTATAAAACAATTTGCACTACATTATCGACCTTATAAGGCCATGCACCTATATGCAGATTGCAGATTATATCAGAACCCGTTCTCGACCAAATTCATCACTTCGCCAAATGCATAACACAGCATGAATCTGTGTCAGTGTGTAGGTTACACTTATACAACTTGTGCGAGCTTAAAAGGCTGTTACACCATATCCTTTCTCTTTTACTCGCAATGGAAGTTGAAGATGCTGTCTTCTTCTAGCGCCCGGCGCGCCATACGGCGACTCGAAGCACTAAATGACAGTTGCCGCAAGCATGCGCGTTGTTTTATTCAATCATGCGTTTGCGCAGAATAAAGACAATTTTACGAGTGTAAATTAAAATTAAACTGTACGTTGTTTTCGAACGTAGTGTGCAAAATGTGTATACGCGTTGTGAGTGTGTGTATACCGGGTTAAATGAGTGTGAAGGGTATTGTTGACATTCCTGGATTGTTTTCTTGGAGCCCTAAGAACAGTATCAAAATAAAGCTCAAACGTAAGTAAACTTATTCTAATTTTTATAGAAAATGTTCTAAAGTTTCCGTTTGGGTGACATTTTATTAATGTTTTTGTTTTAGCGATGTAAAATATGCTTTATCCAATTAGTTTATGTTAATAAGGGATGATTCTTTCCGGAAAATAATCATTAGTTTGGTAGTAAATAAATCATACGTGTTCGGTTTTAAAGAAATAGGTGTCTATCTATTATACTAAAAGAGGACAGTGTTCAAAAATACCTGATAATGATAGAGCTCAAAAGGCCTGGGTGTTAGATATTTTTTTCGGTATTGCGGTGACGGTTGATGCGGTCAAATTCTACATACCTAAATATATTTAATAATCTTGTGATAGATTCACTTACTTGATACATAATGATTTAATCAATTACAATTACAACATTCAAAGCAACTTCATCCTCTTTGATACTCGCATTGAACCTTCGTTTACCTGGACATTTCAAGGTTAAAAACGAAAAACCAAACCTAACCTACCCAAGTCTGAGTGCGGATAATAACTTAAAATAAATCTAAAGGGGATCGAACCATATTTATAAACATTAATGCTAAATTATATCCACACGCAAACTTTAAAATCGTTTAAGTACAGTTAATTTTCGTATTTGATCGCCTTGTTGCTTCATAATGTGGTTTTAAATAAAATTAGTGTAATGAATCCAATTAGTGTTGACGTCTTACGGAAGCAACCTGTTCTGGACGAAATGCGCAATGCTTTATGTAATAAGTGTTAATGGACATAAACAAACTCATTTGTCAAATGCCGATTGATTATAGGTAAACAATAATCACGATGGGACTAGCGATGTGGCGTTCCCAAGAATATTCCCGATATGTATATATCTATTCCTCATTCTAATCAGAATGTTTTCGGGAATATTCCCGGTCTGTATATTCCCCATCCTAATTGGGATATTGTCTAGCTCGACATGAGACATCGGCACATCGGGGGAACATAAAGCTTCTAATCTTTTTGATTCCAAAAAGATTAGAAGCTCCAGGAGGAGATTGAAAATGTCGTCTACGACATGACGCAGGGATATCCGAACTTTCGAGACCAAAATGACATGCTGAAAGAATAATGACATGCTTAAGCCACGTCTCTTTCTGCCAATGGGACTATATGAATCGCCGTTCTGGTCCTGTGATCCTGAATTCGTTAAATAGTGAGTAGTAAATATTACCTACCTACTTGTCCAAATTTGGTACAGGGTAAAACTACACCAAGGGCGTGAATACTTTTATGTAAGACTCACCTAGGGGTTTTTCTGTTCTAACTAAACCCATCTTATGCTTAGGCATAAGATGCGCGCTAATCATTTGAGCCCATACTTTTAAATCTCATGATCTTTTGATTAGCTAATTTAGGCATCCGCATACGAAGGGCAAACGTTGGACACTGGTGTCCAAATTCAGGAGTTTTTGGATTCGCCCATTTGACACATTTTATTAGTCAAAAGGGTAATCAAAGTTTCAGCCCTTGTGGCCTTGTGCAGTAAGTCAAGAAAATTGTCCATTGGTCGTAAATGTCTATCTAGTAGTTATCATGAGACTTTTTAAATCGATTTCACTAGGTCTGAAATTCGGATATTATAAATTGTTATTGTTGCTGGCGTAAAATATTATCATGGGTGACGCCCCAACGAAATTCCCCGTGTGGTGTCGGGTTAGAATTTCACCACCCCCTTTTCCTCCCGTGGGTGTCATAAAAGTCGACTAAAGGAGCAGGGTTGAAGTGTGTTGTGGTCGATGGGATAGCAACCTATCACTGCGATATCACATTTTGTCGATCTTTTTTACCCACATTTATGCTAAAAGTGGCACTGGAACATCAGTTTCATGTGCTCTGTCTATCCCTTTTTGGGAATAAAGGCGCGAATCTATGAATACGCATAACTTTTTACAGAGTAAGTAGTCTGATTTTGATAATTCTTTTTTTTTTGGAAAGGTTAGTCCCATATAAATTTGAAAAAAAAAATGAAACCCTAAGGGTAGGGAAACAGCTAGGGGATGATTGATTGTTCACTCACTGATTGTATGTATGACCAGACCCTAACTATGAACAAACTAGTAATTAGCGCATAATATAAAATAAATGAAGTACTTACCTATCACAAAAAAAATGCACTGGTTTGTCACCGACTTCAAAAACTAAGTAAATACACACAAGTAAATATACACTGGATAATAGAGAGAGGATAGGGATAGGGTATATAAAACATATTCTGTGCTTTTCTGTGAGTTGGATTTTTGATAATTTGTATGACTTTGACCTTTCACCCGGATTGACGTTGACTTATGGGACCCTATATGTATTTACACATCAGCGTTTTCCTGTTACTAGACAATCCGATTATAGTTTATAACAAAACAATACCTACAACCAAAATTCAAGTACCTATGGCATCAAAATGTCCCAATCAAAACCTAATTTAAAGTCACCACGTCTAGCATACGTGATTTGCGAGTCTAGAAACGAATGTGAATTCCATACTCCCTATTTGGTCGGCCATGTCTCATTAGGCCGGCAGACTGCGAGTCGCTGACTAATTTGAAGTGGTTTTGGCTCGTGGCTCGAGCCGGCGAGACGTATGTCGCGATCAATGGAGTGGTGGCCCCTTTTCTGCCTTTTATAAGTCATATACAACTTTTTTAACATCACGACGGTGGTAGACTAGCATACGGCCTGCCTTTCAGTAAGCGGACATCGTAGCGTATGGAATGTAGCATCGCCCAGTGCCTTGCGTCCCTTTATTGGTTTGAAGATACTTTATGTTGTCAGCTAGAGATAATTGTTGGTAAAATAGTAGATTGTACTACAAGGGCATAAAACGCACCATTTTACGCGAGACGTTTATCCCCCCGAGCGAGCTTGAGAACGAGGATGGATATAAAATCGAGTGTAAAATGGGTTTTATGGACGAATTGTACACTCTACTTTTCACTTCGATTGCGAGGAAATGAAATTAAAATCTTTTTTCATTAAGTTTTATTGTGTACCTACTTTGGCTGTTGGTATCCTTGCCTTGGTCTTAGAATTCTAACGAAACGTAATAAAATAAAAATAAGGAGTTTATTCTATATATAAGTAGTTAAAGTTGCTCGTGTGGCTGTTGGACCGAAATCGCCTTGGTCTTCGACGAAGATTTTACTTTAGGCACTAAAGCATAAAAAGCGACTGTATGTCGCCTACGCACAGCATAAAGACGCACTTTATGAGCATGAGAAGTAAAAAAACTGGCCATTTTAGGTACGTATCACCAGGAACACACCACATACCTACAAAAGAGCGAGATGACATTCCGCTGTAAACGTCTCAGGGTCTTTGAATCTTTGATGAACATCTCCAATAAGATCGATCGGATTTGGTAGAATTTTGAATAAATATTCATCATTCTCATGCCTCAAGTCTTCTCAACAACTATTGCTCTTGTCATTTGGCAAGTATAGAAGATCTAACATCATAAACCGGTAATGTGCAAGTAATCCTTTCCATAACTCAATTTCAAACGCCTTTTACCGTAAACTGCTGTCTTGCCCAGCTATTTTCTCGTCGTTAACCTACAATTTAAGTTACCTTAACTAGGTTAAGACTCCAATCTCTTGAATAGCCCCTAATGGTCCTTCGTCCCGGACAGCCGGACAAAACTCGAGCCATATACGCGCTGCATAGCCGTTCACAAAACTTGCCGTTAATCAGTTCACCCCTTCTGTAAATTGGCCTCCGGAATCGTAATAAAGATGTGTAATCGAAGGTATTATTATATATTTTGTTTTCCTGTGGCGATATAATCGGTTGGCATTGTGAAGGACCCTTGGTGACATTCGCTTTCTCTCGTTGTAGCGACAATTTTGGGTCGACTAACGGTGGAAGGCGATCGTTCCGAGAATTAATAAGGAAGCGATGAACCTTCAAAATTATTTTTTTTGTTTTGGCAGCACGGCTAGCACGCGACGGCGCGCGAGCTCTCTCGATTTTTCTCGCACTATCCGTCTCTCTCTTATTAGAACACTTAGAACAAGAGGTATAGTGAATTATTTTTCTAAACCGAATTAACTTCTCTTTGTGCCTAGTAAACAATGCGATTGTCTTTCATCGTTAGATTGTTATTCCAATATTCGAGTAAAGTATTTAGTAAACATGGCCTTTTCATTTGTAAGCGTTTGTGGCACGTGGCTATTGTGGCTAAACAGTTGCTTTGTTGGACCGATGGGTCTGAAGATAAGATTCGGTCTAGAAAAGGAATCCGCGCTTTATAAGGATCGTTACATGACGATGACGTAAGCATAGACAATCAAAGCAGACCCCGTATCATGGTTAGCCTTATCACGCGATAGGTGACAAGATAGAGCGTCCGTCTCGTTCAATTGAACCGTGTCAGCCATAACGGACGCTCTATCTTGTCACTTATCGTGAGATAAGGCCGTCCATGCTACGGGGTCAGATCATCACTCAAATGCTAGGTGCAGGTGCTATGCTATGAGTAAATGAAAAGGTGCATTTAAAGGAACATCGGAAGTGAATACAACAGGATTGTAATATATTTTATGTGCTAGGAATCTGCACTCATAGAACATACCTATACGTTATTTGGGGAGACCGCAGTCCTATTCTTGTCCGAGCTTAGCTGTCAATAAGCATGCGAGGTTTCTATTGTATTAAAAGTCCAATATCTCAAAAACGGCTAAACAGATTTTCATGAATCATGGCTAAGAACACTCGGGATAAAATTATCTATGACATAAAAAAACCTACATTCAAATCGGTCCATCCGTTTGGGAGCTACGATACCGGAGACAGATACACAGATACGTTAAACTTATAAATAACACCCCTCGCTTTGCGTCGGGTGAAAAGACAGATTATAGCACAAGTCTGTAGTGTACAAACATAATTATTTAACGCCTATAACCACCATGAGCTTGCTAAGGCATAACATTTCAGTTCTACGTACGGTTGCTATCCAATGACAATATGTATTATTTTCTTGGCGAGTCATCAACGGGCGCAAATGTTACCATAATATAAACAATAAATTCCAAGTCGGTGACATACAGCGGACGGTTGTTATAATAATAAAGGTAGTTTGACACTGGGGCACACTATAAAATTAAACGAAACAAAAACAGATTGCACCTTTGTCTTTGGTCCGCCCTCTTTTTGGTTGTGTCGTCGTGCATGTGATACGAACAACAAGTCGTTTAGAGGCCTGGACCCATGTTGTAAACGTGACCCATATCATTTCTGTCATGTATTGCGTAGTAGCAAAACATGCCCGCCCTGGGCACAGTTAGTGTGTGCAAACGCACCACACGCGT
This sequence comes from Epinotia ramella, assembly GCA_947578815.1. Lineage (NCBI taxonomy): Eukaryota > Metazoa > Arthropoda > Insecta > Lepidoptera > Tortricidae > Epinotia > Epinotia ramella. The sequence goes on along the minus strand of OX388211.1, from coordinate 6,317,349 downwards.
TTTATTGGTACGAATAGAACAAACGTTAATTCCAAATTGTCCAGTTTGTAAGTATTTACTGTTTCTTTGTCTCTATACGTTCCCACTTCTATCCTATCTCTTTGGTCAATCTAAATTTGTAAACGAGCACCTTTTGGAAATATACTACTGTAAACTTGTATCTGAGTCGGTGCAGTAGGTACCATTACCGTATATCCATAACCGGCAACGGTGCCTATAAAACGATAAGTATGAAAATATACATACAATTATTTATTGGATGTTGGCCTAGATACATGCCTTAATAGCCTATGGGGAGATAAAAGACAGATACTAAAGAATGCCGAATGTTACACACTACTTTCGCTTCGGTCTCAACTCAATACAAGGTGCCTTGGTCATCCTCTCCCAAAACTTCCATAAAGTTGCTCGACTCCTGTATTGGCAGTCTATCTCAACTCAACATTTAAAAGTCTCAGCGACAAGATTCTTCATGGATGATACTTCAGGTATAGGCTCGGGTTACTAGAGTTTATATATCCTAATTTATTAATTACCTTGTACTTGTATATTCCCATTACCATGCTTGCTATTAGTGCGTAATGTACGCTTAATTTAAGTTTGGCTATAGATTTCTTTGTCTTAAATTATTTCTATACTAGCGACCCGCCCCGGCTTCGCACGGGCACTATATTCCTTATAATAAACCTTCCTCTTGAATCACTCTATCTATTAAAAAAACCGCGTCAAAATCCGTTGCGTAGTTTTAAAGATCTAAGCATACATAAAGGACAGACAGCGGGAAGCGACTTTGTTTTATACTATGTAGTGAAGTGAGAACCTGTAACTGGCTATATTGTGTCTATAAATAAGTTACGCTGTTGGTTTTCCATGTATTAATAAACAAATAAATACATTTAAAGTATGCAAGTGTAATATATGTTAAGAACCGCTATACAGAAACTGCTACTTATCTTGTTTTATTATAATGAAGATGTAAAAATAGATCAACAAAACACACTCTAAAGGCCTCCACACATGGAACGTGGGTCGTGCGCGGCGCGGAGCGGGCTTCGGGCGGTGTCTCTATAATATCTCTATCAGTAGCGCACCCGTCGCGCGCAGTAGCAACGAGGGCCCGCGCTACTGTGTGATAGAGATAGTGACAGAGATATTAAAAGCGTTGGTAGTGAGAGAAACATCAATCGCCCGACCCGCGCCGCGCCTGACCCGCGCCGCGGCCCAGCGGCCGCGCTGCCCGAGTTGTAAACTTGTAACATAGCGCCGCGAGCCCGCGGCGGGCCCGCGTTCGGACCGCGTTCGATGTGTGTTTTAAGTGTAGTTTCAATGTTTTACAACTAGCGCAGGCCCGCGCCCGACCCGCAACCGCGACCGGTGTGTGGAGGCCTTAAATGTGCGTAAGCCTGAACTGAAAATTTTCTCGCCGAGTCCTTTATTCCCTTCATCGGCTCTCAATTTATCGCTACTTACTACTACTAGCAGTAACATAAAGCATAATGTTAGCTGAGTCAAGTATGAATAAATGAATACAATGGATTATCCTCATAATAAAATATTATTTCGGCAACACAAGCACACACCGCACGCAAACAACCCATTCTCCATTACAAAGTAACTTTTATGACACCGCATCCAAAAGAAAATCCGGAAACTATACGTAACAATTTATCACTTCTTAGGCGGTCCATTGGCCGTAGCTTTAACACGAATCCTATTCACGATCTTACTCGTGGAATTATAGTCAAATTCTTAGACCCTCAGATTCATAATAACGTACGAACTTAAGTAGTCAGTAGTTCGACTAATTCGAGTCGTGAGTAAGGGTTGTGAATAATTATGATGTTGACTTTCTGACCGATTTCGGCCACAGCGACCGTGCGTGGGATTTGATATCAACGATTACTAATATGGCTAGAGTGTTGTTGTTGAAATGTATGAATTTTATTCTCCAAGTAGGCCGAATGGCACTTTTACCAAATTCATTCAAAATTCTACCAGCGTTTCTGATAAAAAAGACCACTGTTAAGAAGAAAAGTTGAAACAAATTCAACAGTCAGTAATTTTTTGCCAATAAGTCAAACTGAATATGGAAAAAAGGAAAAAAAAAAAATGCGTGATATATCATAATGAAAAAAAAAACATGTCCGAAACTGTGTTACATAAATTACATAATACAAGGCAGAGCTTTAAAAAAGTTGTACGTACTCTGTGCTCTGGTGCGCTGTCAAGTGACTTGCATGTCTTTTACTTCTTATAAACAGACGAGCGCACTTTGGGCAGACGTTTAATACCCAGCCGACTATGTATGTAGTTGTATTGGATGATCGCTGGCGGCCGAGCTTTGATGGTTGTGAATATCGGCCGCGCTTGTTTCACCCCACCTCACCGCACACGCTAATACATCAAGACCATGTGAATCCTAATAAATACGCGTAATCGGAAGCCTGACTTATACCGATGAGCTGCACAAATACTTGTGATTACCAACCAGCAACCGAACTCCCTCTGGCTTACCATAAGCAGGGAGTATTCCCACGGTATCCATAAAATCACCATGCGATTTAAATTTATAAGAATCGGAAGTGTGCGACTTTCTAGCCCATCGATAGCTTGATACATACTCGTATGTAAGCGGAAGATCGTTAAGATTGTATGCCATCGAAATATTAATGACGACTAACCTGTTCAAGAATTTATGAGTTATACCTTTAAAACGAAACAAATTATTTAATTAAATATTTTTTGTTTCATGTTATTTTTAACGAGGAAGTAATTTTTTAGTGTTCCGTAGACAAGAAGGAACCCTTATAGTTTCGAGTTTCGCCATGTCCGTCCGTCTGTATGTCTGTCTGTCTGTCTGTCTGTCTGTCTGTCCGTCTTTGGCTTAGCTCAGTAACCATTACAACTAGAAAACTGTAATTGGGCATGGGTATATAAATCAATCACGCCGACAAAACAGTACAATAATCTTGAAAAAAATTTTATTTTAGGGTAAGTACCTCCCCTACACGTAAAGCGGGGGATGTATTTTTTTTTTCTCGTTAAACCCATGGTGTGGGGTATTGGTGGATAGCTCGTTCAAAACTATAATGGGTTTCCCATAACCATTTTTGAAATCAGTGATTCGTTTGCGAGATATTGGGCTTTAAAGCCCTAATTTTCAATGTGTCCCCCCCTCCGCCCTCCCTGCCGGCTAAATGGCTACTACTGGGGATGTGAAAAAAATCGTGGTAGTAGTACATATAATGAATTTAAAAGGAAATATATCACGGACAAGAAGGCATAAGTAGTTACCGAGTAATAGTCGACGAACTTAATGTGTACTTGGAAAGGCCAATTGTAGAAATTCAGCCGACGCAGCCGCAGCCGCACCGCACGTCGATCTATGTAACTAAGACAAGCAATTTTGATTGGCTTGTTTTGGTGCAGCGGATACTAATCGCAAGACAAAAAACAAAGAAAAAACACTTATAAATAGGTGCTGACGAAGTCCGCCAGCGGTTTTATTACAATACAACATGTAACAATGGTCATAAAAATAAATAAAAATAAAAAGCCTTTTATTTCCTGTTATGTTTTACAAAATTAAATAGATTTTGTTAATAAGGTATTTCTAGTCATCTTACTTACTTATATAACTATGTTAGTTTTAAAATTAATGTTTTATTAAAGAAATATATTATAAAAATGCGTAACAGGAACCCCTCTCAGGTGAAGGCCTCTTCCAAAGCTTGCCATTTCTCTCTATCTAGAGCAGCGACTTGCCAATTTGGTCCTGCGATTTTAATGATGTTATCATCCCAACGAGAATATATGGTCTTCCTTTTAGGCGTTTGCCCAGAGGGCCTTTCCACAGAGTGACGATTTTCGTCCATCTGCGGTCTTTGAGGCGCGCCACATGTCCGGCCCATCGCCACTTCAACTTTTGAGCTTGACTAAGAGCATCTATCGTTTTTATCGTTGCTCTAATCTTTGTGTGTCTTATCTTGTGTATTTTTTTTAAGTTTAGCATGCTACGTTCCATTCCTCTTTGGCATGCGTTTATTTTATTCTTTATTTTATTTGTAAATTTCCACGTCTGGCATGCATATGTCAAACATGGGATGAGACAAGTATTCATAACTTTTTTTTTCAATTTTATTGGCATGTTACTTTTAAACACTTCTTTATAACAATGGTCATAAACATGCCTAAAAACCTTTTTCGTGTCCAGCGTTTCACATTCATAAGAACGTAATTACCGGCGTGGGAAATTCGGCACAAACGAATATTCTCACAATTATTTGCATGAACTTGAAATATTATGACATCCTTGCCGTGCGTGACTGCGACATTTTAGTACCTACAATCCTACGTTTTGCTCACGCTTTGGGTTAGGTAGGTATATTTTGTTTTGGGAAAATAAATGGAGGTATCATTATTTGAAGTCGCGCTATCGTTGAAATCTTATCAAAATAAAGAACATACACATGGTGTGATCGTTATGGCGACCAGGCGATTATCCAGTAAATATAACATATGTCAAAAAACATTAGACTGATACATCTTTTATATTTACCGGATAATCGCCTGATTACACTTAACGATTACACCCTGTACAGGAACTTGCATACCTGTTCGCCTTGAAATCCACTGTCAACGGGTGCCCCTAGTTTTGGAAAAAGTGACCGAAGTTAGTTTTATTAAGAGTGGGTTGCATTGCACCAGACCGTTTGCAATTCTAAAGCGGTAGCGATGTTCGTTAGATTAGAATCAGAATGTACGTAAAGTTTGTCAAGTTTCTATTGAATGACAGCTACCGATCATCCGATGCCATATTTTAAATTGACCGGTAACCCTAACCTAACCTAACCTACCCTAATTATGCAGGAAACGGCCAATTCCCTCTGGATCTTGACTGTACTTAGACACTGAGTACTTAAGATTATAGTATACTGTGCCTTCTCTTTTGCATAAATATTACGGTCCGTTAGGGAATACTGTAACTAGCTACAGTTTGTGTGATATCTTGCTACCTTTATACCTATAAATCCATACTAATATTTCCATACTTAATATTATAAATGCGAAAGTGTGTCTGTCTGTTTGTCTGTTACCTCTTTACGCTTAAACCGCTGAACCGATTGCGATTTAATTTGGTATGGAGATAGTTTGAATCCTGGGGAAGGACATAGGATAGTTTTCATCCTGGAAATCACCCCCTGAAGGGATGAAATGGGGGGTTGAAGTTTGTATGGAGCTGCGATATAAACGATTTCCACGCGGACGGAGTCGCGGGCAGAAGCTTGTATTATAAATGCGAATGTGTGTCTGCCTGTCTGTTACCTCTTCACGCTTAAACCGCTGAACCGATTTAGATGAAATTTTGTATGGAGGTAGTTTGAGTCCCGGGGAAGGACATAAAATCGTTTTTATCCCGGAAGTCATTCCCTATGGGGGTGAAATGGGGGTTGAAAGTTTGTATGGACCTACGATATGAACGAGTTCTACGTGGACGGAGTCGCGGGCAGAAGCAATATTTATGTATGATATAATAAAACGTAATGAATTAAATGTAAAACCGGCCAGATGCTCATTTATAAAATGCACGAGCATGCTTAACTAGTTTTGGTACAATTTTTAGCCGCACAGCAGACGCAGACGCATTTACGGTGACCCCTGGTTTCGCTTGGTTGACTACAACCATATGGTCTTAGGCTTCATGGGAATGGATAAGGGCGCAATTAAAATCATCCCCAACGTTTATAATTTAAATACTTTAGTTTAAATGTACCGTGTCTTTGGGAATATTTAAGTGTCAAAAACAAAGCACCACTAGATTTCTAGAATTTGGTGACTTCCAATAAGAAAATATGGACAGGTTAAATAATTTCATATTTTATAAGGTAACAGAATATCAAGTAAGGTGAGTCGGGGCAAGAGTAACATCGGGGGAAGAGGGTCAAAAGCTTCTCCAGCTAATTCTTTTGAATTGAGCGCCTTTTTGTACCGTCGGTAAAACAGACAGGCGCCTAGTCTGTTTTACCGACGGTACAAACAGGCGCTCAATTCAAAAGCTGGAGAAGCTTTTGACCCTCTTCCCCCGATGTTACTCTTGCCCCGACTCACCTTACAAAAAATACTATATTCTTTAGGTAATGTTGAGAGTGTAAGGCTTGAATCACTCTGGCGCGGCCTGCGGTAGCTTTCAATAGTAAACTCGGCAATGTCTGTCAAGTTTACTATTGACCGCCACCGCAGGCAGCGCCATTGTGTGAGAGGGTTAATGGTGGTACTGGTACCTTTTATTGACAGTTTCAAATAAAAAAAAGGCGAGTAAGTAAAGCCGCATTCACATTTGTCTGCCGTGTTGTGTTGTGACGCATCAGAAACGGTATCAGTTTCATACATTTAATATCGTTGCGTTCACATTTCTCTGATGCCGTCGTCGCCAGAGAAATGTAAACGCAACCATATTAAATGTTGAAACCTATACCGTTCTGGGTACGTCACAACACAAAACGACAGACAAATGTGTCCTGCGCTTGATATTGTTTGTTCTTATTGTTGCCTGTAATAAATAAATAAATAATAAATAAATAAATAAATATTAGTGGACCATCTTACACAAATCGACCTAGTCCCATAGTAAGCTCATTAAGGCTTGTGTTATGGGTACTAGACGACGATATATATAATAGATATAAATACTTAAAAACATGGAAAAAATCCATGACTCGGAAACAAATATTCATGCTCATCACACAAATATTTGCCCTTACCGGGATTCGAACCCAGGACCTTCAGCTTCGTAGGCAGCGTCACTACCCACTAGGCTAACCGGTCGTCAAATGTAAATGGATGAAACTTAAAATTTTACAGTTATATGAATCTTGATATTATCATTTACGTATGGTCCTTACACACCCCAACTGTGATTTTAGATACTACAAATTTTGCGGACAACACTTACTCAGCTAGAAATTCTGCAAATAACATGAAACAGCCCACTCGAATCAACTCAACACTGCATCCATTTAAAACGGCGTATGTATACTAAAAGCTAAATGCACTTATGTCTTGAGCTGTGGCGCTGTGCCCCAAATATCGAGGCATCGAGACGTGTCGGAGCACCCTTGTGGCTTTGAATCTGTTCCAAATGTGAAATGCATTTGTGATGTTGCCGGAGTGACGGAATAGGGACAGGCGGTTGGCGACTCAAGTATGAATCGTTGTTTTATAAATGTAAGTAACAAACAGTTTCTCAGTTTGGCGGAACATTTTTATTAAACTAGCTATAAATAAGAATAAAAATTATATGTATATTATATGAAGATTACACCAAAAAAAATGAAGTAACTAGGTACGCGATAATTTGGGCGATCGTAGTAAATTTTTTGACATTAAGCTCAACTGTGAACGTTTTCAGCAGGGTTCAGATGTATACGTTTCTATAGATACTGATCAAACGGATCCTTTATTAAACGAGCGAGCAAAGCGAACGAGGTTCTCAGTTTCAGCTTGGACCAAAATTCTTTCATAGGTATGTCTGGCTACAGGTCGCATTTTCAACCGATTCTCGTGAAATTTTTAGTCTAATCTGTTTTTCCAAAGTAGAAATATATATATTTTTGGAAACATTACAGGCCCGCGAATTCTATATACCTACAGGTCGCAGGATCACTAGTTCCAGATTGTATAATTATAGGTGGCCGTGCATTTTCTTTAAAATTATTGACGTTCTAAATGACATGATGAGTGGCTTGACAATTGAAATCCATATCCATACTAATATTATAAATGGGAAAGTGTAGGTGTGTGTTTGTTTGTCCGTCTTTCACGGCAAAACGGAGCGACGAATTGACGTGATTTTTTAAGTGGAGATAGCTGAAGGGATGGAGAGTGACATAGGCCACTTTTTGTCTCTTTCTAACCCCCCACTTCCCTAAAATGGGGGTGGAAGTTTGTATGGGCCTACGATATAAACGAGTTCCACGCGGACGGAGTTGCGGGCAGAAGCTAGTTGTTTATAAAACCATTCGTGTATGATATACGATGTATCTTTATTAGACATTGTGGCAGACACTAGATTTGTCATAGCTTATGCTTGTAGAGAATGATGTCAAATCGTGTCGATGGCTTGGATCAGTTCCAAATTGTCGGATGCATGCAATTGCACACATTGCAATTGCGATATTATGGGATGCAATGGCCTTTGTTTACGTATCGTACGTATCGTGTGGTATATTGTCTAAGATGATGGCGCTTTACGAGGTGCTTGCACTTTCAGCGAACGCTACCGTAACGTCAAGCAGTGCTTGCACTGATATAAATATATTCTCGCCGTACAAGGGGTAAGCAGTGAGGCAGTGCACATTATAGTAGTTTATGCAACTGATACGTAATCAGAGGGCTCAAAAGAAGAGTGTGGTTTTAGGCCAAATTATGTACAGTTTCATACACTACTTCATCTACACACATATCATAAGTACTCTAAGATGGGTTCAGAAGCCGTAGGAAAATGACCTGCATTGCTACTATAGTGCTACTACCTGTAAAATATCTTTGTTGCAATCGTGGCTGCATTTACGATATCCGGCGGAGTGTGCATATTGTTCTTGGAGTCACTATTACCACCATTACTAGCACCATTTGTCGAGATGCACAGAGACAGCATATTCATCAGTCTGTCGAAAATGGTGACCCTGCGAAGGTATGGAAGTTTCTGAAGTCACTAGGAGTTGGAAAGTCACAACAAGATTGTTGCCCCAAAAACATGGATTTCGACTTGCTTAATCAGCATTTTTCTACTTCAGTTACTTTTAGTGGCCCGGACAAGGGTCTCCGGTGAAGGGTCTTACCTTCAGCATCTCTCTTCACTTTCTACTCCAGACTTTTCTCCTTTTTATTTTGTTCCTTTTACTGGCAGTGATGTTAAGAAAACTATACTATCCATAACGTCTAATGCTTGTTGGTGTCGATTGCGTTAGCCGTAACATGATCCTTCCCCTCCTTGACCTTCTAGTTCCTGTCATTACTAATATCCTTAATAATTCTCTTTCTTCCTGTGCTTTTCCCTCACTTTGGAAGGATGCCCATGTCATCCCTATTCCTAAAAAGCCTACCCCTGCCTCATTTTCCGAATATCGCCCTATCTCCATCCTTCCTTTCTTGTCTAAGGTACTGGAGCGGCTTGTACATCAGCAGCTTTCATGTTACCTAAACAAAAGCGATCTCCTAAACCCGTTCCAGTCCGGTTTCCGTTCCGGTCATAGTACGGCTACCGCACTCGTTAAGATCACTGATGATGGCGGGGATGAATGATCGAAAGTTTACGGTATTGATGCTGCTAGATTTTTGCAATGCATTTAATACCGTTGATTTTGACATTCTACTTGGGATACTGCGTTCTCTTAATATATCTCCTGCAGTAATTAAATGGTTTCGTAGTTATTTAAACGGTCGTCGGCAGCGTATAAAGGTGGACGATTCCTTATCTACTTGGTGTGACAGTCTAGCCGGTGTCCCGCAGGGCGGCGTGTTATCTCCCTTGCTATTTTCAATTTTCGTTAATTCTATTACTCACAATCTTTCCTCACATTATCACCTTTATGCCGATGACCTTCAAATTTATTCGCAGGGTGCCGCTTTCATCCCGCTACCTCAAACAGCGATTCAGTTTTGTCAAGTCGGCCAGGTCATCCCAAAATATTCTTCTCAGTGTCCCATCCTCCTCTTCAAGATTCTATAACTGCTCATTTACATTCAAAGCCATTCGACTCTGGAATTCTCTGCCCGTGGACTTGAGGCGTGCTAAATCTGTTGCTACTTTCAAAGCTCACCTAAAGGAGCACTATCTGTCTCTGCCATGATTCCTCATAGTTACTATTTTATTTTTCGTCTCTATGGTTAACACTATATGTGTACGTATTTATGTAGGAATTTATGTATGTTTATTTGTATGCGTTATGTGTGTATGTTTATTATCAATGTAATTGTGTATGTGACTTCCAATTTTGTCACAAACTTATTTTGTAATTTTTTGTTGCTATTTCTCCGCTACCTAAAGGTTGTCTGGAAGAGATCGCTCTTTAGCGATAAGATCGCCTGTTGTTAACATCTATTATTTTATAAGTTGTTATGTCTATTTGTTTCATGTTTTGTGTGCAATAAAGAGTATTTGTATTGTATTGTATTGTACTCATATTTTCAAATAAAATGTAAGTTACAAAAAACTTTTCACAATTCTACTTTCGTAACAGCAAAAAACCAACAAAGAAATGACAACAGTAATGGCTGCAATTCGAATACGTCAAGAAGAATGTTTTTTTTTTAAATCATAGACAAACGAATGAAGTCCCTATTCTCATGTCACTCGAGATCAAATATCCTGCGGTTTATATTAAAAATACATACTGAATTGACGTTTCGCATCGATAACTGTTTTAATATCTACGAGTATGTATACTAGAATAGACACCCATATGAGTTTTGACAGCTGTTCCAAATTTAAACTCATAACCTTTCATAAATCTGTACTTTAATAACATTACAGTACAGATTTTACCTACTACCACAGACAAGAAAGTTTTCATAGTAAAATTGGTTGTAATAATGCTGGTCATTTCCTACTGTTTCTGAACGCATTTAAGAGCATCGCAGGTGTTTGTGGCCCGAACCGAAGGTGAGGGCCATACATATGCGATCTATGGCTTTACGAATTACCGCCGGTGTTGAGTACACAGTTTTACGTCTTCACCTGGTCACAATGCGAGTTTTACCGTACAGCAGCGTGCGGTAAAACTGGCATTATGGCCAGGTGTGACGTAAAATTAATTTTCATTGCCACTTCTAGCAATTGTAGTGTAGGTTTAAAGACGGAGAAAATGGGATATTATATTACAGTGGCAGGTTGCTAGCCTATCACCCGCAACACACCTCAACCCTATTCCGTATTTGACTTCTACGATATCCACAGGAAGAAATTTGATAATTCAATAGTTAACAAATTACAGCATCAGATTACAATACTTTCCTCCTAAAGGAGAGCATTTTATAATTAATTACATCGATGGCATGAATTTCGAGACAGTGATCGCTAAGAGGCTCACCTCAACCGTCACGCCTAACGAAACTGGACCTCTGATTACGCTTAGTTACTACGAATCGCAGCATCAAGATATATTAGTCGGTGACGGGCGAGGAGAAGTTAAAACAAGTATCAGAATTGCGGGGCTGCTTATACACTACGTGACATGCAATAATCAATTATATTCTATTCTCTAGCTGCTGAAATGATAATTATTCGGTTCTAATGGACATTCCTCACAGAAGTTTAGGTCTCAGGTCCACCGCAGTCCCCAGACTAACGGTTTTTGTCGTTAGTAATTTGACCCCGGACCATAAACAACAAAGTTATGAGACTAGCGGCATAAATTTACCCGCTCCTTTGTAGTTACTAAATTCTAATGGCATAGAAAAGGCAGACTAACATGCTGGTGACCTGATGGTATGTGGGTCACAGGGCCAGGGACATGAAACCTCAAGATTTCAAAAGCAATGCGAACTCTGTGGATGCATTTATGTCGCTAATTTCAGTTGTTCTGATTCCTCATTTATTTTACCAAATTGACAAATTGATTGTTTAATTTAATTATGTTAGGTACTTATACTTTATTCCAAACAATCAATTTTGAAACACTAAAAGTTTCTAGTGTGGCATTTCAAATGATCATTGATTGATCATATAAGAAAGTAAATCTAGTATTTTTTTCTGTTTTTGATAATCTGGATGTTTAATTATTTATTTACCTATTAGGAGAAACAACAGCTATAATCATACAATAAACAATGAAAGTGGATACAAAGAGCCAATTATAGGAACTCACAGGTATAGTGATGTAGAAAGACTAAACTAGCCTCCTTTAAATAAAATACTATTTAATAAGTTAACTAAAATACTGGCCATAAATAAAATACTTGTGATCGTCTAGTTCAAGAAGTACGAATAGGACCCTCTACGTTGTGTTAAAATGTCGTCGTAGAACGCATCGTATAAAATAATAATGTCAAATTATGTTCCAAATGAAACCGTAACAAACGCAACAAATAAATGTGAATAAATAACATTCGTAATAAATAAAACGAATGAAACTAAAATTTCAAAATGAATCAGAACGTAAATGTAGTTCAATCGACGCATTAAATAATGCGTTTAAATAAACGTCAAAAATCATACGTAAATGTATGATCATAAGCCGCAAAAAACCGAATCAAAACACGTGAAAGGTCATTTCAGTAATCGTAAACATTACTGTAAATTATAATCCGTCAATAAATTTTATCGTCCGCAAATCAAATCGCACGGTAAAACAAACCGTAATAAATCCGCAATAATTAATTAAATCCGCAAATCAAAATGAACATTCAAAATTGAGATCAACAAATAGTCTATCTACATAAGTGAACATGCGACTCACCCGATCAGGTACAACTCGAACAAAGATAATTGATTTAATTAGTTAATTACCGTATACAAATTATAATTATCTAATACTAATTACATACATATATTTCTAACTTAGAACTAACTAAAATTATACTATAAAAATGCTCCATCACGATGAACGACAACGATGACCTGTAAAATAAACAGACTACAAGGGGACCTTGGGATTCTAGACCGTAGGTCTTGAAAATGGGGCCTATACCTATTGTTATGTCTTGAATCTTTCGAGGGCTCCCAGCGCTCCTACACCCTCGCCAAACCAACAAATCCGTCATGATGCAACCTATCAACCCTTACTATCTATTTGATTCAAACCATCTCTCCTACACATTCATCATCTTACACGAATCTTAAGTACTTAAGTACTTTTAAATTTACTTTACGCAGATTGCCAAGATTAATTTTAATAATTACGCAAAGCATAACGCGCGGCAGAATTTACGCATACCCTATACGTTCGTGCAGCCACGGTATTTGTAACAGAGATAGTGATTGTTGTCGATTATGTACAAGGTGCTCTGAATACTACGTATACACTATAACATAGTCTGTACTGTAGACCCCTTAAATTGGACGGAGAGCTCTCTGCCTTCACACACGACATCAGACGTCAGGGGTCAGCTTTATCGAAAGGATGCGCCCCAGGGAAAACAGAGAATACGTTACAGACATATACACAGCTCAGGCCTTTTGATGTATACCTATTGTGTATGAAAAGTTCACAGCTTCTAAGAAATTGACACGTCAGATTCCTTAGGTGTAAACTCGAGTCGACTCCAGCAATCCAGGATCTAGTATCAGCCAAAAAGCTTTGCGTCGAGTGTACCTAAGTGCGTGTATTCAAATGAAATCTAAGCTCGTGGTGTGTCAGCTATGTATGTTGGTGTAAATGTGATATGTGTATGAGTGTATGTCCATTGAAATCAGGCTAAAGCCACGAAATACAATGGGTGTGTATAGAAGTTTTTTTTTTAAGTTCACTATCATGTCACAAATAATAGAATCAAAAAAGCCATTAAATGCATAACACTACAATGCTTTAAAAAGTTAAAAAGAGCCAGTTATAAAATTGAGATGTGTGTGTGCTCTTCCAAAGTTCAATCACATTGCAATGCTATCATTTATTATACCTATTCATGCATCCTTATTTAAATTAGAGTTGTATTTCAAGACAATAGTAGTGTATCTTTAAATCCACTCTCATACCAGAGATAGTACATACATAATATTAAATTTTAGAATAATATCTGGCCCTATGGCCCCTATTAATGTTCGATTAAACGTCTCAGCGGACCCGTTGAATTGCAGAAAAGAACTAACTATACCTTTAATTTATGAAGCCTTGGAAATGACTATCTCAGCAATTAGCACGCAGAACTATATTTCCAGCTAATCTCCCGAAGCGACGACCTAAATATTACAAACCAAAAATAAACACTTTACGCTTAAATAACTACATAGGTAAATTTTTATAAATACTTAATGTGAACACTGACTCTATAATTATTAACTATTCATATAAAAACAAATCAAACACTTAATGTTTCACACTCGCACTATTGTCAATTGTCTTAAAAAAAAAAAACGTGCCTACACTAAATTCACTTATTTGTCCCTAAAATGTCTTAAAATTGTCTCTATAAATATCACTATAAAATCTCTAGTAATTGAACACTATTTCATACAAATAAAACGCGAAACGCGCGCGGGAATCTAATATCAAATTTAATTGATGATTAATTATAAGGGAAACCGAAAGAGATAATTCCAACCTGTCGCGAGGTCCAAACTCGACTGCTCTAATGTAAAGACAAAACCCTATACATGGATTCTTGTCCAATATTAAAAAGGTGTAATTATTTTACATGCCATATTAACATACGTCATTTTGGTTTACAATAATTAATAGTCCTACTATAAATTAGTCAAAAGACATATGTGTTATATCTTGCAACTAATATAAGTCCTTTCGGATCTAAGCCCATTAACTGTTTTTTGTTATCGTCTGGTCGCATAGAGTTTCAAGTACCTAAAACACTTGAATGGTATACATGAGATTATTTAAGTTGACCAAATTGCATCAGTGGTTCATTCAAAAAGCAACTCTACGTTCGAAGGTAGAAGCTTCTAATTACAATGACAGTTTTATAAAAGGCCGGCCACATTAAGTAATCTCAACCATAATACAAAGACGAAATAGGAGACCAGCTCTGTGCTTTATTGTTCCAATGTTGACGTAAGGTCAATTTCAAGGAGCGCCGGCCGTGTGAAACGGTTTTATAGTATTTGTCTGAATTAGGTACCTATTTTTATGAATATAATCAACAAGTACTGTAAACTTGCAGTTACAGAGCGCCCTCAGATTGACGATACAATTTTAGAATTGAAAAGGATGAAATTGTGAGGCTATCTCAATAGGTAATGTACTCAAACCCCTGATAGCATCTGAGCAAACTAAGCATAAACCTGCGCCCTCACTTCTCTAAGACCGAAACGATATTTATTTAATTTAACTACAATTGCTATTAAGTATATGCTTTGTCCGATAATAGGCAGAACGTACATACACTACATCCCATAAAAATTGTATTCACAAAGAAATCGCACGACTGTTTAGTAAAGATAATAATAAATTACGCAGTCATGAGTAATAAGTATCAATTGTACGCCCTCACATTCGTAAATAGGGGTTGCCTCTAATAAAGCGTACATATTTTATGTTTTATTCTAAAACTACAAACTACTACACAAAAACGATTTAATGCTAATAACACCTTTTAATTGTATGTGTTATAATTTTGTTCCAAGTGTAGCAACTTGCGAATAATGACATATAAACTAAATATTAACTCAGATTCGTAATCAAGTAATTAAATCAATTAAATTGACTTAATTTTGAATGACTTGAATCCTGGCTCACGGCAACACTGTAGAAAGACTAAACTAGCCTCCTTTAAATAAAATACTATTTAATAAGTTAACTAAAATACTGGCCATAAATAAAATACTTGTGATCGTCTAGTTCAAGAAGTACGAATAGGACCCTCTACGTTGTGTTAAAATGTCGTCGTAGAACGCATCGTATAAAATAATAATGTCAAATTATGTTCCAAATGAAACCGTAACAAACGCAACAAATAAATGTGAATAAATAACATTCGTAATAAATAAAACGAATGAAACTAAAATTTCAAAATGAATCAGAACGTAAATGTAGTTCAATCGACGCATTAAATAATGCGTTTAAATAAACGTCAAAAATCATACGTAAATGTATGATCATAAGCCGCAAAAAACCGAATCAAAACACGTGAAAGGTCATTTCAGTAATCGTAAACATTACTGTAAATTATAATCCGTCAATAAATTTTATCGTCCGCAAATCAAATCGCACGGTAAAACAAACCGTAATAAATCCGCAATAATTAATTAAATCCGCAAATCAAAATGAACATTCAAAATTGAGATCAACAAATAGTCTATCTACATAAGTGAACATGCGACTCACCCGATCAGGTACAACTCGAACAAAGATAATTGATTTAATTAGTTAATTACCGTATACAAATTATAATTATCTAATACTAATTACATACATATATTTCTAACTTAGAACTAACTAAAATTATACTATAAAAATGCTCCATCACGATGAACGACAACGATGACCTGTAAAATAAACAGACTACAAGGGGACCTTGGGATTCTAGACCGTAGGTCTTGAAAATGGGGCCTATACCTATTGTTATGTCTTGAATCTTTCGAGGGCTCCCAGCGCTCCTACACCCTCGCCAAACCAACAAATCCGTCATGATGCAACCTATCAACCCTTACTATCTATTTGATTCAAACCATCTCTCCTACACATTCATCATCTTACACGAATCTTAAGTACTTAAGTACTTTTAAATTTACTTTACGCAGATTGCCAAGATTAATTTTAATAATTACGCAAAGCATAACGCGCGGCAGAATTTACGCATACCCTATACGTTCGTGCAGCCACGGTATTTGTAACAGAGATAGTGATTGTTGTCGATTATGTACAAGGTGCTCTGAATACTACGTATACACTATAACATAGTCTGTACTGTAGACCCCTTAAATTGGACGGAGAGCTCTCTGCCTTCACACACGACATCAGACGTCAGGGGTCAGCTTTATCGAAAGGATGCGCCCCAGGGAAAACAGAGAATACGTTACAGACATATACACAGCTCAGGCCTTTTGATGTATACCTATTGTGTATGAAAAGTTCACAGCTTCTAAGAAATTGACACGTCAGATTCCTTAGGTGTAAACTCGAGTCGACTCCAGCAATCCAGGATCTAGTATCAGCCAAAAAGCTTTGCGTCGAGTGTACCTAAGTGCGTGTATTCAAATGAAATCTAAGCTCGTGGTGTGTCAGCTATGTATGTTGGTGTAAATGTGATATGTGTATGAGTGTATGTCCATTGAAATCAGGCTAAAGCCACGAAATACAATGGGTGTGTATAGAAGTTTTTTTTTTAAGTTCACTATCATGTCACAAATAATAGAATCAAAAAAGCCATTAAATGCATAACACTACAATGCTTTAAAAAGTTAAAAAGAGCCAGTTATAAAATTGAGATGTGTGTGTGCTCTTCCAAAGTTCAATCACATTGCAATGCTATCATTTATTATACCTATTCATGCATCCTTATTTAAATTAGAGTTGTATTTCAAGACAATAGTAGTGTATCTTTAAATCCACTCTCATACCAGAGATAGTACATACATAATATTAAATTTTAGAATAATATCTGGCCCTATGGCCCCTATTAATGTTCGATTAAACGTCTCAGCGGACCCGTTGAATTGCAGAAAAGAACTAACTATACCTTTAATTTATGAAGCCTTGGAAATGACTATCTCAGCAATTAGCACGCAGAACTATATTTCCAGCTAATCTCCCGAAGCGACGACCTAAATATTACAAACCAAAAATAAACACTTTACGCTTAAATAACTACATAGGTAAATTTTTATAAATACTTAATGTGAACACTGACTCTATAATTATTAACTATTCATATAAAAACAAATCAAACACTTAATGTTTCACACTCGCACTATTGTCAATTGTCTTAAAAAAAAAAAACGTGCCTACACTAAATTCACTTATTTGTCCCTAAAATGTCTTAAAATTGTCTCTATAAATATCACTATAAAATCTCTAGTAATTGAACACTATTTCATACAAATAAAACGCGAAACGCGCGCGGGAATCTAATATCAAATTTAATTGATGATTAATTATAAGGGAAACCGAAAGAGATAATTCCAACCTGTCGCGAGGTCCAAACTCGACTGCTCTAATGTAAAGACAAAACCCTATACATGGATTCTTGTCCAATATTAAAAAGGTGTAATTATTTTACATGCCATATTAACATACGTCATTTTGGTTTACAATAATTAATAGTCCTACTATAAATTAGTCAAAAGACATATGTGTTATATCTTGCAACTAATATAAGTCCTTTCGGATCTAAGCCCATTAACTGTTTTTTGTTATCGTCTGGTCGCATAGAGTTTCAAGTACCTAAAACACTTGAATGGTATACATGAGATTATTTAAGTTGACCAAATTGCATCAGTGGTTCATTCAAAAAGCAACTCTACGTTCGAAGGTAGAAGCTTCTAATTACAATGACAGTTTTATAAAAGGCCGGCCACATTAAGTAATCTCAACCATAATACAAAGACGAAATAGGAGACCAGCTCTGTGCTTTATTGTTCCAATGTTGACGTAAGGTCAATTTCAAGGAGCGCCGGCCGTGTGAAACGGTTTTATAGTATTTGTCTGAATTAGGTACCTATTTTTATGAATATAATCAACAAGTACTGTAAACTTGCAGTTACAGTGACATAATATTTTAACTTAAGGTTCTATAATATAATATATGCTACACACAGCGCAACCACACGAGCATGAGAAACAAAGAAAATTAAAATTATAACCGCACGAGAACGAGAAATAAACAAAACATAAATTATAACAAATTATAATTGAACTGATATTCTTTAAGATATGCGGAGAAACGTAGGCGATTATTTCCGTTAAAAATTATCTATTGCGATTATTTCCATTAAAATCAAATTTAAGATGGAACCACTCACTTCACAGTGTCAAAAGTCACGCTCGTATTTTCACGACAAATCAATAGCTCAGGCCTATAAATCATGAAGCTTGTCAGTAGTCTGCACGACACGTAAGTGCCTTTTCTAGTTGCCGTCTCTCAGCTTAATGAGGAACAATTCGTATATTCTGTTTATAGGGAATGGGGTACGTAATCCTTTTAACTAAATAGTTACAGACGCTTTAAAAAGGCTATATAAGGCAAAATAACATTAAAATAATGAAATAAACCACTCCACCACCTTCATTTCCTTCTTTCACGCTGTTATGTTTTCCATGCAGTGTGGTTTCGATTTGAATACATACAAACGAACAAGACGAAGAGAAATTTGCTCATGTAAGTGTTTTATTTCTTTCAGTATACGCTTTATTCCCTTCCTCCGCTCGAACGCAAATTATAAATAGAAACAACAAGCCATCTATAACGAAATAATTTGACACAATCAGAAAATACTGGCTGGTGATTTTGCTTCCACCAAGTTCATCGCTGAATATAGCTCTAGTACTTATCATGGCATTCCGCAATGTATCGTTAAAAACAATTTTTATACTCGTCGACTATAATCTTTAAATTAGAACCTCGCAAACCATAACGAATACCTTTATTCTGATGAAAAAGTTTATGCTCTATGGACAATCGAAATAATTATTATTCAACTGTACACAGAACTGAAATGAATTTTGACCAATCACGAGGCTCGACTTCCAGAAGACGTCAACGCGCAAAAATAAATAAGCGGTTGGCTGCACTTCGTTTCAGCAGGGCGATTTTCAAAGATACCAAGTTTGTTTAATAAATTATTATTTCCGTTAACTCGTAGAAAAAGTATTGTATGCAATAGTTATATAATTAGCTTTTTAACTCTCGTACCTTAATTAGGCCACTCAGCAAGCTTCGTCGCCTAAACGTGGTACTCGACTGAAAAAGCATACATTATAGATAGTAATTAATGATTGCATAATAGTATTTTGTGCAATCGTTATATAATGTATGCTAACTGAACTAATTAAACAAACTTTAACTATTGAAAACGAAGTGCAACCAACGGCTTTTTATTTTTGTGCGTTGATGTCTATTACCTTTTGACTTTCTCATGACGGCGTCCTATTGGTCAAATACATTATAGTTCAGTAAAGGCGCCACGTGATTGGTCAATTTCATTTTAGTTGTCTCAACAGTTATGAAGGGTTGAGTTGGGAGCTCCATAGTAAAAAGTATGTGATTTAAGTTTGGTGTACGAAGTCTTAATTCAAACATTAAGGTCGACGAGTATAAAAAATACTATTGCCCCCTACCCTCATATAGACCTAACCGTTACGCGAAGGTAGATATTTAAATTTGGACTTAATATTGCGGAAATCGCGGAACAAAAGAATGGGAAGTTGGACAGGGATGAAACTTTGGAGAAAAGGCCTTTGTTCGGCTATTGTTGATGGTAACTCTAGGAGTCGGAAACTTTTTGCAACCCCGTGAAATTGTGCCCGACTTGGTAGGAGTGAGTGTAAACAGTGCGGGAAAAAGGAATTCTCCAAAGCCCAGAACTTCAAATTCAGACTTATTTATCCTTGAATTTTAAAGCATATTGTTGTTTTGAGAACGCTATGATGGTCGCTATATGTCCTTTTGCCACCACGACGGTAGCAAATAAACATACAGCTGCCTGAGCCGTCATCGTAGCCTATAGACGCTTGGTACTCAATAAGCGCGTTGCCGACGACAGACAAAATGCAGGTGTCTCACTTTGAACATAGCACATCGTCGGGAGCGGGATCTTACCACCGTGCGCCTTGTCTTAACAACTCAACTGTCATTTTTCGATAGACATAATGTCAGACCTTCCAAAACGTACGTGTATGAAACGTTACGTAATCGACGCATTAACGCATTGTACGCGCGTCAGGTCTAAATGTCACTTTTTGTATGGAAAAATGACAGTTGGATCTACCTAACGCACGTTCAAAACGTTACGTGATTAACCCTCAGGAACACAACACGACATACTTAGGTACAGAGCAAGTTCCGTAAAGTGGAGGTACTAGAATTAATATTATATCGTTGAATGCGGTTCCTTCATTATTGACACAAGGCACGTAGCGATTCATAGAAAGTTGAAGTTATAATATGGCATTCAAGATATAATATGTCATTCGTGATATTACATTTATTTCACAAGTTAATGACGTGAGGGACATTGTCTGATTTAAAGTCTTTGTCCAGTTTTAACAAGTATAGTGTCATTGGAGGAGTGACAAAAAGCTGTATTAAAGAACCTCCCTTTTTGAAGTCGGTTTAAATGC
This sequence comes from Epinotia ramella, assembly GCA_947578815.1. Classification (NCBI taxonomy): domain Eukaryota; kingdom Metazoa; phylum Arthropoda; class Insecta; order Lepidoptera; family Tortricidae; genus Epinotia; species Epinotia ramella. The sequence goes on along the minus strand of OX388211.1, from coordinate 6,296,401 downwards.
ATGTTACTTGTAAATTTATTTTCAAACATCATTTGAAAATACAACCCAATTTAGCCGAGTAGACCGATTGCTACGGTAGACAAATAAATTAGAGAAAATCCCATAAATATGGCGTAGAAAGACTTCTATCTATGTCCGAGAGAAAAATACAAATCCCTCGTCTAGACTTTGACAATCCATGTTCGCCAGCATAACGAAAAGAACTTGAAAGTAAACGAAAGAGAACTCTACGGGGATGGTGTTACGGTTTTTCATTTAGTCTTTGTGGGTTTTTGTGGGTAAATAGTCTGTGGAATTTAATTTCGATTCCTCTGCTGGAATTTATCGGTGGACCGCAGCTAGGAGATAAATATTCTTCGTCACTTCGCATCGCAATGTAATTTGAATCATACCGCGATGGTGGCTTGCCTTAATATAGGTAGTAAGCGGACACCACGTTTGCAACTCTATATAGAAAGAAAGAAAGCAAGATAGGTACATTTATTCACAAACACACAGGACACACATATCACTACAGAGTATAAAACAAAGTCGCTTCCCGCTGTCTGTCCCTATGTATGCTTAGATCTTTAAAACTACGCAACGGATTTTGATACGGTTTGTTTAAATAGATACTGTGATTCAAGAGGAAGGTTTATATGTATAATACAATACCCGTGCGAAGCCGGGGCGGGTCGCTAGTTAAATAATAAAATAAACAAGAAAAGCAAATTAAACATGAAACAAGTGTGTCTCTGCGGTTGTGAACCGGACACTGGCTCCCAGCATTATGCTGAGGTGTCAGACACCTACAGCGCTGATTTTCTATCGAATATACTATTGGGATAGGCGAGAGAGAGATAAATATAAATACCAGCACGGCTAGCACGCGACGGCGCGCGAGCTCTCGATTTTTCTCTCTCTGTGTCTTTCTCTTATTAGAACACTTAGAACAAGAGGTATAGTGCGAGAAAAATCGAGAGTATGTCGCGGCCGTGTCATGATAGACGTGCTGGCCCCGTAGCATGGATGGCGTTATCACGCGATAAGTGACAGGATAGGCGCGTCGTCTCGTTCTATCGAACGGTGTCAGCCAGGGACGGAAGCTCTATCCTGTCACTTATCGCGTGATAACGCCATCCATGCTACGGGGCCTGGTGATACGTAATGTACGCACTACCAACATGCAGCAACAATACTGTTTATAACAATAACACTTCTTGCTGATTAAACTAAAACAACAACGAAATAAAATGTTAAAACCGGCCAAGAGCGTGTCGGGCCACGCTCAGTGTAGGGTTCCGTAGTTTTTGTAATTTTTTTCAAAAACTATTCAACCTATCAAGTTCAAAATAATTTTCCTAGAAATTTTTTATAAAGTTCTACTTTTGAGTTTTTTTTTCATATTTTTAAAACTTATGGTTCAAAAGTTAGAGGCGGGGGGACACATTTTTTTTTACTTCTGGAGCGATTATCTCCGAAAATATTAACATTATCAAAAAATGATTTTAGCAAACCCCTATTAATTTTTAAATACCTATCCAACAATATATCACACGTTAGGTTTGAAATGAAAAAAAAAACACTCCCCACGTTACGTATAGGGGAGGTACCCTAATAAAAATAAAAATAAATACTTTTTATTTTACCACTGTCAGCATGATTGATATACATATTAGTACCAAATTTCAGCCTTCTAGTGCTAACGATTACTGAGATTATCCGCGGACGGACGGACAGACAAAGCGAATTTATAAGGGTTCCTAGTCGACTACGAAACCCTAAAAATGACATATTGGCACATTTTTGCTGTCACAGTGCTGGATTAGGATATCGATTCCTGGAGCGTCAACAAATAACCCTTAACCATATTACCTACGCTTAAATGTGTATCTGCTAAGCGCTTAAATAAGTGATATCAAGAAAAGAGCGTACTCCCATATTAAAGGCCGGCAACGCACTCACAACACCTCTGGTGTTGCAGGTGTCCATGGGCGGCGGTAATCGCTTACCATCAGGTGATCCGTCTGCTCGTTTGCCTCCTATAACATAAAAAAAAGCCGCCTGGGTATTCTTGGGTTTTGTTGTACCTACTCGCATATTGCGGGCTATATAAATCACCCTCAACTTGTTCGAAACTGTTGTTTTGTAGCTGTTAAAAATGTAATCTAATAAGGAATTGTAACTTAGCGTATTTATACTCTGGCCCCGTAGCATGGATGGCGTTATCACGCGATAAGTGACAGGATAGGCGCGTCGTCTCGTTCTATCGAACGGTGTCAGCCAGGGACGGAAGCTCTATCCTGTCACTTATCGCGTGATAACGACATCCATGCTACGGGGCCAGATATAGCATTATATTTATATCTCTTAATGACGGATGTACGGAGGATGACGGAGTACGGGAAGTAATGGATATCATTCTGAATAATTTACTTTAAAAACAAAGTTTTAACCGACTTCAATTTAGTACTCCGCCAAGCCACGTGAACATTTCCACATTTATTTTCTAATTTACCACATGAACTGATTTCCGAGAGCAAATGCGTTGATTATTAGAGAAAAAAACCGAATCGCTGTACGTGGGCCGATAATATTTGAGGACTTCCGTCGATTCCATAAGGAACACCTTTGGCACTTCATTAGTTGCTATTTCAACGGAATCTTATCAGAATCTTTGATACTTTTGTACCTTTAATTACATAATTGAGGAATTCCATAAGTCATCAGTGGTCTTCATCATCAATTCCACTCCACCAAATTTATGATTTCCGGGTGTAAATACACGAGTTATAATAGAAAATACCAAAATCACTACACGCTCATGGATGCCATCATCCAACTGAATTTTTGAAAAAAATGGGACCCACCTGGAAGCCTATACTTACAAAGAAAAAAAAATTTACGAATCGGCTCATCGATGACGGAGTTCTGAGGTAACAAACATTGAAAAAAAAATAGTGATCAAAAAATACAACCGAATTGAGAACCTCCTCCTTTTTTTTGATGTCGGTTATAAAGGATGTAAATTACAACTAACATTGCTATGTGACTATACCTACTATACTCTTTTGTACCAATAACTTGTGTTGTAATGAAATAAATATTTGATTGATTGATTGTATCTGCTAAGTGCCCCTTGGATATCTTTCCAGAACTTAGACGCCGTGAACTTGAAACTACCTCGAAATGCAGCGGTCATACACAGAAGAGATAAACTTGATTCTGGGTAAATATTCTTAAACCAAGAAATTAATTAGGAAAATGTTAAATTATCGCGAACGAAGCTTGGTTCGGCAGGGCCATCATAATGGCATTCTGGTTTCATAATGGTTTCATTCGACATAATGGCGGTCCCTATGATTTTTATTGCATGGTCATTTCTGACCATGAATATTGATTACTACTCAAATCAATATTGTATTTAGTCTGTATTGACATCCCACATCAGCACATTCCCGTGAGCTCTGGCGACCTTACTCGCCACCAAACACGTGCCTACAGAGCGAGTAGTGTTATCAATGTTATCATGTCTAGACCCTGTTGACTGATCCGGTTGAATGCGTAATGCCGGCTGTACACATTGGGCCAACGTTGGCACGTGAGCAGGAGGCAGCTATGTAAACGAAAGAGATCGAGTTATAGCCCTCTCCCTCTAACGCATAGCTGCCTTCTGCTCACGCGCCAACGTTGGCCCAGTGTGTACAGCAGACTTTACGTGCGTTTGCTTCCCCACGCGCCGAAGCCGAACTGACTTATCAGAGTGTGCGCAGATCACATTGCGATACGATGTGACGAACTAAATGTATCCCTAGTATTCAGTCATTTCGTCAGGACGGAACAGCGTTGATTGAAAATCTGTGTCCCTGTCATTAATTGCGACTCTGCTTTGATCTCGACTTGAGCGATTGTGCTGAAGGACCTTAATGAGAGACATTCATTTAGGTACTTACACATTTTGAGACTAATGGTTGGCTACAGTTTTTAAGTATCCGTGTAGCCCAGGAGAGAGGTTTTCGGTCTCACCCGACTTTTCTGAAACAGGAGGCAAAAAGGGACATTGTAGTTTGCAGGGGTCTTAGAGAGTCTTAGTAGCCCAGCAAAGATGGTTTCTTGTCTCTGCCGACTTTTCTGAAACAGAAGGCAAAGCAGGACATCGTTGTTTGCAGGGGTCTTACAGTCTTAGTAGCAAAGAAGGTTTCCTGTCTCTACCGACTTTTCTGAAAGGGAAGGCGAAAAGGGACATTGTAGTTTGCAGGAGTCTTAGAATGTTAGTAGCCCAGCAAACAAGGTTTCCTGTCTCTACCAACTTTTCTGAAACAGGAGGCAAAAAGGGAAATTGTAGTTTGCAGGGGTCTTATTAGCCGAGCAAAGAAGGTTTCCTGTCTCTACCGGCTTTTCTGAAACGGAAGGCAAAAAGGGACATCGTTGTTTGCAGGGGTCTTAGAATAGCAGGGCTCGAGAACGACCCTTTAATTGTAACGCACGAAATGGGCTATAAAGGTACAAGTTGGAACCCGGCCGCAGACAGCAGCGGCAGACGACGTGTCGCAGCGACACTACAGCTGATTCACTACACGCTAATGCGACTCACTCCGCCGGTCACCCGTCACGAAACTAGACCTCTACCTACGCTTAGTTACTACGCATCGCGGTGTTAAGAATGGGGCTCACCCCCGCCAGTCACCCGTCACGAAACTAAAAATATTTAGACTTCTACCTAGTCTTAGTTACTACTCATTGCGTTGTCAAGATATATTTGTGGGTGAGCGTTGAGGTGAGATTAAAACAAGTTACAGAACGTTGTGACGGCGACGCCCGTTAGCTACGAATATATTTTATAGAAATACATAGAAAACAGTAATGTCGCTGCGACAGCTGTCTGGGGTCGGATTCCAACCTGTGTACCTTAATGCTTTCAATCTGACATCCATCCTGAAGATCATCGTTGGACACCGTAGATAGCGGCCGACACATAGATACCTTATGCATCTCTGTGGGTTCCTATGAGATTTAAATATAATTTGTTTAATTTTGACACTTGGAGAACTTATACATCTCTAAGGAATAAGATTGTATTTTTTTTCTCGTATTGTATTTGACATATAAACTCTGATGTAGTTAATTAATTATTATTATTTAATTCTAATAAATATTTTGAATTTAGAATTTTGACATATGTTTTTTTAGGTTAGGAATAACATCTAACACACAACTAGTTATTATCCTTCAACAAGCAGCAGCATTTAAAACAAAACAATGTCTTTTACTGGTAAAATATAAATGTAAACATTAAATCGTTTAACAGGTCCGGACCTCCATATAGCAAAACTACTAAATAGTACACAGGATTTAATATAAAGATCGCTCGACATAAAAAACAAATGCCGCAAATCGGCCTGGGCCTAAATTGTCTTTAAGTTAAAATAGTCTACCCAATGAGTAAGCGTCAATTCGACTGGTCCAAAATAGAGTTTATTCTGAGATTAGCCCATACAATTGTGACATTAACTCTCACATTAAGTTCCTCCTGTTTGGTTTAATCCGGCCTAAGTGATACTTCGGAATTGAATTGCTTCTGCATTAAACGACTCATTGCTCAGTTTAATTACTAACGGCCGTATGTCATAAACGTACTTCAAACCTATTTTAACTAAAATGCCGTTAAAGTTCGTTTGTACTTAGCTGTCACTTTGACATTTGTGTGCGTAAGAATGGAATAGAGCACATTTTATTTAGGTGAGGCATTTTAAGTTTTACGAACAAGGGGACAACATTTTAATCACAAAGCGAAATATTACAATTTCCCGACCAATATTACCCTTGTCTTAGCAGCTGTGCGTTGTCATCGGAATTATTCAAACACAAGCCAAAAGTGTAACGAGAAGATGTGATGTGATTATGGTAATGCCTGCCCACGCCCGAGTTCACGGCGTCATTCAGTAAATTTCGCCGAATTTAGCTGAACATTGGGATCCATTTTGCTAGTTCCTTCAATTAAAATTTCGTATCAATCTTACCATTGCCTACGTCAGAGTGACTGGGCTATGAGAGTTTATGCAAAAGAGAGCGAACTAAAGCAAATAAATTAACTTTACTGAAAAACACGTTCCGGAATTGGACCCTACTTAATGCAAGTCTTGGTTTGGTTTGTATATGCTTTGTAGAGGTTGTAAGCACTCCATTTTAGAAAGGCAAGAACATAGTACTGTATTCATATATTTCATACAATATTTATACAGTTTGGCAGTAAGGAGCCAACGCACTGGACAATTTAGATTGATAACATCTAAACAGCCATCGTCTCGCAGTGACTCGACAAATATGACATACATTCGCACATCGACTAGCAAATATGTATAACGAATTCAGGTGCCTGTGACAGAAACGAGTTCAGCAGTTTTAGTCCCCGAATAGCAGGAGAGTTTCTTTATCCCACAGTGCGAGTTAATGGGACTGCCATGAGATTGTGATGTCTCGGCCTCAGGACGGTTTTAGGCATAAAATGGAAAGACAGCTTTACAGTCTAGCCCTTGATTATTAGAGTTTTCCTTAATTTTTACAACAGTTAGAACTTTATAAATCCAGCCAGTTCCTAAAATAGCAAGAAAAACAGGGGTCCAAATACGGATAAAACTAGTTCGCAAATAGTCGAGCACTACTTGTTGAAGCTAATCAGGTTGACGTTATAGTTTCACTAACGAAACGCTAGATTGAACTAAATGGAACCCTCGTGCAATAAACGTTCTCTAAATCAAACAGGCAATAAAGCGAGGCTTGGCTGGAAAGTTAGTCTAATTTATTCGACAAGTTAGCTGGAGGTCCATTTGGTAGACGTACTCACTTCGCTTGATAATACGACGTCAATGCGACGCGCTATCTTTCTTAAGGGGCTCCTAGCTCCCTTTGGCCTACGATGTGTAAAACTGTCCATTTTTTCGTGTTTATTATTATAAAAAAAACCTAGGGGATCCGGACACAGTATGGTTCGCAGTCAGCAACACCAAGGCACTCACAAACTATCCGGAGGAGCTGGGGTGGTTACAGTAGCGCTACCCCACCGATTCACGCAAAATAGGCACATTGGATGTCGACTTGCGGAAACGCACAGTACGAGTATAACTAACTAACTGCACAAATGTAAACACCAATCTGTTTTACCTTAGCTATTTCTACGTAGACTGAGGTCATGTTGGTTTACTTTTTAGTCCAGGTAATGAACTGACAACTTGTATGGAAAAAATGACAATATTGGAAATAATTTATAATAGCTTATTTTTTATGTGTAACGGATATATTATCAATTAAATAGTTACCCCGCGACAAAATCCGACAAAATTTCAGACATCGAAAAAATTATAAGTTAACTAGCTTCTGAAAAGTCAGTAAAAATATTAATAAATGTTTTTGCCTTTATTTTGGTTCATTTACATTTTCTCTATAATATTCAAGATAAATCGTACAAAAAATATAATGCATGCTTCATTTAAATCTACATAATTACTTCCGGGTGGAAAGTTTGTCGGATTCTTGACTAAATCATCTTAGAATAACATTTTCAAATGAAATCAACAAAAAAAACGCTATTATAAATTAATTTTTTTCTAAACCGTATTTTGCTTGGAGTATTTGTGATGTCGGGCCTCAGGGCATTCACAATACGTTAGTGGAAATGAGAAGGTGTTTAACTGAAGATCCTGGTTTCTATAACAGCGCTCTGATGTGACGGGTTGTGTAGTGTCAAATTCATGTTTGAGATTATTTCATGTAGCCGACTTTTTATAAAACTGACATTGGAATTGGCATCTTCTGTATTGGCAGTAGAGTTGCTTGGTGAATGGACTACTTTGCTGCAATTCGGCTAACTCAAATAATTCCAAGTATAAGTATGAATCCGGCTTGGGACGTGAGGAGTTTCTCAATTGCAGCTTCGAGTCGACTCGTCTCTCGCGCTCTGCTTTGAGCTGACAATATGATATTTGAATGATAGTCAAACCAGCGATTTTTACGAAACTTCAAAAGCGGTATTACTTAGTATGTTGTTTGCAATAAAATACGGATATTTTCCGAGTATAATCGTAAGTTTGTTTGGCGGTAATATAAAGATAATTTAGTTTTACTGTTGTCAAATATCATGGCAAAGACGGAATACAAAACAAAATTCAGGTTGCCCTGTCAAACACAGTATTGTTAAATAGGGAACGTCCTGGGCCCTATTTTACCACCTTGACAATTGTCACTTGTCAATGACCATTCCACGTACATTTCTGGGTCAATAAGCTGTCCAGCAACCAACTTAACCTTTCGACGCAGCCATGTAAAGCGAATTGTCATCTGACACTGACAATTCGCCATACATAGCTTGTTCTAGAAGTTAAGGTGGGCGCTAGGTTACTTGTGAATCCAACAATGTACGGAGAATTGTCGTTGCTGACAATTGTCAAGTTGGTGAAATGGGGGCCTGGTCGTAAGCAGTAGCAGTACGTATTTACTACTATTTGCACTCTTAACTAAAAGCGCGGCTTGAGTAGAACCAAACGCTCAGAAACATTGAAATAACATTGCGATGCGAATGTCTGAACCAAATCGACTTCCTATTCTAAAAGGGCACAAGTTCACAGAATGTTCAGTGTCGCTTACAATCTTAACGGGGCAAAAGGGTACATAGCCTGCCGAGATTCGTTACAGAAAGTTTAAATGTTCGCAGTTGAACGAAAGTTGGATCTTGGTACGTTATTTTAACATGTAATTGTCCATCATTGATGCTCAATTGCTCCAGTTACGAGAGTTATTTAACGTGATAAAGTGGAACAAATTGCACTGCACAATCATATTGGTCATTGTAACAGTAGCTTTTTAACACGCTTTTATTAGGGCGACCTGTATGCTGTATGTAACTATGTAATATGTAATGGAATCTAAGGAAACAAAGTTAACCATCTTCCAAGAATCGTAGCGTCATGAAAATTGGCAGCTGTATGTAGTTCTGATGACAATACAATAATATGGTACTGTCGAACTGATCTGATGATGGAGCTGGAAAATATGAACTGGAACTTCATTATGGAACATCGTATCTAGCTGTGTTTGGATTTGTTAGAAAAGTCTTGTAATGAACTTTGACCACGATTAGGTTAAAAGCGTGTTTTTCTAGTGTTTTTGAAGTGAAAACTTCTTTAGCGGCGCTGAGCACTTTTTGAGATGGGGAAAAATTGTTAAATACGCGACAGAGTTTTGTGACGTCAGATGTGAAGGAGGTCACTTTTTGCTGCTAGCTGATTCGACTTCATTCAAAACTGAACGCTATTCATAAGAGTATAAAGCCGTTAAACACTTTTTGCAATAGCAATTCTGCAAATAAATTTGTAATAATACCAACGCATTCTTCACCGTTTTGCTATTGAGAAAATTCGAATAGTTCGAATTTGGGCGTTATTCCTAAAGAGATAAAGCTTAGAAAAACATTTACCAAAGTCAAAAACAAATTGATATTTTGGTCGCCACCGCCGTCTGCTGTTGTGCTGTTCTTGCAAATTCGAATAGTTCGAATGTAGACGTTATTCATAAAGAGATAAAGCTTTGAAAAATATTTGGCAATGGCAAAAACAAATTGGTATTGTGTTTGCCGCCGCCCGTCGGCGCGCCGACGGGCCCGTCCGCCTAAGTAATTGATAATTGTTTATAAATTTGCGTCAAATTCATTTTTAGGGTGACACCGTAAGATGTCACGTGACCTGATCGAAAAACTGTTACAATGTTATTGAATTTTCACTTCTGCCAGCACTCCCGGAGTGCAACCCGGTCGTATTTTTTTTAGGGTACCTACACCCTACACCTAAAGCGGGGATGTAGCTTTTTTTTCTCGTTAAACCCATGGTCTACTGGGGATGTAAAAAAAATCCTGGTAGTACTTAGTACATATAATGAATTGAAAAGGAAAACTATCACGGACAAGTAGGCATAAGTAGTAGGCGAATTTTGAATCTGTCGAATCTCACGGTCACGAGACATCTTACGGTCACGTGACCTATGGCGAGTTTAACAATTTTTCCCCATCACAAAAAGTGCACAGCGCCGGTAAAGAAGTTTTCTCTTCAAAATTTTATTGTACTGTTTGTCGTCGAGATTAATTTATATGCCCATGCCCAATCACAGTTTTCTAGTAGTAAGGTTACTGAGCTAAGTTGAAGACGGACGGACGGACAGACGGACAGACGGACATGGTGAAACTATAAGGGTTCCTTGTTGACTACGGAACCCTAAAAACTATTTTTTAAGGAAATACTATATAATTGCCTGCCCTGCCTGCCTCAAAAAAATTCACGAGAACCGGTTGAGACATGCGACCTGTAGAGGAGAACAGCTAGACATCCGGCAATAAGCAAGAATTTCGGCCAAAGCTGAAGCAGAGAACTTACTTCGCTTCGCTCGCTCGTCCAACTAGGTACGCTATATCGCTAACTACCTACCTATTCAAAGCGCCGAAGGAGCCACGTCGACCCTATTACGGTCGTATTGTGGTTTAAACGGATATCAATTACATTCGCCATCGACGGCTGAATTTGCCTCAATGCGGTTGTCGTGTCGTATCAATTTATTGCGTTATTTATAGTTGTATACATGATTTGTTGCATAATGTTGCGCTTGGCAGCGCTCGTGGCAAAGGGTGGTATTCCACTGGTCCATGATCTGTGTCCAATCTGCATTGCGTCTCACTCACTCCTTAAGCAAAATGTGAGATGCAAATACACATTGGACAAAGATTTTGGACAAGTTAAATTATCGAGTGGTTGTAAGGGGACTCTCTTAGCGCGGTCGACTCAAGTCGACTGAACTCGACTCGCCATACAAACGTAAGTTTGGTTCTCATTTTAAAACGGTGTGTGTACCGTACCGGTGATGCTATATCTAGGTCGGAAACTAGGTTCTGTTGCTATAAATTATAATAGAAACAACATTTAAGCGATTTTAGAGACTGTGAAAAACGTTCTGCCTCCTCTATTTCATATGGATTTGTTTTTCCATGTTGCCGACCCTTTATATTGTCATTGCTATTTCAGTTTTATCAGGCGGTACACACAATTCCGGCTCCTATTGGTAGCCACATAATTCGTATAGTTCCATGGCTATCGCTTCAATACGCAAGGGCGATAGAGATTGAGATATTGCATGTGATATGACATGTAAAAGTGCCCTTGTGGCCTATTTTCAGAATAAATAATTGATTTTGTTTTTTTTTATTTTGATATAAGAAATCCGTGGTAGTGACTCAGATCACAAGAACCGTACTGAGATAACCAGAATAATCTCAAATGTAATGTTAATCCTTGCGGGTAAAAATATTACATTGAAATTTCGACTGACAAAATAATAACGACCGCCTAAAAGGTCGTGGGTTCAATCCCTGGCAAGGGCAAAGGAAAATGTCATTATTGAAACATGGCGCCTGAGGTCTGGGTGACCCTGATTGTTCGACCTTATGAATGGCCACATATACATTTAAGGTGTCAATGTCGAGAGTGATATATTAATATTACCCTCTAGAGAAATCGACGATCACAGAAACATTAAAAGGTAGTTGAGGAGAAGTAGAAAACAACTCCAATATCTACCGTATTGTCGTACAAATAATAATAATAATAATAAATACTCTTTATTGCACCACTACAAGAGAGAAACATCTTAAAAAAAAATCATCATTACAAATTACATACATAAAGATATAATATTTCCCAGTGTGCGTCAGGATGGCGGGCGAAGCCTCCCGAGGTCCATCTGAGCATTTTCTTTGAATTGCCAGATGGCGCTGGTGTATTAAGGGGCTCCCATACGCCACAATAACCTTCGATCTGAATCCCTTAGTTTTCTAATGTTTTTTGTAGCTTATTATATTAACAACAACGACTTTAAGCAATATAGTATCCCATATTTACATCAAAGTTCATTGTTTTCGAGATATTTGGCATCAAAGTTGAACAACTTTAGGCCAAAAAACTGGTTTTCTGCCCATAACTTTTGTGTTAATTGGTTTAAAATGAAAACCCTGGACCAGTTTTTAGAGACGTCACCGACGAACCCAAATATGTAGTTTTCCTACATGTTAGATCTTTCACGTCGATAGAGATACGAAATAAGTGTTTTTTTAGACAATGTTTAAAAAAAAATCATGCAAAATTAAGTATGCATTTGTTTCAAAATCCAGTGGACCAAAATGGAGATAAAAGATTGAAGAACCGATAGCCGTTTGATTTATAATTCTATCTGTAGTGCAAAAGTAGGAGATACGATTCAAAACTTGTCAAAAATCGATGAAAACCTCGGGTAGCCCCTTTACTAATATTTTAAATGCGAAAGTTTAGATGTTGGATAATTATTACGGTTGAACAGATTGAGATAACATTTGGCATTATAAACCTATGGCTGATCCCCGTTCGCCCGATCGCTCGACCGATCAATCGGTCCAGTGAGACTTTTCAACTGGGAAAGGGTTTTAAAGAAATCCCATATTGGGCCGATTGACCGATCGACCGATCTGACGAACGGGAAACACCCTTTATAACCTGGATTAAAACAGGATACGTTTTATCCCCACAATAATCCTCTAAAGGCATACAATTGAGGATGGCAGTTGATACGGGAGTTCACGCGGACGAAGCAAATGCTAGTACTTAATAAATTGTACAGTCGCCATCAGTATATTGGAGCGGCCAAAGTGCTCACAAATATCTGAACACGTCCCTAATGCCATGACAATAGAGACGTGTTCAGATATTAAACTAGCTGCAGCAGGCACATTATTTTAAAGGAACGCGAACATTGTAGGATAGACTTTGGCAGTCTTAATAATTTACTAGTCTGTTCGAAACTTTCACAGCTTTTCTACGGAATCCTCGTAGATCTACTCAAATCTAGTTGGCTTGCCATTATCCAGTTCCGAGGTAGCAATGATCCCTCCAACGACTCGAGAAGTCGGCATAAGTGGTGCCTCGTGCGCCCGCAATTATGCCCGCGAAATGGCGACTTTTACAAGCCTTATTAAGCCTTAGACTACTAGCTTCCGCCCGCGACTTCGTCTGCCTGGACCGGGGTAAAAACTATCCTATATTTTAATCCGAATCGGTTGAGCCGTTTAAGCGTGTTTGAGTAACAAACATTCAAACTTTCGCATAGTAGGATTCTCATTAACTCTTGTATCGCATTTTTTTGTACTGAGATAACCTATTATTATACACTAGACTAGAGTGTGTCCGTATCAGCTTTCATCGTTACCCGATTTCATCACCACAAAAGTACAGTCGACAACACAGCTAAGTGACCATCGGAAATCTAATCTGACCTTAAGTGCATTGTAATAAGGTTCTAGGTTTTCACGGTATGGTTAGTTAGGTGTGTTGCTGTGTGTACCTATATTCTAATATATATTATCGCCATTGCCGAATTTAATCTGAATGCGTTCATTTGTGTTATTGTGTAACAAATATCCAGAGGAATTTCAGAGACATACATTTATATTGAGAGGATTCAGAGGAGATATAGGTACAAGAGTTATTTTTGTAATGCAAGTCCAGTTAAATTGTAATTTGGTATATCATCCGTGTGCATGCAGTATTGATAAGAATGCCAATATAATTTGGAACTCCTACCAAATACCCGGGTCATACAGATTGAGTACAACAAAAGTCGTCTTTCCTGTATATAAAAAAATATTTGATTCATATAAGAGGAGATGCCGTTTATGCGCATTAAAAGTAAAACCAAAAACGTTTCATTATAGTCCTTAACTTTAGCATTGTCTACAGAAGAGACACGGACCTAAATCTCTGTATGACCCACCCTTTACACTTCTGTAGGATCGTCAGAACTTCGGATATGCTGATAAGTCGCAATGCAAATCAATGGAAATACGGGTGATCAATGGACGGTAATTATGCAGATGTAGCTGTCATTACACTGTCTATTCCAAGAAGTCGTATCTCAACAAACCGTGCCTTTTTTTATAAAATCTTATCCCAAAGCTGTAAGGTGCACAATCGGTTCATTAAGAGTGTTCTTTGGAACGGTTGTTGCGCTCAGTTATGCCCTTCTGTTACGGAAAGCGGAAGAGCAATCAGTTCCATCTGTTTCAAAAGTAATCAAAATTGGACTCGAATCGCGAAAATAAAAAAAATGGTTACATAGAGTGATGGATATATTTGCAACATGCTCCGAAAGTTGCCCAAGTTAAGTTTACCCGTAGTTTGCCCGTACAAAGGCCTATCAAAAATGCAAATCTATCCTAAATTTATATATGCATTTGATTTGTTTCCTTCGATTTTAAAACAAAGGAAACTGTCAGTACTCTTTTTCCTATTATACGAGAATTGGTTTGACTTTGTATTTTTTTTCTTTTATGGGCGGTTTTTCTTGTATGGTGAGATGGCAAAGTAAGTGAGACTAAAAATATCTTCTTTCCAGTTCAAAGATAAAAAACAATGAAATCTGATTGGAAAATGTAAGTTGTCATTTCAATTATAGTTAGGCATTGTCATTTTCCAAACGCACTTCCCACAGAAATGTAGACAAAGATCTAGAAAACCACGGCCATATCTAAAGTCCATCGCGGCAAAACACCTGTTTTCTGTCTTGATTGAGATAAATGCTGCTGTAGGCTGTGAAACAGGCATTCCCCAGTGGCAAAAACTATGTAGATTGCCAAAAGTATTTTTATTCAATGAGAATCATGCGAGTATATAGAAACAGTGTATTTTAATTGCCAAACCACAGAATAAGTAACGATACTATACGATAAATAATAGTGGATTGTATGACCTGGCCATTGGATGACGATAGTCATTTTAGTAGGCGGGGAGGGTTCCATATCAAGGAATAACAGGATGATGATAAGGGGGGGGGGGGGTCAAAAATCGTCAAAAAACGATGATGTAATTTATGAACTGGCCCCCAGTAGCTGTATTCTGGTTAGTTGATAGCAAATACAAATGTTTTTTTAAAGAGTTGTGATTGGTGAATGTCATACGGTGAACTGTTTTGATGGCTCAAATTAAAATGTTTCATAAATCATAAATATGTAGGTATACATATTTTCCCTAGGGACTACATGTACTGCTTTAGCCCGGCTAGGCACAATATGATGCACTTTTAGAGCATGAGAAGTGAAAATATATGTACTTTCAGTATCAAATGGATAGTAGCAGCCATACAATAGGCAAATTTGTCGCATATTTATAACACATCCTTACTCGTACAGTAACAAACATCATCATCATCATCATCATCATCATCATCATCATCATCATCATATCAGCCGAAAGACGTCCACTCCTGGACATAGGCCTCCCCCAAAGAGTGCCAAGGTGACCGCGGCCTTTACGCGCCACCCGCATCCAGCGGACTCCCGCGACCTTTACCAGGTCATCAGTCCACCACCTTGTGGGGAGTAGTAACAAGCATAAACAGTTCAAATACCGTAACCAGACCACAGAAAACAAAACATACAGTTGTTACTCACCCGCAACATAATAGGCATGATGACAGTAATTGAAAATCACTAAAATATGGTATTTTCTTAGTGAAATTTTAATCATAGAATTCGAAAAATGTTTATTTTGATAAAATTAAACTGAAAAATACGGACGCTCGCCATGATATGTTAAACACCAATCAGAGCGCATGACGTCACACTCGTATAAACAAATACCCACGAACTTAAATAAGTACATGCTGGACTTTGCCATTCAGACAATGATTTGAAACAGGAAAAAAAGCGGCCAATTGCGTGTCGTACCACGCACAACGAGGGTTCCGTGCCTATTAAAAAGGTCGTATCGTTACTGAAATCTTACGGCACTTATGCGCCTGTACGGCACTTATGTCTTGTTTTCTTTAAGGAAGGCAGTTTTTTAGAAATATCTCAAAAACCTTTTAACCGATCTTGTTCAAAACTTTTTTCACTGAGATAATTTAATAAGCCATATGAGCATGATTTTTTTCATATTTTTAAAATACCCGGTTCAAAAATTAGAGGGGGGGGGACACAATTTTAGTGACTTTCGAGGAGATTATCTCCGACTATTCACCTAATCTAAAAAAATGCTGAGAAACCTTATATTTATTTTGAAGGGCCTATCGATTAATGTGCCACACGTGGGCTTGCAATGAAAAAAAGATGTTGACTAACAGGTTTATGTATGGAGTGCACCCCTAAAAAAAATTTTTTTTAGGAATTTAGTTACAAAACTATGTAGCGGTTAACAAAATACACCTCATCATCATTCTCCTAGCGTTGTTCCCGGTTATGCCCCTAAAGGAGCTCGGGGTCCGCTTTGACACCTAATCCCAAGATTTGGCATAGGCACTAGTTTTTACGAAAGCGACTGCCATCTGACCTTTCGACCCAGAGGGAAAAACTAGACCTTATTGGGATTAGACCGGTTTCCTCACGATGTTTTCCTTCACCGAAAAGCTAACGGTAAATATTCCGCACATAAGTTCCGAAAAACTCATTGGTACGAGCCGGGATTCGAACCCACGACCGCCGCTTGACAGCCGCATGCCTGAACCACAAGGCTACCGTAGCTTCCAAAATACACCTATCCTGAAAATTGTATTCAAATACACCTTATAGTTTTCGAGTAAAATGCCTGTGACATACGGACGGACAGACAGACAGACAGACAGACAGACAGACAGACATGACGAATCTATAATGGTTCCGTTTTTTGCCATTTGGCTACGGAACCCTAAAAATGACCTTGAATGACGTCGCGTCTTTCTGTCATCTTTCTTTTAGGGTGTCCATTATTCTGAATACGCTAGGAATAACTGACAAATTTTAAGATACTTGATACTCATATAATATTATAGTAGTATAGTATATTGTGTAATGTAACAAGCTAATTATAATTATTTCCTGTTATTCCTCGCCTTGTAATATGATCCCAGTTGGTCGAAATAAATGTTTTTTTTTTTTTTTATATGTAAATTATTCTCATTACATCATCCTACTACCTAGGATGAATAAATAATTTTGAATAAATTTGAATAAGTAAAATTAATAATAATTATACAAATTAAACTGTATTATTACAGACTATAATTAAATTTGTCATGATATAATCTGTCAAAATGATACAATTTTGCTCCTTTCAATACAAAGAACACGAGGACGGAATGGTCACCCTAGTAATAAGATTACACATTTTTTATCAGCCTATATGTTAGTGTTTACTTACAAAATGAACAATACACACTTACTAATGATCGAAATAAACCTATCTGAACGTTATTGCATAGAATCTAACAAGTTTCACTCTGATCTTAGATTCAAATTAGTAAAACCGCCGATATTTTCGTGAAATGGCCACTTACCTGTAAAATTTAATAGCTGAATTCGGTCTCCAAGTACTTCTTCAGAGCGTCATTATACAAGACAATAACCATTTTGCGATTTAATTGTAGCAAAGGGTATTCACGAAATAAACTTTCGATATGGTAAAATCTGTTTTGACATAACAGCCATATTTTTTAATTAGTATTGACATAACAAGCAGTACAAGCATACCGTCAAAGTTAGGATTTTGACTGCGTTGGTATTTTTGGAGTGATATTTAGAAAAGTCTATACATTTTTATTTCAGTAAATTAATTTTCATTTGCATTTAATTGAGTGAAATTATAACAAAATGAATGATAACCGTATAGCGTAGAGCACGTCTTTATAGAAATGTCGCGCTGTTTGTGTTTCAAGTTATAGCAACACATCACAAAACTAGAAAGAGATGACGGAAAGACGTGACCTCATTCAAGGTAGCTCATTTTTTTCTGGTTTCGAAGCATTTTTGAATGGCAGAGTCCAGTATGTCTATAAGTTCGTGGTTTATACAAATGTGTCGTCACTCGGGACGCCATGACACTGACAAGCGTTTTAGCGCCAATTTTAAATTTAAAAACTAAAATGCATTTTTTTCCTACTTAACTGTTATTTTCTCTAGAAAAATCTTATTCGTTGTACATAATAAATGTTTCTAAACATTATAGAACAGTTTTTCAAAATTGTTCATCATGCCTATTTCGAATTGATTGACACCTCATTTATCAAAATCGGTTCAATATCTTAACACATTCACTGCCATAAATCGCTACGCGCTACGCTCGTAGCCGATCCCTTGGTTTTTCTGCTAAGTAACGAAAAGGCGGTAGAACACACGTTAACACTTTCACTGCCGGGAACCCGCCTAGCGGGCGCCTACGCCTTAGTCGCTTTCCGCTACATACGAGGAACCACGGGAGCGGCTACGAGCGTAACGCGTAGCGATTCTTGGCAATGAATGTGTTAATACATATATAGAGGCTCTGCCGTAGTCGGCCAAAAAGATGTTGACTTTAGATGCTACTATATTATACAGAGTGTACCAAAAATGGGGTGTGAACCGATCATGGGCATATTAACAGGTATCGTGTTCTGATAAGAAAAAACTAAGATTTTTATTACGCGATTATATTTTAACATTTGTATTGAATTGAGCAGGTCGCGCCATCGGCCAACGCTCCATAAAAATGTAAAAAAAAATCGCGTCAAAAAAAAACTTGGTTTTTTCGCAGTCAGTACCGACATAATGCAGAACAACACCTACTAGTCAACACTTTCATAATTCATAATTCATTTATTGCATAGTTTCCATGTGGTACAAATAGGTGTTACATTAGGGTAGGTTCACACATGAACCCTGTTAGGGCACAGCAAGTATTTCTTAAAATTAAAGCTACTACTAGGCGAATTAAAGCTACTACTACACACACATGCATTAAATTAAATTAACCGCATTCTGGCACTTATGTTCGAGGCATGAAATTAGAAGCTTATTTATCATTTTATTATGCTATTGAAATTATTGTTATTATTATTTTTATTAATACTTGTAACACTGCTGATTACATTAATTAATTCAATCAGTGTCAAGAGCCCGCTAAGTCGGTCCTGCTCGTAGGCCCTTTCCTCTACAAACGGTTTTTCGCATGTTATCGGCTACGAGCGTAGCGCTACGAAATCGTTGACAGGTTAGCACTGGATTTGTTAACTATCGGCTGTATTCATAAACGTACTACAAGCCTGTTTTAACTAAAATGGCGTTAAAATTCGGTTTTCCTTATCTGTCACTTTGACATTTGTGTTCATAAGAAAGGGACAAAGCACATTTTATTTAGCAGAGGCATTTTAAGTTTTATGAATAAGGGGGTATATCTTTCACACGTACGTAAGTGTACAGAAAGGTGTTGGATGCTTTATCTATCGTTTATCACGTGGTAAACATAAGTACCACAATAAGCTAACTGACAGTAATAATAGATTGAAGATGATTTACCCACAGCGATAAGCGATTATAATGTGTAGGTAGGCGTTACACACACACCCGTTGGCCCCCAGATTAGGTAGCCATACACGCACAGATACCCAACAGATAATAGTTACCTACCAGCCTAGCTAACATGATCGTAATGCGACATAAACGCGATCATGCTAGCAAATGGCGGTCAATTTTGTCTATGGCGCCTGCACGTCGGTAAATCTGTGTACTTATGTCGTCGTCATCATAGATACATAAAAGAAGAGGTATTTCTTTAATAAATAGTTCGCCTTATAATTTGAAAATAAAATATATTCATTGAAGTTTTCTATTGGCATTTTTTCTATCATTTTCTTGAAGGTGTGTTTGCTACCTAGTACCTACATTCATTATGTTTCTGATTCTCACGATACATCGTCAGGCGCTTATGTCAGGCAGATCTACATTTTATCCGTTTCTTTCTAATTAGAACACTAAGAAAGAGATGGGTAGTTTTATCTCACACACTACACAGCGCGCGCGCTACTTGCGGCGACTTAATAAAAATCCCGCTTAAAGGCCTGGACACACCAGATGCGTGTGCGGTTCATGCACCACTGAGTTGTAAAGTATGAATCCCCATTAAGGCGTGACGATTAGTTCTGCCAGCCTAATTGTCGGAAGCTGTTAAACAAAAGGATTGCGATCGCAACTTGATTGCGTAACCATAACTACACTTGTGTCCAGAGGTATCCAGCCTACTAAAGGGCGCTAGCGCGGCGAGTGGCACTCGGCGCCCCCTAGGACCGCTGCGCCCGTGTGCAACGCACACCCTGCACCATAGGTAAAGCCGCCTCTGACTGTGTTCACCTATTTACTTTTTCCTGGTCACAGAAAATAACTACTTTTACCCAAGAACCGTCTAGAAATATATGGCCAGATCTTGTCGGAACATTAGCACGCCTGTTTGTCTGTATCAGCGAGATGCGGAGATTAGTACAGTTAGCTTCTGCCTAATTGCCGGGAGCCGTTAAACAAAAGGATTGCGATCGCAACTTATTGCGTAACTACACGGTGTATAGTTTTAAAACAGGATGATAGACGGAATTAATAAAGTCTGGCCGTATTTATAAACGTTCTACAAGCCTATTTTAACTAAAGTGGCGTTAAAATTAGTTTGTCTTTATCTGTCACTTTTACATTTGTGTTCATCAGATAGGGACAAAGCATATGCATAAGGGGTAACCCCCTTATGCATAGCATAAAGCATATGCATAAGGGGGTTACACACGGCGAATTTTTGCAGCGATACAAATGGATGTTTTACGATCGCGCGACTATCGCGTGATACTTAGCCATAGAATACCTGGCCCCGTATCATGGTCGGCCTTATCACGCGATAAGTGACAAGTTAAGAGCGTCGGCTCGTTCTATCGAACGGTGTCAGCCAGTGACGGACGCTCTGTCCTGTCACTTATCGTGTGATAAGGCTGACCATGATACGGGGTCTGTAGGTACCGACACTTTATCGTGTTTGTAGCGCTGCAAATTCGCCTTGCGTAACCTCTCTAATATTTAAATACCTAACAAAATATGGACAAGATTTTTCTGAAATAAATGCATTATTTTATTTATATTTAAATGCAAGCACCAGATCTTGTATAAGGGCCCGTGCAGAGGCACGAAAAGCGTGATAGCACGCTTGATGTGCTCCTGCGAACATTTTTCGAATGTATCCATCTCTATCACACACTTGCTTTATTCGAGCAAATTTACGCTACCGGAAGCTCTGTACAAGTGTACAGTTGTACACCCCTGTGTAACGCAATTTATTTTTATTTTTTGTTGCCTGCGCAGCTCCGCCGAATGCCGGGCTGGTTCATAAACGCAGCCTAATTTGTGTTTTTCTTACCAAAGCTTTTAATTTGAATTTACACATGTATATTTGTATGTAGTATGTCAATACATATTTTGATTCCATATCAACTATCTAAAGTCAGGTTGAGTTAAAAAAATGCACAAATATTTAAGTAAAATGGCAATACAATATCAAGCGGGCCTGATTATCTAAACGGGAGGTGACAAAAATAAAATCGACAGTGAAAGTGTAAATCGGCTTCAACCATTCCTTCAACCTTCCACCTTAATTTCGTTACAAAACGTTACATTTGAATTTATTTTTCACCTTTCCTTGCCATGAGAGCAAAGGCACAAGAGAAACTAACGTTATATTATAATATTATTTATTTTTCCCTTATTGGTAGACCGCAGCTTAACTCAGTCCTCACCTTTATCGTATCGTCTTTATCCGACGCCCTGCGCCGGTGAGGATGATAAAGGGGCGCGGGCGACGTGCTGGCTTTGCCTAGCACGTCGCCCGCGCCTCGTTACCGTCATACCCCTGCACCCGCGAGCCGCGTAGGCGAGGACTGAGTTAAACGCCATTACCCCCATAGTAATCCATAAACGTATTATACTGTCCGTCGGTTTTCTTACTGTCTCCCTGCGACTACTGTGACATTACGCAGGGCTCCATTACTTAGTATGCTCCATTGTGCCGAAGAAAATTGAGTAAAAGTTGTTCACATTCTACAAGCAATTACTTTTCCACCTGGAAAATTATCGTTTCGTGTGGGAACACCTTAAACCGTTTTACTTTCATGTTTTACTCATGAGACACGTAATCAGTGTTGTGGGTAGACTGGCAAAGGAATGCGTGTGATAAACGGACGGACTTACAATGAGATGATTTCACAGGTGTTTAAGACGCTGTCAACACCAAAATGCCCTTGATAATTTTGGATAGCGCGCACACTGTCTATTTGTATCGGAGTAAACGAGAGCGAGTGTTACTGGGTGGCCCGGTTTTTTATAATATTACATAAATATTGAAATAAAAAAGGGTGCATTATTTGTGAAACTCGCTAGCGGTTTAGGTATGAATATGATGACTTCATGTTTTTAATTGCAGACCCATACGTCAAAAAAAAAGACATAGAACCGTTTAATGTGATTTTAAGACCAATCTTTGCAATTATTTTCTATCGAGCCGATTTCGTCCAATTATGTATCGAGCCCGTCCACGGTCTTTGAAATATGGTGAATAATAACATATATTTTATTTGATATGCTAGAGCAAATAGGTAGTTTTTCTTAAAAAACTGCTTAAATAACATCAATTTCACCAAATTAGGTCTTGTCAGCCTCTTAACGGAACGAAAACAGAAAAACCGTACAAGTGCGAGTCGGGCTCCGAGGGTTCCGTAACAAGTTACAAATGTAATGTTTTTGTTGTGTTTTCCGATTTTTCCCTGTATTCTACTTGTGGTAAATGAGGATATTACTTACCAAATTTGATAGTTCCAGGTCGACCGAAAGTACCCTATACATTTTGATTCCCTTGAGAGTGTCCAAATATACGTTTTTTGCGGCATAAACGGCTGTACGTTATTTTTACGTTAACTTAGAAGTTTGATTTTCACAGCTTCAATGGACTGTAGACCTGCAGGTCGATCACGTAACGCATTACATTAACTTAGTGACATTTAGTTTGTTAACCTTTTATATATAATTTTAAATTATTATTGTGTGAGGTTATTATTATTTATTGTAAATTTCCGTTTGACATGTAAAAGTGCCCTTGTGGCCTATTTGCAGAATAAATAATTGATTTGACTTGATTGTACGCCCGTCAGGTAGATCTAAATGTCACTTTTTATTTGGAAAAATTACAGTTAAATTGTCCTAACGCGCGTTCGAAACGTTACGTGATTACCCCTCTGGTTTTAATTTCAACTCAATGTCTTCACGCGTTCTCGAGATAAAGGCGCTTGACAGACAGACGGACTACAAAATAATCCTATATGGGTTCCGTTTTTAATTCATAATTCATAATTTATTGCATTATAATCATGTCGTACCAATTGGGTCTTAAAATAATAATTAGGACCGAGACATGAACCCTGTAAGGGCACAGCAATTTACAGTTAGGTACAAGCTAATATTAACATGCTATATACAATACAGAAGGCCATTGACACAACCCAATAAATAACATTTACTAAATACTATTTCAATTGATCATCACATATGAACTCCTCTATTGAATAGTAGCATTTATCAAGTAATAATTCTCTTAATTTCCGTTTAAATACTTCACCTTTCGATTCCTCCATTATATGCTCTGGTACCTATTTTATTTGCTACTGTTATAAATAATACAGTGTAGGGAATAAGGTCCATTTTTGTACATAGCTAATTTAGTAGCTGGTAATTCTAATTTATTACAGTTTTTCCGTCTTTGCGATTTGACTACCCTTTTCGTAAATAAGTGCGGATTATTCCTGACTAAAAGTGCTGCTTCCAAAATGTACAGTGAGGGTAACGTGAGAATTCTTAGCTTTGGTATAATGTGGATGGCAACTATGTGGAACTCTAGTATTTGTTAGGATGCGGATACACTTCTTCTGCATCACAAAGAGTTGGTCGGCGTCGGTACTCGCGCCCCAAAGTATCACACCATACTGGAGCCATTAGTGTGCAAAAGCAAAGTAAGCTGACAAAGCGGTTTGTAAGTTAAGTATTTATTTTAAGGACACTTAGAGCATACACAAAACTAGATAATTTTGACTTGATATTTTGTACATGCGATTTCCAATTTAGACTCGAATCTATTTTTATGCCTAACAACTTAAAATCGTTTACTTCTTCGATGTTATCTGTAATTATTTTTAGTGTAATTTCTAAAGGTTTCTTTTGTATGGGTTTGAATTGAATTGTTTTGGTTTTTTTCTGGTTGATTTCTAAATTATGTTCCGCGTGCTGCTGTTTTTTTCCTTTTATTTAACGAAGGGAGGAGGAATTAGAGAAGTGATGCACTGGTATTTCTTTTACAGTACATATGGTGCTACTTTCCCGCACTAGTGCGGAAAAGAGCACTTTTCGTGCATATGTCGAAACTTTAAAGAGCACAGTAAAACGTTGTACGATACACGTGCGAATACGAGGGCTGACTTTTAAGTTCTGTCGTTTGCAAACCTCCCGTGATTGCATAAAAAAGAACTAGTGTCACGTTAAAATATTTGAATTTAGAATTCGAAAACAAAAGAATGACTCGAAATCGGCCCAACCGTTTTAGTACAGCGTTCGTTCAAAGTTGACAAGTCAGTTGTGAAAATGGAAATTTCGAAGGAAAATTTACGTGCGATAATTTTTTACAACTTCAAAAGGGGCTTAACGCGACTTCAGTGCTTCGAAGAGTTGACTACGGTTTTCAATGATAAAGCACCATGCCTTCGGACTGTGGAACGCTGGTATTTAGAATTTCAACGTGGTTGCTCTAGTCTTGGTGATAGACATCGTGAAGGTCGACCAAAAACAGCCGTAACGCAGGAGAACATTGATGCTGTACGGCAACTGATCATCGAAGATCGCCATGCGACATACCGTGAGATAGAAGCTTCCTTAAGTATTTCAGGGACCAGTGTTCACAGTATTTTGCATGATCACTTAGGCGTAAAAAAGTTGATCTCACGCTGGATACCACATTTACTCATTGAAGACCAAAAAACGGCTCGCGTTCGATGGTGTCGCAAAACTCTGCGGCAATTCAACCGAGGAAACTCGAAACATGTTTACGACATTATCAGTGGTGACGAATCTTGGATATATGCCTACGATCCCGATTCTAAACAGCAGTCGACTGTTTGGGTGTTCCAAGATGAGCCAAAACCGACCAAAGTAATACTGAAAGTTCTTAGAAAATCAAAAACTGAGCAATCAAGCAACTTATTACTTTTATTATATCTTTTCAAAATAGCCTCCCTTCACATCAATACATCGCTGCATTCGATAGAACCACTGAGAAAAGCACTTTGCCCACTCGTCCTTAGCGGTCTCTTCGACGGCCTTTTGAAACGCAGCCACTGCTTCGTCGGCGTCCATAAAACGTTTTCCTCGAAGTCTTTCTTTAATTTTTGGGAATAAATAAAAATCACAAGGTGCAAGGTCGGGGCTATAAGGTGGGTGACCCAGTAATTCCACGTTTGCCGTCGCCAAATAGCAGAGTTGTGACATATTTGAAATACTTGTATTTAAAATACAAATACAAAATACAAAATACGTATTTTGGATTTTGTACTTAAGTACTTTTTTTTTAAGTATTTTGTATTTTATTTGAAGACGTATTTTGTATTTGTAAAATGGTTTGTAAAATACAAAATACTTTTTTATTCTTAGCTTCATTTTTCTAAAGCATTCCGCGATTCAGTAAAAACAAAAAATGGCCACAGCAGCTTTGAAAGTCTATGCGCAAAATGACAGATGAAACAAAACGCATATAAAACCTGACCAATAATATATGAGGGACCCCTCTTGACAATCCTCAAAGTCACTGTTACGTTTTGCAGTGTTGGCAGCTATTTCATTATTTCTGTGTTGTTCGCTCGAAATGTCTTTAAAAAAATGCCAATGTATTTAAACAATACGCCGTGTAGACAATAAATAATACGTTATTTTAACGATTCGTATTTAAGGGATTATGAATGTATAAATGAATGACAAATAAAAATACAGAAATAGAAAAATATATTTATAAAAAACCGGTATGTAAACAGCACTACAAAAAAGATGTCATTGTGGGCATTGTGGCAAGTATGTAATATAAATATAAGCTTCGATCATATCATAAGTTAATTTGGTCGTTTTGTGTGCTAATTGACATTTAAATCTATTCTATGTTAATAAAAATCTTTAGATTTCAAAATTGTTTACTGTACAACTATAATAATAGTAAACAAATTTAAATCGGACTGTGACTTTTTTTTATTTAGCACCATTTTTTTAAGACTGCACGTTTTTAGTACATTTCGACATAGTTTTAGCACTTAATGAAATTCAGAGTTGGCAACACTGTTTACATGTCATTATGATCTAGTTCGCATGCTTAAGCATATTGTTATGTATAATTTTAGTTTAGTGTAGTTTTTAGGATAATTCACGCTCGTTGTTACTTATAATCTTGCTGTGCATACATGTTTTGGATGGCATTCCTAACCTGATGTATCTTGTACTATCTATGTAATGAATGTTATCTGTTTTGTGTGCCTTATAAATAAATAAATAAATAAATTACGCCGTACGCGCCTTTTCCATTTCATTTTGCCTCGGTTACGTTTTATATCTAACCTAACGCCGACAGTTACTATTTATTAATACAAGTAGTGTTTATATTGTATTCAAGTGAATGGGTCAGCGAATCGGTAAATGGCCACTAGAGTAGAGGCGCTGCAACTTTGAAAGTCAATGTGCAAAATTACAGTTAAAACAAAATGAACGTTATTATCTGTGAACATGACGTTACGCTTCGCTTTTTACCGAGATTGACTTCGATTTTGTTTCGATTACTTTTTGAAAGTATTTTATTTGAATAAAGTATTTTGAAAATACCTATTTTGTATTTAGTATTTAAATACAAAAAGCAAAAGTATTTTGTATTTTGCATTTGAAATACTAAATTAGAAAAGTATTTGTATTTTGTATTTAAATACTTTTTTAAAAGTATTTTGTACATCTCTGCCAAATAGTCGATCGTTTGCTTGGCGGTGTGCGATGAGGCGTTGTCGTGGTGAAGCAGGATCCTACTGCGAGGCCGTTTTTCTCGAACTTTTTCCAAGACAAGTGGTAAACAATTGTTAGAGTACCACTTCGCAGTAACTGTTTTTTGATCCTCTAAAATAATTGTTGCGTAATGACCAGTCCTTCCGAAGAACGAGGCCACCATCTTTTTTCCCACACTTCGACCTCTTTTCACTTTAGTAGGCAACTCCTCGGAAGGAAACACCCACTCAGCAGACTTTTAGTCTTTTAGTTTCAGGATCATAACAGTAAATCCAGCTTTCGTCACCCGTAACTACGTCGAACACAGCATTTGAGTCACCTCCGTTGAATCTTTGACCCATTTCACGGCACCAATCAACACGACGGACTTTTTGGGCTTCTGTCAAATTATGAGGTATCCACCGGGCACAAAGCTTCCTCACCGCTAAATGTTCATGGAGGATTTTGTGGACTTGACTCATACCAATGGCTAAGCTTGTACGAATCTGCTGATAGGTTACTCTTTTGTCAGTCTCTATCATACGCCGCACAACACTGATGTTATCTTCAGTAGTCGCCGTAGAAGGCCGGCCCTCACGCAGATCATCAGTGAGATTAGTGCGGCCACGTTTAAATTCATTAAACCAGTTGTAAATAGTAGCACGAGATGGGGCTTCATCGTGAAAGGCCAATCGAAGTCTATCATAACTTTCTTGTTGACTTAAATTACATCGAAAGTCGTAAAAAATCATTGCTCGAAAATTTTCTCGCGTTAAATTCATGCTCACGTAGTACACACAATTTTCAATTTGCCGCCAAATCGTAAAACAAATGACAATCGAGTGGAATTCGTACACAAAAATATTAAGAAAGAGTTCCATTTTCAAATTTTGAACTTATTTTTTTATTATATTTATTACAAGTGGCCAGTTCTAAAGACTTTCAGTGTCGCCCTCGTACGCTCACGGAGCACTTCGAAAAAAATGGTCGCCACGTTTGTGGCGAAAAGTGGCCACGTTGCCACCATCGTGCTCGAGGATCGTAAAACGGTTAATGCTGACTGGTATACCACTGTCTGTTTACCAGAAGTCATCGGCGAGTTTCGAAAAAATAACCCAAGACGTCGTATAAGACTGCACCACGATAATGCGAGCTCGCCCACCGCCCGGCAAACTATTGCGTTTTTAAAAGAGCAAAACGTCGAAATTCTGGAACACCCGCCGTACAGTCCAGACTTAAGCTCTAACGATTTTTTTACTTTTCCAAAAATCAAGCAACGACTTTGTGGTCAACGGTACCAGACGCCTGAAGAAGCGGTTGAGGCATACAAAACGGCCATTTTGGAGACCCCGACTTCGGACTGGAATAAGTGTTTCGAAAACTGGTTCGATCGAATGAAAAAGTGTATTACATATCACGGTGATTACTTTGAAAAACAATAAATACCATTTAACACTTAAATTGTCTTTAGTTTTTCCAAACGACACAACTTAAAAGGCAGCCCTCGTAGGTAATTGGCAACGAGTGGTGATAAATTAAAACACGACCGAAGGGAGATTTCCTATTTTCGGCACTTGTATCGTAAATAACTATTGTAATATGAATACGTGTCCAGAACACTTCTTTTCACTCATACTTTTGCACCCGCATAGCTGCCCGCATACTACTTCATTCAATTAATTAAAAGTAGAAACAGCGGGCCGTCGTTTTATTACATGGGTATTGTATTGAAAGGGGTCCAATAATTCCTGAAACATGTATAAGTAGTTTTTCAAAAAGTGTTTACTAAATAAAATAAATAGATAACTTATTAAAAATACAAAAATAATACGAATCAAAATTAAGTAAAAAAAAACATATTTTATTATGTATATCTGTACTTAGGTACTAGGTAGCCCCAACGGACCTTTATAAAAGAACAAAGCTTATGATCTAATCATTTTTCATTTTCAATTTATGTACTGCATAAAATCAAAATGTTATGCCAATATTAATTAATAAACGTCCAGTCTAAAGGTAATCATTCAACCGAAGTATATCTAATTAATTCCATTATTCAATTATTCTGGCAACCAACTAACTAATCCATGACCCCGTTTCACTAAAATCCGCAAGCACAAAATGCACGACTTTAATCAAAACTGTAATTTAATTAAAAATAAGGAAATTGCAATTTTGTCTCCTGGGAAATTTAAACAGCGGCTATCCTTTATATAGCTAGTTTAGCCCTCTGCCATAAAACGCATAGCGTGTGGACCCGCCTTTATAGCCAATATATCCTAGTATTCTACTTAAAAAAAGCATTAAATATCCTTCAGCACCTCACACATACGACCTTTTTCTTTTAATAATGTTTTCTCGTCTTCGCAAACTTATAAAATTCGCTGGCTAGAGCGCCGTCATCGAGTCCTTCTTAGGGGATAGTAAGGAGAGATGTTCATTTGTTTTTTTATTTGCCGGTACTGTTAAGTTGGTAGAAGATAGGCTTCTAGGTTGATGTCATTTATGCGTTCGGTTCGCTAAAGGTTAAGTGGAGTATCTTATTTTTTAGGTTCATACTGGAAATAAAATGTTAAGTGAATTTTGAATTGGATGACCGAAATGTAGCACCTTTTATGTTTTATACGGTAATATCGTCCGTCAATACTAGCGGAGTGCTTTTGTAACTTCCTATCGTAATTTGCGATCACCATGCAATTGTTTTTTAATACCCAAGGCAAACTAGAAGTTATACGTTTAATATGTATATGTGTGTCAGTCTGTGACATTAAATGATTTGAGTGCGGTTTTTAACTGACTTCTAAAAAGGAGGTTCTCAATTCGTCGGAATCTTTTATTTTTTAAACGTTCCGTATTACTCGAAGACGCCTGCACCGATCTTTTCCAGATGGATGGTGGAGTGGTGGTTATAAGAATAGAATAAATATTTATTCAACAACATATACCTGCAGATAAATGAGCATACAAAAAAGCAACATTGCCACGAAACGGTTCCATCTCAGCGTTGTGCTTGCCTAGTGGCCAGCGCTGGTCTTCCGATGGAACCATCCGGTGATTCCACGGCGTAACACACATTAGATCAGGGTCTTATGATAGCACCCTGGAGAAGTCGAGGGTATTCTTCAAAATTTATAGGCACACTTGTAGCGATTTGAAGTCGGTTAAAAGTTTGATTGTAATAGTACATTACTACAAAGGCCGGGAAGTAAGGGTTTGCCGGCCGAGTATATATGGACATGAGGATAGTCATGAGGCTGGCAACCCTTTTCACGCCGAGGTATGTACCTATACCTAGTGCTTTTCTCAAACATGCAATGAAATAAATAAAAAACACTCCATGAAATCAAACTATAATTTTCATGGCTGAACGCCGTGATGCTGTGCCACAAATTGTGGAATGGAAATTAAAAAAGACCATCTTGCCGGCCTAGGCCTCCAATTTTGTATGAAATGCCATTACGGATCTATCGTCTCGCTGCGCCCGAAACGTGACACTTCGAAGCCCATTATGAAGAACACAACGTCAATATTTCATTGCATGTTTGAGAAAAGTTTATTAAATAGGGAACTGTCGAGAATTTGAGATGAATCGGTCTCCCCCGGGCCCCGGAACAAAGCAAGACCTTTCTAACCTAACTTAAAATTGCAACAGAGGATAGGTAAATTAAGCCTCGTTTAATGTCTACTACAAAGATTAAAGTAATCGTATCTCGTGTCTGCACAAGAACCATCGGAATCTCGTTATCTCGGAAGCACTTTTTACCGGCTGCGTAAAGGAGGGTAATGTTTTGCACCGATCAGCATTACAGGGTATTGTTTCCTCATACCCACACTTTCACTATCAGCCCTACTCTACCATACCCCGTATAAAGGTTTTCATCAACATTCAACCTAATCTTCAGTTCGATAAGCTTTAAAATGCTTCAAAACCTGAACAAATGCACATCGACGACGACACTAGAATCTCAACCTAACGGAGAACACAATAAGACTGAATATAGTTTCAGTATT
The DNA here is from genome assembly GCA_947578815.1 of Epinotia ramella. Lineage (NCBI taxonomy): Eukaryota > Metazoa > Arthropoda > Insecta > Lepidoptera > Tortricidae > Epinotia > Epinotia ramella. Next base: position 6,265,494 of record OX388211.1, on the reverse strand, counting down.
TGTAATTGAAATCAATTGCAGTGCTAACGATATGTGGAAACAATTAGTTTTGTATATACAGCGTTATATGTACTGCAAGTAGGTCTAAATTCAATTATCAGGCGATCTCGTTAAGGAGAAATGTCGTAAACATACAAATTGTTTATAAAATGTTTAAATTAATGTTTTGAATTACCGTAATGATGTCGTCGTTATTTTTTTCCGGTAATTTTTACGATAATGTAATGGGTTGATTGGCATACTTCAGTCGCAATTGAAGTGACTTTTTGTTTTTATTCTTATTCAACCAATTATTTACATTATTTGGATCACAATCTGTACATGTTTACTGGAAATTCCGGGACACCATATTTATTTACTGGTTTTACACTTATATGTTCCGCTTGGATGCGGATGGCGTAGGAGCGATCATTATAGCGCTCTTTGGGCTCTTCCAAACCATGGTTATAGGCCTCCGCCTATGTCCAGTAGTGGACGTCTTATCTTTCTTTAAGACATTATGAAATGAAGTTTTTGGACGGCGTGTTTGTAATACGGACATTATCTGATGGTTGTTATACCGACATAGCCTATTAGCATATTAGCCATAGACTTATTTCACGGACAAACGTTTCACCGAATGCATTGTTTCGCCGAATTTTTATGTCATCGAATTTTTGTTACTAGGAAAGCGTTAGTATTTTAGGTAACGCAAAACTTCATTGTGTAGACCCATTAAAGGTTAGGTTAGTTTTATAACAATCCTGATAAGTTTACTGGTTCTGAAAATAATGGTTTTAGATGAAATGACAATTCTGCGAAACATACATTCGATGGAACTGGAAGAGCTAGTCTAGTGGTTCAGGCATGCGGCTGTCAAGCGGCGGTCGTGGGTTCGAATCCCGGCTCGTACCAATGAGTTTTTCGGAACTTATGTACGAAATATTTACCGTTAGCTTTTCGGTGAAGGAAATCATCGTGAGGGAACCGGTCTAATCCCAATAAGGTCTAGTTTTCCCTCTGGGTTGGAAGGTCAGATGGCAGTCGGTTTCGTAAAAGCTGACCCCGGGCTCCTTTAGGGGCACTACCGGGAATAACGCTAGGAGGATGGTGATACATTCGATGGAACGTTTGTCGGTAAAACAAGGGTAAACCTAGAAAACCAAATAAATAGGTGGGTACTTACCTGAAACGATGTGGCAACTGAAAATTTGAATTCAACCTTAAGTACCTAACATATACTTAGTCGGAAGTTATAGCAGTATAAGGAAAGTATAATCTATATTTTATCTAGATTACTTGAATATAATTGGGTCTAACTCGGTTCATACTTATTTGCCTGTATTTATTATAGAAGGGGAATTGCGGAAGGCAATGAATAGATATTATCATCATCAGTTCCCCAATGCTGAGGATGGTGACATCATGTCCTATTCCTGATGACCAGACTTCTCCACAGGCTCCTATCACCCGCTTATGTCGGCTGTACACATTGGGCCAACGTTGGCGCGTGAGCAGAAGGCAGCTATGCGTTAGAGGGAGAGGGCTATAACTCGATCTCTTTCGTTTACATAGCTGCCTCCTGCTCACGCGCCAACGTTGGCCCAATGTGTACAGCCGGCATTAAAACGTCTGCTAGACGGTCGCCAAGAAGCCCCTCCGACTACTGAGCGACCCTGGTCCGGCCGACCGTGTAGACAGTTGTTTGCAGCATTAGTACGGTCTAGCAGACGTTTTATATATAATTTATTTCATTCACACAAAAGTTTACAGTATAACGCCAAATATTCTCCATACAAAAGTAGTTACGCTCTCATTTCAAAACTACGTGTTGGATTGTAACGAAACTTTGCATGTATAATGACATGAGGTATATCCACATCCAGGTCTGTAATTAGTTCATTTAGCTTCAGATACCATAGTAAAAAAAATACAGCGAATTAAAGTTTTTCATACAAAACTTGTTTTTGCTGTATTTCGTTTGTTTTATAAACTGGAACCGTATAAACTAATTACAGACATACGAGTAGTAGATATACCTCATGCCATTGTATTATGCAAAGTTTCGTCACAATCCAACACGTAGTTTTAAAATGAGAACGAAACTCCGTTTGTATGGAAAGGTGAAATTTGCCGAGCTTACCGCGGACTCCCAATAGTTACTATACAGAAACAGTTACATACACTTTATACGAAATTAATATCACATAGCCTCGTACATATGTAGTTGCAAGAGTGCAGTGATTTGTGTGTTCCATCTAGCGGGTAGTCTCCCCGAGACCTCTGGCCCTCAACTTTGCCCGTCATATTAATCCTCTCCAGGCTATACGAATAACGTCGTGAGAGGTGTCCGAAGTATGTGAGAATACGGTCTTGGCAATGGCATATTGCAGGCAGATAGTCCAGGCAATGAACTGACAACTTGTATGGAAAAAATTACAATTTTGGAAATAATTTATAATAGCTTATTTTTTATGTATAACGGATATAATTATCAATTAAATAGTTACCCAGCGTCAAAATCCGACAAAATTTCAGACATCGAAAAAATGATAAGTTAACTGGCTTCTAAAAAGTCAGTAAAAATATTAATAAATGTTTTTGTCTTTATTTTGGTTCATTTACATTTGCTCTATAATATTCAAGATAAATCGTGCAAAAAAAGATAATGCATGCTTCATTTAAATCTACATAATTACTTCCGGGTGGAAACTTTGTCGGATTCTTGACTAAATCATCTTAGAATAGCATTTTCAAATGAAATCAACAAAAAAAACGCTATTATAAATTACTGTTTTTCAAAACCGTATTTTGCCTGGAGTAAGAGATACTAGTGTAATGTTGGTAATTATCAAATAACAGACAAGGGTATATGGGTACTCGTATTTCTTCAACGGATTATACGCCATTGTAGATAGTCGACGATTTATGCGCAGAATGGATTGGTTTGTTCGCATTATAGATACGAGTATTGTATTGTAAAATAAGTGTACTTATATTCGACGTCCAAAATATCTTGTTCAGTTTCCGCTTTACCACAATGGAATAAGGTGCAAAAGTTTACACATATCTTTGACGTAGACTGTACAAGGCGCTTGAATTTAAAGTGCCATACATTATGTGCAGTCAGCAGCAAGAGTAACTAAGCGGCCAAAATGACCTACACATGACTCTAGTGCCAAAAGGATAACAACCGCCTAAATCATTTTGAGCGTATTATAGCATAGCTACTTCTGCTGCTGACTGTACTGTGTATAGTTAATGTACTGCGTATAGTGAATGTGCTAGGTATACATACTTAATGCACTGTTATAATACGTGTACTGTTATGTCATGCTCAATTAATTGGACAATTAAACCGCCCATCGATCATTTACGCGTACACCGTGATGCAGCCTATCGGTCAAATGTTAGTGCAGTAAATTAACTAACTATTAGTAAATATCGACTGCATTAGCCCCACTTGTTGAAAGAGCGAGCGAAGCGAACGAAATTTTTTCTCCGTTTCAGTTCCGCTCCTTGACACCAGTTGGGGGGGCTTGACCACTCTGGGGTTATATTTTGGCACAATTGTGGTGCCTAATGACTCAGATGCTTTTGGGGGCTTGAGTTGAGCCAACAGGCCACAACAGGATCCGCTACTGATCAGAAGCTTTGGATTATCTACAATATACTAGCGTGTGTACAACTTAATTACAGCGAGATTGTTATGGTCAAACAAGTTTTTTTTTAATACCTAATTAACACTGTGTTTTTTATTTACAGGCACACCTTTTTTAGGATTCCGTAATTTTATAATATACCTACTCTGCCCCCTCAAGGAGAAAAACCATAAATGAAAATGTTTGTCAAATTGAGTTTTTAACTGTCTCGGACACGGGGAAAATAATGAGATTTTTCTATCTCACACGGGTTTGGATATCTCTAATAAACCAGTATTTAGACAAGCATAAGTTCACGTCATTTTGATAAGTTTACTTCTTGTTAGAAGTAGAAAAGTCATAACTTCGTGTTCATAGGCAAAAAAGTGCTAAGTAACCGCCTATGTTTTTAGGGTTCCGGAGCCAGAATGGCAAAAACGGAACCCTTATAGTTTCGCTATGTCCGTCCGTCCGTCCGTCTGTCCGCAGCTTAGCTCAGAGGCTCTTAGTACTAGAAAGCTGTAACTTGGCATGAATATACATATTAGTCATGCCGACAAAGTGGTAAAATAAAATCTTGAAAAACATTTTTTTTTAGGGTACCTCCCCTACATGTAAAGTGGGGATGATTTTTTTTATTGTCGTCTACCCCATAGTGTGGGGTGTCGTTGGATAGGTCTTTTAAAAATATTGGGGGTTTGTGAAAACAATTTTTCGATTAAACGATCCGTTTGTGTAATATTAAGCCTTAAAGTGCTAATTTTTGTTAGACTCCAGTGTCCCCACCCCCTGCTAGCTAAATGGTTGTTTTGGGATATGTGAAAAAATTCATGGTAGTAGTACATATAACGAAGTTAAAAGGAAAACTATCACAGCTAAGTAGGCTTTACACGTTTACGAGTAATAGTCGACCAACTTATAAAATGTACTTCAAGAAGTAATAGTTTCGTACAAATTCTATTGTAACTTATTATTATATATAATGGTACGGAACCCTTCGTGCGCGAGTCCGACTCGCACTTGGCCGGTTTTTTAATCTTTATCTTGGATGTGTGCTTATATGTTTTATCATAAGAAGAAAACCCATATTTTAATTTTGTTTCAGATTACTAAGTTAAAAATACTTAAAATGAAACATATGCAACATCTTGTTAGTTCGTGATTTTATCAATATTAAAACTGAGCAATTAAATAAACCACAAGTACCCATTTGTGCTTTTTCAAGTTCCTAGATCACATAGTAATAGAAGCATATGTGACGAGTACTTGTGTTTGTTTTTCTTAGATGTTAAAGTGCAAAGTTAACACAAACAACATAAGTGCGCACGATTTTCTCTAGTTAATGTTTTTTTTAAGAATCAGAACTTTTTTTTTTCTTAATACCTAATTCAAATAAAAAGATTATTAACAAAATTAAGTTGCATTAAAATTCTACAATTTATCTTGATTTATAAACACAAGTTTCAGCTTTGTACTTTGAAATAAAACCAATTGAACGGAAGTGTAAAGTTTTTTGGATTTATCTCCAAACTTACTTTTTGTCACTTAGGTATGGTTTTTCTCCTTGAGGGGGATATACTGTACTTCGTAGTATCGACATTTTTTATCTTTTTTAAAGTCACACGAGTAATGAACATAACGAATAAATAATAATATGGTTACAATCATAACAACTTCCAAGAATTTCATCTAGCTCGTTCGGCTCGTGATAATGACCCGAGGGATCATCAATCCTTACCTGCGTACACGCAACGTCTACGAAACAGGTTCGTTTTGATCCATTCATTTATTCAGCGTATAACTACAACATACACAATGCTGGTAAAAGTAGCGCTTATGTCGCAACTTGCCTATTAAACTTGTACGAAGGAAATTCATTCCGAATTTCGCCACCCGCAAATTTAAGTTTGTAGTGGTTTACGACAAAGGCCGTTGACTGACGCGCGCGCCGCCATGTTGGTACTCCGCCATATTGGCATGTTGGTAGCCATGATGCAACCGCTGTCAACTTCTCGCGGCACACAGTTGTTTACGAACGTTAAGATAGCTATGGTTTGAACGTCTCATTTGTGAGTGTTCCGTGTTTGAAAACATGGGTTTACGGTGTTCATCAATGAAACTTGCTGAGAAATATTTTGTTATCAGTACATTACAAAATGCGTGTGCTACGGACGTTGTTTAGTGTTACGGAAATGCAAATAGTGAACTTATGAGTGAAAGTGCGGTTATGTTGACAGTTGAAGTAACAAGTGTGAAATTGGTAAACGCTGTATTAATTGTTGACATGTAACGAAGGTGATTACTTATTATATGAATAACATCATTAATAGCAGTTGTATCTGCAACATCATATGCTATAATATATACACACTTACATGGCTAGTTTGACCCTGTAAACTAGTAGCAAAGAGATTGCTGAGCCTGAGTATGTGATTTGAGACCTTCGCCGTAGATGTATATGGCGATACCTTGAACCGAAATAATTGTCTATGCACGAAAAGGAAATAGATGGTCGATTGATCGATCGACTTCCGTGAAATTGCTCCATTTGCACAATTACCGAAATGGCTTCCGTATCGTAGTAGAAGTAGGAAATTATAATTTTGAATCTGGATTTTTGTAACGTCGGGACACTTCAGAGGTACATAAATAAGTTAATTTTATTAGACCCGATTGAGTCCCGGTTGTTACAATAATAATGCTATTTTTTTAATTTTAGATAGGGACATAAAACTGTAGGTACCTAGGTGAACACACGATTAACCGGGAAGAATGCAATACAAATTATAAATGAACCACGAACGGAAAAATTGCAATGATAAACTGAATAAACCCCTACATTTCGAATCCTATATTAAGTTCAAATAAAAGGGAATCATTGAAATATTGAGCAGATGTTACTGCTTAATACAATTTAAGTACCTATACGATCCTAAATTGGAAAAGAGTTGCATTTATTTTGCATCGTTCGATTTTGAAATCGGAACAGTCTACTCTAAATTTCCCGACTAAACTTTTGAATTTTGCTCCGATATTCTTTACGTTTTAATCATTGGTATAACCATTTATCACAATCAATCAAAACGAACTACCTACCTAGAACATCGGAAGCTTAAAAGAAACTTAATGGAGGGAGCGATTCTTCATAATGTCACGGAGACTATAAATTAAAGAAAACTTAAAAGGAGTATTTTATCAGGACATTTCCGACAAATCGCTCGTTTCCGTGTCAAGTTGAATTAAAAACTGATAGCCAACTTAAATATCTATGAACTTAAAAATGTATGGAAACTGGCTTACATCGATCCGTGGGCCGTTTCACGAAACTACAACTTACTATTTTGCAAGTCTAAACTGGCAATACTGCGGCGCTCCAGTGTTGCCACTTGTAAAATTGTAGCTTCGTGACATGGGCCACAGGTACGAATGCATCTCGAGTGCAAAGACTAAAGAAAAAGCGTAAAAATTGAAAATAGTAAGACTAACACATCATACCTATTTGTCATATTACTAGAAAAACGAAAGTGTACAATGAAATCTTAGCTCCACGTTTGAATAACAGACGTAGAACCTAGACACAAATTTAATTGTGGCCCCGTAAAAATGATTCTGTTATAATTTCTAATAAGTTACAAAACCACCGAGATTTCGTAGTGTCACTCAAATCCCACCCCATCAATCTGCGGAATAAACCACTTTCAAAAGACGCCACAAATTCAATCAACACTTTTCCGCGAGCTATATTAATTATGACATCAACTGCTCCAATCGGAACCTCGTTCCAAACGCAGCCAGGCCACTAGACCGACCCGACCCCGGCTTCCGTATCTAATGGTTTTGACAAGCCGCCTCCATTTTATACTAAAATACCCTTCTAATTGGATATTTAAAATACTAGCTTCTGTCCGCGACTCAACACTATCCTTGGTCCTTCCCCGGGACTCAAACTATCTCTATACCAAATTGGTTCATACAAACTTTGCACCTCTATTTAACCCGCTTAGGGGTGGGTTTTTCCAAAACCCTAAAATTACTTTTCTTGTATTGTAAGGAGTCCGTACACAAAGTTTCAAGTCTGTCACCTAAAATTGTACTCCATCGCCATACAAACTTTCAACCCCTTTTTTACCCCCTTGAGGGTGGAAGGGCAGGCAGTCAGGACTTTTACGTTTATATATACGAGTATATAGATAAATCTTATCCGCGTTGCATTCACACGCATTAAGCTAGCTTAAATGCGATAGAGAGAATCAGTCGTGAATTTCGCATATAATTTCAATATGTTAAACACGCGTTCTGAAATTGAGATCGAGCTCAAAGTCAACACATTTGCACTTCCTCCATAATCCATCCATTTAAATTCTTTGGAGTACTTATGAGATTTTAGTTGCTTGCATTCGCGCCGTGCTTTTGTTAACTTTGTACTAGAAGTGTAATCCTAACTAGGTAAATTAGTACATCCTGATAATTAATCCAATGTGTTTGACCTAGGTACCCAATTGCCGGATAATCTCATTAAGGACGAATCGATTATAAACAGTGTGTATTCTATTCTATAAAAAAGAGCTGGTAACACAAAAAGAGGAGGACTTCTCCAAGATGAGAAGATGAGGCAACTAAGTTGCAGGTCCAAATTGACGAAGAAACGAAACATTCAAAGGAGCATAGCCCGTAGGCTAATAGGCGTGATGAGTGCTCACTTTCAAAAAATACATCCATTCATTATACCTTATGTGATTCAATAGCAAACGTACCGTTTTTCCCGGTTGTGCCATGCCCTAAACGAGCCCGGGGTCCGCTTTGACACCTAATTCCAATGGCATAGGCACTAGTTTTACGAAAGCGACTGCCATCTGACCTTCCAACCCAGAGGGAAAATTAGACCTTATTGGGATCAGACCGGTTTCCTCGCGATGTTTTCCTTCACCGAAAATCTAACGGTAGATAGTAACGGTACATGAGTTCCGAAAAACTCATTGGTACGAGCCGGGATTCGAACCCATGCCCGCCGCTTGACAGCCGCATGCCTGACCGTAGCTTCAATAGCAAACACATTCAAAATAAAGGTATCGGCAAATAGTTGAAGGCCCCTTCGGGGCCCAACTTAGGAAGTAATGTAAGGAAAAAAAAAAACAAAATAAAGGTCTTGTTGATGGAATGAACGACAGATAAATGCATTTATTTCAACGTGCAAACATTATTACGCACTCGACAAACGGTGATGAAATTTGACCCAATAAGCGTGTTATTCGACATAATTATGTCCATTATCCCTGTCTGATGCTATATAAGGATAATAACTCTCAACTTACATAAATGGACTGTTCAGAAGCAACTTATAGGCGGTATTGTTCCTATTGGTAGGACATATGTTATTGTCGTCGCGTGACTAGAAGCCATAAAACAAGTGATTCCGAGTTTTTATGCAAGTTTTAAAGCTTTCATTTAAAGCCGCTGTATGATAAATTACTGATATAAAACGAGGATTAATACTCTAGAAGCGCTAAAAATATCGTAATATGGATAAGTGTCTTAGGTAATTTAACCTTCGCCAGGAGTATTTGAATTGCGAGTTAGTCGTTAAGACGGAAATGTATGTGCAAATTTAATCACATTTTAAAATAGATTAATGCAAGACAAGGACAACTACCTGTATAGTGTAATGAATGATTACGTCCCCGAAATGCTAAAATATAGCAACTTTATCAAATACCTCTGGAGAACTAATACATCTCTGATGAGTAATTAATAGTTGTCACAAATTGAAGTATAACGGTTTTTAGATACAACTGCCTACATATATCAGTAAGTATATTCCTTTTGCATTTAAATTAGTCAAAAATAAATGGTCCGATATGATTCAATAACAATTCAAACAACCGAACGGCTTTAATAAGAATTTACTCGAGAAAAGAAAAACTAGTTTTTCATTACGCAACTAGATTGGCTCCGGAACAGGCAGCTAGGACAACTAACGAGTTTCTATAAGAGACAAGCTATAGCTTGTCGATATCTCTACAATAACATTATTAAGACAGTAGAAGACAACTTCTTGGCTACTAAAAAATAGTGTATTATTAAAATTAAAATCAAGTCCGATTTATTGACATTAAAATGTTGATAAAATCGTTAAGCACGTAGAACTTGACAAGATTCAATGCTGTCCCAAAGATAGAAAGCATTCAACCAACTTTTATCGCTCTGCAGAAACTCACTTCGAAACAATTTGGTCGCCTTCATAATCATGTAAGTATTGGTTGTAACCCATCATGATAAAACAATTGAAACCTAATTCATCACATCAGAATCACAGTCAATTTAAAGGACTAGCTGTGTGTGCTTTCTCTCCTAACACAATAACGTGACAATTGCTGTAACCAACGCAAATCTACTGCATAACGCTTTTATGTCTACGTCCGCTCACACCCCCATTCACTCGCCGACAAAAAATAATAATATCCTGCCGGAATGCGTAAGAGGGTCGCAACAGGGCACCTGCTACCTGATATAGAAATTTGCACTTAGTTTGGGGAAGGATGGGTTAACTAGATCGCTTTGTCTTGTGTTGGGTTGGGTTAGTCTGTCATCTTTCCATATAAAAATGACATTTAGAGTTACCTAACGTACCATTTTATAATTTGCTTTCTGTGTCGTACCTGTGCGTAATAAAAGGTCAATTTTATGATGATTGTTGTTCAATCAGCTCCATGGTTTTACATCGTACAAACATTGAACCTTGCTCGCTGTCCGCTTGACAATTAATTATCAACACCTCATCATCTCTATCATTGTTTATTGTTTTAACAAAGTCAACCAACGGCATTTAATTAAAGTAGAGTTATCATTTGGCGCCCCACCCAAATATAAGGGCGTGTAGATACGTGCAACATTACTCATGCTCCTTGAAATTGCAATAGGGTTCGTTGTCAGAGTATTGACACTTATATCGATATCATCGGATATCAGAATTTTCACTTCAAACTGATGAGTGATGGATGACCAATTTCGATTCAGATTTTATCTGCATTAGATAAAAGATTACATAGCATGTTACCCAGAAAATCGTGGCGTATATGCACTGAATAAAATCAACAAACCATTTCATAAATCGGCAAAGTTGTCGAAGAACATAAAAAGTTGATGAAGCTTTCAAGTTCGGCATCGTTCACACAATGTCGCCTTGTATTCACAATATAAAAGGTAAAGTTTTTCTTGCGACGTCCTAAGCTGAGTTTAGTTCTTGTTGAGGGTGTTTCCCGTATTAATATTAGCAGAGACTGGAAATTTCGTGGTATTTTTAAGTTGTCATAGTGACTTCTCAGTTATTGTCTTTTAATGTAATCCTCGATATTGCCAATTTAGACTTTTAAAACTTGTAACTTTGTGAAGTCGTTTTTCTGAAGAGGCATCGATATTGCACACGATAGCGAGTGGGCGTGTTCCTATTATTATGACGTTAAAGTTCAATTTTACAAGCTTTTATATAAAATTCACTCGTCTTCGTGAAATTCAAGAAGTACTCAAACCTCAACTTTCAGCTTATACTTAAATACTTATATCCTTTATTTTCCTGAACAGCTTCGACGCTATTTGTTTACAATCAATTTTGCTGAACGCAATTTTGTTAAGCAATGTGTTGCTTTCAGGTGGTTTTATTTTTGTTGTCCCCGTGCGCTTTGATAGATTTCATTCCAAATTGTCGTGTCTCGTTTTACAAGCGAGGATAGCAGTTTGCACGGTTTTATACCGAAATGTCACCTAAACGCCAAATGTTTCTGGATGTTCTGAACCTACCATTATACCATTCGTTTCACGTTTCTTCGCAATAATTAGTGGCTTCCATTAGGAGGAAACGGAACGTAATATTTATTGAATATCTAATTCGGAGAATTCATTGTTCCGCCTGACCGACCGCCAGTTGTTTCACCTCTACTGTCTTCTCTAGTATATATCTGAGTTTGCCTTCCTTGCAATGTACCTATGTATGTATTTATGTAACTATCTTTGTTCGGGTGGAATCTTGCTACTCAATTTTGGACCGATTGAGCTGAAATTTTGGGTTTAAGTATAGTTTGGATGACAATTCAATATTATGATACCATCGAGCTGATCTGATGATGGAGATAAAAGGTGGCCATGGGAATCCAGGACTTACCAGACGTAACCCCGTTGAGTTTGGGCTCGATAGAATCGTCTCAACGAGTAGGTAGTTATGACGGTATACAGAAAACTACAGTTGGCAATAAAACCTTGTACCAAAAATTAAAATTTGTGTCAGAAACTTATTAGTGTTCCGTTCCGATTTCAATTTTATGGTTTTCGCGACTAACTACGTAAGAAAGTGCTCAGGTTTAGCACTTTTGAAGAGTTGTTCGTGTTGTTTTAAATCGGTGGTGAAGGCTGGGTACCATGTTATTGACAGACGCGATAATTGAAGAACATAACAATATGACTCAAGTCTACTTATTACAGTGGCGTCAAAACCAATATAAAGGGGCAGCTTTACGTCAGTGTAATTACTGAACCAATTAGAATTACTCCGTTACTGATAAACCAATAATTATGGGTCATCGAACTTGTTGCGTGCCGTCACTTTCCAGTTCGGTGGAGACGTCTGTGCCAGTACTTAGATAAGCGTTTCTATCGGCAGCTTAAGGGTTTAACAGTATTTGAAGGCACCACATTTACTTGATGTACCGACTATTGAAAAACATAAGGCATTACGCGAGAGCGCTTCAAGACGCTACCGCGTATTTTCGATACATGTAGGTACAATGGTTAAACTACTAACTCGCTGAACGGATGAAGTGTGAAAGTGATATAATAAGTATTACATATACTTTGACACGCCTTAGTCAGTGTTAGGTGTAAGCTCGTATACCAAGTCCATGCAAGATTGAATCTTTACGATAATGTCTATAGCTCAGCGCGAACCGCACTTAAATTTCATCATAACACGAGCCACTGCTCTTATTACTATATTATTAACCACGCCTCAATTACCAGCATTATTCTCATACATTATCAAGCAATTCGATACGCTGAAAATTCCTTAGCCGCCTAATGCCTTTGTAAATAAGAGGAGCGATCAATCAAACGTATCGACCGCAATCGATTGTATCGTCAATTATAGTGGCGATAATAGTAGCCGCTGTTTCGTAACTAGCACTTCACGATTAATTAAAACACTTGATTAAAATCGGCAATCTCGCAAAACAAATACGTCCTCACTTTTATCAGATCTCTACGTCACAATAAACAAATCTCGGTGGTGACATGCGTACTCCAAGCCGCTATCCGTATCTTATCAAATCAAGTGATTGTGCAAATGAGAACAGTTTATCAAGCGACCACAGACTGACTGGGCTGCTGCAAGCTCTTGTGACCCTACCAATACGGTTCAGTAGCACTGGAATTGTTGCAGGCATTCGACCGTCCGACGCCGTTTCGAGTGAACGTCGGAAAGAACGACTCACGTAACTATCGTTAGAGTGAATAGCGTGCGCGTAGTCGATCGTACCGTGCCATGCACAGGGCCCGCGCCTCGCGACCCGTCCCAGGGCTATGGACACGCTCCTCGACAGGTTCAAGCGGGAGCAAGGAGGCCTGCGCCGCTCCCGATCCGTCAGAGCTTCCCTGCGATTGATCGGCAATCGCTTGCGTTCCAGCAAAGACGAGGACTCTCCCGACGAACTAGACAAACTCAAGCGCAACACAGTTGTCTTCTCCTCCGCGCAGATCTGGCCCACCGACAACTTCGACGGCGCCTACAAGGGCGTCGAAGGGACATACAAATCGAAAACCCCCACGATGGCGAAAAGGAAACCGGACGTGAAACCGAGGAGGAAGAGTGGTGATATCGATTTAAATTTAAAACCGCACAAACACGGCAAAGTGGAGAAAACCAAGTTCAGTGATTTCTTTACGCATAAAAAATTAAAGAGTGCATCGGCGAAAGAGTTGTTAGTACCGGAGAAGATTCCGCCGAAAGCGGCGGCGATTCTCCACATCCATTCCCCGGAGAAGGATAAGGGGAAGAAGAAGTTGAAGGGGATGGGGAAGTCGGAGTCTGCGAAGTCGATCGTGAATTCTGTGCCGCTGCGGCGCGTGCGACGGGGTTCGGAGAGCGACATGCCATGCGATGAGCCGCGCGGCTGTGTCAACCGAGCCTTCGTCTACAGCACGCCCCCGAAGGATAGGAAACTGCCCAAATCACCCTCCGCCTACCTAAGTAAGTTTTTATTTGTAAACATGCGTTTGACACGTAACCAGGCCATAAACATTATAAAAATAAAACACAAAATATTCTCACTCTGGTCAAAGGTCTCATCAAGTCTGGATTTAGAGGTTACGTAGGGAATACACGTAGCTTTCCTTTTGTAGGCCCTGGTAAAGAAAGGTTTATCCGGATTGTTGACTGCCTATATGTTTTCTTGCTTCGCAGCAATATTTACTATCTTTAGTGCCTAGATTATTGTACCTACCTAACGTAATAATATAATGATTGCAGATCTGAACAAACTAAACTAAACCAATGCGCTTGATAACAAGCTCTAGAAGCTTCTGTAAACAATTTTAGATATTCAGGTAAATACTCGTAATACACGCATTTAGTAATTTTGTTGAAATTAAGTAAGCTCATTTCGACAAACAAAGTTACTTGTTTCTTCGTAGCACTTGAAGAAATAAGAAATATCTGAAATCCTTTGTTATTTTAAGAAATGTTTGTATGCATTTTGAGAAAATAAATATATAGACAATTTTTCCTTACTGTTTCATACACATAGTCAAAACTAAGGAAAACGGGTATTCGGTACCTATAATGTAGTATTGTGTATGTAAAAACAAAATGTTCCCGTTGTCAATTATCGTTCCTTCTATCATTCACTCTAGTTGGTAGTGACCCTGCCTACGAAGCTGAAGGTCCCGAGTTCGAATCCCGGTAAGGGCAATGTATTTGTGTGATGAGGAGTTCCTGAGTCATGGATGGTTCCTATGTATTTAAGTATCTATTTATCTATATAAGTATGTATATCGTCGTCTAGTGTCAATTTGTGTAAGATCTTCCCCATACTTGGTTTGGATATATGTTTCCGCAAAACCATTTAAAGCATTAAATTATTATCCAAACCAGACGTTATAAAACTAATAAGGTCGTGAACGTATATTGATAAAGTTTAAAAGGTGTATAACGGACTAGATGCGAGATATTATCTAAGGGCTTAAGGGTTCTAAAAGGTAAGCGCCGATAGGTCCTATAGTTTAGTATGATATTTATAGAGCTATGGTAACGGTGAACTGCTGTAAAACTGCTTCATTGATAGATTAAAATCAACATAACGGTCGAGTATTGCGTGCCATAATTTGTTAATTATTAGACTGATTTTAATCTAAAACTGGAAATTGTTCGTCATTCTTAAATCATATTTCTTGCCGTGAGTAGTCAATTAAGACTAACGTTTGGCGCACATTTCGAGGATATCGGTGTTTAAACTGTACATATTATACCTACTCATTCTGAATTTGGTCGTTAAAGTCCGTATAATATCATGCACATAAACATGTTATAATATTCAAGTCTGTTTTTAACTACTTACAAATTATAAATTGATAAATAAGGGACAATTTGACAAAAATAGTAAGCTCAATAAAATTCGGGTCAAATTGTTAAATTGCCGTAATAAAAACGAATTATTAATATCCAAGACTTAGAAACACGTATCGGTATTTGAACCCAGGACCGTCAACATCGCAGATTCGAAGCCAAACATTATTAAATCACAAAAATATCTGTCCTTACCAGAATTTGAAACTTGCACCCGTCCGCTACGCTCTCGGATGAGATAACTATTTATCAAGCAAGTCATAACATTGTATCAGAATACTCGTAGTATATAAAATCATTAATATCCAAGACTTAGAAACACGTATCGGTATTTGAACCCAGGACCGTCAACATCGCAGATTCGAAGCCAAACATTATTAAATCACAAAAATATCTGTCCTTACCAGAATTTGAAACTTGCACCCGTCCGCTACGCTCTCGGATGAGATAACTATTTATCAAGCAAGTAATAACATTGTATCAGAATACTCGTAGTATATAAAATCATTAATATCCAAGACTTAGAAACACGTATCGGTATTTGAACCCAGTACCGTCATCATCGCAGATTCGAAGCCAAACATTATTAAATCACAAAAATATCTGTCCTTACCAGAATTTTAAACTTGCACCCGTCCGCTACGCTCTCGGATGAGATAACTATTTATCAAGCAAGTAATAACATTGTATCAGAATACTCGTAGTATATAAAATCATTGAATGTCTGCATAATCATCTCCTAATAAGTTTCAGACAAAAATGACATTTTTGGTACAAGCTTTTATTGCCAACTGTACTTTTCTGTATAAGTACCGTCATCAACTACTCGTTGAGTTCGAGAAGTTCTAACGAGCCCAAATTCAACGGGCTTACGTCTGGTAAGTCCTGAATTCCCATGGCCACCGTCTGTCTCCATCATCAGATCAGCTCGATGGTACCATAATATTGAATTGTCATCCAAACTATTCTTAAACCCAAAATTTCAGCTCAATCGGTTCAAGACATCTGCTTCAATATTGAGTTGCGAAATTCCACCCGAGCAAACATCTACTTACATGGCAAGTTAAATAAAAGCTTGTAAAACATTCAATTTCTTAAGGCAAGTTAAGGGAAGTAATACCATTGTAATAAGATTAACTTAAGCAAACTTTTCTTGAACTTTCTATTTCTAAGTGAAACAATAAACAAGGTAAACGAAGTACACTCTTCCTACATTTGTGTACCAACGCCGGTACACATTTATAAATATTAATAGCATACTTTAATCAGGCCGCAATACTCCAATCAAAGAAGCTAATTTTGTACAAAAAAAAAAGCTATACCTATAGGCTTTATATTTTGGCAAAATGATTTCTTAAACGAATTTCCGCTTATACGGTCTAACTAATAAATGCGCATTTCTAGAATAGTTTTCCACCAATCGAACAAGTCAATGAAGATTTCTTATTTGTTAAAATTATTACGTACATAAAATATAGACACGCTCGAATATGGTTTGCTCCGATTCGCCGTACTGATTACAAGATGAAATCGGTGACAGCTAATTTGTCTTCTTATTTAACGTAATAAAGTTTACTACTCATTTGTTTTCAACTCGTCAAGTAAGTACGCTTAATATCAAATCTACGTAACCAAATCTCGCAAGTCATTATCGATTTTACTTGATGACAATGCATTTATAAAATTCATTTGCAAAATTCTGATTGGTTAAAAACGTTTGTTTAAAAAAAAATGTACAAAAAGTTTTAATATGTACGGTTCTTAACGATAACGGCAGCAACTTTAACCCGATTTCATTCCTTATATTGATAATATCCCGGTTAATGGTTAATGTCCCATGTTTTAGTCCAGGCTATAGACTATCTGTATACCAAATTTCACCTTAATCCGTTTAGGCGTTTATGCAAACATTCCAATATGTTTAATACGAATATTAAGAAGGATTACTTTACAGACCGTAAAATGATTGTTAACTAGCTACCTCCCGTGACTTCGTCTCCATGGACCCGGGATTAAAACTATCCTATATTTTAATTCACGCTGAACTATTTTCGTGCAAAATTTCATCCAAATCGGTTGAGCCGTTTAAGCGTGATTGAGTAACAAACAACCAAACTCTCGCATTTATATTATTAGTAGGATTATGGTCAATACCGATCGGACTAAGAACAATTGTAATATGCATCGCCCTTGCGTAATGCATTTCGCTGAAATTAAGCAAGTTTATTAGCCGTAAATGTTGCAAGATGTGAAATTAGCGCTTTTTTACTAGGAATTTGTTAGTGATTATAGGTTACAAGACCTATTAGTAACGTAACTGACAATTAGGTAAATACGCGTTTCGCTCGTGCGCGGTGTGTTCCGTCATCCTGTAAAATAACAATTCGTAATAGATAAGGCTTCTATTGTAATCTACACTTCTACACTAATATTATAAAGAGGAAAGATTTGATTGTTTGTTTGTTTGTATTGAATAGGCTCCGAAACTACTGGACCGATTTGAAAAATTTACCGACATTATCCCTGATGAACATAGGCTACGTTTTACGCGGGAAAATGCTTCATTCCTACGCACTAACTGTGCGAAGCCGGGTCGGGCAGCTAGTGGTGAGATATAACGCAACCACAATGCAACGCTGTGAGGGCAGATTCGCCTGTAAGACATCATGACAGCGAACGAAAAAACCATATAAGTCCACCCATAACCATATAAGTAGTGCCATTGGGGTGGGGGCGGGGTGACAGAACGGTGCCAGCCCAGCAGCTGTTTAGTTCGAACATGCGCATTTGGTTTTAGGCACGTGTTCGGGTACTTTGTAAGCGCAGGACACCTGGTCAGGCAGAATGATGGTAGGTGGACCGAAAAGTTGATGGCCACTTCTAGGTAAAAGGAGTGTCGGCCGTCCACCAGCTCGATGGGTGGACGATATTAGGAAGATCGGTCTCTTCAGGATAAGATCAGCTCAGGATAGGGACGGGTGGCGTACTCGAAGAGAGGCCTATGCTCAGCAGTGGGCGATTACGGGCTGACAATGATGATGATGATGATATATACAGGAGCACTACAGACTAGAATATGGGACTTAAAGTTATAAAACCAGCATTACCTTAAATTTACCCGGCTATTACCCAAAATTGAAGCAAATAATCCAAATGCTTTAGTTTTATGACTAAACTCTCACATACATGAGATTTTATGACGAATCCTCGCGAATAATGCCGACTTAATTTTACTACATATTTGAAACACTAAAAATTTAAACTGAAGAATGTCAAATTTATTTATGGGGGACACAAATGTGATGTGAGACGATTTAGTCTACTGCGTACTTGCGTAGTATATTTATTTTATAATGGAAAATCTAAAGTATTTTATAAACTCGTGTATCTCTTCTGGGAAGGACGTTGTTGATTTCAATACTTTGTGACAACATTTTAAGTAATGATTTGGGTAATTTGTAATCCCGGAGAAAAGTGTGATAATATCTTCGAGAAGTGTTTGTTTACATGATAGGACACGTAAGGATGAATATACTTAAATACGATTCTATAAATCTTGATAGGTACGAGTATACTTGATCGTAAATAATATTTATTAGCAACTGATACTAATTCTGAAACAAAAGTGATAGAAAAAGATTTCTGACTGCAGGTTGAGCGCATAAGAACTGTTCTAGAACATATATTATTATTTACATAGGATTACAGTGTAAGTTATGGGTTTCAAAAGGTGATCACACTCTCTAGTTCAATTTATATTAACACAAACGCGTCCAGTTTACATAGGACCGTGTCCATATAGGTACCTTGTCCTCGATCATTTTGGGGTTGGGACGGTTTATGAATAGAAAATTCGAGCCTCGTTTGTCATGTGTTATTTATGACTTATATTTTCTATTTTTAATCTAAGTCTAGTAAGATTAACCTTTACTATTAAATATATTTGTAATCACGTTATCGAAAACGGCTCTAACGGTTCCGATGAAATTTGATCTAGGTCTCATAACTGGGAAAATTATTTATTCCCGTATTCTCTCTATTATCTCGCTCGGCCGCCCAGCTACTATAGGATTCGGATTTTGGTTCGTATCATCATCGTCATCAGCCGAAAAACGTCCTGCTGGACATAGGCCTCTACCAAAAAGTGCCACAAGTCCCTTGGTTCGTATTGCTTTCCTGTCTTCAGCCACAAAAAGTACTACTTGTGTAACAAATTAGTAAAGTCACTGGGAGCACCCGTGGCCCGTACCCGAGGTACAGTATACCGTAGCAGTTAGAGAACTACAGTAAGTGGCCAACTCGACAAAATTAAAATAGAACCCTGAGACCCTGCCAAAGCCTATCGTAACATAACTTACTTCGTAACTTAGTTAACGTCAGATCTGACATGATACAACTAAGTAATTTATGTTATTATGTAAACAATCCTCCGTATTATTATTATGTTGTGGGTCTATGATCTATTAACTTTCGTGGTTCTTTGGACACTACATTGTTGTCATCATCATCATATCAGCCGAAAGACGTCCACTGCTGGACATAGACCTCCCCTAAATAGTGCCAAACTGACCGGTCCTGCGCCACCCGCATCCATGTTGTATTTGCTCGAAACTGTATAAATAGAAATAACTACAACTTAAAAAAGTTGAAATACCCCCGACATTTTCATTTCAAAGTCTAATATCTCAAAAACGGCTGAACAGATTTTCATGAAACATGGCTAAGAACACTTGGGATGAAGTTATCTATGACACAATCGATCCATCCGTTTGGGAGCTACGATACCACCGACACGTTAAACTTATAACACCCCTATCTTTGCGTCGGAAGTTAAAAATAAAATGTGCCGCCTAAATACTACGATATATACTGTACTTCCTAGTTTAGGATGAGAAACAATTGAGATGAGAAAAATATCACAAACAACGTTCCGCCCCGTCGTAGGTACTTTGTGATTTCCGATTCATTGATAGGTACGTACTCGATGTTACCACAGCGTTACGGCGTGGAAAATCAGCCATTTCTCCACGCCGTGGGAACTCCACAAAACCCCCCCATTGTAGTACTATGGTGGGCTATTGTAGACGAACAATAATGAGTGCAAATGGGAGAGTTTGTACGCATTAAGTGTTTCATTATGCGAAATTAAGTTTCTTGCTGTAAAACATGTTCTTAAGAGCGGATGTAGCTCTTATTACAATTACTTGGAGTGATTTAACGTGCATTTAACCATTACCAGATGTGCTATAAACTAATTATAATTACAACTGTTTCTATTTTGAGTTTTTCCCAAACCAACTTGGAACTTAGTTTGTGAGTCATTCATTCATCATTAAAGATAAATGTCCTAGTAAAAAGTGAAGTATTATTATTTTCTAGTCTTTTGCCAGACTAAACATACCTAACGAAATATAGGTATTCTAAATATAACTGTGTAGAACTTTATTGGTCCCTATTATTTTTAATAAACCAGACTTAAATAAAATGTGTAAGTCCCGTTAGTTAGAAATAACCTGTGAATATATTTATTTTTATACCTGCTAACTATTCTAAACTTGAAATTTACTTTGTTTTACTTTCATATACATTACCTAAATATTTCTGCCAAATCAGATTTTGCTTATCTTCCTGTGTATTTTTGTGTGTATTTTTCTGTGTTTGGGAATAATTAGTCTAATATTACAACGTTGGTCGATATACTGTAGTACAGAGGCTCTAGTATAAGTTTTACTGATACAAAACTTTACGATCACGTTTGCGTATTACCCTCAATTTGTATGGGATTTGACAGCTAAACGCAAACGCGGTCGTAACGTTTTGTTTCGGTAAAACCTATACTAGAGCCTCTGTTACGAATATGTTGTCATAGACAGACGCGCTCACGAAATTCTCTACAAAATGTAAACTGCCAATATTGGAACCCAGTATAAAACAACATATTCTCATCCTAATATTATTTTTCAATCGACGGTCACTCATAAATAGACAATCATTATTTTGAGGTTTACAAAGTAAATTCCAACTCCAATGTAATGTATGCGTCAACGCTGCATTTCATTGCATATAAAAACCGTGTCCGCTTTTACCTATATTTTTATCCAAAACATTGGACCCGGCTCTAGGAATTAACATAGTAACTAATACGAGTATATAGATAGAAACTGAAAAAGTCTGCTTCAAAATATCTGGTTTATGTTTAACATTTTCGTCCCGGTGATCACCTACTACTACTATGAAGTATATGATATAATAACGAAAATGCAACTTATACAGGCGGATTTTCCCTCACTGTTGAATAGGTAATAGAAAAAAAAAAAAAAAAAAAAAAAAAAAACAACACACAACAACTGTATAGAAAAAATACTGTTCAAAATTTGCCGTCATTTATAGTACACTAGCTGTACCTGCGACTTCGTTTGCATGGTAATGTGGTGGAAGTTAACGCATCTCATCCTCTTGGACACAGGACACATGCCACATGCAGTTCTAATTTAGCCTATCAAGTAAAACGATGAATAAATCTATTTTAGCTGAAATGCCGTTAAAATTCGTTTGTCTTTATATGTCACTCTGATATTTAAGAATTATTTAAGAAAGGGACAAAACTCGTTTTATTTAACAGAGGTATTTTTAAGTTTTATGAATAAGGGGGTAAAAGTTTAGTAGATTATTTGTGGCAATAGATCCAAAAGGTAGGACACAGGCTGCAGCATTAAATGTTTAATGATCTTCTGCTCTACATATTTTTAACACTGTTTTATATTAAATAAATAAAAACGTGATGACCGAAATGATCTTGAGTCACTCCGACTCTCAGGTAAAGATGTGTTTAGGAATTAGTAATAGATATAATCCTTTCGAGTACCCATTGACCGGTAAGTGTTTACGCGGAACCAAAAAATCTCTTTTTAATTAGACAACAGACGGCTTATTTTTTATTTTCCAAACTATCCTAACCACTAAGTAAGTTCCACAATAATAACGCGAGTCTGAGACCCTTTCTTTTCTATTAAAGTAATTATTTAAAATATTAAAGTAATATGTTTATTTTTTTCATATTGCAATGTTTCAGATCGCACTATCACATTCTGCCAAATCTTGTGCATGTTCCCGCCATTGCCAACTTAATGAAATGTGTTTTGCAGGCTTCATGATAAAAGTATTCTCCTGTATGTTGGCCAATTTCTGTGTCTCTATAATATTGGCTGAATGTCAACTTGAACGCGCGAAGTACGAAGTTATAATACTGCCTTAATACTGACGCGCTTGATAATTAATGTTTATAAAAGGCCCGTTCTGTACTGATGTAATACATACTGTTAATTGCTGATAAATATAAATACTGACAAACCAGCACGGCCATCAGCTGAGTATTTGTCACGATACTGCACGGCTATCACAAGACGGCGCGCAAGCTCTCTGGATTTTTCTCGAACTATCCATCTCTCTCTTATTAGACAACTTAGAAAGAGACGTATAGTGCGAGAAAAATCGAATGCTCGCGCGCCGTCTTGTGATAGCCGTGCAGTATCGTGACAAATACTGAGCTGATTGCCGTGCTGGTTTGTCAGTATTTATAGCGTGTAATCTTGCAGAAACTCAAATAGACTTTATGGCGGAACGCAATAACAGCGCTATGCCATGCCAATAAAAAAAAGGAAGAGTCAGACTTTTGACGCTTGTCGTTATTTTGTTGAAATTTGTTTTTCCATATCAGAATCGATAATTTTTTTATGCTTTTGAATTTAATATGCGTTTTGTGAAGGTCTATAACAACACCGGTTCGAAATTATTACTGTTGTTGGATAATTATGGCAAGCCCGCCATTTTGACGTCACTGACAGATGACAGATATGGCGGCTACGATTTCAAGCAGAAGAAATTAATAATTTAATGAGGTCGAATGATCCGAAAATTAATTAATCGTCGCAGTCGGATAAAAACTATCCTAAACAGAAGCTAGAGTAATAATGTACTTATAAAAAAGTTACATGTTTTTCCGTTCATGGGAAGCTGAGAGCACGCGGGACACAACAATGCTTAGTTTGATACTGGCTGATTCTTTTTTTAATTTAGAGGTTTATTATAAGTGAGAGATGAGAGATGTCACGAGTGTTTCATCAAAATAAGACGTGACAATTTGCCGGGGAAATCTGTTACAAAAAAGATAAATCTTCGTTTATTTTTATCTATGTCTTTATCTTAACATTGGAATTAACATAGTAATTTATAGGCAACATAGAAACTGGGAAAAACCGTTTTTGTTTCAAAATATCGAGTTCAGGTTAATCAAAGTAAACCACGACAATCCGCCGGGAAATGGTCTGTTATGGAACGGAAAGAAAGGGTAGCGTGTAATCACTCTGCGAAATGATTTGTTTTCGATTCTGCGTCGAGACGATTTTCTAGAAGTCCCGAGGGTAATTTACAAATCACATTTTTTGTGACGTCGGTATTTGTTTACGGGAGACATTCGATCCGATTATTCTTCGGGGGGTTGCGTCTTCATGACAACATGATGGCAAGATAGTTTTTTTTTTTCAAAAGTCTATGGCGATCCGACAAATGTTGCTATTGTCAAGGGTAAGTTACATCAACAATAATTGTGTCAGTGATGAAGTTATGTATAATATATAGTTCGTAATGTATAAATATGACCGATTTATACATATACACAACACAATATCGTTGTACAACATACCAAGTGCTCTACAAAGAATGGCCCTATTCAGGGTAATACCTACAACTTTATCTACAATATTTTTTTATAGTAGATACTTGATGGTCAGTCCAAAATGAGCCAAATTAGCGCTTTTGTTGAAGATTGTTTATGTAATCTGGTTAGGAGCAGGCAATGAACGTGTTAATCAAAGTTAAGCGCCGGGAAATGATCTGCTAAAACAATTGGAGGCGGCGGAAGCGTGGCCGCGAAATGATTTGTTTTTGATCACAAAGCCAACTCGGTTCCGATTGCTTCCCGGAGGGTGATTTACGCGGGATTATTGTGGTTGGAAAATAACAGTACCTAACCATAAATACTTATAACTTTTAATGTGAATTAAATAATTTGTGAATGTTGCTTTATCTTATCTCCGCTACCCAAAGGCTGTCTGGAAGAACGCAAAGCAATAAGAGCGCCTGTTGTATAAAGTATATTTAAAGCTATATGTTCTGCATTGTGTTACATTCTGAGGTGTGCAAGAAAGTATAGCTGTAATATTTGTATGTGTATTCAAATTTTGGTTAATAGCTCATAGCTATTATGAGTTAAACTTTTCCGCCTGATTCCAAAAGCGAGTTGCGGTCGACTTCCAGCGCCAATTTTTCCTCCTGTTTTAATTCAGGTTATAAACTATGTTAAAATTCATCTAAATCCTTGTAATAAAAGTGTTTACGTGTTACTCGCTTCAGTGAGTATGATTTCATCAAGCATTGTTCATAAGGAACTACAAATATTTACAAGAATTTTACCTCTGTAACATGTGGGTTGGTTTTCCTGTTCTTATCATTTGACCACAAAAAGGGTTCCATAAAAGGGGTAATTACCGCAAAAAGTTAATCTTTTCGTTGTATACCACGACGGGGGTCGTACTGCTTGCCTGATATTAAGCAGACACCGTAGGCTATTTAATTTAATAGTATGGCGATCTGTAGAATAGGCGAATAGTTATCCATGTGTAAAAGATATACAAAGACTGCATTACAACCCCAACAAATCGTAGAAACAAGAAAGTACAAAGTCGCAACGTCATGATGTATCCGCACATTCCAACACCATTTTCCCAGAAAAGTGGCCATACAAATCAAAATATCAATCATTTTGACGTGAAGCGAGCTCGTCACGACGCTCAACTATTTCATATGCAAATATGAAATGCCTGTGATGTTAGTAAACCAGTGGCAATACTGTGTATTGGAGATGACGTGTATTAGTATAGCTGAATATTTTAGATTTGATATTAGTAGTTCGGAGTGACTGAAGATGTGATGAGTACAAAAATTGAGGAAGTTCTAAGATTGTTTTTGAAAGACTGTTTTTTTGGCGATTCGAGGATATTACTTATTTAAATCACACGTGAGTCAAGTTCACCGAGGTCTTCCTCTTCCAACTGAACCATCCACTTTTCTCTCTTAGAGAGCGAGATAGTATTGTAATTAGTACATTACTACAGAGGCCGGGAAGTAAGGGGTTGCCGGCCGAGTACATATAGACGGCCGAGCGTAGCGAGGTCGGATAGTTATGAGTTATGAGGCTGGCAACCCCTTTTCACGACGAGGTATGTATAGTGCTTTTCTCAAACATGCAATGAAATAAATTAAAAACTCCAAGAAATCAAACTTTAATTTTCATGGCTGTACGCCGTGATCCTGTGCCACAAATTGTGGAATGGAAATTAAAAAATACCATCTTGCAGGCCTCCAATTTTGTATGAAATGCAATTGCGGGTCTCTCGTCTCGCTGCGCCCGAAAGAACACAACGTCAATATTTCATTGCATGTTTGAGAAAAGACTTTTGTGGTCATATGATTAGAAAAGGAAAACTTAACCCACATGTTACAAGGGTACAATCTTCTTTCATCAACTATTACTACTACTATTCGAACTATTTAAATACTGCATTTTCATAGACGTTTAATACTAAAAGCTTACTATTCTGCGTAACTTAAATTACGCTCATAGTTTACTAAATTGTTTTTTAATCTTCCAAGATGGCTTTTCGCAAAACGTGCACAATTATTTCCATTTTAATAGCTTCTGGACGATTAGCGTTCGTCCAGCAAGTTGTCACCAACCAAGGCTAGGCGCCATTAGACAACGTTCTTGACAGCTAGCGATGGCTATAATAAATAAAAAAACCGGACTAGTGTGAGTCGGACTCGCCCACTGAGGGTTCCGTACAAAATTACAAATGTATAGTTTTCAGCTTTTTCTCTATACTTGTAGTATAAGACGATATTACTTGCTAAGTTTCATAGTTCTAGGTCAACGGAAAGTACCCTATAAATTTTGATTCCCTTGAGAGTGTCGTAATATACGTTTTTTGCGGCATAAACGGCCGTAAGTATCTTTTTTTACGTTAACTTAGAAGTTTGATTTTTTCACAACTTCAAGGGTGTGTAGACTCGAGTATACGGTTTTAATTTCAATTCGATACCTCAGCGCGTTCCCAAGATAAAGGTTCTTAAAGACAGGCGGACAACAAAGTTATACTATAAGGGTTCCGTTTTTTCCTTTTGAGGTACGGAATCCTAAAAAAGACACGTGGAGATAATGTATGTGTCCCAGTGCTTGACACAGTCCAATATTTGGCACTTTCAATCTTATTCATAATACTAGAAGTGAATAACAATAAGTGTCAACTATTAGGCATTAAGGTGTCAATAATTGTATTGGATAATTTACATTAAGTACTCATACTTCAACTTTTTTAGATTTAATAGAAAGGAAAAAACATTGTAACGCGAGCTGTTTTAAAACCGGTCGAAATGCGGCGCTATACGTAATAAAAAGATGATAACAACTTCAATTTCAACCTACACTCGAAAATCTAATTCATGCATGACCAAAAAAACTACGAACAATGTCATTTATGTCATTTTCAACCGAACATTTCAGATGTAGCCAACCTTAAATATTTGTAGTGTATACATATGGCCAACATTTTCAATATCAAAAAAGTTACATTTAACAATTTTTAAAGAGTTAATTTTCTGTCTACCATCGTTCAAAAAAATTAAAATATCCCAAAACAAAAAATATTTGTTAATAGTAGATTCTTAACCAAGGGCTGAAAGGCACCCATTTCTGACGAGATTTCGAGCGCCAATGGTTCGAGTCAGAAATGGGTGACTTTCACCCGAGTTAAACACTCTACTTTTCATATCGAATACGAGGAAAGTAAAAAAAACACAGACGGCACAAACGTATCACTTTCAGCACACTTTTTAGAACAACAACTACCCACTTTCAGAGCATGAGATATGAAAACATATTATATAAATCTTTTCAAATATAGTGTGTTAAAAGTCATTAAACGGCGTGTGTGTGTGAGTGTTAAATGGCGATATTTTTTTATCACTCGACGTTTTTATCAGTTTCTCGACGAAAATTACAATAAATATTTATCTGCATATACAGCTGGCGACTGCCATGGTATTTTGTCGCTACGCTCGGCCGTCTATATGTACTCGGCCGGCAACCCCTTACTTCCCGCCCTCTGTAATAATGTACTATTATTTTAGTGGCAACCCATGTTGGTCTTGAATTGGATTTTTGAGTATAGGCTGAAATAAACCGTCTAGTCACGCACTTTTAAGTTTCTATAGAATTTTGGTGAACCATAATTATTGTCTTAATTATGTTATCATGGTTATATAACCTCTTAAACCACAATGGGTGTATGGGAAGATTCCGTGCAATGTAACGTACATTTGTTACGAAAGCGCTAACACAAGGAAAGTTGAGACGTTGACCTTTCACCACAACGGGTAATCTTCTTAAGTTCTACCAACTCCTCTGTAATGGTCAAAGGTCTTCCTCCATTGACATAAGTCACATTATAGTAAAAATGTTGATAGTTTGGTAATAAACGTTGATGACATGGTAATTCTTTTATTTTCACTTTCAAGCGTTACCGTGTAACTGTTAAAATAGGATTAACGTATCGCCAACCGCAAAGTAATATATAAATGGCTAAAAGTATACGGAAATTTGATGTAAGCATGCGGTAACGGAATTTGGCTACACATCACCAGGCCTAAATACTTCTCCAATTATCGTTCGCTTAATGACTGTATAGTTATGTGATGTGAAATCATCGAATTCCTTTCTTTTATTGACGGAAATAGCTTGAACAGCCAATTTAAAAGACCTCTTCGACTCTAAGAAGTCTGAAACAAGACTTCTATCGGTTAAAAATAGACACGGCTTTTAAAATGCTGACAGTAAATCTTGTCAACGCCGGCGCTAACCCAATTTGAGAAGTAAATTGAACTTGCACTCAACCTAGTTAGCCACCTTAGAGATGGCACTTTCTCACAGATTCTAGATGTACGGTATATGATCGAGATTATGCACACAATGCCGGGCTGAGAGCGGCGTGCAGACTCAGTTGCAACCATGATACTGCAATGGAGTGACATGCTAGACTTCCTATCTTGCGGTCAGTTCCAAATTCAAATTTTGCTGAGAACCGTTTTGTTTTTAATCGGCGCGTGGTGTTTGTGTTGTGAAGTTGCCAGTATCTTTGTGTGAAAATTAAAAAGTTTGTTTGCGGTTGGACTCCTTGGTTACGTTGTTAAGTTTATCCTATACTTTTTTTTTATTCTAGTTTATATCTACTGCTCGACGCATCCTTATCTTGACACTAATCTTAAAGACCTAAATGACCGTTACCGTTCAAAGTATCATTTCAATCAGGCCGCCATTAACCGATTAGTGCGATCTTCGTATCACGTTCCGCGCAACGGCCTCAAACGATTTCCGCCATACAGACTGGGTAGAAACGATGCATCACTGTTGCTTTCAAAGTTTTTTGCCGATAAGTGAGCATGGAATTGAGTAACATATGCCACGCAATGTAGCGATGCACAGTGTAAGCGATCGAATAGACCTTGTGACATAGAAAAAGATACGTGACTGTTTTGTGTAGATGCATTTCATAAACTGTACGTGTATTGTGATTGTGTTGATACCCTATCTTGATAAAGTAAGAGTCAAGTAATTCATCTCGATTACGCACAATTGTAGATAATAAATACATTTTTGGTGAGACAAGTCGCCGGCGGTTAGAAGACATGTGATGTTACCTAGCCACAATTAAAATGGGTATAGGGGCCCTCCCCATCTGCATATACCTAAATAGTGAACCTCAAGTTACTTTGTCGAACTTAGAAAATAATATAATTATTTTATTAACAAATACGAGATGATGATTAACATTGAATAAATTAAATTAAAACTAAGTTACATCTAAAAAAACACCCTCGATTTACCGAGGATGCTGGCGGCATTCAGACGACAGAGGATCTGCTACGAATACGTCATCAGCGACGCGGCTACGCCCTCTGCTACGCTACGCAGTGAACTCGATCTGCTACACGCTTCTGCGATCCTGGTACCGTGAGGCCGTTCTAAGGTACTGTTGACAATGAGTAAGACGGAAACTACAAATATGTCAATCTGCGAGAGTGAATCGCAGTGCGACTCCTCCCCAGACTACGTCACCCAGCGCCCGCGCCAAAATAGAGGTAGGACTGAGCAGACTCCAACGCCCGCTTCGGCAGGGCGTCTCGGCGATGACGCCGACGCGCGCCACGACCTGCCTACCACCTATGGCACAATCACGGAGCTAAATGAATTTAGGCAGGAAATGAGACAGCTCATTACTTATTTTATAAACAACCAGACGGCCGAGCTCCACGAAATTAAAACCACCATGAACGAGATCAAACAATCTAATGGGTGTATTGAAGCCTCAGTCTCAGAGTTATCAAAACAAAATGAGGAATTTGCAAAGAGATTTTGCCAAATAGAAAAACAACTTAAAGAAGACAACGACTACATTTTGTTCTTAGAAAACAAGCTGGAGGAAACTCAGATTTTGAACCGTAAAACTAATATAGAAATAAAAAACGTACCTGCACAGAAAAATGAGACCAAAACAGACCTCGTGTCAATGATCACCACACTGGCAACCAACCTAGATTGCAGTATAAACAAGTCAGATATAAAAGACATTTACAGAGTACGAGGAAAGAATGATAAGAAGAGTATGCCAATTATCCTGGAAACAAACTCAGCCATACTGAAGCTTGAAATAATTAAAGCCGCTAAGGAATTTAACAAAAAGAACCCTTCGAAGCTCTCTGCCAGGCACCTGGGCCTCGCCTCTAACGCCGATCAACAGGTATACATCACAGAGCACCTGACAGCTAAAGGATCACGCCTATACTTCCTAGCCAGAGATCCCAAGAGATCAAAGGAGTACAAGCATTGCTGGACGTCCTACGGCAAGATATATATCCGCAAATCCGATGAATCACCAATCATCCAGATAAACTCAGAGGAGCAGGTGCAAAGGTTATTTCAGGACTGACTAGACAGACAGGTACTGTCTTTCTATCATATTTCTCATGTCAAATGTATGGCGAACTCTCGGAATTGTAATTTACTGACTTTACTCGTACCTTTTTCCTACTTGGATTGTGAAATCATTTCTAATAATTATGCGGACACACACTCACAAACTCACCTACACACAAACTCACAAACTCACTTACACACACACAAACAAACCACTCCCCAAATCACGGTATCTCTTATATTATATAAAACTACGCGGGTTGTCTTTACAACACTCAATCACATATACATTATGCATCTATCAGTGTCCCCATTTCATGAGTCATACTGTCACTCTCTACATACTGTAATATATTGCTCATACATCTACATACAAATAAAGACGTGTTTACTCCTATTTTACAAAAATGTGTGACGCCCTGCAGTCAATAAATGAAATTGACGACATTGAAATATCGCATATAATAGAATGTGATAGTACCGAGCTACCGAGCAATTAATGAAACAAATAAAAATAAATAAATCTGATTTTACCATTACGTCACAAAATATACGTAGTATATATTGCAATTTTGACAGTTTTCTACTTACACTATCTAACTTTACTTTCAAAACTGACATTATTATTCTCACTGAATGTAGGCTTAACTGTAACAAACCGCTACCTCAACTCGATAGCTATGACTGTTACTATACATCATGTCAAAAAAATCAAAATGATGGAGTAGTTGCTTATGTAAAAAATACCCTAAAGCATAAAGTAACTGAACTAAAACTAAACCAAGCTTCTTGTCTCAAACTTGATATTCTTGGCAATATAATTTTTGGTATTTATCGATCCCCCTCTCACTCAAATGCCGACGGATTTATTGACTCATTAAAAACCGAACTGGAATCCTTAAATCCTAATAATAAAAATATAATAATTGCAGGAGACATTAACATCAATATCAAGTCCAAACCCTTTGAGCCACTACATGAGCATAAAAATAAAACAAATTACCTAAACATGCTGTCAGGTTTTGGACTTCTAGCTGGACATACTAGACCAACAAGAGACAAAAACTGCTTGGACCACTTCATCCTAAAAATTAATAAAATAAAATTTTCTTCCACCATAGCTATCATAAAAACCTCCATTACTGATCATCTAACGACGTTCCTCTCAGTCTCTAAATTAAAAAATATTCCAACTGTCAATAAAACTAAAACCACAATTGACTTTGAATTAGCTTTAAAATACCTACAAAATCAAAATCTACCTGAGATGATGTTCTGCCAAGACCCTAACATTGTGACGGAGCGACTAACTTACTTACTAAGTGAATCTTTAAAGTTAAACACCAACACCACTGTTATACCCTGTAGTAAACGCATAAGGAAACCATGGATCTCCCCCGGAATACTACGCTGTATACGCAATCGAGATAAGCATCAGAGAGATTTAAATAAAACCCCATACAATAACATACTAAAGTTAACATACACACGTTACAGAAACTACTGTAATAATCTTATTAAGAAACTTAAAAGAAAGTATGAGAGGGAACTCATTGCAAAGTCAATCAAAAATAATAGATTACTCTGGAAAAACATTAAAATCCTAACATACACCAATCAACCAAACAAACTTCACCCAGAATTACTAAGCATGAAAGAAACCCCTAATACATCAGCAAATTTTATCAACAAGTATTTTGCAAATATCGGCAAGGAACTGGCAACAAAAATCAATCCAAGTACGCTCTCGGCCTCATCTCAACATGGTCCCCCTGTTCAACTTCAATCTTTTGTTTTATTACCTGTCAGCCATGATGAAGTCCATAACACTATAATAAACCTTAAGTCCAAAAGTACTCCGGGCTGTGATGGTATATCATCTGCATTCTTAAAACACGTATCAAATGAAGTGGTGCCTATTATAACTCACCTTATAAACCTCAGCTTCGAGCATGGAGTCTTCCCTGACTCACTAAAACACTCAATTATAACTCCTGTGTACAAGGGAGGGGACAGAGATGACGTCAGTAATTATAGGCCGATTTCGGTCTTACCTGCAGTTTCAAAAATCCTAGAAAAAATAATTAATGCCAGACTATTAACCTTTCTAAATAAATTTAAACTGATATCGAATGCCCAATTTGGCTTTAGACAGCAAAAATCAACTGAAGATGCTATAATTGCTCTTACTTCTGTCGTTTCAAATAATCTGGACTGCAGCAACAAGTGTCTTGACCTCAAAAAAGCTTTCGACACCGTCTCTGTTCCCATTCTTGTACAGAAACTCAATAACATGGGAGTCAGGGGAACCCCATTGTCACTACTAGAGAGCTATCTTACCGGACGGAAACAGAGTGTGAAACTTGGGGATGTCGTCAGTGAGTTCGAGGAAGTCTCTTACGGCGTCCCACAGGGAAGCGTGCTTGGCCCCACACTATTCTTGATTTATATCAATGATTTGCTCCATATGAACATACAGCATGCGAAACTCTTCTCATACGCAGACGACACAGCAATAATATTCTCCGGTAAATCGTGGAATGAAGTCAAAGACTACACAGAAAAGGGGTCAGCTTTGATAGACAGTTGGCTTAAAAGTGTTCGCGCCGCTTCATTAAATAGTTTTAATATTTAGTCTTAAGTACACAAAAATGACACTTACACCCTTGTATTAACGTTCACTTTGGCGTGTATTCCTTTCACCTATCAAGACACTCAGATATCACGACATATTTGTAGCTAACCAATCACAGACACTCTCACACACACGTCACATGCATACGTCACAGCCACGCCGCGCTGGACACTTGCATTCCGAATCCTAGACGAACGACATACAACCTCTGTAATTTAAAGGAAATTATAAGCATTTTCGAAGATCCAGAGTTTTAATCATCTTCTTGCTCCTATATGGAACAAAGTGGCGACCGTGAACAGGACCTGCAGCATTCCTTAGCTGAAAAGAAGTCACCATCACGAGATACCATCGCTCCCGAGTGGCCACAAGGGGTCACCGCCACGAGAATACCGCGCAGCGCCTAGATTCCTGGGCAAACACCAAGGCAATCAGCTGCGCCTAGGTGCCTACATCGTGCAGCCGGATCATCACACTCCCGAGCGTCACCAGGCCGCGCTAACCAGCGCGCGGGCCCAAGTCGCAGTCATCATCATCAGCACTCGTCAAAGTGCACAATTGGATCAGTCTGCCCTATATCAAGTGAGCCCGTTCCTGTCTACTTCCTAGTTAATTCCTCTTTGATTTGCGTGGATTGTGATCTCAGTTTCTCGAATGTTCTGGTCTGTCTTTACCTAGGTATTTCTTAATAGTATCAATTTATATATATCCTACAACCATATTCAAGTTACCTAGTAGAAAAAAGTTCAGTTCAATTACAACCATCCGAAAGTTTCATTGCGTAAACAAGGCGTCTATATTCACATTACCCACCAAGTGCATAAATAACGTATAACTATTAAGTATAGAGATATTATTTTGCCTACTGTTTACGCAATCTCCGCATCTATTATTGCCGTAGGGAATGTTTTATATTATTCCAACAAAATCTATAAATATCTAAACCTAATTTTGAAGTTAAACTCATCTATCGAGCCAAAAGGTCCTTATTATTACAATAACGTTGTATAGACGTGATATAATTAGCAGTGATTTTAGCGTGCGCATTTTGTGCATTTGCAGAATTATACTTAAATACTTCGAGGCCTGCTTGCTGCCCGGCGACGGCGCATCTATTGCCTGCAGCTGCGCTTGCCGATAAGGAGCCACACCGTGCCGCTTTTTGATCTTCAGGCCGCTTACATCACTGCCAACAGCGCCAACGCCAAGCTACAACGACGGCAGCACCCCGCTTCGCAACAGGTTCCAGCGCGTCGAGCAAATGCGCCAACATTTTTGGAACCGCTGGTCGCGCGAATATGTATCAGAGTTGCAGCAGCGCGCAAAATGGCGCGTCCAAGGACGAAATTTGCGACTGGATGATCTGGTCCTAATAAAAGATGAGTCTCCACCTCTGTACTGGCGCCTAGGACGAGTCAGCAAACTGTTCCCCGGGCCGGATGGAGTGCCACGCGTCGCAGACGTCAAAACCGCAAACGGAACCATACGCCGAGCTCTCAACCGCCTATGCTTGCTGCCCGCCGATAGTTGAGCTTGAAAGCTTGCAGGAGCTTTCAAGGGGCGGGAAGATGTTCGCGCCGCTTCATTAAATAGTTTTAATATTTAGTCTTAAGTACACAAAAATGACACTTACA
The DNA here is from genome assembly GCA_947578815.1 of Epinotia ramella. NCBI lineage: Eukaryota > Metazoa > Arthropoda > Insecta > Lepidoptera > Tortricidae > Epinotia > Epinotia ramella. The sequence continues at coordinate 6,230,915 of OX388211.1, read as the reverse complement.
CCCTTGTATTAACGTTCACTTTGGCGTGTATTCCTTTCACCTATCAAGACACTCAGATATCACGACATATTTGTAGCTAACCAATCACAGACACTCTCACACACACGTCACATGCATACGTCACAGCCACGCCGCGCTGGACACTTGCATTCCGAATCCTAGACGAACGACATACAACCTCTGTAATTTAAAGGAAATTATAAGCATTTTCGAAGATCCAGAGTTTTAATCATCTTCTTGCTCCTATATGGAACAAAGGGAACCTTTTGACACTGAATACGAAAAAAACAAATTACATATGCTTTAGTATTTCCGACAGCTCTAGACCCAAAAACGAAATGTTGATAAGGATTCACTCATGCCTTCATCCAGCCTCAACAACATGTCACTGTCCAGTAATTGATAGGGTTACTCAAACCAAATACCTTGGAGTTCTACTAGATGAGCATCTTAACTGGTATCCTCAAATGGAGCAAGTCACAGGTAGAGTCAGAAAACTAATTTGGATTTTTAAGACACTAAGGCACATTGTACCAGGAAAAAATAATGCAACAAGATCTCGTAACATCATTAATGAAATATATGTATCCCTGGTACAATCTGTCCTGGTGTATTGTATCTCTGTGTGGGGCGGAGCAGCAAAGAGCCGTTTCATTGATCTCGAAAGAGCTCAACGCGCACTAATTAAGGTCATTTACTTTAAAAAAATTAGGTTCCCTACTGATCAACTCTATGTGATCAGTGATCTTTTATCAGTCAGAAAACTTTATATCTTGCAAATTACATTAAAAAAACACAAATTGTTACCGTATATTACAAATAATAAAAATAAAAACAAAAGAAGAAAACCTGTAGTAGCAGAGCTTGTTAAAACAAGAACCTCATTCGCTCGCAGGCAATTTACCTTTAAATCTTCGCACATTTACAACAAATTAAACAAACAGCTTGACATCCACCCGAAACTTTACCATACATGCAAAATAGAAATAATCAAATGGCTTAAGGACCTAACTTTCGATGAAACAGAACTCTTATTACAGTGATAATATTTTATTAAACAACACAATCCATTTGCAACCACTCACTCGCACACACACACACAATACGCACACGTACACACGCTCGCACGCACACTCACACTCACGTACACACATACACACACACACACACACACACACACGCACACACACACGCACACACACACACACACACACACACACACACGCACACACACACAAACACACGTACTCGCATAATTATATCTTTAACGTTTTTAGTACTGATCTTAAATTAATTTAACTTAATTGAGCATGTTTCAACGATACTAAATTGTACTAAGTACTCTTTGAATTTGAATCTGGTAGTATGTAGATTTCTTTTTTGGTAGCATGTAAGTTAAAATATTAACTTAAGGAAACATCCTGTAACCAAAAGGAAGAGCGGTGCTGCCCAACACAGGCATTTTTTGCTTACCGGGTGGCCCCATCACCTTAGATTATATAGATGTATATTATATCAATAAAGAATTTTTGAATTTTGAATTGAATTTGAATTTTGAATTCCCTCGTTGAATTGCAATTCTGATGCGTTGACTGGAAAATGAATTGTTACTTGTTCCATTTTACCGTTCATCCCGGTTGTATCCAACCTTGCTTCGGAGCCCGGGGTCTGCAAAGAGCAAGCGATAGTGTTACAGCCTAGCTGTACAATATTGCGCACGGACGTGCAATATATATGTAACACGAATGAACAATTATGGGAACATTTTCATCGTACCGCATTGGCTTTCTTTAATTTACGTAATTGATATATGGCACGTGTCTCCTGCGTATTTTTAACAAAGCATTTCCGTTTCACTCGTCAATCTCAGAATAGATATAAAAGAAGCCAATTTTGGTGTTTTTCCTGTCGCCTTAATTGATGTCTAAAAAGGAACAGAAACAAATTCGATTTAATTTCCAAGAATATTTTATCAGTACATAATCGGCTGCTGAAATTTATCTTATTTGTTTCTGCAACCTTTAAAAGAGTTCTCCCTTATATAAGTATCTAAGTACCTCCATATACTGACTAAATTAGATAGACAAACAAAATGTATAGACTTTCTTCGGCACCGATTGTCTAATTAGGTTGGTCAGCTTATAAATAGCCAATTGGCAGTGTCGAATGTCAAATACTAAATTCTATTTAGAAAATGTCTTACTTGTCAATAAACGACTAGCATCATATTCTGTTATCCAAAACGGTGTTTTTGCAACTATTTCAAGTAGAAGTACGCTCTCTAACTGTCTTTGTTGTTGCTGGATTGACTGTGATGGGGTGGGGATAATATTTTAAGCCCATTATCCATAAAACGTATCAAACCTCCGTACGTTTTGTCCCATTCTCACAAACACAAATGACAAGAGACAAACGAATTTTAACGGTATTTTAACTAATAGGTATAGATTTCATATCAGTCGAAACACGTCAACTGCTGGACATAGGCCTGCCCCGAAGAGTACCACTGCCAAAGTGTTCGGTCCTGCGCCACCCGCACCAGCAGACTCCCGCGACCTTTATTATAGGTCATCAGTCCACCTTATGGGGGTCTACAAACGCTGCGACTTCCGACACGTGGTCGCCACTCGAGAACCTGGCTGCCAACGGCCATCAGTTCTGCGTGCAATGTGCTCCGTCCACTGCCACTTAGGATTAGCGATTCGGATAAGACTGTTATTACCCATTTATCACGTACTGGCGTGCAACACGCTCGACCGAGCCCAAGCTCAGACAGAACATCTGTAATTAAATTCATATTTACTTCGATTAACATGGTAATACGCGCAATAACATACGCAACATAATTATTTGGTGGTACTATAATGATCCATCGTACTTAATTTAGTTATACTTAAGAGAGTGAAATGCCTTTTCACTTTTCATAAGGCAGGGGCACATTAATGCCTCCGCCCGCTATGATAACCCAAAGGGCACTTACGTAGTATACCTTATTTTTCTTCTAGAAGCGTTTCGTCGAAATTTCAAAACCTCAACATCAGAATAGAATAGAATAACATTTATTCATGACAACAACGCATACATGCACATAAATCAACATACAAAGGTGAAAACAGCATTGCCACGAAACGGTTTCATCTCAGCGTTGTGCTGGCGTGGTGGCCAGCGCTGGTCTTCCGATGGAACCATCCGATGATTCCACGGCGTAACACACATTTTCACTCGCACAAAAATAAATTGTAATAAAATAAAAACAATACGGCAAGGACAAATAATACAATTTTCGAACGCAACCATAACCGCGCCAACCGACCAACCAAGTGGATATTCCCGGCAACTAAAACGTCAAACAAGACAAGACAAACATCAGCCTGAATAATACTTACTAGAAAGCCCATATTCACAGAATTTGGTGGCATTAGGTACATAATGACACAGAGTATCGTTTGTTTCGATTTTATTGATACAACTTTTGGTAGATTTCGTTACTCACTGATGGTTTCACCAGCAGGCCTTCGCGTCCGAAGTATTGTCAATAGAATTTTTAAATCAGTATAAAATGTACGTATGTAGTACCAAGATTAGAAATTCGTTGAATAGATTTATCCCACTGGGTCGCTGCATATTACGTTTAAGTTATATGGGGTACGGTAAGGACAGCGTTTGGACCGACATTGTATATGCAACAAGTCGCTGGCTCTCAGGAATATTCACGACGGTGGAAAACAGGCGTACGGCCTGCCTAATGGTCTGCAGGTGCCGTCGTAGCTTATGGACGCAGGCCCCTTACTCTCAATATCTTGAGAGTCCTCGGGAGCTCTGGCGACCTTACCAGCTCCGACCATGTAAGAAAGCTGTTCGTTCGGTCAGTTTAAACGGCCATGACAAAAACATGTGGGATATCCCAAGTTCCCAACTTAGTCGGTTTCACAATTTTCCTTATTGCTAAAGTCGGCCTTGCTTTCTTCCGCCACGAATTTGGCTAAGCCTCAGTGTCAAGATGCGAGTCGTGTAACTCTTATTTTTAATGACTGACAGTTTCGACTTTGTCTTTTAGCAACTTGTGATATGACCGATATGACCGCAATGTCAGTTCTGCCGTATGTCCACTTCTACTGTATATGTAATTTGTAGGGTTCCGTACATACCTCAAAAGGAAAGAACGGAACCCTTATAGGATCACTTTGTACGAGTAGGCCATCTGTCTGTCAAGACCCTTTACCTGGAGAAAGCGTGGAGGTATAGAGTTGAAATTAAAACCATATACCTACTCAAGTCTACAGTCCCTTGAAGTTGTGAGAAAATCTGTTGTGTTCTAAGTAAACATAAAAAAGATACGGCTGTTTATGCCGCAAAAAACGTATATTTTGACCATCTCAAGGGAATCAACATTTATAGGGTACTTCCCGTTGACCTAGAACTATGAAATTTGGTAAGTAATATCGTCCTTTACTACAATTACAGGGAAAAATCTGAAAACTATACATTAGTAAGGTTGTCTGGAAGAGATCGCTTTAAAGCGTTAAGACAGCTTGTTGTTACCATTATGTATTTTGCCTAATCTTGTAATAATCTCTGTTATTTGTGGTGCCATAAAGAATATTAGGTATTATTACTTGACCGGTTTTTAATACAAACATTTCTATTCAAACTTGACAGCGCGCCCGTGTCGTATTTTCACGAACCTATGACCATTATAATATAATAGCTATGTCAAATCGGTTCCTCTTGCCGTTTCGGATAAACTCAGCTAACGCACATCTCCTAGGTAAAGATTCGCCCGAATGCGGTTGACAGTGAGTGACGTAACAGTGACACTCATCATACCGCAGCCGGTGATTTGCACTATTTTACAGGCAGGACGATGTCAAGCAAACTTGACGATGACGACCCTAACTAAACGAAAGGAGTCGTGTAGTAATAAAACGAGATAACATGACTTTTACAAGCTTCTATTTAACTTGACCAGGTCGTTTGTTTGTTAGTGTGGGACACATCTTGGAACTGAATGTCGAACCAGTTAACCTCAACCGATTGAGCTCAAATTTTGGGTATTAGTATAGTTTGGATGTCAATTCAATATTATGGTATAACTGTATAGTTTTTCCGAATTTTCATTTAGCAAAAAGCCAATTTTCTCGAAGACCCCAAAGCTTTCGATTTTCTTTTACCACCTATTGTGTTGAACCTATTAGGTTAGGTTTGTTTTATTCCTGAAAATGCCATGGCTTCAGAGCAAAATGGTATTTAAGACAAATGAAAATTCGAACAAACGATACAGTTGGGAAGGAATTCTTAGTGATTCAAATGTAACCATTATGGTACCATCGTGCTGATCTGATGATGGACACAGAAGGCCATGGGAATTCACAACTCAACCGACGCAACCCCATCGAGTTTAGGCTCGGTAGACTCGTCTCAATGAGTAGTTGATGACGGTATACAGAAAAGTACAGTTGGCAATAAAACCGTATTAGACAGAGGACCTTCTGTACGTATGTACAATATGTACATGTACTATTAATTATTCTGTAGCCATGTCACGAGCTGCCGCTAAAACAAATCGAATAGCGCATGCTTTTGACGGCTGATCGGCAGCTAATCGTGATGTATCAAGTGTACCAAATAAGGCCATTCGAGGCGACCTCGCTCGCAGCCAGTCGCAGCGCTGAGGACTGGGGGTCTTGTCTTGAATTGTATTCCACGTAGTTAACTCTAAGAGTTGTCCAACATATTTTTTTATTGTTTAGGTTTTATACCTATTTCTTTAGGTTTTATATTGCATTATACCAGCCTTTCCCGTTGTGCCCACTGTAGCAGCTCTCTATTATGCCAGCTTTACACATTGGGCCAACGTTGGCGCGTGCGCAGGATGCAGCTATGTAAACGAAAGAGATCGAATTATAGCCCTCTCCCCCTAACGCATAGCTGCATTCTGCTCACGCGCCAACGTTGGCCCAGTGTGTACAGCACGCTTTATAAGTACCTACCGATTCTATGCACATTAAAGTAAACACTAATAGTGTTCCGCACCTAAATTTGTCCGACAGATTATACGGTTATTCAGTGACTACCGTTTCTCATACACAGTTTATTTTTTAACTATATGGTAGATAATCTTTATGGTTGCGCCAAAAGTTTATTCTCTTCCGGTCCGTCGGGCAGTAGTCGGGCATAATCATAATTAAACGAAACAAAATATTATTTGCACGCGCAAAATTTATACGGCAGTAATTGCGCAGTAATACCGCATTTCGTTTTTAAAATAATAGTTTGCTTTTCTCGTTTCGTTTTATTTGTCTGTGTAAAAGTCTCAGTGGACGTTCTAATAATTCAATTACGTTTACATACATTTTATAAAACAACTGACCAACCAAGTGAAGCAGGAATTCTATGAAAACGATATAAAAGTAAATATTCCTCATACGTGTGCAGTCGGCGAGTGTAGGCACATTGTCAAATTTACATACAATCCATGCGACATTGACTCGCTTCGTGTAGGCAGGCTTTTAACATCGAGGACTCGTAGCTCGTAGGTAGATGTCTGGTTATGCCAGTAAAATTTAATCTGGTGATTTCTGAATAACTCGATATATTACTGATTAGGACTTTATGGCATGCGGCTCGGTAATTCGAATTTTTACTGTACTGTGTATTGTTTGATGATGTGGAGATACGGACCGGTTTTGAACCTTCAGTCTTTTCTGTTAAAAGAAAACCGGCCAAGTGCGAGTCGGACTCGCGCACGGAGGGTTCCGTACCATTATCTATAAAAACGGCAAAAGAAATCACGTTTGTTGTATGGGAGCCCCCCTTAAATATTTATTTTATTTTGTTTTTAGTATTTGTTGTTATAGCGGAAACAGAAATACATAATCTGTGAACATTTCAACTGTCTAGCTATCGCGGTTCTTGAGATACAGCCTGGCGACAGACAAAACGGCAAAAAAACACGTTTGTTGTATGGGAGCCCCCCTTAAATATTTATTTTATTTTGTTTTTAGTATTTCTTGTTATAGCGGCAACAGAAATAAATCATCTGTGAGAATTTCAACTGTCTAGCTATCGCGGTTCTTGAGGTACAGCCTGGTGACAGTCAGACAGACGGACAGCGAAGTCTTAATAGGGTCCCGTTTTTATCCTTTGGGTACGGAACCCTAAAAAGAAAATCATACGGCCGAACTTCAATGTGCAAGAAGGTGGCTACTTGGAAGGACGAAAACAGCACTAGGTTTCTACATTCTGACGGGGCTCCGTCTCCAGGCTCGAGACAACTGCATCCCACCAAAAACATTACATGTAAAGTGATGCCAAGACTTCATAGCTCATACAGCTTCCAGCGTGAAAAAGATATCAGATCGCAATTAGCGCCAAGCTTCCTACTCCACACGGCGTAACTCTACCACTACCAGCCACGCTCTACAAATTCTATATCTTGGCTAAAAAGTATAGCTTTGTTGGGCACATCCCGGTCGCCGCATAGACTTTCACGCCGAATGAATTTATGATGATATTAATAACTGACGGGTCTATACTTTTTAGCCAAGATATAGAATGCCGTGCCCCCAGATTTACGACTCAAGACATGTACGACCTCTAATTTGCGTACATTAAAAAAAAGCGGCCAAGTGTGTGTCGGACCACGCACATTTTTTTTTTTAAATTACAAAACTATGTAGCGGCTAACAAAATACACCTTATAGTTTTCGAGTAAAATGCCTGTGACATACGGACGGACAAACAGACAGACAGACATGACGAATCTATAAGGGTTCCGTTTTTTGCCATTTGGCTACGGAACCCTAAAAATGGGCATATAGAATGTTCGTTCAATAAAAATGATTACATTTCACTTTGACCGTTTTTGATATAGGACACTAGAGCGTTATTTAACGGAGTCTACTTCAACCGACATACAACATGTACTTAATTTGATGTTACTTTATTTATTTTTACTTAATTTATTTCTAAGGGGCCTTTATTTATTATTTCACTTTATTTTGTACACGTTTGCAATGTCAAATTACAAAGTAACCAAGCTAAAGCAGACCTGTCTATCAAATGAATGTACGAAAAGCAAAGTTTGCGAAGAAATTACAATTGGATCTGTCTAAGTAGGTGTATTATATATCTTTCATTTTTTTTAATTGGTAACATTGTGTATGCAAACAGCAGCTATTCTTAGAAAATTATTTTATCATAGTACCTATAGTTCAATACAGAAAAGAGACCCGCTTTTATCCATTGCGTCTCTGGTTTACCCTTCGCGTAGACAGTAGTGGGCCGCCTTTTCATTGATTAAGTATCAAGTTTATGCAAACGTGTTCGGAATATGGTTTTCTTTTCGTTTATTTTTTTTAACTTGCCCCTCTCTCCCCTAGAGCTGCAGTACGGCGCGCTGCTAGAGGGGTGCGGGGGGGAGCTGCCCTCGCTGAGCGCATGCGCGCCGCTCCCCCCGCCCCTCGACAAGGCGCGCAGGCAGAAGGACGCGCGGGCGCAGGATAAAGTCGCTCAAGTTAACATACATTTACACGGTATTTTTCTTTTGTTTTTTTGGTGGTGGGTTTTTATTTTAATTATATTTTTGATGAATCTAGTGTTGCGTTTCGCAGTATGATCATTGTTTGTACCACTTTATGGTCAGGCAGGTGCAAGTGCGCTACAGGGAAAGATTGCCCATCATAATAAATATAGAAATCTACAAATATTAAAACAGCAATCCATGCAATAAACATGTTTTAGTTCGTTGCATAGATGTTCGATGTAGTCAGCTGTGAAATGTCTGTAGATTTCGATATTTTAGATTTAGATGAAAGGCGCACTTACCCGGTGGCGCATATACCCCAACTAACCCTCCATTTTGGTATAGAGGATGTTACGAGTATGATTTCAGCACACAGGACTCAATTACACGCTACATCAATATTAATTCATGTTGACGTATTTATGATGTGGAGGGCGGCATTTAATATAAAAAAATGTATTATAAACTGACATTGACAGTTGACATTTGTTTGTTCCAGCACTCTTCGCTGCCGTGGAGCACGGGTACCTTGACAAGGCGCGAAACATTCTCGAGTCCACCGATGTCGATGTCAATAGGTAAATGCATGTATAACATTATATAGGTACTACCACATTCAGTGCTAGTGGTTTCGTAGCGCTACGCGCGTAGCCGATAATAAGCGAAAAACCGTTTGTAGAAGAAAGCGTCTATGAGCAAAGCACCCACCTAGCTGGTTTCTGGCACTGAATAATATTTAATATATTTTATTTATTTATTTAAATCAGGCAACAAGGCAAGGAAATATATTGTACTACCAGAGGTCAGGAAGAATATTATAAAAAAAAGACCGGGTTGCACTCCGGGAGTGCCGGCAGAAGTGAAAACTCAATAACATTGTAACAGTTTTTCGATCAGGTCACGTGACATCTTACGGTGTCACCCTAAAAATGAATTTAACGCAAATTTATAAACAATTATCAATTATTTAGGCGGACGGCCCGCGGGCGCGTTGGGTGCGACGGGCCGCCGGCTCCGGGCGGCGGCAAACACAATACCAATTTGTTTTTGCCATTGCCAAATATTTTTCAAAGCTGTATCTCTTTAGGAATAACGTCTAAATTCGAACTATTCTAATTTGCACAGCATACGGCGGTGGCGACCAAAATATCAATTTGTTTTTGCGTTTGGTAAATATTTTTCTAAACTTTATCTCTTTAGGAATAACGCCCAAATTCGAACTATTCGAATTTTCTCAATACCAAAACGGTGAAGGACGCGTTGGTATTATTACAAATTTATTTGCAGAATATGCTATTGCAAAAAGTTTTTAACGGCTTTATACTCTTACGAATAGCGTTCAGTTTTTAATGAAGTTGAATCGGCTAGCAGCAAAAAGTGACCTCCTTCACATCTGACGTCACAAAACTCTGTCGCGTATTTAACAATTTTTCCCCATCCCAAAAAGTGCTCAGCGCCGCTAAAGAAGTTTTCACTTCAAAAAAACGACACACTACCGAGAAAAAGAAATTACATCCATGGGGACGGTTAAAATATGTGCTGGGCGGTACACTACCTACCTCTAAACATAATTATTTTATCGTTTTGTTGGCGTGATGGATTTATATAATCATGCATCATTTCTAGTGGTAAGGGTCACTGAGCTAAGCCGCAGACAAATAAACAGATGTGCATGAAATTGTAAGGGTTCTTTGTTGACTACGGAACCCCAAAAATGCAAAGACAAATAGAGGCGCGCCTTCATGAATGAATCTTTCCTAACTGTCGATGTTTTCAATTACCCAGCTCGTCAAAAACCTATTACGATCCCTTAGTACTTTTTCCGTGAACAGTACCTCTCGACTCTTGCTTGCCTCTATTAAAAATATTAAAATTGGGCACTCATGACTCAAGTACCCTTAAGGCGTATCTTGTTTAATGCTTAAGTTAATTTAAGGGCCTAATTATTTCACTAGGAGTGGGGTCCTTTTGCTCGTCTTACTAAAATTTGAGGGATGAAAGGCTTTTTATGCTATTGTATTCTCAAACTAAATGGAACATCCTTAAAATCAAGTGCACGTGCAGATAATACGTTATTATTATAATACAACTGTTAAACAAATGTCAAGATAATGCCATTATAAATAGGAGTGAGCGCCAAGGACTCCTCGCAAATACTTAATAGTACATTACTTACCAAGGGCTGTAAAAGAAAGAAAGCCAGAAGTCGCAGGTATTTGTGACCCGAGCCGCAGGCGAGGGTTGTAAACATGCGATAGAGGGCTTTCTTTTTTACTGCCCGTGGTGAGTACACAATTTTACGTCTTCATCTGGCTATACCTAATGCGAGTTTTACCGTACCCGTAGCGAGCGGTAAAACTAACATTATGGCCAGATGTGACGTAAACTAATGTTATTGCTAATAAGAGTAATAAGCAATAACATTAGTTTGTTGAATATTGGGCCTTATGTACAAGCGACATGTTACACTTTCAGTGCCATTTTGCATAGTAATATTTCTTAAAATGCATGTCCATATTGTACTCAAGCAACCCCTACTTATTGTATTTATTTCGCTCCTCTCGACCTGTGCCCGCGTCGATTACAGCTGCTGTGATAAACGAATTACACACGTTATATTTTAAATAAAAAACATGAAAGGTCCAGTAATACAATTAAGGGGCTCCACGCGCTTTTTGATGATTTTTGACGCGTTTTAAGTTGATATTCCTCCGTCAAAACTATAGATATATTCATGGCACAAACGCTTATCGATTCTTCAATCCTTTATCTACATTTGCACGAGGAGAATTTTGAAAAAAAAAAAAATGTTTTTTTAATGCATTATTCAAACATGGTCCAAATAAGCTCGGTTTTCGATCGTAGTATGTTATTTATGCACTTTAATATAAACACCACACACTAATTACAACGCACGACAGATTTTAATTTTTAACACATTTTCACAAAAGTTACGTCAAAAAAAATGATTTTTAGGCCTAAACTTGCCAAAGTTTGGTGCCGTATATCTGGAAAACTGTAAGTTTTTAAGTAAATATGGGATACTATTTCGGTTAACCTCGTTGCTGTTAATAGGTACCCCTAAAAAACACGAAAAAACAGACAGTTACAGAATCGAAAGTCACTGGGAACGCTGCCCCTTGACTACTCTAGAGATCCCTTATAGGGATAAGTTCGCCTTTGTACTTTGATCTTTTTTGTGACATGTATATTCTTTAACCTATTATTATGTAGAATAAAGTGCTTACATACATACATACTAGAGATGTACCGACTAGTCGGGAAAGCCGACTATCCGGCCTCATTTGTAGATTAGTCGGCACTTTATGGATCACAGAAAAACTATTATTAGTATTTTCGTCATTAGTCACTAAGAATCTTCATTTCGTTTCTGTAATCTGACGATTCGCCGTATTCGCTATTGCTGATGCGTTAGGTTTGCAACGATTTTAAATCAGTGGCAACGTTTTGAGTACTGCGTGACCCTAAAAACGTTGCGTATTTATGTTTTCGATTGTTTTGCCTCAAAATCCGAATCCGCGGATGTCTAAAAAGTCGCATCCGCGGCATCCCTGGTAAGTAGTATAGATTTGCTTCTGCCGTTCTGCCCTTCGTACGGGTATTATTTATAGCCTAGGTATTCGTTACTCTAATCTTATAATTATCTTAAATAAATAAAAATAAAAATCTTATCGAATTTGTTTTACTTTTACATGAAGAGCTTACGGCTCAAGGTCGACTGTTTCTTATGATTCGTATATATGTAAGAAATTTACCTACATACTTACTCTCGTAAGGGCTTTCAATATAAGTGAGTTTTTGTACTATGTATCTTAGTACCTAATACTATGTTATCGCCGTCAAACTTCCTTAGGGCTGAAGGGAAATAGGGGCTAAGTGAAAGGGGATAATGGAAAACCCTATAAGTACTATAAGTACTTATAGGAAAGAGCTCTCGATCCTTAGAGTTATTTAGAAAAAACTTGCAGCAAAGTTACTATTTTATTCTATTTCTCTTCCCTTCTTGCCCGTTTCCCCATTGCTGAGGGTCGTGACTACCACGAACGGTTTGCACCACCTACCTCCAAGAACTTCTCTTTTGCGCCATCCGCTGGCAAGCATGAGCGCTGGTTCCTGCTGAAGCTCTTACGGAGTCTATCCACCGGATATATTTTTCTATTTATTTACTTGTTACCTATTTTATTTATTCACCAAATCATCATTTATGTGCTCAAGGGACACCGCACTCTGAATAGCACGCGTTGAAACGTATACTTATAAGTAGGTACTATGTAGTAAAGTAACAAAACAAACAAGGGTGATTTTGTGAATGAATAAAATAAGGTACTATTACTTAGTTAATACTACGGTCAGCACTTTATAGTAAAAAAAAAAAATAGGTATAGCGCCCTCAGTCATATTATTTAAAATGCCGTTAACCGTTTTATTTTGCCAGTCCAGTACCCTGTGAAAGGGATAAAACCCATATTAAATTGGGGTAAATGTGTGAAAGCGAGTGCACCGACGAATACAATTACCAAGTAGCACATCCATATCCATACTAATATCCATACTATCCATATCCATACTAATGTTATAAATGTCAAGGTGTGTCTGTCTGTCTGTCTGTCTGTTACCTCTTCACGCTTAAACCGCTGAACCGATTGAGATGAAATTTAGTATGAATATAGTTTGGATCCCGGGGAAGGACATAGGATAGTTTGTATTCCGGAAACCATCCCCGGAGGGGGTGAAATTGGGGCCCCAATTGTATGGTGCTACGATATTAAACGAGTTCCACGCGGACGAAGTCGCGGGCAGAAGCTAGTAATTCATATATTGTTGTTGTTGTGTCATTGAGTATTCACAAATTCATGTTTTGCAGTGTCAACCCTGATGGTCTGTCACCGCTGGATGTGGCGGTGCTGGCGAATAACCGACAGCTCGCCAAGATGCTCATGGAGTTTGGAGCCAAGGAGGGCACCCAATGTGAGTACCACTTATCAAACTACATATATATACTCCTGTGGTATAGACCATGGTATGGTTTATGGATACGAGGATTCTTTGTGTTAACAGCTAGAGACAAATGCAGGTTACGCTCAAGATAGCTCATCTTCGGGGGCCCCGGCGACGTTACTCACCACCAGACCCCGTATCGTGGTCGGCCTTATCACGCGATAAGTGACAAGATAGGAGCGTCGTCTCGCTCTATCGAACGGTGTCAGCCAGTGACGGGCGCTCTATCCTATCACTTATCGTGTGATAAGACCAACCATGATACGGGGTCAGTAACACAACACCACATACCTACAGGGCCAGCGGTTTTATTATAACTACGATCTTCTGTAAATATATCGCAGTCTCCATGTGATTTGTCGCAAGTGAACACAAATGTCCTGAAGCCTGAAAGACAGCGCGAAAGGTTCCATATTTTTAGCACAACTTGCTGCCATTTCGCGCTCGCATCTCAGCGACTCCTGTCAAATTCGAACAGTGCACATCAGAAAGAGGAGACTTGATTTTGTGCTCGCCTCGCTGCATTCTGATTCTAATTAGAAAGAGATGGTTAGTATAATTCGCGCGCGAGACTGATCGCGCGCTGTCTTGTGCTAGCCGTGCTGGTGAGGTATACGTTCCACCAAACTTGACATGCACTGGACTGATTGGCCAATCGATGGACTGTAACAATAGAACTTTTGATATAATAATTATATCAGGCCACTGAGCTAGGCAAACTTTTGTGTCAGTTTATAAGGTCTATTAAAATTTTAAGTTTAGTGGTTTTCAATTCAAAGCCTGAACCGACAGTCGCGGCCTACTAACCGCCACTGGTGGCCACCTCAGTGTGATTCAGACCTTAATCACCCAAAAGAAGCACCCAAATAGAGTACCGTTAAATCTGTATACTTGTTGATTTTTACCCTCTGAACTTGGCTATTTGTAACCTTTGATCAAAATTAACCGTAACTGACTGCCCATAACCATAAGCAGCTCAGTATTTCCACAAATCGGACTCAAGCCTAGCCGGATTTGCAGTGAATTACAATACACTGCGGTATCCATAAAAAGGCTTACTTTGTTGAAAAAAATACGTATGTTAAGTCGTTCTGACACCGGGGGTCATCGCGCAAAGCCACTACCGCTCTCCTCAATAGAGGGCTCACTAGGGATCCTTTCCGTGCCGCTCAAAAGAAAAATACAAATTGCCCCGTAACACACAACGTAATTTCCAAAACATCGTATCTGAAAATAATAGCAATAAAATGGCACTTGACCTGTGCGCTGCAAAGTTCAAATTTGGTTAGCGCGAAAAATCGCGAACGAAAAACTTAGTTCAAAATTCGAATGGTCAGATCAGCTATGTGTTAACGATTTTAATCTCTACGTGTATGAGAATAAAGTTGCGTTTAGTTTGGGTTAAACTGCAAACTACGATTCGTATGAGAATGAGGAGTAACGAGGGATTACGTGTGGTACGGATCTCGTGACTGCAGTGTTTGGACTTTTAAGCTGTGAATTCTGTTTTACTTTCGCTCTTTGCTATGTGATTTTCAGGGTGTATAATGTATGTAGGTAAGTGAGTTTCTTTATCCCTCCAGAACCACTCAACGCCTTAACCGATTTAGATGTGTGAGGTATCGTTAGAATTCTTACGTCAACCCGGCAGACATAGGCTATAAGACGTCACAATCATCATCATTCGCTTGTCTCCCATCCCATTTACCTACTTGGGGTCGGCGCAGCATGTTTTTTTCTCCCATACCTCTCTACAACGTGTTTTTTTAACCGTCTTAGAGCCGAAGCCCACTTAAAGTATCCATAACGTACTAATCATTCGTGAAAAAAAAAAAGAATTAGACAAGCTTTTAGTAATAAAAGGTAGCTAATTAAGTTTGAAAAATTCTGTATGGCGCGCGGTGCGAAGTTCATACCACTGGTGGTCACTGCCGTCACTCGGCTGGATGTTTAAAATTTATAATAATACAAACAAAAAAACAATATTAACAAAAAACAAAACAAAAAAAAAACCTTTTTTTTTTGTAATGTATACCTTACCTGGGCTTCGGCTTTAAGACGGTTAAAAAACACCCGGTATAAGACGTCACGATGATTAATGATTATGTTATTAAACGTTGTTGGTCTGAAACGTCGGTTGATTGCCGGGGTGTCTAATGCTTGGGATGTTACGTCAGCTGTCCCTCCTGTCGCTTCAAGTAAACTCGGGTCTCGCGCACCTCCGAGGTGCATTCATCCGCACGGTTATCACAAGACGGCGCGCGAGCTGTGTCGCAGCGAGATAGTCTAGCGTCTTTTTCTAAGTGTTCTAATTAGAAAGAAACGGATGCTGAACTTGGTTGACTGCATGCATGCACTCGCATGCAAGTTGAGCTGTTATGTACAGTCAGTGTCAAAAATATCTGAATTACAGCAGCTCAAACAATATCTAAACATGCACTTGCACTCTAAGGCCGCGGTAGAGTTGCTTTTGAATTTTGATGCGACTCGGCCAACACAAATAATCTCAAGTAAAGTCAGCGGCGCTACCACGAACTTCGAAAGTCGAAGTTCGTAATACATGCATCCCTGTCACTCGAATAAGGGAGTGCGATAGAGATGGAAATACCCGAACTTCGACTTTCGAAGTTCGTGGTAGCGCCGCTGTTCGGGTATGTGCGCCACCGGGGAAAGTGCGCCCCGACCTAAAAAAAATAAACCACCCTAAAAGAAATAATGACCTTCATCATCATCATCGTCATATCAGCCGAAAGACGTCCACTGCTGGACATCGGCCTCCCCCAAAGAGTGCCAAAGCGACCGGTCCTGCGCCACCCGCATCCACTCTCTCGACAACGACATCAACGACATCTTACATTCATGCAACAAACTAAAACAAGTTTATTGCATTGATATTGATTTAAATGACTGAATGATGAATGAGGCGCACTTTCCCCGGTGGCGCACATACCCGAACTGACCTTAACTAGACGCGAAAACGCGGTCTTACTACCTTGGTAGAGTCGTCTTGCGATAGTTATGAGCACCTTGTGTGCTCCTATAAATCTGATGGCGACTAGTAGTTCCGTGCTATTAGCAATCATTTCGAATATACCTACGCAAATTGCATTTACCATAAACAGGACAAAGGCGATCAAATTAGATCATTATGTATTCATTAGGTAACTATATGAATAAACCAACGTTTTGATAGTGCAATCCAATGAATAAATAGGTTTTTTTCGCTAGAGTATCCATCCGTGCCGTTGCCGTCGATGCGATATCGCGTCCTAACTATATGGAATATTTGCGCCTCGGCAATGAATGGGTTGCGTGTATAGGCTTGCAAATTGATTCCCTTCGTCCTCCTGGCAGGATGGATATCCTTACAGGAAAAAGGTGTTTTCTTTAGGATATATTATAACCAGTCACTAATTAAGGTACAAATGGAAGCTATTGGCATTCAAACAAATAAATGTGTGCCAAAATTAAAAATGTTGGTAGAAGCTTTTGTTGCCGACTGTACCTGTTTTGCTAGGGTTTACCTGTCATTGAGAGGGTTTTCAAGAGGCCCCAAACACGACCATTTTATCTTGTGTAGTTTCGGAGTTTCTATCGCCTTCTAACTCAATCATCAGATCAACTCGGAGCGACCATAATAATTGCGTGGTCTCCACACGAACTTAATTAAATAATTGATTTATTTATTTAATCTTTATTGCACAAAATAACAACTTGTCATACAAAAGGCGAACTTAATCCCGTAGGCATTCTCTACCAGTCAACCTTTGCAGCCAACATAATAAATAACAAAAATACCTAGTCAAATAAAATACCTACATAAAAATATGAACAGAAACACCAAGAATCTACGGCTCTGCTAGCATACAACTTGCTTAAAGATAAATAATAGCTTGCTTACATTAATATTCCGCTATATTTTCATATCCATTGATAGTTAGTATTATTTCACAACGTGACTTAATCACGCGCAAATGACTTTCGCCACAAATAAACCTAATCTCTTTACGCAACCAAAGACTTTACATTCTCCGCCTTTATTACAAAGACAGAAGGTGCAAATTACATATACCTACAATAGGACCATACGTTACCAGATCAACTTTTCCGTAATCCGTTCGTGTTCATCGTATTTGCGTGTGCAAATTCATTTAAACTAGAGAATCCGGCGTCGGACACATTTCCTGGTGAATATTTGACACATCCTTATTGACTGCTTTGTGTTGCGTGTGTCATGATATCATGAATCTTCAGCCTAAAGCCAGCCAGTAAAAGTTATGAGAGTATGTGGAAGTCTTTTGTAAGTGGAAGTGTCATCATCATATCAGCCGAAAGACGTCCACTGCTGAACATAGGCCTCCCCCAAAGAGTGCCAAAGTGCCCGGCCTTGCGCCACCCACATCCAGCGGACTCCCGCGACATTTACCAAGTCATCAGTCCACCTTGTGGGGAGCCTACCCACGCCGCGCCTTCTAGTGCATACGTGTGGTCGCCACTCGAGAGGTGCAAAGTGTAATGCTGCGTAATTTTGTGTGTCAATAAATTAATATCACGCGATAACATTGCTGACCTAAAACAAACTAATATAGTGTACTGCGGCTCGTTTTTCGAAGCTACAAGTTATTGATAGTCTAAACAGGCAAGATAGGTAAATAGGCTAATAGGCAACACAGAGTCGCTTAGCTAATAACAGAAAGTTATTGGTCAAGCACCTCTGTACTTAGTAACCTGTAGCAGTTTGTAGCTTCGTGAAACTAGTGTTTATTTATTTATTTAACAAATGTCCATATTACATATACCTTAAAGACTAACATACCTACATATCAATATATTAAAAACTGCAAAAACACACTGCGATGTGTTGCGCAATTTCGTGGTGTCAGGTAACCAGCCGTGGAAACGCCGGAACTTGACTCCTTTCGGCCAATATTCTTCCTTAGTGAAGGTATTGCTACGTTACGGTGGTATTCCACTTGTCGAAGGTCTTTGTCCAGTGTGTATTTGCATCTCACATTTTGCATGAAGAGTGAGTGAGACACAATGCACGTTGGACAAGTAGAATACCACCCTTTGCCACCTTATACACCAGCGACATCTACGGAGATGAGAGCAGTTCCTTAGCCAAAATTGGCCGTGGAGCTATGTACTTATTATCTTACTGTTGACATGATCAACACCGTCAATGATCAGAGGTCAACGAAACACCCTACCCTGATGAATTGAGCCGTGTAATTAATTATTCAATTATTCCCCAGTACCGCGACGAGAGATTAGTGTCGGTCCTTCATTTGATATGGCTGCCACAAAGTAATATAGAAGCAGAACGGCTCTTAGATAGACTCTTGAAGTTTCATGGGTAGTTTTATTTTTATCTATGCCACATTTAAAGTTTGTGACCTTAAAGTGTTTAAGTACTCCAAACGTGAGAAAAAAAAATTGCTGACCGAAGGCATATCATTTGAGGTTTCATGGACAGTTTTATTATTGCCTAGGCCAAAATTAAAGTTTGTTATGATTCAACCTTTGGCGTAAACGTGAGATTTGGCCTCAAAAGAAAACTTTAGGGACCGAAGTCATACATACGAGTATGACCGGCATCCATTGTATGTACAAAAACGTATGCCTTCAATGTAAAATTGTAGCGCGATGAAAAGCATGCTGTATCATTCCGTAGAACGAAAATTTACATATATTAGAGCAGTAAGTGCGATTTTAATTCTTGTGAATATAAATAAATAATAAATAAATATTAGGAGACAATCTTACACAAATCGACGATATACATATTTACATACTATATAGATAAATAAATAAAATACATAGAAAACATCCATGACTCAGGAACAAATATTCATGCTCATCACACAAATAAATGCCCTTCCTTACCGGGATTCGAACCCGGGACCTCCGGCTTCGTAGGCAGGGTCACTACCAACTAGGCTACAGAGGTCGTCATATATATTCCATCTTTCAGATTTTCACAAATAATCTCGCCGTTGAAGCTAGGGCCTGACTAGCAAATGTGACACTGAAGTGCCGTCGTCGACCTTAGGTATACATGATCCACCTTTTAGCTAGACACTTTCGTTCAATTTAAAAAACATCAAGGTACCCCAGGGAGCTTATTCTATACTCTCCGTATTTACACGGATACTAATATTGTACGGTTACTATATCATTAGATATAAAAAAAAGACCGGGGTGCACTCCGGGAGTGCCGGCAGAAGTGAAAACTCAATAACAGTTTTTCGAACAGGTCACGTGACATCTTGCGGTGTCACCCTAAAAATGATTTTGACGCTTTATAAACATATATCAATTATTTAGGCGGACGGCCCGCGGGCGCGTTGGGTGCGACGGGCCGCCGGCTCCGGGCGGCGGCAAACACAATACCAATTTGTTTTTGCCATTGCCAAATATTTTTCAAAGCTTTATCTCTTTAGGAATAACGTCTAAATTCGAACTATTCGAATTTGCACAGCAGACGGCGGTGGCGACCAAAATAACAATTTGTTTTTGCCGTTGGTAAATATTTTTCTAAGCTTTATCTCTTTAGGAATACCGCCCAAATTCGAACTATTCGAATTTTCTCAATAGCAAAACGGTGAAGGACGCGTTGGTATTATTACAAATTTATTTGCAGAATATGCTATTGCAAAAAGTGTTTAACGGCTTTATACTTTCAGCTTTGAATGAAGTTGAATCGGCTAGCAGCAAAAAGTGACCTCCTTCACATCTGACGTCACAAAACTCTGTCGCGTATTTAACAATTTTTCCCCATCCCAAAAAGTGCTCAGCGCCGCTAAAGAAGTTTTCACTTCAAAAAATATAGGAAAGATCGATACCGAAATGTATGATCCGCGTGTATATGACAAAATCCGGACAGTCACTAAAACAGCCAAAAAATCTTGATTTTACCACTTAAATCTCTGCTGACGCAGAAGGCCTATTGTTCGGTATCAGACCAGCTGAATTCTTGTGGCTGACCAAAGTGAACCACTTTAATTATTATACCTTTATTGTCCTGTGTGTATGATATTTATAATGTTATGACAATGTATGATTCATCCATACTAATAGTTAATTAATATTATAAATGCGAAAGTGTGTCTGCTTGCTACCTCTTCACGCTTTAACGGTTGAACCTATTTAGATGAAATTTGGTATAGAGATAGTTTGAGGAGACATATAGGATAGTTTTTATCCCGAAAATTATCCACTAAGGGGGTGAAATGGGGGGCGAAAAATTGTATGGGGCTCCGATATAAACGAGTTCCACACGCGGACGGGACGGAGAAGCTAGTACGAAATAAATTAATATGAATACTTTGGGTCCCAATGCGGAGCTTCTGTTCTTGCTCGGTTTTGTGTTGTCACAGTCGATTACGAACGAGACGAATTCATTGTTTTGTCGTATTACTTGGGAATAGGCATGATGCCTCAATGCCTCATGTTCAAATTTGTAACGTAGTGA
Source organism: Epinotia ramella (assembly GCA_947578815.1). Taxonomy (NCBI): domain Eukaryota; kingdom Metazoa; phylum Arthropoda; class Insecta; order Lepidoptera; family Tortricidae; genus Epinotia; species Epinotia ramella. The sequence continues at coordinate 6,209,898 of OX388211.1, read as the reverse complement.
TGCTAAATGGATAGTAAACCATCAAATTATCGTAATAAAGTATTAACATTATAAAATATAGTTAAAATCATAAAAAGATATGTACCTTGAAAGTTTAGAAAAAATATGCATTTTGTTTATTGTCCAAGAGTAAATTTAAAGCTACCAGTACAATCCTTACGCTTTTATAGAAACAAAATTGTATGACAACTATGTACTTAAACGCAGTATTAGATGATGAAAATATTTTGAATTTGTCGCTTTTTTCAAATTTAATTTCCAAAATATCGATCCTAGAAGAAAAATTGTGAGGACCAAACTTGTAGAGAATCAAATTTCCTACAATTTTTGTTCTCACAGTTTTACTGTAAAATCAAAAATGGCCGAGTTATTTAAGAAAAACCGTTTTTCGAATATACGCAGGAGCCTGATTCAGTCTACTTTTTGAATTTACACTCCCAGTGACCCTCCCGAGGGACCTACGAAAAATAAATCCAAGAACTGATTATTCACGGGTCAAAATCTGTAATGACTGAACTAGTAAAAAGCTTTAAAGCACTCACGGACGGAGCAACTTAAAACGTTGTCTCACGAATTGGCTCCCGCAGGTTAATCACGTAACGCATTGTATGTACGTTAGGTAGATCTAAATGACAATTTGTACATGGAAAAATGACAGTTAGATCTGCCTAGCGCACGTTCAAAGCGTTACGTGATTACCCCTCTGGACAGATGTTTTTACAGCGTCAATTACAGTTACATTCAAGAGCAGAAGTGGGATATTACTCAATATTAAATTTCACTATCTTTAATCACTGAAACTATCAGACAGTGCCACTGAAAACAAGTATTTTGTATCACTAAATTAGACCTTATGGCTTAAAGAATACAGTCCATAATACATGGGGATGGCCGTGGGAGTCGCCTGATATTGGTTTATTGGCATCTATATGAGCGTGGTTATCGGGGGTAATCGATACAATCAAGCTTTTGTTTCTGGATTTGACCTAAAATGTTTTTTTCTAATCGTTAGCTTTGCTTGCTGTACGTCTAACACAACTTATTGCCAAGTAGCGACGCGCGTGACTGCGACTACTGTCTCACTCACACTGTGTAAATTAGAAAGAGGAGAGTAGATTTTCTCGTCGCGCTCGCGATGTCTGTTATGATAGCCTTATGTACGGAATATCATTTGATATTCACTGTTAGCTTTTCGGTGAAGGAAAAACATCGTGAGGTCTGCATACATTTGCGAAGAAATTCAAAAGTGTCTGTGATGTCCCCAATCCGCACAGGGCCACCGTGGGGACTACTGCCAGTTCCCTCTCATCCATGAGAGGAGGCACGTGCCCAGCAGTGGGACGTATACAGTCGTATTTTCAACCTCCGACGCAAAGAGAAGGGTGTTATAAGTTTAACGTGTCTGTGTATCTGTGTAAATACCTATCTGTGTATCTGTCTGTGATATCGTTGCTCCCAAACAGATGGACCGATTTGAATGCGGTTTCTTTTGTGTCATAGATAATTTTATTCCGAGTGTTCTTAGCCATGTTTCATGAAAATCTGTTTAGCCGTTTTTGAGATATTGGACTTTGAAATGAAAATGTCGGGGGTTTTTCAACTTTTCTAAGTTGTAGTTATTATAAGCTGAAACGAGTGAAACAGAGAACTTCTATAGTTACGCTCGTTCTTTAAAAAAAATGGTATCCTACGGCAATATAAAACCGTAGCGATTGATGTCATGACTAGAACTAGAACTAGAAGAATAGAATATGTTTATTTGCAAGAATACTTCTATAGTTCTTCTTTTCTCTGTCTAGTTAGGTACAGCAGTATAATACAGCTTACAGCAAAATAATAGCAGCAGTATTCTATAGTAAATAAACAACATGCAAATATTATTACAAATCGTAGCAAGCGCATGCAAGTACCTACTCAATTAAACCTTAACTATCCTCCACAATTTTTCTTTTTTAAATTATGTCTCTTCCAGGGATTCTTAGTACCCTTAGAATCACGTAAAAAAGACCGCGGGTCATGTTGGGATGAGACCAGCACGGGACCGGGATAAGTGGCGTACTCGAAGAGAGGCTTACGCTCAGCAGTGGGCGATTAAAGGCTGAAAATTATGATGATGATGAAATTATGTCTGTGCTGTTTTTTCTTTTCTGTAAATTCCTTAACGCTGTAAACACAATATTCTCCTAAAATCAGTCGATGTCTTTACTTTAATATTATCATGTAAACTATTATATAAAATTATGCACTTATTGGAATATTTTTTAAAGAATGGTCGACAAATATCCATGTGCGCCTTAGTTATGGCTCGGATACATTTTTTTGCATTAAAAATGCCCTATCTATATCCGTCGAATTTCCCCTCAATAACAATCCATAATTTAGAACCAGCGAAACATAACCGTGATAGGCCGTGATCGCTGCTTCCAAGTTAATGGTGTTTCTCTCTAGATTTAGGCATTAAGCACAATTTATCGAGCCATCATCCTCGTTCGCATTTACCGGTTGGTACGAGTATCCATGTTGTTATTGCCGAATGGCTGATTTGCACGGTACCGATAAAGTACTCGACTTTATCGGTATCGGTGGCGCCCGTAATTTTCAGATTATCCGAACCAAACTATTTGGTTGTTATTGTGACAGTTTTGCTCTTGTTGGTGATATTCTGTGTGCTGGGAATTTCCACTGGTGACATTGATTTTCCAATATATACTTTCGTTATACCTATCACCACCTTTTTATGACTTTTCTAAGGGGGTGCATTGGAAATTACCGCGTGATTTGAAACGCTGTTCTGACTAAGTATATTAAAAAATAATAAGGTCTGATTTTCAAATATATGATTCTTGACTATATGATTGTTTATCTGATTTAATCGATACCTGATGTGCCTAAAATTTCCTTGATAGAAAAAAAATCCAAAGTTGTCTTTATTTTCCTTTTTTTACTCAGCCTACTCAAACAATACATTATTTTACGACACAATCAAGTTAATACCATAGTATTTTATCTCACCTAAAATCTCACTTAATGAAAAAAATATATATATAATAAAATATAAATAAAACTTCACTAAGTTAGTATTTATCGAAATTGGTCCAAAAAAGCCATTCCCGAAGTGTTGCATCTTTTTTTCTCGTGCGCGGAAGACATAAGCGTGTCTCTGTCAAGGAGGCGGGGTCGACTCGTATCAAGGCGTCCCCTTAAATAATTTCATAGTGCCCCGATGGTAGCTTCCATGCTAAATGCGACTTTATTTTAAGTCTATTATTGTTATCACTTCATAAAACAAAACTGAATTCGATCAACTATTTATTAACTATAATAAATTAATAATTATTATTAATTATTTATTTACTAACTATTTTACACGCAGGGTCCCAGAGATGACTAATTTCCTCTTTGGAATAAAAAAATCAACAAAGCCCGTTGTTTGACTCACACTGACTGTTAGAGACTGTTTTAGTAACTTCGACGCAGGAAAGTTACTTCCGGGTGCGATCTGTCTTTAGAAGATCTTCCTTGGCATGAGCCGCCTAGCCCCCCACCCCTCCTGGATCCGCTACTATGAGAACAAATGGGCAAAGGCACCGGATTAAGGAAACTCGTACACCTTTGAGTTTTTGGCAGATTCGTAGCTTTCCATGAGATTTTCTTTCTCCGAAAAGTTAGTCAAAGAATAATAAAATAAAATAAAAATTTCACTTAAACAGTGTCGTTTTAAATACATAAGGTTGAGTCCTCCTAGTAGGTACTTTTGTGCCTGTGTCAGGACGACTGTCAGAATGTCAAGTAATACCGTGTATAATTTCGTAGGCACTGACGTAAGATACAGGATTCATACCCACCGCGTAACGAAACCTAGGGGAAAGTGGGGTAGGACCGGGACGCTAAGGGAAAAATTCAATAAAAAAAAAACCATAATATATTTAAATCAACTTTATTATTATTTGTCTAGATAACCTTAATCATCACAGATTTCTTGAACGAGATCACAATTTGCTTTATTCTAAATAACAAAAAAATATATATTTCCAAATGTTACGTTTTTACGTTTTTGCCCCATGCCTAGTACAAAACCGGGTATACCCGGTTTTGTACCAAAATCCTATACCCGACTTTGCCCCTAGCAGCGGAAGCAGTGGAACTCATCTAGTTCTTCTTGGTCCCAGCCTGTACATCCTTCATGAGCCCATTTTTTACATTTTAGACATTGCACCCAATCATCGCTTTTTCGCGTATTTCCATAAATCTCGGTGCAGTAGATACACATATCGTCTGATTTTTTATTCTTTTTAGATTTGTCAATGAGGCCTCTTAGTTTCGGTATTTTTTTGTTTTTAGCTTCCTCTAGTTCCAATTTGTACGGTGATGAGGTAATGATTGCAGTTTTACCTCGACGAGCATTGGCAGTTGTTTTTCTTACAACATGAGGCTTAGGTAAAATGTCACTCGGAGAAAAAGCTAAAGATGGCGATGCTGGCAGTCGCGAAGTGCTCGGTTGTGGACTATCTGGTGCTTGTTTTGAAGTGGTGGGCTGTGGATTAACTGCTAGTTCGGTGTCTTTGTTGAAATTGTGATCAATACCATTTTTTTCGGCCATTTGAAAAGCAAAGTGTCGAAAATCTTTGTATGTTAGGCCGAACAATTGAGCCTCAAGGTCTTTTATATGCTGACATATTAAACTCTCTTGCTCAGCTGTAAAAACAGTTTTATAACGGCCAAGGCCTTTTTTGGAAGCATCATTAATATTGCTATTTATTCGGTACTTTTTTACCCTGTCTTCCAATGTCGATTGTGGGATTGAGAATTTTCGAGAAGCAACACGATATCCACTCTTTCCTTCTGTTACTTCTAAAATGGCCTTTTTCATAGATATTTCACTCCAGGCTTGCCGGTTCGTTGTCCGTTTATAATTTCGTGGCATTTTCTCTTACAACTGTAACAACAACACAAACAAAATTACATCTAAAGGAAAAAAAGAACGACGTAAATATTTGTACAAAACCGGGTACCACCCGATATGACCCCGTACGGTTTTACCCCAAGCGCATTTACGAGCAACAAAAAAATCCAGTAACCTAAAAAGATGATGCAACAAAATTTTAAATGCCGTTTTATGAACCTTAATACACACTAAATCTTAGATAAAAAACAAAATCCACTTACCTCAACGTACGGATGGTTGGTACACATATGAATCCCATGGAATATTAGATCAAACCACCGTAAAAACGTTTTTTTTTTTATATTTTTAATTAGCACGCGCGGACGCCGTCCAACTTTTGTTGACAAACTAATCAAGATGGCTGACTTAAGTGTGCAAAGCGCGGGTACATTTGAAACTCGCTAGGAAGCTATAGTGCCATGTCCCGTTTTTACCCCCATACCCGGTTTTGTACTAATCTCAAAAATCAACAAAGCCCGTTGTTTGACTCACACTGACTGTTAGAGACTGTTTTAGTAACTTCGACGCAGGAAAGTTACTTCCGGGTGCGATCTGTCTTTAGAAGATCTTCCTTGGCATGAGCCGCCTAGCCCCCCACCCCTCCTGGATCCGCTACTATGAGAACAAATGGGCAAAGGCACCGGATTAAGGAAACTCGTACACCTTTGAGTTTTTGGCAGATTCGTAGCTTTCCATGAGATTTTCTTTCTCCGAAAAGTTAGTCAAAGAATAATAAAATAAAATAAAAATTTCACTTAAACAGTGTCGTTTTAAATACATAAGGTTGAGTCCTCCTAGTAGGTACTTTTGTGCCTGTGTCAGGACGACTGTCAGAATGTCAAGTAATACCGTGTATAATTTCGTAGGCACTGACGTAAGATACAGGATTCATACCCACCGCGTAACGAAACCTATATATAAAAGCACCACGGGTTTTTCATACGTTAATTTATCATGGACACAATTGTTCTTATTTGACGACAGTTTTGGCCTAGTTGGTAATGATCCTGCCTACGAAACCGGAGGGCCCGGGTTCGAATCCCGGTAAGGGCACTTATTTGTGTAATGAGCACGAAGTTCCTGAGTCATAGATGTTTTCTATGTATATTTAAAAGTATTTATTAACCTATATAAGTATACAGCGTGGAAGGGAACGATGGGCTTTCCCGCAAGGAGGTTAGTTTAGCCTTAGTGCTAACAATTTCCAAATAAACTACCTTAATATTTCTGACAGTTTCCAAGTTAAAATTCATCAAACTTTTGTACAAAAATCTGCATATTACAATAAGGGTAGACTCGAAAATTATTATGACTCTAAAAGAAAGAAGACAAAAAAATATGCCTAGTGACGAAAATCCCATTCAGATCTCTCAAAGAATTACGAAGCTACAACCGTTTTAATATTGCTTGTAAACAATCTTTTCAGGGATAACAGGAATTACTGTCCGGAAAGTCGAACTTTGCTTGTACCCTGAAACTGAATAAGTAACAGTGAAATTGACAAATTATCGAGAAGCAAGTGTTTACATCAGTAAAGTTGGATGGGGAAGCCGGTAACATGCAACACAAGCACAAATAAGGGAATGTTTGTTTGGATTATTAGGAACGTTCGGAGAGATTTACGTTCGCACTACCTACACGACGGGGCAAGGTCCCAGGATTTGCTAATTTCCTCTTTGCAACGTATTGTATATTTACGGGGCATGCCCTATATTTTGATTTATTTCTTTTTAATGTACGGACGACTTTAGGGTCTCAAAGAGGTGATTCATAATAATGAGGTCGAATTTAAATATTCTTTACTAGCAGCCCGGCCCGGCTTCGCACGGATTACCCGTTTTCCCGTAGGAATGTGAAGCATTTTCCCGCGGTAAAAAGTAGCCTATTTATGTTCATCGGGGATAATGTCGCCTTCTAATGGTAAAAGATGTTTTCAAATCGGCCCAGTAGTTTCGGAGCCTATTCAATACAAACAAACAAAGACAAAAAAACAATCAAATCTTTCCTCTTTGTTTATTATTGTAGATTATTATATTATTATTATAGTGTAGATAGTGTAGATATACGTGTAGCTTTGGTTTTTCTTACCCGACTTAAAAAGAGGAGGAGGTTCTCAATTCGTTAGAATCTTTTATTTTGTTCCCCGATCCCCAATTACTCTAAGTCGACTTGAGCGTTTTTTTTTATAAATATGAGGGGATAACCTTACACAAATCTATCTATACCCTATACTTATACTAAGCTCAATAAGGTTTGTGTTACGTATAGGTAGGTACTAGACGACGATGTATATAATAGATATAAACACTTAAATACATAGAGAATTTCCGAGACTCAGAAACATTGTCATGCCCATCACACAAATACTTGCCCTTACCGGGATTCGAACCCAGGACCTTCAGCTTCGTAGGCAGCGTCACTATCTAGTGTCACTACCCACTAGGCTAACCGGTCGTCGTTTTCTGTTTGAAAGGGTATCTTTGTCATCAGGTCACGATTTGTGATGGGGTCCTGGTGAAATCGAGGGAACTCTTTAAATTTTATAGGCACACATGAAGCGGACTCGCAGTAATGAATTGAAGTCGGTTAAAACTTTGTTATTAAAGATTTTATTATTTTATTAATAACAACGCCGAGCGCCGACCTGGGGCCCGTTTCATGAAGCAACAAGTTACAAATTACAAGCGGAAGTCTCTCTTCAATACCTTTTGATAGAAAGAGACTTCCGCTTGTAATTTGTAACTTGTTGCTTCATGAAACGGGCCCCTGTACATATTTTAGTTGTAAGTGATTGTAAGTCATCAATGTCATCATAATATGTTGTTATTAAAGTATCACTATCCTACATAGTATAAAACAAAGTCGCTTCCCGATGTCTGTCCCTATAAGTATGCTTAGATCTTTAAAACTACGCAATGGATTTTAATGCGGTTTTTTTTTATAGATAGAGTGATTCAAGAGGAAGGTTTATAAGTATGTATGTATAATATAGTACCCGTGCGAAGCGGGGACTGGTCGCTAGTTTTTAGGGTTCCGTACCCAAAGGGTAAAAACGGGACCCTATCACTAAGACTTCGCTGTCCGTCTGTCTGTCTGTCACCAGGCTGTATCTCAATAACCGCGATAGCTAGACAGTTGAAATTTTCACAGATGATGTATTTCTGTTGCCGCTATAACAACAAATAATAAAAACAAAATAAAATAAATATTGAAGGGGGGCTCTCATACAACAAACGTGTTTTTTTTTGCCGTTTTGTCTGTCGCCAGGCTGTATCTCAAGAACCGCGATAGCTAGACAGTTGAAATTTTCACAAATGATGTATTTCTTTTGCCGCTATTACAACAAATACTAAAAACAAAATAAAATAAATCTTTAAGGGTGCCTCCCATACAACAAACTTTTTTTTTACTGGTTTTATAAATAATGGTACGGAACCCTTCGTGCGCGAGTCCGACTCGCACTTGGCCGGTTATATTTTATATTTACCGCAATGCATGCGTAGCATTCTACCTAAAGGCACGCTTGATTCAAATCGGATGTATACTTGCTCTGAGAAGACATAACTAGACAACAGACAGGACAAAAATCGGTTTGTCTATTTGGGAGCAGACAGACACAGATATACATATGTTAAACTTATAGCACCCCTCTTTTTCTTCGGGGGTTAAAAACAGCGTAAAATTTTCTATCAGCGACAGTTTCCAAGATCCGAAAACTTGTATTCCATCGTCCCATGCATAATGGAAATGTGTTATATTTTCCCCGCGGGTCCCAAGGCGACGAACTTTGACTTGGTGAGAGTTTGAAGCTAGTTATCATGTTGTTTATTCTACTCGTAACTTACTTAGTCCTGTGGCGCAACGACCCAAAGTGTGCCTTGGCCTCCTAATACGAGTGCACGCCACTGATCCCGACCTTGTGTGGTTTCTCGCCAATCGCCTGCTTGGAGCTCGCGAACACCTGCATCCAGCACATCAACCCACCGATATCTGGGACGACCAACGACCTATAGGCCTACCCTCGTAAGATCGTCTCCTATTCGCTCTAGGTGACCGAGCTACCGAAGTCTAAGCGATCTAGCCACCCCGATGATGTTAGGTTCCTCAACAAGGTGTTCAATTCAAAGGTGAGTTTTATTCTAACAAAGTATATACAGTGTGTCTCTGACTTAGGGGCTTTAAATGCAAATGTCCATTACGGTCCTGAAACTGAACCACTTTTGTTCCGCAACTTTGTAAAATAACTATTATTTCTATCATTTATTCGTGTTTGAACTTTAACTGTACCATCAATGTATTGCAAACACGGCCTCATTATTTGACATCCATGACACTGACAAGTATGAAAACTAACTAATGGATGATGTACATTGAACATTTTATTTTATTTGTATGGAATAATGAAAATATAAAAAGAACGTATTTTTGAAAAGTTGTAGAGCAAAAGTAGTTCCGTTTAAGGAGCATAATTGACATTTGCATTTATAGCCCCAAAGTCAGAGACACGCTGTATATTAGAATTTGAGTAGCATGTGCCATCAATTAAATAATGCTTGTTGCAAGATTCGACAAAATGGGTAATACGAGGGTAATGTGCTTGGATAAGAAACACGCTACCCGGAGCGTGCTCGACCATTTCGACTAGTGGGTATAGTGAGTGTGACTCTGCCTACTAAGCCGACGGTCCTGGGTTCAAATGCACTAAGACACGTAAAAAAATAGTAGTTTTATAGTCAAAAGTAGGTACTTAATGATCATAATAAGTAAAACTAAGTATGCATGTAGTACAACTTTACTCTTTGATCTATTAGGATAAACAAATAGACGTAGACGAATTTATGTGTTAACATTCTAATGTTATATGGAACAAAGTGAAAATGGGAGTGGAATCTATAGATACGAGATTTGAATTTCCGACTAGGTTTCAAAGTATCCCAAATGTTTGTAATGTTCGTAGTAAAACCTGAAAGCGTACTGTATATACGTCGCAAGTCTTGTGGATTTTCGATTCTCTAAGGCGCGGAGGGAACTTGGAAACTTTCGTCTCAAGGGTCGGCGAATTTAGTTATTGTGTAGTTGTATCGGTAATCAATAAACCCCTGGTGGTACAAACACGGTTAAAGTGACTAGTTTTTGGAACTATCAGACGCTGTATTTGACTGATTTGGACTTTCTACTCTCTTGTTCCTAATAAAAACTGGAGCATATGGTTCGTATTTGGTCTTTCGAGTAGATATACTCGCATACGAGTATAGCAGTCCCAACGTAGTTTTCGTTTGTCTGTTTTTAAATTATACTTAGTCATTAAATACTTTAAAGTCCTTCATTAATTTCCACAAAAAAGACACATTAACGGTAGGCCTCCCTATGTCCTACCGTGTAGGCTCAGACAAGAATAGGTCTATGGTCTCCCCCGCCTGTCGTAGAACGCGACTAAAGACGGTCATCGGGGTCGCAGTGTTCTGGCGGGGGCCGGGGCACTCGCTTAAGAACCCCAGGGAAGGTGACAATGTCTTTGCCCTAGGACAAGCCAAATGTGGCGAGGCGCGAGGGGGGCTCCAGTGCGTTCAGCATGAGATCCTGGAGTCCCCTGCATGAGAGCGCAGATGCAGGGCACTGTGGAGTTTTAGTGGATAGAAATACCACATAACCCAGTCATCCCCCGGTGATTGGGTACCTGGTTCGCAGGTTTTCTCCACGAAAAAACTTAAAAATAAAAACAGGCCTCCCTATGTCCAGTAGTGGACGTTTTTCGGCTGATATGATGATGATTGTTATTCATTCAATGACTGTATGTATTGTTTTTCGCCGAAATGGTTTGCTTTTCGCTTAAAAAAACATGACGTGCCATTTGTTGTATCTTACGTTAGTATTGGTGTATTTCTTAGGTTAATACCTTAGTTTTAGTTTATTGGATCGACTGAAAATCAGCGCCATTGCACTCCGTGTATAGACCCATGCTGAGTGGTCTCCTTTTTTGCGGACCTCGGGCTCCTTTAGGGGACTAGGAATACATAACGCTAGGAGGATGATGACTAGATTATTTTTCTAGATTTTTCTATTCTTGTTGTTCTATTTATTTATCGTATGGCAAATCAGTATTTAGAACCGTGAGATCTTAGAAAAGACAGGTTGTTGCACTTTTAGCACCGCCCAGGGGGACGTGGTGCAACTTCGACCCCCAAAAACGTCGTTGTTCTAAAATACATTTATTATATTCTATTTCTGTATCGGAAATGCGTCCAGAACCAATTACAAATATCTTTAATTAATAATTTCCTTTCGTTTCCGTAAGAAAATAGGAGCGTTTTCAAAATTGATGGAAATTAAAACCCCTAACCAAACACCGGTGTTTTACCGAAATAGGCCGAGTGGAAGCTAATGAATAGATTATTGGAAGCGGACCTTTTACAATGGAAAAGGAATTTCGAGGTTTGGCTTGTTAACCAAGTTGTGCTAGTTTTGAGATCGATTACAAACGATACTAAAAGCATTAAACAAAGGCGTTCGTCTCTATAATTACAACCGATTTTTTCTCCAAGGGAGAAACATTTAATAGGCAATACTTAGGCGCTTGACTAATAAGGACCGGCCGTTTGACCTGCATTACCTGTTTACTTACTTACTTACTACGCTGGCTCGAAGACCCAAAGAGGATCTTGGCCTCTGGCACAAAAGAACGCAACTCTTCCCTATTCTGCGCCACTTCGCACCAGTTGGATGCCCCAAGGGTGGTCAGATCTTTGAGGGCTTCGTCACTAGCGGTACCGAGGCTGGTCCACCGGGCTTTTTCCATTGGGCCGACCCACATACGCTCTCTTTACTGCACGAACATCTCTCATCCTCTCCAGGTGGCCAAGCCAGTGGAGTCGCGTTGCCTTGACTTCGCCAATTATGTTTGGCATGCTTGTCAGTTCTTCCAGCTCCCTATTTTTCCTCCGCTCCCAATTCCCGAATCTGGCGGAAGATTCTAGGACCAAACAGGAATTATGAGGAATGATGATTGCCTGTTTAGGGTTGCCTGGCTAATAAGACTGGTCGAACGATATTTTATACTTGATCTTATTTGCAAATGTTATCTCAGGTGTTGAAGTTGGTATTTCGGCAATAATTTTTCAATTTGTTGTTCCAGTTAAAACCGCCGAGGCACTAGGCGCGCATCTACGGCGACTGACGCGGGAAGCCGAAGCTCGACTGCACGACGCTGCCGGCTGCTTCCCGGAGCGTGCTTGCAGGGACGATGCGTGCACCAGGTATGCAATTTCCTTCTTCCAGTTGTCATATTTCTAAAGACAAAAGTATGTACGGCGACTGACGCGGGAAGCCGAAGCACGACTCCACGACGCTGCCGGCTACTTCCCGGAGCGTGCTTGCAGGGACGATGCGTGCACCAGGTAAGTAACTTCCTTCTCCCAGTTGGCATATTTCTAAAGACAAAGTATCTACGGCGACTGACGCGGGAAGCCGAAAAACGACTCCACGACGCCACTGGCTGATTCATGCGTCCCGAACCGTCCCTGTCTGAATGAAGCGTGCACCAGATATTACAGATACATACTCCAATTTAGTATTTGCTCGCACGTGCGCGTGCGTGCGCCTCTAATTATACGGCTGCCGCATCACTGACACACAAATCAAACCTGCGGAGTTGTAAGCAAAGATGAGGTGAACTGTACTATCTGTACCAATTTGGGGGCTTCTACGCGCTCTATCGCTTGTTAACTATGCATATTTTCATAATAACCGGCCAAACTAAGCTGTAAAGCTCACTGTATGGAAATATAACTTAACTCCGTAAGATCTAGACTAGGTTTCCCCTGGCAGATACGAAGGTCAGACTAAATTCTTATCAGCCGGGGAAACGCTAACAATTGCCATTGCTGTACATTGTATAACCTATAAATCAATGCCTATAAAATGTAGTGACAGATGGAAGGATTGATTTCTTAGATAAGATATAAGTCAGACATCTCCTGAGGACTCCACGTAGGCAGACCAAACTTGTCGCTGCCTATGATCTATTATTTTTAAGGAATTTAATCAAGTGCTTTGATCTGCCAAGTCAAATGCATTATTATCTCAAAGACTTTCATTAGGCACGTCATTTGTTGCTATCGAGTGTTACTTCACATTTTACATGTCATTCCTTGCATTATCTTGTCTGTCTCGCGCTTTTGTATCGTATGACAATAGTTTTTTTACGATACAAGTGCCGAAAATAGGAAATTCGCAACGAGTGGTGATAAATTAAAACACGACCAAGGGGAAAGAAGAAAAAAAGCATTTACAGTACATATGGTGCTACTTTCCCGCACTAGTGCGGAAAGATCACTTTCCGTGCATATGTCGAAACTTTAAAGAGCCATATGTACAGTAAAACGTTGTACGATACACGTGCGAATAGGTAATTCGCAACTCGTGTCGATTTAAAACACTCCCTTCGGTCGTGTTTTAATTTATCACCACTCGTTACGAATATCGAATTTCCTATTTTCGGCACTTGTATCGTCAATAAATATTACAGTACATATGGTGCTACTTTTCCGCACTAGTGCGCAAAGAGAACTTTCCGTGCATATGCCGAAACTTTAAAGAGCCATAATATGTACAATAAAACCTTGTACGATACACGTGCGAATAGGTAAATCGCAACTCGTGTCGATTTAAACACTCCCTTCGGTCGTGTTTTAATTTATCTCGTTGTAAATTTCCTATTTTCGGCACTTGTATCGTAAATAACTATTGTCACCTTACACCATCGCTAATGGGAGTGTAACAGACTTTAAAGTACTAACGACTTGGACAGAAAGGTTAGATTACCAAGTTCACCTCAAGAATGTCTTTCTTAATGAAGCATGTTTTCTTTATAAAGATCACTGATATTTAGAGTAGATCCAGCTAACTTCAACCCTTTATAAGTTACAAGGTAGCCGGCATCGGCAGTGGAAAAACAAATCTCACCATGCTTTTGAATTTTATAAGCCTTTCAGCAGAAGTGTACGTTCCTGTATGACCGTACTGTCAAAATGTCAATATGTATGTCAGTTGTATGTCTGAGTATGCAGGAATTGCAGGATACGATGGGAAATGTCAGGAATAATGTCATAATAACTAATACACGTATTAATGAGCTTCTTAAATGCACTAAAATATAATAAGTCATTAATCTTGGTTACGCATGTCATCATATTCGACTAAAGCGCTGTGTTCTCGTTTGGCTTTTGCTCGATTATTTTTTGCATATTTATTACGCTATCGGTGAGGATCTGTTATTAGCTCACTGTCACTACTGTTTTAAGCTACTGTGTAGTATTTAAGCTGATGATCTTCCTATATAAATAAATAAAATAAAATAATAAATAAAGGCAATAGTATATTGAATTCGATACGATGTACGATAGCTAGCTCGTACAAGAAGTACGTGCCTATATGTTGAACTGCCTAATACCTTGTATGGATACATTTGCTTTTGACAAGCTTTTAATTAACTTGCATAGTAGTATACCGTATGTTAACCCGGGTCGAATCTTGCAAATGATTTATGAAGCAGATATCTTCAACCGATTGAGCTGAAATTTTGGGTAAAGGTATAGTTTGGATGAGAATTAAACATTATGGTACCATCGACCTGATCTGATGATGGAGACAGAAGGTGGCCATGGGAATTCAGTACTTAACCGACTTAACCCCGTTGAGTTTGGGCTCGTTAGAATCGTCTCAATGAGTAGTTGATGACGGTATACAGAAAAAAACAGTCGGCAATAAAAGCTAGTAAGTAGGTATCAAAAAAATATTTTTTGACAGAAACTTTTGTAGTTTAGTCTTATATATGTATTAAGAGGAAATTCGGGGGGCGCACAGCCCATACAAAAACTTGCATTGCAAGCCGCCGTAGTCTCCTAAATATTCTCTCCATCAAATTAAGTTCTATGCAAATACATTTTCTAACATAGATTAACGAAGAGATATTTACACACAAATTGGATGCAAGTTTCATTACATTGCGGGTTACCGAGGTATACAGTTCAATGCCTACCAAACCCCGCAATGTATTCAATTACAAGCGGCTCTAGTTTAATAATAAAATCAGTTATCATCCCTATCCTTACTCCTTACTTAATATTATAAATGCGAAAGTGTGTCTGTCTGTTACCTCTTCACGCTTAAACCGCTGAACCGATTGCGATGAAATTTGGTATGGAGATAGTTTGAATCCCGGGGAAGGACATAGGATAGTTTTCATCCTGGAAATCACCCCCTAAAGGGATGAAATGGGGGGTGGAAGTTTGTATGGAGCTGCGATATAAACGATTTCCACGCGGACGGAGTCGCGGGCAGAAGATAGCAAAAAATAAAACATAGGAGCATAGTTAAACTCTTAGTTAATCTATGTTAGAAAAATGATTTGCATAGGCGTAGATTTAGCGGAGGAAATAAGGGACGACAGCTGCTCAAAATTCATGTTTTTGTATGGACCGCGCGCCAGCCAACGTATGTTTTTTACCTGTTAGTGTGTACAATAAAGTGCTTACATGCATACTAATATTTATAAACGAGTTGGTTAATTAAGGCTCTGTTAGCTAATATTATCTATAAAGAACTTGGATAATGTAATAATAATAAATTGGAAACAACCCTTGGGGTCAAAATGAATAAGTACCTACGTAGGTAGATACATAATTTGTCACTTCCCATACAGACAGCATACGTCAAAGTACGTCGAAGTCTACTAAGTATTTACTCAAACAATGACTATATCCTGTTAATAGCTCTCGGCAAAGCTCTCCGATATATTTTAGGTAAATATTCCTAAAGAGGCGACAGGAAGCAAACACAACTCAATTACTAGCCTACTTCCAAACGGAATTCCTTTGACGTTCGTGTAAGAAACAGAAACCAAATGTACCTAGTACTACTCTACATTCATAATCAAATTTACAAGGCCCTATTAAATGTAAGGCCACGAAATTCTAACAGTAAAACGCTCTTAAACCCTTAATGAGTTAGGAGTATTAGGGTAGGCGCGTAATTTTTAATATCAGAAAAAAAAATGCCTATAGTAACATTACTGTCACCAGCATTTGTATCTGCCCCAACAACGTGTAAATATTCGACACGACTTTTCTAGAGCCGCTTAGGCCAGGCGCGCTCTGGGATTTGTTGTCGACAATAAATCGTAGTGCGCGCCTGGCCTACGATATTTTTGCCTGCACGTCCAGCACACGACGGCCGCGACATACTCTCGATTTTTATCGCACTGTACTTCTTGTTCCAAGTGTTCTAATAAGAGAGAGACGGATAGTGCGAGAAAAATCGAGAGAGCTCGCGCGCCGTCCCATGCTAGCCGTGCTGCTTTGTTATGGCAGAATATTAATTCTGGTGTCTGTAGGGCAATTTCGTTCGGTAACGACCACGATATATTATGAGGAATCGACTAAACGCCGGTCGCGGAACACATAGTTTTTTACATTCTCATCTCTAGTCGAAAACCAAAATTCGTATAAAGATATCAAGGATTGTCACGGAGCTGGTTTTATCGGAACCGAAGTCGGATCGGAAGGTTTTATATTTGCTATGTCGGAGTGGGAACCGAAGTTGGAGTCCGAGGCGGCGGTCGAGATGGAATAATTACGTATTAGGTGCACAAGACAACAATAATTACGCGTCACGTGGGAGATGATCGACAGGTATACCTGTTTAGAGGCGACGGGATGGCCGCAGCTGTACGCTATAGGCCATTATATACACCTAGCAGATTGTCACAACAACCTAAAGACGGAGCTATATAATGGAAAGAGACAGAAATCATTCAATTCATACCCTTTAAAGGCAGTTGTTGTGACAATTTAAACGCTTTTGACCTCCGATACAACCTTCGGTTCAAATACATATGTTGGAACTGAAGTCGAAGTCAGAGACGTAATATCAATCGGAATTCTCGACTTTACGAGGGCAGTACTACGGCTGCAGGCATGTCTAATGACTTGAGAAGTTGCCTTTCAGTATGTTACATACTACTCGTATACCTATGCTATGCTAACACTGTCCAAATGTGACCAGTTTCATTATCCTCATGCACTAGCACTGCCATTTTAAATTGGATTAAACTACTAATCGGAAGTTTTGCCGATTTCTCTAAACACACCGATTTGAATCGGTCCCTCGCTAATCGAATCGATCCAACTACACGTAATGTAGGCAAATTTACACTTATATAGACAGTTTGACAACAGTTGATTGGGTTCGGTCAGTTGTTAAAGGCGTTTGATAAGTTTAGGCATGTTTATTGGGTTGAAATGGGGTGCTATGCCTACCATTTAGATAAAGGTAGGTAACTATGTTTCTTCCTACTGAGATCCTTGTGCTAACTTTTGTTTTTATGAGACTGATTTCTTTTACCCACAAAGGATGTGAAGGAGGTCACTTTTTGCTGCCAGCCGATTCGACTTCATTCAAAACTAAACGCTATTCGTAAGAGTATAAAGCCGTTAAACACTTTTTGCAATTGCATATTCTGCAAATTTTGCAATTTTAACCAACGCGTCCTTCACCGTTTTGCTATTGAGAAAATTCGAATAGTTCGAATTTGGGCGTTATTCCTAAAGAGATAAAGCTTAGAAAAATATTTACCAACGGCAAAACAAATTGAGATTTTGGTCGCCACCGCCGTCTGCTGTTCTTGCAAATTCGAATAGTTCGAATTTAGACGTTATTCCTAAAGAGACAAAGCTTTGAAAAATGTTTGGCAATGGCAAAAACAAATTGGTATTGTGTTTGCCGTTGCACTCAAACGCGCCCGCGGCCCGTCCGCCTAAATAATTGATAATTGTTTATAAATTTGCGTCAAATTCATTTTTAGGGTGACACCGTAAGATGTCACGTGACCTGATCGAAAAACTGTTACAATGTTATTGAGTTTTCACTTCTGCCGGCACTCCCGGAGTGCAACCCGGTCTTTTTTTTAAACTTCTCATAGAGTAGTTGTGAGGCGTTGTGACAGAAGCTCATTTAACCCTTTCAACAAATGATGATGGTTGTCCGCAGGGCTTCAGCAGGCGGGCAGGCTGGCACGACTGGCTGCGCGGGCGGCGCCGGCTCCGAAAAAGACAAACAAGCGCAGCACTGGGAACGGAGAGTGCGGACGCTCAAGTAAGGTTCAATATGACTACACTCAGAGGCAATGAAAACGGGTCACTTCCCATGGATTACTTTACAAAGTGACCCGTTTTCATTGCCTCTGAGGTAGCGTACCTTCATAGTTCACATTGGGAATTACACTCAGAGGCAATGAAAACTGGTCACTTTGTAAAGTAATCCATGGGAAGTGACCCGTTTTCATTGCCTCTGAGTGTATTTTACTAGGATGAAATCCGATATGTGTAATGGTTATTTTTTTTATTCATTGCGTGTGATCCCAAGTTCCCAACTAACCACAGTGCGCTTGCGCGTCTCGACCGCGCATTAACATATAAAATGCTTGCCGCGCCGCAATTCGTAACTTTAGGGTGAAGACACATCTATCAGCATCGAATCGCATTTTGTAATACCTACAGTAAACGTAATTTTGTATGAGATGCGTCCGCATCAATTCACCCTTCCGCATGCGGACGCATCTCATACAAAATGACGTTTACTGTATTACAAAATGCGATTCGATGCTGATAGATGTGTCTTCACCCTTACACTAACACATTCAGCACCAGGAACTCGGTAAATAGATGCTCTGTTAGTAGGCGCACTCTACAGCGAAATCATTATCACTGAATGTTAATAGTACATTGCGATGCTAGTCCGGAAAGTATGTCATGTATGTCATTTTTGACGACCGGTTAGCCTAGTGGGTAGTGACGCTGCCTACGAAGCTGAAGGTCCTGGGTTCGAATCCCGGTAAGGGCAAATATTTGTGTGATGAGCATGAATATTTGTTTCTGAGTCATGGAAGTTTTTCTATGTATTTATATCTATTATATATATCGTCGTCTAGTACCCATAACACAAGCCTTACTGAGCTTACTATGGGACTAGGTCGATTTGTGTAAGATTGTCCCTTAATATTTATTATTATTTATTTATTTATTATTATTTATTTATTTATTATTATTTTATTACGTCACGAGTACCGAGATACATAGGCAAGACTCGGGACGAGTGAAGAATGACATTTCCGCACGTGTATCGAACGACGTTTTTTAATACCTACAGTACCTAAGGAATTCGAAACTTTTATTTTATTAAGTAACATCATTGTAATACAGTTGAAAAATAATGAAGTTGTAGAAATATTTTTTTTAATACTGTTTTATCTTATTTATTTTATACTAGCTTTTGCCCGCGACTCCGTCCGCTTGGAACACCTTTAAATTGTACCTCCATACAAACTTGCGCCCCCCAAT
This sequence comes from Epinotia ramella, assembly GCA_947578815.1. Lineage (NCBI taxonomy): Eukaryota > Metazoa > Arthropoda > Insecta > Lepidoptera > Tortricidae > Epinotia > Epinotia ramella. The sequence goes on along the minus strand of OX388211.1, from coordinate 6,190,560 downwards.
TCACCCTTTTAAGGTTTTAAGGGATGATTTCCGGCATAAAAACTATCCTATGTCCTTCCTCGGGACTCGAACTACGTCTATAACAAATTTCGTCGAAATCGGTTCAGTGGTATGAGCGTGAAATGGTAGCAAACAGACAGAGTTACTTCCGCATATATAATACTTATTACTTATTATTATTATGAGATCGGGATCATTCTAGGAATCGAAAAGCTGACAATTAAGTAGCACTTTAACGAAAGTATAAGGTAAAAAAACATAAGTAAAAATCCTCTTCTGTGTAGTAGTAGCCAGCTTGAATAAATATTACCCTCGTAGGTTATTTGATGGACATTTATGAATAAGGGGGGTACATATTTAAAATGTTGATTTAATCTTAAAAACTTCCTATATGGGATGAAAACGGCATTAAGGATTCAAAATGTCTAGACCTATTTTTATTCGAATTTTATAGGGTATGATGATTTCCCGGATATCATCTTCCATGGGCCACAAACTATCTCTATATCGACGGCGAAGTACCATGAACTCCTATATACGAAAACCTAATTTACAGTACGCTAATTATACGACGTAATTAGACACTACTTACGTCCATTGTAAAATTAGGTTTTCGTATATAGGAGTTCATGGTACTTCGCCGTCGATATACCAAATTTCATGAAAGTAAATCGGAAGTAGACCAAAAAATTAATAACCCCCCCCCCCCCCCCATCACTCACCAGTAAGTATGATATTCGGGATAAAAATTATCGTATGCCCCTCCTCGGAACTACATCTAAATATCCCTATATCAAATTTAATCTAAATCGGCTCAGCGGTTTTAATAGCTCCATGCAAATTTTAACCCTCCATTTCAACCTCTTAGGGGATTAATATCGGAAAATAACTATCCTTAACTATCCTTTATCCTTTCCCAGAATTCAAACTATCTCAGCACCAAATTTCATCTCAATCGGTTCAGCGGTTGAAGTATACCCCCCTTTTCACACCCTTAGGGGATGAATTTCAAGAAAAAAAACTATCCTTTGTCCTTTCCCAAGATTCAAACTATCTTTGCACCAAATTTCACCTAAATCGGTTCAGCGGTTTAAGTAGCTCTATAGAAATTGTATACCCCCCTTCACCCCTTAGAGGATGACTTTCGGGAAAAAACTATAGTCATAGTCATAGTTATAGTTGTTTATTGCACCATGGTAATATACACAGTTGTTACATTATACGGGAGTAGGTATCACATGGACCCTAAAAGGGTATTGCAATCTTATCCTTAAATACTAACATAAGCTTTAGTTAAACATCAAATCATCCTATGTCCTTTCCCAGAATTCAAACTATCCCTGCACCAAATTTCATCTCAGTCGGTTCAGCGGTTTAAGTATCTCCATACAAATTTAAACCTCCCATTTCACCCCCTAAGGGGATGAATTTCGGTAAAAAAACTACCCTATGTCCTTTCCCAGAATTCAATCTATATATGCACCAAATTTAATCTCAATCGGTTCGGCGGTTTAAGTATCTCCATAGAAATTGTAACCCCCCATTTCACCCCCTTAGGGAATGACTTTCGGAAAAAAACCATCACCAAATATGCACCAAATTTCATCTCAAGCGGTTCAGCGGTTTAAGTATCTCCATAAAAATTTCAACCCCCCATTTCACCCCCTTAGGGGATGAATTTCGGGAAAAAACTATCCTGTGTCCTTTCTCAGAATTCAAACTATCTCTGCACCAAATTTCACCTAAATCGGATTAGCGGATTAAGTAGCTCCATACAAATTGTAACCCCCCATTTCACCCCTTAGGGGATGACTTTTGGGAAAAAAACTATCCTATATCCTTTTCCAGGATTCATACTCTCTCTGCACTAAATTTCATCTCAATCGGTAGGGCGCTTTAAGTATCTCCATAGAAATTGTAACCTCCCATTTCATCCCCTTGGGAGATGATTTTTGGGATAAAAACTATCCTATGTCCTTCCCCAGGACTCAAACTATCTCTATACCAAATTTCATCCAAATCGGTTCAGCGGTTTAAGCGTGAAGAGGTAACAGACAGACAGACAGACAGACAGACACACTTTCGCATTTATAATATTAGTATGGATTGACATAATAATTAATGGTACAATTTGTACAATTATTGAGTGGGAAAAGTGAAAAGCACTAGTTCGCGAAAACCAACTTTCCGCACGCTAAACAGCTACGTAAAGTAGCACTTTTTGAGCAACTGTATTAAAATAGTTATTTAAGATACAAGTGCCGAAAATAGGAAATTTGCAACGAGTGGTGATGAATTAAGGCGACCGAAGGGAGTGTTTTAAATCGACACGAGTTGCGAATTACCTATTCGCACGTGTATCGTACAAAGTTTTACTGTACATATCGCTCTTTAAAGTTTCGACATATGCACGGCAAGTGCTCTTTCCGCACTAGTGCGGGAAAGTAGCGCCATATTGAAATTGAAATTGGAAATATTTATTTCGGACCGTGATCCATATCGTGTTAGTTACAAAAGACTTAATACCTATTGTTAGTAATTATTACATTACACACAAACAAAACAAAATATGACAATACAACAAAACAATACAAAACTATGTTGATATTATGTCAGACTGCCCTTTGTACATGAAGTTGCATCCAATGATGCTGAAAATCATATGTACTGTAATAGTTATTTATGCTACAAGTGTGGAAAGTAGGTGATTTCCGACGAGTGTCATTTTTATACATGAGCGAGTGAAGCGAGCGAATGTATAATTCGACACGAGTCGGAAATCATCTTTACGCGCGTGTATCATACAACATTTTACTATGCCTTGTGTGAGGAAATATATTAAATGTTGAAATGTTGGTTTAAAATAGATCTAGGTTAAAATTGATGAACCCAGGTAGATTGTCACGTACCTACTTATTATCTGGAATTGCATTTAACAACTTCTTCACATCTTTTGCTGTCAAGCTTATTCACTTAAAAGTTAAAACCATTGTATTGTGGTTTTGGAACACAATTAATTTTGAGTAACTCAATATTATATTAAACAACAAAAAGACACTGTACCGTCGTACTTCTAAGAAACATACTGACACTATTGAAACGCAATAAATCATTATTATTATTGATTACTCACTTTCACTCGACCTTTTTAACATATTTACATGAAATAACTACACAAAACTCACAATAAACAGCAATGGCGGGCTTTTAGATACATGCGCGGTCAACATATGCGCATTGCGCATGTGCAAGCCGCCATACTGTCGTATTGTAAAAGGCATAAGAAAGATATGCGTTCAGCCAAACACATTAAATGAATATTAAAAATTAATTAATTTATTGACCAAATTCAAAATTCATAAACATTAATAAATCATTTTAAACGTTATTAGTATTTATGTACCTTTTATATGAAAGAAAACGTGTAATTGAAATACTTGTAAAACCTTTCTCGAGTAATAAAAACTCTTTGTCGGGCTGACGACGGACTTGAAAATTAAAAAAAAATTGAAAAGTAAAAAGCACTAGTGCGAAAAAGTGGCACTTTCCGCACGATTTTAGTGCTTGGAAAACGCTCTTTTCGAGCACATGCATTGTAAAAATATTTACAGTACATATGGTGCTACTTTCCCGCACTAGTGCGGAAAAGAGCACTTTTCGTGCATATGTCGAAACTTCAAAGAGCCATATGTACAGTAAAACGTTGTACGATACACGTGCGAATTTCCTATTTTCGGCACTTGTATCGTAAATAACTATTACAATGCACTTGCTCTGAAAGTGCGCCTTTATATGTGTCAACATGAACACGGGAAGCCCTCCATGCCCGCACGGGGGGGCGGGCCGGGGGGCGGCCGTGCAGGAATGGATTTCGTGCCAATATTCCCACACGCGTGCGAGAATGAGATTTCATGACAATTCAAATTTCAACTTTTATGTATAACTTTTAATTTCCTCGCATGCATTGTAAAAAGTTGTATGATACACGTGCGGATTGGTAATTCCCAACTCGTGACGATCAAAAACACTCCCTGACCGTCACCTACTTTCCGCACTTGTATCATAAACAACTATTATCTTTCCAGACGCCTAGTCCACGGCTGGAGCGCGCTCCTCGCGCCGCCCGCGCCGCCGCCGCCCGAGCTGGAGGTGTGCGGCGCGCACTCCGTGGCCGTGCGCCTGCGCGACCCGCGCCCGGCGCAAGGGGCGCCGCTCCTCACCAAGTACAAAGGTGAACTACACTACCTCTTCCGACACAAAACTACTGTCCTAGAGAGAGGGTTACCATAAAGCGGACAGGGAATCAACCGTAGAGCGTAAATGGCGAACGTTGAGGCTGCTGTTAAGCCCTTGTACGCACTAAGCGGTTTGCCGTGCGGTTGGACAAAACATATGAAAGCCGCTTAGTGCGTACAAGGGCTAAGGGGCTCCTAGCTCCCAATGACCTTCAATATATAACTGTCGGTTTTTTCGTTTCTTTTTACGGCTTATCGTATTAACAACAACGAGATTTACCGTACGTAATAGTTTCCCATATGTACTTAAAAACTCATGGTTTTTGGGATATATGGCACCAAACTTTAGCAATTTCAGGCCAAAAAAACAGTTTTTTGGACGTAACCTTTGTGAAAATTAGTTAAATATAAAAATCTCTCGTGGGTTGTTAGATACGTCAATATGGAACAGTTATATGTAGATTTCATGTATAAAAGTGCATAAACAACATACATATATATCGAAAACTGAGTTTTTATGGACCATGATTGAATAAATCATAAAAAAATATAAAGGATTGAAGAACCGATAAGTGTTTGTGCCATAAATATATCTATAGTTTTGATGGAGGAACATCAACTCAAAACTCGTAAAAACTAGCCTAAAAGCGGCGCTATATTTTGCGGTCTGAAAATTCGCGTACAGGTTTTTTTGTCGCTTAACGCCTGGTTTAAAAAGAGATAGAGATATAGTGGGTGCGAATTTTAGGGCCGTACCTACATTATCCACGAAAATCGAAATTCGTATACCTGTCTCAATCCCGGTCGCTCGAGTTTATAAGTGTGATTGAGACGGAGATAACCAAACTTCGAATTTCGATTATTATGGTTATAGTTTTGAAGATAAGCGCCATGAACTTCATACGAGCGATCGCAAATAATAACCAATACCGTAAACGAGATCGACGTTGATCTGTTGGGGTAATATTGTAGGTTTTTCCCATTCATTCATGCAAAATCACAGTGCTCTGTTTACCCGGCTTAATGACAATAGGGATGATGACTAAGGTTTTTTTGTGACGTCATTCGAACCAGTTTTTGGAGAGGAACAAAATATGTTTGTATGGGAGCAACTACAATTAAAGAACATAAATACCTAAAAATTTGAGATAAAGATTGACCTCGCTGGCGGCGGCGCGAAACGCTTCATACTGTGTGTCTATACAAGTGTGACATCACATTTGTATATTTGTACTAATCGTAGTATGGAAAATCAGGTAAATTGTTGTTTCGGTCTCGAAATACTGCGTTTAAGTACATAGTTGTCATACAATGTTGTTCCTAGAAAAGCGTAAGGATTCTATTGGTAGCTTTTAATTTACTCTTGGACTATAAAAAAAATGCATATTTGTTCAAACTTTCAAGGTTTATATCTTTTTATGATTTTAATTATATTTTATAATTTATACTTTATTACGATAATTTGATGGTTTACTATCCATTTAGCATCACTACGTTATCAATTTGAACATGAGGCTGCACGCCTATTATGCTGCTTCTACCTTACATAGAATTGTCCAGTGTGTATTTCCAAAAGCTACCCGTGTTTACGGCACGTGTATTACGTTACAGTGGAATGGTCATCCCGCGCCGACTTCTCGAACCTGTGCGGCTCGCGCGAAGTCTCTGCGGCCCCGCACGGGAGCACCCGCGTGCTGGCCGCGGGCCTGACGCGCGGCCGGCGGTACTTCTTCCGCGCCTCCACCGGAAACCTGAAGGGATGGGGCGCTCCCGCCGGCTCCATTCCACGGAGCGTCGTGCCTAGCAGTGAGTTTGAACCATTGACTTACCATTACTATCTATATACTGGCCAACAAGCGTATTTTTCTTGATGTTTTCCATCAGGCTTGGAATTCAGTACTATTTAGCGACAAAAAGGTTCAAAAAATACAAACGTCCGACTCGCACTTGGCCGGTTTTCTACTTCCGCTTTAAACCTCTCATGCCCTTGCTCACACGCTCATCATGTTCCAGGTTGGCGCGACACCCCGGCGCGCGCGCTCCGCGGCCCCGCTGGCGCGGCGGGCGCGGCGGGCGCGGGTGCGGCGCTGGACGCGGTGGCGGCCGCGGCGGCGGGCGCGCGGCTCCGGCCCCCGGCCGCGCCGCCGCGCCTGCCGCGCAAGAAGACCGCCACCATCCGGCAGCTCTTCACGGCAGCTAGCAAGTTCCAGAAGAACCTCAGGAGGTATGACCACCTTCATACACGATTAATATAGCTAAGAACCATCACGACAGACAAAACTTTCGCACTTAAATCGGTCCATGCGTTTTGAAACTATGACAACACGACTTGGCGTTAGAAGTTAAAAAGCTGTCAAGGGGGGGGTTTTACGTAGTCAACAAAAGGAACCCTTATAGTTTCGCCATGTCCATCTAGCCGTCCGTCCGTCCGTCTTCGGCTTACTAATAGAAAACTGTAATTCGGCATGGGTATATAAATCAATCACGCCGACAAAACATAAAATCTTGAAAAAAAAATTTTTTTTGGGGTATCTCCCATGCTCTAAAGTGGGGATGTAATTTTTTTTCTCGTTAAACCCATGGTGCGGGGTATCGTTGGATAACTTGTTCAGAAATATTATGGGTTTTTTAAAATGATTTCGCAAATTAGTGATTCGTTTGCGAGATATTTAGAGCTTTAAAGCCCAAATTTTTGTTCGAGTCATTGTGTTTCCCCACTGCCGGCTAAATGGCTGCTACTGAGAATGTGAAAAAAATCGTGGCAGTTGTAAGTATAATGAATTTAAAACGAAAACTATTACGGCTAAGTAGGCATAACCGGGTTACCGAGTAATAGTCGACAAACTTAAAATATACTTAGAAAGGCCAAATTTCGTATAATTTCGGCCGACGCAACGATTTAGTTGGCGCGCGCGTGTCGGTGTAACTAAGAAAGACAGGCAACTAAGGAACCCTGCACTGCGCGTGGCCCGACACGCACTTGGCCGATTTTTATCTTCTATATTTCGAAATTTGGCTGGAATATTTTATACTTACTGCTAACCAAAATCAGTGTCCGGTCCACTGCCGCAGATACACTTTGTTTCATGTTTTATTACCTGATTTTCTTGTTGTTTAATATGTGTGTCCTTGTGTGTGTAATGTATAATGTATAATAAATGTATCTTTCTTTTTTTCTTTCTTTCTAAAATGGCTACATAGTATTTTTCTCACATTACAGGGGTGTGTACTTGGCGTGCATTCTATACCACGAAGACAAGGTGCTAGTGACGAGTGAAGAGTTCCTACCGGTCATCGAGGTTGACGAGACCTACCCTACGTGTATCTATACGGACTTCCACTGGCTTATGAAGGTATGTGTCAAACCAGCTATTGTAAAGTAAAATAGTTACCACTAAGATTACTCTCACTCCAGTGGAAACTAAGAACCGTTTTCTTCTAAAGTAAATATAGAAAGGGTTTCTGAACCAATACAATTTTACGAGAAAAGTAAAGATACGAGTATCATTACTGAAAATGTAAAAATGTAGTAATGTAGCTAAAAATATAGCACGGATGGTAGTGGTGAAGTAAAAAGAAGAAATAAATTACTTCCGTACTAACGCTTTCTGCAAAGTGAAACTCTGTTGAGTAATGCGTGAATAAACTTGCGAAAATGTACTTCATCAATGGCTTTTAAGTCTATTACAGACTGTACAAGCAGTGCCAAAAAAGGAGACAATGTCTTTCATGGCTGTGTAAGCCGCTACAGGAACGGCATACCCAAGCGTAAGCCTGGCAGGTGTAATTTGCCCGTGGCGAACAGGTGCCACATTAATATCACTCAGCTAGCTTTTCTGCGTCTTAAATCACGCTTCATCATGGACTTTACGCCCATCGAACTTGTCTGTACTTGTCCATCTCCTAATGATGTAACATGTGTGGCAGGTGTCGTGCGCGTGGGACGACGTGAAGGCGCTCCGCTCGGACATGGAGAAGCACACGTCCTCGTCCATACACTTCCGGCTGAAGCTGCTCACGGCCGCCGCGCAGATGCAGTCCGCGCTATGCATACAGGATCTAGGTAAACACAATAACCGTGTTGGCGCAACACAAATCCGTACCTGGATATGCAACGATACTATAGTGACGTCACGGATACGTCACGACCCCGCTCCGAGCACCTCAGACTGCACCGTACAGCCATAGCGGCGACACACATTATTTAATAATTTTACCTATCTAAACGCATGTACCTACCTATCAACATTAAAGAAGATTTTTACTATCCTGGAGTTCTTCATTGACGAGTTATAAAGTGTACTCACACCCAACATATGGCGACCGGGACAGGACATCTTCTGACCAGGACCCGTAGGATCGTCAATGTAGAACTCCAGGGGGCCTAGACAAGGTTACAATCGACAAGCGCTAACGCCAATAGAAACTAATAAAATGTATGGGAATGACAGATGTGACGAAAAGTGTTGCGTCGGCATCTGTCATTCCCCTACATTTTATTAGTTTCTATTGGCGTTAGCGCTTGTCGATTGTAACCTTGTCTACGGCCCCAGAATAGTACAAATCTTCTTTAAGGTAAAATTATTAAATATGTGTGTCGCTGCTATGGCTGTACGGTGCAGTCTGAGGTGCTCAGAGCGGGGTCGTGATGTATCCGTGAAGTCACTATAGTACCGTTGCATCTCCAGGTACGGATTTGTGTTTATTTATTTATTTATTTTTATTTATTTGGGGCATCAACAGCATTACAGGAAAATATTACAAAGCTTAAAAGCTAATAACAAAGCCAGTTATAGATGTCCACCGAAATACAGTGAATGGAAAAAGAACGTAAACACAGAGTAATTTAAGAAACGAACTAAAAAATTACATCTATAACATGCTCGCCAACATGCTCGGCATGCTCGGCATGTGTTGCGCCAACAAACCGTATAATATACGGCCATATTATCCGCGTATCTTTCTCTCTCTGTATGCCTGGGTTGAAAGAGACAGCGATTTACTGGCCGCGGATTATTGGGCCGTGGTCAAAAACAAATGATGTTCAGGGCATCAGGTGGCAAGCGAGGCTGGGACGTGATGTGAAGAAACACGTCTTCGTTTGTCCATTAACGGAGAAACCTGCTCATTCGTCAAGCCCCAGTCCTGTCTAACTTTCGCAGTTTTTGAACCACCCAAATTTCAGTCGTCTTCCATATGGACTTGAATGCCAATTTTGACTGTTTTGGTAACTTATTTCTGATACTTTCAGTCATCACCCTTCTAGCGTTATTCCCGGTTGTGCCCCTAAATGACCCCGCTTTAACACCTAATCCCAGGATTTGGCATAGGCACGTAGTTTTACGAAAGCGACTGCCACCTGACCTTCCAATCCAGAGGAAAAACTAAACCTTATTGGGATTAGACCGGTTCCCTCACGATGTTTTCCTTCACCAAAAAGCTAACGGTATATCTTCCGTACATATTTTCCGTAAAACTCATTGGTAAGAGCCGTGATTCAAACCCACGACCGCCGCTTGACAGTCGCATGCCTGAATCACTTCTGCTACTTTAGGTAGCTAGTCAAACTTTTCAAAAGAATATTATAGCAAGGAAAATTCGTTTCATGTTTCTCATGGGTCATGACATTATTCTTCCCCAGGTCAACTATATCACAAACCGCTACGGGACTCGCACGGCACCATCGTCCTGTCCTGCGTCAACAGTGTGAAGTCTGCAAAATCAGTGTCAGCTCTCAACTCGCGCTGGGCGCCCGTGTCTCGTCTCCGGCGGCGAGTGCTGAGCGAGGACAACACTATAGGGGAACTGCTCATGGCATCGGTGCACGAACAAATTGCATACCACCAGGTGAGATCATCATCATATCAGCCGAAAGACGTCCACTGCAGGACATAGGTCTCCTCAAGAGTGCCACAATGACTGATCTTGCGCCACGCACATCCAGCCAGGGTTGGGCAGTATTTCAATTACACATACTATTGAAATACAAATACGTAGGTAATTTGTATTTCAAATACTAATTGAGGAAGTATTTTGTATTTGGTATTTCAAATACCGCACTCGCATGTATTTAGTATTTCGTATTTCAAATACTTTACTTTTTTAAATACATTTGCACAAAAATACATGTTATTTAATTCTATAACCGTATAATGGATCGTTTTTTCATATAGGTAGGGGCTTTAGGGCGTTACGCGGTTTTTCTGTTACGGAGGATTTGATTCGGATGGATAAGATTAGGATCCATCTAAGTACATATGTCGGCGGCAGATCGTTAAATACGCCAGATCACGAAATTCCTAGGCATATCGTGAAACGGCGCCATTTCATGATATGCCTAAAAGTCGGCTAGGCTTATCACGATGTGCCTGATAAACAATACGGCAGATCGATTAGAGCAACGCATTCGTCGATATTCCTAGCTCTATACCGGGCACATCGTAAAATAGTTTATTTCTTGGCCACTGGTGGCGCTGCACATGCGATGGCGGCCGTTTTTGTTGGGGGCTAATAATCAGGGCGGACAAAATGGTTTGTCATAAGCGAACTCTGTCTTAGGTCGGTTAGGTTAGGGTTCACTTGTGTCCCTCAGACCAGAAATAGACACCCCGCGCAGCGGGGTGGCGTCGACTCGCTGGAGATTATCAGTCCGCACTTCTTATTTTTTTTAATTTACCTAATTCAATTTTGGACACCCTACTTACGTATAACGGTGAGTATTGAACGATATGCCGGCGTTTCATGATATGCCTAGGAATTTCATGATCAGCCTAAACGTCACTGGCTTGGCCAAATCATGAAATGCCGGCGTTTCATGACATTCCTAGGAAGTTCATGATCTGCCTAAACGTCACTAGGCAAATCGTTAAATGGTGATATTTGAATGATATGGCGGATGTCCTTTAGCCAAATCATGAAATGGCGGCGTTTCACGATATGCCTAGGAATTTCGTGATCTGCCGGATTTTACGATCGGCCGCCGACACATACATCGACACCAAGAGAGGAACGAGGCAGTGTTGACAATGATGATGGCGATGGTTACAGTGAAAGTTCAACAACTTATCCACTAATTCTAACCGGCAAATACTACAAAGTGACGACGGGCTCGAGTGTCCCCCGTGGTAGAAGCCAAAATCCAGTAAAAGTTGAAGCATCTTGTGTAAAATGTCAGACACTTAATAAAGGTAGTCTCAGCCTGTGTTCTTCCGGTCCAGTCGAGAGACTGTTTTCATTGGCTGGATACATTAATTCACCTACTAGACCATAGTTTCCCAAAGTGGTCCATACCGCCCCCCAGTGGGCGCTGACGAGTTCCAGGGGGGCGGTAGAGGCCTCGGAAGAAACTGGGGGGCATTCATACTGCCCAGGGGGGCGCTCCCACATGTGAGAAAAAATCCTAAAATATTAGTACGAATAAATTTATATTAGCGCAATAAATTGAAAACCTATAATTTATACGGTTTGTTTTTGGTAGGTTAGGTTAGGTTACCTACCTCTCTATCATTGATTATTTTAGTTTATTCGCTAAATATTAATCTTAACTAGTTGAAAAAGTTATTACCGATACCTGGTCTATCCGTTGTAAGTCTTTGACTATTTACTCAAAACAAGTATCGACAGGAACTAACTATGGTCTAGTCTAGACGGAGCTTATCTGACAATACTTTTAGGAGTTTAGTTATTATGAAAGGAATTAATAACTAACTTCTTCAATCTATAAAAACGTGTGAAAAGTGTTGTGAGATAAGTTTCAAAGAAGTTCAATTTTGTATTTGAAATACATTATTTTGAATACTGTATTTTGTATTTCAAAATACCTGTTGCCAAAGTAGTTTGTAGTTTGTATTTCAAATACATTTTTACATGTATTTTGTATTTTGTATTTCAAATACAATGAAGCCAGTATTTTGCCCAACCCAGCGACCACCAAGTGATTATACTGAGTAAACGGCGAGTTAAGTTGTTGCATTTCACGAAGGAGACTATTCACTCGCATTCATGAAATGAAAAAAGTATACTATATCACTCTTTACGAGATTGAAGACTAGTCTAAAGTCAGCAAATCGGTGTCGGCTCTCAACTCGTGCTAGGCGCTGTTGGGGTTACGACGATAAGTACTGAGCTAGAGCTGCACTATAGGCGCCTCTCCGGTGGAAAACCAGCTTAACACAGGTGACCGGGTAAAGAGGGGCGACACTATTATACTGATTGAAAGAAGCGAATTAATTTTACTCTAGGATCTCCAATGCTTTAACAAGACAGCAAGATCCATTTCACTTGTTTATTCATAACAACTCATATAGTAATTTGTGTCCAAGATGAGTCAATCAACCACAATTTTCAGAGCCTTTTTTTCCGTTGGAAGATTGCCTTGACGCTACGTCCGCTTGGTCGAAAGGGGGGACCGGACGGGTGTCTATTACTCGACGCAAGACGCAGATTAGCCACTAAACCCCCAACGATATTCCAACCATGTCGCCAAAGAGGGCCAAAGGTTCGCTAAACGCATTCGACTTTGACGTCAGTAACATAGTTGTAATGTAACGTTGATCCCCAGGTGTCCCTCGTGCAGCTGCCCCGTGGACTGTACCTGGGCTACCTGAAGCTGCAGTCGTCGGTGGAGGTGGTGCGCATCGTGGCGCCCGCGCGCACGCCCAACGTGCCGCCGCACACCAGGGTGCGCGACAACCCGCACGTGTCCGCGTGAGTGCACTTTTATTATACGTAGGGTCATTGAATAATAATGGACACGGGTTTTGTCATTTTACTTCAAACTCATATTTTATATAAAATAAGACACGTCAATTTCTCCCAACAGGTTGAGTTTGGGCCGCTAAAAAAACGGAAAGTATCTGTTATGTTAGAGTACTCTATAACATACATATATAAAAATAAATCAAATCGGAGTCGGAAAGTTAGAACCTTTCCTCGTCAGTCGTATCCATGTTAACTCGGTCACCAGCGGGGTCAAATTTGAATGACCGGGCGTGTCGTGTCGACTCGGTCAGTTTGCATGTTGCTGACACTGCGCATCTGCGTACCACGGCCCGCATGCCCCCTCCGCGCCGGGTCTCCCCCCGATCCATCCTCTAAATGACATCTTCGCTATGCTGATGCCGTAGCTGGTCGGTCTGTCGCAGCCGACCGGAGAGACGCGCCCTCAAGAGCGCGTGACGTTCGGGTTCCTCCAAAGGAGAAGCCCCCGCGCACCGATGTGGATAAGGAGGATTTTACAACAGTGTCGAGGAAGCGCAAGCCGCGCAAGAGTCAGTGTGGTACTGCAGAACCGGTTGGTTCCGATCTGCGGGTTGCCACACCGAGCAAGGCGCTATATGTATCGCGCCTGCATTACACCGCCACGGCTGATGATGTGGAGTACGTTCGTCGGTCAGACCGGCTTCTCGCTGAGGGTGTTCCAGCTGCGTTCGCGCCACTATGTGCACTTCAGCTCGTTTGTGGTGCGCGTGCCGCGGCCGCTGCAGGAAACCATCGCATGTGCCGACTTCTGGCCGAAGGGTGTCGTGTTTCGACGGTTCCGGGGCAATCTGCCGAATCCTACACCGGAGATGACGATGCAACGGGGCCACGCCGTTTCGTCGCTTAAATAGTATTATTTGTTGTTTTTAGTTTCGTGACGCATTGGTTATTACTGTAATGTCACGTAAATGTATTTGTCAATAAATAAATAAAGATGTTGCTGAGGGGTGCGTGTACCTACCACATACGTCTTGCACCACCTATCTCCAAGCACAATACATAGTTCTGTGTTTGGCGCTAGTTCCTTAATTCCTTATACTTACTCAGCACCCATAGAAAGTCGTCTACCACCAGATTGATCCCCCCAGAAAATGCCACTATGACTTACGCCGCCCGCATTTATTGCACTCCACTTCCTTCACTAAGTTTTCAGGCCTCAGTGCCACGATACGGCACGTGGTTGATGCTCCACTGGTCAATAGTGTTAACGAGACGACTCATGTCTCGGCAATTTTTCGGCAGAAGTAGAGAATAGTTAAGGCAACTCTCTGTATTAGTCTATTAAGAATTTAGTACATAATTTTGTAGCAGTACGAAGACGTATAGTGCGTTCAATATTAGTTGGCGTGATTCTACTTGAGACCGTCATTAGCAATAGGCTTAGGTCACAGCGAGCCCATTTTTTGTAAAGACTTGCTAAACACGTGCGGCTGGCAGTGCTTCAAACGATCTTGATACTTTTCCTGTTACCTTTCCGTTTAGATAATTAACACAGCTCAGTTGTTGTTTAAGAAGGATTTTAAATACACCATGTTCCAACTTTATAATAAATGTCGGAAGTGACTCTGACACTGAAAGTACCGAAGATAATTCAGAAACAGAATAAATGTCATCGTAAAATCATAACTGAATAACCACGTATTTTAATTTCTTACTTTATAAATAAGTAATTTATGTGTACCTTGTTATTGTATTTTATTTAACATACCTGAACGTAGCTGTTTTAAAATTATTCTATTAATAATATTTAAAAGTATCAAGACTTGTTCGTCTGCACCAAAACAGGTAAAACCGAACCGGCACTTTTAAAATGTTTATGGCTTCTACGAGTGTTTGGTTTATTGCCTGTATTGTTTGTGTTCAAGTGAAATCACGCCAATTAATATTGGACGCACTATATAAGCGCTGAGTTGCTCGAACGCTCCGATTGTGGAATAAACTTCCTGCCGAGGGTTTCCCGAGGAACTTCAGTATGGGATTCAAGTCAAGAAAGGAGTTGTATAATTTTTTAAAGAGTCGGCAACGCCTATGTGACCTGTGGAGTTGCAAGCATCCATAGGCTACGGTGACGGCTTACAATCAGGCGAGCCGTACGCTTGTTTTCCACCGTAGTGGTATTAAAAAAGAATTAGTGATGTTGTTGAAGTTCACATTTTTTCTCATTCAACATGTCAGTAAATCTAATATAGACCAATATCTAATACAAAAGTAGGTATGAGCTATTTTTGTAATATATTTTTTTCTATTTTACTTGCAGTGAGGAATGGGACTTTCTAAAAACGCAAGCGGGCCACCAAACATCAGAAGACCCACCAATCACCACTCTCGTCGCCATCGGCAGTCAGGAGAGGCCATCCGAATCTCAAGAGATGTTCCTAGACCAGATCGCGTCCGCCTCCCGCCGGCTCTTCAAAGAAATGGACATTTCCATAGAAACTGCTATCACCCACCGAATCTACGACCTCGAGGTCATAGAGCTGAACAGCGACGTCAGTTTCATCATGCTATGTCCACCGGCAGAGCAAGCGTGCTCCGTCCCTGGTCAAAAAGAAATATTGCTCCAGAAAGGAGATCTACTCAGTCTTCCTATACAGGCGTTCGAGATGATCCACCTGCAGACGTATCACACTAACATATTGAATAAATACTGTAAACTTAGCTGTGTGTTAGAGTTAGACGTCGCTTTAGCAGCTCATTCGCACCGAGAAGCGTTCTCCTGCACCGAGTTACAGACGGCTAAGGAGCGGCTATCCAAACTAGAGGAACTCCAGAATAACTTAAATACCATATGGAAGGCTGAACGCTGGCTTATGGATCTGATCAGTTTCGCTAGAGACAAGGACAAAGCCGTCCCTAGCTCCGGCATATTGCTCAAATACGTGATAGAAAGAATGCCTTCTCAGTCCAGTGTCGACGGCTCCGACCATGAAAGCAACGAGAACGCCAACATGATGAAAGTTGACTTCCTCCAAATACCTACAAGGGACGGTAAGATCAACAAAACGTCGCCAGGAAGAGGGTCATGGCCCGGCCCGGCTGGGAACGGCAACCACGCCAACTTACACCCAGAATTTAGCAAATCAGAACAACAACTTACCCTCGCACCGCGGCAAACCTCAGTTTCCACCCTGAACCTCAGCACTTCGCAGTACCTCAACGCGGAGCCGAACTATTCTAGAAAAAGCAGCGCCGACTCCCAGTTCACACAATCCAGCGTGAGCAATAACTTCATGAGCAGCAACTCCCAATTCGACGTCAAATCCCCGATCTCACATAGCACTAGCAGCAATCGCCTGCCACCGTCCCGCAGCGAAGACACCCTCGTCCTACAAGAGAACGAACCTAAACCTAGACCGACCAGTATTAACGCAAGCATGTCAACAACCTCCAGCCCTCTCCTGACAGTCAAGGGCTATTACCCTGGAAGTATGATCAGCGTCCGAGCTAAAGGCATCGCTTCAGATTCCGCCCAGAGCTTATCAAGCGATTCCGAAAGCCAAAGCTGTCCAATAACAACCGCGATACCTTTGAAAATCCGTCCCCAGCTCAAGACCAGGACGCCGTGCGTGATCGCGTCTAAAAGCATGACTAACGTGAAGTCTAATGACGTAGACTTCACGGATACTGGGCAGGACTTGTTCCCCAACAAGTCGGGGTCGTGTGTGAAACGGCAGACCTTGCTGGAGGCGCAGGAGGCTGAGTATCACAATAAGGTTCCTAAGACTGACGAGCACAGAGGCGTTGAGGAAAACGAGCGGCCGCCAGATCAGCCGGGGATATTGCAGGTCAGTTGTCATTGCCACTGATGAATTACTTAGGATTTGTTACCACTGTCCGTGTACACATTTGCGATTAGTAGTTATTACTCAATCATTTATTGTAGACTAGCTACTGCCCGCGACTCCGTCCGCGTTGAACTCGTTTATATCGTCGCTCCATACTAACTTTCATCCCCCATTTCACTCCCTCAGGGGATGATTTCCGGGATAAAAACTATCCTGTCCTTCCCCAGGACTCAAACTATCTCTATACCAAATTTCATCCAAATCGGTTCAGCGGTTTAAGCGTGAAGAGGTAACAGACAGACAGACAGACAGACACACTTTCGCATTTATAATATTAGTATGGATAGTATGGATAATGGTTATACAGTTAGACTAATTACTCACGTATTAAATGTGTGAATAAAAATTCAAGTAGTCCCCCGTAGTGACATTCAATAAGTACGTGAGTTTAAAACCGTGTAGGTCTGTAATTAGGCATACATGGCCCTAACCAACCGAGCAATCGTAACAATATTAGATTTAGTGCCCGAGACAGAACGCCGCGCCGATTCGAATCT
This sequence comes from Epinotia ramella, assembly GCA_947578815.1. Taxonomy (NCBI): domain Eukaryota; kingdom Metazoa; phylum Arthropoda; class Insecta; order Lepidoptera; family Tortricidae; genus Epinotia; species Epinotia ramella. The sequence continues at coordinate 6,173,223 of OX388211.1, read as the reverse complement.
GGCTTCGCATTACATTTTTAAATTTTTCCTTTAGTTTAAAATGTATACATTTCGTCAGCAGCGTTACGGCAAAACTAATCATTCCTGTAATTGTTGGTATTAGCATTTTTGTATGTATTATTAATATTTTTATGTTACCAACATTTGAGTTTCGTGAGATAGTATTATAGGTAGTACCTAGGTTTCGCGTCCAACACATCAGTTTCTAACCGTCGTTCTTCGCCCTACAGGTATTTGCTGCGTACGAGACCGGTCTAGCGGCCGGCACGTCCCTCAAGCTCCACGTCACCCCGCGCACCTCCGCCCGCGAGGTCATCGACCTCGTCGTCAAACAGCTCAACATGGCCGCCGTCCTCAAGGGCAAGGCCGGCCCTGTCTACGGCCCCGACAAACTGCAGGACTTCTGCCTCGTCGCAGTCATAGGCGCCAGGGAACGATGCCTCCGCGACGACTTCAGACCGCTTCAACTACAAAACCCCTGGCGAAAAGGAAGGCTATACGTCCGTCTCAAGCACGATGTGCTCGCGGCACTCCAGCATTCCGCCAAGCAGCCTGCGTTCATTTAAAATTCGTTTGTTTTTAAAGTGTGTCTATGGACTTTTATATTTTTAAATACCGATAATTTCTTAGTCTTAAGTTGATTTCTGGTGCCAATTATTTTTGTTGATGCTTTAATACTAGGTAAGTAAAAGTTGTGAGTACTTTAGTGTGTTTAACAGAATTTATGGTGCTTCTCACTGTAACGGGATATATCGCTGTTTTTATCGAATTTTCGGACGTACCTAGTTCTAGACTGGCGTAGTTTTGTCGCTTTCCAAATAGCTTACCGATTTAGATCAATTTCAATCTCTTGTCGTTCTCTATTTAACAAATCTAATTATTTAGGTTGTAAGATGCAATATTGTGTGGTTCTTAAGTGATTACATCAGTCTAGTTAGGGTAGTGATGTGAAGTGTGCTCTTTATTTTTAATAATCACACCGAATCCTATCGGTAATAAACTGTCAAAATAATTGTGATGTCCGTATCATAAATTGCATATTCTTTTCAATAAACACTAAAGTTACAATCAATCAAGCACCAATAAATATTTGGGTATCTCAGATTCAGCTAACTTCATAGACTTGTCCAAAGAATGAGTTTACATAGTCTGAAGTTAGCTACATATACTATTTATACATCGAAGTGCCTGGTTAATTTCAACAGATGCTAATGAAGTCATATCACGTAGGAAATCAGGGTTAAGAATATATATTTTGTTACGCAAACTCCTAAATCACAGTAAGAACATTTGAATCGAAAACTTATTTTAAAGAAATGCTAATTATAATTTACTTCAAAGTATTTTATTATACACTGTTTATGACTTTTTGAAGACGCACAGCAATTTCCTGGTTGGTATTTCAACATTGCTCATATTCTGAATTCGGTTCTTTGTAAATATTTTAGCTTAAATTCAATTGGGCGTTTTTACCTGTTTAAATAAGATGTTCGTATGATTTCCATCTATAATTGATATGCTTTATTTAAGGGATATTACGTGTAGGTATGATAGGTGGCATGTCAGTACATAAATGTTTGTAAAAATATTGATTTAATATTTTTAGATGTTTATCTTGTCTACGTACGTGGAACCAAGCCAATTTTCTCGGGTTTCCTATAAATGCCATTAAAAAGTGTTTATTATAACTATAACTAAAAGTATTTCTTAACAAAAACATGAAATGTCCTTAGTGTACTTACTTCAGATCGATCATATGACAGATTACTTCAGATCGATCATATGACAGATTACTTCAGATCGATCATATGACAGATTACTTCAGATCGATCATATGACAGATTACTTCAGATCGATCATATGACAGATTACTTCAGATTGAATAAAAACTTACATTCTTTCATTTCAATACTTACAGGAAACTGGGCAAAATTGATTCTTACAAAGTCACATGTCTGTTATCTGACTTTTTAGACTTAAATGAATATGAATGAATATTACATGTTCGGAAGTTACAAAGTTCTATGCAGTGCTTTCGATACCTTTATTATCAGGGGAGGTAACTCAAAGATCAAAGTTCAGATGTATCTGGCCCTATCACACAATATAGGTGAAGATAACGAACTTCGTGCTGCAAAAGTGGTCCCGAGTCCAAGAATAAAGTGAATTCTAATTTATCGACCTTCAAAAATATATGACATATTAGAAACATCTTGTACAAAAGGAAGCTACCTACACAAACGCAAGAAATAGTAGGAGTTGCATATTTAATATTTCAATATATGTGTCTATCTTTATTACGAAGTCGATAAATGGGAGGTTACTACGACAATTCTAAAATGCCGCGACAAAAGTAACTGATCATTACCGAGTACTCTGTCAGGCCGGTAACTTACTTGGCCATGTTTTCCTAAATACTATCTAGTTGCGTCTCGTTTCTTAACATAAGGAACAAAAGAGATACACAGTCATATTTGCACAAACGTTAGAGCCAAGTGAGTTGCCAGCCTGCAGAAGCCTGATCCAGATTATCATAAATCATAAGAAATATATTTTGAAAGGCTTAGGTTTATTCACCCATAGATCTCTAACGAAGTATTCTTTTAATTATTAATTTTATATAGCCATAAATGTTTTATATTCATAGCAATTTGTAGAAATATAATGAAATAAATACTCAAATAAATTAGTACCTAATTAGGTACGTTTTGTTTCTATGGGAAATGTATATTTTTGTAGTTAGCCATTGTGTACAATACTAAATGTGTAATGGAAGATTGTGAAATAGATATAATATAAAAGAATTAAATATTATCAATGATTCGAGCCATACTTAGAGAGGGATTGCAATTGTTATTATTACGAAGCCTAACTTAAATGTCTTATGAGAAATATAATAGATTTATTTTAGATTATTATATTCACCCGTCTGCTGCGGCATGTGTGGTACACTTGAGATCGAAAGTCCTTTACCAGATTGAAAAACATTGGAGTTTGTATCTCCTTACATTAATTTGTTACCTATTACGATTTGTCTTATTGTCTACTAGCGACCCGCCCCGGCTTCGCACTGGTACTATATTATACATATATATAAACCTTCCTCTTGAATCACTCTATCTATTAGAAAACCGCATCAAAATCCGTTGCGTAGTTTTAAAGATCTAAGCATACATAGCGACAGACAGCGGGAAGCGACTTTGCTTTATACTATGTAGTGATTCGGGACGATCTAAGCTGACAATCAAACTGTTGTTATACAAATACAACTTTACCAAAATGAAAAAATAATGTCATTGGGAACGGCATTATACTTAGGTACTTAAACGGACAATAAGATGAATCGTCTGTTTTCTTTTTAAATAAACATCAACATTATGTAAAAAAAAACAACTGTATATGTCTGTATATGATACTTGCGACAGTAACTTTCAAGTGACTATCTAATTTTAGGGTGATTGTACAATGTTGATATCTATATGAGAGCATGAGCTACCTTAATCAGGTCAAAACTAGGTATTATTATTAAGGCGCCGTAGGTTCAGCGAAGTTAAGCGAACAGAGTTTTTGAAACAATTTAATGCGTCTGTTTATAATAATATGGTTTCAAAAAAATACGAATAGTAATCTTGAGGCTTTTCAGCAGCTAGATCACTGATTCGAAACATTATTAAGCAAAGGACAATGGGCAAATTGTATGGGCACTGTCCCCCCCCACCAACAGAAATGAAACATGTCTCATTTAATAGATCTTGGATCTTGACATTTCTGTTGGTGGGGGGGGACATTTCTGCCCATGGTCCTTTCGCTCGATAGAAAAAAATCACGAACATAGGTCTAAAATACACTTAAAATATTCATAACAAATCATGCACAAAGGCTAAAAATATTAAAATTGCTTCAAAAATCGGCAATATTATGTTTGAGAGAACTCAGTGATTATTTTTTTATTTATTCAAACGGCCAAAAAATTAAAATTAAAAAACATGATATCCGCGCTTCCCAGCACGCACTTCCATCTCGCTCACGCTTATGCTCAGTGAGAGGGAGAGAAGACCATGAACCTACGGCGCCTTAAAACCTTTTTATCTGATTTAGGTACTTGTAAAATCATGCTGCCTGGTGGATATAATCCATGTTAGATAAGATTGTGGTTAAACTACGTGGCATACTGATAAAGAACTTTTTACGGTCCTGAGTGTACCTACGTTAGAACTTAGACAAGTATGGAGTTTAACGTGATGCACAAAAATAAATGTAATTCAAATCTTTTCTCGTATTTTTATTTCAAACATCTTCACTTCCTTATGGAAAAAGTAACGCATTGGTTGATTGCTAAAAACCAGGATTATTATTTGATTTCGTACAAGTTCGCAAGGTCTTTGTCCGTCATTCGGGTGATAGCGTTTATTTTGGCATAAGAACGTGTAAGAGCAAGCGAGAGAGAAATCGACGACGTACGACTTTATAATGGAATGAACAGTAAGTATGTAAACACAAAGATGTTATATTGTCGTTAAACCCGGATCCACCCCTTACTTGGCATACAAGTATCAAACAAACGAATATTGGGATTAAAGCTGCACCTCAACTTTTTGTCCTTTTCGAGCGCTATTTTAATTTGAAAACCGTTGACGGCGCGCGAATGCGAACGTGCCCATGGCCATGCACAGGGTCCAAATGTATTACTACAGTTGAAAATGTCAATAAAATATTAGTAATGATTATGAGTGATAGGCGATTGAAGGTCAGGGAGATAGCGGAAGCAATAGGCATCTCCTATGAACGAGCGCAGAACGTGTCTGCCAGGTGGGTCCCTATTCAGCTGAAAATAAACGAACACGCCACACGATGTCACAGGATTGTTTGGACTTATTTAAAGCTGATCCTCAAGAATTTCTCAGTCGTTTCGTAACTATGGATGAGACTTGGGTTCACCACAACACACCAGAGTCAAAAATACAATCCAAGCAATGGAAAAGGTCAGGGTCGCCATCCCTTAAGAAAGCCGAGGCCATTTTGTCAGCCATGAAGGTGATGGCTTCAGTTTTTTGGGACTGCAGAGGGGTAATAATTAACCGTAAATTCTGACTACTATTGTTCCCTCTTACGACGTTTGCGTGAGGAAATCAAAATAAAAAGGCCTTGTTATGATATCAAAAAAGTCTTGTTCCACCAAGACAACGCTCTCGTCCACACAGCAGCGAAATCAATGGTACAGATCCGTAATTGTGGGCTTGAATTGTTGCCGCTCCCACCCTATTCGCCTGATTTGGCCCCTTCCGACTAAGTATCTGGGGGCACGGGAGTGCCCCCGCCAAGTCAAGCGCGAAGCAAACACTGCCGTACCATCCTTTAATGGAACCATTTCGCCGCATTTTCAGGCCCCTATTTGAGAACCTCTGGATAAGACCAGAACGCAGAAATTTTCGTCATCCAGTAAGCTATAATCACATACTTAAAATCCAAAATTTCAAGTCTGTAGGTCATTTAGTTCCGAAGTTAAGCGAAAGCAAAGTTTCGCATTTATGACACTCACTCACTCATGATCACCAAAGTAGAACTAGTACTTCCCATAAACTCAGAGAGCTGAAATTTGGTACAGTGTTAGGGTTTAATGGCCACGTGAAGGGAAAACTATAAAAAAATTGCAATTTCAACCCAGTTTTCTAGATACTTACACCAAGGGTATACATTACTTTGTAATCCTATACAAATATATAGGATTACAAAGTTACATTTGCAGTGAATGGGAAATTCAAAAGCAAGAATGGGCCTGCATTCATAGTTTGTATGTATGGATAACACATTAACCTACAAAAAGAAGTGAGATCCCATAAAAAACATTCCATGTAAAAAAGAGGCCAAGTCTCGAAACTCTTCCACCGTAAAAAGTTGTGAGATATTTCGTAGAGCCAAGCCTCAGGCATTCTTATCAATCTTTATTTGCTTGCTAAATAAAATTTTGTGACTTGGCAATCACACAATACTACATAATTTTTGGTAAAGTATGCAAAAATCCATAAATACAGTTAAGTTGTGTGATTGCCACGTTGCAGAATTTTATTTAGCAAGCAAATAAAGATTAATAAGAATGCCTGAGACTTGGCTCTACGAAATATCTCACAACTTTTTACGGTGGAAGAGTTTCGAGACTTGGCCTCTTTTTTACATGGAATGTTTTTTATGGGATTATCTTTTCCCCAACTTAAAGAAACACTTGGGAGGTCAACAATTTTCCACGAATATGGAGGTGCAAGAAGCTGTAGGCAACTTTATTTTGATGACCTGGAAGATTTTTTTTCACATGGAATAATGAAAGTACGCAAGATGGCAAAAGTGTATAGATGTTTTTGGAGACTATATAGAAAATAAAATTGTTACAAAAAGTATAGTTATCAATGTTATCATTTTACAGATACGGCTCATAACTTTCCAATTCACCGTCGTAAATGGGTTACCAACATTCCGCCGCCGCCGACATTAGGTAACGGGCCATAAGTTCGTGCTAGTACGTCATTTCGTTAGTTTTGTTTCTGAGGCTTATAATAAGCAACTGAAATATTTTTTATTTAATTTATACATTTGTAAAAAAACTTTATCATTAAACCTTTCCAAAAAATCAAATTCAACAATTTTAACGACTAAACTAATAGCAACACAACGGTCGAAAACTGTCAGTCGGCCGAAAACAGCTGTACGGTGTGCGCGAACTGCTTGTTGACGTAAGGTGCTCGCTCCGACTTCTTAAGGGAATTGAAAGAGAAAGGGAAGTCCATTTGAAAAATAAACTTTTAACAGTGCTTTGTCTAGTTCCTTAACAATGGATTTAATAAGAAATAAGTGTATATTTTGGTATAGGTGTCCCTTAAAATTGCAATAAATGGACTCACGAACTAACGGTCATTATATTTTTCGTCTGGCTCCTATTTCGTGTTACTACCGAATCAAGGGCTTTCTTTATACATCCTTGTATCTTTTGTATTTAAATGATACTTAAGAAATTGTAAATGTTAATTTAAAAAACAGATATTGTATTTAATGACGTTTTCATTGACCTAAATTCGGTATATGTTTTATTCACTTGAATTCTCGTAAAACGAGGTTGAACGTGACCTAAATTTACAATTTGAAGGTGAATTCGCATATTTACGTGCAGGATAATTTTGTTTATTGCTCGATTCCTGTAATGTATTTTTATGTTTATTTATTACATATAGGATACTTAATGGTTATTGAACATAATTTAAAGGTGATCTACATTATTGATTGCGGGAATATCCAAGAAATAGTAACACGAAACAAGGGACTACTACTTTTAATACTTTTCCCCAAGTTCGTGACAGAGAAATCTATAGTGGTAGGACTGGTAGGCAAACACACAGATCAAATGTGTACCCTCGTCTGTTATTTGATATTCTTCTTGAAGAGGTAACATGTGCATTGATATAATGCAATAGTGTTGCCTGGGTAAATCCCGGGAACCTATTATTTTTGCGGGATTATTATTATTAAATGAAAGTTTACTTTGTACCCTATTAAACAGTATAGAATTGCTCTTTCAAAAGTGTGTCGTGTGTCCCATACAACATTGTCTAGATTTTAATCTTAGGTTACCTAATCAATCGTAGAAATAGATAATCAATACATACTTATATCTAACTATACGTTTAAGGAATATTGACGAAAATGATTGAAGATATTTATTATTTTTAAGATTTGATATCCCGGGACTTGCTATTCCCGGGACTTTCATTATTTTTAAGGGTTTTTTTTAAAGAAGCGAAAGGTATCTTTATACCCTATTAAACAGAATATCGTTTACAGATACCTACATGTCACGTCCAAAAGGTTTTGCCTAGATATTTATCTTATGTTAAACAGTTTTGGTTAATATACTCGTAGATAGGTAACCTATGTGAGACACATTTTTGAAAAGGTGACCCTGTACTAATGGATAAGTTATTTAACCTTACATTTCGTAAAAAAATCCTGGAAAAAGAAAAAATGTCCCGGGATTTTAAATACCGAGTTTTATCCAGACCCCCTATTGGATTTTTCCAATAATCATGTTAATTACCTCGTCAATAATCTTGTTCAATATCAAATAACAAATGAGGGTTCACAAACAAAACGTTTCTCTTACTACCTGGCACTCGAAAACTTTATGCCGAAACAGGGGCCAAGAACTCACAAACTTAGGAGCAGAGCCAAATTTTATCACGAAATGGGGTTCAAATACGAGGTCTACAAATAAATTATAAAAAAATAGTTATTGAAACTAAAACTATATAATTCTTGCATTACATAATAGGCAAGATATCAATGTTCATCACACAAAAAAATTCAAACCGATGTCATGTTCTGTATTGTCTTAAAAAAAATACTAATTCGTAAGAGGCTTAACATGCCGAAACAGTGGACGTTTACCTTTGTTAATTTTGGTCTGAATAAAATTTTCCAGTTCGTTTTCTCCAAATATGTAAGCACTACTGCCGTTGTTGTTAGTTAATTCTATAAAGCAATTATTGAGCTTGTTTCCCCATTTCGCAAACTGAATCAAAGTTGTTGTTTCTATAAAATACTTGCATTTATGTTCATCAAACCCCCCTAATTTTGGTCGAAAATGCCGTGTCGCTTTTTTCCGAGTAACTACTTTTAAACTGTGAATTATTTGCCACTTAAGTTTTATTCGGAGAGATATATCGGTTACCTTGGTTCTGCTGCGGATAGCCTCATTTCTGATGCGATCACGCAGATAAACTCCAAGCATAGCCTTCTCCATTGCCCTTTGGGTGACTCTGAGCCTTCTTATGAGGCCCATAGTACGCGATCACGTTTCGGTGCCATACGAGGGGCGTCTGAAAAGTTCTAAGCCTAAGGTATTTCGAGGTTATATATGCGTTTATGATACTGGCCACTAGAAAGGCCATTTAAAAACAAATTATTAAAAAATAACATGTCACGTTTTTATTATTCTGTTTCGAGATATTCAACGGAAAAGTACATCATGTGTGAATTACCAACGAATATTACGAAAATTAAGCACCGTGCTGTAATTAAATTCCTTACAAAAAGTGACAAATCACCGCAGTGTATTTTTGAGGAAATGGCTATTATTTACGGTGATTCTGGGCCTTCTTATGCCACAGTCAAAAAGTGGAGTCGCTTATTTAAACTCGGACGGGAATCGATCGAAGACGACCCCTGCTCAGGGCGGCCAATATCGGTAGTGACCGAAGAAAACGTAGCAAAAGTCAAAAAGCTGGTATTAGAAGATAGAAGAATGAAGGTTTGGCAAATAGCTGAGGTCTTAGGTATTAGTAAAGAAAGAGTCGGAGAAATTTTACATGAACATTTGTACATGAGTAAAGTCAGTGCTCGTTGGGTACCGAAAATGCTAACGGCCTTCGATAAAGTACGTCGTGTGGAAACTTCTCGGGCGTTTTTAGAATTGTGCGAAGATGATTTAGATGAAGTTTGTTCCCGAATAGTAACTGTTGATGAAACATGGATCAGACAGTATGATCCGGAGTGTAAGTCTGAGTCGATGCAGTGGATTGAAAAGGGTGAAAGGCCGCCGAAGAAATTTAAAGTGCAAAAGTCGGCCTCTAAGTTAATGGCTACGGTATTTTGGGACTGTGATGGCATTCTTTTAATCGATTATTTAGAAAAAGGCTCTACGATAAACGGAACTTATTATGCAAATCTAATAAGACAGGTGCGACAAGCCATAGTTGAGAAAAGGCGGGGTAAACTAAGGAAAGAATTTTGTTTTTGCAAGACAACGCACCCGTTCACACCGCTAATGTTGCGAGGCGTGCTCTGAAGGAAGTTGGTTTTGAGGAAATTGACCACCCACCCTACAGCCCAGATCTAGCCCCAAGCGATTATTTTCTATTCAATAATTTGAAGAAAGAGTTGAGGGGAAAGCGATTTAGAAGTGACGAAGAGATGAAGGCGGCTGTACAGGAGCATTTTGAAGGGCAAAATAAAGATTATTTTTTTAATGGCCTAAAAGCACTGTATAAAAAATGTAAAAAATGCATTGATTTAGGAGGAGACTATATTGAAAAATAAACACGAGTTCATTTTTGTAAATTGTTTTTTTCTATCTTAGGCTTAGAACTTTTCAGACGCCCCTCGTACGTCATCACTGGCAACACACACTGGTTCGAATTTATGTTGGGGAGCGTCATGCTCGACACAGCGTTGGCGCGTTCTGATCTATACAAGCAAATAGCCTTGTATTCCATCAAGATCATCGGATACTCAGACTATAAGTAAGCAGACGTAAATATAAATAAATGTTTTTGAAGTGAAAACTTCTTTAGCGGCGCTGAGCACTTTTTGGGATGGGGAAAAATTATTAAATACGCGACAGAGTTTTGTGACGTCAGCACATCTAGCACACGACGGCCGCGACATACTCTCGATTTTTATCGCACTATACCTCTTGTTCTAAGTGGTCTAATAAGTGAGAGACGGATAGTGCGAGAAAAATCGAGAGAGCTCGCGCGCCGTCGCGTGCTAGCCGTGCAGATGTGAAGGAGGTAACTTTTTGCTGCTAGCCGATTCGACTTCATGAACGCTATTCGTAAGATTATAAAGCCGTTAAACACTTTTTGCAATAGCATATTCTGCAAATAAATTTGTAATTTTAACCAACGCGTCATTCACCGTTTTGCTATTGAGAAAATTCGAATAGTTCGAATTTGGGCGTTATTCCTAAAGAGATAAAGCTTAGAAAAATATTTACCAACGGCAAAAAAAAAATGATATTTTGGTCACCACCGCCGTCTGCTGTTCTTGCAAATTCGAATAGTTCGAATTTAGACGTTATTCCTAAAGAGATAAAGCTTTGAAAAATATTTGGCAATGGCAAAAACAAATTGGTATTGTGTTTGCCGCCGCCCGTCGGCGCGCCGACGGGCGAGCCGGCGGCCCATCGCACCCAACGCGCCCGCGGCCCGTCCGCCTAAATAATTCATAATTGTATATAAATTTGCGTCAAATTCATTTTTAGGGTGACACCGTAAGATGTCACGTGACCTGATCGAAAAACTGTTACAATGTTATTGAGTTTTCACTTCTGCCGGCACTCCCGGAGTGCTGTGTGTGTGGGGGTGGCTTTACAAATTACCGCCCGTGGTGCGTACAAAATTTTACGTCTTCTCCTGGGAGATTTGCCGCTGCGCCCGTCGGCGGTTAAACTCACTTACCGCCCGGAGTGACATAAAGATTTGAAGATTTTTAAGTCGCATTAGGTCGTTTAGAGTCGATCTATGTATATAACTCAATTTGACTTTTTTTGAGTTAGGTCAGTTCCGTTCTAAAGGTGCGATATGTTTTTGATTACCTACTATGAAAAGTATTATGAATTAATGTTCCAATAGAACTTAGACTAAGAAGTATTAGTAAGTAACTACCTACATTCTGTTTTACTTTAAATGACGAAAAGTACTTAAAAACAACCATTACCGACATCTTTTGTTTCATTGTTATCTTCAAGCAGGGTTGGTGCGATAAGTAGAGCAATTTCAGGGTTCCACGCTAGAGCTCAAAGCACCGCAATCCAAGTCAGTTATGTATGTATTTGTAGGGATAATTTTGGCTCTATTTCCGAAATGTTAAATGTCCTCAGGATTGTGGAAAGGACAAAATTAAACTCTGAAAACTTTAGGCAACCACACACACTTCTAAATCTCTGTTGGAGCCGGATCTGGCGTATAGAACCACTACAGAAATTATATCAGGTGTGGCAGAAGTGAAGGCAGAGCAGGTTCAGGATGCCAGCTAGAGCCAGGCATTAAGGAGGTGCTGGACGTGAAAGTGGCCATGTATTTCGAGACTGTCGTGTTCCGAAACAGCGACTATTTTGCTTCAGGTGTGGAAGGTTTGGCGTTATGTCCAAAGATTGTGAGTGTAAGGGAAACGCGCAAGGGGGAAGTTCGAGTCCTGCCAGCTGAATTTCTCCCCTGGTCGCAAAAGTAGTGAATGGCAGGAGTGGTTGGAAGTTGTTGGGACATTCTTTGGGCATAAAGACGAGACGACTTATGCTCACTTTTAGAAAATGACAATAGGTCGTATGTAAAGTTAGATATATTGGGTTAGTTATATGGGACTGTTAGATTCGCGTGCAAACCGTAGCGTGGTCAATACTCAGTGCAGATACCCTAAGCATGCATGGCCCCAAGCCTACAGTATGCAACCGATAGGAATCTCTACAGCCGATGGGGTAACGCATAGCATAGCGCAGGTGTTTGACGTCCAAATTGGATGCGAATATACAGCCTGGAAATCTAATACGAGCAAAGAATTAAACCAGACATAGGGTTTAATACCGTAATCATTAATTACTGGGACTTTTTAGGATACACTTAATAGAAAGCCTGTAATTAATTTTTCAAAAATTACCGAGCCGCAATGTAACGCAAACGTAGCTGTCCAAATACTTGACAAGTAACTGTCAATGTCAACGAGCCTTAACTTGAATATTTTGCGTTACATTGCGGGCTGAATTATTTTGTATGGTTAATTTTTTCGTTGTAATTTTAGACAAAAGGTATCTAAATAAACTTCTTACGTCCTGTACTAACCACCATTTAAAGATTTGCTCGTATTAGATTTCCACGCTGTATACAGTGCGACACAAAAGAGTATTAGATATTAAGAGTACAGACATTAAATAAACAAACAAAACCCATACTACACTACTACATATACTAAATTGTTGCCATGTTTAAGCATTTATTTTACGTCAAATATCTGACAGTTATACTCCAGGCAAAATACGGTTTTGAAAAACATTAATTTATAATAGCGTTTTTTTTGTTGATTTCATTTGAAAATGTTATTCTAAGATGATTTAGTCAAGAATCCGACAAACTTTCCACCCGGAAGTAATTATGTAGATTTAAATGAAGCATGCATTATTTTTTTTTGTACGATTTATCTTGAATATTATAGAGCAAATGTAAATGAACCAAAATAAAGACAAAAACATTTATTAATATTTTTGCTGATTTTTTAGAAGCCAGTTAACTTATCATTTTTTCGATGTCTGAATTTTTTTCGGATTTTGTAGCTGGGTAACTATTTAATTGATAATATATCCGTTATACATAAAAAATAAGCTATTATAAATTATTTCCAAAATTGACATTTTTTCCATACAAGTTGTCAGTTCATTGCCTGGACTATTACGTAGAAAGTGGCGCCAATTATGACTTCGACATGTTGTACTGACAAATTGGGGTCAAATCACATAATCTGTATACCCCAACCGAGTTCGTAATACATGCATCCCTGTTACTCGAGTAAGGGAGTGCGATAGAGATGGAAATACTCGAAATTCGACATTCGAAGTTCGTGGTAGCGCCGCAGATTCAACTGACGATTTTATGACCATATGTTATTTATAGTTAGAATTAATAAAATTGGATGCTATGTAAATTTATAATAACAGAGGTTTGATAGAAATGACATGTAATATAATTGTATCTTCCTTTCAGTATTTGGAACGGATCGGACATACGTCATCACGAAATAGTTTGACAGCTGACACGCTGACAGCATCATATCATATTTGTTTTTGACGTTAAGTTGTCGCTATCCGCTATCTTCACATCGGTCAAATCATTTTTCAATAAACGGGACTGGCAATATTCGTCGGGGCCAGGCCAGTTAAATTGCTTTATCAGCAGCAAGCCCACCATATAAAACATTAATCTAAGATTAAATAAGTTCAGTTGCAAGAGTATTAAGGCAAGACTGACATAATGAGTTTGGTAGCTAACACCGGGTAAGTGAAATAACCGAAAACAATATCTTATTGACGTTGGCGTTCCACTTTCTTGTAATCGTTTAATTTTTAGGAAACTAGCGGGCCGTACGTTGTTTATAACGGGTGCTTCCCGTGGTATTGGGAAGGCCATCGCCCTCAAGGCGGCTAAGGATGGTGCAAACGTGGTGATTGCCGCAAAAACCGCCGATCCTCACCCCAAGCTTCCAGGCACTATTTACACTGCTGCAGAAGAAAGTAAGACCATAAAAACCCCTCCTCACTTTCATGTTGCTTAAATAACTGGCCAGCTTTAAGTTTAACACGAGAAAGTTTCCATAAAGAAGTTATTGTTTGAGTATTATTTTTCTGTTACTTTGGACTTTGCACTGTAACTGTGGAACTCGCGTTGATACTTCGCCAAGTAATATTTCAATGGCAGTTTATTTATGTTCATGTGAATTAATATTTAATTCCTAAAGGAATCCCCACATTTTGGCACTTTTTAAGTATATGTAAGCACTGAAAATAAGTTGTCTGATTGGTGCTTTGAGGTGGTATCAAAAGTTGTGCTCATTATAAATATTTTTCAATTTGAAAACTAAATTTAAATCTGAAATATGTCAGAGTTTATATGTATCTGGACCTTTGTAGATAGTCAGGGTTACTACCCACGAACCTGTTCTAAAAAGGTGAGAAAATATTATATGAAGCATACAAAAAGTTAGTGTCTTTAAATATGTTGCTTCAATAAAACATACTTTTTTTATATTCTACTTTTGATACAGATAGGACCTAAAAAAAACCTCCAATTAAGTAATCACTACATAGTATAAAACAAAGTTGCTTCCTGCTGTCTGTCCCTATGTATGGTTAGATCTTTAAAACTACTTAACGGATTTTGATGCGGTTATTTTTAATAGATAGTGATTCAAGAGGAAGGTTTATATGTATAATGCATGCATAAAGACTAATAATTTTAGAGGTTTCTAATGTGATGCTGATGTCGAAAAAAACACATTTCTTGTACTTACACTGCAAACGCTGGCTGAACTCTATGAGAAAGATCAAAATAATGTACTACAGTATTGTACACCTTAAAAAAGGCTACAAAAAAGTCCGCGGTGATATTATGTCTATCTCTTAGGGATAACCCACAATAACCATTTTTTATCCTTTACTTTTTACGCGAAATAATGGCTTATTTACGAAGCGGTATTAAGCAATACAACATTAATCCTTGTCCAATTAAGTTGCTTAAATTAAACACATTGTGCATTTAATATAGATTAATATGGCCCTTTACAGCATGTAATTTAAATGAATATTTTGAAAAACAATCTGATTTTTTTTTTTTTTAATACAACGACGGTGGCAAACTGGCGTACGGCCCGCCGGTAAGCGGACACCGCAGCCTATAGACGCATGCAACTCCCAAGGAGTAATATGGGCGTTGCCGACCCTTTATATGTTTAAGGTTTCGCTGTGTTGAGATCTGAAGGAACAAATTCCCTCGCTCTCAACACAACGCATTCTCGAGAGCTCTGGAGTATCTGGAGTCCTGTAATAGACGCATTTGTAAAATTAAAAAGAAAGTTAGCCTTGTGTTTTATTTATTTACTATTTAAAAATGTGTACAATAGCAGTGTTTTAGATGCTTTTAGTCAATATTCTATAACCACATTTATGGTAGAGGTGGCACTGGAACATAAGTTTCATGTGCTCTGCCTACCCCTAGTGGTAATGAATGTGTGAATCTATGTATGTATTATACAATTATTAGTACCCTTTGTGTAATTTTTTTCTTTGTTAATAGTTGAGGCCCTCGGCGGTAAGGCGCTACCATGCATTGTGGATGTCAGAGACGAGAAAACGGTGCAAAAGGCCATTGATGAAGCCATCAAGAAGGTAATGTGATTTAGATTTACTTGAGGGCTGGAACCAAGGCCAAGTGAACATTTATGCTATTCTAGGATTTATACAAGTAGCAATTAGGAGTATAATTACATGGATAGCTTAGGCCAAGGCTACACGGGCGGTTCTTCCGCCGCGGAAAACCGCTTCTGAACCGCACTGGACACAATTTAATATGAAGTTGTGTGCTGCATACTACACTGCGCGGTTTCCCGTCGCGGCTCACAGGCGGGAGAAATACGACCGCCGCATGCAGCGTCAAACCGCCGCTGATAACCGACGCTTAAACTACACGGACGGTTTCCCGCTATCCCGCCGTCATTCTGCGCGGGACCTTGGCGCTCGCTCGTCGTTCGTGCGCTTGAAATGAACAAAAGGCAGCGATAAAACGCGTCCCGTGTAGTTTGATGGTCTGCGGCAGCTTTGTCGAGCGGTTTCCCGCGGCGGGAGAACCGCCCGTGTAGCCTTGGCCTTAGACTGGTCCATTTTACTCGGCGGCAGTTTTATGGTGATATAACTACGATAGGTCAGCTCAGTGCATTATAATTATGATTGATGTTGGCTCAGTTATCCTTTTGCAGTGTGTATTGTCAGTACCTATGTGTATACTAGATCATTTTACTACTTATACTGTTTATCATATATATTCCATAATAGTGCTTTGGAATGGTAGTGTCCTCATGTTGAAATTGATAACGTAGTGTTGCTATATGGATAGCAAACCATCAAATTATTGCAATAAAGTGTAATTTCAAAATATAATCAAAATCATAAAAACGATATGGAAATTACAACATTAGAAAAAATATGCATTTTTTTAATTGTCCGAGTGTATATTTATAGTTAGCAATACGATCCTTATGCTATAATAAAAACAAAATTGTACAACAGCTATGCACTAAAACAGTAATTTATTTGATTGTCCATACGATGATTAGTACAAATAGAAAACTGTGACGTCATACTTCTATGTCAATTCGTATGATCCGTTTCAGCTGCCGCTAGCAAGGTCCGTCTTTGTCTCTTATGTTCTTTAATTATAGTTGCTCCCATACAAACATTTGTTCCTATCCAAAAACTGGTACAAATGGCATATAAAAAAAACTTAGGAATCATGCCTGTTCCTATTTAGATACACACCAAAGTGCTGAATTTATTGGAAAGATCCTGTTGTAGAAGCATAAAAGGGGTTTCTACTTGACTGGTAGAAACTTCTGTAGGGTTTAAACCCACTAAAAATATGTTTTTATGACAATGGTACATTTTATGCCCATCTAAACATGTTAGGAGTCCATATCATAATCGTTTTTCTAAAAAACTCTGTCACTGTGGTTTCCTGGCTTACCCTTGATCCGGAAATGTGGTGTTCCAGTTCAACGGCATCGACATCCTGATCAACAACGCGTCCGCCATCTCGCTGTCCGGTACGGCTGACACCGACATGAAGAGATACGACCTCATGCACAGCATCAACACCAGGGGAACCTTCCTGGCGTGAGTCATTGTCTTATTAGTGGATCCACAGATACATCTATATCTGTGAGTGGATGTCTTATTAGTGGAACCACAGATACATCTATATCTGTGAGTGTGTACAGTCTCACCACTGCACATTTTTCCGTTTACGTTGCGACCTACTTTAGGCCGCGCTATAATATGACATTATAAAGTAAATTATATTAGTGCAAACGTAACTCGCATACGATAAGCATCAACTGAGGGAACAGCCAATAAGTCTAACTATTTTGTATCTTAAAAGTAATAAATCAGTTTAATAACTACTTATACCTTAACTTCGCCGTTCTCTCAACGCACTCCAACCCAACAACAAATGTCTGGGCTAACTGGCTCATACAGAGTGGATGTCTTATTAGTGGATCCACAGATACATCTATATCTGTGAGTGGATCCCTCGTGACTGAGGATCGTGACCGCATGCTAGTTTGCGAAATATTGGGCTTTAAAGCCCAATTTTTTGTTCGAGCCCCCCCCCACCCCCCCCCCCCCCCCCCCCGCCCCTGCCGGCTAAATGGCTGCTACTAAAAATAAGTAGGTATGTGAAAAAAATCGCGGCAGTAGTAGGTACATACATGCAGTTTGGTTCCTCGTCAAGTTGACTGCATGGGAATGGTACCTATCGATGCTGGTGCGGAAAGTATGTCATTACGTCACGAGTACCGAGATATGACGGGACGAGTGAAGAATTACATCTCCGCACGTGTATCGAACGACGTTTCTTAATACAGTTGCGAAAAAATAAGAAAAACAACAAGTAAGGAATTCTAAACTTTTATATTGTTAATTCTGTAACATCCTTGTAATACAGTTGCATCTTATTGATTTTTTTTATTGACAGAATAATTAACGGTACAATTTGTACAATTATTGAGTGGGAAAAGTGAAAAGCACTAGTTCGCGAAAACCAAATTTCCGCACGCTAAACAGCTACGTAAAGTAGCACTTTTTGAGCAACTGTATTAAAAAGACTGTATTTGATTGTACCTACAGTCATTGTAACTAGTAATTACAACGTGTATTATTTGGTTACGGACTATTAGCTTTTTTTATTTACCACATAGAGAAATCCGGGAATGCAGTACACTACATAATTCCAAAGAGTCATTGGAAAGCATATTTTTCCCGAATTTCATATTTTTTCTTTTCGCTTGGCGTTGAAAGGTCAGATTGCAGTCGCTTTCGTAAAACTAGAGTCCTTGCTAAATCTTGGGATTAGGCGCCA
Source organism: Epinotia ramella (assembly GCA_947578815.1). NCBI lineage: Eukaryota > Metazoa > Arthropoda > Insecta > Lepidoptera > Tortricidae > Epinotia > Epinotia ramella. Next base: position 6,154,786 of record OX388211.1, on the reverse strand, counting down.
AAGGGTACCCTGGGGTCGTTTAGGAAACTACCGGGGTAAAGGCTAGAATTATAGCAGCCTCCACAATTGACACATCCTTGGTATTACAAACTATATTTGAAGCCGTATATAGATTCCATAATATAAAAACTAGCTACGTCCATCATTTGGAAGAGTGTAAGTTTGCCAGTGTTGGTTTTTTTTCCTTCATTTTAATGGCAATTTTAAGGTTATTTTTTTGGAATCTATATACGGCGTCAAGTATATAACCCGGTTACAATATCTGTGGACCTGGCGTCGATGAGTGTACGGTGCGCAAGGCGCGCGGGGCGAGCGCGGGTAAAGAAGGGGGGGGGGGGGGGGGGGGGGGGCCTTCACATTCCAGCAAGGTCCACAGATATTGTAACCGAGTTGTAGTTACAATGCAGTAAATAGCTGGCGCATGGCTTAGTTAGTTCAGGTTGCCATGATTTTTGGGAAATATCAATTGAAAATGACGACCTAGCCTAGTTGGTAGTGACCCTGCCTACGAAGCAAGAGGTCCTGGGTGCGAATCCCGGTAAGGGCATTTATTTGTGTGATGAGCACGAATATTTGTTCCAGAGTCATGGATGTTTTCTATGTATTTAAGTATTTATTGATCTATATAAGTATGTTTATCGTCGTCTAGTACCCATAGTACAAGCTTTGCTTAGTTTGGGACTAGGTCGATTTGTGTAAGAATGTCCCCTAATATCATCATCATCATCATATCAGCCGAAAGACGTCCACTGCTGGACATAGGCCTCCCCCAAAGAGTGCCAAAGTGACCGGTCCTGCGCCACCCGCATCCAGCAAACTCCAGCAACCTTTACCAGGTCATCAGTCCACCTTGCGGGGGGCCTACCCACGCTGCGCCTTCCGGTACGTGGTCGCCACTTGAGAACCTTTCCGCTCCAACGGCCATCGGTTCTAAGTGCTATGTCCCCTAATATATTTATATTTATTTATTTATAAATAGCATGTGTGATATGACCATAGCGTTAAAAAGTAGTGTATTTGCAGGTCGAAGCTCTGCCTGCCGCACCTGAAGAACAGCAACCACGCGCACATTCTCAACCTGTCGCCGCCGCTCAACATGAACCCCTACTGGTAATATCCGACACAGTACAACTGATACACAAATACAACTGGGATGACTGGGACTATTGGCCTGGAGTGGGTGAAACTCCGGAGGTTGAATGCTCCGTTCTAGTCATTGTTCATTCATCAATAATCTCCGCAAGGGTAGGACAAATCGCTAGAACTTTGATTTGAACTTTGATGGATTGTCGCCTGCGGTATTTCCGGACCGATACGACCTTCAAACCTTCAAGAAAAGAGCGTACTCCCATCTTAAAGGCCGGCAACGCACTCACAACACCTCTGGTGTTGCAAGTGTCCATGGGCGGCGGTAATCGCTTACCATCAGGTGATCCGTCTGCTCGTTTGCCTCCTATATCATAAAAAATAAAATAAAAAAAGATTAATAAAACTGAGCGCCGGTATTTTGTTACGCTTTTAATAACAAAAGTTCACTCGAGTCATCATTTGTTTTATCAACATTCGCTGAACACCCGACTGCGAACTAATACACATTACAGTAAAACCACTAATTACCATTGTTCGCATCATCAGTTGTTCCCTCCAGACTCAGGATTGTGACATCATGTCCTATGCCTATTCTCGCAGATCCCTCCAAAGGCTCCCACTTGGCCGAACAAAGCCATTTTTGTTGTGTAGAAACCGACCAAACTAATTAGACGGTGATATCCAAACTACGTAATTCGATTTTCGTGGTTATAGCTCAGAGCGAACAGCTATCGGGCTCCTGCCACTCAATCTGTTAACTGGATATAAGGTGCTAACAAATTAAGTACCAATATTTTAAGAGGTGTTACATTACATCAAAACAATTGACTTTAAATAGAAATTAAGAAAACTTTTCATATGATATTTTTGTTTTAATTTCCGGTACAAAATAAATAAATTAAAATTTCGACCAAACATAATCAGCCTGTGCATTCAACTGACGAGATGTTAAAACACTATCTGTCAAGTGAACATCGTCGTTTGTGACAAACGTCAATGATTGATTGTTCTCATTAACAGGGTGTTTTTACGCAGTAACGTTGTATCCCTAATTATCTCCAAAAAGTGATACACACTTTTAAATGTTTCATACTTAACTCTACTCCTAGAGACTAGTACTATCAGCTCTAAAAGTATTGGTACCTAATTTGTTAGCACCTTATATATAGGTAACATGTCGAGGGGATGGAGACGTATGGTTACATCAATGTTGAACAATTTGTTTTCACTTGTCCGTAGGTTTTCGACGCACGTGGCGTACACGATGGCCAAGTACGGCATGTCCATGTGCGTGCTGGGCATGAGCGAAGAGTTCAAGCCGTTCAACATCGGCGTGAATGCGCTCTGGCCCATGACTGGTGAGTTTGCATCTTTAGGAATACGGGTTCAGCTCGAAAATTATTATTAGGTACTTCAAAAGAAAGAGGCAAAAAAAAACACCTAGTGACGAAAATCCCATTCGGATGTCTCAAAGAATTGCGAAGCTACAACCGTTTTCATATTGCTTGTTAGAGAGAGGAAACGCTCGCAGTTAGTAACGTCACTAACTGCGAGCGTCATAGTAAATGACAATAGTTTCATATTAAGTTGCGTTTTGCGGAAAAGGGACAGCATACCCCTTCTTAAAACTTTGGACACTTGTAACTTCGTTATTATTCATCCTTTTGCGTTGATTTTTTCTCCATTCGACTACATTTTTAATCCTTTTTTCGAGAAAAAATGACATTATTGATTATTTTATTTGTTGTCTACACCCCTGGGGGCCTAGACAAGGTTACAATCGACAAGCGCTAACGCTAACGCTAACTAATAAAATGTATGGGAATGACAGATGTTAACGAAAAGTGTTTCGTCGGCGTCTGTCATTCCCATACATTTTATTAGTTAGCGTTAGCGTTAGCGCTTGTCGATTGTAACCTTGTCTACGGCCCCTGTTGTAGCGGACTCCGGGGCAGGTCTTTCACCTATTGCAGCCCCTTTTTAGGGTTCCGTAGTCAACGTAGTCCCTTATAGTTTCGCCATGTCCGTCTGTTCGTCGGCGGCTTAGATCAGTAACCCTTACTACTAGATAACTGTAATTTTGCATGGATATATAATTCAATCAGGGTACCTCCCTTAAACCTAAAGTGGAAATGATTTTTTTTTTCTCGATAAACCCATAGTGTGGGGTATCGTTGGATAGCTTGTTCAGATATATTATGGGTTTCTTACAGGCATTTTTTTTAAAGCACTAATTTTTGTTCGATTAGTGTCACCCCGGGGACAAGCACGGGTATGACCGTGTCGCCCTGTAGGGGAACGCCGCGGGATCGCGTTCAGCGTTTTGACCGCGTGTAACCTTTTACGGACCCTGGGCACTTAGCGGATATTCATATTTTTGTATACAACGACGGTGGCAAACAAGCGTACGGCCCGCCTGATGGTAAGCGGACAACGCAGCATATAGACGCATGCAACTCTAAAGGAGTAACATGGGCGTTGCCGACCCTTGATATGTTTGAGGACTCGCCGTGTTGACAGCTGAAGGAACAAATTCCCTCGCTCTCAACACAACGCATCCTCGGGAGTTAGAGAAAATATGCTTTCCAATGACACTGAAACCTCGAGACGATATACAAATAACTTTATTGCCCAAACACGATACCAAACAGCAATACAGAACAGAGGATAGCTAGATATTAAAACTAATTTCACTACTAGCTCTAGTTACATGAGACACTTAATATCTACGTTAAAGTTAGAACATTTACTGTTATCATGTTGGCCATGGGTACCAACCTCAGCGTATGCTGGGCTAGTGCCCAGCGCTGGTTTTCAGTTTGGCCCCTTATAAGGGTTGTAATGATTATTATTCATGAATGCGTATGCGCTGTGCTAATTTGACGTTGTAGGTACAAAACTAAACTAAAAAACAAATTATACGTTAAATTGGGTGAAAACATGCAAAAATAATTTGATTGAAGGTAGGTAGGTTTTTTTTAAAACTAGCTTGAAGGTGTCATGGTATATCTATCGGATGTATTACTTGTAATTTTGTTTGTTGTATGCAATGTACCTAAATGTGGTTCAAGTATGGGAGTGTGTGTGTGTGCGTGTTTGTAATAAAGGTCCCGAATAAATATCTGTTCATCTTCTGGTCAGTCAATGTTAGTTTGTATTTTCTTGTAACTTAATATTGCCACTGTATACTGTAAACTTAATACTACATTTGTTTTTAAGAGACAAGCCCGCTAGTTTCTCGCCAGATGATATACCCTCTTCCATCCTACTAATATTATAAATGCGAAAGTATGGATGTTCAGATGTTTGCATCAGAATCACGCTTAAACGGCTCAACCGATTGGGATGAAATCTTGCACGAAGATTATAGCCTGGATTAAAATATAAGATAGTTTTTATCCCACGCAGACAAAGTCGCAGGAGGAAGCTAGTAATAAATAATTGACAAACTCAACCCCTGAAAACCCTCCTTTTGTAGCATTCGGTGCTTTTTAGTGTAGCATACCAAAATTGGTCCAACGGAACACTTATGCCATCACTCGGAGGCTGTCCGTCTGTCACAGCCAGTTTTCTCGAAGACCGTTTGACATAGGAAGCTGAAATTTGGTATACATATAGAAATGTATCGCCTAATTACATAAATAAAGTCAAAAAGGTGTAAACCCCAATAAAGGGGGCAGTTTGAGGGGTAATAAGGGGTTTCGCAATTTTTGTGTTACAGGTATCGCCACGGCCGCCATCGAGATGCTGACCGGGGACGTCTCGACCAGCCGCAAGCCTGAAATAGTTTCCGACGCGGCTTACTTCATGCTTTGCCAGTGAGTACCGTTCTAGCCCAGACAGCGCCGATTAACCTATCGGAACCTGGAAAGGTCTAGGCTTCAGTACTAATGTGAAATACGGGTGTAGACTCGAAAATTATTATTACTCCAAAATAAAGAAGGAAAAAAAATATGCCTAGTGACGAAAATCCCATTCAGATATCTCAAAGAATTGTGAAGCTACAACCGTTTTGATATTGCTTCTTAGAGACTTAGAGAGAGAACACGCAAACAGTGTGTGACGTCACAATCCGCGAGGCTGCCGCAGAGCGAGCCACGCGCGCGGCAGCAGGTCGCGTCGATGGCGGCGCGGAACACGATGGGGCGCGGCACGTTTCCGTCTTCTAGTGACGTCACCAACTGCGAACGTCATCGTTTCATTATGAAGTTGCGTTTTGCGAAAAAGGGACACAACATACCCCTTCTTAAACTTTGGACACTTATAATATAAATGCGTGATTATTTAACCTCTTGCGTTGCTTTTTTCTCCATTTAACTACATTTTTAACACGCTTTTATTAGGTCGACCTGTATGTAACTAACTATGTAATGGAATCTTTGGATTTGTTAGAAAAGTCTTGTAATGAACTTTGACCACGATTAGGTTAAAAGCGTGTATTTCTAGTGTTTTGTAAACTATTAATTATTAATCCTTTTTCGTTAAAATACGACAAAATTGATTATTTTATTTAGTGCCTACACCCCAATTGATCACGCCAGTAGGTCTAGACTTCAGTACTTCATGTGACATCACATGACGACGCTGGGCGCCGAGAGGGTTACGTAGTGGGCTACGGCGAGTTTTACATTCATATCTAGGTACTGTGCACTACAGAGTACGCTCGTAGCGTAAGTTGACAGACAAAGCCATCGATGTTTAAAAAAAAGGTTATTTTTCGACGTGCGTCGTATTTGACGACACGACGGCCACGGACGACGATAATTTTCATACTCGCTCGTAACTTCTAATTTACAACTGGCGAGGCAGGCAGGCTTTTGTTTTGCACCCTGGCTGTTAAAAGGTTAAAGGGGCATTCAAATTGAGTTTTGATGATTTTTCTAAGGGAGCACAAAACACCATATACTTTTGCAAGACCCAGATTGTTGTATAATCTAGTACAAACGATCTAATAAAGAAAAAAATAATAGTGTTTGATAAAATAAATTGTTTTTTTTTTTCATTAGCAACAGATAAACATTACGAAAATACTCGGGAGTCTTTCTCTTAACGCTTCCTTTCCTATTTTAAGATTTTTTAATTGATAAAAACTAGCAATAAGGACGTTCTTCGATTGTGACGTCACAAGCAAGTAATCCCTACAAATTCCATACAAAGCTCATTTGATATTAGTCAAATACAGTATTGTAATATTGACAAGTATGGTATTTACATAGATATATACCCCTACTAGATAACTTAAACATCTCAATCACTGTCACTTTTTGCTACCTACTGTGACGTCACACGGGCGAATTAGTGATCTGAATTCCCCGTTGTCAGCGGAAAATCGATTCCGCAATAAGGCATTTTCTTAATATTCACGGACAACCGGGCGGCTACCACAACAGACGCGCGCGGAATGTCAGTCTGAGTGCCAACTCGGAGTCCGAATTCGGATACGCGAAGTACATGCATTTGCGTGATCTATGTATATCTATATCTGTGGGTATTTACTAGAAACTCTTTATGTTTTCCAGGGACCCCAAGTCCTACACGGCCAACTTCGCCATCGACGAAGACGTTGTGAAGAAGGCTGGAGTCAATGACCTCACCCCCTATGCCTGCGACCCCAGTAAGTTATTATGATAGTAAACATGTTTCTCATTAATCCCATATTCATAATAATAAGGGTAGCAGCACACTTTCGTGCGAATTTGAGGAACAACATACGAACCTGCATTACGGTATTGCTTTAAGGCGCTGTCAACACCAAAATGTCCTTGAGGATTTTGGATAGCGCGAACACTGTCTATTTGTATCGGAGTAAACGAGAGCGAGTGTTACTGGGCGGCCCGGTTTTTGAAGATAAAAAAGGGTGGATTATTTGTGAAATATGACTAGCTAGCGGTTTAGGTATGAATATGTTGATTTCATGTTTTTAATTGCAGACCCATACGTCAAAAAAATAAAGACATAGAACCGTTTAATGTGATTTTAAGACCAATCTTTGCAATTATTTTCTATCGAGCCGATTTCATCAAATTATATATTGAGCCCGTCTACGGTCTTTGAAATATGGTGAATATTAACATATATTTTATTTGATGTGCTAGAATAAATAGTTTTCCCTAAAAAACTGCTTAAATAACATCAATTTCACCAAATTAGGACTTGTCAGCCTCTTAAGTATATTAAATTGGTTCACTCTCTCTCAAACGTATAAATTCTTTAGTGTTTTGATCTAGAAATAAAGTTTGTTATTTCGACTCAAATTCGTATGGGAAGCATTGCAACGCAAACCACCTTATAATGTACTCTGCCATTTCAAGGGGTCTTGAAGGATTGGGTAGCGTAAGCCTTCAGAACATATTATAAATACGAGTATAACTAAATAGCCTTCTTCTAATGAGAGCATGAATTCAATAAAATCTGGGAAGCACACGAAAATACGTTAGATTTTCGCTTTAGAACGATAATCGATATTTTAATTTGGTCATTTTCATCAACATTTGGCTGAGTTGCGAGTACACGGATCACCATTACTGCATTCATTCATTTATGTTCGTGTCTACCGATGCCCGTGTGGTCTCAAGTTATGGCCGGTTCCAATAATCAATCCACCGATAGTTTTCCTTACCAACAGTTACATTTTGACACATTTTCTACGGGTAATCTGTCTAAATGTAACTGCCGGTAAGACACCGAACCGACCATTAGTGCAAGGCCTGAGTGGACGCCCCGCTCAGAGCGGGGCGTGCAGCGTCCATATAAAACGAATGCAATTTATATGGACGCTCGACGCCCCGCTCTGAGCGGGGCGTCCACTCAGGCCTTGCTTGCACTTAGATTAACACCACAACCTTTCTATCCGTGGATGACATAGGAGTCGACTATGGGTTGAAGAAGTGTTTTGAGGGCGATGGGCTTGCATTTAGAAACAACTCCAATATAAAATTAGAGATGGGTTAGAATTTCACCACCCCCGTTGGTGTCGTAAAAGTCGACTAAGGGAGCAGGGTTGAAGTGTGGTGTGGGCGTTGGTCTAGTCAACCTACCACTGTGACATCACATTTTGTCGATCTTTCATACCCACATTTGTGCTAAAAGTGGCGCTGGAACATTAGTTTCATGTGCTCTGCCTACTTTTGGGAATAAAGGCGTGAACGTATGTATGTATGTCTAACCTACTATTGCTAGAAATGGCACTAAAATTCACGTGCTCTACCTCCCCTTTGCGACTACAGTGAGCTTAAATGTTTTTATGTAGCTAATATAATAACCCAAATGCCCAATATTAAAGATGGTTCATTTTGACCCCAGAGAACGCCAATAAACTCCTGCTCGACGGTTTCATAGACCACCCGCTGGCGATCAAACACCACGAGCTTATGAAAGGCTCCGTCAGACGGTACCATACCTCCGCCGTGCGGTATGAGAAGGTTGGTGCCTTTGTCATTATTAGTCAGGGTTGGCAACGAACATGTGGCTTAAGGTCGCGGGAGTCCGCTGGATGCGGGTGGCGCAGAACCGGTCATTGTGGCACTCTTTGGGGGAGACCTATGTCCAGCAGTGGACGTCTTTCGACTGATATGATGATGATGATGTGACTTCCCTGTCCATAGGGTACGGTGACCGCTTATCATCACTATATATTATTATAATAAACGTTTTTGCGGCACAAACGGCCGTATCTTTTTATACGTTAACTTAGAAGTTCGATTTTTGACAGCTTCAAGGCGCTGTAGACCTGAGTTTATGGTTTTAATTTCAACTCGATACCTCCACGCGTTCCCGATGAAGGGTCTTGACAGACAGACAGGCAGACGGGCAACAAAGTGATCCTATAAGGGATCCGTTTTTCCCGAGGTACGGAACCCTAAAAATAGCGTGTTTACACCAATGAGGGTTTCCAGAATATATTATGTCAACAGCTGGCAGCACCGTGGCGAGATGTCTAGGTGTCAAAATCCACCAATCATATTTAATCAATTTGTGTAAAAAATGCACTGGTATTCTGGAAACCCTCATTACCTGGAAAGCTTGGAAAGCGGCGCGAAAAGTGCGACAGTTGACCAGCGTAGTCTCCAGAGATGTGCTCTGTTTCCATACAAATGACGATGGATACCCTTAGAAACTAGGACAAAGGAGGATAGGACTGTAAAACGGGTTTCCACCACCAAAAATTACTGGGAATTTTCATACTACATATTTGTTATTATTTCAGCAATCGCTAAGGCAAACATTACAAATTGTATGTAAGACACAATTGAAGTAACTTCTCTGGTAATCTCTGAAATAAACTGCTTATGATAGCTAATATTTAAAAGCAGTTCACGATTTGGAGGCTATTGTAGAGGCCGTATGTAGGTTGCATTTCTCGAATCCTAATGTTACATAGCCATAGATCATAATCGTAACCATCTGTTAATAATACTGTTAATTACGCCTAATTCAATGTTGTGCCCCTAAAATGTATGGTTCAAATCGTAAGCATGTAAAGGGGTTAATTGTGGCCATTTTGACTACATTTACTAAGCCAAGTCACCATTTTATTTTTAAATTCGATGGTCGATTTGGACCATACGTTTTCGGGTACCCTGCCTGCATTCCTTACCTGTATAGGAATGATATGATATTGTTCCTTTTGTAATGCAACATACAAAAAAAAATAGTAGACATTGTTTGTCTATTATTTCGAAATTTTATTACAATATCAAGAAGCAACTAACATATTTTTTTGTGTAAATGTATATTGAAAACTAAAAAAAATAGTTTGACCATTGATAGACGTTACTGCTTAGTACATAACTGTTTTATGTACCTTTATTATTTCACTGTTTCCTAGTTACATTATAAATATTAAAATGTAACAAACAGAATAAATTAAGAGTTAAGTTGCCAGCAATTTTCGTCTTGTGTTCGTCCGTTTTGTCCAAATTAACAAAAAAACACAGTTTTGAAATTGGAACATCTATTTGTTTACAGGTAACATAGATAATCTGTTACCCGATTTCTTTTTGGACGTCCCCGGCTCACCTTCAGGCCAGGCGAAAAAGGTGTGAATAATCCAAAATGTACAATAAAAATGCATGCTTAGTACATTATTTAATTTCATCCTTTCACCTTGATTAACCTTACTCTTAAATATCCTACATACGGCCTCTGCCCGTCTTACGAAAAAAAAACAGATATTGAAAGTTAACCTGTAATACTGCAAAATTGAGTTAAAAATGGCTTACTTTGTGTCCATTATCAGACCAATAACGGTAATATTCGACATTTATTGCCTGGATTAGATGGCTTATATTACAGATAAAACATTTCTTCCTTGACATTCACTGATAAGCTCCAGATAAAATATGGAATGAACAAGAAATAATTATTCTTTACACAGTTTCATATACTATTACATGTTTAACGAGCGTTAATGCGTTTGCCGAGTATTTTATCAATGTCGTAAAACGTTATCTTAAGCTGGGTAGGATACCAGACTTGCCTTCAAGCCAATCAAGGTCATATTCGATAAAACAATCGTGTATGCTGGACGTAACTGATACGTGTCGGATCGCAGTAAAACAAACAAATTGGATGATTCTGTCGTCTTCGACACGTCTCTGGGCCCATTTAAAATTGGTAGTTAAAATCTAAATGTTGTTTGAATGAAAACCGGCAATACTTGGTCAAAAAGGCCACTCGTCATTGGTTAAAACGCCTCAGTGTTGCCAGTTTCGTCTACTCATTGCTGAGGGTCGTAACTACCACAGACTTCACCAGACGCTGCCATTTTAGACTTTTAAAATTATAGTATTTATAATTAAAAAACGATATACAGCTTATGCATCAAGCACGACCTTGATCTGCCGGCAGGCACGTCTGATGTGAGTACAGCCCTTAACCATTCGGATGCTTTGACACTGACGGCCCACGATATTGCGCGAATCGCGGCGCGGCAAGCGTTTTATCTGTTCATTGCGCGGTCGAGACGCGCAACGCACTGTGGTTAGTTGGGGTCACACGCAATGAATTAGAGAAACCGCTGCCGCTGCCAAATGGCGGGCCGTGACAGTGCTAAAGAATTATAAATTTCGATAGCACTGATGAGTGCTAAGTCATGCGATTGGTTAAAGTGCTGATAAAAAAGTAGCAGTATTTAATCGTTGTTTATGTTATAGGAGGGCAAGCCGGAAGGCCAGATCCCCGCGCTTTTCGCCTCCATTGGCAAGAGCCTGTCACCTGATCTGGTGAAGAAGACGCAAGCGGTGTACCAGTTCAATGTTAAAGGTATACTTTTTTTTTCAAGTCACATGTTTAGTGGCTGGAGGTGATTATGTGTTGGTAAGAATGGTTACACACGGCGAATAGGGGTGTAGACACTAAATAAAATAATCAATAATGTCCTATTTTCTCGAAAAAGGATTAAAAATGTACTCGAAAGGAGAAATAAGCAACGCAAGAGGTTAAATAATCACGAAGTTATAAGTGTCCAAAGTTTTAAGAAGGGGTATGTTCTGTCCCTTTTTTGCAAAACCCAACTAAACATGAAACGATGACGCTCGTAGTTAGTGACGTCACTAGAAGACTGCAACGTGCCGTGCCCATCGTGTTGGGCGCCGCCAACGACGCCGCCCGCCGCGCGTGCGGCTCGCTCTGCGGCAGCCTCGCAGTTTGTGACGTCACAAACTGTTTGCGTTTTCTCTCTCTAACAAGCAATATCAAAACGGTTGTAGCTTCGTAATTCTTTGACATATCCTAATGGGATTTTCGTCTCTATGCATTAGGCATATTTTTTTTCATCACACTTGCTCGAAAAGGGCTTCATAATGCGCAGACATATAGAGCTGTAATAGCCTGTGTTACGCCCACGGGCGTAATGGTTTTGTTCTTAAATTGTATCTGTCACTCATGCGGCAGTTACAAAGCAAAGAGGTTTTATATCAAATACGATGTCTGAAAACGTATTTATAAATAAATTTAAACTTAAAAAACTACTTAAACATGTTTAACTGAATTATTTACAGATTTAATATGTAGTTATTTAGTGTCTATCTAAAATGTTTTAAGTGTTTTCAAATCGTGGCTGTATACCGAAGGGTCTTTGCCATACGCGCCTCACGTCAAATTCAACAAAATGGACGACTGACATGTTGCAGTTTTTATTACGATTTGTATTCATTTCATCTAAAATGTATTTGTTTCCTCGCAAATGTGATGAAAAACATTGTGTATAACACGGGCATAAGAATATTGCAAACTCGAGTCATCAAAAGCACTTCTGCTTCTTCTGATAGACTCTTGTTCGCAATATTCCACTTACGCCCCTCGTTAAACAATGTACTATTGCCTTCTTTCTTTTGGAGTAATAATAATTTTCGAGTCTACGCTCGTATTATTGCAGCGCTACAGTATAGATACAGCTGATTTTGACAGCTGATCTATACTGGCTATATTCACTGACTGACTATAGTCTCGCGCCGTTCGTGCGACAGTGTTTAAATCACCGAATTTAAACTTTCGTGAGACATGTTTGAAATAATGCTAATAACTAATTACACTGTTCAACTCACGTAATGTCACTACGGGCGACATGTTTCGAACTCTTCGGGAGTTCTTCTTTAGGATGAGTGTTTTCGCGGCGTTATCGCTCATCTTGAACAAGAACTCCCAGTTCATTTGTCACGGATGTTCTCTATATATTTAAGCATTTTTTTATCTATATAAGTATGCATATCATCATGAGTGGGTCGATTTGTCATCATCCTTCTAGCGCTATTCCCGGTTGTGCCCTAAACGAGCCCAGGGTCCGCTTTGACACCTAATCCCAAGATTTGGCACAGGCACTAGTTTTACGAAAGCGACTACCATTTGACCTTCCAACCAAAATTCAAATTGTTTATTGCATCAATCACACAAAACCCAGAGGGAAAGCTAGACCTTATTAGGATTAGACCGGTATCCTCACGATGTTTTCCTTCACCGAAAAACTAACGGTAATATGTAGGGGTGTAGACTTGAAAATTATTATTACTCCAACTTCGTGATTATTTTAACATTTTGCGTTAATTTTTTCTCCATTTGACTACATTTTTAATCCTTTTTATTGATTATTTTCTTTAGTGTCTACACCCCTATTATTTCGTACATAAGTTCCGAAAAAATCATTGGCACGAGCCGGGATTCGAATCCACGACCGCCGCTTGACAGCCGCATGCCTGAACCACCAGGCTACCGTAGCTTCGACTGGGTCGATTTGTGTAAACATAAATATAAAATAAAAAGATTCAAATATATTATGAACGTGTTGTGCATGGGGGGGGGGTAATATGCCACAATCGCCACGCTTGGTCGCGGGAGTCCGCTGGATGAGGGTGGCGCAGGACCGGTCATTGTGGCACTCTTTGGGAGATGCCTATGTCCAGCAGTGGACGTCTTTCGGCTGATATGAAGATGATGATGATTATGAACGTATTCCAGGCAAAGAAGAGGGTGTGTGGCACATCGATCTGAAGAACGGCGAGGGCGTGTGCGGCCCGGGCGAGCCCAAGCACGCGCCCGACGCCACTCTCACCATGGACGGCGGCAACTTCGCCGACATGTTCGCTGGTATATTTATTTATTTAAGCTTTATTGCACAAAAGAAAACTTGTGGGGCAGTGCAAATAACAACTAAAAAAAAATAACATTACGGTATTCCTATATACAACATATTTACACAAATACATATAGGTACATAAATAAAATAAATACTTACATACACAAATAAATATATATACATAAATATACACTACATACATACTTACAAGCGAAATTTTCAAACCTGTAACCTTTAGTCTACTCGGATCTGCCAGCAAATAAATTACGCACAGATTTCTTAAAGACGAATTTGCTCGGGGCTTTCCGGATCGCGGGGGGAAGGCCGTTCCAAAGACGAACCACCTGCACAGTGAAAGAACAGACACAGAAAAGTATATTGAACCTTATTACAATGCACATAAAGTTCACGGATGGTCGATGACGCCACACTTACATGTCATATTTTAACTGGAGCTTCTTCTGGGCTCTTAAGCCGCTAAAGAACTGCCTAAATTAGTAAGAGGACCAGCACGGCTATCACAAGACTGCGCGTGAGTTCTCGTTTTTCTCGCACAATACTTCTGTTTCTTAGTATGGGGTTGGTCTTGGACTGTCTAGAACACAATTTGCGCTGCTAAAGAGACCTTTAGACCTGTCTAAATATAGTGTCCAAGTCACAGATATAGATAATTCATAATTCATAATTCGTTTATTGCATCCATGGTTTACATTTAGGTTTTACATAGGTAAGTAGGTCTCTCATGGACCCTGGTAGGGCACAGCAATTTGAAGTCTTAAATCTAGCATATTTATTAGTCTTATTTTATCATAGTTTTTTTTATTTTTTTATACATGCTTACAATAAATAATGTCTAATAATAATAACGTCAAATAATATCAAATAATAATGTCATGTCAAATAATAATGTTCAATCATTTTGCTTAATATTCAAAATAATTGCTAGGATCTAAATCTAAAAATGTATTTATGATATAGGTAATAATTATGTTAGTTGTAGTCAGATGTCATCCATCATTTAAATTGCAATATTAATCTTATTCAATAGTAAATTAAATAACACGTGGATAATAATATTGCCTACTCAATATAACACTAATAATTTATAATTATTATAATACAATACTAAGAACTGTTTAATCACTAAAGAAGTCCTTTAGGCTGTAATAACATTTGTCTACTAAAAAAGTCTTTAGGTTTTTAATGAACTGCTTTTCGTTTATAATAGTTTTAAGGTCATCGTTTAATTTATTATATATTTTCACCGCCATCACGTATAGATAGTCCAAGTGTAGTGAGTATGGCACCGACACGTGGTCGTTTACTATGGGCCTCATAAGAAGGCTCAAGTCAGTCACCCAAAGGGCAATAGAGAGGGCGATGCTGGCAGTTTCTCTGCGTGTTCGCATCAGAAATGAGGCTATACGCAGCAGAACCAAGGTAACCGATATAGCCCTCCGAATCACTAAACTTTGGTTCGATTTCCATACAAAACGTCTTTTGACATTCGGAAAAGAAATTAGTTTGGATACCTTAGGAAAACTAGTTTCCTAAAATGATTCTAGGAAAGGGGGAATTTTGCGCAAATGGAAAGCCAATTTATGAAAGTTTGTTACATAAGTTTCTTAAAATATCACGCCGTTAGCCTGCTAATATCAAAAGACGTTTTGTATGGAAATCGAACCACCGTAAGTGGCAGTGGCTTTGCACGTAGAAGCGATAGCCGTAGGGCGGAAAGGTTTTCGAGTGGCGACAACGTACCACGTAGGCGCAGCGTGGGTATACAAGGTGGACTGATGACCTGGTAAAGGTTGCGAGTCCGTTGGATGCGGGTGGCGCAGGACCGGTCATTGTGGCACTCTTTGGGGGAGGCCTATGTCTAGCAGAGGACGTCTTTCGGCTGCTATGATGATGACGAAATATAGTGCACTAACTATAGTGAACTATAGTGGGAGTGGAGTTACTATCTGGCACTGATAAGTGAGTTTCGTGAAACTAATCTTGTTGTAACACTTTCTTTTTTAACAGGTAAGCTGAAGCCGGCCACAGCATTCATGATGGGCAAACTGAAAATCAAGGGAGACCTGCAGAAGGCGATGAAACTCGAGAAGATGATGAAATCCCTCCAGAAAAAGTAACTGGAAACACACTTATTAAAAAAATGGTTCCCAGGTTTCTGGCAAAAAATGTTCACATTTGAACAGTGCAATGATAACATGCTCATACAAGAGTAGAATTGGATATTTTTTATAAATGTGTCATACACAGATTTTAAGGTTCTAATTTGCCTTTTTTTGCTGATAGTTAAGTTATAGGATAAATCGCCAATAACTGGCAACCTCATACTAAAAATGAACACTGTTCCCGTACAAACAGAATTCGATTTAGTATAACGTGGCCAGTTTTGAAGGGTGGCCAGTAATTAACACCTTATACTAAAAACCAATTCTATTATAGGTGAATAGAGTTATTTTTTAGTATGAGGTGGCCAGTTATTGGCGATCTAGCCTAGTTAAGTTATTCTCGTGATTTTAATACAGGCTAAGACTGGGATGTACAGTCAAGTGTAAAAATATGGGTGCATACAACTAACTTGTGTATAAATATGTCCCATCGCAAGACCGAACATGCACCACACACACATGTGACATAATAATGTCAGTGGATTAAGGTTTCGGTACATATTTATAAGAGGATTAAATCGGTATAGTTTTGCACTTGACTGTACTCAAAATTAGTCTTAGTGTCCATAACTTTCAGAAACAGGAGAGGGTGTATGTATTTGAGTCTGTGTATGGCTCGAATGTTGCTAAATGATAAGATAAACAGTAGGCTAATTGTATCACACAATGTTAAAAGAGTCCAGTATATGCAGCAAGTTGCAATCCTCGAAGAATAGACTGTATTTGTACACATATTATGAATCATTGTATATTTTTATGAGATATTTTGTCACATGTATATGTTTGAAAGTAATGTACATATGAGTCATTGATGTAACGAGTGTACCGTGCCTTGTATGTGCTCTGTACATATAGGTCACTGCCAAATGTGGCGCAAGATGTATTGGGATATTGTTATTTATATAAAATGAAATATTAAGAATTAAAAGGTGCTGTTTTAAGTGTAGTTTTACTTTACAAACTTCGTTCTACCTCTAGAGTTGTTGGGTATTTTTAACCAACTTAAAAAAAGGAGGAGGTTCTCAATTCGTCGAATGTAGAGTAGTGTGGTGTAGTGTACTAGGAACCAGCAGAGCAAAAATTTGGTACATTAGAATAATGGCAAAAAACAGAGCCACAAGTAACTTTCAAGATCAACACACTAAAACTAAGTAATGATATTTGTACATGACTTGGTTATAAGTAGTTTGGATCAATTACACCTTATCTACAAGACATTATTTAATGAGCTCTTTGCTATCTGTTATTTTCCATGGGTGGGCTGTGAATGATTATTGCGTCATTCTCATAACATGTGTACTATTTTAGATACATCACATGCTATATAAAAAAAATGTGGAATATCGAGATTAATCGAGATCTCGTCGATTTGGCTGACGAGATCTCGACATGAGAGTTTTACCTAGAGTTCTGAATTGAATCCTGACTTCAACCATATCCCGTAGTCTCCTACGGGAAATAAGGGTGGTGCTATTCTAACTCGACACCACCCACACGTCATAGTAGTCAGCGTCATATACCTAGGAAGTTAATAGCAGCCAAGGTAGCCAAATATTTTGGTACACGTCTTTATTACTGTGAGAATAAGGGTGTGTTACGAAATATTTGGGTACTCTGGCTGCTACTAACTATATAACGCTGACTGTACATGCGCAGTCTGTACTGTGGTAAACTGGAAAATATGCTTTACCCACTACAAATAGTAAAACTGTCACATTACAAACTAAATGTATTGGCAATATCAAACGAGTAAAACGACAGCGAATTAGTTATTTCGTCAATATTTCTTACGTCAGTCAGACATCGAGAGTAGCGATAACCTTGTTATCAAAATTGAAACTATCCCGCCGTCTGTTCGTCGGCCTTGGTTAGGTTATGATTGTTATTCAGTAAACTGACAGCTGTGGTGCCTAACGTAACATAAATTTCAGAATAATTATTTAACATACAAAATGTTCACCATCGACGCTCCGGTGGAACTACAGGATACAGAATATTGCAACTACCGATCACCGCTTAGTACTAGATATGCATCGAAAGAAATGCAATACAATTTCAGTGACCAAAAGAAGTTTTCAACTTGGCGCAAACTCTGGATTTACTTGGCGAAAGCTGAAAAGGTAGGAATTATTTTAAGGATTATTAGATACTTTATTTCATGAGTGTTTCATTCCGTTGTTTACTTGAACATTTTGAGGTTAGAAATATAAAAATAATATAGTACAAAAATGACGGGAGCCAATAATGCACGGCCCAATAATGTACAGCCCGATAATCCGCGTCCACTTTTTGTGGACTCGGATTATTGGGTCGTGCATTATCAGCCCGGACAAAAGTGGCTTCCAATTATTGCCCCGGCCCAAGTTTGCTCAGGGTGATAATGCACGGCCCAATAATGTACAGCCTGATAATCCGCGTCCACTTTTTGTGGACGCGGATTATTGAGTCGTGCATTATCAGGGCGGACAAAAATGGCTTGTCATAAGCGAACTCTGTCTTAGGTCGGTTAGGTTAGGGTTCACTTGTGTCCCTCAGACCAGAAATAGACACCCCGCGCAGCGGGGTGGCGTCGACTCCCTGGAGATTATTAGTCCGCACAGATGACCGTCCCAATGTACATGGATTATCAGGCTGTACATTATTGGGCCGTGCATTATCAGCTCGTACAAAATTGGCTTCCAATTATTGCCCCGGACCAAGTTTGCTCAGGGTGATAATGCACGGCCCAATAATGTACAGCCTGATAACCCATGTACAGTATGGACGCGGATTATTGGGCTGTACATTATTTTGGCCGTGCATTATTATGGCTGTAACCGGCACCAAAATGACAGTAGTTATTAGAGCTGGGTCGTTTCGACTTTTCCGTGAAACGAAACGTAACCGTTTTTTTTTCTCACGAAACTGTTTTGAAAAACAGTTTCAAAAATAACTAGTTTCTCCGTGCGTTTGCGTTAGCGCCGTCGCCGGTCGCCAAACGAAGTGAAACGAAAAAACGGATGAAACAGTTTACAGTGTTCGAGTTACGTTTTCACGTTTTGCATTGCAACCGTTGCGTGGGACTGTCGCCTTCTACTCGTAGCTCCTTGTCATCGTTTTTATAAAAACAGTTTGTGTTTCTAGCCACAAACTGTTATTCCGTTATTGTACGAGAAACCGTTTTTGAAAACGCTTACGGGAAAAAACGCCCAACTCTAGTAGTTATAGGTAACTTGTCTATGGATGTTTCGGCGGCTGCGTTATTTTCATATTAGCAGGTTGGTATTGTTGGCTAACCTGATTTGCCATATTTATAAATAAAGTAATATTTTCTAGCGTACAAAATTATATTTGTTCTGAGATATTATTAAGATAGAATGAGAAAGTTATTTAAATTACCTTAAAATTCACGTCGCCTTATCTAATGCGTGGTCATACATTAGGACAATCAGTAAGTGAACAATCAGGAAAACAGGGGATGATTCCCCAGTTTTCCTACCCTCAGGGTTGACATTTTTATTTAAAATTTATGTGGGACGAACTTCGAGGTATACCCTTTCTCTCAGTGAGCAATTGGGCCTAGTGTCACAAGATGGGCCCTATGATGAACTTCGAGAAAGTGTGAGGGAACTCGGAGTTGGTTTGAGATAGATATAGGTTGTGCTGGCTTTTTAGAATCCTCTTGGTGAGCAGTTGGGTCCAGTGCCACAAGATGGGCCTGATGATGAACTTCGAGAAAGTGCGAGGGAACTCGGAGTTGATTTGAGATAGATATAGGTTGTGCTGGCTTTTTAGAATCCTTTTTGGTACATTTTAAAGTATACATAGTTTTATTACCATTTTAATATACAGTAAGTACCTACCATAATTTACCAGCAATAAATTACGGTACCAGTTAGGATTCCTAACTTACTGTGTATTAAAATGGTAACAACTATCTATACTTTACCTTAACTTAAAGATAAAATAAAGTAAGTAGTTACTTACTTTACTTTATCTTTACTTTATAATGTACAGTCGAGGTCATAAATATGTTTACACTTTTGCACCTTATTACAAGGCAATAAGGTGCAAAAGTGTAAACGTATTTATGACCTCGACCGTACCAAAAAAATTAGGTTGCTTGTAGTGAACATGTCCCATCACTACGCATTCCGCGCGCCAGCGCATCGACCAATCGCAACGCTGTTAGCACCCGCCATTCCCCTCACCTCTTCCTCATACTTTGGTTACTAGCGTCGCGAACAAAATGACAAACATTAGGCTTCTAGTGGGAGTGTTCTGTGACTTACATAAAATGTAATGTAAGTATAACTAAAAAATGTTCGTTTCTGGCGCTTCGCCGGCCGCTGCCGCGGCACGCTTGGTTCGCTCGCTCGGCTCGCGCACTGTATGGTCACAGTTCTACCTAACACTCCTCCTCGCTTCGCTCGTCGTCGTACCTACCTGAGACCTGCCTTGTGGTGGATTATGCTACATATTGAATGTGCAAAGGGACTTTTTAGGTATCGTGAGATTGATGTCAGTATAAAATGACAATTAACTTTCTCTGTGACCACCCGTTTTGGAAATAAGGGGAATGAAAGGTGAAGATAAAACGCAGTGACTGATAGGCATTCCGACGGAGCTTCGACGGGTCTCGCTTATTTATTTTATTATTAATTATATCATAATTTTTAATGATTTGTTTATATCTAAAGTTATTTATTGTAAATTCAACTTAGTTATATCTTCTGAAATTTATAGCATTGACGAATTATAGCAAGTAAGTCATTATGATAAACAGTTTTTTATACCAAGTGATAAATATAGTAAATGTATTTTATACTAATTGTGATTATAGCCTTAAATTATTATTTCACTTTTTACATTAGATAATTTGTAAATTATCTGAAACAATATTATACCATCCGTAACATTATAATAAGCAAAGGTATATCAAACCAAAATAGATTAAGTGAAATTATATAAAAAGTCGTGCACCCCTCCCGACTATATGGCCCAGAAGAACAACTATACTTACTTAAACTCCAAAGTAGACTAGCAACTTACGAGTAGGTTTTATTTGCCGTTTTGCAAGTAAGTAACTTAGTTAAATTGCTTCTAATAAAGTGGCCGTCAATAGAACTTGCTAACTAGGTAAACAAACCGTCATACTGAAATTGACATTAAATGTCAATTTCAATACATTGTTTGTTTACATAGTTAGCAAGTTCTATTGACGGCCACTTTAGAGATCATACTCAATAATAGTTATGCACAATCATGTAACATCGAGTTCATTTGGACCATAGTTAGGTTAGGTTAGTTTTACGGTACGGCCTGGCCAAATTTGAAAAAAAAGCGACCAAGTGCGTGTCGGACCACGCACAACGAAGGGTTCCGTGCCTATTAAAAATTTAGAAATATCTCGAAAACCTTTGAAACGATCTTGTTCAAAACAATTTTCGCTGAAAGAATTTAATAAGCCCTATGTCCATGATTTTTTTCATTTTATTCAAATACACGGTTCAAACATGGGGGGGTGTGAATTTTAGTGATTTTCGGGGCGATTATCTCCGACTCTATTCACTTAATCAAAAAAATTGCTGAGAAACCTTATATTTATTTTCAAAGGCTTATCGATTGATGTGCCACACGTGAACTTGCAATGAAAACATTTTTTTTGACTATCAGTTTTATATATGAAGCGAACCCTTAAAAAAATTTTTTTTTAGTAATTCAGATTCAAAAATATGTAGCGGCTAACAAAATACACCTATCCTCAAAATATTATTCAAATACACCTTATAGTTTTCGAGTTAAATGCCTGTGACATACGGACGGACAGACAGAGAGACATGACGAATCCATAAGGGTTCCGTTTTTTGCCATTTGGCTACGGAACCCTAAAAAGCTGCGGTAGCTTAGTGACTCAGGCATGCGGCTGTCAAGCGGCGGTCGTGGGTTAGAATAGAACCCCGGCTCGTATCGTACCAATGAGTTTTTGGATGTACGGAATATTTACCGATAGCATTTCGGTGGAGGAAAACCTACCCAATAAGGTCCAGTTTTCCCTCTGGGTCGGAACGGAAGGTCAGATGGCAGTCGCTTTCGTAAAACTAGTGCCTATGCCACCGCAGGCTCCTTTAGGGGCACAACCGGGAAGATGATGAAGTTGGTCAAATTTGACCCGTACCTATACTAATGAACGAACGAACTTACAAGGCAAGTTAATGTAAAGCTTTTAAGAAGCGTTCTTCCGAAAGATTTGTTACTAGATGGCACTGCATAATATAATAATAATATATATACAGCGTGTGGCCTGAAACAGGGGCAGGCCTGAAACAGGGGCAAAAAATTAAACGGTAGACTATTGAACTTGTGAGCAATTATTTCCAGGTGGTTTTAATTGAAAAAACAATTTGAAATTTACTAACCGACGAAAAAAACGGAGGAGGTTCTCAAGTCAACGCGTATATACATATATTTTTTTTTATGTATGACCACGCATAACTTTTTACAGATTAGTCCGATTTTGATAATTGTTTTTTTATTAGAAAGGGTATACTTCGAAGTTGGTCCCACATACATTTTAAATAAAAATTTCAACCCTAAGGGTAGGAAAACAGGGGATGATTGATTGTTCACTTACTGATTGTCCTAATGTATGACCACGCATATCTTTTTACAGAGTAGTCCGATATTGATAATTCTTTTTTTATTAGAAAAGGTATACTTACCTCGAAGTTGTAGTACGGTACGTAAAATGAATGCACCTTCGATAATTCCCAAGGTCGCGATTTTTTTGTTAATATTTAGAATATGATGAGTACTACAAGTAGTAAAAAAAGATAGGGAAATTTGACGTTGCTTTAGGTATTACACAGCGTTTTCTTAGCGACCCTTGTAAATCCAGGGATAAATTATACAAGTGGTATTTTTCTTCAATAGAGTATCGCATTTTAGTATTATAATCTCCACTTTAATTTGCTAAAACTTTCGTCAAGTGCTTACGTCAGTATAATCCGAAACGAATAAAATAAAAATATTTCCTGTAAAAGATTATACAAGTTGGTTTTGATTACTGAATACTATTAAAAACTATCAAATATAACCTAAGTTTGAATTAATAACATATTTATCAATAGGTTAAATTTGTATGAACAGTTTAATGTTAAAAGCCTTCTAATTATTTTAAAATAAATCTCAAAAAATTTCAAGTCGTCACATATAAACCAGCTTTATCATAGTAATCTATTGATAAAAAATCTAAGTAATTCATCAATAGCTCCACATTGTATTCATTTATCAATTATTTTTTAAATTTGAACGCACGACGAACTGCGCGCGAGTCTAGTGCGCCGACGGCGAGAGCGTCATAACCAATCACAGCACGCCGTCGTTGCTTATTTCCTACTCGGTAGCCTCCCCTCTGTTGATCAGCTCACTTGCAAAATGAAAGAATGTTGATTTTACGATTCTGTTCATTTATATTAAGTGTTGAATTTACAAATAAATCTTTGTAATGATGAATGAATTTATAAATAAATCTTTGTAATGATGACTTTTCCGTCTATTAATTATACACTCATAAGCTTCATCAACCTAAAGAGTAACTATCAACGTACTTATGCAATTACTTATGCAATAATCAACTTATTGTGTAGCTTTAACAAGCTAGGTTGATCCACTGAAACAACGTATGAGTGACCGGTAGGTCGATCACGTAACGCTTTATACGTACGCTAGGTAGATCTAAATGTATTTTTTATATCGAAAAACGACTGTTGAATTGTCCTAACGCGCGTTTGAAACGTTTTGTGATTACCCCTCAGATCTCTAGGCGACCCAGCCGCGGCCCGATTTCTTACAGTCGGTTAACGGGTTTCTTCGGTTTCGGTTAAAACCGGTTTTGCATTCCCTACTCTCAACCAACTGAGCTATAGGAACAATCCACCTCGGTCACCTTTTTTTTCAATCAGTTCATTCTTACAACGCCTTAGGGAGAAGACGGCATTACATAAGTTGAAATAATTATGAATTATGCCCAGCCAAATAAGTGGTTTTCTTTGTCCAGCGTATGTATGTAATCATAGTATAGCCATTTGGTTTCGTTGCTATATTTGGTAAGGTTAGCCTTAAATATGATTGAAGAGAATGTTTCGCCTTAATATGATACAATGTGTATGTTAACTTAACATACAAAACTAAAAGCAAGCGTTTACGTAACGTATGTAAGAAATAGGGAATGCAATATGCAATTACCGGGCAAAATTCAAAACCGGTAAATTACCGACTTGAGTAGGACAAAACCTATTAACCGGTAAATTACCGGTAATTTTAATTTGGTTTATAAGTAGCGTTATTTGATGTTTATTTATCGTAAAAATAAGCTAAAAGGTAGTATAAAGAGTAAAAGGCGGTTTCATGTTCCGTAAATGTCGTAATAATCATTTTCATTAATATTTAAAACTTGCTCCGTGGTAGGAGAGCTAAAACACAACTGAAGACGTTCCTTGGGGATTAGCAGGCAGGTAGGAATAGGAATTGGTCCCAGTTTTACAGATTACCATTACAACATCAGTAGTATCAGTACAATACAAAACAGTACCAGTAGTGAATATGGAGTGACGAAGGTTAACGTGAATATTAATATTATGGTGCATTGCCTGTTCCCCTTCACCCATCATTGGCGTCGGCGGGTCACACAGTGCCCTCGGTCATTGTTTTGATTCCTAAATCTACAGATACGCAACCCTACGGATTTACAATTCTAAAAAACAATAATTTACTAAATAATACAACACAAACTGACCAGTTGACTACAAGCCCACGTAGTAGTAAAAAAAAGGATTTTACCAAATAGCTGTTTCTAAGGAATGTTCAAAAGACGTAACCAACCATACCAGGAGCGAAAAGATTTAGATAGAGAAAACGGTACTAATAGTAACCGAACATTTTACTAAAGAGCGTTCGGACAAATGGTTTATTAACTTTATCTAGGAAAAGCGTGTACTGTTGCTCATGGGGTTCCAAATTGTGGCATCAGTTTAGCGATTTGGGGGGGCTAGGTCTGTTTGTATACTTTCTGTATCCTAGCTCTCCTGCGGGTAACCTAACGTCTAATGCGATCACGCAGACAAACTCCCAGCATAGCCCTCTCCATAGCCCTTTGAGCCTTCTAATGAGGCCGATAGTGCGCGAACACATTTCAGTGTCATATGTCATCACTGGCACCACACATGGGCCAAAGACTCTCGTCTTGAGACACTTCGGAATACTAGACGAAAAGATGTGCCGTAGCTTCCCGAACGAACGCTGCCCAGCTGAGTCGACAGGAGACAGTTTGTCCTACGTATATATAATCGTCTACAACTTCGAGCGTAAAGCGTCCGATTGTAATGAGAGTCGGTAATACATGGGCATCAGATGATCTTCGTCTTATCCATGTTAATTCTTAGACCAACCCGCTCAGAGGCTTTATAGTATTCAAGTCCTCCATGGTATTCGAAGGTGAGTGATATACTCGCCTTCTCCAGTCCAGTCTTTAAAGCATGCACCAGTGCAGCGATGAACAGTTTTAGAGAAATAACATCTCCTTGATCGACTCGCTGCAGCGGAATAGGTTTCGCGTTCCAATTCTGGAGTCAGATTTACACAGTGAAGTGGCATTCTCGTTTGATTGATTGATTAAAACTTTATTCATTCCCACTACATACATGGCATTGTTAAAATACGAAATTGAAACAATAAAGGTAAAAGAAAATAATAATAATATACATATCTAAAGAAAGCATGCAAGAAGTACATTCTAAAGAAGCCATGTGTCGTGGCTGAGAAATGGCGCTGGCTTAGCGAGCCATGCCAGGGCCTTAAATTACAAAATTTAAATATAAAATACTTGGCAACGCTGGAGAAACTGTAGTACAGCCCAGGTTTCGATTGAATCGTAGTCCAGAAACGCTAAGCAAAAGGGCAGATTATACTCCGCAGCCTTCTATATAACTTGACGGGTGGTCATATTTTATCTTATCTAGGTGAGGGCCCTTTCGGATACACTTCGACCCAGTGGGATCTTTTGTGCATTTGACGTCTCATTCCCCAAATTGCTCCATCATTTCTACAAACTGCATGATACAGCTCAGCGAAAGTACCTTAAAATCCTTTGGTTGCGGATAGCCGTTATCAAAGTAATTAATTATTTTTCTGGCAAGGGCATGACATTCACACAGTAAGTGTTCCATAGTATCAACCTCCTCACCACACATTCTACAGTCTAAACTATCCGATAGTCCCATCTTGGCCAAGAGATTCTTGACCCCGAAGTGACCTGTCAACACCCCAAATATAATTCTGAGTTGCTTTCTGCTGGATTTCCAGAGCTTTTGGTCAAGCCCGAGTCCACTCCTTCTATAAGCTGGCTTAGATTGCCTTAAGCCAGCCTCATTCCTCCACTCATGTTGGTGTTTGGTTTTGGCGTAGGCTTCAAAGGCCGTTATCATGGTTCCGCGCGTTCCATGGCAAGAGTACCACAAATTGTTCTGGACCTACAATAGTACATTACTACAGAGGCCGGGAAGTAAGGGGTTGCCGGCCGAGTACATATGCCGATCATAGCGAGGCCGGATAGTTATGAGGCTGGCAACCCCTTTTTACGCCGAGGTATGTATAGTGCTTTTCTCAAACATGCAATGAAATAAATTAATTAATTTCCAAGAAATCAAACTTTAATTTTCATGGCTGAATGCCGTGATGCTGTGCCTCAAATTGTGGAATGTGACACTTCGAAGCCCATTATGAATAACACAACGTCAATATATAATTTCATGTTCGAGAAAAGTAATTTGTAGACCCCCTTCTTGCTTTAAGCTCATCTGCTTTTTCGTTGCCGATGAAGCCCTCGTGCCCTGGTATCCAAGCTAGTTGGTTATCTATAGTGCTAAAGCCTCTTCGGAAACTGGCTTGTTCGGGAGGCTGGAAGTCATCTAACCTGCGCACGAGACGATTTGTAATTACTCTCGAAAACAGCTTTTACACACGGCTCAGAAGTGAGATGGGTCGGTGTTTCTTAAGCAGGGTGTTGTCACCATTTTTAAAGAAAAGCACCAGCACACCTCTGTTCGATGCCTTTGCCGTTCACTCTTTCACTAAGACAAAGAGAGGTATTTCCTTGTTTTGAAAATGAAATGATTAATATACCTATTAGGCTATTACCTACAAACTATGTTAAATAAGGCGCTCTCTGTCGTACTTATCCAAGCAGGTCATTATTCATATTTTATAGAACGGAACCGTGTTTGTATTTTAAGAAGCTTCTGCAAACGATATTGTATTAATTTGGTACTAACCAGTTAATCAATTGACATTTTACATGTCAAAAGGAGGGTATTGATTGAGATATAATCATGACGACGACAAGTATTAATAATTGTAAAAAAATAATATTTTACTAATAATTAATGTTTAGGTAAATTACCGGTTTTGATTTAAAATTACTGGTTTTATACCGGCCTTATACTCAGAAAATTGACCGGTTAACCGGTATGCATTCCCTAGTAAGAAATATGCATCGAAATTCTATAATTTCAATAACTCCGGATTTTTAGTATTAATTAATTAAAAAAAGTCCTCTTCCGCTTCGATGAACAACTATTTTTTTTGGTAATTCGATCTTTTAGTGTTAGGCTCTAATCGGAATTTGAAAGATTCTTGAGTACCTAACTTTCGGAGTTTATCTCTTACCTAAAATTAGGGTGTAAATTTTACTACCTACTACTACTTAGAAAGATAACTAATACTAATAACCCTGTATATATACTTTCTGTATCTACTTCATATTAGTAACATCAGATATGACATCGCGACTAGTAAATAAGTACCTACAAATAAAATTTAAGCTAATTTAAGTTTAATACTAAAACCCCTATATAACTTTCTTTATTGGTAAAATAAAATAAATAATTGCAACCGAAAAACAACTAGTAACTAAATATAAAGTAAAATCAAGTACTAAAAGTTTGTACCTACAAGTTTGAGCGTACGCACGGCACGGCCTTGGAGAAGTACTCGGCTGCCAGCACGCTGCACACGAATCACGCGCGAAAGATTTAAATTGCGGATAATAACTGATAAGCTAATGCAATTAAGAGCTATTGATGAATCAGTTAGAATTTGTGTTTATATATTCCTCGATAGAACTGAAATGAATTACGCCGACTTGAGAATTTATGAGATTTCTTTTATGGTAAGGAGAATGGTTTCAAGATATAATTCCTAATAAAAAAAAAGACTATTGATAAATCTGTTAGAAATTTGTGCTGCAATATATTTTTTTAGTTTTGAATACACTATAGTAGCCACTAGTCACTTAAATATTCTTTCAGGAGATTTATATTTTTTTTATTCGTTTCCTTTTTTGCTGACGTAATCTCTTGACGAAACTATTAGAAAACGATAAGTAAGGTTTGAATAATCAAATACGATGCATTATAGGAAAAAACAATAACTTGTATAATCTTTGCAAAGTTTTACAAGTGTTCCTTACAAAAAAGTTAATTATTCGTAAACCAATATCAAAAACTGTTAGAAATTATTTTTCGCTGTTAGTACTTAAGGTACTCTCGCTGATAACAAAAAAAAATCAAACTTGGGAGTTATGTTAGTTTGACGACACATTACAGTGTTCGCGTACCGGACTATTGGTCCCACATTAATTTTAAATAAAATTTTCATCCCTAAGGGTAGGAAACAGGGTATGATTGATTGTACACTTACTGATCGAAATGTATGACCACGCATGTGTGTGTGTGTGTGTGTATGTGTGCGCGTGTGTGTGTGTGTGTGTGTGTGTGTGTGTGTGTGTGTGTGCGTGTGTGTGTGTGTGTGTGCGTGTGTGTATGTATGTGTGTGTGGGTGTGCGTGTGTGTGTGTGTGTGTGTGTTGTGTTGTGTTGTCGTGTAAAAAAACATCACGATGTTTTTTTTTAAGTAATCAGATATATTGCATGTAACTAGTAATTAAGTTAGTAATTAACTAAAGTTAGCCACAGAACATTGAAAAATAAAAACTTTTTAACAAAAAAATCAAACCGCCGAAAAAAAACTGAAAAGCAAAAAATAATAAAGCTTTTTTATTTAGTTTAATAACTAAGTTATTAAATGAATCTAAGTGTACCTAAGTAATTTTGAGTCTAGTGTTGCTACACGCCGCCCGCTTGCGGTGTGAATATACCGCTTCAACCGCGCCCGACACGCGCCGCGCACGACACGCGCCGCGCAAGCCACGCGTTCGGTGGGTGGAGGCCTTAAGTTCGAATGCACTTGCCAGATAAATTAGTAGTCGACGAACAAAAGTTCGATGCACGTTGGTGCGACAGTCGAAGTAACATTTGTCGCATTTAAATTTTGTCGCACATAGTAAGGCCAAGTTGTTTTTTGTTCCCATTTTAACAGAAGTTTTGTTTTTAGGTAAATGTAGTTCGCCGACCTATAATTTTTCGAATGAGTAAATTGAATTGCGAATAAATAATCAGCAATGAACGTTTGTGCGACAGGATTTAAATGCGACATATTATTTCGACTGTCGCACTAGTGCATCGAACTTTTGTTCGTCGACTACTAATTTGTCGCAGCCAAGTGCATTCGAACTAACATTTGTCGCGTTAAAATTCTGTCGCACTAACGTTCATCACTGATTAATTATTCGCCGTTCTGTATCGGACCCCGCAAAGAGTACTCCTTGCCAGTAAAATAAATTAGTTCCATTAAAAATCTGAAACGTGGAACTAGGGTCAAAGAGAAACTTGTCGGGCTATACTTAATACTGAAATTACCAGGAAATAACAGCAAAAAGCGGAATCCGCGGTATGGCGTGCCTTGCAAAGCATGGTAGCGCCCAGGTTGTAATGTAACCATTTACATTTAGCTTAACCTCGCAGACTGCTCTTAGTATTTGTAGTACCGTTCCACGAGTCCCGTTAGGTCGTGAAAATACTTAAACCGAAACCATGCATGGGGCACTAGGTATTTACATAACTAAAAATATAATATATAATAAATGAGCAATAAGTAGAAAAAGATTTATAATTATATTTATTAAATAAACAATTACAACGGATACAATGTATATACAATAATATGTTAATATTACATAGTTCTTTATATTATAATCATCTGTGCGCGTCGCGGGTACCTTTTGTTTGCGGTTGGGGATAAATAAGGTAACATTAGCGCCAATGTACTGTTTACATGCATCTATAACACTATTTTACGTATCTAAAATAAAGTATCCAAAAAACTAAGTAAACCTATTTTGATGATGAAAAATAATCTATTCAATATATTGCAAACGACACAGAAATACAGAATCATGTTAGCAACAGAGATAGAGTTAAAATGAAAGGAAACTTAATAAACTAAAACTACTGCTGGACGGATACTGATTACTGCTTTGGTTCTCCCTTTCAATAAAAGTAATAATTATTTAACGTAAACCTAAAACATAACTTAAATAATATAATCAAAACTAAAATTAAGTTTTTTTTTAGGAAATGTTTTTTTTTCTTCCTTCTTAAAGGACTTTTTTGCAAATAATGTAATATTAACGGAGTATAGTTTTTTATTCTCCAATTTTTCTGACAAATGCATACTCCAACAAATGTGTCGATACTTTTTTTTTGTCATTTGACTAAGTTTTAGACAATAGCATACTATAATTTATCTAGCAGACAAGGCATCATTTATTTTACTCATAATCTTCGAATTTAAACT
Source organism: Epinotia ramella (assembly GCA_947578815.1). Lineage (NCBI taxonomy): Eukaryota > Metazoa > Arthropoda > Insecta > Lepidoptera > Tortricidae > Epinotia > Epinotia ramella. The sequence goes on along the minus strand of OX388211.1, from coordinate 6,124,214 downwards.
CTCTCGGAGGAGATGACCTCCTGCCGCAATCTCACTCAACTACTCCAGCGCTAGACTGCCCCCCTCCCCCCGCCCTGTCGGCGCGTGCGTCACGCGCCGCTCGGCGTTCGGAGCGAGCGCGGGCAGTGATACAAGCGACACCGCCGCGAAAACACTCATCCTGAAGATGAACTCCCGAAGAGTTCGAAACATGTCGCCCGTAGTGACATAGAATACGTGAGTTGAACCGTGTAATTGTTAGTATTAACTCATAATCTTCGTAGACTAAGACGGAACTTTTTAAAATCGTCTTGAAATGGTATACCTAGTACCTTCGCTTCTTACTCAACTAGTTCTGAGAGTAAAAGAACTCATGCACCTATGTTTCTTCAATCTTCAAGGAATGCTAACACACTATGCGGTGTGACTATCTAATGTCTCGTGTCTCTACGACACGCACTTACGCACTAAATTCGATTTGGTTTCAGCGGAATGTTTCAGTATTAACAATTAAGATTACAATATTATTAATTACATCTAGGGCGTTACAAACAGATTAAAGAGCGTGCCACGTACATACAACACGTGAAAAAAATTACCAAAATTATCAAATCATGAATAGGGTATGAAAACTTCATGTATACCGTAATAATGCAATCGTTGAATGAAGTTGAAAATTTTAGTTTACATTGTTTATGGTTACACGCACGTTCTACGAATGTTCCCTCTCGTAATGTACCTATGCTATCCAATCTGTGGTAAATGTCAAAATAAACATGCGCGCCAAATTTTAAAATACCAAGTTTCGTATCATTTTTATTGAATGTTTGTTAAGTTTTTTATAATATGTTATGAAGATAATACTATGTATTTAAATATTAAGTAATACTCGTTGGTTTATAAAGTCTTAAATACTATGCCGTACAATGCCCTTACAATTATATTCATCTTCGAAACCACGCTTACAAGACATACCATCACCATTTTTAAATAAGGCCTTTAACGAAATGTTTCTATTACTAATTTGGGTAGGCTCTTAAGATAGGAGACCTTACATGTCAATATTTTTTTAATGTTTCAAATTAATAGCACCTATGCACAAAATACAACCTCATAATCATTTCTTAACGGCTAGATACTTAACGGGTGAAAATTAATTGATAAATTATTCTAAAACTTAATTTACTTAACTTGCACTCCCTCGGCCAAACACATAATATTGATATTTAGAAAATGCTGCCATTACGAAAATGTAATATAACCATTGAGCTGCTGCATAGGACAATATTGCAAACGGGGTTAAACAAAATTGAAAAACAAATCTTTAATTGAATGAGGACATGGTTTCTTATAAATTATTTACAAATAATACGTGTTAAATTGCATTTTGCTCCGAACAGAGCGTAATTAAAATTATATTTACTGAGTTCGAAAACTCACTAAACTAAAATAAAACTAAAAGTAATGCAAGGCAGTTAATAAAAGACTATAAAATTAAGAGATTCGAAGATTGAACAGAAATAATAGAATTTATAGAATGCGGTTCATAACTTCCATATCTCTGTATTGCGACTGTTTTTTTTTTTAATTTAATACGTTCTAATAGTCTGGCAAAAAAGAGTAGAAATTAAATAAAATGGAACTAAAATAATTCCATACTAAATTGTTGCCATGTTTAAGCATTTTACGTCAAAAATGTGACAGTTACGTAGAAAGTGGCGCCCTCATTTAATTTCAACTCTTTTTAGCCTGACTATACAGTACTGGCGTTTCAGACAATCATAGTAAAAGTAGAGTAGACGGTGTTTTTTTAATAATCTCCCTCCTTCCTGAAAGTGAAGAAGGCGTGGAACAAGAATACAGCCGCCCCGAGCACAGCGAACACGCCAGATGACAAAAGAAGATCGTACGACTGCTTGTTCGGGCGGACCACTACGTAGTACGAAGTGTGCCAATCTGAAAACGAAAATGATTGCTTAGTTCATCATTTGTAGACCGTAAAAATGCCAGGGTACTTAAGTACAGTTCTAAAATATCCCTACAAAACACATGGACGAGTGATGGAAGCGACGGAACCGTTCTAAAATGTCACTAACTTTATAATAACAACCCTCAATACTGATATGTAATTACGAATAATAGTTATTCCCCGTGTGGTGTCGGGTTAGAATAGCACCACCCCCTTTCTTCCTGTGGGTGTCGTAAGAGTCGACTAAGGGAATAGGGTTGAAGTGTGTCGTGGGCGATGGGCTAGCAACCTTTCACTGCGATATCACATGTTGTCGATGTTTTATACCCACATTTATGCTAAAAGTGGTACTGGAACACAAGTTTCATGTGCTCGTCTGCCTACCCCTTTTAGGAATAAAGGCGTGAATGTATGTATGTATGTATGTAATTATACGGCTCTTAACGCCTGTTGCCCGTGAACTCCCGGATACTGACCAACGGGACAGTTTTACTAATACATTAGCATGGAGGTTAAATTAGAAAGGAGCGGAAGTTATTATACATTCCCTGGAGTCTGTGTTAATTGCAGTGCACCTTATGCGGCTAAGAGGATCTAAAAGGCGCTGTGTGCATAACAATGAAGTTATACCTAGGTTGGATTGTTTCAAACTATTTTAGGTCGGTAAAATTTAAGAGTAACTAACAAAACGTTTATTGGTAATAGCTATTACCGATTTCTGAGTTGTTATTGGATTGTAAAAGTTGTACGTATAAATTAAGTCTGATTTTGTGCGTTTTCATTTCTCCAACGCATTTGTTATTTAAGGCGCCGTAGGTTCATGGTCTTCTCTCCCTCTCACTGATCATAAGCGTGAGCGAGATGGAAGTGCGTGCTCGGAAGCGCGGATATCATGTTTTTTTTATTTTAATTTTTTGGCCGTATAAATAAATAAAAATGTAAACACTGATTTCTCTCAAACATGATATTGCCGATTTTTAGAAGCAATTTTAATATTTATAGCTTTTGTGCATAATTTGTTACGAATATTTTAAGTGTATTTTTGTGTGTTTTAGACCTATATTCGTGATTTTTTCTATCGAGCGAAATTTACTTAATCATGTTTCGAAGCACTGATTTCCCTGCAGAAAAGCCTCATTACTATTTGTATTATTTTGAAACCATATTATTATAAACAGACGCATTATATTGTTTCAAAAACTCTGTTCGCTTAACTTCGCTGAACCTACGGCGCCTTAACGGTGCATCTATTTGGTATGTGAAGTGATTTAAGTCCTATTACTTCAGTTTCTGTTAATACAATAATGCAGTTCAAAATATATTATACCTAAGTATCAAAACACATAAACATTGCAAAGATAAGTGTTTTAAATGCAGCAAGCATTTTTGCTCTACAGACTTTCGAAGGCGGTTTATTGGCGCCATATAAATATTATAATATACCTACGTTATGCTCGTATAACTTAAGGCTTAGTGAACACTGTCCATGTCCTCATTAATTCGCTATCAACAAGGACGCATAATATTGACTATGCTTGGAAAAACAGTGATCCGTAGACGCCTGTATTTCCATTAGCCGTAGACAACAGAGTCCCATAGTCATAGACATATCATATTACGATATTCATGCGTCATTAAGGTTGTGAAGTATAATCAAGAGTGTTGGCCTAATTTAATGTTTCTATTCTCTCAAGTAGTACCAGTATATAAAAATATATATGGATATATGACGAGTACTGAAAGAAAATGACCTCTGAAATCTCAATGAAATGATAATGGAGTTGGGGGAGTCTGGCAACTTCGCTCTGTCATACTTAGTCAGACACGCACGAAACGTTCCAAGGAGGCCTACATAGTCATACACACTGCACTTGCAATACAGTAAAATCGCGGTGATTTATGATAGCCTATTAGCGAGAGATTATGAGCTCGGCAGGCCTATACCGTTAATATGGCATCGATTTTTTTTTTCTTAGCTTAAGTCTGTGTGCTCTACTGCTGGGCAAAAGCCCCTTGGATGCCATGGCTCCTATATCTGCACTTCTTCCGGTCAATGGCCAAGGAATGCATCTAAGTCATCCGTCTGTATGTCTACCCAGTCTTCGTCGCTCTTGCGCCGTCGTCTTTTTATCGTAACACAGATATACTGATATACTGCGGCTTGGCATGGAATTACCCAACTAACTTCAATGGCTCACCGACCCAACGCGGCTCTTGGCCTCCGACACGAGTCGTCGCCAATTGTTCCGACCTGGCACCATTTCCCGCCAGTTCCTAGCTCGAAGATCGCTCGGAATAACTTACCATAAAAGACGACGGCTGCTGCTTGGCATGGAATTACCCAACTAACTTCAACGGCTCACCGACCCAACGCGAGTCTTGGCCTCCGAATTGTCGCCACCTACCTCCATCTTGCTCCATTTTCCGCCAGTTCCTAGCTCGAGATCGCTTGGATTGACTTACCATAAAAGACGACGGCTGCGGCTTGGCATGGAATTACCCAACTAACTTCAATGGCTCACCGACCCAACGCGAGTCTTGGCCTCCGAATTGTCGCCACCTACCTCCATCTTGCGCCATTTTCCGCCAGTTCCTAGCTGGAGATCGCTTGGATTGACTTACCATAAAAGATGACGGCGGCAGCGGCGGTGAACATGACAACCCCCAGCACGGAGAAGCCGATGGAGGTCCGCCAGCCGACCGTCTCGCCGAACAGCCGCGCGATGATCAAGATACCGGTGATGATGATAAAGCCTGTCAATCACGAACACTTGAATTAATCAAGCCAAGAGAGGGATAGGATATTGACAGGCGGTTTGTTTCAACCGTTTGGAATATATTGCGACGCAACCTTTGGCTAGCTTTCAGAATGCATGAAAATATAACGCGTTTAGCAAAACGCTTTGGCGAACGTGTACAAAGTGGGCAGAATTTAAGGGCTTTACTTGATGGAACTTATAGGTATTTTGACCATTTCGTTATTTAAGAGACTTTGAAACTGATACTCTTGCGATCCATCCGTCTTGTTGTTTGTTTTATATCTCCTGTTTTTATAGGTATTCCACTCACTAAATACAGTTCCATGACCTCTACTAAAAGAAACGAACATTCATTTCAGACCAGCATTAATATCTGCCCCAACAAAGCACGCATAAATATCTGACACGACTCAATTTCTAAGGCCGTAAGAACGTTTCAGATATTTATGCGCCCTTTGTTACGGTAGATATTAATGCTGGTGACTGTACCTAAGTCTTATTCGATTCATGTATTCGTTGTTCGTATTAGGAAACAAAGCTTGACACTTGAACGCTTCAATCGGACTTAGTCAATAATTAATCTATCGCCGTTCATTACTTGTCACTAAGTTGCTCATTACAACTTTCACACAAGGTTCAATGGAACCGATTTTCCAGTTTACAGTGAAACTGATTGTAAATTGAAATTGCGTAAAAAGGCAATGACATCGATGTTACGTTTTTTTCTGTTGCGATTACGATACCAATATTGTTCCTAGTGTGAATGAAACATTGCGTTTCCGGTAATACGGTTTGGCTAATAATTACTGACAGTTTTGCTGTCGAACTGGTCGATAACGAGTTCGATAAGTTTATTTAGGATTTCCACCCAAAATGTAACCATTTGTTCGCTCTCTAATGGAACTATTGTGGAAAATGCAAAAATGGCATTGATTTTGTCGTATTTAATACCAAACCAGGAATATCTTTAAGAGTTTCGTGGCTGCAAAGCAATCAGATGGTTGATTAAACAGGAGATTAGGTTTAAAATAGTGTGACTATGTCTTGACTTTTTATCAACGAGCCCCGTCCGGTAGCATCATTCAACAACATAAAAAAAGATACAGCACTCTGCCCTTGTACTAAATGTATAAGAAACAAAATTTGACATTGAATTCTTGTCTTTTTTAGTCAATCAAATTCAGTCAATTTGGTTCTTAGAGCGATGAAACATTTATGTATACTCAACAGTACATATAAAAATAGTGTCCGCGCAAATGTTTAATTGTTGCGATTTCGGTCGCGCCTGATGGACCATGGAAATAGTTGTCGTACAACAGTTTAACAATTAAGCCACAAATTGAATGATTACAACAAATACCATTGTGTCAATTAGGTCACGGTTTTACACGGTTCATGTCAACTAGAATCGCTTTACCAATTTTCCAGAATTTTCTGATTATTTTTGTTTACCTCAAAGCAGGGATGCCGCGGATGCCATTTTTTTGACATCCGCGGATGCGGATATTTGGGGGCACGCATCCGCATATGCGGATATTGTGGTCAAACACTCAAAAACGTAAATAAACAACGTCCATTTTATGATATCACGCAATCATCAAACACGTTGAGACTAAACTACAATCGTTGTGAACAAATCAAAAACGCGTCTGCTCTTGGTCACAGAAACGACAAGAAGTATTTTATTTACTAATGGCGAAAATATCAAAAACTCGCGCAGTTAGCGCTGTGTGGGCTCCTTTCTTGTCGTGAATTACACTACATCCGCATACGCAAAAACACCGCGTCGATTTTGGCGGATGCGGATGTTGAAATTTTTGCAGAACTTCCGCGGTTGCGGATGCGGATGCGAATGTCTGCAACATCCCCAGATATATAAATTAGAAACAATAAAAAATAGTACACTAGGTTCGAATCCAAACGAGGTTCGAGAAACGTTAAAAAACGCAGCAAGTCTTTATATTTAAACCCACATGAGGCGTTCCCAAAAAATCAAATATTTGAAAATGACCAACCGTTACTATTCGTTAGAATAGAACCGTGTGCAGTAGGGCTAAGCAGCGCTTCAGCGAGCAGCATTTGGCCTTGGTCAGTGTTTTATTCTGTAGGGGCATTTTCGGCCATTATGGATTCATGGTACCGTAGGTACAGCTGGCGTCACGCACCGTAAAAGCGAGCGTGATGAAACTATTAACTTTATCACCCTTCGTAAACATTATTCAGTAATTAATAGACATAGACACCAAGTTACAACAACAACTCATCTAATTTACGCGAAGCCCGCATGAAAAGTAAAGAGCCTAGCGCTCTTCTCTTGAAAATCTATGAATGAAATTAAAAACTCAATTCTTTACGCGCTTGATTACATTAATTAACTGCTTGGAGCACAAAAAGTTAATTGCCTGATGTTGGCTTGACTCCATTATGTAGGTACTTAACGTTGTCAGGCTGATTACTAGTTTGTCATAAAGATCGTATAAAGAATAAAAACATGAGAGAGATTGTGGTCTTCAAGAATATTACAATATTAATCTGTAAGTATGTAATAAAAAATATTTAGCACCAATGCCATTGCCATCAAATCTCCCCTTCTGCCCTCAAGCTAAAATATATTATTGTTACAAGACAACTTCACCTCATTATATCTTACAGATAATGTACCTATAATGTACCTATAGCAAAAAACTCGGCGTCCACTTATCTTTGCCCCTCTCTCTCTCTTCCTTAAGGCGCCGTAGGTTCATTGTCTTCTCTCCCTCTCATTGAGCATAAGCGTGAGCGAGATGGAAGTGCGTGCTCGGAAGCGCGCATATATTATCATGCTTTTTAATTTTAATTTTTTGGCCGTTGAAATAAATAAAAATGTAAACACTGATTTCCCTCAAACATGATATTGCCGATTTTTAGAAGCATTTTTAATATTTATAGCTTTTGTGCATAATTTGTTACGAATATTTTAAGTGTATTTTTGTGTGTTTTAGACCTATGTTCGTGATTTTTTTCTATCGAGCGAAATTTGCTTAATCATGTTTCGAAGCACTGATTTCCCTGCAGAAAAGCCTCAAGATTACTCGTATTTTTTTGAAACCATATTATTATAAACAGACGCATTATATTGTTTCAAAAACTCTGTTCGCTTAACTTCGCTGAACCTACGGCGCCTTAATTCACCGGTTGAAAAGACTATAGTTCAATGCATAAAGGGGAGTTAAACTTAAATATTACTTGAGTATGCAGAGAAGATGACAGCAATGTGCGAAAGCCGCGACTGGACTATGTAGGGTGATGTTAGTGCTCCGGTCACTAGCCCGATGGCGATCACGGTGATAGCCTGAAAAAAGAAAAAATCATGATTGTTTTTCCAAACACAGCGTCAGTTTTTATGAAACATTTAAAACACATTGACTGTGTATTACCTATTTTTAACCGACTAAAAAAAAGGAGGTTCTCAATACCGTTCTTTTTTCATGTTTTTTTTTTCAATGTTTGTTACCTCAGAACTCCGTATTTTTTTTTGTTTGTAAGGATATGCTTGCAGGTTGGTCCCATTTTATTCAAAACTTAGACTTTTGGGATTCCTCAATAGGGGTGTAGACTCGAAAATTAGTATCACTCCAAAAGAAAGAAGGCAATAAAATATGCCTAGTGACGAAAATCCCATTCAGATATCTCAAAGAATTACAAATCAAATCAATCAATCAAAAGTACAAAAGTACGTCACAGATTCTGATAAGATTCCGTTGAAATAGCAACTAATGAAGTGCCTGAAGTGATGATCTTGTAGAATAGACGGAACTCCTCAAATATTATCGGCCCACATAGGGTCATTTCGCTGGTTTGGCGACCACCTTCGGTTAGCGACCACCTGAAGGAAAAGGTTTTTTCTATTGAAGATAACATCAATTCTACACACCCTATTGAGACAATTATTTGTACATGCATTTTTTTGTTGTTTTAGAATAGAAATCTACTAAAAAACCGAGAAAATATCCTTTCAGTTCACCAGCCTTAAGTGGTCGCCCACCGGCACATGAAATTAGGTGGTCGCTAACCGGCGAAATGACCAGCGATTCGGTTTTTTTTCTCTAATTGTTAACGCATTTGCTCTCGGAAATCAGTTCATGTGGTAAATTGGAAAATAAATGAGGAAACATGTTCTCGTGGCTTGGCGGAGTACTAAATTGAACTCGGTTAAAACTTTGTTTTCAAAGTAAATTATGTAGAATATGTACGTATGATTTTTCAAAAGTTCAATGCATAAAACTACTTACTCTATGTCTTCCTGTTAAAAGACTCCAGATTACAACTTTAAGAAAGTTCAGTTTAACTCTATCTAATAGAGCGGTCTATGCTCCGCTCCGCTACTAGATTGTCACTTTTCCCGCCAGGATTAAAAGGAAGCCGAGAGCACGTCTGCCAACCGCATAAAGCAAATTTGCACAGATTAGTGAAAGCGCGCGTAAAATGCCGGTTTTCTCTGACTGAATATTCGTAAACACCGGCACCGCAAACGCCATTTCCAATGCTTGACGTGTTTTCTTTTACTATAATAAAATTACGGTTTTCACTTTCGCCCCTCTTACATGATGCTGGTCGGGACTCTTAATTTAATGTAAAATAAAGATTTTATGAATTATGAGGTGCTATTAAATTAAATTTTATTGAGTTTAGCTGAAGAGAAATCTTTTCTACTGTGGTAGTTACACTAGGCACCTACCTACTTCAATTAACATCAGCTACTTGTACCTTTGAGGTTGAGTTTTATTTTTATTATTACTCTAATAAAATCTTTATAAAAAATGTGCAGTAGAAAAAATCTAAGTAATATAATATTCCTTGATGTTTCTAAACCATAACTTAGGGCCTTAGGGCTAATATTTTTACTTCTTCAGCTAGCTTCTGCTGTCTCTTTTAAGCCAAATCAAATACCTATCGGACATACATTTATTATCTACTGAATTTCTAATTACACGTGTACTCAACGAGTAGTATGTTACGCGATATATGTAACATTAAGTATATTGGAGAATTTTTTAAATAACTATTGACGGTACCGGCGCGCGTGTCAATAGATAGGTTAGCGAGGTCAGCAATTTTGCTTTGGTTAGAGTTAGAGCAGGACAGCCGCTAGTGTGTGGCAGCATTTCTCCGTGTAAAAGAAGTGTAAACACACAATTACGCGATGTTACCCGCGATGCTATAACAAACAATAGCTCCCATAGCAGTGCTAATTAAGATAGAGACGATATATGTAGTTCATACAGTAGCAATTCTCAAGGTGATGCAAGTTAAGTACCACCATAATGCGAATGCCATTAGTGCATTGTATACGTACGTACACCATATATTCATAGTATTCTTAGAGTACACCTATAACGAATGGTATTTGTCTGAAATAACTTGATTTGTCTGTAAACCCTCAAATCAATTGATTTGTCTGTAAACCCTCAAATCAATAAAGGTTGGCAAATGACTCTAATGGAGTTGCAGGCGTCCAAAGGTCACGCGGTTTCCATTTTCCATTAGGGTTAGAAAACTACTAGGCAACAAAAGTCGGGCTATCAGCAACCTCTTTCAACCAACCTTTGGGGTATCATTTTAGGCGACTCCGTTTTAATGTTTTTTTATAAACATCCAGTATAGTAGCTCACTTTACTTTAAATTCATTATTTTTTCATTAAACTTGTAAAGTTCTTATCTCAAAGTAACTACATTGTCGACTCTTCGATCAATACTTGATTGAATTTGTTTGACGTTCGCTGACAAGTCAGCTATACAGGTGACATTTCCCAGTACTTTGCCGCTCATCATTGCAGTGCAATATTGATCAACCGCTTTTATTTGTTACGAATGGCTTTGAAGAAAACTGGTCAATCGTCTTAGCTTTCTCCTTTCTACATTGTATTGTACATTCACCGTGCGAGCCCTAGGCTAATAGTCATCTCAGTAGCGATGACAACGTCAGTTCCTTTTAACGACAGGCTTAAAGACCATCTGTGGTACTGTGTGGTTCAACATACAAAGTTCCCCATGTCATCGGCTACGAGCATAGCGCTACGAAATCTCTGGCACTAAATGTACTTAGGCCATATGTGTCTCTATTTTCGTAAAGGACTACAGTGTTGAACAGTCGACTCCGTTTTCCCCAGCTTAGCTATACTTACCACCATGCAGCATAGCTACAGTCAGTTGTCCCTTACCCCAAGCACCTGAACCTTCTGTTTAACTTTTTACTAAAGATCCTAAAAACCACAGACCTGGTTCTTAACAGGTGTTACGTCATCTGTTGCTCACCAGCTTCCTCCCAAGCTCTGGAGCTGCTTCAGCTTTTACAGTCGGCTCTGGATACCCAGAGGCGTCTCTAGCCCATGTTGCGTCCGTGTGCAAACATTACTCTAGCGCCCCTTAGTAAGCGTGCGGTCAAAATGGAATGGTTACAAAGTACGGCTCAGCGGCCCCTAGGACCGCTGCGCCCGTGTGCAACGCACACCCTGCACCATAGGTAAAGACGCCTCTGTGGATACCTGTTCCTAACAAGAGCTGTCTCACTCACCAGTTCAGCTATCCTTAGCCCCACGCACCAGTACTGCTTGAGTGCGGCGGCGGCGCGGCTGTCGCGGTCGCCCCCCGCGCCCTCCTCGCCCTTCTTGGCCTGGGCCTCGGTCTCCCTGTCTCCTGCCGACATAGCCCAAATCACGCGAGCACCTACGCCGTACTCTGACACCTGGGGACAAATGGTTTTGGTCAAATATATGGAAAGTAATACACTAAAAAGCATATAACTCCTAAACTGTGACAAATCTCGGAACAACGCTTGTGATAATTGTGATGCCCCTTGATGTGCTTATATTTCTGGACTTTCGCTTGACTAATTATATACTTATTAACTAATGTGTCAGACATGAATAATGTTTTTCGCACAAAGCCAAATGTTTAGTCTACAGGCGAAACGAAGGTTTAAGCGCGCGAAAACAAATGTACGATTACAGATCCGAAACAAATGAATGGGCATCGAACGAAAATTTATAAAATACAAACAGTAAAATAACTACGCAAACATTAAAAGTCTCATAGTCAAAATATCCCGTAGGTCTAGAGAATCGTCGGTTCCGAACCTGGGGGTAAAACAGCTATCTTTGTGGGGAAAAGAGTTCGTATCTAACAATAAGACTAATGATATATGGGATGTTAGGGTTTATTTAAATTGAGGGTAAAATCAGTTTCCCTAATAGGCCACGAGGGCAACGATATCGAAAAGGTTACGCAACACTTCGGTAGAGTGCAGAATGTAGATTGTGCATCCATATATTGTGAATCCTTGCTTGTGTTAATTCAACACAGAACCTATTGTACTCATAATCTATGCTACATCCACATACTAAGAGCTTTAATATTTTATGTAGCATAATCATGCTCCATTCCAAATTACTCTACTGTAGTAAACAACATCCAATACGCGGTTCGGTTACACTTGACTGGGCCCACATCTGACTCATGGATCGACACTATGATAATCATCCGTGACCAACGCAAGAACAAAACTATAATTATGTTAAGTATTTTATAAAATAGGAGGAAATAGCACTAGTTCTAAGTGCAGGGGTATGGTAATCGATGAGCCGGTTTTATCTATCTGTTTGATCGGTGGACGTGGACAGGGCCTGTAATTATGGAATGTTCTAGTGTTTGACATGCACTGGATTATCTTTAATAATGAAATGCTTTTGAATCGATTAGGTAGTGGCTGGCTGGTATTGTTGACCGAAAGTTTTTATTAGAAAGTTTGTCAATAATTTAGATTTTGAGTCATGATTTTATTGCCGTCTTTCTGTTTATAATCACGTTAAGAATTAGCTATCGGGGAATAATTAAAACGATAGGGTTGCATTATAATTGTTTTTTTTAGGTTTTATAATAAAACTAATATACTTATATTAGTTTTATTATAAAACCTCTATAGCCTCTTTATACATAATACAAAAAAAAAATACAAAATTCTTTATTTGGTAAAAACACTTCAATTACATTACACAAGGGATGGTGCCTCCCATAATATTACATTATCAATACTATCATATCATAAGAATGCGTAATATCGGCTCAGTGCATGGAAAAGTTTGGCTAGAAGTACGTAAGACACAGCGGAAAGGTAAAACCTCGGATCATAAAAAGGAATTATTATTTTGAGTCTGAGGGAAAACTCAATAAGATTTTAGTTTTGACAGTTTTAATAAGGAACTGCCAAGACGAATGAATTTCTGTATTTTCTCTGTCGCTCGGCAGGAAAAGGAACAATAGTTCCGTGGTATTTTGAAGAAGTTATAAGTACATGGTTATCCTGACAGTTTCGTACGACTATGACGTAGTAATTACGCATTGTCTTGATAACACGCGACGCACTTCGGAAGGAAAACATTGACTAGTAATGGCGTTGCGTGATTCACGACCATGGTGGCCGCCCGTCGTCAATAATTTAAGAAGTAATGCACCTGTGTCTAGTAAGGAATAGTAACGTTGTGAAATAAAAATACCTAAAATGAAAACTAAAATGAAAAGTCCTTTACAAGACACGGAAAATATGTTTACACATCGTCACACCTGTTTCTCGAAGGCGAAGGTAGATATCACGGACTTTTTGCTATGATCCCGACTAACTTCTTTCACTTCATCTATACTTATATTATAAAGTGGAATTGTCTGTGAGATTGTAGCTTTGTACGTCCTTCTTTAGATTCTGTTGTTGTTCCAAAATTAATTTATTCTATTCTATTCTAATCCATGGAACCGCTTACCCGATTTCTAAAATCCTTTTACCTGCGTGTAGGACGGACGTTCTGGATGGTTAATAGGCTATATTTTGCAATACGGGGGCAGCTAGTACCTATTACGTATAAAGTGGTAACGTCTTTTCCTTTGCATTTCACACCAATTCTTTCACCAGTATACATACTGGACCTTCGGGATGGGCAAAGGCTATATATTTTCCCGCCGGTCCGTCCGGGTTCTCTGTAATACCCGCCCAGAGCCGCGCGGAAAGCTAGTTAACTAAAAAATATCTGCCAAAAAAAAACAAAAAAAACTGCAATTCTGATCGTTCAGTGAAGTATTTAACAGAACCAACATTGATTTTCATGTTTCATACTAATTACTGGCAATGTCGACGAGTGGACTGCATGCCAACCACCGGGGCGGAACGCACGCACGCACTTTCCAATCGCATCGGAGATATATGCTGGATGCGAAAGTATATGATTGAATTAATTTATGTACAAGTAATTGCATTACAGTGTACTGAACAGTTTATCATGTGTTTTTTTGCTTTAACTGTTCTTGTTGCATGTCGGTGTTTTTTAAGGTCAAGTTTATACTTAGTTGTGCTGTTCTGGTTGTATATGTATGTGCTTTTAACCATTTTCAATACATATTGGAATTGTAGGTAACTTTTTAAACACGTTTAGTCGTTATAGGTTTTATTAGCTTTTTACAGACGTATTCGTTTTACAAAAATAGCTTTCACCAAAATCCCCCAAGAGCTATTAATAATAGATAATCACAAATAAAATAAATGACCCAGTGCTTGACACTGGCCCAACGCCTGACACTTTAAATAATTAATAGTAAAATTCATAAGAAAGGAGGTGGTATGTTATACAATCTGAGATTAGGTGTCAATTATTGAGCATTACCGTGACAATTATCAGGTATTAAGGTGTCAACGAGTGGATCGTTGGCCTTAATTTATAGTTGTACAGCAAAAAAACATTACATTGGTATGGTATTTACACACCGTAGAGTCAGAATATTATGAAAGTTTTAATTAGGTATTCGTTTTTAATTTTATAAATGTATTGTATTGAATGTTAGTCTTTACGGTATTTGCAACTAAGGGCACGAGTGCCTGAAATAAATGGTTTATTATTATTATTAAAATATCACATAGCCTCTACAATCTCTACATTATTTGATATAATCACATCAAATCCATAATTACCGAATTTTGTATCGGCCAATTCCCCCATCTGTCCCGAGACAATCATCTTAAAGCTTAAGTCTTATATTGTCCATAAAAAAAAAACTTTGCTTAAACTAAATCCGACATTTCGAGGCCCTTAATGATGGCGTGACATGCATGGCGGTGCCTTTACTGTTATGTTCACAGCACTCACAGCAGGTACTAACTAACTACTTACTCCTACTACCATGGACTCGTTCAAGTCCATTGTCATTACTATGGCGTGTAATGCACTATGATACCGTTTACTTTATAAATGCGGTTATGTAAATAATGTTTCAACAATGTGATTATCGAATCGCCAATAAAAAAAAAAACATTTTTAGCCTAATTATTTAGGACAATTACATTTTTGACTAAACAATTAAGTACGAATTATTTTAAATTAACTAATAATCGTCATCATCGTAATTTATAAAGAAAAAAGTATTAACGTTTAATTTAAAACCTCTCTAAAAATAGTAATAAAAAGCTCACCAAAAAACTACAACTCTCCCGCCAAAATCGAAAAATAACCAATCACTTCAATTCACTACCACTCGTAATTCAAATTTCGAACGCGCGTTTAAGTGATGCGTTCAACGGTAGACACAAGTGCGTTCGTCGTGCGGCGCGGAGCAACTATCGCTCCAACCGCCGATACTCTACCTCTATGCTTCACTACAACTGAAACCAAGACCTCTGGACTTTAATAAAATCTCCCCTGGGCGTAGCAAAGCCGTATGACTCATAAGGGGTAGGGGGGCTCTTGAGTTACTGGTTGGTAAGCCAACGTACTACTGTAGTAGAGTAGATGAGTAAACTTTCATTCATTTTGAATAAGTTTCACTGATTGATTTAAATCGAGCTTGCGATCAACCTGCTTGATCTTGATCAGAGGTGTCCCAGACGCGGTTGGGAAATATTTAATTGCAAGCTAATGGAGCATGATGGTTGCTTTGGTTTTTATAGAGAACTGTTTTGTTTCATTTATTTAAAGCGATGCTTCTAGTTCTGTGCGTCAATAGTAGTAGTAGTTGTAGAGTAGAGGTTCGTTTGTTATGCGCAACTCTGATCGAAATAAATTAAAACTAAAAATACATGAAGACAAGTGATGTACATTTTTAGAACCAGTTTTTGCTGTCCGTACTTTTATTGTTATTTCCAATTTCATCATGAAACCAATTCGATTGTACCATTAGCATGAATTGTCACTGAACATAACATAATGCCTTATTTTAGCACAATCGGACGCCAGTAGGTACGTAATTAAAAACTGCGCGAAGAGACACGTATGTAATGTACATAGCAATAAAAGTAGAAGAAATATTTAAATATCACGTACCTAGTTTAAGTCAGTCTCTGTAATCGATTATGTTCATAATACTTTCGCGTAAAACAGATAAAACTGTCCAAACACGTAGCGCGGTGTTTTGCTATCTGCATGTTCTACAGATTGTTTATGGTTATACTTTTTTTTAATTAAAAAAGTGGCCAGTAACGAGCTGTCATTACCCCAGATGTAATCATAACTCGTGGAAGTGTGAGAAAGCGCGGGAAATGACAATCGTCTCAAAATCGTATTTAAACCGTTACTTTCTCGTGAAAGTAATGCCTCATTTGTTTGTAGGGTCCTAACCTTTAAGGTCTCACATATTCCCTCGCGTAGGCAGCTTCTACTGTAGGCTGGAACCGTTTACTTTTGAATGGCATATCAAAAACAAGTAAATGACAGGTATACTGTAGTACTGCTGTCCAAAGTTCTTACACCGATTTAGCCAGCAAGTATCATTAAATACTAAATTTACTTTTTCTAATCGCATTCTTTAATGAATATTAAAACTTTTCTTCTTCGAGCAAAGAAACAACGAGTCCGGAGATTTTAATAGTACATATACCAAACCAATCAAATTCCAAAAACCTATTTCATGTTTTATCGAACTTTATCTACCTAAGTCAAAAACCTATCTTAGAATACTTGTCTCTGTGTAATTTTGATCTATAGGAGTGTAGACACTATAATAATCAATAATGACGTATTTTCCTGAAAAAGGATTAGGAATGTAGTGAAATGGAGAAAAAAGCAACGCAAGAGGTTAAATAATCACAAAGTTATAAGTGTCCAAAGTTTTAAGAGGGGATATGTTCTGTCCCTTTTCCGCAAAACGCACATTCATATGAAACGATTGTCATTTATTATGACGCTCGAGGATCGTGTTGTCCCGATCTGCTAGCGTTTTCTCTCTCTAACAAGCAACATTAAAACGGTTGTAGCTTCGTAATTTTTTAAGATATTTGAATGGGATTTTCGTCATCAGCCATATTTTATTGCTCTCTTTCTTTTGAAGTAAAAATAAATGTTGAGTCTACACCCCTATTACATTTCTTTGTCAAGCTCCAAGCTATATATCACACATTTTCACAAAATTTTCATACTCATTGGCCGTTTTTTCGTAGCCAAATCCTGTAAAAGTCATTTCACCAGACATTTTGAAAGTATATTTCATTTTAAGATGTTTATTATCTGCTGTTTTGTCATAACTGTTTTTTATTGTAGTGCTGTTATCCATAACTTCATTTCCATTCGTGCGTTAAGGCTTTGAATAAGTTTTTTGCGGGAACATAACAATCCGAAGAACCTTCGACAAGGCTTGTTCGAAGGTTCATTAGGTACTACGGGTTTAGTACTGTTGTTAATGAAGGTCCATTTAATTCGTTTTCCGCATTATAATACTCGTCTATTATATATATGAAATTGGAACAATTTGGAAAAATATAGTATTATCAACTTATTATATTAGGTACCTAATGCTGGGTTTTGTAAGGCTGCGTACTCAACAATCTCGACCTCTACGCCTTCTTTGGGTGGATCATTTAAACTTTGAGGTAGCCTGTGTCAGTATGTTTTATACTCGTAATAGTCTATAGATTGAAGTATTTTCCACGGACTTACCTGATGGTAAGTGATGATTTGGTCGAGAATGTAACAAGCATACCTAGATGAAACCTACAACCTGCCTTTCAAAGAATACAGACATTAATAAGTGTCTGTCAAAAAGGTCATTTTTGGTACAAGCTTTTATTGCCGACTCTACTTTTCACCGTCATCAACTACTCATTGAGACGATTCTAACGAGCCCAAACTCAACAGGATTACCTACGTCGTTTAAGTACTGAATTCCCGTGGCTACCTTTTGTCTCCACCATCAGATCAGCTCAATGGTACCATAATATCCTGTCAGCTCAATCGATCACAGGGAAGTGGGTCAAATTTAACTTGCAAGATTTCATTAAAGACACCGTGACAGGTGAAACTAAATAAAAGCTTGTAATATAAGAAATAATAAAAATGCGCGGTATCCTCATTCTCACATGTTCTTTGAGCACAGTTATACCAGTTTTTGTACAAACGCATGCTGGATTGATTTGCGCCGCTGGCTAACTAAATCGTTATGACTTGGAATTTTCTAGAACAATACCAATTTCACTTCTAGCTTTTGCCATTTCCTTCCGCGCATTTATCTGTCATAGGAATTGGTAACTGGTTCCTGATTTTCTGGGTAGGTACAATCGACTTTAGTGAGATGTATATAATTTTTTCACCTTATTACAATGCAATGATGTATAAAATGGATACATCTTTATGTAGACGATTGTACTAAGATAAATTAAAAATAAATTGGAACAAAAAAGTGGAACCCTCACTAGTTAGTGATTGTAACGCACTTGGCCGGTTTTTCTCCAAGCACATAGATCACTACATGCATTCTGCCTCTAACCAGCCAGATCGTTTATTATGGAGCTATTTGAAAATTGAAAAGCCACTTTCTAGCGTTTTCCGGTCTACAAGCGGCATAACTGCATATATGGCGCGCGCAAAAGATGCAAGCATTATATTGACTTTTTACGAGGCAAAAAGTATTAAATCACTGGGTAATTTACTTTTGATTTGTACTCAATAAAAGGGTAATAAAGTTGAAATTTAAACGAATGATATTTTTAACTTAATGCGTATTAAGTGCATCTGATTGTAAAATGGAGATATTATTCGACGATCCGTTAGTTTATAAAACATGTATTTTTTTTAAATAAATGACTGAAGAAACTGACTAATATAATTAATTACCTTATAGTTCAAAAGTTTAGTTTATATATTATGGTATAATTTCATGTGATTCTGAGAATTCAGTTGCAGAATCATGAAGATTCATGTTTCAGATGAATCATAATTTCATGAGACGGGTATTTCTTGTTAAAGTCCTGAATATGATTCAGCTTTCAGTAATAAACAATTATGACTAATTAATTGAATAATAATTGCACCTTATAAATTAAAATGACACATTAACATAATTAATTACCTACATGATATACCTACTAGCTACAATGTTTTGCCGTATAAAAATTAAACCGACCGCAATGCACTACAAACCAATTTATATTTTGAGAATTTAAATATTAGCACGTACAAATCCGTGTTTATTTTTGTTCCTTATGAACAGTCTCAGCGCTGCATAAAAATTGAAATATTAGGCCGTATCTGGGACGGTTTATGGTCTGTAGGTGTTGTGTGAACAATGCCTCTTTGTACCGTAGGCTAAACGTCAGTGCCGCGGCATGGCCCATTGTTACAGTACCAACTTACCTGACACTGCGAGGATGTCGCCGTTGTCAACGGTACAAATAAATTCAATATGCGTCGGCGTTAGTTCTAAATATAGCCGCTGTTTCAAATAAGTTTGTAGCGATTTATTTACGCGCGTAGACACTTCACGGCTGAAGTTTGCTTTTTTTCGTTCCATTTTTGAATTGGCATATTCGCGACCTCTGAATAACAGGAAGGAAAGTCAAAGTCAAATCCATATTTGATTTGTTTTATTAAACGTGAGAACGAATGTTGTTTTAAAATAAGTAGGTTGAATTTTCGCGGCGCTCGTTCACTTTTCCCCGTTGTTTGTTGTTTATACTACCTCGCTTTATATAGATGTCATAGAATTGATCAGTCGAGACCCCGGCGGCGCCGCCATGTTGGCGCCGTTTTGGCGCCAAAGTGCCTGCGACCCGGGGTGCCTTTACAAAGGTTGCTGCCCGCGACCTATTTGTCGCTGACATACTATCCCACTTTTGTTACGCAATGCGATAGAACTTTGGGGAAAGTGGTCGAAAATTGAAAGTTTTTCTTTTCTTCTGTATGTATTTTGTCATCTTTTTATATTTTCGTACATGTTTAATGCGATTTAAATTTCTGATGTTGGTGTTCTAAAACACCAAGCAGTTATGAAAGTTACCTTACGGTTACAAACCCCGGGTTCATTCAAATAAAAAAAAAACGTTAAATGCCCTGTAGGCCTCATTATACTTTTAAAATACGCCCGTAATATTCCTATAATTTCTGGTTATTCTCTCGACTTTAACATTGTTTAGAATACTTGTTTATACTGAAACTCGTTTCCTAGATCTTAGAAAAGTAACCATAAACCTTTCTATCACGCTCATCGTTAGGTAACTGCAGTAATTCTTACAAGAAACGGTCTGAGAGAGAGTTAGACAACGTACCGCGCACAGGCCTTTAAATAGCGTTATTTTCGTATAGCGCTATCATTTATAACGTTATTATTCCTAAAACCGCTATACTCGAAACCGATATTTGACGCGCTGTATAGCGATATCCATTATAACGTTATAAATCTAAACCATTAATATAAAACCGATACTTTTTTAACCGATATAATAATGTAATAACGTTATAGGCTACCCCTTTCTCGCATTCAGTATAGCCTACTCGTGCAATGTAAGCGATGTGATTACGTAACGTAGGTTGTTTGTTAGAGTGCACGACGTCATAGTAAAATAGAGAATTTTTCGATTTGCTCGGCTTGTCGGCGCAGGTTGTAGCCTGATACGAATATCCTGACTAATAATTTTCAAATCAGATTGTCTTTAGCTACTCTGTGCCTCATTAATCGGAAATTCATCATCCCATAAAAAACATGCCATGTAAAAAAGAGGCCAAGTCTCGAAACTCTTCCACCGTAAAAAGTTGTGAGATATTTCGTAGAGCCAAGTCTCAGGCATTCTTTTATCTTTATTTGCTTGCTAAATAAAATTTTGTGACTTGGCAATCACACAATACTACATAGCTTTAGGTATGCAGAAATCCATTAATGCAGGAAAGTTGTGTGATTGCCAAGTTACAGAATTTTATTTAGCAAGCAAATAAAGATTAAAGAATGCCTAAGACTTGGCTCTACGAAATATCTCACAACTTTTTACGGTGGAAGAGTTTCGAGACTTGGCCTCTTTTTTACATGGAATGTTTTTGCTTGTTAAATAAAATTCTGCAACGTGGCAATCACACAACTTAACTGTATTTATAGATTTTTGCATACTTACCTAAAATTATGTAGTATTGTGTGATTGCCAAGTCACAAAATTTTATTTAGCAATAAATAAATAAATAAATAAATATTAAGGGACAATCTTACACAAATCGACCTAGTCCCATAGTAAGCTCAGTAAGGCTTGTGTTATGGGTACTAGACGACGATATATATAATAGATATAAATACTTAAATACATAGAAAACTTCCATGACTCAGAAACAAATATTCATGCTCATCACACAATTATTTGCCCTTACCGGGATTCGAACCCAGGACCTTCAGCTTCGTAGGCAGCGTCACTACCCACTAGGCTAACCGGTCGTCAAGCAAGCAAATAAAGATTAATAAGAATGCCTGAAACTTGGCTCTACGAAATATCTCACAACTTTTTACGGTGGAAGAGTTTCGAGACTTGGCCTCTTTTTTACATGGAGTGTTTTTTTATGGAATCTCACTTCTTTTTGAAGGTTAATGTGTTATCCATACATACAAACTATGAATGCAGGCCCATTCTTGCTTTTGAATTTTCCCATTCACTGCAAATGTAACTTTGTAATCCTATATATTTGTATAGGATTACAAAGTAATGTATACAGTTGGTGTATCTAGAAAACTGGGTTGAAATAGCAATTTTTTATAGTTTTCCCTTTATGTGGCCATTAAACCCTAACTCTGTACCAAATTTCAGCTCTCTGAGTTTATGGGAAGTACTAGTTCTATTTTGATGATCATGAGTGAGTGTCATAAATGCGAAACTTTGCTTTCGCTTAACTTCGGAACTAAATGACCTACAGACTTGACATTTTGGATTTTAAGTATGTGATTATAGCTTACTGGATGACGAAAATTTCTGCATTCTGGTCTTATCCAGAGGTTCTCAAATAGGGGCCTGAAAATGTGGCAAAATGGTTCCAGTAAAGGATGGTACGGCAGTGTTTGCTTCGCGCTCGACTTGGCGGGGGCACTGCCGTGCCCCCAGATATTAATGGCATTGTTATAACATGGTAAATTATTTCATCAACGCACAGCCGAAACTACTGGGACTAAAAAGAAGGGACAAGATGGAATTTTTGGAAATCCCATCCCTAAGGGGGTTAAATAGGGGTGCAAAGTTTGTATGAGGGAAACTTTTTTTTTAACTAGAGACTTGAAACTTTGTAGGAAGATTACTTATTAAGATGCATAAAAAGTTCTTGCAGCGTTTTAGAAAATTCCACTCCTAAGGGGGTTAAGTAGGGGACAGGGGTGCAATGTTTGTATGGGGGAAACATTATTTTTTGAACTACAGACTTGAAACTTTGTAGAAAGATTACTTATTAGAATAGAAAAAAGTACTTTCTGTGTTTTAGAAAATTTCATCCCTAAGGCGGTTAAATAGAGGTGCAAAGTTTGTATGGAGGGAACTTTATTTTTTGAGCTAGAAACTTCAAACTTTGTAGAAAGATTACTAAATACAATACAAAAAAGGACTGTCAGCGTTTTAGAAAATTCCACCCCTAAGGGGGTTAAATAGGGGTGAAAGGTTTGTATGAGAAACACTTTTTTTGAGCTTGAGATTTGAAACGTTGTAGAAAGATTACTTATTAGAATAGAAAAACAGTTAGTACTTTTAACGTGTTAGAAAATTCCATCCCTAAGGGGGTTCAAAATGTACTTATGCAAGATTAGGATGAGAAACATTTTTTTTGAGGTAGAGATGGGCAACTTTGTGGTACGATTACTTATTAGAAAAAAAAATCCTTTCATCGTCTTGGAAAAATACCACCCCTAAGGGGGTTAAAAGTGTTAAAACGGTATTCAAGGTTTATATGGAGAGCAAGAAAATATAGTAAGATATTTCTAATGTCAGTCTTAGTCTGTATGTTAAAAGACAACAAAACTGATTTCAGAGTTTTTTTTTTAATTCATCCCCTATAGGCGTTAATGGGGCTTCCAAGTTTATATGGAGGGAAAAGTAATTTTTTAAGTAAGATTTTTTAATTTTGGTCTTAAAATAGAGAGAGCAGATTAGTAGATTTTTTTATTCATCACCTAAGAGTGTTTAAAGGGGATTCGAAGGCCGTATAGGGTCAAGACAATTTTAAAGTAAAACATTAGTGTAACTACGATTTTAGACGGTTTGTTTAAAACTAAAAAATACATTTCAATGTTTTTGAAATTCATCCCCCAAGAGGGTTTCTAGGGGGTTCAAAGTTTATACGAAGAGCAAGATATTTTTAAAATAATAGATTTATTACTTAGGTTATGGACCGTTTGTTTAATGATTAGAAAACGATTTCAGCGTTTTTTTTATTAATCCCCTAAGAGAGTTAAAAGGTTTGAAGGTTGTATAGAGAGCAAGACCTTTTTTAAAGTAAGATTTGAACAGTTACCAGAAATGTAGGATAGGTTAGGTTAGAACTGCGATGCTCCCAGAATCGAATAGATTTAATCAACATTGGGTACTTATTATTATAACAGTAATGTAGCTTAGTAGACATATCAAAATATATTTTTCTTTAATACTGTATGAAAACGTCTGTTGATGATTCTTAAGATATTTATGTTTGTAAAAACGAAGTTTTCAATTTAGATTTATCAATTTAAACTAACGAACTCATCGCACTGTTACCTTTTACGTAGGTCTAATCCCTGAACGGATTTAGATGAAATTTCCCGTACAGATAATTTGAGACCCTTGGAAGGATATAGGATAGTTTTTGTATATCTTTAAGATGGTAGAAGTTTTTTTGGGACAGCGATAAATAGCTTGCACCGAACATAATTTAATAGCAATATTTTTTCTAAGACCAGTTCCACGCGAACGAAGTCGCTGGCAACAGCTAGTTATTTATATAAATATTTAGTGACTAAGGATTAATTAGAAAAGGAGGATGAATCGTAAGAAAAGGAGGATCGAAACATATTTATGTGTACTAACCGTCCTTGGTCTCCCCTATCTATCGCGAGCCTATCTAGACAGATTATGGCGAAGAACCGGAATCGAAAATTCACACATTCTTTGGTTTCATAATCAGATTTTATTTAACTTGTCGTTTTCGGAATGGCTCTAAATCAAAAATAAAATAAAATGTCGGAAACTAAAAGTATATTTTAATTTTATTACGATTAATGAACAAAAGCACATACCAACATACCTATGCATAATTTTTTGCTCACGGCAACACCGTCGGTCGTAGGGCTTGTTTGGAATAGGTCCTAATACTGGGCGTCTGCGATTTAGTGCCGAGACAAACAATTAACATAAAAAATATTGACCCTCTTACATATTGTAATAGTGTTTACCTAGGGGCTATTAAGATTGGCACTCTTGCGTTGCGTTTCCTGCGTCCCATTTTTATTCCGCCATTTATCGTCGCAACCAACCAAATATTCACAATTCACAACCAATTTGCAAATGATCGAGGTAAACAAGCATTAATAAGATTTAGAAGCTAAAACAACATAACGGCAACGTCGCACGTCGCGCTACGGCCCACGTGGTGGCATGTAGGCATTGGCACAGAGCGGCAACGGCGCAGCCGTAGCGCGCGGCTCGCATTTTAAAACGATATTATAACGTTATTATATATCGTTCTGTTATTCATTCTGTTACGGTATTTATATCGTTATGGAGAATATTGATTTTGTTATAACGTAATTTTCGAACACTAACGGAATATACCGTTATAATTCCGGTTCCTTTTATAACGTTTTAAAGGCCTGACCGCGCATTCCGCGTCACGCTGCCGAATAGTGGATCACATCTGCATTGATATATGTAGGTAAGCTGTGAATTGTTGACTCAATTATAGGAACGCTAGATGCCTTATTAGGGAATGCAATCTCGATTTCGCGAGATCTCGAAAAGAAGAGAAAGAAAAAAAATCAATGTCGGTGTGGCAATCTCTTGTGTTAAATCTCGGACGAGATCTCGACTGAATTAATCGAGATCTCGAACGAGATTTCAGTACGCAAAGCATGTTAATAATTCGTGTCGGACAGTCCTTGGCAAGTACTAAATGCTTCAAAAGTTTTTTTTTAAACTAAGTTGTGCACATTTTATACGTGTGTGTTGTACAAGTCAACGATTTATTTTTGTTTAGTATGCCATACCTGGGTTTTATGCTCAAAATATAATAGCAATACTTACCCTGAGTAACCATATAAAGGCTATGTTTAAAAAAAAAGGTGATTTCTCGACATTGTCGAGATTTTACGAGATCTCGTCGATTTGGCTGACGAGATCTCGATTCCCTAATCTCGACATCAGAATTATAGCGCGAGATCTCGAATTACCAATATCGGTTCGAGATTGCATTCCCTATGCCTTATACATACTTAGATATTACTTATCTGTCTCTGGTTTTGATAATGGAATATGTCTTTAATATAAGACCAGTTATTTTGATCCATGGCTTTTTATTCACATAGGTCTTTGCTTCACCTTTTTTTATTGTCCTAATTAGTATCCCACTGCTGGGCAAATATCTCTCTACTAGACTTCGAATTCTCCTGGTGCCAATCGTTTTGAAAATACTTCCATATCGTATCAGCCATGTCGTATCTTCATCCGCTATATATTCCTCGACTGACTGTATATCCGCTTAAAATTCGTAAAACTATTCATTTTCATATGCTATTGTTCTGCACTTCTATCATGGGACGGCCGCGACATGCTCTCGATTTTTCTCGCACTATACCTCTTGTTCTAAGTGTTCTAATAAGAGAGAGACGGATAGTGCGAGACAAATCGAGAGAGCTCGCGCGCCGTCGCGCGATAGCCGTGCCGGTGCCCATAGCCGGAGCTAAATTTCGACGCACCCTAAAGAAGCCTGCGGCCCTGTCCGCTACATAATTCCGCCGTGTGTCCCCCCTGTCTAATATCAAACTGCTAGGTCGCTACCCGCGTCATGTTATCGACTAATCTCGCTGTTGAGTCTGGACTTTATTGATTGTATTGCAATATAAAAACTACGCTTACCCTCTTGACTCGTTCCTGTATCTGTGAAGAGTCACTGGCCATCTGTTCCGTTGTGGACTCAGACTCGTAGTCGCTCTCCATGGCCATGCTATCGACTACATCTTGCAGGAACTTGGCTGTGTCTATGGGCTCTGTTGGGTCTTTCCCTGGTTCGGAGGCAGGGGCCGCGCCCTGTCGGCCCTGGTCCTGCGACCAAAAGGTACCTCTCAGTTTCTTAATCTTAGGTCTTCTCGTCTGTTGCTTACGCTTACACAACGTCGCCCTGGATTTCAAGTTTTTTCGTCTTATTTCGCGCCGCTAAAGAAGTTTTCACTTCAAAAATATGCCAGTGATGAAAACCCCACTTAGATATCTCAAAGAATTACGGAGCTACAACCGTTTTAATATTGCTTGCTAGAGAGAGAAAACGCAAACAATGTGTGTCGTCACGTTACGCTATTTTAGTACAGGCATCTGTATCACTTGGGTTTGCTACTACTAAATACAATTGCGTTTCGAAATTATCACAGATCTTGTAAAGCCGTATCTGAAAGATATCTCCTATTCGTCAGGTGCAACGTTAATTAGATTAGAAGCAGCGCAATGCCGTAAATGTTCTTTTCATTCAATTAAGACAAGAGTAAACAGATAATCCGTGTTAACCTGACACCTTTCTCACATTTTCTACTGCTTTCGTCACTTATCAGTTAAACTTAACCGTAGATTAGCCGCTAATCAGGGCCTGCGTGCACCCGTTAGTCGTTAGCTAATGGAGCGTTTGGCCTAGTACGCTGCCCTGCGCGCCAGAAGGACGCAAGTCACTGACATCAATTTCCTATTAAGATATATTTTGTCAAAGTGGTATTTATAGTGTGCGGGGGCTTAGCCTGCAGCCGCCGGTGATGGTTTTGTTTATCGTTTATCGTTCAGCTAATAAAATACCTACGAATGCTAGAGAAGGCGAGAAGATTATACCGTTGTTTTTATGACATTTAGTCACACGTTACAAACAAGCCCTCAAACTACTGACAATATGGAGTCTCCTCAAATATTAATAGTTTTAAAAGCGCATAAACCCGGTCAAGCCACGACCAGATCAGGATGCTCATTACAGACATTACCCTGACCAACAGTTTCATTAATTGCTGATCTCTTGAATAATTTTACGTACCGAAAAGTAACGAGCCTCGAGCTCATAAAATCTTGCCGAAACGTAATCCTTAAGTCTCGTCTCGTCGCTTATTCGTGCTACAAAATCTTCCATTATCGTCCTTTATCTTTAGAACCATGGCTGTGCCACATACATTGTAATTTGTATCGTTTGTGTACGCCCAGTGGGTCAGCTTACAATGTTCCATAGACCGGGTGCGGCAGCGCGCGTAATGCGTTACACGGCTTCGCGATGGAGAACTGCAACATGAGATAATTCAAAATGTACAGTTTACGAGTGAGGTGGCTGAATTTGCTAATATGAATATTTCAGAGGACAGGTATTTCCATACCTGTCCTCTGAAATATTCATATTCACCCTTCCGGGTTGACAACGTGACAATGTGAGAGTACCTTGGAGTTGCAAACGTTCATTAGTCTACGTTGACCACTTACCATCGGGCATTACTCTCGTTTGCCACCGACGTAATATATTAAGAAAAACGACCGGGTTGCAGTCCGGGAGTGCCGGCAGAAGTGAAAACTCAATGACATTGTTACAGTTTTTCGATCAGGTCACGTCTTACGAATTTTCAATCTGTCGAGTGTCGAATCTTACGGTCACGTGACCTGTTGCGAGTATCTCTCGAATCTCACGGTCACGTGACATCTTACAGTCACGTGACCTGTGGTGAGTTTAACAATTTTTCCCCATCACATAAAGTGCACAGCGCCGCTAAAGAAGTTTTCACTTCAATTCATAGTGTTCCTCAACGGTTCCTTCGTAGTTCCTTTCGTTAGATCCTTATCCTCTACATACTATTATTAAACGAGCAATATTTGTAGGTAAATGTATTTGTTTGTTTGTAAATGGGTTCTCTAAATCGCCTTTTACTTGTTTTAACGTTGGTTTCCAGAAATGGAAACAGCTTGTTCAAAATGTCACCTTAAACTTTATAATGACTAAAAGTTGAACGTCTTATACAAAGCTTTCCACACCTTTATATTATAATCCTGCACTTGCAGTTTTTAGGTTACGCCTTCCATCAAGCGCTTAACAACTTGTTTTTCTAATTTTATGCCTAAAGTATACATTTAGTACTTTATTAAAGGTTCCTTTCTGATCGGAACGATGCACGCTGACATTAAGTACTTTTTTTATTAGTTCACGACTTAAAAGTGTACTTACGGGAGAATGTACATTGTATGTAAATTCGGTTTGATGAGTCAGGAAATGTACAGCCATACGTGCAATTAAGTTCTCGGTAAATATGAAGTAGACATAGAAATGGTTATTAACCGACATATAAAATAAAAGTTGAATTTTAACACAACGTCATGCATAGGTAGACATTCTAAATTATTATACGTAGGGCTTTTTATCTCCGTCTTAAAGGTAGTTTACGACGATTCATAGTTAGTTACCTTATTTCTCATAATCCATACTAATATTATAAATGCGAAAGTATGTCAGTATCATATAAGTATGAAAGTATATATGGTAAAATATATATAAATCAAATTAAACAGTTGTTATTAGTTAAGAGGCTGACAAGACCTAATTTGGTGAAATTGATGTTATTAAAGCAGTTTTTTAAGAATAACTATTTGTTCTAGCACATCAAATAAAATATATGTTAATATTCACCATATTTCAAAGACCGTGGACGGGCTCAATACATAATTGGACGAAATCGGCTCGATAGAAAATAATTGCAAAGATTGGTCTTAAAATCACATTAAAACATTAAATTTGCTAAATAATCTAATAATTACTGTATATAAGATAATTAATCACAAATTCTCCTCTCCCTGGTATTGTAAAATAATGATGCAGTGCCCAACAGGGTTCACAAAGCTCTAGCTTTTAAGTTTACCACCTGTACAACTACTTTGTGAAATTGGAATAAAATATTGAGTATCTCTGCACGCTTAAACTGCTGAACCGACTTACTCGTAGGTGGAATTTGCTTTAGGATAGCTTTTATCTCGGAAATCATCCCCTAAGGGGTTGAAATGGGGGGGTGAATGTTTGTATGGAGTTACGATATAAACGAGTTCCACGCGGACGTAGTCGCTGGCAGAAGCTAGTATAACATAACTTCTTATAGATACTCACGAGTCATGACACTTTTTAACCCCCGACGCAAAAAGAGGCGTGTTATAAGTTTAACGTGTCTGTATCTGTGTATCTGTCTGTGGTATCGTAGCTCCCAAACGGATGGACCGATTTGAATGCGGTTTTTTTGTGTCATAGATAATTTTATCCCGAGTGTCCTTAGCTATATTTCATGAAAATCTGTTCAGCCGTTTTTGAGATATTGGACTTTGAAATGAAAATCAGGCATGCGGCTGTCAAGCGGCGGTCGTGGGTTCGAATCCCGGCTCGTACCAATGAGTTTTTCGGAACTTATGTACGGAATATTTACCGTTAGCTTTTCGGTGAAGGAAAACATCGTGAGGAAACCGATCTAATCCCAATAAGGTCTAGTTTTCCCAGACCCCAACCCCCAACCTAACCCAGAGGGGTTGGAAGGTCAGATGGCAGTCGCTTTCGTAAAACTAGCACCTATGCCAAATCTTGGGATTAGGTGTCAAAGCGGACCCCGAGCTCCTTTAGGGGCATAACCGGGAACAACGCTAGGAGAATGATGATGATGGACTTTGAAATGAAAATGTCGGGGTTTTTAAACTTTTCTAAGTTGTAGTTATGTTCTAGTTACCCGTGCGATAATGTATAGCCTATGTCGATCCTGGAGGTCCATTCTGTATACTGGGGAAAGATTTTTTTAATCGGATGAGTAGATCCGGAGATTATCCCCTACATCCAAGTTTCTTATGAAGATACCATCTTTTGTTACGTAACCCTACATTACGCGTGGTCCGTCACGCTCTTGGTTTTTTATTCGACAACATTAATAATATAAACCTAATTCCCTGCCATCCTCCATTAAAAAAAAACTTGTAACAGTTTATACCCGTCAGTCTCGTTATGAAAATCATTTCAAAAATACTTACGGTATCCGTTAAGGGAGCAATTTTGGCGGCTTTCTCGTCCTCCCAAATAATAAACTCTCTAGAACCCGGCGATATGGTCACCAAGCCCCGCGAATACCACTCCACTTTCAATCGATCAATTACAGCGATCGATAATGATTCCAGTCACTGGCACAATACAATCGGATGCCTTAAAAATCGTTTTTCGAATGTTTCGAATCGAGTGTACCGTCGGGAAAGACTGATGCGACTGACTAAGAATTGCTATGGCTAGATGAGGCCACGGGATGTGACTTTTTGAACTTTAAATTGGCACCTACATTGACCCTTAATTGTGTTATTAATTCCGTTGCTCATTAATTATTGTGAGACTGGCTTGGGCCGGGTGGCACTAGCGAAACTGGCGAGGCGTCGCATAGGTTAGCTTTAGCTGCAGAAAAGTAGCTTACAAATACTTTTTTGTGTTCCGTACTAAAATACGCCCAACGGAACACTTAGGTGTATGATCACTCGGCGTCTGTCCATCTGCCACAGCCCAGTTTTCTCAAATACTAAGGATGCTGGAATTTGGTACCTACTCGTACAACTTAGAAAAGTTGAAAAACCCCCGACATTTTCATTTCAAAGTCCAATATCTCAAAAACGGCTGAACAGATTTTCATGAAACATGGCTAAGAACACTCGGGATAAAATTATCTATGACACAAAAAAACCGCATTCAAATCGATCCATCTGTTTGGGAGCTACGATACCACTTATAACACACCTCTCTTTCCGTCGAGGGGGTTAAAAAGAGTGAACCCTAAGGCGGTCGCCACACTGCCGCCGCAGTCCGTTACGGTTCGCAACGTTGTATGCTAGTACCTCAGTTTGTATATAAATTCCGCACTACACTGCACCGCACCTCCGTCCGACGAAATTTGTACCCGGCTCCGCACACCGCAGCGGGATGCGGTGGTGATGACCGCCTAATCAAGGGGCCAGTTTCGAGGGTCATACTCTTAATCTATTTAGCAAATTTTTTATATATAAATTAAACGAGTAAATTTAATGTCGCACGGACATCTGGATGGTTCCATGCCATCGAGTTGAAGTGGTATATAAATTTAGTGGTACAGTTTTTTTTACAATTGACCTAACTACTCGCAGTAGTATAGGATGTCGTATGAATGCATCTATTGGTAGGTACCAAAAATATCAGATGTTAGTTTTCAAGAATGTGACAAAAGAAATTCAAGAAGTTGTCTTTAATTAAGTTTATTTCAAAATAATTACTAAATATTACTTACCTATCAATACACACAAAATATTGGCGGTATCTACATAATAATATAAAAACTCTTAAATATGGCAAAATTTATTTAAACTTACTCAGTTTTCGCCAAGAATTAACATTTTCAATTCAATTAACAAAAAATGCATAAGTAGGTACTAATAGAAATAGGTGGGAAATTATGAAAAGTTAGGAGAGCTATCAAAAACATCAAAGACAAAGACATCAAAAAGAAAATGCAAATATTTAAACGCGGTTTACATGGTACCGATAGATTCGATATCAGCAGACACTTAAGCTATATATTATTGAGAAGATATAGTTAAGGTTATGTTTACATCTCCTTCGTGAAGTGTATGACGGACAGCGCTGTATCTAGAAGGTACACAGCTCCTTGGATAACGCAGAGGGCACCAACAGCTAGGCCCACCTGAAATTAAACAAAAACTTCATTAAATATCAATTCACCCTTAATACTCGTACAAGACTACATTTTTCATAGACCAGTGTAAATTTTAAATTTAAATTTGTACAATACGAGAGACTTTAAGTGAAGTAGTGGCGTTTGCTAACGAACATTGTAACACACCTCCCTAAGGCGTAATAAGAGGAAACTCGTTGATAATAGTACATTGTTTAACGAGGGGCGGAAGTGGAATATTGCGAACAAGAGTCTATCAGAAGCCCGACGCCGAAGGCGGAGGGCTTTTGATGACTCGCGTTTGCAATATTCTTACGCCCGTGTTATACACAATGTTTTTCATCACATTTGCGAGGAAACAAATACATTTTAGATGAAATTAATACAAATCGTAATAAAAACTTCAACATGACAGTCGTCCATTTTGTTGAATTTGACGCGAGGCGCGTATGGCAAAGACCCTTCTGTATACAGCCACGATTTGAAACACTTAAAAACATTTTACATAGACACTAAATAACTACATATTAAATCTGTAAATAATTCAGTTAAACATGTTTAAGTAGTTTTTTAAGTTTAAATTTATTTATAAACACGTTTTCAGACATCGTATTTGATATAAAACCTCTTTGCTCTGTAACTGCCGCATGAGTGACAGATACAATTTAAGAAAAAAACCATTACGCCCGTGGGCGTAACACAGGCTATTACAGCTCTGTATGTCTGCGCATTATTAAGCCCTTTTCGAGCAAGTGTGATGAAAAATTGTTTTCAAACCACATGCTCGACAATGCCGAATTATAGGTCATGTAAACCCTACCGAAAGCAAGACATTAAATCCATTGGTATTAGCCGGGTTATAATGTTGTACTGAATTTCATTATAACCCGCTGGTTAATAATATGATTTCACTTTTCATAATTCTTATTACTATATGCATAAAGTTTAATTTTGCTAAACACAATTTGTCCTAGGCCATGGCCTACTTGATTTGACAAAATAAATGAAGTTTGCCTCCGTGTGAACCCCGGTCCGGAGGAGCGCGGTGTTCGAAATTCGAATTTCGAATCTAGGACCACGGCTTGTGCTTTCGAATTTGGAACGTCGCGCGCCTTCATTTGTTCACGCGTGACGAACAAATCGAGTTCTTGTAGGTGCCTATAGAAGATTTAATTTCAAAAATAATATTGAAAATGTCGAGTGATGAAAGTGTTTTGACTCCTGAGTTTATCAAATTAGATGCCATAGGCATTGTCAACAATTTGCTGCCAGAGAAGTCAAAGGAAAAATACCTAAAAGCCTACAACGATTTTGACAAATGGAAAGCTGTAAAAGGCGTAAAGTTTAAAATTATTAAATAAATTAATTATTAATTTATTATTGTTTAATGTTTTTTGTCTCGCATAAGGTGTGAAAAGTAGAGTATACACCTCGGGGATAAGACTGTTTTAGTCTTGGGCGGTTGAACCCCTCACTGCACTCAGGACTCAGTCTTAATTCCCTCGCTTCGCTCAGGAATTAACTTATAACTCCCTCGCTACGCTCAGGAGTTAAATTATGAGTCCTTCGTTACGTTCGGGATTCAATTCGCTCCCGTGACATAAAACAGTGCTTTATCCCCTTAGTGTATAATCTACTATAATCGAGCACGGTTCCGATAGCTCAGTTGATTGGAGCGACTGACCGCGTATGTCAGAAGGTCACAGGTTCGAATCATACTCTGAGCAAAAAACCCTTTAATTTGAGTAGTCAAGACTTACGATTAATTAGAATCAGTTAGTTAACTCCGTAACTAAAGTTGCCGGGGTGTGCCCCAAGTTTGACACACAACACGATCACAGTTTACCGTACGTATAATACCTACGCTAAATTCTCCTAATTAGATCTGTTTTCGACCAGTTAAAGTTACTCATTCCTCAATTACGTGTATGAGTAATCCACTTCTCAACTCGGCTTCCATACAATACAATTAGACACATCATATGGGCATTGAAGAGGTGCAAACCTTCACGGAAAGAAATGATTTGGTTGTGGTAGCTAAGCGCGCTTTGCTGAAATTTCCTTTGCTGCTGCATACAATTTCTTAGCAACTGTAACAAAGCCTTGTCTATAGCAACTAAAACCAGTTAGCTACCCTTGCTAACGCTATTTAGCTAAAGTAATTTAAAATAATTTGCTACCACTACTAATTAATTAGCAACTAAAGCTAAAATTATTTATCCGTATCAACAATTTTTAATTAGCCATTGATAATTTGCTACCACTACTAATTAATTAGCAACTAAAGCTAAAATTCTTTATCCGTATCAACAATTTTTAATTAGCCATTGCTGTTAGCTATGACTGCTAATAATTCTTATTGGTAGTGGACAACAACTTTGTTACTATGTACATGTATGAGGCAGAAAAAATATATCTTTGTTGCTTTTGATAAAAATATTTTGCAATCACGAACAACAGTTTTGCAGTTGCTAATTTTATTTTCATACTCGTCTACTAATATATCCTTCACCAATGTTGCTAATAATCTTAGTCACAGCAACAAATGGCCTAGGCAATGAAGAGCAATAATATATTAGCAGTAGTAGAAAATCTGACTTATCTGAGGCTGCTAAGATCATTTTGTGGCAGTGACTAACTTTTTCACAAACAATAGCTAATATTTTTTGCTACAACTGCTAAATAAAAATTCGCTAATGTTGCTAAAACTCTTAGTCACAACACCGAATTTTCTATGCAATGAAAAGCAATAATATATTAGCAGTAGTAGCAAATCAGACTTATCTGAGACTGCTAAGAACATTTTGTAGCAGTGACTAACTTTTTCACAAACTTTAGCTAATATTCTTTGCTAAAACGGCTAAATAAAAATTCGCTAATGTTGCTAACAATCTTAGTCCCACCACCAAATTTTCTATGCAATGAAAAGCAATAATATATTAGCACTAGTAGCAAATCAGACTTATCTCAGGCTGCTAAGAACATTTTGTAGCAGTGACTAACTTTATCACAAAAAATTAGCTAATATTCTTTGCTACAACTGCTAAATAAAAATTCGCGAATGTTGCCAAAACTCTTAGTCACAACACCGAATTTTCTATGCAATGAAAAGCAATAATATATTAGCAGTAGTAGCAAATCAGACTTATCTGAGACTGCTAAGAACATTTTGTAGCAGTGACTAACTTTTTCACAAACTTTAGCTAATATTCTTTGCTAAAATGGCTAAATAAAAATTCGCTAATGTTGCTAACAATCTTAGTCCCACCACCGAATTTTCTATGCAATGAAAAGCAATAATATATTAGCACTAGTAGCAAATCAGACTTATCTGAGGCTTCTAAGAACATTTTGTAGCAGTGACTAACTTTTTCACAAACTTTAGCTAATATTCTTTGCTACAACTGCTAAATTAAAATTCGCGAATGTTGCTAAACATCTTAGTCACACAACCGAATTTTCTTTGCAATGAAAAGCAAACTAATATTAGCAGTAGTAGCAAATCAGACTTATGTGGGGCTGCTTCGAACATTTTGTAGCTGTGACTAACTTTTTCACACACTGTAAGTACCTAATATTCTTTGCTGCAGCTGCTAAATAAAAATTCGCGGATGTTACTAAAAATCTTGGTCACACGACCGAATTTTCTTTGCAATGACAAGCAATAATATATTATAAGTAGTAGCAAATCAGATTTATGCATATTTTGTAGCTGTGACTAACATTTTGCAGAACTTTAGCTAACAGTCTTTGCTGAACTTAAATAAAATGTCGCCGATGTCGCTAAAAATGCAGTACCGACCCGCTTCTGCGCATGATATTACTACTAGCTCAATAGTGGGACCGGAATTTTGCCCTAAACAGTTTTGATAATTCTAAAGATGGAAAAGTAGGTACCTAATAGTTATATGACATGGGACATATATTTTTATACCCCTGATGAGCGCTGTATAAACAAGACACCACTTGAACTCGAGTAGAGAGCGATTAACAAGTAGGTATTTGCTTGAGCCATGCAATCCCCATACCAATTCACCGAGGGGTGACATTAATAGCGTATTTCCAGTCACGTCTCCGTTCGAACGAATATAACAAGATTTTCAACTTTATCCTATCCTCGGTCTCCCCTACTTTTAAATTACGAAATAAAAATATTAACGAAATAAAATTCATAACGAATTAAATTTCAATCCCGTTTACTCTTTAATAATTTTAAAAACACATAACATTTAAAATTGTGATCGATTTTGATGTTTGATTTTTAGGGTTCCGTAGTCAACTGGGTTGCCATGTCCGTCCGTCTGTTTGTCCGTCTGTCTGTCTTCGGCTTAGCTCAGTAACCATAACTCCTAGAAAACTGTAGTTCGGCATGGGTATATAAATCAATTACGCCAACAAAACGGTACTATAAAATCTTGAAAAAAAAATTTTTTTAGGGTACCTCCCCTACACTCTCCTTAAACCCATGGTTCGATGAATGTTGAAGTTCATGACTCGAACAAAAATTAGGGCTTTAAAGCCCAATATCTCGCAAACGAATTACTGATTTGAAAAGTGGTTTTAGGAAACCCATAATATTTTTAAATGAGCCAACGATACCCCACACTATAGGTTTATCGAGAAAAAAGTTTACAGTCCCACTTTACGTGGGTTTTTTTTTAATTTTTATTATTTTGTTTTGTCGGCGTGATTGATACGTACCCATGCCGAATTACAGTTTTCTAATTGTAAGGGATACTGAGCAAGGCCGAAGACGGACAGTCGGACAGAAGGACAGACATGACGACACTATAAGGCTTCCTTGTTGACTACGGAACCCTAAAAATAGAAAAAACAGGTTTTTTTTTAGTCAAATACACCTCGCATACAAATAAACCTGAAATAATACTTCTACAGTAAAATTATCCTCGAATACTTTTTATAGCTATTCGTAAAAACCGGCATGAAACCGGTATTTGTATTTGTAATACGAAGATTAGGTACCATGTGCCTATATCTAACATAGATTCTGTTACCATGCGAATAAAGTCATTTTGAAAGTATCGCGGAAGAATAGTACTTTTCGTGGCTCAATTTGTAGGGTAGGTATCAGTCTAGAAACGTGTTAAATGTCCATTGGTACTCATTATCTACCCAGGCACTTGCTGATTTGATGTTTGCTTAGTATTTATTATTAATTAACGATCTTTTTAACCGCTACTAGGCTAAATAACACCTCAGATCAAATAAAAAAACGTTTAAAAAATGTTTTCTTATTTGATCTGAGCTTAAAATTAGTTTTTGTCAAACCCCAACACTCCACAGGATTACGTCGGTTAAATACTGAATTCCCATGGCCACCTGTCTCCATCATCAGATCAGCTCGATGGTACCATAATATTGAATTGTGATCCAAACCATACGAACACCCAACATTTCAGGTCAATCGGATAACGCCAAGTGATTTAAAATTCAGTTGCAAGATTCCACCCAGACAAACATACATTCATTGCAAGTTAAATAATAAAAGCTTGTAACACAAGGTGACTTTCAAAAATGTGGCTACTTTGATACTTTAAAAAGCGTTATAAAATCATTGTACATATTACAGCGACACGTGCCCACCTGCACATAAAAGCCCGAATGTTTTAGCTGTGCTAACGAATATCATATTCGTTGTAGTAGCCAAAATGCATTTTGCTGTTCCAACTAATATTTTCGAGTTTCACCCGGGAAAAGTAACGTAGCAAGTGTTGCCAGATATAAACGCTAGTACTTTCCAGTAAAAGACGGGTAATAGGAACGTTTTATTTAACAGTCTGTATACAACAATAAGAATAATAATAAATCTGGGGGCACGGCAGTGCCCCCGCCAAGGCGAGCCAAGCGAAGCGCAAGGGCACTGCCTACCTTTTCTAAGTACACATCCATGAGTTTTAATAGAATATTCACTTGGGCGTGACTTTTCTTGGCCTGCATGATTATTTTGGACTTCGTAACAATCGTAGCGGAATATTGCCTCATATATCTGGGGGCACAGCAGTGCCCCCGCCAAGTCGAGCTCGAAGCAAACACTTCCGTACCATCCTTTACTGGAACCATTTCGCCGCATTTTCAGGCCCCTATTTGAGAACCTCTGGATAAGACCAGAACGCAGAAATTTTCGTCATCCAGTAAGCTATAATCACATACTTAAAATCCAAAATTTCAAGTCTGTTTTCAAAGCAAAGTTTCGCATTTATGACACTCACTCACTCACTCATGATCATCAAAATAGAACTAGTACTTCCCATGAACTCAGAGAGCTGAAATTTGGTACAGAGTTAGGGTTTAATGGCCACATAAAGGGAAAACTATAAAAAATTGCCTGTTTTCTAAATACACCAACTGTATACATTACTTTGTAAACCTATACAAATATATAGGATTACAAAGTAACATTTGCAGTGAATGGGAAAATTCAAAAGCAAGAATGGGCCTGCATTCATAATTTTTATGTATGGATAACACATTAACTTACAAAAAGAAGTGAGATCCCATAAAAAACATTCCATGTAAAAAAGAGACCAAGTCTCGAAACTCTTCCACCGTAAAAAGTTGTGAGATATTTCGTAGAGCCAAGTCTCAGGCATTCTTATTAATCTTTATTTGCTTGCTAAATAAAATTCTGCAATGTGGCGATCACACAACTTAACTGTATTTATGGATTTTTGCATACTTACCTAAAATTATGTAGTATTGTGTGATTGCCAAGTCACAAAATTTTATTTAGCAAGCAAGTAAAGATTAATAAGAATGCCTGAGACTTGGCTCTACGAAATATCTCACAACTTTTTACGGTGGAAGAGTTTCGAGACGGCCTCTTTTTTACATGGAATGTTTTTTATGGGATTATTCTTACATGAATGGCATTGATAGTAAATTGTAATTTTGTTTGAAATGACATCCGCATTACATATATTATCTTAAGAGGCTTGATATCAGGTGTGATATTGAGCCTTTTTATAGTAATAGAGAATTTTCAATGAGCACATATATTATCGCACATATATTACATATCGACATCTTTTTTATCGATATCAAATCCCTAGAATGTGCCCCGAGTTATCCCAGGTATAGTTGACGGCAAACTTCGTGCGCGGGACGAAGGGGAGGGGCAGTTTGCTTGGCGAATTGTACGTGCGAGCTGTCCCCCCACTTCGTCCCGCGTTGCGCACGAAGTTTGCCGTCAACTATATGCTGGTGATCATCAATATTCTTAAGGTTCTTCCTGAAGTCCTAGAAAGCTGAAGTTTGGTATGTAAGCTAGTAATAGTATAAAAACAACGAAAAAATCTTAAAACTTGAAACTTTCCCCCCCAACCGCTTAAACTAGGGGGTGAAATAAATCGTAATCAAAAAAATCGCACATCTCGAATATTTAGTTTTGAGCGAATATAGCTCATACATAATTTTTTGTACCCTCAAGAATAATCATTTAAAAGCGCAATTAATGACTTAAAATGAGTTATTGTTTGTTTTCGTGAAAGCAATCATCGCAAAAAATTCAGTATTGCCAAGTTGCAGAATTTTACTTAGCAAGCAAATACAGATTAATAAGAATGCCTGAGACTTGGCTCTACGAAATATCTCACAACTATTTACGGTGGAAGAGTTTCGAGACTTGGCCCCTTTTTACATGGAATGATTTTTAGGGAATTATTATTTTATTTAGTGTCTACACCCCTTACTTGGCCCCTTTTTTACATGGAATGATTTTTATGGGAATGATTTAGTGTCTATACCCCTTATATTAGTAGCATATTTACTAATTACCTACTTTTTAAGTCACAAAGATATAAAAACCTGGTAACAGTTCCAAAAAAAGTTCACTGACGGCCTACGTACGTAATCCATATCCTAAATGAGTACATCATATATTTTTTATTGGATTTCTTTGGCACGGCAGCCGACATGCCAGTTTCCAAACGAACACAGCAATTTCGCTTACTACACACGGCGATTTAAAAATCCGCGCTGGCAACACTGGCGCACTCAAGTCACGTGACAACGAGGAACGAGATATTGCATCATTCTTTAACATATCGTACCGTCGAGTAAAGTAGTTGTATACTAGTGCATCGCGTAACCGGGGCTTCGCTTCGCAGTGTAAGTAAAGTGAAAGAAATAGTAAATAGAATACAATGGAGAACATTTGCCAACTGTTACATGGCTGGGGCTATGACGAAAAAATAATTGATAAATTTAAAGGTGAGTAACGTGTATATTCTATTCTATGCCGGCAGCAGCAAGTAAGGTGTAAACACGTCTAATCTAAAGGCTTCTAGCCTTGGCCCAAAATCATAGAGAAATTTGGCCCATTTTTTTGCCATATTGTATGTAATTTTTGGGTATGTACGGAATATCATTGTATATTTACCGTTAGCTTTTCGGTGATGGAAAATATGCATACATCTGCGAAGAAATGTAACATGTGAAGTCCCCAATCTACATTGGACCATGCAGCGTGGGGACTAATGCCCGTGCCTTCTCTTCTAATGAGGGGAGGCCTGTGCCCAGCAGTGGGACGTAAATAGGCTGATGATGATGCATAGCTTGAGTGTCTGCCAATGAATCTTAAGCTGCGTGCCTGATGCCCTGTATTCACTTTGATTAGTGATTAGTGCGAGTCCATACAAAAGCTACTCCACTCGCAGCAAATGTATGAACTCGCACTAATCAAAGTGAATACAGGCGCTGAGGCATGCTCGCGGTGCTCTGCTCGTGAGCCAAATTGTTGCACATAAACATGCGCGGGCGAGGCAGCGTGCTCGCGGCGAGCCGACTAATTCGTACGCAGCTTTACATCACTTACCTAGGTATTATTTATATGTATTATCATTATTAAAAACTAATTATCAGTTTTTTTTTTAGATGAAGGGATTGAAGTGTCCCATTTAAAAGTGTTGACCGAATATTCCATGGAAAAACTCTTCCCAAAGATTGGGGAGAGGATATCATTCATGGAAAAAATTAAAAGTCTTGAAATCCAGGTAATAACATTTCACGTTTGCATATAAACAGTCTTTTCTTCCTCCTAGTATTCTTAATAGCACTAATTAATGTATGGTTGAGGAATTTGAATGATTAGCACTTTTGAACATTATCATCATTCAAGTTGACTTGGCATTTGAAATGCAATTTATGTAATATATGTGGCCGCTGGGCTAGAAGATTTAAGATTCCTCAAAATTTCTTTGGCAATCTATAAAGAATATATTCAGTGAACGAATACAATATATACTTAGTCACTTAGTTTGTAGCAATTTCAACATATACTGCTAATGTTTTTTTTTTTAAATAGGTAACACAAGCAAAGAGGAGAAAAATTTCATGTGATTCTGATGAAACCAGTATGGCGTCAACCTCCTCAGCCGCCACAAATTTTTCATCGAGCAATATGTTGGTAAGTATATCAAAGTAACATGTTTCTTATTTTTTAAAGCCCCAACTCAACATAAAACAGACATACGATTGCCAACAGTCTGTCTGCCGTCAGTCTGTCTGTCTGTGGCATCATAGCCACCGGACTTGACGACGCAACGGAGCCACACTGTTTCGTCGCCTAAATAATAATTAGTGTTTTAATATTATATTGTATGTATGTTAGTCTGTAAGGTATTTGTAACTATGGGCCTTAGTTGCCTGAAATAAATGTTTTATTTATTTATAGCTCCTAATTGGGAGAACTACATTAAATGTGTGATTTTTGTTTGCTAGTGAAATCGGTTCAGTTGTTCTAAGATCAACTCTCATTACAGTTCAAAGTTTTTCGTTTGTTTAGTTATTGGTCAACAATGTAATGTAATGCTTAATTTTTTTTCAGACGATTGAAGACCTATTAAAGGGACCGGAAGGCAAAATGATTTTGTCTTACTATAAAACGGAAAATAGTCTTTCAGACTATTTTAGGCAGAAGCTGGCTGACGAAATTGTAAAACAAGAACTGAGACATGACATTCAGAAAAGGTTTGTAGTTTTACATTTATACCAAATATTAGTAAGGATATGATGACTCGTACGTAAAATATACTCGGGGTCAAAATTAGAGGAACATTCACAATCACTATCACTACATACTCGTAGTATAAAACAAAGTCGCTTCCCGCTGTCTGTCCCTATGTATGCTTAGATCTTTAAAACTACGCAACGGATTTTGATGCGGTTTTTTTTAATAGATAGAGTGATTCAAGAGGAAGGTTTATATGAATAATATGGTACCCGTACGAAGCCGGGGCGGGTCGCTAGTGCAGGATAAACGTTGAATGTTCCATAGTTGTCATTAAAAGAATTATAGGAGCAGGTGTTATAAAGCATCTTGTTTTAAACATTTGTCCCTATTTTCATGTTGGCACTTGCCAACCATATCAATCATGCAACATCTAATTGCATTGCATGTAACTAAGTTACACAATCTGTATCAAACGGCAACCAGCCTCCCAGAGCGTGCTCGGCTCCTAGCCGTTGCTGAGTGGGAATCAGGGCAGTGGCTCCAAGCTCTGCCTTCATCACCGATCGGAACGCTCCTGGACAATTCTACATTCCGCATTTCTGTCGCTCTCCGCCTGGGCGTGACCTGCGTTGCCCCTCACCGTTGTCGCTGCGGTGACCCGGTCGACCAGCTGGGTCACCACGGATTGTCCTGCAGCAGAAGTGCAGGGCGTGCCCCCCGTCATGCGAACTTAAACGACGTCATCCGTCGGGCGCTAGCCAGTGCGGGAACACCGGCTATTTTAGAACCAACCGGCCTTTCCCGCGATGACGGAAAGAGACCCGACGGCATGACCCTCGTGCCATGGAAGATGGGACAGCCGCTGGTTTGGGATGCGACATGTTCCGATACAGTAGCGCTGTCTCATCTCCACGGCACCGCCGTAAAGGCTGGCTCTGCGGCAAATTCGGCGGAACTCCTCAAGCGGCGCAAGTACACAGCCATTAGTAGTGGCTACCTTTTTGCGCCGTTTGGGGTTGAGACTATGGGACCGTGGGGGGAAAGCGCCCATGAAATTTTCAAGGAGAGTTCCAAACGCCTGGTAGAGGTGACGCGTGACCAGAAGGCTGGATCATATCTGGCACAGCGGATCAGCATTGCCATACAACGTGGCAATGCTGCCAGCCTTCTGGGCACGCTGCCCTCAGGAGGTGATTTGGGCCAAATTTTTTATTTATAATTTTTTTTA
The DNA here is from genome assembly GCA_947578815.1 of Epinotia ramella. Taxonomy (NCBI): domain Eukaryota; kingdom Metazoa; phylum Arthropoda; class Insecta; order Lepidoptera; family Tortricidae; genus Epinotia; species Epinotia ramella. The sequence continues at coordinate 6,081,153 of OX388211.1, read as the reverse complement.
AATCCTAGTTTCTAATTTAGTATTTAGTTTTTTACTTTAAGGTATATTATGTTTTTCTTGTTCATTATAGTTGCTTCTTTAGTGGAATCAGTTACACACTAAATAATTGTTCTTTTTTCAGTTTTCCAAATAGTGTCATAGAATATTGGTCTGACCTGATAGTTGAGTACTTCAGGGAAGAATCTTATGTAAGAGGAAAATAAGAACCTTTTTGCATCTAGGCATGAGTTTTTCATGGCATTTCCAGCAATGGTTTCATGCCAGCTATTAAAAAAAATGTTAGTAAAGTCCACACTAATATTTTTATTAGCTGGCATGGAACCTCAAAACTAGCAAGAAGATTTTATCAAAAAGAACAATAATAGTTATTTGTTATACAAAGGTGCAAAGTTGTATTTTACCCGCGAGTGTGGAATTGAAACATGAGCAAGCGAAAGGATGCTATAGTTGAACCACAAGCGAAGCGAAATGATGGTATAGTTGAACCACAAGCGAAGCGAGTGGTTCTAAAATAAAGTCCTGAGCGTAGTGAGTGTTTCAACATAAGAGATCAGAAGTAAAATACATTTGCACCCGTGTGTAACGCAATACTTTTCCCCTCACCGTAGCGATGAAAGTGCAAAACAACTTTATTTAATTTAAATAATAATATTTTCTTAAACTAATAATAATGTTAAGTAATATCAAGTAGAAGTTAGGTCAAGTGCGAGTTGGATTTTAGTTTTCCCATACATTTTGAGACCCAGCGGCTGATGAAGGCAACAAGCAATTTTTTTAAAGTTCTTATATACTCGTATTATTTTTATTCTGTTTTTTAGTATTTGTTATAGCGGCAACAGAAATACATCATCTGTGAAAATTTTGAATTAAATATATGTTTATTTTTTATTTTACGTTTTGTTATCTGTCAAAAGCTACTTAAACACGCTCCAAGGTGAAATTACTTTCCCCACTAGTAGATAAAATGCGTTTTTGTCCACTGGTTTTAAAGGATAAAAGACGACTTTCCGAGGCAGTGAGGGGGAAAAGTTTTATTTATAACTGGAAATGTATGGAAAAAATGTAGAATTTGGTATGCTTTTATATTAAATAGCAGTTGTTAGCTTTGTAATAGTTATTTGTATCATCTTTCTAAAGGTATTTATTGTATTCTAGCTTGTATACAAGTAGTTCATAGTGCAGAGTTACACAAAATGGTCACGAATTTGCCTTCAATAACTATTCTGCTGCGTTGTACGAGTTTTTCGGAACTTATGTAGTTATGTACTTACGGATTATCATTTGATATTTACCGTTAGCTTTTCGGTGAAGGAAAACATCGTGAGGAAACCTGCATACAACTGCGAAGAAATTCAAAGATGTATGTCAAATCTCCATGGGCCATCGTGGGAACACCTCAATCCTTCATCAATGAGAGGAGGCCTGTGCCCAGCAGTGGGACGTATGTACGCTGATGATGATGATGAGATACTATCTATCCGTATGTCATAGCCAATTAACTCTCAAAATTCTGGGGGGTATATAATAGTACATTACTATAGGTACAGAGGCCGGGATGTAAGGGGTTACCGGCTGAGTACATAAGCATGTTTGAGGTTTGATGATGCTAGATGCTTCTGTAGTTAATTTTATTATGAATAATGTACCTACTCATACTTTTTTTGAGTCTATAGATAGACATTTTGACTTGTAAAAGTGCCCTCGTGGCCTATTTGCTGAATAAATATTTAGAATTTAGAATTTTTTAAAATTAGAGACGAAAGATCCGTAATGGCATTTCATACAAAATTGGAGGCCTGCAAGATGGTCTTTTTTAATTTCCATTCCACAATTTATGGCACAGCATCACGGCGTTCAGCCATGAAATTTAAAGTTTGATTTCTTGGAGTTTCATTTATTTATTTAATTGCATGTCTGAGAAAAGTACTACACATACCTCGGCGTGAAAAGTGGTTGCCAGCCTCATACATAACTATCCGGCCTTGCTACGCTCGGCCGTCTATAATAATATGTACTCGGCCAGCAACCGCTTACTTCCCGGCCTCTGTAGTAATGCACTATCGGAAATCGAGTGTTTTCTGTGCACTGTCTTTGCCATTAGTGCCTCCTCTAAATAAGCAGCCTATTCCATAGTTTGTGCGTTTATGTAGTTTTAAGTTAGGAAAAGTATTGCATTATAGAGTATATTTAAATAAGCATTGTAGATTACTTAGTATGTTCATTTTAGATTTTTTTGCGGCATAAGTTATTATTTTGTTTTATCGCGGCTGTGTTATAACTATAAGTGAGTACATTGAAAATCACCTTGCATCCAGCTTAACACCTCCCTTCCTTGAAATGTGTCCCGCTTTACAGATTAGCCCAAGTTTCAGGAAAACTATACAAGCTAATAGGACAACATATTCGATGACGAAATGATTTATTGACAAACTACCAACAAATAAATCTTACATTCATTTTGATACGAGTTACAGTTTCTACGCCATGTTTTTTAAGCTAACCATTACTTTAAGAATAATCCCAAGACAGATTTCTTAATTTGCGCGAGTTTAAAGTTGTAATTATTTGTTGGTGATACATTTTCAGCCAACTTTGACGCACTATAACTTGGAAACTATTTATAAATAAACCGTGTGACCATTTTGTCTGTAGTTTGTACAACCTTTCTTTTTGAAAATTGTGGAAATCTGTAAAATAGGACACATTTTTTAAGGGAGGAAGGGGTGAAGCCGGTTGGGGAGGGGAGGGAGGGTTTTGAATTTCAATATTCTCACTCGGGTAGGAGCTTTAAAAAAAAATATATAATTTTTGCCGCGTTGTCCATATATTGAAATCTTGAATGAACATTGAACACACTATTATTAATAGTTGTAGATTACAGTAACCAATGATTTTCAAATGAATACTCAAGCAGAAAAAAAATATTTTAGGAAGTTTGGGCAGGGTGTTCCAAGGGCAGAAATAGAGACTCTTCAGCTGGACGTGGTATACTATTAAATAGATATTACAACTTAAGAAGAAAGCTGTTGAAAGTGGGAGCGATTTCAAAAAAAAGTCTTTCAATAGTTAAAGAGGGAATCGAAAAGCTAACCGACGACGAGACAGGTATCATCACCAATTTTATGTCAAATTTTAGTTATCTATCGTTGACGTTACTTATCAAATCACCCCATACGTACGGTGGTTGCTACTTTGTCATTTCATAATATATTATTTGTGTGTATGTTTTTAGAAGAAGAGCATGACGACTTGATACGCTGGCTACAAAATACCAGAACGGTAAATCTTGTCCTTGAAAACTGGGAACTCACTACATCAAAGAGATTATCTATGTTGAGATCAATGGAAATCCACAAATACATGGACAGTTTTCCAGCTCTCAAATGTTGTGACGGCTATAGACTGGTACTTAATTAACAACTATTACTACGGTTTAGTGTATACTCAGGGACAAAATTAGAGGAACGTTCATCATATCATACAAGATGAACAATATAAGTGACATAGTTATAATAAAAATAATTACAGGGCGTTTATAAAGCATTCCGCCCCCCGACCGCTTTAGCCTAGTTGGTAGTGAAGCAAGAGGTCCTGGGTTCGAATCCCGGTAAGGGCATTTATTTGTGTGATGAGCACGAATATTTGCTCCTGAGTCATGGATGTTTTCTATGTATTTAAGTATTTATTTATCTATATAAGTATGTTTATCGTCGTCTAGTACCCATAGTACAAGCTTTGCTTAGTTTGGGACTAGGTCGATTTGTGTAAGATCGTCCCCTAATATTTATTTATTTATTTATTCCACTAATTTTGTTCCTGAGTTCCTAGTACATAGCAGTGAAGTTTTACTGAATGCTTAATGTCAATTAATATTTCAAATTCTTTCCCACAGCTAGAAATGGATTTCGGTAATTTGTATCCTGATGCTGCAATGCAAATATATAGTGAGTGGCCGACCCTGTCATCTTTTATAACTGGAAAAATTCCAGTTAAAGAACAGAGTGCAATAAACGAGTGTTGTACATCAGGTAGAGTTATATATTGTAATTTTTACGCATTTAACCAAGTTTTATCTAGGAAAACAACTTTGTCCCAGTCGTCAATAGTTTTCACTTTTGATAAGAAGTCAAAGCGAGCAAGCGCTATGTCCTTTCTTTCCATCAGAATTTTTTCTTCTTACTTTTTTATACTCAAATCCTATATCTTTAAACACTTTGCGTACAGATGACCGGCTTCCTTTAAATAAATCAGCATCTTTTAATGATTTCGATAGCTTCGTCAATGTTGGTAGCTCGTTTCTAAAATAGTATGCGTAAACATGGTTTCTTATAGCCAATGTATCAAAAGAATCAACGCCGGTCACATGAAATATTCTTCTGCGCTTTTTACTTGGCGATAGTAATTTGATTCTTTTACCATTAGAAGCCAACATTATCCCTGATGAACATAGGCTACTTTTTGCCGCGGGAAAATGCTTCATTCCTACGGGAAAACGGGTCATCCGTGCGAAGCCGGGCCGGGCAGCTATAGTATCAAATATAAAAGTTTGGCCGCTGAGCGTCGCTGCTTTTTCAACACAATGCGAAATATGCAGATTATTGCTTAACATTAATAAAATCTACTGCTCTCGCAATGGCAATTGCTTTCAATTCATCCATACGCAATTCGTGATTCGTGGATTGCTAGTAGTACCTAGTACCTATTCACTGTTGTTCTGTAGGTACTCATCGATGGTGTCTAACGATCGATCAAATTCTGAAGATCGGTAAATAACGATCAAATTCTGCATAGAGTTGGGCTGAAACAAAGGAAATTCATGAGATGATTCTGTTTTTTTATTTGCAGATGGAAAAAAAATCAAGACTCTGAGAGCCCTTGCATTGTTATTTCCTATAAAAAACATTGTCATGAAGAAAAGAACACAATGGAGGCCATCAAGATTAGAAACCAAAGATGGCATTATTCAATATGTAAAAGTAAGTAGTTTATCATAATAACTTTACACCTATGCGAGGCTGATGATGCTTTACACTATGTGAGGTCCTCATCTCAGGGAAGAGTGGGGTTCAGTGGGTCATGGGTCTCAGTGGATCGTTTGCTATAAGCTTTGCATGTATTGTACGCACACACATAAGCGCTCGCAACGTTGCCGCTCTGGCAGCCGCGCAGTGTCTGAGCCGGAGGTCGCGTCGCGGAGGCCCCGTCACAAAGTTTCAAAAACGTTTAGTGTCTTACTTATTGGACTGATTCTGCAATACTTTTGATTAAATTTGATATTCTCTAAGAGGTATATGATAAATAATGTGAATGGTTAATTTTAATGACAAAGTAACTCAATATTTTTAATGTTTTTTTTTTAAATAAAATAAGTATATGGGGAACGGCGGATTAATTTGGAATGGGTTTCAGTGGATCATGATCTAGTGTAACCCGGGAATATTTTAAACATTGATCCATGGATCAACTTCTACTGTTTTTAAAGGCACATTTTTGTTTTTTTTTTACCACAACAGCCAATTTTTGTCATTTATTTATATAACTAGATAGGTTTTCTAGGGTTTAATTAAGAAACGATTCCTTATTAAGTGAAAGTGGGGCCGCTACATCAGTCACAAAAAAAAGTGCTCCACTGAATCCCACACTCATGATCCATTGAACCCCATATGATCCACAGTACCCCAATACTTCAATCCAGTGTAACCCATTAGAAGGTCACAGTGGATCAACTTCCCTTTTTTTTTTAAAGTCAGTTTTTTGGGTTACTGGCCACAAGAGCCATTTTTGACATTTATTTATATAACTAGATAAGTGTTCTAGGGTTTAATTAAGAAACTACCCCTATTTAGGTGAAAGTGGGGCCGCTACATCAGTAAAAAAAAAACCCCATTCTCCCCTACGTGTCGTACAAGTGTTTTTATTTTTTCAGTCTGCTGCTGAAGTCCTGCCAACCAACCTGCGTAATAAGGAAAACTGTTTCCAACGGGGTCTTACGCTTGGGCCTCAGTTATTTGCGGTATCACAGGACGAAGACAACATCACAGAGTGTTTTTTGATCATAAATGACACTATGTATAACGTAGACAGCCCTCTTAAAGCCTTCGACATTTTCTTTAAAGCATTTCACGCTTTACATTGCTGTTATGCCAAACAAACTGAAAGGGAAATGTATTTTCTGCAGCGGGCTGTATACAATATACAATGTCATTCAGATAAACAAACACGCGACTCTAAGACCGAAGGATTAATCAACGAATATATTAAATATAAGCCTGCCTAATAATAGGTTTTAATTGGGAACAGCTGCGCCCATTTTTTAAATGTTAATATCTTTCCATATCTAATGTACAGATTCAACCGCTTTACACATTGTTCTTCTATAATTTAAGAAAATATTTGTAAAATATAGCCTGAAACCTGACGCCGTCGTCCTCGAAACTCGAAGTTCGTATACATGCATCCCTGTCACTGAAGTATCGAGTAGTGTAAGTGCGATAGAGATGGAGATATCCGAACTTCGAATTTCAAAATTCGTGGTTATACAAGAAAAGGTACCCAACTGTCCGGTTCCGATTTGATTTGTGAAGGCTTTAATTACTTACCTGGGGCAGTGATACAATATACATAATGTCCCAGATTTCAGGTATTTGACACCTGAGCCGGCAAGGGCGATAAATATGCGATCTGAGGCTCTCTTTATTACCGCCCGTAGTGAGTACAACATTTTACGTCTCTCCCTGGCCAGCAATTAGGCTAACTCTACCTGATGTACAACACTCGTTTATTGCACTCTGTTCTTTAACTGGAATTTTTCCAGTTATAAAAGATCGGCCACTCACTATATATTTGCATTGCAGCATCAGGATACAAATTACCGAAATCCATTTCTAGCTGTGGGAAAGAATTTGAAATATTAATTGACATTAAGCATTCAGTAAAACTTCACTACTATGTACTAGGAACTCAGGAACAAAATTAGTGGAATGCTTTATAAACGTCCTGTAATTATTTTTATTATAACTATGTCACTTATATTGTTCATCTTGTATGATATGATGAACGTTCCTCTAATTTTGTCCCTGAGTATACACTAAACCGTAGTAATAGTTGTTAATTAAGTACCAGTCTATAGCCGTCACAACATTTGAGAGCTGGAAAACTGTCCATGTATTTGTGGATTTCCATTGATCTCAACATAGATAATCTCTTTGATGTAGATCTCCCATCTGTTCCCACAGGGGACAACTTGGGAAAGATAATTCCCATTTGTTACCACTGGGGACAATTTAAATCATTTAAAAGATTCTTAAAACCATTTTCTTGGTCAAAATGGGCGGTAACACCTAGGTTGTCCCCAGTGGTAACAAATGGGAATTATTCTTTCCCAGTTATCCCCAGTGGTAACGAAACTTGGCATAGACGGACATGACGTGCTTGCCTCGCCTTCACTAGTGAAGCATTTAAATTCTAGGATTACATTAAAACACTCGAGCAGTTGAATTATATGTATTGTATATATAATGATTTAAAAAAAACTAACAAATTACCATGTTTTTCCGCTAGTTTCATAAATTTGATTTAGCTGTAATTATTAAGTAAATTCCTACCCTTAATGGTTGCTGACCGGGGATTAAATCTCTTAATATTTGTAAAGTGTAGTACAGTGGAGTAAGTCGAACGTATGTAGAATGTGAAACACACCACCATAAAAAGTAAATTATTCGAGATTTACTCTGAGGCAGTGTGACGATATAACAGGAATGCTGACAAACAAATTTCAATGCTCCGACACAGATGTTTCAGTTCCTCCATGCGTTCCACTTACGCCACCTTACTGTATTTGTTTTATTAGTGAGTAAATATACAGTTCAAGTCGCGAAACATCGGATATGCGAAAGATACGATATCTTACGGTGGAGGCAAGATACGATGTTTGGCGATCCGAAAACGACGGTCTTTTTAAGACTTGGAGCACTACTGTAAAGTACCTTTAACTGATAGGTTCCGTTCCTGATCTTGCTGAAGATCTTTGTTTAAAGGAATATATGCACCGCGAGCATTCGCTTGTTAACTTAACATTACTGCTTAGATACGAGCTTTTACAGCGGTGAGTAAGTCAATTGCCAGTACAAGTAACAACTCTGTTATATTATATTACACGAGCATGCTCGCGGTGAATAAGTGCCCTAAGATACAGTATGACCCTTTCACAATAAATATAATGATTACTTTAATTTCTGCATTTGATTTTTTTCAAAATATGAAAATTACTTGCGTGATGTGATGACTTAATTAAGGAAACTAAAATTATTTGTACTGTGTCCGTTTTAGTAGCAGCGGTAGCAGTAAGTTTATTTTGACTCAATCGTATCATTGCGGCATCGTAACAAGTGTGACTATAGTATGACATGATAGAGTATCAAATTGACTTATTTGCCACAGCTGAAACCTACCTGCGGCTTGTCGCATTAAAGATAGTTTTAGCTGCAGCAACTAAGTAAATTTGAATCGAATGAGTTTTAACTGTGGCTGTGAATTGAGTTTGCTATTTTAACTAAGTAGATTAGTTAAAGTAACAAACTCATTTCACAGCCAAAGCTAAAATTAATTCGATAGTGTATCAAATTTACTTAGTTTGCTACAGCTAAAACTGTCTTTCATGCGACGAATAAGTCGTCTCAACTAAATAATTACATCACGCAACTAAACCCCCTTGTTAAGGTAACAAACCCAATAGCAACTACAGCTAAATTTCTGTCGACTACCGCTAAGGTAATTCGACAGAGCATCAAACTGACTTAGTTGCTACAGCTAACACTGTTTTCTATCGCTACAAATTATTTTAGCTGTCGCAGCTAAAACTATTACACCCTGCATCTAAAATTCTTAGTTACAGTCACAAATCCAATTCACAGCTACAGCTAAGATCATTGTAAAATGCCACTAAGCTAATTCGACACGACATCAAACGGACTTAGTTGCTACAGCTAAAACTATTTTCGATGGCTTCAAATTATTTTAGCTGTCGCAGCTAAAGCGATTACACCCCGCAACTAAATTTCTTAGTTACAGTCACAAATCCAATTCACAGCTACAGCTAAGTTCATTGGCAAATGCCGCTAAGGTAATTCGACAGAGCATCAAACTGATTTAGTTGCTACAGCTAACACTATTTTCTATGGCTACAAGTTATTTTAGCCGTCGCAGCTAAAACGATTACACCCCGTAACTAAATTTCTTAGTTACAGTCACAAATCCAATTCACAGCTACAGCTAAGATCATTGTAAAATGCCGCTAAGCTAATTCGACACGACATCAAACGGACTTAGTTGCTACAGCTAAAACTATTTTCGATGGCTACACATAATTTTAGCTGTCGCAGCTAAAACGATTACACCCCGCATCTAAAATTCTTAGTTACAGTCACAAATCCAATTCACAGCTACAGCTAAGATCATTGTAAAATGCCGCTAAGCTAATTCGACATGACATCAAACGGACTTAGTTGATACAGCTAACACTGTTTTCTATGGCTACAAATAATTTTAGCTGTCGCAGCTAAAACGATTACACCCCGCAACTAAAAGTCTTAGTCACAGTTACAAATCCAATTCACAGCTACAGCTAAGACCATTGTAAAATGCCGCTAAGCTAATTCGACACAGCATCAAACGGACTTAGTTGCTACAGCAAAAACTATTTTCGATGGCTACAAATCATTTTAGCTATCGCAGCTAAAGCGATTACACCCCGCAACTAAAATTCTTAGTTACAGTCACAAATCCAATTCACAGCTACAGCTAAGTTCATTGGCAAATGCCGCTAAGCTAATTCGACAGAGCATCAAACTGACTTAGTTGCTACAACTTACACTATTTTCTATGGCTACAAATTATTTTAGCTGTTGCAGCAAAAGTAATAAGCAGCTGCGGCTAATTTCTTTTGCAGTTACGTTTAAATACAGCTAATAAAATTAGCTGCCACTGCTAATATAGTTAGCAGCCACAGCTAAATTTAGCTAAAATAATTAGCTGTCCCTGCTAAATATAGCTAATATAGTTAGCAGTCCCAGCTAAATTTAGCTAATATAATTAGCTGACACAGCTAAGTTTTCAATTCTTCGGAGTGATTTCAGCTAAAAATATTTGCTATTACAGCTAAGTTTTGGTAGCTAAAAACACTTTGCTACGTTAGCTAAAAACTTAGTTGTCCGTATAGTTTCGAAGGAATTTAGCTACAACAACTAAATTTTAGTTAACACAGCTAAGTTTTTTTTTCCGTGTTGAGCTAATTGAATATGCCCCTCAAACATGCATAACAAAACTTAAGTTGTCGCCTGCCGTCATCTGCGAGATCGTAGCTTAACCCATTCACTGCCACGCTATGCTTTTAGCGCTCCTCCCTTGTCCACAGCTTAATGTCCCATAGGTTTATAGCGAGAAGCGTCCGTACGCTCTGAGTCATGTGTGTCCGCCTCGAACATGAATATGATGATTGGCGCTGAATGAGTTTATAGGGTGTTGTGTTGTGGGACGGGGACTAGATAGGTCCCTATAAGTCTTTTAATAATTATGAGACACATACCTGTTTCTCGGCGAACACGAACTGGTACTGGTGCTCGCCCTGGTACCCGCCCCAGTAGTGCAGCGCCACGGCACCCACGGCGATCCACAGGAATACGCCCACGAAGTTCATCACGATCTCGGAGAGGGCCCTGGAACATGCAGTCGGCACTTCATCATCATAATCATATCAGCCAAAAAACGTCGACTGCTGGACTAGGCTCCAAAGAGTAGACCAGGTACCACAATACTGCGTCACCCGTATCCAGCGGACTCCCGCGATCCTTAGCGGGTGATCAGTCCACCGTGTGGGGGATCTAGCCACGCTGCACCTTACGGAATACGGAACGGCAGATCTTTTCGTCCAATATTGTGCAGTGTCTCAAGACGAGTCTTTGAAAAATTTGTGTTGCTAGTGATGAGTCACTTAGTCCAGAGCAATTGTTACTAAAATGGAACCTAAAAGGAGCGAGCACTATACTATCCTTAAAGGATTTGAGCTTAAAACAACATTGAACCAAGATCTGATTCGTAGTCATGTTAGACATTGTCTGAACTTTCACTTAGGAATAATGTTAAAGGAAGAAGCCATTTTCATCTTAAATGAAGATGAACGATAGTTGAATGGGGTTAATTATGTAACATTATCATTTACGAGAAAACAAAACGAGATGTAGTATGAAACAACAGGATGTTAGTCGTACATTACAATGATATTGACGAAGGCAGGCAAACAAACTGTAACATCATGTTTGTCAACTTCAGAACTGCAAATGCCTTCACCATCCGCGATACTTGGATGCCAAGTCATGTATTCATTCTATAAAAATCTGCCTGATTCATCAATTAGAGGATACAAGAATGTACGGTCGAGGTCATAAATACGTTTACACTTTTGCACCTTATTGCCTTGTAATAAGGTGCAAAAGTGTAAACATATTTATGACCTCGACTGTACAATGTCAGTAAAGTGGTACCGAACATTGTGGTGCACTATTAGAGCATGTACTTAGAAATAATACCTAATGTGGATGGGCTCCTCTTATCCCCACTATAAGCATACTTAAATGTGTTGCACTGCCGATGTATATAAGCAACTCTATTCCCTGCAATGACGCCCTTACTGTAGGTACCTGTGCTCAGTGCATGGTAACAAAGAAGAACGTAAGCATGTAGGCACATATAGATGAGATATCCTGCGATAACTTATGATAACACAATATCCCTGCGAACGTACCTCTTGTGCTCAGTGGTACCGAAAAGGAACGTGATGCACTGGACGAGCGTGTAGATCAAGTAGCCGACAATGACGCCTGATGCCACAATTTCCGCGTCGGGATTCTTTTCTTCGTTGAGATTCCATGTCCCGCCCACACCGAGGAACTCTCCGTTGTAACCCGTGCGGTACAGAACTAGGATGATGACGTTCAGGACCTGGGGAAAGGGGTATAGTGATTTTAATAGGTATGTTCATGTCATCTTTGCTAGGGTGTGATGGAACGGATACTCAGTGTCAGATAAACACTACGCGAGACGAGCAACGTTACCCTCCTCTTTCTTGCCCGGTGTGACTTGGCAGTAAGTTGGCTACACGTACATGTTTTTGTTTCCTTAATTAAACGTATATCTACTACAGCGATACTCGTATTGTAATAACTTGGGCTTGGGCCGAAAATCGATTGTTTGTCCGGCCGGCATCTGCCTCGCTTTTCTCTACAGGTCGCATTTCTCAACCGATACTCAATTTTGTGAGCAGGTTCGTTAATTACAAGGCGCTAGTTTAGATTTATGTTTACTATTTAGAAACGTCCGCTACGAAATTCTAAATTCCGATTTAAAAATTATTCCCCACGAGCGGGATTTGAACCCGCGCGTGACCTCTGGGGCTCTGGAACCCGTTCATGTTGTTAGAGTTTTTTCGAAGACCATGGACCACCAATTTTGTTAAAATACCTGAATGTTCTTACTGTAGGAGTAATGTTGGGTGAATCCGGCCTTAGTCATTCAATATTAAGCTAAATTATTAAATTAAATAGAATGTATAGTCTAAACTTCTGCCAATGCACCGTAACTGCGTCCAGTGGTAACTTAATTACAGCCGTGACATAGGTAGCTTATCAGGTCTTTATCTCTTTACTCATTTCCGGTGTGTCATCCACTATGCTGTTCCGATCCTAGATAGGTTAATCATTGTCTAGTGTGTTTCTATTAGGTACACACAAACGAGGAGATACGAACACAGTATGTAGTATAATTACATGTTATATCAATCATGCATGGCATGTGTTTTGGACGCTTGCTTTCTTGCGCGTCGAGCTAATGTGTCGGACGTATGTACGATGAAGTTCCATTCGATAAATTTTGCAGATGAATATACAACGTGTTAATAAAATAACGCAAAACCTGAAAACCGTTTGTTCAGAATCGAGCATAGAATGCGAAAAAAATAAAAAATACATTTTTTGACAAGATTTATTTTTTACATTTGTATGGAGTGTTGGCCGACTGGGGCGACCTGCTCCATACAAATGTAAAAAATAAATCGCGTCAAAAAATTTTTTTTTTATTTTTTTCGCATTTTACTCTCGATTCTGAACAAACGGTTTTCAGGTTTTGCGTTATTTTATTAACACGTTGTATATACTTAGTCTAATAAAATTTCAAAATGTAAGAAACGCGAACACAAAAAGAAGTTTTCGGATTTCGGTTCTTTGTGAAAGCTACTTAGTTTACTTAGTTACCTAGAAATGTATGAAATTCAGTGACCTCACTAAATAGTATTAAAGACTCCTCTACCGCTAAACTTCTTCACCTAATACATAGTACCTACTCGTACAAATACTACAAATAGCCAAATGGCAGCAAAATAACCAGTCATATCGTAAACGTTTACCAATGAGATCACTCCATTGACATCCACCTGTATCGGGAACGTATTGAACCCGATTATGATAAGATAATATAACGTAAGATAAGCTAGCCGGAATCAAACTTACGCACAGCGCTTTGTTCCACGGTTGGATTCCTCGCTTGCGTCGAATGCTTTGTTTTGTTTTGAGTTGCATTCAATTTCATCAGTATATTCCTGCGTTTATTGTTTTAGATCCTTACGCGAATTTATGGTACCTACAGTCAGGGGTATTAATATACCTACATAAATATTTGTACACGCTATTAGACAACAGAGTCCTGTACAGATATTTTCAACACATTTGCTCGTAACGTACCTCTTATTATGTCGATTTTAGACTCATATTTAATCCTGGGTATATAACGTGTTTTATAACATTCCGACACTCGTGTGTTATGGTTATATCCCGATTAAGTCACGTTTGGCACCTTGCAGCAAGATGTATGCTTAAACACGGTGCATTCTTATATTAACCGGGTTCTACAGAATGTACAGCTTTTTTTTTAATTCTCGGCAAATGGATTCTTGCTCGACTAAACAAATTAAATCATATTTGTTAATTAATTGACTATTACTTTTTGTATATGACATAGAAACGTTTAATTTAGATGTTTGTTTAGATATTTCATCTAAGTCTGGCTTAACACATGCGCTCGCACTGCGCAAACTTCACGAAAAAAAACTGTTGTGCGCCATTATAGGTTATTTCACAAATATTAGACGGACGATAGCGTAAAATTAGAATTGAACTACTTTACTCCACTAATAGGAGGGTATTTTATCATAAATTATGAAATATCTGCTGCAAAAATCAGAACTGTACAATCAACAGGGAACGAAGTCACCGTCCATGTTGTTTAGGTCCAGCATCCGGGCGGCAATTACACTGGTTATTACGATCACGGCTGTAATTATCAGCTGTCGGCGCCAGAGCACCCGGGGACAGAGAGGACACATAACATTGATGACAATAAATATGCATATATACAGAATGTACTAAAAATAGGGTGTGAACCGATCAAAGGCATAACAGGTATCGTGTTCTGATAAGAAAAAACTAAAATATTTTTTTTGACGCGTTTTTTTTAATGTTACTGGTGGAACTATGGAAAGAATAGGCACTGGTTCATGATACAGATGACTTTACTCCAGGAAGCTAAAAAACAGACTACTATGATCCAGTGCCTATTCTTTCCATAGTTCCACCAGTAACATTTGGTCCTTCGAACACATTTGTATTGAGCAGGTCGCCCCAGTCGGCCAACGCTCCATACAAATGTAAAAAAAAGGCGTCAAAAAAAATATTTTACTTTTTTCTTATTAGCAAATGATTGATTTGTTCACTTGTGGTTGGGGTGCATGTAAACCGAAATAAATCTAAACATTTAAAATAAAAACAGTTAACATGGATGTTAGTGTCCCGCAAATAAATTAACAAATCTATATGTACAGTTCAAAACAGTTGTCGTGAATAGTCATGATTCACGATATTCACAATAATCATGTCTCAAACAGCCAATTTATTTCATGTAGCAACACCTACAATCTTTTTATAACAATGTTGACGGGTAGGCGAGTAGTCACAGTTCCTAACCGCTATATTGCGTACGAACAGTTAAGTGCAGATTTGTAGTGTTAGATTTGGAGGAAAACCAGGGTGAGCTCTTTCCATAATCACTTTCAATGCATCCTATGACATTGTAACGATTTGGTTCATTTACACGTGTGTTCACGTGCTTACACAGCTCGGACGATGATTGTTCATGATGTGATGTATTTATGTGCGTCCACAGGTCTTATTCTATTTGGGAGGCGTGACGGTATATTATATATATGAATAAGGTTTTCCTACATGTCACGTACATGCGATAACACAGTTCTTAGTCGTGGAGTTCTTTAGTGTGAATGGATTAGTAACAAGTGTAACAACAAGGGTCTCAGGTTCGGTAGTCTCAGCCTCAGACCATGTCGTCATCAATCAAGGGTGCACCCGGGTAGTTATAACTGGAACAATATAGTGTGTGAATTGGTACAGTATCAGTCGTGTGGTAAGGGATGTCTGTAAGGGGAGGTGGAGGACATTCTCGGGGACGAAGGTCCCCACATCTCAGATGGAGCTGGTACGCATAAGGCGGCAGCTCATATGTCAGATATATAAAGGATTCCGGAAGCTGTATGTGTAGGTTCATAGTTGCATATATGCTAATACAGATACCTAAGCTAGAGTGCTATAGGTACTATTTCGCGGCCATGAGAGTGACCAGAAGTGGCTTCGCGACAACAGTGATTTGCGTAAGATTGTTACCCAATTTTGGAAACCAAACAACTATTGCCTATTTAAAACTTTACAATATAAGTAGGTACATAACAAAATAAGCAAACGGTAATGTATTGTCTATTTATATTCATAACTAATGAACTCTAAACGATGGGTACTTATTCAAATACAATTTATATAAGGGCTTGTTTCACAATCTCCAGTTAAAACATATCCGTCAGATAAATGTTGGCTGTCACTTTTCTTTTATATGACGGGAGAAAAGGATAGCAATAATTTCAACTGGCAGATAACTTTATCCGGCGATTGTGGAACAGGCCCTAAGTGTACTTTCCAATTGTTCCAAAAACGTTGTACCTAATTAAAAAGTCATTTTCTAAAGTTGGTTGTTATTTTTCATTTCAATTTTGAAAACAAACTACTGAAGCATCATAATTCTACTTTGCCAAGCTACACTTAATTAGGCACTCGTCGTGGTGGATTCTCAAATCGAGAGCTAATTGGCCGTAGCATTGGTTTTTTTAGGGTTCCGTACCCAAAGGGTAAAAACGGGACCCTATTACTTAAGACTTCGCTGTCCGTCTGTCTGTCTGTTACCAGGCTGTACCTCAAGAACCGCGAGAGCTAGACAGTTGAAATTTTCACAGATGATGTATTTCTGTTGCCGCTATAACAAAAAATACTAGAAACTAAATAAAATAAATATTTAAGGGGGGCTCCCATACAACAAACGTGATTTTTTTTGCCTTTTTTTATAGATAATGGTACGGAAGCCTCCGTGCGCGAGTCCGACTCGCACTTGGCAGGTTTTATTTTCGGTGACTTGTCTGTCGTTCCATCCAAGGTTGTCTTTTCAGTTTGGATTCGCGCAAATTTGTCACAGATTCAGTTGGTTTTGTATAACGAATCGATAATCTTACACTTTCCAAGTTAGTAAAATTATGTTTTAAAAAAAATGTAATGCTACGGTACAAGGGTTTATTTAAAAAAAGGATGAAATTGGTGAAAAATTTGTTACCCTAAATCACAGCCTAAATGCTGTAAGAGTGCCCACATCACACAACAAGGAAGGAAGGAAGCAATATTGCCGTAAAATTACAGTACATATGGTGCTACTTTCCCGCACTAGTGCGGAAAAGAGCACTTTTCGTGCATATGTCGAAACTTTAAAGAGCCATATATACAGTAAAACGTTGTACGATACACGTGCGAATAGGTAATTCGCAACTCGTGTCGATTTAAAACACTCCCTTCGGTCGTGTTTTAATTTATCACCACTCGTTGCGAATTTCCTATTTTCGGCACTTGTATCGTAAATATAACTATTTCTCTATTATGATTTAGGGTTTTCATTTTCAATTTATTAAAGCCAAGTTTTCTTAAAAAGATATTATGTATGAATAAATAGAAACAAACCTAACCCACATTTTAAATTCCATCCTGCTGGAGTTCTTTCATGTTTCAATTTCAACACAAAATATCTTCTGGTAGAAATGGCTTACTGGTAAAAAGTCCCTCTCCCCTATTACTTTATAGTTCTGGGTCACGAAAACATGTTAAGCTATGACCTCAATTGACCGGGATCCAGTGTAACAGGGAAATATGTCAATTAATTAACATTAGGATACTCTGTCCGCTGCGATCGCGAGTTAACATATGACCTGCCCGGACCGTGGGTAATCAAGTCAACTAATTGTAGCGTCCTGCCTGTATTCTTCAACAGATTTACACTCATCTGCCCAGCTCATCGATAGGTTCTATCGTCACGTTATGCCCAAATGTACTGAAACGTAACGTAACATATAACGATAAAACTGTGACAACTGACGTGACAACTGTTTGTCATCTGAGGTCGCTGATTACACTGGTTTGTTCACAGCGCAGCCGGGG
This sequence comes from Epinotia ramella, assembly GCA_947578815.1. NCBI lineage: Eukaryota > Metazoa > Arthropoda > Insecta > Lepidoptera > Tortricidae > Epinotia > Epinotia ramella. Next base: position 6,063,514 of record OX388211.1, on the reverse strand, counting down.
ATATTATTGTGAAGGTATTGTTGTCAACTTGCACACCATGTGATAGTTTAATGTGTTTGATTATGTCTTAGATAAGTGTGTGCAAACGAAGAATACAGTTGCAATTTCATGGACACAAAAACGCCTGTTTCTGCACTTCTCCATCAATACCTAAGTCTTGAGTTGCTTCCTTTCCTTGAGGTTCTGCTATGCTCGATAGTTTCGGTCTAGATTTTCCATTTAGAGCTTCCATTAGTATCGCCTTTAAAAATCAATTGAGTTATTTACTTTAAAACTGAATAACATCTTTCTTTGAACAAATAATTTCGTTTAACGTATGTAAGTTTTATGTATGTAGGCCTAGGCACTCTTGATTGTAAAAATTGAAGTATTGTAACGGCTAGTCCTGATCCCATAATTCTACAGGACTAGATTTTCCTAGGAACTAGAAACATCCAAGCGTCGCCAATCCTTGATATACGTATGTTAGAGAAAGATGTTTCTATGCCTATGTCGGCGATAAACAGTACCGTACCCGATCGTGCTAGGGTTAGAACCTTAGTAGTCCTTTAGTCTTTAGCTATTCTTGTTAATACTCAATTCTGTATACATACCGTCTGTATGTGTTAAGATGTTTTACGACCTTCCACATCGGAATGCGAATCTACTGCGCACAATGGTGTCCCTCGACGCAGGTTTGCCTTGGGCAGATTTACCTTGCCGTATTGAAGCGCGCGACGTGACCGATTTACTTTATGTAGCCTGGTGGATGGTTTATTTACATACTTAATTACCCTTTATAAGTTTATGTATATTGATAATTAGTGTGATTTGATACGTAGAGTGGTAGTTTTTGTTATTATTTCTGGACCTCGGATGGTAAACTGAATGTTTGGTTCAAGATAAAGAACTACATGATTGCACATCAGCGGAAAATATATACGGAAAGTCAAATAAAGTTTGTACCTAATAAATTCATCATTACTCGGTTTCTATTCTCATTATCTACATCGGTGTAGTTACCTGAAATATGTGACATGTCTTATGAGAACAATGCCTTCAAAGCTATCAGACATGACTCGACTCTACCGTATAGATGGCATGGTATAAAAATGGAGTCGTGTCAGAAAATTCCAAGTGCCGACGGAAAAGAGGTGTTTAAGTTTAACATGTGTACATGTGTGTGTGTGTGTGTGTGTGTGTGTGTGAGTGTGTGTTAACGTCAGTCGGCGTAGTAGCTCCCGATCGCGTGAACCGATTTGAGTTCGTTTTTTTTTATAAGTAATCGCAAGTCTCGTCTTGTCTGTCTCGCTCGAAATGGTTCATAGCTATGTTTTGTCGGGGATGTTTTAAATTGTAAATTTATGTAGTTTTTGAACGCCTCATTCTTCTGTCAGGTAATAATGCGAGTGATTCTTGGTGCTAAGATTAGCTTACTATTTACTTCCATTGTAATTTGTACGCGGACATCCGTAATGATAGCGTAATACTAGTAAGTAAGTGGTTAGTCATCAGGTATTCAGTAGTGAGTAACCCCGTTGATAAGGGTGTTTGTTCTTACGCTTGCAACACCATGCTTAAATGGCGCCGGCTGTTTAATGGTTAAACGGTTTCATTTATGAAGGTACAGTACTACAGTCACGTCTAATAAGATGTATACGGTTTCGAACTTATGCCTGGGGAATAGGATTGAAAATTGTCTACATTTTTAGACTTGACCGTATAGTCAGCTAGTATGAAATTAATCGACTATACTCTTACCTACACACCTTGCAATCTGTCACATCAACCGTCAGAGACGTAGAGGAATCGAAACCAGCAGCGCTACCACGAAAATCGAATCTCGAAGTTCGTATAACTCTGTCTCTGTCGCTCGAGTACCTACCATAAACCATAAGTGCGATATAGAACTTCGAGATTAGATTTTCGTGGTTATAGCTCAGGACTGCCAGCAGCAGCAGTGTCGGCTTCGTAGGCAGGGTAGATATAGCTAGCAACTAGACCAAACGTTATATTTTCCACTAGCTGCAAAGCTCGTCTACATTTATGGCTTCTCTACATCCATACTTCCTCGCTGACCTAAATAATAATACTATGGCAATTTTTCATTCACCTGTGCAAGGTAAATATAAATAAGTCGGGTGATTGTGTATATCAAGTGGGTGAGGCTTATCGCGGTGATACGGAATGGGGCCGCGGCGCCTACCGCCGACTCGTTGAAACAATCACATGTGTTGTAAGAAGTAAACTTTAAAGGTAAATTACCACTAATTGCTCTGTAAGGTCTCGGTAAGGCACTTGACTTTCCAGCTGGAGGTCGGGTCGTGGGTTCGACTCCCGGTTCATACCTATCATACCACTGAGTTTAAAAAAAGAAAGACCGGGTTAACCTCCGGGAGTGCCGGCAGAAGTGAAAACTCAATAACATTGTAACAGTTTTTCGATCAGGTCACGTGACATCTTATGGTGTCACCCTAAAAATTAATTTGACACAAATTTATAAACAATTATCAATTATTTAGGCGCACGGCCCGCGGGCGCGTTGGGTGCGACGGGCCCAACGCGCCGCCGCGGCGCAACGGTGTCGGGGTCCGGCGCGCCGACGGGCGGCGGCGGACACAATACCAATTTGTGTTTGCCATTGCGAAATATTTTTCAAAGCTGTATTTCTTTAGGAATAACGTCTAAATTCGAACTATTAATTTGCACAGCAGACGGCGGTGGCGACCAAAATATCAATTTGTTTTGCCGTTGGTAAATATTTTTCTAAGCTTTATCTCTTTAGGAATAACGCCCAAATTCGATCTATTCGAATTTTCTCAATAGCAAAACGGTGAAGGACTCGTTGGTATTATTACAAATTTATTTGCAGAATATGCTATTGCAAAAAGTGTTTAACGGCTTTATACTCTTAAGAATAGCGTTCAGTTTTGAATGAAGTCGAATCGGCTAGCAGCAAAAAGTGACCTCCTTCACATCTGACGTCACAAAACTCTGTCGCGTATTTAACAATTTTTCCCCATCCCAAAAAGTGCTCAGCGCCGCTAAAGAAGTTTTCACTTCAAAAAAAAAAACAGTAACTTTCCGGAAACATCGTAAGGTCATCGGTCTAATCCCAGCAAGGTCTAGTTCTTCCTCTGCGTTGGAATGTCAGATGGCAGTCACATTTGTAAAACTAGTGCCTTCGCCAAATCTTGGGAGTAGGCAAAGCGGACCCCGGGTTCCTACAACCGGGAAATGTTAGGAAGATGATGATGCTCTGAGGTATACGGAAGTTCATGCAGACGAAGTCGCGGGCAAAAGGTCGGTTAGTTTCTTTATATTTTTTGGCAGTCGGAATAAGAAAATAACAGCTAATAGGTTCTATATTGTGCCTTATTATGCATTAAATAATTTTACTTTAACTTTATTGCATAGAGGCCAACATAATCGCAACCATGACTTCTGGTTAATTCGTAACAATACTAACTAAGCAGGCGTACGAGAGTTTACATAAATTTGAAGACACTAAACAAAGCGATGCTGACAAACAACGTTTGTAACATGTCGGGGGTTTCCAAAGCTTGTGATATATCTGTGATACCTGCACAGAGCGTAATGCAATTGCATAAATCTACGTTAGCTTTGTGCATTTTTTCATTGGTCAAATCTAATGTCACTTTTGGAACATTGAGAAGGTGTACGTAGTAGATAATTTTGTTGTTACCATCCCAGCTATTACTCGTACTAATCGGGAACTATGGGTAATATTCACTAGTTAAGACTTTCCATGTTTAAGTAACTCATTAAATGCTTTAGCTTCCTAATTTCTACACCAATTAACTTTCCGAATCATAACCGAGAGTGTTTAGGATTTTTGAAAGTCGGTCATCACTCATCATTAAGTAGGTACATGATTTATGCCCAAAAACTAAAAGTATTATCGCACCTTTTCCTTAAAAAGCGGTTCGACACTTCATTCATTTGATCTGACACGCAACGGGGGAGGTCCCCTTAAACACGCAAAGTAGTAGTAATAGTACAACAATTGATTGTACACGATAACAAACAAATTACAAAAGTAAAGTGCAAGGCGAACTAAGATATCCATTTAAGGGATCTCTTCCAAACAAAGTCAAGTTAAAAGTTTTCACTTCTCCCTTATAAAAGCTGGACTAGGAAAGCTAGTTTACTGCGATAAGGACTCATTTTACACTGGTCGTTAGAAGCTGCATCCTTGATATCCTAAGGATGATTTCCTTAAAGGGAAAACAAGATAACACAAGCTTGCGGCACGCGGGGCTGTAACAATCTAAGTAAATGCGCCCTAAACCCCGAGATGCAAAGGGCCACAATTACACACCTGACAAATATTTATTCTTGCCAATGTCTACGTGTTTTAAAGTTAAGGTTAAAGTTTTGTGACACATACTAAGATATTGTTATCTTTTGTTTGCTGTCGGTGACGCCACCTTTACTCGATGAACATACGTTTAGATTCTCTTTGATTAATTTTCAATACATTAGATGATACATTCATTTCGTGTCTTTCACATTTATAAGTGAAAGACACGTGAATCTACCTTGTCACTGTCGAGAAAGCGGACACGGAAGATGCGAATGACTTCCATCAGGAAAACAGAAGCGAGATTTGACTTTCAAAATGTGACTTATGTGACATGTGCGCATTAGATACCTATATTTTTTTCAAAATCAGAATGACAACATATCCCCACATGAATGGGATTCGTCGCATTTTATCATACTCCAGGCAAAATACGGTTTTGAAAAACATTAATTTATAATAGCGTTTTTTTTTGTTGATTTCATTTGAAAATGTTAATTCTAAGATGATTTAGTCAAGAATCCGACAAACTTTCCACCCGGAAGTAATTATGTAGATTTAAATGAAGCATGCATTATCTTTTTTTGTACGATTTATCTTGAATATTATAAAGCAAATGTAAATGAACCAAAATAAAGACAAAAACATGTATTAATATTTTTACTGACTTTTTAGAAGCCAGTTAACTTATCATTTTTTCGATGTCTGAAATTTTGCCCGATTTTGTCGCTGGCTAACTATTTAATTGATAATATATTCGTTATACATAAAAAATAAGCTATTATAAATTATTTCCAAAATTGACATTTTTTCCATACAAGTTGTCAGTTCATTGCCTGGACTATCAGTCTAAGTAATACTGGCCGAGTCCTACCACACAACATTCATACTATTATTTTTATTGGGATTGGAAATCTGTGAAACGAAACTGACTTAAGATGACTCGAAGTCTTGAAATTATTTTAAGCGTATATTAATGTTTTACCTCGTCTATTTCGTAAATCCTGTGAAACAATAAATCTTTGGCTGGTTTTCTCGTGCTACATCGTATATAAATGTTTTTGTATTTAATAATGGAAACTATAGGTCTAGAGTTAAGAGGTTGATTTGTGTAAGATTTTCCGAAAATATTTAGTTATTTAAAACAAATGACTATGTATGTTCCCGCTATGGCTCAACTCGACAGCAGTACAAGTAATAACGTCATTTCGATGGGTCACATGTGTCACCAAACCGTAGCCCTCATGACACTGACAACTCGCTTTGCCCTACTGGGCTGGTGTTGCCTGAAGGGAGCATGCGGCCACTTCTCTGTCTCAGTCTTTCAAAATCAGAAAGACAGGGACTTCAAAATATATGTTCTCTTGTGTCAAATATTTCAGATGAAATATCGGCAGCTGACAATAGATTATCAGTAGGTTGCGTTACGTCGAAGTGGCCTTGCAATGTACATACAATATAATTATTAATTAGATTTTTTTTAACACCCGATATTTGACAGGCAGTTAATGAGAAACTTAGAAAATAGAAGAGGGAAGTTGATAGGGCACCTCATACGACATGACAAGTTCATACTCAATATAATGGAAGGAAAGATAGAGGGGAAGCGAGAGGAAGAGGAAGACCTAGAATAAACTACATAGAGCAGCTCAAAAAAAAGAGTTGATGTTAGGTCGTATCGAGATGTCAAAGAGGTTGCCTGGGATCGGATTAGATGGAGGGCCTACTTTGAGCTACACCGACAAGAGCTTAGCTAAGCAGAAGAGAAGATATTTGACAGCCGTCATCCCGGTACAATAAACGTCAATAATGACATATGATGACATAAATTTTACTGGGATGGCAGCTGTCAAATATTGGATGTAAGGGCATTTTCACTATAAAGTTTCAGTAAGTAAACTGTCAGGGTAACTGTTGTTGTATTGTATCTTGATCAAATGACATGAAATGATGATAGCAAAACACTGTTCAAAAACGGATATTTACCTACATGAAAAAGTAATATTTACCTAGATCTAGTGGCTCCATGTTTAAAACATGAGTCTAATATCAAAAACTGCATTAGAATGAGTAACAATATCTTTGTATTCCAAATGGCTATACTCTATTTACAGATAACAGGTACGAATGACTCACGGCTGTATTGCTCACGAAATCCCTCTGGTTATTCATTCGATTATCTATTTCGTCCTTAGAGAATTCAATAGAAACAATTGCAACATCATTTTAATGAGCCGATCTGAAACGTATCTTTAAGATTCTTAGTCATAGCACAGAAAAGATAGTACCTACTGCTAAAGTACAGAAGAATAAACTGTCGTGGATGAATCGAGCATATCGAATCTTGCCTTTTGTCTATCGCATGGCACTTGCTCTTTCAAACTCGCTAGGGTTGTTGATTTGTCATCTACTGCTACGGCACATAAATTATGGTGCCTTGTCACTAATCCGGTAACAGACACCCTTTTCCTAAAGAGCAAACTGAAGAGGTTATCGAATTCTTGTCATTACTCATTACGTACCTGCTGAGTGCCGGTAATTCATAGAGATAAAAAAAACTTTACTCTATGTGGCTTTCAATGACAACGATCCGCTTTCGACATTATAAAAAAGAAAAACAAAAAATATACTCACAATTTTGAACACTTTCACTGTGATCGTCGCGATAGTCTGTACGGAAACCATTTTTGCACTTTTCTGCCACTTTTTGACGAATTCAAACACAGGATTCACGTTTCGTTCAGTATCGGTAACGTTCCGTTGGTAACTGGTTTGTTTTTGGTTATCAGTGTCTATAGTTTTATCAACTTGGTTCGTTTAATCTTATCTCTTTCAGCGAATTAGTAGGACAACCTGCAGGCTTGTTTTTCGCAAATATGCTCCTTAAGTTCTAAGCCTAAGCGTGATTTTTCAAGCGATTTGTTTTACTTATTAAACTAAAAACGTTTATCTATTGAGTGTTGCCATTCTACAAAGGTAATTATGATGTTTTACCTGAAAGAAGCCCATTATCGCCTAATTGATAAACTTATATAAAGGCGTTCTTAAATATATCCGAAAACAGATACTGCATGGTTAATTCAAATGTTTATAAACATTGGTTTTAAAGGATGGTAATAGACTTACTCTTCCCGTGGCAGATTTACGGTCTAACCACAACTCGTAGTGGCATCACACATTTAGGTACTGTACCTACGGTACGGAGTACGTTTACGGCTGTTTTCCATACTTTTAGCGGCTGAGGTGCCGTAAAATAAGACTAAATATAAATACCAAGGAAAAGGAATAAAAGGTACATGTACATGGCTGAAGAGAAACTATAAATAACATGGTCTTGGGAGCTTGAGAGCGAATACAGTTCGGTTTTATTCGGTGCTGCGACTCTCTCCTGAGGTCCTAGTCCACATCGGCTTTTTAAAGAGATTTTAGAAAGGCCCGTCTATTCCAGAAGTGGTTGTAGAGCGGCCATTTTCATCTCCCCACATCCAGCGTTTTTGGTACCATGCCGAGGGGACCCATTTGTTTAAGCTAAGGTTAGGCTTCTGTGGTTTTGTATGTTAGTATATCTTAGGTTAGGTTTATCATAATGGGTATTCGAATTAAAATGATTCTCAAGTTACTTTGGTAAATTATCCTTGTATCTACTTCCATGTTAGAAATTGCATGTAAATCCAAATGTCTAACAAAGACCTGTTGTAGGGCCTCCCTTTAAAAGGCTTCGACTAGGAGCAGTACCTCATGTGCAACAGATGCACAAAGCCATATAACCATACAAGCTTTATCAACAATGTTGCATTTCGTTCCCAGGGAAAGGTACCTCGTCGATAGTCGATAAAGTCGTGTTTCTAATGCATCCTTATGCCATTTTCGCCTTACTCGCAACTAACGAAGGTATCTTTTTGCCGAACGATACTTGCACCTATTTGTTGGACACAGGAGCTCGTACTTGTGACCTAAATACCGTATTATATAGCCAGCGTGCAGCCGTGCATTGCTATTCACAACACTTTACTGCTCTTGGCCACGGCAAACCAGAATTACTCGTCTTATTAATCCTTAGTACTAGGAATATAGGGGGGGCAATTCATATGATAAGCTCGTAGTTAATACAAAGCGATTTGTGAATGAATAGGCAGCTTATATGAAGAGGTACGGACGTCAATAGACAATATACTTCTTTATTTGAAGTTTGGTTAGCCTGAATTGGGCAAGCGACTTAATAGATACTTAGTTCTAAATTAAAACAGACTGTTAGAAAGTATGATAACTGAGATAGATGTATACATGTATAAGCAATTTTCTTTAACTTCATAAACACCTCAAGATTGTATTTAACTTAATGACAAGTTTAATTCTCCCGAATATCTATGATGATATTGATGATACTCCACAATATTTATCATAAATACAATTTATATGTTGGATTGTGTGTTTAGAGCACGTTCCAACCCTTCATAAATCCATAATTTATTGTACTTACAAGTTAAAGACATAATCTAATCAACTGTAATTTTTGAAGCTAACACATGTTATGCTGTTACACCGCTGGTCAAATATGTTAATACTTGCCTAGTAACTATTAAAAGAGCATAGAGCATATTATTTTTTACTAAAGGGATCACGATGTCAATTTCATGCATTATGGAGATGTCGAAATGTCAGAATCCTCGCTTTCGCATCGGCCCTTCGCATTGTTTCATCCGCTTACGCAGACAGACTTAACCGTCGACGTGATTTTATACAACACGATTGACTCAAGTTTGCTCTTCTCTAGTATGGAACATGATACTGACGAGGGGCAAACTTAACTCAACCTGTGCTAAACTCAGATACGACCTTGTTTGTGAACGGGGCACATTTGACACGAGGAAGTTGCATTTATTTTGTCGTTGAAGGGAAAGCGATGGTAATTTGAAACGGTAGATCAAGAGAACCTTTACAAGCTCGTATCTTACTTTAACGTATATTTACAAATGCAACTCTATGCTGGACATATGAAGGTTGGATGTTTGTGCGTACACCGATGTGATACGTGGTGTCAAGAGTTTGGATGTGCCCTTGGGAGGTTTTAGTAACTGTGGGATCTTTTAATGAATAGAAGATTTACTGTGCAAATTATGCAGTGTCAAGCATGGATAATATCATCACTGCTTGACGGTCCTTTCTATTCATAACATGATGATTATAATTTATTAACGGTTTTTATTGTTTTATATCGTGACGTTCGTGACACTTAAACGGTAATGTTGCGTTGACAGATATGGTACGAATAGACGAAATTAATGTTTTGATCATGATCGATTACTAAATCACTAATCATTACCACATTAATAAATATTTTATAATGTTCAGTCACACGAATTATGCTAAGCTTTACCTAGAAGCGTTTTAGGGTCATACAGAGAATTAGGTTCTTGTCTTTCTGATGACATTGCCAAAGTCAAGGGCTATAAATCCGAATTTTGATTGGACTCTTTAATTTGCGTTAACGGCATCTCATCATATAGGATAAGATAAAAATCTTGATGAAAATATGATCTTCCATTTTATATATGCACGCCCTTAAGGGGATCCATGCTCTTTTTGATGACTTTTGACGATTTCTTCAAACATGTTCCAAAAAAGCACTGTTTTCGGTATTAGTATGTTGTTTGTGGACTTTTATATACCTAGCTGAAATCCACACATAATTGTTCCTTGTTACGTCCCTAACAACGCACGAGAGATTTTTATTCTTAACCAATTTTTACAACATACGTCCTTAAAAACAGGTTTTTGGCCTAAAGTTGCCAAAGTTTGGTGCGCTATATTTAGAAAATTGTGAGTTTGGAAAAAAATATGGGATACTATTTCGGTAAACCTCGTTGTTGTTAATAATACGATAAGCCATTAAAACATAAAAAAAGGTCAGTTACAGATCGAACGTCATGGGGAGCTAGGAGCCCCTTAACGATTAACGACTTTTGTTTCTTTCATTCTTATTCCTATTCGCAACTGTGCCGAAAATGCGTTTGTCACTACATTAAGTCAACATAATCATAATTCAGTACAGAATACTGTAACACATTCAGTACAAACGTTATTCAGCAGTTTCAGCACAGAAGAATAAATCGAATATGCTGAAATAGGTATTGTGGAAAATTACGTTTCTTATGTTATTCTTATGAAATGAGGGCGAGGAGGGACCATAAGTATAAATTGTTGAAACAACAAATGTGGCGAATAGCCGTCGTCGTGAAGAATTGCGTTGTTTAAAGCCTGCACACAATTAATAGATTCTAATAAGAAAGTCTTCTTAGTAGGACTAAATTTTAAAATTGTAAAAAAATGTATATAATCTTAAATATATTCTGCACTACAGCCCACTATCTTTGCACGAGTTTTCTTTTAATTAACTTCTCCTTTTTCTTATTCCAGGAACTAGGCCTAGACATCACCGACGACCAGATCTCGGAGCTCGAGGGCGCCATCCACGACATCGACTTCGCGTCAGCAGCCGAGCACGAGAAAAAAGTCCGCCATGACGTCATGGCTCACGTCCACACCCTGGCTGAGCGGTGCCCGCTTGCGGCCCCCATCATACATCTCGGGGCCACGTCGTGCTATGTGGGGGACAACACGGATCTGATCACTTTGAAACACGGACTGGATTTGCTATTGCCGCGGCTCGCGGCTGTCATCAGCCGGCTGGCGAAGTTCTCTGATGAATTTAAGTAAGTTTGGAGTTATACAAGTATTTTTGAAGGTCTACCTGATGTCATAGCACAAGTCTATACCCTGGCTGAGCGGTGCCCGCTTGCGGCCCCCATCATAAGTACATCTCGGGGCCACGTCGTGCTGCGTGGGGGACACCACGGATCTGATTACGTTGAAAGCATGGACGGGGTCTGCTGTTGCCGCGGCTCGTGGCTGTCATCAGCCGGCTGGCGAAGTTCGCTGATGAATTTAATTAAGTTTTGGAGAAAGTGATACGAGTGTTTTTCGTATGTCTGCCATAACGTGATGTCTCCAAGGCCTCCAAGCATACATCTTGGAGCTACGTCGCGATATGTAGAGGAGATGCAAAGATTGCTGATGCTGCATGAGTCAGCTACTGCTGTGGCTAAGTGAATGGAACACGCCAATGCCTTATTAACTTACAATACTAGTAATACATAGTTATTTACATGGTCGTCGGCAGCGCATAAAGGTAGATTCTTCCCATTCGTCATGGTTCAACACGCTTGCCGGCGTCCCGCAAGGTGGCGTGTTGTCTCCTCTTCTTTTTTCAATTTTCATTAATTCTATTACTAGTAACATCGTTTCATCATATCACCTTTATGCCGACGATCTTCAAATTTACTCTCAAGGAGCTATTACTGATTTATCTCAGGTTAACCACTCCATGAATAAGGACTTGGAGAGTATTTCTACCTGGAGTGAACGTTTTGGGCTTAAGGTAAACCCTGCTAAAACCCAGGTCATAATCGTAGGCAGTCCGAAGCTCATTCCTAGGGTTGATTTTGTTAACTGACCAGCCGTAATGTTCAATGGTCTTCAAATTCCATATTCGCACCAGGTAAGGAACCTAGGTATCATAATGGATCGCACATTATCTTGGGTACCTCAGGTGAGCGAGGTCAGCAGGAGGATGTTTGCTTCGATCGGTTTTCTTCGTCGACTTCGTAACTTTTTGCCACTCGCCACTAAAATTGCGCTAGCTCAATCTCCTTCTTCCCATTCTAGATTATGCTGATGTTTGCTATCTGGACCTTACTGAGGACTAGCTTAACAAAATTGAGCGCCTTTAAAATCTGTCTCTTAGGTTCATATTTGGTTAGCGCAAGTACGACCACGTTTCCTCATTTCGTTCTCAGCTCAATCGGCTTCCAATTCGTCTCCGCCGTGATTCTCACATTCTTGCGTTATTCTACAGTATACTTTTTGTTACCTCTACTCCTCCATATCTCAAAGAGCGTTTTAATCGTCTCACTTCCATCAGATCTTCCCAAAACCATCTTCTCGCCCCACCACCTTCATCTACCAAATTTTATAACAGCTCATTTACCTTTCGGGCTGTTCGGTTGTGGAATTGCCGTTGCATATAAGGTGTGCAAAACCTCTTCCTATTTTCAAAAATCTGTTGAAACAGTATTACCCGTCTCTCCCTTAAGTTGCCTTTTATGTATTGTATGTATGTATATTGTATGTATTTATGTACGGTTGTATATATGTCTGCGTATTTATTCATTTATTAGGTATGTACCTATTTTAAAGTGTCCTGTTTAGTAATATTTGAAAGATTGATGTGTTAGTATGCTCTTCTTGATGAATTCCTGCACTACCTGTTTAAAATTCTAGTTTGTTTCCTGCTGTACAAAGGTTGTCTGGAAGAGATCGCTTTAAAGCGATAAGACCGCCTGTTGTTATCATTATTTATTAAGCAATTTTTTTGTAAGATGTTTCTCTCTTGTAGTGGTGCAATAAAGAGTATTTATTATTATTATTAATACTAATTATGTGAAATGAAGACATACCTAGCTGAATGATGCGTATATAGTGATATTAACTACCTACTTGTATGTTCTCTAGCAGGATTGAAGAACCATTATAATTCTGATCCATATGAACCTGTGGTAGGTGATTGTTTGAAAATGCTGGCTTCATGGACCACTCCTCTCCTCCCTTCGTGGTCTGAATATTAACTCTCCATAAACTTTGTTAAACCAGTAGGTACTTTGTTGTTACGGGACCACGGGTATATATGCCATATTCTTAGTCAAGCCATGTCGCGTGTCACAGTTTGAACAAAAACGTTGTACTGTACCTACACTAGGTAGTCGATCTCACGCTCATGACATTTCTATTAATTTTGTCTCAGTATTAACGAAATTGTGTTACGTTCCAGGTCCCAACCAATCCTGGGCTTCACCCATCTGCAGCCGGCGCAGCTGACAACCGTGGGTAAGCGCGCTTCTCTCTGGCTCAGCGACTTGCTCATGGATGAGCGCGCGCTCTCCCGTGCAAGGGACGACCTCCGCTTCCGCGGCGTTAAAGGCACCACCGGCACCCAAGCCTCCTTCCTCCAACTCTTCAACGGTGACAGCCGTAAAGTCCGAGCTCTGGACAAAAGAGTAGCGGAGCTCGCGGGCTTTGAGAAACGTTACTTAGTCACTGGACAGACGTACTCTAGGAAGGTTGACTTGGAAGTTGTATCAGCACTGTCTGGTTTGGGAGCGACTGTGCATAAAATGTGCTCTGATATCCGTCTGCTAGCCTCCCGCAAGGAAATTGAGGAGCCTTTTGAGGCGTCTCAGATCGGTTCTAGCGCTATGCCTTATAAGAGGAACCCGATGCGTTCCGAGCGCTGCTGCGCGCTTGCACGCCATCTGATCACGCTGCATGCCAACGCAGCCAACACACACGCGGTCCAATGGCTGGAGCGTACTTTAGACGACTCTGCCAACCGCCGCATCACGCTCGCTGAGGCCTTCCTCACGGCTGATGCTACTCTACTCACCCTTCTTAACATCTGCCAAGGATTAGTGGTGTACCCGAATGTGATCGCGCGAAACATTGCCCAGGAACTTCCGTTTATGGCGACCGAGAACATTATCATGGCCATGGTACAAGCTGGTGGGGATCGTCAAGTGTGCCATGAGAAGATAAGAGTTCTGTCTCACGAAGCTGGCGCGGAAGTGAAGCAGCACGGGAGAGACAACGATCTTATTGAGCGTGTGAAGAAGGATGCGTACTTCGCGCCGATTATTTCTCAGCTGGACAAGATTTTGGACGCTTCTACTTTTATCGGTCGCGCCCCGGAGCAGGTGACGGAGTTTATCGAAGAGGAGGTTCACGCTGTTGTATCTAAATATGCTGGCGTTTTGCAAGAGGTTGAGAAACCTGTTACTTTAAACATTTAATTTTCATCTGGCATGAATGTTACATTATTATCTGCAGTCTGTAGAAGAACCTACGTATTTTTACTGGAAAAATATTTTCTGCCAGTCTTCTATATGTATAACGCTTTTAGCATGTTTTGTTAAAATAAAATGACGTATTATTGAATAAAAATGTATTTACAATTATACAGCGTATCCGTTTCATAATATACAGTAAACGAGAATTAAACAAAAAATGACTTCACTATTTCACATAACATGATTAGGTAATGTTACATAAACTAGACAATGGTAACCTTACATTTTAATTATGGTAAACATGATAAATAATAAAATACTTAATTGTGCGTGATTAGCCGCAAAATAATAGTTGTTACAAATAACAAATTAACATTTTGGGAAACTGAAGTATAAAAACACTTAAAAACGGTAGGTAACTTAATGTTGCTAATCAAGCAAGAAGCTGATATTCTGGAAAGCACGAAAATAAATAACTACAACGTAACATTAACAAAATTAAACAAATAAATAAGTTTCTAAGATTAAATTGAGAGAGACATCTATTCCTGGTACATTTCGTGATCACAATTTATCACAATTTCGATGGCACGATTGATTAACACACTAGATATTACAGAGCGTTGGTGAGTAGTGTGTCGCCTTGGCAGGCTGGGCCTTGGCTGGGCCAGTTGCAGGCTCCCAGGCTGGGGTCGAAACTCAACTGCACGGGGCAGTTAAATACGTGGAGGGTGAATCTCTGCTTGGTACAGTCCCACCTGCAAGCGTAGAACTTGTTACATTGCTTCGGGTGTCGGAAAAGACCCGCTCTCTGGCAGTCCACCGACCCTTGCAGGGTTTCGTCTCTGCTCCTCCATCCACCAGGTCCGTAACGGTCGAACGATTGAGAATCGATGGAAGCAGATGCAGAGCCTGACCCTATTGTTTCCTTAACAATAGCAATTGGAGCTACTTCCTGTTTCAACAACACCGTTTTGTAAGTAGGAGCAACGGTCACAGCCTTGATACGAGGTCGTATCGTGTAAACCTTTTCTGTAGATGAAACGATAGCAGGAGTGCTTGATACGTAGCTTTGGGAGTATTCTTTCCTCTTAGGCGTTACCGATATGTACGCATTCTGTTCAGGGAGGTCTTGGTAGAAGGAATCATCGGGGACAATGATCGGGTTGAAAGTAGACGTAACGTGAGGAGCCACTGTCGCTGTCCTGACGTTTGATTCGATTTTCCTAGATTTCTGAGACCATTGGTAATCAGTAATATCGCCACGGCCAGAGTCATCGTATTCATTGTTATAATCTAAGTATTCTTGCTCTTGGATCTTGGGTCGTGTTCCTTTGAGAACGACGGTTGGGGATTGGCAACTGCATACCGCACCTAACTTTCTGACGAGAAGAGGGTTGAAATCGTTTATCTTAGTGACTACAGCTACCTTTGGTTTCGTTCTGTGGATAGGCGCTGGGGTCACCTCCACAAACTCCTGTTTGTAAGGAGCGTAGGTTGAAGTTATTGTTGATGGACTGTAAGTGCTTGATACGTACGCAGGTGATGACGTAGTGTATGTGGCCGGGGATACTAAGCCCGCTTCAGGGCCCACTGTACCAAAACCTAACAAATGAGATTTGGCTGTATCAACCACTATGTTCTGTTTTCTGGCTGGTGCTACAGACGACACGACAATAGGTGTTTCCGATGACACGGAAACTTCTTGGTAAGGGTTGTACGTAATTTTGGAGGTGAAGGATTGACCGAAACCTTCGAAATTAACCAGACCTTGAGCAGTCTCCAAGGGTGGCAGATATTCGGGTGCCTTGTATGTAGACTCGGCGTACTTATAAGTAGGAACTTCAGTAGTTGACTTGATGTACGTCTTTGTTACTGGTGGCAGATAGGTATTTTCTGTCTTAGGAGGCAGATATTCACGAGCGTTATATTTGGGCTCTGGTGTGGGCGGTAAATATTCTCGAGATGTCGTAGAATAGGTAACAGGCCGATACGTAGTTGTCACTACTGGGACAGACACTAGGGGGGGAAGGTATTCCTCACCCTTGTTGGCTATCTGGATCTCAGGTGTTTGGTATGCCACTTGGAATGATGAGTATTGGTTATCTATCTTCTTTGGCTGTTCAATGTGCGAAGTACTGAAAGAAACTTGTTGAGCGGGAACGTAATTCTGGAAAGTGTCGTACTGTTGAGAGTAGTCTTCCGATTTGTAGTCGTAGTTATCTTGAGCTTGGTGGAAGACAGCTTGCTGCTTTACTGGCTTGGCAGTTGATGAAACTACAAACGATTCTTGGTATTCAGTCTTTGGGGGAACGTATTCCGGCGCTTTGTAAGCCTCCTTAGGAGGGTCGTATTCAGCGTAGTGCTCTTCATACGCTAGTGTGGCTGGAGTGCTAGATACGAACACAACGTCTTCCTTCGATTTGTGCAGATTATTGTCGTTGTAAAGGTGGTACGTTTGATGCGAGACTTTGCTAGCATCAGAGTAAGATTTTGCGTTCACTGTTTCTACGTCGCGTTGGATTTCTGGCTGGCTGTAAGAATACCCTTGATTCAAGTTCAATGATTGAGTGTTGTAAGATTGATGAGACGCCTCGTACTGTGTAGGTTGACTGACGACATGGCTTACTTCATGCTGTTGGATTACAGGCTTGTACGTCTGCTTAAAGACAGCAGCAGTAGGTGCTATGTATGACACAGGAGTCACCTTTTGAGTATATTTAAGAATAGGGTTTTGATAAACTGATACAGCAGGCTGGTAAGCTAGTTCAACTTGGGGTAAAGGAGTTGATGATACTGGAACCACCTTTTCTACTTTGTGGATAGTTTGATGACTGTAAGACTGTGGCTTGTAGGTGGAAACAACCGCCGGCGCTGGAGTGGAATAAGTCACGTATAACGGGCCTTCTTCAAACTTGGCTGATGGTTTCTGGTATTCATAGCCAGATAAAGACGAGTCTTGGGAATACGAATGAACTTGAGCTGCGTCGACTTTGTGCACAGTTTCGTGGCTGAATCCATGAGGTTGGTAGGTGGATACCGCCGGCTGGACAGCAATCGCAGGCTGAGCTGTAGTGTACTCTACAACGGTTTGCGGTTGCTCATAAGAGACACCGTGGTTGGTGTAGTCGTAGCCACCTTCCTCTGATTGTGCGTAAGCTTTGTTGTTCTCTACTTTGTGAATCGTTTGATGACTATACGATTGCGGAGTGTACGTTGAAACAACTGCAGGTGCGGGTGTAACGTGTTGAAAAACGGTTTTGCCAGTTTCCTCGAAGCCAACGGCGGGTTTTTCGTAATGGTACCCAGAATTATCTTGAGAGTAAGTGTTTCCTTGTGCAGCATCGACCTTGTGCACGGTTTCGTGGCTGAATCCATGAGGTTGGTAGGTGGATACCGCCGGCTGGACAGCAATCGCAGGCTGAGCCGTAGTGTACTCTACCACGGTTTGCGGTTGCTCATAAGAGACACCGTGGTTGGTGTAGTCGTAGCCACTTTCCTCTGGTTGTGCGTAAGCTTTGTTGTTCTCTACTTTATGAATCGTTTGATGGCTATACGCTTGCGGAGTGTACGTTGAAACAACTGCAGGTGCGGAAGTAACGTGTTGGAAAACAGTTTTGCCAGTTTCTTCGAAGCTAACGGCGGGTTTTTCGTAATGGTACCCAGAATTATCTTGAGAGTAAGTGTTTACTTGTGCAGCATCGACCTTATGCACGGTTTCGTGGCTGAATCCATGAGGTTGGTAGGTGGATACCGCCGGCTGGACAGAAATCGCAGGCTGAGCTGTAGTGTACGCTACCACGGTCTGTGGTTGCTCGTAAGCGACACCATGGTTAGTGTAGTCGTAGCCACTTTCCTCTGATTGTGCATAAGCCTTGTTATTCTCTACTTTGTGAATCGTTTGATGACTATACGACTGAGGAGCGTAAGTAGAAACATATGCTGGCGCGGGAGTTACATGTTGAACGGTCTTCGCGGTTTCTTCGAAGCTTTCTGCAGGCTTCTCATAATGATAACCAGAACCTGCTTGAGAATATGTGTTTACATGACTAGAATCTATATTATGCAGAGTCTGGTGGCTATACACTTGCGGTTCATAAGTAGACACAGCAGGTTGGACTGCTAGAGCCGGCTGAGGTGTCGTGTATGTGAAAATTGTCTTTGGTTGCTCGTAGTTTACTTCTGATTGGACGTAGTTATAGCCTGATCCGACCTCCACAGCTGGGCTGTGAACCTTGGCGGTTTCCACTTTATGAATGGTTTGGTGACTGAACGACTGAGGAGTGTATGTTGCCGCGGTGGGTTCAGCGTAAGTACTAACGCTGGGGCCGGTGGTATAAGCTACTACCTTTTTAAATGGCTCCTCTGTTACTGGTGACGCATTGGAGTAGTCATAGCCAAAAGATTCTACCTTATGTAAGGTTTGCTGACTGTGGCTGAATCCTTGAGGCTTGTATGTGGACACGGATATAGCTGGTGATGGAGTACTGTAGGAAATGCCGTCTTCAAACTTGATGGCTGGTTTGGAGTAGTCATATCCAGATGAAATTTTTACTGGCGCCTGTGATACAGCGATTCCGGCCTGGTACCCAGAATAGTCTTGGTTCTCATATTGGTCAGCTGCTTGATTATAGTCAGTGATGAGCACTTTAGGTGTGCTGCTAACGTATTGTTTTACAGGTACAACTGTCGGCTGAACATACGTAACGGAAGGATGAGAGATGCCGAAGATCTGCTTAACGCTAGTCTTAGGTGCTTCGTGTACGAAAGTGGTTTTGTATGCAACTGTAGGTATGGCTGTGGTAATAGCGAATGGGGTAGCAGTAGTTGGGATTCCAGATGAAGTGGGAGTAGTCACGTAGCTGTAACCGTCCAAGTTGTGTGAGTCAGTTCCGATGTGGTTGATCGAAACTGCAGGTTGGGATACGTATGATACATGTCCCTGTTGTTGGTTGTCGTGGACCACACCATGGCTATATTGGGACTTCGTGACATTGAACTGATCTGAGTATCCAGTGTCAATCAAAGTGGTTTTGCCAACCAGACCCACGTTAACGGACCCAGCTGCCAAAGTGTGCGATCCACCCGTATAGGCCTTAGAGTCACTGATGTAGTTTCCACTGTTAGCTGTACTGTAGCTTCCATGGTACACTTGATTGTTTAAAGCATTACCAGTCAATGCTCCTCCATTATAACTTCCAATATGGCCGTCAGCCCTATATACACCAGCCACGTATTTACCAGAGTCGTCATTTGTGTACGAACCGGAATAATCTGCGCTGTATGATCCACTGTCACTTTTGTATCCGTTCGATCCGCTTAGCGAAGACTCTTTGTAAAGACCAGCCTGGTATTTCCTAGAGTCGCTCGAGTAGTAACCATTGTAAGATCCTTTGTAACCGCTTGAAGAATCATCGACGTAAGCCCCAGAGTTATCTTGTAGATATTTTCCGCTGCTATCAGCTCCTGAGGATGCTGAATATCTTCCGTAATCGTAGTGGTCGCTGGCCTGTTTGTAAGCGGAATCGTCATGGACGTAAGGAGCAACTGGAGACCCAACATGTTTGTAGGGTTCAGCATAGTCTCCTGACGGGTCATGCACGTACGCTCCAGAATTATCAGAGTAATCGCTTGATTGATATTGAGATTGTTGTCCAGAAGTAAATTCGGAATAGCCGCTTGCTGCGTTTTGTCCGTTGGCGAGAATATTGACCTGGCCATGGATCTTGTGAGCCTCGGCTTTAGTCGGCAATCTATAGTCATCTAAGATTAGCGAGCCACTGGTGTACTTCGCTCCATCATTGTACTGAGTAGCCTGAACTAAACCGTTGCCATGCAACGCACCGTTGACTTGGTAAGCCAGTGCGT
Source organism: Epinotia ramella (assembly GCA_947578815.1). NCBI lineage: Eukaryota > Metazoa > Arthropoda > Insecta > Lepidoptera > Tortricidae > Epinotia > Epinotia ramella. The sequence goes on along the minus strand of OX388211.1, from coordinate 6,043,444 downwards.
TGTTTCCAGAGCTGCCATGGCCGAATTCCTGAGATGCGATGAAGTTGGCGTCGAGCGCGTCGTTCTGCGAGAGGAAGCCTCCTTGGATACCGACGTGGTTGTCGAGGGCTGCGCCGGAGACGAGGCTGTTGTGGGCGGCCACGTTGACGGAATCGGCTGTCTGGCCGTGGAAGCCGGCGGCACCTGGAAATTTAAACGTAAACATTAGTTTAGCTTTGAAAAGTTCTCCTTTATGTGTTTGTGCCTGAATAAAAGCAACTTCAAACAGCATGTCTACATTTATACACCTTGATTGCGTGGCAACGTCTACAGTTACACTAAACTATTACTGTAACAAGCGCTCTTAATTCTGTCTTTACATCTTAAGATGATACATAATTGATAAGAATTTTTATCGACCTCCTAATCCGGAGATGGTTAATCAATCAAGTGCAATTACCTATAGGTATAATGAATAGTAAGTACAATTTATACCTTATACCTAGTAACCAAGGTTAAGTTGAGTAGTTACCAACCTGTAAGCAAAGCGCCTGAATACCCGAATGCCTCAGCCTCGTATCTCGCGATGTTCCCGCAGGCCGGCACCAGCCACGGCCAGTCGCACTTCAGTTTCTCCGCGTCGAAGCCCAGGCCGAAGGGGCAGCGAAACTCGTAGGCGGACAGCGGCGCCTTCCCGTGGTCCAGGCAGGCGAAGAACCAGCGGCAGTTCTCGGGGTCCGCGTAGTAACCTGGAGAAAGTTGGTCGTGAGCAATGAGCATGGTAGAATATAAAATCATAAATCATAAATCAATCATTTATTCGTGACAGCAAATACACACTACAACTTAATACATACAGATAGAAAAAAAAAAGAAATAAGAAGAAGATATGCGTCACGAAATGGACCCGGCTCAGCATGATGCTGGCTTTAAATGCCAGCGCTGGTCTTCCGCCGAGTCCATTTAGTGAAGGAACGGAAGGCAACACAACAAGAGATACAAATAAACACATAGTACCTACTAGAGAATGATAACATAACGGAATAAGTAATTTAGTAGACGTAGCAACTTCTATAGTGCTGACTGTTGCCCTGATGCCTATCTAGACACAACGATTTGTTTTTGTTTTTTGACATATATCTGTTGTCAAGCAAATATTAACTAACTAAATACTACAATGGCTCACTGACCCACAGCATATCTTGTCTTTGTCGCGAACTGTCCCGATCTTGTTTAGTTTTTGGCTTAAATAGATGATTTGACCATGTCGTTCCAATGATACCTGAGCGGCTAATTATTACAAAACGTACACTTTGAAAAAGGGCAGAGACAGAGATATGCGAACTTCGCATTTAGATTCTCGTGGTAGAGCCACTGGGACGTCAGACGGGTGGCTGGTCGCCGCCCTACTGGATAGCCCAGGTATGCCTCTTTGGCCCCCCGATCTTCTCCATCCTTTCGATGTGACCGAGCCAGCAGAGACTGTGAGCTGTCCTTTGTCTGATAATGTTGTAAACAAACATTACTAGCCTTTTGTAGTGGTTTATAGAGGTATACCTTCATGTTCGGGGCAGATGAACCTCGTGCGGGGCACGGGCGCGATCTCGGAGGAGCCAGGACAGGCCTGCGAGTGCGGCAGGCTGCCGGGCCACACGCAGACCTCGTAGCGCGCGTCGAAGGCCAGGCCGGCGGGGCAGTCGAACTCGAATACCTGGTAAAGATACACATTAGTATGAGCAAAGTGTCACAGTTTCAGTTGATTCTGATCTTTCCTGAATGAATGTTTCTCCTAATGTTATACCGTCAGCAGTCAGGGTTATCATTTCAAATAGGAGACTACTGCTAAGGTGTCGCCTCTAGGTTCTAACTAAAAAGATCTGGCATGAGTCAAACGAACGAAACGATATTAAACGTTTATTGCGTATCACATGTATACATCAGGTGGAATTACAAAATAAGAATAAAGAAGATAAATATAAAATTGAAATAAGAGAAGAGATATTAGGAATTATGTGTAGATAACTGATAACTGCGATTCTAAACTGGTAATACTGAGACGCTTGACCAATAACGACTGGCCTTTTGACGAGTATTGCTAATTCGGACTTGTATATTTAATTGTAACTCGTTCATTCGTGAAATGTGCCCGCTCTCTTTTGGAGGTTCGTCGTCCGAATACCTAGGTATTTATAAATTAACCATCCTTCTTTAAAAAAAACATTTTCTAAACGCAGAGATCCCCTCTCGTCCACAAGAGGAGGACTATGACCAAGTATAGGACGTAGGTAAAACAAAAAATGGTAATACTATACGGATGACATTTGGAAATGATAAAGTCGGTGGCGTACCGTGTAGTCCGGAGAGAGCTGGTCAAACTTGACGCAGCGGTAGAAGCGCGCGCAAGAGCGAGGGTGCACGAAGTAGCCCTGGCGAGAGCAGGAGAACTCCGTACGTGTGTCCTGAAACAAATTACATTACTCTGTCAACTGCTGAAGTGTTGATGTGGCACATATACTTCCATAAAAAAGAATTTATGGCCAAAAGGCAATTCACCATTGAAAAGATTCCTAACTTGGGAAGGAAAGTCCTTCATGAATATGCCATTTCCATAAAATGGAAATTCTGACAAATTAAACAGTTGGGAATAATTTTTTACTGATTCTGATACATAGAGTTCATCAACGCGAAGTCTGCATTCATTGTTCAGCAACACCACCTTAAGGTGTTAACAACCGCCAAATTTCCCTAGAAATACGACAATTAATGAGTAGTTCTACTCTGTACAGTTTACAGAGTAAAACAGATCCCCCCCCGATTAAGATACCTAGTACAGGACAATTCCTGTACTAGGTATCTTAATCAGTAGACAAATAACACAGCACGCTGGTATATTCAAGGCTGTTTTATTTCACGTTGGCTGGTAGGTATGTAGATCTTAATCTACCCACATCCAATACATATCACTAATTAGCTAGCATATGGAAACAGACTCCAGCTACTGACCTCTCGTATAGAGTGGATGACTCCGTCAGAGTCGACAATCTGCGTGATCCTGTAGGGGGAGACTTGCAGCGCGTCCAGCGCGCGCGCGTGGCCGGGGGTGGACAGGATCTCGTGCTCTAGGGACCTGGAAGCAGATTACAGTAGAATCAACAGTCGAAACAAAACTAATATAAAATACAAGAGCAGCTCTCTCTTGCTGTTGAACGCATTCACTGCCAACTATTTCGTAGCGCTACGCCCGTAGCCGCTAAGTTGCGATAACCCGTTTGAAGAGAAAGCGGGTTCCTGCCACTCAAAGGGTTAAGAACTTAAGCTAGGGATGGGATGCCTTCATTGTTTGAGTGCATGGGTTTGTCCATAATATTACCTACGCTGATATGACGTCATTAATTTTAGACGATTTTTTGAGGAGCCAGCGAATTCTTCTGAATGTTTATTTAACTATGCACGAACAGTGCGTCCTCTTCTAGTCCTGTTTTGGCTGACTGGCCAACATCCTATTATGACCTTACCTTAGAACAGCAGCTCTCGGCGCCCTGCTCTGTTGGTTGAGGACTTTAGCTAATGAAGCCTTCAATGTGGGTCCGCATGGTGTCTCCAGGTCCTTGTCAGCTTTGTGGAGCGCCAGGCCGGCCAGGCCACGGATGCGGGCGTACTTTCCTTTCACGTCCACTGAGGATGAGTCTTCGAATGACATCCAGGTTGTGTTTCTGGAAGGTTGAGAAAATATTCCTTATTAAATGGGAGATACTTAGTTAAATAATTTCGTTGCGTAGGAAAGAAAATCTGAGTCCCATTATATAAAATTTTGTCACTCCTCTAATTTTATATTAGTTAATAAGCCAATTATTATAGTTTTAATAATTGCTATTACTAACATAATTATGTGTCCTGTTACACGAAATAAATGTTTTTTTTATTTTTTTATTTCGTGTCATACAAAAGCGTTGCTAAAGTTTTCCGCAGATCAGATGGTTTTTTAGGGTTCCGTACCCAAAGGGTAAAAACGGGACCCTATTACTAAGACTTCGCTGTCCGTCCGTCTGTCTGTCACCAGGCTGTATCTCAAGAACCGCGATAGCTAGACAGTTGAATTTATTACAGATGATGTATTTCTGTTGCCGCTATAACAACAAATACTAAAAACAAAATAAAATGAATATTTAAGGGGGGCTCCCATACAACAAACGTGTTTTTTTTTGCCGTTTTATCTGTCGCCAGGCTCTATCTCAAGAACAGCGATAGCTAGACAGTTGAAATTTTCACAGATTATGTATTTCTGTTGCCGCTATAACAACAAATACTAAAAACAAAATAAAATAAACATTTAAGGGGGGCTCCCATACAACAAACGTTTTTTTTTTCAGGCTGTATCTCAAGAACCGCGATAGCTAGGCAGTTGAAATTTTCACAAATTATGTATTTCTGTTGCCGCCATAACAACAAATACTTAAAACTAAATAAAATAAATATTTAAGGGGCCTCCCATACAACAAACTTTTTTTTTACTGTTTTTTATAGATAATGATACGGAACCCTTCGTGCGCGAGTCCGATTCGCACTTGGCCGGTTTTATTTGTGACTGCAATACTAGCGATGTAGGTATGTAAAGTCAATCAATCAAGGCAAGATTTAACGCTGACTACGAAGTCAAATAGGCACTTAAAATTATTTCAAAAACCAACTCGCAACAGTCACAACATCAGCAACCAACATCTCAACTCCTACACAAAACATCAGGGGACCGATCTCTGACTTTCGAGCGCTCGACTCTTTCACTCGAAAACTGACAAAAATTATGAAATGCTATTTTGAAATAGCGAAAGAAATTTTAAAAACGAGTGGTATTGACCACTCTTAATTAATTCTATTGGTAGAAGGTAAGTGCTTGCCATTTTGACACTACAAACGTATTTACTTTTATTTGATTTTCGAGCGCTCGAAAGTCAAAAATCGGTCCCCAGAGCAATAACCACCGAAACTCACTTGAAAGCATAAGGCGCCGACAAATCCTGATCTCTCTCTAGAGTCCACCGTCCCTTCTGCAGCAGCCGACAGAGCTCGCCCTGGTCTATCTCCCTAGGCTGGTCTTCCACGGCTGGGCTGCCCGGGGTACTGAGGGTCTCGTTCTGAAGTGTGAACCGGCGAGCGGTCGCCGGGAGGCTGATGACGACCTTGGAGGCTGGCACGCCGAGACCCACCACTAAGTCTACTACGGAGTCCTGGGAAATACAGTATTTGGCTCAAATTCTGTTATTACTTACAAATAATCCTACTAAGAGAAGAAGGCTAACGGCGAAAACATAAACGGTATAAATGCTACCAATAAACGATATGATACAGAGACAGAATATAATGGAAAAATAAACCATCTTCGTCTGTAGCCCCCGACAGGATTCGAACCTGCGACCTTTCTATTAACGCTAGACTGCTCTACCAACTGAGCTACGAGGACAGTGACGCAAGTTGTATATTTTTCCACTATATTCCCGCTAAGACTAGCGCCCTCTCTGTATCGAGTTATAGACTTGTTTCACAGTCTTGGCACCACTATAATGGGCGAGCTATGCGCTCGCTCCATTCTAATCGAACAACATCAGGTAGTTTCGGACTTAGCGAGAGAGATGGCGCTGGTGTGTGCGCGAAAAGTTTCGTGAAAAGGGTATAATGCTACTAATATTATAAATGTGAAAATTTGGATGTTTAGATGTTTGTTACTCAATCACGCTCAAACGGCTCATCCGATTTGAATGACATTTTGCACGAAGATAGTTTAAAGCCCGGATTAAAATATAGGATAGTATTATCCCGTGTCCACGCAAACGAAGTCGCGGGCGGAAGCTAGTATCTCAATAAATTACGAATACTTAAGACAGCCGTTTCAATCCTGTTAATTAGAGAGCGAAACCAGTGAATGAGTTACTGTCATGATTACTTTACGCCATAGTGACTGATATTCGCTTCATAAAGTACGATTTATGAAAAATGGGACAGAACATACTTTCCAACAATTTGCATACTACTCATATCTAAGTCATTATTTTGATTGACACTTGATTTTGATCTGTAAAGTTTCACGAGAACGTGCTCCTCATAAAATTGAATTAAGTTTCAGCTAACATTCCACATCGTAATTAAACTATGTAAGCTGTACTCTACCCATGAAGCGCCTGTTTAAATATAGCAGCAATTAAGTTTTCGACATTTCTATAACTATGCAAACCTTAATGTTGGAATACAGCATCAAACATACTTAGAACGGAGTTTCTTATCACAATCAACAGTGATTCTTCTAGCGTTATTCCCGGTTGTGCCCTAAAGGAGCCTGGGATCCGCTTTGACACCTAATCCCAAGATTTGGCATAGGCACTAATTTTAGGAAAGCTACTGGCATCTGCCTTTTCAACCCAGAGGAAAAACTAGATCTTATTATAGATCGGTTTACTCACGATGATTTCCATCACCGAAAAGCTAACGGTAAATATTCCGTACATAAGTTCCGAAAAACTCATTGGTACGAGCCGGGATTCGAACCCACGACCGCCGCTTGACAGCCGCATGCCTGAACCACTAGGCTACCGTAGCTCTGCCGCATGCCTGAACTTATATGATTGTTACATTTAATCGAAACTTACCTCGCTTACAATAACTCAATGTCGCTGACTATAGCCGCACTACATGCCTATCAACATACCTTTAATTCTAAATGGACAATCTATGGCACAGACTCGCAGACTTTCAAGGGTATAAAATACATCAAATCGTGCCACCATTTATGGCAAATGTGCACTCATTAGATACATCAACATGAATCATGAACGCTTGACCTAGCATCTTCTAAATAGTTAGCAGAGGACGGACACTTAGTTTTTCTTATTTAAGAGGCAACATTAGCGCCATCTGTATCATGCATGTATAGAAGCAAAATGGAGAGATACAGGGCATTTTCAAAAAAAGAGTGTCCAATTCGCGTGAGTTGTCAAACAAAAATTAACTCGGTTTCAGTTTTGTGACAGCAATTAAATACCTATACAGTTTATATAAAAAAAAACTTTTTGTGTTCAATCATCGAGAGCTGTTGCTCAACTGAATGAAAAACCGGTTGGTTTTTCATTTGTTAGTTCTTAACTTTTATGTGTACCTTAGTGTTTCCTCTTAAATTTTCTAGCCGAGATGCAACTGCCAATATGTGACCTACTTGAGCCAAATTATCAAACCACTCACGTTTCACGTTTATCTCGATTAGATCTAAAATAAACTCTATTATGATGTCCATAAGGATCGTATAAATAGCAAGGAGCTAGGACTGTTTTTTTTTTTATGTAGGACTAGTTTGCCTTCACTGTAGTTTATGAGATACATTTCTGTCGTGGGACTGAGCTATAAAGTGTGTGCTGGCTGGATTGATTATTATTACCGTCGTTTAATTAAATTAAGACACATAAACGGAAAACATTCGCTTTGAATATAACCTACTTAGTACGGTCGCTTTACTCCTGCAAGTCTATTGACTCTGAATTCTCGTAAATATGTAACACTAGCTTTTGCCCGCCACTTCGTTCGCGTTGACTTCCTTTTGTTGGACTTTTACTGGGATAAAAAGTATTCTATATCTTAATCTAGGCCTCTACAATTCATCTTAATCCGTTCAGCCGTTTTTATGTGATTTAGTAACAAACACCCAAACATCCAAAATTTCGCATTTATAATATTAGTAGGATTCATTTTGTTAAAAAGGAAAAACACTAATTTTTTTTTTTTTTTTAACTATTCCCGGGAAATGATTGATTATTTTACATTAAAGTAATTTCAAGTCTGTCACAAACGTGTATTCCGCGATATGTTGGGTAGTTAAAGCACTTCATAAACGAAAGGAAAACCACACGTGCAAAAACTTGGAAACCTAACTGGCGCGGTTTTTATGTGGTAAAGGAAATCGCATGCCTTTACCGTAACAGCTATTTATAAGCCTTATTTATGTGCTAATCTGTAGGACAAAAAACTAGTCTGTGTGTCATACTAGCAAACGGCTTTCGAGTTGACTTTATGAATATATCTAAGTAGATACTTTCGCGTTATGTATGTAGTTTTACTTTCTGACAATTTTTCAATTTAGGCATTAAGTATAACATGCATGTTGTACGTATACATAGATATACTTAGTGAGTGTGGGCAGAGCCCAAGAGTGTGTGCCCGCGCGCCGGCAGTGTAGCTAAACCTCGCATCATCGGTTAAGCACCACGAAAAGCTATTGTCGGGAAAATTTGTAACTTTAACTCTATAATTTGTATCTCCACCGCTCTACAATCATTTGCACCTAATATGAAGGTCAATAAACTGCCCCCGGATCGGAAAGAAAACCTCGCCAATAATAATAATAATACATATTAGGGGACAATCTTACACAAATCGACCTAGTCTCACATAGTAAGCTCAATAAGGCTTGTGTTATGGGTACTAGACGACGATATATTTAATAAATAAAAACACTTAAATACATAGAAAACATCCATGACTCAGAAACAAATATTCATGCTCATCACACAAATATTTGCCCTTACCGGGACGGCAGCGTCACTACCCACTAGACTAACCGGCCAATAACCCTGAAAGCAACGCTTCTACATACACCATTATTGTAATGAAAATAGGAATAAAACATACATAAAGTCATAATTATCCAATAACACGCTGGAGAAATATTACTCACCTTTCTGCATAATTTTCGTAAGCATTTAATAATGCTTTGTTGGTTTACTAATGCGCACATCGTCCATTTTGTAGCATTTTCGGTGCAGCGTATTTAGTGTTGTTAACGAATTGGTATCAACAATTTCAATCATAACTTGCAGCGGTTTGGGGAGCAATCTACACCCAAAACAATGTCCCGGTTTCGCCATTGATACCGTGCATATTTTTTGCAATAGTTTTAACCATGTTTTAACAATGTTGATTGATATTGTCTTGACCACGAACTCCGTTAACATGCTCCATCGAAAATGCTACCAAATGTACGATGTCTACGTCTAATTAGAATACTAACAGTTTGGTGAGGCTATAAATAAAATTGTACTTATTAAATAAAAAAAAATAAAAAATATATGAGATAGAATCATATTAAAGGATTAAACGCTGCTTAACTCATGCATTTACATATTAACAGCATATCACGTTCTGAATGACTTACCTTCGTTACTTAAACTTGAACTAGGTATTTATGTTGAGTCACAATCGAGTTACTTTTACTTTAACCATAAGGTCGATCGCATTTTTTTTAACTGGCTGATTGGTTTTAGGTCACAGATGTGACAGGTGCATGCCGCTTAACGAATCTCGGATAAAAAGCGAATTTTCGCAAACGAATTGTAGGTATTGAGTGTTGTATTCATACTACTTCTGTAGGTACTTGTAATAAAGAGGTAAGTACTTAATGACTGTGAGATGTTGGTTTGTAGCTTTGTAAGTTTATATGTACAAAAACTACAAATCCAAGTAAGGGGGGGTAATCCAACTTTGTGACGCTACATTCCAGGACTGACTCTCACTATAAAAAATATATATCCTCTCATTCAGTCAGGTTCAAATGTGATCATATAAAAGTAAATTAAAACTATTTCTCAGTTCAGTTACACGGTGTGGACCTTCTAGACTTTTGACCACAGTCGCCAAATTGCATTGAACCGCCCACAGCCACATTCCACACATCCGGAAACAAAGTTCACAAACAACCGCCGTCACTGTCCGACATTTGTTTTTTGTATGAGATACTCGTTAATTACCGCTTTTTAGGGTTTTGTTAGCTAACGACTTTATTTGTAAATGTCAGTCTTGATCATTGTCATGTCATTGTAGACACTATGAATAAATGAATCAAACAAAAATAAAAACCATTTATTATATGACATTCATCGAATTTGAGTCTGAACGCATCTGCGTTTAGTCTTGTCCTTGTATTTTCTATGCTTATTTTAAAAAAAAACAACCCAACAAAGCGATTAAAAAAACCTAATTTGCCCACAATGATTTAAGACATATGAGGCATAATTTAAATAGGTGTGTGTGGCTTCATAAAATTATTTGTTCTTTTAGAAGTGCAAAAAAACAAATGAGTTCGTTAATCATTTGTTTTCAAACCGTCGTAATATTCTAACTTCTTTACTTACAGGTCTTGTACAGTCAAGGACTTTAATTGTTGAGCCATTTAGGTGTCAACTAATTTTGGTATTTTAATAGTCAAACTTTGAAGTGTCCAGTATAAAGTGAGCTCTAAATGGCTCAACAATTAAAGTCCGTGACCGTACGTCTAGCACAACTTGCTGACAAGTCGCTTCGCGCGCGACTGAGCGTCTCCTGTCTCACTCGCACCATGCAAATTAGAAAGAGGAGGGTAGATCTTTCTCGAGTCGCGTCGCGGCGCGGTGTCAGTTGTGCTAGCCCCCTGCAGTTTAAAGTTAAGGTAATGCCAGGAAGAGAGTATTTTGTCATCATTACCGACAGCATTCTGAACTATTGATCATGTCTGCACTATCATTAGATTCTCTTTCTTCACCAACGTCCTTAAGTCGTAGCGTAGTACAGCAGTAGCGGAGCGCCCATACAAGCCGATTCCCACCTAAAATTCATTTGCGAAGACAGCGAGAAACTGGGGGTTACCAATGCCGTTGAGGACTGGCTTCAGTCTTCTAAAGTTTTTAATCAAATTCTAGACGAGTATCTTACCGTGTTCATCATATCCCACATTCCACTGAGCCTACTCGGATGATACGTCATCTTCTTCACAGCTCCCAGCTCATGTGTCTGCACCATCATCAGATCCACTTTCTTGGCCAGAATCCTCAAGTCATAGTACTTGGCGAGAAGTTCTGGGTGCGAAGGCAGAGCGAGGAACAGCGGGCCACCACCAGCGGCATTGATGGCTTTTCGGGCTGCTTCGATGGTTTCCAGGACTGTGCTCTTGTTTAGAGAGCGGTGGGCCTCGTGGATCTCCAGACCTTGGACGTGTTTGGACTTGAGCGCGGAGCGGAGGTCCTGGAAAGATGAAGGTTAGAACTGTTAGAAGTGTGGTATGGATTTATAGTAGTTTTTTTGGTCTCTGGCTTATTGAAGAAAAACTTGAAAGCCCCATTCGTCTAGATATTGAAAAAAATCATCTTAAAACGAAGCCACCTATTGCTTTGTTTGATACATGCCTGTGTTCCCAAAAGGTGTAGCTGGATCGCGATTTTCAGGTCCTATTTTAACAATTGTCTGTTTAGTAAATGTCCATGAATCTATGAATAACACCCCAATTACGAAGGACTACGAGGTGAGGTGGGATTTCCTGTTTATCGTCAAAGTTATGAAATAAAACTACCCAAAATAAAATATAAACGAAAATACATTCTGTTTGCATATGTAAAAAGAAAATGTTATCGAGGTTTGAATGTCAGTTTTGCCCCTACTCACCCCATTTTACGGTAATGAATAACTCAAAATTGCCTCACATTAGTCCCTAAGGTCTCGATTCAACCTCTGACATTCCCATTTGTATTCGGATTTTAGTACCAGGTTATCCTTAAAAAGCTGTTCTTGCGACAGCTTCTCACGCCCTAGGTTTCCTCCGACACCCGACCTGGCGGCTACGTTTAAAATGTAACACACGCCGTGAGTACGTGCCTGTACGCATATCGTTCACACAGTCTAAACAACAGAGACAGTACACAACAACAATATCTTTACGATTATTTAAAGTTGGTGGAGCAGTCTTGAAACGCTGTAACTATTATTTATCTAAACTTTACTGACAAACATTTTTGTAAAGTGTACCGAAATTAGGTTTTTTTAACACAACGTAGGTAAACAAACCTACTGTCTACAGTATTTATACTAAACGAGGATTCGTTGTGTTGCTCTTTTTATCTCAATAGTAAACAAATCATCAATCAAAAGCTTTTTCTAATGATGGTAGATAACATTTGTTTTCTTCTGAATCATTGGCTGCCTGCGTGTCAATAAGGAACGAAATTGTCGGCGAAAACGTCCTTCTTTCAAAGGGATTTACCAAACCCAAACAAGAGAGTACACAAACATAAGAAATCATGTTAGTATTAAAATCATGTTAGTGTCGAGTAGGTTGTCAGTGACTTGTTTTTTAGACAGCACTCATTGGCACTTCTGGCGCCCAATAAGGCGCTCATAAAAATATCTCAGCGCAAGCGACGCCGGCCGGCCGTTTCACATAGTTAAAATACTGTTCATGTGCTCGTAATAATTCAACTGTGCCAGTCTCAAGCCTGGACCGGTTATGTCAACCTTACACCGAGATTATAGATTACGTCACTGGGTTTTCAGACCAGATCTGGATCTGATTTCGTTGATTACAAGCCGTCCTTGACCGAGATGGCTTTCGTGTCCTTCGCAATTGAAGTTGAGAAAAGAAACAAGTCGCTTTAATGTGGCTCTTAAGGTTATGTAATTAGGTTACAAATTAGTATTCTTGATTGAGTAGCTGCACTCATACCCTGAACTAATACAAATATAATGCCTGGACTTAAAAAAACGGCTCTTCGAACACACTGCTCTATGGTCATCAGTGTGTTCGTAGAGCCGTTTTTTTAAGTCCAGGCCCAGGCATTATATTTGAATTCCTCGGTCAAGCGAGGAAACGTAGCCAGCCTTATGGGCAGCCTACCGCAAAACGCCGACCTGGGGGACTGTTGTAGGAAATTTGTAAATATGTTAAATATGTACATATTTTAGTTGTAACTTATTTCTGTAATAGTTCTTATGTCTTTGATTTTTACATACTGAGTACTTAACCCATTTTACTAGAATAATTTGGGAATTAATCGTTTTCCCAAAATATCACGTGACAATAACTAATTTCTCAAATTATTCTATTTTATAAAAGTTTATTCAAGGAAAGCCAATTTGTGAAAGTTTGTTACGTAAGTTTCTTAAAATATCACGCGTCGTCGAACCACCTTAAAAGGTGACAAACCCGAATTCATGTTTTTTTTTTTTTTCTAATAGGTACATAAAACAGACAGTACTCAATAAACAAAAAAAAATACATACGAGGAGACAGTTATGACCAGATTACAGTCCAAAGGTATATGTACACATCATGGCTATGAGTTATAATTTAGAAAAGAAACGTATATGTATTTATGAGAAAGATCAGTTTTTTACATAGGAATTTAACTTTGAATAAATTTTAATTACGTACAATGAAACGAAGGTGATAACAAAAGGTAAAGCAAACACGTGCGCTAAGCAGTTACTGAAAAAGATAAAAATTAAAACTTTTTTGTGGCTAAATAAACAGATTTTTTAAATTGAGCAATTTTAGCAACATAAATTTCAAGATCCTTATAATTGAATATGTACTGAGTAATTTACTTTTTATTTCTGTGTTTTCGCATGTAATCAAGTCAAGAACAAGTGTGAACATGGCAATTTAAAGATAAGATCGTATAAACTAAATCATATAACGGAACAGGTAGCCGCACCCACAGATAGATCTCAAGTGGCGAGTGATCCATTTGAGACGCATGCGCGTTCGAGTAGATGGCTGGTACTTATATAAATTACTCGTGAGCATAAGCGTGCATTTGCGGCTAAGTATAATCGCAGTCGTAAATACTGGATGTAATGTTGGAGCCTTGCTGTGACTAAAGTTATTAAATTAATCGGCTGATCCAACATCCTGACTGTCCCGACCGATAGTTAGTCAGATAGTTAGTTAGTTCAGAAGCGGATGAACCAGCGCATGCTGCATAGGTATGCAATTCAACATACAGTAAACAATAAAACCGGCCAAGTGCGTGTCGGACTACGCGCAGTGTAGAGTTCATCGACACGCACGCACCAAGTTAATGGTGCGGTTGCGTCGGCTGAATTTGTCGGAAGTTGGCCTTTTCAAGTACATTTTAAGTTGGTCGACTATTACTCGGTAACTATAGTAATGTGTACCGTACATATTTATTTAAGACGTAAAGTATACATTACCCTAATATAAATCTTAACACAAACACTTAAATCCCGCTTCCATAGGCAGGGGGACACGTAAAGGTAATAAAAAAAACATCAAATCTACTCAAGGCTAATTATCGGCCTTGCCTTCGACTCGGGAGTCCAAATACCTGCTATCTGAGACATTCTTTGTTATACCGTCCCAGGTGAGTAATATACCATCCTGTTCAGTAATCATCATTGGCCTCTATCATAAATGCCTTAGTGTTACGAGGCAAGAACAACTTTCAAAAATTCAAAAATTCTTTATTTGTTTAAAGTACATATTTTTAGCAAGGGATGGGGCCGCCCAGTAAGCATTATTGCCTGTGTTGGGAGACACCGCTCTTCCAGTATCATGAGACACATAGGTACTTGTTAACTAATTTGTTACAAAAACTAACCAAGTTACATAGTTTGTTGCAAAACTTTTTATCTAGGTATTATTATAATGTAATGTAAAACTTTGCAGCAGCTAGCCTCGCGACTGACAATAGGTATGATGAATTGATTCCACTAACTAAATCTTAACAAATCACTTTGAAGTCGATCGCTTCAGCATAATATATTCCAGGTTTACAGGGCCCGCTTAAAAAAAAAGACCGGGTTGCACTCCGGGAGTGCCGGCAGAAGTGAAATCTCAATAACATTGTCACAGTTTTTCGATCAGGTCACGTGACATCTTACGGTGTCACCCTAAAAATGAATTTGGCGCAAATTTATAAACAATTATCAAATAACAATTTTTATAACAAAAAAAAAAAAAAAAAAAAACAATTATTTAGGCGGACGGGCCGCGAGCGCGTTGGGTGCGACGGGCCGGTCGCCCGCCGCCGGCGGCGAACAAAATACCAATTTGTTTTTGCCATTGCCAAATATTTTTCAAAGCTTTATCTCTTTAGGAATAACGTCCAAATTCGAACTAATCGAATTTGCAAGAACAGCGGACGGCGGCGGTAAACAAAATATCAATTTGTTTTTGCCGTTGGTAAATATTTTTCAAAGCTTTATCTCTTTAGGAATAACGTCCAAATTCGAACTATTCGAATTTGCTCAATAGCAAAACGGTGAAGGACGCGTGAATAAAATTCTGTCGCGTGTTTAATAATTTTTCCCCATCCCAAAAAGTGCTCAGCGCCGCTAAAGAAGTTTTGACTTCAAAAAAGTTTCTGAGGTCCCTATAAGTTTGAATTTATTGCAAATTTTGAAAAAAATAAAACCTAGTTTTTCATTGTGTCAATAACGTAATAAAAAACCGGCCAAGTGCGAGTCGGACTCGCGCACGAAGGGTTCCGTACCATTATCTATAAAAACGGTAAAAAAATCATGTTTGTTGTATGGGAGCCCCCTTAAATATTTATTTTATTCTGTTTTTTAGTATTTGTTGTTACTTATTGCGCCAACATAATCATACAACTATATCCTCAAACATATCAAGGGTCGGCAACGCCCATGTTACTCCTTTGGAGTTGCATGCGTCTTTAGGCTGCGGTGTCCGCTTACCATCAGGAGGGCCGTACGCTTGTTTGCCACCGTCGTTGTATAAGAAAAAAACAGAATAAATATGTGAAAATTTCAAGTGTCTTAACTATCGCGGTTCATGATATACAGCCTGGTGACAGACGGGCAGACAGACGGACAAACGGACAGCGGAGCCTTAGTAATAGGGTCCCGTCTTTACCCTTTGGGTACGGAACCCTAAAAATCATTGAGATTGGAAAATATTTAGAATTGGAAAAAAAAAAATCTTTTTTTTTGTATGGACGATACGTAGTATTCTTCCCTCTTAAGTTGCATTTTCCCGGTTACTTCTTATTTACGGGCGTAGACTCAAAATTTATATTAAGTACTCCAAAAGAAAGAAAGCAAAAAAATATACCTAGTGACGAAAATCCCATTGAGATATCTCAAAGAATTTTCGTAATTCGTAAGCTACAACCGTTTTAATATTGCTTGTAGATAGTGAAAACGCTCACGATCTGCGAGCGTCACGCCTTGGCCACGACTTTGTTCTTAAGCGACCTGCGGCAGCGTTTTATCTGTTCATTGCGCGGTCGAGACGCGCAACGCACTGTGGTTAGTTGGGATCACGCGCAATGAATTAGAAAAACCGCTGCCGCAGGTCGCTTAAGCTTAAGACCCAAAGTCGTGGCCAAGGCGTCATAGTAAATGACAATCGTTTTATATGAAGGTGCGTTTAGCGGAAAAGTAACAAAAAATACCCCCTATTAAAGCTTTGGACACAACTTGGTGATTATTTACTGCTTTAATTTTTTCTCCATTTGGCAATACGAGGGTCAAACTGAAAGTTCTTAGAAAATGAAAAACTGAGCAATCAAGCAACTTATTACTTTTATTATATCTTTTCAAAATAGCCTCCCTTCACATCAATACATCGCTGCATTCGATAGAACCACTGAGAAAAGCACTTTGCCCACTCGTCCTTAGGGGTCTCTTCGACGGCCTTTTGAAACGCAGCCACTGCTTCGTCGGCGTCCATAAAACGTGTTCCTCGAAGTTTTTCTTTAATTTTTGGGAATAAATAAAAATCACAAGGTGCAAGGTCGGGGCTATAAGGTGGGTGACCCAGTAATTCCACGTTTGGTCGCCAAATAGTCGATCGTTTGCTTGGCGGTGTGCGATGAGGCGTTGTCGTGGTGAAGCAGGATCCTACTGCGAGGCCGTTTTTCTCGAACTTTTTCCAAGACAAGTGGTAAACAATTGTTAGTGTACCACTTCGCAGTAACTGTTTTTTGATCCTCTAAAATAATTGTTGCGTAATGACCAGTCCTTCCGAAGAACGAGGCCACCATCTTTTTTCCCACACTTCGACCTCTCTTCACTTTAGTAGGCAACTCCTCGGAAGGAAACACCCACTCAGCAGACTGTCTTTTAGTTTCAGGATCATAACAGTAAATCCAGCTTTCGTCACCCGTAACTACGTCGAACACAGCATTTGAGTCACCTCCGTTGAATCTTTGACCCATTTCACGGCACCAATCAACACGACGGACTTTTTGGGCTTCTGTCAAATTATGAGGTATCCACCGGGCACAAAGCTTCCTCACCGCTAAATGTTCATGGAGGATTTTGTGGACTTGACTCATACCAATGGCTAAGCTTGTACGAATCTGCTGATAGGTTACTCTTTTGTCAGTCTCTATCATACGCCGCACAACACTGATGTTATCTTCAGTAGTCGCCGTAGAAGGCCGGCCCTCACGCAGATCATCAGTGAGATTAGTGCGGCCACGTTTAAATTCATTAAACCAGTTGTAAATAGTAGCACGAGATGGGGCTTCATCGTGAAAGGCCAATCGAAGTCTATCATAACTTTCTTGTTGACTTAAATTACATCGAAAGTCGTAAAAAATCATTGCTCGAAAATTTTCTCGCGTTAAATTCATGCTCACGTTGTACACACAATTTTCAATTTGCCGCCAAATCGTAAAACAAATGACAATCGAGTGGAATTCGTACACAAAAATATTAAGAAAGAGTACCATTTTCAAATTTTGAACTTATTTTTTTATTATATTTATTACAAGTGGCCAGTTCTAAAGACTTTCAGTGTCGCCCTCGTATTTAATCCTTTTTCGGGAAAATTCAACATTACTGTTTGTTTTACTTGGTGTGACCTCTATTATGTTCTGGGGTCTGAAATGCCGAGTATTGTACCCATTATGTGTGCCTAAAATGCGATCGTATTATGGACCTAAAAGCCAAAGGAATAAAATGCCTTCGGTTGTGATATAGATAGTCAATAATTTTGTCAATCCAAGTTTAATACTTGCCAACTGGGCAGCAGGATACGAAAGCCATCGGTAAGGAACCAGGCACAGATTATCTGCTAAATTACTGATCCGTTACGTGTCTATATGTCTAATCGTCAGGTACAATCACACTATTTATTGCCAAGGGCTTTATTATAGGGGCGTTTTCGCCAAACTCGTTTTATTTCCACTTTCTCGTGATACTGGGACTACTATTAGCTTCCGTCATTGATGGTAATGAATAGGTTAGAAAGGAAATTGGGGTTATTTATTGATGCTTTTTCTCAAAAAGGGCTCTACTCATAAAGATTGAATATATGTAATTTCAGCAAAACTGTTACCGTTACTTTTAATTATATTATAAGGTAAACATTGGCATATTTGACATTGCCTAATCATCATCTATCAGCCGAAAGACGTCCACTGCTGGACATATGCCTCCCCCAAAGAGTGCCACAATGACCGGTCCTGATAATTGACACCTATTGTTCCTCTCTATTGTTAAAGATTACGATCCAAGTGTTAAGTACTGCACCAATGTCAAACACTGGGGGGACGTTTACCTTAATACTAGCAGCACGGCTATCACGCGACGGCGCGCGAGCTCTCTCGATTTTTCTCTCACTATCCGTCTCTTTCTTATTAGAACACATAGAACAAGAGATATAGTGCGAGAAAAATCGAGAGTATGTCGCGGCCGTCGCATGATAGACGTGCTGTTTACAATAAGAAATAGTCTGATTAATAGTATTTGGATCATATCACATTGACCTGTAAAATTTGTCATTTTATCAATAAAGTTCTGAATCTGTTTCAATTAACTTCGTATAGGTAATGTCGGTTTAACGGCAAGGCAAAGTTTATAGTTGATAGTACCGCTTTCACACCATTCAGTAATTTCCTATGACGTAAAACCTTAGTGTAGGTACAACGTATACGTGTAACCTTGTTTAATTAAATGCTGGTATGGTGGTGGTATGTATAACATTTATAGCATTTTGAATACGTATCATTGTCTCAAACAAAGCGACACTTCCTACAATTATTTGCCTCCTCAATCTTAACAAAGGTTACTAAAAATATAATTACACAGTTCATCCAAATTAAATGAGAAACAATGGCAGTTTTGTACAAAATAATCGAGAACAATAGTTTATATGTACTTTACGCAAATGTATAAATTATTACATAAGAATGAAGACTGACTGGGCTGTTTTTCACAACGCTTTTCCGCGCCTCAATCAAACCAGTGTACCTCAGACCTCTATATTACCCGTTATTATTACTAACCCAGTCGTCAAGATACAGTCGGTGAGTAGTAAGGTTATGTGAAGCAAGTTGTGAATAGAATAGCATACAAGTGGAATGTGGTACAAAGAGGGCACACCACGATTAGACCTTAAGTCAATGCAGTAAGGTTCACATATGAAAAATAAAGTTCACATATCTTTCGGAAGGCGCCTAGGTACTTGTTAATATGTCTGCTAGTAGTTCTTGGCTGAGTAGCCGCCCTTTTTATGTTCAAATGTGACGGGACAAGGACCGCATTCGACTTTGAATATGAGATTATGGGTGATGTTGCATTTGAAATAGTATTACGGTTACGAGATGAGCAGTATTCTTTGACCCCAGGTGCAATATATGTTAAACATGTGTATTTGTGTGTCTGTCTGTGCCATTGTTGCCAGGGGCGATTCACTCCGTGATTTCGTCGCACCGCTACAAGTTCTATCGCAGCGCGCTGCATGCGATAGAAAGGGATCGCCATGTTTAGGCTCGTTCGGCATACCTAAATAGGAGATTTGTTATGAGAAAACCTTCTGTACGTATTCCTATTTATATATATATGTTTGCTATTTCAACAGGATTTTATAAATCGAAAGTCATTTCGAGATGATTCTTGGCAAAACAAAAAACGTAGTTTTTAGAGATGGGCCGACTATGGGTTTGGCCGACTAGCCGACTAGCCGACTAGTCGGCCGCCTAGAAGACCGACTAGTCGGCTAGGCCGATCGTGGACTTCGGCTAAGTTCGGATGCAATCGGGAAACTTCGTTTCGCTATGCCGTCGCACTGTCTGCATGCGTCAAAGTACCAAATGTGATAAAAAATCTGTATTTGAGTAAAATATAAAACGAATGGTAAAAAATGGCAGTTTACTTATTCTATGTCTCGTTTTCCTGTGATCCATAAAGGGCCGACTAATCGGCACATTTAGCCGACTAGTCGCCGACTAGTCGCCGACTACAAATGAGGCCGGATAGTCGGCTTTCCCGACTAGTCGGCGACTAGTCGGTACATCTCTAATAGTTTTATTTGTTAGGGGCTTTTTATAAAATTTTAAAGAAGAAGAAAAGAGAAAGCAAGGTATGAATATAATATACTTAGATGTGACTTTATCACACATACCTAATATACCTATATGTTTCAGTCTTCGTTTGCGTCGACTTTGTCACAAAGCCTCGATTAGTTAAAATAATGTGTGAAAGTTTTAAATAAAACAAAAGACAACACACGAATTACCTACAAGCTAAGACACGGCAACTTCTTCATTACAAATACTACCATCCTACAAAACGGTACAATACCCAGATGAATCAGTTCCTACGCTTTGTCTTAAGCAACCAGTCCAAGGGTAGACATCACAATGAAATTAATAGCTTTTCGGTTTCCGAAGACAAGTACAGCGCTGTTATTCGCTACGCGCTAATGCGGCTCACCCCGTCGGTCACCCGTCACAAAACTAGACCTCTACCTACGCTTAGTTACTACGCATCGCGGTGTCAAAATATATTTGTGGGTGAGCGTTGACAGAATATGCGGGCTGTGCAAGTGAATAATAGAACGACGCCACAAGACTGATGCGGTTTGCGATTCATTGTACTAACAAGAAAATGCACACAGCATTAGCCAAGCCATAATAGATCTTAAGTGGACACAATAAGGTTATGGATGCGAGACAGGGTTCTGGTATGTTAGCTTGAATGAAACTTATGGGGCGATCCGTCAACTTCTTCTTGTCTTTTGGTAGAAGGCAAGGAGAACAATCATTTAATGTTCTAAAGTCATGCCTTGAGTGATTTACTTTGGCTACCTGTACTGGTAATGTTATACTATGGAAAATATGTATGCACAACTAATGCGCTCACTAATATTTGGCAGACTACGTCATTTCTCATCATTCAAGTGTCATTGAATAAGTAAGACCTCGGTAAAAATTGAAGCTTTCAGGATCGCGATTTCATCGACGATATTTTTTCCAGAATGGGAACATACCCCAATTTAATGTCTCTGGGCCGCTGTTCGACTTACAAATATGATGCGTCCCCATCATGTCCCCTGTTTAATTTTTCTGTCATTATTGATAGACAGAGACATGAAAGTTGGGATGGCTATATCCCTATTACACGTTGGGAAAGTAAACTCGTGTAGGTATATGTCGCAGGCAGGTATAATCCGCCGCTTTACATAACAGCTAGCTGTTTCACAAAACAGCGCTGTTTGTAATACGGCGGGTTTTTCGATCAGGCGGATTGAAATCGCTGAATGAAAATCCGCTGGAATGTGTTATTTGTTTTGCTGTTATGTAAAAGGCGGACTTAATGCTATAAAGCATTCTATTCCAGACAACCTTAAGGCAAAGCAGATAAAATGCATGCATGGACAGTGCAACATAATTTAAACAAAAAATCTTTAGCAGATTATCGTACACGTAGACCAATAAATAGTCCCAATCGAGTGTTATCATTTTATGGTGAATACATAAAACATTCCCATTATACATACATATATCCACTTATTTAAATTATGTTAAATCCCACTTTGTATTCTGTATTAAACACACATGAAACCAACCTAACATAATGTTTACAATGTAAACCAAGTACTTAACGAACAGTTGACTCAGAACTGGTCAAGTGACCAGAACTAGAGCAATTTTAAATGATTGCACTTGTTTTTAAAGTCAAACATGACCTTTACTTCGCTCCCAATACATCGACTTGTACATTAATTAGCTATTTTATGAGTTAAGTTCCGATTTGACATTTCTGCGAGCTCGCCTTAACATTGACATACATTGCACGTTATTATTGTGGTGGTAATTGACATGTCTAGCAGAATTTTATGTAGAGCAAGTTTAATGTTAAATGTCACCATTTTAAAAGTTATGTAATATTTTCTGCCGTTTTTCTTTCGCTAATTATGTAATGCATTTAATTAATATTCAAGTTGTGGTAGGTATTCCGTATTTTAAAGAACCCATATAAATTCGTACCCGCTATAGCCAGGAGACGGCTATACCACAGTACACTGGTATTAAGATACTTTATTGTTACTGACGTAAAACACATGTGTAGATATTTTTGAAAGATTGTCTGTACTTATAGATATTGGAGAACTCGACTGTACCTACCTACCCTTTGACGTCTCTCTTGGCGCCCGGGCCCCTGCTCGGTCTCAGGCGCCATCTGATTTAAACCTTATAGTCCAGGCAATGAACTGACAACTTGTATGGAAAAAATGTCAATTTTGGAAATAATTTATAATAGCTTATTTTTTATGTGTAACGGATATATTATCAATTAAATAGTTACCCAGTGACAAAATCCGGCAGAATTTCAGACATCGAAAAAATGATAAGTTAACTGGCTTCTGAAAAGTCAGTAAAAATATTAATAAATGTTTTTGTCTTTATTTTGGTTCATTTACATTTGCTCGATAATATTCAAGATAAATCGTACAAAAAAAGATAATGCATGCTTCATATAAATCTACATCATTACTTCCGGGTGGAAAGTTTGTCGGATTCTTGACTAAATCATCTTAGAATAACATTTTCAAATGAAATCAACAAAAAAAAACGCTATTATAAATTAATGTTTTTCAAAACCGTATTTTGCCTGGAGTATTAGCGCCCTTATAAATAAAATTTAAAAAATTAGCTAAAACGTGTTTGCTTTCTCACAAACACAAATATCATTTTAGCTAAAATATTTTTGAATAACGTTTATGAATAGGCCTCTAATAGTCGGTCTAGCTGTAGTGCTGTGTGTACATATACGAGAGATAGTAAATTAGCAATATTTCATTCCGCGCATACTGAACAACCACACTTGAAACGGTGTAACCGCTAATTATAACGTCATTATTACGAGCAACCATGCAGTTATGGTAATATGAACGAGATCCATTCACACCTAATGTCAGGCGCATAAATTACAAGTGAGTACTACACGATGCACCTTATAGCTAGATACATAAGGATGAAAATTGAGTGGTTCGATAAAACCTAATTTAGTATAGGGTGTGAGTGACAATGTCACTGCTGGCATGCTTTGGATAGGCGCCTACTAAGTGCCGTTGTAACTTATGTACCTACTTATAGCGTTTTCAAAGACGCAAGTTAAACGTCCTAATCTTTGAAAACCTATTTTTAGGGATGAGGCACGTGCCAGTGTCAAACACGGGACGTTTCACCTTAATTCAACAATTCTGAACGAGTGTTAAACGATCCCACTGAATTATCTCAGGAGCGAT
Source organism: Epinotia ramella (assembly GCA_947578815.1). Taxonomy (NCBI): domain Eukaryota; kingdom Metazoa; phylum Arthropoda; class Insecta; order Lepidoptera; family Tortricidae; genus Epinotia; species Epinotia ramella. The sequence continues at coordinate 6,020,160 of OX388211.1, read as the reverse complement.
CTGGAAACCAGAGCTCTTTTTTCCAAATTCTGTTTACCTTAAACCCTACTTAGTATGATTACTGAAACCAAGGTTACCGACATAGCGCTGCAGCGCGCTGAAGCAAGTTGAAGTGGCAGTGGGCGGGGCATATTTGTCGCATAGCGATGGCCGATGGAGAAGACGAGTTCTATAGAGTGGAGATCGCGAACAACTTGACCTGTGGGGACCGACGACCAGCACGTCTATCATGGGACGGCCGCGACATACTCTCGATTTTTCTCGCACTATACCCCTTGTTCTAAGTGTTCTAGAGAGAGACGGATAGTGCGAGAAAAATCGAGAGCTCGCGCGCCGTCGCGTGATAGCCGTGCTGAAGAGAACGGCGGGAAGCGGTTGGATGGAGAGCTGCGGACCGGGTATGCTGGCGCTAATTAGGAGACGCTTATGTCCAGCAGTGATGAATATGATTCATCATCATTATTTAAGAGCTAGGCTCTTCTCCGTGGAGTAACCGCCACTGATTTTTGTCCTCTGCCAGCCTCTTGACGTCTTCGAACGACTCGACATCAACTTTCTTTTTTATTTGGCTGGTGCAAAGTAAAAAGCTGTCGTGCCGTATTAAGTGTCATCATTTTGCCTCTTCTATTTTGAATTATGATGAATATGATTACTTGTGTCGAAATGGCCAAATATTTTTTTTTTAACCTGTAACGCAGGAGACAAAACGGCTGTGTCATCCGCGGTCGAATGCGGGTAAATTTGCATCCCAGAGTAGGGTTGCCATTTGTCCGGCTTAAGCCGGACATGTTTGGTTTTTTACAGCCGTGTCCGGCCAAATATTCACTCGTCCGGCCTGTCCGGCTTTTGTTAGGCTTTTTGCCTGGCGGCCGCGTAACCCGCGCGTGAAAAGTGAATAGATAGACAGACAGTGTTAGTTTTGCATTTATAGTGCTATATTATGATTATTATGAATAAATGAAATTATTATGGCTTTTAGAACGTAATGTCCGGCTTTGAAAAAGCTATAATTAGCGCAAAAAAGGTCCGTCCGGCCTTTAGGGTAAAATGTCCGGCTTAATTAAGTGCCGAGTCCGGCTTTTGTATTTTTCCACCTGGCAACCCTATCTCAGAGGTGTGCGTGAGCCAATTTAGACGAACTGGCAAGTCGGACAAGCCTGGCAAACGTCAGAGCTGTCCAGTTGTCCAATGATTGATCAATTACACCGCAAAGCGCCTAATTATTCGACCTGCGCAGACGCCGCCAAAAAGCAATGCTAAACGTGTTGCGAAAGAATTTGCTCATTAATGTTAAATAGTTAAGTTTAAGACACCATACTTAATAGAAATAAAAAACTGGTAGGACAAGGAGTAGGTAGGTACGAAATGTATTTTTTAGCAGCGTAGCTTTAGTATAAATATATTTTTATTAAGTACCTGTACTTATATCTTGGCCATTTTACGGAAAGTTAATTGTTATAATTGTTAACTCGACTTTTTTTTAAATTTTTGTTGTAATTGATTTTTTTCTACTCAGAATCGAGAGCACTTATCATAACAACTTTCCGTAAAATGGCCCATTTAAGGATTTTTGTTTGTTAGTCTATCTCTTCTCTTGCCTTGTTGACTGGTGTATTGCCTTACTGGAATAAGTTCGCCTTTTGTACGTACTTATAAAGTTTAAAATGTTTAAATACGTGCATTAACCCTCCCACGCCACTTTACTTAGTACCTACTTAGAGAATTTAATTTCAAGGAAAAAACGTTTTTCCCTTTTTATTCTCATACTAAAGCAACGCCGTTTTATTTGTAAGCAAAATTAAGTACAAATTGAAAGGAACATAATCAAAAAGCGGCTGATTTACATGTGCTTATAAATACGCAAGGTCGGCTTGCTGATTTTCATTACCATAATACATAAACGGCTTTCAAGTGATCTAATGTTTTTGCCAGTCTTGCAACACCTCCGACTTGACTTGATCATGCCGCTGGCGCTCTTATCAACTTGAATGTGTACCTACTTTTTTTTTGCATTCTTAAATTCTCATACATAACATAAAGTAAAGTAAAGTATATAACTAACATCCTCAGAAATCTACACACTCACAAAGTTACCCTTGATAATATTACAATACTTAGATTAGGAAAACAGGCGTTCAGAGATTACATGTGTTACTACTTATATACTACTACTACTTTGACCACGGTCCACGGCGATATGATGTTTTGTGATCGATCAATTTGTTGCATTGCTCCTACTCACCCACCCAATTTTACGCATGCTATATATTTTTTACAGCTAAGGCAATTTCGCGTTTCTTGTGAGAATGACACGATAAGATAACTAACATCTGTGTACTTAAAACGCTAAACTCAGCAAATAGCAATGCAGTAAGGGCATACCTTTGGACTCAAATGGCGAAGAGGACATTGGTAGGAAATAGGTATACTTCATCGATAAAAATGTACCTACAGTCTACAATATGCTACTAAGGCTCGTTCGAAATGGCAAGTTTCTATTTGTGTGTATTGAATGAACATAACAGCCTAAATCATACAAAGAAATATAGCTACAATGTGTCTATCCTTTGTCTGAAAGTTGGAATTTATAGTATTGTTGTTCAGTCTGTCATGAACCGCTCTGGACGTAATTATTACTGGGCCACACAGGGTCATATTAGGGTCGAAAACCAATTTTGTACTGTGTTATTGTTCAGTCCTTCCAGTAGACATTTCCAAAGTTTTAAGGCTTTTTGAGGCCTAATTTTATTACTGGACCCATGTAGGTATAACCAAGCCTTTAAGATTTTTTACTGAATTTGTACTTATCAATACCAATTAGCAATTAATCTCTCTGTGACTCTACTTCTTAGGAGGTTTCTGATTGGCATTCATGTCTCGACTAGCTTGTGAGCCCAAGAACTGGTCTATTGTTCACATCATTTACTATCAGATGGACGGGTTTCTAGAATTAAATATGATGGTAACGACCACGTAGCTTCCTGTATTAAGAAATATTTGATGCTTTGGCAGTAGGTATGCCTTTGTTACATGCCAAGTCAAAATTCACCGACTTTACCATCAGTTTTTCAACTAACCGGTCACCAAACTGCTTCGTATTTCTGTTCCAATTAAAGGGAAATTCTTAGAGGCATTTAATAACAAACAAATAAACGAGCACTAGGGGGTCAGTTGTTTTAAACCGCTGACTGATAATCGTAAGTTACGTCCTTTAAAAACGGATTGTTTGGAAAGCTTTCGATAGGATGAAAGCTCCCGTTGTCATAATTAACGTATTAGGTACAGTCAAGTGTACAAATATGGGTGCATACAACTTGCCTCAACTCATAAATATGTCCCATAACTCTTATGTCAGCGGATTAAGGTTTTTTGCACTTGACTGTACTAGCCTATGTAATGTGATTGATGCCATCCGCCTTTAGTGGAAGACCAAAGGGAAACATACAATTCGAACGATCTTAGCAAGACGTCTCTAGTCTACGAAAAATTGAAAATGCATTAATGTTTATCAGACATTGCATATACATGATTAATTAATAGACTACCTATAAAGTATCATTTTTCGTAAGCTGAAATTGAACACTCTTAAGGAACTTGATGAAAACAACACCCACACCGACTCCTTAGTTTTAAAGATATTGTTTTGCAACATGTGCGTGCCTACAACCTTCAAGGAGCAATTGCACTGTAGCCAATACCAAATCCAGCAGTTCTCATAAATATTGTGCTGCTATTTACAACGCTTTACAAACAACCGCTACTAGACCTCCATAAGCCTGACCTCTGGCTACGCAAAGTTGTTAAGTATCCCGGAGTCTGGTTATACTAGTGACGACCTAAGAGTTGATACAATGTTTTGTGAATTTTTAGGCTGGTCTAAACCTACGCAATCATTATCTGGGCTCGTTGTTCGACTTTCCTGTTTAGGTATAGTTGCGCACTCGATAAAAACTTATCGACAACTTAAAGTCCGTCAAAGTACTCCGTAGTTCACCATTAACCTCTTATATCTTGATCCCTGTATTCGTTACAACTACGCATATGCGGAGGTCAGTCTTACACTGTTTCACTCCCAGCGAGTATTGTTTCAGTGAATACCCTCCCGGCAAGGCTTAAAAAGCTTATATGGAGCAAAATTTCGTAATAATAGGATGATGATGGCAAAGTTAAAGCCATCGCCCCCGTCGTCATCGATAAAATACACGACAAAGTCGGAGTGTAGGTATGCAGGTTGAAATGGTTAGATACCTACTTAATACAAAAAAATGGAGGGTCGAATTAGCTGTCCACATTTTGTAACTTAATATATCGTTAGGAATCATGTAGTTTATTACGAGTGAATAAATCTCTAAGCTAAAATCTAGATCTTGTGCAAATGTCAATGCCGAACACTGTGTTCTAAATTCAAACTCAAACTGACTTATTAAATTTTAATTAAGATAACGGACAAACAATCGACATTCCGAAGTCAAACGTCAAATATCTGTCAAAGTGACAATAGGCGAGCCGTGGCCTTGACCTGATCTGCCAAATCCAAGGTCAATAAGTAAGCCATTGTTGATTGAATGAGTCATGAGCATGAATGGATGAATGATCAATATTCGAGAGCTCATTCAATTCAAGGATGATATGATATGTCAGAAGTGTCAGTTACTGTTTATTTGTTTTCATTTAACGATAATAGGAAATAGAAAAGGTGGGCGTTTTTGTGGCGTTTTTAAATTATAAAGGTGGACGTGGTATTATGTGTTGTCTGTGCGGTAACGGTACAACCGGAAAAAAGGTAGGAAGATTATCCTACCATTTTTCCGGTTGTACCGTTAAAAGAAGCCGTGGTGTCCGTTATCAATATTTAAAAACTATTACGAGCATTCATTCATTCATACGTTAAATATAGCTGTTTAACTATAGTAGTTAAAGCAATGACGGGTAGTTTCAGTGTTCGAGAGGCCACCGGATGGCTCGCGGTATTTGAGTTCCTGAAGCGGTGTGGAACCGCCCTGTGCAGTGTGCAACCCAAACTGAGCCAACTTAGATTGGGGCGGAAATAGGAGAGGGGTGAAAAAATTAAATTGCCGCCAGGTAATCGATTGAAACAGCATTTTATTATATAAACATTTTCAGGAAACCGTAGTTTCAGTCGGCTGCCTCGCGACAAAAAAATCTTTATGATATTTTTTTCTCTATTTCCGCCCCAGTCCAAGTTGGCTTAGTTCGGGTTGCATAGGGCGGTTCCACAACACTTCGGGAGCTCAAATACCGCGAAGCAGGGCTGCACCCCGAAACCCGGGCATGAGAATACAGCTACGGTATCCCCTGCGTGTCGTACGAGGCGACTATAATTTACTTTAAAAACAAAGTTTTAACCGACTTCAATTTAGTTCTCCGCCAAGCTACGAGAACATTTCCACATTTATTTTCCAATTTACCACATGAACTGATTTCCGAGCGCAAATGCGTTGATTATTAGAGAAAAAACCCCAATCGCTGTATGAGGGCCGATAATATTTGAGGACTTTCGTCGATTCCGCAAGGATCACCTTTGGTACTTCATTAGCTGCTATTTCAACGGAATCTTATCAGAATCTGTGACGTACTTTTGTACTTTTAAGTAGGTACATAATTGAGGAATTCCATAAGTCATCTGTGGTCTTCATCATCAATTCCACTCCACCAAATTTATGATTTCCAGGTGTAAATACACGAGATATAATAGAAAATACCAAAATCACTACATGCGTGCCTAATATAATTGAGGACTTCCCTCAATTCCTCATGGATCCCACCATCTAACTGAATTTAAAAAAAACGGACCCACCTGGGAGCATATATTTACAAACAAAGAAAATTTTACGAATCGGCTCATCAATGACGGAGTTCTGAGGTAACAAACATTGAAAAAAAAAATACAACCGAATTGAGAACCTCCTCCTTTTTTTTGAAGTCGGTTAAAAAGGGGTGGTAATCGTTGAACAAAAATTTGGACCCACAGAGGCATGACGTTAGGCACTGGTGTGTTCCGCGTCCGTCCGTAGGAAATCACAGAGAGCCGTCCGAAATGCGTCGAGTAGGACCATGGGGGGGCTTTTACTTTTTAGTCGGTGCGAGTCCGCTATCCCCGTGGCGCGGAGGTAATAAAGGATTTTCCTCCCATTTAAAGAAAAGGTATATTGATTTAACTGATCTTCATAGGAGCTTGGTGTCAAATTAAAACAGACTCCGTATTGAGTTTTATAATGATCTAACACAGTTTAATAGTAAAACCAACTCCAGAATTGATACTTAGCACTTAAGATTCACTTTCTTCCACTTTCTGTTCTTTTGTATATTTTATTTGGGCAAGCCAATTATACCTTTTTATTCCAGACAATTAGAACAATCTCAACTGATTTGCGTGTGGGCGATGGCATGTGGACTTGTGGAGCAATTATAAACTAAGTACGTAACGTATAGTGAAACTATTGACATACTATGGTATGTCACAGTGAAAATTAACAGTAGGTATTTTAAGTCGGAATCAGAGATTGTACAGCAACACTCCATTAGAACATTTTAGAACCTATGTGTAAGTAGGTAAGTACTAAGTAGCCAAACACTTGCTTGTGGCAACCACAGTTGCCAATTTCGCGTACCCCACGACTGATGGTGGCAACTGAGGTTGCCAAGCGAAGTATGGGCTTCTTTGACAGAGAAAAATTTAAAGCAGTTTAGGCTACCTTTTTTAAAATACGAAAGCATGTGAGTGGGTAGGTATAGTATAAAAAAAGCCTTTTATTATTCCATACAAATACAGTTTCTTTCATATGACTTTAAACCCCTCATTTTACCGACAAACGTTTCATCGAATTTTCATTACATCGAACTTTTTACTCAGAATCCGTTCACTTTTTAGGTAAAGCTAAGAGGCAATTTTGTAGAACCCATTAGGTTAGGTTAGGTTTGTCTTATAACAATCCTGAAAAGTTTACAGATATGAAACAAAATGTTTTCGATGAAATGAAAATTCGGCAAAACATTTTGTCGGTCAAATAAGGGTACTTAAACCGATTTTAAGTATGGACCCCTCTGCGTATGCTTAAATACTTACTCACCCTATTAGGCCTTCACCTAATAGGGTGAGTAAGTATTTAAGCATACTTGCTTACATTTTTTATGATATAGCTTCTATATGTTCTAATGGTGAGTTACTATGCACCTTTGTAAATCGAAGTTTTCCACCCTGTATGTCTGAGCGGAATTGTACACACAGTATTCATGAACAGTCGAGTTCGAAAATAGGTATGTGCACGCACAAAGTGATCATAAACATGCAAACACGACTTTATTGTTTAGTGCTCTGATATTTATGAGCTTTTGTTAACGTATAGGAACCTACATATATTTATAAACTAGACTGTGGGTACATGTATGATCTAATCTAGTGAGCCGTGTTACAACTAATACCTTGTTCTGTTAACAAACATGTTAATTAATATATAATGTAATATCGGTCACATAAGATTAACGGAATAAAGTCATTATTAAATTTATAATAGAGCGAGCGATATCACTTTCCCTTTCGATAAGATCAGTGATTTCTTTACACTCCATGGAGCTTTACGTTATAGAGGGGGCTTGAATTTATCCGACTGATTTTAGTGACATTGTTATCTGAAAAGGGCTTTTAAGGAAAATGGGTCCACTTTTAAAGATCGAGATTAAGTAGCTAGAAGATAGCATTATTGTGAGTCACTCGGGCTACCCAGAAAACTAAGCTTCTTTTTAACTCTCTCCCTCTCCTCCCTCCCTTTCTCTCCCACTCTACTTCACTCCCTTCCTTACAAAAAAATAATTTTCCAAATCGGTCTAGGCGTTTTCGAGTAATCGGGGATCATTGAGAACCGGACGAAGTGAGAACCTCCGTTTTTGAAGTCGGTTAAAAATACAGAATCAGAGCGTCATAAGCTCTTTTTCCATTTCTTGTATAGTCAATGTTTTTTGCTCTACAAGTCGGAAACAAGGCTTGCGCTCACGATTTGTTTTTTATTCGTGGTGTGAAACATAAAGGTTAAATAAAAAAACCGCACTCCAATCGGTTCATCCGTTTGGGAGGTAAGATGGCAGACACAGACACACAGATAAATATGTCAAACTTATACCATTTTCGTCGGGGGTCAAAAAATTATGTTACTGCGTAAAAAAGGGATTTTCACCCCCGTCTCTTAAAAATCAATCGAGATACAAGCTTACTTTAATTTCTTCAGTGCTTTGAACCATGTTTTCGATTTATAAAAAAAAATACCAAGCTTTTGTTTATGTTGAAACACGAAATAAGAAATTAAAAAATTATGGACGTTAAAATCAAGCACCATGTATACGCACGTCGATAGTCCACTAAACCACTCCGGCGCAGGGGTTTCGTTATCTCACCATTTCATAATGACTGTCATTTTCTTTTAAATGTACAGTGTCGTATTACTACTTACTCATTATTAGTCGAAATAGTCACTATAGAGAAACATAAAAAGGCAATAGCGCAATGAGTATGCTAGTAACTAACATGATTAAAACCATATAGTGTCGTGGTTTCTAATATTTAATCTATCTAAATTAATTAGTGTTAATTATTAAAAGTTAAACTCTTAAAACAAGGCTTCCGTTATTACCACCTCACGGGTCGATAATCGGATCAAAGTCAAAACCCATTAACTATATGCATTCAATTAATGCATTGATTAATTATTGAATGTTGATATCATATTCTTCTATTACATTTCCGGCATGTCTGATATCTGTCTATAAAATTGACCTTTTAACGAGACCACGCTTAGACTGGAAAAAAATGAAGGTCAATAGTTCGCAAAATATATTTTTATACAGTACTCCGTCCCGAGTGAAACTCGTTTACATCGTACCTCCATAGTCTCCATACAAACTTGCACCCCCCCATTTCACCCCCTTGGGGATTCCTTGATGAAAACTATCCCATGTCCTTCCTCGGGACTCAAACTATCTCTATACCAAATGAATGAAAAATGGATCCACTTTTATAGATTAGCTAGAAGATAGCATTATTGTGAGTCACTCGGGTTACCAGGAAAACTAAGCTTCAATAACTAAATAGAAACGGAACACCCCCGACGCCAAGAACAGCTAAGATGTGCTTATAAAATCATAGGGCCATTTGTATGAATTCTTTTTAACTCTCTCACTCTCCTCCCTCCCTTTCTCTCCCACTCTACTTCACTCCCTTTCTAACAAAAAATAATTTTCCAAATCGGTCTAGGCGTTTTCGAGTCGACCAAACCAACCGACCATACCAAATTTCATCTTAATCGGTTCAGCTGTTTAAGCGTGAAGAGGTAACAGACAGAAAGACACATAGACACACTTTTGCATTCATAATATTAGATATTTAATATGGAATATTTTTTAAAACAATATTTATTCTGCAAATGGAGCACATTTTGTGAATACGCACACAAGGTCAGGCTGTTATGCACTATACTTAAGAAAGCTTTATTTTTTAAAATGACCTTGAACTTTCTTTTGTTCTATCTTCACTATAAAATTAGGTCATACCTACGTTACGACCCAAGATCGAAAACGAAGTGATTTCTCAACATTATTATTTTTTAAGAAATTGTATGTTCGCATGAAGTTAGTAATTGACCTAGCTGTGTAATAATTAACGAGTATCGGCTACTTAGAACTAGGAGTTCCTTTTACTTTTTCGTCTAATAATGCAAGGTAGAGTTCTCCTTACCTTGCATGAATACGGACGCCGTATTTTCCCCTGCTTTACTTTTTTCTCCATTTCACAATATTTTTAATCCTTTTCGGGAAAATTCAACATTATTGGTCATTTTATTTGGTGTCTCCACCCCACCCCTTGAAACGGACCACAGATATAGAAAATACCATGTTAAATACATCCTAGTCCTCGACGTGGCGCTTACACTAGTGTATGACATAGTGCATGGTAGTGGTGTAATGTGATCGTTTTCAATGTCACCTGCCCACCGCCCTAGGTGTTCCTAATCGTGAATCATACGAGATAGAATAAATGATGTCATAGCTCTGTTTTCTCACGATCATGTCCTCGACTTGGATGTAGGCGCAACCTACGAGTCCTCCGACAGAAATGGTGGAAACAAGTTGCCAGCTATATGTGGTTGACGACATTGATATTTGGAGTGACTTTTTTTGACATATTGTGTAAGTAATTGACTAATTACTAACAACTGGTTGAAAAATTGTACGGAATCAAGATAAACGCCACGAGCACTTTATGTTAAAGCACTTTATGTCAAAGGTTAAATTCGAACTAAGGATTTTTTTCTTGATTTCTCTTACTCGCAATATCTAGTACCTCCGAAGTGCGGAGTCGCTAATATTAGGCGCCCTTCGAATTTCGCCGCTAACCCAGATTCTGGTGAACTTGCAACAGGATGCGGTGACTAAAAGGATCCTTGGTCGAGTGGATTTTGACAGGCACTCCACTGAAAGCGACGTGTAATACTAAATTACTCACACGTTTTGCACGAAATCGTATCAGATTACAAGTTTGTTAAAATCACGATCACGTATTTCCGAAGGACCGTTATAGTAATTAAAGTGATTCTGTAAAAAATATTATATCTCATAAAGTGACACGTTTGATGAAGATATAGTATAGCATTCAATGTTATAACTTTAAAAGTCTTTAACAATGGACATTAGGTGCTCGTACTTTTCATTATTTCACTTACAACGTGTTCTTTGAGATTTGGAAAAATGGAATAGCGATATAGAACTTACAAAACTATTTACGTAGAATAAGCACTTTATTGTACACAATAACAGGTTAAAGCATATATCTACCTACATGTTAATGAGATCACACAAGATCAAAGTACGAAACCGAACTTATTCCTTATAAGGGATCTCTTAACCTTACAGAAAGTAATTTATTGCGGGATACAGTTTATTTTTTAGCCTGGGGTGATTATTTCTATAACATTATGGGGCTCGTCCGTTTTTAGGGTTCCGTAGTCGACTAGGAACCCTTATAGTTTCGCTTTGTCTGTCCGTCCGTCCGCGGATAATCTCAGTAACCGTTAGCACTAGAAAGCTGAAATTTGGTACTAATATAATATGTATATCAATCACGCCGACAAAGTGGTAAAATAAAAAGTGATTTATTTTATTTTATTAGGGTACCTCCCCTATACGTAACGTGGGGAGTGTTTTTTTTTCCATTTCAACCCTAACGTGTGATATATTGTTGGATAGGTATTTAAAAATGAATAGGCGTTTGCTACAATCATTTTTTGATAATGTTAATATTTTCGGAGATAATCGCTCCAGCAGTAAAAAAATGTGTCCCCCCCCTCTAACTTTTGAACCATAAGTTTTAAAAATATGAAAAAAGTCTCAAAAGTAGAACTTTATAAGAACTTTCTAGGAATATTATTTGGAACTATAGGTTGAATAGTTTTTGAAAAAAATTACAAAATAAGTTCTGGACGAAAAACTACGGAACCCTACACTGAGCGTGGCCCGACACGCTCTTGGCCGGTTTTTTTTGTTACTATCCCACTTAAACGTCTGTCTAACATATTTGAGTTAAAATGGCGCTAAACCTTTATTTGCATGTCGCTTTAACATTTATTTAAGTATAAGAAAGAGACAAAAAATACTTCAACTAATGCAGGTCTGTACAATTTTCTGCAAAAATGTTATGTCACGCGTAACTTAAAAGTATATTTAAAGACATTAAGGGTCTACTTAGTAGCTTAGAACTGTATAGGCATTGTCAGCGTATTGCCTCCAATAAGGTTGTTCTTGTGAAGCCGCGTCGTGCTCCACAATCCCACATACCTTTTGTGCGGGAGTGCACCTATGACTGGTTATACTAGGAGAGAAAAATGCCCGTGATGTTTCTATTGCAGTGGGCTGGCGGGCCTGAGGCGATTGGGGGAGTCTTGTTGTTATAAACGTAGGCAGCGTCGGATACGAATACGCAAATCTGTGGACTGTATATTACTCGTGCGCGTACTGCGTTGGACAGCGTAACAACTTGCACTGCTTGACTGTACTGTTTGAGCTGAACTGTTAGAACTAGAATGCCAGAACTAGAATGCCAGAACTAGAATGCCAGAACTAGAATGCGCTGTGCGGCGTGAGTCTCGCTATTTTATACTGCCTAACTCCCCGCCCTCTCCTCGGGCCTGCCATACCCCGCTAGTCTTTATTTGGTAATCCTTAAATAAACACAATCATTATGGGTTCGGGGTGCGTGGTAATTTTCCTCAGTAAGGACATTAATGTTTATTACCTTGTCGGCCCGTCGGTGCATCTCAGTTAACACTATACAACAAATACTTTTATTGTACACCCCAATCAATACAAACAGTTAAAAACATAAACAGGCAGAAGTGAACAATAGGCGGGCCTGTAGTAAAGGAGCGATTACGCAGTTCGTAGAACCGAAACATTATCTGAACTAATGCTAGGGCGTGGGATTTCTGCCACGTGTTTAAATCTATGTGAATTCTACGATATAACAACTAAATAGTCTAAACAGGAACTTAACTAGGTAATCTTAACATTAACATCATTCGCCGTCCTGCACATCTCTCCCGCCGTGCATCGCTCGGGTGAGCGTTGCATTTTATTGCGCGTGCAGGTCTGTAGGCTCCGTTGGCAGGATCACCAGCTTCTTGGTGGGTCTCCGCAGCACTCCACCTCTGGTTTCCACGTCGACCGCCCTCGTCACGCCGTCCGGGCCCGGGTAAGTGGCTATGACCCGACCTCGTGGCCATGTGTTGCGTGGCAGCGTGCCGTCGACGACCAGGACGATGTCGCCCATTTGGATTGGGTTCCCGTGCCCGTAAGGCTCCCGCCGGTACTGGAGTGACGGCAGGTACTCCCGGATCCATCGGCTCCAGAAGTGATCAGCTAAGCGTTGACTCGTTCTCCAGGTCGCGCGGCCAGCGAGTGCTGTATCGTCAAAGGTTCCCGGCGTGGGTACCCGCGCTGACCCACCGAGCAGGAAATGGTTTGGTGTGATGGCTTCTGGTTCGCACAGGTCGACCGCCACGTGCGTGAGGGGGCGGCTGTTCACTGTGTACTCCGCCTCGGCGAGCAGGGTGGCGAGGGTCTCCTCGCTCGGGTGACGCTCGTCCAGCACGGCTCGAAGGGCTCCTTTTACGGCTCGAACCATCCGTTCCCATGCCCCTCCCATAAATGGGGCTCCCGCCGGCAGGAACTTCCAGCTGATGAGGCGTCGAGCTGCGCCATCTTTGATGGCGTCGTCGTAGGCTCGCCGTAGCTCTTTGTGTGCGGCGTGGAAGTTGGTCCCGTTATCTGACCATATTTCAGTCGGGCAACCGCGGCGCGCAATCATACGCCGGAGTGCCATGCGACTTCCCATTACCGCTGCCTGTAGCTCGAGACGCGGTATTGACGTCACCTTTAGCGGCGCTACTTTCGCTTTCGCCGCTATCGAAGATACGTGTACTCGTCCGTCGCTCGTCGTCACCCGCCAGTAGAGTGCGCTCGTATACGCGGACTCGCTCGCGTCAACGAACACGTGCACCTCGCGCGTTATTGCGTCGCTGAAGTGGGGATAACTGCGCGGTATAGTAATGTCACGCAGCGCTTGTAGATGGTGCGTCCACGCCGTCCACTGTTGTGCCAAGTCTGGATCTAACTTGTCATCCCAGTCAGTCCCGCGGCGCCACACTTCTTGCAGCAACTTTTTAGCGCTGATGGTTACTGGTGATGCCAGCCCGAGTGGGTCGAAGACTGACATCATAATCTTCAATACTTGTCGTTTCGTGGGTTCAGTGTTATCCAATGCGCCAGGCGGCAGTCGGCTGAGGTCTAGGTTAAAGGCGAGTTCGTCCGTCGATGGTTTCCAAATTTGCCCCAACACACGTTCATTTTTCATTTCAATCTTGTTCAAATCGACGTGTGTAGGGCGGGCGTTCTCTGAAGTGAGAGCTTCGAGTACATTCGTGGAGTTTGAAGTCCATTGACGCAGTTCATAATGGGCTTTCCGGTGAATGTCACGCACATCACTCGCTACGCGAATCGCTTCCGCTTCTGTCTTGAAACTTTGAAGATAATCGTCGACGTAATGATTCTTCACTATGGCTCTCACGGCTTCAGGATGAGTTGCTTCGTATTTCTGTGCGTTGACGTTCTTCACGTATATCGCGATTGACGGCGAACACGTGGCTCCAAATATGAGTGACGTCATCCGGTATTCCTGCGGTGCGCTGTCATCCCTTCGATCGCCCCGCCACAGGTAGCGTAGGGCCTCTCTATCTTCTGGCTTTACTTTAACTTGCATGAACATCTCCTTGATGTCCGCTCCCACGGCGATAGGGTGTTGACGGAAGCGCATGAGTACCCCAGGTAGCGACTGCAGTAGATCGGGTCCAGTGAGTAACCGATCGTTAAGTGAGATCCCTCTCGTGGTCGCTGCGGCGTCGTGCACAATGCGTACCTTATCGGGTTTCATAGAATTAAGTACGGCGAAATGCGGTAGGTACCACACTCTCTTTGATTTGGTCGGTGGTGCGGGCTCGGCGTACCCTTTGGCTAACAGGGCGTCCATTTCTTCATTGTATCTCTTCTTGAGCTTCTCATCTCGGTCAAGCTTCTTCTCAATATTGTGAAGCCGCCTTAATGTGTTTTCATAGTTGTCGGGTAACCGTGCGTCACTGTCCTTCCATAATAGTGGAGCTTCATAGTGACCGTCGTCCGTGGTCTTCGTTGACTGGGCTAAGATGACACGCGCGCGCTCTTCTGGGTCCGACTGTGGTAACTTGGGCTCGATTAATAATGATTCGAGCGCAAAGTACTCGCTGAGCTGTGCGTTCATGTCTTCCTCCTTTTCGTCTAATTCTTGGGAGGTCACGTGATGCGTTGTATGTACTCGCTTGCCGATGATGCGCGTGTGTACGCCGTGTAATACCCAGCCGAGCGGCGTAAGTGATGCCACAGGCTGGTGTCGCTGGCCCCGACGTACCTCGCTGCCGACGAGTAGGTGCCAATTGTCTTGACCAATTAGCACTCTGGGCTTCGCTGTTTCGTACTTCAAGTGATCTTCTATGTCACGTAAATGTTCGCAATTACGGAGATCTTCATTTTTGATTGACTGTGGCGATAGCCGGAGATTTTCTATAGTGCGCGCGCAGACCTTGTGGCGTTGGTTTGCGCCGCATATGTCGAGCGTAACTCGGCGAGACTTCGATGCGTCGATCTTCTCGTTGGTTATTGCTTCTATTAACAGTGGCTCGTTGGGGCCGTCCAGGCCCACTTCTCTTGCGATGTCTTCATGTACGAGCGTGACTGTTGAACCGTCGTCGAGAAGTGCATGTGTTTTGACGACTCCCGCCGGTCCGGAAACTGTGACGGGTAATATCTTCAAATAGGCTCTTGAATCCCTAGGGGCCCAAGTTGAGGTGACGGCTGCGAATCTTTCTTCCTTTTTCTTATAATGCAGTAGCTTATGATGAAAATATTCGCAGCCGTCCTGCTCGCACTTCACGCGTTTGCATGTGTGTGTCCTTGTTCGATAGCGTAGGCAGCGGAAACACAGTCGTTGATCTTTAGCAGTTTTCCATCGATCGTCGATATCTCTCTCAATAAATTTAGCGCATTTATCTATTTGGTGGCCGGCGCTATTGCAGCATGCGCACTTGATTGCAGGCTTCTCTGTAGTCACGAATGCTTTATGTGTCCTCTTAACGGGATGTGGGCTCAGGGTATCGACGCTCTCCGGCTGGGCGTAGAGCGCGCAATAGTCAGCCTCGCGCTGCAGGAACGTGGATAACTTCAGCAGCTCCGGTTCTTCATTATGTTGTGTAGTCGAGTAATCGAACCATCTATAGCGCAGGGCTGGCGTAAGTTTCTCCATCATAGCTCTTGTTGTTTCGGGACTGTAGAGATAGTGAGCGCGGTTAAGCGCTTTAAGCGTAGCTATTGTGTTAGCAAAGACACATATGTCGCGCGGGCCGTCGCTTAGGCGTGGTAGAGCGCGCAGTCGTTCCAACTCGGCGAGTGCGATGGCGTCGGGGCGGCCGAAGCGTGCTTCTAGGCTTCTCATAATTTCGTCAGCACGGGCGTTGTATATGAGGAGATTCTCGACGGCTTCTTTGGCTCTTCCTTTGAGACATCTTCTTAATCTAGCTATGTTTTCCACTTCGCTGTAAGTGGAGGCTGTTTCAGTATAGGCGGCTTTGAAAGACAGCCACTCGTGGTGCGAGCCGCTGAACTGTGGTAGCTCGGCGTGGTATCGCGGTGATTCTCTGTGACCGGCGCGTGCGGCGATCGCGATAGCCGAAGCAAGCTCGCTTAAATTGATATTCTGTTGATTCTTCATGACTACAGCGTTATCTTCACGCATATCTGCTTGTGGATACGCTTTCGGTGGCAACAGATGATTCGTACCTTCATAATTACGTTGCGGTGGCGGCGCGGGGGTGAAGACGGGAGCGGCGGCGGAGAGGGGGGCACAATCCCCGGTGCGCACGGCAGCGGCGGTACCGGGGGGAGGGACAAGGACCGCGGCACGCGCGGCAGTGGCGTTGGGTCCTACGTCTTCGGCGATGTGCTTTGCTTGAGCCGGCGGAATGTGCTGTGGGTTTGCAGGCTCAGGCTCCTCTTCGTTATGTGGTGCGTTGGTGATGGCGAGTACGTGCTTCCTGTTAGATTCGAGCCATTCATCGACGCGTTGCTCCGGCTGGAACGTTGACATCACTGTCTCGTTGTCTTCGTCATCGGTGTCTTCAGCTTCTATGGCGGCTATACGCGCCTGTGCTAGTTCTAACTTGATTTTGAGTGCTTCTTCTCGTGCCTTCGCGAGGCGGCGCTCGCGGCGGCTGGACGTAGTTCTGATTGACTTTGACGGCGGCGGTGCGACAAGATGTGGGCTTGACTGTGGGGTTTCTTGTCGCGGTGTTGCCGCAGGGGGTAGGTTTGACTGTGGGAGTTCCTGCGGCGACGGCGCTATGGGTTGTGGTCTTGACTGCGGGGCTTCGTGAGGCGACGGCGCCGCAGGATTTAGGCTTGACTGTGGGGTTTCCTGCGACGGCCTCGAGCTGTCTTGACTCGTAGTTGCCGTTCTCGTCGTGGTCGTGGCGGCTTCATCCGAAAATAGTTGCTCCATGTTCCCCAATGAAAGTTGAGCCAGCGTGCGTTTCACAGCTGCAGATCTTGTGGTGGGCATCTTTTCTCTTGCAGTTATTTGATCCGGCTCGAAGGACCAGCATGTGCGGGAGTGCACCTATGACTGGTTATACTAGGAGAGAAAAATGCCCGTGATATTTCTATTGCAGTGGGCTGGCGGGCCTGAGGCGATTGGGGGAGTCTTGTTGTTATAAACGTAGGCAGCGTCGGATACGAATACGCAAATCTGTGGACTGTATATTACTCGTGCGCGTACTGCGTTGGACAGCGTAACAACTTGCACTGCTTGACTGTACTGTTTGAGCTGAACTGTTAGAACTAGAATGCCAGAACTAGAATGCCAGAACTAGAATGCGCTGTGCGGCGTGAGTCTCGCTATTTTATACTGCCTAACTCCCCGCCCTCTCCTCGGGCCTGCCATACCCCGCTAGTCTTTATTTGGTAATCCTTAAATAAACACAATCATTATGGGTTCGGGGTGCGTGGTAATTTTCCTCAGTAAGGACATTAATGTTTATTACCTTGTCGGCCCGTCGGTGCATCTCAGTTAACACTATACAACAAATACTTTTATTGTACACCCCAATCAATACAAACAGTTAAAAACATAAACAGGCAGAAGTGAACAATAGGCGGGCCTGTAGTAAAGGAGCGATTACGCAGTTCGTAGAACCGAAACATTATCTGAACTAATGCTAGGGCGTGGGATTTCTGCCACGTGTTTAAATCTATGTGAATTCTACGATATAACAACTAAATAGTCTAAACAGGAACTTAACTAGGTAATCTTAACATTAACATCATTCGCCGTCCTGCACACCTTTTCACTCATTAAAGTTGCGTAAGAGCGGCGTTACATGTGCTTTAATGGCTTTCTTTGGGCCCAAGGGTGTCCCGTGTTGTATGGGCTATTGACAGCCCAATTTCGCAAGGACCGCAACGTTCTGTGTAAATTTAATGTCGTTTTGTTTGGAATTGTAAGTGTAGGTTAAGCTAGTGGCATTTGCAGTCAAGTTTTTCGTTAAAATTGATATATTTTTTAAGCTTCGATAAGGTATATTTAAAATAATAATTTCCCGTTCTTCACCTCTACTAAGATTGAAGGAGTCATTCAATGGGCCAGTGTCGAGCTGGCATGATTACCTTACTTCAAAAGGATTTATAGGAACTTTTTGTTAATTTGATGACAAATCCCTAAAAAAATAACCTTACTAATTAATAGTCTTCTCTCCAACATAGTCTCAACTCCAATGTCATTAAACGCCCAATACGCCCATATACCTTCATCTTAAATAAAAGTTACATTTCTATTTGCTATTAAAATCTGTCACTTCCATAAAAAGGCTAATCGTCTTTTGCAAGGTCTGTAAGTGGAGCACAAAAACACATGATCGATTATAAGAAATAAGATCGTTACCGCACTCCTACACTACATTACTTATCCGTATAACACAATATTACTTATCTGTAATAAATTAAATCAACATATCCATTTAAGTACGTCGAATAATTATTTATTACTTAAACAACATTTAGTCATTTTATATTAGGATTGCTATAAAAGGATACCTATTGATTTAAAGCGGCATGCCTATATGGAACTGTAAAAAAAAAAAACATTTTATAACACTGACAAAATAAGAATGACGCATAAATATATACCTAGTCTAGGTAAGGAGTACTAAAAAAGTCGTCTTTCTTATATACCTAGTTGAACGTGCACGATATGAAAAGCTGGTTATCGCATAAAGTGATTTAAGAGCCGACGCCGTTCATGCGAAATTCCAACCAACATTTTTAGGCTTTAAAGCCCTTAACTTTCGCAATGTCCAAATTCAAAATTGTTGGAGCAAATTCTCCTTTAAACGCAAGTTGCGTAAGCATCTCTTATTAACTATAAGAGATTGATGATCCTCATGATATCTTTGTTCGGGTACATATAATTGTATGTATTTATGTATGTATAAGTAAGTTTATATTGTATGCATAATATTAATGTAATTAATTGATTTGTGTTTCTATTCGAGTCTCAGTATTTAGGATCCTGCACCACTAAAGTTTCTGTTTAGCCCAATGGTTGACTGGTAGAGAATGCCTTAAGGCATTAAGTCCGCCAATTGTACCATTATTTTTATATTTGTGCAATAAAGTTTAAATAAATAAATAAATGTCCGAACAAGAAAAGTCGTGAACCTAAATCTCTATAGATGACCCTTCTATCTCTCGAAGTATCCTTGGCTCAGGAGCTATTAGAACGAAGTATAGTCAAAGCGGCAAGAAAAGCTAGTATTAAAATAATTAATTGTAAGGAAGCTGGAAACGCGATCGTCACGGTTGCTCGTGTTACGCACCTCGGCTCGGTCACTGTTTGATCAATGTGCATGTGAGGCAATGTTTAACAACCTATGCGTCGCACCCCCTGGGGGTAGCAGCTGCTTTTATTTTAATGTTAATATGGTATAAGGATTTGATCTAAAGTGATCTCTATCTGGGTGGTATCTGGTGGACTGATGACCTGGTAAAGGTTGCGGGAGTCCGCTGGATGCGGGTGGCGCAGGACCGGCCGCTTTGGCACTCTTTGGGGGAGGCCTATGTCCGGCAGTGGACGTCTTTCGGCTGATATGGTGATGATGATGATCTCTATCTATGTATTTGAAATCAAATGTTTTTTTTAATCCAACTGCTTTTTTACAAATAAATATTACAGCCTGTGTCACTCCCGCGATTATGAGGAATCTAACGACACCTCATCAAGCCTTTTGGGCTGTAGTCCGTGAAACAAACTTTTATTATCCACATACAATACATACATACCCTCGAATAACAATGACTCCCTGTCGGGTAATAAAGGACAAACGTTAAAAACATAAGTTAGGGCATCACGCTTTGAAAGTCGGAGTAGACTTTGAAAGAACTAGAATCGGTGATGTCTGTTATTTATATAACTCGGCGGAGTATAAGTTGTCAACTTTTTAGTGTGGAAGTACACTTTCACACTTTGACGGATAGATTGTGTTCAAATAATTGTGAGCACCTTGTTTGCAGCGATGTTTGTAGCTCTACTTTCGCTAGACAAAAGCAGAATTTCAAAAACTAAACAAGTCCGCTTCCTCAGGTAACTTAGTCAGCAATTAGCATATCAACAACCACCACAAAGAACCTAATTAGCCGCGCCAACTTTAACACGACATCCCAACCACACGACTCTAGCCATTGTTACAATAAAATAAGGTCTTCGTCAACTGTCTTCTCATTTTGGTTTTGACTTGGACATAGCAACCGTCTTACTTTCCTAGAACATCTCGCGTTCTAAATTCGAAAGAAAACAAAAGATGCTCATTA
Source organism: Epinotia ramella (assembly GCA_947578815.1). Lineage (NCBI taxonomy): Eukaryota > Metazoa > Arthropoda > Insecta > Lepidoptera > Tortricidae > Epinotia > Epinotia ramella. The sequence goes on along the minus strand of OX388211.1, from coordinate 5,999,655 downwards.
TTATGGGTGTCCAGTCTTAAGGTTTAGTTCAAATATTACGCAACTGAAATGTGATGTAAGTTTGTGACAATGATCGACATACGACCGAAGCTTATCCGAATAAGTCCGGTTAATATTTAGATCTATTGTGTAATGTTATCAATCAATTTATGTAACGATTGTCAACTAAGACAAATATTACTTATCGTCGACTACCGTGAAGAAAACAAAAGCTTTTGGATATGAGTGGACGATTTAGATACTGATATTATGGTTCATTGAAACTCATTAATAAGTACTGTGAATTATTATTAGGGTCCATGAAACACAAGGGATGATTTCCATGATTTCCCCGTGAGATTTCGTAAAGTATAATATATTCCTTAGGCTATCTAGAATCTGTACGCAGTTGAATGCCAAGAGCGATCCTGCGACGCCCCCCCTACAAGGCGGAGCCGGATGTCGTTGGTCGTTTTAGACGGTAGTCCAGTTTCGGTTAGTCCGTCATACCCGTCTTGCCTCCCCGGATTGGACGGGATGCGTAAACGCATTTCCCCAACGTTAAAAAAAAAAAAGGCTATCTAGAATCGGCTTTCAAGTTTTACCTCTCTCATCGCTCTTTTAGAACACTTTAGAGAACCTGAATGAATCACTTAAATAGGATTAGCGCTACAACATTCCTTCCACACATGTGACCAATTTGTACTTACTTTGTCGACTTCAGCAACTCTCAAAACAATCTTCAATCTCGGATTGTTCTTCCTGTACTCCTTCAGCAAGGTGTCGAGCTTGTCCCCCCTCGCGTCGCCATGGTACACGAGGTGCGTGCACTCGGAAAAGCCGTCTGCGCGCGCGCTTTCCACGTAACAGACGAGGCGGGCGGCGCCGGCGCCCGCGCCGCCAACCGCCGAAAATGCCGCGAACGCGGTCAAACTTAACAGCCACAACATCCTAGACTAGATACATAACTCGATTGTTTTATATTAAATTTCGATTCGTTGTTCGATTTTGTTCGATGGTGTTTTGTTTTTCGGAGCGCGCCGCTCGAGTGGTGTGCGCGGTAAGAGTGCGGCTCGGGTCGGCGCGTACGCAGTCATAGGCGCCCCCGCCCAGCGCGCGCAAGGTCGCCCGTAAGTGGAGCTTGCACAAATCGTATGTCAAAAATGCAACATGTTACTTGCCTGCTCCATGTCAGTGGCATTTTTTGCGTTGAATAATTTAAGTTTCAAGTACATGGCTAGGTCATTTTTGCAGGTTGGGAATATTACAAATTAGAGCTTAAAATAAACTTGAGATTTCTCTTTGTTGACAGTTTATGGTTTTGAGTTTGTTTCTAAAACTCGTCGGTTTGGCTGGTATTAGGCGGTAATTACCCAAACTACCTGCCGCATACAGATAAAAAAACATTTATAATAGGTTTATTTATTTATTTATTTATTTAAACTTTATTGCACAAATATAAAAATAGAAGTACAATTGGCGGACTTAATGCCTTAAGGCATTCTCTACCAGTCAACCATTACACAACAGGTTATGTTAGTAAACTGTTATGTCTGTATTAGTATTTGCACAATGTTATTTTTTTTACATCTCTAAGAGTACCATCGTATGACGCGACAGGCTTCATTGAATACTGATGCAGTCACTGGACTTTGCTGACATGTAACAACCGCAAGTCAACAAGGAACCCTAGTTACATAGTTCCGTAGTTAGTAGTTAGTAAGTATACTTCGCCATGTCCGTCTGTCTGTCTGTCCGTCTTCGGCTTAGCTCAGTAACCCTTACAACTATAAAACTGTAATTCAGCATACAATAGAATAAAATCATGAAAAAAATTTTTTTTTGGGTACCTCATCTACCTACACTAAAAGTGGGGATGTATTTTTTTTTTTCGTTAAAGCCATGGTGTTGGGTTATAAACGATAGCTTGTTCAAAAATATTATGGCTTCTCAACCCATTTTTCAACTCGGTGATTTTTTTACCGACTTCAAAAAACAGGAGGAAGTTCTCAATTCGGTTGTACTTTTTTTTTTTCAATGTTTGTTACCTCAGAACTCCGTCATTTATGAGCCGAATCGTTTTTTTTTTTTTTGTAAGTATATGCTTCCAGGTAGGTCCCATTTTTTTCTAAAATTCAGTTAGATGATGGGATCTATGAGGAATTGAGGGGACTCCTCAATTATATTAGGCACGCGTGTAGTGATTTTGGTATTTTCTATTATAACTCGTATATTTACACCCGGAAATCGTAAATTTCGTGGAGTGGAATTGATGATGAAGACCGAAGACCACAGATGACTTATGGAATTCCTCAATTATGTACTTAAAAGTAAGAAGTAAGATTCCGTTGAAATAGGAACTAATAAAGTGCCAAAGGTGATGATGATTTTGGGGAATCGACGGAAGTCCTCAAATATTATCGGGCCACATACAGCGATTCGGTTTTTTTTTTCTAATAATCAACGCATTTGCTCTCGGAAATCATTTCATACGTGGTAAATTGGAAAATAAATCGAATTGTTCTCGTGGCTTGGCGGAGTACTAAATTGAAGTCCGTTAAAACTTTGTTTTTAAAGTAAATTATTGAGAGGTGGGTTTTACAGCCTTAATTTTTATTCGAGTACCTAATGTGTCCCCCCACACCCGTGGCGGCTAAATGGCTACTAGTAGGGATGTGAAAAAAATTGTAGTACATTATAATGAATATAAAAGGAAAACTATCACGGATCAGTAGGCATAAGTAGTTACCGAGTAAAGCTGATTTTCCATCGGAGGGGCGAGAGGAAACGAGGCGAGGCGAGAATTGAAATTCGTATGGCAAATTTTCAATTCTCGCCTCGCATCGTCTCCTCTCGCCCCTCCGGTGGAAAATCAGCTTAATAGTCGTACAACTTAATGTGTAAGTACTTGGAAAGGCCAATTTTCGTTAAAATTCGGCCGACGCAACCGCACCGCACGTCGATGTAACTAAGACACAGGCAACTACGGAACCCTACACTGCGTGTGGCCCGACACGCAATCGGCCAGTTCTTTCTCTGAAGTGATGACATTTTCAGGATTATTTTAAACCTAACCTAACCTAATGGGTTCTAGATGATATACTTAATAGGCTTTCGGGTCTTCGAGAAAACGGACGAACGATACAATTGGGAAATTAAATTTAGGGATTGCGGTGTAGGATACCGTTTACCTTTTATTATTTGGCGGGCTTTGACTGCCTTGTGAATTTGAATTGTATCGTAGTTTCCGCGACACGAGTCATCCGACCCTGACATTATCTACTCATGCTGTAATTACTTGAGTCCTATGACAGACTGTATCCGCCTTTACTATATGTATCTGGTCCATATTGAAAGACCAAAAATATGAATAGCTATGTTTTACCTCCTTTTTTGTCATTATTTAGTCTCCTGGCTTATATGTACCTACGGATGGCGTCACAGAAGTTGCTAGAAATTAATAAAAAATAGAGCGATTATAACGTTTTGTATACAAATTATCTAATCGCTTTTCTTTTTTTTCTATTATAATTTCTAGCAACAGAAACTAGTAGTACGTTTGTATGGAGAGTCGAACGTCGTGGCGACCCTTATTCCTTATAAGGTGATAAATGTATACTTTGGCGTCGACTGTACATGCGTCACTTTTGCGTTTACATACTTAGTTTGTCAGAAAAGGACTTCCTAGTAATTTATGTGTTTTTCAACCGACTTCAACTCCGTCTCTAAACTTTATATCATAAAAATTGTTACCTCAGAACTCCTCCCAGCACAGTTATCATAAGACGGCGCGCGAGATGTGTCGCGGCGAGATGGACTATCCGTCTCTTTCTAATTAGAACACTTAGAAAGAGAGGAATCACCGCGACACAGCTCACGCGCCGGCTGGTGCTACATGCAGGACAGAACTATTACCAGTAGTGGTGTGTATATAGACCGATCTGGATGACTGTGTGTATGTAGCTTTAATTATTCAATTCACACCCTAGAGGCGGGCGCCCACATCTGTCACACCCTTACATAACTGACTTACATTTGCTATATGTTACTAAAAGCGTTAATGAATTTTTCTTCTCTCATACACTGAAAGTAGGTCATTGTTTATCTAAACAGCGGGTTGAAAGTGAGGCATGTCGCCCCTGGGGCTAAAAAATAATGAAAAGTAAAAAAGCAATGGCAGAAACCTGTACAGCCACAGTTTCAGGAAATAGGTAGTACTGATTTTGAAACTTGACAATCATGCGTAATTTTTTTAAATAATGATAATAAATTAATTATTGTACGACGACTATTGCTATTGAACACTATTGAATATTTTTCAAGTGTTCGTAACCGCGTCAGAACAGCGGCCTAGTCATAAAAAAAAATAACAATGGCAAAACCTATACTGCCACACTTCCATAAAATTGTGTTGGTTTTTGAAGCTTGTTAATAATTATGTGGTTTTCATTCTTTATTACTATATGGTATATATAAATACAATTAATAATGTAATTTTTCATCCAAACAACAATTAAAATTCTTTTTTCGATATAATCACTTCAAAAGCGCTTCCGCACGGTTAGCACAAGACGGCCGCGACATACTCTCGCGCCGCGAGCCAGCTCGCTCGCGGTTGCGAAATTTCAGGAAATGGTCAACACACTAACATTATTAAAATCTGTCAACAGTTCCCGGTCCATACACAAACGCTTTTAAAGTGGGTTCTATAGGATCTTGACTGATGTTGAAAATATTTAAGTTTATGGCTTTCAATTCATTTCCTCCTATTCGAAATGAAAAGTAGAGTGTTTAACTCGGGGAAAGCCACCCATTTAAGCCTCGAACTATTGGCGCTCTCACTTCGTTCGAGCGCCAAAATATCTCGTCAGCAATGGGTGGCTTTCAAACCTCGGTTAACAATCTACTATGTATTTCACTTCTCATGCTCGAAAAGTGTGTCATATTAGGCTTAGATAGCGGGGCTAAAGTAGCACATTTAGCCCCTAGGGAAAATATGTAAACATATTTATGATTTTAAAACATTTTCATTTGACCAATCAAAACACTTCAACACGAAGAACAACGTATTAAATCCACCAATCCCAACGATTTAAAAATACCATTTGTATTTGCTATCAACTAATCAGAATACAGCTATATATTAAAATCAACCAATGGGAAACAGAGTCAAATATTATTCGGCATTTTTTATTTAATTTTTCATTAAAAAAGTAAACACCTTCGGCCGTCTATAGCCGCGTCCAAACGTTCAAGCGTGGTTGGCTGCATACATGGCATAAGCTATGAGATTGAGCGGGATAGACCCTGGCTATCTCGCTTTATCATATGCACCGTATGCTGTCCGCCGCGCTCGGACACGGCTATTAGACGGTCAGAGGCGTTTATTCGTGGTGTCAATATTTTGTATCTGTGTTAAAACAGTTTATTAAAAAAAATATGGCGCCAAATTGAACAATCTTTTCGCCGTCGTGGTATTTCTTTGATTATCGATTGTGGATGGATATTCATTGTTTTTACTATTTTCTCGCTGTCGAAGATTAGCCCTTGAACTATTTCCCCTCACTTCGTTCGGGAAAATAACCATCTCGTGGTAATATGGCTTATTTTAGACCATTGTCATACAATCTACTATAAAATTCGTCCAGCATACACTGTTTATTTGGTCTTCTAATATCCGAGTAAAAATTATCAACTAATCATAGGCAAAAGTACGGTGACACCATCCATCCACCTGGTTGTCATTCTTTTTCAATATACAATTTCAACCTCAAAACTAAGACTTTAAATAGGTATAATAATTACATATTGGTAAATTAACAAAAATACACAAAACTTATTATAATAATTATATCTAAAGCTAAACTACCTACTTATAAATAAAATAATCATATACCTTGGCTAAAATGATTGCATTTTAGTCAATATGTGACAACGAAACAATTAACAGGTACTTACCAGGTACTCAATAATTAGTCCGTGTTAATCGTGTAGCGTCTAGTATCGTTTCGTCATCCGATACATTAGGTAACAACTCGAAGACCCCAAAGCTTTTGATTTTTTTTAATACTTATCGTGTACAAACCATTAGGTTAGGTTACGTTTGTTTTACAATAATCCTGAAAATGTCACGGAATCAGAGAAAAAAGCGGCCAAGTGCGTGTCGGACCACGCACAACGAAGGGTTCCGTGCCTATTGAAAAAGGTCGTATCGTTACTGAAATCTTATGGTACTTACGTCCTTTTCTTAAGGAACGCAGTTTTTTAGAAATATCTCGAAAACCTTTGAACCGATCTTGTTCAAAACAATTTTCGCTGAAAGAATTTAATAAGTCCTATGTCCATGATTTTTTTCATATTTTTAAAATACACGGTTCAAAAATTAGAGGGGGGGGGGGACACAATTTTAGTGACTTTCGGGGCGATTATCTCCGCCTCTATTCACTTAATCAAAAAAAATGCTGAGAAACCTGGGGCCCAAACACGTGGGCTTGCAATGAAAAATTTTATTGTATGGAGTGCACCCCCAAAAAAAGTTTTTAGTAATTTAATTACAAAACTATGTAGCGGCTAACAAAATACACCTAACCTCAAAATTTTATTCAAATACTCCTTATAGTTTTGGAGTAAAATACCTGTGACATACGGACGGACAGACAGACAGACACACAGACAGACATGACGAATCCATAAGGGTTCCGTTTTTTGCCATTTGGCTACGGAACCCTAAAAACGGCATTTAGGGCAAATGAAAATTCGGAAAAAAAACGGTACCTAATCTTAAAAATAGACGCAGAACTTAAAAAAACTAATACAAGGAGCCAATAAATAACAGATGTCCACAAAAATATCAATAAAGCCAATTTTAGCGGTGTAAGATATTTTTTAGGAACTTATGCCAAATCTTGGGATTAATGGAGTTGCGGACCCCGGGCTCTTTTGGGGCACAACCGGGAATAACGGTAGGAGGATGATGAAAATATTTTTTAGGAAAAAAATACGATTTGCAGTGTCAGATATTATTGCTGGTGAAAGTAGCAAACATGGGACCTATTTATAATTTGGAAAACAGGCCAGGAAACAAATATTAAATCGATTCAAGAATACTTTTCTGTAAGGCTACGCCTACATGTCTGAATAAGATTTTTAACATTTGTATGTACAGCGCCATTCGTAGCGTACCCGCTACGCATCCCATAACGCAGCCTATGTCTAAACATGAAGCTAATTGATTATTACATCTCAATATATCAGAGGCTCTAGTATAAGTTTTACCGAAACAAAACGTTACGACCGCGTTTGCGTTTAGCTGTGAAATCCCATACAAATTGGGGGTAAAACGCAAACGCAATCGTAAAGTTTTGTATCGGTAAAACTTATACTAGAGCCTCTGGTCATTGGTCACACCTACTCGGCGCGTCCGTATGGCCCACATCCCACTTAGGGTTGCCAGGTGACCTGCACTGGCACCTAATCCATTGGGATTAGGTGCCAAAGCGGGCGATAAATATTGATTAATGCTGATACAGACCTTAATATCGAATGTCATATTTTGCAATTTTGTTTTGTTTTCATTACCTTAGTGACATTAGTTTGTTAACCGTTTATATCGGTCCTTAATCTGCAAATTTTAAATTATTATTGTGTAAGATTATTATGATTGTATTGTAACTTACCGTTTGACATGTAAAAGTGCCCTTGTGGCCTATTTGCAGAATAAATAATTGATTTTGGTTTATTTATTTTATTTTATTTATATGTAGTTTTAAGAAAGCGACTGCCATCAGGGGTAATCACTAATCACGTAACGTTTAGAAAGCGCTTTAGGTAGATCCGACTGTATTTTTTCCGTATAAAAATTTAAATTTACTTAGATCTACCTAATAAAATTCGTTACGTGATTGACCTGCTGACCTTCAAACATAGAGGGAAAAATAGGCATTATTGTGAATAGACCGGTTTCCTCACGAAGTTTTCCTTCATCTAAAGGCGCTATTAAATATCAAATGATATTTCGTACATAAGTTTTTGGAAAAACTCAGCGGTATGAGTGCTTTACTGCTGGGCTACCGAGGCTCTCTGTAAAAAAACCGGACGAGTGCGAGTTGAACGCGCCCACCGAGGGTTCCGTACTTAATTACAAATGTATAGTTTTCAGATTTTTGTCTGTACTTGTAGTATATGACGATATTACTTGCCAAATTACATAGTTCTAGGTCAACGGAAAGTACCCTAAAATATTGATTCCCTTGAGAGTCGAAATATAACGTTTTTTGCGGCATAAACGGCCGTATCTTTTATTTACGTTAACTTAGTAGTTTGGTTTTTTCACAGCTTCAAGGGACTGTAGACTTAAGTATATGATCATAATTTCAACTCGATACTTTAACGCGTTCCCGAGATAAAGCGTCTTGACCGACGTCTGTCGGACAACAAAGTGATCCTATGAGGGTTCCGTTTTTTCCTTTTTAGGTACGGAACCCTAAAAACATGTCTATTATATGCTATAAAAATATGATGACAACAGCTATCGCGTGATAATAGTCACTATATGTAATCGGTCTCATTGAGATTAGATTGAAATCATATAAAATAGTTTTTGTGGTCTCGCTCCCACTTTTTCGGCTACAGGTACGAGTTTTCTAGCGGCAGCAAGATCATCAATCAAACGTCCAACCTAATCTCAATAGGTAAGTGTTCATTGGGTGGTACCAGAGGCGGATTATCCATATAGGCAAACTATAGGCACATGCCTAGGGGCACGGGATTCCAAAGGGGCGCGCGGGGTTCCAAGGGGTGCGAGGGGGGCGAAATTTTTCGTTATATTTTTGAATCTAGAGGGGCGCCGATGAGGTGCTTGCCTAGGGCGCTCTCGACATTTAATCCGCCACTGGGTGTTACCCTCCGATAAGTAACGTCGCGGGAGCTGAGAACGAGTTACGGAATAAAACTAGACCGGCATTCCATCCGCGTCATTCGAAAAGGACAATAATATATATATAAGGGTAATAATACCCACTTTTATGTCTCTGTCATTCAGATTTTGCAAGACAGACATGAAAGTGGGGTTAAGTCCTTCTGTCAAGTATTACAGATGGCATACCAGCCCTCTGCGTAGTGGACATTTTATGATAGAAATTTAATCGTTTTGGAAAGTTCTATCAGCATCCCAGAAGATCCGTTCCCAAAAGCCATGTTGTTCGAAAATATGAATGTCCTTAATTTTATTGTAAAACGGGTTTAGCATAAAAAAGATATAAGTAAACCGTTTTCTATAACCTGTAGGTAGAGGTACCAGCATCCTGGTAGTTTGGCCGAAGGGCAAACCGCTCACAACTACCATAGCGGCCCTCCATTGCGGGGCTTCGTCTACTTTGTGATAATAAAGTATATTCTGAATGCAATAACAAAGGAAATTGTTGACTTTACACCATTAGTATTACGAAGTTTTACTAATCGATACCTACACTCTAATAGGTACTCGTGTAATACGGTGGCCCAACCTACTTGATAAGCTAGCTGTGCCTAGCCCAAAGAAAACCCAAGACAAAGCCAACCAGAGACAATAGCGCGGGGAGGGGCTTATGCTAAACGAATGTGCGTACGCAATATGTGTCCTTCTCTGGAAAAGGTATCTTTTAGTACCTGGCATTAAAGTCAGTTTTTCCAGAGCACGACGCATGCTAATCTCTGGGTTAATGATGCAGTTTTGGCGCGAGGGATATTTATGGGTAGACCCGAATTGAAGTGTTTTATATCTTGTCTACTTTATCAAGGTGCCTATAACCTATATAGGTACTCAACTTTTTCCCCACTTGGACATTACTACGTAGGTACCTTAGCTACCTATCTAACAGACACATATGCCCTTGTGTGGACCGACTGGGTCACCACGGACTATGTTGTCAAAAAAGTGCAGGCCGCTTTTCAAGACATGCGACTCTTAATGACATAATCCGCCGGTCTCTTGCCGCCATCAATGTGCCTGCTCTTCTTGAGCCGCCTGGCATTGTCAGAGATGATGGCAAAAGACCTGATGGAGTGTCTCTGGTTCCGTGGAGTTTGGCACGGATGCATGCCTCGGCAGAGAGTACAAAAGTACAAATTTGTACCTAATGGCCTCGAGACCCTCGGTCCGTGGGGTCCCATTGCGCAAAAGTTATTTGCGGAAATCGAGAAACGTCTGGTTGACGTAACTGGTGACCGAAGAGCGGCTTTCTCGCGCATAGAGCATGCAATATCGGAGCATTCTCAATACCGGTATTGAAATCCGATATTAGGGTTGAATCCCGGGATTTCGATATTAATATCAGTATTTCGATATTAAGGTGAGTTTTGAAGATTCGTCATTAAAAAAACACTTTTCTCTGGAAAATATATTGAATAATCAACAGAATCTCCTTTCAAATAAAAGTAATGTACCCATCTTTTTCATTTTCATGAAAATTAACTACAAGTAAGCCGAAAATCGGAAATATAGAGGCCTCGGCAGAAAGTACAACTTTGTACCTTGGCGTCTCGAGGCCCTCGGTCCGTGGGGTCCCAGCGCGCAAAAGTTAGTTGCGGAAATCGAGAAACGTCTGGTTGACGTAACTGGTGACCGAAGAGCTGGCGGCTTTCTCGCGCAACGCATCAGCACGGCTATCACGCGACGGCGCGCGAGCACTCTCAATTTTTCTCGCACTATCCGTCTCTCTCTTATTAGAACACTTAAAACAAGAGGTAGGTAGGTTAGTGCGAGAAAAATCTAGAGTATGTCGCGGCCATGAAAGACGTGCTTGCTGCATTGCAGTTCAGCTTGGAAATGCCACCAGCATCCTCGGTACAATGCCTCGAGGGCCTTTTTAGGGTTCCGTAGTCAACAAGGAACCCTAACACCCTGTTCACACTGCGTCCGTTTCCGTGTCCGGGAGGCATCCGTCTCTTTCGCACTCGGGTAACTGTAATTCGGCATGCGTATATAAAAATCAATCACGCCGACAAAACCGAAGAATAAAATCTTGAAAAAAATTTTTTTTTGGGTTTACCTCCCCTACACCTAAACTGTGATTATTAATCAGAAAGAAAAAATGTAAACACTGGTGTTGCCGTTAACAAGAACCATTTGCAGCTATGAGGAGATTTATAATTTTCGCAGTTAAACGAAACATACGTCCTATTTCAATAATATACACTCTAATTACAAAAAGCAAATTAATTTTGATAACGTTAATGTTTATATTTACAAAAATCCTCCCTCATAATTATTTTAAAAGATAATACCGTTTTTATTTGTAGAATATATTTTAGCACTGGTATCACTGCTGCGACTGCGAAACACCGGGATTGTGCATCTTTGGGTTGCTTACAATTTTTTTTTAATGCGAATTGCAAATAATATCGGTAGCTGGATTTTTATTTTATTTGACGCCTGTCCTGTCACTCACCTCACTCGGCTTCTAACAGCTTTATCCACTATACCAGTGTTTCTAAACCTGTGGTCAGTCCCAGGGGGTCCGCGAGTACCTATAGTTATGTACGGGGGTTCGCAGCAGTCTCACCCATAGACCATTTCACAATAATAAATAAATGCCACAAAAAGTCTTGCCTGTGTTTTATTATTAATCCTTGGATTTGTGCTTGATTTCCTAATAGGGGTCCGTGGACGGAAAAAAGGTTAAGAACCGATGCACTATACAATTCAATGTTTTACTAGCAAGTAGTATACTGCTTATAAATATTGATCATATTTATTTTCAATTTTGCTGTAAACTTTAAATAATATTGCATGACCGACCCGTACTTTCAGAACCCCTGATATGTCACTTTGACAGTGACAAAACTTTGTTTACATTTTTCTGTCTGATTAATAATCAGAGTATAAAGTGGCGATGTAATCCCCCCCTCCTCGCCGGCTAAATGTCTGCTACTGGGAATGTGCAACTACGGAACCCTACACTGCGCGTGGCCCGACACGCACTTGGCCGATTTTTTTAGATTTAACTTAGTTTTAATTTAATTTGGTTAATGTTAGTTATCCTCTTGTATATACTTTAGAAAATACATAATTTAAATGCACTACAAGTGCTGATTTTATCAAAATCAATTTGTGTAATTCTATTTATTCCGTTTTACTAGAACAACAAATATGAATCGCGGAATTCCGACATTTCGATATTGGTCCTGGACGCAACTTGCAGGTTCTGCCAGGAGACAGAGGAAACAGCAATGCACATTCTCTGCTCCTGCGGACCACTCATGCACAAAAGAAGTATCCACCTAGGGCGGCACATCGTGCACCCAGAAGAGGTACAACATATCACCGCCCAAAGAATCTGGAATTTCTTAGAGGCAACGGGTCTTAACGGTGAAATCTAAAACAAAGGGCTGCCACAATAGATCACTTGCTGGTCGAAGCGACATATAAAGGCCCACAATAACACAATAATAAATAAATATCCTCTTGTATATACTTTAGAAAATACATAATTTAAATGCACTACAAGTGCTGATTTTATCAAAATCAATTTGTGTAATTCTATTTATTCCGTTTTACTAGAACAACAAATATGAATCGCGGAATTCCGACATTTCGATATTGGTCCTTTGCAATACCGATATTGAAATATCGGAAAAATCATGTCGGAATTCCGGTATTTCAGGATCCCGGGATCTCGGTTTGCATGCCCTACGCGCAACGCATCAGCATTGCAATTCAGCGAGGAAATGCCGCCAGTATCCTCGGTAAAATGCCTCAAGGGGCTTTTTTAGATTTAACTTAGTTTTAATTTAATTTAGTTAATGTTAGTTATCATCTTGTATACCTATACATTATTATAATAGATTTGTCAAACATTTGATATATGGTGGTTTTGACGGAAAAATAAAATCCAACCGAATTGAGAACCTCCTCCTTTTTTTGAAGTCGTTTAAAAAGTAGACAGATCAAGCCAGAACGTTTGTTCGTTCGCTCAGTCTAAATCTACTTTCAAAGAAATACTTCCCTCTTTCTTCTTATCCCTCAAAAAGTAACTAGGCAACCCGGTTTTCAGCTTTCAGGGAAAATAAGTATTCACGGTATGTATAAGTATACTTTTCTAGGATTATTGCCCTACAGAAAACTCCATGGTTCGTCCTAAAGGTTATCATGATACCAAATTGAACGCTGAAACACTGAAGTCCTCCTCGCGCCTTGCCGCTAGGTATTGGCTAAGACCACGAAGTTCAGTCACCCAAGTTTGGATTTGGACTACGTTCGGATTTTTTTCATTTATTTATTATTTTTAACAAATAAACACTTTTGACTTCGACTTCGTGAGACCACCTTGGCTGGCGATATCTACTTACTATTAATAATCGCCTCTTTTTCAGGGGTTGAAGCCAAGTTCTACCCCGCATTAAAGCGAGAGAAAGAGAGAAGTGAGCGTGGGAATTAACTCATTGTCACCATCCAAATTAGATAATTATATAGAGGCAGAGATGTACAAAATGGTTTGAAAAAAGCATTTAAATACAAAATGCTAAATAATTTTCAGATTTACTATTTCAAATGCAAAATACCAAATAGTTCTGCGTTTTGTATTTCAAATGCTAAATGCAAAATAGTTCAAAATACTTTTTCAAAATAAATTACCTTTTCACCAATTCGAATGATATTTTTATTTAAGTATTTTAGGTATTTATCATGAGAAATAGAATAGAGATACAATGCCGAGCCGAATGGCATCTTATGCATGAGATTTTGGTCATATTTATCAGTACGCGTATTATATACATAGCCGTTTCAGTATTGTAGGGATAACAAGAACACTTCAATATCATAAAAGTAGGTAATCAAATCAAATCAGTAACCAGCACCGTTCCGTGAAATCGAATCGTCGGCGTTGCGTTTTTATAGCCATAGAGCCCATAGATAATGTTCGTCGTTTTCGTTTGACATTGACACTAGTCAGACATAAGGCGCGCACTCTGACCAAAGAAGAAAATAATTTACTTTAAAAACAAAGTTTTAACCGACTTCAACTGATTTCCGAGCGCAAATGTGTTAATTATTAGAGAAAAAACCCAATCGCTGTATGTGGGCCGATAATATTTGATGACTTCCGTCGATTCCACAAGGATCACTTTTGGCACTTCATTAGCTGCTATTTCAACGGAATCTTATCAGAATCTGTGACGTACTTTTGTACATTTAAGTACATCATTGAGGAATTCCATAAGTCATCTGTTGTCTTCATCATCAATTCCACTTCACCAAATTTATGATTTTCGGGTGTAATTACACGAGATATTATAGAAAATACCAAAACCACTACATGCGTGCCTAATATAATAGAGGAGTTCCCTCAATTCCTCATGGATCCCATCATCTAACTGAATTAAAAAAAAAATGGGACCCACCTGGGAGCATATACTTACAAACAAAAAAAAAATTTACGAATTGGCTCATCAATGACGGAGTTCTGAGGTCACAAACATTGAACAAAAAAAATACAACCGAATTGAAAACCTCCTCCTTTTTTTTTAAGTCAGTTAAAAAGGGCACGCATGGCTAGCAGGCGCCTCTATCGGTTAAATTCGGCAATACAAGCGTCATTCGTTCATTTCATTTAGTTTAACTGGTAATGTTGGCTAAACCTAATCACAAAGTATTTTGCATTTTGAAATGAATATAAAAAATGCAAAATACATCTCGAAAGGTATTTCAAATAAAATACAAAAGGTTTTTTACTAAAAGGCATTCGTTCATTTCATTTTGTTTGACTGGTAATGTTGGCTAAACCTAATCACAAAGTATATTGCATTTTGAAATGAATATTAAAAATGCAAAATACATCTCGAAAGGTATTTCAAATAAAATACAAAATGTTTTTTACTAAAAGGCATTTAAATTCAAAATACAAAATAGGTATTTTGCATTTTGTATTTGCATCTGAAATAGAAGTATTTCAAATAAATCACATCTCTGTATAGAGGTATATGTATTATAAATGCTAAAGTAACTCTGGCTGGATGTGATGTGAGATGAAATGTGGTATGAAGATAGTTTTAGTCTCGGTGAATAAAATAGTTGGGCTACTTTTTATCCTAGAACTCATCCCCTAAAGGGGTGAAATAGGGGGCGGAAGTTTGTATGGAGATATGCTATAAACGAGTTCCACGCGGACGAATCGTGCGCAAATCATGTTGAGAGCTTAAATTACTTTATTTACAAGCGTTAAAGTTTAAATACTGATAATATGTAATATTATATATCTGATAATAATTAATGTCTATTCAGTCAACCACCTCGTAGAATATGCGAGCCTTCCTGACGTCGGGTCCTTCCTTCGTAATTGTCTGTAAACAATAGAAAATATGTATAACTTTGTGTTCATTTTATTTGTACACGTGTACGTATATTTTTAAAACGGAAGAACTCGTATAATACTAGGACTAGAAAACGTCCTTTATAAAAAGGAAGAACTCGTATAAAACTAGTACCTACTAGCAAACGTCCCTTTTAAAAAGGAAGAACATGTATAATAAGTACTAGCAAACGTGCTTTATAAAAATGAAGAAGTCGTATAAAACTAAGACTAGCAAACATCCTTTTTTGAAATCGATTAAAAAGTAAGAAGTCGTATAATACTAGAGTACTAGCTTTAATTTAACTCTAAGTATATTTAAATATGTTTGAAGAGTCTGTGTGAATGTTCCCGTTGAACAAACGAGTTGAAATGTGCACTAATTCGTGTCTGATAACATCGCATTATTTTGAATACCCGTTAAACTGGTCTAATGAGGGAAATCTAGGGTTCTTCTTTCAACTGATGATGATGATGATGATGCTGTTTCCTGATCGATTTCGGCCATAATGACTGTGTATTCTAGTTTAGGTATTCACGATTATTATTACTGGAGTGTTTTAGTCTCTTTCACACAAAAGTACGAGCGCACTTTGGGCGAGTTAACTCTCTACCGACATAGTTATTCACACAAAAGTACGATCGCACTTTGGGCGAGTTAACTCTCTACCGACATAGTAATTCACACAAAAGTACGATCGCACTTTGGGCGAGTTAACTCTCTACCGACATAGTAATTCACACAAAAGTACGAGCGCACTTTGGGCGAGTTAACTCTCTACCGACATAGGTATTCACACAAAAGTACGAGCGCACTTTGGGCGAGTTAACTCTCTACCGACATAGTTATTCACACAAAAGTACGATCGCACTTTGGGCGAGTTAACTCTCTACCGACATAGTTATTCACACAAAAGTACGATCGCACTTTGGGCGAGTTAACTCTCCACCGACATAGTTATTCACACAAAAGTACGAGCGCACTTTGGGCGAGTTAACTCTCTACCGACATAGTTATTCACACAAAAGTACGATCGCACTTTGGGCGAGTTAACTCTCTACCGACATAGTTATTCACACAAAAGTACGATCGCACTTTGGGCGAGTTAACTCTCTACCGACATAGTTATTCACACAAAAGTACGATCGCACTTTGGGCGAGTTAACTCTCTACCGACATAGTTATTCACACAAAAGTACGATCGCACTTTGGGCGAGTTAACTCTCTACCGACATAGTTATTCACACAAAAGTACGAGCGCACTTTGGGCGAGTTAACTCTCTACCGACATAGTTATTCACACAAAAGTACGAGCGCACTTTGGGCGAGTTAACTCTCTACCGACATAGTTATTCACACAAAAGTACGAGCGCACTTTGGGCGAGTTAACTCTCTACCGACATAGTTATTCACACAAAAGTACGAGCGCACTTTGGGCGAGTTAACTCTCTACCGACATAGTAATTCACACAAAAGTACGAGCGCACTTTGGGCGAGTTAACTCTCTACCGACATAGTTATTCACACAAAAGTACGAGCGCACTTTGGGCGAGTTAACTCTCTACCGACATAGTTATAACAGACTGCTGTTAAAATATAGTCGATACAAAGCAAAAACTACATTTAGAAAAGTGCTCGTAGAGGACGCAGATATAATAATCCTCTTACCATTGTTGCTGTTCGTTCGTAGAATTCCCTTTTAAGGTGTGCAATAGTTCCATTTGTCTTCCTGACCCTCTGTTTCAATACATTATCTCCTTCTAATAAAAATGTTACGAATACCTGGAAATTAAACAATAATGTCAGGCTTCTTCCCGATTTTCACTACCCTTACATTTTTTGTAACAATCCCCATTCCCTGTACATCTCTGGGTGGACAAGCAACGGTAGCCATTGGGATCTTTATTGTTACTTGTCAACCCGGAGCCGTATTGTCTTGTGTTTTCACCAGAGTTCATCAGCCAATGACAATTTAGATTTCCCAGTTATATGCGGATTATTGAAGGGACGTTTACAAAAACAACATAACTGACATATCATACGAAATCGAGTTATTGGTATGATTATGTTCGTCTTATACCTATTTGTGCAGTTGTTTAATTAGGAACCCGTTTTGTCAAAATTACCGCTTTATATCTGTAAAATGGAATGACTCCGCTCTACGGAACTTATAGTACAATAATAATTACATTCTCTTATAAATTTATGTATAATTTAGATGGAATACATTTTGTATTAAATAAAACAGTTTTCGTAAATTCAATAATATTTTTAATAAATGGTTTTTGCACAAAAATAACATAACTGCCAATAATTTTACAAAAAATCGGCCAAGTGCGTGTCGGGCCACGCGCAGTGTAGGGTTCCGTAGTTGCCTGTCTTTCTTAGTTACATCGACACGCGCGCGCCAGCTAAATGGTTGCGTCGGCTGAATTTGTACGAAAGTTGGCTTTTCTAGGTACATTTTGAGTTGGTCGACTATTACTCGGTAACTAGTTGGCCGTGATAGTTTTCTTTTTAAATTCCTTATATGTCCTGCAGCCACGATTTTTTTCACATTCCCGTAGCAGCCATTTAGCCGGCAGGGGGGAGGGACACATCACTCGAACAAAAATTTGGGCTTTAAAGCTCAATATCTCCCAAACGAATCACTAATTTGAAATCTCATTTTAGAAACCCATTATATTTTTGAACAAGCTATCCAACGATACACTATGGGTTTAACAAGTAAAAAAAATGACATCCCCACTTTAGGTGAAGGGGATGTACCTCAAAAAAAAGATTTTTACCTTCTTTTATCTTAATTACAGTTTTCTAGTAGTAATGGTTACTGAGCTAAGCCGAAGACGGACGGACGGACAGACGGACGGGCGGACGGCCAGACGGACATGGCGAAAGTTCCTTGTCGACTACCGATCCCTAAAAACAGCATAAGTGACGAAGATATTATTCATATTTTTTCCAAGAGATCCTATTTATTTATAAATACGCCTGCCATAAGCCAGCATAGTAAATGGAATGTATTGTATAAAGAAATAATAATTTAGGAGAAATAACGTTTTTTTCGCTCCCAGTAAAATTGTCACCAATGTATTTATGTTGTTTTTGTAAACATCCCTTCAATTGTTTATCCGCATATAACTGGCTGAACAAGTCAAACAGGTCAGGTGACAATTATTAAGTTGGTGAAAAAAAACTGACTCAAAATGTTGTATCACTTGACGAAAAATATTTGATAAGATATACATTCAATAGCTAGCAATTTTTAGGTAATCCATTTGATGTTCTATCATCAGACTAACCTCCAGGATAAGATATTTAATAATCGAGGGACCCAATAGTCGAGAGATGACTGACACAACCTATGTGGTATTTCTCTCTTTACCTACTACCTACTAAAAACTCTACGGTGGCGGCCATCTGCACTTACATGGAAAAGACTCCAGGAAATCAAAATGAACGCCCTGAGGTCCTCCTCGCACCTTTCTATTTCTAGCACATCCGGTTTCAACGTCTTACTCGAGGCATTTAGTCAACCCCGAAGACCCTAATTAGTCGCCTTTTACGAGAGGGCAGACCCTAAAGCTATTCATGGCCGGGAGTACAAAAAAGCCAAGAAAGCTGTCAACTTTTGGAACTCAACGTACACTCAAGGGGGTCCAAAATTGGTAGACCCTTGCCGACAAAGCATGAATAATTTTGGCAACGGCTACCAGACGAATCTAAGGTACCTACTCCCGCTGAGTTCTGTCATCCGGTTTGCGGAAATGATGGAGAGAGCTTGGGAGTAAGCACTATGGAGGGGGACAGTTGCATGAAACATCCCACTGGGGCAAAGTGCATCCAAGGCCCTCACTCAGATGAGATAAGGTAGACCACTTTCTTGACAGATTCTACACGGAGTATTGGTTTGCTATCGTTAAGCAAACGACTAAGTACCTTACTGCCGTCGACCCTTGATTCCTCGTGCTCTACGCCCAACTTATATGTCTGGTTTAAGTGGATAGCCTCGGCCTGCACTTCTAACCGTATTGTTTGTGGATCCAGCATAGTATAGGACCATGTCGGGGAGTTCGACATCAGCATCTTCTTGACGTGTTCTGGAACATCTATGGAAGTGGACGAACGAGCAGATTAGCTGGAAGAAATCCCTTATTAGATCTTGTAATTGTTGCTAATTTATTGTACAATAAAGCATTTACATATATATCAAACGTGACTATACACGTCGGTGCGTTCTTATATACGAGTAGGACTCGCGAAAAAAACATATCAGGAAACCAGAAGTTTTGAGTAAATTCATCAATGCAACGCTCTGCCCATTGCCCGACATTCGAACTAGGCAAAATCCTGAAGTTTTTTTTTTTTTTTTTAATGATATAGGAGGCAAACGAGCAGACGGATCACCTGATTGTAAGCGATTACCGCCGCCCATGGACACTTGCAACACCAGAGGAAGTTAGGAATATTCTCAGATATTTCTAGAAACTTGACACGATAATTTAAAATAAACTTCCATTCAGCGAGTTCCCCTCACACTAATGTTTTAAAACTACCGAAAACTTTCTACATCGGTACTAGTATGCTTTGTATGTCGTAGGAACTGTATCACCTAACTGGAATTTTCTCGTTGGTACCACATCGAGTAAGTAGTTAATAGTTATTTTTTGTATTCACATTTGTTTCATTCTGACTGAGAATAACAACTTCGTGTAGACCAGACCATAAAGGGTTCCGTAACGAAAGAGTGAAATGGAAGTACCTACTCATAAACTCGTAAAGTAACATACCCAGCACGGCTGGCACGCGACGGCGCGCGTGCTCTCTCGATTTTCTCGCACTACCCGTCTCTCTCTTATTAGAACACTTAGAACAACAGGTATAGTGCGATAAAAATCGAGAGTATTTCGCGGCCGTCCCGTGCTAGACGTGCTGGGAGGGTATTTTTCGGATACATAACAAAATTTTTTCATTGAACTTGGATTATTTTTGAATAGCTATTTCTCGAACGCGTGTATTATGTATGAAAAAACGGACTTAAACAAAAAACACTCTCTGAAACTTCCAATTACTTTTCAAAGACCAATCGAATGCTGAGAAGTGCTTACATTTTTTTCATCACATTTGCTCGAAAAGGGCTTCATAATGCGCAGATATACAGAGCTGTAATAGCCTGTGTTACGCCCACGGGCGTAATGGTTTTTTTCTTAAATTGTATCTGTCACTCATGCGGCAGTTACAAAGCAAAGAGGTTTTATATCAAATTACGATGTCTCAAAACGTATTTATAAATAAATTTAAACTTAAAAAACGACTTAAACATGTTTAATTTAATTATTTACAGATTTTATATGTAGTTATTTAGTGTCTATGTAAAATGTTTTTAAGTGTTTTCAAATCGTGGCTGTATACCGAAGGGTCTTTGCCATACGCGCCTTACGTCAAATTCAACAAAATGGACGACTGACATGATGCAGTGTTTATTACGATTTGTATTAATTTCATCTAAAATGTATTTGTTTCCTCGCAAATGTGATGAAAAACATTGTGTATAACACGGGCGTAAGAAAATTGCAAACTCGAGTCATCACAAGCCCTCCGCCTTCGGCGTCGGGCTTCTGATAGACTCTTGTTCGCAATATTCCACTTCCGCCCCTCGTTAAACAATGTACTATTGTCATCAGCTGTCAAAGGATTTAATATTTTATTAACGTAGACCTCGAGTAAAAATGCCTGTGACTACGTAGGTATAAGAATGAGTTTACGACCCGCAGACGGCCTTTTGCTCTTTGGAAAACGAAAAGACACATGCTTAGTTCTTATCATCAAAATAGATAAATGACTCTGCAATTTTTATCTACGTTCCTACTTAAATTCCAATACAACAAACCGTAGAAACTTAAAATAACACTTATCGACATCACCTCGATTTGTTTTCGGAATTAAATAACTAATTGCAGCTTATTTGAACACCACACTTAGACACTCTAATATTATGCTCATAGTGCTTAACCACTTGTTTATAGCTCTAATCTTTTATTAAAATCTTCCAAAAAACACTCACTTGACGCTTTAAAAAACTCATCTAAATTTGATCCACCCGTTCTTTTGAATTTCTTGCCAAAAAACGACATATTTCTCATTCATTTATAATAAATGTGACTACGGTTTAGCCAAATACAGTGCAGAATGCCATGATAACCGGTATTATTTCATACCGCGTGATAAGATTGGCCGATGTTGCTGTGTCATGCTTCGCTCACAGATACGCCGTGATACTAATTAAAATATACGTAATGATAACAGCGACGCACGTTTATATTGTGTGTGTAGTAAACAAAGCTGGGTACAAAACCGTTAATCGTCAATTAACGAAGTTAACATTTTGAGTAACTGATTAACTTTTAAGTTAACTTTAAAACTTGTCAGCGGACTCTTTCACTTTCGTAAATGAGTCATAAGTCCTTTAATCGTTAATAAAGTATCTATCATCATCATCATTAATTTAAGAGTTATCCTCTCAAGTATCTATAATTTACCAAATTTGTTAAAAGCATATTGCGCTGACGGACGGCGCTGCGCCGCCAAAAACACGTTCTATCTGGCTATAATACTGTCGGGTCGGCCGGGGGTCCGTTTTGAATTTGCTATCAATGACATGGATAAATGTCATAAATAATACCGACAGTGGCAATGCTCTACACCCGCGCTTTGAGACACCCAGGGCATGCAAACCGAGATCCCGGGATCCCGAAATCCCGGAATCCCGACATGATTTTTCCGATATTTCAATATCGATATTGCAAAGGACCAATATCGAAATATAGGAATTCCGGGATTCATATGTAATGTTCTGGTAATACGGAATAAATAGAATTACACAAATTGATTTTGATAAAATCAGTACTTATGTCGTGTATTTAAATTATTTCTTTTCTAAAGTATATACAAGATGATAATTATCATTTTTTTTTGTAAGCCTATCTTGTGTCCCACTGATGGGCAAAGGCCTCCCCCCTAGACTTCCAACTATCCCAACTCATTTCCAATTCTGGCCAGTCACTTTGAAAGACGTCCAGTTCATTCCGCCATATTACATATTAACATAACTAATTAAATTAAAAATGGCTTTCGAGGCATTGAACCGATATGCTGGCGGCATTTCTTCGCTGAATTGCAATGCTGATGGGTTGCGCGAGAAAGCCGCCAGCTATTCGGTCACCAGTTATGTCAACCAGGGGCCCGTTTCATGAAGCAACAAGTTACAAATTACAAGCGGAAGTCTCTTTCTATCAAAAGGTATTGAAAAGAGACTTCCGCTTGTAATTTGTAACTTGTTGCTTCTTGAAACCGGCCCCAGACGTTGCGCGTTTTCCGCAAATAACTTCTGCGCACTGGGACCCAACGGACCGAGGGTCTCGACGCCAAACGGTACTAAGTTGTACTCTCTGCCGAGGCCTCTATATTTAATGCGTTTCAGATTTTCGGCTTACTTGTAGTTCATTTTCGCCATTTTAAGGTTATTGCTACTACTTATAACAGTATAAAGGGATCACTTAGAGAAATTAGGCATTTCTTTTTATGACAATATTGTCAGTTGGCTAGCACTAGCAACATGAAAATGAAAAAGATGGGTCATGGGGACATACTTTTATTTTATATTCTGTTGATTATTGAACATATGTGATGGGGCCTACCCTATATGAAAAACTACCGAAGGGATTGAAAGACGTACCCTGTGTATCAGAATTCCAGTTTCAATTAAAAAAAAATACTTTTGGATACTACAATCTATTGCATGGACGAATTCATGAAGCCGTAAGGCTGAGAAAGGGTGGTCCAAAAAACATTTTTTTGATTTCTTTTTCTCCACATAGCTTGTTTTTGTCTAAGGCCTATAAAAACCATATATACCATTTTTTATGAAAATCGAGTGGCATTTAGAGGTCGCTCAAAATAAAACAATGTGAACTTAGAAAATGTATGAAGGAAATTTTATTAATCACAAAATACTACAGTAATGAAGATTTAGACGGCGTAGGAAACCGTTTTCTGTGATTTGCAACTAGACGGAGAATATATTGTTTCTGTTCTTCATCCTTGGTAAGAGTCTGGTTGTATTTTTGAATCAAACTGATCCCTCGTTCAGCTGTGTCATTAACAACTCTGACCTTGGCACACTTTTCTTTTAACTCTAAGAAAACCTCGTTACTTGGCCATTTAACAGATGGCATGCTCAAAAACTGCTGGTTTTTCTGTTTTCCATCAGCAGCAAGGATGTCAAAGAAGGATAAAGTTCGTTCAGTAACGAAACTTTCTAACTGTACGTTGTTTGGTTCGCCTATAGTACCCACATGAATGCGTCGTGGAAAATTTGTATTTTTTGGGCGAACTAGATTTTTTGCCATTTTGTCTTTGGTTTCTGAAGACACCCGGTCATCAAAAAGTGCAAATGCAACTAGATGTTCAGAAAGAAACCAAAGATGCCTTGCAAAAGCAGCATAAGATTTTTCGCTGATCTTTTTATTAGGGTACGACTTAAGGATTTCCAAAAACTGTACATCATTCATTGGTGCTTTGATGCCAAGAGGTGCTTCATTCCAATACCGCACATAAGCTAAAACTGCAAAGAGAGCAAACTGTTCTACCTTTTTGGACTCTGGACCGGTCAAGTGAAATTGTTCTCGAAATATATATATTTTAATTGCATAAATAGCTTTTGCCATCCAGCGAGCATGATGCGTGGGGCCCGGAGCTCGGAATCTTTCTTCAATATCTCCGCCGCCAATAAATATAAGAGACAATTGTAGAAACTCTTTATAATCATCTCTCGGATGCTGATTTTGCAGGGCATTTGGTAAGTAGACAAGTAAATCCTCCCGCAGATTATTAAACATTCGATTTTCAAACAGTTCATTTTCTGCCGCCTTGTACACAGTGTAATCAAAACTCGGCCACATTTTTTGGAAACGGTTGAATAATCCTACTTCCGGAGCTCCCGTAGAACCAAATAAAGAAGAAAATGCCGCAGAAAGTACAATCTCCATGATGTGGTGTCGGCACGCAATCCAAACTAGTTTACATTCAAGGGCTTTTTCAATTTCAGTACAAGCACCTGTGTGTAGGCCGGTATTACTTGCTGTTGTATCAAATACGAGTGCTTTTATGGAGTGAGTCAAGTTCCATGATTTTACCGTATCGACGCATGCTTGGGCTTGAGCTTTTCCTGTTCCTCTGTCTATTTTAGGGATAGCTAAAAGCTTTTCTTGACCATTCCCAGTTACAAGTATGGCAATTCGATCAATTTTAGTTTTCGAATCAATATCTGGCAAAAGTTTGCCATCCCAGTGGAGATTCAAGGGTCCATCCATTTCACAAGCTGATAGTTCAGCCTGTGCTGCTTTCTCTCTTTCAACTCTTCTACCACGTCTCACAGAACTCCGGGAGAGAGTTTTATCAGAAACATTATGCCCTAAAGCCTTGACAATAGCTCCTGCGACAAAGACAGCTCCTCTATCTGGCAGATTTACACGGTCTAAAGCAGCGACAACTTCTGGAGAAGTAAAAATATTAGTACACTGGTCTGAAGAAGAAGAAGAAGCCTTAGGTTCTTGGGATAATTTATCCTCATAACGTGGGAGTTGGAAACAAGCTTTGTTGTCAGAACTTTCTGAAGAACTAGATAATAATTGCTCAGTCTCAGTTAATTCACGTTGCTCATTATTTTCCATATAATATTTCCTCCTGAAATCTTCTTCTCTTTGTTCCCGTTGCCTCTTCCTGTTCTCTTTTGTAGCCGTTGCAATATCAACACTACCCATACTGCACGAAAATACACTTTCTCTTTGTTTTTGTAGAAAAATTCGGTCTTCGTTATTTTTCATTGTACTTAAAGCATTTATTGTGGCTATATCAAATAATTTTTCAAGGTCGTTTTGAAACATGCTCTGACGCATAACATCATGATCATTTTGACGAGCACGATTTTTTTTCAGAAGTAAATACTGCTTATGTAATCTAATTAGTTTTCGTACACACGAATCCACACGTTGCGTAGGTATCTTCGCTCGCTCCCAAATACTTATAACGGCTTCACAGGTATTTTTGTAACTTACTGGTAAGGTATTTCCCTCATCTAAATGATGAAATTGAAGAACACGAAGTACATCTAATCCTCGAGGCAACCGGGCCGTCGAAAAACTTGAAATTGACTTCCCTAGAAGCCAATTACTTGGTGCGGATCTAGTCGACATAGTGTTTTTGATGTAAAACAAGGCAACTTAAACATTAATCGCTTGAGCGACCAGTAAAACGCAATCAAATGAGATAATATTTTGCACAACGATTACTAGTTATTGACAGACAAAAGTTAGCTATGTGGAGGTAGATTTGAAAAACTTTTTTTTTTCTCCATACAACCGTGGACCACCCTGAGAAGTCATGCAGTGGTTTTTGTATTTTTTAATTTTTTATTATCAATTCTATCTTCCAGAGAAAAGTGGTTTTTTTAATGACAAATCTTCAAAACTCACCTTAATATCGAAATCCCGGGGTTGAAATCTAATATCGGATTTCAATCCCGGGATTGAGAATGCTCCGATACCTATTGCATGCAAGAATTTCTACCATGTTCGTCAATTTTAATAATAAAGACTTAATGAGTCAGTTCTGAAACTTTTTTATGAAATGATGGTAAACCAACAAGTACATGCAGGCAACGACACGCACTTGGTCGGTTTTTTTTAATCGAATATGTTGTCTGATTTATTCTAATATCGAGATGGTTTTTGTTTTTAGCTGTTTGCTGTGGAGGGGGTGGTTTTTTTAATTTGGAATTGAAATGCGAAATGCTGAATCTTGATTATATCCAAGAACAACAAGGGAACAAATACCTATGCCCACCTAAGCTAAGGATCTCTAAATAATCGAACAATAAGTACATATACGTCATTTGACATTGCCGATCCTAATCTCGTCCGATAGTATATCGAGACTAAATGCAGTCCACATACCAGATACCCGGTTATTGTCTTTGCGTGTCACGGTGAAGTGGGTCAGTACTCAGTACCAAACATACCTACATACACATAAACAAACAATGTATTAATGTGTTTATGTTGGTTTCAGCACATTGCAATACTTAGGTGTAATGCATTATAAAAATCCAAGACTCAGAAACATATATTCATGCTCATCAATTCATCACTCAAATATATGCCCTCTAACATATGCGATGTAATGACAGTATTTTCATAGCTCGACAGTACCTGACGACTTAATGCCTCATTGGCGTTAAAAGGGTTCTTACAATCTATATCGTCGATGACACATTTTTATGGAAACAAACACTAAATATATATTAACATTTATTTATTTAAAAATAGTTACACAGCTTGTGTCAAAAACGCAGGAGATTACAATTTAACCAGTTGTGGCCTCCACACGCCTCATTGTACAGTCGCCATTATATATATTGGAACGGCCAAAGCGCTCACAAATATCTGAACATGTCTCTATTGTCGAGGCATAATAGACGTGTTCAGATATTTGTGAGCACCTTGGCCGCTCCGATATATCTGATGGCGACTGTATGACACTATTCCAATAATTTATGCCCTGGTTATCACCTTTATTGCAGGTGCCAAGTATTGGGGCAATGGCGAATACTGGGACGTTCACCTTACATACAACTTTAAAACCTGTTAAACCATATTTAATGAAAACCATACCACTTTCATTTCTCATCTGCTGCCATTACATTATATAATTGTTACGCGTAATGTCATGGTCACGTGATAGAATTTCGTGACATATCGAACTATGTAATGGGGCTTCTCCACTCTCGCGAGCGCCTCGCTCGAGGCGGACGCGCTCGCTACGAGTCTTGGCGAGCGGAGGTCGTAGGAGTGCTAGCCATCCACACTCTCGCTTCAGTTGCTCGCTAGAGCTGCACGAATTTTTGGGATCCCAAATTACTGGTTCCATTTGTTACAGCTCCATAAAAGTAGAACACAACTCATTACTCCACTCCACCGTCTCCGTCATTATAAAAAACAGTTATTGTTAGTAAATAGGTTACGTCGTTACTCTGCAGCAGCAAACACAAAGTGAGCGATCGCTAGAGTGTGGACGGTTGCCTCGCCTCGCCTCTCGCGTCCTTTGACTCGCGTCCCAAAAACCGACAACAAGCGAAGCGACCGCGAGGCAAGACAAGGGAACACGACACGAGCGCATCGTGCACACTCTCGCACCCGCGTTCGCTCGTGTACGCTCGCGAGAGTGGAGAAGCCCCATAAGGTACTTAGAGTGAGTAGCCTAGCTAGCATGATCGCGTATTTATGTCGGCCATGCATTAAGGGTGTGCAGGACTCTCCATACAAACATGGTTTGGTTCTCATTTTAAAACGACATGCTAGTGTAAGTGGAAATCCGTGATCTCTGCATACCCCTCCGGGAATGAGGCGTGATTATATGTATGTACTAGCTTCTGCCCGCGACTCCGTCCGCGTGGAACTCGTTTATATCGTAGCTCGGTACTAAGTTTCACCCCCCATTTCATCCCCTTGGGGAATGATTTCCGGGATAAAAACTATCCTATGTCCTTCCCCAGGACTCAAACTATCTCTATACCAAATTTCATCCAAATCGGTTCAGCGGTTTAAGCGTGAAGAGGTAACAGACAGACAGATAGACAGACACACTTTCGCATTTAGAATATTAGTATGGATAGGTATATGTATGTATGCTAGAATAACATGAAACTTTGTATAATCAATGGGATCCACCATATATAGGTCGGAAACTAGTCTCTGCTGCCCAAAATGCCTATCCCATGGTGTGCAAACGGACAGACAGACCAATGGACATGACAGATGATCTATAATGGCGCGGCCGCCACCGCAGGCCGCGCTGGTGTGGTTCAAGTTGAAGGGTTAGTTTAACTGCGGACTGACTTAACCATACATATTTTTTTTAAACGAGCACCCGACTTTATAAAGCACCCGGCTTTGACCTCCATCTCCTACATAAAAAGACTTTGCAGTAAGTTAGTAGGTACTACCTAATATTAATGAGAAATTAAGCATCAACTACTATCAGAACTCTACCACTGGATGACTCTTGAAATACTGCCTACCGGCATTGTAGCATATCCTATACCTCCGAAACAAGGAGGATTCATTCCAACTCACTCAAATTCTCATCGGACATGGCTACCACAAATCCTACCTCGCGGTATCGCTTCAAGATTACCACCGACGACCTGTGCTATGCCATATTTGTTAATTTCGAAAAAGTTACTCGACCAAAAAAAACTGCTCTCAAAATTTCACGAGAACCGGTTGACAAAGGACACACACCGGACACTGGGCAGACACGGCACATTTCGGCCCCAGCTGAAGCATAGAAACTTCGTTCGCTTCGCTCACTCGTTCAGTGAGGAGGAAAATTCTTGTAGCTTTTTAAGTTTGTATGTAATGGGTAAACTCCGGAACAGCTTATCCGATTTCAAAACATTATTTCACTTTCGCATAAAATGGACTTCCTGGATGGTTATGGTCTGTGGTTATGGTGTTTGCCTACGTTCTTTGCACTTGTATTGAATTGTCGTGTAAATCGCGCAATTTTGGTAGGAATAATGGTCGATACTGTACTTCGTACTTGTTGTCAAATAATGCTGATAACGCAATATTGGCGGAGATTCTCAAAGATATGTAATCAATGGAATTCGATACGAGATCGCGTAATAACAAGAAGTACCTACCTAAAACCTTTTGTAGGGGATAAACACAAATATCTTTTAGGTACTGTATTGAATTCCATCGATTGCATACCTTCAAGTATTTATACCGAAATTATGCGATCTGCATTATTTTACGAGAATTTTATTAAATTTGTTTGCATACCGATGAACCAATTATGACAAAATCAGCCAAGCAAGCATGATCGCGTTTATGTCGGACATAAAGCATGCGTCCTTCTCGCACTTACTAAAACTTGATACTTGTTAATACTTTGCTAGGATATACGCGATCATTGAGACATGGTCAGGTCACTGACCCTGCAGGACCGTCAAAAAATCGACGCTCTAAAGATGTCGTGTTAGAGGCGACTCCTAAAGATACCCTGGACGGCGTTCCGAACTACTCGCTCCTGAAGGAACTCCGTATAAAAGACAGACTTTCGTCAATATGGGTGTAAACTCGAACATTATTATTACTCCAAAAGAAAGAAGGCAAATAAATATGCCTAGTGACGAAAATCCCATTCAGATATCTCAAAGAATTACGAAGCTACAACCGTTTTATATTGCTTGTTAGAGAGAGAAAACGCAAAGTGTGACGTCACATGGATGCTGCCGGGGGGCACAAACATGATACCTTTTTTACAGAAATTGTTCCGAACGAAGTTTAAACTGTCCAGTTAGGTAGGTCCAACTTTGGGAAAGGGGTCAATCGTCGAATCCGACTCGGCTGGGCAGCATTCGGGAATTCCAATATTCCGCAGTGTCTCAAGACGAGAGTCTTTGACCAGTGTGTGTTGCCAGTGATGACGTACGGCACGGAAACGTGGACGCTTGCTATATATGGGCCTCATAAGAAGGCTTTTGAGCCCACCCAAAGGGCAATGGAGAGGGCTATGTTGGGAGTTTATTTGCACGATCGCAACAGGAATGAGGATATCCGCAGCAGAACCAAGGTAACCGATATAGCCCTACGAATCGCTAAACTTAAGTGGCAGTGGGCGGGGCACATTGCACGTAGAACCGATGGCCGTTGGGGCGGAAAGGTTCTCGAGTGGCGACCGCGTACCGGAAGGCGCAGCGTGGTTAGGGCCCCCACAAACAAGGTGGACTGGTGACCTGGTAAAGGTCGCGAGAGTCCGCTGGATGCGGGTGGCGCAGGACCGGTTATTGTGGCACTCTTTGGGGGAGGCCTATGTCCAGCAGTGGACGTCTTTTGGCTGATATGATGATGATGAAGTTTGAACAATGTAAATTATTGCAGACAGAGTCGTGGGCGCAGCAAGTATGACTATAGGTAAAGTTTTAGCGCATTGAATGTATTAAAATGTACGGAATATAAACCGTAAATTAAACAGTAGGTGGTACCGGAGCGGTACATAAACTTTTAAGTGCGAATTTTATATTAATTTATGCCACGAATATACTATATCGCATTCGGATGCAGGTCGCACGAATATGCAAATATCTTACGAAACTCGCATCAATATATCGTACCTACATACATGTATGATATTGTTTATGTCCACGTCACATAGCTAAATGTAGTAACTTGTCTAAAACACTGGCTAGAGTGTGGTGCAATCCAGTATGTAATCCAGTTTAGTAAGTACTTGTTTCCTTTATATTACAGGACATTCACGCACGCTACGGCTTCATATGTTTCGTCATATGATAATATTATAGTGGTAAATATTGTAATACTCCTAGTTATCTTTAGCAGGTAGGTAGCTCTAAATTATATTGTGTACTGTGTGTGTAAAAATAAAATGTGGTATGCACCCATATTTTTACACTAAACTACTCATAAAATATGTCCCATTCCTCGTGCTCTTACGGATTAAGACTGTACCTAAGGTTTCGTTTCGGTACGTATTTATACTATTTATCCTACTTATTTAAACGAGCAATATTTGTGTATACATTTGCAATCACGTACTCAAAAATCGTTTTCTCTATTTTCACCCGAGCAGAGGTCGGTCGCGTAGGGACTGAGAAAATTAAATCGATATATATTTTTGCCGTTGAGTACCATGCTAGGGCCAGACTGCCAAATATTGGTGATTTTCTCACCAAATGCACTTTGCTAGAAAGTGCATGTTGGTGAGAAAATCACCAATAGCGGTACCTATCTAATAGGTACGTGATTCTGTCTCTATTCTCGTATTGATGGAATTGAATTGAAATCAAACTGAAATCATTATTGTATTTGAAAATTAATAATACAAACAATAAGAAAACAACAATTAAGTATCAACTAAAGTAATACCTTATAAAAAACTAAATTAAAAATAAAATAGAATAGTACTAAATGCTGGCAGCATTACCTCGCTGAATTAGCTTAGCTATTCAGCGAGGTAATGCTGCCAGCATCTTCGGCACAATGCCGCAGGGACCATTTTTAGGGTTCCGTAGCCAAATGGCAAAAAACGGACGGAACGGATTATGGATTCGTCATGTCTGTCTGTCTCTCCGTCCGTATGTCACAGGCATTATACTCGAAAACTATAAGGAGTATTTGAATAAAATTTTGAGGATAGGTGTATTTTGTTAAGAGTCCGCAGCAAGCTCGATTCTTCATACAAACGTAGTTACGTCCTTACTTTAATATAACATGTCACATTATCATGAAATTCTCTAAATATAATGAGGTAAGATATATCTAGGGCTAAAACTAGTTTATGACTCTTAAAATGTTAATAGAAAGAAAATAGAGCGAGTACAAGTTTTGCATTTTTAGACCCCAGAAAGTTGTTCAGTTCGGCGGCCTACTACGACCAAAATATAGTTTAGATTGAAGTCAAAACCTATTTCCGGTGTCGATTAAACTATGCAGTTTGAAAAGAAAAAAGATTTATCAAAATTGATCTTGTAGTTTTAAAATGAGAGCGTAACTACGAAAACCTTAAAATAAATTACAAAAATTTGATGCGAAACTGCAGCGAATTACTCTAGCGCGGGGAACGGTCCGGGGGGGGGAGGCGGTACGCACCGCCCTTATCATAGCTACTCCTTGCCGTGCGCTTAGTTTAGTGACAATAGTGACCCATTTGCTGTGCGCGGGAGCGACGTATTGTTTTGGTGAATTATCTTCCTACGATAATCGCGGTCAATTCACGACTTGGACTGATAAAACGGATTTGATTTTTCTTGGTGATACTGGTGGTGTGTGTGATCATACTGATCATACTGATCGACGATCTGTGGCTTTCTTATGGACTTTGCATTTTTATGTTACAAAAATGGATAAACCGGGTAAGTACCTACTTATATGCATTTTAGTCAAGTTCCAAGTATACAAATAAATTATATACATGTAATATGTACATATTATATTAATGTATATGAGTACCTAGTCATTAATCCTTAGTTGACGTGTTATTTAATTTATTTGGTAGGTAAACAAAATTTTAATCTCACAGTAGGTACTCATTCGGTATTAAATAGGTAGGTACCTACATAAATATCACTTGGGTACGTCAAATCATTCTGGATATGGCTTTGGTGATATATAGTTTGATTTTTTTATATAGCCAAAACAAAATACTTACTTAGTTAAAAAATAATAATACGCTATAAATTTAAATAAGACGAGGATGAACGAACGGACTTTATACGAAAACTACCTATCACACATTATTGCTTAGAAATTTTAATTAGTTTACCTAAGTAGGTATGTAAGTTATAGTATAGTATCCTAAAGTATATAGGATAGGTTTTTTCGTCACTCTCTATAGTAATCTACGTACTTCTATACAACGTGTTAATAAAATAACGCAAAACCTGAAAACTGTTTGTTCAGAATCGAGAGTAAAATGCGAAAAAAATAAAAAATATTTTTTTTGACGCGATTTATTTTTTACATTTGTATGGAGCAGGTCGCCCCAGACGGCCAACACTCCATACAAATGTAAAAAATAAATCTTGTCAAAAATTTATTTTTTATTTTTTTCGCATTCTATGCTCGATTCTGAACAAACTGTTTTCAGGTTTTGCGTTATTTTATTAACACGTTGTATATCATAATTATATATAGAAATTGGCACTTACCTACCCTTCCACTTTTTTGATCGAGTGACCTGACAATAACAATACTAGGTAGGTATCTAAATAAAAAAATGACGACGCGACAATAGCAGTTGTTTCTCGGTGCTACTTGAACCTTGGTTGTAGGTATTTATTATTTATGTATGTACTAGGTTCTTACTATATTATGTGCTCAGGTTGGCGCTTGTCCAATTTGTAGATATAAGATGTACGGTCGAGGAAAATGAAGGTTTGGCACATGTCAACTCTATTGGAATGACATTAAGGTTCAAAAGTGCTAAACATTCAATTTCCTCGACTGTACAAGGTACATAGGTACATATATTTTTCAACTAAAACTATAAGGGGCAAACAAGCATACGGTCCACCTGATGGTAAGCGATCACGGGAGCGTATAGACGTTTATAATACCTATAGTTATTTTTTTTTCTAGAAGCGAAAAGGTGTTCAGACAAAATTATGGCTATCGGCTCGAAGGAAGAAAAGAGGACCGGCTCGTCGTCAAAAAGAAAATATAAATCCTAATAGGTAAGTTATAATAAGGCTATAAATTCAAATTTCATTTATTTATGGACCAACTAGGATCATTGTTGTAAGTAGGTACTTTTTACCAAAAATAAAAACAATAATGTATGATCTTTTTTTATTTCCTTCAATACACCAAATCTTCAATGTGAATAAATATTTATAGGGTAGGTTCCTAGGAAAAAAGATCTGGATTCTAATTAGTGCGTATTTTTATTGATCATAAGATATTGGACACCTATTTTAAAAATACACACAACCGAACATAGAACCTCCTGCTTTTTTGAAGTCTGTAAAAATGACGAAGTTATGGCGCGTAGATAATCCGCGTGACTTCACAAACGTATGAACCGTGACGTTACGCGCACTTATAACTTCGACATTTTTTGTTTAGTGACCAAAAGAAAAAATACGTGTCTAATATTTTTGATCATCTATAATACGGATTTTAGAGTTACTTATTTAAAAATAGTTTAAGTACTATCACTGTAATAAGCTTGTTTTGGGAAAAAGACTGACTGTTAAGTTTCTTGCGGCGTTTCTTCTTGACAGTGGTCTCTGCAGAAGCGCTGGTAGGGCTTGACTTATAAAAGTGCCCTTGGCGGCCTACTTGCAGAATAAATATTCATTTATTTCATTTATAACAAAAATAGTGGTAGTGGTATCTGAAAATCTGCTATGCAATTATGGCACTAGGTTGTTAAAATGACAAAACCTGGTATATTGTATGTTATACTTATGTTACTAGTAACTACTACTTTTGTTGGCACATCAAAACTTGTAGCCTGTACTCTACATTTACGTTTTTAGTAGGTTAAATAATCAGTTAAAATTTGCCTAGCCGCACTTACGCACTGTATAAACTGTATTGTTATCTCGCTATGGAGATGTTCTACTGTTATATTTTATTTACCGCAATAATTTCGCCGTTGTATGAAGATATTTTACTGCGATATTTTACCTGCGACATGTATAGCTCCGCCTCCCCGCGCGCTCTCGCTTTACTGCTAGCGCCCTGTCTCCCTCTAGGTGAAACAACAACATTTTAAGGCGTAAGCGCGCGATCTCAACGCGGAGTTGAGCGGACCTTGCTGCGGACTCTTAACCGCTACATAGTTTTGTAATTCAATTACTAAAAAAAAAAAATATTTTCATTGCAAGCCCACGTGTGGAACATCAATCGATAGGCCTTTCAAAATAAATATAAGGTTTCTCAGCAATTTTTTTGATTAAGTGAATAGAGTCCGAGATAATCGCCCCGAAAGTCACCAAAATTGTGTGTCCCCCCCCTCCCTTCCCCCCTCTAATTTTTGAACCGTGTATTTTAAAAATATGAAAAAAATCATATACATAGGGCTTATTCAATTCTTTCAGCGAAAATTGTTTTGAACAAGATCAGTTCAAAGGTTTTTGAGGTATTTCTAAAAAACTGCCTTCCTTAAAGAAAAGGACGTAAGTGCCTTAAGATTTCAGTAACGATACGACCTTTTTAATAGGCACGGGACCCTCGTTGTGCGTGGTCCGACACGCACTTGGCCGCTTTTTAGATTTAGTTTAGTACTATTCTATTTTATTTTTAACTGAAATTAAATAAAACCGTTTATCAACTCCGCTCTACTTGCTCTAAGAGAACACCAAATGTAAGAGTATCGTTATTAAAACTACTTACTTAGATACTTCATACTCATACATCTATCTTCAGACATCACTTGTAGTAAAGATTGGATATGAATTCTCAAAATAATGACTAAGTAATCATACGCCAGCGGTAAGGTAAATGTTCCACTGCTCGACATCTTAATGCCTAATAGTTGATACCTATTGTTCACCTCTATTGTCTTGACAATGACATAAGAGCTTTATCACACTTGCGATTTCCAAGCGTATTTTGTATGAAGGCGATCACGCAGCGTGTTCGCCGCGACTGATAATTGTATAGAAAACACGCTCGCAAATCGCAAGTGTGATAAGGCTCTAAGACTGAAAGTGTCATGTATCGGGCCAGTGTCGGGTACGGGGACGTTTAACTAACATAGTTAATCGATTGATGTTGAGTCTCCGCTGTCGGTGCAATAATTAGGTCAAAAACACAATTCACCTGACTAATTGCCCACTTAACTTATCTGCGAGTTCATGCGATTTAACTCCTACTTCGATATTGATCACGCGACGTCATCAAAATGAATCATAATGGTGACACCACACTTTGCTCAAGGCAAATGCGTAACGCTCACCCTTTCCATGCTAAAGACACAATTGATAACCACACTCGAAGTAATATCAACCTTTATACGAGCTATTTTGGTTTGAAATACGAAGCCATGACTGAAGTTTTATTTCGATTTGATAAGCATGCTTCATTGCCTTTAAGTAGCCTAATAAAGTATTACACACTGCTTAAATATCAGTTAATCATACCTGTAGCTGTAGAGTGCCTGTAAGATAGCCTGAAGGTATATGAGTTCATATTTCTAAATCAGTTACGTAAGTGCAATGATTTGTCATTGAAACATTTGACCAATTTTCCACGGGCAATGGGCAACGCGGGACAAAAAAGTTATGAAAGAGTTTAGAGTAGGGCTCGCGGTCGTGCCCGGGTTTCGTGTACCCGTAGCCGGGTCCCCGTTTCTGTGTTAAACGGAAACGGTTTTATGGCCCTTTCGGAACGTGTAATTAGGAACCGTGTAATTAAGACCCGGGATCCCGGGATCCCGGGATCCCGCGAACACGGAGCTTAATTTCACGCGGTTCCGACCCGTTTTCACCATGTAGTCGCGATCTGAGACGTTGCCTTTAAAAGCTACGATAAAGATCATGGCTCGTATAGTAAGATTTTTTTAAAATCAAGATTTCCACTTGAAGCTTATCTGCACGATGAATGGCATTGTTATCCTTTGTGAACCAAACCGCTAATTGCCTGCAGAAAATGAAATGCAGTAATGATAAAACCGTAAAAATATTAATTACAACCTTATGGTCTTAAGAATAAGCGTCAAATTGGCATAAGACACATTTCACATATAACCTTTTAGAATTGAAACATGATAAGGACCACCTGGCCTAGTGCTTTACAAGTGTTCGTTAGAGGGTGGTATTTATTTATATTTAAATTATTTTTGTTCTTGTTCAGTATAAGTAGCTTGCAATAAAATAAAAATCACTATTATTTTTTTAATAATTTATTTGCTTGTATAAAGTTTACATTGGGTATCAATAATAAAAAATTAAAGTATTTTATTGGATAGGTATACGCTTAACTTAATAATAATTTACATCTACAGATAATCATTATAAAACACGTGGTAATAATATGTATAAGAATATGCAACTTATATAAAAATTAAACTTAGGTATAAACTTATATGTAAATATGTATGAAACTATAACTAATTAACTAAACCTACGTATAACTGATTAGTTACGACTCATCCGAACTTATTTCTGAATCATCGTCGCTCCCTGAGACCTCTATTATAACAGCTGGGTGGCTATAATTTCGGGCCATTGATTTTTCTATTTTCTGAACATGCAGACAACAGTTTTTCCAGTGTTCATGTGTTAAATCTATTGATCTCCTTATAATTTGAAGCACGCCTTCACTAAACTTCGGATTGTTGTTATCCTTTCGTACGTTTCTTTTTAAGCTACTCCACATTAGTTCTATAGGATTTAAATTGCAATAGTATGGCGGTAATCTTAGAACTTCGCAATTCTTGAGTTTTGCTGTTTCATCTACATAATACTTTTTGGCAAATGAATGTTTTTTTAATATCTTCAACAGATCGTCTTTTTTTGCCGTGGCCGGATAATTAATATTGTTTTTCTTTAAAAACTCCTGTATTTCTCCTTTTCTTGTTTGTGTGCAAGGTATTAATTCTGTCTGGCGTGAATGATATGAAGCATTGTCCATTACGATAACACTTTCTTCTGGTATGTTTGGTAACAGTTGGTCTTTGAACCATGTCTCAAAAAGTGATGCGTTCATGTCCTGATGGTAATCGGCACTGCAGTTGGCGATATTTTTTGCAGACAGCATTAAAGCTCCGTTCACCCATCCATTTTCACATCCTGCGTGTAATATTATTATCCTTTTTCCTCGTGATGCAGGTACATCCAGTGCACACGTGTTGCCATCTCTTTGCCAGCCTCTGTTGGAGACGTCATGCGTATCGTACCAAGTTTCATCTAAGTAGATAATCTGCTTTCCATTCTCACGATGTTTTTCAATTTGCTTCAAATATTTGTCACGAAGGTCAATCAACCTCTGTGAATCCATTATCACTTTCCTTTGATTTAATGTTTTGTACTCGAACCCCATGTTTTTCAGTACATGTAAGAAGTACGACAAGCTATATGGAAAAACGGCACCGTCCTTTGTTAATTCCTTATAAATCAAGCCGACGGTAGGGGATACGTTTTGCCTATAGAAGTTATCAACAGTTCTAGAAATAAAATCCTC
Source organism: Epinotia ramella (assembly GCA_947578815.1). NCBI lineage: Eukaryota > Metazoa > Arthropoda > Insecta > Lepidoptera > Tortricidae > Epinotia > Epinotia ramella. The sequence continues at coordinate 5,961,577 of OX388211.1, read as the reverse complement.
TGTGAAATTGTCGATTCTTGCGAACTTTTTTTTATTCCGGGTCAGTTCTGTTGGCCGTCCTTTTTTCACAAGTCTTCCGACGGTGTTTTCAGAAGCGTTTGTCAATTTTGATGTGCGTCTAATAGCCCCATGAGGACCTATTTCACTTAAAATCACTTTGTAGACATGTAAAACAACTTCTTGAGCAGCCGGGTGCAAATGCTTCTTCGGTAATGGTGTATGTTCACCGACACAGATAGCACTGATGGGGTTGTTGGAAGGGGCTTCCGATGAAGCTCCAGCTTCACTCACCCAAGGGCGAAACATAGTAACTATCACTTACTATTTTCGCTTAATCAAAGTCCAAATACGTAGCCGTGGTCGAGTTCGTACACTTTATCACAACACAAAGTCCCAATCGGTAAGCAATCAAAATCCAAAATGCAGGCCAGTTGTCAATTGTATAAAATATCGTGAATAGGGTACAGTGAAGCTAACGATGCCGGTACTTGGTAGCGACTGAAGCACAATATCCTCAAATTGATAAGAAATCTATCCCCACTTAAATACCCACGTAGCTCTTAGGTTGCAAAAATTAACACGAGTTACAAAAATCTAATCATCCTTTAACTAGACACCTGGGTGACCACAGTTCTTAATTTCAAAAGGTTATATGTTGAGTGCAAGCTGTGATAATTTGAACCTTATTACCTAAGGAATACTGTTGTTATTCATAAAACATCTTTTGTTGTTTATGGTCTTTATCTCGTACGTAGGTAATTAGCGGTTGGGTTCACAAAGGATAACAATACCATTCAACGTGCAGATAAGCTTCAAGTGGAAATCTTGATTTTAAAAAAATCTCACTATACTTTACGAATTTCGTTTTTTTACTTTCAAACCTATTGGATATCATAATAAGTATAATATGTAGTATGTGTAGTGGTATGTCAAAAATAGTTTAATGCCTCTTTAAAATTAAACTGTAAAGTGTCCAATTTCATATTCCTCGTAAAATAAATAAAATATAATGGAATATATACCTACACAAAAAAAGGAAAAAAAAGGCAATCGGGTGAATAAAATAAAAATCAACACAGTTTTTAAATGAGTAAAAATTGTTTATGATACTAGGTTATACATTTAAAAAATCAACTCGAAAATACAATATTTTTAATATAATATTAAGTTAACGTGTCTTTGCTTAACCTAACATCATAATGTCGGTAGATTTTCAATTATTATCTTACTTGCTCTAGTAGCAGGTAATCTAATAAAACCTTTTTCGCTGGCAAGCACGAACAAAAAAAACAAAGGAGAATTATGACTTTAGTAATCGCTTCCATTTTTTGTTGGAATTTCGACTTTATCGCAAATGCATGGAACTTAATATTTCTTGGAATTCAAAGACTTGTTTATCAATACTTTTCAAGACTTTCGGGTTGATCAAAAAAAAATGCAAGACACTTACAATACTCAATGATAATTTAGTCTACATCTAGTTACGGCAAATTAAAATTTATTAAACTACTAGATTCTGCCCGCGACTCCGTCCGCGTGGAACTCGTTTATATCGCAGCTCCATACAAACTTTTACCCCCCATTTCACCCCCTTAGGGGATGATTACGGGGATAAAAACTATCCTATGTTATTCTCCATCCCTTCAACTATCTCCACTTAAAAAATCACGTCAATTCGTCGCTCCGTTTTGCCGTGAAAGACGGACAAACAAACAAACAAACATACACTTTCGCATTTATAATATTAGTATATGGATATGGATATCAACTATGTACGACGTATGTTTGAAACATGTGTGGCAGTTATTTAGTAAATTACAATAGCCATTGTAATTTCACCGTTAACCCATTCAACGCCACTCACGACACGCGCTAGACGCCGGTCACGACAACTTAACACTTTCGCAACCAAGAACCCGCCTAGTGGGCGCTCCGTAACTTTGCTCATATGCCGGACAGCCCGCTAGGCGGGATGCGCTATGTGTAACTATAGATGGCTTCATCCATGCCAAAGAGCCCGCCCAGCGGGCGCACATCACCACGACGCACAGGGTTGACGCCAACATAAAAGATTTTTGTTATTTAATGTTAGGGGAATATTTTTACCAAATACGGTGCCAGATTTTATTAGTTTTACTCACTATTACCTATCGATAAAAGTTTAGAATATCTTTAATCGCAAAACCGAATTGAGAATATATTAGGTAGGTACCACAAGAGACAAAACATTGGTATTTTACTGCCTTTATTTCCAATAATAATTTCATACCACAAGTTCGTCCTAAATTCTTCCGCATTAAATAAATCCATCTTTTAAATCAGTTCAGTGTCCAGTAATTCACGCACACTGCACAGGTCAGTCAGAGTTCCAAGTAACAACAAGAATCCAATCGCACCCCAACCCAATGCACTAATTCCAATTAGCTAAAAAATACCACGGTTCATCAAACTGCCCTCAAGCCTACAGTCGGCTACCTGGAATGATAGAACAATACGACTCTAATCTTATTGTTATTTCCTTTTGGGTGTTAAAATGAGACTGCAACGGTTAACACCACGAGTAATTCAGGTAAAACCGCCTGCTTATACCGTAAGTATTTACAAAGTTTGTGCGCGAACAACATTAAAAAGTAACACTATAATAATGTTTGATCATAAAAATGACTTGGCACAGCCCTGCACCCACCTCGTGGGTCGCCGGTACTTATAGTAAAAAGTGCGCCCGCCTAGTAGGCGCTCGGCGTGAAGTATTGCGTTGCACATTATGTGGACCAAAGAACTCGCCTAGTGGGCGCTTATATATTTCTTGGGTTTCTGGGGTACATTCAAGTTTTAGGTCTGGTTGCAAAAGTAATGACCACCAATTAACAAAATCTTTATAAATATCAAAAATGCCAATTGTTAGATTCGTAAATTCGACCGACTGAGTGGCGAACTATAATCTTACTAAAGACTCATTAGAAATTTAAAAATAATTTGGACATATCTTACTAGCTCTAGTACCTACCTACCAGGTAATGTCATAAAACCCTTTACTCCGGTACGCACGAACAAGAAAAAACAAAGGAGACTTAGGGCATAGGTAAAAGCTTTCATTTATTTGTTGAATTTTCGACTTTATCGCAAATACATAAAACTTAATATAGCTTGGGAATTCAACGACTTGTTTATCAACTTTTGGCTTTATCAAAAAAAAATGCAAGGCACTGATAATGCCCATCCAAATGCTAATTTTGTGTACATTCTGTTACTGCTAATTATTTTTACCTTGTTGAACTACATCAACTATGTACATGTTTCAAACGAAATCTTGCCGTTAATAATGAAAAAAACCCTTAAATGACACAAATACATTTTTCAATAAGGCAATTTTACTCTACGAGTTTGCAAGTAATAAGAGTATAATATTATCATAAATCATTTTGCTTCAACTCAAACCGGCGCGGACGGGTCGAGTTGCCTTGCCCGTTACCCGAGCGGAGCCGAGATGAGAAACGTTTCTTGGAAACGGGACGGGACGGGACGGGACGGGACGGGACGGGACGGGACGGGACGGAACGGGACGGGACGGGACGGGACGGGACGGAACGGGACGGGACGGGACGGGACGGGACGGGACGGATCTTGGCGGGTTCGTGTAATTCGGGTTCTTAGTACCGCCGGGCTTAAGGATACGTGAACACGGTTCGGCGTTTTACACGTATACCGCGAGCCCTAGTTTAGAGTAGTTATACAGAAATATGTGTTTCTTACTGTTTAACTTTAGTTTAAACATGTGGACGTGACAACAGGCAAATATATATACACGTAGTTTGTTAATTCGTTTTTTTAAATAAATAAATAAATTTACTGGGTCTCATGGTCACCCTAATAATAGGGTGACCATAAGGTTGGTGTTTTCGCTATTTAAAATAATTATCAATAAAGTTTAATTGTTTGCTTCTGGAGTTAATGCAATGAATTTGCCTTAAATAAAATACTACCATAGAAACAAAAATGTCTGTTTACGACTTAGGTTTCAACCTCTATAACTATAGGCTTGTCTAATATTTTTGGGCAAGCCTGTGGGAATTGGCTTGTATAGGTACCTACTTTACCAACTTAGTTCATCTTTATTTATTTGCATAATTGCAATTTATTACTATTTTCGGACACCTTCAAGATAAATTGCCGTTAGTCATGATACGTTTCAATAATACATAATAGATAGAATAAGTAATATCTAGATAGCTATCTAAAACGAATTACATATTGTATTACTATCGTTAATTGATATTAGCGCATGTTGTGCTTTCTTGCTCATTGCATGACCAACATGCATCAGCAGCGAAATTTGCCTGTGCTTGCATTTTTGTTATAAATTTGAGCATTTCTAGAATAGTTTGTACCTTTTTTTTGCGTTATCACTTACGTCAATTAAGATATGATATTAAGTTCTAATATAGGATTTACCTATTCAATGTTCTCAGACTCTAAAGAGCCTATAAAGTAAGGAGGTATAACAGAACTTAAATTAACAAAATAAGTTCGAATGAAAGTACATCGGAGATTGTCTTTCGAATAATGCAAGAACTACGAAGTAATATATATATCTAAGGCAACAACTTATTACTTAGCGTCTCCACCTGCAATTAGACTTTATTTTATTCTTAAACACAAACATACATTAACCCGAAAGTACTTCATGAGCAGGGCTCGGATTTTACATCGCACGGTAAGACGAAAGAAAACTATGGAGTCGATATTAACATTACAACTTTACTCATATTCATACTCACTCATTTTCCTAGTCCCGTAATTATTATATATTTATCATGCTGTCAAATTTCAACTTAGTTGCATACCTAGTTATCCAGACCATATTGTTGCGATAGACTTAACGGTGGGTACTGGCCGCTTTATTTAATTGCCTCATGTTTCAATCATTGACGGCTTTAGACGTGTCATTTATTTAAGTTTGCAATTAGTGCATATATTAATTAACTTAATTATTTCGTGAACATTTTATTATTTAGCTTATAATGTAATAAACATGGTGTGGCGGTTAACATTTGTATTTACAATATAATAAACTTTTGGTATTAATTAAATGAATGAGTATGAGTATGAATATGAGTAAAGTTTTAATGTTGATATCGACTCCATAGTTTTCTTTCGTCTTATCGTGCGATGAAAAATCCGAGCCCTGTTCATGAGTAAGTCACCCATGATCTCGTATTTTAATTGCCAACAATTACATTATTTTGTGTAAAGGCTCCTCTGGGCCAAACCACGACCTTTGTCAAGAAATCTTGGCGGACCACTTTCGAAAACCACTCCGTTAAACTTTTAAAATGTATCAATCGATTTATATGTAACTCTGTAATTTATTAGACAGTAAGACAGACGCGTTGGGACAATAAAGCTGACGATCAATATGATAATGTTGCTTTAAATGGTATTTTAAAATATATAGGCTATAAACGTGTTAAGAAATACTCACACTATTTTTTTTTTGTTTGAAATACATAATATTTGCAGTAAGGTCTAGTTTTTCCTCTGGGTTGGAAGGTCAGATGGCAGTCGCTCTCGTAAAACTAGCGCCTATGCCAAATCTTGGGATTAAGTGTCAAAACGGACCCCGGGTTCCTTTAAGGCACAACCGGGAATATCGCTAGGAGGATGATGACATAATATTTGCAGACATTTTAAGTAGATCGTAGCTCTTGTCAGATCCCCTGTGCGTGACAGCCTGACAGGGCCATCCCATTTGCAATTTTCGTGAAATGACACTTGTCTTCGGTAACCATCATCCAAGGCCTAAAAGTTGTCAGTGTTCACACCAAAACTCGTACGCCGCCGTAAAATTACAATCCCATAAAAAACATTCCATGTCAAAAAGAGGCCAAGTCTCGAAACTCTTCCACCGTAAAAAGTTGTGAGATATTTCGTAGAGCCAATTCTCAGGCATTCTTATTAATCTTTATTTGCTTGGTAAATAGTTCGAGGGAGTTCCCCGCTATCTCAAAGAGCGTTTTAGTTATTTTCATTCTGTTAGATCTTCTAACAATTAGCTATTAACTGTGCCTTCGTCATCTTCGAAATTTTACAGTAGTTCGTTCACTTTTAAGGCTATTCGACTGTGGAACTCTCTCCCTCTTGATATAAGACAAGCTAAATCTATCGGTAACTTCAAATCTCTTCTTAAAGAACATTATTTGTCTCTCCCCTAACCCTGATTGTCTTACTATTATTATTATTGGCTGACTGTTTATGTATTATATTTATATATTTTTATTTGTGTTTTTTGTATATATGTATGATTGTGTATGTATGTTTATATATAGAGCTATTTATGTACGTGTATTAATATAATTATTTTGATTTTTGGCTTATTATAATCTCTGCACCACCTACTACATAATCTAGTTTTATCTCTTTCTCCGATACCCAAAGGTTGTCTGGAAGAGATCGCTCTTCAGCGATAAGACCGCCTGTTGTCTACCTCTACCTACATGTTATTGTATTGTTTCTCTTTTTAACTGCTTTGTTTGTGTGAGGTGTGCAATAAAGAGTATTTGTATTGTATTGTAGGTATATCTACTTCAAAATTGAGTTCAAAGATTCCACCCGAACAAATTACATACATACATTGCAAGTTAAATAAGAGCTTTTGATAAATGAAATGTTATCACATAGGCCGTGTGTTGTCGGGTTGAGTTTCACCACCCCCTTTCTTCCCGTGGGTGTCGTAAAAGTAATTATTTATTATTAATTTAACCTGTTTATTTACCTCATGTGATACATACATACATAGATTCACGCCTTTATACCCAAAACGGAAAGGTGGAGCATATGAAACTTATGTTCCAGTGCAACTTTTAGCATAAATGTGGGTAAAAAAGATCGACAAAATGTGATATCGAAGTGGTAGGTTGCTAGCCCATCGCCCACAACTCACTTCAATCCTAAGCTTCCCAAGGCGCACTATTTACCCGTTGCATAGATACCATGATCCTATCCTACTAATATTATAAATGAGAAAAGTATCGATGTTTGGATGTTTGTTACTCAAGCACCCTTAAACGGCTGCAACAAGATAGTTAATAGCCTGGATTGGAACAAAATATAGGATAGTTTTTATACCGGCTTCACACAAACAAAGCTAGTATAAACAAGAGTTAGATACCTTGTTTATACGAAATTCCGTGTTTAAAAATGGCCACCAAAAACAGCTGAGATACGTTTATACGTTTCCATTGACGACACGAATCTGAGGCAAGTTGGTGCAATTGACTGAGTTTTAGTGTTCCACTTTTGGAGCGCTTATAACCATCTACCTATTTATATTACGGTAGTTTTGTTGGCAAATAGTCGACAAGGCAGCATGTTCATTAGCTATTCGGGAAACTCCGTCATCGTAGTTTTTTGTATTGGTTGTTAAGTCTAGGTACAAGTTTTGTACATTAAGTTAACATTTAAATAATTAGTCACACTTGACGGAATGCTTGTTGAATCATTGTGCCATGATTAGCAAAGTGGCTGAAATACCAAGTGAATGTAAGAACCGAAATTAGTGACTCATGACATGATCGAGAAACACTCGTTTTCTTTGTATCAGTGCAACAACATAATATTAAAGCAACATCAAAATGAAAAACAAGTTTACTGCAGTTTCATACGAAAAAGCAATACCGGGATTGCATTTGAATCACGCATCATATTAAGGGTGGCATTTTATAGGGGTTGGTTACCACTTTCAAATGACACCCGATTTGTGTCTAGGAGACGCGTATTACTTTTTTTATACGTGTTTGAAGTTACGTGTGACGTGGTCAACACATGGGTTGCATTTGAATTACGCATTATAGGGATGGGGGAGGGGGGGGGAGGAACCCCCCTGACCCCTCCCCAAGGTTAGAAAATCAATAGATACCACGAAAATGTATTTTTATTTTTTGAGGTTGTGTTCAATAAAACCTCTTTGACCAACCCCTATAAAATGCCACCCCCCCCCTACACAAAACTTAAACCCATAAAACTTGCGAGATTCTGTCAAGATGCTGGTGTCACATCAACTAGTCCATTCACCAGTTTATACCTAGCTAATGTGTCCAGTGGCCCACGACGGCCACGACCCATTATAAATTGACCTAATATATTACCTTAAATGATTATTTATTTTCTAAAATATATACAAGATGACCCTCCGGATCGCTAAACTTAAGTGGCAGTGGGCGGGGCACATAGCACGTAGGACCGATGGCCGTTGGGGCGGACAGGTACTCGAGTGGCGACCACGTACCGGAAGGGGCGGTGTGGGTAGGCCCCCGACAAGGTGGACTGATGACCTGGTAAGGTTGCGGGAGTCTGCTGGATGCGGTTGGCGCAGGACCGGTCACTTAAATAGGTTAAATTAGAGCAACGTGGGGCAAAACCGAATACATAAGGTAATATATTTGCGGAAATCGCGAAACATCTGGTTGACGTAACGGTGACCGCGCCAGGGTTTTCTCGCGCAACGCATCGCATTGCAATTCAGCGAGGAAATGCCGTCAGCATCCTCGGTACAATGCCTCGAGGGCCTTTTTTAGATTTAACTTAGCTTTAATTTAATAGTTAATGTTAGTTATCATCTTGTATCATCACCATCATCATCATATCAGCCGAAAGACTTCCACTGCAGGACATAGGCCTCCCCCAAAGAGTGCCACTTTAAATTCATACAATATGTGTGACGTCTAATCAGTACCCAAATCGCTTCAAGTGTGCCTATAAAATTTGAAGATTTCTCTCGATTTCATCAGGATCCCATCATCGGATCCTGACCTGATATTACGGGACCACCCGGGAAGGATAACCTTTCTAACAAAACAAGAATTTTCCAAATCTGTCCAGGCGTTTTTGAGTAATCGGGGAACATAACATAAAAAGATTCCGACGAATTGAGAACCTCCTCCTTTTTTGAAGTCGGTTAATAAACGATTTCACCCGAATCTGAATGACTGTACAACAAACTAAGGCTATAAACCCGTGTGCATAATGTTCAATATACAGTTAATACAGATTTATCGCGAAGTAATTAAAAACTCATGGCAATTTAATTAAGACTATCAATAATTTAAACGGATGTACAATTCTAATCATAAGTATACTCGCATACTAAGTTATCGTTCCCTTCCAGCCGACATCAATCGGTTATGACGTTATGACTATGACTTCATCATTAGCGGTTTCCCGCTTGTACCCTAGGGTTCCGCTCTGGCATGGTCTCAAGATTTGGCACTAGTTTGACGAAAGCGACTGCCATTTGACGTTTCAGCCCAGAGGGAAAACTAACCCTATTGTTGCTCACAAATTCATAGAAATGAGAGGAAAAAGTTAAGTTAGGTACCTATACCTACACTGAAATTTATAGATCATAAAATCTATTTTTGGTGGTAAATAGGGCACACCAAAATGGTCGGGAATGGATAATTTTTAAGTTACTTACCTGAAAATCTGCTTTTGTGACATTGACTTTAGAAGCCACTTGAATTAATATGTTTTTTTTTGTTTTACTAAAAATCTGTTGAGTTTGTAAAGTCTGCAATGATCGAGAACTTGCACGGAAAAAATATTTGACTCATTTTTTTTCATAACTTACAAAAGTTATGTTTTCTACTCCTGTACCGTTATCTGTCATTTATATAGGCTCTAGCTCAAATACAATGACACCGATAATAAGTCGTCGAAAAACTCTATGCTCTATGGCCCATAAACGCACTGTTTAGTGTACTTTTATGGTTCATACATTTTTCATAAAAGCACTGTTTACCCATTTACCACGATGTCAAATCATGTAACTTTTTTACAATCGGCCGCCATATTGCAATGGTACCAACTCCATAAGCAAATTTTTCGAAATAAAAAGTTTTACTATCAAACATTTGTAGAACATAAATTATTTACTAAAATAAAAATAAATGATCATGTATTATGTGTATACATATTTTACCAATTATTGGTATTATTTATAAACATAAACCGATCCGATTCGGTTCGGATCCGGATTCAGTTTGGTTCGGATGGTCAACAAGATGGTAACAAGAGGTATGTCAATGTGTCATCTTTCTAATTTCCCACCAAAGTTCCAGTTCAAAATTAAAAGACGAAATATGATAACTATTCGTTATTTATAACTTATTAAGATTTTATTCGTGTTTGTGAAGTGAAGAAAGCTGTGTACGTTTCTTTTAAAATGGACGAAGAAGAAAATAACTGCACCGCTGAAGAAATTGCGTGTGTAGTATTAGGTTTAAAGGAAAACTGCCTGAAAAGTCAAATGCTACTTATTTAAAATTAGCCGTAGAAAAAGTATTGTACGCAACGGTGTACAACTTGGTAAACGCTCGTGGCGTCTTTAATTGCGATGATCGCCAATGGCTCGCATCGCAACTCACGCCACTCGCGTTTTAAGACCCTACTTATACAACAGTAGCACAAAATACTATAAAAAAATTGCCTGGGTAAGCTTATTGTTTTGATGATTTTTACTTCAAAGCTATTAGTAGGAGGGGCAGGGGCGGACCGGACAGGTGTGTAGGACACTAAACCCCCAACGATTGTTCAGCCTTTTCGCTTACAAGGAGAGGCAATCAAAGGTTCGCTCACGCATGCTACTTTGACAGTCGCCACCATGCGACACCACATACTTTACCTTGTACCCACCCTTAGTCCGACTCACTGCCCGGCCGGAGATGTCGGAATCTCATCTTAACTTATCATTCAAATCCATTTTTACATGTAGGTATCATCTGCGTGATTATCAGCTCGGAACTCTTTACTGAAAGGTAAAGTCTCTTTTTCATAAGATAATACATACTTACCTACTGCGGAAATTTCCTCACAATAAAAATCCCTTCGAGCGCCGTCTCAACAATGGCTATTATAATTCTAAATTGTACCTAATAGTAATTCTCCCATCGCAAGTACCTTTCGTTTAGTGGCTGACACTTTTGCAATAGTTGGATATCTCACATAGATAGTGCGTAACTGGAGCGTTGTGCAAAAAACAGGTGTCGGTCGGGCCGGTTTAAGGCAAAACTAGAAGTCCAAGTGACGGGTAGCACAAATAATATTATGCTATTAATTATATGGTTAAACTCACGCATTGAATGACGGCATGGACGACATGTTTTGAACTCTTCCGGGGTTCTTCTTCAGGTGGAGCGTTCCCGCGGCTGAAGGCCGACTTTGCGCGAGAACACTTATCCTGAAGGCGAATTCGACAAGAGTTCGAAACATGTCAATCCGTAGTGACATTTAATACGTGAGTTTTAACTGTATAAATTATTGGTCTAACTTTAAACATGACTCACGAAAGTTTGAGTTGCAGAAATTGTTGCAAGCGTCTATAGGCTAAGTACATTTAATCACTGTAGCTTTTCTGCAAGCTATGAAACTACTTACGTCAGCATTTTTGATTTCCTAATGCAGGCGTAGAAATATATTAAACACCTGCCCGCCAATATTCGTAAAAAAATATACAATGGTTGGCAACATATTTGAGACTCATGTTTCCGGCGATTTTGACGTCCAGAACTTGCGCCGCGCGTCGTCGTGTTATGTTATAAATATTAACTATAAGTTTTTATAGTGTGAAAACAAAAACAAATTAAAAAACTACTTAAATTAATATTCACAAAACCTTAAAACTAAACTTAGAAACTAAATAAAATCTAAATGCGGCATCGTGTCAAAGATGCTGGCAGCATTACCTCGCTAACTCGCAAATGCTAATGCGTTGAGCGAGGAAGCCGCCAGCTCTTGGTCACCAGTTGTGTGTCGACGAGCTTTTTTGATAGTCCTGTAATGTATTTGTAAATATGGGCCTTGTGGTCTCATGCCAATAAATATATTTAAACATATATATTCAGTGACTTGGACCACGCTTACGATTCCCTGCGCCAGTAAATCTGCGCGTTTCCGTTGCAATAAAGAGCTTTTGAAGCTTCAAGGTGACATCGATGGTGATACTTTTTCACATAACTTAAAGTGTTGTTGACATTGTTGGCATACGACATATTTGCAACTGTATGTAAGGGTTTACCCTTGTTTTACCGACAAAGGCTTCATCGATAGTAGGTATGCAGATTTTTTTCAGTATTCTTATAAAACAAACTGGTGTCTATTCGGCCCATAAGTAGTTGATTATCGATAGAGAAATTTACATAGGTGATTTAATTAGCATAAGGCAAAGACAGCAAAGTAAAAAGGTACTTACGTACAGATGTAGGGCACCGTGGAGTTTTTGAAGTGAAAACTTCCTTAGCGGCGCTGTGCACTTTTTGTGATGGGGAAAAGTTGTTAAACTCGCCACAGGTCACGTGACCTTAAGATTCGTAAGACGTGAGATTCGAGACAGGTCACGTGACCTGATCGAAAAACTGTTACAATGTCATTGAGTTTTCACTTCTGCCGGCACTCCCAGAGTGCAACCCGGTCTTTTTTAGTGGATAGATATATCATATAAACTAATCATCCCCCGGTGATTGGGTACCTGACTCGCAGGTTTTCTCCACGAAAAACACACACTAACTAAACACACACTTCTAACTAAACACACACTACTACTAAACACTTCCAGCGCTACTAGTAAGACCACATTTTAATTACTTAAACCTTAATTTCAAAAATAAATACCTCTGACCTTTCTCGAGAACGTTAGATACTGGCTAATTTACCAACTTGGCAGTTTTACACTAAATATTTGAGTTACAATTACAATCATATAGGTTTGAGTAAGGTGAGTCGGGGCAAGAGTAACATCGGGGGAAGGGGGTCAAAAGCTTCTCCAGCTAATTCTTTTGAATTGATTGCCTTTTTGTACCGTCGGTAAAACAGACTAGGCGCCTGTCTGTTTTACCGACGGTACAAAATAGGCGCTCAATTCAATTGATACATGCTTTACTCTTAGGCGGTTATCATACTGCCGCCGCTACGGTGCGCGGTGTGACAGCTTTCCCGTTGTATGCAAGTACTTCAGTTTGTATATAAATTCCGCACACACGTACTGCACCGCACCTCCGTCCGGCTCCGCGCACCGCAGCGGGATGCGGCGGTAGTGTGAAAACCGCCTTAGGTTTTCCTTGCAAAGACGTGGTGATTAAGATTTTCTCAAATTCAAAGAAAAACAATATGAATTTCTGTATACAGTGGCGAAATAGGTACCTACGTAGAGGTGTTTCCTCTCTATGTATTTCTTTTTCAAGAGGAGGAAATCAAGCAAAGGCTGCTAAAATGTTAAAGTCATTCGAGTATACGGTCGTATTCGGGTATACGACAATTTACATTTTTGACTGACCAAAGTAAGTATTTACAATTTACGTTTTGTACTAGTGTTTATAATTAAATAGTCGTAGTGTGAAATTTGTACTGAATTGTGATTCTCTAGTTATTAAAGATTTTAATGTGTCACAGTCTGGGGGTCAGTTAGAAATAGAAATCGAGATTTGTGAAGGTTAGTGAGTGCGAGTAAAACAGGAACATTGTACAATAACACTCGGGGTTAATTGTAACGTTACAATTGACCCCGTGCTACAATCGACCCAAAGTTTTTACACGACTGCTAAAATAAGACAATTGAAACGAATTATTTTTGTAACAAGTTACATCTCGGGTATTTTATGTTATACCTATGATTCATCCCGACGATTGATACGATACTTCGGGATGTACATACATTATAATACCCGCAATGCCATCCGTTTCAGTGGTATTATTTAAAATTTATTTGTGGTGAAGGATGGGGTTGATTGTACCAGGGGTCAATTGTAACTGTATGGGATTAGTAATTGTTAAATAATTCGTTATTTTGTTGTATTGAGATGTTTTTATTGCTTGAAAGGTGTGCGTTGGGCACCCCTGAGTATTTTTTTATAATAAGTCGACATAATATGTTTTCGTAAACTTGGAAAATATTATATTACGTTTAGTTCAACTGCAGTGCTACCTTTGTCTAGTGTAAATACGAGGCTCTATAATTATGACTGATGTAACGTAACATACTGATTCGTCTTAAGAAATTAACAATAATTACTGATTGATTAAAGCATTATTTTTGGATTTATTTACCTCTGATTATCTGTTACAATTGACCCGTACTAGGGGTCAATTGTAACACAAGGACTTCCTGAACAAAAACTCAATTTGCACCATTCTGATGCGATTAAATGAATATAATTTTCTAGATTCTGATAGCCAATGAGACGGAAATGTTATATCCTAAGCGATTTTTAAGTCATAGCTTTAGATTCTGAGTTATAGGTCATCATTTCTAAAGTGGTGCCATTGCCCCCGGTCTACCCTAATTAAATTAAAATTTACTTATTATATTCTACTCATTGAGTTTTTGAGCTGCGCCAGCCATATACTCTAATAATTTTTTTGTTAGTGGATTTTATTTAGTTTTGGGCAGTAGGTACCCACTTAACAAACTTATATAGTAAAAAATGTCTATTGATTCTTTATCTATGATCTATTCGACTGCCAGTTCATAAAAACTGGAGCGAACTAGTTTCAGACTATAGCCATTCGTCTTCTTTACCGAGTCTTTACCTTGAACGACATTTTGTTTTATCTTATCTATGCAGAATCGGGCTAATTCATCACGCTATGTCACTATTAAAAGTAGTAACATTTAAAATACATAGTTATCTGACTCTGATCTCATCATTATGAATCAAAAAATGGACACATTTCTGAACGTTTTAAGTACCTATAGACATTTTTGGTTCCTCTATAGGTCAGAATAAAGAGAGCGAAAGTACAGTTGACTTCAAAATTGTAGGTATATTATCGAATCGAGCATGTACGATACGAACGATGTATTATTAAAGACTTGCTCGAGTCGACTAGCCTAATCGAGCATGTCTGAGCATGTGTGAGGAGAAGACATAAACCAGCGACGTATAAACATGGTAAAATATAGTACGTGTAATATCACTTTTGGCAGCAAAACCACGTTGTTCCGTGAAGTCAGTTATAAGCGTTTTCCCTTTTGTACCCTAAAGAACCCGGTACCGTAAAATGGGGTACTAAGGGATTGAGGGGGCAGATGGGACGCGAATATTTTCAGTTGCTACCTACTTTGAGTTCCTGGCTCAGGTTGCTCTAAAAGTAATTTTATTATACTTTTAGACATATATTCTTATCTTGCGGCAACAGAGTAGCCAAATTGTAATTTAAAAAAAATGTGGAGTCTCTACTCTAGAAGTGAGAGTTGAAAGATAAGTCCTAGAGTGGAACCAGGGTTGTGGGGAGCGATCATGAGGAAGAGGAGCGATAAATAGATAATATAGATAGCTTACTATGGGACTAGGTCGATTTGTGTAAGATTGTCCCATTATATTTATTTATTTATTTTATTTTTATTTAAATATTGAGCGAAGAGTGCGACGGAACGCGGATCGAGGCAATTAATCCGAAATTCAGAATCCGAAAGTTTTTCCCCACACATTTTCCCAGCTTCTCATTGCTATCCCCTCTAATCCAGTACGGGGTGAGGTGGAATTTCCTACTATTTTTGTGTTTAAGGTTAAAATTATGAAATTAAACGACAGATAATCATTAAAAAACAAAAACAATAAGCAATAAAGAGTATTTGTATTGTATTGTATTGACGACCGGTTAGCCTAGTGGGTAGTGACGCTGCCTACGAAGCTGAAGGTCCTGGGTTCGAATCCCGGTAAGGGCAAATATTTGTGTGATGAGCATGAATATTTGTTTCTGAGTCATGGGAGTTTTCTATGTATTTAAGTATTTACATCTATTATATATATCGTCGTCTAGTACCCATAACACAAGCCTTAATGAGCTTACTATGGGACTAGGTCGATTTGTGTAAGATTGTCCCCTAATATTTATTTATTTATATTTATTGTATTGTAAAAAACTAAAATTCAGACGGCCGGAACATTTTTTATGTATATAAATCAACGTGCCACATGTAAATATTTTTTTTTATTACTTATTCTGTGATCGTGGTTTGATTGTCTATTTTGACCCTACTCACCCCATTTTACGGTATCCCAAGATTTGGCGTAGGCACTCGTTTTACGAAAGGGACTGTCATCTGACCTTCCTACCCAGAGGGTAAAAACTAGACATTGTTTCGGTTTTCATGATGTTTTCCTTTACCGAAAATGCCAATTTTTAAGTAGTTAACTTAAACGATAGTCGCCGCTACCGGCTCTCACGTTAAATGGGTTCATTACCATGTTACACATAACGTATTACGTGTTTGTATCCGATACAATAACACACAATACCTACCTACCTTCCGCGCGTTCCCACGGCGTGTGGGTACTGTCGCGCTCACAAACATTCTGAATGTGCTGCGATGCTTGCATCCCGTGACAAACATTACATATTAGCCGCATTCTAACGGTCCTGCTTGGCGGACAGCATAAGTGGTCATCATCCTCCTAGCATTATTCCCGGTTGTGCCCCAAAGGAGCCCGGGGTCCGCTTTGACACATAATCCCAAGATTTGGCATATGCACTAGTTTTATGAAAGCGACTGCCATCTGACCTTCAAACCCAGAGGGAAAACTAGACCTTATTGGGGATTAGACCGGTTTCCTCACGATTTTTTCCTTCGCCGAAAAGCTAACGGTAAATATTCCGTTCATAAGTTCGGAAAAACTCATTGGTATGAGCCGGGATTCGACCCACGACCGCCGCTTCACAGCCGCATGCCTGAAACGCTAGGCTACCACCGTAGCTTCTGCCTATGATGCAGACAGCAAGTGGTACAAAGCTATAAACTTTGCCTTTCTCGCTCTCTCTTATACTTTCGTCGTGTGTATGCCATACCGTTCACAAAGCATGACCGTGGAGATGCGGCTATTTACAGCGATTTTCAAAGGTTGTATATACGGAGACAGCTGTCAAATTAAATTTCTTTCTAAAGCCTATAATTTATTTTTAGGCAAGCCAATAGTTATTTCTAGTCTTTCATAACTTTTTTTGTACCTGTAATAAACTACCAAACTTTAGCTCTTTATAATATAACTTGTACAGATTACAGGCTGTAATCTGTACAAGTTATATTATAAAGAGCTAAAGTTTGGTAGTTTATTTGTAATTTTGCATGTGGGCGTAATCTCCGGAACATTTCATCCGATTTCCAAAAATCTTTCACCAGTATTGTGGACGCTTAGCGCTTTTCGGCTTTTTTAGCGGTTGGTCGCGGGAGTCCGCTGGATGCGGGTGGCGCAGGACCGGTCATTGTGGCACTCTTTGGACGTCTTTCGGCTGATATGATGATGATGATACTTAACAACTCATTTAAAACGTAGTTAAATATTACACGACAGGCACGCAGTGATACTTGAGGGATTGTGATGCTTGATGAATTTAGTATGTGAAACTCAAAAAGGAGCAATAAGCGCTAAAGAACTTTTATCGCTGACTATACAAGACGGATGTGGGCGGGACCTTGGAAAGAAATCCTTAAGCAGAATTCGGTCGGCGATACAATGCGTATTTAGCGCGAACTATTAACCGGTGAACTGCGAATCTGTGACTAATCGGGACCCTTGCTGACTTGATTAAAATTGAACGGTAAAGGCCACTTTCGACTTGCAAGAGACCCGGAAGCTGTATAATAACGTGTACCATTTGAGCAATCATTTGTTTGCATTCGTAGCAACTATGCGTAGTTGGAAAACGGAGTTACGACCTGTTAGACCACTCGTACCTACTTGCAGCTAAGAAGTAATACAAGTGTAAACGGGCCCTTGCTGTGTGGTACTGTCACCGCACCAGCATCAATATCTGCAGCGAACGAAAAAACCATAGAAGTCTAAAGGAGCGCCGCAAAATGGCGCCACAGAATGGGTGATGCCATTGCCATTATGCGGGTGCCAAAACGACGCCAGGCAACCGTTTTGTTCGAACATGCGCATACCGGATTTTAGGCACGTGTTTGGGTAGAAATTTGTAAGGTGCTCGCATTCATGCGGTAAAAATATCTGAGTCCTTGCGGCCCTCGAAATAGAGTCGTGTCAGCGAGGCTTCACAGCATGGCTATCAAGGGACGGCGCGCGAGCTGTGTCGCGGCGACTATACGTCTCTTTCTAAGCGTTCTAATTAGAGAGAGACGGATAGTCTATCTCGCCGCGACACAGCTCGCGGGCCGTCCTGTGATAGCCGTGCAGATGCGCACTTTGCTGCGGCAAATATTAATGCTGATGGTGACTGTACCGTAGCGAAGTAGGAACCGAGCCGAATTTTTAGGATCTTTCCTAAAAATGACGACCGGTTAGCCTAGTGGGTAGTGACGCTGCCTACGAAGCTGAAGGTCCTGGGTTCGAATCCCGGTAAGGGCAAATATTTGTGTGATGAGCATGAATATTTGTTTCTGAGATTTATATCTATTATATATATCGTCGTCTAGTACCCATAACACAAGCCTTAATGAGCTTACTATGGGACTAGGTCGATTTGTGTAAGATTGTCCACTAATATTTATTTATTTATTTATTTCCTAAGGTTTAGTGAGGTCTCAACTCAAGCTTGATGAGTGAAATTTGGATGTGTAAATGCGTACTGTGCCTAGTTCCTAACCATGCTACTCTACTTATTATACGTATTAAAGTGTGATTAATTGTTTAGGTATCATAAATAACATTGCATACTGCTACCCAAAAATCAAAGCACAATCGATTGTCAGTCAACCATCGTGGGCGCCAGGCAAGGCCAGTCCAACATGCAGGATAGCTGCAGTTATTGTTAAAGACCTTATTCCAAAGCAATAAGGGCGCTTATCGGGTAACCCAATTGCCTAACTTACTGTTGCCGCTCCGGTAGAGAAAGAGGAACGTATGGAAATCGTAGACTTTATGTGAAAGTAGTAAGAGTTCTTTTTGCTTGGCGCTGATTGTGCTGATAGTGTACCCTATTTGTCAATCATGCGCAGGTTAGCTGCGATGGGATTAGTGATAGCAGAGCGGTTGTCATTGTTCTACTAGTTTTATCTGCCGTCTAATCCTACGGATTTTGTTTAAGGCGCCGTAGGTTCATGGTCTTCTCTCCCTCTCACTGAACATAAGCGTGAGCGAGATGGAAGTGCGTGCTCGGAAGCGCGGATATCTTGTTTTTTAATATTAATTTTTTGGCCGTTTAAATAAATAAAAATGTATTCACTGATTTCCCTCGAACATGATATTGCCGATTTTTAAAAGCAATTTTAATACTTATAGCTTCTGTGCATAATTTGTTACGAATATTTTAAGTGTATTTTTGTGTATTTTAGGCCTATGTTCGTGATTTTTTTCTATCGAGCGAAATTGCTTAATCATGTTTTGAATCACTGATTTCGCTGCAAAAAAGCCTCAAGATTACTATTCGTATTTTTTTGAAACCATTTATTATAAACAGACGCATTATATTGTTTCAAAAACCCTGTTCGCTTAACTTCCTGAACCTACGGCGCCTTAAGAGTAGGTACGCGAGTCGCTTTCTTCCACTAATCCGACCTTAGGATACTTTCGACTAGTAGATATACGAGAAAGTATTTGCAATACCCTTACCAGGTGTCGTGTAGTTGTACCATAAACTGTTAGACATGTAGGCTTCTCACTAATCTACGCTTTACCCATACATTTTATATGGTTAACTTTCGTTACACCATGGAGAAAAGTTAAAGCATAGATTAGATTAAGGCTCTTAACTATGTACAATTTTTTTGCAATTCACCCCAATAGTAAACTTGACAGTTAATGTCAAACTTACTATTGAAATATTAGGGGACAATCTTACACAAATCGACCTAGTCTCAAACTAAGCAAAGCTTGTCCAATATAGATAAATAAATACTTAAATACATAGAAAACATCCATGACTCAGGAACAAATATTCGTGCTCATCACACAAATAAATGCCCTTACCGGGATTCGAACCCAGGACCTCTTGCTTCGTAGGCAGGGTCACTACCAACTAGGCTAAATCCCGGTGCGTAGGTATATGTCCAGGTTTGGAAGGCTGTTGCTCATTAAGAAATGTTAATATTATATTCATGGTTATTGTTGACATGTGAAAGAGCCCATGTGGCCTACTTACAGAATAAACCTTTGATTTGATTTGTACGCCACCGTAGGCCGCGTCAGTGTGATGTAGGGATTAGAAACACCATGGGCTGTTATTCGGAACGCAATAATACGCCTCACCTCTAACGTCACGCCTAACGTACTGCGTGCGAACCAAATATATCTAAGCCATTTGAGATGCTGGACCTTTGCCTACTATACTGCAGCCATTATCAACTAAGAAAGAAAGAAAGAAAAAAGAAGACATTTATTCACTACACAAAAGACACAGACAAAGGGAGTAGAAATACAATACAATTGACACATAATGTGTGTGTCTTCGCGGCAGTGAATCGGTCGCTGTCTCAGCATTATGCCGAGGTGTCATACAGACACCTACAGCGCTGATTTTCAGACAGCACCGTACGTGACCCACGGAACGCAACACTACATACTGCCGATACAAACGTATACACATAATAAATAAATAATTAATATACTACATTTGTTAAATATGTAACACAAGCACAATGGGACGAGAGACACTATGAAAAACGCGAAACGGCTACTACAAGAAACAGCTGAAATAACATGACTGAAAGAGAAACTCGATAACATTGTTATCTTATCCATACCTATCGTTGTAGGCAATAATACCTACACACTAAGCACTTCCTAAGAAAAAATAACGAGTTCTATCAACGCTCCGATTTGTGATCAATAGTTAGGACAGTAATCAGCATTAATCCTATACTATTACGAGTAAACGAGCAATACGAGGGGTGATCCAAAAGTGATGATAATCAGCATGATTTGGTCTCGTGATGATAATTTGTGATTGTCATTCCTATTGTGCAATTATTCAATAATACACTAAAAACTTTAAAAAAATATTTCATTCATTTGTTTTTTTTTAATAGCTAAATATATATGATGGTATGGAATATATTCTGCCGTCAGTAAAATCGGAGGATATTTTGTTACATGTTTGGGGCGGTGTTGGCAAAATTCTGGTGTGGTAATAAAAATAAAAATAAATACAATTTAAAGTTTATTTATTTTGATGCCACGAAATTAATAAATTAAACTCATGTCATCGTTTTTTTTAGTACCAGGACCGAGTACCAGGACTGTTTTTCAGGCTTGTGAATTCTATAAAACTAGTTACCTAAAGTGTAATCTAGACCAACTCTTTTACTATTACTTCTTATTCTTAGATATTGAAAACTCGTCAATAAAATCGGTGCAATTGCGTCGATGTAAAAACTAGTCTTAATTTCGTCTATCCAAAGTTTTTTTTTATACGTAGCAAAATTAAAACATTTTTAATATATTATGTAGGTAAGTAAACGAATAAAGAGTGTATTTAATAATTAAAAAAGATATATAACGGATAACTTCTGTTTTTATGCCGATTATCATTACTTTTGTACCTAATATTTGTATAAATATTTGCAATCACGTTCTCGGAAGCGGCTCTACGATTTCGATGAAAGTTGGAATATAGATGCTGGATGCATATTAATGCTGGTGACTGTACCTACATTTCTTTCCTATTGACAAAAAATTGCAACATCTGTCATTGTTTAATCTGACCCCCGACGGATCTGTCACAGAGGCTATTAACGCGGATTAAAAACCATTACCCTTATTAGATAAGTTGGCTATTACGAAATAACGAGCTCGAACCGCACGTGTGGGATTTGATTGCAATTCATTAAAATATATCGCAAATTGGACACTTCAAACCTAACTTAAGTCAATATAGTTTTACATGCGATTGTAGTGCTAATTTCTAGCAGCTTAGATATTAGATTGGCTTGAAGGTTCTTGTGAATTCTTGTTGTTTTAGCTATTTAGGAATATTTTGCTTTGCGTATGTAATATATATACCTACCTACTTATCGAGTGCTCTACTATAATCCGAAGATATTGAAATGCGTGTGCTGATACAGTTAATCTTAAGATATGATGGCTCGTGATAGGGTTTATTCTAATGCGCTTGCTGATCTTGTTCTATTTCCATGCATTCGATTATATATCTACCTGTTATTTATTTCGAAATCTATTCCCGATTAAAAAAATAACTGTTTACTTATCTTACCTAAATAATTTGTTGCTTGAAGTCAAATCTGATACCTGTTACGTATTTATAATAAGTACATAATATTTTAACATTAGCAGCATTTTACATAATTCATAGAAACTTGTAAGTATGTATGTAACACAGATATAAATATACATAGATCACGCAAATGCATGTACTTCGCGTGTCAGAATTCGGACTCCGAGTTTGCACTCCGACTTACATTCCGCGCGCGTCTGTTGTGGTAGCCGGTTGGTCGTGAATATTAAGAAAATACCTTATTGCAGAATCGATTTTCCGCGGAGAACGGGGAATTCAGATCACTAATTCGCCCGTGTGAAGTCAAAGTAGGTAGAAAAAAGTGACACGGTCGGTTTTCATACAGATTGAGGTGTTTAAGTTATCTAGTGTATATCTCTGTGGTATGTAAGTACCTACGTATACCTACGTTAGAACGCGTAGCGTAGCCTACGCGATTTTCCCTTTGTTGTCTCTAAAGCTGGTTTTCCACCAGAGGGGCGAGACGAGACGAGACGCGGTGGAAATAGGTAGTAAGTCCCATACGATTTCAATTCTCACATCGTCTCGTATCGTCTCGCCCCTCCGGTGGAAAACCAGGTTTATGCTGGGTTTACACAAATTAAGTTGTTAAGTCACCGGTGCTGCTACGGTAGCCTGGCATGCGGCTGTCAAACGGCGGTCATTGGGTTCGAATCCCGGCTCGTACCAATAAGTACGGAATATCACTTGATATTTACCGTTAGCTTTTCGGTGAAGGAAAAACATCGCAAGGAAACCCGCATACCTACATGTGCGAAGAAATTCAAAGGTGTACGAGTATATGTGAACCCAACACGCACATGGGCCAGCGGACTACAGCCCGTTCCCTCTCATCCATGAGAGGAGGGATGTGCCCAGCAGTGGGACATATGGGCTGATTTATTATTATTATTAAGTTGTTAAAGTAGATAACTCAATCTGAAGGAAATAAAATCTATACCTACCTATTAGTAACTGACGCGAGGTTTGAGTAGGAGCTCAGATTCAGAGTCCTGTTCTGTCGTGTTACGCGTCGCAGCCGAGCCTAGCACTAGTCTAGTTTATTAAGTAACAGCTTGTCCCACATGCACGATGTCGCTACTGCATGTCCAATTAAATATGATTTGTATGACAAATCTCAGTCGCGAAATTCAGTCTAGATCAGAGGTGCCGAACCTAAGGCGTTCCTAAAAGGGATTAGTTAGGTATGTCAAACCGAGCTGACATCGTGTCTATTTGAAGATTGGTAAGGTAATAGAGAAGTACTACTTTGACGGTTGATCTCAGATTAAGTTTTACTACGGCCAAACTAGGTGAAATTTAGATTGGTTACAAACACGAAAGCTGGACCGCGATTCCAGTTGTTTAACTAACGTTTAAATATAGTTGGCGTTGGATATGCAAACGTATTTCAAAGCCATCGCGAAGCGCCAACGCGCCATCCGAATGGATACCTCCTCTGTGAATGGAAAAATCCAACGTTGGAACCATATTAGGTCCATCTAATTTCGTGAATTTACCTAAGTATACTACAACTCTCGATAGGCCATGATGCCAGAACAGAAAAGGTTAGGAACCACTGCTTTAGTTCCAGGACCTGCTTTGATTTGCGAACGACCCGAGTGTATAGGTATAAATCTTTAACGTTCAATTAGTCGTACTACTATCGAGGATATATCTCGGTAAATCACTTGTTAGATAGACTAGCAATCTAGGAGTGTGTCACTTCGTTTGGAGTTTGAACTAAAGTTTTTCCCACAAATATTTATTTCGCAAATCATTTCTCATACAGATAACTAAGGCCCAACAGTATTTTGAGAAAAAAAATTGTCTAGTTTGTGAGCATTTTAAAAAGGTTCTGTTCTGATCTATATTTCCCTCTCGCTGGCTCTACACTATACACGTTCTTATGCCAAAATAAACATAAGAGGGCGCTAAGGTAACGATTGCGCGCGGGCGCTACATTGGGATAGAGACGCCTGTGTGGCGATCCTCACCTCACATAATTCCGGTGCTTTACATGACCCTCGTCAATCTTCGTTATTAACGACATAAAATTTTGCTGTTAGAGAAAGAGCGAATGTGATAGACTGATAGCGATTACCAGGCAACAATTATTAGGAAGCTGGTAGTAGGTGTTGGTGCTGGTGGGTGCTGTAGATAGACACTGCGATTTTCGAAAACCACATGAACTATTGTACCTACTGAGTATTCATTAGAACGGAAACGACCGACATATTTTATTTTAATAGCTATGATAATGTGTACCGGTCCAAACTTATCAACAATCATAATATATTATCGGGTCAATAACAACGGTCAATACCGGTCGACCTCAGTGCATGCACCCTACATGTGAATTGGTCATGCTTTACAAATCTGTTGTTTGTTCTATAATGTAAGTAACAGCTCGTGCTAATATATCATTTATGACAAATGGATCGTTAGTGGTGTCATTATTAGGTAGGTAATACAGGACCAGTTTTACCCACGACAGAACAAAGAAGGTATATGCGTTTAGGGTGAGAGCAGGAATCGGTTTACCTAATCAGGGTTTTAGAATTTGTTTTTAAAACCCTATCCATATTGGTAACCTTACTGATAGAGTAACCCTATTGATCGAGTTAACTTGGCCTGCTACTAACCAATTGGAAAACCCTATCAATATGGTATGACAATAGGTTAACTTATGGTTAGGTACCACTTCCGACATATAGAGAGATAGGGACTGCAAAACCGGCGGACTGGTTCGCTTATCCTTGTGTCACATCCTTGCCTACCTACCTACTTATTCCAAGGGTCTTAGATTTTGGACTTAGATCCTTTTGTCATGCCTCCTGGATGCTCTCATGCTCACTACCTCTGGATCTGATATACCTTCCTTACTGCCTCTGGATCTGATTCAAAATAAAACGCTGTAGGGATTTGCAAGCTACATTGGCAGGGTCACGGCCTGCAACCTTGTCGGCGCTTGCGATAGCGATAAGCCGCGATACGATCAACTCGTGCGCAGCTTGCGAAACGGTAACCGCATCGTGCGCAGTACACGTGTGGGCGTTTAGAGTGTAGGCTAAGAAACGAACCAACAGACAAAATTATTGGAAAACCAATAGGTACCTAATTAAATTGGAAAGATTTATCCAATTTTTTTCTGGTCCCGCGACTGATAGAAATAATGACACCTCGTGTCCTTGAAGCCATAGGCTGCAGAACGTGCCCAAGCATACACACTATAATAACATAACCCTCTGATAGGGTATTTCAGTTATTTGACAACAGTGAAAATAAATTGTTTTTTCATTAGCAACAGATAAACATAACGAAAATACTCGGCAAGTATCAATCTTTTATTTGTGTTTGCTCTTTTAAGATTTTTTAATTCATATATACTAACAATAAGGCGCTGTTTGATTGTGACGTCACAAGCAATTGATCCCGACAAATTCCATACTAACGGAGCGTTTATGACGTTTCATAAAAAGAAGCTGATTTGACTTTTGTCAAATACCGTATTCTGCCAGTCGGGTAAAACACTACTTTTTAACCTTTGGTATGCCGGAATGTGGATCCACGGAATCCCGTTATACTGCCGGAACGCGGATCCGCGCTCAAACGATCCCCGAGATTTGATTCGTTTTTCTAGGTTAAATAGCGTGGATCCATGGAATCCCGTTATACTGCCGGAACACGGATCCGCGCTCAAACGACCCCACGCGATTGGTTCGTTTCTATAGTGTTTATAGCGAATAGCGTCGAGAATAGAGAACGCGGATCCGCGTCGGCACACAACCATATTGTAACTCCAGCAGCCGCGGCATACCAAAGGTTAAACCCAAACGGGGTGTTACGAGGGGTGTTAGGTAGGTATATATATGTCGGAGAGGAGAAGTTTCATGCAGCGCCCTCTATTACATTCATCGTGACTTCGGTCGTAATGTGCTCCACTGTCAATCTACAAATGTCATCATTGAAATACATGCGAACGAGGACATATTTGTCTGGGCAAACTCGGGAGCTCATTAGTTCCGCCGCGCGCCAACAGAGGGCTATGACTTGTATTATTTTGAATTAGAAACAGATGAACGGACGGTTGTGTTCGCTGTCATTGAGGAAAAAGCCTGACAGGAGGTGGTTGCTCTCTTGGATGGAGAATTTATCGTGTAGAGAGAATGGTGTGATGGAATACGAGAACCGAAATTGCCAGTTCACTGTATTTCAATGATGACATTTGTAGATTGAGAGTGGAGCACATTACGACCGAAGTCACGATGAATGTAATAGAGGGCGCTGCATGAAACTTCTCCTCTCCGACATATATTATATAGTGTTTAATATGCGCAGGTATCTGTGCGTCTGTCTGTGACATCGTAGCTCCCAAACGGGTACAGTCGAGGTCATAAATATGTTTACAAAAGTGTAAACATATTTATGACCTCGACTGTACACTACATAATTCCGAAGAGTAATTAAATTTGTCCAAAAGCCTATTTTTATAGTATTTTTCCGAAATCCATGTTCCTTTAAAGGAATTTTACCTAGCCTAATATTTATTTACTTATTCTATTAAATCATCTGCGTCCAAATTTTAGTTTAGCGGAAAATGTCGTTCGTAACTTTGGAATTACGGAATAATGATGTTTTTTTTTTCTGTGTTCCTCCCAAACATCCGTTCACCCGAACCGATTTGAATAAGGTTTTTAATCCACTACGCACATTAGGGTCAGTTGGTTTCTAGAATGTATTTTTATATTATATCCTTCTTCGCGACTCCCTTTTACCCCTCATGGCTTTGCTGATCGGCTAAAAAAAACATTTCCGATTTAGCGATGTAGGCTTAAAAAAATAAAATAAGATAAACTGACACACTTTCGCATAAATAAGAATACGGATTCCATGTATGAGTGTGCGATGTATATGACGGGTCGCTGGTATAAAAGATAATAAAAAAGCGCAATATCAATAACATAAAATAATTTTTATTGATAATAAGTACTTATAGACTAAATTTGCTTCAACACCATTGCTTTACATAATCCAAGTATGTACCTGCGGCCCAATAGATATGATTGCTAAAAAACTATAAATGCTTCTATCACTACATTAGTTAATGTTATATAAATTACTTATTGAATTAACTTAATGATTACCAGTGGGATTTTATGTTTAAAACTAGATACACTAGCAGGGCTTACGACAAATGACAGTTAGTCGGGTTATATTTATCTATATTATGCAGTACCATCCACACAAACTGACCATCCGTGCACTTTATGTGCATCGTAATAAGGTTCAATATAAATACAGAATGGTCAGTTAACTGTGTTGGCGTTTGTATACATAAACCCTTTTCTTCTCAAATTAAGAAAAATCGTTCAATGCTCGTTTGTCGAGCAAAAAAATTGCTAAAACAGCATAAAAATATGTGTTGTTTATAAAGTGCAATGTCAAGAAAAGGGTTATTTCTTCTACGAGAGAAGTCATTATTTCGTGATCATCAAGAGAGGTCAAACAGAAATATAATCTACTACTATCGTTTAGCCAACTCTGCTATCTAGACTCTATGCTAAGCAAAACTATCTAATCGTAAGTAGAAGGCACTAAAAGCTTGATATACATATATGACATGTCTTCAGTACAAAATCTAAACTAACACTAAGAATATTATATAGAGTCCGTGAGGTTGTGGCTTCGTTTGTTTGTATGTAGGGAGTAATCTTCGGTACAAACGCCAACACAGTTAACTGACCATCCTGTATTTATATTGAACCTTATTACAATGCATATATATATATTTTATGTAATGCATGTCTTTACACAATTGACGAATATATTAATCATAAGTTTTAGCACTTACATCACTATTGACATTTAAGAATTGTATTTTAAATTATAATCTAATAATAATGACATTTCAAAGCCAAATTTCAATGTTGTTATGTGAAGCATGATCTTAGGCAATTGACAGTTAATCAATTTACATTTTAGTTTTAGTATCTTGACATTTGTAACTAAGAATATTTGCATGCATTTAAATTTAATTTTAATTTTTACATGAATGACAATAGTCATGTCATAATAAATATTTTTACATGCCTTAAGGCAGAATGTATTAAGGGTCAATAACACTTACAACATCTATTGTACCATATGTTCTCGTGAATAAACTTTCATTTCATTTCATTTCATTTCATATAAAGTGCACGGATGGTCAGTTAACTGTGTTGGCGATGGTACTACTCATCCAATTTCTATCTTAAGAGGTTTATTCAAAAAAACATCACCAGTATAGAATACCTTCAGCGGGGCTAGCACACCGACCCCGCGCCGCGACGCGAGTCGAGAAAGATCTACCCTCCTCTTTCTAATTTGTACGGTGCAAGTGAGAAAGGAGACGCTCAGTCGCGCGCAAAGCGACTCGTCAACAAGTTGTGCTAGACGTACAGGATGGACAATTGAACATAGGCTCCCGTCCCGCGACTGGGTTCTCTGTAAAGGGGTTATACTTTAATAAAGGGGATATATTTAAATGTATATCTCAACCCGACCCATCCTGATTCTGCAACTGCTTAAGCTGTTTCAAAACAGTATCAAGCAACTTCCTCCTGTCTCGCTCGTTTTTCTTCAACACGGAGAAGACGGAAGACTTCTGCTCGGCTTCCTTCAGCTTCTCCAGGAGCGTGGCGGCGTCGCGGGGTGTGACCAGGTTGTACTTGTTGTTCTCCATGTTGATGTCGTGGAGGTAGGACGACCAGTCCCAGCCGGTTATCAGGTCCAGGAGTTGTCTGAAAACGGAGCCATGTTAATACAATTGTGTTAGAATTGCTTGAAGCTGGAGTGTAATAGGAGTACGACAAGACTGTGATTTAGATAAGCCCAACTACGAAAGTATCTTATAGAAGATTGGACTTATACTGGTTGGTTCCGGTCTGCGGGTTGCCACACCGAGCAAGGCGCTATATGTATCGCGCCTGCATTACACCGCCACGGCTGATGATGTGGTGGAGTACGTTCGTCGGTCAGACCGGCTCCTCGCTGAGGGTGTTCCAGCTGCGTTCGCGCCACTATGTGCACTTCAGCTCGTTTGTGGTGCGCGCGCCGCGGCCGCTGCAGGAGACCATCGCATGTGCTGACTTCTGGCCGAAGGGTGTCGTGTTTCGACGGATCCGGGGCAATCTGTCGAATCCTACACCGCAGATGACGATGCAACGGGGCCACGCCGTTTCGTCGCCTAAATACTGTAATGTCACGTAAATGTATTTGTCAATAAATAAATAAATAAATAAATTTGAATGAAGGGACAAACTCGGGCGAAACTCTTATAGTCCGTGAGCCCGCTTCCAAAATGCCTACGTCTTATGAAATCACAATAAACTGCATGGCACTGGATCGAAAATTTCAAGGGTATATTTACGTCATGTGACATCAGTATGACATCCGTGGCATTATTTAGCCCTTTAATCGCCGAGAGAGTAAACATAAGTCTGTCAGTTCTGAAATGGACGGAAGTACTTTACAGACAGTGCCAAATATGGCCACTGGATACCTTTCGGCACTTTCGGCCAGATATGGCTTGGCAGAGTTATTTATTCCTAGACACTATTATTTCAAAACGTTTGTAATAATTTTCGTAGGATCCAGTGGCCATCTTTAGCACCGTCTGTCAAGTACTTGCGGCTATTTCAGAACTACCAGTCTTATGTTTACTCTCTCTACGATGAAAGGGAAAAATAATGCCACGTACGTCATACTGATGTCACATGACGTAAATATACCCTTGAACTTGACCGGAAGTGAAGGATTTTCTCAAACTTCCAACTCTTCTCTTTCTTCAACTTCAATTTTAGGTTTGATAATCTTCTGATCCTCGCTCAGCACAACTTTGTCGACCGTGTGCCATGCCATGCATTTTATCATGATATCATGCCATTTTGGAATCGGGCTCACGGACTATTAGAAACACAAATATTTTGGAAAAGAGAAAAGTATTTAGTTTTCTGGATACCAAGATGCCAGGAGCCTAAGAAGGTCTAGAGACAGCGCCCCCTCCCTGAACCCCAAGACTGGTTCACGGACGACCCTAAGCTCACCTCAAGCTAGAGAAATGCTCCAAGAGTTCCCCCTCCCTGAGTCCCGGCACTGGTTCACCGGCTGCGAACTGCTCGCACTGGATCACGTCCAGGTCCAGTTGGTACAGCGCCCCGGAGGAAATCTGCTTCACGGCTGGATCGAGGAGCAAGTTGCGGAGGCGCGTCGCTATGCGGTTTGTGGCCGCTCGTACTGCTGCCACCCTGGTAATTAAAGAATTATGTTCTGAGAATTATGAGAATTCCAAACACGTTATCCGTATAACATGCCTAAGTGTCAAGGTGACCTCATATTGCGAAGATCTTGGAGGTAATAGTTACTCTTTCTGTTGCATTACAGCTGCAAGCATAGTTACTATAGTAAGTAAGTAGTAGTAGTTTGCCAAGGGAAAAACAGTAAAACATTGTGCTGAGTGGACTCCTTTTTCGCATTTCACGAAATATCAAAATGTATGTTATTGTTGTTGTTATACTGTATTTTTGCGAAATAAACTTATTTTATTTCTTTCTTTCTTTCTAAAACGTCATTTACTTAACGACTAAACCGCTTCCACAGTTTTCGCTAAATTAAAAGTGGCCTTTTCTACTTTTATTTTAGTTTTCATAAGTTATCAACCAAACTTATGAAAACGTCCCCAAATACCCTATATTTGTCTTCCAGTATGTGTCCTAGGGTTTATCTGACGCGATCCAGTAGCTGCTTGTTTTCAATGCGTATTGTTGATCATCCTCAACCCTTCGTCCTCCAGTATGTATCCTAGGGTTTACCTGGCGCGCTCCGGTAGCTGTTCCAATGACGTCAACACCCCTGACAAGTAGCTCAGCATGTCTGTGACGAACGACGACGCCTGCCCCGTTGGCTCCACTAGGAGCCAATCATAGTTCTCCAGGTCAAGGAACTCGTCGACTTTCTTCTCAAGATTGTCGCAGATCTGCTTCTCAGCGTCATCACGTGCTGCTTGGAACATGCTGCCAGCTGCCTGTGGATCAATCAGAGGAATAAACTAGTTTTCTGAACAACGGGAAAAAACAACACTCCTTGTGGCTTTAACGGGCTACTTTTAATTTAACAGACTGCCCTTTGGGTTATTCATAACTAACATGTTCAAAGACAAGTTTGTATAACTAAGCCGCGATTAGAATGGCATTGGAGGCGACAGTTTTGCCATATAGATGCGTCAAGGTTTATAAGAACTTACAGCTATTCCAATCCCAAACACATCGTGGTTGAGTAATAACAACAGGAAGTAACGCAGATATAGTCAACGGTTAACATAAATTATCCAATCTTTACATTACAGCTTTACAGCACAACTCAACACGAATAGAATTAAAGTTGAAAAATGTTGGTTGATTAGGTATCTGGAAATGTAAGAGCTTACCTGAGTAGTAACTAGCTCCGACCCTGTGATGTTGCTTATAAACTCGTAGAGGCATATAGTAGCATCTTCCAAGTACTGTGTGTCCACGATTATCTGAAAATATAGAAACTCGGTTAATCGAGAGACCACTAAACGAATCCTCCCTCTTATCCAGGATGACAGTAAAGTAAACAGCCCTTTCAGACCGGGCCAATAGAATTAATGCGGGTTACATGGAATTGTTAAATTCAAAACATATGTCAATATACTTAATTTACTGGCAAGCATCCGTTTAGCGGGCGATCTCTTCGTAGGCGCTCTTCTCATAATGTATGTAAGCACTTTATTGTACACAATAACAGGTTAAAGAATATACATGGGCACTTCTATCTACCGTTGTACCCCAGTTGAATTGAAGAGTGCCAAATATAATTTTAGGTTTTTGCTATTCTTATAACTAATTCTAAGAGTAAATATATTCTAGTTTACTAAAAACTAAAGAGATTCGCTATATTTATAGGATAAACACGTTAAAATAATTATTTAATAGGACGAGGGAGGTTTTTGATGGTCAGTTTGGTTACAATTTATTTTGCATGTAGTTAACAAGAGACGTACCTTAAACTAAATGTTTTACCCTTTATTGAATATAGTTATAATCAAATAAACTGAAAACAATAAAAAAAACACAATTTAGAGCAAGCTTTTCACATAAAATGGAATCTCAGGCAGTTTGGTTACGGTTTAGGTCCAAACCGTACTTAATGTTTGAGTTATTTGAATAATCATTGGCATTATTGTTAAGTGATAAAAAACAAAAGGTAGACCTAAAAATAACATTTAGTTATTATCCAAAAGAATAAATAATTAAGCTTCCAATCTCTGTAAAATCGCGAAAATCTGTTCTAAAATCAAGGGGACATTCTCCAAATGGACACCTTTGTAACTCAATGGACAAAGTAAAGACGAGATCACAATAGTCATCAACTTGCACAAAATACTCAATAAATAACAAGGTGCTTTGATTAATCAAAAATTAAAGGACTTACCTACTGACATTCTAGAGTAACATCACAACATAGCATATTTAACATATTTTAAAAACATAGTATGACTACCAAGGTATTTTGTTACCAATACAGATACGTGTTATCATGAGATTATGCAAGAGCTACCTTTAGTATGCCACATTTATAAATTATAAAACATAAAGAAACGAAAATGTATGTACTTTACATGCACATTAAGACATATGATTAGATTGATAGTAAACTCAAATATGCTCAAAATGCCCCACTCAATTCTATCCAATCGCTCAATAATAAGGCTTCAAGATATTATATAATCTTTAAGCCTTATTGTTTATTAAAAAAAGACAGGTGAAATAAATAAAACGCCAGTTTAGGTTTAAAAACCTTACTGCAATTTTGATGAATGTGATCCAATGAAAATTAACATTTAAAAGGAAATAATTTGTATTTTTGACAAGTCTACAGTTTAAATCGCCTTAAAAACTTACGAAATAAATAGTACAGACAAAGTCACAGGAAAAACTATCTATATACTCAATGTGCATGCGACTTTACCGTGTCCGTTGGTTACGTTTGCAAGTCCGGTTATAGGTTACGCGACAAATCGTTACCAAACGGTCGTAACGACTTCCGTGAAGCTGAATTAAATCTATTCAAAACAATAAAAAACTAACCGCAATATTCAACCTATGTAATTAACAAATAACTGCTTGAAACACGGTTTTATTGTATATCAATATAATTTTAGTTACTTAACGTTTAAACTGCATAAACAGTGAAACCAACCGGACAAAAAAATTGATAAAATTACCAGTGACACACTCTATCACGCCACGACGGTCGCGATTTGACTGTTTAAAATAAAATTTGACGTGACAAGCTCTGTATATGGTCACAGCGTTGCCAGGATCAAAAATCACCTAAATCGTTGGTAAAAATATTTCGCTAAGACTGCGAAAATTGCGTAACCAACCTGGACTATGTCCAAATCGCGATTTCGTGGGGACAACGTTTTAATCTAAATTCAACCCTAATACTGAGGTTATAAAAGCTATTATTCATCAAAAACGCATTGCCTAAAGCATAAACTTTACCAGAAATGTTTTACTTGGTGTTACCGCTTTAGAAAAAAACGCGTAAAATGCCCTTCAAAAATGGAACTTTGTGAAGGGGACAGTATGGCGGCACGATTTTACCATATTTAAAAACTAGATTTTAGGCAGAAAACAAGGGTTTTATTCTGAATTTAACTTAATAAACGATGCGACGACTTAATATATTTTACGGAAACGCAACATTTAACTGGATAAAATCAACATCTTATGAGTAAATCGCAAAAAATACAAGGGGACATCCAAAAAAATGGAGGGTACAACGGTAGATAGAAATGCCCACATGTCACACAATAGATCAAAGTACAAGGGCGAACTTATCCCTATAAGGGATCTCTTCCAGCTAACCTTTGATCAATTGCGAGGAAGGTAGGTAGAACGAAATAGGCAAACTTATACCGCGTACAAAAACACAAAGAAAGTGACAAATAAAACCATGCCAATACATATATACCTAAATATACAATATAAAAGATAATACACACTATCATACGTAATATATGTATCGCAAATATACAATAAATAAATAAATACTATATTCAACCAATTCACAAGTCATTGGAAAGCCACAACTTCTTCAAATTAATCTTAAGTGACGCAACATTCCACAACTTAGCAGCGCGCGCGGTAAAAAATATAGAGTATGTTCGCGTCTTTTTAGACGGTACAGCAAGAGTAAGGTTAGCACTCGACCGCAAGCGGTGGCCACTGCCGTCTGCCATATAACTAAACCGCTCAGAAAGATAAAGAGGGGAAGTAGGGCTGATCAGTGTGTTGAAAAGTAATGACAGGATATGCACATATAATCATCAGGCTATAAACTATACGTCTCACTGCTGGGCACAGGCCTCTCGTGAATGGGAGGGAACGTGAGAGGCGAGCGCTTTTCCCTACTTAACGGGAAAACCACGGCAACGGCGACAACGATTTTGGGCGTTAGCGGGGTCTTTTTTTCCGGTATAAAGGGGTAGATTAGGTGAGGACCAAATTCTTGGCCAGAAAAATTAAGAAGTAAAAATTTTATAGAAAATACTAGTAAATGCTTCTAGAAAAACAATCTAATGTCAAAAACCAAAATATAACGAGAATTAAATAATTAATCTATTGATTAAAAATTCAGTCACAATTAGTTCCATGGAGTTTTATCATTCATGTGTCATGCAAGTCATTTATGTAGATAAGGAACAGGAAAGGCCCCAATATTGATCCCTGCGGTACACCCATCGAGACCAATGACCCCGGTGATCGCTGTCCATTCACTTCGACCCTTTGTATTCTACCATGTAAGTAAGACTTAAGTCAATTCAGTGATGATCCTCTGACCCCATAGTAGTCGAGTTTCCTGATCAATGTTTCATGACAAACGCAGTCGAAGGCCTTGGATAAATCACAGAAGATACCTAAAGCATCTCGTGATTCCTCCCAGGCATCGAAAATGTGTTTTTAATTAGCTCGACACCAGCGTCGGTTGTCGAGCGACCCCGGGTAAATCCAAATTGCATGTTATGCATTAAATCGTTTATATTATTACCCTTACCTGAACCAGTTGCATCATCGGCAGCGGATGCCGAAACAGCGCCGAAAGGCATCCAGTGAAGGACCTGCTCAGCAGCAGCGAGGCCGAGTGCCGCGCCGCCGCCGCGCGCCGCGCGCCGCCCAGCCCGAGGCCGGCCGAGTACTTGAGCCACGCGTATATGAACTCCTTCACTTGAACGTACACTGCTGGCACTATTGAGGAGAACGGGAATCTGGAAACGGTGGAACTATTAGAAGCAGGGATGTTGCAGACATTCGCATCTGCATCCGCAACCGCGGAAGTTCCGCACTTTCAACATCAGCATCCGCATCCGCCAAAATCGATGCGGAGTTTTTGCGGATGCGGATGTAGTGTAATTAAAGACAAGAAAAAAGCCCAAACGGTGCTTACTGCGCGAGTTTTAGATATTTTCGCCATTAGTAAAAAAAACTTCTTGACGTTTCTGTGACCAAGAGCAGACGCGTTTTTGATTTGTTCGCAACGATTGTAATTTATTATCAACGTGCTTGATGATTGCGTGATAACATAAAATGGACGTTTTTTATTTATGAATGTTCGACCACAAAATCCGCATCCGCATCCGCAGATGTCAAAAAATCGCATCCGCGGCATCCCTGATTAGAAGCATGGTCTTTGTGACGCTATACAGATACATTTCGTCATACATGCTATTTTGTTTCAATAAGCTAGCTTAGTGTTGTTAGCGTTGTCGCGCGGTCCGATTTGGCATCTACTCTCAAGATTATGGGGCTTCTAAACGGGCCACATTTTCCTGCAATTTCTGGCCGGCAACTATTGCTGTCTTACGCTGACTTTGTACGCTAGAGCAAGATGCACATACTTGCCGGCCACTCATTGCCGTAAAAATGTTGCCCGTTTAAAGGCCCCATTAGAAGGCACACATTTTATAAAAGCGACTGCCATCTTATCTTCCAGCCCAGAGGGAAAACTAGTCGGCTTTCTTCGATTAGACTGCTTTCCTCACGATGTTTACCTTCACCGAAAAGACCCTTATAATATCAAATTATCTTTCGTTAATTTCGTACATAAGTTTTTCCCGGGGTTCGAACCCGAAGATATTAGAAGTCACAGCATAAAAATGTGAAGTAATAAAAGCACATACTTTCTGGGGAATCCTTGAGCTTCCAATTCTTCGCCGTCGTATGGGAACGTGTCCATGACACCGTCGTATTGCTCTTGATCTGCTACCTGATTGGATAAAATATACCATTGCACTGTCAGACTAAAAAAATGCATTTCCATCATCATCATATCAGCCGAAAGACGTCCACTGCTGGACATAGGCGTCCCCCAAAGCGTGCCAAAGTGACCGGTCCTTTATCAGGTCGTTAAAATTGTCAGGTCAAGAGTACCCTAAACCGACGAGCATGTTTGAAGAATGTCATAAAAGTGAATGAAGCAAAGTTTGTCAAGATCGTAGCTAGTGGAAATCCGTGATCTGTGCCTACCCCTCCGGGCAACAGGCGTGATTATATGTATGTAAAATAATGACTGATTTCTTAACGTATATCTCATAAGAAATCACTTTTTTGATGCACCGTTAGTATTGTACTTGCACGTACGACAATTACTAGCGGCAACACACTGAACGGTTGAGTGTGCTGTCGATGGTACACTAAGTTCATTGCCATTCAAATAGATCATTTAGTAGTAAACAGGTGGGTAGGTATAACACAACTCTGTTTAAAGTTAAGAAAAAAGCGCACATTCGCCGACAAACTGCCCTCAGTTTGGCGATCTTGAAATGTATACTTACCGCTAAGATGTTTTTTTGAAATAAATAAATTAAAATTAATTAATTATTATTTTTGCAGACATTATTTTTTCCTCTACAAGCCGCAAATGGGGTTGTACCCACGATTTTTTTTGGAAATGAAAGGCTAAGTAACCACACAGTAACAGACTAAGGGCGAGGTGCACCGACTTACGGTTACTGACCGATCAACGTTAAATATGGCGCCGGCAGCTGACACCCCATAGAAACTTGTCAAACTTTCCATGCATTCAGATTTAAACGAACACCGCTTACGATACAGACGGTTTGGTGCAACCCAGCCTAAGTAGTCGTGTGAATCGTCTGATGTGTGTGATATTACTGCAGCTTGTCGAAATCTGACAAAAATCTTCTCCATTCACATTGTAAGTCGCATACCTCAATGGAAGGCACGCCCGGCTGCTGTCTATGACAGTAGTCGTTAAGCCGAGTTAGAGGCCTTCGGGCGGCTTAAGAACTTCTAACAGTCGAGTTGCCCACTCACTTGACAAAGGCGGGACAACTGTTACTCGCGTCCGCAGGCGCTACCTACCACAACCCTGCACGTGTCCCCTGGGTGGTACTAAAGAGTGACAACTTTAAAGGCCAAAATAATGTATGCCATACGATTAAGAGGCTGACAAGACCTAATTTTGTTGAAATTAATGTTATTTATGCAGTTTTTTAAGAAAAGCTACAAAAAAAAGTAAGTTAATATTCACCATATTTCAAAGACCAAATCCATACTTTTTTTTATTTCAATACTTATGTATTACTAGCGACCCACCCCGGCTTCGCACGGGTACTATATTATACATATAAACATTCCTCTTGAATCACTCTATCTATTAAAAACCGCATCAAAATCCGTGGCGTAGTTTTAAAGATACAAAGCATACATAGGGACAGACAGCGGGTAGCGACTTTGTTTTATACTATGTAGTGATTATCTTGTAAAAAACCGGGCCGCCCAGTAACACTCGACTCGTCTACTCCTATACAAATAGACAGTGTGCGCGCTATCCCAAATCCTCAAGGGCATTTTGGTGTTAACAGCGTCTTAAATAAATAAAGTAAGTCACATACCTCGATAGGGGAAAACGTGGCGTTGTCCAGTATATCCCTGAAGACGACCACCCATCGCTGCATGAGCACCTCCGTGTAATGCTCCGCCATCTCCTGCAGCAGCAGCGGCAGCGGCTCCGCGGGGAGACCGTAGCACCTGCACAGGGTACATTGTGTCACATGGGAGTACCAAGCAGGCAGCAGAACCAAACTAACTACGAGCGTCATAGTCATTAGAGCCAAGCCACTCGACGCTCGACCCGCACCGCCTCGCCTCGAGCGGTTAGTATTATTTAAGGGCCCCATACACGGTAAGATTCATCTTTGCGATCCATCGTTACAAACCAATCGAAACGACCGATCGATAGTGTATTTCAATATCGTAAACGATTTACTAGATCGAAGACGATATCGGAAATCGCAGCAAAAACCCGTGCAGTCATGACTATCGTAACGATGCATCGAATTTGTGGGGCTCTTTTTGTTCCATGTCCAACGAGTAAATGATCGATCGTAACGATCGATTGCTTCGTGTATGGCTCGATCGTAACGATCGATTGCTTCGTGTATGGCTCGATCGTAACGATCAATTGCTTCGTGTGTGGCTGCCAATTTCGAAGCGATCGATCGCCACGATTTTGATCCGATTTGTCGAAGCGATTAATCGTACCATGTACGGGCATGCGCTCACTACATCAACTCCGTAGTTAGCACATTTACGAGGCGAAGCGTAGGCTCTAATGAGCTGTGACCTTAAATGACAATCGTTTCATATGAAGTTGCGTTTTGCGGAAAAGGGACAGGACATATCCCTTCTTAAAACTTTGGACACCAATAACTTCGTGATTATTTAACCGATATCCCTCCGAACCGCTAATCTTTAGTGGCAGTGGGCGGGGCACATTGCACGCTCCACCGATGGCCGTTGGGGCGGAATGGGTCACGAGTGGCGACCACGTACCGCCAGGCGCAGCGTGGGTAGACCTGATGACCTGGTAAAGGTCGCGGGAGCCCGTTGGACGAGGGAGGCGCAGGACCGGTTATTGTGGCATTCTTTGGGGGAGGCCGGTCTCCAGCAGTGGACGTCTTTCGGCTGATATGATGATGATGATCACAAGGGAACAAAGTAATCTACTGATGCGGGCGCATTTTGAATGTATAGGATCTACGGGCGAATCAAATTTCTCTGTCAGTAGCTGGCATGGTAACGTATCCTGCGACACTTTTAAAACTGCAATTGTATGGGTCGATAACCTCCAAAGGCAGGGTTTTTGTCAAATGTCAGACTCCGAAGGTCCACTAAAAAGTGTTGAATTATCAAATCCTGTTCTAGAAGTTTGTCTGTGTTAGAAGTCCATGTTGTAACAATATAGGGTTTTTTTTAATGAGGTATGATTGTTACGTGTAAAGAAAGTTACAGTTGGAGATTTTCTAAAGAAACTTGCACTGAACTCTCCCTAAAACAAGATAAAAGAAAAACTATTTTGTAACTTTTTTATTGTCAACCGACGATATCAATTAACCTTAAACAAAGAGAACCTGGCCCCGTATCATGGTTGGCCTTATCACGCGATAAGTGACAAGATAGAGCGTCCGTCACTGGCTGACACCGTTCGATAGAACGAGACTGACGCTCTATCTTGTCACTTATCGCGTGATAAGGCCAACCATGATACGGGGCCAGGTTCTCTTTGTTTAAGGTTAATTGATATCGTCGGTTGACAATAAAAAGACCATGATACGGGGCCAGTACTCACTTGAGAGTGTTGATGAACAGCACGATCTGATGCTTTATGCTCAACATGAGGGTCGGGTCAGTGATGAGCGAGGTGTTGGTGCGCAGCGTCGAGGCCACCTTAGTCACGGACATACTCCACGTGTCTAGAAGCCAGTCCTGGGTACAATACAGGTGTACATCCGAAAATTATTATTGCTCCATAAGAAAGAAGGCAAAAAAATATGCCTAGTGACGAAAATCCCGTTCAGATATCTCAAAGAATTACGAAGCTACCACCGTTTTAATATTGCTTGTTAGAGAGAGAAAACGCTCCCAGTTAGTGACGTCACTAACTGCGAGCGTCATAGTAAGTGACAATCGTTTCATATGAAGTCGCGTTTTGCGGCAAAGGGACAGAACGGTATGTTCTTAAAACTTTGGACACCTATAACTGATTATTTAACCTCTTGTGTAGCTTATTTCTCCATTCGACTACATTTTTTGATGTTTTTTTCGAGAAAATACGACATTATTGATTGTTTTATTTAGTGTCTACACCCCTATAACTTTATGGCAATGTTTTTTATTATGGAATCGAGAACACCCCCGTACTTCAAACATAGCTAAGAACCACCGCGTCAGACATTACTATCGATACAAAACCTATTGCTGACTGATGACACACTCATTTGGACAGTTTTGCTATTAGTATTTTCTTATCTGTATCAGGCATATTTGACATGAACATGTAATGGTTCCAAGTGGCAACAGTTACTTGTAAGTTAACAGTTGGTGAAGTTAGGTGTCGCCCCCCAGCCTGGACATCGATGGGCTCTCACATATGCGAGCGCGGGAGAATCTCCAAGCTTTTGAAACGATCAGTTCTTAAGTCATTATCGCCTCATAATTATCTCCACAATGAGACAAACCGCGAGAATTTGATGAAACAAAACTCAACACCAGTATTGTTTTACGTTTTTAAAAGTTAACCCCGATCATGATCTCTTAACAATAATCGCTGAGACAATAATGACGAAAATAAAACGCTGCAAAAACTGAATATTTAGCTGCCTTGCATTATAAACTAGCTTCCGCCCGCGACTTCGTCTGCGTAGACCCGGGATGAAAACTATCCTATATCTTAATCCAGGCTATAAACTATCTTCTAGCAAAATTTCATTCAAATCGGTTGAGCCGTATAAATGTCACAGCTCATTAGAGCCACCCGGCGCCCGACCCGCACCGCCTTGCCTCGTAAATGTACTAACTACGGAGTTGATGTAGTGAGCGCACGCCACGCAATCCATATAAAGAATACTAATCGCTCGAGGCGAGGCGGTGCGGGTCGGGCGCCGGGAGGCTCTAATGAGCTGTGAACTTAAGCTTGATTGAGTAACAAACATCCAAACTTTCGCACTTATAATATTAATAGAATAGTAGAATTACCTTAGACACCAAACCGGCTCCGGTGCTGAGTAAATGTTCCTCCAGTATGAAGAACCCCAACACAGCGTTCAGGTAGTTCTTGACGCTCTGCATGTTGTCGTGCAGGTTGCCAGCTGGGATCAG
This sequence comes from Epinotia ramella, assembly GCA_947578815.1. NCBI lineage: Eukaryota > Metazoa > Arthropoda > Insecta > Lepidoptera > Tortricidae > Epinotia > Epinotia ramella. Next base: position 5,920,151 of record OX388211.1, on the reverse strand, counting down.
AACCAAGCGGGCCTGCTGCTTTCTTTGAGCTCTGTCAATTACATAATGATTAACCAAGTTTAGACAACTTCTCCCGTGATATGCTTCATTACGCAATATATATGTAGATCGTTCAATAAGGGATTTTCAAAAGGGATTAAGTCACCAGCAGCAGCACTGCGGCGAGGTCTTTTTGAGAGCAACTTTTAAAATGAACGTATCAAATTGATGATGATTAAACATGATGAGTGAATTCCGACTACCCTGGCCACAGTGCTGTCCGCTGGTGGCATGATGCATTCTGATAAAGCCTCTTTAACTTACAAGCCCTTTTTAATCCTCCGTTATGAAGAAATATGGGAGCTTCTTCGTAGATTGATCGATCGAAACTAGGATATCAGGCACCTACATGTAAAATTCTGACACTGTTCTGTCACCCAGTTATGGATGGATACTTTCCCTAAATTGAGACTGACAACTCTTCGTCGTTAAAAGTACTAACACATCAACAACGTAAGAAGGTTTAACTAAGATAACCAAGCTACCCGAGTTATATTGCCAGCCGCATTCTCAGGGGCGCCACTTTAGCGTTTTCGCGTGGTCATTGGGGAACTTCGCGCGAGATGGCAAAATAATATACCGGTATTTTTGTCATCATCATGCTCCTAGCGTTATTCCCGGTTGTGCCTAAACGAGCCCGGGGTCGGGGAGATTTGGCATAGGCACTAGTTTTACGAAAGCGACTGCCATCTGGCCTTCCAACCCAGAGGGAAAACTAGACCTTATTGGGATTAGACCGGTTTCCTCAAGATGTTTTCCTTCACCGAAAAGCTAACGGTAAATATTCCGTAGCCGTCCGAGCCAGGATTCGAACCCACGACCGCCGCACGCCTGAACCACTAGGCTACCGTAGCTTGTCGGTATTTTTGTATGAAAAGAATATCAGTATACGCTACCTAGCAACCATACATCGAGTAAGCTCACCTATAATACTGTATGAAGTCGTTCTTGGCGCCCAGCACCCCGTGGATGTGGAGGCAGCGGTGCAGCGGACTGAAGTCGACCAGCTCGTGGGGGCACTGGGCACCCACGGTTTCCCGACCGGCGATACCGAGGAGAGCCATGTCTGGAATAAAGACCATCAGTTCAATGGCCCGTCACACGAAGCTACAAGGTACAGTTGAAAAAGTACCGACAACATTGAATCGGCAATCCAGTGCCGGCCTTCTTGGCGAATGGTGTCGATTTTGACATGCAAATTAATAACTTCGTGAAACAGCCCGCAGTTGAAATGCTACCAAAAAATATTCCTCCGAAAAAACATATTTACGCGATATACTCAACTAGTCACTTGGTTGACGATACCTAATCATTTAGGTAATTAGAAAAATGATTTTTACAAGAAACTGCACAGCGTCTACGAGATTTGGGTCTTTTGACACATCGCGACTTGCGAAAATGGCACTACTCATCGGAAAAATAAGAAAAAGTTTCAATAGCTTACGAGTTACGAAACAAAGTTCAATCTCCATTCACGCTCTTTTTAGCACTTATACAGTGATTGTAATATTTTTTGACGGCTTATTTGTGCACAAATTAGCATTGAAAACTCGGTATGCGAACAATTACGTCCTACGACTTTTTTTTTAATTTTAATGTTACACTGCTTCAATCGATTGGAGTCTGTCAATTTAGAAATAAATCGGTATGAATCAAATAATTGTGAATAGGAAATTAAAATGTATTATTTAATTACTGTCACGATAATACAAGTGATATACTTTATTTACATGGCTCAAATTTTCATTATCCTCACCTTTCTTTGTTTTTACTATAGTAGCTAAGCTTCTTCCGAGCATATCTTGAGTTTGTTTCAAAGCCATCGCACCAACCTGCGAACGAAAAATCAAACATAAACATGTGCATGGCATATGTCACACTTTTCGCGACAACATGCTTCTGCGGAAAAATACGATTAAAACGGGCCACGTAACATCAGAGCTGCCAAACGGAGAGTCTTAACTCCTCTCATATATGAAGATCGCCTAACGTTTAGCAGGCGCACTATGACATTCGGGAGCACACAGCTGCAGATAGTGACATTGAATGATTAATCACATACCTGAGACAGCGACACTAGTGCTCACATGCTAGTTGCTCGAGCGTCTTCATACTGGGCAGTTGGTTCAGTAGTAAGGGACTAAAGGTCAGTTGCTTGAACATACCTGCAGGCTGAGTCGCCGGATGTTCTCCAGGAACTGTCTCAGATTACCCATGGAGGCGTCCCGGATAGCCTGCCGCAGCCGCGGGATGTCGGCCGCGATCTGGGCGCACCACTTGTACGGGCCGACGCGGGGAAGTAACACATGTTCTAGTTTGTGGGTAGTTGATTCCGTAGTAAGGAACTATAGGTAAGCTACATGAACATACCTGCGGGCTGAGTCGACGGATGTTCTCCAGGAACTGTCTCAGATCACCCATGGAGGCGTCCCGGATGGCCTGCCGCAGCCGAGGGATGTCGGCCGCGATCTGGGCGCACCACTTGTACGGGCCGACGCGGGGAAGTAACACATGTTCTAGTTTGTGTGTAGTTGATTCCGTAGTAAGGAACTATAGGTAAGCTACATGAACATACCTGCGGGCTGAGTCGACGGATGTTCTCCAGGAACTGTCTCAGATCACCCATGGAGGCGTCCCGGATGGCCTGCCGCAGCCGAGGGATATCGGCCGCGATCTGGGCGCACCACTTGTTCGGGCCGACGCGGGGAAGTAACACATGTTCTAGTTTGTGGGTAGTTGATTCCGTAGTAAGGAACTATAGGTAAGCTACATGAACATACCTGCGGGCTGAGTCGACGGATGTTCTCCAGGAACTGTCTCAGATCACCCATGGAGGCGTCCCGGATGGCCTGCCGCAGCCGAGGGATGTCGGCCGCGATCTGGGCGCACCACTTGTACGGGCCGACGCGAGGTAGTAACACATGTTCTAGTTGTTCCAGCGTCTTTAGTGCTGGGTAGTATCTGACAATATGCAAGTAATAAAAGGCTGTTAAAATATAGAAGTCATCAAATGTATCTGCACTATCTAGGGGCCTAATGGCGACTGTGATCGGTATTCAACCATGAATGGATTGAAGTGGTTAAAAATTTAATTTGGCATGTTAAGAATGGGCAGAAAAAATGCAATAAATCTCCATACATCCATTTAGAACTATTTATTTAGTCAGCAGTGATTTGGTTAAGTTCGTGTCATAATACAAAGTATACAGAAAGGATGCTTGTCGCGGAGATCGCGAAGTCTGTTATTGTGGTATGTATCCTATCTGTCACTCTAAGCGTATTTTTCACTGGTAACACTGGCGATCGAGGTCGGCGAGTGTTATATCTGAGAGCGGTGAAAAATGGCGGGTAGGAGTTGAGATAAGTCGGGAGAAGAAGGCTGGATACTGGTACGGTATACGCGGTGTGGCGCGTGCAATCACGTACAGGAGACTCTTGGTAAGCGAAACATATCTATAATCAACTTTATATATTATAGATATTGCAGTGACCTTGAATTAACGTCTACCTTGAGATAGAGCTGAGTTGAAGAATAAATTGATATTCTTTTGTGTAGCTCGAGTATGAATGTAACAAGCGAGGTGGCTGGAGGTTATCGGTTTGAGTTACTGGAGGTTCATTATGGAGGCTGATGGATGAGCTGTAGGGGTTGTTGTGGAGGCTCGTCGGGGACCACATGGTCCCCACCTCAGTACTCATCGCATACCTATATGAGTTGAGTAAGAGATATGAGAGTATATGAGCTGCGGGATGCACGATGAGTTCTCCCGTGGAGATTCAGTTGTGCCGTGCATCCACCGATATGAGCCACGGGACTTGGGGCCCTTCTAATTATCCCCAAGAGAGTTGAGGTTACATTCATAACAAGAGATACGACTTTGAGAGTGGATGGAATTGAGCGCCCATCGAGTGTTGATTCATGGTCGCTGCAGTAGCTGTCATATGTTGTGTTTTATATATGTATAGATCCATGTAGCGAGGTTATTATTACATCCCCCTAAGAGTAAAACTCCGCTACATGTTTTGGTGGAGATGCTTAAAAAAAAAAGATCTGTCGGTGGCGGTTCATGTGTTTGGAAAGATAAAAGAGTTGTACTTAATGTTGAAATATTCAATTATTCAACTGTACTTTTTTTTGGTTTGGGTATGCCCATGGTGGTGCGTACACATGGGATGGTTTGACCCATTGCGGTGCGTACACATTAGACAGTAATATTGCCCAGCCATGAAGAGAAGGTGCATGTTTCGAATTCAATACTTGAAGGTAGAATTCGATTACATGGTGAACCGGCCGATAGACGATTCGTGTTTTTTTTTCTTTTACTTTTTGTTTTGGCTTCTTTTCCACAAACAAGAATTTGTGTAGGAGCGGCGATTACGTTTTTTTTTTAATTTAGCAACACTGAATTTAGTCTCTGACCACGTTCAGAAACGCGCCATTGTTTATGTTTCGTCAAATTCATGTGCAAATTTATTTGTCATTTTGCGCCCGTTTCCTCGTAAGTTTTATTACAACAATTTTATATTATTGTTTAAAGTCAAAAAAGAAAGATATATTAAAACATTTACTTGTTGTTTTATTTTCCCTGCGGACATTATTTACGTTACGAAATGTTTATTATGTTTGGAACGCAACGGTTCGACAGATCGATCGGTCGGGTCGTATAGAGGAGGTTTAAGAGTGAAGTTTAAGAAGTTAGTCTACTTAATCTATGGTTTGTACTTTTGCAACTTACCCGTTTTTTTCTTTCGTGTGTTGTGAGAAAAGTTTGTTAAAGAAGAAAATAACGAATAAAAGTGCGCAATTACTTAATTAAAGAGTGCCAAAGTGTGGTGGCAGACTGCTAAATAAAACGTCGTAAGTAATAGCTTAAGGCGACTTCATTATTAAGTAATTAAGTAGTTAAATTTTCATGTAAAACTGACAAACTTTTATGGTACATAAACTCGACTTCAAGTGAATGCATTTCATTGCAGATTAGCATCAAACAAAAGGCCAATATTTACGCAAGATTTAGAAGCATATGAAGTATATCGGTAGCTTGCATTGCGTACAAAATGGACTATCTGTTTTCCACATTAGAATTGCGCCTAGAACGGCTAACAGAAGCGTTGAAGGGAGCCGCAGAGGCCCTTGACAGCATTGAGACTGGCGTAACAAGGGACAGGATTATTGCCGTGAGAATTAACGTTAAAAATAGATTGTTATCGCTCACAACAGATTTAGATAGATATTTGTCTGGGGCGACGGACATAAAAGAAGATCTCTGCAATAAATGTCGAGATACGCAAGTAAAGGCGGAGGACACGCTGACCGAATTAGAAATCGCGATAAAACTATACTGCCATGAAGGAGAGACCAATCATAGAACGCGTCTACCTAAGTTAGAGTTAGGGAAGTATAACGGTGACATCCTAAAATGGAACACTTTTTGGGATAAGTTCGCGGCTAATGTTGATAGTAAGGACATTGCCAACGTTGAGAAGCTTTCATATTTGCTGGCGTCATTAGAGGGACCAGCCCTTCAGGCAGTTGAGGGTCTGGAAACTACTAACTTAAACTACCCGATTGTGGTAGACATTCTCAATAGCCGCTTTGGTAAACCTACGAAGGTCATCGATGCTCACAACGAGGCTTTGCAAAATCTTGCTGTAGCGAAGGATTCACCTGAAGATTGTAGGCTCACTCTAAACATTATAGAGAGGCACCTGAGGGTATTAGAGGCTCTAGGGGAGAAAGTTGATGCTAGTCACCTTAGAGTTATCATACTTAATAAATTTCCATCAAGAGTGGTATACCAAGTGCGGCTTATGTCAACCGATGATTCCTTTGCTGCAATCCGAAAAGCTGTGGATGCTGTAATAACAGCCATGGAGAGTTCAGTTGCTACAAACAGGGAGAGTTCTGTGATTCCAGTAAAGCCTAGTGACACAACGGAGATCAGTACACCTGCTTCAACAGCAACACTGCAAATCGGAGCTGTAAAGAAAAGGAAATGGCAACAGAAGAGGGAAGCAATTTCAACTCAACCTAACAGGAAACGCCCTAAGAGAATGTGCATATTTTGCAATGAAGAACATTACAGTGAGGACTGTGCCAAATTTAACACATATAAGGAGAGGATCTTGAAGCTGAAAGATAGGTGCTATGTGTGCTTTCAAATAGGGCACCGTGCCTCCAAGTGTACAAGAAGGAGGAAATGTGTACATTGCTCTAGGATGCATAATAGAGCGCTTTGCCGACAGAAGGTGCAGAAGGACAGCAGTAACCCAAGTAAGGACAGCGGAGGGGAGAAGTCTGAGCATTAGACTTTTACTTGATTCTGGAAGTCAACGAACTTACATTACAAACAGAATAGCAAAATTATTACGAATCAAACCTGATGGAGAAGATTGTTTGATGATTTATACATTTGGATCAGAAAAGCCTAGAGAAATGTTATGCCCATATGCAACAATAACTGTAGTGAGTAAACGCAATGTTGAAAGACTGATTAGAGTGAATATAGTTCCATACATCACTGCAGAGGTACCCGTGGCCAAGGTAGAGTCATCAATGATAGACATCTTGGCGGACGATGATTCTACTGGTGAAGGCATCGATTTGTTGATTGGAAATGACTTATTCTTCTCATTTATCAGGAAGAGTGTTGAGTTAGGAAATAATACCTTTCTAGTAGATTCTGATTTTGGTTGGTTCCTCGCAGGAAGTGCTACTAACAACAGGGAAGGGGACACTCTATCAGTGGCTACATATTGCCAGTGCCATGATATCAATCAAGACTTTACAGAACCAGATCTTCCTCTGCGTACCATAGATGTCAAATTTTTGTGGTCACTTGAGAGCATTGGGATATGTGATTCTCCAAAAACTACATGTGAGGAAGAAGCCGTTCAGCATTTTAATAAGACTGTTGAATACGGAGAAGGAAGGTACCAGGTGAAGTGGCCGTGGATAGAGTATCCACCAAAATTGCCTACTAATTTTGGACTTGCCTTTGGAAGATTAAAGGGTGTATTACGAAGATCAAATAAAGAAGTCATGACGGAGTATGAGAAAATCTTAAAGGAACAGCTTGAAGCTAAAATAATAGAAGTTGTGGATCCTACCATTCCTGCTGACCATCCAGTTCACTATCTACCTTTTCATATGGTTCAACAGAAGGGAAAAAGGGGTCGTCTGGTCTATGATGCTTCAGCTAAGCTGAAAAATGAGAAAAGCTTGAATGAATGCTTATACAGAGGTCCGAACATGCTGGAAGACCTTACGGGATTGATACTGAAATTTAGAATTGGAAAAATTGCTATCACCGCTGATGTTGAAAAGGCTTTTCTTCAGGTTGGCCTACAAGAAGAAGACAGGGATGTGACCAGGTTTCTCTGGGTCAATGATTTGGAAAGGGAACTGACTGAAGACAATATCATCCAATATAGGTTCTGCAGGGTGCCGTTTGGAGTTATATCAAGCCCCTTCCTCTTAGCGGCAACAATTCGATATCACCTTTCAAAGACTAACAAAAGTCTTCTTCCAGTGATAGCAGATAAATGTTATGTAGACAATTTGGTGACGTCAGTTCAATCAAGAGAAGAGGCTCTCAATTTGTATGCTCAAACAACAAACTCATTTAAAGAATTAGGAATGAACATTAGAGACTGGATGTCTAATGACAAAGATTTTGTAGACAACATTCCTAAGCAAAAAAGAGCTAAACAGGAAAGTGAAATGAAGATCCTCGGTTTGGTATGGAATTTGGAAAATGACACTCTACGGCTCAAATTAAATAACGAAACCTTTGAGAGTGAGATCGTAGATAGAGGCATTACAAAGAAAGGAGTCTTGAGAGTGCTAGCCCGTCTGTATGATCCGTGCGGTTTTGTGTCACCACTCATGCTACCAGGAAAACTTTTATTCCAAGAGATCTGCACTAGAAAGTTAAAATGGGACGATATTCTGCCTGAAGACCTGACGACTTCATGGAGGAACATAATGGAGAATTTAAAAACTGTTAAGAACGTAGAACTGCCAAGACATGTCGCAAATGGATCAAAGTCGGAGTGTATGAAGTATGAACTACATTGCTTCACTGACGCATCTATGAACGCATATGCAGCAGTCATTTATCTGCGCGTCATAGCTGGAAAACAAGTGTCAACTTCGTTTCTCATGTCAAAATCCAGAGTAACCCCAGCAGAAGACAAAAGTGATCTCAAAATTCCTAGACTTGAATTGCTAGGATATCTGATAGGAAGTAGACTTCTGAGGTATGTTAAAAGTCAGATAGACCTAAATATATGCAAGATATATTTGTGGACAGATAGTCAAGTTGTCATAGCTTGGATCAAATCAAGTAGACTACTTCCACCATTTGTATTGAGACGAGTCAATGAGATCAAGCAAATTAAAGACATCTTAGGTGCAGAGCTGCGCTATGTCAACTCAAAAGAAAACCCTGCAGACATAGCTACCAGACCAGAGTTGTGGCATCACAAACAGGATCTATGGCTCCATGGTCCAGATTTTCTTCTACAAGACCAAAGTGACTGGCCTAAGGAGCAGGTACAGGAAGAAATGTGCTTGGCCGGGAGGGCTCTGGACACGATGGATGGTCCAGAGATGACAATGAAAGGTTATGAAGACCAAGATAGTGATCTTAACTTTTCTGAAATGGAGGATAATCCTGCAGCCACTGCACATCATGAAAGTTTGGAGTCTATGCAAAACCCGTCAGATGAAGAAAAGTGTGAAGAGACAGTGACTGAGATTAAGAAGTTACAAGGAAAATACTTTTCAGAAGAAGTTTCAGGAAAGGTGACCAGTTTGTCACGAAACTTAGGTCTCTTTGTAGATGAAGATGGGATCTTAAGATGCAAAGGAAGGTTCGCGAATGCCAATTTATCGTATGATAAGAGATATCCCATTCTGATTCCGAAGAAATCATCCTTCACAACCGAGATAATACTAAAGACGCATAGAGACAACTACCATGTTGGGGTCCCACACACGCTAAGTATATTACGCGAAAGGTATTGGATCCCACATGGGCGAGCCCAAGTACAGAAAGCTCTGAAGAGATGTTCGCAGTGTGATAAGTATTCTGGAGGTCCTTACAAACTGCCACCACCACCTGCACTGCCCAGTGAAAGGGTTAATTATAGTTCTCCATTTACTTTTACTGGATTAGACTATCTGGGTCCGGTATTAGTGGAGACAAATACTGGGAGAGAAAAAAGATGGATTTGTCTTATGACATGTCTAGCAGTTCGTGCTGTACATTTGGAGTTGGTCAAGGCCTTGACGGCTGAGGAGTGCTTGCTAGCGATACGGCGGTTCGTGGCAGCCAGAGGACCACCTAAAGTATTGATATCGGACAATGCACTACAGTTCAAGTTGACAAGTGAAGTACTAATCCATTCATACTGCCAGGAGAAACATATCAAGTGGAAATTCATCACGCAGCTTGCACCCTGGCAAGGCGGCTTTTATGAAAGATTAGTTGCACTGGTAAAGCACTGCTTAAAGCGCACACTCGACAAACATTTATTGACAGACGGTCAAATGCATACAGTAGTGAAGGAGATTGAGGCTGTATTGAACACAAGACCTTTGACTGCAGTGGGTTCCGACCCAGAGGGAGTGCTGCGACCAGCTGATTTTCTGTCTCTAGGTCAGTGTCTAGAAATAAACCCAGAACTTGGCGAGGGAACCTCGCAAGGCACTAATACTAAAATCGACTTGGTTGAAGGCTGGAAGAGAGGTCAGAGGATTCTTAACGAATATAAAGAGATGTTCACCAATCAATATCTACCAAGTCTGCGGGACAGATTCAGTCACTCTCATAAACAACCGCGAGTGATGTCAAAGAAGTCTCCAGAAGTCGGTGACATTGTACAGATTAAGAACGATTCCAAAAATAGGATCAATTGGAAGGTTGGTAAAATCTCAAGTTTAATCCGAAGCCGGGATGGTGAATGCCGAGCAGCCAAAGTGGTAGTTGGGAATACAGAGTTTACGAGATCCATAGCCCATCTGTACCCGTTAGAGTCTGATACGTACGGCACAACGAATTATGCACAACTACCATCACATGACAACGAGATGGCAGAGACACCAACTGAACACATGGAGATGACTGAAGCTTTGGAACCTATGAAAGCATCAGAAAAGATAGTGTCACCTGAGCTCGAAATGGAAATTGATGAGCTAACATTCCCTACTGAATCTGGAACAGAGAAAGATGTTTCTGTGCTAGATTCTGAAGAGAGTCCTACGCAAACTGAGCAAGCTCCCGCTGCTGATACGCACGAGGCAGGAGTGAGAGAGCCAAGTGTTATGGAAGAACGGCCTGAGGAAGCGACGAGAATAAGGCGGAACGCGGCCATTTGGGCCAGAGAACGAATAGCCGAATGGACGCGTCAGCTAATGACGCTACTTATGTAGTCCTTTCGCCTTTCGGGAGTGTCGCGGAGATCGCGAAGTCTGTTATTGTGGTATGTATCCTATCTGTCACTCTAAGCGTATTTTTCACTGGTAACACTGGCGATCGAGGTCGGCGAGTGTTATATCTGAGAGCGGTGAAAAATGGCGGGTAGGAGTTGAGATAAGTCGGGAGAAGAAGGCTGGATACTGGTACGGTATACGCGGTGTGGCGCGTGCAATCACGTACAGGAGACTCTTGGTAAGCGAAACATATCTATAATCAACTTTATATATTATAGATATTGCAGTGACCTTGAATTAACGTCTACCTTGAGATAGAGCTGAGTTGAAGAATAAATTGATATTCTTTTGTGTAGCTCGAGTATGAATGTAACAAGCGAGGTGGCTGGAGGTTATCGGTTTGAGTTACTGGAGGTTCATTATGGAGGCTGATGGATGAGCTGTAGGGGTTGTTGTGGAGGCTCGTCGGGGACCACATGGTCCCCACCTCAGTACTCATCGCATACCTATATGAGTTGAGTAAGAGATATGAGAGTATATGAGCTGCGGGATGCACGATGAGTTCTCCCGTGGAGATTCAGTTGTGCCGTGCATCCACCGATATGAGCCACGGGACTTGGGGCCCTTCTAATTATCCCCAAGAGAGTTGAGGTTACATTCATAACAAGAGATACGACTTTGAGAGTGGATGGAATTGAGCGCCCATCGAGTGTTGATTCATGGTCGCTGCAGTAGCTGTCATATGTTGTGTTTTATATATGTATAGATCCATGTAGCGAGGTTATTATTACATCCCCCTAAGAGTAAAACTCCGCTACAATGCTAGCCAGTAGTGGCAGCGGGTTAAAATTTTCGATGGGCAACCCGGAACAAAAAAGGTATGACAGAGTTTAGAGAGTAACTAAAGGCTTGCCTAAAAAGAAATTTTAGGCAAGCTGGTGGGAATTGGCTTGTATAGCCAGTCCATGCTTTTCGTCATGCACCATGACCAGATCAGATTTATAAATCTCTGAAAATACAATAATTTCTTAATCCAGATCATAAATGTTGATGACCATAGCTGTCCCGCAATGCAAACCTAGCCCAGCGCGAGGACCTCGGACACTTTGATATTGTAACTACTACTACTACTTTGTACTTTGTTGTTGTGTGTTGTGTGTTGCACTTTACCAGCCTTTATATTTTTGTGTTTTGGATTCTGTTTACTTTCCGTTATAAAATAACTTTTTTTGTAGTAAATGATTAATTCGATCATTTAAGACCATGGTCTTTGACACTTCGAAAACAGTGTCTCACCTCTTAGCGTCAACCTGTGTCTTCAACTTGGAGTAAGTGGTGAGCAGCGGGAGACACAACTCCATCTTCTCAATAGTGGAAGCAATGTTCAACTCCACGCGTCTGGCCCTGATCAACTCCTCGGCACGGGTGCACAGACCTAGAAGCACAATTGAACTCACTCATACGGACTGTATTGAACACACTTTTTAACCGGCTTCAAAAAAAAGAAGGAGGTTAAAAGTACAAAAGTATGTCAACATTCCATTGAAATAGCAGCTAATGAAATTCTTGTGGAATCGACGGAAGTCCTCAAATATTATTGGGCCACATACAGCGATTGGGTTTTTTCTCTAATAATCAATGCATTTGCTCTCGGAAATCAGTTCATGTGGTAAATTGGAAAATAAATGTGGAAATGTTCTCGTGGCTTGGCGGAGTACTAAATTGAAGTCGGTTAAAACTTAGTTTTTAAAGTAAATTATTCTACAGGTACATCATACAGTACTAAAAAATTAAGGAAAATAAAGGTACTGTTACACATGCTCTTTAGTAGCACGAAAGCATGCTAGTTTTGAGCAAATAGCATGAGTAAATGTAAAGTTGCTAGTAAGTAGCATGCTATTTCCGTATATAATAATTAAGCATGCTCAAACAAGCATGCTACTAACAGCCTGTGTACCAGTACGTTAAGTTTATTGGTCATAGAAGAAATATATGTGGTTTCTAGCAGCTGATTATATAATATGAAATATGGGTTGTCCCAGAAAGTAGTTGGTACAGCCATTGACAACCACTTTAGCATACCTGGTAGTGAACCTGCCTACTGTCCTGGGTTTGAATCCTTGAATTTATAGAGTAAATAGCCATTTATTTGTACAGTGGCATATTTAGTTAGTTTCAGAGTCTTGGACATTCTCTTCACTGTATTAAGTAGTCATTTATCTAAAAGTATGTATCAGTAATGGTGCGTGGAAATTTTCGATGGGCAACCCAGAACAAAAAAGTTGTGAAAGGTTTAGCGTATATAACTATAGCCGTTTGGGTCAAGGGTGATCAGTGTGAGATTGCCATCTAATAAACATATATTTCCATTATTGATAAATAATGTTGCTATACAAGACTGAATAAATATCCCTTCAGCTGTGGTCATCCCTCTGTGGGCTTCATATTTTTTCCTGCAGGTTGGTGGAGCCCCCCTCGGAGGGGCGCATTGGCTGTGCTTACTTTCTTAGAAATAAAACCTCCATTCGTGTATTGATCTCGTTTTAATCCATTGAAACGTATAGCCAATGAAGCGAGACAGCTAACAAGCGACAATTTCAATGGCCATTGGAGGAAAATTTTGAATTTGATCGGTAGTCTAAAACTGCCACTGGCGCGTTAACCACGGTCGAGTTTCGCGAGTGAGTTTTAATGGTTTTAGTGCGAATTTTCGTTGCCAGAAGGTGATATCTTGGAGAAATGTAAATAATCCTTCGTTTTCTGTTAAAAAAATATAGTTTTTAGTTGATTAACGATAATAAACTTGTGGCTAACACACCATACCTACTCATGGTCAAAATTTGCCTACAGGTTTTTTAGCGCTTTTCTACTAATTTAGAATTACTAACAGCTATTATTATTACCGCTATTTATCGTAAATTTATTTAAAATGTAGGAAATGGACTAACAATCGCCCGAAAGTAGATAAATAGATCGAAATTGGTAACGGTCATAACAGAGCCCTCAGAGGGATGGGAACCGTCAAGGAACTCCCCTCCGAGGGATGCTCACATGAGACCTCGTGACGTCACTTACTCAGCGCACCAGCGCGATTTCATAATATGGATACGCCATGGATTGATTGTCTTGCAACGTTCGTAATTCGTATCTATTAACGGAAAATTTGGATCTTGTGTTGTGCTCGCGATTTGTTGCTATTGTCTAGGTTTATGTCGGTGAACTTACATTAGATAAATACTTAGTGCTTATGTATGTGCCTAATGTGATTATCAATATTAATATTAATAAATATTCAGGTGTGTCTTTAGTGCTCGTTCGGACTCTTCGGACTAATCAAGTGAGTGAGAGGCGCTTTCGATTGTAACGAATACGATGGTTCATGTGCTATCATAGTTTCAATAAGTGTTAACTGAGCTGTGTGCTGTGTTATTTAGGTGCTTGTACAATCTACGAAGAACCATTGTAAGTAAGAACTAATTTCTATACAGACGAGAGACCATTCAGAAATCACCACTATACCTTCATGTTCATCAGGTTGTACCGCTACTACAAACTCATGGTGTGGCTAAGGGTATATCCATACTAAGCAAACCATTTTTTTTCGAAATGCTCTTGATTTTCATTGTTTTAATGTTCATGTTTTACGTGTTTTTTGTTTAACTGGTATTAATGTTGTAATTTTAATTGAAAGGATATTTAATCAAGATGCTTCCAACCAAATTTGTTTGGTTTAAAGCCCATGGTTGCTGTGATAATTGCAGTCGTTTGGAAGAGGTTATTTTGTGTCAAAGTAGACATACTTTTTTCATTTTACTCTCACATAAAACCTGCTGCACCTACAATAAAAAAAGCTTCGGTTACACCTAGTTGATGACCCAAATGTATTGTTTAGGCATGAATTTGATTACATACAGTATAAAACACTTCAGATATATACATGTAAATCGAAGCCCACACGAACAACGTCTGAGTGTAGGCATTATATTGGTAGAATATTTCAAATGGTCCAGTGTAAAAAAAATACTCATGAGCCTCCCATTCTATGTTTTTCGAATAAGTATAACACTAATTTCTTCAAATTAAGCCCATTAAACACCCCAAATATCCAATTTATTATATTTAAAATGACCAAAATATGTCGTAAACTTCGGTGACCTGGTGACGAGGTCAGCTAGATAGCCTTAATACGACTTTAATGTAACGATGATGTATCGTTGCAGTTAGATAATTTAATATAGATCGAGTTTCGTCCAAAATCCTGGCTGTGATTATGTAAAAAACTAAAGAAAATTTAATTTTACCAAATCACTTCACCCCACAAACCTTGGAGGTTGAGCGTCCCTCAGAGGGTGCCACAGACGTGGGTAAGCGGCCATGTTTTTTCGCCACAGCTGAAGGGATATATATTGGTTTTATACCTTCAGTGGTCTCCTTAACATTAGCGTCCACATTTGATATCTCCGCATGAAGCTCCTCTGCATGGGACCGCACTTGCAACAGCTCACGGATTGAGTCAATGAATCCCTACAAAGCAAATTTGAAATAGTCAACAATAATTTACTTTCAATGCATACACAGATAGGGCTATATAATAGGGCTGCAGTGTGCCAACAGCTGCAACACATGATGTTATCATAAGTAGTGACAAAAAGCTCATTAGAGGAACTCACAGATAGAAACTAAATAATAATTAACAACTTAGCAAAGTTGGAAAACCCCTCACCAATTTAATTTCAAAGTTTGATATCTCAAAACCGGCTGAACCGATTTTGTTGAAACATAGCTAAGAACCATCTTGATCATGTCAGCTTTCAGATACATAAAACCGCATTCAAATTGGTCTATTAGTTTAGGAGCTATGATGCCACAGACAGACTTATAGATACACATGTACTTCTGCAGGGTTAAAAATATTTATCTTTGTAGCAGACACTTTCACACACACATATGTTAGCATCAAATGCCAATACCTGATAGTGGAAGTTGCACAGTTTCTCGATCTCCTTGTCATGTTGTTTGATGCGCTCATCGAGTTGCTGCACGAACGCTTCATGGCCATCTCCTTCGTAAACCGAACGGAACGCCGGACCCCAATAGTCGTCTATTCCTTCGATCTCCTGTACGATTAAAACCGAATAATGATAAAGTAGACGACCCTGATACACTTAGCGGAGACGAGGGTCATAAACTTGTTTAGTTGACAGGAAAAAGATAATTAACAAAGTGGGTGTATACCTGAATAGTAGCGTTTGTCATTTTGGCCGGTTCCGATATTTACACAACTCTATATATAAGTACAAGAGACTGAATTTCGATTACATTTCAGATAAGACTCTTTTTGTTGTGTTTGAACGTGGTTTTCTTATATTTATAACATAAAAAACAAGTAACGTAACACAGCGAAATTACAGAAAAAATCATGACATTGACTTTGACATTGACAAATGTTGAACGTTTTTACGGATAGTATAAAAGCAATAACGTTCACGCACCTTGCGATGTGCTAAGCCTTCAAGTTTGGTAGGGTCATAAATTGTATGAAACAGCTGCTATGCGGTCGGAATCACGTAGTGGAGACTGCGGCGTTACCACGAACTTCGAAAGTCGAAGTTCGTAATACATGCATCCCTGTCACTCGATTAAGGGAGTGCGATAGAGATGGAAATACCCGAACTTCGACTTTCGAAGTTCGTGGTAGCGCCGCTGGCGACGAAATTCTGTAGCAGAATTTTCCTACTGCTTAACCCTTCGTATGTCTTAGCACTGATCAGTGCTATTGAAAATTGACTCTATGCAGGCCTTTAAAACGTTATAAAATGAACCGGAATTATAACGGTATATTCCGTTAGTGTTCGAAAATTACGTTATAACAAAACCAATATTCTCCATAACGATATAAATACCGTAACAGAATGAATAACAGAACGATATATAATAACGTTATAATATCGTTTTAAAATGCGAGCCGCGCGCTACGGCTGCGCCGTTGCCGCTCTGTGCCAATGCCAACATGCCACCACGTGGGCCGTAGCGCGACGTGCGACGTTGCCGTTACGTTGTTCTAGCTTCTAAATCTTATTAATGCTTGTTTACCTCGATCATTTGCAAATTGGTTGTGAATTGTGAATATTTGGTTGGTTGCGACGATAAATGGCGGAATAAAAATGGGACGCAGGAAACGCAACGCTGTCCACAGATTCGTGGACTTGCTCATAAATAAAAAGAAATAGTGCCAATCTTAATAGCCCCTAGGTATACACTATTACAATATGTAAGAGGGTCAATATTTTTCTATGTTAATTGTTTGTATCGGCACTAAATCGCAGACTCCCAGTATTAGGACCTATTCCAAACAAGCCCTACGACCGACGGTGTTGCCGTGAGCAAAAAATTATGCATAGGTATGTTGGTATGTGCTTTTGTTCATTAATTAAATAAAATTAAAATATAATTTTAGTTTTCGACATTTTATTTTATTTTTGATTTAGAGCCATTCCGAAAACGACAAGTTAAATAAAATCTGATTATGAAACCAAAGAATGTGTGAATTTTCGATTTCGGTTCTTCGCCATAATCTGTCTAGATAGGCTCGCGATAGATAGGGGAGACCAAGGACAGTTGGTACACATAAATATATATCGATCCTCCTTTTCTTACGATTCATCCTCCTTTTCTAATTAATCCTTAGTGACTAAATATTTATGTAAATAACTAGCTGTTGCCAGCGACTTCGTTCGCGTGGAACTTGTTATGGTCTTAGAAAAAATATTGCTATTAAATTATGTTCGGTGCAAGCTATTTATCGCTGTCCCAAACACACTTCTACCATCTTAAAGATATACAAAAACTATCCTATATCCTTCCAAGGGTCTCAAATTATCTGTACGGGAAATTTCATCTAAATCCGTTCAGGGGTTAGACCTACGTAAAAGGTAACAGTGCGATGAGTTCGTTAGTTTAAATTGATAAATCTCTTAAGAATCATCAACAGACGTTTTCATACAGTATTAAAGAAAAATATATTTTTATATGTCTACTAAGCTACATTACTGTTATAATAATAAGTACCCAATGTTGATTAAATCTATTCGATTCTGGGAGTATCGCAGTTCTAACCTAACCTATCCTACATTTCTGGTAACTGTTCAAATCTGTAAGTCTTACTTTAAAAAAGGTCTTGCTCTCTATACAACCTTCAAACCTTTTAACTCTCTTAGGAGATGAATAAAAAAAACTCTGAAATCGTTTTCTAATCATTAAACAAACGGTCCATAACCTAAGTAATAAATCTATTATTTTAAAAATATCTTGCTCTTCGTATAAACTTTGAACCCCCTAGAAACCCTCTTAAGGGATGAATTTCAAAAACATTGAAATGTATTTTTTAGTTTTAAACAAACCGTCTAAAATCGTAGTTACACTAATGTTTTACTTTAAAATTGTCTTGACCCTATACGGCCTTCGAATCCCCTTTAAATTAAACACTCTTAGGTGATGAATAAAAAAATCTACTTATCTGCTCTCTCTATTTTAAGACCAAAATTAAAAAATCTTACTTAAAAAATGACTTTTCCTTCCATATAAACTTTGAAGCCCCATTAATGCCTATAGGGGATGAATGAAAAAAAAACTCTGAAATCAGTTTTGTTGTCTTTTAACATACAGACTAAGACTGACATTAGAAATATCTTACTATATTTTCTTGCTCTCCATATAAACCTTGAATACCGTTTTAACACTTTTAACCCCCTTAGGGGTGGTATTTTTCCAAGACGATGAAAGGATTTTTTTTTTCTAATAAGTAATCGTACCACAAAGTTGCCCATCTCTAGCTCAAAAAAAATGTTTCTCATCCTAATCTTGCATAAGTACCTTTTTAACCCCCTTAGGGATGGAATTTTCTAACACGTTAAAATCACTAACTGTTTTTCTATTCTAATAAGTAATCTTTCTACAACGTTTCAAATCTCAAGCACAAAAAAAGTGTTTCTCATACAAACCTTTCATCCCTATTTAACCCCCTTAGGGGTAGAATTTTCTAAAACGCTGACAGTCCTTTTTTGTATTGTATTTAGTAATCTTTCTACAAAGTTTGATGTTTCTAGCTCAAAAAATAAAGTTCCCTCCATACAAACTTTGCACCTCTATTTAACCGCCTTAGGGATGAAATTTTCTAAAACACAGAAAGTACTTTTTTCTATTCTAATAAGTAATCTTTCTACAAAGTTTCAAGTCTCTAGTTCAAAAAATAATGTTTCCCCCATACAAACATTGCACCCCTGTCCCCTACTTAACCCCCTTAGGAGTGGAATTTTCTAAAACTTTTTATGCATCTTAATAAGTAATCTTCCTACAAAGTTTCAAGTCAATAGTAAAAAAAAAAAGTTTCCCTCATACAAACTTTGCACCCCTATTTAACCCCCTTAGGGATGGGATTTCCAAAATTTCCATCTTGTCCCTTCTTTTTAGTCCCAGTAGTTTCGGCTGTGCGTTGATGAATTAGTCAGAAACATTTGATGCAGGAATTTAAATTATAAATAATTTACCATGTTATAACAATGCCATTTATATCTGGGGGCACGGTAGTGCCCCCGCCAAGTCGAGCGCGAAGCAAACACTGCCGTACCATCCTTTACTGGAACCATTTCGCCACATTTTCAGGCCCCTATTTGAGAACCTCTGGATAAGACCAGAATGCAGAAATTTTCGTCATCCAGTAAGCTATAATCACATACTTAAAATCCAAAATTTCAAGTCTGTAGGTCATTTAGTTCCGAAGTTAAGCGAAAGCAAAGTTTCGCATTTATGACACTCACTCACTCATGATCATCAAAATAGAACTAGTACTTCCCATAAACTCAGAGAGCTGAAATTTGGTACAGTTAGGGTTTAATGGCCACATAAAGGGAAAATTATAAAAAATTGCTATTTCAACCCAGTTTTCTAGATACACCAACTGTATACATTACTTTGTAATCCTATACAAATATATAGGATTACAAAGTTACATTTGCAGTGAATGGGAAGATTCAAAAGCAAGAATGGGCCTGCATTCATAGTTTGTATGTATGGATAACACATTACCCTAGAAAAAGAAGTGAGATTCCATAAAAAACACTTCATGTAAAAAAGAGGCCAAGTCTCGAAACTCTTCCACCGTAAAAAGTTGTGAGATATTTCGTAGAGCCAAGTTTCAGGCATTCTTATTAATCTTTATTTGCTTGCTAAATAAAATTTTGTGACTTGGCAATCACACAATACTACATAATTTTAGGTAAGTATGCAAAAATCTATAAATACAGTTAAGTTGTGTGATTGCCACGTTGCAGAATTTTATTTAGCAAGCAAAAACATTCCATGTAAAAAAGAGGCCAAGTCTCGAAACTCTTCCACCGTAAAAAGTTGTGAGATATTTCGTAGAGCCAAGTCTTAGGCATTCTTTAATCTTTATTTGCTTGCTAAATAAAATTCTGTAACTTGGCAATCACACCACTTTCCTGCATTAATGGATTTCTGCATACCTAAAGCTATGTAGTATTGTGTGATTGCCAAGTCACAAAAATTTATTTAGCAAGCAAATAAAGATAAAAGAATGCCTGAGACTTGGCTCTACGAAATATCTCACAACTTTTTACGGTGGAAGAGTTTCGAGACTTGACCTCTTTTTTAAATGGCATGTTTTTTATGGGATGATGCATTTCCGATTAATGAGGCACAGAGTAGCTAAAGACAATCTGATTTGAAAATTATTAGTCAGGATATTCGTATCAGGCTACAACCTGCGCCGACAACCCGAGCAAATCGAAAAATTCTCTATTTTACTATGACGTCGTGCACTCTAACAAACAACCTACGTTACGTAATCACATCGCTTACATTGCACGAGTAGGCTATACTGAATGCGAGAAAGGGGTAGCCTATAACGTTATTACATTATTATATCGGTTAAAAAAGTATCGGTTTTATATTAATGGTTTAGATTTATAACGTTATAATGGATATCGCTATACAGCGCGTCAAATATCGTTTTCGAGTATAGCGGTTTTAGGAATAATAACGTTATAAATGATAGCGCTATACGAAAATAGCGCTATTTAAAGGCCTGACTCTATGACAGAAGCGTAAATTGTATTATCCTTCAGCAATGTCAGCGTTAAAGCATCCGAAGGGTTAATCGACTGATACACGCATAAAGTTAACTAATAATAAAAACATCTCAAGTTTTTGTTCTACGTTCAGATACTCAATTACTTTGCACTTTTTTTTTTTATTATTATTGATAATAAGGTAATAACAATTACGTTTATTATTTTTTTAAACTATAAACCAAATATCTATTAGATGTTTCATATTTCTAAAATCCCAATGTAATTCGAGTTTGAAAGAAGGGTTAAACGGGAGCATATACGCAGTTTTATTCTGAACGGTTTGTAATGTTGCCACTCTACTTTTATACCTTCCCGGAATGTGTATAAAATTAGGGAGGGGATTGCACTCAATTTAAATTTAAATATATCACTTTCGCAATAATCAAATTCATGTTCTTTACACATGGAATAATAGAACGTATTATTGTTATTTTTTATATTACATCATTGAATAAAACACGTCACGAAATGATCCCAACTCAGCATGGTGCTGGCGATTACCAGCGTACTCCAGGCAAAATACGGTTTTGAAAAACATTAATTTATAATAGCGTTTTTTTTGTTGATTTCATTTGAAAATGTTATTCTAAGATGATTTAGTCAAGAATCCGACAAACTTTCCACCCGGAAGTAATTATGTAGATTTAAATGAAGCATGCATTATCTTTTTTTGTACGATTTATCTTGAATATTATAGTGCAAATGTAAATGAACCAAAATAAAGACAAAGACATTTATTAATATTTTTACTGACTTTTTAGAAGCCAGTTAACTTATCATTTTTTCGATGTCTGAAATTTTGTCGGATTTTGTGGCTGGGTAACTATTTAATTGATAGTACTTATATCCGTTATACATAAAAAATAAGCTATTATAAATTATTTCCAAAAATGACATTTTTTCCATACAAGTTGTCAGTTAATTGCCTGGACTACGCTGGTTTTCCGTTGGAAGTGGAACCATTGGTGAATGGTGATTGCATCTTGATATTCTTCATTAATTTCGCATGAACGTTGATTATCTGTTCTACATTGAAAAAAATCGTCAGCGCGTTAGCAGATGCAGCTATGCGTTAGAGGAAGAGGGCTTTAGTTCGTTCTCATTGGTTTGCATAGCTGCACCCTGCTCACGCGCCAACGTTGGCCCAATGTGTGCAGCCGACATTAAGCCTGCTGTACACATTGGGCCAACGTTGGCGCGTGAGCAGGATGCAGCTATGCAATCGCATGAGAACGATATGAAGCCCTCTTCCTCTAACGCATAGCTGCATCTGCTCACGCGCCAACGTTGGCCCAATGTGGACAGCCGGCTTTACATTTTCCCTATTAGCTGGCAAATAATTTTATGCTGATAACCCAAACAGGGCTATCTGCCAAATTCTACCGCTAGCGAACTGCCAGTGCCAATCCAATTCGGCTGAAGCCCTTGCGCGGAACGAGTATCATACCTACTAGGACTGCGTAGTCGAAAAACGGCTAGATATCTGGATCAATCCATGTTGCCGTAATATTTTTTTAAGAAGTCCTTTATTACTTTACTATCGTTGTTCTGAAGTCCGCAACCATGGCTCACTGTATGAGAGTTTTACATGGCCAGGTAAGTCCTTCGCATTCCTAAATTGTAATATTCCACGCCACCTTAATGAATATAATTCCCAAATGGTTTTAAAATATCGGTTTTAGTGCATCGTGTGTTTACATCGTTATCAATGTTGATTGTGAAATAAATTGCTTGTCGCATATCTGAATGGATAGGTCAGGTCACGCAAAATAAAGTTAACGAGGGATCACCCCGGGTTACTAGTAGTAATCGTAAACCGGATTTTCTTATTCTACGCATCATTCATGATAATACTTATTGCTCTTGGTCTAGTGTTTTTTACGTAAATCATTTTTTTTTCTTTTTTTCAGGGTGGCAGGACTAGAACAGGTCTTCTGGAGATCCAGCAGAGATGCTTCAGCGTGTCTCCTCTCACGGCCGCGGCCGCCCAGGTACGAAACACCACCAAAATATCTCTTTTAACCCAGTTTTCTTTCATAAAAAGACATTGTTATGTAACCATCAGTGACCTGAAAATGTTGTGTTTGATGTTGTTTCATGGTGTTTTAATGAGTTTCATGGCGTTTTAGGTCGCGATGTCGAAACTAGACAAGGCCCCACTGCCTTATGCGAAATTATCTCAAAATTTGG
This sequence comes from Epinotia ramella, assembly GCA_947578815.1. Classification (NCBI taxonomy): domain Eukaryota; kingdom Metazoa; phylum Arthropoda; class Insecta; order Lepidoptera; family Tortricidae; genus Epinotia; species Epinotia ramella. The sequence continues at coordinate 5,897,336 of OX388211.1, read as the reverse complement.
AAATTGTGAAAAAGAGGTTAGGTCGCGATATGACCTTATCCGAGAAAGTACTTTATTCCCATCTTGATGACCCTAAGAACCAGGTGAGTTATTACCATTTTTATTATTTTTTCAAATCTGCATTAATGGAGGGTGTGTAACCTGATGGTGATATGATAAGTGCTGATAATGTAATGTGTGATGTAAACAAACAAATATAACATATTTGTATTACTTTCATTGTGGAACATTTTTGACCAATACCTTGGCCAAATTGGGGTCACAAATTAAAAAAAATATGCAAGTCATTAAAATATTCAAATATACAATGTAATATTAATGTATCATAATTCATTTGTAGAAATAAAAAAGACAAAAAAATATTTTTTTAAATAAAATGATAAAAGTTCACTGAACTGAACCCAACAGTGAAGATATACCTACACTTTTAAATATGTTTTCTTATTTAATTGCAAACAAAATAGAAACAAAGTGTGTACTGTGAAATTAAACTAATAATTTACTATAATACGTAGTAATATTTCCAGGCAATCCAGTTGTAGTAATATAATTATGCAGTGTACTGACCTTGAGTCTATACCTACACTTTTAAATATGTTTTCTTATTTAATTGCAAACAAAATAGAAACAAAGTGTGTACTGTGAAATTAAACTAATAATTTACTATAATACGTAGTAATATTTCCAGGCAATCCAGTTGTAGTAATATAATTATGCAGTGTACTGACCTTGAGTCTAAAGGAATATCTTTATCTGAATAAATTATGAATGGGTGTTGTGAACTTGGGAGATTACAATTAGTCGCTTAAGATAGATCTAAAGTTCCCTTTTTATTTCCACACCCCAGGTGTAAGTCACTGTCACTGTCAGTCAAAAAAACAAAAATCGTCTTTTCTGTGTTCTATAATTAAGGGCTTATGTTGATATATATATCTTCAGTAATTTAGTGCGATAAAACATATTATATATAATATGTTTTATCACACTAAATGACTGAAGAGGCGACACCGTTTATGCAGATTCAGAGTTCAACCAATAATAAGGCTTTATAGCCCTTAACTTTGGCAATGTCCATTGTCCACAGAAGTGACGCAAACCTAAATCGGACAATGACCCACTTAATCAATTGTTTTATGGTGTCAATTTACCCTAGTAACATACATGTTACCAACCTTTTTTGGAAAAAATAACCCACCTAGTATTAAATACCCTTATCACGAAACAAATTATTTTTAATTAAATATTTTGTTTTCGTGTTATTTTTAACAAGGAAGTTACCCCGATCATTTTATAATCGATATGATACAGAGAAAGAATATAATGGAAAAATAAACCATCTTCGTCTGTAGCCCCCGACAGGATTCGAACCTGCGACCTTTCTATTAACGCTAGACTGCTCTACCAACTGAGCTACGAGGACAGTGACTTACGCTGTGTATTTTTGCATTACATTCCCGCTAAGACTAGCGCCCTCTGTATCGTGTTATAGACTTGTTTTCACAGCCTTGGCACACCTCTAATGGGCGAGCTATACGCTCACTCCATTCTCAGGAAGTTACCCCGATCATTTTATAATCGATATGATACAGAGAAAAAATGTAATGGAAAAAGACCACCACCACCCACCACCACCACCCACCACCACCACCACCACCACCACCACCTAGTATTACTTATAAAATTGAAATTGTAACTTCAATTGACATATTGGTCCACAGGTTAATCCTATGTTTCATCCGGATGAACTCTGCATTTGAGTCAAAAGGAAGCCATTATTACGTACCCACTCATCACCATCAGCCAACCTTTGATCCAAAATATTTTGATAGGAAATCGAGCGAGGCACAAGCTACCTCCGCCTGCGGCCCGACCGCGTGGCCATGCAGGACGCCACCGCCCAGATGGCCATGCTTCAGTTCATCTCCTCGGGTCTTCCGCGCGTCGCAGTACCCTCCACCATCCACTGCGACCATCTGATTGAGGCTCAGATTGGTGGTGTCAAGGATTTAGCCAGAGCTAAGGTGAGGAATTTATCAGAAGTGGCATACTACAGGATAAAGGCTACTACTATGTTAGAGGACTAAATTGGGGTTATTGACCCATCATAGGGTAGAATTCCACAGTGCACATGCTTCAGTTCATCTTCTTTGGTCTGTCGCGCGTCGCAGTACCCTCCACCATCCACTGCGACCATCTGATTGAAGCTCACGTGACGAATATTTAGCCAGAGCTAAGGTAACGAAATTATCAGAAGTGGGATATTAATTTCTCAAAAGGGGTAGTATCGGTTTCTATTTAGTTCGTACAAAAATAAAGCATGACACTTATGGTTTCTGTGTATGTGCTATCTAGACACGCGGCAGCAAGCAAAGGAACTGGCTAGCCAGCGCCGAGTGTAACATTACATGAACCACTTGGTGCCACTTTTGACCCTTCTATAACTTAAAACCTCTTTAACGTAAACACATAAAACTGCGTGTGTTTAATTATATCCATAAGGACATCTAGAAGCCCAAATTTCATGAAGGTTATAAAGATATGAAGGTCAAAAAGTCGTAAATTTTAGCACTGACTGACTCACTGACATATAGTACCTAAACCTAACCTACTTCCAGATGACCTAGAAGGATGAAATTTGGAATCCAGCTCGGTAATTGTGTGTAAGCGTAGGAAAAAAGCTAAAAATAAAAAAAAGTTAAAAAATAGGGGGGGTCCCCATATTTTATTTAATTTTTTATTGTAGCGTTGGAACCGTTACAAGCAGATATTTGAAACTATCCCAATATATGTATTATTATATTTGCTATATAACAAAAATATAAAAATAAAGTTAAGTCAAAATAAGTGGTGTCCCCAAACAAAAAACTTGAAATACGCGCTAAACAACCGGCCAACGGTGTGTCGTCGGCGGCGCGCGGCACCACTTAATTACACAGAACAGAAGTAAATCTGCATAAAAGCGCTAAAGAAAAAACATTAAATCTCAATACCTGCCTAGTTTTCTTTACAAAAAGTAATGATATCCTACCAAAAACATAAATGTAAAAAAGGAGAACCAAATTCAATACAAAAATTATGCTTGGCTGTGGGCTTCGCCGCAAAAAGAATGGAGATCTAAATGAGTGCCAAGTTGTATGCAAAATCCAAATATGTATATATATTATGTTGAATGCAAATAAATAAATTAAAAAAAACCATTATAGTCTAAGCAAGAAGAATTGCCATACAAGGCTACAGAGATAAGTACGAGTACAATGTTGCACAAATGTAAATAAATAGTTATTTTCAGTAGTAAGTAATATTCAGACCTATGTTTTCGTTCTAAGAGTATCCTTATGGGTTTCGGTACCTTTTTCTTTGTTCATGCAAGGAAAAAATACAATCTCGTTACTCACGTATGTGGCATTTGCAATGAAAGCTTTTAACAGGAAAACCACCTGTCCTCGCAAGTGACAACATTCACCTCCACAATACGTGCATGTGTAAACACAATGAATGACAGTTTTGATAAAACAGCAATGACGCGTAGAATAGAAAACAAAAGATACCATCTTCAGGGTCAGTTTTAAAAACTGCGTTTAAACCCACCAAATGTGGGGTTTTCTTGCCATGTTCAACTCTATTTTTAGAAGTCCATCTTGTAATACTTTATCTAGAAACTCGGTGACAGAATGACAATAATAAATAGTTGATTGACCAAATTAATCACTGAAATGAATTACCAAACGCAGGTCCTTAAATCAACCTTCCATTCCAGGACATTAACAAAGAGGTGTACAAGTTCTTGGAGACCGCCGGTGCCAAGTATGGCGTCGGTTTCTGGAGGCCCGGCTCCGGGATCATCCATCAGATCATCCTGGAGAACTACGCCTTCCCCGGGCTGCTCATGATCGGCACTGACTCCCACACGCCCAACGGTGGTGGTCTAGGTGGCCTCTGCATTGGTATGTTGAAACGGAGTCAATTATACTGTAAATAATAGGTTCTCCCAATGCATTGTAAAACAAAATATATGAGACTGTGACCTGACCCTACATGACTCCTAGCTGCCCAATGGCCTGTTAAAAGGCTTGCAACTCTTCAAGATAATTTATAGCATTCTAAATTGGAACAGAGTTGCATTTGTTTTGTTGCGTCCGATTTTAGAGCATTTTCAATAATTCGTGTGTAATAGGGCTTCTAAACGGGCCACATTTTCCTGCAATTTCTGGCCGGCAACTATTGCTGTCTTACGCTGACTTTATAGGCTAGACACTGAGTAAATTTTTATTTTACAACTCGTACGAATTGGGTACACGAATTATTGGAAATGACCTTTAACGCAAGGACATCCTATCACAATTGTTTCAAATTTCATTGCAAATTTTCTTGTATGGTGGGGGGCTAGAGGTTAATAAAGTCCTCTAGTTAGACTTCTGTTTGGCATGCATTTAACTGTAACCTCATCAGATGAGTCTAATTATAGGACGAAGTTAATTTCAGATTTAACAGCCCAACTTGGTGGTAATTCAATTAGAACCCTATTTACGGAGTTGACAATTCAAAATAGATAGTTATTTATGACCTATTTTTAGGACTGTGCCGTAGTTATCGGCCTAAAATAGCTTGGGTTGGGCCTGATGAGTATAAAAAAAATGTTTAAGTATGACTATTTGACAGGCAGAACAAGATGTTATACGTCTCGAGAGTAGTTTTATCGGACTTGTGGAGAGAAGTGTGCCGTTGAGCTCATAAATGAGCATTCCCGGAGCTTTAAACAAGCACCCATAAATATACAAATGTTTCTTATTTTTTATAAGTAATAAGTATGAAATTAAAGTATACATTAAAAACAAAAACTACTACTACTAGGTACTTTGTCAGTAACTATGACAAATAGAATGGTAATTAATATGTTTTGGATCATATGAGAGGTCACGCACAACTTGTTTCTGATAACTTCAGTTATAAGAGTGACCCGGACATACTATTTTGGTTCCGAAATTAAATATTTTGTGCTAGATGAATGCGAATCGTAGCGAAATCACACAGAATACTTTAGAAGTCAATGAACTAATATACGATTCTAATAGTCCGTCTACCCTCACCTTTCGCGCGACACGAATTGCCAGCAAGTTGTACTAGCTGCCCAGGTTCGAGATAGACTATCCGTCTCTTTCTAATTGGAACACTTAGAAAGGGACGCATAGTCTCATCTAGTCTATCTCGCCGCGAGAGAGCTCGCGCGCCGTCTTCTGCTAACCTGCTAACTCAGAGGAAAAGAAAACCACACTTCCTTTGGATTAGGCTTTGTCAAGTGAATCGGAACTTGGCTGTTAATACTTGTCAAGTTCCCCAAATGTCTATTAATAACTCTGTTTAACGACTTCACCTTTCTAACAGCACACACATTGTCCTAGGTGTCGGTGGTGCTGATGCCGTGGACGTGATGGCTGACATCCCCTGGGAGCTCAAGTGCCCGAAGGTGATTGGCGTCAAGCTGACCGGTAAGTCATATGATAATAACCTCTAATGCTCCGGTTTGAGGTCGCTTATTAGCAAGTCGGTGTGATTGTTTATCAGCCTGTTAATAATGCCCTATTGGGCATGTGCGGTACTACTTACTGAACGTAGATGTTCATGAAGATATCTTGATAATGTTTAGAATTTCAATCAAACCATTTTGACAACTATTGTGGAATCCCATTGATATGATATTGATTTTATCTAGAATGTTTTTGCGTCGTTTTTCCTCTTCCAGTATCCTGGGTTATAAAATGCTAGTGGACTCTAATTTATATATAAATGACTAGTTATAAAAATAAAATTCCATATTTTACCTAGTACAGTTAACCTCTGGCAGGAATGCCGCGGATGCGGATTTTGTGGTCGAACACCCAAAAACGTAAATAAACAACGTCCATTTTATTTTATCACGCAATCATCAAACACGTTGAGACTAAATTACAATTGTAGCGAACAACTCAAAAACGCGTCTGCTCTTGGTCACAGAAACGACGGGAAGTTTTTTTCACTAATGGCGAAAATATCTAAATGCTGATGTTGAAATTTGTGCGGAACTTCCGCGGTTGCGGATGCGAATGTCTGCAACATCCCTGCCTGACTTCTGGTATACCAAATAACATCTTTTCTAATAGTTTCCACGGTCGCGGATCCGCGATATATCATGCGAAAGATTAAAATATGCTTTCCTTTATAGCATAGAATCTGTGATAACTGCAACGCAACGACTCGTGTTTAACCTTCTCAACGCTTTGTCAAAGTTGAGAACCACACGTCACGTCAACATTACATTTAGTGCGGAGTTAAACCTTATATAAATGCATGTAGGTTGCTATTGGCGTTGAACCAGTGGTGTGGAATTGCGGATATATGCAGCATTGGCGTTGAAAAGGTTAACGCCGTTATATTATCTCAGAGTAAAAAACAAAGTATTTTCGTAGTACATCTGCACCAAACCCCTTTCAGATAAAGTCTCAATGCCACGATATCGTATCACAAAGTGCGTAGAACTACAAAATCTAATTTTGAGGAGTTTACTTGATAATAATACAAAGAATAACTAGCAATACGACATCGAAATACGTAAATAAAAAACGTATTTATAAGTATGTGATAAAAATGCATCGATTGAAACATAGATAGTACCAGTGAACTGCTCTGCAAAACCAAAACAGCATAAGTGCTGTACATTTCAGAACACTTACGATTTTTGAGACTAGAATATTGGTGTGGCGTCTCGCCAAGATGACATGGGTTGTTTATTCTCGCTTTTAGAACGGATCTTTACTTTATTTTTAGGCGGTATTATATACACGCGCGGTGACCTTGAACTTTGTACTTGAGCTATCATTACGCCAGAAAATACAAATATTATGTTACTTTGTTGCCACGCATCGCAGAAATCCATATCAAACGTTAATTTGACTACAAGCTCTTTGTCCGACTTTTTGTATTTTATTCCTGACCGGAATCGTTTGGACTATTCAGTGTCGCAGAGGCTTGAACTGGGATAACAACATGCGAAATGGACGGGCGGTTAGGACCATTTGACCTACTGGTTAACATTATAATACTTATAATGCAACACCGAATTCGACGATAGGGCTGTAGACACTAAATAAAATAAATAGTGTTGTATAATCAGAATCATAAAGTTATAGGTATATGTGTCCAAAGTTTTAAGAGAAAGAAAGATCATTTATTTAACGTCACACTTACACAATAAAAAATAAAAAACAAGCAAAAGAAAAGGCTTAAATACGAGGACGTTAAACAGGGTTAGGTTAGGTTAGGTTAACTCAGCATCATCCCACGACGCCCCTTTAACGGCTGGTGAGGGTGACGCCGCTGGAGTTTTAGTGGGTGGGCTCCTCCCCTCCCTCCGCCTTGTGCGGAGGGGGTTACGGGAGGAGAGATCCCCACATAACCCCCCACTATGGCCTTCCCCGGGCCGAGGGGTATGTGTAACACATTTCTCCAGCGTCAAAAAAAAAAAAAAAAAAGGTTAACATACGGCCACGGCAAGCAGAAGCGCTGATTTTCGGTGGTGACCTAACTTAAAACTATTATCCCACCAAAAACATAAATGTAAAAAAGGAGAGCCAAGTTCAATACAAAAGTTATGCTTGGCTGTGGGCTTCGCCGCAAAAAGAATGGAGATTTAAATGAGTGCCAAGTTGTATGCAAAATCCAAATATGTATTTATATGAACAATATAACATTTTGAACAAGTATTAAACTCTATTTCAACGGTATTTAAGTGTTTATATCTATCAAATATATCGTCTAGTATTTACCCATAACACAAGCCTTATTGAGCTTACTATTGGGTGCTATAGGGCTGTTTCGGTTTATGTAAATTATTCTCCTAATATTTATTTACTTCCGCCCGCGACTTCGTCTGCGAGGACCCGGGATAAAATCTAGCCTATATTTTAATCCAGGCTATTAACTATCTTCGTGAAAAATGTCATCGGTTGAGCCATTTAAGTGTGATTAAGTAACAAACATCCAAACTTTCGCATTAATAATATTAGTAGGATTTATTTAGTGTCATCTCCTTACAACTTACTTGCTGACAATTTGAACCAAACTAAATAGAATACAGCAAGTAAAGTTATACATGGTCAAGCGTTTATTCATGTGTATAATCTAATTATCATAATTAATTATGCACGTGTCTTACCCCGCTTCCGGTTCGGAATATGCCATGTGTCATGAAGCCAATAATGTGTTTATAATATGTCCAATGTTCAATTCTTATCTGCTATCAAAAGACCTAGTAAACTCTTGTCTGTTATAATCATAATCATAATCATTTATTGAATTATACGTTACAAAGGTCTTATAAAAATATATAATGTGTATCAGTATAAACCCTGTAAGGGCACAGCAATTATAACATTTATATATTAGAAGCAAATATAATTCTACGTTTTAAAATCAAAGAACTCCTTCAATGTATAAAAACTATTCAAAATTAAGAATTCTTGTAATTTTTTACAAAACAGCTTATCACTTACAATATTTCTTATAGCTATAGGGACTCCATTGTACACTCTTACTGCCATATGGTGTGTGCCAGATTTTACAATTTGGAGTTTTGTGAACTTTGCTGTTAATTTATTCCTATTTCTTAATTTATCGTTATATTGAGAGCAGTTATTACGTGTTTGTTCAAATAACGTTTTATTATTTCTAGTGAATTTACACAATTCAAATATGTACAAAGAAGTTAAAGTTAGAATTTTTAAACTAGTGAAATGAGATCTACAACTTTCCGTCTGTGTTATATTAACTATAATTCTAACACACCTTTTCTGAAGAATAAGTAAGTTACTAGCATGGGAGCTGTTTCCCCACAAAATAATCCCATAACTCAGCCAAGCATGCGCGTAAGCATAATATGCATTAGTTGCTGTCTTTAAATCAGTACATTTTTTTAATTGGTGCAGAGCATATGTGAACTGCGACAACTTTCCTGAAACCTTTTCAATATGTGTTTTCCAATTGAGTTCTGAATCTAATTCTATTCCTAATAAAGTACAAGTGTTGCACGACATTATTCTATCATTATTAAATGTAAAGTCAGTATCAATTGGTTGTTTTTGACGCGGTTTAAACTGTATGATTTTAGTTTTCATAACATTTAACTTTAAATTATGCTCGTTGAGCCATTCTAATATTTGGACAAGACATACATTAAGTTGCTCTTTAAAATAGTTGCTATCGTTACATTGAAAAACTACTGTGATATCGTCTGCATAAAGTATACATTTATTACTAATTATCTTTGGTAAATCATTAACATATAACAAGAACAATATACATCCTAGGACACTTCCTTGTGGTATAGAACACTTAATACATAGTTTTTGGGATCTAAAGATACTGATTTTTTGTGTGTTATGATCATAATGTTCGATATCTACATACTGCTGACGATTTTCAAGGTACGACGCAAACCACCGATAAGTTACTCCTCGTACACCTATTCCGTACAATTTTTCCAGTAAGATCTTGTGAGACACTCGATCGTAGGCTTTACTCATATCGAGTAACATGGCGATTGCATATTTTTTGTTATTTATTATGTTCAGGACTTCTTGCGTAAATTTATAAAGTGCAGATACTGTTGATCTTTGCCTGCGAAAACCATGTTGGCTGTCATTGAAAACGTTATATTTCTCACAGAAAGCATTCAAGCGTTTCGCCATCGCCGATTCAAAGATTTTGGAGAAAGTAGATAGCAGTGAAATAGGTCGGAAATCATTAGGTTCACAAGCTGATATAGTTTTGGTTTTGGGTACGGGCTTTATAATTGATATTTTTAACAGGTCCGGGAAGGTTGCCTCGGCGAAGGACTGATTTATTAAGTATGTGATCGGTACTATCAATTCATCGTGGCATTGTTTAACTAAAGTTGGGGGGATTTGGTCATATCCATAGCTGGTTTTGTTCTTTAAACCTTTTATAATTTTACTTATTTCATGTATACTAACAGGACCTAGATACATTGTATTATTAGTGGGCTCAATGACTGGACGACCTGTAGGTGTATTTAATAATCCTGAAGATCCTACTGTTACGAAAAAATTGTTTAGAGCATTAGATATCAGTTCTGGTTCCTCCAGAATAAGGTCATTCTTTTTTAATTTTATATTTTTGAATTCCTTTTTATTTACCTTATTTGTTCGCTCTTTTATAACTTGCCACATTGTTTTTGTCATATTTTTGGACATTTTCATTCTTTTTATCCATTGAATTTTTTTAGATGTATATATTACTTTGCAGACTTAGAAATGAAAGTATCTGAAACTGCTAGTCTATGTTTGGATATAAAACCTACATTTTACTAAGCGTGTAAAGTTTTCCACTGTCGGGCATAAAGCTCTCATGCCTTCAACTCATATCGGTTTGGATCAATTTCTCACCAGTGATTGACTTTTGCACCCAGCGGGACAAACATGTTTGCCATTTTTAACCCCCGACGCAAAAAGAGGGGTGTTATAAGTTTAACGTGTCTGTATATCTGTCTTTGGTATCGTAGCTCCCAAACGGATAGACCGATTTGAATGCGGTTTTTTTTTATTCGAAAGCTGATGTGATCCCGAGTGTTCTTAGCCATGTTTCATGAAAATCTGTTCAGCCGTTTTTGAGATATTGGACTTTGAAATGAACATCGTGAGGAAACCGGTCTAATCCCAACAAGGTCTAGTTTTCCCACTGGGTTGGAAGGTCAGATGGCAGTCGCTTTCGTAAAACTAGTGCTGGCAAATCTTGGGATTAGGCGTCAAAGCAGACCCCCGGGCTCCTTTAGGGGCACAACCGGGAACAACGCTAGGAGGATGATGATGGAATTTGAAATGAACATGTTGGGGGTTTTTCAACTTTTCTAAGGTTCTAGTTCTAGTTATATCTCTTATCGTTGAGGAGTCATCCGTCCCGTTCTGACGTCGTTTATGAAATTGACAATAGTCCTGTACAGATATTTACGTCCTTATTGATGTACGCATATTAATACTCCTGACTGTACCTAACCTACACGCAATTATTTCACGACCTAAACAACAATGTAGGTACCTACTACATTTGTGCCCAACGTTGTGACGTTACAATTACCTGTCAATCAGACGTGTATGCCAGTGCGACAGAGTAATGAATAAACCACAACGACAAGTGATAAAATACCGTCTTACGCCCGCAGGTCATTGGAATATTTAGTCTTGTATGTATGTTCTTTCATGTTATTATTACCAAACCGCGTTTAGAATAGGATTAGAGGTGACAGCTTTGCCATATAAATACGTCAAAGTTTATATGAGCTGACAGCTATTTCAAGTGCAAACTCATCGCGGTTGAGTAAATATATGTAAGCAGCGAACGAAAAAACCATAAAACGCGAGCTCCTTACAAATTTCGACTCAAACAAGTGCCCAAAACCCGGTATGCGCATGTTGGAACTAAACGGCTGCCTGGCATCGTTTTGACACCCCGCAAAAGTCTTAACTGACTTAAAAGAGGAGGAGATCCTCGCAATTCATCGGATTATTTTTATGAATTTTCCCCGATATATTTTTTCAAGTCGTTTCAAACTTTGTTTTTCAAGTAAATTATTGATGAAAAATATGTCCGCGGGCGCCTATTTATATTGATATATGTAAATGTAACCAAAATATTTAACCAACATAGTTGTTCTTAACCTACGTAAGGGGTACAGTTACGTAACACCACTACTTCAACGCGATACGAACAAACTGTAACGAGATACCGAAATAATATTTATCCCATTCATTTAATGAAGACATACGAGTCAATTTTAATCTACACCCAACCCAAACATGAATCGTATCCGCGTAGATATAGAGGCGATAATCCAACGCGCGCACGGTTATGTCACGCGACATTGATACTCTAGCGATCTATTTTTATCGCGTACCATCTACGTCTAGACATTCCTATCATGGTATAGAACCGTGTCTAGATTGTTCCAAGCCATCTTCAATCTTAATTATATCGGGATTATGTGCGAAAATATGTATACGTGTATCTTGCTGGTTATATTCTACATATAAAAAGTTAAAGATACATTCATACTCATAAGTCATCTGCATTAATATTATAAAGAGGAAAGATTTGATTGTTTGGTTGTGTGTTTGTATTGAATAGGCTCCGAAACTACTGGAACGATTTGAAAAAATATTTTACCATTAGAAGCCGACATGAACATAGGCTACTTTTTACCGCGGGAAAATGCTTCTATCCTACGGGAAAACGGGTAATCCGTGCGGAGCCGGGCCAGGCAGCTATAGTCCTACTAATATTATAAATTCGAAAGTATGGCTCTGTTTTCACGTTTCAACCGCTGAACATGAATAGTTACGTAATTTTATTTGAACAGGCGCCAAACAATTTGTTTACCCTTTTACATACAGTATTCTGCGTAATTTGGTAAACATTGTGCGTACCGACGTACCTACACGCGGGGATTTGTTGTTATGGGTATCGCCATAAACGTAAGTTTCTGCCTAGCGCGCTATGCTGCGCTTATGTCACAAATAAATTATAATATAAAGTATGTAAGTACAAGAAGGTACGAGTTGAGAGGCGTAACACTCGAAAATACTAAACAGATTTTGATGAAATTCTCCGGCGGCTATAGGCGAGTTTCCTATTTTTGAGCATCATATAGTTAGTAGCAACCAAAATAGCCACATACATATATCGTAACACATCCTTACTCTTACAGTAATAAAGACGTGTTCCGATATATTTGGTTACTTTCGCTGCTACTTACTATAAGATGTTGACTGTACAAGTTTTTAGAGAGTATCAAATGTTTTTATGGGACCAACTAAAATGAGTTAGTACCTAAAGCAGCAATTACACTGCGTCGTTCACCTAATGCGGTCGCCGAATTCATTTTAAACTACATAGGCCAACAAACGTCGTATTTACATTAGTCTGTCCGCCTACTACTAAGCGATGGCAGCTGTCGATCGCCGAATGCGGCCGACTAACGTGTTCTTTACACTTTTGCGGTCGCCGCATGCAGCTTGCGGCGAACGACGAAGTGCGTATTTACATTAGTCTGTCCGCCTACTACTAAGCGTTCGGTTGGCAGCTGTCGATCGCCGAATGCGGCCGACTAACGTTTCTTTACACTTTTGCGGTCGCCGCATGCAGCTTGCGGCGAACGAACAAACTACGACAGTCGAAAACGGTCAATAAACTTTTACTGATTGACAGGTAATTGTAACGTCACAACGTTGGGCACAAATGTAGTAGGTACCTACATTGTTGTTTAGGTCGTGAAATAATTGCGTGTAGGTTAGGTACAGTCAGGAGTATTAATATGCGTACATCAATAAGGACGTAAATATCTGTACAGGACTATTGTCAATTTCATAAAGGCGTGTACATATATTTACGTACGTACATATATTAAATACCTCTGACTGTACGAAGTTGACATACAATTTATTATTTATAAAAACATTCGGATTCTACTGGTAGCTTTTAATTTACAGTTGACCGCCAACAACTGATTAAATTAAATTTATCTCATATAAAATACATGAAATAAACAACGTCATTCATTCATTCATTCAAAATAATTGCGTGCTTCCAAACTATCACGTTCTTGTATGGTTTTGATTATATTTGGTAATGTTCTAAATTTGAATACGAGGAAACTACCCTATTGATTATATTGCATACGTTTAGGAGAATGTATGTATGAAACTCGTAAAAATCTTGGTAATAAAGATCCGAAAGGAATTATCGTAGATATATTAATATGTTATCATTTAATTCATGAAAATAATATTGTACAATCATAACATAAAGCAATCCCAGGAGACATTTCATTGAGATAAGTTATCACATGATACCTATCTTCAGTAGTGTTATTTAGATTACATCAACGCCGTCCTGATACCAGTATCCGGCAAATATGCGTCGTTATTTTACGTCATTTAAGGCATATACATGTTTTTATACCAAGACTACAAGCGCGTTGCCGACCTTTATTGATTTGAAGATTCTTTGTGTTCTCTACCACACGTCGTCTCTACGAATGCAGATCCTTCACAACGCAGCGTAGCACCAGGAAATAAATAGACACTTTCAAGAGAAAAAATATTTCCATTTATGTAACTCCTGTTTGTCTATCAATTTGTATGGTAAAGGTTGGTTACAAAATTAAACATTTTAACGTGGTTCGCTTTCCGTACAGAACGTAATGCTAGAATAATTTGAGAAAAATAGTTTTCCCAAAGTATAACGTTCCAAACTAATTTCTTACATTATTATAATTTATACAAGTTTATTCTAGAAAAGCGGGAATTCCGTGCAAATCGAAAGCCAAGTAATTTCATAAGTTTCTTAAAATATCACGCCGTTAGCCTGCGAATGTCAAATAACGTTTTGTATGGAAAGCAAACCACCTTAAGAGTCCTCAGTAAGCTCGGCCGAATTTCACCTTCCCATACAAACGAAGTCTCGTTCTCATTTTAAAACTACGTGATGGGTTGTGACGAAACTTTGCATATACAATGACATGAGGTAATGACATGATGTCTGTAATTAGTTTATATGGTTCCAGTTTATAAAACAAACGAAATCAAACGAAATCAGCAAAAACAAGTTTTGTATGAAAAACGTAAATGCGCTGTATTTTTTTACTATGGTATGTGAAGCTACATAAACTAATTACAGACCTGGATATACCTCATGTCATTGTACATGCAAAGTTTCGTTACAATCCAACACGTAGTTTTATGATATGAGAGCGTAACTACGTTTGTATAGAGAATCGAGCTCACTGCGGACTCTTAGTTAAAAAACTAATACTAACACGGTAAAACTCACGTATTAGGGTCATGTAGAGATTTAGTTTCGCGTCTCTTTTGTCGTCATTACCAAAGTTTAGAGCAACAAAGCCTTATTTTTAAAGTCGACGACCTCGTTTAGTCACGACTCTGAGTGATGAGGATGCGAAGAAGAAGGAAATTAACCGTATAATTATCAGTATTATTTTAAACA
The DNA here is from genome assembly GCA_947578815.1 of Epinotia ramella. Lineage (NCBI taxonomy): Eukaryota > Metazoa > Arthropoda > Insecta > Lepidoptera > Tortricidae > Epinotia > Epinotia ramella. The sequence goes on along the minus strand of OX388211.1, from coordinate 5,882,288 downwards.
TGTCACACGAAATTTTAAATTCGAGTTAAAAACGTTGATGCGTCAATATTCAATAATGATTATCTTCTCGTGAAATTGCCCAGATATTATTATAGGTTAGACTTCCATATACCCAGAAAGTGACAATTACCCCGGTAGTCAGGCGCCACTGAAAATCAGCGCTGCGAAATATAACCTTACAGCTTATTTCGTGGCCCAAAGCTGAGTGGCGACCATTTTAGCATGTTTTGATTATGTCTGTTCTTGTGTCTTATATTTCTTACTAGCCGATGCCCGCGGCTGCGCCCGCGTGGTTATATGAAAATGTAACATATTGAATTTTCCCGTGGGAATTACAAACATGACGACCGGTTAGTCTAGTGGGTAGTGACGCTGCCTACGAAGCTGAAGGTCCTGGGTTCGAATCCCGGTAAGGGCAAATATTTGTGTGATGAGCATGAATATTTGTTTCTGAGTCATGGATGTTTTCTATCTATTTAAGTATTTCTATCTATTAAATATATCGTCGTCTAGTACCCATAACACAAGCCTTATTGAGCTTACTATGGGACTAGGTCGATTTGTGTAAGATTGTCCCCTAATATTTATTATTATTTATTATTATTATGTTTTCCCGCTGAAAAAGTAGCCTATGTCACTGTCCAGCTTCTAAATTATCTCCATACAAAAAATCACATCAATACGACGCTCCGTTGCGACGTGAAAGAAGCACAAACAAACACACACACACACACACACTTTCGCATTTATAATATTAGTAAGGATATGCTAAATAAACATATTTTCTTTCTTCCTTTCTTTCATTTGTCTATATTTCTTCTTGTCCCGCAGGCAAACTCTCCGGCTGGACTAGCCCCAAGGACATCATCCTGAAGGTGGCCGGCATCCTCACCGTCAAAGGAGGCACCGGCGCCATCATCGAGTACCACGGCCCCGGCGTCGACTCCATCTCCTGCACCGGCATGGCTACCATCTGCAACATGGGTGCTGAAATCGGAGCCACCACCAGCGTAAGTCTTTGGACTGGTTATTAGATACAGGTGCAACAACAACTATCGTCAATATCAATACCTTAGCCCCTGGCGTTGGATCGATATTCGGCACTGCCATGTCTACTATCTGCAACATGGGTGCTGAAATCGGAGCCACCACCAGCGTGAGTCTTTAGGCTGGTTATTAGATACAGGTGCAACAACAACTATCGTCAATATCAATACCTTGGCCCCTGGCGTTGGATCGATATTCGGCACTGCCATGTCTACTATCTGCAACATGGGTGCTGAAATCGGAGCCACCACCAGCGTGAGTCTTTAGGCTGGTTATTAGATACAGGTGCAACAACAACTATCGTCAATATCAATACCTTGGCCCCTGGCGTTGGATCGATATTCGGCACTGCCATGTCTACTATCTGCAACATGGGTGCTGAAATCGGAGCCACCACCAGCGTGAGTCTTTAGGCTGGTTATTAGATACAGGTGCAACAACAACTATCGTCAATATCAATACCTTAGCCCCTGGCGTTGGATCGATATTCGGCACTGCCATGTCTACTATCTGCAACATGGGTGCTGAAATGTGAGCTACCACCAGCGTGAGTCTTTAGGCTGGTTATTAGATACAGGTGCTACAACAACTATCGTCAATATCAATACCTTAGCCCCTGGCGTTGGATCGATATTCGGCACTGCCATGTCTACTATCTGCAACATGGGTGCTGAAATCGGAGCCACCACCAGCGTGAGTCTTTAGGCTGGTTATTAGATACAGGTGCAACAACAACTATCGTCAATATCAATACCTTAGCCCCTGGCGTTGGATCGATATTCGGCACTGCCATGTCTACTATCTGCAACATGGGTGCTGAAATCGGAGCCACCACCAGCGTGAGTCTTTAGGCTGGTTATTAGATACAGGTGCAACAACAACTATCGTCAATATCAATACCTTAGCCCCTGGCGTTGGATCGATATTCGGCACTGCCATGTCTACTACGAGGGCTGCCTTTTAAGTTGTGTCGTTTGGAAAAACTAAAGACAATTTAAGTGTTAAATGGTATTAATTGTTTTTCAAAGTAATCACCGTGATATGTAATACACTTTTTCATTCGATCGAACCAGTTTTCTAAACACTTATTCCAGTCCGAAGTCGGGGTCTCCAAAATGGCCGTTTTGTATGCCTCAACCGCTTCTTCAGGCGTCTGGTACCGTTGACCACGAAGTCGTTGCTTGATTTTTGGAAAAGTAAAAAAATCGTTAGGGCTTAAGTCTGGACTGTACGGCGGGTGTTCCAGAATTTCGACGTTTTGCTCTTTTAAAAACGCAATAGTTTGCCGGGCGGTGTGCGAGCTCGCATTATCGTGGTGCAGTCTTATACGACGTCTTGGGTTATTTTTTCGAAACTCGCCGATGACTTCTGGTAAACAGATAGTGGTATACCAGTCAGCATTAACCGTTTTACGATCCTCGAGCACGATGGTGGCAACGTGGCCACTTTTCGCCACAAACGTGGCGACCATTTTTTTCGAAGTGCTCCGTGAGCGTATTACTTTGCTCGGTTTTGGCTCATCTTGGAACACCCAAACAGTCGACTGCTGTTTAGAATCGGGATCGTAGGCATATATCCAAGATTCGTCACCACTGATAATGTCGTAAACATGTTTCGAGTTTCCTCGGTTGAATTGCCGCAGAGTTTTGCGACACCATCGAACGCGAGCCGTTTTTTGGTCTTCACTGAGTAAATGTGGTATCCAGCGTGAGATCAACTTTTTTACACCTAAGTGATCATGCAAAATACTGTGAACACTGGTCCCTGAAATACTTAAGGAAGCTTCTATCTCACGGTATGTCGCATGGCGATCTTCGATGATCAGTTGCCGTACAGCATCAATGTTCTCCTGGGTTACGGCTGTTTTTGGTCGACCTTCACGATGTCTATCACCAAGACTAGAGCAACCACGTTGAAATTCTAAATACCAGCGTTCCACAGTCCGAAGGCATGGTGCTTTATCATTGAAAACCGTAGTCAACTCTTCGAAGCACTGAAGTCGCGTTTAGCCCCTTTTGAAGTTGTAAAAAATCATCGCACGTAAATTTTCCTTCGAAATTTCCATTTTCACAACTGACTTGTCAACTTTGAACGAACGCTGTACTAAAACGGTTGGGCCGATTTCGAGTCATTCTTTTGTTTTCGAATTCTAAATTCAAATATTTTAACGTGACACTAGTTTTTTTTTTATGCAATCACGGGAGGTTTGCAAACGACAGAACTTAAAAGGCAGCCCTCGTATCTGCAACATGGGTGCTGAAATCGGAGCCACCACCAGCGTGAGTCTTTAGGCTGGTTATTAGATACAGGTGCAACAACAACTATCGTCAATTTCAATACCTTAGCCCCTGGCGTTGGATCGATATTCGGCACTGCCATGTCTACTATCTGCAACATGGGTGCTGAAATGTGAGCTACCACCAGCGTGAGTCTTTAGGCTGGTTATTAGATACAGGTGCTACAACAACTATCGTCAATATCAATACCTTAGCCCCTGGCGTTGGATCGATATTCGGCACTGCCATGTCTACTATCTGCAACATGGGTGCTGAAATGTGAGCCACGACCAGCGTGAGTCTTTAGGCTGGTTATTATTATTAGATACAGGTGCAACAACAACTATCGTCAATATCAATACCTTGGCCCCTGGCGTTGGATCGATATTCGGCACTGCCATGTCTACTATCTGCAACATGGGTGCTGAAATCGGAGCCACGACCAGCGTGAGTCTTTAGGCTGGTTATTAGATACAGGTGCAACAACAACTATCGTCAATATAGCCCAGGGGCGCTACGGTATTGGTAGGGGGGCTACTTGCGTGGCGCGTAGGTATTAGCATGTAAGTTACCGAAATATAAAGAACGACGAACATTGGTTTGTGAACTTTAAACAAAAATGGCCACTCTCGAAAGAGCCGCGTCGCACTCCGGCCGCGGTATACCGACCCCTGAAATTGGGTTTTGTTATTCCTGCCAAATGTTAACATTTACTTACAAGTAACATTTATTTACACAGGTGTTCCCCTACAACTCGCGCATGGAAGCGTACCTGAAGTCGACTGGCCGCCACGAAATCGCCTCCAGCGCCAACGCCTCCAAGCATCTGCTCACGCCCGACGCTAAGGCACCTTATGACGAGGTAATAAGCACTGGTTTTGCGTGGTTAATGTAGTTTAAGATAAAACGAGCTGTGCGATGAGGTGACGGTTGACGTCGTGGATCGTCGAGAATCAAGTCACACTCACTTTATACTTGACAGTCAAAGCTGAACTATTAAAAAACCGGCGAAGTGCGTGTCGGGCCACGCGCAGTGTAGGGTTCCGTAGTTACCTGTCTGTCTTAGTTACATCGACGTGCGGTGCCGTTGCGTCGGTCGAATTTGTACGAAAATCGGCCTTTCCAAGTACACATTAAGTTGGTCGACTATTACTCGGTAACTACTTATGCCTACTTGTCCGTGATTTTTTTTTTTTTTATTAAGTATAGGTACGCATTTGACCCCTATCTCGCCTGATGGTAAGTGATGATGAGGCCGAGGGTGTTACATGCATACCTAGATAGTGCCTATTCACTCTCGTCTTGAAAAGATCCAAGTTATATGTAACTGGGAAAAGGTTTGCCGGAAGCGAGTTCCACTCTTTGGCTGTCCTCGCGAGAAAACTGGAAGCAAAGCGCTTCGTGCGAATCAGTGGCAAGTCAACAACATAAGGGTGGAACCCGCGACCGCGCCTAGTCCCAAGATGGCGAAATGGTGAGGGCGGGATTAATTCGTGTAATCCTAGCGCACACTCTCCGAAATGTATCCTGTAGAACACCGATAAGCAGGCAACCTTTCTACGGTGTTCCAGTCTTTGCATTTTAGCCTCGGTTAAATTTAGGTCACCAATAAGCTTCCTGGCACGCCCATCAATCGAATCCAAGGCGGCTAGCTGATATTTAGCGGATCCATCCCAGAGGTGGCAACAGTACTCCATACATGACCGGACCTGTGCTTGGTAAAGCTGAAGAAGCTGCCTGGGTGTGAAGTACCGCCTCACCTTAGAGAGGATGCCAAGCTTTTTTGCCGCAGTTTGCGCCAAGGATAGTTTTCCTTTTAAATTCATTATATGTACTACTACCACGATTTTTTTCACATCCCCAGTAGTAGCCATTTAGCCGGCAGGGGGGACATGACTCGAACAAAAATTAGGGTTTTAAAGCCCAATATCTCGCAAACGAATCACTGATTTGAAAAATGGTTGGGAAAAAAGGAAACTCATAGTATTTTTGAACGAGCTATCTAACGATACCCCACACCATGGGTTTAACGAGAAAAAAAATTACATCCCCGCTTTAGGTACCCTAAAAAAAATTTTTTTCAAGATTTTATTATACTGTTTTGTCGGCGTGATTGATTTATATACCCATGCCGAATTACAGTTTTCTAGTAGTAATGGTTACTGAGCTAAGCCAAAGACGGACAGGCAGACAGACAGACAGACGGACGGACATGGCGAAACTATAAGGGTTCCTTGTTGACTACGGAACCCTAAAAAATCAAAATTAGTTGACACCTAAATGTCTCAACAATGGAAGTCCTTGACCGTACAACTGGGTTGAAATTAGAAAGAAGGAAAGAAAATACATTTATTTAACGTCACAAATTACACAATAAAAAAAAAAGACCGGGTTGCACTCCGGGAGTGCCGGCAGAAGTGAAAACTTGAATATTAATGTTGTGCATTTTTGATATTTTGGAATGGTTAGGGAATAATTTTGCACGAATTGCTTTAATTATCAGTAAGTATAAACCATTTTGCATTGTTAACCTCGTTACCTGTTCACAGCTGATCGAACTCGACCTGAACACACTCGAGCCCCACGTGAACGGACCCTTTACTCCCGATCTAGCCAGCCCCATCTCCAAACTTGGAGAGGTCGCCAAGAAGAATGGCTGGCCGATGGACATCAAAGTTGGCCTCATCGGCTCCTGCACCAACTCCTCGTACGAGGACATGGGCCGCTGCGCCAGTATCGTCAGGGAGGTCAGTTTTTTTATACACGGGTATATGAATGTTCTGTTACGAAGACCCCTCTCGTACTTTTGAATTCCGTAATTATTAGTAGGGGGAGCCCACGACACTAAACCTAGTTCGATAAGACTACCAGATAATATTATATATAATGAGTCACGTCATTAATGGAAAAACACGAAATGGCGGCGCTGCAATGCAAAAAAACCTGGCAACGCTATAATAGTACATTGTTTAACGAGGGGCGTACGAGGGGCGTCTGAAATGTTCTAAGCCTAAGATAGAAAAAAACAATTTACAAAAATGAACTCGTGTTATAGTCTCCTCCTAAATCAATGCATTTTTTACATTTTTTATACAGTGCTTTTAGGCCATTAAAAAAATAATCTTTATTTTGCCCTTCAAAATGCTCCTGTACAGCCGCCTTCATCTCTTCGTCACTTCTAAATCGCTTTCCCCTCAACTCTTTCTTCAAATTATTGAATAGAAAATAATCGCTTGGGGCTAGATCTGGGCTGTAGGGTGGGTGGTCAATTTCCTCAAAACCAACTTCCTTCAGAGCACGCCTCGCAACATTAGCGGTGTGAACGGGTGCGTTGTCTTGCAAAAACAAAATGCCTTTCCTTAGTTTACTCCGCCTTTTCTCAACTATGGCTTGTCGCACCTGTCTTATTAGATTTGCAAAATAAGTTCCGTTTATCGTAGAGCCTTTTTCTAAATAATCGATTTAAAGAATGCCATCACAGTCGCAAAATACCGTAGCCATTAACTTAGAGGCCGACTTTTGCACTTTAAATTTCTTCGGCGGCCTTTCACCCTTTTCAATCCACTGCATCGACTCAGACTTACACTCCGGATCATACTGTCTGATCCATGTTTCATCAACAGTTACTATTCGGGAACAAACTTCATCTAAATCATCTTCGCACAATTCTAAAAACGCCCGAGAAATACCATCTTCTAATACCAGCTTTTTGACTTTTGCTACGTTTTCTTCGGTCACTACCGATATTGGCCGCCCTGAGCGGGGGTCGTCTTCGATCGATTCCCGTCCGAGTTTAAATAAGCGACTCCACTTTTTGACTGTGGCATAAGAAGGCCCAGAATCACCGTAAATAATAGCCTTTTCCTCAAAAATACACTGCGGTGATTTGTCACTTTTTGTAAGGAATTTAATTACAGCATGGTGCTCAATTTTCGTAATATTCGTTGGTAATTCACACATGATGTACTTTTCCGTTGAATATCTCGAAACAGAATAATAAAAACGTGACATGTTATTTTTTAATAATTTGTTTTTAAATGGCCTTTCTAGTGGCCAGTATCATAAATGCATATATAACCTCGAAATACTTAGAACTTTTCATACGCCCCTCGTAAGTGGAATATTGCGAATAAGAGTCTATCAGAAGCCCGACGCCGAAGGCGGAGGGCTTTTGTATGACTGGGGTTTGCAATATCCTTACGCCCGTGTTATACACAATGTTTTTCATCACATTTGCGAGGAAACAAATACAATTTAGATGAAATGAATACAAATCGTATTAAAAACTGCAATATGTCAGTCGTCCATTTTGTTGAATTTGACGTGAGGCGCGTATGGCAAAGACCCTTCGGTATACAGCCACGATTTGAAAACACTTAAAAACATTTTACATAGACACTTACTACATATTAAATCTGTACTTAATTCAGTTAAACATGTTTAAGTAGTTTTTTAGGTTTAAATTTATTTATAAATACGTTTTCAGATATCGTATTTGATATAAAACCTCTTTGCTTTGTAACTGCCGCATGAGTGACAGATACAATTTAAGAAAAAAACCATTACGCCCGTGGGCGTAACACAGGCTATTACAGCTCTATATGTCTGCGCATTATGAAGCCCTTTTCGAGCGTGTGTGATGAAATAAAATTAAATGAAAAACCGATTCTAGTATGATAAGATTGTTTGAATTTGTTCCTCGAAACAGTGGAGGGGTAGGACTATATGATAATTGATAATGCAGTGCTGCAAGCCTCCCTGATTGGCCTTGTCATGACAGCATATGCTGCTTATACACCATATTTGTGGTGGTATGCATATGGTGGCAGCAGCATACTATGATCGATCTCCTCAAAAAACCAAAGTCCACCTGAAAGATCATCAATTTCTGTGTAAGAAAAACTTCTGCTACATTTTCCAAACAGTGGAGAAGGTGGTTGCTGCAGCGATTGAAGGGCGACCCTGTACTCGACTCCGCGCTGCTGTATTCGGCGTTTCAATTATGTCAGCAATCACCCGGTTCCTTTCGATTTGTACTGATTGAATACGCAACCACGGTCACGTTGAAACAATTCTGCGTGTCGTTGATTGTCGATAAGTTGACGTGTGATGTTCATGTGAAGTAATTGCCAAGACTAGTTCTCAATGCTGCAAGGTCGCCAGAGTTCCCGAAGATGTGTTGTGTTGAGAGCGAGGGAATTTGTTCCTTCAGCTGTCGACACGGCGAATCCTCAAACACATCAAGGGTCGGCAACGCCCATGTTACTCCCTTGGAGTTGCATGCGTCTATAGGCTGCGGTGTCCGCTTATCATCAGGCGGGCCGTACTCTTGTTTGTCACCGTCGTTTTATTTAAAACAAAAACTTTAAACATAGCTACTTTGTGTGACAATGCCACACGCGCAAATACCCCAATTTTTTTATGTATTGGGTGTAAAAATTGTATGTATAAACAGTATGGGTTGGTTAATTTTGCAGGCGTTGAAGCACGGAGTGAAGTCGAAGATCCCGTTCAACGTGACGCCCGGCTCCGAGCAGGTGCGCGCCACCATCGAGCGAGACGGCATCGCCGGCACGCTGCGAGACTTCGGAGGCACTGTGAGTATACACTTCTTCTTCCCGGATAAGGTTTTGTCCAGAAACCTACAAATAAGCGTCATCGCATTGGAGGCCTATAAATATATACAACGTGTTTTTTTAACCGTCTTAGAGCCGAAGCCCACTTAATGTATCCAAAACTTACTAATCATTTGTGAAAAAAAAAAGATTAGTTAAGTTTTTAGTAACAAAAGGTAATTCAGTTTTAAAAATTCTGTATGACGCGCGATGCAAAGTTCATTCACCCGGTTAGAGTTCGTATCTACATGAGATGGCGGCTAGTGGTCACTGCGGTCACTCGGCTGGTTGATTAAAATTAATATTAATACAAAAAATAAACAAAATTAATACCTACATAAAAAATAACTAAAAAAAGGCTTTTTTAGGTTCTTTGTAATGTATACATTAACTGGTCTTCGGCTCTAAGACGGTTAAAAAAACACCGTGTATAGGGTTGAACCTTGACCAATATACTAGCCGTGGGCAAATCCACGGCAGAAACACTCGCGGACGAAATCTCCTTCTGGTTCTGCGCTGTGGACTCGCCAAAACGCGAGTCACTCGGTGTCATTGCTGTCAATATATATAACACTCTTCCAAACGAAAAATAAACTCATCAAGTGATGCAGTATTTAGGAAAAAACAAAAAACTTACTTGTGGTCAACAAATAATGAATGAATCAAAACTTACAAAACTAAATGGTTCAGGCTTATTTGCTTAGCCACCTGAACCATTATATTAAGAGTGGACAGTCGAGACTATTGCCGATGCCTCTCAGCCGTCTCAGTAGCGACGGCACTCGTTTTCGCCTGATGGCAAAGAAACCTCGGCGAACATGCCCTACGCATTGTAGCTTGGCGGCCTCAACATTCCGAGTGAATTGCGAACTTACCCACAGACTGAACGTGTCAAATATCTGACTGCAAATTTGCGGGCAAGCATAGTTCCCCTTACCACCATTGCCCTCCTCTCCTTCTCAAGGTACAGGTCATCCTTCATATCCTCGGTGATTATATACCTCAGGTATTTAAAATTGCTTACCACTCTAAGGGGGACGCCGCCCAGAATGATTGCAGTTACTGCTGTTGGGTTATATTTCCGTACCTTAAAAATGATAAACTCACTTTTGGTTGCGTTATAAGTAAGGCCATGCCACGCAGCGTAATCCTCACATATCCTGATAATCCTCCGTATATAGCCTACTGATGGTCCCAACAGCACCATGTCGTCCGCGTATTATTGAAGGGTATCCCCCAGATATGGCATCCGACACGTGCGCGCTGCTTATAACTTCACTACGAGATAAAATAAATACTAGCTTCCGCCCGCGACTTCGTCTGCGTGGACCCGGTATAAAAGCTATTAACCCAGGCTATAAACAATCTTCGTGCTAAATTTCATCCCAATCGGTTGAGCTGTTTAAGCGTGATTGAGTAACAAACATGCGAACATCCAAACTTTCGCGTTTATAATATTAGTAGGATTTCTTGATACACAAGTATCTCTGTATGACCCATACACAAGTTCCCGCTCGAAAGATCCTAGACGCCTTAAGGGAAATACGGCCACCACTCGACTGCGTAAATACCTTCAACAATACTCCAATACTTTGGTGAGGTAGGGCACAGCGAAATGTTATCCCGCTCGAATTTGGAGCAGCCCAACTCGGGAAGTACCTCCGCCTTGCAGAAGACCACAGCCTTAATAACACTACTACTTGCTCTGTAATAGTGTTGTTCCTGGAGGTGAGCAAGGTCGCCCGCGCTGCCGAGGATGCGTTGTGTTGAGAGCGGGGGAATTTGTTCCTTCAGCTGTCAACACGGCGAACCCTCAAACATAACAAGGGCGCGCAACTCCCTTGGAGTTGCATGCGTCTATATGCTGCGGTGTCCGCTTACCATCAGGCGGGACGCTTGTTTGCCACCGTCGTATAAAAAAAACCTCCAACAAAAGTATGAGATTGATGATTTCTGTCCCAGGTGCTCGCCAACGCGTGCGGGCCGTGCATCGGGCAGTGGGACCGCAAGGACGTGAAGAAGGGCGAGAAGAACACGATCGTGACGTCATACAACCGCAACTTCACCGGCCGCAACGACGCCAACCCCGCCACGCACTGCTTCGTCACCAGCCCCGAGCTCGTCACAGCGCTCTCTCTCGCTGGTAACATTATTATAATTATATATTATCATTTATTTCCAAAGTTTTTACCCGACTGCTGAAGGAGAGGAGGTTTATGTTTTTCGAGCGTATGTATGCATGTGACCTTATTCTTTGGCACGCCCTGCAGCCTAAACCGTTTGACGGATTTCGACATATGAGGATTCGTAGGATTCCTCTTAATCGTGAGAGTGACATAGGCTATAAAATTTGGAAAAAAAGCAGTTGGGTTTTTTGAAAAATCTTTTAATTTCATTCCATAATTCGTAAGTAATATAAAGGTCTTAAAACTATGTAGTTACAATTCGGAAGTCGTCAGTTGGATGCGACCTACCCCAGTGAAATAGGAAAGGACCATCCACGCGCTGATTAAACCTTATTCATAAAACTTTAAATGCCTCTGCTAAATAAAATGTGCTTTGTCTCTTCCTGACGAACACAAATGTCAAAGTGACAGATAAAGACAAACAAAAATACTCAATTGGTTGCCCGGGAAGTCAATGTCACCTGATGATATCTCAATGTATTACCAAGACTATTAGGTAGGCTGACAGTGTCATAGCCGTGGTAGCTCGGATACTGCATCTACTGGTGTAGCTACGGGACTAAAATTGTATACAGAATTGCCTACATTAGGACTGTACGCTTTTGCTCTATGAGATTGGGTATCTGTACTTGTATTCTTTGATCTGTGCTAACCTAACCTACAATTAAATCACAGCTGATATAATTTATAGTATTGTTGTACAATTGGTCTCGACATACTTTTGACGACCGGTTAGCCTAGTGGGTAGTGACGCTGCCTACGAAGCTGAAGGTTCGAATCCCGGTAAGGGCAAGTATTTGTGTTATTAGCATGAATATTTGTTTCTGAGTCCTGGATGTTTTCTATGTATTTAAGTATTTCGCTCTATTAAATATATCGTCATCTAGTTCCTACCCATAACACAAGCCTTACTGAGCTTACGATGGGATTAGGTCGATTTGTATAAGATTGTCCCTTAATATTTATTTATTTATACTATTAAGTTTTTGTTGCAAACGAATTATTCCACCATGTCCAGTTTTATCCATATGAACTTTATTAACCATGACTATTTACCAGGACGTCTGGACTTCAACCCACTGACCGACTCCCTGACCGGCAGCGATGGCAAGCCCTTCAAGCTATCTGATCCCTTCGGAGACGAGCTGCCCTCCAAGGGCTTCGACCCCGGCCAGGACACCTACCAGAAGCCGCCCGCTGACGGCAAGAGTGAGTACAATACAATACATACAGTAACACCAGAAATATAAGTTACAACGACGTACCTGCGCAAAAAGCATTTTTTGAAAACATTTTAACCAATCATAAGGCAGCGCGTTTGCGCGGGTAAAATCTTCAACGCCCATTGGCCAAACTTTTGCGCGCGATGCCAGCTGCTCCAGATGAGCGGGACAGCACGACAGCACCTGTTATTGCATATTGTACCTTAAATATAGTGCAACAAGGTCCTTATTGAAATGGTCATACGTTCAATTTTATTCGGTACTTGTCAGCACTCGGCGGCGTGGACGAAGATTGCCGATGTAACTTATATTTGTGATACTACTGTACATTAAATGCATATAATAACGCCTATTTCCCGGAGGGGTAGGCAGAGATGACGGATTTCCACTTTCATGACATTCTTCGTACATGCTCGTCGGTTTAGGGTCCAATACAATACAACAACTCTTTATTGCACGTTATCATCATCATCATCGCTTACTATGGGCCTCACAAGAAACCTCGGTCACCGAAGGGCAACGGAGAAGGCTATGCTTGGAGTTTCTCTGCGTGATCGCATCAGAGATTATCCTACTATCCTCAGCAGAACTAAGGCAGCCGAAATAGCTCTTCGAATAGTTAAACTAAAGTGGCAGCAGGCGGGCACATTGCACGCTCAATCGATAGCCGTTGGGGCGGAAAGGTTCTCGAGTGGCGACCACGTACCATGCGCAGCTTGGGTAGATCCCACAGGTGGACTGATGACCTGGTGAAGGTCGTCGCTACGTGCGGGTGGCGCAGGACCGAGAGTCATTATTGCCCTGAAATGAAGGATCAAAGTTGTACTTTTCTTCCCTGCGGCGCTACCACGAACTTCGAATCTCGAAGTTCGGGTATTTCCATCTCTATCGCACTCCATTAATCGAGTGACAGGGATGCATGTATTACGAACTTCGACTTTCGAATTTCGTGGTAGCGCCGCTGTTGTTGTTATGTTATGTTATAGCCTTTGTTCGTGACATCCAAATGTTGTATTTCTTTGATTAGTTATTTGGGTTCCTTATTTATTTTGGGTGTCCGCTTGCCAGTCGGCAAAGGCCTCCTCCAGCCTTCTCCACTCATGTCTGTCTCTGGCAACCCTGCTCCAGGTGACACCTTCTTCCCTGATATTCCCTGCATAATTTCAGTTTTCCTCATAGAATGTGTGAAAAGCAGTATGTGCCACTCAGTAGCAAAATTATTTCCTTCTAGGGCGTAAACACTTGAGTCCCTCGGTACGCTCAATATTCAATATACCGCCCCCGTCATAAATATATAATTTTACTGTTGTTTTCCAGGTGTCCAGGTCGATGTAGCCCCCACCTCCGACCGTCTGCAGCTGCTCTCGCCCTTCGAAAAGTGGGACGGCAAGGACCTCACCGACCTGACCATCCTGCTGAAGGTCAAGGGCAAGTGCACCACCGACCACATCTCCGCCGCCGGACCCTGGCTCAAGTACCGCGGCCATCTTGACAACATCTCCAACAATATGTTCATCACGTGAGTATTTCACTTATAAACAAGTCAACCATCGGCACAGGCCTGTCGTCTCCCGGACTCGGACATCTCCGGGCTTCATACCGACCTCCGTGGTAACCTGACCTAACCGGAGATCTCCAGGCATAGTACCTACCTAACTACAAATACTAATGTTGTTATTATTATTATCGTATTGACGAGAGACATCATTCTGATCTTGACACGTTTTATTGTTTTTGTCTCTGTACATCTCTGAGAATATTACATTAATGTTCCATTTTTTTTTTTTTTTTTTTGACGCAGACGAGATAGATAGAAACACGATATTAAATATTTAATTAAAAAGATACAAATATTATTGGGCGGCCGCAGGGATTGGATTTTTCAATGATCATATTCATCCTGGACGACAAATGATCTTATCCGTTTTAGTTTTAATATCAACCGTTACTAGTTATACATATGTGTCCGAATGTTATTGTATATCGTTAGTAATTTTGAATAGCCCGCAACTCGGAAGATTAATGCCACCTGCAAAAAGCAATGTTTTACCCAAGAACAAGGTTTAATTTCAAAAGCATGGCTTTGTCATACAGACATAGCGAAACTATAAGGGTTCCTAGGGAATATTAAGACTACGGAACATTCCGAAAGAGCAAATCATCACAACTAAATGGATTTAAATCTATCGGTAGGTATTTATTTACTTACCGTTACGGCGAGAAAACTGTGATTAGGCGCCTAAGTAGGTATTTATTTGAATGTCGTTGGTCATGATGACTCGCAGTTGAATATAATACTCCAAAGAGTCCAAAGATTAGAAGGCTGCTTATATTTTGAATAGTTCTTGAAAACAACATTGCACCTTCACTATTCTTCCAGGCGGTGTCATATTAGCCGTTCAAATATTTTACTTTACTTTTGACAGGCAGAGGCTCTAGTATAAGTTTTACCGAAACAAAACGTTACGACCGCGTTTGCGTTTAGCTGTCAAATCCCATACAAATTGAGGGTGAAACGCAAACGCGATCGTGAAGTTTTGTTTCGGAAAAACTTATACTAGAGCCTCTGAACACTGTTAATGCAGCAAATGCTGAGTTCACTCCTATTATCGCACAGATATACTAGATTTCGTTTTTATTTATCTGTTTAGTATGTTTTTATGTTTTGTTTCTGTATCTGGTGTGTTGTGTGGCAATAAACTACTATTCTATTCTATTCTAATGACATTTTTTTGCTTCCTTTTTAACAAACTCGGATGTTAACGTATCATTTTCATTTGAACTGGATGATATCATCATTGTAAATATTGGCATAGAGATATTAGGAACTGCTTTTACGTGCTTGTTATTAGTGACACCAGTTTTTTTTTATAAAAAAATGCACTGGTTGCACTCCGGGAGTGCCGGCAGAAGTGAAAACTCAATAAAATTGTAACAATTTTTCGATCAGGTCACGTGACATCTTACGGTGTCACCCTAAAAATGAATTTGAAGGCAAATTTATAAACGCGCGCGTTGGGTGCGACGGGCACAACGCGCCGCCGCGGCGCAACGGTGCCGGGGTCCGGCGCGCCGACGGGCGGCGGCAAACACAATACCAATTTGTTTTTGCCATTGCCAAATATTTTTCAAAGCTTTATCTCTTTAGGAATAACGTTTAAATTCGAACTATTCGAATTTGCACAGCAGACGGCGGTGGCGACCAACATATCAATTTTGCCTTCACTGTCCTGTCAAGTGATAAAATGCCTTCTTGGTGCAGTTTAAACCTTTAGTACATCGTATACATTATCTATGATTTCTAACAAAAGAATTTTGACAATGCAATGACAAGGATATAAATATAATCTTTGGTGAATTTTCGTATTAAAATAGTACACGAAAGCACGGATGAGTTAACGTATTGTTTCCTTAAATGAATCTGAATCGGTAAAATTCGAAAGCATCACTAGCCCATCACTAGTGTCACGTGCTTTCGTGAGAAAGGAACAGTATATTGCCATTTGCATTTGAGGAAAAGGGACGCGCATACTTCACTACTTCTTATGGACCAGTGTAAAATGAACTCCGCGTGACAGAATGAAATTTACATATTTTATTTGATAAATTTAACTTACCTGTAAAATGTTATTCCGTCGGTTGTGAAATAAGACGTTCGGGAGTTTTTCCCACACCACTTCAGGCGGCAATAACTTTATTTTTGTAGCGCAAAATAATTTTAATTTGTTGCTTGTTTGACGCACGTCTAGATCGCGTACCTGGTCGCAACTAACAACATGGCGCGGGTAGCGGGGGGCTATCATTGCTAGAGCATATATGCGTGGTCGCCCTTATAGGCTCTATCTATAGGAGGCTCTATCTGTGTTTGTGGCACAGCATTACAGCGTTCAGCCATGAAAATTAAAGTTTGATTTCTTGGAGTTTTTTTAATTTATTCCATTGCATGTTTGAGAAAAGCACTTTACATACATGAAAAGGGGTTGCCAGCCTCATAACTATCCGTCTATATGTACTCGGCCGGCAACCCCTTACTTCCCGGCCTCTGTAGTAATGTACTATTGTTTCCCAGCGCCACAAACGCCGAGAACGGCGAACTGAACAAGGTGAAGAACCAGGTGACAGGCGATTGGGGAGCCGTGCCCGCCACCGCGCGCGCCTACAAGGCGGCCGGCGTGCGCTGGTGCGTCGTCGGCGACGACAACTACGGCGAGGGCTCCAGCCGCGAGCACGCCGCGCTGGAGCCCAGGCATCTCGGGGGCCGGGCCATCATCGTCAAGAGCTTCGCTAGGTGAGGAACAAGGCGGCCGGCGTGCGCTGGTGCGTCGTCGGCGACGACAACTACGGCGAGGGCTCCAGCCGCGAGCACGCCGCGCTGGAGCCCAGGCATCTCGGGGGCCGGGCCATCATCGTCAAGAGCTTCGCTAGGTGAGGAACAAGGCGGCCGGCGTGCGCTGGTGCGTCGTCGGCGACGACAACTACGGCGAGGGCTCCAGCCGCGAGCACGCCGCGCTGGAGCCCAGGCATCTCGGGGGCCGGGCCATCATCGTCAAGAGCTTCGCTAGGTGAGGAACAAGGCGGCCGGCGTGCGCTGGTGCGTCGTCGGCGACGACAACTACGGCGAGGGCTCCAGCCGCGAGCACGCCGCGCTGGAGCCCAGGCATCTCGGGGGCCGGGCCATCATCGTCAAGAGCTTCGCTAGGTGAGGAACAAGGCGGCCGGCGTGCGCTGGTGCGTCGTCGGCGACGACAACTACGGCGAGGGCTCCAGCCGCGAGCACGCCGCGCTGGAGCCCAGGCATCTCGGGGGCCGGGCCATCATCGTCAAGAGCTTCGCTAGGTGAGGAACAAGGCGGCCGGCGTGCGCTGGTGCGTCGTCGGCGACGACAACTACGGCGAGGGCTCCAGCCGCGAGTACGCCGCGCTGGAGCCCAGGCATCTCGGGGGCCGGGCCATCATCGTCAAGAGCTTCGCTAGGTGAGGAACAAGGCGGCCGGCGTGCGCTGGTGCGTCGTCGGCGACGACAACTACGGCGAGGGCTCCAGCCGCGAGCACGCCGCGCTGGAGCCCAGGCATCTCGGGGGCCGGGCCATCATCGTCAAGAGCTTCGCTAGGTGAGGAACAAGGCGGCCGGCGTGCGCTGGTGCGTCGTCGGCGACGACAACTAGAGACGAGAGCCCAGGTTTAAAATGAGAGAGTAACTTCGTTTGTATGGAAAATCGTGCTTACTGCGGTCTCTGCTAATATTTAATGAATGAATGGCGTGTAACAATATTGTCATAACCAGTGTTTATTCTCTATTCTCACGCTGCTGAATGTTCTGTGCGCAGGATTCACGAGACCAACCTGAAGAAACAAGGCATGCTCCCGCTCACGTTCGCCACCGCGACCGACTACGACAAAATCCAGCCCACGGACAAGATCTCCCTGCTCGGCATCAAGGACCTCGCGCCCGGCAAGGTAAAATAAGTTTCTGTCAAAGAAATACCTTTTTGGTACTATCGACAACACAGCAAACTGACCATCGGTGCGGTGCACCTTAAGTGCATTGTAATAAGGTTCTATATAAACACAGGATGGTCAGTTAACAGTGTTGTCGTTTGTACAAAGTTTTATTGCCAACTGTACTTTTCCGTATATCATCATCATCATCAACTACTCGTTGAGGCGATTCTAACGAGCACAATTTCAACGAGGTTACATCTGTTAAGTCTTGAATTCCCATGGCCACCTTCTGTTTCATCATCAGGCCAGCTCGATGGTACCATAATATTGAATTGTCATCCAAACTATACTTGAAACCAAAATTACAGCTCAATCGGGCGAAGATATCTGCTTCAAAATTGAGTTGCAAGATTCCACCCGAACAAACAGTTTAAATTGCAAGTTGAATAAAAGCTTGTAAAAAAGTTCACTATCCCGCTACAGTTAACACGTTCGCAACCATGAACCCGCCTAGCGGGCACTCGTAATGTTTGCTCAGTAGTATGAACTTACACGCCTAGCGAATTGTGTCGGTTTCTGGTGAATTGTTCTATTTTTAGTCCGGTTGCGAAAGTGTTAACCTTAGGTTAGCATTAAGAATTTGTTGTTGTTCTGTCTAATTATTTTATTTTCCAACTAACTGCCCGGCCTGGCTTCGCACGGATTACCCGTTTTCCCGTAGGAATGAAGCGTTTTCCCGCGGTAAAAAGTAGCCTATGTTCATGAGGGATAACGTTGGCTTCTAATGGTAAAAGAATTTTTCAAATCGGTCCAGTAGTTTCGGAGCCTATTCAATGCAAACAAACAGACAGCCAAACACACAAACAACCAACCGACCAATCAATCAAATCTTTCCTCTTTATAATATTAGTGTAGAAGATAATGAACGTTCTTGTCTCGCAGCCCCTCGACTGCGAGATCAAGCACAAAGACGGCAAGACCGACCGCATCAAGCTGAACCACTCCCTCAACGAGCAGCAGATCGCGTGGTTCAAGGCCGGCTCCGCGCTCAACAGGATGAAGGAGATCGCCGCCGGCAAGTGAACACGCAAGCAAGCCTTCCACCACTAGCGGTAGCTAAACGTTTTTATAATCCGTAGACTGAAGTGACATTTGCCCCCGTTTCTGAAATAGTCGTGTGCAGCGATCAAAATGGCGGTCCAAGCAAGCTTGCTTCGTTTTTTGACGTTTTTGCTTAATATTAAATCTGGTGCTGGGGCATAATTTTGTCTTCATTTCAGTCTTTGGAAAAAAAAACAGACCTTAGTGGTAGCAAAGCCTTAATAGGAAATTATATGGTTACTTTTACCATATAGGATATTCTAGTAGTATTTCCAATCGTCAAATTTTGGACAATATGCGGCAGTGATGAATCTTATACTTAGCTTAGTACAAATAGATGAATTTAGTATTTAAGCCGAACATCTTTGAATGTATTACTTTAAATGAATTAAGTAAAAAGTTTTTTTATTATTTATGTAAATAATATTTACCAAATCGATTGATAAAGTTACGTATTACCTTACCAGTCTTTTTCTACCCTTTTCTTAATCCTGAGTTTTACCTATTATTAATCGGTAAAGTTACAGACCTGATTAATATGAAATGCTCGCTCGCCTCGTTCCTGAAATAAGTGAAATACCAGAACAAACCAGCATGCCTATTATGAGACGGCCGCGACATACTCTCGATTTTTCTCGCACTATACCTCGTTCTAAATCACTACAGTGTATAAAACAAAGTCGCTTCCCGCTGTCTGTCCCTATGTACATATGCTTAGATCTTTAAAACTACGCAACGGATTTTGATGCGGTTTTTGTTAATAGATAGAGTGATTCAAGAGGAAGGTTTATAATTATCTATAATATAGTACCCGTGCGAAGCCGGGGCGGGTCGCTAGTGGTCTAATAAGAGAGAGACAGATAGTGCGAGAAAAATCGAGAGAGCTCGCGGGCTGTCTCATGATAGCCGTGCAGATAGGAATATAAATGAAAATAGTCCAATGAACATGTTATATGGCAAACGCTGAGGTGCGTCTGACTGAACTACTGAACGAGATTTAAGCTGCCTCCGCGAGCGCCCGAAAATGACAGTTCGTATATCACTCGAATACGGCGATATATAGATACTTATTCGAGATTTTCGCTGTTATATTCTGGATTCGATATGACAGCAACAGAGAAATGCAACCCTAATCCCAACAAAATTTAAGTAGTATTGTTATTATCACTGCGGTCTTCTGGAAATGTATTCTCATTGCTGACCAAATTTGAAGTATGCTTGCATGGAAGATGGGTCGACTTGCACAATTAGATTACGTAGTAACCAGCAAGACGATTTTATGCTGTATTTGAATTGAAACATTAACTGCTAATCTTTACATACTGTTCCGGGCTGTCTGCCCGTGGAATGAATGTAGTTTGTTGTCAAAGTAAAAGATGTGTTCTGTAGAGTGATTTTATTGACACTAAAAGGTAGTCACAAACATACTTTATATAAACGGTGCGAATTATAGGTAGGTATGTAAACGACGCAATATAATTGTGCTATATAGACATAAAAGTTGCAATGTACAGCTCGCTTGTACATGCTGCCTACAACTAAAGGTAGAAATAAAGAAAAAAAACATAAATTATTATTTCCGAGACTGTCTAGTCATGGTCGGAGATGTAGCGACGTCGGCAGTAAGTCGTTGCTGGGCGGCCTCTGTCGATGCGGGTGTCTGGAGTACTTGCATCTCGTAGCTCGGGCTTCTCATCTCTGTGCGCGGGGTTGGATCAGGCTGTGGCTGCGGACATCTCCTCTTGATCTTCATTACTTTGCGTGTCCCTTTGTAGATGAGTAGAGCGAAGGCTATCGATACTATTATATATATCAATGCATACTGGTGAATGTCATGGGCTGATGCGGTGTCATCGTTAATGATATCAGCTTGTTGTTTCTTGACATCGTCGATTTTGTTTCTTAGCTCCCCTAACAGCTCAGCATGAATTTCTGTAGGAACCAGGAGCGTTGATGCATTATTTATCAGATGGTTAATTTCCGGAGGCGGTGGGACGATAATTTGTATCTCGTTTTCATTTGTTTCCATCATGGTGCTTTGACGACTAAGATGCGCGGGGATTGTAAATGTGTCATGCTTCAATAAACATCCCTGACCTAGGGTAATTAGGCCAGTTCCTTTTAATGTGTTGGATGTGACACCTGTTGTGCAAAAAATGCGCACTGCGCATTCCTGGCAACATGAGAACAGCCAGGCGCCGCCGCTGTGTAATTGAACCCACTTGTCGGCACACGCTGATATCTCTGTTTTGCATTGAGTCAAATTATTATTGTTTATAATACAATTGTAATAAGGTTCTAGGTTTTCACGGTATGGTCAGTTAGCTGTGTTGTCGACTGTACGAAGAGTACAAACAAAATATATAAACTCGAAGCCGAGCGGCCGACGTTAGAAAATACATAGCCACATTAGAGACCAAAATAAACTTCGAAATAATAAATGTCCCCGCGCAGAAATCTGAAACCAAGGTAAACCTTTTAACCGTGGTCTCCAGTCTTGGAAATACCGTAGCATGCCAGTTACAAACGTCCGATATAAAGGACATTTATCGAGTCAAACCCCAAAAAAACAACTCAACAGTCATTGTAGAAACCACCTCGACAATAACACGAAAAGTGCTCAAGAAATGCAAAGATTCTCATTAAAAAAAAAAGACCGGGTTGCACTCCGGGAGTGCCGGCAGAAGTGAAAACTCAATAACATTGTAACAGTTTTTCGATCAGGTCACATGACATCTTACGGTGTCACCCTAAAAATGAATTTGACGCAAATTTATAAACAATTATCAATTATTTAGGCGGACGGCCCGCGGGCGCGTTGGGTGCGACGGGCCCAACGCACCGTAGCGGCGCAACGGTGCCGGGGTCCGGCGCGCCGACGGGCGGCGGCAAACACAATACCTATTTGTTTTTGCCATTGCCAAATATTTTTCAAAGCTTTATCTCTTTAGGAATAACGTCTAAATTTGAACTATTCCAATTAGCAAGAACAGCAGATGGCGGTGCACGGTGGCGTCCAAAATATCAATTTGTTTTTGCCGTTCGTAAATATTTTTCTAAGCTTTATCTCTTTAGGAATAACGCCCAAATTCGAACTATTCCAGTTTTCTCAATAGCAAAACGGTGAAGGACGCGTTGGTATTATTACAAACTTATTTGCAGAATATGCTATTGCAAAAAGTGTTTAATGGCTTTATACTCTTACGAATAGCGTTCAGTTTTGAATGAAGTCGAATCGGCCAGCAGCAAAAAGTGACCTTCACATCTGACGTCACAAAACTCTGTCGCGTATTTAACAATTTTTCCCCATCCCAAAAAGTGCTCAGCGCCGCTAAAGAAGTTTTCACTTCAAAAAGCCTTCGACATAAGTGTCTTTTCACTCTTGTAAACAAGCTGGAAAGCATCGGCATAAGGGGGAGACCGCTTGAGTTATTTGGCGACTATTTAAACAATCGAAGTCAGGGTTGGCAAATATGTTTAGCAGCTACTCACAAGTGTCATTTGGCGTACCACAAGGTAGTGTCCTCGGGCCTACTCTATTCCTAGTTTATATTAACGACCTTAATATAAACTAGGAATAATAATATAAACTAAACATTCCGGTTAAAGTTATATCGTATGCCGATGACACAGTGGTCGTTATCACTGGTAAATAAACTGGTGATAGGTAATAAATAAGTAGGTAAATTATAATGTATAATAATATATTATTAATTAAATTATTTACATCTAGTAATACTACTGTGGAAACATTTATAAATGTATAATAAACAAAATAAAATTGAATTAATGTAATCAGCAGTCTTACAAGTATTCAAAATAATAATAATAACAATAATTTCAATAGCATAATAAAATGATAAATAAGCTTTTAATTTCATGCCTCGAACATAAGTGCCAGAATGCGGTTAATTTAATTTAATGCATGTGTGTGTAATAGTAGCTTTAATTCACCTAGAAGTAGCTTTAATTTTAAGAAATACTTGCTGTGCCCTAACAGGGTTCATGTGTGAACCTACCCTAATGTAACACCTATTTGTACCACATGGAAACTATGCAATAAATGAATTAAAACCTGGGATTCCGTATGTGCCGACGCTGAAAATGGACTTCGGAAGGTCTTTTCATGGCTCGTATCCAACTTACCTGGCCTGGCCCTTACCTTAACATTGAAAAAAACAATTACATTTGTTTCTCGAAAACATATAGTGGGGTCAGGGTTCTGAATTAGACCTAAAAATACACAGCTGTAGTCCCACAACTATCACCTCGTGTGAATGAATATCAGAATATTTATTTTGTTAAACATAGGTTACAGTGAAGGATGTTACATGAGCAGATATTAATAAATGTAACTTAAGTAAAGCATCAATTCCATACTAATATTATAAATGCGAAAGTGTGTCTGTCTGTCTGTTAAGGCGCCGTAGGTTCAGCGAAGTTAAGCGAACAGAGTTTTTGAAACAATATAATGCGTCTGTTTATAATATTATGGTTTCAAAAAAATACGAATAGTAATCTTGAGGCTTTTCTGCAGGGAAGTCAGTGCTTCGAAACACGATTAAGCAAATTTCGCTCGATAGAAAAAAATCACGAACATAGGTCTAAAACACACAAAAATACACTTAAAATATTCGTAACAAATTATGCACAAAAGCTATAAATATTAAAATTGCTTCTAAAAATCGGCAATATCATGTTTGAGAGAAATCAGTGTTTACATTTTTATTTATTTAAACGGCCAAAAAATTAAAATTAAAAAACATGATATCCGCGCTTCCGAGCACGCCCTTCCATCTCGCTTACGCTTATGCTCAGTGAGAGGGAGAGAAGACCATGAACCTACGGCGCCTTAACTCTTCACGCTTAAACCGCTGAACCGATTGCGATGAAATTTGGTATGGAGATAGTTTGAATCCCGGGGAAGGACATAGGATGCCCCTAAGGGGATGAAATGGGGGGTTGAAGTTTGTATGGAGCTGCGATATAAACGATTTCCACGCGGACGGAGTCGCGGGCAGAAGCTAGTCGTTTATAAATAGAAAAGAAAAAGTTAATTTTTACTCAGAATACTGAATCATTGTAGTCATAAAACTAATTAGTACATTTTTGTAGAAAAAACACGCTAATTGGGTGCCTACACATTTTCTTCAAAATACCCAGAAATCAGAGTGTAGTTACTAGTCTGCTGCCTATGTATTTTGTTAGAGCTACAACCCTCAAGGAAGCACCCCGCTCATCAAATTGGATAAGAGATGGTTTTGCTACTAGCATAGGGAGGAGCCGGACGGTTCTTCATGAATTTAATGATTTATTCTGAATAAGATATCCTAACATTAATAAAAATCTCAGAAACAATGAGATTGTGCAAATTCAGTATTTCAGTCTAATTAAAAACAGGTCATGTCTAAGTATTCTGCTGATATGTTAGTTTGTGCCTTGTCCCCCAACACTATTTTTATTAAAACAATGTAGTTCCCAAATCCCAGTATACCAGAACTCCATAATATTATGCAACATCATCAAGTTCTTGAAGTATTCTTTTAGTTTAGTGTAGTTATGATGTTTAAAGTACATGTTTGAAAGGAGCTCACATGATCCAGTAGCAGACAATGTCCATAGAAAGAAAACAAAAGCATAGTTTTATAACTAATTTATTATCCAATCAGCTTAATCCTCGTTATCCTCATTGTCGCTATCAGCATTGATGTTGAAGTAGCGCAGCTCATACGAGTCATGGGCCGAAGCGACCACACGCAGCCAGTCACGGAGGTTGTTCTTCTTGAGGTACCTCTTCGTCAGGTACTTAAGGTACCTCTTGGAGAAAGGAATGTCTGAAAACCGGTAATGTTTCATTGACCTGGAATTGATTGTCCGTGGTTAGCCCCACGGAGGGCCCCTGCCGGACTCTGCCACCGGATCACCCCGGCCTACTGAGGTGAGCGGTGCCCACCCCCGCGGCGTGGACGCGCCGGCAGGGCGCCGAAGTGAGCGACAGAGAAGGGGCTCTGAAGCTCCTACGGCTGGGTTAATGGCCGAGTGACCAAAGGCATCACGGAGAAGATAATTGTGTTGATAAACTCAAGGTATGTATGTTCAGGTTTAAACCTCGTCGATAGCAAACAAGCGTATCCGCTTCATGATAGGCGGATACCGTAGCCTATCCACGAGCGCTTGCAACTCCAAGGGACTCTCATGTCGTATAATTGTAACCTTAGATCAATACAGAACATAGCATGATAGTAATATTGCTACAAGTCACCAAGGGATATATGTAGTGTCATAAAGTTTGAAAAACCAACTATGTACTTACAGAGGAGTTACACAAAAAAATCTTACTAGGCTAATATCAGTGGAACACTTCACATAACCTCAAAATGTACTAAAGCAAGTGTCAATTTAAGTAATGAAAATTAGGAGAACTACATCTAAATGGAGATTGGGAAGAATAGTTGGCACCAACCTGCGCTGACGGCGACCTTGGTCTTGTCCCTGACGACGACAACGTGGCTGCCCAAGTTGTTGGTCTTGCCCTCCACTTTGACATGCTCCTTCAGGTATTTCTCGAAGTTTCCAACATCGAGAATGCTGTCCTCGGCCGGGTGCGTGCAGTCAATGGTAAACTTCAGACTGATCTTCCTCTTGGCTCCCTTTCCGCGGATTTTACCGCCTTTGACGCCCTTCTTGCCAGTTTTCTGGTGCAACTGGGATTTCTTGGGTGCCGGTTTCTTCGTTACTGCCATCTTGAACCTATATATAAGAAAATCTAATTAACTTCAGGACACTAACAAGAATTCAACTGATTTTGCTAATTTGTTAAATATTCTGGTTAACCTACCGACACGTGTACTATGTTCACGGCGTTAACAGCAAAATGGCCGAATCTTACTGTGCTGTGTTGCTAGATTTGCTAGACCATTTGACGTATTCGTTTCGTTTTACGAATGTAAAAATATTGGATATTGGGGTGAATAAAATAACAAGAGTTTATTGCAATCATGTCAGTTTCATAATTTTAGATTCAATTAATTTAATATTCGTGTAACCTATATCTCAATAAAAGAGATTGTAATTAAAAAATAACAAATTATAACTTGCAATGCAAGACTTCATTCTCAGGACAAGACTTCTAGGAAATATAAACCTTAACAAAATATGACAAAAGTCAACATAAAAGAAAAGTTCGAATTGGTTCAAAGATTTGAAATTATCATTTTTAAGAAAAATAATAACGTGAAATGGAGCACATCAGTCTTTACAGCACATTAGGTGATGGCCACACTGGGGTGCTACCACAGATTACAGAAAAAGGCAGAAAGGCTATAATAAATTGAATGTATTCTATATACCCGATCTCTTCTTACTTTTGTACTTAACAACAAATAAGAAAGAGATAGAACCATGTTATCTGCCAGGTCTTCATACGTCTCTGCTTTTTCGCTCGCACGATGTATCTCGCTCTCTCGCTCGCTCGAGATTCTGTGCAGCGAAAGATATTTAGTTACAAGTTATCGAGATCGATATTTACTTTTCATATATTCGTCATTTGCACCATTCGTAAATAAATTGTATCTCCATACTACATGTATACAAAATATCATTTACGGCATTTACCACAATAAAAGAAAAACAAAACCATAAGTAACCTTAACTTAACTAAGTCTTGTTTCTGAGACATTTACCTACGTGAGGTGTAGACAGCTACTTGATTCGGATTTAATAAATATTAAAGTGTACAACTATAATAATGATTTGTATAGTTTTAGTTATCTAATAAAATAAGCAATACAAAAGTTATTGTGGTAGGTAAGTATATGGAAGTAGTAAAATAAACCTCCAGCTCAAAATAAAGTTCACTCACATCTGTATTTCCAGTCTCTGTCTCTCAAACTTACGAAATGCCTCGCTTACATATTTATGTAGGCGAGGCAATTATTTAATTCACACCGATAAAATGTCGACGAATATGAAATTTAAAATAGTTACAACACTATAAGTGTCAACTTGACGTTGACGTCTCGGCACCGGCAGTATTGTTCGTTTACTATTTAAACACTGTGGTGGCAAGTCGTCAATAGTCTCAAAATACCGTACAATTCGTCTCATTCTAACTCAGCTCAGCTGCCCGTAAGAAGTGACAGTATCTCTATATAGTTTGTGGAAGTGACAGAGACAACTGTATGAAACATAGTCTTGCTTTATACTGCGGGTCTGTATTATTCTAGTCTGTGGGTGCTATCGCGAAACGGAAACGAAGTTTGTTCGTGTATCTCCCTCCCTGTCGCTTGAATTAACAAGTGCGACAGGGAGAGACGTACACGAACGAACTTCGTTTTCGTTTCGCGGTAGCGCCTCAGGCATAGACCTATGATACTCAGGACAGGCTATAGTAATAATAATACCACGTGCGAGCGAGCATACAAATTTAGATAAGTGTGACAGAAAGGGAAATATCATTCGTTGTCCTTCTCATAGTTCCACTTTTTTTATTTGCCACAACTGATTTAGTATGTACTTGTGGCACATAAACCATTACCCGTCCAAATTAAGTAGGTTGTTTATGGCAAGTCATCAGCCATTTTAAGACCAGTTCTTAATTTAGCTGCATAGGAGCTTTTCCGTCCCTCGTTGTGGCGTCACGTATAGGTCCTGAGTATCATATCATAGGTTCATGGCCTCAGTTAACGTCATGCCGTGTTTTTTTATTTTTTTCATGTTCCCAGATTCAAACAATTTGCCACAAAATAATCATCATAAATTTTATAAAAAGCAGCCGGCAGACGAGAAAAATCGGCGAACTGCATGCAATCACCGCGTAATTTAATTTCTGCCCGTAAGGAGTGGTCCAAACCAAGGTCACTCCGTACTAAAATTTCGTTGGCTTCCTTGGCCGTCCGCCTTGCTCGGGCGTCAGCTTATTTTTTTAGAAACCTAACATTTGTTATCAGCAAATCTGGAGGATATTCCCCGAGGGCATAAGTTTACCTTGGTACGGCTTCCATAAAAATTACATTGAGACCGCCGTCTCATGATCTAGGCGTGCTGCCTCCCTAGCACACTAGGTTTTATGTCCGACATAAAGCATTTTGTCCCTCTTGCACTCGCATATTGGCCAGAATGGGACGAATGCTTTATGTCCGACATAAAACTTAGCGTACTAGCCCCTGTGTGTAAAACGAATTCTGAGGGGCTACCGCGAAACGAAAACGAATTTCGTTCGTGTATCTCCCTCTCTGTTGCACCTGCCAGTTCGAGCGACAGAGAAGGAGATACTCGAACGAAGTTCGTTTTCACTTCGCGGTAGCCCCTCTGATCCTTGGCAGACACTATTCTTAAGGAATCGATACGTAGCGTACATACATAGCTGGGCATTAACTCGTTAATCCGTTAATTAACGAAGTTAACATTTTGATTAACGGATTAACTTTTAAGTCAACTATTAAAAATGTTAACGGACACGTTAACTTCCGTTAATATGCAGAAGTCCGTTAATCGTTAATCCAATGTCTACTATTTACCGCACGGCACCGCAGCGCGGCGCGAAAAACAGGTTCAGACAAGTATGAAACGAACGACAAGTGCCGGGCGGCGCGTGGCAGCGAGTGAAACAAAAACAAAACTAGATATATTTTGCCGGTGCGTGCGAGTGAGAAAACTGCGAAGAGATTTGTTTCGTTTGATCATTTCATTACTTAGCGCCGGTGCTTAGAGTGACGAGTGTTTTGTTTGTTGTTATTATAAATTACTGTCAGTGATGACAGTGATCATGTGCGTGTTGATAAAGAAGAATGCAGTGTAATTTAGTCAGGTAGAAAAAGTGTACTGTGCAGTGTAGTACCGTAAAACTACACAACTATAGTCCGGATTAGTCGGATTTCAAGTTTGAGATTGTCTCTTTCATTCATAAAATGACATATAAAAGGCCTGCTAATGTTTTTAGATAAAGTAAGACGTATTCAATTAATAAATATGAATGAGATTAAAAAATATGATTATTATTACTACTTTTTTATATATTAAAATTGGACCATTGTTGTATTTTATGTGGCCAACTATAGGCCAGATTATTGTTCGTACTGAAAACGCGTATTATGGTATATTAAAACTATAATTGAGAGCTTTATCTTAACAGTTATGGTTTAGATACAACAGAAAAACACATCAAAATAAGATATGGTATTTCAATCAAATTATGTTTTACAAAAGTCACAGTCATATTCTTATTTCTGTAATTCTTAGCAAATTCTCTTAAATTACTTAACAAATCTTATATAAAAAGGAAAAATAGGTAAGCAACGTACTTAATTATAATTAAATCTCACTAAAAATCAACTATTAGTAAGTATTGAGGAAATTGGATTGATATTTTAACACCAAAACGAGCCTCGCTTTCAGACGAGAACTTCAACATGTTAATGTTCATGAAGGGGAATATGCACTTTATGCCCGACGATTAAATTACACATTTGAATTATACAAGTATTTTGTTTTTTTCCTATCCTATTAACTTCTAGAACCTTAACCAACAGGTTTTATAAGTTCACTAATGTAAAGATATAAAAATGCAATTTTACACATATTAACGGATTAACGTTAACTTGCGTTAATTCTTCCGAAATGTAACGCTTTAACGATTAACGAAGCCTTTTTTTGTAGCGGATTAACGAAGTTAACTATTTGATTAACGGTAGCGTATAAATGTATTTTTAGAAAATCTGTAAATACCTACAGTTTCTTTAAATAAAGTCAAAAGTCGTGTAGAAAAGTTTCTAGGTGCTTAGGTAGGTATGTCTCGAAAGGAAACATAAATATATAAAAAAACGAATGATTCATGCTCGTCATCTGCGGTGGGTCTCACTCATCGTTGTCATCCCCTATAAGAACGCATGATTTATAGGTACCTATTATTAAAATTTTGACTGTGTAAAAGCGTGCCTTAGGTATAACTAAAAAGTGCGTAAAGCAAAACCACTCGTATAACACTTGTCTTGTTTGCTAGTACTCTCTTTACTCTAGTTTCTATTGTATTTATTGTAAGGAAAATGAACATCAGGTACCTAGATAATTAAAAAACAGTCAAGTAACGCAGTAAGGGGTCCCTGTGTACGGTATCTGCTCAGCAGTCTCAGCACAGCTATTGTTTTCGTTCGCCCCACCTCAATGATTTTATTTCCCATGCCATGAATGAACCGTGCTATTCGCCTGTCGAGGTCACGACACTTTTTTACCTGAGACGTGATGTAATGCCCTTGAGTTCTTGATACACGCATTCTCAGCGTTACGTTAACCAAGAGGTAATTAAACTTCATTTGCTAAATAGATTTTAGTAAAACCGATAGTGTGGTTCTGATTTATGGTTTTGATTGAGCGCGAGTTTTCGAACTAAACTAGAGCGCATGCGTAATAGTTATCTTGAAAGCGTGAACTTCGTCGTGAAGGAAGAATGGTTGCACACAACAGTTTATTTACGCGCGCGGTCGTGATCGCGACTGATGTAAACCTATTTTTGAAGTTAACCTCACTTTACCTGTGAAAGGTGATTCATTTATACCAGTGTTTTGAACGGACGTTAAACTGATTTAGTGCTTTATCTACTGCCTTGAAAACAATTAAAAGTTTCACAACGGTGTAACAAACGAGAAGGAAAATGACGCACGAGAAACGAAATTAAATCGATAAGGGAGTCGCGATGTCACACAAACGACAAGAAGATGGATAATTGTTTCGCCGCTTGTGGCTGTGATGATAACGGAGGAGTGACCACAGCCGATTTGGATCGCTATACGGACAAGATAGAAAATGTGCTCAACGAAGATAAAGGGAGGAAGTTCTTTAGAAACTTCATGTTTACATCGAGGATGAAAGACGGTCGGCGGACGCTAGATTTTTGGGAACATGTCGAGAGGCTACTTAATTACAAAGAAAATACTGAAAGTGGATCTTATCGTTCGCATCTGAGAGACGTGGACCGTTTAGTCGATGAAGCCGAGAGGATAGAGGAGTTAGACTTCGCTACGATGGAGAGACTAACGCTCGCGCGCGATTCTGAAGACAAAGAACATATCCTCGAAGCGTTAAAAATATTGAAAGTAGAAGCCACCAAAGCCCTTAGAAGAGAATATAATGCTTTTAGACGTCAGTATATCAAAAAATGAGATTTTGAGGAGAGCTCCTGTGCCTTGTATTTTGAAGCATTTTAAAATTCGCGCCACGCGCAGTTGACCGTTTTTCATAAATATGAGCATTTGGATATGTCACTGGATACGTATACTTAGCATACGTAAACGCTTATTTATTGTAAGAAAAGTACAAATATGATGTATATTTAATTTAGAGGCCAGTTAAGCACCTATTTAATTAGTTGCCACACCAATTTGTCACATAGTCATCGACTTGGCTAGAAAATACATTTATTTAATGATATCTAACGACTTTCAATTACCTTTGTCCTGGAATGCTAAAATATTTCAACAGTTTTATAGAAGTCAGTTACAACTAGGGAAATCGCAGATATACATTTTTAGCTTTGTTTCCTTCCCTTCCTATCCCGTGACCTTCAAAGGTCAAAGGTGTTCAAGTCCCGGCCGTTTCCATGTTGTTGTTTAAATTAGAATTTTAATATATAAATAAAATAATTGAGTTTAAAGTATTTTGAAAAAAGTGACCCATATATGGGTCAGCGGGAGTCCAGGAGAAGACCTGTGACCCATATATGGGTCAGCGGGAGAGGACCAGTTAACTGTGGGTAAGTCATTTTATTGAAACTACCTGGTCTATGTAGTTAGGTACCATCAGCTAACTGCAGAAATCGTAGATACCTATACATTTTGAGTTTTGTTTCTTTCTAACTTGTCGATACTTATTTTTATTTTATCAAATTGTTCTGGGGACCGATTTTTGACTTTCGAGCGCTCGACTCTTTCACTCGAAAACTGACAAAAATTATGAAATGCTATTTTGAAATAGCGATAGAAAATTTAAAAACGAGTGGTATTGACCACTCGTATTAAATTATATTGGTAGAAAGTAAGTGCCTGCCATTTTGTCACTACAAACGTATTTACTTTTATTTGATTTTCGAGCGCTCGAAAGTCAAAAATCGGTCCCCTGGTACCGAAATTTACTTTTTATTACTTACAAAAGTGCCTACAGCCTGCTGCTTGAAAATACATCACTTACCTTATTCGTCATAAATACATCATACACGTCTCCTATGGAAGAGGAAGGATGAGGGTTTAAATCAAATTAGCTTACTGTAATTTAATATTAGCATTTTACCAACTCATGTCATGATCAACAACACCATTGCCCAACACAACTGAAGGATTTTGAAAATAACAAAATAGTGAGATGACTATTTATCATTTTTAATGGGAACAATGGGTCCATAATAATGTTTCTCTTAAGGCTGCCTGCAGCATTGCGAAAATCTGCATATGATGGCGGTACTTCTTGGGAGAATTGCACCGATTCTTAGGGTGGTATTCTACTTGTCAAAGGTCTTTGTCCAATGTGTATTTACGTCTCACATTTTGCATAAAGAGTGAGTGAGACGCAATGCACATTGGACAAGTGGAATAATACCGCCCTTATACTCGTACAATACAACACAGCAGCTAGCTAGGTCATAGGGATGCACCTATCTGATAGTTTAATACCTACACTTGGGTTGATCAACTATTTTCTGTCACTAATTGCCATGACTACGTCTCATGAGTCACTTTTTAAAACTGCGGTTTTAAATAATCAAATGTGGGGTTTTCTTGCCAAGTTCGACCCTTTTTTGTATGGATCATCCTCTAGGCACGTTAGAAGTCAGCATTGTAACATTGTTTCTAAGAAACACTATTTATTTTCTCCTGGCTAACGGGACAGAATAACAAGAAATAGATTATTGACCCACTTACTGGTACGTAACAGATGTGTTATCGCTCGAAAAAGTATTAATTATACTGTGTCAAGTCTTTATGTGACTCAGGTAACACAAGCGCTTCTGAGCCTACGCGCATAAGTATGATTAAGTTTCGAGCTTTAAGCTGATGTATGTTATGTAGCTGAAGGGTACATTACAAATTGAAAAGATAAATAATTATTCATTTTATTATCACCTAACTAAAATGAGATTAACTCACTGCAATACTGCACTGTATCTGTAATAACATTTAAAATGATACCTACCTACTATGAAATCCAATTAATATTCTCGAGATATTAAATGCATAACATATTAAATAAACAGATTATCTGTTGACATCAACTTATATAAATTACATACTTTTGACTTACAAAAGAAATTTCGCCAGCTTATCTACAAATTATATAAAACTGTATTTCAATAAAATCTTATCACATTAATTGTCCATTTCTCGAATAATTCGCTTTAAATACATATACCTACGGGTATATGTATATTTATTACAAATACACTAGTTTCTAAGTTGAAGCTGCTGCAACATCTAGGTTTTCTTCCACGAATAGTACATTTCTAGTGGTTTATTCACCTGAAAGAAATAAAAGCATAATTTATGAATGTTCCTTATTATGTTTAAATTTATTGAACAAGCAAGCGAAGCTCACTAACACTAACTTTCACCTTGGGCAAAAAATATTTCATGTCCGGCGTCTGTACGGCAGTTCTCCAGTTCTGCTCGACAGGCTCCATATCATGGTCGGCCTTATCACGCGATAATGCCGACCGAACAAGAGCGTCCGTCACTGGCTGACACCGTTCGATAGAACGTGACTGACGCTCTCTCTATCTTGTCACTTATCGCATGATAAGGCCGACCATGATACGGGGCCAGGTCGTAGGTATTTCTCAACAGATTCTCGTGAAATTTTGTGATCAAGCTCAATTATTATATAGATTTTGTGTCGATTAATTCTCCTTACATTGGAATTTGTTTTTTTAGCGAACTTCGTCGTGATATAAATAAATGACATGTATGTCTTGAAGAATCAACACTCCGTCATTGTTAGTAGAAACTAACAATGACGGAGTGTTGTCAGCAAGCGACATGACTTGATCTTTGCACTGGCACCAGCGTCGCGTGTGATGTTAGCTAGTAGCGCCGTAGAAGTGTCAGAGGCGGTCGACGGGTGCGGTAGGCGAATTGAGGCTAACCTTAGAGACGCAAATTTATGTGGCGCGTATTGTACAAGATATATCATTATATCAACCACATAATATTATGGAAAAGTGGCCTTTCCTAACACAAGATCGAAAGGTGATACATGCTTAAGATGTTGACTGTACCTAAGCAAGATGCCCATTATTCAATAACTTGTTGGTATCTGATTGAGGTGGGCCGACGACATCGCTCAAATAACCGGCATGGGCCCGCAAAGCCAAGGACAAGGTAAACAGCACGGCTATCACGCGACGGCGCGCGAGCTCTCTCGATTTTTCTCGCACTATTCGTCTCTTTCTTATTAGAACACTTGGAACAAGAGATATCGTGAGAGAAAAATCTAGAGTATCTCACGGCCGTCGCATGATAGACGTGCTGGAAGGAGCTGGAGGAGGCCTTTGCCCAAAAATTGGTACCCCATTTGTAAAAAAAAACACTATTCAATATTATTAACTTTTAATTTGAGAAATAAAGGGTTATTATATTATTATTATGCCTTTACCATATCTCGGGACCGTGGGGTCCCGGACCTTTGGAAGGCATGTGTGGGGCCGAAGCCAACAGCGCAGAGGCCTTTCAACAATAATCTAAAGCAAGGGATACACATGGCAGATGCCATCTCCCAGCGCACAACATGATACAACCGGTGATGGTTCCCGCCAGGTGCAAAGACTAGTGCAGTGCTGCACTGTGACTGCGATGGGAATTAAGGTCTTGGGCTATTTGCGAGTTGAGTTTTGGATGGACTGGATAATGGGCCATGGAAGGAGACTAGCGGACACCTACCGCGAAATCAATTCAGTCTCAATATTGTATGAAGGCAGGCGGTGCCTCGCTATCTTGCTGGGTGGGCTCCACCCCACAAACACACCCCTGAGCGGCTGAGGTTGTAGAGAGGTGAGTCTGCGGTGCGCCAGATCCCGGTAATCCGTTCAAGGGCCGCCGGCGTTATGACATTTTACACTTCCAACCTGGAGCATAGGTTCCGCTCTTGCGACTTCACTGTGCGCGGCCAGCTATGGCAACATTATCAACTACTTAAATATATCAAACATGTAAAATATGTATGGATAAATAAAGCTATAATGATAATAATAATAATGGACGCTTGCAACTTCAGGAGACTCGCATGCACGTTGCCGACCCTAATGCCTTGATCACACGTACCGAGCAAACGGGCGAGACAGTAAAATTAGTATGGACGTTTTACTCGGCCGAGTAAAACTTCCATACTAATTTTAGTGTCTCGTCCGTTTCCTCGGTACGTGTGACGAGGGCATTAGGGTGGGTATCCACCAGAGGTGTACAAGGTTGCGAGGCGGTGAGCGCGGAAAAAATCCGCCAAATAGCATGGCTGGGCGCACTCAACGCTTCCTATCGTGCATTTTGTCTTCGCTCACCGCCTCGCAGCCTCGCACGGCAATGATACTCTGGTGAGGGGTTTTAGGGTTAAAAGCATGACTCGGTAATAAAAAAATTGGTAGATACTTATACCATCTATGTTACCTTTACCTTCCAAAATTTCTCATTGATCTGCCGGAGGGTCTGCGAGCCGGCGAGCGGCACGAACTGTCCCGGCGCGGGCGCCACGTAGATACAGAAGTTCAGCAGCCGGTAGGCCTCGGGCAGCTCCGCGTCCAGGTCCAGCGTGAGACGCATCGCCAGGTACTTGCTGAGGTGGTCCACTGGAATGACAGTCACTGATTAGTTCATCACAATCAAATCAAGATGGGAACTGAGGGGGAAATGTTGTCTTGGGAAATAGGGGCCCTGTTGGATGCACTGCCACACTGCTAGCAATTACAGTTGGAAGAAAACCTGGGCAAATAATAATAATATTCTATATTGAAGTAAAACAAAAATGATTACAAAACAATTAACACTAATTAGGTGGCAACAGGCGGTCTTATCGCTAAAAAGCGATCTCATCCAGGCAACCTTTGGGTAGCAGGAAATAAACAGAAAATTGGACATGGTAGTGCAATAATAAAGCAAGAGAAGTAATATAACACAGCTCTAAACTAATGGGACATGACAAACACACCTGCAGCTAATTAAACTATAAGACTATACATTTCTAAGGATACAATATATACACAAATAAATATAAATACGTTTACAACATAAAATACTTAAACATACATGTCAATACAAATTAAGGGAGTGATATGATAAGTAATGATACTAATGATGTCTTAGAAGACTTTCGAAAATGGGCAGCGACTTGGCACATCTAATATCAAACGGCAAAGTATTCCACAACCAAACCATCAATCAAAAATTTGATGCTCTAACTAAACGGTCAGGTCAAGAAAACTAAACCATCTAGCATGCAGGTGACAAGGAGAATTGATACAGCAAATGATGTATATAGTAATTGTAGGATTCATATCATGTGGAATGGTATGGTTACTGTAACTTCTTCACATAGTACCATTTTAACACTAACCATAGTTTATTCATAACAATGAATAGCAAAATAAGTAACTTTCTTGAAAGCTTTATTTCATCATGAGTATCATTGCAATGGAAACCTCATTAAATCATTAAAGTAAGCCTGTACTTACCGGAAGCATTGGCCGTAGTTTTAATGTATCTGACAGAGCTGTCCCGCAGAGCCCTCATGAGCTGGTTGTCTCCGGTCATCTCCGTGGGGTGTGGCTTGAACACCAGCTCAATCTCATTGGGGTTCAGCGGCTCTCCTTCTCCTTCTGTGTCCATGGAGTTCTCTCCTTCTGTTCTGGAAAATATAGCACGCCGGTATAAATTTGTTGTTGCTCAGTTGTAAAGCCATGTTTAGACCAAGCCAGTGCTGCTTCACTGGCTTGAAAAATAGGCCGGCACTCTATTCCCGCCAGTGCTTTATATACAATAACAAGCCAGCACTGGCTTCGTCGCTTAATGAAGCAGACTCAATTTGACATTATTGATGAATAACCATTTCAAGTTTTTCATTTTTATATCATGCCTTCTCCTACGTATTACTACGTATTCTAAAGGTAAATAAATATTGCGTTAGAACCGTGCAAAATAATATTACAAATAATTTGTACCACTCTGTTGGTTAATTAATTTTCTAATTATATTCTTATGCCAATAGCTATATAATAGTACCTTTAGATTCAAAACAACATTGTATCATGTAAAACTGTTTAGAATAAAGATAAATCAAACAAAATTATAACTAAAATAATCCTTAACTTAAGGGGCTACCCGAGGTTTTCATCAATTTTTGAGAAGTTTTGAATCATATCTCCTACTTTTGCACTACAGATAGAATTATAAAGGTATCAGTTCTTCAATCTTTGATCTCCATTTTGGTCCCTCGGATTTCGAAACAAATGAATACTTCATTTTGTATGATTTTTTTAAACATTGTCTAAAAAAACACTTATTTCGTATCTCTATTGACGTGAAAGCTCTAACATATACAAAATGTACATATTTGGGTTCGTCTGTGACGTCTCTAAAAACTGGGTTTTCATTTGAAACCAATTAACACAAATGTTATGGCCGTAAACCAGTTTTTTGGCCTAAAATTGTTCAACTTTGATGCCAAATATCTCGAAAACAATGAGCTTTGAAGTCAATATGGGATACTATATTGCTTAAAGTAGCTGTTGTTAATATAATAAGCTACAAACAACATTAGAAAACTAAGGGATTCAGATCGAAGGTCATTGGCGTATGGGAGCCCCTTAAGAGAATGCAGTAAGCTCGATTCTCCATAGAAACGTAGTTACACTCTCATTTTAAAACTATGTGTTGGATTGTAACGAAACTTTGCATGTACAATGACATGAGGTCTATCCAGGTCTGTAATTAGTTTATGTAGCTTCAGATACTATAGTAAAAAAAATACCGCAAATTTAAGTTTTTCATACAAAACTTTTTTTTGCTGCATTTCGTTTGTTTTATAAACTGGAACCATATAAACTAATTACGGACTTATATATACCTCATCCCATTGTATATAAAAAGTTTGGTCACAATCTAACACGTCGTTTTAAAATGAAAACGAAACTCGGTTTGTATGGGAAGGTGAAATTCGGCCGAGCTTACTGCGGTATCTTAATTTGCTAGACTAACCTGCCGTCACTAGATTCACTCTCCTCACTCCGTTCTGAAGTCAACACGGACTTGGCTCTTTTAGTGATGCTCGTGTTTTTTGAAATAGAGCTGATATTGGAGGGCACCGGCGACGGCGTGCTCCGCACCGAGGGGGGGTTAGATGTTGATTGTCCAGGAGGGATTGGGTTGCCTGTAGTAGGTGCAGTCGCATCTTTAGGAGCAGACGAACTACTGCCGTTTTGAGGAGCGTCGGGTGTCCCATTGGAATTCGACGGATTACTATTGTCGTCCGCAGCCTTACGAGACCTTTGAGGCCTGTTCTGAGACTGTAACTTGATGCCTTCAGTGATCGAATTTACTAAGGACGCTTGCGAGTGAGACATGTTAAATTTAGCCAGTACCCGCTCCTGATGAGCCTCGTATTCATCTCTGCTCGGATATATTTTTGATATCAACAAATCGAAATTAGGATCAGGTCTGAGAGAACGTTTCGAAACCAACTTCTTACGACAAGTCGGGCATTCCTTGTTGCCTGAGCGCAAGGCGGTTATAATGCAATCCGAACAGAACCTGTGGAGGCACTCTTTAGTCGTCATCGTCTTCTTGAGCATATCCAAACAAATTGGACACATCAATTCGCTGTGCAAGCTTCGCGGGGACACCGCGATTTCGGTAGCGTCCGTTATCACTTCTTGAGGTGTTCGGTGCAGCTCGTACAGGGATAACTCCCATGTCTTATTTTGTGACGGCTCCGTTGACGACATTTTTACCGTAAAATATATGTTTACGCCAATAAAAACACAAACTACAATCTATTTTGACATGACACTTCCTATCGAGCCGCCGCCGCCATGTTAAATGTTTTTTTTTATCAGACTGACACTCAAACTTAGGTAAAGAGCAACCATTCAGCCAATTTATATGCATGCTATTTATTGTTTATTATTTTATAAGAATTTATATATTTTTTATAAAAACTGCCGAAATTGGAATATTAATGAGATGTATAAGATTGGTATAAGAGTCAACAGCAACAGCGGCGCCACCATCTACGCAATTTAAGTGAAATAATTGCAAACATTTTAAATCGCCAACAAAACGTACATTGCTACTCATTTATAATAAAACTGTAAATATAACTGACATCTGTCATCTCGCATATTTCAGATTTTTGAGCCTATATATATGTCTTCGCCGAATTCTCAATATGTATTTACTGGCCCGAGATAATCTCGCCTATGAGAAGTCTCAAAACACCGTTCGATCAGCAAATCAAGCGTTATAAGTGAAGCTGGATAGGATGCACTGCGTGAAACGAGACGTCGTCGGCAGGGAGTAAGTCGGGGACCCCCTCTGACCCATCGAGGGGACACCGACCTGGTCAAGAACTAAGAAGGTAAGTCACCCAATTTATCTTCTGAATAACCCTACAGTCAGCTACATAGCCTTGTAGGTATAGTATAATCAATCTGTTCATTATCATTTTTTCTCATCATCTGTGGTCAATGGGATAGGGTTTGGCTATTGGCTTTAGTACCTACTCTCGCTCGTCTGGTGCGGTTTTTGGGGACTTCACATAGACCAGCAACTTTGTTTTTAGATTTAAGCCAGGTTCTTTCACAACGTCACACCTTTCAATTCCTTCGTAACTTTATGTAGGATAGGTTAATGTATACCACTTTCCTCTCCATCACGGTTATCACAAGACGGCGCGTGAGCTGCCTCGCGGCGACATTGACTACCCTCTCTAGCTAAGTGTTTTAATTAGAAAGAGACGGATAGACTGTCTCGGCACGAGACAGCTCGCGCGCTGTTTTGTGCTATCCGTGCATATTTTTATTCACTGAAAAACTGGTGATAAAATTGAAAAGTAAGTGTGTAGTTAGGTAAGTACCTACGCATAAATAACTCCTATTTTCCGTTTCCTTCTAAATAAGTACCTTTAACACCTTTTATCACCACGCCTAACAAGCTACTGCGGAAATGTAAATCTCTAATTAGACAACTTTTTTCCGCAAAACACCCTACACTTTGTAACTAGCAAATAACGCTTATTACACTTCTTTGCCAACTGTAAAAACAGTGTAATAATACACACGTTATCCAATCCCACATAACGAGGGTAACCAGTTCTAAATCACTTTACTTACTTATAACATTTTCCAAAGAAAAACTAGATATTTTTAAACTGCGCGTTTAGCGAGACGGGTTGGCATTTCATAATAATAAAGTATCAAGAGTTATGATGTTGCAGTAAGATAAATTGAAATGATAAAACAAGACAATTTAGTCTGGCTCGTGAGGCAGTCGTGGCTGCACCGTGACAATTTTCATAAAAATAAATGTAATAGGTATTTAAGCTGCGTGTACAAAGATGTTGGGTACGATGCGTGAACTGCGAATTGAACGACTTCGGATGCGCATACTTAGTAGCTATTTTAATTTGCACTGATGAATCATGGGGTTCGGGGACACTTTGTGCAGAAATTCAATGGACTATTCCCACAGATATAGATATATCTGTGACTATTTCCATGTGTTACCACTGTGGTAACAGATGACAATATGTATGCCCATTTGTTCCCAGGGATAACCAAAAGCCGGGACAAATGAATAGCGAGCAATGATTTCATGACCCAGTCTAGTGAGACGGTCACGTCATTAGGTACACAGGGTAGGTACGAGTATATGACTGATTTGTTTAATCTTGAAAAGTGACCTAAACCCTAACTAATCCAACAGAAGTTGTGCAACCATTCGACAACCTCTGTACCTGCGTAGCCTAGTTGGTAGTGAAGGGTCACTAGTCTATAGTAGCCTAGGGGCAAGGGCCTACGAAGCCGGAGGTTACGGGTCCGAATCCCGGTATTTGTGTGATGAGCACGAAAATTTCAATCAATCAATTAATCTTTATTTTCTGACCATAAGATCCATAATTTGTTAGTTAGATACATTCATACTTACAGACTATTAGGGTTAGGGTAATTAAAACAAAAACACAGAAAATAAAAATACAATAAAATACACAAAGATTATATGCACACCATCCCTCGACAGCGACACTGGTTAGTCCTCCATGGAGTTTCTTCCAGTGCCTCGGTAATGGCGCATCCAGTTTATCAACCAACGTTGATTTGTTTCTGTTTCATGGATATTTTCTATGAAGTACGTATTTAAGTATTTCTTTATCTATAAGTATGTATGTATATCGTCGTCTAATACTCATATAGTACACGCGTTGGATAGTTTGGGACTAGGTCGATTGAGTAAGATTATCCCCAAAATATGTATTTATTTATTCACCATTGGAATTTTAACGAGGGTAAAACCAGTCTTGTTAGCATGATCGCGTCTATGTCGGACATAAAGCATTCTTCCCTTACTCACAAGTTGGTGAGTGCAAATGGGATGAATGCTTAGTCTTACATAAACCCGATTATACTAAATAGTACTAGCTAGGCAGGTAGGCAATAGAAAGAAAATGTATGTATTATGTGTTAATTGTGTATTTATTGACTTGACTTTTTCTGTTAACGATAGTTGGGTTATATCCACAATCCACAGTGTGCCACAGCCAGAAATTAGACGCATAGGTCCTTAACTTTTCCGTACAGTACAAGTTGAATTTTTAAAGTACCAGACCTAACCATTTATGCCAATAAAATGAACCTGTAAAATTACTCGACTCTTCGACAGGAAGGAACATGGTAAATTGATGATAAATAATATAATAATAGTTTGTTCATAACGTTCATTTCAGTTACCTGATTTGAACGTATGGTAGAGCTTTAAAGATTTGTATTTTTTACACCTCCTTGCGCTACCCTACCAAATATAAGTATAATGACAATGCCCTGGCGGCGATAGTTATGTCATAAAGGTTGCGTGTTCCTACTTAAATATTGCCTTCATGTATGTTTTTTTTTAACGATTTTATCTCTCCAACGCATTTGCAAAATAGCCAGGCTTCAACGAATAGGCTACTTGGTACAGCCACAGGAGTTTAGAGGCGTAGTAGAATGCTAAGTAAGGTAGCACATTAGGGAGCAATTAAGTTTGAGTAGCGATACTACCTAGCTAGAGTAGGGTTGTCGCTCGTCTAAGAGTCCTTTGAATTTTTACAATGTGATAAACAGTGATCGGTTATTTGGATTCTCCTTCGCGGGATATCAAGTAGAAAAGTTAATATAGATACGACAGTTTTCCGCGATACCGAACAAACCGTACAAAAATAAAACAATTTAAATTATCTCTAAGGAATTGTTTACTCTTACATGCCAACCAGTTGAGACATAAACTTCTATTCTTTTCCTAATCTCTACACTTTATTTTAAGCAAAATATATTATTAGCTTATATATCTATCATGATGAAAAAAATACTTCAAAATCTTGACATTGACATTTCATATTAGGCATTTGTATAATATTAGGTCACAGGTTATCGTATATGTGCAAATACATAGATCTTATAGCTCAAAGGCGATCCAATAAATAAGTATCCACGTTAAGTTCGCACACTATGATTTATGGTTCAATTTTCATTTCATCGACTTGTTTCTGAGATTATCTTTTACGACAACTGTGGCTTACTCTAATTGAACTTTTGATTCGAGTATGATTGGAATATTCTCGGGGAGTACTAGACCGTAAGGCAGTGTTACATCCCTAGTAGCATTTTCGTTGGCATTTCGTTGGGCCAACTTGGTGATCAATGGCCCAACGTGGGGCCAACTTAAAATGCTACTAGGGATACTAGTTGGCATGCCGCGAAAACCTAATTCTTTCCCTAAGGATGAAACTATTCTAAGTTGGATCGAGCCCCACGTTGACTTGATGTATGAAGCCCGGATTCCCGGGGCATATCCATACTAACATAATGATTGAGGTCGTTCACCCCATGTCGAATCCAAAAAACCGATCACTGGTGATAAACCGTGATATGCCTGCTGAGACCGGTAGCACATGTCGAATATAGTCCGTAAGCCCACTCCCAATACACCTATGTCTCATGACAACACCATAAAATGCATGGCAGCAGGTCGAAAAAGTTGTGCTGAGCAAGAGAAAATTAAAAAAAAAGACCGGGTTGCACTCCGGGAGTGCCGGCAGAAGTGTAAACTCAATAACATTGTAACAGTTTTTCGATCAGGTCACGTGACATCTTACGGTG
This sequence comes from Epinotia ramella, assembly GCA_947578815.1. Classification (NCBI taxonomy): domain Eukaryota; kingdom Metazoa; phylum Arthropoda; class Insecta; order Lepidoptera; family Tortricidae; genus Epinotia; species Epinotia ramella. The sequence goes on along the minus strand of OX388211.1, from coordinate 5,839,026 downwards.
TCACCCTAAAAATGAATTTGACGCAAATTTATAAACAATTATCAATTATTTAGGCGGACGGCCCGCGGGCGCGTTGGGTGCGACGGGCCCAACGCGCCGCCGCGGCGCAACGGTGCCGGGGTCCGGCGCGCCGACGGGCGGCGGCAAACACAATACCAATTTGTTTTTGCCATTGCCAAATATTTTTCAAAGCTTTATCTCTTTAGGAATAACTTCTAAATTCGAACTATTCGAATTTGCACAGCAGACGGCGGTGGCGACCAAAATATCAATTTGTTTTTGCCGTCGGTAAATATTTTTCTAAGCTTTATCTCTTTAGGAATAACGCCCAAATTCGAACTATTCGAATTTTCTCAATAGCAAAACGGTGAAGGACGCGTTGGTATTATTACAAATTTATTTGCAGAATATGCTATTGCAAAAAGTGTTTAACTGCTTTATACTCTTACGATTAACGTTCAGTTTTGAATGAAGTTGAATCGGCTAGCAGCAAAAAGTGACCTCCTTCACATCTGACGTCACAAAACTCTGTCGCGTATTTAACAATTTTTCGCCATCCCAAAAAGTGCTCAGCGCCGCTAAAGAAGTTTTCACTTCAAAAAATTGGCCGAAAGTTTGAGAATTCTTCACTTGCGGTCAGTATGGTTAGGTACGAGGCATGTGGCCAAGTACTAGCTAAAGGGCTAAATTATGCCTAGAGCTGATGATAGCCAGTGTAAGAGAAGAGATAATTAATTTATATTATCTGAGTTCACGTTCGGAAGGTTAAGGCTATCTGTTTGAATGAGAATAGGTACAACCAGAGGATTCAGAGAACCCCTGATTTAGTTCACATCTTCAAGTTACCTTCTCTCCTGCTTCTACGCTGGCATCACTAAGGCGCTCGACCAATCACGACTGGCCATTTGACCATTGTTGCCAGTCTAGGCGTGTAAAAGTTTAACTTTTAGCTTTGTGAAATGGTCCCCAGTTCATGTGTGGCGGCCCTAGTTGAAATGCAATTCGTACTTTAAGTAAATTGCCGTACATGAGGCTTTTAACGGTTTTTAACATAAGTAATAGATGCACTTCGTGAGTGCATAGCAAACATCTTTAGACACAGTTTGAGCCGTTTGGAATTTAGAATAGCGTAAAACAGAAAACGATTTTTTTGCACTGTACTCGTAATTCGTAAATAAGTAAATAGTGGATTAGGTTTTATTTCATAGATTTCTCAAATGAAGCCCATCCAAGATGCGGGCAGCAAGTGAAAATAAAAAGTCAAATACCAAACATGAAACTTATCTTATTTATTAACCAGAATTCACGGCATAAATTTGATTAGGCACTTGCTGGACTGGCACTAAATAAGTACTCGATCCGACGTTCTGGTTAGCCGCCAGATTTTGCCCGTTCACAGGAACCACAGTGTAAACGTTTTGGTTCTGGTTCTGAATGTATCCTGGATTCTGGTTGTTCGGTTGCACAAGATTTATCGGCTGATTACTGGTAATTAGTGGTTGTCCATTTTGGTTTGTTTGCTGCAGTAGAGTAGTCGGCTGGTTTGGAAACGGTGCCTGCTGGCTAATTAAAATAGGCTGAGCCTGTTGTGTTAGCATCGTCTGCTGATTTGCTGCTGGTTGACCAATCAAAAATTGATTTGGTTGCTGATATGACTGGATTGGTTGAGCCAGCTGCTGGTTATATAGCGGTTGCTGATTTATTACTGTTTGCTGACCAAGAGGTTGCGACAATATTTGCTGTTGGTTACCGTATAAAGGTTGCGAGCCAGTTTGTTGAGCGACCAGGATTGCTTGCTGGCCAGGCTGTTGGGCTATCTGATACAAAGGCTGGGACGATACAGGTTGGCTGATCTGATATTGCTGCATCTGATTTGGTAGCTGATTTGGTACAGGTTGCTGGACTGGATAATTCTGTATTTGTGGTTGCTGAGTTAGGACAGCTTGCTGAACTGGATAATTCTGTATTTGTGGTGGCTGATTCTGTAGAGGTTGCTGGACTGGATAATTCTGTATTTGTGGTTGCTGACTTTGACTTTGCTGGTACTGTGGCTGCATCTGCTGGTTGTTTTGGTACTGAGTTTGTGGAGCGTAACTTGGGTTCTGTTGATCTGGCTGATGTTCGTATACCGGCGCCGGCGGGCCGTACAAGACGTTCTGAGTATCGTTGTCCGGCCCAGATTCGTTGGCTTGGGCTGGGGTGCTCTGTCCTTCTTTCTCGTTGAGCTGGTTAAGGGCGTCGGATGAGACGAATACTGGAACGTATTTTGGGCCGCTGGGAGACGCTGGACCACCAATCACAGTGGTTGTCAAAGCCAAAACGGTGATCTGCAATATGTAACAGAGATATATGAAACCACCGTATCGCTAATCACGTTTCCCACTTTTTGCTGTTCGGAAGCTCTACGGAAGACCAGCGCTGTGGCATTGTTTAATGACAGACCGTAATTATTTATTTATTTTATTTATTTATTTATTTAAATCAGGCAACAAGGCCCATATTACAAATACCTTAAAGACTAACATAAACATACATATCAATATAAACTTATTAATAACTACAAAACACAAAATTACTGCGATGTGTTGCGCAATTTCGTGGTGTCGGGTAACCGACCGCGAAAACGTCGGAACTTGACTCCCTTCGGCCAAAATTCTTCCTTAGTGAAGGTCGACAGATGGCGTGGATGGTGGGACAGGTGGGATTATGCTGAGTGGTGTCCACTTGCGGCCATCACAGCAGGCACCAGTCTTATGTATGTAAATGCTTAATGTACACAAGACACAGGTAAAAATACACACCGAATAGGTTAAATCGGTACAAAGGCGAACTTATCCCTGTAAGGGGTGGTCCTATTTATGTCTATGTTATTCTAGTTTAGGCCTGGAACACTGGCGCGGCCAGCGGTGGCGGTCAATAGTAATTTTGACAGCTAATGACAAGTTTACTGTTGACCGCCGCCGCAGCCCGCGCCAGTGTGGTTATTAAGTTTTTTTAATGGGTTTTCTTATTAAGAACGAAATTGTGATTTTGTGATGTGGTGTGGTGTTATTTTGGCTTGCAATAAATTAATTTCTATTATATTCTATTTTGGCCAGTTAATCAGGAGATTAAACACGACACAATGATGTAAAACCCGTAAATTATAAATTAACACCGCTATAAAAAAGACCGGCCAAGTGCCAGGCAGACTCGCGCACGGAGGAGGGTTCCGTACCATTATCTATAAAAACGGCAAAAAAATCACGTTTGTTGTATAGGAGCCCCCTTAAATATTTATTTTATTGGTTTTTAGTATCTGTTGTTAATTGTTATAGCGGCAACAGAAATGAAAATCTGTGAAAATTTCAACTGTCTAACTATCACGGTTCATAAGACACAGCTTGGTGACAGACGGATCCCGTTTTTACTTTTACCCTTTGAGTACGAAATTCTAAAAACTTAGACTTTAATGTTAGCCTCATACAACTAACACCGTGTTATATATATAAATTTTTGCATTGTAAATAAGTATATATATACAACGTGTTAATAAAATAACGCAAAACCTGAAAACAGTTTGTACAGAATCGAGCATAGAATGCGAAAAAAATAAAAAATAAATTTTTTGACAAGATTTATTTTTTACATTTGTATGGAGTGTTGGCCGACTGGGGCGACCTGCTCCATACAAATGTAAAAAATAAATCTCGTCAAAAAATTTTATTTTTATTTTTTTTGCATTCTACTCTCGATTCTGAACAAACTGTTTTCAGGTTTTGCGTTATTTTATTAACACGTTGTATATATATATATACACCCTTATTTACCATTTATTTTAAAATGCGCACATTATAAACTTACCGCTAATTTAAGGTCCATGTTGCAGCTTCAATGGCGCGCTAATGAATCTCAAGACAACTTTTTTCGTTTTATAGCTGCCATTAAGAGCATTAATTGATCGTAACGATGTTATAAGTTTTACCCACTTTACCACAATTAATTAATTGATAGGTATATACTTGGAACTACCCCGGGAAACCATAATTGTTTTTTTGTCTAATACAGTTAGGCCTGCATCACACTGGCGCGGCCTGCGGTGGCGGACAATAGTAAATTTGACAGCTAATGACAAGTTTACTATTGTCCGCCGCGGCCAGGCCGGGCCAGTGTGATGTGGGCTTTAGGTAGGTACCTACAAAGAGTCAGTCAAAGCATTTAAGTATAGAGAAATCTTAAATTTGTCATAAACAGCGCTACCGCGAAAACAAAATTCGTAGTTCACATATGTCCCTCTCTGTCGCTTTAATACCCACGTATGTGTTGTAGTGACAGGGATACACGAACGAACGAGGTTGGCGTTTTATGGTGGGTATCTATAGTAGCTCTACAATTCCCGGCAAGCAACTTGAGCAGCGAGCTGTAACGCGTTTCAATAGTTTCAATACTTCTGAAAATGCCAGGTACTTAGCCGATTTTTGGTCTGATAATATATTATCGGACCAAAAATCGGCTACCTACAGTACTATATATTTAATAACTTGGTATAATTTGTATATAAATTGGCAGTATTGTCTCGAGACTCGACGTGCCTTCATCGGTGTAAGTACTATGATCCTTAAGAGGCTGACAAGACCTAATTTGGTGAAATTGATGTTAATTAAGCAGTTTTTTAAGAAAAACTATTTGTTCTAGCACATCAAATAAAATATATGTTAATATTCACCATATTTCAAAGACCGTGGACGGGCTCGATACATAATTGGACGAAATCGGCTCGATAGAAAATATGCAAAGATTGGTCTTAAAATCACATTAAACGGTTATGTCTTTATTTTTTTTGACGTATGGGTCTGCAATTAAAAACATGAAGTCAACATATTCATACCTAAACCGCTAACGAGTCATATTTCACAAATAATCCACCCTTTTATTATTTCAATATTTATGTAATATTATCTTCAAAAACCGGGCCGCCCAGTAACACTCGCTCTCGTTTACTCCGATACAAAGAGACATTTTGGTGTTGGCTGCGTCTTAAGATTAAAATACAGTTAACCTCCTTACACACTTCCAAGCATCATACATCAGTCCATAATAAATGACGGAGGGCCGAAAGTCGCACCGTGTTGATTGACGACGAGTCTCCTGCGCAACGACTGACATACATCACCCATCACCTCCTGTCCGTCGGAGGAACGGACCGTGTGTATAACATGTACCTAAGAGCCGTAATGACTTTTTAGCTTGTTACGAGTAATAACTTATTCAGTCTTCTTTTCAGATTATTGTAAAGAATACGCAACAATTATATAGGTCATGTGGATACAACCAGGTGCTGGATTACTTATTGTCATTTTACTTAGTAGTACAAAATACAAATACAATCAAATGTTTTTTCCCCCAATTCACTGTTCAACAAGGTGGCTCTTAATTGAGCGACATCGACACAAGCAGGCCCCCTATTCTGTAACTTGTTTTAAGCTCACCTCAACGCTCACCCACAAATATATCTTGACACCGCGATGCGTACTAACTAAGCGTAGGTAGAGGTCTAGTTTCGTGACGGGTGAGCGGCGGAGTGAGCCGCATTAGCGCGTAGCAAATAACAGCCCAGGTGCCGCGTTCCACGGAGATGAAGATGAGGCTTCGGCGGACGTGTGGGCTAACGCGGATGACCTGAATTAGGTTCTCCTACATCTGCAGCACCTTCATGTCTGTGACATCGCAGTTAAGCTACGAGAGAGTAACCCACATCCTCCGTTGGCGCGGTGTACAGTCACGTTTTACGAAAACCGGCAGGAAATGTCTAGCATCAACCAGGCCCATAAATAGTTATTTGTTATACAAGGGGGGAAAGCTGTATTTTACCTGCGAGCGTTCATTTGAAACACGAGCTAGCGAAAGGATTCTATGATTGACCACGAGCGAAGCGAGTGGTTCAAATATAGAATCCTGAGCGTAGCGAGTGTTTCAACACACGAGACGTAAAATAACTTTTCGCCGGTGTATAACACAAAACTTTTCACCTCACTACAGCGAGGAAAATAAGAAAAAGGGTTTGTACTATCAATTATTATTTATTTACCTCTTTGTCAATACTATAATTTTGAAGTAGGTACTAGGAGTAAGTATTGGTAAAATCGAAAATATTACAAAATAGCCTAAGCATATCCAGTCTTTATGGAACTACTCCAATATTGACATATACAATCATAACATTTATAGTACCTAACGAATAGACTTGAATAAATTATATAATTACAGCCTCAGTAAGTAAGGTTTATCAAATGTAATATTAATTATATTTTTATTCAATAACTAGGTACATTTTGACAATTTATTCAGTTTTACGAAAATGGTACATATGTATGTATGTACTAATAAGTCTTTATTTATTCACATTTTAGTCACAGTATAAAAGGTATTATTGATTAATTAACAATAATAATATTACAATTATATTATATTATATTTAATCAATAACTAGCTGCTGCTAACTGAAAAGGTTTTTGCACCTTTTTTGTGTCTCCATGTATTGAAAAGGTCAAACGCTTTCATGTTATCTTAAACGGGATTTTCAGGCAATAAGCACAATTCTGCATTTTGCACGGTTTCCCGTAATTCCACAGGTGTTAATTAATACGTCTTCGTCACTCAAATCATTCATTTTTAATAACAAACCCAACTAGAAAAACATGCGAATATTTTAGCGTTATCTAAATATACATATAAAAGAAGAAACTGACTGACTGATTGACTGACTGACATATCAACGCACAGCCCAAACCGCTGGTTCTAGAGATTCCAAATTTGGCACGTAGGTTCCTTATAAGGCCTAAGAGAGCACTAAGAAAGGATTTTTCAAAATTCAACCCCTAAAAGGGTGATATGGGGGTCCAAAGTTTGTATGGGCGAAACCTTATTTGTTGAACTAGAGACTTGAAACTTTGTAGGAAGATTACTTATTAAGATACAAAAAAAGTACTTTCAGCGTTTTTGAAATTCCACCCCTAAGGGGGTTAAATAGGAGTGCAAAGTTTGTATCTGAAACTACTGGGACTAGAAACTTGAAATTTTACACCAGAACTTCCTTTTATGACGCAGGCAAGGGATAAGACGGGGTTTTTGGAAATTCCATGCCTAAGGGGGTTAAATAGGGGTGCAAAGTTTGTATGAGAGAAACATTATTCTTTGAGCTAGAAACTTGAAAATTTGTAGAAAGATTACTTAATAAAATACAAAAAAGTACTTTCTGCGTTATGAATATTTATACCCCTAAGGCGGTTAAAGAGGGGTGCAGAGTTTGTATGAGGGAACTTTATTTTTGGAGCTAGAAACTTGAAACTTTGTAGAAAAATTACTTATTAGAATACAAAAAAGAACTGTGAGCGTTTTAGAAAATTCCACCCCTAAGGGGGTTAAATAGGAGTGCAAAGTAGGTATGAGGGAACTTTTTTTTTTGAGCTAGAAACTTGAAATTTACACCAGGACTTCCTTTTATGACGTAGGCAAGAGATAAGACGGAATTTTTGGAAATTCCATCCCTAAGAGAACCAGAGACTTGAAACTTTGTAGGAAGATTACTTACTTATTAAGATACAAAAAAAGTACTTTAGTTAGTACAATTCACGCCTTTATTCCCAAAAGGGGTAGGCAGAGCACATGAAACTTATGTTCCAGCGCCACTTTTAGCATAAATGTGGGTATATTGCAGTGATAGGTTGTTAGCCCATCGCCCCCAACACACTTCAACCCTGCTCCCTTAGTAGACTTTTACGACACCCACGGGAAGAAAGGGGGTGGTGAAATTCTAAGCCGACACCACACGGGAATAAAAATAATAGGAAATAAAAAATAATTTACCATTACGGGTTTTGACGAATGGTTGATGACGTTGCCGGCGTAACAATTCAACAGTTATTGCAAAATTACACTTACTACGCGGGCGAAGCCGCGGGCAAAAGCTAGTTATTATTATAAAAGAGAAATGGCAGCCTCGAGGGCCTTTGCCAGAGTCAGTAAGTGTATAAATTAACTACGAATAACGAATTAAACCATTATAAAATCAAATAGACGTGACTATCGCCAAGATGGCGACAATCATCTATTTTAGCGTTAGCGCCTCAGGTAATTGAAAATTGAAAAGTTTTGACTTAAAAGTTTTTTTTATTATTTCGGATGCGTTTTGTTCGCACATCGACTTACTTGGACTGTCAGAACATTTTATCCGTTTGTATAACAAAAATTATGATTAATGTTAAATGTCGATCTTTATGAATTAAAATAAAGTTGTAAGACTGTATTTAGTGTTTTTTACTCGATGCAATTAATTAATTGTGATGTTAAAAATTTAGCACTTTTAACGTTCTACGTTTTGTTAGCTGTCACATGTCACCTTAAGTTGTGTTCAAATGTCAAAACTCTTTCTTCACATGTGGATAAAAATCGATTTTCTCAATAGGTATCAAACATACAAAAAGAGCTTTCCGAGGTAGTGAGGTGAAAAAGGAATCTCCTATAGGGCTTCCCTTGTTTTACCCACAAACTTTTCATCGAATTAATCTTTCGCCAAATCGAAATCTCCTCTCATATGTAGAATGGTGGCTTGACGTCACCAATGCAACGAATGTGTAAGGTTTGAGGAGAAAGTGCAGGATCGCGGATCCCGTGAATTTGAAGCAAGCGCACTTCTGACTTGTTCTTGCTTGGTCTTGGATTGATTAGGCTGAGCTGAGCCTGTATAATCTAAGTACCATAATAGGTACAATTATGAGCTCAGTTTCAAATGACAGACGAGCACGCGAGAGCTTTCTTTAACAATTCCTGACTTCCCCTGTCCTCAAACTCTACCCGTCGTACCTAAAAAGCCGTAAAAAGTGTAAAAACGAAGACTTTTATCGGAAATAGGCCCTTCTTATTCTAAAACAAACAGGCAGCTCTCAATGAGTGTAATTAAGGCATGTTTTAATTTGCCCACTCGCCATTCTAGCCAAAGGATTTCCCTCGTAAACTATTACAATGTACTTAAACGCCTTTATAATTAAAATGACATAAAATTTTATGTCGATGGGGAGAGAGCGTTGTAACAACGCTTAATATGTCTAAGTACAGTCTAAAAAATATAATGTAAAGTAGTGATCTTTTACGTTTTACAGTGGGTTATACAGATAATTTCTAGGTAAACCCAGGAATAAGATTTTCAAAGAAAAAAATGCTTGGGATTCATATATTTTGTAAGTACTTAATCCCGTCTTAAGCTCCACCGGTATTTATTCCTCTTTAATATAATTATTTATTTAATGATCTACCGGTGCCTACCGGTCCCTACCAACAGGTTGACGATCTGACAGCCTTTTAAAGTGTCATTATATAGATGTCTACACTATTTATTACTTTATTAATATAAACGCCTTCAATTCAGAAAGCCTCAAATGACAGCTGTCAATATGGAGACGAAAGTGACACCCGAAGAAAGTGTTGTAATAAGAGAGATCTTTCACGATGGAGGTGTCAAGATGCGTTGCGCCTTGTCACACATGTAGATCAATTAGAAAAAAAGTAAAGTGATAGCTTCCGATCTTAGATAGAGTCAAATTGATTTATGCACCTTTAGGCCTGAACTTGACGTCCAAGTTATAATACGATGATTATTCATGAATGACTGAACGCGTTGGTGTTAGGCAGTCGGTGGTCCGTAATAATTTTATATTATGTAACTTATTATTTAGGTGTGATGCGTTAACATTCGTTTCCACTGGGTGTGCACTATGGAGTACCAAATTTCTGCGTCAGATATACAGTTTTTAACTGTAATACTGTGTAATTATTTTAAATTATTTTTAAATAGGCGCTATAATTCGTTTTATTTGTGCCCAGTGTGATGATGTTCCAGTTTTTCAATGTCTTGTGTCACTATGGTAAATAAAGTTTGTACTTACCTAAATTCTATTTTCTTCTAGAAAATATGCACTACTTACATACAAAATGTTTGTTATAGTTAGTTTGTTCTGGCCACTGTACTTACGTCGGAAAATAAGTTTATTATGTAGGGATTGTAGGGTAATTGTTCGAAACTGGAGTTTCCGCGAGCCTATGATACTCGCCTAGAAGATCATGAAACTAGGAATTGAAATGAATTTACCATCAAACTAACGCTGTTTGGATACGACGTGACACTTACTTTCATCGGGAAATCATTTAGTATATCGTCGTCTAGTACCCATAACACAAGCCTTATTGAGCTTACTATGGGACTAGGTCGATTTGTGTAAGATTGTCCCCTAATATTTATTTATTTATTATTTATTATCATTATCTAAGTACTGATACTTACTTACAGACGACGTCGAATATATATTTACACTTATGGACCTTAGTGCAAAAGTGTAAATATATTTTTGACGTGGACTTTACCTATATATTGTATCTGTGTTGCATTTATCCAGTCAGTCTAGATCTGTCGCTCGTTACACGCTGGTTCTTTGTAAATGATGGAGTATTTATATAGAAGCCTAGCCTTATGAACTCTGAACCGAAGTTAGGTATGTACATGTGGTGTAATTGTCTAGTGTTCCTAGTGCTAAGTAAGGTCGCTAGAGCTCTCGAACATGCGCTGTGGTGAGAGAGAAGGTCCTGCAATTGTGTCTAGCTGTCGACACAAGCAATCCTCAAATCAATAAAGGGTCGGCAATGCGCTTGTGACTCCTTTGGTGTCCCAAGCGCGTGACAGTACTAAATCACGAAAACCATTTATAGATATAGGCTTCTCTCTTATAACAAGCGTATATATGTAGTCTCCGCCGCTTATCATTAGGTAGGGAAGTCGTATGCTTGTTTGCCACTATTGTGCTATAAAAAATACGTAATTACCTACTAATACCATACGAGCGGGAACGGGACATCTGGTAGTTAATCAAATCATCATTAATCCGACAAATATTTTTATTGTCTTGCAATCTGGAGATTCCTAATGACTTTTCTTGTTGATTCATTCTGCGGTGGCGAACACTAACTGTTAACGATTCAATTAAGTTTGCTACAACATACACTACCTACTAAACTTACAAGCCAGATCCACGAGTTTGTTCGGAAATTAAATTGTGTAAATACTTATGTAAGAGAGAGGAAGTTATAATTAATACTGTAAAATGAAACAATTGAATGTTATAAGTGTTGACTGTTGATACTAAAACCGCACATTTAAGAACGAACCGCTTATGAAGGACCCACGAGTACGCATTAAGAATCCATTTTGGTTAGACACCCAAACCGGATTAATTGTCTAATACCTATCCTTTCAAATTAGTCGTCGTCCGCACTGGTCGATTATCGCATACGAGTTTGATCCCAGTACAAGGGCGGGGGTTGCACAAACATACGATGACAGACCGATCAACGTTGAAGACGGCTCCGGCAGCTGTTATTCCATAGAAACTTGTCAAACATTCCATAGAAACTTGTCAAACATTCCATAGAAACTTGTCAAACATTCCATAGAAACTTGTCAAACATTCCATAGAAACTTGTCAAACATTCCATAGAAACTTGTCAAACATTCCATACATTCAGATTATAACGAACACCGCTTACGATTACACCCTAAACCCCTTAAACCCTTGTATACTGTGTGGGTCGCGACCGTCCCTCACTCGGGACCAATCTGAAAACCAGCGCAGAACCAGAACTCACTGGGCTCTGCATACGCTGAGATTGGGACCCTTTGCCCACCTTACTAGTTATAACATATAGTTTAGTTAATAGTTTTAGCTACTACCTACTGTTTATATTAAGTTAGATAAGTTTTTACTTTTATTATTGATAAGGTGTGGCAATAAAGAATTTTTTATTTATTTATTTATTTTATTCTAAATGACGCCAAATCCGACGAAAGGACGTTGAATAGACTAGCCAATACACTCCAGTTTTCGCTAATATACAGCATTCCCACTCATTACGAAAGAAAACATTCAACATCTTACATAGTACTTATACGTATGAGTCGATTAGGTTAGTAAGATGAGCTCGAGATTATCCCTACACGAGCCGGGCCCATTAGGTTAGCCAGATGGTGAGTGGGTCAGCCAGCTTCTCGGTAAAGCAGAACCGCTATTAGCCATGTGGGTACAGACGTTAGGGCGCACTTCTACTGACCAATGTTTGGCTAGTGCAATGGTAGTAATCTGGACAAAATAAAACTAAGCTTCGTAATTTTTCTATTATAAAAATTGAGATGATTACCATAAGTTTCACTATTTTAACCTCACTACTACCGCGACATTGCATTCTTATTGGTTCGCTGTATCCGCGGATCCGCGTTCTGGCGTGCGCATGCAAGCTGCGATTATTTATTACCTACCAACATTTTGAAGTTTTAGAGGCGTCAATTAAATAGATATTCACATACGTAGCATAGAAAGTTTGAATTTGTTTCATACATTCAATAACTTACTTAGGTTGATGCCTCATTTTGAGATCCTGGAAGGCTCCGCGCGAGAGTGTAGATGCAGATGGATTGTATTGTATTTGTACTCCCTTTGTCTCTGTGTGTCTTTTGCGTAGTGAATAAATGTCTTCTTTCTTTCTTTCTTTAGATGGCATCCACCAATGATGTAATATGAAAAAGAGGTAGACATGTTGTCTATATGAAATTCCGTGTTTAAAAATGGCCACCAAATATGACAGCTGAGACGTCCATTGACGACGCGACATTGAGGCAAAGGTCATACAATTGGCTGAGTCTTAGTGTGCCACTTTTGGAGTGCTTAAGTATAACCTATCTCCCTCTTTTTAACATCATTGGCATCCACCGTGAAATGTTCCCTGATATCTGAGTATCTGGTTCGCAAGTTTTCTCCGCGAAAAACAGTGCAAGATCTTCATCTAGATAGCTCTTCGATTTGATAAAGATAATATAGGCTATTTCTTGAGTTCATTAGTTAGTTACCCTATAGATTAAAATGCTGTTGCTTTTTCCTTGTTAATTAAATATCTTTCTGTCCTCTTTGAATCGGTCTTATTCGAGTTGTTTTTGCTCAATAGACTTAAATCTCTAAAAGATTTTAATTACAAAAGAAAAAGTCGATTTGGCACACACAGCTTAATGTGTTAAAGCACGCACTTCTCAACAATTACAATGAACAACATCAGTGTGGCACTTTCGTTTTCATTGAAGCAGGTTAAGTGCATCCATACAAAATTTGGAAATCACCGGAATGGTCAACGAACCTTCCAACTAATTGTTTTTAAATGTTCAGCTTTGATAAAATGAACCCCAGTCACCGCCTCGCTACGCTGAGGTCGCTGAGGTCCGTAGCAACTTAGCCCATATGTAAGGGAGAGCTCCCGTAGCGCTCTGTCGTACCTATGTGTCATACATATGAGTGTAGTGGTTGGCGCTGTAACGGTTAATAAGTACAGTATGCTGTAGATGTGTACGATGCCAAAGATTTTCAATTGCCCGTCTTTTCAGAGTTCATTACTCTATTAAGAAACACTTATAGTTTCTCCATAGCGCGCCACACCCATAGCAGGTTACACTGCGCGTGGCCCGACACGCACTTGCTCGGTTTTTACTCTGTATATTGGCATTAAAATCGCACATAGGTATTCTTATTATGAGTATCAGAATTGAATTAGGTTGATTTGTACAGTCGCGGAATGAAAAGGTTTGTCACTTTTGACCATATTTTTTTCATTTTTCATTCCTCGACTATACCAATACAGATATTATGTGTATCCATAAGTCTTGTTCTTATATCCTTGTTCCAATCAAATAATTATATTATTTGAGGCAAATCGCAGTCGTTGAAAGAAAGTTGGAAGCCTAAATGCTTAGTGGACGGAGGCCTTAGTAAATTGATGGAAATGATTACCCGGCGTCATTACCGGCGCGATTTGCCCGCGGTAAACACGTGGCCAGGTTTGTTTACCTGACGAGAATCATGAATGAGCATTCTGCCATGGAGAAAATTATTTTCAGTCGGACCAATTGGGTATTTGACAAACAGTGAAAATATATAGCTTTTTCATTAGCAATTCTTTACATTACGTATCTGGTGCGATCGGTAGAAAGTAAGTGCCTGCAAATTCGATACCACAATCGTATTGAGTTTTATTGAATTTTCGAGCGTCGAAAGTCAAAAATCGGCCCCCTGGTTCGCAAGTTTAACTACCTGAAAAAAAAACCGGCCAAGAGCGTGTCGGGCCACGCTCAGGGTAGGGTTCCGTAATTTTTCGTCCAGAAATTATTTTGTAATTTTTTTCAAAAACTATTCCACGTATCAAGTTAAAATATTTTTTCCTAGAAACTACTTTTGAGATTTTTTTCATATTTTTTAAACTTATGGTTCAAAAGTTAGAGGGAGGGGACACATTTTTTTTTACTTCTGGGGCGATTATCTCAGAAAATATTAACATTATCAAAAAATGATTTTAGCAAACCCCTATTAATTTTAAATACCTATCTAACAATATATCACACGTTAGGGTGGAAATGAAAAAAAAAAACTCCCCACGTTACGTATAGGGGAGGTACCCTAATAAAATAAAATAAATAACTTTTTATTTTACCACTTTGTCGGCGTGATTGATATACATATTAGTACCAAATTTCAGCTTTCTAGTGCTAACGGTTACTGAGATTATCCGCGGACGGACGGACAGACAAAGCTAAACTATAAGGGTTCCTAGTCGACTACGGAACCCTAAAAAGTCAGTCAAAGATCAGTCGGCTCATTTGGGTATTTGGCAACAGTGAAAATAAATAGCTTTTTAATTAGCACCAGATAAACATTATAAAAATACTCGGAAATACTCTTTCAATTATGTTTACTATTTTAAGAGATTTACTAACAATAAGGACGTTGTTCGATTGTACTCACTAGCAAGTAAACCACCCCTCCTCCTAACAAATTCCTTACTAACGGAGTGTTGTTGACGTTTCATAAAAGAAGCTGACTTGACTTTAGTCAAATAAGCACCGTATTGATCAGTAAATTCGTTATTTACGATGTTCGTGACAGACGCATTTTAGACCTCAAACCAAGGAAAACCCGATTGTATTTTTCTTTGGTCTGAGTTTTAGACTAAGGGCGGGTTACATATAGCGACAGCAGCTGTCATTCCATAGAAAGTTGTCAAACATTCCATACCTACATTCAGATTTTAATTACAGACGGTTTGGTGCAACCAAGTACCTAGTCATAGTTGTCTGCGTTAGTTATCTAGAGGCACAGGGGGCCTAGACAATCGACAAGCGCTAACGCTAACTAATAAAATGTATGGGAATGACAGATGTTAACGAAAAGTGTTTCGTCGGCATCTGTCATTCCCATACATTTTATTCGTTAGCGTTAGCGTTAACGCTTGTCGATTGTAACCTTGTCTACGGCCCCAGGTGTATCAAGGGAGGTTCAGGCCTAAAACCGGTGACGCCGCAGCCGCATGTTGTATTACGCGGACTTAATTGTCTTTTAGTCACTTAGTTATGTTTTCGTAAGATCTATGTACCTATTATAATAACACTAGCTTCAGCCCGCGACTCCGTCCGCGTGGAACTCGTTTATATCGCAGCTCCATACAAACTTTCAACCCGATTTCGAGGATAAAAACTGTCCTGTGTCCTTCCTCGGGACTCAAACTATCTCGATACCAAATTTCATCGCAATCGGTTCAGCGGTTTAAGCGTGAAGAGGTAACAGACAGACAGACAGACAGACAGACAGACACACTTTCGCATGTATAATATTAGTATGGATAAGTGCGTAAAGGTTTGATATATCAGGATTAGGTAAGCAGCCTTGATTTGAGTCCTTTACACCTGAAAGTCTCTAACTCACAAAGTAACAAAACTAATTTTAATGATTTTGCATAATCAAATGCAAAACTTTAAGAATCACCAGTCGAATCGCGAAATTAGTCGCACCATATTAAAAAAAGTGTGAATATTAAAATTTCGAACAGGCTTCTCCTTTTTGAACGGCGCTGCTGGCTGGAAAGTATAACGGACGTCACGTAGAGTATTGGAAACTGATTACTTTCCCCAGCCATTTTGCTTAATTAAGTTCATTTATGAACATTTTGCAAAGAGCTTTTATGAATGTAGATGTCATGTTTATGGTCTAAATTATGCTAGAGAAAGATAAGTCGTGTCCCACGTACGTCAAGTAGTCGGCAATAAATACTTGCTTCAGTTTCTCATAATATTGTCGTTTAATATTTTTGTAAGTTTGTTAGTTACTGGTATATTTTGGTTTCTTTTGAGAGGTAAATAAATAAGTTTCAATGATATGTGCTTAAGTGTCGTTAAGTAAAAAAATATGTGAATGCAATGTAAGTAGGTACATAGTAAATAGTCAATTCCGCGGAATTTGGGAGATTTTCTTTTATTATATTTTGTCCTATGATAATGGTAAGAAGTATGAAAAAGAAACACTGTAATATAATTTATTCTGAATTATACGCAAAATTGACCGAGATATGGGCAATTGAAATTTTTCAAAGGAATGGTAATGAAGTAGCGAATATGGTAATGATATTAGATATTATGGGAAAGAAAATGCGATGTTGGTAATGAAGGATGAAGTAAAAACCGATATTAGATTATTTTTTTATTTCCTAAATATAAAGAAACTAATAAGGAACGCTATCAAGATCAATTAATCAGCCTTAGCACTTATTGTAAAAATTAGTGAGTACTTAAATTTTACACATTATTTCACACATAATATTATACTATTATTTATAGTTGACAATAACAATTATAATTTACAAAAGGTACGTATATTTGCTGGTATATATCGATATTAACTTACGTTTATGTTTGCTATGACATTTATGCCCAAAACGGTTATTTTTAATAATAGGAAAAATTAATCCAGTTATTTTCACCCAAATCCGTTTAGCCGTTTAAGCATCAAAGAGTAACAAACATCCTCATAATATTACTCCATTTTTATAGATTTTATATGCGTATCATATTACTGAGTAAATAAAGGTACCTAAATGAAAATAAAATGAGTGCCAACGGGTAATTAAATATGAATATAGGCACAAATTAGCTTAAGTGGCTTAACCCGGCTAATTGACTATATCATAGCAAAAAGAACATACAAACAAATTAATGAAAAAAAAAACAATAGGTACACTTGCCAGCCAAGAGACACAAGAAGACGGCAATTAGACGGATTAGTAAATAAAGAGCAAATTAATGTTAGTTAAATTTTGAATATACCTACTAAAAAAGTATATGAAAATCATCTTAATCGAATCAGTACTCAAAAAGAGTAACGGTTGAACATAGGGTTTCACAATTTAATACTAAAATTCATTACCATCGTCGTATATTCATTACCATTATTCTTATAGTGAATGGTAAATTATGGTAATGAAGAGAATGGTAATGAATTATCTTTACCCTTTGTAGATTTACTCCTAATAAACAAATGCAATCGCAGGTATATTCATTTAATAAGTTTTCGAACTTAATTATCTACATTTAAGTATCCACAGTACAACAAAACACAAAAGCATGAATATCAAAATACATTAAATGGTAATGAAAAAAAAAATTACCAAATCCTATTATTTATTCTGCAAATAGGCCACAACACAAGGGCACTTTTACATGTCAAACGGTAATTTACAATGTAATAATAATAATCTTACACAATAATCATTTAAAACTTGCAGATCAAGGACCGATTTAAACGGTTAACAAAGTAAATGTTACTAAGTTAATGAAAACAAAACAAAATTGGAAAATATGACCATTACATTCGATATAAGGTCTGTATCAGCATTAACAAAAAGTTAATGATATTAATTCAGTATTCCAGAGATGTATAAGGTCTCTGAGCGTCCAAATACAATTAATAATTATTCTAATGTTTGTAGAGATGTATACGGTCTCTAAGCGTCAAATCAACAAAAAAAAGGAACATTAATGTAATATTGTTAGAGATGTACAGGGTCAATAACAATAAAACGTGTCAAGATCAGAATGATGTCTCTCGTCAATACGATAATAATAATAACAACACTAGTATTTAAGTACTATGCCCTTGCAAGCATGAACAGTCCGGACTCCACAAACAGCACCCTATCACGAGTATGACGCATATCTCAGCCATCGCCTCCCTCAACCATATGTTAGGGAAGGTGGCGACCCGATCAACGACGCCACCGTAAGCAAAGCCCTTTAAGCGAGCATGACATATTCAAGCCACCGGACATTGATAATAACAAAGATTAAGCGACTTGTTCGGCGAGAAACAGCATTACGTGCTCTCTTCTTACATAAAACGGAACAGTTATTTCAGGTAGGTACTTATAATTATTACATGTATTTAGGTATATTCCTAATAGAATTAGCCTACTACTGGCTTAAAGGCATTTTTATCGTTTAAGAAATCGTTGACAGTATAAAACGCCTTGCTTAGCAAATTACTTTTAACATGAGACTCAAATTTACTAAACGGTAAATTAACAATTTCGGTGGGAATTTATTGTAAAAACGTATGCAGTTCCCCACGAACGACGTGCTAACCTTGCGGAGACGTCTGGTCTTCACTGCGATCTTGTTTTTACTTCTGGTGTTGAAGTCGTGGATATCACTGTTGAGTTTGAACTCGTGAAGGTTTTTCCGCACATACATGATATTCTCAAGAATGTATTGGCATGCTACAGTAAGAATGTTTGCCTCCTTAAATTTGTCCCTGAGAGAATCTCGAGCTTTTAGTTCGTATATGGAGCGTACAGCTCGTTTCTGTAGCACGAATATGGTCTGGATATCAGCCGCTTTCCCCCACAACAGGATTCCGTAGGACATAACACTGTGGAAATAACTGTAGTACACCAGCCTGGCGGTCTCAACGTTTGTTAACGGTCTTATGCGTCTTACTGCATAGGCTGCCGAACTAAGTTTTCCGGCTAGGGCGGTGATATGCGCATGCCATTGTAGTTTTGAGTCCAAGGTGATACCTAAAAACATTGTTCCATCTTCAAATTCCAGTTCATCGCCCTTTAATTGGATCTTGGTATTATTTACCTGCTTGACATTAGGTAAAGTGAATCTGATACACTTTGTTTTCTTGGAATTTAGCAGTAAATTATTTGCTGTAAACCATTTCACAACAGTGTTGAGCGCATCATTAATACCATCGAAGTTTTTCTCTTTCCTGTCTGCAAATAACACTATAGGTATGTCATGTTTATCTTGCAACACATTTGGAAGGTCATTGTCGTCATTGATGTAAATCAGAAACAGAAACGGATCCAGAATCGAGCCTTGAGGAACACCAAGAGCAACAGTTGTCCCTGCTGATTGGGTCCCATTGATGACTACTCGTTGTGTTCTCTGCGAGAGATACGATGAAACAAGATCAAGAGCACCGTTTTTAATCCCATAATGTCTCAACTTTCTGATTAAATTCTCGTGATCAACGCAATCAAATGCCTTTGATAAATCACAGAACACTCCAATAGCATCTTGAGCCTCTTCCCAGGCATCAAAAATATGTTTAATTAGTACCACACCTGCATCAGTGGTAGAGCGACCCCTAGTGAATCCGAACTGATTGGTATTGAGCAGTTTATTGCAACTAAAGTGGGACATAAACTGATGAAGAATAAGCTTCTCAAAAACTTTGCTTAGTGCCGGTAGTATTAATATTGGCTTGAAGTTGGTAGGGTCAGTTTTCGTTCCTGATTTAAACAACGGGATAATTTTACTGTGTTTCATGAGGTCAGGAAATACTCCAGTATCAATACATTTATTGAAAATATCAGCTAAGAAAGGTGCAATTGATTCTACAATGGAATGTAATACTTTGACTGAAAGGCCCCAAAGATCTTCAGTCTTCTTTTAGTTTAACAATTTAAAGGCTTTTATAAGAATAGGTGGGGTCACGTGAGTGAATCTAAAGATTTCTGTACATTCAGTTACATTTGCTTTCAACAACGATTCAGCGACATCTGGTGATGAGTTTAAAGACTTCGTGGTCTCAACGGGTACGTTAGAAGCGAACCGCTCAAAATGATCCGCTACTTCATGGTCAGAACTTACTAAAGTATCATCAATCCGTAGGCTGTAGTGCGGAATCTCTTATCTTGCGTTTTCCAGTTTCAGTGTGGATAACTTGCCATATAGTTTTAACCTTATCATTGGAGTTCTGATTCTTTTTGACAAGTAATCGGCTTTGGCGGCGACACACATTAACTTAAAAGATTTCGAGTAGTTCTTAACATACTCTAGAAATTCCGGCCTGTTATCAGTAGTTCTCGAATCGTACAAGTCGTAGAGACGGCTTCTTTTCTCGTGAATATCTGGGGTAGCCCAGTCGCTAAATTTAGTCTTGACCTTGCTTTGAATTTTCCTTAAATTAAAACAGGCATCAAATTCAACTTTAATACAGTTGAACAAATGAGCACACAAACGATTATGTCTTCCCTGAGTAAATGGAAGATAACGTAATCGTTTCGCAATATTACGATTGAATAAATCTAATCTCTTTACGGAAATAGGTCTGCACATGGTGTTTCGTGGAACTTCGTCCGTTTTCCCGCTGAAGGAGACTTGTTGTCCACAGCAGTGGTCAGAACTTAAGTTGTTTATAATAGATTTATTAATTGCATCCTCATTACTGAAAACGTTATCTATACATGTACAGGCATTCGTCAGGTTATTTTAGTTTAGTGACTAATTTACTTTCCTTTCCGAAATACCTACCTATAATTGTTGTTTAGGGTATAACTTGGCCCATAGGCAATAGACTCGTTTTCTTCAGCATTTCTGCGAAATGTCACAGGAAACGAACGTTCTCCGTTTCAGCTTGGTCCGAAATTTGTTCGTAATACGGATGTCTCGATGTCCGGCTGCTCTGCTCACATTCGCATTTCTGAACTGATTCTCATGAAATTTTGTCAGCAGGTTCAATAAATTTTGTCGATTCATTTCTTTTTGATAAAACGACTCTTGCGAGTTTCACAGTCATCATAGCCACTAGTATTATAATATTAAAGGTTGTCTGGAAGAGATCGCTTTAAAGCGATAAGACCGCCTGTTGTTACCATTATTTATTAAGCAATTTTTTTGTAAGATGTTTCTCTCGTGTCGTGGTGCAATAAAGAGTATTTATTATTATTATTATTGAATTGGAATCTGGGACGCGTGAAGTCCTACTTTGTCACAGGGAAGCAAGCACACTTGCAACCACAAATACAAATCCGATTCCACTTTTACACGGGCAGACGAATAGACTCCAGAACATGCAGCGCAAACTTGTTCGACCAAGGCAAGGCTCCTTTGTTCGCGACGTAACCTAGTAATAAAATGTACGAATTAATTAATGCTCCAACCCTCTTTATAGTTAATTAGCTCGAGTCACTTGCAGATTATGCAGATAATAATAACTCTCGGCTCTCTAGATCCTGTCGCAATTAAAACTACATTCACACTCACTAATTAGCGGGATAATTAACCGAGGGAACCATTTGCGTACGGCGGACATTATGGTCTACATGTTTTGGAGTAAGTTAAGTACATGCAGTCGTGCCTTGCGCTTTTAACCGGTTTATGCATGATTTTGGATACAAGTATAAAGAATTCGAGATGTGGTGCTGGCGCAGAATGCTCCGGATATAGGAGACGCTAATACACGGGGCGATATCGGCAGGACTGCATGCGGGCCGCCGCGTGATTCGTTCGGCCCGTGTGGATGGATACGTGTCGGAAGCACGGCGGCCAACCAAATCAAGGTCACTTCATACTAGTTTTTCTGTGACCTTGCTTGGCAGTCCTACCGATTTCGCTCGTGCGTGTAGCGTCTCCTTATCATGGACTGAACGCCGCACAAATGAGTCTATTCTCGACGAGCTCAGCATCAGAACGAGGCTCTCCACCATCTGTACCCAACGTGCACTCAGCTTCTTTCGCCATCTGGTCAAGTCTAGACCGGAGAACCTGGAAAAGCTAATTATCACTGGCTACATGGCAGGGAAAAGGAGTAGAGGACGGATGCCTATAGCGTTGAGCGGTCACTGTAACATGGCGACTATAGAGCCACGCTTCAGGCCAGTATGCACAAAGCCCAGGACCGAGCAGCTGGAGAGTGATGGTGACGAGCCCACAGCCGTCACGTCCCTCAGCCATGAGGATTCAAAAAATTAAATTCAAAATTATTTATTTTTTAACCAACGTTGTTTTTACATGGTGTCAAATCCTCCTTTTAAGTTAGAAAAAACTTGTGTTAGGAGGAATCCGCTCTTTCGTACAATGGTGATACTAAGCTAAAAATAAACAATGTATTCAAAAGATAGATAAGGATGCGATGAGGAAGAAGATAAAGACAAGCAAACCGTAAGAGTGAAGTCTCGCGCATGCTTCACAGCTACGTTTCTAATATATGAAAACACGGCTTACGAGAACCTGGAAAAGCTAATTATCACTGGCTACATGGCAGGGAAAAGGAGTAGAGGACGGATGCCTATAGCGTTGAGCGGTCACTGTAACATGGCGACTATAGAGCCACGCTTCAGGCCAGTATGCACAAAGCCCAGGACCGAGCAGCTGGAGAGTGATGGTGACGAGCCCACAGCCGTCACGTCCCTCAGCCATGAGGATTCAAAAAATTAAATTCAAAATTATTTATTTTTTAACCAACGTTGTTTTTACATGGTGTCAAATCCTCCTTTTAAGTTAGAAAAAACTTGTGTTAGGAGGAATCCGCTCTTTCGTACAATGGTGATACTAAGCTAAAAATAAACAATGTATTCAAAAGATAGATAAGGATGCGATGAGGAAGAAGATAAAGACAAGCAAACCGTAAGAGTGAAGTCTCGCGCATGCTTCACAGCTACGTTTCTAATATATGAAAACACGGCTTACAATACTGTTATACAGCTCTGCACATCTCTAGTGGATGATCACCCTAAAGCGTGCCTGATGTCCAGCGGACGCCGTAGTTTATGGACCAGCTTACGATTTTAGGAGTGTATGAAGGATGAGGGAGCGACTCTTTAAAACGGTACAACGGGTACAAGAATTCGCAGTATTAAATAACAAACAAATATTAAGGGACAATCTTACACAAATCGACCTAGTCCCATAGTAAGCTCAATAAGGCTTGTGTCATGGGTACTAGACGACGTATATTTAATAGAAAGAAATACTTAGGTAAATACATAGAAAATATCCAAGACTCAGAAACGAATGTTGATTTTGAACACAATGTACTATTTTCCAGGGCTTACAGTCAACCTTTTAAAAATATTTACACTTGCGTCTCATTGGAGTAACAGTAAAGACTATGTATAGATATTTTTGAAAGTTTGTCTGTATAGATGTTGGACAACTCGTACTCAACAGTACAATCATCCATTCCTCATTCATTTCCTCTTTAATCTCCATCTAAAATAATCCAGTGTGTAACAAAACGTTTCCCAGACGCGAAACTAAATAATATGTTAAATTATTCGCTTTCTATAATAATGACGAAGAAACTCGTGTATGAAAATGGAGTAAACACCGGTGCATGACTCGGGTTTAACGTAACATTCGTAAAATTATTTTAACCATCGGCGTAATTTAATGAAGTAGTTTGCAACTCGTAAATAAATATATGTGTTCAATAATTAGTCTTAATCATAGTTCTATGCGGGGTTCTACGGAAATAGTAGGTAAAGTCTTTCTTTATTTTAATAGCTTTACTACATTTTAGTGCACATGTGATCGTGGTAGTAAATAATTTACTTTTCTCAAACATGCAATGAAATATTGCCGTTGTGTTCTTCATAATGGGCTTCGAAGTGTCACGTTTCGGGCGCAGCGAGACGAGAGACCCGTAATGGCATTTCATACAAAATTGGAGGCCTAGGCCTGCAAGATGGTCTTTTTTAATTTCCATTCCACAATTTGTGGCACAGGATCACGATAGGTGATAAATCGGCAACCATGCTACGCCGGCTGGGAATCATAGTTAAAAAAAAAAAAACGGCCAAGTGCATGTCGGGCCACGCGCAGTGTAGGGTTCCGTAGTTGCCTGTCTTAGTTACATCGACGTGCGGTGCGATTGCGTCGGCCAAATTTGTACAATTGGCCTTTCCAAGTACACTTAACGAGAAAACAAAATTACATCCGCGCTTTAAGTGTAGGGGTGGTAACCTAAAAAACAGAGATACTCGCAACAGGTCACGTGACCGTAATATGTTACGTGACCGTGAGATTCGACACATTAAAAATTCGTAAGACGGACACGTGATCTGATCGGAAAACTGTTACAATACGATTAAAATCAGTTAACGATTCGGCCAACCTCGGATATTTGTCGTGAATCCCTCATCTCTCACATAGAGTTATCAATTTGACAGATATGACCTTTAATTATATTGCTCGTTGTCTTATTGAATACAATACAAGGACGATATGAGCAACAAAACCTCCTTTATAGCTCAAAAGTAACACAACCTTTATATTGAAATAAGAAAAATAATTGACTATTTTGACAGTCTGCCTTCTTAGTGTCAATAAAAACAGTTTGACGTAGATATATGATACATTTATGTTTATGGACGCTAATTTAATTCGAGAAAATATTCAATTCTATCAAATTTTATCAAAATCGGTCAAGCAGTTTATGAAATATCAACAACAATCGGTTGAATAATAATAATAATAATAATAAGGTCATCCAATGGCCCAGCCACTAGTCCATCATTTTAACCCAATAACCCTTTTCGTTTAGATTCCCTCAACCATCAACAGACCCTATACACCCCAGCGGGTGCTGTCTCTGTGTGCGTCCCATGACACGGGCAGGGACAGCATCCGCTCGGTGTACTCCTTGCATTTCATTAAATTGTCAAAAGGGCCTCTACGTGTTGGCTCAGTTGGTACTTGTACTTTGTAGGTAACTAGCTCCACGTATGCCTCCCAAAGGTCGGACATCATTGTCCCGTGAGCGGGAAAGACATACATAATAATAATAATATTCTTTATTGCACCACAACATAAGAAAAACATGTTATAAAAGTATAATCAATAAATAAAGGTAACAACAGGCGATCTTATCGCTTTAGAGCGATCTCTTCCAGACAACCTTTGGGTAGCAGGAAATTTTCAAGAAGGGTTGTTATAGATAAACAGGTAGTGCAGCAGGAATAAATCAAGAAAAGCTTAACTACACACTCAAATACACACTTTCATAAATAAGTATAGTATAAATACATAGATACATACATACAAACTATAATACAATTATATATGTATATACAGGATGTTAACGGGGTCATGATCCGGAATGACAAAAAGCGAATAAGATGATCATACTGAACAACCTTTCCCATGGGACCAACCACGAAATCGCAAAAAAAAAGAGCCAATTAAGAGTTAACTGTGAGTTTACTGCGATTTAATTGAGAGTTAATGTATGGAATACCTGGTTTTTTTTTGCGATTTCGTGGTTGGTCCCATGGGAAAGGTTGTTCAGTATCATCATCTTATTCGCTTTTTGTCATTCCGGATCATGACCCCGTTAACATCCTGTATATTACAGGACAACAAGGCAACTTACGGCAGCGACAAGTAATATTGTTTCAACAGATTTTTAAAAATTTGAAGAGATTTTGCACATCTTATATTATGCAACGGTAAAGCATTCCACAGCCGGACAACCTGAAAGGTGAATTATTTGTTATAGAACTTGGTGGATGAAGGCGGTCGAGCGAGAACATGATTATGACGAGACGAGAGTGAATAGGCACTATCTAGGTATGCATGTAACACCCTCGACCTCATCATCACTTACCATCAGGCGAGATAGGGGTCAAATGCGTACCTATACTTAATAAAATAAAAATAAAAATGTGAAAATCTGATAGAAGTGAGGTGATTAAAACGCTCTTTGAAAGTTGTCGGTTTATAAAAAAAAAAATTTGGTGATTATTATCAATTATTAATCCGACGTAATATCGTACTGTTACTTACATGAAACAGTAAAATATTGACTTTTTTATATATTGTATACAAGTATAGCTTCAATAAATAATGAATGTTCAAATTCATGTCGCTTCTGCATAAAACATTTCTTAGGTCTACCGGTTAGTAATGTCTCATCTTGGCAGGTGCTATACATTGCGTTTATGATACTTCAAATTGAATGCTACCTAAAAGAAATCGCGGTAATGTATTTCGTGTCATTTCCGTCTCCGGATTAAGGCGATGATATCCGAGAAAAGCCGAATCGTTAACTGATTTTAATCGTATTGTACAATGTCATTGAGTTTTCACTTCTGCCGGCACTCCCGGAGTGCAACCCGGTCTTTTTTTTTATTTCAAAAAACTGAATCAAGTAACTAAACCTACTTAATTATTGAATTTGCTCACAAAATTTCACGAGAAACGGTTGAAATATGCGACCTGTAGGGGAGAGCAGCCATGTCAGCGGGACATCTGGACAGCCGGACATACCAAATATTTTTTGCCCAAAAAGTGAAACGGAGAACTCCGTTCGTTTCGCTCGGTCGTTCTTAAACCACTATCTAAATTAGTGTCTTTCTAAAAAAAAAAGTTTTTTTGAATTTCGAAAAAGTGACTCGACAAAGTAAAACTATATAATTAACAAACCTGGGGGGCTATCACAACTGACACCGCGCCGCGACGCGAGTCGAGAAAGATCTAACCTACTCTTTCTAATTTGCACGGTGCGAGTGAGACAGGAGACGCCCAGTCGCGCGTAAAGGTACTTTTCAGCAAGTTGTGCTAGACGTACTGCTCACAAAATTTCACGAGAATCGATCGAGAAATGCTACTTGTAGTAGAAGAGCCCGACAGTGTGACAGACACCGGAGACGAAAGATTTTCGGCCCAAGCTGACGCATTGAACATAGTTCGCTTCGCTCGCTCGTTCGACTATATTTTAGTGTTCGATTACAACAATGCAATTACGAGCATGATCCCGAACAAGCAACTTTCATCTCTCAACGAGATAAATAAATATTAATCGCACTTTAATTATTTCCTAAGCGACGGGTAATACGAATGCTGTAGAATAGTTTATGTGATCGCAGGTAATTAGTAGCGTTAGTTAATTGTTATAATTTCGGTTAGTTTCATGGTAATTTGTATTTGCATACGTTTCTCGTAAATCTTGAGATGTCTGCGGGACCGCAATAAACATAAATTGCAGTTAGTTTAAAAATATAGTTATTTAAAGCATTGAGATTTATGGTTTCACGGGGAGATCATAATTACTACTTTATTCTGACAACTTTGTATACTTTCATTTAGATATGCCATTACGGTATATTCGAATCCCAATATTGTTTAGTTCGTTTGAACATTGTTTTGTTTGGCCACTTATTGATAAAAGACATTGAACTTGGTACAATGTCAATATTTCAATCGTTTAAAGATACCAGATGAAGAGTAGATTTATACACCAGGCACAGATTGTTAGCGTGTCTAATTTAGTATTTCTAGAAAAGTTTGGACATATAATTTCCACGTTAATTAAGTTAGCTTTCATTATTTCTTTTTATACCAATTTTATGAATTTTATTTTATGATATGAAGTCTATTGATACTTTTGGTAATTATTAAAGTTCTATTATCCTTATACTTTCTTAATTCGAAATGATCTCAAACCATTGCCTTATTTTTTTTTAAAAGATAAGTATTCAAAGGAATATAATTAAAGCTAAATTAATTGACATTGTAACGATATATGTAAGGTAAACGTCCGAGTGCTCGACGCTGTACTAGTATATGGCAGGGGCACTCTATGTCAAAGTGACATGGCTTAAATGCGAATGAAGAAAAATCCTCTTAGTTCGAATTTAACTCATATTGCTTCAAATAATTTATTGAATCAGGCGTTACTTTGCGGAAGTCCATGATATATTACGAGAACAATATTTATTTGCTATTCCGCTAAAAAAACGTGCTGGTCTATCAGTGAAGATAAGATGCAACTATTTGCGTATAAACATGCAAAAAATTACAGCAAACCACCACCAATATTGACAAAAACCTCGACACGTGTTTCGCCTCTCTACGAGGCATCATCAGGAGATGCTGGCAGGAGATGTTGCTTGCGCCACGTCCACTGAGCAAATGAACCGCCCGGAGCCATCCGCCATATTTATATTCTGTCCCCCCATACTACCATTCATGCGTGAAAGAGATGGAAGAACACGTAGTAACGGTGATGACGCAACATTCAATTGTTCGTTAATAATAACGCCTCTATTGTTGTACCTAATTATTTCTAGTTGTTCTATAACACTTAAACGCAATCCTTTTTCGCAAACATGCAAGATGTTGTAAGAATGATTGTCAGACAACGCATGGTTATTCTCCAATAAATGTTTTGCAAAATTAGACTTGTCCGGGTGATTATGCCGGTACTTATCTTACTTACTACGGTATCTTCAGAGAAACAGTAGAGTGAGATTATTCATCAAGTTTAGGAACTAAATTCTCATAATTAACATAGACATGTGGTAGACACCAGTATCAGTAAGTATCAGTCTGTTTATTCTACGTGGTAACAATAAGCGGATTTCAATGAAATCGGAAAGGAGAAGTCCGAGAAGTCGGATCCACCGATGTTTGATTATAGGTAAAATTATTTTTTTTTTGCTTAGACACACGACTATTTCAGCGAGCGGCGCAGGACCGGTCATTGTGGCACTCTTTGGGGGAGGCATATGTCTAGCAGAGGACGTCTTTCGGCTGATAATATGTTGATGTTGATGATGATGACTATTTTGTATCGGTGGTACGAGTATATAGGTATACATACAGTTGCGCCTGGAGAGGATTATTATGACGGGCAAAGGCCAGAATTCTCGGGGCAGACCTTCCGCTAGATGGAGCACACTAAACACTGCAACCTTGCATCCTAGATCCGCACAAGGCCATACATAAAGCGGGTGACAGGAGCCTTGTGAGCATGATCTTGTCTGGTCAAGAGAATATACTTAGGACATGATCACGATCCTCAGAAGTTTTCCCAAATGTATAAGCATGCCGTTTCCTGTTACGAAAATTTAAACGCCCCACACATTAATTACAATAATTGACGCCCTGTTTGAAGGCGACAAGTATTGGATCATAATCGAGCACCGGGGTCTTTACCTTCATCATCCCAAAGAGTTATATCCTCTTATCGGTGGAGTATTTTCCATTGCTCTCTGTTATACGCCAGCCTTTTCGTTTCCTGGTACGACACGACACCATCAGCTTTTACCTTTGTCTGGTCCATATAACTGAGCTGCGGTCTTCCCCTGCCTCTCCTTCCTTCCATGACGGTTCTAAAGATGTTGTGCTGTATCAAATGACCTATCGTTTTCCCCCTTCTAGTCTCGACGGTGTTCAAGATCACTCTCTTCGCTTTTACCCTCCCTAACACGTCCTTATTTGTTATTCTGTGGGTTATGCCTTCCACCTGTCTCCAACACCACATTTAAATTTTTACCTTACCTACTGTTTATTACCTTGTTAACATTGAATTCTACTCTTATCAGAAATACTTACTCCATTTCCCTTCATAAATACCCCAGGTTCCGTTGAAGCCATTAAATCAATAATTGAAATATATTATCTATGTTATTTCTTCATAATGTCAGAGCAACTTATGACGAGATAATTATTGTAGTTAACTAGGTATGAAAGTCAATTAATAGTAGGTATTTTGTTGGTAAACTTTCGAAAAGTTTTGATAAAACTTGTCTGATAGCGCACTAAGGTATATTTATAAACAGAATTATAACTGGAACACTCGTCCAATGTTAGTATATTTAAGTCATGATAATAAGTAGGTAATACTTCTTAATTTTAGAAAAGATTGACAGAATGTACTACAGCTCACTACAGAGCTCAGGCTAACTTATTCCAAGTCAATGTCATATAATAGTTAAATCGTAGCGTAGCCAGATAATTACGAGTATATGGCCGTAAAACGCTAAGAGACATCCGTTTATTTATATCCATGTTGACAATTTTACGGTGACATATACAAATGATACAAACATAGTTTCTCCATGATATCGTTCATCAGTTTAGGCTACATATTAAGTAGTGACATACTTAGTTCACAAAAAAACCCCACCCACTTCACTATTGCAGCAGTCTCCAAAGACAACTGTTCCCCGGTTAATCCTGATTCCATTCGTCGAACTAAATTTGCCATAACACATAATTTTAGTCCGCTGCTACGTTACTTAACGGTTCCAAGACGTAAAAACTATATTCTTACGTCAATTGCAGTTTCAAACGCATCGTTAAAACCGTGGAGCACACACGATGCTGCGGAGATGGGCAAGAAATATTCTTCGCAAAGCATCACCTCATCTCATGCGAACAAGCAGTGGAAGCTAGACCTCTGATTACGCGTTGTTATTATGACTCCTGAGGAGTAAACACCTAACTTTTTAAACGGGGGTTACTAGAAAATGTGATGTTATTCCAGCATGCCGTCTTAAAATAAGAACTAAACTGCGTTTGTAGTCGAGCTTTGTCAGCGACTCTTAAGATGTACTCGTAGGTATCTCGCAGGGAATTGGACAAAACAGAGATTTGAACAAATATCTAAGGGATGTGACCAAATCACTAATAGCGAATCCATTTTATCATTTGCCTAGAAAAATCAGTCGTATGATCAAATCCCTGAATCTGTTTAGTGAAATGACGAAATCGGCCAAAAAAGGCAACTCGTTTTTTATTTCACCAGATTTGTTTATTGATTTGATAAGATCACGTAGTGCAGGGGTTCTCAAACTTTTGTTAGGCATGGACCACTTTCAGATTTTCAAAAATACCACGGTCCCCTTTTGAAAAGAGAATAAAAAAAAAACTCATTATTAATATATTTTTATAACTAAGTAACTACGTTAGGAGTGAACGCAGTAGCTGTGGACCCCCAGCAATCATGTCACGGACCCCTAAGGGGTCCATGGACCACACTTTAAGACGCCTTGTCGTAGTGAGTTGACGAAACGAACTCGCAAAGTCAACTCGTTTTATCGTTTCACTAGACACGTTTAGTGACATGATAAAGTCTCTACTGTAACATGGTATAGGTATTTATAATTTGATCAAATTTATGAACTGGTTCTTCGTTACTCTCAGATTTTTGAAGTGAAAACTTCTTTAGCGGCGCTGAGCACTTTTTGGGATGGGGAAAAATTGTTAAATACGCTACA
Source organism: Epinotia ramella (assembly GCA_947578815.1). Taxonomy (NCBI): domain Eukaryota; kingdom Metazoa; phylum Arthropoda; class Insecta; order Lepidoptera; family Tortricidae; genus Epinotia; species Epinotia ramella. The sequence continues at coordinate 5,807,847 of OX388211.1, read as the reverse complement.
GAGTTTTGTGACGTCAGATGTGAAGGAGGTCACTTTTTGCTACTAGCCGATTCGACTTCATTCAAAACTGAACGCTATTCGTAAGAGCCGTTAAACACTTTTTGCAATAGTATATTCTGCAAATAAATTTGTAATAATACCAACGCGTCCTTCACCGTTTTGCTATTGAGAAAATTCGAATAGTTCGAATTTGGGCGTTATTCCTTAAAAGATAAAGCTTAGAAAAATATTTATCAACGGCAAAAACAAATTGATATTTTGGTCGCCACCGTGCACCGCCATCTGCTGTTCTTGCAAATTCGAATAGTTCGAATTTAGACGTTATTCCTAAAGAGATAAATCTTTGAAAAATATTTGGCAATGGCAAAAACAAATTGGTATTGTGCTTGCCGCCGCCCGTCGGCGCGCCGGACCCCGGCACCGTTGCGCCGCGGCGGCGCGTGGGGCCCGCGTCACACCCAACGCGCCCGCGGGCCGTCCGCCTAAATAATTGATAATAAATTTACGTCAAATTCATTTTTAGGGTGACACCGTAAGATGTCACGTGACCTGATCGAAAAACTGTTACAATGTTATTGAGTTTTCACTTCTGCCGGCACTGCCGCAGTGCAACCCGGTCTTTTTTTTTGTCACAGCCACAACTTCATTTACCGGAACAGTTCCCTCTATGAAGTATAGAACACACAACACACAAAAACGAGTTACATTTTTTGGGTGATTTCGTAATTTCAGTAAGATTCAGGGATTTGATCATATGACTGTTTTTTTTAGGCAAATTTCCCTTAGAGATTTGTTCAAATTTCTGTTTTGGCCATTTCCCTGCGACACATACCAGGCGTGAGCAGAGATGAAACAATTTGTGAATAGCATAGCTCGGCTTTTTGCTCCAATGATCTGTAATAAGGCTTAATGACGTCAGTTGGTCAGCTAGTTACTCAATCATAGCCTGTGGTCGAGCGGTCGGCCCATGTTTCAAGCACTATTTTACACCCCGTTTGAGGAAGTACTTAAGTAGGTTACGGGTGTGTTTCTTCAATTTTCCGCAATACGTATAATTAAATAAACGTGTGTATGGTAGAGTTAAATAGTAATAATAATAATGCAAGATATTTATATTGGATACGAGTAGCTACGTTCTTCATACATTCAATAAGATGAACAGTTAATAAGAAAAACTAGAGGCTTTCAAAGATTACGACTCTAACATTGTTTTTTTTTAACTGTATCAACAACAATATTCTATGCGTTATAGCATAATAGCTAAACGAGTAAAATGAAATCACTTTTCATAAAACCGTGGGTAAGTACATCTATAACACAAAATCTATAAAACAAGTCTCATTGACATGAACCTAACACTATCACTTTCATTTAGCCTTCACACAACTAACAAACACTAATTAGCACCAAGATTGCCCATATCACACCACAACACAGCCCCCCTATTCTGTAACTTGTTTTAAGCTCACCTCAACGCTCACCCACAAGTATATCTTGACACCGCGATGCGTACTAACTAAGCGTTGGTAGAGGTCTAGTTTCGTGACGGGTGATCGGCGGGGTGAGCCGTATTAGCGCTTAGCGAATAACACCGCAGTACACACACAACGCTTATATAGCGGACAAGCAAGAGTGGCAGTTCCCGTGGTTTATTTATACTTCCAGCAGGGCACGGGAGGGGTTCCAGGGTCGGACCTAGACGACACTGCTTACAATACAATAATCGAAACTGCTCATAAAATTTCTCCAGAATCGGTTGAGAAATGCGACCTGTAGAAAAGACCAGCCGGGCATACGAGTAGGTACCTACGAAAGAATGTTGGCCCTAAAACGGAGTACTTCGTTCGCTTATCTCGCTCGTTCACAAAGAAGTAGCTATCAGAATTCAAGAGTAACAACTAGGTACATTTATGGCCGAGGCGCGGAAAGTAAGGGAGCCAGTGGTATTTATTATCAAACTTTCTTCTCCAGCCACATTCCAAAAGCCAAATTGGATTGAATAAGTACATTTGCAATTCAACGAGAAAATGCCGCCAGCATCCTCGGTACAATACCTCGAGGGCCTTGTTTAGATTGTTTTAGTTTTAATTTAATTTAGTTAATGATAATTACCAATCATCTTTTTTACTTTAGAAGATAAATGCATTCTTTAACAATTAAATTACACAAGGGCCTTACCTTACCAACAGAACTGAACGCACAACATTAGTCAGATCTTATAGAGGTCTTAGAGCCGGAAAATCAATACGTACCTAGTACTTAAGATGAAACATTCTAACTTGCAATAAAGCCTCTATCATATTACTATCATATTTCATTCTTTGCTTGGCAGATATAATATTTAAGTAGTTGCAATTTAAAGAACGACATAAATCAGCAATGCTCGAGAGTGAAGTGCCAGATGCTTCAGAATTGATACATGAATCATCAATGAATATTTATCATTTGTTTTACTTGGGGTCAGCGCAACATGCATTTTTGAATTGATACATCAATTTATAAATAAATACATACTTACGACAATGTGTCTATAATATGTATGTACGTATTACTACGTATGTATGTAAGCACTTTATTGTACACATAATAATAGACAATATGAGTAAAAGGCTCAAAATAATGCAAATAGACACCTAATTTTATTCCTTGAATACTTTTTTGAATATAAAATAAAATATAAAGGTCTTAGAAACCGGCTGCACGCCCAAAATAAAACGCGAAATGCCGCCAACAACTGGATTCTTGCCAGGAAGAATCCCAGTATAACATTTCCAAGCCGGCACCAAGTTTACGTCATTTTGTTATTTTAGACTTTAATCTCTCTAATGCAAGTCGTGTTTTCAACTGTCAATGACTTACTAGCTTCCGAAAGCTGCATCAGTATTACCATAATAATGGTTTAACTGGTACACTGTCCAAGAATAGCAAAAGGAGGAGTAAAGTTATTCATTATGCATTGATGTAGAGTACTAAACACGGGCCGTAATGTTAGAGACATAACTATAAACATTACCGTCATGATCATCATCATATGGCACTAAGTATGCATATCAGAAGCCATTTAAAGTGTTTCTAATATCTATTTTAGCCAAGCGTGAGTCTGAAGGCTCATTCACACAAAGGGTTGCATTTTCAAAATGCTACCGGAAAGTGAAAGCTACAACTCTGCGATTATAACAAACTTTTATGTAGAAATTAGACACGATCCCTATTGCCTGCCCGTTTTAAATTTTGTACGATTATTCCACTAATTTCGAGACGAGACGAGTTCAGAAAAAGCCGGCCGCATAATCTGATGGATGAGTATTGAGGAAATACGATCTGATCTGATTGTCGGATCGTGGTCGGATCTGATCTAACTGTCGGACGCAAAATCTGTGACCCGTTTCACGAAGTTACAAGTTACAATACGGGTGTAGACTCAAAACATATTATTACTCCAAAAGAAAGAAGGCAAAAAAACATGCCTAATAGTGACGAAAATCCCATTCAGATATCTCAAAGAATTACCAAGTTAATACAACCGTTTTAATATTGCTTGTTAGAGAGAAAAATCGCTTGCAGATCGTGACGTCACGTCAACGTTAGTTTTCGATGCGTAATTTAATTTTAATCTCGTACTGGCATCGGTAATATGTGTCACAAATTAGACGGACGATATCGAGAAAATACCATATCGACTGTAGTAAACTATTTCACTTGCAAATTAGCGCGTGATAATTTATTATTCTGTCAAGAGATACCGTAGATCCGATCGAGACCTATCTCAAATTAAAGAACGTATAAAAATAAGCGCTTTACCTGTAAAATTACACGACACTTATCACGCGCGACATTTATCTGTAAAATTAGGGTTTGCTAATTTAGACATATAAAACTGTAACAGCCTAGCTAGCATGTTCACCTTTAAATGTCACCATAAAGCATTCGTCCCTTACTAGCAAGTATATAGGTGCGCCATCGATAAATAAATAAATAAATATTAGGGGACAATCTTACACAAATCGACCAAGTCCCATAGTAAGCTCAGTAAGGCTTGTGTTATGGGTACTAGACGACGATATATATAATGGATATATATACTTAAATACATAGAAAACTTCCATAACTCAGAAACAAATATTCATGCTCATCACACAAATATTTGCCCTTACCGGGATTCGAACCCAGGACCTTCAGCTTCGTAGGCAGCGTCACTACCCACTAGGCAAACCGGACGTCAAAAGGGATGGATGCTTTATGTCCGACATAAACGTGATCATGCTAGCGGAGCCTGGTTGTTTTGTGAAAAGTGCCACTGAGGTTGATTGCCCTCCTTACAGCGGCGTCTCTCGCACCAGCCACATCAGTAGCATATCTAACCATATCAGCAGATACAGATTTTATTTTAATTATCCGTTTCGGGCGCCGGATCCATTAAGTATTTAATTTGGAAACCTAATTAACACCCACGCGCGCCAGACTCCTCAGTGTTACTTCGACATCCTTATGAGACTTTTACTGTCGTAGTATTTATGACTTACTTCCTCTCTGAAGCTTGCCGATAGATTGGCTTAATAAGCTTGCTAAATCCTTTGTAATTGTTAAGCGAAAATTAAATTTGAATCATCAGTAATAGAGTATATTTTGATTTGCTACTGCCATGGCGTTTACTGTGTTCGCGGTTTAAGACGGACATTTGATTAATTATCGAAGATGAAGAGATAAAAAACATCGTAATTCAAATGAATGAGCTTATTGTCTATGTAGAAGTTAGGTGTGCGTGATTTGTTTGAAAACTCTTTAGTTATTTCTGTTACCTACTGTTGTTTCGGCTGTGCAGTCTTTCACTGCAGGGATTTTTGTAAAATCATGAGGGATTGTCTATGTAGAAGTTAGGTGTGCGTGATTTGTTTGAAAACTCTTTAGTTATTTCTGTTACCTACTGTTGTTTCAGCTGTGCAGCCTTTCACTGCAGGGATTTTTGTAAAATCATGAGGGATTGTCTATGTAGAAGTTAGATGTGCGTGATTTGTTTGAAAACTCTTTAGTTATTTCTGTTACCTACTGTTGTTTCAGCTGTGCAGCCTTTCACTGCAGGGATTTTTGTAAACTCATGAGGGATTGTCTATGTAGAAGTTAGGTGTGCGTGATTTGTTTGAAAACTCTTTAGTTATTTCTGTTACCTACTGTTGTTTCAGCTGTGCAGCCTTTCACTGCAGGGATTTTTGTAAACTCATGAGGGATTGTCTATGTAGAAGTTAGGCGTGCGTGATTTGTTTGAAACTCTTTAGTTATTTCTGTTACCTACTGTTGTTTCGGCTGTGCAGCCTTTCACTGCAGGGATTTTTGTAAAACCATGAGGGATTGTCTATGTAGAAGTTAGGTGTGCGTGATTTGTTTGAAAACTCTTTAGTTATTTCTGATACCTACTGTTGTTTCAGCTGTGCAGCCTTTCACTGCAGGGATTTTAGTAAAATCATGAGGGATTGTCTATGTAGAAGTAAGGTGTGCGTGATTTGTTTGAAAACTCTTTAGTTATTTCTGTTACCTACTGTTGTTTCAGCTGTGCAGCCTTTCACTGCAGGGATTTTTGTAAAATCATGAGGGATTGTTTATGTAGAAGTTAGGTGTGGGTGATTTGTTTGAAAACTCTTTAGTTATTTCTGTTACCTACTGTTGTTTCGGCTGTGCAGCCTTTCACTGCAGGGATTTTTGTAAAATCATGAGGGTTAGGCTCGTAAGACACTTTCCCGGAATGTGCACTTTCTGTAAAGGTGCATTTTTTGGAATGATCATTTACCCGGAAAGTACACTGTCTCTAAAAGTTCACTTCCCGATATGTACACTTTGTCAATAGGTGCACTTTCCCAGAATGTGCACTTTCGCAGAAGGTATATTTTCCCGGAAGGTACACTTTAGGGGTAGGGGTACTTTGAACAGGGACACCTGTTCAAAGTACTAAAGGTTTCTATGAAATAGTGCCAATGCAAACAGACGGACGGACGGACAGAAATGAACATTGCCATCAAAACTTAAGGCTTAAATGTACCTTTTGATAAAGTGCCCTAAATGGCAAAGTGTACATTTTGGGAAAACGTGCGTTTTGGAAAAGTGCACTGTTTGAAAAAGTGCACATTTTGGGAAAGTTTCCAAATTGGAAAAGTGTAGGTACATTTTACAGAAAGTGTGTTTTACGAGCCTAACCCAACCATAGCTATATACAACGTAAAATTTAAAATAAAAGACTCAATATCTACATATATTAAGATAATTGAATAAATAGTTATTTTTTTTTAGTATATTAAGTGAAATGTTTCGTACCTACTGAAATTCGATATGGGGACGTTTACGTTCAACTTATTCTCTTTAAATATAGTGATGGGCAAACAGGTACCTATTTGAGTAAATCGGTATAAATTAATAATCACAAAAATAAGTATATAAAATAAGTACTAAATATATTTACAATTGTTATAATTTTTTCAGAAGAATTATGTTCAAATTATGATTTACCTACACAAGCATACAATAGATTTCGTTCCCTAGCCATCATCCATCATGATCGTTTGTTACGACAATCGATTTAATCTAGCCAAAGCTAAGCTAGAAAAAGTAGCCTATGTCACTCTTCAGCTTCTAAACTATCTCCATACAAAAAATCACATCAATACGACGCTCCGTTGCGACGTGAAAGAAGGACAAACATACAAACACACACACACACACTATCGCATTTATAATATTAGTAAGGGTTTGTACGCCAACCGGCAAAACATAGTGTTTCGCTATAGGTATGCTTTATTTTAAGATCTTGCACCTATGTTATACAAATAAATATTCATTCATTCATTCAAATCTTAGGATGCGACGGCGACGGGTGTTATTTGCTGTATGATTCAGAATGATTTAGTTATTACTTAAATGTATGACGTTTAAGTTGTTTAATGGAAATGTCCAATACGGTGAGCAACAAAGTTATAAACTGATGTAAAGACTGGTTTAATCATGATATCAATTCGCAAAAGGAATAACCTCGTTTGTGCCAAGATTTAATACCCTCCTCCATCAGTGAGCATACAAGAGTTATAAACATTTGAGCGAAATGGCCTGCGGCGCTACCACGAACTTCGAAAGTCGAAGTTCTGGTATTTCCATCTCTATCGCACTCCCTTACTCGAGTGACAGGGATGCATATATTACGAACTTCGACTTTCGAAGTTCGTGGTAGCGCCGCTGGCTACACGAAACATTCATCGTATCTTCTTTAAACTTATTGTACACAACTTATTTTGGCAGTGCATACAAATTATTGCAACATTATAGGTGAAAAACTTGAGGCCTAGGTATATCTAAAATATTACTTTCTGGTAGGTGCAAATACTTATTTTTAAACGAATTCACTTCTCTTTGTACGAGGCACGACACAGCCATTATCTTTCATTATTGAGTGTAGGTAACCGGTGATTGTTTACGTTGTACTAAGTTTGCTGCAACTACTAATAGAAAGTTGTTAATACCGGTATACCTTCCATTTTAATTTGAACCTTACTACTTTAACAGTACCTAGAGTCACTTAGTCGAGTAAAGTATTTATTAAACATGGCCTTAATTTCAAAGTGTTGGTGGCACGTGCCTAAACAAGGGTATTGTTGTACTAATGGGTTAAGAATCTTAACCCATTAGTACAACAATACCCTTGTTCTCTCTTCTTTTTAACTTAAGATTCGTTCCAGAAACGGGATTCAGATTTCGGACTGTACACGGGTGGTCTAACGCGAATACGCGATATTTATTTAAGTACTTTTGTTTCTGAGTAATTCTGTCGTTTCGACACGTAAGTAAGGATTCGCCATTACATATTGAAAATCTTTGACATAAACCAGTAAATGCCTGTTCGAACAGTCCACAACTGACCCCGTATCATGGTCGGCCTTATCACACGATAAGTGACAAGATAGGAGCGTCGTCTCGTTCTATCGAACGGTGTCAGCCAGTGACGGACGCTCTATCCTGTCACTTATCGCGTGATAAGGCCGACCATGATACGGGGCCTGGATGCAAAAGCCTTTACATTTTTGATCTATAGAGGTAAGTACCTGAATGGTCAAAGCTGCAGAGAAAGAAAAAAACCGGCCAAGTACGTGTCGGACCACGCACAATGAAGGGTTCTGTACCTTCCACTAAGCCACATTAGGTAGGAATCACTATCATATACCGTAAGTTAAAAAAGTCTTATCTTCATAAAAAACTTACGGCACTTTCGTTAAGGAAGGCTTTCCCTCCGGGAGGCCCATAAGGCCCCCGGAGAGGCCCTTTCCGAATCATATCTGTTACTGGCCGCACTGCAGGCCAAACAGGGCAAAAATAGCAAAAAAAAAAAAAGTTATGGAAGGCAGTTTTTCAGCAATAACTCAAAAACCTTTGAACTGATCTTGGTCCAAATATATTTTGTTGAAAGTTTTTATAAAGCTGTCCATTCTTTTTTTCATGTTTTTCTATTACACGGTTAGCAGGTCGAAAGGGGCCGAGGCACAATTTTAGTGACTTTCGGAGCGATTACCTCTGATATTTTTAGTTAATCAAAATAAATCAGAAAGACCTTATATTCATTTTAAGGAACCTATCGATTGAGGTGCCGCATCTTGAGCTACATTGATATTTTTTTTATACTTTTATTCACATGTATGGAGTGCCCCCCTAGGAATATTTTGTTTGCTTTTGCATTACGAAACTATGTAGCGGCTAACAAAATACACCTATAATCCAAATTTCATTCATACAACACCGTAGGTATACTTTTTGAGTAACTGCTATGCTGTGACATGTATTTGCCATTTTGGCTATGGAACCCTAAAAACAGATTGTCACTGTGAAATGTAGAGAGATGTTGAGAATTGCTTGCCTTGCCAGTTTGTTCCTTTTCCTGACCATCCATTACCTACTCGTAGGTGTTACAAATCTCAGGGTCAATATGTATACCAGCCTTCATACTCGTACCATCATGTCAGCCGAAAGACGCCCACTGCTGAACATACTCCTCCCCCAAACACTGGCACAATGACCGGTCGTGCGCCACCCGCATCCAGCGGGTCCCGCGACCTTCACCTGCTGGTACGTGGTCGCCACTCGAGAACCTTTCCACCCCAACGGCCATCGGTTCTACGCCCTCATATCATCCATACTAATATTATAAATGCGAAAGTGTATGTGTGTGTTTGTTTATATGTTTCTCCGTCTTTCACGGCAAAACGGAGCGACGAATTGACGTGATTTTATAATTGGAGATAGTTGAAGGGATGGAGAGTAACATAGGATAGTTTTTATCCACGTAATCATCCCCTAAGGGGGTGAAATGGGGGGGTAAAAGTTTGTATGGAGCTGCGATATAAACGAGTTCCACGCGGACGGAGTCGCGGGCAAAAGCTAGTATGTCATAATTATTAGGCTCGTAAAAACACCCTATTTTAGGAAGACTTCAGCTTTGATGACGGCATGAATGGTCCCCATAGATTTGCCTAAATAGAAAGCTTATTTGACGACCGCTTTAGCCTAGTTGGTAGTGACCCTGCCTACGAAGCAAGAGGTCCTGGGTTCGAATCCCGGTAAGGACATTTATTTGTGTGATGAGCACGAATATTTGTTCCTGAGTCATGGATGTTTTCTATGTATTTATTTATCTATTTAAGTATGTTTATCGTCGTCTAGTACCCATAGTACAAGCTTTGCTTATTTTGGGACCAGGTCGATTTGTGTAAGATTGTCCCCTAATATTTATTATTATTTATTTATTATTCTTCAGCTCTTGAACACTTGACCCCATGCAAAAAAATAACGATATCAACTTTTCTCCATAAAAATCGAAATGTTGTAACGTTAAATAATGCTCTCTCAGAAAACTTGATATTCATAAATGCAAATAATAAATCAGCAAATCGTCGATTCCAAATGCCACTAAAATTTAATTGCGAAATATTTTATGACCCTTTGAATTATTCATACTTACATACACGGTAAAGTTAAGTTTATTATGAACATATGTGTCAAAAATGTACACTATTCGGTTTTCGAAGATGGTCATACGAAAATCGTTCAAAACATTAGATATTGAAATTTTATATAGGTGTGCGTTTGTCTTAATCTCTCTTGTAAGGTCATTATTGAACAAGGGAGCGAAGCGAACGAAGTTCTCCTTTTCAGCTTGGGCAAAAGGTCTTTCGTATGCCCTGCGTATGTCCGGCTGTTCTTTCTACAAACCGCATCTCTCAACCAATTCTCGTGAAATGTTGTGAGAGGGTTTAATAATTATATGTATAGAAACCTATTTTTTGGTGATTCTGTTTTTCGAAATTCAAAAATATTTAATAATTATATAGATATTTTTTGGTGATTCTGTTTTTCGAAATTCTAAAATATTTTTCGAATAAATTACAGGCTCGCTTGTTTAACAGCTCACAAAGCCACTAGGACCGAGATAGCCAATCCGTCTCTTTCTAAGTGTTCTAATTAGAAAGAGATGGATAGTCTATCTCGCCGCGACACAGCTAGCGCGCTGTCTTGTGATAACCGTGCAGAGATGTGCGTAGCTTCACGCATGTGTTTTCATGTAAGTATTTGACACCCAGCTGTCAAGCATGAGAGGTGCCTAATGTAAGTAATTTTCTTTGGGACACATCTGGATATTCACCTTAATACCACGGTGACCTTGACTAATCCTCTCAAAATATGTACCAAGAGTCTTGGTACATATTTATGAGAGGATTAAATCGATACATATTTTTGCACATGACTGTACGATAGATACGATATAGAACGGATCTAGATTATGGGAGCGAGTGTGTCGTGCGTGGATCGAGTCACGGTGCCGAAGTGTTGTACGGTATGGGGCTAGTCAAGGTCACCGCGGTATTAAGGTGAATATCCAGATATGTCCCAAAGAAAATTACTTATATTAGGCACCTCACATGTTTGACAGCTGGGTGTCAAATACTTACATGAAATTCCAAGACCTTAATCCACGGACATAAGAGCTAGGACATATTTATGAGTAAGTTGTACACTTTACTGTACTATACAATAAAACAAACAAATGAACGTTTTTGCAGTTCCACTTCATTTGAAAATCTTGCCAAAATGCGCTTGGTTTAACGTCATAATGTCGCCAAACAAACTATCGAGAGCGCCCTAGGCAAGTACCTCATCGGCGACCCTCTATCGGCCATAGTTAAAAATTATAACGAAATACTCCAGGCAAAATACGGTTTTGAAAAACATTCATTTATAATAGCGTTTTTTTTGTTGATTTCATTTGAAAATTGTTATTCTAAGATGATTTAGTCAAGAATCCGACAAACTTTCCACCCGGAAGTAATTATGTAGATTGAAATGAAGCATGCATTATCTTTATTTGTACGATTTATCTTGAATATTATAGAGCAAATGTAAATGAACCAAAATAAAGAAAAAACACTTATTAGTGTTTTTACTGACTTTTTAGAAGCTAGTTAACTTATCATTTTTTCGATGTCTGAAATTTTGTCGGATTTTGTCGCTGGGTAACTATTTAATTGATAATATATCCGTTATACATAAAAAATAAGCTATTATAAATTATTTCCTAAATTGTCATTTTTTCCATACAAGTTGTCAGTTCATTGCCTGGACTAAAAAAAAATTCGCGCGGGCGCTCCTTATTTGGAACCCCTCGCCCCTATAGAAATATATGCCTAGTTTGCCTATGGATAATCTGCTTCTGTCGCCAAATGTAAACGAAAGTGAACGCAGTAACTTACCATAAATGTCTCAGAATCATTTCTAGAGTTACTACGATTAACTTGGCATGCAAAGTGTCGATGAAATTATAATAATTAGCTATGTCCTGCGGGATTTAGTGCTAGAGAGCGGCTTGGAACTGGTTCGATTTGTCCAAGCCAACGAAAGCCGTTACTGTGATTATTTAGCGTAACTGTGACAGGATTAATTGTCATCAATTAAATGAACACTTAAGAGCGGTTACACGGCTTTTCGTAGCGATACAAGCGCGCGTTTCACGAACGCGCGACTAGCCAATCTAGCCATAGATCACCTGTCAAAATCATAAGTATGTAATGTAACGATACTGTATTACGTTTGTAGCGCTGCAAATAGTCGCCGTGTGTAACTACCCTAAGGGCCCTTTCACACTGGCCTGTGGTAATTGCCGTGTGTCCGGGAATTAGATGAAAGTGAATGTGCGTTGGTGATTTTAGCTTTAATTGAATACAGTTGGCGCTTATAAAATACAAGGTGCACATGCAAACCTTCAAATATTTCATTGACACAACGCATGCATTTGATTTGCTTTTAATAAGTTTTGAAATAAAGGGCTGCCTCGATTCTTGTAAACGATGTGTAAGGTCGTGTTTATGTCTTCCCCGCACGAGAGAACGACATGGAACACTTTTCGGGAATGACTGTTTTGGACAAATCTCGATAAATATTTTCATCATCATTTTCGCTTTTACTTAAATTAAGGTAAAATACTGCCGATTTAACTTGATTACGTATTGAAAATAAAAAAGTGTGTCGCATATCTCTATCTCTCGAAATAGGCAAGGGGGAGGGGTGATACAGACAGAGAGATTCGAAAGATTTTCCCGGTTACATCCCTCTTCCGAAACGCGAGCTAATGTAAATTTGACTTCGATCCAAAACGTTTAGTCGTCAGATAGACCCCAAGCTATTACTGTCTGTCGATTGTTTAATGATATCTTCTGTTTAATGAATTTAAATCCGCCGAGTACCAAGTGATGTTAGCACGTAATAAATGTCGCTACCAGGTTATTTAACGTACGTATTCACAGACTGGATTGATTGAAACAGTTATTCTATCGTACTCCAGGCAAAATACGGTTTCGCCAAACATTAATTTATAATAGCCTGTGTTTTTTTTCTCCGTCATAAATACATATTTTAAGATACTCTATTTACGAATCTTACAAACTTTCGACCCGAAAGTAGGTATAAAAAAATACTGTCAAATATACGCCGATTTTATTAATTAAAATTAATAATAGTTGTCTATAATCGTCAACACAACAATATTATTGTCTTTAACCTGTAAACAATGAAATCCGACATTTTTTTTACATGTAAAATCAATATATTAACAAAATGCATGGCTTGGGTGACAGGTGACAGAAGTTGGTAGAAAAAAATTGTAATAAGTAGTACTTTGATTTGATTCTCATAAAAATAATTGATGAACCTATTTTGCTAAAAATCGTATAGATTTTTGTTTAGAATTGCATATAAATACATTTACTCCAATAAACTATCGGTAAATATATTTATAGGACCAAATTGTGTCCAAATTTAATTTAACTATATAGATTATTAAAGTAGTACACGAATCCTACAGAAAACAGGTTTATGTAAAGCATAATACACATTTGAATAGTCCTGTTTAATTCTACAATTGAACTTGAGCTCTTTCCGCGTGTGTTAACGATCACATTCGCTCGCAACGGCGGCACGCAACGAGTCCTTTTCTGTGACGCGAAGTAGATAGATACCTACATTACCTACGCAGATTATTTGTAATCATTTATATCGTCTTCGACGATGTACTAGTAGGAGAATGCGACTATTCACGGTGTAATAATGGCGTAAGCGGGAAACGCGCTAACAATTAATGAAATTTATAAACATATTTTAGTGAAAACATGCCAAGAATTTAGTACATTTCTATGTTTGGTGTCTCAATGCTTCATAATTATTTACTGATAAATGTCATCATTATAAAACAGTGACGACAATTTTAACAGGTGATTTCCTACTTAAAGTAGTTAATTTCCCACTTAATCTGCGTAGGTAGTACACAGACCACTTAACCTAGGTTAAGTCGTCTGTGAGTTTGTAGTACAAGATCCATCTGCACATCATTGTAGTAACGGAAGTAGGTACTTAATTATTGGAATGGGTAAGAAAGAACACGCTGCTAAAATACTGCTTAGCTGCTATAGCTATACAGAGTGGAAAAACCTATGGGCCCTGAAAGAAAACCACCGTAAATCCATAACATCAGTGGCGTGCACCACGTAAAGGCAGAAAGACACTGCCTGCCCTACTCAAATCTGTGATATTGTTTTACCCAAAGGGTAAAAACGGGACCCTATTACTAAGGCTCCGCTGTCTGTCTGTCTGTCTGTCTGTCTGTCCGTCTATTGTAGGTAGTTTGGGCTAATTTGGTTTATTTTTACTAATCATATGTTTAATCTTGGTGAAAATTTAAAGTCAGGCATTAATATATGTACAAAAAAAGGGCATAAATATCTGTGTACGCCTCTGTCAGTTTTTATCCTTACTCTGGTACAAATATTAATATCCCTGACTGGTAAATTCGATTTTCAGCTACGTTACGCGTGTATCGACTCGATAAAAATGCAATACTTGAGTACCATTTGGTTTTGGTATTCGATGGTTATTCTCGCCAGTTCCCACCAATTTGCTAACACTAGTAACGGCTGTGAATTGTTTCCTATGGAACTGGACTGAGAAAAGTAACCCTAAGTAAAACCATTATTGTCCCCTAATCTAACTTTTTAAATTTGCTTACTAATATTAAACTGTCAAAGGAAAAATTACATACTGCCAACCACCACTAGACTCTGTTCTGTAAGCAAACTTGTGACATAAAAAAAAAACGATGGTACTATACCTATGTGCGGTTAAACATAGTGCTCGAACGGCTTGTTTAAATGGCATGTTTAAAAAATAAAAAGGCGGCAAATTACCTATTATTTAATTGATTACCTTGTATTTATTTTTATTTTAATATTTCCTCACATCGTTTGAGAAACGCACTATACAATCCTCGGCCGGAACATGGATTGCTGGACTCGTTGTATCCGGTTTACCCCAATCTCGTCTACTCCAGGCAAAATACGGTTTTGAAAAACATTAATTTAGCGTTTTTTATAATAGCGTTTTTTTTGTTGATTTCATTTGAAAATGTTATTCTAAGATGATTTGGTCAAGAATCCGACAAACTTTCCACTCGGAAGCAATTATGTAGATTTCAATGAAGCATGCATTATCTTTTTTTGTACGATTTATCTTGAATATTATAGAGCAAATGTAAATGAACCAAAATTAAGACAAAAACATTTATTAATATTTTTACTGACTATTTAGAAGAACTTATCATTTTTTCGATGTCTGAAATTTTGTCGGATTTTGTCGCTGGGTAACTATTTAGTTGATAATATATCCGTTATACATAAAAAATAAGCTATTATAAATTATTTCCAAAATTGACATTTTTTCCATACAAGTTGTCAGTTCATTGCCTGGACTAGTCCAGCAATCCCTTACTTCACTGCCTCTGCAGTAATGTACTATTATTCAAAATAACACACGTATAGTCTGGCCAGGGAAAGATGAGCCTATATTGTTTGCATATTTAGCAAGTAACCAAGTAAGAAAATCTCAATGAGAACAACGTTTACGTTTACACATTCCTATATGACTATGATGTAAGAAGTTTCATTATATTTTGCAAAAATGCTTCACAAGACGACGTTTGGGATGAAATGGGTAACTCTGGGTAGGTTGGGTAAACACCATCTCTAGGCAGGGTGTTCTTTAAATAAATCGATACTAAATAATTACAACATTTGGTTTATCAAGTTATTTCTTCCGACCTGACCCTTACTTATACAGTACATATGTAAATATTAAGTAGTAAAAAAGTGTTCGGTTCTGGCGCTTCGCCGGCCGCTGCCACGGCACGCTACGCTCGCTCGGCTCGCGCGATGTAGGGTCGCAAACTCGCAGTTCACCTAAAATTCCTCCTCGCTTCGCTCGTCGTCGTACCTACACCGACCTGCCTTAGTCTCTGTAAAACTACTTTGAATTTCATTCAAAATGAACATTTGACTAAACGTATGAAATGCGGAAAGTAATGCTGGATAAGTCAAAAATTGGCTATGAAACAAAAGTTGTAACAAAGCTCAAAAGACTGTAGTGGTAAAAGTTTTTCGGACAACTGACACATTTGGATAACATCAAATGGTAAATGAAAAAAGTAATGAATTGTATATTCGGAGAAGTCATAAAAATACGAAAAGTTTTCGGACAAAAGATATTCGGTCAATAAATTTTAGTGATTGCGATAGTAAATTGTAATTCAAATGTAATTCGGGCTAAAAGTAGGTAAATTAAATTTAAATAGTGTTTAATTCATGATAATGAGAGCGAGAGAATGAGCTGTCTTAAGGGTTTCCCTTCAGGTTCCATAGATTTTTTCACCCTGTATATTATCTAACGTGTAATATTGGGCATAATAAAAATCAAATAATAGGTAAGGGTATAAATCTCTCTAGTTTACTATTTTAACGAATTTTGCTCTATTACAATTACTACACGCCCACAATCTGTCTGCTTTGCGCAAAGGTTGACTGGTAGAGAATGCTTACGGCATTAAGTCCGCCTCTTGTACGATAAGTTGTCCTTAGTGCAATAAAGACGAAATATATAAATAAAACTGAACCAAAAAAGAAATTAATGTAAACAAAGCAAGCATCTTCCTCTAGTCTTAAAAAGTCCATCACAAACTACATAATATACACGTGTGCACAATCTTTGAAGTCCCTTTTTCCAACTTCCACTACCTACGTCAAAGTTCAAAGTTAAATTGCATAGGTAACTTCATCCCACGCTCGTCAGTGTCACTCATTGATAAATAAATAAAAATACTTAAATATTTTCATAATTCGTTTCACAACGAGTACCTATATTAAAATTTAACTACTATCAACAACTAGATCTTAGACGCGTTAGATGGTTTCGCGAATCGCTGCGATTCGTGCGGTACCTACCTACCTACCTAGTATGTAGTACCTACGCGGCGAGCGGGCGACCGGCCAATCACGTTAGCTCTGCGGCTCGCGCGCGGCATTTTTAAACCTATTTTAACAGGTGTTTGTAATAACATTACTTGCAACCGATTTTATAAGGGGATTCGTACATTATTCGATGAAACATAGCTTATAATGAAAATCCCAAAAGTAACTGATCAATTTGCATTTTTTTAAATAGTTAAACAGCATTTAACCCCTAAAATCCACCCTCCGTTGTTGTTTAGTGTGCGATTCGTTTCTAATGTTTGTGTCCACTACATTCATCAAAGAATGTAGGAACCTACAGCCAATTATTATTTTTGGACACGGAAATATGGTAAATGAATAAAATGTTAGGGATCTACTAAATAGAAATGTAATATTCGGAAACATTGTTTGCCTGATTTATCATCAAACTTATAGAGGAAATATTAATTTATCAAAACAAAGAATAAAAAATGAGTTAATTTTTTTTTCCGATTTTACAGGAATTTATAAATTTTCAATTATTTATTAAAATATCTAAATCACAAATATTTTGTCGGATTTAGTCTCGTCGTTATTAATACAATTATAATTTATCTGTTACGCAGAAAAAAAAAGCTATTATAAATTATTTCCATTTCGCCATACTAGCTGACCCTATTTTGCCTAGCTTGTCGCGTGAGCGATCTTTTCCGATTACCTTTCGGGTAGCGGAATATTAGAAACTAAGTAATGTATATTAGTTATACATTTTTTCTTATACGTGGCTGATACTTGGATGGTCAAGTCGCAAACAGGCAAAGGAATGATCATGAATGATGCGTTTGAGATGTGGTGCTGGTATCGATTGCTTGGATGGATACCATGAACTGCATTTCGTACAAAAAGATAGACATAAAAACAGCTACAGTCGTCTGTATGACTTTGCCATATTCGGTAATATTTTGGCCACAGAGCCTGGCGGGATCTCGAGAATTTGGAGAAGCGCTGTAGAAGGCATGAACCAAGAGGCCGAAGCCCCAAACGATGGCTCAAGTAGGTGTCGAAGCATCTTAAAATACCGGTTAATGCAACCGTCTAAGGCCGGGGCCTCACTGGTAGAGCGATTAGCGACGCGACGGCGATCTTCATACATCAAGTCGCCTCAAGTCGCCCAAGTTGTACTGAAATCGCCGTCGCGTCGCCAATCGCCTTAACCAGTGCGGCCCCGGCCTAACAGGCAGCCGACCGAAAGACCAGCCCTCCTATTCTGTAACTTGATTTAAGCTCACTTCAACGCTCACCCACAAATATATCTTGACACCGCAATGCGTAGTAACTAAGCGTAGGTAAAGGTCTAAGTTTCGTGACGGGTAACCGGCGGGGTGAGGAGAAGAATATACTGGCTATGCTACGGCGGCAGTTACCATCCTTAGCAATGAGGGACCGATTGAGTAGGGAAGTAGTTGTCTGCTCAACAGAATGCTGCCATCACGAACTCCTATTATGGCCACATTGTATTGAGCATAAGTCTAGTGCCCTACGAAATGAATGCCACAGAAACCTCTCTATTGTGGTAACTTAACTGCTACCGTTTGCTAATAGTCCGCAGCAAGCTCGATTCTTCATACAAACGTAGTTACGTCCTTACTTTAATATAACATGTCACATTATCATGAAATTCTCTAAATATAATGAGGTAAGATATATCTAGGGCTAAAACTAGTTTTTGACTCTTAAAATGTTAATAGAAAGAAAATAGAGCGAGTACAAGTTTTGCATTTTTAGACCCCAGAAAGTTGTTCAGTTCGGCGGCCTACTACGACCAAAATATAGTTTAGATTGAAGTCAAAACCTATTTCCGGTGTCGATTAAACTATGCAGTTTGAAAAGAAAAAAGATTTGTCAAAATTGATCTTGTAGTTTTAAAATGAGAGCGTAACTACGAAAACCTTAAAATAAATTACAAAAATTTGATGCGAAACTGCAGCGAATTACTCTGGCGCGGGGAACGGTCCGGGGGGGGGGGGCGGTACGCACCGCCCTTATCATAGCTACTCCTTGCCGTGCGCTTAGTTTAGTGACAATAGTGACCCATTTGCTGTGCGCGGGAGCGACGTATTGTTTTGGTGAATTATCTTCCTACGATAATCGCGGTCAATTCACGACTTGGACTGATAAAACGGATTTGATTTTTCTTGGTGATACTGGTGGTGTGTGTGATCATACTGATCATACTGATCGACGATCTGTGGCTTTCTTATGGACTTTGCATTTTTATGTTACAAAAATGGATAAACCGGGTAAGTACCTACTTATATGCATTTTAGTCAAGTTCCAAGTATACAAATAAATTATATACATTTAATATGTACATATTATATTAATGTATATGAGTACCTAGTCATTAATCCTTAGTTGACGTGTTATTTAATTTATTTGGTAGGTAAACAAAATTTTAATCTCACAGTAGGTACTCATTCGGTATTAAATAGGTAGGTACCTACATAAATATCACTTGGGTACGTCAAATCATTCTGGATATGGCTTTGGTGATATATAGTTTGATTCTTTTATATAGCCAAAACAAAATACTTACTTAGTTAAAAAATAATAATACGCTATAAATTTAAATAAGACGAGGATGAACGAACGGACTTTATACGAAAACTACCTATCACACATTATTGCTTAGAAATTTTAATTAGTTTACCTAAGTAGGTATGTATGTTATAGTATAGTATCCTAAAGTATATAGGATAGGTTTTTTCGTCACTCTCTATAGTAATCTACGTACTTCTTTACAACGTGTTAATAAAATAACGCAAAACCTGAAAACTGTTTGTTCAGAATCGAGAGTATAATGCGAAAAAAATAAAAAATAAATTTTTTGACGCGATTTATTTTTTACATTTGTATGGAGCAGGTCGCCCCAGACGGCCAACACTCCATACACATGTAAAAAATAAATCTTGTCAAATTTTTATTTTTTATTTTTTTCGCATTCTATGCTCGATTCTGAACAAACTGTTTTCAGGTTTTGCGTTATTTTATTAACACGTTGTATATCATAATTATATATAGAAATTGGCACTTACCTACCCTTCAACTTTTTTGATCGAGTGACCTGACAATAACAATACTAGGTAGGTATCTAAATAAAAAAATGACGACGCGACAATAGCAGTTGTTTCTCGGTGCTACTTGAACCTTGGTTGTAGGTTTTTATTATTTATGTATGTACTAGGTTCTTACTATATTATGTGCTCAGGTTGGCGCTTGTCCAATTTGTAGATATAAGATGTACAAGGTACATAGGTACATATATTTTTCAACTAAAACTATAAGGGGGCAAACAAGCATACGGTCCACCTGATGGTAAGCGATCACGGGAGCGTATAGACGTTTATAATTACCTATAGTTATTTTTTTTTCTAGAAGCGAAAAGGTGTTCAAAGACAAAATTATGGCTATCGGCTCGAAGGAAGAAAAGAGGACCGGCTCGTCGTCAAAAAGAAAATATAAATCCTAATAGGTAAGTTATAATAAGGCTATAAATTCAAATTTCATTTATTTATGGACCAACTAGGATCATTGTTGTAAGTAGGTACTTTTTACCAAAAATAAAAACAATAATGTATGATCTTTTTTTATTTCCTTCAATACACCAAATCTTCAATGCGAATAAATATTTATAGGGTAGGTTCCTAGGAAAAAAGATCTGGATTCTAATTAGTGCGTATTTTTATTGATCATAAGATATTGGACACCTATTTTAAAAATACACACAACCGAACATAGAACCTCCTGCTTTTTTGAAGTCTGTAAAAATGACGAAGTTATGGCGCGTAGATAATCCGCGTGACTTCACAAACGTATGAACCGTGACGTTACGCGCACTTATGGGTCAAAATCAAAGAGATGAGCATTTTAGGTTTTCAAAAATCTGAGAAATAAAGTTTTTTTTTAAGAAAACCAACAAGTGGAGTCTGTTGTGTCATTTGTCATGAACCGTTCCTGTGAAGAGGCACGCACAAAAATATATTTTAGAAATTCTACCAGTTAATAAGAATAATGCCAGGCACAAAGTCATTTCGGGAACACTTAAAGATTTTTTTAATAATTATGTAACTAATGCATTTAAGAATCACCTTCAAGAAATTGTAATTAACCTGTTCCTAAATCGGATAATGTTGTTATTTTGTATATTTGTTATATTGAAAACATTTATTTTTGTTCACTTTATTGTCACCTCGGGAACGCCCGCATCATTTCGGGAACGTCCGTCATATACGAGAACGTTCCCGAAATTACCGTTCCCGAAATGACTATTTGATAAATATTTTCATGTCGCGCTTGACGGCGCCATGTAAGATATTGGTTTTAGGGGTTATGAACAAGTGAGCTCTAATATTTATAAGAATTTTGCAAAATATATGCAAATTTTCGAAAAACTATCCATCAAACTGCGTTCCCGTAGTGACAGGGAATTAAAGTACGCTTCACACATATGAATTTAAAAGGTACTTACCAACTAAATCATTTTTTTTTTCCGTAAACAACAAACACGCCTTTTGCTTTGACTAGTGAACTTCACGCTGTTGCTTGCTAACGCCACCTAGCGTGTGTTCTTTTATTTACATCAATCGATATCCACCGCGTTCACGGAAAGATTTAATAAACGTCAGACAGCATTTGAATAGTCAAAATATGAAGAAATTAACCTGCTATTAATGTATTTTATACGTATATTCTTAATTTGATGATTTTCAAAGCTAATATTAAAATATGAAAATTTTAAGTCTTAATTATAAACATTTTTGATTTGTTTGAACTATGAAACATGGTATAAGGACGCATTCCCGGAATGACTATTTAGACCTTTTTTATTTTGAAAATCAAATAAATCATTAGTATAGAAAGATAAATAAGCTAAGTGCCGTGTAATTATGCACAGAACCTTTATTTTAAAATAAATATTTTAGTAATATCATGTTATTTTATTCAGAAAAACTTTGTCAGAAGCATAATGCTCATTTCTCTGATTTTGACCCTTATAACTTCGACATTTTTTGTTTAGTGACCAAAAGAAAAAATACGTGTCTAATATTTTTGATCATCTATAATACGGATTTTAGAGTTACTTATTTAAAAATAGTTTAAGTACTATCACTGTAATAAGCTTGTTTTGGGAAAAAGACTGACTGTTAAGTTTCTTGCGGCGTTTCTTCTTGACAGTGGTCTCTGCAGAAGCGCTGGTAGGGCTTGACTTATAAAAGTGCCCTTGGCGGCCTACTTGCAGAATAAATATTCATTTATTTCATTTATAACAAAAATAGTGGTAGTGGTATCTGAAAATCTGCTATGCAATTATGGCACTAGGTTGTTAAAATGACAAAACCTGGTATATTGTATGTTATACTTATGTTACTAGTTACTACTACTTTTGTTGGCACATCAAAACTTGTAGCCTGTACTCTACATTTACGTTTTTAGTAGGTTAAATAATCAGTTAAAATTTGCCTAGCCGCACTTACGCACTGTATAAACTGTATTGTTATCTCGCTATGGAGATGTTCTACTGTTATATTTTATTTACCGCAATAATTTCGCCGTTGTATGAAGATATTTTACTGCGACTGCGACATGTATAGCTCCGCCTCCCCGCGCGCTCTCGCTTTACTGCTAGCGCCCTGTCTCCCTCTAGGTGAAACAACAACATTTTAAAGCGTAAGCGCGCGATCTCAACGCGGAGTTGAGCGGACCTTGCTGCGGACTCTTAAGCAGTAATGTCTGTTAACACAATTTATAAATTTCAATTTAAAGGTTTATTTTTTAAATTAAATGTTCCGAGCCGGATTCGAACCGGCGACCACAGGCATACGCAGCTCGTAGCTCTTAACAACTGCGCTATTAGAACAATCCATCGCGGTTACCAAATTTTGAAAAGCTGAATCCGGCTCGGAGCATTACATTTAAACTCTAATTTGAATTTTATAGTATAGTTTGTAAACAGGTTTGTTACGTTAGCAATGCTTTTGATTTATTTCTCTATGGTATTAGTGAAGAAGATATAGCCTAGGTACCCAACGGGGGGTTATAACTATTAGCTATCATCAGGTAGCTCTAACACAAGCTAGATGTACGTTTAGATGCGTGTAATAAAACTAGATTCCACTTCCGTTGTAAATAATAATTGGCTGGAATACCTATACCTACTGAGATGTTACGGTGATAAATTGGTTGTAATCACAGTAGATTTTTATGGTGAGGCAGTTGCTCAGTTACGCACAATTCTTTAAGCGTAAACGTTGGAATTTCCATGCAAATATTTTTCAATTACAAAACAATTTCATGTTACTATTTAGTTGCTCTGTGAGCTGTAGAACTCGCAGGTTTAGTACCGTAAAATGGAGTGAGTAGGGATCGCGAGGAGAGTTGGGTTATGAATGGGGAGAGAAGGGATGAAAGGGGGGTGAGATGGGATTTTAAGGCTACTGCTACCTAAATAATGTATTCCAATTTAAAATGGAGCTATGAGTAATATTTATAATTAAAAAAAATCGATCCAACAATCTTCCAAAATCACCTTGGTATGAAAACCCATCTCACCCCAACTACGAGGGACTACGGGGTGAGGTGGGATTTCGTGTTTATCGTTAAAGTTATAAAATGGAACTACCCAAAATCATAAAAATACCGGAACACACATTCTATACAACATTCAGTTTGCATATGTAAAAATTAAATGTTATCGAGGTCTGAATGTCAGTTTTGTCCCTGCTCACCCCGTTTTACGGTATGTGTAATTTTTTTTTACATTCCAATAACTAAATCGTAAAAAAAACTATCAAATTATCACACCTGTTCACATAATTTGACGAGAATCGGTTGAGAAATGCGACCTGTAGAGGAGAACACCCGGACAGACGGACATCCAGACACCCGAACCATGGCCTCCCAACTAGAACAACGTATAATTGATACTAAAAAGAACTCATAGATGGCGACACAGGTACCGAGCGAAACATTTGAACCAGTAATCGTAAAGATAGAATGATTTTTACACCTTAATAAATTCAACGTACCTTAATTATATCACAAACATACTTCCGCACATACAATAAAGGTATATTTTATAAGTTTAGTAAATGCAATAAAATTGATACTAAATCCATGTAACTCGTACTATACGAGTGAGCTTTCAAGCTTGCTACGTATTATTGGGTACTGTCACTAGATGGCGCCATCACGGGTCGCGAAAGTTCTATGGAACCACAGGCTCTAAGCATTTGGTTATGTATATTTTTGTGTGATGGATGTGTAATATTGTCTCTAAAATACTACTTTTATATCGAAAAAATCAAAAATACTCTATTTGTTGCCCGGGAAGTCAACGCCATCTGGTGATATCTCAATGTATTACTAAAGGCTGATAGCGTCATAGCCGTGGTAGCTCGGATACTGCATCTACTGGTGTAGCTACGGGACTAAAATTGTATACAGAATTGCCTACATTAGGACGGTACGCTTTTGCTCTATGAGATTGGGTATCTGTACTTGTATTCTTTAATCTGTGCCCGAACATAAGAAAGATTTTCCGCTCAAGCTGAAACGGAGAACTTCGTTCGCTTCGCTCGCTCGCTCAATTATTGTGATATTTAGTCAATCACGTTGTTTGATAGGAACTTGCGAAGAAAATAAAGTGCATTTTCGTTAAAATAAGTAGATGGGTTGAAGTGGCAGCGCGTGAAACAAAAAAAGTTATGAAAGAGGTATATAAGTAACTACCTACAGGCTTGCCAAAAAATAAATTTTAGGCAAGCGGTGCAGGGATTCGTTTTTCTCAATGATCTTAAAACATATTCATCCCGGACGACAATTGATCTTCTTATCCATTTTAGTTTCAATATCAACATTTACTAGTAGTAGTTACCTATATACATATGTGTCCGAATGATATTGTATATCGTCAACAGTAATTTTTAATAGCCAGCAACTCCGAAGATTAATGCTACCTGCAAAAAGCAACGATTTACCTAAGAGCAAGGTATAATATAAGTAGGTATTTCAAAGGGATGACTTTGTCATACAGAAACTGTAAGGGGATTGGTTTGACTACGGAACCTTCAGAAAGAGCAAACTTTTACAGCTAAATGGAACTAAATCTATCGGTAGGCCTGTATTTATTTACTTACTGTTACGGCGAGTAAACAGTGATTAGGCGCCTCATTTAATAAAATATATACATTTTCTGCAGACAAGGCTCTTCATTTTGATTTTGTTTTGTGGCCATTCTTTAGAATAGAAGGAGTGAAAACATCCAGAATACTCATAGAATACGGTGTATGCATGCCATCAGGGAGGCTGCTCATTTGCCACCGTAGTAATATATAAAAAAATACAAACTGTCGCAAAAGTTAACCAATCAATCAATCAATCAATCAATTATTTATTCTGCAAATAGGCCACAAGGGCACTTTTACATGTCAAACGGTAATTTACAATAAAATAGTAATCTTACACAATAATCATTTAAAATGATATATAAAAGGTTAACAAACTAAATGTCACTAAGTTAATGTAAACAAAACCAAATTGCAAAATATGACCATTACATTCGATATAAGATCTGTATCCAGCATTAACAGAAGTTAATGATATTGTTCAGTATTCCAGAGATGTATAAGGTCTCTGAGCGTCCAAATACAATTAATAATTATTCTAATATTCTAAGAGATGTATACGGTCTCTAAGCGTCAAAACAAAAAAGGAACATTAATGTTATATTGTCAGAGATGTACAGGGTCAATAACAATAAAACGTTTCAAGATCAGAATGATGTCTCTCGTCAATACGATAATAATAATAATAACACTAGTATTTAAGTAGTTAATTAGGTACTATGCCCTTGCAAGCATGAACAGTCCGGACTCCACAAACAGCACCCGATCACGAGTATGACGCATATCTCAGCCATCGCCTCCCTCAACCATATGTTAGGGAAGGTGGCGACCCGATCAACGACGCCACCGACTGTAAGAAAACTAACAGGAAAAAAAGAGGAGTAATAAACATATACCCAGTGAAAGTGAGTGTTTGTTGAGGTAGCAGGTATTAAAATGTATAAAGTCGACCAAGATAAGATCTGTATCATGCTGAGTGGAAGGGTTTGTGAGTCGAATATCCGGTGATTGTAGAGATTACAGTTTCGAGTGCTCGAAAGTTTTGCTTGAAATCGATTAATATAGGCGCCCGTGCAGAAAAATAAAAAGTTATCATAAAAAACGTGGTGGATATACTCGTCGTTACGGTCTACATAAGCCAAGAATCATCTTTAGAAACAAGATTTCGATTTAAAAAATCCGCTCTGAATTCGGTTCCTCCCACTGGGAGTTACGGTGCGATACTCACAGAAACACAGATGCTATGTTAAACTTATAAAAGCCCTCGTTTCCGGCAGCTTGTCCAAATCATTTTGCACTGTTAGAAAAGCAATCACTGAACATAATACGATTTAGACTATTGTCTATGCAAAATTGTTACCTATACAAGCTAAGCGTACTAGTTAGTAAATAATAATTCAATGCTCTGAAAAACAACATTCGTGTGACCGGATGGCAACTGGACCCGAGGGAAAAGCCGACTGCAAGACGAGACTACGATAAATAAAGTCTTACATTAAACACGTCCATATTTTATGACATTGCGCTAAGGAATTTAACAATAGTCGAAGTTGCGAAATTCTTACATAATGTGAAACCAATCTCAATGTGTTCCGCCGGGGGATTAATAAACGTACGAGTACATAACTAAGGACATATATGTGATATATATTTGTACACCCCTTTATGACATTGACAATACAGTCCTGTAATAGTAGTTTATGCAACTGATCCATAATGAGAGGCCTTAAAATATGAGTGGGGTTTTATGAAACGAGCGGCAGCGAGTTTCATAATAGGATCACACGAGTGTTTTAAGGCTAAATTATGTACAGTTGCATACACTACTTTATCTAAACACATATCATAAGTACTCTAAGATGGGTTCAGAAGCCGTAGGAAAATGACCTGCATTGCTACTATAGTGCTACCTGTAAAATATCTTTGTTGCAATTATTGCTGCATTTACGATATCCGGCGGAGTGTTCATATCGTTCTCGGTGTCACTACTACTCATATTTTCAACTAAAATGTGAATTACAAATAACTTTTCACAATTCTACTTTCGTCACAGCAAAATCCAACAAAGAAATGACAACAGTAATGGCGGCAATTCAATCCTACGTCAAGACGAATGTTTTTTTAATCATAGACAAACGAATGAAGTCCCTATTCTCATGTCACTCTTGATCAAATGTCGTGCGGTTTATATTAAAAAACATACTGAATTGACGTTTCGCATCGATAACTGTTTTAATATCTATGGATACTAGAATAGAGACCCACATGAGTTTTGACAGCTGTTCCAAATTTAAACTCATAACCTTACAAAAATCTGTACTGTAATGACATTACAGTACAGATTTTACCTACTACCACAGACAAGAAAGTTCTCATAGTAAAATTGGTTGTAATAATCCTGATCATTTCCTACAGTTTCTGAACGCATTTTAGAGTACTAATGATATGTGCGTAGATAAAGATATTTATGTATTTACGTATATTAATACCCCTGATTTTGATACGAGTACAGTCGTATCAAAATTAAGAGTTATTACAAAAAAACTGGATTTGGATATCTCAAGTTGACTCAACTCCCGCCTCCTATGACGCAGTGTCCGAGAGACAACCGGATGGCTCGCGGTATTTGAGCTCCCGACAGTCCCGACGCGTTGTGCAACCGCCCTGTGCAACCCAAACTGAGCCAACTTCGACCGGGGCGGAACTTCCATAACACTTCGGGAGCTCAAATACCGCGAGCCATCCAGTTGCCTCTTGGACACTGCAACTACGCATCATTGCTCTGAATATAAGGCCTGTTTTCTCGGCAGATTGCATAAGGTTCCATAGTTACTTCAGGTGCGTCAGGTGCGTGTATGAACTCGGGGGCCGTGTCCTCTATAGTAGCGCTAATTTCTGCGCAGGCGCAGGAAAGAGCCCGACTCCCGGGTCTTAATCATAAAATAGATATTACTTAGCCGGTGGCAGTATAGTTGAATTGACTAAAGCTTAGTTGTTAGTGAGAATATGCACAGATACACTAAAAATAAATAAAAAATGTAAACTTTCGGATTGAAAAAGTAAACGCTGTAAACTGTGCTAATGCTAATGTACTAATAATAGTTACACCTCTCAATAGCTATGCGATTCACAACCTGTCTTCGACTCGATTTTCTTATACTTGACCCAGACGGTTGTAACAAATATACGCCTAATGGGAGGTCAGACTTACAATGGTTTTCTTTCGAGTTGTGGGCAAGGGTTCTAAATACCAGCCCTGTCCAAAATGGTGATTAAAATGAACTAAAGCGTGGTAAAGTTATTTTTAAACAGTAAAATATTCGTCTTTTATTGTTTAAAAACAACTAAATTAACAATGATTCGTGTATTAGATGCTATGATACATGTAATTTATAATAATTAAGCCTTATTAGTGTGCACATGCAAGCATATTAAGATGTAATGGAGATGGTTACGCACGCTTCTTTTTCAAATGAGTGTCGGAAGAAAGTGTTTTTGGTGCTGTAGGTAGTTTTTTTTTATTACACGTCTTGTGCAAGATTGCACAACCTTTTAGGTGTTTTTAGCTTTTTATTACCTTTTATTGTCTTTGATTTTTATACTCTTTTTATTGTCATATTTGACGTTATTATACTTCTGTTTTTACCATCCGAACCAGTGCCCTTTTGATTTATCCTAAATACGTCTAAAAAGCATCTCTTCATAATATTTTACCAATAGGAATATAGCGTAGATGTAGATACATACAGGCAATCTATGTTTAATTTTAATGGTTCCCACGTAAATTTTAAGTATTAGGTAGGTTCATACCCGTTTATAGGTAGGTACAGTACATATTGTACAACCCTGTTAGGTTAAAGAAAGTTAATTTTAGCACAGAATAATTAATAGTACCTAAAGATACAGAAGGACCCACTGCCTAAGTGACGACGTTAGCTGTATTTTTTTTGCAATAGACAATCATAGAGTGAGATAGGGTTGTTAACGTTCCTACAACATAGGTAACTGAACATTCAAAATGATAACTATTTTATAGTTCCTATGTTTTTTATCGAAATGATCATCAAATTTTGGAAATAATAATATGATATGATAATAAAATAATACAATAGCCGGAAAGTCAGGATTAAGTAAAAAAAAACATATTTTGCAATGGGATAACTTCTTTCGTCATGTTAGCAACATTTTGAATATTGAAATTCGTATAACGGGGTGCGATCAATGAAATAACGTTGTTACTACGTAAAACGTAACGAATATATGAAACTTCATTGTGTGCGATGCGCAGTAAAGCCCTTGCTAGACCTCCACAGGAAGTTACCATAGACAAACTTCGTTTCGCGCCAAATTGACAGTGGGATAGCTGGCCTGATTTTAGCAAAATGATGAGTTGGAAAATTTAAATTTAATTTCACCAAGTTTAATACCTACACCAATTATATTCAGCCTATTATAAGCATAATACAATAATTAGGTATTTACCTTCACTGAAAAGGAATTATAGTGGGTTTATTTTTTAATTTACATGATTATTTTAAGTGAAATATTAGAGCTACAGTAGCCTAGTGGTTCAGGTATGCGGCTGTCAAGCGGCGGTCGTGGGTTCGAATCCCGGCTCGTACCAATGAGTTTTTCGGAACTTATGTACGGAATACTTATCTACCGTTAGCTTTTCGGTGAAGGAAAACATCGTGAGGAAACCGGTCTAATCCCAATAAGGTCTTAGTTTTCCCTCTGGGTTGGAAGTTCAGATGGCAGTCGCTTTCGTAAAACTAGTGCCTATGCCAAATCTTGGGATTAGGTGTCAAAGCGGACCCCGGGCTCCTTTAGGGGCATTACCGGGAATAACGCTAGGAAGATGATTTTAAGTTAAATATTAAGTATTTTTTGGTATAAGTATACCTACAAGGTTTACATTAAAATGTTTCTTTTTGTTTAGTCTTTGTTTTTGTTGACATTGCTTGTGTATGACATCAAAAACGTAAAAGCTGTCACCTGCGTGTCAAAAAAACATACACAAAACAATTGTTTTCATAACACACGCGCAGCGGTAGAAAATGGAATAAACCCTCCCACCTTTCACCCTCACGGGGGAATGTTGTCATACACAAGCATTGTCAACAAAAACAAAGACTGTAATGTAAACAAAAACAAAAATATCACTGTATTAAAAAATAACCAAAAAAATAAAAAAAAACAAACAAATGCATATTAGGAATCGCAATGCGCTACCGAATAAGCCCTTGCTCGGTTCACACCCCATTTTTGTTACACACTGTATATTATATTGAATATCACCAAATATATATAATTTGGTTCGAAAACTAACGTTCGAGCGACGTAAAATGAAATGGTTTGGGTTACGTTTTGCAGTTACAATCTCGATCCGCCCTTATATTATATACTGTTCATAAGGCAGTAGCGCTTAGTTCAGAGGCCAACAGACCTACATATAACCTGCAGCACAGTCGAAAATGCAACCGGCTGCGGTAGTGTGCAATCACTGCAACCTGTCAAGTTCAAGAGTGGCCACGCGGCTCCAAGACTGGCAGAATAGCCGCAGCCCTCGCCTCGAGCGCACGCGAAAAAACGTTACCGCCGAACGCCGGAGTTTCAAATACACGAGTGTTTTCAAATTCAGAACCGATTTGAATTTAGAATCGAAGTGTTTTGACATATGAATTTTTTCTTCATCTATTAAGTTGCCAGTTCGTCGACCGGTCAGCCATGCGGAACCTCTTAAGGTGAGTTTTGCTATGTTATTAATCAATTTAATCGACTGCGTTCCCTTAGGGTTATTGCTAGGGAACAAACTGACGATAAAAACGTATTTATAGGAAACTACACGCAGCTTTGTATGTATTTATTTTTTATAATCATGATCAGGAGTTTATTAAGCATATAGGTGCTTTGTAAAAAGTTTGCATTAGTTTTCCTAGATAAACTTAATAAACTAAGTTGAAAGTAAGTGGTATACATAAGTACACATAAATTAGGGTTTAAATGTCCAATTTTCTTCGTGGACCTTTTATGATTCAAGATTTCCCATGTAGATAAATTTCCGTGTGAACAAGATGCTGAGTGGAATTACCTAGATCCTTAAGTAGACCATATAATGGACGAAACAGTTAGAAAAGTTTAGTGAAAACACCGTTTTTTTTTCTTACAGATGTGTCATAACTTAACTCAAACTTGCATGAAATCCTACACTTCATGAATATTGATGCGAAGTCAATCATTCATAATAAAAATTCTAATCGACATTTTATGGCACCTAATCATAATACCTTACAAAAAAAGTAGACGTCTGACATATTCGTATTTTATGATCTTCCAACATGATTGAATATTTCTAATTCAAACCCAAGTTTGGTCAATCATAAATAAACAACTTTTTTCTAATTGACATCGCAGAGTAGATATGAATTATTACATGGAATAATAGAATAATACAGGTTAAACTAACCGTGGTGTGCGTGGAAGTGATTATTATTATTTACTTAATTAAATATAATAAAAGAAATCACATAACTAACAATTATTGTACATATACTAAAATAACCACTCGTAGTTACTATGTAGGTAATTAGTAGGTACTTTGTGCGTATTCGAATTTGCTTTGCGTTAGAATTGAGAATTAGTTTTCAGGACCCACTTTGCAATACCCTGTCAGGGTCCATGATATACTATTACTTATTTGTAAAACAATTTAGCATGGTAAGCAATACACGATATTATTATTATTAAATCCCTTTGCTAGTGACCCCTTGACGTTGGTCAGTTGCGATCGTATCAAATAACTCAAAGGCAAAATTTCGCACCCTTTCATGATGATTATTTTATATGATCTTGATTAGATATAAATGAATTATTCAGACTTCTAATCATTTTTATTTCAAACAGGTAGTGTTACAATGCATGTTCACTTCACTTATAAAGGCAAATCAATTCAAAATCAGATTATTTGATATTATTTTTTATATGATTTTTTTGTTCCGAAATAAATGATTTGATTTGATTTTGATTTGATTTGCCTTTATAAGTGAAGTGAACATGAAACACACCACGTTACAAATGGAATAGATTATTTGATATTATTTTTGATATGATTTTTTTGTTCCGAAATAAATGATTTGATTTATTTCATTTGTAACGTATGTAAGGAAGCAGTAGATTTTGGAACTGCTCAAACGATTTCAAAAAATCTTTCACATGTATATAGAATAGACGGGGTTAACCTTTCTTTTACCGACAAACATTTCATCGAATGAATGTTTCGCCGAATTTTCATTTCATCGAAAACATTTTTTTCAGAAACAGTAAAATTTTCAGGATTGTTATAAAACAAACCTAAAATAACCGAATGGGTTCCTCACATTTACCTTTTCGCTTTACGTGAAAAGTTAACGGTTTCATAGAAAAAAATATTCGATGAAACAAAACATTCGGTGAACCGTTTGTGGGTAAAATGGAGGTGATCCCAGAATGGACCTTGAGGATATTATATTTTTGGCGTTACCACCAGGGTTCTCTCTAATATGCGGGCAAACTCATGGGCCATGAGTGAGTGAGTGAGTTGAATGAGTCATGGCATAAAATATGGCATATGCCCAATCCAGTAAGTTAATTCCATACCCGCGTGTTTTTTTTTATCGGATAATGGGTTCCGGAGATTAGCTCCTACTCTACGTATAAACTTATAAAAGTTATAAAGCTACAATCTCACGGACCTTTCTTCTTTATAATTTTAGTATAATAAGAAGCGGGGTTAATTTGCATTCACCAATACTCCTATTTCATAAAGGAAGATGATCGAAAAGGCGCTAAATTTTGCAAAGAAATATGGTAATTGTCATGGTCAAATTGGGGTCTATTTTATCGAACTACCAAAGATTTTATCCAAAATAGTAAAAGTATTTGCGAAGTTTTCATATTTGTAAGTTCTTACAGTTTAAATAAATGACATAGAGACATTAGAGACCTATGAAATCACGAGCAAATTGGCATGGGCAGTCAAACCGAATAAACTGCCAAAGTTTTTGTTTTCCAAAATAATAATAATAATAATATTTATTGCTCCACAAATAACAGAGAAAATAGTGAAAAGGTCCGCTAATGTTTAGTTCAGTAGTTTTACTGACAACTAAGTATGAAAAAAATGGAAATAATTTATAATAGCGTTTTTTTCTGTGTAACGGATATAATATCATCATATAATTAATTACCAAGACAAAATCCAACAAAATATCAGACATCAAATAGGTAAGGTCAGGTGGGGTAAGAGGAACAACCGGGAAAGGGAAACAAAGTATAGTCCGCAGCGTTGTGATTACTCGATCGATAAAGCAGTAACTTAGTTCCAAAAAAAGAACACAGATTGCGTTATGACGTGTGAATGCGCGAGTGTGACAGAAACAAAATTTCAGTTTACAAACTACGAAATTACGAGTTCGACGCAAATTATCTAGATACTGATTTATATGGTAAAAAGTTTCGTAACAAGTCTGCAAATGTCACAAAGTATTGTTGTATACATTATATTTTGTTTGTATGCATGTAAATTTCTGCTAACTATGCTATAAATATCAAATTTTCATGTGATTCGTAACATACCCTACAAATGCATAAGCGGGGTAAGGGAAACTATCATGGCCGGGTTAAGGGGGACATATGTTTCTCTTTCCCGATGTCAGAGGTCACAAAATATTCTGAGTGGCAATTTTCATCTTGGTTGCTCATATTGCTTAAAGATTATGCTAATTATTACAGAAAAATGCCTAGAAACTATGTGAGAAAACCCAATTTCTCACATAGTTTCTAGGTTTCCCATTCCAAACATTATGGAATACCAAGATCATCCATCATAAATCGTGTATATGGACGTAAAGGCATTATTAAGGTATCTGATTAGTGATTAGAGTGAAGCTACTATATTGTAACTATTAATAAACATTACAATTTTTCTTTGTTTTTAGTTAACTACCCCTGTTCGAAACTCGTATGTTTTCCTTACCCCAAATTCCGATATTGATAACTATTTTCATTTGCAACCGTATTTCGTTTCGAAAAGTACACATTTCAATAAATATGTTTTTAAAATTGATTTGCGTAGGTATAATCCACACTAGTATTATTACTTGTAGATTTATTGAGACTGTTTCCCTTACCCCAAAAACAGGGAAAGGGAAACAATAGAACTAGTGTTACGAATAACGATTTTTTGGCTATATGCATTAGAACTAGCATAACAAATCGTTTGTTCCTGGAAAGTTAACGCAAATAAGTATATTTTGTCTTTAGCAAAACTATTAAAAACCTTATACTTTGTAGTATAGAACTCAAAATGAGATGTAAAAAATAAATTATGTTCCCCTTACCCCACCTGACCTTATGTATAACTAATCCAACAAAATTTAAACGTAATTTAAAAGCATGGTTAAGGAGGAAAGGTTTCTATTCATTGAAAGAATTTTTAGAATTTTCGTCCCAATAAAAAAAGAATGTATGATAATATTGATAATATTAGTTTTGTTTTCCTTCGTTTTAGGCAAATATTGTACACCCGAAATGGGTAACCGTTGGGGCCTAACACTTATAATATTTAATACCATCTATGTAATACGGTTAAACAATAAGGTTTTTTCTATTCTATTCTATTCTATTCCTAATGAGTTGCGGAATATTCAGACAAAATAGTAATAAATGTAAATAATAATCTTAACGTTTGTGGTTGCTAATTTATATTTGCTCTATAATATTTAAGATAAATCATTAAACAAACAAAAGACATTGAAGATTTCATTTAAATCTATAAATATTTAATTACTTCAGGGTTTGCAGGATTCAAGAATAGACCATATATAATATTAACGCTTCAAAATGAAATAAACAAAAACACGCTATTATAAATTGTCTTAGAATAGAGTTCTGAACAAATGTCAATCGGAAGTGAATAGAAAATCGTATTCAACTTGCGCTAAATACCGCATATGCAAAAACCGAGATAGCATGGTCCGCTGCCAATAGAGTCAAAGTTAATGTATTCCTTACCGTTTTCACAATGGCCAACTGTCATACAGCCGGCAAAGTGGAGCAAATAACAGGCCAGGTTTTACGTCTGCGTCATTTTTGTCATGACTAAGTACGATTTGTGGATTCTGGCGAGATCGTGAGAATCTCTCTGACCGTTTTATGCTTCGTTAGGGCTGTCGTTCAATACCAAAACAATACAGTTAAGTAGGTACTTAGTACGACTGAAACATGAATAAGGTGCCGTTTGAATGTGAAGATGATTTTTTACATTATTTATTTATCGTATGGCGGTTACACACTGGTTATATATACAGATATACATTTGCAATTAAAAAGATACAACACATACATTACTTACGCATATTTCGATTCAGGTTCCTGGCTGTATGCGTTTACATGACACATCAGAACAAACATAATCTGAAAAGTCTAGGCTAAATTTGTTATTAAAAGCTCTCCACACTATATTTTGAGCTAAACTGTCTAGCTCAAGAAATAGAGTGGTGACATATTTTTGAGCGTGTTGTGTTGTGTACCTTCACGATACTAAACATAACAATTCAAACTCAAGAATAAACGAAAAGTTGTATTTTGGTTTCTGTTGAGACGTAATTGCACAAGAACTTCCGTTTTGGACAATGTTGTTTCAATTAAGCATTTAGCATTTCCTTTGAGTCACATGCAAAGGATTCCGCGAAGCACGGGCATTTCTTGTCACTTGTCAGCACCATTCATCAGTCAGGTCAAAAAAAACGTTTAATATACACCGCGTGTTTTTTTAATGCATATTGCACGGGATTTTTTTTCTCGTTTTTCATTCGGTTTTGTTTTTGATAACACTAGGAGAGTTTTCTAACCCAGTTGACTGAATTAATGAGAATTACTTATGGCCGGTTCCAATAATCAATCCACCGATAGTTTTCCTTACCGGCACTTACATTTTGACAGATTACCGGTAGAAAATGTGTCGAAATGTAACTGTTGGTAAGGAAAACTATCGGTGGATTGATTATTAGAACCGGCCATTAGTCATCAATCATCATACTTAGTCAAACATAAGGTCTAGTTTTCCCTCTGGCATGGAAGGTCAGATGGCAGTCGCTTTCGCAAAACTGCCTATGCCAAATCTTGGGATTAGGTGTCAAAGCGGACACCGGGCTCCTTTATGGCACAGGAATAACGCTAGGAGGCTGATGACTTGATGAGTCATCAGAGTCAAAATCAATCCACCAAGTAGGGCACAACCATCTACTTTGTACTTATTCTGGATAAATGCACAATCGTAAAATAAAACGCGCTCAAGAGATTTAAAGCTGACTTTTATTCACATGTAAATCAATTGATCCTTCCACAGTTCGACTACGATAATTAATTAAGTCAGTATCAACGTGTTAATGAGAGAAACACATCACTTGACAACATCATGATAGAGTCAACGACTCGTTAAAATAATGACATGTGGCACGAATTTCGTGAATAATGAATAATCAGAAGAATGAAATTCGTCAAATGCGAGAAATTTTGGTTTGATTAATTGGATTACCTAATAGGTAAACCAATTAATACCTAACCTAGAAAGCATGACTATAACTTGGGACTAATTGCCCGACTACGGCAGAGCTGAAAGGAAGATATACTCGTATGATTTTAGCTGTCTATGTTTTGTATTTACGTGTGTTCCACCGTAGCGTTTAAAATACTGAACCGAATTTGATATATGAGGTATCAAAGACCTTTTGTATGATTTATTTTTATTTCTTCAGTTAGGTTTCCGAAGTTGGATCGAGATACAGTTTTTTGGACTTATTATGCTTGTGCTTGTTTTTAGATATAGAAAGAATCGTAGCGTGCAAGATTAGTGAAAAAAGCCTGAATCAAAAATGGCGTTTATTTTTGTAATTATTTATTACAATTATTTAGATAGATAATTATATATATGGACAGAGATATAAATATGTAGGGACATTTATCAACCAAAGCGTAAGACGACAGTGAGCACTCAATTCAATTCAATTCAATTATTTATTCTGCAAATAGGCCACAAGGGCACTTTTACATGTCAATGTAATAAAAATAATCTTACACAATAATCATTTGAAACTTGCAGATTAAGGACCGATTTAAACGGTTACCAAAGTACCACTCAGTCTTGTCTACTAATTGTAAACTTTACAAAACAGTGCATTAGGAATTCGAATCATATACTTTTAAAGTAGGAACTTTAAAGATAACCATAAAACTTAGTGTACACAGGAATACGTCTCCTACGTAAAATTGAATATGCCATCGCAAGTTGTTCAGAAAATGGTGGACATCTCTGATAAACCGCCAAAGTGCCGACGTTTCATTCCCGGTGAGTAATGGGTATGCAACACGGAGATGGGAGATACTTGTGTAGTTTTGCATTTAGAGGGCTGCATAAACTTATGCAACAGAATATTGAAGTTCAGAACTTGGGTTTATGTCTAGAAGCCAAGCCTACCAACTATATAGTAGTTTATCATTCAAATGTATAGACTTTGCGATTGTTAGGTACTACCATAAGTTTTTCATTGAGTGCGGAATTTCAATAATTTAGAAACGTCATTGCATTCTAGTAATTGCTACTTTATTTAATTGACGATAGCACAGTTGTTCGATCGCGGATGGTATGTTAGACCGTCGAAACTCGGCCATTTAAATTACTGATAATATACTTTTAAACTATGTACGTTTATATACTGTTTTTTATACCATTGGTGGAAAATAACCATACGGCCCGGTGGTAAGCGGTCACCGACTCACCGTAGCCTATGAACGCGTTACAACTACCGAGATGTCGAATGCGCGTTGCCGACCCTTTAAAAATTTTACACTTTAAAAAAAAAAACCCTATATCTGTTGGACTGTGATAGCATTTAGGTATTTCCTAAAGAAATTACAGAGGTTTGAGAATCACGAGATTAAATGAAGCTCTGTCGGCGAAACGGGGACTGGAGAGCGATTAAAATCGTCTAGGATGTGACTAGCACCCACAATAGGACATTCAAGTTCTTTTCGATTCAGTTCAAGACGTGTCCTTGACCACCCACGTCTTGGCGAACCTCCAACATTTTAACTTACGCGACTCTTTCTAAACGAAACTATTGAGAGCTACGTGCATGTGAAAAGCGGATCTATGAAATCTCCGTTAGTTGCGACAGAGGTTGAAATTGTTGGTAATTTCTAGAATGTTATTGTAAACAATAACTTGTTTTAGGTCATGCAAGTGACAACTCTTCCTGCCCAGATGTACAATTTTATATAAGAGATTATTTGACGACCGCTTTAGCCTAGTTGGTAGTGACCCTGCCTACGAAGCAAGAGGTCCTGGGTTCGAATCCCGGTAAGGGCATTTATTTGTGTGATGAGCACGAATATTTGTTCCTGAGTCATGGATGTTTTCTATGTATTTAAGTATTTATTCATCTATATAAGTATGTTTATCGTCGTCTAGTACCCATAGTACAAGCTTTGCTTAGTTTGGGACTAGGTCGATTTGTGTAAGATTGTCCATAAATATTTATTTATTTATTTATTTAAGCTGACCGACTTTTTTTATAAAACTGACATTGGAATTCAAATCTTTTACCTTGGACGGTAAAGTTGCTCTTTTGAATGCAATTTCGTAAACTTAAATCAAATTGACAATACACGTGGTCGTTTGGATTCGGCTCGGTTGAAACATTTTGAGAAGCCTATTAGGCATAGATAATACAGTTGAAAAGTGGGAGACATCTTCCTTGGCTGGCTATAGTAGCTATACTATACTAATTAATTTCCTATTGTGTTTTTAATAATTTATTGAAAAAACCTTATTGCTAATCTAAGCTTAATGCGCCTGAACTAGATGTATCCTGTATTTCAGATGAAGAGATATAAAACTAGTAACTAATTTTTACTTTATTTTTTATTTGTAAATATGTAGTTTTGTTATTGTTTTGTTTTTGTTTTGTTAGTTTATAGTCAGAGTATGCATTTAATACGAATCCTTCTGTTAATTAAAGTGTTTAACTTTGTAGTTAGATTAATTAATTAATCACTTTATACTAGTACCTAATTAGAAAACAATTAAACAAATTATAAGCATACCCATAAACACGTAAATAACTAATTATCCTACAAGATAATAAAAATTACGTCCAGCCAGTTACGTCCAAACAAGCCGGGGCAGCGGCGGATGCCCGAGAGCGATCCAAGGTTGGGAAGTATAGCTGTCTCGGCGCCCAGTACGATTTTGTCGCATTTGGCGTCGAGACACTCGGCCCTTGGGGAAAAAGCGCGCGTGAGCTCCACAAGGAGATCAGCACGCGGCTGAGGGACGCAACGGGTGACCCTCGCGCAGGCAGCTTTCTCGCTCAAAGAATAGCGATTGCTATTCAGCGCGGGAATGCTGCCTGTGTGATGGGCACCCTGCCTAAAGGGCAATGTTTTGATACGTTTTTCTAATTGTATATTCCTAGTTTCCATGTAATCATTGTTTTGTTAAATAAATATTTCTTCTACAGCTTATTATAAATTTGTATGTGCATATTGTCGTAAACTACCTTATCGTCGCCTATCATTCGTCTGCGCATCTAAATAGCATCGGCGGCTTTGATCGAGCGGATTAATTACTGTATCTAAGTGCTTCCGTAAGACACGGCTAATTTGACAGATATTGACTGCTGCTGCAGCAGATCATTTGCATTATTGCGCCGATGCAGTCTATGGACTAATCCCGTGAGGGAAAAGCAGTAGCATTATTGTTTTAGTCGATTGTCGACAATGTCTATTCGTTCTAAAATAGAGTTTGAGGACCGGTTTCGCCTACTTGGTAGTGACCCTGCCTACGGAACTAGAGGTCCCGGGATCAGGTCGATTTGTGTAAGATTGTTCGCAAATATTTATTTATTTATTTGAAATCAACCTATATTCTGATCGCTGTGGTATACATCTACATTTTTAGCAATGGCTCATAATTCAATTTGTATTGTAAGAAGCGCAATTTCTTACCCCAACCTCGCTCAAAAGCATTTACGGAAACGATCGACTAATCCACATTTCCCGAAATCGCAGAATCTGCAGAATGCATGGCTCTATAGATCAAACGGAAGTTCCCATTTACGTCGTTACATGAGAGGCAGCCAAGCCGGTCGACTTCTGACTATTCTGTTCACACTGGAGTAGGTTCTGAATCACTGTTTATTGCACTAACTAGAACCGAGGCTTTGTCCGCTTTATAGAAATATAGCCAATGTCCTTCCGAAATTACAGTCATATATCATTAGATTTGTCCCGATTATAAATCCACCACCACTAGTTTCTGTTTAGACGATTGGTTGAGACTGCTTGTTGGACTGGTAGAGAGTGGCTGAAGGCATGAAGCCCGCCTAAATTAATAAATATAAGATTATCATCATTATTTACGATGATTGACTTTTTATGAATGTCACTATATTTTTAACAAATTTTACCTCAAAATAACCACATAGTGTGACTGCACCGCTAACTCACTGCTACCATTAAGTTATTCAGCAACTAAGTCTAAACACAGAAAACTAGTCTAGCCTGTCATCAGCCTGGTAACTAGTTCTACCTTACTGTGACAAAGTCGCAAGTCACAATGGAAATCGTATAGAGATAGGACTTTCTGGGTCACTATACATAATCGACAACCCTTGAGCCAATTACCACGTTAGAGGGGCCCGGCGATGTTACCGTCATTAATATTCCATTGATAATGTTCAAGCTAAGCTAGAAAATTGTGTTGCCATTAATAAATTAAGTTTTCTTTCGAAGCATGATGAGGTTGCCTCACCTTTGGTATGGTAATCGTTCGGCTGTAACACTCATACTATCAAAATATATTACGACTATAGCAGCCCGGCCCGGCTTCGCACGGATTACCCGTTTTCCCGTAGGAATGAAGCATTTCCCCGCGGTAAAAAGTAGCCTATGTTCATCAGGGATAATGTCGGCTTCTAATGGTAATAATTTTTCAAATCGGTCCAGTAGTTTCGGAGCCTATTCAATCCAAACACACAAACAAAGAATCACATATTTCCTCTTTACAATATTAGTGTAGGTTAGTGTAGACAAATCTTTCCTCTTTATATAAATACTTAAATGAATAAATAAATAAATATTAGGGACAATCTTACACAAATCGTCCTAGTCCCAAACTAAGCAAAGCTTGTACTATGGGTAAATAAATACTTAAATACATAGAAAACATCCATGACTCAGGAACAAATATTCGTGCTCATCACACAAATAAATGCCCTTACCGGGATTCGAACCCGGGACCTCTTGCTTCGTGGGCAGGGTTACTACCACCTAGGCTAAAGCGGTCGTCAATAAGTAAGTAATATTAGTGTAGATGTACTAACATCCCATATAATTTGTGTGAGTGATCCAAAGTTGATTTTTTCTTCATAAGAAAGGCGTTAGCGTGGATATGGCGTTCGTGTTCAATGTAGCATTTTAGGTAAAGATTAATTTATTTATTTTAAACTTTTTAAGTATCAGAAAAGATTTCATCAGCATTTCGACCTAACTACGAGAAATATCCCGGTGCTCAACACTGGGCCATTCATTAGAATAGAACTCAACGACGGGGTGTCAGTTATTGGCATTAAAGTGTCTACGAGTATTATGGCATACATTGTTCCAAACGCAATTTCACAATGAGATGTGAACTAAAATACTTACACCATTATTATGTAGTTACAGTATTCAAGAACAGTAAATCTAGACGTCTAATTCTCATATAGTTCCCCTCAATTAGTACCTAGCCGCTGTTAT
Source organism: Epinotia ramella (assembly GCA_947578815.1). Lineage (NCBI taxonomy): Eukaryota > Metazoa > Arthropoda > Insecta > Lepidoptera > Tortricidae > Epinotia > Epinotia ramella. Next base: position 5,766,002 of record OX388211.1, on the reverse strand, counting down.
TTGAAAACGGTATAAGTAGATGAATCATATTTCCCAGCAGTCGCCATTAGCATTGTTATATGATATGCTAGAGCTTTTGCCCGCGACTTCGTTCGCGTTGACTTCCTTTTGTTGGACTTTGTATTAAGTATTGTATATGTTAATAGGTATATATTAGCTAGGCTCTACTCTATTTATATACTAAAGTTTATTTTAATCCGTTCAGCCGTTATTGTGTGCTTTACTAACAAGCATTATATACTTGTAATCTATTAGTACGATGTTGCACAAAATGCCACTAAGGTTCTGACTATCCGTATGTTGTTTACCTTATCGTTTTTAACCTGGACAATTTAGGATAATGGACTAGAATATCCCTAGCGCTACTAGCCTAGTCCGTGAGTCACGTAGAACCGATGGCCGTTGGGGCAGAAAGGTTCTTGAGTGGTGACCGCAGAGGATCGGGAGGCGCAGCGTGGGCAGACCCAGGTGGACTGAGGACTTGGTAAAGGTCGCGGGAGTCCACTGGATGCGGGTGGCGCACGACCGATCATTTTGGACTTTGGCACTCTTTGGGGGAGGCCTATGTCCAGCAGTGGACGTCTTTTCGGATGAATGTTTGGTCAATGCAACCCTTACACGGTCAGCTTAAAAGTAGTCGTAGTAAAATAGATGCAGTAGCGACAGTAATTGACAAGCTAGTTTTGATATAAATCAGTTGCGTCGCGGGACGCATACTATGTTGCCGACTCGTGCCAATAAATATACTATGTGACGTATTATCTGCCTTTTCAAACTTCGTGAAATACCTATTCTGGATAAAATAGAGAATATTGAAAGTTAATTTAGAATTAAAACGATACATATCATATCATTTTTTTAGAAAAAAACCTCAGACAAATCTTGACCTGGGGCCGTAGACAAGGTTACAATCGACAAGCGCTAGCGCTAACACTAACGAATAAAATGTATGGGAATGACAGATGCCGACGAAACACTTTCGTTAACATCTGTCATTCCCATACATTTTATTAGTTAGCGTTAGCGTTAGCGCTTGTCGATTGTAGCCTTGTCTAGGCCCCCTGACCTTCGAAGGCCGTAATTCGTATTAAAATTTTAAAATGACACCAGAAATTTTCGTTAGTACCTTGTATTGTATTTTATCTGTGTGTAATCAACGATTTCATTTGTAAGTAGGTAAGTACCTAATAGTTAATTAGCATTATTAACGTTAACATTATTAATTTTCCATTTCGATTCTTGTTTTATCGCCGCTGATACCGCACCTACTCCAAACTTGGAACTCGGAAATACCCAGACGAAGTTGAAGTGAAATTCGCGTTTCCGTTATCCGGACTCGCAGACAGCCATCTTATATTTGCCCAGTTACAGCTTAATGCACCGCTGAAATTGTAAATACATTTCATAGCCGAGACACAATAGTCTGGAATTTCATATTTAACTACTAAACTTGTACGGATTCAATTCGTTGGCGAAATTCAACAAAGCAGAAGCAAGTCTGATATACGTAACTTATTAGTTGTAATGTACCTATAGGTATACCTACAGAAGAATATGTGTCTACAAGATGATATAAAATGTCCACGTTATCCACGTTAATCACCTGACCCCAATCTCCCAAGGGAATTAGCGGCAATTATTTTATATTCAACTGGGAAAAAAATATATGTTCGGTTATGGCGCTTCGCCGGACGCTCCCGCGTCACGCTCGCTTCGCTCGCTCGGCTCGCGCGCTGTAGGGTCGCGGTTCACCTATCAATCTAACCGTTTTTTCCCCTGGGGGATCAGGCTAGGGAATTAACGTGGACAACAGCAAAATGTCTGACACGAAAATATACAGATAGGTATACAGTGTGGAAAGTTAACTCGGGCCCTGGAGGGAAACTACCTTAAATCCTTGAGCTAGCTCATTTTACTTAAAGGAGACATTCCTTTATTTTGAAAAAGAAACAATCTCTACGCTAAAGCTTATCCAAAAATAAAAATAAAAAACATATGTTATTTTTTCAATAAACACAGAACAATATAAGAGGGTGCCTTATTGAAATTTCAAACTTTCGGTTTTTAAGGACCACCCCCTAGCCAAGGGAATTCAGTACTTAACAGACGTAACCCCGTTGAGTTTGGGTTCGTTAGACCAAACTCAATGAGTAGTTGATGATGATATACAGAAAAATACAGTCTACAATAAAAGCTTGTACCTAATATGAAATTTTTGACAGAAACTTATTTTTTTGTCTTTCTTCCTCAGTGGCTTAAGGTACTGATATGCTGTGCGTGCATTCACCGTTTTTAAATTTGTCGAACTGCATAACGAACAGTGCCAAACAGCCCTACGAACATTTTCACGATAATTTTAGCGAACGCTCTTCGCGGGAGTTGTGCGCGGAAAGGGTCGGCGGAACAATATCAAAATTGTTCGGCTCGGCAAAAAGCTTGAAGCAACTGTCGTTTCGCTGGAATAGGCATGATGCCTCATGTTCAAATTGATAACGTAGTGATGATAAATTGATAGTAAACCATCAAATTATCGTAATAAAGTATAAATTATAAAATATAATTAAAATCATAAAAAGATATGAACCTTGAAAATTTTGAAAAAATATGCATTCTTTTTTATTGTCCAAGAGTAAATTAAAAGCTACCAATAGAATCCTTACGCTTTTCTAGAAACAAAATTGTATGACAACTATGTACTTAAACCGAAACAACAATTTGCCTGATTTTCCATACTAAGATTAGTACAAATATACAAATGTGACGTCACACTTGTATAGACACACAGTATGAAGCGTTTCGCGCTGCCGCCAGCGAGGTAGATCTTTATCTCAATTTTTTAGGTATTTATGTGCTTTATTTGTAGTTGCTCCCATACAAACATTTGTTCCTCTCCAAAAACTGGTTCGAATGACGTCACTAAAAAATCTTAGTCATCATCCCTATTCTCGCTAGAATGCACGCTAAAACGGTCCTAATGTAACATTAACTAGAATGCGTTTGCCGTGGTGACCTCGGGTCCATGGGGACCGGATGCCTTAAAACTGTTCCAACAATTATCAAAATGCCCATCCATACCATAGGGCTGGCTCGTTCCTCGCTCAACGCATTGACATTGCCATTCAGCGAGTTAACGCAGCCTATTTATGGGCACCCTACCCAGTGGTAATGATCTAGGGGGTATATGTAAATCCCATGAAAAACATTCCATGTAACAAAGAGGCCAAGTCTCGAAGCTCTTCCACCGTAAAAAGTTGTGAGATATTTCGTCGAGCCAAGTCTCAGGCATTCTTATTAATCTTTATTTGCTTGCTAAATGAAATTCTGCAACTTGGCAATCACACAACTTTACTGCATTTATGGATTTTTGCTTACCTAAAACTATGTAGTATTCCCTCCCTCGTTCGATAAGGGTCTGAGATGACCAGCTATCGTTTGGTGTCACATCTAATCAACATACCTACACTCAATAAGCCGCTATATTACCTCAATCCGTTAAATTTGTAAAACATGAGTGCCGTGACGTCACACATCGAATATCTTGTGGTTGTGGGCGGCGCGGCGGGACCTTTTGTGGAAACCTTCCGTACCGTTATTTACCTTTGTGGGTGCTAATGCAAATTCTATCACCATGCAACCGTTTAGACTCTCCTTTTGGAGTAAACATCCATCAGATAAGTTGTGTTTTTGAACGAGCGAGCGAAGCGAACGGACATTCCAGTTTCATTTTGGGTAAAAATTGTTTCTCGTGAATTTTTGTGAGCAGCCTCAATAATTAAATAATTATAAATATTTGGGGACAATGTTACACAAATCAACCTAAGTAGTCCCAAACTAAGCAAAGCTTGTACTATGGGTACTAGACGACGATACACATAGTTATATAGATAAAATAAATAAAACATCCATGACTCAAACAAATATTCGTGCTCATCACACAAAATAGTATATGCCCTTACCGGGATTCGATCGAACCCAGGACCTCTTGCTTCGTAGGTAGCGTCACTACTAGCTAGGCTAAAGAGGTCGTCAATAATATCAAAATAGTTTTGTGGTTTCAGTTTCTTGAAAAAGAGGTTTTTAAATAAAAGACAGGTTTGCGAGCTCTACAACTAGCAGAGGCATTATATGTAATTTTTCCTAGCTTGATTAGAATGACAGATGCCAAACTAATGTAACTAGAGGCGCTACCACTGTTATGCAAACTATCGATACTTTTCGAATGCAGTGTATACCTAGTGATAAAAGTATCGATGGTATACTTAATATTGTTGGGAACGTAACGTTGTAACGGTATTCAAATAAGAGTCCGTACGAATTTCCACTGAACTGCTTACTGTTAGCAAGTAAGCAGTTCGGTGCAAAACCTCTGGCCTTCCCTGCGTGGTATATAATAAGCCTTTGGCCCTTTCCTTCAGGAACTTTCGTTAACGACCGAGGTTTATAGTCTGTCCTTATTTTTCCAACACTATGATTCGCATTTAACCATGTTTCATCTAGGAAAACAACTTTGTCCGAGTCATCAATTGTTTTCATTTGTGATAAGAAGTCAAAGCGAGCAAGCGCTATGTCCGATCTTTCCACTCATACTGTCTGACTGCGTACTGAGGGGCTACCGTGACGAAGCAGGACCGGACTTCGTTCGTGTATCTCGACACGAACGAGGTTCGTTTTCGTTTCGCGGTAAGTCCCCTGCACGTCTGTCATGGGACGGCCGCGACATACTCTCGATTTTCCTCTTGTTCTAAGTGTTCTAATAAGAGAGAGACGGATAGTGCGAGCATAATCGAGAGAGCTCGCGCGCCGTCGCTAGCCGTGCTGATTATTGTTATTTGACAAGCGGTGTTATCGAAATACAAAATGGCGGCACGGCACGGAGGTCCTATGTGTGTTGCCTATTTATATTGCAATTCCTTGTTTTGTAACACAATATTTCATCGTTTTTTTTCTTAATCGATAACCCTCACCTCTAGCAATCCAAGCGTATTGAAACAACATTGTAATGACGTTCACTTAAGAATATAAGTAAATATTACGTAGTGTTTTCACGGTATCTAGACCTTTTATAAAGTGTTTTGAGATCAAGTGTATATAAAATCCGCATATTAGACGTGATTAAATTTTTACAAGCAATATTTGTCCCTTGGAAAAAATATGAGTTTTGCTTACCGCCTTACAAAGTTACATGCTGTCATGAAGTGACATCTATCATTCTAATCAACCTAGAAAAAATATAGTATAGTTAAATAGGTGTTTGTCATCTGGCTGTCATCAAGCATGCAAGGTGTCAAATGGATGAAAACTATGAGACTTCTTGATCTGCAAGCAATTGTTCTATGTACAAACTTGCTTAACTCATTCACCGCTGCTACGCTCATTACGCTACGCCGTAGTCCGTAGCAGCTTTATCGCCATGTGTAGCGAAAATCGCCCGTAGTACTCTGACGTACCTATGTGTTTGTGATTAGCACTGAATGGGATTTATGGGATAGGATAGACGTTAAAGTTTCCAGATAATGTTCAGCAACTTACGTATATTGCTAACCATGGGTATAACTAAACATATCATTATTCATATGCAAAATTAGGTTCTCAAAATTATCTTATTAAATCGGAGCAAAAACAGGCTACTAATTTTAATAAATCCGGTACAATTCACACAATATATTGACCACGCAATATATTGACCATCAATATTTTGACAGAACCGAAAGCCAGTTGGCACACTTACCGTCAAATCACGGTGGAGCCAAAAATACATGTAACACCTATTTGCTAATGAATTCGTTGTTAATTGTATTTTAAACCAATTAAAACCGTTACAATATCACCCTGATCGGCTCACGCATGCGCTAATGAGATTTAGTTTAATATTCAATTAATAACGGATATCTGAGATAGCCTGGTTAGTGGGCGCTCTAGAAGGAGAGCAACGGGTTTAGAATGCTATAAATTTGCGCCCACTCAATGTTTGGAAATACGTACATCCTTCAATAAAATATATAACCAAATACACGAATATTTAGGAATACAGTTATTTCGTAACAGAGGTTGCATTTCAGCGCCCACGTACATAACGCAGGGAAATCCGAGGAACAAAATATATTATCTGTCCACCCAGAAAGTCCATTCAGGTGTTTTTTTTTAATCGGTTAAGTGATTTGGACCATATATAACCCCCTACATGCAACGTTAAAAAGCCTCTTTATAATGTTAGTACCTACTTAGTTTAAATAAATAAATAAATAAATAAATAAATATTAGGGGACAATCTTACACAAATCGACCTAGTCCCATAGTAAGCTCAATAAGGCTTGTGTTATGGGTACTAGACGACGATATATTTAATAGATAGAAATACTTAAATACATAGAAAACATCCATGACTCAGAAACAAATATTCATGCTCATCACACAAATATTTGCCCTTACCGGGATTCGAACCCAGGACCTTCAGCTTCGTAGGCAGCGTCACTACCCACTAGACTAACCGGTCGTCAAAGTTTAGTGTAAGTTTTTTGTAAAACCCGATGGTAGGCCTATGGTCTTACCGCTCTGCAACAGCGGCCTCAAAAGCATTCTTAACATAATGGGCTGTTCACAAGTGCGAGTAGCTTTTGTATGGACTCGCACTAAAAACAAATCAAAGTGTAAACAGGCCCTAAGATCAAGTTATCAAAAAGCTCTTTCTAAAAGAGAGAAGTTTTATCTATCTTGAAGTTAAGTTTAAGTCTTTGAATGGAACTACGTACTCGTATTCGGTGGTTATTGGAAAGGGGTCCCCGAGGAAATTATACTGTTAATAAAATTTGTTAATATACTTAGTTCACTATAACAAGTCTCTTTCAAAGATTACATCGGCAAAATACAAATTCATATTTGGACCAGATTCTTTTATCTGTAACGTTATGTTAATGCATCGCATTAAGATCATGTATTACGCATTCTCGATAAGTAAACGATAAAATGACTAACAATTATACCAAAACAGGTATAAAAGTAAAACGCAAAACGCATGATTAAAGATAATAACATATTTACTCTAAAGATTCTTATTATATCTCAAAATATAACTTATAATTATTTGTTATCGATTTCTGTACAGAAAGGCAGCCATAGACAGGAAAGAGACGAGCTATAATTATTTCCTAATTAATAGTTTACTAATTGTAGAGCACCGCGGAATGTCATCTGTACCTGACAGAAATCCGCAGCTATTAAAACACTACCTCCTGACTCTGTAAGCATGTGGTATTGTGTTCCTTGTGATGAGTAAACCAGGCCTCGTATCATGGGCGGCCTTATCACGCGATAAAAGTGACAAGATAGAGCGTACGTCACTGTCTGACACCGTTCGATAGAACGAGACTGACGCTCTATCTTATCACTTATCGCGTGATGAGGCGACCGTGATACGGGGCCAAGCTGCCGACGATGCACTGTGTTGAGTTGAGAGTGAGGGTCAGAGTCTCTAGCCCATGCAGCGCCGCCGTAATGATTGCATTACCCTAGCGCCCACTAGTATTAGGAATTAGGCAGGCGCGCGGCGAGTGGCGCTCGGCGCCCCCTAGGACCGCTGCGCCCGTGTGCAGCGCACATCCTGCACAATAGGTAAAGCCGCCTCTGGTGACGGTCTCTAGATATCGACATAACGAATCCTGAAAACTAAAGGGACTGGACTATAATGGTTTATGTCGTACTCGGACAACAACGCCATCACGCCAGTTAGTGAGTAAACTAGCTGTCCGCGGGGCTTCGCCAGCGTATTGCAAAAAACACAGGCTAACCCGCAGGATAAAATATAGCCTATAACCACCCCGAAAATTAATTCTAGATGCAGGTATAATAACTTTAAAATTCAGATAAGCGGTTCCGGAGATTACCTGGGCCATTTTACGGAAAGTTGTACACTCGACTTTTTTTTTTTAATTTTGATATAAGTAATCGGGTTTTTTCTACTTAGAATCGAGAGCACTTTCCATACTAAGCTTGTATGGTGGCACCGGAACGGAAAACCGAAAATTATATGTAACAATTTGGACAGTTTTTTTCTTCTATTAGGTTCGAAAATGCTCTCGCTTCTGAGTAGAAAAAAACCCGATTAAGTATATCATTTTTTTTTTAAGTCGAGTGTATAACTTTCCGTAAAATGGCCCACCTACCCAAAACATACAAACTTACATTTTACAAAGCTATACAATCTTACAGACCTTTCCTCTTTATAATATTAGTATAGATAAATATTATAGCAGCATAAGGCCTGCAACACACTGGCGCGGCCTGCGGTGGCGGACAATAGTAAATTTGACAGCTACTGACAATTTTACTATTGTCCGCCGCGGCCAGGCCGCGCCAGTGTGATGCAGGCTTAATGGAGGTTTTCCGCCGGTTTTGATTGTTTCACCGCCGACTCTATCGCGACGTCTCGCCGCTTCCAGCTTAAGTACTACCTACAATTAAAATTACCATTATGTTAAAGTAAATTACTATTTAATTTACTTAAAGTTTACTTAATCCTTGAAAGCGAAACACGTTTTTCACTTATCCAGCTAATTAAGTTGACTTCGTAACGGCTTCTGGACGGTAGGTCCGATCGTAAATCAGCTTTTTATGCGCTAACAGGACACACGGACGTTTTGCATAAGTATTTAACACAATATGGGTGTGTTAACCCGGAGGCAGATCGTTGACGAAAAAGTGAAGACGTGGTATTTGTGTTTACGGTAATATTGATAAACATAAATTGATGGGGCCCTATGTTGCGGAAAATTTATTCAACACGTTTTAGTGACAGCTTTTGAGATTGTCGAATTTTGACACGCCGAGTATATAACGTCACGTAGGTGGGTCCAAAACAGGAATAATAACACCATTCATATAAATATCTGACACGACTCTATTTCTAGGGCCGTTAGCATGTGTCAGATAACACGATTTGTTATGGTATGGCAGATATTAATACTGGTGACTGTTCATAATAGTAAATTATGTTCCGGTTATAATTCAAAATTACTGAGGCCTTGAAACTTTGGATGTCCACAGGGAAAATTGATCACTATTTTATTTATTGTCTGTAATTTGTCATTAATACATGTAACCTTATTTCTTTCTGTCTTTCTTTCTTACTAAAAATGAGTTTCACCTAAAGGGAATCCTGACTTACAATGCAACTATATTGTGTCTGTTCTATCTATCCATGACATTATGCACAAGTATGGCAAATCGTTATTGGCTATCCGAGAGAGAGCTATCCTATTGGGAGCATCCCCAATTTCGTAGCACTCTCTGTCTTTTAAACTGAACGAAACATGAACCAAAAGCGATAACCTCGTGGTGTCCCCTTCTGTCAATTAAGACGAATGGAATCGCGGCCCAGGTCAGGTCTTACCTTACCAGCTTTACAAATACATCAGCATATTGAGTATTCCCGCGTGGATACGTGGCCGGATGGCCCGGCTTGCTCTTCGAATGTCGGTGTTGACATGACGAGGCGCAACGGCCGGACTGCAATCATGCGATTCATGCGCCTTCCTTGGAGAAATATAAAAAAATGCGAAATATGTATGACATCTGCTTTTTGTCGGCATTTTTCCTATAATTGGTTCATTAAACCTATATCGGGCTTAAAATAACGGTGGCAATCCTGCAAAACCCAGGAAATTTAAAGGCGTTTAACGTAATCGTATCGCCAGTTATAAGCATTTATGAGTTTTGCTTCGTTTTTCTTCTTCATGAAATCAGCTAATCTGGAGCTAATGAGGTACCTTTTCTTAAAGAGCAGCAGGGTAAGGTGCTTTGTTGTCTTAAAATGAGCAAGCCGTTGGGAATCGAGTTTTATGGACACCGAGCTATTTTTTTTTTTCGAGTCGTTTTTGAAGTCATATTCCTAAAACCACTGTATCATTTGAGCCTGTGATTGGTCACATGTAATTTGAAAATATATAGGCATGTGTTTTGTGCCTAGGGAGATATGTTTCTATACGCACTTGACGTCAAGCCTCCGTTGAGGATATTTTCTGTAATAGTTCTTATTTCTTAGAAGTAATGTGAGAAATATTTATTGTATAAAGTACCTATACATTAACATACTTAAGTCCAAATATTACATGACTACTGTAAGCCAGTCAGTTTAGTCAACCCCGTTCGTTATCGCTCCCGGTGCAAAAGTGCCCATAACGCTCACGGCATTACCACGCTGGATGGCCATGGACAGCCTCTGCACCAGAAACGATTCGGAACGGGGGTCCTCTCCCTTTTGCCTTAGTCGACGGCCTATGTCACGCACAAATTGTTTAGCGTCAGCACCCCAGCAGCCCGCCGTTTCCACCGCAAACGGAACAAAAATATACCCCGAGCCCAAAGGAGCATACTTTAGGCGCTTCACTGCCGCCTGAGACTCGGCCGCCGCTCCGCCCGCACATACTGTGCGACTGCTATGAGAGGCGACGTAGCGTCCCAGACCAAGCACCGCCCTCTCTCCCACGGCACTAACGTTAGGCCTTCATTCTTAGATAAATAAATCTATCCAACTCATTTTTTTTTTATATTGGGACTAAGTACAATTTGAACGGGATTTGAATTATGTTAACTAAAATATATTTATTGAATGAGGGCTCTAGGCATTCTTAGGATCGCCATCGTCATGGAGGCATCATGAGTTAAATTTCGATATGGATTGTTAATTTTGACAATATTCTTTAAATATACCTGTGCACTGTGTCATTTTGGTTTTAATTATTGCATTTCTTCTGTTTGAGTTAGTTTTAGTGATTTTATGTCGTTATTGATGTAATAAAAGTTTCCTTTTGCACCTTTCTTTAGAAGTCTCATCAAAAATGAACATGAAAATGGAAATATACATTAAATATAATGGTTTTCAATATAGACGCGAACTCTCCTCCTTAAAAACTTTTCTATGTGAGGGCGGTGAGTCTACAGTTAGCCAATTATGCGCTGAAGGTCAATATGGCTCGACTTTTCCCATACAATTATGACATAAAATGAAAGTGAAATGAAGTATCTGCGTAATGCGCTATATAAAATAAATAAATTATTATTAGGGCACATGTTCTGAACTAGCCCTATAGTAAGCTCAATAAGGGTTGTGTTATAGGCAGCTACTCATCAAACAAATATTTGCGCTTACGGGGATTTGAACCCAAGACCTTCAGCTTCATCGCCAGCGTCACTATAATACCCACTAGGCTAACCGGTCGTCGAATATAAATGTAACGTTTGCCATAATAATCATCATTTAGCCTAAGTATTTTTTTTCAGTAACAGTATATTTTGTGTGTTATAAAACAAACCTAACCGAGCCTATAAAATTACAAAGTATTATATAAATTGATATATTCCTGAAAATTTTACGGAATTAAAGAAAATCGCCTGATGATTGTAGCTTTGATATCTATAGTATTATGGCAACTGAAATTACGGATATCGAAGTGGTCCGGTAAAACATTGATATCAAATTGTAATGCATAACGTCTAGTCAGATTGGCCGTTAACAGCGTCTCACAACGCATGCTTAAAGAAAAGGAGTGTGTACGATTCTTGAAGCCGTTTACATAGCTAGGTTATGTACAACCACTGTGAAACAATCACAGGCGCTCATGAAACCTAACGGTTCTGTGTATGAATCGACTGCCACGCGTGCTGGGTTTACACCGCATAATATTTTACTAGTTTAAACCGACTTCATTTCAGTACTTCGCCAAGGCACATATAGGTACATGAACACTTCCACTTTACCACATGAACCGTTTTCCGAGAGCAAATGCGTTCAAAACAGAAAAAAGGCAAGTCACTATATGTGACCCGATAATATTTGAGGAGTTCCATGGATTCCTCAAGCATCTCAGAGTCACCATTGGCACTTCATTAGTTGCTACTTCAATGGAATCATATTATCAGAATCTTTGACTTATAAGTAGTAGGTACTTTTCGTACTCGTCGATTAAAATCTGTGTATTAAGATTTCATAGAAAATACTGCAACGTCACTCTTTTCATCGTTGAATAGTCTATGTTACTTCCAAAACAACCGAAATAACTTTTTCGATACGCTCTACACAGCCAAAAAAAAATTGAAAATAGAACTTCGTATTTCAATACTATGAGTCCTTGTTTAAGGAGACGCGATCCGACACAAGATTGCCAATCTATGGCGTTTCGGAACGTAGCAGCATTGCGTTATCTGTCAAAAATCTACTTGAACTTGCTGCTGTATCCAGGGCATAAAAAAAAAAAAAACTACGCTCTGTGATTGGCTAGTATTTAGACAATCACAGCACAGAACTGCAACATTACGGACGCCAGTGGTGTGATGTGATAACTTTCCTTTTCAAAGCTAAACTTAAAAAGTTAAAATAACAACTAAGAAAATCAGTAGTGACGGTGACGAAACATCTTTAACTAATACTTACGATATTTAGTTTTCTTATATACTTACTCGTATTAATGACTTAAATTATTAATTTTAATGAACTCGTACAAAAAGTATTGTTCACAATAGTGTAGCAAGCTTCGTGGCCTAAACACGGTACTCGACTAAAAAGCTCTCTATTATAACACGATTGTGAAAAATACTATTTTATCATTGAGGGGTTCCATAAGTCATTTGTGGTCTTCATCAGTTCCACTTCACCAAACTTGCGATTTCCGGGGGTAAATAGACGAGTTATACCTAATAATAAAAAATACTTGAATCACTATATGCGTGCCTATAAAATTTGAGGGTTGCGTTCAATTTTCCTGGGATCCCGTCACCGTTAGATCCTGACTTGGCGACATGGGACCACCTCAACCTCGCCCACCTCACCTCATGTCTTTCGAAAAAAAAAACGTTTTCAAAATCGGTGCACAATTGACAGAAAAATCGGTGGCATTCAAATGGAACCTCTTCTTTTTTGAAGTCTGTTAAAAATAATTAGCTAGGTATTGTGGCTGACGAATATGTGTCATTCTCGGGGAAAAGCGACCTTATTGTCGTTCGCGCTTATGACATTATTAATGATGGCCTTGTGACGTATGACAGATCCGGTGACAATTGTAATGTAAACATTCACATACGATGAGGCTACTTCTTTACTTGGGAATATTTTTAAAGTTTTAATAGTAAGTGCAGTTCAATAATTCACTCTTATAAATCTAAGTCCGATAGTGTTAGTCCGAGATACCGGCTACGGAGCCCATGTAGGGTCTGCAATAATCACGTATCTAATCTATCCACTTAGGCGAGAAACCTACTACTACGCGCACAGATAATTCAAATGTCATTGCTTATTCCAAAAGATTATTCAGTCCCTGGTGATCAATTAAATATATTGTCATGCTAGTCATACTCCAAAACGTCCCATAAACTTCGGTCCTAGGAGCTTCTTAGGCTCATACTCATTCCGAATGAAGCAGCGTAATTAACTTACATTACTATGTACTTACATATAAGTGTTTACTGCATACATGTATACCAATTCTTAACCTAGCTTCCAGTTGTTCAGCTACATTGGTTATGAATATGGAAAGGGGTCGCAGAAAGCCGGTGCACCAGGCAGTACAATGGGTATGGCAGATTGTTTCTCATGAATATGTCATGGCATATGCAAGTTGTGTTTGCGCATGTTCTGTTGCTGATTAAGCGCACCTCTGCACCTACTCGTATTTAAGCTATGGTAGCCTAGTCGTGTTGACATGCTTTCAAACAGTGGTTTGAATCCGGGCTCGGTCAGTCAGCATTGAATAGGGTGTAGAAACCAAAGCGGCCAAATATTTCTTCGTCATCATATCAGCCATAAGACGTGCACTGCTGGTCATAGGCTTCCGCCAAAGAATGCGAAGGTGATCGGTCCTGCGCCATCCGCATCCAGCGGACTCGACCTTTACCAGGTCATCAGTTAATCTTGTCCTTGTCGTGAAGGAGCTAACCACGCTGCGCACGTTACGGTACGTGGTCGCTGTTAAACACATCGTAAGACGTACTTTGGTTGCTACAATCTATTTGACGCTAAGGGTACCAATAGCTTTTCGGCGAAAAAGCTGCAACAAAATTCAAAGGTGTGTGTTATTAGGTCCCGAACTCGCACTGGGTTAGTGTGGGGGTTGAGAGTACGGACCGTTCCCTGTACCTCTTATCCATTAGAATAGGCCTATGCCTCGCAATGGCACGTAGTGTATACTGATAATGAAGCACCTACATAATTTGAGGTGGCTACGCTACATCCTAATTAAGTAATTGACGCGTGTTGTTGTTATGAACCATATTAATGTAGCGTGAGTTACTGCGAGAGACGGAGAGTTACAGCTTATTTTTTAATTAAATGCACACAACATATATTCCATAAAGAGGCAATAAGTGAACGACCCTTCAGATTCACCTAATTATTTCCTTCCTCACCAACCGGATTTTTGGAACAGCCGACCTTGAGCAAGTCTAACACTAACTGCACTCCGGCCGACCGGTCCTGCGCGGTCCGCCATAACGGTCACTCAGGACGGTATAAACAAAAACTGGATTGTCCTTTTGTGGAGTTCATATCGAGGATTTATGGTGCTTTCTAGCGGCTTTCATTTTCATGTCCATGTCGGCTCGTTGGGCTGATAAGATAATGTAGGCCCTGCTGCGAGCAAATGCTCGTATTGACATAAAGTGGATATAATTTTATCGATAGATCGCTGGATTATTGTGAGTAATTATAGATGGTTTACTGTGTTCTAACACAAACAGCAATATGTTACCTATTTAAATAGATACCTTGGTTAATTACCAATCGATCAGGCAGGAACGTCGTAACAAAATCGTAACATTATATCACTGTTGAATCCTCCGCAAGTGACCCACCCAGTCCCAGGAACCTACCCTTCAGGATTTTTTCTAATTCAATCAATCTGAAACATTTTTAATATTCGTTCCGGGTCAAATGTTATTTCTTAATCTGGTGCAAAGGCTTTCCATGACTATCCAGCGTGGAAATGCCGCCAGTATTATGGGGACTTTTGCGCCAGGAACGGCTGGGGGCGATTAGAGTTAGAATTAGGTAATTTGTGGTTTTAATGTTGTTATATTGTAAATTTGTTTATTTTATTCTTTAAGCGAAAAATTAAATAATCAGATACTTATTAATTAAATTATTTATTAATAAATATAAACTTACTGAATGATTTGAGGTCTTGGAAAATTAAAAAAAAATCAGTTTTATTAAAAAATACAAATGTGCTTTCTTAATTGTCCTGGAAGTTAAATAAAATTTCACTACAATATCAGTGTTCATTGCTTTTGCAAACACATTTGTCGGTTATTTTCCATCAAAGTTTTCCATCTCGTGGCTCCCCGCAGAGATTAGCTTTGACGCCATTTTGGGCAACAATTGGTTCCGGGGTTGGGAAAATATTACCATTGGTTCCAATTTTACTCTGGAAATCACCAACATGCCGTGAAATATAACTTTTCTAAATTGAAAATATTAGATAGACCTTTCATTCTGCGCAGAGTGCAGACGCAACTTTGAAAGGCCCCGTAAGTTTTTCACTATTTATGCATTGGTAATAATCGCTTATGTTTCGCCAATAATTATCAACTTTTTCATTTAGCAATCTACATTTTCAAAACCATAAACCTCATAGAATTGTCATAGAACTGTCTAACTTTTCTGCCGCTTCGTTCGTCGTAGCCCATTAGCCATATCAAAATTATCAAATTACGCGCCGTGGAGGAGAAAGTTTATACTTACTTGTATTTTTATTAAAAAGATCTAAAATCCACTGATTTAATTATTTTAACGAAAAATGCGCTAAACAAAATGAATCGAACGATTGTCAAATAAAACACTTGCTAAAGTATTTGTTATGAATTAATGGATACAGCGGATTCTAAAAACGGTATCTCAGATGGCACGGTATCACATCACGCCCCGGTATCAACAACAACTTCTCAATAACATCGATTCTATAACAAGAACGTAATTAAATCAAAACATAATAACCCAACTGACAGATATTATGTGGGCAGACCCTATCAATATTCAAGTGGCGCGATCAAATCGAGCTGGATAGGTATTTGGAGCACGAGGTAATGACCGGATAAAACTGTCCAGCATTTAGCTAGACAAGATTTTGTTGTTAAGTATCGATTATAAATGAAGTATTACGAGTAAGCATAATATCCGTTAGAAGCGGGTAATGAACTGATACTTGTTTGTGATCTTGTTGTCTGAATCTGTCTATATAAAATACTGTTTGCTTTACATATGCACATTATGATATGTCATACATATGACATGGCATTTGGAAATAATAATTGAACAGCTTTGTGACATTTATAGTCGATATTACATATACGCCGCCGCCGCCTTTTCACTTTTTTCGCATCCACTACTTCCGATTTCTTCTAAGCCTTAAAAACCTTTATAAGCGGAAATGCCAGCAACATCTGCAGATGATACAATCTAATAGGAATGTCATCATAATGTAGCCAAAAATTTGAGGCAGCTGAAAAACTGATATAATTACTTTTGTTTTTGCTCATTGCCATATAACGAGAAGATTTAAATGTGTAATCTATCCGTTAAATCTGTAATGTAATTCTTGGAATGTTTTTAAACACAACCCCAATTCAAAACGTTACAAAACAAAACACGCCAGCTTTGAGCGACTTTCTTTTAATTATTCGCATTTCACTTTCAAAGACAAATTTCACGAACATTGAAATGTATGTGGACAGTATCTGATCTTTTCGTACGAGTATTACGGTCTTCATGGAAACATAATTAAAGCCAATGCCTGACTTCGAAAGAGGACGAGGGAGTAGGACAGTAGGAGAAAAAAACAAAAAAACATGGTGTGGTGACAGTGTTTATCGAAGTACCTACCTACTTGTGCGTGTCCCTTACAACCCAACTCGCGTCGCGTCGCTCGACTCGGTGGCTCCAGTCTGATTCGCACTGCATTAGAAAAATTAAGGCAGATTTTCTCATGTCGTGGCGTCAGTTTTGCTTGCCCTGCTGAGAGAAAATATTTACTTGTGTATCTAGTGCGTTACACCAGACCGTCAAAGCCTGGACTGTATATTTATAATAAAAGATTTATAACCAGGCTCCGGTAGGTACTCATACAACATATAAAATGTTTTAATTTGTCCCAGTGGCGCTGGCGCTACAGATTTTAATGGGTACTTATTTCGATGGGAATTCACCAGTTTAATCTAGTCACCAACTGAAAATATATTCGACGAAGGCCTTAAGACACTGAGAAAAAGTACTATTTTTGCTTAAACCAGACTTTGAGATTATGTTGGTTAACCATACAAGCACGTCACTTAATCTACGATTGATTTGAAACTATATCGCATCGTAATAAGGTCTATTATCAAAAAACGTAGGCAGTGCGAGGATGGTCGCGTGCGCACGCATCCGAAACGAAACGTTGCGCAACGTCAGTGTGAACCTATCATTATTAGTTTAGCCCAAGTGGCTATAATAGTTGTAAATTATGGCTATGCTCTAAATATAAATGGACTTTTGAGGTATAAAGTCATTAATGTGATTGGAAATTCTAGGTTTATGTAAACTGCCTTCGCATATGGCGATACAATACGAGTTTATACATTCTTTGAACCTTATATAAGTTAGGTAGAAGTAGAACCTATATAAACCGTAGACGGAAGTTAAAGCTCGATCGCTTTAATCCAAGCAATGGTGTCGGTGCGTCTAGATTTTGGCTATAGTGATCCTGTCTAGGTTAATAGGTATAGAAAATATGGAAATTGAGTGAACCGTCAACAATTTATTTTCTTTCTTCAAATAAAAATCCAACATACGAAAGAGAACGGTATGATACAGAGAGAAAGAATATAATGGAAAAATAAACCATCCTCGTCTGGTATAGCCCCCGACAGGATATTCTTTCAAGATCGTTTAGCTGCAAATATCTCGTTTAACTGCTATAAACGTATACGAAAGAGATTTAGAGGTTTCCCGGCAGTTTTGACGGCCCAGGAAACATGCCTAAGTACATTCTAAACTATGGCGCTTGGTTTCCGAAAGTAAAGTAAATGTTCGACGGAGATCCAAAACAACATGCAGATATAGAAATAGATTATCAAGAACTAAATCTATTTCTACCAATTTACCGCCAACTCAAATCCCGGCAAATATAATAAATAAGAAGTATTTTCGTACAAACCGCACTAGTGTTTGTCTAACTTTTCCCAGTTAAAGAACTCTTCAAACAATCCTAAACTACTCGAACTCAATGCACAAGTGTTGGCTTTGTCAGTGTCTTGTAAGTAGAAAAACAAAGTTCAACGTCCATGTGAGCTTCGCCGTCGTTAGGAAATGTGGTAAGTTAATGTGAAAGTTACATGGAGTTAGTACTTTATGGCTTAAAGTGACAGAGCTAGAGTTTCCTCAGTGGTAAGCCTAGTAAGTGGACAGGCCAGTATGGCACCCACATATTTCGACAACCTAAGCGGCGCTAGTGGGCGCTATTAGACAGGATTTTAGTATGTGATTAGGTTAGTTCAATTTTCGGCCACTCGCAACTTTAGTTTGGGTTTGTGACGGTCGGCGGATTCTGATGGTTTGACGAATGCGTGGCAATGTGGGTGGGCTGACATTCCCACGGTCAGTTCAGACGTCATATGGCAAGTCAATTTAAACGAAAGAGTGCTGTCTGTCACAGGATGAGGGGATCAAAAAAATCACACGCAACTCTGTTTGTGAAGCCGTTATAGCACCGTCTCAAATAACTTTAAACATCTTCTTGTATTCAGATAAATTATAACTCTACTTACCGATTTTTACCTATAGGTAGGTATCAAGATGAAATGTCAAGTTTTAGCGTAGGTTGTCTGAAAATACTTACCTACAGTCAGCAGCAAAAGGAGCTACTCAGGCTAAGCCAAGGGCTCAAAATGACCTACACACGACTTTAATGTCTAGATCATTTTGAGCGTGTTATGTTGCGTAGCTACTTCTGCTGCGGACTGTGCGATGATTATGGACCCTATGGCCATTAAAAAAGGTACTTTGGAGCCAAACGATCTTGAAAGTTAAGCATTAATTTTGCGAATTAAAGTAGGGGTAACGATCTTTTTATCTCCCACTTTCACTTAAGAAAGTGATTTTTTAAACGAACTTTACCATATTGTTGGGCAAATGCAGCTTATATAGCTTATATAATGAACTTGTAGCCAATTATAGTAGACTCCATAAAATAAGTAATTCGTTTATATGTAGGTCAGTGTGTACATTATTATAATAAGATTCCGATAGACATCCAAACATTGCCTGTAAATAAATTTAAAATTATGATAAAAGGAAAATTATGTAACAAAGGTTACTATAGAATATCAGAATACCATGAAGATCGGAACCCGTGGAAATAAATTGTATGGTTTTAATGATTTAATTTTTGTAATTAGTTAATGAATATGTAATTTAATGTGGGTACCTATGTAATTTGTTTATTATTATTATTGACGTCATAAAGAGATTGTAAAATCCAATTATGAAAATAAATGATATGATATACAACGTTGGTAACGGTAACCAATAGCACATAATAAATAATAGTATTTACGTATACGTTACGTTGCGTTTGCGTTTGTGAGCTAGCAAATTCGAATAAAAAAATAAAGTGCAAAACTTTTTATTTACCGCTAGCTTTTCGGTGAAGGAAAACAAGCTAAGGATACGGATCTTAACATTCTTAACCCAATAAGGTCTAGATTTCCCTCTGCGTTGGAAAGGTCAGATGGCAGTCGCTTTCGTAAAACTAGTGCCTACGCCAAATCTTGGGTTTAGGTGTCAAAGCGGACCCTGGGCTCGTTTAAGGCACAACCGGGAATAACGCTAGGAGGATGATGAAGGTGCAAAACTTTGGCGACCTAATAGGTACCATTTACACTCATACTAACTATACGGAGTCATTAACCACAAACTCCAAACTCTCAGTGACCGTCGAAACTGTGTAGATTCCGTCCTACTCTATAAAATTATGCGCAATATATTGGATGTCCCCTCACTATTACATCAAATAAATATTAGAGTCCCTCCTAGGTATCAGCGCCTTTGTCAGAAAAATAAATTGTTTTCCATTCCCTACAGTAGGACGTGTTACGCTAAAAACATTATACGACGTGCTTGCAAATTTATTAATGAAGATGTGAAGCTTGATAATATAGACTTGTTTAACTGTTCAATTATAACACTAAAATCCGCTTTTCTGTAATTTTCTCTCATTGTCCTATCATAATATCTTTTTAGACTTTCACAATTAATAATATTGTATACAAATTTACGGATATATATCACTAGAATCTATTATAAATTAAATTTAGTACAAACTGTAAAACTGTAAAATTAAGGAAACTCCAGGTCTTATTTGTAAGCAATAATTATATAACCCTTTTTTGTAGACGACTGTTTGTTTCTTAAATTTTGACATCTCTAGTCTTATTTAATACTAGCGACCCGCCCCGGCTTCGCACGGGTACTATATTATACATATAAACATTCGTCTTGAATCACTCTATCTAATAAAAAAAACAGCATCAAAATCCGTTGCGTAATAGTTTTAGAGATCTAAGCATATATAGGGACATACAGCGGGAAGCGATTTTGTTTTATACTATGTAGTGATTATTCTTGAATACTCTTTTTTATGTTTGTTTTTATGCCGTTATATGTATTACTGCATGGATTGATTCCTTATTGGCAATAAAGAAACTGTATTACGGAATATGTTGCTGAACTAAGATACGTTCACGTCCGACTGTGACTATCAACCAGCTAGAAGCGGTGATCGAACTGACACTGAAAGAGGGAGACTTATGCGATAGAGCAAGAATTGATCCGAGCATGAACTGCGCAAGAGTGTCTCTCTAAATGATTCAGCGGTTATAATGACTGGCCGCAAAGGGATCGATTGCCGTCAGTGTCAGCCATTGTGACTGATGAGACATCAAGTTATTCTTTACGCGCTCATGCACCTCACCCCACCCGTCACTAAACTAGAGAGAGGATCTAGAACGAGAGAGGTGCGGTTAAAACAAGTTACAGAATAGCAGGGCAAATATATCTTGACTTCGCGATTTGTAGTACCTAACCGTAGGTAGAGGTCTAGTTTCGTTAGGCGAGACGGGTGAAGTGAGAAGCGTTCCGAGTAACAGCTCTATGCCTGCAAGCCAAGCGACGGACCAAGAAAATATATGACGGGGTAGCGAATCCCGAACAGGGTGACGTCGTTACGTGGTCAGAAATGGCAACATGTGATTAAGAACGAAACCTTGGGAAATTTGAGATGGTAGCATGCTTACAAATTGCTTCGGATTTTGATGGGCTGGCAAGGTAAACAAAAATAAGTTACTGTCAAAAATTTTATTTTTCGTACACGACTGTACTTTTCTGTATACCATCATCAACTACTCTGAAAACAATAACAATGCAATTTATGGTCCTAGTCTAAAGGTTGCACTAGTGTAAAGTACGATTACTGTTAGTTAACCACTGACAGGTAGTTTGGCTTCATTTAATTTTCAACTTTAATGTCATACAAATAAAGCAATTTTCAGAATACTGTTATCCACGTCTACCGATTTAGAAATAACTACTTAATTTGTATGAGGTTAAAGTTGAAAATTAAATGAAGGCAAACTTGTCAGTGGTAAACCCCAAATAATTCTACTGTATGGCATGGGCAGTTGGGCACTTTATGTCAAAGTGCATGGCTTAAATACGAATGAAGAAAAAATGTCTTAGTTCGAATTTAACTCATATTGCTCTGACATAGAGTGCACATGACGTACACGAGAGCAACGTCGAGTACTAGGACGTTTACCTGAAACATAATATTTTTTCTACACACGATGTGATGTTAGTCACGATGTGCCAAAAGAATTGTGCAATTTAAAAAAAAGACCGGGTTGCACTGAGTGCTGGCAAAATGAAAACTACATTGAATCTTACGGTCACGTGACCTGTGGCGAGTTTAACAATTTTTCCCCATCACAAAAAGTGCACAGCGCCGCTAAAGAAGTTTTCACTTCAAAAACAACAGAATTACTCTGCATCTAAGTATTCGTGAGGAAATTTTCCGTAATAGTATTATAAGAGATTAAAGTTACTGATTAACGTTCCGCCTCGCCTAAGAAGTAAAAAATGCATATATCGTTCCATTTCAAAATTATATGATGAACAGCAACGCTTAAGTAAATCAATTAGCCACACATCTGAATAACGAACAGCTACTTGTACAGTCGAGGAAATTGAATGTTTAGCACTTTTGGACCTTAACGTCATTCTAATAGAGTTGACATGTGCCAAACATTCAATTTCCTCGACCGTACTTTAGTTCCGGTAGCCACGCATACAATTACAACTACACAGATATTCACTTGATTAAAACCATTGTTTGTTGTATAGATAAACACATAATTACGACAAGGGCAATGAAATGGACTCCACCTATGTGAACACTTTAGCATCGTTACATATATAGAAATAAGGTATCGAAAACCAGATGAGGTAGTCACAATGGCGGAGGCGGCTAAGCGCCGAAAATATCTGAGTTCAGGCGACAACTAACACAATACGTATTGTAAAAAAAATTGTTTTAAATAAAAATAAAATATTTTCGCCCCGTTTGCGGTAGAGACTCTAGGGCCTAGGGTCTCTACCGTAACCGTGGTGAGTGGCTCCATGGAACTAGAGTCTAGGCCCACGGACGCCAGAGGCTCACCATATCTTCAACTTATCAAGAAAAAGTTAGTCCTAAAATTCAATCGTCAGTAAATTTCCCGTCAAGCACGAATATCATAGCTATGATAAACGCCTCTTGGTCACGTCCGGCTTATCACGTTCCTGCTCCTGACGTTTTTATACGCCTTTGTAAACTCCCCGAACCATGTACACACTTTCCACCTTATCACAACGGAATAAGGTGCAACAGTGTAAACGCGTCTTTTACGTCGCCTGAACATTTTTTGCATTCAGAAGCGTGACCGTCGATTTTCACTTCCACAAATTGTGATATAAATCGGATCTGATTTACTTGATTGTTGTGTGTTTGCGGATGATTGATTGCCGAGTGACGGTGACGCGCCTGCTATTCAATAAGCGTGTATATTTACCTGAAGAAAGTTTGGTATTTCGATTGGGCATTGTTGCTTTTGTTTACGCTGGAAATTTATATTTTTTATGATATGATGTATGGGGGGATGATATGAAATGAGAAAAATATACATATCAGTGCGTTCGTTATTATGAATGTACAGTCGACAACACAGCTAAGTGACCATCGGAAATCTAATCTGACCTTAAGTGCATTGTAATAAGGTTCTAGGTTTTCACGGTATTGTATTGGAGTGATGTTGGAGTTAAATAATAGACGAACGTCGGGAATAGAATGAACCCTTTATTAGGGAATACATGGGTTTATATAGGCATACTCTAACAATGATGTTTTACTGTTAATTGGATTTAGTAATGTGAGACATAGTATCAGGTTCCGAGGTCCTATGAAATAGGATCGAACAATAGGATAGTGCACGTGCATGAAGCACCTGCATTACTCAAGGTTATTATTACAATGTTGCGCCGTACACCTCACGCCTTTCCTTTTTTTTTTTTTTTTTTTTTTTCAAAAATGTGGTACATATTTTTGTCTTAAAACTATCTGTTACATAAGTACTTACCTTATCTTATTTCTATTTCGTATACATTATTATGCGTGATACAATATGGTTCTTATATTATTCTAAACGTCCTGTATATGGCTTGTATTACATTACTATGTGCGTTGCTATATTGTTTCTTATACTATCTTACTGGTTTTAAACTGTTTACTGTGTGTTACTGTTCTTAAACTGTTTACTGTGTGATACATATCTGGGTGCTTACTATTTGTCTTGATATCTTAGGTTACATTGCGAATACATTGTTATGGTTATCAACTTCGCTGGTGGTCTTTCTGTTGTGTCGGTGGAAGTTATTTTTAGTTCAGTTTGTTCTGTTGGTTAGTCGGTTTAAACTATGCTTGAGTTTTATTTTAGTTATTATTAAAATATTAGTTTGTAATTGAGTTAAACAATTTTATGTGGTTAGGTGCCGTGTTCGTGTGTGTTCCCGGTTTGTATGTATGTTTTTGTGTAAATTAATTTAAAGATTCACGCCTTTATTCTCAAAAGGGGTAGGCAGTGTTCATGAAACTATGAAAGATGGACAATAACTTTGTGTGTAGTTTGGTGCAGTGTGCAGTGAAACGGTAAGTTTTTAATTTGGGTTTTATTGTTAATAGCAACAGAGTTTAGTTTTGATTGTGTAAAATATTATGTTTTCCTGATATTACATAATATAGTTTTTAAAATTGAACTTGAAGTGGTGATCTTGAATTTAATGTCGTTTTATGGTTTCTGTGTATAAAGAGTTTGATTACTGCTGTTTTTCCGTTTTATAATTAATATCAAATCTCTTAATCTACAGTGAATAGTGTTATTTTTAAATCAAAATGTTTTTTTTTTGTTTTTTTGTTTTTTTTTTTATATATATATATTTTTTTGTTATTATTTGTTTACTTCTACGTGATTTAAAATATTTTATTAGTATTTCCTTATTGGTTTAATTATCTATATATATTACTTTAATCCTGCTAAATTATTGCAAGTTTGTTATGGTTTTGTGTCATATTATAAGTTTCCTACGTTTTGTTTTTTTTTATTTACTTTTATTTTGACCTTCAATATTTTTCTTTAATAGTTATTTTTTTGAGACCTTTTTTATGTTTCATTTATCTGGGTTACTATATTTATTTATTTAATTTTACACGTCAATACTTTTCTATTTACATTTTTTTTTTATCATAATTATCTTTTATTTATCATTTTTACATTTTATGTTTTTAGGTTTTTTAGATTTTTTGGTTTTTTGTTTTTAGTTTTTTAGGTTTTTAGGGCTACGCATTTACGTGGTCGGCCGACCTTACATATAATATAATCATTTGCTTAAGGTACAAGATTATTTAATTTATTACTAATAATAATAATAGGCTATGCATCTTTTTGCTAATATGATTCACTTATTTTATGTTTCACTACTATGCATGATCCTTGAATACATTGGCAAATAAGTATTTCATTTACTTTTAGGTGATCAGTCTAATCGTACTGTGAAAAACTTACATGTCTTAGCCTTCTCGGATACATACTGATTTAAAAAAAATGTTTTTACTATATTATAGCTATATGCTTAAATAATTTTATTACGATATGGTTAAAATTCGGTGTTTTTAGGTATTTGGATCTATACTAATTATAACGAATATATGTGCTCTATGAAAACAATTTCTATACGGGTCATTGATAAGATAATATCGGTTCGTAAAAATATATATATATCATTTTGTTATTTTTATGTAAGTCTCTAAAACAATGCACGAAGTTTTATATAAAATTTGTATTTCGGGCTGTAATATCAGCTGTCGGGTGCCATAAGGACACGTCGTACTTGTGTTATTTTGAACTCAATTAAAGAAGCTATAAGATTCTAAATTCATATTGCAAAGTAATAATGATACCGTAATTTTAACCATATGATTTCCTACTTTTTATTCATCAAACGGCGTGTTATTTCTATTTGCGTTTGGTATTATAATTTTAGTATATTTATATATAATTTTGTATATATTATTACCGTGGAGTGGATTAACATATGTCGCGGTAATTTTATCCCTTACACTAGATGAGTCACGCCATTGAGTACTTGACTTTTATAATATATCCTTTTTTTTTTTTTATCATTTGGCCATGGGATTATTGGACAAGACGTAGTCTGGTTAGAAGAAAAAAAGTAATGAACTTATGCTACATGTGTTAATCCGCGTATGCTATGCGCTTAAGGCTGACGTTATTGTTTATAAACCATATGTGTATAGTGCTGTTTGTATCAAATCGCACTTTATTCATATGACTATAAATCAAAATTTAGTTCTTAGTTATGAAAAGAGATGAAACGGCTAGGTTGTGACGTTGTTTTCTTATACTCGTACTTTACATGATGTCGCGGGGGTTCCGCTATTAAAATTTTAGTACTTTGAGTTAATCGGGCTTTTGGTTACGAAATCTTTTAATAATATTAATATTAATTTGGATTACTGTCCGTTTTATGTACTTTTTGGAATTAATTAATTAAATAAATTATTTTGCGTCTGAATCTTTTGTCAACATAGAGTATAATTTGATGGTGTCTATAAGTCGTGTTAAAATTTACTATATATTTGTCTATAATGATTTAATATAACATTATGTTTATTATTATTCTTTTTCTTTTCTATTCTCAGTATTTTAATACTGGTGTAATTTAATTTTTTTTTTTTTTATATACATTTTTATATCGATAACTGAACCGAAATAATGATTAAAACATTTTATTGTTATAGACTGGATTAACAGTTCATTGTAGTGTTTTTGTGATCTTTCTAACTTTGAACTATATTCTTCAACGTACTTATCTTTTAACTTTTATTTTTATTTTTTTTTATTTTTTATTTTTAATCAATTAGACTTTTGCTAAGTTATCAGATGGCCAGTCCCATAATTAGCTAATGTATAATTGTCAATAAAGGAATGTCTGTAATATTGCAATATTTTAATTTACTCGGGTTTATTAAATTTTTAGTGACACTAAATTTACACATTATTTATCTATATGAATGAAATAGTTTTTACTTAGCTACTTTTTAAATTACGTTTAAAAAAAAAATATATATATTAAATTAAGATTATTTAAAAGTATACGATACGATTACGACGTCTTCGTTACTTCGTCTCGTCTTTCGTCCTCGAAGCTGGCTGGCTGGCTGGCTGGCGGCTGCAGTGTGTTCCTCCGGGACGGCTGCTGCGTCGGTCGCTGATGCGGGCCGGGAAAACCCTGGACTCCCTCGAACTTGGGCCGGGATAACCCTGGACACCTCTTCCGTCTTGTTGTATGTTGCGTGGCGTGGCTCGTGGATTGAATTGTATCGGGCCTCCTCTTCGTGGAACAACATAAGTTTTTCTTCGTGGTGATTGTTCCATGGTTACCGTAATGAAGCGTTGAGCGGTCTCTGGGTCTGGTGGTATGCTGCTGCTAGCGGTATTCTTGACTGATGAGTCCGTACCGGGTAGCTGTGGTGGAGCTGCTACCGTGATTTGTAGATTCTGGAACTGCTTGATAGGGCCCACTAGTGTAATGTCGGTGCCCATTACTGTGATCTGGATCTTGTCGGTCATCTTGTCGTTCTGGCTGGTGCAGTGGAGCTAGTTGATGCTGATGGCTGCCATGAAGATTTAGGTTGAAGCGCTGCGGTGGGTCGTTCGGCTGGCCTAGGCTGTGGCTAGGCTATGGGCTGCCTGGAGCAGCCCTCTGGCAAGGTCGCCATGTATTGGAGTGATGTTGGAGTTAAATAATAGACGAACGTCGGGAATAGAATGAACCCTTTATTAGGGAATACATGGGTTTATATAGGCATACTCTAACAATGATGTTTTACTGTTAATTGGATTTAGTAATGTGAGACATAGTATCAGGTTCCGAGGTCCTATGAAATAGGATCGAACAATAGGATAGTGCACGTGCATGAAGCACCTGCATTACTCAAGGTTATTATTACAATGTTGCGCCGTACACCTCAGTATGGTTAGTTAGGTGTGTTGCTGTGTGTACATCACACGTGACAATTGAGCCGTTTTCTTCGTGTCGAGGTTCCTCAAATAAAAGACGCTCAATGGACAGGTCGTACATTACGATAAGATGGGAATAAATGTATAATGTACCTATTGATTTAGACGAAAAACAGAATGGACATTAAGCCCGTTGGTTACAAATTATTTTATGCATTCCCAATCAAAAGGATGCAGTTCTGAATTAAGTAGAGTCGTAATTAGTCATCGTAATCTTGTTTACATAATGTTGCCTAATAAACTTAAGGGGCGATTCGATCTTTAAATGTCCGTTTTTTCGTGATTTTTAAGGCTTATTGTATTAACATCAACGAGGTTTACCCAAATAGTACATATCTCAATATTTACTACAAAACTCACTTTTATTAAGATATATGGCACCAAACTTTGGCAATTTTAGGCCAAAAATCCATTTTTTGGACGTACCTTTTGTGGAAATTAGTTAAAAATAAAAAATCTTTCGTGGGTTGTTATAGACGTCAATAAGGAACGGCCATATGTAGATTTCATATATAAAATTGCATAAACTACATAGTAATATCGAAAACGGTGCTTTTTTAAACCATGTTTGAATAAATCATTAAAAAAAACTTTCTTTTTTCAAAGAAATCTCGTTCGAATGTAGATAAAGGATTGAAGAACTGATTAAGCGTTTGTGCCATAAATAAATCTATAGTTTTGACGGAGGAATATCAACTAAATATTCGTCAAAACTAGTCAAAAAGCGCGTGGAGCCCCTTAAGTTAAACCAGCAATTTTAATCTGCCCAGACTGACATGTCATGTTAGCTTTCCACCCTGCATAGCGGCACCGACCACCACAAAGTTGTTCCCGTCACGTTACGTTAGGAAGCCCTATCCTGCCCCGCTATCTGAAACTTGTTTTAACTTCACCTCAACACCTCACCCATAAACATATCTCGACGCCGGGATTCGTATAAAATCTGTAAGAATGAACTTTTGACAGCTGTGATCCCAGTACAATTTATGTCATCATGTCATTTTTGACGTTTATTGTACTGGGATGGCAGCTGTCAAAAGTTCATTCTTACAGATTTTATAGTAACTGAGCGTAGGTAGAGGTCTAGTCTCGTTAGGCGGGACCGGTGGGGTGAGGCGCTTTAGCGCGTTCCGAATAATTTGAGTAGGCACTTCATTTAATTCAAACGACAGAGCGGACAGTTGGACAGATAATTTCTTGTATTTCACACCTTGTCACTTCCGTGGCGAGCAACTCAATTACGAATATGAATAGCGAAAGTAAAGCTCAATTGATTTGTTGCTTTGCTGTACCTAATATGGTCTAACTGGAGGCGGGAGATGAAAGTTGTCAATCATAAAGGAAGGTCGTTTATCAATTTTAATTGGAATTTACGACATGTTGAAACACTTTTGAAATACCTAGTTATTATTCACTTGTCAATATAATGGCTTGCTAATGTTTACTAAACATTGGAGAGTCGGAGGAATTGGACAGTCGGTTGCACTGTGACTTTCTTACGGCGTGTGGATAGTTTTGTGTGTAATGTTGATACAAGTAGTAGGTATAACAACAATATCCTGCAGATGTTAGCAGGTAGGGTGGATTGCGCATATTTACGGCACTGTTGTGATATGCACAAGCAAATCACTACCTACCATTCTATTGTAAGTAGGTAAATAAAATAAGCGTAGGTAGGTAATTTATTTACTTTTTATTGTCAAACATTTTAATTTCGTTCTTATTCTATTTAATATTGATTTAATTGTGTAATCGTATTGATTTGATTGATTGATTGTATCCTTATGGGTCTATGATATCCGAATTAAATGTTAGAAAATAAAGAAATATATTTATTTGGTGACAAAGAAATTACTTACACATGTGTTTATAAAACTGAGACACCAAAATGGATGCCACTCAGCGGCTGCCAGCAGAAATATATGCTATAAACTACGTAAAATATAGCTTGAACCCTGCGACAGCTGTCAAAGTGACATGTAGTGACACTAGTCGTGTAGTCCCACCCATAAAGTATGACGTTGCCGCAGGCCATATTTACCGTTACAGAATTCAGAACTTGATGGGCGTGATTTCGATGACGGCTGACGCAGGGCTCAAGCTATATTTTACGTAGTTATAGAGGCGTTGATTTTCAGGGCACTCAGAGAGAGAATCAGATATAACTTACTTATAACTTAGGTATACACGTAACAAAACCCAAACCGTAATAAGAAGGAGCGGCTGCTGGTCAATGAATTAATTCAGAGCGAAGTAAGTGTTTACAAATCAGGTCTAAGGTAAGTATGATGAAATGCAGGTGTATTATACACGATGATTTTTAATTCGTGATCAGGAGTAAATTTTTCTAACTCTGTAATTGATACCAAACGCGACTAACTCGAAGTTACCTAACCCAGACGTTCTTTTTTTTCTGAATAAAACGGAATAAGGAATCACTTTATAATTGAAAATCTTTGTCACCCTAACGGTAGTTTGCGAAAATTTGACATAATATGTGTGTTTGACGTACCTATCTACTTAACTTCAAGAAATGTGGGGTGACCAAACATTTAGTGGATATTAGTGTTAACATTATCATTAAATTTAATTAACTAAACAGTGATTTAATTGCATGAGACCTCATCCATTGAAATCAGTTTTGGCTGTTTATCAATATTTTTCGACACCTGATCGCGGATTAAAAATCATCGTGTATAGGTATGATGTGATTTACAGGTATTGAAATTCAAGAGCTATGTGGATTGTCCGCTTATGCATTAGATATTTGTAGGTTGATAAGATATATATTTTAATTTTGTTACTTAAAGGTAAACTCCGCAAGCGAAAAATAGTGCGAATTGTAATTATTATAAATTATGTAAAATTATTAGTAACTTAATTATTGCTTTTACTCAAGCCCTTGTTAATTTAATGTAATAGAGTGCAGGGATAGTTAATTTCATGACTGGCTTGGTTTTATATTATGGCGTTAAAACCTCTTTCACTTCTGTGAAATTATATATTTATTATTAATGTAATGATGAGAGCATACAGAACACAAGCTGATATTCTATGTCATGTTGTAGCTCTATTACT
Organism: Epinotia ramella; assembly: GCA_947578815.1. NCBI lineage: Eukaryota > Metazoa > Arthropoda > Insecta > Lepidoptera > Tortricidae > Epinotia > Epinotia ramella. The sequence continues at coordinate 5,735,219 of OX388211.1, read as the reverse complement.
CGTATTGGCATTCGGATAATCTCTAATTGCGCGAACAACGGCGCTGAAGCTGTGAAAATAACTGCCACTAATGAAGCCTCATAACCTACTCCCACAATGACACAAAATGGCGCCACTGTCGTATTATTAAGCGTCTTATCGTATCTCTTAAAACTAGTTCTACATTTCGCCACCTGAACTAGTAATTTGGCCGTTTGAAATTGCTGCACGGCTATCACATCACAGCCCAGAGCTGGTTTTGGCGAGATAGACTATGCGTTTCTGTCTAATTAGAACGCTTAGACTTAGAAATTGACGGATAGACTTTGTTGCCGACAGCTCGCGGGTCGATCCGTGAGAGCCGTGCTGCAGTTTCGCCAGTCACACACAGCGGCGCCACTATCGTAGCAATTTTATTGTAACTTGAGATTTAGTTCCAAGTTTCGCCACCGGAAGACTTACGTTGGGCACAATTATCGTTCAAGAATTCATGTAGATTCGATTCGAACCAATCATAAATATTCGATATGATTCTCTTGTCGCCTTTCTTGCGGGTATCACGTCGTGTTCCGTTTTTGCTCGGACATATGTGACGTGCGAACGTCTTATTTACGATGCTGTTTATTAAAATGTATTCATGTTTTTGTTACAGGTAATAATCGGTGAGAGAAGTCGGCAAGCAATTTGCGTGTGTACACTGAGTTAAACGTACGGTTTGTTCATTTGGAATCTACTTGTTTGGCTAAACAAAAACAATGGCAATAAATGTTTGCCACCCTGCATTACCTGCATGGCTATTATCTTAGATACCTAGTAGCAAAGTCGGTTTAAACTGCTATTATTCTCACATAACTTATTTTCGTTGACATCAATTTTATTTAGAGTTAATCACACTCACCGTTATAACATATGACGACTACGATTTGACATTAACAAAGTAATAGGTAGTCAAGTCAGGCACGACTTGCTAACCCCGCGACTGGCATGGCTGGCTGGCTGGTACCAATGAACCCAGACATTCATTTAATAGTACGTACGTTGTGATACAAGTGAGGTATGTTATTAATAACATCAGAGGCGGAATTGACCGAGAATTTCAAAGCTCACGCGTTTCATACGACGTTTTTTCAACACATTTTGCGAGGAATTAATCCTTTTCATAAGATGAAAGTTTTATAGGCCTGCCAAGTTATTTTCTTTAGTTAATTATGGCAACAGGTTTTTACTCATATATTGTACATCGCCAAGAATTTCCAGTGGCGTCCATTCTATTTATCACTTTTCCAGTCATCACGAGTCAATATATTTGATAATAACGCATTAATAATGTTTACAAATATTTGTGAAATAACCAAAGATCGTTATCAACGTGCTGTATTGGTGGCAAAGGGTATGGTTGGCAGAAAAAACAAATACATTTGAATATTCACTTTAATTTGTTCTTAACCATTAAAATAAATACTTACCTTCTTAGGATTACACCTCTAGATATACTTAACTCTCTACGGTACAAAACCTTTTCGGCCCTTATATATTTTTAAAACAATGTACATCAAATGACATAGAATGTCATAAAAATACTACTATAGCTGAAAATCTAATTACATGACGCGAAGTGTTTATTTTACCTAATCTCCAATGCACATCGTATCTAGAGTGGATGGATTTTTTCCAATCGTCGTGAACGACTGACAGCCAAATCTGTTGAACAAATTTTAGTCATTTATTCACTATAATTTGGATAAGTTGTTTTAAATATGTATAAATCCCATAATTTGTGAAATACATAATGTTTAAAATACTTGCGTAATTTGTATTTTTTTTGTCAACCATACTTTGCCACCAATACAGCACGTTGATAACGATCTTTAGAAATAACCTATAATGGCGCGCAACAGTTTTTAGGGTTCCGAACCAATAAGGTAAAAACGGAACCCTTATGGTGCGACTCTGTCTGTCTGTCTGTCACAAAGTTAAATATCTCAGGAATTACTAATGCTATTTGAAATTTGGAATCATTTTAAAGAAAGTTAATCCACGTGTATGGAACATGAAAATTTTTAATATATATTTTTAATATTTATCTAAAATTACGGATAAGAGGGGGGGGAGAAAATTCAAAGTTTAGCTACTAGGTCAAGTGGGGTATCATATGAAAGGGCTTGAGTTGGACATTTTAAAACAGTGTTTTTTTTTTCTACATTGGTAAAATTTTTACCTATGAAGGAAAATGTAAAAAAAAATACCATTCCCCCCCTTATCTCCGAAGTTATACAAGCGAAAAAATTTGTGATTAAGATAAACGTAAATATTACTGGAAAAGTTTTTTTTTTTCTGTATCCAGCGTATTTTTTGTTTTATTTCCAAAAATCATTTCCTAGTTAAATCTGCAATTTAATCAAAAATTGAATTCTGTTGTGTTGGGTTAAAATAAGTAATTTAATTTAACAAATATTGGGTCATTTACTTTACCTTGAGTTAATTGATAGTTTGTTCGGAACCCTCGGTGCGCGAGTCAGACTCGCACTTGACCGGTTTTTTTTTTCGTGAAGTTTGCGCAGTGTGTGTTAAGCCAGACTTAGATGAAATCTCTAAACAGCCAATAAAAAATAAAATTAACATTTTAGTTTTAAAATTTTATCTTTATTAATTCATGTAAGTACTTAAAATGTTATCAAAAGTGGGTAGTTTTACTAAATTAAAGGTTTCTATATCGTATCCAAAAAGAAATAGTCAATTAATTATCAAAAAGGATTTAATTTGTTTAGTCTAGTAAGAATCCATTTGCCGAGAATTAAAAAAAACGGCCAAGTGCGAGTTGGACTCGCGCACGGAGGGTTCCGTACCATTATCTATAGAAACGGCAAAAAAAAAATCACGTTTGTTGTATCGGAGCCCCCTTAAATATTTAGTTTATTTTGTTTTTAGTATTTGTTGTTAGTGGCAACAGAAATACGTGATCTGTGAAAATTTCAACTGTCTAGCTATCGCGGTTCTTGAGGTACAGCCTGGTGACAGACAGACGGACGGACAGCGAAGTCTCAGTAATAGGGTCCCGTTTTTACCCTTTGGGTACGGAACCCTAAAAAAGCTGTACATTCTGTACAACCCGGTTAATTTAAGAATCACCGTGTTCATGCATACAATGTTGTTGCAAGGTGCCAACGTGACTTAATCGGGATATAACCATAACACACGAGTGTCGTAATGTTATAAAACACGCGTGTTTAATACCCAGGATTATGAGCCTAAAAGCGACATAATAAGAGGTACGTTACGAGCAAAAGAAAAGAGTCAGCATTGTTGTCAAATAAGGGATCAAGGTTGTATATTTCTTTCCCGTTTTTGCTATTCAGAAAAGTCCTATTGTTGCCCTCATCTGAGGTATTTCAATTTTCCTCATAGAAGGTGTGTGAAAAGCAGTATGTGCCACTCGGTACGCTCAGGATACTATTGTAGAATCATTAGCTTAATTCAATATATAAATGTACCGCCCTTGCCGTAAATATTTAACATTTTGCTCCCTTGAGACACAATCTACTATTATGGCGTAATAAAAAAGTATCACATTTTTCCACCCTGTATACTCATGGTTATTACTAAGCATCCGAACGGTAGGGACCACGATCTAATAAAGCAATTTTCATTGACATTAACACTCTATTATCTGTAATAGTCAGGCCCAACCCCACGACTCCCATGGCTCAACAATACGAACTAGACATTCTAAACCCAATTAGAAATGAGCTCCGACATTAGCTAGACGCATAAACCAACATTATCTAGCAATCTAGCAATCCAGACAGCACAATAACTACGCCCGTTATAACTTATCCGGTATCACACGATCTAGACAATGGAAACGGAATGTCGCGGAGTTATTAGGGTTACTTTAACCCTTTTCTGTGAAAGTGAACCCTTTTAAGTGCTTCCTTTGGATTTTACTTGGATTTGCCATTCATACCTAAAATAAATAAATAAATATTACACAAACTTTACACGAATCAATCTAGTCTCAAACTAAACAAAGCTTGTAGTATGGGTACCTACTAGACAACGATAAACATACTTATATTGATAATTAAATTCTTAAATGCATAGAAAACATCTATGATAATTACTCAGGAACAAAATATTCGTGTTCATCACACAAATAAATGCCCTTACTGGGATTCAAACCCAGGACCTCTAGCTTCGTAGGCTGGGTCACTACCAACTAAAGTGGCCGTCAATAAAATTATCTTTCACTATGGCGGTTTGTTTACATATAGTTAGCAAATTCTATTGACGGACGGCGAGTCGGCGACTTTAAGCTAAACCAGTCGTCATAGCTGCAGTCTGCAATTCAACTCATATTTGTGCGCAATTGTATGTAACTATGCAGGTCCAGAAAACAGGGGGGCATTAATTTTTTACTGTTTTACCGAATAGATGATGAAAATAATCTAGCGTTTAATTGTTTGACCCGTGTTACACCACACTCTGTATAATTTCAGGAGACCAGACACGATACACAGAATAAATGTGAGATAACTGCTGCTTGTCAACTTCTGTATCAATGGATACGATCAAAAGTGCACTGTCATCACTTAGCGTTGAGACAGAGGCCTTTGTACGGAAGGGTTGCGTGCAAATCGCGATAACTCTGGAGGGTGACAACCCTAATAAACTAATGGCCGCGTTTGTAGAAAATTGGAACTGTGAATTACTTTGTTAGGTATTTAATTTGTATAAGTGTCAATAAGTTGGCAGTGGTATGGGTTGTACAAAAAGTGGATTCTTGTCACCACAGAGGTTTAAAATGGGTATTTCTCCAGCGTGGGATTCGGTGTTTATTTTTTTGTCCTGTTCAAAAAAGTAGGTAACCTATGTCCTTGTGGAGAGGGTCTCCAGAATTCATCAAAAGTGCTTCAGTAGTTTAGGCATGAAAGGGCAACAGCACAGCCAGACACACATAGTTACTTCCGCACTTTGTGAGATCTGTTACTACACTAGGAATGTGTAGTGTAATAAAACTAATTTACTAATTGGTTTTATTACACTACAAGACAAATTAGAACCTAAATCGTATGACCCAACAAAGCGCAGTAGCATGCTGTTGGCAAGGAGCGGAATTCTCATAACATTAATTAAACTGCAAGATGAGAAAGTTTGACCATTGTGTTTTTACGACTACTAGCGACCCGCCTCGGCTTCGCATGGGTCCTATATTATCCTTCCTCTTGAATCACTCTATCTATTAAAAAAAACCGCATCAAAATCCGTTGCGTAGTTTTAAAAATCTAAGCATACGACTTTGTTTTAGTTTAGCTTTGTGATGATTCCAGCTATCGATGTTATCGAATCTCTTCGCTTGTTATCGACTTTTTACTTTGTAACATTTGACCTCTTTGATAAGCGACTTGCATCTCCATATTGAAATAAGTAAATTACGTTAACGTCACATGTGACATTTATGTCGTTTTCAAACTCAAGCGTTTTCATAAGTGATTCCCGTGTAAAACTTTTTTCTATTTTTTTTAACCTATACAAGTGCTAGCCTTAATTTATATTTTAATTGTATATTGTGAAATAAATAAATCTAAATCTATATAGATACAAAGGTCTAGTTTCATTACCTAAGAGATGTGCTAAGTGTCTTCACTTAGAACATCTTAGTTAGAAGTTTTTTATCGATAGTCGATAAAACATAATGATCAATCAGTACCTCTTGAAGTTTGATTTCTGCTATGATGAATTCCGCTCCCTGCTTATTGGTGGCGGCTAACTGTGAAACGGGAAATCCCACGTGCTGATTTCACAAAATCGAAATCGGAAGCGGGAAAAGCCAGAATGCAATTCCGCTAAAAGTTATTTACTTCATAAGCATTACCTCCGATGATACCCCGAGTTCGCGTACACCGTATCAACAATTCATGACTCACAAGTGAAATTATTATGGTTTACTTGCGGAAAATTCGATGGCGCAATTGGTTTTTCCTTTAATTTATTGCCGTGTTGTTTGTGTGGGCTTAAATAACCAAAAAAACAACTGTCGGTATTCGGGTCATACACAGATTTAGGTTGGCATCTTTCCCATAAACGTTGCCAAATTCAAGGTCTATAAAGCCGAATTTTTGGTGGGATCCTTAATCAAACTATTAAATAAAAACATTTTAATAAACAAACATTTATATAATGTGCATTAACCATACCCCATAAGTTCATAACTACTGACCGAAACTTATCCGAAACGAACATATGTGAAAAATTGTTCACCCACAGTAAATATTAGATTATTAGCTCTATATATGGTATACCATACCTAACGGCCCGCGCGCGCATCGCGCGGTCACCCCCTGCCCGAGGCGACCTGCGCCTGATTCATCTCGCCCGTATGTGGGTTAACTGTATCAGGCATAGCCAATATCAGCAGCTATTCACGACGAGCCTTTTCTGTCCTTACCTTCTATGGGCCATTTAAGGAGAGTTGTACACTAGACTTTTTTTTAAATTGATGAAGTTGGGTTTTTTCTACTCGTAATCGAAAACACTTTCGGACCTAATGCAGAAAAAAAGTCGACCTCAAGATTCACATTACTTAGCGTAGGTACTATTTAGTCAGATTTAGATTGATACCTACTGGTTTGCTTTAGGACAGGTTATCGGTAAGAATAGTGAATACTAGCCAAAAATTAAATTCCATCCATACCAATCCCGTCTCAATATCAGTCAGTGGCTCGCACGCTTTCCGGCTTTACGAAATCACAGAGGACGGGACACGTGAAATTAAATGTAACTTTGTTTTTATCCATGACTTTTGACTAAAACAATATAATATGTAGACGAATTACTAAGAGTATCTATAGTATCTATTGTTTATTGGCTATTTTATTAAATTTCTTTTTTTTAAACCGCCCATGTTTTTTCCAACTAGAAGAGTAGGTACGTCATTCTTCGCAGAGCCCTAAATGTCGGCATTCGGCAACAAACAGAAGCGACCTTTGTTTTTAGCAATACGAGTAGGTAAGTAAGTACTTATGAGTAGTAAAACTAGGTTACTATCTAAATTAACACCACATGTTAAATTGATGCAAAAAACCAGTAGCGACCTCAAAACGAACGAAAAAGGAAATCCCATTTAAGTTCAAGGCATAAAAAAAACACTAATACCATTGATCTCTATATAAACCTTAACATTTTAAAATAAAAACGTTGCCGCATAAGCGTAATATTCCGCGAAATTAACGCTTATTGATTCAGTGAGTTAGTTAATGAATTGGGTATGGGTTAATAGGTTAGGTTACATTTTGAATCTGAATGATAGAAAACATGCATGACAGCACAAAGTTTAATGACATTTGTTTACATTTATTAAGAACGGAGTACCTATAGTAAAGTTTCGCAGAACATATCGGCGATTGGCGGGCATTCGCTAAGTGGCACGCATAGTTCCGTGGAATCCAATAACGATATATGTCTATTCGCTTCCTAATATACATACGTCTATTTAAATTGGTAGGACTTTCCGCTAGCGGTCGTCGACCTTTTCGGAGTCCTTTGGTGGCTAACTGTTTCAGACTTTACCTATTTTAGACGTAGTTATCCGTGTCACAGTCACAGTGTCTTCGTGGCATCTCTTCGATCTTGCGCTTGAGTCATTGCATGTAGGTAATTTTTCCAGAAAGTCCCTTCGAACGTGGTAACATAAGTAAACATACTTAATAATTTATTAGGGTGCTACTCGTTTGCATGTAGCCCCTAAAATACACCAAGATTCATTGGTATAATTACCCGATTGCCGAAGGAGATGCTGTTTTTCGAGCGTATGTTTTATGTATGTATGTGACTGTCTTATTCTTTGTTTCTATCTTTTGAGTTCATTTTTTACGAAGTTGGGTTTTTTAGATTTTTTAAATTAATTAGTTTTTTAACTAGAACATCGCTACTAATAATACTATTTTATCTCATAATAAAAGTCTAAAACACGCTAATCGAAATTGTATACTTATCTAATAATACGAATAGATATGCATGTAGGCTCTGTAATATTAAAAAGTGCACAAATCATAATAACATCATAATCATCCTATCACCGTTTAGCGCGAAATACTTGCAAATTACAAAAACGAATATCCTATTTTATTTGGCAGTATGGTACTTGTTAGAAGAATAGCTAGCCCATAGGCATGTTCCCAGTATTGTCGTTCATTTGTAAACCAAACACGGTGAATCAGAGTTCAAATAAAACTGTCGCTTCGGTTCTTAGAAGTGACGTAGGTACTGACTCGAACGTTGGTGGACTAGTGATTATTGGGAAACACATGTTTTATTATGAACAGCTTATACTTCGACACGCTCGTGTTTGCTCTAAGCTGAGTATAGAGGGTGTATTATTCAAACGGCGCAGTGAGGGAAAAACTGAAACTAAAAGAGATAAGGAAATTTTGCATTCAAAGATTTCCAATAAAGCCTCATACACGGCCGGGAATCGGCAACGAACTGGAATAGTACATTGTTTACCGAGGGGCGTAAGTGCAATATTTTTACGCCCGTGTTATACACAATGTTTTTCATCACATTTGCGAGGAAACAAATACATTTTAGATGAAATGAATACAAATATTCATAAAAACTGCAACATGTCAGTCGTCCATTTTGTTGAATTTGACGTGAGGCGCGTATGGCAAAGACCCTTCGGTATACAGCCACGATTTGAAAACACTTAAAAACATTTTACATAGACAACTAAATAACAACATATTAAATCTGTAAATAATTCAGTTAAACATCTTTAAGTAGTTTTTTAAGTTTAAATTTATTTATAATTACGTTTTCAGACATCGTATTTGATATAAAACCTCTTTGCTTTGTAACTGCCGCAATAGTGACAGATACAATTTAAAAAAAAAACCATTACGCCCGTGGGCGTAACACAGGCTATTACAGCTCTGTATGTCTGCGCATTATGAAGCCCTTTTCGAGCAAGTGTGATGAAAAAAGTTATGCGACATAGTCTCGTGACATCGCCGATCTCAATATTATCAGTAACTATGTTATCTATATATATAAAACTCTTGCGTTACTAATCTATTGACAGACAGCGCACAGCCTAAACCCCTAACGATATAAGCATGAAATTTGGAACATATATTCTTTACAGTACAGATTTTTCGAAACTCGAACCGTTGTATGGAAATTGTTCATTTGGAAAGTTATAGACTTGACTCTTTGTATGAAGGTATCTTACTAAAAAGCAAAGCAAATGATTAAGCGATGTTACAAAGCAAAAATTTCCAGTCATGTAGCTTTCTTTAATACCTATGTACATTATGAAAAAATATACAATTTAAGCAGAAATGTCTGTTGATGATTCTTAAGATATTATACTCGTATTTGTAAAAATGGAGTTTTTAATTGAAATTTTGCAATTTAAACTAATGAACTCATCGCACTGTTACCTTTTACGCTTAATCCCTGAACGGATTTAGATGAAATTTTTCCTACAGATAAGTTCAGACCCTTGGAAGGATATAGGATAGTTTTTACCTATATCGGAAATCATCCCTTAAGATGGTAGAACTTTGTTTGGGTTGGCGATAATTTGAGGTGCCGTCCATAATAATTTAATAGCAATCATTTTTCAAGTGCTACGCGGACGAAGTCGCGGGCAACAGCTAGTATTCAATATTTCTATAGGCGTCGACTAGCAACATTTAACAAACCTTTCATTTTACTATACGGGACTTAATCACGTATAAATAAATGTATATAGACCTCTTCTTTAGTTCTCATCAAGTCCCATTTAGTAAAAAATATATTTGAAAATCCTGAAAGTTGAAATCAATATGCTTACATTACATATATATTTATATCTTTCTTGGCACAATGTTAACCTTATCTACTGAACAAAATCAGTGAGTTCCCAACAATTAGTTTAATCCGTTGTAACATGGTTTAAGCTCAACCCTTTTACAGTCACCGGCATCAATATCTGCCACAACGAAGAGTCACCAGCCTCATTGATCTGCCACAAGTGCCATAAGAAAGCGCGCAAAAATATCTGAACGGCCTTAGAATTAGAGTTGTGTCAAATATTTATGCGCTTTTTGTTATTTTCTCTTCTATAATATTGATCTTAGGTGACTGTACTGTATGATAAGACTGCAGCATCTGTAAAATATTCTGATATAGAATATAATATCTCAGTATGCTAAAGCTAACATCGGTCGGTCCTGTGTTAGATTTTTTTTTCAAACACATCGTGTTAATTAGTGCTAGCTTTTTGTTGACTACTTCCACGAAACAATAAACAATAAATATTAATGTCACGATCGTGTAAGGTAATCGTGCCAGTGTGTGACATTAACGTAAGCAGTTACGTAATCATTGTAGGTTGTTGGTAACTATTATAACTCGCGAGCGGGTAAAAACGGGTTAAAGTTAAAAATAACTAAGTACATACTTAAACTTTAAAAACTAGGAGTAAACTGACGCGTAGTTTCAGCGTCCGAGAGGCAACCGGATGGCTCGCGGTATTTGAGCTCCCGCCCGAAGCGTTGTGAAACCGCCCTGTGCAACCCGAACTGAGACAACTTGGACTGGGGCGGAAAATGGAGTGAGGGTGGAAAAAAAAATTGTCGCCAGGTATTCGAATGAAACAGCATTTCATTTTATAAACAGCGTACACACTTTCAGGCCACCGCTGTTTCAATCGGCTGCCTCGCGACAGAAAAAAAACATTATCATACTTTTTTTTCTATTTCCGCCCCAGTTCAAGTTGGCTCAGTTCGGGTTGCACAGGGCGGTTCCCCAACACTTCGGGAGCTCAAATACCGCGAGCCATCCGGTTGCCTCTTAATTGGACACTTCATACTACGCGTCATTGCTGTGAATAATTGACTTTCTTTTGATGGCGAAAGGACACTCAGAGAAGACTCCCCCAAAGAGTGCGGACGCCCGCGACCTTTAGCAGATCATCAGTCCACCATGTGTGTACCCTTAATCGTCATCGATATAATATGTATTACATATCTCCTAAATAAAAAATATATTTTCAGCTTACCTAATTAAAAACTACATATTACAAATGCGAAAATAGCGAATTTTTTTGTTAATCTGTGTCTGTTGCCTTTTCAAAAAGAAATTGAGATTGAGACCACGGAACTGTTAAGTATACAACGTGTTAATAAAATAACGCAAAACCTGAAAACAGTTTGTTCAGAATCGAGAGTAGAATGCGAAAAAAATTAAAAATAAATTTTTGACGCGATTTATTTTTTACATTTGTATGGAGCAGGTCGCCCCAGTCGTTCGGTGTTTATTAACACGTTGTATAGGTATATAAGATATTTTGTTATGGCGATAGCTTGATTCCTAGAAAGGATACTTTTTAAGGGGGTAAAATAGTTGAACGAAAGTATGGAAGCATACGGTTAAAGAAGGAGTTCACGCTTCAAAGCTAGCTATGATCATTGGTGCATTCGCCCTATCTGACAGTTCGTCGGACAAATCGCGTGTTCGTCCGCGCATGCGCATCCCAATTGTGTTCTCCTGTGGAGTCTGCTTTCTAAAGCCAAGTCTACACTCGGGCCCAAACCGACCAGTATAGGTTGCGTTTTGTTTTGACATCACCAACGTCGTCATCAGCACATACAGGGCAGATTTCTGTAACATATCTGTCGAATAAAACCACAGAACTAGTTATGTAGTGTTACTTCGCAAATCCAAGTATTTGATATTTATTTAATTCTTAACAATATACATTGTGTCGAATAGGTAGGTACATTACAATTAATGACAAAATTAAGATGAAACATTAGATAAACATGTCATGCATTCCTTAAAACTACAATATTAATTAGTAGTAGTATTTAGTAGTAGTTATTGTTCTTCTAAGTAGATTGGAATGTAAAATACTAGTAGGAGTACTAATCACTTCAGCGAAAACTAACTTACGCCAGTCCAAGATGAAGTAGTGGTCGGAGGGGTAATCACGTAACTTTTCGAACGCGCGTTAGGACAATTCAACTGTCATTTTCCCATATAGCAATTTGCAGTTAGATCTACCTATCGTGCGTACAATGCGTTACGTGATCGACTTGCCGAGCAATACGGCTTCTTCAAGATGCTACCGGGATAACACTAATTTCAGAACGTACATTACGTACAATCCGTCTGATATCCAAAAATAAGTAATCCTCTGAATTAGTTTGCGATCCAATTCCGTGACTTCGTATAAAACGTTCATTAAATGTCGCAGTTATTTGACACCGCAGACACAAAAAATTATAATGTCCGACCGAAATCCGTCATATGTCCGGACTCCATTCCAAACTCATACTCGTATCGATTAATCTATATTTAGAATAAGGACGTTACACTTTACAGCCAAAGACATAAATAAAATCTCTTGCACTAATTCGATAAATATTCCAATGGTAAACCCGACTTCCCCGACCATCGGTCTTGCATTATCAATGACCGTTCTCAACTCGCGACGCTATATTGATCGAATCACAGTATGCGGTAAATCGTTCATACCGACGTAATCGCGTAACAGTTAGGGATTGCAAACCGGACTGATTTTGAATCCGGCCGGATCCGGCCGGATTTTGGCCGTAATCCGGCGGATCCGGCCGGATCCGGCCGGATTACACTGGCTGGTTTTAAATAATTAAATGTCACGTGTTTTATTATTTTTTTATCATAATTTGAGAAACGACGGATATTTACCAACTTAACATAAAATTAACATTTTTAAGTAATCACATATCACAAATATCACAAATAGTATTTCAAAAATTTCCAAACTATAAACTTTTCTTTAACCTGTAAACCATATAACCAGTCTTTTTTTAGTTATCTGTAGTAATATAATTTTAAATTATTTATTATAGTTGAGTCATAGAGTATAGTCAGTCTTACTCACAAACAAAAACATAATTCTAATAAATTATAATCCAATCAGCTTTGTTGTTTTTGTAAGAATGAACAAAATATTAATTGACTTCTATCGTAGCCCACTAAATGTAACATAATAATCACATATAACAATAATATTGCAATCAAATAACACGTATTTCAAAATTGACAAATGATAATAAACCTTTCTCAAACCACATAATCAGTCTCCTCATTAATCTACCTGTTAGCTTTGGTTTATCTAAGTACAGTAATATAATTTTCAATTATTTGTTACTGCTGAATCAACAATTATCAGCAAATCTCGCATCGCGCGCGTCAAGCCAAGCGACGTTTGAATATCGACGGAAACATTCAATCTTAGCAGCGCTTTACGCTAATATTTTGTGTTTTAGCTGGGTGATTGACTTTACCGGATCCGGTTCCGGATCCGGTGAATTTTACCGGATCCGGTAGCCACAAAAAAGCGCCGGATCCGGCCGGAATTCCGGTCCGGCCGGACCGGATTGCAATCCCTAGTAACAGTTGTTCTGTCCATGTTTATTGATTTAATAATTTATCGTTTATTTGCTGACGTTGGGATTGGGAAAGATTATAGAATACTATAGTTACTTACAATGAAATTTTTCGATGGACAACTGTGAACAAAAAAGTTATGAAAGAGTTTAGAGTATGCTAGCTTCTGCCCGCGACTGTGTCCGCGTGGAAGTCGTTTATATCGTAGCTCCATACAAAGTTTCATCCCCATTTAACCCCTTTAGGAAATGATTTCCGGAATAAAAACTATCCTATGTCCTTCCTCGGGACTCAAACTATATCTCTATACCATCATCTAAAGCGTTTCAGCGGTTTAAGCGTGAAGAGGTAATAGACAGACAGACAGACAGACACACTTTCGCATTTATAATATTATAGTATAGTATTGTATATAGTATGGATAACTATGGGCTTGTCTAAAAATAAGTTTTAGGCAAGCCAGTAGGAAATAATAGTACATTATAGTTATGAGGCTGCAGGCAACCCCTTTTCACGCCATTGCTATATTATAATGCTTTTCTCAAGCATGCAATGAAATAAAAAATAAAAACTCCAAGAAATCAAACTTTAATTTTCATGACTGAACCGTGATCCTGTGCCACAAATTGTGGAATGGAAATTAAAAAGACCATCTTGCAGGCATCCATTTTTGTATGAAATGCCATTACGGGTCTCTCGTCTCGCTGCGCCCGAAACGTGACACTTCGAAGCCCATTATGAAGAACACAACGTCAATATTTCATTACATATTTGAGAAAATACACTTTTTTCAACCATGATCTGAAATGTAGACCTTAATTATGTTCGCGAAAATAGACTGTGAAACGCAGCGTTACGTGCGTCAAGAATTTACAGGTCGGTAATGGGATTTGTATTGGAAATTGCCGGCGTGTTCGGAAAGCGCGCTCACCATTTTTTTCCATCTGTTTTAACGAGTATTTTAATCACACATAATGAACTCTTTTTCTGTACAACAGCAACACTTACACGGCTTATCGTTTGTAAATGTCGGCCTTTGCAGGAATCTACTCCAGTTTTTTTTATAAAGACATCACTGTCACCTATATATGGTATCAGCAATTAACTATGGACATTTTTCAACACGATTAACAAAGTCGGGAGCGCTCGCCTTCCTAATTGACGGCACGCTGCTCTTCACAACTACATAGTATCCCCTCATCTCACCGCTCACCACCTCTTTAAATATACCGGTTTACTTAGATTTAGTTCCGAACTTTTCGAACGCGAACGTTTGAAGAACTTTGTATTAAGACGCCGAAGGTTCATGGTCTTCTCTCCCTCTCACTGAGCATAAGCGTGAGCGAGATGGAAGTGCGTGCTCGGAAGCGCGGATATGATGTTTTTTAATTTTAATTTTTTGGCCGTTTAAATAAATAAAAATGTAAACACTGATTTCCCTCAAACATGATATTGCCGATTTTTAGAAGCAATTTCAATATTTATAGCTTTTGTGCATAATTTGTTACGAATATTTTAAGTGTATTTTTGTGTGTTTTAGACCTATCTTCGTGATTTTTTTCTATCGAGAGCACTGATTTCCCTGCAAAAAAGCCTCAAGATTACTATTCGTATTTTTTTGAAACCATATTATTATAAACAGACGCATTATATTGTTTCAAAAACTGTGTTCGCTTAACTTCGCCATTAACCAGGTTTTTAAGAGCGGCGCGGCGGGTCTTCTGATATTGAGATCTCTAGGTACACAAACACGCGTTAGTGCGTCCGTATTTAATCGAATTTTATCATTCAAAACCATATAATCTGAAGAAAAAAAAACATTTAATTATTTCATAAACCAGCATTTAGTCCCTTAAAAGGTTTTACGTCAAGTACTTGTTAACGGTTTGATTTTTTTCCGGTATCCGAGCCCTGCTTGCACTGGACCGCCTAAAGCGTGGTGTGTTCGTTGTGAAGGTTTTATCTCGTGGGATGCGCGATGCATCATTCTGCGTTCTGCGCACGCTCGCATGATTTATTCCTTAATTCATTACGCTGAAATTTATCGCCAGCAATCGATTAAGCACGTTAGATAATTTATGATTGACATATTGAATGTATAAATATACTACCCAGATACGAGTATAATGAAAAAATATTTCATTACACACCAAGCCATAAAGTGGCAATTACCGCCGTAGAAACCCACTTCCTGGCCAGTGCGATACATAAAATTTTGTACTCACCACGAGCGGTAATGGATGGTAATAAACGGGCACTTTTATTCAAATACCTGGGATCTGTGATTTACCGCCCTTGTTCGGTAATGTGCTTCCAAAGGCCAAGCGAAATTCAATCGTCTTCAACGCAAATCTTTGTCAGGGAAAATCTCTTTTTATAGGAATTGGTCAGATATGGCCAATATGGTATGATATCTACCTACCATTAAATTTGCTCTAATACATCGGTTAGAAACAAAACAAACTTTGCCCTCTGCAATGCATTTTGGTGCAATTTACTAGTATTGACGCCGTGACGCGTGCGTGGGTTAAGGATCTCCAGTCGAGATTTATCGTGCTACGAGTATATCATATGTCGTTCTAGTAATAGTTGCAATGGTGATCTTTGTATCCTTTACTATTAAACAAGCAACATGTATACTACTTATTGAATTATTTGTTTTTTGTTAATTAGGTTCGAAAACGGCTTTGACAATTTTGATGTAACTAACAGGCGTTTTTGCAGGCGTTGTTTTCGCAGAGAAAAGTTCTTGATTTCATCGTCTGGTACCCATAACATTAGCTTTAGTGAACTTACTATAGGGCTAGTTCAATTTGTGCAAGATTTTCCCCTAATATTTATAAAATGTATCATGTTAAAGTATTAAGAGTAATTATTGGCAGGCGCGCGGCCCTTACAATATCTTGCATTTCGAGCGGCCAAAACACCTTTACTATCCTCCTATATTACGTTTATTAATAGTATTTTATGCAACAGTTGTATAAGAGAGGTCAAACAAGGCGAGTGGCGTGGGTTACGATGTGAGCCGAAGGCGAACGTCGTTAAGAAAGACGCCTCGAGCGTTTTTTGACTTAGTTATACAACGTTGCATACAATAGTTTTTCTATTGCAAAATTAAACAAAGAAAAATGGTATTTATGAAAATTTTTATTTAAATCTTGAATACTATTGTGAAATATTGTTATGGTTGGAATGCTGGTCGATGCTGCAGTATTAATATTTATATCAGAGTTTTGCTGGATTATTTGTGATAAAGTTGGACTTGAAATTGGCTGCGTTTCTGGTGTACGAGTACATACTCCAGGCAAAATAGGGTCAGCTAGTATGGCAAAATGGAAATAATTTATAATAGCTTTTTTTTTCTGCGTAACAGATAAATTATAATTGTATTAATAACGACGAGACTAAATCCGACAAAATATTTGTGATTTAGATATTTTAATAAATAATTGAAAATTTATAAATTCCTGTAAAATCGGAAAAAAAAATTAACTCATTTTTTATTCTTTGTTTTGATAAATTAATATTTCCTCTATAAGTTTGATGATAAATCAGGCAAAAAATGTTTCCGAATATTACATTTCTATTTAGTAGATCCCTAACATTTTATTCATTTACCATATTTCCGTGTCCAAAAATAATAATTGGCTGTAGGTTCCTACATTCTTTGATGAATGTAGTGGACACAAACATTAGAAACGAATCGCACACTAAACAACAACGGAGGGTGGATTTTAGGGGTTAAATGCTGTTTAACTATTTAAAAAAATGCAAATTGATCAATTACTTTTGGGATTTTCATTATAAGCTATTTTTCATCGAATAATGTACGAATCCCCTTATAAAATCGGTTGCAAGTAATGTTATTACAAACACCTGTTAAAATAGGTTTAAAAATGCCGCGCGCGAGCCGCAGAGCTAACGTGATTGGCCGGCCGCCCGCTCGCCGCGTAGGTACTACATACTAGGTAGGTAGGTAGGTACCGCACGAATCGCAGCGATTCGCGAAACCATCTAACGCGTCTAAGATCTAGTTGTTGATAGTAGTTAAATTTTAATATACTCGTTGTGAAACGAATTATGAAAATATTTAAGTATTTTTATTTATTTATCAATGAGTGACACTGACGAGCGTGGGATGAAGATACCTATGCAATTTAACTTTGAACTTTGACGTAGGTAGTGGAAGTTGGAAAAAGGGACTTCAAAGATTGTGCACACGTGTATATTATGTAGTTTGTGATGGACTTTTTAAGACTAGAGGAAGATGCTTGCTTTGTTTACATTAATTTCTTTTTTGGTTCAGTTTTATTTATATATTTCGTCTTTATTGCACTAAGGACAACTTATCGTACAAGAGGCGGACTTAATGCCGTAAGCATTCTCTACCAGTCAACCTTTGCGCAAAGCAGACAGATTGTGGGCGTGTAGTAATTGTAATAGAGCAAAATTCGTTAAAATAGTAAACTAGAGAGATTTATACCCTTACCTATTATTTGATTTTTATTATGCCCAATATTACACGTTAGATAATATACAGGGTGAAAAAATCTATGGAACCTGAAGGGAAACCCTTAAGACAGCTCATTCTCTCGCTCTCATTATCATGAATTAAACACTATTTAAATTTAATTTACCTACTTTTAGCCCGAATTACATTTGAATTACAATTTACTATCGCAATCACTAAAATTTATTGACCGAATATCTTTTGTCCGAAAACTTTTCGTATTTTTATGACTTCTCCGAATATACAATTCATTACTTTTTTCATTTACCATTTGATGTTATCCAAATGTGTCAGTTGTCCGAAAAACTTTTACCACTACAGTCTTTTGAGCTTTGTTACAACTTTTGTTTCATAGCCAATTTTTGACTTATCCAGCATTACTTTCCGCATTTCATACGTTTAGTCAAATGTTCATTTTGAATGAAATTCAAAGTAGTTTTACAGAGACTAAGGCAGGTCGGTGTAGGTACGACGACGAGCGAAGCGAGGAGGAGTTTTAGGTGAACTGCGAGTTTGCGACCCTACATCGCGCGAGCCGAGCGAGCGTAGCGTGCCGTGGCAGCGGCCGGCGAAGCGCCAGAACCGAACACTTTTTTACTACTTAATATTTACATATGTACTGTATAAGTAAGGGTCAGGTCGGAAGAAATAACTTGATAAACCAAATGTTGTAATTATTTAGTATCGATTTATTTAAAGAACACCCTGCCTAGAGATGGTGTTTACCCAACCTACCCAGAGTTACCCATTTCATCCCAAACGTCGTCTTGTGAAGCATTTTTGCAAAATATAATGAAACTTCTTACGTCATAGTCATATAGGAATGTGTAAACGTAAACGTTGTTCTCATTGAGATTTTCTTACCTGGTTACTTGCTAAATATGCAAACAATATAGGCTCATCTTTCCCTGGCCAGACTATACGTGTGTTATTTTGAATAATAGTACATTACTGCAGAGGCAGTGAAGTAAGGGATTGCTGGACTAGTCCAGGCAATGAACTGACAACTTGTATGGAAAAAATGTCAATTTTGGAAATAATTTATAATAGCTTATTTTTTATGTATAACGGATATATTATCAACTAAATAGTTACCCAGCGACAAAATCCGACAAAATTTCAGACATCGAAAAAATGATAAGTTCTTCTAAAAAGTCAGTAAAAATATTAATAAATGTTTTTGTCTTAATTTTGGTTCATTTACATTTGCTCTATAATATTCAAGATAAATCGTACAAAAAAAGATAATGCATGCTTCATTGAAATCTACATAATTACTTCCGAGTGGAAAGTTTGTCGGATTCTTGACCAAATCATCTTAGAATAAGATTTTCAAATGAAATCAACAAAAAAAACGCTATTATAAAAAACGCTAAATTAATGTTTTTCAAAACCGTATTTTGCCTGGAGTACACGAGATTGGGGTAAACCGGATACAACGAGTCCAGCAATCCATGTTCCGGCCGAGGATTGTATAGTGCGTTTCTCAAACGATGTGAGGAAATATTAAAATAAAAATAAATACAAGGTAATCAATTAAATAATAGGTAATTTGCCGCCTTTTTATTTTTTAAACATGCCATTTAAACAAGCCGTTCGAGCACTATGTTTAACCGCACATAGGTATAGTACCATCGTTTTTTTTTATGTCACAAGTTTGCTTACAGAACAGAGTCTAGTGGTGGTTGGCAGTATGTAATTTTTCCTTTGTCACTTTAATATTAGTAAGCAAATTTAAAAAGTTAGATTAGCGGACAATAATGGTTTTACTTAGGGTTACTTTTCTCAGTCCAGTTCCATAGGAAACAATTCACAGCCGTTACTAGTGTTAGCAAATTGGTGGGAACTGGCGAGAATAACCATCGAATACCAAAACCAAATGGTACTCAAGTATTGCATTTTTATCGAGTCGATACACGCGTAACGTAGCTGAAAATCGAATTTACCAGTCAGGGATATTAATATTTGTACCAGAGTAAGGATAAAAACTGACATAGAGGCGTACACAGATATTTATGCCCTTTTTTTGTACATATATTAATGCCTGACTTTAAATTTTCACCAAGATTAAACATATGATTAGTAAAAATAAACCAAATTAGCCCAAACTACCCACAATAGACGGACAGACAGACAGACAGACAGACAGACAGACAGCGGAGCCTTAGTAATAGGGTCCCGTTTTTACCCTTTGGGTAAAACAATATCACAGATTTGAGTAGGGCAGGCAGTGTCTTTCTGCCTTTACGTGGTGCACGCCACTGATGTTATGGATTTACGGTGGTTTTCTTTCAGGGCCCATAGGTTTTTCCACTCTGTATAGTTCTTTCTTACCCATTCCAATAATTAAGTACCTACTTCCGTTACTACAATGATGTGCAGATGGATCTTGTACTACCTACGCAGATTAAGTGGGAAATTAACTACTTTAAGTAGGAAATCACCTGTTAAAATTGTCGTCACTGTTTTATAATGATGACATTTATCAGTAAATAATTATGAAGCATTGAGACACCAAACATAGAAATGTACTAAATTCTTGGCATGTTTTCACTAAAATATGTTTATAAATTTCATTAATTGTTAGCGCGTTTCCCGCTTACGCCATTATTACACCGTGAATAGTCGCATTCTCCTACTAGTACATCGTCGAAGACGATATAAATGATTACAAATAATCTGCGTAGGTAATGTAGGTATCTATCTACTTCGCGTCACAGAAAAGGACTCGTTGCGTGCCGCCGTTGCGAGCGAATGTGATCGTTAACACACGCGGAAAGAGCTCAAGTTCAATTGTAGAATTAAACAGGACTATTCAAATGTGTATTATGCTTTACATAAACCTTTTTTCTGTAGGATTCGTGTACTACTTTAATAATCTATATAGTTAAATTAAATTTGGACACAATTTGGTCCTATAAATATATTTACCGATAGTTTATTGGAGTAAATGTATTTATATGCAATTCTAAACAAAAATCTATACGATTTTTAGCAAAATAGGTTCATCAATTATTTTTATGAGAATCAAATCAAAGTACTACTTATTACAATTTTTTTCTACCAACTTCTGTCACCTGTCACCCAAGCCATGCATTTTGTTAATATATTGATTTTACATGTAAAAAAAATGTCGGATTTCATTGTTTACAGGTTAAAGACAATAATATTGTTGTGTTGACGATTATAGACGACTATTATTAATTTTAATTAATAAAATCGGCGTATATTTGACAGTATTTTTTTATACCTACTTTCGGGTCGAAAGTTTGTAAGATTCGTAAATAGAGTATCTTAAAATATGTATTTATGACGGAGAAAAAAAACACAGGCTATTATAAATTAATGTTTGGCGAAACCGTATTTTGCCTGGAGTATACAGTAGTTGAAGGGATATTGCATTGTGTTTCATTTTGAGGCGTAAAAGTTGGTGAAATATTATTCTGTGCTTCCGTTTCTGGTATAAATGTTGCTACTAAGCAGTAGCAACATTTATTGCTGTATTATAAATATTTTCATCTTCATCCATTTTTATTACTTTTGAGAAACACCAACTACTTATTATAGCAAACATGATAAAGACAAGCAACAATTTAAAAAAATGAGCGGGAATTCGGGAAACATGAAAATGAGTCAAATGTGTGTCTATGGTTAACTTTGTTTTTAATTGATGTCAAGTTGCCAGTACTGCCATATTAAGAATAAGCTTTTTCCTAAGATGGCAGCAATGCCTTTAGTTCAAAACGTTCTTTAAATTAAAAACATTCAGTGGTTTGTAAAGTTGGTACCGTAGTACCGTAACCTACGTTTAGAAGCGTATGGCTGCTAAGCGTATCGTTTTGGCGACATAACAGCACGGCTGTGACGTACTGTTATGGGGAATAGAGTATAGTCTTCTCTGCAAACTTATTTTGTATGTCTTTATATTACTGTTCGTGACTATGTAAATGACAGATAAAAGTACAGGAGTAAAAAAACTTTTTTATGTTTGACATCTGTAGGCGATGATATGATAGCGTAAATATTTTAAGCGTTTTATAAGCGGCTTTAGTTCATAGCCACATCAGTTCGGCAATAAATAAAAAACCGGCCAAGTGCGAGTCGGACTCGCGCACGGAGGGTTCCGTACCATGATCTATAAAAACGGCAAAAAAAAACACGTTTGTTGTATCGGAGCTCCCTTAAATATTCATTTTATTTTGTTTTTAGTATTTGTTGTTATAGCGGCAACAGAAATACATGATCTGTGAAAATTTCAACTGTCTAGCTATCGCCGTTCTTGAGATAGAGCCAGTCAAAACGGCAAAAAAACACGTTTGTTGTATGGGAGCCCCCCTTAAAAAAATATTTTATTTTGTTTTTAGTATTTGTTTTTATAGCGGCAACAGAAATACATGATCTGTGAAAATTTCAACTGTCTAAGCTATCGCGGTTCTCGAGGTACAGCCTGGTGACAGTCAAAACGGCAAAAAAAACATGTTTGTTGTAGGGGAGCCCCGCTTAAATATTTATTTTATTTTGTTTTTAGTATTTATCGTTATAGCGGCAACAGAAATACGTGATCTGTGAAAATTTCAACTGTCTAGCTATCGCGGTTCTTGAGGTACAGCCTGGTGATAGACAGACGGACGGACAGCGAAGTCTTAGTAATAGGGTCCCGTTTTTACCCTTTGGGTACGGAACCCTAAAAAGGAGCATAGTGAACCTTATTAACACTTTCACTGCCAAAAATCGCTACGCGCTACGCTCGAAGCCGATGCCGTGGTTTTCCTCGTATGTTGCGGAAAGCGACTACGGCATAGGCGCCCGCTAGACGGGTTCCTGGCAGTGAAAGTGTTTATCTATGTTCCAAAAATGATTAGCGTAGGTTTAGATTTGGCTCGCTTTTGCGGTTTTGGCTTTGGTTTTTTGGTTCCACAAGGTGGACTGATGACCTGGTAAAGGTCGCGGGAGTCCACTGGATGCGGGTGGCTCAGGACCGGTCACTTTGGCACTCTTTGGGGGAAGCCTATGTTTAGCAGTGGCCGTCTTTCGGCTGATATGATTATGATGATATTTGGACTACGGTGGCTCGAAATTCAAGTTTTTGTATGGGCCGCGCGCCAGCCCGCATGTGCTCTTAACTTTTCCAGGTATTTTTAAAGGGTCGGCAACGCGCATG
The DNA here is from genome assembly GCA_947578815.1 of Epinotia ramella. Classification (NCBI taxonomy): domain Eukaryota; kingdom Metazoa; phylum Arthropoda; class Insecta; order Lepidoptera; family Tortricidae; genus Epinotia; species Epinotia ramella. Next base: position 5,712,150 of record OX388211.1, on the reverse strand, counting down.
TGATACTCCTGGAGTTGCAAGCGTTCATAGTCTACAATGAACGCTTACTATCAAGCGATCCGTACGCGTATGAGCTGTTTTTAGTGTTACGGAACACTAAAAACAGCAAATCAGTGGCAAATAAGCGTACAGTTGTTTTTACCCTTTGGGTACGGAAGGGTAAAAACGGGACCCTGCTCTGTCACCAGGCTATCTCATGAACTGTGATAGTTAGACAGTTGAAATTTTCACAGATGATGTATTTCTGTTGCCGGTATAACAACAAATACTAAAAAACAGAATGAAATAAATATTTAAGGGGGCTGCCATACAACAAATGTGATTTCATTGCCGTGTTTGTAGATGATGGTATGGAACCATCCGTGCGCGAGTCCGACTCGCACTTGGCCGGTTTTTTTTTTATTGTTGGCAAGCAAGGAAAGCTTTTATCACAGCATATATCTTTAAAATAAGTCTTCTCTCTCTAATCTAGTCTAGTCTAATTAGTCGGTCTTATACCTTTCTTGACCGTGAGTTAACGAGATACGGCTGGTTAAAACGAAAGGTCTTATCTTATTACGAAAATCGCGTCTCAAACGTCATTCTTTCACGGGTCTCATCTTATGTTGCTGTATTTCAGTTAGCGTTCCATTCATGTTTACGGCATATAAATCAGCCGAGATGGAATCTGGAGGCGATGTTTAGTGCCTTGCGGCGCACACGATTATATCATGTGTGTACTATTTAGCTGGACTGTTGTAAGAGATGAAAAGCTTTAATATATATCGCCATAGTAGGTTTAAGATACCAGTTGCACATGTCTGAAAGAACAAGGCGCTCCAAAATATCTGACACAACCTGATTTGTAGAACCGTTTGAGCGTCTTAGATATAATTAAATGCTTCGATAGATACAAAAAAAATATTGAGACAATCTTATACAAATCAACCTAGTCCCAAACTAAGCAAAGCTAACCGTAGTACGGGTACTAGATGAACGATAAAAATACTTATGTAGATAAATAAATACTTTAATACATAGAAAACATCCATGACTCAGGAAAAGATATTCGTAATCATCACACTAATAAATGCCATTTCCGGGATTCGAACCCAGCTGGACCTCTCGCTTCGTAGGCAGGGTCACTAACAACTAGCTTAATATTGTAGATAGCAAGCAGGTAATAGGTACAGTCAGCAACATAATATAGTTAGTTAGCAGATAAAGTAGCCTAATATATCGGAACACGTCTTAAGAGTAAGGGTGTGTTACGATATATATTTGGCTAAGTTGGCTGCTACTAACTATACGACGCTGCAGTGTGCATCTCGTAATGTGTCCAGCCTACTATCGTTTATATTGCGTTTGAACTAAACGAAAGAGATAAACCGCCTTTTATCCGTATCTGTCACTATAACATTTTAGTTAACAGAGGTTTGTTAAGTTTTAAAGGTGATTAGCATGACTGATTACTATAGTAACATCGTCCCAAGATGTGTCTTCCTTCGGCGCCTTTAGTATGCAATTTAACTTGTCTTTAGACTGGTAATAGATCAAGCACTCCATTTGCTACAATACGCCCACTTTACGCAATAAATATTCCCTCTAGTTCTAATAACTTGTTGCGTGGTATGGCAAAACGTGTAAAAATAAAATGGAATAAATTTGACGCAAGTTTCTCACGTTGCTAGGAATGTAGATTAACTTAGGAGTCACATTTGGATCTGTCACTCTGGCCATCGGTGACCATGGTTTAATAATAATAATAATAATACAATTTATTTGCAGAAAAAGTGTTTCGTAGGAATCGTAGGATTATATTATATCTAGAGCTGTAAGTTCTAGTACTTACTTTATTACTAATAACTTTCCTTGAAGGTCTTTGAGAGTTTTTCGATGACCAATAACTAGCAGAAAGGTTACCTATTCTGCGCGAATTCCCACAGAATGTTTGCTTCAGGACACGTCTCAAAGCTAATTCTATCTCGTAAATAACTATAACAAAGCGCGATATTCCAAGCACGGTGCCCACGCGCGAACGTTTGACGCAATTTAAATAATTCCTTTTTCGAAAAAACTTTAAACACTGTTGCTGGCCGTTTAGAAGCCTTGACCGAGAATTAAAAAAGCGTAAGTCCATAGAGATTAATAAGGGCAGAAACCCTTTTTAAAATGTTGCTGGCCAGTGTTCTCAACTGCCAATTAGCACTCAATCTTGCTCAGACGCGAGTCTCTGGTAAAAAGCCGGCGCTAGGTGCTAAACTTGCCAGTAGTGTAGGCATGCTGTTAATTTCGTAAGTCTATGTACATAAGCAAACCCTCTCATCTTCATTAGTCTGGAGGAAAAGGAAGGCTGATGCTCTGAAGGAGGTAGCGAGTTATTTTTGCTTCTTAATTGCATGTCATGTAATTTTCTCCCATTTGCTATTTTATGATAATGTGCTACCTATGAGAATTGGGTACTAAAATAAGTAGGCTACAGTAGTTGAGGTCATAGTTTGTGAATAATTGTTCATCTTCATTCTTCATAATTAGTGGAGATAATTGGCAATTTCGGATACTAGTGGGTTAGGAATAGTTAAGAAGAAAACAGAGAGGACAGGGTCTACGGCTAACCTTAGCCTTTAACATTAGCCTTAACAGCCGTACATAAAACACGGTACCGTAGGGCTGTTAAAGTTAATGCCAATTTAATTGCCTGCGGCTCTGCAGACTGAAGATTCCGTGTAGGTATCAGACTCCTGGTACTAGCTTGTCGAAATTCAAGTAAAAAAAACAGATATGTTAGAGCATATACATTTTTTTTAATGATCGCCATCACATTCTTGGTCACTGAGGAGCCACGAATGCAATCGAACAGCAAATATTCGAAAATAATGGAGATTCGAATATTTATGTAAAAAACATTATTCATTCAGGCTTTGGCTACAAAAACAAGAGAATAATACAGATGACTGATAGTGAAATCAGCTACTTTTTATGAAATGTCAAAACCTGTGTTAGCATGAAGTGTATAGGGATAAAAGAACAAGTGACGCCCCGATTTTAGTCAAAGCGTTAATTTTATTACCTTTATGTGTTTAAAAAAAAATGTTCTCAACAACCGAATTCATGAATACCTCCAGTTCTCATCAGTTAGTTCATTTAATACAACTACAACAACATAATAAGATGTTCCCGTATGTCTATTAAGAAGTCCGCATGTCTCGCTACTTTACGACTAGACAAAGAAATTGTTGTTATTCTTGCCTATTATCTTGGAAAAGGAGCGGAAGTGAGCAACATGAACCCGTTTTAATGAAGTGTGAAAATACATCGGCATGGGTGAGGTCGCAGTATTGTCAGGAACAGGAAGAGATAATATTATCATCTGCCGCGGAAAAAAAAAATGCAATGAAAAAGTCTACATCAGATATGCACCAAATAAAATTCCTACCTAGGTAAAGCCTATCTTAAAATGCGTCATAAAAATTTCCAAGATCCCACTGTAATTTTTATTATCGTTTAGACCAGGCTTATACCACGGTACCCATGGCATCTAAAGAAATCAACATCAACGTTTTATGAAATGTCAATGCTCTTGCAAATAGCTAAGGCATGTCATATAGTAAAAACTGACTTGTTTGTCAAACTTTATAATCTCTAAGTCGTGCGTAAAGCGAAATGACTACTCAAGTTAATAACTATAACTAACGTCCGTCCAAACTTACCGAAATGTTTGCTCGTGACCCACGCGGTGGCGCTACGCTCTATAAAACAATTTAATTTTATTGTCATGCGCATGCGCATGCCTCATGCGGGAATACGCGGCGCATGCGTGCATGCGAGCGCGGTCGACCGGCGCTAAGCGCCCGAAAAAACTGAGATGCATAAATCAAGAGTATCCAAGTGAAAGAGAAAATTATGTTCTCGTTTTCATTATGATATGACGAAATAAGTTTGATGCGTTCGATACACGTTGTATTAATTTAAATTCAAATGAGGATTTTTGAGGTAGATTTTATGCAGTTTTTAGCTGACCACACTGAACCTAAGCGTATCTTCGCAATTCGAGCTAATTGCACGACGAACGAAGGACACGCCAGCTTACGCGAAAATTGCAATTCGAAGTTCATATTCTTCACCTTTGTCGCTCAAGTGAAATAATTGCGATAGAAACGGAGATATTCCTAACTTCGAATTTAGAATTTCGTGGTTATAACCACGCGTATCTCTGAGCTCTGCGTATACTTACGCTGCGAAAAGTTCCGAGATGGTGAATAATTTACATGCACAGTGCGATTGTGGTTCCTTTTTATTTATTTTAAATTCAACTTATGCTCATATAATACCAGCTAAACTCATGACACTACACTGCACACTTTTACACAAAAAGTTTTCCGACGTGACAAGCAGACTGCATCATAAGTACCAGCACCCAAGACATTCCGATTCCGACACTCCGAGCAAACCACAACGACATAAAAACAGAAGACAATCTAGAAAATTACGTCAGATTCGCATAGTTAGCTTATTTATTCTTTGGTGCGAAAGTACAGTGAGCTACACCAACTCTGACGATTGACTCGAACGTGAAAATTGTTCAATTTCAGTCACTTTAAACGATATTTGCTATGGATTGCGCGGCTGAAGTGTTGAACCGACATATACGAGATACGTTTTGTGCTCTTTAAAAGTATGCCTCTTTAAAAGTGGATCTATTATTTGGCCATATTAGTGGTGACAGTTCCTCAAGCTGGCACAGAGTTATATCGATGTTCCTATGTAATTAGTGCTGGTGAATACATAGGAACTCGAGTCTGCTTGTTGCCTTAATCGTAGTTTAAGTGAGAATCTCCGTCACTCTCGCACTCGCATACTAATATGATACTAAAATGGCAACCATGCTACGCCCGCTGCACAGCATTCGGAATTCGGAAGCTGTAAAACCGGACCGGACTGCCTATAAGAAGTATGTAGTTATTTTATAAATTCTTTATCTGTCTATTGTTATGGTGACTGTACGTGCGGTTTTCGAGCGATGACCGGCATGCGGTAGAAATAGGTACCCATCGTAATGAAGTGTCTGGCTGTAATCTTGCGTAACGCTACCGCAGCGCATTTGAGCACTTCATTGTTAAACGCTTGCAGTTTCCGTTTATTTTAAAGCTACCACACACGTCTCGTGTCTTTGATATTCGTAAAGCTAGTAGTAGATACTAGATACTCGGTGAAGCTCGAAAATGTCTAGATTCACTCACACATGTCTAGGATCACTTGGACACAAAGTTGACTGTCTAAGAAACGTGGCCATCGGTTTAGCAAACGTCGTCCTATAAACCCGGCTACTATGAGTTTTGTAAAAAGCGTACGAATTAAATATCATTGGATATTTAACAGTAGTTTTTTAGTGAAGGAAAACATCGTGAGGAAACCGGTCTAATCCCAAACAAGTTCTAGTTTTCCCTCTGGCTTGGAAGGTCAGATGGCATTCGCTTTCGTAAAAAAAGTTCGTTTTTTTGGTTACCTACCTCCCCTACACGTAAAGTGGGGATGTATTTTTTTTCTCGTTAAGCCCATAAGCTGCGGTATCATTGGATAGCTTGTTCAAGAATTTGGTGGACCAAATACACTCAGAGGCAATGAAAACGGGTCACTTTTCATGGATTACTTTACTAAGTGACCCGTTTTCATTGCCTCTGAGTGTAATTCCCAATGTGAACTATGAAGGTAAGCTACCTCAGAGGCAATGAAAACGGGTCACTTTGTAAAGTAATCCATGGCAAGTGACCCGTTTTCATTGCCTCTGAGTGTATTATGATATGAGATGGTTTCTTAGAACCATTTTTCCACTTAGTGATGGAAAACTATAACAGCTAAGTAGGCTTAACTAGTAGTAGTAATAGTCGACTAACTTAAATTGTACTTAGAAAGGCCAACTTTCGTACAAATTCGGCCGACGCAACCGTATACCCGTTGGCGCGCGCGTGTTGATGTATAAGTATTATTATATAGATATATATATAGAGAGACAGACAGGCAACTACGGAACTACACTGCGAGTGGCCCGATACGCACTTGGCCGCTCTTTTTTTGTATTTTTGCGTGCTCTAATTGTAGTTACAAACATTTGATCCACTCAGAAAACAGGTTCGACTAGCGCCGTGAATAAAAAAATACAAGTAGCCAATTGTACATCTCCGATCACAATCCCATTTCAATGACAAAACAATCGCGATTACCCTGGGACAACCGGGCAAACGCTAGGTCGATAATGATGGTATGGTCAATTTTCTTACCAGATCCAGATTTTCTTTCAGATCAGATTGTATTGTATCGTTTTCTGTTGCGCTTTGAATATGAGGGGAAACTATTCAGATTAGCGAAGCGTGGATCATTACCTACTTTGCCTGGTCATGATCGGTATCAACTTAGAAAACAGGTGATTACTGACCGGTCTGATATTTAAAAACTCTCTTTTCACGTAAGATGTATCTAGTATCTGGACATTATCCACAGCCGACTTCCGAAAAGGAGGACGTTTTCAATTCGCTGTATATTTTCAGAGTTCCTTTTCCACCCCTAACCAGACGATACCTAATTGATCGAGCGAGTGAAGCGAACGAAGTTTTCTGCTTAAGTTGACCCTAACTTCTTTTGTATGTCCCTTTCTCCAGCTGTTCACTACATGTCGCATTTCTCACTTGATTGTCGTGAATTTTGTGAGCGTGTTCAATAAATATACCGTTCTTTTTGTCGATTTAGTTCTTCGTTTTTTTTTTAATTACATGGTTACGAAACTAAAAACTGTAGCTCACAGAACCACTAGGTACACATAATAATATTATATATATCGAACCAACGATATTTTTTAAGTACGTCGGAATTATCTTTATTATTAATTACAATCCAAATGGAATAAATTATTTATTTAATAGGAAATTACCATTATTTTTTAACTAAATTATTAAATTTATCAGAATGGAAATACAAATTCAAATGCAATTTTATAGGTTATATTGTTAAAAAGTGTTTGCATGAAATTTTATTGTACTCATTTTAAGTTTTGAGGAATTAAAGGCTTTTTTATTTTTTGTTTTATTTATTTATTTTAGCTGAATTAACTTAATTTGCATGAAGAGCAGCAAATTCTAAAGTAAACGAAATACAAAGCCAGTAAGGTAAAGCTAAAGTGATTGGTTCCCAGCGACTTTTCTCTCTCTTAGGTAACTAAGCTTCGCGGACTTCGACCACGTCAACTATATGGTTGAGATTATTGAATTTGGCCGACTTTTTACAATACTGTCATTGGAAATGGAATCTTCTACCTTGGAAGATAGAGTTATTTTTTGATGCAATTCGGCCAACTCAAATAATCTCAAGTTACGTAGGCCATATTTAATGTTCCTACGAATGGAGAATACTTTCAATGATCACTATGATGTTTGCTGATATAAGTGGTTCATTTGCACTGAAATAGCTGTTGGATTAAAGCCTGTTAAGCTACGAAACGACGGTCAATTCTACGAGCATATTCCATGCATTGTGTTCGCAAAACTAGTTCGTCCTATTACGAGTATATATTATTATTAGGTTGATTTATGCTAACAGTCCTAGTTCAATAAGTTCAAGATCCATTAGGTCATGTGTCAGAAAATTATGATATACAGAGCCTAATGAATCTACTTAAACTCGTAAGTACTTTTTAAAGCAAGGCTAATAGCCTCTCACAGATGCGGTGGCGGTTGATAGTTTTGACAATGACTGTCAAGTTTACTAAGTGACTGCGTCACCGCAGGCCGCGTCAGTGTGTTTCAGACTTATAAAGTTTCTTTAAACTGTATTATCTATGTAACATTAACCTTTACAAAGTGTTATCCTGTAACCTATAGAAGCAATAAAATATACAAGCAATCTGCCGCAGTATAAAATAAAATTGCCTTTTTAATAAACCTTTTAATATTAAGCGGCTGTTAGTTACAGGCTGAACGAGAATGTTGCCTCGGTCTCACGCCGCTTTAAAAATCTCCTGGAATTATGAAGTACGACTTAAGATCTTGAGTCCATTTTTAACGCGGCTAAGAATAGACTTAGCCATAATTTTATATGTAGTAGTTGGGAACCTCATATTACAGATCGACCTATATTATGTAGAAGCGCTGGGGTAATTTAGGTAAATAAGAGGGTAATTCAATTAAGTTTGTTGTGAAGCAAAGCCATCATGCAGAATTGATTGCTTAGCTTTAAGTAAGTATTTTAATTTTACGCCGTGCTTGGAACTACATAATGCATTAGAAAGTCCAATGTCCCAACATCCAAGCAATGGGTATTAAAACTGGTAAACATTGGCTTTATTTGGAATCTGACACGGATGGGAATTCTAAGAAGTGGTCATGTTCATTAATTACTATACTTATTCCAATTTATCTGAACTCAAACAAATTAATTTGTAGTATACGACAAGATACAGCCAGTATACTTACTATAAAACCATTTGTCGACCTTTTCCGTAAGTCGACTTCCATCGTGCGCCTATTCTGCGTGAAAAATGGGGCTCTAACCTAGACTCTAGACTTGCAGTATTAAAAAATGAAAATAAAAAGATTGTATGTTGCAAAATACGAGGAAACCGAGTAGCAGCGTAATATAAAAAGAAACTATAAGGACCCTACGGTCCCGTAACCCTGGGGCGATGTGCGATGTTCTTTTGTTTCACGTTTTATTAAAATGCATCGTGGGACTTGCCGCAGTCGGTAATTAGCCATTGTAAATATTGACTCGTCCGGGAGACCGCCGCTTAAACGCAATCGCACCCGATACCGGTCATTACGCACGATCGATTACTTCTAGCATTCTATTAGTCCACCACTGCAGGAAATGCAACACGGCTCTGTCATTAAATCCTTCTTTTATTGTGCTCAGGTTAGCATAATTCTACGATACAGAACCACGAAGCATAGGTAGGCTCTCCTTGATTATAATTTATCGTGCGCATAACTTCTCGCCCTACATGCTTGGCAAACTTCAAGCGACTTCGCAACAAAACTCCAAAGAATCCTAGACGCCTACGGGTCTCCGCTGCCTAAATTCCAAACATTGCAATCGTTTGCACAAAGGCGCATTCCAAATTTGAAATTCCAAAATGGCAGCGCGTCAGTAACCGTTCGGTTTACCAAAGCGCATGCGCGACACTGCGTTGCAACGTGGTGCGTTGACCGGCTTGACCCCGAGTCGAGGTCAAGCGGTCAGTGTTAGGGCCCGCCTACACTACCGCTACTCTATGAGTCTATGGTGGCCCTAGGCGTAATACAGCATGTGGGAACGGTCGTGGGAACATGTGGAAGCAGCTTTGCATCGATTGAGGTTCTGCAAAGAGCTAATATATTACTTAAGCACTCGTGTCTAAATAATGGCTAACAGTACCGGACTTCGGGTTATCGTTGTCGTACATACAAGGTTCTAAGTGGCATTGAGAATGAATGATAAGTCATTAGGAGTTTGGTTTTGCTTGCAGAATTGTTAGTGTATACACTGCGTACGCCTTCGTATGCAAAGCTGTCGATTTTTATAACAATGTGACGTATACCCATTGAAATCCGCGCAACGGGAAGCGAACGCCTTGAAAGTGGCAAAATGTTAATTTAATTGAACGAGAAAGCTGTTCAATAAAATCCCGTGCCACGCCGCCACTGCGAAATTAATAAAAGCAAAAATAACTAAAGTACGAGCATAATAAAGTGCATTCCTCTATTTTGTAGTTCCATCCATGTAATTACTAAATATAGCCTATAAAACATAACGCGATATTTCAATATTCCACAGTAATCGCAGTAAAAGTTTATGGCTTCATTACACGGGTATTGTCGCCTGGATTATGTACGCATTAATTCGGTAAGAATGATAGGATCAGCGCAGGCGCAGTGTAATATTAATCTGCGAGGCGCCACTTGCGCGAGAGACGCGATAATTGAAGTTGCACTAGGGTTGGCACGAAACGCATTCAGTACGCTTTATGAATAAATTATAATACTTAAAGTTTATTAGCAACCGTACAAGATAAATGAGATTACATGAAATGGTAATGAAATAAAGATTAGTCGGTGTAAGTTCGCCTTTGACTGCTGACACGTATATGCTATAATAAGTTATTGTGTACAATAAAGCGCTTGTGAGTCTGGAATAAGGTTATAACTCAGTATTTAAATACGGTAACGTAGTGTGGTGATGCAATCTACCTATGCATGCATACGAAGGCACTGAATCTGTGAAATAGATAAAGCATACAACGTTTTCATTTCCTTTGTACACGAACTATAATCCCACATGAAAAAGTAATTAGACGCATAAAACAAGCGTAATTTCTCAATGACGTCATCCTCCGTCATCATCGTCATTATCCTCCTTGCGTTTTTCTTGGTTTTGCCCTAAAGGGTCCGCTTTGGTATCTAATCCCATGAATTGCCGTAGGACTATTTATTGATATACCTCTGACAAAAACGACATACCTACTGAGAAAGATTAATTTTATTGTGTAAAAACTACAATAAGCAGTTGACAACCCCGTGCTAGTTACTTTGACATGCGATGCGATGCGCAAGATTCTTTATCGCAGCCCTTCACAGCGCTAAATTAAAATAGACACTCCGGCGTCCCATAGAATTTTATATGCAATTATAATCCATCATATCGTGCGCTTCGCCCTTGTGCGTAAAGTACCTTTTTTACTTTTAAAATGTATATTTTTGTGTGTCATGTCTTACAAATTACAGGCTTCGTGGTTACAGTCGTATGGGTGGGTCTACTCCGTTTACAATATGGACTACACAATGCAACGATTAACGTTGAAGTAAATTACCGATGGTAACTAAATGTAATGTAAAAAATCATAAATACAGAATTTCTATTTAAACACTTAAGAGCCCGCAGTAAGCTCGGCCGAATTTCACCCTCCCATACAAACGGAGTTTCGTTCTCATTTTAAAACTACGAGTTGGATTGTGACGAAACTTTGCATATACACTGACATGAGGTATATCTATGGCTGTAATCAGTTTATATGGTTCTTTATAAAACAAACGAAATACAGCAAAAACAAATTTTGTATGAAACCCTCAAATTCGCTGTTTTTTTTTACTATGGAGTATCTGAAGCTACATAAACTAATTACAGACCTGGATATACCTCATGTCATTGTGCATGCAAAGTTTCGTTACAATCAAACACGTAGGTAGATACACTAAACTATCTTTCAACTTCCCAAACTTCTGATTTCTCTCCTTTTTCTTTTCGTCAATTCACTGACAGTGAAGTTAAGAAGAGCGTACTTAGCATCACTTCAAATGCTGTTGGTGTTGATTGCATTAGTCGTAAGATGATAGTTCCTCTCCTTGACCTACTGCTTCCTTTTATTACCAGCATCCTAAATTTTTCAATTTCATCTGGCATGTTTCCTTCTCAATGGAAGGATGCTGATATTATCCCTTTACCCAAAAAGTCAAACCCCAGTTCCTTTTCTGATTGTCGTCCCATTTCCATTCTTCCTTTTCTATCCAAAGTATTGGAGCGACTAGTGCATCAGCAATTAACTTCCTTCCTGAACAGATATGATCTTTTAAACCAATTTCAATCGGGTTTCCGTTCAGGGCATAGTACTAGTACAGCCCTTGTTAAGATCACTGATGACATCCGATTGGGGATGAACGACAGAAAGCTTACAGTTTTAACTCTGTTGGATTTCAGCAATGCTTTCAACACTGTCGATTTTGACATTATGCTCGCTATTTTACGCTCTCTTAACTTATCTCCTGCAGTAATTGACTGGTTTCGTAGTTATTTAAATGGTCGTCGGCAAAGAATAAAGGTGGATTCTTCTTGTACTTCTTGGTGCAGTACTCTGGCGGGCGTTCCGCAGGGCGGTGTGCTATCTCCTCTCTTATTTTCTATCTTCATTAATTCCATCACACATAATATCTCCTCTCATTATCACCTTTATGCCGATGATCTTCAGATTTATACACAGTCCGTCCTTGGTGATCTCCCTTCTGCCATAGAAAGAACTAATGATGACTTGGTACGCATTCTGAAATGGAGTCAACGATATGGTCTGAGTGTGAACCCAGCGAAGACCCAAGTCATTATTATTGGCAGCAGCAATCTGATTTCTAGAGTCGATTTTGTAAATCTCCCTCCAATACTTTTTGATGGGATTCAGATTGATTATTTAATGCAAGTGAGAAATCTTGGGATCATTATGGATCGCTCTTTGTCTTGGGTGCCTCAAGTGAGTGAAGTGAGCAGGAAGATATTTGCTGCAGTGGGGTCTCTTAGGCGGCTTCGTAATTTTCTGCCTACTGCAACTAAAATTGCGCTTGCTCAAACTTTACTTCTTCCCATTCTTGATTACGCTGATGTATCCTATCTCGACCTTTCTGAGGAGCAGCTTAATAAGCTTGAGCGTCTCCAAAATGTCTGCATTCGGTTCATATTTGGGTTACGCAAATATGACCACGTTTCTAGTTTCCGTTCCAAACTCAAGTGGCTCCCTATCCGTTATCGTCGTAACTCTCACATTATTTCGCTTCTGTTTAGTGTCCTTTTTAACCCTGCAACTCCCCGCTATCTCAAAGAGCGTTTTAGTTATTTTAATTCTGTTAGATCTTCTAACAATTTGCTATTAACTGTGCCTTCGTCATCTTCGAAATTTTACAGTAGTTCGTTCACTTTTAAGGCTATTCGACTGTGGAACTCTCTCCCTCTTGATATAAGACAAGCTAAATCTATCGGTAACTTCAAATCTCTTCTTAAAGAACATTATTTGTCTCTCCCCTAACCCTGATTGTATTACTATTATTATTATTGGCTGACTGTTTATGTATTATATTTATATATTTTTATTTGTGTTATTTGTATATATGTATGATTGTGTATGTATGTTTATATATAGAGCTATTTATGTACGTCTATTGATATAATTATTTTGATTTTTGGCTTATTATAATCTCTGCACCACCTACTACATAATCTAGTTTTATCTCTTTCTCCGATACCCAAAGGTTGTCTGGAAGAGATCGCTCTTCAGCGATAAGACCGCCTGTTGTCTACCTCTACCTACATGTTATTGTATTGTTTCTCTTTTTAACTGCTTTGTTTGTGTGAGGTGTGCAATAAAGAGTATTTGTATTGTATTGTATTGTAGTTTTAAAATGAGAGCGTAACTAAGTTTGTATGGAGAATCGAGCTTACTGCGGACTCTTAAAGCTCGCGCACTGTAACAAGCATGTAGATGGAACAAGCCTGTATAAACAAACCTCTATTTAAATGCAAACTCCTTCAACCCTATAAAGTAAAGTGTATATCTGTAAACGCATTCCGCGAAAACCCCACAAACTTGAAAAAAAATGCAATTTCCCTGGAACAATTAAAACAAAGCCAAACCATCAACAGCGGCAACGCCACTGTAGCAGACTTCTATGAAACACACTCATAACCCAGTTGACTTAAGTTTTCCCCTCACTGGTATAGCGTTACATACTACCGAGGTGCAAAATAAATCAACCGTGCTCTAGTTCCAATTTCATCTGCCCGCAAACTCAACTTTGTTTTCCGAACGATGATGACGCGCCGCCTGTGATGTGATCATTAATGATAGTCATCGCTAATGATCATTGACATGGAGATAATACCTGTATTTACGCTTTTAACCTGATTTAGAGTATTCAAAGTGTATTAGTAAATTGCTTGAACGTTTTCGATGTGCGATCGCTTAATGGGGCAATTCGGATACAACCTGCGTAGTTATTTATCGTCAGTGTCTAATAAACGGATGAAGAGGTTTTGCATAGAATTAAAGGCTGTTTCCATTATATTATAAGTAATTAAACCAATTTAGATCGGTCAGACGAACGGTATTAGTAACCGTTGCATTGTGTATACTGCATGGCATTAATGGCATTAATTATATAGAGCGGTTGAGTTGTTGATTTACAAAAACTCAAACTCAAAATAATCTTTATTCAAGTAGGCCTAGTAACAAGCACTTTCAAATCGTCAGTTATTTTTTTAAAGTATTTTATGAAACATAACATATAAAAAAAATATATATATGAAGTAAAAATTGTATAGTGAAATACAAATAGTGAAATTAGGATGGGAGGACGTATAGTAAAATACTGCCTTGACAGAAATAACACTTTTAGGTGGGTACCTACCTCTATAATTTCTGTAAATGAGGAAAGTGTCCAGACGCACGGGTACTTGTCTCTATAATTTCCGAAAATGAGGAGTGTCCAGACGCACGGGTACTTTTCTCTATAATTTCCGAAAATGAGGAAAGTGTCCAGACGCACGGATACTTGTCTCTATAATTTCCGAAAATGAGGAAAGTGTCCAGACGCACGGGTACTTGTCTCTATAATTTCCGAAAAAAAGGAAAGTGTCCAGACGCACGGGTACTTTTCTCTATAATTTCCGAAAATGAGGAAAGTGTCCAAACGCACGGGTACTTGTCTCTATAATTTCCGAAAATGAGGAAAGTGTCCAGACGCACGGGTACTTGTCTCTATAATTTCCGAAAAGTAGGAAAGTGTCCAGACGCACGGGTACTTGTCTCTATAATTTCCGCAAATGAGGAAAGTGTCCAGACGCACAATAATAAAATAAGAATAAATCAACCTATCCTACTATAATATTATAAATGCGAAAGTTTAGATGTTTGGATATTTAGATGTTTGGATGTTTGTTACTCAATCACGCTTAAACGGCTTAACTGATTTGGATGAAATTTTGCACAAAGATAGTTTATAGCCTGAATTAAAATATAGGATAGTTTTTATCCCGGGTCCACGCAGACGAAGTCGCGGGCGGAAGCTAGTAGGTACATATACGTCCCACTGCTGGGCACAGGCCTCCTCTCATGGTTGAGAGGGATCGGGCTGTAGTTCCCACGCTGGACCAGTGCGGGTTGAGGACTTCACATACATCTTACCAGACGCACAAATTAAATAAAAACATCTTCAGTATTTCGAATTTTATGACATGTAATTTTGGACATTTAAAATTATGTTTCATTACAGTAAACTATATAAAAGGGAGCGAGCAACTTTCCCTACACTTATCCACACCACTTCTTAAATTCTCATGCCTCGTTTAAGTTTGATTAATTTTTACCATTACAAGCACTGGCAGCCACATAAACTAGTCGCAGCGGCAATGACAAGCCACTCGTGTTTCCAGTCCAGTACGGAAAGTGGACTAATGCTTACTGTATCCGTCAGGAGCGGCACTTTGGTACTGTTGCTACGTATACGTCCATGTTTATAGGTGCTAACAAGTAGTATTTTAGTAGGTACGTATTACAAAAACACTTCCCAGTTTCCACGGAAAAGTATTCCGAGGATTACAATTATTATTATGCACTCACGTCAAAACGCAGGTGAACCAGCATTCATCCAAAACGCTATTGATATTTCAGGCGACTTATACGGCGCTTCACGCCTCCGCATAACTGTGCCTCCGCCGCGCACTGTGTCGCGTTCGCTTGACGCGCAACATGTCGCCAGCCTGGCTATTCTGTAATTTGTTTCAACATCACCTCACCGTTCATCCACAAATATATCTTTACGCCGCCATTCTCGGTAACTAAGCGTAACCAGAGGTCTAGTTTCGTTGGGCGTGACGGGTGAGGTAAGGCGCATTAGCACTTTCCAAATAACAACCCAGGAGTGCAATTCTCTAAAACAATTATATCTTTTGTGACGGCGTCGTACGGTCAACTCACTGGTCACCCTGGAGTCTAATTCTTAAATAATAATACTTCATTTTTGAGACGACGTCCTTACGGCTTCACTTATAGCTATCACCTCACCTCACCTCACCTGTCACCTCACCTAAGCGTGCGCCCCTACCCGTCCCTGCCCCGTACCTGTCATGCGACAGTAACTTGAAGTGTAGGTACCTACCTAAACGCTGTCTTTGTCTATGTGTATGATGTCTGTGACTATTTAACTACGATTCAACACAGCTTCCTAATTAATTTCTTGGTTCGAGAATATTTACCTCTTATCAAATACCTATATATAGGTATTTTTCTGTGTAAAATTCTCAATCTTCCCAAAATGGGCAACTAAGAAAATTGATTATATAGATACGTGTATGTCCCGCTAAACACTTCCATTCCAAAATAAGCGTCTCACAATCACATCGTAAGATTCTTAAGCCATAAACAGAAATCAAACATCCATTTACGATTATTTCGATTCATGGCGATACTCACGCCAACACGTCAATAAGCATCCGGGAAATCTCTTCAGCGCCTAGTGCCCGGAATAAGGCCACATCTCAAATTTAAAACACATTTGAGATGTGGCTCTATTGCGCACTGCAATACGGTTACATCTCAAAAGTAAAATACATTTGAGATGTGGCCGTATTGCAGTCACTAGGCGATCTATAAAAGAAGTTGTCAATCCATAACAGTCAACCGTAACCGGGCAAAAAGTATCAAGACTAGTACAGCAATAGTATCAAGACGGTTTGCATATATTAATACATCACCCAGTTACCCAAATAAGGATGAACACAATCTTGGTATGCCGTTGGGTACTTAATACTTATCGCAGTCGTTAATTAAATCAGTCGGATGGTCTTAGAAATTTGCTATATCTGGGTGATATCTTAATAGGCGTAGATATTATTGCAAAAACTAAACTGGTAGCCGACGACATATCGATGTAATTGAGTAGGTAATTATATGTTATACGCATTGAAATATTTTCTACAAAATACTTTTCCGCAAACATGCAATGAATTATAGACGATATAAGTATGTTTCATAATAGGCAGCGAAGCATTATAAATATTTGCGGACAAATAAATAAATTTGTGACATAACACGGTATGCAACCATTAAAGAAACACAAATGAGCAATATATTTATTTTTATTTAATTGCATGTTTGAGAACAGCACTGATTACAAAGGGATTCCCATCAGCCTCGTATACCTATCCGTCTATATCTCATCATCATCATCATCATATCCGCCGAAAGACGTCCACTGCTGGTCATAGGCCTCTCCCAAACTTCCAAACGTCTATCTACCTGGCCAGCAATCCCTTTTTTCGCCGCCTGTGCAAAATTGTAGAACCTATTTTGAATGATTTTGCACCTAACCTGCGGAGCTCGCTAGTTAGCAGCATTCCTGATTTAATGGCAATAGGTAGGTAATGGTTCATTAAGTTTGATGGATGTCAGAGTCTCATACTTATCTCTAAGGTAGGCGTTTCTTTTGATCTGTAAGTACTTACCAGCTTACGGAAACAACAAATGCGTTGATAGAAAATAAGTGGAAAATAGCATAACTTAAACTCACGCCTGTATGTTTAAAACTAACTATGTTCAGGAAATCCTTAGCCAATATAGATAAAAAATACGGCGTAGGGTTACTCCTTGATATGACCAAGGCCTATGATCGAGTTCGCCATAACATCCTTTTAAGCAAACTATACGGCATGGGTATCCGCGGAAAAGCCTATACGTGGTTTAAATCTTACCTTGAAAATCGTAGCCAATACGTACATAATCCATTATTTCTGTGAAGACACTGGGGCAGTTAAAGTCTCTGTTTCTAAATTGCGAGGCACTACATGTTCCATTCCGCAAGGCGTCACCGGATGTATATTGTTTCTTGCCTATGTAAACGACTTGCCAAAAATATTGGATCCCACAACTTGTATATGTTCGCGGACGATGTCTCTTTACTGTTTAGTTGCACGGACACTAACGAATGCAATGATCGGTTACACTAAATATCTGAAACTACCAAGAAATGCTTCGATGACCACAACCTCGAAATTAATAAAAATAAAACAACAGTAATTCAATTTAAGCCCGTGCAGAAAAAACCATTGCAACTGGCGTTGAAAATAAACAAGACAATTATTGAAGAAGTGGCAGAATTTAGATTATTGGGCATAAAACTAGACACCAACCTAGATTGGAAACCCCACATACAAACTGTAAAATCAAAACTGTCCAGTTTTGTATATGCACTAAGCGTCCTTAAAGTAAACACTAATTTGGAAACAGCATTACCAGCATATTACGCATACGCAGACTCATGGCTTAGGTATGGCGTAGTGATGTGGGGACGTGCCAGCACAGACGCGCATCAACTATTATTTATGCAAAAAAGTGCATACATACTCGTATCCTCACTAATAGTTGTCGTCCACACTTCATATCACGAAAAATACTTACGTTACCATGCATTTATATAAAGGAAGCGGTAATGTTTGTTAGAAATCATCCGAATTTGATCACATTACAGAAAATTACTTCGAAGAGAAATAATAAATATAAACTAAAGTTACCAATTTCAAAACTGGCCATGTACAGAAATGGTCCCTACAGCAGATGCATCATTATAGTGAACAAGTTACCTGAACAAATTATTCAAATTACCAGCGTCAAATTATTGAGAAGAGTTATTATTCCATTGATGATTATTTAGATGACAATAGGTACATTGTAAAATGTCAATCTGTATAATTTTAATTATGGCTTAATTTCAATTACCTTTTAGCTGACCTTCTACATGATTATTTCTAATTATCATTTTCTTAACCTTGACATTTTTATATATACCCGTAATTGCTTTAATTGAAATGTATTATTCATTATGATTATGAACAAACTTTGACAGCGTAATGTATTAAGAATTTTTATCAATTTCTGTGTGCATGTACAATTGTCAAAATTAAACATTGTGTTATTGTTGCAATATGTAAGCGCTAGAAAACATTATGTACCCTCTCAGGGTGTCATCCAACTACCTACCTGTATTAATTAACATCCCTTGTAATGTACATGACTTCGGATATTGCTGGTATGATGAAGAAGAAAATCGGATAGGTTCAACACAACACCCTACGACCCCATTTCTATAGTCGACTGACTATGTAATATACTATTATAACGTTATGTGCCCCTACTACATACACCCTCGGGAAGAAACCTCCCTCTTTCTGCCCGTTGAATGTCGCAAGAGTAGCTATTGTAACTCGACCTCGGCATTGGCATTATTTGGTAATTTGTTGCCAAGTATGATTATTGATTATTGATGAAAACGCTTACCTTTCTCTTCTATACCTACTAATCACTTGATTCGATATTCACTGCCCGTGGCAATTATAATATCTCAGTTACCGACTATCGCCGATTTCGTAAAAACAGCCAGTAATACAGTAGTAAGCCTAATGTATTTAAATCTCCCCTAGTGTATGTTCTGAGCTCCCCTATCTTATAGGATGGCTTTTTTCCATTGCCTATTAATTGGCACTCCTTTATTACCCCATTCGGACCTGTTGATTGAAACAAAATCTCTATTTCTTGCAGAACGCTCCCAAAAACGCCTCACCATTCCCTTCTCAGTCTACTTACCTCTGCTATTTAATACTTTTTGCGTCAAAATTATTTGTATTCATAAACGCAAGAAGGGCTGTAAAAGCCACAAGCCACAGCATTCCTGTCGTCCAATAAGCACACACAATACAAAGCCGTGCAGTGCGCCGACGCATTCTGTCATACAAGCTTTGCGATTTACGATTCACAAACACGACTCCACACTTTGTATAACTCGGCTCTGCCCCCGTGACCCCTGGCAAGACTAGCAACTAGGTACGTGTAATCGAAATGTACTTAGGTTTATAAATATGATTTAGAGCGGTTAGGTATAGTGCGTATTCTCATTTGTGACCGAATTCACTTCTCTAAAAAAGTGACACGGTCGGTTTTCATACAGATTGAGGTGTTTTAAGTTATCTAGTATACACTAAACATAAGTACTTATACATAAGT
The DNA here is from genome assembly GCA_947578815.1 of Epinotia ramella. Classification (NCBI taxonomy): domain Eukaryota; kingdom Metazoa; phylum Arthropoda; class Insecta; order Lepidoptera; family Tortricidae; genus Epinotia; species Epinotia ramella. Next base: position 5,692,340 of record OX388211.1, on the reverse strand, counting down.
ATCTATATCTCGTACAAAAATTATATTTATTGTAAAATAAACGCATTAAATTTCAACACATTTTCAACCAAGAGGCGGCTTTATGTCCAAGAAAGGAGGTCTATACTGTTTAGAAATGTTGACTATTTTGTATTTACAACAATTTAATAAACTTCTTTACCAATATAGTCACTATTCGGGTTAAGTATTTATTAAACATGGCCTACTTATTCATTTCGAAGCGTTTGTAGTACGTGGCTAAACAATTGAATTGTTGGACCGATGGGTCTTAAATGGAACAGAGTAGGTATATTATATGTATATTGTAGAGCTGGGCGTTTTTTCCCATAAGCGTTTTCAAAAACGGTTTCTCGTACAATAACGGAATAACAGTTTGTGGCTAGAAACACAAACTGTTTTTATAAAAACGATCGAACGGTCACACGCAACGGTTGCAATGCAAAACGTGAAAACGTAACTCGAACACTGTAACCTGTTTCATCCGTTTTTTCGTTTCACTTCGTTTGAATTTATAGTTTTAAGAATTTTTTTATTTATACTATTAATTTTGAGTTATATAAATTATAATATGTATATATTAATAACAGTTTGTGGCTAGAAACACAAACTGTTTTTATAAAAACGATCGAACGGTCACACGCAACGGTTGCAATGCAAAACGTGAAAACGTAACTCGAACACTGTAACCTGTTTCATCCGTTTTTTCGTTTCACTTCGTTTGGCGACCGGCGACAGCGCCAACGCACGGAGAAACTAGTTATTTTTGAAACTGTTTTTCAAAACAGTTTTGTGAGAGAAAAAAACGGTTACGTTTCGTTTCACGGAAAAGTCGAAACGACCCAGCTCTAGTATATTGACGCCGGGATTCGCAATAAAAACGCGTACGTAATCAGAGGTCTGACACATTGCACCTTCGGTGGCGCTACTACGATAATCGGAACTCGAAGTTCGTATACGTCTATCCCAGTATATACCCGAATTTCGAATTTCGAAAAGGCTCAGTCCTGTTATTTGGAACGCGCTAATGGTATTCACCCCACCCGTCACGCTTAACGAAACTAGAGCTCTACCTACGCTTAGTCTCTTTGTGAGTGAGCGTTGAGGTGAGCTTAAAGCCTAGAATAGAGGGGCTAAGGCGAAGTGAAGTTGTGTGTGTATATACCAGCGCTCGCTTATTTTATTTACTTAGCTTTCCTAGAGGTACAGCACAATGCGTCTAAGCTGCACCCTCGGTGGAAAAACGTATGTAGGTAACTAAGTGCGTTAAGGTTCACGATAAACCGGCTGTGTCCTATAGGTACGTAAGTACATACTACGCTTTTCTACAAAGTAGTAGGTACAATTTTCGAACTTATTACTCCAAGGAATAAGGTCCTAGAATAACCACCTAGAATTAACACATGTTTATGATGCTGACTGTACCAGTGTGTACATGTGCGGTAAGTTTTCAAATAAAATGCACAGCAGGTACAGTCAATGACGGATGCATTGCTATATGCGGTGGCTGAGTCAGCAGAAAACGCTTTTTCACCCCTGACAAAGCTGCGACTGTGTTTAGTTAAAAATGGTACTAAGTCCTGTACGGGACTTCTAACCTTATTTACCAGTGCCACAGGATTACACTTTACTGGTTATTGCAAACAGTTATATGCTCGTACGGAAACTTAGTTTACTTAGACGGGGACTAACTTCTATAGAAGCTTGGGCAGTCTCTCATTAATTCATAATAGTTAATCGGTCTGCTGTCTATCTCGCTTTATCTTACGCAGCGTATTCTGTCCGCCGCGCTCGGCCGTTTGGACCCGGCTGTATACGGTAAGTAGCGTTTATTCGTGGTGTCAATATTTTGTATCTGTGTCAAACAGTTTATTAAAAAAATCATGCCGCCAAATTGAACAATCTTTTCGCTGTGGAATTTATTATTGATTGTGGATGGGATAATCTTCGTTTTCACTATTTTCTCGCAGTCTAAGTGAAAAGTAGAGTGTATAATTCTGGTCTTAAAGCCATATTACCACTCGAATAATTTTCCCTCACTTTGCTCGGAAAAATAACCATCTCGTGGTAATATGGCTTATTTTAGCCCCTTGTCATACAATCTACTATATATTCACTGTGTGAGCTCTCTGTTATACCTAGTTAGGTATTTAATAGTGTTTCTGGCAAGTAAAATGCGAGGTTGCTTTTACTTCTACGCCATCATTCGCAAAAAAACTGCCTCCTTGCTCTGCAGACTTTGCGCTAGTTAAAACTCCATCCTGAAGACCATAGCCGGGCGGTTTGACTCGCTCATAATGCGCTACCTTATACAGGCGCACGTCAGCAGACGGTGACGCCGTGCGCTTATATTTATTTTGTATTTTAATTGATTTTATTTTATTTTATTGCATTTTAGTTAATTTAATTTAAATTATTTTTAATTTCAATTAATTTTAATTTCAATTCAATGTATTAATGGAACTAAACTAATCTAATTTAATGTATAATATATTATCTCATTCAATTCCACACTAACATAGTTCCTTAAGCTGACTGTTATTAACAATATACCTATGGACCACTGAAGTCTGAAATAAATGATTTTTATTTTTATATTTTATTTTAGTGACGGCGATAAATGCAAACATGACTTTCCTCCTAACGAGACATAAATATGTCTTACTCCCTTTAACGCATAGTTGCGTCCTGTATGATGGGTCAGGATGGCCCATCGTGTGGAGCGGCCATTAGACTAAGTAATTCTATCCACCTTATTCGAGTAGGTACTTACGATTACTAGGAAAGCCCGAGCAAATTCGTTTTTAAGAAATCTGTGCATAATTTCTTTGCTGGCAGATCCGAATAGTCTTAAAGTAATCGATTTGAAAATTTCGCTTGTAAGTATGTATGTATTGTATATTTCTGTTAATTTTTATTTTATTTATGTGTATTTGTGTAAATATGTTTTATAGGAGTACCGTAATGTTTTTTTTTGTTGTTATGTGCACTGCCGACTTTCTTTTCCGCTTTGCCTTGAGCTTTGACTGGTAGAGAATGCCGTATGGCATTAAGTCCGCCTTTGTACGATAAGTTTTTCTTTTGTGCAATAAAGTTTACTTAAATAAATAAATAAATTATAAGACTTAGATTATAAGAGGTTTTGTTTGGCTTATGGATCCGGATTACTAAGAACATATTCTATTAATTTGTATTTTTTCTGTCTGACAATATAGTTACGGAATTTTGAGTAGATATGAATATATTCATATTCTAGTAAAGTATTTATAAAACATGCCCTTTTCATATCGAAGCGTTTGTGACACGTGTGCCTTTGTTGGAGCGATATGTCTTAAAATAAGATTCGCACTATACCGCAGTGCCTCGATTGTTTTATCTCTCGCGGTCATCACAAGTGGAACTTTTTGTACAGCCAAGGTCACTAATATGTATATACCCAAAGTTGCAAAATGATGTATACAACAACCTTAATTCCGTACAGTAATAAGGTCTGTATAGTTACATATTTCTGTAAGTTTGTGGTGTATACGAGTATACATATTGGTGACCTTGACTGTACCAAACCTTTGTTGTGCGAGTGCCATTATATCGACAACTTGTATGTAACTAGTACATAGTAAAAACGACATCCATTAATTCCATTCATTCGCGCCAGCTTTTGTCAATTTATACTGCCCCTGCACGTCTATCATGAGACGGCGGCCGCGACATACTCTCGATTTTTCTCGCACTATACCTATGTACCTCTTGTTCTAAGTGTTCTAATAAGAGAGAGACGGATAGTGCGAGAAAAATCGACAGAGCTCGCCGTCCCGTGTCATCATGTAGGCAAGTAGATAAATTAAACTAAATCTTAATTCTGCACCTGAATCTGTTATTATATTTAACGGGAATCGAAAACGCGAGTAAACGAGATACGGATGTTACAGTTAAAACTTTCAGTTTCTCTCGAAACTGCTTATTTAAAATGATACGCTATTATGTATGGCGGCACATGAAAGTGATACCTACGGCTAATGGCATACAGCCGCAACCTCGGGTTTATATGCATTCCCAGAATGCCTGATTATAATGAGTTAACCAACATACGTGGACGTACTGGTTTTGCGACAACGCTTTTAAAACGTGTAGCTTTTCCGGCGTAGATCGGTTTATTAAATATGTACACATTCATGCCTTTATTCCCAAAAGGGGTAGGCAGAGCACATGCAACTTATGTTCCAGCGCCACTTTTAGCTTAAATGCAGTGATAGGTTGGTAGCCCATCGCCCACAACACACTTCAACCCTGCTCCCTTAGTCGTCTTTTACCACACCCACGGGAAGAAAGGGGGTGGTGAAATTCTACCACACGGGCACTAACCCGACACCACACGGGCAATAAAATATGTACCTATATTAAATATGTATTATAGTACATTGTGATACCAAGTGAGGTATGTTGACAATTACACCAGAGGCGGAATTATCACGCGAGCCGCAGGTGAGCGTGATAAGAGAGCCGAGGATGTAATTATCAAAGCTCACGCGTTTCATACGACGTTTTTCAACACATTTTGCGAGGAAAAAATCCTTTTCATTATATGAAAATTTTATAAGCTCCCCAAGTTATTTTCTTTACTTATTGACGGCAACAGGTTTTTAGTCACATGTTGTATACATCGCCAAGAATGTCCAGTGGCGTCCATTCTATTTATCACTTTTCTAGTCACCACGAGTCAACATTTTTGTTAATAACCGAACACGCATTAACAATGTTTACAAATATCTGTGCAATAACCTATATTAATGGCGCGCAACAGTTTTTTTTTCGTGAAGTTTGCGCAGGGCGCGCTCATGTGTTAAGCCAGACTTAGAATACAAAATAAAATAAATATTTTCGTTTTTAGTTATTTACGATACAATTAAGTGCCGAAAATAGGAAATTTGCAACGAGTGGTGATAAATTCCATCGAATCGACACGAGTTACGAATTACCTATTCGCACGTGTATCGTACAACGTTTTACTGTACATATGGCTCTTTAAAGTAACGAGTATATGCACGAAAAGTGCTCTTTTCCGCACTAGTGCGGGAAAGTAGCACCATATGTACTGTAATAGTTATTTACGATACAAGTGCCGAAAATAGGAAATTCGCAACGAGTGCTCGAGTGGTGATAAATTAAAACACGACCGGAGGGAGTGTTTTAAATCGACTCGAGTTGCGAATTACCTATTCGGACGTGTATCGTACAACGTTTTACTGTACATATGGCTCTTTAAAGTTTCGACATATGTACGAAAAGTGCTCTTTTCCGCACTAGTGCGGGAAAGTAGCACCATATGTACTGTAAAATAATTTAAATTATGGTTTCACGTTATACAAGTGTACAGTAGCAAGGTAGCCATTGTAAACGCTTGTGTTAAACTTACAAACCCGAGATAAAAGTTTAAGCGTGATTGAGTAACAAACATCTAAACATCCAAACTTTCGCATTTATAATATTAGGTATATATAGTAGGATTACCAAATTAAATGATGTCTACTTTAGTTTAATCACATTCACAATGTAGGTAATGTGAATAATAACGTTTTGACTATGTTATATAAATACCTATACTTGAATAGAACAGTTTACATATTATGTCAATTAGTTTCACAATTAAATACCTAAGTATGAGCAAATACAAAGCGTATATTACAAACATTAAACCTCAGGTTCCCCAGTGCACACAACATAACCTGTCTATGCTAATTGCCTGCAAGTTGCAACAGTGCAGCGGGGACATCACATTATGTTGGCTTTTATTTGACTTTTCAACTTCTCTCTACAAACAACTCGAAGTCAATGCACTCTGAAGCTTGAAACGTTAGCTCATTTGTTAACAAAGTTGTTATCCCTTTACGACCACCGTTTGGAATGCAAACTCCTTTGACATTATTGCTCTCACTGGCAACATAGAGTCGAAAACTTCAGCAAAATGCCACAAAAATGAAAGAAGAAACAAATAGTTTATTTTTTTACCCTTTTTGTGGCGGTTATGGATTCAGTTAAAAGCCAGTAATAAAATCTGAGTAAAGAGTTTTCAATCAAGTAAAATGAAACCTTTATCATAAATGTCGATTAGTGACATTACGTGTATCACTGGCGAGATTTTTACAAAAACTTCAATATGATGCCGTTAAAACGGTGAAAAAATAAGAATGTGTTTGATGGCTTGATCTAATTGATGGCTACTAAATTCTGCCAGCATTAAAGTTAAAATAGAGAGGTTTTAAAGGATGAAATAAAGTTAGCCTCTCTACAATTACTTCCATTTATACATCGATAAGTAATGCATATGGGAAGCTTCGAATGAAGCAATAAATTAAGAAGCGTTAAATTAAACGCACAGCTTTGAATTTTTGAAAGAAAAAAATTAATCCTGACGCCTTAACATATTTCATTAACGTTCTTTATCTGTTGTTTCAGGCTATCAGGATTCCTGATGGTCGTCGCAGCAACATGCGCGGTACCAGCACCAACCATCCGCCGCAACAACATGTTCGCAGATGACAAGAAGGAACCGAGCACACACGAGCTTCTCAGCTCTCTAGGCCTCAAGAAACTCATCGTACCCGCCGCACATCACAGGAAAAGAGTAGCGGAACAAGGCAGGCGGCACGCCACGGGAGACTCCAGAATGTTCGTTATTAAATTACCTCCCAACACGAGTTATTACACCCACGCCGACCCGGCCCCCGCCGCTGCCAGAACGCTGCCTCTCCAGATGACAGGAAACGGCAAACCAGCTCGCGTATACCATTGGAACCTACCCGTCCTACAGAAACTAGCTAAGGACAGACCACAAGCGCGGTTTGACGACGATGTCGTTGACGTCGAAAGCACCCCAACATGGCCGAAGGGCATGAATAACCATCCAAATTCATTGGACACCTTAGCGTATTACGTTCCAGATAAGAAGACCTCGTTCAGGAAATACTTCTCAGGAAACGGCAAACCCAAGTCGTTTTACGTCCTGCAGAAAAACAAGAAGTCGGCGCAGTACCACAGACTACTGCCATAATTCGCTCACTTTATTTAAAAAATAAGTGAGGCAAAAGCGGATGAAACTAAACTCGTCTACTCTGTAGATGTTTGCTAGTGTCATGCGTTTTTAGAAATTATCATCTGCACAATATTTAGATCGTACCTACTTTTTTCAAGAACAAGATATGCTATATCATATCACTCATATTCAACTCAAGATACAATTGTAGGACTGAGAGAATGTACGTGCTCACGGTCATGGTTGTAGTTTTGCAAAAGCAATAACGCAGCAGCTGCATTCTGCTTGCAACACTGTAAGCGGGACTGTGAGTTCTAAGCTTTATTTTTATTTGGAACGCTCTTGAGAAAAATAATTCATTTTGGAACGCTCTCTTACTTTTGCGCGCTATAATTGAATAGGGTAAGTGAGAGTTTTGTCGCCGTCCTTAGATATTTTACGTTAGCGTTAGTGCAATAAAACACTAATTGCACTAATTCTGCCCTACAAATACAGCCTTTCCCTAAGCCAGCATAGTAATTTAATATTGACTGCCCACAATTAAATAGCGATTTGTAACTCGCCGCGCCGGTCGGTGAAAACTATAATTTAACCGCTTATCGCCCGATTAGCGTCCAACAGAGCCAATAAATATTCTAGATCAATATTAACTTCCATATTTTGTATCAACGAGATATAATTGCATAATTTATAGGCAACTTGAATGGTAAAGAGCTCTTTAAGGTTTCGACTTGATACTATACCCCAATTTTTCACATCTTTATTCCAATAATTGACATTGTTGCTTACCTTAATAAGGCGATATAGGGCGAGATAGAAAACACAATACTTCTTGTCTCGCTCTATCTAATAGCTTATGCTCCGTTTGCAGTCCGCCGCGGACGTCATAAGATTGAGGGTGTCAAGTATTGGGTCAGTGTCGAGCACAGGCACGTTTACCTTAATTAGTAAAAAGCCAATCTAACACCGAATTCGTTCTTAAGCTTTGGTGTCCTGCTGATATTGTCAAAGACGTAAAGGGGTAGAGTAGATATTCAGAATATTCAGATGTCTTTGATAAAGGTCTATACAAAAGTGAATATTACTCGGCCGTAAAGCGTCCATACAACCGTTGTAAGTACTTACCTAGCGCAGGGACGTTACTACTTCGACAGCGGGAAATCAATGTGTAAACATACAAGTTTCAAGAAGCACAGTTAACTCAACCTCTCCTATACTAACGCCAGCATTTATACAGCAAAATAAGGCAATCATTTAAATTGCAGAAAACTCAACGCAGACATAGAGAAACTTTATTTAAAATAACCTTTATTTAAAAACGCGTATGCAGACACTCCTGCCTACCCGACTGGCTCTGATATTTTAGCTTTGCTGTCCGACCCGAAGCACCGTCTCGATCTCGATTCACCTTTTTAAGTCGCATTCGGACGGTACTGGATTTCATTCCAGCACGTCTATCATGACACGGCCGCGACATACTCTCGATTTTTCTCGCACTATACCTGTTGTTCTAAGTGTTCTAATAAGAGAGAGACGGATAGTGCGAGAAAAATCGAGAGAGGTCGCGCGCCGTCTTGTGATAGCCGTGCTGCAAGCTATAAGTTCGAAAAAACTAAGCGAGAAAACTAAGTTCATTAATGTCTCTATCTCGCTCTACCCTTGCACGCGGCGGACTGTCATGATCACAGCACAGAAAAACTATTCCGAGGCCACGATGGACTGTCTATAAGAGGCGTCTTAAGTATGTTGATATAACTTTAATCGCCTGAATTAAATAAACGACATCTCGTAGGGTTTATTTCCTTCCTCTGCTCGACGCCAATCAGGCGATGAGACCGGGTTATATCTAACTGACTGTAATAAGCTAATTAGAAGAAAGGTCGTAAGTAGGGTAGGGATGTGTCTTCTTACAACCTTCGATGTGTGATTAGATAACATCCTCGTGTGTTATGTTAGCGTCTCAAATATATAGAGTACTATATAGCTTCCGCCCGCGACTTCGTCTGCGTAGACCGGGGATAAAAACTATCCCAAATGTATTTTAATCCAGGCTATAAAACTATCTGCGTGCAAATTTTCATCCAAATCGGTTTTCCAATTCGGCCGTTTAAGCGTGATTGAGTAACAAACATCCAAACTATCGCATTTATAATTATAGTAGGACTAGCGACCCGCCCAAGCTTCGCACGGGTTCTCATGGCTTTACCTACTTACATTAGTGTGGCAGTCGCCTTATACTCGATAGAGAATTCTGATACCCAATTTTATAAATACCAATGAATTTGAGAATGGTAACTATGATCACTATCACTACCGCATCCAATCCCACTGGTGGTGGGCCGGAATCGGTATGTATCGGTATAATCGGTATCATAACTCATAAGGCCTGAATCACACTGGCGCGGCCTGCGGCGGCGGTCAATAGTAAATTTGACAGCTAATGACAAGTTTACTATTGACCGCCGCGGCCAGGACACGCCCGTCTGTGACATCCATGAGTTTAGATGCAAAATTCCCAAAAATGCATTGACGCTAACGTGCTTACTATAAACTGTATTTCTCAGATAAGTATGAGTATAACACGCAACTTAGTTCTGAAATAATTTAGAATCTAAAATGCAATGATAAATTCATATTAAATTAATTTATTACTATACTATCCTAATGATTGTCTATTGTAAATAGAGTCCACGTGTGCATTTATTAGACAAGCGCAAATCATATGGTGATTATGTACCTACCTCTAGCTAACTATCTACATTGATTACTATAGATCTTTTATATGTAGCGCTAAACGTGAAGTATCTATATAAAGTAGTGTCAGAAAGAGACGAATGCTCAAACTTGTCTTTATCACTAACAGGACCATCATAGTTTATGCTAGAAAGCAGTGTAATCGTCATATAATTGTGTGCTTGGCGAATAGGAGCCCAGTGTCAACTAGTTTTAAGTTAAATAGGTGCTTAGTTATGCTAGCGAGGTAAGACTGCTCCACGAATTTAAATTATTTAGATTAGAGTAGCTACTTATGTAATATACACTGCTATATAGATATACGGAACTTAAATATACATAATGACATCCAATATATATATAGGTTGAAGTTATGAAAATTAGCTTATGTTTTTTAACATTTTGTCGCCGATGAACTAGGTATAGTAAAGTGCAAGTCAGACAGAAGTTATGATTCGCGAAGACGGGTCTAAAAATGTATTATATTCTAATGCAGACCCCGTATCATGGTCCGTCACTGGCTGACACCGTTCAATAGAACGAGACGGACGCTCTATCTTGTCACTTATCGCGGCCGTCCATGCTACGGGGTCAGAAAGAAGTGTCGCGACAGCTGCTAAGACGGAGCGCGAGTTCCACCAAACCGTCTGTAATCGTAAGCGGTGTCGCTCGTTTAAATCTGAATGTGTGCAAAGTTTCTCAATTTTCAATGGAATGACAACTGCGCCATATTTAACGTTGATCGGTAGCAGGTTTTGTTTCAGGCGTGCTAGTCGCGTCACTTCCTTCTGTCTGCCCTCCACCTTACATTAAGTACTGTGACACAAAGTTTATCCAAATAGATAAAACGGGCTTGTGTTATATTATCAATCATCTAATGCATTTGTTGAGTAAGACTGTAAACAATTCTTCCTAGATTTTGCATTTATTATCCATATAAGTAAAAGATTGGAGAAAACGCTAGGTATAATTTCGATGTTTTTTTTAATAAATTGCTATATAATAAACTTACCTGCGCTTTAAATTATTTATTCTAATAAGTTAATATAAGTCGTTATACTTTAGGTAATAAGAACTTTATGTACAACATTTCTTTCTAGCTAATAAAATATTTTACTGAAAATTGTTGTTTACTTTTCCAATCTACAACAAACGATATAATTTACTTTAGAAAGAAAGTTTTAACCGACTTCAATTCAGTACTCCGGTTCAAGTGTGCCTATAAAATTTGAATCCGTCCACCCTGTCCACCGACATTTCAATTCCTATTACTTACAGTTATATACAAAGTCAGCAAATAATCTCAACAAAATGACAAGGTACCCACCCGCGCGGCTTCGCCCGCATATTGCAAAGAACACAGGCCAGGAAATAAAATATAGCCAACCATCCACAAAGGCCATTCTCACGCAACGAAAGAATTTTTGAAAATGGATAATTTGTTTCACGTAGGATTACCTACCTAATAACCAAAACATATAAGTTACAATCTGACAGACTTTTGCTCTTTATATATCACCGTTTGTAATGGTAAATTCTATTCACGAAATTTAAATTTGCATATGTGACCTATAAAAAAAGACAGTAAAGTAAAAACAGTGCACAGTGTTGTCACACTAGGACCTTTATTAATTCAACTTATTCACTATTGTATACTAATATAATAAAAAACAATGAACAGTGAGTGTGTACAGGACAAAGGGCGCAAAAATATCTGACGCAACCCTATTTTGTAGAGCCAACAATTGAGCGTGTAATATTTTTTGATGAATTGTCGCCATATAGAATATTACAAGTAAAATAATGGCTTTAATATGTGATTGTTTAGATATTCTCATATCATTAATGATTACTAAGTACCTAGGTATACAGTTATTTTGTAAGCCTTGGAAATGCTTGGATGCAGCGAACGAAAAAACCATAGTTGTTTTGACTACTACTAGCGCCGCAAAATGGCCCCACAGAATGGGTGCCATTGCGCGGGGTGTCAAAACGATGCCAGGCAGCCAGGCAGGGTTTTAGGCACGTATTTGAGTAGATTTTTTTAAGGAGCTCGCATTCTATGTTTTTTTGTTCGCTGCTTAGATGTAATGTAACCACGTCCTGAGTCCTGTGAATTCAACTGCGTCCTGCGAATGTAAGTACCTACCTACCGAAATGTATCAGTAACAGTACCTACTGTGAAACCTTTAACAAAATACCTTTTTGTAATATAATAAGTACCTACCTGTACAGAAAACTAAAACTAAATATCTGTAAGTACTAAATAAATTAATAGAATTCTATTATGACTAAATATGAAGAATGTGCAGCCATCTAGACACATTTTGCCGAATCAAAAAGCACTTCACTACCTGCCGCGATATTAAAAACTCCGTCAACTACTAACAGATGGCGCTGTATTCAATCCTAGAATAGTATTCCGATCCGTACCTAGATGGCGCTAAAATATCATCACCCCCTACTTCTGCTTCATCAACCGAGCATTTGTCCCCACATGCGCGGCAGGCTGCGCGATTTATAAATTTCGTACCAACTGGTATCCGACAAGTCGGCACAAATCTATAATCGTCGCAACTCAAAATGTCAGCTGCAATTGCAAGCAGCTCATTAGTAAACGCAAATGATAACAGCAACAGGACAGACGTTAGTGAAAAAAATAAAATGTCGAGTGTTAAAAAGAAAAGGGATGGAAATATAAACAGTGGGACTGATACTATGATAAAAGTGAAGAGTGTTATTCCTAGACGGAGGTAAGTTCGACGATAAATACTATTCAAAATCCAGTGGGAACCTGATTCATGTAATATTCACGTAATTACCTACTCGCCTACACTGAAACTCCGGTAAGTTCGTCAAGAGCCGGCCGCCCGTGCTCCACATATCTGGATATAATTATACAGGCGTACTAAAAATATTCCCCATAGTTTTCTGGAGTACGCATGAGTACACACACACAGTTTTGGCTTGTTGTTTTCGGTTTGGCGCGTTTTTCATCTCGCGATGCCGGGGCCCGTTCCACACTTGTACAGTCATGTGCAAAAATATGGGTGCTTACAACTTACTCTAAAATTGTGTCCCATTATTGTCGCATTCAATAACTTTTTAATTTTGTACTTTACTGTACCCACAAAGCAGATTTCTTAGGTAAACCAACGACCCATGGAATTGTTTATTTATTATTTTAATGTAATCTTATCATGGTGATCTTGGTGGCGGCTTACATTTTAATGGTGTTTTAATATGGAACACATGCTTAAATGATTTTAGATTTTTCATTATTGTTTTTTATTTTTTCCAATTGCACGTAATAAGCTCGGAAATGATGAACAGTGTCTATTATTTTACTTTTTTGTGCCTAGGTAGCCATTGGCCGTGCTAAATTTTCATAATACAATTCAATTAAATAAATAAGGCATAAGATAGTACATTTGGAGACTATGAACAAGTACGTAAATACCTACCGACGTGCATTCAATAAGAAACGAATAAAATAAAAAAATCGACAAAACTTAAGTAGGTACTTACAGTCACCATCACATACATTTGAGCGGTCAAGGTGTTCACAAACATCTAAACACGTCTTTATTATCAAAGCCATAGAGTGCATGTTCAGATATTTTTGAACATCCTGAAGAGTACAGATGTATGTGACGCTGACTGTACATAGAGTGATATCTAATCATGTGTAAAACTAATCGATATAATAACTTCATAAAACAATTTTTGTAAGAAATGCAAAGCCCCTTATGAAATGAGTAATAACTTCGTATTAAAAATAAGGTTATTTTATTATCTTATCTTTATCGCACTATAAGCAAGTTACTGACCGATATTGTGCCCTACTCACACACTTCCTTCCAAATATATAATTCTGATAAACTTTGTTATGTAAATCAAGATTAGTCTACATTGTAATATAACGAAGAAGGAATGTGTCTGAACTCAGATACGTAGGTATATTTGCCGCCTGTAATTTCAAGTCAGGCACTCTAAGCTTTATTTGCTTGCTAAATAAAATTTTACACAATACTACCTACAGTTTTAGGTATGCAAAAATTTATAAATGCAGTAAAGTTGTGTTATTCCCAGGTTGCAAAACTTTATTTAGCAACCAAATGAAGATTAATAAGAATTATTGATTTAATATAGACAGGCAAACCAGAGGGCAGACCATCTATATACTCAGTGACAGAGTCAAGCGGCCCTTTAAGCGCTTACGGCGCCGAAAGTAGATTCTAGACTAGTCTATAATGGTGTCCAGGCACTGAACAAGCTTGGAAAGCACAATAAGGTGCAACTAGTTTGGATACCAGGGCACGAGGGCTTCATCGGCAACGAAAGAGCGGATGAGCTTGAAAGAAGGGGGTCTCAAATCACTTTGAGGTCCAGAACCATTTGTGTGGGACTCTCGCAGGGAACCATAATTTCGGCCTTTATAGCCTACGCCAAAACCAAACACCAACACGACTGGAGGACTGGCTGGACTAACAAACTCTGGAAATCCTGTAGGAAGCACCTCAGAATCATATCTGGGGTGTTCACATCACAGGTCACTTGGGTCAAGGATCTCTTCGGCCAAGATGGGACTATCGGATAGTTTAGACTGTAGAATGTTTGGCGAGGAGGATGAGACTATGGAACACTTATTGTGTGAATGTCATGCCCTTGCCAGACAAATAATGAATTACTTTGGTAACGGCTATCCGCAACCAAAGGAATTGAAGGTGCTTCCGCTGAGCTGCATCATCCGTTTCGTGGAAATGATGCAGCGAGCTTGGGAGTAGGCATAAAGGCCGAGGGCAAATGCACAAAAGATCCCATTGGGTCGAAGTGTATCCGAAAGGGCCCTCATCTAGATAAGATAAGATTGTTGACTTGGCTCTATCTACGAAATATCTCACAACTTTTTACGGTGGAATAGTTTCGAGACTTGGCCTATTTTTTACATGGAATGTTTTTTGCGTCGCACCTAGCTGTAGGTAAAGGGACAATTGCCGCCGTCGCCGTAGCGGGCGGTACTTGTCCCTTATGTTTATGATGAGATGATACTACTAGTTACGAGCAAGACACGTCACTAAATTAAAGAAAAAGGTCCGTTGCCTTATTTGAAGAGTTCCCTCGACTTCTCCAGGATCTCATAATCAGATCCTGACCTGGCAAACAAAAAGCCTTTCATACAAAAAAATAATTTTCCTAATCGGTCCGGGCGTTTTCGAGTACCTAACATACTGGGGGCACACTGAAATTATCGAGAATAGAAAAAACCGATCGAAGATGTCTTCATTATGTTTTTTTTAGATTATTAAGTATAGGTACATTATGTTGATATAAGCGCTCTTGCCAAACATAAAACATTTTATTATGGCGATGATTTCAAGGCTGAAGTTGACATTGAAACGAGGGCTTTCGAAGTTCAAACCTCGATCAGTCCCGGAAGTCCCGGATAACGTGATATATATACTCATACTCATTTATTCATAATATTATATAAATATTAAAGGTCACATATTATTAGGATCACAATAGTGATAGTTTGTTAATTTGCAACTAAAAATATGTTATTAATGGCTATTGACATTTCTCACCAGAACTTTTGTAGAGCAGGTGAGCAAAAATGAACACAAGTCGCATTTCTTCTTCCTATAAAATATGAGGGAACGCAAAAGAAAACTGGTTTTCAAACACCATTTTTTTTAGATACTCGTAACGGTGTTATTTTTAGAGTCATTCAAATACTTATAGATAACGAAATGTCGTGGTATACCACATGTAGATTATGCTATATTTTTTTTTTCACAACCGGGGTGTATTCAGGAGTTACCACTATTTTTAGTCGACCTTTAGAAGATAGAGCTATGTCTGGAAATACTGAGATGCTAGCGAGATATTGTCGTTGGGCTAAATTAGATTTAATAGCAGTGAAGTAAAAATCATCAAAAAAATAAGCTTACCCAGGCAAAATGTTGAAATATCCCTTGTTTTGAAAAAAATATTGAGTCATTGATTTTTCCGTGCAAGCTCTCGATCATTGCAGACTTTAAAACCAAAGACTTTAAAAAAAAGTTTAAAGAAAAAAAAAAAAAGATATTTGAATGCCATTATGGTCCAAAGTCCAATGTTAACTTCATAAAAGAAGATTTTCAGGTAATTTAGTCCTAAGTTATCCTTCTCAATCATTTCGGTGTCCCCCCGTACAGTCAGCAGCAGAATTAGCTAAGCAAAATAACAATGCAAAACCTACACAGATCCTTATTCCCTTGACATTAGAGTTCACACGAATCATTAATCGTAGATCATTTTGAGCACTAGGACCAACTTCTGCTGCTGAATGTACATAAAAAAACATGTACGACACACAAAAACTATAAAATTATACAGAAGCTCTTCTTTTTTTTCACTGTTAATTTAATTTAATGTGCTCTACGTCTTTTGGCACCACATAAATGATAGTAAGTACTACCCTGAGACACGGATGATATATCTATGAAATACCTTACGGCAGCATTGTAAGAGACGCCATTTTCCTAATAAGGGGAGGGGCGGACATCAAGTCGTTCAAAAACTAACCCTCATTACATTACCCGCCCTACACATCAACGTCACTTGGTTTAGGTACAAATGCGATTCGTGACAATTAGGTAATTAAAAAAAAAAAAAATAATTAGCATAATGAATGATCATTCAGAAAAAACAATGGCCAAAATCATACAATCGCATGGCATTATTGTAATCCATTCAAAACATGCATCCATAGTGATCTCTTCTCAGCCGTCAGCATCAAAAATAATCTCCTTTTAGTTCTAGCGATTTAGGTACCTACCATTTCTTTAATATTATACTAGATACACAATCAGCAGGAAAAAATGGCTCGTCAAAACTACTGCCTAATCGACTTGGGCAGTAGTTTGGCTATTAGTCTTATTTATTTAGATATTAATATTGTATGTATGTATACATACATGTATGTAAGCACTTTATTGTACTCAATAACAGGTTGAAGAATATACATGTCTCACAATAGATCACAGTACAAAGGCGAACTTATCCCTATAAGGCTTCCAGCTAACTTTTGAGCAATTGAGAGAAGTAGGTAGAACGAGATAGGCAAACTTATACCGTGTAAAAAAACACAGAAAGAAAAACAACCTAATAGGTATTCATTCTAGAAAAATAAAAACATGCCAATACATATATAAATATGCCAGACTTTTGGCGTCAGGTACCAGGGAATCCGCTGAATGGCTCCAGGCTTACCCGTCGCCAAACACTGGCACTTTCTTGGAGCCTGAAACGCTTCATCTCAACTTGTCTACGGCTCGGGATTGCTATATGTACTCCACACAAATGTCCCTGTGGCAGTACTGTTGGCTCACTGGGACATAACGGGACGTTCTTGCCAGAAAAACGCTGGCCGCTTTTCCAGGCACGCCGTTTTGAACATCATCCGCCGGTCTCTTGCAACAGCCAATGTGCAGTCTGTCCTGGAGCCTTCCGGCATAGCCAGGGACGATGGCAAAAGACCGGACGGGATGACCCTGATCCCGTGGAATTTGGGTAAGGCACTAGTGTGGGAAGCTACTTGTGTAGACTCTTTGGCTCCGTCCCACCTCCACGGGACCAGCAATCATCCTGGTGCGGCGGCCGAGGCGGCCGAAAAACTCAAAAAATATAAATATAGGGGTCTCGGCACCGAATATACTTTTACTCCATTCGGTGTCGAGACTCTTGGCCCATGGAGTCCCAGTGCTCGCCAACTTTTTAAGGACATTTCAAAAAAAAACTTGAGTCTTCAGGGGACCGAACAATGAAATGAGGTATATCCAGGTCTGTAATTAGTTCGCCAAGACGAGAAAAAGAGCAAAAACCGGCCAAGTGCGTGTCGTACCACGCGCAGTGTAGGGTTCCGTAGTTGCCTGTCTGTCTTAGTTACATCGACGTGCGGTGCGATTGTGTCGTCCGAATTTGTACGAAAATTGGCCTTAACAAGTACACATTAAGTTGGTCCACTATTACTCGGTAACTACTTATCCGTGATTGTTTTCCTTTTAAATTCATGATATGTACTACTTCCACGAATTTTCACACCCCTAATATTAGCCATTTAGCCGTACACACATGACTCGAACAAAAATTGGGGTCTTAAAACCCAATATCTCGCAAACGAATCACTGAGTTAAAAAATAGTTTTAGGAAACCCTTACATCCCCACTTTAGGTGTAGGGGAGGTAGGAACCCTAAAAAATTTTTTTTTGAAGATTTTATTCTACTGTTTTGTCGGCGTGATTGATTTATGATATACCCATGCCGGATTACAATTTTCTGGTAGTAAGGGTTACTGCGTTAAGCCGAAGACGGACAGGCGGACGGACATGGCGAAACTATAAGGGTTCCTTGTTGACTACGGAACCCTAAAAAGGCACGGTCGTACTATCCTTTTCTCGAAGCCGTTTAGGCTATTATCGAACCCCTGTAACTTCGTTGTAAAAAAAACTAGAAGCACAAATTTTCAGTGATCAAGAAGGCATTAAGCATATATATTTCCAAATTACATTAAATTCGAACTAGTAGTTTAAAATGTATTGCAGGTCAAAGCTCCTCAATTTTGTCACTGACTGACTGATCATCAAAATTGTAAGGTACTTCTAGCAGACCTACGAACTTTAAATTTTGCATGCGGTTACAGCCTGGCCACGGACACGCGCGGCGGCGGCAGGCGGAAAATCGAGTTGTAATGGTAGGGTTTGAATGTAATATTGGGTTTTATAGTAGCACAAATGAGAGAAAATCTATTTTGAACGTTTAACTATCCACATAACACCCTATGAATTTTCCCTAAAAACGTATTATATTTAGATTGCTGGTATTAAATTAGCGAATTATACAATTGTCAAAACGAAAAAATCCTTCCAGTACGAGGCCTTATGGCCATCTGCCTACTAAAATTAAAAGGAAGTGACTTATGCGTGTCCGATTTGTGCGTGATTTTGTATTTATGTGCTTAATTCTACTGATTTATGTATATTAAAAATAAAAGGAGCTCACTTGATTGTCACATATATAATAAGGAACAAAAGGATACAAAAATAAAAATTGATAATTCAATAGCAAAAAAATTGTTCAGGTTTTTAGTCTACTCGGGCTACCAAAAAACGCAAAATCAGAGCTAACTTTGCCATCATAATCTATCGAGGCAAATGAATCAATGCGTGTTTCGGGCCTCATATAATTGTAGCAAATATCTTCAAATATCATTTAAAGAAGAAACTGTCACATTTTATGTAGTTTTCGCGTAATAAAGTAGGAAATTCGAAGCCCCATTTTACACCTTTGTGGTAATTTCCTCAAGATGCCTCACCTTAAGGCGGGATTCCACCGGTGTGCGGCACTGTGCGGCACAAGCATTTTTGTACTGAATATACTTGTGCCGCACAGTGCCGCACACCGGTGGAATCCCGCCTTTATATGTACAATGCACTAGAAAACAACACAAACATTTTTTTGCTGTTGGTAAAATAATGTTTCCATATAATTATTAAGTAGTATAACAAAATATTGATTGTTTCAGACAAGAGCTGCTGAAATGGTGGGGCTGGGGCTACAAGGACTCGCGGTTCGAGATCGTCGATGAAATGGCCAGCTTCACCGGCGACAGGTCAGTGCACACATGTACCCCAGATATGATCCTATCGGTTTGAGGATGTTAAAATTATCACTGTTATTCATAAAACTTAACAAACATCTATTAAGTAAAAGGTTTCTGCACTCTCTCTGTCTCTTACAAATCCGAGTGACAGATAAAGGTACGCGAACTTTAACACATCTTTAACAAAAATGGGGTTGACGGATGCTTCAAATAACGAGTACATTCATGTCTACACGCGCCTCAGAACGAATAACAAATGTATGTCTGAGTAATTTAGACGAGCCTTTGATGTAGAACGAATGCACGCAAAATTATTTTCATATCAATTGGTCGATTCAGAAAAACCAGCCTGTGAGTGCTACGCTATGGTCTTCTAAATGGTTAGAAGAAGCTCCACAAGATATTTCTCTCAGAGAAGTAATCTAATAACAAAGCGTTCAGCTTGCGGGTTGACTTAAAAACACCTCAACCTATAACTTTAAATGGTTTCCCCACAGTAATTATCCCTACGCCGGATTCAATTTCTTGAGCAAATGATACAAAGTTATGTCTTCTTTCGATTTTACCACTTCTAGGCATTTTGACCGCAAGGTTTCTCAAATCCTCTAAATCTTTATCCCTCTCAAAGTATTCTGCCCGCGACTTCGTCTGCTTGGACCCGGGATAAAAACTATTATATATTATAATACAGCGGCGCTACCACGAACTTCGAAAGTCGAAGTTCGGGTATTTCCATCTCTATCGCACTCCCATACTCGAGTGACAGGGATGCATGTATTTCGAGCTTCGACTTTCGAAGTTCGTGGTAGCGCCGCAGGCTATAAACTATCTTTGTGCACAATTCCATACAAGTCGGTTGAGCCGTTTAAGCGTTATTGAACTAGTAACAAACATCGAAACCTCTAAACATTCAAACATCCAAACTTTCGCATTTATAATATTATAGTAGAATATCTGGATGCGGGTGGCGCACGACCGGTCACATTGGCGCTCTTTGGGGGAGGCCTATGTCCAGTCAACGTCTTTCGGCTAATATGACGATGATGATGATAATATCTAAAAGTGTTCATGAACCTGATATAGTCTATTGGAGTGATATTTGGAGTACCTGCCTAAATATTGCCCTGCCTTTTTTTATGTTGGGGGAAAGCATTCATGCACCGCCCGCCCGGTCAGCAGGGACCGGAGGATGTGTGGGACTCCGGGCAGAAGGCCCAGACTACCCACTAAACCCCCAACGATTGTCCAACCATGTCGCCGCCAAGGAAGGCCAAAGGTTCGCTTGGCGCAGTCCACTTTGACCCTCGCGACAGTCGCGACTAAATATTGCCCTGCCTGCCTTGTGTTCAAACACAACGAGCGGTAGAAAAATATCTGTTCAAACTCTAAATAATCTTTTCTCAAACATGCAATGAAATATTGACGTTGTGTTCTTCATAATGGGCTTCGAAGTGTCACGTTTGATCACGGCGTTCAGCCATGTAAAATAAAGTGTCATTTCTTGAAGTTTTTTTTATTTATTTAATTGGATGTTTGAGAAAAGCACTACACATACCTCGGCGTGAAAGGGGTTGCCAGCCTCATAAATTCGGCCTCGCTACGCTTGGCCGTCTATATGTATTCGGGCCGGCAATCCCTTACTTCCCGGCCTCTGTAATAATGTATAGTCAAGTGCAAAAGTATGTATCGATTTAATCCTCTCATAAATATGTACCGAAACCTTAATCCACTGACTTATGAGCGATATGGGACATTTTATGAATAAGTTGTGTGCACCCATATTTTTACACTTGACTGTACTATTATTCAAGTAGGCCAGTAACAAGCACTTTCAAATCGTAAAAATGACTGAGCAATTTATTAAACATAAAAACAAAAAAATTGTACCAACATTTTTTTAATAATAAAATACTAGTCTAGAATGTTTCTAGAAAAAAACGAAGGTCATAAAATAATAATAACGAGAGTAATAAATTTAAAACATAATGTCATGCACAATACTGTCTTAGATGTATTGACAATGTAATGTCAATATATTAATCTGTTTAAATTCAATTCAATTCAATCGTTTATTTATAAAATTAATATTTTACATGTCAATTTCTTATTATGAATATAGTTGTCACCTCTTATGCTACAGTATAATTATAGGTTAAATTTTACATTGCATAATATTAAAAAAACAAATACTTATAACATTATTGAATACTTATTTATGCTAAAATTACATTATAATTGTTGGGTAAGTGACCAGGTGAATCATCCAGGCGTATGAAAAACTCGTCGACGAAGTAAAGCGCGTCACATATCAGTTTTGATTTAAGTTTATTTATGAATACTCTGTCACTGGATGCATTCTTTATTTCAGTGGGTATTGCATTGTATGCTTTTGGGCCAATCGAGAGTAGGAACTTTTCTGACTTCGACAGCCTTATCGATGGTGGTCGCAAGCGATCACGTTGTCTAGTGTTGCGGTCGTGAGCCTCACCGAATGTTGGGAACTGTTCCAGGTTTTTTCATACGTATTTAGCTACTTCTAGGACGTATAGACTAGGTAGGGTTGGTACTTTGTGCTCCTTGAACAGCTACCTCGCGAGACTATCCCACGGCGCACCAGCCATTATGCGGATTGCTCGCTGAATGGCCTTTCGCGCTCCGCAGCGTCGGCTAAACTTATCTCTAAGTGAGTCTCTATGGTTCAATTTATATATCGCCCGAATAGCCCGTTTCTGCGGAACAAAACTCGTATGAATCTCTGAAGCACTGCCCCACAATAAAATACCATACGGCATAATACTATGGAAGTAGCTAAAATATACTAATCGAGCTGTTTTCACGTCTGTTAATTGACCGATCTTGATCACTGCAAATGCTGCAGAACTCAGGCTATTCGTCTATGCTCTTGTTCTTATGCTATTAACTCAGCCTATCTCCTTGTTCTTATGCGACCTACCAACGTGAGGCAACCATTGTCGGCAGCTATTAACACATTTAATGCCAAAGATTTCGTAGTGCTACGCTCGTAATGCTTACGAAGACCGCCACCTAGACCTACCGGCCTGCTGGCACTGAAACTGTTAACATTTCCGAGGGTAAAGTTGTGTTTGAATGCATTCACTGCCAAGAATCGCTACGCGCTACGCTCGTAGCCCATCCCGTGGTTTTCCTCGTATGTAGCGGAAAGCGACTACGGCGTAGGCGCTCGCTAGGCGGGTTCCTATCCTGGCAGTGAAAGTGCATTCACTGCCAAAAATCGCTACGCGCTACGCTCGTAGCCGATCCGAGTAGACACCCGCTAGGCTGGTTTCTGGCATCAGTGAATTGTGTGTTAATTTAATATGTATTTCATAATTGCTTAATGTCTCAACTCGTCTGTCTCAGTTCGAATGCTGACTCGTACCAGTAAGTTTCTCGGAAAGTACGGAATGAGTAGGAGGTACTTATCGGAATTGTGAGGCAATCTGCACAATACATCTGCAGAGTAATTAAAAGTAACGTGCTTATGAAGCCGGGGCAGTGGGGAAGCGTGGGGACTGCATCCCATTCTCACTCATTCATGAGGGGGGACCTTTTCCCCGCAACGGGACGTGTATAAGCCAGGCCAATGATGAATACTAATAAAACCATAATTTGCGTTATTAGTCATCTCTTAAAACTGGCACATAGGCGTATCGGCAGGCGCCAGAGACGTCTGCCAATTAGAGCCGCTATGATATAATCCTCGCGCCAGACCTGACCTATTTCCATTAGTAATACGTGTAATGTTCGCGATTCGCGATGCGTTCTTGTGGTACAGTCGAGTTCTCCAATATCTATACAGACAACCTTTCAAAAATGTCTACACATGTGCCTTATGTCAGTAACAATAAAGCCTCTGTATAGATTTTTTTGAAAGGTTTTCTGTGTAAATATTGGAGAACTCGACTGTACAACATCGCGACGTCGCAGAAACCTGGTAAAACCTGGTAATAATAAATAAATATACGCCAAATTTTATTTTCTTTTCTTCAATTCCTTGCTCAACTTATCTCATACCCATGCTCAACTTGTACTTTTTTCATCTGCCTTCATCAGTTTAGAGCAATTCTCAGATAAATTTCCTAGGTAATCAAAGTAGGCATCATATTTCTTACACAAACCATCATTAAAATATGTAGCAACCATTCCAAAACTGCTCAATGTGAGAGGGTGTTCTGGAGAGGGTAGTAGGGCTAGTAGGGGGTAGGGTTAGGGTAGACCCTACCTACTTAAAATGAATTTCTACATTTTCTACTCACGAAAAGGCTCATGCCGCAAGGCTCGAGGCCTCTTCGTCGAGGGACAGAAAACGGAATAAAATCGGGGATCAAAACGCTCTTTTCAATATTTTACTACGATGCGTGATAATTATTAAAATTAATACCTAAGTATTAGGTATTTATTGCCAGAATAGGCAGAATATATACATATATCCCATTAGAACTCCATTCATACAAAAACTGTTTGGAAAATCTGGCCTTTGGCAATAGTTTAGGTACATAGATTTATATCTGTGCTCTATAAATCAAATCAACTTATGATATTATTATTCATCACTCAATGCACTGCCTATTCTCAATGATATCAACCTCTTCATTTGTTTGGTATGGTACCTACTAATTTCCGAAAATTAAACATACAAAATACAAATGGCACGCTTTCTTGGTTGCTACGTACTTATAGGATTATGCTGCTCCGAGAAAAACGGAATTGCTAATTTACACTATACCGCCTGTTGATTTGCATGAACTCTTGCTTTATTGGACTCGCTGATCCCTGTCATAAATAAACCTTGGTTAGAGAGGTAAGGCACAGCGGAACGTCATCTCGTTTATATTCGGAGCAGGCAGGCAGGTAGTACTTCCACCTTAAAGAAGACCGCCGCCATAGTAAGACCACTACTACTTTGTGGGTATTGTATTTGTAAGGTCGCCAAAGTTTCCGATGGTGCTTTGCGTTGAGAGTGAGGGTGTCTCTAGCTGGCAACAGAACGAATCCTCAAATTCATAAAGGTTCGTTAGCGCGCTTGTGATGTTCCTGGAGCCGCAAACGTCGGTAGGCGACGGTGTCTGCTTACCATCAGGCAGTCCGCATGCTTGTTTGTCACTGTTGTACTATAGGTATAAGTAAAAACTACCAGCATTGTTAGAATGCCGGGATGCGTAGACCACATGCTGTAACCTGGATGGTATATGGTAGTATTGAGAGCTCGTAGTAAACCGGCAGGCCAGATCAAGCCGGTGACGTCAGCGCGCGGCCGGTGCGAGTCGGCACGTGGGCACTAAATTGGCGTTTCCGGCTAATTCGCGACGTGTCGCGTAATGCGATGGTTTGCGTGTGAGTTATGAGGCGCCATGTCAGAGGGAACCTGGGCTCTTGAACCCTGATAATCTTGTTATGCGCAAAAGGATACATTAAATGAACTTTAAAAGAAATACAGGTATCTGCGACTTCTTTCACGAGACCAATACGCGATTCGCCAGGCGACCCACTGGTTAATACTCACTGCTCTGAGAAAAACAAAATTTTTAACTTGACCTGTTCGGAAGTATGTAACTATGTAAGTTGTCCGTCAAAATTTGCAATCCATTTTTCAGTTAGTACTTGGCGTTATCCGATTGAGCTCAATTTTTGGGTATTAGTATAGTTTGGATGACAGTTCAATATTATGGTACCATCGAGCAGATCTGATGATCCATCATTAGAAATACTGAATTCCCATGGCAATTCAGTATTTAACCGACGTAAGCCCGTTAAGTTTGGGCTCGTTAGAATCGTCTCAATGTAGTTGATGATGGTATACGGAAAAGTACAGCTTGTATAGTCGCCATCAGAAATATCGGAGCGGCCAAAGTGGTCACATATATCTGAACACGTCTCTATTGTCGAGGTATTAGAGACGTGTTCAGATATTTGTGACCACTTTGGCCGCTCTGATATATCTGATGGCGACTGTACCAAAAATGTTTTTTTTTTATAGAAACCTATTCCGGTTAAGTGCCCGTCTTCGCCCATCAACCAGAGAGCGGGCCTAACAAATTAGCACTCTAGAATAAGGTTGAATAAGAGCTGTACTGCTACTTACGTTATTCTATAGGTTTAAGGATATTTGAGTTTATCTATGTCGTTTGCTGCATATTTAGCGTTTCGTAACATGTAACATACACTATTTGATTTGAGCCTAAGTGTTCGGTTGTTTGATCTGACCGTGGCCACTGTTTGCGCTAGGTTTTTGGTACTGGCATAGATTCTTGTAAGGATACACTATGTAAAATCAATAGTCAATTTAACCACCCAAAAATACTTAATACTATTTAGCAGGATTCGACCAACCAGAAATAAGTAAGGATTGAACGTGACGCTTAATAAATAAGAAAATCAGCACTAGGTTTCCAATATAAGTGCTTATGCTACCTAGACTTAAGTATTTAGTTAAGACATATATGTACACATATATCTTCGCTTCTTTGGTGTAGGCGCTCAACACATCACATGTTGCCGTTCCCACCCATGTCTATAATCATATTTTTTCTATAGAACACGTCTTAGAAATAAGTTACCTACTTTCAACCTTGACCCGATTTTAGTTATGTACCTACCGTAGAGTGGCTTTTGTGCAAAATCGAACATATAGGTAAACCAGTTTTCAATCCACTATGTTTAGGATAAAGGCAAACACACAATTCCCTATCGCATACTATATCATAGTACTATGTGCACTTCAGCTCGTTTGTGGTGCGCGTGCCGCGGCCGCTGCAGGAGACCATCGCATGTGCCGACTTCTGGCCGAAGGGTGTCGTGTTTCGACGGTTCTGGGGCAATCTGCCGAATCCTACACCGGAGATGACGATGCAACGGGGCCACGCCGTTTCGTCGCCTAAATAGTATTATTTGTTGTTTTTAGTTTCGTGACGCATTGGTTTTTACTGTAATGTCACGTAAATGTTTTTGTCAATAAATAAATAATAATAAATAATAAATAGTAGTTTGATCAGCAGGCGAGTCTACCTAGAGTGTTTTAACTTTTAGTTTCTATTGCCTGTTGAATATAACCAAAAACCTAGTCTGATTATACTGCCACACGTTTGAAGTAGGTATAAATACTTATGTAACCTAACCGTAACCAGAAGGCAGGGCAGAGTTGGCACAGTTTTTGCAAAATGCAAATTGCCTTTGCTTTACGACGGTCACAACCTCACCACCTGCATTATTGGCTCGGTGCACAATGTCCCATTATTTGTTATTGACTTATTTTAAACGCAGTTATGTCATGTGTTGAGTGGAACTGCAAACTTATTTAAATAACAAACTGCAAATGCAGCATAGGTAATTTATTGCTATTGACATTGACATAGCTTATTTATTACAGTGTTTGAGCACTTAAAACAATCTTCGGATCTACACATGATTGTGTTATAATTTGACGACCGGTTTAGCCTACTTGTTAGTGACCCAGCTTACAAAGCTAAGAGGTCCTGGGTTCGAACCCTTTATTTGTGCGATGAGCACTAGTATTTGTTCCTGAGTCATGTTTTTTTCTATGTTTTCAAGTATTTATTTATCTACATATAGTCATATATACCTAAGTATGTTTATTGCCGTACTCATAGTACAAGCTTTGCTTAGTTTGGGACTAGGACGATCTACAGGGTGTCCCGTAAACCGAAGATAATTCGTGGACAGCTAAAAAGGCTGCTAAATACCTCTCAGAATATTTATTTTTAGGTTTAATAAAAATGCATTAGTTTTCGAGATATTGTCGTCTTTCTAATTCGAACAAACGATTAGTACGAACATTTCTGAAAAGATGTCGTGCTTGCATTTCTGCAGGCGGTAAACAATTTGAGCATTTAATTTCATTATTTTAGTCAATAAACACCACTTAGTTCAAGTTTCGATTATTATTTTTATTTCATAAGTGTTGCTAAATTAGTGCTCACATTTTGAGATCCATTTGCAGTTGAATAGCAAAAATTGAATAAATAATTGGGCAATTTAGTAAATCATGTACCACTTTTAAAACGTCATTAGATGGGCGTACGTGTGTTGCATAATTCGACTTTAGCGTAATAGTATTTTTTTTCACGGCGAAGGGCCCAATTGCCCAAAAAATGTACCAAGTGGTAGGTAGGTAAGTAGGATAAAATATTTTAAGAAAATTAGCCGCTTGATTAATAACAATTACTAACTACTCTAATATACAATACGAGTATTAAGATGTCTTTCAATTATATTACCAATGGGCATTGGATAATAGTGTTGTTGGTTTTGCACGAACCCAAATCCTGCTCTAGGAAGTCACGGACTGTAAGTACCTACCTACTTACATCATGGTATGAACTTATGAGTCATGACATTAATGTTATTGCAACTGAAAAAACTCTTAATGTGGTTATGGCTGAAGACATCACGTTTTTAACCTCAGCTTCGCCGTCAAATTCATCATCATATCAACCGAAAGACCACTTCTCCACTGTTGCACATGGGCACTCTTTGGGGGAGCCCAAAGAGTGCCACAATAACCGGTCCTGCGCCACCCGCATCCAGTGGACTCCCGCGACCTTTACCAGGTCATCAATGTACCTTGTTTAGGCCTACCCACGCTGCGCCTTCCGGTGTGTGGTCGCCACTCGAGGACCTTTCCGCCCCAACGGCCATCGGTTCTACTGCCACTTAAGTTTAGCAATTCGGAGGGCTATATCGGTTACCTTGGTTTTGCTATGATATATGTTATGAATGTTATGATAAGTATATGTTATATATGTTTGGCTGATAGCCTCATTTCTGATGCGATCGCGCAGATAAACTCCCAGCATAGCCTCTCCATTGCCCTTTGGTTGGCTTTAAGCCTTCTTAGAGGCCCATAGTAAGCGACCACGTTTCCGTGCCAGTCGACACCGTCAAATTAAACAAATGATCCGTCAGAAAAAAATATTTCCAAACTCGATGTAATTGCGCTGTTTTCAAACCAGCTCTACAACAATAATATGTTGCATCGTTATCATCTTCAGAATTACGTATTACTTATGCAAAACTTAACTCTATGGGTCATGGTCATTCAGCAAATTTAACTTGTAATATTTAGTAACGCGTAGATACCTACCGAGATCGGCATTGAATTGATAAATTAACAAAATTGAAGCTTGTAAAAAAAATAGTAGCAGTAAGGACTCATGAATATACTCGTATAGCTGGCGACCACTGCTAAGTAACCCGAACCCGAAATCAGCATCCTAACATTCCTAACTGCAACGTTTTGCCACCGGCTCCGTTTCACCAGAAATAATCCGTGAATGGTGCTAAATATGGTTGGAGACTGATGGTTACGTTCGGTTTGCTACCTCATTATGGTCCGTCATAAAAGATAAGCACACTTCGTAGATAAAAAACTGCATGCATTAACATTTTACTGGATTTTCAACTCTAGGGCCTTTGCCAAAAGTATAAATTTGGTGTTTTGCGGTTTCAAAGGCACTGTTCCTTTAAGAGGCTGTCAACACCAAAATGCCCTTGAGGGTTTTGGATAGCGCGCACACTCTCTATTTGTATCGGAGGAAACGAGAGCGAGTGTTACTGGGCGGCCCGGTTTTTGAAGATAATATTACATAAATATTGAAATAAAAAAAAGGGTGGATTATTTGTGAAATATGACTCGTTAGCGGTTTAGGTATGAATATGTTGACTTCATGTTTTTAATTGCAGACCCATACTTCAAAAAAATAAAGACATAGAACCGTTTAATGTGATTTTAAGACCAATCTTTGCAATTATTTTCTATCGAGCCGATTTCGTCCAATTATGTACGAGTATCGAGCCCGTCCACGGTCTTTAAAATATGGTGAATATTAACATATATATTATTTGATGTGCCAGAACAAATAGTTTTTCTTAAAAAACTGCTTACATAACATCAATTTCACCAAATTATGTCTTGTCAGCCTCTTAATTAGATTGGACACAACTCAAACCGAACGACTATACTATGCGAAACGAAACGATGCTTCGATGATCCGATAGATAGCAAACTGATGGTTACACGTTACACACAACCTAAAGAGGAATTTTATAACGAGCATTGAGAGGGGAGATCAGGGAGAAGTGAAAAGAATATTGTTTGTCCCTCTCTTAATATTTTTGAACTTACTGTACCTACATACCTATATGCTCCCTGGTTGACTGGTATTTCAAAAGTTTTATTTAATGTATGTTACATTTATTTTTAATTACATAATTTTTTGTGGTATATATAACATAACGTGGGTGCCGCACGATGGGAGGCGACGGCGTGGCAGGCCGAGACGGAGATGGCGGGACGACCTGGACGTATTTCGCAACGATTGGCCGGAGATTTCTCGGAATCGGGACGAGTGGAAATCGAGAGGGGAGGCCTTTGCCTAGCAGTGGGACACACTATAGGCTAGAAAAAAAAAAGACCGACTTGCACTCCGGGAGTGCCGGCAGAAGTGAAAACTCAATAACATTGTAACTGTTTTTCGATCAGGTCACGTGACATCTTACGGTGTCACTCTAAAAATGAATTTGACGCAAATTTATAAACAATTATCAATTATTTACGCGGACGGCCCGCGGGCGCGTTGGGTGCGACGGGCCGCCGGCTCCGGGCGGCGGCAAACACAATAACAATTTGTTTTTGCCATTGCCAAATATTTTTCAAAGCTTTATCTCTTTAGGAATAACGTCTAAATTCGAACTATTCGAATTTGCACAGCAGACGGCAGTGGCGACCAAAATATCAATTTGTTTTTGCCGTTGGTAAATATTTTTCTAAGCTTTAGGAATAACGCCCAAATTCGAACTATTTGATTTTTCTCAATAGCAAAACGGTGAAGGACGCGTTGGTATTATTATCTACAAATTTATTTACAGAATATGCTATTGCAAAAAGTGTTTAACGGCTTTATACTCTTACGAATAGCGTTCAGTTTTGAATGAAGTTGAATCGGCTAGCAGCAAAAAGTGACCTTCACATCTGACGTCACAAAACTCTGTAGCGTATTTAACACTTTTCCCCATCCCAAAAAGTGCTCAGCGCCGCTAAAGAAGTTTTCACTTCAAAAAAAATGTTTTGCCACCTACTCAATTTGTTGTACATAAGGTTCAAATGTTTCATTATCGCCGTTACTCGAAGTCGGGAAGACGTCGCTCTTTAACGATAAGAGGCCCGGCTGTTTTAAGCTTTATATTCTGGCCCCATATCATGGTCGGCTTTATCACGCGGTAAGTGACAAGATAGAGCGTCCGTCTCGTTCCATCGAACGGTGTCAGCCAGTGACGGACACTCTATCTTGTCACTTACCGCGTGATAAGGCCGACCACGATACGGGGTCTGTACGTATTATTATTTTTTGAGGTGTGCAGTCCTAATGTTTATTTGTAAGTTTAACAATTCAAAATCATATTTAAATTAACCGCTCCTTTGATGTTTCTATTTAATTTGTTTTAAGAACACATATTTGATCTAAATCAATAAATTAAATTCACAGTTGACTTCCAAGTCAAACAAACTATAACGGGCCCTTGTCAGAATGAAGATGTGGCAACGCGTACAATAACGCGTACGTTTCGGTAAATGTAATCTGTACCTACCGAACCAAAAGTCTATTATGTCAATAACCAATGACCACAATCTTTAGCTGACATGAAAGACGCTGTGTCCCTTCTTGACACTGCTTAGTATAGTCTGTCATCCTCCTAGCGTTACTCCCGGTTGTGCCCCAAATTAGCCCGAGGTCCGCTTTGACATCTAATCCCAAGATTTGGCATAGGAACTAGTTTAACGAAAGCAACTGCCATCTGACCTTCCAACCCAGAGGGAAAAACCAAGCAAACCTTATTGGGATTAAATCGGTTTCCTCACATAAGTTCCGAAAATCTCATTGGTACGAGCCGGGATTCGAACCCACGGCCACCGCTTGACAGCCGCATGCCTGAAGTACTACTAGGCTACCGTAGCTTACTTACTATAGTATGTAACAGGGATGTTGCAGACATTCGCATCCGCATCCGCAAAAATCGATGCCGAGTTTTTTGCTAATGCGGATGTAGTGCTGCAATTCACGACAAGTAAGAACGCTTACGCGCGTTTCAGTTATTTTCGCCATTAGAAAACTTAATTTTGTTTCTGTGACCAAGACCAGACGCGCCTTTTATTTGTTCGCTATTATTGTAATTTAGTCTCAACGTGTTTGATGATTGCGTGATATCATAAAATGGACGTTGTTATTACGTCAAAAAATCGCATCCGCGGCATCCCTTGGTCTGTAAATGACTTAAGGGCCATGGATGACGTCATTTATTAGAAAGAGCCCTCGTTTTGAAACACAACCTATGTAGAGTGCCTAGCTTTTATTTATATGTGTGCTGCAAATACGGGCGGGCGTTTCTCGAGAAGTCACAATCACAATTCTGTTAAGAACATACATCGTGGAATAGCACCAGGAGCCTTAGCATGGATGAGATTTTGTCACTTATCACGGCGTGACAAATGACAAATCACGTGATTTGTCTACTTAATCACTCAACTTACCGATTCATAACATGGTTGCACGTGTCAAAATGGAGTTATCCAACTATGACATATGACAGCGATATATGACATTTGCATAACATGGTACGTGGTTAATGTGGTAATTTGACGTCTCAACTTGGTTTATTTTATTTTATTAATTTATCTAAGTGCTTCCGAGGTATTAACGATAAGCTATTTTAAACTTGGTTTTCACCAAAACTACGAGTGAATATTCGATTCTAGTGACAATAACGATAGTTAACTGTGATAATGGTAATTTTTTCCCTATAATCAAACATAGATTTGTTTGTTGAACTCGCACCTATTATTGAAAAACTAGTGAAATTTCATCATGGAGAGTTTTCAACAAGTTGGCCCTTGGACTTCCTAAACCAGAAATTTCGCTGCATAAGAGGATGGCACTCTTATCGAAGCAGTACTTAAAGTAAGTAATCCTATTTCAATTAATTGATAAATTGTATGGACCCAAAGGTTTGTTTTGGTACAACCGGGAAAACGCTAGCGGAGGATGGTGTTTAGTACCTAACAACGTTATCATATAATATAAATGTAGCCAGTGATTATTTTATTAAACCTAGGTACCTACTTAGGTACTGTAATCAACATGTACTTGGGAATCAGAGTCATTCCTCAAAACATATTTGTCATTCTTATTTATATCTTAAACTAGCTTCTGCCCGTGACTCCGTCCACGTAGAACTCATTTATAAAGTCCATACAAACTTTCACTCCCATATGGAATGATTTCCGGGATAAAAACTATCTTTTGTCCTTTCCCGGGACTCAAACTACCTCAATACCAAATTTCATCTAAATCGGTTCAGCGGTTTAAGCGTGAAGAGGTAACAGTCAGACATACCTACACACTTTTGCATCTGTAATATTAGTAATTATAGATATTCAAGATATTGTGACAATTTGCAGTTACTTTTGCAAGATAAAATACCAGTGTGTCCGTTGTGTATGTAAGTAAGTGGGTACAGTCTGTTTTCATCTAAGGTGGGACCACATTACAGTACCTATACACTTATACTGTAAACAGAAATACTGCCCGCAATCAAGATGCCATTATCTGTTACACCTTGTACTTATTCAAATTCCTACTTTGGTGACTAAGATAATGATCATTTTATAAATGACTAGATGTGCGCGCGGCTCCGCTCGCGTATTACTGTAAACCCAGGCGGAGCCGCGGGATTCAATGTACTGCTGAAGAGAGAAGTAAGTATGAGTAGCTTTGGAGATTGCCCATTATAAATAAACATACAAACCCACAAACTTACAGACTTCAGCTCTTAATAATAATAGTATAGAAGTATATTAGACTAGCTGTCCCCGCGGCTCCACCCGAATTAACATGCGTAATTGTGTTTCAGGCTAAGTACTCATGACCTGTATTCTATCTTCTTTTCAGATCTATTAGCGAAGAAAGAAAAGAAGATTACAACCGATGGTACTCAAAACATAACACATGTTCAAAAATCTAATTACATAAATACATGAATAAGTTACCGTTTCATTTGAATTGATTGATTCCTTTACTTATTATGCCACCTATATGCAGAGTGTTTGAAAGGTGAGGTTAAAGATGGAGGACAAGACGATCCGGATACTATCATACAACCTTCAAACACTTTGTGCATGACAACCATTTTTTAAAGATATTCTCAAGATATTCTCTCTTTTAAGAATCTAACAGTCGGGACACAACACAACACAGTATTACAAAACAAAAACAAAATAGATTTACTTTATTGATGTCCTTTCTTGAAGAACTACATACATAGAAAGAGAATCGGCAACGCAATTTTCAAGCTTCAATAGGCTACAATGCCCGCTTACCTCAAGCGGGCCGTACGCTAGTTTGCCTATGATGTGGTATAAAAAAATACACAATGTAATGATCACATTGAATTTATTACTTTTATTTCAATTTGACTATTTTGCAAAATAAACTCAATACAATTTACAAAAGAGAATGTAAGAGTAGGTACAAACGCAGATTTATCCATTTTAAGTCCAGTCAACCTTTGAGTAGATTTGAGTTACTTTTAATCTTTAGGTGTCTTAAAATTTAGGTTTCATTTCCACCATTCTGAAACATAAAAGTGTTGTTAAGTACATTTTTAATAATATGAATAGACGGTGATGGTGGATAAGGTTAACACAGAATCCTGAATTCAATCTTTACTGATTCAAGGATTGATAATGAAGGGAGTTACTAGTATGTTGCCAACACACTAGTATCTCCTTTGAAGTTGCAACCAACCACAAGTGTCTGCTTATCACCAGACAGGCCATATGCTTGTTTGCCACTCTTTGTCAACCACCATGCAATTTTGGTATGGTAGTCAAAAAGGTTATTATTTCAGTAGAAAACTAAAAAAAACTACAGAGGCTACAGTATATTTGTAATTTCAAAATAAATTTTAGTTTTATTTCACTAATCCACAGTTGACTGGTTATTTATATCTTACCTATTCCAATATCATTTTGATCACAAAGTTGTTAATGATAAGTATTTTTTTACAAGTAATACTGGTGAAATATGACCACAAGGGTACTTAAAACAGGGTTTCAATATTTACCACCAACTTACACATTCAATTAGTTTAATCAAAATTGGTATTGAAACTGTAACATACAATTTGGTGGACAAAATTGGTATTTAGCCAAAATATTAGAAACTTAAAGGCTAGTACATTTACCTACTTATTCTATATAAAGAATGTAAGTATGTTCAACTTGCCTGGTTTTTTTTACAAAGAATGTTAGTTTAACCATTTGGGACTGAAAGAAGTATTACACAGCAATACTATTTTTTTTGTCTTTCTGTTTTCGTGTTTTCAGCCTGGATTTCATTTCATTTATCATCATATAATAGCCCTTTCTTTGAACTGCAGTACACTTAGGCTCAGTTCATCTTCTGTTTCCAATAAAATTGTTATTTCTATCATAGTCTTGAAGTCTGTAAAAAGAAGAAACATAGCTGCAAACTCGGTAAATAAGCATACTTTTGATAAAATGCGAAAATCTAATGTGTTGGTAAATAGTACACAAACTAACCTCTGAACATAGCTGTCTTTCGGGTCGCTTACTTCGGCCCAGCGTTTAAAGCACTGCCTTTTATTTATCCGTAACTCATATTTGCCATAATTCATTGCAGGAATAGCAAAATATTAACATCATTATTCTAAATTTAGAAGAGACGCATTTAATTTAACCAAAATATTTGACATTGTAAATTTGGCAATTGGCGACATCACGCATCACTAGCGCCTCTAGCGGTGCTTGCTTCACTTAACTCGTAATAGTCGTTAACGTTATCTCTTATCGTACCGATTGTGATACTTTTATCCATCTTGCGAACATGGCACCGGACTTTTTTCATTTATGATAAAATTAACCCGTCGTCAACTTGACGTTATCACTAATCCCACGGTAAGTGACAATTTGTCGAGCATCAAAAACTCTAGCCATAGAGCCTTTTTTTTTTATACATTTGTTGGTAATATTGGATGACTGCTTGCTCATAAATAGGACGCTTTTAATTGCTATAATCCCATCAAACGGATGGGGTGTATACATGTCATGATTTGTCAGCCCCAATTTATCAGAAACTGACTAATTGCTATCGTATGGAGGCATGTTGCGCTGCTGATCCAACTGTCAAACGAGTTGTACTGACAAATTGCGCCAACTGTATGCACATCACAATCAACACAATTTGGACCATGGAAATATTTATGATCAGCCAAGTTTTCTGTCAGATAATTTAGAAGTAAAATATTTAAAATATTATATTTAATTTGTAATAAGCCATTCTACAAATTTAACACGCATTTATTAAAGATATTGTATTTTAAAGGTGTTATAGTGCTATTCAAACGCGTTTTATAGTCGATTTGAGTCAAGCTTTGAAGTCTTTGTATTAAAAAAAAATCAGGTTTGCATTTTACTGCGAATAGCGATATCTTAGGAAAAAATAAAAATATCACAATCATAAGACAGTGCTTTGGGTATGGCAATATTATTTTTACTAAAGGTATCCCTAAATTGCCACAACTTGTCAGAAATTGGGGCTGACAAATCAGAAGTGATAATTATACTTTTTGTAGAGCCCAGAGAGGTACTAGAAATGGGCGGCCAATACACGGTGAGTAAATACTGACGATCCACCCATATCACAATCTGGATCACATGCATATTGACGTGTATCACAGGAATGTCAATATACTGCAGAAATATCCGGAAATTTTGAACTCCGCCCACAGATAAGAAATAATTAAGGGGCATGGCCTACTAATATTGTTCAACCAAACGCTTTGTGATAAATATCATCATGTCGTCTATCAAATCTTGTATTTCCCGCCATTGACACTCCAAATGTTTCATTACTTTCAGCAACTGTTAACTCTGCCACTTTTCTTAATAAAACTAACTAACTACAACTGTTAAAAGAAGCCAATCTTGCTTGAATGCCGGGTAAAGTAAACTCAGTTTTACTCGAATCGATGTAATTACCAAAGAAAATTCAAATTACAACTTATTTATTATTTGACGCTTATTTACGTCGAGTGTTGACAGAGTGTCACTTTCAGCGACTAAAATAAAAGGCTCACCCAACGATTTTGCTTGATGCATGGTATGAGCGGTACGCAACTATAATGGGGTATACAGATTAAGTGATTTTACCCCAATTTGTCAGGACAACATGTCAAAGTCAGAATTGGGTGTGTCGTACAGAGGGGCTAGTACGCTAAGTTTTATGTCGGACGTAAAGCATTCGTCCCATTCTGGCCAATATGCGAGTGCAAGAGGGACAAATGCTTTATGTCGGACATAAAACCTAGTGTGCTAGGGGGGCAGAAGTAACAACTGCAACTACAATTTCATTCAGCGGCTTGTTTTTATCTAGATGATAGATAATCATTAATCACTAACCACTTATTGGCCTCTTTAGTTCACGGATGTTTTATTGACACTTGAGACGGCCAGTACTTATAAAAACATAATCACTTAACTGTCTTTGTCATTGTCATCAGAATATTATCGAAAACAATATTGTACATCGCATCATTTTTTTTTCGCCAACGACGTATAGATAATATAAAGGCACCGCAGATTAAACGCTAGCGACTGATATATGCATCGAATCACGCAAGTCGAAACATTCCTTAGTTTATTTGAGTCAGGTTGAATATCAAGTTTGACATTGCTATTAACTCGGCGAGCTAATCCTTCCGCACCTGGTAAGAATATTCCGAGCTAGCTTTGCTTGGAGGACCATACCGGAACAATGGACTAGAGTCAAGGTACGCTTCATACCAAAAGCAGGGAAAAAGGACTACTCACAGCCCAAATCCTTCAGACCAATTAGTCTATCATCTTTCTTACTTAAAACGATGGAAAGAGTCATTGATCAGCACATAAGAGCCAAATACCTGGCAGTCAGACCATTAAGTCTGAACCAACATGCTTACCAAAAGGGGAAATCTACGGAAACTGCACTACTTGATCTGGTCGACAAAGTGCATAAAACCCTAGAGGACAAGCAAACAGCTCTATGTGCTTTCCTTGACGTCGAGGGTGCCTTCGACAACACACCCACAGAAACTATCCTCAGGGGATTGGCATCAAAGGGCGTGGACGAAAGCACCATCAGATGGATCCAGAGCATGCTTTCGAATAGAATAGTCACTCTGACCCTCAATGCAACTGAGCATACATTCTACACCACAAGAGGATGTCCACAAGGAGGCGTACTATCCCCACTACTATGGACCCTAGCAGTGGACCAACTCCTAGCAACTATGAAGGACCTAGACTATGACACACAAGGATATGCCGACGACCTTGTAGTCATAATCAAAGGTCCGTGCCTCCACACAATCTCGAACTTAATGCAAGGAGCGCTTAACACCATAAATAAATGGTGCAAAGAGAATGAACTGTCCATCAATGCGAGCAAAACAGTACTAGTGCCCTTTACAAAAAAAAGGAAACTAGACAAGCTCGCCAAACTAAAACTGAATGGACAGGAAATATCGTACTCAAATGAGGTCAAGTACCTAGGAGTTACTTTTGACCAAAGGCTAACTTGGAACGCTCATTTGAAAAGTATAATACAAAAGGCAAAAATGGCCATGTGGACTTGCTGTCGAATGGCAGGAGCAAGATGGGGCATAAGACCCAAAATTGCTTTGTGGCTTTACACAGCGGTAGTGAGGCCTGTAATCACATACGCCTCTGCAGTCTGGTGTAACAAAGCCAACCAAAAGACAGCCATCACAATGTTAAGCAGTCTACAGCGTACAGCTTGCTTAACAGCTACAGGAGCTTTATGCTCAACACCGGGGGCAGCCTTGGATGCACTGCTCGATCTAACGCCACTCCACCTGCATGTGCAAAAGGAGGCGAAGCAGTGCATCTACAGGATATGCACACTAACAAGGCCAAAATGGCGCTCTCAAGCGCTAGTCAAACTGGAGGCCCTTGTTTTTGATAACAAAAAACTAAACATGCCCACTGACGATACTTACGTGGAATGCAAATTCACCAAACTGTATACAGTGGAAATACCTCCGAGAGACAAATGGTTAAACGACCAAATGGACTTCAAGGAAGGAAGCCACGTTTGGTATACAGATGGATCTAAAAAAGGTGACGATGTTGGATGCGGTATCTACGGTGAGAGGCCAAAGCTCAAAGCTAGCGTCAGCATGGGGAAAGAGGCCTCAATCTATCAGGCTGAACTCTTCGCAATAAATAAATGCGTGGAGTTCAATCTTGAAAGAAACCTAAGAAACCAACACATCTACATCAACTCAGACAGCCAAGCTGCTCTGCTGGCACTAGAATCCCTAGAGTCCTACTCTAAACTAGTCCAGAACTGTAAAAACAATTTAAACACCCTGGCTAATACCAACAAAGTCATACTTAGATGGGTACCAGGACATTCCGACATAGTAGGAAATGAAAAAGCAGATGAACTTGCAAGGAAGGGCGCAGACACAACCCTGGTCGGCCCAGAACCGTTCTGTGGTATCACAAAACGGAAAGCACATTCTCTGCTAAACAACACAGTAAAATCAGAGGCAATAAAGTTGTGGAAGTTCGCCAAAGGACAAAAACATGCTAAAGCCTTGATCAAAGGGTACAACAATAAACTGTCTAAAGAGCTATTACAACTCAGAAGACACAAAACCTGCGCAGTGACAAGAATTCTGACAGGACATTGCAAATTAAACAAGCACCTGTTTCAAATGGGTATGACACAGGACACAACTTGCAGGTTCTGCCAGGAGACAGAGGAAACAGCAATGCACATCCTCTGCTCCTGCGGACCACTCATGCACAAAAGAAGTATCCACCTAGGGCGGCACATCGTGCACCCAGAAGAGGTACAACATATCACCGCCCAAAGAATCTGGAATTTCTTAGAGGCAACGGGTCTTAACGGTGAAATCTAAAACAAAGGGCTGCCACAATAGATCACTTGCTGGTCGAAGCGGCATATAAAGGCCCACAATAGCACACAAATAATAATTAAAATAATAATAACTCGGCGAGCTAGTGACAACTGTTGCATCTGTCAAAGCGTGATAAAAGTTAATAGTTATGTTGTGTATAATTTATAAGAACATCCTATATCCCTATTATTTTGCGTCATAATGATGTCATCGGCACCAAAGTTCCGCTGCCTGCCGATGAGATAGGGCAAGACAGCACGTGTATCATGGGACGGCCGCGACATACTCTCCATTTTTCTCGCACCTCTTGATCTAAGTGTTCTAATAAGAGAGAGACGGATAGTGCGAGAAAAATCGAGAGAGCTCGCGCGCCGTCGCGTGATAGCAGTGCAGCACACAAAAACCGAGAGTAAGTCGCGACCGACTCATGATAGACGTGATGTCTCGCCCTATCTCATCGGTAAGTAACAATCTTGCAGTCCGCTTCGCAGGACCGTTCGAATGCAGCAAATTTCGCTTTCTAACTGTTAACTGGCCACACTGAATGAAATTGTAGTTGCAAAACACCGGTTTAAAAAAAATACAATATTACAGTGTACAATATTAAAACAATATTCTTTAGTATATATTTTTTAATTTTCATTTAAATTTATTTGAATTAAATTTGTGAGAAAAAAAACACTTGGCAGATCATGCAAATTCCATGGTCCAAATTGTGATTTTCATGCAATTAGTCAGGAAAACTCGTTTGATGGTTGGATTGCAGCGCAACATGCATCAACACGATAGCAATTAGTCAGATTCTGATGAATTGGGGCTGACTAATCATGTAATGTATATAAGATAGATAAGATAGAACAAGATGAGAATATGAAAGAACCAGAATTATTGTCTGGCCACCCTTAATACTGACGCAATAAATAATTAGCGTTTAAAGGGCCATTCAAAACTGCTTCTACACTGAGTATTGCTGCAAATACTGACAAACCAACCGTGTATTGGCCGCCATAACTAAAATTTTAAAATATTTGGGTTTTCATTGTATTTTGCATCTGTGTGAGGCTTTTTAAAAGGCCACTTGATGGAGTGTATACATGTCATGATTTGTCATCCCCAATTTATCAGAAGCTGACTAATTGCTATCTTCTGGAGGCATGTTGCGCTGATGATCCAACTGTCAAACGAGTTGTACTGAGAAATTGCATGCACATGTGGTCGGATTGTTACATGTACGCTACACCCAATTATGACTTCGACATGTTGTACTGACAAATTGGGGTAAAAACACATAATAATCTGTATATGACCATGACAGCAAAATAAACCGTCGTGAGTGTTGCCAGACCGTCCCAAAAAGGACGGTTTTTCCGTTCCTTTTAATGCCATACCGTCCTGTTGACGTCCTTTCCATTCGTTTTTTTTTGTAATAACTCTTCAATTAATCTATCTGTCATGTCATAAAGTAGATATTTGCCATTTTTGGTCATCAACAATATTCCAATTTTGTTTCCGTCCCATTATATTGAAAACCGTCCTTTATTAGATTACACACCGTCCGAAATTGGAATGACGCGCTGGCAACACTTGTATCGTGGTTAAGTTAGTAGTACATAGTACATCGATATTATTCGATATCCAAATTAATTATCCAATTCTCCTAACGTTATTCCCGGTTATCTTGTTATATAAGTGTAAACTTGTTTAATAAGACGACGCAGAAATCTTAAGAAAAATGCCACCAAAAGTGTAAGCGATAAACAAAATAAGGCATAAAAAGAGCTCTGGCGGCCATACATTTAATATGGCGCGCAGAGCTCTTTTTACGTGTGTCGACCTGTACTTTATTATTTCAACGTTGGTCGTCTTACTTATTTGTGTGATAAATAAATTTTCAGCCGTTGCACTTCTGCCCAGAAAAGGAAACTGGTAGAATATATGGCTACACATAATTTATTCGCCAACGGCGAATACGGCGGCCCCCTTGGTGCTCGGACGCACGAGACCCAGTGGGCAGAATTGGCGGAGTTCCTGAGAGAGTTCGGCCCTGAAAAGTCGGTGGCAGCTTGGAAAACAGTAAGTAATTAACTATTGTCTATATGATTCATGAATATATCATGAAATCGTAATGAGATTTACATACTACGTGATGTCATAAATTATACGTATACCTACTCACCGAAACGGTTTGCGTAATTTGCACCACTGTCAGGGTATTGCAGTCTAACTTGTTATATAAATTAGGTACAAAATGCTGTGACTGAGTCTCACTTTATATAGGCACTTGTGTGATCTGGATCCGGATCTACAACGGACGCCTCGGGCCAGGCGTGCAGGCCGGCTCGCTCAAATTTTAGCGTGTCCGAGGCAAACGCGCGCGGAAAGTCCGAGCCTACTTGGTTCGGCCGAATTCACCTAGAAGCCATTAGTTAAGCTCGCTATCACCATGAAAAAGGCTTTCGTATGTAGGGCTGTCCCCTCTATAAGTCGCATTCCTATCTCAACCGATTCTTGTGAAATTTTGTGGTAAATGAACTTAATAGAACTATAAATTTAATAATGTAGGTATTCATAAGATATATAATAAATAGTTTTATTACCCGATTGCCGAAGGAAAGGAGGGTTATGTTTTTCAAGTGTATGTATGTATGTATGTGACTATGTGTAAGCAGTTGGGTCTTTTGTAAATTCTTTTGATTTCACTTGTTTTGGACAATTTTTTTTATAGATCCATAATATTGTTAGTATATCTTATATACCTAGGTATTTTAGCCTCTAAATACACAATATTTATTTACTTATATCTAGTTCTATAATTTATTCATAGACATGGAGGGACCTAAAAAGAAAAGCGAGAGGGGAAAATGCAGCAGCAAAAAGGGCGACAGCGGTGACCGGGAACCATGTGGCGATTCCATCAGTTGGGGAGGATGAAGAGCTGATTCTCTCAGTTATTGGAGTGGCCTCCTCAGAGGGAGTAGGTCCTCCCGAGTCCCAAATTGGTTATGTGAGTTACTTTTTATTTAATTGTAAAATGAATTCACATAATGTATTAATGTATAGAGATCTGTCATTATCATTATCTATGAAAAGGGACCTTACCGTCGGTTTAGACGTCCAAGATACAGGCTTCTTGTCACTTGCAATTGTGTGAATCAAATATATATATACTAGCTTCTGCCCGCGACTCCGTCCGCGTGGAACTCGTTTATATCGTAGCTCCATACAAACTTTCAACCCCCATTTTAGGGAAGTGGGGGGTTATAAAGAGACAAAAAGTAGCCTATGTCACTCTCCATCCCTTCAACTATCTCTGTAGTGTCTCAATAAAACCCGCAAATTAATTAATCAGTTTATTCCTGAGAGCACACAAATTACAGATCTATTTTAACAGACGCCATCTTTAGAGAGAGCGAGACAGAGCATCACTAGTGATGTGGTGCGTTTGTATTAGGGCTGGCCTACAGACACCACACTCTCCACCACCTAAACTTAATCAGTTCGCTGTAAATGCCTAGTCTCCCTCAACAATAATTATTAAAAACGGTAGCAGTATACCTAGAACTTAAACAATAAAAAACAAAAGTAAAATGTAGCAAACTCTTGGCATCGTACATATAATACACATCCAATGAATGGCCTACAAACTGTTACATTTACTTATCTCAGCACTTATTCTAACAATGTATCACTACAGTTCATCATTTGATTAACGTGCCTCTTCCACTTATTACCATCAACATCAATTATATAAGTGGTGTCCGGGATTGACTCCTCTATAATAGTCCCTAGGGTCCAAGGCTTATGATCTTTCCTATAATCTCTTAACATTACCTTCTCTCCCACTCTGAAATCAACTTGCCTGGTACCCGAGGATACTCTAGCCTGTTTTTCTAACATTTCCAAAGACTTTTCAGCTATAGGTTGTGGTCTTAATAAGGAAAATCTCGACCTAATTTCCCTTTGGTACATAAGTTTGGCTGGGGTAACACCCGTAGTACTATGAGGCATAGCTCGATAGTCAAAAAGAAACAAGTTGATTGCGGACGTCATCTTGTGACCGCTTTCTTTGATTTTAATTACATGTGTTTTAAATATCTCAACAAATCTTTCGGCCGCTCCGTTAGTTGCCGGGTGATAAGGTGGAGAGAAAGTATGTTTAATTTGTTTCGAATTACAAAATATTGCGAACTCCTGCGACGCAAAAGAAGGGCCGTTGTCAGTTACTAAATGAACAGGGTAGCCATGTCTTGAAAACAATGTATCTAACACGTCAATGGTTCGGGCTGCACTAATTGTATTCATCTCCACCACCTCTGGCCACTTTGAGTAAAAGTAGTAGTAAGTAAGTAGTAGTTGTAAATTTAAGTTGGCCATGTTAGATGACTTCTCAATCTTCTCCGGCGTATTTTTCTGCTTATCTTTACAATAAGTTACCAATAACTGCCGTAAACCGTCTACTGTTAACTTGTCGTCGAACTCAATGTTTAAGTGTGTAAGTTTTTCTTGCAACTTAGTTTTTGACAGTTTGTAAATCCATGATCTTTTCTCCCATTCCACTTCTATGACACTATTGCCACTATCCGTCGATGTATCTGTTTCCAAGTCGGATGAGGATTCCGTTAGTTTGTCCAGTCCCGACATTTACATTTAGTAAACCAATTTATTTAGGTTAGTTTGCACTTCGAATGTCAATAAACGTGAAGTTATGGGCACAGAGCCGATTACACAATGGCCGCCGCCGCCGCCTTGTTGCCAACTTCAGATTGATGCCGCCGGCTTCACTTTCATTTTCGACACTTTTCACATAATTGTATGTAGTTTTACTAATTTTACTATTTAATTTAAGCTCTCGGGGTTCTTGTTTTCTCGTCGCGAATGTAGTGTCTCAATAAAACCCGCAAATTAATTAATCACAGTTTATTCCTGAGAGCACACAAATTACAGATCTATTTTAACAGACGCCATCTTTAGAGAGAGCGAGACAGAGCATCACTAGTGATGTGGTGCGTTTGTATTAGGGCTGGCCTACAGACACCACAATCTCCACTTAAAAAATCACGTAAATTCGTCGCTCCGTTTTGCCGTGAAAGATGGACAAACAAACAAACAAACAAACAAACAAACACACACACTTTCGCATTTATAATATTAGTATGGATATGGATTGTTCATGGCATGTCCAAAATACAGGCTCAGCCCAGTTTGGAGTCTGATGGATATGATTTGTATGCTAATCTGTTTCTGCTAAATAAACTATTTGTATGTTCCTTTCCATAGGTATATACAAGTAGGGTCTAGGTATATGGAAAGGTACATACAAAT
Source organism: Epinotia ramella (assembly GCA_947578815.1). NCBI lineage: Eukaryota > Metazoa > Arthropoda > Insecta > Lepidoptera > Tortricidae > Epinotia > Epinotia ramella. The sequence goes on along the minus strand of OX388211.1, from coordinate 5,647,572 downwards.
ACAAATAGTTTAATTAACAGAAACAGAGTCCCAACTTAGCCTGTATTTTGGACGTCTGCGAGAGCCATGAATAATTGATTAATTAATTATTTTATAAATAGGTATGTATGTATTACACATGATAATATGGGTTGATGATAAGGGAAAACTAGATAAATGGACGAAAGATAGTAGAATGGTACCCAAGATGATTTAAAAGAAAAAGGGAAAGACCTACCATGAGATGGTCAGATGACCTAAAACAGACTGCTGGAGGAGCGTGGATGAGAGAGGCAAGGGACCGCACAAAATGGAATGCTCTGGAAGAGGCCTATGTCGCCAAGACAAGTTGAAGTTGTCGATGTAAAGGAAACTTAGGTAGTTTTTTATAAGGCTTCAATAATAAAGGTTAATTTTATTTTAATTTTATTTTATATGTATACATATTTTATTTACACAATTTAACGTGACAGGAGATTTCGTAAAATTGCTCATCCTTACACAGATTTTTCCACTCTCTAACAATAGTGTAGAAGTAGCATTAATGTATATTTGATTAAAAATACAGAGGCTAAAATTTTGAAAAAAATACAGACTATAGTTATTTATTTAAATATTACAGGAAAACCTATAAGAACTGCATGGTCTTAAAAACCGGCCAAGTGCGAGTCGGAGTCGCGCACGGAGGGTTCCATATAAAAACGGCTAAAAAACACGATTTGTGTATGGGAGCCCCCCTTAAATATTTATTTTATTCCGTTTTTTAGTATTTGTTGTTATAGCGGCAACAGAAATACATCATCTGTGAAAATTTCAACTGTCTAGCTATCGCGGTTCTTCAGATATAGCCTGGTGACAGACAGACGGATGGACAGACGGACGGACAGACATCGAAGTCTTAGTAATAGGGTCCCGTTTTTACCCTTTGGGTACGGAACCCTAAAAAAGGATCTTCCCTCGATATAGCAATGTTATGGGAACAAACTTACATTTGTCAGTAAACATATTAAATTATCCCCTTTATTACGTATTGGAGAGCATTGTAGCATTTGTAGATTTGAAACAGTCATTTATAGTATGGAGGTCCCTTTTCATACTCATTACATATTTATATTAATTGGCATTTGCTAATAACTACAGATTGAAGAGGCGTCATCACCACTACCCCAATCAACCAGCGTATCCACCACGTCCCCCGTTCCTTCCGCTGTTTCCGCACCAGCATTAACACATCTTGCCCCCTGGGACGTCGCGGGTCCTTCGCGTGCCAGCACACTTCTTGACCCCTATCTTGGTCCTGCACATTACGTCGCCCCCGCATCTCACGTCGCCCCCGCATCTCACGCCTTCCCCGCATCTCACGCCTTCCGCGCATCTCACGCCGCCCCCGCATTTCACGCCGCCCCCGCATCTCACGCCGTCCCCGCATCTCACGCCGTCCCCGCATCTCACGCCGCCCCCGCATCTCACGCCGTCCCCGCATCTCACGCCGTCCCCGCATCTCACGCCGTCCCCGCATCTCACGCCGCCCCCGCATCTCACGCCGCCCCAGCAACTCACGGCTTTCCCGCCCGCACATCCTCACGTCATACCACGCCCGCTCCGGCCTCCGCCCGACCCGAACCAAATACCCGCACCCGCAACCGCATGACCGAACACGCCAGCTTTTTGCTCCTCCAGCAGGAACAGAACACCATCCTGAAAGTAATCAATCATCCTTTTTTGTTTGGCTTCATTAACTGAGCCTTTCTTAAAAACTTGGCCACATTTTTATATACGTTAATATTCAATTTAAAATTTCCATACATTTTTAACTTTCCTATTGTGTTACCGCCATACAAAATATACGGGAAATGGATGCACAATAGATCCTATTAGGATCGACGGACTCTCAGTGAAAATAACATAAATTCCTAGAAAAAAAAAAAATTAATAATAGTGGCATTTTTTTGACAAACGCTCAACTGTTATGGCACAGGGTACAGTTTAGTTTTTTTATTAATTTTAAATACTATATACACCATGTCAGTAAATAAGTATAATTTAATATTGAAGTTTGGTAATGCTCATATTGCAATTTATGAACTCAACTGCACTCTTAAATATATTTAAATTATTATATTTGTGGTGTCGGGTTAGAATAGCACCACTCCCTTTCTTCCTGTAGGCGACGTAAGTCGACTAAGGGAACAGGGTTGAAGTGTGTTGTGGGCGATGGGCTAGCAACCTGTCACTGTGACATCACATATTGTGGATACCCGCGTTTATGCTAAAAGTGGTATACTGGAACACAAGTTTCATGTGCTCTGCCTACCCCTTTTAGGGATAAAGGCGTGAATGTATGTATGAATGTATAAATAAAGAAGGTACTTATTAACATACTTAAGTAAGGATACTTATTAACCAGATATTAGGCTATCAGTAGCCCAGGACAGAGCGAGGTGGAAGAATCTGGAGGAGGCGTATACCCTACAACAGGGCTCCCTATAAATTAATACATTGATGGACAGTAGACGCCTATAGGCGTAATTCTATTGTTATTTCTATTGTGTCTGGAGTAGTGTCCATCAACGTGTTAAGTAAAAAAATAAATAAAATAGATGTAAGTTATGTATAAGATATATGTTTGTAAGCACTTGATTGGCCCCGTTGCTTGTACTTGACTGATGGCGACTGTATAAAGCACAAAGCAGCAATAGAAAAATTGTTATTAACATGATACATTTAAACAGGATCTAAGGGATGAGCTGCGACGGAGTAACGAGCTCAGGGAGCGACACATACAAGCACTTTTCGAGCAAAACCGAATCTTGGCGAGTAATAGGTAAGTATTTTTCATTCTGGACTCTTTCCTACTCCTAAACGACTCCTCCAACGAGGTAAGATAAATATGGTGGTGACAAAACAATACCGTGATGATGAAAACGGAAGGTTCTAGGTATTAAACCAGTTACAATTATCTAGAGGTTCACCTAGTTAACGACTAGGGTTAGGATTCTGGTGGCACAAGGACAAGTAATGCAGTGGAGTCGCCATTGTATATTTTTTTGATTTGAATAAATGAATAACTAACGGCGGATTTACTACATTTCTTGTGCTAAAGTGCCACGAGAATCCCGACCCCAATCATTATATCATTTTATCTACGCTCATATCATTAGTGCTCTTAAGAGTCCTTACGCCTACATAAGCAGAAGCGGAAGCGTATTTTGCAAAATGTTTCCTTTTTCATTCAAGATTACAACGTAACTATTAGTATTTATTCAAAAACTGATAACGTAATTAAATAATCATTTCTTAACTTCTTAATCGTTAAAAAAAAAAATTCGGCGCGCGTCGTCTGTGCAGCGTGATTTATACGTCTTTTAAAAAATATACGTTTACGGCATCGTAGGTCCTATAGTTATGATTATTTTTTTATGGGTTAACATAAAGTTATAATTTGCTATCATATTAATTTTAGGGAAAAATAAAAGTACAATTTGCGGTTAAAAAAATATAATGTAATCATGTTTCCACCAAAAAAATTAAGAAAACTCGGAAGGTGTTTTATCAACTTTTTAAAATGAATCTTTGATTTTCAATCATGTCAGCCCCTCGTAAATGATTTGGTGATGTGAATTGTAATCATTCATGTACCTAATGATTTTTGTTTACTGCAAAATTGAGAACCGAAACGACACTTCTCACTGCAAAATTTGAAAAAGACTCCCAAGAAAACTCATTTATTTTAGGTTTAGAAACAGAAAATGAAAATTTGAACCATGTTAGCTTAGCCCCTAGTTTAAAAAATAATTATTCAAGCACAGTTATTGAATAAATACTAATAGTTACGTCGTAATCTTGAATGAAAAACCAAGCATTTTGCAAAATACGCTCGTTTTAGGCGTAAGGACCCTTAAATGCGTTCAGAAACCGTAGGAAATGTACATGTATTACAACCAATTTTACTATGAGAACTTTCCTGTCTGTGCTACTAGGTAAAATCTGTACTGTAATGTTATTACAGTACAGATTTTTGTAAGGTTATGAGTTTAAATTTGGAACAGCTGTCAAACTCATATGGGTCTCTAGTATTCATAGATATTAAAACAGTTATCGATGCGAAACGTCAATTCAGTGTTTTTTTAATATAATCCGCGCGATATTTGATGTCGAGTGACATGAGAATATAGGGACTTCATTCGTTTGTCTATGATTTAAAAAAATATTCGTGTTGACGTAAGATCGAATTGCCGCCATTACTGTTGTCATTTCTTTGTTGGTATTTTGCTGTTACGAAAGTAGAATTGTGAAAAGTTGTTTGTAATAATAATAGCGACTCCGAGAACGATATGCACACTCCGCCGGATATCGTAAATGCAGCAACGATTGCAACAAATATATTTTACAGGTAGCACTATAGTAGCAATGCAGGTCATTTTCCTACGGCTTCTGAACCCATCTTAGAGTACTTATGATATGTGTGTAGATAAAGTAGTGTATGAAACTGTACATAATTTGGCCTTAAAACCCTCGTGTGATCCTATTATGAAACTCCCTAACTCTCGTTTCATAAAACCACACTCCTGTTTTGAGGCCTCTGATTATGTATCAGTTGCATAAACTACTATTACAGTACAAGTGAAATCAAACAAGAATTTATAGTCACGCAGTAAGAGAGGGTATTTCGAATGAATATTATATGCTACTACTGATACTGAAACTGAAGTATTAGTAGTATACTGAAAGTAATCCGAATATGCAAAAATGTTCAAGACCTTGAATAGTATCGTATTCAATTCACCTGATCGTCAACCCGCCGTATTACACAACAGCACTGTTTTGTAAATCAGCTAACTATTATGTAAATCGGCGGATTATACTATTCCACTGCGACATGGTTTGCGCTGTGTGTAGCAATATTGAACCTAAAGTTAAAATACAATTATAGGAACTCACAGGTAGTGGCATCCTATAATTGGCTCTTTGTATCCACTGTCAATGTTTATTGTATGATTATAGCTGTTGGTTCTCCTGATAAATAAAAAAAAATAAAAAATAAAAGTAACATTGTATTATTTTGTTTCAGAAATTTAGAAGAAACTCAAATTATGAATGAGGAGATTTTTGAAGAGAATGTGGAATAAATTCTTTTTTTTAAGGATTGTCTTATTTACCTTTGTCCAGGTAACTGAAACGACTACTCTACTATACATGAAAATTATGGAGTATTACAAGGGTAATACTTTTATATACTACTACTACCCTAGCTGTAGCTAGTTTCACTAACGGTATCTGTACCACAAATTTGTTTGAAAACGGGGTGTCACCGTCGCAAAACATATATTCTGTATACTCTGTATTGTTGCGTGTGCTCATTTAGGGAAAAGCCCGTAAGCACCCTTTCTTAGAAAACATAGTCAGTTCCTGTCTAGAGCCACAGGCGTCAGAAGACGCGCCTACTCTGATTTGGAATGGTTCAGGTATGGGGAATATTCTAAGCCGGGGTATCTAAGTAAAGAGTAAAGATTGGTCTTTCTAGATATACATAATTATATTATCCCGCAAGTTACTTAGTCTGCGTTCTTTGCAATAGGTGGGCAGCTAGTATAATCTTATTATATATAATACTTCTGCACGTGTGTTTCTCACCCAACTCGGCTTAAACGGCGAGACCGATTTAAATGAAATTTCGTGGGTATATTTCAGTAGGTTCCTGGATTGTATATATATTAAGATAGATTATATATTAAGTGAAGTAGGTATCATAATGAAATGCAGCGGTACACAAAGTAAGTATTTATTATGCTTGCCCGCTTTTCTTGAGCTAACCGTAGTAGCCGGCCGTGTTGCGGATGGCGCACTTGTGCTGGAGGGTCCTCCTCCCTCTCTCTCTCCGCGCCCTCTGCTTCCAGCATATCAAAAGGTGGGAGCGACCTGCAAAAATGTGTGACTTTCATTGAACTAACTAACATTAATTTATTATTTATATTATTATTTTAAGGAAAATATCATGAGGAAACCGGTCTAATCCCAATAAGGTCTAGTTTTCCCTCTGGGTTGGTCAGGTCCGATCGCTTAATACTAGTGCCTATGCCAAATCATGGTATTAGGTGTCAAAGCGGAGGCTCCTTTAAAGGCACAGCCGGGAATAACGCTATGAGGATGAGTTTATATAATTTACCCATGGATTATTGCGAATAAGGCTGAATTAAGTAGAACAAATTCACTTTTGCAAATTTAATTTGCGACTATTTTACACAGTCCGTTATATATTTTAAAATGTTTAAATTAAATCACTTACCGATAATGCTGCATTATATTGTACAGCACACAAGAGGTGTTTATCAGGGCTGATGCCTTTTCCGGGCTATAATGTAGCACGCGGTCGTGGCCCAGACACCTAAACACATTTTTCACATAGCCGTTCGTTCTCTCAATTAAATTTCGTACACGACAGTGCCACTTGGTGTACCTCTCATCCGGGCTACCGGGCGCTGTACGAAGCACTGGCGTCATGAGCCAGGGCTCAAGAGCATATCCCGAATCACCTACAAAATATACAAAATAGGTACTTTTACAGGATTAGGACGTTAGGTAATTATTATAAGTGAATGTGCAGCAATTTCTACTTACCCAGAAGGAAGTACTCCCCTACGTGACTGTCGTGTAGTCGCTTTAACTCGGCTTTAACGGCACAATTACTAAATATGAAGGAGTCGTGCACTCGCCCAGGAAATCTCGCGTTAACTGAGATTATTTTGCAGTTAACATCCGCAATCTGAAATATAATGATAGGTACCTTCAGTCAATGTGTATGTGCATCCTCGAAAACATTTATTTACTTAGAAGTTGATAATCTGGGGGCACGGCAGTGCCCCCGCCAAGTCGAGCGCGAAGCAAACACCGCCGTACCATCCTTTACTGGAACCATTTCGCCGCATTTTCAGGCCCCTATTTGAGAACCTCTGGATTACACCAGAACGCAGAAATTTTCGTCATCCAGTAAGCTATAATCACATACTTAAAATCTAAAATTTCAAGTCTGTAGGTCATTTATTTCCGAAGTTAAGCGAAAGCAAAGTTTCGCATTTATGACACTCATTCACTCATGATCATCAAAATAGAACTAGTACTTCCCATAAACGCAGAGAGCTGAAATTTGGTACAGAGTTAGGGTTTAATGGCCACATAAAGGGAAAACTATAAAAAATTGCAATTTCAACCTAGTTTTCTAGATACACCAACTGCTATATACATTACTCCTATAGAAATATATAGGATTACAAAGTTACATTTGCAGTGAATGGGAAAATTCAAAAGCAAGAATGGGCCTGCATTCATAGTTTGTATGTATGGATAACACATTAACCTACAAAAAGAAGTGAGATCCCATAAAAAACATTTCATGTAATAAAGAGGCCAAGTCTCGAAACTCTTCCACCGTAAAAAGTTGTGAGATATTTCGTAGAGCCAAGTCTCAGGCATTCTTATTAATCTTTATTTGCTTGCTAAATAAAATTTTGTGACTTAGTAATCACACGGTAGGTAGGTAGGTAGGTAGGTAATGTTCTTTCTAAAATACTGCTGTTGGAGTGAATTTAAATGAGGACATGCCTTTCATGTACTAGAAGGAAAGGGTTTATACCTTGTAGTTAAAATCCTGTGATGAATCTATAATCTATAGGTGTAAAAGTTTGTGTGATTGTAAGTTTGTATATAATTTCTATGTTACGCAACCTCCGGAACTATTGAGGCGTTGTCAAAAATCTTTTACATACACTACAGTTTAGCCCGCCAGCTTATGTGCGTCCTTTGCAATATGCGGACGAAGCCGCGCGGGCAGCCTACTATGTTTGTATATTTAACGATTCATTTATTACTTACTAACTGCACATTGAGCGAGTGCACGCCCTTTCGGTTTAGATATTGGACACCGTGCGGCAGAGGCGGTGGAAATATTTTTACTTGGGTGCAATCAACTGCACCCAAGATGTGGGGCACCCCACACGCCTCTAAAAAAGCATGTGCTGTGGATCGACGGGACCGCTCATTGCCCGGGAACACGATCCACTTTCCCATGAGCCTGCAAACAAAATAATAATATTAGGTAGGTAAACAATAAACCTATACACGGGTAGCAAAATTAATATTACTTATAGGTAGGTAAGTACCTAATATGCAGAGACTATGTTGCCTACTCAAACCCAAAATGGTGTTGTAAAATCGCATTGCATTAGGTATAGAACAAAGTACCTAGTACCTAGATTTTTTTAACAATGTACGTTATCGGGCGCAACACATGTAGGTACCTTCTATGCACGGCGTCCGCAAATTGGCCTAGATACAGGCTCACAGTAGTTTGGGCTATGGACAAGCCGTGGTCTTGCCCAGTCCCACGCTGGTAATTACCGTCGGCTAGCAGATGTAGCGATGTTAGAACCTAAAACACAAGTTTGTTAAGCAATGATGTTGTTTAAGCAGTATATTGTGGCCCGCCTAATTGCGTCTACGGCGTGAATTATACAAAGACGTCGTAAGGTGAAGGCGCAGCGCAGGCATGATGTAGACTTTAAGTAATAATACAATGGAATAAGCTCAATTGGTTAATTACATTGAAGTGACGCGCCCCTTGAGTGTAATTCACGTCGCCTACGTAGGTAGGTACCTACATTTTGTATGAAAAGGTTTTGAAGCGGCATTATGCCTGCACCTTAGATATTTACAAGAGGAATGTATTTAGTATGTGTATTGCCATCTGCAACCGTCTGCCCGAGGAATAGCACGTTCGATTGTAACTTGTTCAAATCTAAGTTAAATGGCTGGCTGTTAGATAATATTGTGACATCCCTTTGTACATACTGTACCTATGCTATGCAAATAAATATATTCGATTTGATTTAGTCTGAGTGGTGAGTGACCAAATCTATTCGAGAAACAATATACCTAAGCTACCTTTATATGGACCGGCAACCCGTCGGCGTGATGAGGCCGGAGGTCCTCGCCCAATTCATCACATAAATAGAGTACCATCTCCTTACGCACTCTGTATATGTGACAGAACTCGGCATCCGGCAATTCAAACGGGTTGCTGGCATCTCGGATGGCCCGCCGGTGGAGTTTTCTTTGCTGTTTTTCGGCAGCAGCAACCGACAGATCAAATAAATAAAATCTTGACATATCTATAAATAAAATGCAATAATTACATGTATAAGTAATTAAGTATGTTTTTGCAAATGTTTGTATGTTATTCTCGTGTAATAAAATATACTTACTTGAAACGGTGAGGAAATTTAGGTTTTCTTAATGCACAATATAGGTTATCGTCACCTCGGAGGCACTTAGATAAAGTAAACTAAGTTGAGACGTCAAATTACGATAATTTATCACATTAACAACGTACTATGTTATGCAAAACGGTAACCGCTATCATTTGTCATGTATCCCTGTCAAAGTTTGATAACTCCATTGTGAATCGGTAATTTGATTGAATAAGTAGACAAATCACGTGACTTATTATTTATCGTACCCTTATTGCTTGCGTGCCTGTATTTAAGTCCCCTAATATTTATTTATCTATTTACTAGCTTCTGCCCGCGACTCCGTTCGCGTGGAACTCGTTTATATCGTAACTCCATACAAATGTTCACCCCCCATTTCACCCCCTTAGGCAATGATTTCCGGGATATAAACTATCCTATGTCCTTTCCCGAGATTGGAACTATCTCTATACAAGGGCGCTACAAGAATGTATCTCTAACCGTACATTTTAAAAAGTAACTTGAGAGTATTAAGCTCAAGACATTTCTAAATCGTCTTAATTTGGTGGTATAATAAATAAAGCATCCTATTTTGGTGCAAGCATTCATCCAATATCACCGAAATAAGCTCTATGGCTAGAGTTATCACTCGTCGTGGGATAAGCGACAAGATGTCAGACAAATTGTCACACGTCGTGGGATAAGCGACAAGTGTCAAATTGTCGACTGCCGTTTGGTTAACGTATTACATTCGATAAAAAATCATATCCACTATAGCGTGACAAGCGATAGCAGCTATGCTAGCCCCGCGATGTCAGCCAACAGTCAACAGCGGTACGAAACGAACGACGCACTACGTTACAACATGCTAAGCCTACATTGCGAAGTGCTAATACTACTTCTATGCTTAATAGTTTGCTAATGCCTCTAAATTCTAAACTATGGTACTTATCGTGCTTATGGTGAAACCCTTTATTCTTGGTTAAGGTCACAGAACCTACGTGTTTATTTTGAGGTCAGTTGTTTGCACGGCTCCGCTCGCGTCGGTTTTAAAAAGCAAGTGAAACCGCGGGATAAAATATACCCTACTAAGCTTCTGCCCGCGACTACGTCCGTGTCGAACTCGTTTACCTATATCGTAGCTCCATACAAACTTTCGCACCCGATTTCGGCCCTGTACTTAGGGGATAATTCCGATAAAAAGTAAGTATTCTATAATCAATTCATCGAGACTACAAATGATAAAATTAAATTGAATATAAATTTATTTATTTTTAAGTGTCGACATTTTGTAACATTCAACCGCCGGGCAGGGGCTATAAGTATATGCCAAGATTTTTAAATCATTTATTTTTATAATCAGTCACGCAACTTTTCATTACTATTACGATAACAAAATTCCGAATTTCGAAATTTCACCAAAACGAGTTGAACGAGTTGAACGAGGCGAGGGATGCAAAACAAGGGTCTTCGCAGTTGAGAGGCAGGTATATAAGATTGTAATTTGCTCAGCAGATCCGAAGAATCAACAGTACATTGAGCAATTTTCATCAATAAACTAAGATAATTTGCTAATCGTCTTGTGGTCTGACGACCTCTGTAGCCTAGTTGGTAGTGACCCTGCCTACGAAGCCGGAGGTCCCGGGTTCGAATCCCGGTAAGGGCATTTATTTGTGTGATGAGCATAAATATTTGTTCCTGAGTCATGGATGTTTTCTATGTATTTAAGTATTTATTTATCTATATAAGTATGTATATCGTCGTCTAGTACCCATAGTACGAGCTTTGCTTAGTTTGGGACTAGGTCGATTTGTGTAAGACTGTCCCCAAATATTTATTTATTTTATTTATTTTTATTTTAAACGGGGAACAAGGTGAAGTTTTTCGCATGATGTAATTGTAATGAGTAATATTAAACTTAATAGGAAAGGAATCTCACAAATTTATTTTGTATTTTATAAAACGAATTCCATAAAAAAAAATAAGAAGTATTATGATTAAAAAAATAGTCATAAATATTTTTCTTAGTTCACGCCATATTTAAATACAATGGTGCGCGTCACTTCTTAAATATTATTAATTTAAACATAGCTAATTTCCATTTAAAAGTGATTGACTATGTAGACAAAACATAAAACTACATTGACATTGGCATAGTTGGTTCTGGATATAATTATGTTGCTTAACAGTTGAGGTATTTTACTTATGTAATTTTTTTAGCTGAATATCTAAAAGGATTATTCACGGTAAAAATATATGTAAATAACTTGGATATGTTATGTTATGTTATGTAATAAAATACTATTTTTTTTAATCATTATGAAATATATTTTCTCAAACATGCTCGGAAATGTACGCGTTAATATCACGAAATGAAGACGTGAAGTTTCTTGTTTATGGCTCCCTACATTACTTCTTGGCCTTACGCCAAGAAGTAATGTATGAAAACCCTAAGTAAAACCATTATTGTCCGCTACTCTAACTTTTTAAATTTGCTTACTAATATTAAACTGACAAAGGAAAATTTACATACTGCCAACCACCACTAGACACTGTAAGCATGCTTCATAAAAAAAATAAAAAAAATCTATGGTACTATACTTTATGTGCGGTTAAACATGGTGCTCGAACGGCTTGTTCAAATGGCATGTTTAAAAAATTAAAAAAGGCGCAAATTACCTATTATTTAATTGATTACCTAGTATTTATTTTAATTTTAATATTTCCTCACATCGTTTGAGAAAAGTACTATACAATCCTCGGCCGGAACAGGGATTGCTGGACTCGTTGTATTCGGCCTCGTCTACGACTCGGCCGTCTACCCCAATCTCGTCCAGCAATCCCTTACTTCACGGCCTCTGCAGTAATCTACTATTATTAAAGGACAAGGCGTTTTGAAAATGAAAAAAAAAAAAAAATGAAAATGTAATGAAATATTTATTTATTAACATATACAGACACTCAGAAGCATATCTTTGGTCCCACACTAGGCTACGCCTGTCCCGTGGAAACCAAGGCAAATACAGATTAACAGACCATGCGGCCTAGGAAAACAAGACGAAGCAAAGAGAAAAAAAAAAGAATGAAAAACTTACAATTAATTAATTATTCTAGGGTGCTTGCAAGTAGGAGAGCGAGTATATGTGCATGAAAGAACGTCGGTGGTGTATGTGTATGTGTGAGTGAGTATAGTGTATGTATGTAATGTATGTGAGTGTATATTATGTTATGCTATTACAGTAATGATTGTTTCCGATTGCTCGTAGTTCCAAGATAATAGTAGAGTTTGGATTTTCTTTTTTGCCTCTAGGACACTGTTTCTTCTTAGGTCGATACGTTTAGCAAATGTGTTATAAATGTGCGGAAGTAGAAATGTATGAAATCGCAAAGCAAATGTAGTTTTAAGTAAAGGAGTAGGTACTTTGAAGATTATTTTCTTTATCATATCATTATATGACGGTAAATTTAATGTAGATTTATGCACGTTTATGGCAGCCCGTAACAGGAATAACCTTCTTACGCTGAGGACCTGTGCCTCTCTGTACAAGTCCACCGTGGAGTACCGGCGAGGTTTACTCAAGGACACTTTTAAAACTGCTCTTTGAGCTCTTTCCAGGGTTAAAAGAGTGGTCTTTGCAATGCCTCCCCAGGCTAGAATGCAGTCATTTAGTATTGACTGGCATAGTGCGAAGTTAACCGTCTTTAGAAGTTTTTCATAGCTTGCAGGTGATTGCAGTCCGCCACGCACGGGTGCATCCAGTCTGTCCTGCGTCGTCCAATCTCTTCGATCTTTTACTCTTAATGCTTCCGTAGATCCTGGCGCATGCTGGCCCTTTTGATCAATACGTTTCCGCCCATTGCTTCCCACAATGGCCCGGTTTCAAGTACACGTACCATTAAAATACTACTAAATCACTATACATATGCATTAAAACACACATATTGATGTTGCATACATTTTTTTTTAATGAAATCAAGTAAAAGTTACCAATCAAGTATCCCAAAAAAACTTAATTTTTTTTCAAAACTTTCGTTTTAGCCAAAAGTTTTTAGTGTAAGTATATTTTTTTTTCATATTTTTATAAGTGATGTATATGTCACCGTAAGATTGTGAACACCGTCAGTTTATAATCTCACTCGCGATATTAAAAACTGTCGAAAATTTGTGAACTCCTAAAACTATTTACAATTTAACGCATTATTTTTCGTTAGATTATAATCTCGAGTAGAAACAGTCAATTTGTCAAATGGCTATCTGATGGTGTATCGTAGGCAGTAGGGAACAGGGGCTTAGTGGCAAAACCGACTCGGATCACGGATAGGTTAGAAGACGGAAGCGGGAGCTTTGCTATATGAGCCCTCATTTACAACTTGACGGTTTCGCGTCGACAGGTTATAATTTACCGAAAATCAATCCGTTAAATTGTAATTAGTATTTAACGGATCACAATCTTTTGATAGTTTATAATTTCGCCAGTTATGTTGTCAGCTAACGGTATTTATATTATTACGGTGACATATATAAATGAGCTTAAATTTTAGATATTGAACCTTGGAATTAGTTTATTCTTTAGCTTTTACAATTTTTTGAAATATTAATGGAAGATGTGAATTGACACCATCTCTGTTCCTAAGAGGTAAAACTTCCGCTGCTGCGGGTTAAATCACTAAGTTTAGTCCCTTCCCTACGAAATAATTTGTTTGACATGACTCGGACGCCTTACTCAGTAATCGATTGGAAGAAGAGCCAACACGGAAATCGTGAAAATCAAGGGTAGAGGTGTCTGTTTAGCAAGGGAGTTTCCTTTAGGCTAATATAAGACCAGTGTTGCCAGGTCTCCTGTTTTTACAGGAGATCTACTGCTTTTGGGGTATGCCTCCTGTTCTACTGTTTTTTCAACAGAATCTACTGTTTTTTAGAAGATTACAAATTTGATTAAACTAATTTCCTGTTTTTATAAAAAAATTCCGTATAACAACACACACAATCGTATCAATCGATGTCAGGCGCGTTTATGTTCAGCGGCGCTACCACGAACTTCGAAAGTCGAAGTTCGGGTATTTCCATCTCTATCGCACTTTCTTACTCGAGTGACAGGGATGCATGTATAACGAACTTCGACTTTCGAAGTTCGTGGTAGCGCCGCAGGATTACACTTTCCGATCGCGTTTAAACGACCTATTGACCGTCCCCGCAGGCCGCGCCAGTCTGAGAAAAAGTAAAAAAAAGTGTGTTTACTTATTTTTATATATTATCACTTTAAATAAATAACCTCTTAAATCAAACTAAGTTTTGAGTATTTTCTCAAAAGTAGGAATAAATGAATACCAACCTAAATAAAATATTCATACTTTGTAGTAAATGAAATTGAACAAAAACAACAGAAAATGAATAAACCGAGGAATAACCAGACATGCATTTAGGTAAAAGATATGGTATAAATTTTGTCTACTGTTTTTATTTCAAATCTCCTATTTTTTAGGACATGCGTCTACTGGTTTTTCCAGATTGGACCTGGCAACACTGTATAAGACATTGTCTAGATATGGCAAAAACGGTGAATAAATATAGCGCACTATTCTTATTTTCCATCAAACTCCGGCATTTTTACTAGTTTGTGGGTTAATTATGTTTTGTGACTAATAAATTAAAAACAGTATAATATAATCTGTTCTGGGATGAAGAAAGGGCGAATTAAACAGAGATTGAGAGTGATCTACATTATACCATACGTTTTCAGCGTGGACTCGGTAAAAAACTTCATTTTGTAGCGGTATTTTCGGTTTTCATGGTTGTATTTTAAGGATCCGTCATACCCGAAAAATCCGCATTCAGGAGCCTGTCAGATCCGGATCCCAAATTTGGCGGATAACCGGATATTTCGGATATCCGGATTGCAAACCCTAGTGTTACTTGTGATCTAGCCGATCTAGGACGCTCCGTCCACGAGCACGCGCGCACCTTGTTTGTCTGTTTGCTTGTTTGCACGCTGAATGGCCGCACATAGCCATTATTGTTTGGTGCCATTTGCCAACAACGACGTATGCTTATGATGACTTTGATATTGTAATACGAACGATGCAATGTTGAAAGTCAAGGGTACAACAAAAAAAGTACCTAGGTGAATAATTATGATTAGAGCGTGCTAGGGTGGACTTTTTGCTGATTCAAACACAAACTGTCTTTAAAATGTCAATGAAGTCTTTACGTCTACTCGTCAATCTCTAGTCTAGAGAAAACAAGCAACAGCATAGGTACCTACTATTGAAAATAACATACCACATATTTTGCAATTTATGGTAATAATAAGTAGGTACCTATACCAAGTTTAGACACAAAAGCTGGTCTTTCACTCTCAACACATCGCTTCATCGGGAGCTGCTCCCTATATAAATTTACAAAAAAATATTCGTAATATTTTTGATAAGTACCTATTTCTAATTTTTTATAGTAGCTCAAAACATCGTTATTAGGATTAGGAATATCAAAAAGAAACGTAGTTTCATCATCCCCATTTCTTTGATCCAGGTACTTATTAGGCGGCAAGACCCTGCCACACTTCGTGCCATGGGTGATCCAGAACCTCAACATCGACGTAACCAAACCACCGAAGTCGACATCACTGCCCACGAGCTACCCCGACAGTCGGCTGCCGAGCCACATCCGCGAGGAGTTGGAAGCGGTGGCACTGGTTAGCGTCGAAGGACTGGACCGCATCATCAGAGCCCATGGGCAGACCCTGAGCGACATGGCCCAGCTCAGAGCCAACACCTTGGCGAGGATACCAGACGCCGTTGTATGGCCCGAGTGCCATGAAGATGTAAGTGCTATTCAATTAACTGTTTAACATTGCTTATGGAGGCTAGCCTCCCGTTGGGTGGCACGCAAAGCCTGCCAAGATCACATCATACCCCGATAGCTGGCTGCCGAGCCACGTTCGCGAGAAGTTGGAAGCGCTGGCGCTGGTGAGCGTCGAAGGACTGGACCGGATCATCAGAGGCCATGGGCAGACCCTGAGCGAAATGGCCCAGCTCAAAGCCAACACCTTCCCGAGTATACTTGACGCTGTTGTATGGCCCGAGTACCATGAAGATGTAAGTTCTATTCAATTACAATTAACATTGCCGACGGCGTTGATAGCCTTTTGTCGGGTGACACACCAAGCGGTTGTCTCCATTAGAATATTACATGATTATTACCACAGAACAGGGTTTCTTAAAGTGTGGTTCATGAACCCCTTAAGGGTCCGTGACATGATTGCTAGGTGTCCACGGCCAGTTCGTTTACTCTTAACTTAGGTACCTTCTTACGAACTGGCCGTGTCTATACCCACGTACCTACGTAGGTGACGCATGAAACATGATATTTTTTTCAACATTTTCTTCAACAGGGGTCCGCGGTAGGTATATTTGAAATTGTGAAAGGACCACTTTGCCCAACAAAAGTTTCAGAACCACTGCCATAGAACCTTGTCAATTGTGCGTACGGATATCGAATAGCTGAATTGACAATGAAACGGAATTCATGTTTGCTTGTTAAAATTCGTTGTCAATATCGTTTATTTTAGATCAGTTGAACTAGCCACTAACCTAAGTCACTATTTGCTCTAGACTTTACTTAATATCTACATTTAGCAATGACGACATGATTTGTACAAAACTTATACTTAGATTAAGGAAGGGAATTAGGATTTGAAGACGTTTGATACCTAGTTTCTACTTAGTTTTATGAAATTTTTTCATGCAAGTGATTATAATTTTATATTCTCAACTAACTTGATAGCTCTAACGACTTGTGTTCCACAGGTGGTGAAGATAGTGGCGCTCGCGACTCGGCACCAATTCGTGATTATCCCGTTCGGGGGCGGGACGTCCGTGTCGGGCTCCATCACGTGTCCCGCGCGCGAGCCCCGCCCCATCGTGGCGCTCGACACCAGCGAGATGAACTCCATCCTGTGGATCGACCGCCACCAGCTGCTGGCGCGAGTGCAGGTCAGTAAAGTGGAGCTCACATGCCACCACTTCAAAATGTATAGGTTATGGTAACTCCATGCCGACTTGTCGAGCTCAGAGCGACTATCACGAAAGGAAAACGAAGTTCCTGCACGGATTTCCCTCTGTATCGCACTTGCCAGTTCGAGCGACATTAACATATGAGATGAAATCCATCTTGTGGATCGGCCGCAATTCAGAGTAGGTGGCTCATACGCCACTACTCAATGATGTTCTACGATTAGGTTATTAATGTTACTCCGTGTCGAAGTGAGGTTCCATAAGAAATCAATTGATTTAGTTCTGGTCCAGTACCAGTCATTATTGCGGGCACGCACGCCATTATTGGCACTTAAGTTACCAAGACCTTATCCTTTTCCTTGGGGTAATAGCGCTAGCATACTCGTAACAAAGAGACTGTCATAGTCTCGAACCCACGCTTCGCTGACCATGAATAATAAATTACGGCCAACTTTCTTTCTAATTCCAGACGGGCATCGTAGGCCAAGACCTGGAGCGCGAGATGCGGGCGCGGGGGCTCACGGTTGGACACGAGCCTGACTCGTACGAGTTCTCCACGCTCGGCGGCTGGGTGGCCACGCGCGCCAGCGGAATGAAGAAGAACACGTACGGCAACATCGAGGACCTCGTGGTGCAAACCAAGGTAGGTCACGACTAGTAAGAGACTTCTTTTTTGATTTGCCAGCGAGCAATGGAACGCAGCATACTCGGAGTACGTAGGATCGATCGGTTCAGGAACAAGGAGCTGCGTTCCTAAAAGTGACATCTTGGATGTGGGTGCCAAGACTGCCAAGACTGCAAAGCTAAAGTGGGACTGGGCTGGTCATGCCTCCCGGATGCACCCGGAGCGATATGGGCCATATCAAACATCGAATGGACCTCACAAGATGGCTATCGAGGTAGAGACAGACCGAAAATGAGATGGCGTGGCGGGACCTTGATACGTTTTTTTACGACACCGTACGTATTGCCAAAGACTAGTGCAGAACCGAGACGAGTGGTGGAAAAAGAGAGGCATTGCCCAGCAGTGGAAGAGTGGAGCACCGTGTAGGCTAAGAAAAAAATGCAGATTCCAGCCTGGAAAGCCTGTTTCGAGCAGTGTACGTCTTTCGGCTGATATGATGATGTTGAATTGCAAATTAGTACCCAACAATGAGAAACGTGGTACCCACGTACCGGAAGGCGCGGCGTGGGTAGGCCCGCAAGGTGGACTGAAGGTTGCTGGAGTCCGCTGGATGCGGGTGGCGCAGGACCGGTCACTTTGGCACTCTTTGGGGGAGGCCTATGTCCAGCAGTGGACGTCTTTCGGTTGATATGATGAATGAGAAACGTGTGTCGTGCATTGCAGACGGTGACCCCGACGGGCGTGCTGGAGAAGGGCTGCCTCGTGCCGCGCATCTCGTGCGGGCCCGAGTGGGAGCACGTCGTGCTCGGCTCCGAGGGCTGCTTCGGGGTCGTCACCGAGGTAACACCTTACACTACAGTGCATTTAAAGGGTGACAGTGTAAACTGTCGCCCTTTTACAGCTCAAGAGGGCTTTCACCGAGATTTCAGTTATACCTACTCGTATATTTCAGTCGGAATTTTCAACGGATTAAAATTTTATGAATGAGTAAAACATCGGCGAATGTTTGACGAAAATTAAACAAAATACGTTTTAAATACCCTTATCACGAAACAAATTATTTTTAATTAAATATTTTTGTTTTCGTGTTATTTTTAACGAGGAAGTTACCCCGATCATTTGGAGTGAGCGTATAGCTCGCCCATTAGAGGTATGCCAAGGCTGTGAAACAAGTCTATAACACGATACAGAGGGTGCTAGTCTTAGCGGGAATGTAATGCAAAAATACACAGCGTAAGTCACTCTCCTCGTAGCTCAGTTGGTATGAGCAGTCTAGCGTTAATTAAAAGGCTACAGACGAAGATGGTTTATTTTTCCATTATATTATTTCTCTGTATCATATCGAAAATACGTTTTTTTGTATTGAAGGCACATCTCAGGTTCTCCAGATGATGGCGCAAATTCACGCCAGTTAGCGCCGCGGGATGTACTTATCCGGTTTCTATAACTATGTGAGAAACTAGACAGGAATGACGTGTCTCCAACTCCGCTTTTAGAACACTCTTCCTAGACTTAAATCCGGGCGAATGTATTCTGTCAGGGCCCTAGGTAGGTACACTAGACAGCATAAGTGCATGGTCAAGTCGCAAACTGTTTCCCTTGACGCGCTTGCTAACGCCATCTATGTGCACGACGTGTAATATCATTATATGTAAATGTAAACCTCAGAGGATCGGCATAGTTTCACTAGATGGCGCTGTTAACACAGATGGAAACAAAAACTAATTCCTCATCTTGGATATAATTATATTTTTCTTGGGTTATTATTTTTCCTATATTATACTGTCAAGTAATCTTGCCAACGCATTATCGATCGATAATGGCGGTATTATGACGCAATTTGGAATGTGCTTTCTATTTATGTGCTACCTTTGTGCATTTATTTTTCTTGCGATGTTTCCG
Organism: Epinotia ramella; assembly: GCA_947578815.1. NCBI lineage: Eukaryota > Metazoa > Arthropoda > Insecta > Lepidoptera > Tortricidae > Epinotia > Epinotia ramella. The sequence continues at coordinate 5,627,811 of OX388211.1, read as the reverse complement.
ATTCACTACTAGTGAATATCCAAACAATTCCAAAAACACTTCTTTCCCAACATTTTTTTCGTTGGGTGCGGGATTTGAACCCGCGACTCTAAAGCTAGGTCGACAGTTACTTGCCTCGTTAGCCACTCGACCATCGGTTCAATTGACTAGGCAGTCGAAATTCATCATAAGTTTATTTTGCTGCTCAGATATTAATCCATTACGACTATGATTAGTATAATAATCGATGAGGGTAGACGAATGATTCAAAACTACCATACTTATTCGTTTTTATCACAAAGATGTTACATGTTCGTTCGTAGACCTACTTCAGCTGTGTTATTCATATTTTTTTTGGATATCATGAATATTAAAACTAGTTTTCTATGTAATATTGATCTAGTTAAAAGGTCGCAAATATTTGCGATATATAAAGAAGCTACAGAAACTGATCTAAACGTAAGTCGTTATTTTTACATGTTTGTGATATAATTATCTACTATAAGTAACTACTACTTAACTATCATACATTTTTCTGATGATTTATTTACGTATAATATTGTTGCAGCTAAAAAAAGGTTGAGCAAAAGGAAACGTCTCTGCTACACCGACAAAGAACGGCCACCAGCCATGGTAATGGACTACAAAGAAAATGATTTTGAATCGACAAGGCATTTCGTTGATTTATTGCACACAAGTGTGGACTGTTCGAGGTGTCTCCATAAAGAGGAGGGTTTATACTATCATGGGCATGCTGTTAAACCCTTGCTTACAGAGAAGCACATAAAACAGCAATTTGATACAATTTGGACACTGGACTAAATGTCATGTTTAGTGACGAGAAGTGAGAAGTGTTTAAATCTATTCAAAAGGACAATATAAGTTCACGTTCAGTGATCACGTAGTGCCTAACATGGAATCTGGTGGTATACCTAACTGTGAACATGTAAGGTTTGAAGAAAGACAGACCGGGTTATATATAAACAAGTGACAAAAGTAACATATGAGTAGGATATTGTTTTCATCATGCTTTTTTAACCCTATAGATACTATTAGTAATAGATGTGTTAAGTTAAGGAAAATTATTATTAAACAACATAATCATGTTAATTAACGAGATCGAGTGACATAGATAACCGTGGAATCCTACCATTATAATCTATGAAATATATGGTCGTCTAGTATCAATAATAAAAGCCTTAGTGAACTGTAAGATTGTCCCGTATTTTATTATTATTTTAAATGTCATTAACACAAATGGCGGGTTTATTTACTTACTTAAAAGCTTACTTATAGATTTGGCTAACACCAGAATGCGTTCGCCTGATATATATGTTATCATAACCCGGTCTGAAATTATTAATAAAATTGTCAATAGGTTTTATTTTTATTGGGGTAAAGCTTCAATCTTTTTCCGATTTTCGGAAATGAAACTTAAGCTACATATAACCTCGATAACATGTTAGAAAGTGGCTAATTCACTAATACTATTAACAAAAACTTCTGTTAACAGTGTTGCTGCTAACGGAAGGCCAGAAAACAAGGTTGTAATTTGGCCTATGATATGGCTGTCTGAAGTGAAGAGTGAAAAAGTGAAGTGAATTAAATCCAGTCAACAGGGCCATTTAAGTTTATAGTGTTATAATAATACGCGCCGTCATAATGGTCGCGTAGTTCCTAATATAGAAAAAGTGCAGATGCTGTCGGTCAAAGAGTACGGATTACGTTAAGATTTATATATTCTATAAACCGGGTTATCCTAAATAAATTAAAAATATATATATTGTTTCAGTAGGTAATAGGTATTAATATGCCGTTTGCTTTCTTTTTTATATTCCTTTACTATTTAAAATGTGATATTTCATAAGATCAAACAAGTGTAAGTAACGGTGAAAGACCAAATAAAATTATTATGATTATTTTCAAATCAATAACACAATAATTCATGGTTTGAACGCTCACATATAGGTATAGATATACTATGGCAATTAACACCTTAATGCGTTCTGCTGATTTGAATGTTAGATAACCCGGTTGTAAGTTAATATTGTCAATATTATATTTATTGGGGTGAAGCTTCAATCTTTTTCCAATTATGGAAATGAAACTTAAGCTATTACCTCAATAAAAATGTTACAAAGTTGCTAGGTAACTATTATTATGTAGTATTATAAAATTGCTTTAACAGAACTGTAGTGAACAAAATAAACATATTGAAACATAAAATGCTGTTTTAATTATTTAAGTTATGAATATATAATTTTCTTTATGACTAATATTTGTATATAAAGCACTTTCATCTATAGGAATAGAACAAATATAAAAAGATACAAAAACATAAACCTCCCATTACCTGGGATTCGAACCTCGACAGTTCTAGGCCGCTGAGCCTAGAGAACATGTCTTAATCCACTGAGCTATCTCAACATTATAGGTAATGGTGGAAATATAGCATTCAAATACCAGTGGTATCGCACTTAAATACAGCTATTATAAATTAGCATTTACCAGCCTTGTTAATAGTTATACTAATATGAGAATATTTCTGGTGATAACAAACAGGTGTCAATTTATAGGTATTTAATGTGCCTAGTAATGTGCTTATTTTCTGCGGTATGTCTAAATAGTAGCGCCAACAACGCCATCTAGTTTAATTATTGCGCACCACGTGCAACTATGTGAGCAGCAGACGTCAAACGATGCAAGCGAAACTGAGCCGTAAGGTGTCCATGCATTATTGCAGCCGATAGTACATAACAAAACTTACTACTACAAATTACATATTTGTAAATTTTACTTGCAATATATTACGATATTTTGCTTGCAATTCAACATTTTTGTTGACTTGTACAGTTCTAAAATTCTGTAGGATTGGGTTGGGTCCCATCGTGAGATAGGAATTTTATATGTAACCTCTCTCTTCTGTCCTGTTTAGCTACTAAGTCCTATTTGTTACATTCCCCAGGTGACGATAAAGGTGCGTCCGCTGCCGCCGGTGACGCGCTACGGTTCCCTGGTGTTCCCCGCGTGGGAGGCCGGCGTGGCCTTCGAGAGAGAGGTCGCCGAGAAGAGACTCCAGCCATCCAGCATCCGGCTCATGGACAACGACCAGGTACCATTGGCAGATCACCATCGTATTAGTCGAAAGACGTCTACTGCTGGAAACGGGCTTCTCATAGGGCTGGAATCTGTTTTTTACACATTTTGACATAGGCTTCCCTCAAAGAGTGCCACAATGACCGGTCCTGCGCCACCCGCATCCACGACCCCCGCGACCTTTACCAGGTGATCAGTCCAACTGGTGTACCCCGCCGGCGTGGCCTTGAGAAGAGACTTCAACCAATCATTGCCACTAAACACACAAGTAATGTTGTTAGACGAAGCCACTGTAGCCGAGCGGTAACCGGCAAGGCACGCGGGCTTCAATCTGATGGTCGTAGGTTCGAATCCCGGCTCGTACCCAATGATCACGAATCTTAGGACGGGGGTACCATGGCGGAAGCAACCGGCAAAAACGCTAAAAGGACCAGTAAATCGCACAACTATAACATAAATAACTCCTGTACTTTTTATATCAAACCCAGAACAATGCTGACGTATCCACACCCACAAACAAGTAGATACATGGTAATCTGTATTCGCGTATAGGTACTATTAAAAAAAAAAAGACCGGGTTGCACTCCGGGAGTGCCGGCAGAAGTGAAAACTCAATAACATTGTAACAGTTTTTGATCAGGTAACGTGAGAACGTGACATCTTACGGTGTCACCCTAAAAATGGATTTGGCGCAAATTTATAAACAATTATCAACTATTTAGGAGGACGGGCCGCGGGCGCGTTGGGTGCGACGGGCCGGCGGCGAACAAACTACCAATTTGTTTTTGCCATTGCCAAATATTTTTCAAAGCTTTATCTCTTTAGGAATAAACATTTTGTACGCCGCAAGGTAGAACATAGCAGAACTACAAGAATGCCTGTGTATTGAACACCTATCATATCACCTATGGTTCACAAATAAAGTATTTTGTCTTTGACTTTGTCTTAAATTACTTATTAGTAAGTCCTACTATTCAATATCGGATTTTTTAATAGACGACATAACTTCATACAGTATCTTACATTATATAAATTTGTTATTATTTTAATTAGATTAATTTATTAATGTACTTATTCCTGAATTATTTTGACATTTGACATTTCTTTTCTCATTGACCATTTTTTTTTTTTTTTTTTTTTTTTTTTTTTTTTTTTTTTTTTTTTTTTTTTTTTTACCGAATATGTTTTGTTTTTTATATTGTTGTAATTATACCTAATTCCAAATGTTCCTACCTTTGTCATTTGCTAATGACTGTTTGTACGCCTCATGGCCAGAACATAGTGATTCTATACTGATTCTTATAACACCAATCTACCTGTACCTATGTTTTACAGACAAATAAATGAATTGAATTGAATTGAATTGAATTGAATAACGTCCAAATTCGAACTATTCGAATTTGCAAGAACAGCGGACGGCGGCGGTGAACAAAATATCAATTTGTTTTTGCCGTTGGTAAATATTTTTCAAAGCTTTATCTCTTTATAGGAATAACGTCCAAATTCGAACTATTCGAATTTGCTCAATAGTAAAACGGTGAAGGACGCGTGAACAAAATTACAAATTTATTTGCAGAATATGCTATTGCAAAAAGTATTTACGGCTTTATACTCTTACGAATAGTTTTGAATGAAGTCGAATCGGCTAGCAGCAAAATATAAAAGATTGTGACCTCCTTCACATCTAACGTCACAAAAATCTGTCGCGTATTTAACAATTTTTCCCCATCCCAAAAAGTGCTCAGCGCCGCTAAAGAAGTTTTCACTTCAAAAAAATAGGGGACGATCTTACACAAATCGACCTAATCCCAAACTAAGCAAAGCGTGTACCTACTATGGTTACTAGACCACGATAAACATACTTATATAGATAAATAAATACTTAAATACATAGAAAACACCCATGACTCAGGAACAACTATGCGTGCTCATCACACAAATAAATGCCCTTACCGGGATTTGAACCAAGGACCTCTTGCTTCGTAGGCAGGGTAGTGACCATAGATATATTATATTACTTCGGTCACTATACCAACTAGGCTAAAGCGGTCGTCATGATACTGTAACTGATATTGACAATATTAATCTAATCATCAATAATCTTTCCTGAAATTGGTAGGCGGGTTATCAAAAATAGGACCATCGACGTCACTGCTAGCAAAAATATTAGTAGAATTCTGAAAATGTCAAACAACTACTATTTGTGCGCTGTAGCATGGTGCGGGTGATAATTTCTGTAATGTCATGTCTAGTCTAGTCATGTGGTACTGACAGATGTCAACGTCATACAGGCAACTGTCACCCGCACCATGCTACAGCGCAAATAGTATAGTGCCTTAACTATGCCAAATCTATGAATTAGGTGTCAATGCGGACCCCGGGCTCCTTTAGGGGCATTACCGGGAATAACGCTGGGATGATGATGCAAATGTCAAAAAACACATGTAAAGACAATTTACATTAATTCGAATATTCGCATCGTGCAGTCAAGTTATTTTTGAAGTTTATAAGCGCACTACCGACGATACAATTTGTCACAATAACTGACAGAGACGCATATATAATTATAATTAAAGGTACCTATGTAAGTATTACTGTCTCATTTCAACTATAGCCGCATCTCTGTCGGTTGTGGTACAAATGGTATCGTTTGTTGTGTGCGTTTTTCACGACTGCCCAACGAAAAGTATTTTTACAGTACACTAGTGCGGAAAAGAGCACTTTCCGTGCAAATGTCGAAACTTTAAAGAGCTCAGTTCACACTCAGGAGGAGACGAACAATTGTGTACGCACCACGGGCGGTAATTCGTAAAGCCCCAGATCGCATATTTATATAACACCTGCGATCTGGTCATTCACGAATTCACCGCCCTGGGTACGTAATGTACTAATTCCAACTTTCTTAATACGCATGTAACGCATTTTTGGTTCTAATAGACGTAGGTACAAAGAGATTCGTTGTCTTCAATTCCGTAGCGCTACGCTCGTAGCTGATAATGATAACCTGGCAATAATCGTATGAAGTCATATGACTAATCTATGTAGTCGTGACACAACATTACTTATTGCAAAACAAAACAAAGACAAAAGAAAAAAGTGAACTGTGCCGTGTCACGAAATGGGCCCAACTCAGCATGATGCTGGCTTTGCAGCCAGCGCTGGTCTGCTGTTGGGTCCATCCAGTGAGGACAGGGTACGTAACAAAAAGAAAATAATAATTAAGTAATACTAAAAACAAGCAAACGAGATCACATCAAAATCAAATCACAAGAAAAACAAACATACTTACCAAAAAACAACTAAAAAATATAGGTATAATGACTAGATAGAGAGTATAGTTATTAGACATTAGAGTAGAGTGTGTATAGTTATTACATATTAGAGCGTATTATTAGTTATAAGATATTATATTCTTAATAGCTGTATGAAATTCAAACACAATCATGTGTAGTTTATTGAATAAATATGTCTCTGCTATATGTCTATGTCAATGTCTGTCTATCCCCAGTTCCGCTTCGGCCTCGCGCTGAAGACCCCGAGCACCTGGGGCGGCGTGCTCCTGGACGGCTTGAAGCAGCTCTACATCACGCGCATCCAGGGCTTCCAGCCCCAGCGGCTCGCCGTCGTCACGCTGTTGCTCGAGGGAGAGGCCGATGCGGTACGTCACTCTCTCTCTCTCTCTCTCTACATTACCTTTTACTATTTTATTTATCAATTTATTTGAGCCAGGCAACAAGGTACATATTTACAAATACCTTACAGACTAACATGCATATGCAAAACTTATAACTTAACATAACACAAAAACAGTTAAGACGGCGACGGCGACGGCTGGGTGTTGGCAAAGTGCCTAAGTAGCAAAAAGCCACAAAATACGGAAAAAAGAAAAAGTTCTGGGTGTCAAATAGCCGGCCTCGAAATCGCCGGAAAACTACACTTCGTGAAGGTCGACAGCTTGTCAGTTGGTACTCTCCCCACAAATGAATTGTAACTCGCTTTGTGGCGGGCCTCCAACCTCTGAACCCTCAGGATGAGCTTGGTCTTCAAACACAAGGACTCGATGATCAAGGTACTATAGAAGCTATCCACGCCGTGGCCACAGCGTGGCGTGGTGTTTGGGAAGCTACGGCACATCTTTTCATCCAATATTCCGCAGTGTCTCAAGACGAGAGTCTGACCAGTTTGTGTTGCCAGTGATGACATATATATGGCACTGAAACGTGGTCGCTTACTATGGGCCTCATAAGAAGGCTCTAAGTCACCCAAAGGGCAATGGGGAGGGCTATGTTGGGAGTGTCTCTGCGTGATCGCATCAGAAATGAGGCTATCTGCAGCAAAGTCAAGCTTAAGTGGCTGTGGGCGGAGCACATTGCACGTAGAACTGATGGCCCTTGGAGCGGAAAGGCTCTCGAATGGCGACCACGTACCGGCAGGCGCAGCGTGGGTAGACCTCATGACCTGGTAAAGGTCGCGGGAGTCCGCTGGATGCGGGTGGCGCAGGTCCGATCACTTTGGCACTCTTTGTGGAGGCCTATTATATTATATTAGCATTCGGCGGTCGCATGAAGCATAGTAACGATTTGAACATCTCCTGGTCGGACCGTTTCAGGAACATTCTAGTTCTACACCGTGATAATGTACTCGTAAGCGGCATTAAAGCCTATCTGATGATTAGGCAGCTGCGATGGTGTGATCATATCTCCCGCATGGCCGAATATCGACTGGCTAAGCGCATATGAAGAAAATTTGCTGAAGCGCCAAATACGGAAATGTGATATTGAACCATCGTGCTAGGAGAATTTAGCTCAAGATCGGTCAAAGTGGAGTGATGGTTCATGTGCACGCCTTTGAAGAACGAAGACGTAGCGAACTCGACGCTAAGCACGAGGAATTTAAGGCTCGACTACCTGCGGGCATCCACTACAATTTGGTGAATTTGGTTGGAGGTGTGCTGACCGTGCTGGGTAGGGATTGTAGTCGCACATTCTCAGCAAAGATAGGCTGCTTCAGTCGCCTGTGTGAGCTCACGATAATATAATATAATATAAAACGACTTTTGGTAGTACAATCATACGCCAAACATGCCCACACCACACATTGCACATTTGACAGCCTGCGCGTTACAAAGAAACTTACGACCCATCTGAAGGTAACCTGTCATACTGCATCAACTTAAAATCACTGTAAATGTATTCTAAACTTAAGATGCCCGCGCGGCGCCGCACTTATAAATACAGGCAAAGCCCCGAATGTCCTTTCTCCATAGCGGAGAAGTGTTTAAATGACATGAGTAATTTCGGAGAGTAGGTGTCAAGCGGACCCCGGGCTAACGCTATAGGAGGAAGAGGAATTTTGGAGAGTGTCACTTGCTAACTTTACTTTTTTTTAATGTTGGCGTAGATCTGATGTTATCTTGTTTTCCGGCTAGGTGGCTGAACAGGAGAAGAGGCTGAACAGCATCGCGGGCAAGTATGGCGGCGTGCCGGCCGGGGCCACTAACGGGGAGAGGGGATACACGTTCACCTTCGTCATCGCTTACATCAGGGTGAGTTCCTTGTATTCGCAATTAAGTTATTGACCCTCACGTGTGACATTTCTAACTAATAACTAGGTATCTGGCTGTCTAGCCATTGGCCTTAGTTGACCCAGTGTGTACCTACGGGACTTGATGTTCCAACGGTCACGCCAACCTCTAATGCTGGCACTTCACTTGGCGTTGCGTGGTTGCCTCTATTTCATTTGCCGTAGGTAGGGAAAAGATACAACACGAATATTTGGGTAAACACGCGCTCAGCCAAGTCTCTCTTGGCCGAGGTGTTCTTTCAAATTTCTATCGATTAGAACTAGCTGCTTGGGGCGAGATAGGGAGTTAACTGAAATAATCGAACAGCTTACCGCTCTACTTGCATCCAGCCGCCGGCATGGCACCGAACAGTGAGCGGATGTGAGACAGCAACTCGTTCTTTACTTGTTATTGTTACTATCACACCTCCTTCTGTTAGGTTCCACAGTGATCTTAAACAGTTTCCAGGTTGGATGGGTGTGGCTAGAATGCCTTACATCTCAAACTTCCTTGGCATGACATCTTGGTGCTAGTTTTTCAATTGATTTCGCAATGCGAACTCCTGGGTTTTTACCTCATTTATCCGTACTGGGACCAGATGGGACAGTAGGTAATTTTCGCCATTCCACACACGTACAGCCTCGAGGGTGCAGATTTCTGGGAGAAAAATCTCATTAGTTCGCAGGGCGGGCGTTTTGAATAGTCCAGCAAACGCCCGGGGCTTTATTTAGCTCGTCTCAGTTTTTCTGGGCATAGGCTAGACCTATTTATAAAACACTAGCTTCTGCCCGCGACTCCGTCCGCGTGGAACTCGTTTATATCGCGCAGCTCCTTACAAACTTTCACTCCCCATTTCAACCCCTTAGGGGATGATTTCGGGGATAAAAACTATCATATGTCCTTCCCCGGGACTCAAACTATCTCGATACCAAATTTCATCGCAATCGGTTCAGCGGTTTAAGCGTGAAGAGGTAACAGACAGACAGACAGACAGACAGACAGACAGACACACTTTCGCATTTATAATATTAGTATGGATGTATGTCATGTCATGACTCATGAACAACGTGGTTTCTTTTCAGGACCTGGCTCTGGACTACTCAGTGGTGGCGGAGTCGTTCGAGACCTCAGTCCCGTGGGACCGCACCCTCGCGCTGTGTGCGGGCGTCAAGCGGCGCGTGCGAGCAGAGTGCGAGCGTAGAGGCGTCTCGCACTACCACATCTCGTGCCGGCTCACACAGACGTTAGTACATTACACTCTATGGGGCCTACAGCAGCGAACGAAAATAAACCATAGAAGTCTAAGTACCGCCGCAAAATGGCGCCACAGAATGGGTGCCACTGCCATTAAGGGCGGGGTGTCAAAACGATACCGGGTTTTAGGCAAGTGTTTGGGTAGAAATTTGTAAGTAGCTCGCATTCTAAGGTTTTGTCGTTCGCTGGCCTACAGACGTAACAACCATGATCAGCAGTCTGGTAGTAGCGGAGTCGTTCGAGACCTCAGTCCCGTGGGGGCGCACTGCCACTGTGTTCAGGCGTGGAGCACGAGCGCGGCGGTGTCTCGACCTACCATACCACTTCCCGTGCCAGCACACGCAGACGTCAGAACCTCCCTACATTGGCTAACATCAAAAACCGAAAACGCTAATATTAATAGTAGGTATCTGCAGACGGGACGTTCTGAGTGTCTGACTACCAATCTGTAGTTTCAATTTGTAGGCAGAGAGCAGCACTCACGTATAGCAATTGGTTGACAGGTGTATTTACCTATGTACACTTTTACAGGCGTGAGCGTTTTCACAGGTAGTGCGTCCTGACAACACGCGTGTTGTGCTGCCGCACGCGTCACCTGTCAAGTTACTGTTCCCAACAACCTGGAACGGACATGCCCGAGAAATGGAGCTGAAAAGCCACTCATTGAAAGTTTTCCTTTTACAGATACGACGCTGGCTGTTGTATTTACTTCTACTTTGGGTTCAACTCGTCGGCGTTCAAGGACCCAGTGGCGATGTACGAAGAAATCGAGGAAGCTGCGAGAGACGAAATTATCGACTGCGGCGGTAACTCGATTTTTTGAAGTGAAAACTTCTTTAGCGGCGCTGAGCACTTTTTGGGATGGGGAAAAATTGTTAAATATGCGACAGAGTTTTGTGACGTCAGATGTGAAGGAGGTCACTTTTTGCTGCTAGCCGATTCGACTTCATTCAAAACTAAACGCTATTCGTAAGAGTATAAAGCCGTTAAACACTTTTTGCAATAGTATATTCTGCAAATAAATTTGTAATACCAACGCGTCCTTCACCGTTTTGCTATTGAGAAAATTTGAATAGTTCGAATTTAGACGTTATTCCTAAAGAGATAAAGCTTTGAAAAATATTTGGCAATGGCAAAAACAAATTAGTATTGTGTTTGCCGCCGCCCGTCGATATTTGTTTATATATAGATACATAAATAATTGATAATTGTTTATAAATTTGCGTCAAATTCATTTTTAGGGTGACACCGTAAGATGTCACGTGACCTGATCGAAAAACTGTTACAATGTTATTGAGTTTTCACTTCTGCCGGCACTCCAGGAGTGCAAACCGGTCTTTTTTTTACCTATATTTTATCTTACCTTTGCCTAATTTTAGTGTTCAAAATATATAACAGTATGTTGGCTACATTGATTTATGCGGAAATTTGAATGATTGATTTATGCGGAAATTTGAATGAATCTTAGAGTACAGAGTATGATGATAGTACATGGAATGAACAATATGCTTTAGTTAGATACACGGCACAGTAATACTGTGTTTTTTGTATTACCTACGTGAATGTCGTAAATAATTATTATAGCCTAATTAAATATTTTGCTAATATTTATATTTTCAGGTTCAATATCCCACCACCACGGCGTTGGTAAACTTCGAAGAAAATGGTACAAAGATACAGTGAGCGAACCAGGACAGAGATTACTACTCGCTGCGAAGCAAACTTTGGATCCGGACAATATTTTTGCCTTGGGAAACATGGCCTTTGGCGAAGACTATAAAGAAGAAGCTGTAGTTAAAAGCAAATTATAAGATGACACTAACTTTTATATTTATTATTGCTTTAAAACTTCGCTCGGAAAGTGGAAATTCGTCGGTTAAGTGACAAACCTGCTAAGCGTCAGTCACAAAAAGTAAACCAATGCGTTTGTAAGCAGCACTAAGCGATCAAAACATGTAGCTAAGTTTATGTTGCAGTTCGCAATATCTTTAGAATAACCTGAGGTATTTTATTTGTATACAATATTTTTTCAGTGCATGCTATTTATGAATTGGGACAACGGTTAGGTATATAGAATGATTTAAATGCGTGTTTGTGGTGAGCAGTGCCTTCGAACATGCGGCTTTAGTTCTTAAATATTTATAATGTAGGTCGAAGTAATGTGTCAAACATATTTAAATTCGATTTTATTACATTTCCACGGGGCTATGCATATTTTTTAAATTTTTACATAATAATCAACATTAAGAATATAACGCTGTTATTTGTCTAGTATGTCATATAGCCACATTTCTTTTTGAATTATTATTGCACTAATTCACGCTATTGCTCAATTTTACTAACTATGGGGGGCATTCCACTTGTCCAATGTGCATTGCGTCTCACTCACTCTTTAAGCAAAATGTGAGACGCAAATACACATTGGACAAAGATCTTGGACAAGTGCAATACCCACCTTATTACGTGTAAAGAAGGTCTAGTGGAAAAAGAACTAGGTATATTGTAAGTTAAAAAAGCATTTAATTTTACACGGAGGATTCCGTCACGTTGCCAAGTATCATGTGCAATAAGCTTAACATTCCGTACCATTCGTTTATATTTCGTTTTCGTTAGTAATTGTATGTACACATGCAAACTAACAAAACGCGAACCTTGAATTTTAATTATGACATTAAAGAATATTGTGTTAAACAGTCGTTTCATTAGTAATAATAGTGATATGAATATTGGATGCCTATACTATTTACTTCCATTTATTATTAATATTGTTCTTATTGTTCCTCCGTACCGAACTCAACTCCTTGAAAGGCGAACGCTAAAGACACCTAACTGTGGAATAAGTTGTCGTATAAAGTACAGTTCTATTGTACGTGTTATGGCTAAGCTGTGAAAGTAATGCCCATGCTTTTCAGTAAGGTTAATACAATACATTACAAATACTCTTTATTGCACACCTCACACAGATAAAGTAGTTACAAAAGAAATCACAGGGAGACAGTAGAGGTAAAACAACAGGCGGTGTTATCTCATCGCTAAGAAGCGATTTCTTCCAGACAACCTTACGATCAGTTGATATTCACTCTTCTAAAGCAATGCTGTTGGTGAGCAAATATTATTTTAGTGCGCAATGAATGGCGGTAAAAAATAAAAATAACTTTATTGGCAAGAAAAGACTTACGACTACGTGACAACTTACACCTTTTATAAGGTATATAATCAAATATTAAATGCTAATGTGTTATCAATTACGTATGTACATTTTTTTGTTTTTTGTAAAACTGGAAGTACTTAAGCTTCCTCTGTTCCTCGTACTAGTTATTATACCATATCATGGTGGAACGGGATTCGCCTTCATCATTTTTAATCCTAGAATAAACTTGTATAAACTAGAATAATTTGAGAATAATCGTTTTCCCAAAGTATCACGTGATAGACTTATTTCTCAAATTTATTCTAGTTTATACAAGATTATTCTAGGAAAGGGGGAATTTCGCGCAAATGGGAAACACCTTAACTAAATATTAAATACCAGAAGAAAAAGACAAATTTAACAATAAGTGAAGATTAGTGTCAAAATCATAGCGGCAATGCCGCGCTAGTCGAACGAAGTTGTAATATAGTAGTAAGGGTTCATATTCTGTCAGAAATTATATTAACAGACAAGCTTTTATTTCTAAAGTATTAAAACTACTTGAAACTATTACTATCGAAAGCAAATCGGAAGTATTATTTACGGGTTTATCATGTTGTACCTAATGTATGATTTCCTGTTATAATATTGCGTTTTCATCTAATGCCGACTTAAATAATTTCAATCCAATAAGGTCTACCCTTCTTGCCCTCACCAGATGGCGCTACTGGGGAGTAAGGTCCAGAAATATAGCTGTTATTAATTGTTATTGCGGGCGTAAAACAAAGTTTACATTTATATCATACTTAAAAGAACAAATCAATAATTTTAAACAATAATAATAATAAAAATCCTCCTATTTAACTGTGCACCTCCTTTTCTTAGCTCACTAACATTAAATGACCAGTAATCGTATTTGCCTATTATTTAAAATATTCACATGATTTTAAATTAGAAATAAACCCACGTAGGCCACCCGAACAGTGGCATTTGAAATTTCGGAGACCACACGCTACACTAGCGCCTCTAGCGGCGAATTTTTGTAATAAATATAATATACTGAATATCCAAATGCCTAATGTTCTAGCTAACAACGAATACTCTATATGCAATCATCACCATCATCTATTTAAGAGCTAGGCTCTTGTCTTGTCGGTGGTTATAATACGAAATTTTAGAGTATTACTTGACCGTGCTATTTCATTCATTCAAATTACTAGTTAGGCCAACATAACCATCGAAACTCACTTCCGGTAAACAACAACATTATGTCTATGGCGGTCTCAGTATATATAGGTATATTTCTCTATGATTGAAAGACTTCAAGGGGATTTCATATTTCGCGGGTAGCTTAGCTTTTAAACGGTGGTAAAATAGTAACAGTCTGTAATTTCTCGCATTGAGCTTAGGATTTAAGTCAAAATGATAGACCTTTTCATGCCCTTTCGGGCATTTCTGAAGTTGGACAATGTTTGCATTGACAACAACGTGTTTCGGATGCATTACAAAGTGACTGTGATTATGCTCCTCGTCTTCACGCTCCTGGTGACTTCGAAGCAGTTCTTCGGCGACCCGATCCACTGCATCGGGGACACCGATACCGATAAAGACGCCATAAATAGTTACTGCTGGATTTATGGGACCTACACTTTGAAGAGCAGATTAGTAGGTAAGGTCTTGATGTTATAAACATTTTGTAAGTTTTCTTGTGAGGGAAAAGCAAAGCAGCAATCAGCATTACCTATTCGTAAGAAGAAGGCGTACATAACGTACAGTGACACGCTCTCGCCGCTAATACAGGTCCTACGGTATAGGCATCATAAATGAAGTGGTATGTCCTTTAACTATATTTGAAAATCTAATTAGACTACGTGCACTTGTTTGTCAGAATACAGTCTCAACTCAAAGCATCTCTTTTTTCACGCCAAATATAAACATGGCCATTACTAATCAAACTATTCAAACAATTGTCTACTGTGTTGCTCAAAATCATATATACTAGTACTAGTAATATCATAAATGCGAAAGTGTCTGTACATCTGTCTATCAGTCTGTCTGTTACCTCTTCACGCTAAAACCGCTGAACCGATTTAAATGAAATTTGGTATGGAGATAGTTTGAGTCCCGGGGAAGGACATAGCATAGTTTTTTTTTGGGGGTGAAAGTTTGTATGGAGCTACAATATAAACGAGTTCCATGCGGACAGGGTCGAGGGACAGAGAAGCTAGATTAATATACCTAGTTCAGATTGCAGTAATTACTAGCTAAAAATTTGATGTCCTGGAACACATAACAATTGGTTCCTCAAACAAATTGAAAGGCGAGTTCATGCAACTTATACCTAATCAAACATACAGAACTTTTTCCCAAGTAACATGATACAATGTTGGCAATTTGCTCTGTTGGCACTTTCATGAGTCAGCCCATGGGTTACTTGGAAATGCTTATTACTTAATTTGCAAATGCTTGTTGCGTGGGAATCAGGGCTTGAATTTTGAATACCACTATGATTGCAAACAAGCACACAACCTGCCTGATGGCAAGCAGACATCAAGTCCAAATGAGTCCCAAGAATGTAGCTGACCTTGTAATGCCCTCTATTGATTTGGGTATATTTTTGGTAACAGATAGAGAGATGCAGCCTCCCTCTCACGCATGGTGGAGGTACTTGGACTGATCCAAATGTGAGAAACATGACATTCTGCATCTTACACTTCTCTTACTCTCTCTCTTTTTAGGTTTTCATTTTCCATTGCATACTAACAAAAATTTGATCATTATTATCTTGAATAAATGAAACTGAATTGAATTGAAATTCTCAAGCAACTATTTTCTAAATATGAAAATGTTAGGGTGGATGTTGAAGGGGAAATATCGGGCAGTCTTAGTTAAGCAGGCAACATATAGTAACAGTTTCCAAATGTTTTTTATACCACTTTGTATTATGGTGAACAAGCATGTGTCTCTATGATCAATGTCGATGTTAGATGTCACAGCAGCCTATGGACGCTTGCAATTTGTAACTCTGCATATTGCTGACCTATTAAAATCTTGTTCACATCTTGTTACAGTATATTTCAGTATCAGGTAAATCTTAGCTTGCTAGTGTGAACTTCATTTATCATAGTTGCCTAAAATTTTCAACTCATCAATCACCTTTACTGTAACATTGCTATTTTAAATTTCTATTACAATATTCGAAGCGCTCATAGCCTTGCGGCACCTGCGAGTCGGAAACGATAACGCAGGTTAAGCAAAGATGGCAGCGGTCTTTGGATGGGTGACTGCCTGATGTTTGAGTGGTTAATATAAATGAACGCTTCCGTGCTTTGGAAGGCACGCTAAGCAGTTGATCCCGGCTGCTGTCTATGACAGTAGTCGTTAAGCCGAGTTAGAGGCCTTCGGGCGGCTTAAGAACTTCTAACAGTCGAGTTGCCCACTCACTTGACAAAGGGGGGACAGCTGTTACACGCGTCCACAGGAGCTACCTACCACAACCCTGCACGTGTCCCCTGGGTGGTACTAAAGAGTGACAACATTAAAGGCCAAAATAATGTATGCCATATGATTAAATAAAATTACAATTTATTTCCTCCTATTAAGTCTGTAAAAAGCTTTTCTGAATGTCTATATGATATTGATATTTATTTATCTCATAATATTGCATTGCATTATAAACAACATTAAGAGGAAAGGCCAACATTAAAGGCGAGATGATTGAGAAATAGGTATTTGTAAAATGTATTGCTGTCGCGCCAACCTCAAGCCTTCCCCCGCAGAGCGCGATAGAGACAACTGCAGCTTGGACCGAAAATACCTATTAAAAGTACATAAAATCAACGTTTCGTAGTCCCCTGATTTCTTCTCCAAAACTTGACCTATTTAACTATTCAAGAAAGGCTTTCGCCGTGTTCCTTTGTTTTCGTTTTTTTAAATAATCTATCTAGTCAAAATTGTTTTCTGGTTGTTCAAACACGGCGGAAAATCGGGCATGTTTCTTAGGTTTTTGAAGGTTTATATCTCTTTTAAGAATAAATTTATGAAAAAAAGGAAAACATAGGAACATGTCAATAGTAGCCATAGATTTATGGAAAAAAAATATTGCTCTACTGCCATTATCCAGAGAGAAAACAGGGGACTACGTTTGTATGGAAAAACGGCTCTTGTGTTTCCTCTTAATGGCTGTTTTTTTACCTAAATAATTAAAATAAAATAAAATATCAAATAACCCAAGGTCAACCAGACCAGACTGATCACTGGTCAACTTAAAGTACATTACTTACCTAGGGCGGTAAAACAAACAGTGTCCCAGATCACAGGTATATAGCGATCTGAGTCTTTTTATGTTTTACAAAGCTAGCACGATAGGTTTTATCGTCACGTTATACTGTACTGTAAACGTTACGCAGAATATTTGACGATAAAACGTATCTTTTGCTACTAGGCATGGTGAGTACAAAATTGTATTGTACGTCTTTCCCTGGCCAGGGAGCGACGATTCACGTGACCGGAATTACTATTTACTGTCCTGCAAAACATCTTTCATTGTACGTACGTTGAACGTAATGATAATGAGCTAAAAGTTTACGCGATGAGGTTCACAACGAAAGTATGGAGCACATCGCGTGAACTTATTAAAATTAAAAAAAAATGCTAACCACTCGCTAATAATAATCCTCGCAAACAAACGAATGGTTTATTTATTTATATAGGAAGGCAGTTGAAACAACTGATGATGCCTGTATCCAATTAACATTAAGTAGGTGTATAATCGTTGAGGTTTAATTTTCTTTTTTGTAAAAATGTGCTTGTCTAATTTGTTCTTGAATTGATTGACATTGAGAGCTGAGACGACATCGTCTGGCAGCTCGCGTTCCAAGCTTTCACCACCTGTCGCTTATCCATCCATCTTCTTTGTGTCATTGCAATCAGGCAAGGAAGGCTATCAAATGTCGTACATGGGCGTGGGCCCCGAGTCGGGCAACAAGGAGGACCGCATCGAGCACGCCTACTACCAGTGGGTCTGCTTCGTGCTGCTCGGGCAGTCCGCAATGTTCTACACGCCGCGGTACCTCTGGAAGATCTGGGAGGGTGGCCGGCTGAAGGCGCTAGCTTCGGATTTGGGTAAGTAGTTCCAAACACTCTAAAAGATGGCATTGGTAATTGCTTTAGCTGACAATAGACATCCGCTGCTGAACTTATGCAACAAGGACCGCTTCCAGCACGCCTACTACCAGTGGGTCAGCTTCGTGCTGCTCGGGCAGTCCGTCATGTTCTACACGCCGCGGTACCTCTGGAAGATATGGGAGGGCGGCCGGCTGAAGGCGCTAGCTTCGGATTTGGGTAAGTAGTTCCAAACACTCTACAAGATGGCATTGGTAATTGCTTTAGCTGACAATAGACATCCGCTGCTGAACTTATGCGACAAGGACCGCTTCCAGCACGCCTACTACCAGTGGGTCAGCTTCGTGCTGCTCGGGCAGTCCGTCATGTTCTACACGGCGCGGTACCTCTGGAAGATATGTGAGGGCGGCCGGCTGAAGGCGCTAGCTTCGGATTTGGGTAAGTAGTTCCAAACACTCTAAAAGATGGCATTGGTAATTGCTTTAGCTGACAATAGACATCCGCTGCTGAACTTATGCAACAAGGACCGCTTCCAGCACGCCTACTACCAGTGGGTCAGCTTCGTGCTGCTCGGGCAGTCCGTCATGTTCTACACGCCGCGGTACCTCTGGAAGATATGGGAGGGCGGCCGGCTGAAGGCGCTAGCTTCGGATTTGGGTAAGTAGTTCCAAACACTCTACAAGATGGCATTGGTAATTGCTTTAGCTGACAATAGACATCCGCTGCTGAACTTATGCGACAAGGACCGCTTCCAGCACGCCTACTACCAGTGGGTCAGCTTCGTGCTGCTCGGGCAGTCCGTCATGTTCTACACGGCGCGGTACCTCTGGAAGATATGTGAGGGCGGCCGGCTGAAGGCGCTAGCTTCGGATTTGGGTAAGTAGTTCCAAACACTCTAAAAGATGGCATTGGTAATTGCTTTAGCTGACAATAGACATCCGCTGCTGAACTTATGCAACAAGGACCGCTTCCAGCACGCCTACTACCAGTGGGTCAGCATCGTGCTGCTCGGGCAGTCCGTCATGTTCTACACGCCGCGGTACCTCTGGAAGATATGGGAGGGCGGCCGGCTGAAGGCGCCAGCTTCGGATTTGGGTAAGTAGTTCCAAACAGTCTAAAAGATGGCATTGGTAATTGCTTTAGCTGACAATAGACATCCGCTGCTTAACTTATGCAACAAGGACCGCTTCAAGCACGCCTACTACCAGTGGGTCTGATTCGTGCTGATCGGGCAGTCCGTCATGTTCTACACGCCGCGGTAGCTCTGAAAGATCTGGAAGGGCGGCCGGCTGAAGGCGCTAGCTTCGGATTTGGGTAAGTAGTTCCAAACACTCTAAAAGATGGCATTGGTAATTGCTTTAGCTGACAATAGACATCCGCTGCTGAACTTATGCAACAAGGACCGCTTCCAGCACGCCTACTACCAGTGGGTCAGCATCGTGCTGCTCGGGCAGTCCGTCATGTTCTACACGCCGCGATACCTCTGGAAGATATGGGAGGGCGGCCGGCTGAAGGCGCTAGCTTCGGATTTGGGTAAGTAGCTCCAAACACTCTACAAGATGGCATTGGTAATTGCTTTAGCTGACAATAGACATCCGCTGCTGAACTTATGCGACAAGGACCGCTTCCAGCACGCCTACTACCAGTGTGTCAGCTTCGTGCTGCTCGGGCAGTTCGTCATGTTCTACACGCCGCGGTACCTCTGGAAGATATGGGAGGGCGGCCGGCTGAAGGCGCTAGCTTCGGATTTGGGTAAGTAGTTCCAAACACTCTAAAAGATGGCATTGGTAATTGCTTTAGCTGACAATAGAGATCCGCTGCTGAACTTATGCAACAAGGACCGCTTCCAGCACGCCTCTACCAGTGGGTCAGCTTCGTGCTGCTCGGGCAGTCCGTCATGTTCTACACGCCGCGGTACCTCTGGAAGATATGGGAGGGCGGCCGGCTGAAGGCGCTAGCTTCGGATTTGGGTAAGTAGTTCCAAACACTCTAAAAGATGGCATTGGTAATTGCTTTAGCTGACAATAGACCTCCGCTGCTGAACTTATGCAACAAGGACCGCTTCAAGCACGCCTACTACCAGTGGGTCTGCTTCGTGCTGCTCGGGCAGTCCGTCATGTTCTACACGCCGCGGTAGCTCTGGAAGATCTGGAAGGGCGGCCGGCTGAAGGCGCTAGCTTCGGATTTGGGTAAGTAGTTCCAAACACTCTAAAAGATTGCATTGGTAATTGCTTTAGCTGACAATAGACATCCGCTGCTGAACTTATGCAACAAGGACCGCTTCCAGCACGCCTACTACCAGTGGGTCAGCTTCGTGCTGCTCGGGCAGTCCGTCATGTTCTACACGCCGCGGTACCTCTGGAAGATATGGGAGGGCGGCCGGCTGAAGGCGCTAGCTTCGGATTTGGGTAAGTAGTTCCAAACACTCTAAAAGATGGCATTGGTAATTGCTTTAGCTGACAATAGACATCCGCTGCTGAACTTATGCAACAAGGACCGCTTCAAGCACGCCTACTACCAGTAGGTCTGCTTCGTGCTGCTCGGGCAGTCCGTCATGTTCTACACACCGCTGGAAGATCTGGAAGGGCGGCCGGCTGAAGTTGCTAGCTTCAGATGTGGGTGAGTAGTTCCAAACACCACTAAAAATGGCATTGCTATTAGGCAGGGAAGGCTCTCATATGAGTCACATGGCTTAACCTTGCGCTACTTCTGGAAGAATGGGCAGGGCGGCCGGCTGAACAGCTGAAGGCGCTAGCTTGCCTTCCAGCGTTTTTTTGGTGTTAGTGGCAAACAAGCATACTTGATGATAATCAGACAGCCAGACATCTCTCTCTCTCAACACTATTATACATACCTAGATTACCTAGCTGCTCTGTTCTTTCTAGTCTGATTTCACAAGAGGCCTGTGCCCAGCAATAGGTTAGGTTAGTTAAAAGGTGGACTGATGACCTGGTAAAGGTCGCGGGAGTCCGCTGGATGCGAGTAGCGCAGGACCGGGCATCGTGGCACTCTTTGGGGGAGGCATATGTACAACAGTGAACGTCTTTCGGCTGTTATGATGATGGTGATTTGACGTTTCAGCAAGCCCAATGGTGACGAAGGACTGGCCCGAGTACCGGCGCGGCGAGCTGGTCGCCTACCTGTCCTACTCCAACGTGTACTGCCACAACATGTACGCGCTGCGCTACGCTTTCTGCGAGATACTCAATCTCGTCAATGTGGTCGGTACCTTTTCTTTTTCCATGATGTTAACATTGGTGTAGAAACTCAGGACTCTAAGGACCAATATTAGACCCTTTAAAATCATTTATTCACTAGGCTTGTTTAGTTTGGTGGGCTATATAATAGCGGGTAAAAGTCCTACTATTGTCTAGCTGGGCCCTGCATAGCTGTAATAGTATATCAAGAAAGTTGTCAATGGGCTGTTCATTTATTACGTAAGACTAATTTAACCAACTTCTAACCTACCCGCTAGCGTAAGAAATACTTTATACTTAGATGAATCTCTCTTTCGACTGCCTCCTAATTGTCTTTACCACTAGGTACAAGAATAGCCCACGAGAATATGCAATTCTACATGAATTCTAGCAAAGTATTTTTTTTTGTAATTTCCGATTTGCTTTTAGAGTTTTTTTTGAGTTTATGCCATAGACTCCTTTGAGAGACCACACATGACGCAACCGGTTTTAAACGCAGTAAACCGGTTTCAAAATGGTTGCGTAACTAGAAGTTGCAGTTGCGTTTCATCGTCTGTTTTGGGCCTTGCAGTTTTGCCATTTTCCAAGGGAAATTGCTGCATGTTTAAACTGTATGTAACCAAACAGATACACGTATTAACTTTTTGTTATTCAGGTAGGCCAAATGTTTCTCCTCGACATATTCCTCGGCGGCGCGTTCCGCAACTACGGCGCCGCAGTGGCGACCTTCACGCACGTGCCCCGCGTGCCGGCGGACATGACCGACTTCGCCTCCGTCAACCCCATGGACCAGTACTTCCCCAAGATCACCAAGTGCTTCATCCGCCAGTACGGACCCTCCGGCGGCCTGCAGTACAGGGACCGTATGTGCATCCTACCCTTGAATATTGTCAACGAGAAGATCTTTGTTATAATATGGTTCTGGTTTATTTTTCTAACGTTTGTGTCGGTTCTGGCTGTGCTTTTCCGCGTGCTTGTGTTGTCGGCTCGGCCTCTCCGCATCGTTATGATCATGGGCCTCCTGAGGAACGTGAAGCGGAGCACTGTGTCGAGGATCGTGAGGCGTTTCGGCTTCGGTGACTGGTTCATGCTGTATTTGCTTGGCAAAAATGTAAATCCGCGCGTTTATAAAGAGTTGATACTGGAGCTGTCCAAAGACATGGAGCAAAATTATCCAATTATTTAGGTCATACTTCTAAACTGGCTTCACCCTTTTTGCACTTGACAGTTTATTTACTTATATCACTGTGCCATAGGTAATATTCATCTCTAATTTTAACAGATAACTGCATGCTTATGTCTGTGACTAATTAATTATAAATATTGTCAATGTCAACCATATCAGTAGATGACGTTTTTATGTGAGATCTCGGCGCCAAACAAAATGTTGGAAACTGACCTCACTTACACGGCCCCATCCAGTGAAACGGTTGACATTGCTACGTTAAGTTATAACTTACGAGTGTAGAAGGGTCCTAATTTGCTTTCGCCAATTATAACTTTAGTTACATTTTAATGATAGGTAGTTTATTTTTTCTTATAAGTTTTGTGCAAAAACTTGCAATTTAAGAGTATGCTATCCAGTAATGAAAAGAAAAAAATCTTGCGTTAAAAAGTTAAAATAGCATAGTTCTATTAAAATAAGTGCCTAGTAATTTTGAATTACTAATTCTCTTTAAGAATAAATTTGGCTGTTGTTTTGTTACCTATTAGACAATAGGATATATTCAAATGTTATTATTAGTCATATATTAAGTATCTAAGTGCAGGGTATTTGTTGATAGGTAATTAGGCTACATACTTGTTGTACTTTTTGATACATTTTACCTATCCTGTAAGTGCACATACTTAACCTAAGGTTTAAGTTGGTTTCATAGTGGATAATGAAAGTCTGCTAGTGCTTTGTGTAATAAATGGTTGTGTGCAGGGCATTGGCCAAAATTTAGTTTTTTTGTTTTTGGTTCAAGACAATTACATAGTTGATTACGATTTATCTCATTATCTTTATTCAAAATTATTGTTCAAGTTCTCAAGCAAGAATTTTTCTTGGTATAAACGAGAATTTGTAATAATATGGTGAATGTTGCAAAGTAGCTGATATTGCGTTGATTGTCATTTTCTAATTTTCGCCAATCATATTAGAATTCCAAATTTGATGATTTTTGGTTATTTTATTTCTTAATAATGAAACTATTAATGTGATCTCAGAAGAATATTATATATCTTATTTTGGTTATAAATTTGTTACAAGAGAATTTGTTTTAATTTTACAACATTTCTACCTTTACACCATGTTGGCTGCGAACAAGCTTACGGACCATCTGATGGTAAGTGGTTACCTAGTTGCTTTCATAAAAAAATTACAAACAAGGGTTTGCTGTCAACTGACAAAATTTGAGTCGGCAGGAAAGTAGAATCAGCTACTACCACAGGCTGGAAAATATATATGTAATTGATATGATATTGCTATGAATTATTTGTGAACAGTAAAAGTGTTAACTATCTACACTTCTTTATTACACTGTAACCAACCATACAGCAAGCATTGCTTTGATCAACAAATGGCAAATAATCATCCAAACATACATAACATAGGTTATTAATTAACAACTCTTCAAGTAAATGTATATTTTATTATTACAAATATAACTAAAACATGCCTCTACTACAAAGTTTGAAAATACCATGCATTACACTATTACTTAAAAAAACATCCATTTGCAGTTAATGAAGGCTGGAACAGCCTTTGTCATGTGCATAGTAAGTTTTATTTGTTTCTCCATCCAGACTGCATTTTTAGATGTTGTACAGTCCATAGTAATATTATAAATGCAAAAGTGTGTCTGTTACCTCTTCACACATGTCCACTGAACCAATTGTCATGATTTTTTTTTAAGGATATAGGATAGTTTTTATCCCAGATATCATCCCCTGAGGGAGTAAAATGGGGGATGAAAGTTTGTATGAAGCTACGATATAAATAAACTAGTTCCATGCGGACGGAGGCACAGGCAGAAGCTAGTGTCAAATAAAACTAGATGAGTGAGAGACTTCAACAGATAATAGACATAAAGGTGTAAGTCCACTAAATGTAATAAGATTCATAATGTGTCATACATTTGGACAATGGACAGTGATCACTAAAACTCTATTTTTCAAAGTTTGTAGTAGAGCTGGAAAACCTTAACTAAACAGTTGTGATGACAGTACTACCCAGAGCAGCCTCTGCAGCCACAGTGCACACACTCCACAATACGGCCTTCTTCAAGCTTGCTCTTCGGCACGCGACAAATGCAATTTGTTGCAAAATTTGTGTCTCGAGTCTGTATGCATCTCAGACAGCACAGATTCTCGTAACCAGTCTTCTTCCATTTTGCAATGAGGTTGGCGTCAGCTATTTTTTCATCCAGGCAATATTGGTATAGCTCTCGGCTGATGGCCTTTCGTCGGTAGAACAGATCATAGATGTAACGAGATTTCTGGTGATGTATCTTGAATATGGGCCACAAAGACTCTTGTTTACGTTTCCCTTCGTGAGGTTCAGTTTCGGCTGTAAAATATATCAAATTAATATTATTGTTTAATGATTGCCACGGCAAATGGCAAGTGTTTATAGTTCTGGACCAATAATATTGACGCGACGGCGTGTCGAGGTATGCAGGGCGCCTAAGTGTAAGGCCTGAGTGGACGCCCCGCTCAGAGCGAGGCGTCGAGCGTCCATATAAATTACATTTGTTTTATATGGACGCTGCACGCCCCGCTCTGAGCGGGGCGTCCACTCAGGCCTTGCACTAATGCTTTGCTAAACCGGGGCGCCAGGAGGGTGAAAATTGATAGTTTAGTGAATTGTAATTATAAAATGGAATAGAAGTGGGAAATTGTAATAAATATTGACACAGGTTATCCTACCTTCTCGCATCTTTTGCTCCAACTCTTCAAGCGTGGGTTCGATAAGTTCCCAGCCCTCTGGGGGCGACTTACGACTGCGGCGGACTTTCGGCATATTGCTACTTGTTGATTATATCGAAAGCAGAGTGAAATCACTTTTAAAACGTAGTAGAAATTATAAAATAACACAGCGTTGCAACGAAAGCGTCTGAATACGATACTCGCAATAGTTTAGTTAGTTTCATGTCATTGTCATACATGTCATCTGTCAACGTCAAAAAAACGTCACTGAGTGCCGTTCGGATTTACTCCAAAATAAATCAGAGTCTAAACTTGTCGGGAACGGACGGACCCCGGTCTGTGGGCCTACCGCGAAACGAAAACAAACACTTGCTAGTTCGAGCGACAAAGACGGAGATACGTTTGTTTTCTACTAGCCCAAGGCCCTACCGCGAAACGAAGTTCGTTCGATTAGTTGTCGTTTCGCGGTACCAGAATTACGCACAATGGACCCGATTCTACGTGCACATGGCTTAACTAGCCTAAAACTAAATTGTCTAATTTTTAGACATAATTTAGGCGGCAGATTAAAAACGACATATTTAGAATAGCATTTAGGCAGCTAAGTAAGTTGTATAGATAGACCGCCTAAAATAAGAAACGTCAGATGCAAATTAGCGCTGTCATTTGATTATGACAGCTGCTCATAGAATAGCAGTGTTTTAGCGACACCTAAATAAAATTAGGAAGTTTAGAGGCCACTGTAGAATCGGGTCCAATAATTTATCTGTAAGAAAATTTACCTGTAAGCGAAATTAGTTGCAGTAGATATAAAAAAATGCATTTTTTTTTATCATGTGGTACAAATAGCTATTACATTAGGGTAGGTACGCACATGGACCCTGTTAGGCTTAGGGCACAGGCGGCACAGCAAGTATTTCTTAAAATTAAAGCTACTTACATACTTACTTAGGTATCCGTTTTGTGTATAGGTACTTGCAAAACCAGAACTGGCGCAGCCCTATCATGGTTACTAGGTGCCAGTTATGAAATAGGGTGCATTGGGGTAATTACGATAGAAATTTTGGCGAGTTGAGCAAACGACAGCCTTTCAGTTAAAAAAAACATTTTATTTTTAAATTTTACTGCCTATTTTTTCGTATGTCTTGAAAATTGATGAATAGACTTATGATTAGTGGACATTACAAACAAAAATACGCTGTTGTTTCTTTTTCATGCATATGTATTGTAATGTCTCACTTTTTTGGACATTTGGGTGCCCGGGTAATTCCGAAATAGTTGAAAAGTACCTAGATCTTATTACTCATATTTTTCATTTGTAATTTGCTCCTTACTTGTAATAAATAAATAATAATAATAAATAAATAAATAAATATTAGGGGACAATCTTACACAAATCGACCTAGCCCCATAGTAAGCTCAGTACTAAGGCTTGTGTTAAGGGTACTAGACGACGATATATATAATAGATATAAATACTTAAATACATAGAAAAACTTCCATGACTCAGAAACAAATATTCATGCTCATCACACAAATATTTGCCCTTACCGGGATTCGAACCCAGGACCTTCAGCTTCGTAGGCAGCGTCACTACCCACTAGGCTAACCCTAGGTAATATTGTAAACTTTGTTAATAGTTTCGCTTTTACGGTCATTTCGGATTGATTACTTCGGATTTACCCCGGTAAGAGGAAGTGGTTCTCAACATTTCAAACAGATACGCATTATTTTAAGTAGGTAGTAAAAAAAACGCATTTAACTGCGAAATAATTTTATTGTTTTACAAAGAACTTAAAACGTAATAGAAATGGCAATACAAACATATCACTTCAGTATTCTTATTTTGAGGAACTTAGATAGGTACTTAGCGTTGGAGGCATAATGACCCTGAAAAAGCTGCCGCTGGTCATTAATTTGATACAATATTGTATACCAAATTTAGCCCGCGCATTCATATAGTGTATATATCTATATATAGATAGAATATAATTGTTAATATCCGTTGTAACAAAGATCTGAACTTGCGTTAGTTTTAACACTTTTAACACGTTCAAAAGCACCCGGCGCGTTTCACTGCTGCGAAAGTCCGACTCAATCTTGGCCAGTTTTATCCCTTATTTAATAACTAGCTTCCGCCCGCGACTTCGTTTGCGTGGACCCGGATAAGGCGGATAAAGCTATCCTATATTTTAATCCAGGCTATAAACTATCTTCGTGTAAAATTTCATCTAAATCGGTTGAGCCGTTTAAGCGTCATTGAGTAACAAACATCCAAATATCTAAACATCCAAACATCCAACCATCCAAACTTTCACTTTTATAACATTAAGTATATAGTAGGATATAGTAGGATTATCCTTTACTTTATACTTATATTATCAATTAAATTTTCACTTTGTTGGTATACTTCAGCACAATTCTATCACCGTAGCGAAAATCGTGAATAAACCTCATTCATAAACTATTTAATCGTATTGGCATACATTATTTTTGGCCTTTAAAGTTTATCACTCTTTAGTACCACCCAGGGGACACGTGCAGGGTTGTGGTAGGTAGCTCCTGCGGACGCGAGTAACAGTTGTCCCCCCTTTGGCAGTGAGTGGGCAACTCGACTGTTAGGAGTTCTTAAGCCGCCCGAAGGCCTCTAACTCGGCTTAACGACTACTGTTCATAGACAGCAGCCGGGATCAACTGCTTAGCGTGCCTTCCAAAGCACGGAAGCGCTCATTTATATTAACCACCCACTCAAACGTCAGGCGGTCACCCATCCAAAGACTGACCGCTGCCATATTTGCTTAACCTGCGTTATCGTTTCCGACTCGCAGCCGCCGCTAGGCTATGATGCTAAAGTTTGGACCTCAAACCTCAATCACGCAAAAACGGATTAAAATTAATTTTGGTATACATATAGTGTATAACCTGGATTAACATACCAGTATATAATACTTTTTATTCCGGGAATCACCGTCTAAGGGGGCGAAATAGGGGGCGCAAGTTTGTAAGGAGCTACGATATAAAAGAGTTCCACGCCGGTAGTACTCTTTATACTGTGTCCACGCGGACGAAGTCGCGGGCAGAAGCTAGTAATTAATAAAAATGTGTAAGTACCTACCGGGTAGGTACCCAGGCAGAATCAATAGGGGTGTAGACACTAAATAAAATAATCAATAATGATGTATTTGCTTGAAAACGGATTAAGAATGTAGTCAAATAGAGAAAAAACCGGCCAAGTGCGAGTCGGACTCGCACACGAAGGGTTCCGTACCATTATCTAAGTATAAAAACGGCAAAACGGTCACGTTTGTTGTATCGGAGCCTCGTTAAATATTTATTTTATTCTGTTTTTTTAGTATTTGTTGTTATAGCGGTTCTATGTGTGAAAATTTCAACTGTAACTATCACGGTTCATGAGATACAGCCTGGTGACAGACGGACAGACGGACGGACGGACAGCGGAGCCTTAGTACCTATTGGGTCCCGTTTTTATTTTACCCTTTGCGTACGGAACCCTAAAAAGCAAGCAAGAGATTAAACAATCACAAAGTTATAAGTGTCCAAAGTTTCAAGATGAAACTATACTATTGTCATTTACGCTCGAGGATCGTGACGTCACGATCTGGTGGCTTTGTTACTTATTTCCTAGATGAAAATAAATAAACAAGATAATTTGAAAATAATAGTCATCAATTACAGTCATGTTTTATTAACTTTCACTCTTGAGTGTGTCAGACACTGTACTGAAGTCCTAAGTTTATGTATTTTGGTTCCACCTGTAATCGAGAACAGTATAATTGGATACAAAAAACAAAGTAACTGAGTTTCGCTCCACTAACTGCAAAAATGAGAATAACGCTGCTGTGATAAACTTAAAAAGTTGCCGCACTGTATTGCATATGAATAGGTAGGTATCAATAACGTAACATACGTATAAATAACGAGAGAAGATATCCATGCCCGATCGATTATAGAATTTTTGAAGTAATTAAAAACTCGCCAAGTCTGTACGCAATTTACCTGTGGCATGTTTGGTGTGAATAACGGGTCCCACCTATCTACATGGAGTGTTCGCCATCGCGGTGCGCCGTCTCTGTCGGGAGCGGCCCGCGCGGGGGGTGCGAGCGAGCGCGCGACAGTTTACGTGCCTCGGAGTGGAATGCGCTAGCGCAACGCAACCTCCGACGACAACAAGCCAGTCTTTTCGCTCGGCCCCGACGGCCTCCTGTGTCCGCGACTCGGGCGCTGTTTTAAACGGCATTTGTCAAACTATGAGTGAAACCCACCTCACGAGTGTTAGTTTATTGTTGATAAGTGTATGATATAGTGACAGTTGTCGGCGAGCTTTGTGGTATGTTTTGTGAAAGTTGACGGAGGTTGTTAAGGAACTTCGGGTGTCTTGCGTGGATATAGGTAAGTCGTGAGACGTGTCTGTTCTGTTTTCTGTTTGTCATGAGATGACGTCGGTGAAGGCTTTCCCGGTTCGTCTTTCTATCAATACTAAGTTAAAACAGACAGTAACTAACTAACAGTGAGTAGAAATGAGAAACATGTGTATATGCTTGTATACTCACTAAGTTATACTTATGTACGTGTCTTGTATTGCTAAGGTATCGCCAAGTTTATTACCTGCGGAGGTAGGTACTTACCTATAATGAAATACAAATAACCGTGAGTCGCATTTACCTCTTTGTATGTACCTAATAAGCAGAATATAGCTTGCAAATTGCAAAGTTGCACTTAGATTTTGGTTTGACCTTATAACATAGGACTACCTACATTATGGGTTACAGATATAGTGCTGAAGTGTTGATCCTTAAAACGTTTTGGAGTTTGCCTTTACGTGGTCCAGACCAGACAATACTACTGGATACGAGAATAAAATCTATAGAATCCTGGACTGTACGGAGATACCCTGGAGTGATGCGCCTACTCCTACCCTTCAGGTACATGTACCGACCTAGGCATATCAAAATAGTAATTCCGTAGCGTAGGTAGGTTCGTTTTTTATGTTACTGCAATTTAAACGCAGCAGACCCTAATTTACCAGATTGCCTTGGTTTTTTGGTCAAATTACTTTCTTTGTAGGTACCTAGTTACCTAAGAGACAAGTAGGAAGCTACCTATTTAGCAAACTATAAATACCTAGGTATCTACGAAGTAAAATAGTCGGTATTCCATATCCTGAGCCGCGCAGATCCAAGATCTGCATTAATGTTGGAGGCCCGACCTTCCCCCGGCTACGGCTCCAGCCGAATCCTAAATAAAATCTAGATGGGCAATTAATGTAAATACCCTCCTTCCTATACAGAAAACTCACCCTTGCCCCTCTCGAACCTGAAATGCAAGTCTGCATTGCATGATTTTTTCCGCTTGACTCGAAGCAATGACCACTACAGGGTTGGTATTCAGAACGCTCACAGACTCGCCTCAGGCGATTCAGTGTAAGCCTGACCTCTGATTACGCGTAGTTGTAACGAATTTCGGGGCCCAGTTATACTAGAGATGCGTGGTGAAGTGAGACGAGTTGAATCATGTGGCAGAATGGACCTACCCATCTATTGAATTAATTTGCTATAGCTTATAGGTAAGAACGAGTTTCGACTAGGTTTGCTGAACCTATAAATGCAGAGGTGATAACTATTTATAGTCGTGTTTACTAAAGGCGATGTTTTAGCCGTGGTGCTTTTGATAGATCTAACCTATTTTAATCGACACAGTCCAGCGGGTACCTAGGTAGGTACCTAGTGCGTTCGAGCATTTTATTACTTTCCCTAATACGGTATTCAGGGACTAGGGACCAATTCTCTATATCGGGGTGTGTATAACATAAAGGGGCTAAATATAACAACTGGCACCGCAAATACCTACCTGCCCACGAATATCACGTGTAATCCAAGGTAAGGTATACCTACTTACCTATCTATTCCGTGTCCAAGGCGCAAAATCCCTATTAGTAAGTAGCTCCTACTTAAATATGTAGGTATCGGTGGCAAATGTGCACGATCGCGCTGCATAAATCGCCTAAAGAATATAGGTAGTTCTACCCACTTCCTTTTTCCTTACTGTACTCTTACTGCAACAAATAACTATGTATAAAATTAACAACGTCTGCTCGTTCGTTTTTAGTTTTAAGCATGTACCTACTACAGGAAATGTTATATATTTTTTTTTTTTTTTCTCATTTAAGTGAATTTGTAATTCTTTATGAGAACAATAAAGTTCTTAAACCAGAAAAGCCGTCGTCTTCTACATGTTAAAAAAAAACCGGCCAAGAGCGTGTCGGGCCACGCTCAGTGTAGGGTTCCGTAGTTTTTGTAGTTTTTTTCAAAAACTCATCAACTTATCAAGTTTAAAATAATTTTCCTAGAAAGTTTTTATAGTTCTATAGTTTTATAGTTTTGAGATTTTTTTCATATTTTTAAAACTTATGGTTCAAAAGTTGCATTTTTTTTTACTTCTGGAGCGATTATCTCCGAAAATATTAACATTATCAAAAAATGATTTTAGCAAACCCCTATTCATTTTTAAATACCTATCCAACAATATATCGCACGTTAGGGTTTAAATGAAAAAAAAAAACACCCCACGTTACGTATAGGGGAGGTACCCTAATAAAATAAAATAAAAACACTTTTTATTTTAACACTGTCGGCGTGATTGATATACATATTAGTACCAAATTTCAGCTTTCTAGTGCTAACGGGTACTGAGATTATCCGCGGACGGACGGACAGACAAAGCGAAACTATAAGGGTTCCTAGTCGACTACGGAACCCTAAAAAATGATAACAAGAACAAACCTTGAAAATTTGAAATTGGGGCCTCTTCCACTTAAAAAATAATCGATCACTCAACGAAGAACATCGAAGCTAATCTGTTGTCTCACGGTCAACAATAAGCCTGTCAATAGTGTCAATCCATTCATAAGAAAATGTGTATCGACGAGCTCGTCTCTAGTACAGATTGACCCATACATAAGTAACAACTGTGGGTTATCAGAGACCAAATATACTGGTTTGCTTGTAGCTTGTTGTGTTGTTAGTCTCAGCCCTCAATTAGTGCTGACGACAAAGACACGGCGACGACGTCAGGTCACGACTTTCCTATTCATCCATATTTTTAAATCGTGCAAGATGATTTTATTTTACTCGTATTGAACAATAACGCATCCATCTTTGAGGTTCTAATAACATCTAGATTTGGTAACCAATAACGCTAACCCTGATTTGGTCACGTCTTTATCTGATCTCATAGTCAGTGAGCGATATAACAAGATACCGAATATAATATACCGTGATATTAAAGTCAAGTCATGAATAAAAGTACCGCTTGACATAGAAAAACGTATCGGTTTTATTGTTAAAGTTTTTGCGTACGCACCGACAAGACGGGACATGGTGATGCAGGTTGACGTCATGGCGAGACCGATCGTCAAAGTCATCCTCATAGCTATCACGGTCAAAATAAATGTGCACCTCGCTGGCATGCACTACCTGATAACTTCGTAATGACGTCATGAAACCGGATGCACAGATATTTTGAACGAGTAATACTTACCTGCACTGCGGAGTGTACGGTGTTGTGTGTGTGTAACTTTGAGCATGCGTGAGAAAAGCTGAAATCGTCAGATTACGAATTAGTTCCGATAATTTCATATATTCGAACGCTGCTGCTGTAATGCAAGGTGTTGCGTTTGCGTTTTCACGATTTCGTCGATCTGCAGTTTTGCAAATTTCACTTACCCAGGTTACTTAGACTATGAGCTAGTTATGAATTGCAATTAGTACTGGTTAGGAAGGTTTACTTTTGTTGATTAGAGCCATGACATATATTTCGATACAGTTCCTCTGGAAGATGACCTAACTTGGGAGCCGCCATCAGCATCACATTTAACTGTTCATTAGTAGTTTATCATCATCATAATATTTTTAAGAGCTTAAGGCTTTTGTCGGTGGATTCTACAGTATTCCATTACGTTTCCCTTTGCCTTCCACACCGCAGTTTACAGACTGAGCTTATCTCGCTCCGTGATACCTGAACAAGAGCCAGAACAGATTTCTTCCCTCGTTCTCCTGTCCGTACTACAGTGCCTACTAATTTACTTGCCTTGAACAAGAGCGCTGCCAGATTTCTATCTCCGTCCTCCTGTCTGGCACTAATACGTGCCTAGTAATTTACTTGCCTTGAGCAAGAGCCCTACCAGATTTCTATCTTCGTTCTCCTGTCTGGCACTAATACGTGCCTAATAATTTACTTGCCTTAAAGCTTTTGGCCCTTTTCCCTTGATGCACCAGAGAGACGGCTGTAGAGATGAAAGGTTAGACCGTACAACATCAATTGGTAACCCTATCAACTAGGTAAGTGGGATGGTTAGGTTACATTGTATTGGCAGATTCTCATCCAAATGTCGCTGCTCGGTCGGAACGCCATAAAATGCCAACGCGGACCGGTTCCACTCAATTCAATAGCAAGAAAGCCCTACTCGTCTAAATTTAAATACCTTTATATTTAAATGATGCTTCAGAGTGGCATGACAGCGTTCTTACTTTTTCACGCCACTGCTCGGAAATGTGGCAAAAGATGGTTAGAATTCAGGCTTCAAAGCTGGGGTTAGTTGGACGTCGCACGAACAGGCCATCTATGAGCTCAAACTGTCCAACAATGTTTTTGTAGTCCAGTTTGAACAGCGATTCGAACAATCACAGCTCTCCCGCCCCTGCCCCTACCCCCGCCCGCGACCGCTCGCGTGTGGAGGGCAGCGCGCGGTCGGCCGGGCGCGCTGCTGCTGCTGCTGCTGGCGGGGGTTTCATATTGTGATCTTTAATTAGGTACTTCATTTTGGCTTATAATTGTTTGCAATTTCCTCGCAGTAGGCGTGAAAAGCACTATGCAATGTCTCGGCCAAAAGTGCAATAGACGGACTCGTCTCCTTCGAGGTCCTCACCTGCGGCTCGGACCTCGAACACACTCGTCCATCTATTGCCTACTTTCTAGCCGTTACAACAATGTACTATTCTATAACTTACTTACTACATTGCTGAATGAAATCAAGTTATTGGGCCATCAAAATATTTTACGAGTATGATGGTGAATCGAATAGCCGGCATTGACCGTTTTATTGTTCAAAAAACATTACACAATAGACGTACGGTGTCCTGGCCAATAAAATTATATCCTTTAGTTATATTATATGACTAGCTGTACCTGCGACTTCGTTCGCATGGTATTGTGGTGGGAATTCTAATTTAACCCATCAAGTAACTAAAGTAACTAAAATTGTGTCCCCCCCCCCGCCCCCTCTAATTTTTGAACCGTGTATTTTAAAAATATTCAAAAAATCAGGCTCATAGGGCTTATCAAATTATTTCGAACAAGATCGGTTCAAAGGTTTTTGAGATATTTCTAAAAAACTGCCTTCCTTAAAGAAAAGGACGTAAGTGCCATAAGATTTCAGTAACGATACGACCTTTTTAATAGGCACGGAACCCTCGTTGTGCGTGGTCGGACACGCACTTGGCCGCTTTTTAAAAAAGACTGGCGACCCAGAATATTTGTCTAGGCGTCTTTCTTCCAATCAGGCCGCCATCTTGGAAAATCAAAGAGTATGTAAACGTGCAGTAGATGCGACAATTTTCTGAGTTCGGATTCAGTTATGGCCATAGCGTGATTTAATACACTCGTATGAAAAAACTAACTTATTGATTTAATCACCGAAATTTGGTTTTTGTAAATTTTTGATACTGGATATCTTTATAGCTCCCGAGGATGCACTGTGTTGATGCAATTTGTCTCGGCGATTTTGTCAGATTTGATGACAAAGTCCTATCTAAGGTCCATGCGGATCGTCAGATATCGATTTTGATAGCAATGGCAGCAAGACAAAAAAAACTACCTAAATTACGACCATTTTCAGTTTCAGTCAGATCCATACACATCGGTCCCACGGGATCCTCAGATATATATTTTGAAAGCAATTAGAAATGAATATAATAATTATATTCTCCTAAATGGCTAATGGGTTCATATTCGGAGACCATACTCGCGTCGCGTACATTATTTATATAAGAGAACTGACCTAGGATTTAAATAAGTAGAACTTAAGATCTAAATAGTAACTAAACGTTGCCAGTAAAATTATTCATAAGAACGATTGAATAAAAAAAAGCAACTGGATGCTGCTATTTTGGCGCAAAAATTAAGATCTTTCAAGCTTCAAATCAGTAAGTCTAGTAACTTTAATGTTCTACTAATAAGGCAAAATAGTCATAGGAAATTGTCACTTCTACATTTTTAATCTTTGAAATAATGGCCGCCATCGGCGTGTATCTTATAAATTACAGAAAAACACATGTTATTTAAAAAATCTGTGAATTTTCCGATGAAAAGTGGTCCCCGTACTTTTACTATTGTTGGGTTTGTTGTTGGTAGCGCAATGCATACGAAGGCACTTTTTTAAAGTTTTGAGTCAAAATTGCACTCGAACCGACCGCCATCACAGCCCGCCACAGACTAAACCAAGATGAGAGTATCTAACCTAACCTAACTATAACGCGAGTCCGAGTCCCTTTCTATTATTAAAGGTAATTATTAAAAATATTAAAGTAATAATATGTTTATTTTTTCCATATTCATTTGTTTTAGATCGCACTATCACATTCTGCCAAATCTTGTGTATGTTCCCACCATTGCCAACTTAATGAATGTGTGTGCAGGCTTTATGATAAAAGTATTTTCCTGTATGTTGGCCAATTTCTGTGTCTCTATGCTGGCTGAATGTCAACTTGAATTTCTATACTGATTTAATACATACTGTTTATTGCTGATAAATATAAATACTGACAAACCAGCACGGCTATCACAAGACGGCGCGCGAGCTCTCTCGATTTTTCTCGAACTATCCGTCTCTCTCTTATTAGACAACTTAGAAAGAGAAGTATAGTGCGAGAAAAATCGAGAGAGCTCGCGCACCGTCTTGCGATAGCCGTGCAGTTTCGTGACAAATACTAAGCGTGTAATCTTGCAGAAACTCAAATAGACTTTATGGCTGAACGCGAGTACAGCGCTATGCCATGCCATTAAAAAAAAAAGGACGATTCAGACTTGACGTTTCACGTTATATTCAATATAACAAAAGTCAAAAGTATATTGTTGAAATTTGTTGTACATTCATTCAAATTACGCCTCAATACGAAGTTAGCGCATATAAGTTTCCATATCAGAATCGATTATTTTTTTATGATTTAGAATTTAATATGCGTTTTGTGAAGGTCTATCACAAGTTCACAACACCGGATCGAAATTATTACTGTGGGATAGTTATGGCAAGCCCGCCATTTTAACGTCTCTGACAGTTGACAGATATGGCGGCTACGATTTCAAGCAGAAGAATTGAATAATTTAAGGAGGTCAAATGTTTCCGAAAATTTATTAATCGTCGCAGTCGGATAAAAACTATCCTAAACGGAAGCTAGAGTAATAATGTACTTATAAAAATAAGTTATGTTTTTCCGTTCATGGGAAGCTGAGATCACGCGGGACACACCAATGCTTAATTTGATACTGGCTGATTCTTTTTTTAATTTAGAGATTTATTATAAGTGAGAGATAGACAGGTACCTATAGACAGCCTTACCTATACTACGCAATTGTCATAATATACATAGTATAAGGTACTTAGTATAGACAACTTGCTTTCTAATGTCCCCAGAAGCAGCTTTTCTGCCGGCTGTGTCAAGCACACTGGTCGCTAATGTCGCTAGATCCCTTCTGGGTTAGGTAAGCTCGTTGCGACACCTTTTAGGCTGCATTCCGCACATTAGGGACAGCCTAGTTGAAAGGAATGCTGTGTCTCCGTTCGCACCGATTTAGCGACCTGATGCCGATTGAAAAGACCTTACTTAGCTATTTAACGCATACGTTGTTGGCAAATCTCTGTTGAGTTTTTGCGCAAACTTTTTAGGTTATAAACGCCATTTTTTTAACCGCGAAATGCTAAATGACTGGGGCAAATTGACTTCAATTTCATAACTTAGGCCGTATTTATGTATTTAAGCGAGGCAAAGACGTGAGCGTTTTAGTGATTATTTCAGTTGCGGTAACACTCGCAAAACGAACAATTGCGTTCTTCCTACGCGGAGCGGGAAGGTTGTTGTTAGTTGAAGTAATTGCGTAACGATGTACAATAAAATTAATTATCTACGCTTAATTTATCAATACATCAGTCAAGCCGAGTCGGACGCCGTTTCCTCGCGCTAAATGTAGTCGGCGAAGGAAAAGTAGGCCTTCGCTTCGCACATCGGAAGTACGTGGGCGCCGCGCTGCGCCACCATTAGATGAATGAGAATTCAGCAGGATTAAAACTGGTTAGAACAATGAACTTTGCTAGCCGTGATAAGTACTTCTTGCCCTCAATAATCTACGTCAAATATACCAAAACGAAAGATTAGGTCAACAAAAAATGTCAGGATTTCGCCTCGGTCCCAATCCCAATACTGTTTTCGAATCAGTGTTCCCTTTACAATTTTTATTTATAAATCTAAAATGGAAACACTGGTCAAATGGCGAGTCTTTATTGGTAAAACGCCTCATTGTACTCAGTGTTGCCCTTTAAGATTTCATTGTAACTTAAAGGTTTGTGAAAAGAGCCCCAGACGTTTTAAAAAGTGCTCACTACGCAAGGCTTCAAATCTCACATAAGCGTCTTTACTATTAATTATTAATAGTAAGTATTAATACTGCACTGTTTGAGAGCGGTCTGCAAGTGCCTCAAACAATGGTTCCTTGTATTGTGGCCAACATACCAACCCGGTATGGCTGGTATTAGCATTCAGAGTGTGAGCGAAATGACAGTAATGTTGGAGCCCTTCCGTTCGAGTAGCCTCGAGGCGACTTGGACTCGTTCCTGCCGATTAACAGTGGAAAGGTGGCGGCGAATTGTTAACATACAACCGAATGCTTTGTAGGACAAATTGTTGTATCGGGTCAACAATTTGTCCTACTATGTAGATATAGGTATTTAGGCAAAACTTTGGTTCGGTTGTACCACAGAATAAATAATAGTACAAGTAGTTGTACGGTTATTTGACGTCTTGTAAACGACTCAAAACGTAAACGTGCGCTCCGCTTAGATCACAATGCAATATACACGATGGCGTGATGATGCTAAACGGCAATGAGACAGAATTGTGTTATATTGAGGCTTTTACAAAATTTCATTTTGCAAAGGCTTTTCGATGGTCTTGTGTTGATGCTTTGCGCTCCATAAGGACTTGACTTAAACCTAACCTTTTCATGACTTAAATAATTTCAAGTAAGGTACCTTATCATTGTGCACGACACTGGTAATAAGCGGATCACTTTACCTTCAGTGCAGAAACTGACATGTCAACCTAAGCGAATGCACGGTAATGCATGCAGTAATCAAACGCGAGATTTCTTCATATCCCCATTCGACAAGCATCTCGCTTTCCGTGACCTCCAATGTGAATCTGAAACAGACCCACAGCCTATCGCTTTCGAGCCGCGATGTAAATAACCCCGAAACAGCACGAGCCGGCACATCCAGCGAATGTCAATCGGACACTTGCCGACTTTCTCGTACGCACCCATTCAAGCCCTCTGTTGTAATATCTGGTTCTGAGAAAGGGCAAAAAACTTTCGGCAGCGAGGCAGGTTTGAACGTGGTTTCCCGTTATGGCAATCTTGGTATCGATGAGGCAAGGCAACCCCGCTGTTTTACTTATGAAAATAGTGATTTTCGCTGCAATTGAATCACTACTCAAGATCCTGATAGATTTATCAAAAATATGTGCAGATATTGCATGAGATCCATTTTGTATAAAAATTGAATAAAGCTGTAGATGTTGCTGAGTGCCTGCATGCGCAGAATTTAAAAACCTACATTGCATTGACCCTGGGGATCAGTCACGATTACAACTAACTACATAAATACTGTTTCATACTTACATATGACACGGTTACATTACAAGACAAGGTTAATTATACCAAAGAACTGTTTTACCTGAGGTGTTTTTTGCATAAACCATAGGTAACTTTAATCCTATCTACTTATCTAATATCTTGTGAGTCGTCTTTATGTTTGAATGTTGCATCCTGTTGTAGTGACGTGGCGGTTGACCGTGACCTTATCAAGTTTACTTCTTCCGGATTCCTCTTGCATTATTTGTACTTTTAAACTATCCTTCTATGTTATTTATTTACCTACATGTTCTTTTAGGTAGTCAACTTTCCTTTCAACATTGTCTTCTCAACTACGCGGAGTAGGAGCCACAGGCTGGGCTTCACTAGATTGTGCTTGCCACCAAATTGCATAATTTGAAATCAAATTTACAGATATCAGCCGTCTCTGTACAAATTCTGGCCTCTTTTACGTTTTATATTGTATACTGAGATCACAGCTAAATGCTGCAATTCGTTACAACGTGATTCACCTTATACAGGATGTTAACGGGGTCATGATCCGGAATGACAAAAAGCGAATAAGATGATCATACTGAACAACCTTTCCCATGGGACCAACCACGAAATCGCAAAAAAAAAAGAGCCAATTAAGAGTTAACTGTGAGTTAACTGCGATTTAATTGAGAGTTAATGTATGGAATACCTGGTTTTTTTTTGCGATTTCGTGGTTGGTCCCATGGGA
The DNA here is from genome assembly GCA_947578815.1 of Epinotia ramella. Classification (NCBI taxonomy): domain Eukaryota; kingdom Metazoa; phylum Arthropoda; class Insecta; order Lepidoptera; family Tortricidae; genus Epinotia; species Epinotia ramella. Next base: position 5,587,897 of record OX388211.1, on the reverse strand, counting down.
AAGGTTGTTCAGTATGATCATCTTATTCGCTTTTTGTCATTCCGGATCATGACCCCGTTAACATCCTGTATAAATAACATGAAACTTAAACGTATCCTAGTCGTATGTCGGGCAGTCCCGCGTTCCCACTGCGCGCGGCCGAGTGGAACAGACGTGCGACTTGACCGCTGCGGTCAGGGGCCATCTTTACCTGTTGCAGTATTATTACTGATCAGTATCACATGGTATCACTGCTGGCCGGTGGATCGGGTTGCACGCGATCTGGGCCGGATATGACATTAACCATAACTCGGGTTTGGGGTCAATGTCAAGTAGGTACTGTACTAAACAAATTGCAAGTCTCGCGTATATTTATTTTGGTTGATTCTAGCTAAAAAAGGAAATCGTTGAAATGTGGTTTCGGCTTCATATTTGACCGTAACAAAAAAACGCTTCATTTAAATCGTCCCTCTTTGCCACATTTCAAATACCTATTATGCATTCACCATAAGATGGCGACGGAAGCTGAGAGTCCTTGACACGCATGCGCTGAAACGTATCGAGTTATCGTGACCTCCATCTCATTTGTTTTATAATGCATCTAAATGTAACACTTGCCAGCACCTCTGCAGTTCTTGTCTTCTTGTACTGAAATGCCGTATCTATGTTGCTTTTAAAGACCGTTTCCATCTTTGTCGACTTCTGATAGCCTGGTAGGTTTGACCGATTTAAATACGGCGTGCTTACTAACTGCGACAACATCTACCTGTTGTTAACTTATGCCATTCAAAAGCAAAAAGCATTAAGAAGGTTTGAGACGTATAATGCCAATGCCATTTCATTGGCCCGGCACACTCCACCGGCCATCATCATTACTAGTTATGAGCCGTCATTACCGTGCAACTGTTGACTGGAAGAAATTATGCCAACGTACGACAGTTACGTTGTTACCAGGCTGGTGAAAAAGTGTGCGGTCTGCGGCCGCTCGACCGACGCAGACATTACACAGGGTACGGGCTCCAATTGTGTTCCCGTTATCGTCGTAAAGGCAGCGAAGAAACGCCAAGGAAGACGGGTATCCTGGCTTATCAAAAATGTACCAAAATTTGGCTACCACTATATTATGTGTAACTTCTTGTCCTAAGGATGTACAAATACCCAAATTTCCTTTCGCTCAAAAGTGAAGTAGATAAACTATTATTAACATATATACCATCTCATTGTCATGAAAAAGTTAAAGCACTCACAATGTATAGGACTTCATAACATGACAAGACTGTTATATGCCTACTTAACAACCAAAAATTAAGCGCTATCTACTGTCCTAAACTTTCGGGAACTGGAAAAGTGTTCGTTAAACTGTTGTCTTTGAGCCGATATCCTCAAAGCAAACCTATCCTAACTTTCGCGCTAGGCTGGTTTTGCAATACAATATATCATAGAAACTTTACGTTACGCCTACTTTCTTTGGACCTTTAAGTCAATAATTGCAATGACCAGGCATGGGAGGAGAGGTGCAAAAGAAAGCGACCCGCGCCGAATACTCACGGAGACGTAATTACCGGCGCACACGCAGCCGCGACAATCGCCTTTGTTGAGAGGCCCGAACATAAGCTGAAGCGGTGTATCTACGGATCAAATCTGATAATTGTATATAATGACTTTATTTCGGTAGATTCCATACATTTCAGGGTGTTATAGCGCTTATGGAGCTCGGAGTTATCGACACGAAAGGGTGGTGAAGCTTCTATGATGCTCAGAAAAAAAGTTAACGGACGGACTAAGTAACTACTTCCGTACTTCGAGGATAATGTCTTACGTGCAACTTGACATGACTGTAAACTTATAGGAATCGATTTACTTGACGAAGGAAACTGGAAAGAAACGGAAGACTTCAAGTTTATCCGATGTTATCTCCTGCGTCCTGCCCACGGCGAACTCTTTTTTCATTTCAAACACTAATAGACAATCAAGAAATTTGGCTATTTTTGAAGTGAAAACTTCTTTAGCGGCGCTGAGCACATTTGGGATGGGGAAAAATTGTTAAATACGCGACAGAGTTTTGTGAAGGAGGTCACTTTTTGCTGCTAGCCGATTCGACTTCATTCAAAACTGAACGCTATTCGTAAGAGTATAAAGCCGTTAAACACTTTTTGCAATGGTTCTCTATTGGATCGCATAAAATCATTTGGAATAATATAATAACGCATAATTTTTTAAAGCCGAATTAGCGTTAAGCCTAATCATGTTATGGCATACATTTTTAGGCATAAAATTAAAAAGAATAAACTAAAATAGCATAATCATCACAAAGACTAACATCAGATAGCATAAATACAAAAAGACATAATAATTACTTGGCATCATTACAAAACGCATAAAAATTGTGTGCTAAAAAAAAATATTATAATGTACGGCCCAATAATGTACAGCCTGATAATCCATTTACAGTATGGACGCGGATTATTGGGCTGTACATTATTTTGACCGTGCATTATTACTTCTAGGACGCTCATCTGTGCGGACTAATAATCTCCGAGTCGACGCCACCCCGCTGCGCGGGGTGTCTATTTCTGGTCTGAGGGACACAAGTGACCCCTAACCTAACCAACCTAAGACAGAGTTCGCTTATGACAAGTATTTTTGTCCACCCTGATAATGCACGACCCAATAATCTGGGTCCACAAAAAGTGGACGCGAATTATCAGGCTGTACATTATTGGGCCGTGCATTATCACCCTGAGCAAACTTGGTCCGGGGCAATAATTGGAAGCCCCTTTTGTCCGGCCTGATAATGCACGACCCAATAATCCGAGTAGAGTAAGTGGACGCGGATTATCAGGCTGTACATTATTGGGCCGTGCATTATTGGCTCCCGGTCCGTCATGTCTGAGCATGTCGTGGTCAGCATCTGGGGGTTCTCTATTGGATCGCATAAAAGCTTCAAAACAGATATGATAAATAATTATTAGCCCATACAATAGTATGCATAATGAGTATTAGTCGAATACAAATTAGTCCAAGTAAAATTATTCTAAAATCATAGTATGCCAAACAAAGTAGTAGGCCAAAGTATTATTATGCGACAGTATTATTATGCCAATAGAAATTATGACAAAATAATTATGCGAAACTATATTAGTCTAAAAAAAATTATGCCAATGAAGGGGATCCCTTTTGCAATAGCATATTCTGTAATAATACCAACGCGTCATTCACCCTTTTTGCTATTGAGAAAATTCGAATAGTTCGAATTTGGGCGTTATTCCTAAAGAGATAAAGCTTAGAAAAATATTTACCAACGGCAAAAACAAATTGATATTTTGGTCGCCATCGCCGTCTGCCGTTCTTGCAAATTCGAATAGTTCGAATTTAGACGTTATTCCTAAAGAGATAAAGCTTTGAAAATATTTGGCAATGGCAAAAACAAATTGGTATTGTGTTTGCCGCCGCCGACGGCGCGCCAAGGGGCGAGCCGGCGCGGCTCCTCGCACCCAACGCGCCCGCGGCCCGTCCGCCTAAATAATTGATTAGTTATATTTACGATACAAGTGCCGAAAATAGGAAATTCGCAACGAGTGGTGATAAATTAAAACACGACCGAAGGGAGTGTTTTATATCGACACGAGTTGCGAATTAACCTATTCGCACGTGTATCGTACAACGTTTTACTGTACATATGACTCTTTAAAGTTTCGACATGAGCACCATATATTATGTAGTTACAAAAATATGTATACACGGCTTTATAGTCTTAACATTAAGGTCGTGTATACATATTTTTGTAACTTTGGCCGTATCGATCTCTTTGTAGTCGACTGTAAAATTGTTTATAAATTTGCGTCAAATTCATTTTTAGTAGGGTGACACCGTAAGATGTCACGTGACCTGATCGAAAAACTGTTACAATGTTATTGAGTTTTCACTTCTGCCGGCACTCCCGGAGTGCAACCCGGTCTTTTTTTATTTAATTGCCACATTGAGTGTCATATGCAATGTGCTTCTAATTTTCAACCTACAGTACCTACGTTGTACTGTACTATTACTTATTCTGTGCCTACAGTTCGTACGAACTACCGACATACATAAGCTGCCGTGGCATATTTACACTTTGGTTGGTGATTAGTGTGTGTTCATACATTTGCTGCGAGTTTGCTGCGAGTGCGAGTAGCTTTTGTATGGACTCGCACTAATCACTAATCAATATGTATCCAGGCCCTTCTGAGTAGTGCCCATTTTTAGCAATGTGTTGTTTTTTACTGCTCCGTATTTCGGTGTGTATATATTTTTTGCCTTGTATAATCTGACAGGGCATAGAAAGAGGCAGAACATAAGTGTCGAGTAAGAAGTATATCGATCGCACATGGTTTCCAAAAGGAAATACCCCGTTGTGTTAACGAGAAATGCTTGGCAATTTCCTATAACAAAACTTGTAAGAAAGACTGAAGGTTGCTCTAACAGCGGACGTCATAACACCTATAGGGGTTCTTGGCGGGGCGGGCACGACAACACCTTTAGTGTTCTTGGCGTTCAAAGTTTAACTTTTATTTGTATCGCTCTTTTACACTTTCGTGAATGTATAATATCCCATGACTTGGATCATAGTTTTATTGAATGTTCGTCTATAGTCATACGTAATGCAGTCGTTATAATATAATAGTCAAATGGTTACGCAGCCACGGTAGAAAGTGTGTGCGAACGGCGCAGCTGTTCCCTCGCTGACTAATGGAGTGGACATGATACCGCATTGTTAATTTATCAGCGTATAATTGAGAACAACGTTGGATAATTTATTTATGGGTGTGACCGTCGTCGTGGTATATGTCAGTGACGTAAGGCCCAGTGGGGCTTCATGAACACACTAAAGAAGTAAAAAATATATGATTACATTTTTAAATAAAGGAAAAATTGAAAAATGTTATGCTCCGAGCCGGATTCGAACCGGCGACCACAGGCATTCATGGCCCGTCGCTACTAACCAACTGAGCTATCGGAACAATCCGGTTCCGGCACCAAATGTAGAATTTCGTTAGCAGCGTAACTGCTTAATACAAAATTAAATATATGATTAATTTGTTTTCTTCAATAAATTTAAACAAAGACGATGGGGTAGCAAATATTCTGACATGAGTAAAATTGAAGGATTTTTTTAAATTTTTGGGACGATTTTGGTAAAATTCTGGTCTGGTAATCCATAATATTGATTTTAAAGTGAGACAGTGATCAATTTAGAAGCCTGGATATTTAAAAAAATGATCTCATTAATCATATTTTTAAACAGCTCCCTTAACAAAGCTAAAGGTGGGTTTTAATGGCCATCAATATATATTTTTTAATTTCTAGAAATTGGGCCAGTATAAATGAAAAATATATGGATGTTGATACCAAGGAAGACAAGATAGTATAGCAATTAAAGAAGCTAGACTAAGAAAAAAAATTGGAAAAATAAATGCCAATTTTGTGACGTTTCTGTTTGGAAGAGATTACCAGGGGTGCTATTTAGGGACGTAACATCTATACAATGAACTATCTACCGTGTCACCTAGATCAACTCATATGCTTTTACTTCTTATTCTTTGTTACTAAAAAATCCTCAATTAAATCTGCGCAATTGCGTTGATTTAAAAAATGAGCCTCATTTCGTCGAACAAAAGTGTTTATTTTTTAATGATGTAAAATTAAATTAATTTAAACACTTTATATATGCACGTAAAACAAGAAAGAGTGTATTAAAATGACTATATACATTAAAAATGATACGATACGAATAACTTCTGTTTTTAATGCCGATACCGACAACTTATTGAACTGAAATCGTATATACTGACTATAGTGACTATCTAGTAAAGGCGGAACTTTACGAAATATCCTCAGGCCCTGCGGCCATTATCAAATAGCAAAACACGAAGTAGGGTCAAGAACAATATTTAACCTACTTCGCGCATTTGCATTAATTTGGTGTTTTGTAATACACCATACTAATTGACTGCAAATGCGCTTAACTGATAGTTAAATTACATTGAAATCGTATTGACAGAGGTAGTAAAATAGTTTTTTTGTGAGTTTCGAAGCTCGAGGCTGTTGAACGGCGCTTGTAGGACAAGGTCAAGCCAGTGTGAGAAAAGCATAATTACATATTGCTAAATGTGAGCTATCGCATAATAAAAAGGCGGCAGAGGCGAATTCAATTCGCGCAGCGAAGGTTCCTTCCAAATCAGAAATCACATTTTATTAAAAATGCGCCGTGAAGGTAGGATTTCGTTTTCTAGGATGTATTTATGTTATGTGTAGGTATTAGACACTAAAGACCGCCAGGCTTCCCTGTCTAACGCAGTTTCTGTCCAGTCGACGGTCCGAAGTTCGTTCAGATCCCCTTGGACTTTGTCATCCTACCGGTACAATGGCAGTATTCTCAAGACACATGTTATATTCAATACAATGCTTACCAGTGATTTATAAGTTAACATTGTGTCGGTCGAACTCTCTACCTTAATATGGGGTTCTCTATATAGCCCCGGGAACCCTAACGGGGTTCCACGTCCGTGATATCGCCGGATTGGGGTCATTAAAGCGCAATAATGTAATTCATACCTGTTGTGCACCTGATGTTGTGATTGTAACAATAAATCGTTCATTACGCGGTATCAGATCATTATGTTATGCATTATACGTTTCGAAGTCGTTAACCGTGAGATATCTCCAAAATACCACCATTATTCTTGTGCACTTTTTGGTTACGAGTACATTGAAACAAATATAATTAATTCAATGCGAAATTTGATAGAATGTGTCAATTGATGCCATAATTACGAGTATATACAACAACATGGCAACAAACGCCAAAGAACTAATAAACAGATAATAAATCCGTTACAGCTTGACCAGTATATTCCGAGTCTTTCCAATACTGATCAAAACAGTTTATTCTAGTATTTATCTGGTTATATAACCAAATGTTGGTTAACACCTGTTGTCCGCTGTTACTCAACAATATAAACGCTGTCGGACTCTTCGGATATTGTAAGAAGTTTACAAAATAAATATATAAGTGGGAAGTATATTTACGATCTCCTGCGTTTTTTTAATAAAAGCGATATATCAGGGAACTCGAAGTGATTTGAGCGTCCATTTCAATTGTATTCCAATCCCATTTCAAAATTACTACCGAAGTGACCCAGCACCCAGCGCATGAACCAACACGATCCGATTGACGATATGATATCATTACGTCAATAACAAATTGAATGACGCCTTGTTTTTCAAAATCGGTACAAGCTACTTAACGATTTGGCGGAACACCGAAAATACAAACAGAATGCTAAAAACTTAGCCCTTCCTTTTAGCTTTGCCGTATTCGGTCAAAAGAGCATCCCAAATTTACATGAACATAATCCGATCCATGCATTGGGGTTAAATATTTATCTGAATACATGTTGATTATAGGCGCGTCACGTGTGACGCCATTGCTTCGTTGTGTGACACACGACACGATCGCTGCTCGACAAGTATGTCGGGAGACGAGGAGGGGAGAGTTTCTCGCGTTTCCGTGAATGCGTCGAAAGTTCTTCGCAGACTCGCCGGCGGCAATCAAATTGTTGGTGTACACCACGTGCCATCGATTTATGTTCGTGCCATTTTGATAACGAAGGTAGAGGGTAATTGCATTTTCACAAACGCTAGTTTTACAGATTAACGATTGAGTACAGTCAGCATCAAAGTAACTACACAATCGAAGACGTCAAAAGCTCTTGTTCCCTTTTAATAAAGGCTTTTGACGTCTTCGTTTGCATTGTTCGGTTTTTATTGATGCTGACTGTACATACCGAAATCATTAACCAAAATAACGGCCTAGCTATCTAGGAACATCCTGATCGAGATTCCTAACAATGCTGCAATGCAATGCTTTGCAATTATCCACATCCGCAAGCCAACTCATCCGGGGAATTTATAGGTTTACGTTCTCTACATATCACTCGTAGCCATCAAAATGCCTCGAATACCTTCCTACTCGGTTTCCCTCGCTAGGGAGACCTTCGCGGTGTTTATGATATCAGTGAGTGAATTGAATTATCCCAATTGATATAAAATTGGGTTATTTATATGAAAATAATATACGGAGGAGCGGTATGAGTCTGTTCTCGAGGAGCTCGACATCAAAACGAGGCTCTCCACAATCTGTATCCAACGTGTCCTCAGCTTCTTTGGCCATCTGATGGTCAGGTCCGGACCGCAAAGCTTGGGAAAGCTAATCATCACCGGCCGCATGGCAGGAAAGAGGAGCAGAGGACGGATGCCTATGCGTTGGGCGGACACGGTAAAATCTGTGACCAGAGCCACACTCCAGGCTAGCATGCATCAAGCCCAGGACCGAGCAGCTTGGAGAGTGATGGTGAAGAGCGCCCACAGCCGTCACGTCCCTCAGCCATGAGGATACGACAAGGAAGAGAAGAATATACGGAGGAGAATATCTTGGCCTGCCTCACAGCATGGAACGCCGGAACGGCTGTAGTTGTGGATTATTAGAAAAACCTATCTCTCGTTTTGTCGCTGGAATAAGTGTAGGTATTGAAAATACAAGCAGTAGAAATAATAGTTAGTGAACAGATATAATATAGGGGGAATATATCATGTATCATATATATCATACCTTTTTTTTTTACATGGGAGGAAAATCCGTTATGGATACCTCCGCGCCACGGGGATAGCGCGGAGGTTATGTCGGACTCGCACCGACTAATAACCAGGGACCGGAAAACCCGTTCTTTGGCTTAAGCCGTTCGATAAGCTTAAGCCGTTCCAGGGTTAATCGTTTATTTGGGTTACCGTATCATTGGCTTAACCCATATACGGGTTAAGCCCTTCAACTGAGTTAAGCTTAACCAACCTTAGGGTTTTGGGTTAGGGTTTTGATTGGGTTATTGAAGGGGTTTTTAAGGGTTTTTGTAGGGGTTATTAAGTGGTTTTTATTTGCTTCATTTAACCGCTGACTTATTGCGCTTATGAGGCGTTATCCCTTCCCGGGGCCCGTGACGAGCGAGTCTAACCTTCTTAGCGTTGGTGTAGACCATTTAGTTTGTATCAACGATTGCTTCAGCCGCACGCGTGACGCGTCACGTTTTTTCGTAAAAAAATATTCAGAGTATTTTTTGTCTTCAAAATATAAGTATGGTAAGTACATATGTATAAATTGTTCATTGTGTAATATATTCGCTTGTATGTTTTTGTCAGAAAACGAACCTTGCTTTCAGTAGGTTTTCTATGCACTAAATGATTTACTTTTGTTTTAGGCTGACAATATCCAAAGTAACGGTCCAGCATCTGATACTTATTTGGATCCCGAGTGCATACGTCTTATACGGCAAAAGCTTAAAGCGAAGGGCAAAAGAACTGCCAATGAATCACTCATGTCCTCCGCATCCAGCGTGAACGGTGAGTATTATTAATAGGATATAGTTATTAGATACACTAAATTATAGATACATAATATGGCTACTTCTATACTCTGGATACTTCCAGTAGGTACAGTCAGCGTCATATAGTTAGTAGCAGGCAAGGTAGCCAAATATTTCGGTACACGTCTTTATTACTGTAAGAATAAGGGTGTGGTGTGATACGAAATATTTGGCTACACTGGCTGCTATTAACTATATGACGCTGACTGTACACCAGATTATGATATGTACAAAGTATGTACATAAATATCCATCGATTTATATAGATACCTATCCGTAAACATATATGTATACTAGCTTCCGCCCGCGACTCCGTCTGCGTGGACCCGGGATAAAAACTATTCTATATTTTAATCCAAGCTATAAACTATCTTTGTGCTAAATTTCATCTTAATCGGTTTTCGCTTGCGCTTCATACATAGGTACATAGGGTCAGCCAGTAGGGGCAAGTTCGCCAGCAAGGTAATTGCGACTATCATAAAATATTTCGAAACAGATAATACTACATCTTACATCCTTGCAATAAACTGGTTTTAGTTTGTTGCATGCATATACGATGTTGTTAGTTGTGCAATATCTGTCGATATCGGGATATTGTGTGGTAGAGCGCTTATCACGTGGCCCGCCCGACTTACTATACAACTATTCAGGGTACATGTATGTATTTTGCTGAGGGAAGGTGAGATAAGATACGATATGAGTTATTTAAAAATTAAAGTAAATCTGAGTATATTAAGGTGAATCGACTCACTTGACATTTAATTCAAACTGTTTAAACTTTATTTTAATAATCAATACTATAATTTTAGTTTGTTGATTATTTTTATGAAAATTTTATAAGTAACATAAAATAAGATTTTGATTATTGTATAACTATTCTTTCATAATTTGTGATTGTAAAACTAAAGATTTTTTTTTTCTATATATACAATAGAAAAAATGTATACTTCTATGTTTTATTATTATAATAATAAAACGTATTAATATATAATACACTTGAATTGCATATCATGTAATAAATCTATAAAATAGTAGTAAAATGTTGTAACTAACGTTAAATGTCTGGAAAAAAAATCATGGTAATGTAGGTTGACTCGATTCACCTTAAATGTTTTTTTTTTCAGGTGTCAAGAGTGTTGGTGGCGCAGTCTTGTCAGAGTGTACCTGTATTCATAATAGAAAAACTATACTATTTAGACATCTCATTAATGGTGTTGCAGAAGATGATATAGAAGAATTTTGGGAGGAGGTAGTAGAGTTAATAAAAAAATATTCTTCTTAATCTTTTTTTTTTATTTCGCATTCGAATTAGAAAGAGCCGGATAGTCTATATCGCCGCGTGAGACTAGTTCGGTTCGGGCGGCGGTTGTGCTAACCGTGTAGAATTTGTGCAGTGATCAAAGCGCATCTGTACTTATACAAATAAATCAAATTAAATTAAATGTTTAGTGCTCGTAGTGGAAAACATGAAAGATTGCAGATTTTTTATATAATTAAGTATAATGATTATTGTTTATTATTGACTAATCAAAAGTAATGTCCAATTCAAAATATAATCATATGATGAATTTACTAAGTTAGTAAGTCTTTATTGGACCTAATTATCATCAAATCGTTCAAAAAAAGTTTACTTATATTACTTCTGAGCGGATGCAATATAAATTTTAATGACGAGAATAGTCTCTCAACTGACACTTGTGTTGCTGGTGCAGCCAAAACAATATTAGCCACTTGAGCTATGTCAGACGAAATTATAGATTTATTATTCCAGTGGGAAATTATATTTTCGGTTAAGTTTAACCTTGGTATTGTGACTATGTCGTACAAACATGCATCGAACGATCTACTGCGTCTAAGGTTTCCTCGTACTCTCTCTGTGGTCATTAAAATATTCTCGATAGCAGCTAAATCATTATTTGCAACTGCTGCTCTTGATGTAGTCGGCTCATCGTTTATTAGATTTATCGACTCATTGTTATCTTCAGCAATCGTATTTTGAGCATGAAGGTGTGTCATTTGCCGGTATACTTCGTTTAATAGTAAGCGCGCCTTTTGGCACTGGGTCTCTGATAATATTATGTTAAGACGACCATCCAGATACAAGCATTCTAGTACAACATCATTTTGCAATAGCTTTACTTCCCTGCGCTCCATGGCACGATGCAAAGCTATTGCAAAATCATGTTGTAGGGCAGCCACTTTATTTTTACAATTGAGCCATGTAATGAAGAAATCGCCAATAGATAGTTGCTGATGTTGTAGGGCAATTGTTGCCTCGTTAGCAGGCCTGTAACATTCTATAAGCGATTTCAGTTCGTGCCAAAAATTGTCAGAAACCAATAATGTAATCTCGGGTACAGTGTTGCAGAAGTCCTGTAATTCGACTAAACGGACCATCATATTATAGGTTGCAGTCCATCTGGTAGTGCAATCTTTAATGGGTTTTTTCAAGTTCGCTTGATTTATTAAATTTAAAATATTTGGTCGTTTTAATATGTTGACAATTTTCTTTGCCATTAAAATGGTGGCCTGTGCTGTAGTGTCTTCATTATTGGCATCTTTGATGGCTAATTGCAAGGTATGGGCAGCGCATAACATGCCTCGTATACTAAACGTTGACTCTGAGACTAAAATATCATTGGTCGTTACATCTGTTGAATTGAAAATATTATCATCTATTTCCTGATCTTCACAGTCATCTTCGTCTTCATCTTCATTCAGCTCTGCTGACCTCTCCATAAACTCTTCTGGAGAGCAATATTCTCCGCCGACTAGTTCTACCATCTTCTTCATGTTGCTCCCATTGTCTGTGCATATGCAGTATATTTGCTCTGGCGATATTCTGAACTCAGCCAGCACATCAATCAATGCGGATTTTAAGAATGACGCTGTTTGCCTTTCGTGTACTTCCAGCACTGACAGATTTCTAACTACAATTTGCGAGTTTTTGATGTACTGAATATTCATCCCTATGAATCGTCTTTCTAAACATGTTGCGGCGTCTAATTTTAGACTTATTAATGAATGGGCTACTTCTTTTGATATTTTTTTTCTTAACTCGCATGCTTCTCGTGTGATTTCGTTTTTAATTGCTTTTACGTTAACATGGGTGTGTCCGTCAACTTTTCGAGATGCAAGGTTAATAATTTCCTGAAAGGCTTCGTCCTCCATCATTGCCAGAGGCCTCCCATGAACTGTGACAAGCCGCACGCAAAGTCTTTTTATTTTCTCTATTATAGGTGCTGTGTCAGTTTGAGTATTAATTTGACTGGATGATTCAGTGTTTAAGCCTGTCACAATTCGGTATTCTTCTCTATGCTTAGCGCTAAGATGATTCTTTAGGTTGGTGGCATGCTTACTCTGAAATAAAATATTGATATAAATAGAATTCTACAGATATTGTATTGTAATGTTATTTAAGGTGGTTTGCTTCATACAAAACGTTATTTGACGTTCGCGACTAACGGCGTGATATTTTAAGAAACTTATGTTACAAACTTTCATTAATTGGCCTCCCATTTGCGAGAAATTTGTTTGGGACGTGATACTTGGGGAACACTATTTAAATTATTCTCAAATTATTCTAGTTTATTCTAGGAAAGGGGGAATTTCGCGCAAATGGAAAGCCACTTTATGAAAGTTTACTACATAAGTTTTTGATTCTGTCGCCATATGTATATAGTATCGACATATTTGTGCTTAATGTAATGACATGACAATGACTCTAAAATACGTTTTTTCCACAAATTCTATGCGAAGCCAGTAAAAAGCCACTCAACACAATCACAATTCGAATAAAAGTTTCGGAGGAGAGGTAGGGCACAGCGGAACGTCATTTCGCTCTTTTCCGGAGCAGCGCAGCCCAAAGCCCAACTAAGGAAGTAAATAGAGAAGACCGCAGCCATTATAACACCGCTAAGTAAGATCGCTACACCTCCCGAGGATGCATAGCTCTAGCCTTCAATACAACGAATCCTCATTTTAATAAAAGGTCGGATACGCGATTGTGATTCCTCTGGAGTCGCAAGCGTCAAGTCTACGGTGTTTGCTTACCATCAGGCAGGCCGTAAACTTGTTTGCCACCATCGTAGTATTAAAAATTAACACCTCTAAGATTTTTTTATAGAAGACTAATAGATAGATACCTACCTATCATGTGAACATTGAATGTAGGTAGGTATTGCAGTTGCAATAATTTAACATAGGTACATGTTGAGGTAAGAACGGATCGGTTAAGAGCGGACAATTCAAATTAATATAGGTAAATACTAAATAAACGAATTAAACCCTACTATCACGAAACAGTCAGGCTGCAAAAAAATAATTTCGTACGGGTACTCTCTCTCTGTCGCTTGTTCGAGCGACAACAGTAAAGTAGATATAAATCATATATTAACACCACGAACTAGCTTCGTTTTCGTTTCGCGATTGACACTCAAAGTCAAAATCAGAGGGCCTATCGCGAAACGGAAACGAACTTCGTTCGTGTATCTCCATCTCTGTCGCACTTGCTAGTTCGAGTGACAGAGAGGGAGATACACGAACGAAGTTCGTTTCCGTTTCGCGGTAGGCCCTCAGGACCCAAAATTAGAGAAGCATGTCATCACAGGTGTCGGCACATACCGACTAATTAATTACTCGACGTGGTAGGGAGAAGCACGGTTAGGACAAGACCGCCCGGCGCGCGAGCTCTCTCGCATTATCCGTCTCTCTTATTAGAGAACTTAGAATGAAACGTACAGAGAGCTCGTGCGCCGTCCTATGCTAACCGTGCTGCACACTAATTACAGTAATGAAGAACTCGCGCGCGTATATAAAACAAATTCTTTCGCGCAATCTGCACGGCTAGGACAACTCGAAACTTTTGCTATCCGTGCAGGTCTTTTGAGTCAAAAGACCGCGCGCGGGATAGACTGTTCTTTCTTAGATAAGTGGTACCTATTCCACGCGCTCTTGCGCATTCATGGTCAAGCGACTATTTAAGCGCCGCTAGCTGTAAATGCCTACCTATCCGAAAACAGTCATTATATTGCTTACCTTTAATTTATTATTACTGTTGCATATAATGTTTATATGCAATGGGACTTGGAACAGGACTTATTAGTAATATAAATAAAAGACTCTCTTAAGGTGATGTTATGTATTCCTTGGACGCCATGTGCAATGGCCGTCTTGCGACCGCTGCCACAGAGTGTATAACATATGTCACATCCCCCGCTTAAGAAATAAAATTATTATAACATATTAAAGTTATTATTATTTATTTATTTATATTCTAGCTTAAATCAAAATCTCTTAAATAGGCAGGTTTCCTCACCAACCTCCCTGTCCTGGTTACCATGGGTACATCAACTGGCTCTGGATTAGTTACAGGTGCAGGAGAGCTTGGTGCTAGACATACTGGTGCATCCTGCCTTAAATAATTCCCTATTCTATCCCTGGTTTGGTTCGACTCAGAGGAGTCCAGCATATTATCTCTTTGAATCATAAACTTATTTTTACTAGGTCTAATATGTCTTTCATTTCTTCTAACTAAATTACCTTTATCATTTTTAACAATGAATGATCTAGGTCCCCTGGCCTCTTCCACAATTTTACCGGAATACCAACATTTGCTCTTATTTACATCTTGAATAATTACCTCCTCCCCTTTCTGAAATGACTTTTTAAGTTTGGAAGTTTTATTATAATTGATCCTAGATTTTTCATTGTTAATTGACATTTGTTCCTTGACATTTACACATAACTTGGGTTTCAACATTTCTTTTGAACAAGGTAAATTTGTTCTTAATAATCTACTCATTAACAACTCTGAAGGACTATACTCCAAATTTGCTACCGGAGTTGTTCTGTAATGTAACATCGCTAAGTCAAAGTTTTCACCACTTTCTTTACATTTTTTCATCATATTTTTAACAATTCCCACAGCTTTTTCTGCTAAACCATTTGATTGTGCATAATGTGGACTTGACTTAACCAATTCTATTCCATGCTGTCTGGCAAATTGCTCAAATGCATAGCTGCCAAATGGCATATTGTCACTGACTATTTGTCTAGGAATTCCATGGGTACTAAACATTTTTACCAACTCAAACATGATGTTGGCGGCAGATTTGTTCTTTAACTTTGCAACTTCAATCCATTTTGAAAAATAGTCTACAACCACTAAGAAATCTTCACCTGCATAATGTCCCACATCCATACCTACTTTACTATAAGGCAGTTCAGGAATGTCATGAGATATGATAGGCTGCTTGCAATTTGATACTCTGTATTTTTCACACGCTTTACAAGCTAAGACATGATTCTCTATATCTCTTGACATTCCCGGCCAATACAGTATTTTTCTTGCTCTCTTTTTACATTTTACCACACCTGCATGCCCCGAGTGCAGTATATCCAGCATTTCCCGTCTTAAAGCTCTAGGCACAAGTACCATATTTCCAAAGTATACAATATTATCTTTAACCATTAACTCATTTCTCAACTTGTATAACTTTTTCAATTCTCTACCCAGTATATTTCTGTCATTTTTTGGCCACTCTGAATTATACCATAACTTTATTTGCTGCAAATTACCATCTTTATTAGTTTCATCCTGAAAATGTTTCAGCTTTTTTTCTGATATGTGTAAGTCATTATCTAACCCATGCACTGTTTCTACTTCCACACAATGCACTAACTCTTTAAGTGTTGGCTCCACTTTCCCATTTGTTGAATTATAATGTCTAGACAAATAGTCAGCGACATACATTTGAGATCCTGGTATGTACCTAATATCAAACTCATATTTTAAGAGTTTAAGAACCATTCTTTGCAGTCGGGCCGAAATTTTATTTATGTCTTTATTAACTATCGCCACTAACGGCTTATGGTCCGTTTCAACTATAATTTTGCGACCATACACAAATTGATGATATTTTTCCATGGCTAAACAGACTGCAAAGAGCTCTTTTTCGATCGGAGCCCATCTCTGTTGACATTCTGTATAACATCTTGAGTAAAATGATATTGGTTTGCCATTTTGTAACAAACAAGCACCCATTCCACTTTTTGAACTATCTGTTTGTAATGTTACTAATCCTTCTTTTTTTAGAATATCCAAAGTTGGGGAACTACTAATTTTCATTTTTATTTCTTCAAATGCTTGTTTTTGTGGTACATCCCAGTTCCACAATACATCTTTTTTTAAGAGATCCCTAAGTTTTTCTGTTGTTTTTGAGTATTGTGGTACAAACTTACTCAAATAGTTACACATACCAAGAAACTTTTGTAGTTCTTTGACATTTTTTGGCTCCTTCAAGTCCACAATAGCCTTTACATGTTCAGGATCAGGTTTGATGCCTGATTTAGATACCAACAAGCCCACATATTTGACAAAATCACTCCTGTACTGAACCTTATTTGGATTAAACTTTACATTGAATTTTCTTGCCCTGTCTATTACTTTACTTAAAATTTTATCATGATCTGCTAAGTTGTCCCCGGCAACAATTATGTCATCATAGTAGACGTTAACCCCTTGTATATCACTAAATATAGCTGTGTTTATTCTTTGCATTACCTCTGGGGCCGAGCAGATTCCAAACGGCAAACGCTTGAAAAAATATCTTCCGTAAGGGCTACCGAAGGTGCAGAGCTTTTGTTCATCTTCCATACTAACTTGAAAAAATCCATCTTTCAAGTCTAGTACTGTGAAGACACTTTTACCTGCAAGTGAATTATATATTTCTTCAGGTGATGGGATTTGATAATTTTCTCTAAGAATTGCTTTATTTAATTCTTTGGGATCTAAGCACAACCTAAGCGACTTGTCTGGTTTCTCTACAATAACCAGATTATTACACCATGCTGTAGGGCCCTCTATTTTTTCTATTATACCTCTACTCTCATAATTATTCAATGTATCTTTCAGTCTCTCCTTAATAGTCTGTGGTACTCTTCTAATAGGTTTAACTACTGGCTCTGAATTTTCTTTCAACTTTATTCTATATGTGCCTATGTTACCTAACCCAGTGAAAACATCCTGATTGATTTGTATAAATTTATTCTTATCTTCAATCACTAAGACATCTACTTTCTTGATTAAATCAAAATTGACACAATCTGGTAAGCCTAACACTGGTTGAATGGGCATATCCACAACACAAAATCGAATACAGCCCTTTTTCCCTCTTACCATACAATTCAAATCAATACTTCCTACGGTTTTGAATTTTTGTCCATTATACACTACCAACACCGTAGGTTCACCTAGTTTGCCTTTATCCAGCCTGAGCTTATCAAATAGGTTGAGTGGTAATGTATTACAGTCCGCACCTGAATCTAGTTTGAAATTGATTTCCACCCCTTCAACATTAATTACTTGATACCATTGTAATCTATTGCAACTACTTACGGAGTCCACCACAAATTCTTCTGAACTGTCACTGTCATTTGTACACTCCTTCATGCCATCCACTTTTTTGTGATGCTGCTGTGGTCTCTCTTCTTTCTTTTTGTGCCTACACATAACTGCGAAATGATTATAAATGTTGCATACTGCACATCTTCTTCCATAAGCTGGGCATCTTCTTGGATCATGCTTTTTTCCACATTTATTGCAACTGTAACTCGTATTTTCTTTTCTGTAACGCGGACTTTCCTTGACAAGATCCACCGTCTGTATTTTTTCTTCCAACTCCCGCATATTTTTCTTACTATACTCAGCAGCTTTGCATAAGTCCACTGCTATGTCTAAGGTCAAATCACGTTCTCTTAACAACCTCTCTTTTATGCCTCCGTCTCTCAACCCAATTACCAGCATGTCTCGTACCATCCGGTCTTCCTCCTTAAAACTGCACACTTTAGCTGCATTTTTCAATCTCAATACGAACCGTTCTACTGGTTCATCGTGTTCCTGTTTTATACTGTAAAATCTGTAACTATTTACTACCGTGTTTGTTTGGTTACTAAAATGGCCATCAATCTTTTCCAACAACTCTGACCATTTTAATGTAGAACTGTCGTTCATTCCATTATAAATGTCTAAAATCTCTTCTCCCGCGCACGTTAAGAAAATGGCCACCTTTTTCTCATCCTTTTCTTCTTCTAGATCCGTCGCCTGTACATACAAATTGAATAGTTGCTTATATTTTCTCCACGCCTCTGCGTCTTCTATTTGAAAGCCCTTAGGTGGCTGTAACCCCAAGTTACTTTTGTCTGACATTTTATATTTAATTCCTCAATGTCCTCAACTCAATCCACAAAGGTATTTTCTTGACTGAAACTAGGCTGCCACTTAAGGTTTTATCTTCTTTTCACCTGACACCATGTTGCATATAATGTTTATATGCAATGGGACTTGGAACAGGACTTATTAGTAATATAAATAAAAGACTCTCTTAAGGTGATGTTATGTATTCCTTGGACGCCATGTGCAATGGCCATCTTGCGACCGCTGCCACAGAGTGTATAACATATGTCACAATTACATAGCTGACAGGAGCTCGTATTAGACACTTCATCATATATAAAATATCGATGAACGGCATCTTTCTTAGCTTGTGGCATTGTACCTACAATACAAGGCAATATCTATCCACATCCAATGCAGGCACGGCAGCACAACTAGTTTTATTAACTTTTTCCGCATACGACAAGACGAGACACGATTTCAATGTACACAGTTCGCTATTCGCAAGGAAAGTGACGAGTTTCATAGGTAAACAAACAAATTGCCGAAACAGGTGCAATAAATTTATGTTCAGACGATTATGGCATCTCTTACTATGGTAGCTTGGTGCATATTTTGTTTAACGCAAAAATAGTAGCGGTGTTTTTAAAAGCTTTGAGACACCGCTGCCGCCTGCGCTGCTGTGAGGCGCGGCGCGTGGCTGGCTCGATTCGGCGAACCACAATAAAAAATGAAACGTATTTGTGTAACGCTTAGGAGCAATATCGATTGCGTTCGATGCTCTAAGATAACTTAAAAACCCTGGAAAGGGTTTTGAGAGGGTTTCGGCTTAATTCGAATTAATTCAAAGGAACGGCGCGGCCATTTAAACCAAAATGAATTGAATTACTATGATGATAAGGATCAATTTAGTTTGCGCTTAGTCCAGAATCGCTTACCGCTAAAACCCTGAACAGGGTTTTGATTGGGTTTTGAGTTCCATCCTCCAGTAGTATCACATCAAAGTCACTCGGGTACTCCTTGGCCGGATTGTTTCTCCGAGTAATAGTCCAGTTGAACACCTGAGCAACAAGATAAACCGGAGTTCTATAGATCATTCAATCCATGAAGAGCCCACCCAACTCCTCTCGAATTAACTCAAACAATCGGCTTAGCCGTTCATGCGATAACCCCTTCATAAGCTTAACCTGAATGATATGGTTTCTCAAAACCAGCGTTTCAAAAACCCGCTTAAAAACCCGTGTAAGGTTAAGCGGTTCCGGTCCCTGCTAATAACCCTCGATGGTCCTCCTCGACGCATTTCGGACGGCTCTGGGATCTCCTACGGAACGCACCGTGCCGCCCTAGCGTCGTGCCTCTGTGGGTCCTACTTTTTCTTTTTTTTTTACAATTGCAGTCCCCAGCTGAATCGTGTACCACACGGAGCACCCCTTTTAGTCCCGTATTCTAATGCCCGGGCTACAGGGCGCATATATACCATACCTACCTAATACCAAAGCATCAGCAGTGATTTCAATGAGAGATTCATCTATCAGTTGGTATAATTGACACAATACATATCTCCACCAAGTAAGCGAGACGCTACAGCAATCACGCTCTTCTAACTAAACTGTCACAAAAACAAAGTACAACATTATTCGAACTCGTACGCAACCAGCGATGATTTAACCAAGGAACTCCCGATGCATCGTGCTGTCTCCCTCGTGCAAGCGAGGTACGTGATTTTTTGTCGCATTCCTCGCGGTATTGTGTACTGTTTTTGTGTCACTTTACACTCGTGTTCTCGTGTCATGCGCATGCGGGTCTCAGGCTCCAATTACGAGCAATTAAATCGCTTCTACGCCAAACTAACCTATAAAGTTACGTTTTCTAATCGGAAGGAAATGATGATTACCATGATTGGAAAGGGAAACAGAGGAACCAATTATTTTTGATGTGGTTTATTGTCTTAGCCTTGTTATGTTACCTACATGTTATCCAAGCAAAAAAAAAATACTCGGCATTCGGTCCCTATTTTACCAACTTCACAGCTGTCCGTTAAACTGCTGACGCGACAAAGTAGCCAGAAAGAAAACGTTATCAATGAAAAAAAAAATTAAATGAAGAAATGTGTGGCAAATTGTAATCAAGTAGTGTCGAAGCATCAAAATGCAAACTGTAGCTAATTTGGCTCTGTCTTCAATAGCAGAAGAATGAAGTTGTCATGGAGTAGGTAAGCCGTTGGGAATCGAGTTCCATAGAAACCAAGCTACGCTCACGCTACTGATAAAGAGACATTACCAAGTTGGTGGAACAGCGCACACTAGGACCCGCTTGTACAAGATTGAATCTGTTTTCCACGCTTCATTTTGCTGCTTATACGCATTCCGCTCACATCAGGTGGCGTTTTTTTCCATCTTAATGATCGTCCGGCTCCGCCTTAATAGGATTAGCGCGACTTGCCAATTACTCATTGTCTATGTTAAAGCCGCCAGAACACCCTGACCCCTCCCGCCTCGACCTGTGAGGTGCTGAGTCGAGTCCAAAGTGTATTTCAATGAACTTTGGCAGGCCCAATTGCACTGGATAATCTAATGTTTATTTTTTACTTGAGCAGCTGTGCAACTTTACGTTCGCGGATTACGTGACTCGTATTACCTAAGTGGGAAGGTTTTTATTGGATTGTTTGGAGTGTGGTTAAGTTAGTTTTGAGACATTTTGAATTTTTAATGCGGCATTGTGTTGCGATTCACTGGGGGTTAAACATGTCGTCCCACAGCTCATTGTTAGTGAACGCATTAATTGTTGGCCTACGCGAAACTGTTAATTGCGCAACATGCACGTACATACTTACAGAACGGTACAGTCGACATCAAAATATATAAAAGAACATGTAATTTTATTGTAAGAATCTGACGCGTAAGAACATAAAGTGACAATTTTCACAATCACAATATTGCGGTGATATGTAGATCTTTCGCCTTTTCACATTGATTTAAGGTGGAAAAGTGTAAACATGTCTTTGACATCGATTGTCCTGTGCCCACAATGCACAAACAAACAATAGGTATCACGTCCTCAAAACATGACGATAACTTATTTACACTAAATGCTTTGTAATGGGCAATTAAAATAAACCACATGAAAGCAACGCCTTCCGCTTATGACGCATAAGATACTCGTAAAAAAAAATTGAGATTATAAATGTGGCCAAATTTTCATGAAACTGATTAGTATTGGAATCTTCTACATGTTGCAATTTGGCCAGCTCAAATCATCTCAAGTATATATCTTTTCCATCTCAGTTTTGAAATCGAAACCGTAGTTATAGGTAATCGTTCGCTTCGCTTTGTTAGTGAAAATATCTCATTCTTCACTTTCTGGACAATTTCTTAGAAAACCGGTAAAATCTTTGCGTGATTCATTACCACAAATAGTCGAATTTATACGGTCCAAATGATTCATTAATTTTCTAGGGACATTAAACGCGCTTGTGGCGTGGTAGGTGCCCTGCCCTATCCTACTTATATTATAAATGCGAAAGTTTTGTTTGTAACTCTATCTGCACGCTGTAACAGCTCAACCGATTAGGATGAAATTTTGCACGTAGATAGTTTATAGTCTGGATTAAAATATAGGATAATTTGTATCCCGAGACCATGCAGACGAAGTCGCGGGCGGAAGCTAATTACTCTAGGTATATAAGCAGGGGTACAGGTACTTAAGGGATTCGTGCTTCAAAAGAAAAAAAAAAATACCCTTATAGGATCACTTTACTTCGTTGTCCGTCTGTCGGTCAAGACACTTTTTCTCGAGAACGCGTGGTTAGTTCCAGGTGGTATCAAGTTAAAATTATTATGAAATAGTCAGGTCTGCAGTTTCTAAGTAAACGCAATCATAAGATCCGCCGGTCGTCGCGCTCGCGTCCGACTTGCACATGACTGTTTTAGCATAAACTCGTATTGACTTTCTAATTAATGGAATTCATGTCGAATCTCAAAAGTAAGAAACGAAAACTATCAACCGCTCGTTCCCGTATACCGCATTCCCGAAATACCAGATCTTGCAAAATACCACATATACTTGATTTATCACATTACCAATATATATACCACTTTCAGTAAGTTCCTACATTCTTAAAACGATTTAGCTCCATGAGTACCTTACGATTTTATAACCTGGTGTTACGGGAATGTGGTAAGCTAAAAGTGTGATATATACTTATTGATAATCCGATATTTTGCAAAATCTGGTATATCCGGAATGCGGTATATTAGCAACGAGTGGATTTTTCTAATGTATTGTATGTATGTAAAATATTTAAATACTTTATTGTACACAAGACATTGATAAAAATACAGACAAAATAAGTTAAGGTACCAAGGCCAACTTATCCCTGTAAGGGATCTCTTCCATTTAACCTAATGTTATATGGAATAGGGTATAAGGTGCGATAATCGTAATCCGGGATTCGCGACGCACCAAAAGCACTGGCAATTTGATTTCTTATTCTGTTTGACACTGCGTCATTTGAGATAATTTAGTGTAAGAATAATATGAGACAACTTGTCACCTGTTGTGAGCGACGCAATTACAGTTTTATAAACTACCTTTTATTTATTTGTCAAAGCTAGGGGCGCGCGGAGAGAGCGAGATGCGCGGGAGGGGTGCGACCGTTACTTTACCTCACCGTAGCAAATTTAAACCAGTCGATATACGCTAATGCACTCGCCGCACGCTCCTCCAGCTAGTAATTTTGTCTATGTACCGACCATTTCCAAAAATATAAGTTTGTCGCGTAATTTGCCTATTTTTTCATCGTGAATCGAACCCTGAACGCTACAAAGTGGTCTTCGAACCGAATCTTGATGTATTTCACGCCGCCGTCGAAAAATATGGTTAAAACACGCAGCACCGTAAGGAAAGAACAAGAAGAAAATAAAGTTACTGCTACTGAGGTCGACCCAGGCAAGGCAAGTACAAGTGCAGCTCCAGATGTTGAAGAAAAAGTGCAACCTGACAAAACAATAGTGATAGATGCCGGAAGTGTTAAGTCCGAGATGCCAAAACCGAATGAGCCTACCTTCCAAAAGTCTTTGTCAAGAAAATCTTCATCATCCTCCGTCGCAGCACGCAAAAAGAAGCTGGAATTACAAGCGGCCGAGGCAAAAGCACGAATTGAAATGCAGCTTATTGATAAACGCTTAGAAGCGGACCTTGCTGAATTAGAAGAAGAATACAGTCCACAGTCTTCAGTTACCGATAAACAAAGTGATGTTGCTAGATGGGTAGAACGCAGCCAAATAGAATTGGAGTCACAGCATGCCACCAAGCAGGACGAAACTTCAGGTGTGCTGTGCCCGCCGGCGAACATGGACGCCGGCACTGATGGTCCAATTCAACAGTTAGCCTGTGTACTTAAGGATATGATAACTACCTCTGCATGCAACAGCAACAATAATAATAATTTACTTACCCGCATCAGCACACCCAAGGATCTGCCGCTGTTTGCTGGTGACTCAATGGAATGGCTCCAGTTTAAAATGGCCTACGAAGAATCCACCCGATTGTGTCAATTTAGTGATTCGGAGAACTTGTGGCGCCTACGAAAGTGCCTTCGTGGCGCAGCCAAGGATGCTGTCCAGGCGTTACTTATCACGGCTACTTCTCCTGAAATACTTATATCCACGCTGGAACTGCAGTTCGGGAACCCAGATGGAATCTTGTCTCGTATAAGGCAAGAAATCAAGAAGTTAAATCCAGTGTCTACAGAATATCACAAAGACATTATTGTGTTTTCAAACAAAATAAAAAATTACGTCGCCGCTGTGCGTGCCCTTGGCCGTGAAAATCACCTTGAAGATTCGAGTCTAATTACCGTTGTGTTATCAAAACTGCCTACAATCCTGTTGTCTAAATGGGCTGACTACAGTTACTCACACAACACTGAAAGTACCACGACTAGACTCGACCAACTATCGGATTTCCTAAACCAAGAAGCCGTTAAAATATGTAAGTGCAGTGTCGCGTTAATAAACACACCAAAGGACAATTATAGGCGTAAATATGCGGACAATAATGCTAACTCACAAACAATCTTACTGCAAAGTCAACAAAGTTATTCAAAGTGCCGTTATTGTCATGGACCTAATCACAATCTATCTGACTGTAAAAAATTCAAGAAGTCATTAAGAAAAGATCGCTGGAGTTATGTTAAACGGTTCGGACTATGTTATAAGTGCTTATTACGTCATCACGATAGACAGATGTGCCCGGCACCCGTGTGCGATATTGATAACTGCGGCCTGGCGCATCATCGCTTGTTACATTTCGTGCCTAGTGAAAGACAATACGAGAACAATAACAACAGTGCTGTCCAAGTGACAGAGATTGAGACTGAATCTGATCCCCAAGTAGTGGCCCACATGAAATCATCTTCGAAAGTTTTATTAAAAGTAGTGCCGGTAAATATCCACGGACCGCGCGGTGTAATTAGTACTAGTTGTCTCCTTGACGATGGATCTTCTGTGACTGTAATAAGTGCCAAACTCGCAGAGCGGGTGGGGTTGCGCGGCCGCCGCGAGTATACGCGTGTGCGTGGCGCATGGGACAACACTGAACTAGTGTGCGACTCCTACCTGGTCGATTTATCTTTATCTAACCGAGATGGACAAATGTTTACGATTAATGCGCGAAGTGTTAATGAACTTAATTTACCTAGTCAAGGCCTGAACTTAGTGAACTGTGATAACTTTATGCACTTGCAAAGACTAAAAAATGACTTATGTTGTGAACAATTAAAACCCGAGATTTTGATAGGACAAGACAATTACCAACTACTGTTGCCGTTGGAAGTTGTCACTGGCAATCCTCACGAACCTTGTGCCACACGATCACCGCTTGGTTGGTGTTTGCACGGAAGGGCTCCTGTGCGTATGACGTCATCTGCGCACGCGCCTCAGCCTCACTCAACATTGTTTATCTGCGATAGTGACGTCAGCGATGACGTGGCTGAGAACAAACGATTGCTGCAAATTTTACATGAAGATGTTCGTCGGTCCTTCACATTCGACTCATTGGGCGTCAGTAGCAAGCCACGTGAGAACCACAACGACGTATGTGCCCTGGAAAAGTTAGACAAAACTTCTAAACTGGTTAATGGGCGATGGTACGTCGGATTACCCTGGAAGAATGAAGATTGCGTGATGCCAGACTCCTTTCCTCACGCACTGTCACGACTCAAATCAGTGGAGAGAAAGATGGAGAAATGCGAAGGGTACAAAGACAGATACAACGATCGCGTCCAGCATTTGTTCGACAACGATTACGCACAGGAATTGCACGATACTGAGGCAACTAGCAAATCATGGTACCTCCCTCATTTTGGAGTGGATAATAAAAACAAGAAGCGCCTGCGTCTCGTATTTGATTGTGCTGCCCAAACTAACGGATTGTCGCTGAACGATTACATTCTTAAGGGCCCGGACCTACTGAGGTCACTGTTTGGAATAATGCTACGGTTCCGAGAGCAAAGAATTGGTGTAACCGGCGACATAAAAGATATGTTCCTGAGGGTGAAAATAAGAGAAGAAGACCGAGATGCGCTACGATTTTTATATAGAAGCGAACCTAAGGGACCCGTGAAGACATATGTCATGACTTCTCTTATATTTGGAGCTACATGCAGTCCCTTTGTAGCCCAATACATTAAAAATAAAAACGCTGAGCGTTTTGAACCAACGATGATGCCTGCATGTCAAGCTATATACAACCAACACTACGTTGATGATTATATAGACAGCGTCCCGGACGAGAAAACTGCAATCGAGTTGATAAGAGATATAAAAACAATTCATCAGCAAGGTGGCTTCGAATTACGTAACTGGACTTCTAATAGTAAACAAGTTCTCGAGTCTATGCCAAAAGAAACTCTCGGCGAAGCGGCAGTAAAGTTCAAAATCGGAGAGCAATATGAAAGCGAACGAACACTTGGGTTGATCTGGTTTCCACATGAAGATGCACTGGGATTCGATGTTTCTTTTAAGAAGATCCCTGAAAGCATAATTAACGGAACACAACGGCCGACAAAGAGAGACATGTTACGTGTTGTTATGTCCATATTTGACGTCTACGGTTTTTTATCTCCGTTTACTATTAATGGGAAAATTATTTTACAACAATGTTGGCAACAAAATATCGATTGGAACGACCAAATACCAGATTCATTATACGAAAAATGGTGCAAGTGGATAAGTTGTCTGAAATCATTACACAACATAAGGCTACCCCGATATTACTACAATGCAGCGAACACGGGGGTGAACGAGCCCGATTCGAACCCGGCGGCCGCCACGACCAGTCAGCGAGATAACGCGCCCGCGCCGGTGCGCCCGCTTACGTCACAGCCTCAGAGCGTCGCCTGCTACAGCAACTTGCAACTGCACACATTTTGCGATTCGTCCTCTAAAGCCATGTGCGCCGTTTCATACTGGCGCTGGGAGAATAACGCGCAAGTATATATAGCGTTTGTGGCTAGTAAGTGCCGCGTGTCGCCTAACAAATTGCAGACTATACCGAGACTAGAATTAACTTCAGCCATTATTGGTGCTAGATTGGCTGATACTATAATAAAAGAACACAAAATAAAGGCAGATCGTAAAATATTTTGGAGTGACTCGAGCACAACATTACACTGGATAAGAAATAAGTCTCGCACTTACAAGCCATACATAGCCAATCGCTTAGGCGAAATTGATGAACTTACCTGCAGTGACGAGTGGAGGTACATTCCGACGCACCTTAATGTAGCGGACGTAGGAACACGGGAGGCATACGATGTGACGATTCTGCAAAATCAATGGCTTCACGGACCGGTATTTTTATACAATGATGAGCGCACCTGGCCAAAGGATTTTATGCAACCTGCAATAAACGACCTTGAATTAGAATGCATATCTATTGTACAAACGGTAAATAACAAAAGCTTATTACCTGTACCCGAGCCTACACGATTTTCATCATGGTTGCGCCTGCTAAGAAGTACTTGTACTTTTCTAATGTTTATAAAGAAGTGTCAAAAACTTACCGATGACCTCAATTACGAAACAATGGAAGAAGCCGAGCGCCTGTTGATAAGATATTCGCAGGCACAGACGTTTAACGATGAGATTAATAACCTAAAAAAAGGTAAATATATACAGAAGTATAGTAAACTACTTACCTTATCACCATATCTTGATGAGCACGGAGTCCTGCGTGTCGGGGGCCGAATCGATGCTGCTGCCGAAGTGTCACCTGAAACTAAAAGACCGATAATTCTAGACGGGCGAGATTACATAACCAGATTGATCGTTAAATCTTACCATGTCAGCGCTGCTCACGAGAACCAGGAGTCTGTAGTGAATAACCTAAAACAAAAATATTGGATTATTAAAATTCGTCCTACTGTTAAAAATGTTGCCTCTAAATGTATGATCTGCAGAATTAAGAAGAGTAGACCTGAAATCCCAAGAATGGGTAACTTACCTGAAGCACGGATGGCTCATCACCAGCGACCCTATACTTTCTGTGGAATTGACCTGTTTGGACCGTATGAAGTTACGATTGGGAGACGACGGGAGAAGAGGTACGGAGTGATATTCACGTGCCTCACCGTACGAGTCATTCATTTAGAGACGGTTGCTTCTCTCACGACCGATTCCTTGATTATGGCCCTACGACGTATGGCCGCGAGGAGGGGATGGCCGAAGCAAATTTTCTCTGACAACGGTACGAATCTCCGTGGCGCCGATGTTGAACTGAAAAAGGCAATTCAGGAACTGAAAAATGACGAAGAGCTTCATAACACAGCTATCAATCATGGGACTAAATGGACCTTCATTCCGGCCGCAAGCCCACACTGGGGTGGGGCATGGGAACGGCTCATTAAGAGCGTAAAGAGCTCGCTGAAAGTCGTCCTGAAAGAACGCGCACCTAGGGAGGAGACCTTTAACACTTTCCTCGCTGAGGTGGAAAATATTGTTAACAGCCGACCCCTAACCCACGTCTCTGTCGAAACTGGAAGCAGAGAAACACTGACCCCAAACCACTTTCTCTTGGGGTCATCGTCGAACTTACCTCAGATGGGCATTTTCGATGACTCTGAGTTTTATCTACGGAAACAATGGCGGATCGCGCAAAGGCTTGCCGATTCATATTGGAAACGATGGGTGCGAGAAGTGTTACCCGATATGCTACCACGACAGAAATGGAACAAGGAGCAAAGGCCCTTACAAGTGGGAGACCTAGTTTTTGTCGTCGACCCTGATGGACTCCGAAATATTTGGCCGCGAGGCATTGTCGAGCAAACTTTACCCGGCAGAGACGGGCGAACGAGAATGGTTAAGATAAGGACGAAAACAGGTGTCCTTACCCGATCCGCCGCCGCGCGCGTCGCTCGGATACCTATTGGAGAAGAGTGCTGCTAGAACAGCACTGGGGTGGGGCATGTGAGCGACGCAATTACAGTTTTATAAACTACCTTTTATTTATTTGTCAAAGCTAGGGGCGCGCGGAGAGAGCGAGATGCGCGGGAGGGGTGCGACCGTTACTTTACCTCACCGTAGCAAATTTAAACCAGTCGATATACGCTAATGCACTCGCCGCACGCTCCTCCAGCTAGTAATTTTGTCTATGTACCGACCATTTCCAAAAATATAAGTTTGTCGCGTAATTTGCCTATTTTTTCATCGTGAATCGAACCCTGAACGCTACACCTGTTTCAAACTATTCCTGCCTAGCTAGCAAGTGTGTAAGTGTCAAAAAAATACTAACGGCCGTATTCATAAACGTCCTACGAGCCCGTTTTAAATAAAATGGCGTTAAAATTCGTTTGTCCTCTGTTTTTGTTTTGTTTGATGAAGATGTCGGTTTGACTTTTGTGTTCGTAAGAAAGGGACAAAGCACATTTTATTTAGCCGAGGCATTTTAAATTTTATGAATAAGGGGGTTATACTTTATGTCCGACGTAAACGAGACCATGCTAGCTAGGAAGAACGCCCAAGGGCTGCCTAGACACAGACATAGAAAGACAAGAGTGAAGTATCACCAATCTCGTCATAATCACTTAATTATAACAACATAGTCGCAATAACAGACGTCGAAGCTCATTACCAGATTTCACCACCGACTGTGGCCGAACTGGTCGATTGTGTTCGAACTGGTCGGATCACAAGCACATTAACTGGTCCATTATGAAATGCATAATTCACCGGGTCGGTCACTGCGGCTACTCGCAATGTAACTGTTATGACCCCGAGTTGAAACTGAAGGATTTAAACGTATGAAGGCTAGAGAATATGTAATTTTTTTTTTTTAGGGTTCCGTACCTTTATACCTCAATAGAAAATGTGAACCCTTATACGATCACTTCGTTGTCCGCCTGTCTGTCAAGACCCTTCATTTCGAGAACGCGTAGAGATGTCAAGTTGGAATGAATATCAAATACATTGTAACTAGTCTGCAGTCCATGGGAAGGGGTCGCGCATTCATCGTCATAATGTCATAGTCTATTTAGAAATAAGTACTTAAATTATGTAGCTGTATCAAGACGCAAAAGCGCTGTGTTTTCGTTTGGCTTTTGCGCACTTATTTTTTTACATATTTATTATGCTATCGGTGGGGATCTGTTATTAGCTCACTGTCACTATTGTTTAAAGCTACTGTGTAGTATTTAAGCTGATGATCTTCCTATGTAAATAAATAAATAATAAAGTTTAATCGGCCGAGCGCGGTGCTGCTGAAAGCGCCTCATGTGTTCTGCGCCTTAAATTTCAAGTCGCAATTAAGTACATTACGTAATGTAAACATCGCGTCGGCATCCTCTTCCTAACCCGGGAGGTAAATCTAGACATGCCACACGGGTCAGGCACGTTTGACATTTTGTTGAAATTCAAACTTTGTACCTAAATCAAGCTGTAATAATCGTGGGTATCAGCAATGTTAACTTCGTTTACTTGCAAAGTTTTGTTTCCTTGATTTCGCATTGCGCTTAAATTAAGGGACTCCTCGGATTAGTGGAATAATAACAATTATACACCTACTTAATGTACAATTTTAACGAAAATTATATTTTTTTAATTAAAGGAAGAATTCATTCGTTACAGTCTGGAGAGCGATTGCCGCGTATGCCGAAGGTGGCT
This sequence comes from Epinotia ramella, assembly GCA_947578815.1. NCBI lineage: Eukaryota > Metazoa > Arthropoda > Insecta > Lepidoptera > Tortricidae > Epinotia > Epinotia ramella. Next base: position 5,557,133 of record OX388211.1, on the reverse strand, counting down.
GGTTCGATCCCAGCACGAGGCAAAGAATTGTGAAGTCCCTTTATTATGACACTAGCAGCCCGGCCCGGCTTCGCACGGATTACCCGTTTTCCCGTAGGAATGAAGCATTTTCCCGCGGTAAAAAGTAGCCTATGTTCATCAGGGATAATGTCGGCTTCGGTAGAATATTTTTTCAAATCGGTTCAGTAGTTTCGGAGCCAATTCAATAAAAACACACAAACAATCAAATCTTTCCTCTTTATAATATTAGTGTAGAAGTGTAGATTTACACCAAATGTTATCAACGAAAGATATACACTTGAAGCCATGTTGTCGGACAATATTTGAAGGTTACAATAACTCGACGCGTTGAAGTCTAATGTACGCGTATAGTAGAGAGTAACATCTATGGGATGGTAAGTAATGTTGGACAATTTATACAATATATTGATGGAGTTTCAGAAGAGAATCCAGAGATCCACGCCATAAAATTTTCGTTTGGCTTTTGCTCAATTATTTTTTACATATTAATTGCGCTATCGGTGAGGATCTGTTATTAGCCCAGTCACTACAGTTTTAACCTACTGGATCTTCCTATATAAATAAATAAAACTAAGAACAATATAAAACTCAATTACTTGTAGTTAGTATCATAGAATTGAAAGACAAAGGTAGAGACGGTTAGGTATTGAGTATAAAACGCGATGTTTGATATCGAAACATATGACTTTTTCGCTCTGTGACACGACACGTTGCAATTGCTATGCCAAAATGTTAAGCGAGGACAGGAAATTATTAAAAATATACCTCAATAAAGTAATTGCCGAAGTAATAGCCATTTCGTGCGGAAACGTCGAATACCCTTAGACTAAAAAAAAATTGCTGCTTTGCGTCCTGGCATATGTGGCCTGTCGCTCTACCTACCTGAGCTATCTGAACCGTGCTCGGGAGCTCCTTCCTATTACGACTAAGGTAGGAGCGTGACCATAATTGTAAATTTAGCATAAACTTAACTTGCATGTCCCAATCAGCTCAACTCCATTCGCCCCCGGTATTTGTTCCCGCTATTTCACGTAAACTGCTTAATATTTATCGCTGGCAACACCGCTATCCGTACCTACACCTTTAGACCTGGCTAAATGCAGTGCACTAACTGCACTTACACTGACTGATTAGAGCGAGATGGTTTATCTCCCTCCCCCAGTTACATTTAGCCAGGTCTAAATCTAAAGGCCGCTCCGGCTTGTGTCACAAATGTCACAATCCGTCTTGGGTCGTATCGCTAACAATGAATATGCAATATTGATTGAGGTCTAATCGCTGTTTAGTTAATGATAGGATTGCTTTTAAAACCGGATAATTGTGCCTGATAAACAAACAATTACCTAATATCGAATATTTGTGGAGCTACAAAGTATACGTATCGACATTTTTTATTTATTGTTAAGCCAGTTTGGCACGTAAATTTAATTTGAGAAGTTATGCCATTACCGAGTATTTATGATGTATATATGTATAATAAATTGACCATTGGTATGTCCGCTCATTCGAATTAAACTGAGCGTGAAGTCCATAATTAAAAAGAACGATATATGTTTATTTCAAACTATTTATGCTTCAGTTAAATCGAATTATATGTTTAACATATAAACCGCAGTTAAGACAGTTTATTCCATACAAAAACGTAAATTAATTATAGTTTTTCTTCATTTACATATGCCAGCACGAGTCCCACATACATTCACTATCTTCAAACTACATATCTTCTGTATCAAAATATTAAAATCGCGACCACACTGGTAAAAAATTACAAGACCTGTCGCTCGAGGCCCTCGTCAGCGTCACTATAGGTACCTACTCACTAATAGAAATAGAACGTCCTATGTCCGGGCCGTGTAGTCACCAGAATGGGCCACTCGATTATAAACTAGAAACATGACGGTGTGGGATTGTCTGTGTAACGGGCCTGCTTATGATATATAATTTAGCGCTTGACATGGTCACTGCCATTGGTCAGATTATCTTTAAGGTTGACGGTATACATATATATATCTGATTCTGTTCGGAGTTTAGTTAGTATTCATACAAATGTGTTCCTACATGTGTGATGTGAATTCCTATGGAAATATCATGTGATTTAAATTATCATCATCCTTTCATGCATGATTTGCTCTTTACCGGATCCTTAAATTTCCTCGAAAGCACATTGCACGTTGCACGTATGGCCGTTGGGGCGGAAAGGTTCTCAATTAGCGACCACGTACCGGAAGGCGCGTCGTGGGTAGGCCACCAGGTGGACTGATGACCTGGTAAAGGTCGCGGAAGTCCGCTGGATGCGGGTGGCGCAGGACCGCTCACATTGGCACTCTTTGGGGGAGGCCTATGTCCAGCAGTGGACGTCTTTCGCCTGATATGATGATGATGATGATGATGATGATGATGATGATGATATTATTGTCGTATTAGTTAACCAACCTCAATAGCAGCATAACTGCGTTCGGTCGCGCTCCGCTCTTCGCGTTTTTGCGACGCGACGGCGACGGGGTATCGCGTGTGGATAATTTGACAAAAACGCGGCGGATCAGATTGGCACCGCTGGAAAGGTGTCTGCTCTAAAATCAGTTAAACCAGTTATTTATAAAAAAATATCTGAATGCGGTATTTTTTCGGATGAATGGAATTCCTGCCTGATATTCATAGATCCACTTTTTGCGTTCTTTACGCTCTGGGCTGTTCCTTAATGTATTTTTCATCACACTTGCTCGAAAAGGGCTTCATAATGCGCAGACATACATAGCTGTAATAGCCTGTGTTACGCCCACGGGCGTAATGGTTTTTTTTTAATTGTATCTGTCACTCATGGGGCAGTTACAGAGCAAAGAGGTTTTATATCAAATACGATGTCTGAAAACGTATTTACAAATAAATTTAAACTTAAAAAACTACTTAAACATGTTTAACTGAATTATTTACAGATTTAATATGTAGTTATTTAGTGTTTATGTAAAATGATTTTAAGTGTTTTCAAATCGTGGCTGTATACCGAAGGGTCTTTGCCATACGCGCCTCACGTCAAATTCAACAAAATGGACGACTGACATGTTGAAGTTTTTATTACGATTTGTATTAATTTCATCTAAAATGTATTTGTTTCCTCGCAAATGTGATGAAAAACATTGTGTATAACACGGGCGTAAGAATATTGCAAACGCGAGTCATCAGAAGCCCTCCGCCTTCGGCGTCGGGCTTCTGATAGACTCTTGTTCGCAATATTCCACTTCCGCCCCTCGTTAAACAATGTACTATTACGCGTCGTCAGCAATCCGACGAAGGCTTATGTTGTTTAAGACGTGTCCAATAGAATGGCTGCTGTATCGATTGGTTTGGGGACCGAACCAAGTTAAGAAACCGTTGTAGAAATGATATACTTATAGTACATTGTGCATATATGTATATATGTGCATTATCATTGGTTGCAAAAAAGTGCAACAAGTTGTATGTACTTACTTACCTACTATCCTCCTAGCGTTATTCCCGATAGTAACTCTAAAGCCCTAAAGGAGCCCAGGGTCCGCTTTGACACCTAATCTCAAGATTTGGCATAGGCACTAGTTTTACGAGCGACTGCCATCTGACCTTCCAACCCAGAGGGAAAACTAGACCTTATTGGGATTAGACCGGTTTTCTCACGATGATTTCCTTCACCGAAAAGCTAACGGTAAACATTCCGTTCATAAGTTCCGAAAAACTCATTGGTACGAGCCGGGATTCGAACCCACGACCGCCGATTGGCAGCCGCGTTTCTGAACCACTAGGCTACCGTAGCTGAAAAAGCTAGTAGAAAAATATACCTAAATACGGCACGAAAACGAGTACGAATTACAGACGATTCTTTCAGTTGGTACGTACGAGTAACTCATATGTAGGTAGGTAGGTACAACAGTCAGCAGCAAAAGTAGCTACGCGGGCCAAGTGCTCAAAATGATCTACACACGACTGTAATGGCAAGATTATAAGGACTGTCCAGATCATTTCTGCTGCTGACTATACTTAGTTGTTGATTGGCGCGCTTTTATACTAAACAAATTGAAAACCGACCTGATAAAACCTACTGTCTATCTATGTCTAACTATCGAAAGAAATGACAGCAGAGACTGTTGTCTTAGGAAACACGCAGCCATTCGGCACTCGAGATATTGCAAACAAAACAGCAAGTCAAGCAAAAAATCTATTGCCCAGTTGTCAATACACAACGTAATATTACGTGGAAAATTATCATTGTAGCCAGCCCAGGCTTTCTAGCAGTGGCATGGACACTAATGACCACACTTTCTAGCATACAGCGGCGGCCCTTTATGGCGGGAAATTATTAGAATAAATTATTGTTTGCACTTTCTACCTTTCCCTGCGAGATACTCTACCCTACCCATCATTCATATTTATTTATGAAAATTCATTCCAATTTCAAGGCTATTAACTGTCACTCCTTATCTTATTTAGCACTTCTATTGGAAATGCAAGTTATGTTGAAAGTCATAAAAAATAAGCCAATGAAAGTCTCGCATTTATTTAGGCAAACTTAACAATAAAACATGTTTGAATTAAAAGAGATAGTATTATATGACATTCCAGCTCGCTAGCTATCTGATTAGATTAGTCACGCAAATCCAGTCCCGATGACAATGCAACAGACAATCTAGCTAAGCTTTTAAATACGGCGTCCAACCAACTTGTTGTCAGGTAAATTAAAGTCAATGTATTCAGTTTGAGAACCCGAAATGATTGTCTCTTGACACTATCGAGATAATTTATTGCAATGCAACGACCGTCCGCGTCGAGAAAGCACGGCGCGGCCGGCATACGGCTCCGCGATTAACCTCCTAAACGCAAATAAGCCTAGCACACGCGTCCTTCTTTTAGTACGTGACCTTCCGTTTTTATCAGGATAATATCTATGTCTAGGAGCGAGTGCCGCATGAGGTTATCATTTTAGACGCGATTTTACCGGTAATTTGTTAGGCTTTTAAACCCTAAAATAGCGTAAACATTCACGAAGACTTGTGTCAGTCTGGTTCTCAGATACGTGGGTTGCAATCTGGTATTCAACAAAGGTAGGTCCATCTGTCTGTTTGCCATGGCATCTTGCCGGATTTCGATGAATTCTTTCTGGGTCGCTGGAGGTGTGGTCGGACACAGATTTAGAAATTGAACTTGGCACCGCGCGACGTCAAACGTTTTAGGCGTTTGGTTCAGCATGATTAACATAATCGAATTTAAACTTTCGTGAGACATGTTTAAAATACTACTAATAAATCCACGGTTAAACTCGCGTATTAAATGTAACTACGGGCGACATCTTTCGAACTCCCGCGAAAACAACACTCACCCTGAAGAAGAACTCCCGAAGAGTTTTTTTTAGGTCTTTTTGAAGTGAAAACTTCTTTAGCGGCGCTGAGCACTTTTTGGGATGGGGAAAAATTGTTAAATACGCGACAGAGTTTTGTGACGTCAGATGTGAAGGAGGTCACTTTTTGCTCCTAGCCGATTCGACTTCATTCAAAACTGAACGCTATTCGTAAGAGTATAAAGCCGTTAAACACTCTTTGCAATAGCATATTCTGCAAATAAATTTGTAATTTTAACCAACGCGTCCTTCACCCGTTTTGCTATTGAGAAAATTCGAATAGTTCGAATTTGGGCGTTATTCCTAAAGAGATAAAGCTTAAAAAAATATTTACCAACGGCAAAAACAAATTGAATTAGCGTATCGCCGGTCAATTTCCTTATTCGTCAATTTTGCTGATTCAACAGTTTACCTTCTGGTAATTTTCACTAGGTTGACAATTTCGCTAGTGGGTCATTATCCTTAATCTTCAGTTTACTCCTTCGCCAGTTTTGTTAGTTTTCAGTTTCGTAAATTTGCTAGTTTCCGTATGTGCTAATTTAATTATTCGTCAGTTTGGTCAAATGGTCATTTTCCCTAGATAATCAGTTTCTATATTCCCAAACTAAGCAAAGCTTGTACTATGTGTGATATATGTAGGTATCAATGAAAGTCACGCGTCCGTACTTGAAGCGGTTTATTAAGAGACTGGCGTGGCGGTAGTCATGCCATAACATAATACATATCACTATGGGTAGGTACTAAGCGACGATATACATACTTATAAAGATAAATAAATACTTAAATACATATAGAAAACATCCAAGACCCATGAACAAATATCTGTGCTCATCACACAAATATTATGCCCTAGCCGGGGATCGAACCCGGGACCTCCAGCTTCGTAGTCAGGGTTACTAACCACTAGGCTACAGAGGCCGAAATAATGGCATTGCAATGAAGTGTAATTTTTTACCGAGTCTTTTGTAAACGTAATTCTAATGATAAAGGTACCTACTTATGAATGCAAACTAACTTTTGACCTTTGTAGAGATTACATTGCGTCTTTTACGATATACGTTATAATACTGGCTGTTCAAGATTAAATCTTGTCATTTTCTGAAAGATATGTCACAGTTGTCGTATCTGAAAAAATATACGTAATTTGTATTCAAATTTAAAATGAACGACAACGACAAACTAATTGTGATATCAAGTGAAAGAAATAAAAAAATATTACTAAAAAGCGGACATCGTTACAACTTCGGCCAAAAAAATGGAAATGAAACATTGTGGTGGCGATGCCAAAAGAGAAATTCATGCAAAGGCAGTTTAACCACCGACAGTGATGTGACTTCAGTGATCCGACAAGCTGAACATTGCTTTGGGTGTAATCCAGATCACGGTGCCAATCTTTTTGCAGAGGCTTTAAACAATTGCAAAAAAAGAGTGCGTGAAGAATACGGATCGGTCCAAACAATTTATGAAGATAGCATGAAACACCTGAAAACGCCTGATTCTGAGTGTGTTGACACAATACCAACTTTTAATGCCATTAAAAACGGTTTATACAGGGCTAGACTACAAGAATTGAATGTAAAAAATACAGTTTTCCGGTCATTAGAGGATGTGGTTATTCCAGAAAAATTGTCTAAAGATTTTCTCGTCTATGAAGAAAACAATATTCTTATTTTCATGACACCCTTTGCTTTAGAACAAAGCAGTGGTATGAAAGAAATATTCTGTGACGGCACGTTCAAGTGTGTCCCTAAACCCTTTAAACAACTTTATTCTATACACGCTGATGTAAGGGAGTTCTGAATTGGAAACAAACGTCGTTCCGTTAGCTTATTGCCTACTGCCCAATAAAGAAAAAACAACTTACGATACTGTTTTTAAATTTTTAAAACAGTCAATACTGAATTTCAAACCTAATAAAATACATGTGGATTTTGAGTTGGGTGCAATTCAGGCCATTAAAGTAAATTTTCCAGTAGCAAAAATCGTAGGCTGTTTTTTCCACTACAAACAATGCTAGTTGCGTAAAGCTGAAGAATTACAAATCCCCGATACTGTTGCGAGTCGCCGACATATCAGAATGTGTGCAGCCTTGGCATTTCTACCGACTACGTATATCCCAGAAGGGTGGCTCACTATTCTCGAAAAATCTGCAGTTATTTATGAAAAATTTAATTCATACGTCTCAAATGTTTGGATGGGCACATACATTGAATGTCTCAGCTGCTATGATGAGCGACATCGGACTATCAATATGGTTGAAGCTTGGCACAACCGCATCAATAAGAAAATTGGTCGAAAACCAAACCTTTATTTTTTTATAAGCGTCATTAGGCAAGAAGCAAAACATGTAGACTTCAAAATAAGGCAGCACTCTATATATGTGTCCGAACGTAACAGAAAAAAACGGTCATTAAAACTAGACGAGCGTATCAAGAATATAGTTAATGATTTTATTTTATTCCAAAGGATAAATATATGGACATGTTTATTTACGTTAGACATGATCAACGTGTCAAAACGAATAGACAAGCGTATAAATTGAATTAGCCTGATCGGTTATTTTTGTGTTCACCATTTTTTTATAATTTCTAAGTAAGAATACGTTGCGTTTTATGTGTATAATATGAGTTCTATGTCACAATGCCTAAGCACATGTTAAGTTATATGTACAATTATATTAAGTTAGTAAAATGGGATAATAAAAGATGTGTTTGATGTACTAAAATGGTCTGTCATTTTAATTGTATAGTTATACATTTCCTATACTGAACGGCCTCGTAGCTTAGTTGGTAAGTGTCCCTGCCTGCTAAGCGGAGGTTCCGGGTTCGAGTCCTAGTAAGGGCATTTATTTGTGATCAAATCACAAATATTTGTTCCTGTGTTACGGGTGTTTTCTATGTTTGTGATTGTGTATCTAAGTATTATAAACATCGTCATCTGGTACCCACAACACAAGCCTTATTGAGCTTACCGTGGGACTAGGTTGATTTGAGTAAAGGTTGTCCTATAATATTTAATATTTATTTATTATTCCATCAGTTTTAGTGTAAAATAAGACATGACTATGTTTTTTTACAAAGAATACGGCAATATGGTTTAAAAATATTAAACTTACATTTCGTGACTTTTAGCTGAGTACAAAATATGTCTTGTATCGCCTTAAGATCGCCTTAAAAACAGCTGGGTTCCTAGTTTACTACGGAACCCCAAAAAAGTAGCAAATCATAAACACGACGAGACGGGAAAACTGACAAACTAAACTATCAGATGAACAAGGAAAGTAACGTATTAGGAAAATGACGAAATAGCAAAACTGACAACTTAAGATAATGGAGGAATAAGGAAGTTTGCGACTCAAGAAACTGGCTTAATAGAGGCTCTGACAAATTAGTGAAACTGGCAAAAAAGGAAATTGTCGAATTAAGAAACAGTCTAATCATTAAACTGTTGAATCAGCAAAATTGACGAATAAGGAAATTGACCGGCGATACGCTAATTCAACAAATGGATATTTTGGTCGCCACCGCCGTCTGCTGTTCTTGCAAATTCGAATAGTTCGAATTTAGACGTTATTCCTAAAGAGATAAAGCTTTGAAAAATATTTGGCAATGGCAAAAACAAATTGGTATTGTGCGGCGCGCCAAACGGGCGAGCCGGAGGCCCGTCGCACCCAACGCGCCCGCGGCCCGTCCGCCTAAATAATTGATAATTGTTTATAAATTTGCGTGACACCGTAAGATGTCACGTGACCTGATCGAAAAACTGTTACAATGTTATTGAGTTTTCACTTCTGCCGGCACTCCCGGAGTGCAACCCGGTCGTTTTTTTTTATTGTTTCAATCTTACATTTAGATATAGAAGTCGTTTTAGGTTATATTCATCTTATTACAACGCTTATTATAGGCAAACGCTACGTGCATCATCTCTAACGATGCAGCCGATGGGATTTGTATGAAATTCACACATAACTCGACAGTGTTAAATCCGGATTCACATTCAGGATACTTCCCGGAAATCTCCTTAGAGGATGAAAGGGCGAAGTAACTAGCAAAAGCTGTCTAAAAATAATGGCTACAATTATTCACATAAGTTTACTTTATTGTTAGGTAAGAGGTCGGGTCAGGCCATTCGTTTCTCGGTCAGAGGTCGAGTTGTCGCTATTCATCCGCGTCTCGTCTATGACAAGAGGTCCCGCCGCCACTCCCGCGCAGCAGATCGATAAATTTACTGTTTGCATTGCGTATTTCTAGTGGTGAAGAGCAATTTATTGAGTTAAATTTCATTGCGCCTTAACTTGAACTGACTGACTTAATCCTTATTCTCACTTATAAGAAGTAGTAATCGGATCGATTTATAATACTCAAATGTCCGGCAGATATACAGGAATATTATGACAAGATAATTTACGTAGTAGACACATGTCACGCCATTACATTAGACAAAATCCTGCTTATTAGTTGTGTTCGGAACTTTCGAAGACTTTCGTCGTACCTTTTACAAAATCACACTAAACAGCGTCGCGATCGAAAATCGAACTCGTGAGCACTAACTTCCGTTAAATACATTAATTTGCTCTTCGGAAGAACCAAAGCATAATAGGCGAACCAACCCAAGCAGATGGGATAAAAGCTATGCAGAAGAAAGAAACTCTTTCGAAGAAACCAAAGATGCGCGGATATTGAGCACAGCATGGACACGGAAAGAGACAATGTTATCACTATCACATCCATACCAAGTGTTCTTGTCGAATACCGGCTTTATAGAAACGGGAATAACCGCGGCATTCGAGCCGAGATAATCATCAGATGCTTAACGTACAAATATCAACGGCGCTTAATTGCGGAAAGAGAAAAGTGAAACGACATTTCGGAGACGCAGGTGTGAAGTTATGAAGCGATTTTACTTTTCCTAGCGGGTTGAAAACGGCATATTTGCATTTGTACACACTTGAGAATTAAGCTAATTGTCACTACAAAGTTTCTCTGTTGCCATTGCCTCAGTTTCTTTCAATCAATTCGGTTGTCATGAATAGTGGTTTTGTTGCTGATAACACGGACATTTAACAGACGAGGACATATTCCCATTTTATTTTAGTTATCCCAAATTTATAAGACAGAGACATGAAAGTGGGGATTTGTCCCCTTCTATCATTAGACAGAATTATTTTATTTGTAAGTATATAACTATATACATGAACAAATTGGAGAGGTTTGCAAAGGTATGTTTTTCTTGCATCACTGTTATAAAGTATATGCCTGATAATTAAATAATCGATTGGAAACTCCATTGTCTGTGTCTCCGTCAAATGTCAGCAAAATATGTACCTATTATTCATTTTCGTATTCTCTAATTAAGTAATATTCCAGTGCTAAGGTTCTCGAGTGGCGACCACGTACCGGAAGGCACGGCGTGGGTAGGCCCCTCCACAAGATGGACTGATGACCTGGTAAAGGTCGCGGGAGTCCGCTGGATGCGGGTGGCGCAGAACCGGTCACTTTGGCACTCTTGTCCAGCAGTGGACGTCTTCCGGCTGATATGATGATGACGACGATGATGATGATGATGAAGATAATGATGGTGGTGGTAATGATGATGATGATGACAGTGCTAAAACCCGTACTTTAATAAATACTACCTACGTGTATAGCGAAGCGTATACTGTTCTGTGAAAGCGTATAATCGTATATACTCTGATCAGTCAGAGAAAACATTAGAATTAACTACCTACCTACATATCAAGCTCAGTTTTACACAAAATACCTAGAAACTGTTTAGAATTACAAAACTGTACTGTGTGTGTACTGACTATTGCGTCTAGCGCAACTGCGCATATAGCCAAGTACCTACCTATAAAAACGCAACTTTAATACCGAGAAAGTTTATAATTTTGACGATGACTAAAAACTCTTAACTGTAATTTAAGTAATCGATACTGATAACCACGTGCTTACCTACTTGACGAAACTAAATAAACGTCGGCCTACTCTAGTAAACTACCTTCTGGTGCGTTTACACAGGGATTTTTAGCATAGTGCGTTGATTACGAAATTATTATCGCACAAACTAGACGTGGCTTATCAAGCCTTCGGTAAGCTTGAGTAACTTGATCGCTTGTAAATATGGCTGATATGATAAGTTTTCACACATTATTGCGACCTAGTCTGGGGAAATATGTCTGTATATAACGAGGGCAGGGCTCAGGGTAAGGCAAGTCGTTTCTCGGTCATCGGTCAAGATGACTCCAACAGTTCTCCTGCTATTAGCGGGGCTTCTTCAGGTAAGGACTTTAAATGATTACTTGACTCATATATTTCTTGAATTTATTAATGACGCAGCTAGTTGCTATTCGTCATCCTCCTAGCGTTTTTCCCGGTGCTTGAAAGAGCCCGGGGTCCGCTTTGACACCTAATTTGCTACTTGTTCTGCCAAGTCTTTAAATATACTAACCATAAACACCTTTGAACTTACTGCCAGAAAGCAATAGTCGGCTGCTGTTTTAATATTTTGAGCAAGTAGAGTAACGCACTTCTACTCGCTCAAACGTCGTTGTTTGCTCCACAGCTGGCCCTTGGGCAGTACTACTTGCCCCCTTGTGGCTGCGCCCCCCCGACGCTCCTGGCATCTCCGCCGTGCGGGTGCGCCCCCGCGCCTCCCCCGGCTTACCTCTACGCGCCCCCCTCTCCTCCACCCTGCGCTTGCGCGCCACCACCATGCACATGTCAGCCCCCCGCGCCGGCCCCGATCTACATCTCAACACCGCCTCCGCCTCCGATGTGCATTAATCCTCCAGCACCTCCTCCGATCACGATCGACATGCCGTGCCTTCCTCCGATCACTGTCACCCCCCCGCCCCTGCCTCCTCTAACCTTCGCCCCTCCCGCGCCGCCCCCATTCATGGTAACGCCCCCTTGTCCGCCACCGCTGTACCTGAACCCGACGCCCGTGCCGCCCGTGACGGTGAACCCGCCGCAGCCACCGATGATGTACATAGAGCCGCCGCTGCTCCCGCCGATGCTGGTGGAGATCCCGCAGCCGCCGCCGATGATGATCGAGCTACCGGCGCCGCCGCCGATCATGATCCAGCTGCCCGCGATGGCGCCGGTGATGGTGCAACCCCCGCCCCTGCCGCCGGTGCCGGTGCAGCCGCCGTGCCTGGGCCCGCTGACGGTGCAGCCGCCGCCGCTGCCGGGGATGTGCGTACAACTGCCGCCGCCTGAGCCCATCAGTATACAGGCGCCGGCGCCGCCGCCGATGACGGTGAATCTGCCGCCGCTGCCTCCCATGACGGTGCAACCGCCGCCGCTGCCGCCTGTGACCGTGCAGCCGCCCGCGCCGGAGTCGATCTACTTCCAAGTGCCACCGCCACCGCCGTTCTGCTTCCAGCCCCCGCAGCCGGCGCCGATCTGCGTGCAGCCGCCGCCGTCGGCGCCGATCTGCTTCCAGCCGCCGACGCCGCCGCCGGTGTGCTGCGTGACAGGCCCCCCGCCGCCCTGCGGCTGCGGCTGCCTCCCCCCGCAGCTACCGTACGACCCTTGCCCATGTCAGCCGTACTACTATTAACTCTTCCACAATCTTGGAAGTGTTTTCTAAGTAGTAGCCATATTTAAGAGTTAAATTATGTTTTAGGTTTGTTTGTACTTGAAAATATACATTAGGTACTCATTAATAAATATATTGAGTTATAAACAGATTTTTTTATTTCCTATTAATAAACTTTAATAATCATGTCGACAAACGTGTTTTGCAACAAAAAGGAATTGCAATGAACGCCGTATTACCTCAAATGCAATAGATGGCAATATGCAATAGATGGCGTTATTTGAACATCACGATCAGTTTTGCAAAAAATTAACTAGATGGCGTAAAATGAGTCCTCAGATTGAAAATGTTTTGAACAGATTGTTTGGCGTCGGTTCGGCGGCTGTTACAAATTTAAATTTCGGTTCATCTAGTTGAGAGGTTATTTTTTATGGAGTGGAACTGAAAGATATCACTTGACGGTTATACGATAATCACTCAATTACGCACTATTTTAAAGTATATTTTTGATACTGTAATCACTTAAAATGCAGTTTTTGATATAGTCACACACTGTTCGGGTTTGTCACATTTAATTCACTGGGAAAGTTTACTGTCTAAGTTTTAAAGCTGGATAACGATATTACACAATATTTATGGAGTTAAGATCAAATACTAATACTATGCACTGGTAATTTTAGGGAAACCTGGATTAATTACTTTGAAATTGAATTTAATACGGAGAAGAATTATTTACGTGATGGCAGCGCCATCTTTTATATATAATGTTGTTTTATATATAATATAATCAAGATCATTCGAGTTATCATGACCGTGTAATGTGTATCTGTGTGGTGGAAAGGACTTCTTGGTGTATGCACACACAGAAAAAAATGAGAAACTTGCTGACACGTAGACTGTTTTATCTCATTCCCTACAGCCACTTATACGGTTTCAGCTGTTCTGCCGTCGAGGCGAATTACTGTAGACGTGCTTTAACCGTTTGTCTTGTTGTTACAGCATGGCGGGGGGAGGGGGGCCGGAGTGGTCGGAGGGCGCGGCGGTGTGGTTCCAGCCGCCGGGTGCGCCCGCGCCGCTCCCGGGCCAGTTGGTGGAGGTGCACCGCGCGGCGCGAGTGCTGCTCGTGAGCGCCGTCGTCAACTCACAGGTACTGTCAGGGCGGGGGAGGGACGGAAGGGGTGGGGTGACTCCAGGGACTGATGTCCACGGTAGGGGAGGGACGAAGTCGGATGGCGCGGCGGTGTGGTTCTAGGCGCCAACCCACGGGTATATAGTACATTGTTGCATAGGCTAGAAAGTAGGCATTAGATGAAACGAGCGGGTTCGAGGTCCGAGCCGCTAGGTGAGGATCTCGAAGGAGACGAGTCCATCTATTGCACTTTTGGCCGAGACATTACATAGTGATTTTCACGCCTACTGAATTATAAGTCAAAATTAAGTACCTAATTAAAGATCATAATTAATATGAAACACTTTAGCGCGGCCGCTCGCGTGACGGAGGGCACCGCGCCGGGCCGCCCCGCGCGGTGCCCTCCGTCACGAGCGGGGCGGGGGGAGCTGTGATTGGTGAATCGCTGTTCAAACTGTCCAACAATAACAACCACTACTACAATGAAACATTGTAGTAGTGGTGGTTCAGGTGCTACAGCTATTGCCTTACTTTCCAGCTTGGTTTTAGACCATCTATTGACACATTTCCGAACAGTGGCGTGAAAAGTAACTTTACATACCAAAATGAGCCCATTCAATGGCAATATGCAATTCCAATGAGGCGCCATTCCATGCACATACCGAAGAAACACGTTTAGAAGCCTTTCAGACGATTGCCATCCTTGTATTTATACATAGTTCGCACATCCATCCATCAAAACTGAATTCTTCTTCCGTTACTAACCTTATTAAACGCCATATTAACTCCAAAACCATTCGCACGGTAAATAAACCTTTTTTTACACAACTGATGTCGACAGTGAAAAAAAATTACATTTCCATAATCATGTGCAAGTGCATAACCGACACTACGAAACTGAAGCCTCCTTCACAGTCCTTAAAAACTATTGCCAGAAGGTCCATTATTGCTTGGACGAGGCTATTCATAGTAAAGTTATCACATTTATTTTGTCGGGAAGGGCCAAGCACGTTCGTTGCGTGATGTCGGTCTTATGAAACGTGTTGTCATTAGTGCTAGTCCCAATCATGCAAGTTATCACGGATGCGTGTCGTAGATCGAACGTTATGAGTCGATGGTACAGATAAATAGTGTCCTGTACCTATTGAAAGACGGATCTTGTAGTTTGCATCTCGGCCATGGAGACAGGAGAATCTTGACAAACCACAGCTCTCATACTTAGTTGGGTCCAAACTGCCCTCAGGCGAGATACTATCCCCAAGTCAGGTTCAAGTATCATCAATTAGGTACAGTCGACAACACAGCTAAGTGACCATCGGAAATCTAATCTGACCTTAAGTGCATTGTAATAAGGTTCTAGGTTTTCACGGTATGGTTAGTTAGGTGTGTTGCAGTGTGTACCTACAAACGTAGACAAACTTAGTCAATTTTTTTATTTCGTAGACTAAAATGACATTTCATGTATTGCTAGTTTTTTACGTCTTATAAATAGTGATGTGCTACAACCGGTACTAACCGAAAATAAACGATTGGGTGGGGGAGGTACTTATATTTCTTGATGAAGCGTAACAAACGTAACAACAAAAGTTAACAAAAACGAGAGAACACGCACTGAAAACATCCGATCACTATACGAGTAAAATAAAATAACGATTGCCAAATACGTAAACCAAAATGGCGTCGTGTCAGGTCGGCGATACGTCAATGTCATTTTAAATGTTTGAGTACATTAGTAGTGAGTAAATTTTATTTAGGTTTGTTTATTTCGTATCATTTTGTGAGTAGATATTATTTATTGTTTATTTCGAATCTAAAATTTAAGATTTTATCGGTTATTTACAAACCGATAATAAAGGTCAGCACTGTTTGTATATAGCTGGTCACATTATTTCTAGGTTTGACATTTGTGGTTGTCATTTTAGTCTATGGAATAAAAAAATAGTCTTTAAGTGGGCGTAAATTAGTGTGACTATCTCGGTTGGTATAAATTTAAATTAGGTCCCCCGTTCTCTTTAATTCTAGTAAGTACAGTCAGCGTCACATAGTTAATAGCAGCCAAGGTAGCCAAATATTTCGGTACACGTCTTTATTACTGTAAGAATAAGGGTGTGTTACGAAATATTGGGCTACTCTGGCTGCTACTAACTATATGACGCTGACTGTACAAGGGTTACCGTTAGAATATTGGTTTACCCAATTGTAGCCATTAGTATCGGTCACGAGTAAGATACGTTGTATAACCGCTGTTTTACGATATGTCGTGCAGTTTCGCCCGGCGTCGCCAACGCAGCATGACCGGCGCAAGGTCGAGGCGACCGCTACAATGCAACCTTTACGCTGATTTACTACTATACACCGCTGTTATGTTGGTCTAAAAAGTAATATTATGCATTCGAAGATTCTATATTATCTTATCACATAGTTAGCTGAGTCGCTCTCGAGTGATCAGCATTAATATGTAATCTACCTATAGGTACTAAATTACTAATGCATATTATACATAAAGAGAAAAAGTCTCTGAGGTCTTTGTAAGTTTGTGATTAGGTGTGTAGGGTCTACGGAACGTTATTCGTTCACCTAATGTATCAAATTAAATTCATGAAATGTATGCTGACAGCAAAACACGTGAGATTGGGATTTCAAAAATAAATAATTGTGTGGTACCCTAATTCGATGAGGGCCATTAATTTCAGAACTTACTTCGTACATGAATATCTTATACGGCAATGATCAAGATCAGATCTCAGGAAAATAAACGAATCTACAACCCCACCACTCGGCAAGATGCCGCGACGATTTCATTTCATCTAAGTATCTCATTGTTGGTGACAACTAAATCGCTACGATAAACGCTTTTTTATCGGCATGCGTTAATAGTCGAGATACAAGTACAACTGTAGGTACCCATTGTTCTCGGTTGCAATGCAATGACGCAGCGTCGAGTATTTGAGCCTCATCAAGAAGGGGCGTTTCGTCAAACATATTGGAAGACAACACCAAGTTCTTTTCCATCAAATGTTGTTCAGTCAAAGAAAAACCTCTGCCCTGAAAGGAGACGGCAATAGTTATTTGTGCAACAAGAGAGCAAAGTTTGTTTTTGCTGCGAGTGCTCATTTTGAGTCCTGAGGAAGCGAAAGATTCAAAGTTTGAATCTTGAGCGCAGCGAAGGACTCAAAAGCACGATATGCAAATACTTTGCTCTCGAGTAACACATACAACTTTTCACCTCAGCAGTGAGAACATATTCACATTAAAAAATATATAATAGTATCACGTACCTATTCATCTCAATTGTTCAGGAAGAAAACTTAATTAGGCGTTCGTTAGTGCTTGTTTTAACTCATCAACCCCGGCCGCGCCGTTAGTCAATACTAGAAAGGCGAGACAAGGCGCGAGAAACCAAAGGATATTTCAATATCTGTACGAGTGTCGCGCGACACTAACACATCACTAAAAACTAACCGTATTATTGTTAAAATTCACAGATTTTACTAATATCTTCGAGATATCATAGAAATATTTATCATTGGCACAAGGATATTACGTGTATCTCGCGTGCACACCAAAAACTAACCGTAACTGTTGTTAAAATACTGCCTTCGTCACGTGACTGACTTCACTGTATATCCTAGTTAGATAGAGAATTGATTTATCCTAGTCGTTTTTATATTCAAAACATGTTTAAAACCAATATCAATAACGCAAGAATGAAGAATAATATACCCAATAAATTCTGAAACAATTTTTTTTGCGCGCATTTTTTTGAAAGGGGCGGGCCGCCGCGCTTGCGTTCGGTAACTGCAACTGTGGTATACGTTCATAAAACTTAAGATTGTTTAAACTAGAAATATTAATTAGCTAGCGTAATAAAATTCATGTTTACCTATTTATTATGAAAAACGGAGTTTATTCTGAGATCTTTCATTTAAATTATCTTCAATAGAAAATTCCTTTGTATACCTACTTATTTTGGTAATTTAAACTTGTTAATTTGATAGTTTTCGAACGTGTTACTTGTGTCGCGTTATTTGGGGTCTACTTTGAAATTCGATTGTCGAACTATGGATCGACCTATGTCTGCCATTTTCTTTTTTCGTAATGGAATGAAAGGGACAGAGCTAATAGAGTTCAAATATTCTGAACTTGTAATAGACCCCATACGACGAAATGTCAGTGCTCCGCATCAAAATTAAAAAGCTACTTTGTCTCACGGAGTGAGCAAAATCGCATTTTGCACAGTTTTCACGCAGCAAAATATGCTTTTCGAGCTGCTGAGGTGAAATATATATTTTTCTCAAACATGCTCGGAAATGTACGCGTTAATATCACGAAATGAAGACGTGAAGTTTCTTGTTTATGGCTCCCTACATTACTTCTTGGCCTTACGCCAAGAAGTAATGTATGAAAACCCTAAGTAAAAACATTATTGTCCGCTACTCTAACTTTTTAAATTTGCTTACTAATATTAAACTGACAAAGGAAAATTTACATACTGCCAACCACCACTAGACACTGTAAGCATACTTGCTTCATAGAAAAAATAAAAATAATCTATGGTACTATACTTTATGTGCGGTTAAACATGATGCTCGAACGGCTTGTTCAAATGGCATGTTTAAAAAATAAAAAAGGCGCAAATTACCTATTATTTAATTGATTACCTTGTATTTAATTTAATTTTAATATTTCCTCACATCGTTTGAGAAAAGTACTATACAATCCTCGGCCGGAACAGGGATTGCTGGACTCGTTGTATTCGGCCTCGTCTACGACTCGGCCGTCTACCCCAATCTCGTCCAGCAATCCCTTACTTCACGGCCTCTGCAGTAATCTACTATTTCTGTTAATAAAGGGCACATTTTTCTTGGATAGCCTGTAATACTACATTACTACAGAGGCCAGGAAGTAAGGGGGTTGCAGGCCGAGTACATATAGACGGCCGAGCGTAGCGAGGTCGGATAGTTATGAGGCTGGCAACCCCTTTTCACGCCGAGGTATGTATAGGGCTTTTCTCAAACATGCAATGAAATAAATTAAAAAAACTCCAAGAAATCAAACTTTAATTTTTATATCTGAAAGCCGTGATCCTGTGCCACAAAATGTGGAATGGAAATTAAAAAAGACCATCTTGCAGGCCTAGGCCTAAGCCAGGCCTAGGCCAGGCCTCCAATTTTGTATGAAATGCCATTACGGGTCTCTCGTCTCGCTGCGCCCGAAACGTCAATATTTCATTGAATGTTTGAGAAAAAATAGATTTCTATGGAGGCCACGCCACTGGTCTGTATTAGTCAGATGTGGGGTTATTGGTCAATCACATTTTTGATTTATACAGAATTGTTTCCGTTAAGTATATTTAGACACTCATGAAAATACTTACTTGGTATGTAAAGTACGCCCGGATTAACACCTCGTTATAATTAAGGTAGGTAACCAATCATATACATACAAACAGACATTCTGATAATAATAACAGCTAAAAGTATCTACAGTTGACTGACTGATTACAATGATACATCATATCATTGTACCGGCGTATAAAAAGGCAGCCACAATACAATAGGTGGTATTGTTGATTACAGATACTATGATCCTTAGACACTAGACAGCCTGCCATCTTTATCAAACTTCGCTAGTGTGAGGGTAACAGCCTGCATCTGGGCACCCCGACAGTTACCGCCAAAAATATCTAAGCAGTTTTCACCTTATTACAATGGAATAAAGTGCAAAACTGTAAACATATATTAGACGTAGTCGGCACACGCCTGTGAGGTTCGCTGCAAGGCCGGAATGCCGCGAGCCGAGAGAGCGGCTGACTCAGACTGCAAGCATGTTATGCTAGCTGCTTCTAGTAGGTACTAAGTTAACTTGGGCTGTTACGGTCTAGAGTTCCAAAAGTAAAAGCTAGTTTGGATAACTTACTATATTATAATGCATAAGTTTAGTTTAGTTTAGTTTTATTTATCTCATTACACAATTCTCATATAACAATACCTTTGTAAATACTACTTATTGTATAATGATCGTTAGGCACAATTTCGCAACAATAATATAAAGAATAATATAAATCAACAAATAGAATATAAAAAAATAAGAATGTCAAAATTTCAAAGTTAAGAATACAAATAATATAAAAATCATGAACAATTATTGTACTGAGAGGTACCTTATCAATAATTGGCGTACATAGAAATACAAGGACAAAACCAAAACCTTGTTCCTTAGTCAAATAAAATTAAATAATAATAATAATAATGAGTACCTACCGGTAGTACTTATCCATTAACATGTCAGTGAGTATATATTTAATATGTCAAATAAAATAAAAATAAAAATCTAATTGGATCACCAAATAACTACATTTAAAAAATGTAAATGAATGTCTTATTTGGGTATGTCAATGTATTCTATTACAGAATAAGGGCAGAGGAAAGCCTTGTTTCGCAGTTTTGGGCCAAGATCCTATAAGCAGCATTCATATTCGAATACTTCGATGCATTCAACAGTTGAATTTCAACTTCGTAAATAATTGACTGACTAGTATTCTAGTAACAGCAATGTATATTATTCGTCTTGAGCTGATGAACAATCGAATCGATTTTGAGGATATCATTTAACCATTAACAGAGTAGGATTCAATCATTACTGTTACAAAACAAATTGCAATTACATTGCGAATAAGTACTTGAGATTGAGAAGTTGTAAGATATCTATTAAACCTATAAGCACTCGAAACTCAGAGATGCAAAACCGAGGTTGTCTCAGGATGAATTTCGTAAACAAGCAAGATATCGGTATCTCACGAAAAAGGAAAGGACAAATTACATAGATTGTAACTACTATCCTGCCTCGCAATATGATTTGAATGGTTTGTAATCAGATCAGAGGTTAATAAGGGTAGGTTAGGTACACCGGACACACCGGTACACCTATAAATGTTTTTCTATTTGTACTTAAGTACAAAAAATCTTAATGTGATTAAAATTCGCAACGGTTATCTGTTTTTGTCGCCATAAACCATAAATAAGCCGGCAAGATGAAATAACGTCACAATCTATGTATGAAACGTCACTTAACCGTAGTAGATATTTGATCACAGTAAGTCCTACTCACCGATCAATTGTCTCTATTCGATAAAATATGAAGTATTTTATAGGCCTATTGCGCTAGCACAAGAACTAATTAGGACGATGACTTACAAAATATGTAGGTATGGTGGTCGACTGTATAAACACTCTAATGAGTCATTGTGGTGCCACTTAGTATTCTAAGCAGCGGGCCTGCCGTCCGTCCGTTGTTCGCCAAAGCTTAGGGCTACAAAGAACAACAGAACTGTCTCTTTATCTTCTTTATTCATTTGTTTTCGATGTCTAACAACGTGTCAGAGATTTAGCTGAGTACTTAAGTAGGTACCTATATTTAACCGCGATGAGTTTGGGAGTGGAATATGAAATAGCTGTCAGTTTCTAATAAACTTTGACGTATTTATATATGGCTAAACAAACAGTGACCTCCAATCCCGTTCTAACCGTGGTTTAATGTGTCAATTTAGCAAAATAAAAATAATATTTTTCCCAAAATAGGGCTGTAAAACATTTGATGTTTCAGTCTTATTGATTTGGGTCTACAACTAAACAGAAGGCGCTCTGGAAATGACACCTCCCAATTCATAAATACGAGCAGTAATTAATGAATTGACAGAGTCTGTTTTATCGTGCGATTTTACACATCATTATTGAAAGTCTGTTAGTCATGTTATGTAGAATCTTTTCATTCATTCGATTTGATGGCACTTAATCAACCTTGATTAATGTTAATGATGATTCAAGAACGCGTGTTAATTAACGATATACGTTTAGATATTACGACTATTACGAGTATAAACATCGAATAAAATGTATAAAAAAGGTGTCAAGGTCACGTGCCTGTTGAGGTCAAACGCAGAATCAACTGATCTTTGTAATTCAAACTCCTGAAGAATGCCACAACAGACATTATTAGTTTGTAGGTTCTCTAAGGTTTCATATAGACCCGTAGAACCTGTGAACGAATAGAGATATTAAGTGTATATTAACGTAAATCTTCTTAAAGACATTTTAAAAGAATTTGCTTTAAACTACTTAATGGACGTACTAAAGTTAGACCTAAATTTCGTTGCGACATCTCGCTGAGTTAACGTTGAACAAGAATCTCATCCCATCAACGTTTAACGACAGCTTTGTGCCCAATCCGGTAATAGACGATCTATTAAACTACACTCCGACCCACAATTTTAACTTTCCGACAAATAATGCCACCGGTTTAAGTGCGGATACGTTGTAAAAGTACATATATAGGCCTCCAAATGTAGCCATTTAACGCCGCGCGCTGTGCTACCCTAAACCGGGCTGATATTCACGTTTACTGACAACCCGCTTCGGGACCAGTGTAAGTATGACCTCCCATCACGTGAAGATGAAACGAATGCCAGGGTCGAGCTATACTAGGGGTTTGAGGAGAGCGAAACAGGTTGCAAATCGCATAGCTGGTCGTACAGCTGCCCCGTTAGTCCTCGCTCGGTGCCTAACAGTTCTATTACCAGCTTCCGTACGAAGCACTTGTGGACATTGCTGTCTAAGGATTTACTAAGAAATGTGCTCAAAAGTGTACGAAATACAATGATGCCGCCGGCTACAAACCGAGACCTGTTTTTGAGTGTTGTTCTGTGATATACCGACCGCATCGCTACAATCATCGAAGTAGATTTCTGATCCTTCATTATCATTAGGCATGACTGCTACCTATAGCGGCGACAAAGACTAGGAACTCTCAGCCAAGACAACATTGTGACTACATAGGCTGCTACAACCGATGCGTGTTCGCTTCGCCCCGACGCCGCGCAGCTCTCCCGAATCCTGCGGCTCTGTAT
This sequence comes from Epinotia ramella, assembly GCA_947578815.1. Classification (NCBI taxonomy): domain Eukaryota; kingdom Metazoa; phylum Arthropoda; class Insecta; order Lepidoptera; family Tortricidae; genus Epinotia; species Epinotia ramella. Next base: position 5,534,177 of record OX388211.1, on the reverse strand, counting down.
CTTGCAACTCTTGCGACTCGACATGCCGACTTCCACAAGTGTCCCGAAGGCAGGTGAGCCGGCATAGCGCGCCGGCGGTGCCAGGCGCTCGAGTAGTGCCCAAAATGCCAAGCCTGCCACGATCAGCGAGTGCCAGGCTGACCAGCGCCAGCAAGCGTCGTCGGCGGCCCACGGCGGTTCGTCGCCTGAAGGATCTGTGCCTCGATGTGCTTGTGTGGAATGTAATACGATTTATTAACAAACAATGTTCAACTCCTTGTTCTAGTTTAAGAATACGGCTTGCAGCGCGAATGCGTTAAGTAATGTTATATGCGTGAACGGTGAGTATTTCTTATCATATCTATAGGAGGCACTTCTTTTGGGGCTATTAAGGCATTTGGCCTGAAATTTATATACGTACTGTATCTTGGTTCTATGGGCACCGCCGAAGTCACGGATTTTATTATTGTTAATTTTCGTTTAGCATTGTAATACTGTAGAATATTCGACTGCACACAAGGTTTAAATCGTTAATGGGCATTTGGACGGTAAATTTTATGCACGACGTCGTTCTATCGGAATGTAATAGCCTGATTGCACACCGGTACAGTCGAAGTCGTTAAAATAGGAGCGAAAATCGGGTTTGATCGCGCACATATATCTTACTTTTAAATGTACAAATCGTTTAACATACCTTTTAGAGAAATTGCCCGTATAAGAAATGTATTCGTATCATTAACTTAAGCGTCTCGATGTTACGAAGGTCAGGTAACTGTACCGCGGTAATCGGCGCGCCGACTCATTATTAGAGCCTACTCGACCACGACAACGCTACAACGTAATCTAATATGCGACTAAGCAATTTGCAAGTCTCCACCACGACACACTTTCCGCCGACAGCCGGCCAGCTGTTCGATTCATTACTCGGCCAACACGCGAGCGCGGGGAAAAGGTGCGAATCAAACCAACAGTGAATATCGCGTAATTTGAATGAGCATGAAAGCGAAATGCCCACGGTGCTCGGGTCACGAAAGATGGCTGATACAATTGTGCAGCAGTCATTATGTTATGTCACAGTTATGGTTTACAGCCTGCGAGCGTGATTTTACGTCTGGTTGCATTTTTATGCCGTTTGGTAACTTACTTCTTGGAAGTAAGCCAGTAGGAAATTGTAACGCGTTTAATTTGATTTAAACTTGCACAATAACCGAAAGTGAAGCGTATTCCTAATGATTCAATTCAATTAATATTTAGATGACTTTCACAATCGTCAGCGTGTTAGTGGGATAGTTAGAATTGGCATTCTTGACATAACATGGGAAGATGTTATCATATTGAAATTAAAATTCTAGTTCCCATGGCTTCTTTATGTACGGTTTTTGCCCAACCCGTGCCGGTTGAGAAACCGTGTTTAAAGCTGGTTTAGCGCATGTTAGTGACTGCCTGTAGTGCCTGTCAGCTGCAAACCGAACTAAATCGCCGCAAAATTACCAAATGACTTCCTTGTGTTATGTATAAAAGGAATTTCAGCTATTACCTATTGATCGATGGAAGAGAGGATTAATCCACAATTTATGACTAAATTGGTCTTGAATAGTCTTGATCTTGATAAGTTGGCCATTATTTATCGTTAATGAGTTAAAATCGAAAATTGAGCCTGATCCAATACAGTTAATAATATGACTAAGTTTATGGGCTAGTGTCAAATGGGTATTAATTAGCGAACGTAAAACTAAAGACACTCCTCATTGCTAACCTGGCCGCTTATCAATCATGCGGTAAAAGCTGGTACCAATATGGTAGTTTTGTTTAATGAAACTAACGTGTATTCTCTTTTCGCAGCCCCAAACCTTCGCCCTCCAAATGGGCACGGGTGAGGAGGAGGGTGACCCAGTATGGCCGCGCGAGGAGCTCGGCCCCACCGGCGTGGAGGACATGACGCGTCTCCACGACCTCCACGAGGCGGCGCTGCTGTGGAACCTCAAGCTGCGCTACGAGCAGGGGCTCATCTACACGTACGCCGGCTCTATACTGGTGGCCGTCAACCCGTACCGGCCCGTGGATGCTTTGTATGGACTGCAGACTGCTAGGAGGTGAGGATCAAGACTTTAACATTTGCAACGAACATTGCCTTGAACTCGGGCCTTGGTCTGCCTACTACTCGCTTCGTGTAATCACGCGTCGGAATTATTAGTATAGATTTGTACAGTGATGGTAAATTGAGACTGAGCGTCCCTATAAAAATATAACGACTACAAGGATGGCGCGGCGTTACTTGTAAGCGACCCGTGCAGGGAAAACAGGAGACCAAGGCTTTATTAAGGCACTTAAAAGGCGAGATTATTTTTGAATTCTCGTTCACCGCCGGATCTACCTTAATCTGCTTAACTCCTCCTACCTTAACTGATTGTTATTTCCAGGTACCACGCAGCGGAAGCCCTGGGCGATCTTCCCCCACATCTGTTTGCCATAGCAGCGGCTGCGCGTGCATCTCTGCCGCATCCGCAGGCCATTCTCATCTCCGGCGAATCCGGCGCGGGCAAGACGGAATCGACCAAGCTGGCCGTCCAGTTCTTGGCTGCCGTAGCCCCAGCCCCTCCGGGTCGAGCTCCTGTCTCCGAACAGATCCTTGAAGCAGCACCCTTATTGGAGGCCTTCGGGAACGCTAGAACACCAAAAAACCACAATTCTAGTCGATTTGGGAAACTTCTAGAACTGTATTTTAAAGATGGCGCGCTGGCCGGCGCGCGTGTAGCGCATTATTTACTTGAAAAGTCGCGAATAGTCACACAGTCGCCTGGCGAAAGGAATTATCATGTATTCTATGAGCTTCTGGCTGGTTTAGACGATGAGCAGAGGAAAGCGAGAGGGCTTTTATCAGCTGAGCATTATTTCTATTTGAATCAAGGAGGTGATTCTGGCGGAGCGGGCGCGGGTGCAGACTGGTCTGCCCTATGTGGCGCCATGCAGGTTCTTGGCATCGGGGACGCCGAAAGGGAAGACATTATCAGAGTACTAGCAGCTGTTCTTCACTTAGGAAATGTCTACTTTCATAGAAGACAGCTGCGTCACGGGCAGGAGGGTGTGCAGTTAGGTGGTGGTGCAGAAGTGCGCTGGGCGGCACATCTCTTGAAAGTCCCTGCAGAAGCGATGGCAAGAGCTCTGACCACGAGAGTGACTGCCGCGCGAGCCGAGCGCATGAGGTCGCCCTTACCTATCGACCAAGCGTTAGACGCTAGAGACGCGTTCGCAAAAGCTCTATACTCGTCCCTATTTAACTGGCTGGTCCTTCGAATAAACTCGATCGTGCACCGCGCGGGCCTGCACGACGCGCACAGAATATCTCTCCTCGATATCTTCGGTTTCGAAGACTTGGAAGAGAACTCATTCGAGCAATTGTGCATTAACTTTGCAAACGAAACGTTGCAGCACTATTTCAATAAGCACATTTTCAAATTGGAGCAGCAGGAATATCAGAAAGAACGTTTGGAGTGGTCGAATCTCGGGTGGAATGATAACTCTCCGGGTGAGTGTTATTTAATTGAATTGGACTTTGTGTAAGTGACGGTATCTCATAATTTTGGTTGTGTTGCAGTGATCCAGCTGCTGAGTAAGAAGCCGGTGGGAATCCTGCACCTGCTGGACGATGAGAGCAACTTCCCTCGAGCGTCCGATGCCTCTTTCCTCGAGAAGTGCCATTACAACCACGCTCTCAACGAACTGTATTCCAGGCCAAGGCTGGGAGCTAGTGAATTTGGCGTAAGGAATTTATGTTTATCTAGTAGCTAACGCCTAAAACCCGTTAGAAAACAATTTAGTGTAAATGGAACCCATTAATCATCAGGTTAGGTTAGGTTACTTTAATTAAAATGAGATAACTTTCTTAAATTTCTGGTTATAGCGCTTTTGATAAATAAGCATCTTTTTATTTTAAATTTAAACGATTAATAGTGCATTTTTAATACGACAGTTTTATTTTCTTATAGGTCGATTTTATAAGTTGATCATGATTTCAAATCTCAACAATAGATTCTATACTTACATATTAAATGCTTCGTTTTTTGTTTATAAATGGTATTCCTGTTCCCCACTCATCTCGAAATATTGGGGTAGACTTTAGTTTTTGCGGATGCGACTGCCGTCTGACGTCCTAACCTAGCGCGGGAACTAGACCTTGTTGGGGTGATGAGCTTCGTCAAGTCAAGGGCTTTTTGACTGTCAGAAGTTTTCATGCCACCCGAAGGTCTGTAACTCGGCCTAACGACAACAACCGTGATCGCTATTCATATTATGTGGTTTAATTTGTTAATACATAATGTCCTCTAGGTGAAGCACTACGCCGGCCAAGTGTGGTACAACGTAGAAGGCTTCCTGGACAAGAACCGTGACGCACTACGCGGGGATGTGCTAGAACTCCTGTGCTCCAGCGAGGTCCCTCTAGTGGCGGAGATGAGTGTGCACCTCCGCGCCCAGCACGATGCCAACAAGACGCTCCCACGTGGAGCCAACGGACGCTTTGTCACCATGAAGCCAAGAACCCCTACTGTCGCTGCGAGGTAAGTTTAGCAGACATAGTTCGTTAGTTAGTTGTACCACAAGTCGAAATCCAACGTGCCTAATTATTTTGTGTGAAAAGGCTACTCTAACCAGGCAAGCTCCTTCAAAGAGTTTAACCTTTGTATTGTTGACTGCTTCGTGTTGTGTTATGATACCCTAGGTGCCTATTCCTGTATGCTTCTAGACCCCCAAGTTGTGCACAACTTTGAATACATTGGGTATATTGTCGAAGCAAACTTAACGTATTAACGTCCGACCTACAAGCTTTGAGCCCCGATTTTGAATCCCAGGCCTATTTGTGGCATTCCCGGTATTTTTTTTCTATCCAGCAAACTTTATGTTAGCTGGGAACTTAAATAATTTTGCTAGTTCGGAACTACTACTAATTAATTAATATTACGGAACTATCTATCTATCTCTATCTTCAATGGCGCACCGACCCAAAGTGGGTCTTGGCCTCCGACACGAGTTGTCGCCACTTGACCCGATCCTGCGCCATCTCCTTCCAGTTCATGGGGTTACGGAGCTACAGTTAGTTACTAGTAATTTTGCTACTTAAACTAGCGAAAATACTGTATCCAGGCTAAAACCGGCGACCACTTATCTGTACAAAAAATGCTTTGCGAAGGCGAACCTAATCTTAATTACAATTGCAAGTGTTATTTAAGTTAACCGGATATATACTCAGGCAAGGCTTTCGTTTTCGAAATCTCGCACGTGTATGCGAAGCCTCCACGAAAGCGTACGGCGCATATGATTCCAAAGATGTAATCCATTGGACTCAAACTGTATCTTGTGTGCCACTCAGGTTCTCCGACAGCCTCCACCAGCTCCTAGACTCGATGTCGCGCTGCAACCCCTGGTTCGTGCGCTGCATCAAGCCCAACACCGACAAGTCGCCGATGAAGTTCGACATGCCGTGCGTGCTCGCCCAGCTGCGCTACACCGGCATGCTCGACACCATCAAGATCAGGCAGACCGGGTACCCCATCCGGATACCCTTCCAGAACTTCGTCGACCGCTACCGGTGAGTCCAACACGACAGTCCATGAAGTTTCTAAATATACTGGTGGAACACCATTAACATGAAGTCAGCTAGCTTAACCCGTCCGGATAATGAAATTCCGTAGACTACAAAGCATATCAGAGAGAGAAGTGAATCATCATCAATTCATCAGAATCATCACGCTACCAGTGTCTTACATCCAACAAAAATGGGCGACCACTCATGGACGCTCATACAACTGGAAACGTGCTCAAGTAACAACCTTTCTTCTCAGATGTATTTATATACTAAAGTATGTATAAAAAACTAACTACCTTATGTGAATACTTTTTGGGTTATAGACGAAGGAACAAGAATTATGACACGCGAATAAAAGTTTTATTATGAATCTATTCCTGTTCCAATGATTTAAAACAACTTCACAAATGCTAAATGTAAATCCATGCATATGTAACGTACGTAACATTTGCGCAAGTAATAAGTAGCATGCGTAAGACGGATGTTCCAAGCATTATATTAATTGTGTAAACGCTTTTCCAGGTACCTGTTGACGTCGACTCCGGCGCGCTCCACGCCGTATCGGGAAATATGCAACTCCATACTGGCCGAGATGCCACCCACCGGCGCTGGTATGTTGCTATCTTAATGCTGTAATACAAGGAGTAACTGGTCTTTATAAGGTTCAGAGAGGGAGCCTAATTTTATAGTCAATCTTTTCGATATTTTACACTATTAACTCTTTCGGCACGAGCTCTTCCTAGCGCGCTGCATTTTACCAAATTCCATGAAACGCTCAGGCACTATGCGCGCACAAGAGATTAATCTCTTGCTTAACGCTCATGACTACTCATGAGCATCGGACGCACTCGAAGGACTGCAATCCGATACATTATAATAAGATTATCTCAATGAGCGTTGACCGAGCGCTAGCGCGTTAAAAGGGTTAAAAAGGAACGGCTGCGTAATTTATTAGAATTTGTAATATTGTAATTATGTAGCAGATATTCTTCTTGGTAAAATCACTCATTGCGCCGCTGAGGATTGTGACTCGTTTTTAGTTAGTAAATCTTCCTTGTTTCCTATCAGTCGCGTAGTGTAGGCGACGTAAAAATTTTATCCACAATATTTTTTGCAACATCATTCATTATTCAATCATTATCTCTATTTGCATTTTATCTCATTATTCCATAATTACTATAGAAAAAAATATACATTATTCAGATTCTATTCATGATTGACCGTAGACTGGCATCATTAACTTTTGAGACAAATCAGGTTTTGAATATTAGCTACTCATCTATATGCAGACTGTGACCTGCGTAGCCGAGGAATCCTCTCATTAGTAAATACAACGATTCAAGCTAAATTATATCTTGCGTCTTTTCAATATCTGTCAGCTAGTTATTATCAGAGGTTCCAAAACTAAAGGAGTGGGCGGTGGCTGTGCGTGTCAATGTATTGGCAACAAATTGATCCGCCCACGGCTGTTATTGTGTGTAATGAGAACGGCAATTGGTGTCTTTTGCAATTCGCATAATGTTCAACGCATTCTACTGACTTTGTACTGCCGTCAAATTGCTTAAACTGAAATTAAATATTCATAGTCTTTGTCTTATAACAGTGAACAAATGACGTCAGAACAAGCGTACTACACTAAGTACTACAAATCTGTAACAAATTGGCGATACGAGCCGGTGTGCAGTGCCGTCCCCTAATTTACAAAACATTTTGGGATTTCATTCACTTATCCATTCCATTCGGTCCAGCATTCGTGAGTTTACATAATATATAACGTATATTAATCGTTACCTAAGTCTTTTGACGCTTTCACAGAGAAACTTCGGTGTTAAACTTGATTAAATGACTTGACTGATTATTCCTACGTTTTATGATCACTTAATTCGTCAATTTATTATACTTATAGCGATGAAACGCTCATGAGCGGCATAAGGATATCACGCACATCCATTATTTATTAAATAAATTATAAGATGTTATCTATGAGCCCACGTGCTTAAAAATATGCATAAATGTAGGTAATTAATGCGCATCAATCCTTCACAACGTGTTTTGAAACAGCACAGCTGTTTATCCACTTTCTACAATGTAATTGATCGAACCGCCGATGTTCAGTCACGCCTCGAACACATTCGCGAATCGTTGTCCTATCATACTTAAATATCTATCGCTTCCTTCTCCAGGCGTCCTGAATACGAGCTAATTGTAGGAAAGTGAAAAAGTGTCACAAGTGAAGAATGTGTAAAAAATACACCACAAATTACCGTCTTAAATAGTGATCATTATCAAAATTATTATTTTAATTTTTCGTGCTTTCGCTAACCGGTATGTGTAAAGAAAAGTGTGGTTCATTAAGACTTCAAGCTGTCAGATAGCGGGGATAAGTTCCGCTCGGCTAATCCCATGTCGCAATTAAAATTCATTGAAAATATTGTTTTTTGAATGGCTTCGTGTTTGTATCGATTTCTAAGCAAGATCCCGGGGCTTGATACGGATTTATTGCGTTTCGATACCATCAACACTACGTGCAACTGGTGAGTTAATGACGTTAGAAAATGATCTTTAAATTTATCGACCGGCAAAATTTAATCTTTATTTAATCTCGCGATCTTACGTGGAATAACACTAACATTAGTTTTTTAGCGCTTCATCAGCTGCAATCTCTTGATCATTCAAATTCATCATAATATGTTCGCTAGATGTAGCTCTATATTGCAAACGATTAATAAATGAAGCTAAATAAGGTGGATCAGGCTGATTGTACAATGCGACACAAAAAAATGGAAATTAAATAAAATAGAACTAAAAAAAAAACGATACTAAATTGTTGCCATGTTTAAGCATTTTACGTCAAATAATGTGACAGTTACGTAGAAAGTGGCGCCCACATTTAATTTCTACTCTTTTGTGTCGCACTATACTAGGAATAGACCGTGATCCTGAAAAAGCATGTCTACATCAAGCACATTTGAATGAGTAATTTGTAAATGAAAGCTATGTTTTGTTGTAGGTGGCGCGGATTACCAGCTGGGCGCAGCGCGCGTGTTCCTCCGCGAGGCGCTGCACCGCGCACTCGAGCGCGCCCGCGCCGGGAAACTGCGCGCCGCCGCCACGGCGCTGCAGGCGCGCGCACGAGGGTTCCTCGCCAGGTAAAATAACTGTACATGCTATTTATCTCCTCTACGGCAAGGACATTATGAACATGTAGATAATACAAAACAGACTGAGGTGAATTAGCGTCCATGCTATTTTATTACGAAAACAGAATGTGCGCATTCGAATAATCACCTCACCTCAGATCACGATAACCATGCCTCAAGGCAGTATTAGGATCTTCGACAACATGAAATGCCTCTCATGCCATATCATCACCATAACTTAACCACTATATTCTTAATTTCAGAAAACGCTACAGCGCAATGCGCGCGTCAGCGGTAAAGATCCAGGCGTTCTGGCGCGGGAAGCGCGAGCGTGCGCGGTTCGTGCGCGCGCGGCGCGGCGTGGTGCGCGCGCAGGCGCTCGTGCGCGGCCGCCGCGCGCGCAGCCTGGCGGCGCAGATGCGGGAGCAGCAGCGGAGGAGACAGGACCTGCAGGTGCAGCAGGCTAAGTGAGTACCCATCACTTATCACGTGCGCGGTTCGTGCGCGCGCGGCGCGGCGTGGTGCGCGCGCAGGCGCTCGTGCGTGGCCGCCGCGCGCGCAGCCTGGCGGCGCAGATGCGGGAGCAGCAGCGGAGGAGACAGGACCTGCAGGTGCAGCAGGCTAAGTGAGTACCCATCACTCATCACATCACACATCTCCCCTAAAATAGTTTATGCTTCTTTTGCAATCACGAGTATTTCAAACAAACCTGCCGCGGGTCTCAATTTCTTCCCGCTTATTTCAGTGAGATTCAAACCTGTGGAATTTTCACGTTATACATATGTCATCTATGATTTTGAGGAGCCGCGTCGTCATCTTCTACTTAGTTTTTAATGCATCGATGGTCGCCAAGATGCCTAGATTTTTGAAGTGAAAACTTCTTTAGCGGCGCTGAGCACTTTTTGGGATGGGGAAAAATTGTTAAATACGCGACAGAGTTTTGTGACGTCAGATGTGAAGGAGGTCACTTTTTGCTGCTAGCCGATTCAACTTCATTCAAAACTGAACGCTATTCGTAAGAGTATAAAGCCGTTAAACACTTTTCGCAATAGCATATTCTGCAAATAAATTTGTAATAATACCAACGAGTCCTTCACCGTTTTGCTATTGAGAAAATTCGAATAGTTCGAATTTGGGCGTTATTCCTAAAGAGATAAAGCTTAGAAAAATATTTACCAACGGCAAAAACAAATTTATATTTTGGTCGCCACCGCCGTCTGCTGTGCAAATTAGAATAGTTCGAATTTAGACGTTATTCCTTAAGCGATAAAGCTTTGAAAAATATTTGGCAATGGCAAAAACAAATTGGTATTGTGTTTGCCGCCGCCCGTCGGCGCGCCGGATCCCGGCACCGTTGCGCCGCGGCGACGCGTTGTGCCCGTCGCACCCAACGCGCCCGCGGCCCGTCCGCCTAAATAATTGATAATTGTTTATAAATTTGCGTCAAATTCATTTTTAGGGTGACACCGTAAGATGTCACGTGACATGATCACTTCACTTTTCACTGAACACTTTCACTTCTGCCGGCACTGCCGCAGTGCAACCCGGTCTTTTTTTTATGTTGGCGCCTCACTTCAAGTCCTAGTTATTGAAGAAATATATGCGCCGTTACCACTTAGTTAGTCTCTACCATGCTATCTCAAACCGTATTATTAAATAATTAAATATTTTTATGATTATTTCACATACCTCGTATATTTGCAGGCGGCGAGCAGCGGAACAGAAGGCGAAGGCCGAGAGCCTGCAAGTGCTAGAAGTGCCGGCCGAACTGGCATTCATACTCTCCAAGTTAGACGAGTGGCAGCCGCCGCACTCTGAGCGGAATATGGCCAAGGTACATATATACTCCAAAAATTCTTATTTAATTTTTTACAAAGCGTCCATGCGCAGAAACAAATATTCGTGCTCAACACGTAAATAAATGCCCTTACCGGGACGGGATTCGAACCCACGACCACCAGCTTTGTGGGACCACTAAGCTAAATCGGTAGTCAAATCGCCGATATCCATTGTGAGTTACCGAGAACTGCTTTGACCGAAAGCATATGACATGTCAGTAAAAGTGAGGGTGCAAGTCGTTATCTGCGCACAATGAAGGTTGGAACTGACTTGTCGCCATAGACCCAACGGTGGCACATTTATAGGCTAATACGAAGGTCTTTACACTAATGACGTGTGAGCACTGAAAACAACTGTAAAATTAACTGTTCTTTCTATCCAGGTGTCGGGAGACGTGTACGCCGAAGATGAGCGCATCCAGCTCCCGCGGGACTTGCAGCAGTTCGCGTTCGCCAAGTTCAGTTCAGTGTACTTCGCGGACGGCGGCCAGCTCAGCCCGCGCAAGCACCCCATCACGAGGCCATTCCTGGCTAAAGCTGCTGTCAGGTACATTACCATGTTTATTTTCTATGAGTGGCTGACGCAATTTTAGCCCACTTTTCGAGTGCGTTTTGGAACCATTGGCGTAATATTTTAAGCTAGGATATGTGCTGTACAGTCAGCATCAAAAGTAACTGCGCAAACGAAGACGTCAAAAGTCTTTATTAGAAGGGAATAAGAGCTTTTGACGTCTTCGATTGTGTAGTTACTTTTGATGCTGACTGTACCAATCGCATAAGCGAATACATTTTGTTGAATTTAGGCACAACACAACTTTGGGAAATAAAATTTAATATTGATAGGACCCGTTTGCCCAAAAAATTAAATTATAAATTATCGATTTTGTATAATTTTTATGGTAGTCAAAAAATACTCGAAATAATCTTCTTTTCAGGGACCAAGATTTCAATGATGCTGTGGCAACGTTCAAACTTATCTTGAGATGGTGCGACGAATCAGCTGCCGGCAACGAAGCGAGGCAGAAGGTAAACATGCTTCCAACAAAGGTATACAATGTCTGCTTCGTGTGTTGTACCTCAGTAATATCTGTATTGATTTTGCCCAGGTCCTTGCCGACTACATCGCGTCCCGCGGCCTGGCCTCCAGGGGCCTGCGAGACGAGATCCTAGTGCAGCTGTGCAACCAAGCCGGCGGCGATTCTCCGGAGCGCGTGTGTCAGCTCATGGCGCACTGTCTGGCCGCCTTCCAGCCCACGCCGCCGCTGCACAAGTGAGTCCCTGTCTCCTGACCCACCGACGACACGCCCCAGGTTTAAAACTAGACGGGTGGGGACTAATTTGACCTGTTGAGTGGCTCCATAGCAGCGACTGCTTGGGCACTTTCCCCTACAGCTACACTATATATCAACTCCTACATGAGCTCAATTCGATGTGGTTCTGAAGAGTTAACACCAAATGATGGTTCCTTCGAACAATATCTTCCGTTTTTTGCCTTTAACTTCTCATACAGACAGATTTTAACTGATGTAACTTATGGAGTACCGACTGTTTTAAACGGAGTTGTTATTTTCTGTTTGGTCGACCGGTTCTAACCAATAAACACGTTACAGGTACCTAGTCCGTTTCGTGTCGGAGCGTGCACCGGCGCGCTCACGCGCACAGCTGCTGCGGCTGCTGGGCGGCGGCGGCGCGGGCGCGGCGCGCGCGGCCGGCGTGGCGCGCCGCTGCCCGCCCAGCTTGCTCGAGTGGCGCGCGCAGAGGACGGACGCACGACCAGCGCTGCCGTTACGCCTTTATGACGGTATAGTACATTGTATCGTGTCGGAGCGTGCACCGGCGCGCTCGCGCGCACAGCTGCTGCGGCTCGCTGAGCACTTTTTGAGATGGGGAAAAATTGTTAAATACGCGACAAAGTTTTGTGACGTCAGATGTGAAGGAGATCACTTTTTGCTGCTAGCCGATTCGACTTTATTCAAAACTGAACGCTATTCGTAAGAGTATAAAGCCGTTAAACACTTTTTGCAATAGCATATTCTGCAAATAAATTTGTAATAATACCAACGCGTCCTTCACCGTTTTGCTATTGAGAAAACTCGAATAGTTCGAATTTGGGCGTTATTCCTAAAGAGATAAAGCTTAGAAAAATATTTATCAACAGCAAAAATAAATTGATATTTTGGTCGCCACCGTGCACCGCCATCTGCTGTTCTTGCAAATTCGAATAGTTCGAATTTAGACGTTATTCCTAAAGAGATAAAGCTTTGAAAAATATTTGGCAACGGCAAAAACAAATTGGTATTGTGTTTGCCGCCGCGCGTCGGCGCGCCGGATCCCGGCACCGTTGCGCCGCGGCGGCGCGTTGGGCCCGTCGCACCCAACGCGCCCACCGCCCGTCCGCCTAAATAATTGATAATTGTTTATAAATTTGCGTCAAATTCATTGTTAGGGTGACACCGTAAGATGTCACGTGACCTGATCCAAAAACTGTTACAATGTTATTGAGTTTTCACTTCTGCCGGCACTCCCGGAGTGCAACCCTGTTTTTTTTTTTTAATTGCTCTATGTAGTTCATTCTAGGTCTTCCTCTTCTTCGCTTCCACTCTATCTTACCATGAACTTGTCGTGTCGTATGAAGTGCCCGATCATCTTCCTTCTTCTATTTTCCATCAACTGCCTGGTTTGTCTCACTCTATTCAGCACTTCTTCATTGGTTACCCACTCTCTCCAGCTAATTTTCTACATTCGCCTCCAACACCACATCTCGAACGCTTCAAATATGTTAAGGTCCATGTTTCACTTCCGTACAATGCTATGCTTCATATGTATGAATATTTTATCTTCGTTTCTTTTGATATTTTTGAAGTAATTCCTAACGTTCCCATAATCCACAGACTCGGTGCACCACGTGTGCGTGGAGCCGTGGACGACGTGCTCGCGCGCGGCGGCGGCGGCGCTGGCGGCGGCCGGCGTGGCGCGCCGCGCGGTCGGCTGGTCGCTCACCATGGAACACAACGGGCAGCTCACTGGTACGTGTGCGGACATCTTCCACGCCAAGTTGCGCCGACATATCCAATATTTTAGAGTTCTGAAGTGGTGGCTCCTGACTTCTATTGCATTAGATACAGCGCGTCGTTTATCTGCACTTTAATGCAGACTAGAAACGATACCCATGACGATGTAAAAATAGTTTTTCTCAAAAATGGCCCGCAAAGTGAACATAACTCGCTACATATTGGAAGGTAAAGTGTATGCTTAAGGTCAGATCTAAATTAAAAAATAAAAAACATTGCAGGCTACCTGGATTGTTATATATAAGTTCCTTTATTTGTCGAGTACCTAATTTTTTTTAAAGTAGAAACTGGCATTTTGCATGTGTCTCAAATAGTTTGCGTTTTTTGGTGGAAAAATACACTTGCGATTCTGTTTAAAAAAAGAACGGCGGGAAATCGTAAATATTGTCACGTTCAACGATATTTAAAGTTTATATTTATATACATTTAGTATTTTTTATTCCCCCATTTTTGAGAAAAGCACTATATTAGCCTCAGCCGGAATGGCAATTGCAGGCTTCGTATTATAATTTTAACCCTCTAATGCATGAACAGTGAAAAATGGAAGAAAAGAAAATTCTGAATATGTGAACTAGTTTATTATAACCCACACAAAATAAATTTGGAACACAACAAAATATGTTTCTTATTATCAAAAAGTTATTTCACGAAGCCATATTTGGATTCGTATGCATCAAGTTCAAAATATGTCTAGCCATATATGGCTTCGTATGCGTTGTTACCTAAATTGATCTAAAGCGATACGTCAATTTGAGTCAGTCAATTTATATTTATTTCGATTATTACTGAATATGAAACTAAGTAAAACAGTGCCTTTTTTCATTGTAGCATAAATGAACATTGCATTTTTCACATTTCGCGAAAGACCTGTAAGAGCAATTGTTCTGGCAAAAGTCGAGTTTTAGCCCATTGTGGCAAATTTATTCTCGAAAACTTCTTGCCATTGACGCATACGAGGCCATTTATGGCTAGACATATTTTGAACTTGATGCATACGAATCCAAATATGGCTTCGGAATGTAATTAGCCATATTGTTATCAAAAATAACATAAAATCATAGCAAATTATCAAAAACTATAAATGAATACTTAACAAACCTTAAAACATTTTATTTTATCATCAGTTACCTTCCGTCAACACTTTTTGATCTAGTTATAATCAGGATAGTTATGTAAACACGTATTCACAAGCGCAACTGATGAGCAGGTATCATAACTAACCGTTTTAAGACTTTTAGAAGGTAAAAAAATATCTACCCCCTAATTTCAACTTTATAGACACATCATATTTATAACTCATACCTCACTTTTTAGCACTACCTACTTTAAGAAAATAAAATATTTAGGACGCCACGTATGGCTTCATATGCATTAGAGGGTTAAACAAATACCCAGCCTGCAATTGCCTCCTTCCCGGCCACGGCAATAATGTACTATTATCAACCAGCAGCGCAGCAGCGTGGATTGATTCAAGGCTGCAAACCTTTCAGGACCGTTTAAAAATATTGACTCTATTGAACTATCTCAGTTTTGTATTTTATCTAGACTAAACTAAGTTTCATTTCAGAATGGGCGGGCTGTGAGTTCGCTCTGGACGCAGTGGGCGAGCTCGAGACTTGGACGGCGCTACCCACGACCCGCAGCGAAGCGCTCCGCGGGGCGGGGCGCGGCCACACGCCGCCCGCGCCGCCGCCGCGCGCCTCCGTCGAGCCCGAGCGCGAACGCGAACGCGAACGTGAACGCGAACGCGAACCTGCCGCGCGCCCGCTGGTGAGTGTAGCATAGCAGACTGCATAGCATAGAGACGTGGTCGGCCTGCCTACAGCCCGCAGCGCGCAGGTCGTATTGTTTCATGGTACAGACTGAACCCCGGTTAGCCCTGTTCCGTACAGATAATTTGCCTGCGCCCTACAGAGGACAGCCGTACACTTAACCTAATTAAATAGGTTAGGTCTTAAATCATATTCGAAGGGATGGCGGCGTGGTTAATGTACGGCTTAATAATCGGCGTCCACTATATCTCTTGTCTCTTTTTAACTCATGCAAAAAGAGGGAGAGAATGATAGATAGACGCGGAATCTGTATGAATTTAATTAGGTTAGTTATTAGGTTAATTTAGGTTATATCAAAAATACAATTTTGATTAATTTGTTACAGCTGCCACCGCCAGAACCACCAAAATCACGCTCACCAAGCATCGGGCGCCTTCTCCAAGACTCCATGGAAGACGGAATGTCGGAATACACCTGGAAGATGGATCGGGAAGACTCCCACAACCACCCCAAGCACTCCAACGACTATTCCAGAAAAATCTCACACGACATCCTGTCGCGAGAATCCGCACTCAATGAGAGATACTTCGAGCAGAATTCGGAGAAAATACGAAGCAGATCTTTGGATAATTTGCTAGGGGACAACCCTGTGCCGCAGCCGACGAAGCTGGCCGATTTAGGGCTGTCACAATCCCGGCTGAATGACCGGTATCATTCCGTAGAGAGGCTAGGAGGAGGTGCGCCTAGCGTGGACAGTAGTAAGGGCGCCATGGAGATGGAATACGGGACTGGGTCCCGGGTGCTACCGTCCCGGTACATCAAGAGTCAATACGCGGGCAAGCGAGCGCCGGCCGGCAGCCAGTCCAGTCGCGCTTACATCGAGAAGAGCTCGGAATTCGGCGGTGTCCGGTACGAAATTTTGTAAATTGTGTAGTCTAGCAAAACATTTCAGTTTACGGAGCAACCTACTTGTTGGTATGACATAAAACGATGACAATGTATTATTAATTTACTTGCTATAGGCAGCAACCGAAATAATATACATTTTTGTTTTAGTACATTAACATTACCGTCTTCTGAAATTTTGTACGATAAATGCTATTGTTTGTCTTCTCAACTCGCTCTACTACTACAAAAAGTGTAATGGTTAGTAGGCTCCTAAAAATCTTCTAAGGTTTTATACTCTTATCAAAGGCCAACTCTATTTTTATAATTTGTGAGTTACTTAAATAATTATAATAAAAAGCCTATTACTTCCCCAGGTCGTCAGCGATGTCGGACACTTCAGAAGCCCCGTCGCTAGCCTCTCACGTGCGCCGCGTCCGCGTCCCGTCCCAGGCCTCGGACGTCGACCAGTTCCTGGACGACCTGTTCTCGCCCGTCCTCGACCCCAACATCGACGAGCTCTCCGACGCTCGCTCCCTCGCCGCCAGCATCAAGGGCGGGGGATACAACGACTTCATCGATTCCATACTTAGCTGTGATTATAAACAACAGTTGGAAGCTTTGGATGATGTGAAAATAAGCAGTTTGATCAAAGGCGGCGGGAAGGAGGAAAAGGAGAAGAGCAGGAAGGAATCTAGCGTAGATTCCGTTGACGACTATATCACTAATCTCTTCGATCCGATCTTCATGAATGATAGTTTGAAACGGTTGACGGATGGAGAAGGCTTGTCCGGAGCCATTAAAGGAGGCGGCGTCACGCCTAGAGCGGCCTCAGCTAACACGTCAGCGCTCAGCTTCGGTGCCATGTCCATGCCTGTATCGATGCCGGCCACTCCTGAAGCTTTAGCAGCAGCATTAGGTTTACATTTACCACCATCCGGGACTGTGGACATGAACGTTTATCACCAGAATCTGCAGCGGGCGTTCTTGCAGAGCGCGATGGCGCAGAACCTTCAAATTCAGCAGCAGCTTTTAGCTCAGAACCAAGCGTTACAGTCATTGTTAGCTAGTCCGGTGGTCGAACCGTCTGAGTCTGAGCCAACCTCGCCAGTACGCGCGTCTACGGTCGTTCACGCACAAGTACATTCTCCTCCCAGGCTTTCAGTCACAAAATCGAGGCGAGAATCAAATGAGAGTTCTTCTACAGGCGCTCCACCGCCGCCTCCGCCGCCCATGCCTCCACCGCTCCACGCCACGGACCCGTCCGAAGTCCGCGGCTTCATGGACCCGTACGGACGTGCGAAAACCGTCCGCATTGGGAAATGGCGGTGGCCCCCGCCGAAAGACGCCAACGGGCAGGATATAAATCAAGATTTCACAAAGTTCAAGTTGCGACAGATACAGAGGAGGCATACGCCGCAATCTCAGACGAACGGGGAGCACGAGCCCCGAGGCCGGTCGCGGTCGGAGGCCTCGCCTAGCATAGAGTGGGAGGAATTCGAAGTAGACAGACCAGTAGTGTCACCAAGTCGGGAGCCGCCGTCGCAGCGCACGGCGAGGAGGAGCTTCGAGATCGGCGCGCAGCGGCCCTCACCCGGCAGCGTCGGCAAACTCAAGCTCAGCTCCGAGATGAGACAGAGACTCGAACGAGTCACAGCAAATCATTCAGTGCGTAGCACGTCATCAGCTGCCGACACTCCGCGCACTGTCAACAAACTCGAAGACACGCGGAAGTTAATGTTGGAGCGACAGCTCGGAGGCGGTGCGGCGAGATGGGATGCACCGCCCCCACCGTTGCCGCCCGCGCCGCCCGGGCCCGCGCCGCCGCCACCCATGCAGCCGCCCACGCCCCCAGACAGACCGGCGCCTCCCCCACCCATCCCCGAGTCCTCGTCCTTCGCTCAACTCCGCCGGGACCGAGACACGTTCGGAGTCCACCAGAACAGCGAAGCTGACGACCGCCACGCGTTCTTAGCCAACTGGAACTCTAGGCGACGAGACGAGCCCGATTCTGTTTCACGTGACGATTTGGCGACTCGTTTCTTAACAGCCGACCGGAGGGAGCACCGCGATCGCGACGAATGGGGCGACGAGTCCGACGTCAGGAGTTACAACGACGACAGACAGCACCGAGACGAATGGGATTCTGAGTCCGGCCTAGACGCGCAGGACAGAAGGGACATGAGAGACATGCGCGACAATTTCTCCGGCCGCGACGCGTCCGAGATATACGAGATACATCCTACTCGAACTGAGCGCAGGAAAGAGAATGGGCATGACGAGTTCGAGCGCAAACGCTCGCCTTACTCCGACGATTTCGAGAGGTTCGACGGTCGGAAGAATTCCCGGGACATGTTAGTCGGGCGTGCGCGGGACAGCCCGCGCTCGGACGCCGGGTACAACGACGACACGGCCAAGCGCGCCACTTTCAAGACGCACATGGCGCAGAAGGAGCGCGACCGCAAGATGGAAGCCGAGCGCAGGCACTCGGTGTCCACGCACGTTACTGACCGGACTGAGCATATTGAACGTAACTATACTTTTACCATATTTTTTAACGATAGTGTTGTGCTGACACCTTTTACTTACACATTTCGTGACACTTTTATATGTATATTTCTCTTTCTTTGCAATTACGAATGTTGTTGTTCTGTTATGAATGTGTTCTGTATTGAATGCTTGCCTTATAATGCCAATCAGTTAAATCAAATTCGGATCATACCCTTCACCTCACGGTCACGGTATTCCCTTAGGCGACGTCCCCGCCCCAGCGGCGCTGCTGCCCTCGGAGCGCGCGTTCCTGACGTACTCGCGCGTGCCGTGGCGGCTGCGCGTGCGCAAGGAGGTGTTCGCGCCGCAGGAGACCTACACCGACCCCGCCGTGCTGGACCTCATCTACGCACAGGTCAGTTCCTCAGTGATTTGTACGTTTTCTGCCTTATCAGTCACAAAGAAATAAGGTGGGTCCAAAAGTTGAAAAAAAATTTAAAGTATCTTTGACGTAGACTGGAAATGGTTGTAGCAATCAACTTAAAAATCAAGTATTCATTATAAGTAAAGAATAGCCATCAGCAGTCCAGAGTCTTTTAGCATTCTGTCTCTACTAGTGTATATGATCATGTTAGATTATTAGACATAAAAACTGGTTTACTTTGTTATCACATTTTGGCTTACCTTTGACAGAGTACATAATCCATATATTGATTTATAAATATCACTTCACATTTTTTGTATGAACTATTTATACCATCGGTTATTAAATTGAACGCTTAAAACATTGGATATAAGCACAACTATTGCAAAAGCAAAGCAAAATTGTCATTGTTTACATAAATATACTTATTATTATACTCTTTTATGTTTACTTTTGTTGACAACTCGTTGACACTTATTGTTGTAGCCAAGATTTATATTCTCTTTGGTTGAAGCCTATTCAGCCTGATCCTTGAAATTACACTTTTGTTTATCTATGTTTGCCTTTCTGTCAAATCGCCAAATTCATCGTTTTTATTTGTGACTGAATAAACGACGAAACATTAAAGACAGTATTATTCACAGAGTACTTTTCTATATATAGTGGTATTATTTCAAACAGATCGTAAGCGACATCACATCAACGGCGTCATCGCTCCGCATCAACGCGAGCGAGCGTCGCGCGGGCGCCGCCTGGCTGCGCGCCGCCGGCGCCTCGCCCGCGCGACAAGCCAAGCGACAGCTGGTCGAGATGGCGCGAGGCTGGCCGTTCTACTTCGCGAGACTGTTCTCTGCCAGAGTGCCGCCGGGAGAGAGCGCGGTGTTGGCGGTGTCGCACAATGCCGTCACTATTGGAGTCAAGGGTGAGTTGTTAGATTAGTGTTCCAGGCGATATAATTGCGAGCGAGCGTCGCGCGGGCGCCGCCTGGCTGCGCGCCGCCGGCGCCTCGCCCGCGCGACAAGCCAAGCGACAGCTGGTCGAGATGGCGCGAGGCTGGCCGTTCTACTTCGCGAGACTGTTCTCTGCTAGAGTGCCGCCGGGAGAGAGCGCGGTGTTGGCGGTGTCGCACAATGCCGTCACTATTGGAGTCAAGGGTGAGTTGTTAGATTAGTGTTCCAGGCGATATAATTGCGAGCGAGCGTCGCGCGGGCGCCGCCTGGCTGCGCGCCGCCGGCGCCTCGCCCGCGCGCCAAGCCAAGCGACAGCTGGTCGAGATGGCGCGAGGCTGGCCGTTCTACTTCGCGAGACTGTTCTCTGCTAGAGTGCCGCCGGGAGAGAGCGCGGTGTTGGCGGTGTCGCACAATGCCGTCACTATTGGAGTCAAGGGTGAGTTGTTAGATTAGTGTTCCAGGCGATATAATAGGCATGATGCCTCATGTTCAAATTGATAACGTAGTGATGCTAAATGGATAGGAAACCATCAAATTATCGTAATAAA
Organism: Epinotia ramella; assembly: GCA_947578815.1. NCBI lineage: Eukaryota > Metazoa > Arthropoda > Insecta > Lepidoptera > Tortricidae > Epinotia > Epinotia ramella. The sequence continues at coordinate 5,513,499 of OX388211.1, read as the reverse complement.
GTATAAATTATAAAATATAATTAAAATCATAAAAGGATATGAACCTTGAAAGTTTAGAAAAGATACGTTTTTTTTTATTGTCCAAGAGTAAATTAAAAGCTACCAATAGAATCCTTACGCTTTTCTAGAAACAAAATTGTATGACAACTATGTACTTAAACGCAGTATTTCGCGACCGAAACAACAATTTACCTGATTTTCCATACTACGATTAGTACAAGTGTATAGGTAGCGGCACGTAAGTCTAGCGGTGAACGAAACATGGAGGGGATAGCTGCGCATAGGTACTGTCGCGAACGCAATTGTTATCACTACAACTTGATTACAATAATCCTTACTAATAAAAACTTGTTTTTGCTTGTCCTTCTTTTATATCTAAGGTAGTTCGTTTAAACTAATCTCATCACTAATATGGGGAGGTAGAAATAAAAATAAAAAATTTTTTTTTATTCAATAACATTAATCGAAATCTGATAGGGGTAACACACCCTCATGCATCATGTTATTCATTTTTAAATCCACAGTGCCGCTGTCCAAAAGTGACTGAGTTACATATTCGTAGTTTCGACAATCTGACTTTTAATATGTTTCAAAGAATCAAGTAATTCATTCTTTTCTGTCTTTAAGAAAGAATGCACGTCATATACCATTTTCCGTGCCTGTCTTCTCAAACAGTATTTCTTCTAGGCATACTTACTGTTTAAAATCACAAATAAACAATAACTTAATAAAAACAGTCAATAAAAAACAAACTCAAACTTAACACAAAAAAACGACAGTAATAACTAATAACAATACAATTTAGAACGCGACTGTACCACCAGAAGTGAGCGGGGTGTCGTATCGGTGCGCGGGACAGAGTACGACTGGAGAGCCAATGAGCGCTTACGCACGCCCCCGCGCGTCCCCTTCACTCCCCCGAGATACCTTATTTTCGACTTCTGCGCATAAACGGTCAGCGCTAGACTTACGTGCCGTCACCTATACAAATGTGACGTCACACTTGTATAGACACACAGTATGAAGCGTTTTCAGCTGCCGCCAGCGAAGTCAATCTTTATCTCAAATTTTTAGGTATTTATGTTCTACCCCTTGTCTCCCGCTGACCCATATATGGGTCACAGATTTTGTCTCCGTGGGCTCCCGCTGACCCATATATGGGTCACTTTTTTCAAAATACTTAAAACTCAATTATATTATATATTAAAATTCTAATTTAAACAACAACATGGAAACGTCCGGGATTTGAACACCTTTGACCTTTCAAGGTCACGGGGAGAGGAAGGGTTAATTGTAGTTGCTCCCATACAAACATTTGTTCCTCTCCAAAAACTGGTTCGAATGACGTCACAAAAAAATCTTAGTCATCATCCCTATTGCGAGTGAGCGTTGCGCGGGCGTCGCCTAGCCCCTTGACGGCGCGACATGCGAAGCGACATCTACTCGAGGTGAGAGCGGGGTGTTAGCGGTGTCGCCTAATGCCGTCACCATTGGAGGCAAGGATGAGTTGGAATAGTAAGATTGTATGCATTAACCTTGCTAGTGTGGCAGTTCAAACGACAACTAGTCTAGCTGGCCAGGGGCTGGGCCGTCTCCCGCATGAGGTCGTATTGCAGTCGAAGGCGAGTTGGTCTATATCGTTGGATGTTCTGTATTAACAATCCAAGAAACAACGAGGAGATAACTCAGAAAAACCAAATAGGTGGCGAATCGTTGGGAGTGAATTGAGCTAGAGTGACGCCAAAAGTGGTGCTGATGGCAGAAAAACGTGGCGCGAGCTTATGAAGGCCCTCTGTACCACTGGGGTGTCTATGACTGACTCTAGCAGATTAGCAATAATTCGAGCACGGGACCAGGGATGAATGGCGTACTCGATGAGAGGCTTATGCTCAGCAGTAGGCGATTACATACAAGGTGATACCTGATGATCGAGCTATCCTGTTCAGGGCCGACCGGGCTGACGGTGCGCCGCTCGCTGCCGCTGGCGGGGCTGCGCGCGGCGGCGCCGGCGCCGCAGTCGCTGCAGCTGTCGCCGGCGCGCGAGCCGCCGCTCACGCTGCACGCGCCGCTCGCGCACCACGCCGCCTCGCTCATCGCGGACTACGCACAGCAGTGCGACCAGGTATGTACCATTTTCCAGTCGAGGTCCTGTAGGACCGACCGGGCTGACGGCTGCGCCCGACTGTGCTACCGTTTTGTTTGACAGGGTAAAAGTACAACACTCCAAATGACTTGGGGTGCTTAAGTTACAACAAAATCACCGATACGAAGGTACCAGCAGTGCGACGTATGTATGTACCATGTTTGTTTGACAGGGCCAAACGTAACAGTTGAATTTACGTGAGGTGGCTGAGTTACAACAAAATCTTCTGTACAAACAGGACTATTTTCAGTGTATGTGCTTGAAATAAAAGCTATTTCAATAAAAGACATTTCAACACTAGCTGTGGCCAGGGTTGGGCAAAATACTGGCTTCATTGTAATTGAAATACAAATTACAAAATACATGTAAAAATGTATTTGAAATACAAACTACAAACTACTTTGGTGACAGGTATTTGAAATATAAAATACAAAATACAGTATTTCAAATAATGTACTTTCAAATACAAAATACATTATTGAACTTCTTTGAAACTTATCTCAAAAAACTTTTTACACGTTTTTAGGGTTCCGTAGTCAACAAGGAACCCTTATAGTTTCGCCATGTCCGTCCGTCTGTCTGTCCGTCTTCGACTTAGCTCAGTAACCATTACTACTAGAAAACTCGGCAATTCGGCATGGGTATAAATCAATCACGCCGACAGAACAGTACAATAAAATCTTGTTTTTTTTTTTATAGGGTTCCTCCCCTACACCTAATGCGGGGATGCAATTTTTTTTCTCGTTAAACCCTTAGTGTGGGGTATCGTTGGATAGCTCGTTAAAAACTATTATGGGTTTCCTAAATCCATTTTTTTAAATCAGTGATTCGTTTGCGAGATATTGAGCTTCAAAGCCCTAATTTTTGTTCGAGTCATGTGTCCCCCCCCCCCCCTACCGCCTAAATGGCTACTACTGGGGATATGAAAAAAATCGTGGTAGTAGTACATATAATGAATTTAAAAGAAAAACTATCACGGACAAGTAGGCATAAGTAGTTACCGAGTAATAGTCGACCAACTTAATGTGTACTTGGAAAGACCAATTTTCGTAGGTTTTTTTTTTTTTGAAGACTGTTTCTGAATAAATAAATAGAATAAGAAAAAAAAAAAAATCGGCCGACGCAACCGCACCGCACGTCGACGTAACAAAGACAGACTGGCAACTACGGAACCATTCACTGCGCGTGGCCCGACACGCACTTGGCCGGTTTTATAAATTGAAGAAGGAATAAATATCCTTTCATAAAAACTAAATTCCTAAAAGTATAGTCAGATAAGTTCCGTCTAGTAGGTGAATGAATGTATCCAGCCAATGAAAACAGTATCTCAACTGGACCGGAAGAGCACAGGCTGAGACTACCTTTAACAACTGTCTGACGTATCAGGAACAACCCTGTTTGACGTTGACACTTATAGTAGTGTTGCCGCAGTGCCCTCATCCCCTAATTATATTAAAAAACGTTCCATTATACGGTTATACAATTAAATAACATGTATTTTTGGGCAAATGTATTTTAAAAAGTGAAGTATTTGAAATACAAAATACTAAATACATGTGAGTGCGGTATTTGAAATACCAATTACAAAATACTTCGCCACTGAGTATTTGAAATACAAATACGAAATACGTATTTGTATTTCAAATACATGTAATTGAAATACTGCCCAACCCTGGCTGTGGCATAGCACTTGTCTATACATAAAATGTCAAAAACCAGTAAAAAAAAAGAAAATGCAATTAGATCTTCTAGAAACTACCGATTTCGTAACAAATGTCAAATAACAGTATGTAAGCTGATCGATTGCATATATTTTAATACAGAACCTAGTGATAGATTAAAATAAGCAAGCATTAAATATGCTCAAATGTAACGTCCAGTTCTCATCAAGTCTATTGAAATTGAGTCACAGAAGTGTGTTATTCAACATACATCATTCACTCTGATGCAAACCGTCCAAGTATCTTACGTTGACACGTTTGCAGTCGGCCCCAGACTGATCATGACGAGGCGTAAAATATGACACACGTGACATTAAAAAGTAAAATCGATAAAGACGAACACTCGAGCTGGTCCGTGCTTCCGTCGTATGCCCAGCGTCTGCATTATGCAAGATATCCGAAACGATTTGGGGTCAATGTGATGTATGGGATTATGTGAAACGAAATACGATACTACTTTTTGGTAAAGCAATATGTTATCGTAGTATTGCGAGAGAAAATAAGGCATGAATAAACATAGCAATGTGTGGGATCATAATCAGCCAAGCGGTTTGTTGTGCGACTGTCTGTTGATTCTTGCGTGTGTTTAGTTTGGATGGTTGTGTTTAAAATTGAAATCAGAATTGGTTTGGTTGGTTTTGAGTTAGTTTGGTTAGTTTCCTCCTTTAGAATCATGAAACTGACAAGATTAAGAGGAAACACAAAGGGCGAGATAATTTAGAAATAGGTATTTGTAAAATGTATTGCTGTCGCGCCAACCTCAAGCCTCCCCCCGCAGAGCGCGATAGAGACAACTGCAGCTTGGATCGAAAATACCTGTTAAAAGTACATAAACGTCGCCCCCTGATTTCTTCTCCAAAACTTGACCTATTAAACTTGTTAAATACGCGACAGAGTTTTGTGACGTCAGATGTGAAGGAGGTCACTTTTTGCTGCTAGCCGATTCGACTTTATTCAAAACTGAACGCTATTCGTAAGAGTATAAAGCCGTTAAACACTTTTTGCAATAGCATATTCTGCAAATAAATTTGTAATAATACCAACGCGTCCTTCACCGTTTTGCTATTGACAAAATTCGAATAGTTCGAATTTGGGCGTTATTCCTAAAGAGATAAAGCTTAGAAAAATATTTATCAACGGCAAAAACAAATTGATATTTTGGTCGCCACCGTGCACCGCCATCTGCTGTTCTTGCAAATTCGAATAGTTCGAATTTAGACGTTATTCCTAAAGAGATAAAGCTTTGAAAAATATTTGGCAACGGCAAAAACAAATTGGTATTCTGTTTGCCGCCGCCCGTCGGCGCGCCGGACCCCGGCACCGTTGCGCCGCGGCGGCGCGTTGGGCCCGTCGCACCCAACGCGCCCGCGGGCCGTCCGCCTAAATAATTGATAATTGTTTATAAATTTGCGTCAAATTCATTTTTAGGGTGACACCGTAAGATGTCACGTGACCTGATCGAAAAACTGTTACAATGTTATTGAGTTTTCACTTCTGCCGGCACTCCCGGAGTGCAACGCGGTCTTTTTTTTATTAAAAGTCAAAGAAAGGCTTTGGCCGTGTTTCTATGTTTTCCTTCTTTTGAATAATCTAGTCAAAATTGTTTTCTGGATGTTTGAACACAGCGGAAAATCTGGCATTTTTCTTAGGTTTTTGAAGGTTAATATCTCTTTTAAGAATAAAATTAAGAAAAAAAGGAAAACATAGGAACATGTCAATAGTAGCCATAGATTTATGGAATATAAAGTTTCTCTACTGCCATTATCCAGGGAGAAAACAGGGGACTACGTTTCTATGGAAAAACGGCCCTTGTTTTTCCTCTTAATAACTTGAGAACCATAATAAGTAATTATTATTTTAGTAAAAACGTAATCTATGTTTACAACAAAAATAATAGAATTAATGAATGATCGTAAAATATCATAATTAATAAAAAACTACTTAAGTTCTTAAAGTAGGTAATCGTAACATTCGTTACCTATCTGCTTACATATTTGCAACAAATTACACAATAACACATCTCAATTTATCCTGACGACTTATACAAAACTTAAACCATTTCGACATACATTGTGCAAAGAAATTAATAAAACCAATCGCAACATCGGATCATCGCGACGTGAATAAATGTAAATAAATACAGATCGCTTGCTCCGTGATGTAATTAAAGAATTTCTTATCGGGGTCACAACGAGCTAGTTTTATTTGTGTTTTGGTTCATATTAATTAGCCTAACTGGATTAATTGCAATGGTTGCGCGATTCGTATACGTTTTCAACGTGCGTGTGTGTGTGCGTTGAAGATGAGCTTGGTATGAGAACATAATTCTATGCTCTGTGGCGTTTGGCAAGTGCTGTGGAACTAACGGAGTTTCAAACCTTTCTAATGTCCAGTTGTTTAATTGAGCAAGTACTAAAATTAGTACTAAAATGCTGATTTGATAAAGGACTCGATAGGCAATAGATTTTTTTATTTTGTAGCAAGTCTCTGTCTTATTTCAGCCCTCAGTGAGACAACGTTTATCTCGAGAATTTTTCGGTAGAGGTAGGGAAATAGTTTAGGTGACTCTTTTTAGTCTATTTAGAAATAAAGTACTTATAAATTATGTAGCAGTACCAAGACGCAAAAGCGCTGTGTTCTCGTTTGGCTTTTGCTCACTTATTTTTTGCATATTTATTACGCTATCGGTGAGGATCTGTTATTAGCTCACTGTCACTACTGTTTTAAGCTGTAGTATTTAAGCTGATGATCTTCCTATATAAATAAATAAATAAATTTGAGTAATTTTTACAAGATTTAACATTAACTTGACCTGTTCATATGTATGTAAGTTGTCCGTCATGCATCATCAGTCACTTGCCGTTATCCGATTGAGCTGAAATTTTAGGTATTTGTATAGTTTGGATGACAATTCAATATTATGGTACCATCGAGCTGACCTGATGATGGAGACAGAAGGTGGCCATGGGAATTCAGTACTTAACCGACGTAACCCCGTTGAGTTTAGGCTCGTTAGAATCGTCTCAATTAGTAGTTGATGATGGTATACTGAAAAGTACAGTCGGCAATAAAAGCTTGTACGAAAAAAAAAAGTTTTTACAGATGTTTGTTCGGAACTCATGAGGTTACATCTTAATTTTCGCCCCTATTTTGAACCTGGCACATACTTAATACGCAATCGCATGTAACTGAGCTACGATTAAATGGTCTTTAAACGCATACATGTACCTATTACCCGGCGAAACATTCAAAGAGAAATGGAACTTCTTCTAAGGCTAGTTAACTCGAAGGTACTTAGATACAGCAGCTACAAGAGGCTATCTGCAATTCAATTAGCTTTTTAATGAGTACGTAATTGGACCAAGTACAGTCAGCGACACATATACTCCTGTACGAGTTCAGTACCCTATGGCTTATACCATGTGAGTTTTTGGTGTACAATGAGTAACGAGCCCCTTCAAATATCGATTGCATTTTCCAATCTCATTACAGTTTAATTCAGTTTTATAAAATGGACTTTACGCTGCGCAAAACAAGGTTGCTTTTATATTTTGGCTTTTTCTGAATATACGAGTGCAAAAGTAGTAGTTGTGAACTATATGTACGTGCTTACGTACGAAGCAAACTGCAGACCTAATAAAATGTTTTATTGCCAATGAAACATTGTGGCGAATCGCGTTTCTTAAGTGGGTCGCTTTGTGTCGCAAGGTCTTGCTTTTAATTAAAATGAGTATATAATATACTAGCGGGCCGCGCGGCTCCGTCCGTGTATTACGCAAAACGCAAGCGAGGCCGCGTAATGTAGCCTATGTCCACCTCGAAGTCCATTATTATTCTGGTTAAATAGTTGAAATCGGATGACTGGTTCCGGAGATTTCCCCTACAAACAGAATTACTAACCTACACCCTCACAAATTACCTCCTTAAATACATATTAGTAGGTAAGTATAGGTGATTGAAATAAGCATCAAATAATCAAGCGTAATGAATTTGGTTTGATTAAGGCGCCGTAGGTTCAGCGAAGTTAAGCGAACAGAGTTTTTGAAACAATATAATGCGTCTGTTTGTTTTTTGACGACCGGTTAGTCTAGTGGGTAGTGACGCTGCCTACGAAGCTGAAGGTCCTGGGTTCGAATCCCGGTAAAGGGTAAATGTTTGTGTGATGAGCATGAATATTTGTTTCTGAGTCATGGAAGTTTTTCTATGTATTTAAGTATTTATATCTTATTATATCTATCGTCGTCTAGTACCCATAACACAAGCCTTACTGAGCTTACTATGGGACTAGGTCGATTTGTGTAAGATTGTCCCTTAATATTTATTTATTATTTATTTATAATAATATGGTTTCAAAATAATACGAATAGTAATCTTGAGGCTTTCCTGCAGGGAAATCAGTGCTTCGAAACATGATTAAGCAAGTTTCGCTCGATAGAAAAAAATCACGAACATGGGTCTAAAACACACAAAAATACACTTAAAATATTCGTAACAAATTATGCACAAAAGCTATAAATATTAAAATTGCTTCTAAAAATCGGCAATATCATGTTTGAGGGAAATCAGTGTTTACATTTTTATTTATTTAAACGGCCAAAAATGAAAATTAAAAAACATGATATCCGCGCTTCCGAGCACGCACTTCCATCTCGCTCACGCTTATGCTCAGTGAGAGGGAGAGAAGACCATGAACCTGCGGCGCCTTAGTTTTTTTTTGAGAACTTTAAATTAATTTGTTGAGTATGTTGTACCACATGGTGTTAGAGGGAAAATGTTACGCATAGTAAAAGATAACATAGGAGTCGCTCTACTTTAATGAGCATGTCTACACCGGAACAACATGTACCTATGTATTATAATTAGTGTTCGGAGTTTCGGTGGCAAATTTCACACAGTGGATAATGGAGTCGTTTTTGTGATTCACTTTTTAAGATTTGAATAAATAAATTATTCATTTACCTGAAGTACTTAGTATGACATTCATTGGCGGCAGGTACAAACATTATACTGTCCCGACTGTTTTGGTGACATGTTGTACGTATGTAATAAGTAAAAATAAATAAATTTATTCAACAATGTTTACCTACATACTTGTGTTATTAGTAGTCCTGTGTTATCGTGGTATAAGTAGGTAATGCTCGCAAGATATTTTATAAGGAGTATTATGCAAAATTATTCATTTAATCGTTATTCGTTTAATCAAAAAAATAGTTAGGCGACTCCACTCCTCCTCTGTGAAATTTGCCACCGAAACTCCGAACACTAATTATAATAATACGATACGTTTTCTATCGTACGCAATAAGTAAAAGAATGGATAGAAATCGTAGGGGGATATTGCCGGTCATTTCCATTTCCCTTATGACTAGAGATCGTATGGCGAATAAAACAAGTTTTGCATATGTAATACTTGTCTTCTTTTTCCGCGTATGCGAAAGCTCTGAAAAACCATATCTACTTATAGATAATTAAGTTGTAGTGATCGGAGTGGGGGATACGTACAATAATGAAGACATCAGATGTAACCCTAATCTAGTTTTGTAGTTTGTTTAAATAACTTTTCGGACGCACTTAAAAATTATCGAATGATCTGCCTGAAGAGCAAAAATTATCACATTCATAAACATGCCATTATATCGTTGTGGATAAATGCTCCGTCACGTTCTGCCAAGCATGCGAGTGGGAGGGTGACGGATGTCTTTATCTACAATGATAAGTGATAAAATGGCGCCATAACAGGTGCACAAGTTTTCTTGGTCCTAGACAAAAAAAAAAGACCGGGTTGCACTCCGGGAGTCGCTTGGGGCCGCCCCGGCACGCGAGCGGCCGCGCTACACAGCTCCCCCCGCCCCCTCTCCCGGTCCGCCCCCGCCCCCAAGCCCAGTACGTCTTACATCAAACAATTTTCCCCCCCGCCCCCAAGCCTCGTCCCGAATCTCTCTGAGAGAGACTCTATCCATCCTACGGTCACGTGACCTCTTACGCATCTGACGTCACAAAAATCTGTCGCGAGTTTAACAATTTTTCCCCATCCCAATAAGTGCTCAGCGCCGCTAAAGAAGTTTTCACTTCAAAAATCGGATACATGTCTGTTGTCCTTATTAGGTATAGAGCACTACGCCAGTGGGCAACCTAAGATTAAAATGAATCATAAACTACATGTAACATTAAGATAATGTCCAATTAAATGGGCGATGCGATGCAATGCGCATGCGCCGTTACGCCGGCGCCCGTTAGGCTGACCGCGCCGCGCCCGCGCTGCTAGTCATGCTCGCAGTATAATGAGCATTTTACATGACATATAAACGGCTTTTTTTTTAACCGTCTCAGAGCCGAAGACCAGTTAATGTATACAAAAACCTAAAAAAAGGTATATATATATTTTTTTTTTAGTTTTTTTTTTATGTATTGGTCTCTTTTTGTATTCATATTAATTTTAATCAATTTAATCATCCAGCCGAGTGACCGCAGTGACCGCTAGCCGCCATCTTATGTAGATAGGTACGAACTCTAGCCGGGTGAATGAAGTTTGCACCGCGCGCCATTCAGGATTTTTCAAACTTAATTACCTTTTACTACTAAAATCTTAACTAAAAAATATATTTTTTTTCACGAATGATTGGTACGTTTTGGGTTCTTAAAGCAATGGGCTTCGGCTCTAAGACGGGTAAAAAAACATGTTGTATAACAAAATTTGCAATAACTTCAAATTTATAGGCACCTCAAAAACCTGAGAAACCTATTAACCTAGATAATATTATGCTGAAGCGATTGACATCTAAATCAAAGTGATTTGTTAAGATTTAGTTAATGGAAACCGTTTTTTGCAAAATTAAAATTTCATATAAAAAGTACCAATTGTCAGTCGCGAGCTGTCAAGGTCTGACGAGCATATAGCAAATGCGTTATCGCATATAAAATTATATAAGAAGACGCCGTTTATGCGGATTATGAGACTTCGGAGTCGCCGGGAAGCTCGACGCTCCATACAAACGTAGTTTCGTTCTCATTTTAAAACGGCATGCTCACATAACATGGAACTTTGTATACAGTTGTAGTATTACAGTTCAGGTCGGAAACTAGTTTCTGATGCTTAGGGCCCCCCCACACTACCGGCGTCTTGTGAACGTTCTCATACAAAATTGTGCGTTGCGTCGAAACTTTTGTATGAGAACGTTCACAAGACGCCAGTAATATGGGGGGGGGGTATAATAGAAAAAAAAATAGAGACAAGAAGTTTTTCATACTAAACTCGCTCTACAATTCAAGGATATATAATAAACGAGAATACGGTTATAAGGTCATGTAATTTGGCGGGAATGACTGCTTATTACAGTCAGCATCGTATCGTAACAACAGCCAGAGTAGCCAAATATATCGTAACACATCCTTACTCTTACAGTAGGTATTAAAGACGTACGTACCGAAATATTTGGCTACTTTGGCTGCTACTATCTATATGATGCTGGCTGTACAATTGATTTACGCTCCATTTTACACACTATTCAGGACTATTATTTTTTCGTCATGTCAATGTACTGTCAGTATGGCTAGTACTGCGGCTCCCGCTACTCACGCGCCCGTGATATATGACACAACTCCGGGATGCAGTAAACTTACCGCCGCCTCGTGTGAGATCGAACATTAATGTGACCAACAACTCAAGTCATCTCTAATGCTACAACTTTTCAACTGTAGCTTTCAACATTTTTTCCAAAATAAGTAGCCTTTGTTTTAGGTAAAACAAGCAATGAAAATCTGCCGAATAAATATCTATCAAAATTAAAAGCATTTGGCTGGGCTAACTGAGTTTAAATTAGTCTTGTAAAATACTTACCCCCTTATTCATAAAACTTAAAATGCCTCTGCTAAATTAAATGTGCTCTGTCAAAGGGACAGAAGAAGCCAAATGCCTACGAACACAAATCTCAACGAGACATATAAGGACAAACGAATTTTACGGCATTTTAGTTAAAATAGGCTTGTAGAACGTTTATGATTTATCAAAAACGAGACTCATCCGATCCATGCGATATGGAGCTACATAACCTACGTGCACAGTCGAGCTCATAAGTATTCCCAAGCGTTGAAAAATATCTGAGCAACCTTATGCTCATAACAATAAAGTAGTGTTTACATATTTTGGATCAGATTGTCCGTGCCCATATTTTTCTCGACTGCAGCATGGCCTCCCAACTAGAACAACGTATAATTGATACTAAAAAGAACTCATAGATGGCGACACAGGTACCGAGCGAAACATTTGAACCAGTAATCGTGAAGATAGAATGATTTTTACACCTTAATAAATTCAACGTACCTTAATTATATCACAAACATACTTCCGCACATACAATAAAGGTATATTTTATAAGTTTAGTAAATGCAATAAAATTGATACTAAATCCATGTAACTCGTACTATACGAGTGAGCTTTCAAGCTTGCTACGTATTATTGGGTACTGTCACTAGATGGCGCCATCACGGGTCGCGAAAGTTCTATGGAACCACAGGCTCTAAGCATTTGGTTATGTATATTTTTGTGTGATGTGTAATATTGTCTCTAAAATACTACTTTTATATCGAAAAAATCAAAAATACTCTATTTGTTGCCCGGGAAGTCAACGCCATCTGGTGATATCTCGATGTATTACTAAAGGCTGACAGCGTCATAGCCGTGGTAGCTCGGACACTGCCTCTACTGGTGTAGCTACGGGACTAAAATTGTATACAGAATTGCCTACATTAGGACGGTACGCTTTTGCTCTATGAGATTGGGTATCTGTACTTGTATTCTTTAATCTGTGACTGCAGGTACTCGTTATTGAAGTGTCTGCGATAAACGCTTACCTACAGTCAGAGATGCCGAGCGTTACTTTAGCGCCAGCCATTTGCTTTACTAAAGCTTTCCGACACGTTCGGTTAACGCAACTAGATCGTATTAAAAGGAAATTATTTAAATGCTCCTCAACGAAACTTACATACTAAAGGCAAAACAAGCAAACTGCAATGCAATGCCCATTCAATTTGCATCCACACATAAGCCTATTTTCGGCTGCGCAGCACGCACCAGCAACCATGTTTATTTATCTGGGGCCATATCGCGCATTCAGCGTTTTAATGAATTTCGTGACTTTCCCCGGTAGCGCTAAGCTAAATATTAAACATTTATACTTCATAAAATATAGAATTCATGGCATACACCTTATGTCTATTCGTTAAGGGCTAGTTTTGGATGGCTACGTTTGGAGATGTTAAGATAAACGCAATGCGCACGCGGCTGGGTATTAACGAATTAGTTTCACTGCCATACATAGAAGATGCAATTAAGCGTTAGACTACTTTTTTAAGCTAAGTGTGCGCGAAAACAGAATGTGTAGTGGAGGAGCAAGGCGAACATTGAAAATGAAAGATATTGAAAGATATCGATTTTGGAAAAATTCGCTTGCAAATTGCAAAACAAGATGTTAACTGTGGTAAAAGAATCTGCCTGGATTTCTCTTGATATCGTTGTTGAAGTGTCAATGTCTTAAGTTTTGATAAGTAGCATTTAAACTGTCATGTCGTAAAAATATTCGTTTCATATTAGTTAGAGGTAGGTAATTAGTGTAATTACGTAGCAAATAAGTATAGAAATATAACATGTACATGAATCCTAGCCATACTTGTTACGAGTAGGTATATCACTGGTTGCACTGCACTGTACTAAAGTGGGTACATTCTATTAATAGTTACATGTTTATTAGATAATAAATTAAGCACAAAAATAACGTGACGTTTATGATTTCGTAGCACTCTTGTAGCGCGCCTAAAAAGTGAACGGAAGCTACGCGCAAGCGCACTTAGGCATAACCGCAAATACATACTACGATACAAAGCCGCCGCGACAAATCCATCAATGCAATCGCACGATCAAATCTAGAGTGATATGAAATGACCTAAACGGTCACACCATAGCCATGGTGGGTCGGCGGAGGCGCGCGCGCCAGTCCAGCCGCGACCGCGCATGCGCGCGCACCATGCAGCGCCCGCGCCTCTCGCTCGCCATGCGTGACAACTGGCGCCATCTGCAGCGCCTCTACGGGCTCGAGCTCGACTGCGAGGACTGCTCGCCCCCCAGACGCGCGCCCAGTCTAGACTCCCTCATCAACTCGTCGGAGGGTGCCGCGTCCAGCGCCGACACGGCCCCGGAGGACTCCGACTCGGGCGCCGACACCCGCGCCGACCCCGAGCCTCGGCCGAGGAACGACAGACTGAAGAAATGCCCGCAGAGCTACTCGTCGTCGTCTTCCGGACACATGGAGACGATACACGAGGAGAGCACGGAGCCTAAAGTGTCTGTGAAGGAGATCCTGGCGAGGTTCGAGAACCTGACGGACCACCCGGCGCCCGCCCACCCCGCGCAGGTAACAGTGCCAGTGAAGTGATTATATTTCGGTGCAGCACCAGCGCGGTTCATTGTATTTTTTAGTGCAACAATTTTTTTTGCCTTATTCCCTGAAATTTTCAATGGTCGTGTGAGGTAAGCAATTGTCTAGTGCACTTCATATTCATAGAAACCGAAAGGCGGTAAAGCGCGAGTTAGTACACACGACGACGGTTCTAAGAGACCATCTATATGCAAATAATAGATTGTTATTTGTCATTTCGCTAATAACAATGGCGGCACTGACAATGTGTGCGCGTGCGTGAAGTCGCATGTTTACCAACATATCTTATTCTGCATCAGTGTTGAAGATGATAATTGCAAATCGATTATTGTTTTCCAATCGCAGGACGCTTTCGAATCGGAGCCAACGATCCCGAGATGCAGTCGAATTTATTAATCGATACAACTCATCAAAAGTTGAATATTAACGATATGGAATAAACATGTATCGATAGGTAATAAAAACGGGAACATCTAAAACATATTTAAAAAAAACATTTTTGATTGCTTTTGTATTGTGTTAATAAGGTATTTGATAAGCATCATCATTATTTTAACATTTCACAGTACTGTCTTGTTTTACAATTAACTTATATCATTTATTATATACTACGATAATAGTATAATTATGTACCATTTTTTTTATAATTTTAGTTCATAACATAATCCGGGAAATTATTACACCGCATACATACGAACTTAACTGGCACCGCCCGCAGAGGCGGGTTATGTTATGTGACGCGCCAATATGATTTATTGGGAGTTGTATCTGTGTGTCTGTGTATCTGTCTGTGGTATCGTAGCTCCCAAATGGATGGACCGATTTGATTGGGAGTTATTATATAAGCATTACATAAGCATGCAAATAGTGACATCGTTAACATGCACATAAAGTGACATCGTTAACATGCACATAAAGTGACATAAGTTATGACTTGCTAATTACAACCACCTTCACCTTACTACTCTACCTAACTAGTTTAAGAGTTCTCCTATGAAAATAATTATTTAGGTGGTTATGCTAAAAATATCCCTCTTTTTTTACGCTGGGGCAAAGCGTTCTTAATTTTACAATAATATTCTTGATTATTAAAAAAATACCATTTGATTTCAAGTATAAAGGTCTATAACCATCGTTACAGTTTTCGGTACGTTGTCGCTTACACCCTGTATACATCCGTTCGAGGCGTTATCAAAAATATCTTCAGTACCAACAACTAATCTATTTTAAGGCAGATGCTCTACATCGATCACATAATGCCGGTCAAACTTATCTTAATTTGAATTAATATGACTGACATTCGATTGTCTTTTTTCAACCGTTAGGCTGAAAAGGCTTAGTAAACAATCTACATTTGAATCGGCGGTATTTGCTTTACATATACCATCTCAACTGTATTAATTTGACCACAATATGAGTCATTGTGCAAATTCAGCACAATTTTATGTGTAGTTCAGTTTTCCGGCGGGCACCGGTGACACACTTTCCTAACTTCATTATTCTATTTTATACGAATACTGTTTATGTTACGAACTCATTAATTATGATACAAACTCTAGGAAGTAGGTTCCGCCATCTAAACATTGAATACATTTACCTTTTTAACAGAAACTTCTGCAACACCGTGTTTTTTGACTGACCGGTTTTATGTAAGACTAGCTGCCGCGCGGCTCCATCACGCGCGTAGGGCACTTGTCCCACCGCCGGCGAGTTGCGAGAGTACTCTCATAGTAATTCTTACTCGCTGTTATTCGCTTGAGCGAGTAGCACGTAGTAACACTCGTTTATACAGATTTCGCTAGGCGTGTAAGTTCATATTACGGCTCACCTAGCGGGCTCAGCCGGCATCTGAGCAAACATTACGAGTGCCCGCTAGGCGGGTTCTTGGTTGCAAACGTGTTAAGGTCCATTCTATGTACCGACTGGTGAAAGAGTTTTTAAAATCGGATCAGAGACTATCCTCAGAATATCTTTGCATACTTATCAACTCTCAAATTAGTATCGATACTAACCGACCTACGAGTAGGTACATAAGTCGAGTTTAATTGTATCCATTCGTCTTTTTTAGAACTTAGGACCGTCGGTATGTCAATTAAGCTACAAATTCACATTTAAATTTACGATATGTGACCTAGGCGCTGTGACCAATTCTGTAAATCTTTTCCCATTAAAATAATAGGTACTAGATATCCTAGCAACTACTTATTCTAAAGCGAATTACAGTTGTCAGTTGTTTACCATACATACTATTTCAGTTTTCATGTAATTGCCTGTGACAGTGATCGCATAATTGTTCCGTTGGGCCAATTTTGGTACAGAATACAAAAAACAACCGGCCGAAAAAGTGTCCGGCTGGCTAAAACCGTCAACACTTATCGTAATATGAGAAAGTTGCGTCCATTTTTTTGTTCTTATACCATACATTCCCTACCACATCGAATCCGCCACGGGCCACGTAATTCCGAGCAAAACAGACATTTAAATGTCATTGGGATGTACATACAGTAATGCGTTTACGTAAGACAGAGGACCACGATTACAACGCACTTAGATCATTCGGCAAGCTGCCTGACCCTTCACCAGTCAAGGCAATCCTGCTTGATCACAATATAATAAATAGCTGAACACCTCACGGTCTGTTGTAGTAAATAGTTACCTTGTATTTCATTCCTTAACGCCTCGGTAAAATGATGCCTATCATGGTTCATTATACTTACAATATCTTTGTTTACGCTATCTATTTTTTTCGTAAGTGAAAAATAAACAATGTTCTGTAAGAAAACACTTCGTATTAGTTGGACTTTAATTACGTATTAGTACACACGTATTAGTTGGACTTTAATTGACTGTAGGTACAGTAAATGCGATATGCGGTGCCAATATAAAATTCCACTTATTTCCAGAAATGAAGATGAAATTGGTAAAGAGCACACTGCACACAGGCAAAACTAATCAAATGAAAAAAACAGGTTTTTTTTTAACCTAGCCTAGAGGATGTGTCGAATCGACACATCAATCATAAAATTCTTCCAATACTAAAATGCAGTTTCTATGGGATAAGGATATACCCTATCGCAGCCTGGAAAATATTTGTAATTAAAAAAATCGAATGTATTAGGGAAAACCTTATCTAGCGCAAACTTGTGGATTTCTTTATTATAACTGAAATTATTATGAAATTGTATTATTTCTCATTCGAGCTTACGTAGCAACTTAAAAGTTCTCTACTTTAAAAGCATCCTAATCTAACAGACAAAATATGCAACAACAGAATAAAATTATGTTGCGAACTAACCGTCAATCAAGGGTTTTAATGAAACAGTAATAAAGAGTTACTCGAATTCTCGTTGCTGGTTCGCTGTCACTGCAAATTACTGTTCGTTAAAAACGCACACATATAATCAGT
This sequence comes from Epinotia ramella, assembly GCA_947578815.1. Classification (NCBI taxonomy): domain Eukaryota; kingdom Metazoa; phylum Arthropoda; class Insecta; order Lepidoptera; family Tortricidae; genus Epinotia; species Epinotia ramella. Next base: position 5,495,800 of record OX388211.1, on the reverse strand, counting down.
CGGCTCATTATCGTTTGTACCTTGCGACATTCGACTGCAAACACGAGAATACATTCTAATGCCGTTTAATAATTCACCAATATAATATGTCGGTTAACAAATTCGAGGTCTAGCGATTATGCTACGACGTAGCCCGTAGCAGAGATGTCCATGCGGTAGCGAAAATTGTCCGTAGACCCGATTCACGTTATGAGCTTTGAATGGGTGAAGTTTTGCTTTTTCAAACAAAAGAGGGGTTGCTTTGTGCAAGCTAGCCTCCAGACGCAGTGCACGCTTGAGTGGTTTTGAATTAGGAACTTTCTGTCATTCAGAAAAAGTACAAAGTAAATTTTGAAATTTGTACAAAATTATGTACTCCCTATAGTACATAATAGTAGTACATCTTAGGAGGTGAAATAATTTTAATTGATTATTTTTATTATTTATTTATCTAATATAAAAAAATAAATAAATAAATAAATAAATATTATGTAAAAATAATCAAAAGTGTGCGATTAATCCAAATCCCACCAAAAACATAAATGTAAAAAAGGAGAGCCAAGTTCAATACAAAAATTATGCTTCGCTGTGGGCTTGGCCGCAAAAAGAATGGAGATCGAAATGAGTGCCAAGTTCTATGCAAAATCCAAATATGTATATTTATAGGAACAAAATAACGTTATGAACAAGTATTAAACTCTATTTCTTTGCTTTATTGGATACCTATAACAATTGCTGTTATTTATAAAAATGTGAGATCTTAAAGTAGGTTAGATTTGACTTGGCCAGTTCTCATTACATCAGTCATTTTATAAAGTTATTCATCTTATATATATTAATTCTGATAAAAACTGGCCAAGTCAAATCTAACCTACTTTAAGATCTCACATTTTTATAAATAACAGCAATTGTTATAGGTATCAAGTATCAATTACAAGTTTTTTGTATAGGGACACCACTTATTTTTTGACTTAACTTTATTTTTATATTATGTTATATAGCAAATATAATAATACATATATTGGGATAGTTTCAAATACCTGCTTGTAACGGTTCCATCGCTACAATTAAAAAAACATTTTTTTGTATGGCGACCCCCCCTATTTTGTAAGTTTTTTTTATTTTTAGATATTTTCCTACGCTTACACACAATTACCGAGCTGAATTCCAAATTTCATCCTTCTAGGTCATCTGGAAGTAGCTTAGGTACTATATGTCAGTCAGTCAGTGATAAAATTTACGACTTTTTGACCTTCATATCTTTATAACTGTTTGAGCTAGCTTCATGAAATTTGGGCTTCTAGATGTCCTTATGGATATAATTAAACACACGTAGTTTTATGTGTTTACGTTAAAGAGGTTTTGAGTTATAGAAGGGTCAAAAGTGGCACCAAGTGGTTCGTGTAATATTACACTCGGCGCTGGCTAGCCAGTTCCTTTGCTTGAACTTGGCTTGACACGCTGCCGTGTGTCTAGATCAAAGCACGTAGCAACATAATTCAACCTGAACATGCATTTATTACTCCTTACTATTAATTCGCTTAAAATGGTCCTGTAAAGTTGACAAACAGAAGCGAAATAGATACATTACTCGACAACGTCAGTTACAGTTAACGTCATATAGTTCGTTTAAGAGGGGGCGTATCGCCAGGGAAAAATCAGAAATCACCCGCGCGCCCCGTACCTGCCGCGCTGATGCGTCTATTGCTGCCCCGCTCCTTCTCGCATAGTATATGCCCCGACAGTCAGATGAAACATGATGAATACCTATAGATAATTATAATAAGTGGAAAGAAAGACAAAATCTGTAAGTACCTATATTTGAAGATATAGTTTTCGCTAGTAGCTAAGTCAGTTTCGAGAGCTATAACTAAAATGACCTTCCGTTTTTTTACTAAATCACGTAAGGGTTGTAATTTAGCATAATAATGTCTCGTAAAAGGCTAAAGCAAAAAAACAGCTATAATCGAATTTAAACTTTTGTGAGACATATCTAAAATACTACTAATAAATCCACGGTTAAAAAATTAACGTAAATGTCACGGCAGGCGACATGTTTCGAACTCTTCGGGAGTTCTTCTTCAAAATAAACATCGAAAACACTAATCCTGAAGAAGAACTCCCGAAGAGTTCGAAACATGTCGCCTGTCGCGTCATTTAATACGTGAATTTATTAGTAGCATTAAAAAAAAACTGTAATTTATTATGAAAACTTCGATCATGTTTATGAAAGCCAGATTTTCAGGCCACTGTGTGGCGGCCAAATTTTTCAATTCTGACCCCGTGTCATGGTCGGCCTTATCACGCGATAAGTGACAGGATAGAGCGTCCGTCACTGGCTGACACCGTTTGATAGAACGAGACGATGCCCCTATCTTGTCACTTATCGAGTGATAAGGCCGACCATGATACGGGGTCTGATCTCGGATTCGTACTTGGAGACAATGGAGACGCTTTGGCCCTTTAGTTATCAATTTTGAACATACTCGTATTAAAGAAAAACTGCAAAATTGTGTTCACTTTTTTTAATATAAAAATGTCCAACTTCACAGGCAATAATTCGGGTGCAGACTCGAAAATTATTATTACTCTAAAAGAAAGAAGGCAAAAAAATATGCATAGTGATGAAAATCCCATTCAGATATCTTAAAGAATTACGAAGCTACAACCGTTTTAATATTGCTTGTTAGAGAGAGAAAACGCAAACGGTGTGTGACGTCACATTACAGGATGCTGCCGGCAGGCCGCGTCGACGGCGTCGCCGACCACGATGCGCGCGGCACGTTGCCGTCTTCTGTGACGTCACATTCTTCCAGCGTCATCGTCTCATATGAAGTTGCGTTTTGCGAAAAAGGGACAGAACACATCCCTTCTTAAAACTTTGGACACTTATAACTTCGTGATTATTTAACCTTTTGCGTTGATTTTTTCTCCATTTGACAATTTTTTTTATCCTTCTTCGAGAAAATATCACATTATTTTATTTAGTGTCTACGCCCCTATTGTTGGAATCTAAAAGCGTCACCCGTGATGACTTTAAAGAAAAAAAATGTCAATAATTACACGGTTCACCCACGTATTAAACGTCACTACGGGCGACATGTTTCGAACTCTTCGGGAGTTCTTATTCAGGATTGAGTGTTTTCGCGGCGGTGTCGCTTGAATCACGACAAGATTCAAGCGACCCCGCCGCCAAAACACTCACTTTATAGAGTACAAATTACTTTAATTACCCAAGGAATACCACTACCTACATTTTGTTGCTTAAAAAACCACCGGAGCTATAACTGAAATATGGCCTTCCGTTTTTTTACTAAATCACGTAAGGGTTGTGAGCTAGCATAATAATGGCTAGTAAAAGCCTAAAGCAAAAAAAAGCTATAATCGAATTTAAACTTTTGTGAGACATGTCTAAAATACTACTAATAAATCCACGGTTAAATTCACGCATTAAATGTCACAACAGGCGACATGTTCCGAACTTTTCGGGAGTTCTTCTTCAAAACAAACATCGAAAACACTCATCCTGAAGAAGAACTCCCGAAGTGTTCAAAACATGTCGCCTGTCGTGTCGTTTAATACGTGAATTTAACCGTGAATTTATTAGTAGCATTAAAAAAAAACTATAATATATTATGAAAACTTCGATCATGTCTATGAAAGTCAGATTTTCAGGCCACTACTGTGTGGCGGCCAAATTTTTCAATTCTGATCTCGGATTCGTACTTGGAGACAATGGAGACGCTTTGGCCCTTTAGTTATCAATTTTGAACATATTAAAGAAAAAGTGCATAATTATGTTCACTTTTTTAATATCAAAATGTCCAAGTTCGCAGGCAATAATTGTTGGAATCTGCACTCTCGATAACCCTAAAAGCGACACCCGTGATGACTTTAAAGAAAAGCAATGTCAATAATGTCACTACGGGCGACATGTTCCGAACTCTTCGGAAGTTCTTCTTCAGGATGAGTGTTTTCGCGGCGGTGTCGCTTGAATCACGACAAGATTCAAGCGACACCGCCGCGAAAACACTCATCCTTAAGAAGAATTCCCGAAGAGTTCGAAACATGTCGCCCGTGGTGACATTTTAATACGTGAGTTGAACCGTGTAATTATTAGTACTGTTTCAACACGTCTCACGAAAGTTTAAATTCGAAAAGCAATGTCCGCCATCTTGGAATTCAAAATGGACATCATTTCTAGAATCTTCACCCTCGAGAAGCCTGCCAATGTATGTTGTTCTTTAAAAAAACGCGCATATTAATTTACAACAAATGTTTCACAAATTTTAAATAATGCGACCACTTTTTAAATATTTCTGACTATGAATTCGTATTTAGACCTCTCAGACATCGATTTTGAACATAACCGGATTTATTCTCAACTTGCGATCCGCTCCGGCTTCGCACGGATACTATATTATACATATAAACCTTCTTCTTGAATCACTCTATCTATTTAAAAAAACCGCATCAAAATCCGTTGCGTAGTTTTAAAGATGCATGATGATACATGGACAGACAGCGGGAAGCGACTTTGTTTTATACTATGTAGTGATAGTGAGTGATAATCTTTCATAAAGTAAATACACGATCGACAGAAAAATGTTCGTCTAGTTTTGCATGTACTGCACAAATTATTCTAAGAAGCCGGTCACCCGCCGATCGCTGCGTAATCTTATAGTTGTATTTTGAACTTTAAGATCTATATGTTAAGGTCGACTTTTAAATATATTATTTCAAAATGTAGCAAAATATCTACTGGAATGTAATGATACGTTCATTCACTGGACGAATATACTGGGTCACAATATTATTGAAATAATTATGTTCATCGTGTTGTCGTGAGAGCACAGAACGTAGTCCTCTCGTCTCAGCGGAGCGATTACGACTGACTCCGCCCGCGAACGGCAACAAAAGATATACAGAACCGCACGAAACACGCGACGGGAGAAAGGGTATCGCGCTAAATAAAAAAGGCCTATACGCCAAATACGTTTCACCTCAATAAGTCTGAAAAGGGACTACATAAAAATACCCCGCTAGTACTTTCATTAGGTAATGTGAAAAGCTATTATACACTCAACTTTTACTTAATTTATATGCACGGGAACCTCACACTATTGAAATTGAGTAAAAATAAGACATGTTTTGGCGGTTCTTTTCTATCGAGGCAATTTTGGTTTTGTATGGTTTTGTTCAGACGATTCAATTGCAAATATGATGTAGTTTTGGTATGTTCTTTTTCCTGGCATTCGCTTTAGTTTGTCATAGGTAAATATTCAATCTAAGAACCCCGATTTCGCGGAGCGCCCCCTCTTAATACAGTAATAAAGACGTGTACCGAAATATTTGGCTACCTTGGCTGCTACTAACTACACGACGCTGCTAACTGTACATTTTGATCAACAATATTGCCATGTATTGTATGTAGGTAGTAGGTTTACTTTTGTCAGCCAGACATAACTAACTTCCTATAGCAAGGTACTCGTACCAAAGAACAATAATTAAAACCTTGCGCACGCGTGTTTTGCCAGAAGCTGTCAACAATGGAGTAGGTAGGAACCGTCGATAAAGACGTGGAAAGGAAAACCGCGACGATCGCCCGGCGAAAGTTATCGTGTGGTGCCCCGTCATATGTAATCTATATTGCTAATCATAGTCACTGTCACATGAGATCATCTCAAGGCATGGCAAGGTCATCTATAGCTATATAATACTTAATTGCTTTTAACTTTTAAAAGTAGACCTGCGCGGTGAGCATTATGCCAGGCTGTACACACTCGTCGAGAGATTCTCGCCGAGAGTCTCGGTGGTCCATTGAAAACTCGTAAGGATGAGTATGCACCAGCAATGTGCTAAGCTGTTTCTATATATTTGACACCTACGTGTTCATTCTTCACAGCTACGTGTCACTTGTATAGACCCACAGCTTAGCACATTTGTGGCGGTTGCTCCCGCTAATAGTATCTTCCTTGTAAAAATAGTTTCTTTGAAATGGTGTGAAATGGGACCATGTTATCAGTTCTCCTCTCATAGTTGTCATTAGAGATTAAAATGTGTTGATTGTCCTGTCTCCTGCAGGGGAAATGTAATTCAAACCAGTGTTCATACATATCAACTGTCAGGGAATCCCTTATTTTACCGGTAAACGTTTCATCGAATGCATTGCTTCGCCGAATTTTCATTTCGACGAACTTTTTTTTCTCAGAAACCGTTAAAGGTATCCTGAAAAGTTTACTGTTTCTGAAAAAAAATGTTGAAATGGAAATTCGGCGAAACATTCATTCGATGAAACGTTTGTCGGTAAAACTAGGGTAAACCCAACTGTCATTTTCACCAAATAGTGATCGACAATTGATATGTCCTATAGCGTTCGAAATGTTACGCGATTAACGTGCTGTCTTTATAAAAAGAGAGGTATTTGACCAGTCGCATAACATACGGAAAACTCTACGCCTCACCCCGCTTCTGAAAGCAATTTCAGAACGTATTTAGGTATAGGTACCTATACATATGTTTAATTCGATCTGACAGCGCGATGACAATGCGCGGCTAATGCGCACAATCCGCGCCGGCCGTGTCGCTACCGGCCCGTGCTTCCGTTTCCGAGCGCGGCCAGCGAAGCCCTAGTCACGTTTACCGAGAGGTTTAACAAACGCTATAAAGGAGGTTTCAATGTCACTTAAAGTGGCAAATCATGTCCGTTCAGACTACGTTAAACGTAATAAACTATAGGCACAATACCTGATTGTACTGAGTGTTTTCGGGATCGTAATCCGGAATGAATTGAAGCTACGGTGGCCTAGTGGTTCAGGCATGCGGCTGTTAAGCGGCGATCGTGAGTTCCGATCCCGGCCTCCTACCAATCAGTTTTTCTGAACTTATGTACCTACGGAATATTTTACGTTAACTTTTCGGTGAAAGAAAACATCGTGAGGAAACCAGTCTAATCCCAATAAGGTCTAGGTTTTGTCTGGGTTGGAAGGTCAGGTGGCAGTCACTTTCCTAAAAGTAGCGCCTATGCCTAATCTTAAGATTAGGTGTCAAAGCGGACCCCGGGCTCCTTTACGGCACAACCGGGAATAACGCTAGGAGGATGATGAATCCGAAATGCAAATAAGATCGTCATACTGAATAACATTTCCCATGAAACAAACTACAAAAACGCGAAAAAAATCAGTAATTCCATACATTAAGTATCAATTAACTCAGTTAACTCTTAATTGGCTCTTATTTTTTGCGATATCGTTGTTGGCCCCATGGGAAAAGTGGTTCAGTATGACCATCTTTTTTGCATTTGGTTATACATACTACTGATCGCCACCGCAGGTTGCGCCAGTCTGTAAGAGGCTTACTTCGCAAGGTCGTTTTGCACAAGTAAGATGGTTGGCGTTATGTCATTTGTCACTGTAGACAAAAGTCATAAAACGTCCGTCGCATTCCGATAGTAGATACAGTACCCAAGTGAGAGAGTAACGCATGTTGTGTCCACTGCTATAATCAACTTAAACGCGGCCATTATAAACATTCTCAAGCCAACATACTTAACTCATAATCATAAACTCTAAAATAAAACTATTAAACGTTTCTCGTTTACGCGTCTTTCTCAGTCGTTTCTAACAAGGAATGCGTATCTAGGAATTGGTTTAGATTGCCAATCTTCCATCAGGACTGATTGCGGTCATATATTCTTTTCCGTTTGTGGTTTAGTGGTCAGTTTATACGTATCGACGTATACGTATTTTGGTGAGCCACTAATGAGAAGCTTCCTTAACTTGCTATATCCGTATACCCAAAAGTTCAACGGCAATTCTTACTTATCAACTTATAATTGAGCAGTCTTTTGCAAAAGAAGTTGTCATCCATCACCCATCAAGCTCTGTCTATACATATTTAGAGTTGTTGAGCTTCGGTACACTATATCTCTACTATTAAACCTCTGACAGATATCAGTCTATCCATATGGATATGTAACTCTGATCCTATGCTACATCGGTATATCACCAAGTAGTTCTCAAAAATCACATGTGACAGTAGCGTGCACGAGTAGAAACGGTGGGTGGTCATTGTAAGCATCGTCGTAAATCAAAATTAGTGCATAATGTAGGACGAAAGCTAACATGTACTTACTGCACTTTCGAGATCCAAGCATGCATCATCTGCGCTCGATTCTTCACTTCCTAGTTCCCACAGCCGATTATCGATAATCGAGAGCCAGTCTGATTTACGGTCTATTGGCGCTTCTAGCGTTATTTAGTGGACTAATAAGCTCGGATCTCACAGTTCTAGCTTAACACACCTAGATTTCAATTTTCTTGTATTAATTTCCTGTGCCAATGACGTTATTACCCGTAATTCAGGCAGCCAGAAAGGTAAACGTCCCCGTGGTCGACACTGGCCCACAATACTTGGCATATACTATAGACGTGAACAACTGTGTCAAACACGTCAATTCAACGTTTACCTAGATCATTTTGAGATTTGATAGTTTGTGTCGCCCGTTCATATACGAAAGTCTATTACTGTCTGATTCTCCAATCTACTTATTTTATTTACAAATGAATAGGGACATTCATACACGCATTGAATAGAATGTCACATGAAGTTCCATTGAAATGCGCCGCATTGATATAATGTTTACAATTTGACACGAGTGTGCTGTGCTACGAGTTCTCAGACATTTTACTTTCTATTTCAAATTTTATGTACGTGTTTTAGAATTCGAGTTATATTTTACCACCACCCAAAATGTATCATACGTAAAAGTGTCTTCACTGACATCGATGCGACCAGCGATCAATTGCATAACATTTCGTCTTTTAATATTTTCCATGGAAAAAGAAAAAGTGTTGTCCTAACGCTCGTTCGAAAAGTTACGTAATTACCCCTCGAGGGTCACGATTCCAGTTGTCTTGATGACAGAATGAAACGTACCTAGGATTACGCTTATCTTTCATGTTTAAATGTGTCATTCAGATTTCGAACGGCACAGTTATGAAAGTGGATATCTCCTTATGACATGTCTAGGCTTTCGAATATCTAATCGCACCCCAGGAATGTAATACGACAATAACTACAGGATGCAAGCCTGCTATGTATGTTACCGTTATAATGCGAATGGTGAACCACACACTGACTGCAAAATGCAAGCGAACAGACGCCGTCGACAGCTTCCCATTCACAGAGTCTAAAAAGCAGGTTATGTTTATGTGTGTGACTTTTTCGACACTTGCGAATGCATTTCAAATGTTAAGGATAGTTGGGTTAGTTGGGTTTTTTGGCGTCAAAAATGTTTTTGGACTACTTCTAGTCACAACAATTAACGCATTACTGTCAGACATGACCGCAGACTGTGGGGATAAGTATCAGGCGAATGAAGAGCAACTTCTTATCAGAATAGATCATGATTAATGGAATGCATGTCCAATTGCATTGACCATGACATGAAACTGTTAATAAAATGTATAACAAAATCTGGCGCGGCCTGCGGTGGCGGTCAATATATAGCAAGAAATTTTAGGTAAGCCGCAGCCGGTGGGTTCGGCTTGTAATGCTCCGCCCTGGTCAATAGTAAACTTGATAGTTGTAGTGTCAAAATGACTATTGACCGCCACCGCATGCCACGCGGCAGTGTGATTCACGCTTTATGGGTGCAAGTTAAGGCGGATGTCACACTGCGCCGCATCTCCGGACGGAGGTGCGGAGCTGCATACAAATGTCGCCGGACGGAGGTGCGGTGCAGTGTCGTACCACACGGAATAGGGATGATGACTAAGATTTTTTTGTGACGTCATTCGAATCAATTTTTGGAGAGGAACAAATGTTTGTATGGGAGCAACTAGGTACAATTAAAGAACATAAATACCTAACAATTTGAGATAAAGTTTGACCTCGCTGGCGGCAGCGCGAAACGCTTCATACGTGCGTCTATACAAGTGTGACGTCACATTTATACTGCGTTTAAGTACATAGTTGTCATACAATTTTGTTTCTAGAAAAGCGTAAGGAGTCTATTGGTAGCTTTTAATTTACTCTTGGACAATAAAAAAATATCATGTTATTTCTAAACTTGGTTCATATCTTTTTATGATTTTAATTATAATTTATAGTTTATTACGATAATTTGATGGTTTACTATCCATTTAGCATCACTACGTTCTCAATTTGAACATGAGGCATCATGCCTATTATATACAAACTGAGGTACCCGCATACAACGAGCTGTGTGACATCCACCTGAGGAACTCTTTGACTCAAACGAAACTTATCAAGATCATCTGTTTACAAGTGTGTCCTCTATTCTAAATCAGTACAAATTCCCGGTGTCTGATCGAAATGTAACCAACACCATCGCGGCGATTACCCGGCTACATCGATTAAGAGCACCTTGATCGATTCATTCCATACGAACGATTCGTGCCAAGAACCGCAGTTAGCCACACTATTTACATAGATGCATACTTCTTTATGACGGCAGTTTCATGTTGCGTAATTGTATGCGAAATACGATTTTGCAACGTGATTTATGGTTGGATGTTAATAAATGCTCTGCTTTCTACTTGTCAATTTATAATCTATTCGGAATCGTTTTAACACCTTTTTCATGTTAAAAAAGCTATAAATCACTCGTAAAAATAATAACAAGCAATGCGTTAGGTAATAAGGAACTGAAACTAACTTATCCGTATTTGATATTTACATACATATTATTAATAAACCTTACACAAGCGTGTCGCATTTTCCCACGTAACAAGGTAAATATTTGGCGGATATTTTGAGTATATAGGTGTGTATTGCCATTCATTCATAGTCGTTAACCAAAGCTATACCTATAAGTATATTAATAATCACCAGAAAGTAGCGCTAAAAGTTGACAAATTAAGAAGTCGGGATGAACGTCGCGCCAGTGGTCGCCATCGCTATGATTTCTGGCAAGTAGCACAGAGTTTTAAATGCTTCCTTAATAAACAGTAACATATATTATAACTATTATAAGATTAATTTCGAAGACATTTTCGTGTCATGTCCAAGCAACAGACACTTCTACCCACCCTAATTTTAACGGTTTTCTGTGTATTTTGTACGGTTGCCTGTCGTTAAAGTCACGTTTATAAATATGTATACGTTTCAAAATTTAAGTCTGGGCAATAAGATTCAAAATAGTTTAACATTGGTATTTTTAAAGTTGACCGAACACAGGTGACCCTCGCAGACGTCACCGGCGCGCGCGCCGATCCGTGCTTCCGTCCAAACGCGTCCTTACATCGGCTTACACCGAAACCTATTCGATGGCTGGCCACGGATATTAAATCCTTTGTTACCTACATTGTGATCGGCCGGTAATATTTGCAAGCGATTCGTTTGAGTAGAGGTCGTGTGAAGCAACTAAATACCTACTGATTTTACTTACCTAATTATTCATTGCATCTGACTTATTTTGAAACTATACCGCTGATTCCATTGTTATACAATTAATTATATGATGTTTAATTTTCACACTATTTGACCATCCTGATTACATGAAAAAAAAAAAATTGGATTGGAAAATAATGCACACGGTAGTGGCAGGTATGCTCGTAACAAAGCAGACGAAATGAAAAAAAAAAGACGCCAAGTATAAAAAGTCTGTAAAATTCGGTAGGTAATGTGTTTATGATAAGAATAACATAAATCACAACACGAAGTTTTTCCAAAACAGATATGAAAACTTCCAACAAGTTATTTGTGTACAATTGATTGATGGTTTTATCAATAGAGCCACCACTAATTATCGTTCCAGTATCAAACCTGGCCAATTTATTGGCCTTTCATCAGCGCGCGTAGCCTTACATCGTACAATGACGCTCACATGGTAATTGACAATTGCAGCCTAAACTAATTGCCATGGGTACCAACGAGAGCGGAACCGTACGCTTCGCTTTCTACGCCGTAATATAATAAACACACACGCGTCACTCGCCTTAATAAATACGGCGAATGTGAAACAGACTCATCGTTTTTGCTTGATGTGAGAGATAAGCAGTGGTTACTAGTAAAAGATGGCTTCAGACGGATCAATTACAACTAAGAGCATCTTTCGGTTAAAAAGAAACTGTTATTAAGGCGGTGTAGCTGTGGCATGGTATGCTTCGAGTGACTTAGATAACACAACAATTGCTTCCGCTGTGTTTTCATTTCATTATGCACTGTTGGACATTAGCACTATTGGATTTGTCAATCAAACTCCATTGTTTAATGTTGCTTCCACGGCAGACAAACATAGATTCAATGAGATCATATCAGAAATATTCACACAAACTCATACTCCGAGCTTATCTGTAAGTATAAATTGTTTTAAGTCCGTCGTTCATGCTTGAAGTTATGTGGTCATTAGTAGATATGGCAAAAGAGCCATGTCCGAAATTCAAATTAAAACCATTTGTTTTCAAATTATAATACGATGTTATAATTGAGTACTTATTGCACGCTATAGTAAACGTATTGTTGTTATTCCAATTAGACAATCGTATTTACCTGATGATTGAATTTTTGTGGGGTAAAATGTATAATAGTCTCCTTAAAATTTCGGCAACATGAAAACGCGCCGTCACTGGACGCTTGAGCGGATACCGTCGATTACGTGGAATTACGGTAATAGGGGCTACCGCCGCCTAAGCGCGAAATAAGTATGAATAAGTAGCAACATTAGATCTGTACGGCTCAGTTTTGTACAAACATGAGTAACCGTCTCTCGTTTGTACAAAACTCGGGAACGGCTAACGGAACTTACAATAATAACAATGTTTCAAATCAACACCTTTAAATTATCATAAGCTATTGAAGCAAACATGATAGCAAGCACGATGAAAAAATTATGGACCTAGCAGGATTTGAACCCGCCTTGCCACCGTTGATATACGAGTACCTACCGGCGCAGACGCTTTGCCAAATAAGCTATAGGTAGATATTCAGTAGCATAGCAAAGCATCTAGCTTCAATCTTCATCTCTACCTGTCTTAGTATGGCAATAGACCCATGTTCAAAATCCAAGGTCGCAAGTAAAAAACAGGAAAATCTATAATTTGCGCAAAGTAACGGACGGTTGCCATCGGTATCAAGAACTGAAGGTAGAAGGAATTACGAATTATAAGTACCTGCATCTCAAGATATTACAAAATCGCACGTATAATATCTTTCCCATGAATAATATTTCTTAAATATTCATCGCATTCACTTCATTCACTGGTATCAAATGAAATAAGTATGTTTTTAGTCGGTAAATACTCGTATCTATTAACTTTTTGCATAGTTTACTCCCATGTTAAACATTGCCGACGACAGCCATTCGCATCTTCGTGGTATTGTGTTTTGTGTTCGGCTCACACCATTGAATTTTTTTTTTTTTTTTTGTCATTGTCATCAGTCATGTTCGATTCGATTGAATTTGTCATGTCAAAGTACCTACGCATAATTTACAATGCGATGGTGATGATTGAATATAGATGCGTTGGTGCTCTAAATTACCTACTAGCTGGTTCAGAACGAATATAAATAATTTAAATTAGTATTATTCTGATTCAACGTAAATTTAACCTGTGGAAAATAATGACGATATTAGGTGCACTTACCGAAGATTTAAATACGGCCGCGGGGTGATACAAAACAGGGATGCCGCGGATGCGGAGGCAACACAACAAGGCACAAACGTGGTTATTTACGTTTGTGCCTTGTTGTGTTGCCTTGTTGTTGTCCAATTTTATGATATCACGCAATTATCAAACACGTTGATACTAAATTACAATCGTTGTGAACAAATCAAAAACGCGTCTGCTCTTGGTCACAGAACTAATGGCGAAAATATCTAAAACTCGCGCAGTAAACACCGTGTGGGCTTTTTTTCTTTTCGTGAATTACACTACATCCGCATCCGCAAAAACTGCATCGATTTTGGCGAATGCGGATGCGGATGCTGATTATAAAATTTGTGCGGAACTTCCGCGGATGCGGATGCTAATGTTTGGAACATCCCTGATACAAAACATTGCCTTAGAGGCATCTATTAATTACGTGAGGGGTTTGTAGAAAATTTCTTTAAGATTCTTTAAGTTGCATCCCAACACTTTTTCTATACTAATCTATAGAGGTAAAGTTAATAAGTAGGTAAAATATAAGTTTATTGTACACAGTAATCTCCGGGACTACTCATCCCATTTGGAACATTCGTTCAACAGTATATAAAGTGAACCGTCAGGATGGGTCGACAACTGGACATACGCTATATTTTATGCCGCGACTCCGCCTGGGTTCCCGGTAGCACACGGGCGTCATAAAGTTAAGTGTTATATTTAGTTACAACTGTGTCGCTGACTTGTGTAATAAGCAAAAGATAAACAATTTGATTTATTTGAAGTCGTGACTAGGAGCTCGTGCGATCATATTTCACGCGTTTTTGTCTGATTTAGAGATGGCTGCTGCACAGTGAAAGCGAGATCTTGTCCACAACGCGGCAACAGATGTTCAGATCCGTACACAAACGTTACGGTAGAGCTTAGATGTGCCATATATCGTGGTTAATCTGATGGAGATGGTGGGAAAGTTTATACGAAAATACTTTTTAGTCTTCCGCTTCTCAGTAAAGCAATCCCTTCTATTTCGCGGCATCAATTATTATAAGTGAATGTCCTATCGAAAGTGGTCGTAACTTAATGGCAATATAGGAAAATGGACCAGTTAAAGGTCCGACCAATGGAAACGGAAATTAAATAAAACGGACGTGGGGATAAAAAATTTGGATCCGCTCGTGAGATTATTACTCGTTATAGTAGTTATGCTTCCACGTATGGCTCCCGGATAGCAAGTAGTGATAGATCATTTTCCTTATATCTGTAGTAACATAGGACATATATGCTTACTTTTTAGTTACTTGACATTACTATAAGGTCGACTGTCTACATTCGGATAGATGTATCAGGGGTGTTGGGTAGGTACACCAGAAGTTGCATCACATGACATAAAACTGTCGAATAGTATTGATTGCATTTTCAATTTCTACCCACCTATTTGTACAATAACGTGAATGAAAGACTGTTGCTACAGACATTAAAAAATGCTTGGTCTTTAACTGATTGTTTCTGTGACTAGTTAGTTATTAACGCCATCTATCGGCACCGCAGTGCGACTTGTACTCGTAATTTCGCACGATGCGTGGCCGCACGTTAATTGTATCAACTGAAGCGCTTCTGTCACGCCATTGTTGTGTTGTGTTAGTTCCAGTTTTAGCCGTTGAAATATACACTAAATATACTCAGTGGAACTGACGAGATGATGCTTCCAAAACCGACCAAGGTGTTACTGCCTGCTTTTTCGCGAAAGGTCTGGAAAATAATCCTCGCAAATAAGTATAAGTAGCTACTTAATGAAGTAGTCTGAGCAAGTGTATTTTTGTAAAATAAGTTACAGTTTACCCTAGCCGGGCTTGAAACAACTAAACCGTATAGGTAAGAGCCATTTCGCTTTCGAGTAACTTCGACAAAGCCCACCCAAACCTCGTGGACCGTTACTAATGACCCCCTATAATCCCACATCACACCGGTCATCAGTGATATCACTTTCCACGTTTTCCTCACTTTCCCGAGTCACTTCATTAGTCGGTTCACTGGCGTGCGCCGCCTCTACGTACTCTAATGAAGTTACGCCATGATCAATTATGGAAAGTGAGCATGTTCCTATCATTAGTGACGCTGTGGTCCGCTTTTGAAGAAGAAAATGAAAATTGTCACTGACCCCCTTTATATAATAAGGTTTATCAACTGTGTTTGTGTACATCCTTGTACTAATTTGCTTTATAGACCGGATTCTCTTATCCACGAAGTTTTTCCCCATTCCGACGTAGGTACGCTATGAACCTAATACAAACCAGTGGTATGCAATGAAAAGGAGTGCAGCAAATCCGCAAGGAATGAACGATGAATTTTAACTAAAATAGGCTTGGTTCTTATCGTACCGCGACAATTTCGAAATAAATCTTCCTTTTCTCATGGCATCCTTCTTCGCTTCCTTCCTTCACGACGTCGACTTCAGGGACGTGACGTCTCACCATCACTCTCCTAGCTGCTCATTCTTGGGCTTAGTACAAGACTACAAGCTAGCTTGTAACGTGACTTCGTCGCCCTCGCAGATGTTTCCGCCGATTATCCGCCCAACGCATAGGCATCCGTCCTCTTCCCCGCCATGCGGCCGGGCAAATTAATTATGTCATCATCATCATCATATCAGCCGAAAGACGTCCACTGCTGGACATAGGCCTCCCCCAAAGAGTGCCAAAGTGACCGGTCCTGCGCCACCCGCATCCAGCGGACTCCAGCAACCTTTACCAGGTCATCAGACCACCTTGTGGGCCTACCCACGCTGCGCCTTCCGGTACGTGGTCGCCACTCGAGAACCTTTCCGCCCCAACGGCCATCGTTTCTACGTGCTATGTGCCCTGCCCACTGCCACTTAAGTTTAGCGATTTAATTATTTAGAAGGTACGAAATTAGGTACGAGTAGTTACCTAACTCATATACATATTACATTCAATAACAAATAAAGGAAGATGTCTCAACTAATGTCGTAACCTGTGTTCGGTTTACTGTATACATTGTAAATCAGTCAAGCCCTGTCAAGACTGCCAGTAGGTCAAAAGAGTTAGCGAGCTGCTAATATGTTGACAGAGTATTTGTAACGGTGTCCTTCCGGCGCGCGTGCGTGCAGGTATTCGTACAACGCATGCGCGACCATAAATAAGGATACAATTAACACTTTATTACAGTTATCTCTGAATTTATGGCTAATAAGATTATCAGTTTGGATATATAAATAAAGCCCATAAAGATTTACTCCTTTAAGTCTGTAATTTTCATGTTCCGTTGTAATTCGTACATTTATTAACCTATTCTAGTTTTTATTGCTTTATCTGCAAACTGAAACTTTAACGCCATCATCTTATGGTTAATTCCACACTTCTAACTGTTTGAAGTTCGCAAATTATGGGTCTCTCACTATAACAATAATGTCCTAATCGGATCCGATGGTTTGGAACTTTGAATTATATTTTATTTTTCCATACACAGGGCTTAGTATAAATAATATCCTTGAAGCGATCAAACCCCATAACTACCTATAGGTTGTTCCGCGATCATTCCCTATATAAAAGGGCCCTATTCGGAATTCATTGGATCGATTATCCGGTTGCGTCTGCGTGTCGCAAAAACACTTCCTATTCCAGTCCTACAAGCTCGCAAGTTGTTCTAATACTATTTACCTGGTATTCACAACGCTTATTACCGACTACTCTCAGGCAAACCAGAGTAAGTCTGACCCCCGATTGCATGCAGTATTACGAATGTCTGGGTTAAGATATACAAGGAGTGAGTAGAGTCAGGTTGTTTTTAACGCATAGTTGGACTTGAATGGGTGCCGAGTTCAATAGCACGGAGCTGTCCAGTGAGAGTGCTCTTGGAAAACCGCCCCGGCCTCCAAGAAGTTACTGTATCTCACCACAGTTTACTACTAGCCCCTGTACTCTGTGCTGACGTGACAAGAACGATAATCATACTAAACTTTCAAACTAAGTCTTTCGTAGGACAATAATTAATAGATATATCTGTTTGTAAACCAAAAAATACCATAATCTAGCAAAGAGTTAAGAACTTACTTTACTAAAACGGACCTACTCAATTTATTGCATTGAAATACGTAGTACGCTTGTAGCGCTCTTACTATCGAGTGATTTTGAAAAATGTAAAGGATAAAAATCAATATCCCAGTAAATGGAAATACCCTTTATCTCTGTATGTTACCTAATGGTTAATCTCACTTATTGACTTCAAGCTCGGAATAAATAATCCACAGATGAGTTTTGCCCTTAATATATTGCATTTACCTACAACCATTACCTTAAATATCTTGGGCCCATTATTTTTCCATCAGTTCAAAGGTTCTTAATAATAATTATTATCATTATAAAGAGGATATATACGCAATTACCCACAAGGGCGAGATGCGTGAACGAGACCTTGACAGACCATAATACAGATAATTAGTTATTATAATATTTTTCCCATGGCTATGCAACTGAGGGTCCATTCGGTAGGCGCTACTGACGGATTGCGATGTGATTGGAATTGTATTGGCTAGTGCACTCCCGTTCTCAGACATTACCACCAAAATAATTGAAATAACAAACGACTGAAGCGAAATTTGTGATCAGGTTCGATACTTAGAATAGAATAGAAAAGTATAGTAATTTATTGCCACGCAACATACCAGATACAGAAACAGAACATAAAAACATATTAAACAGAAAAATTAAAACTAAATGCTGCACACAGCTCTGGTTTTCAGTTTACACATAGTGACAATTTGGTGGTTGCTAAAATTGCTACAGAGATTCTGAGTAAAAAAACATCAGAGAAAATGTGAAAAGGTCTCAATTGAATGGGCTTTAAAATATAGATAATTAGGTACTTCTAAACAATGGCAGTGGACAGTTTTTTAACAAAAAATATATGGATTATTTTAGTCTATTCAGTTTTGAGTTAAGTATTTTCTCATAAAACACACTTCGCACAAATATAAAGCTTAAAGATTTCAACTATTCCATTTGTGTAACTAAATAGAATATGAAATGGATTGCAGTTACAACTTTATTTTTATTAGATGACTTTTCCATCTCATAAAATTCAATGACTGGAAATTCCAAGTAGGTTATACTGTACCACGCCTTAGCGTAACTGGCATGAAAAAAATTTGTGAAGCAATCGTCCTTTAACAAATGATCGTCGTGTTGGAGTCATTACTATTGGGTTGTAGACATAATAAGTTGTAGAAATAATAAACATGATGGTAGTTACCGGTGTCAAGCGAGGCAGCGAACCGAACCATTGACAAAACGCAAAAAAAACTGGGCTAAGGCTCTGTAGCGAAGGCTATACGTAGGTACTAGTGACAATTTGACCAGCACGTCGATCATGAGACGGCCGCGACGTACTCTCGATTTTTCTCGCACTATCCGTCTCTTTCCTATTAGAACACTTAGAACGAGAGGTATAGTGCGAGAAAAATAGAGAGTATGTCGCGGCCGTCTCATGAACTCATGATAGACGTGCAGAAAAGAAATGTATGATAGCCACGTACCTGTCTACTGGCGCTTTTTGGTAGTACTGGTTACTGCACTCTGTTCGCTTTTGTAATTCCTCATTAAGGCGCAGCATACACTGCCGCGGCATCCCGCTGCGGCGTGCGGTGCAACCGTTCGCAACGTTTGTGTACAGCAGTGTGAAAACCACCTTACATTGAAACATGCCGTTAAACTAATTGTTGAGATGGACTAGCGACCATGCACCAGTACGCACGGAATCTCGAGATGTATATCGCCGCCTTCGTGTACGGTCGACTTCCAAGATATGATAACAATTTTGCACCTAACACCACTGTAATAGGGCGAAATACGGATACATATCTTTGACGCCGACTGTACACTCATTTGTACTTAATTGTAACTTTCTTTAATTTAACGAGAATTGAGAACCGCGGTGTAATGCTGCTTAATGTTTTTCACTCACCTGATAAAACGTGCTCTACATTTCCTCGGCAATCCCGCGTGAAAACCGAATATGTGGAAGATGTTCCAAAGAATGCATGCTTTGTGAATGTAGCTTGATATTCAGAAACTCATGTTAAATTGCTCAACTCGATATGGTACGTAAAGCTAGCTGCATGCGTTATATATCTAAGTATCTTAATTCCTTTTTTTTGTCAGATTTAGTTTTCGGCCTATACTTTACCCATGAAAAAAAAGCATTCATCGCTTTCTCACACCATTAACATAAATTCTCGGATGCTGTTGTATATTTCGTAATATCACATGTGCTTTCTGGGTTAGAGAAGTAGTTTTAGAGACTGGTTAGGTTAGGTTAACTCGATCTATGTATATCCCATTTACAAAACCTACCTATAGTAATAGGTCAACCCAGGCTTTACGACGAGTGTTAATTTTAAAATAGTCGGATAATAGAAAAGTATAGAAATTACCGATTAATCGTTCGGATCGAGATTGCATCAATATTTATGAAGATGGCGGCGAGTTGCATGCGCGCGCGCACACCGCCGCTGCCCTCCGCCGACGCAGCGCGGATGCAGTCGGAATCATTCAATAGCAATTACAATAATTAGTCCTGATTAAATTTGCAGACCTCAGGGCGTTGTAAAAATAAACTAGTTCATTAAGAAGATTAATAGTTAACGAAAAAGTGATCAATATGATACAGTTGAAATAACGATTCGAAAACGAAATCGACGCGTAGTGTGTGCCCGCGGATGACATGGAGAACTTTTACGATATCATTCGCACTTTGAGTCGGAAAACTTTGAAACGAAGAGTGAAGGTAAAATACACATTATTCAGGAAACTTTATTTCTTGCAGAGTAACCATGTCTTGTCTACAGGGTAAACACGAAGGTCACAACTATCCGTTGTTCAGGTTTTGTATCAAGCTGATTGGACCACCCTTGGACAGTCGCCATCAGATATATCGGAGCGGCAAAAGTGTTCACAAATATCTGAACACGTCTATATTGTCGAGGCATTAGAGACGTCTTCAGATATTTGTGAGCACTTTGGCCACTCGGATATATCTGATGGCGACTCGACAAGTTACTACAGTAGGAATAGGAACTATCCCAAAATAAGAGTACCTACCTAACTTTAATCAGCCCTCGAATTATATATATTATATTGTCTTAGCTAATTGAAATTTTCCGATTGATGGATTTTTACTTCCAGTTGAAACGTTATTAGATAATATTGATAATTTTTATAGCATTTGGATTCAGATCCCAGAAACGTCGTACGTTGGTTTGAAAATTCACGTGTTTGTAACAGCCCTTTAATTCTTAATTTAATGTTAATCTATTAATAACCTCTTCCGATCTACTATGATGAACCGACCATTTACAAAAAAAAAACTAAGGTAATCGAATAGGGTTAGGTAGCTCATCAATTTCGGTAATCATCGATATAAAGTAACTAATGTTCTGATTGCATGAGCTTTCATAAGTGTATCTAGGGTCCGTAACAAACAACGCAACCGTAATGTAAGAGTTATTAAAACTGGCGAACTAATAAATTGCATGTAACTTTGCCGAATGGCCGCGCGCCGCAACTGCATCCCCTGTTAGGAATGTCATACACTTAGGGTTGTCAAAGTTCCAGTATAATAAAAACCAAAATTAAAAAAAACAATATCCCCAACACAACAAGCATAGCTAGGAACCATCTCTACAGAAAAGACTTTCGGAAAGCATTTCACCCGTTTGGGAGCTGCGATGCCACAGATACACTGTACAATGTTAAACTTATAACACCTCATTTTTTCGTCGGGGGTTAAAAATTTGACTAAGTATGTTTAAACATCAACTGTTGTAAACGTTTCGGCTGATTAGTTGTCGAAGTTTTGTCTAAAACAGTTACCTGACCTGAGTGCTGAAAATGCTGGAATTTGATTAGGAAGCTATTCCGATTTAATTTATATTTATAGGCAGGTGACGTACAAACGTTTGTTCATCGCAATTGTTACCTTGCTTATTGTTTAGTTTTTGGTGTTTGTTTGTGCTGGTTTGCTGACGGCATACATGCTTTGACGTGATTAGCATTTATAATCCTCACAATGCACTTGGCTAGCTAACCACCATTATATGTGTGGAAAAACCTACGAACGAGGCATCCAGTCATCCGGAATGACAGGGTAATGTGGTGGATAGATACCACAAAAACTCCACGGCGGTCACTATCTGCGCTCTCAGCTGAGGACTCCAGAATCTTAAATGGAACGAACTGTAGCCCTCCCCCCCTCCCCCCTCGCGCCTCTTTACATCTGCCCTGGTTTGTCCTAGGGCGATAAAGATCTTCCCTGGGGTTTTAAGACGAATGTGTCCGGCCCCCGCCGACGACTCCCTTTAGTCGTCTTTTACGACAGGCGGAGGAGACTTGTCCGAGCATACACGGTATGAGTGGGCAACCCTAGAGTGGTCACAGCGCGTGCCTCGGGGGATAGTGCGCGGACATTCACGCTTTCCTGCGCGCGCGCCGATCGCCAATAGTGCTAACGGAGACTGCTGTTGTACCCACACATGACGTCACTAAGAACAAACTATGCTTCACTCTATTTTTTTTATCATTGAAATATAATATAGACACCGAAACGTAAGGTACTTTTGGAGGAGAAAATAGGGGACTATCGTAGGATATAATCGGAGTTTTTGTATCAGCGGAACGCCTGCTACTCTCTAACAATATAAATCTGATATGGGACTTGGCTTCCGAGAATGAAAAATGATCGTGCTAGGTACTTGAAAAGGTAAGTACTTGAATTCGTCAAATAAACTGATTCGCAAACAAAGTGTAGATAACACTAACACTAGAGAAATTTTAAGTCGCGAACTTTTGTTAAGATATTTGTGTCCCTCATGTAAAATTATTACTACCTTTAGCAGTTATTTGATTGGGGGGAGCAGACAGCTTCTTTGGTCTAACAGATCCTCTTATACCAAATATTGTTATGTTTTCTTCGTACAATTAATACAAACTGATCATAGAGCGGTATTGAAGCAAGAAATATCTCAATAAGTCTTCTTCTAATTGCACACTACTTTCCTCCCATACGCAGAGAAGAGACAGTTGTAATTTATAATACTTCATTGTGGAAGCAATCGACGTGCACACAATAGGTCTCTAGCGCTGTTTTTCTTTCGAAATTGACATCGAATTAAAGATCTAAACCTACTTATAAATGTTGCTTACTTATTGGTTTACTCGTCAAGAAAGAAGTGTCAACAATTTAACAAATAAAATCACACAGCATGTTTTAATATTTATGAGTCTTTCTTTCTGTCTGTGTGTGTACCTTACAGATCGGTAACGCTCATATGATGCACCTGGATTTGCAAGCGATCATACGCTACTCTGTAGAGGAAGCTAACGCTTTTTTGCCAATAACACTTTATAATGGCATAGATAAAGTTAAGTTAGAGTTACGTGCATCGAATACATAATTTGATAGAAGATACTTCAAAGAGCATAACTAGGCTTCTGTGTCCTACTCCCAAGAACACGCATTTTTTTTTTAGTCTGCTGTGTATGACCAACATAAACGTTACAGTCTCTGTTAATTGATCCTGTCGTTCTCTCAATGTCTAAGTTCGTGTCGGAGTTCAGCTCGATTAGCCTAACTTAACCTAATGTCTTGTTGCAGGTCCAACCAAAAGCGATAACAAATGGTGTCGCCAAGGACCGCGTGGAGCGTGACGTGAGGGAGCGGAACGAATCCCGGGAATCCCGGGACTCCCTCCGGGACATGCGGGACTCGCGCGAGACGCGGGAATCCCGCGACGAGACGGAGCACGTGGAGCGCCGCCACGCGTCGCCCCCGCGGGAGAGGGAGAGGGAGAGGGAGCGGGAGAGGGAGATGAGGGACGAGAGAAGAGAGCAGTCGACGCCGCAGCACGACGGGAGACATCCGCTACTGCAGTTCGCTGTTGACCACTTCCGACAGAGCCCTGAGTAAGTACCCTATATTGTCCTTTACTACTATTTGACGATATTTGTATTCTATAGGTAAAATCACGTTCTCGGCTCTGACGATTTCGATGAAAATCGCAATATAGGAGTTTAAATCTAGTAAACATAGTTTTCGCTATTTTCACCCGAGTGAAGCTCGGTCGCCTTCCTAATTAATGATAGAAAAAAGTTAGATTTCATCCATTGGGAATAGGTATACAGGATGTATAAACGTTTTAATATGAAAGAGTATTCACTTAATTGCATGATGATTTATAATCCAATTTAAAAACCCATAAAAAAGTGTAGGCTTTGAGAACTAATTAGTTAAGAAGATTGGTTTAATTCATTGGACATTTTTAAATACAGTGAGTCTTTTGATTGACTTGTATTTTATTTATTATTATTAGACACTAAAAAGACAAATATTAATGAATTACACATAATTATATGTGCCTATTTGCATCTCATACATTATTGCAAATATTCGGAACTAAATGAACGAATTAATTAATTAATTAATTTTGCGGACAAAACAATTTAGTAAAAAAACACTTAATTATAAACTTGATTTTTTTTAAATAGCAATTTTGTGTTAGGGTTGTATTCCACTTGTCCAAGATCTTTGTCAAATGTGTATATTGGATATTTAATCAAATTTCTTTGTTGGAGGCCCATTCCACTTGTCCTATATCTTGGTTCAAGTGTTTATACTATTTGCGTAGCCATTTTGAATTAAATGTCATTCATTCATTAAATGTTTCTAGTAAATTTGATGAAGTCAACCAATATCTTTGATGAAAGGCACATTGGACAAAGATCTTGGGCAAGTGGAATACCACCCAACATTAAGTACTTGCCGTTATCTGGAAAAACAATGCTTTAATTTTATAGCAATTATTATTCTGCGAGTAACTACTTAGGTGAACCATAAAGTTGGACATTAAATGATAAGTGTAGCTTTTTAATAAAAACAATTACGAACTAACTTTGTGGCCAGTGTTTTTCTCAATTTCAACAAAACTCGATTACCGGAAAATAGGCCTTATTGTTTAGTATAAAAGAGCTTTGTCAGGTGTTTGTAACGTACAAACAATAGTCTAAGAGCCCTGAACGGAAGTTAGACGGATATCGACCATGACGCAGTTTTGCATGCATTAATGTTATAGGCTGTGCTTTATGGTAATTATAATTAATTACATATGGTTAGTTTAGTACAGCAGTTAAGGAGGCGTAGCATTGCGAGATGCTTTGGAACTACATTATGTAAGTATAAAGCGTTACATAGTTACCGTCAGAACTCGCACTTCAGTAAGCCCTGTTGTATCTTCAGCTACTACTTAATCCCAAAATTTCCATTGTCTTGACACTACGTAGTTAAGTAGTAGTAACTGGCAGAATACAGTAAATAACCTATACTTGACGCCGTATATAGATTCCAAAAAAATAACCTTAAAATTGCCATTAAAATGAAGAAAATACCGACACTGGTAAACTTTTTTTTTTTATGATATAGGAGGCAAACGAGCAGACGGATCACCTGATGGTAAGCGATTACCGCCGCCCATGGACACTTGCAACACCAGAGGTGTTGTGAGTGCGTTGCCGGCCTTTACTTCTTACACTCTTCCAAATGATGGACGTAGCTAGGTTTTAGCTAACCCAAAACTGAAGTAGATTTTCTAACAAACAGGCTGAGCAACCTAAATGGATCTGAGAGCGAGAATGAGAAACCATAAAAGATGGAGAGATTTGCTTTTAGAACTTACGACATTACGACTTTACTTAGATGAAAAATAAAACAACTTTGGGGTTTTCAACACATTTGCAATGAAGGTTCTTTTTGAAAATCTTTGAATGCAGATTTTCTTTATGCTCGATTCGATGTCGTACCTAACTAGGTAGTTCCTAAGTGATTTCCCCCATTGACTTGACCATTTAGATAGCTCAAGCCGTATAGAACAAGCTACCGTCAGTCCGTCACAAGTGGGTTACATTTATTAACTTCTTATAATAAAACGAAATACAAAGCTATCTCAAGACTATTATTCGATTATAAAAGCAAGCAAATAAATCTAACGATTTGCATTGACTTGCAAATCGTTAGATTTATTGCGCCGCTGCGCTTTTTCAGTCGGCATTTCATCACTATTTCCGTTTCCACCGGCTGAACGTTCATATTTACACGCAAACGTGTTTACGTATGTATAATGTTATGTTTAAAGACATTGTTTTAGTTAAATAATGGGATAATATCCGTAACCAACCGATATTGAACTGTTATATTTATTTACGGGGCGTAACGTGCATTGGGTCTGCTGAGGTATAAGATATGATAATTATGGAGACAGATAAATTTGTACGTTAATCATCATCCTCCTAGCGTTATTCCCGGTAATGCCCCTAAAGGAGCCCGGGGTCCGCTTTGACACCTAATCCCAAGATTTGGCATAGGCACTAGTTTTACGAAAGCGACTGCCATCTGACCTTCCAACCCAGAGGGAAAACTAGACCTTATTGCAATTAGACCGGTTTCGTCACGATGTTTTCCTTCACCGAAAAGCTAACGGTAAATATTCCGTACATAAGTTCCGAAAAACTCATTGGTACGAGCCGGGATTCGAACCGAGTGCCTATGGTTGAGGCATGAGGCATGGGGTGCAGTACGTTCATAGAGTTCTAAAAAGAAGATTTAAACTTTCACGATTCTCACACATTATTTATACTAAACGGGACTTAATCGCGTATAATTAACTTATTTTGTGAGTTGTCCCGTGACCATGGATGTTGCAACACATCCGAAACGTCGAGAGACCTCAGTGAGGTAAATAAAATAAGTTAATTATACGCGATTAAGTCCCGTTTAGTATAAATAATGTTCTAAAAAGAAGGTTCTCGACTCGATTTCAAACAAACGAAGATATTTAAATATCATTTTGGTAATGGGAAGCCGCATCATAATTATTCATAATGCAGTAATATTACAAAGGTATAACCCCGGTCGCACATTGCACGAGTTTCCGGACGAATTTCACTCGACCTAATAGATGCGCACATGTATATACTTACGAGTCTTACGACCGACCTTCCAAGCGTTTACGACTACGCCTACTACTGTGCGAATTGGTCGTACTAGTTTAGGTTTTAAAACGCATTGAGTATAATATATATAATACCTACTTATACCTACTTCACGAATGCAATATCACCGTGTCCGTTTGACGGATATACTTATTAACAATCTTACAAATATCGAACTTGACCCATAGTAAGTTAAGGCAATATATGTTATGCGTACTACCACAGGTACTACCTAAACGGCTATATATTTAACAATAGATAAAAATACTTTTAAATACATTGAAAACATCCAAGATTATGAAACAAATTATGCTCGTCACTCAAATATTTGCCCTTACCGGGATTTGAACATTATGCAGCTTCGTAGGCAGTGTCACAGACCATAGACTGAACAACATCATCAACTTCATGAGTCATGAGAGATATAAGTAAATGAGCCCTTATTGGCTATGGCCGCGAAATCCGCGCGCCGCGCTGTCTGCGGTCATACTCTCAATGCTCAGGAATCCGTTTAGAGTTGATCATTAATTGATATCTGCGAACTGGGGCGTACACGGCGGCAACTTCTTCTAAGTAGGTACCTACGTGTAGAAATTAGGTACTATAACAATTGTACATGCAAATTGCAAACTATCAATCCTCCTCCTCCTAGCGTTATTCCCGGTTGTGCCCTAAAGGAGCCCGGGGTCCGCTTTGACACCTAATCCCTAGATTTGGCATAGGCACCAGTTTTACGAAAGCGACTGCCATCTGACCTTCCAACCCAGAGGGAAAACTAGACCATGAAAACTTACAATGTTGTTTGTTTATTATGAGGTTGCAACTAAGGAAATAGTCTTATCCAACTATTCTAGTATCCATTTGGGTTGTAACAATGTCTTCATTTTGTATAACTGGTGCTTATTTATTCATCGTGTGCATATATGCATACTAGCAGCTTATGCCCGCGACTCTGTCCGCGTGGAACTCGTTTATATCGTAGCTCCATACAAATGTTTACCCCCTATTTCACCCACTTAGGGGATGATTTCCGAGATAAAAACTATTATATGTCCTTCCCCGGGACTCAAACTATCTCCGTACCAAATTTCATCTCAATCGGTTCAGCTCTTTAAGCGTAAAGAGGTAACAGACAGACAGACAGACAGACACACTTTCGCATTTATAATATTAGTATGGAAGTATGGATTATGGATTGTTTATTTTTATGGTCAATGCTTGATTGTACATAGCGTCACTTAGTGACTGAATCCGAGTAGGTATAGTCACCAAAAAAATCGGAACCTTCAAGATCGGCATATTCAAAGACTTGCAAGCTGGTAACCAAAAATGCAAAACGATATGTACCTATAGATAGACTAGATAGATACTTATAATGGACGGCTTATCTGATAGGGGAAATTTATTTATCATTTATTTAAACTTTGTTGCACAGTAACAAGTTACAAATACAAAAGGAGAACTTAATGCCATTAGGCATTATTTACCAGTCAACCTTATAAATTGTTGCAATTTAAAGAATTAACGACACCAGTCGCTGGTACGACTGAATAGTCCGAGTTGCTGTACAAGACAATATTATTGTAAAGATTATTGCATCCTACGTTTATTTTTAACATAGACACACGTAACGTATAATTTTCAAATTTCTAATTCTATAACATCACGTTAAAAGCATACGCTACAGATATCAATTTAGTATTGGAATTTACACATCGTCATAACATTTATAACGGCGGTCAAATAACGACCTCTCACTCCGTAATACATAGTCATTTTCTAAATTGCTTCGCGCCTTCAAATTTTGTATTAATATGTCATTATTCTTTATATCATTGCTTGCGTAACCAACTCATTGAAATATAACACACATGGTTCGTCTAATAATCGGAGATCACGACTGCTTCCGTGTTACGTGTGACTACAATGTCGAATACTAGATGAATCGTCGAAGATGGGAATGGCTTGTTGTCATTGCTTCGTCAGAATTCGATGTAGACAGCATGTTGCTTTTATGAAATGTATAGACTCTCATCTTCGCCTGACGCTTCAATATAAATACCTATGCCATCGTAATAAAATCAGAAACAAAAGCAAATATTCGTGACACACCAACAAACAGATCAAAAAAAGCGGCCAAGTGCGCGTCGGATCACGCACCACGAAGGCTTCCGTGCTTATTAAAAAGGTCGTATCGTTACTGAAATCTTATGGCACTTACGTCCTTTTCTTTAAGGAAGGCAGTTTTTTAGAAATATCTCAAAAACCTTTGAACCCATGTACAAAATAATTTTCGCTGAAAGAATTTAAGAAGCCCATGATTTTTTTCATATTTTTAAAATACACGGTTCAAAAATTAGAGGGGGGGGGACACAATTTAGTGACTTTCGTTATCTCCGACTCTATTCAGTTAATCAAAAAAAATGCTGAGAAACCTTATATTTATTTTGAAAGGCTTATTGATTGATGTGCCACAAGTGGGCTTGCAATGAAAAAAAAAATTGACTTTCAGTTTTATGTATGGAGTGCACCCCTAAAACATTTTTTTTTTGGAATTTAATTACAAAACTATGTAGCGGCTATCAAAATACACCTATCCTCAAAATTTTATTCAAATACACCTTATAGTTTTCGAGTAAAATGCCTGTGACATACGGACGGACAGACAGACAGACAGACATGACGAATCCATGAGGGTTCCGTTTTTTGCCATTTGGCTACGGAACCCTAAAAAATCATAACGTTCCGCGTCACGAAATGGACCCAACCCAGCATGGTGCTGTTTTTTTTTATTTCTGGGTTGTTCTCATATCCCGCAACAGCTATAATATTTTTCTGTTTGGCCTAAACTTTGGTAGAGAATGCCATATGGCATTAAGTTCGGCTTTTGTATTTGTAATATAATATGTTAGTGTGCGTATTGTAGTTTATAAATAAATGCTGGCTCGATAAACGGAGGTCATGGGTTCAATCTTGGCTCATACCAAAATCAGTTTCTTAGAAGTCGTTATTTAGCTGATGTCAAGTTCAGCATTCTTTTATGAAACGCTATGATGAAGTTTGTAGCAAAATACAGACTAGCGACGTCGTAGATATCTATGGTAATAGCTGTATAAATATATTTTTTTTATGAAATAAAAGTTTGAAATTTGTATGTTGGTGTAAACAATTTCCTTTTACTATTGTCAAATACGATATTTACGAAACGAAATATCATTGGATGTTTCCGACCGGAAGTTATCTCTATCTCGTCTCTGGCTGTACCCACCCGTGACGTGACCCGGTGGTGGGTCACATATTACTCAAGGATGATGCAGATGAGACGACGAGAATAACTAAAATTATCATCGTAACATTACATAATTTTGAGAAAAACTGCATTAAATTAAATACAATAAAACCGGCCAAGAGCGTGTCGGGCCACGCTCAGTGTATGGTTCCGTAGTTTTTCGTCCAGAAACTATTATGTATTTTTTTTTCAAAAACTATTCAACCTATCAAGTTCAAAATAATTTTCCTAGAAAGTTTTTATAAAGTTCTACTTTTGAGATATTTTTCATATTTTTAAAACTTATGGTTCAAAAGTTAGAGGGGGGGGGGACACTTTTTTTTTTACTTCTGGAGTGATTATCCCCGAAAATATTAACATTATCAAAAAATGATTTTAGTAAACCCCTATTCATTTTTAAATACCTATCCAACAATATATCACACGTTAGGGTTGAAATGAAAAAAAAAAAACTCCCCACGTTACGTATAGGGGAGGTACCATAATAAAAAAAAATAACACTTTTTATTTTACCACTTTTTTACGGCGTGATTGATATACATATTAGTACCAAATTTCAGCTTTCTAGTGCAAACGGTTACTGAGATTATCCGCGGACGGACGGACAGACAAAGCGAAAATATAAGGGTTCCTAGTTGACTACGGAACCCTAAAAACGACCACAGACTACCCATGCGGCTCTGCGTTGATTGCCTGAAAACGCATTTTTTTATCATTCATTGACGAAATGTTTACCTTAGTACTCCTGGTAGCTATCTCTATATTACGTATTATACACCCCTACTCGTAACGTAGATAGGCGAAACAATTAGGAACTAAACATTTACCTTGAACAAGGAAACAATTTAATAACACATCTTACTACACCATAGTAATGACTTGATGCAAAAAGCCAGCTTTTTGCTCGCAAATTAGCGCTTTGCTCGCTCAATTACGCTTCTATTGTCTTGAGCCCAGGTCAAGCATATCGCTCGCACTATCATCGCAGGCGCAGGTACAGCATCAGATAAACCCATTATCGATAATTAGCAAACAGCTTCTAAGCGGCAATTTCGTTACAGCTAGGGCGTCAATCCACTGGAGGAAAAATGAACGATGGCATTTTTAACTATTTGCTTGTCCTTAAACGGAACACTAAATAAAATTGACGGATGTTTACGACTTCGATAGAAAACAATTGATATATTTAATTTTGACATAAGTATAATGCGAAAAAACAATTAATACTTACGCATATTACCTAGTTTACCTACTTAACCCTTTCACAATACATGATATCGCAATAAAATACTTCACCGAATATTCATTATATACAACGTGTTAATGAAATAACGCAAAACCTGAAAACTGTTTGTTCAGAATCGAGAGTAAAATGCGAAAAAAATAAAAAATCAATTCTTTGACGCGATTTATTTTTTACATTTGTATGGAGCAGGTCGCCCCAGTCGGCCAACACTCCATACAAATGTAAAAAATAAATCTTGTCAAAAAAAATTTTTTTTTTTTTTTCGCATTCTATGCTCGATTCTGAACAAACTGTTTTCAGGTTTTGCGTTATTTTATTAACACGTTGTATATAATGATATCATACTACGTAATTGCGTTTCTGTAAAGAATAAGTATTTATTTACTATTTACACTTATTAAACACTTATTAATGCTGGATACAGATCTTATATCGAATGTAATGGTCATATTTTGCAATTTTGTTTTGTTTACATTAACTTAGTGACATTTAGTTTGTTAACCTTTTATATATCATTTTAAATTATTATTGTGTAAGATTACTATTTTATTGTAAATTACCGTTTGACATGTAAAAGTGCCCTTGTGGCCTATTTGCAGAATAAATAATTGATTTGATTTGATTTGAAACCAATAGTAATTATACTATGCGAAAACAAATAATTCACTCACCTGTAAAGAATAAGAAACAACATTTAAAGCCTTTACTTTCATTCAGGTCTTTTAACAATTAATCACACATAAATTAAATAATATCTCTTCAATCTCGTGTCACAGTCAAAGCTGTCAGTCGTCAGCTATCAACTTAAAAATAAATTAAGGAAAGAGGTTACACTGGTATACGAGTGTATACTTTTCTTATATACTGGGTGGAACAGATCGATGGACTTTTAAGCAAATGGGATATAGATCAGGTTTAGTGCTTTACTTCTCACCTAGTAACCATATTAATATTTCTAACGGTTACCGAGATACAACTTGTTAAACTTTGGTGAAAAAAACTGTATGTTTCAACCCTATCCAGCAGATTCAATGAAGTCAGCAAGATTCTTGTGACTTGTGACATGTGTCAATTTCAAATGAAAATAATAACTATGTATAGTATTAGGGTTGTCACTAAGATAAAATATTTCGATTTTTATGTTTTTTTTTTTCTTTTAAATCCAGCTTAACATTTATAATAGATCGTTTGTACGTCACTTATATAACACTGTCCTTTCAGCTTAGTCCAAGGAAATGTTCCTCCCTGTATACTTACGGGACTTAGTACCTACCTGTGCTACTCGCTACGGCCTAGCACAGGTTGCTAATAATACGTAGGCACAGGGAATAAATAAAGTCGTAATAATTTATAATCGAGAAAAGAAAAGGATGGTACGCCGTGCCTCTTTGTTTTGCTCGACTTGGCGGGGGCACTACCGTCCCCCAGATTACTCCATCTCTAACTTCATCATTTGGTTTGTTATCCTTCTCCCTCCGCGCGTTAAATCTGGAGAGTGCACGATAGAGACGGATGCTTTTAACCTGTAACTAGTTACCGACAAAGCGTTCGCCAGCCGTCTAATTGCGCGATTCCACGCGTATTTACATTGAATGCGCCGCTCGTTCTAGGAATGTGCACTCTACTACGTTTTTGCTGCTTTTGCTGTTTCTCTTTCAGGGCTGCGGTTCTTTTTACTTTTTGTTACCAAGCGTAGAAATGATTTTAAGGATGGCATTTTATTGGCATTTATACCACAAACCCTTGTTGGTGACTTATAATTATAATATTTTTTTGAAGTGAAAACTTTTTTAGCGGCGCTGTGCACTTTTTGAGATGGGGAAAAAATGTTAAACTCGCAACACCGTGACCGTAAGATGTCACGTGACCGTAAGATTCGACACAGGTCACGTGACTGTAAGATTCGACAGATTGAAAATTCGTAAGACGGACAATGTGACCTGATCGAAAAACTGTTACAATGTCATTGAGTTTTCACTTCTGCCGGCACTCCCGGAGTGCAACCCGGTCTTTTTGTTTTTATCTTTATGTCTTTTTGTAGTACATACCAGTATCACGTGTTGGACTAGTCTGTAAGTAATAAGTAGGTATGTATATTTTTGATAATAAAAATAAATAAATTAGGATATATGACATTACATTACGACCACTTACTTTCCGGCTCCTGTACAGAGGCAATAGAGTCAGTAGGAACCTTTTTATCCCAAAAACATAAGGTACGAACTACGAATTGCTTACTTTACGGTACCTACTTCTAATTAATGACTTTCCTTATAATTTATATTAACTTAACTATACATACCACATCGAAGCCTAATTATGATTATTCAGTTTTAAATCTAACAATGACATAATCCCAATTCATGCAAAATGCGTAATTTCCGTGACACATGAACATGAATGAAGCAAACCATTCAGAAAAGTCGCATCAAAATATTATGAGATTGAAGCCCCGATTAGCTAACAATCGGCTGGCCCACCGGCGGCCGACGTACGGGCTCATCTACTGACCTAATTGTACAAAAAGCAACATTTTTCGTAATGAGAATCTTGAGCAACAGTTTTGTCAGCTGCATTGAAACGAGAAGACAATGCGCCATAAAAACGTTTCGGAAAAAGTGGCACTGGCAGCCCTGGTTAGTTGTGCGTCGAACATCGTTCGGGTGGAACGTGGTGCTCCCGGTCGGGCGTGGGACAGTCGCGGGGCGCCCACCATGCCGTGCGCAGCGCTCTCCAGGCTCAAGCACTACATGCAAGTATTCTCACCGCTCCTGCCGCCCTGGTACTCTCAATCCCGCTGCCGAGTTCCGTCAGTTTCGACTCGTGCGAGTGAGCGTGTCTGAATCGCGTGAACGTCGAGTGTACGCTTTCCCTCTATCAACTCGTTGAGTGTTTATTTTTGTGATATAAGTTTTTTGGTAAAAATGTGTCGGCTATTATGGGCAATTACCGCGGATTAGTTCGGCAAGTGTTCCGTCCGCGACGTCCGCGTCGTGATCCAAGTCATACTGACGTCAGGTTCATAACACAACAACATAATTCCTCGCCTGCATTGTATTCCTATTCCTAGTGCCAGAACTCTATAAAGATTAAACGTAATTCAAGGACTTTTCATTAGTGTACATTTTCGGTGTCATTAAACTTTATGTAAGCAACACAAAGCAAGAGTTTCGTAATGATTGTTTTAGTAACTAATTGCCTTGTCCTAACGCCAAGTGTGTCGGATTTGTAATTAATCGGGCACTTAGCGTAAAAAGACGACGCCGACCGATTACCGCCGTGCTGCGTGAACATTTGACTATTTACTCGCAGAATATGCGTCAATTAAAGTTTCTAGTCGTGATTTCCCGTCTGTTTCCGCTAGTTGAAAGGGGCCGCTACCAACAGAGATTTCTTTGTTTAACATTTTACATGTAGGTACAGTAAAGTGCAAAAATATGTACCTATCGATAACATCCTCTCATAAATAAGTACCAAAACCTTAATCCGCTGACATAAGAGTTATAGGACATTTTTATGAGTAAGTTGTATGCACCCATATTTCTACACTTGACTGTACCTATAATATATTCTGCGAATAAATCATACGCACTAACATGACGTGCCTGAGAATAAGAAATAATGAACCGCTTTAATTTAATACACTTGTGGCGTGTTCGCTACTTGTAGGTACTATATTGAGTTAATTGTCTGAACTGTATCAGTTTCATACATTGTATTTTTTGTATCATAAAGCATTTTATACTTAGTACATCCATTCCTATCTTCGCACGGGCTAATTATATACAATAACCGTTCTCGGATATGAATCGCATTGGTGAAAACCGGAACGAGTTCGACTCAATGGATTACCCAGCAACAGCATAGATAAGTAGATAGGCGCGGCAGACTTAGTTAATGCAGTGATAACAAGGATCACGCAAGGCGACTAAAAATGGAGTCAGGAAGCGTCGCCGTAACATACTTCGCGTAATAGACATAAGCCGAACATACACAAACGTTTGAAAGCCGAAATGCAATGCAAAATTATTCGTATCGTAATCCGTAATCGCTTCCCCGGTTCGATACTTTCCCCGATAGATGCGCGCGAGTCGATGATGGCGGTCAGTCGCGCGATGTCGGCCCGGTCGAGCGGTGATCAGTCGGCAGACACCGACAATACCGACATCTCGGGGGACAGCTTGTCCAACAGCTCTTCCGTCGAGAATGAAGGACAGGACAGCAGCCTTGATGCGCTGGCCACCAAAATCCTGTGAGATCCTTTGTCATGTCTGTGGTGTGTAGTGGAAAGTGTTGTTAGCGGTCAAACATCCAAGGGTGCGATAAAAAAGAACTTCACTTTCATCAACAACTGTCATTAAAAAGTGAAGCCTAATCTGCCTTATTTAATAGGTTATAATGGATAACGTGTAGTTTTTTCACTTATTCGCGTTTCAACTTTGTTTGCCCGCGAGCCTATAGAGCACCCCATTACCTAATCAACAGACACTGAAGTGCCGCTACACTTACCTACCTGTAACAAAGCAACTGCGTACGCGCATTTACCTACATCGAATGCGTGCGCTTTCTTCCTTGCAGAAGAAAAAATAATTTAACATAATTTGCTGACTTTGACATAAAGTTGTGCAATTACTTGTATATGCCAATTATGTTCAGTCATTATGGTGTAACGGCTCCCACGTATGGCTCAACGTTGCCGCCGTCGCTACCGCCCGGAGTCGTGGCCGAGCCCTTGGGTGTACCCCATAGTATGATATGTCCATTATAATACTCAATATAGTGTAGTTATCCTACTATAATATTATAAATGCGAAAGTTTGGATGTTTGGATGGTTAGATGTTTGTTACTAAATCACGCTTAAACGGCTCTACCCATTTGGATGAAATTTTGCACGAAGTTAGTATATAGCCTGGATTAATATATAGGATAGTTTTTATCCCGGGTGAAGCTTATTATATAACTATATAAGGCATGAGTTAAGATCTACAGAATTGAATCTATTTACTGTTAATGCGCTCAATAATATCTTGACATCCACTCTGTTTCCATGAAACTAAGCATATTTGTTGAGTAGGTAGGGTTATAGGCACATGATTTTTTTGTTTGAGATCAATAGGTACCAGTATACCTACATTATTTATTTTGTACAGCAATAGAAATCGGAGAAAACGACGAAATTACTTAATTTAATTAATAGCCACGCCTGGTTGACCTAAAGTAGCCATTACTCAGACGCGCATCGAACACGCGCTCATGGCAAGCCACAACCATAATTATTAAGCAAGCGATCATTTTCGATACAATAATAAATAACATTATAACATGAAAGGAAATCTCCAACTTACGCAAGGTGAAAGACTTAAGCCACATAACATAACGCTCGCAAAATGGATCTAGTTTAAAATTCTAATAAATATGACACTTTGAAGGTGATTATAAATGAATATTCAATTCGCATCTCATTAACTTAATGGGATTATTTTTAGCGAATTTGCATTTATTGACATGTCAATACGGGTAGCTTGTTGACTTGACATTTACGATAGAAAACTTGAATAAGTATTTACACCATCGTAAAACAAGTCTAGGTGCCATTTTAGCTAGATGTAAATTATTGTTTATACTTAATTCACTACATGTACTATAGGTATTTAGCCTTAAAACCAGGATTTACAAATAAATTCGCTACTCGTCTGCCAAGGCATTCATAGACATAATTTTATAAAGATCTTGTTAGTAAAGTCTAAATCTGTAAATACTAGGTTTAGGTACTAAATATTTTATATGATATCAACCCTTTGCATAGTTTGTATGTACGTACTGTTCCGGAAGCGTTAACCATGCGATTAAATAAGTCGTTATGATAGTTATCTAAATTGAAAGGGAAACGAATTTCTAACCATGGGCAGCGCTTATGAATATTTATAAATAAAGACATTTACTTATCATAAAAGTAATAATAATAAATAATCCATTTAAAATAGGCAATACCAATTTCGTCGTCCATAGCGCACGCCCAAGTCGTCGATTAGTAAACAAATGTGCGCTTAAGAAATAGGTAACAGTCGTCTGCTTTTATAACGAAAACAGCAGCTATACGCTACATATCGAGCATTGGGACGTGTACTTGATTAAGGCTAGGTGTATGCTGAGACGCAGGCGACGCAGGGCAGCACAGTACAGCACATTGCTGGGCAGGGCAGCATTCTGTGCAGACACATGTCCGCGTCGCATATGTCTGCGCCGCAGCGTACGTAGTTCAATGACGTTCCATGCTTTACAAAATCTGTTCTGCCCTGGCCCTGCGTGGACCTGCGTCGCCTGCATCTCAGCATACGCCTAGCCTAATTGCTTTGTAATTTGTAAACCGACCGGGTGTGATGCTTGGATTTGCTGGGTAGGTAAGCTAGAAGACTATGTTTTATTGGCAGTAATTAGACAATATAGCTAGAGATAGCTGAGTCGTTGCTAGATCTTTAAAACTTAAACTTCGTTTTATCACCCCACTCTAGCCAAAATATAAAATTCAACAGCAATGAACTTAGTACTGCTGAATCTTTGTTAGGGTGGTATTCCACCCATTCGAGGTGTTTGTCCAATGTGCATTTGATTAAAGAAATTGGATGATTTGATTAAATATATGCAGAACAACTACTACGGCGAAGAAATTTGATCAATAATTGGACGAGTGGAATACCACCTCAGGTACTAACACAACAACCCAACTTTTTGACATCAGTGCGAACTGCGATATGTTAATAATAGAAGCGACCGTTTCAAAAATCCTCATCTCGAGGAGTCACTTAATACGTTGGTGTAGGCAC
Organism: Epinotia ramella; assembly: GCA_947578815.1. NCBI lineage: Eukaryota > Metazoa > Arthropoda > Insecta > Lepidoptera > Tortricidae > Epinotia > Epinotia ramella. The sequence goes on along the minus strand of OX388211.1, from coordinate 5,457,802 downwards.
CAGTTGTTCTTCCTATCTAGATGGGAAACGAGATGATATATTGATAAGTAGTTTTTAAAGTATTCTGCAGTTAACTAGGTTCCTATGCCACAAATATTCATTGTTTAATCGTCTCTCTTACAGACTAGAAATCCTTAAAGCCGACTCATCACTCAAGAGCAAAGCGAAGCGTAACGAATGGACGTGGAAGGCTCAAACCGACGTAGTAAAATGGCAGGCGGCGGCGCTGCGCGCGCCGCTGCTGCGGCTGCCGCCTGCGCTCGCGCCGCCGGCCTTGGAGTGCTTCACCTGCGTGCGCGCGTACTGCGGGGACCTGAACGCTAATGAGAGGGCTATGCACCAGGACCTGACTGAAGTTAAATGCGTTTATACTGTGCTTATGGTGAGTTGATTAGAAGCTTATTAGAATTATATCTCGTTTGCAGTCGTCGCCGGAAGAATGTCAGAATATATATTTTAATTTTGAATTTCACACGGCTGATTATGCCAGATCTGCTATGTTTCATAGGAAACAATTGTACGTAAAATTCGTCGACATTGTAGATTTTCCCAGGCGCATACAAAACGGCGGATGACTGTATAAAACCTGCACGGCTATCACAAGACGGCCCGCGACCTGTGTCGCGACGAAATAGACTATCCGTCTCCTTCTGAGCGTTCTAATTAGAAAGAGAAGGATAGTCGATCTCGCCGCGGTACAGCTCTCGGGCCGTCCCGTCATAGCCGTGCTGATATTTTATACAGTAGGTATAAATTGTGATAAAACTTGTATCCAGGCTACAGAGCTGACTCTACGTAGAGTAATTACCAATCCATGTACTAATTCAGTGTAGTTAGACTACTAACAAACAAACAAAAGCCTTTGTATTATATTATTATATCGTGATCGAATGCTCGCGGTAGGTATAGGTACTTGAAACCATAATTAGATTCCACAAAAATAACCTTAAAATTGCCATTAAAACGAGAAAATAACCGACACTGGCTAACTTACACTCTTCCAAATGATGGATGAAGCTAGTTTTTAGCCACTTCCATCATTTAGAAGAGTGTAAGTTAGCCAGTGTCGGTTATTTTTTCATTTTAATGGCAATTTTAAGGTTATTTTTGTGGAATCTAATTATGGTTTCAAGTATAATTAGAACGCCTCACTAATCCAAAGCTCGAGCACTCCTTCATTGGTTCACACATGACTGGTTCTCCGACAAGCGTTTGTAGAATTTAAATACTAATCAACATTAATTCTTTTGTGCGTGGGATTGTGTGCCCCGAGTGATCACGTAATTACCGGGTGCTACTATGATCTCACGGTGCACGCATTCCTAATTTGAAATGCCTTGGGATCACAAAGATCTCAACACAACAACATGAACAATTGTTCATTCCGGACAAACTCTGAACCTAGCAATTTTGCCAGAGTGGGAACTTCATGCGTTGTTCTAGTGTTCATTGAAATGGCGCAAAATTGTTTGTTAATGAACATAAAACAAATATCCTTTCTTTCGTGGTTATTGCGTCAATCAAAATGCTTAGTCATTGTGACACTCATTTATTTGTAGACAGATTTAGAAAGTTTTGTAAATAAAAGGTGGACACTCGCGAATATGATGTCACGCTCAGAAGAAGCTATAAAAGTGTAGAATTGGTAAATACGGCTGATTTACCATTTTGGACATGGCCGGCAAGTACCTAATACAGGCACAACATGCGTAGTAATTAGTATTTCATCCGTGCGACAAGGGTCCTATCGATTTTGTGTAGACTCGAAGGGAGTCTCAATAATCCATTGTATACCTACCCTCCGAACGATCTATGATATGATAATCATGAGACTAATTCACTGAAAATGTTTTTTGATGTGACATTTCTCATAGAAATTGTACATGTTACGCTCCGTTTGTTTCTCTGCAGCACTGCCACTCGGTACCGGAGCTGCGCGACGAAGTGTACTGCCAGCTGATGAAGCAGACCACGTCCAACCGGTCCTCGGCTCCGGACTCGTGCCAGCGCGCCTGGCGGCTCATGTCCATCCTGGCCGCCTACTTCACGTGCTCCGACACGCTCAGGTCTCCCCTCTACTTCTCTCCTTCGTCCCGTTTTGTTGCGGTGTACCAGACTGCGTCTAGTCCCATCGGTCCGTGGCGCCCGACTCGTGCCAGCGGGCCTCACATCTTATCATTTTATGACACCGCCCATTTCACGTAGTCCACCACGCTCAGATTACTGATAACAATATCGTACTACCCTGCAATGTCACAGTCCCGCCCTAACAGAGAGGTTTCCTGCCAGCTGAAGTATTCAGTTTGACAAGATTAAAAGGGCTTGAATGTTATGTCTATATATCAAATCAAATCAAATCAAATCAAATCAAAATATTTATTTTGTAAATAGGCTTAAGCTAGCTCTTTTACACGTCATGTTTTAACTTTTTTTACTCAACTTAAGCTATTTTGCATATAAATGCTTCTTTGTCATCTATAAATTCTTTTACAGTATAATAAGATTTCTCTATAAGATGGCGCTTAACGCTGAACTTAAATCTATTCATTGACAATTTCAGTATATCAGAAGGTAACTTATTGTAAAATCGTACACAGTTCCCCATAAACGACATATTCACTTTGCAGAGACGGTATCCGGGAATGGCTAATTTATTCTTATTTCTAGTGTTATAATTATGAACATGTCAAGATTTTTACGAATATACATTATATTTTCATAGATATATTGTGAGGCAACGGTGAGAACATTGATTTCTTTAAACCTATCTTTCAGATCCCCATCCCATCCCCATCTATAGACGTGTTCGTTCGTATATACGAAACCGAACCCGTTTCACGAAGCTACAAGTTAAAATATGACAAATCTAAACTGACAACATTGTGGCCGTTGACCATTAACGGTGAGCTATTTGACCAGTGTTACAAGATTAGTGTTGTAAAATTATCATGCAGCTTCGTGAACGTTAACTTTATTAAATCTGCACCAAATTGTGTAAGTACATATCACTGTTTCATTTCATAATAATGTTTTTATATCTGTTTTTTTTTTATTGCAGGCCTTTCCTAGTGGAGTACCTGTCAGCCGCGGCGGCGGACCGGCGACGGCCCTGCCAGGGCACCGCGGCCGTGTGCCTCACCAACCTGAGGAAGACGCTCCGCTGCGGGGGACGCAAGAATGTACCCAGCGTCGAGGAGGTAAGGCTCTTAGTTATCATAGCTTCAACGTTTTGTTAAACTATTGCACTTGGCATTTCATTCATCTCTAGATCCTTTGTAACTTAACATTCTAGAATTCTTAACTAAAACTCTAGAAAGAAGTATTACAGTAAACAATATGATACAGAGAGAAAGAATATAATGGAAAAAAGCTAACGGGGCTGGCTGAATGAAAAGAATGGCTGTGAATAAGTCTGTCAAGAGGACACAGAGAGGGCACTAGTCTTAGCGGGAATGTCATTGAAAAGTATACAACTTCCGTCACTATCCTCGTAGCTCAGTTGGTAGAGCAGTCTAGCGTTAATAGAAAGGTCGCAGGTTCGAATCCTGTCGGGGGCTACAGACGAAGATGGTTTATTTTTCCATTATATTCTTTCTCTCTGTATCATATCGTTTAAAAAATGATCGGGGTAACTTCCTCGTTAAAAATAACACGAAACAAAAATATTTAATTAAATAATTTGTTTCGTTATAAAGGTATAAGTATTACAGTAATTTATTTGTACGTAAATACGTACAAAAATACATCGGGAGAGAGGTTTCTGTATCATGGTTCATCAGGATCGGGTCTTGGGTTCTCATCCGTTATTCCAGCTTACTATTACGTCTCACTAGAAATCAAGTTCATGAACGGCGGATGCCTTCTATTTATTTATATTAACACATTCACTGCCAACAATCGCTACGCGCTACTCTCGTAGCCGATCCCGTGCTTTAGCCGTTAAGTAATGGAAAGCGCCTACGGCGTAGCTTAGGGGCTAGGCGGATTCCTGGCAGTGAAAGTGTTAGTGTAAGGCCTGAGTGGACGCCCCGCTGAGAGCGGGGCGTGCAGCGTCCATGTAAAACAAATGCAATTTTCTCAAACATGCAATGAAATATTGACGTAATTGACTTCATAATGCTTCGAAGTGTCACGTTTCGGGCGGAACGAGACGAGCGATCCGTAATGGCATTTCATACAAAATTGAAGGTCTAGGCCTGCTAGATGGTCTTTTTTAATTTCTATTCCACAATTTGTTGCACAAGTTCACAACGTTCAGCCATGAAAATTTAAGTTTAATTTCTTGGAGTTTTTATTAATTTATTTCATTGTATGTTTGAGAAAAGCACTACACATACCTCGGCGTGTAAAAGTTAAAGTCAAAGTATTTATTTGTATGACATAGGTTACAATAGGTGTTACAGTTTGGTAAATATGTGTCACTATGCCTTACCAGAAGGTATACAAATGCCTCGCTACGCTCGGCCGTCTATATGTACTCGGCCGGCAACCCCTTACTTCCCGGCCTCTGTAGTAATGTACAATTGTGTCCCAGGTGACGGCGGTGTCGGCGGGCCGCTCGGCGCGGCGCCAGCTGTACCGGCTGCCGGGCGGCGCCGAGCGCGTCGTCAACACGCGCTGCGCCACCGTCGTGCGCGACATCGTGGACGAGCTCTGCGAACTGGTACCTAACAGGGTTATGACATTTGGGTGTGGTTGATAATGTACACCCTACACCAAAACAAAATGTCTAATGTGTTCTGACTTTCGCAACCGGACTAAAAATGGAACAATACACCAGAAACCGACAGAACTCGCTAGGCGTGTAGGTTTATAGCTACTGTCCGCCTAGCGGGCTGAGCCGGCATCTGAGCAAACATTACTAGTGCCTACCAGGCGGGTTCTTGGTTGTGAACGTGTTAATCTGTTTGATCACAAAGCATGAAGGATAATCGGAGCTAAAAACACCTAATCTAATCAAGCAAATAGCAATACGCCAAAGTGTGACATCATGCCAAGTCTCTAGACTGATGGGCAAGAACTACTTAAGCATACAGCGGAAGTAAGCATATTGAACGTATTGCGACATTAGCGGATTAAGCCGCAGGGCAGAAAAATTGCTGGTTGGTCAGGTCATTCCACATAAGGCCCAGTGCGGCCACACTGTTCGTTCGCGCATAAATCAGTCTGCCTAACTTCGTCTCTTAAAAGGCCACTATGACCGCGTTTTTATTTCGCTCCTCCGCTACTAACAAGGAGTTCTACTGTGTAACACATGGGTAAAGTTAATTTTCATCACACTTGCTCGAAAAGGGCTTCATATTGCGCAGACATACAGAGCTGTAATAGCCTGTGTTACGCCCATGGGCGTAATGGTTGTTTTCTTAAATTGTATCTGTCACTCATGCGGCAGTTACAAAGCAAAGAGGTTTTATATCAAATACAATGTCTGAAAACGTATTTATAAATAAATTTAAATTTAAAAAACTACTTAAACATGTTTAACTGAATTATTTACAGATTTAATATGTAGTTATTTAGTGTCTATGTAAAATATTTTGAAGTGTTTTCAAACCGTGGCTGTATACTGAAGGGTCTTTGCCACACGCGCCTCACGACAAATTCAACAAAATGGACGACTGACATGTTGCAGTATTTGTTTCCTCGCAAATGTGATGAAAAACATTGTGTATAACACGGGCGTAAGAATATTGCAAACTCGAGTCTATCAAAAGCCCTCCGCCTTCGGCGTCGGGCTTCTGATAGACTCTTGTTCGCAATATTCCACTTACGCCCCTCGTTAAACAATGTACTATTCTGTTTCCAGATCGGCGTGACGAGCGAAGCGGAGCGCGCCGAGTTCTCCCTGTACTGCATCGTGGCCGGCGACGCGCTCACCATGCCGCTGGCCGGCGACGAGTACGTGCTGGACGTCACCACGGAGCTGCAGAGAGCGCACCACCCATTCTACCTCATCTTCTGCCGCTCCGTGTGGCACCACCCGCTGCGCTCCGACGCACCGCCTTTGTACACTGAAGTGTTGTTCAACCAGGTCAGTTGATGAATTAATTAATGTAATTGTATAACATAGGTACATGTAAACATCTTAAAACTAAAGCATATAGCGAAACATTATGTTTATACTACTGTTCTATTGGCGATGCATCAATCGTGCCGCTCGCTGGGAACGATTACGGTTTGGAGGAAATACTGACAGCAAGCGCCCCATTAGCTACATATTTATTTAAACGATATGATACAGAGAGAAGGAATATAATGGAAAAATAAACCCTTTCCTCTGTAGCCCTAGACAGGACTCAAACCTGTGACCCCTATTTCCGGTAGTGCTCTCACAACTGAGCTACGAGGACAGTGACCGAAGACGCGTATCTTTCAATCACATTTGCCGCTACTAGTACCGTCCTCCCTCTGTATTTTCTTGAAAGGCTCATATCATATTTATCAACATAACAGCTTACGCCATTTGGTAAACATAAACTAACTTAGTAAGTACATATACATCGTACAATGAATAAAATTAAATCATAAAAGTAAGTATAGTAACAATTAAAAATAGTTTTCATAAAATTGTAAAAGAGTAGGGAGCAGTTTGATAAGATAAGATAAAGATTTATTTGCAGAAAAAGGGTAAATGACAGGTCTTGGTTTAGCAAATTGTCCAAACTTCTTCAGCTATTTCTTAACAGCATGCAAGTAGTTATGTACACAGAGTACTTCCATATTTACAGGTAAACAGGTCGCAATCACCCAAAGCAATAAATTGATTGCATCTCACTGAACGTATGTTCACTGAGTTCAAGTTCTTTCACCACAAAAATCAAAATTCTAAATATTTATTCAGAAAATAGGCCACGAGGGCACTTTTACAAGTCTAAATGTCTATCTATAGACTAAATAGTATGAGTACATTATTCAAAATAGAATTAACTACATCAGATTCATGGGTATTATTTTGTGTATTCGGATTTTAGTTACGGGTTCCGATCAAGTTGAACGTCTTTCACTATGGCGGTTTGTTTACATAGTTAGCAAATTCTATTGACGGCGACTTTACGCGTTGTACTTTACGTGTCGTCGTGCCGAAGTCCGTGTCAGTACTGTACCACTTACCGGGCGTAAACCGGAATCGACACCGGCGCAGTGGAAAAACGAAGCCCCGGCGCCGGTGCCGGTGCCGGGCCGGCTAACGGAAATACGCCCTACATGATGATATAATCGTCAGGTGGCCCCCGACTACCTGGAAGGGCTGCTGCTGGTGCTGCCGGGCGGCGCGGCGCCGGCGGCCGGCGCGCTGCGCGACGCGGCGCTGGTGGCCGCGCTGCTGCACCGCGCCGCCGGCCTGGCCGACGCGCCGCACGCGCGCGATCTCAAGTTCCTGCTACCCAAGCCGCTGCTGGCGCTGCGGGAGCCGCGGCCCGGCAAGTGGGCCGGCTGGGTCACTGCCGAGTGGCCCGCGGCGCGCGCGCTCACACCGGCCGCGGCCAAGTCTAAAGTGCTCCAGGTAAGGCTTCGCTCTACTTTCTTTTTGCGACTCATACGCTTCACCGTACGGCCAACTTTTATTTATTGACGTAAGGGTGATATTCCGCTTTTCCAAGATCTTTGTTCAATGTGCCTTTGCTCAAAGATATTTGATGACTTATGACGAAGTATTACTAAAGCGTCTGCATGTTCGCAGGTCCTGTCCCGCTGGCCGCTGTTCGGGTCGTCGTTCTTCGCGGTGCGGCGCGTGGGCGGCGGCTCGCCGGGCGAGTGGCGCGAGCACGTGCTGGCGCTCAACCGACGCGGCGTGCACCTGCTCGACGCGCAGACACACGACACCGACACGCACTGGCCGTACGCCGACCTCATCTCCACCAGGAAGGTACGTCACTAGACCAGCGCGAGCACGTGCTGGCGCTCAACCGGCGCGGCGTGCACCTGCTCGACGCGCAGACACACGACACCGACACGCACTGGCCGTACGCCGACCTCATCTCCACCAGGAAGGTACGTCACTAGACCAGCGCGAGCACGTGCTGGCGCTCAACCGGCGCGGCGTGCACCTGCTCGACGCGCAGACACACGACACCGACACGCACTGGCCGTACGCCGACCTCATCTCCACCAGGAAGGTACGTCACTAGACCAGCGCAAGCACGTGCTGGCGCTCAACCGGCGCGGCGTGCACCTGCTCGACGCGCAGACACACGACACCGACACGCACTGGCCGTACGCCGACCTCATCTCCACCAGGAAGGTACGTCACTAGACCAGCGCGAGCACGTGCTGGCGCTCAACCGGCGCGGCGTGCACCTGCTCGACGCGCAGACACACGACACCGACACGCACTGGCCGTACGCCGACCTCATCTCCACCAGGAAGGTACGTCACTAGACCAGCGCGAGCACGTGCTGGCGCTCAACCGGCGCGGCGTGCACCTGCTCGACGCGCAGACACACGACACCGACACGCACTGGCCGTACGCCGACCTCATCTCCACCAGGAAGGTACGTCACTAGACCAGCGCGAGCACGTGCTGGCGCTCAACCGGCGCGGCGTGCACCTGCTCGACGCGCAGACACACGACACCGACACGCACTGGCCGTACGCCGACCTCATCTCCACCAGGAAGGTACGTCACTAGACCAGCGCGAGCACATGCTGGCGCTCAACCGGCGCGGCGTGCACCTGCTCGACGCGCAGACACACGACACCGACACGCACTGGCCGTACGCCGACCTCATCTCCACCAGGAAGGTACGTCACTAGACCAGCGCGAGCACATGCTGGCGCTCAACCGGCGCGGCGTGCACCTGCTCGACGCGCAGACACACGACACCGACACGCACTGGCCGTACGCCGACCTCATCTCCACCAGGAAGGTACGTCACTAGACCAGCGCGAGCAACAACTCGATAACAATACCAGATAACCGGTAACTCAATATCATTATTCATTACCCCTAGTTGAAAAATCCCGATACCCTCCTATCTACTCATTCATTTTAAATCCGAACTCTTTTACCCCCAAAGAATAGCTGTTTTAGTCTGAACCTGCGGGAGGTTCGAAACCGATGTGCTAACTAGTATAATACGAGTAGTTGCCCGTTTACAACACGAAGCTACTGGTTACAATTGTATAAGTCTCAAGAAGCAACACCAGTTGACCAGTCGTAGACACACAAAGTAAGAGGAGGAGGGGAGAGGTATGTGGTATTGGCTACAACTGATTACAGCCTGTTTAGACTTTAAAATTGTAACTTGTATTTTCGTGAAACGGGCGTTTCGTAGAAAAGACACAAATTAATAAAATAAACTTGCATAGGTACTTACCGAGTTTTTATTTATTCTGAACATTGAATAAGTACTCTCTGAGGGTCCAGTATAACAACATTTTCAGGGCCCTGGTGAGGCTCCCGCGATACTGTAGTGCTTCTGGCATGTTTGCCGACGCGCACGTAGATGATTTTTATGCTATTACGCGCAAAAATATTGCATCAGTGGTACACCGTATGCGTGGGAGCTCCAACGGGATCCTGAGAATGATAGCCGAGAGGTTCGATTCTGTTGTTTTGGGACGATATATCGAATTGCATGTTCTAAATCATGCAGTTCGGTAGATCGGCCACAATAATTTGCAATTTTAAAGTGTAAAGTGTAATTTCATTTATGTAGTTTAGTGTAGGTACTGTACATAACATAGCCTGTAAGTTAATACTAACAACTATGGACTGTAATTGTCTGAAAATAAATAATTGTAATTAATTAATAATAAGCATTTTATTGGCAGGTCCGGTCTGAAGACGGCACGCTCTTCCTGGACGTGAAATGCGGCTCCCTGCTGCAGCAGCGCGTGACGCGGCTGCAGGCGGAGCAGGCGCACGAGGTGGCGCGGCTGGTGCGCCAGTACGTGCAGCTGCAGCGGGACCATAGGCACCAGCCCGATGGTTAGTTGCTTTTCTATTTCTGTAGTGTTTAACCGGCGTCTGCGCTGTGGCCAGTCGCTTGGGCGTAACCATTCCCAACTGGCCAGTAACATGTTTGGGCTGGCCTGGTCGGCCTTAAAGTGGTCATGAGAAAGAGCATCACTCACAGTCACGAGACTAGGTAAGTGACCACTGATTGAAATGTGATGTATGCACGCTACGCCCGCACTTGGTCGTGCCGGAGGTTTCCCCTGAATTTTCCCCAGGCTGCTCGTCCACCACGCTCTTCGACCGTTTTATTGGGTTCGTCCTAATAAAGCAACAGTCAGGTTACAAAAAAAACTCTATGCTGAGTCTGTGGAACTCAACATCTTTATATTAGACCCTAGCCTGCTGGATGGGAAAATGTTCCCATCCCATCCTTTTATTACATTGTAAGGTATGATAGGGTGATCTTTCCATCAGACAAACGCAAACGACAATACCCATATTTTATGATTTGTATGTAAAGCGGTGATTGCAAAAAAATAACTGTCTCTTTTTGTTCCAGGTTTCAACGCATGAGAAAGTTAGAACAAGCATGAAATGAACGGACTCAAATAATTAAGTGCAGTGTGTATAATGTTTACTGTAATAATATACAAGCAACCAATGCATAATATACAGTGCTTAAGATCACCCAAAATGAAACCGTCCTTTATGAGATCTGACATAAAGAATCGTATAGAAGTGCTGAGGACAGCATTTTATGTTTAGCTATTTCGACAGCCGCACTGCATGGATATGAAGCTCGAAATAATGATTTTATTGAAAGACATTTCGGCTTGTAATTTTGTACATTTATGTCTTACCTTTCAATGTTAAGGCTCAAGTTAGTTCTTACGGTTGAGATGCATTGCGGCCGCCGCGATTGAAATGACAATAGGATTCTAGCACAACTCATGTATTTAGTGTTTGTTTACTCAAACCAAAACACCAGGTCGACATTCTAACTTCTATTTTCATTTTAGTCATATTAAGCGAACATAATTTTACGAGAAAATGTTAAATAGAAATCTTTAATTTAATTTAGTCAACTTAGGTGAACCGATTTCATAATCGCATTCTTGTATAACCACCAATGATACATATTAAAGTTTAATATATTTTATTCGTACTTTTCCTTAGCATAATGAATCTCGTGTGTTTGTTACATTCCAAGTACATTTAACATTCCATTATGCAGACAGGGCGATAGTGTGAATCACAAAATATTCTCAGATATACTTATATGTTGTAGATAATTTTAATAATGTTTTGTTGTTTATGGAATTCGTATTATGTTATATATAGTATTGTTATTTCCATCGACAAAATTTAGAATTCCGCAGTTAGCGAATCTCGAAGTAAAACGATTTAGGATTTTTCTGTGCCTTAAACAAACAATTTTCCTTCCAGTATATGAAGGTGCTATTAACGAAATAGATCTCTAAACATTGTATCAGAATATCAACTCAGGTTATCAAATAATTATAAGGAATAACTTTTTTTATATATTTTAGGCCGTTTTAGGGTCGGAGTCATGTTTATACTTAAATCAATTATTTCGTTGTCATTATGTAATATAATCTAAATAATTATTCGAATTATGAGAATGTAATGTAGATACCAATAAAGTAATATTTTGAATATTTTGTAATGTTTTCTTTTTCTTTACATCACGAATGATAATGAAATATCGCGAACAGGGCGACCACTACGAAAATCTCCATTCCTATTCGGCGAATTACGAAGTGTAATACAGATTCATATTCGATATTAAACTTTCGTGAGGTTTAGGCAGTGAACAAAAAATCATAGAAGTCTAAGTAGCGCGGCAAAATGGCCACACAGAATGCCACAGAATGGGCGCCATTGCCATTATGCGCGGTTGGGGGCGGGGTGGCAAAACGATGCCAGGCCGCCGTTTAGTTCGAACATGCGCATACCGGGTTTTAGCCGTTTTAGGCACGTGTTTGGGTAGAACATTATAAGGAGCTCGCATTCTATGGTTTTTTCGTTCGCTGTTTGTAGGTGAAAATCTAATGTCAGGCCTCTCTTGCGTGTAGTTGTGGACTGTTCGAATAGCCATTTGTTTTGTTTGTGTTATTTTTTTTTTATAGGTAATGTCATGGCCTCCCAACTAGAACAACGTATAATTGATACTAAAAAGAACTCATAGATGGCGACACAGGTACCGAGCGAAACATTTGAACCAGCAATCGTGAAGGTAGAATGATTTTTACACCTTAATAAATTCAACGTACCTTAATTATATCACATCCATGTAACTCGTACTATAGGAGTGAGCTTTCAAGCTTGCTACGTATTATTGGGTACTGTCACTAGATGGCGCTATCACGGGTCGCGAAAGTTCTATGGAACCACAGGCTCTAAGCATTTGGTTACGTATATTTTTGTGTGATGTGTAAAATATATATATATATGTATATATATTTTTGTGTTGTGTGTGTGTTTGTGTGTGTGTTGTCTCTAAAATACTACTTTTATATCGAAAAAATCAAAAATACTCTATTTGTTGCCCGGGAAGTCAACGCCATCTGGTGATATCTCAATGGATTACTAAAGGCTGTCAGCGTCATAGCCGTGGTAGCTCGGATACTGCATCTACTGGTGTAGCTACGGGACTAAAATTGTATACAGAATTGCCTACATTAGGACGGTACGCTTTTGCTCTATGAGATTGGGTATCTGTACTTGTATTCTTTAATCTGTGGTAATGTCTATTCGAAGAGGCCACAACTACATACAACTAACTCTTAATTTAGCTCACACATTCATTATCATGTTATATCCAAATTTTAAACTGGCTCAAATGTATGGAGGTTGAAGACTCCAGCACACCCTGACTTATTCTATAAACCGTCGTCGATAAACCGGTGGTTAACTTTTGGATACCAATTACGTAGTGATTGCACAATTCCATCCCAGCATACGTCGCATCCTAAAAGGAAGTCCCAGCTGATGTGCCAAGGCCCGCCGCGTTCCCACGGCGCGTAAAAACTGTCCTTTGTCTACCGGCGTCGACCAAGGCCCCGACTGCGACCCCGCGACGTGCATAATTATATGCCTCACCTAGTCCGTGATGGGAAATATGTGCTCGATTGCTTGAGTCATAGTTATTTAATTGGGATTGGACAGCTGATTGAATAATACCAACACACCAGCAGCAGCTACGCGGTATAAAATGGCCTTATTCCCTGGAGATTAAATCGACGTAGCTACTGATCAGATATGTAGACGGTGTGTCCAAGGAAGAACGAAGGTCTTGTCAATGCTAATGTGTGTGCTGATCCCAGCGGAAAGTCATCTCTCTCATTCTGAAGCGCCCATAGCCTAGCGGCGCCTGCGAGTCGGAAACGATAACGCAGGTGAAGCAAAGATGGCAGCGGTCAGTCTTTGGATGGGTGACCGCCTGATGTTTGAGTGGTTAATATAAATGAGCGCTTCCGTGCTTTGGAAGGCACGCTAAGCAGTTGATCCCGGCTGCTGTCTATGACAGTAGTCGTTAAGCGGGGTTAGAGGCCTTCGGGCGGATTAAGAACTTCTAAAGCCTGCTGTACACATTGGGCCAACGTTGGCGCGTGAGCCGGATGCAGCTATGCAAACGCATGAGAACGATATATAGCCGTCTTCCTCTAACGCATAGCTGCATCGGCTCACGCGCCAACGTTGGCCCAGTGTGTACAGCAGGCTTAACAGTCGAGTTGCCCACTCACTTGACAAAGGGGGGACAACTGTTACTCGCGTCCGCAGGAGCTACCTACCACAACCCTGCACTTGTCCCCTGGGTGGTACTAAAGAGTGACAAACTTTAAAGGCCAAAATAATGTATGCCATACGATTAAATAAATAAATCTCTCTCATATTTGGAGCCAAACTGGAGGAGTAACTTCACAGTGGTAAGTAAGGTAACCAGAGCTTCCAAGGGTGCGCTGTGGTGTGAAGGACCTGCATTAGCAGCTTGCTGTCACGGCAGCATCATCGTCATCCTCCTAGCGTTGTTCCCCGAAAGGAGCCCGGGGTCCGCTATGACACCTAACCCCCAAGATTTGGCTTAGGTACTAGTTTTACGAGAGCGACTGCCATTCCAACCCAGAGGGAAAACTAAACCTTATTAGAATTAGATCGGTTTCCTCACGACGCTTTCCTTCACCGAAAAGCTAAATATTCCGTACATAAATCCCGAAAAACTCATTGGAACGAGCCGGGATTCGAACCCACGACCGCCGCTTGACAGCCGCATGCCTGAACCACTAGGCTACCGTAGCTCGCCACACTGGAGGTTTGTAAGCCTACTATGGAGGAACGAATGGTTTAACTAATAGGAGTGTAGACTCGAAAATAATTATTAAAAAAAAAAATATATGCCTAGTGACGAAAGTCGTATTCAGATATCTCAAAGAATTACGAAGCTACAACCGTTGTTAGAGAGAGAAAACGCAAACGGTGTGTGACGTCACATTACAGGATGCTGCCGGGGGGCCGCGTCGACGGCGGCGCCGAACACGATGCGGCGCGGCACGTTGCCGTCTTCTGTGACGTCACATTCTTCCAGCGTCATCGTTACATATGAAGTTGCGTTTTGCGAAAAAGGGACAGAACATACCCCCTTCTTAAATCTTTGGACACAACTTCGTGATTATTTAACCTTTTGCGTTGATTTTTTCTCCATTTGACTACATTTTAAATCCTTTTTTGAGAAAAATATGACATTATTGATTATTTTATTTAGTGTCTACGCCCCTATTGTAAGTATTTGCTGCCTTAACAGCAAATACTCTTACAGCTCTCTTCGGGTTACAAACCTCCATAGTGTCCGCTTGCTTGTTTACAACTTCCTTGGTGTGAAAAGGTAATTGCGCCGGGTAGATTTAGAGTACTGTTTCAGACCCAGTCAAAGTAGGTACAGTCGAATTCAAAAATATTTGCACGGGCAGAGATCAAAAATATATGAATAAGGCTTTATTGCTAAGGTCAGAGGGTTGCTCAGCTATTTAATTTTTTTAATTCTTTGGGAATGCGAAAGTATTTCTGAACTCTAGTGCACCTACGTATCTAATCGTAAGAAACGGCGCCTAGTACCAGCATCTTATCCTATAACATTGCACATGATTGCATTTAATAAACGCAATCACGTACTGCAAGCGCCATCATATGCAAATGTAACTATACAATTATGAGACATTTATTGCTTATACTCGTATGTTAAATATACCTCACTCACATTATCCTTGGTTAGGACTTCATCAAGGCCCGGCTACAGTCACACAGTTATAAACATCTCAAGTAAGTAATTAATGTCTAAATTGTCTAAGGCCGCATTTACGCACAGGCAATTTCAATTAGTTAATGTCTATAAGGACGCGTTTGCGTATTAATAAGTGTAACGTCGCGCGGCGCGCCGCGCCTATGGCAGGTAGCGGCGTAGGGGAGAAGCTCCTATGTCGCATGGTGGTCGCATGACAATGACAGTTCGCGTGGCGTGTCGCGCGACTTTACGCCTGAGCGTAAACGCGATCTTAAGTACGTGGCTAAAACGATGTTTAATAGTACCTAGGTGGAATTTCCGAGCCATTTTGGGGTCACATTCGCACAATCTCCATTGTCTTGATTGCCGCTGACCGCTGACGGTATGAAAACATTTAGTGACTATACATACTTACCACACATAACTTGGTACAGTCTACGTCAAAGAATGTTTACACTTTTGCACCTTATTCTGTATGCGTAATACATATGATTAACGTCAACTGTACCTTTGTACGCGGTCAGTCTAAGTCGCTGGACATTTTAGTTTAAACGATCCCATTGTGAATCTTATTACTGATTTGACATAACCATAGATAGGCAGGCAGGTATTCAAACTGCCTAGGTATTGTTATACCTACAATAACTATGGATAATGTACAGTCGAGGTCAAAAATATCTCAATACGAGTGACAGACTCTACACAAACGTACACAGGTATTCATGTCTACTTATGTGGCCACTAAAATACCTTATTCTATTGCTGGTACCTACCTAATTAGGTTTGCTAATGCTTCTATGCTCGTCGGAGGACATACCATACATTCATCACATCAGATACCTAGTTGGGCTCAGATATTTTTGAACGCATTTTTGTTCCGTTTGATATGATAAGTATCGACTGTACCTACGTGCTTACTTGTAGTAAGTAGGTATGTCATCGTTTAGTAAATGTCGCAATAATTATTACGCTGTTAACATAAAATGTGGTAGAGTCGACCTGTTTCATAATCATAACGTTCAAGTAGAAACAAAGTTATTGTATCATAACAGCTTACCTATTTATCTAAATTATATTTATTCGTATTTAACGAATAATAGAAACAAATTAAAAGCGTACCTGGGTAAGTTTAGGTTCTAATAGTATAAATAACCGAAATGGTCATCATCATTTTCGTCTTACCTCTTCAAGTAGATACCTACCTACACACAATTATGATCGGGATTCACTTTAGTTCAGATACTGTTTATACCTACATTCACATTGATAACAAGAAGTCACATGAACTTTATAGCAGTAAAACAAGAGTGGTATTTTTAATTTATCTGCCACAGTCGCATTGAAAGATACTAGTTCACCTTACCTACAGTGGAATAAGATTCAAAATGTGTACACACTAGGACGCTGAATTATCGCTGTATAAACTGTAATCCACCCGAGCCTCAAAAGTTTCACACAGAAAGTACTCAATAGCCTCTACCTTCTACAGGCATTGAAAAGGTCAACAAAATTGAAAATCCTCAGTTAAAATTAACCCTGATTCAGTACCGTCCCATCGCCAATTGCTCTTGGCCGGCGCTAACCAAAGTTCAAAGGCTGCTTGCAACACGCACGTAAACGGAATTCGTTCATCTTTTGACGGTCCTTTGTATTAGCAGCTACCATGTTACCATAAACAGCCTCGACTCCACCACACGCCCTAATATATCTTGACTCCGAAAGTCATAAAAATACGCGTATTCGGAGGTCAGATTTATACTGGTTCAAGTCAGTTGTGGGTAGGTATGCTATGCTGTGAATACCAGGGCAGGAGCGTTTAGCGTACAATATGTTGCGAAATTCATTCACGAGAAGTGTATCGCAGCATTCGAAGCGTGGGCTTCGCTTAAGTTGTCAAGGTTTTGTTTTGAGTGGACAAATAAGGAGGAAGTTTTCGTATGACAACTATTGTACCCGAATAACAAGCAATATACGGAATTGTTGGGAACTTGTGTATTAGGTAAAAGGATTCAAATGAATGCAATCATGGTTAGTCCGAGGATCAAGGATTATTGACACGTTCGGGTCACATTTTGTGCATGACTTTATGTACTTACATTGTTTCTGACTAATTGTGATTACTGGCAAGGATAAACTAACTTAGACTTCAGGAGTTATCTTAGTATGTTAGTAGGTATAAGGTAACACAGATCAATCATATTTTTTTGCAGTTGGAAAAACCATATTTAATTGCCGTTTTTATGTGACCGGTAGTCGAAGAACACATGACAAATGACTCAAATCACAGTGACGTGTTTTGTAAGGCGTGTGGTATGCTTTGTCCCAAACTCATTATTTTGAAATTAACTTTAATCTTCCACTTACTGCTGGAGCAACGAACTTCCTGAACTTAAAAGGCCCCATACAATTGGTACGAGTATACTTATCTTGATTAAAGTTTAATTTTGTCTTTAACGCCTAGAATAATACGATGAATATTCCCACGACTAAGAAAAAACAAATAGCCGTGTAAAATTAGTTTATTACGTCCATCGTCATACAAAATTTATTAGTACCTACCTACTGCTTATCTACATATTAATAGCTAATATTTATAATTATTTCACACACTCAAACACAACAAAAGAATTTGTATGTCAGTTCACAATAATACTGAACGCTTGTCGCTTTACCGAGGTTCCCGGACCGACACGTGAATTATTTTAGACGACTGCACAAAACAGCACATTAAAATAAACACTTTAGAGGCGGCCAGTCACACACGTCGGAAGTAGTCTGCAAAATCTGATTTACAACGTATTGGTAACTTTTCAGCTTAATTCTATAGAGCATTATGTTACACTTTGGTGGTTACTTGGGGCTGTGTCGGGGAGTGCGGATCTCCCGCTTGTCCGGCCACTTGCCGGCCGTGTACTGGACGTACCCAGGGTCAGTCGGCGTCCCCGAAGCTCGGTCTACGTGGTCCGTGCCCTCCCGATCTCTCTCCTCGATAGGCGCCATGGGGAACAAGGCAGGAGTCTCGGACCTTCTAGACTTATTCGACCCTTTCAAGTAGTCTTCTAGCTGCTGCATCGTAGGGCTCGGTACGGTCTTGGCCCTGGTCGGGGACTTCTGCCGGGCCTTCTCGTAGTTCGGCGACACTTCGTCGTACAAGCTGCGTAATCGTCCCGATTGCACCTTCGCGAACTTGGGCGTCTGTAACTCGGGGAGATAGTCCTCCTTGCAATGTAGTTGACCAGCGAAATTGTCCAAGTAATCCCTGAAGTATCTTTCGTTGAATTTGGCGAGTTCTTGCTCGTAGTGGAGTTTGTCGTGCTCGCTCATGGGGTCTGAAAGGCGAACATAGTTCCCCGCCTCGATCCCGCTTCGAAGCGATCCGAATTTAGACTGTTCTAACTGAGGCTCTATGTTACCATCGAATTTCGTGTAACCGTGGTTAGGAGAGTCAAATAAACTCGGACTGTCGGCTTGGTCAGTGTTGATTTGCGTCAGATCCAGATCTTTCGGTCTATCCTTTGGTTTCTCTGAGGCAATATGTCCATTTTGCTTGCCATTGCTTACAATAGCATTGTTATTTGGTTGTTTCAATATGGTTACCCTCTTGTCTGTTTTGGGAGAGGAGATGGGTTCGGTCTGCGAGTGGTGCGTGGCGGTGTAGATCCTCGGGGCCATGAGGTCGATGAGGAAGAGGGCGGCCACGACCAGCGACAGGCTGCCCAGGACTGACGCGTTCACCACCAGGTTGTGTGGGACTGAGTCTAGCGATGCCAACTCTAGACCACCTGGAAGATAAAGCGATATTAGACTCACATACTCGTAGCGCGATATTAGACTCACATACTCGTAGCGCGATATTAGACTCACATACTCGTAGCGCGATATTAGACTCACACACTCGTAGCGCGATATTAGACTCACATACTCGTAGCGCGATATTAGACTCACATACTCGTAGCGCGATATTAGACTCACATACTAGTAGCGCGATATTAGACTCACATACTCGTAGCGCGATATTAGACTCACATACTCGTAGCGCGATATTAGACTCACATACTCGTAGCGCGATATTAGACTCACATACTCGTAGCGCGATATTAGACTCACATACTCGTAGCGCGATATTAGACTCACACACTCGTAGCGCGATATTAGACTCACATACTCGTAGCGCGATATTAGACTCACATACTCGTAGCGCGATATTAGACTCACATACTCGTAGCGCGATATTAGACTCACATACTCGTAGCGCGATATTAGACTCACATACTCGTAGCGCTTTATTAGAGCCCCGTAAGTACATATTAGTAAAATAGGATAGTTAAGGCTCCTGTTATTTTTTTTTTAAGAAATATGGCTACCATACAACAAAGTGTACATTACAAAAAGTAAACAAAATCATACAAAGATAAATGTACGGGCAGTCCCAGAAGTACCCGACCTGACACGCTTAAAGAGGTTTTTATTTTGAGTAAATACTCTTTTTGAAAATAATGCACTTTAAAAAGTTTAAATTTGAAATTCGAACACGCAGCGTCGTTTGTCTTTTGTTTAGTAGCCATCAATAGTGGACGCTGTGAACAAATTTTCAGACATGGAGAAAATTGGCCATCGTTATGTGATACAATACTTTCATTTGAAAGGTTTTAGTCCAACTATTATTAAAGCGGAGCTAGATTCTACTTTGGGGGAGTCTGCTCCATCGTTTACAACAGTAAAATATTGGGTGGCAGTTTAAACGCGGTCGCTCTAGTTGCGAAGATGAACATCGATGTGGTCGACCAAATGAAGTGACTACGCCAGATACAGTAAAAAAAATCTACAAAATGGTATTAGATGACCGTAGATTGAAAGTACGCGAGCTAGCAGACATGGCAGGGATTTCAAAAAGTGCTGTACATCGCATATTGACTGAAAATTTGGATATGAAAAAGATGTGCGCAAGGTGGGTGCCGCGATTGCTCACAGACGAACAAAAACGACGTCGCGAAGATATTTCGACCGAGTGTTTGGCAATATTTCACAACAATAAAGCGGAGTTTTTGCGGCGTTTTATCACTATGGATGAAACGTGGGTGCATTATTACACACCAGAGACGAAAGAACAGTCTAAGCAATGGACTCGAAGAGGAGAACCGGCCCCAAAGAAGGCAAAAACCGTTCCATCAGCAGGAAAGGTCATGGCCTCCGTTTTTTGGGATTGCCGTGGGATAATCTTCATAGATTATCTTCAGAAAGGAAAGACTATCAATGGCAAGTATTATGCTAACCTTTTGCATCAATTGAGTGAAAAAATCTGTGAAAAACGACCGCATCTGGCGAAAATAAAAATTTTGTTTCACCATGACAATGCACCAGTACACACGTGTGCCAAGGCCATGGCTAAAATCCGCGAGTTAAAGTTCCAATTACTTCCGCATGCACCCTATTCGCCCGATTTGGCCCCTTCCGATTATTTTTTATTTCCAAATTTAAAAAAATGGCTTGGTGGTAAAAGATTTGCCAGCAATGATGAAGTGGAGGCTGCGGTTGATGGGTATTTTGACGAGCTCGACAAATCTCACTACAAACAAGGCGTTGAAGCTTTCGAACATCGCTGGGCCAAGTGCATAGAACTAAAAGGAGATTATGTAGAAAAATAAAATAAAAGTTTTAGATTTTCTTTTGTTTTTTTTTGTCAGGTCGGATATTTTTGGGACTACCCTCGTATAACCTCAAAGTTAGAAAAGTTATTTATTTATTTATTGACAAATACATTTACGTGACATTACAGTGACAAACCAATGCGTCACGAAACTAAAAACAACAAATAATACTATTTAGGCGACGAAACGGCGTGGCCCCGTTGCATTGCATCATCATCTCCGGTGTAGGATTCGGCAGGTTGCCCCGGAACCGTCGAAACACGACACCCTTCGGCCGGAAGTCAACACAGCGATGGTCTCCTGCAGCGGCCGCGGCACGCGCACCACAAACGAGCTGAAGTGCACATAGTGGCGCGAACGCAGCTGGAACACCCTCAGCGAGAAGCCGGTCTTCTGACGAACGTACTCCACCACAGTATGTAGTTATGTATTTTTTATCGTCAAATTTTCGTACAAGTTACATATTAAGAAAAAAAATTTGTACAATTACAACCACTGTATAATATTTCACAACTAAAACCAAAACCACAATTAAAATTGGTTTGAATGGTATTGTGAAAAAAATAGAAACATGTTAACTAGAAAAAAAAAAAAAAAAATGTTTTTCTTACCCAACACGAGGAAGAACAGCATCCCAAAACCGAGGAAAAAGCCTTCCAGAATCCTCCTTCCCCTCGGAATTTCTTGAAAGATCCGCGCCACCAGTAGGCCGAAGGTAATGATGACGTAACCTTTCAACAAAAACAATACTCTAAATATTGATGTTTATTTTAAAAGCTGGCTAGGTATGCAATTAATTGCGCCCAATTTGCTGACATCATGAATGTAGTTCCAGAATGCTGGGTCATAT
This sequence comes from Epinotia ramella, assembly GCA_947578815.1. Classification (NCBI taxonomy): domain Eukaryota; kingdom Metazoa; phylum Arthropoda; class Insecta; order Lepidoptera; family Tortricidae; genus Epinotia; species Epinotia ramella. The sequence goes on along the minus strand of OX388211.1, from coordinate 5,436,107 downwards.
TTAATGACTTGATGTGTCGAGACAAATGACTAATAAATAATTCTAACGAATTTTCTAAACAATTTAAATTTGATTTCGCACGGTTCTTTGTCTCTGCAAGTCAGGAAACCTTTGTGTAATGTATTATTTGCTGTATTCAGTAATTGGGTCAATCAACTTTTATTGGTCCTGTAAGTACTATGTTTTGTCCCTGGCCAATAATCGCAGTTCTAGAGAAAATTAAGTAGTTCGTTGGCATATGTCGCATTTATCTTATTATTCAGCAGACATACGAGTAAATATATTTTAAATAAATCACTATTAAACTGGAATTTTAATGGTTGTCCATGTGACAAAACATCTGATGTAGTGTTTTTTCGTTTGTCCCCCAGTAGCTTAGTGCAATGAAACATTACTTTATACAAAAAAATACTATATGGCAATTAATTACGCTTGTACATAATGATTCATTACAATGTCTACTATGATGCTAGCATATAGATTTTTGTTTGCTTCATAATTTTAACGAGTTTTTTGCATGTTCATTTTGGTCCCTATTATATTTTATTATCCTGACTTCCACCGGACAACGGTAAAAACGTCCCGAAAGCAAAACATAGATGGCGTGATCAGTGCCTTGAGAACAAGTCGATTGATTTGGTGACAACACTCATCCAGCCGCTATTTTGATTTCATCTTTGCCGCGGCGACAGTCGGCCGAGTGCGTTTTGAGAAAGTGGGTGGCTTTTTTGTGTGTCTACACAACAACCACACAACCAGCACAAAAACGTAAAAATTTGATATATCGTAGTAAATTAAAGTGAAATGTATTCTATTTAATCTATATTTTTCACTGCGCGTAAGACCTAATTCAAAATATCATTATTATTACCAGGAAGCGCAAATACTGATAAATGTCACTCGGACAACCAGTCACTTGGGCAACCAAAACCGTTGTCCGTGGGACATTTTGGTTGTCCATAGGACAATAATGATAGAATCAGCATAAAGCAATACTTTTTCTTTCAGTACTAAGTTCGTTAAAAAATAGGTATAATAAAACTGATAATTATTATCATATAGTTGTTTTTTTTTTACATAAAAATAACAAATACAGGCGATTTCAATCCTAGTATCTCCTTTGGACTCCCGAGTATGTCCTATGGACAACCGTATATGTCCACTGGACAACCATTTTGTCCCTGTCTCCTAAAGACACATTATCATCATTTTTACTTTAAAAAAAACAGTAAGGTTTACAAAATTTTCAAATATGAATGTAACAATTAAAAGTGAATTCATAAAGTGTTAAATATCACGTATTAATGATTATTTAACAAGTTAAATGAAAAGTTTGTTACATTTAAAGTTTGTCGTTGTCCAGGAGACAATATTATTGGTAATAACTTATAAATTAAAAGTCGCGTCATTTATTTATGGAAGATAAATTGCAATCCATCCTATATTTAGTGAGAATAAAGTGACGGTTTACAATTTCACTGAATTTCAAATGGTTCAGAAGTCAATTTAGTTAGTTGTCCAAGGGACTATGTTAACTAGAGTCATGTGGACTTCGGAGTCAAATTTACTATTTTATTTAAATAAATCGTTCTGCTCCATGTGAATTCTTAAAATATAAATAATTATCTACAGCAAAAATGTTGAAATAAAAAAAAAAAACAAATAAAATTAAAAAACTCAAATTTTCATTGAGTGTACACTTAAAAGTTGATTGACCCAATTACCTAATTAATATTTGTTTAAAATATATTTAAGGTCAACAGGTACAGAAAAGCAGTTTATTTATTTATTTATTTATTTATTTATTTATTTAATCATTTACATAATAGACTTACAGTAGTGGTACCAAAGCGCCTACAATGCTAGGACATAAAATAACATAAATATATGACAGTTACACAAAGTAAGTAGTGTCAAAGCGGACCCCGAGCTCCTTTAGGGGCATAACCGGGAACAACGCTAGGAGAATGATGATGATATGACAGTTACACAAACAAATAAAAAGTAGCACTAACTAAATGTGTTGCACATAGCACTTATTTTAGTTAGCAGGCTCTGCCAATTGTCTGCAAACACGTCGGCATCCTGCCTCAGCACCAGCTCATTAAGCAGCGCCGACGCCCGAACGCCAGGCGCGTTACTCGCGCGACGCGTGCGCGGCCCCGCCGTCGCCCGCGCGGTAAACAGCGGGCGGCGGCGGCGCCCCGCGCGTCCGTACTGCTCTGGGACGAATAGACGAATGCCTTCCAATGCCACTGGATTGTCAATTTGCCCCCTGAGTAGAAGACAGTAGTGGACTGCGAGGTGCAGTTTACGTCTGAAATGGAGAGTCTCCAGCCCGACCATACCGGCTACAAAAAGAGACGGATATAAAAAAGGATAATATCCGTACTGCTTCTTGTACAGGTGACGTGCAAATTTCCGCTGAACCCGCTCGAGTAAGATTTTGTAATTTGCTTCGATCGGATCCCATATAACAGAGCTGTACTCCAACTTGCTACGTACGTATGCATTGTACAAGACGATAGGTACAGCCGTGCTAGTAAATTGTGGCGCAGTGCGTATTACGAATCCCAACATTTTATTTGCGCTCTTAGTGATAGAACTAATGTGGCTATGGAAATCCAATCTCGTATCTACCTCAACGCCAAGATCGCGAATAGTTTGGACGCGGTATTCTATAGCATAGCAATTATGTGAGTCATCAACATCATTATCGTAGGTAATCAAGTTATACTGTACCTTCCATCACATTATATCGATCATAAACCAATTCATGTTGCTCTATCAATTCTATGTATCTCGCAGTCGAGAATTGTATAATGTAAATTAAATACATAATATCAACTAAATTGTATAGCTCCTCACACTCAGGATGAAGATCCTGTTTATTAATTAACAAGATAATTGTCACAGCAGATAACAACTCGACTCGAAATATCGAGATGTAATAGAAATACATAACACTTATTATTCTTACTTAAGGCGGACAGACAGACGGCGATCAGACGGTTCACTCGGATGAATGTTCCCTCGGGTGATTGATTCTTTTTTCTTTCACTCAATGCTCACACAACTCAGGTAAAATGACATATAAATGAACATTCACTATTTTAGGCAGAACCAGACGGTTCATTTTTCGTTCATTTTTATGTTTCATTCCGCACCTTTCACCCGAAGTGACACGTCTGATCATGAAGTGAACCAAAAGTGCCGAATAAATTCACTAGTGAACGTTCTTTCCGTGTTTAGACCGTTCATTTTTCGGTCATTCGGAGTGCGAGTGAAAGATGCCGAATGAAAATATCCAACATTGTTGGATCGGTTCACTAGTGAATTCATTCGGCACTTTTGGTTCACTTAATGATCAGACGTGTCACTTCGGGTGAAAGGTGCGGAATGAAACATAAAAATTAACGAAAAATGAAGTCTGATTCCGCCTTTAGTTAATGAATTTTGGATGTCCATCGCGTCACAGGAATCGCAAGCGTCCACAGTCTACGGTGTTTGCTTACCATCAGGCAGACCGTATGCTTGTTTACCACCGTCGTATTAGGTATATATTTAAAAAAAACGGACAAGTGTGAGTCGGACTAGGTAATTAATTACAAATGTATAGTTTTGGGATTTTTTGTGTCGAGATATTACTTGCCAAATTTCATAGTTCTAGGTCAGCGGAAAGTACCCTATACATTTTGATTCCCTTGAGCTTGAGAGAGTCGAAATATACATTTATTATTGCGGGATAAACGGCCGTATCTTTTTTTTACGTTAACATAGTCGATATATAATAGAAACGAGGTGTTAACCTGCTCAAAGTGCGCCCGTACCTTTGTAAGAAAGGTCGGGTACGCTAGCCACCTGAGAGCGCACCAGAGAGTAGAACAGCAAGACTCCAATAATTCTTCATTATTAAAAAAGTTACCCAATCCTTACATACAGTCGCTGAGGTCGTAATCGGCCAGGATGCCATCATCATCATCATCATAATAGAAAAAAGTTTGATTTTTTCACAGCTTTCAAGGGACTGTAGACCTGCCGGCGTAGCATGGTTGGCATTTTTATCACTTATCGCTGTCGATAAGACGTACATCCGTCACGCTCTAACAAGTACCTATGCGAGACTGCGAGTGCGAGAGTGACGGATGTCTTATACACAGCGATAGGTAGGTACGTGATCAAATGTCAACCATGCTACGCCCACTGAGTTATCCTGAGTATTTCCGAAATAAAGGGTCTTGACAGAAACACAGACAGACAGACGGAGAACAAAGTGATCCTATAACGGTTCCGTTTTTTCCTTTCGAAGTACGGAACCCTAAAAACGCTCTATTTCATACTAGACCCAGTTGAATAACTGTTGACGACAATTAAATAAAGAAAAGAGATGCAAAGTTCAACCATGGTACGCCCACTGAGTATATCCTGAGTATTTCTGAGGTCTTGACAGAAAGACAGACAGACAGACGGACAACAAAGTGATCCTATAACGGTTCCGTTTTTGCCTTTTGAAGTACGGAGCCCTAAAAACGCTCTATTTCATACCCAGTTGAATAACTGTTGACGACAATTAAATAAAGAAAAGAGATGCAAAGGTCACGCTTGCTTTCTTTCGTAATAGGCCGATGCGCCGCGGGCCTGCGGCGCTACCACGAACTTCGAAAGTCGAAGTTAGCGCCGCTGATCAAGTCATCGCAATTAATGATAATTTAACAATGTCGACGAGACGTTATTTGTGACGACAAGTTACCTAATGTTTATCGTCAAAGTCCAGGTATTATAACGATTGCGTCGTTTATCGCGGTGGATAATAAATCCGGCTGGGGTACCTATATTATTAGAGCGAAAATGGTAATGGTAAGTATAACTACCTGTTTTGAAGCGCTCATAGCCTAGCGGCGCCTGCGAGTCGGAAACGATAACGCAGGTTAAGCAAAGATGGCAGCGGTCAGTCTTTGGATGGGTAACCGCCTGATGTTTGAGTTGTTAATATAAATGAGCGCTTCCGTGCTTTGGAAGGCACGCTAAGCAGTTGATCCCGGCTGCTGTCTATGACAGTAGTCGTGAAGCCGAGTTAGAGGCCTTCGGGCGGCTTAAGGGGATGCCTTGATTTGAGTTTGGGGAAGGTGTTACCTCCATAGACGGCGTCCGCGAAGGCGCCGCCGACCGAGTCCCAGGTGACGGAGGTGAGCAGCGACCACTCGCGGACAGCTTCTGCAGCAGCAGTGACAGCCGCACCTCGTCGTCCGCCGACACGGTGTACAACAGCTATGGTTGGGAAGGTGTTACCTCCATAGACGGCGTCCGCGAAGGCGCCGCCGACCGAGTCCCAGGTGACGGAGGTGAGCAGCGACCACTCGCGGGACAGCTTCTGCAGCAGCAGCGACAGCCGCACCTCGTCGTCCGCCGACACGGTGTACAACAGCTATGGAGGGGAATAGGTGTTACCTCCATAGACGGCGTCCGCGAAGGCGCCGCCGACCGAGTCCCAGGTGATGGAGGTGAGCAGCGACCACTCGCGGGACAGCTTCTGCAGCAGCAGCGACAGCCGCACCTCATGGTCCGCCGACACGGTATACAACAGCTATAGAGGGGAAGGTTTTACCTCCATAGACGGCGTCAGCGAAGGCGCCGCCGACCGAGTCCCAGGTGACGGAGGTGAGCAGCGACCACTCGCGGGACAGCTTCTGCAGCAGCAGCGACAGCCGCACCTCGTGGTCCGCCGACACGGTGTACAACAGCTATAGAGGGGAAGGTGTTACCTCCATAGACGGCGTCCGCGAAGGCGCCGCCGACCGAGTCCCAGGTGACGGAGGTGAGCAGCGACCACTCGCGGGACAGCTTCTGCAGCAGCAGCGACAGCCGCACCTCGTCGTCCGCCGACACGCGCTTGTACACCAGGCACGCCACGCAAAACACCTGTGGAAAAGTTCAGCGTTAAGTTTTATCTTAAAGTCGATTTTGACAGATGATCTACCTACACGTACCTACTACTACTAAGCACCTACTACTTACCGCTATTCAACACGCATGCATATCTAAAAGATTAAATTAAAAAAAAAACTTGGTATGAAATTGATATTTGGATAGGGTATTGGGTTTGGATATTTTGGATATATTGGTTGCATGTGAATTTTTTTACCGACGTTTACTCTTTCCAATTTAAAAACAGAAGCAATTAATACAACTCGATTTTACATTATATAGCCAAGCGGGTCATACCTACACAGTGAACAAAATTCGTCTTCAGTCAATAGTTAGCTTATACGTGCATATAAATAATGTTTTTATCGCATGATAATATACAGGGTGATTCAGGAGACATGAGCAGGATCAACCCTACGGATTCAATAGTTTATAAGCTACTCAGTCGTACCAGCATTGGTAAGATTAACGTGAATTTTTTTTTAGTTGTGTAGGGTGACCATGATTTATTGTGAATGAAACTTTTACACAAAATGTAAAAAAAAACTGTGGGCGTTTAACTTAATTACGATGGTAAAAGATCCATTAACATTAACTGTATGTGTAGGGTTGATCCTGCTCACGTCTCCTGAATCACCCTGTATATTACCTATATAACGGGACACACGGTTCATGCGGATTAAGAGTCCAGCTAAATATTATAGGCTTACAAAGCCTTAACTTAGTCGAATCTAAATCTGTGTAGGTATGACCCAACGTATCAAATCAAGTAAATCTACCTACCTATTGCCACATGCACAAGTCATAATAGTTCACATCGACTGTTTACTCGTAGGTACCTTCTAGCACACATCCAAATATTACCATTATATTAATAAGGCGGAGTTGCTACGGTAGCCTAGTGGTTCAGGCATGCGGCTGTCAAAGCGGCGGTCGTGGGTTCGAATCCGGCTCGTACCAATGAGTTTTTCGGAACTTATTGTACGGAATATTTACCGTTAGCTTTTCGGTGAAGGAAAATATCGTGAGGAAACCGGTTTAATCCCAATACTTAAGGTCTAGTTTTGTTTTCCCTCTGGGTTGGAAGGTGAGATGGCAGTCACTTTCGTAAAACTAATGCCTATGCCAAATCTTGGGATTAGGTGTCAAAGCGGACCCCGGGCTCCTTTAGAGGCACTACCGGGAAAAACACTAAAAGACACACTTGCCTTTCATAAAACACGAGTGTGCTTTCGCAGTCAACTGCTCGCAGTTTGAAAAATTTGCTAGTTTTGCAGACTTTGACAAAGCTAGGTTTAATACAGTAGGTACGGCATGTGTCTAATTGTCTATGTGCATAGAAGGGATCTATTTAATAGATGCTAAATGTCCTTGCACCTAAAGCGAACGAGTAGGAGCGCAAGTAGGCGTTTCTTTTGCTTAGAAGTTACAAGACCTACTTTAAATAGGTAGGTACCTATACACATACACTTGGCCATGTCATAAGCTATTTAACACATTTCACGCTACGCTGCTTCGCTTCCAAAAGAAAATTTACTGATATGCTAAACAGTGTCAACTCGGAATCCACACGTTATGTCGAAAGACATGACGCAATGTTACTACGCTTACCGTTCGGCTTCGGTATGCCCTCACCAATGGCAAACAAGTTTTAGAAACTACCAGCCCACACCCATGTTAGTCGATCAATAAAAAAAGAAGTACTTTACCTACCTGCTTTATTAGATCTGTAGGATTCGAATCTTAATCCGTTTCTTTAAAGTAGGTTCAGCCAATTGGCCAACCCTAAAAATATAACAAATCAGCCTATATACGTCCCACTGCTGGGCACAGGAGTCCTCTCATGGATGCTCTCCTAAAAATATGTAGGTAAGTAAGTAATTATCTTTACAGTACACATGGTGCTACTTTCCCGCACTAGTGCGGAAAAGAGCACTTTTCGTGCATATGTCGAAACTTTAAAGAGCCATATGTACAGTAAAACGTTGTACGAGACACGTGCGAATAAGTAATTCGCAACTCGTGTCGATTTAAAACACTCCCTTCGGTCGTGTTTTAATTTATCACCACTCGCTACGAATTTCCTATTTTCGGCACTTGTATCGTAAATAACTATTATAGCATCTTGGAGTCCAGGTGTCGGGAGTGCATTATAGGAAAAAATATTGCTTTTCTATTCACCCCAATGGTCTACCTACAAACTTCTAGACACGACTCTATTGGCCAAGGCAAAAAGTCAGCTACCAAATAGAATTCTAGCATATCTAGATACACTACTACCGATGGCGAAAACTTATTCTATAGATACTCTGTAGATGGCTGTACCTGCCAAGCATTGATCTAGTCACTAGATCAATGCTTATAGTCACTTGGATATCCATCCACTAGATTCTAGTTGATGGATATCCAAGTATAAGCATGCCTATTCACTGCGTAGAGGTAAATGAAGATTTTCCTTTGTGACACCTAAATAATTGTGCTACGTTTGAATTAAACGATCGCCCTAAATACTTAGTACAAAACAGATTGCGATTATTGATAACAATGTCCAAATGAGTCTTCTCCAGTAAACAGCTGTGTATAAATAAACATTACCTAAGCGATTACGCATTACTCTATGGCTGCGAAGAACCTCATAAGATGTAAGGTTGACCTAAAACCCTGCAACAATGGTCCAGCAATCTCGAGTCCTTCGTTGTCGCGTCCACCGTGGGAGCGGCATTGAAGACGCGGCTGCATCTTGTGTTGTACGTGTGCAGAATATTCTAATGGGCACATAAAGCACTAACACTAACACTACTAACAGTATAAAGTAGCTAGGTAACACCTAAGCATTTTTTTACCGACGACATACTTAGGTGTGCTGAGATTAAGTTCGGTACACAGTCTGGCTAAGAAAAACTTGCCTAATATTATTCTAGACCTATCGAGTGCTCAACTTTTTTGCCGACTGTAGGTACGCTAGCTCTATCTATGTTCGGATGTTACACGCACCATATTTCAAATATCCTACACCTACCACTGGAAGAGGGTGTCGTAGTGAAGCCTGACAAAACATATTGCAAAATTAAACCAACATATCACTTGATCTCACTGTTGAGCCACCGTTAGATACTATTGTTCAATATTCTTGAGATATCATTTTAGTATCTTTCATTCCGTTTTTGGCGATAACGAAGATATTAACTTGGGAGATGCTCTACTTGAATCTATTTTTATATGACTCGTTGACTACCTATTCGTATTACTTACGAATAATAAGTCACTAAACACTATTACTTATTGAAATTTTATACAATAGTGTTTAGTGCTCTGCTTAGTAATTGCACGGTAAACTTCCAATCGGACCCTCAAAGACATACATCGAAATGATAAAATGACAAGGTTCTACGACTTCTAATTATGCTCTACTCTAGGTAGGTACATTAATCTTTCTTTATCTAATACAAAAAATACGGATGAGAAAAAAAAAAGGAAACTGAACATAAAAACAGTACCTAGATACAAATGTATACCTATAACTCTACATAAGTAACGATTACGACATTAATACCTTTAAAGATATTAGCGGTACCTTAAGGGCGTGGCTGTGGGAAATAAACGCTTGATAGCTATGTTTAGAAGCAGTGCACTTGCCTTACCGGTATTTATGTCACTCGACAAGGACAAACGAGGCATCGATAATAAGATAGGTACACTGTACCTACCTAATCAGTAATCACAGATCACCTGTGTACCCCCGCCCATACTACCGCAATAATACAAGATACTTATGGATGTTTATTTACAATGCTCATAGGACTTTGTGCCTTGAGCCTCATAGGACGGCACACGTGCATGAATGGTAAACAAAATACCTTAGAGGTGTCAGCATCAAGATTGAAGTAACTATAGTTTGTCTCTTCGTAGCAGAAGTTATTCTGAGTATAAAATGCTTTAGACGATCGCACTAGACAAGGCTTAATCTCTAAATAAGTCGATATTTTCATGCATGGGTTTGGAGTTAGTTAGCACCTGTTGCGCCAAGGGGATCATTCATCATCATTAATCGACATCAACTATTCATCACTTTAGTGATAACGCTATATCGGTAGTTAATACTGCGCAGTCATTAACCCCCCTAGTATCAGTAGTCCGATGATCGGACTAATGAGACTTCGTCGTCTCAGTAGTCCGATGCTACGCATAAAGTCGGGTTACTGATACTAGGGGAATTTACCATCTATGGGTCCGCAACACCCATGAACCATGGCATTTATTTGAACACCTTGCCAGATTCTAATCTGTATTATACGATCGACAACTTTAGGCAACATGGAACCTTCTCATAATACGATAATTTTAACTGTGTCCCGTGATCTGACTCCGAGATCACGGGACACAGTTAAAATTATCGTAAGCTGTCATTATTATGACGGGGTTCCATGGTGGAAGTTATTGATTGTGCAATAGGGCCATGAAATATGGACCATATTGTAACCTTGCGAGAAGTTGAATTTGAAGTTTATTACGACAAAGTACTAGTGTTTGACGACCGTTAGGTATATACCTACAAAATAAATGTTAACAAAACTAGGGTAAGCGTTAAACCCTAATAAGATCGATAACAGAATAACAATGCAGTATAAGTTACTCCATTAAAATACTTTTTCAATAACTCGTCGACTGACATTAATTGCATTACAAGTCGTTACGAAACTACCATGTACATAGGTACGACCTATCCAAACGTGATTGCTAAGAGTTTGTGTCGTAAGAAGGTCAGCGATATTTATCCGATGTGTGCTAGCGGGCTTGGACATTATCGTAATAAGAATGCACGCCGTACGTGACTACGAATTGTTAAAGTCTATTAGGCATTGTGATAAAACGAAGACGGCACCTTTACAGGTGTCGAGCAGGTAAAAATTTCACAATGTAGCTTCGGCTTGGCAATGTATTGTCGCACGTCGAATTTTGTCTAACATCGTTACAACCGCAAGAAATATTGATGTGTATTTTGTCAACCCTTCGATCAATCGGAATAAAGTAACTTAGTCTCTAATCCCAGTGCCTCACCGCTTGTTCCCAAATAAAATTTACCATGACATACTGCACTCCCACCAATTCAAAGATTTCTTGAGGCAATACTTTAAATTGTATCAGTGGCATTTTAAAAATGAGCTCACCTGACGGCTTGCGATTAGATAGGTAATTAAGGACCCAAATCATTAACAAAAGACAAGAAAGTCAGTTATGGCACAGAATAATTGATAGTACCTTGAGGTATGGTTAGAAGCGGTAGCTTTGCACAGGCACAATCAAGATAGTAAGAATCAGAAAATCCCGAAAATCCCGTTTCTAATATGCATTAAGTTCACAACAGTGTTAGTAACTTTAGTAAGCAGCACGCGCAGCCAGGTGAACGAAATGCTCAAAAGGGTCTCCGCTAAGTAACTCTTTAAATTGTTCATCTCTTTGGGCACTTTTGGCGAAGTTTCTTACTGATAATATTGATGATTTGTGGATATCTCTAGCCTTGACTGAGCGAGCTACAATGGAACACTTGACAATAGAATCTTATTTCATGCTTCATTCAGTTGTCATCGCTAATCTTCGGCTCCCGCTGCACCTATCGTAATGGCAATACTCACGAACTCCACTATCTTGAGCGCGACCCACTTGTCACACAGCGCCATGGCGCGATAACTGTTCCACAACTTTCCTCGTACGTTATGTCACGACATAGTAAATGTTCACAGTGTTTACAAACAGAAGGGCGCGGAGTAGAGCGCGAGCACGAGCACGAGGCTAGGCGGGCGCGCGGCGCGGACGTGGCGTGGAGTTTGATTGAGCGCGCATTTTCACGCTGCACCGCCGCCGCCGGCGACGCGGTGACATTGAAGGAAAACCTTCCTCCGCGGGATGTTCCGCGGCATTGCCTCGCGCCGGCTATACACTAACATGCGTGCAAAAACGACAAGCGGCGCCAATCAACCGAGGAACCAAGGAGCGAGCTTCAATAAAACACCATGGACATTAACCATTATACTTAAATTTATTAATCAATACTGGCATGCAATATTAGCTTAAAAATCTCATAAAAGCCTGAGAGATAAATTCATGTCTCGTTATACTGTTAGTGTAGATAAGATAGATAATTTCATAATGCTGTGTTTATTCATTGAAGAGAAAACAGATCCAAATTGATTTTAAATAAGACTTGATCGTACAATGAAATAGTAAACTACAATAACATGAATATTTCGTTGAAAAAACATCAAAAAATGGAGATTACCAGTAATGCAACGATCATCCGCACGCGGAGCCGGCGGTTGCCCTTAATTCATAACATAAAACGATATTGTAGATACTTACTTAAATACTGATGCTGCCTTACATTTTCTTTAATTTAAATAAATTAAAACCTATGCAGTTCAATTGGATTCTTAATTCAATACATTATATTTAAATAATGTCTAAATGTAAAATTTACCTCTCTTATGTATTAGGAAACATGGAGTGCAAGAGAAGTTTGCAGCGCGTCACGCCACCGGCCACGGGGCCCACATGTGTTCAGGAAATCGAAAAATAATATTGGTGTACTTAGCAACATTTTGAACACCACAACATAAAGGAAACATTTGTTAAACAACTAAAATGACAACCAACTTCTTTTCCTTTTCCTCAACGCTATACCAACTCCAAGCTGACACAAGTTGTACACAATGCTGCTTCAGAGACACGCAACTAAAACTTGTTAACTTGGCCAGTATTTAGTAACAACAAAACAAAAACAAAGTTATGGGGCTTCCTCTCACACTCCAGTACACTTGCACAAGACATGCAACACAACAAGTTAATACATTTGCATTCTTAAACAATACATGCAATAAATTAATCAAGAATAAAAATTAAATTAATTGTAAAATGTTAAAATTCTAGCCGAGTATCCCTACTCCTACCCTACCCGCCCGAAACTACCTGATAAAAATAATGGTTATTTTATTATTAACACTGATGTCAATAAAACGCTTCAATTAGTCACAGGTTGCGTAACAACCTAGTTGACAATTTTAACGTGGCGTCTGCATCTGCCGAATGTGCATTCATTGAACGCGAACTGGAAAAACATTGCATTCATCTCCAGTTCGGTCGTGACCTTGGCAATTCTTTATTGCTCAGCCAGTGCTATATAATTCTTGAGATTCATGTGATGGCTGCAAAAAAGTACAGGCTAATGAAGACACTAGAATATTCGCGAGATCCCATCGTTTTACAACCTGGCACTAGAGATTAGAAAATTATGAAACATCCGAGAGAAAAAATAGTTTTTTCTACTCTTGAAGTGTTTGTTACGCAAGCTAGGTCCCCAGCAGCAGCGTCATTCTTAATACATGGCACTGTTACTTGTCTTATATAACGTCATCTAGTAAAACATGTACATATTTCGGAGGAATTGATTGTTGCTATCAATTTATAACTTTTATTACCCAACTATAATCAAGGTTGTTCAAAAAGTTAATAATGATAACTTTTTGGACAACCTTGACTTACCTCTTTAGATACAAAAATACCAAAGGAGGTGTGAAGCTTCTTGCATGCTAATTGTGAAGCACTATCTGTATAAAATTGGTACTCAACGTCAGCACCGAATCTATTCCATAGCAGCACCGAAATTTATCGTAAAATATATCTATTATTATTATTGGGGTAATTGCACGTGTTATGACATAATTATTTGGCCATATCGGTTGCTAAAATGTAGTCTTGATACTTGCCTTTGCCAAAGTACTTAACTACTTGAAAATGCATTTCAGACGAAATTTGATAACATTTTGAACGTCCACCATAATTTACTAACATTTGGCAGCAAACGCGCGGCCGAAGGTGTACCTAAGTAAAATAGTCGGCATCATCGCGACCTCGTCGAGCGCGATTCTTAGAACGCCCTAGATACGCGATAAAATCTCGCTAACAAGCTCATTAAGCGGGTCAGAAGTCGCCGGGCACATCTAGCCGTGTCCCCCTATGCACTGGGTCGAGTAGGTCGGGTCGGGTCGGGCGGGGTCGGGGTGCACGCCGCGGAGTCACTGCGGCTCGTCGGGCGCGATGAACTGGCGCAGCGGGTGCGGCGCGGTCCAGGGGTTGAAGTCGCGCGGCGGCGGCGCGGCGGGCGGCGCCCACACGCGCGCCGCGCCGCCCTCGCCGCCCACGCCCAGCGCGCTCATGCCGCCCACCAGCGACTCCATGCCAATGCCCAGCCCCAGCCCCAGCCCCAGGTGGCTCTCCAGCCGCCCAGCCCATCTGTACACAACACACAACACACAAGTCACAACACAACACACAGCCCCATCAAACTACTGATTAACAGTCCGTTTCACACATCTTTACAGGATAATCTAGAAGATAACAAACATGCAGGACATTCCGAAGCAAAATATCCCTTTATTCATAAAACTTAAAATGCCTCTGCTAAATAAAATGAGCTGTCCCATACGAACACAAATGCAGAGGCGTCTCTAGCCCATGTAGCGCCCGTGTGCAAAAATTCCTCTAGCGCCCCCTATTAAGCGGGCGGTCATAATGGAATGGTTATAAAGTACGGCTTGGCGCCCCCTAGGACCGCTGCGCCCGTGTGCAACGCACACCCTGCACCATAGGTAGAGACGCCTCTGCACAAATGTCAAAGTGAAAGACAAAGACAAATAAATTTTACCGCCATTTTAGTTACAAGAGGCTTGCAGAACGTTTAAGAAATATAATACGACCTTTAGATAGCCAGAGCTGGATCATTCTCCAACAATATTATAGGGTTAGGGCGTTATTAAAGGGTTAAGAAATACCTGCGGTTGATTTATGCTAATTATAAATACGCAACAATAATATTCTAATGATAAACCAATTTTTTTTAATAAGTAATACTGAAGCAAAGAACCCGACGTACAACTTTTAACATGTCTAACGTCAGGCCCGGTCAAGGCGATCTAAAACGGGCAACTTTTAATCACTTCCCTTTCTAAACCGACTCGGCCCTAATTGCCATATTTGCGGGACCTAATATAGCAGCAACAAGTGCAACAACACACTTTTAACCAACAATTTAACATGATAAGGAATCTCATCAAATTAAAATTTAATTTGCCGTTTTACCTGGACTTTTAGCTCGTGTAAACTCACTATTCATGAAAAATATTATCAAAAATTAATTAAGTTCAATTACTATAACATATACATATGCAGCCCCTAAGATATGCAGTCAAACTCTCAGGAAGCAGAAGCAGTTTTAAACACACCACATTTTCCAACGAGTGGAAGCGACAAGGTACCAAGTTGTCCAACTATTCGTCGTGTGCAAAAATAAATGTTGGTGCCTGAAAACTATGATAAAGCAACTATTGCAGTAAGCGGCGACAGACGGCGCGAGTAGAGGTCTGGTGTCTAGTTAATGTACGGCTCAATAATCTGCGTCCACTATACAACAAGTGGGCGACACTCACTCGGCAGGCTGGTGGCGCTGGCGCGAGGCCTCGTGGATCATGCGCAGCCGGCGCGCCTGCGACCACGGCTCGAGCGTGTACGAGGGCGCGATGGGCGGCGAGTAGGCGCCGCTCTCCGGGACACGCGTCAGCTCCACGCCGCGCACCGGCGTCCAGCGGCCCACCTGCGGAAACAATAACTAAATTACCACCTCGCATGGATAAGGCGGTTAAACACACGGCATCGGCACCGCGTTTGTAGCGCTACAAAAAGACGCCGTGTAACGGCTCTTGGTATAACAAGTCGCGCGGCGGCGGCCGCGGCCACGAGCGCCTTGCGCGCCAGGGCGGCGCCGCGGTGCGACTTGTACTCCACGATGTTAGTTAACGTGTAGTCACCTCCCGGTACTGCTTGAGCAGCTGCGGCGACTGCGGCAGCGACCAGTCGACGGCGGGGCGCGCGCCGGCGCCCCACGCGGCGGCGGCCGCGGCCAAGAGCGCCTTGCGCGCCAGGGCGGCGCCGCGGTGCGACTTGTACTCCACGATGTTAGTTAACGTGTAGTCACCTCCCGGTACTGCTTGAGCAGCTGCGGCGACTGCGGCAGCGACCAGTCGACGGCGGGGCGCAAGCCGGCGCCCCACGCGGCGGCGGCCGCGGCCACGAGCGCCTTGCGCGCCAGGGCGGCGCCGCGGTGCGACTTGTACTCCACGATGTTAGTTAACGTGTACCTAGTCACCTCCCGGTACTGCTTGAGCAGCTGCGGCGACTGCGGCAGCGACCAGTCGACGGCGGGGCGCGCGCCGGCGCCCCACGCGGCGGCGGCCGCGGCCACGAGCGCCTTGCGCGCCAGGGCGGCGCCGCGGTGCGACTTGTACTCCACGATGTTAGTTAACGTGTAGTCACCTCCCGGTACTGCTTGAGCAGCTGCGGCGACTGCGGCAGCGACCAGTCGACGGCGGGGCGCGCGCCGGCGCCCCACGCGGCGGCGGCCGCGGCCAAGAGCGCCTTGCGCGCCAGGGCGGCGCCGCGGTGCGACTTGTACTCCACGATGTTAGTTAACGTGTAGTCACCTCCCGGTACTGCTTGAGCAGCTGCGGCGACTGCGGCAGCGACCAGTCGACGGCGGGGCGCGCGCCGGCGCCCCACGCGGCGGCGGCCGCGGCCA
The DNA here is from genome assembly GCA_947578815.1 of Epinotia ramella. NCBI lineage: Eukaryota > Metazoa > Arthropoda > Insecta > Lepidoptera > Tortricidae > Epinotia > Epinotia ramella. Next base: position 5,419,558 of record OX388211.1, on the reverse strand, counting down.
CGAGCGCCTTGCGCGCCAGGGCGGCGCCGCGGTGCGACTTGTACTCCACGATGTTAGTTAACGTGTAGTCACCTCCCGGTACTGCTTGAGCAGCTGCGGCGACTGCGGCAGCGACCAGTCGACGGCGGGGCGCGCGCCGGCGCCCCACGCGGCGGCGGCCGCGGCCAAGAGCGCCTTGCGCGCCAGGGCGGCGCCGCGGTGCGACTTGTACTCCACGATGTTAGTTAACGTGTAGTCACCTCCCGGTACTGCTTGAGCAGCTGCGGCGACTGCGGCAGCGACCAGTCGACGGCGGGGCGCGCGCCGGCGCCCCACGCGGCGGCGGCCGCGGCCAAGAGCGCCTTGCGCGCCAGGGCGGCGCCGCGGTGCGACTTGTACTCCACGATGTTAGTTAACGTGTAGTCACCTCCCGGTACTGCTTGAGCAGCTGCGGCGACTGCGGCAGCGACCAGTCGACGGCGGGGCGCAAGCCGGCGCCCCACGCGGCGGCGGCCGCGGCCACGAGCGCCTTGCGCGCCAGGGCGGCGCCGCGGTGCGACTTGTACTCCACGATGTTAGTTAACGTGTACCTAGTCACCTCCCGGTACTGCTTGAGCAGCTGCGGCGACTGCGGCAGCGACCAGTCGACGGCGGGGCGCGCGCCGGCGCCCCACGCGGCGGCGGCCGCGGCCACGAGCGCCTTGCGCGCCAGGGCGGCGCCGCGGTGCGACTTGTACTCCACGATGTTAGTTAACGTGTAGTCACCTCCCGGTACTGCTTGAGCAGCTGCGGCGACTGCGGCAGCGACCAGTCGACGGCGGGGCGCGCGCCGGCGCCCCACGCGGCGGCGGCCGCGGCCACGAGCGCCTTGCGCGCCAGGGCGGCGCCGCGGTGCGACTTGTACTCCACGATGTTAGTTAACGTGTAGTCACCTCCCGGTACTGCTTGAGCAGCTGCGGCGACTGCGGCAGCGACCAGTCGACGGCGGGGCGCGCGCCGGCGCCCCACGCGGCGGCGGCCGCGGCCAAGAGCGCCTTGCGCGCCAGGGCGGCGCCGCGGTGCGACTTGTACTCCACGATGTTAGTTAACGTGTAGTCACCTCCCGGTACTGCTTGAGCAGCTGCGGCGACTGCGGCAGCGACCAGTCGACGGCGGGGCGCGCGCCGGCGCCCCACGCGGCGGCGGCCGCGGCCAAGAGCGCCTTGCGCGCCAGGGCGGCGCCGCGGTGCGACTTGTACTCCACGATGTTAGTTAACGTGTAGTCACCTCCCGGTACTGCTTGAGCAGCTGCGGCGACTGCGGCAGCGACCAGTCGACGGCGGGGCGCAAGCCGGCGCCCCACGCGGCGGCGGCCGCGGCCACGAGCGCCTTGCGCGCCAGGGCGGCGCCGCGGTGCGACTTGTACTCCACGATGTTAGTTAACGTGTACCTAGTCACCTCCCGGTACTGCTTGAGCAGCTGCGGCGACTGCGGCAGCGACCAGTCGACGGCGGGGCGCGCGCCGGCGCCCCACGCGGCGGCGGCCGCGGCCACGAGCGCCTTGCGCGCCAGGGCGGCGCCGCGGTGCGACTTGTACTCCACGATGTTAGTTAACGTGTAGTCACCTCCCGGTACTGCTTGAGCAGCTGCGGCGACTGCGGCAGCGACCAGTCGACGGCGGGGCGCGCGCCGGCGCCCCACGCGGCGGCGGCCGCGGCCAAGAGCGCCTTGCGCGCCAGGGCGGCGCCGCGGTGCGACTTGTACTCCACGATGTTAGTTAACGTGTAGTCACCTCCCGGTACTGCTTGAGCAGCTGCGGCGACTGCGGCAGCGACCAGTCGACGGCGGGGCGCGCGCCGGCGCCCCACGCGGCGGCGGCCGCGGCCACGAGCGCCTTGCGCGCCAGGGCGGCGCCGCGGTGCGACTTGTACTCCACGATGTTAGTTAACGTGTAGTCACCTCCCGGTACTGCTTGAGCAGCTGCGGCGACTGCGGCAGCGACCAGTCGACGGCGGGGCGCGCGCCGGCGCCCCACGCGGCGGCGGCCGCGGCCAAGAGCGCCTTGCGCGCCAGGGCGGCGCCGCGGTGCGACTTGTACTCCACGATGTTAGTTAACGTGTAGTCACCTCCCGGTACTGCTTGAGCAGCTGCGGCGACTGCGGCAGCGACCAGTCGACGGCGGGGCGCGCGCCGGCGCCCCACGCGGCGGCGGCCGCGGCCAAGAGCGCCTTGCGCGCCAGGGCGGCGCCGCGGTGCGACTTGTACTCCACGATGTTAGTTAACGTGTAGTCACCTCCCGGTACTGCTTGAGCAGCTGCGGCGACTGCGGCAGCGACCAGTCGACGGCGGGGCGCAAGCCGGCGCCCCACGAGGCGGCGGCCGCGGCCACGAGCGCCTTGCGCGCCAGGGCGGCGCCGCGGTGCGACTTGTACTCCACGATGTTAGTTAACGTGTACCTAGTCACCTCCCGGTACTGCTTGAGCAGCTGCGGCGACTGCGGCAGCGACCAGTCGACGGCGGGGCGCGCGCCGGCGCCCCACGCGGCGGCGGCCGCGGCCACGAGCGCCTTGCGCGCCAGGGCGGCGCCGCGGTGCGACTTGTACTCCACGATGTTAGTTAACGTGTAGTCACCTCCCGGTACTGCTTGAGCAGCTGCGGCGACTGCGGCAGCGACCAGTCGACGGCGGGGCGCGCGCCGGCGCCCCACGCGGCGGCGGCCGCGGCCACGAGCGCCTTGCGCGCCATGGCGGCGCCGCGGTGCGACTTGTACTCCACGATGTTAGTTAACGTGTAGTCACCTCCCGGTACTGCTTGAGCAGCTGCGGCGACTGCGGCAGCGACCAGTCGACGGCGGGGCGCGCGCCGGCGCCCCACGCGGCGGCGGCCGCGGCCAAGAGCGCCTTGCGCGCCAGGGCGGCGCCGCGGTGCGACTTGTACTCCACGATGTTAGTTAACGTGTAGTCACCTCCCGGTACTGCTTGAGCAGCTGCGGCGACTGCGGCAGCGACCAGTCGACGGCGGGGCGCAAGCCGGCGCCCCACGCGGCGGCGGCCGCGGCCACGAGCGCCTTGCGCGCCAGGGCGGCGCCGCGGTGCGACTTGTACTCCACGATGTTAGTTAACGTGTACCTAGTCACCTCCCGGTACTGCTTGAGCAGCTGCGGCGACTGCGGCAGCGACCAGTCGACGGCGGGGCGCGCGCCGGCGCCCCACGCGGCGGCGGCCGCGGCCACGAGCGCCTTGCGCGCCAGGGCGGCGCCGCGGTGCGACTTGTACTCCACGATGTTAGTTAACGTGTAGTCACCTCCCGGTACTGCTTGAGCAGCTGCGGCGACTGCGGCAGCGACCAGTCGACGGCGGGGCGCGCGCCGGCGCCCCACGCGGCGGCGGCCGCGGCCAAGAGCGCCTTGCGCGCCAGGGCGGCGCCGCGGTGCGACTTGTACTCCACGATGTTAGTTAACGTGTAGTCACCTCCCGGTACTGCTTGAGCAGCTGCGGCGACTGCGGCAGCGACCAGTCGACGGCGGGGCGCGCGCCGGCGCCCCACGCGGCGGCGGCCGCGGCCACGAGCGCCTTGCGCGCCAGGGCGGCGCCGCGGTGCGACTTGTACTCCACGATGTTAGTTAACGTGTAGTCACCTCCCGGTACTGCTTGAGCAGCTGCGGCGACTGCGGCAGCGACCAGTCGACGGCGGGGCGCGCGCCGGCGCCCCACGCGGCGGCGGCCGCGGCCAAGAGCGCCTTGCGCGCCAGGGCGGCGCCGCGGTGCGACTTGTACTCCACGATGTTAGTTAACGTGTAGTCACCTCCCGGTACTGCTTGAGCAGCTGCGGCGACTGCGGCAGCGACCAGTCGACGGCGGGGCGCGCGCCGGCGCCCCACGCGGCGGCGGCCGCGGCCAAGAGCGCCTTGCGCGCCAGGGCGGCGCCGCGGTGCGACTTGTACTCCACGATGTTAGTTAACGTGTAGTCACCTCCCGGTACTGCTTGAGCAGCTGCGGCGACTGCGGCAGCGACCAGTCGACGGCGGGGCGCAAGCCGGCGCCCCACGCGGCGGCGGCCGCGGCCACGAGCGCCTTGCGCGCCAGGGCGGCGCCGCGGTGCGACTTGTACTCCACGATGTTAGTTAACGTGTACCTAGTCACCTCCCGGTACTGCTTGAGCAGCTGCGGCGACTGCGGCAGCGACCAGTCGACGGCGGGGCGCGCGCCGGCGCCCCACGCGGCGGCGGCCGCGGCCACGAGCGCCTTGCGCGCCAGGGCGGCGCCGCGGTGCGACTTGTACTCCACGATGTTAGTTAACGTGTAGTCACCTCCCGGTACTGCTTGAGCAGCTGCGGCGACTGCGGCAGCGACCAGTCGACGGCGGGGCGCGCGCCGGCGCCCCACGCGGCGGCGGCCGCGGCCACGAGCGCCTTGCGCGCCATGGCGGCGCCGCGGTGCGACTTGTACTCCACGATGTTAGTTAACGTGTAGTCACCTCCCGGTACTGCTTGAGCAGCTGCGGCGACTGCGGCAGCGACCAGTCGACGGCGGGGCGCGCGCCGACGCCCCACGCGGCGGCGGCCGCGGCCACGAGCGCCTTGCGCGCCATGGCGGCGCCGCGGTGCGACTTGTACTCCACGATGTTAGTTAACGTGTAGTCACCTCCCGGTACTGCTTGAGCAGCTGCGGCGACTGCGGCAGCGACCAGTCGACGGCGGGGCGCGCGCCGGCGCCCCACGCGGCGGCGGCCGCGGCCACGAGCGCCTTGCGCGCCAGGGCGGCGCCGCGGTGCGACTTGTACTCCACGATGTTAGTTAACGTGTAGTCACCTCCCGGTACTGCTTGAGCAGCTGCGGCGACTGCGGCAGCGACCAGTCGACGGCGGGGCGCGCGCCGGCGCCCCACGCGGCGGCGGCCGCGGCCAAGAGCGCCTTGCGCGCCAGGGCGGCGCCGCGGTGCGACTTGTACTCCACGATGTTAGTTAACGTGTAGTCACCTCCCGGTACTGCTTGAGCAGCTGCGGCGACTGCGGCAGCGACCAGTCGACGGCGGGGCGCGCGCCGGCGCCCCACGCGGCGGCGGCCGCGGCCAAGAGCGCCTTGCGCGCCAGGGCGGCGCCGCGGTGCGACTTGTACTCCACGATGTTAGTTAACGTGTAGTCACCTCCCGGTACTGCTTGAGCAGCTGCGGCGACTGCGGCAGCGACCAGTCGACGGCGGGGCGCGCGCCGGCGCCCCACGCGGCGGCGGCCGCGGCCAAGAGCGCCTTGCGCGCCAGGGCGGCGCCGCGGTGCGACTTGTACTCCACGATGTTAGTTAACGTGTAGTCACCTCCCGGTACTGCTTGAGCAGCTGCGGCGACTGCGGCAGCGACCAGTCGACGGCGGGGCGCAAGCCGGCGCCCCACGCGGCGGCGGCCGCGGCCACGAGCGCCTTGCGCGCCAGGGCGGCGCCGCGGTGCGACTTGTACTCCACGATGTTAGTTAACGTGTACCTAGTCACCTCCCGGTACTGCTTGAGCAGCTGCGGCGACTGCGGCAGCGACCAGTCGACGGCGGGGCGCGCGCCGGCGCCCCACGCGGCGGCGGCCGCGGCCACGAGCGCCTTGCGCGCCAGGGCGGCGCCGCGGTGCGACTTGTACTCCACGATGTTAGTTAACGTGTAGTCACCTCCCGGTACTGCTTGAGCAGCTGCGGCGACTGCGGCAGCGACCAGTCGACGGCGGGGCGCGCGCCGGCGCCCCACGCGGCGGCGGCCGCGGCCACGAGCGCCTTGCGCGCCATGGCGGCGCCGCGGTGCGACTTGTACTCCACGATGTTAGTTAACGTGTAGTCACCTCCCGGTACTGCTTGAGCAGCTGCGGCGACTGCGGCAGCGACCAGTCGACGGCGGGGCGCGCGCCGGCGCCCCACGCGGCGGCGGCCGCGGCCACGAGCGCCTTGCGCGCCAGGGCGGCGCCGCGGTGCGACTTGTACTCCACGATGTTAGTTAACGTGTAGTCACCTCCCGGTACTGCTTGAGCAGCTGCGGCGACTGCGGCAGCGACCAGTCGACGGCGGGGCGCGCGCCGGCGCCCCACGCGGCGGCGGCCGCGGCCACGAGCGCCTTGCGCGCCATGGCGGCGCCGCGGTGCGACTTGTACTCCACGATGTTAGTTAACGTGTAGTCACCTCCCGGTACTGCTTGAGCAGCTGCGGCGACTGCGGCAGCGACCAGTCGACGGCGGGGCGCGCGCCGACGCCCCACGCGGCGGCGGCCGCGGCCACGAGCGCCTTGCGCGCCATGGCGGCGCCGCGGTGCGACTTGTACTCCACGATGGCCGCGCTGGAGGTCACGGAGCGACGCACGCGCACCTGACAGATAAGATGATTTTAGATTCAATTTAAACGAAAAAACATCGCGGATCTAAATAAAAACATTCATCCCGAACCCGCACTGGGCCAGCTTGGGGCGTGCGGGGTGGCCACTTCCTCTTGAGACTAGGTTAATAGCAGAAGAGTTATTAGTATCTCGATAGGAACAAATGCTCCTCTGCAAGACCAAAGCAGTCAGCAACATTGAAGAGCTAAATGGTCGAACACACAGCACAGTCGCGTAGTCTGGCTGGTTGATGGCGCGAGGCCAGCGCGATGCGCGCGTGCTCTGTGTGACCGGCCGTCCCGCCCGCATCACGCGCTCATCAAGCCCCGCTACCGTACCGCTGGCAGTCTGTTCGACCCTTAACAGTTCGACAAGATATCTAAATACCCCACCTCGTCCGTTAGCTCGTACAGCAGCCGCACGATCTCCGCCGAGGACAGCGTGGGCGGGATGCGCGAGATGAAGATGCGGCAGTTGTTGATGGACGGACACACGCCTGTTGAAGCATGCTTAGTTCAATAAAACAATACCTCGACCACCTCGTCCGTTAGCTCGTACAGCAGCCGCACGATCTCCGCCGAGGACAGCGTGGGCGGGATGCGCGAGATGAAGATGCGGCAGTTGTTGATGGACGGACACACGCCTGTTGAAGCATGCTTAGTTCAATAAAACAATACCTCGACCACCTCGTCCGTTAGCTCGTACAGCAGCCGCACGATTTCCGCCGAGGACAGCGTGGGCGGGATGCGCGAGATGAAGATGCGGCAGTTGTTGATGGACGGACACACGCCTGTTGAAGCATGCTTAGTTCAATAAAACAATACCTCGACCACCTCGTCCGTTAGCTCGTACAGCAGCCGCACGATCTCCGCCGAGGACAGCGTGGGCGGGATGCGCGAGATGAAGATGCGGCAGTTGTTGATGGACGGACACACGCCTGTTGAAGCATGCTTAGTTCAATAAAACAATACCTCGACCACCTCGTCCGTTAGCTCGTACAGCAGCCGCACGATCTCCGCCGAGGACAGCGTGGGCGGGATGCGCGAGATGAAGATGCGGCAGTTGTTGATGGACGGACACACGCCTGAGAAAGCATGCTTAGTCAAACAGGATTGCTTTAAGTTTTTTGTGTTTGCCAGACAGCAAATAGCGAGATTATGAATGGCTAATCTTCTTACAACTACTGTACATCTAACACAACTTGCTGTACGAGACGCACAGTACAAGTCACAATTGGACTATGTATACAATAGGGTATTTGACAATAGTGAAAATAATTAGGATTTTTCAGTAGCAAGTGAGTATTTACATTACGAAAATACTCGGAAGGGAATCAATATTTCACTTATAACTGCAATATTAACATTTTTGAACTATAAAACCAACAATAAGGACGTTGGTTTAATTGTGATGTCCCAAGAAAGTAATACCTACAAATTCCATAATACCAACGGAGCGTTCTTGAAGTTTCACAAAAAGTAGTCAAATACCGTATTTATAGAAAGAGGTTGATATGTCACTCGTCGGTTGCAAGTGTTGCAACAGCTGCCCTCTATGCTTGCGGAAAATCCCAAATCCTGGCCATGGGGATGACGTAAAATTTTGTACACAACACGGGCGGTAAGAAAAAAGGCCTACATAGCAGGATTTTTTCGACGAATACTGCCATCCAACACATATTGTGTGCCTGCCGTAGACGTGTCACTTTGAACGCTTTGGAACCCATCGGAAATGTTAACGAAAATCTAAAAATAATTCAGAAAAATCCGTAAATAATAATTCCACTTACCCAGCTGCCAAGAAGGTCTGATCATGTAGTTGTTAAACATCCGTATGGCATTGCTCGCCTCCGCCTCGGTCGTATACATGGCGAACGCGTACCTGTGCTACCAGAATAGAAGCTCATTTACAAATACCTACAGAATACAAATTCTTGACAAGGGTGTGGTGTTGACACCACATAAAATAACCAATTATATAGAATTTTCTGGAAAAAGGATTTTAGAAGTGTCCAAAGTTTTAAAAAATTCTGTCTGTTTTCCGCAAAAAGCACTTTCATATGTTATTTTACTATGACGTTCGGGTAAGGTAACGTCGTAATCCCCGAGCGTTTTCTGTCTAACATGCAATATTAAAACAGTTGTAGCTTCGTAATTTTTTGAGATATCTGAATGGAATTTTCGTCACTAGGCATCTACATGCGATGCGAATTTGTAGCTATCCCACGAATTTCTCCGGCACCGTCCGTCCTCTACCGGACTTCCGCGAATACATACATATTCTGCCGCAAATTCCCATCCGCGGTAGATGACGGATTCAACGGTGAACGTGGCGTCGATGTGAAAACTCCTATAGGATCGGCCACTACTGAACTGCCGCGGCCGGCGGCGCGGCAGCAGGGGTGCGCCGTAAAGGGACCCGGGGACAGAGAGGCTGACCGCCGGTCACTCGTTCCCACGTAGAGATAGTGCACCTCTACCGCTGTCATTCGTAGTCCTGGCCGAGCCAGATCTGTTTACTTCTAGCACTTCTCTTTCGTGTTTTCTTCGCACTGGTACTACATTATACATATAAACCTTCCTCTTGAATCACTCTATTTTTAAAAAACCGCATCAAAATCCGTTGCGTATTTTTAAGGCGCCGTAGGGTCATGGTCTTCTCTCCCTCTCACTGAGCATAAGCGTAAACGAGATGGAAGGGCGTGCTCGGAAGCGCAGATATAATGTGTTTTAATTTTACTTTTCTGGCTGTTTATTTAAATAAAAAAGTAATCACTGAGTTCTCTTAAACATGATATTGCCGACTTAAAGAAGCAATTTTAATATTTTTAGCTTTTGTGCATAATTTGTTACGAATATTTTAAGTGTATTTCAGACCTATGTTCGTGTTTTTTTTCTATCGAGCGAAAATTGCTTAATCATGTTTCGAATCACTGATCTCGCTGCAGAGAAGCCTCAAGATCAAGATTACTATTCGTATTTTTTTGAAACCATATTATTATAAACAGACGCATTATATTGTTTCAAAAACTCTGTTCCTTAAAAATCTAAGCATACATAGGAACAGACAGCGGGAAGCGACTTTGTTTTATACTATGTAGTGAAGAAATGGATAGACGGGATAACCTATACGATGATTCGCGCGTGGTATCATGCTCGCCGTACTGCGCGTTGTCTCGTGCTAACCGCGCTGTCCCTGAGGTTGCTCTGGTCCGTGCTTCATGATCATGAAACACGCCTTTAACAGTTGCGCTGGATACTGACCCGCGGTTCCAGCCGGAGAAGTTGATCATGAGCCGGAACTCGAAGAGCTCGCCCGCCTGCCGGAACAGCGGCACCAGCGTGTCTTCGAAGCAGTCGTGCGGGATGCGCCCGATGAACACCTGGCAACAAACGGAGGCGTGCTTCTAATGAGGATGTAATGTAAGTGCAGAGGCGTCTTTACCTATGGTGCAGGGTGTGCGTTGCACACGGGCGCAGCGGTCCCGTGGCCGTGACGTCAAGATTGCCCCGAATTTCCGGCAATTCGACAATTTTTATCGCTCGTGTAAGAGCACCTTAAGTACTACTATTAGTAGTAGTGTATCGGTATACCTAGGCGCCGCCCGAGTACAGTCGAAGGTGATAAAGTGGATACATCTGTTTATAGCCGCCTCGCCTGTACCCGTCGGCCGTATGACTGTTTTCGCCCAGCACGGCTAGCACGCGACGGCGCGGGAGCTCTCTCGATTTTTCTCGCACTATCCGTCTCTCTCTTATTAGAACACTTAGAACAAGAGGTATAGTGCGAGAAAAATCGAGAGTATGTCGCGGCCGTCTCATGATAGACGTGCTGAGGGGCTACCGCGAAACGAAAACGAACTTCGTTGGTGTATCTCCCTCTCTGTCGCTCGAACTGGCAAGTGCGACAGAGATGGAGATACACGAAGTTCGTTTTCGTTTCGCGGTAGCCCCTCTGATGGCCTAAGCTTTTATCGTTGTTTTACGTGACGTTTCGGTATATTATCACCGTAAAACGTGACCATAAAACCTATCATGCTATTAGCTGGGCAGAAGGTAGCTATTTGTATGCAATACTTTATTATTACTTCTTTGAATTTTGAGTAGTGGTCGAAGTTAATAAAGGGCACAATACCAATGTTCTTAAGATAAGCTGTGTACGATCATTCGGACATCTTAAAGCGGTATCCCGGTTTGACATCAAATATAAATTCGTCATTTTATAATATAACTATTAATATGACAATATTTTATCGGACAATAAGGTCGATATTCTAGGTTATTTAAATGAAAAATATTATTAATAATAATAATCGGTCAAGTGCGTGTCGGGCCACGCGCAGTGTAGGGTTCCGTAGTTGCCTGTGTCTTTGTTACATCGAGACGCGCGCGCCAACTAAAAGGTGTGGTTGCGTCGGCCGAATTTGTACGAAAGATAGCCGTGATAGTTTTCCTTTCATTACATGTATAGGTACTACTGACACGATTTTTTTCACATCCCCAGTAGTAGCCATTTAGCCGGCAGACACTTGACTCGAACAAAAATTAGGGTTTTTCAAACCTTTGAAAAATGGCTTTAAGAAACCCATAATATTTTCAAACAATCGACCGATACCCCACACTAAGCAAAAAAAAACTAGGTACCTAGGTATAAATTAGGTTAGGTTAGGTTTGTTTTGTACGATGCCAAACAGTGGGGCTACCGCGAAGCGAAATGTATCTCCCTCTCTATCGCTCGAACTAGCAAGTGCGACAGAGACGGAGATACACAAACGAAGTCCGTTTTCGTTTCGCGGTAGCGGGCGGTAGGCCCTCAGCGAGCGTGCGCAGGAAGCGAGCCGCGGCAGCCGCCGACGACCGGCGAGTGCTTAAAACGAAATATCATTCTCGCATGCATTTTATTTTAATTACATGGAATTTGAATTTGTGACATTTCACTACTAAACTCCGTTTGCCGCTTTTCGTATTAACTTGTCCTCTCTCGATCCCAATCACAAGTTAACTTAACAAGCTTTACCTACGTATTTTATCAACTGATCATTTGTTTTGTCAAACGACAAATTTATCTTGTCAAATATAATTACAAATAAGTTAGTCAAAAATTTCATTTTTGTACAAGCTTTTATTGCCGATTGTACTTTTCTGTATACCATCATCAACTACTCATTGAGACGGTTCTAACGAGCCCAAACTCAACGGGGTTACGTCGGTTAAGTCCTGAATTCCCACGGCCACCTTCTGTCTCCAAAATCAGATCAGCTCGATGGTACCATAATATTGAATTGTCATCCAAACTATACTTACACCCAAAATTTCAGCTCAATAGGTACCGGGAAGTGGGTCAAATTTAACTCGCAAAATTTGGCCAAGTGGGTGTCGGGGTCGGGTCACGCGCAGTGTATGGTTCCGTAGTTGCCCGTCTGTCTTAGACATCGACGTGCGGTGCGGTTGCGTCGGCCGAATTTGTACGAAAAGAGGCCTTTCCAAGTACACATTAAGTTGGTCGACTGTTACTCGGTATCTACTTATGCCTACTTGTCCGTGATAGCTTTCCTTTTAAATTCATTATATATAATATATTATGTACTACTACCACGAATTTTTTCACATCCCCAGAAGTAGCCATTTAGCCAGCAGGGGGAGGGGGACACATGACTCTAACAAAAATTAGGGCTTTAAAGCCTAAATCAGTGGCGCAGGACCGGTCACTTTGGCACTCTTTGGGGGAGGCCTATGTCCAGCAGTGGACGTCTTTCGGCTGATATGATGATGATGATGATGGAAGCCTAAATCTCGCATACCAATGACTGATTTGAAAAATGGTTTTAGGAAACCCATGATATTTTTTAACGAGCTATTCAACGCCATGGGTTTAACGAGAAAAAAAATACATCCCCGCTTTAAGTAAAGGGGAGGTAGAGGTACCCCAAAAAAATATTTTTTGTACTGTTTTGTCGGCGTGATTGATTTAGGTATATACCCATGCCGAATAACAGTTTTCTAGTATTAATGGTTACTGAGCTAAGCCGAAGATGGACAGACAGACAGACGGACATGGCGAAACTATAAGGGTTCCTTGTTGACTACGGAACCTTAAAAAGGTTTTTTCTCATAATCATTTATCAATTTTATCATTCAACCAACTCAACGCATTTAGTAAAATAAAACAATTACGTAACGTGTACTTTCGTCTAATACCTAAATATCATTTATTATTATAAAATGATGCAATCATTATAATACCAAACGTTTTATGTCAAACGGTATACCTACATACAAGAGACTGTACGAGACGCAAGACTGAGAGAGAAAGCGATGACGTTCACGCTTCTCGGGTGTTCTCGGAGGTTCTCGACTTCTCGGCGTGAGTCTGCGGCGCTACCACGAACTACGAAAGTCGAAGTTCGGGTATGTCCATCTCTATCGCACTCCCTTAATCGAGTGACAGGGATGCATGTATTACGAACTTCGACTTTCGAAGTTCGTGGTAGCGCCGCTGTTTTCAGCATCTCAGTATACGAAGGTGTAGGGCGAGGTGCATATGGCGACGTACCTAGCGTAGCTGACATTCCAGAAAACTGTCAACTTCCCATTCCGTTTTAGTCAGATTTTAACGAGGTAATTTACGATTTCCGACGGTAAAACAAACCAGCACTTAAAAAAAATCCGCTATAATGTAACCAATATATAATCACACCTATAGTTAACACAGCTGTAGTTAATATATACCTCCACTTCTAATAACAGAGCCCCTAGCACACTAAGTTTTATGTCAGACATAACTCTCGCACTCGCATATTTGCCAGAAAGGGACGAATGCTTTATGTCCGACATAAAACTTAGTGTGCTAGGGGGTCAGATACTTGCATAGGTATGCATTAATCAAGAGGTCAACAGAACAGATGTGATACGACATACGACGATTGCATGAACGATAGCTGCGATTCCCGGTTGCAGAAAAATTATTAGGTTTATTTACGCCCGATATGTTTGTCTTAAATGCATTGAAAAACATAGGAACATTTGAATCCTTTGATACTTATCTTACATAACAGTGGTCATGGTACTAAAGTAGATTACGTCATTAATATGGAGCGATTCATATAGAGTATAGATTAACCCTTAAATGCATGATTTTTTGTATAACTTTTTAATAAATTGAAATAGATGTCATGTTGTATAGATTGAGGGAAAAATAAAGAAAAAAATCATAGTATTTAAAAAAACATATACAATATACGATGCATATATACATCATTATGCATTTAAGGGTTAAGTACCTCTGAGGAGCGATTTATCATTATATCATTAAAGGTAGCTAAGCTAAAAACTTGCGGAAGCCTACGTGTGTATCGTTTCTTTTACGAAGATAAATATGGAACATCAAAGTCAAATTCTTAATTAAACCAATTAGTATAAAAAAGCGGGAAAATATGCTGCCCTTCTGAAATCATGTGTATCGGTCTATATCTATACTATACCTCTACCACATAAATAAATTAAGTGCAACTGATATGAACATGTTACCACATATACACTATACTATAGGTAAGCGCACGAAGTAACAGCCAATCAATCAGATTTTTCCGAGAAAAGCCAATCGTTTTCAATCTGAACCAGGGCCTCGGCGACAGCACGGCGCCTCAATTCAAAATTAATATAGAATGCTTAGATAGGTATATGGATAGGTATGAAATCTCTTACCTCACAGTTTCTGGAAGGTTCCGGCCCAGACCAAGCATGAGGAGCCTTCCTGTAGATTCTCTGCCCATTTATTTGCGTAAGTGTATAAGATGTGTTATTTTCTGTTAGAGATAATAATCTCGATGATAATTCATGTTGATTTACTTCACTACACGAATAATGCTTAACAGGAGGCATTCTAGCCAATATAAATTTAATTAATCTTAAATAATACTTTCGAAAATATTTACTAAGGAACACTACAACGACGCGTAAGCCGCATAGGAAAAAAGAAACGATTTCTAGGATTTTTGACAATGCGTGAAAATGGCGAAATTAAACCAAAATGGTGGTCTCGACCTTGAAAAGTTTTTAAAAATCTATCAACTGCAAGACTAGTTAAGTAATGTCTTAAGTTAGTTATAAATAACAGCCTAAAATAATAGGTAAATATTAAATTTCTATACCTCAGTAATATAATCAACATTAAATCAATAAATAAAAGGTATTTTTATTTATTACTTTTCTCTCCGGAAACAATAAGTAGTTCAATAGTCAAGTTTTAAAATATTTGAAATTGGAAATAGTCGTTAGAATGCATTTAGAATGAGTGTTTATACTGTTTATAGATAATTTTGCATTTACAAGTTTACTATAGTCGAAGTTTGTTGTAATTATTAATAATAATCCAGTAAGCATTTATTGCGAAGCAATTAGGTTAAATAAATTAATATTGTTGTTATTCATAATATATAGAACACATCTTGATCACGTTTATTCGCTACTTTTATAAAGATGCCCATTCATTACAAGTTTGTGTAGTTAAATAGAAGTACATGTTTTTCGTGATACCCAGGAAGTAGAATCTAGAGTATAAAACAGCATACTACCTTCAACAAAATGATGTGTTTTGGAAAAACATAATTATTATTCGTGAACTTTTTGCTCTTTTCCTTGACTTCATGTCTCCTTTTGTATTGAATCGATCAATACGTTACTGATATACTATGCATTTCTTTCACATTTTTTTCCTGAAATTATCATAATATATGCATTCAATTTACTATAAATTATAAGTCAACGTACGTTAAAAGACCTCAGGGTACTGTAAACTGTATATAAAATGTATGGCGACCGGGGCTCTTTTTACGGGCGTTATTTTATATACCTACAGGATTATTTTTAACTCAACGGGCTATAGGGGAAGGGGAGGTTTATTGTTACTTTTTGGACCACATAATGCATTTTGCAAGTGAATAATTTTCGAGTTGATTAACTTTAAATTTAAACACTAATAAATTTTAAAAATCCTTTTATAAGTGTCAGGTGGGTCATTTTAAGAAAACTACATCGTCGTTGATATCTGTTTTTCTTTGGACGTAACAAGAGAAAAAATATACAATTAATAAAATTCCTCCTTTATTCAATGTATTTCAATGAATTTCGGCAAACAAAACATCCGATCAAAATAAGAAAAGTTTCATTATTGAAAGCCGCAGATCGTTTAGATATTTCGTTTACATCCAAACTGGATAACAACTGTACTCTTAGTATATATATTCTCCGCGTCAAAGGATGCATCTTCATTATTTGCTGCTTTGTAAATTGCGTCAATTTCTGCTGGTTAAATTGCCTGATAACTTCTTCTGTTATTGCTGGCATAGCTTCCAATTGTATAGAACTCAATTCGTCAGGAGGAGTGCCTGCGAACAAATTCTAAGGTTGTGATGTTACGAGTATTTATAAATTAGTTAACGGCCTTTTCAGTTTAAAATTGGTGAGTGATTTACTTTGTTTTGTATTGGAGTAATATTACAGTAAATAAGTGAATATTAAACTATACATAATAGATGTATAACTACTGAGTGACTACTGAGTAGGTATATTTTATAACATAGGTATACCTTTTTTGTTATTTGTACTTATCCTACATATTAAAGAATTTGACTCAGTCGCGTCACATTGCAGCGCTGCACTCTTATAAGTATCATCAGCAATAGTATATACGAAATAATGATAGCCTTTTGTAAATTATGAAAATACAATACAATAGAAATACTTTTTATTGCACACCTCACACACATAAAGCAGATACAAAAAGAAAACATAAATACAGGGAGACCGAGGTAAAACAACAGGCGACCTTATCGCAAAAATGCGATCACCTCCAGTTCCAGACAACCTTTGGGTAGAGGATTAAAACTCTTCATAAACTAACTACGTAACTATTTCCAGTGGATTGGTGGAGTGGACAAAGCAAATCTTACTTCCCTGTCTTTTATTTTAACGTTAAACATTAATAATGTTTGTTAACTAACATTTAAGTAATGATCCCATTCGACTAACTTCATGAGACGTCCACCTATATGGTTCACCAAAGACTTCCGGCCGTACTGCTAATTTATATAAAGTCTGAAATAAATAACTACAAGTTGGGTTTAAAATGGTTTGATATGACTTAGATCATAAGATTCATAACATACATAACATACCTTAGTACCACGGGAACACATAAAAATTCCGAAGTCATTTGTCCGAAAGCATCATTATTCCGAAATTGAAAAAATCGTAAACCCCATTTACCGCTTAACGGAAGTTTGGACGCAGATTATTAAATTACATAGATGGTAAAAATAAAAAAAAACAGCGGTACATGGTTTTCGAAATTATGAAATTCGGAAAAAATATGCTTTTGGACAAATGCCTTCGGAGTTATGTAGTGTACCTACCCACCTACCACATTGTAGACTTAGCTATATTTATCCAACTGCTATATTTTTTAACTGATGGTAACAATGAGCTTGCTATATACGAAAACTGGATGCACTGGGAATACGAGGGACAGCTCTTATGTGGTTTCATACTTACCTAACTGATAGACAGCAAGTGGCGAAAATTGGTGAATTTACTAGCTGCAGGTCGCCCATATACTTTGGCGTACCGCAGGGCAGTATTCTTGGACCTACCATCTTCATTATTTAAATGAATGATCTTCTCCAACTATCAATAACATGGCTTTTTCAAAAACAGTGGTTTCCTCTGCTCCGGCTTTTTCCAGTCTCAAAATGCATAGATGCGGGTCAAACAGCCTAAAATGTTCCTGTGGTACTATGAGAAGGTGCGCCACCGTGAAGTATCTAGGCCTTATCGTGACGAACGACTCTCTTTCAAACAGCACATAATTGCCTTTCAAAGTAAGTCAGGAAAACTTATTTAAGCGGCTACGGGACTGTTCGCCCCCGGATGTATTATTAGTTATTACGCTTGGTCTACCACTCGCTGTGCCAGTCGATTATACAATATTGTATGGGGCAGCGCTGGTAAGACGATATTTCTCGGACTTGAACGCGCGCAACGTTTAGTCATTAAGGTTATGCTGAAGAAGCCTTTTCGATTCCCTACAGATACGCTGTACAGAGAAACCGGATACCTTAGAGTTAGGCAGTTATTTATCCTCAGTGCAGCTGTTAGAGTCCACCGCAGTATTGCGAAGTCTACTTTGAAAGACCACGTCATGAACAGACGCACATATAGGGTACCAGTGCCCCTCGTCAAGTCCGCACACGCTAAACGTGTTGCATCTCACCTACACCCGTTTATCTACAATGCCGTCTGCAAAGCTTGCAATCTAAAATAATGTACTATTTATAAATTTAAATCTACTCTCGAGAAATGGTTTACAAACCTTTCTTATAATGAAACTGAAGGTCTCCTACGACCGTTTATTTAGGAGTCTCACACTTATTTAGTAGGTATGTTACTCGCTCTCACAACAATATACTTACAGGACAAACACACATACACACACATTCACACACATACACGCTTACCTACCTGCTTGTTTATTAATAAATTAAGATATATGTATTATGTTATGTAATTTTAGCGGTTTAATGTTTTAAAGTAATAAATTAATGACCGTCTTGATTTTTAACACAACTTCTGTCACGTAGCTAATTATACCTAATTATAGATAACAGGTGTAACTGATAACTCCATGAGTTCCAAGATACAGGCTCAGCCTAGTTTGGGACTCCCCGGATATCGCTTTTCTATTATGTAACAAGTGTCGTTGGTAAAATAAAGTTATTCTTATTCTTCTTTATAAGTTGTTTAAATGACAGAGTACCTTTACCTGGACATATTTCTCATTGCATTTTTTTAATTTTCCCAGAACGGAATATTTAAGATAACTACATAACTTGCTTGCTTGGTTCATAACTGCAGGTGCAGGTGTTATCTTTTTAAACTGATGGACTTGCTATAAAAGTAGTTAAAATGTCAGAGGACCTTTACCTGGACTTGTTTCTCGTTACATTTTTTTAATTTTCCCAGAACGGAATATTTAAGCTCTTTCATAACTGCAGGTGTGATCTTCATGAGCTCACTTGGTGGTAATCCACATATCATATAGCCTAGTTGATTTACACTGGACGCATTCTTGTACCAAGTATTTCCAAAATATCTTCTATAAGCTGCTATTAATATGCCAAACTGAAACATAGAATCCCAATACTATTGCCACTCATTACTTTCAATCCTTGCACCCGAAGCATAGCCCAAACATAAAGCTTAAATCATATCATATAGATTCAACAATACTTTGCGAAAATGTAGGTCTTGACTGTGATGTGAGAAGTAGTAACGAACGGTCTCATCTGCCATATTAACGTAGTATAAGTCTTCTTCAGGGACGAAGTTTAATAAGGGTCCAAAAGCTAAGAATTCTCTCCCTTGTAGAAAAGCAGCAGTCCTTCCATCTACAATAGAGTCATACATACAAAGAAAAATAACTAATATGGGATTTAAAAAACTCAGAATCACATCGAAGGACAATACTTTACCAGTAATAATATCCCAAGCTTGCAAAACTTTATTAATTGGTATTAAATGTTTTAGTTTTATGTTACACAAAATATGAAGAATAGTCTCGGGATCAAGCCTCATAAATGATTCAGGAGGTCCGAAGAATATGATGTCCATGGAAGACTCGTGTTTGTATTCCATATCTGTTTCAAGATAAAAATCGTCATAGAAGTCTTCTTTATCTGAAATGCATTATGTATTTAAAAAAAATACAATAACAATCTCGTTAGCCAACTACTTACTCGTAAATGAAGGGGGTCTATTAATGTCCCACATTTTCTTAAAATATTTATTTTTCATCCTGAAAATCATCATCTTCAACCTATGTACAGTCAGTTTCAGAGAAACGTAATCCTCATACATACAAACCTCTATCGGCACATGGAGGTATATCGTTCATTAATATACTGTAAGTAATTCGGTTCGACGTTTTTATAGAACTTTTGCTGTTTTAAGATTTGTTTATGGAAAAAAATGCCACTTTTTTATAGGTACTAGGATGGTGACAAACTAGTTGAGGGCCCGCCTGTTGGTAAGCGGACACCTTAGCTTAGCCTATGGTTTATTGATTTGCGGATTCGTTGAGCCGACAGCAAGAGAAGGTCCCTCTTTCCTCATTAACATAGCGCATTCTCGTGAGCACTACCGAACTTAGACCGCGTTCTTGCACAAGCATAATGCCAGGCGCCATGGTCAGTGTGTAAACCGCGGCTTTGCTCACCGCCAGCATGGCTGCGGCCTGCGGTATTTTCTAAAGTATAGATACTTTCCCAGTTGCGCTCATGCAAATATGAGCCAGATGAGATGGTATAATACTTTTGGAGAGAAAGAAAAGATAATATCAAACCTTTGTCAGATATTGCAATTACAGAATTTTTGTCATCTTCATAATCATCGGCCATGTCGTACAGGGATTTCGTAGTTTTTAAGGATGATACAGGGACCAACCGTATCAATATAAAGTACAAATAATAACTTTGCATTTTACAATTTAGCGTTACTTCATCATATCATTACATATTGGGTAAAATTATGATCATATTTCTTGCTATTTGGTTTGTAATTATTGAAAGGAACCAACTCCTTCAATGATTCCTTGTAAAACTAGATGGCATCGGATTTTAATGAACGTGTTTTCAGTAATAAGAAGTTGTAAATACTTCTTGTTTTACGTCATATAAAATGAAACATCTTTATTTAATTAAAACTTAATATGTAATAGTGACATACATGGGAAGATTTCTACTATACAGGGTAGCATTTTAGAAACAAGTGAAACTAGATTATATGTATACGATGTGTAAAATATAATTACATGTGAAATCCCAGTACTCGTTAATGGCAAGCTTTAAATAACGTTCCTTATCTATGTACTAAAAATGCAACTGTCAATGTCAAATGTCATACATATCAACCGACGTACCGTACGTTACGTTACGTAGGTCGTCTATAACCTATAACAACTTTACGTATGTTCGGCAACAAATTGTTTTTAAAGAAATTGACAATATTGACATTCATTTTGCAACGAAATGTCCATAGTATAGCGTACTTTTAAGTTGTTACTATTATTAGCTTATTAGGGTAAAGTTTTATTTTAATAGTCATAAGCTTCCGCTAGTGTCTTAAAAAGATGGGTATTTTGGAGAAAATATCAGAGATTGAGAAGGAAATAGCAAGAACCCAGAAAAACAAAGGTGAGTAGACGCATATTTGTGATACTGCAGTAAAATTGTTGGTATAATTAACTAAATTTGTTTGTGTATACGTCAGCGACGGAATACCACTTGGGTCTGCTGAAGGCGAAGCTCGCGAAGTACCGGTCGCAGTTGCTGGAGCCGTCGAAGAAGGGCGGCGACAAGGGCGAGGGCTTCGACGTGCTCAAGTCGGGTGACGCGAGAGTCGCGCTCATCGGTTTCCCTTCTGTTGGCAAGGTGATTGTCGAAACATTACTCATTTAGTATTGGTGTGCTAATTGACCCTTTACTTCCCAAATCTAAAACATATAGGTATACATTTAGAAAGACCAGTATTTTGTTGTTATTCCCAATTATAGAATAAAGTAATAGGGTCATTTCGCCGGTTAGCGACCACCTAATTCCATGTGCCGGTGGGCGACCACTTAAGCTGAGTTGTTGAACTGAAAGGATATTTTCTCGGTTTTTTTGTAGATTTCTATTCTAAAACAACAAAAAAACGCATGTACAAGTAATTGTCTCAATAGGGTGTGTAGAATTGATGTTATCTTCAATAGAAAAAACCTCCTTCAGGTGATCGCTAACCGAAGGTGGTCGCGTAACCAGCGAAATGACCCTAAGCTTTTTGTGTAATTTAAAAAACCTTTATTACAGACTAACTGACTGGGCAGCTCCGCTTGCATATAGCAGAGAACGCAGGCAAAGCCAAGGGTTAAAATCTAGCCTGTGTCCATTCAGAGAATCCATTCTTGACACAGACAAAAGAAATATTTAAATTGATAAGTGTTTCTGGAGATTACCCCAAACTTTTACATACAAACTTAGAGAGAAAGAACAAACTTAGAAACCCGCAGACTTTTCATTTTAATAATGTTTTAATATAGATTTAAATACCATTGACACATATTTCTCTCACCTTACAATCATGTGTACTGTACTAGTAACATATAAAAAAGATTATTTCAGTCCACATTGCTGTCAACGCTGACTCACACTCACTCAGAAGCCGCCAGCTATGAGTTCACAACGCTGACCTGCATCCCGGGCGTGATTGAGTACCGTGGAGCCAACATACAACTCCTGGATCTGCCGGGGATCATTGAGGGTGCTGCACAGGGCAAGGGCAGAGGAAGACAGGTAATCATTGCACACTTTTGTTTAAAAAAAACGCTACGATAGCCTAGTGGTTCAGGCATGCGGCTGTCAAGTGGCGGCTGTGGGTTCAAATCCCGGCTCATACCAATGAGTTTTTCGGAACTTAAATTCCATACATAGAATATTTACCGTTAGTTAATCTTGGGATTAGGTGTCAAAGCGGACCCCAGGCTCCTTTAGGGGCACAACCGGGAATAACGCTCGGAGGATGACGAGGTCATTATTGATTAATCGTAGGTTCATGGGTATCATTAACTAGAAAATTTGATAAATATCGGTTTTGTCCGCTACTGTAATTTTATGTTGACAAATAAATGGCTTGAAAGGGGAATTAATTGTGACAAAATCATATTTTCTGGGACTCTGTATTTCACTCAATCATATCTAAATAGTTATCCATATTTTTAAATGACAATATAGAGTAGGTTATATACATTTTGATTTCCTCTTTCTTCCAAGGGTGAATCAACTTTTTTTTAATGTTATGCTGCCCCTTATGCCAGGAGACAACTGTCCCAGAGTTTCGTAAAAAATTAACTCTGATGAGAGATAATGCAGAGACAATAAATAATAAAACCGGCCAAGTGCGAGTCGGACTCGCGCATGAATGGTTCCGTACCGTATTATCTATAAAAACGGCTAAAACATCAGTTCGTACGTAAAACGTCTGTTGTATGGGAGCCCCACTCCGACTCTCACTTGGCCAGTTTTTTAGTATTTGTTGTTACCGCCTGGCCACGACTTTGCGCGACTTGCTTCGGCGGCGGCGACTAGCGGATCGCACATAATACAAAAACAGCGCGGAAAAGAAGAGATGCCACGAACTTCCGCACTGGCGACCAAGCGCGCGGATTTACTCGAGCGATAGTCCAGGCAATGAACTGACAACTTGTATGGAAAAAATGTCAATTTTGGAAATAATTTATAATAGCTTATTTTTTATGTATAACGGATATATTATCAATTAAATAGTTACCCAGCGACCAAATCCGACAAAATTTCAGACCACGAAAAAATGATAAGTTAACTGGGTTCTAAAAAGTCAGTAAAATTATTAATAAATGTTTTTGTCTTTATTTTGGTTAATTTACATTTGCTCTATAATATTCAAGATAAATCGTACAAAAAAAGATAATGCATGCTTCATTTAAATCTACATAATTACTTCCGGGTGGAAAGTTTGTCGGATTCTTGACTAAATCATCTTAGAATAACATTTTCAAATGAAATCAACAAAAAAAACGCTATTATAAATTAATGTTTTTCAAAACCGTATTTTGCCTGGAGTACGACCGGCGACTGCGGGCAGCGGGCTGGCGGGCGGAACGAACATAGACAAGGCGCGCGAACGCGCGGCCACGACTCAGAGCGGTGCGACCAGTCTTAGCGGCGGCACGGATCGGGCGGTGATTTTGAGAACAAACTTTATTGTATTATCCGCGCGCGATGTCCATAGACACAGTAAAGTTTATTTCAGAAATATTAAACAGGCCTGCAATATGGATGCCGAAGCATCCTCAACATAAGTTGCGGCATGTAGTAAAAAGGTATTCTTCATACAATGTCCGGAATTCGCCCAACGTATAACGTCGTTTATTTGTCACGTGCACACCTCTCATATTTAAAATGTCTCCCATGAAATAGGAGCTGCTTTCGAGGCACTGAAGGGCCACTTTGGACAAAGACATTTTGAGTCACCCGAGTACGTCCCATCCGCTCGAAGTCGCCGCGGCTACTGCGGAGTACGTGGCCTGCTCGCCGCCCCGCTCTAAATTCCGCACCGCCGGACGCACCGCAGGTCGCCTAAGACCAAAGTCGCGGCCAAGGCGTTATAGCGGCAACAGAAATGCATCATCTGTGAAAATTTCAACTGTCTTAACTATCACGGTTCATGAGATACAGCCTGGACATGGTGACAGATGGACAGACAGAGGAACCTTATTAATAGGGTCCCGTTTGTACCCTTTGGGTACCGAACCCTAAAAACCAGCCAAGTGTGTGTTGTGTTACCCATCCAACTTAAAAGGCCCTTTAATCTAAAAACGGACGGCAGCCCACCGCCCACTAAACGTTGCGCTTGCGTCGTCCGCGAACGTAGGTAAACATTGTTTTTATAGAAAGGAACGATAAATAGGTTTTCCGATTACTAATTCTACACAAAAATCTATCATACATCTTTTGCTATCACTGACTGCTTAATGTCGACATTGACGATATTTTGTTTTTAGGGGTCCGTACCTCAAAAGGAAAAAACGGAACCTTTATAGGATCACTTTGTCGTCCGCCTGTCTGTCGTCTGCCTGTCCCTTTATCTCGGGAACGGAGGTATCGAGTTGAAATTAGAACCATATATTCAGGTCTACAGTCCCTTGAAACTGTGAAAAAATCCAAGTGCCGCAAAACACTTATATTTCGACACTCTTAGGGAATCAAAATTTAGGGGGTACTTTCCGTTGACCTAGAACTATGAAATTAGGCAAGTAACTTAACTACAAGTACAGGTAAAAATCTGAGACTATACATTTGTAATTAAGTACGGAACCCTCTGCAGGCGACTCCGCATCGCATCTGTGCGGTTTTTTTTACTACTACAATATTCAGGCACTTGATTGAAATGTTTATTTAAAATCACTGGTAGTATGGGAACATATTTTTTAATAATTTTTTAATGGTTTACATAGTAGGTTTTTTGTTCTTCATATGATAGGAAGAAAGAAAGAAAAAACATTTATGCTGTCGTGAATAGTCATGATTCACGATAGTATTTACATTGATGTTAATAATCATGTCTCAAACAGCCGATTTATTTCATGTAGCAACACCCACAATCTTTTTATAACAATGTTGACGGGTAGGCGAGTTGTCACAGTTCTTAACGGCTATATTGCGTACGAACAGTTAAGTGCAGATTTGTAGTGTTAGATTTGGAGGAAAACCAGGGTGAGCTCTTTCCATAATCACTTTCAATGCATCCTATGACATTGTAACGATTTGGTTCATTTACACGTGGGTTCACGTGTTTACACAGCTCGGAAGATGATTGTTCATGATGTGATGTATTTAAGTGCGTCCACAGGTCTTATTCTATTTGGGAAGCGTGACGGTATATTATGTATATGAATAAGGTTTTCCTACATGTCACGTACATGCGATAACACAGTTCTTAGTCGTGGAGTTCTTTAGTGTGAAAGGATTAGTAACAAGTGTAACAACAAGGGTCTCAGGTTCGGTAGTTTCAGCCTCAGACCATGTCGTCATCAATCAAGGGTGCACCCGGGTAATTATAACTGGAACAATATAGTGTGTGAATTGGTACAGTATCAGTCGTGTGGTAAGGGATGTCTGTAAGGGGAGGTGGAGGACATTCTCGGGGACGAAGGTCCCCACATCTCAGATGGAGCTGGTACGCATAAGGCGGCAGCTCATATGTCAGATATATAAAGGATTCCGGAAGCTGTATGTGTAGGTTCATAGTTGTATATATGCTAATACAGATACCTAAGCTAGAGTGCTATAGGTACTATTTCGCGGCCATGAGAGTGACCAGAAGTGGCTTCGCGACATATGCGTGACATAAAAGAAAATACATGTACAAGGATACAATATATAATTATATAAACTGCGGTAC
The DNA here is from genome assembly GCA_947578815.1 of Epinotia ramella. Lineage (NCBI taxonomy): Eukaryota > Metazoa > Arthropoda > Insecta > Lepidoptera > Tortricidae > Epinotia > Epinotia ramella. The sequence continues at coordinate 5,394,232 of OX388211.1, read as the reverse complement.
AAAACAAAACAAGCTAAGATAAAACAAAACGGTATAGTGACCCTATAGTGTCTTAAATTCTCCTTTAAACGCAAGTTGCGGTAAGCATCTCTTATTAACTATTAAAGATCTTTGTTCGAGTACATATAATTGTATGTATTTATGTATGTATAGTTAAGTTTATATTGTACAGTCGCCTATACTATATTGTACATCAGATACACCGGAGCTGCCAGTGCTCACAAATATCTGAACACGTCTCTATTGTCTAGGCATTAGAGACGTGTTCAGATATTTGTGAGCACTTTGGCCGCTGCGATATATCTGATGGCGACTGTATGCATTATAAATGTATGTAAGGTGCACTCGGGTAATTCCGAAATTTACTAATCTACTCAACGCGGCTACATTATTTGCTCTGGAAACACTCTATGACGTTCAACTTGAACATAGAGTCATAGGGAGTGTTGCAAGAGCAAATAATGTAGCCGCGTTTAGTACATATTAGTAATTTTCGGAATTACCCGAGTGCACCTTATATTAATGTAATTAATTGATTTGTGTTTCCAATGGAACTGAGACTCGAATGGAAACTTGGAAAGAAAACCATTTATTCTATAAAACACACATAACAGGACAGGATTAATAATAATAACATAAACCTAGACCAATGCTAGCGTAAGAGGCACAGACAGGCGTGCACACCGCACAAAGAAGGGTCCAGCAATAGCAATGTGTGCGATATACTCCAGGCAAAATACGGTTTTGAAAAACATTAATTTATAATAGCGTTTTTTTTGTTGATTTCATTTGAAAATGTTATTCTAAGATGATTTAGTCAAGAATCCGACAAACTTTCCACCCGGAAGTAATTATGTAGATTTAAATGAAGCATGCATTATCTTTTTTTGTACGATTTATCTTGAATATTATAGAGAAAATGTAAATGAACCAAAATAAAGACAAAAACATTTATTAATATTTTTACTGACTTTTTAGAAGCCTTTTTAGAAAACTTATCATTTATTCGATGTCTGAAATTTTGTCGGATTTTGTCGCTGGGTAACTATTTAATTGATAATATATCCGTTATACATAAAAAATAAGCTATTATAAATTATTTCCAAAATTGACATTTTTTCCATACAAGTTGTCAGTTCATTGCCTGGACTAATAGAGAAAAGGCTGCGACTCAGCGTGTGTTGCTATTTTGCAAAATATGCAAATTGCAACGCTGTTATTCTGCCACAACCTATGAGTCTAACTAAATAGTCGAAATATTTAGGATCCTGCACCACTAAAGTTTCCGTTTTGCCCAATGGTTAACTGGTAGAGAATGCCTTAAGGCATTAAGTCCGCCAATGGTACCTTTATTTTTATATTTGTCCAATAAAGTTTAAATAAATAAACAAATCTTGGATTGAGTGAACCATGTGATTGTCCCAGGTGATAGCGGTGGCGCGCACAGCGGACCTGGTGCTGATGATGCTGGACGCCACGAAGCCCTACGTGCATCGCCAGCTGCTGGAGAAGGAGCTGGAGAGTGTGGGCATCCGGCTCAACAAGCCCAAACCCAACATTTACTTTAAGGTACGGACTACTAAAGAACATGATCATCAGTTCAACACCATCATCGAAAACAGCGGCCAAGTGCGTGTCGGACCACGCAAAACGAAGGGTTCCGTACCTATTAAAAAGGTCGTATCGTTACTGAAATCTTATGGCACTTACGTCCTTTTCTTTAAGGAAGGCAGTTTTTTATAAATATCTCGAAAACCTTTGAATCGATCTTGTTCAAAACAATTTTTCTTTAAGGAAGGCAGTTTTTTATAAATATCTCGAAAACCTTTGAACCGATCTTGTTCAAAACAATTTTCGCTGAAAGAATTTAATAAGCCCATGATTTTTTTCATATTTTGAAAATACACGGTTCAAAAATTAGAGGGACACAATTTTAGTTTATTTATTTATTTATTTAGTGACTTTCGGGGCGATTATCTCCAACTCTATTCACTTAATCAAAAAAAATGCTGAGAAACCTTATATTTATTTTGAAAGGCCTATCGATTGATGTGCCACACGTGGGCTTCCAATGAAAAAAAAAAAGAAAAAACCGATTTGGATTAACTTTTGAGTTTTAAGTCCCGGGAAAGGACATAGGATAGTTTTTATCCTTCAAATCATGCTCTAAGGGGGTGAAAGTTTGTATGGAGTTACGATATAAGCGAGTTCCACGCGTACGGATTCACTGGCAGAAGCTAGTTTTATATAAAACAATTAATTGTAAACCAAGGGGGTAATTTAGAGAATATATCAGATGACAGGTATTAGTTCAACAAGACAAAGGGGTGTCATAAGTTTAACATGTGTATCTGTATGTCTGTCTGTAGTACCGTAGCCCCCAAACGGGTGAATCCAGCGAACGAAAAAACCATAGAATGAAAAATAAAATAATAAAATCGACCTAGTCCCAAACTAAGCAAAGCTTGTACAGTCGACTACAAAGAGATGTATCCATACGATGTTACAAAAATATGTATACATAGACTTTACTACCATGGTAATAAGATATACATACATAACTTTGTAACATTAAAAAACATACTTATCTTTGTAGTCGACTGTACTATGGGTACTAGACGACGAGAAACATACTTATATAGATAAATAAATACTTAAAAACATAGAAAACATCCATGACTCAGGAACGTGCTCGTGCTCATCACACAAATAAATGCCCTTACCGGGATTCGAACCCAGGACCTCTTGCTTCGTAGGCAGGGTCACTACCAACTAGGCTAAAGCGGTCTCAGTGACTTTTGCGGCGCTACTCAGACTTCTATGGTCTTTTTGTTTGCTGGATGAAATTAGCGTGCGATTTTTTTTAACTGAATTCGTGTCTGAGTAATGGGTGTTTTAATTTTTTAGTCTATGTAGCTATACACTTATTTTTAATACATGTTAACAGCAAAAGAAAGGCGGCGGTCTGTCCTTCAACTCGACGTGCCAGCTCACTAAAGTGGACGAGAAACTGGTGCAATTGATACTCCACGAATACAAGATATTCAATGCCGAGGTAACTATACAGTCGTCCACTCAATTTTTAACCTCTTCTTTGTTTATCGCCTAGGTACTTTCCGAGAACACTACTAATAAATCCACGGTTAAACTCATGTAATAAAAGTGCGACATGTTTCGAACTCTTCGCTTCAAGCGACATTGCCGCGAAAACACTCATCCTGAAGAAGAACTCCCGAAGAGTTCGAAACATGTCTGTCTTGACATTGAATACGTGAGTTTAACCGTGGGTTTATTAGTAGTATTTTAAACATGTCTCACGAAAGTTTAAGCGGTTTGCGTTTAAGTCTTGGCTTGGTGGCATTACTGGACTTGGCTTTATCATGAAATGAGCTCTCTGCCGCCAACTATGGCGACAGAGAGCTTTGCTTACACGTGTCAGTTAGTCTATCGTTCGGTTCCTGTTCTACGCTCAAATGTTGACTGGGAGGGATCCCTTACAGGGAATAAGTTCGCCTTTTTACCTGCCTAATTTGTGCCGTCTGTACTTTTACCCTTGCCTTGTGTGCAATAAAGAATTTACATACAGTAAGTATACTGTCCATGTCCAGCAGTGGACGACGTTCGGCTGATATGATGATGATGACGATAGTATTAGCCCTTAGGGCTTGTCCATAAATTACGTCATCGTTTTTTTGTCGATTTTTTAGGGTTCCGTAGTCAACAAGGAACCCTTATAGTTTCGCCATGTCCGTCCCTCTGTCTGTCTGTCTGTCCGTCTTCGGCTTAGTGCAGTAACTATTACTACTAGAAAACTGTAATTCGGCATGGGTATATAAATCAATCACGCCGACATAACTGTGCAATAAAATCTTGTTTTTTTTTTTTTTAAGGTACCCTCCCCTACACCTAAAGCGGGGATGTAATTTTTTTTTCTCGTTAAACCCATGGTGTGGGGTGTGGGGTCGTTTAAAAATATTTTGGGTTTCCTATAACCATTTTTCCGGTAGGCGCTGCGTGGGTAGGCAAGGTGGACTGATGACCTGGTAAAGGTTGCTGGAGTTCGCTGGATGCGGGTGGCGCAGGACCGGTTTCTTTGGCACTCTTTGGGGGAGGCCTATGTCCAGCAGTGGACGTCTTTCGGCTGATATGATGATGATAACCATTTTTCAAATCATTGATTAATTTTCAAGATATTGGGCTTTAAAGCTCTAATTTTTGTTCGAGTCATGTGTCCCCCCCCTGCCGGCTAAATGGCTACTACTGGGGATATGAAAAAAATCGTGGTAGTAGTGCATATAATGAATTTAAAAGGAAAACTATCACGGACAAGTAGGCATAAGTAGTTACCGAGTAATAGTCGACCAACTTAATGTGTACTTGGAATGGCCAGTTTTCGTACAAATCCGGCCGACGCAACCGCACCGCACGTCGATGTAACTAAGACAGACAGGCAACTACGGAAACCTACACTGCGCGTGGCCCGACACGCACTTGGCCGGTTTTCTATCAACATATCATCATCTTGTTATTTCTTGAAATGGACCCTCCCCGCCTAATAAAATGACTACCGTCATCCAATGGCCAACCCCTTACTCCATAGATTTGACAAGAGCATTTGTTGAGGCGCCGTAGGTTCATGGTCTTCTCTCCCTCTCACTGAGCATAAGCGTGTGCGAGATGGAAGTGCGTGCTCGGATGCGCGGATATCATTTTTTTTAATTTTCATTTTCTGGCCGTTTTAATGAATAAAAAAGTAATCACTGAGTTCTCTTAAACATGATATTGCCGATTTTTTGAAGCAATTTTAATATTTTTTGCATTTGTGCATAATTTGTTACGAATATTTTAAGTGTTTTTTAGACCTATGTTCGTGATTTTTTTCTATCGAGCGAAAATTGCTTAATCATGTTTCCAATCACTGATGTCGCTGCAGAGAAGCCTCAAAATTACTATTCGTATTTTTTTGAAACCATATTATTATAAAAAGACGCATTATATTGTTTTAAAAACTCTGTTCGCTTAACTTCGCTGAACCTACGGCGCCTTAAACAAAAAAAAATGCATTAGAGCCGTTTTCTCATTGAAGCCTCGTGAATCATGCAAACCCATTTTTAAATACAACAGGTTTTCGTCATTATACATATTCGAAATAGCAATATTTGTTCATGGCAACCAACAATATATATCTATATATATATATATATATATATATATTATGATTAAGCCTTTATTAATTCCCTTATTATATAGTGCTTGATTGTTTATCAAAGTGTTTCAGGTTATATTAGGGACCCCTGGCGGGTATAGGCCTCCTCCATGTCTTTCCATTTTTCTCTGTCCTTAGCGTTTTTGATCCAGTTCGGTCCAGCTGCAGCTAGTATGTCATCAGACCATCTTGCCTTGCCTACCCACTCGTCTTTTTCCTAGTGGCCCTGGCCATTTAGTGGCTCCGTTAGTCCATCTCTTGTCGGTGATTCTTGCTATATGGCCAGCCCATCTCCATTGTTGTTTGAGTATGAAGTCGAGTGCGTCTGTAAGTTTTGTCTGTGACCTGATGCTTTTGCAGTTTATTTTGTCCTTCTTTTTGACATTCAGTATGCTCCTCTCCATTGCTCTCTGACATGTCCGAATTTTTTATTTTATTTTGTTGGCGTGAACCCAAGTTTGGCAGCCATATGTAAGGCTTGGTAAGATGCATGTGTCCATCACTGTTTTCTTGAGGCGTAGATTGAAGTTGCCTTTTAAAAATTCCTTGAAACTGAGGTGGTGTGGCTCTAGTTATAAGTATTTCCTATATCATTCGCTGTACCTTGCCGTGTGTGACAGTAATAAACTACATCTCTTATAGTACAGTCGTGCATTTCAATTACGATCCCTTTACATTACCTCATGGCGACCTTGCCAGGATGCCATCGTCGTAAGTCCCCATTCAAGGTTATAACTTTGTAAATTAATAAATCATAACTCCGTGCAATGTGCAGTGGCCTACGTGACCGAAATTGTCCCGTCAGCGGTTAAATGATACGCGAGCGGCGCCCGGGCCCCGCACCGGCGCCGCCTGGCAAAGTCGCCATGAGGTAATGTAAAGGGATCGTAATTGAAATGCACGACTGTACTATAAGAGATGTAGTTTATTACTGTCACACACGGCAAGGAACAGCGAATGATATAGGAAATACTTATAACTAGAGCCACACCACCTCAAAACTCCAGTACTTTTTCCAGCTGAGAGCGGTCCTGCGCTCTATTTCTTCTATGTGGCTATCTGAAACAAATGATATTTGTTTGCCTAAGTATACATATTGATCTACATATTCCATCTCTTTGTTATCTATGAGAACTTTGGATTTCACACTGTTGGTCATAATTTTTGTTTTGGTGTAGTTCATCTCTAGTCCTACTTTTCGGCTTTCTATGTTGAGGCTATTTAGCATGTCTTGTAAGCGCTGTATATTTTCCGATAGCAGCACTAGGTCATCAGCGAATCTTAAATGGTTTAGGCGTCCACTGAATATTTTAATGCCCAATTGATCCCAGTTTAGTTGGTTAAAGATGTTTTGTAGTATTGCTATGAACAGTTTTGGTGATATTGGGTCACCTTGTCTGACTCCACTACTAATTTTAATTTCTCTTGTACTGTTGTTGTAAATATTTTTTAGGACATTTATGTATTTTTGGTGTACCTTATATATATATATATTTCATTTATTCATTGTACGGCACGTATATACATTATACAAGTAAATCATGGAGACACATGGTAGGTCTTAATCTAAGTCGGTTCCACATGGACACCCTGTAAGGGCACCACAATATACTTAAGCCTAGGTATACAAAAATAAAGATAATTATTATTATGAAATTCGATTACAGAATGTCATATTTAAAAAGTCAAGTAGAAACGAAATAATGTCATTCAGTCGATACCTATTATTACATTTTTTTAAGGATTACAATAAAATAAAATAACATTATTATTATTAAATTACATTACAGCATGCCCTATTCAGTCTTATCGCCTATACTATAAGATGTCACATTACAAATAAGATTAATAATTGAATGGAAGTCAAGTAAAAACTAAATAATGGCATTCGGTCAATATAATATATATATTATTTCAAACAGAATTGCCAAGTCACAAATTATAACGGCCGCATGTCCAGGCAAAAAAACCTTCTTGCTACACCTAGAGCTCGCCTAAAACAAAACTGCTCGTAGCCCTTATTTCATGTGTATTAAGATATAATAGGCTTCCTAAAGAGATCTTCCACTAAAACAGTTAAAAAAAAAACTATTTATATGGTTATGTGAGCGGTGTGTCTACTCTCTAAGCGAGTTTTTTACTATCAAATGTAAAAATAAGTAAATTAAAAGTAACATAGATCATACATTTAAGTTCATTATAAGTAGTAGATTACGGAAACTCTATTTTGCTCGAGCCCAACCGCCAGCATAATCCGAGTTTATCATGTCATTGCATGCTTACTGAAGCAGAGTATGGTGGCCCATCAAATTGTTGTAACTACCTAATGTACCCATATTCCGTAAAATAAACATTTCATTTTATTTCATTTAGCCGGGTCCACAGGCGCAGGCCTCGGCCGAACATGCCATATTATAAAGATTAAAATTTCAACTGTAACCACATTGAAATAAGGTTGAAATTGTCAGGTGTTGTTCCGAGAAGACTGCACGCCAGACGACCTGATCGACGTGATCCTGGCCAACCGCGTGTACCTGCCCTGCATCTACGTGTACAACAAGATCGACCAGATCTCCATACAGGAGGTGGACCGGATAGCGCGCGAGCCCAACTCAGTAGTCGTCAGGTAGGCTATAAGGTCATAGACCCACCCGGCGCCCGACCCGCACCGCCTCGCCTCGTAAATGCACTAACTGCGGAGTTGATGTAGTGAGCGCATGTAAGTAAGTAAAATTTTTATTCAATATAAATTCAAAATTCATGCCCGTACAAATCCATATAAATATAAATATGTATATTAATATAGATATTAATAATATCCACGTTATGGGCTTATTTTATTATAAATTAAACATTAATTAACATGTATATTGATGATTATTGATTTTAATGTTTGTTCAAGTTTTTATTTTTATTTGACGATCATAATATCAAGTCGTGTACATTGACCAAAGGTAATTTATATTGTATCGTTATATTATGCAATAAATAAATCTAATCTAATCTATAAAGATTACCTAACCGCTTGAAGCTAGGCGGTGCGGGTCGGGCGCCGGGTGGGTCTAATGAGCTGTGACCTTTATACACTTTTAACACGATAATTCATCTATGTCGTCTGCATATTATAACAAGTTTTTATTTATGCTCTGTTTATATGTGTGTAGTAAGTTGTCATCAAAATTTTGCTAAACATTTTTCAGCCGGTATCAGATTGAGCAAAGTTCATACTTATTTAAATTCAGTTTCTAAGCTGGCATGGGACCGGCACAGGTAGAAATAACTGCATCAAGCTGCACTGCCAAGAGCTCGCTTACCATGGGCCTCATAAGAAGGCTCAAAGTCACCCAAAGGGCAATGGAGAGGGCCATGTTGGGAGAGAACCAAGGTAATCTATATAGCCCTCCGAATCGCTAAACTTAAGTGGCAGTGGGCGGGGCACATAGCACGTAGAACCGATGGCCGTTGGGGCGAAAAGGTTCTCGAGTGGCGACCACGTACCGGAAGGCGCGGCGTGGGTAGGCCCCCCACAAGGTGGACTGATGGCCTGGTAAAGGTCGCGGGAGTCCGCTGGATGCGGGTGGCGCAGGACCGGTCACTTTGGCACTCTTTGGGGGAGGCCTATGTCCAGCAGTGGACGTCTTTCGGCTGATGATGACGACACAGACAGTGACACAAGATAAACCCGTCGTGATTGGGCTCGCTACCTAGCTCAACGAATAGTAGAGTTGATGATTAATAAAAATATACCTATTTTATATGTGCAGTTGCAACATGAAATTGAACCTGGACTTCCTGCTGGAGACGCTGTGGGAGTACCTGGCGCTGATCCGCGTGTACACCAAGAAGCCCGGCCAGCCGCCCGACTTCGACGACGGCCTCATCCTGAGGAAGGTGAGCCTCGTACTTCACTCATTATAGTTTCATCACGGTTTTACTATCAAATAAAAAATGGCTGAGTTATTCAAGAAAAACCGTTTTTCGAATACGCAGGAGCCTGATTCAGTCTACTTTTTGAATTTACACTCCCAGTGACACCCCCGAGGGAAATACGAAAAAAAAATTCAAGAACTGATTATTCATGGGTAGGGTCGGTTTTTTGGATATACTCGTAATGACTGGACTATCGCCAATGTCTTCACACTCTAGCGGATCCAGATGGGGTTAAGGGGCTCCCCGCTCCAAAGCATCTGATTCCTTAACAAAATCTGAGCGAACCCGCGAACGTTTTCAAAGCTCTGTAGTCTGTCAAGCGTGAGCCTCCCAAACCAAAACCTTCTGCTACCAACACGCACGCGCACATTGGACAGCACCGGTCTCGCTCCTTCGTGGTCGCTCTGCTCTCGAGATGCTCCCTCATTCCGTTATACGCAACTAAAGGAATTCACGCGGGAAGACAGTGAAGTGCAATACGGGTGTACACTCGAAAATTATTATCACTCCAAAAGAAAGACGGCAAAAAATATGCCTAGTGACGAATATTCCATTCAGATATCTCAAAGAATTACGAAGCTACAACCGTTTAAAACGCTCGCAGCTAGTGACGTCACAATCTGCGAGGCTGTCGCAGCGGCGCCGAACACTATGGGGCGCGGCACGTTGCCGTCTTCTAGTGACGTCACTAACTGCGAGCGTCAATCGTTTCATATGAAGTTGCGTTTTGCGAAAAAGGGACAGAACATACCCCTTCTTAAAACTTTGGTGATTATTTAACCTCTTGCGTTGAGCGTTTCGAGAATATACGACTTTATTGATTACTTTATTTAGTGTCTAGTGTCTACACACCTGTTGCTGAAATTTGGAATATGCTATGTATGTTCGGTCTTATCTTAATGCAATATTATCATCAAGCTTTTCTGATGATGCTGTGCAGAGAAAGTAGAACAAGTAATAAAGCTAATCACAGAAATGACACAAACTCATTTTGCCAAGTTATGAAAAGTGTCATATAGCCTCATAAGACAATACATAACCACAGAATAAACGTTCTTACGTACAAAAGATTTTCAATGTAAATAAGCCCATTTATGACCTTGAAAAAATCGAATCATGCCAACCTGCTCGAGCCTGCTGTGCTCTTTCGCTCCTTGCGCGTTCGGGCACCTCGGTGTGCGAGTGCTGAGGTTACCCGAAGCGGCAAGAGGAAGAGGCCTGGCCGGCCCTTCACGATCAATTAAATTGCACAAAATTACGAATTGTGCCATGTTTTTGACCGTTTAGGGTTAGCATTGAAGACTGCGCAATGATTGAACAAAAGTTTGAGTAAGTTTAAATTTTTTGCACCGTCTTTTTTTATTGTACCGTCTAGGAACAGTATTGCACAATATTTTTTAGTCTATGGTCAGCCGCGACGTGGACGCATCAAAGTTATTGCGCAATTTTTGCGTGATAATATTGATCGTTTGATCGCAAGAGGTAGTTCACTTATATTGCGCCATAAAAATATTGTGCAAAGTTATTGTAGGTCTAGCGCCAGCCTAACAGTATTGTTTTTCCCCCAGGGTGTGACGATCGAGCACGTGTGCCACTCGATCCACCGCACGCTGGCCGCGCAGCTCAAGTACGCGCTGGTGTGGGGCATCTCCACCAAGTACTCGCCGCAGCGCGTGGGCGTCGCGCACACCGTCAGCGACGAGGACGTCGTGCAGCTCATCAAGAAGTAGGGGGGCTCGTCTGCGCGGCGAGGGTGCGGTGTGAGCGGCCGCGGTGTTTCGAGAACGAGTTGCGACGCCCCGCTCACATCGCGTTCCTGTGGCGGAGCCTTAACAGGATCCTGTTTTGTAAAGTTACAACATTACAAGTCAGAACTAGCTGCGTTGAGGCGCTGGCCAATGGTGAGCCTTGTAGCCTTTATTTAGTTTCACTTCTTCTGGTGTGTATAATCTAATGCCGGCACCACACTGCGCTATGCGCTATTCCTTATATGTGAATATTTGTTATGCGTGCGAACAACAAACATGCCCAATCCACACTTCGTGCCGGTATGCCAAATATGTGTGTTGTTTGCGTAATCACAAAAGCGGCGATGGACGTGTTGGCAGCAACAGCTTATTATTTTATATATACATATATAACTTTTTCGTTAGTCCACTCCATTTTTCACAAACACGTCGAGCGAGACACGAACGCCGCTAGCGAGCAAATGAGTGAGTGAACGGAGTGTGGGCAGTCGACGCGCTATTCGGCTTATTTGCCTCCTTCATTGGATATAACCATTTTTGATATAATTTCAAAGACTAGAATCATTCATTGTGTATAATAAATGTTTGGTATAATATCAAAATATATATATTTATTTAGTATAACTATCATTCGGTATAACGCTTATTTCTTATAACCATCATTGAGTATAATTTATATTTGATATACATCTCATATTGTATAATGATCAGAGCTCGGATAGGGTGAGCTGTTTTGAGAGTTTGCATTACATGGACATACCTGTCAATGGTATTTGTCCAAAGTGTAATTTAATTAGGTACCTTACTTTGTTGAATTATATCTATACTTAAGTCGATATCAAACGTAAGAAGAAATACGTTGAAAATAGTAAATATAGAAAAACTGATAGTTCTTTTACACAGAAACTTTATAATAAATTAAAATCGTAGAGAGTACTCTTTTTGCAATGCATTATCATTATAGTTTAATCATAATCAATTAAAGTTTCGTTTTGTTTTAATATTTATTTTCAGGGTGTATCCATATTAATATTAACGCATGACATTAATGACATAAGAATAGCTCACCCTGTCCGAGCTCTGATAATGATCAAGCGGTACAATTTTATTAAAATTACAAATTGCAAATTATGTGCAAATTGCGTTTTATTTACCTAAGCTAAACTATTTTTCTCCGTTCTAACCTAACCCAACCGCCAGCGTGTCGTGTCTTCACCCCCCGAGGTCCCCTTTTTCTAGCTACCCTGGCTTGATTATATCAACTGTACATTAGATGGAATGAGCATTATATCCAATGTTCCATATAGTAAATATGTATTATACTTAATGTATGTTATATTAAATATTATTATATCAAATGATCGTTATATTGAAGTGATAGGATGCTAGCGGCTATTAGCCCATCGCTACACAACACAACACACTTCGACCATAGTATCTTACTACACGGAAACAAGAGGGCTATTCTAACCCGTCACGGTACGGGTCAATTTTTGAAACTAAAAGGTCACAGCTCATTAAAGCCACCCGGCGCCCGACCCGCACCGCCTCGCCTCGAGCGGTTGGTATTCTTTATATGGATTTGTATGGGCACGCACTCACTACATCAACTCCGTAGTTAGTAGAGTTCAGAGGCGAGGTGGTGCGGGTCGGGTGCCGGGAGCCTCTAATGAGCTGTGACCTTTAACCACGACATCGAACAAGAACATGGCTTGCCTGATAAGCAGACACTGTAATCTATGGACGCTTGTGACTCCTAACGAGTCATCGACGCGTTGCGCGACTTTTTATTGAGCAGAACATTCGTTGATTTGACAGTTAGTAATAAATATTGGTCTCACAGCCAACACTTGACATCCTTGGGGAGTTCTGGCGGTCAATGACGATCAGAAGTGTTGTCAGTGATTTGTTAAATTTGAAGTTGTAGCTTTATAAAATTTGCCCCGGTGTTATGATCAGTGTTTGCTCACACTGACTGGTGTAAACATGCCATTATGAGTGTTTTTCTAAGTGTACGTACATTTCAACATTTGCTTGTTGACGGCAAAACAATAATATGAAGACTTCGTTTCTTTCAGTAATGATGTATTACTGAAAAAAAAAAGAAGTCGCGCGGGTGTAGGGGCGATGACGACAACGGGGCGTGCGGGCGCCGGTCTTTACCTTCCGCACGTCGCCCGCGCCCCGTTATCGTCATACCCCTGCAGCCGCGCAGGCGAGAACTGAGTTAAGCGGTCGACCAGATAGCCTCTTGTATGCAGATGTAAAAATTTGCTTCTCGAAAAAATACCTTCAGATTTAACACTATAAGGCGGAGTCTTGTAATTGCAACAAAATTTAATAATGCTCCCTAGGAACACTATCCTAGAGGGCATTATAAAATTTAGTTACAATTACCAGATAGTTGCAATTACAAGACTCCACCTTAATTCGGGAGTAAGTTGGCAAGTCGAAATGAAAAGTGGAAAAAATTTGAACTTAGACTGACATAAAGTTGAAATTGCTTCCATTTGATATCTCGAGTTGATTGGTCACTACGGTGCGGCCTGCTAGTGACATAATTCGCACTGAAAACCCCCCATTGTTGCTGAATTTGAATGATAGTTGTTGAAGTTGTGAACGCCACAATATCATATTTACCTAATGCCTTTGATACTACAGCAATAATGCTTGTTCTTGTATATTATTGATTTAGCGAGAACTGTGTTCAGACTAAACTCGGACGTTTATGTTTTGTTTCAATATTTATAAATAATTATACAACGTGCTGTATATGAGTGACTTTTATTTATTCAAAATCTGTGTTACGCTTTTATTTAATTGCGATATAGAATTTAGAAGATTTTGGTGGAATGTTAAGTAGGTGTTCGGTAAGCCACATTTTGTTGTAGACACACCTTAACATACCTGTATGCCAACATGAAAGCAATAAAGTTATTTCTATTTCTCATGCGCGTTTACGAATTGTAAGAGCTTGTTCACACCAATCTGTAACTGTCGGTGCCGGATGCTGTAACGATATCGGAGGGCAAGTAGTATGAAAACCATGCTTACTGTTCTCACCACAAAAAGTGTCGTCGGACCGGTGTGAACAAGCTCTTTTATATTTACATACGAAAGTATGATGAAGTGTAAATTAACCTTCTATCGTAGGCAAGAATTGTGACAATCCTGCACAACTTAGGTGCCAATTTGTTGTACTGTGGTTACCGTTAAATCGGTAGTTACACCTTGCTGCGATGGCCCTTCATTGGGCCGTATTTGTAAGATTTTTCGTCTTTCATTTCGCATACGTAATAAAAAAAACGCCGAAATCCAAGTGAAGGGCCACCTTTAAAGTAAATATCAATACTAATATTACTATTGATGATTTGTTTACGTTTTGAAATGCTAGGGTAGTTGATTTGATTTACGTAAGTTGCGGACTGATGACTGTTTCATAAAAGTTACATATTTCCTGGTACTGGGCTACGGTCGGCATCATTCACATAGATGGTTTAAAAATAAATACGATAGAATTACATGTTTGGTCACAAGGACATGTAAATATACTTTTCTCAAACATGCAATAAATACTGACGTTGTGTTCTTCATAATGGGCTTCGAGGTGTCACGTTTCGGGCGCAGCGAGACGAGAGACCCGTAATGGCATTTCATACAAAATTGGAGGCCTAGGCCTGCAAGGTGGTCTTTTTTAATTTCCATTGCCCAATTTGTGGCACAGCATCACGGCGTTCAGCCATGAAAATTAAAGTTTGATTTCTTTTTTATTTATTTCATTGCATGTTTGAGAAAAGCACTATACATACCTCGGCGTAAAAAGGGGTTGCCAGCCTCATAACTATCCGACCTCGCTACGCTCGGCCGTCTATATGTACTCGGCCGGCAACCCCTTACTTCCCGGCCTCTGTAGTAATGTACTATTATGCCGGCTGCACACATTGGGCCAACGTTGTCGCGTGAGCAGGATGCAGCTATGCAAACGCATGAGAACGAAATAAAGCCCTCTTTCTCTAACGCATAGCTGCATTCTGCTCACGCGCCAACGTTGGCCCAATGTGTACAGCCGGCTTTAGAATATCACGTGTATCGCATGCATAAGTTGATAATACTAAGAATGGCCTCCTACTAATATGGACTAATAAAAATGTGTTGCGATATATTTGGCTAATTTGGCTGTTACTATCTATATGATGATGACTGTACATGCCTATCACATCATTAGGACATGAATCACGCATCAAGTTGATAGGTATATAAGGCAGGTTGTTATGGATAGT
Source organism: Epinotia ramella (assembly GCA_947578815.1). Lineage (NCBI taxonomy): Eukaryota > Metazoa > Arthropoda > Insecta > Lepidoptera > Tortricidae > Epinotia > Epinotia ramella. Next base: position 5,379,068 of record OX388211.1, on the reverse strand, counting down.
CCAGTGTTATTTACGCCCCACGGACCCTGGTTGTGGTTAGCGACCTACTTTGCGATCGAAAGGTCCTAACATTTTCCAAATGTGTTCAGTTTTAAGAGCTGTTACACAGGGCGACTTTTAGCAGCGATACAGTGGCGATGCACGATATCTGAAATCGCTCGTATCGCTGCAAAAAGTAAGTTTTAAGAGGGAAGTGTACCTTTGGAATACTACCTACTCGTCCATACAAAAAGAGAAAACGTTTTTCCACGTCTAGATGTTTTCCAATCTCAATGATATTTTAGTTCGTTATTTACACAATGAAAGACTAGGTTTATAGGTTTTCCTTTTTTCAAAGTTTGCAATAAATTAAAATTTATAAGCATCTAAAAGTTTTTTTTTAAAGCGAGACCTGTACACCTGGAATGTATTATGTTGAAGCGATTGACATCAAAATTGATTTGTTGAGATTTAGTTAGTGGAAAACGTTTTCTCCCGAAATGGAAATTTCATATAAAAGGGTCATTGTCAGTCAGTAAAACAAAAATCGTCTTTTCAGTGGGCAATAGTTAAGGGCTTATGTTTATATATAATATGTTTTTATCGCATAGAATTATAGAAGAGGCGACGCCGTTTATGCGGATTCAGAGTTCAACCAAAAATTAGGCTTTAAAGCCCTTAACTTTGGCAATGTCCACCGAAAAGACGCGCACCTAAATCTGACAATGACCCAAAAAGTACCTATTGTCAGTCGCGAGCTATACTTCCCTCTCAAGTGCTAACATGGAGTGTCAAACTTGTATTAGTGTAGCCAACGCCAAGCGTTCATCGCCGAGTACCGCTGAGCGAGTTTTATCGTTGATAATAGCTTTTATCGCTGCGATCAACTAGTGAAGAGAGAGTCCTCACCGGCAGTGTGAACAGCCAGCGATGAACTATAAATATATCTCTCTCTTTTATTTACACGGGAGCGATTATCTTTTGTTCGTTTCTTGGGCGAGAAAATCGCCGATAGCTCATCGCTTACTCGCCGGCGGTGGGACCAGTGCCTAACCTTCGCAGTTGGGTTTCAATTTGATTTAATATTTATATTGGTTTGATTGACAAGTAATAGGGGCGTGGACACTAAATAAAATAATCAATAATGTCATATTTTCTCGAAAAAGGATAAAAAATGTAGTCAAATGGAAAAAAAATCAACACAAAAGGTTAAATAATCACGAAGTTATAAGCTTCAAAAGTTTTTAAAAAGGGGTATGTTCTGTCCATTTTTCGCAAAACGCAACTTGATATGAAACGATGACGCTGGAAGAATGTGACGTCACAGAAGACGGCAACGTGCCGCGGCGGGGCCGTCGACGCGGTCCCCCGGCAGCATCCTATAATGTAACGTCACACACCGTTTGCGTTTTCTCTCTCTAACAAGCAATATTAAAACTGTTGTAGCTTCGTAATTATTTGAGATATCAGAATGAGATTTTCGTCACTAGGCATTTTTTTTGCCTTCTTTCTTTTAGAGTAATAATAATTTTCGAGTCTACACCCGTATTGAATATGTTATTCGTATCACAAGCCTTACAATAGTGAATTTTAAATAAGTAGAACTTCTTTATCGATGCCGGTTTCTTAGTCGGGCTACGAACAATCAGTTACCTGCCTCTGTTAAACCTACCTACTAAAAAGATATGCTATAGAATAGAAAGATGGGATAGCTCCCGCGCTATTAACCTTTCAGAAGGCATTTTCACGTAGTAAAAGTGCCACACGCCTATTTATAAGTGTCTGAATACGAACCTTAGTTGGCATGAAGGTGACTTTGATAGCGTACGCAGTAACAGACATATATACAGGTATACCCGTGTGGTGTCGGCACCCCTTTTCTTCCCGTGGGTGTCGTAAAGGTCGACTAAGGGACCAGGGTTGAAGTTGTTGTGGGCGATGGGCTAGCAACCTATCACTGCAATATCACATTTTGTCGATCTTTTATACCCACATTTATGCTAAAAGTGGCGCTGGAACATACGTTTCATGTGCTCTGCCGACCCCTTTTGGGAATAAAGGCGTGTATGTATGTATGTATGAATACTGTGTCCCTGGTGACGTGGGCACAACACTAACAACTTTGTGTGTTCTTGGCGTCCAAATGTTAATTGATTGTAAGTAGCTCGCTTTTCTAGTGCCTAACACGTGTAAGCAGACAAAAATGTGGTTAAATAATACTCATGGGTGTCATACAGAGATTTAGGTTCGCTTCTGTGGACATTGCTAAAGTTAATGTGTAGTGTTCTAAAATACTGTTTAACCACTTTTTGTTGGTATCCGCACTCCATAGTACCTTTGAACGAAAGCAATAATCATATATCACTGTGAAGACTTATAATAAAGAGTTAAATACTTTTTTTAAACTATTTCTTTGTTTTACTCTACACGTTATACCTACAAGCGACAACACAGTGACCATTCGGACCCTTATTAACCGACTTCAAAAAAAGGAGGATGTTCTCAATTCAGTTGTTTTTTTTTTTTTTTTTTTTTTTCAACTTTTGTTACCTCCGAACTCAGTCATTGATGAGCCGATTCGAATTTTTTTTTTGTTTGTAAGTATATGCATCCCATTTTTTTTTTAATTTAGATGGATGATGGGATCCATGAGGAATTGAGAGAACTCCTCAATTATATTAGGCACGCGTGTAGTGATTTTGGTATTTTCTATTATATCTCGTGTATTTACATCCGGAAATCATAAATTTGGTGGAGTGGAACTGGTGATGAAGACCACAGATGACTTATGGAATTCCTCAATTATGTACTTAAAGTACAAAAGCACGTCACAGATTCTGATAAGATTCCGTTGAAATAGCAGCTAATGAAGTACCAAAGGTGATCCTTGTGGAATCGACGGAAGTCCTCAAATATTATCGGACCACATTGGGTTTTTTTCTCTAATAATCAACGCATTTGCCCTCGGAAATCAGTTCATGTGGTAAATTGGAAAATAAATGTGCAAATGTTCTCGTGGCTTGGCGGAGTACTAAATTGAAGTCTGTTAAAACTTTGATTTTAAAGTAAATTATTACAATAAAGTGCACGAATGGTCAGTTAACTGTGTTGGCGATGGTATCTATTAATTAATGGCTGAATGTAGTTTTAGTGCTTTTATTAGAACCACGTAGCGCAGAATCCACCAATATGAAGAGATACGTGAGCGAGGATAGGAACATTAAGGCTCCTTCACACATTGGGTCATAATGGCGCAGGACAGGGACGTAGTTATGCGTTGGAAATGTGTCTTTCTCCCTCTAACACATAGTTGCGTCCTGTATGATGGGCCATTATCTAGAGGAGCCTTTATTGGTGGATATTTTCCCGCACAGCTCTGATGTATGCTCACCCTTACGTGCCGTTTCGGGTGAAGTAGGAAAGAGAGAGATTCAGTAATCAAATATATGCAGGTACAAGTCAACGCACATACCGAACTCCGGGCGCCATAAAAAATGTATGGAGTTAATATTAACCACCAACGCAAAAAGGGGGGTGTTATAAGTTTGACATGTCAGTGTATCTGTGTGTATCGCAGCTCCTAAACGAATGGACCGATTTTAATGCGATTTATTGATTTAAACTTTCACGATTCTCACACATTATTTATACTAAACGGGATTTAATCGCGTATAATTAACTTATTTTATTTACCTCACTGAGGTCTCCCGACGTGTCGGATGTGTTGCAACATCCATGGTCACGGGACAACTGGCTTGAGCGGGTATCAACATCTTCTTGCTGCGCGGGTTTTCCGAACTACCCGCATTTGGTCTTTATTAACCACTTGTACACTAGGGTTGTCACCCGGCCGACACACAACACTAATAATATCCGGTGATATAACGGACGATGTTTTTTGACGCTGGCATTTACTTATGATAGGATTCCACGAAGATGAAATCTTAAAACCGTCGTCCCGGTTGAAATTAATGCGATTTGTTTTCAAAAGCTGACGTGATCAAGATGGCTAAATGCTTCAACAAAATCGGTTCAGCCGGTTTTGAGATATTGAACTTTTAAATGAAAATATTTAACTTTTCTGAGTTGTTAATTATTTCGTATGTTGACTTATAAATTATAAAGAAACATATCATTATTAAGATACCTATACAGAGTGTAAACATTTCTTTGACGACGACCACCTGTATAAAACGAATTGAAATAATACGCTTGTATTTATACAGTTACTTTATTCCTTTTCCATCCTCATGCCATAAAACACTTATAATTAGCCTATAATACAATTAATTATAGTTAAATACAATAAATGTAACTATAATGTTACTAAAATCATCAATCACACTTTCTTATACTTGCCACACAGATTTCAAAAATCATCATAAGATATTAGATTATATGACGTAACAGACACTCTTTTTTACGAAATTTAATAAAACTTGCCCAGAAATAAACATCTCAATCCAATATGCCTCTAGTTTAGTCAGCAGATGAATATAACGCCGGCTAGTGAGTGTTCATGAGGTCTCAAATTGAGTAGAGTGCACATTACACCTTATTTACACGTAACAAGTATAATGGGGAGGCAGCAATCGAGTGAGACAAATAAATAGGGAACAAGTGACTGTCTTTTTTCCAGGCGCAGCTCTCGGTGTTGAGTTTACTCGACCGAAAGTGTCGTCTCATCACTGTACTCGCCACGCGTAACTAGGGCATTAGATGCGGGCGGTTGTTGTTCCCTTCGGCCTTGTTTATGGACGAACCACGACAGGCGACGAGAGCGTTAAACGTCTGTGCATAGACACTCCTATCCGTCGCTATGTTTTTAATGTCGCGTGTTTTAACGTGTGCGTCGCGCCGCCCAACTGCTCGCTTTATAAACATGGTCTTCGCGTCCTGATTAGTGTAAAGGCGCATCCCCACGGATGAGCATAGCAGCCCGTCATGCAGTCACGCGCGTGATTTCGGTGCGTGTGGACAGTTGCAGGCTGCACCACGTCTGGCGATCTCCGTGGGGATGCAATGATAACTTGATAAGTGTTGTGTTGTCTACTTGGCCTCAGCCAGCAGCTCGGCCTCGACGTTGGCGAGCACCCAATTGTGTTCGGTGATCTCGAGCGCCTCCCACTCGGCCTTGAACGCGGCCTTCGGGTCCGGCGGCATGGCCATGGCGGCGCCGGACATCTGCTCTTGCATTATCTTGGATTGGTCGGCGGCTGAGGAACAAATTATACAATTTTAATGCCAATGCTCTTCTGAAACCGTATAACTATCAGGATTGTTATAATGAGTACTTTATAACAATCCTGGTAATTTAGTAAAATTAATGAGCTCTATACGATGTTTTTTCTTAACTCCTGAAAAGTTTATGGTTTCATCGTTTGGGTAAGTAATTGTTTGTTTTTTTTGTTTTTAAATGATCTTTATTTCAAAATAAATGCAATTTTACAAAGTAATTAACTGTAACAATGCATCAGTTATTTACAAATCATAATAAATTGGATTGTACTTTATCAGGCTTAAACACCTATGAAAGTTTACGGCATCTGTTTCGTAAGTTATACAATTTTAAAATATTTTTTATCAAATTCGCAAGGTTAAACTATACAATAATAATTGTGAATTTATTAGTAGTAAATTCACTTTCAGCTTTAACAATTAAAATTGATTACATTTTATACTAACACTAAAACAAGTACAACAATAACATATTTTTTTAGGGTTGACGGACAAATGCTCGCGTTTTCACAGCCATTTTTAATTGAGCCGTACCGGCATTTGCTGCAACGGTGCATTACGCGCGGGCGCACCGGTCGAAGCGACGACCGGGGGTCTGATTACGCTGGGCATTCTGTTTAGTGCGATATTGTTATCGCAGCTGCAGTCGTCAGGTGGGAACAGAACGTAGTGATGGGGTAAGCGATAAGTACCATACCTATCGATATACGGTAGGCAGCCGACGTGCAACTGTCCTATAGAGGAAATCAAGCTATTGGAGTGATTTCTATGCTTGCTATTAATGAAGTATTTAGAGGACATGTTTATTGTATAAGTACGAATTAAGGGAAGTCCTATAGTCTGGTGCAATTTTACCAAGTTTGTTCGAAACAGTGTATTAAATGCTATTTTAACTGCCTTGTTTTGGATAGATTGTAATATTTTATAATTACTTTTGCAGGTGCTATTCCATGCTGGACAAGCATATGTTAAACAAGGGCGGACTAATGTCGTATAAATTCTCAGTTTGGTTAAGGGGCCAAGGTTACTTCTCCTGTTCATGACTGGATGTAAAGACCCCAGCACCTGGGCAAGTGGGCACCTTTAACGCGGAGGTTACTTATATGTTTGGTCCAGTTAATTTTGCTATCAATCGTAACACCTAGGTATCGCACAGACTTACTCCATGATATTGAGTGGCCAGCAATATTGAGAAGTCTGGGCGGACATTTACGCTTACGCGTAAATAAGATAGCCTCAGTTTTATCCTTATTCAATTTTAATTTCCAGTTTGTGAAATAATCGTGTAGACGTTCGATTGATAGCTGTAGTCTACTAACAATCAGATCAATATCATCTGATGAAGTATACGAGGCTGTATCGTCAGCAAAACATGACAAGTTTGTGCGAGTTTGGATAGGGATGTCGTTGACATATAAAACAAACAGAATGGGTCCGAGAATAGATAGGTACTCCAGCTGGTATAGAGCAGGGAGATGACACTGTGTTACCTATGTGAACAGCAAAGCTTATTTCACTCAAATACGACTGTATAATTTTGACTAAGTGTAGTGGTATTCCAAGCGAGATTAACTTGTGAATAAGACCATTATGCCAAACTGAATCAAAAGCTTTTTCAATATCTAAGAGGAACATACCAGTTATTTGATTGAGATTTAATTTATGGGCTATAGCCCTGTAATGTTCAATAATTCTAGTTATTTGTAAACTTGTTGAGTAAAAAGGGTAAGTAATTAAAGTTATGCGAAACATTGTCCGCCCATATGAAGGTAATCTATAGATGACATATGAACATTATTGTATAAAGTGGTGAATCAACTTTCTTCCGTCGCCAATTGCAATAGTTACAACTCCAGTTCTCTTTTTAAAATCCTGACTACGAGTTTAAATGCTCGAACGGCAGGTTTTTTGACATTTCCAACTGGTTCTTCTAGGGTTGTCTATGCATAATTATTAGAAATCAATTTTGTAACACTTTTTTTTAAGAAAGTCTGTCATGCTGTCTCCTGGCTAATGGGACCTATTACTACAAGAAATAGTTGGTTGACCCAAGTAACATATCGAAACTCTTATCCCTCAGGAGATGAGGGATAAGAGGATAGCGTCATCGTATCCTGTGACCCACCGTTGTTCTCCCCCAGCACAAGCGTGTAGATGGTGCGCAGGCCGAACACGTTCAGGAAGTACCACGAGGCGGACGACACCCAGGACGCGTCCAGGTACATGAGCTCCACGCCGCGCTGCAGCATCGGCTTGAAGCGGAGCGTCAGCGGGAATGGAACCTTGGCTGTTTAAAAATATACATGTCAATTCATTGTAAAGGACTTAAACAAAAGGTCACAGACAAAAGACCAAGAATCGCCAGCAATGGAATGTATAAAAATGGATTCACTATAGTCTACCCATTATGTTTTTAAAATGCAAAAAAAAGATTTACACTTAGACCCAAAACCCAAACTGCAACTTCTAGTTACTTTTATTTTTGTTTCATTTGAGTTAATGCCTATGACTCCTTTGAGAGATCACACATGACGCGACCGGCAGAGCTGGGCACTGTTAATCAAATAGTTAACTTTGTTAATCCGTTAATAAAAAAGTTACGGTGTTCTTTTGGCAAATAGAAGATACTTGATTAATGATTGACGGATTCATGGAACGGAAGTTTTGAGTCCGTAAACAATTTTTTAAGTTAACTTTAAAGTTATTGCGTTACTCAAAATTTTAACTTTGTTAATTACGAAAGACCACTTGTGCCCAGCTCTGGTGACCGGTTTGAAACGCAGTAAACCGGTTTCAAAATGTTTCAGCATCTGTTTTGGACCTTAGACACCACTACTACTTGGACCCTTCCCAAGCAACAGGATGGTGAAAGCTTGAAAGGACCTCCTAGATCCAGAGAGATGGTCTCAGCTCTCAAATCTCTCAATGTCAATGAATTCAAGAACAAATTAGATAAGCATATGTATACCTACAAAAAATAAAATTTTAAATCATCAATTATACACATAATGTTAATTGGATACAGGCATTAACAGTTGTTTCAACTGGCCCCGTAGCATGGATGGCGTTATCACGCGATAAGTGACAGGATAGAGCTTCCGTCCCTGGCTGACACCGTTCGATAGAACGAGACGACGCGCCTATCCTGTCACTTATCGTGTGATAACGCCATCCATGCTACGGGGCCTGATAAATAAATAAAACATAATATGAAATTTATTTAAAAAACAAAGGTATTAACTAGAAAAATTCTTAAGTTTGAACATGAGCCGAATCAGACAAAAAGTAACCATGTAGGCGGTTGTATGGGGGTATATTGCGAGTTTGGGGCAAATCATACATACTAGTAAGGAAACCGCTGAACATCCAGTTGATCCAGCCTCCGATGATGATCATGGGCAGCACATTGGTCACATTGCCTTTCAGCATGTCAGTCATCATGCTGGGGTCCGTCATGGGGTTCTACAAACAATCGCATTGAACGGTGAATAAGATGGACGAGACCACAGATTATTCACATTTGTGCCCTTGGAAGCAGCTACTGCAAATATATTGACTTCGCAGTTCATAGGTTTATTTGCAATACCACTGTGAATTTGGAACCACTGTGAATAATACAAGACAACAATTATTGTTTATAAAGAAAATGGTTATAACATGTACTGCTAGCTTAACCTTTTGTATACCTTGTCCCGGATCCGTCCAGAACGGTTCAAACTTACAACATTAACTTCAGTCATGATTTGATAGATTTTTTTTTTGACATCGGCATATGAGAGGTTAAGAGATGAGAGAGATATAAATTATAGAATTGCTACAATAACTATGTAACAAGCCACAAGATTATTCTTAATGATTAATTTAATTCTTCTTCCAGAACATATGCAATGCATTGCTACATTGCTTTATATGCAATGCTTTGCTAGATTTTTACAATGAAGGACATTATGAGAATAAGAATGTTGGTAACCATACCTGTGAAGCAGGAGCCCTCTTCTGCACCTTGAAGTATCCAGTCTCCTCGTTGTTGAACCAGTGGCGGCGCATCGCGAACGACTGTCGCGGGAGGTACTTCCCGTTCTCGCGCAGCAGCCGCGCTCTGATCATCACTTGACTGCAACAATATTCACATCAAATTAACAACCCAAAAAAACATTAGTGTAGTTATTGGAATTGACTAGAATAACCTGGAATTGGACTAGATATAGGTATCACAGCAGGTTGGTAGGAAGAATAGTAATTGGATTCTATTGGCGTGAGAATGAGAAGTAATCAATCATGTTTTGAGGTTGGAATCCAATAAATTTATGTTCTTTTAGAAGTATATTTTACTCTTGTAAATGACTAATTGGCAAGTACTTACCTGTCCTGGACTTGGAGTAATTCGATCTTCTTTTGAGAAGACAAAATAATAGAGACATAGTGCCGAACAATTCCAACTAAAAAGGTGATTATAACTATGGGGAGAAACACCCATCCTCGTATATTTGGATCTAGCAATAATTCTGCCATCGTGAAAAGTTATATGATAGTACTAGTAAAAAGATATCATCAATAACTCTGGATAATCTCGGAGCAAAAGTAAGTATTGGAATTTGGAATAAAGTAGATCGAAATCGATAACTTTTAGGATAGGATGACAGTAGGTAGATTCAGATTGACAATGACACGACTACTGTCAATCAGTGAAAATCGAAAGCTATTTAAGCTATTTTTAAAGACGTTGATAAATCGATACCATAGTTCACAATCGTACTAATTACGGGGAAAAAAGTATGTAATTAGTATGATAGTGCTCAAATCATAAAGTTACAATTTTAGTGACAAAAAAAATTTAATTACTACGACTGAACTAGGGTATCAAAATTGGGAATTCGTTCAGAAACTAGAAATCACTTCAGTTAATAAATGACATTTTATTGACATTTCTTGTTTGCCAAAAAATATAAATGCGCGACCTTGCTTGGCGGCAGGTTTTATTGTGTTTAATGTAAGTCATCTTTACATTTGGTAATAATAGACCAAAAGACCTACTGGACGAAATTATATTTCTTTACTCAGAATGCCTCGTGGAAAAGCGACTACCGCCATCAACAGTACTACAACTACACAAAGTAAAGTGAGGAGAAGTAAATCACCAAAGTTAGATGAAGCCGGCTCAACTTACCCACAACAGACACAATTTGTAGCAAACTTAAAAGCAGAGCCAGAGAAAAACGTCAGTTATGCGGCTAATAAAAGTCCTATTTTAGATTTGAGCAAATTCAAATTTGAAAAGAAACCCCACATTAAAATTGAATACGAGAATGACTCCCCGGTCAAACAGGTATGTTACTTTAATCAATAAATATAATTTTATATATTATGAGTATTATAACCTAAGAAAATAATTTGATATTTTCCTTATTGTTACAGGAAACAAAAGGTCTCTGGGAACCGCCCCACTGGGAGGACTTCCTCCTCAACCTGAGGAATATGAGGGCCAACAAGGATGCCCCTGTTGACACAATGGGTTGCCACATGTCATCAGATCCTAAAGCACCACCAGAAGTAAGCATTTACCAATTGTCTATTTGAGCTACTGTTGTGCCTAGTTATTAGCTTTTCTTGTCTAGTTTCGAGTCTATTTACCAGTAGTTGCTAGTGCAGGCCCTCTCCAGGTGGATATAATAATATTATAGCCTATGTCCAACTTGAAGGTCCATTCTATAAATAATGGTGAAAGAATTATTAAAATTGAATGAGTAGTTCAGAAGATTACATATAAACTTAGTTTTATTCTGCAAAATGTAATTCAAAATTCAACGGGAAGACTACTAACAAATATGTACAAATTTTCATAGGTAATCAGATACCATCACCTCATTTCCCTGATGCTGTCAAGCCAGACGAAGGACCAGGTTACATTTACGGCCATGGGGCGCCTCCGAGAGAGAGGACTTACAGTAGACAATGTGTTGAGCATGAGTGATGATGAATTGGGCAAGCTGATATATCCTGTGGGGTTCTGGAAGGTAACTATTTGTAAGATTAGTAAGAAAATATGAAAGATTATTTTTAGCTCTTAATACCAACTGTGAAACTGCATTCATTTATTTAAAATATATTAGGTTTAAATTTTAAGTGGCTTCGTCCTTGACAATACTTGGGTTCTGACAGATGTTTTATTACACAAATTAAATTGTTTCCAACAGACTAAAGTGAAGTACATAAAGAAGACAACTCAGACCCTCAAAGAGCAGTACAATAGTGACATACCAGACTCTGTAGATAAGCTGTGCAAACTGACTGGAGTTGGACCAAAGATGGCCCATATCTGTATGAGTGTTGCTTGGAATAAAGTCACTGGTATAGGTAAGAAAAAGACAGCTTTTTTAAACTACAGAATGTAATAAAAATCATACAATTCTCAACTCTGTTGAAGGTAAGGCTGATTGAAGTCTCTATTTGTTAAAGTCACCTTTTATTTCACAGGTGTAGACACCCATGTGCACAGGATTAGTAACAGAATAGGCTGGGTGAAGAAACCTACAGCCACCCCGGAAGACACCCGCAAAGCCCTGGAGGCCTGGCTGCCTTTTGAACTGTGGGGTGAGGTCAACCACCTGCTGGTAGGATTTGGACAAACAATTTGTTTACCCATTGGCCCTAACTGTGAGGAGTGCCTGAACAATGACATCTGCCCATCTAGAGGCATAAAGAAGTCACCAAAGAGGAAAACTCCAATAAAAGTTGAAGACGAAACTGAATCTGACATCAAGACAGAAACTGATGTCAAAAAGGTTACTAAAAATCTAAAACTTGATGATACAGGTGCAGCTTTAAATGTTCCAAATGCTAAATCTTCAAAAGTGAGAAAAGTCAGTCCTAAGAAGGAATTTGTGGAAAATAGTAATGATGATCAAGATAGTAACTTGAAAGTTCATATGAATAGTAAATCAAATTCAGATAAAAAAGAGCAGATCAAAAGAAAGGTTACTCCTAAAAAGACTGATTTAACAGCTGTGGCTAATTCAGAAATATTACTGCCAAGGAGAAGAAAGGCTACACCTAAGAAAGCAGCAGCTGATGTTAACACTATTGAAGAATGTCTAACCACACTCAATATCGGTGATAAAGAAGAACCCAGAAAACGAAAAGTTACACCCAAGAAAGAAAATGATAAACAAGAGAAAACAAACAACCTTGATAGTAAGGCTAAGGTCCCACAAAAAAGAAAAGTTACTCCCAAAAAAACACAAGCATGTGAAACCATTGATGAGGATGATTTTGTCCAACCTTTGGTACTTGAGGTTAAAAGAATTGTGAGAAAACCAGCTGACAAAACAAGTACATTAAAATCAAAAAAATCACCAGTGAAACGCAAATCTCCAAGCGTGCAAACTAACACTGATGATAGTATCAAATCTGCTGATAAGAAAACAGGTAGAAAGAAAACTAAGAGCTGCTGAAGGAGTTGCCTAAGTGAATGCAAAAAAAAAAACAATGTGTGTGCAAACATAAGGTAGTACCTGTGTATTGGTTGTTAACTTGTTAATATAAGGATATTCGTTATTGGATTCTTATTCCATTACCAAATGATTGTACCACTTTAATGTTTAAGGTCTCAAATCTTTGGCCTGTAATATTTTTTGTTTAATTACAGGTCATGATCCAATCATACTGTGATTTTACTTGCATGTTTGCTATCTTTTATTTGTTTGTTGCCTATTACAATAATGTTAATTATGTAATAGGCAATTTACCTAAATAAACAATTTGAATCTCTTAATACTTTATTTCAATGTTTTTTCCTACCAAAATTCTTTTTTGCTTTCTCTTTCCTTGGCTTGCCTAGTTTGGCTTTAGCTTTGGCTGTGTGTTCCTTCTTTTGTTGAGATTTCTTTTTATTCTGTACTCTGTCCAGTTTGCTCTTCATTTGGAATACTTTGCTCTTCTGTATTTTTTTCTTGGCTTGTTTCATGAGCATATGTTTTACTTCTTTTTTGGACTTTGGTTGTACATCATCTTTGTCTTCCTCTTCATTTTCTTCAGCTGACTCCACCTCTGTATCTGAGCCCATGCCAGGAACACTTTCTGTTGAAACTAGCTTTGCTTTTTTGACAGATTTCTTTTCTATTTTTTCTTGAGGTCTGTTCTCACCTATAACTAAGTCTTTCTTTTGCAATGTGTCTGATGACAATTCAACAATTTTTACATTAACATCGTCATCTTCATACTCTTCTTGAAGAAGCTGCTCTATGTCCGGTAGTGGCCTACTGGACACAACTAGCTTTTTGTAGGATTCTTTATTCTGCGAATATAAATATATCATACACTATTAAACAAGCAACATTTGTATATTTATTTGTTTGTAAATAGGTTCTCGAAAACAGCTTCAACATTTTTCTATGACATTTACGAATTAGGGGTGGTGAAAAATGAAATTATAATAATATATTTGGGTATAGGCGTCCTCCAGTTTGATCCAATTTTCCCTGTCCTTAGCTCGTTCCATCCATTCATTTCCTGCTGCAGCTATGATGTCATCAAAATGAAATTAAATGGACCTTATTCTCATTTTGTGGAAAAAAAAAAGAAACTGGATTTTTATTCATGATGCAGAGCATCATTATTCTCCTTTATATCTGTGCTGTGCTGCAGATGTCTGTGCTTTACTCCAGCCAGTATTAAGCTAGTTTTCCACCAGAGGGGCGAGACGAGAATTGAAATTCATATGGGACTTACTACCTATTTGCAGTGAGCGCGCGCGCGCGCGGTGGAAATAGGTAGTAAGTCCCATACAATTTCAATTCTCGCATCATCTCGTCTTGTCTCGCCCCTCCGGTGGAAAACAGCCTTTAGAATAGCGCGTTTTTGGACTCGCTTGGCATCCATAGAATTGCCCCATATCACTATACCAAATGATATTAAAGAGTGGAAATGTGAAAAACAACGACACTGTAACGACTTTTTGGATATTAGCGGCTCTAGCTTTTTTAGAGCAAATACAGCACTGCTCAGTCTACCACACAGCTGGTCAACATGGTCCTTCCAGTTAAGGTTCGAATCAAGTGTAAAGCCCAGAAATTTGCACTTGTTACATAATGGCATTGGACCATAAGCTAATGATATATGTATAATAGACTAGCTGCCGTAGGAACGAAGCATTTCCCGCGGTAAAAGGTAACCTATGTCCATCAGGGATAATGTCAGCTTCTAATAGTTTTTTTTTTTTTTTCTAATCGGACCAGTAGTTTCGGAGCCTATTCAATACAAACAAACAATCAAATCTTTCCTCTTTATAATATTAGTGTAGATTACAAATATTCGGGACTAAAATGTTCAGAACCGAACGCTGCAATATCGCTATCGTGAGATAGAATACTAACCTCTTGTTTTATTCTTTTCCTCTCCTCCTTCAATAAACGCTGAATATCTTCTTGAGCCTTCTTCTTTCTTTCAAGTTTTCTCTTACGAAAACCACACAAATAATCCCTGTAAACATACACATGTTAAGTACAGTTCAAGTAACCTTCAGTCAGATAACAACACGCCTTCGGAAATACTGACTTTCTCAGGTCTTCGTCGAAAACTAAGGCAACTTTCTTTTTCTTGTCCTGATTTTTAGTCTTGCGTTTTCCCATATTAAAATCGTCTTTCAAATTTTCTGCAAAACCTTCAAAACTAACACAACCTACAATATAACCTCAAACGTTAAGTGCATGAATGAGACATAGGTAGCTTTGACACTTGCACTTGTCACAATTGACATTTGTTTATTTTCGTACTCTTGAGTTGGCCCACACTATTGTACCGGTTTTTTATTCGTATCGAGCCGAGGCGGAGTAGTGGAAGTAATCGATTTGAAAAACTCGGTATCGAATAATACACATGGTATAAGTTTTTGTGAATCCATTGTATTTACCGATGACAAGTAAGATACTTTCAACCTTGTAATTCAGTCACTATATGATTGTTTTATTATTTCGGCACTTTCTATAAATACATTGCAGAATATGAAACATATTTTTCTTTCAATTACCGATTTTGGCACGATTTCACAACATTTTTAGAATTCTTGCGTGTGATTGGTGGAATCGGGTACTTAATACTTTTTATGAGCCACACCTCGGCCAATCAGCTGGCAAGTCCACAATAAAGACGGACTCATGAGCAGCATGGCTGTCAGTATATATTTGAAGCTTGAACGATGCGCTTCCTCTCGTTACGTCGCTTTTTTTTATTTGTGCATTTTGACGAAAATGTTATCGAACGTGATTTTCTGTGCTATGAAATATGGAAAGATTTGGGCGCAGTGACCTGAGATCGGCCTTATTTTGTAAGGTGAGCATTGAAATATGTATGAGGAATGCTAACAGCGCCGTAAAATAATATTTTAATTCGTTTACATAGAGGTCTGAGCGAAAATCATGGCACCAAAAAATCAATCGGAAAGTCACTACGTATGTGACTTTCGACGTAATTTAATTTAGGCATTCCAAGGTCGAGACTAGAGGTCTTTTATGTCTCTGTGATGTGACCACGAGTGCATTAATTGGAGTAATCGATACGATTCTGTTTCTATGGGCTCGGCCATATGTTATGCGTGAAAGGGTCATGTTACTTACCGTTACTATTTCTAGTCAATTGTTTTGATCTACTTATTTCGGTATTAAAGAGACTGTGATATAGTGAAGTGATGAATAAAGTGTTCGGTGACTACAGATGTTTCGACTGGCGGGACGTACCGTCGGAATTAGATAATGTTGCATTCGGCTCGTAGGTACACGCACGGTTCATTTATCAAGGATTTATCACAACAACACTGGGACCGGACGATCTATCACTTACTTGAACCCGTTATTGACTATAACCAATGGTACATACATTTTAACGACATGCATGCATGTAAAAATGATTAGTAAAAACAATGTATTAGCTAGTTTTTCTCATTTTTATTTTGATGATTACTCTGAAAGTAGGCTGAACTTGGATACATTCCAAGTAACATATTGTGGTGTTTACTTGATCTTAACAGTGATTGATTGAATACATTTAACATTTACAGCCAAGCATAATTAAATGTGGTTTTGTGTATTCAGAAAGTTATATTTTGAAGGTAGGAAAAGATGCTTATATAATATAATTTTGACGACCGGTTAGTCTAGTGGGTAGTGACGCTGCCTACGAAGCTGAAGGTCCTGGGTTCGAATCCCGGTAAGGGCAAATATTTGTGTGATGAGCATGAATATTTGTTTCTGAGCCATGGATGTTTTCTATGTATTTAAGTATTTATCTATTAAATATATCGTCGTCTAGTACCCATAACACAAGCCTTATTGAGCTTACTATTTGACTAGGTTGATTTGTGTAAGATTGTCCCCTAATATTTATTATTTATTTATTTATAATCCATCTTCTCCTAATCATCATAACATCAAGGTTGCATCTTAAAATAATCACAGGTTCGACTTGCTACCAGAGGCTTTAAACCTGTATGTGTACAGCTAATACTTTCTTTTTATAGTAACCATTTAAAATTCTATTAGGTACACTTATATGGGAATAATTGTCATGTTAATAAATAGGGATGGGGGTTTTTGTAAATGAATGATGAATGATGATGATGAGAATTCTTACCTATAACAATTTAAAAAATCTCCATTGTTGGGCACAAGCCATTTACAAGTTGGATAAAAACAAATACAGATTAATAATACCCTAAGTTTACTCCGTTCTGACCCAGAGGTAGGTCTCTCTACAATATCTTAAATGTGACTGTCATCTTTTACTTTAAACTCTATTTTAAAATACACATCTTCTTCAGCATATTTGTGTTCACTGCTGCCCATATGCTTCCATGGACTTCCAAACTCATCTGGAGGAAGCAACCATGTTGGCTCTAATTTATGGATGTAGCGTCCAATATCTAATTTTATAAAAGTTTAAATAAGATTCCATATACTGTTTTAATAATAATAATTATCTGTATATGTCATAACATAAAATAAAATAATAACTAAGTGATCACCACCACATAACCAATCAATAAAGACAACATTATCTTGGTTTTATTTGTAATGGATCTCTTCAACCAACATAAAATAAGTTGTATGTACAGCTGGTTTCATAGTTAAACTGTGTTGGCATCTACTGCTATTACAACAAACACCGCCCGCCTAATGAACAAGTATTGTAAAAGATAGATTACAATCTAGTTATGAAGTAAAAGTTGTTTAGCATTATTATTCGATATCAAGGTAATTCTATAGCATACACACTAGAGCACAGCAACATGAAATGCTGATGTTTGTGTTCAAACCAGTTTGATAACACCCATTGATAATTCGGATAACGTAAGTAGGTTATGCTTCAAGTATACCTTTTACAGGTATTTTTGAAGAGATAATCTCCTGAACTGTCAATCTCGAAGAGAATACACTGCACCTACTTAAGATTGGTTTTACTGATAAGACTGATAAGTATGCAAAGTATTTGTTGAATGTGTATGGTAATGTGTGGTTTAGGTAAATAACACGTTAAACGGCTTTGTGAATGTATATATCACTCTAAATACCTACGGTAGAGGCATACTTCGTGACATTCTAAATAGGAATAAAAAACGTGAAAAAATCTCGTCTGTATAGAATAGGTATAAAACGATTTTTGTGTATTGTTTCCGATGTACACATGCAGGCAGGTCTATCGTGAATTACATGCTCGGTCCCACCTCGAGCTATCAATTGTAAACCTTAATTATATCAATATGCGGTCTATTATTTAGCATCAACTGTCGGCTTCCTTTGCGCTGTAATCAGAACTTGCTATTTCCTGAGATAGTGGGGAAAATAGCAAAATAAACCGTTCAATGGCAGGTACTTTTAATTATCTGTTACTCCTCGGGGTCATCCTGGGAGTGATGACGGAGGCCATTGGCTTCTTACTTACGCAATACCTATTGAGAGAAAATATACAAAAGACTATGCCACCGTCTCTGTAGCATAGTAGTGAGAAATCTCTTTTAGGCAGCTTAGCTGCCCGCTTCACACGAGGGCAGAACAGTGGGCAGCACAGTACTGCTACTGTTTGAACGCACAGAACAGTACTGTCTTGACAGTAACCAAGACAGAACAGTTAATAGCCCACCGGTCTATTTTTCGGGGCAGTTTGCTTCCCCCACCACCTTTCTCGCTCGTCTGTCTTGTGGTTGGACTCGTGTGAACGCAAGGGCAGTGCAGTCTAAAGAGCAGGACAGTGGGTTACTGTTCTGCCTCACTGTTCTGCCCCCGTGTGAAATAGGCTTCACTTGGACTGTCCCGACTATCCTATAATCCTACATTTGAACGGCACTGTCCTCCCAAACTGTTCTGTCCCACTGTTCTGCCTCACTGTTCTGCCCCCGTGTGAAATAGGCTTCACTTGGACTGTCCCGACTATCCTATAATCCTACATTTGAACGGCACTGTCCTCCCAAACTGTTCTGTCCCACTGTTCTGCCTCACTGTTCTGCCCCCGTGTGAAATAGGCTTCACTTGGACTGTCCCGACTATCCTATAATCCTACATTTGAACGGCACTGTCCTCCCAAACTGTTCTGTCCCACTGTTCTCCCTCACTGTTCTGCCCTCGTGTGAAACGGGTAGAGCTGGGCGTTTTTTCCCGTAAGCGTTTTCAAAAACGGTTTCTCGTACAATAACGGAATAACAGTTTGTGGCTAGAAACACAAACTGTTTTTATAAAAACGAACGAACGGTCACACGCAACGGTTGCAATGCAAAACGTGAAAACGTAACTCGAACACTGTAAACTGTTTCATCCGTTTTTTCGTTTCACTTCGTTTGGCGACCGGCGACGGCGCCAACGCACGGAGAAACTAGTTATTTTTGAAACTGTTTTTCGAAACAGTTTTGTGACAGAAAAAAACGGTTTCGTTTCACGGAAAAGTCGAAACGACCCAGCTCTAGAAACGGGCAAGTTAGTGCGCTAACTAGGCTGGGTTTGAGGGTTAAACTCCCCTCCCCCAGTTGGCGCTAAAGACAGGTCTAAGGGCGCTCAAGCTATGTTTTATCTGCCAGGTTAAGCAACGAAACGAAACGAAACTTCGGAGAAAAGGATGGGAGAATGCTTCCATCTACTTTGCTTCTTACAACCTTTGCGGGACCAATGTGGCCATAATAACTCCCATGCCCTCATTCGCTTCCAAAAACATCATTTTAATCCGAATGTAAAGATAAGAAAATCAAAAAGACAAGTTCTTAAAGTGCAAAATGATTTGCTTAATTGTGACGTCGACATTGTCGTCTGGATACGCAAGCGAGTATTGTGCCCGTGTAGCATCGAACACTTTTCACTGACGATAAACCTTATTGCAACGGGATAAGACCCATTGCTGGATACTCCAGCGTGTCTTCGTTACGCAGCTGTGTAAATCCGTTGCCTCGTGACCTGCGCTCCTATTCACACAACACCAACCCCCTCGCCACAAACCAGCAAAAGCCTGAACTCAGATTACGCATAGTTGCTTCGAACCTCGAGATCAAATTATACTAGCAACGAGTGCAACCTTTAATAGATGGGCTGGTCGTTGCAACGCACTCAATTCAATTGCCAGTGTCATCCACTTAGTTCTTCCCCATTCCATTATGCCAATGATGAATAATGATACCATTGATACCCTACGTAAACTTTCTTCTATAATAAACTTACGTCTATCATGAGACGGCCGCGACATACTCTCGATTTTTCTCGCACTATCTATAACTCTTGTTCTAAGTGTTTTAATAAGAGAGAGACGGATAGTGCGAGAAAAATCGAGAGAACTCGCGCGCCGTCTTGTGGTAGCCGTGCTGCACGGTTATCAGTGTTATCACAATGTGTCGCGGCTTTCTTCTCTCTAGAATACTTAGAAACAGACGGATAGTCTATCTCGCTGCGAAACAGCTCGCGTGCCGTCTCGTGAAAAAGTCAGTAGAGAGACGTAATGCCCTTCCTCTCTGTGAATACCTGCAAACCATTCGCGCCATGAGGAAAAGTAAAATAAACTAGATGATATCATTAAAGAGATCATCAGTTTTGTGATAGAACTTACGCATTTTATGCGGCGCTTCGAGCACATTTAATCAATCATGTATTGAGACTGCCGGTTGTTATAGAGGCTCGTTTTACCAAGAATCTCCAGAATTTTAGAGCAATGAAACCCACTTCTGGGTGCGCGATGTGTCTCAATTTTGAGCAGAATTGATCCGTATGATCAGTAAATTTGCTTTGCTGTCTGTCTCTTTGTATGCAGCACTCGACATGTTCAATTTGGACTTTAGCAGTACCATCATCATCCTCCTAGCGTTATTCCCGGTAATGCCCCTAAAGGAGCCTGGGGTCCGCTTTGACACCTAATCCCAAGATTTGGCATAGAAACTAGTTTCACGGAAGCATCTGACCTTCCAACCCAGAGGGAAAACTAGACCTTATTGGGATTAAAACCGGTTTCCTCACGATGTTTTCCTTCACCGAAAAGCTAACGGTAAATATTCCGTACATAATAAGTTCCGAAAAACTCATTGGTACGAGCCGGGATTCGAACCCACGACCGCCGCTTGACAGCCGCATGCCTGAACCACTAGGCTACCGTAGCTCTTTGTAGGTACGCTAGCCTAGTGGTTCAGGCACGCGGCTCTATGTAGGGACTTTAGCAGTACCATTTAAGTAAAAAAATAATGGTCCTATACTTGTATTGTAGGTATAACTATCTAGCGGAGGGCACAGCTGACGCCGCGCCGCGACGCGAATCGAGAAAGATCTACCCTCCTTTTCTAATTTGCACGGTCGAATGAGACAGGAGATGCTCAATCGCGCGCGAAGCGACAGCTAAGCACTTGAGCAGCGAGTTGTGCTAGACGTACTGCAATTATTGCGTGACGATTCGATTTGATGCGTGCGTCGTGATTATTGGATGATAAGAAAAATACTACTTTTTGCATGTCATCTGCCTTCAATTTCTTTACCATCACAAATCTGTCGTTATCTATGAAAATCCATTCGTTCTACTTCCGCAAACCGTGCTTTTCTCGAAGGTCGTCGCTTTGATAGTCACCATAACTGAGTTGTGGACGTTGTGGTACATGCATCAGTTATTTTTCAAGTGTTCTAATTTGTATGAACATTTTTGACGACCGCTTATTCTAGTGGGTTGTGACGCTGCCTACGATGCTGAAGGTCCTGGGTTCGAATCCCGGCAAGGGCAAATATTTGTAATTGTGATGAGCATGAATATTTTGTTTCTGAGTCATGGATGTTTTCTATGTATTTAAGTATTTCTATCTATTAAATATATCGTCGTCTAGTACCCAAAACACAAGCCTTATTGAGCTTACTATGAGACTAGGTCGATTTGTGTAAGATTGTCCCCTAATATTTATTTATTATTTATTTATATACTTATTAGGCGAGTCAGTTGCAATCAGGTTATGTGAACATGTCACAGCCAGTGTATGTACTTCCGTAATTGTTGTATATGTCAGAAATAAATACCTCCTAATATACTAGCTTTAAGTGAAATGTAATATATGATGTGGTTGTACTTAATAAATAAATAAAAATAAAATAAAGTGTAAATGCAACTGATTATTTCAGTATTTTGGTTATTATATTCAGTTTTCTTACTTACACGTGTTGGTTACTTCCATTAAGCATTTGTCGGGCTATACGTCAGTCCATAATACATTGTAGAACCAGTAACACTGACATTCATTTGTTTTAAAAATAAAAAACCTATGATTTGACATTGTCCTTATTAGTTATTATATTACTTACTATCTTCCGCGGATTTCCGGTTGACGTGACATTTGCCGCATTAGGACAGAGTACAATACCTAGATCTTGTTTCAGTGTTTGTTATTATTACTATTTTATATGGACATAGGTACAAATCAACCCACGTAAAATGAGCTCTGGCGGCCATACATTTTATATGGCACCCGGAGCTCTTTTTAAATGTGTCCGAGGTATACTTTAAATTTGGATAAATCGACGGAGAGGTAGAGATAAAACAGCAAATGGAACTGCACGGCTATCACGGGACGGGCTGTGTGCTGAGTCGCTTCTAATTAGAACCCTTAGAAAGAGACGGATAGTCTGTCTCGCCGCGACACAGCTCGCGGCCCGTGCTGTAATAGCCGTGCTGATTACTTATCGTTACACAATGAATACAAGATTCATTTTAATTATTTTGTTTCAGAGAGATCTGCATCTTGAAACGGGTTTGAGATAAGCCTTCGACATGACGTCACGGTAAGTTTTTCCAAGAGTAAAGTGAGATTATAATACGTCTAGAACATACCTACATTAACAACCCGCAGTAAGATTGATTGTAATTACGTGTGAACGAGAAACAACTATTGTTTTCATCTCATCTGTCGCTTTAAATAATACGTTAGATGACAAGGGAGGAGACGAGATCGCAAAAAACGGTTATTTAATATCTCTACTTCCATACTAATAGCTTAAAGAGGAAAACTCTGCAGCTGTAGCTTTGATTGATTGTGTGTTTGTTTGTAGGGATAATCTCTGGAACCACCTATCCTATTTCAAAAAGTGTTTCACCTGTGTATAGAATGAATTTTCCGGATGGACAGAGGCCATTTTTGCAATGTATGTATATAATGTATGTGTGTATGTTTATTCGGGTGGAATCTTGTAGCAGATATCTTCCACCGATTGAGCAGACATTTTGGGTGGTAACAATTCAATATTATGCGATCAAGATGTTCTGATGATGGAGGCAGAAGGTGGGCATGGGAATTCAGGACTTAACAGTCGCCCTTTTGAGTTTGGGCTCGTTAGACGTCTCAACGAGTAGTTGATGACGGTATACAGAAAAGTACAGTTGACAATAAAAGCTTGTACCAATTTTTTTTGAAGTGAAAACTTCTTTAGCGGCGCTGAGCACTTTTTGGGATGGGGAAAAATTGTTAAATACGCGACAGATTTTTGTGACGTCAGATGTGAAGGAGGTCACAAACTTTTATATTTTGCTGCTAGCCGATTCGACTTCATTCAAAACTGAACGCTATTCGTAAGAGTATAAAGCCGTTAAACACTTTTTGCAATAGCATATTCTGCAAATAAATTTGTAATTTTGTGCACGCGTCCTTCACCGTTTTGCTATTGAGCAACCTAAAGAGATAAAGCTTTGAAAAATATTTACCAACGGCAAAAACAAATTGATATTTTGTTCACCGCCGCCGCTGTTCTTGCAAATTCGAATAGTTCAAATTTGGACGTTATTCCTAAAGAGATAAAGCTCTGAAAAATATTTGGCAATGGCAAAAACAAATTGGTATTTTGTTCGCCCAACGCGCCCGCGGCCGCGGCCCGTCCGCCTAAATAATTGATAATTGTTTATAAATTTGCGCCAAATTCATTTTTAGGGTGACACCGTAAGATGATCTGAAAACCTGATCGAAAAACTGTTACAATGTTATTGAGTTTTCACTTCTGCCGGCACTCCCGGAACCAACCCGGTCTTTTTTTTGCGAGGTAGCTTCTTTGCTGTACGCGGGCGAACCCGTACTGGCAGCTAGTAGAAATTACTTCACATAAGTACCGCATTTGCGGTTGAGTGGACAATTACAACCCTAAGTTACGGCTTTAATTAAGTCACTGTAGACTAGACGGTAGGCGTGGGTAGACTGCGGCGTCTCTGTCGCTCGAGTACCATAAACCGTAAGTGTGATAGAGACGTAGATATACGATGTCTCGGCACAAGGTTGATGAGTTGAGACGGATGTGTCAAGATTCTGAGGAGGCCGGTTTTATTTTAGCTATTAATAATGGTACTACGTACAGATATGCAATTATGAATAATAATATGTGACATGTAATGTTTACGTAATTTTATGAATAAATGAGTATGAGTATCACATGCAACGCGCTGCGATATAACGCGTGCGTGCCGTAGCAGCGCTGACATACCCGCCGGTAACCTGATAGCGGCGCGACGAAATGAATAGATTTTTGAGCTGGGAGTATTCCATGGCCAGAAACATTTCCATAATTTGGATAAGACCGCCTGTTGTCTAGCACTGTTTATGTTGTTTTTCTCTTAGTGTATTTTTTTGGTGTGAGTACAATAATAGTACATTGTTTGACGAGGGGCGTAAGTAGAATATTGCGAACAAGGGTCTATAGAAGTTTGCAATATCCTTACGCCCGTGTTATACACAATGTTTTTCATCACATTTGTTAGGAAACAAATACATGTTAGATGAAATGAATACAAATCGTAATAAAAACTGCAACATGTCAGTCGTCCATTTTGTTGAATTTGACGTGAGGCGCGTATGGCAAAGACCCTTCGGTATACAGCCACGATTTGAAAACACTTAAAAACATTTTACATAGACACTAAATAACTACATACTAAATCTGTAAATAATTCAGTTAAACATGTTTAAGTAGTTCTTTTAAGTTTAAATTTATTTATAAATACGTTTTCAGACATCGTATTTGATATAAAACCTCTTTGCTTTGTAACTGCCGTCTGAGTGTCAGATACAATTTAAGAAAAAAACCATTACGCCCGTGGGCGTAACACAGGCCATTACAGCTCTGTATATCTGCGCATTATGAAGCTCTTTTCGAGCAAGTGTGATGAAAATAATATTTTCACTTCTCATGCTCGAAAAGTGTGTCATATTAGGCTTAGATAGCGGGGCTAAAGTAGTACATTTAGCCCCTAGGGAAAATATGTAAACATAGGTATTTATGATTTTAAAACATTTTAATTTGACCAATCAAAACACTTCAACGTATTAAATCCACCAATCACAACTGTTTAAAAAACCATTTGTATTTGCTATCAACTAATCAGAATACAGCTATATATTAAAATCAACCAATCAGGAAACAAATAATAGACGTTTTTTTATTCCCGAATTCACAATCATTAAAAAAAATAAACGCCTTTGGCCGTCTATAGCCTCGTCCAAACGTTCAAGCGGGGTGCCCTGCAAACATGACAAGCTATTAAATTGAGCGGGATAGACTGCTGTCTTATGCTGTGCGCCGCGCTCGGCCGTTTGGCCGGCTATATACGGTAAGTAGTATTTATTAGTGGTGTCAATATTTTGTATCTGTGGCAAACAGTTTATTAAAAAAATCATGCCGCCAATTTGAACAATCTTTTCGCTGTGGAACTTATTATTGATTGTGTGTTTCACTATTTTATCGCAGTCTAAGTGAAAAGTAAAGTGTATAACTCTGACCCCGCATCATGGTTGGCCTTATCACACGATAAGTGATAGGATAGAGCGTCCGTCACTGGCTGACACCGTTCGATAGAACGAGACGACGCTCCTATCTTGTCACTTATCGTGTGATAAGGCCGACCGTGATACGGAGTCTGGTCTAAAACCCATATTACCACTCGAACAATTTTTCCTCATTTCGCTCGGGAAAATAACCATCTCGTGGTAATATAGCTTATTTTAGCCCCTACGTCATACAATCTACTATTGTATTTCTAATAATCCCGGGAAGGGCACATCTCTAAGCACTATAAACAGCAGCATTCGCATCTTTTTGTTACACGCAATCAATGTTTTTTTAATTATTTAAATCTATTTCTAATGCAAATACGTATATTTTTATTGCGTGCGCAAATAAACAACTTTCTATTTCATAATGGTCGAGAATGAATTGCGGTTTGCGGTGTCTTTCCATTCTATTCATTGACTAGATTAGCAAGGTGTGATAAACCCATCCCCATCACTATGTATGGCACATTCGCGTTTATGGCTTGAAAGAGAAAGCATTCGTCACCTTCTAACACTATTTGACAGCAATGTCTTCGTTCATCATGAGATTACTGTAGTGATGATAGGTCACAGCTCATTAGAGCCACCCGGCGCCCGACTCGTACCGCCTCGCCTCGTAAATGTACTAACTACGGAGTTGATGTAGTGAGCGCATGCCCGTACAAATCCATATAAAGAATACTAACCGCTCGAGGCGAGGCGGTGCGGGTCGGGCGCCGGGTGGCTTTAATGAGCTGTGACCTTTTAGTTTCAAAAATTGACCCGTAACGTGACGGGTTAGAATAGCCCTCTTTTTCCCGTGTAGTAAGATAAGAGTAGACTATGGTCGAAGTGTGTTGTGTTGTGTGGCGATGGGCTAGCCGCTAGCAGAGTTGGGCACTCAAGAATAAAATCATTATTTGAATAAGAATACGCATGAATAAAATCATGTTGATTTTATTCCCGTCAAAGTTATTCAAATAATTTCGCCGTGAATAATTCTTATGTTAGAAAATTGAATGAAAATAACTTATTCTTATTCAAATAAATCTAATCATGATTTTTTATTTTAACTAATATACCATGAATAACATATGAATGTAGTTCGATCGGATACTCGGGGGTAAACAAGACGCGATGATGGTCTGATGATGGAGTGAGGAGGTGGATAGTGGAACTCCTCAATGGCTACTTGTATAGCCCTCGAGTTTGGGCTCATTTGGTTTTGACGAGTTCTATGCATTATACTTGGTGATGATGGTCTGATGATGGAGTGAGGAGGTGGATAGTGGAACTCCTCAATGGCTACTTATAAAGCCCTCGAGTTTGGGCTCATTTGGTTTGTTTTGACGAGTTATATGCATTATACTTGGTGATGATGGTCTGATGATGGAGTGAGGAGGTGGATAGTGGAACTCCTCAATGGCTACTTGTATAGCCCTCGAGTTTGGGCTCATTTGGTTTGTTTTGACGAGTTCTATGCATTATACTTGGTGATGATGGTCTGATGATGGAGTGAGGAGGTGGATAGTGGAACTCCTCAATGGCTACTTGTATAGCCCTCGAGTTTGGGCTCATTTGGTTTGTTTTGACGAGTTCTATGCATTATACTTGGTGATGATGGTCTGATGATGGAGTGAGGAGGTGGATAGTGGAACTCCTCAATGGCTACTTGTATAGCCCTCGAGTTTGGGCTCATTTGGTTTGTTTTGACGAGTTATATGCATTATACTTGGTGATGATGGTCTGATGATGGAGTGAGGAGGTGGATAGTGGAACTCCTCAATGGCTACTTGTATAGCCCTCGAGTTTGGGCTCATTTGGTTTGTTTTGACGAGTTCTATGCATTATACTTGGTGATGATGGTCTGATGATGGAGTGAGGAGGTGGATAGTGGAACTCCTCAATGGCTACTTGTATAGCCCTCGAGTTTGGGCTCATTTGGTTTGTTTTGACGAGTTATATGCATTATACTTGGTGATGATGGTCTGATGATGGAGTGAGGAGGTGGATAGTGGAACTCCTCAATGGCTACTTGTATAGCCCTCGAGTTTGGGCTCATTTGGTTTGTTTTGACGAGTTCTATGCATTATACTTGGTGATGATGGTCTGATGATGGAGTGAGGAGGTGGATAGTGGAACTCCTCAATGGCTACTTGTATAGCCCTCGAGTTTGGGCTCATTTGGTTTGTTTTGACGAGTTCTATGCATTATACTTGGTGATGATGGTCTGATGATGGAGTGAGGAGGTGGATAGTGGAACTCCTCAATGGCTTCTTGTATAGCCCTCGAGTTTGGGCTCATTTGGTTTGTTTTGACGAGTTCTATGCATTATACTTGGTGATGA
Source organism: Epinotia ramella (assembly GCA_947578815.1). NCBI lineage: Eukaryota > Metazoa > Arthropoda > Insecta > Lepidoptera > Tortricidae > Epinotia > Epinotia ramella. The sequence continues at coordinate 5,351,232 of OX388211.1, read as the reverse complement.
TGGTCTGATGATGGAGTGAAGAGGTGGATAGTGGAACTCCTCAATGGCTACTTGTATAGCCCTCGAGTTTGGGCTCATTTGGTTTGTTTTGACGAGTTCTATGCATTATACTTGGTGATGATGGTCTGATGATGGAGTGAGGAGGTGGATAGTGGAACTCCTCAATGGCTACTTGTATAGCCCTCGAGTTTGGGCTCATTTGGTTTGTTTTGACGAGTTATATGCATTATACTTGGTGATGATGGTCTGATGATGGAGTGAGGAGGTGGATAGTGGAACTCCTCAATGGCTACTTGTATAGCCCTCGAGTTTGGGCTCATTTGGTTTGTTTTGACGAGTTCTATGCATTATACTTGGTGATGATGGTCTGATGATGGAGTGAGGAGGTGGATAGTGAACTTCCTCAATGGCTTCTTGTATAGCCCTCGAGTTTGGGCTCATTTGGTTTGTTTTGACGAGTTCTATGCATTATACTTGGTGAGGATGGTATGATGACAGAGTCAGAAGTAGGGCTCTGGATATCTGTGGATCACGCCGACCCGTAGCTACGTGTTCTTAACCGCGGCGGTACTAAGATCACGAATTTCACGAACACGGCCGGTACGTAGCCCGTACCTGCGTTCGTGTCCGGATTCACGTGACACGCTAAGATGCGTAGCCCGTACCTGCGTTCGTGTGCACCGGTTAGAACGATACACCCGGGCCTCCGCCAGTTGGAGTTAAAATTAAAACAAATTAGGACTACTAATGAATTACTTATTATTACTTAGTACGGGACGAACGGGTTTTTTTCCATTTGGATTTTTGTTTAAATTATATTCTTTGCGTCGTTTCAGTTATAATGGTTAGGTATATTTAAGTAATTAACGGCGTTATTCTGTTTTCTGTATAACCAGCTATTGTGATTTTAGTCAAAGCTAGCGATGATGCAAAATTCTCTAGTTCCATTAGTTATATTTGTATTAATTATACAATTTAGAGACTGCGACGTATAGCGTTATAGTACATAATTATCGTTAAATAAAGAGTAGTAAAAAAAATCTGCTATTCGTGAAATGAATTAATATAAAAGTTTACTATCTAAGGATGCAATCCTAATCTAAAGAAACAAAAGAGCAAATTTCTGCGAATCTTCGGTACGTATTATGACGGTAAACCCAGGCAAACAACACGTGCATGGACTAAAGAAGAAAACAACAAACAAAAACGTACACAGCTGCAGTTCTTATCGGTTTCGGCACATTACAAAGTAGATAGTGACATATTTTTGTTCGACTGAAGGTAAAAAAAGATTTTCATTAAATGGATTGTGGCTATATAGAATATAGAGTGTAATTACACTTCACCTAAATATATTAATTGATGAAAGTAAAAAACAAAAGCCGCAGACTTGATGACATTTTATTTTGCATCTATATATAAATATTTTATTCAATAATTTGAGTTCTCTCAAAGTTTAAAAATTATTGAGTCATTCATTGTAATTTACCTACCAGGGTGGTATTTTTGTAGATAACTGGAGTTGCACGTGCAGAATTGCAGATAACAATGGACTCGTAATGGTTTGCGAACGACGTAATTAAACAAACAATACTCATAAGTAGCTTTCGGGTTTACCTGGTATACCACCGTTTTGTTCATGTAGTTCAAAGAAGTGACCGCGTTTTGTTTTTTTTTCGAATCTGGAGGGGACAGTTTAGAATATTGAACTCGTAGTGATTATCCATTAGTCACCACTACACACACTTATGTTATTTTAGCCCCCGTTTAATTACTGTATTACCTATTTATTATATTTAATGTTGGTTTCCTTTTATTTACTACTCACTAAATATTTAAAAGTCCATGTTCTTAAAAATAAAAGAGTGAAACGGAATAAAGAGCTACGAATAAGAACTAACGATATATTATTATTCGTCGCCTTTAGACTTTAGAGACACTGCATCTTATCTTCACTCAACGTCGCTGGCGGACCGGATCCGCGTGTACTTAAGGTACGTGAACCCGTGACACGGATCTACACGGGTACACGTGACTTAATTACACGTAGCCGAATTTCACGTGCCGAACAGGCCATAAAACCGTTGCCGTGTTACACGAAAACGGGCGCACGGCTACTTGTACACGAAACACGGACACGACCGCGATCCCTAAGTATAAATACGGATGAACCCAAACTCGAGGGGTATACAAGTAGCCAATGAGGAGTTCCTCTATCCACCTCTTGACTCCATCATCAGACCATCGTCACCAAGTGTAATGTATAGAACTCGTCAAAACAAACCAAATGAGCCCAAACTCGTGGGGTATACAAGTAGCCATTGAGGAATTCCTCTATCCATCTCCACACTCCATCATCAGACCATCATCACCAAGTAGAATGTATAGAACTCGCCAAAACAAACCAAATGAGCCCAAACTCGAAGGATATACAAGTAGCCATTGAGGAGTTCCACTATCCACCTCCTGACTCCATCATCAGACCATCGTCACCAAGTATAATGTATAGAACTCGACAAAACAAACCGAATGAGCCCAAACTCGATGGGTATACAAGTAGCCATTGAGGAGTTACTCTATCCACCTCCTCACTCCATCATCAGACCATCGTCACCAAGTGTAATGTATAGAAATCGTCAAAACATACCAAATGAGCCCAAACTCGTGGGGTATACAAGTAGCCATTGAGGAGTTCCTCTATCCACCTCCTCACTCCATCATCAGACCATCATCACCAAGTATAATGTATAGAACTGGCAAAACAAACCAAATGAGCCCAAACTCGAAGGATATACAAGTAGCCATTGAGGAGTTCCACTATCCACCTCCTGACTCCATCATCAGACCATCGTCACCAAGTGTAATGTATAGAACTCGACAAAACAAACCGAATGAGCCCAAACTCGATGGGTATACAAGTAGCCATTGAGGAGTTCCTCTATCCACCTCCTCACTCCATCATCAGACCATCGTCACCAACTATAATGTACAGAACTCGACAAAACAAACCGAATGAGCCCAAACTCGATGGGTATACAAGTAGCCATTGAGGAGTTCCTCTATCCACCTCCTCACTCCATCATCAGACCATCATCACCAAGTATAATGTATAGAACTGGCCAAAACAAACCAAATGAGCCCAAACTCGAAGGATATACAAGTAGCCATTGAGGAGTTCCACTATCCACCTCCTGACTCCATCATCAGATCATCGTCACCAAGTATAATGTATAGAACTCGACAAAACAAACCAAATGAGCCCAAACTCGATGGGTATACAAGTAGCCATTGAGGAGTTCCTCTATCCACCTCCTCACTCCATCATCAGACCATCGTCACCAACTATAATGTATAGAACTCGACAAAACAAACTGAATGAGCCCAAACTCGATGGGTATACAAGTAGCCATTGAGGAGTTCCTCTATCCACCTCCTCACTCCATCATCAGACCATCTTCACCAAGTGTAATGTATAGAAATCGTCAAAACATACCAAATGAGCCCAAACTCGTGGGGTATACAAGTAGCCATTGAGGAGTTCCTCTATCCACCTCCTCACTCCATCATCAGACCATCATCACCAAGTATAATGTATAGAACTGGCCAAAACAAACCAAATGAGCCCAAACTCGAAGGATATACAAGTAGCCATTGAGGAGTTCCACTATCCACCTCCTGACTCCATCATCAGACCATCGTCACCAAGTATAATGTATAGAACTCGACAAAACAAACCGAATGAGCCCAAACTCGATGGGTATACAAGTAGCCATTGAGGAGTTCCTCTATCCACCTCCTCACTCCATCATCAGACCATCGTCAACAACTATAATGTACAGAACTCGACAAAACAAACCGAATGAGCCCAAACTCGATGGGTATACAAGTAGCCATTGAGGAGTTCCACTATCCACCTCCTCACTCCATCATCAGACCATCACCACCAAGTATAATGTATAGAACTGGCCAAAACAAACCAAATGAGCCCAAACTCGAAGGATATACAAGTAGCCATTGAGGAGTTCCACTATCCACCTCCTGACTCCATCATCAGATCATCGTCACCAAGTATAATGTATAGAACTCGACAAAACAAACCAAATGAGCCCAAACTCGATGGGTATACAAGTAGCCATTGAGGAGTTCCTCTATCCACCTCCTCACTCCATCATCAGACCATCGTCACCAACTATAATGTATAGAACTCGACAAAACAAACTGAATGAGCCCAAACTCGATGGGTATACAAGTAGCCATTGAGGAGTTCCTCTATCCACCTCCTCACTCCATCATCAGACCATCATCACCAAGTATAATGTATAGAACTCGCCAAAACAAACCAAATGAGCCCAAACTCGAAGGATATACAAGTAGCCATTGAGGAGTTCCACTATCCACCTCCTGACTCCATCATCAGACCATCGTCACCAAGTATAATGTATTGTATATAACTCTTCAAAACAAACCAAGTAAACCCAAACTTTTCATAAAATCCATTGTGTATAAATCAACTTACAAAATTTTACCGACGATACCAACAAATTAACTTTATTTGAATAACGTTTTATTTAAATAAAATGTTAGTTAGAATAACCCCATTTGTGGAATAATTAGTCCGTATTTTATTCTTATTTAAAATAAAAGTAGCATGATTTATTCACCTTCATGTTATTCTAAATAACGGGCGCAAGAATTATTCTTATTCAAATCAATTTGAATAAGAATAAAAATTCTGTTCTTATTCTTATTCTTATTCAAATAAAAATTTGCCCAACTCTGGCCGCTAGCATCCTATCACTTCAATATAACATTATCGCCATCTTTAAATTAAATCTACAATAACATGAAGTGGCACTGGAAATTAATATTTATGCGCTTTGCCTACCCCTTGCCGGAATAAAAAAATAAAAAAAATAAAAATCGTTTATTTCAGACATTTGGAGTCCATAAAGTGTTAGTGAATATTTGTATGGCTTTAATAAAGTGTTTCGGCTTCCATACAAAACGTTTGTTGACATTCGCAGGCTAACGGCGTGATATTTTAAGAAACTTATGTATTCTAGAAAAGGGGAAACCGTTAGCCTGCGAATGTCAAATAACGTTTTGTATGGAAACCGAACCAACCGCCTTAAGAAATTTTGAGTGGATTTCTTCGCCACGCTCACACATAGCATCTCTCCAACCCCACTTGTGCCGGAAATAATGACACCAACTGTTTCCAGTCCAGAGTCAATGTGGAGGTGGTATGCAGAAATATATATAACTATATATATATGGTATGTATGTTTTTGGTGAGGTAGGGCACAGCGAAATGTCATTCCGCTCGAATTTGGAGCAGCCCAACTGGGGAAGTACCTCCGCCTTGTATAAGACCACAGCCATAATAACACTACTACTTGCTCTGTAGTAGTGTTGTGTTCCTGGAGGTGAGCAAGGTCGCCAGAGCTCCCGAGGATGCGTTGTGTTGAGAGCGAGGGAATTTGTTCCTTCAGCTTTCAACACAGCGAATCCTCAAATATATCAAGGGTCGGCAACGGCCATGTTACTCCTTTGGAGTTGCATGCGTCTACAGGCTGCGGTGTCCGCTTACCATCAGGCGGTCCCGTACGCTTTGTTGCCACCGTCGTTGTATAAAATAAAATAAAAATGACCGTAGCCTGCAAGATCATCTGAATCAAAAACTGGTTTTCCGCATCTACACTAACAAACACCAAAACATATCTATCATAGCTATGTTGAACGGCTGAGTTGCTGCAATTTGCGCCCTGTTATAAAACCATCTATAAAACTGGTGCTTTTATCCGACAAATTGTTTCCAATTAACTCGCCTTATTAGATTACTGTTGATTGGTCGCTGGCTCGCCCACAGCCTTGTTATTAATAGACGTGTGTCGTAGATAGACTTTAAGCTGCTTCGAAATGAATTGTAACGAGTCGTGAATGAATCTTCGCTGCCCAATGCTAATGCAATACGGAAATTATTTATTTCCGCTGAGCAAAAACCTCCCTCTTTTTGGGCAATCTCCCACAAGTTAGCCACGCAAATAATCCATTAAATCAATGAGTAAGTTATTCATAAAACTTAACAAACCTCTGTTAATTAAAATGTCTTTTATCCCTTTCCCGCACAAACACGTGTGGTATTATTGTGTAGGTACAATAAAGTGCTTATATACATACTACTACATACATGTCAAAGTGATAAGATAACCGATCATCGTCATATCAGCCGAAAGACGTTTACTGCTAGACATAGGCCTCCTCCACAGAGTGCCACAATGACCGGTCCTGCGCCAACCGCATCCAGCGGACTCCCGCGACCTTTACCAGGTCATCAATCCACCTCGTCCACAATCTGGATAACTAATAAACACAAACTATTTTTAGCGGCATTTTAACTTAAATTGCTTCAATGAAGGATAATGAATACTACCCTACAATTCAACTCTCGGATAGCATCATTATGTGAAATGGGACCAATTGAAGTGACTTTTTTATAGTTATTATACTTAGTATATATACATTTGGCCTATTTGAACGGCATAGTTATCCGAAAATATTATTTCTCCCGCTTATCTCAAGCCTGGTACGACCTGTTACTGTTTGAACAGATGAATTATGAGTATATGATCGGAATTGCGAAATGAATTACGTCGGTTGGTTCAAGTGTGCTGCGTTATGTAAATTTTGTTCAACGGGTGTACTGATACTGTACTTTTGTGGATCGATAGTGTATTATGGTACATTCAGACTGTTTCAATTGGTCACTATGAAGTACGTAATCAATAAAGGACATTTATTATTTACTAGCTACCCGCGCGGGTCCGGCTGCGTATTGCAGAGAACCTCACAGCCTTTTCCTAGAGTATAGACTTACATTGCCGCAGTTTCGACCGCGTGGGAATTGATCTTAAATACGCTTCCTCCCCTGAGGAGGTGGATTCCCATCAATAAAGTTAGCCCATGTCCATCTCTAGGTGGGCACTCTGAGTTAGTTACAGAATTATCGACGCAAGCCTTTGTTTGTGGCTTGAAGAGATTCATTAGCCGAAGAGGTGCACTCATTTGTACTCAGATAATGAATCTAATTTTAAAGGGGCAAATAATGAGTCGCAAGAATTGTATCGGTCTCCAATCAGCCCATGACATGCCCTTATGCCTTCTGCTAAAACTATACTTTTGTTGACTAGCATAGCCCGGCTGGTCTTGTCTGCAGTGCAGTCCGTATGGTGGCCCTAACAGTCCATATTTCCCCAGGCTCGACCGTCTGTTCGTGCTGCTGGAGGCAGGCGCGGGCGCGGCGACGCGGCGCGCAGCCGCGCGGCAGCTGGGCGAGGTGCAGCGCGCGCACCCCGAGGAGCTGCACCGGCTGCTGCACCGGCTGATGAAGCACCTGCGCTCGCCCGCCTGGGAGACGAGGGTCGCCGCCTCGCAGGTACTGTCCATGTGTGTCCAGGCCGAACCGCCTGCTCGTGCAGCTGGAGGTACTTCATTTGTCCTGCTGGGCGGCCAGTGACAAATATGTTTTGGGACATTCCTGCCAGGGGTCCTTAAGGGCAAGCGGCCTCGCGGCATTTGGATGAGGTCCACACTCTTCACTCAGTTTTTGCAGCGGATTACCTCGTGGAGCGCTCCTAATACCAAAAGTATGCATTGCAATTTCAACTACCTTCTACTGACAATAAGTATGTAATTAATGTGCTAAAGAAATAGAAAATATGTGTGCACATGAAGGTAGTACGTAGGGGGCGTAGGGCGTTCCACAGTCATCATACTCATACCTCATGAATATCATGATATCATTATTGTTGTTATTCTGCCGAGTTAGCCAGAAGCCAACTTAACAGAGTTTCTTAGAAAAAATGTTACGGAACTTCTAATACGCGTAGAAGGCGGCAATGTACGGCAAATGCAAATATCAACAAAGCAAAACCCTTCACCTGACGATTTTATAACTTTGATTTTAAAGTGTGAGCTAGGAGACGTATACATGACAACTAACAATATGACAGAAAAGAGGTGATTCATTAATATTATCTCTCAATTACTTTTCAATGGTTGTTGACTAATTGCTGATATTGACTTCTGATTGTTCGCAGTGTCATTTCAAAAGGGCCTATTTCATTTGGATATCCAGATTGACGAGTACTTGATCTTATTGCAAGCCCGGGGTTTCCCATGTTAGAGATCGTTATTGAATAACCCAATGGATTGAGTATTTACTATTATAAATAAGGTTTAGTCACATATGTTAATACGAAAGTTCAATCTCGCTGCGTAGTTGCGGTAGCATAGTGAGTCAAGCACGCAAGAATCACGGCCAGTCTGTTGTCGTCTGCGCAGCCAGTTTTTATATAACTTACTATGTTCATATGAAAAAAAAAAAAAAGCGGCCAAGTGCGTGTCGGACCACGCACAACGAGGGTTCCGTGCCTATTAAAAAGGTCGTATCGTTACTGAAATCTTATGGCACTTACGTCCTTTTCTTTAAGGAAGGCAGTTTTTTAGAAATATCTCAAAAACCTTTGAACCGATCTTGTTCAAAACAATTTTCGCTGAGAGGATTTAATAAGCCCTATGAGCATGATTTTTTTCATATTTTGAAAATACACGGTTCAAAAATTAGAGGGGGGGGGACCCAATTTTAGTGACTTTCGAGGAGATTATCTCCGACTCTATTCACTTAATCAAAAAAATTGCTGAGAAACCTTATATTTATTTTGAAAGGCCTATCGATTGATGTGCCACACGTGGGCTTGCAATGAAAAAAAAATTGTTGACTTTCAGTTTTATGTATAGAGTGCCCTAAATTTTTTTTTTTTGTAATTTTGTTACAAAACTATGTAGCGGTTAACAAAATACACCTATCCTGAAAACTTTATTCAAATACACCTTATAGTTTTCGAGTAAAATGCCTGTGACATACGGACGGACAGACAGACAGACATGACGAATCTATAAGGGTTCCGTTTTTTGCCATTTGGCTACGGAACCCTAAAAAGCATATTTGAAAACAGGGCCTATACGGCAATAACCTATACTCTACTTCAATAACCTGTAATCATAATCAGTCATACAATAGACGACACGACAAGGGCGTTCTGAGATGACGAATGTATTTACGTTTGGAAAGGAAAACTAGATCAATAATCCGGTTATCGGTTCAGATCTGTAGTATCTGATAAAGGTATTTCAAACTAGGATTTTCGCTACTTGCTGCAAACTACGCAGTGGTATCGCCTGCCATAGAAGCTTATAGCCTTTTGGTCCCTAGCGAATTAATTTTATTTAAATATTTTATTTATCATTTAAATCAGGCAACAAGGTCCATATTACAAATACCTTAAAGACTAACATACATATCAATATAAAGTTATTAATAACTACCTACAAAACACACAATTACTGCGACGTGTTGCGCAATTTCGTGGTGTCAGGTAACCGACCGCGAAAACTTCGGAACTTGACTCCCTTCGGCCAAAATTCTTCCTAAGTGAAGGTCGATATTATGGTCTGTTGGAACTCTGATTAATGTCTGAAGTGCTGAAGATAAAATAGCTATGACATAGCGGTGTTATTTAAATCCGCAAAACGTCAAATCTTGAGATTAGGTGCCAAAGAGGACCCCGGGCTTGTACCCCAAAATAGTAAGGATGGGTGTGGTATGCGAGCTTTCAAAAAATCAAATTGACGGTAAAGGAACATATTATATAGGTCTATTCTTGTGTCGGAATCTAAGATTTCTGCATGTCTAGACATGTTGATACAGGGCTGGGCTTTCCCCTCAAGTGGACAGTCAGCATCACATAGTTAGTAGCAGCCAAAGTAGCCAAATATATCGTAACACTTCCTTATTCCTATAGTAATAAAGACGTGTTCCGATATATATGGCTACTTTGGCTGCTACTAACTATATGATGCTGACTGGACGTTCATGGCGTCGTAATTTCTTTATATGTCCCCGTGTCTGACAAGCATAGTCAACAGTCAAATCAACGCTTTGTATAAAAAATATAAACTTATTTGTACGAGTTTAGGAGATTAAAAATATCATACACCTACTGGTTATTTTTGAACAGAAAATAGAAATGTTGCTGTGACGGTGACGTGATGCGGTAAAAAACCCTGAGGGGGGCGTATTCGGGTTTGGTCACGGAGCGTGCTTTTAATGTAAACTTCTGATTCACCTCTAACGGAAATGTAACAATTAGCTTAAGTCATATTCAAACTTGTTTATATAATCATACATTTATTTATAGCGTACTAAGTATAGGTATGAGGTACACGATTCTTCCCTAGTTCTATGTAATTCATACTTTTTGCACGAGAATAAACCTTTGCTGTTCTAATTTTTATATAACAGACTAGCAGGCTCCGCGATTCCGCCCACGTTTAACTAAAAGCCTGGGCGGAGCCTCGGAATAAAATAGTCTAAACATGTCCACCCGGAAAATCCATTCTATTGGTGAATATTTTTAAAACCTGATGATTACTTCCGTAAATGACCTCCATCCGGCAGGAGCGGTAACCCCCAACATACAAACTCTGGAGTCGCAAACTACCTCTTTATATAATAATAGTAAATATAGGTCACATACGGAGGAAGTGGGAATGTATGTGGCGAAGTGGGTTATTCCGCACTAAATTGTATCTGCATGCTTCAAACTGCATGCCACACAGGTTAAGGTCTTTTCTTTGTATTCAATTTTACTTTGTATTTTCTGCAATCGCAGTACCTATTTCCGTTGTGAAGGCCAACCTGAACTCTCCGTCTTTTGTTTTCGATACCCTAGCAATGAAAATGGGCCAGTGGATCCAGTAATTACTCTGCTTGGCAAGGACCGATCCATATTCACTAAATAATAGCTAGTATAGCTGTCCGAATAGTGCCAGTATCCGAATTTTTGCCCGTATAAAATGTCGCTTTTAAATCTGTATTAAAACCTTGACTGCAGAGTTTTCTCCGCATTACGATCATTGACTGTTTTTGTTTGGCAAAACGGCATGGGGCACACGCAGTCAAGAAAGAAACAGCAAAAAGGGGAAAAAATCGCCAAGCATGAAAATTACAAGAGAAAACAAGAAAAACTATTTATAAAGCAGAAACTTTTCCTATGTTTATTTGTTAGCCACCCCTGCGTCACTTCGTAGGAGTAATAAAGTAGCCATACGAGGAATAGTTAAATCAAACCATTCGTTTTAAGTTCGATTATGCAAATTCCCTTTATCGATCGATTTGTATTCGATCCGGCGGGCGATAGAGTTGCATTGTTCGCGGTACAGCATTGTCTGGCTGTTGACGCTCATCCTTATTCAAGTTATTCATTGCCTTATCTCACAGACCAGTAATCTCGTGCGTATTTGGGATGTGTTCGGTAATACGAGCGCGCGAAGTGGAATGCACACATCACTTTATAGAATGTCCTAATCTATACGTTTAATCAAGTTTTATCCTAATCTTTCAGACCATAAAATCGCTACTAAAACGGATGTTTTTCTTACTTATTAAATTTTTCGCTGTCAATCAATAAATAGTAAAAAGTTCGCGAGATGGCGCCTATGCCTAATAATAAGACAATGGATTTGTTTCAAAGATAAACAGAGAACCTATAGTTCTACTGACAGTTTTTTTGCAGTACAAACTATTTTTAAACCCCGACAAAAACGAGGGGCGTTACAAGTTTAACAGGTGTATCGTAGTGTGGCGTCGTATTTACATAGGTGTTGTAGGTATATATCTTAGGTACACAGGGAAACGGCCCTGGAGCGCAGTTATTCAGGCATTCAAAATCAGACGTAGAAAAATGAGCAAAGAGCAAGGCTAATGCTATTCAGTCGCGTAGAATAACATATAACAGCAGCAGTTGCAGTTTGACACTGCTATGTAAAAACCACGGAATGCAAAACACGCCACGTCATCATCATATCAGCCGAAAGACGCTGCTGGATATGAGCCTCCCCCCCTTCTCCATATTACGCTTGTTATTTGTGAATTTATGTTATCTTTGCAATGCTTGTTAAATATAATTACATTAATTACATATGAATTTTAACTCTCCGCCGTTACGCAATGCTCAATTGTATTTAGGCAATCAACATTAAAACTATAAACTTTATCGGATGCTGATATAACAAACATTATTGTACGAGTACATAGCGCGTGCCGCGTGCGTCATATAACTCATTTGCACCATCAGCATTTGCTTTGTATAATATTTCGTAATTAGCCAATAAATCACTTTACCTCACTTCACGTTCGATATACATTAAGTGTGCACACCTATCAAGTTAAATAAATCAAGAGTAAATCAAGTATTCGTCTTTCGTGTTCCAATCTACTATCAAGAAACCTATCAAGTAATGTAAGGGTTGACAAGTACTCGAACATTAATGGTTCATTCGAACCGGATATATTTTTATGTGGAGATGTGGAGTGACTGAAGATGTAGTGGCGAAAATAGAGAAGGGCATGCTAAGATGGTATGTGCATGAAGAGAGGGTGGATGAAAGAATATTAACAAGGAGAGTGTGTGAGAGAAAAGTTGATGGTACAGTTGGAATCGGAGAAATCCTGAAGAAAGGTCAGGTCAAGAGTACCTTAAACCGCAAATATGCAGAATGTAATGAAAGCGAATGAAGCAAGAAAGGTTTGTCAAGATCAAGATCGTAGCAAGTGGAAATCCGTGATCTCTGGGCACACCTCCGGGAAATAGGCTTGATTATATGTATGTATGTATGTATATTTTTATACTAATAAGCAGTTTTGCATAATTATTGCCAAAGACAAAAATAGGTTTCTATTATTAACCCAAAAATAGTATGAAAAACTCGCAAAACCTTCGAAACGAAATATGAAGATGCAACTGGCGAATACATTGATGGATTAGAAGAGATCTAGAAGCGCTCATAGCCTAGCGGCGCCTGCGAGTCGGAAACGATAACGCAGGTTAAGCAAAGATGCCAGCGATCAGTCTTTGGATGGGTGACCGCCTGATATTTGAGTGGTTAATATAAATGAGCGCTTCCGTGCTTTGGAAGGCACGCTAAGCAGTTGACCCCGGCTGCTGTCTATGACAGTGTCTATGAAGTTGCTAAGCGGTTCTAGTGCTCAAAATTATTTAGACACGAACTCTAATGTCAAGGAAATAAGGATCTGTGTTATTTTGCTTAGCTACTTCTGACGCTGACTCGACAAACATTTAGAATCATCTCATAATAATAGATACAGCGCGGTGGAAAAATGGAACCTGACGTAATAGGAATAACATTGTTCCACTTACCTACATCCGTCTATTAAAACTTCTCAGTGACGTATTTGGATGGCAGAATATATTTTTTATCGTGAAAACATCAATAATTCAGGCAGTGTCTAAGTAGACAGGTAATAAAATTCTGATGTGGGGAATCGATCATATTCTAAAATTATGGCGGCCCCGTCACCCGTCACCTCAGGAAACGGCAAAACATTGCAGTGAACAAAATGAATACTCCCTGTGGAGTTTGAAAATATCAAACCGAGTTTGTGACGCATTTGTATTAATCGATCCCCGAGGGAAGTGGCTTTTCAACAGTATCCGTTTGCGGAGGCGGTACTTATCGACATTAATGTGAAATATGACGTAGGTCATTTAGAAAAGAGATGTGGTTGCCTACCTACACTCAAGCTCAAACAATGGGTAGATATAAATACCACCCGCTTTTTTGCTCTTGGTGTCCATAGCTATTTTTTTTTTTTTTTTTTTTTTTTTTTTTAATATTCTTTATTTCAACTATAACAATTAAGGTGTACAAGGTACTTAACTGTAACACTATAACAGCTAAACACAGATCATAACTTAGCTTGCTACTTTCTCAGACTGCAACGCCTATAAAGTTTATTGTACATAAAGATTTTAAGTATGCTAGTTCGACATATTATTTTGTTATAACGACGTTATCTAAATTATCTAGTTTTTATGAACTTATTAGATGTAAGTTCATTTACTGCATACAGCTAAATATTAGAATTACAAACTAAATGACTAAACTAAATAAAAATGACGGTGGACAAATAAAAGTGCATGAGCCGTCCGGCTTCCGCTACGCTACCGAGCGGCCGCGCGTTACGCGTACTGTCTATACGGCTGACAATCGGTCAGCCAGAGGTCTTGGTAATCTGGATGCAGTATGCGGTGCGATAACACCAGTGCAGTCAGCAGGCGGGAAAAGAACATAGTGATGGGGCAGGCGGTACCTGCCATATCTATCGATATACGTCAAATCGGCAATACGCGACTTACCAATGCATGATACTAGGTTATTCACATGATTTCTATGCTTACGTTTAGAGAAAAAAATCAAAGAAAGATTAAATTATATACGTACGTATAGAAGGAAGTCCTATAATCATATGTAATTTATATAGATTGGTACGTAGAGGCGTATTATAAGCAATTTTAACTGCTTTATTCTGAATAGTTTGGAGTAAGTAGTAGTTACTGTCGCACGTGCTATTCCAAGCGGGACACGCATAGGTTAAGCAAGGGCGAACTAATGTTGTATAAATTTTTAATTTGGTTTTAGGGCTAAGATTACTTTTCTTGTTCATTACTGGATATAAGGCACCTAAAATTTGAGCACCTCTAACTCTGAGATTGGCTAAGTGTTTAGACCAGTTAATTTTACTATCCAGCGTAACTCCGAGGTACCGCACAGACTTACTCCAAGATATTGAAAACTAGTTTTGAAATCTGAAATCAAATGAGCGGATATGAAATTAATGCACAACGTAAACTTAAAGGTCTTATCGCTAAAGAGCGATCTCTTCCAGACAACCTTTTGGTGTTTATTCTATTGTCTACTATCTATTTTACACGGGTCTAACACGATATTTATTTACCTTTATGACGTTTCGAGACGCAACCTTTGGGTAGCAGTTTTGGAAGCCTTTGGGTTCTATGTGCACTTCCAAAAATGTATTTCATCATTCCTGCTCCTTTCAGGAGCACAATTACCCCCATTACCTACATCAGTCCTGTTTTCCAGAGTCGTAGGCAAAGTGCGTGGATGTCGACTTGCTACGAATCTGTCACCTCTTAAGAGGGGGCGCTCCGCGAAATCGGGGTTCTTAGATTGAATATTTACCTATGACAAACTAAAGCGAATGCCAGGAAAAAGAACATACCAAAACTACATCATATTTGCAATTGAATCGTCTGAACAAAACCATACAAAACCAAAATTGCCTCGATAGAAAAGAACCGCCAAAACATGTCTTATTTTTACTCAATTTCAATAGTGTGAGGTTCCCGTGCATATAAATTAAGTAAAAGTTGAGTGTATAATAGCTTTTCACATTACCTAATGAAAGTACTAGCGGGGTATTTTTATGTAGTCCCTTTTCAGACTTATTGAGGTGAAACGTATTTGGCGTATAGGCCTTTTTTATTTAGCGCGATACCCTTTCTCCCGTCGCGTGTTTCGTGCGGTTCTGTATATCTTTTGTTGCCGATCGCGGGCGGAGTCAGTCGTAATCGCTCCGCTGAGACGAGAGGACTACGTTCTGTGCTCTCACGACAGCACGATGAACATAATTATTTCAATAATATTGTGACCCAGTATATTCGTCCAGTGAATGAACGTATCATTACATTCCAGTAGATATTTTGCTACATTTTGAAATAATATATTTAAAAGTCGACCTTAACATATAGATCTTAAAGTTCAAAATACAACTATAAGATTACGCAGCGATCGGCGGGTGACCGGCTTCTTAGAATAATTTGTGCAGTACATGCAAAACTAGACGAACATTTTTCTGTCGATCGTGTATTTACTTTATGAAAGATTATCACTATCACTATCACTACATAGTATAAAACAAAGTCGCTTCCCGCTGTCTGTCCCTATGTATGCTTAGATCTTTAAAACTACGCAACGGATTTTGATGCAGTTTTTTTAATAGATAGAGTGATTCAAGAAGAAGGTTTATATGTATAATATAGTATCCGTGCGAAGCCGGAGCGGATCGCTAGTTGAGAATAAATCCGGTTATGTTCAAAATCTATGTCTGAGAGGTCTAAATACGAATTCATAGTCAGAAATATTTCAAAAAGTGGTCGCATTATTTAAAAATTTTGAAACATTCGTTGTAAATTAATATGCGCGTTTTTTTAAAGAACAACGTACATTGGCAGGCTTCTCGAGGGTGAAGATTCTAGAAATGATGTCCATTTTGAATTCCAAGATGGCGGACATTGCTTTTCGAATTTAAACTTTCGTGAGACGTGTTGAAACAGTACTAATAATTACACGGTTCAACTCACGTATTAAATGTCACTACGGGCGACATGTTTCGAACTCTTCGGGAATTCTTCTTAAGGATGAGTGTTTTCGCGGCGGTGTCGCTTGAATCTTGTCGTGATTCAAGCGACACCGCCGCGAAAGCACTCATCCTGAAGAAGAACTTCCGAAGAGTTCGGAACATGTCGCCCGTAGCGACATTATTGACATTGTTTTTCTTTAAAGTCATCACGGGTGTCGCTTTTAGGGTTATCGATAGTGCAGATTCCAACAATTATTGCCTGCGAACTTGGACATTTTGATATTAAAAAAGTGAACATACAATACAATACAATACAAATACTCTTTATTGCACACCTCACACAAACAAAGCAGTTAAAAAGAGAAACAATACAATAACATGTAGGTAGAGGTAGACAACAGGCGGTCTTATCGCTGAAGAGCGATCTCTTCCAGACAACCTTTGGGTATCGGAGAAAGAGATAAAACTAGATTATGTAGTAGGTGGTGCAGAGATTATAATAAGCCAAAAATCAAAATAATTATATCAATACACGTACATAAATAGCTCTATATATAAACATACATACACAATCATACATATATACAAATAACACAAATAAAAATATATAAATATAATACATAAACAGTCAGCCAATAATAATAATAGTAAGACAATCGGGGTTAGGGGAGAGACAAATAATGTTTTTTAAGAAGAGATTTGAAGTTACCGATAGATTTAGCTTGTCTTATATCAAGAGGGAGAGAGTTCCACAGTCGAATAGCCTTAAAAGTGAACGAACTACTGTAAAATTTCGAAGATGACGAAGGCACAGTTTATAGCAAATTGTTAGAAGATCTAACAGAATTAAAATAACTAAAACGCTCTTTGAGATAGCGGGGAGTTGCAGGGTTAAAAAGGACACTAAACAGAAGCGAAATAATGTGAGAGTTACGACGATAACGGATAGGGAGCCACTTGAGTTTGGAACATAATTATGCACTTTTTCTTTAATATGTTCAAAATTGATAACTAAAGGGCCAAAGCGTCTCCATTGTCTCCAAGTACGAATCCGAGATCAGAATTGAAAAATTTGGCCTGGAAAACACTCAATCCTGAATAAGAACTCCCGAAGAGTTCGAAACATGTCGCCCGTAGTGACGTTTAATACGTGGGTGAACCGTGTAATTATTGTCATTTTTTTTCTAACCCTTGGCATGCCTGGTAGGGTCTGACAGACCCGGGCTGTTAAAAATCCGTCGTTATTTTTTGAAATTCTAAATTTACCGCGTCGCGTTTCTGAGTAGCTTCGCGTCATGAACTACCCGACGTTTTGACGTTGCTCCCGCAGTCGGCCGCGAGCACCCTTTCGATTTGGACGTGCGTAAAGTGCTCGCGGGCCTGAGAAACCCGACCAGGCATACGGCGTAACATAAGTACATTTACGTTATTTTTCGTATATATTTTATATACATACGAGTATATATTTTATAGATAGTGACAATGATATATCAGTGCCTTAAATAAACCTAAGACTGACGTTGATCTTAGGTATAAGTTTAATTTTTATGTTTTTTGACATGAGAGTCTATTTTTGTTGATGGAAATATCAAATGTTTTTATTTATGTAATAAGTTCTTATGGAGTTTCTTGGATTAAGACTTGTATTTATTTCTAGTAAAAATAATGTACAAAATAACCAAAAACACACAAACCAACAAGTTAAAAAAACAATTCATATGTAATTTTTTTTTTACATTTACGGGTTTGTCAGACCCACCAGGCATACAGTGTGACTTTCGTTCACCAGGCATGCCAAGGGTTAAAGTCATCACGGGTGACGCTTTTAGATTCCAACAATAGGGGCGTAGACACTAAATAAAATAATGTGATATTTTCTCGAAGAAGGATAAAAAAAATTGTCAAATGGAGAAAAAATCAACGCAAAAGGTTAAATAATCACGAAGTTATAAGTGTCCAAAGTTTTAAGAAGGGATGTGTTCTGTCCCTTTTTCGCAAAACGCAACTTCATATGAAACGATGACGCTGGAAGAATGTGACGTCACAGAAGACGGCAACGTGCCGCGCGCATCGTGGTCGGCGACGCCGTCGACGCGGCCTGCCGGCAGCATCCTGTAATGTGACGTCACACACCGTTTGCGTTTTCTCTCTCTAACAATCAATATTAAAACGGTTGTAGCTTCGTAATTCTTTGAGATATCTGAATGGGATTTTCATCACAATGCATATTTTTTTGCCTTCTTTCTTTTGGAGTAATAATAATTTTCGAGTCTGCACCCGAATTATTGCCTGCGAAGTTGGACATTTTTATATTAAAAAAAGTGAACACAATTTTGCAGTTTTTCTTTAATACGAGTATGTTCAAAATTGATAACTAAAGGGCCAAAGCGTCTCCATTGTCTCCAAGTACGAATCCGAGATCAGACCCCGTATCATGGTCGGCCTTATCACTCGATAAGTGACAAGATAGGGGCATCGTCTCGGTCTATCAAACGGTGTCAGCCAGTGACGGACGCTCTATCCTGTCACTTATCGCGTGATAAGGCCGACCATGACACGGGGTCAGAATTGAAAAATTTGGCCGCCACACAGTAGCCTGAAAATCTGGCTTTCATAAACATGATCGAAGTTTTCATAATAAATTACAGTTTTTTTTAATGCTACTAATAAATTCACGTATTAAATGACGCGACAGGCGACATGTTTCGAACTCTTCGGGAGTTCTTCTTCAGGATTAGTGTTTTCGATGTTTGTTTTGAAGAAGAACTCCCGAAGAGTTCGAAACATGTCGCCTGCCGTGACATTTACGTTAATTTTTTAACCGTGGATTTATTAGTAGTATTTTAGATATGTCTCACAAAAGTTTAAATTCGATTATAGCTGTTTTTTTGCTTTAGCCTTTTACGAGACATTATTATGCTAAATTACAACCCTTACGTGATTTAGTAAAAAAACGGAAGGTCATTTCAGTTATAGCTCTCGAAACTGACTTAGCTACTAGCGAAAATTATATCTTCTAATATAGGTACTTACAGATTTTGTCTTTCTTTCCACTTATTATAATTATCTATAGGTATTCATTATGTTTCATCTGACTGTCGGGACATATACTATGCGAGAAGGAGCGGGGCAGCAATAGACGCATCAGCGCGGCAGGTACGGAGCGCGCGGGTGATTTCTGATTTTTCCCTGGCGATACGCCCCCTCTTAAGCTTCCATCACCTTCATAATTTCGACATACATGCTAGTCTGTGTATGGTATTCTTCATCTGACTATTCACGGAAGCATATAAAAAAATGGTAAAATTATCCAGATGCCTAAGCCAAAGTGCAAACGCGTGTGTATTTACAACTTCTCTCTTTGTCCAGTAATTTTACTGTCAAATAGTATGGGAAAATTTAACGGATATATCATCATTTAAATATTTACCTAGACACAAAATCCACCAAATTATCAAACATCAAAAAAATCTTACTTAATTAGCTCCTAAAATGTCCCAAAAATATAATTAAATGATTTAATCTTTATTTTGGTTAATTTTCAATTCCTCTATAATATTCAAGATGGTTGCTAATATAATATTTAATAATTGCAATTATACTTCCGGGTGGAAAGTTTGTTGGATTCTTGAATAACGTTTTAAGATGAAGGAAACAAAAAAACGCTACTATAAATTAAGGTTTTACAAAACTGTATTTTTCCTGTAGTATTCCATCTTTCTGTGTGCCCGATTGTGGTAATTCAGTATCGTAACCATACTGAATATTCCTGTTACGCACTTGTCTGCGTTCGTTTTACTACTGCACTGTAAAATAGACTGCTTTAAATCCTGAATAATTCATGGGCGGCCTTATGTATTATTTCAGTAGCGAACGTTTTAGCAACTGCGTCATACTATTTACTATTATATTTACAAAACATGATGTGTAAGATAGCAATGGCTTAAACATGAGTCATGATTTCAAAGTGTAGATCAGTTTTCCTCATTGGTAACAAAACAACAATACTTTTTACAAGTTTTTATTTAGTTTCACCTGTTGTCTGTCTGCGTGTCTGTAATAAAATCTTGCAAGTTAAATTTGACCCACTTCCCGGTGACCGATTGAGCTGAAATTTTGGGTAGTATAGTTTGGATGACAATTCAATATTGTGGTACCATCGACCTGATCTGATGATGGAGACAGAAGGTGGCCATGGGAATTCAGTACTTAACCGACGTAACCCCGTTGAGTTTGGGCTCGTTAGAATCGTCTCAATGAGTAGTTGATGATGGTATACAGAAAAGTACAGTCGGCAATAAAAGCTTGTACCAAAAATGAAATTTTTGACAGAAGCTTGTTGGTTGAATATATCTATACTAGTATTGTAAAGAGGACATGGGGCTTTGTAAGTTTATAAGTTTGTATGTAATGGGTAAACTACGAAACCCATTATCCGATTTCAAAACCTCTTTCACCTGCGTGTAGAATGGTCTTTCTGGATGGTAAAAGGTTATATTATATACCGCGGGTTTTCCTGCGTTCTAGGCTTGTGACGAGCAAGCGTTCTTTTCTTTTACGGGAGCGCTCCGATCTCGTTCAATCGGTTTGAGGAACTAGTTCGGTATTTTCGTTCCTTCGTTCTTTTAGGTCAGTGTGGGAGTGGCCGTTAGTTAAGCAATGTTTGATTTCAACACACACACCCGCCCGACGCCCGTGCTATGTTACCCGGACACCTCACCCGTCTGGTTCCGTTGCACTCTCGCTCTGCTGCTGAACTAAAGACCGCGAAGACCGATTTAGATCGTGATTGACGAACTAGTTCTTTTCGTTCTGAGATGGGAATTCATTCCTAATAGTTCCTAGTTCCCGACACAAGCCTACTGCGTTCTTTGCAGTAAGCGGGCGTAGCCGCGCGGGCAGCTACTTTTTTTTATTAAATCACTATTAGAATAATGTATATCCAAAATGGTAATGCATACGTTCGACATGTTACAGGTGCAAATCTAAATGAGGAAGATATGTTATGCAGTGTTTAGTGTCTATCCGAATGTCTACAAATGATTTACCTTCTCGATCGTCTGTAACGCCTAACAATGTCTTTCCGCCCAGTCTCTTGTCTAAATATCACATTCGCAAAGTCATCATGTCGGAGAATGTCACGACCGCCTCTTTCATTGTAACATGTCCTTCTGGGGGATATTTACAACTTAGTATTACCTATATGCTATATTTTTACCTATAACAGAAAATGTACCTTCAAGTCGACGTTATCTATCGTGATCGTTATGTTTATTAAAATAAATTAAATAAAAGGAAAAATTGTAATGCTCGGAGCCATATTCGAATCGGCGACCACAGGCATTCATGGCCCGTCGCTATTAACAAACTAAGCTATCGGAACAATCTGTCTCGGCTACTAAATCTTTCAATCAGTTCTGGTAGATCTCGCTACACGCCACCCTAAGGCGTTGTAAGAAGGAACTGATTGAACGATTTAGTGGCGGATACAGATTTAAATTAATAATTTCGTTTGCAGCGTTACTGCTTAATGCAAAATTAAGTTATATTTATTTTCACATAGCATCCGTAAAAGATTCTATCACTACAATTATATCTATGTTGTATATTAACATTATCATATGTCTTTTGCAGGCAGTGGAAGCAATTCTAACGAATGTCCCGGAATGGCATCCCCCGCCCTTCACCGGCAAAAAAGGTCAGTACAAATTCTATTTGAACACTTGTATCTACAGTTTATATAGTAAAATTGTCACTTTCCCAGATAATACATGTCGGTAGCTAATATATGGCCTTTTTGGCTTTTTATAATAGCCGTTTTGACAAATGCCCAAACAATATCTTTTGCCTGGAAACTTTTTTCCAATTACATATTATTATATTATATATTAGGAGACAACCTGACACAAACAAATCGAGGCCACACACACGATAAATATTTACATATATATAAATACATACTATGTTAATACCTATAGTCAAGTATACTGAAAAACGCTTGTACTCAATGTTGTTGTTTTAACTCAGTCGCTTGCTTATACGCCTATACGGTCAATTAATTCGTTAAGCATGTTTTTTGCGTCATTTTTAAATTAGAATTGGAAAGAGTGGTGAGGCTAATTTCCTAAATAGATTCGAACAGTTCTAGACTACGTAAACCCTAGGGAAACTGCCTCGGAAGTGGGCAATTATGGCAGTTAAAAGCCGGAAACCATTCGCTTGTAAATTACCGTGATAAGTCCATCAGATACAAGTGAGATAGGATTTTATCAGTATTTTATCATGTTCTATTAATTATTTATTGCTTAACTCTATGGTTCTTCAACCATTGGTTCCGCCCACACTCAGATTAACAAATATATGACGGAAAATAACTGTAACATGTAGCCCCTAAACAAGTGACCTCCACTTTGAATCTTCGTTTTCGCAGAAGTCAAACACATTTATTTTTTTTATATTCTGTATTTAAGAAATCCAAAGGCGAGTCCTTATTTTCCTTTTTGGCCTCAGTCTACTCAAATGGAGAAAAAAGCTATGCAATAGGTTAAATAATCACAAAGTTATAAGTGTCCAAAGTTTTAACTGGGGGTATATTCTGTCCCTTTTACGCGCCTTCATATGAAGCGATTTTCATTTACTATGACACACGCAGATTGTGACGTCACTAACTGCGATCGTTTTCTCTCTCTAAGAAGCAATATTAAAACGGTTGTAGCTTCGTAATTCTTTGAGATATCTGAATGAGATTTTCGTCTCTAGGCATATTTTTTGCCTTCTTTCTTTTGGATTAATAATAAATTTTGAGTCTACATACGTATTGTCGAAAAAGCCTCCGAACAGTGTTGCATCGCTTTTTCTCGTGCGTACATAAACGTGTCTCATACAAGGGTGCGTAGTCACAAGAATCGAGACGGCGTCTTCAGCTCTGCTGCGCAGTGCGATGCACTACCTAAATAATTACCTACGACTTGCGTGGTCCCACCGACACCCATCGCTGCATATCAGGTAAGTCTATGCAGCATTTTGGGCCCTGCATAATGTAGCATATAGTGGTATTACATTACCACGGATTTCCTCATTGGCGTTAGCTGGAGCGGATATAACCGTCGTCCGTCGTTCGTGGAAACGGTTACTAAAAGTAGGTCGTTGTCGATACTCATTAGGCGTATGTTTTCAGTTATCCCTGACTATATTTTTTTGACGACCTCTGTAGCCTAGTTGGTAGTGACCCTGCCTACGAAGCCGGTGGTCCAGGATTCGAATCCCGGTAAGGGCATTTATTTGTGTGATGAGCATGAATATTTGTTCCTGAGTCAAGGATGTTTTCTATGTATTTAAATATTTATTTATCTATATAAGTACCTATGTATATCGTTGTCTAATACCCATAGTAGGTACAAGCTTTGCTTAATTTGGGACTAGGTCGATTTGTGTAAAGATTGTCCCCAAATATTTATTTATATGTATACCATATCATTGAGTAACCACATTACCACATACATAATTACATAACTACTTATATTTTTAATTAACCCATTGCGGCCAATTCTAATCGAATTGATTGCCAAGAAAAACCCATAAAATAAATTGCGTGACAGGAAATAGGACTATTGCTTAATGAAATTTTATTAATATTTGTAGTAACTACTTATAGATTCGTATTATAAACATGCAAAACCGTATATACAAATGTATTTGCAATTCTAATGAACTTGGAGTCGAAAGCCATAAAATCATTTGAAAAATTTGGAAACCACTCAAGTTGTTGGTTGCTGTGCTAAAAAGATGGTTGGCAAAAAAAGATTGTATCAATTTTTTTTTTGACAAATGTATTAAACTCATCACTTCCCGGTAATGCCCCTAAAGGAGCCCGGGGTCTGCTTTGACACCTAATCACAAGATCTGGCATAGGCACTAGTTTTACGAAAGCGACTGCCATCTGACCTTCCAACCCAGAGGGAAAACTAGACCTTATTGGGATTAGACCGGTTCTCTCACTTTTCTTAGTTTCCTTCACCGAAAAGCTAACGGTAAATATTCCGTACATAAGTTCCGAAAAACTCATTGGTACGAGCCGGGTTTCGAACCCACGACCGCCGCTTGACAGCCGCATGCCTGAACCACTAGGCTACCTTAGCTCAGAAATATATTAAACTGCCCGATAAAATTAAGTAGGAATAAACACATATTCTAAAAAGAACGTATCTCTATCAAGTTGGCGGGCACAGCAACCTGACCTTGTAAAAAGTGAAGACTTTGCTCCTCTTTACCCGAATACTTCAGACGGAGGGTTATGGTTTTCGAACGTATGTATTTGGCTTCCCCGTCACTGCAGTGCCTCGGGCATGTTTGCCGATGCGCACACTGACGACTTCTTTGCGCTCATGCGCAAAAAGGTCACATCTCTCATGAATAGAGTGAGGAGAAGCCCCATCATTCTCATGCAGGTTGTCGCAGGTAGGCTGGATAGTGCTGTGCTAGCTAGGTTTAACGAGCTACACAGCACTATGCACGCTGTGAGAGTGCCTCGATAGCAATATGATGATTAGTTCTTTAATTAAATTTAATTTATAACACTAACATTAGCTGTTAAGATCATTTGGTTACTAACAAACTATGGGCCTAAAGTTGCCTGAAAATAAAGATATTTTTTTTTTTTTTTTTTTTTTTTAATCAAACACGCATTAACAATGTTTACAAATATTTGTGAAATAACCTATAATGGCGCGCAACAGTTTTTTTTCGTGAAGTTTGCGCAGTGCGCGGGCATGTGTTTTTAAGCCAGACAGCCAGACGTAGATGAAGTCTCTAAACAGCCAATACAAAATAAAATAAATATTTCCGTTTTAAATTGTTATCTTTATTAATTAATGTAAAATGTTATCAAAAGTGAATAGTTTTATATATCATAACCAAAGAGAAATAGTCAATTAATTAACAAAAAGAATTTAATTTGTTTAGTCGAGTAAGAATCCATTTGCCGAGAATTAAAAAAAAAGCTGTACATTCTGTACAATCCGGTTAAATAAAAAATGCACCGTGTTCATGCATACATCTTGCTGCAAGGTGCCAACGTGACTTAATCGAGCTGTAACCATAACACACAAGTGTCGTAATGTTATAAAACACGCGTGTTTAATACCCAGGATTATGAGCCTAAAAGCGACGTAATAAGAGGTACGTTACAAGCAAATGTGCTGAAAATTCCTTTACAATATCGTATAAATCGACCGCTTGTTTATCGCTACACATTTCCATAAGAATCGTAAACTCGATTAGCATAACAGAAGTGTTTGTTTTCCGCATAGTGCGTTGACTGCGCGACCCACATCTCGTCCGGCCTTGCTGCCGCAATTGCTTGATGGTGCTCCATAACGCGGAGGTGCAGCCAATTCGTTCATTTGCACTTGATGGCCGGACGCACCGAGTTGTACAGACTATTATTATTACATCTATCCTCGTAAGTTCAAGATGGATTTTAGCGATTTTGAATTTGGAACCTTCGATTCGATTAGAGTTCGAAACTCGATTTGAATTTGTACAAGTACACTTACGAAGCTATAGATGTGATATCACTACATAGTATTAAACAAAGTCGCTTCCCGCTGTCTGTCCATATGTATGCTTAGATCTTTAAAACTACGCAACGGATTTTGATGTGTTTTTTTTTAATAGATGAGTGATTCCAAGAGGTAGGTTTATATGTATAATATAGTACCCGTGCGAAGCCGGGGCGGGTCGCTAGTGTATTATAATTATAACTAGAAAATAGCTGCGTTATTTTGGTCGAAAAGGTACATTGATGTGTAAAAAATACCCCTAACCACGTAATTATAATACGTTCAGACAAACGTTATTATTGTTGTAATGCACAATAATGAGCTTACTCCGGTTAAAAAACATACATATAATTGACTTAATATCTAGTCCTTTCTCTATCGAATTAAAATATTCAATATTACCCTGTCGACCGGATTTCCTGTAATTGTTTAGGTATATTGATAACAATGTTGTTCAGAGTCGCTCTAGTAATTCTCTATTGTAATCGCATAATAATAATAGTTGCATTTATTGTAATATCTTTAAAAACACGAATGACCAATACAATCTCTGAAATCACCGGATTGAGCTCCATTTGAAAAACTCCTCGTTTTTGCGAACAATAAACCCTTTTTTTATTAGATTTCTGCAGCTTTTACCATGCTCACAGACAAACTTCAATCAAACCTCGGCTTCAAACTTTAGAAACGCTGTAGGTATGAGTTTTAGTTGCGCTGGAAGAACACACACATTCCCAGAAAGCACTTATCAGTGCGGACTTTGTCTAACTATAACGCGTGCAATGTAAATTGTAGGTATTATGTTAAGGTGTAATTCCGTGCATCGCGGCCGATCGCAGCCGCGTCTGTCGCAGATTTCGGAAGCGGCGCCATACATTTCATACACTGACTATTGTCGATCGCACGGAATGACACCTTTAGGTAATAATACTTATAATAATAAACAAATAACCTCTTGAACGTCGTCGAGCCTAATACACATTGTTGTGTTATTCATTCATGTTCTTATTTGGCATCGCGGCATTATGGTAAATAGCTAGATCTATGTGAAGGTGTTTTCATATACTAGCCCCGATGCATAAGATTTCGTCTAGGCGGAGCAATTTTCTAGGTTCTCCCATTTGTAAGGGAATAATGTTTTAGATAAATATTCAATACCATATCAGTGTTATAATAGTTCCATTTTGCACGAAAAAATTCCACACTAACAAAGTTAAAATAGAAGGATACGACTTTTATGAGCAGAAGAAATCATTAGTTTATTTTTCTTTCCGTTCCTATTTCGGTTACGATTTCAACAGGCGTAAAAAGGGCCATTACTACACGGCATAGCTATATGCGGACAGTTATTCGAGCCCATGACTCAAGGAGTGCAGTTGGACACCATAATTTGAATTGGACAATAGTTTTTAAAAGCCGTTTATTCTAACAATAAAATTAAAAAGGCTTATAGAATATAATATATAGAATTTCTATTAAACAATGATAATAAACTACATTAAACATTACTATTAATTTTCCTTTTACTTGGTCGTTTGATCTAAGCATGTAATAAAAATCAAAATAAATGTGATAATTGCTTAGATCTGGAATTAGTTCAGAAGAGTTCGTCTTCTGCATCGGGGCTAGTATTAGACACCCAGCTGTCAAGCTTGGATTTGTAAAATACATGCATCTGTGGTGCATAATTGCATATTCACCCTAACATCTGTCCGCAACGGCTCGGATCGTGTCGTGTCGGCTATCACGCGCTGCGCAATTTGTAGGATCCTCGGCTGTTAGCGGCCTATAAATAGAAGTCTGTGGAATAGTCCCGAGTGACTCACCATTTCTGTTGAGTGGTGGCCCATTCGTTTATCAACGCCAGAGTCAAGGGTGGGGGGTTCTGTAGCTTACACATATCTTACTCACCTTTTGAGCGGAAAGGAAGGGATACCGTTTTTGTTTACCCGTCTATCTTTGCACTTACGTGTGTTCCGTCGTAGCGTTTATTATTATTTTATTTATTAAAATCAGGCAACAAGGCCCATATTACAAATACCTTAAAGACTAACATAAATATCAATATAAACTTATTAATAACTACAAAACACACAATTACTGCGACGTGTTGCGCAATTTCGTGGTTTCAGGTCCGACCGCGAAAACGTCGGAACTTGACTCCCTTCGGCCAAAATTATTCCTTGGTGAAGGTCGATAGATGGTCTGTTGGAACTCTGACGACAAAGGAATTAAAATTCACGTCATGGCGAGACTCCAACCTAACGACCCTCAGGATGAATCCGGTCTTCAACCGCACATACTCCACTACTTCCTCTGCCTTCGTAGTGTAGTGCACCCGGGACACGTAAAGCTGCGTCGAAGGTGTTAAACCTCCTTAGACCCAGAGTGCGCTTTTGTATTAATGAATTAACCTAACCTAACCTAACCTTACTCTTGCTGTACCGTCTAAAAAGACGCGAACATACTCTAGATCTTTTACCGCGCGCGCTGTTAAGTTGTGGAATGAGTTGCCTTTGTCGCTGAGACAGTCGCGGTCTGTTGCGTCACTTAAGATGAATTTGATGAAGTTGTGGCTTTCCAATGACTTGTGAATTGGTTGAATATAGTATTTATTTATTTATTGTATGTTTGCGATATATATATTACATATGATAGTGTGTATTATATTTTATATTGTATATTTTTATATGTATTGGCATGTTTTTATAAGTCTAGGATTAATAATAGATTTTTCAGAGATTATTTAACTGGAAGAATGCAATGTACCTGTATCGACGGAACCAGTAGTGAATCGATACCTATAGAATACGGCGTTCCACAAGGAAGCACCCTCGCCCCGACTCTTTTCT
Source organism: Epinotia ramella (assembly GCA_947578815.1). NCBI lineage: Eukaryota > Metazoa > Arthropoda > Insecta > Lepidoptera > Tortricidae > Epinotia > Epinotia ramella. The sequence goes on along the minus strand of OX388211.1, from coordinate 5,322,517 downwards.
TGATTTACGTGAACGACCTCTGTAGCAGTACCCTGGTGGGCTGCGACACGGTTATGTTTGCAGATGACACAGTTCTACTCTTTCATGATAGGGGCTGGGAGGGTGTTCGCTTGCTTGCCGAGAACGGTCTAAAGTCTGTTTCGTCCTGGCTGGAAGATTCGCTTCTATCCCTTAACATAGCAAAAACCAATTACATCTGTTTCAGCAAGACAGCTGCCACCAAACCCGATAATTATTTTAAAATGACATTACATACTTTTCCCTGTAACAGAAATCCCATCACTGATTGCAATTGTGCTCTGATAACACGTGTTGATCATGTTAGGTACCTAGGCGTACAGATAGACGCACACCTCAACTGGAACCAACATATTACGTTAATGGCTTCTAGAGTACGTAAACTTATTTATGCCTTCAAAAATTTAAGAGAAGTAGCAAGCACAGAACTAATGATGCAAACCTATAAAGCCCTAGGGGAATCATTGATCAACTATTGCATCACTTCTTGGGGTGGTGCTGCTAAGACCTACATGATCGTGGTTGAAAGAGCCCAGAGAGCGCTACTAAAAGTTATCCTAAGGCTTCCGTTTCGATACCCCACTACAGAATTGTATAATACATCAATGGTACCCTCAGTCCGGAAGCTGTTTATATTGCAATGCCTAAAAATATACCACCGCAAAGTGATTCCCACGCTGCAAGATTCACAGAAAAGACTAGACCGTTGTCCTCTTCCAAATTACAAAAGCAAATTTGCCAGGCGTAATATCAACTACTGTGGTCCACTTATTTACAATAAAATTAAATTGGAATTTATATCTATCAAATCACTTTCTAACCATGCCTTTAAGAAGCTACTGGTGACATGGTTAAATAATATGGACTATGAAGAAGCCGAAAACTTGTTAGGACGGGGTTACCCCGTATCTCGTAGTTAGGAGATTTTGTTATTAACTTCACACTGCAGAATCATGCTCTCACACACACACACACCCACACACCCACACGCACACACACCCACACACACATATCCACACACCCACACACACATATCCACACACCCACACACACACACACATCCACACACCCACACACATACGCGCACGTACACCAGTTAAACTATGTTATTGTTATTGTTATTTGATGTTTCTGGGTTATTGTAAGACTTTTGTTCTATTTTATTCTATTTTTTATATAAGTGTGTTCTTAACCTAGCAATGTTCCTTATTATGGGCAAATCCTCTGGGGACTGTAACACAGCGAAAGCTAACACAGTCTCTAAGGCACAAAATGTTAAAATGTATGTGTTTTGAACAATAAAATTTACTTTACTTTACTTTACTTTAATACCTATTAGGTTTTGTTTTCATTTTCTCTGTGTTTTTGTACACGGTATAAGTTTGCCTGTCTCGTTCTACCTACCTTCCTCTCAATTGCTCAAAGGTTAGCTGGAAGAGATCCCTTATAGGGATAAGTTCGCCTTTGTACTTTGATCTATTGTGTGACATGTATATTCTTTAACCTGTTATTGTGTACAATAAAGTGCTTACATACATACATTAGGAACCTTTTGACAATCAGTGATAGATCAAAGTGAATTGTGAGATATGTATAAAATTTTGTACGAGGGGTCTTGGGTGCTAAGATAGGTACTGAACCGATTTTGACAAATGAGATGCCAATCGATTCAAAATTATGCTACGGGTGACTAATCGTAGGCCGGTTACAGTTTTTCGAACTGTTTATAATCGTTAGTATGTGGCTTAAAATAGTAGGTATTTTAAAAGGGCTCTTTGCTTTGCCTTTATATAGTGGGAGTTTTATTTTTCCGGGTTGTAGTTTGTGTATGCGAGATGTCATGGATCTTTCCGTTTGTTATGCGTTTAAAATAGAACAAACAATATACAATATAAACATAGCCCTTCTAGAAGGCCTGCCAGGGTTAGGGCCCAGTTTTATACAATACCGTTTTACTCGAGTAATTGTTGTAGTACCACGCGGTACCCAACGGGACAGAAGGCGTATTGTGCTGGCGTCGATCTCGTGCGTAACTAAAGATAAAGCATAATACACTTTCAGTCAAATTGTGTCAGTGCTGGATCTTTAAATAAATAATAAAAATAAATCAAATCGTTTATTTCAGTCCAATTCTGATCCATATGTTGTTAGTACAGAGAACCTTAAGAACTATGTTAGGGATATAAGCTAAGTGTTAGGCCTGAGTGGACGCCCCGCTCAGAGCGGGCGTGCAGCGTCCATACGAAACAAATCCAATGTATATGGACGCTCGACGCCCCGCTCTGAGCGGGCGTGCAGCGTCCATACGAAACAAATCCAATGTATATGGACGCTCGACGCCCCGCTCTGAGCGGGCGTGCAGCGTCCATACGAAACAAATCCAATGTATATGGACGCTCGACGCCCCGCTCTGAGCGGGCGTGCAGCGTCCATACGAAACAAATCCAATGTATATGGACGCTCGACGCCCCGCTCTGAGCGGGCGTGCAGCGTCCATACGAAACAAATCCAATGTATATGGACGCTCGACGCCCCGCTCTGAGCGGGCGTGCAGCGTCCATACGAAACAAATCCAATGTATATGGACGCTCGACGCCCCGCTCTGAGCGGGCGTGCAGCGTCCATACGAAACAAATCCAATGTATATGGACGCTCGACGCCCCGCTCTGAGCGGGCGTGCAGCGTCCATACGAAACAAATCCAATGTATATGGACGCTCGACGCCCCGCTCTGAGCGGGCGTGCAGCGTCCATACGAAACAAATCCAATGTATATGGACGCTCGACGCCCCGCTCTGAGCGGGCGTGCAGCGTCCATACGAAACAAATCCAATGTATAGTATATGGACGCTTGACGCCCCGCTCTGAGCGGCGCGCAGCGTCCATACGAAACAAATCCAATGTATAGTATATGGACGCTTGACGCCCCGCTCTGAGCGGCACGCAGCGTCCATACGAAACAAATCCTATGTATAAGGACGCTCGACGCCCCGCTCTGAGCGGCGCGTCCACTTACAGGCCTTACACTAAGGCACTCAAAAATAAATTAAGATAAAAAGTGTTTCCTGGTTTAGGCTAGCCCTTCACAGGGCCCTCTAACATCCTTACTAATATTTTACATGCGAAAACATGACAGTTGGTCGGGCTTAAATCGCTAAACAGGGCATTAATCATCACTTCATCATACTGATCGTGAACATACATCCTGGCGAAAGACATACGCCTTTTTTTCGGAATTCAGTAAAATGGATGGTGGAACTTTCTACGATCCTCGGTCATGAGGGATCCACTAAGAAAAAACAAGATGAATTTTGTAACAATCATTAATAGGGGTGTAGACTCTAAAATTATTATTACTCCAAAAGAAAGAAGGCACAAAAATATGCCTAGTGACGAAAATCCCATTCAGATATCTCAAAGAATTACGAAGCTACAACCACCGTTTTGATATTGCTTGTTAGAGAGAGAAAACGCAAACAGTGTGTGACGTCACGTTACGGGATGCTGCTACACCCCTATTTAACTTTATTTCTTTGTCTGTAGAGGAGAAATCAGAATGCGACGGCCGGCTGCGGTGCGAGACGTTCGACATCGAGACGGTTCTGCGGCACGGCGCGCACCTCATGGGCTCCGAGGGGCATGAGTACGATATCGATGAAGAGGCCCTTAATGCTGCCGGTGAGTTGATATGATTCGAGTTCTCTTTTCAACGGTGTAACGTCCAGATTGGCTCTTTCGCTGTCCGTAAGCGTCTTCTTTGTGGATAAAGCCGTCTTTATTTTCAGACATAAACGAGCGTCTATCGCGACAGCGGCAGCAGCTTAACGCCCGGCTTGGTCTGGATGTGGCGTCCAGCCTTGGCATGGACATAACCAGCTCATTATACACCAATGACGACCTGTGCCCTGCCAAGCCACCGCCACCAGCCACGCCTGAGGTTCTCAGGGTGAGTTTTAATTACGACTTGTATTATCTCTAAATACGTCTAGCTAACTTCTAGCCATGGACACCGGATAGTCACCTGCACCGAGTCAACTCATCTCTGAATTTTATCATTATGTATGACTCTATTTATCTTAGGTACACCGTTTCCCTAAATTGATTGTCCTAGGGCGTGTGCACCAATTATAACGATTACAGACCGATCAACGTTAATTATGGCGCCGGGAGCTGTCATCCCATGGGGTGCAACTCGCCCTTAGTCCAGAAGAAAACCCGTTGTCGAACCCCATGGGACGACATTTTATATAACAACGCTTTCCCTCACAGAGGCCAGTCCAAGAGCTAGTCCCTTCATCGTCCAAGCCGCTTAGCTCGCGCGAGATGAATCTCGCGAAGCGCAAGGCGCGACAAGCCGCGTTCTGCAAGCAGAAGTCGCGCGACTGCGAAGAACCGCCCGCGCCTCCCACGCCGCCTGCCGAGCCCGATCGGAAGAAGATCAAGCTGGAGATTGATGAATTTAGCTGTAAGTACTTGCTTGGAGTCGATTAAGAGCATTAGATTAGGTTGAGATATATTTTTTAAGGTTCAAGTCGCTTGCCCATCTTTCTGTTGCTTTCTGGTCCGTGTTCCACGTGGTTCCGCGCTGAGTCTCCATGCTACTTGATTGTGTAATGATTGGTTCGTCGACAGTGGAGCAGTCGCTGAGCGTGCCGGACTGCTCGGGCGCGTGGGGCGAGAGTGAGCGCTGGCCGTTAGAGAGCTGGTGCGGCGCGCTGCAGGCGGCGCTGTTCAGCGCGGCGTGGGAGGCGCGCCACGGCGCCGCGTCTGCACTGCGCGAGCTGCTTCGTGCACCTATCGCCGCCTCGGCGGGGCTCCGGGCCGGCGACAGCCCGCAGCAGGTGAGACAGCTGGAGGCTGGTGCGGCGCGCTGCAGGCGGCGCTGTTCAGCGCGGCGTGGGAGGCGCGCCACGGCGCCGCGTCTGCACTGTGCGAGCTGCTTCGTGCACCTATCGCCGCCTCGGCGGGGCTCCGGGCCGGCGACAGCCCGCAGCAGGTGAGACAGCTGGAGACTGGTGCGGCGCGCTGTTCAGCCACATAATCAGTGACTATGTAAATAAGGGAGGATTAAAGGTTACACGGTGGGGTTGCACATAACATATCAACAGAATTTCATTTCGAACCGCGCCGTGCTGAAATAGCACGGCTCAGCACGTGTTAGGTTTTCGAGGCTTGTTAAATCTGGCTCAGCACAGTTCAAAGAATTACAAATCTTTGGAACGCACCATAACATACGTGTTCTGGAATTAGCTAGAATCTCGTGCATTACTTCAATTATTAATTTCATTTTCAGATGGAAGACGCGCATCAAGAGTGGCTGGAAGACATGGCGCTTAGGTTGCTGTGTGTGCTAGCGCTGGATCGTTTTGGGGATTTCGTGTCAGATCAAGTGAGTAGTTGTCTATGGCTTTGCATCATTTGCTGTTTCTACATTTCAGCATGTAAAAAGAAACGCCGATGTTCCTTTAAGGAATTTTCACCAATGCATATTCCACAAGTACTAAAACAAAATAGCATCCTCGTAAAGAGTACTCTGCTTTTGCCCCTAGCCTTTACTGACCGAGCATTTGCCTCGCAACTCTTCCTGGATGAGATGGCTCACTCGGTCAGCTATTAGCCAAGTTTAGAATGACATAGCATTTGTTTCAAGAATTTAGATTATCTGGGTTTAGTTGTTGTGAGTGTCAAAACACACATTGAGCCACTAGTGGCCGCTACAAGATGTTGACGAGTTCTTTCCTACATTTTGTATAATAGCATCGACGCACACGCTCATCAAGAGTTTGTTAGGCCGCGTCCGGCTGAGTGGCACGTTTAGTGGCCACTAGAGGTCATAATGTGCGGCCGAGAGGCTGCGTTTGGTGGTGGACTCGTGTGTAATGTGCGAAACCGCTCCAAGACGTCACTAAGATCTCTCCCTGGTCTCGTAGGTGGTGGCGCCGGTGCGCGAGACGTGCGCGCAGACGCTGGGTGTGGCGCTGGCGCAGCTGCGCGCGCCGCGCGTGCGCGCCGCCGCCGCGCTGCTGTCCGCGCTGGCCGCGCAGCAGCAGTGGGAGGCGCGCCACGGCGCGCTGCTCGGCTTCAAGTACCTGCTCGCCGCCAGACAGGTTGGTATTTCAGTCGTCTATTCAAAAAAGTACTATAGAGCGATTACACACGGTCACTTTTTGATTTTGCAAAAAGTCGCCGTATGTAAACGCTCTTACCATCCAAGTTATAAGATTAAAAATTCAATTGCATTTTTTTATTACACATTTACAATAGAGAGACATGTATTCTTTAAAAGCAATAATATAAAAGCGGTTATCCTATTTTTATTCGTTTCATACAAATTACCACAAATGTCACTTCCTTATTTTTATATTTCTATCTTGTTCACTCAGGAAGTAGCCTGCTCCTGCGGCGCCATCGAGCACCTGATATCAGGGTTGAGCGACCCGGCGGAGGACGTGTCGGCGGTGGCGGCGGGCGCGCTGGCGCCGGCCGCGGCCGCGCTGGCCGCCGCGCGCGCGGCCGCGCTGCCCGACGTTGTGGCGCGGCTGTGGCAGCTGCTACACGATCAGGTACGACACGACGACTCATGTTGATGCACGTCTTGTGGCACCGAGCGCCTGATATCAGGGCTGAGCGACCCGGCGGACATCATCAGCCATATACTTCCCATCGCTGGTCATACGCCAATCAGGCCTTTTCTGGCTATCCAACCTTACTACCTACTTTTAGAACCGCTAGCTGTGTAGGCAAATGTACTATTGTAGCTAATAAACACTTTTCTATTTCAGGACGACCTCGCTGCACCCGCAAACTCCTACATGGCACTATTAGCTTCCCTGATGGCGATGCCGCAGGCGGCCAAACTCCTCCACCCGATAGACTTAGTAGATGTATTACCAAGGCTCTGGCCTTACTTAGACCACTCGACTAGCTCGGTCAGAAAGGCCTCGCTTCAAACTCTCCGGACTCTCACAAGACCACTAGTTATTGAAGTTAAAAACGAGGGTACGAATGGCAACGGCGAGACCAGCAATGGTGAAACCACGAAGCCAATGAACGGCGTCCAATACTTGATGTGGACGCCCGAGTTACTGCAAGAGGCTATGAGACACGTTTACCAAAGAATCATATTCGAACACGTAGGGGACATACAAATGATCGCCGTCCAGGTTTGGGAGAACCTTCTCCGATATGCGCCGTTAGGAGTGGTTTTAGTTGCAGCCTGCCCGATGCTAGCCACGTGGCTCTGCTTCGCGATGCACCCAGCCCGGTTACCTATACCGCCTAATCAACTCCTCCATCCACCTCCGAAGGAGAAGCGGGCGCGGCCAAACGCTAACCAAATGGAAACTCTGCCGCCTGAAGTCCGGCTCAATCAGAAATGGTTCCTAGGCGGCAGCGAATCGCAGCCAACATGCGTTCGCGATAAGAACGTGACTAGAGCGCGCTGCCTCGCCGCCGAAATACTCGGATACCTTTCCTGTTACTTAGTACAACCTGCCCCTGGTATAGAGTACAAACCTGAAGACGAAAGCCCGATAGACTGTTTTGTGAAAGTGTTGCTAGTCCATTTGAGATCTTCAAGCGCGCTGCAGCGTTTAGTAGCGGGGCTAGTCGTGTCCTCTTGGGCGCGGCGGTCTCTCCACCACAACCTCTTCCCGCCTCCCATATTCGGTGAGAAGCGAGACGGTGAACCCAACGATGATCCGATAAGTCGGCTAGCACCGCCGCCTTTAACTATAACTCTACACGCGTCCCTGAATCAGTCGCTATACTACGATGAAGTCGCGCTAAACTGCAACAGGATCCTCCAAGAAGCTCGCGATTTACTCGCCATGATGAAGCACTACAAACTATCGGTTGACGGTGAAGAGTTCAACAGTATAGTCCGTCTGGAACAAGTGATACACATGACGACAGTCACAGAGCCGATGGTGGCGTCGCTCAAGTTGAAACGTGTTGTGACGACTTTAGAGGAGCGTCGGAAAAACCTGCAGACCGCTGTGAACCAGTGCGCCGCGGAGCAGACGATACTGAACATTTCCGTCCAAGCGGCGCTCGCTGGGGCGTGTGCTAGTCTCAACTCCTTACCTGAGAAGCTGAACCCTGTGGTGAGGCCGCTGATGGAGAGTATAAAGAAGGAGTTGTGGGAGGAGCTTCAAGCTCAGTCCGCGGAGTCGCTGGCGGCGCTCGCGTCGCGGCTCGTGTGTCGCGAGCCCAGTCCGAACAACAAGATACTGCACAACTTGAAGGCGTTTCTCAGGTCAGTGTCCACTTCTCCGTATGAGTAGGTACACGTTCCAATGACTTAGAGTGGGTTGCAACAAACCGTCTGTAATCGTATTAAGCGGTGTTCGGTAAAATCTGAATGAATGGAAAGTTTGACATGTTTCAATATAATGACAGCTGCCGGCGCCATAATTAACGTTGATCGGTCTGTTAAGCCAGGTTTAGACGAAGCCAGTGCTGGCTTGTCATTGTATGTAAAGCACTGGCTGCCGGCACTGGCGGGAATAGAGCGCCGGCCTATTTTTCAAGCCAGTGAGCCAGCACTGGCTTCGTCTCTAGACCTGGCTTAATCGTAACTTGGTGCAACTCGCTCTAAGAGTAGGTTGCAACAAACCGTCTGTAATCGTAAGTCGATCCAACCCGCTCCAAGGCTCGGTTGTTACAAACTGTCGGTAACGTTAATAGGCGGCGAGCCGCTCGTCCGGCGTGGATCCGCCTATTTACAGTAGTACCACAAATATAAGGTACATTGGCAATCTTCGTCCATGCCGACGAGTGCTGACAAGTACCGAATGAAATCGAACGTGAACTCGTGCTTTCCCGCTCATGGCGCCTGACAAAATGGCGGGCGCTGGAGCTGCCGGCGCCACGCGCAAATTTTTGGCCAATGGGCGTTGAAGATTTTACCCGCGCAAACTCGCTGCCTTATGATTGGTTAAAGTGTTTCATCGTTGTAACTAATATTTGCGGTAATATTGTACGTCCATTAAAATATGATTTGTAGGAGAACTTTATAAGTTTTTTTGGGATGTTATCTGCCGGTTCCTGGTTTAACGTTTACCGGCCTGTAAATTATGTTTGATGCAACCCGCCCTAAATTAAGTCTATTTAGATATCAATCTTCATCGTAAATTGCAGCACTATATCGAGTCACTAGTGATTGTGTATAAGTACCTATTTAGTTGTTTCATTCAGTTTGATTCCACTGTAAAAGTGGAGATACTTTTTGTTATTAAAAAGTTTGTGATGACGTGAAAGGTGTTACTGATACCTCCAAAATTCCCATATTTGCTTTGTCTTACATAGACTTTGTCCTGTGTCGCGGGTTTCTCGTAAATGTTTTTTTTAATGAAACAAACGTTCTTATACAGAAATAAAAGAAATATCTTGTAATACATATATGTTGTTGAATATAACGTTATTGTTACAGATGCGACCCCGAGTTCACCCCGCACGTGTCCCTGGCGGACAACACGGACGAGCCGGGGGACTCGGGCAGCGGGGACAGCGGCGCCGAGGGACGCGCCGAGCGCGCCGCGCGCAGGGGACCCACCAGTAAGTAAAAAAAAAAGACCGGGTTGCACTCCGGGAGTGCCGGTAGAAGTGAAAACTCAACAACATTGTAACAGTTTTTCGATCAGGTCACGTGACATCTTACGGTGTCACCCTAAAAATGAATTTGACGCAAATTTATAAACAATTATCAATTATTTAGGCGGACGGGCCGCGGGCGCGTTGGGTGCGACGGGCGGCGGCAAACACAATACCAATTTGTTTTTGCCAAATGCCAAAATATGTTTCAAAGCTTTATCTCTTTAGGAATAACGTCTAAATTCGAACTATTCGAATTTGCAAGAACGGCAGACGGCGGTGGTGACCAAAATATCAATTTGTTTTTGCCGTTGGTAAATATTTTTCTAAGCTTTATCTCTTTAGGAATAACGCCCAAATTCGAACTATTCCAATTTTCTCAATAGCAAAACGGTGAGTGACGCGTTGGTATTATTACAAATTTATTTGCAGAATATGCTATTGCAAAAAGTGTTTGACGGCTTTATACTCTTACGAATAGCGTTCAGTTTTGAATGAAGTCGAATCGGCTAGCAGCAAAAAGTGACCTCCTTCACATCTGACGTCACAAAACTCTGTCGCGTATTTAACAATTTTTCCCCATCCCAAAAAGTGCTCAGTTCAAAAAAGCGTTTATTCACGAAAAAACGGTCCCTTTTACAACGTAACCCTGTCCGCGGTATTTAACTATTATTGTGATATGCTTTGGAATCGAGGAATCGCAAGTCCATGTTTTGTTAAATGAAAATATTGCCATATGTTACATATACTGAAAGCAATTACTATTTTCGTTATCTATAAAGAAAATAACATTATTTCAGCCCTTTACGAGTAAGTGTGAGGAATAGTACATTGTTGTAAAGCACGGAATATAAAAAACTAGTGGAAATGCCATACGCCTCGATTACTCTCAGAACCGGTGTCGCCAGTACGCACACTTACAAATAGTTCACTACAAAGGAATCTTGAACACGATTGGCCGATGCGTTTTATAAAAATATAATAAGAAACCACACGTAGTTAAACATATATTAAACCTTATGTATGAAAGACACGGTCCACATTTTATTGCACAGGTTTTATACTTACTACGTTTGGATATGACATTTAAAATTGCATAGAAAACGCTGCCACCTAACGTCGAGTAGCCGAACTATGACGCACCTTAAACACAATGTAGTTCGGCCGCTCGACGCTAGGTGCGTATTGATTTTAATTCTTGCACTAGAGATGTGCTCAGTGAGTCGATACAATTATATCGATAAGAGTTAACTAATTATCTAAATTATATAATTATTATGACGATTATATACTTGCTTTAAAATTGATAAATGTAGGATATCAAAAATGTAGAAAGAAGTAGAATAGAGAAACAAATTACACTGGATTGCGCTGTCACGAGATTTCTATTTTCTATAGGAAAATTTCCAAAGTAAGAATACTTTGAAAGAAAATGATTTTTCAAAATCTGTTCACGGAGTCCGTAAAAATAGGTGAACATACATCCAATAAATCCGCCAGCGCCATTTCGTTTTATAATGTAGTACTAAGTTCCAGATAACAAGTTTATATGGACAAATTGAGTAACGATACGGCTACTACCAAAGTAAGAAGTTACTCACTTTGTCCATATAAACTTGTTATCTGGAACTTAGTACTAAATTATAAGACGAAATGGCGCTGGCGGATTTATTGGATATATGTTCACCTATTTTTACGGGCGCCGTGAACAGATTTTGAAAAATCGTTTTCCCTCAAAGTATTCTTACTCTGGAAATTTTAACACTTTAAAATCAAAGTAATTGAATTTTAAACGATATGATACAGAGACAGAATATAATGGAAAAACACGAAACAAAAAATATTTAATTAAATAATTTGTTTCGTGAAAAGGGTATAATTGAATTTTATACGAAAATGCAAGAAGTTACAAAAATATTCCTGCACGTATATATGGGAATGAAATAAAACATTTATAATATTTTTGATTGTTTTCTCAGGCACTACAAACAAAATCACATTTCAACTCAATCACGATAGAGTACGACTATCGATAAGTTTATCGACAACTTTAACGACAACACCCACGCACTATTTTTGCGAGTTCAACGGACGAGTGAGTAGCGAATGTTCTAGAAGTATGCCATTATTTGAAGCCGATAGAAATCGACCTTATTGTAATCACATAAAGTTCATATTGATTTTGCGCCTAGTTTAAGTATGGCGTGCGGAATGGAACGGAACTCAACATTTTATAAAATTAAATTAAATACTATTTACCGATGATACGAAATGACACCGTGGGTGATATTTTTGAAGCGGCTATCGTTTTTACACTCTAAAACAGCGCAATAAGGCATAATTTGTGTGTTTTTATCGTACTGTTTGAAAATAGTCCGCACAACTGTCACGCATAAGTGTAAGCGGCGAACTGAGCGGCATGCGCGGAGCTCCGCGCATCAGTGGCACACGCGCCACGCCTACTAAGCAGTTCTACTGTTTTTTCTGTTCTGTGTTGTAAAGGATAGAAAGTAGGCAATAGATGGACGAGTGGGTTCTCTCTAAGGAGACGAGTCCATCTATTGCACTTTTGGCCGATGCTTTTCACGCCTACTGCGAAGAAATTGCAAATAATTATAATTATAAGTAAAATTAATTACCTTATTAAAGATCGACCTAATCGAAGAAGAGAAGAGAAAGAAGAGAAGAGAAGAAGAGAAGAGAAAGAGAAGAAGAGAGGGCGGGGGGACCTGTGATTTAGCGAATCGCTGTTCAAACTGAAATCCAGCTTTGACGCCTGAATTCTGACAATCTCTTGCCACATTTCCGAGCAGTGGCGTGAAAAATATAATAGCAATGTTCGTTCCCCATCCCCAGTGGACGCGCACGTGGGCATCCTGACGCTGTGGGAGCAGCAGCGGTCGGCGGCGCGCGTGACGCCGCGCCGCGGCCGCCCGCCGCAGCACCACGCGCCGCTCGTGCCGCTCGACGCGCTCCACACAGCCGAGGACGAGGTACACTGCACAGGGATAACCGTAGCGAAGCGTAGCAAAAGGTAGCGAAGCGTAGCAAAGTGAAGCTCCCGAAGCGAAGATGGGCGACGCGCACTAGCCCATCCAAGCTAAAGATTGTCGCACACGTAACCGCTCGGCACCGGACCGGCGCCGCTTTAACTCGAGCCGTCCAGTATTCTTTATAAGAAATTCCATACTGTAACGCACACAATATCGGCATGGGAACAGCATCTCCTCCAATGCCATACATATGCAACAAATTTATTATGACTGTTTGTGTTTCTAAAAAAAAAAAATAAAAAATAAAAAAACAAAAAAAAAAATGCCAATATGTGTGCGTTACAGTAGGTATGGAATTTCTTTCAAAGGATACTGGACGGCTCGAGTTGAGGCGGCGCCGGTCCGCTGCCGAGCGGTTATGCACATCCAGCCCCTCCCGAAAGCACCAAAATCTAACCTCAGCGGGGTCCAATTGCTGGATCCGCCACCGGGCTGACTCGTGCAGTAACGTGTGACGCTTGTTGTCTGGCTAGAATGAAAATGGTCTCGCATGTACATACGCACTCCTATTGAAGGGAACTTTCGGAGGAGGTGTAATATGGTTATTGACCGATTTAGAGTTTGACCACGCCCCCTTGACAGAGACACGCTTATGCCTTCCGCTCACGATAAAAAGAGATGCAACACTCTTCGGGAATGGCTTTTTTGGACAAATATCGATAAATACCTAACTTAGTGAAGTTTTATGTATATTTCATTAAGTGAGATTTTAGATGAGATAGTATTAACTTGATTGTGTCGTAAAATAATGTATTGTTTGAGTAGGCTGAGTAATGTAAAATAAGGAATGTAAAGACGCAACTTTGGATTTTTTTTCTAACGAGGAAATTTTAGGCAATCATGTATCGATTAAATCGGATAAACAATAATATCATATAAGTGAAAATCAGACCTTATTGTTTCTCTTAATCTAGTCAGAACGGCGTTTCAAAGCACGCGATAATTTCCAATGCACCCCCTTAAAGTTTGTATGGAGCTACGATATAAACGAGTTCCACGCGGACGGAGTATAATAAAAAATTTTGAATGTCTCTAATCAGAACCGCAAGAAACTTCGCATCCAGCGACGAGGCGCCACGCTGGCCTTCACTAGCCTCACGAGATACTTCGGGGATGACTTGCCCGAGAAATTGCCTAAGCTGTGGGAGTTCATCACGCAACCATTCGCGAAGGTTATGACTGATAGTGGTAAGTTTGGCTCTGTTTTACACTGAATTTTTGGCTATATTTAATGAGGAAGTATCAAGATTTTCGAAGTGAAAACTTCTTTAGCGGCGCTGAGCACTTTTTGGGATGGGGAAAAATTGTTAAATACGCTACAGATTTTTGTGACGTCAGATGTCAAGGAGGTCACAAACTTTTATATTTTGCTGCTAGCTGATTCGAATTCATTCAAAACTGAACGCTATTCGTAAGAGTATAAAGCCGTTAAACACTTTTTGCAATAGCATATTCTGCAAATAAATTTGTAATTTTGTCCAAGCGTCCTACACCGTTTTGCTATTGAGCAAATTCGAATAGTTCGAATTTGGACGTTATTCCTAAAGAGATAAAGCTTTGAAAAATATTTGGCAACGGCAAAAACAAATTGGTATTGTGTTGTGGCACCGTTGCGCCGCGGCGGCGCGTTGGGCCCGTCGCACCCAACGCGCCCGCGGGCCGTCCGCCTAAATAATTGATAATTGTTTATAAATTTGCGTCAAATTCATTTTTAGGGTGACACCGTAAGATGTCACGTGACCTGATCGAAAAACTATTACAATGTTATTGAGTTTTCACTTCTGCCGGCACTCCCGGAGTGCAACCCGGTCTTTTTTTTAAAGTATGTACATATACGGCATGACCAATTGCCATGCCAGTATCAATTGGCATAAAAAAAAAAAAAACCATTAGTATTGGTCACAATTTTTAATTTTTTATGCAATTAAAATTATTCAAGATTAAACGGGATTGCAAACTAAATGCATTTCAGTTCGTTGTGAGTTTTATTTCGATAAATATTTTTATTTCTTCATTTAAAGTGAGCTGTGGTTCAGCGAATCGCTGTTCAAACTGTCCAACAATTTTATTGTTGGACAGTTTGAACTCATAGTTGGCCTGTTCGTGCGATGTCCAACTAACCCCAGCTTTGAAGTCTTTTTCTGACCATCTATTGCCACTTTAACGCGGCCGCTCGCGTGTCGGGGGGCACCGCGCGGGGCGGCCTGGCGCGGGCCGGGTGGGCCTGAGATTGAGCGAATCGCTGTTCAAACTGTCCAACAATAACATTGTTGGACAGTTTATTCAATTCAGTTTTTTTTTGTATTTGTTGTTATAGCGGCAACAAAATTCATCACCTGTGAAAATTTCAACTTTCTAATTACGAGTATCACGGTTCATGAGATACAGCCTGGTTACAGACGGACAGACAGACAGATAGACAGACGGACGGACAGCGGATTCTTAGTAACAGGGTCCCGTTTCACCCTTTGGGTACTTCCCTAAAACGCTATTTAATTCCAGAGCTGGAAAGCCGCGACGTAGAAGCGTCGGAGGAACTGATCTCACGCCTGCAAGTGTTCGAGGCGGTGTGGGGTGCGCTGGCGCCGCGCGCGTGGCGGGCGGCGGCGGCGGCGGGCGGCGCGCGCGCTTGCTCGCGGCTGGCGCGCCACGCGCACACGGCCGTGCGGCACATGGCCGCGCGCGCGCTCGCCGCCATGGCGCGCCGCGACCCGCACCCGGTCATGGACACTGTCGTGCATGAGGTAAACCCACACAATCATTAATACTACCTAAAGGTACAGAAGGTACACTGCCTCACGGCATGGCCACACGCACACGCGCGGCGGCGGCAGCGGCACCGGTTTTTCTAATTCATTGCGTGCGATCCCAACTAACCACAGGGCGTTGCGCGTCTCGACCCCGCAATGAACAGATAAAACGCCTGCCGCTGCCGCCGCCGCGCGTGTCCGTGGCCAGGCCGTAAGTGACGAGGTTAGCTGACATTTTTTCCGCTATATGTATACGAGGAAAACCAAGGGAACAGATACGAGCGTAACGCGTAGCGATGCTTTGGCAGTGGCAAAATGTGTTGATAAGTTTCTGTCAATAAAAATATTTTTGGTACAAGCTTTTATTGCCAACTATACCAAAGTCAACGGGGTTACATCGGTTAATTCTCATGACAGTCATGACCACCTTCTGAAAGTAATTATTTAAATATCTGTAACATTATGCGATAAGATCGCCTGTTATTAACCTCTATATTTAAGTTTTTATGCCGATTTCATTAATATTTTGAGGTGTGCAATAAAGAGTATGTATTGTATTATATAGTATGTGATTGTTCCAGCTGGTGCCAGCCCTGAACGACATGAGCGCGGTGCGCGTGCGCTGCGGCAGCGCGGAGGCGCTCTCCCGGGCGGTGGACGCGCTGCAGCTGCAGGTCGTGCCGTACATCGCGCTGCTGGTCATACCGCTGTTAGGTCAGTATTAACAGGCGTGGAACACCCAGCCGTCTGGAAACGAAAGCAGTGTTCATATTCTTGCTCCGCTCCTATCCCTCGCTTTATGCATGACCTCGTACAAATGTAGCTGCAAGGGTGCAGTGTCCTGAGTCTTTGAAATCCAGCTCTTCGGCCAGGCGAACTTTTATCCATCTCAATCAAAGATTTAATCGGACCTGTTCTTATTGTTAAGCTATTGTTACACATGCTCTGGAATAGCATGCTAAAAAGCGTGCTATCAGTATGCTTATGAACTATTTACATTTGCTAGCAATAAACATGCTAGTTTTAAGTACGCTCCTGAATAAGCATGCTCAAAGCAAACACTCCAATACACATGCCAGTTGATAGCGGAGAGGACGCTTGGAACTCTATTTTTTTTTTAAATATCTGTGGTAACAGACCTCAAGTTTTTAATTTTTGTTTTTATAAATTTCAAAGTCAAAGTAAGATCGTCCATGTTGGTTAACAAATGTTGATATGCATTATTTCTTGCAATATTGTTTTTGTATTGTGATATGCGCGGATTCCATAGGCATTCATTGTTCCGATGTAAAATCACAAAATTCAACGTTTTTTCATGTCCCCAGCGAGACATTTTTAGCGCGAAATCGTGCACCTGCTGCGAACGACTAAGCACTAACATGCACTAAGCAAACCTGTTTACACGTGCTCAAAAGCACGCCCCCTTCCACCCGCGCTCCAGGTAGCATGCCCAAAAATCGCACGGCCGTCGATTTTTCAGCAAACTCGAAATGAGCATGCTCATTATTAGCAATGATTAGACACACATGCTACTAAGCAGCAGTTGCTCAATAGTGGCATGCTTTCGTGCTAGTAATGAGCATGTGTAACAGTAGGTTTACTCTCCAGGTCGCATGAGCGACCACTGCGAGGCGGTCCGCGTGATGTGCACGCGCTGCTTCGCGTCGCTGATCCAGCTGATGCCGCTGGACGGGTCGGCGCCCGAGCCGGCCGGCCTGTCGCCCGAGCTGCGCGCGCGCCGGCTGGCCGACAAGCGCTTCCTCGACCAGCTGTTCAACCCGCGCTCCATCCAGGACTACAAGGTGCCGCTGCCCGTGGCGGCTGAACTGAGGACCTACCAGCAGGTCGGTCATCTCACTAAAACCATGGCTTATCATCAAACCGGCAACATCTCACATGGCCAGTCGTTATTGCTCGAGCGCCTCAGTGTTGCCAGTTTAGAGTTGTAAAATTCTAATTAGTAGTTTCGCGAAATGGGCCCAGTCCTCTGCAGAAGATAGGACATTGGTTAGGTTCTCTATTGTATGGGCAAAAATCATTTCCCAAAGTGTCACTTCCCAAAATTTTTTTCCCAAATATTCATTTAGCAAAAAATCACTAGTCAAATTATTGTTTCGCATTTTATCACTTGGCATTATCTCCTATGGCAAAATATTACTTCGCAAATTATTGTTTGGCAAAGTTTTATATAGTCAAGTTTCATTTAGTCAAACATATTATTTGGCATAACATTCGTTTTCCAAATTATTGCATGGCATACGATTTATATCCTAATTGTGTAGTGCATACCAAATATATTGGCAATTATTATAACCTAACCTAACCGCCAGCGTGTCGACGTCACCCCGCTTCGCGGGGTGCCTATTTCCGCTCTAAGGGACACAAGTGAACCCTAACCTAACCTACTTATAATTTTATTTCTCAAATTTTTGTGTCTATTTTTGCCGTTGATGAAAGATGGCCGTTATTAAGTTAAAAAAACACGGTTTGTTAAACTTTTCTTATATCAAAAAGTGTATTGATAAAATATAAATTAAATTTTGTTATGTTTTGCATTTGTTTGTCTTTTATTTATTTATTTAAACTTTATTGCACAAAAGAAAACTTATCGTACAAAAGGCGGACTTAATGCCATATGGCATTCTCTACCAGTCAAACCTTAAGGCAAAGCGGAAAAGATTGTGGGGCAGTGCAAATAACAACTAAAAAAAATAACATTACGGTATTTCTATATACAACATATTTACACAAATACATATAGGTACATAAATAAAATAAATACTTACATACACAAATAAATATATATACATAAATATACACTACATACATACTTACAAGCGAAATTTTCAAACCTGTAACCTTTAGTCTACTCGGATCTGCCAGCAAATAAATTACGCACAGATTTCTTAAAGACGAATTTGCTCGGGGCTTTCCTGATCGCGGGGGGAAGGCCGTTCCAAAGACGAACCACCTGCACAGTGAAAGAATTGGACATAAAGCCAGTACGGTGAAGAGGGATAGATAGAGAAAGATTGCCAGAAGAGCGAAATTGACGGTCACGAGAAGCACCATGAAAGTGAAAGAAAGATTTGAGATATTCAGGGGAATGTGGATCATTAAGAATAGAAAATAAAGTGCAAAGCATGCGAGTATTTCGCCGTTGACGGATAGGAAGCCAGCCAAGCCGAGCCCGAAAAGAGGAGACGTGGTCGTATTTCCGTAGACAGAAAATGAAACGGATACAGTTATTGAGAAGTCGATCCAGCTTATCGAGAAGTTCTTCATTTAAATCCGGATAGCACACATCACCGTAGTCGATTATGGGTAAAATCAGCGTGTTCACAAGCAAAACCTTAGTGTGTATGGGCAAAAAGTGCTTGAACTTGTTAAGAGAGTGGAGAGATCCCGTAATCTTGCGGCCAATTTCCGCAACCTGTGTTCTCCAGCTCAGAGTACAGTCCAAGTGAACACCTAAGTGTTTTACACTCTGACTGTAGGGTATAACAGTTCCATTGAACTGCACTGGTCTAATGGAGTCAAGATCAAGCTTGGAAAGTTGCCGAGAGCTACCGATGACAATGGCTTGACACTTTGACGGATTAACAAATAGGCCGAACCTCTCAGACCACTGTTTTATGTGTAAAAGGTCCCGATTTAGCTTGTCAACGGTGGCCGTGATATCAGTCACTTTACACTGGTCGTAAAGTTGTAAGTCGTCAGCATACAGATGGTAAGCACAGCGAAACTCAGGGGTAATGAAGTTAATAAATGTAGAAAATAGAAGAGGAGAGAGAATACCTCCTTGAGGTACACCAGTGGCAAGGTCGCACCAGTTGGACAAGGCCCGGTCAACTCTGACCGCTTGCTGGCGGCCCCGAAGGTAAGCAGAGAACCAACTAAGAGCTGAAGGTGGCACGTTAAGATGCTGAAGCAGAGCAAGGAGGATTTCGTGGTCAACGGTATTGAAAGCATTTGAAAAATCTATTAAGATGAGTACTGTGACCATTTGACCCTCCATGCCACTCCTAACATCTTCGGTCACCTTAAGAAGCGCAGTACAAGTACTATGGCTAGGACGAAAACCGGATTGAAGGGGGCTCAACAGCTTATTGGAATGTACGTAGTGTGAAAGTTGCTTATGAACCAACGCTTCTGCGATTTTCGACAAAAAAGGGAGTATAGAAATAGGCCTAAAGTTGGTAAGAGAAGTAGGGGTGCTAGTTTTAGGTAAGGTACGAAGGCTCTCCGCCAAAGGGCAGGGAACTCGCCGTTAAACAGAGAAGAGTTGATGATATGAGTAATCACAGGAAGAGCATAATCAAGGATCGTAACTATCATGTAGCGACTCACATCATCACATCCAACAGCCTTTGATTTGATGGCATTAACAATGTTCTTCACATCTTTATGGGAAATCGGGGAAAAAGAGAAAGAATCAGTGAGAGAAGAGGGTAAAGACGAAATAATTGAGAGAGTGATGGCCTTAGTCTGATCATCAACGGAGAGGGCAGAAGAAAAATGTATATTGAGGTCGTTAAGAGAAAAGGAAGTACGATCAAATCCATTGGTAGGCTTACCAAGCCCCAACGACTTAAGGAATTTCCAGACATCGGCCATAGAAGAGGATGAAATATTGGTGCGAATAAATCGCCGTTTCGCTGCACGTACCATCTGATTGCAACGATTACGAGCTATCTTAAAGAGACGCCAGTTGTCCTCTGTACGGTCGCGTCTATATAGTCTAAAGGCTCTGTCTCTCCTTCTCATGGCCATGCGCACGCCTTCGGTAATCCAGGGAGCGGGTGGACGCCTGACGCGAACAGTGTGTAAGGGTGCATGTTTATCAAATAGTCCCAAAATAACGGCATTGAAGAGAGACACTTTAGAATCAGTAGAGGAGGCATTAAATACGGGAGACCAATCAATAGCCTCCGCATCTTTAAACAGAGAGTCAGAGTTTAACTTAGCAAAACTACGCATGTGCACTAGAACAGGTTTACATTTAGGCGGTTTAATTTTGTAGGAGGCAAATATGAGGTCGTGATGAGAAAAACCGGGAGCCGGAAACTGACCGTGTTTTACAACAAGATTAGGGGAAGATGTCATTATGACATCCAGCCACGTGTCAGAAGTGCTGGTATGATGGGTTGGAGCTAGTGGAAGGGAAGAAAAGCTGACAGACTGGAGTATGGAGTACAATTTACGACTCTGGGGCGTGTCCTTACAAAGGTCAGTGTTAAGATCACCCATAATCAGGTGATGTGTGTAATCCGTGCGTCTTTTCATTTTAGTTTGTAGTAAAAATAAAATATTTGCCAAAGTTATGCTATGTGAAGTGTGCGAAATGAAAATTTGAGCAAATGTTTTGTTTGGAAATCAATATTAGCCCAAACAATGTGTTTGCTAAATAAACTTTTGTCTTAATAACATATGACAAATCAAAATGATGCCAGATGAGATGATATTTTGACCAAATGAACAATTTGCGAAACAAAAATGTGCTATTTGTTCGTTTGGGAAATGAAACTACTGCCATAAGTTTTGTGGGAAGTGAAATTTGGCGAAAAATATTTTGCCGAAACGGCAGAACCCCCATTGGTTGCCTTCTCAATCTCCTTTAAAAGTTATCACGACATCTCTATCTGGCTGCGCCAAACTGGTGTTCGCGTGTTTATTCGATTTTATTAGAACACGAGTCTTATAAGGCTTGGCCAGACACACGGCGCGACGCAGCGCCGCGGTCGACCCGCGTGATGCCGACGCGATGCCTGTTCAAACAGGGCGCGCGCGGATCGCGCCGGCCTCGCGCTCTCAACACGCCCACATCGCGCGCGCGAACGCAGCGCGATGCGGGCGTGACTCGCGCCCGGATACAGCATGCGCGCGCGGAAGGTCGCTCATTCCTTCCGAAGCCATAGATCAGAGTCATGTATAACTTTACTAGCGATCCGCCCCGGCTTCGCACGGGTACTATATTATACATATAAACCTTCCTCTTGAATCACTCCATCTATCGCGCGGGCCGCGACAGAAGCGGGGCGTGATGCCGCCGATGCCGGCGGGACGCAGTCTGTTTGACTTCGCTAACCTGTTAGCATGTATTTAAAGCCGCCGCGGTCGCGCCATGTGTCTGGCTAAGCCTTTAATACGGAACAAACCCGAACTGAGCGAATAAAGTCATCATTTTACCACTCATAATATTGTCGCCGAAATGATACAAACCTTAGTGGAGTAAACAAAACTGTGTTAATTTCATAATATATAAATTCCGATGCAATACATTCCTCATTCAAAGAATATAACTAGATCATGGCAATAACGTTGTCGAATGTTCCAGGCGGGCGTGAACTGGCTCCGCTTTCTGAACGAGTACAAGCTGCACGGAGTGCTGTGCGACGACATGGGTCTCGGCAAGACGCTGCAGTCCATCGTGGTGGTGGCCGCCTCGCACGCCGAGCGCAGCGCCAGGCGCGAGCCTAGCGCGCCCAGCCTCGTCGTCTGTCCGCCCACACTCACAGGTATGTTACTTACACACGGAGTGCTGTGCGACGACATGGGTCTCGGCAAGACGCTGCAGTCCATCGTGGTGGTGGCCGCCTCGCACGCCGAGCGCAGCGCCAGGCGCGAGCCTAGCGCGCCCAGCCTCGTCGTCTGTCCGCCCACACTCACAGGTATGTTACTTACACACGGAGTGCTGTGCGACGACATGGGTCTCGGCAAGACGCTGCAGTCCATCGTGGTGGTGGCCGCCTCGCACGCCGAGCGCAGCGCCAGGCGCGAGCCTAGCGCGCCCAGCCTCGTTGTCTGTCCGCCCACACTCACAGGTAACATTAGCTGATGATACTAGAAACCTGATTAATATCACGTTAGTGGACCATCCACACCGGAGCACGCGAGTTCTGGGCAGAAAGTTTACATGAATTACTTCAGGAAGCTGTGCTGAAGAAATCAGTTATTGGCGCCTTCTCTAAACTTGCTCCGCCACAAAGAGCACTGGCAAACCTGATGATCACGTTTAGTTGCCTATGTCGCGCTATGTCGGTTACTTTTCTTATGATCGAACTTATCCTGTAGTAATTACGCGTTCTTATATGGCCGGTTCCAATAATCAATCCACCGATAGTTTTCCTTACCGGCAGTTACATTTTGACAGATTACCCATAGAAAATGTGTCAAAATGTAACTGATGGTAGGGAAAACTATCGGTGGATTGATTATTGGAACCGGCCATTAATGTATCAGACCAAAACCGAGAGACAAGATAATTAACTTAATGGATCAGTTAAACATCAAATGTAGAATAATACCCCCATTAAACTTTCCCTCTCTTCCAGGGCACTGGGTATTCGAAGTGAACAAGTTCATCTCGAGCCAGTACCTCAAGCCGCTCCAGTACGTGGGCCCGCCGGTGGAGCGCGAGCGGCTGCGCGCGCACGTCAGCAAGTTCAACCTCATCGTGGCCTCGTACGACATCGTGCGCAAGGACATCGACTTCTTCAGGTACACGCACTGTGAACAAGTTCCCAGTAAGCAGCAAGTTCCAGCCGGTACAACTACGACTTTATATGTGGATCCAACTGGGCTCTGAAAACTTCAAAATAAGTACCTACGCCTCCTCCATAAATTTCTGTCACAAAACGTTGCTCAGTTCTGGGCTTCTGGGCAATCTCTTGCCAGATTGGGTCGGCCCTGAAAACCTAAACCACCATTACCAGCACGTCTACAAAACCTTTTGGACGGCCACAAATATAATAGGAACTCGCCTCTTGAAAAGAAAATGTAATCTCCAATTCAAAGATTGTTTTTTGCTTCAGTGACATCAAGTGGAACTACTGCATCCTGGACGAGGGCCACGTGATCAAGAACGGGAAGACCAAGGCGTTCAAAGCCATCAAGCAACTAGTCGCTAATCATAGGTTAATACTGTCTGGAACGCCGATACAGGTCAGTTTTTATTATTACTTATTTGTTTAATACTGTAAACAGGGTAAAGTGTTAGTTGCGTAAGTTACTCTGCTTTTGGGTACCGAACTACTAATAAAGTCTGACCAGCGGCCCTTTAAATGAAAGTGCTTTGTTTTTAACTGCATCGAAAGTATTTTTGAAAGAAAACCTACGGGCAGGGGTGGGGTGGGACTGCGTTAGAACCCTATCGCTCGCTCGGCCCCGGGCCGCCAGTCAGTCGAGGGCCGGCTCCACGCGCGCGAGCACACGTGCCGAGTGACGAACCGCGCGTATCTATTTTTAACCCCCGACTCAAAGAGAGGGGTGTTATAAGTTTAACGTGTCTGTGTATCTGTCTGTGGTATCGTAGCTCCCAAACGGATTTGCAAAATTAAAATTATTAAAGTTTTCACTTCTACCGGCACTCCCGGAGTGCAACCCGGTCTTTTTTTTTAATTCTGTACATCTTGTCCATAATACCTCAGCCACACTATGCTCCTCGCGCTGCCGCGATGTTGTCCTCTCTGGCCACACACTGCTCTATCCACGCGATAAATCGCGACGCTTGCCTTTGTTGCCGCTCCTTTGACTCGCAAAAAAAAACCGACAAAACAGGGAGTTGCAAGATGAGGAGCATGACGAGTCACGTCGCCACACTATGTCTCTCCATATTTCCCAAGTCACTCGACGAGTGTGTGGCAGAGGTATATATATATCTTACATAAGCTATACATGGCTGGCTATACATTGGCTCTCATATAATCACAAAATCATATAATCATCATCTCATATAATCTCATATGATCTCACAAATGTTTACTGCGAATGCTATCGGTGGGAACCTGTAATTGGCTTTATTTATTTTATCTATATAGTCAATATGTTTCTGTAGCTGTTGGTTCTCCAAATAAACAAATAAATAAATAAATAAATAAATAATGTATCTTACATGGGCGATCTCTTTGACCTGTATTTCTTAGACTGCAATGTTTGTCCGGTCCTAACGGCTTGGGCATGACAGTGGCGGTCCACTACATACGTGGGAGTAGGAGATCGAAGTGCCGCATCTAAGTGTTAATTGCATCGTATAATTCCAGAACAACGTGCTGGAACTGTGGTCGCTGTTCGACTTCCTGATGCCCGGGCTGCTCGGCACGGAGCGGCAGTTCACGGCGCGCTACTCGCGGCCGATCCTCGCGGCGCGCGACCCCAAGGCCACGCCGCTGCAGCTCCAAGCTGGCGCGCTCGCCTGCGAGGCGCTGCACCGCCAGGTACAGAACAACGTGCTGGAACTGTGGTCGCTGTTCGACTTCCTGATGCCCGGGCTGCTCGGCACGGAGCGGCAGTTCACGGCGCGCTACTCGCGGCCGATCCTCAGTCGCGTCAGAACCATCTTTAAGATCCGCAACCGCGCGAAATCCCAAGCGAGAAACTCATTATTTTATAACGTATAATATATTGCATGTGAAGGCGCGTCATATCGAGAGCATTTCCGATAAATCGAAGTGGTTTGATCCGTTTGTGGATTTGTGTCATATTTATTCAATAAAAAAAAGATGTGGTATCCTCTCTCGATTTCAAAATTGTATGCTCAATCTCTTTTTTGTGACTAGGTCCTCCCGTTCCTCCTGCGGCGCGTGAAAGAGGACGTCCTGAAGGAACTCCCGCCGAAGATCACGCAGGACTACTACTGCGAGCTGTCGCCGCTGCAGCGCCGGCTCTACGAGCAGTTCAGCAAGCACGTGCCGCCGCAGGTCACGCGGCAGCAGCACGTGTTCCAGGTACGTTGTGGAGTAGGCAAGCGAGGGTACGGTTAATGTTCAGGTGCTCCTGTTTCTGGAGCTGTTGATAGTTCAGGGTAGAGGAAGATAGGAGATCTCGTGGTCGATCACCGACCCGGTGGACAGAAAAGCTAATTCTTATGCCAGTTATGACATATATAACTATAGAACTATCATTGTAAATAAGCTTTTTTGGCAAAAAATTAAACTGTTGAGTTTGTTTCGGCGTTTCTTTTTAACAGTGGTCTTCTTTTCAGATACGTTGTAGTATTTTGACTGAAAGTGTCATTACGGCCTACTTGCAGAATAAAATTCATTTATTTCATATGCTTTCGCTATGCTACTAATATGTACTAATGTATTAGTCAATGGGGAAATCATGGATAAGACTAAACGAAAAGGGTAGTTTGTTGTCAATGGGTAACGATGGGTTACGGGCTGTTTGATTAATCGTTATACGGTAAAATAACGGAGAAGATGAATCACCGCGATAGTTGGCAATGTGGCAAGATTGTGACAAGTGTTGTGTGTGTTCCAGTTCCTGCACTACCTGCAGAACGTGTGCAACCACCCGAAGCTGGTGCTGACGCCGGAGCACCCCGAGCACGCGCGCACGCAGCTGCAGCTGGCCGCGCAGCGCTCCAGCCTCGACGACATCGAGCACGCCGCCAAGCTGCCCGCGCT
Organism: Epinotia ramella; assembly: GCA_947578815.1. Taxonomy (NCBI): domain Eukaryota; kingdom Metazoa; phylum Arthropoda; class Insecta; order Lepidoptera; family Tortricidae; genus Epinotia; species Epinotia ramella. The sequence continues at coordinate 5,296,694 of OX388211.1, read as the reverse complement.
CAAGTAAGTCACTGTTTTAACCCCCCAAACTGGGCGTATTTAAAGCATAGCATTCCCACGCGCACCCATTCGCTGGTGAGAAATCCATGAACAAATCCTCGTGAGTATGCGCTAAGGCAATGGCTCGCCTGAGGCCCACGGACGAGTAGACGAGCCACACGAAGCGTTGATCGCTTGTGTAGTATGTGAGCGATGACAGATGATTCCGCTCAGCGATCAACGTAAATTTGGATCGCGTTGCGCTCGAACCGTCGATATGAAAAATGCTTTGTCTTTAGAAAAGATTGTGCCTTGAGTGCCAACATCATCAACTTCAGTGGGCTGTTAAGACCGCTTTGTCTGCTGTATGTCGCCATCAAATCTTGCAAGTTAAAATTGACCCACTTCCCGGTGAACCGATTGTGCTGAAATTTTGGGTATAAGTATAGTTTGGATGACAATTCAATATTATGGTACCATCGAGCTGATCTGATAATGGAGACAGAAGGTGGCCATGGGAATTCAGTACTTAGTAGTTTGGGCTCGTTAGAATCGTTGCAATGAGTAGTTGATGATGGTTTACATAAAAGTACAGTCGGCAATAAACGCTTGTACCAAAAATTACATTTTTAAAGAAACTTGTTTAACCTTGATAAAACTGCGATTGAGCACGACCCTTCAGGATTTTTCGAGTAAATACGCCAGCCTTATCAACTAGGATAACAACCGACTTTGAACGGTGACCTGAGACGTAACTGAAATTGGACAATTGAACTGTTTCCAGGCAACTACTCCTAGACTGCGGCATCGGCGTGACCGCCTCCGGAGGCGACACGGGCGCCGTGGTGTCGCAGCACCGCGCGCTGATCTTCTGCCAGCTGAAGAAGATGCTGGATATCGTGGAGCGCGACCTGCTGCTGCGGCACCTGCCGTCCGTCTCGTACCTGCGGCTCGACGGCTCCGTGCCGCCGCAGCAGCGCCACGCGCTCGTCACGCGCTTCAACAACGACGTCTCCATTGACGTGCTGCTGCTCACCACCACGGTCAGTACACCATAACGAGGACCATTCTAAACTGTTACGGAATACGTCAATTAGTAGACACTCCGTCGTGTCTTCGCCTGTACAGCTGGAAATGGTAGGAGTGACGTGCGAGTCACAATATCGTACATACTCAGAATAAGTTATCATTATAGTAGTGATAATCGTAACAACTACCCCCTCGATTGCATTACATTTGAACCACAGGATTCGAAAGTTTGAGGGTTGTTTCACGCGTACCACAACCACACCACGTCGCAGCGTTAAATTGTGTTGCTGCAGCGTCGGTCGTAGCGGTAGCATGGTCATTATCACACACGTGGTCGATAATGACGGCAAAATGTGGTACATGTGAATTGTACTATACATTTTCAATGCAAATATGCGCCCGATCACGTGGTTGCGGTTGTGGTTATCGTGTGGCGGTCGTGTGGTTGTGGTACGTGTGAAACAACCCTAAAGAGCGTATTATCGGTTTCAGGTGGGCGGACTGGGCTTGAACTTGACGGGCGCCGACACTGTCATCTTCGTGGAGCACGACTGGAACCCGATGAAGGACCTGCAGGCCATGGACCGCGCGCACCGCATCGGGCAGCGGCGCGTCGTCAACGTCTACCGGCTCGTCACCCGCGCCACGCTCGAGGAGAAGATCATGGGGTGAGTGTTGCGAGATCGGTTATTCCCACCCGTTCCAGTACTACCACAAATATAACTTACATCGGCAGTCTTCCTCCACGCCGACGAGTGCTGACAAGTACCGAATCAAATCGAACGTATGACCATTTCAATAAAGACCTTGTTGCACTATTCGTAAGGTACAATATGCAATGACTCGTGCTTGCCCGCTCATGGCGTCCAGACAAAATGGCGGGCGCCAGAGCAGCCGGCATCGCGCGAAAATTTTTGGCCAATGGGCGTTGAAGATTTTACCCGCGCAAACGCGCTGCCTTAAGATTGGTTAAATGTTTTCAAAAAATGCTTTCTGCGCAGGTACATAGTTGTAACTTATATTTGTACCGCCGTCACTATTTATTTCCATTGAAGTTAGTACCTACCATTTTCTACTCCCTATAATCGGTGATATTATTTTTTGAACTTAAAGGCGATTAATAAAACAAAAGTATGCCGGGTATTAAATCATCATCATGTGACGACCGCTTTAGCCAAGTTGGACCCTGCCTGCCTACGAAGCAAGAGGGCCTGGGTTCGAATCCCGGTATGGGCATTTATTTGTGTGATAAACACAAATCATTGTTCCTGAGTCATGGATGGTTTCTATGTATTTAAGTATTTATTTATCTATTATCTATACAAGTATGTATGTTTCTCGTCGTCTAGTACCTATACTACAAGCTTTGCTTAGTTTGGGACTAGGTCGATTTGTGTAAGATTTATCCGCAAATATTTATATTATATCAGCCGAGAGATAAGGGGGTAGACCCCCACACAAGGGGGGCCGATGACTCGGTAAAGTTCGCGGAACTCCGCATGCAGTTGGGCGGGACGGTCGATTGGGCTACGTACTTAATCGGCACTATACATCAGCTACGTATTCTATATACCTAACCCAATAACTCGTTTTCAGATTACAAAAGTTCAAGCTCCAAACGGCGAACACGGTGATCAGCAGCGAGAACGCCGCCATGGAGACGATGGGCACCGACCAGCTGCTCGACCTGTTCCACCCCGGGCCCGCTTCCGCTTCCGCGTCCGCCGCCGCCTCCGCGCCCGCGCTCGCGCCCGCGCTGGACGCGCTGCCAGACTTGTGGGACGATCGCCAGTACGAGGAGGAGTACGACATGACCAACTTCATACGAGGCCTCAACGCCTTGAAGGATTAGGCGACCACAAATGTTCGAATTGTGTTTGAGTTTTGTTGAAGGTGATCGCGTTAGATCTGTCTAATAGTACTTGCAATTCCTGTGGCCCGTTTTGCGAAGCTACAATGTACGATTGTACAAAATTAAATAGAGGACGCGCGGGTGCTTGAACGATAACGACCGGCCATTTCGCATGTGTTGTTTGATTGATATCTTGATAAATTACATCAATCAATCCATCATCAGCATCAGTTGGAAGTACTCGAGGGACTAGAATCCGATCCATAATAATCACCGCCGGAATTTATTACTTTTGTTGTAAACGGAAGATTCCAATTTCAAAAATCTATACCATGGTGGATTTTCTCGATAACTTTATCTAGACGTGGCCCCGAGTTGATGATTGAGACAAGTTCTATTTTCTGAAAGTAACTTGTCATTTTATCAGTTAAACACATGGTTAACGATTAAAATTTGAGTAAAATATCGATATCTTTAGTATTTTACCAAGTAAATTCACTGTTTAAATACAAACTTAAGGTATTAGTTAGTCTCCGGTTGACGCTGCAAGCCGCACGGCGTCTCGCTCCGTACAAATGTAGCTGCACTTTCATACAACTAGACGCAGTAATGCTATGGCTACATTCGGCGAATGTTCGACCTGTCGTGACGTGTATAGCCGAGCAGTTCGCCGAACCGCGAATTTGTCGCGACAAAGTTTGTGCAAGTGGCTACACTTCAAAACTTAATTATTTTCTTTATTCATTTGAGCCAATGTAGTTCGCCCGAAAGTTTTATCGCGACTTATGTAGCCAAACAGTTCGCCGTGAAAAAGACACGAAGTTTATATCGCGACAATGCGACACGAATCTTTGACGATAATGTAGCGGAAGCATAACCGGAAACCCAAGCTATCAATAAAAAATGTATTTGTCGAATAGTTTAAAGCGCACAGGAAAAACGTTTAAATGGAGGCCCCACTGACATGTAACAGTTGACCTGGGAGGTCTCTATGTTGTTTTATATCTGTATAGAAACATATTCGATGTTATACATATTATCTTGAATTAGATAAATAGATATTCATATATAATGTAGCAGTAGTAGCACCCAACGGCTTTAGAAAGTTGCCTTAGTGATTATTCTAAATTACTTGTAGGCAGTGCAGTTCGACGTTGCAGTCGTAACTAGTGAACTATGGAATGTCTTCTGGACTTTTCAATATAGTTAGGCTTCATATGCGCCTTTTGTAGTCATGTCAATTGCAATATGATGTCATATTTGATACCAGAGGCACTGAAATATCTATGGTTCTCGGCATTTTACTAAAACCTGCGCAGTAGTCTAGTTTCGGGCCGGGCCCATATCTGAACATGTGCGATGCCACCATCTTGCTTCTAGTTACGTGCCCGGGATTATAGCTACTTCATAAAGTAAGTACTTGTTTAGAGTAGATTCTAATTCCAAATTAGACATTATTGGCCCACGAGTGCGTGTTCTAGAGGGAAACCACACTAGTCTAGAGTACAAGTTGAATACCAGATTGTGTCAAAGATTGAAATAAAACGCATAATGTTAACAGCATCTTAGAGGAAAAAAGTCATTGGTTTTATTAGCTAATTTAGTAATTCCTCGCTGAGCCTTGTTATTAGCAGAGGTCGGAATTTTCGTGGCACTTTTGAGCTGTCATAGGGACTTCTCGTTTATCGACTTCCGATTATACATATGTATATCGATAAATACAGAATACAATATTATGTAAAATATGATTAATTGATTACGAGTGATGGGTAAACAACATGCAGTCTTATCGCGATTGGGCGATCTCATTTCTAGGAAATTATAAATAGAAGTTAAAATAATAATATTTTATAGTTGAACATGAAATTAATAAATGTTAAAAAATTGAACTGAACTGATTCAATTTAAAATTGATAACTATTAACTTTTCATTGTTTTCATTGCAAATCTCTATTTAACCATTTCAGCCACTCAAAAGTTATCTAAAAGAGATCGCTCTTTAGCGGTAAGACTGCCTGTTGTTTACCTCTACTTTTAATATTGTTTCATATGTTGTGTTCTATAATTTATCGATATAATTATGAATATCGGTAGTCGATAAACGAGAAGTCTCTAGGACAGCTCAAAAGTGCCACGAAAATTCCGACCTCTGGTTATTAGTCGATTTTGTACATCAGTACATCTAGCACAACTTGCTGTTTGAGTCGCTTCGCGTGCGACGGAGCTTCTCCTATCTCACTCGCACCGTGCAAATTAGAAAGAGGAGAGTAGATTTTTCTCGACTTGCGTCGCGGCCTAACCTCTTGTTCTAATAAGAGAGAGACGCATAGTGCGTGAAAAATCGAGAGTATGTCGCGGCCGTCCCATGATAGACGTGCAGGATTGTAAACCTGTTTAGTTTGTACACTAGTTTAGTTATGGTTAAAAAATTAACTTAATATCTATGTATAACGTTAATGACGTAAGCGACATCGCGAAATGTGATTCTCTATCTTACAGCTGTAAGTTCCTTGTATAAGAAATACCTCACTTCTCTTTATTTATTGTTAGAACTAAGAAAGACAGTCATTGATTTAGTCATTTTCGTAGATTTAGAGTGTGTCGTTATTACGCTTAGTTATTATTGTACCTGCTCAAATATAAACGAACATTGGACTTATTTGAGACTAGTAGGCAACATTTCAGTTCAACATATTTAGCGTTTTAACCGTTTTTGTCTCATATAAAAAACAAGTGAAATGGCACCTTGATAGATGACAGTTGTAAATTACGACTGAATATCGTGATCGTGACGTTAAGCCTGCATCACACTGGCGCGGCATGGCCGCAGCGGACAATAGTAATCTTGTCATTAGCTGTCAAATTGGCTATTGACCGCCACCGCAGGCCACTCCAGTCTGTGAGAGGCCTTAAGCGGTTAAAAGGTGATGGGCAGGGAGCGTACATTTCATGCCGGTTTCGTCATAATGACGTATTCATATAAACACACAGGGTGATTCAAAAAACGAAGTGACACGACTTAGTAACCGTAAACGTATTTAGTAACTAATATTTAATTTTATTTTTAATTACTTATAGGCCAGAACAACGTATCTATCGATGCTATCATGAAATTGGTCAAGTCCATTTTAAAATCAAACTGTGTTTCTTTATGTTCCTCATGTTCTTTGTATTGTAAATGTAATTTGATGTTGCTTGCTTTTGGTGGAAAACTTTGCTGACAGCAGGAACAATAATTTTTTTTATTATCTATAACTAAACATGGATTTATTTGGCACAATAATTTTATAGCCTCCATGGCGACCTAGGCCACTAGCAAAGCATTAAGTTTCCTGATCTTATTAAATTTAACTGAAATGTTGTTTCCGCATGTCTCCTATTTGTGACAAAGAGTAAACTTTGATGTGACAATGTCAGATAAAGTTATTTCAATGGCCGTCTCAAGTGTCAATATATTAGATCTACTTAAACGGAAGATGTTGATTAGATAACAGTGATTAATCATTGATTAATCACATTTTCCATTATTGGGTACGGATAAATAAACGTTCGTTATGCCGTTGCCCGTTTCAAACTTTTTCCATCCTGTATGTAGCTTGACGTCATACGCCTGTCATCGGCATGAAATGTACGCTCCCTGGTGATGGGCATTAAAAAGTTAAATCCCATCAACATCATGGTTACAACTTTTCTTGTTTCCTTTTTTTTTGTACGTAAGTGTGAATGTGTTTGAAATAAAATAAATGAAACTATGTTTTATGATCCATTTGTTTAGTGTAATAACCAAGTGAAAAAAAACGAGCATAATAAAACAACCTAATTTAATCCAACACCTCGTGTAAACAAAATCACATACCTACCTACCAACTTCTTCTTATCTTCTTTTAAAAAATGGTTTCCCTCTGAGTTAAGATGACTTCGCCAATGTCAAGTTTGCTTATAAAGCGACGTTGTTTGGAATAATGCAATCAGCGTCAGAAGCAAGTCGTCCACCGCTGACCCCGTCCATCCCCGACGAAAGACCTACCTACCAACTTAGAGGGGGACCACACCGCAGCGTTACGCACCGGTGTGGTCCCCCTCTAAGTTGGTATAGGCGTTGACGTGTCTTTGCGTACCTTTATTGCATTATCTTAAAGCTGACGTTTGCAGCTTCTGACTTTCATATACCTATATGCGCTCAAGAGATAGGTAAGTATGGAGATGGAGTTCAGAAAAACGTCTGACGCAGGAATCTGATATGTGTATCGACTGATTAGGGTTAGATAGTCCGAGCTGACTATCGAGCTCAAAATATAATATGTATTATGTCGAACATAATGCTTTATGTCCATGCTATAAACGCTAGGCAGACTATACTCGTAGGATCCAAAATTGCTATGGAAAAAATTAACGCGCATTGTCATGGATGTATTAGGTATACATCTATCACAATGCGCGTCAATTTTCGTCGTCGTCCGAAATAATTAAAGTTCTACTTTTGAGATTTTTTTCATATTTTTAAAACTTATGGTTCAAAAGTTAGAGGGGGGGACACATTTTTTTTTTACTTCTGGAGCGATTATCTCCGAAAATATTAACATTATCAAAAAATGATTTTAGCAAACCCCTATTCATTTTTAAATACCTATCCAACAATATATCACACGTTAGGGTTGAAATGAAAAAAAAAACTCCCCACGCTACGTATACGGGAGGTACCCTAATAAAATAAAATAAAAAACACTTTTTATTTTACCACTGTCGGCGTGATTGATATACATATTAGTACATATTTCCGCTTTCTAGTGCTAACGGTTACTGAGATTATCCGCGGACGGACGGACAGACAAAGCGAAACTATAAGGGTTCCTAAAAATGGGTCTAAACGATTACCACGTGAAAACGAGGGGTGGGGGGGGGGACCACAGAAGAAGTCCTGCCATACACTCGTCGAGTGACGTGGGAATGGGTAGGAAAGGAGACAGAGACATAGTGTGGCACGTTACTCGTGATGCCGCTCATCTTGCTCCTTGTCATGCCCACCGCTCCCTGTTTTGACGGTTTTTTGGGCGCGAGTTTTTAAGGGCAATAAAAGCAAGTATAACCTGGTGCGGTGCGTCGCGATTAATCGCGTGAGTAGAACAGTGTGGCCAAAGAGATGATGAGCAGCGCGAGGAGCATAGTGCGGCTGAGGTATCAAGACTATGAAATAAGGGGCTACATCACATCAAACATGAAAAAAAATTCTTATGCCGGCTGTACACATTGGGCCAACGTTGGCGCGTGAGCAGGAGGCAGCTATGTAAACGAAGGAGATCGAGTTAAAGCCCTCTCCCTCTAACGCATAGCTGCCTTCAGCTCACGCGCCAACGTTGGCCCAATGTGTACAGCCGGCATTAAGGGTTTCAGAATTGGTGAGTAAACTCAACCAATATTATGGGATTGATTTTTCACTTCTCATGCTAGAAAAGTGTGTCATATTAGGCTTAGATAGCGGGGCTAAAGTAGTACATTTAGGGAAAATATGTAAACATATTTATGATTTTAAAACATTTTAATTTTATCAATCAAAACACTTCAACGTATTAAATCTAGTAATCACAACTGTTTAAAAAACCATTTGTATTTGCTATCAACAAATCAGAATACAGCTATATATTAAAATCAACCAATCAGGAAACGGAATTTTAAAATATTAGGCGTTTTTTATTCCCGAAATCACAATCATTAAAAAAAATAAACGCCTCCCATCCGCGTCCAAACGTTTAAGCGTGGTTGGCTGCATACATAAGCTATGAGATTGAGCGAGATAGACTGCTGTCTATCTCGCTTATCATATGCAGTCCGCCGCGCTCGGCCGTTTGGACGCACTTATATGTCAGTGGCGTTTAATTAGTTGTGTCAATATTTTGAATCTGTGTCTACCACAGACCACTTAACCTATAGACTCCACTTCATAAAACTTTGTCTAGTATCTCATTATGCCAAATTGGCGGGGCGCGGGGGGCGACAAGTGAACTGTGATTGGCTAGCTCAAGGTCAACGAGCAATCACACGATTCACACGTGACGCGCACCATTTTGGTTAGTGATGGGACACACTCGAAAATAATACTACAGAATATAAATGTAAATATTTTTAATTGGAATGAAAGTTAACATTAAAGAGAATATCATATTTTATTGGTTTCGGATTTGAACAACAAGCGTCTGTTGTTATTCGTGTATTTGAAACACTGGTTTGAAGTGCCGCGAACAAATTACGCTGCTTGTAGCAGGAATCCATTTTTGTGACTGTTTTGTGGCGTCTATCCAAATTTGGTTTTGTGTAGAACATTTTGGAAATCTGAAAAAGGTTAAAAATATCATCGCATCATCTGTTGCACCTTTATTACTAGAAAAAAACAACTTATTATTAATTATTATTCAAAATTGGTTTTTGAATCCGCGACTTTTCCATTTTAAAATAATAAATAAATATTAAGGGACAATCTTACACAACTTGACCTAGTCCCAAACTAAGCAAAGCTTATACTATATGGGTTCTAGACGACGACAAACATACTTACGAGTATATAGATGAATACATACTTAAATACATAGAAAACATCCATGACTCAGGAACAAATATTCGTGCTCATCTCATCACACAAATAAATGCCCTTGCCGGGATTCGAACCCAGGACCTCTTGCTTCGTAGGCAGGGTCACTACCAACTAGGCTAAAGCTAAATATCACTATTAGAGTTTTGTAAAACAATATACTAAAAAACAAAACAAACGATTATTTACAAATACAATAAACCTCTCATAAATATATACAGTATTAGTAGTATTTATTTTAATAATACAAGTTCGTTCTGTACGCTAGGTAGTAATAAATAATAATAATAATAAAAAGCCTTTTTATTTCCTTATCAACTACTTACAGACTTATCATTCCTATACATACAATTACTTAACTAACATTGTTGTTAATTTATCTTATCTAAAGGTATTTTAACTGTTGAGTATACTTTAAACTTTATTTATTTTATGTTTATGTATATAAAAATTAAAAGTTGATAAAAACCCCACTTTTATTGGGTAAAGGCCTCCTCCAATTTGTTCCATTCGTCTCTGTCTTCCGCCTTATTTAGCCATCCTTGACCGGCGGTGGCTACTATGTCGTCGCTCCATCGCTTTCGTGGTCGTCCTGGTTTTCTTTTTACTTCAGGGCCCTTCCATATAGTAACTGCTTTGGTCCACCTCTTATCTGTGTATCTTGCTACATGGCCGGCCCATCGCCATTTTATTTTAAGTGCATATTTTAGTGCATCAGTTAAATTCGTTTTGTTTCTTATGCGTTCACTTCTCACTTTATGTATTTTCCTTAGCTTTAGCATGCTCCGTTCCATCGCTCTTTGGGTAGTGGTTATTCTGGCTTTCGTTTTTAACGTGTGGCTCCAGGTTTGGCAGCCATATGTTAGCGCCGGCAAAATATTGGTGTCCATCACTATTTTTTTCATGTGTAATGGGTAGTCACCTTTAAGTATTTCTTTCAAAGACCAGTATTTTTTCCAGCTTAAGGCTATACGTCGTTCTATTTCGTCTTGTGTGTTGTCACTGTTAAAAGAAACTTCTTTTCCGAGATATATGTAGCGTTCTACGTATTCTAAAGTCGTATCTTGCAGATTAATTGGTTGTTGGAAGCTATTTGTCATAATCTTTGTTTTACTCTCATTCATTTTTAATCCTATTTTCTCGCTTTCTTCTCTGAGGGAGTTAATCATTTTTTCTAATTTTTTGCTGGTAGAGGCGAGAAGTACGATGTCATCCGCGAATCTGAGGTGGCTTAGGTATCTGCCGTTTATTTTTATACCTTCCTGTTGCCATTTTAGCTTTGAGAATATGGTCTCTAATACGGCAATAAAAAGCTTCGGTGAGAGGGGATCTCCCTGTCTCACGCCTCGGCTAATCGGAATGATATCTCCTCTTGTTTCCAGTTTTACTCTACTGGTGCTAGTATTATACAAGTTTTTTAAGACTTTAATGTATTGCACATTTATTTCGGCTTGGTAGAGCGCTTCCCAGATAGAATCGTGAGAGATGGTATCGAAAGCTTTCGCGTAGTCAATGAAAGCTACGTATAAAGGTTGTTTAAATTCTCTATGCTTTTCCATTATTTGTTGCAACACGTGAAGATGATCCGTTGTTGAGAAGCCAGAGCGGAAGCCAGCTTGCTCTATAGGTTGTGTATTTTCTATTTTAGCGTTCATTCTACTTTGTAAAATTGATGCAAACAGTTTATATATAGTGGATAAGAGGCTGATCGGGCGATAGTTAGCAATATCTTTGGGGTCGCCTTTTTTATACAGTAAAATTATTTCAGAGCTTTTCCATTGTGCTGGCGCTTCGCCTGTGTCTAGGACTGTATTGAAGAGCTTTGTCAGTATTGGGATAAGTTGGGCTTTTCCAAGTTTTAGAGCTTCATTTGTAATGCCGTCCGGGCCCGGGCTCTTATCCATTTTTAGTTTTTTAATGTGAGTTATTAACTCTACTGGCTCTATGGGTTTGATGGTTTCATATTGGTTTGCCGCTGTATGTAGTTCGATTTCTTGAATGTTTTTATTTTTTTGGCTGTATAGCTCTCTATAGAATTGAGTTGCGTTATTTATTATGTCTTTTCTTGTTTTTGTCTCTCTGTCGTTAGATTTTAAGCTTTGTATCCAAGTTTTTTGGGTATTCAGCTCTTTAAGAGCTCTTTTTGTGCTTCTATAGCATTTTAAGTTTTTCGTTATAACATTTTTTCTGTAGAGCTGGTAATCTTTCCTTAACGATTTACTAGTCATTTTAAATATTTGTCTGAGTTCTTGCTTAGCTTCTTTTGACTTGTGTTGCATTTTAATTAGTTCTGATCTTCTTGTAATGAGTTCTTTAGTTTTTTGACTTATGATTCGATTTTCTTTCGTTGGTAGATTATTCTTATTATTTATTTGTAGGCTATTTTTGATGACAGTTTCTATTGTGTCATAGAATGTTTGTAATTGTGTGCTTTTTTGACAGGTATAGAGTTCGTGTAAGTTGTTTTCTAAGTTTTGTAGATACAATTCGATCTCCTTATCTGTTTTAGGTCTGTTACTTGTAGATTTGAAGTTAGTTCTGCTCTTTTTCACAGCGTTGTTTATTTTCCAGGTAGCTCGTACTAGACGATGATCCGACGGGAATTCCACGTTGTTTAGAACTTCTATATTTGTTACTTTATTTGGATTATTTGTTAAAATATAATCGATTTCATTTTTCGTTTTCAAATCAGGGGAAATCCACGTCCATTTTCTGTTTTTTTTCTTTTTGAAATATGTGTTCATGATCTTTAGCTTGTACTCGTTTGCGTATTGTGCTAATATTTCTCCTCTTGTATTTCTCTCCCCGTAGCCATATTTGCCCATAATGGTATCTTCATTTTCTTTTGGTAGACCGATCTTTGCGTTAAAGTCTCCGATAACAATCAGTTTTTCACTAGCGATCTTGTGTGCCTGTTCTAGCGTTTCGTAAAAGCTGCTAATTTCCTCGTCCTTCGAGCTTTCCGTGGGGGCATATACTTGTATTATAGAGAGTATTTCGTTATGGTAGTTCATTTCCAGAAGGGCTACCCTGTCTGAGAGGCCCGTGAAGTTGTAAATACTGTTTTTGTGTTTTTTATGTATAAGGAAACCGACGCCATGTGATCCTTGTGTTTCGCCTTTGTAGCAAAATATATAATTATCCATTTCTTCTATACAGCAGCCCTTTCTTCTTACCTCTGCTAGGCCTAGGATATCAAATTGTATCTTCTGTAAGGCATGAGTAAGTTCGATCATTTTTTCTGTAGATAATAGTGACCTGACGTTGTACGTTGCAATTTTTAAATATTGTTCATATATTTTATTTTTAGTTGGAGGGTTGTGGTCGCTATCCCCACGGTGACCAGCCGGCTTGGGGAAGTTTATTGTTTCTTTCTTGAGTTGTTCGTTTTGGAATTGTACAAATTTGTGAGGGAGGCGTTTTAATTGCTATTCGGATTCGGCGTCACTAGCAGCTCTATTTTGTAGAGTTTCAAATTGTATTCTGTCTCTCCCCAAAGTAGAGTTGGAAGTATCAAAGTTTGACGTTGTAGGTTTTTGCATATAAGTTTTAATATCGTATGTTTTGTTTTTCTTAGTAGATCGATTGTTGACCCCACTTGTTTTTTCGTTTTTGGTATTATTTCTGGTACCTTCCGGGGATTCCGACAAAATTCTTTTAGCCGATTTTTTCTTTTCGCCAGCTATAGAGCTGTTTTGTTTTAGTGTAACAATTTTATCGTGTCTCAGTATCACTTTTTTCCCTTGTTCTCGTTGTTTTGTTAGCTCTTCCTGAAGCTCCTTACGTTTTTGCAGTACTTTTTTCGTGTAGTCTTCTTTGATGTATATATCGGTATTTTGTAGCGATTTTCTTCCCTTAAGAATTTCAAGTTTTCGGCCGATTGTTGTTAAGGTGACCGCAATGGGCCTGATTTTGTCGCTCTTTCTTCCCATTCTTCTTGCGTCTTCTATCTCTCCCGATAGACAACCGCTTTTCATAGTGTTGTTGAAGATATCCAAAATAAGTTTTTGTAGGCTCCAGTAATTGTGTTCTGTTTCTGCGACACCGAATAATATAATGTTTTTCTTCTTTATTTGTTTTTCTAGGTGCTCGATTGTATTTTCTTGTTGTTCGATTTTTTTGCTTAATTCTGTTGTTTTTAATTCCATAAAGTTAAATTTTTCGTTAATGTTTTGGTTGATCGAGGTTGTAATATTTTCTTCCATGTTTCCGATACTTTTCTTTTGTTCAGCCAGATCATTTTGTATTTGTTTTAACATATCCATGATGTGATTCTCCATACTTGACGAATCTGCCCTCTAGCGTGGAGTTGATGCGCTCAGAATGTTACGTCGTCGTGCGTATGTTACTATAGATGTGTTGGTTCTAACTCCGCTACTCGTCCCTAGATGGCGCTGTTGTCAAAAGGTGACGTCTTTGTTGTTTTAGTCATTTAATATAACCTCGAAATTATATTAAGTTCGTTTACTTTTATTAATAACACTGTTTTCCTTCTTGTTTGCACTGACTGACCTGTATTGCTGCCAAATAAGTTCTCAATGTGGGTTTTTTCTCACTAATTCACTTAAATTTTTGTCCGTTGGCGTAATTACATTTTTGCAGTTTACTTCGTTTTCCTGTCGAATTTTAATTCACGAGCAATTACACCGTTATTTCGCAACCTCTTCAAAGGTATGATCACTTTCCTTGCACTTTATTTGTGTTCAAATAATTTTAAAAAGGTAAATACGTATCAGCTGATGTGTATGCGAGCACACTAGCGCCCTCCTCCGTAAATACGTATCAGCTGATGTGTATGCGAGCACACTAGCGCCCTCCTCCCTACGCTAGGTAGTAACACTTCAATATTGTTTTACGGATATCAGTGACGTAAGTAATCGATCAGTCACATCACTAATTAAGACACTGCAATGGTGCGACAAAGACGGAATTACACAAAATTGTAAGCGAAAGAAAAAGACAGCCGTTGAAAGACATCAACGCGTCGCCACGTTAAGAAACTTTTACTTTATAAATTGAATTTTTTTAATTATTATTGTTTTTTCGTTGTAAAAAGAAAAAACCTGCTTACCTGTGAAATTAAATCTCATCCTTTTGACGACTAGATGTCATGCTACACTTTCCACACAGTTTCACCATATAATAAGGCATATTTTGTATACTTTATAGCCAAAAAAGCAGTTGAATATTGCATGTTACTTCGTAAACGGTCGACCGCGTACTAAAAGAATGTTTGGGGGCGTGGTAGCTGCTTGGTGCTTTTTATGCTTAAGCTTGGCTCACGCGGGCGCCTTAGGAAGCGGGGTCTATAGGTTAAGTGGACGTAGTTAAAGGAAAAGGATCCAATCCACAAAATGACCAAAACATGAGTTAAGTATACCAGAGAGGTCTCTGAGGCGTATATTTTCATTCAGCAAAAAGACGCCCCGCTCACATAGTGTTTTCATATTTTAATCAACATGGGATACCATCCCACATGTATGACGGAGTAAAAAAGATATCCTTCATAAAGACCCATAACGCTTGGAACCGTATAGTGATATTAGATCAGTTACATAATTGATTCACATTTGTTTTAACAAAAGAAATCCAACCTGCTTGGACCATTTTTAAGTAAATGCAATTCACACGTTTTACTTTTAATATTTTCAACGAAACGGATCCAATCCGTTTGGATTCTTTTTGAAAAACTAAATTTAGATTCTTTAAATCTTTTAGATATACAACAAAATAGATTCAACTCACTTGGATCAGTTTTGTTGAGTTGTTTTGAATCCTGCAATGGTGTCTTAGTAAACAACAGAAACGATCCTATTACAATATTATTTTTGTAAATCTGATTTTTTAAATTCATTTAGCTTTATTTTTAATCATTAAAAGAAGTTTTCACTATAAAGCAGCCTTTATTACGATTTTTGCTGTCAGTATTATTGTCTTGGATCATTATACGTAAATGTATTATCCGATCCAGCGCACATAAACCATTTTTAGGAAAATGGTTATATTAACAACTAACTTCTGCCCGCGACTTCGTACGTGTAGGTATAATTATGGTTTAAACATGATATTCTTATGTTTAACCATATTACTGACAAATTTGAAAATAAACATTCCATTTCCATACTGTGCGTGTAAGAGTTCAAATTGTCTTCGAATCGAAATAAATACCCTCATAAACTTGGTCGTCTATAATATTATATAGATCCCCAAAGTATCCTTTGAGAGAGCGCTCCCTATGCGAGCCCCAGGTCCGAAGGCCCGATGGCGAGCCCCACGGACACTCACTATCCCCCAGGTGTCTTGCAAGCGAGACCTGAGGCCAAAGTCCCTAAATCTGAGCGGCGAAGCAAACCTTCAGAGAGTGGTCTTAATTTTTTTTTACGAGGGCCTAAGGCCCGAGGCCGAGCCCCCATAGATACTCGTTATCTCCGAGTAACTTGCAGGTGAAACCTTAGGGCCGAAGACCTGAAAGTAAACGGGGAGCAAACGGAGCCGAAGGCTGAGCTTTTCGTAGGAATGAAAGGCCCTAAGCATACTTTTAGAGAGCGGTCGCTATGCAAGCTCGGGGGCTGAAGGCCTTACTGTCCCCAGGTGTCTTGCAAGCGAAACTGGAGACCAAAGTCCCCAAGGAGAGCGGGCAGGCAAGCGATGCCGAAGGCCGAGCTTTTCGTAACAATGAAAGGTCCCAATCAAGCCCTAAGAAAGCGCTCCCAATGCAAGCCTGAAGGCCGAAGGCCGGAGCCCAAAGTCCCCAAGGGGAGTGGGCAGGCAAGCGAGGCCAAATGCCGAGCTTTTCGTAACAATGAAAGGTCACAATCAAGCCTTATAAAGCGCTCCCAATGCGAGCCCGACGGCGAGCCCTCACGGACACGGACATTTCCTATCCCCAGGTGGCAGCGAAGCCAAAAGCCGAGCTTTACGTTCAAATGGAAGGCCCAAAGCATCCCTTTAGAGAGCGCTCTCAATGCGAGCGCCTACGGACACTCATTATCTACGGGAGTCTTGCAAGCGAAACCTGAGGCCCGAATTCCCGAAGGTAAAAGGGGAGCCAAGCGAAGCCGAAGGGTGAGCTTTTCTGTAGGACTTAAAGGCTTTAGCATGCTTTAAGAGACCGCTCCCTAGGCGAGCTCGAGGGCCCAAGACCCGAATGCAAGCCCCCGCGGACACTTACAATCCCTAGGTGTCTTGCAAACGACCAAACCGACCTGTGGCTAAAGTACCGGAGATGAGCGGCGAGGCAAGCGAGCCCTCATGGACACTTACAATTTTTTATTGATAATGAGTCTTTCATTCCAACGAAAAGCAAGGCCTTTGGCCTCGCTTGCTTCGCCACTCACCTACGGGACTTACCTCGGCTCGCCACTCACCAAGCAAGCGAGGCCAAAGGTCTTGCTTTTCGTTGGAATGAAAGACTCATTATCATTCCTTCAGAAAGCGCTCTAAATGCGCCCCCATGGACGGGCACTCATTATCTCCCGTTGTCTTGCAAACGAAACCTGAGGGCGAGCCCCCACGTACACTTACTATCCCCAGGTGTCTTGCAAGCGAAATCCCAGGCCAAAGTTCCGAAGGTAAGCGGCGAGGCAAGCAAGGCCATTTTGTTGGACTGAAAGGCCCAAAGCAACCCTTCTGAGAGCAGTTCTCAATGTGAGCAATCACCCCTAAGCACACTCATTATCTTCCGGTGTCTTGCAAGCGAAACTTAAGGGCCGAAATCCCGAAGGTAAACGGGGAGGCAAGCGAAGAAGAAGCGAAGCGAAGGCTGAGGTTTTCGTAGGAATGAAAGGCCCAAAATATCCCTTTAGGGAGCGCTCCTTATGCGCTCCCAATAATATTTCAGTGTCACGAGAGTTTTCTACATAAAAAGAATTGGCACCTATATACTCAATTGTCCGCGGAATGCCGTTTTGTCCAAATTTTATACCCGCATTTTTAGATTTGTATGGGATTCAAGGAGTTCCCATACAAAGTTCAACCCCAGTTTTGGTCCCCTTTGCACCCTTATCATAATATTTTTTATAGCCTAAAACCTGGCCGGGGATTTTCTCAACAGATTAGTAAAGTTTGCATCAAAATCCGTTCAGCCGTTTTCACGTGGTGCGCGTTCACATAAGCAGACAAACAGATAAACAGACAAAAATTCTAAAAACTGTTGGAACGTGTTCTGTTATCGATTCTAAGTATCCCAGCAAACTTTTTTTCGAATATCTTCCATGTACAGACTTTCGACCATCTTCAGCTTTATTTTATGTATGTATAGAGATGGTTTTACATGATTATTATGCCAGTTTTATTTCGTGAATCCTTATTACAAAATTAAACAAAAGGAAGGGTCTATGAAAAGTGTATTTTCGCAAAAAAGATCCAACCCCACTTTTGGTCGAAATCCTGAAAAATATAGCATTTAACTGAATTCTGTGTGAAAGAATGTATAATACACGACTCAACTCAATTTTCATCCAAACATATATTATAAAAAAAATGTACCAGTTTTGAGGAATCACGGTTGAAACTTTAAACCGCCATAACTTTTGCTCAACTTTCTGTGGATTGGATCTTTTTCCTTTAACTACGTCCAAGTGGTCTGTGGTGTCTACACAAATTCAACGGGAGCCAATAATGCACGGCCCAATAATGTACAGCCTGATAATCCGCGTCCACTTTTTGTGGACTCGGATTATTGGGTCGTGCATTATCAGCCCTGAGAAAAGTGGCTTCCAATTATTGCCCCGGACCAAGTTTGCTCAGGGGCTACAGCCTGATAATGCAGGTACAGTATGGACGCGGATTATTGGGCTGTACATTATTTTGGCCGTGCATTATTATGACTGTACATTAACCGGCACCAATAGAACCAAAGAGAATATAATATAACCACTACGTTCTAAATTGAACAATCCCTTCGCCGCCGTGGAATTTATTATTGACTAGCTTCCGCCCGCGACTTCGTCTGCGTGGACCCGGGATACAAACTATCCTATATTTTAATCCAAGCTATAAACTATCTTCGTGCAAAATTTCATCCAAATCGGTTGAGCCGTTTAGGCGTGATTGAGTAACAAACATCTAAACATCCAAACATCCCAACTCGCATTTATAATATTAGTAGGATTTTGGATTGATAATCTTTGTTTTGACTATTTTCTCGTAGTCGAAGTGAAAAGTAGAGTGTATAACTCGGGTCTAAAAGCCATATTACCCCTCAAACAATTAACCCTCCCTTCGCTCGTGGAAATAACCATCTCGTGGTAACATGGCTTATTTTGGACCGTTGTCAAACAATCTACTATCAAAGGGGAACGTCCACGAGCACGGTCGAGCAGCGTAAAATGAAACGTAAACGTAGTTAGAGTTACGTAAACCGCCACTAGACGTCGCTACAGTGCATCAACACCTTGAAGCAGCGACGTCAACGGTGTGAATATTTTTTGTTATTTAAGTGAAAAATGTTGTTTTCTAGCCTTTTATAAGTTAAATTACTTTTTACAAAGTTACCATAAGTGTTTGTCTTCGCCCAAGTGTTATTTTTCTCCCTAGAAAGTTGAAAGTTTAGTGTTTGAAGTTTTAACGAACTCTGGGATCGCTCACTTTTGGGAATTCAGGTGTCAACGAGGTAAGAAACCGAAGCTTATTTCGAGATTATGACTTCTATAATTAACACTATTGATGTAAACATGTATATTATCGCTCCTGGTCATCGTAATTAGCTCGGCGAATGCTAATTTCGGAAGAACACAGGTAATAGTTATTAATAATACTTTGTATAGGTTAGGATGTTTTGTCTTGTGTATGGATGTGTATCCCTCGATTACACACGGTGCGGCCAGTCCCGCAGCGGTCGACGGCTGCAGCTCGACCGTTTCAGTGCTCTCTCATAACTTTAAAAAAGTTTTTAGTTTTTAAAACTTATTTCCTATGCACCAATCTTAAAAGGAAAGTTGAATAACATTGGGGTTTTTTAAGCATACATGCCCACTTTGGAATTTAATTTTCTTCAAGTGCAGGTAACATTAACAGGATATCACTTAAGTTGTGAAGATCTATGATGTAGTATAGCATAAAGAAGCAGATAACTATACAGGTTGAACACTTGTCAAACCAACAATCAGATACCTTTATAGGTAACATACACTAGAGCTCACACTGCAATTAAAAGTAATATTGATCAGTGAAATTTAACTTCTCAATAATAACCATAAGCGACATTTATGTATCTGTAAACTTGACACATTTAATAATACTGTGAGTCGAAGCCTCAGCTGCGCTGTATGTATGGAACACAAAATATTGTTCTTGAAAAGAAACATCTAATATTTTATAATAAATTATGATATCAATATTATTGAATATTATTATAAAAAATAAGACTAGCAAATAATATTTCTGGTCTAGTGGTAAAGGGATGTTGGTATTTATTTACTTAAGCTTTAATACACAAATCAAAAAAATACAATTGACAGGCTTAATGCCTTCTGCCTTTTCTTCCAGTAAACCATTGGGCTATAGAGAAACTGTATTGGTGCATGATAATAATAGATATTACTAATTTCAGGACTCATTTAAAAATATTATAAAGAATTTTGAATAGTAAATAAAGTATAGTCTATTTTCTTTAACCCATTTTTAGCTTAGGCACTGATCCATGAGAATTAAATTATTTGAACTTACCTGTACTGTTACTTCTTAGTTGTATCTTAAAGTTTGAATTGGACAATTTAGACATCTATCATCTGTCTGGGTCCAGGATGCATTTATTTCAATTCAATATTTACCAATATAACCTTTTTGGGTTTTCATGTCTCCATTTTTATTCTAAATTTAATTTTTCTTTGAATGTTATTTATTGCTTCCACAGCGCTTCATAATGTTATTCAGTTAGTAAGCCACAATAACTAGAAATGACTGTCAAAAGTACAACACAAAAAAATTAACATCTTCAATAAATATTAAAATACAAGTTTCTTCTGTGTACTAGTGTTATTTATTTACTTATTTCTATATGTTACTGTGCTGAAAGTACTATTTTAGAACAAGACAAAATTATGAGATTGTTTCATTTGCAACAGGGTGTGTAACTTTAGTCGTGAGGTAGGGCAATTCATTGTTAGGTCATAATCAATTGCTGTAATATTAGGTTTTAGTGCTAGGATTTATTAATGGAATTAATGGTTGAATTCGGGAATTATTTACTGGTACCTATACTCTCAATAAAATATACAGTCAGCAACATTTACATATATCTCTGCAAAAATAAAGACATATACCTATCTTTGCATGGTGTACATTCCGTCATGTTGGTGATAATCCCTAAGTCATGTACAGATATTTTTGGTGTTTATTTTGTATATAAATATTAATTTCATGGAGTGTATAGTGATCATTTAGAATGCTGTCTATGACAGTAGTCGTTAAGCTGAGTTAGAGGCCTTCGGGCGGCTTAAGAACTTCTAACAGTTGAGTTGCCCACTCACTTGACAAAGGGGGGACAACTGTGATTTGCGTCCGCAAGAGCTACCTACCACAACCCTGCACGTGTCCCCTAGGTGGTAGGTACTAAAGAGTGACAAACTTTAAAAGGCCAAATAATGTATGCCATATGATTAAATAATTTAGAATTTTCTTGTATTTAATATTTTGTGTATTTTAATCAACCAATTACTCATTCATTGTCATTACCCAAGTACTGCTAGACCTTAGATATATCAGTGGAATCATATAACTTTTAAAAATAGCATTGAGACAGTCAGCTCTACCACTGTGTATTAAATTAATGCGGTCAATAGCAGAATCTGTAAGCCGGTAAAATGCTCAAAATTATGTTTACATTTCACACCAAAATTAAATGTAAAATCATAAAACCATAACTAAAATTCAAATGTCACCTTTTCCGATACATAAGTCATCCACGTAATTTACATACGTGCTTATCAAGATAGATGACAGCACACACACGGCGTAACACGCATCCAGCGCGATAGAAACAAAGCAAAATGTGTCATGGATCCCTACTTAAAAAAAAAAAGAGTTTTGCAACAATCAATTCCCTTTGTGCGCGACATCAATGGGAGCGGTTGCTGTGTACCTATCCTTTGATCTCGCCGCCCTCTGAAGACGCGACAGTGCGCTAATGCCGAGGCCCCGGACGCAAACGGCGCAAGCGACAGCCGGAGGTATTATTCTAATTTTAACAAAACGTTGCCTAATGAAACACATTTCTTATGTTAGGATGTTTTTTACATACGGCTTGATTCGATTTTTAACATTAATTAACCTTTGAGTCTACACATCCGAAACGACCTTCCTTAACACAACATAGATTCTTATTCACAGTACTGAGTTGAGCTGCAGGGAAATCAATCCGTCCAGCCTTTTCAAAGAAAAGTATAAAAGTATAGTCATGTCCAAAATGCAAATGTGTTTCAACAGTCAGTTTATCTTAATCAAATAAATAGTTTTGTCCGGCTGGTTTCCTCTACAGGTCTCATTTCTCAACCGATTCTGAGTAAACATTTTTGAGCAAGTTCAATTATAGTTCTTTTTGTCGATGATTTTTTTCGTTATGAAATATTTTTTTTTTTAGAGACAGACTCGGCTTCTACAGCTCACAGAGCCCCTAGCTACTATTGGCATCAATGATGTAATATAAAAAAGAGGTAGATAGGTTATAAGCCCTCCAAAAGTGGCACACTAAAACTCAGTCA
This sequence comes from Epinotia ramella, assembly GCA_947578815.1. Lineage (NCBI taxonomy): Eukaryota > Metazoa > Arthropoda > Insecta > Lepidoptera > Tortricidae > Epinotia > Epinotia ramella. The sequence continues at coordinate 5,274,550 of OX388211.1, read as the reverse complement.
ATTGTATGACCTTGCCTCAGTGTCGCGTTGTCAATGGTACGTGTCTCAGCTGTCAGATTTGGTAGCCATCGTATCTACCTCTTTTTTATATTACATCATTGATTGGCATCATCTACGTGTCTCAGCCATCAGTCTCAGTATAACATACATCGTAATAATATATGCCATGCGATTAAATAAATAAATCGTAAACGAACCACACAGTATTTATATATCAACAAACAGTTATTTACCCGCAATTTTCCGCATGGGTAAACTTGAAACGTGCTGGCATTGTCCGAGATATGTAGATATCCGTTAGTCAAAGGGGAAAAGACGAGTGCGGGTAGTTGTCAACTAACCCGATCGACAAAGCGGCTGTGTGCCGGGATTGCCATTGCGAAAATATACGCACATATGTAGATATCTGGGATTGATTTAAACACGAATATCTGTCCGGTTGAATTTGGTTTTTTTTTAAACAGATTGCCTTTGACTCGAGACCAGGGTCGTTGCGATACTGCCGAGGTACTTAATTAAAATAAGAACATTTTGAAAATATCAACTTAAGGCTGCTGCGAATCTTAAACTTAACAAAAGTATAACAAAACCCTGTCCCACAGAACATTAATTATTTTCGATATCATACAGTAGTCTAAAAAAGCTATAATGTATTGACATGATACCGGTAACTTTGTTATTAACTTTAAACGCTAAAATCTAATTCATGTAATTAGAGGAAATACCTCAAAGGGGTGAAATTAATGAATTTATCAATGCTAAAATTGCGTAGAAACTTTAAGGAGAGCTTTAAAGGATGGCACTCCCTTTTACAAAGGAATTAGCATATCAGTCACATTCGGAGTAAGAATTTATATTATCATTATCACAGCAGGCGTCACGAAATCCCCCCGAACTTGCAAAGTAATTTGCAAAGGTATAATTAGTTTGGTCTTTTATTGCCCTTTTGATGTGTCGTGCCGCGGCGGGACTTGACCTTTACCTCCACAAGACACGTTTTACGTCTTTTAATAAATCTCTGATGAACAGAAACACATCAAAGACTTTTAAGTGTTCTTGTGGCGCTCGCAATGTTTTTCCCAAGGAAACCCTGACAAAATTAAATGACGATTAAATTTCAAAGCTCTTTTATTACCTTTTATTTGAAACAACGCGGATAACATGTCTTTTTATAAAATTTAGCTTCTCCGTCCGTCCGTGTGGAACTCATTTATATCGTAGCTCCGTGCAAAATTGCACGCCCTTAAGGGATAATGTCTGGGATACTAAAAACTATCCTATGTCCTTCTCCAGGACTCAAACTATCTCTATACCAAATTTCACCTCAATCGGTTCAGCTGTTTAAGGGTAAAGAGATAACAGACAGACGCACATCAGTATGGACTAGGTATTTACAAGTTATAATTATAACGAGACAGATCACAGCGCGGTTGTTACGGCCTTTTGGAACCGGGAGGGCAGCCAGACTAAAGGGGACGATTCAGGCTTTGTCGCGTAAGTGGGACTTACTGCCTTGATACGCAGTCCCGAATGAGATGTAGACTTTGCAAAAGGTCTGAGCAGAGGCATTAACCTTTTTTTGATCGTTTGGTGATTGTCCGGTTTGTCTGTACGTAATTATGCACTTGACGTCGTACCTACTCGTCTGCCTAGATACGTCGGGTTTGAACAGATACCTACCTTGCTTTTGGGATTAGACGAAATGCATAAAGATGTATTTTAAAACAAATAGATGCGGGTGGTGCAGGACCGGACACTTTGGCACTCTTTGGGGGAGGCTCATGTCCAGCAGTCTTTGGGCTGATATGATGATGATGATGATAATGATGATGTGTCATACAGAAATAACTAAAATAAGTTAATCTTAACTCTTAAGATTTAATAATATTCAATTCATAGCTAGGTGTGTATTTGTGTTTTGACCCAGCATCTCCACCAATTGAACCAAACTGAAGTGCCAATGTTGACGCCGAGCCCCTCAAGATAAACACGAGGGTGAAACAAAAGTAAACTTTAATTCGACTTACTGATATTGTTCGAGGCTGCATTTGTAATATTTGCAAGAACTAATAGTATAATAATAAATTCTACATAATTGTTACATAATAATAATAATAAATACTCTTTATTGCACCACGACATGAGAAAAACATCTTAAAAAAAAAACTTTTAACACTCACTGCCGGAACCGGTGCCTAGCGGGCGGGCGCCTACGCCGTAGTCGCTTTCCGCTACATACGAGGTAAACCACGGATTCGGCTACGAGCGTAGGGCGTAGCGATTCTTGGCACTGAAAGTGTGTTAGATAATATGCGTACGGAGCATATACCTATTTAATAAATAGGGTGATTCATAGAAGAGCAAAAAAATTTTTTTTATTTTTATTTTCACTCTCAACCTCTTAAACTGATCTATCCTACTAGAAAACCTCCCAAGTTTTTTTTAAATTTTTTTGATTAATGTTGAAAGGTCGCTACCAGAGTTTGAAATTTTAATAATTAAACGAAATTAATAAACTTTTTAAATGAGAGTTTATTGTTATCAAAACATTTTTAGGATGAAAATACTACATAAATCAAAAAAACTAATCATCAAAACTTGCCATTTATATACAAAATAGAAAACAGTTACTATTATACAAAATTTGACTTATTCACGTTGGGGTTTTTCTGTCTATAATTCTTTACTAGCAATATTAAGTACTGCTTTTGTTCCTCGTCATTTGTGTGCAATTTATTGTATTGCTCCATCAAAGCCACACCCCGTTCAGCGATTTCTATTGCTTCCTTTTCCTTTTCTTTCATTTTTTCCAACTTAGACTTTTTTTCTAATTGCTTATCCAGTTTCCTTGCATGACGCTTATCAATGTTCCCAATTCGCCCAAAACGGCTCTTTTCTCTTTGGCTTAAAAGAAACTGCTTATCTTCTTCAATCATCATCATATTCAGAGCATCAAAATGAGCTATATCAAATAAATCATCTAAATTTGATTGCCATTTCTCTTCTTTTTCTTTGATAGCTGATGAACGTTTTGCTTTGTTGTGTTCGTTTTTCTTTACTTTTAGCCACTCATTAAAAACTTTTAGTATTTTTGTTATAATATGCTGCTTTTCTTTGGTAGGAATACATTGCCTTTTGCCACAAAGCCATCAAATCATCAGCCGTTAAAGAAGCAGATTCTCTATTTACTTTTTTCATCACATTTTTGTAATGGAAAAATAAACACATTACTTCTTTTGCTGTGGGTAATTTAGTTTGCACTAATTCCGAACATATTTGTCCAACTAACAATATTTCCGTTTTTTTCCGTGTTTTAACATTTGAAGACATTATGAGGAAAACAATACCAACAACAAATGAATTAACTGTAAGTGAATAACTGACTGCTCCAATTGCAACTGCTTTAATTTGTTATGAAGATTAGGGTAGTTTACTGTTTACGTTAAACTACTGTGTGGGTATATCTACAGTGATGGACTACCAGTAATACCAGTGTAACACCTTAATACGATTTTTTTTATGTTAATTGTTAAATATTTTCATAAAATATTTTAGAAATACTCGACCAAATACGAATCTCGTTAAATGCCTTATTGCAGATATTTTATTAACATTGACAGGTGGTAGCGACCTCTAAATGTTAACCAAAAATTCTCAAATTAATTGCTAATTAATATTTTATTGAATAGAATGATATAAGGGGTTGAGAGTTAAAAAAATCTAAAGTTGAATTTTTTGAATCACTATTTATAGTTAAGGTGGTTCGATTTCCATACAAAACGTTATTTGACATTCGCAGGCTAACGGCGTCATATTTTAAGAAACTTATGTAACTAACTTTCATAAATTGGCTTTCCATTTGCGTGAAATTCCCCCTTTTCTTGAATAAACTTGTATTTTAAACTAGAATAATTTGAGATATTAGTTTGTGACGTCATACTTTGGGAAAACCCTTTTTCTCAAATTATTCTAGTTTATACAAGTTTATTCAAGGAAAGGGGGAATTTCGCGCATCATCCTCCTGGGCATTTCCCGGTTGTGCCCCAAAGGAGCCCGGGGTCCGCTTCGCCACCTAATCCCAAGATCTGGCGTAGGCACTAGTTTTACGAAAGCGACTGCCAACCGAGACAGAGAACTAGACCTTATTTGGATTAGACCGGTACACGATGTTTTCTTTTAGGGCCGAAAAGCCACTGTTAAATGTCAAATGATTTTTCGTATTTTTTTAAACACTAGTAGGTATGAGCCAAGGTTTGATTGAACCCACGACCTCCACATCGTATGTCGCGTGCTTTAACCGCTCGGCTACAGGAAGACTTATAAACACAAAATTAGAAACCCTACTAATATCATCTGCGATGGGTTAAGGAAGCTCTACAAATAGCAATGGCGACTCAAGTTACCCCTTATGATGAAGATTCAATACACGATCCTGCGGTGGGCTGACACCCTCACCCTTGCATCGGACATCTACAACTACAAGACGAGACGGTCACAACCGAGTATCAACTTCCCCCATACTTGTTAATCTAATTGACTTAAAGTTAGAAAACTTATGGCATCGCTATTCTAAGTTTCTCGATCGAAATTGAAAGATTCGTAATCCTTTTAATGTAAAAGCCCATCCCATCAAAAACCTTTCTTGTAAAAAAAAGGCAAGTTTTTCTAACCGTCTGCCGTAAGAAGTAGTAGGAACGTCAAGTCTTGAGAAAATTGTATGATTTCGCAATCAAATGTTCGTGAGGAGAATGACAAAATTAGACTATTGATATCTTTGATCTACATATTATAGCGAGATTATTGAAAGGTGAGCAATGACTGCTAATACGTTCAATCATCGATAAATACATACATAAATAATAAATATTAGGGAACCATCTTGCACAAATCGAACTAGTCCCATAGTAAGCTCAATAAGGTTTGTGTTATGGGTACTGGAAATACTAGACGACGATATATTTAATAGATATATATACTAAAATACATAGAAAACATCCAAGACTCGGAAACAAATATTCATGCCCATCACACAAACATATGCCCTTCATAGTCAGTGTCACTACCCACTAGGCTAGGTTAACCGGTCGTCATGAAGGGGACTGAGATGCTTCTAGAATTTTGATTGAGACCGTGCTGCTTAACTTGGCTGGGCCTCTACCGTGCCCTAAGATAAGGAGATCCAAGACGAGTCGATATGCGGGCACGCTGACGCGACGCGACAACTTTTCCGAAATTTTCCGTTGGCTATTTGTCTTCGCGTATCTGCTCGCAACTACGATCCGATCATTATACAAATGCGGGCTGAAAGTTTATTCAATCTCTGATTTGTTGGGATCACTTAAACTTGTTCAGTCCACGTAATCATTTATACTATTCTATTACTGCATGCTGTTTCTAACCTTGAATTACTTTGTGTAATCAGTAATCACGCATATTGGACCCTCTTCCTCTTCTGTCCATGTGCACCAGAACTAATATTGCTACTGCGTACGTATCTGCAAATACACTCGCGGTCAAAGAAACCGGGTCAGTACGAAAATTTGTAATATCTCCTAAAATAATAAAGCTAGGGACATGAATTAAACTGCATATTGTAGATAATTTTATACTGAATTAAATAACATCAAATGGTGGAATCGTAATTCTTTTGTTTAATAAAATTACATAGGAAACAAAAAATCAACCAATTTTACGTACAAAAATAAGCAGTAGGTACTTCACATACAACACAAAAAATAAAAATTAATACTTCGTATTGCCTCCTCGGGCTCTTCTTACAGCTTCTAGACGATTCGGCATGCTGTTTATTAAGTTCTTTAAGCGTTCTTGCGGGATATTGTCCCATTCTTCCACTAACGCCTGTTTCAGGTCTCTAAGTGTAGCTGGGGCGGGGTTTCGAGCTCTTACACGCCTCCCAAGCTCGTCCTATACATGCTCAATCGGATTTAAGTCCGGACTCCTCGAGGGCCAGTTCATACAGTTGATACCAACCTCCAAAAAATAATATCTGACAATTTGAGCTGTGTGTGGCCTGGCGTTGTCATGCATAAACATAGAATTTCCACCCATATTAATTAAGTATGGGCCGACATGCTCATTAAGAATCTCTTCTACATATCTTGCACTCGTTAATGATCCATTTTCTATTAAAACTAACTCCGAGCGACTCTCTGAAGAGGTTCCAGCCCAAACCATGACTGACCCACCGCCGAACGCCACTTTTTCCTCAAAACATGCTGGAATAAAACGTTCACCAGGCCGTCTGTAAACTCTTTGCCGCCCGTCATTTGCATAGAGCATAAATCTGGATTCATCGGAAAACAAAATTCTTGCCCAATCTTCGTCACCCCAGTATCTGTGATCGCGGGCATAAAGTCGTCTTGCTGTTCGATGTATTCTTTCAAGTTTTGGGCCATTGGCCGGCCTATGTGGGGTCAAATTTGCTTCTTTGAGCCGCCGCCTGACAGTTCGCTCGCTGATGCCGTCCCTTCGGGTCTCTAAAAGCTGATTTTTCACTTCAACTGCTGTGAGGTGCCGATTTCGGAGCATGGTTGTAACAATAAATCGATCTTCTCTAGCTGTAGTACATCTTGTTTTGCCGGTTCCTGGTCTTCTAAGGTTCTGCCCAGTTTGTAGGTAACGTTGGAGGACTCGCTGCACTGTAGAAAGTGACACACCTGTTCTTCTCGCTGTATACCTCTGACTTCTTCCTTCTTCTAACATAGTGATGATACGAGTACATTCATCTCGTGTTAGCGGCATGATAGACATTCAAGAATGACCACAAAATAAAACAATGACAGCCTTTTATCATAGTTCTTTGACAGATTGAAAATAATTGCTTAAAAACAAGCAAAAGTAAAACGAACGCAATTTCAAATAAGTACCCAATTGGTCTTTTTTTTTCAATTAAACCTTTTTCCAGTTACTACGTAGAACATTGAAGGTTGGATTTAGAAGGATATTAAATTCTCTATAAAACAGAGTTAGTTTCATGCAGATACGACCAACGATTTACAAAATATTGAGGTTTTCGTCACTGACCCGGTTTCTTTGACCGCGAGTGTATATTCCACCCAATAGGGAATCGGCATGGATTTAACAAAAAAGTTCTCTATCTGATAATCAAGCAATACAAAAATAAACCAATCACAGAATAAGAAATTTCAAATATTATTTGAATTAGGTATGCTTGTGGTCTATTATAAATAGTTGTCCACCGTGTCTTGGTCGTCAATCCTTGTGAATTGGACTAACCCCGACGGTTGCACGAGCAACGTCCCCAGGAGCCGTAGTCAAATTGATGGCGCACAATTAATGGGCACCTGGCCTCTGCTAATCGACCGATAGAATTAAATGAACGGACCGCACTAATTGCCCGGTAAGACAAAGGGGCAAACACTCGGCTTTGAGCCGGTCTAGTGACACTCGAGGCGTGGACGAGGTTCGGTTGTCAACAGTTGATGTTGAGTCGAGATGGCACACGGCATTCGTACTCGAGTGCGCCGGTGGCAAATCGTCCGGTCGTTGGGTCGGGGACAGACTGTCGAGGCTTTATTAGCGTGCAAATCCGCGTCAGTAAAGGATAACTGCGAATCAAACTGATGGCTCTGTGTAACGCAAAGAATTCTAGGATTTTGATTGCCTTGAGAGTTAGTTGCATTGTTTCAGCAAGTGCCTGTCCAATCGTGTGTCGTGGGGCAAACGAAAACAGCTCCGCGTATCTCTCTGAACGAAGCCACACGAATGGTTTTATTGCTGGCGAACGTTTGAAACTGAAAAATTCTTAGCCGGTAACAAACACATTTCTGAGCCGCCTGTGTGCACTGTGCAGTGCAGTTTAATTGCACAAGAATCAGGTCTGGTCGATAGCTCTCGGCACAGGCCGCACAATCTGCGGCGACGGCCACGCCAATTACACCGTATTAGATCGAGGAGGTTTGTTTCCTAGATGCCGATTGCCGTCTCAATCTCGACGTGTTTGCCGTCTATATGGAACGCTCAGAGAGACAAGCTAAGAGAGGAATTATTTCATGTTCTGAGGGGAACGTTTGTCCTTGTTGCGGAATGTGAACAATCATTTCGGAGGTGCTGGGAAATAAAATACATAGTTCGTGCTCTCACAGATGAATACTCTGTATTTGGGAAAACGTCTAAATACACACCGTGTGTCATTTTAGACGCTTGCATGACAAAGAAAATAGTTTTTGTATCCATTCATTCCCGATTGAAGCTTGAAAAATCAAAAACTCTCGATCAAATAGGAAGTGTTCTACATCAAAGCAGACGGCAAATAAACAACGTCGCAGCGGCACTTCATTCAACCTGAAGCACAATCCAACAATGTGTGACACCTGGTTTATTAGTGGAGATACAGATAGGCGGCGCGTGCGGCGACTAGGCGCGACAAAGTCGAACGCGCGCTTACGGCGAGGGCCCTCGCGGAGTCGTTATAACGCCCTCGGCGCCCTAACGATACGGCGGGGTCTCGTTAGAACGTGGCTGATACTGCGCCCGTCTGACACTATCGGACTTTGGAGACGGATGCACGAGATGCTTGCCTCTTATAATGATGACATAGGCCATTGAAGATTTTGGATACATACACACGTGTTGTAAGAAATTCGGAATTGAGAGGTAAAAATGTACCTCTTTCGGTTTGGCATTCTAAAAACTAATCGTTAAGGTGGTCTCCGTCACCGTCACTGATTGTTAACACACACGAATTTAGGAAACGGCAGTCACTGATAATAATACTAAAATAATGTATTTCAGGTAGTATAGTTATAGTAGGTACAATAGACATAACGTACAAAACTATCCATACTAATATTATAAATGCGAAAGTGTGTCTGTCTGTCTGTCTGTTACCTCTTCACGCTTAAACCGCTGAACCGATTGCGATGAAATTTGGTATGGAGATAGTTTGAGTCCCGGGGAAGGACATAGGATAGTTTTTATCCCCGAAATCATCCCCTAAGGGGGTGAAAGTTTGTATGGATCTACGATATAAACGAGTTCAACGCGGACGGAGTCGCGGGCAGAAGCTAGTTGTTAATAAAAACCAGAGATCACAAAACAGCATAGGAGACACAATATACCTAATTATAACCGGATGAGCATAAAGATAGAAATGTACAGTCAGCGTCATATAGTTAGTAGCAGTCAGAGTAGCCAACTATTTCGTAACACACCCTTATTCTTACAGTAATAAAGACGTGTACCGAAATATTGGGCTACTTTGGCTGCTACTAACTATATGACGCTGACTGTACATAGTAAGAATATTGTTTAGTTTTATTTAAAACTAGCTTCTGCCCGCGACTCCGTCCGCGTGGAAATCGTTTATATCGCAGCTCCATACAAACTTCAACCCCCCCTTTCATCCCCTTAGGGGGTGATTTCCAGGATGAAAACTATCCTATGTACTTCCCCGGGATTCAAACTATCTCCATACCAAATTTCATCGCAATCGGTTCAGCGGTTTAAGCGTGAAGAGGTAACAGACAGACAGACAGACACACTTTCGCATTTATAATATTAGTATGGATTTCAAATTATCAATTGTTTGCTGTTTGGATGTATTGACGAAACCGGCGTTGTGGAAATGGTTTGTATGTACTTTTGTCACATTCAATAAATAATATTGTATTTGTCTTTAAATTATCAATTTTATAAATTAATGATAACATTCAGAATAATTATTTTTTGCAGTGTTGCCTAGTTCCAAAACTAAGATAAGATTTATACATCTGATTGTTTGCCAGCCACGACTCTTAAACGTTACGCTTGGTTGTACACCACACATCATATTGCAATGGAAAAATGTGAAAGTGAATGTCTATTAGATTATTTACGGAGATCTAATCACCCCGCCCCGTTTCATTGAAGTTTTGAAATCTCTAAGTCGAGTAGTTATAGTTGGTTTGTCTTCTCTGACTAACCTTTAAGTACAACCTTCGAAATACATTATTTATTAGACCTACATTTTCGCTCTATTACATTATTATTGTGTAGAAATTATTTATGACTAGCTGTACCTGCGACTTCGTTCGCATGGTATTGTGGTGGGAGTTCTAATTTAACCTATCAAGTAAAACGTTGAACAAACCTATTTTAGCTAAAATGCCGTTACAATTCGTTGTCTTTCTGATATTTAAATGAGTAAGAAAGGGACAAAACTCGTTTTATTTAACACAGGTATTTTAAGTATTATGAAGAAGGGGGTAAAAGTTTAGTAAATGTTTGTGGCAATAGATCCAACAGGTAGGACACAGGCTGCAGCATATAATGTTTATTGATCTTGTTCTCTACATATTTTGAACACTGTTTTATAATAAACTAGATTCCGCCCGCGACTTCGTCTGCGTGGACCTGGGATAAAAACTATCCTATATTTAAATCCAGACTATAAACTATCTTCGTGCAAAATTTCATCCAAATCGGTTAAGCCAACATCCAAACATCTAAACTTTCGCATTTATAATATTATTTATTTATTATTTATGATATAAAGAAAAATACACAGCATGAATTTGTCTTGGATATTTTTATAAATGATTCGGGTAATTTGTGAAACTTGCCACCAAAAAACATTAGTTTGATTACGATAGGGAAACAGCGTTACTTGCATAATCAAGTCAGATTCAGGGATATACTCAAATTGATTGCATTGCAGGTCGTTTCTTCATGAAACTATTCTCTTTGTAGAACCGTAAACAGACCGATCAACTGATTCAAACATTTTAATGTTTGTGGTATTGCCAGCTTTATTTAATTATACCACACCACACAGTACTATCCTCGCCCATTCGAGGGTAAGAAATGCTACGTCTGCTACGCCGTAGCGCGTAGCAGCATTTTGCAGCTTTGTGGCGGAAGTTTCTCGTAGAGACATGACTCATGTACATATGTGAGCCATTGGCTTAACTCACTTAAAAACAGCCATGTGACATCAACTGGCGGTCTGAACGCTAGAGAACGATATCTTCCATACGATTTTCAGGGAAGAAAAATAATATCTATAACTACAATTCGTCTAAAGTTAATAAATTAACTGACATGTGGCCTTTCTGGTTCATAGAGTAGTTAATTTGGTGCATGCTCATGCCCAGTCCCAGTAGTGGCAGTAGTCAGTTAGCAAAGCATTGATTTGTATTTGTCGTGAGTTGTGAAGCGGGCGCCGGAAGACGGCCCGGCGCCTCCGCGCGACAACATCGAGCTGCTCTCAGGACGGATACTTAAGGGTATGACCTAGCAATTTTTCACAACAACCTAGAGACGCAGTTATAAGATGGAATGGGGCAGCAAAATTCATTCACTTTGAAGGCGGTTGCTGTGACACATTGATAGATATACTATAGAACGCTTTAGGGCCGGCTGCACCAACTTACGATTACAGACCGATCAACGTTAAATACGGCGCGGGCAGCTGTCATTCCAATGGACTTGGCAATCTTTTCATACATTCAGATTGTAACGTTGTCGTGAATGGTCATGATTCACGATAGTAAGTATTTACATTGATGTTAATAATCATGTCTCAAACAGCAGATTTATTTTATGTAGCAACACCGGCAAGAAATCATTTTATAACAATGTTGACGGGTAGGCGGATAGTCAGAGTTGCTAACGGCTATATGGCGTACGGACAGTTAAGTGCAGATTTGTAGTGTTAGATTTGGAGAAAAACCAGGGTAAGCTCTTTCCATAATCACTTTCAATGCATCTTATGATATTGTAACGATTTGGTACATTTACACGGGTGTTCATGTGCTTACACAGCTCGGACGAAGATTGTTTATGATGTGATGTATTTATGTGCGTCCACAGGTCTTATTCTATTTGGGAGGCGTGACGGTATATCATGTATTTCATTTAAGGTTTTCCTACATGTCACGTACATGCGATAACACAGTTCTTAGTCGTGGAGTTCTTTAGTGTGAGAGGATTAGTAACAAGTGTGACAACAGGGTCTCAGGTTCGGTAGTCTCAGCCTCAGGTCATCAATCAAGGGTGCACCCGGGTAATTATAACTGGAATGTTCTCGAAAAAGGATTAAAAATCGAATTTAAACTTTAAGGATTAAAAATTTAGTCAAATAATCACAAAGTTATAAGTGTCCAAAGTTTTAAGAGGGGGTACGTTCTGACCATTTTCCGCAAAACGCACCATATGAAACAATTGTCATTTACTATGACGCTCGCAGACGTCACTGTCTGCGAGCGTTTTTTCTCTCTAACAAGCAATATTAAAACGGTTGTAGCTTCGTAATTCTTTGAGATATCTGAATGGGATTTTCGTCTTTTCGAGTCTACACCCATATTATGAAGTTAGGTTTATTCTAATCTACGAAATACATGAGGGAGAGAAATATAGTGCAGGAGCATGATTAGAAAAATATTCATAAAGGTAATTTTATCATTAGCATTAATATAGAATCTGTCAAATATCTTTCACGCTCTATCAAACTCTAAATATCTCAGGTTTTGTGTGTCAGATTTTTTTTTTTGCTTTTTGTTCTCTTAGTTATTTACTTGGTATTGCAGTGTTTCATGTAGGGAAAGTGGAAGTTATAATAATAATAATAATAAATACTCTTTATTGCACCACTACAAGAGAGAAACAACATATATATATATGATAATGATATTATATGATATCGATATGTTTGCTTTTGTTTAAAAGTTGTAGTAAATTGATTTCAAAAGAGCTTTAGGCTCTATCAAATATTAGTTACTGTACTCACAGTCACACACAGACCCCATTTCCCCGTTAAACTGATATCGGTGCATGTAGCTTATCAAACGGCTCCATCCAGCCCACACGGGTTTACTAGCACGGACCTACATTTGTCCCAAAACAGGAGTCTAACATTGATTAATTGATATCAGTTGTTCACACAAACTAGTGTATTAGTAGCTCGGGGACGCGAGCGGGGGCGGGGGTGTGGGAGCGGCGGCTCGGTCAAAGGGCCTTTGATGTTTGCCGCGGCTTAATGCAGCGCCCGCGGCCCGCGCCCCGCACCACTCATCATTAGCAATTTCCTCGTAATTTATTATCTTTACCGCTATTTATTTGTACAATTTTACGGACGCACGGCGCTCCACACCTCAGCGCCTTTGACAAGTCATTTAGTTCGCGTTTGCGGAGTCTAAACTGAATTTAAAGCTTCAGAGGAATTGCACTTTCGGTCGCGGGGATGAGTTCTAAGTTATTCAACATGAAAATATTGCTTTTATCTGGAACAAAGTCTATTTTCGGCTTAAATAGCCTCGTAGGAGCTCTCCTCTCTTAGTAGGTATCTCTAATAAAGCCTGTCGTTACATTTATGCGGTTCGATGTCTTCGCTGGCATTAAAAAATACTTTGATTCGTCCTATCATCAACTCTCATTCATAATATGACGTGGCAGAAACATTGACGAAATTGCTACTGTATTTACAACTTTTACAAGTCGACTAATCTAATATCAGCATGTAGATTCAGCTTGGCGCCCGCTCGTTTTAGCTTTAGTAAACCGGCGCTTAAAAGGTCCGAGTTATTATAAGAGCACAGGTTTTATGTCGAAGTCGTGATTGATGTGGCGGCATAAACTTTATTGCCATTGTACGGGGTTATGGCGAAATTGCCGCCATGTTTTATTCATGTGCAGCCGGCGGCCATCTATCGAACAATTTGACACGCTTCTATCGCCCCTGTAATGGTCCTTCGAAACGGTTTTTACTGCTCAGTAGTTTTAGATCCGCTGAGACTAGATTAGTTTTTTTTTTTCAACATTAACGTAAATAGATAGAATATAATTTGTAAATTCTGAACTGTTAAATGACGTGGAACTAATGTTATCAATAAATAATTGAATTGAATTGATCCCACGATGATGGGAAAAACGCTGGAGGATATTTTTCATTACACATTTTTTTGTACATTTGCAATTTGCCTGTGGTGATATTGGGATACCTATGTGAAATGTGAGAGCGTTGACAATTTTATTCTAATATTTAAATGATGTTGTAGCCATTAAATTACATTAAACATGTTGCAGGTTAGTCCAAAGTATGTAAATAAATACATGTGGAATTACGTAAAAGGGATTAATTAGCGGTATGATATGCAATTATTCAGCAATGTGGTTTTTCGATATCCTATTTCATGTTATAGTAACCAATCAAATCTTAGTATTATGTCATCTTCTATAAGTAACTATTTCTTTGAAGTGAGTCTCAATATATGGACTTGGTAACACATTGACATTAATTGCATTCAGCGTCTTCCCTGGCAATTCATTTAAATTTCCTTGATATTTCATTAGCTAAGCAAAAACATCGTCTTTTTACAGAAACCGCAATTCCTTTGTGCAGTGAGTCAAGTTCGCCAAGCGCACATGTATTAAAAAATGTGTTAGTGCCGAAAAATTCGCGGGCACGTGCCTTGGTGGTCACACTTGTGGCGCGAGCTCATTAGTGCGACGTGTCGCCGGCGCCGCAAGGCACAAACATGGGAAAAATCGAAATGTTGGCGAAATATACCACATGTTTACAGGCGTTTTAGGGCCAATTAACCGCTAAGTCAACACTTGTAGGCACATTTTAGTATTAATCATAATTCAGGAGGAATATCACAAATCACAATATAATAAATGACTGATGGCCGGAAGGTATAGTATTTATTTGTGAGATAAGATAAGTAGGTAGTATTCTAAGCAGACAGAAAGAGCTAAAGAAAATCGTTGAGAGTAAGATACTTAGTCGCGTATAATTGACTTATTTATTTTCCTTTCTGAGGTTCCCCGACGTTTCGGATGTGTCATAACATCCTTGGTCACGCACGGGACTACACCCCGTTTAGTAAAAACATTTTTTGAGAATTGTGAAAGTTTAAATCAATATAGCTAGTTACTTGTGTAGGAATTAAGTACTTTTTCTGGTTTTCTGTAGTCACGTGATAAGCTTGTTCATATATTTACGGCATCTTTATTTGTCGGTTTTTTTCCATGTCGCGTATACTGTATACGTAGTTAAGTAGTTTATGGCTTAGAACTCAATGTGCTTCACATATTTGAGTTGCTCTATATATTTGGGTCCCATAGTAACACTGTCCAAAACCAAGCGGTGAAATGTTAAATCAACCTAACCACAACATGAAATGCAAAAATACAATATTGACCTTGTTTATTCGAACTCTTGCTTTGTAGATGTAACTGCACTTCCGATCTATATTCAAGAAGTAATAAATAAAGTCAACCGTCTGTTTCTTACAAAACCTCCAATAGATTACGTTCCAAACAAAATGATATGTAAGAATCCTTGGAAACAAATCCAGGAACTACTCCTATTTTTACCTTCAAAGGTAAAGAAAATGTCCTAAAATATTCTTCACAAGTCAACCTTTAATATCGACTGAATGTGGTAACGTCGCACAAATAGCGTAATATCAATCAAAGCGCGAGATCAAAGGACGGAGACAAAGGCACGGGCGCGGGCGCCGCGCTGACCTTACCGCTTTGTCGCTCGAGGTGCCTCTGTAGCCGTGATGGCCCACTCAAATGCGTGAAGAACTTTTCCTAGTTTCTAAGAACACTCCTTTCATATAAGTGACACTTTGACGCTTAACTTAGTTGATTTGTATAAAAAACATAGTCTAATTTAGGTCTGGATGACAGCAACTAAAGAGTAAAGGGCTAATGAGATATTAAAGCAATTATCGTGATAACTGTTGGTAAATATTCACGGAAATCGCCGGGTAATAAAGTTCTCCTGAATTGAATACCAAGGAAAGGTATTACTCTAGTTATTAAATGCTTAAATTTTGTGCTCTTAAAACGATTTATAGTGAAATCATTATCACTTCCCTTATTCTCCATTCTGCAATAATGCAAGATTGAATAATCTCAATTTAAACGTAAAGCAAAAGCCAAATACAGATATTAATTCAGCACACAACAAGTTATGTGACCGCACAACGTTTCGTCAAAGGATCGTGCGACTGGAGGTGTTCCCCGACAAAGGCACCGCACAGACGCGCGACTTATGATATTTGAGTTGCCGGGACTTTGGGAGACGTCGATGCGATATAGCGACAATGTGTGCCGATTAGGGATGGGATTTACGGGATTATCGGGTAGAGCGTGTCGATGAAAGACATCTCTTCTGTGATGGTTATCAGAATATGGCTTCAACCACAGAATAGATGCTTCAGCTAATAATGTAGATTACATAAAGTATTCACATTCAATTTCATTGTTTCGATGCGACATTGGCGCAGTCGGTAGGATCAATGGATTCAAACAGAATGTGATGAGAGTTTATCGATTTATCGAGAGTTTAGTTAAGGTTGTATGTATGAGGTTAAACGGATTTTACGTTGAGCTATTTTAGACCCCGATGATGCAAACAAACGCAAGTATCACTGTCACATGCTCGTTGCCAATCCTTGAACTTGAAAATAAATGGTTCACTCGTGTGAATGTGTGTTGACCGCTTTAGCCTAGTTGGTAGTGACCCTGCCTACGACGCAATAGGTCCTGGGTTCGAATCCCGGTAAGGGCATTTATTTGTGTGATGAGCACGAATATTTGTTCCTGAGTCATGGATGTTTTCTATGTATTTAAGTATTGATCTATCTATATAAGTATGTTTGTCGTCGTCTAGTACCCATAGTAACAGCTTTGCTTAGTTTGGGACTAGTTTGTTTTGTGTAAGATTGTCCCCTAATATTTTTTTTTATTTTTTTTATGTGACAATTTTAGTAAATATTCCAAACCTATGAATAAGAAAGGACTGAAGGTCTAAAATCCGTGACTTGAGCCTGGAGGCACGCGCCACTGAGCCAAAATACAACAAACACGACGCAGATGAATCTGCATCTGTAGGAGAGCCGGACGAGATTTGAGCGTCTTTGTGTTTTATAATATTGCAGCGGCGCGTCCCTAGTCAAAGCTCGCCACAATATTTATCGGCGGCGCAGTATCAATGCAGCACAAAGCGGCGCCGGAAGCCCACCTCACCCGCTCGCGGCAGCCTCGGGGAGGAGCGGCAGCGGGCGTGAAGTCAAACTGAGAATAAGGAATGAACGAATGGCTGAATACATTGACGTTAAAAATAGCGCCGACAGCTGTCATCTCATTCAACATTTTCAACGGACCTTTAGATCCCTGGGTTCTGGAACGAAAAATTTAAAATTTTTGGCTTCGTGCATAGTCCAAGTGAGTTGACGATACCTACACTAATTTACAATTAATTTATAAAGTACAGAATAATTACAGGTTGGGTCTACAACAGATGGGGTAGAGTCGGTACTAGGGAATGCAATCTCGCGAGATTTCAGACCTGGATACGAGATCTCGCAAGATTGGGCGTGTTTCACTATAAGCGTATGCAAATGCTATGAATTCCATATAAATTCATACCTGGGATAACTCGGGGCACTGATACTAAAGTGACGTAGCAAAATACTTTATCGACAGTTAAATATATCGACTACGTTCTACAAAATAAATATATTTATACAAAATCGCTTTGTAGCCTGGTTCTTAAATGCTAAAAGGATGTTTTTCGAAGAATTTATATCATTTTTAAACCAGGTCAGTATTTCCACATTGGCACTAAATGTTTTATTCTAATCATTTTATAGCGTTATTTATTATTTCTTAAGCACTACTCCATTTTCATTTATTGCTAAAAGTACATAAATATTTGTACTATCCATGAGTTAATAGAACATTCACTTGGGCGTGACTTTTTCTTGGGCAGCATGATTATTTTGGACTTCGTAACAATCGCAGCGGAATATTACCTCATATATTATTCTTTCACTAGCATATGAATGGCACTGACTGTAAAATGAAATTTTGTTTGAAATGACATCCGCATACATTTATTATCTTAAGAGGCTTGATATTAGGTGTGATATCGAACCTTTTTATAGTAATCGAGAATTTTCAATGAGCACATGTATTATTTTATTATCGACATCTTTTTTAGGGTTCCGTAGTCGACTAGGAACCCTTATAGTTTTGCTTTGTCTGTCCGTCCGTCCGCGGATAATCTCAGTAACCGTTAGCACTAGAAAGCTGAAATTTGATACTACTATGTATATCAATCACGCCGACAAGACGAAGTGGTAAAATAAAGTGTTTTTTTATTTTTATTAGGGTACCTCCCCTATACGTAACGTGGGGTGTTTTTTTTTTCATTTCAACCCTAACGTGTGATATATTGTTGGATAGGTATTTAAAAATGTTCGCTGAAATCATTTTTTGATAATGTTAATATTTTCGGAGATAATCGCTCCAGAAGTAAAAAATAATGTGTCCCCCCCCCTTCTAACTTTTGAACCATAAGTTTTAAAAACATGAAAAAAATCTCAAAAGTAGGTACAACTTTATAAAAACTTTCTAGGAAAATTATTTTGAACTTGATAGGTTCTAGTTTTTGAAAAAAATTACAAAAACTACGGAACCCTACACTGAGCGTGGCCCGACAAGCTCTTGGCCGGTTTTTATTGATATCAAATCCCTAGAATGTGCCCCGAGTTATCCCAGGTATGCATATAATGATTATCAACATGTGTACTAAAAATAAAATATGCATACAGTGGTTTACAACACCTAATATCCGTTTAATTGCCATGAAAAAAAAAAACTTTTTCGTTTATTATTATTTTTCTTTTTTTTTTTAACCTTAGGAACTAGTATTCATATACCGTGTATAATATGTAATTAAATTTATATTGTAACTATCTATTAATAAGCTGTAATGCTGTTAAATTGTTTATCTACGCACATATCATTAGTGCTCTAAAATGCGTTCAGAAACCGTAGGAAATGACCAGCATTATTACAACCAATTTTACTATGAGACCTTTCTTGTCTGTGGTAGTAGGTAAAATCTGTACTGTAATGTTATTACAGTACAGATTTTTGTAAGGTTATGAGTTTAAATTTGGAACAGCTGTCAAAACTCAAGTGGGTCTCTATTCTAGTATCCATAGATATTAAAACGGTTATCGATGCGAAACGTCAATTCAGTATGTTTTTTAATATAAACCGCACGACATTTGATCAAGAGTGACATGAGAATAGGGACATCATTCGTTTGTCTATGATTTAAAAAAACATTCGTCTTGACGTAGGATCAAATTGCCGCCATTACTTTTGTCATTTCTTTGTTGGTTTTTGCTGCTACGAAAGTAGAATTGTGAAAAGTTGTTTGTAATTCACATTTTAGGTGAAAATATGAGTAGTAGTGACTCCGAGAACGATATGCACACTCCGCCGGATATCGTAAATGCAGCCACGATTGCAACAAAGATATTTTACAGTTACAGGTAGCACTATAGTAGCAATGCAGGTCATTTTCCTACGGCTTCTGAACCGATCTTAGAGTACTTATGATATGTGTGTAGATAAAGTAGTGTATGCAACTGTACATAATTTAGCCTTAAAACACTCGTGTGATTCTATTATGAAACTCGCTGACGCTCGTTTCATAAAACCACACTCGTATTTTAAGGCCTCTGATTATGTATCAGTTGCATAAACGACTATTTTAACAGATCAGGTTTTATATAATTAAAAGTATGTAATAAAATTTTAATCGAATAAAAGTAAGTTTTAATGTGTCAGTCAGATGAACCGTTTGCCAAGTAGTGTTTTATATGGAAAGTTCAATCTCGCGAGATCTCGTACGAAAATTGTACGAGACTCACTCTCGTAAAATATGGGCGACAAAATCACGCAAGATCGAGATAGCATTCCCTAGTCGCGACTCGCTAGAAACCTGTAACTCGGCCTGTTCTCTTATCTGGCCCATTGTTGACTGCCTCTATCACTGGATTCCTTTTTACACAGATCCTTTGACGCCATTGCTTTGTTTGCCAGAAGATCAAAATGAGACACCAAAACTTTAATCGACGCGCATTGCGCACCTAGTGCCGAGTGCCGACCTTATTGCAAATAACATTTTCAACACAATTGCTCGTAACGGACCTCTTATTGTGTCGCTTTTAGGCTCATAATCCTGGATATTAAACACGCGTGTGTTATAACATTACGATACTTGTGTGTTATGGTTATATCCCGATTAAGTCACGTTGACACCTTGCAGCAAGATGTAAGCATGCCGCACAGCGTGCATTCTTAAATTAACCAGGTTGTACCGAATGTACAGCTTTTTTTTTAATTCTCGGCAAATGGATTCTTACTCGACTAAACAAATTAAATCCTTTTTGTTAATTAATTGACTATTTCTTTTCGGATATGATATAGAAACGTTTAATTTAGTAAAACTATTCACTTTTGATAACATTTTACATGAATTAATAAACATAACATTTTAAAACGAATATATTTCTTTTATTTTGTATTGGCTGTTTAGAGATATCATCTAAAGCGCGCGGACTGCGCACACTTCACTAAAAAAAACTGTTGCGCGCCATTATAGGTTAATTCACAGATATTTGTAAACATTGTTAATGCGTGTTTGGTTATTAATAAAAATGTTGACTCGTGGTGACTAGAAAAGTGATAAACTGAAAGGATGCCACTAGAAATTCTCGGCGATGTATACAAAATGGGAGTAAAAAACCTGTTGCCATGAATAAGTAAAGAAAATAACTTGGCAGGCCTATACAATTTTCATCTCATGAAAATATTTTTTTCCTCGCATAATGTGTTGAAAAACGTCGTATAAAACCCGTGAGCTTTGATAATTACATCCTCGACTCTCTTATCACGCTCACCTGCGGCTCGCGCGATAATTCCGCCTCTGATGTAATTATCAACATACCTCACTTGTATCACAATGTACTATTGTAACCCTTTATGTAAGATTTCCACACTTTGAACGTTTGTTACTGTCATAGAACACAATATCTGTTAGTGCTATCTGACATATTCTAAAAATATCTAAGTGCTGCCAGGCATTTTGGAATAATATTTATAAATATTTATTTGTATAAAGGAGGATATTCCTGGGAATCTTAGCTACACTAGAGTCTAGATGGAGTTACAAACTTTATGAAGAAATACTATTTTCCGATTAAGAGTTTAATTTCCTGTTCGGCGCCTCACAAATGTCCCCATTTTAAGTTGGACAAAGTTTATCTGGAGCTTTTCCCGTAGACAATGCAATTTTAGTTAATTCGATTGGTCGCCCGCTGCGGGCGCGCAACGTCCCGCGCCGCGCTGGACGCTTCTAAACCGATTACCACGACTGCCTTGCACCGAAAGACCCGAACCAAACACCAATTAGCTGTCAACTCCATTAATCGCAATAAGACGTTATATTCGGCTCCAGGTGGTTTATTCAACCAAATAATTGATCTTATTAGGTCGTCAATGAGTCATATTTCACACGTTATTTGTAATGTGAAGATGTCTCTCGAACTTGGCTTTGTTCTCTAGCATCCATTACGCGTTATATTTAAGAGATGAAACGCGAAGAGCGTCTGAAGAACTCTCGATAGCGAACACAGGCCATATCTGACTGAACGCGCAGATTTAATCCGAAGGAATGATTTAATTATGAAGTCGCAACACGATCGCGTCGCGCGAATAAAGAATAAAGGGAAACCCCCAGTTCAAAGAGAGATAAATGAGAACTTACACTCTTTTAAGTAGGGATCACAAGGTTTTTATCAATGCTTTTACTTCGCATCGTATGTGATTTGCAAGGCGGGTTCTTTTTTTGTCCTTTGATAAAGTCGCGTTTAATCCTCGCATCGCATTAATTTTAAGGTGGCCGTTTGATTAACGCTCAAAGAAATGCTAAGTTCGTACATAATTGCATGTCGAATACATCGGTGCTGACAGTATGTTAGATATATTAAGTTGCCCTTATTCCAAACTCCAAACAAATTGCACGTACCAGTAGAATTTTAAAATATTAGCAATTTGTACCCGTTGAAGCCAAAAAATCTAACAAAAGGCACAGACGGACCTCCACGAAATTAACAATGCTATATCCTTTTGCGGATAAAACGAGCGAAATTTTATAAAGGTACAATGCTTTGTCTACGTTTCGCAATCAAAATCAATTCTTTGTATTAAAAGGATTCCACGGACTCCTCCGATAGGACCAATTTTTGCGAGATAGGGTTGCCGAGCAAAGGAATATTGCGTTATTTCAAAGCGACATTTGCATTCGCAACAAGTGACACATTTAGATATTGTAAAATATTACATGAAGACAAAGAAAAGAAATGAAAGTATAATATCTGTGTCGTATCTTTTATTGTTATTTTATTAAACCTAAGGTTTGTTTGATTATAAATCCAAGTTAAAAAACAAATTGGCCCGGGTTTTATTTTCTTGATAATTTTTATTTTTGGTCAGAATTGGCTAAAGTGGGTAGGCAGTAGCAAAATGTATGGGAATTTTGTAACTAAGTGGATATTAGTTAGTTTACAAAATCCGGTGCTGTATATGTATTAGGATTTTTTTTTGTTTTGCTCTGAATTACGAGATTTTTCAACCTCTTTTATGCAATTATGACGATTAGTAAAAATCGACCCATTCTTAATATCTATAAACTTTTAGGTTGGGGTGTAGCAAAGGGTAACCGGGACTTAAAAAAATAATATGGTGGTAAGTATGTCATTATGACACATATGTTTTTGTTTTATGAGTTGATCCTACAGAATATGCTAAAATAAACGTGTTTTATTTGAAAAACCTTTCTCTAAAATCAAAAATGGCCCAAGATATGTAATGTAACCTCAAAATTGTAAATAACCACCCTAGTAGCATTTTAAGTTGGCCCCACGTTGGGCCATTGATCACCGAGTTGGCCCAACGAAATGCCAACGAAAATGCTACTAGGGCAGGACTTGAAAAAAAAAATCGTTGGTGTGATGTCAAATTGACACAATTATGATTGACTTACTGCGACCCAACCTACGTCAAAATAAGGATGTTTCACTTGAAAACTTTTTTCAAAAATTTATAAATACCGAGGTATTGCACTCGGTATGACGACGGGCGACGGCCGGCGAACCGCCTGATCCATTTTTTTTTTTTTATAATAATATTCCAAAAATATGTATACGCCCAACACTCCTTAAATATGTATACAACTACTATAAATGACCTGGTTACCGTTTGCTAAACCTTGGCCAAAGTTTGTAAAAACAAATCATAAGTTGAAAACTATAACATTGAGTCGTAAGTAGGCATAATGTAGCGACGCCGACAACCCTGAACCAGGTTTGTTCGGCCTGCGTCAAAGGAAAATTTATTATTTAAAGTGAAAGTTATTGAGTTTCGCTCAGGTTAAGTGAGCCTTTTGACTCTCGTCTACGGGGTGCGAGGAACTGGTGTCTGATGTCTTTACATGCCTTCAATTTCATTCAATTACCAAATACCTGTACGGAGATCAAACGGGCCTCATCTAATTCTAACCGACTGCTGCTGGTTAGATTGTGTTGTTGGTGACATGCCTTTAGAGAAATAATCAAACGAGCGTGACTTTACAGCCGAAAGTTGGCTCTGTGAGCTGCAGACCTCACGAGTTTGTCAAAAAAAAATACTTATACAATTTTCCAAAAACGGACCGATAAAAGTCCATATTATGATTGAACCTGTTTCACAATCTTTCCGAGAATCGGTTGAAAAATGCGACCTGTAGAAGAGAACATCTAGACATCTGGCTTCCGGACATCCGCCGGACAGATATACGAAAGCATTTTTGCTTAAGCTGTAACGGAGATTGGCTTCGCTCGCTCGTTCAATGAAGTGACTAGTTTTCGAAAATAAATCCGTTAACATTTACTAAGCCCCTCCGATTTTTCGAATCCGTGCGTGTATAATTAAATTATAAAACATATGAATACGAAGACCACTGAGCCTTGGGGTTTGTAATAATGGACTAATCAGTATTTTCACAGATGTACAAGGCCAATAAGTTTCTACGCCAAAATTGTTCATGTAATCTTCTGTGACGTTTTCCAAAATGTTTTATCTTTAGATGTTCTGACCGTAAACGTGTTTCGTGAATTTCAGATAACGAACATATGTCTTCTGACTTTCTGAGTAACAGCTATCGCGACGAAATGACTTCAGTCCCAGTCCCAGATTAGCTTGCACGGTTGTCCGTAGCTTATAATGTTCTCAAGCGTTTATAAATCGATAGTGCACCGTGTAGATGGCGTAAGCCAAGTTCGGATTAGTTCCCAGTCAGCCCGCTTGGCTCCCGGTGTCAGCATGCACCAAGTTTGATAATATCGCTCCTCGCCCAGATATCAATCTCCAAAAGCAATATTCAACTAGTGACCAAAGTTGTCGGATTACTCTGTAAATGATAAGTCTAGGGATACTCGATAGTGTATCCATCTATTTGGTTGGTTTGAAGAGTATGTTTATAATAAAACTGTGATATAATTCGGTTTATTTGTTGTATGCGTCATATAATGTATGAATTAAAATTATAATGTAACAACATATAAAATATTAAGTTTGGAATGATGTCAAGCACGATTTATAATCCACAATTTAATTCACTCTTCTACATTAAGGAGCCAGTAGATAAGATAGCCCTCTCAATTTGTAGTATTATGTCATAAAGGTTAATTTTACAGTCTCGCAACAACGACTCTAATCGTGTCTAATCTCTATCGTGTCTTTCTTGTTTTGAAAATAGAATATGAAATGCCAAATACGGAATTAGTCCAAATTCTCGAAAACCATGCAAATCTGCAAATCTGTGGTTGAAATGCAATTTGCGTCTCCAGCGTCTGCGCTATTACATTATGTAGCGTATCGGCGCGGTGGCGCCGTCTCCGAATTTATCACATTGCCTATTCAATCCGGGAACATCTGCGGGCGAAGAATGGAAAAATGTACCGACGGGCCGCGCGCACCGGGACGGAATTGGAAAGCTTCTGCGGTGTATCAAAATGTTGTGTTACTGTGCGATAAGGACGGTACTGCTGCTGGATTCCCGATCTTGCACTGATTGTGCCACTTATCAAGCGTTGTGCAAAAATAATGAAGAATACGGTTTCAAAAGTTTGTAGGAAACCGCCGAACCGCGCTTGCCATTAAGAGGAAACACTAAGGTCGAGACAATTGAGAAATAGGTATTTGTAAAATGTATTGCTGTCGCGCCAACCTCAAGCGTCCCCCCGCAGAGCGCGATAGAGACAACTGCAGCTTGGACCGAAAATACCTATTAAAAGTAAATAAAATCAACGTTCCGTAGTCCCCTGATATCTTCTCCAAAACTTGACCTATTTAACTATTTTTTTTATTAAAAATCAAAGAAAGGCTTTGGCCGTGTTCCTGTTTTCCTTTTTTTAAATAATCTAGTCAAAATTGTTTTCTGGATGTTTGAACACAGCGGAAAATCTGCCATTTTTCTTAGGTTTTTGAAGGTTAATATCTCTTTTAAGAATACATTTATGAAAATAAAAACCGGCCAAGTGCGAGTCGGACTCGCGCACGAAGGGTTCCGTCCATTACCTATAAAAACAGTTTAAAAAAAAAGTTTGTTGTATGGGAGGCCCATTAAAATATTTATTTTATTTTGTTTTTAGTATTTGTTGTTATAGCCGCAACAGAAATACATAATTTGTGAAAATTTCAACTGTCTAGCTATCGCGGTTCTTGAGATACAGACTGAAAAAAAAAAACGTTTGTTGTATGGGGGCCCTCCTTAAATATTTATTTTATTTTGTTTTTAGTATTTGTTATAGCGGCAACAGAAATACATTATCCAGGGAGAAAACAGGGGACTACGTTTGTATGGAAAAAGGGCCCTTGTGTTTCCTCTTAACTCTTAACAGCTGTCTACCAGAACTGTGAGAGGTAGCAGAAACGATGCGTATAAGTGAGGCTAGCTATATATTGTATTGGTAGATATTTTTCTCGCAAACCGCTCCGCTATCTTGAACAGCTCTAGTGGATTCTCGTGATCAGGAATCATGAAGGTTATGATCCTTTCCTTTATATTAATGTCAAAAAAAACTGCATATCAAAACTCCAACGTCTTAACATTCCGGCATTCTCCGCGTGGCCCCAGCTATCGTGATCGCGGGCGCATCGCATCGGCGTCGTGGATTTACTTAGCATTGCGGAGTGCAGCATCCGCCCAAATTACTATTTCAATCTCGAGCCCACCGCATGGAGCCGGAGACATCGCAACGCTTTTATTGTGCCTGATGGATGAAGTGGGATGGAGATTGGATTTTTCCGAAGGCTAATGAGATCTACGAGAAATTGTATACGAATCTTGTTTACTCATGGAAACAAATGGGTAAGAGAAATTGGGACATTTACAAAGCCCTGAAATAATAAACGACGTTACGGTAAATAGATTTTGGGATGGAACATAAGTATTGGTGATATGTTTAGGCATGTCTGCTGGCTCCCTTCATTGACCAAAATCGTAGGACTAATCCGACCGGACGAACGAAACATACCTACTTATACTGGCTCTGTGAACTGTAGACTCGCGAACCTGTCTTATTTTCCGAAAAAGAAATGTAATTTTCGATTGCAAAACTTAAGCCTTGTTCGGACTAGGCTAGTATTTTAGTGCGAGTCCATACATTTGCCGCAAGGACGAGTAGCTTTTGTATGGACTCGCACTAAAATGCTAGCCTAGTCCGAACAAGGCTTTATAAACTGTTGTCTTAGTCAGTCGATCTTAATTCCACGTTTCTGAGCAAATAGTATTTCCAACGAGATTGCAGGGATTTTAGGATATGCTCGTAACCATAAATTGTTATAACTAATCCATCATTATATTTAATAGATAGATGTGTGTATTAGTCTGAAGTGGTTAGTGCGCACTTTAGAATTTCGAAAAAAGGTAAGTCTACCAGACTATTTTTATACGACAGCTCTTTACTACATTTTATTCTTAGAGATTTCATTGTTTTTATTTCACTACAAAATAAAATCCTCCTCTCATGGATTAGGTGGAACGGGCAGTAGGCCCCACGCTGGCCCAGTGCGGGTTGGGGACTTCACATACACCTTGAATTTCCTCACGATGTTTTTCCTTCACCGAATTATGTTTATTTCACTTAAACTATGAATATAAACCATTTAAGTTTACACGTCACAAGAAAGGCAGGCTGTCTAACTAGCTACTTATTGCCGAAGATTGTGTGTCAAAGCTGCGTTTATGTTGAACTTACAGCCAAGTTGTTAATAAGGAAAGCGTTGCCAGGAGGACAACTCTTTAACATCAAAAGGAATGCACTAACGCTAGGGCTGGCTCTTTGATATCAACTTTATTTTCTTTTTGTAAAAGTTTACACTGATATTTATGTGCTGCCGGTAAGTACAAAACAGGGACTACCGTTTTTTGTTTATTTCTTATTTACGTTCGAGTCTCTAAGCCGCCGTCGATGCGCGTTCCCGAATGTATTATATTCCTATCAAAAGTCCTCCATTCTATTTCCTATCAAATAAGTTGGCATCTCATGTAGGGATTCTTGTTGTGGCACCGTGGTGAAACGAAACACGGGATCATTTCGGTGTTTGTCCGTCTGTCACAAGCACTTTTATTTGGTTGCTGAATGCTTGTTTAGACAGTTGTTGTGTTAACCCTTAACGATAACAGAGGTCCTTGTAATTGGTTATTAACTATCTCTAATACGCACACTTGTAGTTGGCTTAAGTGGAAGTATCCATATCCATACTAATATTATAAATGCGAAAGTGTGTCTGTCTGTCTGTCTGTCCGTCTGTCTGTCACAAGCACTTTTATTTGGTTGCTGAATGCTTGTTTAGACAGTTGTTGTGTTAACCCTTAACGATAACAGAGGTCCTTGTAATTGGTTATTAACTATCTCTAATTGTTAACCCTTAACGATAACAGAGGTCCTTGTAATTGGTTATTAACTATCTCTAATACGCACACTTGTAGTTGGCTTAAGTGGAAGTATCCATATCCATACTAATATCATAAATGCGAAAGTGTGTCTGTCTGTCTGTCTGTCTGTGTGTCTGTTACCTCTTCACGCTTAAACCGCTGAACCGATTGCGATGAAATTCGGTATCGAAATAGTTTGAGTCCCGGGGAAGGACATAGAATAGTTTTTATCCCCGAAATCATCCCCTAAGGGGGTGAAAGTTTGTATGGAGCTGCGCGATATAAACGAGTTCCACGCGGACGGAGTCGCGGGCAGAAGCTAGTTACTAATATATGCCTATTTTTTCACTGAGACAGTGTTGTGACGGGACAGGGGCAATTGGGAGATCTTTGACGATTCCCTCCCGCCCCGTTCAGTTAAGCAGTCCGCTCAAGATCTACCGACGTCTGTAACTCTTTGTTAAATTTCTCTGAATAAAGATAAAACCTATCCAAATGTCAAAGACGTGTGACTCGACAACCCTGCGAGGGTCAAAGGCGCGAGATGAAAGCCGCGTTCCGCACAAAGCTGACTCGCCGGTCAAGGGTTGCGATGCGCCCCGCGTATCGAGACGTGATGATTGACCGTTTGATGCAGAAACGCGTCAACCCTGCCGGGCACGAGGCCGTCTCCGGTGTGACTCCGCCGGTCAAGGGCTCGGCGACCGATTTCGGGTCGCGTTTTTGACGTGTTAAAATTAAGATATAAGATGAGATTGGTATTTTTTTTATTGAGGCCTATAGAGTGTCTGGTGACATTGTCGTAGCATGTCGAGAGATCGTTTCATGCTGTAGTATTAGTAACGTCAGATCATCTGACTTATGTATAATAGTAAATCCTACTAATATTATAAATGCGAAAGTTTGGATGTTTAGATGTTTGTTACTCAATCATGCTTAAACGGCTCAACCGATTTGGATGAATTTTTGCACGAAGGTAGTTTATAACCTGGATTAAAATATAGGATAGTTTTTATCCCGGGTCCACGCAGACGAAGTCGCGGGCAGAAGCTTGTTTATTTTATTTAATCGTATGGCATACATTATTTTGGCCTTTTAATGTTGTCACTCTTTAGTACCACCCAGGGGACACGTGCAGGGTTGTGGTAGGTAAGCTCCTGCGGACGCGAGTAACAGTTGTCCCCCCTTTGTCAAGTGAGTGGGCAACTCGACTGATAGAAGTTCTTAAGCCGCCCGAAGGCCTCTAACTCGGCTTAACGACTACTGTCATAGACAGCAGCCGGGATCAACTGCTTAGCGTGCCTTCCAAAGCACGGAAGCGCTTATTTATATTAACCACTCAAATATCAGGCGGTCAGTGGTCACCCATCCAAAGACTGACCGCTGCCATCTTTGCTTAACCTGCGTTATCGTTTCCGACTCGCAGGCGCCGCGAGGCTATGAGCGCTACCAGAAGCTAGTAGTAAATATGTATGACAAATTCAGTGTGCAGGACATAAATATCTGTAGTCTGTACACGACTCTTTTGTCAAAGTCAATCTTTTTTTAGGTAGGTACCTACGTACACAGCCCCCGACTACACTACCCCTGACTGTACACAGGCTAAACCTGGTTTTCTGCCAGAGCTAAGATACGACATACATAAACTATACATATTGTTTTGCTTTGAGGCCTTACAGCAACTAACGCTGCTTTTAATGATGCAGTTTAACTTTGAGCTTTTCTGGTAAATCAGCCTGTGAATTGCTATTCTTATTCATAATCATAACGTTTACGACAACTCGTGACATACTTCATGTGTATATTCCCCGGTAACTGCCCAGTCTCGAGTATGGGGCAATGGGAAGTCATTCTACCGAAGTCGAGACGTCACGCGCAACGATCTGTAAAATTTGCTTTACGGAAGTGTACTCAGTCAAATAAGAAAAATAAGCCAATTTCACTTTGGCTTCCCTACGGATACGTTTGGTGCTTCACCGTTTCCCCACTACTAGACATCTATACATGCAACACTGTAATCATAATCATCATTAATGAATTGAGTGATTTTTGACAACCGGCAAAAAAGATTTCGCCAGCTGTTGATATAATGAATTCTGAAAAATCCCTCATTCCTCGAGGAAACATTAGCCGTGAGTGAAGCCGTCACAGAACCTCCGTCGACCGCCTTTTTGCTCGCGGTGCATAAGGTGCAAATGCGTTTATCGTGTTTATTTTTAACGTCTGCTAGTTTACCGCAGCCGGTTGTTGCGCACGCGACTCGGCGAGACCGGAGTTCATGGAAAGAGGATTCAATTGTATATTGGGTGTTTAAACGAAAGCTGTCAGAGTGCGTGATATTGTTGTCGGGGGTTTACTTTATAAGTAAAAAGTTTCAACTTGTGGCTCCATCAACGGCATCAACTCGACGGTACCAAATTATATAGTATTGAAGCTTGTGAAGTTGTTTTGTAAAACCTATCATGGGAGACCAACTACATGATAAAAAAAAATCGTTTAACTACGCCGACGCCGGTTAAGCCTAAAATGAGCTCTAAATATCTATCCGATATGACCCTTACACCCTGGATTACCCTATATTTTTTTTTTATTTTTATTTAATAAGTACAATTTATTAATACTAAAAATCAAAACATAGCCCCACAAAACTGTAGTAACAGTTTGACTGTGGGAACGGCAGTCTCTAGGTTAGACATATGTACATTAATATAAATAACAGTGTAATATACTGTCCATAAATCAGTTATACAGTATACTAAACTTTCTTGGTGTTAAATAAGTATAGCAACAATAATCCTGTTGTAGATATTCACAAACAAAGGTAAAATATTTTTTTTTGGAGTCCGGTTTAATTTAAGCTTACAGTTACTGGAGCAATTTGTTTGATAGTTTGGTCCCACGTTGGGCGCCAATGAAACGGCGCAAATTGTCCTTGTTTAATTTAAAAGTTTTAATTCGAGCCGTATGCTCGATGATGACAGCGCACAAAGGGCACAGAAGTAATAAAGGGGTGTCGAGTGTTTGCCGCGCGGCGCGGCGTCGCCCGTAATTGAATCCTCCAGGTTAATTTTCCATTGACCTGAAAATTATTAATTAATATCTCTAATATTGAACCGTGACTCGTAATGATGATAATTTGTCTACCGATCGTACGTGGCGAGCCGCACCAATTAAACGCGACTATTTTCTCTTTGTATCTGCATCGGCAAATGTTAGCAAACGCGGTGACGTGTCGTATCAATAGCGGGTCAAAGAGCGGCGAGCGGCCGCTAATCGCACAGAGACAAGTCAAAGCGGAGCGTGCAAATTCGACCCGGAACAATAAAAGTGCAGGTGGACCTCGCCGGCCCGCGCACATCAAAGGGGGCTCGCGAAGCTATACAAAAGCCCTAATGAGACAAACCCGTGGCGTAATCGAGGCGACGGAAAAAGATGAGGCCCGAGAGGTACGAGGCAAATTTTAATAATTGTCAAAGCGGCGGCGCCGATCAAACGCGAGGGGGCGGCGCGGGGCGCCCCCCGCGCACGCGGCCTGCCACCTGCGAGTGTGTCGCGCTCATTAGCGCCGCTGCAGCGGACCGGCCTTCGACTCACCACTGACTAATTAAATCTAAACAGTTTCAATTTTACCATTCAAATTTTAATACGTAAAGCTTGCGGTCCCGTAAAGAAGCGCTCAAAGGCGGCGGTGCACGTTTTCGCAGATATTAAATGTGTT
This sequence comes from Epinotia ramella, assembly GCA_947578815.1. Lineage (NCBI taxonomy): Eukaryota > Metazoa > Arthropoda > Insecta > Lepidoptera > Tortricidae > Epinotia > Epinotia ramella. The sequence goes on along the minus strand of OX388211.1, from coordinate 5,243,015 downwards.
GACAATTTAATTTTTCATTTCCTTTGGGCTTGTGCGCGCGGTGGGGGCGGGCGCGGCCCGGCGCTCCTTTGACGTCGCGATATTGTCTTTGTGCGGCGCGTGGGGTGAGTGGGGGCGCCGCCGACGGAGACTTTGTCGCAATACAATGTGTATCAATAAAACTTAGGATTGGCTTTTAGTGGTTGCACTTACGCTTTGTGAGGCGGCGCGCTCACCCTTTGACATTATATGTGGGGCGCGGGGGCGGGGGCTGTGTGGGAGCGGGTAATAATGCAGGAGACGAGACGGGCCGGCGCCGGCGGCTGCATCGCGGCGCGGCGCGGCGGCGCGGAGCGCAGCAGCCGGCTTTAGGGTTACCACTGTTACCAGTCTTCAACGTGCCTCGTCATAAGGTACCACAACATCGGCGATGGCCATTGTTAGGAATAAAGGATTAGATACAATGAACTTTGCTTCTGCTAATAGAACTTAGGTACTTGTGTCTACACACAAAGATGTAGGTATTATTTAATAATAATTGTAAATCTGCTGGTCGATTGTTCAACGCTATTACGTCAGGTAGATGACCCGCTATTCTGTAACTGGTTTTCACCTCACATCACCCGTCACCCTCTAATATATCTTGACGCAGCGATTCGTTGAAATTAAGAAATCAGAGGTCTAGTTTCGTTAGAGGTGACGGTGCATGTAGGAGAGGCGAATAAACGCGTCCAGAATAACAGCCCTATTAACGTTGGTACTTGTTTGAAAAGTTACGTAATCACCCCTATGGTAACCCTACTCCTCTTATTAATATCGGCAAACGCTGCACTGCCAATACGATGTTTGGCCGCGACCGCTGCGCCCGCGGCGCTGGCAGTACTGATGCCTGGAAGCAATATAAACCACGCTCTGCGTTGCCAATATTACGTTGCGGTTATTACTGCAATGAATGCTGAGCTACGAGACGAGTCTTATCGCACATACAGTGCAAGTTGTGGTAAGTGCATTTAAGGAAATTCAGTAAAGAATTTTTGAAAATTATTTTGCTAAACTTTCTGTCTGCACATCGGTAAATCGCGAGTACGTCATCATCATCATCATCATATCAGCCGAAAGACGTCCACTGCTGGACATAGGCCTCCCCCAAAGAGTGGCACAATAACCGGTCCTGCGCCACCCGCATCCAGCGGACTTCTGCGACCTTCACCAGGTCATCAGTCCACCTTGGTCGCCACTCGAGAACCTTTCCGCCCCAACAGCCATCAGTTGTACGTGTAATGTGCCCGGCGCCCACTGTGCCACTTAAGTTAAGCGATTCGGAGGGCTATATCTGTTCCGGGTAAACTTGGTTCATCACGCAGAAAAACTCCCAGCACAGCCCTCTCCATTGCCCTTTCGGTGACTTTGAGCCTTCTAATGAGGGCCATAAATCGCACATAGACAAATTCTATGGCAAGCCTCACACGACCGGTTTATCAACGCGCGTCAAAATTAGCGTTAAGTAGGTTAAACGGGAGTAATCCGTTATTCATATGAAGACTTTTCCCACTTGCGTTAAGACCAATGCCAACGCAGCTTATGGGTGTATGGGGTTCTCAAACCATTTATAGGATAATCATCAAAACAATCGATAGACAGAGTAGTCGATCGCGGTCTGGACGCCGCGCCAGCGGGCAGTGGGACGGTGAGCGGGCGTTCGTACATTCGAGCGAGTTCAATGTATGGGCATTCGGCACCCGCTCGCCGCCCCGCTGCCCGCTAGCGTTCCAGCGGCTCTACCACGAAGATCGAAACTAGAAGTTCGTATACATGCATCCCTGTCACTCGAGTAAGTGAGTTCGATAGAGATGGAAATACCCGAACTTCGACTTTAGAAGTTCGTGGTTATAGCTCAGATCGCGGCCTAACTGAGAGCTATATCCGACAGTTCCTATCGCTCCTTTACGCATCACCTTCTAAAAGCGCTCGGCGGAGACCTTACATACTAGTTGGGTTGGGTTCCTAATCCTATCCTATGTTACAATAACTAGCCTTAGTTAGAATGAAATGTATGTATCTGTCTCACTCCAACTATAGCAGGTTGTTGTGACAAAAACGCTGGTGTGGTGGAACTGGTGGAGCTCCATAGCTACATCCCTATCGCTTCTTTTAACGCGCGATGTAAAAACTGCAGTGTGAATGAGGGATAACATTTCCCGACATCTAACTAGTGCAGAGTTAACGTATAAGCTGGTCAGGGCGCAACTTGTTAGCGTACTACCTACGTCAACTAGTTTTTCTTTTGCAAATGTCATCCCGTATCGGGCGCTCTGTGAAACTAATCTGTTTACTTTTGATGCCGGCCGTCTTTGATGCGCATCAAAGGATAGATGCCAAAATTGCTGTAATACAGGCAGAAACTCGCTTTTATCCTTTGACGTACGCTATTGGTGCACTGTCACCGGGCACGTGGTATATAAAAATCCGCATTTTTGTAATAAAATTACCTGTTTTAAAAGGACGTTAGTACTGAGATTAAGGCGCGGGACGATGTAGTTAGTTGTCGGCGGCTGATCAAAGGGCTTGTTGGGCCAATCGGGGGCCGGAGTTTGCGGTTGGCCCCGCCCCTTTGCGAAGCCACGTGCGTCGCGCGCACTCCGCGCTGTCGCCGCAGTCGCGCGCGAGTCGTCGTCAACGTTAGACCTGCGTCGAGGCGTGCGCTTGTACTAGTACGAGTGTTACTTTATAGTTCGTCGCGAACGTAAAACTTTGAAGTTACTCTAACTTTTATCGTAACGTATTCTCTAGTATGTGCCAGTGTTTTTAATGATCGGTGTAGTGTTGTGAAGTTTAATCGGATTGACTTAAGGATTGTTAAAGTCTCAGGTACTGTTTTGAATAAAGTTTGGGATCTTACGGTTTATGGTGGCGGCGTGAGCGGTACGGTGACTCTACGCAGAGCTTATTCTAAATATTTATTGTAATGCCGCTTTTGTCCCTCGTATTTGCCATTGTTGCTGTTAGCGCTGTTTCTTGTTATAGTGCACTCTATTGTTTCTGAGCCGAGCTTAATGGCACTTAGAGCGTTTATTTTTATTGTTTTGTTTTTGAATTAGTTGCCGGCTGAGTATTTATGCTTTGGCGTTTGTTGCTTTAGCAATGTAGTTTTGTGTGATAACTTTTTATATTCGATATAATTTTTATAACATGGTGATTTTAGTTCTCTGACAAAATTATTAAATACGTTTAAGATATTGAGTGGTAAGTGATGACTTATACATTACCTAGTAGACGAACTTAAATATTTAGTATACTTAGTTATGGCTTTGAGCGTTAATACCGCGGGCGATGCGCGCTTCTTTCTTAAAGAAAAGACATCAACGCGCACACAAAGTGATATATATACTTGATTAATTTCTGTCATTGATTGAAAATCGATTTCACGTTTAGTGAAGTATAATTAATATGAAAGTACAGATTTAGTTTGACTCGCTCGATTAATTAATGCACATTTTTTCTCAAACTCTGTATATTACCATACAATTACTTTACAAAGATAATATGGTAAAGTCAAGGGCACCAATATGTTTACACCACAAAGTCTCAAAAACATGTGGGCAGACCTTATTCCTGCAACAATAAGGTTGTAGTATACATATTTATGAAACTGTGAGTTAGTATATATTGATGCCCTTGACTGTACCTGAAGCATGCACGCATTTTATATTTGTACATAGTTTGGTGTCCTAGTGTAGTAAAACAACAACGAATTTATTAGGTACATGTATTTGGATAATGTGGTATTTTGTATGCGATTCGAATTTTTTTACGCTTGCTACAATTTTGTATTGGCAATAAGTTAACATAAAGCTAGCGGCTCTGTGAGCTGTAGAACTCGCGAGCGTGTCTTTCTTTATAAAAATATTTTATTTAGGTAGATTGAATTAACAATTCTATATAGTTATTGAACCGGCTTACAAAATTTCACGAGAATCGGTTCAGAAATGCGACCTGTAGTCCATACGCAAGAAGTTTGGCCCGAGCTGAAACATACAACTTGGTTCGCTTCGCTCGCTCGTTCAATAAGTACCCACTGAGACATAAATCACGCCTTCAGGGGCTTTTAATGGCTTATAATCTCCAATTGTACACATCTCTATAAAGGCCGAAACGCACTGACAGCGGTGACGGAGCGCCGCCGCCGCCGCGGCTCCCCGCTACCACTGTCAGTGCGTTTCGGCCTTAAATCATGATGCCTGGACTCGGTGTTTGTTAGATCGCTTACCCCAAACGCAATTTTACTTTGTAGCTAATTTTTTCGCATTTTTTCTCAATGTGATTATTCTCGTCGCTTTTTTCCACTGCATGCTTGCACATTTCACGCGCTTTCTCAGCCGGGGTGCTCCCGTGTCGTATTTTATTACGTCTCAATTTTCTTGCCTGTAGGAAACCCATTGCCATCGTGAAAGAGTTGGTAGGTTAAGTTCTTAAGGTTGCTTGAGATGCCCGAAGGGCAAACTGGCCAGAAATAGGAGGCCCCGCACAGGGCCCATTTGCTGTTTAATTCCGAATAAAGTTAATGTTGAAAAACGCGTTTGTAAACTTATGCGAGCAAAAAATTCGCTAATTTAATATAGTAAGGGCCTGTTTCACAATCGCCGGATAAAGTTATATGCCAGTTTAAATTATTGCTATCCTTTTCTCCCGTCATATAAAAGAAAAGTGACAGCCAACATTTATCTGACGGATATGTTTTAACTGGAGATTGTGAAACAGGCCCTTAGGAACGTAAATTTTAAGAATGGGAAATTACGCGACTAGGGATAATGGCAACAGAAAAATTCCGATTGGGAAACCGATCTAAACAAATCCCAAATGGTTTTTTCTATACCAATTATAATCTAAGTATACTAATGTAATAAAGAGGAAAAATTGAGATTTTTAGTTTGTAATGGCTACTCTGGAACCACGGGACTAATTTCAAATATTCTTTCACCTGTGTGTAGAGTGGACTTTCCGGATAGTCATCATATGCTATATTTTATCCCTCGGGATTGCCTGCTCTCCTTACTATAAGCAGGCGAAACCGCGCGGGCAGCTAGATACTGATTGTATCTATACAATTATAATTAAAGAGGAACAGTATTTGAGATTGTACGTTTGTATTTAGGGGGTAATCTCCGAAACCACTTATCCGATTCCAATTTATCAGGGTAGTTCAACTCGAACTTAAGATTGTATATAGGGAGCGGCGCCGGCGGTTACCAAGTAATGCATTACCGTCGCGTTAACTCGATGATTCTAAGAAAGAAAAACTTGATTCAAATACTTTATGGCAATTTCTAAACAGAATAATGCTTTCATACAAAAACAAATGTCCGATTGACAGAGAAGAAAACTAATATTAACGACATTGTATCTAAAATAAGCTTCTACATTAAACTTACATAAATAAAACTGGGCACACCGCGGGCACACGTTTCTATTATGGTGTACCCTTGTTTTGTCGACAACCTTTTCATCGAATATTATTTCATCGACAACGATTCATCGAAACATCAGTACTAGTAATATTGTTTGGCGTTATTTCATTTCAACTACTATTTATTTCTATTTATCTTACTACGTAGAAATACTATTCAACGAATATTACTTAATCGCTGATTTGTTTCAAATTATCTTAATTGGTACAACTACAAAACATTGCAATTCATTTCTTCGACGTATTACTTTAATACAATTTTATATATCCTACTGCACATTTAAAAAGTTAATTGTGTGACATACAAGTATGTATAATATTTATGCATCATAATAAAACTAAGAATCATTGGTGTAAATCGTTTATTACATAAAAATATCAGGGCGGACAAAAATGGCTTGTCATAAGCGAACTCTGTTTTAAGTCGGTTAGGTTAGGGTTCACTTGTGTCCCTCAGACCAGAAATAGACGCCCCGCGCAGCGGGGCGGCGTCGACTCGCTGCAAGGCAAAATTAGGTTAAAAAACGTTAGGGATTCAGATCCAGATCCAAAATAATTTTATGCGGAATAAATATTATTACATGTAAAAAAATTATAATGGAAAAAAACCCGAAATGAAAAGCCATGTCATGAATGTTATTGAAATAAGTCAACTACCAATTAAAAGACCTCGATTCAAATTACCTAGTATCGAGTCTTCGACGCAATGACTTGTCGATGAAATGAAAATACTTGAAACGTTGTCTTTGAAATAATATTCGATTAAATGTTTGTCGGCAATTCAATGGTAAACCTTCTATTATACCACGATAAATAAATATATGGCTTAGAGATGCAAAGTCTCCAGAGCAGCGTTATCATAGTATCAAAAAGAAGCTAAAGAATAAATAATGCCAAAAAAACATGTACATTTATGGGTAAGGAAGGGTATTAGGTATACATTGGTCTCCTGTGTAGACCTACCGGTTAGCAAATCAAAGCAACCGTCATAATGATATGCGCTCTCGGGTAGACCCAGCGCGTCTCGCAGAGACTAAACTAATCCAAATTACCTTCTGATATAAGCCCTTTTATAAACAGGACAACCGTACAAAGCTAATTAGAATAAAATATGTCATTAGCGCGGAATTATACTAAAAGCGCGAATTATACGAAGTGCCTGAAGAGAAGACGTGATGTAGGGAAAGGGTGCGCGCGCGGCGGTATGTTATAGTGCGAGGGCCGGCTGGGATTCAATTATTAACTGCCAACTAGGGAATGCAATCTCGCGAGATTTCAGACCTAGCGGAGATCTCGCGAGACCACAAAGCCAAACTGGTTCCATTTATTGATTAAGTAGTCGTTTTACTTAGTTGTACACAAACAAACAGCCTCTCACCCTACACGATATACCTTCTCCGTTCCGTCGTGCGTAAAAATGAAAACTGCATGTAGTGGGTTAAAATATCCGATTTATTTCAAAATAGAAGACAATTTATGATAGATTAGATTAGATTATTTATTTCATGATAAAAATTACATTATACATTACAGACTTGCATACATGTCAAAAAAATAAGAACTTTTATCACGATCGTCAAAAACAGATCACAACACAGAGACAGATATGGTATTTATTTAACCACCAGGTATATATCATTAAAAGAACCTAATCCAATTTTAAACTTTTGCCATGCAGTGTTTTATATAAAATTCAATTTCGCTGATCTCGAAAGAAAATTCGTCTCATTTAAAAACTCGTTCGACCGTTTACGCTGGGAACTAACATCTCTGTTTACGATGGTTAAGGGGGTGAATTGGAAGTTATCGCGTGATTTGAAACGCCGTTCTGACTAGATTAAGAAACAATAAGGTCTGATTTTCAGATATATGATTCTTAAGTACCAGTATATGACTGTTTATCTGATTTAATCGATACATGATTGCCTAAAGTTTCCTCTATAGAAAAAAAATCCAAACCTGGGTCTTTATTTTCCTTTTTATATTCAGCCTACTCAAACAATACATTATTTTACGACACAATCAAGTTAATACTATAGTATTTTATTTCATCTAAAATGTCACTTAATGAAATATAAATAAAACTTCACTAAGTTACGTATTTATCGAAATTTGTCTTTTTTGGTTAGGGCCTATTATTTTTAACCCCCAACGCAAAGAGAGGGGTGTTATAATATAAGTTTATCGTGCCTGTATCTATATCTGTGTATCTGTGTGTGGTATCGTAGCTCCCAAACGGATGGACCGATTTGAATGCAGTTTTTTTTGTGTCATTTTATACCGAGTGTTCTTAGCCATGTTTCATGAAAATCTGTTCAGCCGTTTTTGAGAGATATTGGACTTTGAAATGAAAGTGTCGGGGGTTTTTCAACTTTTATTTATTACATGGTGTCTCCGTGAATTGTAGAACTCGCGAGGCGGATGTCTTTACTAAAAAAAACGAAAAGCTGAATCACCAAAATGCTATAATTGTTGAACCTGCTCATTAAAAAAATCACGAGAATCGTTTGAGAAATGCGACCTGTAGAGGAGGACAGCCGGACAGACACCGGACTTACGAAAGGTTTTTTGCCCAAGCTGAAACGGAGATCTTCGATCGCTTCGCTCGCTTGTTCAATTATACATATGTATAAGTTATGGGAGGTTTCCAATATTGGAAATCTCCCATAGAATTGCAGGGAAACTACTTACCTTAAATTCTTAAGATAGCTTAATTTCCCGCAGATGAATAACTTCACGGATTCACGGATATTTTAAAAAAAAAAACTGTTTCACGGATATTTTTAAAAATTTACCTGAACGGGGAAACGAACCAATTAAAAAAATCACCATCATCATATCAGCCGAAAGACGTCCACTGCTGGACATAGGCCTCCCCAAAGAGTGCCATAATTACCGGTCCTGCGCCACCCGCATCCAGCGAACGCCCGCAACCTTTACCAGGTCATCAGTCCCCCTTGACCATTAAAAAAATAAACACTCACTATTTTATTTTACCGCCTGTTGTTACCATTATTTATTAAGCAAAATTTTTGTAAGATGTTTCTCTCTTGTCGTGGTGCAATAATAGTATATTACTACAGAGGCCGGGAAGTAAGTGGTTGCCGGCCGAGTACATATAGACGGCCGAGCGTAGCGAGGTCGGATAGTTATGAGGCTGGCAACCCCTTTTCACGCCGAGGTATGTATAGTGTTTTTCTCAAACATGCAATGAAATAAATTAAAAAAAAACTCCAAGAAATCAAACTTAAATTTTCATGGCTGAACGCCGTGATCCTGTGCCTCCAATTTTGTATGAAATGCCATTACGGGTCTCTCGTCTCGCTGCGCCCGAAACATGACACTTCGAAGACCATTATGAAGAACACAACGTCAATATTTCATTGCATGTTTGAGAAAAGAGTATTTATTATTATTTTGCAGTACATATGGTGCTACTTTCCCGCACTAGTGCGGAAAAGAGCTCTTTTCGTGCATATGTCGAAACTTTAAGGAGCCATATGTACAGTAACACGTTGTACGATACACGTGCGAATAGGTAATTCGCAACTCGTGTCGATTTAAAACACTCCCTTCGGTCGTGTTTTAAATTATCACCACTCGTTGCGAATTTCCTATTTTCGGCACTTGTATCGTAAATAACTATATTCTACTAAGATTTTACGACCGGATTAAAAACACTTCTTCTCAATCGTTACGCTCTTCACAGAGCGGTCGTGGTCGTCATGTAGTCGCATTTCCGGCAGTTATTCTCCTTACAATCTCTCGCCACTGAAAACACACTTGACTTTTATAATATTTATAATCTAAAGCTGGGCATTCGCTGATGTCCTGTTTTTCTTGGTATTAATGCAAATAAAAGCGTAATTTAATAAGTTTAAACAACTTATTACTATGAAGAGAGGTAATCTAATTTGCGTAAATTCAGAGATATAAAAGTAAAATTGTCCGAAGAAAATTGGCTTGGTACGAGGGTCAAACTGAAAGTTCTTAGAAAATCAAAGACTGAGCAATCAAGCAACTTATTACTTTTATTATATCTTTTCAAAATAGCCTCCCTTCACATCAATACATCGCTGCATTCGATAGAACCACTGAGAAAAGCACTTTGCCCACTCGTCCTTAGGGGTCTCTTCGACGGCCTTTTGAAACGCAGCCACTGCTTCGTCGGCGTCCATAAAACGTTTTCCTCGAAGTTTTTCTTTAATTTTTGGGAATAAATAAAAATCACAAGGTGCAAGGTCGGGGCTATAAGGTGGGTGACCCAGTAATTCCACGTTTGCCGTCGCCAAATAGTCGATCGTTTGCTTGGCGGTGTGCGATGAGGCGTTGTCGTGGTGAAGCAGGATCCTACTGCGAGGCCGTTTTTCTCGAACTTTTTCCAAGACAAGTGGTAAACAATTGTTAGTGTACCACTTCGCAGTAACTGTTTTTTGATCCTCTAAAATAATTGTTGCGTAATGACCAGTCCTTCCGAAGAACGAGGCCACCATCTTTTTTCCCACACTTCGACCTCTCTTCACTTTAGTAGGCAACTCCTCGGAAGGAAACACCCACTCAGCAGACTGTCTTTTAGTTTCAGGATCATAACAGTAAATCCAGCTTTCGTCACCCGTAACTACGTCGAACACAGCATTTGAGTCACCTCCGTTGAATCTTTGACCCATTTCACGGCACCAATCAACACGACGGACTTTTTGGGCTTCTGTCAAATTATGAGGTATCCACCGGGCACAAAGCTTCCTCACCGCTAAATGTTCATGGAGGATTTTGTGGACTTGACTCATACCAATGGCTAAGCTTGTACGAATCTGCTGATAGGTTACTCTTTTGTCAGTCTCTATCATACGCCGCACAACACTGATGTTATCTTCAGTAGTCGCCGTAGAAGGCCGGCCCTCACGCAGATCATCAGTGAGATTAGTGCGGCCACGTTTAAATTCATTAAACCAGTTGTAAATAGTAGCACGAGATGGGGCTTCATCGTGAAAGGCCAATCGAAGTCTATCATAACTTTCTTGTTGACTTAAATTACATCGAAAGTCGTAAAAAATCATTGCTCGAAAATTTTCTCGTTAAATTCATGCTCACGTAGTACACACAATTTTCAATTTGCCGCCAAATCGTAAAACAAATGACAATCGAGTGGAATTCGTACACAAAAATATTAAGAAAGAGTTCCATTTTCAAATTTTGAACTTATTTTTTTATTATATTTATTACAAGTGGCCAGTTCTAAAGACTTTCAGTGTCGCCCTCGTAATATAGACTTTAAATACCGTGTACATGATTTAATATTGTTTCATCATCATCATCATAATTTCAGCCGAAAGACGTCCACTGCTGGACATAGGCCTCCCCCAAAGAGTGTCAAAGTGACCGATCCTGCGCCACCCGCATCCAGCGGACTCCCGCAACCTTTACCTATATATCTTTACCTTTACCTAACCTAACCTTTAATATCGTTTAAACATTGTAAAATCCGTTCCGATCCGATGCGATGCGTGCCGTTTGGTGGGAATTATCCTTGTCTTCTGATACTTCAGTAAGGTTAATTTACCATCGTCCCTTTTGGGCATACTCTAGGACGACATCTATTATATCCTCTACCTACGGCTATAGTTGATCGCGTGTCAAGTTCCCGCGGCGGGACCCCGGCCCAGCCGCGACGCGACGCGACGCAGAAAAAGGATCGCTCTGTGCTAATTTCCAAACTCGGTTTCGCACAGATAAGGATAGGCGGAGGTGTCTTTGATGTAGCGGCCCTCTGACTCCGGGATGAGTGCTTCCAATGAAAGGATTTTTTTCATCTTCTTTCCCTTTGTACTTAATTTAAATTTCGTTTATATCAATGCTCCGAGTTTCCTTTTGGCGTGTTTTCTCTTTTACTTTGTCGCGTTTATCCTCTTCAATTTGTTATATTCGAGTTCACTTTGTAATTAAATTTAGTGTTCCTAATCTGGCCGGCTCTACATTTATTTATTTGTACCGTTCCGCTACTGGGTAATTGCAATTTGTCAATTACGCGCCTTTGATTTCGACTGGCGATGCTAATACACTTTTACAGCCTTTTGACGGACTCGGTGAAATCTTTATAAATAGAAGAAATATATATGTTGGTATATTGTTGGATAGTTTGCTTTTTGATTTATGTTTCCTACAATCGTGAATGATATGCATCATTAAACAAGTAAATATGAGGAATAGATAGACAGTAAACATAATTAATTACTACGTACTAAAAATATGAGATGTTTTTTATTATAAATGAATTAAAAAATTAATTCTGTTTATGATCCAGATTACTGAAGGGGAGCCACCTTCATATTCAAATTCCGGGGCAATTATATTTCTCTCAAATGGTTTGTAGTTGGCAACAATTGACGTGGTTTTTTTTGGATTTCCAGAAACTTAATTGGTAAACGAAGTAACATTTAACTAGGTAAATAATTATTTTGCAAATGAGAAGGGGCTTTTCTCCGCTTTATGTATGTTTAATTAGTTATTCATTAGTTACGACTACGACACACGCTGCAGCCCGAGTTCCGAGAAGCTCCTTATCTAACCTCAACCTCGGCGCGAAGCCTCGCCTTCCGCGAAAAAGACAGCAGTTAAAAGTCCCTTTACATTGGAACATCAAAGCCTACCCGGGCTCTTTGATCTCAAACAGGTCATCAATATTGGAAATTTAGCATTTATTTTGACATTACAAGAAATATTGCGAATGAATGTACACAATTTTGTAGGCAATATAAGATCCAGGTAACTTCCTTACTAGATATCTAGGATTCAAAGACATTGAAGTAATAAAATATTCATCTGACGCTCGACCTCTTTTCAGAGCCTTATAAAGCAAAGTTGCGTTTTGTCAATGAACTCATTTAGCTTAGTTTCCGGAGCAGTGCATTGTGCCGACGTCGTCGCTACTCGGCGAGTCGCGGGCGAGTTAAAACACACGAGCTCCTGCACAAAGCCGCCACTTCGCCAACTCGTCTTTGACGCGAGTTGCGACCCGCGTTAATAACCTGCAAGCCGCTCCGCACGCGCGCCGCCCACGTGTGCCCGCCCGTGCCTCACCAGTTCACCACCACACGCCTCAACTACACAGTGCAACTACTAGAACTGCCGAGCTCGCGGAACGCACCAATCTCCCCGAAACAATGTTAAAACGTCACCAGACCCCAGTCCCGTCTCCGACATCGGCAAACACTCCGGAGATTTAATTTTTTACATAATTTAATTATTGCCAGTTTAATTAGCGCAGCTTTCATCGTAGATGCTCGGAGATTGTGAACGTTTCAAATAAGATTTCACAAGAAAGCGCTTTCAAAGAGAGCACCCCTAATAAGTACTGAAGAGTCCTCGCACGTGTTTATCAAAGACAGCCTTTCGTTACTCACCGTCTGAATGGTCTCAAAAGAAACTCGTGTAAAATGCTCCACAAAGTGCCGTATCAAAGGGAAAGGCGGGCGCAAATATCTGTTTCGTAAACTAGTAAAAACGGAGCTCTCAAAGGTACTGCGTACTCGCGGCAAATTAGGCGGAGTTAAATACAAGCGCCGCTCTCACAAATGTATAACTTTGAAAGTGACTCTTCGCTCATCATTTATGTAAGTCGTCGTAATCCTCAAACGACTCCCGGGAGCTTCATTTTTGACTATATTACCCGTTCGCGGGCGGCCCACGGCGGCGGCGGCGCGTCCGAGCCGCGCGGCCGGCGCGTCGCGCGCTCGCCGACGCCGAGCAAGCACGCCTCACATGTGTATCCATTTAATGCCCAATTCCCATATAATTTAACTTTGCGATCAAAGCGAAATTTTGCAAAGAGCTTCCCGGCGGCGGCGAGGCGGGTGCGAGCGAGAGGCAGCACTGGAGTTCTCGAGATCAAATGCTGGGCCAAATTAGTCACTCTCCGTCTCTCTATCTCAAAGCCGATCCGTAGCAAAGTTTGCGCGAAGATGACATCAAAAGGAAACCACACACTGGGGAGGCGCCGCCCGCCCCCCGCGCCCCCGGCCCCATTCTTAAATCCACCGTGTCGCTCGCTGTCTTATTGACACGCGACTGATAACTTGCTCGTACTTGCCAGTCGCCAACTCCGCCGACTCTGTTTCAGCGCTCGCCTCGCTTTGCCAGACTTATTTAGTTAATTAATACGGAATGTCCTATCAACTTCCGTCTGACGCGTACTTACACGTTACCCGACTATATGCTCCGAGGAAACTTTCTACCTAAAGGCATGTTTGTGCTGATATATTATTACTCGGGTTCCCAACTCCCTCCCTGTAATTAAGGTATCTACATATTGAAATAATGATAACAAAGTCACGACAGAGAATAATCTAGTACCTACACTTAAAAATTCTCAAAGTGAAAAGTACAGAGTCGTGGATGTAAATTTATAATAAAAGAGATGAAAGGCTACGGTTAGGTTTCCCAAAGTTCAGAAGCCTTAAAAACAAGCATAACTTTGGTTAAACTTCACTTCTTTACACAAAGGCAGCAGTAATTTTTATTTACGGCTATTTCGTCGTAGGTGTTTGTTTCTAAAGCGGTGGCTTACAAATTTAATATTTAAGAAATAATTAGAGACCTTTATGTGGATCAAATAGTGAATACAATTAAAAGAATCATTTTGTTGCTGTTTGAAAATAAAACAAAAACAGGACGCGAGTTTGATAACCGCCACATGGAACATTGAATATTCTAAATTTGGATGACCTCCTTACGGATTACGATTGGAATTTAGAGGTTAAAAAAATGTTGGAATTCGAAATCTGACAACATGGTTGTTGCCGCGGCGCGTCGGCGTTGCGGGTGAGTTTACGACGGAGTTCCTGGAACCCGAGCCAGAGCCTGCGCTCGCGAGTCGCGCCGCTCAGCAACTCCATCACCATTCATTCTCGACCCTACCACCTTGTTATAAGGTCCAACTGTTGCCAAGCGATAACAATGCCGCTACAATACCAAAAAGCCTTATCCCGAAGCGTTAATAGGATTTTGATTTTCATTTTGTATAGGCCTGAGTTCAGATTGCAGTGATGTCTGTCTAGTTTAGTGGTCGCTTACCTAGTTCACTACTCTCCGGGTCCTTTATGACGTCACATAACCCAATTTTTGGTTGCTTGCCCCCTTAATTGAAGTATGGTAGGCCTCTTGTTTGGACTTTGTTATTTGATCTACATACCTACTTCGTCTTAGACTTCTTTCCGCGTATGCCGCGGATGTTTACAAAGTGATTAAGCTGTTCGCTTTTCATTCTTATTCATATTTTTTATTTGTAAAAGTATAACATTTTAAAAGTCAATTTGTTACATTTCTGGTTAGTATAGGTTACGTTACATGCACAAACCACGTAAGTGGTGTGTGTGTGGTTACATAGATTCTAATTGTATCATACTTATTTTTTTCTTAAAATAAATTCATCTATGCTCTAACATGCTTGGTCAAGTAGTAAAGTTTTTATCCTTTAGGACAATTTAAGGGATTTGGGTTAAATTACGTTACTTAAACAATAAGTACGATATAGTTTTGTCCAATGCCTTTACTGGAATCCTTCAATTAGACATCAACTCTATCAATCATTCAGATTTCTTTTTACAAGTCATCTACAAGTATGTACCATTTAGAATCGTTATTACAGTATTGGGATCGTTTATTAACTATCTGTCCATTTTTTTATTTTATTGCACGGAACACAGAAATGTACAAATGCAAATTCAGCTGGCATTCTTTACCAGCCATCTATTAAATGAATTTATTGAACTTAGACTAAAGTCACTGCCGTTACTGGAGCTAATCTACTTTGCCAGATAATTAGACTATCAATAGTATCAGATAGAAGGAGCATTCGCTGTGAAATCTGTAATGATAGCCGACGCCGGCCGGTGCCTTCCGTCTCCGCGGCGGCGCGATTATGCCTCCACTTAATATTCCGCGCCGCTACCATCATTCTTCTTTTTGTCATGCATTACACTCGTAATTTGATTATAATTTTCTCACTTCGGTTCCTTTTTGATTTTGAACCAACTGTCTACAGGTTTGAGTGGCGTTATGCAGGCGATCCTGGTCTTAGAGTGTCAGTGTGACAAGTTAAAAAGCGATGGCATGGCTGTGGCCGGCTGAGATGTTTACCATCCATTAACAAAACGTGTTAGGTACTCATCTGTCATAAAATTTGACCCTTAGCTTCTTAGGAATTACTCTCGTACACGGATGCCAGACATTTGGTTCACATGCCCTTATATTTTGAGCATAATTGGAACATGAGATGAAGATACTGCCATTTGGCTCTTATGACGGCAGTGTAGTAAGAGTGGTAATAACAGCCGACTTTGCTATTTAGATCTGTCTCGACTCCTGCCCCCTAATTCTGTAACTTGTTTTAAGCTCACCTCGACGCTCACCCACAAATATATCTTGACACCGAGATACGTAGTAACTAAGCGTAAGCAGAGGTCTAGTTTCGTGACGGGCGACCGACAGGGTGAGCCGCATTTGCGCGTAGCGAATAACAGCCCCGGTCCTTAGTATATCTTGACACCGAGTTTCGTTACGATTGCGCATTATCGGAGCTCAAACTTACACTGGTTCAACTCAAACGGGTTGGCTACACGTACTGAATACCCTGTTCAAGTTAGGGCTGGCATCGGCATCCATTGAGCCGGGACCGGTCGCAGGAATGCCGCGCCGGCTTTTTGCTGCGCCGGCCCACGCCGCGCGGCGCCGGCGGGCCCGCCTGCGCGGGCGCTGATAGCGTTGCAAATATTTGATATTGCTGTAGCGGCTCAAGTAAAGGTTTATGAGTAATCAGTGTGATTTATTAATGTTGTTGCAAGGAATCTCTTGGTTTTTTTTTGTAAACGAATTGTTTATACGACGGAACTGATAGAGATCAAACCAACGTGATATCGGTTCTGTTTATTATTGTTTGGCAGTTAGTGGCTCATCATTTGATTCGACCACCGTTTGTGCTTAGTGAAGATCCGCACGAGTGTCTAGTAGAAATACTAAGATATTCAGTAAGTAGTTAACGCAGTCTTCGGGTCGCGTTGCAATTCGCATTAAGGCAATATCGCTCGCGCGACGATAATTTGAAAATTCACTTATTTAAAAAAAACTAACATAAGCTTGAGTCTTGCTCACGTAGGAATATTGCCGTCTAGAATCTAAAAGAATTGTCAAGTCCCACTTCGTCCCATTCTTTAAATATACGCTTTACTTGAACTTCTGTTTATTGTGGCAATGCTAAAACTGGAGTCAAGTGCGGCAGTCGATGGCTCAGCAAACAGGATCATCGCTGCGTTCCCCGGCGCCGCCATTAGCTGATTGTGCTGCGCCTAAATAATAGATGCGCCGCGAATTGCTACCGAACTGCATGCATTATGTAAGTGTAGAAACGGTGGGATTGTGGACGGTAACCGATCGTATACATTCAGATTTGGAAGAAAAGTTGCAAACCATAAATTATCATCTCTTTTTAACACGCTTTTATTAGGTCGACCTGTATGTAACTAATTTACAATAACAAACGGTATACTGTCCTCTAACCAAATACCACGGGCAAGTGGAGGATCTTATAACTTTTACCGAAGACGCGGTAGCTTACTTGAAAACTGTAAATCTTTGCAATAGTGAGCCATACGGTAAATAATAACAATATTGTATATTGTGAGAAAGAAAGAGATTCTTTATATAATTGATAGCAGAGATGTATTTATCTACCCTCCTTCTCACCTTAGCCTTATCCTTATCCCCGTTGCAGTTGCAGTTTTATTTTCGTTAGGAGCCCGGGGTTCGCCTGCCACATAATCTCAAGTTTAGTCTTAGGCACTAGTTTTTGCGAAAGCGACTGCCGTCTGGATTCCATCAGGTATTCCAGGGGAAACTATTAGGCTTTGTTGGGATTAGGAGATTCATTGTACATTTTACAGTTAAATAAACAGTATAGGAATTTGCCGTATGGTCATTAATACAGGATTGTCACAAAACTAACCTATCCCAATATTTTTTTCCAAAGTTAATGCCTATTACGTTAGCAGACTCCTGAGTATCTGGGAGACGGAGCTTTGCTTTGTAAAAACATGGAAACCTCGGATTTTCGTTTTACCCATACACAAACGAACAAATATATAAATGTTACAGTCAGGATCATATAGTTAGTAGCAGCCAAATATATCGTAACAGATCCTTACTCCTATAGTAATAAAGACATGTTGCGATATATTTGGCTGCTATCAACTAATTGAACTATGTATACGATGCGGACTGTACAATAATATAGAATGAGTTAGTTTGAATTATACCTGTTTGGCTGACCGGCCAGCAACAAATAGATGCGGGATAAACCTCCCTGTGTGGCCTTAAGGGCCAACACAGTAGGAATGGAACATTGTTGGACAGTCCGAACATTATTCGGGTTCGGGTGAAATCGCATATCTTCGCATAAGAAGTAAGAGAGAGAGAAATATAAATCCGAATAATATTCTAAATGCTCACTAATTGTACAAAAACAGGAAAATACAGTGAATCCTTACCGTTTTAAAATGTAGCCTCTTCGCGTGGAGTGGATTCCTTGGATTATCACGTGTCATAAAAAAAAAATAGAAACAAGGGTACTTTACTTACCCACCAACATCAAAGCAGTCGTACTCCAGTTAGTTTAAACATTCATACTAATTGTACTTTTGTTTGTGGGCCCCAAAATTAAAAGAACAACTTTTGATCTCCGTTAATCTGTTTACTCGAAATACGGGTCTTTTATCAGCGAGTGTGGCAAACTTCCAAGGAAACAATAATGGAATTAACTTTCTTTTGTTACAGAATGATATTCTCCTCATATTCGGCGCCGATTAGCTAAGATTAAGGTGAGTTGAATTAGGAATAATTTGTTTCGTTAACGCTGTACTGATCCTCTTAGTGGCAACAATGGAGTTCTTTTGAGGATTACCATTGCTGCGATAGAACCCAATCGAACGACTTTGAGATAACAGAAGAGATCTTTTTCATAAACGGCCATGAAACCTAATTTAGTGAACTACAACTACAACGTTAAATTAAAACGAAACTTGTATTTATTCAGCGGTTTCATGAAGGTTAATCATTCTCGAAGGTAACATAAGGTAACGAAATACAGAAATAAAATGCTTAAATTGAACTAGTACAAATAAAGGCAGGATTTGCTGGAAATATTAGATGAAGGCGAAGCTTAACGTCGGCAGAAAATTACCAATTAATCCGGCCTTTCCCGTCAGCGATATGTTCTGGCTTTACTATTTCGTCAGTTATAATGATTTATTGCGCCTTTGTCCGTTTCCGCCGTCGTATTAAAGCTGACATAATACTTTCAGCGGGCTACTATATAAACGATATTTCGATATATCCATCGCAAAATGGAACTAAATGGGACTTTTTTTTCTTACATCAGTTCGACCGGGAATTAAACTGCGGTTTGGGATTAGGTACCTACTAATGTTTAGGTAGACTAACTCGGTCATTAGAATAATTATCGGCTATAATAAAAGTAGATAATAAAAAATATTTCACATTTCGAAACAGTACGGAATGAAAATATTTGTGTTCATTCAGCTGTAATGAAATGAAAGACACTAAAGTAGGTTCTGATTATTACGGAAATGTTTTCTATTGTGCACCTGTAATTTTTAGTTGATTACAATCTTGAGCTGTTTGTAAGCTTTCGCGTAAGTACCTATAATGTTTAATTAAAAACATCACATTTTCCGCCCAGGTCGGAAAAGGTACTCGTAAGCTCCTGGACGAGAATCGTGTTAATATTAAAATTACGGTTTCCGCAAACTAAATGAGTCACTTTAAACATGTGGCCGCATTTTGCATCAGAATTTCGATCTCATAAGCGTTTACACTCGAGGGGCAACAGTAACGTCGAGTGAGACGTGGAAAAGGGATTTTTTTATATTAAACCAGCTGCATTGACGTGAGGGCGCTCCACGGGAAATTAAGTGACATTAGAGGTATAATGCTGGCGGGGCCGTGAAAGCGGAGGGCTGTTGTAACGCCACGGTAGAGCCTGTAGTGTTCCGGCGCGGAGCCGAGCCGCCGCGCAGCCTAGTGAGCGGAGTAGACCACCGGGCACAACTGGCGCTTCGACGCGAAATAAGGAAATCTACCGACCTCTTTCTAATTGTGTCCGTCACTCGCGACAGGAGTCGCAACGTGACTGGGCAGCTACTGTTGTGGTAGACTTTCAGCGCCGGAGATAGTCGCAGGCTATTAAACAATCTACGGTACCGACGACCTATACTTACACATTTTGGGCTTCTCACGCAAGTCTCCTCTAGAAGCATGAACGAATTTCGGTCTCTCGCTTATATAGGTTTTAGGTGTACGCCGGCTGGGTTCCCGCAACTCGACGTATTATTCGTGCCAACCCAGTTCCACCAGGAAGCCTAAGCAGACCATTTATGTTGCCGACGGCCTCCGGTAGTGACCCCGGTGTTCCGAGGTGCTTTGCCCGGTATTCTGCCGACCCAGAGCACGTCAGGAATGTCAGGATGACGTGGGCGGCTGTCTCTTTCTCTTCCATGCAGGCTCTGCAGAGAGGACTGTCTGTAATACCTAGAGTGAAAAGGTGTTTGTTTAGTAGTGCATGACCAGTTATGGCTCCTGTCAGAAGACGGAGTGCCGCCCTCTTTAACTGTTTTAGCTTCCTTGACAATCCGGGGTTGATTGTAGGGAGGGCCTCTCCGGATTACCTGCTCTGATAGAATTTTGTGACACTCGTGTATCAGCCCAGACGTTGCGTGACCTTGTAGGGCTTGCAGTACAGATCGACTGTCTGTAAGTATGCGGATGGGATATCCCCAGAGATGCTGTTTTTTGAGCCGTATGGTCAGCACCAGGTGCAATTATGCAATGCATTGTAAAGAAATATTACTTACCTACTTACCTAAATTATGGCAATCGTATAAATAGTGCACCTGTTACATTTTTATTTTGGGGATTTATAATCAAGATTACAAAGGGGTTTTTAATTAAGACAAATTCTGAATTTATAATATATTCCACTTTTTCACAATTATTTACTTGGATCATACAGCAAAAACCCCATATTTTTTGTACATTTGGTAACACTAGAACTTTACATTGTAAAAGGACCACTTTTTTTCAAAACGTGCTATTCGACACGTCTTCAATTCTTATAAGAGCTCAGCAGTTTTCATAAACGATAGCCAACGAAACTGTTGGCACCGAAAGTCAATATGTCACGTCACGAGACCTCTTTATTTACGAGGGCTGCCTTTTAAGTTCTGTCGTTTGGAAAAACTAAAGACAATTTAAGTGTTAAATGGTATTTATTGTTTTTCAAAGTAATCACCGTGATATGTAATACACTTTTTCATTCGATCGAACCAGTTTTCGAAACACTTATTCCAGTCCGAAGTCGGGGTCTCCAAAATGGCCGTTTTGTATGCCTCAACCGCTTCTTCAGGCGTCTGGTACCGTTGACCACGAAGTCGTTGCTTGATTTTTGGAAAAGTAAAAAAATCGTTAGGGCTTAAGTCTGGACTGTACGGCGGGTGTTCCAGAATTTCGACGTTTTGCTCTTTTAAAAACGCAATAGTTTGCCGGGCGGTGTGCGAGCTCGCATTATCGTGGTGCAGTCTTATACGACGTCTTGGGTTATTTTTTCGAAACTCGCCGATGACTTCTGGTAAACAGACAGTGGTATACCAGTCAGCATTAACCGTTTTACGATCCTCGAGCACGATGGTGGCAACGTGGCCACTTTTCGCCACAAACGTGGCGACCATTTTTTTCGAAGTGCTCCGTGAGCGTATTACTTTGGTCGGTTTTGGCTCATCTTGGAACACCCAAACAGTCGACTGCTGTTTAGAATCGGGATCGTAGGCATATATCCAAGATTCGTCACCACTGATAATGTCGTAAACATGTTTCGAGTTTCCTCGGTTGAATTGCCGCAGAGTTTTGCGACACCATCGAACGCGAGCCGTTTTTTGGTCTTCACTGAGTAAATGTGGTATCCAGCGTGAGATCAACTTTTTTACGCCTAAGTGATCATGCAAAATACTGTGAACACTGGTCCCTGAAATACTTAAGGAAGCTTCTATCTCACGGTATGTCGCATGGCGATCTTCGATGATCAGTTGCCGTACAGCATCAATGTTCTCCTGGGTTACGGCTGTTTTTGGTCGACCTTCACGATGTCTATCACCAAGACTAGAGCAACCACGTTGAAATTCTAAATACCAGCGTTCCACAGTCCGAAGGCATGGTGCTTTATCATTGAAAACCGTAGTCAACTCTTCGAAGCACTGAAGTCGCGTTAAGCCCCTTTTGAAGTTGTATAAAATTATCGCACGTAAATTTTCCTTCGAAATTTTCATTTTCACAGCTGACTTGTCAACTTTGAACGAACGCTGTACTAAAACGGTTGGGCCGATTTCGAGTCATTCTTTTGTTTTCGAATTCTAAATTCAAATATTTTAACGTGACACTAGTTCTTTTTTATGCAATCACGGGAGGTTTGCAAACGACAGAACTTAAAAGGCAGCCCTCGTAATTAAACGCTACGTTTCTTGATTCACTGTGTTAGCGGTGCAATGCAACGCCGCAAGTAGTGCAACCAGCAAAGTAAGCTTTAATTCAAAAAACATCAATACGTTCTCAGAGCATAGTAATCTGCCCTGATTAACAACGCTATATTATATTTAAATCCTTTATTAATTATTTATGTCTATGGGTTCGATATATTATATTGTTTCGTAAACGGCAGTTATTCTTTTATCGGATAATACCTGCGTGAACGACCATTTACCCACTTACCGACAGCCAGCTGCGACTCGTTCCTTTTCTACAATTCTTTCTTATCTAATTCTGTTCCCATTCCTTTTCAATTATCCGTCGACTAATCGCTCCCTAGATTTATATTGACAGTTCAATAGCGCCCGCTGCTACTCGTTGCCGTAACTAATTTGTCAGGATTCCATTTGCACACTTTTATTAATATTTCAAACTCAAACTGTCCCACTACGAGCGAATGGCCCCATGTTTCTCTCAAGCATCCCACTGGCGGCCTCTTTTACAAGAATTATTAAATTTTTAACCTGACTTACTTTTTACTTTACTCTGCTTGCTTCTAACGTGAATAAAACACTAAAAAAACTCGCTAAATTCTCAAAGACAGAAAATTAAAAAAGCGTAGTAAAAGTTTTAGTCTTGGCTTTTTCGTTTGTTAGAAAACGGCATGATAGAGAACTGAATAAAATAATCTACAGAAAGCTTTATTTTGGAACACGCCTTTGACTTTGACTAAGTTAATTTTAATTAGGCAGCACAAACGGCAGAAAACAAAGGTTTGCAAAGAGAAGTGGAGAATAGATTTGCACCGTTTGATAATAAAACCAGTTATCGTCATCAGGGAGCTAGTTACTTAATATGAGAGCGGTCGCCGGCTCGCAATCACTGCCCACAATGCTGCAGCGTCTTCCACTTTGTAATAATGTACGAGATTAAGGCATTGTGTCTTACTGCATAGTGGACGCCAAATCTCTATGGCGGGATATTGCCTCTTCAGTTATCTTATTAAAGTGATATGAGGGGCTTGCTCTGACTTGAAAGGATTTAACGAGCTTGTTTCAGGTTGCAATTTTTCAAAATTGGTTTACGTAACAAGTCTTTGTAACTGCGACGTGAAACTTTTAAGCATTATTATAGTTTGGAATTTCAGCGGTACTCATCCAGTTTAATGCGCATAAGCATAATTTTAATTGTCTGTATTGTTTATCGATTGAAGTCGTTTGCGAAATGTTAATATCACTTTAAGAACATAGTGAAGACCTTACTGTTGTTATACAATTATTTAAATTCTATAAATAAATACATACCTACTTTAGAAAACTTTTACGAATCGACTTTGGTTTTCTGCGAAGTCCTAATAATTTTGCTTTCACAATTTTACCCCTTTTGCAAATCTTATTGAAAGGTCATGAACTCGTGCTAATTGAGAAACCTTTCACATTGAGGAAATTCTGTTAGTACAGTCAGAGCATCATAATATAGTTAGCTAAAGTAGCCAAATATATCGGGACACGTCTTTATTACTATAGGATTAAGGGTTTGTTACGATATATTTGGCTTATTTGGCTGCTACTAACTATATGATGCTGACTGTACATTGCGTCTTTACTTTATTATAGTGTTTCATCCTTTAACATAAATAATAAGTGCTAACATTGCCTCCTATAAATGCACGTGCACCGTCTAGGATGTCCATATGTTTACGTTAGAATCTCACAATCAACTGTGAACTCAGTTGGTGGGTAGGTACTAGGTACAAAGATTATCGTCAAAGGCGTCAAAGCTCTTACAGCAATTTTTGTCGAGAATCTTCATTTTATGATGGAAGCAAGCCACCTTCAGAATTACAGTAGGGGCAGCTAATAGGATACCTTCACGTACCAATCTAAGGTTCTTATCGAAATATGTTCTGCGGTGCGTCGTTCGTGAAGGAAAATATCGTCAAGAAACCGGTATAATACCAATAAGGTCTAGGTCCCTCTGGGTTGGAAGGTCAGATGGCAGTCACTTTCGTTAAACTAAATCTTGGGATTAGGTGCCAAAGCGGACCCCGGGCTCCTTTAGGGCACAACCGGGAATAACGCTAGGAGGATGGATAGTTCTGGTTCGTCGTCATCGAAATAGTTTTCTTACATTCGCACATTCTTTAAGAAGCTACAAAATAAGTTCTAGAAAAGGAGTTAGTACATACTACTCCCACTTTAATTCAGTAGGTGCTCGAAAGGCAGCATCACAAATCCCATTTGCAGAGTCTCGGCGAGGCAATAAGTAATCAAATTGCGATATGGAAACGCGGGAGTGCAAATATTAAGTTATTCTTAGTAACCGAGGACACATTTTATACATTCACTACTTTTATACCGATTGTACGAATATTATTTCAAGATTTACAAGTCAAACTAGCGTCACCGAGGCGTTTTTTGCCATTGTCGTAATACGTAAAGTGGGTTGATCATATTTACGCATACATTAGGTATATACGTGTTTCTATGTGACCGTTTATTTATTTACGAGTAATCTTTATTGCACAAAAGAATAACTTATGGTACGAAAGGCGGACGTAATGCTATTTAAGCATTCTCTACCAGTCAACCTTAGGCAAAGCGGGTAAATAACCCGTAAGCGAAAGCAGATAGATATACCTTTTTTTTTATACAACGACGGTGGCAAACAAGCGTACGGCCCGCCTGATGGTAAGCGGACACCGCAGCCTATAGACGCATGCAACTCCAAAGGAGCCGAGGAGAGGAGGGTAGGTGGACCTACCGTTCAATCTCTTATAGAGAAAACATGCATGTACAATTGTACGTCATCTTCCCACATAACTATTTCAATGATGATCAACGGTCGTTAATCACGATAATATCGCCAGATTGATATCACCGCTTCTTATCAAAAGTAGCCATATGGGCACCACACCTTGCTAAAAAGTGAAAAACCTATACGGAGCCTTCAACACAGCAGGATTTTTTGCTAAACCCATGTCTAGACTTCATCATCATCATCATCATATCAGCCGAAAGACGTCCACTGCTGGACATAGGCCTCCCCCAAAGAGTGCCAAAGTGACCGGTCTTGCGCCACCCGCATCCAGCGGACTTCAGCAACCTTTACCAGGTCATCAGTCCAACTTTTGGGGGGGGGGGGCTACCCACGCCGCGCCTTCCGGTACGTGGTCGCCACTCGAGAAACTTTCCGCCCCAACGGCCATCGGTTCTACGTGCTATGTGCCCCGCCCACTGCCACTTAAGTTTAGCGATTCGGAAGGCTATATCGGTTACCTTGTTGGTTGTGCTGCGGATAGCCTCATTTCTGATGCGATCACGCAGAGAAACTCCCAACATAGCCCTCTCCATAGCCCTTTGGGTGACTTTGAGCCTTCTAATGAGGCCCATAGTAAGCGACCACGTTTCAGTGCCATATGTCATCACTGGCAACACACACTGGTCAAAGACTCTCTCTTTTGAGACACTGCGGAATATTGGACGAAAAGATGTGCATAATCGTCTACAACTTCGAGCGTAAAGTGTCCGATTGTAATGGGAGTTGGTACTACATGGGCATTTGACATGATCTTCGTCTTATCCATGTTCATTCTTAGACCAACTCGCTCGGAAGCTTTACTGAGGTCATCGAGAATCGTACTTAAGTCCTCCATGGTCTCAGCCAAGACTACTACGAGGGTCAAACTGAAAGTTCTTAGAAAATCAAAAACTGAGCAATCAAGCAACTTATTACTTGTATTATATCTTTTCAAAATAGCCTCCCTTCACATCAATACATCGCTGCATTCGATAGAACCACTGAGAAAAGCACTTTGCCCACTCGTCCTTAGGGGTCTCTTCGACGGCCTTTTGAAACGCAGCCACTGCTTCGTCGGCGTCCATAAAACGTTTTCCTCGAAGTTTTTCTTTAATTTTTGGGAATAAATAAAAATCACAAGGTGCAAGGTCGGGGCTATAAGGTGGGTGACCCAGTAATTCCACGTTTGCCGTCGCCAAATAGTCGATCGTTTGCTTGGCGGTGTGCGATGAGGCGTTGTCGTGGTGAAGCAGGATCCTACTGCGAGGCCGTTTTTCTCGAACTTTTTCCAAGACAAGTGGTAAACAATTGTTAGTGTACCACTTCGCAGTAACTGTTTTTTGATCCTCTAAAATAATTGTTGCGTAATGACCAGTCCTTCCGAAGAACGAGGCCACCATCTTTTTTCCCACACTTCGACCTCTCTTCACTTTAGTAGGCAACTCCTCGGAAGGAAACACCCACTCAGCAGACTTTTAGTTTCAGGATCATAACAGTAAATCCAGCTTTCGTCACCCGTAACTACGTCGAACACAGCATTTGAGTCACCTCCGTTGAATCTTTGACCCATTTCACGGCACCAATCAACACGACGGACTTTTTGGGCTTCTGTCAAATTATAACTATTATAAGGTATCCACCGGGCACAAAGCTTCCTCACCGCTAAATGTTCATGGAGGATTTTTTGGACTTGACTCATACCAATGGCTAAGCTTGTACGAATCTGCTGATAGGTTACTCTTTTGTCAGTCTCTATCATACGCCGCACAACACTGATGTTATCTTCAGTAGTCGCCGTAGAAGGCCGGCCCTCACGCAGATCATCAGTGAGATTAGTGCGGCCACGTTTAAATTCATTAAACCAGTTGTAAATAGTAGCACGAAATGGGGCTTCATCGTGAAAGGCCAATCGAAGTCTATCATAACTTTCTTGTTGACTTAAATTACATCGAAAGTCGTAAAAAATCATTGCTCGAAAATTTTCTCGCGTTAAATTCATGCTCACGTAGTACACACAATTTTCAATTTGCCGCCAAATCGTAAAACAAATGACAATCGAGTGGAATTCGTACACAAAAATATTAAGAAAGAGTTCCATTTTCAAATTTTGAACTTATTTTTTTATTATATTTATTACAAGTGGCCAGTTCTAAAGACTTTCAGTGTCGCCCTCGTATATCGATATCGTCAGCAAACCGAAGGTGAGTGATGTACTCGCCGTTGATGTTGATGTCTAGCCTTATCTCCAGTCCAGAGTTTTGAAAACGTCCTCCAGAACGTTGTCTAGACTTAACTTCTTTAAAACAACATGAAATTTGTCCTATATAGCAGCTTATTACTACTCCTACGAAATATACATAATAGAATATGACTAATCATTAGAAGCAGCGGTTACCCCTGCGCCTGAAACAATGGGGCTTGATGTAAATAATGTCCGTGGGCTGGCGACGACTGGTTGTCATGAATGTCGGCCGCAGCCCTCCGCCGCAGCGGGCGGCGGGTAGGGCACCGCTGCGGGACACTATAATCATTATATTCACATGCATTTTTACTGTTTTCAAAAGTTAGGGTTGGGGTAAGTGCTAACTGGGTAAGAAGCTATTTAAGAGCGGTTACACACGGCGACTTTTTGTAGCGATAATACAAACGCGGGGTGTTTGACGACTGCTTTAGCCTAGAGGTGTGCGCCGATGGCAAAATCATCGGCGGCGGCGTCCGGTGGGATTTTGATCGGCGGCGGCGGCGTGATCGGCGTGAAATCGGCGTGGAATTTATGACACATTTTCTGAAATGTAATTGTACCAAAAATATTAAAAAGAAATATCAAGCAGGAATCTTCTTTGTTTTCTTGAGCTCTGCCTCTATTTCTCTTTCCTTCGACGCAGCCAACCATTATCATCTTCTCCAAGCTGGACTGGTCTCGGCGAGCCACGTAGTCCATGAATGTCATCATTCTCTGGAAGCATGTATTTGAAAGCTGGGTGTTAATACGAAGGCTCCTTGAGTATCGGCGTTGTATACATGAGATGCCCGACATTCTACGCCAGCACATGATGATGATGATGATCTGTCCGACCTTTTTCGGTCTTGGCGACCACTCCAACTCCTATCTAGCGTTAGTCCATTAACGGGAGCGGTCAGTTGCGCAGGATATTTTAAGGCCAGCACATAGATGCATTTAAAATGTAACAAATGCATCTATTTTTGATTTCACGCGCGGCTTCCATGTCCATGTTTCAGAGGCATAGATAAAAATAGAGAAGATAAGGGTGCACGAAGTCAGTCTTTGGTGTTGCGGTGGATATTGCTGTTCCTCCATATCTTTTCCAAGCGCGATCTTCTGATGACCTTTTTCATACAGTTTCCGTCGTTGAAGATCTGTGAGCCCAAGTAACATAATGTCTTGTACCAAGTCCAGCTGGTTGATTACGTAAAGCACGCGCGTCAGGTAGATCTAAATGTCAACTTTTGTGTTGGAAAATTACAGTTGAATTGTCCTAAAGCTCGTTCAAAACGTTACGTATTTTCCCCTCAGGTCTCGCAGTTCCCATGCCCTCTGCATCAACCCATCTCTACCTATAAAAACATCAGCTTCGTTTTTTCCTGTTGATGTGGAGGGGCAATATTGTGCACTGATCAATTTGACTTTCTTTAGAAGTGTAGCTAGCTTAGCCTCATTGTCTCCTTTTATGGTCGTGTGTGTCATTGAACCATGTCTTCCAGCCAGACACGAGATTTGGACGGTAGGGGTTTTGCACTTAAAAGGACAGATGTTCAGGTATACCCATTTCCCCAAGCACTTCAAACATTTTTCGCCAATTTATGTAGTCAAACGCTTTCGTGTAATCGATGAAGCATAAGGCCATGTGTATGTTAAATTCTCTGCTCTTCTGAATTAACTGCCTGATATTTAGGATCTGCTCTATTCTGCCACTACCCTTAACTGCATGCTTGCTCTATTGTGATTTTTTTGCTTATGTAGTACTCCAAATGTTTGTTCAGAATGTGCAATAGAACTTTACCAGCATGGGATATAAAAGAGATAGTTCGATAGTTGTCATATTTACGGGAAGAGTCTTTCTTATGTAGTGGGATAACAGTGGAATCTGCCCTTTGTTGTATACCCAGAGGAATTAGGAAACAGATTTCTTCATGGAATGGGTTTAAAATATTTTGTTACCGGAATTAGACCCACTCGATTATAAAATTAGGTCACGTGCTCAAGGATGGACGTGCTAGAGAAAGGAATTCACATTTACTTATCGTCGGCTAAAGTCGCAAACCTTTTCACTCAATCGACGACCGGTTGTCTAGTGGGTAGTGACCCTGCCTACGAAGCTGAAGGTCCTGGGTTCGAATCCCGGTAAGGGCAAATATTTGTGTGATGAGCATGTATATTTGTTTCTGAGTCATGGATGTTTTCTATGTATTTAAGTATTTCTATCTATTAAATATATCGTCGTCTAGTACCCATAACACAAGCCTTAATGAGCTTACTATGGGACTAGGTCGATTTGTGTAAGATTGTCCCCTAATATTTATTATTATTATTAAATCTGAGCCAATTTTACAGGATGTCCAAAAACTAGTATTCACGGTTACATCACAACAAAAAATACGAAAAAAGTAAGATTTGCAGTAGTAGTACCTAAAAAAGTCATCATATCCGCTTAAAAAATACGCTTTGAATTTTTTAAATAAGTAGCATGTCTTGTTTTTTATTTTTAATTTTTTTGATGACATTGACTTTTGAGTTGTATAAAAGAGTCAAAGCATGATTTGAAAAATGGAATTAGGTTTGTGACTAGACTTTTAGAATGTTCGCACTAATATTATAATTATGCATGTATATAGCACGAATGTAAACCACGTGAGGGCATTAATTTCGTTTGAACGTGTCCCGCTGCAGAATTGCCGATTTTTATTTTATTGTGAAGCGAATTAAATCAAACTCTTCAATGTAGAACATTACAGAGTTGACATGTGCTGGTGAAGAGTCCTTTTTCGGCGTTAGAATTAAAATGAGTTAAATAAATTGCATATAATAATTAACACTGTTCCAACAAAAACGAAATTACGCCACGCCGATTTCACGCCGGTCAATTTGATCGGCGGCGGCGGCGTGGAAAAATCGTCGGCGGCGGCGGCGCGGCGGCGCGGCGCACATGTCTACTTTAGCCTAGTTGGTAGTGACCCTGCCTACGAAGCAAGAGGTCCTGAGTTCGAATCCCGGTAAGGGCATTTATTTGTGTGATGAGCACAAATATTTGTTCCTGAGTCATGGATGTTTTCTATGTATTTAAGTATTTATACATATCTTTATATAAGTATGTTACCCCAGTCCAGTACCCATAGTACAAGCTTTGCTTAGTTTGGGACTAGGTCGATTTGTGTAAGATTGCCCGCAAATTTAAATTTATTTAATTTAATACAGAGATTTAGGTTCGCGCCTCTGCTATCAGGCTACCCGCACGTCCTCGTTGACATAAGTCCTTGGAACCAAAATCAAAGGGCACAATCAATCAAAGTTGCTGAGAGCGGTTGTAAGCATGATAGTATGTTCGAGCAAGGCGCGTGTTGACGACGTACTTCCGGGCTCTTTGTTTTTGTTTTTTTTTTTTATTAGTATGAACTTTATGTATTGCTTAGCAACGCTACAAACAAATACGTCAACAAACAAAAATACGTTGTATTGAAAGATAAATTAATTATTGTGCGACTTAAATTTTGTGTTACATATGTGTTAAATAAAAGTAGGGATGTAAACGTCCCTTTTTAAAATTTTAATAACTTAAAAGTGTTCTTATAGATAAGTAATCTACATAAAATTATCTACAAAACAGATTGTATTTTTTCGCTGGGATTCATATTTTATGAGAAATGGAGTGAAGTAGGTGGACAATAAATTAAAATTATGTTCTAAGTATGGCGTATCGAAAAATTAAATTCCTAATTATCTTTTAAATCTAAATTGTGATCATCATCATCATCCTTGTCGACCCGATCGATCACGTGTCTTCAATGGGGGCTCCATTAGTGCAGGGCTGTTATTCACTACGCGCTAATGCGACTCACCCCGCCGGTCACCCGTCACGAAACTAGAGCTCTACCTACGCTTGGTTACTACGCATCGCGGTGTCAAGATATATTTGTGGGTGAGCGTTGAGGTGAGCTTAAAATAAGTTACAGAATAGGGGGGCAGGAGTCGGAGCATACACCGCAAACACTGTCCACATGTCCACCTTCTTTCCTCCATATCTCATTAAACATTGATCCCAGCTTAAAAGTGTCTAAAATCTTCTTTGTAGAGAATTGTATGCAGATTCCTTAATCTAAAGGAACACTTTTTGGTATGAGCCACCGTTTACGAGTTATTTACGTTTTTTTTAAAAGGGACCTTCCCGACGTGACTTTCGGGTTTTGAGAACAATACTTGAGTTTTCGTCACACTCTTCTTTACGACGAGTGACGACAATTTGAATCGTTAGGTTTGGCCGATTCAAGCCGTTGTTTTGCACTGGTAAGTTCGGTCCGCAAAAATCTGATTGTATAGAGAGTGAATGTTGCAGGATGCAACATGTGTTCATTCAGCAAGTATCGTATTGAGGTATAAATAAATTCCTAGTCTAATTATACGCTAGGTGTTTACCGTAGGAAATGCCCGCTCACACTGTGGCTTCGCCCTGTCACGCGGCGCGGCCCGTGCCGGCCACTGTTTACCAACACCTGACTTCTGCCCCCCTATTCTGTAACTTGTTTTAAGCTCACCTCAACGCTCACCCACAAATATATCTTGACACCGCGATGCGTAGTAACTAAGCGTAGGTAGTGGTCTAGTTTCGTGACGGGTGACCGGCGAGGTGAGTCGCATTAGCGCGTAGTGAATAACAGCCCTGACTTCTGCGCCGGCGCCCTTGCGTAACCCGCCCGGACGGAACGAATGCCCAAATTACAAGGATAATATCGAGAATACAATAAGATACAGTTTTGTGCTGATTAGGGTGATTTAGGCTCGGTTTTAAGAGCTACACGTTCGATTAGATTAAATGTTGAGTCATGTAGTAGATTCAGGCTCTGTTTTATAAAGATCCTGACCATTTTTCGGCTGTTGAATCCATTTGAGATTTAGTTTCCTCTTTGGGTTGGTAGGTCAAATGGACTGCTTCCGTAAAAAGTGTAAAAAACTAGTGCTCACATTATTCTTATCGACGATAAATTGGGTAATGAATTTTAAAGCCATAACACACTTTGCAATTAGCCTTAATGCAACTTGAATCAGTTGGTTGCGTCTCGGTTGGTGTGACAAATTGCATGGCCTATAGAGTGCGAATTTAATTATATACGTGTAGTACACCAAATTGTAAACGGTTTTGTTAAAACATGTTTCTTTATGAGTGCATGATTCAATCAAACTCGAAAACCGTTGTTCGTGTCTTTGTTTCTGTAGAACCACTGCTTGTTTAAACAAAGCAGGTTGAAGTGTTCGCTGAGTAACCCATGTCCCATAAAAGCTCCCCGAGTATTGTAGCGAACTAAAACAATTTCAGCAAAACGGATATAGTGGTTACGGGTAAGTGATTAGATTGCGCGAGTTAGTTCGGCAGCCGACGGGAAAACCGGCCAACTTTTAACCGAGCTCCATGTAGCTGATGGCTGTTTTGTTAACTTTATAAGTACTTAGCGGTGCACTCATTCTGCTAACCTACTGGTTTGGGTTGGCTATTGATGTCTGGATTCATCCACCGCCGGAGCGGGAAATTTCATACAATCAGCGATACAACAAATGATTATTATCTCGTCGACGGTAATATGAAATCGCCACATGTCATACATATTAGGTATTACCTAATTATGGCGATTTCATACGACATAGACATATTCGGGCAAACGTATGCATGCGTGAATAAAAAGTTTAAATCGCTAATGTATATATAGGGAAACTAAATTTAATAAAGAAGGTATTTATTGCAACCCTTAAGCAATATACCCGTATCGGAGTTTTACATAAACGGTACAGACAGACGCGAAGGGATAGTCCATCATTTGTTTTCAGTATTCGAATGTTTCTGCTCAATCGCATGGCGATCACTTGCACGGCCCGGTGCTATTCACAAACTATCCAGATTCACCTCGCTCACCCGCAGTATGTCTGACGCTGAACTTCGTTACTGTGCGTAATCGAAGGTCAGACTTGAACTGGTTTGCCTCAGAAACAACTGACGGTAGTAATTGTGAATACCAGCCATGGCCAACCCTTTTGCGTGAGCTAGACATGCGGCAGACGCGCGCTCGCGTGAGTGCGTACGTTAGCGGGCTACTAGCTTTTTGTATGAATCATGCCCAGATTTTGTTGCAATTTGTTTGCACATATTGCATATTGCATACATATTTTATGCCTGAGTTATATTAGGTACACACTTTGAACTTCGATTGCGAGAAAATAGGTAAAATTTAATAAAATGAAGCTCATACCTTTTAAAGATTTTATGTTTAATTTTTGATACTGCCAAATCATTTAATGTTTCGATACGTTTTAAAATAATAATTGATTTCTGTTTTGTCTTGTTTTATTAATTTAGTAACAGAAATTACGGGAATGAAATCGATTAAGCTAATCAAATAAAATAACAAGTTTATTGCACGAAGTTTTAATGTACGTGTGGCTGTTATGCTCTACATCTTTAAAAAAATACTTTGTTCACTAGAGCATACAAGTGGCATATTGTGCAGCTTACATCAAGCACAAAGGCTAACTTTGCAAGCATGAGAAGTGAAAAGGATTTTTGTAATATAGGCGATGATTCATTAACGTTTTGTCAGATGTTAATGCTTTTTCTTTTATATAGAGGGGTTGTCAATATTTGACGATGGGATGGTCAGAAATCCTCAATTGTCACGTAAAATGTTTAATACTATCGAAAAAAATACGTAGGTACATACTCGTATTGTATTTATTAGTAGCTATATTCAATATTAATCTGATTATTTTGCAATTATCTGAGCTCTCGTTTTTGACAGTCGAAATTTCATTAAAAACCCGCCGAAAGCTCCTTAACAATGAATAAGCAGCCGTTATTTGCTATTCTTCCCTTATTGTTTATGTAAACGCGAAAATAATTGATGTCTCGGCATCGGGCCCACAAATTGAGTGTCGCATAATCCGTGGTCCAAGTATTACACAAATTGACGGATCTTTTATTCATCAGACCAATCATTCCGCAAGTGCTCTCAGGAGGCGTTGGCGGCCAAATTATTATATCTGCTGTATTGCCCTTTATATACCTTTACCGTCTCGTTCTTACGTTTGTCTTCAGAGCGAGACCCAGAACGGATTGGCTTTGTTAAATTTTTCATTTTAATTTCCGTGTTACTCGTTTTGGTAACCGCTCTCCGTTTGGCGAGAATGAACGTTAAGCAGTTGTTATTGCAAACCTAAAAGCGTACCCCAAGGGTAGCAATCGTAAATCTTCGTTTGGGAGTTGCTTTATTATACATATAATACCTACTGTATTTTTACATTGTTCATATGTAAGAACTATTTGTACCTTGCAAGAGCAGGATTGAAGAGTAACACGTAGGTTTAATTACACTCGCAACTTTATTTAACTATACCTCCTTTGGATGAGATTCCCATTAGTGTCACTGCCACAATAAATATTGACGTCGAAAAAAGTCAAAAACATTTTCTATCAGCACTTGTCCGCGAGTGACGTGAGCGACCGCGGACCCATCGAACTTGTCGAATGCCCGGATTCAATAAAACAATATGAATTTTTACCGCAACCTATTGTAAACTCAGTTTGACTACTGACGGATTGACAGCGCGGTTTGCGGATCAACGGTTCCCGAATTAATACGAAACTTTTTGTATTAATTCCCGATTGCGCGCCGCTGTTCGATTTCAATTTAATACCTACGAGCAGGATTCAAGTGATGGTTACTTATTTAAAATTCCCTTTCCTTTAATGTTGTGTACATTAATGTGACATGCATTTACCGAGTGCCATACGAGGGGCGGCTGAAAAGTAATCTCCTTGGTTAAAAAAATATGCGAAAATGATACTGGCTGAAATGCATTCTTGTTCTTTGGTTATTCTTTTTTTGAATTATTTGACGTTCATTTGTTTTTTCCGTTCCATTTTTCTACAATTCTCGAATGTTTGCGACATATCGGTTGAAAAAATGAATATCGCTAAAATTGAACATCGTGCAGTGATTAAATTTCTAACAAAAGAAGGAAATACTCCCTCACAGATCCGAGAACGTATGATGTGTGTGTTCGGTAGTTCGTGCCCTTCCGAATTTACTGTAAAGTTTTGGTCTAAACAATTTAAACTCGGTCGTGAGAGCTTGGAAGATGACGCTCGTAGTGGAAGGCCGGTTTCTGCCGTTACAAACGAAAATGTAGCCAAAGTTAAAAAAATAATTTTAGAAGACCGACGAGTGAAGCAGTGGGAGATTGCTAGAGATGTGGGCATCAGTAAAGAAAGAGTCAATGAGATAATTCATGTGCATCTGAATATGTCCAAGGTGAGTGCACGTTGGGTCCCCAGAATGTTAACGGCGTTTGACAAGGACCAACGTGTCAAATGTTGTGAGGAGTTTTTGGAAATGAGTCGAGGTAATGAGGAAGAAATTGTTTCTAAAATGGTGACGTGTGATGAGACCTGGATTCGACAGTGGGACCCCGAAAGCAAACAAGAGTCTTTGCAGTGGAAATTCAAGGATGAGAAGCCTCCTCGGAAGTTTAAGGTCAGGCCGTCGGCAGGCAAACTTATGGCTACCGTATTTTGGGATACAGAAGGAATTTTACTAATAGATTATTTACCAAAAAAAAGGACAATGAATGCTGAATATTATTCCAGCTTACTGCATCAGTTACGAGACGCGATAAAAGAAAAGAGGAGGGGTAAACTTAGCAAAGGGATCCTGATTTTACACGATAATGCACCTGTGCATACCGCCCGCACAACAATGCTTACCATGAAGGAATTAGGGTTCGATGCCGTTAACCATCCACCTTACAGTCCAGACCTAGCCCCATGCGACTATTTTTTATTTAGACACCTCAAAAAAGATCTCCGAGGAAGACGATTTCTGACCGATGACGAAATTAAGGCTGCAGTTAGTGACTTTTTTGACGAGAAACCGAAAGATTTTTTTTTTCATGGGTTAATGTCAATATTTGACAAATGTAATAAGTGTATTTCACTAGCAGGGGACTATATTGAAAAATAAAAAAAATACATACATGACAGTCTTTTGTTTCATACTTAGGTAGATTTCTTTTCAGCCGTCCCTCGTAGGTTTAATTTCAAACCACCTTACCTACTCGAATTTACTCACCTCAAGGTAATTTAATGTAGCTCAAATTTAAGTAGGTACCCGGTTCCATTAGCATTGAGGACAAGCAGTGCAAGTAACAAGCACGATTCAAATTAAACTGGATTTCAGCCAAATTTGCTTAAAAATCCTTTTAGCGAGTCTGACAGTCGCATTTTCCCCGTGCAACTCATTCGCGTCGGGTCATTGTATGCAAAGCGTCGCGTGCAGACGACGTTATTGTTAGCCAAGATTACGGGCTGCTCCATTATTCAGCCGAGGGCTACAGACCCTATTCCACGGGTGATTGCAGCACCTGGAGACGTCACCGACAGCGGTTTAATCAGCCAGGTAATCGGGGAAAAACAATGCTGAATGCGAGATTGAATGTTCTCTTCGTGCCCCGGGCTTGTCTCGACTTATTGTCTTTCAAAAGCAATCAGTTCAGGAATAAGGGGCGCGCTAGGCTAATTGAAGCGCATAATAGCATGTTTACCTCACTGTGAATCCTATATACCACACCCTCGACGTGCTACGTCCCTGGATTTGTCGTAATTCGCAAATATTCCGCGTCACATAGCTGACTTTATACGATTCCCTAGTGACAATTTAGGAGGCTTCCTTATTGCATAAGAAATTTCGCACGAATGGTTTTCTATCGAATAGAATTCAGCGCCTGTACCTGCGGCTGGTACACGTGACTTTTCCTCTCTCCGTCAGCGGTCATTGGAATTTGAGTCTTATCGAGGTGAATTTGATTAAATTTTTCCTTGGATCAAGCCATGAGTGTATCAATGGGGAGTGGGAACGAGTGTAACACGTGCGATGGTCAATTTCCTCTGCGAAAGTACGTGAGCAAATTGTGTAGGGTGTGCCGAGTTGGGTGACAATTGGAGACACATGAATGAATCTGATTGGACGCTTTGACTTGTAAAACTGCTATTCAGACTTCTGTTTCAATTATAGAAATAGGCAAAGGAACAGCTTCGCGTTAATGTTTCTGTCGATTGGTTCGATTGTGCATTGAGCTGAGCATCGTCGTTTAACAAGGTACACCCAGCATTATTTTCAACTACTGTTTGTTGGTATGGATGCAAGTATTATGAGTTATTTTCGGATGTATGCGGATTTGGAATTCCAGTGGTCGCAGGCGGTCAAGACGCGCGTCGCGAAGCAAAAATTCTGCTCCGTTGGGTCTCAGACATGCGGCCGGGCCGGGGTATAGCTGGCGGCGCGCTCGGGGCTCGGGCCCATGCAGATTTAGCGGAATTCACATAACTACATATCATATTCCATTCAATGGTCAGGTAATATTTTATTATTGGTTGCACATCGAGATACGTTACGTTAAATATAATTGTAAAGTGCGGTTTTCTGAAGTTAATTGTAGATTGTGAAATACGGGACAACACGGTTACCTATACTAAATTACGCTGGCAGGTCAAATCACCAACCTTTTTTCCAAGTGATAATCGGGGTTAATTAGCATGAAGTTCACAAAATTGAGCATTCAAATTGGCCCTTTTTTATGTAATTATTAATTTAAGATGGGCAAAATAAGTACATATTATTTTATTTAAGTAGGAAGCTTTGTGATCTTTTTGCAAGAAACTTAGTAAGGTTCATGTTTAAGACTAATATTTTCCCAAGAGACTTACATATTCAAGGAGCACAATATTAACAAAGTTAGTCAGTTAACGAAGTAAATTATACCTTTATATTCATGCGCTGTGCGCAAAATAGTGCTCATTATAACTCGAGGTAATACAATACGCTGTGTGTGATACGTGTATCGGTAATTATGTTACCGCGTGAGGTGATTTAGTTAGCCCGCCGGTAACGGTACAATAGAAATAATTACCGTACATAGTACGCCTCTAGTTTACTAGTTAGTTGCGCTTCAATCGAGTTACCGTGAACTAGGGACGATCGAACGAATCCCCCTTAACCTTTTGCGAGCGATCTGGGCCGAAGTTAGACTCCTTTTAATGTCCTCTCGCGACTTGGCCATAAGAATACCAAAATACCATTTTTACGAAATGTGGCGAAGTCATAGAAGCGTCATAGAGCCAAAAAAACAATCTTCTTCCCTTTTGTCAGTAGTAAGTCCTTACGTGCATATATAAAAGTATTTAATCGTATAAACTTATATAGAGGAGCCTCTTCTTTGAGGATAAGGAGTCCAACCGAAAATTTGGCTCCGCAGGAAAGACGGTTTAAATCCCAGAAATAATGACCCAGAAAGAATAGACGTGATCATGTAATTCATGTATAATGTCAGAAATTGTATTGTTTACGGTCATGCCATTTTAGAATAGCGATGTTACGATCTGTCAGAAGACAGCTAAATTTCGCCGCACTAGTTGACCTTAAAGTTTGGAAGGCAGTTCAAACGATTTCAAAAGTGAACTGATCAAAGCTAATACATACCAAGCGTCTAATGAAACTCAATTTTATAATCTTGCGCGCCAAACCAATATCAATAAAAATAATTACTTAGTGGAACACTTTTTCGTTTTATTCGTCCCAGATTTAATATTCCCCGTGTCCAACATTGGCAGAGGTAGCAGCGTTCTGTCAACGCTTTGGTCAAATAAATTACCTTCCTTCCCTTTGCGAATTTCATTCTTTTGATCACTGGAAAATCAATTTCATCGCCTCCCCCACAAGTTGCGCCGGCCGCTCGGAATCCTGTTAAAACTTGTGAAATGAACATAACATTCCGCAATTACACATTTGAATGCGAATTTAACATTTTGTTTTTGTGTAGCTCGCTGCGAGCGAGGTGCGGCGTGGTTAGTTTATTACTGAGATAAGAGCTTTGTGCCTTTGTATCGCGTCTGCTCCGCTGGCAAAGGGACGGATGGTCTTATCTCCGATGTTAAACATCGTGTTACGGTATCTCAGGTATGAAAAGTCTCGTCGACTACGTTAATGAATTTAGTCGACGCATTTCTCTGGTTTTCGGTTAAATCTCTGTAACCCACTTCTGTGTCATGTAAAGCTTGTCTTTGGCTGAGGGGGAATATTCAGTATGGTTCAAAGTGTAATACCAGCTCTGAATACACGCGTTCACTGATTCCTTCATGATTTGTCCCTTTGATGAGAATGATTTCTTCTATACGTCTCGGAACTCGGGTATTATAACAAAATTTTAATATTATTTTAGGAATTATTATTACAAAAGTTGTGTAGAGTTAGACACTTGGAATTCGTCATTCATTGGTTCTCATGCGTTGTAAAAAAATATTATAAAATAACAGAACACCTTCATGCCAAATAGGGAATTCTTCACTCTACCTTAGGGTCAAAATAAATAAAATTGGGGGAAGTAAAAAAGGGTTGCGTGTAAATGACGATCAAAATAGTGATCATGCTACAAACTAACATGAAAGCCATTTTAGGCGAAGTATAGATCTGATAGATAAACATAGGCCATGTTAGTGGCTAATTCGTCAAAGGGCTCGCCCTTTGTGCCAGCTTATGGTAATCAACGCACTCCGCTCGGCCCGCTAGTGGGGATTTGATTCGTACGCAGTTTGAATTTA
Source organism: Epinotia ramella (assembly GCA_947578815.1). Classification (NCBI taxonomy): domain Eukaryota; kingdom Metazoa; phylum Arthropoda; class Insecta; order Lepidoptera; family Tortricidae; genus Epinotia; species Epinotia ramella. The sequence goes on along the minus strand of OX388211.1, from coordinate 5,203,322 downwards.
ATAATAAGATTTAACTAGCCGTGGTACTCAACGTGGATTCAATTGTTTTAAAAAAGTAGATGCATTTGTATCTGAATGCTTTGTACTGCATTTGGTCGTGAACGTATAGTCATTCCGTTTAATTTGTCACAATTATGATATACTTATATGCAAGGAAGACCTTAAAAAACTTTTGACCACAGGACAGACAAGTATTGTTTGACTCAATCTGCATGACCTTAAGTAATTTTGATTTAGTAAAACATACAGTGCAAAAACAAACTACTGGTTAGATAAGCTTCAGAAAGATAATTATAGGGTATAAGGTTGTAGAGATTTAATTAAGCTAAGAATCTGATATCTATAGAGTTATTGATGTTATAGTGATGGGCAGTCTCTTATTATAGTTATTATCAATATTTTTTGCCAAACTAGTGTAATAAAATGTAAGTAAGTAAATCTACCTGGCAACCATTTAAATTCAACGGTAGTGTCTAACAACAACAACCCTGCAAAATAGGTGCCAATCAGCGGGTGCATGACTACTTGACTAGTGACGAGTGGTGAAATGATCTCTGAATTATCGGATAAGAAGATACATTATTGTCTCTGAATTATCGGATAAGAAGATACAAGGATAAAGTTTCATGTTATTCCAGTATGCCGTAACCCTTTGACTATTTGACAACTTTGTCAACACATTCGTTTTTATTTCGTCTATGATATATTGCAGTTACCCATTTAAGGGTTAAGAATGAGAACCAAACTTCGTTTGTATGGAGTGGAGTGTCCAGGCGACCCTTAAACGAATGAATTTGTGTCTCGATGTAAAGTAAACCCAGAGAATGTACGTTAGAGTATTTAGAGTTTATGCATTTAACCCATTCAGCGCCAACGCCAATCGCGCTCATGCATCAGGGCGCTACGGGCGCTTTTAGCTACATATACACTGCTGCTACGCGCGGACTACGGCGTCGCGCTACCAGGGACTGAAAAGGTACCTTTTGAAACGGTCATGACCGGGTCTTTTTTAGGGTACCCGACCGTTAAAGTAGCATTTCGGTACCGGTCATCAATACTTTAGGTACCCAAACAAGCTTCCGTCCAAACGGTACCGATAAATAAAAGTACCTTTAGAAACGGTTTTCACCGGGTCTTTTAAAGATACCCGACCGTTAAAGTTGCATTCCGGTACCGCTATCAATACTTCCAAACAAGCTTCCGTACAAACAGTAGCGTTAAATAAAAGTACCTTTAAAAACGGTTTCACCGGGTCTTTTAAAGGTATCCGACCGTTAAAGTAAAGTAGTAAATACAAGTGGGGTAACTTCTCCATCAATGAAACACCAAAATTTTCAAGCATCCTGGCTCCGACGTTTTTAAAGTTAAGAGTCTGGTATTTTGCACTGAGATACATAATTTAGTCATCATCATCATTATCATCATATCAGCCGAAAGACGTCCACTGCTGGACATAGGCCTCCCCCAAAGAGTGCCACAATGACCAGTCTGATATGTTGCACCGAGATACATAATTTAGTCATCATCATCATATCATCATATCAGCCGAAAGACGGCCACTGCTGGACATAGGCCTCCCCCAAAGAGTGCCACAATGACCAGTCTGATATTTTGCACCGAGATACATAATTTAGTCATCGTCATCATATCAGCCGAAAGACGTCCACTGCTGGACATAGGCCTCCCCCAAAGAGTGCCACAATGACCAGTCTGATATGTTGCACCGAGATACATAATTTAGTCATCATCATCATATCATCATATCAGCCAAAAGACGTCCACTGCTGGGCATAGGCCTCCCCCAAAGAGTGCCACAATGACCAGTCTGATATTTTGCACCGAGATACATAATTTAGTCATCATCATCATATCAGCCGAAATACGTCCACTGTTGGACATAGGCCTCCCCCAAAGAGTGCCACAATGACCAGTCTGATATTTTGCACCGAGATACATAATTAAGTCATCATCATCATATCAGCCGAAAGACGTCCACTGCTGGACATAGGCCTCCCCCAAAGAGTGCCACAATGACCAGTCTGATATTTTGCACCGAGATACATAATTTAGTCATCATCATCATATCAGCCGAAAGACGTCCACTGCTGGACATAGGCCTCCCCCAAAGAGTGCCACAATGACCAGTCTGATATTTTGCCCCGGGATACATAATTAAGTCATCATCATATCAGCCGAAAGACGTCCCCTGCTGGACATAGGCCTCCCCCAAAGAGTGCCACAATGACCAGTCTGATATTTTGCACCGAGATACATAATTTGGTCATCATCATCATACCAGCCGAAAGACGTGCACTGCTGGACATAGGCCTCCCCCAAAGAGTGCCAGAATGACCAGTCTGATATTTTGCCCCGGGATACATAATTAAGTCATCATCATATCAGCCGAAAGACGTCCCCTGCTGGACATAGGCCTCCCCCAAAGAGTGCCACAATGACCAGTCTGATATTTTGCACCGAGATACATAATTTGGTCATCATCATCATACCAGCCGAAAGACGTGCACTGCTGGACATAGGCCTCCCCCAAAGAGTGCCAGAATGACCAGTCTGATACTTTGCACCGAGATACGTAATTTAGTCATCATCATCATATCATCATATCAGCCGAAAGACGTGCACTGCTGGACATAGGCCTCCCCCAAAGAGTGCCAGAATGACCAGTCTGATATTTTGCCCCGGGATACATAATTTAGTCATCATAAAAAAGCTCAACTATGCTGATACGGTAATTGGAGAGTGTCTGCTATCGCGGACAAAAACGCAACTGCAAAGACTTCAAAATGCCTGTGCCAGGTTCTGTTTCCCAGTTCCACCCAGAGCTCATGTTACACCGTTCTTAAACAATGGCAGTCTTCTCAAAATGGAAGCTCGAAGGAAACTACATTTCGCTACTTTGCTATTTGGTATAATACTGAGTAAACAACCCTCGTACCTGTACGAAAGATTAATATTTTCCCGTAGGCATGTAAGACAAGCCCCCCGCCTCATTGGCCCGCGACACACGTCGGCTAGCTTCCGTGGTAGCTTCAAGTACGCTGCCACGCGATGCTGGAACAATCTTCCACCGCCAATAAGAAATTCAAGTTCACTGGCCACTTTTAAAAACAAATTGAAACTGCACCTGCTAAAGGAACAAACGTCTTCTGTCTAGCCGATGAAATATATACCTACTTTTATATATTATATTCTATAGCTCTTACTTATTCATTTTTATTTCTATTTTTACCATTATGTATTTATCCTGTTTATTAAAAACAAGCTGTATCTATACTGCACTTTCTATTTAGATCTGCCCTTATTCGTGTTGTGTTATTTGTGTTATGTTATATTTGTTATTGGTGTAAAGTGGATTCACTGAAAATCAGCGTCGTGGGTCCCCATGCTCCGACACATGCTGAGTGGACTCCTTTTTGAGACCACCCTCAACATTGTACTTCTTTTTATTTTTTTTCAGTTTTAAGCAGTTTGTATGTAATGTTGTGGTTGTGTTTTTCAAATAAATCTTTCTTTCTTTCTTTCTTTCTTTCATAATATCAGCCGAAAGACGTCCCCTGCTGGACATAGGCTTCCCCCAAAGATTGCCAGAATGACCAGTCTGATATTTTGCACCTCTCGGTGCTACATAATTTAGTCATCATCATCATATCATCATATCAGCCGAAAGACGTCCCCTGCTGGACATAGCCCTCCCCCAAAGAGTGCCACAATGACCAGTCTGATATTTTGCACCGAGATACATAATTTAGTCATCATCATCATATCAGCCGAAAGACGTCCACTGCTGGACATAGGCCTCCCCCAAAGAGTGCCACAATGATCAGTCTGATATTTTGCACCGAGATACATAATTTAGTCATCATCATCATATCAGCCGAAAGACGTCCACTGCTGGACATAGGCCTCCCCCAAAGAGTGCCACAATGCCAAGTCTGATACTTTGCACCGAGATACGTAATTTAGTCATCATCATCATATCAGCCGAAAGACGTCCACTGCTGGACATAGGCCTCCCCCAAAGAGTGCCAGAATGACCAGTCTGATACTTTGCACCGAGATACGTAATTTAGTCATCATCATCATATCAGCCGAAAGATGTCCCCTGCTGGACATAGGCCTCCCCCAAAGAGTGCCACAATGACCAGTCTGATATTTTGCACCGAGATACATAATTTAGTCATCATCATCATATCATCATATCAGCCGAAAGACGTCCACTGCTGGACATAGGCCTCCCCCAAAGAGTGCCACAATGACGAGTCTGATATTTTGCACCGAGATACATAATTTAGTCATCATCATATCAGCCGAAAGACGTCCCCTGCTGGACATAGGCCTTCCCCGAAGAGTGCCACAATGACCAGTCTGATATTTTGCACCGAGATACATAATTAAGTCATCATCATATCAGCCGAAAGACGTCCCCTGCTGGACATAGGCCTCCCCCGAAGAGTGCCACAATGACCAGTCTGATATTTTGCACCGAGATACATAATTTAGTCATCATCATCATATCATCATATCAGCCGAAAGACGTCCACTGCTGGACATTGGCCTCCCCCAAAGAGTGCCACAATGACCAGTCTGATATTTTGCACCGAGATACATAATTTAGTCATCATCATCATATCATCATATCAGCCGAAAGACGTCCACTGCTGGACATTGGCCTCCCCCAAAGAGTGCCACAATGACCAGTCTGATATTTTGCACCGAGATACATAATTTAGTCATCATCATCATATCAGCCGAAAGACGTCCCCTGCTGGACATAGGCCTTCCCCGAAGAGTGCCACAATGACCAGTCTGATATTTTGCACCGAGATACATAATTTAGTCATCATCATCATATCATCATATCAGCCGAAAGACGTCCACTGCTGGACATAGGCCTTCCCCGAAGAGTGCCACAATGACCAGTCTGATATTTTGCACCGAGATACATAATTTAGTCATCATCATCATATCATCATATCAGCCGAAAGACGTCCACTGCTGGACATTGGCCTCCCCCAAAGAGTGCCACAATGACCAGTCTGATATTTTGCCCCGGGATACATAATTAAGTCATCATCATATCAGCCGAAAGACGTCCCCTGCTGGACATAGGCCTCCCCCAAAGAGTGCCACAATGACCAGTCTGATATTTTGCACCGAGATACATAATTTAGTCATCATCATCATATCATCATATCAGCCGAAAGACGTCCACTGCTGGACATAGGCCTCCCCCAAAGAGTGCCAGAATGACCAGTCTGATATTTTGCCCCGGGATACATAATTAAGTCATCATCATATCAGCCGAAAGACGTCCCCTGCTGGACATAGGCCTCCCCCAAAGAGTGCCACAATGACCAGTCTGATATTTTGCACCGAGATACATAATTTGGTCATCATCATCATACCAGCCGAAAGACGTGCACTGCTGGACATAGGCCTCCCCCAAAGAGTGCCAGAATGACCAGTCTGATACTTTGCACCGAGATACGTAATTTAGTCATCATCATCATATCAGCCGAAAGACGTGCACTGCTGGACATAGGCCTCCCCCAAAGAGTGCCAGAATGACCAGTCTGATATTTTGCCCCGGGATACATAATTTAGTCATCATAATATCAGCCGAAAGACGTCCCCTGCTGGACATAGGCTTCCCCCAAAGATTGCCAGAATGACCAGTCTGATATTTTGCACCTCTCGGTGCTACATAATTTAGTCATCATCATCATATCATCATATCAGCCGAAAGACGTCCCCTGCTGGACATAGCCCTCCCCCAAAGAGTGCCACAATGACCAGTCTGATATTTTGCACCGAGATACATAATTTAGTCATCATCATCATATCAGCCGAAAGACGTCCACTGCTGGACATAGGCCTCCCCCAAAGAGTGCCACAATGATCAGTCTGATATTTTGCACCGAGATACATAATTTAGTCATCATCATCATATCAGCCGAAAGACGTCCACTGCTGGACATAGGCCTCCCCCAAAGAGTGCCACAATGCCAAGTCTGATACTTTGCACCGAGATACGTAATTTAGTCATCATCATCATATCAGCCGAAAGACGTCCACTGCTGGACATAGGCCTCCCCCAAAGAGTGCCAGAATGACCAGTCTGATACTTTGCACCGAGATACGTAATTTAGTCATCATCATCATATCAGCCGAAAGATGTCCCCTGCTGGACATAGGCCTCCCCCAAAGAGTGCCACAATGACCAGTCTGATATTTTGCACCGAGATACATAATTTAGTCATCATCATCATATCATCATATCAGCCGAAAGACGTCCACTGCTGGACATTGGCCTCCCCCAAAGAGTGCCACAATGACCAGTCTGATATTTTGCACCGAGATACATAATTTAGTCATCATCATATCAGCCGAAAGACGTCCACTGCTGGACATCCCTAGTAGCATTTTGCGTTGGCCAACCGTAGCTAACGGTTGGGAAAAAGTTGGGAAATCGTTAGTAGCAATCTAACGAATTGCCAACAATGGCCCTAATGCTATTTATGGTTCATTTTCCAACTGCAAAACCATACAAACATCTAACATAGGCCCTACCACAGTTATCAGTTGGGTTACCAACAAATAATCCATACGAACAAACGACGTAGGCCCTACTACCGTTTTTGGTTAGATTTCCTACAAAAAATCCATACGAACAGCCAACATAGGCCCTACTGTGGTTTTGGTCGGATTTCCAACAGAAAATCCCATACGAGCAGCCAACATAGGCCCTACTGCAGTTTTGCGCAGCGTTCCCAACAAAAAAACCATACGACCATACAACATAGGCCCTACCGCCGACTTAGTTGGCTTCCCTACCAAAAAATCCCTACGAGCAGCCAACATAGGCCCTACTGCGGTTTTGTACGGCGTTATGAACAAAAAATCCATACGATCATGCAACATAGGCCCTACCGCGGTTTTGGTCGGATTTCCAACCGAAAATCCCATACGAGCAGCCAACATACGCCCTACTGCAGTTTTGCGCAGCGTTCCCAACAAAAAATCCATACGACTATACAACGTAGGCCCTACCGCCGACTGAGTTGGCTTTCCAACTGAAAATCCCATACGAGCAGCCAACAAAGGCCCTACTGCAGTTTTGCGCAGCGTTCCCAACAAAAAAACCATACGACCATACAACATAGGCCCTACCGCCGACTGAGTTGGCTTTCCTACCAAAAAATCCCTACTAGCAGCCAACATAGGCCCTACTGAGGTTTTGTACGGCGTTCCGAACAAAAAATCCATACGATCATGTAACATACAACCTACCGCGGTTTTAGTCGGATTTCCAACAGAAAATCCCATACGAGCAGCCAACATAGGCCCTACCGCCGACTTAGTTGGCTTTCCTACCAAAAAATTGGAATTTAGCGCTATTTCGTGTCGAGTAGAGGCATTGCTCATCTGTCACGGGCCTGGACATAGGCTAAACAAGTACTTTTTACGCTATTCATCACCAGAGAGCACATAGCATTAGTACTATTGCATATTGAAAACAGCATAGGGCCAACAGTGGGCCACATATGAATCCAATGGCAGCGGGAGGAGAGGGGAATTCGGAAACAAAGTGCGGTGCGGGGGGCGGTGGACATGAGCACGCGCGGCGCGCGAATTCGATCGGCCATTTTGCTATCGATCTCCATCGTGAATAGTGCGTGTAAACGTATAAGTATATACTTAGTGGTTATATTTTCTTTTGAGTGCGTGCGTGCATGGTATAAAGTATTACTTGTTTTTGAAAGGGTTGCATATTTACTTAGCAAATATATATAAAAAATAGTGTGCAAGTTAATACTTACATGTTATATTCACTAATCAAATAACAATATATCGTGTTTATTAAGCAATCCTTTCAAAATCACGTTCAGTATGATCAAAGTGGTGGAATTTAATGATTCTGATGGTGACGGCGTGGTCTTAGTGTAATACTTATGTAACAGAAGAGTGGATCACGCCTCGCAAGAAGGAGTGCCTTTGGCCTCCTCATAAAATCGTCAGTGCAGTACCTATGCCTCACAACTAAAATATTACCGGACGAGAATTGACATGTGTATCCCATTAAACGCATATTGTACGAGACAGGTGAGTTAATATTAGTTAATTTAATTTTTAAATCACAAGGTCAATTTAGTTTTGTAACGTCGTGTGTTCATTTTGATTTAATATCTGTTTAAAACTGATGCTGGCAAAAGTTTCGAGCTGCCATTTCTCTATAAGTACATAGGTAATATAATAATAAATAGTTTTAGCTATTTGTCGTTTTTATGAAAAGGTTAGTTTTAGCTATTTCATCACAGTCCTCTTTGTCTGTGTCATTTAAATGTGTGTTCATCTCTCTTCTAACAGATGGCTGCGTCCTTGTCAATTGGCTGACGAAACTGGCCAGTGAGGACGCCACATTAAAGTTGCTGAATAATCCAGCGTCTAATTAACTTATTTGGACCTTGCGCGATGAGCGGACCATTGGATTTTTGACACCTGAACCCACTGAAATGACGGAGTGCAACTGCTCGGAATCGGAGGTCAAAATATGTTAGTCCAGTCATGACGTTGACAAATTTGGGCTAGTATGGTGCCTTTTATGGCCCGCCATAAAGAATGTGTCCCTTTCTCACTTACATACTTACTAGAAAGTGATGAATGCTTTAAGGCCGGTCAAAAAGCATCGTGCTACAGGGCCAGCATTCAAATACAATTAATTATAAAAGAAACATATCGATTATAAATCGAGGTTGTCTTTTTTTCCTTACAATAAAATTATAAACGTATTATGTGAAGTTTTATTTTACGGTCTAGCTGTACAAAATGATGGTAACGCAAGTAAATGTGAAAAGTCTCAGAAGGCATTTAAATCTCCGTTAACAGTTAATGTGCAGTTACGTTTGTAAATTCGGTTATTTAAAGACGTTTACTTTGTATGTTACAGATGTTTATTCTCACGAAGGCGGTTTGTGAGTATTATGCACATGCACATTGTTGTGTGCTCGGCCAATATAGAATCTCTCTCGAGATTACGCACCTAGAAACCATGGACATGTGCACTAAATAGGTACCACCCCACAACAAATGTACGATCCCTACCGACTACGAGCGACGCCGGGGCGCATATTGTAAGTGCCAAAGGAAATTGAAGCTTCTCTGCTTCAGTTAAATTCCACTACTCGCGCGCGCAGGTGGCAAGCTGCGTAAATTCCGTGCAAATATGGAATTTAACTACAGCAGAGAAGTTTCAATTTCCTTTGGCACTCACAATGTGCGCCCCGGCGTCACCCGGTCAGTGAAGATCGTGCATAAGTAAGACCAACCCGCCTTCGTGAGATAAACAACTGTACCTAACCCTACTAACTGCCAACGGCTATTCTACAGTTGGTACAGAGTGCTTTTATTTTGTAGGCCCTTCTTACGCAATGTTGCTTTAGGTCCAACAGTCGGAAACTGTGGTTGGCCCAACATAGTTCTCGTAGTAATGTTGCTGTAGGCCCTACTTTGCAAATGTAAATTGGCCCTACAACCGGAAACGGTGGTTGGCCCAACGTAGTTGTCGTAGTAATATTGCTGTAGGCCCTACGTTGTAAATGTAAATTGGCCCTACAGCCGCCGGAAACGGTATTTGGCCCAACATAGTCATCATAGTAGGCCCAATGTTGGGAGACACCGTTGGCTTTACCGAAAACAGGTGTTTCACTCGCAACGGTTGACCAACCATTCGGTGATCAATGGCCCTACGAAATGCCAACTTAAAATGCTACTAGGGATAGGCCTTCCCCGAAGAGTGCCACAATGACCAGTCTGATATTTTGCACCGAGATACATAATTAAGTCATCATCATATCAGCCGAAAGACGTCCCCTGCTGGACATAGGCCTCCCCCGAAGAGTGCCACAATGACCAGTCTGATATTTTGCACCGAGATACATAATTTAGTCATCATCATCATATCATCATATCAGCCGAAAGACGTCCACTGCTGGACATTGGCCTCCCCCAAAGAGTGCCACAATGACCAGTCTGATATTTTGCACCGAGATACATAATTTAGTCATCATCATCATATCATCATATCAGCCGAAAGACGTCCACTGCTGGACATTGGCCTCCCCCAAAGAGTGCCACAATGACCAGTCTGATATTTTGCACCGAGATACATAATTTAGTCATCATCATCATATCAGCCGAAAGACGTCCCCTGCTGGACATAGGCCTTCCCCGAAGAGTGCCACAATGACCAGTCTGATATTTTGCACCGAGATACATAATTTAGTCATCATCATCATATCATCATATCAGCCGAAAGACGTCCACTGCTGGACATTGGCCTCCCCCAAAGAGTGCCACAATGACCAGTCTGATATTTTGCACCGAGATACATAATTTAGTCATCATCATCATATCAGCCGAAAGACGTCCCCTGCTGGACATAGGCCTTCCCCGAAGAGTGCCACAATGACCAGTCTGATATTTTGCACCGAGATACATAATTAAGTCATCATCATATCAGCCGAAAGACGTCCCCTGCTGGACATAGGCCTCCCCCGAAGAGTGCCACAATGACCAGTCTGATATTTTGCACCGAGATACATAATTTAGTCATCATCATCATATCATCATATCAGCCGAAAGACGTCCACTGCTGGACATTGGCCTCCCCCAAAGAGTGCCACAATGACCAGTCTGATATTTTGCACCGAGATACATAATTTAGTCATCATCATCATATCATCATATCAGCCGAAAGACGTCCACTGCTGGACATTGGCCTCCCCCAAAGAGTGCCACAATGACCAGTCTGATATTTTGCACCGAGATACATAATTTAGTCATCATCATCATATCATCATATCAGCCGAAAGACGTCCACTGCTGGACATTGGCCTCCCCCAAAGAGTGCCACAATGACCAGTCTGATATTTTGCACCGAGATACATAATTTAGTCATCATCATCATATCATCATATCAGCCGAAAGACGTCCACTGCTGGACATTGGCCTCCCCCAAAGAGTGCCACAATGACCAGTCTGATATTTTGCACCGAGATACATAATTTAGTCATCATCATCATATCAGCCGAAAGACGTCCCCTGCTGGACATAGGCCTTCCCCGAAGAGTGCCACAATGACCAGTCTGATATTTTGCACCGAGATACATAATTAAGTCATCAACATATCAGCCGAAAGACGTCCCCTGCTGGACATAGGCCTTCCCCGAAGAGTGCCACAATGACCAGTCTGATATTTTGCACCGAGATACATAATTAAGTCATCATCATATCAGCCGAAAGACGTCCCCTGCTGGACATAGGCCTCCCCCGAAGAGTGCCACAATGACCAGTCTGATATTTTGCACCGAGATACATAATTTAGTCATCATCATCATATCAGCCGAAAGACGTCCACTGCTGGACATAGGCCTCCCCCAAAGAGTGCCAGAATGACCAGTCTGATACTTTGCACCGAGATACGTATTTTAGTCATCATCATCATATCAGCCGAAAGACGTCCACTGCTGGACATAGGCCTCCCCCAAAGAGTGCCAGAATGACCAGTCTGATATTTTGCCCCGGGATACGTAATTTAGTCATCATCATCATATCAGCCGAAAGACGTCCACTGCTGGACATTGGCCTCCCCCAAAGAGTGCCACAATGACCGGTCCTGCGCCACCCGCATCCAGCGGACTCCCGCGACCTTTACCAGGTCATCAGTCCACCTTGTGAGGGCCTACCCACGCTGCGCCTTCCGGTACGTGGTCGCCACTTGAGAACCTTTCCGCCACAACGGCCATCGGTTCGACGTGCAATGTGCCCACTGCCACTTAAGTTTAACGATGCGGAGGGCAGCCGAAAGACGTCCACTGCTGGACATAGGCGTCCCCCAAAGAGTGCCACAGTAACCGGTCTTGCGCCACCCGCATCCAGCGAACTCCCGCGACCTTTACCAGGTCATCAGTCCACCTTGTGGGGGGCCTACCCACGCTGTGCCTTCCGGTACGTGGTTGCCACTTAAGCCTAGCGATGCGGAGGGCTATATCATCATATCAGCCGAAAGATGTTCCGAATATAATATTTCTACTCAGTTAGTCCCCAACAAGTTTTTCATTTACCATATTTCCGTGTCTAAAAAAGTGTCGTGTTCTTTGATGAATGTAGTGGACACAAACATTAGAAACCAATCGCACACTAAACAACAACGGAGGGTGGATTTCAGTGGTTAAATGCTGTTTAACAATTAAAAAAAATGCCAATTGATCAGTTAGTTTTGGGATTTTCATTATAAGCACTTTCATTGAATAGTGTACGAATCGCCTTATAAAATACGTTGCAAGTAATGTTTTTACAAACACCTGTTAAAGTAGCTTTAAAAATGCCGCGCGCGACGCGAGCCGCACTGATAACGTGATTGGCCGGTTGCACGCAGGGGGGCAAACCGCCGGCCTCCCGCTCGCCGCGTAGGTACCTACTATACTAGGTAGGTACCGCACGAATCGCAGCGATTCGCGACACGATCTAACGCGTCTAAGTTCTATTATTAGTTGTTGATACTAGTTAAATTGTAATATACTCGTCGTGAAACGAATTATGAAAATATTTAGCAATGAGTAACACTGACAAGTGTGGGGTGAAGACCTATGCAATTTAACTTTGAACTTTGACGTAGGTAATGGAAGTCGGAAAATGGGAATTCAAAGATTGTTAACATGTGTATTATTGTATATACCTACCTAAGTATTGTGTATTGTGAATAGAGATCCACGCCGCAGTCAAAAACCCTGGCGGCGGCGCGCTGGGTTTTGAATCCGGCGCGGCGCGGCGTCGCCGGCGTGAGGACATTTTTTACGAGGAATAATTAAAGAAAATACACTGCTTGCAGTTGCAAAACTTGCTTAGTTTACGTTAACTTATTTTTCGGTTCCGATTTATTTATTCAATCTTTATTACACTAAAGAACAACTTATCGCACAAAAGGCGGACTTAATGCCGTAAGCATTCTCTACCAGTCAATCATTGCGCAAAGTAGATTGTGGGCGTGTTGTAATTGTAATAGAGCAAAATCCGTTAAAATAGTAAAGTAGAGAGGTTTATACCCTTTACCTTTATTTAATTTTTATTGCCAATAGCCAAATATTATACATGTTAGCTAATATACAGGGTGAAAAAATCTATGGACCTTGAAGGGAAACCCTTAACACCTTCACTGCGGGAAAAATATTTAACTGTAATTAACCATATATTTTATAAGGTCGATCGACCTAATACCGCAGCGAACGTGTTAAGACAGGTCATGCTGTCGCTCTCATTTTCATGAAATAGGTAAATACTATTTTAATTTGTAATTTACCTAGCTTTATCCCTAATTACATGATAAATAAACTTACTTCAACCGAGAATCGAACAAACTTAAACAGTAAAAATAACTACATATTCACTACACTTTTTATTTTTACTAATCGATAGGATCAATATTAAGGATAACGATTCGTCCAGTTCAGGTAAGCTTTTCACCTTAGACTAATTTTATTTTAAAGGCAAACGACCGCATTCGTAAACGTTCTACAAGCCTGTTTTAACTAAAATGGCGTTAAATTCGTTTGTCTTTCTGTCACTTTGACATTTGTGTTCGTAAGAAAGGGACAAAGCACATTTTATTTAGCAGAGGCATATTACGTTTTATGAATAAGGGGGTAAATTTTTATTGGATAAATGTTATCATTGTTATCCTTAATATTGATTTTATCTTTTAGTAGAATAAAATGGTGCAGTGAATATTTCAGTACAGTCATTTCAGGTAAGCTTTTCATAAAATCAGTGAATGCAGCTTTATTCATCACTATCTTTAGCCTTAGGCTACATGCGATCACGGTTATTTTTTTCTTTGTATTTGTTAACTGTACCAAACGATTTTGCACGTTTGCACTCTATCAGAGACATCTATCTTTGTGAAATTATAAGTATATTTCCCTCTGTGTTTAGTGTCAGTTTAGCAGAGTAAGTAGTTTGTAGTACGAGATCCATCTGCAAATCATTGTAGTAACGGAAGTAGGTAGGTACTTTATTATTGGTATGGTTAAGAAAGAAAACGCTGCTAAAATACTGTTAAGCGTCACTAAACAGTTATACAGGGTGGAAAAATCTATGGGCCCTGAAAGAAAACCACCGTAAATCCTTAACATCAGTGGCGTGCACTACATAAAGGCAGAAAGACACTGCCTACCCTACTCAAACCTGTGATATTGTTTTTTTTTTTAATTTACATCACAATTAATTAATTCCAAAATAAAAAATTGCTTAATTTGTGAGGCCACTAGACAGTCTATCTGGGGTACAGTAGTGCCCCAGCCAAGTCGAGCAAAAGAGAGAAGCACGGCTAGAGAGTAAGGGTGGGTAATTACCGGGTATATGCACCCGGTAAATATCCGTATATGGTAATAGGTGGGCTATTTCAATAGGACTTTTTCAAAAAGTTACATTTTGGTGCTGATTTTTTTCATGAAATCTTAAAAGCCTTTTTAACAGTGAGTCATTTTAAAATATTCATTATGACGCACAGTTTACGGGATAATAAATTTATTTTTTATTCAAAATAATACATGCATAGTCATACAAGTATAGTCTGGCCAGGGGAAGATGAGCCTATAAAAGAGCGGCAAACTTAATAAATGGTTTCTATGTTTTTAAGTATTTATATCTATGAAATATATCGTCGTATAGTAGTCCCATAACACAAGCTTTAATGAGCTTGCTATGAGACTAGTTTGATTTGTATAAAATTGTCCCCTAATATACAGGGTGAAATAGTATTCACCGTGCTAATTTTAGGAGGTGCTTCGGTGGGTTATCTCGTTCAAAATTGGATAATAAGTTGTATCTGAATCGCGAAAAAAATAACAGCTGTTCCATACAAACGGCGTGAGCTCAGCCGCCAAAATGTATGGAACAGCTGGTTTTTTTTATGCGATTTGGATACAACTTATTATCCGATTTTGATCGAGATGACCCACCGAATCACCTCCAAAAATATGAACGGTGAATACTATTTCACCCTGTATAGTGATGTTCGGGATAACGATGTAGGAACTTAAGGAGATGATAGACTGGACTATTAGGAAGAGTTTGACCTTACATGTAGTAAGTCCAAACAAAGGCAAAGAAAACACAGCAAATGTATTGTTTGGTTCACTAATGTATCGGCGAAAAATATTTAGCATTTTAACATTGGAAATGTTTCTTGTATTAACATTGGAAATGTTTCTTGTATCGTAGAGGGTGTAAATAGTGAAAAGTGAAACGAATCCATTTTTTTAAAGAATGGATAACGCTAGAGGCTTGAAATAATGTTTTCCTGAAAGGTCTTGGGAAGGAGCAATTTCGTAGGGTAGTTCTTGGGATTTAGGTCTTCGAGAAGATGAGCAGCACACTTGCAAAAGTTTCAGTAGAAGGTAATATAGTACGGTATATATACGGTAGAGACCGGTATCGTTAGAAAGGTCTTAACGAGCAGGTTATGAAGACGGTAAAGGTCTTGCGAAGGTGACCTTCGGTTGCGGAGCAGTGATCCTTGAAAAAGTTTTAGTAGGAGGTAATATCGTACCGTGATGAGACAGTTACCGTTGAAAAGGCCTTAACAAGCAAATTATAACGGAAAAGGTTTTTTGAGGATCGGATCTTCGGTCGGGCACGAGTGTTGAGTTTGCGCGAAGGAAGGCGGCGCGGGAAGTGTTTACTCCTGGAGATCGGGGCCCGCGAAGGCGACACGCATTCATCAACACTTCCACAGTAAAAAGTTGTGAGATATTTCGTAGAGCCAAGTCACGCATTATTCAGGCAAGTGGGGAGAATGGTCAGGTTGAACCGCAACCTTATAGCGCGCGAGCAGAGCGAGCGAAGCGAGCGTGCTGCGGCAGCGGCCGGCAAAGCGCCAGAACCGATTTTCTTACTATTACATCCATATTATCCATATAAACTTAGGTTTAGGACAAATGGGCATGAGGATACATAATTATTATGACAAATAATATTAGGGAATAACACAGTAGGACAATCAAATTTCGTCCAAAATGTATTAGGCGAAACATAAATAGGGTCCTTGCCTCCTAAAAACGTTAGGACAAATGATCCCAGGATTTCCCGGTTTTTTTAACCTAGTAAAGAACCGGGACAACAAACAAAAAAAATCCCGGTTCTTTCGGGAAATACATTTTAACGTTTCTTTTAAAAGGAATAACGTACGTAACGTAACATTCCAGCTTAAAAGTTCATACTGCTCGTGCCGTCCGGCGTGCTCGGACGTTTGGCGTCACGTATCCTATTCCCTATCCTTTTCCTAGCCATGGCCAGGGCTCAGCGGTCGTCCCCTGCCTGCCCTGCCCCGCACACCGACTTCGGTTCTCTAATTTCACTGCCCAAGTACCCAGTCATTATTCATCGCTCTTCAGTGGCTTCGTAAAGTACCCACTTATGTGTTATTATGTTGTGGTTTTGGTGTCCAGGACCTGCAGTGATCAATGTATATATAGCGATTATATGCTAAATTAGAAGTTAAAATAGAAATGTATGAGACTGATTGTTACCTATTGAAATCACGTTGATTTAGAAGACTAAATGAAATGACTCAAGACCGACTGGTAGTGTTATATGCATTATTAGATTTATTGGACTGAGCAATGTTGATTTTATACCAAAAACGAATTAAGATAAGACTGACTGTTAAAATGTGAGAAATTATATATTTTATTATTTAAATATAAATAGTTCGGGACCAGCTACGGTAGCCTAGCGGTTCAAACGCGCGGCGGCTGAATCCCGGCTCGTACCAATGAGTTTTTCGGAACTATGTACGGAGTGTCATTTGATATTTACCGTTAGCTTTTCGGTGAAGGAAAAACATCGTGAGGAAACCTGCATTCAAATGTGTGTGTGAAGTCCCCAACCCGCACTGGGCCAGCGTGGAGACTACTGCCTGTTCCCTCTCATGCCTCATATATAGAAACGGTAGAATATACCAATTTCATCTCGTACGCCAGATATTGTTTTTACCTGCCCTATTGTTTGTTAAAACAAGTGATAGTATAGTAGTGATCTATAGTTGTGGAGTGTCGATGAAGAATGGTGATGATTAAAAGATGAGTAAAGCTGTGTATTGATCACTGTGTAAAATGTATTGGTATATGTGGTTTTAATTTTAATTCTTGTAGTATCGATGAATATTGAAGGTTTGTCCCGAAAGTCCCGAAAAAACCGGGAAATCCAGGTTCTGATTTCGGCCAGTCCCGAAAATCCCGGTTCTTTGAAACAGTATCGGTTCTGCATTCCCTAATCGGTATGGCAGACAGTGGTATGGATGGAATACAAAAATAGGATAAAAAAACGCTATAGATTCCAATAGGTAGGTATTCCTTAAAATATGTTTAGCATAGGTATTTGTTTTGTGTTGCCTTCCAGGAGGTAACTCATGTAAAGGTTCCGACGGAAGACTAGCGCTGGCCTTCTAGGTTAGCACCATGCTGAGTCGGGCAGTCGGGGCCTTTTCGTGGACCCTGCTACTTTTAAGTTACTGTGTTTTGTTTTTTATACCTATTGTTTTGTCCACGAATAAATGTTTTCTTTCTTTCTTTCAATATAAGCAGAATATAGAATGTAGCCATGTTGAATGTTTCTTTCGTTGTGTTATAAAAGCAAGGTCAAACTGACAAAAGGAAAGTTTTGGTATGAGAATAAATAATAGCTCTTTCAAATTTTCTGCCTACCCTGTCTAAAAACTGCACCACTGATTTAGATTAGCTCAGTTTACACAGAGGGAAATATACTTATAATTTCACAAAGATAGGTGTCTCTGATAGAGTGCAAACGTGCAAAATCGTTTGGTACAGTTAACAAATACAAAGAAAAAACTAACCGTGATCGCATGTAGCCTAATAGTGTGTAGTATTTAATGTTTACCTATTTCATGAAAATGAGAGCGACAGCATGACCTGTCTTAAGGCTTTCCCTTCAAGGTCCATAGATTTTTTCACCCTGTATATTAGCTAACATGTATAATATTGGGCTATTGGCAATAAAAATCAAATAAAGGTGAAGGGTAACAAAAATAAAATAAAATAATAAGGGTATAAACCTCTCTACTTTACTATTTTAACGGATTTTGCTCTATTACAATTACAACACGCCCACAATCTGTCTACTTTGCGCAATGATTGACTGGTAGATAATGCTTACGGCATTAAGTCCGCCTTTTGTGCGATAAGTTGTTCTTTAGTGCAATAAAGATTAAATAAATAAATCGGAACCGAAAAATAAGTTAACGTAAACTAAGCAAGTTTTGCAACTGCAAGCAGTGTATTTTGTTTAATTATTCCTCGTAAAAATGTCCTCACGCCGGCGACGCCGCGCCGCGCCGGATTCAAAACCCAGCGCGCCGCCGCCAGGTTTTTTGGCTGCGGCGTGGATCTCTATTCACAATACACAATACTTAGGTAGGTATATACAATAATACACATGTGTTAACAATCTTTGAATTCCCATTTTCCAACTTCCATTACCTACGTCAAAGTTCAAAGTTAAATTGCATAGGTCTTCATCCCACACTTGTCAGTGTTACTCATTGCTAAATATTTTCATAATTCGTTTCACGACAAGTATATTAAAATTTAACTAGTTAGTATCAACAACTAAAAATAGAACTTAGACGCGTTAGATCGTGTCGCGAATCGCTGCGATTCGAGCGGTACCTACCTAGTATAGTACCTACGCGGCGAGCGGGAGGCCGGCGGTTTGCCCCCCTGCGTGTAACCGGCCAATCACGTTACCTGTGCGGCTCGCGTCGCGCGCGGCATTTTTAAAGCTACTTTAACAGGTGTTTGTAGAAACATTACTTGCAACGTATTTTATAAGGTGATTCGTACACTATTCAATGAAAGAGTGCTTATAATGAAAATCCCAAAACTAACTCATGAATTGGCATTTTTTTTTAATTGTTAAACAGCATTTAACCACTGAAAT
This sequence comes from Epinotia ramella, assembly GCA_947578815.1. Taxonomy (NCBI): domain Eukaryota; kingdom Metazoa; phylum Arthropoda; class Insecta; order Lepidoptera; family Tortricidae; genus Epinotia; species Epinotia ramella. The sequence continues at coordinate 5,184,290 of OX388211.1, read as the reverse complement.
CCACCCTCCGTTGTTGTTTAGTGTGCGATTGGTTTCTAATGTTTGTGTCCACTACATTCATCAAAGAATGTAGGAACCTACAGCCAATTATTATTTTTGGACACGGAAATATGGTAAATGAAAAATCCCCGTATATGGACCGGGTACACAATACGGACCACACGAATATCTCGCTAGATGGCGTTGTTAACGGAGTGACGCCGGCCGCATTCGACGCCCTTGAGGCGCGGCTCACCGCCAGTGATTCGCCGCGCCGCTCAGTGAACGCACGTGTCAGTTATCGACGATCAAAGCTTTTTGGCAAAATTTATGGAAAATTTTGGTGAGTTTCGTAAGGCTATTACTTTTTTCATGAAGACCGCTTATTCCTGTGCCCTCGTGTCCCAGAAACGTGATTTTGTAAATAATTCTTCTTGCTGTAGCGTGTGACGACATGTTTTACCAGTATTTTTTTGAAAAATGTTGAACGACAAATGACACCTGTTTACATTATGGACCAAGAGGGTGGTTTCAAATATGGACTAGTAGCCCATATAATGAACCTGTTCGTAATATGGACTCCTTGCTTATTCCACTCGTTAACGGTAATATTTTGTTTGTTTAAGGATATGGCGCCCAAAAAAAGGCAAACATGGGATAAACACTCCATGGCTATGGCTATATTAGCTATACGGGAAAAGAAAATGGGATTTTTGAAAGCATCAAAAACTTTTAGTGTACCAAAAACAACTCTAATAAGATTAAGTAAAAAAAATGCAGATATGGGAATAGAAGACGTGACATATTAAATTGGGAAAAAAAGCCACACTTCCAGCCAAGAACAGCCAGAAGCCAGAACAATGGATACAGTGTCCATCTTGTCAGCGTTGGGCACACGAGGAATGTGCTGGAGTAGATGGCGTTTCATTTTTATGCGAATACTGTCATAAGTAGGAATTAGATGGCGGAGAGGTTTCTGATAGTATTCATTCTACATAAAGGCTGATTACCAATTTATAAATAATTATATGCAGAAAAAATGTGATAATTTTTGTTCCTAAATGACTAGGGTCCATATTATGCACCCCTAGTCCATATTAAAAACATGGTGGTCTATAAAATGTTCCACTTTTTGTTTGTGTTGATTTTGCGCTTTTTTGAAAAACTATATTTTTGTTAAAAAAATGTTACTTTATGCCATTTTTATTATGGCTAGAGAATAGCCAGATAAGTTTTTGACTGATTATTTTTTATTACATATCTTAAAACCTTTAAATCTTGTGTTTTATTTATCGAAATGTATATGGTAGTCCATATATGGGGATTTTCCTCTATTATCAAAGTTATGATGAAGTAAATAATATTTTATCAAAAAAAAGAAAAATAAAATATATACATTTTTTTTACCGATTTTTAGAAATTTACAAATTTTCAATTATTTATTAAAACATCTGAATCACTGTTTTTTTTTCGGATTTAGTACTGTCGTTATTACTAGAATTATAATTAATCTGTTACGCAGAAAAAAACAGCAATTATAAATTATTTCCATTTCGCTATAACTAGCGGACCGCAAAATGACTAGACTTAAATGAACTGATATAAAATGATCCAATTATAAAACTATATTATATATATAAAACTTAATTAAGGCGATATGATTCGACGCGCTAAGCAATCTGAGGGGGTGAGGTGCGCGGCAATCCGTGAAGCGCCGCCCGCGCGCCCCGACCTGCTCGTCGAGCACGTGAACGCGCGGCAGCCATTGCACAGACAAGACGGGTCACAGTAAAGTGATCTTACGATCGCCGTATATTAACTGGACCGTGCAAGGGTCAAGTTTGCTATCTGTGAGGGATGTGAACTATGTACGGGTTTCGGACTACAGAAAAAACCCTGTATTGTTTATTTTACTATTTCACTTGTCCACTATAACGGTGCATATTTTAAGATTTTTTGCGGGTTTAGGGAAAACTCAGTTAAAGGTCCGATGAAGAAACAGATGGAATTGAATTGATTGGTATAGACTTAGTAATATGGTTCCGTTTGGCACCCACGGGTGCAGAAACCTATAAAAGAAAACACAAAGTAGAAAAACACTAATTATTTAACAATCATTTTAAAATCAATCACATAGACGAATTTTAATCATAAATCTTTTTTTTATGCCAATCGATCCCTTTCCTGTCCAGGATTAAAAGCTTGTATGGGACCAAAAAGAAATTTCCGGCTAGAAAAGCCATAAATCGAGAAAAACTTTCCCCATATAATTTGTATGAAAATGAAACAAGTTTTTTTTTACTTGTATTTTTTTTATGTCAATCGATTACACTCTATCCAGTATACATACATATTCTATGAAGAAAAAGTGAACGGAGTGAGTGAGTGATTGCAATTATTACTGTGATTTTCATAACGTATTAGAGTCTGGCAAGCGAGTCGTGTCCCTGGAAAATGGCGGTAAATTATAAAAATACGCATGTAACACGAATGTATGGCGGATTAATAGGTATACTTATGACTGACAGTTTATTTGATAGGTAAAATTGTTGCCATATAAAGAATTTGGTAAAAATGCTGTGGACACGACTCGCTAGCCAGACTCTATGATCCTTCGATGTAACAGAACTGATAAGCGTGACAGAAAAAAATTAAAAAGGTTCACTATTTCTTCATAGTAAATGTATGAAAACAGTTTTCTTTAATTTCTGGCTTTTTTGTACATCACCGAAAGTTAACCCCTAGGAAACTATTGATACTGGATAGAAATGGAATCGATTTATATTAAAAAAATACATGTAAAAAAAAACTTTTATCATTTTCATACAAATTGTATGGGGAAAGTTTTTCACGATTTATGGCTTTTCTAGCCGGAAATTTCTTTTTGGTCCCATACAAGCTTTTGATCCTGGACTGGAATGGGATCGATTGGCATCAAAAAAAAAGTTTGTCAAAATGACCATTTTCTCGCAACCTGTATGTTTTTTCCAAAATCTATAAACGCCAATCTTCATTAATTTGAAATCGAAGGAAGCTCTCCTAAGACCATTTTCAGGTAGCAACACGGGATCTGGTAGCTGCCCTCACTGACCCAAAATCTATTTCCACCCTGTATACTGTTCGTAATTATTATTTTTCAGTGGAAACTAGTGAGTGTCGTGTCAAGGGTTTTTTTTTTAATATTTCGTAATGCTAATCACATAATTATTATAGTATAAAATATGTTTAGTAGTTCTCGTACTGTTTTTCTCTATACTGTGTAACTGTGGAAGTGTACGCGGTGTAATCTGCGCGCGCGTGTGTGTGGTTGATGTATTTAATACGGGAATTCGTTTTTTTTATGTACTAACCTTTTCTGCTTATTCAGTTTCCGAAGCCCCAGTGACGATATCTTCTTTTTAATTTTTTTGTTACCCATTTTTAACAAATGCTGTGCTGCGAAAATGCGCGTACGTCCGACCTCCAATGCGTTCCGCTCGGGACTGCCGCGGTGCAGCGGGAACGGACCGGGAGTGAATTGTGCCATAATTTCGTTGATTTTGGGTGAAAAAAGACATGTCTTAATAAATTAAAAATATTATGACCGACATCACTCACATCATCATAGACGCTTATTTTGGTGTAATTTTCTATTCATCAAGTTACGTAAGATTGGAATAATGTCAGTTTTAAGATGAGAATAGAGGTATGTTTGGCATTTTTTTCTATCGATCAAAGTTTATCCAATTATGTAACGGACAACCGACGGAACTAGATAAAGGTCTTAAATATAATAATACATTTTTTTTTAATTTTTAATATGTAGGTTTTCAAAATAAAACCGTTTACAAAATCACATATCCTAGAAGAACCCCGAAGCAACTCGCCTTAAATACAATGTTGAGACTTAGGTATAGCACTTTTTCACTGTGGCGTTGATTATCCCAGCCCCTGTTCAATTGTATAAATAAATTCAGGTGTTTCATTGAATACACAATATATGGACGCATTTGACAACAAAGCAATTTTTTTTTATATGCCGTGAAAGATTACTAAATTACGTATGGCACGGAAACGTGGTCGCTTACTATGGGCCTCATAAGAAGGCTCAAAGTCACCCAAAGGGCAAAAGAGAGGGCTATGTTGGGAATTTCTCTGCGCGCTCGCATCAGAAATGAGGCTATCCGCACCAGAACCAAGGTAACCGATATAGCCCTCCGAATCGCTAAGCTTAAGTGGCAGTGGGCACATTGCACGTAGAACCGAGGGCCGTTGTGGCGGAAAGGTTCTCGAGTACCACGTACCGGAAGGCGCAGCGTGGGTAGGCCCCCCATAAGGTGGACCGATGCCCTGGTAAAGGTCGCGGGAGTCCGCTGGATGCGCGTGGCGCAGGACCGGTCATTGTGGCACTCTTTGGGGGAGGCCTATGTCCGGCAGTGGTCGTCTTTCGGCTGATATGATGATATAGCCCTCCGCATCGCTAGGCTTAAATGGCAGTAGGCACATTGCACGTAGAACCGATGGCCGTTGTGGCGGAAAGGTTCTCGAGTGGCGACCACGTACCGGAAGGCGCAGCGTGGGTAGGCCCCCCACAAGGTGGACTGATGACCTGGTAAAGGTCGCGGGAGTTCGCTGGATGCGGGTGGCGCAGGACCGGTTACTGTGGCACTCTTTGGGGGAGGCCTATGTCCAGCAGTGGACGTCTTTCGGCTGCCCTCCGCATCGTTAAACTTAAGTGGCAGTGGGCACATTGCACGTCGAACCGATAGCCGTTGTGGCGGAAAGGTTCCCATGTGGCGACCACGTACCGGAAGGCGCAGCGTGGGTAGGCCCCCACAAGGTGGACTGATGACCTGGTAAAGGTCGCGGGAGTCCGCTGGATGCGGGTGGCGCAGGACCGGTCATTGTGGCACTCTTTGGGGGAGGCCTATGTCCAGCAGTGGACGTCTTTCGGCTGATATGATGATATGATGATGATGACTAAATTATGTATCTCGGTGCAAAATATCAGACTGGTCATTGTGGCACTCTTTGGGGGAAGCCTATGTCCAGCAGTGGACGTCTTTCGGCTGATATGATGATATGATGATAATGACTAAATTATGTATCTCGGTGCAAAATATCAGACTCGTCATTGTGGCACTCTTTGGGGGAGGCCTATGTCCAGCAGGGGACGTCTTTCGGCTGATATGATGATGACTAAATTATTTATCCCGGGGCAAAATATCAGACTGGTCATTGTGGCACTCTTTGGGGGAGGCCTATGTCCAGCAGGGGACGTCTTTCGGCTGATATGATGATGACTAAATTATTTATCCCGGGGCAAAATATCAGACTGGTCATTGTGGCACTCTTTGGGGGAGGCCAATGTCCAGCAGGGGACGTCTTTCGGCTGATATGATGATGACTAAATTATGTATCCCGGGGCAAAATATCAGACTGGTCATTCTGGCACTATTTGGGGGAGGCCTATGTCCAGCAGTGGACGTCTTTCGGCTGATATGATGATGATGACTAAATTATGTATCTCGGTGCAAAATATCAGACTGGTCATTGTGGCACTCTTTGGGGGAGGCCTATGTCCAGCAGTGGACGTCTTTCGGCTGATATGATGATATGATGATGATGACTAAATTATGTATCTCGGTGCAAAATATCAGACTCGTCATTGTGGCACTCTTTGGGGGAGGCCTATGTCCAGCAGGGGACGTCTTTCGGCTGATATGATGATATGATGATGATGACTAAATTATGTATCTCGGTGCAAAATATCAGACTCGTCATTGTGGCACTCTTTGGGGGAGGCCTATGTCCAGCAGTGGACGTCTTTCGGCTGATATGATGATATGATGATGATGACTAAATTATGTATCTCGGTGCAAAATATCAGACTCGTCATTGTGGCACTCTTTGGGGGAGGCCTATGTCCAGCAGGGGACGTCTTTCGGCTGATATGATGATATGATGATGATGACTAAATTATGTATCTCGGTGCAAAATATCAGACTCGTCATTGTGGCACTCTTTGGGGGAGGCCTATGTCCAGCAGGGGACGTCTTTCGGCTGATATGATGATATGATGATGATGACTAAATTATGTATCTCGGTGCAAAATATCAGACTCGTCATTGTGGCACTCTTTGGGGGAGGCCTATGTCCAGCAGTGGACGCCTTCCGGCTGATATGATGATGATGACTAAATTACGTATCTCGGTGCAAAGTATCAGACTGGTCATTCTGGCACTCTTTGGGGGAGGCCTATGTCCAGCAGTGGACGTCTTTCGGCTGATATGATGATATGATGATGATGACTAAATTATGTATCTCGGTGCAAAATATCAGACTCGTCATTGTGGCACTCTTTGGGGGAGGCCTATGTCCAGCAGGGGACGTCTTTCGGCTGATATGATGATGACTAAATTATTTATCCCGGGGCAAAATATCAGACTGGTCATTGTGGCACTCTTTGGGGGAGGCCAATGTCCAGCAGGGGACGTCTTTCGGCTGATATGATGATGACTAAATTATGTATCCCGGGGCAAAATATCAGACTGGTCATTCTGGCACTATTTGGGGGAGGCCTATGTCCAGCAGTGGACGTCTTTCGGCTGATATGATGATATGATGATGATGACTAAATTATGTATCTCGGTGCAAAATATCAGACTGGTCATTGTGGCACTCTTTGGGGGAGGCCTATGTCCAGCAGTGGACGTCTTTCGGCTGATATGGTGATGATGACTAAATTATGTATCTCGGTGCAAAATATCAGACTGGTCATTGTGGCACTCTTTGGGGGAGGCCTATGTCCAGCAGGGGACGTCTTTCGGCTGATATGATGATGACTAAATTATGTATCCCGGGGCAAAATATCAGACTGGTCATTCTGGCACTATTTGGGGGAGGCCTATGTCCAGCAGTGGACGTCTTTCGGCTGATATGATGATGATGACTAAATTATGTATCTCGGTGCAAAATATCAGACTGGTCATTGTGGCACTCTTTGGGGGAGGCCTATGTCCAGCAGTGGACGTCTTTCGGCTGATATGATGATATGATGATGATGACTAAATTATGTATCTCGGTGCAAAATATCAGACTCGTCATTGTGGCACTCTTTGGGGGAGGCCTATGTCCAGCAGGGGACGTCTTTCGGCTGATATGATGATATGATGATGATGACTAAATTATGTATCTCGGTGCAAAATATCAGACTCGTCATTGTGGCACTCTTTGGGGGAGGCCTATGTCCAGCAGTGGACGCCTTCCGGCTGATATGATGATGATGACTAAATTACGTATCTCGGTGCAAAGTATCAGACTGGTCATTCTGGCACTCTTTGGGGGAGGCCTATGTCCAGCAGTGGACGTCTTTCGGCTGATATGATGATATGATGATGATGACTAAATTATGTATCTCGGTGCAAAATATCAGACTCGTCATTGTGGCACTCTTTGGGGGAGGCCTATGTCCAGCAGGGGACGTCTTTCGGCTGATATGATGATATGATGATGATGACTAAATTATGTATCTCGGTGCAAAATATCAGACTCGTCATTGTGGCACTCTTTGGGGGAGGCCTATGTCCAGCAGGGGACGTCTTTCGGCTGATATGATGATGACTAAATTATGTATCCCGGGGCAAAATATCAGACTGGTCATTGTGGCACTATTTGGGGGAGGCCTATGTCCAGCAGTGGACGTCTTTCGGCTGATATGATGATGACTAAATTATGTATCCCGGGGCAAAATATCAGACTGGTCATTGTGGCACTATTTGGGGGAGGCCTATGTCCAGCAGTGGACGTCTTTCGGCTGATATGATGATATGATGATGATGACTAAATTATGTATCTCGGTGCAAAATATCAGACTGGTCATTGTGGCACTCTTTGGGGGAGGCCTATGTCCAGCAGTGGACGTCTTTCGGCTGATATGGTGATGATGACTAAATTATGTATCTCGGTGCAACATATCAGACTGGTCATTGTGGCACTCTTTGGGGGAGGCCTATGTCCAGCAGTGGACGTCTTTCGGCTGATATGATGATATGATGATGATGACTAAATTATGTATCTCGGTGCAAAATATCAGACTGGTCATTGTGGCACTCTTTGGGGGAGGCCTATGTCCAGCAGTGGACGTCTTTCGGCTGATATGATGATGACTAAATTATGTATCTCGGTGCAAAATATCAGACTGGTCATTGTGGCACTCTTTGGGGGAGGCCTATGTCCAGCAGTGGACGTCTTTCGGCTGATATGATGATGACTAAATTATGTATCTCGGTGCAAAATATCAGACTGGTCATTGTGGCACTCTTTGGGGGAGGCCTATGTCCAGCAGTGGACGCCTTTCGGCTGATATGATGATATGATGATGATGACTAAATTATGTATCTCGGTGCAAAATATCAGACTGGTCATTGTGGCACTCTTTGGGGGAGGCCTATGTCCAGCAGGGGACGTCTTTCGGCTGATATGATGATGACTAAATTATGTATCCCGGGGCAAAATATCAGACTGGTCATTGTGGCACTATTTGGGGGAGGCCTATGTCCAGCAGTGGACGTCTTTCGGCTGATATGATGATATGATGATGATGACTAAATTATGTATCTCGGTGCAAAATATCAGACTGGTCATTGTGGCACTCTTTGGGGGAGGCCTATGTCCAGCAGTGGACGTCTTTCGGCTGATATGGTGATGATGACTAAATTATGTATCTCGGTGCAACATATCAGACTGGTCATTGTGGCACTCTTTGGGGGAGGCCTATGTCCAGCAGTGGACGTCTTTCGGCTGATATGATGATATGATGATGATGACTAAATTATGTATCTCGGTGCAAAATATCAGACTGGTCATTGTGGCACTCTTTGGGGGAGGCCTATGTCCAGCAGTGGACGTCTTTCGGCTGATATGATGATGACTAAATTATGTATCTCGGTGCAAAATATCAGACTGGTCATTGTGGCACTCTTTGGGGGAGGCCTATGTCCAGCAGTGGACGTCTTTCGGCTGATATGATGATGACTAAATTATGTATCTCGGTGCAAAATATCAGACTGGTCATTGTGGCACTCTTTGGGGGAGGCCTATGTCCAGCAGTGGACGCCTTTCGGCTGATATGATGATATGATGATGATGACTAAATTATGTATCTCGGTGCAAAATATCAGACTGGTCATTGTGGCACTCTTTGGGGGAGGCCTATGTCCAGCAGTGGACGCCTTTCGGCTGATATGATGATATGATGATGATGACTAAATTATGTATCTCGGTGCAAAATATCAGACTGGTCATTGTGGCACTCTTTGGGGGAGGCCTATGTCCAGCAGGGGACGTCTTTCGGCTGATATGATGATGACTAAATTATGTATCTCGGTGCAAAATATCAGACTGGTCATTGTGGCACTCTTTGGGGGAGGCCTATGTCCAGCAGTGGACGCCTTTCGGCTGATATGATGATATGATGATGATGACTAAATTATGTATCTCGGTGCAAAATATCAGACTGGTCATTGTGGCACTCTTTGGGGGAGGCCAATGTCCAGCAGGGGACGTCTTTCGGCTGATATGATGATGACTAAATTATGTATCTCGGTGCAAAATATCAGACTGGTCATTGTGGCACTCTTTGGGGGAGGCCTATGTCCAGCAGTGGACGTCTTTCGGCTGGTATGATGATATGATGATGATGACTAAATTATGTATCTCGGTGCAAAATATCAGACTGGTCATTGTGGCACTCTTTGGGGGAGGCCTATGTCCAGCAGTGGACGTCTTTCGGCTGATATGATGATGACTAAATTATGTATCTCGGTGCAAAATATCAGACTGGTCATTGTGGCACTCTTTGGGGGAGGCCTATGTCCAGCAGTGGACGTCTTTCGGCTGATATGATGATGACTAAATTATGTATCTCGGTGCAAAATATCAGACTGGTCATTGTGGCACTCTTTGGGGGAGGCCTATGTCCAGCAGTGGACGTCTTTCGGCTGATATGGTGATGATGACTAAATTATGTATCTCGGTGCAACATATCAGACTGGTCATTGTGGCACTCTTTGGGGGAGGCCTATGTCCAGCAGTGGACGTCTTTCGGCTGATATGATGATATGATGATGATGACTAAATTATGTATCTCGGTGCAAAATATCAGACTGGTCATTGTGGCACTCTTTGGGGGAGGCCTATGTCCAGCAGTGGACGTCTTTCGGCTGATATGATGATGACTAAATTATGTATCTCGGTGCAAAATATCAGACTGGTCATTGTGGCACTCTTTGGGGGAGGCCTATGTCCAGCAGTGGACGTCTTTCGGCTGATATGATGATATGATGATGATGACTAAATTATGTATCTCGGTGCAAAATATCAGACTGGTCATTGTGGCACTCTTTGGGGGAGGCCTATGTCCAGCAGTGGACGTCTTTCGGCTGATATGATGATGACTAAATTATGTATCTCGGTGCAAAATATCAGACTGGTCATTGTGGCACTCTTTGGGGGAGGCCTATGTCCAGCAGTGGACGTCTTTCGGCTGATATGATGATGACTAAATTATGTATCTCGGTGCAAAATATCAGACTGGTCATTGTGGCACTCTTTGGGGGAGGCCTATGTCCAGCAGTGGACGTCTTTCGGCTGATATGGTGATGATGACTAAATTATGTATCTCGGTGCAACATATCAGACTGGTCATTGTGGCACTCTTTGGGGGAGGCCTATGTCCAGCAGTGGACGTCTTTCGGCTGATATGATGATATGATGATGATGACTAAATTATGTATCTCGGTGCAAAATATCAGACTGGTCATTGTGGCACTCTTTGGGGGAGGCCTATGTCCAGCAGTGGACGTCTTTCGGCTGATATGATGATGACTAAATTATGTATCTCGGTGCAAAATATCAGACTGGTCATTGTGGCACTCTTTGGGGGAGGCCTATGTCCAGCAGTGGACGTCTTTCGGCTGATATGATGATATGATGATGATGACTAAATTATGTATCTCGGTGCAAAATATCAGACTGGTCATTGTGGCACTCTTTGGGGGAGGCCTATGTCCAGCAGTGGACGTCTTTCGGCTGATATGATGATGACTAAATTATGTATCTCGGTGCAAAATATCAGACTGGTCATTGTGGCACTCTTTGGGGGAGGCCTATGTCCAGCAGTGGACGCCTTTCGGCTGATATGATGATATGATGATGATGACTAAATTATGTATCTCGGTGCAAAATATCAGACTGGTCATTGTGGCACTCTTTGGGGGAGGCCTATGTCCAGCAGGGGACGTCTTTCGGCTGATATGATGATGACTAAATTATGTATCTCGGGGCAAAATATCAAACTGGTCATTCTGGCACTCTTTGGGGGAGGCCAATGTCCAGCAGTGGACGTCTTTCGGCTGATATGATGATATAGCTCTCCGCATCGCTAGGCTTAAGTGGCAGTGGGCACACGTTATTGTGGCACTCTTTGGGGGAGGCCTATGTCCAGCAGTGGACGTCTTTCGGCTGCCCTCCGCATCGTTAAACTTAAGTGGCAGTGGGCACATTGCACGTCGAACCGATGGCCGTTGTGGCGGAAAGGTTCTCAAGTGGCGACCCCCCCCCCCCTCTGCCGCCCCCGCCCTTGCCCCCCCTCATGCTCCGCCCTCCTACTCTCCCTCCTCCCCCTCTCCTACTCTCACTCCTACACCTCCCCTCCTGCCCCCCCCCTCACAACACATGTTACGCGAGCGGGTCAAAAGTTACGAAAAATGTAAGAAATGTAACCATCACTTTATTCGGTATCCGATACTTGGACCGAAATCATTGAGGCCGTTTAATCGGTCACCGTAATTGTACGGCTCATTATTCGGTCAGGTACCTTTACTTGAAACGGTCAACCTACGGGTACCGTTACTGTTGGATATCTTTTCAATTGGTACCTTTATTTTAGGGTACCGGTCTTTTGCGGTTTTTTCACCATAGCGGTACCGTTTAAAAGGGTACCCATTAAATTTGATTTATTCGGGTACCGATACTGTTGGATACTTTTTCAATTGATACCTTTATTTTAGGTTACCGGTCTTTTGCGGTTTTTCAGTCCCTGCGCGCTACGACCGTTGAATGAGCTTTACCGAGTTGAGTGGAAGCAGTTTGAAATGTACCACGCAGCACAAGTTGCAGTTGTTAAGAATCTGTAGGTAGACGCAGGAAGCAGTAAGCTGTAGCTAGTGTGGTGACGTGGCCAAATACTTTGCCAAGAAGCCTGCGGCGCCACGACAATCGAAACTCGAAGTTCGTATACATGCATCCTTGTCACTCGAGTAGTGTGAGTTCGATAGAGATGGAAATACTTTCGAAGTTCGTGGTTATAGCTCTGACTCCTGACTTGCGTGGCATTCTGGGGTTCATACTACAACCGAACGTGAGAGGAGCATCGCGCGTTAGTTTATGTATAAACACCAGCTTCGACGAACCATTGTAGAGTTCGCAGTTCGCGTTGCCGATCTCCCAGCCTCATTGTCCGAGGCTTAGGTGGCGCGCGCGGCATCGCGACTCAAAGGGCGCCGACAAAGAGGCGCCGCGGTGCGGGCGGCATTAGCGGCGCGTTTGATGTGCTCCCACCCCCCGATAGGGTTGCCAGATCTAGGGCTAGGCGTTGCAGGATTTGTGTTAAGTGGTCCTAAGATGGTTGCTAAAGGTCTACAGGGATTTGATGGCGGCTGTAGGCGCTTGCAAGAATAAGTGACACGACTGAGTGCTCAATAATAACTGACACGCTCTACAAACAGATAAGAATCGTGTCAGTATTATTGAACGCTGAACCTATTGCTGTTGACTGTACTGACGTTTTATTAAAAAAACGTGTGTCTGAAAGTTAAGAAAAAAAAAACTACCATTTCTCTTATTTAAGAACGATGGGTTATGTCGGTGTAGCTTATAGTGTATTTAATTTTCTCCGGATTCATGCATTCCTTAATGTTTCGGTAAAACATGACATTTAAAAAAAGGCAGATGAAAAATAAATGGTACTTATTTATTTTTCATCTGCTTTTTATAGTAATTGAAGTGAAATAGTACATTATTGCCGTGGCCGGGAAGGAGGCAATTGCAGGCTGAGTATTTGTTTAAACGGACGAGCTTGCGAGTCCGTTTAATTATAATACGAAGCCTGCAATTGCCATTCCGGCTGAGGCTAATATAGTGCTTTTCTCAAAAATGGGGGAATAAAAAATACTTAAACTTAATATCGTTTCACATCGTGAAAATATTTACGATTTCCCGCCGTTTTCTTTTAAACAGAATCGCAAGTGTATTTTTCCACCAGAAAAACGCAAACTATTTGAGACACATACAAAAACTTCGTGTTTTCAACAGAAAAGTAGGAGTTGAATTGGCTGAATACGAGCTGCGCCGTATTTTATATGCCAGTTTCTACTTTAAAAAAAAATTGGTACTCGACAAATAAAGGAATTTATATATAACATTCCAGGCGGCCTGCAATGTTTTTAATTTTTTAATTTAGATCTGACCTTAAACTATACACTTTACCTTCTAATATGTAGCGAGTTATGTTCACTTTGCGGGCCATTTTTGAGAAAACTTCTTTAGCGGCGCTGAGCACTTTTTGGGATGGGGTAAAATTGTTAAATACGCGACAGAGTTTTGAGACGTCAGATGTGAAGGAGGTCACTTTTTGCTGCTAGCCGATTCGACTTCATGCAAAACTGAACGCTATTCGTAAGAGTATAAAGCCGTTAAACACTTTTTGCAATAGCATATTCTGCAAATAAATTTGTAATAATACCAACGCGTCCTTCACCGTTTTGCTATTGGGAAAATTCGAATAGTTCGAATTTGGGCGTTATTCCTACAGAGATAAAACTTAGAAAAATATTCACGAACGGCAAAAACAAATTGATATTTTGGTCGCCACCGTGCACCGCCATCTGCTGTTCTTGCAAATTCGAATAGTTCGAATTTAGACGTTATTCCTAAAGAGATAAAGCTTTGAAAAATATTTGGCAATGGCAAAAACAAATTGGTATTGTGTTTGCCGCCGCCCGTCGGCGCGCCGGACCCCGGCACCGTTGCGCCGCGGCGGCGCGTTGTGCCCGTCGCACCCAACGCGCCCGCGGCCCGTCCGCCTAAATAATTGATAATTGTTTATAAATTTGCGTCAAATTCATTTTTAGGGTGACACCGTAAGATGTCACGTGACCTGATCGAAAAACTGTTACAATGTTATTGAGTTTTCACTTCTGCCGGCACTCCCGGAGTGCAACCCGGTCTTTTTTTTTTGATAGTTCTTTATTTCTCCTTCCCTCTTTTTTGCCTTCAACATTGTAATAAGTTTTACCTTGGAAAATATAAAAGGAAAGATATGATGCTCTGCCTTATCTTCGTGAACTGCCTGCTGTCTTTTGGGGTGGCCTTTTAACCACCATCATAGTTGCTTGGGTTTGCTACGAATTAACAGTACCATTAATACCATGATATATGGATAGAGCTCTACCCGACGTTTTTACATGCCTTAAAAGAGAACAAGATGGTACTTCATCTACAGTGTGCCTAATCTCGGGGCTTTAAATTCAAGATAAGATTCTGCTCGTCAAACTGAACCACTTTTGTTCTGCAACTTTGTAAAATAACTACCTATTATTTCTATCATTTATTTGTGTTTGAACTTTAACTATAATATGTTCAGTGTATTACAAATACGGCCTCAACAATTATGATAAGTAAACGAATGGATAATGTACCTACATTAAAAAATTAGTTTAATTTTTATGAAATTTAAAAAGAACACTTTTTTGAAAAGTTTTAGAACAAAAGCAGTTCCGTTTAAGGGGCTACCCGAGGTTTTCATCGATCTTTGACAAGTTTTGAATCGTATCGCCTTTTTTTGCAGTACAGATAGAATTATAAATCAAACGGGTATCGGTTCTTCAATCTTTTATCTCCATTTTGGTCCACCGGATTTTGAAACAAATGAATACTTAAATTTGTATGATTTTTTTAAACATTGTTTAAAAAAACGCTTATTTCGTATCTCTATTGATGTGAAAGATCTAACATATACGAAATCTAGATATTTGGGTTCGTCTGTGACGTCTCTAAAAACTGGTCCAGGGTTTTCATTTTAAACCAATTAACACAAAAGTTATTTGGCCTAAAATTGTTAAACTTTGATGCCAAATATCTCGAAAACAATGAACTTTGAAGTAAATATGGGATACTATATTGCTTAAAGCCGTTGTTGTTAATGTAATAAGCTACAAAAAACATTAGAAAACTAAGGGATTCAGATCGAAGGTCATTGGCGTAGGGGAGCCCCTTCAGAAGCATAATCGATATTTGCATTTAAAGCTTCGATCTCAAAGGCACCCAGTATGAGACCATGACGTACGTAAAAGGCTCTTAGTTTCCACCGAGTCAGTTCTGCTCAACCCTGCACGCCCCCCGGCCCTGGCTCAAGTGAGTGTGTTACTCTTTAACCTGCAAATCGCGACCGGCTAAACTTACCACTCCGCTAAATAAAGTTAAAAGGCTCTTAGGGCTTTGTCTCGACGCGCCTTTGATGTGCGGCGCTAACATCCCTCCCCGCACCCCTCGCGCAAACAGTTTACCGCAAGCTGAAACTATTGCCTTTAATGCCTTTTCCGATTGGATATATCCCAGCGATTGATTAGTGTGTTACGTAGTGCTAAAGGAATTTCCCTGGAAGCGGTCCGATCAAAGTGGTCGTCCCCCTTTGATGACGGATCGCTAATACTGAACAACCCTTATCGTTTTGATCTCTAGTTACTATTAGTTACGCTCTCCGTGCGTGATGTTTGAAAACAGAAAATCTGTTACGCTTTCGGCCGGAATACTTTTTGGCTACCCTTTGTGAGTCATTTCGTTCCTGGAATTCGAGCTTTAAACTAACTTTGGATAGATAACTCGGTTTATGTTACCAATTCCAATGGTAATATAGCTAACAGTTATGTTACATTAGAATTAAACTCTGGGAAGTGTTCAATGGCAAGGAAAAGCGACACATGAACATTGAGAAAAAAAACTATCTTTCCAATATTATTGTCGCAGACAGGAGGGACTAGCTATATAGGTAATTAGGTAAGAGTAATATTTCATCACCAAAGCAGCCTCTAATCTCCCCGATGTAATTTACGTGGTATTAAGAAATGGAATATCAGCTTGTGTGAACACGTGAACTGATTTCTTTCGGCAGGTAATCAGCGTGCAGCGCGGGAATGGAAGGATTATACCCTCTCTTTTGATGTCGTCCTTGTACAGGCAATCTTGTACTTTTTCAATCATTCGCAGCGCAAACGAAACCTGGTCCCGCTCATTTGTTGATAATGCTGTTAAAGTACCGAGAAAAGGCGTTATAATTATAATTCGCATGTAGTCTGTAATCTAAGCGGTTTCTTTTAGATGGGTGCTGGATTTGTTTTGGAGGCCTAATTTTCAAACCTAAGGTCCAATTTCGAAACACTTGATGTACTTATTGATATTTAAATATGTGACTTTTTTCATGCGCTTAATCTTATACGTAAGCGCATAGTCTAGTCAACTAGTGTCTTGAGCGCGACATACGAGTACTTGAGGTGACCATGGTCTTGTTCTCAAACTCGACATTTCCCTATGTACGTCAATGTATGCCGCTGACTAAAGGTACGTACACTCAAATTAACTGTACAATGGACGTGCAGACAAACACGAGTTATCCATTTTACAAACGCAAACAAGATGCGTGTTTACAGTGGCAGCGGTCACCTCTCAATATGACCAATGATTTCAGAGCTGACCGAGCCGGATTAATTGCCTAATGTCACGCCCCGACGGGGGTCTGAAATGACTTATTCACATCGATAATCCGACGCATATACGCCATTTCGATTAAACATTGAACTCCAAATGGGAAAATTCAATTAGTGTAATAACAGCGCGCAGTTCCATTATACCAATCAAAGGAAAACCGGAAAGTTTGCAGATCAAAGAGTCGCTTAGTGCGTGTGCGGGGTAATGGCTGCTTGGGGACGGGACTCGGCCCGCCAGGCCGCCGATGGCACTGCTGTCTGATAGTGATAACATGCCGAACTTAACTTATCATATACGGATCCACATGTTACGCCACAGCAACAGGGGGGACGGGGGATCATTCCAAACTTGAAATTACGCGTTAAATAGATCGGACAAAGCATGGCATGGGGGGTGAGGGGGCAAAAACTTGGAATTATTCGTGACATGACGTGGACGCTCCCATATTACGCTCATAATGACGAGTTCGTAGAGGTCGAGACACCTTGGAAACCTATAGATGTCCCTAATGTTCGTTTTTTCGGGGTACTTTAATTTATTTTGTCCCTATAACGAATGGTTACGGGCCGTGTAACGTGTCGTAACAAAACCGACAGGTTAAACGTGACTTATACTTCATAGTTTACTTAACCTTAAATCTACCACTTGATACCGTTACGTTTTCTCAAATTTAGAAATAGACATTGTCAATCCTAGAAAAATGCTGAAAAGCCACGGTTTCAGAAACCAGAAAGAAAAACAAGAATGTGCAAGTTACTACTACAAACTTTCATCTCAGCTGAGCTTCTACGTTGCAACACTTGCAAGCCCTTGTTCGAGTTGAGTTCAAGTTCTCTCTGGATAACAAACTTTGGAATAACATTATTTGATTTAAAGTAATCGTGACAATAATCCAGTTATACATATCGTTGCTAACTATAAGCAAAGCACCCTTGTTAGACCGTAACAACTTGGGTCCTGTTTCATAAGAGCAACAGCAGTCTAACATTCAAAACAAGCCTAACCTAATGAGTTCTAGGATGCGAAGATGTTTAAAAAAAATGTGATACAAATAAACATTTCAACGAAAATTTAATTAAGCACGTCTAAAGTATTACACCATTGTAGGTTGTGTACCAAATAACAAGTGAAGGAAACCGATTCTAGAGGTTTATACTGTAGCAATAAAAATAATAGCGTAGCAATATACTTCGTAAATTGTAAAAATATTGTGTGAGGGCGCACAATGAGAGAAGTCTCGTCAATTAACACTAAAAGTTACCTATTCATTTCTAATTATTGATGTGTTAATTTGAATACGCTTTAGATATTAGGTTTGTTGCGTTAATGAATTAACATTGAAAAGAAACTTACTTTTAAACATTGGTCTTCGTTTTTTGTGAAATCAAGCGAATATAAGTTCAATTATTACTTGTTGCAGATAAATTATTTCCTCCGTCCCGACACAAAATATATCACAATGCAGCGGCATTAAGCTGCTACACAGGTTAGTGTCAATCTTAACTAAATCAATAAATCAGGAAAAAATCTAACCATTTATCATTTTCAGTTTTTTACACAGTACGCTTGTCGCTTGTTTAGTTTCCCGCCAAAACGATGTTATTGTTATTCATAGTTGGTGCTGCCATCTATACGAAAGTATTGCGACGTATGCAAATGCGGTTGGCGCGTGCTTCTTGATGTTCCGCGGTTCAGAGCGTCGTCGATAGAGGGCGCTAGTTGACAGCTGTCTGTCATGGTTGGTTGATTGTCAAACTCGTGTCACTGTTGTATACAAAACCAAACCAAGCTAATTTATTATTAATTTTTAAGAAACTTTTCCGTTAATGTCTTCCGTCTGGCTCTGGAGCGGCCGCCTTTATTGTTGTAACAAGTAAGGGCAAATAACTTGCAGTGTTTCACTCATAATTAGTCATAAAGTCGTAAACCTCTCTCCCGTAACAGCTAATGATTCCAGGATAAATACCATTCCCATCCGTCCGGATTAGCATAAGATGTGATATAGTGACTATCTCGTAGTGTTCGGATTACTGAGTACCAAATAACCAGTGTTTTGTTGTCGCGAGGCGTTGTTTTAGTTAGCCCTACGAAATGTGACAAGTTTGTTTATAGTTTGTTTCCTGTCCTGAGACTCGGGTTTCATCAATGGGAACCGCGTTTAATACTGGATAAAGTTACAGCTGGCATTATAACTAAACCGCTCATTGAAGTTTCACGCTTAAATATTCCTAAAAGTGTTCTATAAGCTTGATAAACAATGTAAGTATAGCCCTCTAATTTTACTTTCACTGGCCTTGAATCACGAATTTTTGTATTTTTTTCCCAACAACTCGTAATGCTTTGTATAACCTAACCAAAACCAAATAATGATATATGATACTTTATATTAATAAAAAAAACCTTACAGTAAGGTATCATGGTTTTGGTTTCATGCATTTGGCATCAAGTTATTGATTTAATATTAAACCCTATCATAAATGCAACCACTGCATAATTGGTGAGGGTCCGGACCTACACAGCTATGGATCCATTGTGTGAAGCATTCAGCCTCCGCACAGATCACTTGTACCAGAGCAGTTGGTTTGCGCAGTCGTGCCGGAATCAATTCAAAGTTTTTTATTCAAGATATTAATAAAGATCTTCTTATAATATTGAAAATAATTCCACTAACAGTAGTGCTACCTCAGTGTATTGTTTGTTTATGCACAATGAACATGGTAAGGTCTATTATAGTTTTTTGCCCCAATTTTTTTTCTTTCATAACTTGCTTATTGAACCGTGAAGTTATGATTTAATATGTTTTGACATGCCCTTATTATGTTTAAGTTTTTGTGCAATACATTATAGAGATGATTTTTTAAAGAGATTTATGTTTAATTTTGGGTTCATTATGTTTTTTTTTCCAAGAGGGATGTGTGATATTTGATATTGTGTGTTATTAATACTTTAATGTAATGGTAAACTGGCTTATAAACGGTTTGCCTGCGCATTATGTTGGTGGAGCTGCAACACCTCCGGCTCCGATCGATGCCAGAGACTCTTGACTTTGCTCCGCTGTCTCTTTTTTTTCTTGTTGTCCCGTTCCAACCTATACAAATAGTTGTAATGCAGGGTATGATCCTCATTGTGTGATGTATTGATTTTTTGGTGGCTTGGTGTTTTCTTGTGACGCAGAAAGATTGAATATGATTCCGGGCATAGCACATCATTTTCTTTTGTTTGTTTCTATAGTAATCTATAAATGAAGCAGATAATCTTAATTCTTATATAAGTAGTATATTGTTTAGTATGCTGGTTGGCAATATGAAAACGTCAGTTTGTGACTTTAAAACATTACATGTACTATTTAGATAGAGCAAAAGCATAAAGCATCTCAGTGCATAGTTAGATGTTAGGCACGTTTTGCTATACTGTGTGTTATCTCACAAAATAAAGCTTCTCTTGCGAAATGTTACTAGTCTGATACCAATAATACTCATCTTCTCGTTTTATCTTCAAATGAATATTGTAGGCATTTCATTTCCTAACGCGGAAATGCGTATTACGAATGCTGTAAAATGACTATAAGATAAAATGTAGGCAGTAAAACGTTTTTACGCATGATTCTACTGGGGTAATCAAGGTTTATGGAGTATTTCTAGTGGTGTAACACACGATTTTGCAGGCTCTCTAAATAGTAGATTCAACTCGCTAAGGTGTACAGTCAGCGTCATATAGTTAGTAGCAGCCAGAGTAGCCAAATATTTCGTAACACAACCTTATTCTTACAGTAACAAAGACGTGTACCGAAATATTTGGCTACCTTGGCTGCTACTAACTATATGACGCTGACTGTACCCCACTTGTCGTATTGCTTATAGGGTGGGTATTGGGGTAGTCGTAGGGGACTGAATACTATACACAGATTTATGTTATCTTTAATTGCACACATTCTTTGCTCACCTTTTGGCATTTATTTTAAGAACGATTTTCTCTCTAGACAGTACAGTGCCACCGAGACTTGAACCCGTGTTTTCATTTAACTTCGCTAAGCTTAGATTTAAATGGCGTATGGTACAGTCCCCAACCCGCACTGGGCCAGCGCGGAGACAACTGCCCTTTCCCTCTCATCCGTGAGAGGAGGCCTGTTCCCAGCAGTGGGACGCTTAAAGGCTGGTTTATTATTATTATTATGGTGTAATATTTAGGTATTTATGCAGTATTTTTTTCGTACAGATGCTGATCTTTGATGTGTTGTCCGCAGGTGGTATCTCGCCATGCAGCGCGCGGGTGGGAGCAGGGCCTGTGCGCCATGAGCCACACTCCTATAGGCGGCCACCCGCAAGGTAACCAACACGTTTAAACTTGTTCTGTTCGCGGTACAAACGGCCTAAGTTGTATGCTTTTTGTAATGACATTTGTATTTGTACGCCATTTCGTTTTTATTTGTAACTAGCCTTCCGTTATACGCGCTTAGTTAGTAGGTAAGAGCTGTTGAACACGGCGAATTTTTGCAGCGATATAGGTACCATCGCCAACACAGTTAACTGTCCATCCGTGCACTGTATGTGCATTGTTATAAGGTTCAATATAAATACAGGATGGTCAGTTAACAGTGTTGCCGTTTGTACTGACACTAGCCATAGATCAGCTGTTTCGATACTGTATCGCGTATGTACCGCTGCAAAAAGTCGGCTTGTGTAACGTAACCGCTCTAAAGAATAGGGCATTCAAAATTGGTTACGAGAAGGATATAGAACATTTTATTTTAATTAGTAGTCAACAATTTGATGATAGGTATAACAGATCAATAAATATAAAATTCTTAATTTCTTCTTGTCTTAAAGTTGTTAAGGGGATGCCTTGATTTGAGTCGTACACGCCCCCCAAAGAGAGAGACACGCTGATGCCATCCGCCCACGAAAAAAAGACATGTAACACTCTTCGGGAATCGCTGTTTTGGACAAATTTCGATAAATACCTAACTTAGTGAAGGTTTATTAAAATTTCATAAAGTGAGATTTTAGATGAGATAAAATACTATAGTATTTACTTGATTTTGTCGTAAAATAATGTAGCATTTGAGTAGGCTGAGTAAAAAAAGGAAAATACATACGCAACTTTGGATTTTTTTTCTATCGAGAAAATTTTAAGCAATCATGTATCCATAAAATCAGATGAACAATCATATATCTGAAAATCAGACCTTATTGTTTCTTAATCTGGTCAGAACGGCGTTTCAAAGCACGCGATAATTTCCAATGCACCGCCTTAATGTCCGTTTTCCAACTCGGTCAAAGTTGCTAACAGGTACGTTCCTACTTTTACGTTCACGTATGTCATTCATAGCGACGCCGCGACGTCAAGCCAGCATTTTCGTTACGCCTTTCATTTTTACCTGCTTGCAACAACAACTACTAAGAATCTCATAAACTTCATCATCTCATCGTTTGTATTTGGACAAAGTATAATGGATTCCACAGCTCAATTGACTTGCAAGAACGGCACATATCAGCGTATATGATATCCAAACGGATGGAAAACCACCGCGACGCGCTAACGTGCCACCCAAATGGAACGGTCGCGAATGTCAAAATTTAACGTGGGAACAATATTACGTCCATCTATTTGTCGCAGAAACAAATGAAGCGCTAGTGAATTTCAAAACAAAACCCACTACTCAAAGTATTACGTCCATCCATTTGGATACATTCATTTGTCGCAGAGACAAATAGTGCGGCGCATAGATGAATGCTAGCTTTAGATAAGGTCGTGTGTTGTCGTTTCAGGTTGGGATCACAAGCTTGCCGACAGGTCGTCGCTGCCGCCGGCCTCGGGCGAGGAGAAAAAGGCCCACTCCAAACATGTGTTCGCACAACCACATATGTCCAAGTAAGTACATAATAGAATAAATCAACACCACTACATAGTATAAAACAAAGTCACTTCCCGCTGTCTGTCCATATGTATGCTTAGATCTTTAAAACTACGAAACGGATTTTGATGCGGTTTTTTTTAATAGATAGTGATTCAAGAGGTAGGTTTATATGTATAATATACCCGTGCGAAGCCGGGGCGGGTCGTTAGTAATTTATATTGCCATAAACAATGCATGAGTAGTGTAGTAGTTGATTAAATGTGCCCGAATCTTATAATCGCATAAACATTATAAATACTTAATTCATGGATAGTTCGTTCAACAGTTTCCCTTTCGGCCAATACAATTGTGTAATCCACCCGGTTACAGTTAATTTTCAAATCAAAAGCATATGTCAATGTAGGTACTTCATTTTACGTAATCAGGGTCTTGTTTTTCCGGCCTGAAAGGGATAAAAAGAAACAGATCTTTATTGGTAATCGAGGCAAGGTGTTCCTATCTCAGAATGTGTTGCCCAGAAATTACCAGCTCTGGTTTTCAGAATGGTCCCAAGAAAATAAGTCTCTAGTTTTGGAGTAGGGTATGTATGCGTCTACAATGAATAAATACGGGTGTAGACTCGAAAATTATTATTACTCCAAAAGAAAGAAGGCAAAAAAATATGCCTAGGGACGAAAATCCCATTCAGATATCTCAAAGAATTACGAAGCTACAACCGTTTTAATATTGCTTGTTAGAGAGAGAAACCGCAAACTGTGTGTGACGTCACGTTACGGGATGCTGCCGGGGGGCCGCGTCGACGGCGGCGCCGAACACGATGGGCACGGCACATTGCCGTCTATTACTGACGTCACAATCTTCCAGCGTCATCGTTTCATATGAAGTTGCGTTTTGCGAAAAGGGACCGATCATACCCCTTCTTAAAACTTTGGATACTTATAACTTCGTGATTATTTAACCTTTTGCGTTGTTTTTTTCTCCATTCGACTACATTTTTAATCCTTTTTCGAGGAAATATGACATTATTGATTATTTTATTTAGTGTCTTGTCTACACCCCTATTGGCACATGTAATATTGTTCCGAGAATAACTGTGGTTATTGTGTACAGGGTGGGAGCGAGCGGCGCTCTCCGCTCGGAGACTGAGGGCTCGTCGGGCAGCTCGGGGCAGTCGGCGCGCTCGCTCGCCTCGCCGCCCTACATGCGGTGGGCGCGCAGCCTGCACGACCTGCTCGAGGTAACACATGTTTACAGGACGGCAGTAACTGCGTGTAGGTACACAACTACATACATATACAGAGACTGTGCTTTTGAAGAAATGCGCGGTACCGACACGCGGGTATCATCCATAGAGACTCGCTAAGCTGTTCCCAT
Source organism: Epinotia ramella (assembly GCA_947578815.1). NCBI lineage: Eukaryota > Metazoa > Arthropoda > Insecta > Lepidoptera > Tortricidae > Epinotia > Epinotia ramella. Next base: position 5,160,277 of record OX388211.1, on the reverse strand, counting down.
ACGAGTCACACTTAAGAGGAAACACAAGGGACGTTTTTCCATAGAAACGTAGTCCCCTGTTTTTTCCCTGGATAATGGCAGTAGAGCAATATTTTTTTTCCATAAATCTATGGCTACTATTGACATGATCCTGTGTTTTCCTTGTACCTTCAAAAACCTAAGAAAAATGCCAGATTTTCCGCTGTGTTCAAACATGCAGAAAACAATGTTGACTAGATTATTTTAAAAATATTTAACTTTGTGACAGACAGACAGACAGACAGAGTCGCACCATAAGGTTTCCGTTTTTACCTTATTGGCCCGGAACCCTAAAAAGGAAACTTTGGTTTTTAATAAAAAAAATTGTTAAATAGGTCAAGTTTTGGAGAAGAAATCAGAGGGGACTACGTAACGTAGATTTTATGTACTTTTAATAGGTATTTTCGGTCCAAGCTGCAGTTATTGAATGCTTTCCACGACTAGCCATACGCTGTGCGGCCGCCCGTGTCGATGTAATTTAGGCAGGCCTCACACAGTCTGAATTCATGCACTGAATCTATAATGGTTCAGTTTACGATTCAGTGCATGAATATAGACCTTTTGAGCCCCGCCTTAAACTTATTATCTGAGACACTAGTTGCGGACGAGTTTTTACATACATTTTGTATAGTATAGCAGCCGCCAAGCGTTTGAATGGCCGCGTCCGAGCCACAAGCTGCGGGAGTGGTCGCATTTACTGGTCGTCATTTACTGGTCGTCATTTACTGGTCGTCATTAACGGCAGAGTGGCAGCATTTAGTGGCTGTAATGTGCCTAAGCTTGATATCTGTTTCCGACCGGCTAGCCTAGTGGATAGTGGCGCTGCCTACGAAGCTGAAGGATCTGGGTTCGAATCCCGATACGGGCAAATATTTGTGTGATGAGCATGGATATTTATTTCTGAGTCTTGGATGTTTTCCGTGTATTTAAGTAATTATATCTATTAAATATATCGTTGTCTAGTATCCATAACACAACCCTTATTGAGCTGACTATGGGCTAGGTCGATTTGTGTAAGATTGTCCCCTTGATATTTATTAATCATTATATGTGACAAGTCTTTATAGACCATGTTCAGCAATTAATCCGAATGTGATGATGATTTTTGATATATTCTTTTCTCAAACATGCAATGAAATATTGACGTTGTGTTCTTCATAATGGGCTTCGAAGTGTCACGTTTCGGGCGCAGCGAGACGAGAGACCCGTAATGGCATAAGCCTGCAAGATGGTGTTTTTTAATTTCCATTCTACAATTTGTGGCACAGCATGACGGCGTTCAGCCATGAAAATTAAAGTTTGATTTCTTGGAGTTTTTTTTTATTTTATCATTGCATGTTTGAGAAAAGCACTATACATACCTCTGCGTGAAAAGGGTTGCCAGCCTTATATATATCCGTCTAAATGTGCTCGGCCGGCAACCCCTTACTTCCCGGCCTGTGTAGTAATGTAGTATTGTGTGCCAGGATGCGGAGGGCGTGCGGCTATTCCGCAAGTTCGTGGGCGGCGCGGGCGCGCCGCACGTGGACCGGCTCAACTTCCACTTCGCAGTGCAGGGGCTGCGGCAGGAGACCGAGCCGAACAAGATCCGGCAGGTCGTGCACGCCATATACAAGTGAGCACAACTCCCCAGTTGTAGGTTATCTATTTAATAGTACATTGTTTAATGAGGGGCGTAAGTGTTTTTTCATCACACTTGCTCGAAAAGGGCTTCATAATGCGCAGACATATAGAGCTGTAACAGCCTGTGTTACGCCCACGGGCGTAATGGTTTTTTTCTTATCTGTCACTCATGCGGCAGTTACAAAGCAAAGAGGTTTTATATCAAATACGATGTCTGAAAACGTATTTATAAATAAATTTTAACTTAAAAAACTAAAGTGTTTTCTAATCGTGGCTGTATACCGAAGGGTCTTTGCCATACGCGCCTCACGTCAAATTCAACAAAATGGACATGACTGCCAGGTAATAGAGGATGTATATCACATCTTGATGGAATGTGTACGGGGGGAGTCCCTTCGCGCCACCTACCACACCGGATTTTGTAATACGGCGCTGGCTGATCCTGAGTCAGCGCAAGCTAAATCATTTTACAAGGCTTACAAATTGTGTATTAGATAGCTATATCTCCACTAGCGGACGTATGGAGCGACATTGTCGTTTAACGACCAAGCTCCTTAAAATAAGATTTAAAAAAAAAAAAAAAAAAAAAATGGACGACTGACATGTTGCAGTTTTGAATACGATTTGTATTCATTTCATCTAAAATGTATTTGTTTCCTCGCAAATGTGATGAAAAACATTGTGTATAACACGGGCGTAAGAATATTGCAAACTCGAGTCATCAAAAGCCCTCCGCCTTCGGCGTCGGGCTTCTGATAGACTCTTGTTCGCAATATTCCACTTATGCCCCTCGTTAAACAATGTACTATTAATGACTCGCGTTTGCAATATTCTTACGCCCATGTTATACACAGTGTTTTTCATTACTTGGCGAGGAAATAATAACCATAAAAGGCGGATAATCCATGTTGCATACAACCGCACCAATCAAAAATTGACGATCTTAATAACTTCACTTACAGATCAGTGTGTGGAGCGCGCAGCTTATATTCCAACCAATCACAGAGCAGTACAGTAGTATTCTCAAGTCGGCGCGTGGCCAACTAGATTTTTTCAACCAATCAAATCACACACAAGCTCATAACTCCCTAGAGAGTTATGAAAATCCATAACTCCCGTGGTAATTTAGGCCATTGTCCTTCTGTATACGGACATGGAATAACACCATTTACGAGCAAGTGTGATGACAACTATTTTATTTTATATAATTAATGGAACTCTAGATTTGTTCATGTATATTATAAGTTATTTCCTTTTTTTCTGTATGTGGCCGTTTGTTACCTTTATAAATAAAAAAAAAACGGTGTGGCTGTGGTCAGGATTTTGGGGTCAAATCAAATCAATGAGTATTTTACCTTTTTTCTGCCCATTGCGTACTATTTGATTGATTGAGCCCTTTTTGCTACAATTAAGACTGACCGTATCCATAAACGTCCAACCAAGCTTTTAGCTAAAATGCCGTTAAAATTAGTTTTTCTGCGTTTTTTCTTAGTGTTCGTCAGAAAGGGACAAAGCACATTTTATTAAACAGAGGTATTTTAAGTTATGAATAAGGGATTACGCTGCCACGGACTAGCAGTAAGTTAAGTCTGCTCGTAGGTTCCTCTATGCCTCCATGCTCTGCCCTCCTATATCCTCGGTCTTGCATGTTAGCGCGCCGAAACCACTGAATGTGTAGACTGATGCGTTGTTTGTGCGGTCAGGTTCCTCCGCAAGTCCGCCCTGGAGATGCCGGAGGAGCTGAAGGCGCGCGTGAAGGCGGCGCTGCGCGACGGCGCGCCGCTCGAGAAGACCGTCTTCGACCGCATGGAGCAGGAGGTAACACGCACACACAGACACACACAGACACACACACACACAACACTAGACACTAGCGGGCCCAGGGGTTGGGTGATCTGAAGCTAGGTTTAGACGAGTTGAATAACAAGCCAGCGCTGCGCTGGTTTCGTATAAAACTAGGTTAAGGGGCTCAAGCTAATTAAAATGTAAGCTCAACAGTGACCCCGAACTAAATATATATAATCCTGGCGCTCAGTGGCGGTGTGCCAGTACCCTATATATATTGATGCCGTGCATTCATGGACGTATGAAGACATGGATGTCTTGTGAAAACATCTGGGTCCTATTTCACCATCTTGTCAATTGTCGCCTGAAAATGACAATTGCACGTTCATTGCTGGGTCAATAAGCTGTCCAGCAATCAACTTAATCTGTCGACGCAGCCATGTAAGTAGGAATGTCATCTTCAGGCGACCGTTGTCGATTTGGTGAAAGTGGCCTGGTTGTTGTGGTTCAAATAGCGCTCATGATTTACGATAGACACATTTCTTTATTACCGGCCTTGGTCAGTCCGTACTTAATTGTACACCTTATTTCTGGCCAATTAGTGGAATTTTCAGCACTCTTAAACTTCGGCGGTAAATGCCACTTTATCGCCAGGCGTGACCTAAAGGACATTGAACGATTTTTTTAGTATTTTAGTTTATCTGTAATACGCGTGTAGACTCAAAATTTATTATTATTCCAAAAGAAGGTAGGCAAAAAAATATGCCTAGTGACGAAAATCCCAATCAGATATCTCAAAGAATTACGAAGCTCCAACCGTTTTTATATTTGATACAGAAAACGCTCGCAGTTAGTGACGTCACGAGATTGTGACGTCACTAACTCGCTCGCAGATGCGACCGTCAGAGTAAATGACAATCGTTTCATATGAAGGCGCGTTTTGCGGAAAAGGGACAGAATATACCCCCACTTAAAACTTTGGACACTTATAACTTTGTGATTATCTAACCTATTGCATTGCTTTTTTTCTCCATTTGACTACATTTTTAGCCTTTGTTATTTAGTGTGTACACCCCTATTGTGTTGTTCAGGTGACGCACTGCATAACGCAGACGACGTACCAGGCGTTCCTGCTGAGCGAGGCCTACGTGTCCTACGTGAGCGCCGCCACGCAGCCGCTGTCCTCGCCCGACGCCTCGCCGCCCGCGCCCAAAGAGGTCAGGGGACACACATTGGCTTCCTATCTGTCATTGGAGCCTTCCACTCAGGACCGCATTGAATGGCACATTCGTAGAGAGGCCTATGCTCAGCCGTGGGCGATTACAGGCTGAGAATAATGACGTTTTAGTGTTGTTTATTGCTCAACCGCGCCTTGACTTGAACTTGAGATGCGGGCATGGTTGCCATTACACTGTCGCTGCAAGGAACCCGCCTAGCGGGTGCCTACGCCGTAGTCGCTGTCCGCTACATAGGAAAACCACGGGATCGGCTACGAGCGTAGCGCGTAGCGATTCTTGGCAGCGAAATGTTAATACTTATCGCTGTGGATAAGACATTTGTCACGCTTTGACAAGTATGCGAGTGCGACAGAGGCGGCTGACTTATCCACAAGGATAAGTATAAAATGGAAACCGTGCTACGCCCGCTGAAGTCGTTAAGACGAAGGTCAAAAGGACGTTTATAGTGCAGAATGTTAACCTCGACGGCTCGAGTCTTCAAGGGTCTGCTGAGCCCTGATTTACAGTATTGTGATAATAATGATGTTTATTTTAATTTAATCATTACTTAATTTACGGTAGGCCGGCAGTAAGTATCCGTCACAAGACACAAGATCAGTGATCTGATAATTTAAATGTTACTTATTTGATTTTGTTTAAAAACCGACGATCACAACTTAAGACTCGTTAAATTTTACTTTGTGTAATATTAAGTGCTGTATGTTGTGAAAAATAAAGTGTCGTCGCAGAATTGACACGTAATTTAAGTACAAAAAGTAAAACCTGACAGCGCAAGTTAAATAAGAGTGTGGGTAAGGACGAAATTCTTGGCCAGCTTCACTCATTAAATAAAATTTTCTATGAAAGTTTTCCGTTGTGACACGAAAATTAACCATGCAATTCTATGATTAATTTTAGCGTCACAATGGAACTTTTTTCACTTCTTCAGTTTGCATGGTTAACTACCGAATAAGCAGGCTAACTACTGGCCAAGAATTAGTTCCTCACCCATGTCGTAATGGTAGCATTGTTCCGCAGGCTCCCCCGGGGCCGGCGCTGGCCACGCTGCACGAGGGCGAGGAGCTGGGCGCGGCGCCGGCGCCGGCGCGGCTCACGCACGACGCGCTGCTAGCCACGCAGGCGCGCCGGCTGCACCACGACCACGCGCCGTACGTACACGCATACAACGAACACTACACGCAGGCGTAGCGCTAGGCAGCTCGAGGGAGTACACGCATACTGTTGCACACGAACACGTACACGTACACGCAGGCGTAGCGTACACGTAGGCTCGGTGTAGCACTAGGCGGCTCGCGGAAGTCGCGTGCTACCCGTACGGCGGGTTGCAAGTGCCTCCGACCATAATTTTGGATGGTGTGATATTGAAAGCGCTGAAAGTTTTCTTTGTGTGACAGAGTCAGTTCTCGATAGCACTGATCAGTGCTAACTTGCTAAGTCACACGCAGCGTTAAGGGACAACGATAGCTTGAACTTTATATATGATTTTTTGTTAGCATTTTCTAATTGACATACAATAAGAATAATGCAAAAAGTATAATTCGTGCCTATTTCAGTAATTTTGTGATTTAAAATAAAAATGTGGTGTAATAAAGTAATGTAGTCTGAAAAACATTTGTACGGATAGTTCACGCTAACGTTCCACTTTAACGGTATTAATGACGCTGACAGTTATTAATAGGGAATATGCATGTGATTTAGAAATGGACAAAAAAAATCACGTGTAATCTATATTGCTTAATAAATATACACACATGATTATTTTTACAAATTATCATGTTTCTATTGATTAATTTAATTGTTTAAAAGTACCATTTTTCAAATTCCCTCGAAAATTTCCAAAACGCAACGCTATTGACGGAGCGAAACGTGACGTCACCGTGCAATCGGTGTCTACTGTTAACAGGTCGTTAGTATGATTATTGAAAGTTATTCGCATTGTTTTGCCACTGTTTATGATAAATAATCAGTGCTTTTTGGTAATTATTAACTGAAAGCAGTGACTCCTTGTGAAAAAAGTCTCGCCACAATGACTGAAGGCGGTTTTGTCAAGGCACAGTCGGATAATCTGCCTAAAATTGATGTGTTCATGATGACTAAATACGTACTTCGCAAATATTTGTGACTTTACATCCGCTGAACTAAGAGAAGTAAAAGCTGCAAGGTAAATAAGTTACATATTCAATAAATTTTCATATTCCTAGTTTTTATACTTGTGAGAGAGAACCTTTTTTTGGCGATTCAAATAGACTAGATTTTTAAACTACTTCAAATAGGTGTCTTTCTTAAATAAGTGGAATAAAAAAATAGTACATATTTATCCATACTATATACTATTATACTATACTATATACTATCCATACTAATCCATACTAATCCATACTTTCATACTAATATTACAAATGCGAAAGTGTGTCTGTCTGTCTGTCTGTCTGTTACCTCTTCACGCTTAAACCGCTGAACCGATTTGGATTAAATTTGGTATATAGATAGTTTCGAGTCCTGAGGAAGGACATAGGATAGATTTATCCCGGAAATCCTCCCCCAAGGGAATGAAGTGGGGGTGAAAGTTTGTATGGAGCTACGATATAAACGAGTTCCACGCGGACGGAGTCGCGGGCAGAAGCTAGTATTATATAATCAAAGATATGTAGGTACCTATTAGGAATGTTAAATGTTGAGCACATCTTTATGAACTTAAACAAACTAGGTTGTTTTCGTCAAGGCTGATAAATAAAACAAAGTGGGTCACTCAGTAAAAAGGATTAAATTCTTTCAACTTCGATTTTCGATTAACAGTTCAAACAAAGAAACTTAGCTAAAACGTTTCATGATCAAAATAAACACTCGTAGTCAGCTGTTGATCAACAAAAATCATATTTGTAACATTAATAACTAAAAAATTTGGGAATCGGAATAGTTTTATGAATAAGTAGGTATATAATACCTACAATTTCGAGGTTAGGTTATTGTTTATATTGTTCGCGAGTCCTAATAAAAAGATTTTAGGTATGTACATACATATTTAATACTCACGTCGAAATGAATTTCGAATCGAATTCATAACAATATAAACTACTCAAGCACGATACATTATCTCTCCTCATCACCTTACACCACTTTATCCTTATATTTGCACCTTTGGGCATATGAAAATATTTGCAGTTTTAATGTTATTTTCACACATAAGGACAATACAATATTTATAATAAGCTTTTGTGTGCTCTTCCATTACAATAAGTTGATCTTATAAGCTTTAATCACTCACATTTATTAAAAGTGTGAATCAAACACTTTGTTGTTAATTTGTTCTTAGTGCACACTGCACGGTGACGTCACAAATGAGCGCGCCAAAATGGTGGCGTTTTGATCGTCCGAAAATTATAGTAGTTTTAATTAATTTTTTTTTGCTTTTTAATAATATTGTGAAAGTTTTATATTTTTTTCCGGTTATATAATTACTTATAGAATAGATAAAAAAAAAAAAAAAAAACATGAATATTCCCTATTAACGTGTAGAAAACTTGCGCAATTACCTTACAATTACATTTGAACGTGCATGACCTTATCATGTAAAATAAAAGTGTTAGTTTTATCATTTACGTTGTAAAATATCATGCTAATTCAAGTAAACATGCTACATTTGAACCAGCAATATTTCAAGCAACCCGCCCTATATCAGTAACCAGTTTTAATTATTGGAATTTTAGTTTAGTGTTATTTGCGCATTCAATTAAGTAGTACATACACAAATGAGTACAGTTCGCGAGAATATGAAAAAAGCGTGACATTGACACTATCATAATATACGAACTGATTCTCCTAACTACAATACTTTACATCTTCTTTCTTAATGTACTATAAAAACCATGTTAGTTTTAAAGTATTGTAATTTTGAAATATACTACATTAAGTAAGATGGCAGTGTGGTCCATCAATTTACACGTAAATGTCAATAATAAAAATGACATAGAAGTTAATTTCTTCAAAGTGGTTCAGTTTAAAAACCACGAAAATCTGAAATTCATGGACAAATTGCATATCGAAAGCACACTGTGTGACCCCATCCATAGTTGGCTTTTTACATTTTTATTTCACCAAATAATTGTGACCCACATAGCATGAAAAAGTCATTAAAAATGCCGAAATTTCTGCAAAAACAGAAATATAATTTTTGTGCCTTTATTAAGGCAGATTTTGCAGAAATATCGGCCAATCGCTATTATGTTATTTTATTTTTTATATTTAGTTGCCCTGGCAGCTTATCTGATGTGTCGTATCGTTTGCCCCCATGCGTGTCCTGCATGCCGCCTCACGCCGCGCTAATGCTGTGTTGCCGCCGATATATGCCCTACCCTTACATCACCACCTCCATTAACATATCCCATCGAACCGTACATCCCCTAACCCTTAACCCTTCCCACGCTCGCGGCACGCTCGGCTGGCAACAGCAAGCACCGAGCGAAGTCCGTGTACAGCGCGCACGTGACGTACGCGGGGTACACGCCCGCCTCGCGGCAAGACTCCGAGCGCGCCAGCCTCAGCAGCGGGCGCACCGACAGCGACATCGTCTCGCTCTCCGGGAGCAGCGTGTGAGTACACAGGCAAAGTACACGCGTGGCTACACAGGGGTACACTGCACAATCTTCATTGGCAGAAACTCATCCTGATGGCACGAGTAACGCCTCGCCAGGCACATCAGGATACTCAGGGGTTCTCAGCAAAGTTTCAGCGTCATTTTAATGGTCGGTCAGAGCAGTTTCATGGCGCGAGCCAAATCATTACTTCAGTATATGACACTGTTCTGACGTGGTAAGTATATTTTTACCAGTTTAAGTTCCAGTAAGGCAAGTACCGCACCGCTCTTAGTAGTATTACTTGTGTTATTCCCTGCACGCGTTTTCACCATATATTTTTTTGTCGTTTTTAATGAAGCTTTCATTTAGTTTGAAACACATAGCCTAGCCTTTATTAATTTGTATGAATGTAGCATAATAGATTTCTTGCCACTAGCTCGTTTTGCAGTCCCTAAAGTTCGTCATAATTTCATCAAGCACTTCTAATATTATACTAAAATGCTTCTTATACGTGACATCCGTATAACGCACAAAAGTTCCAAGTCAAATCTTACGAACATGAGGCCCAAGCCACAAGTATTTGTGAAAGGTCGAGCAAAGCTAAAATATCATAAGGTGAACGATCAGTCTGGTCTTTTTAACAGTACGCTCGCTATATCATGGATATATGGAGTTCACACATAAACGACAGACTTAGACGAGTAAGAACTTTTTTTTACATGACGATGTTTAGGCGGGTTACCTCCATCATTGAGAGCCCCATGGTGGGCGATGGCTGACGTGCCTTGTGTTGCAGGGACGGGTTGTCGACGCGCGGGCCGCGGGAGCGCGCGCGCCGCCCGCGGCTGCCCGGCCTCGACCGGAACGCCGTCATCAACAAGGAGCAGGACACCGCCATGGTTAGTATGAGGTCCACTATGCAGTTAGCTAGGAGCCTTTACATATGTACCTAGCTTCATGCTTTAGCTTGGCCCGAAAATAGTTCGTATCTCCGCCGTCAAGCTGTCCCGCTGTTCTACTCTACAGGTTGTATTTCTCAATCGATTCTCGTAAATACTTGTGATCAGGTTCGTTGATTATATCGTTTTTTAGGCGAGATACTTTCGAAGTTGAAAGAAAATACATTTTTTTCAAAGACGGCCTCGCGAAGTCTACAAGCTCACGTAGCCTACGCTACCACAGATATAGATATGCATAAATCACGCAAATGCATCTAAAGTCTGAGATGATATTCGAGATCAAAAATGTAAACAGATGGGTTGCCACCATAATAGTTATTTACGATACAAGTGCCGAAAATAGGAAACTCGCAACGAGCGGAGATAAATTAAAACACGACCGAAGGGAGTGTTTTAAATCGACACGAGTTGCGAATTAGCTATTCGCACGTGTATCGTACAACGTTTTACTGTACATATGGCTCTTTAAAGTTTCGACATATGCACGAAAAGTGCTCTTTTCCGCACTAGTGCGGGAAAGTAGCACCATATGTACTGTAAAAAAATAAACGCAAGCAGTGGTTAGTCTAAAATCATTGAAATACTCATAAAATATTATCATTCACTTAAATAATATCGTATGAATAGTCAACAATATTTTACTAAATTAAAAAGCCATTTTTGAAGTGAAAACTTCTTTAGCGGCGCTGAGCACTTTTTGGGATGGGGAAAAATTGTTAAATACGCGACAGAGTTTTGTGACGTCAGATGTGAAGGAGGTCACTTTTTGCTGCTAGCCGATTCGACTTCATTAAAAACTGAACGGTATTCGTAAGAGTATAAAGCCGTTAAACACTTTTTGCAATAGCATATTCTGCAAATAAATTTGTACTAATACCAACGCGTCCTTCACCGTTTTGCTATTGAGAAAATTCGAATAGTCGAATTTGGGCGTTATTCCTAAAGAGATAAAGCTTAGAAAAACATTTACCAACGCCAAAAACAAATTGATATTTTGGTCGCCACCGTGCACCGCCATCTGCTGTTCTTGCAAATTCGAATAGTTTGAATTTAGACGTTATTCCTAAAGAGATAAAGCTTTGAAAAATATTTGGCAATGACAAAAACAAATTGGTATTGTGTTTGCCGCCGCCCGTCGGCGCGCCGGACCCCGGCACCGTTGCGCCGCGGCGGCGCGTTGGGCCCGTCGCACCCAACGCGCCCGCGGCCCGTCCGCCTAAAGAATTGATAATTGTTTATAAATTTGCGTCAAATTCATTTTTAGGGTGACACCGTAAGATGTCACGTGACCTGATCGAAAAACTGTTACAATGTTATTGAGTTTTCACTTCTGCCGGCACTCCCGGAGTGCAACCCGGTCTTTTTTTTATTTTATTACGTATTGCCGTTGTTTAAATAAAATATGTGGAGTTTTCATTTATGCTGTTGGTAATGCTGAGAAGTTCTAAACATTTGGTTCGTAATTAAAACAATCACCGGTTTCCTATTAGTTTAATAGGGAATATAGGGATGATGACTAAGATTTTTTTATGATGTCATTCGAACCGTGTTTGTAGGGATCCACTACAATTAAAGAACATAAATACCTAAAAAATTGAGACAAAGATTGATCTCGCTGGCGGTTACGCAAAACGCTTCATACTGATAGACACACAGGTATGACGTCACAACTGACATTTGTACTAATCGTTGTATGGAAAATCAGGTAAATTGTTGTTTCGGTCGCGAAACACTGCGCTTAAATACATAAGTAGTTGTCGTACAATTTAGTTTCTATAAAAGCGTAAGGATTCTACTGGTAGCTTAAATTTACTCTTGGACAATGAAAAAAAATGCATACTTTTTCTAAACTTTCAAATCTTTTTATGATTTTAATTTGATTTTATAATTTATACTTTATTACGATAATTTGATGGTTTACTTATCCATTTAGCGTCACTACGTTATCAATTTGAACATGGCAAAATATTCATAGTGATTGATAAATCAATAAATATTTCTGAACATACAAAATGGGCATGCGTAGACTGTGTCATGTCATAGCGGTCAACATCAGGGCTATTGTTTCACTTGCGCCATCCTTACATGACGATCCTGCCAGCTATGTGGAATATCACTGTTACACTATACCTAGGCAAGCCATGTCACACAGATCATAGTGACCTATTTGCGATATTTGTCTTATAACAGGCGTCACACTAACTGTGTCGTGTGTCGGCAGGTGATCCCGCGCACGCAGCGCGTGTCGTCGGAGGCGCTGCGCGTGCTGCCGCCGGCCGAGTTCGCGCCGCTGCTCATCGAGAAGCTGGAGCGCGTCAAGCGCGACCAGGACCTCAAGGAGCGGCTCGAGCGCCGGCTGCAGGAGGTAACTTACAAGACCAGGACTCAAGGGCGGGTTGCACCAACTTACGGTTACATACGATCGTCATCCTCCCCGCCCGGAGTCCGCTTTGCCACCTAATCCGTAACGGTAAATAATCCGAACGTAAGTTCCGAAGAACTCATTGGCACGAGCCAGGATTCGAACTATTCACTTGCTGTGGCGGCGAGACTTTGCAAGCACCATTAGTCTACTTCTATAAACGGCCTACTTGGTAACCAGCTTCGCGAAATAACGACTTTCGAAGGGTCGGCTCATGGGAAGCCGATGAACGATTATGAATGAGGGCATTACAAGTCGTCGATCATTGTCATGATACGTTATGGTCCAATAGGGATGTTGACACCAAACAATAACAAATACTTTTTAGAAATTTCTCGAATAGGGATTAAAATGTAGTCAGATGGAGAAAAAAGTAACACAAGAGAATAATGAATAATTAGGCGAGTCCCGAGCGGGCGAGACAAGGTGAGAGCGTCATGTACACACTCGTTCTCGGTCTGTCTCGGGGTGTCTCGACGAGTGTGTACACCGGCATGAAGCGGCGTTTAAGAGCAGTTGTTGTGCAGGGCGACGGCGAGGACGCGTCGACGCAGGCGCTGCCGCCGCAGCTGGTGGCGGCCGCCATCCGCGAGAAGCTGCAGCTGGACGACGACAACGACCAGGACATCCTCGGTGAGTGGGATATTATTACATTTTTGGTACAAGCTTTTATTACCGAGTCAAATCCTTATCACTTTGTTTTCCGTCTGTATGTCGGGAACGCGGAGGTATCGAGTTGAAATTAAAAGCATATACTCAGGTCTACAGTCCCTTGAAGCTGGGCAGGCTTCTAAGTTAACGTAAACAAAGATACGGCCGTTTATTCCGCAAATACGTATATTTCGACACTCTCAAGGGAATCAAAAGGAGAGTGGGCAAAAATGTATGGAGCTTGGACCAAGAAAAAAAAAAATGGCGTCCACTTCTGGAAGTAGGCTGTATTTAATGGTAGTGATATGTACTTTCATTTTTTGAAAACCTAACTTCCATGTCATGGATTGTTTCAGAGTTATGATTTATTAAATAACAGGAGAATAGAAGATAAAATAACGCAAGCGCACAGTACACAACCAACTACTCGCAATCTTTCTTAAATATTCACATCTGAGAGTTATGCTCATAAGAATAAATGAAGCACATATTCATAGTTTTCATTTAAAATTAGATTTCTAAGTGGCCGCTAGTTTTATTTTTCAACCTTTGGTCCAGAAGTGCCCAGTCTCCTTTATAGAGCACTTTACGAATTATGAAATTTGGCAAGCGATATCGTCTTATAACTACTAGTACAGGGAAAAATCCGAACACTTTACATTTGTAATTATTTATGTCTTTGATGTCTTTTATTCTTAATATATGTAAATGATCTCCTCAAAATAATGCAGGAGCCGTGTGTTCTTTTTGCGGATGACATCTCGCTTCTAACAACTTGTGAAAACAGCAATGTCCAGTACGTAAATGATCAAATAAATTCAATCCTAGGGAAAACAAGTAATTGGATGTGTGAACATAATTTAGAAATTAACTTTAAAAAAACCAGAATAATGTTTTTCCATCCCCATCAGAAACCTCCCCTAAACATTGATTATGCCTATAATAATCAACAAATAGAAGCTGCAAGCGAATTTTCATTACTTGGACTAGCAATAGATACTCACGTAAATTGGAAAACACATATAAACAATTTAAGAGCCAAAATAGCTAAATTTGCCTATGCCCTCCGCGAAGTCAAAAAAACAACAGATACGCACACTGCCCTGGTCACCTGTCATGCCTATGCCTACGCCTGGTTCACATATGGTATCACGTTGTGGGGAAACAGCACAGATGCTCCGACACTTTTCAGAATGCAAAAAAGATTAATACGAATTATAGCAAACATAAAAAACATGGATAGTTGCAAGCCTCATTTTATTGGTCTTAAATTACTCACTTTGCCGAGTATATACATTCTGGAAGTGTGTAAATTTGTTCGCAAACATCTAAATTTCTATACTAAACGGCAAGATTTATCAACTACTCATCTCTTGCGGCATAAAGATAAGTTACTGTTGCCTTCGTCAAAATTGAGAATGCACTCAAATAGTACGCATGTAATGTCAATAAAAGTTTACAATAAGTTACCGGAATACCTCAAAGAAGAATAAAATAACAAACGATTCCTAAAAAAACTTAAAGAATACTTAATAAATAAATGTTATTACACTGCAAATGATTATCTAACAGAAAACCCTAGAAACATGTTGGGAAAGTATTAATTACCCTTAAGTGATATATGTTATGTTAAATAGTAGTAATAAGAGATCCATATTGTATTTATATTTAAGCATGTACCATCAAAACTTGCTGTGCCTAACAGGGTTCCTAATGCAAGGAACCCAAAGAAGAAAGGAATAAAGGAAAGAAAATGGAAGGAAGGAATGCAATAAAGTATTGAGTATTGAGTATTGAATTAAATCATAAATAATGTAGTACGTAATCAATTTGTACGGAACCCTCGGTAGGCGAGTCAGACTTGCACTTGGCGAGTCTGCCACGGTGTGATCACGTTAACTAGTTGAGAGGGTTATCTTGTGTAGTTTCGGAGTTGCTATTACCGTCTTCTGTCTGCATGATCAGATCAGCTCGTTGGTGCCATAATAATATTGCATTGGTACCGACCTTCATTCAAAAAGGCGAAAAAATTTGAAAAGGCTTTCGACCGTGTGCCACGCGATGCTCTCTGGCTTGTTTTGCAAAAAACTGGGTGTCCCGAAAAGTTCGTTAACTTAGTCAGACAGTTTCACGAAAATATGATGGCTACAGTTCGACATGAAAACGAGTTTTCGGAACAATTTCCAGTCACCAGTGGAGTCAAACAGGGCTGTGTGATGGCTCCTACTCTTTTTGCGTTGTATTTCTCCACAGTGCTTGAGGACTCGCTTCTTGGACGCTCTGGACAAATACAACTAAGCGTTCGTTCTGACGGAAGTGTATTCGACCTGTCTCGTTTTAAGTTGAAAACGAAAACCACAAAGCTCTCCGTACTCGAGATTCTCTATGCCGACGACGTTTGCTTAATGGCCGATAGCATGGAAGCGCTTCAGTCCTACATGGATGCTCTGCGAAGGTCGTGCCTTAGATTTGGCTTAGTAATAAGCATATCCAAGACTCAAGTGCTTAAACAACCAGCCCGTAATTCCAACTTAACTATAGAAGGGAAACCCCTAACAGAAGTGTCCTCTTTCAAGTATCTTGGGAGCCAAATCAGAAAGGATAACAGACTAGCCTCCGAGATCCCATCTAGGATTGCAAAAGCTGCGTCCACTTTCGGTCGGTTAACACATCGTGTCTGGGGATCGCATGATCTAAAGTTGCGGACGAAGTTGTCGGTGTACAAAGCCATGGTTCTTCCGATTCTTTTGTATGCTTCGGAAACATGGTGTTTGTACAAAGGCGACATTCGCTTGCTAGACACGTTCCACTTACGCTGTCTACGTTCCATTATGCGTATAAAATGGCAAGATCGCGTCCCCAACACTGAAGTACTTCGTCGTTGCAAGATGCCTGGCATGGGGGCGCTCTTGATGGAGGGTCACATAGGTGGTGTGGGCATGTTTGGCGTATGAGTGATTGCAGACTACCGAAAGCCGTTATCTATTCCCATCTATTAGCTGGTAAACGGAAGCAAGGTGGGCAGCACCTACGTTACAAGGACGTGCTTAAGCGCCACCTCACTGCCTGCGGTATACCACCTGACAAATGGGAGGAGTTTGCTTCACAGGGGCCAGAATGGCGTTCTCGTGTTAAGCTGAGCGTAAAGAACTTTAAAGACGCTCGTCTCATTAACCTTGATGCGAAACGTCAGATACGTAAATCCCGGCCTTAAACCCTCCCATAATTATACTTATAATAGTTCCGGACAACTTTACTGCCCTACCTGCGATAGAGTTTTTAAAAGTAAGTTCGGCTTTGCAAGCCATATTAGAGCTCACGCTCGTAATTAGCTAGGGTCGCCGTTGCCGATTACGGCATGGATAGCTATTGTCTCTGCGTTTTGAGAGTTACATAACTAGCAGAAGTTGCGACAGCCTCATTTTACAGACTAAAGATACTCTATCGAATCCGAGATTTCATTAGCGTAGATTTACGCATCAAACTATGCGATTCCTTGGTTCTCTCAAGATTTCATTATGCCGATGTGGTATACGGTCCGCGACTATTAGCTCGCACGGAACGTATTGTGCAACGAGTGCAAAACACACGCGCACGCTACTGTTTCGGTATTCCTCCTCGAACGCAGTTAAATACGTGTTATGTCCTTTTTTACCTGGCTGTAACGGTAAACCACAGATAACCTCCAATAGATAGAGCCTATAAGCGATTTAGTTCGATGCAAAGGTCACCACAGTTGGCGGTAGGTGCGGGTTGCGGGGAGGTCGGTAACGGCGCTGCGATTGGCTGTTTCGAAAGTAGCGCGCTTTGTCACATCGTGGTGCCAGAAGCGTAGTGATGGCATGCGTTGGTCGTTAACGGTTTTTACCGGTGCCGCAATTAATTGTTAGTAAATATTTTACAAGGCGTAAGTAGGTACCTGTTAACATGGTTTAAATTTTTGAACGGCTGACACTGTTATATTATTATTATTTATTATCATGTTTCGTTCATCGACTATTTTGATCACCAGAATAACATAAAAAAGCATGTTAATCACATCTAGTAGTCATATTAAATAGTTATTTCTAGGCATTTTACAGCATTTACTGCATTATCGTGTTTATATATGTGCCTCTGTCCCGTTCGTATTTACATACTTACTAGGAAAGGACGAATGCGATGTTTATTCGACATTAACGCGAATGTGCTAGCTCGGCTTATGAATGATATTTTAAGATTGGTATACTCGTAGCTAGCACATAAAACGATGTTATAAAAAAGTACATATATTTATTCAGTGTGATAAAATTATGTGGTTGATGATGATCTTCATCATCATTTAAGAAGGCGTTAACGTAGTCACTAGCGCCACTGGTAAATAATTGTCATTCTTTTAATTTAACGATAGATATTTAAATAAGGAGGCCACTATACACTATACAGGATGTTAACGGGGTCATGATCCGGAATGACAAAAAGCGAATAAGATGATCATACTGAACAACCTTTCCCATGGGACCAACCACGAAATCGCAAAAAAAAACCAGGTATTCCATACATTAACTCTCAATTAAATCGCAGTTAACTCACAGTTAACTCTTAATTGGCTCTTTTTTTTTTGCGATTTCGTGGTTGGTCCCATGGGAAAGGTTGTTCAGTATGATCATCTTATTCGCTTTTTGTCATTCCGGATCATGACCCCGTTAACATCCTGTATATTGTATTTAAGCTACACAACTAACCACTTCCGAGATCCCTCACACGTCATCGAATTCCAGCATGAGGTCCATCTCGTGACACTAGTCTTGCCCTCGAAGACGATTGGAAAAAACCCAAATGCCAAGGCTCCATCGCTAACCACCTCCGAGATACCTCACACGTCATCGAAGTCCAGCATGAGGTCCATCTCGTAACACTAGTCCTAATTGCTCTCGAAGACGATTCGAAAAAACCCAAATGCCATGGCTCCATCACTAACCACCTCCGAGAATATACTACCTATGTATTCATTATTAAATTCTATTTCATTCTACTTTATATGAATGAATACTACATAACAATAGCTAACTTCGACACTACATATTATTCTACTATACTTTAAATTACCCAATAAATAAAATAAAACTACATAATATCTACTCTTAAACCAACAAAAAACTTCGAGCACGGCTATCATGCGACGGCGCGCGAGCTCTCTCGATTTTTCTCGCACTATCCGTCTCTTTCTTATTAGAACACTTAAAAAGAACAAGAGGTATAGTGGGAGAAAAATCGAGAGTATGTCGCGGTCGTCTCATGATAGACGTGCTGTAGGTACTGGGTACAATTATATATTCCGTTCATTAGCTCTGGAAGCTATAAAATAGAGCGAGATAGTAATTTACTACGTCTCCCTCTACCTCATAGCTTGTAAGACGGTTGCACTTGCAGTCCGCCACGCTGCCTCCTTGGTGCAGTTTAAATCTTTAGTACATCGTATACATTATCTATGATTTCTTACAAAATAATTTTGACAATGCAATGACAAGGATATAAATTATAGTCTTTGGTGAATTTTCGTATTAAAATAGTACACAAAAACACGGATGAGTTAACGTATTGTTTCCTTAAATGAATCTGAATCGGTAAAATTCAAAAGCATCACTAGCCCATCACTAGAGTGTCACGTGCTTTCGTAAGAAAGAAACAGTATATTGCCATTTCCATTTGATGAAAAGGGACATGCATACTTCACTACTTCTTATGGACCAGTGTAAAATGAACTCCGCGTGACAGAATGAAATTTACATTTATATGATAAATTTAACTTACCTGTGAAATGTTATTCCGTCGGTTGTGTAATTAGACGTTCGGGAATTTTTCCAACACCACTTCACACAGCAAGAACTTATTTTTGTCGCAAAATCAATTTTAATTTATTGGTTGTTTGACGCACGTATAGATCGCGTACCTGGTCGATACTCGACAATATGGCGCGGGAAGCGGGGGGTTATCATGCTCTAGCATATATGCGTGGTGGCGTCGTCGCCCTATAGGCTCTATCTATAGGAGGTTATCTGTGCGGTAAACAAACTTCATCCTCTTCTAAAAATAATGTCAAAGTATTGAGTTCTAGATTCAAATTGCTTCTGTACTTAGTCAGAAAGTCAATACCCAATATACCATCACTGGTACAATTCAAGTTCTCAAATTACGATTAAAGCGACTTACACAATAAGCTCCTGCCCTCGTATCTTTGCTACCTACTATACTATATCAGATGAGTCATTTTAAATTACATTTTCTAGGTATTTCATGAGTTATATCTATAACAATAATATATACAGAGTGTTTTTTTTAAATGGGACAGTATGGGGAAATCCGAATCTAAAGGAGATAGAGGAAAAGTGTCCAAGGAGACATTAGGTGTTTTTTTATGTAAACAAATTTGGCTCGTTAAAATTTTTGGTCAAGCGTGAGTTGTTCTTAAAAAATTATAAAGTTGGTCAATTTTTTTTTTGAGGCGGGTCGGCTCTGTTTCATGTAAGGATTATTTCATTGTATGGAAAGAAAAAAATCTGAACAGCAGAAGTTGGTCAAATTTAATGAAAACTAATCTTCATACAGTTGGTTTATTACTTGAGTAAATGTTCGATGTGGCCGCCGTCTTGTCTTATGCAGGTACGAGCACGCTTCAAGACACTTCTAGTTGCATTTAACAGAGACTTATGGTGAATTGTGATTAAAGTGAAAAAAAAAAAAAAAAAAATTACAAGCATGAACTGATTGGAAACAAAATCTGCTGCAGAAATAACTTACGTTCCAAATTTGAATTCTTTGCTGCAGAAATAACTTACGTTCCAAATTTGAATTCTTTTTTTTATAATTTCAAGACTATCGCGTGCCATGATGTTTACGAAGATTAAAAAAAATGTTCTTCTCTTGAATCATCTGGAGCTCTTATCGATTATCGAAATTTAAAAATGGAATAATTTTAAATATTTTTTTACACGCCTAGGCACTTGTAACAATATTAAAAGGCGAATACTGCAATTGTATGAAGATTAGTTTTCATTAAATTTGACCAACTTCTGCTGTTCAGATTTTTTTCTTTCCATACAATGAAATAATCCTTACATGAAACAGAGCCGACCCGCCTCAAAAAAAAAATTGACCAACTTTATAATTTTTTAAGAACAACTCACGCTTGACCAAAAATTTTAATGAGCCAAATTTGTTTACATAAAAAAACACCTAATGTCTCCTTGGACACTTTTCCTCTATCTCCCTTAGATTCGGATTTCCCCATACTGTCCCATTTAAAAAAAACACTCTGTATATTTGTCACCTAACATACAGGATGTATCCAAAATGGGGTGTGACCCGAGCAAGGGCATATTCGGTAGCTCATTGCAATTCCAAATATTCAATTGTTTATGCTTTTAATTTTTTTTTTTTTTTTTTTTAATTTATTTAGAAACACAAACAGTCATAATAAATTTGTTACATATGTTGTACACAATGTACAATAACTGAGAGGTTATACAAACAGACCTGGAGGTTCATAAAACATAATATTAATTATTAATAAAACCAAAAAGGAAGGTAAGAACAACGTAGTAAGAAGTATAAGAATACATAACTAAGCATACAGTCAAGAACAATGAAAATGAAACACCTTGTGTAGTAATTTCCACACAAACAGACCCATCCCCAATGCCCGTGAGTGATGAGATACAACAAAACTATATATCGAAAATATACCTAATGCTACAGTTAGGCATTACTAAAACTACTAAATTGTTGTTGATTGTTTTTGTTTACATTATAGTCTTTGTTTTTGTTGACATTGCTTGTGCGACAGAGGTTGGCTGCCATTATTGTGCGAGCGTTTCGTTTGAAACATGAAACATAAATGTTTGTTGTTCTGCAGACCAGCACGTGTCGCGCGTGTGGTCGGAGCGCACGCCGGGCGCGTCCCCGCCGGGGGGCCGCCGCGCGCGCCGCCCCCCGCACGGGCCGCACGGCGCCCGCCGCGCGCCGTCCGCGCTCTCCGCCGACTCGGGACACTGCGACGCCAGCGAGGTGCTGCCGCCGTCCGTGCATCACTCCAGGTACGTACGCGCGCCGCCCCCCGCACGGGCCGCACGGCGCCCGCCGCGCGCCGTCCGCGCTCTCCGCCGACTCGGGACACTGCGACGCCAGCGAGGTGCTGCCGCCGTCCGTGCATCACTCCAGGTACGTACGCGCGCCGCCCCCCGCACGGGCCGCACGGCGCCCGCCGCGCGCCGTCCGCGCTCTCCGCCGACTCGGGACACTGCGACGCCAGCGAGGTGCTGCCGCCGTCCGTGCATCACTCCAGGTACGTACGCGCGCCGCCCCCCGCACGGGCCGCACGGCGCCCGCCGCGCGCCGTCCGCGCTCTCCGCCGACTCGGGACACTGCGACGCCAGCGAGGTGCTGCCGCCGTCCGTGCATCACTCCAGGTACGTACGCGCGCCGCCCCCCGCGCGCCGTCCGCGCTCTCCGCCGACTCGGCACACTGCGACGCCAGCGAGGTGCTGCCGCCGTCCGTGCATCACTCCAGGTACGTACGCGCGCCGCCCCCCGCACGGGCCGCACGGCGCCCGCCGCGCGCCGTCCGCGCTCTCCGCCGACTCGGGACACTGAGACGCCAGCGAGGTGCTGCCGCCGTCCGTGCATCACTCCAGGTACGTACGCGCGCCGCCCCCCGCGCGCCGTCCGCGCTCTCCGCCGACTCGGCACACTGCGACGCCAGCGAGGTGCTGCCGCCGTCCGTGCATCACTCCAGGTGCGTACGCGCGCCGCCCCCCGCATGGGCCGCACGGCGCCCGCCGCGCGCCGTCCGCGCTCTCCGCCGACTCGGGACACTGCGACGCCAGCGAGGTGCTGCCGCCGTCCGTGCATCACTCCAGGTACGTACGATACATAAACTCTAGCCTCGAATGAGAACAACGAATGTACCATGTCATGATTACCTGGCCCGGAGTAATAGAGTGAAATATTTACACATTTTCTTATGGTCCACCATACTAATTTTGATTATGTTTTCCTTAGATCGTTCTCGAAGAAGACGGTGACGGAGCTGACGGACAGCGGCGTGTCGGTGGTGAGCGACGGCGCGAGCGCGGGCGGGCGCGTGCTGCAGTGGATGGCCGAGGGCGAGCGCTCGCGCCACAAGGAGCACTCGCGCGCCTCCTCCGCCGACCGCGAGGAGCATCGCCGCCGCCAGCACGCGACTACGAGGCCGCGGTCAGTACACTACTCTTAGATCGTTCTCGAACACGGTGACGGAGCTGACGGACAGCGGCGTGTCGGTGGTGAGCGACGGCGCGAGCGCGGGCGGGCGCGTGCTGCAGTGGATGGCCGAGGGCGAGCGCTCGCGCCACAAGGAGCACTCGCGCGCCTCCTCCGCCGACCGCGAGGAGCATCGCCGCCGCCAGCACGCGACTACCAGGCCGCGGTCAGTACACTACTCTTAGATCGTTCTCGAACACGGTGACGGAGCTGACGGACAGCGGCGTGTCGGTGGTGAGCGACGGCGCGAGCGCGGGCGGGCGCGTGCTGCAGTGGATGGCCGAGGGCGAGCGCTCGCGCCGCAAGGAGCACTCGCGCGCCTCCTCCGCCGACCGCGAGGAGCATCGCCGCCGCCAGCACGCGACTACGAGGCCGCGGTCAGTACACTACTCTTAGATCGTTCTCGAACACGGTGACGGAGCTGACGGACAGCGGCGTGTCGGTGGTGAGCGACGGCGCGAGTGGATTTGACGAAATTAAACTATAACGTCATGATAATAACCCTTCGTGAATTTCAACAATTATACTTGAAATTCAAGAAATCATACATAGTAATTTTCTAGCATTCATAACTAATAAATACTGTTACGGGAAATGCTAGAAAACTTGATGTGGAAGCTAGGCCGTCGGCCATACACTCTCAGGCCTTGGTTTTCGCTTTCATTTACACTCGATCGATGACCTGCGATCCTCGAATCCGCTAGAGACAGGAGAGAGAGAGTACTCAGCATACGCTCGCGCGGAGAGCACGCTGCGTTAAAACGCTCAACCACGACCCAGCCACAAGAATAAGATAATAGTAGATTAGCAAGCAACAGCAACTTATTACTTTTATTATATCTTTTCAAAATAGCCTCCCTTCACATCAATACATCGCTGCATTCGATAGAACCACTGAGAAAAGCACTTTGCCCACTCGTCCTTAGGGGTTTCTTCGACGGCCTTTTGAAACGCAGCCACTGCTTCGTCGGCGTCCATAAAACGTTTTCCTCGAAGTTTTTCTTTAATTTTTGGGAATAAATAAAAATCACAAGGTGCAAGGTCGGGGCTATAAGGTGGGTGACCCAGTAATTCCACGTTTGCCGTCGCCAAATAGTCGATCGTTTGCTTGGCGGTGTGCGATGAGGCGTTGTCGTGGTGAAGCAGGATCCTACTGCGAGGCCGTTTTTCTCGAACTTTTTCCAAGACAAGTGGTAAACAATTGTTAGTGTACCACTTCGCAGTAACTGTTTTTTGATCCTCTAAAATAATTGTTGCGTAATGACCAGTCCTTCCGAAGAACGAGGCCACCATCTTTTTTCCCACACTTCGACCTCTCTTCACTTTAGTAGGCAACTCCTCGGAAGGAAACACCCACTCAGCAGACTGTCTTTTAGTTTCAGGATCATAACAGTAAATCCAGCTTTCGTCACCCGTAACTACGTCGAACACAGCATTTGAGTCACCTCCGTTGAATCTTTGACCCATTTCACGGCACCAATCAACACGACGGACTTTTTGGGCTTCTGTCAAATTATGAGGTATCCACCGGGCACAAAGCTTCCTCACCGCTAAATGTTCATGGAGGATTTTGTGGACTTGACTCATACCAATGGCTAAGCTTGTACGAATCTGCTGATAGGTTACTCTTTTGTCAGTCTCTATCATACGCCGCACAACACTGATGTTATCTTCAGTAGTCGCCGTAGAAGGCCGGCCCTCACGCAGATCATCAGTGAGATTAGTGCGGCCACGTTTAAATTCATTAAACCAGTTGTAAATAGTAGCACGAGATGGGGCTTCATCGTGAAAGGCCAATCGAAGTCTATCATAACTTTCTTGTTGACTTAAATTACATCGAAAGTCGTAAAAAATCATTGCTCGAAAATTTTCTCGCGTTAAATTCATGCTCACGTAGTACACACAATTTTCAATTTGCCGCCATATCGTAAAACAAATGACAATCGAGTGGAATTCGTACACAAAAATATTAAGAAAGAGTTCCATTTTCAAATTTTGAACTTATTTTTTTATTATATTTATTACAAGTGGCCAGTTCTAAAGACTTTCAGTGTCGCCCTCGTATGTTTTCGTGAGCTACACGATTTCTCTGACAGTTGCTTTCAGCACCATCTCCAGAGCATTTGCGAACTGCGTGGATGACGTCGCGCACTAGATCAAAATTTTGGTACCCGATTTCTTTGGGTGAAATTTCTCACAGAAATAGCACTACTGCTACTTCAGTCGGACTGATATTTATCAGGTTGGGATCGGCCGCAGTACGCAAACACTCTTACTCTAAGTAACTAAGTAAGGGCCTTTTAAATGTATTTAACTATAAACATACGTAATAATACCATACCATATTTCGCAAAGTATTATATGCCAAGAATATAAAATATCGATAA
Source organism: Epinotia ramella (assembly GCA_947578815.1). NCBI lineage: Eukaryota > Metazoa > Arthropoda > Insecta > Lepidoptera > Tortricidae > Epinotia > Epinotia ramella. Next base: position 5,135,341 of record OX388211.1, on the reverse strand, counting down.
TTATGATTTTAGCCTCACCTCTATTTTGTATTCTAAATTTCCAAATAGTTGTATCACCATAGAGTGTCATAGTAACATAAGACCTTTGGTTTTGAACGTAATCAAACGTCAAGTTCATTTGAACAGGGCCCTTCATTTCGAAATATAAAAATAATCACAATTTCCGTCATAAGTGCGTCACGCTCACACACGCTTAGTTATGCTTTTACGCGAAGAGCATGTATCAAGACTATTCACAATATTATTTCCATTCTTGAAAACCCATTTCGAAATTGGCTCCTATATTGATAAAGATAGATAGGTTGTCATATTTTTGGCAATGGAAATTAGACCGCAAGTCATGCAGGTTTGAGTTAGTTTTCGTTCTAATAATTACAACTGTTGAAATCATAATGGAATTAAAAGCTTTTACCAATTAGAAGCGTTTTGCAGTAGTGTTGACATGTATACATTCAGTTATGGTTGTGTTAAGGGAGTGCAATTACCGGGCAAATTTCATTACCGGTAAATTACCGACTTGAGTGAGACAAAACCGGTTAACCGGTAAAATACCGGTAATTTGAACTTGGTTAATAATTAGCGTTATTTGACGATTATTTATCGTAAAATAAGCTAGGACGCACGAGTTATCACGAGTTATCATGTGCCCTAAATGCCGTAATAATCAGCTTCTTTAATATTTTAAACTTGCTCGAGGTAGGAAGGCCAAAAACTAACTCAAAACGTTCCTTGGGATGAGCAGGAAGGTAGGAATTGTTCTTAGTTGTACAGATTACCATTAGAATATTAGTACAATACAGAACAGTAGTACCGGTAGTGATAATGGAGTCACGGCGGTTAACGTGAATATTAGTTGCATTGCCATCTCCCGTTCGGGTTGACGGGAAAAGGCAATCATTGGCGTTGGTGGTTCGGTTCACACAGTGCCTGTGGTCATTGTCTTGACTACCAAATCTACAGATATGTAATCCTACAGATTTTCTATTCTAATTTAAAAAAAAACTGAATAAAAGAACATACTTAATCAAAATAATACAACACAAACTGAATACTGAAATGTTGAGGACCTTTGAGACAAGCAGCTTGGAATACGGCCTGAGGATCAACAGAAACAAGATCAAGCTGAAGTCCGTAGACAGGTCCATCACCACTCATCACACGACGTCCAAGATCCGGATACGGTGGAGGATTTTATATACCTAGGCTCTCTAATACGCTCCAACGGTGACTGCGAGGTGAAAGTTGTTCGAAGAGGTCCGGTGGCCAAGCCAGCGGCCAAAAGATTAGAGAAGATGCGGCATACGGGTGAACACAAAGATTAGCTTGATGCGGACCCTAATCTTTTCTATCTTTTTATACGCGGTTGATACGTGGACTTTAAAGGCCAGGACTTCGGAAAGGATTGATGCGTTCGAGATGTGGTGCTGGCGGAAAACGCTTGGCATCAACTGGACATCAATGCAGTACAGCTCAGGTTTCGATCGTATCGAAAGATTTCTCGTAGTCCAAGAACGCCAAGCAGAGGGGCAGGATATACTCCTCAGACTTCTGTATAACCTGACGGAGCGTATGAATGTGGTCTACGATGCTAAAGCCTCTTCGGAAACCCGCTTCTTCGGGAGGCTGAAAGTCATCTAGCATGCCGTACGAGACGGCTTGTAATGAGTCTCGAAAACAGCTTATACGTCTATGGCTCAGAAGTGACATCGGTCGGTGGTTCTTCAGCAGGGTGTTGTCGTTGTAACCCTTTTTGAAGAAAAGAACCACCTTACCTCTGTTCCTTGCCATTTGGCGTTCTCTCTCCCAGTGAGACGAATAGAGGTATTTCTTTCGATTGTAATGATGAGTATACCTCTACTCTACAGTTTGTTAAATAAGGCGTCTCTATTGTACTTATTTAAACAGATCATTATTCATATTTCATAGTACGGAACCGGAAACGTGTTTGCATTTTAAGAAGCTCCTACAAACGATTGTATTATTCAGCACATAAGGTAAAATAACGCTAACAAGTTTATTCAATTGACATTTTACACGGTTATTGAGGTATAATCATAACGATAAGGTATTAATAATCGTTAAAATGTATTAATTTATCGATAATTAGTGTTTCGGTAAATTACCGGTAAATTATTTTAATTTACCGGTAATTTACCGCCCCTATATTTGGCCAATTTACCGGTTAACCGGTATGCATTCCCTAGTTGTGTTGGGGTGGCTACGCAGGATCCCGAAGTTTCCATCTTATTTAAGTATTCCGTGAAAAAAACATACTGAATTGACGTTTCGCATCGATAACTTTTTTAATATCTATGAATACTAGAATAGAGACTCGTATGAGTTTGACAGCTGTTCCAAATTTAAACTCATAACCTTACAAAAATCTGTACAGTGTACCTACTACCACAGACAAGAAAGTTCTCATAGTAAAATGGGTTGTAATAATGCTGGTCATTTCCTACGGTTTCTGAACGCATTTAAGAGCACTAATGATATGTGCGTAGATAAAACAACTTTCTAGTATTTTCGTATATCTCACGTGCTGTTATGGTGAACAGTGGCAGCGGGCGCAGCGGCACGAGCGGCGGCGGTGGCGGAGGCGGCGGCGGCGAGCACACCGTGGTGGTGGTGGCGTTCCTGGACGAGGCCGTGCCGTACCGGTTCAAGGTGCCGCAGGTGCCGCTCACGCTGCGCACCTTCAAGGACTTCCTGCCGAGGAAGGGCAACTACAGGTATACTTTCTAGTATTTACGTTGGCTGAGCTGTATCGAACTGATTCGTTCGAAAAACGACTACCGTTCAAGCTAAAAGATCCAATTCCAATAGCATTTTGTTGTTAGTATCGGACAGTTCAATTCTACTACATATAACACACACGTGCAGGTGCCTACGCATATACAGGTTGTAACGAGAATGGGCTGTCAACCCATCTAGTCCAGGATCGGTAACGTATTGAGATTTTTTTTATTTATTTTTTGTTTTTGCTTATTTTTTCATTAAATTATTTGTTTCGATTAAATTGCTTGTGTAAGAAAACCAAAACTTAAAAGCCATCTAGCTGTGCGCGCGGCGGTTGAAAATGAAATAAACCATCACAGCCTACCCTCTCGTGGGTATGTTGTCGTACAAACGCCAACACAGTTAACTGACCATCCCGTATTGATATAGAACCTTATTACAATGCACATAAAGTGCACGGATGGTCAGTTAGCTGTGTTGTCGATAGTACGTCAAGCAATGTTATCTAAAACAAACACAGTAATGTAAACAAAAACAAAAATATCAATGTAAATTAAAATATAAATCCCCTTACCCTTGATCGGTTCACACCCCATTTTGGTACAACCTGTAGATAACTCCTCGTCTAAGCAGACTTTTTCTTGGGACTACCCAAGAATTTGCGTCGGGTTCCTCGCGGTGTTTGGCTTTTGACATTATAATTCACATTATCTAACTCCTTATTCACTTAGATATCTCTTCATTCTTCTAAAATAGTTTGTCAGACCACACCAATATTTATTTATTTATTTATTTATTTATTTATTTATTTGGAGAACCAACAGCTACAGAAACATATTGACTATATAGATAAAATACAAAAAGCCAATTACAGGTTCCCACCGATAGCATCGCAGTAAACATTTGTGAGATCACTATTTTTACACTGAATTTGTGAGATTTCCTAACTAGGGGTTACAAAATGTGGAAACTTATGTATTCATTTAACTCAACTAAACAACAACATCATACGGATAGGAACACATTATGATTAACTAAAATTTTGAAGCTACGCTCATTCAAAGTAACTTCTCGTCAATTTACGCCTCACAGCAGGAATATTACTGTTGAATATATCAATATCAAGGTATTTTGTCAGCTTATTAATTTTTTTACAGCCACGAATTAGAAAAGTGTTCTGCCTATACTTACACGGGGCAAAGGGAATAGAGAGAGGGGGATAGTGTCTTTTGGTTCTAGACGGAATATTGAACGAAAGTTTAGCTAATAAATCAGAGCAGTCTACATTTCCATTTATAATGTTTAAAATATAAGTAATATCCGCTAAGTCCCGACGCGTGGAAAGCGGAAGAAGGTGATGCTTTTTACAGATATGGCTGTATTCAGATGATTTGTAAGGAGTTTTCAGTTTAAAGCAAAGATATTTAACAAACTTTTTTTGGACACGCTCAATTCTGTCAATATATGTCTGATACTGCGGGTTCCAAATTTGCGACGCGTACTCAAGTTTGCTTCTAACATAAGCACAAAAAAGTACTTTTATAGTTTTAGCTTGGGTAAAATAATAGGAATTACGTATGATGAAACCTAATGCTTTTGTAGCACTAGATACAACATTATTAATATGTTCATCGAATAGAAGCTTAGAGTCATGTAGCACACCGAGGTCCCTCATAACTGGTACTTTTGATAGTTGCTGATCTCTGAGTTTGTAAGAGGTTTGAGCTGGACAACGTTGCCTCGAGAAGGTTACGGTGAAACATTTAGATGGATTGAGCTCTAGCTTATTAGAATGACAATACCTATCGAGACGCATAAGGTCTTCCTGGATTAGGATAGAATCATGCACGGTTTTGACTTTGGCAAAAATCTTCATGTCGTCTGCAAAACAAAGCAGGTTGGTATGGATGAAGCAGTCGCTAATATCATTGACATAAATATTAAAGAGTAATGGGCCGAGCAACGATCCTTGGGGGACGCCGCTGGGGACGGTTACCCAACTAGAAATGTAATTATTAATGACAACAGCTTGAGATCTATTTGCAATATATGAAGAGAACCATCGTAATAGGTCTCCGCAGATGCCCATTTTATGTAATTTAGAGATTAGCAAGTCGTGGTCAATCCTATCAAATGCCTTGCTATAGTCCGTATAAATAACGTCTACCTGACTACCGCGGGCCATCTCATCTGAGACATAATCATTGAGAAGAGTTAAATTAGATATAGTGGATCTATGTTGAAGGAAACCATGCTGGTTAGGGCTAAAATAGTTTTTAAGAGCCTCATTAACCTGAATGTATACTAGCTTTTCGAGTAATTTTGAAAGTATACATAGTTTAGAGATTGGCCTATAGTTAGTAACTTCCGTTTTTGAACCTTTTTTATGTACAGGAGTAATAAAAGCTGATTTCCATATCGAAGGAACTGTACATTCTGCAAAAGAGCGGTTAAATAGTAAAACTATAGGTTCTATGATTGATTTCGTGCAATTTATCAGGAACAGGGCAGGTACATTATCTGGTCCAGCTGATTTTGATGGATCAAGTTGTAATAAGAGCTTGGTAAGCAGTTCAGGATTTACCTCAATGTTAGATAAGTGGGCGATAGGGCTACAACGGCCCGCCGCATCGATAGCTGCATTTTGACTAGTACTTGGTGCCGAGAATGTGGAATGGAAATAAGCAGAGAAAGCCTTGCATATGTCAGCTGCGGTGTTGACAAGTCGGTCACCATATTTAAGACTGCTTGGTACGCCATGTGAGCTAGAACGCGACTTAATATAAGACCAAAATTGCTTTGGGTCTTTGGAAATGTTACCCTCGATGCGGCGAACATATGCAACAAAACACTCCTGTTCGAGTTTCTTAACTCTATCTCGCTGCACATTAAATGAAATTAAGTCGGATTTATTGCCATATATTCTGATTTTTTTGAAATATTTAAATTTCTCCCTAATCGCTTTTTTCAGGGAGGCGGAGTACCAATTAGGAAATGAGTCGGTATGAATATTTTTACTTGGAATATATTTGGTTCTGAGTCTAACAAAGGTAGAATATAAGTAGTCAAGTGAGTCATCCAGAGAACGTCGAGAAAATTCCTCCTTCCAATTAACCTGAGCCAATTCGTTATTAATAGAATCATAATCACCTTTGTTATAAAAATACTTAATAGAAGATGCTGGTTTTAAAGGACTAATTACAACAAACCTAATCGTGACTAAAAGGGCCTTATGATACGGATCAATCGGCACTAAGGGGTCCGTACATTCACTTACGTCAACTGAGTCATTTGATAACACGAGATCCAACAGTTTTCCGTAATGATTCAAGATACCGTTAAATTGGCTCAAGTTACAAGTATTTAATTCATCTATGAAAGTACACTCGTCAATACTTATATAATTAGATGGGGACATTACTGAGTTTAGGGGTGTCCACATAATATTACTCATGTTGAAATCTCCAATTATTAAGTATTTATCTGCACCACCTAGCAACATTACTTCGCTGAGACTGTCTAAAAAATTCGACAATTGCTGTGAATAAGAAAAACCATTATTTTGTTTGCATAGATAAAGAACACACATATGTAGCCTAATGGGAGTATTATGGCATCCTTTTAAAGATAAAGTGACCCAGAGATCCTCAGCCGATGACTGGTAGGTAGGTTGCGAAACGACGGTCAACTCCCTTCGAGTGGCAATTATGACACCTCCGCCACGGCTTTGACCAGTTAAAACTGGATCGCGATCTCGCCTCCACACGACATATCGATCATCAAACAGTTCCGAATTCAAAATTCCGTCTAGCAACCACGTCTCCGTCAAAAAAATTATATCATAAGAAGCACAGTTCAAATTACGATAGAAAGTTAAAGTTTTAGAGCGGAGTCCCCTTACATTTTGATAGTAAATGGTAGGATAGTTGCACCCGTTTGTCCTAATATTTGAAGCCATTATTTATTAGTAGTGCAAGAATAGTAGTATATAAATGTCAAACAATGAAAACCTTACTCTGTAGATACTTCTTCAAGACGGAGTGCGCGGACCTAGACAACACGGTGATCCAGGAGGAGGTCAGCAGCGACGCGGACACGCTGCCCATGTTCGACGGCAAGGTCATGGCGCGGGTCAAGGCCGTCGAGTGAACGCACACACACACACGCCGTGCACACGGTCAGTTGTACAAGTGACTCCGATCAGTGACTAACTACGTGCTACATTTAATCCTACTACGATCCACATGTTCGTTGATTAGCGTGTCTCTACTTGAGAATCTTGAGGTAGTTAGATATTAAAATGGTTTAAATGCTGTGTGAAATGTGCAGATTCTGAAGCTTATGATGACCTTTGACTAGCGTTATCGTTCACAAGTGGAAATACGCCGGATTATTGGGAACGAGCTTGAGAAATGTTTCTTCAAAGTTACGGTCACATTTGTTTTTCCGAGATGTGATAATATTTACAACATTTTAAATCGAATTGAGCCGACATGTACAATTTAGTTACAAAAGTTGATTCTATTGCAGAACTAGTGTACGATTTTGCGTAACTAACATAATTTTGTCACTGATTGGACACAGTATAAATTGTGATAGATTTATTAACATCTGAGGAATTATGAATTTTATAAATGAATACACAGAAGGTTTATCATATCGTATCGATACTGATTATTCATCTAAATATATTTAGTAAATTATTGTGTATCGAATGAAACGGTTTAAAACCAAATCAATTGTTTTGCCAATGTGTACATGTTATACTGTACGAATTCGACTATTATCATCGAATAGTTTATTGTATTGACAACTCACACTCGAGGAAGTGCGGGGCTAGATTAGGAGATAGAATTTTTAATTATTTATTTAATCAACATCAGTGTTAAGTACAATCGCTATTTAATGTGATGATCTTTATTCGGTTCCTTTATTACTCCTAAAGTGTTGATAGAACTAAAACTGCAGTCACTAATTTGTAACGCCTGTTTGTATATCCAGTCGATATCAAAGATATACGAGTATATACATTTTTCGCCTTATTGTGGCGTACGAGTGTAACATGTCTTTGATCCCGTATGTGTCAATCGCTATGCCATCAAAAAATAATCAAATCTAGAGAGTATTCATTGGCTGCGTTAGAATTTCATCGATAGTTTGCAACATGAACCTAGAATACTCTGGACAGGCTGTACGTGTTGCCACAGTGAGCGACGGAAAGGCAGGATGCAGCTAAATTAAGAACTGGTCTTAAAATGGCTGATGACTTGCCTTAAACAACCTACTTCATTTGGACGGGTAATGGTTTATGTGCCACAACTTCATACTAAATCAGTTGTGCCAAATAAAAAAAAGTGGAACTATGACAAGGACAATGAATGATATTTCCCTTTCTGTCACACTTATCGAGATTTGTATGCTACTAGCTCGCTCGCACGTGGTATTATTATTACCATAGCCTGTCCAAAGTGTTATAAGTTCATGCTTTGCAAGTTGCGATGACACTTGAGAATTCAGTGACATCGTCTTTGGGCGCGTAGTTTTTATTACCTTTACGAGGAGTTAGTTCAGTACGTATGTACAATATGTTTTAAGGCCGCTCGGTAAGCCACGTATTTTTTATTAATATTTTTTATATCAGCTAGTCGGACACGTGGCCGTACTATACTCACAGTATTTTCAGTCCGAGTGAATACTGCCATCGCGTGAAACTAGTGTCTGTCTCGCTCTTGCAGCTTCACACGACTGCTGTTGTGTGCCCGCAATTTTTTTTAAGGATAAAATATCAATGCAAATTATACTGTATCGAAATAATAATAAGTGTTATTTTGCCATAAAACAAAGTCGTGTCGAACCGAGTCTAGTGTTATTTGAATGACTGCTTAGTTTGTATATTTTTAAATTAATAACTTAGTTATAGTTACAACGTGTTCTGTTTAAAATTATTATTACTTCGTTAATTGGCTTTCGGAATTTTGAAATGTTAATGAATACTGTTTGACGAGAGGGTACTGTTTTAGTTTGTAACCGTTCGATATCGATGTACCTAAAAATAAGAAATCCTTTTAAATTACTTCTCATCTTTAAAACTGATTATTCTGAATCCACACTGGTCGCGCTGCACGAGTTAGTTTGCACTAAATTTGAATTAGAAAACACATACGCCGAGTATAACGGCAACAATGACTACAAATCAGCTCGTTTAGCGTGGGGAAGTGTGGATGCAGTATAATTAATCGCTTCTCAAATATACATTTGCTAGTACTGTCTTTATTGTGTTTTATATAAATCAATTCGAGAGCTTCCTTTTTCTTATTTCTTGTGACACTAAACCAGTACCACCTCTCCAAACCAGTTTTGACAATGAATTTATTAATCTTCCATCGTGTGAGAGGAGCTCATGTAAACTAAATGTTTTCTATGAAGTACGCTATAAATGAACAATGAAACTGATAATATTTCCGTTCTGCAGCTGTGAATAGGACTTACTAAGCGAAATAGAATAAGTCAGTATATTATAGACTGGTTTTCTCAAGCCTTTGTTACTTCCAGTGTCGAAGGATTCGACCCAAGACCTATGTTTACAGAGCCAGTATTATGTACAGCTAATTATATCCAATGGATAATTCTGCCAAGTATATTTTATAATACTAAGCGCCGTATCTTTTTTTCGTGATCTATTTTTTAAGAACTATTTTTGAAAATATTCTATACAACTGAAACTCTTCCGCTTGCCAGTTTTATCCATTAGAACTAATAAATCTGCTTGCCCAGTCTAATAAAAAAACAGCGAATACTATTTTACCTAATTTATACCAGTGACCCGATTTGATAGATTTACTACAGTCACACAAAGAGTACATTAATATTATGTTAATAAATGTATCAGTTTGGTATGGTCACTGCACGTTTCACCTACGAGCAGTGTTCGCCGGCCAGCGAGCGACTGGTCGTCGCGCGCGAGAGGGTCCCCGAAGTACTTATTGTTTCGCCTACTTGTTGTAACATATAGTTAATGGTAAGTTAGCGTGTACCCGGTCCACAGCGGGCCGCCGCGCCCGCCATGGGGTGCACGGCTTGAGAATCGGGTGCGGAAATATGTGCCTTCAATGTTAATACATTTTTCATAGTTGATGCTTCTATTAGCGTAAGTTAACACTTGTAAATATAGACGTAACGCTCCTTGGATTCTAACTTTATTTTTATTTAATTTAATATCGAACACGTTTTAATTTATTGCCCGACGTCTCAGACACGACCTTAGCTAGGAACTTCCGTTCGACCGGGGAGTTCTTCGTGCGACCTCCCCAGAGTTGCTATTGCTTCTGACAATCCTCGATCTACTATTATAAGTCTTGTCACTGCCAATTTGTTTTTCGTGTCTAGCTTACATTATTTTTATATTGTAATTTGCTATCAACCGACGTGGACTTGTTACTTAGAAAGAACTGTGCTGTTTTTACTTGTAAATCTTATAATAAATTATACTCGGAGCACCAACAATTATTAGTGTCTGTGTATGAAGGTAAAAGAATATGATAAATATTATTGTTGAATCTGAACGTGTCTGAGGAGTAGCATAATGTCCAGATCACCTTTAGTACCGGCGATACACGCTGTCAATAAGGCATACATTATTTCTTGTACGTCTCATTAAGAGTGTAAGTTTTATTGACTGCGTGTAGAGCTGTACGAGCCCGGAGGTGGCCGAGGAAGTGTACATTAATACAAATATAGGGCACTTTCAGTCCTGTAGTGTCTTATTATCAAATTGTAAAATAAAACATAAGAGTCCTACCGGACTCCGGATTATGTCAAAGTTTAAATTGCTTGTTAAAATTGTAAAGAAGTATAATGTTTTTGAAGTTTAGAGTGAGTGGTATACGAACGTGGTGAGTGTATGCTCTAGAAATATGTATATATACAATTTTGAGTCTTTTTCCAAGATTGAAATTTTAAAACGTGTACATATTTCTAGACGTGTCGCTGCTAGCCTAGTCCGCGGTCGCGCCGCACTCGCCGTTGAACTATTTCATTGCTATAATCGGACTGTATTATTTTTTTATCTAGAACGTGTAACATTTAAAAAAATAAACTGGAACTGTGCCATATACTTGTGACTTTTATTAATTGCCTTTATCTGGTTGGACAGAGTTGGAACGAGAGTCTCTACTCAACAAAACAAGTAGGCTTAAATCTTTGAAGTAACCGTAGGACTCAATGATTGCCGCGCGCCCAAAACCTACAGAGATGGACTCGCCCCGCGGCAAAGTTCGAGTAGCCGCAAGCACAAATCACCTGGCCGCGGTTGCCGTGCTCGAACTTACCGCGCGTTATGTAGCCGCGGCTTTACTGTACACGCCACATACGTTAAGTCTCTCATGTTATAGTGAAAATGCCCTTACATCCAATATTTGAGTGCTATCATCCCAGTACAATTTATGTCATCATTGACGTTAGGGGTTTATTGTACCGGTATGGCGGCTGTTAAAAATCGAATTATACAGACTTGAGAGTAACTAACTTCACAGACGCAAAGTTTTGTGGTACGTATGCATTGGTTCCCTTTCAATATCATCCATCCATCCGGGAGTGCCGGCAGAAGTGAAAACTCAATGACATTATTTCGATCAGGTCACGTGTCCGTCTTACGAATTTTCAATCTGTCGAATCTTACGGTCACGTGACCTGTTGCGAGTATCTCTCAAATCTCACGGTCACGTGACATCTTACGGTTACGTGACCTGTGGCGAGTTTAACAATTTTTCCCCATCACAAAAAGTGCACAGCGCCGCTAAAGAAGTTTTTACTTCAAAAAGAGATCGGAACAACGGTTTCAGGCAGCATTACTCAATGTTATGGAAACTTTCACATGGTAATAAATCTCCGTTTGAGATTACCCATTAAATACAAACTTACATTTTACAATGCTACGATCTCAGACTTTTCTGTTTATAATATTAGTGTAGACTAGCTGCCCGCGCGGCTTCCCCCGCGTATTGCTAATGCCCGGCCCACACTAACGAGAAATGCCATTAATTATCGCGATAATGGACGTTATCAGTACTGCCACACTACGATTATCGCGATAATTAATGGCATTTCTCGTTAGTGTGGCCCCAGCATAAGAAGTTAGGCAAACCTGAAGGAAAAAAAATTGAGCACAGAAAGTCCACTCATCTCACACGCAGGTGAAAGAAGTTTTGGAATCGGATATGCAGTTCCGGAGATTACCCATACATACAAAGCTACAATCTCACACACTTTTCCTTTTTATATATTAGCATACATTATTAATTCCGGTTAGGTATTAACATGCTTTTCTATAATAAACGTTTAGGGTTTTAAGTCACATATATACTTATCGCGCAGTGCAATGAAGTAGTTTTTACTTAATGTAAATATATACTCCGTACATAAGTTCCGAAAAACGCTCAGGATTCCACGTTAGACGTATTCCGCAATTCTTCCCTACGTTCTGGATTCAATTAGTCACCTAGTATACAATCTACTACTTATTGATGAATTTTTCAACGGCGTGCACTCTTGAACTGGTTCACAATCCCAAGATATGGAATCAAACAATATGAATTTAACCTACCATCTGTGATATGATTAAAAGACCCATCTGGCAAAATTATCTTATACCTACCTAATATTATTTTTATACGAATGATGTTATGTTAATTATGTATGACTGTCCTAATAATACTGTTGACATGTAAAACTATGTTTTATAAAGGATTAAATGAAATGAAATGAAATTGCCGTAGGAAGGAAAAAGATGCAACACGAATATTTGGGCGAATACCGCGAAGTGAAGTGTTAGTATTAGATTAGTTTTGTGTCAGCCACTAATATGAATAACGAGTGATGCTTATCTTGTACTTGCCAACGAAATGAGACAACAACAACAAACAGTACCTAACGACATTGTTGTCTTGCCGGTGAGAACGAAACGTGTGTCTAGAGATAGCGTATCGCGATTACGCCGGCAGTGTCTCACCAACACCGATCAAATTAAAACGTCATTATCGTCATAACAAGTTTTTTTTAATGAAACGTACATATTCATTTCGTTTCATAAAACATGTTTTTTAATGAAAAGTAATTTTATTCATATGTGCGCGAACCATGGAGCCCAGTGATTATAAAATAAAGTATAAATTATTGTTTGATAAACTATTTCAAAACAAGTTTGAACTAACTGAGGATCAAATGGAGAACTTGCTCAAATATTTGGATGGCAGCCACGACAAATGTAAGTAAGACGTCTTAATTTTTTGTATGATTTCCGAATTGTATCTTGGCTAGGTACGGCACTACTTATATTATAGTGTTTATATTTCGTTAACGAGCTAATAGTTCTGCTAATCTACAACCGAATTAGGTTTAGTATCTACACTTAGATAACTCAATGACTGCGTAGTAAGTTAGGTGAACTAAGAACTAAACGTATAATAATATATTTGCTCTACTCGAGGTCTGTGTTCAAGGCCATAGTCATTTATAATTTCCAAATCAGGCGCTTCTGTAAAGACATGTTTATTTAACCTAATAAATGGTAGTACTTAATTATACCTACTCCATCAAAAACTATATAAGTATCTGGTAAGTTACCAGATACTTATATAGTTTTTGATGGAGTAGGTATAATTATATTACGCGGCTAAAGTAAAACAATACGAAAATCTGTTTCACGTAGAACCTTAAGAGCCAGTCGAATTGTTTGTAAAATCCACACGCAAAAATATCTCTTATACCTACTTTTTATTTACCCTTTGCTTTCTGATTTTTTTCAGGCGTTGCGAAAATTTTAGAAACCCCGTTCTTTGCAAATTTGCTTCTTCATGCTTTAAAAAACTACGAACTTGCGTCTATCTCTGTCAAAATATTCATCGCAAAGCTCTTGAGAAACGTGCTCTGCAACGAGGTGTTCTTTAGCCGCTTCAGGCAGCTGGAGGGGTTCGAGCTACTAACCTTGACGCTCCAGAGCAAGGCGCTGCGGCGCGCGTCCACAGAGCTGTATCATGCGATAATGCAGCTGGCTATCACCATATGCTCACACTACTCCGGGGTCAAATACGTCGTCGAAAGCAAAATGTACCAAAGAATCTTGATGACGAGCACGAACCTCAGACCAACCATGAGCAAGGCAGCCTCGTATGAATCTATAGCGAAGTTAATATGGAAATTAAATGAATACGAAGAAGAAGCGGAATTGCTAGAAGTCTTAAAATACGTCGTAAATCCTTTAAGTGTTTTAAGTTTTAAGGAGGAGGATGATTTAATGGCTAATTCGGCATCGTTCGTGCACGCATTAGTATACACATTGGGAGAAGTGGAACATTTGATGGTTCCTAATACTGTCGTGCCGATGCTGACGCTAGTGTTTTCAATAGAGACTGAGCTGGTGACGGCTCTGGAGGCGACGCGGGACCCGATTCTGGCGCGCTTGCTGGCCGAGGCGAGTTTTCGGTGCTCGTACGCCGCGAGCCGCCAGCTCGCGCTGCGCTGTCCAGAATCCGAGACACGTGTCAACCAAGAGTTCCACAATACTTTCGTAAAGATTTTGACCACATTGATCCAGAAAAGATCTTACGAAATCGTCCTGGAGTTCCTCAGCCAGTGCCATACCTTCGGCCACAGAGTTGAGTTAACCGGGCAGCCGATAGAGTTCGAAAAGTTCAGTAAGAAGTACGTTTTGAAAAACCAGTTCTTACTCTTGCTGTTAGTACCATTATATTTGAAGCAGTATAAGAAAACATTAGTCTCGAACCCCCTGCTAGTGGCAGCTCGCGAAATATTCCACTGCGACTTGGCCATTACTTTTACGCCCGATATGATAGGCGTGGTTTTCGAAATCAGGGATTTGATAATTGAATCGGCGGGTAATGATTTAGGGTCAGCGTGCACGTTCGCGTTGCGAGAGCTGCTGCGGCTGAAGGGGCTGCTGAGCCGGCAGCAGGCGTGTGAGGTGTTCCAGACACTGTTCTACTCGCTGAGCGAATTCGTGTTGTCGGACGGCTCCGACCTGCTGCTGCTGGCCAACCCGCTCGGCTCGCCCGGCGACGAGCGCTACCTCGCGCTCACGCTCGACGGCATCGCCATGCTGCTCGACGAGCACCAGATCAACTGGCACGAGAGCTTGGAGATCTTGCAGTTGCAGGCGGCGCTCATCAACTTGATAAAGCAGAACATCTTGTCAGTCAAGGTGAGCGAAAGTGAGTTTATCGCATTTAACAGCTTGCCCGCAACATATTTTGTGTTCCAAACAATCGGCTATAACAGATAATATATAATAATAATGTCATAATTGTGGTTTTTACTCACATATTGCACATCGTCAAGAATTTCCAGGGGCGTCAATTCTATTTCTATTAACCACGCGTCAACATTTTTGAAAAAACACAATTGTTTGTGATATTATTTACGTAATAAGAGGAAAGTACCTACGCTACGAGCAAATGTGTTGAAAGTAGGTACGTTTCCTGGCAATTCATCAATTATTTTTATTCAATAACTTAAAGAAAATGAAAGCCAAACAAATCTTCCGTAATGTAGCTGTAGTTTAGGGATGACCAACACTCTTTTTTTTAGATAATTAATAAGTAGGTATGATGTGTGTTTGCAGTTGCTAGTGCAGACGGTGGATCTAATAACGACGAGCGTGCGCAAGCTGCTGTCGCCGGAGTTGGCGCTGCTGATGGAGTCGCGGCGCGGGGGCTCGCTGCGCGAAGTGGCGGGCGCGGCGCGCGCGCTGCTGGCGCGCCCGGAGCCCGACGCGCGCGGAGCCGCGCTGCGCCTGGCACACAGCTTTATTGAGGTTGCTTATGTCAGTGAGTATGGTGGGGAGTAGGCCTGGGCTTGCTCGTTCTTTTACGGGAGCGCTCCGATCTCGTTCAATCGGTTTGAGGAACTAGTTCGGTCTTTTAGTTCCTTCGTTCTTTTAGGTCAGTGTGGGAGTGGCCGTTAGTTAAGTACTGTTTGATTCAGACGGTGCGCGCCCGCGCGATGTTACCCGGACACGTCACCCGCATCTCGTTCCGTTTCACTCTCGCTCTGCTGCTGAACTAAAGACCGATTTAGATCGTGATTGACGAACACTTTCTTTTCGTTCTGAGATGGGAATTCATTCCTAATAGTTCCTAGTTCTTGACCGACACAAGCCTAGTGGGGAGTAGTGTGGGGAGCGTCGCTGATTGCGGCGCAAAGCGGGAGCTCGCTGCGTCAGTGCAGCCTCGTGAAGGTTGCTTACGTCAGTAAGTATTGTACCTGCATACTGCGGGGGATCTGGTGATGGAGCCGCGGCGCGGGGGCTCCCTGCACGAGATGGGCGAGTTTGAGGTCCATATACTCTGACCGTAGGTAGGTAAGAATGATGCGCGTCTTCGTGGGGCAGAACCATCTACGGAAATCAGATAACCTCCAATCTGTGTTTTACCTACATGATAAGCGTGCTGGCGGTAAGCACTTACCTATACTATAAGGTTATCTATTGTTATCGTACCTATAAGTCTTATAGGTACATACAATAACATTAGATACCAAACAATACCCATATACCTACTTACTTAGATTATTCGGCTCTATCTATGCTACTTTTACGAATGCATCAATGTTATGTCTGTCAACCTCTAGGTTAAAGATACTGTGATGGGTACCGTATTATCGTTGGAGAAGTGACCTCGTATCGTAACAAGTGTTAAATTTAGTACTTACCTAATAAAATAACAGGAATTACTCGGACTTTGCTCTGTGGTTCAGGCCCGTTATATTAAATAAAGCGGTCGGAGGCGTAGAGGGAGTCCTCCTTCGTATAGAAGCCGCCAGCCGGGAGAGAAAATCACGAGAAACCTCTGATACGATACGACCGTGCAAGCGGAAGTAGGTATTATAGGTATGACTACGAGTAATTGCCGCGTCACTATATAGTCTCGTACCTATCTAAGTATTAATTAGTTGTACAATGACGCTGCAAATACACGCAGACATAAAACCGGAGACTGTTCGTTTCAACCAAGTCTAGAGTGTGGAAAGTTGGTTATACAGGTGGGATAGCGCTGTAAACGGTGTATATTATTTCAGAGTTGATGCCCCTGCGCGCGGTGATATCGGCGCACGCGCTGGTGCCGGGCGCGGCGGGCTGCGCGCTGCGCGACGCGGACGCGCGCGCGCAGGCGGCCGCGCTGCGCTGCCTCGCCGCCGCCGCGCACTGCGACGACTTGTGGACGGAGCTGCTTCAACACTGCCCTAACTTATACGTTAGTACAATTAAGTATATTGTTTTTCAAACGATTTTCTGTTATAGGTAATATCTGGGGAAAAGGTTTATTCTAATGTCCTTTCTCATTCTTCACTCATTATTTTTCTAGCCTATTTCGGTGTCCCACTGCTGGGTAAAGGCCTCTTCTTTTGGTTGCCATAACTCCCGTACGTCCGCTTCTTCCGGACAATTTT
Organism: Epinotia ramella; assembly: GCA_947578815.1. NCBI lineage: Eukaryota > Metazoa > Arthropoda > Insecta > Lepidoptera > Tortricidae > Epinotia > Epinotia ramella. The sequence continues at coordinate 5,118,142 of OX388211.1, read as the reverse complement.
CGAGGAAGACATCTCCCGCCCTCTCCGTCTAGGCCTGCCCCGTCTGCGTCGCGTTTGCGGCATCCACTTGGTGGCTATATACCTACATTAGCCCATTCGGATGCATGCGTCAGACGTGACCGGTCCCACCTAAGTTAGGTAGTTTTCTCGCCCACATGAGCTATGCGTGTTTCGAACCGCAGCGTGGTGTTCCGGATGCGATATATCCTCTTGACACCTAAAATGCTGCGCTCCATAGCCGCGTTGGCAAACCTTCAATTCCCATTCATAATTTATTATACGGATGCAGTTTAAATGCGGATAGAGGAAAAATATTTTGATAAAATAAAACGATTCGGTTAGATACATAAATACGATAAGTATATGATGATAAGTTAAGATTATAGAGTTGAGTTTTAGTTACCTGTGGGCGATGGCTCTAACTCTAAAGTGTATATTATCACTAACGAGACTGACCTAAGAAAATTAAAATGAGTATTCAATTTCGATAACTCCATAACACGTGTTTAAACTGTGTAAGGGTGAGTGGCACCAACTAACGATTACAGATCGATCAACGTTAAATATAGCGCCGGCAGCTTTCATTCCATAGAAACTTGTCAAAGTTGCCATATATTCAAAGTTTAACGAACACCGCTTAGACTGACGACCGGCTAAATGTAGTGCACTAACTAGGGGAGGGGAGATAAACCATCTCGCTCTAATCAGTGAGTTTGAGTGCAGTTAGTGCCCTGCATTTAGACAGGTCTAAAGGCCGCTTAACGCTTATAGACGTTTTGGTGCAACCCACCCTAAGTTTTCTTATAAAATGATTGTTGATTTGAAATCATAAAAGTATTAGCTGATGCCCGCGGCTTCGCCTGCGTGGTTATAGGAAAATGTAACGAAAAAAGTAGCCTATGTCACTCTCCACCTTCTAAACTATCTCCATACAAAAAATCACATCAAAAAATCACATCAATACGACGCTCCGTTGCGACGTGAAAGAAGGACAAACACACACACACACACACACACACACACTTTCACATTTATAATATTAGTAAGTATTTACATTAGTTGTGTACTAGAACGGTCTAGTATACATCATCACTGGTTTCATCATTAATATACTGTCAATCAATGTAAGGTACGGACCTTACATTGATTGACAGTATATTAATGATGAAACCAGTTCGGAAAATCATAGGATCTCATCTGTAATTGTACCTAATACCTAAAATGGCTCGCCTGTTATGTGTTAGGTACTTATAATGTTACCATTTCTTATAATTTTATTTTACTCGTCAATCATTGATAATAATAAGTACCTATCTCAATTTACTATCAGAACGTAAAAGTTTATCTAGTGTGATTAATTCTAACCATGACCTCATTTGTTTATCTGAAACCTGGCTGGACCCGGATTATTAGCACTGAATACTGTGATATCAGATATGAGGGTATACTGGCGGGACCGTGAGGGGCGTACTGCGCGGCGCGGGGGCGGTGTGCTGCCTCCCTATTCTGTAACTTGTTTTAAGCTCACCTCAACGCTCACCCACAAATATATCTTGACACCGCGATGCGTTACTACAGATAGAGGTCTAGTTTCGTGACGGGTGACCGGCGGGGTGAGCCGCATTAGCGCGTAGCGAATAACAGCCCTGCGAGGCTAGCACAACTGACGCCGCACCGCGACGCGAATCGAGAAAGATCTACCCTCCTATTTTAATTGCACGGTGCGTGTGAGACAGACAACGCTCAGTCGGACGCGAAGCGATTGAACAGCAAGTTGTGCTAGACATGAAGGTGGACTGATGACCTGGTAAAGGTCGTGAGAGTCCGCTGGATGCCGGTGGCGCAGGACCGGTCACAATGGCACTCTTTGGGGGAGGCCTATGTCCAGCAGTGGACGTCTTTACGCTGATATGATATGATGATGGTGATGACTTTTTGTGTTCTAAATACAGTAAATAAAAAAACAGACAGTAACAAATCGCAACAGATTAGACGTTCACATTATAAAGAATTACATCTCCATTTTTATCTTTATATCTTCACGATTTCAGGAACAGCTAGTGAGCATAATGCGGTACAACCCCGAAGGGGAAGTGCGGAAGGAGGCAGCCAACGTGCTGTCACACGTGTACATCTACCGCAGGGTCACCGAAGTGTTCACACGCCACCTCTCCAAGGCCATGGCCGCCGCCGCCACGGAGGACCCACACTGGCCCGTCCGGCTGGCCGCGCTTAACTTCTGGAAACAACTCATGTACAAACATTTCTCTGACAGAGGCGTGATCGACGGGAAATTCCCCTCCGTCACGTTCTGTAAGGAGAAAAGAAAAATAATAGTACTAAACGATAAAATGATACAGAAGCAACTAGAAATCAGCATGGGCCACCTGTCGACGACGGGGTGCTTGGCAGTTATTCTCAAATGCATGGACTCGAATAATAACAAGGAAGTGATCGATAGCACTTACCAGTCAACTAAAAAACTAGTGGACGCATTAGATCGTTATAATTATAGTCCCAGCTTAGCGCAAGCCAGTACTGCTGGTACTGTAGATATGGCACAGTCCACATCACAGAGTCCGGACACCATGCAACTAGACGGCGATGATCTCATGATGGATATTTTAGAGTGTCTCGGCTCTGACAGTTCGGGTAGTGAGTGCATGAGTCCAATAGAGGTTATTCCGCCGATTACCTTTCTGGAAAGATTTAGGGAGCTGGAGAAGAAATGGCCTCCGAGGGTTGATTTGGGGACGTTGATAGACGAAATACTGTCGTTATAGTGCCAGCTCCCAGCGCAGTTATCTAATAGAGATTAGTCTCTGGGCGTCCGAGCTCTGCCCGGGTGAAAATACTGAGAAAACGATTTTCCCCAGACATGAGACCAAAGCTAGATCGATTTTTCGCCCCCGTAAACTACTATATTCCAAAGGCCATGCGATCAGCTAAGTGATGTAATTGATTTTCAAAAAAAATCACCTAGTTCTATATAAAATCTATATATTTATGTTGTAGCTTTACCTTGATGAAAAAATTGAGGGCCAGTCTTCGGCAATCGAGGGTCGGTAATGTAAGAATAGTTATTTACGATACAAGTGCCGAACATAGGAAATTCGCAACGAGTGGTGATAAATTAAAAGACTATTTTCTCGTACACGGAAGGAATAAGCGTGTTTCTGTCAAGAAGGCGTGGTCGACTCGAATCAAGGCATCCCCTTAATTCTAGAGTGTGTGTACTTATGAGGTATTTGTGTGAGTGTAAGAGTTGTGTAGTGTGTGCGACAGCATAGGTTCCTTAATTATCTTTACATCTACAAATATAAGATCTAGTTTTATAAGATCAACCTACTAGGAACCTATAGTTCGTAGTGGTTGTCCTTGGCTGCAGACCGGTTATTTTATATCTATGACTAGACGTGCCCGCAGCTTCACCCGCGTGAATGAATTATATGAATGTACTAGCTTCTGCCCGCGACTTCGTCCGCGTGGAACTCTTTTATATCGTAGCTCCTTACAAACTTGAGCCCCATTTCGCCCCCTTAGACGATGATTCCCGGAATACAAAGTATTATGTACTGGTACGTTAATCCAGGTTATACACTATATATATGTATACCTACCAAAATTAATTTTAGTCCGTTTTTGCGTAATTGAGGTTTGAGGTCCAAACTTTAGCATCATAGCCTAGCGGTGGCTGCGAGTCGGAAACGATAACGCAGGTTAAGCAAAGATGGCAGCGGTCAGTCTTTGGATGGGTGACCGCCTGACGTTTGAGTGGGTGGTTAATATTTAATATAAATGAGCGCTTCCGTGCTTTGGAAGGCACGCTAAGCAGTTGATCCCGGCTGCTGTCTATGACAGTAGTCGTTAAGCCGAGTTAGAGGCCTTCGGGCGGCTTAAGAACTCCTAACAGTCGAGTTGCCCACTCACTTGACAAAGAGGGGACAACTGTTACTCGCGCCCGCAGGAGCTACCTACCACAGACCTGCACGTGTCCCCTGGGTGGTACTAAAAAGTGATAAACTTTAAAGGCCAAAAATAATGTATGCCAATACGATTAAATAGTTTATGAATGAGGTTTATTCACGATTTTCGCAACGGTGATAGAATTGTGCTGAAGTATACCAACAAAGTGAAAATATAATTGATAAAATAAGTATAAAGTAAAGGATAATCCTACTATATCCTACTATAATAATGTTATAAAAGCGAAAGTTTGGATGGTTAGATGTTTGGATGTTTAGATATTTGGATGTTTGTTACTCAACGACGCTTAAACGGCTCAACCGATTTAGATGAAAATTTACACGAAGATAGTTTGTAGCCTGGATTAAAATATAGGATAGCTTTATCCGGGTCCACGCAAACGAAGTCGCGGGCGGAAGCTAGTTATAATAAGGGATAAAACTGGACAAGATTGAGTCGGACTTTCGCAGCAGTGAAACGCGCCGGGTGCCTTTGAACGTGTTAAAACTAACGCAATTTCAGATCTTTGTTACAACGGATACTAACAATAATATAATATTCATGACTATGAGTCACAAATTCAATGAGAAAGAAACATTATTAATGCTTGATGTATATAATGATAGCACCATCTAGCGAGCATAATTTTGATACAATTGCAGTTTGATAGATTGTCGCTTATTTATTTATTTATTTATAAATAAATACATAAATAAATAAATAAATAAATAAAATGTTAGTTGTCGATTTGTTCCATCTACCGAGCTTAATTTTAGTCCAATTTCAGCTCGATAGATGACGCTCGATGATGATGTTGTTCTTGATTTTATTTAGACTAATAAGAATAATATACAAAACAGTATTAAATGGGTTTTATTTGATTCTAAAATTATAAAAGGAAAACTAATCTAACTGTAAATGTTTCTAAGTATAATGCCATACAGGTTGGGGTCGTGTTGGAGAAAATCGGCATAAATTAAAAACTGAAAAATGCATTCAAATCCACAACGGATATTGTTCTGCTTTGTTTTTACCGGGGACCGAGTTTTTCTCGGCTGTAATACTACGAAAAATCGATTTCTATACAAAATTAAACAAATACCCAACAACTGATCGTTTACCAAAAAAAAAAAAAAAACTGATAGAAAGGAAACAAAAAACCTCATTGCTGGGGTTCCAACTCGCAGCCATCAACAAACCAACCATTGGGTAACCATTGGTCGTCATCGAAGAGTAAGCCTGCCTTTTGCGAGAAAATACGGAAAAAACTAATTTTCTCGAAATAACATAAACAATCCCGTGTTTTTTCACGTTTTATCTATATTTGGCTGAAAATGAGTAGGTATAGGGTTCTTTTTAATTTCTAGTCAAGTATATGGTTGCCAATTTTCAAGTCTTTAGCTCATAGATTCAAGGAGTTCCCATACAAATTTCAACCCCATTTTTTAACCCTTTTGCACCCTTATCATAAATAAATAGATTAGTAAAGTTTGCATCAAAATCCGTTCAGCCGTTTTCACGTGATGCTTCCACAAATAAACAGACAAACTATATATAGATGTCATCGCCGCCACGCGACGTCCACTTGACAACAAAAGATGGCGCTGTTACGTATACACGACTTTATCAAATCGGCTATCCTTAAATTAGGTCTGCGGGTCACCTGAACTCCATCAAACTTTGTTATACGTTTCATATGGTTTGATGGAGTTTAGACGCCGACAAAAAACAGGAGAATGACTTACTAAGGCTAGAATATGCATGGAAATTGGTGATGTTCTGCATCGCGCTATTGAAGTTTTTAAGTTATGTTGTATAAATACAATTTCCTTAGATAATGACTCACGTCCACTTTGACAAATGCGTTGCATCGGTGAGCAAGCGGCCCGACGTCCAGTAGACCACGGCCAGGGTGACCAACTCTTCAATCCCTATGTGGTAACATAGGGTAAACTCGCATTGTTTGGTGATACACCTAATTCGGTGAATTTGCCAGCTTTATTTGGGTAGCCTGCTTCAAAACATGTACCTATTCACCGAATTAGGCGTAATCACCAAATAATGCGAGTTTTATACTTTACTAACACATATATTACCAATGTCAGCACAATAAAAGTGACAGTGTTGGGTTGGTTTTTAGAGTAGCGCTAAAAACAGAGCGTGTAGGACATTTTTCATACAAGTGACTAATATAATAACTTTTTATTTTTGTTATATTTCTTTTATAGTTTGTGGCAACATAGTCTATACAATTACACAATTAGGCCCACTAATTATCATACTTTGACAGTAACTAAAAGATACATTTATTTTTTACATTCTATCCTAGTACCTAACTAATTGCTAGAGAAAATCCTCCACAGTGTAATACGCTTTATTCTCTAGGAATGACTTCAACTTTTTTGCAAATACTGTATCTTTTTCCTCTGCTTTGGTACGGTTTGGGAGGTGGTTGTATAACATTGCTGCGTAATGGGGGCTATTTCGGTATATTTCTAAGTTTGGTACTGGTAATATTAGTTTTTATTGGAATCTTTTATTTTTTTGCTTTGAGAACAGGTGAAGATTTATACGTGCAAACAAGACTAGTTCTAAAATATATAAACATGGTAAGGTAAGTATATCATGTTTAGCAAAATGGGGTCTACAACTATCCGAATTGCGTAGGTAGGTAGGTACTTGTGGGGTATGCGTATGCATTTTTTTTGCATGACAAATAAATTGTGTGAGTCCGTGCTATTGCCCCACATTATAATGCCGTATCGCAAACTTATTCGTTCCGACGTTGTAACAGTTCACTTCGAATCTAAATAAACACCCTCATAAACTTGTTCGTCAATAATATTATATAGAGGCCCAAAGTATAATTTTAGAGAGCGCTCCCTATGCGAGCCTCAGGTCCGAAGGCCCTAGGGCGAGCCCGACGGACACTTAACTATCCTCAGGTGTATAGCAAGCGAGATCTGAGGCCAAAGTCCCGAAGGTGAGCGGCGAGGCAAAGCGAGGCCGAAGGCCGAGCTTTTCATTGGAATTAAAGGCCTAAAGCAATCCTTCAGAGAACGGTCTTAATGCGAGCCCGAGGGCCTAAGGCACGAGGCCGACCCCCCACGGATACTCGTTATCTCCGAGTAACTTGCAAGCGAAACCTGTTGAGGGCCGAATTCCTGAAGGTATACGGGGAGGCAAGCGGAGCCGAAGGCTGAGCTTTTCATAGGAATGAAAGGCCCTGAGCATGCTTTTAGAGATCGGTCGGAGAGCCCCCACGGACCCCGCGAACCTATGCGAGCCTCAGGTCCGAAGGCCCTAGGGCGAGCCCGACGGGCACTCACTATCCTCAGGTGTCTTGCAAGCGAGACCTGAGGCCAAAGTCCTGATGGTGAGCGGCCAGGCAAGGGAGGCCGAAGGTCGAGCTTTTCGTAACAATGAAAGGTCCAAATCAAGCCTTAAGAGAGCGCTCGGGGGCTGAAGGCCACTCACTATCTCCAGGTGGCAGCGAGGCCAAAGGCCGAGCTATACGTTGGAATGAAAGGCCCAAAGCATCCCTTTAGAGAGCGCTCTCAATGCGAGCCCCTACGGACACTCATTATCTTAAAGGGGAGGTAAGTGAAGCCGAAGGCTGAGCCCTATAGCATGCTTTTAGAGAGCGCTCCCTAGGCGAGCTCGAGGGCCGAAGACCCGAAGGGGGTGTCCGTGGGGCCTTGCCCAACGGACATTTACAATCCCTAGGTATCTTGCAAGCGAAACCTGTGGCCAAAGTACCGAAGATGAGCGGCGAGGCAAGCGAGCCCTCACGGACAGATACTATCCCGTGTAGGTGAGTGGCGAGGCGAGGTAAGTCCCGGTAGGTGAGTGGCGAGGCAAGCCAGCCCTCACGGACAGATACTATCCCGTGTAGGTGAGTGGCGAGGCGAGGTAAGTCCCGGTAGGTGAGTGGCGAGACAGGCGAGCCCTCACGGACAGATACTATCCCGTGTAGGTGAGTGGCGAGGCGAAGTAAGTCCCGGTAGGTGAGTGGCGAGGCAAGCGAGCCCTCACGGACAGATACTATCCCGTGTAGGAGAGTGATTATTACTGATAGAATTAAATTGACAACGGTTGTCCATATGTCTCAAACCGGGTTTAGTAATATGGTAACAAGCTCCCTTATGAACAAAGGATTTACAGACAGTTCTAGAATATCCTCTAACAGTTCACCGTTACGTGTAACAGGCTCCAAAACATAGGATTTACAGGCAGTTCTAGAATATCCTCTAACAGTTCACCGTTACGTGTAACAGGCTCCAAAACATAGGATTTACAGGCAGTTCTAGAATATCCTCTAACAGTTCACCGTTACGTGTAACAGGCTCCAAAACATAGGATTTACGGACAGTTCTAGAATATCCTCTAACAGTTCACCGTTACGTGTAACAGGCTCCAAAACATAGGATTTACAGACAGTTCTAGAATATCCTCTAACAGTTCACCGTTACGTGTAACAGGCTCCAAAACATAGGATTTACAGACAGTTCTAGAATATCCTCTAACAGTTCACCGTTACGTGTAACAGGCTCCAAAACATAGGATTTACAGACAGTTCTAGAATATCCTCTAACAGTTCACCGTTACGTGTAACAGGCTCCAAAACATAGGATTTACAGGCAGTTCTAGAATATCCTCTAACAGTTCACCGTTACGTGTAACAGGCTCCAAAACATAGGATTTACGGACAGTTCTAGAATATCCTCTAACAGTTCACCGTTACGTGTAACAGGCTCCAAAACATAGGATTTACAGACAGTTCTAGAATATCCTCTAACAGTTCACCGTTACGTGTAACAGGCTCCAAAACATAGGATTTACGGACAGTTCTAGAATATCCTCTAACAGTTCACCGTTACGTGTAACAGGCTCCAAAACATAGGATTTACAGACAGTTCTAGAATATCCTCTAACAGTTCACCGTTACGTGTAACAGGCTCCAAAACATAGGATTTACGGACAGTTCTAGAATATCCTCTAACAGTTCACCGTTACGTGTAACAGGCTCCAAAACATAGGATTTACGGACAGTTCTAGAATATCCTCTAACAGTTCACCGTTACGTGTAACAGGCTCCAAAACATAGGATTTACGGACAGTTCTAGAATATCCTCTAACAGTTCACCGTTACGTGTAACAGGCTCCAAAACATAGGATTTACAGACAGTTCTAGAATATCCTCTAACAGTTCACCGTTACGTGTAACAGGCTCCAAAACATAGGATTTACGGACAGTTCTAGAATATCCTCTAACAGTTCACCGTTACGTGTAACAGGCTCCAAAACATAGGATTTACGGACAGTTCTAGAATATCCTCTAACAGTTCACCGTTACGTGTAACAGGCTCCAAAACATAGGATTTACAGACAGTTCTAGAATATCCTCTAACAGTTCACCGTTACGTGTAACAGGCTCCAAAACATAGGATTTACGGACAGTTCTAGAATATCCTCTAACAGTTCACCGTTACGTGTAACAGGCTCCAAAACATAGGATTTACAGACAGTTCTAGAATATCCTCTAACAGTTCACCGTTACGTGTAACAGGCTCCAAAACATAGGATTTACGGACAGTTCTAGAATATCCTCTAACAGTTCACCGTTACGTGTAACAGGCTCCAAAACATAGGATTTACGGACAGTTCTAGAATATCCTCTAACAGTTCACCGTTACGTGTAACAGGCTCCAAAACATAGGATTTACAGACAGTTCTAGAATATCCTCTAACAGTTCACCGTTACGTGTAACAGGCTCCAAAACATAGGATTTACAGACAGTTCTAGAATATCCTCTAACAGTTCACCGTTACGTGTAACAGGCTCCAAAACATAGGATTTACGGACAGTTCTAGAATATCCTCTAACAGTTCACCGTTACGTGTAACAGGCTCCAAAACATAGGATTTACGGACAGTTCTAGAATATCCTCTAACAGTTCACCGTTACGTGTAACAGGCTCCAAAACATAGGATTTACAGACAGTTCTAGAATATCCTCTAACAGTTCACCGTTACGTGTAACAGGCTCCAAAACATAGGATTTACGGACAGTTCTAGAATATCCTCTAACAGTTCACCGTTACGTGTAACAGGCTCCAAAACATAGGATTTACGGACAGTTCTAGAATATCCTCTAACAGTTCACCGTTACGTGTAACAGGCTCCAAAACATAGGATTTACGGACAGTTCTAGAATATCCTCTAACAGTTCACCGTTACGTGTAACAGGCTCCAAAACATGGGATTTACGGACAGTTCTAGAATATCCTCTAACAGTTCACCGTTACGTGTAACAGGCTCCAAAACATAGGATTTACGGACAGTTCTAGAATATCCTCTAACAGTTCACCGTTACGTGTAACAGGCTCCAAAACATGGGAATTATTATCTATGTCACAAGAGGTGTTGGTCCTGACTATGAGTTATGATATCTTATTTGAAACAAGTGATTTTCTTGAAAGAGAACATCTCCGCAGCACAGGCTATCTGATGATAACATCACCATCAATTGAGGAATGTCATATTCTGAACAAATTATTAAAGAAACTCCCTAAACTTAAGTATAACTGTGAAAAAGCTGTTGAGTATCTTATGTATAAAATACATAATACAAGTATTATAACCATGATCACAGAAGGAACATCTTCTGCAATAGAACCTAGTGCACCTCCATCTTATGAGGAAGTATCTACCATAATTTTGTAAGGGTGCAAAAATAAGTGTTAGAGACAGATCAAGATAATCTGAAGAAATCTGAAGAAAAGAGCAATCAGAACCATGGCCAGAATTCCTCAGACTACTTCGTGCAAAACTTATTTTTTGGAGTATGAAATCCTTACTGTTCCTAGTTTATATGTTCTTATAGTCCTTAGTGACCTGATAAGAAACCTGAATCGTATCGAAACATTAGAGGAGACACAAATACGCCTGACAACCAGAAGGATGGACTTACCTCAAACTATATTCACCAAACTCAATATTGTCAAGCACTCCTCGGGCTATCAGGCAATTACCCTCTTTAATAAGTTGCCTGTTGAGTTTAAGTCCATTACGAGTTTACATATGTTTAAAAGAAATCTCAAGGCTTTTTTGCTAAGGAAGTGTCTCTATTCGGTAGACGAACTTTATCTGAATGACGTTCAGTAATTGAGTTGGTTATAAAGTTTGCGTAGTTATTTAAATTAAGTACTATTATTAAATTGATGGGAACCTGGTATAAATGACACATTCTATTTTATTGTTATAATTATATTGTATCCATCCAATTTAATTATGTATTAGGAATTATCTGCATTAAATTAATTTGACAGGAATCAAATTTTAATGGTAATTATTGTTGTATTCTTCTTTTTATTTCTTTATGTTGTCATAGTTTAGTATGGTAATTATATTTGACATCAGGTAATTTTAATTAAACTGTATGTAAGAATAATAATCGTAATTGTGTATAACATCATATTCATTATTTAAATTTGACAACAATGAAATTGTATACTTATGTACGGAATCGAATATGTAATTGTAAAATTGTAACTGTGCCTCACCCTACTTAATCATTTCAAACACAATGTATATTGTTCAATGAATAAATGACTTATGACTTATGATAACAAGGATCAAAATAGTTTACACCTCTTACCTGTAAGTTTCGTATCAAAATCAAACCTTTTGACCTAGTCATATAAATAACTTTGTCAGAGTTCCAATTTATATATTCTATTTAATTGTCAGTGTTTGACAGTGTCAATATTTTCTCTTGTAATGTTTGCGATCAATAATAATATTAATAATAATAACTCTGCGTCGTATTTAATTTCATAATGCCGAGGAATTTAAATATCCATGAAAGAGCTGCAATTATTGCAGATCATGAAGCTGGCTATAATATTAGCGAAATATCTTTAAATCTGAATATTAATACGATAATTGATTATTGCAAATGCAAACGTTGCGATATTTCTGTTTCGTTTGAAATGAAACGTTGACAGGACTGATAAATGCCTTGGTGCAAGCAAATGTCGACTTTAAGGTGACGAACCTTTTCTTACCCCAACTGTACATTGATATTTAAATATAAAATATTCACAAAATGATAGCACAGAACGTAACTTGTCGATTTAATCTTCTCATAAATATGTACCAAAACCTTAATCGGCTGACACAAGAGCTTTGGGTCATATTTATGAGTAAGTTTTACACTTGACGTACTGTGTTACCAGATTCTCTATAATATTAAAATATATAACATTTGGATTGCAAGTTTTACTTTCGGGATGCTATACATGTATAAAAGCTGATAAAGACTGCTTGGTGTGCTAGTGGACATCTCGTAAATGATAAACAACATCACGGAATATTCTTATTCAGCCTTCAAATGGCTTATTAGAAGAAGTTTGCAGTTCTTTCGAGAAGAACTATAAAAATCCAAGTGTTTTGCTTCAAGCCGTTACAAAAAAATGGCAATTTCCCCTACTACCATCTGCTAGGACTGCTAGGTAACTATCGCTATCGACAACCAAATCAAAAAGTCGGTAGAAGTATTGGCTTTACCAGCTGCTTACTGCGGTCGTCGCATTAGTACAGGACAGGTATATATTGAATCAAATAAGAACGGAAGAAAACAAAATTTCTTATTATCCTGTAGCTTAGAAGATGCTGCTATAACAATGTCAAGACAATCGAACATTTGTGACACTCTTGTGATGTTCAGTGACACGGAATAAAGAATCCATTGGAAGTGGCATCCAACCGATTTTCATAGAGAACCACTGTCGCCGCACGCACACAACCATACTCCAATAAATACACGGACACACAATTGCAATACGCTTTCGATTTGTTAAAACGTACTGTGCCAATATGTTGTTAACGGTAGCAAATTATATATGCAAAATCTACTTTAACAAGTACTATTTACGGTCTAATTTAGAGTGTCAAGTAAATATTTCTTACGTCCGTTACCATATGCGTTGCAAGACTTGCAAGAGACGTGGTCGTTCGGCTACTCGACGCAAGATGGCGGTGTTTTCAAAACTGGAGATGCGACCGCTTATAACTGAATAGGGATGTGGGTGTGGTATGAGTTGGACTGTTATTTTTATGATATTCATACGGTAAATATTAAGCTAAGACTTAGTTACAAATTGTTTCTAATAAAATTAAATCTTGTTTATTATATAATTAGTATTAGGTAACATTTATATTAAATCACTTTTGTTATAAATGTAGTAGCAATTAAACACAGATTTCTAATAAACAAAGAATATAATTTGTTTAATTTAATACAAGCACATCTCAAATACTATTTAGAATTATTTTACCAGCACGGCTAGCACGCGACGGCGCGCGAGCTCTCTCGATTTTTTTCGCACTATCCGTCTCTCACTTATTAGACCACTTAGAACAAGAGGTATAGTGCGATAAAAATCGAGAGTATGTCGGGGCCGTCGTGTGCTAGACTTGCAGCAGAGTGCGGTCTAGTGAGAATTTACCCTCAAGTTTGTTCGCCGTGCGGGATAATAAGGAGGGCCTTTGTCCTGATTAAAATGCTTAAGGCCCATACGCCAATGACCTTCGATCTGAATCCCTTAGTTTTATAATGTTTTTTGTAGTTTATTATATTAACAACAACGGCTTTAAGCAATATAGTAACCCATATTTACTTCAAAGTTAATTGTTTTCGAGATATTTGGCATCAAAGTTGACCAATTTTAGGCCAGAAAACTGGTTTTCTGGCCATAACTTTTGTGTTAATTGGTTTAAAATGAAAACCCTGGACCAGTTTTTAGAGAAGTCACAGACGAACCCAAATATGTAGATTTCGTATATGTTAGATCTTTTACGTTAATAGAGATACGAAATAAGTGTTTTTTTAGACAATGTTTAAAAAAATCATACAAAATTAAGTGTTCATTTGTTTCAAAATCCGGTGGACCAAAATGGAGATAAAAGATTGAATAACCGATAGCCGTTTGATTTAGAATTCTATATTATGTAGTGCAAAAGTAGGAGATACGATTCAAAACTTGTCAAATTCGATGAAAACCTCGGGTAGCCCCTTAAGCAATCCACAAATTATTTATAAGAAACAATAAAATATTATTATTTTAATTTCTATTTATAATTTCCTAAAAGTGGGTATCCAAAGTTTATCTCGAAGACATCGGTCATTCGTAATCATATTTTACATAAGTATTGTATTCTGTATTTATCGACATACATATGTATAATCGGAATTCGATAAACGAGATGTCCCTATGACAGCTCAAAAGTGCTACGAGAATTCCGGGCTCTGTATATCACTCCTAAAATATAATCCTTTTCATTTTGGTTTATCGATAACAATTATCGACCTTAGCCACAGCATTTGAGTAGCGAACCTTCGGGAAATTTGCCGTGCATTTCACGTTCCGAGTAGCGAAATAATACACAGGATTATGAACTTTATTCTTAGAGTAATAGAATTGATATTTCCTTGACCACAGACGCAAATTGTGTCTAAGAAATTGAAAATTAAATATTTTTTATACGTATTCTAAAATATTACTTAACGATGATAGGAAATACCTCCATGAGACAAGTTTTTATGGAGCACCATGTTATTGGAGCAGCTTTCAATAACGCAATACGGCATTTTCCTAAAATAAACAAATATTCTCTCATGTCATACGCCGCGTGCGGTCGCTAGGTGAGTGACAATAATCTGTGCAAGAAGTATGCTTATTATTGCTCATGTTCGGCGACACGGGAACGCCCACTTACCACTTCCAATGGATTCTTTATTCCGTGTTCAGTGATCCTCAAAAGTAAGTACTCGTAAAGAACACTCGTGTGTTGTCCCGGAGCTACCGGAAGATGTCCCGCAGGCCGGACACGAGCCGCGTGAACACGGGCGCCGTGTCCTCATAGCCGGCCGCGCGCAGGTGGTGCGACACGCTCGACACGCACTGGAATAAATCAAGTGTTAAACCAAATTGAACCTTGCGAACATGAGATACAGTTAAAAATCAATTTCGTGAGTACAATACGAAAAAATACAGAATTTATTGCATGATGCAAGAAAATCCCCATGAAGATGTCTCTCTCCAATGAAATTAATTTAAAAGAAGATTCCACTTTTAATACAAGTTGTTAAGCAATGAGCCCAAGAAGCGTTCAATAAGTTCTCGGAATCAGCATTAAAACGGAAATTATTCGTATCGTATCATTCTTAATTATTAAATACACTTTTTTATGTTTTACGTGCATATACTTAGAATGTGTTCTAAATATTTGAATTTTGCTTCATAAAAAAAAACGTATGTTCGACGAAATGAGGCTTATATTTTACATGCTTGTCCGGAGGTTTGCATGTTTGTCCATAAATATAAAAACCAATTCACGGAAACACAGGAAATGTGCTCTCGTAAAGTAAGAGCTCAATATAAATTTAAATTATTTAAACCAGCCGCAAAGCTAACTTTGACATAACAAAAACACTCATGCAATGTGTATTACAATTTATAATAAACTACCGGATGTTTTCAAAGACAAGAAATTAAATGTATTTAAAAACATGATGACGAATTGGTTATGTCAGAAATGTTTTTACAGCGTTAAAGAGTTCTTAAATCATTAATGAAGTGTTAAATTTTAAATTAAATTCAACTGAAATTGATATTTGTACGCTAGTTTGTAAGCATAATGTGGAGAACAGTGATGTAATACTTTTAAGACCGTTTTGTAAACCCACTATTAACAAATAAAATATTCATTAATTCATTGATTCATAATGTAATCATGCCGACACCGAGAACTTATTGAACGCCCTACGTACCACGTTATATTGCAAGTAAATATAAAATGCGACATCATATATATTGCATGTGCACGTTACTGTTTCGGAATTCCTCCTCGAGCACATGTGACTCCCTACTTAAATTCGGCAGGCATCCTCAAAATGGCATATCGAAGAGAACTTCACTTGTTTTTCTTGTTGTTCGGTATCTTAAAAACTTCAGTACCCGAGTATTTGGTTAAAAAGCTCCCTTGGCGGTAAAACAGTTCCACAGTGTATGGATTCAGGTCAATCAGCCAAAATTTCATAATTCCTCATCACCGCACCACCGCTTTTCGGGCTAGTTTTAAGTATACAGCAACCAAGTGTTGGAATAACATACCTCCACCCCTCAAAAATATGAATTGTCCGAGCAGTTTCAAATTAAAGTTAAAGCGGCACCTCCTCCAAATACAAAAAACTCTACCCTCGGGCGGTCGAGTCCTGGCCTCGTATCTTTGACGCGTACTACAGACGTATCATATCAAATGGTTTGTTATTTTCTTTCTATAGTTTTAATATACTTACTTGTTACCTAACATATATATTTATACCTATTATAAGTTCAACCAAACCACAGTCATTATATATAAATTTAAATACACACAACATTACTCACATTCCAAGTACGCTACAATATTCATTCCGTTCCAACGTAATATTAGAATTAAAATCACACAATGTTAATGCCTCGTACGATATTGTATACGTCTTAAGTCTAATTTGTACAATGTACCTTTGTATAAAATGTGATGTTAAATAAAGTTTTTCTATGTCTATGTCTACATGTACATACATATGAGTCGCTTAAATTCAAACTCAGGTAAATCCATCTGTCAGATCATGCGATTTTGGTATTATGAAAAGGTAATAGGGTAGATATTTGCAGAGAGGGTCATATGGATTTATCTGAGTTTGAAGTTAAGCGACACATATGTGAGTTATACAATCCAATCCTGTCGATCGAAGAGGTTTATTGAATAACATTTCGTGACTTGATATGATAACGAGCATCTATATATTTTTTTTAAATAAATATTAGGGGACAATTTTACATGAACCGAACTAGCCTCATAGTAAGCTCAATAAGGCTCGAGTTATAGGTACTAGACGAGAATATATTGAATAGATTTAAATACTTAAATATATAAATAGAAAACACCCAAGACTCGGAAACAAATATTCAAGCAACACAAATGTTTGTCCTTACCGGGATTCGAACCCAGGACCTTCAGCTTCGTAGGCAGCTTCACTACCCACTGGTCTAACCGGTCGTCGCTAAATATGTCTGTCTCTCTCGGAAATCCACATCTTCTCCAAGCATATACATGCGTTCGTGCTTATTGGTCGAGTCAAGGGGAGGGTGGTACATCAGCAAGTCAGGCTACAGCTATTATTAACCCCCGACGCGAAGAGGGGTGTTAACGTGTCTCTGGTATCGTAGCTCCTAAACGGATAGACCGATTTGAATGCGGTTTTTTTGTGTCATAGATAATTTTATACCGAGTGTTCTTAGCCATGTTTCATGAAAATCTGTTCAGCCGTTTTTGAGATATTGGACTTTGAAATGACAATGTCGGGGGTTTTTCAAGTTTTCGGTTGTGCTTTTCAGGTCACCTTCTCCAAGTAGGTCATTTTGGCCTGCGGGCACACGTCCTTGTCCATGCGCACGCGGTGCGGGTCGGGCGGCGCGCGCTCGCGCAGCACGGCGCGCAGCTGGCGGAGCAGCGCGGGCGCCGACTCCGCGGTCACGTCGGCGCAGAGCCGCACTCGCAGCTGGTAGCCGCACGGCGAGGCGGGGCCCGAGGGGTGCTCCACGCGGAAACATCTAAGGGGGCATGTGGTCTTACACGTTATTTGGTGTCAAATAAAAAAAATAAAAATACTTAAAAAAAAGAGAAAGGATATAGTTATATGTCTCAAGAGTAAATGTAGTGTCTCAAGAGGGGTATACATATATTATGTTCCTTTTCCACAAAACGCACATTTACATTAAACCAGGGTTTCTTAAAATGTGGTCCATGGAACCCTTAACATGATTGCAATGGGTCCACGGCCACTTCGTTCACTCTTAACGTAGGCAGGAACGTAGGACACATGAAATATGAGATTTTTAGGGTTCCGTAGCCAAGTGGCAAAAAACGGAACCCTTATGGATTCGTCATGTTTGTCTGTCTGTCTGTCTGTCTATCCGTCCGTATGTCACAGGCATTGTACTCAAAAACTATTAGGTTTATTTGAATAAAATTTTGAGGATAGGTGTATTTTGTTAGCCGCTACATAGTTTTGTACTAAAATTACTAAAAAAAATATATTTTAGGGGTGCACTCCATACATAAAACTGAGTAAAAAAAAATTTTTCATTGCAAGCCCACGTGTGGCACATCAATCGATAGGCCTTTCAAAATAAATATAAGGTTTCTCAGAATTAGAGTCGGGAGATAATCGCCCCGAAAGTCACGTCAAATTCACGAAAACTAAGGTGGTCAGTTTTCGTGAATTCCAATATATGGAAAAATCTATACTATATCTATAAAATTCTAAAACCAAGAAAAAAAAATCAATCAAAATCATAATCTTCCCAGCAGGACCAACATGATGTTTTTATTACTATGCACAGTATAGTACATACAAGACATAAAATAATTCTATATTTACCTAGCTTACACAATCTCAATCATCATCTCAATCAGAACAAAACAGAAAGTCTAAACAGCCCGCCTCGTTCGGTTATATGTCATCCCAAGAAGTAGCTGATTCATTCGCAAACTTTTTTAAACAAGTTTACCTACCAACACCTCCTACCCTTGACCCTCTGGCCGCGTGTTCTTCTGCTACCGCTATGGGATTCCAAGAAACCATTCGTCGTGTCACTATTGAACATGTTTGTGAAGATGACGTGCGCAAAGCTATAAATCGCTTATCATCAAAGCACACTCAAGGTCCGGATGGAATCCCCCAGTATATAATTAAAGACTGTCGTGAAGTATTTGTCCGGCCCTTGCAATTCGTTCTCAATCTTTCGTTAAAATTAAAAACATACCCATCTCTCTGGAAAACTACAAAAGTAATACCCATATTTAAATCCGGTTCTAAGGCTGATATTCAAAACTACAGGCCAATTGCCGTGCTATCGGTATTCGGAAAGGTATTTGAAAGCATTCTATACTCTGCCATGTATCAGCAGCTCCATGGCTGGTTCTGCGACGAGCAGCACGGTTTTTTTACCAAAACGCTCGACCTCATCTAATCTCATAAACGCAACAACTGTTATTACTAAAAGCCTAGATGAAAGAAGCAAGTCGATTTGGCCTATTTTGACTACCGAAAAGCATTCAACAGAGTGGACAACGATACGCTACTAGTAAAATTGGCACATGCTGGTTTCTCACACTCTCTTAGAATTATTAGCGAACTACCTTACAGGAAGACATCAGTATGTCCAGTACTGTCAATCCAGGTCAAATTCATACCCAGTTTTTTCTGGAATAGGTCAAGGTAGTAATGTTGGCCCTCTCCTATTTCTCATTCTTATTAACGACCTGCCGACATCCATAAAACACTCCACGTGCTTATTGTTTGCTGATGATTTAAAATTAGTTAAGCCGATCAGTGATCATGAAGACTGTTTTAAATTACAAGTGGATATCAGCAGTGTTTGTGCTTGGAGTACTCAAAATAAATTGTTCCTCAATGAAGATAAGTGCTCTGTAATGTCGTACACTCGTGCTTATCATCGCCTACATCACAATTACTCAATTGAAAACAAGCCTCTCCAACAAGTCTCAACTGCTCGTGACCTTGGCACATGGGTCGACCCGCATCTCACTTTTAACAACCACATTGTCACTACTTGTAATACCGCTAGAAAATCGTTGTGCTTTGTAATCCGCCAATGTAAATTTCTAGACTCGCAAAATGCCCTTAGTATATTATACAACGCATACGCTCGTAGCCGACTTGAATCTAACGCGATAATTTGGAGCCCTCATGAACAGCAGTACACCCTTATGTTGGAGAGGGTGCAAAAATCATTCGTACGCTTCCTTTTCCGTAAACTCTATGGGTATTCTCCGCATCTTTGTCCAACTCTCTTTATAGGAATGGTAAACTATACTTCTCTAGAGTGCAGAAGGAATTTGGCCCTCATAAAATACTTCTTTCGTTTAATACGCGGCGAGATTAGTAGCCCTTCTTTGTTATCCGTAATTTCACTCCAAGTGCGTCCTATCCCCAGTATTCAACTCCGGCCCCGTCGCCGCATTCTATTCGCTGTCCCGGCGGCACGAACTCTGGCTGGTGATGAGCGCGGCGAAGGGCTCGAGCGCTGCCTGCAGCGCGGCCTGCGAGCGCAGGTCCAGCTGCAGGATGTGTCAATGATCTGACCTGTACTGCGAGGCGTCGCGGCCCGCGGGCCAGTGCTGGCTGGTGATGAGCGCGGCGAAGGGCTCGAGCGCTGCCTGCAGCGCGGCCTGCGAGCGCAGGTCCAGCTGCAGGATGTGTCAATGATCTGACCTGTACTGCGAGGCGTCGCGGCCCGCGGGCCAGTGCTGGCTGGTGATGAGCGCGGCGAAGGTCTCGAGCGCGGCCTGCAGCGCGGCCTGCGAGCGCAGGTCCAGCTGCAGGATGTGTCAATGATCGGACCTGTACTGCGAGGCGTCGCGGCCCTCGGGCCAGTGCTGGCTGGTGATGAGCGCGGCGAAGGGCTCGAGCGCGGCCTGCAGCGCGGCCTGCGAGCGCAGGTCCAGCTGCAGGATGTGTCAATGATCGGACCTGTACTGCGAGGCGTCGCGGCCCGCAGGCCAGTGCTGGCTGGTGATGAGCGCGGCGAAGGGCTCGAGCGCGGCCTGCAGCGCGGCCTGCGAGCGCAGGTCCAGCTGCAGGATGTGTCAATGATCTGACCTGTACTGCGAGGCGTCGCGGCCCGCGGGCCAGTGCTGGCTGGTGATGAGCGCGGCGAAGGGCTCGAGCGCGGCCTGCAGCGCGGCCTGCGAGCGCAGGTCCAGCTGCAGGATGTGTCAATGATCGGACCTGTACTGCGAGGCGTCGCGGCCCGCGGGCCAGTGCTGGCTGGTGATGAGCGCGGCGAAGGGCTCGAGCGCGGCCTGCAGCGCGGCCTGCGAGCGCAGGTCCAGCTGCAGGATGTGTCAATGATCTGACCTGTACTGCGAGGCGTCGCGGCCCGCGGGCCAGTGCTGGCTGGTGATGAGCGCGGCGAAGGGCTCGAGCGCGGCCTGCAGCGCGGCCTGCGAGCGCAGGTCCAGCTGCAGGATGTGTCAATGATCTGACCTGTACTGCGAGGCGTCGCGGCCCGCGGGCCAGTGCTGGCTGGTGATGAGCGCGGCGAAGGGCTCGAGCGCGGCCTGCAGCGCGGCCTGCGAGCGCAGGTCGAGCGCGGAGGGCGCGGCCGGGAAGCGCGGGTGCGAGTGGTGCCAGCCCGCCACCGCCAGCCCGCGCGCGCGCAGCCACGCGCCCGCCGCCGCCTGCGACACTGCGGGGAGCGGGGGATTAGCACGGCTTGAACAGGGCGGCGCGCGCTCTCTCACACTATCCGTCTCTCTCTTATTAGAACACTTAGAAAGAGACGTATAGTGCGAGAAAAATCGAGTTCGCGCGTGGTCTTGTAATGTGACTATTACAAAACAAACACTCCAAAAAAAGACCGGGTTGCACTCACTAGAAGTGAAAACTGACGGAGGGCACCGCGCCGGGCCACCCCGGCACGCGAGCGGCCGCGCTACACAGCTCCCCCAGCCCCCTCCCCCGGCCCGCTCCCGCCGCCAACCACCGTACGTCCAACATCAAACAATTTGAATATATCGCTAACACGCCTGTTTGAATATGTACTCGTCCACTCACCAGGGTCCATGTCGCAGTGCGTGGTCCCGGCGGCGGCGGCGGCGGCGCGGTAGGCGCGCAGCTCGAGCTCGGGCCCGCGCCGCAGCCCGCCCAGCAGCCCCATCACCTCCGCGCGCGACCCGTGCGCGTGCGCGTCCATCAGCACCAGCGCCGACACCCACAAACGGATCGAGTATGGCGCCTGGAATTATACTATTTATATAGCTGCGTTTTCATTTTCAAGTAAAACGTTGTAACTACAAGCGGATGAAAAAACTGCGATTGACCACTTGGCTCGTCAGGAATGAACCGCGATCTTTCTAAAGTCGCTTTCAAAAGTATGTAAATTAAATGGTCGCCCCGGAACTCTTTTTAACGGGCTTAACATAGGGTGGGTTCCGCCATACAGTCTCTAATGGTAAACGGTGTTCGTTAAAATCTGAATGCATGGATTGTTTGTCAAGTTTTTATGAAATGACAGCTGTTTCGTAAGTTGTCCAGCACGTCGCCCGCCGCCGTGTGCGCGCTCGTGTAGCCGCGACCTAGACGTGTGTAGTCTGCACTCACGGGGCGCTCGTCGTTGTAGACTCGGCAGGGGAAGAGGCGCTCCACGCGCGGCCGGGGCTGCGGCGCGCGGCGCGGCTCGTCGCGGTGCTCCAGCACGTCGCCCGCCGCCGTGTGCGCGCTCCGCGACCTAGACGTGTGTAGTCTGCACTCACGGGGCGCTCGTCGTTGTAGACTCGGCAGGGGATGAGGCGTTCCACGCGCGGCCGGGGCTGCGGCGCGCGGCGCGGCTCGTCGCGGCGCTCCAGCACGTCGCCCGCCGCCGTGTGCGCGCTCGTGTAGCCGCGACCTAGACGTGTGTAGTCTGCACTTACGGGGCGCTCGTCGTTGTAGACTCGGCAGGGGATGAGGCGCTCCACGCGCGGCCGGGGCTGCGGCGCGCGGCGCGGCTCGTCGCGGCGCTCCAGCACGTCGCCCGCCGCCGTGTGCGCGATCGTGTAGCCGCCGCCACCATCCTATTCATGCCAGTAATGGTAATACCACAGTGATGCATAAAGTGTCAACGGACCGCGCACAATAAAAGACCGGGTTGCACTCCGGGAGTGCCGGCAGAAGTGAAAAGTCAATGACATTGTAACAGTTTTTCGATCAGGCCACGGGTCCGTCTTACGAATTTTCAATCTCTCGAATCTCACGGTCACGTGTCATCTTACGATCACGTGACCTGTGGCGAGTTTAACAAATTTTTCTCCATCACAAAAAGTGCACAGCGCCCCTAAAGAAGTTTTCACTTCAAAAACAACACAACGCGATCTGTAATCCTTAGGACGCCAAAAAAATATAAAGGTGTTGTGTTTCGTTGTACCACGTTGTGCCTACGGCGCCAAGAACGACTACATGCTAACACTATCTCCAACTGATCCGTATGAAATAAATAAAATAGTTCGCTGCCTGAAAAACACACGCACAGCTGGTTATGATGAAATTCCAGACTTCTTTATTAAAGAAACCTCTTAGATACTCTCATTGCACCTATCAAACTTAATCAACATGTCATCATCATATCAGCCGAAAGACGTCCTGCTGGACAATGGCCTCCCCCAAAGAGTGCCACAATGACCAGACCTGATGACCTGGTAAAGGTCGCGGGAGTCCGCTGGATGCGAGTGGCGCAACATGTCATGTGATACTCAAAATAGTGCATGTTCGGGTTTAGTTTAGTTTACTAAAATCATGTAGGTCGACTACAAAGAAAAAAATACGGCCAAAGTTGGCGTGTAGGTGTTTCGTACGAGGGGTATGGCGTCCAAAAGGATAAGGACGCAACAAGGCTTGAGAAGTCAAATTGCATTGCAACAATCTGTTTTGTTATAGGCGCGCCCCGTTATCGTCATATCGACAGGCGAGGACTGAGCTATAGTTTGTTTTCCCGAGGAGTTTGATGAAATTTGGTACGAATAACAAATGTAAGTTGGAAGCCCTGTTTTCGTCTCCCGAAAGTCCCCGGGTCAAGAACTGAAACCGTATCATGGTCGGCCGTATCACACGATAAGTGACAAGATATAGTGTCCGTCACTGGCTGACACCGTTCGATAGAACGAGACGACGCTCTTATCTCACCAACTTCAATAGTTCGCCATAAATCCAGTGATACGAGTGGTGAGCGAGTGAGTGACTTTTTGGTGTAAAATTAAATAAATTTATAATATAAATGAGAAATATAATACGAGCATACCAAATTAGAACGCGAATGACTCATTGACAGGGATCTCACCAAAATTATTTTCTTCTGCCTCTTTGGTGGAAGACCAAAGTTATTTAATGGCACTGCAATGGGTGCTTCTGCCTCAGCTTCCTTGCTACTCGACTCCTCTTTAACCTCTTCCCTTCTCTTGGGCTTCTCAGTATCACTGTCTATGTCTATTTCTATGTCGCTGTCTGATTCAGAATCTTTCTTTTTCTCTATTTTAATCTGTAACAGATAAGATCATTTTACTACTAATTATTAAACTCCATGATGGACAGACTTAAACAAAAACGTTTAATTAACATATCTCTTCTTGATCATGACCAGTGATCGGTTATTTGGATTCTCCCTCGCGGGATATCAAGTAGAAAAGTTAATATAGATACGACAGTTTCCCGCGATACCGAACAAACCGTACAAAAATAAAACAATTTAAATTATCTCTAAGGAATTTTTTACTCTTACATGGCAACCAGTTGAGACAAAAACTTATATTCTTTTCCAAATCTCTATACTTTATTATAAGCAAAATATATTAAAACCACCACAAAGTATTAGCTTATATATCTGTCATGATGGAAAAAATACTTCAAAATCTTGACATTGACATTTCATTATTTTCTCTGGATTTCAGTTCTAATTATTTGCTTCTAAGGATTACATAAGTAAATAGGTATTAGCTGTATAATTTATACTATAATATTAGGTCACAGGTTATCGTATAAGTGCAAATACATAGATCTTATAGCTCAAAGGCGATCCAATAAATAAGTATCCACGTAAAGTTCGCACGCTATGATTTATGGTTCAATTTTCATTTCATCGACTTGTTTCTGAGATTATCTTTTACGACAACTGTGGCTTACTCTAATTGAACTTTTCATTCGCGTATGATTGGAACATTCTCGGGGAGTACTAGACCGTAAGGCAGTGTTACATACTAGTTGACATGCCGCAAAAACCTAATTATTTCCCTAAGGATGAAACTATTCTAAGTTGGATCGAGCCCCACGTTGACTTGATGTACTCGTCTACCAGCTACTTAGATGTTTTAAAGTGTAATAAAATAAACACATTGTATTTTTTTGCCTTTTCTAACAACATAAAGCCCGGATTCCCGGGGCATATCCATACTAACATAATGATTGAGGTCGTTCACCCCATGTCGAATCCAAAAAACCGATCACTGATCATGACCCAGACAATGAAATCCGACGCCGCACAAAAATAGAGGGCGTCAAACGAATAAGACACTTAAAGTGGGGGTGGGCAGGACACTTGGCCAGGAGAAATGATGGGAGATGGACAAATCCGGTTATTGAGGGGTCAGAAGATTTCAATAATGCCTCACATAATGAATGGACACTCCCCTAGATAGATATTTAACATAGTTAAAAACTCACCACTTGTTCTCCTTCTGAGACATTTATAGCCTGTCCTGAGCCCAGCACAATCTGTAACTTTGGGCTCTTTACACTCTCCTCAGACACCCCAGAATCTTTTCTCCGCCTTTCCTGTGGGGACTTTAATAGCTCCTTACTAGTGGTCCTAATTCTACCTTTATCAAAGTTCTTAGACACTTTCCTCCGGTGATTACCAATTTTTTTAACAGGTTTAACTTTCTCTTTTTGTTGTTTGGCCATATTCTTAGCCATTAAGTCCATAGACTCCAGATGGGATCCAACAGACTCTGGCTCTTCATGATATATTTCAGATGGGTTAACTATGAGATCAGATTTCTGCAAGGCACCTGGTTTGAGAAGACTTTTAGGGCTGATGTTGTTGTTCTTCTTTCTGAATGGTTTTTTATGTACTGTGATAGTTGGTGAGGCTGTGGTAACTAGACTAAGAACATTGCTCATGCTGGAGTCATCTGTGACAATTTCTTCCTGTGCCACACTGGGGATGTCGTCCTGGTCTTCACTTTTTGCCAGCCCTATGGAAGGGGTGTCAAGGTTGACCCCATACTCTGCTTCTATTAATGCCTGTATTTCAGCTGCAGACTTTGATTTTATTGTCTGGGATATTTTATGAAAATTCCTTCCATATTTAGCCTGCAATAAGTTAGAATTTTTAATAATAGGATATAGTCATCTGCCCATTATGCGACCACCTTCCGGTTAGCGACCACCACCAGGTCACCACAAATAACCAGAAAATATGTTTTCAGTTTGCAAACTCAGCTTAGTGGTTACTAAAGACCACATGAAATTAGGTGGTTGCCAACCGGAGAAATTACCCTGTAGTCATTTTGTATTATGGATTTGGGATACAAAGTTACAAACACTAACTTTCTTTTCTTTTCTTTTATTTTAGTTGCTTATCCACATGACATATCAAATTGATAAGATAAGTTGACATGTGGTAGTCTTCATGTTAACTTATTATACCCTAATATAAATTTTATAAAACTGAAGTGATATGTAAATTGAAAGAACATATTTTTACCAATTCCTTGCCAAGCAAATCTCTCTCAGTCTGGCTCCATGATGAGTGCCGCACACGCTGGTGTTTAAGCCTAGTACTGTCGCCTGACAACTTCCTGGATGGACCATATTTAGCCCTTAAACCAACATAAAACATTAACAATTTTGTCATTCATATCTTTCTTTCTTTATAAATCATTGCTTGCAGCATCTAAGGTCAACTTGAGTTTAAATGAAAATTTAAACTCAAGTTGACCTTAATTAATTAGTTTTGGTGTTTTAATGAGATGAGTGTAAGCAATACTTTACTCACTAGCTCACTCATTAGCAAACTTATAAGGAGCTAATAAACAAATAAATGCTTGCCTTTTTTTTTCCCTTTCAATATCATACCAGTTGGTGGCAGTGGAGTCTAGTAGCCACTGTGGGTGCACCGTGTCCTCGCGGTTGGAGCACGACGGACTAAAATACATTACAATAATCACTTACACCTCTTCTTTAGAAAATATATTATCGAGTTATTGGAACAAAGGTTTTAGGAAACATAACTAAAAGTTACGGAAACTTACACATTGTAACTCATCTCCAGTTGAACAATAGTCTACATAATACGTGCACAGAAAAGATACCTGAACTTTATATAACAAGTACAACAAAAATATTTTGATACGTAATTGATGTCAACAAACCCCGAACTCGATATAACGTAAATGAGACGAAGTAACTTGTACAATGTAAATAATCCGATTGGAAAATTAATTATAGAGGATAATTATGTACTCACATTCCTTGATTATTTTGTGCTAAACAAGAATTAAATGAAAAATCGCCTAAAATGTCAATTTCATCATCGTCCGCCATATTTTTGATTGTTTTGATTTGAAGATTCCGAAGACGTATTTGAGTCGTGCCTGTAATAATAGCGTTTTCATCAATATTCAATGTGTGGAATACGTTCACTGTCTAGAGCTGTGCGTAACCGATTAGAAACGAGGAAAATATAAGAAATCAAATCGATAGTAAATATTCCGAACAGAGAATCGATTTTAATTTCGTACTAATTCGTACACGTCTAGTACAACACTACACCACCTCGCACTGTCAACTGTCACGCGAGGCTACAAATAGGGAATTTTATTATATTTCATAAATAAGAAAATCCACAGTTTTCGCCATGAACGGCATCAGAATCGTTAAAAACTTACCCTTCCGCCAGCTACGTTCGTTTTCGAGATGGTAATTAGAATTTATTTGGAGGTTATGCTAACCCGATATTGTATTTTAAAAGGAACAACTTATTATGTCTGTATTTCTTTTAGGTCAGTATTGCACCAAGAAGTTTCGCAAGCCGCTGCGCCTCTCTCCATCCCGGTACCTGAAGGCGTTGACAAGCCGGCATCGCCCAAGATTGAGAAGTTGGTCGCGGAGATTACGACCCTGAACCTTCTGGAGGTGTCGGAGCTGAGCCAGGTGCTGAAGCGGCGGCTGAACCTGCCGGACGCGCCCGTGATGCCAATGGGAGGGTTCGCGATGGCCGCGCCTGCCGCAGAGGAGGAAGCGGCACCAAAGGCAGTTAAAACTAGCTTCACAGTGAGTTTCTTTGATATTTTATTGGATATAATTATAACGCGCCATCCAAATAGGTCAGTCTGAAACTTTATAAAAGTTTACATTTCTTTTGTATCATTGAATTGATCTTGGAGATAATAAACTACAATCACAGATGTTTCAGAAAATACGTCATTATTAGCCACTAATTGATTGCGCAGCTCGGTCCGCGTATTTAAAAAAAGGTAGACTCATGGGATAAAATACAGGTTATATCCATTCCATAGGTCCATTCTATCTGCTAGTGAAAGAATTCTCGTAATGGACGATTTGTTCTGGGTATTACTTGTATAAGCTATAAACTTCTTTTTATTATATTAGTATAGATTGAAAAATGGTTCCATTCCATAACAATAACTTAAAGCATCAAAATTTCCTAATATTATATAGGTAGTCAAAACTACTGGACTGCAAGCAGGTAGAAGTATACAGGAAAAAGCACCTAGGGTCTCCAGACACACTACGGGACGCAATCATAAACACAAAAGCACTCACCAACTTTCTGGAGGAGCTGGGGTGGTTAGAGTAGCGCTACCCCACAAATTCACGCAAAATAGGCACACTGGATGTCGATTTGCGGAAAAGAGCCCAGGATTAAAAAAAAAAAATTAGGTAGTCAAAAGTTGTTCAAATTCATTTAACAAAAAAAAATATGAAAATAAACAAAGTCGCATTTAAAGCACCCCTGTGCCCAGTAGCGGCTTTAGGGTAGGGTGCGGTGGGGCGACCGCCCAGGGCACCGGCGCTCCTTTATGTCCTCTCGCTCATTGAGTTAGGGAAATAGAAATAGAGAAATCCTAGAAATCTCGCCCAGGGCGCTGGTAGTGCTAAAACCGGCACTGCCTGTGCCAGCTCTATACAGTCAATATTTCGAAAATCCTAATCTAAATCATAGTCTGTATATGATTTAGATTAGGATTTTCGAAATATTGCCTAAAACAAATTGCTGAACATCATGTATTTTCAGAACTCCACACATCTGACCTATTTGGATTGCTTCAAATGAAATTGTATGAAAAAAACCTTTGTTTATTATATATCTAAATCGTAATAAATCTACAAATGATTTGATGAAGGAAATGTGAGGGATATGATTTAATTGTTCAGTGAATGATTTCCTTTCTCTTCTTTCAGGTGAAAATGACCAAATTTGATGACAAACAAAAAGTAGCACTCATTAAAGAAGTGAAGAGTCTTCTAGAAGGATTTAACCTGGTGCAGGCCAAGAAGTTTGTGGAGAGTGTCCCCACCGTGGTTAAGGCTGACATTTCCAAAGACGAGGCTGAAAAACTGAAGGAAGCATTAACCAAAGTTGGAGCCATCATAGAAATTGATTAGATTAGTCCCTAGTGTAAAGTTTAAATTAGTTTGTAATTATATTATACTATAGAGAAATAAAAATGTAGTATTTGTTATTTATTGGCTTTTTAGGTAACTGTATCCCATCCATTTTGTTGTTGAAAAAAAAGTACTTGAGAATCGAAGCTGTATTTTGGTAGTTAACTACATAAATAGAAAAATTAAAACATCCAGAAGTCCCACAACAAACACCAAAAAACATAATAAGCTAAGACAGACAAGGTCAGTGTCGAGGTGGTTTTTTAATGGAAAGTCTTGACTTAGATTTAAAAACAGATTTTAAACTTGAATAAGTGGAGGGAAAACGGGAAATACCATAATATTCCATTAAGGCGCCGTAGGTTCATGGTCTTCTCTCCCTCTCACTGAGCATAAGCGTAAGCGAGATGGAAGTGCGTGCTCGGAAGCGCGGATATCATGTTTTTTAATTTTAATATTTTGGCCGTTTAAATAAATAAGAACGTAAACACTGATTTCCCTCAAACATGATATTGCCGATTTTTAGAAGCAATTATAATATTTATAGCTTTTGTGCATGATTTGTTACGAATATTTTAAGTGTATTTTTGTGTGTTTTAGACCTATGATCGTGATTTTTTTCTATCGAGCGAAATTTGCTTAATCATGTTTCGAAGCACTGATTTCCCAGCAGAAAAGCCTCAATATTACTATTCGTATTTTTTTGAAACCATATTATTATAAACAGACGCATTATATTGTTTCAAAAACTCTGTTCGCTTAACTTCGCTGAACCTACGGCGCCTTAATGATTTCCTATACTAAAATCGGCGAATACCTACATACATATTACTTAAAATGCAATCTATACCTATATTGGCACAGTATATATAATAGTTCTACGAATATTGGCTCAAAATATTACTTATATGAATTAGGGTAGCTACCTCAACATCTTATGTTCGCACCACAAAGTTTAATCAGACTCGATTAAAAAATACGCACTTAAATCAGTTCACTCGTTTGGCAGCTACGATTCCACAGGCAGATACACATTATTATTATTATGCATGTTTTTGCCATATCTCGCGACCAATGGGTCCCGGACCTTTGGAAGGCATGCGTGGGGCCGATGCCAACAGTGCAGAGGCCCTTTAAGAGCAATAATATAAAGAAAGAAGAAGAAGAAAGAAAGATATATATTTATTTGTTTCGACGACCGGTTAGCCTAGTGGGTAGTGACGCTGCCTACGAAGCTGAAGGTCCTGGGTTCGAATCCCGGTAAGGGCAAATATTTGTGTGATGAGCATGAATATTTGTTTCTGAGTCATGGAAGTTTTCTATGTATTTAAGTATTTATATCTATTATATATATCGTCGTCTAGTACCCATAACACAAGCCTTAATGAGCTTACAATGGGACTAGGTTGATTTGTGTAAGATTGTCCCCTAATATTTATTATTATTATTTATATTTATTTATTTGTATAAAGTGATCGTCCCCGCCAGGTGCAAAGACTATTGCAGTGCAGCACTGTGACTGCGATGGAAACTAGGTCTTGCGCTATTGAGTTGAGTGTTGGATGCACTGGATAATGGGTTATGGAAGGAGACTAGCGGACACATTGTATAAAGGCATGCGTTGACTAGCCAGCATGCCGAGTCGGCGTCAAACAGTCGCACGCAGAGCGCTACAATGGGGCCTCTAAGCAAATCCTCTTTGTAAATCCACTTATGTCAGAAACGTGATATATGCTAATTCTATATAGTTACAGTACGATTACTGTTAGTTAACCACTGAAAGATAGTTTGCCTTCATTTAATTTTTAACTTTAATATCATACAAATAATAGTTATTTACGATACAAGTGCCGAAAATAGGAAATTCGCAACGAGTGGGGATAAATTAAAACACGACCGAAGGGAGTGTTTTAAATCGACACGAGTTGCGAATTACCTATTCGCACGTGTATCGTACAACGTTTTACTGTACATATGGTTCTTTAAAGTATCGACATATGCACGAAAAGTGCTCTTTTCCGCACTAGTGCGGGAAAGTAGCACCATGTGTACTGTAAAGCAATTTTCAGAATACTGTTACCCACGTCTACCGATTTAGAAATAACTACTTAATTTGTATGAGGTTTAAGTTGAAAATTAAATGAAGGCAAACTATCTTTCAGTGGTAAACCCCAAATAATTCTACTGTAGACAATTCTATTCTAAGCGGCTGTGAGGTTGTCGAGAGGTGAGTCTGCGGAAGCCAGATCTCGGTGTTCCGTTCAAGGGCCGCCGGCGTTATGGCATTTTACACTTCCAACCTGGAGCATAGGTTCCGCTCTTGCGACTCCACTCTGGCCGGCCGGTTAAGGCAAGCACAGAGGCGAGGGCCAGATCACGCTGGAGATTAGGGGTCCGCGGTGTCACCACTCAACGTCACCTCGCCACAAGCTGCCACCGCGGGCTTATCATTATTGAGAGTCTGTGCTGAGCAAAGGCCTCCCTGAGCAGTCTTGGCTCATGTAGTCATCACGCCCTAAAAGAGAAGTGTAATGAACGAGATTACTGCCGATGAGACCGAGGCGCTCGAGCTAGCCATGATAGCGTATTGCTACACTAAACCTACATTTTTTTGGGCCTCTTATTACCCAAGTTTATTCGCGAAACTTCTTCTATTTAAGCAGCTAGCGGCTCGCGACTGACAATAGGTACTTTTTTGATGCCATTTCGGGAGAGAACGGTTTCCACCACCGCATAATATATTCTAGGTTTATAAGATTAGTTTTAAAAAAAAAGACCGGGTTGCACTCCGGGAGTGCCGGTAGAAGTGAAAACTTGAATAATTTTAATTTTGAAAATCCGTTTGGCAGCTACGATACCACAGACACGTTAAACTTATAACACCCCTCTCTTTGCGTCGGGCGTTAAAAATAGATACGCGCGGTTCGTCGCGTTCAAGTCGGCAGCGGCGGCGGATCACAGCACTCGGCACGTGTGCTCGCGCGCGCGGTGCACGGTGCCGGCCCTCGACTGACTGGCGGCCCGGGGCCGAGCGAGCGATAGGGTTCTAGTTGATCTAGTTCTCATAGAAAACTGTAATGCGGCATGGGTATATAAATCAATTACGCCGACAAAACAGTAGAATAAAATCTTGAAAAAAATGTTTTGTTATTAGTACCTCACCTAAAGGGGGGACGTAATATTTTTTTGGGTATCGTTGGATAGCTTGTTCAAAAATATGGGTAATATCTCTTATAACCATTTTTCAACTCGGTGATTCGTTTGCGAGATATTGGGCTTTAAAGCCCAAACTTTTGTTCGAAAAAATGAAATAAAAATCGTGACAAGTACTACAATACATACTCAGAAAAAAAAACAGAGTGGGGTTGCCAGGGAGCTTGGCATGATTTACGTCACTTTATTAGGTCAGTCTAGGCGACGATGTGGCACTCGTTCCTGAAGTATTATTTTGATATATTATGCAGGTGAATAGGACAAATGCGAGTGTGATTTAAATAGACCACGATTAATAAAATAAATTTCAATGTATCCTATATTTACGATCCTTATTAGGTATACATAGCAGTATAACGATAAAGCAAATATAATCTCAATAACAATCCAAATTGTTGACCTCCTGGTTAATCTCATAAATGCCAAGCACGTCGTCTAAGAGCGACTCCACGCTACGTATCCCATTCCTCCATTGCTTTTTGTATTCTATAACAGCCTTGAAATCCTTGCTCGTCAAATGATTCACGAACAAATATGGCTGCACGTAGCGCATCAACTTGATCATCGGCTTTGGCTGTAGTTCAGCCTTGTCGTTTTGTACTTTCATATGCCTTTCATATATATGAGCGAGCAAGTTCATATCGTCGGCGTTTACGATACTCTCAATAACGTTCTCTGAGGACTCTTCCGTTTTGACGGTGACGTCATCACCATCCACGTTTACCTCCTTGATTTTCTCGTTGTAGTAATCCTCCATGGTTCGCGGTTCGCCGTCTACATGCTTCAGGCATTCCGGGACCTCATAATGCTTGAGAATGCCTAGGAGGTTCAAAGCGATCGATAAATTCGCGTCCATAATTTCGACTTCAATGTCTTCGTGCAGCAATTTAGTCAACACCGTTAGGCAGCCCTTAGCCGCGAGCTCGTCTAAGGTTTTCCCCAGTCTTTTCTGTATCTCAGTTTTGTTCAGGGTGACGATTTTTCTAGATTCCTTGGAGAAGGTGACTGGTGGAAAGGTTCCGTCTAACATTCCCTGCTCGCAGAGGCTGTTGTTGATGACTATTTTCCAGAATTTTAGCGCAGCGAGTTGAACCTCCCAGTGGAAGTCACTGACCGCTGAAGATACCATCTGCTCGTAGAGTTTTTGCTTGAAATTGGGGCTCAGTTTTACGTTGAGGTACATTTCGCAGAGGACTGTGCATGCTTCCTTCCGCACGATGCCCTCTTGGTTGTGACATAGCACGCTTAGCAGGGAATCCTGGGAAGAAAATGGTTTCTTTTTAGTGACTTTTACTTTAATAATTAACCTTTTGACAGCCAGTCGGCTGTGGCCGACAGCTAAAAGTCGTGCCATTGACGGCACGACGGCCACGGACGACGATAATTTTCATACTCGCTCGTAACTTCTAATTTATCACTGGCGTCTGTCAGGTAGGCAGCGTTTTGTTTTGCACCCTGGCTGTCAAGGGGTTAAAAGTTGGTATATGTAAGTATGGTATGCGCAAAAAGATGTAGGTGTATTGCGATTAAGATCAGAAACGATCAGGTGGGCAAATATTTGTGTGATGAGCATGAATATTTGATTCTGAGCCTTGCATGTTTTCTTTGTATTTAAGTATTCATGTCTATTAAATAGATCCCCATCTAGTATGCGCATAACACAAACCTTATTGAGCTTACTATGCGGATAGTTCGATTTGTGCAAGATTGTCTGGATAATGGATATTCCTTTATTTCTTTATCTTCATTCCTGATATACCTAGTTTTGTATAATTATGTAGGCATGTTAGTCTATGTAAACATGCACCATTTGTCTGATACTACTTGTACGGTCTCGAACCCTACAAAGCGACAAACGCGGGCTCATCATAAAAAAAAATACATTAAGTAAGCCGCTCACTAATATTATAAAGACGAGAAGTCCGTGTGATTGTAGCTTCATAAGTTTGTATGCAGGGGGTAATCTCCGAAGATACTGATCTGATTTCAAAAAATCTTTCACCTCTGTATAGAATAGAGTTTCTGGATGGACATGGTCTGATTCTAGGTTAACATTTATAAAATTGCATGCCTGAAAAGGAAAACAGTAGCATGCTTCTATATACCTTAGGACTAAAATGAACAGTATTGAGCTTTCATTAGTTTTAAGTACAATTAATTACAGTTTTTCGTATTATATGTCAATTATCTACATATCGTATTCGATTATTTTTATATGTCACACTATATTTTATACCTTTACAAAATTATTGGTAGACTAAAGAACTCGTCATATGAATAAAATGACTCCTGCGTCAACCACAGGCTAACCTTGAATGCTGCGGTGGAAGTTGCATCCCGTACAGAGTCCGGCAGGCGATTGTAAATAGAGGGGCCTGCATAGTACACGGATCTCTCAGACTTGGCAAGTCTGTGTGATTGACTTACAGCTACACGGTTTTATACAATAAAAATAGTACATTACTACAGAGGCCGGGAGGTAAGGGGTTGCCGGGTGAGTAGGTACATTATAGACTGGCAACCCCTTTTCACGCCGAGGTATAGTGCTTTTCTCATACATGCAATGAAATAAATTAAAAAAAGCTCCAAGAAATCAAACTTTAATTTTCATGGCTGAACGCCGTGATCCTGTGCTACAAATTGTGGAATGGAAATTAAAAAAGACCATCTTGCAGGCCTCCAATTTTGTAGGAAAAAAATGCCATTACGGATCTCTCGTCTCGCTCCGCCCGAAACGTGACACTTCGAAGCCCATTATGAAGAACACTACATCAATATTTCATTGCATGTTTGAGAAAAATATATTTTCTCAAAAATAGTACGAAATGTTCCCATAACATCTGTGCAGATAGTATCCGAAAGTGATTCATCCTGGACAATTTTTAGAAGTGTCCAGTAAGTAAGTATGAAATCCCATTACATATCATAATATTTAAACAGTATAGAACAAGAGTGTCCAGTAAGGAAGTATGAAATCCCATTACATATCATAATATTTAAATATAGAACATTTATGACGTCAGATGCGTAGGAGGTAGGATGGGGAGAGATTCGGGACGAGGCTTGGGGGGCTGGGGAAATAGTTTGATGTAAGACACTTTCTTTTTTTTTAATACTTTTTTTTTCTTTTTTTTTGTTTTTTTTATGTTCTTTTTTGTTCTTTTTTTTTTTTTTTTTTTGTAATATTTTTTTTTTTGGAAAATTAAAATTATTCAAGTTTTTACTTCTACTGCCTTTGTTATGGCATATACTAATGCTGGTGACTGTACCTATATATTTTTTTTCTAACTTTTATTCAAACATTGTTTTATTTTTGAGAAAAGCACTATACACGCTTCGACCATAAGTGCCATCCTGGCCTCGTATTATAGCCGGACCTCGCCTTCGGCTCGGCCGGCTAAATCATACTCGTCCAGGATGGCTTACTTACTGGTCTCTGCAGTAATGTACTATTTCCTTTGTTTTTTGCGATGGGCAGCGGTAAATGTATAAAAATGTCGTTCACCTGTATGTCGGGCTGCTTGTTCCGCAGCTGGTCCCAGATGGCGGGCACCATGCAGGCGGCGCCGAGGCAGCGCAGCGCGGACGCGCGCGCATACGGCTCGTGGTCGTTGAAGGCTACCGCTGCGGCCACCACGATCAGCTCATTCTCGATGATCTGCTTTTGGAATGGTGGGAATTCTGGAATAGGAGGAGAAATAGTTTGTTTATCCATACTGTGTACCCTCTTGGTCTTGAAATATAGTCATGTGAACTAGTGTGTGGTTTAATATAAAAGAAAATAATAATATAAAATACCCTGGTATTAATGAATTACTGGGTATCCAACCACCCCGGGACCAGCAGCGCATCCAAATATTACACATACTAATATTATAAATGCGAAAGTGTCTGTCTTTCTGTCTGTCGGTCTGATACCTCTGCACGCTTAAACCGCCGATCTGATTTAGATAAAAATACAAATTGTTGTAGAGATAGTTTGAGTCCCGGGGAAAGACATATGATAGTTTTTGGCCCGGAAATCATACCCTAAGGGGGTGAAGTTAAACGCGGACGGAGTGGCGGGCAGAAGCTAGTAGAGACATAACTGTTAAGTGGAGAAAAGCGAGTAGGTAAGCGGGCATATAACTATAGGCTGTTGGAGATGGCTATTTCGGGAGTTTCTCTGCGCGATCGCATCAGAAATGAGGCTATCCGCAGCAGAACCAAGGTAACCGATATAGCCCTCCGAATCGCTAAACTTAAGTGGCAGTGGGCGGGGCACATAGTAGTGGGTAGGTGACCTGGTAAAGGTCGCGGGAGTCCGCTTGATGCGGGTGGCGCAGGACCGGTCATTGTGGCATTCCTTGGGGGAGGCCTATGTCCAGAAGTGGACGTCTTTCGGCTGATATGATGATGATGATGATGATTTTAGGCAAGCTTGTTCGAATCGGCTTGTATGGGCGCTCCGCCACCAGTACCTGGTGTCCCTAGTGATGTCAAAGTATAACGATTAACGCGAGATGCGATTTGTAGAGCAAAACAATAATAAACTTGTCCCTTCAAGAAGGTCTTAGGTTATACATTTAGTTACAAAATGTTGTCAAATGACATGTGTTCGGGACTTATCAGTCTGGCAGATAGGACCAGTACAGATAACCTTGGTGCAAAATAAAGATATGCTTGAGTTGCCAACATAGTCCTTATCGCCGTGCAGTAAGGTTCACAATTGTCAATTGAAAACTTCATATCAGTTATTAATCGAGTCTTATGACTCACGCTGTTTACTTACGCAATTTTTTCTAACTGAAATCGTAAATACGAGTTTTTGAGTTAAGTAATTGATTGTATCCGGCGTTACTTACGTTTTAAGTTACGATAGCAATAATACCTACTTAGAGGAATAGCAAAGGAAAATTGCTATAGTAACTTATATAGCTATTATAGACAAATATGTAAAATTTAATTTACTTTAAAAAACAAAGTTTTAACCGACTTCAATTCAGTACTCTGCCAAGCCACATGAACATTTCCACATTCCCTTTACACTTGAACATTGATTATTACAGAAAAAAAAACAAATTGCTGTGTGGGCCTGGGCCGATCATATTTTAGGAGTTCCGTCGATTCGTCCAGAAAGGTGATACTGAGACCTTTGGCACTTCATTAGTTGCTATTTCAACGGAATCATATCAGAATCTGTGACCTTTTAAAGTTTTCAGTACATCATTGAGGGTTCCAGGAGACATCTGTGGTCTTCACATCAGTTTCACTTCAACACATTTGTGATTTCCGGGATAGACGAGTATTAATATAAAATACCAAAATTACTACATGCATGCCTAATATATTTGAGGAGTTCCCTCAATTCCTCATGGATCCCATCATCCAACTGGATTTTTGAAAATAATGGGACCAATCTGTAGGCCAATACGTACAAACAATTTTTTTTGTACAAATCTATTCATAAACGACGGAGTTCTGAGATAACAAACATTAAAAAAATATATAATAAAAAAAAACAACTGAATTGAAAACTTCCTTTTTTTCGAAGTCGGTTAAAATACCTAGTACCTACACACAGAGTATGAGCGTAACTGAGAGCAAGGAAGTTGAAACTTACACCTTATACTTAAAGGTCATTCATGTTTGCATTGCATGTAGTCATTGGTGCAGTGCGCGAGTTTTAGCCGCCTCGTGGGCTCGCGAAAACGATCCTCTCGCGGATTCGCTTCGCTGGCGACGAACTGGAGGCAGAGCCAGGCGCTATGCGCTTGCGCATCTGTTGTCTCCGCCGTAGCGGAACCATGCAGGGAGTCGGGGCAAGCCCTGTAAGCAAAGGTTCCACAGGACTGGAGGCGCTCGCCTAGCTGACGCCTAGAAATGTCTGCGGCCTGCAGTAGCAGTAGTGGACCGCCCGCCGGGACGTACGCAGTTGAATACCAAGAGCGAGCCTGCGATGCCCCCCTTACAAGGCGGAGCTGGTGGTTTTAGATGGTAATCCAGCTTCGGTCAGTCCGTCATACCCGTCCTGCTTCCCTGGACAGCGGCGCTACCACGAACTTCGAAAGTCGAAGTTCGGAATACATGCATCCCTGTTATTCGAGTAAGGGAGTGCGATAGAGATGGAAATACCCGAAATTCGACTTTCGAAGTTCGTGGTAGCGCCGCAGATGTATAAACGCATTTCCTCAAAGTTAAAAAAAGGGTAGCACTGGTGCGTTGCGTAGATTCGTGAAATACGTCGAGGACTTTCGCGGGGTTGTTCAGTGGATGCGAGTCCGACATAACTTCCGTGCATAACGGAACCAAGCTCTAGATCTGCTCTTGTGGACCACCAATGCGCAAAAGAAGTATCTACCGTAGGCAGATCATGCAACCAGAGGACAAAACTGATTGCCGCCGTTTCTAGAAGCAATGAAATATAAATAAAGGGCTGCCACAATAAATCAATCTCTGCACGTCTATCATGAGACGGCGCGCGAGCTCTCTCTCTTATTAGAACACTTAGGACAAGAGGTATCATCATCATCATATCATATCCGAAAGACGTCCACTGCTGGACATAGGCCTCCCCCAAACAGTGCCAAAGTGACCGGTCCCGCGCCACCCGCATCCAGCGGACTCCCGCAACCTTTACCAGGTCATCAGTCCACCTTGTGGGGGGCCTACCCACTCCGCGGCTCTCGGTACGTGGTCGCCACTCGAGAACCTTTCCGCCCCAACGGCCATCGGTTCTACGTGCTATGTGCCCTGCCCACTGCCACTTAAGTTTAGCGACTCGGAGGGCTATATCGGTACCTTGGTTCTGCTGCGGATAGCCTCATTTCTGATGCGATCACGCAGAGAAACTCCCAACATGGCCCTCTCCATTGCCCATTGGGTGACTTTGAGCCTTCTTATAGAGGCCCATAGTAAGCGACCACGTTTCAGTGCCATATGTCATCACTGGCAACACACACTGGTCAAAGACGCTCGTCTTGAGACACTGGGGAATATTGGACGAAAAGATGTGCCGTAGCTTCCCGA
Source organism: Epinotia ramella (assembly GCA_947578815.1). Taxonomy (NCBI): domain Eukaryota; kingdom Metazoa; phylum Arthropoda; class Insecta; order Lepidoptera; family Tortricidae; genus Epinotia; species Epinotia ramella. The sequence goes on along the minus strand of OX388211.1, from coordinate 5,078,658 downwards.
ATGATGCCCAGCCGAGACTGGATAGTCTGTCCTAGGTATACATAATCGTCTGCAACTTCGAGCGTAAAGTGTCCGATTGTAATGGAAAGAAGAACAAGAGGTATAGTGCGAGAAAAATCGTGAGTATGTCGATAGACGTGCTGGTCGAAGCGGCATGGAAAAGGTTCACAACTAAACAATAAACACTCACTGATGTACGAGATCTCCGTGCAGACCAGCAGTAGCTCGAGCGCGGAATCCCGCACTTCCCAGTGCATGTCGTGCATCTTCATGTAGATGAGCCTCCCCAGGTCGTGCATGGCGGAGCCAGGCTTCGACTCCATCAGCAGCGACAGGTTGGGCGGCAGGAACTTGCGCACTGTCACCGCGATCACGTTGAGGGCGGTCACTATGAACTGTAACAAGAGTGGCCGTCTTTACCTATGGTGCAGTGTGCGTTGCACACGGGCGCAGCGATCCTAGGGGGCGCCGAGCGCCGCCCGCTACGGAGCCCCACTCGGCGCGCGCGCTTACTAGGGGGCGCTAGAGTAATGTTTGCACACGGGCGCTACATGGGCTAGAGACGCATCAACGACAATCTATGAATCAATCACTCTTCTCTCTCTCTCTCTGAAACCTATTTTAAACGAAACCTCCGAGGCATATTTCGAATGATGTTTTGGTATTCCCATGAGACACTCCGAATTATCGTGTAAGTATCTTAGTGTAGTGGCATGATAAAAAACCATTATATGTAGGTAGATGTTTCGTTATCCATCAAAATACTGACTATGACTAAGTACCTACGTTGTTGCACAGTGCGGCAGCGGTTTTTCTAATTCATTGCCTGTGATTCCAACTAACCAGGCGTTGCGCGTCTGCCAGTCAGTCGGTCAGTCAGTCAGTCAGTCAGTTTGTCCGTCCGTCTGTTACTCTGAACCGCTTCGGAAACTCTACAAGCGTTTATTACAGGGGGATACAAAGTTTCCGATCCACAGAGATTGGGCGCTCTGGTTGGATTTTTATTACCTACTTACCGCTGTGGATACTAGACGTGCATCACCCTCGCAACAGCATACTTGTCAGAACGTGTTGGATCTCTTATCCACGGCCACTTGGCATCCAACCTTGCATCATACAGATATTTTGGCACTAATATGTCTTGTGTCCCTCATCCCGATAGTTAAGGTCTTTGAGATTGGTGTAACTGGTTCAATCTAACGTGATGTGAGTGGTGAACAACCTAATGGGAGTTGCAAACAATTCATAGTACTCTTTGGTTGGAAATACTCCAGAAATAAACTCATCTAAATCCTAATTGGACTGAATGGTATCAGATCGTACTCTATTGTGTTGGGGTATTGTCGCCAGTTGGACGTCGCGGTTTTACGAAGTGCAACACGCCTCGTGTCAGCGGTAGGCTGCATTGAACGTCGATAGAGGCCACATTCCCATGTGGCGTTTGTCGATGCCAACACGCGGATGCTTGCTCTTACCTTAGTCGTCAAATTCGGCCTCCCCAGTATATGATGCACGACATTGTGCAGACAAACGATTTCCAAGCTCGCCTTCCAATTTATATCATAGTTCTTAACCAGAAGCAATATAGCTTCTAGCACATACAAGTAAACTGATTGATTATCTTCTTCCGATTGTACTGGGGGGAGCGGTTCGTAATCCCCATAGTGTTCTGGGTTCGGGTCATACTGCTTCAACACGTAAAACAGCCCCTGGAACATCAAGTTGGCCTGCTCGTTGTTCATGGAGTTGTTGAGGCTGGAGAGCCTCTTCACGCTCTTGAGAACGATGGCTTCCGTGTCCAGTTCCAACACCAGGTCGCTCAACGCCGTCCCCGCCTTCGCCGTGTGCTCGCAACTCGCGTCGATCAGCTTCATGATGTAATCCTGAACCTGACCCTTCTCCTGGCGAGATGTCCTCGGCAAATGCCTCGTTATGTAACAGATCGGCGGCACGAGACATAAAAACAACATTTTATTCTGCACATTCACCTTCTTACCGTCCGATTTCATTTCCGGCTTCTTATTATGCCACAATGCATTCCAAACTTCATTGCAAGTATAGCAGTAATCTAAAGCCAACATCACATTACGCCTCACCGTGAAATAGTTTATAATATTGAAATACACCACACTAACTTCTACAAAATCTTCAATACTGTATACCGTGTCGTCCGTCAGCGGTTTGTAGTGTAAGGTTTTGATCATGACTAATCGCATCACTAGATTGGCTAGGAGTGAACTTGAGCTGTCTTTGCGGAATTTTTCAAAAATCATATAGGTGTGGTTGGCCAATTTGAAGTGATTCAGCAAGGCGTTTACGACGAGGGACGACTTGGTGAGCTTACTGTACTCGCCGGTGATGGCCAGCAGCATGTGCAGCATGGGCTCAAACCGCTTCGACAGCTTATCCTCCGCCTCCATTGTTATAGACTCTGTATCCACGATATCTGATTCAATCAGTGGTTTAAGTATATAATTCAGCACCTGCCTGACATTTGCATCATCTTCTATATCGTTCAGTCTCCATACAAGTTTGGTGGCGAACTTATATTTCATTCTTGTCACAAATATTGTGTCATTCTCATTGTCGGAGCTGAGGATCTCTTTCCACATCTCGGTGTCGAGGAACCAGCAGAGGCCCGTGCACTGTTCCACTAGGGCGAAGGCTACTTCTAGATAGGCCACACGGAGGCTCGGGGTCCTGGTTGGCGAACTGAACTTCCTGTATTCTCTGCATAGTGAGTCATGTATGTTGCTTATTATTTTCAAGCAGTAGAGTTCCTTCCTAACACAAAACGCCAGTAGTCTGACGAGGAAGACTTGTACAGATACATCGTATTTTTCCAATGTTTTTATTGTGTTAATAAGAAGGTCTGATATAAAACAAATATAATTGTTATCTGTAAAAAAAACGTATCATAACATAACTATTCTTTCATTTATCAAATGCGAGTTTTGTAAACATGTTCATTCATTGTTTGTATATATAACATAATACCTAATAAATTATATAACTACAAAAAAAAAACTTTTACTTTAATATTAACACAGGACCTTCTAGCACAGTCTGAAACTCTTTAATATTTTATTTTAAAAATAATTATTTAATAATTGCAATTTGGAATAGATCATTGCAGTATCGAAGTATGTCAACAGTCCTGATAGGTATTAAAATAATTATGAAGCAAAAAACATTAAAAAACAAAGTTACCTTTTCTAGTCTCAACTATTTTATTAATTAAATTGTCTGAGTAGTATTTGTCTATCACATAGTTCGGTTCATTAATTTTCTCAAATAACGCTGTAAATTTGTCTTTAACTGCTTTTGACTGATTACCCATGTTTGGTTAAGTAATTATCTTTAACTTAAAAAACTACATAACTATTATAAATAATTCACACACATTACTCAACAATTCGCAGTTATAACATAATTAGCGATGTATAAAAAAACCACTTCATACGAGTACGCGCGTTCAACTTAGTTCACAACAATTTGAAGTTGTCGTAGACGACGTAGTTCGAAATAATCTCGCATACTACTACTACTACTACCTACCACCCATGTACCTGTATAATGCATATACATACACATGCCATCATGATGGCATTTTTCTAATATAGTCTTTATTGCAACTACATACGGTACTTTTTTATCTAAAACTCGACAATACAAAACTGACAGCTCAAAGGTGTCTTTAGTTTATAGAGTAACCTAAAGCGCGTGCGGTGCGAGGAAAGGTTGAGTGCCCGCCGAGTTCATTTAATAAGTTATTCGTCCCTCATCTCACTGTAGTCAAACTTGTTATGGCGATTGTTTGGTCGAATGCTGCACTTTGTGATGATTTGATGAAAGCAAGTAAGTGGCTTTGCACAGTAATAGACAGGACTAAAATAAAAAATAAAAAATCGGCTAAGTGCGAGTCGGAACTCAGCAATTAGTGTTCCGTACATTCAGTTATTTTAAGGGGATGCCTTGATTTGAGTCGTACACGCCCCCTAGACAGAGACACGCTGATGCCTTCCGCCCACGAGAAAAAGAGATGTAACACTCTTCGGGAATCGCTGTTTTGGACAAATTTCGATAAATACCTAAGTTAGTGAAGGTTTATCAAAATTTCATAAAGTGAGATTTTAGATGAGATAAAATACTATAGTATTTACTTGATTGTGTCGTAAAATAATGTATCGTTTGAGTAGGCTGAGTAAAAAAAGGAAAATACAGACCCAACTTCGGTTTTTTTTTCTATCGAGGAAATTTTAAGCAATCATGTATCCATAAAATCAGATGAACAATCATATAGTCAAAAATCATATATCTGAAAATCAGACCTTGTTGTTTCTAAATCTAGTCGGAACGGCGTTTCAAAGCACGCGATAATTTCCAATGCACCGCCTTAAATGGTTGATACTTTATATCCTGATATTGAAGCTAACTACTACCACAGATTAAAGAATACAAGTACAGATACCCAATCTCATAGAGCAAAAGCGTACCGTCCTAATGTAGGCAATTCTGTATACAATTTCAGTCCCGTAGTTACACCAGTAGATGCAGTATCCGAGCTACCACGGCTATGACGCTGTCAGCCTACCTGATAGTTTTAGTAATACATTGAGATATCACCAGATGGCATTGACTTCCCGGGCAACAAATAGAGTATTTTTGTTTTTTTTTGATATAAAAGTAGTATTTTCGAGACAATATTACACATCACACGAAATTATACATAACCAAACGCTTGGAGCCTGTGGTTCCATAGAACTTTCGCGACCAGTGATGGCGCCATCTAGTGACAGTACCCAATAATACGTGTAGCAAACTTACTTAACTCACACGTATAGTACGAGTTACATGGATTTAGTACCAATTTTATTGCATTTACTAAACATACATAAACTTATACAATTTACCTTTATTTTATGTACGGAAGGATGTTTGCGATATAATTAAGGTACGTTGAATTTATTAAGGTGTAAAAATCATTCTATCTTCACGATTACTGGTTCAAATGTTTCGCTCGGTACCTGTGTCGCCATCTATGAGTTCTTTTTTGTAATAATTATACGTTGTTCGAGTTGGGAGGCCATGCTACTACTAACTAAACTGCTGCTCATCTTATATTTAGGTGTCTGGTTCAAAATTTTCGCAGCAAGTTCTCAAACTTGAATGGTATAAGGCAACAATACGATTCACCACTACAGCTCGGTATTCCAATTTTAAATCAAATAAACAACCTAGTACTTTGATGCTATTTTGTTTCTAGATTTTAACCAAATAGTCAAAAATATGTAGAACTGTTAAAATATAGAACACCAAAAGCTTCTTGTTGTGTTGAAATGAAATCTTAAGCATAGTATTATTTGTGTGTTTTCTTAACCCAAACAAAACCGCATCATAAGAAGATTCAATAGGAGTTTTTTTTTTAGTTTTCAACTGAATCGTTTAATTACAAAATCCAAAATATCCATCGATATTGATGCGTCATCATTATATCAGCCGAAAGACGTCCATTGCAGGACATAGGCCTCCCCCAAAGAGTGCCTCAATGACGAGTTCTGCGCCACCCGCATCCATCGGACTCCCGCGACCTTTAGCAGGCCCCGTATCATGGTCTGCCTTATCACGCGATAAGTGACAAGATAGAGCGTCCGTTACTGGCTGACACCGTTCGATAGATCGAGGCGACGCTCTTATCTTGTCACTTATTGCGTGATAAGGCCGACCATGATACGGGGCCAGGTCATCGGTCCACTTTGTAGGGAGTCTACCCACGCTGCGCCTTCCGGTACGTGGTCGCCACTCGAGAAACTTTCCGCCCCAATGGCCATCATCGGTTCTACGTGCAATGTGCCTAGCCCACTGCCACTTATTGTTGTGTGTTGTGTAAGGGCTAGTTACTTACTCTACTTTACTGTGTTGTGTTAATAACTTTAAATTTTTCGAATCCGCGAGCGATAACCTCAGACCAAGAAAAAAGATAGACAGAGCATTACGAAAAACCTAGTGAAGCCGGTTTTCAACCAAGCCAAAGCCAAGTTTGGCACACGCTCACGCACACAAACAAAACAATTGCACAAAACTGAATATGGGAACACTATATAAATAATGTGATAAGTGTGATAACTATGACGCCTCTATTTGGTTTATTAACCTTTGGTCTATGTACCACCTTTAAATATGGAACACTAAAAACAAACATTCATACTTAAAGTACGGAGTTCTTTATTTGAATTGGTATAGATTATGACAACAATAAATCTTATATTTACTAGATGCAAATTATTCGTCGGTTTAATTCGGAAATATAAACTATTCACAATCTATCTTTAAACTACCACACACCGCTAGTATAAATTGACTCCCAGATCCGCAACAACTACACCGAATCGAAGATCAGATTTTAACTGGATCGTGGATAATTGTTGAAAACACCAGACCGGCGTTGTCTAATTGCTTGACATCGGGTATTTTTCGGTTTCGGTCGGAACACGAAATACAATGCTGTGTTTTCATTATATCAATATTCATTTATCAGACTGCTAAGTGCAATGTACGTCACCAGGCATGGCTATACTGAAGAACCAGCGTAAAATGAGACGCTATACCAAATTTATTTACTTTAATTTGTAAATATAATTTAAACTATTAAAGCTAGCGTCATGTTGATAATTTTCCCGCCATCTACACACAATTTCCGTTATGCATGTGTATTTCCAAGTCTCAGTTGGCTATAGCTTTTGAAATAGAGCTGGGGACAGCACTGTATAATAAAAGTTACTTTGGTCATATTTTACACTAGTAAGAGCCTATCGTAAAAAGAACTCAAAATGTGTATACCGTCTCAAAATTTTACGAGCTTTCGAATGATGCCCCACACGTTCCTAACAATCCAAAAAAAAATTGCGAAACCCCTTATTACCCCTCAAACTGCCCCCTTCATTGGGTTTACACCTTTTTGACTTTATTTATGTAATCAGGCCATAAATTTCTATATGTATACCAAATTTCAGCTTCCTATGTCAAACGGTCTTTGAGAAAACTGGCTGTGACAGACGGACAGCCTCCGAGTGATCGCATAAGTGTTCCGTTGGACCAATTTTGGTACGGAACACTAAAAACAAGTATTATAAAAGAAACTCGACGTCAATACCTTTCATAGTTCACGAAATATTTAAGATCAAATGTGCACGCCACTCAAAACTTTTTTTCACAGAAATCTTCAAGCGCAACGATTGTTCTGAACGATAAATGTTTACTTTTAATATAAGATAAAAAAAAAACAAAATACTATTGCTAAATAACGAATTAAAAAAATATATCCCTGCAATCATTACTCTAGAGTAAAGCCTGCATCACACTGGGCGGCCTGGCCGCGGCGGACAATAGTAAAATTGTCATTAGCTGTCAAATTTACTATTGTCCGCCACCGCAGGCCGCGGTAGTGTGTTGCAGGCCTAAATCTGAATGTCTGTCAAATTAGACCAGCTTGACAGGACTGGCTTACCACGAGGCAGCTTGACCCATCCATACACATTTTTTTAATGAAATGATGTAAAAACCAATCCAGTATAAAAAAATATTTTTCTGACAAAAGATTTAGGTATAAGTTTTTTTTATAAGTATTGTATATAATGTGCTTTTATTTCAGATATAAATTTTTTAGGTTTGCATTTGTTTAGGTCGTACGTCGTGAATATTTTTTTAAAGAGTGGTGCCATCTCTGTTTCTCAGGACTGAAACTTCCGCTGCTGCGGGTCAAATCAGTTTGGCCCTACTACTACTGTGCCAAGTGGCTTGCTTCCATCATAAAATGCAGCATTTTTTTCATAACGAGCATGACTATTGTACATTTGTACCATCGGCAACACTTGCACTGACCATCCGTGCACTTTATGTGCTTTGTCATAAGGTTCAATATAAATACAGGATGGTCAGTTGGCGTTTGTACATCACGATGACTGCGCAGCGGGCAAGTCGCAGCTACATGTTAATTAGCAATTTCTAATGACACAATGATAATGAAAATACTGTCCCATTTTATTAGAGAATGGGCTTCTGCTTGGCTTGGTATGGACGGATTCCAGAGGTTGTGGGTTCAAATCCCGCTCGTGGCGAATAATTTTTCATATTTCCACTTTGATCAAAATTTGGTATTCTGATTGGTCAAGTAATTTTAATGAACGTTGTCTATAGCGCCAAATGAAAGACGATTCCATATGTAGCGCCGGCACGCACTTGACTTGGAGCAGCGCAGGTGACGAATCGCACGCGCTAGCGGCGCTTGGGCATGCAGATTAGTGCATGCTCACAAGAGCATCTGTGCTCGTAAAAAGAATAGAGCATTGCAATGATCTTGTGGTATTACTGGAAATGGCGAATAGGTAAAACACGTAGCACGCCAAATAATCTTGTCCATATCATATTTCAATAATTGCCAGTCATGGCATCCAAGTGATCCACGTAAGTTGTTCTGTACAATACATGGAATAATTTGTCATCATCAATTTATCACAAGCTGACTAATTCCTATTGTCTGGAAGCATGTTGTGCGCATTGACAAATTGCATGCACATCACGACCAACACAATTTGTATAACATTCCACAGTTGGGAGCATCCGACTCCCATGCAGATTTCCTGTCACTCACAACCCAGATTTGCTCGAAACTTCCGCAACTATTCCCACTGGCGCATACTCTTGAGGGTATTCCTGTTTTAAACCGCTTGCGTGGTCGTGGTCGTAATTATGTTGGAGGATTCCCTTGGCTACTCTCCCACTATGCACTCCGATCGTGTTACTGGGCCGGCTCATAAAGTCACAGATTATATAATAGTTCTACGTCAGGTACTAAGTATAATCAGTACATAGTTCTATCAACTGATATTGTAAATGAGCCTTTGAATGTAAGGCCGTGGACTGGACACCAGCAGGCAGCGAGGCGATGAGCGGTAGTTCCTACATTCGAGCGACTTCAATCTATGGACAGCCGCTCGTCACCCCTGCTGCCCGCTGGTGTCCATTCTGCGGCTTAAGTGACATGGCTGTAATATGCAGAAATTAATTCTTCCCCCGAAACTTTTCAACCGATTCTATATTTAGTTTACTAATGATATTATTTGGTATGCATTATGTCAATGCATAAAAAATATTAAAATCATCAAATGCAGAATCCTTTCAGGTACAGCAGATGCATTGAATAGTAACCAAATGTAGGTCTGATAACATGCATAGCTAACTTATCATGAAGACTTACCTTATTTAATAGATTTGGTCTCTTCAGTATATTGTAGACAACATTGTACAGACAGATGACTTCCAAGCTCTCTGTCCACGTTATATCATAGTTCTTGACCAGGAGGAAGATGGCTTCTATAACATATGTGTACATGAATAGATTCTCTTGGTCTTCTTGGAACACTGCCTCTGGAGTTTTTTCCACCTGGGATTCTGGGTATAGCTGCTTCAGAACATAAAAAAGGCCTTGAAACATCAAATTGGCCTGTTCATTGTTCATGGAGTTGTTTAAGCTGGACAGTCTTTTCACACTCTGCAGGACAATGGCTTCTGTGTCAAGTTCCACGGTCAGTTCGGCCAGTTTCATAGCCGCCTTGGCTGTGTGCTCGCAACTGGCATTTATAAGTTTCATTATGTAGTCTTGTATATAACCTTGCATCTGCATGGCTGTATCAGGCATATGTCTCGTAATATAAGCCAAAGCAGGCACAAGGCATAAAAACAGCATTTTGTGTTGCACATCCACCTTTTTGCCATCCAGCGTGCTTGTGTTTGGCTTCTGTTTATCCCAAATTCCGTGCCAAGTTTCATTGCAAGAGTAACAATAGTCTAAAACCAATATAGCATTCCGCCTTGATAAGAAAAGATTTACAGTATTGAAATAGACTGCATTAGTTTCAATAAAATCTTCAGCAGTGTATATGGTGTCGTCTGTAAATGGTTTGTTATGTAAAACTTTAGCTAGATGCAACCGAAAAATTAATTTGGACACAAATGCCATCAAGCTGTCTTTATGTAATCTATCCAGCAGCACACACATGTGAGTCACCAATTTGAAGTGGTTAATCAGTGTATTTATGACCAGAGATGACCCAGTCAGGTGACCGTAGTCACTCAAGATGGATTGCAGCATGTGTAAGGTTGGTTCAAGTTGCTTAGAAGCTTCCTCCTCCTCATCAGTAGTTATTGACTCTGCTACATTGATTCCACTCTCAAGTAAAGGTTTCAGTATAAAATTAAGCACTTCTTTCAAATTGGCTTCATCTTCCAAACCATCCAATCTCCATACAAGTCTGGACACAAACTTATATTTCTGTCTTGTTACAAATACTGTTTTGGATTCATTGTTGGCGCTGAGGATTTCTTTCCATGTACCACTCTCGAGGAGCCAGCAGAGTCCTGTGCATTGCTCTACTAGGGAAAGGGCTACTTCTAGATAGGCAACACAGAGGCTTGGCATCATGGTTGGGGCACCCATCTCTTTGTATGCTTCTCTTAGTGGATCATTTATGTTACTCGATATTTTCGCAAAGTACAGCTCTTTACTGACACAGAAAGCCAGCATTCTGACAAGGAATACTTGAACTGAAGCATGGTATTTCTCCAAATGTTGTATCGGGTCAACCAGTAGAAGGGTTAGACTATAAATATAATTGTAATCTGTAAAGAAAAAAGGTTTATGAAGAAACAAATAGTAATTATGTCAGCTATGACTAGGTGAATATCCAATAAATACATTCAGAGGAGTTGTAATATTGTCAGTAATCAGAGTAATAAAATAAAAATCTGCATAATAACAGCTTTTTAAATATACAGCTACAGATACTTGTAACATTTTTTTATAAAGATTTGGCTTGACTTAATTATACTATAATTAAAATAAAGTTACTTACCTTTTCTGGTTTCTACTATTTTATGGATCAAATTATCAGCGTAGTAGTTGTCCATCACATAGTTTGGTTCATTTATTTTGTCAAACAAGGCTTGAAATTTGAATTTCATTGAAGATTCAATATGTTGAGGATGGCTGCCCATTTTCAAGTGTGTATTGTATTATCAATGTTAATAACGCTAACCCGCCGGGAATAACGCTAGGAGGATGATGATTGTATTATCAATGTTCAACTCGGAGGACACCCACTGCTAACTGAAACATAACATAAATTTCCTTGTTTACTTATCACAATATGAGCGAAATGAATAAGTCCACGACCAGTGAAACCGCATGCTAGACAATTATGTCCTGACAGTCGTCATCAAAGAATAACTTACATCAAACTCATCGGTTGGATTTTGTGAGTCTTCTAGAAAAAGAATATCACATTGTTCTTCATGCGATGTGAATTTTCACGCCGAAAATGCAGAAAGACACGAGATACGATTGTTGACAAACTGTCCGTCAGCGTCAGTTTATTATATTACATTTATGACATGATATAATTAATAGTTTAAAAAAAAAAGTTAAGACCGGAAAAACGCCTCAGTGCGCGTTTTGTTCATATCATCGATTATGACGATTTTATTTGTCAAATAATTGGAAAAATATGATTTAAAGAGAGAAATATTAAAACTAATGTTTATTTATTTATACAAAAAATACTGATTTGATTTTGAAAGGATAGAAGTAGCGTTTAATAATATTGACATAGTTTAGTTTACACAATGCATTACAAGTTTGCGGCACCCATGTGATTGTTCTAGAAACGAACTCTTGTCTGCTGCTGAGTACTGTCAAAATTTTATCTGCAGCTGCAGCATCAAAGCGCTGGAGGCAAGAAGCAATTTACAGATCAGTTTTTACGTATTTGTCTTTGTGTAACGACTGTTTATTACTGTTTCATTAATAATTGACTGAAGGAGAGCGTGATTTTTGCATTCCTGACTGAAATGCCTTTAAGAGGAAGCAGTTTCGTAAGTCTCTTTGCAGTGTTACTCGATATCTTTTTAACCACACATTTTTTGTCATGCGCTAACTAGTATTTTTCTAACACATCATGATGAGCTAGTCACTCTTTTGGATCCTTGATAACGACCGTGGATGCACTCTGCTTCATTCCGAGTCGACACTGCTGTTCTAGTTGAATTTTTCCGAGGCAGGTAAAATGTTTTGGTTTGATGATTTTTCATTTTCGCATGCTTCATCTGTGCAACAAATTTTTTGGCACTTACCCAAAAGTAGTGTACTTGACTGTGTAATAACCTCTGGGAATTAAATGTACGGGGATTATTTAGCGGTGTTGTGTGCCCTTGGTTTGTCTGACGAGATCTGACGCCCTGGTCTTCCACAGGACGGTTGACGCCTGGCTAACCCTAGTGATCCTGAGTGGCCCCTAACTGCTTGTGAGGTTAGTGTGATTTTGTTTTGTTTATTGTCCTCTTCTGTTATTATGTGTGGTCATTTAATGTTGTTAAATGAATATGATGTAATCTACACAAATTCATTATGTTATGTTCAACTTTTGTATTAGCCTGAAGATTCTGATCTGATTGTGTATATTTGGATCCTTTTAAATTCACAAGCTCAATCATCCAACAGTGTCTATGTATTTTTTTTACAAATTTGAAGAAATTTAGCAATTATTTGTAGCAAAATAATATTTATAACCGACTTCAAAAAAATGGAGGAGGTTCTCAATTTGGTTATTATTATTGTATTTTTTATTTTATTTTTTCATTGTTTGTTACCTCAGAACTCCATCATTGATGAGCCGATTTGTAATTATTTTTTTGTTTGTATGTATATGCTTCCAGGTGGGTCCCATTTTTTTAAATTCAGTTGGATGATGGGATCCATGAGGAATTGAGGGACCTCCTCAATTATAGTAGGCATGCGTGTAGTGATTCTGGTATTTTCTATTATACCTCTTGTATTTACACCCGGAAATCATAAATTTGGTGGAGTGGAATTGATGATGAAGACCACAGATGACTTATGGAATTCCTCAATTATGTACTTAAAAGTACAAAAGTATGTCACAGATTCTGATAAGATTACGTTGAAATAGCAACTAATGAAGTCCCAAAGGTGAAAAGGTGATCCTTGTGGAATCAACAGAAGTCCTCAAATATCATCGGCCCACATACAGTGATTGGGTTTTTTTCTCTAATAATCAACACATTTGCTTTCGTAAATCAGTTCATGTGCTAAATTGGAAAAGAAATGTTCTCATGGCTTGGCGGAGTACTAAATTGAACTCGGTTAAAACTTTGTTTTTAAAGTAAATTATCATCAGAAAACAGTGCAAAACTTGAGTTATTCTGTTACGTTTTTTCATATTTGTAACATTGTGTGGTAACCACATTTAGCAAATGTTTTTAATTATCTTCATGTTTATTAACTTATATCTTTCTTTATTTGAAAAGAAATATAACTTTAGAACTTGTAGTTTTGCTTAAAATATATATCATACTAAATGCACGCGCGGGTTCGCCCGCCCGTGTACTATGATAAAACATAGCCTTTGTCCTTTCGACAAGTCCATTCTATGCGCAGGTTAAATCAAAATTGAAATTTGATGAGTATTTCCAGAGTTTACCGATTACATACAAACAAATGTTTATATGTATATACATATACAAACAAATAAATTTACAAAGCTACAAAAACAGTTTTCCGGTTTATAATATTAGTATCTAGATGCACTAGTTGCCTGTGGGCTCCACCCGCATTTTACTTAGAATTTAGAATGCAAGCAGAGCAGTGTATCAAAATATAGTCCATACCAATCTCGAAGGTCCATGTTAATAGTGGACAAAAAAATATATTTATTGGATAAGTTGTTCCGCCCGAACTCCCAAACTTTATACTATTAGCAAAGATTGGTGCCAACTCTGAAGAGCTGATGACTAAGATTGCCGTAGAGTAATATTACAGATAAAATACAACTACCAGAACCAAAAGTATGTTTTGCAGAATTTTAATTTAATTGAAAACTTTTTTTCAGAAACAGTACACTTTACATGATTGTTATGCATACATGAATATGAATGACCTTTTAGCTGTTGCTAAAAAGTTAAACGTTTGAGTTAAATCGGTGAAATGAAAATTCGGCGAAACAATGCATTCGGTGAAACGTGTCGGTAAAATAAGGGACTCCAGATCTCTCGAGATCGAGATTGCATTCTCTAAATTATAACAGTAGACATTATTTCTGATTCTAATTCTGAGGAATTATCCCACGGAGCGGCGATTAATCTCAGCGTCTATTATGTTGATTAGCGGCGACACGAGACTAATTTTACACCATTTTGCGAGCGCATCTTATTATCTCCGCGGCCTTGGCTCTACCGAGAACCGAGGCTTGCCGCTTGCATTCCAAGCCTTATTGTTCTTTGCTCTGATTATTATGTTTACTTGTATGTAGAGCCGTGTACGTGCTTCCAGTTAGTGAACGAATCATTTTAATTTATTTTTTTAGGCGTAACTGCGACACGAATTCTATACATTTTGGGAAGCGCGCGTGATTACGCACGGAATGCAATTACGCGTGTGCGTACGCGGCTTTAGTTGTGCACCAAACTTAAGGGTGGCCAGGACGCTTGACTCTCCATACAAACGTATTCCTCCCCTTATCTCCTAAGTTTACCTAGCGAAAATTTTGAAATGATTACATACTAGCTTCCGCCCGCGACTTCGTCTGCTTGGACTGGGGATAAATGCAATCCTATAATTTAATCTAGGCTCTAAACTATCTTCGTGCAAAATTTCATCCAAATCGGTTGAGCTGTTTAAGCGTGATTGAGTAACAAACATTCAACCATCTAAACATTTATTAAACACACACATTAACATTTATTAATATTAGTACGATAGTAGGATTAGGATATATTATAAACGACTATACGTCCTTATATTGAAGTAGGCAATATGTAGCGTACCTAAAATATGAACTGTATTTATTTTACAATAGACATTACCCAGACGTGTGTTGTCAGTGCGCGGCCGCGTGCGCAGTGGGAGGGCCGTGGGCGACACGTCGAGGTGCCAAAAAAGTAATTTATCACTCGCTGAACGAGATGTGCAATCACTATGTTAAGCGTAAACCTTATGGGGCAGATTATGACGCGCTGTAAATTGTTGCTTGTCTCTGAAAAGTCATACCTAATTGAGTTTATTGTTGGATAATTCTTAGCAGAGCATATGAAACTCATGTTCGAGTGCCACTTTCAGCATAAATTTGGGTATAAAAAATCGTCAAAATTTGATATCGCAGTGATGGGGTGCTAGCCCATCGCCCACAACACACTTCAACCCTGTACCCTTAGTTTGACTCTTACGACACCCAGAGGAAGAAAGGCCACCCCTTTTCGTCTTCTGCTATTCTAACCCGATACCACACGGGGGAAAAGTAAACGGGGGGGTAAGTAAGTTTAATATGCTCTGCCTACCCCCTTTGAGAATTAAGGCGTGAATCTATGTAGTCAAGTGTAAAAATATGGGTACATACATCTTATACACATAAACATGTCCCATGGCTCTTAAGCCAGTTGATTAAGGTTTCGGTACGAATTTATAAGAGGACTAGCTTCTGCCCGCGGCTCCGTCCGCGTGGAATTCGTTTAAGTATATTGTAGCTTCATACATTTTTATTTTATTTTATACAACGACGGTGGCAAACAAGCATACGGCCCGCCTGATGGTAAGCGGACACCGCAGCCTATAGACGCATGCAACTCCAAAGGAGTAACATGGGCGTTGCCGACCCTTGATATGTTTGAGGATTCGCTGTGATACAAACTTTCATCCCCCATTACACCCCCTCAGGGGATGATTTCTATGTCCTTCCCCGGCACCCAAACTATCTATCTACCAATTTTCATCTAAATCGTGCAGATCAGGGATGCCGCGGATGCGATTTTTTTGACATCCGCGGATGCGGATATTTGGGAGCACATCCGCGAATGCGGATGCGGATTTTGGGGTCACTCGCTATAAAACGTAAAAACAACGTCCATTTTATGATACCACGCAATCATCAAACACGTTGAGACTAAACTACAATAATAGCGAACAAATGAAAGGCGCGTCTGGTCTTGGTCAGAGAAACGAAATGAAGTTGGGTTTTTCTAATGGCGAAAATATCTGAAACGCGCGCGGTAAGCGTTCTTTCTTGTCGTGACTACACTACATCCGCATTCGCAGAAACTCCGCATCGATTTTTCCAACATCCCTGCAACATCCCTGGTGCAGATACGCCTTGAACCACTTCAATCTGCAATCTCACTGGAGCGTAACGTAACCTCTATTAATGCAGACTCAGAATTTCATTTATGTTGCACTAGCTTCTGCCCGCGACTCCGTCCGCGTGGAACTCGTTTATATCGCAGCTCCATACAAACTTTCACCCCCCCATTTCAGCCCCTTAAGGGATGATTTCGGGGATAAAAACTATCCTATGTCCTTCCCAGGGACTCGAACTATTTCGATACCAAATTTCATCGCAATCGGTTCAGCGGTTTAAGCGTGAAGAGGTAACAGACAGACAGACACTTTCGCATTTATAATATTAAGTATGGATTGCTACGGCCTAGTGGTTCAGGCGTGCGCCTGTGAAGCGGCGGTCGTGGGTTCCCCTCCCACAGTTGTCCTTTACTTATATTATTGATTGTACTAATATCAAATACTTACAGCACTTTAACTTTAAAAATACGAGTGGGCGCGACCCCTTTAACCCATTCAGGGCCCATGACGACACATATGCGTCAGACCGCCGTAGTCGCTTTCCGCTACATACGAGGAAAACCACGGGATCGGCTACGAGCGTAGCGCGTAGCGATTCTGGGCAATGAATAGCTTAGTTTTAAGGTTTTGCAACACCCTTCCAGGGTCCATGAGATACTTTTGTGCTATATACATGTAAGAACTGTATTTGTTTTACCATGGTGCAATAAACGCTTGATTGATTGATTGATTGATGAATGTGTAATGCCCAGTTTGAAAAACACTGCTCTAGAGTAGGTAAGAGAGACTAAGCGAAGTTTCAAATTGTCCAGTTAGCTTGTATGCTCTGTTGTGTATGACGTTATTTCATTGATATGTTAATACCGGAATGGGTCATTAAGTACACAATTCCTTCCCTGGTATGCGAGTTCTCATTGTCATATACGAAGAGTTTTTAAGTCGAGTGATTTTTCAACCTTCGACGTAAAAGTTACTTACTTCAAAATGGAAGAAAAATACTCATTTGTATCCATACGTCACTTCAGTTTGTTTACTTGATCGATATACAGAAAATAACGTGTTTTTACAAGCTTTTATTTAACTTGCAATATATCATCATCATCATCATATCAGCACGAAAGACGTCCACTGCTGGACATAGGCCTCCCCCAAAGAGCGCGAATGTGACCGGTCCTGCGCCACCCGTATCCAGCGGACTCCCGCAACCTTTACCAGGTCATCAGTCCACCTTGTGGGGGGCCAACCCACGCCGCGCCTTCCGGCACGTGGTCGCCACTCGGGAACCTTTCCGCCCTAACGGCCATCGGTTCTACGTGCCATGTGCCCCGCCCACTGCCACGTTTAGCGATTCGGAGGGCTATATCGGTTACTTCGGTTCTGCTGCGGATAGCCTCATTTCTGATGCGATCACGCAGAGAAACTCCCAACATAGCCATCTCCATAGCCCTTTGGGTGACTTTGAGCCTTATGAGGCCCATAGTAAGCGACCACTTGCAATTGACAAACTTGCAACTCAATTTTGAAGTAGATATCTTAAACTTATTGAGCTGAAATTTTGGGTTTAAGTATAGTTTGGATGAAAATTCATCGTATTATGGTACCATCGAGATGATCTGATGATGGAGACAGAAGGTGGCCATGGGAATTTAGGACTTAACAGACGTAACCCCGTTGGGTTTGGGCTCGTTAGAATTGTCTCAACGAGTTGATGACGGTATACAGAAGAGTACAGTTGGTAATAAAAGCTTGTACCAATTATTTTTTTGACAGAAACTTATTTACTTATTCTGGCTGTATAGTCGCTGTAAAGATATGTCCATATATTACTCGACAATCTCGACATTATGTACTAACTTAACAAATTCGTGAATGAAAGAGTTGCATGATTATAACTGTTTTAATCAATTCGCATTAGAATCATGGTAGTGTTCTTGCTAAAACCTAAGCTAAAGTGCAGAGAGATGAACATCGCGGTTACACTGGTTACCATACTAAAATGCATACTTCCACCAAAAACAAAGTTCAATATCTTCATCTTCAGAGATTAGGTGACTATGATTTTAACAAAATGGTTCTTTAGAGTCTTTAGTGTACCTTTAGATATATTGTTCTCGCTTAAGAACCCCAGGGAGGGCGACAGCATTTCCTTGCCATAAGGACGAGCCAAATGTGGCGAGGCGCGAGGGGTCTCCAGTGCGTTCACCATGAGATCCTGGAGTCCCCTGCATGAGAGCGCAGATGCCGAGCACCGTTGAGTTTTTAGTGGATATAAATACCACATAACACAATCATCCCCCGGTGATTGGGTACCTGGCGCGCAGGTTTTCTCCACGAAAAAAAAATATATTTATTTATTGATACATGGAAAACCAACAGCGCAACATATTTATAGACAAAATAATAAAACCATATAGCCAATTACAGGTTCTCACTTATAGAAATAAACTAACACAAATAAATCTATAGCCAAACTTAAACTTAGCGTACATTACGCACAGTAACCAATCGCGCACCAATAGCAAGCATGGCAATGGGAATATACAAGTACAAGGTAGTTAATAAATTAGAATATATATATAAACTCTAGTAACCCGAGCCTACACCTGAAGTATCACACATGAAGAATCTGGTCAGTTGAGATATTTTGTATCTATTTGTGGTACAAATACAAATTATGCAAGTCTGTTGTATAATTTTTTTTTTTTTTATAGTTACTTACCGTGCCTTGTTATTATTCTAGCCCTTTAGCCAGGAGACAAAATTACAGAGTTTCTTAGAAAAAATGTTACAATACGGACTTCTAACGTGTCTAGAAGATGGTGCATACAAAAAGGGGTCGAAATTGACAAGAAAACCCCACCATTGGTGATTTAAAACCCCATAAATCGCAGTTTTAAAAAGTGACCCAGGAGACGTAACCATGGCAACTGGTGACAGGAAATAGTTGATCCACCCTCATACCTATTAACAGCGAACGAGAGCTCCTTACAAATTTCTCAATCAACAACCCAAACACGCGCCTAAAACCCGGTTTGCGCATGTTCGAACTAAACCGCTGCCTGGCATCGTTTTGACACCCCGCATAATGGAAATGGCATCCGTTCTGCAGGGCCATTTTGCGGCGCTACTTAGACTTCCATTTTTTTTTCGTTCGCTGCCTAATAATGAATAAATTTGCAAACATAAATGCAAACATACATACTATATTGTAACGATTGCTGTAAAATAAATTCTACAAACTTAACATCAGCGAAATCGCCATGACAGTTGCGGAACGAATTCCACAAACCGTATGAGTCAAATCGAAAACATTTGTATCGACGCACGCGCATACAAGTACATAATCGCGATTGATTATGATTAATCAGCCGGTGATTCAATTAGTTAGGGCATCTTTGCACTGACCCCGATTACTGATAAGTGATTACAATCAACAGGTACGGATTACTGTTTACCTATTCTCAAAAGGTTAGAATTAAGGTGGCGTATTCGGCTGCATCCCCTATCTTCCTGTGGTTGTCGTAAGGGTGCCGGTTAATGTACAGCCATAATAATGCACGGCCAAAATAATGTACAACCCAATAATACGCGACCATACTGTACATGGATTATCAGGCTGTACATTATTGGGCCGTGCATTATCACCCTGAGCAAACTTGGTCCGGGGCAATAATTGGAAGCCAATTTTTTACGAGCTGATAATGCACGGCCCAATAATGTACAGCCTGATAATCCATGTACATTGGGACGGTCATCTGTGCGGACTAATAATCTCCAGCGAGTCGACGCCACCCCGCTGCGCGGGGTGTCTATTTCTGGTCTGAGGGACACAAGTGAACCCTAACCTAACCGACCTAAGACAGAGTTCGCTTATGACAAGCCATTTTTGTCCGCCCTGATAATGCACGACCCAATAATCCGAGTCCACAAAAAGTGGAGGCGGATTATCAGGCTGTACATTATTGGGCCGTGCATTATCACCCTGAGCAAATTTGGTCCGGGGCAATAATTGGAAGCCACTTTTGTCCGGGCTGAAAATGCACGACCCAATAATTCGAGTCCACAAAAAGTGGAGGCGGATTATCAGGCTGTACATTATTGGGCCGTGCATTATTGGCTCCCGTCGTAAGTGTCAACTATGGCTGCAATGGCATATCTCCTCCGTCTTAAAACCTACAATAGGGTAGCTTCCTCATGTTAAAATTGATAAAGTAGTGTTGCTAAATGGATTAACCATCAACGTAGTGTAATGAAGTATAACTTACAAAATATCATTAAAATCATAAAAATATTTTTAGCATTTTATTTTTATTGTCCAAGAGTAAAATATAAAGCTAAACTAAATTGTATGACAGACAACTATGGATCAAAACGCAGTTTTTCGCGACCGAAACAGCAATTTACTTGATTTTCCATACAACGATTAGTACGAATAGAAAACTGTGACGTCATACTTTTTACCCGACTGCCGAAGTAGAGGGTTATGTTTTATGTCAATTAGTATGAAGCGATTCGGCTGCCGCCCAGCGTCAAAAATATGGTAATGAAAAAAATATGTTAATATTTATCATATTTCAAAGACCGTGGACGGACTGGATTGGACGAAATCGGCTCTATAGAAAATTATTGCAAACATTGGTCTTAAAATCATCATTAAACGGTTCTGTGTCTTTATTTTTTTGACGTATGGGTCTGCAATTAAAAACATGAAGTCAACATATTCATACCTAAACCGCTAACGAGTAATATTTCACAAACAATCCACACTTTTTTTTCCAATATTTATTTATTATTATCTTCTAAGACCTGGCCGCCCAGTAACACTCGCTCTCGTTTACTCCGATACAAATAGACAGTGTGCGCCGTATCCCGAATCCTCAAGGGCATTTTGGTGTTGACAGCGTCTTAAGTAATCGCCCTGCTGAATATATAATTACTAGCAAATAATTTGTCCGTACTAGTCAGACGCATGTTTTTGCCTCTTGAATTGAATAAACGCGGACTTGAGTACCCAAGATCTGCCGTAACATACTTGAGCGGGTTGTTATTCACGACGCTACTCAGCGCACTGCTGCAAACCACTATAAATCTGACCTTCGAGTGCGGATAGTTGTTACGAATTTAGAGGTGAAGTTATACGCTCTCACAGTCGAGATTTTGTGAATAGATAGGGCAATATAAACAATAAGACAAGCCAGCGGACCGCAACGAATCTCAGGAGTATATCGAATATAAAAATGTTGCTAACCAATTCTTAAAATGTACCTTACATTTTAAGAATGGGATATTATGCGGGGGGTAATGGCGAAAGAAAAATTTGCTACCAAGAAAAATTGCGCTTGGGAAACCCATCTAACAAATCATTCAATAACCGACCTATAGTATAGATCGATAAAAACGGGATAAGGAAAATCGAAGATCGAGGATGTGACCATACTTATTTAATTACCTAATTCGTTTAAGTTACAACATTCGTTCAAAACCATAAAACTAGAGAATGGACACAATATATCATCCAACTTTTACTATCTTAATTGACTTCACCAAATAGTAAACCCACGCAAACTTAAAAAAAATGGCGTAACCAAGTCGCTAACCCACTAACACTGTGTACACCCTTATATTGTTACTGGTTACAAAACGGATTAAGTAGTCGTTTTCTCCGTTCAACCAACTCACTAAAGAGGGGAGACTCGATTCGAAAATATTTTTGCGTCTCGAAGGCTATTATATTTTCTAATAAGTTTCTGTCAAAAGTATAAGTTTTTATTGCCAAGTGTACATTTCTGTATAACGTCATCACTCAATGGGGTTGCGTCGGTTAAGTACTGAATTCCCATGGCCACCTTCTGTCTCTATCATGAAATCAGCTCACGGGTATACCTACTTACCATAATATTAAATTGTCATACAAACTATACCCTTCCTCAAAATTACAGCTCAATCGTTTGCCGGGAAGTGGGTCAAATTTAACTTGCAAGATTTACCCCTTATTAATAAACTAACTAATTTCAATTAAATCTTTATTTCAGGTTTTTGGACCCATAATATGTGATAGTTATATTAAACTAAGTGTTAGTGACAAAATAAATGTTAGGGCCTTACCTTACCTTACCTATGAAATTGGCGTTTTTTTCACAGATTTTATTATGGACGTAATTTATTCATTTCTATTGCAACTTCCATATTATTTTTTAATTTCAATATTAGACTATGTAACAAAGGTTTTAAATATAAATAATAGGTTTTAATTTTTTATTTAGTGTTTAGATTAGATTAGATTTATTTATTTCGAGATAAAAATTACAATATAGATTCGCATACAATGTCAAAATTATAAGAATCCTTATCACGATCGTCAATAATAAGAAATAAAAATTAAATAATATTCAAAATGTCAATACAGAAAGTGGAAATAGTATCTCCGATTACGGATTGTCATTTAACAAGTAGTGGATAATTAATTTTAAACAAAAATAAACAATGTCAAATGTCAATTTACGTATTACGATTTCACAGTAGAAATACAATATAAATATAACACAAGAAATAGCAAATCAAAGCTCAAATTAAAGCTTGAAAACTACCCTTTTCATGTGCTGCCGGTTCAAGTGTTTCAATTATGTACCTATAGTTTTATCATGCGGACTATATTTAAGTTAATTAAGATGTAGAATATAGAAAACTTTTAAGCTACGTTACAGCTTAAAAGTTTTCTATATTCCTACCAAAATTTTCTTTGGTTTGAATTTGACATTGCCGAATAATCCGCAAAATTCAATGTATGAAATTCAGTTTTCATAAAATTCTCCATACAAAACGCCAATTTCATAGGTAACTAAGGTACTCATACACTAGTTGAAGTAGTATTTAGCCCAGATATGAACAGATCAAGTTAAATAAAAGCTTGTAAAAAAAAAAACACTACATGAGCTCCCTCGTGACGGATGCGGGTCTACTGGCTAACAGACCCTCTTCAGATGACTGCCTTGTTAGGTGTACCCACTAGTTATGAATATGTCATAATCACATGTAATCGCTAGAAACAAGTAGCGCAGTCAGTTCAAGGACAATTATTGAAGTACTGGCCTGGTATTCACAATGCTTGACCACCTCGCCTTAACCAACCAGTGTCACCTATTACGTATGGTTCCACGGATCTTGGAGTCAAGGTATAGTGGGTGGTCAGGTGAAACGGCTGTTGTGATTGGCCTGCTAGACAAATTACCGGTAGCCAATCGATTTTGCACGCCCCAGCGACGGATTCGACCGTCGGCGCGCGTAATGTCATTTAAATGATATTTTATGGTCATTGAGACGGACTGAGACATCGTTAATTCGATTGTTAAATCGCATTAAATACGTTACAAATTGAAGGAAATTTGGCAGACGATGGCGTCCTAAAGGAGCGCTGTTTTATTTTGATATTATAAAAGTCGGAACGCAACTGTAGCCGAGCGGTAAGGCACGCGACTTCCAATCTGTAGGTCGTGGGTTCGAACCCCGGCTCGTACCACTGGGTTTTTTCAATAACTGTACGAAATATCATTTGATTCATCATTCGGCGAAGGAAAACATCGTGAGGAAACCGGTATAATCCGAATGAGGTCTAACTAGTTTGGGTTGGAAGGTCAGATGGCAGTGGCTTTCGTAAAACTAGAGCCTATGCCAAACAAATCTTGGGATTAGGTGCCACAGCGGAACCCGGGCTCAACCGGGAATAACGCTAGGAGAGTGATGATAAGAAAACGCCTTGCTATCGCGTCCTATTGAACCTAATAGTCGGACAAGGCAAGCATCTGGTCCTATCCCGTCCATGTCCTGTCTTTTCTATACATATGAAAATTCATTAAAACTTAGCATGTCCTCGCCATAATTGTCTCCTGTTTGACTTGTGCCTTAGGTTGATACTGTTAATAGCGATGGTTTTTCCTTGACCATATTTAGGTATCCCTTTACTGCTTCAAAGTTGACAATACGAGCGATCACTTTTGCGTTGCCGCATTGATAAGAGTTTCCGTTCTTAAACGATAAGTTGTTAACCATGTTAGCGCCTTATTGAGTACAAACCAACTGACTTTCTTTTAGTAAAACGTCAGACAAAGTCATTATTTTATGGCTATATTGTAGGCCATTTTTGGGAAAATTACGCATCCCTCCCGGTCAGGGCAGGTATGACTAACTAAAATGGGGTATATTTTATACATGAGTTATGAAGTTTTATCAATGTTTGCTAGAAAATTACACAGACAATTTCGTTTGAAGTTATCGGACCATTAGCCTGTTACGCTTTTGATAACAACTGTAGGTACAATTTGGTATTGTTAAAATGATTAAATGTAGGCTGGTTATTCCCGCTTGCCAATTAACAGAGTTTGCCAATAAGCGAGTTGGGATATCCCGGGATGTCGTCACGGGACCTTATAGTTTAGTTGAGCAATTAAAGAGGCGACAACTGACACTTTACTGTAACAATGACGTCACAGTCACGATTCTTAGAAATATACAAAGAAACAAACTCTGGTTCTATTCTAGATATCGGGGTCAATGTCAATATGGTTTTTGTTTTAAAACGACGATGGTGGGAAACCAGGGAGCACATATTCGTTGTCCATTCTTTAAATTTGTATGTGTCATTGAGTGTTACCGTGTCATATTTAGTTAGGACGGGCAAAGACATGTCAAGATCAAGAGAATCCTCGGGGGCGGTAGCGACGTTATTTATTACTACTTATGAGAAACACAATAACACAGAGCAAGTAGGTATAGTTAAGTGTAAAAATATTGCCTGCAACTTACTCATAAATATGTCACATCGCTCTTATGTCAGCGGATTAAATCGATACATATTTTTATCCTTGACTGTGGTACTGTTAGGCGAGATTTTAAACCACACAGAGAACTGAAGTTCGGTAAAAGGTACATACTTCACCAGTAAAAATACTCTCTCTTCCTCCGTAATACTCAGCTGAATACAAACTATATCAACAGCTGTGTTTCAGTAACTGATTTCCCAATCCGATATGTCACCATTTGGTTATAAGATCACTTAAACGACACTAATGCGACAAGCTAGGAAGTTTATATCACCAATTGGAGTTATTGCATCTATCGGAAATAAAAAGTTGTGTCGCGGCTTTATAGCCATTTGATTTGACGTTTGGCTAGCAGATGGTCTATAAAAGCCGGCCTACGTTTATATTGATTTGCCCAGAATACATTTACATTTTTTATCGTCCGTTGGTCTAACTACAAATAGTTTGTTGGAATTTTTCATCATAAGTCAGAATGTGTTTAGGATCTCTTAAAAACCGGCCAAATTCCTATTAACAGCGTCCGAAGAAATGTTAGTAATTATTGTCGTTCTACATATATTATATTAGACAAATATCAACAGGTTCCTCGCAAAAACGTAACAATACATCTGGAGTCCAAACAAACCATGACTGTGTACAGTCGAATGACACAATCAAAATCACCTAAAGTCAAAATGCCGTATATAAGGGTGAAAATCAAAAAAATTGTACATAGTTAAGGGCCTTAATCTAATCTACGCTTTAAGTTTTCTCAGTTTTGTAACGACAATTACCCATACATTTTACATGGGTAATTGTCGTTACTATTTATTAGATGAAGGCCCTTAATTATGTACATTTTTTTTTATTTTCACCCATAACTGCAAACCTCTAATGAAAAATTCGAGTGATTCGTGCAAAAGTTTCATTATCATTGCACATGCCAACATTCCAGCACTTAGCCTACATACCAAATCGAAGATTAATTCGAGAGAGCATTTAAAAATATCTAATCCGTTTCATGTACTCCATTACTGTAAGTGCGGGGGAGATTTATCGGTTAATATGCCGGAGCAAATTGATTGAGGAAGAATTTTTAGGCATCGGAAAAGTATAAACAAACTAGCCGGCTTCGCCCGCGTATAGCAAAGAAAGCAGGCACACCCGTGAGATAACTAATAGCCGTCCGTCCCTCCGTCCGTCTGTCAAGACCCTTTTTCTCAGGAACGCGTGGAGGTATTAAGCTAAAATTTATACCAAATACTCAGGTCTACTGTCCCTTGGAGCTGTGAAAAGATCAAACTTCTAAGCCAGCGCAATCAAAAGATACAGCACGCAATTTTCGAAACTCGCAAGGGAATCAAAACCTACAGAGTACTCCCGTGAACTCAGAATCTTCAAATTTGGTACTTATAGCAAAGATAAAAAAAAATTGCGAAATCCTTAAATTTTATAATAAAAATATTTTTAATAATTTTAAAGTTACTATCCCTTAACTTATGAACGCGTAGAGGTATTTAATTGAAATTCATATCAAATAACTCAAATAAGTCTATAATACCTACAGCTACAGGTTTGTACGGAACCCTCGGTGCGCGAGTCCGACTCGCACTTGGCCAGTTTTTAGGGTTCCGTAGCCAAATGGCAAAAAACGGAACCCTTATAGATTCGTCATGTCTGTGTGTCTGTCTGTCTGTCTGTCCGTCCGTATGTCACAGGCATTTTACTCG
Organism: Epinotia ramella; assembly: GCA_947578815.1. NCBI lineage: Eukaryota > Metazoa > Arthropoda > Insecta > Lepidoptera > Tortricidae > Epinotia > Epinotia ramella. Next base: position 5,051,935 of record OX388211.1, on the reverse strand, counting down.
AAAACTAGAAGGTGTATTTGAATAAAATTTTAAGGATAGGTGTATTTTGCTAGCCGCTACAGTTTTATAATTAAATCACAAAAAAAAAAAATTTAGTGGTACAGTCAAGGTCACTAATATGAAACTGAAAGTCATTTTTTTTTCATTGCAAGCCCACGTGTGGCACATCAATCGATAGGCCTTTCAAAATAAATATAAGGTTTCTCAGCAATTTTTTTGATTTAGTGAATAGAGTCGGAGATAATCGCCCCGAAAGTCACTAAAATTGTGCCCCCCCCCCCCCCTCTAATTTTTGAACCGTGTATTGTAAAACTATGAAAAAAATCGTGGACATAGGGCTTATTCAATTCTTTCAGCGAAAATTGTTTTGAACAAGATTAGTTCAAAGGTTTTTGAGATATTTCTAAAAGGCTGCCTGCCTTAAAGAAAAGAACGTAAGTGCCATAAAAATTCAGTAACGATACGACCTTTTTAATAGGCACGGAACCCTTCGTTGTGCGTGGTCCGACACGCACTTGGCCACTTTTTTTATTTTTGAAATTGGTCCAATCTCACAGACATTTACTCTCTTCGTTGTGCGTGGTCCGACACGCACTTGGCCACTTTTTTTATTTTTGAAATTGGTCCAATCTCACAGACATTTACTCTTTACAATATTAGTATAGAATTATAGATAGATTAATAAAATAGGGCAATGACCCTGCTGGGTATTACTTCTCGGGGGGCTTCACCGTTCTGACTTCGATGGTCATATTTTTTTGTTTAAATATTTCCAGTGAAAATTCTTATTTGATTAATTGGGTACCTACTTAATACACAATTTGTCACAAGACAACATGATACGAGAAAACAAAACGGCTCCGTAGCTAAAATTGCATCTTAATTAATTTCCATTCTCTTAAAGGGTAATCTGGTGAGACAGGTCTGATGAGCTTAATTAATTATGTAATTGGCTTCAGATTACGCTTCCACGTCTCGTCACGTGTAACTCAATTGAGTGATATGATCGCACGTTTAACCTCATTGTCACCACGTCATGCCATTCCTATCTGATATTATGACTTGTGATGTCATATTTAATAATAACTTTAATAAGTTGACCTGTTTATCAGTTCGTTACTCATACATACATTACGTTATTAAAGGTGTTAAATCTACAGCCGTAATTAATAACTTTGCCGCATTCTCACGAATTGTTAATTTGTAAACCGCACCTAGTACTGATTCGACTACACGTAGTCAACGCTTACCGCCAATGCGCCTCAGGTCAACCATTATAACTCCTTTTTTTATGCTATTAGGGTGGCACACAAGCACACGGCCTGCCTGATGGTGTGCAGACGCCGCCGTCGCCTAAGATGGACGGTCAAAAAACTCCTTTAAAAAGACCCTTTATTGTTTTGATGATTCGTTGTGTTGATAGTTAGGGACAAAAGCAGGTCACTCTCTCAAGACATCCTCGGTAACTCTGGCGACACCAAATTACCCATAAAGCAAGTACAGTTCCCGGCAAACAACTTGAACATGCGGTACGAAGTGGGGGGGGGCAGCTCGCAGGTACTCTTCGCCTTTGCGCAGGCATGGTCATTTGCTCAAGTTGTTTGCCGGGAATTGTAGTGATGTTATTATGGCGGTCTTCTGTAAGGTACTTCCCTTCCCATTCTGCTGCCTGTCTTACCTCCGATTACGCGTAGAATCCCGGGGTCAGGTTATACTAGTGATAGTGAATCGAGACAGCTGCGAATCGTATAACTGAAAGTTGCCGAGCGCTGTCCCTTGCGTGACACCCGTTTTATTTTCAACTTGACATATCAGGCGATGTCACTATGGAAGGTAAAAGTTGATTATATTTTTCACTTCCTCGGGCCGATTACTTCTGTATAAATTGATAAAAAAAAAATTAATAATTGTAGTTTTGGGTAATTGTAGCTCAGAATTACGAAAAATAATCAGAGATTATCTAAATTGTATGATTTTCTTTGTCGAATGTTACTGGGAAGATCTTTTACTGTATACCTACTGCTATTATTGTATTCCGTGGGTAATCGTGTTGTACAATAAATTAAATTGTTTAAAACGAATTAATATTCTCCTGACGATGATAGTTGAGTGGCATTTGGCATATGATTGTCATTTGTCATCGATCCCACTTCCGTCTCGAATGTTATATTAGTTTTTATCCGTAGTTCCATTTGATAGGATTACAATGCAATAAATCTATTGATTTTAATTGCATTGTAATCCTAACAACAATATTTTGTTGATGAGTAGGGAGACATAACTTTGGGCATCAAGCGAGCGTGATCAAGTTGGGAAGACTTATTTAAGGGGCTCCACGCGCTTTTTGGCTAATTTTGACGAGTTTTGAGTTGATATTCCTCCGTCAAAACTATAGATATATTTATCGCACAAACACTTATAGTTTCTTCAATCCTTTATCTACATTTGCACGAGAGTTTGTTTGAAAATAATTAACATTATTTTTTTATAATTTATTCAAACATGGTCCAAAAAATCTGTTATCGAACTAATTTTCACAAAAGTTACGTCCAAAAAACCAGTGGTTTTTTGGCCTGAAATTGCCAGTTTGATGCCATATATCTCGAAAACTGTGAGTTTGGAAGTAAATGTGAAATACTATTTCGGTAAACCTCGTTGTTGTTAATACGATAAGCCATAAAAAACACGAAAAAACCGACAGTTACAGATCAAGGTCATTGGGAGCTAGGAGCCCCTAATTCGCGGATGGTGTATTATACCTAGTAGCTTTTGTCATCTGATAAACAACAGTTAAAACAACCTACTTTTTGCCAGACTGCGCACGAGCCGAAAGGAATCGATATGATTTAGCAGTCTATGTTTTTTTAAGATACTGAAACGATATTGATGAGAGATTGATGTTTTTTTCTCCATTTGACTAAATTTTTAATCCTTTTTTTATACAACGACGGTGGCAAACAAGCGTACGGCCCGCCTGATGGTAACCGGACACCGCAGCCTATAGACGCATGCAACTCCAAAGGAGTAACATGGGCGTTGCCGGCCCTTGATATGTTTGAGGATTCGCCGTGTTGACAGCTGAAGGAACAAATGCCTTCGCTCTCAACACAACGCATCCTCGGGAGCTCTGGCGACCTTGCTCACCTCCAGGAACACAACACTACTACAGAGCAAGTAGTAGTGTTATTATGGCTGTGGTCTTCTGCAAGGCGGAGGTAATTCCCCAGTTGGGCTGCTCCACATTCGAGCGGGATGACTTTTCTCTGTGCCCTACCTCACTACCTCCTACCTTTTTCGAGAAAATATGACATTATTGATTATTTTATTTAGTGTCTAAACCCCTATTATGCTCCGGGTGACATAGTCTACCTTATGTATAAAAAAAAAACAGGTTCTTTATCAGTTAGATTGCCGTAGTTGGGATATTTTATTTAACTTTTTATGCTTATTTATAAGTAGTGTCAGACATTGACGAATGTTTTATTTTCTATATACAATACACTAAACTAAAACACCCCAAATATTCGCTTCTGCTAATCCGCTGGCCTATTTGTAGGATATGTTTGACGGCTTGGGCAATACGTTGCATCTAAACTACGTAATGTTTACAGGGTAATTCTGGTTCGGTACTTGAGTATTTGAATTTATGGCTCGTGAACGCAACTTTGTACTGACCCACTACACATCTGCGCTAAAGGAAATTGAAAAATGGATATTGTGATAAAATACAGACTCGTGTAGAGGCTCGTAGGTACCATCGTGTTGCATACATGTATGAATGTCAATAAACTATTACCGGCTCGGAAAACAAACCTCTACCTTGAGAAGAAATGGCGTAAAATACTCGGGTAGCTATCACTTTTTCAAAACAGTATACAATATATAATTTCAGCCTCATAGTAGGTGCCTACTACAAAATTATATTGCTACAGTAGAAAGCCTATTTATTTATTTGCGATAGATTTCTCGTGGACTTTATCACCTCCAAATATCACACTACCACATATCAGAGTGAACTGTGGATGCTCAGATATTTTTGAGCGCCGTGATTAGTATCTACAGTAATATTTGATGGTGACTGTACATTCAGTAGGTACTTACGGCACCGGCTGCCGTAATAGGAACACCTCTATCCATTTATTATCGTTAGCGCGCTAGATCGGCAATCAACAACTTCGGGTAATTGTTGTAGGGCTGCAACAGACTGATATCCTCGATGATAAAGACGTCTTGCTAGGCCAGAAGCATCTAGGATTTTTTAGTTGGAGACCATCACCGCTGTTGAAAAACAATTGAACGAAAATTTAAGGAAAAGTTTATAAAACGAGAAGCAGATTAGACATTTCACAAATAGAAATGAACTATTCATCTGTTGTTTACGTAATGACTGTAGTTGGGTGTTAAAACTGGTAAATTAGTTTTTTAAGCAATTCAGTCATTTAAAGAGGTTATCTGTCATCCATATTATTCATACACAATATGTATTATTCTCTTTATTCACAGTCTTAGGATAGGTTTTTATAATAATTATATAAAAGTAAAAAATTAAAATTGCCTACTAAACATGAAATCGTACCTATTATTATTATTATTACATAGAGCAAAGGCCGCCCCCCTCTTCTTCAATGTGTATTACAAATTTAAAAGTAAAACAAGTTAACGATTCTGTGGGAAGGTTCCTCAGCGATGCGACATTTATATTAACTTTTTACATTTTGTTGATTTTCAAAGATTACTTATAGAAGCATCAGAAACTTATTTTTACTGCGCCACTCCGGATTTCACTAAGGAAAACGTCGAGAAAACCTCACAAGCTATGATGCATAGGTATAGAATGAGCAAATCCGCATTACGCAGCGCAGCCCTGATCGGTGCGCCCACGCGCTGCAATGATGCAGTAGAATCCCTCTGGCCTATAATATAGCCAGTGCAGTGTGGGTGCTAATGAGCCGCCTGCGCTGCCAGCTCAAGGACTCCCTTCTACTACGAGGAAGGAAGCCATTTAGCGTTGAGCAAATGCGCTGTCACTATGAAATATTACTCGAAAACGACACCCGAGGCTTCACACCTCAAGGTTTAGGAAAAACGGACAACCCGCTGCCACACGATTTATCCATCACTTTGTATTTCAGTGCAAGGCGAGATGGTAAAAACGGCAGCACAAGAAGAAGCTTGTATTTGCCCTTTTCGGTGACCACGGACAAGAACGACTATAGGATAGTTGTTATGGCGTACGCTGTCAATGTAACCTTTATGATTCGCTTTCAAATAAGTTTTATATTCACTGTTTCAACTGTTTGTAGCAAAGTTGTCTAAGCAACATTCTTGTATGTGACGAAAGCTCGGTATCTGCAGCCCTACCCACTGCCTAGGTTATCGGTGCACTCCCGACGCACCCCTTCAGTTTTCAAAAAACGTGTCACCGCAGTCTATAAATCACAAGCTCCCGGAGACGTATATCCGCTCTTGATCTTCAACCCGTCTAGTATTCTTTACGGAGTGACGCAGGCAATATAATTTCTGTAGAGTTATTCCAAAAGTTCTATTTCGGTGATTCGCGGCATACACCCCACAGCACATGCAAAACGAAACGCAGAGCTGAGCGAGTGAGTGGTGCGCGAAGAATAAAACTGTGTGGTGTGGTGTTCTGTTCAAGAGTGAAACCTTGGGCTTGATAGGAAGTTGTCGACATTTACTGAATACCGGACGATGATATTGTAGAATGAAGCGAAACGTGAGTATCCGATAGACGGCGCGCGCCGAACGATCACTCGTTATAAATAGGCAAATATCTGCGTTGTCGGTAACGCAACGGGACTGCCGATATCTTAATGTTTTGTTTACAATACATTTCAGCTTTGATCATGTGTTTAATTATTTTCTGTGGCTCTATAAAATACATCCAAAGCCTCCTCTCCAAAATCGTTATAGCTCTATGACATTGGTTCCACTCGCGAAACACTTTCCTACTCATTATGACGTATTTTCATAATTATATTTTCACAGATTGTTCTGCACGCAGAAACGCATGTAGTTGGTAATATGGTGTAATTTATTAGTAATAAATTGTTTCGCCGCGTTCGTTACTGTCTCCGTGCATAAAATACTTTCCAGACGACACGAATTCTCCGACTTTTGAGGCCACCAATTTTCGCTTATATTTAGTTGCGCAATATTTACCAAAACTTCTGTATTTAGAACTCAGATGGCGTCCTACACGCTTCGGCATGCCCCAGTTGTGTTGTTTACGGGTTTTGATCAACCTTGGAGTTTCAAACGATGTATTTGCACAGGTCTAAGCAAACTGTTGTTATTGCAAATTGCAATCCATCTGGAGCGAGTCGTGCCTACAGAACGTTCCCTGGTGGTTGATTTGCAATTAATTTTGGTCTGCTTTTCTTTGTTCTGCTAAAGTTGAACCTGCTTGCGCTTCGAATCCAGACATTTCTCAGTAAACAACTATAACGACGAAGAGCAGTTTGCGTGAAACATGTCTATTTGACGAATGGAGCTATTCATTCATTGTACATGAATGTTAACCATACCAAAAATAACAATATGTATCCTCAACTTCATCGTTAAAAATAACACGAAAACAAAAAATATTTAATTACATAATTTGTTTCGTGATAAGGGTTATTTAATATGTATCCTCCTTTATTTGGATGTAAATGTTGGTTTCCGCATCCATCTGCGTGCTTCTTTAAATTCCCCTGATTGCTCTGGAGTCCGTCCAATTTTTCCATTTCCCTGCTGATTTTACTGTTGGCTATTTATTATCAACTCCCAAACACATTATTCTATTGTTATTCAGTGTTTATGCGTCAGTTTACAATTCGAAACCTCTTTGGTCTTTAGTATTCCATCTGCACTACAACGAGTGGTCTAAATGCGTTTTCTATAGAGCGGTTCAACGACCTTACGCAGGCCAAGTCAAATGTCACAGCATTGTGGTCAGCTGTTGAAGAATGGCATCACTATTTATAAGTTTATTTTCTATAATGTAACCAAACTTATATTCACAATAGTTTAAATCATAAAATGTCCTACTATAAACATTTTAAAAGCGAATGTTTGAATACTTTGAAAGTTATTTTTCACGCGAAAACTTCTCAATGGATTTTGATGAGACTTTCCACTGATGTCTGTCTGTTATCTCACTCTCATCTGATAACATTTATGCTATATTTTTTTCGTGTAAGAAGTCACGTGCAGACACTAGTCTTGTCAATGAATGCAATGCATGGTTTGATTTGTTTCTACTGTTATTGTCACGCGGTTTAAAATTTAGTAACATACCTAAAACCTATCCAAGTATTTCACCTGTCCCGACTGTCCACACGCGTGTATCTTAATAAAAATATGTCTATTGGACTAAGATTTTGCTAGAAAAAAATAAATCCATACTTCCATACTAATATTATAAATACGAAAGTGCGTCTGTCTGTCTGTCCGTCTGTTACCTCCCGTCCCCGTCTGTTACGTGTGTCGCTTAAACCGATTAGATGAAATTGAGATACTTTGAGTCCCGGGGAAGTGCATAGGATAGTTTTTATCTCAGAAATCATACCCTAAGGGGGTGAAAGTTTGTATGGAGCTACGATATCAACGAGTTCCACGCGGACGGAGTCGCGGGCAGAATGTTATTATATGTCAATTCTCCACGAATATTCTCGTCAGGATTACAATTCGGCTTTGCTCCGTGCCCTGTTGTCAAATGGTAGAGCATTAAGGCGGTGCATTGGAAATTATCGCGTGCTTTGAAACGCCGTTCTGACTAGATTAAGAAACAATAAGGTCTGATTTTCAGATATATGATTCTTGACTATAAGATTGTTTATCTGATATAATCGATACATGATTGCCTAAAATTTCCTAGATAGGAAAAAAATCCAAAGTTGGTTCTTTTTTTTTTTAGTCCAGCCACTCAATCAATACATTATTTTACGATCAAGTTAATAATGTAGTATTTTATCTAAAATCTCACTTAATTAAATATAAATAAAACTTCAGTAAATTGGGTATTTATCGAAATTTGTCCAAAACAAGCCATTCCCGAAGAGTGTTGCATCTCTTTTTCTCGTGCACGGAATGCATAAGCGTGTCTCTGTCAAGGGGGCGTGGTCGACTCGAATCAAGGCATCCCCTTAAGCCAGGGCGTACTGCAGTTGCCGCACCCGTCTATTGTAACATTTGTTACTATTATTATTGCGCAGTCTGTGCATTGTTTCACTTCTTATGTTTAAACCAATAAAGGTATGGATTATGTTGTCTCGGATGTTTTATGTAAGACTAGCTTCCGCCCGCGACTTCTTCTTCGTGAACCCGGGATAAAAACTATCCTATATTTTAATTCAGGCTTTAAACTGTCTTCGTGCAAAATTTCATTCAAATCGGTTGAGCCGTTTAAGCGTGATTGAGTAACAAACATCTAAACTTTCGCATTTATAATATTAGTAGGATCTATATACATGTAAATGTATATGTGTATGTATATTGTTCGCTCTTTTACAGTCAGCTGCAACATTCTTATATTGTATTCTATTAAACGAGTAACATTTGTATATAAATATATCCTACTAATTCCTACTTTCCTACTATCACTACATAGTATAAAACAAAGTCGCTTCCCGCTGTCTGTCCCTATGTATGTATATGCTTAGATATTTAAAACTACACAACGGATTTTGATGCAGTTTTTTTTAATAGATAGAGTGATTCAAGAGGAAGGTTTATATGTAATATACTAATATAGTACCCGTGCGAAGCCGGGGCGGGTCGCTAGACTCGCTAGTAGATAATATCATAAATGCGAAAGTTTAGATGTTTGGATGTTTGTTACTCAATCGCTCAAAAACGGCTGAACGGATTGAGATAAAATTTGTCATGGAGATAGTTTATAACCTGGATTAAAATATAGAGAATAGTTTTTATCCCAGCACGGCTATCACGCGACGGCGCGCGAGCTCTCTCGATTTTTCTCGCACTATCCGTCTCTTTCTTATTAGAACACTTAGAGCAAGAGGTACAGGCGTAAGCTAGTATATATATATATTTATTTGTAATCAGTAATCACGTTCTCGAAAACGGCTCTACAACAGTTAAATTTGGAGTATAGGGGTTTACGAAAAATCGATCTACCTGGGTGTCTGGAAAAAAATGTCTTATCCGTTATTTGTCTATTTTCGCTCGAGCAGAGCTCGGTCGCCCAGGGACTATATTATTAGCTGCGCCTCGCGGCTCCGCCCGCGGCTTGTTGGCCCCCCTGGACCTTCCGGAACGGATAAATTTGTACAGTATTTTCTACCACCCGAAGCTAATGTCATTTATTTACGGTTGTTAATTTAATATTATCATTAAAGTAGTAGTGCCTATGCCAAATCATGGGATTAGGTGTCAAAGCGGACCCCGAGCTCCTTTAGGGGCATAACCGGGAACAACGCTAGGAGGATGGAATTTAATATTATAATTAAATTAAATACGGTCTCCTTCATCATACAAAAGCTCTACCACCTGAAAAAAAAACTAATAATTTAGTAGCTCGTTTTACGAATTTTATGACTAATATGGCTGACTATTTGTAATGACTTGTGTCAGGTACAGATGTTCACGTGGATACTCGTATTGGGTTGCCGAAGGAAATTTAATAATAAACATGCACTTATAATTGGCATTGTCTTGTCACAACAATAAATAAATTGCATTCGGTGATTCATATCGCCATATCACATAAAATAAAACATAAGTACGTTATTTTTCCATATCCCTATCTGGTGTAATCGGTAATTATGTCAAAATATACGAATGGATTGAGGATAATTTCATGCTTTTAAACGCTCAAAAGGAATAACTTAAGGTTTCATCTGCGCTTTCGGGCGCCAGCGCCAATTATTCCCGAATAAAGTAGAAATGCCTCGAAAATTCCGAGTCTCGTTCACGCGAGCGAGCTTTGTCCTTACTCCCAAGTAGGAAACTGTTGCGCATGCCCCGAGAACATACATTGCCGCTTTACCTGCGGCCCTAGTTCACTCAAGTTAGCGAGCGGTGAAACGGCGCCGCAGTGGACGCGTCGCGTAGAAAACGCCCGAATCGAAACGTCTAGCGGAGCCCCGTTCTCGAACAATCCGGGCGCTTCTCGACCGGGCTCCGGCCGCGCGTATAAATGCGAGTCTTGCCCGCCGTCGACTTCAGTATAAACCGAGAAACGAGAGCGAACGTTACTTACTATTCAGTATTAATTCGCGTGCCACACGCAACCACAAGTGAAGTGTTTATCTGTGATACATTCCAGTGTTTAGGATTAAGGAAATGGAATCGCCTGTTGTTTTAGACAAACCAACGGAATACCACGGGAAGAAGGATGAGGTAAGTCCGTTCGGGACTTTGAACTTTTACCAAACTTTTTTTATTTCATCAAAATGTTAACATTAAGTACCTTATTTGGAACTTATCTAGATTAGTCTAAATCTTGATTTGTCTTGTCAACCGTCATTGTAATTACTAGTAAATTATGATGAAGTTCATTTCATTTAGAAATTCATCGGTTCACACATTTTGTGACAATTTAATTTATTTCTGAAACCGGGCATTTTACCAAATAGACAAACATCTAAACTATCCCCAAATTGAGATTTTGCCAAGTTAGACACGCAATGGGTGCGTGAGTAACCCTGAACACCTGGCTTAAAATAATTTTCTCTAACCTCCCACCTATAAGGAAATTATCTGATTCTTTGTGCTGCCTTGAAACCTGTTAGAGGAAATAACAAAATTATTTAAGGAATATCCTCATAATAAAATAGTCTTTAGATACTTCGGAAACGATGGCTGGGTTTGTTTATGTTATTATCGCAACATTATGATAAGAGGCGTGCATATGCACATTTATAATTGAACCTGATAACTTGAAGTGCTTGTCTTGTTACATCTGTTTGGTTGTTTAATACACCTTTATATACAGGTATACGTCGCGGATAATCCGTAGGTGGTTCATGAATAATGATAATGACTCATTAAACCCAGATGTTGCGCACTGCGTATTAAATTAAATTAAATCTTTAATGAAAACACTCCAAAGATCCTCATTGGATTCCTTTGTTCTCCTCTAAGGAAAAATACAATTTAATTAAAAGCATAATTTTGATTGCTTTCTGTGTCGGGCAGACAGCAAATTTGCTCGGGTGGTCCTAATCATTGCACTTTGGATGTTCTTGCACCTGAAAAATATGATTAGGATTATTATCAATAATCTTAGCTATTAAGAACAGCCACTTGAAGCCATATATCCCTAGCTCTCTTAGGTTTCACATGTGTATAGACTTAACCCTTAAATGCATAATGATGTATATATGCATCGTATATTGTATATGTTTTTTTAAAAACTATGATTTTTTTCTTTATTTTTCCCTCAATCTATACAACATGACACATCTATTTCAATTTATTAAAAAGTTATACAAAAAATCATGCATTTAAGGGTTAAATGGAGTCAATTCTGTCAGGATACTAATGTGGGCGGTAGTCTTAGGTATGGTGATTAGTCGTAAATCGAAATTAGTGATTCATTGGCATATATACGATCTTGTCAGTCATTAAATTGGTGTGCCACGATATTTGTAGTCAGTCACAACGCTGAAACCATTTAAGAGGAAGTAGTCATAAATATTTGGTTCAGGTTTGGCAAAAGATTTGTGGTCGTAAGTTTGTGTTACGTATTGATCTAGCCAAGTTTCGGGAAAATTAGTTTTCTGCGTGTTTTCAAACATCAAACGTAGTCGTTGACCTCAGACGCACAAATATTTTTGAAAAATCTTGAATAGACTACCGATAGTTTGCGGTGCCTAGTAGATATATAGAAGTAACACTAGCTAGTAAAGTGACGAAGCCCTTTAATAAAGAACCAAAGGACCATGGGCAGAAATGTCCCCCCCCCACCAACAGAAATGTCTCATTTAATAGATCTTAGCAACCTGATGATTTTTTACTATGACGAGGATCGATATTTATGGGGTTTTCTTGGAAAACCGTGTTTTGTTTTTACACATTTTTTGCTCATTTCATTGAAAGTTATTGTTTTTTTATTATACTAGTTGAGTGATAAACAAGCATGCGGGGCTGCGTGATGGTAAACAGTCACTGCAGCCTATAGACGGATGTAACAACTCATGGTTATCACGTACCGACCATGTGACGTAAAGATCTTATGCCACAATACCCAGTAATTGCACTGCCATGTCTCACCCTTCAAACCGGAACACCGACCGCCATGAAAACATAACTTCTTAGGGACAGAAATAGGTGAGACAGAGGTGCACATGCAGACGACTTTGTACAGTCTCCCTCTGGTAATAAGTTACAGGAAGAAGGTTACAGAAAAAAAAAAAAAAAAAAACATCAGTTTGCCAAGATCTATTAAATGAGACATGTTTCATTTCTGTTGGTGGGGGGGGACAGTGCCCATACAAATTTGCCCATTGTCCTTTGCACTGGTGGCATATGAAACACTGGGGGACGGAGTATCAACAACCAGGGTATATCTATAATATCTCGAAAAATAATAGAAGTATATAAGAATACAAATCCGTATTTTCAAATATTGCCTAATGTCTACAAAATTATTCGATTTTGGCAATGGGTAAAATTCGTCAGATGATTGCGAATGTAAACATTGACGTCGCGACGCGTGCGTGACTCAGCCAGCAGCGGCGCACGCGGGCGTTTGTCTCACTTGTCGCCGAAATAAATTCATCTACGAGTGTGGCTGTGTCGAGGCGAGACAGCTTATCCTAATTAGAAAGAGACGGATGGTCTATGGCCGTCTTGATAATCCATGCTGCAATTAACTTCAGATTACCAATAAAATAATATAGGTTAGTCTCGCTTCATTTATGACTTCTTACTTCTGGAGACAATATTATGTAATTTATGACACAACAGTGGGGCGTGCCGTTCGTTGGGGTATACATCAGTCGGGACCTGCCCCTCTATTCTATAACTTGTTTTAAGCTCACCAACAATATATCTTTACACCGCGATGCGTAGGTAGAGGTCTAGTTTCGTGACGGATGACCGGCGGGTCGAGCCGCATTAGGCGTAGCGAAAAACAGCCCTGTAAATTCACAAATTATCTGTCCGAGTAGTTCTTACTATGAAAAGCATTCTGTATTTACTTACATTACAGAAGATTTTCCGCTAAGAATAGAATAGAATAGAATAGAAAAATGTATTGTACAAAAACCGTGTAGACATACAGAGGTATACAGATGCATGTAATGAGTTCCAACAGTTTTTACCCTTTTCGGGCATACAATTTGATCAATCTGAACCTAGTTACGATTTATAAACATGACTACATTATACATAACTATATAATATTCGTTTAGGTTGTAGAAAACCTTATCTATAAGAAAGTTTTTTCACCTCACCGGCTCGAAAAGGCTTGCTTTATCGCTCAAAATCTGCGCCTAAAAGCCCATTATATCCGCTAGCGTGGAAAGAGTTTTTGAATTTAGAACGTGACGGTCAATCGCCAGATCAAACTTTTTTCTATACAGAATAAGAGGTCATTATCCTGCGTTCAGAAACTGATGGTGTTTGCCAATAATTAATTGTTATTATTTTGATAAAAATAAATTAATAATACTTATTCTTTCTTAATTACATACGAAATATCAATATTTAGACTGACTTATGAGGATACAATACAAATAAATAATTTTAAAATGAAGTTTTATTTTTCAAAAATTTTCACTTTTTCCAAATTTGGAACGCACCGTTTGAAAAGTTAGTTTAAGAAAAAACTCATGTACCTACATTTAATTTTGTTTTGTTTTAAAGCCACAGTAAAACCAAAATAATGGTGGTTATTTATTTATAGATTTTGCAGAAGATATACATATATGAATTTTAATGCCTGCTAATTTAGCGGAAAAAGTGAAATAAGCGTATTTGAGCCTTAGTTTACCCGTGCGTGAGTACCCACCCAACAATACTTTGACTTTTTTAGTGTAGGTAAGCGTGGAGTTATTTAAAGATGCAAGTAGTTTATGCAACTGATACATAATCAGAGGCCTTAAAATAAGAGTGTGGTTTTATGAAACGAGCGTCAGCGAGTTTCATAATAGAATCACACGAGTGTTTTAAGGCTAAATTATGTACAGTTGCATACACTACTTTATCTACAAACATATCATAAGTACTCTAAGATCGGTTCAGAAGCCGTAGGAAAATGACCTGCATTGCTACTATAGTGCTACCTGTAAAATATCTTTGTTGCAATCGTGGCTGCATTTACGATATCCGTACTACTCATATTTTCACCTAAAATGTGAATTACAAACAACTTTTCACAATTCTACTTTCGTAGCAGCAAAAACCAACAAAGAAATGACAAAAGTAATGGCGGCAATTTGATCCTACGTCAAGACGAATGTTTTTTTAAATCATAGACAAACGAATGATGTCCCTATTCTCTATGTCACTCTTGATCAAATGTCGTGCGGTTTATATTAAAAAACATACTGAATTGACGTTTCGCATCGATAACTGTTTTAATATCTATGGATACTATAATAGAGACCCACTTGAGTTTTGACAGCTGTTCCAAATTTAAACTCATAACCTTACAAAAATCTGTACTGTAATAACATTACAGTACAGATTTTACCTACTACCACAGACAAGAAAGTTCTCATAGTAAAATTGGTTGTAATAATGCTGGTCATTTCCTACGGTTTCTGAACGCATTTTAGAGCACTAATGATATGTGCGTAGATAAAAATGTTTATGTTAATTTTAATAATTATAAAATGCTATATCTTTATGAGATGTAAACCAACCTTTATTGAAAATGAGTATAAGGTCCAAATTACTTCCATTACATTTACAATTTTCTTCGCGGTGGTGAGGTGAAAAGTTGTGTGTTTAGCTCGGCAGCAAAGTTGTTTGGCGTCTCGTGCCTTGAAAGCCTCGCTATGCTCAGGATTGTACTTTTGAAACATTTGCTTCGCTCATGGTTCAATCTTACAATCCTTCGCTAGCTCGGCGTTCAATACAAGCACTTGCGCCAAACAACAACTTTGCAGCCTTGCATAACAAATAACTATTAAACGCCTCTTAAAGCTATTTCCTTCCAGGCTTTTTATTTCTACAGGAAGATTAAGTAAACACTTGATCTGTTCGATCGCTAAGGCTGGATTGTATCCGTCATTCTACTTTCGATTATTCTTTTAGCTTTTTAAATCTCACCAGACAAATCGTTTTGCAAAATTTTCAAAACCCAAACAATTTTACGATCCGTTTCCATTTTCGTGGTTGTAAACAGTCTGACTTTTAAAACTAGCTTAAACTACTTTTCCGCAAACAGAAATTACGCCGGACTACTCTTTAATAGAAATCAGTAAATTTAGAGATACACAGACTTCAAACATTAGTGCTCAGGATAATGTTACTTCCCTGACCAGTAGCGTTCTAAATAAGATTTAATCTCTACCAGTGCAGTTTAATCGCAAGCACATATTAAGGGAACACGTGTGCTGCGGTCGTAAACACGTGTAAATGGGTCAGTTCTGCAACATCGGTGTAACTTAGGTTAAGTGCTTATGTGAATGTATGCTGTTTAATGAACAGTTGCTATCTTACGGCTTAAGATTCGACTATCCAAGCATGCCCTTACATTTAGCCAATCCTCCCAAACATTGTCTGTTTCCAATGAGATCTTGATATTTCCCCAGAGAAGGTAGAACTCGTCAATTTTCATATGCAGCTGATTTGTCAATTTCTTTTGATTGGACTACGTTCTGTATCGCACAGCGACGTCACGCGTTTCCATATTATTCTTTTACAAATACCTACGCCACGTGCTAAAACGTCTTTCTCGATAATTGTTGACTTTTCGGCCTTAGCCGGTGTTCGGTCACGTTCACGGCTCTCACACACAGTTCTACCTGAGAAGATGATGTCACCGCTTAAGCTTAGACGGCAAATCCATCGTTTGCACATAAACGGGCTCAGAGTTGCTTCGTGACGCCACCGCGACACCGTGTGCCGCCCACGACCAATGCAAATATGGCGGATTCAATAATGTTCTCGATGACCAACGCTATTTCTTTATTAGTAAATGCATAATTGCGACGATTTCTCAATGTTTCCTTGTAGGAACGGAAGTCTTATCCATTCTCTGCGATCTTTGCGGATTGTGCTGAAGATACGAGGCGCCTTTAGTCGTTTGAGCGACTACCCAAGTAACACAGTAGGCAATATAACTAATCACTCGTGGTCTTATGTACAGTTCAACGCTGATATAAACTCTTACAACAGTTCACCCGTGAACTTATAGCTGCATAATAGCATTTAGTGCCAATTAAACAGCTCAGTCTGAATAAGAGCTGTATTTCGGTATAGAAAGGGTACACACTTTTGCCCTTATTCAGTTTTAAGCATATTTAAACACTATAAGCTGTTTAAGGGTAACTTAGTACAGAACGTTATGCTAAGTGCTGTTTAAAACAACACATGTGAATATTTATTACGTTTCTTTTTAAGATACCACTTGTGAACTATTATAACGTCAATAGATGTATAGTGAGCTACATGTGTACGTTACTATTGCTCGAGGCTGATTTTTTCCCTGCTAGTCAGCCTTTATTCAGCCTACTGATACAATCTGCATAACGGCTGTTTAGAAGTTCACCAGAATGCTTATAGCTGTTTAGAATAATATTAGTGAATCAAATTAACGGCTACTGCTGAGCAATGTTTCACATGCGATGTCTGATACAGACTTTGGCTGATTACACATACACAAGTGAATCTTTGTGTAGCTAATAACGTCAAAAAGGCTGTATTGCATTAATTAGTGTGATCGTGTCTTATCCCATTTTTAAGCATTTTTAAACACTGTAAGCTGTTTAAGGGTAACTTAGTAGAAAACATTATGCTAAGTGTTGTGTAAAACAACACAATATGTGAATATGTATTTAGGTACGTTGCCTTTTTAAGATACCACTTGTGAACTATTATAACGGCAATAAAGGTATAGTGAGCTACATGTGGACGTTACTATTGCTTAGGGCTGATTTTTTCCCTTCTAGTCAGCCTTTATTAAGCCTACTGATACAACCTGCATAGCGACGGTTTAGAAGTTCACCAGAATGCTTATAGCTGTTTAGAATAATATTAGTGAACCAAATTAACGGCTACTGCTGAACAATGTTTCACATGCGATGTCTGAGACAGCTTTTGGCTGATTACACATACACAACTGAACCTTTGTGTAGCTAACAACGTCAAAACGGGGCTGTATATTGCATTCATTAGTGTGAGCGTGTTTTATGGCAGCAGTGTTTTAATTCTCTAAATTAAGGAAACATGAATAAATCGTGGAAAATGAAATCGAAAACTGGAGGGGTTAGAAGAAAACTTATAAAGGAATACCAGAAAATTACACACACGCATGAAATAGGACCTAATTCCAGTGCGTTACAAGATGTGACAGCAAACTTTTCTATCCATCATGCGGGTTCCGTACAAGATATTAGCAACGATTTTTTAGCAAGGAGTGCATGTTCGACAAATAGTCAAGATCTGTCACAGGATTTTGTTTGATATTGATATTGATAATTTTGAAGAAATATATAGTTCAGAAGATAGTGAGGATGAAGACTACTATGATGGCGATGATGAGAAAAACTTTCTATTTCGGGAAAAAATAAGGACGTGGGCGGTTGAAAAAAATATTAACCAAACCGCTTTAAAAGATCTTGCGAAGATTATGAAAAAGATGATACCGGACATATTGCCAAAAGATCCAAGGACTATTTTATCTACTCCTAGACTAGTCAACATAAAACTAATAGAAGGTGGCGAATATTGGCACAACGGTATAGAAAACCCCTTGAAAGATATTTTAAATAACTTTCACGAAGAGGTGAACGAAATATCATTAAATATAAATTTTGATGGATTGCCAATATTTAAAAGTTCGAAGCAGGAATTTTGGCCAATTTTATGTAATATCCACGAAAAGCCGAACATACGGCCTTTTATAATTGGAATTTATTTTGGAAATGGGAAACCGAAAGATTTGAATAGTTATTTAGAAGATTTTATTAGAGATATGAAAAAAGTACTCAATGAAGGAATTCACTGTTCTGGAAAAACTATTAGGGTTCAGATTCGATGCTTTATATGCGACTCACCAGCAAGGGCTTACATAAAAGGTATATGCGATACATACCTATGTATTATATATGTTAACTATATATATGCGTCTATATTATATAATAGAATAATATTTATTCGTAACACAACAAGTTATAAATATTTTAATTCCTGTAGTTCACTCAATTGACCAAAGGTTAATTGGAAGAGAGCCCTTACAGGGAAAAGTTCACCTTTTTCCTGTCAAAACTGTTATGTCTGTATTTTGACCAGTGCCTTGTTGTACAATAAAGAATATATACAGGGCGTCCCAAACTTATGGGACATGAAGGGGAAGTACCTTAAATATCGTAGATAGTGAATTTGACTTTATGTTATTTTTAAAAGTTAGTAATTCTGCATTCATAGATTTTCTAAAAATTACTTGCTTCGTCTGGGAATCGAACCGACTTAAATGTCAAAAAAAAATCACCCTACTTTTATGATGCCAATCGAAAGAATAGCTAATAAATAATAACTCTGCTTGAGTAATATGGTATTTTAAAAGAAAGGAACAACGTGAAATTAATATTTTAATCAAATTAAAAACAAACATGAAACTGCCGTAATCAATTAAGTAGGTATTTTTTTGTAAATTAATTAATTAAATGCTCAAAATGTGATCCCTCTTGTCTTCCGCAAATCTCCAATCTTTTAATGAGCCCGCTGCCTGTTGATTTTCTTATCATTTTATGGTGAACACTCGATGTGATATGGCACAATTCTGTTTGCAACTCGCCCACGTTCTCGTATCGCTTTTTGTATAGCATATCTTTCACGTATCCCCAAAAGAAGAAATCTAATGGTGTAAGGTCCGGGGATCTGGCCGGCCATCTAATCGGTCTATTTCTTTTTGTCTCACACGTCATGGTTTTCCAATCATGACCCGGCGTTGAATCTTCTTTACGTATAATTTTGTCAATATTTTTATATTTTGGAGGCCACCGTAATGTGCCTTGTTTCTCCCAAAGCGATGGTACAACGCATAATTGAAATTATCCCCTCTCCAAAGTTTTCACTATCTTAAAAGGCATTTTTCTGTAAAAAATAAATGAAATAATCGATTACTTACATACTTATGTAACATATTTTTAAGTCTTAACGTAACTTTCCACACGTTTATCAGTACGTATACAGACCTAACCTGCCTACTGTATTAAAAATACGAATTGTAGGTACGAGCTACGAAAGCTTATATGCGCAAATATGCTATCCAAACGTTCACACTGTGCGGGCGACTCGGCATGACTGGCCCTAGGCCTAAGCTGTTGTGGAAAGTTACTCTGTCGCTCAAATACGAAAAGTGCGAAAGAGATAAAGGTATACGAACAAACGCGAAGCTCGGTAGGCACTATGGAGGGGCGCGCGCGCTTGCGAATGTTTATTTACTTGTGCCTAAACATGGGTACCTACCTACATTACACATTTAAATTTTGGCTATGCGTTGTCGTTTTAGTTGCATGTTAAATGAAAATTTCATAAAATAACTAAATTAAGTTAATGTTAATTAATACAGTGTTGTGTAGTTTTCACATTTAAATTCAAAGGTATATATCTGTTTTTATCTATTGTTTATTACTGGTATAAGATTCTACTGGTAAGTTTTATGTTTTATTGCGGATCCCTAACGGGCCGTTGTAATGAATCACCAAAGACACAGAAAACAGCTTACAGCTGTATTTGCGGTCACAAGTTACACTTATTACTAGTTTAGGCTGAATCACGAGACTCAAGTGAATCATTACGCAGACTATAGCTGAAATATAGAATAAAAGTGGTTCACATCGGTGCAGAAAACTCAGTCACCATTTTTTTTTGTATAACCTTTAAATTATGGTCCTTTATCTTTACTTTTGAGGATATTTCAAACATAAAGTGTTAATACATTTCTAATATTTACTCTTCTAAGGCCAGTTAGAACAGTTTCTGATCTATTATTGATGAAAAAAAAAGAAAACGGATTTGGCATACTTTTCTTCGGTGTATATTTGCCGTTTATTTTGTAAAAAACGCATTATTCTTGGAGCGCGTGAAAATTTTCTTAGATAATATATATATATAATCACAATAAAATCGTGCCCGCAATAATTTTTCACTGATATAACGAAAATTTAAGTACACTTACCGTTAATAGGTACTCGTATTACAAATATAGATATTCCGCCATTCACCATTGATATCACGTACACTTTAAGCTCAGCTTCTGTCACTATAATCTATAATGCTTTCAAAGAAAAATATTAATGTCAATATGAAGAAAACATTTAGCTTACGTTCTTACTTGTCCAGCTAAAGGTGAACTTATGGAGGTTTAAGATAGTTATAAGGGTTCACATGAGACTGAATAAACTCCCTCGTGCTCTTTTAAACAGCTAATATTCAGCCTCTGTCGTCTGTGACCCTTAATACAGCCATTATACAGCCACTATTAAGCTATTAAACAGCCATGTGAACTTAAGGCTGAATAATTTGTGCCCAATTAGGATGAATAACGGCTGAAAAAGCGCTTTTTCAGCTCTTATTCAGCTTAGTTATTCAGCTTTAAGCGTAGACATATTCTAATAAACAGCTCTTATGCAGGTTTTTTGTGTTACTTGGGTAGACAATGTACATTTTATATAACTTCTGTTTGTTTTGCTAGGTTTTAACGAATATGGTATGTTTGGCTTCAGTTACTCAATTTAAATTTACATAGTATTCAATAGTTCCTTCTACATTGTCACACCTCAACATTCGTCCCGCCCACGTCCCGTTGTCCAACAATAACCTTAATGTTTAACGTTCAAAA
This sequence comes from Epinotia ramella, assembly GCA_947578815.1. NCBI lineage: Eukaryota > Metazoa > Arthropoda > Insecta > Lepidoptera > Tortricidae > Epinotia > Epinotia ramella. Next base: position 5,030,949 of record OX388211.1, on the reverse strand, counting down.
GATTTTTTGCTTCATTGCCATCATCTCTTGGCCATTGACTTGCGAAAAAAAACTGGCGAATATGCGTCTTATTTTACGTCTATTTTTTTTGTAAAGTCTTAGGCTACAGTTAATTATCAATTCGCTATAGAGCCATGTAGGTATCCAAATTTTAATTTCTTGGTTCTTCAAAGTATAATTATAAATGGTTGTTTATGTTTTGATGCGCAGTTACTTAAGAATCAGTGCTAATATTGTGGTAATCGGTTTTTGCCTCGTCCCCCGATGATCTCAGCCTGTGTAAATCATCGATGTAACTGCGGTCGTTGCGGTCGTTTTCGCAACTTATTCTTATTCCGGCGCTAAAGAGAAACTTGCTCACGTGTATGTTGCTTCATATTCTAAACAAATAATGATGTAACTGCCGAGTGTGTGCGAAATTCCTGCATCTAGACTTTCTTCGAACCAATGTTTTTGGTTAACAACTGTATAAGTCCGATAGTATTAAAATTAACATAGCTGCGTAATGTGTTTGTAAATATAACATACAATTGATCAACAACGATGGATCGTCTTGATTTGTTAGTTTAGGATTTAACGCGTTTACTGACGCGATAACATGCCAGTGATGATTCCGGAACTAGTAATATAGTTTTATTGCGATCTTAACTGATCTTAACTATTTCAGCTTCATGCCTCCATTGCTGGTTCTGGCCATTTGTCCGTCTAAACCATTAGGCAGTCACGACACGACTCAAAGTCAATCTTTTACAAAAACATTACTGATATTTGGCCCGGTTTCCTTTTGCGCTATTACACTACTAATTATCGTCATAAATATAAACTATATTTTTATTTTGTCGTTACTGTCGTTAACTTCTATATGCAATATGTCTTGATCCTTTTGAATTGACACCTGCAGTGATATAATGTTTATTTACGTTTTGCTAATGTTACAATATTAAGTTGATAGTTGTGGCCATAAGTTCTTAGAAGTCGACCTAATTTATTGATTTGATCCAAGTGAGTTGAGTGGTAGTAAACAAGTCTGTAGGTAATATAGTCATCAGCTAATATTAGATTAGAAGGTCTTTTTAGTTCAAGATTTTATTAACATTATACAGTATGCCAGATCAATACCTACCACATGTATTGATAATGAGATTACTGTCTGCAAAGTTTTTCGCATTCATAATTTAAAAAAGCTTCTTAATTCATCTTGTAAATATATGAACATTATATTAGCTTTTGCGTACGAGCTGCAAGATAAATTTTATCAATTTGTCAAAGATAATATCGCAATAAATTGATGTCTCCACGGCAATTTGTTTTGTATGGAGCTGGGCGATCAAGATTGCGAACTATGCTTTACACGGGCTAACACGTCGTTATTTAAACATAAAACAATATTTTATAGTCTTAATTTGAATGCGTTTGCAGTAATGACTATTAATTCGTGCATTCAGGCTGACTAGTGATAATGGCATTTTCCTCGCGGTTGAGCGGTGACGGCTGTGGACACAGTTGTTCGTATTTCGCGACTCGTAATAGGTACTTCTGTTTGGTGATAGGCTTTTGTTTTCATTTAAGTTCACGACCGCTGAACTCCTTAGTAGAAAATGTTCTTCGTTCTCACCCGATTTTAACACTAACGGAATGCGACGCGAATCGATTTTCAGAATCGAATGCAAGGTCGTAAAATAAACAATTGAATTCTCAACGATATCCCGACCTACCTAAATTCGAGTCGACGACAATATATTTTTATTTCCGTAATGTGCCCGTACCAAGTTGGAATTAACATAACTCGGTCCAATAAGAAAGTGTTTACGCTGAGGCCGCCCTCGGCCGGCCTTGCCTTATATGGTCGGTTCTTCGCCACCGCGCACCTGGCTTTATCAACTTGCCGATACATTCAAAACTTGAAATATGTAGTTTTGAGTCAATCGTGGTAAACAGGATGCCATGAGAGCTTGCATGCCTACTTGTGTTTCTAGATATGGGATTGATATGTATTAAGATAGATGACTAAAGTGTTTTCTCGGTATACAAGTATTAAAATCGAGATATCACGATAACGCCCACATAGTCTTAACCCGTGAGCAATACTCATAAGTATAGTGTTATTTAGCGGACATTATTCTTAACGACGACACACACATAGTATTCTTAACGACGTACTACATCTGAAAGAGGCATTAGCCACATTAATGGAATGTATAAAATACATAGACAGACATTTTGCGTTCGTGTATGCTGTAGGCAAGACTAGCATAACTGGTCTTGCAAATATTAGTGGCAGAGATACGTATGGCAGCGTGTACGTAACAGTAAGCCCAGAACATTTTAAAAATGATCTAATACTCAAAACCAGCGTTAAATGTTTGAGCAATCGCGGCAAGATTGACACTGAAAGACGGAGCGGCGGAAACGGGGCGCGAGCGAGTTAAGCGGTCTTTCAGTGTATATCTTGCCGAGATTGCCTGCCGAGGACTGAGTTAAACGGCTATAAAAGGGCTAAAGCTCTCGATTATTGCAGTGTGTACCTGCCTAATTGTCAAGTAGAATTATGTTATGACTAATCTTATTGACAGTGTTTTGAACTAGTTGTTGTATTGTTGCAGCGCGGCTTCCCGTTTGATGAGGAGGAGTCTGGCGCTTGGAGCTCGCTCGCGGCGCGGCACCCGGACATAGCGGCGCGGCTGCGGCAGCGGCCCGCCACCTGGGCGCGCAAGCGCAGGCCTTCCAGCCAGGACCCCACGGAAGGTAAATATCAACTGCTTAATATACTAAGTATAGCTTTTGTACACTACTTTTGTACGCGTAAATCGCAATTTGAAATAAAAGAATGAATGACGTCAGCATCAATTCTGACAAGCGCAAGTCTAAGCAAGGCGTCAAAAAGATTTTCTATATCATTCAAAAACCTGATGGAAGTCTCGTCTCTTAAATAAATTGGCTATATTATCTTTGAACATAACAACAAAACATTGATGTAGGTATTACTGGAAAGCTTGATAAAAATCCGTTCGGTAGTTATTGCATGGAAGGGCAAAAACTGGCTGACTGCAAGACATAATTCGAAGGCTACTTGTTAGTCGGACGTTAATGCCACTTTTGACATAATCGTCGAAAGCAAAGTTCAGCATAAAAAATTTGCGCAAATGACTAGTAGAAAGCTGTTGCCTAAAAGTATCAAGACATAAAGCTATTATAGTTTCGCGAAAAGCAATAGAACAGACAATGCTTCTACTACAAAGTAACCGCGTGTTCACACTGCGTCCGTTTCCGTGTCCGGGAGGCATCCCTCTTTTTCTCGCTTGCGATGTTTCACCCGAGTGCGAAATAGAAGGATGCCTCCCGGACACGGAAACGGACGCAGTGTGAACACGCGGTAACACGCAGCATTTTAACGGATGTCTATTTGCTTACAGGTTGTGTAACGAAGCGTTTCATGTTCCCAGATTTCGGCGACACCTTCGGCTTCGACAGATTCCCCTTCGACGACATCCCGCCAGAGTTCCGCGACTCGTTCCCGTCGCACTGGGCCCACCGCTACGAGGAGACCCCGCCGCCCGCGCCCGCGCACGCGCAGCCGCCGCCGGCCCCGCCCGCCCCGGCCTCCCCGCAGACCGAAGCCGGCACGCAGACCGGAGCCGGGCCTTCCCCACATCTCCCGCAGTACGGGCTACGGAACACGGTCGACCTCGGCCAGAAGAGCGCCGCCGACCCGTCGGTCGATGCAGACGAGCGCGGCCAGCGATCCATGTCCGCGCCTCCCGACGCCCGCTCCGCTCCCAACATGAGCGCCAACCACGACCAGCCCGAGCCGCAGCCGCAGCCGCAGCCCGGCACCGTCCGCCACATCCCCATCTTCGTCGAGGGCCGCGACGAGCCCGTCATCAACAAGACGGTCGACCACGGCGCGCACTTCGGCGAAACCAAGCCGCAGTACGCGCCGCCGCCGCAGCCGCACGTCGACCGCGAACAGTACTTCACCGACGACAGCCCCGCGTTCCACCACCCGCCCAACTTCTCGAGGGCGTTCGGGACGCCCTTCAACAAGGGCTTCCGGCAGGGCCCGCAGCCCTTCACGCAGCAGAAGGCGTACCCGCAGAACGCGTTCCGCGGCGCCTCGCCGCAACGATCGCAGTCGCCCAAGCGGCCGACCCAGGAGGAGTTCGTTAAGACACACCAGCCTCAGCAGCAAGCTCCACCGCCGCAGCAACACCCACAGCCGCCGCAGCAGCACCCGCAGCAGCAGCACCCGCAGCAGCAGCGCCCGCAGCCGCAGCAGTCTCCTCCGCAGCCGCCGCACGCCCCGTCCCCTCCGCCTAAGCAGGTCACCCCTACCGACCCGATCACCGTAATCCTCGCCATCCAGACCGACGTCCTTAATCTCATGTCCGAAGTGGAAAACTTTGTCGGAACCAAAAAAGACAAGCGGTACATTTTCCTCGACGAGATGCTTACGAGGAACCTAATCAAACTAGACAATATCGAAACGGACGGGAAAGAGAACATTCGGCAGGCTAGAAAGGAGGCGATTAAGTGTATTCAGAAGTGTATAGCGGTGTTGGAGGCGAAGGCGGACGGCAGGAGTACTGCGAATGCGTCGACCCCAGCGCCGGCACAAGATATCGACATGCAGGCCGGCGACCAAGCCAATGGAGAGGTGGAAATGCAGGAGACCAAAGAGGAAGCCAAGGCTGACACACAAGACACCAAGGCTCCAGAGGACCAGAGTGAGAAACCCCAGGAACCAGAGAAAGTGGAACCTAAACCAGAAGAAACTAAAGAAGCGCCCGACACGCGACCGGAGGAGACGCGAGCCGTGCTCGTAGAGAACAAACCCGAACAGGAAGACAAAAAGACCACTCCCAAGAAAAAAGTAGTGAAGAAACGCGACAAGAGCAAAGACAACACGCCTAAAGAGAATGACAAAGATAGCAAGGAGGAAAAGGTAGAATCTATGCAAGTGGACGACAAAGGTCAGACAGACTCCCAGAAGATGGAGTTAGATGGTGCTGCAGCTAGTCAATGAATTTCCTTTAGTGAATTGTTTCATGTAGATACGCAGCGAGCGAGCGCTCAGCCTGCTCACTGATCATTCTCGACATAATAACAAGGTGTTGACGTGTTTATGTTTGTACATTTAAGTTTCTAATACGAAATAAGGACTGCGTCCTTACGAAGGATTTGAAGTGGTGGTATATGCTAATTGAAATCCTTATATATTTAATTTATTTATTGTTTATCACTATCTGATAACACAATTTTCTCAATAAATGATTTCACAAAATGGTGTATATATTTATTTCGTAATTCGCTTAATATATTACATTACATAATTATTTATTAGATAACATGGCGAAATGAGGAAAGTAATTGGTTATCACAGAAAGCTGTTACAATAAGGGGAAATTAACATTACACTCACAAACGAGGTCGTGGAACGTATCAACTGGCGACTTCTCAGATTTCTACTTATTCAATGCTCAAGATCTGAATTTGTTCATCATAAAAATAGCCTCTCACAATCGTACAATTTCCAGTCGATGTCGATATATGGTGAGTTATTAGACGGGTGATGCGTAACTATTCGAATGAGCGATAGGACAACTACTGTCATTTTCCCATACAAAAAATTACATTTAGATCTCCAATATCTTACGCAATTAACCAGCCAGTGAGTGGAACTAGGTATTTAAACCACGCGTTGAATATCAAGTCTATTCCCACTCCTTCATAACCCTATCCCATTCCTCCTCAGCAATAAACGGCTTGTCTATACAATTAATCATGTGCTCGCCACAGAAGATACACTCGTTGGCCACGATGTCATCAATCTCGTTGCGAAGGTCCTCTCGCCGCGGGAGGCCGCTGCTGGTGATGGTCGAGAGTTCTATATTGGAGAGCATGGTTAGTTGCCTCTGGAGGTCGGTGAGCTTGCTGCGACGGGCTGGGCCTGGCAAAAAAGTTTATTATAAGAAAAATAATTACCCCCTGTGAGACCTCTTACTAAAACATATACAATCTAAAGCTGCGCGAGCCGCCCAGAGGCGGTCTCCTGACCGTGCTCAAAGGCACCTCAGTGTGAGTGCCCCGTGTAATTTGTATTTGTATCTGAGCGTGTCGTGGACAGAGCGACGTAAGGCAACGCGCGTACGAATTTGAGCAAGTGGCTGAGCTGTGAGCTGTGTAATCGTTTGGTAGTATTGGGACAGTTATTGATACAAACACATGACAAGCAAAAGGTGTTGTGGGACCGTAAATCAAGATGTAACCATGTCGACGCCATTTCGAACGACGCACAATGTCGGCTCGCCGCTCGCACGCTGCCTCCCCCGGTGAGTATGTGCAACTATTTGCTCGCGAGAGGCTCGTCGCGCGGGGCGTGCATGCCGTAGGCTGAACTGCTCGAATTCGTACGCAGCTAAATTTGAACTATGCGATTCGGATAATAGTTTTTAATGTTCATTTGTTCCAAGACAGAATGAGACAAAACAAATGAAAATTCCGTCCATATAATCCGTATTATGAGAATAAACAGAATGGGACTGCACAAACACGCGTCCGACACGACACCGACACTTGATACTAACTCAGTATAGGCTGGGCCTCGGTGCGCAGGCAGTCGCCGTGGAACTTGTGTCCGCACGGGAACAGGTAGAAGGGCCGCAGGAGCAGCGCGATCTCGCAGAGGCAGCACGTCTCGGACACGGACACGCACACGCTGCGGTTGCGGAACGACTTGATGTCTGCACGGACCTGGAATCGACAACAGAGTTAGAGCATTACGACCGGGGAAGGTATTTAATGGGTTAAATACATTTTGGGGTACAAATAAACCCAGTGGTAAACTAAGTACTATGGATACTAGACGACGACATACTTAATACTTATATAGACAAACAAATCGAAATGTTGGTGATGGGACTTACTGATTCAGCAGCTTGGGTGGCTTCGTCCATTTCTGCTTTCAATTCCTTTATTTGACAATTGTATTCCTGAAAAAAGTATTTTGTATTTAAAATCTGTTCGATAAACCCACTATACAACTCTGATTGGGAATAGAGATTGTTTTATTTAAAATCGAACAAAACAAAACAAATGCAACTATGTCTATTCCAATTTAAATAGTTAGGTAGATTAATAAAGCATTCATTTGTTTGCTACAAAGGCACAGAAACCAAATTGTACAAAAACAATATTCGGTACACAATATGGAACAAACATATATAGACCGCGAGCTAGGAGCTTTTTTTGTCAGTCACTTTCCCCCGCGCGATAACTTGTTAGAAGGTTAAGAATGTAGTATCACGAAGCCCCGTGGAGTGGACGTCAGCTGAGGCTCCGTTGGTGAGTTCACAACAGCAGCCACCCAATCACGTGACGATTATTTTTAGTCATAATATTGGATTAACTATCATTTTATGATAAAATGAGTCGAGGGTAAATGGCAAAATTTTCTTGTTTTTTATACGTGTTTGGGAGGCTGCTGCTGGTCAAGCCACCGACGGAGCCCCAGCTGACGTGCACAGCTTCATGATACAACATTCTGAACCTTCTCACATGTTTTCGCACGCGGGTCGATTGGTTTCTAGCTCGCGGGCCAATAGAACAACAAAGTTAAACATAAAATTACTGTTTGCGTTGCAGTAAAACAAATGGATGAATTAGTTTTAAATGGTATACATTCTATTGACGAGGAAAATGCCTTTAATAGACCTTTGGGTACCGGAAGGCGTAGCGTGGGTAGCCCTCCACAAGGTGGACTGATGACCTGGTAAAGGTCGCGGGAGTCCGCTGGATGCGGGCGGCGCTGGACCGGTCATTGTGGCACTCTTAGGGGGAGGCCTATGTCCAGCAGTCGGCTGATATGATGATGATGATGAGACCTTTGGGCCAGAGGTTACATGAGAAGATTCAGAAAATACATTACCTGGAGAGACTGGCATATGGGATCTCGGAAGTGGTCGATGGTGACCACGTCGCTGAAGAACGGCAGCAGGTCTTCGATCTTGAGCAGCGGACACTCGGTGAGGAAGCTCATGGCCTCCTTCAGGTCCTGGTTCTGTGTGATCACGTGCTCCGCTGCAACAATAAACTCGTCTCAAAATTTATTATTACTTCAAACTGACTCTGCTCGCTATGCTCTCGGCATCGGTGCCTGAATGTGACCTGTTTGCGTGGGGATGGGTAGCCGTGTGCCGGGAGTGTTTGAGATTTTGTGAGGCGATGGAGATGGATAGTAGGCAGTCCACCGTGCACGCATACAAAAATATATCGAGTGTGTGTGTCTGCAATATTGTTATAAAGGTGTTACGATTTGTTAGCTGTTCATAATTAAGAAATCTGCATGCTTTATCTATGCTTGTTCCATTCGTTATTGATAAAGGTATCAAGGGCGCTTCTTGAGAGTATAGTACGCGGCAGAGCAGGAGTGCGGGCGACCTATGCACTGCCACGCGGACCCCGTCCGTGAACCTAGGAGACTGCGCGGGAGCATCAGCCCTCATTACGCACTCCTGCCTTGTATAATACCTCATGCGTTATTATGTATACGCGTGGACGCTTGGCGTCTGACCATTGTACGCGCGAGCGCCAAGTCCACGCCCAGCGCCACGCCCGCCTCCCACAGCCCGAGGAGAGCTGCTAGCCTCACGTCTGAACATATGTGTTACCGATGGAGAGCCACAGTTTCCTCTGTGTGGCGGACTCGGGAGGCAGAGCCGCCACGGCCTTGGCGAGCGCCAGGTCCACGCCCAGCGCCAGCGCCACGCCCGCCTCCCACAGCCCGAGGAGAGCCGACAGCTTCACGCAGGCTTCTGGGAGCTCTTTCTCGCGACACAATCTACATTGAAAAGGAATCCATGTCAGCTGAGCCGAGCAGACTAAAACACTGATAGCGTTTGTTAGATATGAAAGCTAAGGGTTCGGACTCTTATTCATAAACGTTCCTCTAATTGAAACTAAAATACCGTTAAGGGGGAATAATACTACATGAGAAAATGTTTTTCCACTTTTTTTTTATACAACGACGGTGGCAAACAAGCGTACCGCCTGATGGTAAGCGGACACCGCAGCCTATAGACGCATGCAACCCCAAAAGAGTAACATGGGCGTTGCCGACCCTTGATATGTTTGAGGATTCGACGTGTTGACGGCTGAAGGAAAAAATTCCCTCGCTCTCAACACAACGCATCCTCGGGAGCTCTGGCGACCTTGCTCACCTCCAGGAACACAACTACTACAGAGCAAGTTGTAGTGTTATTATGGCTGTGGTCTTCCGCAAGGAGGTACTTCCCCAGTTGGGCTGCTCCAAATTCGAGCGGGATGACATTTCGCTGTGCCCTACCTCACCTAAATCCACTACCACTTCTAAATATTTTAAAATCTCACTTATTTTTTAGAACGTTATTGACACAATGAAAATCTAGGTTTATAGGTTTTCCTTTTTTCAAAATTTGCAATTAATTAAAACTTATAGGCATCTCAAAAACTTTTATTTTTGAAAGCGAAACTTATAAAGAATATATGAATAGAATATATGCTGAAGCGATCGACATCAAAATAAAAGTGGTTTGTTAAGATTTAGTTAGTGGAAACCGTTTTCTACCGAAATGGAAATTTCATCTAAAAAGTACCTTTTTATACTCGTCGACTATAATCTTTAAATTAGAACCTCGCAAACCATAACGGAATGGAATACTTTTATTCTGATAAAAAACGCTCTATGGACAATCGAAATAATAATTATTCAACTGTACACAGAACTGAAATGAATTTTGACCAATCACGAGGCTCGATTTCCAGAAGACATCAACGCGCAAAAATAAAAAAGCGGTTGGCTGCACTTCGTTTCAGCAGGGCGATTTTCAATAGATACCAAGTTTGTTTAATAAATTATTATTTCCGTTAACTCGTAGAAAAAGTATCGTATGCAATAGTTAGATAATTAGTTTTTTAACTCTCGTACCTTAATTAGGCCACTCAGCAAGCTTCGTGGCCTAAACGTGGTACTCGACTGAAAAAGCATACCTTATATAACGATTTCATAAAATACTATTGTCAGTTGCAAGCTGCTGCAAAGCTATTCTTCCCTCTTAAAATTCATGTCTTTATCTGTCACTTTGACATTTGTGTTTGCGAGATAGTGCCAAACACATTTTAGTTAACATAGGTATGTTAAGTTTTATGAATAAGGGGGTTACAACGTTGCCAGAAATAACACAACACTCTTTTGAAGGTTGATGTTTCTTCATTGGTTAAACAATGGCTTTCAACAAACAGTCATAAATGTGCTTGAGGTTGACATCCATGAAAAATCAATGGTGTTCCTCTTGCATGTAATTCTCCTGTTTCAAAAACATCATTATTGACCTGAGATTTGGAACTGACATATCGGTTTTCGGTTAAATGACTCACCTTAAAGCATAATGCACATCATAGTTGACCAACATGGAGTCTTGCCCTTGTCTCTCCAGATATCTCATAAGAGCCACCTTATCGTGCTCGGCGTACAACGTCAACAAGTAATTATGAATCGCCGTGTCCTTCACATTGAAGTTGTGCATTATAAACTCCAAGTATCTCAGTATCTCGCTGATATGCAATTCATCATTCTCACAAGATAGAAAAGCTGGGAGCAGTTTTAGATGGTTCAGCTTTGTGCCTTGGGAAATAAGCGCGTTCACTGTGTGTTTAGGAGCTTCTTCCATCAACACTGGAGCGAACTGGTAAAATAACTCCGGCTTTTTTAAAGTTTGAAGAGTGGTCAACGCTTCTAAGTAAGATTTCTTGTAAATGTTCTGGGCGATGACGTTTTCATAGTCTTCGTTCAGGATTGTAAGGTTAATTAAGTTCTGTTTATCACCATGCGAGGACATAAGGTCGTATATGACCGATTTAACATGCTGCATACACTTTTTTACTCTTGGCTGATCTAAGAACGCTTCGAAAACTTTTTGAAGCTGATGGTATTTTTGAGAATCTTCTTGCCCCGTTCGCCTTAGAAAGCCTAACTGGGAGAGATATAGTTCTGTGGTCCAGATAACTATCATTGAAATTAGAGTTTTATCGTCGTCGTTTAGAGATTCTAATCGCCTGTTCAAGTACATTTTAAGGGCGTTCGTCTGATCCGCTTCTAAAAACTTGAGGCATACAGTTTCGAAGCTACTTTGTGTGTCAGCGAATATTTCTGCACTTTTTTCAAAGTCTCCTTTAGAAAATAGCAACTCCGCTTGTTTCACATTAATAATGTCTATATACGCGGGATTATTGAAGCAGTATTCCTTCGCTAAATCAAACTGTTCTTTATCTGAATAGATTTTCCACACATCTCGTTCTTCCCTTACAATTTTATACCTAAACAAAGTTTTATCTGTGACCGCCCAGATGGTTCTTCTTCTGAAGTCTTTGACTATGCTCTTAAGTTTACCATGAGCTTCTGAGTAATGGTCTTCATAGACCAGTTCATGGTTTAAAAGTGATACTGCCTTGACGCGGTCGGAGTACATGAAGAGTGCGTGGAACTCTGTGAGTACAAAAGAGAGAGGAGCTTTCTCTCGGTCTTCTTTGTCCTTATCGCACGGGTAGTTGATGAGGCCGGCTTGTGTGAACAGGGAGTTTGAGTTCTGCTGTGAGGAGGGGTCCAACTGTGAAATAGACATTGAGGTCTGAGAATTAAAAAACTATGGAGTGCGGTAATGTCTGCGGCCGAAATAACGTTCCTTTGTAAAATGCCTGGTTAGCCAAATTGTCGCAAAGTTGATATACAAGCGCTTGTAATCCAACAAATAAGCAGTCATTTTGTTTGGAGTCGTAATTAATTCAATTACAATGCGTTTCTTTACCTCCAATGTTGTGTAATTTGCGTTTACTACTAAAAACTAACTTCAACTGATGAAGTCTAACGTCTCCTAACGTAGGTAAACAGATTTTTAAAATGGAAGTCTAAAATCAATATAAATACTCGCACCGAGCGGAAGGGTTGTCCACTGGGATACCAAGAGTACAAAACCCGGTTCTTTGCGTCGTGCAATGTATGTGTAGTGTGAAGTTTGGTGATCAGCAATGACTTGGGCTAACAGTCAAATTAGATTACGGCCTCTAGAGCGTTTAGCTCATAGTATAGGTACTACATACCTGTCCGTAGAATATCCCCGGGCCGGTGAGCCAGGCGAAGGTTTTAGGCATGTTGTTCCTGTCGAAGTAGAACTGCAACTTGGAGTACTTCAGGGTGGACGGGATCTCCTGTATGCCCGTCTCCGGCCTCGTTAGGTACCTGGTAATAAAGGCTACATCGTAAAATATTGGCCTGAAACATTAATTAAATAAATGAGAGTATAAATTATAATAACTGAAATGAACATGAATAAACCTTGTTTCATGGTATACTTTATTTTATTACGTAGCGCGAGCTTGCCGTCCGTGGTAACAGCGTGACCGCAGAATTGGTACAGCTTGGTGGAGAGCAGAACTTAGACCGTATCTCATTGCAACATGGCATGTGTTACCCGTGGAATATCGACTGCAGCGAGAGCTTGCCGTCCGTGGTAACAGCTCATTGCAATAAGGCATGTGATACCTGTGGAATATCGACTGCAATGAGAGCTTGCCGTCCGTGGTAACAGCGTGGCCGATGAACTGGTACAGCTTGGTGAAGAGCAGAACTTAGACCTTATCCCATTGCAACAAGGCATATGTTACCTGTGGAATATCGACTGCAATGAGAGCTTGCCGTCCGTGGTAACAGCGTGGCCGATGAACTGGTACAGCTTGGTGGGGGTGGTTATGAACACGAAGAACATGCTCGTGTTGTTCACGCGGTGGAACTGGATGCCAGTTATCGGTGGCTTCGAGTCCTTGTCAACGATGTCGAAGATCTGGAATGAGCTGTTAGGTTTAGAATTTTTACAGTTTATGATGGCAGATGTTGAGGAAATTTTAAAAATGTTGCGACTATTTTAAGGTTGAGCTAAACAATGCAGTACAAATTCAACTTTAAATTCAAGGTGTGGATGGGTTTTCTGTTTTATATTTATGTAAATGAAAGATAATATTTGTCTTTAATTTTATAAATGTTTGGATGTGTAGTAGGTACTCTCCGTAACCTACTTCTCCTTTTTTTTGAGCGTACGTAGTACGTACACTGCTTGGAAAGACCTCCCCCCTAGATATCCAACTATCCCGATTCGTTGCCAATTCTTCGCCTACATATTTTTTTTCACAATTATTTAGAATTATATATTTTTTACGTTTGAGCCACTTTTCCAGGTATACATTTTTGACCAAATAACTTACAATCCCTCCCTCTGGATGCGGGTGCCGCAGGACTGGCCACTTTGGCACTCTTTGGGGGAGGCCTATGTTCAGCAGTGGGCGTCTTTCGGCTGATATGATGATGATGATGATGATCTCACAATTATGAACATTATCAACCTTGTCATGCTTAAGTCGTATGGTGATAGTTTGAGTCTCAGAGAAGGGCGTAGAATACTTTTAAACCGAACATCATCCTCTAAGTTATAGATGAAATGGGAGTAGAAGTTATATTAGTGTGTGCTTCACGAGTTCTACAATGAAGTCGCCAGCAAAAACTAGTCTATAGCAAGGAAAATATGAAAACAAAAAACAATAGTGTCATGCAATGGGTGCTAGTTACCAAACCGTCGATCTCCTTCCCTCCATACAGCGGGAGGTAATTGGGCAGCTTGCAAGGAATTAATGACACGTTAGAAGAAGAAAGTATGACACATTAGAAAGTAAAAATGGGAGAAAATAACTTATATGCACATAGGTAATAAAAAAAGACGTTTTTTCTTCAGTATATAAACTTGCTCAACGGTGTCCAAGGAGTGTTCAAACTTTGCATGAATACTATTAGATTATTCTCTAAAACCTCAATATTTCATTGAAATAATTACCTGTCTCCAATATTGCTGATTAGCAGTAAACATTTTATCACTATCTGCCTCCAACTCCGTCTCCAAAATATGTCCCTGTGACGTCCCCAACAAAATTGGTCCCGTTGTCACCTCTGACGTGTTCTCATTGTTCCAGCAAACCTCTGTGACTTCATAGTTCCTGGATTTCGTGACTGACTTGAGCTTGGAGCTCTTCCGGTGCAAGTATACCAGTTCTGGGTTCCCATCTTTGTTTCTAGCGGCGAATGCCAGGAGCAAGTGGTAGCCCAGAGGGTCAAGAAATATTCCCGTTAGTCTGGTGTTTGGTTGGACAAACTTGGAATATTGGAGTTCTAAAAGTGGAAGAGCAATTAATAGTTTTTCTTTAGTAACACATAAATACAAGTGATAAAATCTGAAGTAATATTTAATTTTTTTTTTTGTTTTGATTTTTTGTTTTTATTTATTCCATATTGTTAGTGCTTTCTAAATCTATAAGTTGTGTTAATGTTTTTGTACATATTGTATATTTTTGTATGTATGCCCTTAAGTTATATATAGGTACATGTATAGGTAAATTACTTTCGAGACTTTTCACATTTGTAGTAGTATATGTATATTTACAGGGACACACATACACGTTGACGTACATAGAGACACGTATGTGTGTGTGTGAGAGGCTGGCTACAGAGGTCACATCTACAAATGCAAAAACGTCTCGAAAGTAATTTACCTATATGTGTTTTTTGACGTGTTTTTGTGAGTTTTTTCCTGTAGAATAATGAACACTGATTACACAAACATTTTATTTTTGGAACACGAAAATGATTAGGACAGACATCATGGAAATGGACATAGCAGAAAATAATTAATTGGATGCCTGTTACCTCCAGTATTTGGGAGGTGGCTAACAAAGTGAAAATAGAGCATGATCGTGGACTCATTAAAAACAAAACCTGAACCTAATTGAAACATATACAAGTCCCTATGGATGAGTGGTAGAGAATGCCTTGAGGCATTTAGTCCGCCTTTTGTACTTTTTTGTTTGTAAACATAATTTACTTTAAAAGTAAAGTACCCTAATCGCTTCAAGTGTGGCTATAAAATTAGAAGATTTCCCTCTAATTCTCCAGGATGACATCATCAGATCCTGCCCTGGTGACCATGGGACCACACCCAGGAAAGATATATTTTAGGGTTCCGTAGCCAAATGGCAAAAAACGGAACCCTTATAGATTCGTCATGTCTGTCGGTCTGTCCGTCCGTATGTCACAGGCATTTTACTCGAAAACTATAAGCTGTATTTGAATAAAATTTTGAGGATAGGTGTATTTTGTTAACCGCTACATAGTTTTGTAATTTTATTACTAAAAAATTTTTTTTTTAGGTGTGCACTCCATACATAAAACTGAAAACCAAATTTTTTTTTTCATTGCCAACCCACGTGTGGCACATCAATCGATAGGCCTTTCAAAATTAATATAAGGTTTCTCAGCAATTTTTTTGATTAAGTGAATAGAGTCGGAGATAATCACCTCGAAAGTCACTAAAATTGTGTCCCCCCCCTCTAATTTTTGAACCGTGTATTTTAAAAATATGAAAAAAATCATGCTCATAGGGCTTATTAAATTCTTTCAGCGAAAATTGTTTTGAACAAGATCGGTGTAAAGCTTTTTGAGATATTCCTAAAAAACTGCCTTCCTTAAAGAAAAGGATGTAAGTGCCATAAGATTTCAGTAACGATACGACCTTTTTTATAGGCACGGAACCCTCGTTGTGCGTAGTCCGACACGCACTTGGCCGCTTTTTTGAAATTGGATAAAAATAATGACAAAAGTTAGATCACCATTACCACTGGTTTTAGGAATTTTACAATTTATTGCTAGTATCAATTAAAAACAAAATAATCATTAGGGAACTAATCAGCTTCATTATTTTTTATCTCAATATTCTGAGATTAGAGACTCAATAATAAATGTGTACTATTTTATCCATAATCATAAGTTTTTTATCAAAATACCTATTTAGATGTATAATAGTTATGTTGGCCAGGAAACCTCTACTTTAGGTGGGCACAGTCTTTCCTCTAACTACGGTTTCTCACAAGTTATAAACTATGAGTGTGTTAAATGAACAAACAGCAATTTAGCAAATCCAGATCATGGTCAGTATGTTTTATCATTTAAAAATATGTTCTATATATTGTCACTCTTTGGGGGAGACCCATGTCCAGTAGTACGTTTTTCGGCTGATATGATGATTGTCATGTACCAATAAGTTAATTATAGTCGCACTCACCCTCATTTTGTTCAGGCCTCTTTAAATCCATGCGGAACAGTTTCCCATTAGCCATAGCCAGCACCAGATAGTCACTGGCGACAGCTACGTGGGTGATGGAGTCAGTCGCGTTGAATTTCATTTTCGACTTTGAAAACATGGGCGTGTTATCCTCAAGCTGCATGTTGATAAAGCCCGAGGAGGTCATGGGCTCCGGCGCGGGGAACCGCGCTGAAACCTGCGAGTGCTGCTCCATCTGATCGATGATCGAAGTCATTCTGGCTCGCAAGGCTTATCACTTGCTAATAAGGATAAGGTTCTTCCACCCCCTATTATTAATACAATTGAGTAATGCACATTTAGACTACCGTATCAACGTACGGAAATTGTAACTTTCAATAAAACATTGCCACTATTTTACCAGGAATTAAATATTTTAATAAAATAAAACACCACAAAAGAAATAAATACCTCTATTTATTTGCAAATTGTGACAGTTATAAGGCGTTTCTTGCTCTGAATTTGCCTCATCAAACTTGGAATTCTTCAAGCTTGTGTAAGGTTGAGTAGCTTAAAAACATCTCACGATGATTAGTTAAGGCATTTTTCTAAATCTAACCATAAATTGAAATTAATTTCCATTTGTCGTTTTTTGACAAATACGGCCAGGATATTAGTGGCGTTTATGACTGCAGGAATAATCTAGTTATATAGACATTGGTAGTAATTATTGACTTGATTTGTGTATTTTGACATTTATTTACTTAGGATTTCAAAAAAACGCCTTAAGCCTTGGTGTCTTGTCTGTCAGTGTCAGTCAGTCATACAAAACTCGCGGCACCTTTTTATTTTAGGTTTCTACGTATTTTAAGATATTACAGAGTATTGTATTTCATTTAAGTATTAATCTAGCATATTGTTTTAAAGAATAGTTATATAGTAATAATAAAAATCATACTGAAGCATATGTACTTATACCTACTTAATTTGAATTTCTGTGTCAAACCGGTGCAGTGGTGGGGAAAACAACTTTTTGAAGTTTTTAGTTCATGCTGCGACGCCTGCGACCTTGGTCATTATCATACTTATCGTATATTTAATGTCAACTGTTATTTCGTATCAGATTGGTCTGTTACCCGATATACTGTGTTATTATCTTTGTTAACCATGGCAGCGGGCGGGCTCTTGAAATCTACCAAACTCACATGTAAGTATATTTCGTAAATGTATTTTAATTTCGCTTTTCAATTATATACGCGGTAATTATATTTAGTAATAAAAACCGGTAGGATTTTCATTGTATTTTGAGTTATTCTCTTTTCTCTCACTAATTCAGATGATCCTAAATTAAACATGATGTGTTTAAGTTGAGACTGCCTCGTTGTCATATGCCATCATATACGTACCTACATATGAGCACAGCCGGTTATGTCAGAAGGGCGCATTATAATCGTGACCCATATACTTAATGATTCAGCCTTATTTGTTTATCATAAGGCATTTCGGTCACTTAAATGTATGCACACAGTACCTACACACAGTACCTACTGATTAACCTGTGGAGTGTCATGTCTGTTGGAAAAGCAATAATAAATTAACTCCAAATGTATAGTCTATGAGATGTGTGACCTTTTTTTAATTGTATACCTAACAATTTTTACACTTTTTATTGTACTAGATGTAACTGTGGAAAAACGGAACCCTTATGGTGCGACTCTGTCTCTCCATCTGACTGTCTGTCTGTCACAAAGTTAAATATCTCAGAAATTACTAATGCTATCCATTTGAAATTTGGAGTAGTTTTAAAGAAAGTTAATCCACATGTATGGACCATGAAAAATTTTCAAATGGGGTATCATATGAAAGGGCTTGAGTTGGACATTTTAAAACAGTTTTTCTTTTTTTTCTACATTGGTAAAATTTCGATCTATGAAGGAAAAATCTAAAAAAAAAAACCATTTCCCCCCCTTATCTCCGAAGTTATATAAGCGAAAAATTGGACATTATTACTTGTGATTAAGATAAACGTAAATACTACTGGAAAAGTATAACTTTTTCTGTATCTAGTATATCGTATTTTTTGTTTTATGTTCAAATATCATTTCCTAGTTCAATTTGCAATTTAAGTATTTTTTTGTTTTGAAATTCCTATAAGACTAATAGAAGAACTCTCTTTCAAATAAAAAAAAATATCTAGATCGGTTCACGTGATAAACAATAATCGATAAAACACCAACATACTAGAGCTGGGCGTTTTTTCCCGTAAGCGTTTTCAAAAACGGTTTCTCGTACAATAACGGAATAACAGTTTGTGGCTAGAAACACAAACTGTTTTTATAAAAACGATCGAACGGTCACACGCAACGGTTGCAATGCAAAACGTGAAAACGTAACTCGAACGAACACTGTAAACTGTTTCATCCGTTTTTTCGTTTCACTTCGTTTGGCGACCGGCGACGGCGCCAACGCACGGAGAAACTAGTTATTTTTGAAACTGTTTTTCAAAACAGTTTTGTGAGAGTAAAAAACGGTTACGTTTCGTTTCACGGAAAAGTCGAAACGACCCAGCTCTACAACATACATACTAAGCTGATTGCCCTTGCACGTTAGTACCAAATGGGGCCGATAGATGGCGCTGACCCCATTCCTACTTCGCGCTGTTAAGATTTTTCTAGAATGAATGGGGTTGGACCCGATATTTCGATAGCAGGTCTAAAAAAAAGATCGATGGTCTTGGTGTAAAAGTTATTTGTTGTTTGAAATTGAATTCTGTTGTGTTGGGTTAAAATAAGTAATTTAATTTAACAAATATTAGGACATTTACTTTACCTTGAGTTAATTGATACTTTGTACGGAACCCTCGGTGCGCGAGTCAGACTCGCACTTGACCGGTTTTTTTTTAATTGATTTAAGAAACAAAATTGGTTTGGCCTGTTCACATCTGATCATTTGCAATTGCTATCTGTAATGGTTACAACCATTTATTTACGTAGACACAATTGTACATGAGAAGATAACTGGTCATTTTCAATCATTGCTCTCTATTACTGTAACTATCTTGTAAACATTTTGTAAAGGCTGTTTAGCAAAACCAACCAGTCTCCAAAAAGTTCCATTTAAAATGCAACTGATTGTTTAGATTTTTATTTAGGTAGTTCAAATATTTTAAATATATTGTATTTGTACTCCCTTTGTCTCTGTGTGTCTTTTGCGTAGTGAATAAATGTCTTCTTTCTTTCTTTCTTTCTTTCTTTACATATACGTATAAGTTTCTATAAAAAAAAAAAACATTTTTGGTACGAGCTTTTGTTGCCAACTGTACTTTTCTGTATACCGTCATCAACTACTCATTGAGACGTTTCTAACGAGCCCAAACTGAACAGGGTTACGTCGGTTAAGTACTGAATGCCCATGGCCAGCTGTCTCCATCATCAGATCAGCTGGATGGTACCATAATATTGAATTGTCATCCAAACTACGAACTACCCAAATTTACAGCTCAATAGGGGTGACACTAAATAATATAATCAATAATGTCATATTTTCTCTAAAAAGGATTAAAAATGTAGTCAAATGGAGAAGAAATCCACGCGAAAGGTTAAATAATCACGAAGTTATATGTGTCCAAAGTTTTAAGAAGGGGTATGTTCTGTCCCTTTTTCGTAAAACGCAATTTCATATGAAACGATGACGCTTGAAAATTGTGACGTCGCTAATAGACGGCAACGTGCCGCGCCCCGTCGTGTTCGGCGCCGCCATCGACGCGGCCCCCCGGCGCGCGACGCGTAACGTGACGTCACACATCGTTTGCGTTTTCTCTCTCTGCAAGCAATATTAAAACGGTTGTAGCTTCGTAATTCTTTGAGATATCTGAATGGGATTTTCGTCACTAGGCATATTTTTTTGCCTTCTTTCTATAGTAGTAATAATTTTCCCCTATTGGTTGAGCTGGTGAAAGGGTTGGTGGTCAACAGGGTCAAAATTCAGTTCCAAGATTTGTCCCTCACTAACAAACTGACAAACAAACATGTCAAGTTAAATAAAAGCTTGTAATATATTTGTTTGTTAGTAGATTTTTAATGAGGTGGTCCAAATATTTTTTAAATATAAATATTTGTTTCTAGTCAGTGTAGCAGAAAGCTGACCACACCGTCAACCTTGAATTAATTTCAATTTTATTACAAGGCAAATAGGGGTGATGATTAATTCTACAAAAACTGGGGTTGTAGGAGATATGCTATTGCAAAAAGTGTTTAACGGCTTTATACTCTTACGAATAGCGTTCAGTTTTGAATGAAGTCGAATCGGCTAGCAGCAAAATATAAAAGTTTGTGACCTCCTTCACATCTGACGTCACAAAAATCTGTCGCGTATTTAACGATTTTTCCCCATCCCTAAAAATGCTCAGCGCCGCTAAAGATGTTTTCACTTCAAAAAAAACCGGACAATTGCGATTCGGAGTCACTCACTGAGGGTTCCGTACAAAGATTGATTACGTACTTTTAATATTTTTTTATGACTAAATAACTAATGTATCGTTTTGCTGATTTATCCCTGTATAAAACGATATTAGTTGCCAAATTTCATAGTTATAGGTTAATGAAAAAAACCCCTATATTTTTTTATTCCCGTGATAGTTTCGAAATATACGTATTTTGCGGCATAAAAGTCCGTATCTTTTTTTAACGTTAACTTAAAAGTTTGTTTTTTTCACAGCTTTAAGGGACTGTAAACTTGAGTATATAGTTTTAATTTCAACTTGATACCTTACGGCGTTCCCGAGATACAGGGACTTGACACACAGATGGACAACAGAGTGATCCTACAAGGGTTCCGTTTTGTTCTTTTGAGGTACAGCTAAAAATGAGATCTCTAAATAGCCGAGGTTCGACGTGATGTTGAATATTTTAAGAGTTGTCGGATCTCGTGAACACCGTCAAAAGTAATCTTTAAAAAAAGGGGCCAAGTGCGTGTCGGACCACGCACAACGAAGGGTTCCGTGCCTATTAAAAAATAACTCAAAAACCTTTGAACCGATCTTGTTCAAAACAATTTTCGCTGAAAGAATGTAATAAGCTATGTCCATGATTTTTTTCATATTTTTAAAATACACGGTTCCAAAATTAGAGCGGGGGGACACAATTTTAGTGACTTTCGGGGCGATTATCTCCGACTCTATTCACTTAATCAAAAAGAATGCTGAGAAACCGTATATTTATTTTGAAAGGCCTATCGATTGATGTGCCACACGTGGGCTTGCAATAAAAAAAAATTGACTTTCAGTTTTATGTATGGAGTGCAACACTAAAAAAAATTTTTTTAGGAATTTAATTACAAAACTATGTAGCGGCTAACAAAATACACCTTACCTCAAAATTTTATTAAAATACACCTTATAGTTTTCGAGTAAAATGCCTGTGACATACGGACGGACAGACAGACATGACGAATCCATAAGGGTTGCGTTTTTTGCCATTTGGCTACGGAACCCTAAAAAATTTTTTTAGGAATTTAATTACAAAACTATGTAGCGGCTAACAAAATACACCTTACCTCCAGATTTTTTTCAAATACACCTTATAGTTTTCGAGTAAAATGCCTGTGACATACAGACAGACATGACGAATCCATAAGGGTTGCGTTTTTTGCCATTTGGCTACGGAACCCTAAAAATCGGCACCCACATATTGACAGACTTTAAAGTGTTATCTTGTTGTTACATACTCCTCTCAAAAACCAATAATTAATTTAAAAAATTAAAAGACTTACCTAAGAAAGCACCTCAACAACAAAAAATATTGATATTGGTTCTCCTGAGGTATGAATGCCACACACACACACACATGTAAAATTTATAAATTACCTACACTTATTTGTTTATATCGAAAGTGAAACCTGACAACCTGACATGACACAATAAAATAAATAAACAAATAAAATAAAATAATATTAAACTGTAGAAAGTCAGTGAATAAAGGCTATTTGTATTTGTTTGTTTATATCGAAGTTCCAATTACATTATTATAATGTTTCCAGTAAGCTCTATACAATCGGCCAAGACAGCGGTGTCACAATGCCGGACGTTCACCACACAGCTGACCGAGAAGCAGGAAGAGGTTCAGGCCCTGGCTCGAAACTTCTCCAAGGAACAGCTCAAGCCGCAGGCGTCCAAGCTGGACTTGAAGGGGAGGTTCCCGTTTGACCCGGTGAGTGGAGTTCATCATCATGATTATAGTCGAAAGACTTCCAGTGCTGGACATAGGCCTCCCCCAAACAGTGCCAAAGTGACCGGTCCTGCGCCCCCGAGGGGGCTGTGTTGGAAGTTTCTATGCGCGATCGCATCAGAAAAGAGGCTATGTGCAGCAGAACCGAGGCCGAAATAGCCCTCCAAATCGCTAGAATTATGTGGCATTGGACTCACTTGCTCTAACAAAAAAACCCTTTTTTTAATACTACGATGGTGGCAAACAAGCATACGATCTGCCTGAAGGTAAGCAGACACGTAGCCTATGGAAGCTTGCGATTTCAGAAGAATAACAAGTGCGTTACCGACCCTTGGATTTGAGGATTCGTTGTGTTGATAGCTCTCTAGCTCCGCCGTTCATATCTACGAACGCGGGTCTCTCACTCTCAACGTAACACATATACTACAAAACATACAAATCTTGGATGCCAACTGTCAAGAACGCCTAATAGTTAAAGCAATGACGCGTAGTTTCAGTGTGCGAGAGGCAACCGGATGGCTCGCGGTGGTTCCACAACACTTCGGGAGCTGAAATACCACGAGCCATCCGGTTGCCTCTTGGACACTGCAACTACGTGTTCAGTTGGCAATGAAAGCTTGCACCAACAATTTAAATTTTGACAGAAACTTATTACGGTGTCTCTTTTAATTACGTAGTAGCTGATGACCAGGGATCGGATAATCGGATATTCTCGGACTTTTGGACAAGGACTCGGGTTTTTAATAATAGAAATACCGGAAGGCGCGGCGTGGGTAGGCCCCCACACAAGGTGGACTGATGACCTGGTAAAGCTTGCGGGAGTCCGCTGGATGTGGGTGGCGCAGGACCGGTCACTTTGGCACTCTGTGGGGGAGGCCTATGTCCAGCAGTGGACGTCTTTCGGCTGATATAATGATGATGATGAATAGAAATACTTGTTAGTTTGTATCATTACTTCATTTAGTCATGAAACAGAATAAAGCTAGAAAATTCAATTTGTTCTTCTACTGTGTTGAAATAAAGAACCTAATTTAAATATGTCCCACTGTTTGTATGTATATTGATATGTTGGTATTTCTTTTAAACAAGCCATCTTTTATCAGTCACCCTTATCTTAAGTACTCGGACTTGTGCCATGCTCAATATGGCATTGTCTTGTATATAGAAGTCATGAAACTCTTTATAATACCTATCGGGAGAAATAATGTTGTAATGGAGTTTATATTACTCATTGCTCTGTATGGAATGTAAAAAAATATAAATATGTTGATGTGGTAAATATTGTTATAATGAATTTACACACCTGTAAAACATTTTGTAGCAATCTAATTCGGATTATTACTAAGGCAATAAGTTGGCTTTCATTTGACACAAATCATAAGAATCACACAACATATTTTTTAATTTACCCTTTCAAAGTGGAAATGCACTTTTCGTAAATTGTTGTATGCATCGTTTTCATATATTGCAACAAAAATTAAACGATATTTAATACTAAAAACCAGATTGTGCAACTCACAAAGAAGTACAAAGGTAGGTATTAAGACACAGTTTCAATTAAAATAAATATTCTTGTTCACATGTTTATTGCTGGGGTTAACAATATGCAAAAACGTATACTACTTAAAAATATAACTTATTATTTACTGCATTTACTTTATTCTCCATCGACAACCTCAACTTGTCCTTCGACAAAGGCTTCACGCGTTGCCATCCCTTGCGTCCCGCAGCCACACTCCGCCACCATTCCTTTTAAGGCCATCTGACCATCTTAGAATTGGTCTTCCTCTTGGATATCACTCAACAATTTATCTTGTCCATTTATCTAAGTTTTTTCTATGCGTGATCTTAACATTAAACCTTGGATTACAGATAAAAAAGCTAACCAACCTAGGCCTTATGGGTGCTTGCGTGGACTCAGAGTATGGGGGCCTAGGCCTCGACTACCTGTCCCTTGCGCTCGCCGTGGAAGAGGTCTCCCGTGGCTGCGCCAGCACTGGCATGATCCTGTCCATACACAACTTCCTGTACGCGAACCTGGTCAACGAGAGAGGGACGGAGGAGCAGAAGGAGTTGTTCCTGAAGAATTATACGTCGGGGGCTATTGGGTGCTTTGCTTTGAGTGAGCCAGGTTGGTAGCTACGAGTAGTAGATAGTCCTAAATGACGTAATTCACACGCAAAATCCTGTTAAGATAGGGAGACCAGCGCAGAAAGAGCTGGTCCTAAAGATCTTTGCAGCAGAAAGTTGGTAGGTTGCAAGTAGCAGTTCTAAGAGATTAAGGAGGAATTTCAATAAGGTTGGTAGTTTCAATACCTGTCTTTAGCGCTTGTCGGGGAAGAGGTCTCATAGCTGCGCCAGCACCGGCATGATCCTGTCCACACACGACTTCCTGTACGCGAATCTGGTTAACGAGAGACGGGCGGAGGAGTAGAAGGAGTTGTTCCTGAAGGATTATATGGGTGCTTGGCGTTGAGTAAGCCAGGTTGGTAGGAAGTTCTAAGAAGTTCAGGTCTCTTGTTAATGACAGTAAAAGGTATTTATTAAACAAGAATGTTTAGGTACATAAAAATATCCGTAACGCAGGCTTCGTCAATTGCGTACAAACAAACATCCCCTAGGTACAATGATAGAATCCGCAACAGGCTTCGTCAATAACACGTTATAACCTAAACTAACAAAAAGGACCGCCCCGGATCGTTGGTGGCCCGAAAGTTCCCATGACACTGGCGGCGTTGACACGCTGAAAGGCCAAAGAAATCTGATGAGTCAGGAGCGATCTGGAACGAGGATCACAGCCCCTATCCCTAAGCCGCCGACCCAAATCCCGTATAAAATCTTTGGCCTCCGTACCCCAAGGTCCCGCAGTCTGGGCGGCCGACGCCGCGGATCTGATGGTGTGGCTCAAATGGTCTTGTTAATTAGTTCTGTTGACTTCCTAGAGCTTCTCTAGAGCTCGTCGTAGAAGGGATTCTCACGGCTGTGCCAGCACTGGCATGATCCTGACCATACATAAATTCCTGTTCGTGAACCAGGTTAGCGAGAGAGAGAGAGACGTTGGAGCCAAAGATTTTCTTGGAGCTAGTAAATAAGGTACGGAGGCTTGAGAAGCCCAAGGTTTCTTGGCTTCGAGCGAGCCATTAGAGAGAAAGACGAGCCATTGGGCAGGTCGCAGCATCGGTGTTAGTCCATACACAGTATCCTTTTAACGAGCCTGGTTAACGAGTTAACGCCAGAAGTGCTCCGCGCTTAGTGAGCCAGGGTGGTAGCTAGTAGGTTGAGCACGCTTTTCAATGAAATAATTACTTAGGATTTTTACTTGCGACGGACGGGACGGACACAACGGAGACTCCTCCTGGTGCTGAGCTAGACTTTCGCAGGAGTACCCCATGATCTTATGAATGTCATCACCAATCGATGTGGGAATAGTACGTATATTATCATTATCATCTTATCCTTGCCGTAGTCGGCCCCAGCGACCGTTAATCACTGCGCGAGCAGGTGACTGACATAGCCAATTTTTGCGGCGAATGTATATTCGCCACACATTAGCACCCGTAATACGGGTGAAGACTCAAAAAATATTATTGCTATAGAAAGAAGGCAAAAAAATATGCCTAGTGACGAAAATCCCATTAAGATATCTCAAAGAATTACGAAGCTGCAACCGTTTTAATGTTGCTTGTTAGAGAGAGAAAACGCTCTCAGTTAGTGACGTCACAATCTGCGAGCGTCATAGTAAATGACAATCGTTTCATATGAAGTTGCGTTTTGCGGAAAAGGGACAGAACAACCCCTTCTTAAAACTTTGGACACTTATAACTTTATGATTATTTAAACCCTTGAGTTGCTTTTTTCTCCATTTGACTAAATTTTTAATTATTTTTCAAGAAAATACGACATTATTGATTATTTTATGGCCGCAGGTGGTCTGGCCTTTACCTCATCGCGCTTTGTGTCCAGCTCTGCGCACCGAATATAAACGCATTATTGAATATGTATTATATGTGTTCACCAGACGCTGGCAGCGACGTCGCAAACATCAGAACGACGGCGAGACGGGACGGCGACCACTGGATTCTTAACGGCAAGAAGAGCTGGGTGACGTCGGCAATAGAGGGCCAAGCTACCTCCGTATTTGCTACCTTCGATCCGGAGTTGAGGCATAAGGGACTGGCTTGTGAGACATTTAACTTTTTCTCTCTCTACGAAATAATGTGACGTGGACTCAATGGCAAGATATAAGCTAGTAGCCTTCATTACTTCCACCTGGAGTTGCATACTTACCGCCTCCGTGTTTGCTTGGATATTATTTTTTTCTCCGAAAATGCGTAACATGTGCATGATGGTCACTATAAGTATTATAGTATACTAGCTTCCGCCCGCGACTTCGTCTGCGTGGACCCGGGATAAAAACTATCCTATATTTTAATCCAGGCTATAAACTATCTACGTGCAAAATTTGATGCGAATCGGTTGAGCCGTTTAAGCGCGATTGAGTAACAAACATCTAAACATCCAAACTTTCACATTTGTAATATTAGTAGGATTGGTAATAGGACAGGACTTAGCTTACACGTTCGCAACCAAGAACCCGCCTAGCGGGCACTCGTAATGTTTGCTCAGATGCCGGCTGAGCCCGCTAGGCGGGCAGAAGTATGAACTTACACGCCTAGCGAATTCTGTCGGTTTCTGGTGAACTGATCTATTTTTAGTCCGGTTGCGAAAGTGTTAAACTACAGGGTTTCCATTCCATTATCAAGTTTTTTGGAAAGTTGGCCTAGGTGGATAAATAATTGTGACGTTTTCAGGTTTCCTGGTTCCCCTGGACGCTGAAGGAGTCTTCAGAGGAAATAAGGAGTCACTCATTGGCGTCAGGTATGTGTTAGATTACTTTAAAGGAATCATTTTTTAATGCTAATGATTTCCCAGGGCAAATGAGAACTAAGGTGATTATAACAAAAATTCTTCCCTTCTATTCTGAGGCTGTCCAAGTAAGGCGTCTAAATTATCTTGCTGTGTCGTGTTTACTGCAATACTTATTACTCATTTGATAGCTTTTTGCCTTAAAAAGCAAGAGAGTTCCTGATCGAATTTAAACTTTCGCGAGACATGTTGTAATAAATCTAATAATTATACGTATACTCACGTATTAAATGGCGACATGTTTCGAACTCCCTCAAAAAAAAGGGTCTTCATGATCAAAAAAATTACTAGTCTTCAATTATAAAATACGTGCTAGAACAATTGTACGCATAAAAATTATAGGTATCGCATATAACGATCGGTTGGTTTGTTTATGGTAGCAACAGAAGTAGCTATAATAAAAAACTTAAATAATGCCCTTCGTTTATGTAGTTCTATTTGTGACCAGTTCGATAGACATTACATATTTAAAATTTGTAACACATAAAATACTATTGGATTTAAGATACTTTACTTAAGGTTTTTACCTATACGCGTTTGTAGAGAACACAATGGTATAGGTTTAGATAATTTTAAGCCGTTCTCCCGCATAGTTACTTCTGCTGAATGTTACGGACAGCCTCCCTGTGACCGACGCTTCCCGAACGATTCCATGTCCCCATTCCCGCACACAAAAGGAGCTTATAAAACAGCAGTGAAGCGTGTGCCACAGGGCGGCGACGGCCTGCGACCTCACGCTGCAGGACGTGCGGCTCCCGGCCTCCAGCCTGCTCGGGGAGGCGGGCGAGGGCTTCAAGATCGCTATGGCGCAGTTGGACCAGGGGAGGATCGGTATCGCCGCTCACGCCGTAGGTGAGTGTTGCTCTTTACCGAACCTAGTGTACACTGAAAATGAAAGCCATGGTCGGCACAAATGGGCGACGGAACGTAACTAACGTTAGAAGTATGGGTATCCTAGCATGTGTGGAAGGCGGGAGAGGGTTTCAAAATTGCTTTGGCGCAACTCTACCAAGGCAGGATTGGTATCGCCACTCACTCGGTAGGTAAGTGTCCATTCGAGTCGAATAGGTTCGTCTTCGTCGAATAAGGTATACCTTTTCACGAAGTTCCAAATTACAATTTTAAAAGTGTAAACAGATGACATGAGAGGCGCTCGAACAGTAATGTTTTTTTTTTGAAGTGAAAACTTCTTTAGCGGCGCTGAGCACTTTTTGGGATGGGGAAAAATTGTTAAATACGCGACAGAGTTTTGTGACGTCAGATGTGAAGGAGGTCACTTTTTACTGCTAGCCGATTCGACTTCATTCAAAACTGAACGCTATTCGTAAGAGTATAAGCCGTTAAACACTTTTTGCAATAGCATATTCTGCAAATAAATTTGTAATAATACCAACGCGTCCTTCACCGTTTTGCTATTGAGAAAATTCAATTAGTTAGAATTTAGACGTTATTCCTAGAGTGATAAAGCTTTGAAAAATATTTGGCAATGGCAAAACAAATTGGTATAGTGTTTGCCGCCGCCCGTCGGCGGCGAGCCGGCGGCCCGTCACACCCAACGCGCCCGCGGGCCGTCCGCCTAAATAATTGATAATTGTTCATAAATTTGCGCCAAATTCATTTTTAGGGTGACACCGTAAGATGTCACGTGACCTGATCGAAAAACTGTTACAGTGTTATTAAGTTTTCACTTCTGCCGGCACTCCCGGAGTGCAACCCGGTCTTTTTTTTTAAAAGACTGTTCGGTGCTTCACCCTCGTGTCACTCTTGCTTTGAAGGCACCTAGATCGTAGTTCTCAGGAAATACGGATGAAGGGAGCGAATTCCGTTCCTTAGCAGTTCGCATTGAGAAAGACGAGGCATCGCTTCGTGCGAATAAGTAGTTGACAACATAAGGATGCATTCGCTCCCCGCGCCTGGTCGCTCGGCGACGGAACGGGATAGGTAGAATAGGGATGATGCCTAAGATTTATTTGTGACGTCATTCGAACCAGTTTTTGGAGAGGAACAAATGTTTGTATGGGAGCAACTACAATTAAAGAACATAAATACCTAAAAATTTGAGATAAAGATTGACCTCGCTGGCGGCAGCGCGAAACGCTTCATACTGTGTGAGACGTCACATTTGTATATTTGTACTAATCGTAGTATGGAAAATCAGGTAAATTGTTGTTTCGGTCGCGAAATACTGCGTTTAAGTACATAGTTGTGATACAATTTTGTTTCTAGAAAAGTGTAAGGGTTCTATTGGTAGCTTTTAATTTACTCTTAGACAGTAAAAAAAAATGCATATTTTTTCTAAACTTTCAAGGTTCAGCTTTCAGATTTTAATTATATTTTATAATTTATACTTTATTACGATAATTTGAAGGTTTACTATCCATTTAGCATCACTATGTTATCAATTTGAACATGAGGCATCATGCCTATTAAGTAGTGCGCATTAGACATGTGTTGCCTGTTCTGTTTAGACATGTAACCGAAGTTAGATGTGCGGATCCCAGCGTCCAGCTTTGTAAGAGGCGGGAGAACGCTTTAAAATAGCTATGACGCAGTTGGACAGAGTGAAGATTGGTATCGCCGCTCACGCCGTTGGTTTAAGTGTCCCATTGTCGGTCTAGTGTACGCTGAAAAAGGACGGCTTGTGGCATAAGGGAGCGACCACACCGCTGCTCAAAATACGCTAACGCACCGTAAACGCAGCAAAATGTATAAAGAATACGTGACGCATACGACACGTCAACGCGTATACGCAGCGTTAAGCACCGGTGTGGTCCCTCCTTTACTGTATAAATATCACTATCACATGTGCCAAGTCACTGCCCATTTTCAGAAGTTTGCTGAGACGTCATTACTTGTCACTCTCTTAATTTGCATTTATATATTATGTAGGTATATCTAGGATATGTATTTATATTTATTTGTGTTGGTATATTTTGTACTGTTGGACATATATATTTAAAAAAAAATTGGATTTAGTATAAATAGGTGCTTATGTAATTTGACTACGTGGCATATCCCATTTGATTGTATGTGTTATCTTACTACTCTCTCTTTATTCTTGCACTATAGTCCAGGCAATGAACTGACAACTTGTATGGCAAAAATGTCAATTTTGGAAATAATTTATAATAGCTTATTTTTTATGTATAACGGATATATTATCAATTAAATAGTTACCCAGCGACAAAATCCGACAAAATTTCAGACATCGAAAAAACGATAAGTTAACTGGCTTCTAAAAAGTCAGTAAAAATATTAATAAATGTTTTTGTCTTTATTTTGGTTCATTTACATTTGCTCTATAATATTCAAGATAAATCGTACAAAAAAAGATAATGCATGCTTCATTTAAATCTACATAATTACTTCCGGGTGGAAAGTTTGTCGGATTCTTGACTAAATCATCTTAGAATAACATTTTCAAATGAAATCAACAAAAAAAACGCTATTATAAATTAATGTTTTTCAAAACCGTATTTTGCCTGGGGTACTACCCGTTCCTAATTTTTGTTCGTAATTGCCTGCTACTCAAAGGTTGTCTGGAAGAGATCCCTCTATAGCGATTAGACCGCCTGTTGCTACCTGTTATACTGGCTTATATCTTATATTGTTCTGCATTTGTTTGTTTTGGTGCAATAAATAATATTATTATTATTATATTGGTTTGCAGGTATCGCACAAGCTGCCTTAGATACGGCGATCAACTACGCTAAAGAACGCGTAGCGTTCGGCAAAAACCTCACGCGCCTCCCTTCAGTGAAGGTACAGCAAAACTTGGAAATGATTGTAATTATGTAATGCCGGCTGTACACATTGGGCCAACGTTGGCGCGTGAGCAGGATGCAGCTATGCAAACGCACGAGAACGAAATAAAGCCCTCTTCCTCTAACGCATAGCTGCATTCTGCTCCGCGCACGTTGGCCCAGTGTGTACAGCAGGCTTAAAAATTAACCTAAACGAGCTATTTCATTTGTTACGGCTACAATATACGGCTCGTCGTGAATACCTAGTTCCCAAATATGCAGCATTTCAGCATGTGTGATCACTTTGCGCACTTTCGTAGCCACGATTCAGATCTATGTTCGAACTTTCCGCTCTTTCTCGCTTCTCAATGTTCGAGTAGTCAAACTATTTTTTTTAATAATTTGCAGGACCGTCTCACAGACATGTGCATACTAATCGAGACCGCCCGTCTCCTCACGTACCGAGCGGCCACCGACGTCAGCACGAAGAACAGTTCCATGGCAAAATACGTGGCGGGTCGCAACGCTGCCGCCGTGGCCGACCACTGCGTGCAGATATTAGGCGGACGGGGACT
Source organism: Epinotia ramella (assembly GCA_947578815.1). Classification (NCBI taxonomy): domain Eukaryota; kingdom Metazoa; phylum Arthropoda; class Insecta; order Lepidoptera; family Tortricidae; genus Epinotia; species Epinotia ramella. The sequence continues at coordinate 4,999,315 of OX388211.1, read as the reverse complement.
GTCCACGGATTATGATGCTGAGCGACACTTCAGGTAACTTCTAGAAGCTGTCAGCTGTCTCGAAGAACAGTTCCATGCCCAAGTACGTTGGCCGACCACTGCGTGCAATCCTGAGCGGCAGAGGGCTGTCCACGGGTTACGATGCTGAGCGACACTGCAGGTAAGTTTTAGAAGATTTCAGCTGTCACGAAGGACGGTTCCATGCCAAAGTATGTTGGCCGACCTATACAATACTGAGGAGGTCCACGGATTATGATGCTGAGCGACACTTCAGGTAACTTCAAGAAGCTTATAGCTGCCACTAGAACAGTTCCATGGTTGTAAATGGCTGGTCGTACCGCCGCCGCCATGGCCGACCACTGCGCTCAGATCCTCGGCGGCCGAGGACTGTCCACGGATGGGACACTTCAGGTAACTTCTAGGAGCCTCTAGCTGTTAGGATCTAGAACAGCTTTGCCTAAAAATAGCTGTCTCGGCGGCTAAAGCATGTAGGTGGTTTATAGGTTATGGAGAACTTGCTCCAAAAAGGTAGATTAAATACTTCTGATATAGGCCTTTAAAGTTTCGACCGGATGATTATGACGGCCTAAAAGATTGACTATGTAGAACCGTTGCTTCCGAAAATACAGGTCACGGATTATGACGTAACACTTTGGTTGCGACCAGATACATAGGCTCAGAAAAAAACACATTTAGGCAGGTACTTGCTATTGCAGGCCCTGTTTTCCTTTGTGCACTAAATTAAATGTTTCTCCATTCTTTCTTATTTTTTGAAGTGAAAACTTCTTTAGCGGCGCTGAGCACTTTTTGGGATGGGGAAAAATTACACACACACACACACAGACACAGTTTGCGCGACAGAGTTTTGTGACGTCAGATGTGAAGGAAGTCACTTTTTTTTATTTATTTTTTTTTATTTGGAGAACCAACAGCTACAGAAACATATTGACTATATAGATAAAATACAAAAAGCCAATTACAGGTTCCCACCGATAGCATCGCAGTAAAACCTTTTTGCTGCTAGCTGATTCAACTTCATTCAAAACTGAACACTATTCGTAAGAGTATAAAGCCGTTAAACACTTTTTGCAATAGCATATTCTGCAAATAAATTTGTAATTTTGTTCACGCGTCCTTCACCGTTTTGCTATTGAGCAAATTCGAATAGTTCGAATTTGGGCGTTATTCCTAAAGAGATAAAGCTTTGAAAAATATTTATGAACGGCAAAAACAAATTGATATTTTGGTCGCCACCGTGCACCGCCATCTGCTGTTCTTGCAAAATCGAATAGTTCGAATTTAGACGTTATTCCTAAAGAGATAAAGCTTCGAAAAATATTTGGCAATGGCAAAAACAAATTGGTATTGTGTTTGCCGCCGCCCGTCGGCGCGCCGGACCCCGGCACCGTTGCGCCGCGGCGGCGCGTTGGGCCCGTCGCACCCAACGCGCCCGCGGCCCGTCCGCCTAAATAATTGATAATTGTTTATAAATTTGCGTCAAATTCATTTTTAGGGTGACACCGTAAGATGTCACGTGACCTGATCGAAAAACTGTTACAATGTTATTGAGTTTTCACTTCTGCCGGCACTCCCGGAGTGCAACCCGGTCTTTTTTTCATTGAGCATCCGCATGAGCGGAGAATGTGCTTGCAATCATTTGGCCGATTACTATGCACATGTTTTATAGTATAGTAGGAGTATTATGTGCTCTATACAGCAGGACCGAGGCTTAAACGCTCCATAATTTTTGCCAAGTTGAGGGTTTTTGTAACATCCTGCAGTATAGGTTTTTCTTCTGTACATACTTTTAGTAAGATAAGGTTAGGTCTAGTTTTCCCTCTGGGTTGGAAGGTCAGATGGCAGTCGCTTTCATAAGTGTCTACGCCAAATCTTGGTAATAGGTGCTAAGGCCGGGGTCGGGTCTTTAGGATACAACCGGGAAAACGCTAGGTTAATGACACACAGATACTACAAGTTTTTACATTAAATCATATATATGTCGACGGAAGGCGCGGCGTGGGTAGGCCCCCACAAGGTGGACTGATGACCTGGTAAATGTTGCGGGAGTCCGCTGGATGCGGGTGGCGCAGGATCAGTCATTGTGGCACTCTGGGGGAGGCCTATGTCCAGCAGTGGACGTCTTCCGGCTGGTATGATGATGATTATATATTTGTCGCCACAGGGACGCGCGTGGCACGCAGATCTACGGCGGAGTGACGGACATACAGAAGCGTCTCGTCGGGCACTTCCTGCTAAAGGAGCATGATGCACTGTAACTCCTGACATCAGCCTCAACCATCGACTCCACCAGATGCGCGCGGTTATTCCAGACACGATGGAGGTGCACGGAGAGTGCATCGGAGCCAAAGTAGCGTAGCTTTGCAGCGGAAATCGCAAGGCATTACAGCTGTACCACAAATATAAGTTACATCAGCAATCTTCGTCCACGCCGACGAGTGCTGACAAGTACCGAATGCAATCGAACGTATGACCATTTCAATAAAGACCTTGTTGTACTATATGTAAGGTACAATATGCAATGAGAGGTAGTGGGCGCCGGAGCTGCCGGCGTCGCGCGCAAAATTTCGGCCAATGGGCGTTGAAGATTTTACCCGCGCAAACGCGCTGCCTTATGATTGGTTAAAATGTTTTAAAAAAATGCTTTCTGCGCAGGTACATCGTTGTAACTTATATTTGCGGTACTACTGTACCCACATGTGTATTGGCATTGAATGGGTTATAATTTACTTTAAAAACAAAGTTAAACTGACTTCAAATCAGTACCCAAATCGCTCCAAGTGTGCCTTTAAAATTTGAAGAGTTCCAGAGACCATGGGACCACCTGGGAAGGATACCCTTTCTAACAAAAAAAGAATTTTCCAAATCGGTCGTAAGTACATAAAAAGATTCTGGCGAATTGTGAACCTCCTCCTTTTTTGAAGTCGGTTAAAAATAGCCTAACGCACACTTTTGCTCGTAAACTATTTATATGCAAACAATCATCCATTTTAAGGACTGGTTTTCTACGATAAGTATAAATATGTACTTGGATTCACTTTCGGATTTGTGGATGACCGATTGTGAAGAAAATGCAAGTCGCAACTTAGTTTAATTATCGTCTGAAATATACTTAATAGGTGTTATGCCGCTTATATAAAGACCAACTAATGCATATTTTACTTAGTGAACCATATTTAGATACTTTACTTACTAGCTTCTGCCCGCGACTTCGTACGCGTGTAAATTATGTTTATGGTTTAAGGGGCTACCCGAGGTTTTCATCGATTTTTGACAAGTTTTGAATCGTATCTCCTACTTTTGCACTACAGATATAATTATAAGTTAAACGGGTTCGGCGTTCTTTAATCTTTTATCTCCATTTTCGTCTACTGGATTTTGAAAGAAATGAATACTTAGTTTTGTATGATTTTTTAAACATTGTCTAAAAAAACACTTATTTCGTATCTCTATTGACGTGTAAGATCTAACATATACGAAAACTACGTATTTGGGTTCCTCTTTGACGTTTCTAAAAACGTGTCTAGGGTTCACATTTTAAACTAATTAACACAAAAGTTATGGCCAGAAAACCAGTCTTTTGGCCTAAAATTGTTCAACTTTGATGCCAAATATCTGGAAAACAATGAACTTTGAGGTAAATATGGGATACTATATTGCTTAACTCTTTAACGCGCATAAAGGCATCCGGTTTTTGATAGAATTGAACCCTATCTCATAGAAATAAGGTAAATTCATGGTGGGAGAATAGTTCCCTCTGGCTTATAAGGGGTTAAAGCCGTTGTTGTTAATATAATAAGCTACAAAAAACATTAGAAAAGTAAGGGATTCACATCGAAGGTCATTGGCGTATGGGAGCCCCTTAAGTACATGATATTCTTATGTTTAACCATACACCTGCCAATTTGAAAATAAAGATTTAATTTACATAGACTGTGCGGTGTGCGTGTAACAGTTCACTTCGAATCGAAATAAACACCCTCATAAACTTGTTCGTCAATCACTATCACTACATAGTATAAAACAAAGTCGCTTCCCGCTGTCTGTCCCTATGTATGCTTAAACCTTTAAACTACTTTAAAACTAAGCAACGGATTTTCTTTTAATAGAGTGATTCAAGAGGAAGGTAAAATAGTACCCGTGCGAAGCCGGGGCGGGTCGCTAGTAATATTATATAGATGCCCAAAGTATCCTTTTAGAGAGCGCTCCCTATGCGAGCCCAAGGTCCGAAGGTCCTAGTTTTACTTAGCGTTACTTTCTTTCGCTTATTAGTGACGTACAAAAGTGGTATCGCTTCTTTAAAGTATGGCGGAGCTAATGGAATTGGTATTGACTATTTCAATCGAAATAGTTAATTATTATCTACGTAACTCCTATTCATAATTACGGTTATAATAGTCTATGCCCATAGCAATAAAAGTAGGATACTATTTTTATCAGGTGTTCTCATGAACCAAGTTACTATAAACTAGACATATACTCGTACAGTTCACGTGGATGCTAAGCATTTATTTTGGCGACCGATTAGCCTAGTGGGTAGTGACGCTGCCTACGAAGCTGAAGGTCCTGGGTTCGAATCCCGGTAAGGGCAAATATTTGTGTGATGAGCATGAATATTTGTTTCTGAGTCATGGAAGTTTTCTATGTATTTAAGTATTTATATCCATTATATATATCGTCGTCTAGTACCCATAACACAAGCCTTATACTGAGCTTACTATGGGACTAGGTCGATTTGTGTAAGATTGTCCCCTAATATTTATTTATTTATTCTTTATTTATTTATTTATATTATACACAAAACTAGTTACATTGTAGTTTCAAATGGTTCATTTATAAAAGTAAGATGTTTTTTTTTTACTGATAGTTGATGGATATAAAATGTAATTCAATGATAATGAATTGGCTCGATATTATTTATCGAAAAAAAAACCGTTGTAAGCTATGATATTTTCTGCATAAAAAGCATACCTAAACTCAAACTCAAAAGTGCTTATTTGTTAAACATCGATATTAATATGTTTAACTTAAGTTCTGTAAACTTAAAAGTGAGTCGAGAGAGAGTCTGGCCAGGGAAAATTGAGCATAGGACAGAGCGACAAATTAAAAAAAACAGCGTGTTGCAACACCGTGTATAAGGCGACAAAATAATGTTGATACTTGAACAACTTCATTATTTTTATTAAATTCACACAATGAAACTGATCAAGCAGAAGGAAGTAAAGTTATATAAATAAATAAATAAATATTAGGGGACAATCTTACACAAATCGACCTAGTCCCATAGTACATGATATAAAACTTCAACTTCATTCTACTTTATATTTAAGAACGAGACATACCTATTGAACTTTTAATGATATTCTTCAATGTGAATATATCAGCTGTAAGCCACTCTAACTCTCATAAAAAGCAAAAAGCGTCCAAGTGCGTGTCGGTCCACGCACAACGAAGGGTTCCGTGTCTATTAAAAAGATCGTGGTCGTGTATCGTTACTGAAATCTTATGGCACTTACGTCCTTTTCTTTAAGGAAGGCAGTTTTTTTAGAAATATCTCGAAAACCTTTGAACCGATCTTGTTCAAAACAATTTTCGCTGAAAGAATTTAATAAGCCGTATGTCTTGTTTTATGTATGGAGTGCACCCCTAAAAAACATTTTTAGTAATTTAATTACTAAACTATGTAGCGGCTAACAAAATACACCTATCCTCAAAATTTTATTCAAATACACCTTATAGTTTTCGAGTAAAATGCCTGTGACATACGGACGGACAGACAGACAGACAAGACGAATCCATAAGTTTTCCGTTTTTTGCCATTTGGCTACCCTAAAAACGGTCCAATTTATTATGGAACAGTTACTTTCCCAGTTAGCATATCAAGTATCAAGATTACGACATCATAGCAATTTAAGATGTTTGACACATTTGACAATGATATTACTGTTGCCATTTAAATCTCAGGCTCATCTTTTCCTGGGCAGGCTCTATATTATACCTTAAGTATTTGTTTTAAGAGGTAAGGTAAGAGTCGCAATAGTGCTTTAATAATAATGTTGACTATTTTTTATTATTTTCGAAATCGATGCATTTATGTCACCTGTTAAAAAAAAGTTTGAAAATGTACTTATTCTAGTTAACATTCCAAAAAATATGTTTAGAATGGTTTTGGTAGATTTTTTTTAAATAAATTATACAGGGTTTCCATTTTCGGCTTAAGGATATGTCTTCCAAGTTTTGCTTTTTATCATAAGTATACACGTGTGTATTATTAGTATACACTGTAAGAGTATATTCTGTCAAAGGCAAGCAATAAACGACTTAGTGCTCTGACTGTAAGGTAGATTTTTGCTTGCATTTTTAGACAGGATTAAGTCTTAACAGTTTGATACGTACACGTATCCAATATCCATATAATCGACCTTCTTTTATAAAAAGTTGGTTGATGTAACGTCAGAATATTCGTGGATCACGAAATCAATTTAACTCTAAGAAATATTATGTATAAGAATGTGTTTGTATTCCAAAATGTTATGAAATATATATTTTTCCCAATTTTAGCTTTTATTAATTAGTACTTTTCCTTTAGATATTTTCTTAAACATTGACGAAATTATTAAAATGGGAATATTGTCGAAGAAGATAGATAAATAAATAATAGCAATAAATATTAGGGGACAATCTTACACAAATGTAGGCTAATGATGATGATATTTAAACCTATTTTAATAACTAGTCTTTAGTGTACTTAGTAATACTAACTCTTACTAACTAAGGCCTGAGGATAATGGTGGTACTCCACTTGTCAAAGATCTTGCCTAATGTGTATTTGCGTCTCACATTTTGCTTTAAGATTGAGTGAGACGCAATGCGCATTGGATAACGATCTTGGTCAAGTGGAATACCACCCTGAGGGGCTATAGACAGCAGTCCCCACGCTGGCCCAGCGCGTGTTATGGCCGCTCCACACAATGGGCCATCCTGACCCATCATACAGGACGCAACTATGCGTTAAAGGGAATAAGACATATTTATGTTTAAGTCTCAGACGACTTTAGCCTAGTTGGTAGTACCTACGAAGCAAGAGGTCCTGGGTTCGAATCCCGGTAAGGGCATTTATTTGTGTGATGAGCATGAATATTTGTTTCTGAGTCATGGATGTTTTCTACGTATTTAAGTAAGTATTTATTTCTTTATATATGTATGTTTATCATCAATATCATCATCTAGTACCCATAGTACTGGCTTTGCTTAGTTTGGGACTAGGTCGATTTGTGTAAGATTGTCCGCAAATATTTATTATTTATGTCTCGTTCTACCGCATATCCGCGTCCTGTATGAGATGGGTCAGGATGGCCCATTGTGTGGAGCGGCCATGAGGGACTTCACCTTTGAATTATTTGGAGAGAATACAGCGAACATAAGCAAAGGAGAACAACAGGCGATCTTATCTAAACACCGGAAAACCTTTGGGTAACATACATACCTTACCTAACCAGTAGGTCTGTACCAGCGTTAAGTTCAGCGATTACACACTTTACGCAGCGAAACCATATCGAACGCGATTCCCTCAATTGAGCGTGGTTCCCATCGCGTTATCGCGCGTTGTTTGCACAATTAACGAGAGCGATAAATCTTACGGGACATGTGAATTGCAAAATGAAACGCGCTGTGCGATCTTTGATCTTCGCAAGCCCTGAAGCGTTCGTAACTCGGTGACTGGTATGCTACGGGTGGTGCGCCGTAGCCCGTAGTTTTGTGTTCCCTATATGCGAAAATAGAGCTTAAATATCAATTTGGTGTGATTACAAGTCAGTGGATTACTCTTCGGTCATAAGGTCATAGCTATGCATACAGATAAATATTATTTATCCATTTATAGATCAGATAGAGAATCAAAATTATATGTAGGTACATGGTATTTTTAATGTTATTTCACATCCTCAAATTAAATATTCGGTTCTGGGTAGGGTCGGTAGGGTCGCAGTACACCTAACACTCCTCGCTTCGCTCGTCGTCGTACCTAACGGAGACCTGCCATATGGTACGTTGAATTGGCCTTTTGCGTTTTTGGTAAGATAATATTCGCATCGAACCAACTAAATAGTTGAGTCGTAAGGATAGAAAAATAGTTGACCGGTTTCAGTTGATCAGTTTAATTGATACCAGTGGAAGAACAGTAAATATCAAATCAAACTACATACATAGGCTAACTGTGTCTTCAAATAGGTACATATGAACACAACATAGGCATTTCGGTATGATAGTTTAGGGAAAACGAGTAAAGTCCGTAGATCTGGTAATTACCCGATATCTTGGTTATTTATTTACGCACCATCCGCTGCGGCAAACATCTCATCAAGTTTGACGAGTGACGTCATCATTAGAAGACAGAAATTCTCAGACGTCATATTTATCGCCCTTGCCTTCAAAAACCTAAGAAAAAATGCCAGTTTCCGCTGTGGTCAAATATCCAGAAAACAATTTTGACTAGATTATTTAATAAAAGGAAAACATAGGAACACGGCCAAAGCCTTTCTTTGATTTTTAATAAAAAAAATAGTTAAATAGGTCAAGTTTTGGAGAAGAAATCAGGGGACTACGAAACGTTGATTTTATGTACTTTTAATAGGTATTTTCCGTCCAAGCTGCAGTTGTCTCTATCGCGCTCTGCGGGGGGAGCCTTGAGGTTGGCGCGACAGCAATATATTTTACAAATACCTATTTCTCGATTCTCATACATCATATTTATCGCCCTTACTGTCAAATATTAGCGATTTGAGACAAGCTTCTCTATCTGGTTCACTGCCCTAGATGATTAAATGCATAGTGCATTACAGAATTATCTAACCACTGTACAGTCGGCATCATATAGTTATTTTTAAATTTAGTAGCAGCCAGAGTAGGCAAATACGGTACATGTTTTTATTACTGTAGCAGTAAGGATGTGTTACGATATTATATGTCTACTTTGGCTGCTACTAACTATACAATGCTCATTGTACGCGACAGCGCCAGGTGCAGTAAGTTGGCTTTCTCATTATCGCCCTATCACATACCAATAGTTAATGACGGTAATTCGTAATGTTGTCATTAGATCCCGGGCAATCAGCGGCTCTGGTTACAAGCTCGCGTTACCGTACCTACGCACGGTAGCGAACCTAGGATAGATACATGGCCATTGAATCTACGTCGCTGCCGCGGAGCGGACCGCTGTTTATTGTTTACGATTTCTCATCAATTTGTTATGAAGTGTTCAGTTCAGCTTCCGGAATTTGCTTAACTTAAATGGATCATGTTTGTGTACCCACCGATATGTGTACCATAGACTCACCAGTTCCCCTTAATCCAATATTATCTGTCGTCTGCGTCATTTTCAGCAATGTACACACCCGATACAGAGATAACGCCACGATAAAGAACCTTATCATTCCACCTCGATCGAAAGCCGAACGCGCATGCATTAGTGGCGCGAATTAAAAAAAACAATGCGCGCCAAAATATTATTGACGTTTTGCTTTTACATTTTTTTTACGAGTGGCCAGGACGCTGTTACGGAAAAGCAGAATTTAATCAAGTTGTGTGCGGTTTGCACGTGCAGTGAGATACCTGAGATCGATGGGACGGATTTGGTGTTCAATATACAATGTTCGGAGTTGGACAGGATCGAGAACATACCGGATTTGGATAAAATCGAGTGGCCGGAGAACCCTAATGGGCTGAAGGTGTCTGCGACCTTTGAGGGGTTGGGACTTTCGACTCTCAGCAAGTAAGTGTTTAACCCTTAAATGCATGATTTTTTGTATAACTTTTTAATAAATTGAAATAGATGTGTCATGTTGTATAGATTGAGGGAAAAATAAAGAAAAAAATCATAATATTTAAAAAAACCTATACAATATACGATGCATATATACATCATTATGCATTTAAGGGTTAAAAAGCAAATCAGCTTGGTTAATCACTTGTAACTGGCAATTATTCTCCTTAGTTGCTTATCAATATTTACATGTACTTTCATTAAGGGCTAGTTCCGTTGGTTATTCTAAGATAACGTTTATGTACTTACCAATGGTATAATAAGATTACGGTTACAATGAAGACTTATTGTAGGCAAGTTACGCTGGTTTTTTCACCTGCTTTTTATAATTCGTACCAGACATCACGAATGGGGCTACATATATCAAATACTTTTTGCGACTTTTAAACAAAAAAGGTTTAATTGGTTTGCATCGTGGTGGCTATATTTCATTGTCAGATTTAATAGCAGGCCAGGCTAGGTTTAATTTTGCGAACAAACATACGAATATGTATATATGAATTGTATTAATTACCCTCTACAAAACACAACTGGTAGTTGTACCTTTATATTACTCATCACTTTATTAAACCATTGTCGACCACTGGCACCTTATCATAGCTAGTCATAGATTTATTTATACGTAGATACATATCGAGGGCTTCATGCTAAAGGGGCGTATAAGCAAGAACCCTATTATTGCTTATACGCCCCTTTAGCATGAAGCCCTCGATATCTTGGTTTGGTACATTACATTACAGTTTAGTAATTGTAGTGTTTTTATGACATGCTTCTAAGAAGTTAAGAAATCAATGAATTAGATACTCTAACTTCTAAGTCGTTTTCCAATACAGTAAATTCGTTGTCTTGCTATCTAAACATGACATATTTACCTAAGTTCGATGTTTTGATTCCTCTTTTCAATTCGTTTTGTTACCATATCGAACAATGCTAGCAAAATAAAAACGCGCTAGTGCTAGTCCTATAGTCGTCCTTCGAACCGGATTACACACATGGGTTTGGAAAGTACCCAGTTAATGTGATGTAGGTATAGTACGTCCGAAATTGTAAAATAAAATCCTGTCAAAAACGCAAGCAGTAAACGACTTTATCATGAGAGCACAAAGTCGTTTTTTGCTTGCTTTCGTTTGACAGAATTTACTCTTTGAGTTTCGGATAGACTATACCTACATATGTCCATTTCACAATGAACTAGATTAAAAATCGTTATCTTAAAAATAGTTGTGTCTATAACTGCTATACCGCATTATCGTAACAATGTCGTATCCGCCATTATGTTAGTGTATATACAGCGTGTCTCTGACTTAGGGGCTTTAAATGCAAATGTCCATTACGGTCCTGAAACTGAACCACTTTTGTTCCGCAACTTTGTAAAATAACTATTATTTCTATCATTTATTCGTGTTTGAACTTTAACTGTACCATCAATGTATTGCAAACACGGCCTCATTATTTGACATCCATGACACTGACAAGCATGAAAACTAACTAATGGATGATGTACATTGAACATTTTATTTTATTTGTATGGAATAATTAAAATATAAAAAGAACATATTTTTGAAAAGTTGTAGAGCAAAAGTAGTTCCGTTTAAGGAGCATAATTGACATTTGCATTTATAGCCCCAAAGTCAGAGACACGCTGTATATACATACATACTTTGTGAAGAGACCATAACGGCGTCAATAAATGGACACTCCATACTTGAAGCGATAGCTGATAATCTAATAACGTCGATAATAGGTACAGCCCAATGTTAAGTATAACAGCGTTGATACACTGAGAAAATTTAAATGTCTAATTGTGGCAAAGGTTTATTTATTTATCGTATGGCAAATCAGTATTTGCAGCATAGGTAACCGTAGGTACAGTCAGCGTCATATAGTTAGTAGCAGCCAAGGTAGCCAAATATTTCGGTACACGTCTTTATTGCTGTAAGAATAAGGGTGTGTTACGAAATATTTGGCTACTCTGGCTGCTACTAACTATATGACGCTGACTGTACACGAAATTCGCCACGACATTCTCAATGAAACGGATAAATTTCACGGACCCGTCAGGAAGTCCGGTTCGAAGGACCAACTGTAATACACACTACATTAGAAAAGTGGTTCATCTTTTTAATATAATCCGGTTCGAAGGACCAAATGCAATACTAAATCGGAAACGCCATTTACGATCAGCCCTCTATTATAATACTTACATACATAAAAAAAATCTGAAGAATTGAGAACCTCCTTTTTTGAAGTCGTTATCTAAATCTTTACAAAATTATCCGGTTCGCAGGACCAACTGTAATGGAAATTGTCTTGGTTCAGCCTCTCGATCGCTATCTTGACTAATTTAGGACTAGTTGAGAGGCAAGGTGAATGTCCTCGTTATCTGGACTCGACGCATATTTACACATCTGTCACTAATCGATCAGCAGGTGGTTGCAGGTTACAGAGTTATCTTTACGGATGGCAATTTTTTAAACGATATTTAATGATTTCCCTGCGTAGTACTTTCGAACTCGCAGTCACAAATATTTCTTTTTTATAATACCCAAAAGTTCCTGATATTACCCAAAACATACAAACTTACAGACTCTTCCTCTTTATAATATTCATCATCATCATCATCATATCAGCCGAAAGACGTCCACTGCTGGACATAGGCCTCCCGCAAAGAGCGCCAAAGTGACCGGTCCTGCGCCACCCGCATCCAGCGGACTCCAGCAACCTTTACCAGGTCATCAGTCCACCTTGTGGGGGGCCTACCCACGCCGCGCCTTCCGGTACGTGTTCGCCACTCGATAAACTTTCCGCCCCAACGGCCATCGGTTCTACGTGCAATGTGCCCCGCCCACTGCCACTTAAGTTTAGCGATTCGGAAGGCTATATCGGTTACCTTGGTTCTGCTGCTATAATATTATAATCTTGATATTGGGGAGTATCTTATAGAAATCGAACGAGCCCCATATAAAGACCAATAAGGCTGGTGTTATGGGTAGGTACTTGACATGTTCCTATGTTTTCCTTGTTTTCATTCTTAAAAGAGAAGAGAAGATTCAAAAACCTAAGAAAAATGCCAGATTTTCCGCTGTGTTCAAACATCCAGAAAACAATTTTGACTAGATTATTTGAAAAAAGGAAAGTATAGGAACACGACCAAAGCCTTTCTTTGAATTTTAATAAAAAAAAATAGTTAAATAGGTCAAGTTTTGGAGAAGAAATCAGGAGACTACGAAACGTTGATTTTATGTACTTTTAATAGGTATTTTCGGTCCAAGCTGCAGTTGTCTCTATAGCGCTCTGCGGGGGGAGCCTTGAGGTTGGCGCGAAAGCAATACATTTTACAAATACACTATTTCTCAATTATCTCGCCCTTAGTGTTTCCTCTTAATGGGATGCGATCCCAGAACGTTGAACTTCGTAGGCAGCGTCACTACCTACTCGGCTAACCGGCCGGTATGTAGAGGGTAACCGATATTTCATACCGCGGCGTTGCCTGCCTTTTTGCAAGATGCGGGCTGGCGCAAGTGTGACATAGCTAGAGACACATCAATCTTAGCATCGTGAGTCACGCGGCGTTTGCCGGAAATGACCGAGATTATCCAATGTCGTAGTCGTTAGGTAGGTACACGGCAAATAACCTATTTGTTGCACGGCAAATGAGGCGAGGGCGTTCTTCAATAGTTAAAATGGCTCGCCTACTTCTGGACAAAGAATTCCGCGTTGATTAGTGTATCATCAGCTGTGTTTAATGCTAATTTCGTTGTAAATTTTCGCCAAATGCAGGCTTAAGTTAACTTTGATGACAATATAATATATGTAGATTGTGCTATGAGCTACTTACTTATAAATTAATTAATATGAGTAAATATGGAATGTGCAAGTTTTAGTATTGCAATTTACAGTGGCTTTATACATCTCCCGCTTTTACTTAAAGGTGTCAAGTGATGATAAAATTCGGCGAATAGTGTTATACGAATTATACGAAAAGATAATCGATGAAACTGTTTTTGGTAAAATAATGGATTCCCATCACTTATTCCATGTAAAGATCGTATTAACACACACAATACATAATATAGTTATAGTAAGTATAATGTATTTTTCCACTCTAAGCATACAAATCTAGGAAACAAGTCGTCATAGCTTTGTTAATAATAAACCAGAGCATTAGCAATTAAATAGTTCTATTTGATACGAGTCTTGGCTGAATGCCTTTGGCCATTGCCTTCTCCATACTGAATAACATAATGAAAAAATACCTCTAAATTTTTCAGACTTCCGCCAAACACGCAAGTACAAATCTTACGCTTCAGCAACAACGCGATTCAAACATACTGGCCGGACCCCTTCACCGAAGTTCCAAATTTGAAAAAGTTGTCGTTATCCCAAAACGACCTAACGGAAATCACCCCCGACCTCTTCACAAAAATACGAGCCTTAGAAGACTTAGATATCTCCTACAATAAATTGGTAGAGTTCAATTCAATGGATTTTAAGTCTTTGGACCACGTCAGAAAGTTAAATTTACAAAGTAATCAGTTGAAGAAGATACCGATGCGTGCTTTGGAGCCGATGTCCGCACTAGAGGACTTGGACTTGAGTAAGAATGGTATTCACGACGTTTTACTTCAGAAGGCCGACGGGAATACCATGAAAGGACTGAAGAGGCTCAGTTTGAACGGGAACCGCATACGGTCAATTATAAGGGACTCCTTTCCGGTGGATAACAGCATGTGAGTGCTTGTTTTTCTCTTAGAACTGTAGGATTTGAGTTTTTATTATTCTGTTATTAATGATGTTCTGAATTACAGTACAAGAATTAAACTTACAGCCTTTTTTCTCAAGATATATAATATTATCTACATGTCGTTTTGACTTTTTACAGCGAACTACTTGACCTATCCAACAATGTAATTGAGATCGTAGAACCAGAGGCCTTCTCCACATGCACGAATCTACGTGAACTGAACCTTGCACAGAACAACATAACGTTCACTTTCGCACTGCCCCCGTCGCTGCAGATCGCCATCCTAAAAATGAATACTCTGTACCACTGGCCAGCATTCCCTGGCGGGATAACGTACATAGATCTCTCATATAACAGAATATCGGAGATGTATGACGAAATCGAAGCCAGGTTTGAGAATTTAGAGGTTGGTCCAATTTGAATTTTACTTCTAAGGGCGTCTATACATGTAACGATCTGAGCTCCAACTTGTGACCGATAGTCTGATGACTGAACTGAATGAAACAAAGTCGTAACAATTTGTCGGGTCAATTTGTGTGACAAGATTGTTCCATTTGTAGCTCTCTGTAAAGCGTTGGTTATTTTAGAGCGTGAGTTAAAAAAAAGGAACTTTTCATACACCGACTCACATATCATAATCATAAAGCACGAAAATTAAACTATGTCCTTACTTAGTATTTCAACATTGATATATACACTTGTTACTAATGTTACCATTAGATACGCGGTAGAACACCACATACCATAACGAATGATTTAAACATTTCGTGTAAAAAATAAAAGACTGTTACTTACTTTCAGGTTTTAAACATAGCTGGAAACCAAATAAAAGAATTTAACATAGAGAAAAAACTGCCACAACTATTTAGTTTAGACATCGCCTATAATTTATTCACTGAAGTACCAAAGAGTTTGAGCAGTCAAAATTTCCCCAATTTAGAGGAGTTACGCTTAAATGGCAACCCTATAGAGAGTATTTATTTTAAAAATATTATAGCTGTAAAAAGTTTGTACATTAATGAGATCGCTAATTTGGTAGTAGTGGATGACAAGGCGTTTAGCAATGTGGTCAGCCGCGGTGTGGATGGCAGCGATATGAATGGGAACTGTTTCTCTCTCTTTCTGTCTAACTGCCACCAGTTAAGCGAGATAAGGGATGGAGCATTTGATGGTACAGCACTGTGTATGGTGAGTATTTTGTTGACGTTAACGTATTTACAAATCATTCAGTTAAAAGCATCTCTGATATTCTGCCAGCTTTTTAATTTATGAACGGCAGTCTTAGTCTGGCCTGCGACGCTGTTAGTAGTAAAGTAGCTGAGATTTTCCCTTCCTTGTGCGTTTAGCTCAGATAATGTTATCTTATCAGATACTGATATAGGTGCGCTTTGTTGGTCAAAACATAAATATAGCTAAGAATCAACCCCTTTTAGTCATAAAACTTAAAATGCCTCTGATAAATTACATATACAGGGTGGAATCTTGAACGTGATCCAAAATAGCAAAATGTGAATCTATCCATGATTCTGAGCAACTTTTATTATGGGACCAACTTTGTGTTATGCCAAAAAAAACACACCAGTTCATACATTCTTGTCAGTCTAAAATGAGCAGAGTTAATGAAATAGTTGGATTTTTTTGGCATAACACAAAGTTGGTCCCATAATAAAAGTTGCTCAGAATCATGGATAGATTCACATTTTGCTATTTTGGATCACGTTCAAGATTCCACCCTGTATTTTGTCCCTTTCTTACGAACACAAATGGGTAAGGATCATATTCTTGGTCAGCTTAACTCACTCAATTAAATTTTCTATGAAAGTTTTCCGTTGTGACATGAAAATTAACCATACAATTCTATGGTAAATTGTTGTCACAACCGAACTTTTTTCACTTTTTCAGTATGTATGGCTAACTACCGACTAACCAGGCTAACTACTGGCCAAGAATTTGATCTTTACCCAAATATCAAAGTGACAGATAAAGACATCGAACTTTAATTAAAATAGATTGGTTGAACGTACCACAAACCGAAACCGAAATACGATCACGAATCTTTTTTTTTCTCCCCAGCTGGACGTAAGCAATAACAACCTAACGCATCTATCGAGGAGTCTTCTCGAGTGGTCCAAAATCTCCGAGGGCATTGACCTCCAGCACAACCCGTGGGACTGCGCGTGCGACCTGCAGTGGTTCCTGGACGACCTGTTGCCGCAGATGTATAAGAAACATTCGAGGCTGCTAGCGGAGCTTAGGTAAGTCCATAGAATTGGGTATAAAACCTACCTCGTATAATATGGTCCTTCCTAACCGGTTAGAATATTAGTTCCCAGTTAATTACGGTCCTTCGAACCGGATAGCATTCTGGTTCAAGTAATATGAAACATTAGCCGCTTAGGAAAGTCCTTAGAAAACCCATTACTAGTTTAAATAAAAGGTAACGATCTAAGGTGTCCGGTCCTTTGAACCGGATATAACACTCATTGCTAGTCTATGATATCTAGTTCTTCCAACCGGATAGAACAGTGATCTCTAGTCTGTGATGCAAACCGGATAGAACACTCATCGTTCGAACCCAAAATAACACTAATTCGCTAGTCCACGATGTCTGGTCCTTCGAACCGGATTAGATAGTGATCACTAGTGGCAATGTGATGACTACGGCGCAATTTTAATTAAGTTTTCGATCGAAGCAGAACTGTTAAAAACATGTTTTACATGACATAATAGTCAATAGTTCCAGGAAAATGTAGTTCATCCATTATTTTATTATGGCTAGTCTTCCACCGAAATCTATCGCACTTTTAATGTCTTTATGTTTTTACACCGAATTCAAAAAAATCGAGGTTCTCAATTCGGTAGGTTTTTTTTTTCTTTATTTTTCTTAATGTTTCTTACCTCAGAACTCCATCATTGATGAGCCGATTTGTATTTTTTTTTGTAAGTATATGCTTCCAGTTTGGAAACATTTTTTTCAAAAATCCAGTTGGATGATGGGATCCATGAGGAATTGAGGGAACTCCTCAATTATATTAGGCACGCGTGTAGTGATTTCAGTATTTTCTATTATAACTCGTGTAATTTACACCCGGAAATCATACATTTGTTGAAGTGGAATTGATGATAAAGACTACAGATGACTTATAGAACTCCTTAATTATGTACTTAAAACTGTAAAAGCACGTCACAGATTCTGATACGATTCCGTTGAAATAGCAACTACTGAAGTGCCAAAGGTGATCCTTGTGGAATCGACGGAAGTCCTCAAATATACAATTCTACCCCCCCCACATACGAATCGGAAATCAGTTCATGTGGTAAATTGGAAAATAAATATGGAAATGTTCACGTGGCTTGGCGGAGTACTAAATCGGAGTCGGTAAAAACTTTGTTAAAATTATCTTTATCGCAGTAAGCTCGATTCTCCATACAAACGTAGTTACGCTCTCATTTTAAAACTACGTGTTGGATTGTAACGAAACTTTGCATGAACAATGACATGAGGTATATCCAGGTCTGTAATTAGTTTATGTAGCTTCAGATACCATACCAAAAAAATACAACGAATTCAAGTTTTTCATACAAAACTTGTTTTTGCTGTATTTTGTTTGTTTTAAAAACTGGAACCATATGAACTAATTAATTACAGACATAGATATATCTCATGTCATTGTATATGCAAAGTTTCGTCACAATCCAACACGTAGTTTTAAAATGAGAACGAAACTCCGTTTGTACGGGAAGGTGAAATTCGGCCGAGCTTACTGCGGACTCTTAACGTTTACAAACTTATCTGGTATTCCAGATGTGGGTCCCCCCGCGCGGTGGAGGGGCTCCGGCTGGTGCACTGGTACAACTGGACCGGGAAGGCCTTCTGCGGGGACAACTACTCGCGAGGGACTTACATCGTAAGTATAGCCATCGGATGGATCAACCCACATATATAACTTGCCAGGTAGTGTATTAAACATAGGACCATGTGATTTTGAATTGCAGCTCTCTATGATAAGGTTCAAAGTCAATAAAAAAATGAGGTACCAGGGGTTAGCCTAGGTGGCAATGCTGGGGAACAGGCTTGTTACCTATAGTTAGTTGACCTCGTTTCAATTCTATGCTCATTTGAATGCTCTTTGCTCTTTGAATATATTGATGCGTAAGTGCTAACCAAGTCATAACAGTTTGACTTATTTTGTACATTGGTCACAATTACTTATAATATTCTTCCTTCTCGAAATCACTCACAGTACACTTGAATACCGGGGAGCAATTCATGAAAATGAGTCAGTTAGGAGAATTTTGAAAGAGAATAGCGAGAGAAATTCTTCACTTTGCTCTGTCTGCAGTAAGTAAGGTCGCCTATCTCCCAAGGATGCGCTGTGTTAATATCAAGGGGCCTGCATTTCTCTCTATATCGTCTATCGTCCCCGTTATCGTTATACCCCTGCACCCGCGCGCTGCGAAGTCAAGCGGTCGACCAAGGTTTTTCATTTAAAATTTTTGAGTTACCATAAACTATGCACTTCACGTCCTGATTTTTAACCAATAAATATTAATATAAATAAATATTTTGGGGACAATCTTACACAAATCGACCTATTCCCAAAATAAGCAAAGCTTGTACTATGGGTCCTAGGCGACGATATACATAGAGATAAATAGATACAACAAACAGAAAACATCCATGACTCAGGAACAAGTTTTCGTGCTCATCACACAAATAAATGCCCTTACCGGGGTTCGAACCCGGGACCTCCAGCTTCGTAGGCAGGGTTACCCACTAGGCTCCAGAGGTCGTCAAATAAAGTCAACCTTGCCGAACATTTTTGAGAAAACAAACATGCTTCCTTCCAGCTCCAACCGTCCGTCGAACAAGTCCCCACGATCAGCCGCCTCGGCGTCATCCTGGGGTGCTGCGTCATCGTGTCTCTGCTCGTGGCCATCGCCCTGGCCGTGTACCTGGTGAGGAGCCGGCGCCGGTACCGCGTGCGGCAGGCCGCGATGAGGAGGAAGCGGCAGAGCGTGCACGACGCGAGGAACAGCAAGGAGCAGTTCTCGGCGTTGAATAAGGCGTAGATGCTGAAGGTTTGGCCACAGTAGTTATACGGGTGTACCAAACATTTTTGGTGCACCCTTATGTAGGCAATCACCATTGATACCCTTGAGTCACTCATTGATATAGAAACAAAAGAAGGTCACTTTCTTTGCAGGCCTAGGTCTCCAATTATGTATGAAATTCCATTACGGATCTCTCGTCTCACCGTGATACTTCGAAGCCGATTATAAAGAAAACAACGTCAATATTTCATTGCATATATTGATTTAAACTTTCACGATTCTCACACATTATTTATACTAAACGGGACTTAATCGCGTATAATTAACTTGTTTTATTTACCTCACTGAGGTCCCCCGACGTTTCGGATGTGTTGCAACATCCATGGTCACGGGACAACACGTTAATATAAGTTAATTATACGCGATTAAGTCCCGTTTAGTATCAATAATTTCATTGCATGTTTGAGAAAACAAAATAATGCCAATTCGAGCAGGGGGTCTGACCCCGTATCATGGTCGGCCTTATCACACGATAAGTGACAAGATAGAGCGTCCGTCACTGGCTGACACCGTTCGATAGAACGAGACGACGCTCCTATCTTGTCACATATCGCGTGATAAGGCCGACCATGATACGGGGTCAGGTCACACCCACACACAAGAGGAGCTTTACTTACGTTCTTTACCTGAACTGCCTTGGCTAATAATAGCAAATCAGCATCGTACCGACGTTGAATTGTCATTGTAAGGCAACAATTGTCAGGTAGTAGTTTGTGAAATAGAGGCCCAGGTCAAATGCAGTCCAGATGCAATTCAATGTCATAAATATTTTGAAAGAGAAAACTAAGTATTATATTATCAAACCATGTTAATATGTTGTCATATGCCATCGATGCCTTGAGATCCCTCATTACTCATATCTATATCTCGTTATGATAACTGTTACCAAGACTATCACCTTATACTAAGTAATATTAACATTTTTTTTTTTTTTTAGTAGGAACGGTCAATTAAAAACTAAATTTTATTTGCCACAAGACTATCTTTATTATTTCGATTTGATTCCCAATATGTAAATCGAAACATTGGAGTGTGCCATTGCCATACAAATACATAAGTAGTAAATTTTTATATAAGCATAAAGTCATTTTGTAAAATAAAAATAAATATATAAAATAAAAATCGAAGTTATTATATATATATTAGTTAGAAATATAAATAGAAACGTAAGAATATAATTACATGATAAATTCAATTAGATTAGTAAGAATGACAGCAATATTTATTTAAATGTATCGTAAATATAGGCAACTAGCTTTTAGTTAGGTAGAATATTTAAAAGTAAGATATTTCGGCCTATTCCCAGAGTCCCAGGAGGCTAGTTCCGCACCTCTAAGTCCGCATTAGTTCTCACTAGTCCAAAATAGCATAGAGTCTAAAGCGAGGTCTACAAGGCGGGTAAGGTCTACTGGGGAAAAAATCTCAGTAAGTAGTGTGAGTACCTACTGAGGAAAAATGCTTATAACTCCGCAGTGTAACGCGTAGTTATTTCATAAATACGTCTAAGAAGTCACTTACGTATTTTATTTTGTGAACATGATCAAAACAACGTCCATTAAGCTTTTTTAAATACCATATTTAAACGATTTTGTGAACCAATTTATAAAATTAAACGTTTACTAAAAAACTATGTTCTTGATTTATTTTTTCTTCCGCCATAGATTGCTCAGTCTGGGTAATTTCTTGGGTCCGTTCCACTTTCCTTTGATGATTTTGTTCCAATAAAGATATGGGAAATAATCACGTTTCATGAAAGCGAACAGTCTTCGCTCTTTGCTCTGGAAGCGTTATAAAAAAACTGTTGTAATTCTTAGCTAGCCGCGTGCAGAGAGAGACAAGCGAGCAAGGCGAAATTATACGGCCATATGTTGACTGTGGAACCCTATAACAATGATGGCAGTCAGGGCAGTCTTCTAAAATCCCCACACATTCTTGACTTGTATGTAATCATTACTCATAGAGTACATCTGAATGTCTCCCCACGCATTCATACAGGGACTGCGATGGATACATACCCAGCCCAAGCCTGAAGGCTCTATAAAAAAATCTGCTGTAATTCTGAGTTACTCGGGATAGAGGGACATAGCGAATCTATCCTTGTTGACTAAAATCCCAGATTTTAACAATGATGACATGGTCACCAAGGTAGTCTTCTAGTATCCTCACACAGGGACAGGGATGGATATATATTCAGCACAATTGTGCACTGAGATTTGTACTTTAACGTCGTGGTAATAAGGTCTAATTTACCTGATCAAACGGGAAGGTCTCATAAGGCTGCTTGTCGTAGACGAACTCCGCCAGTATTCCGGTGCGGTATGACGTCATCATGGGGCATGCGCCGTAGCCGTCATACTTGGCAGGGGGTGATCGTCCTTGCATTGTGGCCCACAGGTTCTGTTCTACCACGTGACTTTGACGGGCTGGAAATGAGAATGGAATGGTATTGAAACCAACTAATAGAAGTATTCTTTGCAAAACTTGGGAAATTCAGCATAAGGTGTCCCCGATACAATCCTATGATCGCAGTGCAAAAACACCTAGGTACACTAGTGAGCAAATTTTTTATTAGAATCGGTCCCAGTCAAGATAGCAGGTATCCTCTGATTTTTACTACAGTTTGATTTACACTGTGGGAATGCATCAATCATATCTAGCCCGCGGCAGCGACAGTCTTGCTGTTCGGAGCATTGGAGCAGCCGTACACGTTGGCGAACTAACCAGTCCAGCCTTTCTCCTAATTGCCTCCTTCTAGTTCAAGAGAGTCGCTATTCTCCGCAAGCTGCTGATGACGCTGTAGTATGTAGAAACAGATCACTAACCTACAGCAGCTGCAGTCTTGCTGTTAGGCGTATTTGAGCAGTCTCCCAGCCCGTACACGTTAGGGAACAGCCGGTGTTGCAGCGAAAACCTGTCTAGATCGAGGTAGCCGGTGTCGTCAGCAAGCGACGACTGAACCAGCCCCGTGGGCGGCGACATGGGCGGCGTCACGTGGAGGAAGTTGTATGGGAGGGTGATGCACTGTGGAGAAAGGTTAAGTGTGATGGCCTTATGTGTCATTCTCTGGGAGTGGGGACTAAAGTCTTGTCAAAAATCTTGCATTTAGGCGCTAGGCGAGACGTTCGCTATATTGAGTCTGTCGCCGTGTTTGTGATCTGATTAGGATCATACCATTCCAGAAGCGTCCAGAAACATTTGGGTACGCCGAAGATGACTTTACATTCCGAAGGCGATGGATCATACCGTTCCAGAAGCTTCCATGAACACAGCGTGTCTCGGCATAGTTCGCAGCAAGCGTTCACTGACTTACGACGTGTACAAGGGTTGTGACCAGTGCCAACGCATTGGCGTAATTGGGTGCGCCGAAGATGGCGTCTGACTTAGTGACTACGTAAATTGAATAGTCTAAGGATCATACCGTTCCAGAAGCGTCCATGAACACGGCGTGCTTCGGCATCACCTCTACCAGTTCGCAGCACGTGTTGACGGCGACGTCGCGGGCGCAGGCCACGCGCGCCAGCGCATGGGCGTACTTTGGGACACCGAAGATGGCGTCTGACCCGGTGTTGTACGTTATGTTTATAAGGTGGCGTTTGTTGTTCTGCGAAAACAAAAGTAAAGGGGGTAAGTACAGAAGTAGGCCGGTGCAAATATTCATATCTAGACAGAAACCATAAATCGAATACGTCCAGGTCTTGCAGCAGTGTTCGGGCGAGTATATGGTGCTTACGGCGCTGCTGGAGTTTTCGGCACGGCCGCTTTTAAGCCGATTTAGAAGACCTTTTCATCATTGCCATCTCCATGCTTTAAAATACCATCACGTGAAGACACTCATCGCCTAACCTCAGTTGGGATCGATCTACACCAGATTGTAGAAAAGCGGGTAAACTGACCCTTCTAAAGTAGTCGTCAGTGTGTGTCCATAACTTCCAGAGTCCACTTCACTCCACCACAGAAAGCCTCTACATCATTACGTCCCTAAATACCATCTAAAGACACATCTCTAAGTTGGTATTACTTACCTTTTCTTCTTTGTCCAACCTCAGTTGGGATAGATTTGCGCCAGACCGTAGAAAAGTGGGTAAACCAACCTTCCTAAAATCATCAGCTAGCGCCGGAGCACTTGGCGCCGGCGGGGGTGTATATAGTGCTAACGGCGCTGGAAGGGTCGTCGAGTGCTGATTTTATGCCCACGCCAGACCGTAGAAAAGTGAGTAATAAACTGACCTTTCTAAAGTAGTCATCAGCGAGGTACATGATCTTCTGGGCGGCGCCGGAGCACTTGGCGCCGGCGCCCGGGAACGTGAAGACGGCGTGGCCGCCGCGCGCGCATTGCACACACCTCCAGGTCTTGCAGCAGTACTCCGGCGCGTATATAGTGCTCACGGGGCTGGAGGGGTCGTCGAGGGCTGATTTCAAACCGATTATCTGGATAATATGTTTATAACCTCATAACTTTAGCTGCCAAAGCAGGAAAACTAGGAGATGATGACTAGAATGATGATTCGTTTTAACCTTGTGAACACATTCCTTATTAGCATGAGGTTTTGCCAATTATTTAAGGACAGGGAATGATTGATTATATTGTGCTTCAAAGATTCGATGTCTCAACCGTCCTTTCTATTGCAAAAACTATTAATCTATAAAAAATGGTTTCAATTAAGTGCCTTTTGCGTCACACAAAACTTAGCCCTTATCGGGATTTGAACCCAGTACCGTATCCTTTACGCTAAACTATCCTCAGATTACGTACCTTATAATAATCATTGATGAGACCCACAGCAACGACAAGGAAGTCGTAGTATATCTCATGGCCGCCGTGCGTGTGGACGACGTTGTTGCACGGATCGAAGGTCCACGCGTAGTCTTTAACGAAGCACACGTCAGGCGGCAGGACGGATCTGAGCGGCTTTCTGCTTTGCTTGAAGTCCTTGATGCCGGAAGCCACCAGGGGGAACAGGGGTTGGTAGTAGTGGAACTGGATGTAAGTTAATAGAATAATGGTTTTATAGTAACATTCAATTTTGGTGGCCCATGAGGGGTCACACTAGCAAAGCTAACGCAAAGGAAGCAAAACATTAAAAGCGACTAGAGACTACTTTGTTTTACTTCCAGACTAACACAGCTTAGCTTGGCGTACAACATGTTCACTTCGAGTTGGCCGGTTGCCTAGTGACGTATTTACCTCCGCTCTCCGCTGAGCGGGGCAATTGCGGAGTGTGGTATGTGTAACGGGCCGAGACTAAACGGCCATGTCGAAGTGAACGGGCAGTATATTTATCTGCTAAACTAGTAGTTTAGGATCACCGTGCCCTCGATGAGGGGGTAAAACAATTACTGATGAAAATTCAGAATTGTTATTTCTATTCCATGCCATGCCTCAACAGCTACTCTTCTCAAGATCTCGCATTAACAAGTTACGTTAGCTTACTTTATAAAAGGACTAAATAATAAAATAAATAAATTAAATAAAATTATTTATTCGCTTTAACACGCAAGTATAAACAAAAAAAGATATCCGGCGGACCCCAAACTAGGCTGAGCCTGTATCTTGGGGCCCTGGAGTGCATATATGTGAAGCAGATTTGGTAGAACAAACAATTTAACAAGCAAAATTTTACAATACAATACAATACAAAGCGACAAGACAAGTTCACGAGCGATGCGTGTGTGTGTGTGTGTGTGTGTGGTGTGGTGTGTGTTGTACGTGTTAGCTGACATGGAGAAGGACCTCCGTGTCATGATATGATAGTGCCACTAGCCACTTTTTAATAATCATCTTAACTTTGCCTATTGCGTAGTGTTGAATGGATGAGTTTGGCAGACATTATTATAGATGCGTAAATGCATATACTCCGGAGAGCGCTTGGCAAGAGCTGATCTGTAATTTGGCAACGGAACTCTAAACTTACGCTTGCCCAGAAGTTGCTTATAATTTGGTAAATTTTTGATTTCCGCATGAGCTCTAGCTACTGCTTTCAAAATATATAACCGCCTTACACTCAGAAGTTTTGTCTCTCAATGGGAGGAAAATCTGAATCTTCGTTAAAAAAGTATCTTACAGACTAAAGTTGTGAACTTACTTCAGCTGGGTCTAGCACGCAAATTTCATTTTTCTTCAGTTTTCTGGAGAACCGCCACGCAACGCTACAGCCGCCCGTACCACTGCCCACTATTAGTAACTTACACCTAAAATTCACAATACGAGAGAGAGGTAGACCGTGAAATATCATAACATTATCTCTGGGGTAAAGCGCAAGGTTTGATTACTACCTATGTAGTAAAATATTTAGGTCAAGGTTGAATAGGTACTGCCAAAAATTAAAAAGTTTTACCTAAAAGTATCCTCATAAACAACTTTTGAGCAGAGAGGAACCAAAGAATATAAAAACTTAGCTACAAAATTCGAAAAGATCCTTTTGAGAGTAACGAAAAAAATCAGCTTGCTCTATTAAATAGTATCTAGGTACAATACAATACGCAGCAAAAAGTAGGCACCTACTGTAAATGCATAGTTGCAGTTAACATAGAGAGCTACGCAGACAAAATGTTGACGTTATACCTACTTAGTCAAAAGAATAAAGGTGTGTATTTTCGTTGCATTGGAAGGTCCGATTGCACTGGCAATTGGTTACGCAAAAACTAATCGTTACGCCATTGGGCGAATCCCTGGCACATTCACGATTCAGGATGCAACCGGGATAACGCTACGATGGAGATTGTAACTGAATAAAAATAAATAAAATAAAAATACACTGGCTTTGTCACGAAATGGACCCAGCTCAGAGCATTACAGCGCTGGTCTTCGCTGATCTTCATATTCGTATAGAGCAGCACGGCTAGCACGCGACGGCGCGCGAGCTCTCTCGATTTTTATCGCACTATACCTCTTGTTCTAGTGGTCTAATAAGTGAGAGACGAATAGTGCGAGAAAAATCGAGAGAGCTCGCGCGCCGTCGCGTGCTAGCCGTGCTGGTGTTGTAACTACTGCTGCGGTTATATCAGCCAAAATCCCTACTTCTAGAACTCCTTGTGTAGGTAGTTATTAACTAGGTATTTGACCTTGCTACATCGGAATTCGCATATTCATAGCAGGTACTCACTTAAACTTGTTAGTACTAACACACGAGGCGAGCCTCGAGTGCAGCGGTGACGTCACGTGCCGGTAAATATTTAGTTTGTTCAGCGCGCTAGCCATTTGTAATGAGACTAGCAGTTATGCCAATGAATAATTTGTTCCTTCAAGCCATTTTTTTCGTGTTTACCTGAAATTTTGATGGTGAAGCCAACTAGATTGATCAATGTTGTCTTAGATGTTATACGTAGGTATATAGTCATTTATTTATTGACAAATATATTTACGTGACATTACAGCAAAACCAATGCGTCACGTAACTAAAAACAACAAATAATACTATTTAGGCGACGAAACGGCGTGACCCCGTTGCATCGTCATCTCCGGTGTAGGATTCGGCAGATTGCCCCGGAACCGTCGAAACACGACACCCTTCGGCCAGAAGTCGGCACATACAGGCAGTAGTAAAATTTATATTATCTGATAGGCCATTTTTATAGGAAAGGCCGGCAGCAATTAAATTGCTGTACTGTAAGTTATTTTTTCCTGGGACATAACTGAACCCTAGTTGAAAGTTATAGATTTCGTCATAGAAAAGGCCTCTTAAGGCGGCAATCAAATTAATCTAACATTCGATAAATCCAACCTATAAATACCAACTGTAAGACATCAAAACACAGTCTGTTTTCTTTCTTTTATTTACTGGGTTTGATACCCCAAAATCGATATCTAAAATCCCCGGCGGAGATACTTTCAAAAATGGCTTTTTTAAGAATTTGGAAGCGAAATATGCTAGGTATCTAAACTACAATGCCGTGGGCCGTTATGTATATCATGTAGCTATATAATATATCGACTCGGCTGGGCAGCGTTCGAGAAGCTACGGCACATCTTTTCGTCCAATATTCCGCAGTGTCTCAAGACGAGTCTTTGACCAGTGTGTGTTGCCAGTGATGACGTATGGCACGGAAACGTGGTCGCTTACTATGGGCCTCATAAGAAGGCTCAGTCACCCAAATGGCTATGGAGAGGGCTATGTTGGGAGTTTCGCTGCGTGATCGCGTGTGGGTACCCCCCCCCCCCCCCCACAAGGTGGACTGATGACCTGGTGAAGGTCGCGGGAATCCGCTGGATGCGGGTGGCGCAGGACCGGTCACTTTGGCACTCTTTGGGGGAGGCCTATGTCCAGCAGTGGACGTCTTTCGGCTGATATGATTATGATGACATAATATATAAGCAGTTAACATCAAATCAAACACAGTTTTAATGTAAAAATATATATTTCGACACAACAAATAATCGATTATTTAAATTACTTAAAGGACATTGTTCTGCGTCCATACAATGTTCGCCTAAGAACCAACAATGAAAAAATATACCTTTCTAAGTCCGAAATTACACATATTTGTATGTAAGAACAATAACTCCTGACGGACACTTCTGAAAACACATTAGCAGTTATAATAGAGATTTTGAGGTTATGATTTATTTTTATGAAACATTATTACTATGATTACTACATAATGTTAGTGCTAGCTAATGTAAGCACTTTAAGCACATTTTAACGGCTAGTTATGACTAGCCTTGTTTAATATTATTTAAATACATATTTGTATAATTCGAGCAAAATGTTTATTTATGTGAAGTACCGAGGTAAAACTTGTTGGTATTTTGATTATAAGAAGGGTATCGATATCCGTTATTCAAGCCGAGCCGAGTCGTAATTTATAAAAACTTATATAGGTATCGCAAAACCAACCAACTACACAGGTGCACTCAGAAACATTTGCTTTTTTTTCAAACGAAAACGATTGCACGTCTGACGTCTATCTATTTTAACGTCTTGTTATCTGTCAACGTTATTGACGTTTTTTTCTTTGCGTTAGTGCGTGCGTAGTTATTTTTAATGAAAACAGATGATTTCACTGTATTCAATTTCTTTGAGGCATATATTTATGTGAGATTCAATTAAAAATATTTACCTTTTCATAATACAATTGAGTTTATGACTAACTTTTGAAATATGAGTGTGAAGGTATTGTGCGATTGGCCAAATACACGAGCCCATGAACGCAGCACATTAGTTTCATGCGTCGCTGACCTTCCGGAAAGTCCGCCGATCCGCGCCATTTTGAACTGTATGTAAAAGGCATAGAAGTCATGTATAACTTGACAGTTCATTCTTGTCATTCGCTTCAAAGGATAAGTAAGTACAAAGTAAAAAATCTAAAAAGTCCTTTTTATTTCGATTTCACAATTAAGAAGTGTCCGTTACTATCTAATGAATGCTAACTATTGCAAAATTAAAAATAAGAATTATGGTAATTGTCAATTACGTGTTGGTTCTTAGGCGAGTTTTTACAATGTCCTTTCCATCTTATTAGGTATTTATGAAAATCTCTTAATACTTTCTAACTAATATTCAATGTATATTATGTGGTAACTTACTTTTTTCTCTATGCCCTAATGAAAATAATTGAATTTGAGTATAAGTGTTAATCTCCTCGAACAATTATTATGGCCATCTAATGTCACTCAATAAAAACTAACAACAATGAAACAATAATAACAAAAGTAAACATTTTAAACAATTTTAGGAGCAATCACAATTTACCTTCGATTGAAATAAACATAAAAATAATCACAGCAATAACCTTTTTACACTATATTTAGATATAGGTAGTATAAAAAGTAGTTGTAAATGGTTTGTAGAAAATACATATTTATATATAACAAAAAAAACAGTGGACGGGTATTACTAATAGTGACATCTTAATAGCTATGCTCGTTTTAACCTTTTCACCACTAACTCACATTCGAAAGATACTCAGCTTAAAAACTTGAAATAAATCTAATTTGACACTACTTTTATTAGTTTTAATCGCCATGTTTTAGCTATTCATAAAAATTACCAGTTACGTGCATCAACAACTTGGAAGCTGATAACTTTCTCGTTTCATTACTAAGTTTTCATTAATTTTATTTAAAATCACACATTAACTTTATTGAGTTTTTCACAATTAAGCTAACGCAGCATTAAGTTCCTGTATGAGAACTCTGCAGCTTTTGTGTTTTATCACGAAAAATAACAACTACTACGATTCTTCATTATAAAACTTTCTAATAAATTAGAAAAAATCAAGTTATTGACGCACACGCGGTCTATTAAACCTGTGGATATCGATTAAAATACCAAAGCAAAGTTATTGCATTCGTAGGTACAATTCATTGAAACATCCATACCTGTATTTCTAATATTCAAGCTTAGAAGAAGCTATTCATTTATTACGTAAGACATCGCCCTCCTATGTATGGAATACGATTTATTTGATTACAAATAAAAACCTTTCTGTATATTAACATATGTGCGGATCTTCCCAACCCAAACTGTCTTCGTTAATTAATACATAGCCCTACGAACGACAAACGAGCCACTACTCTGCACTAGGTTGCGCTTACTTTACCTTCACTTAGGGGATTTACTTTGCGAAGGGGTTGATGATTTTCCGAATGAATTCGGGCCCGTGGTAGTATCCCTTCAGCATGATGTTCCAGTATATGAACGGGAACAGGTGACGCTTCATTTGATACGATATCCGGCTCTCCGTTGCCTGTGGAATTTAAACATAAATGTTAATAAAGAGAATACACATACAGCTTGACTTGCTGAGACGTGTGTGACCTCGTGTGGTGGTTTGTCGTCAGTAAGCGAGATTCTCGTGGGATGCCCTAATATAGTGTTTTCTTTTCTCCACATTAAAAATAGTTGCAAGAAGTCGTACTGAAATGTATATTTAATGTGCTCTGCCTACCCCTTTCGAAAAGACAGGCCTGTGTTTACGTATGGAGCATGTATGTTTTTTAGGTAAAAAATCTTAAAACCATTTTTATAAAACTAATTGATCGAACTTGAATTGCCAACTTTAATTGTATGTGATGGGAATATTTCGCACACATTTCTAATTTGGTTTAGATAAAAGCATTATGTAATAAAAAATAACGGCATAACACACAGTTTTCAATTAAGTAAGACTATCAGAAAATGTTGAAGTACGAGACGATGCGTCATTGAAAATACTTTAAGGTTATTTAACTACGTTTTTCAACTTCAACATAACAAATATACAAAACGTACTTATACACGTGAGAAACGATTAAAGGAGACGCTACACGGGCCGATATCGGCGGGACTGCATGCAGGTCGCCGCGTGATTCGGCCCGTCCCGCCAAATCAAGGTCACTCCATACTAGATTTTCTGTGACGTTGCTTAGCATTCCCGCCGATTTCGGTCGTGTAGCGCCTCCTTAACTACATCAGACAACACTAAATCGTTAAATACTCACTAAATACCTCTAGGCTCCTACATAATTGTCAACTTACTACCTGATTGAACGGCATGGTTTCCCGTACCACGCCGTCATATATGAACTCGGCCAAGATGCATGTGCTGTATGACGTCACCAGCGGACACGCCCCGTAGCCGTCGTATTTCTGCTTGGGGTTGTCCTTCGCCATTGTCGCTAGCAGGTTGTGCTCTAGCACGTAGCACTGTTTTGCTGGAATGTGGGGAAGAGGTTAAACATTTTTTTAGAGTTTGTGTAACAGCGGGATGACATCTCGCTCATATTTTGAGCCCAACTGGGGAAGTATCTCTACTTTAGAGAAGACCGCAGCCATAATAACACTAGGTAGTCATAGCTCGTATAAGCGATGCGTATGGTAAGTGAGACCACTACTTTGAAGACACCTAGATCGGAATACTAAAACCTTATTACAATGGCGAAATGTCTGCTAACACTAGGTGGACTGATGTCCTGGTAAAGGTCGCGGGACTCCGCGTCAAACGTCGTTGTGTCACTCTTTGCGGGAGGCCTATTTCCAGCAGCGGACATCCTTCGGCTGATATGATGAATGTTTACTAATTGTCATATGATTGCTGTTCGTACTTACGAATAACAGCAGCAGTTTTACTGTTCGGTGTGGCGTAAATGTTGGCGAACTTGGTAGGCTGAACTTGTCGACGTCTAGGTAGCCGTGCGCGTCGGTTATGATCTCGTTATCTTGGAGGAAGTCGGGCGTTTCCATAGGTGTTATTACAATGGCATAAGGACTACTAGCTGTAGGACTTACCAATAGCAGCAGCAGTTTTACTGTTCGGTGTATTAGTGCAGTCTCCGATCCCGTACATGTTCGCGAACTTGGTGTGCTGTAGGCTGAACTTGTCGACGTCCAGGTAGCCGTGCGTGTCAGTTATGCTCTCGTTGTCTTGGAGGAAGTCGGGCGTTTTCATAGGCGGAGTGACGTGGAGCATGTCGTAAGGTTGTGTGAATGTCTGGGGAAAAGAAAATTGACAACATGTGACCTTCAATAAGTATTTAACTCTTAAGTCTAATATATATCGAATATTGTAGGTCTAGAATACCTTGTCATTCGTACTTACTGTTGTCGAAATCATCATGATCAATTCGTGGGGTTGACCTTGACCTTAAATTATGTTTTAATCTAGATGTCTAACATATTTTGAATAAACTAAGTATAGTTTGGCATAAGGGTTTGCATGCCAAACTGTTACTGTTGTCGAAATGTGCCTATCTCCTTAAGCACAGTCGCGTCAACCTTTATTATTATTTAACCTAGGTGTTAATGCTTGGTACTCGTACTTTGTTTCTATCCTTAGTATTCCCAAACAGCCCTTCTTTCTTATCTACATGTATCCTCTTAAGAACGGCGGTGTAGTTAATCTTGACCTATGATTATTATTTATCCTAGATGTCAATGCGTGATAGTATTCGTACCTTGCCCCTGTCTTTAGTATCCACAAAACCCCCTTTCTATAGATATGTGACACCAGAAAAGTTGTGTATATGACCTTGACCTTCAATTATTATTTAACCAAGATGTAAAACGCTTGGCATTCTTACCTTGCTCCTGTCCACGATCATGTAGTTGACCTTGACCTTCAATTATAATTTAACCTAGATGTGAAAAGCTTGGCATTCATACTTTTCTCCTATCCTTAGTATCCACAAACACTCCTTCTTTCTTGTCGACATGTATCTCCTTGAGCACGGTGGTGTAGTTGACCTTGATGTTCTTGCGCTCGACGACCTTCAGCAGCACCTCGGCGTACTTCTTCACGCCGAATATGAAGGGCAGGCACGTGTTGTACGTTATGTTTGCTTTTGAACGGACATTCGACTGAAAGAGAGAGAGAAGTTTATAGTCCAGGCAATGAACTGACAACTTGTATGGAAAAAATGACAATTTTGGAAATTATTTATAATAGCTTATTTTTAATGTATAACGGATATATTATCAATTAAATAGTTACCCAGCGACAAAATCCGGCAAAATTTCAGACATCGAAAAAATGATAAGTTAACAGGCTTCTAAAAAGTCAGTAAAAATATTAATAAATGTTTTTGTCTTTATTTTTGTTCATTTACATTTGCTTTATAATATTCAAGATAAATCGTACAAAAAAAGATAATGCATGCTTCATTTAAATCTACATAATGACTTCCGGGTGGAAAGTTTGATGGATTCTTGACTAAATCATCTTAGAATAACATTTTCAAATGTCAAAAAAAAAAAAACGCTATTATAAATTAATGTTTTTCAAAACCGTATTTTGCCTGGAGTATTCAATAAAAATGGCCGCTAAGGGAGAGTATTTACCAGCGAGCTGTAACTGTAACCGAAAGGGTGCTAGAATAACCAGTGTGAACGTGGTTCGCGAACGGCTCGCAATGAGTCGATCAATGGCACTTTCGCGGTTATGAATACAATTCGCTAGTGAGTACCCGGCTTAAGACTAGGACACGATATATTTTAGAATAATTTATTTATTCATTAAGAAAACTAACAGCGATACATATCCATACTAATATTATAAATGCGAAAGTGTATGTGTTTGTTTGTTTGTTTGTTTGTCCGTTTTTCACGGCAAAACGGACCGACGAATATACGTGAATATACGACCTACCTAATTTAGGCGGGTAATTATAGTGTTTATTAGGCGAGCCTATACTGAAAGGGCGTGCCGAGGGCTCACACCAAGAAAAAAAGTTAGACGGAGCATGCTAAATAAGTTTAGCACACGCTCACGCACACAAACAAATTACTTTGATCTTGACACCATTGCGACCTGTGCTGAAGAGTTTTGTGCAATTTCGTTTGTATGTGTGCGTGAGCTTTTGCTAAACTTATTTGGCATGGTTGAAAACCGGCTTCACTAGTGGCCGGTTCCAAAATCAATCCACCGATAGTTTTCCTTACCGGCAGTTACTTTTTGACAGATTACCCGTAGAAAATGTATCAAAATGTAACTGTTGGTAGGGAAAACTATCGATGGATTGATTATTGGAACCGGCCATAGGTTGTTACAAAGTTAAGTAGGTACCTTAGCCCCGCTCGACCTTACACTATATAGTTATCTGTAACTGTATAAGACTTGCGAATTATACCCGTGTTCGCTGTTCTATTCGTTTCGTGTCTATTTAAAACAACAATAACAGCGGTGATATCAATTTCTTATCATGCCATTAAACAATAGCGATTGTTGGTGTTTATTAAACAATGATGATAGGAATAGTTTTATTTATTTTCAATAAACACCTATTATAGTTGAATTGGACCGAAGTTGTTATTTTACAACAATGGCTCAACCGTTTCAGAGGTGCTAGAACTCTCTGTAGCAGAAACGCTACGGATTTGTGACGTCACAATCCTGTAGGTAGTGTCATAGTAGACGACATTATAGGTTTGTGTTGTTGCGTGCCATATATACTTGAGATCATTTGAGTTGGCCGAATTGGTCCATTCCAAAAGCAACTCTATCGCCCATGGTACAAGGTTCCAATTACAATGGGATTTTATAAAAAGTCGGCCATATTAAATTTCTCAACCACACTTAAGTATTGGTATTGCCACACTTGGTATTTTTGACGGGACAGGACAGAAGATAACCTAAACCTTTCTCCTAGGACTTTGCTTGTACCATTATGTCATTATTTAATATTTTGAGTCACTAAATACTATTAAGTTTTATGAATAAGGGGGTTACTTTGCAGTGCCACCAACTTTAAGTCTCTCTCTGTTTGGTCCTAGCAAATGCCGTTGGGCATTAAGTTCGCCATTTGTACATCAGAAGTTTACATATGAAAGTTATTGCAACAAACGTAATACTTATGGCGGGTTGCACCAACTTACGTTTACAGACCGATTAAGACGCTGTCAACACCAAAATGCCCTTGAGGATTTTGGATAGCGCGCACACTGTCTATTTGTATCGGAGTAAACGAGAGCGAGTGTTACTGGGCGGCCCGGTTTTTGAAGATAATATTACATAAACATTGAAATAAAAAAAAAGTGTGGATTAGTTGTGAAATATGACTCGTTAGCGGTTTAGGTATGAATATGTTGACTTCATGTTTTTAATTGCAGATCCATACGTCAAAAAAATAAAGACATAGAACCGTTTAATGCGATTTGAAGACCAATCTTTGCAATTATTTTGTATCGAGCCGATTTCGTCCAATTATGTATCGAGCCCGTCCAGTCTTTGAAATATGGTGAATATTAACATATATTTTATTTGATGTGCTAGAACAAAAAGTTTTTCTTAAAAAACTGCTTAAATAACATCAATTTCACCAAATTAGGTCTTGTCAGCCTCTTAACCTTAAATATGGCGCCTGGCAGCTGTCATTCCATAAAAACTTTTCAAACTTTCCATACATTCAGATTTTAACGAACACCGCTTGCGATTACAGACGGTGTCCACCTACCTTTAGTTGCTAACGAATTGATTGAACGATTGAATGATTACAATGATAACACTGATTCGATTATCCAAACAAAACTGATACCTACGATGATATCGCTTTGCCGAGTTGATAAACTTCTGTCCCGACTTTCAATATTATACCGTTTAGTAGAGTAGATTCGTTTTGACACTGAGTATTTTCGGATACACATTGTGCACCCTAACCTCACATATATACTTTTCGGTCATATACTAGACTCATAGACAACATTCGCGAACAACGGCTAAACGCGCCTCCCAAGTCACGGAACCGGGGTAATGAGCGCTTTAAATGTCTGAGAGCATAGTCATAAAGCAAGTCTAGGCATAACCAAAATCACAACCTCGCCTTTAGCTTACATGTCACGCTGTAGTAGGGACCTAATAGGCGTCCTTCTACATACACCTGTATGCCTCAGAGCCCCGGGCGGCCGCCGCGGTCACCCCAACCTATGGACGCGTCTAGCAGTGAACGTCTTTCGGCTGATAGGATTATCCGCCGCAGCTCTGCGAGGTAGCGGAGCGATGGGCATTTTTACAAGTACTTTACGGTAAAAATGCCTGGGTGAGGCTAGCAATGCCATCCCTTGAACACTTTGATCCTATCGGGTATCCCCATAGTGGCGTCAACAAAAGCCGTAAGGCTCATGGATTGAACATATAAAAAAAAACTTACCTTGGAGAGCCAAGAGTCTACCTCACAGGTAGGTACTCTAAAGCCAGCCCTGTAACACTCACCTTGCAGAACCAAGAGTCGGCGAGATAGGCGATCTTCTGCGGCGCGCCCGGACACTTGATGGGGGTGTCTGGGTACGTGAACACCGCCTCGCCCCGCTTGAACTGCCGCATGTCGCTCCAAGTCTTCTCGCAGTAGCGCGGGGAGAATATCGTCGAAACGCCGCTGTCTTTGCGATCCAGCGCTTCGGTCAGGCCTGGGACCTGTGGGATTTACCATCATCATCATATCAGCCGAAAGACGTCCACTGCTGGACATAGCTCTCCCCCCCAAAGAGTGCCACAATGACCGGTTGGTTATATAATTAGTTGCATCATGCGAAGAATTACATTTTATTCTTCCATAGACGCTGACCGCCATCTTGTTGTTACTGTTTGACTAAGAATAACTTCTTGCTTACGGTAGAATTTAGGAGGCCTTCGGTATCGCTAGGCATAGCTAAGGGGGCGGGATGACAATTACCTTATTGGGGTCGTTGTAATATGGTGATTGACCGATTTAGAGTTTAACAATACCTTTATAGTTTACTGCAACATAGACGCATATTGCTTGTATCAGCGCAACCTAATGTGTATAAATGGATAGGTATTATATGAAACAAAGGATTCTATTAGACACTCTTCACCCAGCTACTTATTGTCTCCGGGCCACACCTCTCCATACGTACCTATACATATATTACATCGTCATCGAATTCACCACCGGGTGACACCCACACAATTTCCGCCCCGGGTGCCACCCATGGCGCTCCAGCGGGTATTGCACTCACTCTCGCACAGAGTGTAAAGAGCGGTTGGTAGAGTTCGATCAGTTCTTACGGGTAAGGCTTGTAAAACACACATTCCCGAAATGTGCACTTTCTGTAAAGGTGCATATTTTAGAATGATCATTTTCCCGGAAAGTACACTGTCTCTAAAAGTGCACTGCCTTATATGTACACTTTGTCAATAGGTGCACTTTCGCAGAAGGTATATTTTCCCGGAAAGTACACTTTAGGGGTATAGGGGTGTCCCTGTTTATAGCACGGGTAAGAGTTTCTATGAAATAGTGCAAATGCAAACAAACGGACAGACGGACGGACGGACGGACAGAAAGATTAAGCGAAACTATAAGCGTTCCGTTTTTGCAATGCGTACCTTTTGAGAAAGCGTGCGTTTTGGAAAAGTGCACTGTTTGAAAAAGTGCACATTTCGGGAAAGTTTCCAAATTGGGAAAGTGTACTTTTTGGGAGTGTACATTTTGCGGAAAGTGCACCTTTGCAGAAAGTGCACATTTCGGGAAAGTGCAGTGTTTTACGAGCCTAACCCGTTCTTACTAACCTTGTCATAATCATTATGTAGACCAACAGCAATCACGATATACTCGTAGTTAATTTGATGTCCCTGCTTAGTCGTGACAGCTTGGTTAAGAGGGTTGATGCTCGCGGCGGAGTCTTGGAGCCATTTGGCGCCGCTGGGGAGGACGCTTCTGGCGTCCCGGCGAGTGTTTTCCACACTGGTCACCCCAGCGCCGACCAGCGTCCAGAGTGGTTGGTAGTAGTGGTCCTAAGGCATAGAATAATAAATTAATAATAAACATAGACAATGATTAAATCAGGTAAAGTTAACCCGTATAAAGACATAAAAATGTGTACCAAATTTTGCAATTCGCAAGTTTTCACTTCTGCCGGCACTCCGGGTGCAACCCGGACTTTTTTTGTTACAAACTTTACACATCGATTACCGATGTACCAACTGTTAATCTGACGACCTTGCACCGGGGCTATCGGTTGACGCTGTGATATAATATATGTTTATACAATCAATTGTTTATTCTTTAGCACCTATCGCGTCGTCTTTCTTTCATTAAGATAAAACGCCTATTGTCTACCGTTGTTTAGCGTGAGGTTCTTGTGTTTATTTGTGTGAACTATAGAGATATTTGCTTTATATTGTAAGATAAATATTTTTAATAGGTTTGTCTCATAGATTTCGTATGTCCTTTTTTCCAGATGTTCTCCTCTACAAGTCGCATTTCTGGACCGATTCTCGTGAGAATTTGTAAGCAGGTTGAGTAATTAATATAATTATATTGTCTTCTATAGTGGATTCAGAATTACGAAATAAAAGAAAAAACCGGAAAAAGCCAGGCTTCCGAGTCTGAGGCTAGCCGGGAGCTGCAGAAACGTCATCAGTTTAAATACGCCAATCGAATGTATTTCTTATTTATTGACATACATGTTTGACAGCCAGTATGTGGCCGCTATGACGCCTCTGCCTGGCACAGTATTACACATCACCAGCGCCAGCGCATACATCTAAGTAGAGCTGTGGTCTACTTACGCCTTGGCCATGACTTTGGTCTTAAGCGACCTGCGGCAGCGTTTTATCTGTTCATTGCGCGGTCGAGACGCGCAACGCACTGTGGTTAGTTGGGATCACGCGCAATGAATTAGAAAAACCGCTGCCGCTGGTCGCTTAAGACCAAAGTCGTGCCCAAGGCGTTATAGGTGACCGCAGCTCACATATTAATACGATACGTCTAGTGTTGTGATTTAAAGCTCGGCCGAGCCTTGAAGACTCGAGTCGAGACGGTAAAGCTAAGACGTTATACAGTACTGAGAAGACTCGCCCGTCTTTAAGGGGATGCCTTGATTTGAGTCGAACACGCCCCCTAGACAGGAGATACGCTTATGCCTTCCGCGCACGAGAAAAAGAGATGTAACACTCTTCGGGAATGGCTTTTTTGGACGAATATCGATAAATACCTAACTTAGTGAAGTTTTATTTGAATTTCATCAAGTGAGATTTTAGATGATATAAAATACTATAGTATTAACCTGATTGTGTCGTAAAATAATGTAACGTTTGAGTAGGCTGAGTAAAAAAAGGAAAATACAGACCCAACTTTGGAATATTTTTCTATCGAGGAAATTTTAAGCAATCATGTATCGATTAAATCAGATAAACAACCATACAGTCAAGAATCATATATATCTGAAAATCAGACATTATTGTTTCTTAATCTAGTCAGAACGGCGTTT
Organism: Epinotia ramella; assembly: GCA_947578815.1. Lineage (NCBI taxonomy): Eukaryota > Metazoa > Arthropoda > Insecta > Lepidoptera > Tortricidae > Epinotia > Epinotia ramella. Next base: position 4,959,978 of record OX388211.1, on the reverse strand, counting down.
CAAAGCACGCGATAATTTCCAATGCACCGCTTCAGCCGCTCTAACTCACAACACTAGATAGAGTAGATATATAGGTCTCATTAAACTTACGCAGCTCGGCTCCAGAACGATGACGGCATCCTTCCCGAGTCTCCGCGCGAACTTGGCCGCTATCGTGCAGCCCCCAGACCCTCCCCCCACTACTAGCAATTTACATCTGAAACAAACTTACGCAGCTCGGCTCCAGAACGATGACGGCATCCTTCCCGAGTCTCCGCGCGAACTTGGCCGCTATCGTGCAGCCCCCAGACCCTCCCCCCACTACTAGCAATTTACATCTGAAACAAACTTACGCAGCTCGGCTCCAGAACGATGACGGCATCCTTCCCGAGTCTCCGCGCGAACTTGGCCGCTATCATGCAGCCCCCAGACCCTCCCCCCACTACTAGCAATTTACATCTGAAACAAACTTACGCAGCTCGGCTCCAGAACGATGACGGCATCCTTCCCGAGTCTCCGCGCGAACTTGGCCGCTATCGTGCAGCCCCCAGACCCTCCCCCCACTACTAGCAATTTACATCTGAAACAAACGACACATAAAAGGATATAATCTATGCTCAACATTATAAAGGGGAAAGGTCTGTGTAGTTACAGCTTTGTAAGATTTTGTAGTAACAAAATTGCTCGGCTCGGCAAAAAGCTCAAGCAAATTTAATCTCATTTCGCTGGAATATGCTCGCAAGAATTCTCGCTGAACGCACGTACGTAATGGGTAATCTCTGGAATTACGCATCCGATTTCAAAAAATATTTCACCTGCATATAGAATGGAGTTTTTGAAAGGACATAGGCTGTTTTATTACGTAGGTTTGCCTGTTTTTTTTGCAATACGCGGGGGAAGCCGCGCGGGCAGCTAGTCATAAATACATAGAATTTTGCATTTGTTATACATATTGTAAAACATCATCCGTGGAATTAACTGCAGTATACTTTTACCTGGTGTAACATGTATCATTTTGGTATCAGTGGTGTATCCAGGATTTTAGGCTAGACTTTAGGTTTATTTTTTTATTTTTTTTATTTGAGACTTATACCTTACAGACTAACATACGTATATATAATATAGAGTGAACTTTCGGTGTTTACCTTGACATCCGCATAAAGACTCCTTATAATATCAATATACAATATAGCACAAAAACAAAAACACGTTAAGACGGCGACGCTCGGCGCAAGTTCTGGGTGTCAAATACCCGGCCTCGAAATCGCCGGAAAACTACACCTCCTTCCTCCTTCATGAAGGTCGACAGCTTGTCAGTTGGTACTGGTAAACTCGCTTTGTGGCGGGACTCCAGCTCTCAACCCTCAGGATGAGCTTGGTCTTCAAACGCAAGTACTCGACGATCTGTTCGGATTTCGTCGAGTAGTGCAGACGGGACACGTATAACAATGTCACCGGGACCGCGGGTTGTAGGCGGGTTTAGGGGAGGCTGGACCCAGTTGAGTTAGATTTCAGTTAGGAATCAAGATGCTTTTGGAGAGGTCTCTCAAGTGCTAAAGGGCTCACCCTTGTACTGTAAATTAAATTCTTTACTACAAGCTTTTATTTAACTTGACCTGATTGATTGTATGTTAGTGTGGGACAAATCTTGGAACTGAATTTTGAACCAGTGAACCTCAACCGTTAGAGCTGAAATTTTGGGTATAAGTGTACTTTGGATGACAATTCAATATTATAATACCATCGAGCTGATCTGATGATGGAGACAGAAGGTGGCCATGCGAATTCAGTACTTAACCAATTTAACCCTTTTGAGTTTGGGCTTGTTAAAATCGTCTCAATGAGTAGTTGATGACGGTATACAGAAAAGTATAGATGGCAATAAAAGCTTTTACCAAAAATTAAATTATTGATAGAAACTTATTGATAAACCTGCAGTGAATGGTTGTATTATAAGCTACTTAGTTCTATGCCAATAAACATTATCACACATGATGTCTCTGCTATTAAATTTGCACTCAATATATGCTATAAAAGTTCCCACTTAGCTGACTCACCCTAATGCAATAGGATTCCCCTTTTATCTCTGCATACACAATGTATGAAACATGTTACATTATGGTCACATCTGTCACAGAACCGATGGTCGGTGGAGTAAGCGGGTTCTTGAATGGAGGCTTGCAAACATAGTGTTGGATGCCCTCCGGCCGGATGGACCGATGACTTGAGGAGGGTAGCTGGTAGGGACTGGAAGGCGGAAACGGAAGAGCAGGTCTTGGGGTGTACCTTGGGGGAGGCCTATGTCCAGCAGTGGACTGCAATAGGCTGATGTATGTTCCCTAATGTTTGGTTTAATCCGTGTAATGGCAAAAAGGTCTTCCAAACCTCTTTCTCCATTGTTTTCCATTTTGAATACAAATAATTTCATTGAGTTTCTTTGATATGCTAGTATTGGGTTCACCCTATAAAAGTCTCCACATGCACTCTAATTGCTTGTTATTATGTATTTTATATATTGTATTTTACTTTGTTAACATGTGTTTAATATTATTATTATTATGTTCTTCGTTTTTGACGATCATGACATAAATTGTTATAGTTTTGACATGTACAAATGCTAACACAGTTAACTGACCATCCTGTATGTGTAACCTTATTACAATGCACTTAAAGTGCACGGATGGTCAGTTAGCTGTGTTCTTGATAGTACGGTCGAGGAAATTGAATGTTTGGCACATGTCAACTCTATTAGAATGACGTTAAGGTCCAAAAGTGCTAAACATTCAATTTCCTCGACTGTACATGCGAATTTATATTGTGATTTCTTATCGTGAAAAATCTTATCTTAAAAGAAGAAAGAATAGACTGATGGTTCCAATTTCAAAATCTCAAAAATCTATCTGGGATCTACAACATTACAATATGTTGACATGATATAGGATGATGCCTGTATATACTTGTATTGAGTATGTTTTTGTGCGCAGTAATGAGTAGTTATATATTTAGAAATAGGTGGTCATTTTAATATTTATTGCAAACTACTAGTCAGAGATAAGTGTGCACTGCTTAGAGCTGTGTGCAAAAAAACTCATCAGGCTAGCGTGATGTGTAAACTACAATGACAAAGCAAAACTATAAAATAATATTGAATTTTTTATTACCTACACAATACTAGCAAGAGCTATAACATTCAACTAAGAATGTTTGTTAGATGACTAGGTAGTCATAAAATCAGGAGAATTTTATTGTGCAACAACCATATACCAAAGAATCTAATCCTTACCACTATACTCTTATGGCTATAATCTTAAACAAGATGACTTTACAGAGCATAAAGCCTGCTGTACACACTGGGCCAACATTGGCGCGCAGCAGAATGCAGCTATGCGTTAGAGGAAGAGGGCTTTATTTCGTTCTCATGCGTTTGCATAGCTGCATCCTGCTCACGCACTAACATTGGCCCAATGTGTAAGCCGGCATAAGAATCATAGAATCATAATCTGCCTAACAGTTACAGATGCTAAAAATTAATTTGTGGTCTTGAAATCTATCCACATAGCACTCTCGGGTTATAGCCAGTACAGTAATTGAATATTCTGTACACCCATAATCTTAAGTATTAGGAAAATGAAAAAGAATATCTATTCCCTTTACGACCCATAACTACTACTTACGAATGTGTTTCGTTGTTTGGCGCCGTAACAGAAAAGCACCTTTGCCATCCAGAGTTATAACATTTCAACCGCAACGAACGAGTTAAACTATTCATGTTGTAAAACACTTAAAATCACAACTACTTTATTAGGTTTTAAAGGACACAAGTGACCGCGCTGACCAGCGGACGGTTGGGTAATAACTGGTCTTTCCTTTCTATAGTTTATGTTAGTGTTTTGGTGCTATACGCACCGGAGAAATCAGCTGAGGAAAGGAAATATTATGATTTATGAATGTGAACTGTCATTGTCATTGTCAACTCGTTACGTCACTTAAGATGTCAATCGAATGAGCCACTTCGGGCGTGTTTATTTGTGACTGTATTGATAAACTTCTTACAATTCAATATTCATGTTATATTTTACAGAGTTAAAGTATATGCTTGAAAAAAAGTTAACTAATGAAATTATGGGTAAAAATCCAAGTAAATGACCATATTTATTTTTAAATTGATTACAACAGTTTTATGTAAACCTTAAATAGTCATAATTAGAATGACATATCAGTGTAGCCACATAAGTCCCCAAATCCCAAAATCTGAAATTAATTGGTTAACCAAAGCTTTTCTCATAATCCATCTCTTATGTACGATTTTCACGGAGGGGCTCCGTTCAGATGCGACATGCTACCGCCGGGTACTTGTGCATCTGATAGTTCCACCCGGTCCGTTCGGTGGGGATCGTAAATTATTGTTTTTTTTTCGCATATCTCTCTCCTCGTCGCTCAAATAAGCAAGTGCGACAGTGTTGGAGGTACAGTAATGAACTTCGGTTTCGTTTTGCGGTAGCCAATCAGTGACTCATAGTTGAATGGAGTTCTTCTGCGCAATTAATGTAAGTTCAACGAGTTTGTAATATAAATATGGTCAGGCTGAACCAGAAACATATGTATATGAAGTTTGTCATGATAGCGCTGTTATGTAATATTATGTACATACATACATACATACATTCACGCCTTTATTCCCAAGAGGTAGGTTGAGCACATGAAAATTATGTTCTGCCATTTTTAGCATAGGTAAATGTTAATTTGTTGTTTTAATATTATGTGTGCAGCAAATATTTTGTCATCTGTATGACAAACTATCAATGTGTAGTCAGCAAGGTGTCAGAGCTATAACCGCGAACTTCGAATGTTGAAGTTCGGATATCTCTATCTCTATCGCACTTACTATACTCGAGTGACAGGGATGCAAGTACACGAACTTCAGGATTCGATTTTCGTGGTAGCGCCGCAGAACATGTTAGTAATTTTAATGGAATTCCGCAATATAGCCAATCTTCGATTTAGGTAATTATTTTTGAGTGGAATTGGAATTAAGGTTGGCAACAAATTTCCAGTTTTCATCTGTCACTTTGTCATGGAAAAACCTTACAACTAAATTAAATTCGACTTTATTACTTCAATAATAAAGAGGATTATCAGTAAAAACTGTGTCACGGCATTCACAGTTCGCACAAGTTTTCAATTATATATACGTATTATCTCTTATTAGTCTGTGAATAATATGTTCGTATGGTTATGGTTGTAAAGTGTAATACACAGACTAATAAGAGATATTACGTCCGTCTGTAATATTATGTTGTGCTTTATCCAGCGTACTGCATCTTGTTTTGTTCAGGTGTTGACGTGCAAAATGTGTGTATGATAAAACGTTTAAATCATCAAAATAATACACGTACTCAAGTTGGCCGTCCGTTTAAGTTAAGGTATGTGTACCTATTCAATGTTCTATGTGTTCTAGAAATTTTGCGGTATAGGCAACCTGACCCCCTAGCACACTAAGTTTTATGTCGGACATAAAGCATTTGTCCCTCTTGCACTCGCATATTGGCCAGAATGGGACGAATGCTTTATGTCCGACTTAAAACTTAGTGTGCTAGGGGGTCTGGTCTTATTCCATAAGTCAAATTCCAAACAAAGAGTATAATAAGTATATAGTCCAAATCATTTATTTGAAACCAGGTATGTGGATGATAAAAAAAAAACTTAATATATTGTACTACTGTTTTGCCATAACCATAAGCCATATTCAGTGAATAGTATGCTTTTTTTAATAATAATTAAAAGGGTAAATAAGCTTTTTTCTACCAAGTCTTCTACTTTGCATAGATTTTTTGGCAATTTGTTATACAGGGAGGAACATTTCCTTGGACTAAGCTGAAAGGACAGTGTTATATAAGTGACATACAAACGATCTATTATAAATGTTAAGCTGGATTTAAAAGAAAAAAAAAAACATAAAAATCTAAATATTTTATCTTAGTGACAACCCTATACATAGTTATTATTTTCATTTGAAATTGACACATGTCACAAGTCACAAGAATCTTGCTGACTTCATTGAATCTGCTGGATAGGGTTGAAACATACAGTTTTTTTCATCAAAGTTTAACAAGTTGTATCTCGGTAACCGTTAGAAATATTAATATGGTTACTAGGTGAGAAGTAAAGCACTAAACCTGATCTATATCCCATTTGCTTAAAAGTCCATGTTCCACCCAGTATATATATTACGTGCCATCGGCCATCCTGAAAATATTATTAGTAAGAAAAACCCTTGTATTGACAAGGTCCTTATATAATATTTTGTACTTTTGAATATTGCTAAGTAATTAAACTTAAAAAAAAATCTTGTCCAAGTCACCAGTCAAATAAAAAATAAAATAAACCGAAAATAGTTCATCCATGATGTAGGAACGACATTGTCACAGAAGAATAAACAGATTTGCATGTTATACATATATCTTACTATTTTATACTTAGGTACTATTATAAGTATTTATAACAAAGCCCATTTAAAAAACAACTCTTTTTGTATCAAGCTTATAAATAACAACTTATAAGTTAAAAAACCTCCAACATTTTAATTTCAAAGTTCAACATCCCAAAACTAGCTGAACCGACTTTGTTGAAACATAGCTAAGAACGATCTCGATCACGTCAGCTTTCGGACAAAAAACCTGCACTAAAATCGGTTCATTTGTTTAGTAGCTACAATGCCACAGACAGACAGACAGACAGACAGACACATCAAAGTTATAACACCCCTCCTCTTTTCGCTTCGGGGATAAAAAATAGGTAAAGCTAAAGATGAACAGGAATGCATATTGCATATACTGCATGGAAACAAGTGGTGGAATAAAGGGGAGGCCTTTGCCTTGTGGATTGGATTATTGCGATTCCAGAAAAACACCAGCGCGTTGCTGACCCTTTGAGGATTCGTCGTGTTGATAGCTAGACACGAACGCGGGTCCCTCACTCTCAACACAGCCTGGGGAACTCTGGCGACCTTACTTACCAGGAACACAACACCAGATACCTATAGACCAAGTAGTGGCGTCCATACATGGCCACTTTCATCAGTGCGTATTGCAGTGCGCACCATCCGGTCCGCCTTAAGCAAAGGGGGCAGAAAAAAAGAAATTTTTCACCAAAAGTGCAAAATATACAGGAATCATAAAAAACTTACAAAAACTTCAATCAATACGCTAAAATAAGCATGTCTTGTAGAAAAAACTTTTTTCTAAAATCAAAAATGGTCGAGATATTTGACCCGAAAGTTGCGAAGATTCTAGGACTTGGTTAAAATTTCGCCTGAACATGTCTCTATTGTCAAGGCATTAGAGACGTGTTCAGATGTTTGTGAGCACTTTGGCCGCTCCGATATATCTGACGGCGAATGTAGCTGTAGGTCTAAATGTCACTTTTTATATGGATAAAACGCGCGCGATCAAAACGTTACGTGGTGCCCCTCTGGTCATAAAACAACACTAAAACCTACATATACAGTGTGTTACCGGCACACGGGCATTTATTAAAACTGATATGTTCCATTAGCAATTGTTTGCATGTATTTGCAAAGCATAATTATGTAAATTAACTGCACAATTATTTTTCCAAAATCCAAACCTTTAATGTATGTATGTATGTAAATACTTTATTGTACACAAGACACAGGTAAAAATACAGACAAAAAAAAGTTAATTCGGTACAAAGGCGAACTTATCCCTGTAAGGGATCTCTTCCAGTTAACCTTTGAGCAATTGAGTTGAGATCAGGAACAACAAGATAGACAAACTAACACGTGTACAGACGTATTTACCTTGACGCTACAGTAAATTAATCTTAATACATATACAACGTGTTAATAAAATAACGCAAAACCTGAAAACAGTTTGTTCAGAATCGAGAGTAGAATGCGAAAAAAATAAAAATAAAAAATTTTGACGCGATTTATTTTTTACATTTGTATGGAGCAGGTCGCCCCAGTCGGCCAACACTCCATACAAATGTAAAAAATAAATCTTGTCAAAAATTTAATTTTTTATTTTTTTCGCATTCTATGCTCGATTCTGAACAAACTGTTTTCAGGTTTTGCGTTATTTTATTAACACGTTGTATATACTACATATAAGTACAAATAAAAATAAATAGTATAAGTTAATGTAGTAGTAGTTAATGTACTAGGTGTATGACGCCGTAATAAACAAAGTATGAAGAGCTGTCATTTACACTTACTTGTCAATTTACTTTGCTCATTTGCTGGCAATTTCGTTGGAAAATTTATGAAGTCGGAATTATAGTCAATTAAATATTTGAATTAAGGTCATGCTTGAGTTAAAGAATAATTTACCCTACTTAAAAAAAAGTTCGCTTACCTGTAACGCACTGTAACCTAGACGACATCTAGTACTATCGACAACACAGCTAACTGACCATCCGTGCACTTTATGTGCATTGTAATCAGGTCCTATATAAACAAGGATAGGACAAACGCCCGTCATTTTGAAAACTTAACCCTGTTCTGTACAGTAGAGACTTCCTAATGATATTTTTTTTTTTTTAGAAGTTTACTAAAAATATTATAATTTAATGTACACATTTATCAATAAATTACCTATTCTTCTATCATCGCATTAGACACTACTTGATTTCAATTAAATTAAAAAAATTAAAATCGTTTAATTCAGACCAGTGATCCATATTTTGTTAGTACAGAGAATCTTAAGAACTATGTTAGGAAAATATGCTAAGGAATACAAAAATAACTTAAATAAAAATACATTACAAAAATAAAAATATGCTATAAACATTACGCGGTTTAGGCTAGCCCTTCGCAGTGCCAAGCAACTTCTCTATTTGGCCCTGCCAATAGCTACCTCCACCCAATACTTCATGAGCGGACAGTCGAGGCGCTCGGCCAACGCCCCTAGAAGGCTGTTGCTGCTGCCACGCACCCGCCTAAGCAGTGACCCAACTCTTTTTCGCCTAATGGCAAAAAAGTCATCCGCTCTCGCCTCCGCGAACATTCCGGATGCACTGCAATGCCTCGGCAGCCTCAACAGCATTCTAAGGCTGTTGTTGTATTGAACGCGCAATGCGTTGCCTTTTGTGTAAAGCTCACCCACAGACTGCACGTGTAGAACGTCTGACAGTAGGCTTTGAAAAGCGTCAGTTTGACTTCGTTACTACAACGTGCAAATCTGCGGGCAAGCATATTGCCTCTTACTGCCATCGCTCTTCTCTCTCTCTCTAGGTCAATGTCATCGCTCAGGTCTGCTGTAAGCATGTGACCCAGGTATTTCACCTTATCCACTACTTTTAAGGGTACTCCCCCCAGCATGATCTCGGGAACAGTTTTTACGTTGTACTTGCGTGCCTTGAACACGACAAGCTCACTTTTTAACGCGTTATATCTGAGACCATGCTGTTCAGCGTACCCCTCACACATCTTCAAAAGCTGCCTTATTGAGTTAATTGATGGCCCCAGCAGCACCATGTCGTCCGCGTAGCTTATGTTGTTGAAGCTTACATCACCTAGGTGGCAACCCACACGCGTGCTGCTGAGCCCATCAATCAACTCGTTTTCATATAGGTTAAACAGGATAGGCGATGATAGCCCCCCCTGTCTAACCCCACACTGGAGCCTATACTCGTCCGACTCTTCACCCGCCCATCTCACACGATTGACCTGGTTGTTGTACCAATATTTGAGCAATGCAACATACTCCAGTGGCAGGCCCGTTTTTGCCAATTTGTCCCACATTACGTCATAGACAACCAGGTCAAACGCTTTTGACAAGTCCAGGAAACACCCATAAATGGGTGTGTTTCTGTCCTTATAGTACCGGACAGCTTGCTTAAGGCACAATATTGCATTTTCCGTTGACAGCCCCGGCTTAAGCCAAATTGTGCGTCATTCAACTTGATATGCTTGCAAAGTTGTGCATTAATCAAGCCGTCCAGCACTTTCGCGATAACAGTCGCCAGGGAGATGGGTCTGTAATTCGCAGAGTCAGACAAGTCTCCCGTCTTGTTTTTGACTAGTGGTATGACAACCGTCCCAGTCAGCTGCTCGGGTAAGTATCCGTGCCGCATACACAACGTAAAAAACATTGCCAGTGTGCGTGAGACATGAACTCCGGCGTATTTAAGGTGCTCGATGCTGAGGCCGTCATGTCCTGGCGATTTTCCCCTAGGCATGTTTTTAATTTGGTTATTTACTTCTTTGCCAGTAAACTTTACGGTACTCACGCCCATGACAGTCCCAGCATCGCGCGCCCCCGTCGAAGTCGTGTTAAGGAGCGGACACACCGCGAACAGGCTCTTAAAATGGTTGGCAATGCCCTTTGCGTCGCTCACCCCACCCACGCTCACAGGGACACCCGTTCGAACGTCCTGCTTCTTTGTGTTCTTCCAGAAGGCTTTGAAGTCTTTAGCTGCCCGGTTAGAGGCAAGTATGTCACTTTTTATTTGCTCTTGCCTGTCCTGGCACCATTTTATCTTGGACTTAAAAAGCCTTCTGGTTTCACACATTTCGTCAAAAAGTGGACCCTGACGCGGTTTGTTTGCTGACACCCACACCAGAAATTTCACTCGAGCCTCCCTATGAGCGTCGGCTACGTACTTGTTCCACCCCGCCAAAAGTCCACCCCTCCTGCAGTTTCCCCCTCCTGATCTACTTGACTCGCGCGCCGCCCCCGTCAGTGCGGAGATTATGTACCGATACATATCACTCAAAATTACGTGGTGTTTGTGATCGTCACACAACCTATCCGCACATGACGTTAACTCGGCTGGGAAGTCAAGCAGTTTCAGTTTCTCATTACATAGCTCATGATATTGCTCAATTTGGGCGGAATTCCTGTCACCCCATATCACACCCTCGTGCAGCGGCTTAGCGGGACTGAAGTGACATTGAGTCTTGTCCATCTCACAAGCAATTATGAGCGGCAGGTGGTCGGACCAATACACGTCATGTTTTACTTTAACATTGCGCACTGTACCCCGCGCTGCCTCCGTGACAATGCAGTGATCCAGCCACCTGTTACATCCATGCGCCTCGCTAGTGAATGTAAATGTCTCCGATTTAGCACCTAGCAACTCCATATCGATACAGCACCACTTCTGTGTCTCACAAAATTGCAACATTTCACTACAAAACATCTCATTTGGGTGTGCGTTAAAGTCACCAAGTATATAAACCATTTGAACGTCCGCATTATCCTCACATATAGCACTTATTTCACCTAAGCAATCTGTAAACAATGGAAGGTTCACTACAGAGTTCACCGGCATGTAGATGCTAAACACTAATAATGATTTAGTTGGCAATATAATCTTAATTGCCGCTAACCGCACACTTACACATTTCACCACGCACACATTTGGAAACGCTGTTTTCCGCCACAGAATCGCGACACCTCCATACGGACGACCCGTTAATACTCCGGTTCCAGTGTCTACTGCGGAGGTCCCTGTGTACCCGAAGTCTCTGTGAATCGTCCCCAGTAGCGGTATATCGTGTGGGAGCAACCATGTTTCTTGCAGACTCAGTATATCGGCCATTTCACATAAAGCCTTCACCCCCTCCATCGATCTCTTCAACGACTTACAGTTAAAACTAATAAGTGTACTTATATGGGTATCTCTGTTACTCATTATTCCTTTGCTTCGCTAGGTTTCCACTCTCACTATTTGTTTCCCGCCTTACCGATATAAAGCGTCTAAAATACACACCTTTAGGCCATAGCGCATTATCCATAAAAACACTTAACTTATGACCCGAAACAAATAACTTATACGACTGATAGTCTTTCTGTCTCCTCATTTTTATTTTTATTAATGATACTTTTTCACTAGTTTTCTCGTATATGTAATCTTGTATGTCCCTTTCCAATACATCTTTGTGCACATTATAGATATAAAGCGGGACCTTTTCCTCTGCTGCTTTAAATTTCCCATTTAAGTTGGATTCCGCGTTACCCTGACATCCAATAAACCTATTTCGTATTTTCTTACGCTGCGGCAATTTCCATTCGCCACTAACATTTCCTGCAGGTTTCCATTGTTTACCATTCTTTAATAAATCCGCAAACGTTGGAGATTTATTTTCCGCCGCGTACTCGGTTTGTTTATGATTATCGCTCAGCTGTGCATTATCGGAGCAAACTTCATTCGGACGCATTCCATCTTCAACCTTATTACAACTCACTACGGTTGAGTCTCCCGTTGATTGCTCAGTGCATAATGTTTGCACTTGTAACGGTACCTGTTCTGTGGGACCGGCCGGCCGGCTTGGCGACTCATGCGAGGGAGACAGCGATGGGTGCTCGCGCTCGCGTGACAGGGATGGCGAAGCTGCTCGATGCCATACGTTCTGCGCGCCCGCATCTACCGATGATGACAATATCGACTCGCACCGGTCACCGACCTGCTGACCGGTCAATGACCCGCCGCTCGGAGATAAGATACCCATTGGGCCGCTGTTTAACAACCACGCACCTCTTTTTGAAATAACGTTCGCTTGACCGTTAATAAAAGATTCGTATTTATCATTATTATGCCACTTCTTTTCTAGCTCCTTTACTTGCGTATTCGTAGCATAATTACTTTTGATCTCCTGGACTTCATATTTCAAACGCACAATGTCTTTAAGTAAGGACTTTGTTTACTACTGGCCATTTAGATAAAATAGGTAATATTCTAATCATCTTTGTCAAGCATTGACGTTGTCACTTTAGAAACGTGTAATTATTTTTAAACCAATGCGATTTTCATTACTTAATTATAAATTATGGCTTCAAGACGTCAAAATTGTGGTCATTCTTTTCCATTGGCGAAAGTGATTTATCGCCTTAATCATCGTCATTTGAATAATTCGTCACTGGAAACATATAAATTATGGTACTTAAAATAAATTTATAAAACATTACTTTTGTTCTTTGTTTTGTATTGTCACGAATAAACTATTCTTATTCTTATTTAGTACCTAATTTTTTTTATTAATATAAGGAAGTCTCTACTGTACAGAACAGGCTTAAGTTTTCAAAATGACGGGCGTTTGTCCTATCCTTGTATATAAATACAGGTTGGTCAGTCAACTGTGTTGGCGTTTGTACACCTAGATCTAGCTCAATCGCTCTTGCCCTAGCAACAACGTGACCTGATGCAAAACCAAAACCAATAAAGCAGTCGACTTACTCCGTATTACAAACGCATTACGAGCTAATATCGTGTACCAAGCGGTTTTGGTCTGTAGCAATTTCGAGTGCATTGAATACTTAGCTAGCACGTGCAACGTTAATGGGAATTATTTGCTGAAGTGAGGCGTGTTTTTACGACTTTCTTATGTAAGAGGCGAAGGCCGTAATAACAGGCTTATCTCACTCGCATTGTGTTGTGGCGCGAAATGACATTTGTTTATGACCTCCATGAAGGGTGAGAAGTTGTCAAGGATGTTGCCGCATGGAATATCGCAGACTGCTAGCGAAAGAAGTTAAATCATTCAAGAAAGTTAACATTCTTTTAATTTAATATCACTTTTCGAGATATAAATGGGTACTTACCGAGTATATTTAATATTAGATAGATATACGAAAGAACTAAAATAATATCATTGTATGTAGGTATATTTGATCTGTCGACAACCCTCTCTTACGTCATCGCTCTCTTGTATTGGTTATAATGTCAGTTTTACATAGAACCTCATTCGTAGATTTACACCGACTCCATAAAACCCCATTCATAGATATACACAGACCCCATAAACCCCATCCATAGATTTATACAGACCCCGTAAAACCCCATTCATAGATCAGATGTACACCCAATAAACTCTATTCATAGATTTATACAGATCCCACAGAACCAGACCCCATAAAACCCCATACATAGATTTACACACCCCATAAAACCCAATTCATAGATTCACACAGACCCCTTAAAACCCAATTCCAAGATTCACACAGACCCCATAAAACCCAATTCAAAGATTCACACAGACCCCATAAAACCCAATTCGTAGATTCACACAGACCCCATAAATCCTTATTTGTAGATTTGCACTGCTCCTATAAAACTATTTATCCAAAAAAAATTACCTACCTATAACGTTCTTTATGTTTTCTTTCTCTTAATAATTTATTTCCTTCGCTTTTCTATAATCTTGAAGACTGTAAAATGATTGCCCCGAACCCATCAGTATCAGTAAAACGTCGTAACAACTCGCATTTTTTCATAAATCTCGTCCTTAGCTCCTCAGTGATTGCGTAACCGCAGTCAGGATGATTGCGTAACCCGTCTGGAATAAAGATCGATGCAAAATTTCTATTGCAATGGTTTTATTCCATCGCTTTATGTCATGGTATAACAACACAGGTACTCTCTTCCGAGACTCGCGAACCACGTGACTGACACAAGCCTACGTCATCATGCTGTTAAAATGCCGTTTGATGACGTAGGCTTATGTCAGTCACGTGGTTCGCGAGTCTCAGAAGAGAGTACCTGTGTTGCTATACCATGGCTTTATGTAAACGGGTATCCGGGCACTGACGTGACTGAGTGTTACGTAATGGTAACAATACAAAAGGTAACTTACCTGAAAATGCCTCATTTGTTTTCGCTGCGTACTTTCATAGAAGTTTAAAAAAGCGTGGTCCAAGTCTGCGTACCTACAGGTTTTGCCATTTCTACTATGGTTTTGCGTTTGCGGTTTCATATGTTTTGTCCAACCGCACGGCAAGCCGCACGCGGCTAGCCGCTTAGTGCGTGAGGGGTCTAAGATTCGACAGATTGAAAATTCGTAAGACGGACACGTGACCTGATCGAAAAACTGTTACAATGTCATTGAGTTTTCACTTCTGCCGGCACTCCCTATTTGTTCTTTAATTTAATTAGAGTTGCCGTAGGTGCCCATACAAGCATTTGTTCCTATCCATAACTGGTACGAATGGCACGGTAAAAGAAATAGGAATCTTGCCTATTTTAGCCTTATTTAATCACAAAGACCTCCCTCAATCTCCATAATGACATGGTTTTTCGGTGCCCAGGGTTGGTATGGTACCGTGAAACATGCCTAGTTTGCCCGCTTTTTTCGGAAAAACACGAATATCTCATATTTTTTTATTTGGTAAGATGATCTTTTTTTTGCTTAACAAATCCATCGTAGTCATGTGTCACATGCGTACGCATGTGTCCATGAAGAGAAATATTTTTTGAATCAACACTTATTCCAAATTATTATCGATTTTGATCACGGGTAAAGTTATCTGGACTTTTGCCAACATTGACCATGTCGAATTATTGACGCAACTATAGCTCTTACGATGTGGAGACAAGACTCAGTTCAAAATTTTACGCAAACATGGCGTTCCATTTTAACATCAACTTGGTCTTAACTACGAAAAGTTTTACACAGTACAGATAGGCAATGTTACCTAGTTATTGTCAACTTTGCCATACAAATCCATACACCCCACATTCCACAATTTGCTGCAAGCTCCTGGCTGAAGTTAAAGTCATGTATGACTCAAAGTAAGTCATAAATATAATCTAGTTTCTAATAAAAATAATATTAAGGTTGCCATATTATATACATTTTGTAACCCCAAGTTAGGAAATGTCACAAAGAGTGTCAGTGTAAAAATAGTGATCTCACAAATGTTTACTGCGATGCTATCGGTGGGATCCTGTAATTGGCTTTTTGTATTTTAACTTTTTGGGCAAAGTTTTGCCTGGTGGCAAAGTAGGCATGTTTCACGGTATAACCAATTAAGTATCCTACTAATATTATAAATGCGAAAGTTTGGATTTTCCGATGTTTGTTACTCAATAACGGTTAAACGGCTAAACAAAGTTAGTTTATAGCCTGCATTAAAATATATAGGATAGTTTTTATCCCGGGTCCACTATTCGCTGGCGGAAGCTAGTTAGTAATACTTACATTACACCGCGGAGAGGTTTCCAGAGTTGCGATTTTTTTTAATGGAAAGTTCATATCATTTTAAATTTAACACTTTCACTGCCAGGAACAGCGGGCGCCTACGCTGTAGCTGCTTTCCGCTACTTAGCAGGGCAGGGAAACCACGGGGTTGGCTAAGAGCGTGGCGCGTAGCGATTCCTGACAGTGAATGTGTGAACAGTGGCTTTTTGGTGAAAGATAAGTTCTGGTTTTTTCTCTGGGTTGGAAGGTAAAACTAGTGTCTACGTCAAGTCGTGAGATTTGGTGCTAAAGCGGACCTCGGAGCCGTTTAGAGCGGGTACCTACACTACATAATTCCGAAGAGTCATTTGTCCTAAAGCATATTATTTCCGAAATAATTATTCTGAAAACCATATTCCGCTGAAAGAAATTTTGATTTTTCAGGCATACTCACCTAACCTAATCTATTTATATTCCAATAAATCATCTGCGTCCAAATTTTCGTATATAGCGGTAAATGGCGTTCGGAATTTTGAAATTTCGAAATGATGGTTCGTAAAAAAAAATCGTGTTCCCGTTTAGAGCACTAACGGGAAACAACATTACCATTGCTACTGTACGCATATACCTACATAACATTGCTACAAAGTTACATTTCTCAATCTGTACCCCTTTATAATATAGTGCAGATACCTAGGTATGCAGGTATACATTCTGACGAAACAATTCAGCCAAAGTCGACGAAGCTTCTCGAAGCTTCGCGAAAGTGCTGGAAAATGTCGCCGCAGCTTCACTGTCCCCGCGAAGCTTGAGGCGGCCAGTTGTGCTTTAATTTTCCCTTCAGTCCAAATTCAGTGCGTTTCAAACCTTGTTGAATCTTGTAATTTAAATCAACTGAAAAACAGGGGTAAGCATTTTAAACTACATTAACGTTTTCCTGAAATCATTTTCTGCATTTTACAATATTATTTAGTTTTTTTTCTATTCCTTAGAAACGCGTGTAGATATTTAACGGTTCATGATAAACGCTAGTGTATTTTATGTGTTTCTTTTGGCGTTCACTAGCGTTCGCTATCGTATTTAATTAGGAACAAGTTTTTCGGGAAAAATCTTTCTGTGTACGCGCTACGCTCGTAGCCGATTCCGTGGTTTTCCTCGTATGTAGCGGAAAGCGACTACAACGGTCTGACGCACATGTGTCGTCCTGGGCCCTGAATGGGTAGAGGCTTCTCTAGTGCATACGAACGAATGTTTGCTTGATGAATTCTATTCTTGATTCGCTCGCACGATCAAAAAAACTCAAAATTATGTTTAAAAAAAAAACTATACTCGATGGAAACTTTGAAATTCCTATGCCGTTTTACACAATTAACAAAAGGCATCTCAGACGAATTTAAGAAACCACAAGTTTTTCTTCAATAATCCGTACTTAATATTATAAATGCGAAAGTCTGTCTGTCCGTTTGTCTGTCTGTCTGTCTGTTACCTTTTCACGCGTAAACCGCTAAACTGATTTAGATAAAAGTTTGGTATAGAGATAGTTTGAGTCCCGGCACAGTTTAAAGAATACAAGTAGGTAGTCCCGGGGAAGGACATAGGATAGTTTTTATCCCGGAAATCGTTCCCTAAGGGGGTGAAAGTTCGTATGGAGCTACGATATTAACGAGTTCCACAAGGACATAGTCGCGGGCAGATACTAGCATCTGCTATAAAGCTGCTTGCCAAATTAGAGCAGTACATTTTTTATTCAATTCAAGTTCGATCCTTGAGAAAAAAATGAAACTAGGTTTTTTTTTTTAAACGGAGCCACTTGTTTTATCTTTAGTAAATACTAATAATAATAAAATAATAACGATTTAAAAACAACACAGCAACACAGCTTAAACAATAAAATAAACAAATTTACAATATAACAACATTAAAACCACAAATTACCTAATTCTAACTCTATTCGCCCCCAGCCGTTTCTGGTGCAAAAGTCCCCATAATACTAGCGGCATTTCCACGCTGGATAGCCATGGAAAGCCTTTGCACCAGAAACGACTCAGAGCGGGGGTCCTCCCCTTTTTGTCTGAGTCGACGGCCTATGTCGCGAACAAACCGTTTCGCGTTCGCGATAAAATAATTAAAATAATAATAAAATTATATTATTAGTAAATAAAATTATTAAAGAAAAGTAATCTTTTGTAGCTGTAGTATATACTATCGACAACACAGCTAACTGACCATCCGTGCACTTTATGTGCATTGTAATAAAGGTCTATCTTATAAATACAGAATGGTCTACAGTTAACTGTGTTGGCGTTTGTACTTTAAAACATCAGGGTGCCCAATTTTGCATTTATTACCTGTGTTTTTTTAATAGACACAATGATTTGGGTATTTTTCTTCTCTTATCTCTTCTAAACATGCGTACTGCCCACCGTATGGTAAACGGTCACCGTAGCCGCTTATGCGTATGGACGCTTGCAACACCAAGGGGCGGCACGAACAAAAAAGACCGCCCGGGATCTGGTGGCAAAAGTTTCCAATATACTGGCGTCGTTGCCAAGGGCTGCGCGGTCAAACCCGATAAATCGAGATTATTGCTACGCTACGCTCGTAGCCGATCCCGTTATTTTCCTCGTATGTAGCGAAAAGCGACTACGGCGGTCTGACGCATATGTGTCGTCATGGGCTCTGAATGTGTTAAGAGTCCGCAGTAAGCTCGGCCGAATTTCACCTTCCCATACAAACGTAGTTACGCTCTCATTTTAAAACTACGTGTTGGATTGTGACGAAACTTTGCATATACATTGACATGAGGTATATCAATGTCTGTAATTAGTTTATATGGTTCCAGGTTATAAAACAAACGAAATACAGCAAAAACAAGTTTTGTATGAAAAACATAAATTCGCTGTAACTATTTTTTTAATATGGTATCTGTAGCTACATAAACTAATTACAGACATCACCTCATGTCCTCATGTTTCCATTACCTCATGTCATTGTATGTGCAAAGTTTCGTTACAATCCAACACGTAGTTTTAAAATGAGAGCGTAACTACGTTTGTATGGAGAATCGAGCTTACTGCGGACTCTTAATCGTAACGCGTGGTTCTATAACAAAAAACCGTTTACGCGACTAATCGGGTCTGACCGCTCAACCCTCGAGTCTGCCAGTGAAATCTATTCAGCCCACAGAACTATATCAAGGATATAGCCCAGAACTATATCAAGGATATAGTTCTGTGGTTCAGCTAGAAACGAGCCGGAACATTAATCGCAAACCCTATATGTACCTATATAGTGGTCGACCCAAATCGAAAAAGGGATCTGGGTCGGAGGCTTTTGTTTATTAATTTTGAAATGCTCATTCAGTTCGAAATTGTATTCAATTCCTATTGACTGAAAATGTTTTAATAAAATAATACCTACTTACACGTCACCACAACATCCATTGTTTCTCCCTGTAATATCTAGCCTACAGGCTTCATACTCGGTAATTTTCAATTATCATTGCAAACGCGACCGTATTGGTACCTATCATAAGAAATAAAGTCCATATCTGAAGTCTCATTGTAATTAACAAACTATGCAGTTGATATTGCAACTAACTTTAAGAACCTCGTATCACTAGGTTTGCTTAAAATTAAGCTTTAACGGGGTGGGACAAAGTCGTTTTTGTAAAGATTCAAGTGAAGGTGAAGGTCACATGCACAGTCCTGTCCACCAAACGTATACGCTTTCCCACTTATGCGTGTGGATTAAGGCTTAAAATTGAGTGCGTATTGACCGTTCCACCAACGACATAGATAACCGACTATAAACCTTATTGAAACGGGTTAAGGTCTATTGGTCAGTGTAGCGTTAGTACATATACCATTTTATCGATAAGTCGGTGGATTGTATCCTTCGCACAATGTCAGGATTACCTATTACATAAGACATCGTTATATTGCGATTCAGTCGGCGAAAAGAGTATACGACGTAAACACATACTGGACAGTAAGTGAGCTTATAGGGAATTTGTCTATAAATGTATAATGTAGTCACTGATTTTACCGATACGGGGAAAACGAGGAGTGTTATAAGTTTAACATGTGTACCTATCTGAGCATCTGCGTGTACGTCTGTGGAATCGTAGCTCCCAAACGTAGCCAATTTGAGTGATTATTTACGGTTGAGGTTAGGTTTTAGTAAATTCCAAGGTGATTTCTCCTGGATACGCTAGCAGTGGCGGCGCGTGAAAATTTTCGATGGGAAACCCGGAACAAAAAAGTTATGAAAGAGTTTAGAGGATATAACTACCTATAGGCAAATACATTTCAGGCAAGCCGGTGAAAATCTGCTTGTATGGGCGCGCAGCTACTGTACGCTATTCAGTCTCCAACGATCGAACCAGATTTGACTACCGACTTCGAATACTCGCTATATTCCCAAGGGCGTCTTTCAGTTTCTCTCTTCCACAGAAATCGGCTTGAACAATGCTGGGCGGCAGCGTGCTGTGGTTCCGCCACGGGCTGCGGCTCCACGACAACCCCTCGCTGCAGGCCGCGCTCGAGGACAAGACGCAGCCCTTCTACCCCATGTTCATCTTCGACGGGGAAACCGCTGGTAAGCGTGGACTTCACTGTCTCTCTCCAGAAGACCGCTGAACAATGCTGGGCGGCAGCGTGCTCTGGTTCCGCCACGGGCTGCGGCTCCACGACAACCCCTCGCTACACGCCGCGCTCGAGGACAAGACGCAGCCCTTCTACCCCGTGTTCATCTTCAACGGGGAAACCGCTGGTAAGCCGTGGACTTCACTGTCTCTCTCCAGAAGACCGCTGAACAATGCTGGGCGGCAGCGTGCTCTGGTTCCGCCACGGGCTGCGGCTCCACGACAACCCCTCGCTACACGCCGCGCTCGAGGACAAGACGCAGCCCTTCTACCCCGTGTTCATCTTCAACGGGGAAACCGCTGGTAAGCCGTGGACTTCACTGTCTCTCTCCAGAAGACCGCTGAACAATGCTGGGCGGCAGCGTGCTCTGGTTCCGCCACGGGCTGCGGCTCCACCACAACCCCTCGCTGCAGGCCGCGCTCGAGGACATGATGCAGCCCTTCTACCCCGTGTTCATCTTCGACGGGGAAACCGCTGGTAAGCCGTGGACTTCACTGTCTCTCTCCAGAAGACCGCTGAACAATGCTGGGCGGCAGCGTGCTCTGGTTCCGCCACGGGCTGCGGCTCCACCACAACCCCTCGCTGCAGGCCGCGCTCGAGGACATGACGCAGCCCTTCTACCCCGTGTTCATCTTCGACGGGGAAACCGCTGGTAAGCCGTGGACTTCACTGTCTCTCTCCAGAAGACCGCTGAACAATGCTGGGCGGCAGCGTGCTCTGGTTCCGCCACGGGCTGCGGCTCCACCACAACCCCTCGCTGCAGGCCGCGCTCGAGGACATGACGCAGCCCTTCTACCCCGTGTTCATCTTCGACGGGGAAACCGCTGGTAAGCCGTGGACTTCACTGTCTCTCTCCAGAAGACCGCTGAACAATGCTGGGCGGCAGCGTGCTCTGGTTCTGCCACGGGCTGCGGCTCCACGACAACCCCTCGCTGCAGACTGCGCTCGAGGACAAGACGCAGCCCTTCTACCCCGTGTTCATCTTCGATGGGGAAACCGCTGGCAAGCGTGGGCTTCACTGTCTCTCTCCAGACGACCGCTGAACAATGCTGGGCGGCAGCGTGCTCTGGTTCCGCCACGGGCTGCGGCTCCACGACAACCCCTCGCTGCAGGCCGCGCTCGTGGACAAGATGCAGCCCTTCTACCCCGTGTTCATCTTCGACGGGGAAACCGCTGGTAAGGCATCGAAGTCAGGCAGATCGAAGCTCGTATATATCCATCTTTATCGGTCGGATAAACAGGAGCGGAAGTATGAACATCGATGTTCGATTTTATGGTCGGACGAGAATACGAGATCAAGTTTACTTTTGCTAGTTCTGCCCTGTTCTACGGCTTAGGGTGGTATTCAACTTGTCCAAGATCTTTGTCCAATCACGTCTTACTCACTCACTTTTTAAGCAAAATGTGAGACGCAAATACACATTGGACAAGTGGAATACCACCTTTATGATAACTCCTGGATCAGTGGTAGATAGATACACTAATTATTATTCCACCGCAAAAAATTTGAGCACAGGGATTAGGAATAGGGTAGCCGTCAACTCCTACACACGCTTTGACGTAAATCTACAAAACTTTCACCTATCCCAGATCTATCGTGGGCGAAGGATATTTTTCCAATAAAACTTTGACGTGATTTGGAAGTGATCTGCAATTGGAACGGTTCTTTTCATGGTCAAATTTATTCTGCTTATTATGACTGAGACTTTTTCGTGCGTCCGTGCGCGAATACGTGTTTCTTAAATTCAAATTCAATAATTTATTCGTAACAGCTTTTACACACTAATACCATATAGAAAAGACAAAAAATATATATATACGGCCTAAGCCGTGTCACGAAATCTAGTCTAGTCGAGTCTAGTTTACATGGAAGAATTTTAAGCCCGTCACCGACGTAGCTATAGTCTTGTTCCTAGACGATTCGAAGATAATGTAAAATAGTTGTCAACTATCTACTGTCCAGGAACTAAGGTGGTCGGCTACAACCGCATGCGCTATCTGCTGGAAGCCCTGGACGACCTGGACAGTCAGTTCAAGCGTCATGGCGGGCGACTTATCATGCTCAAGGGACAGCCCAATGCCGTCTTCCGGAGGCTTTGGGAGGAGTTCGGTGAGTCAAATTAGTGTCATACTCCCGTACTATGGTGAAAAGTTGTATTTCCTTACAATAAATAGTAATAGTAATGCATGTCAGATGACTTAGGCACTAGGCTGTTCTTGTTTGATATTCCCTTAAACGTCACCCCCTACTAATCAATACATCTCCAGGCATCCGCAAGCTCTGCTTCGAGCAAGACTGCGAGCCGGTGTGGCGCGCACGCGACCAGAGCGTGAAGAAGGCGTGTCGCGAGATCGGCGTGCAGTGTCGCGAGCACGTATCGCACACTTTATGGGAGCCGGATACGGTCATCAAGGCCAACGGGGGAATACCGCCGCTGACCTACCAGATGTTCCTCGTGAGTTGATTTATGGATAGATAGTCATAGCATGAGTGTAGTTCTTCTAGATCTGCTAGCGTGAAGCGCCGCTGCAGTGTCGAAAGCACGTGTCGCACACGCTGTGGGAGCCAGACACGGTTACCCATGCCAACGGGGGTATCCCACCGCTCATCTTTGGCGATGTTCCACGTGTGACCTGGACACTATGAGATCATAAGATCATAACTTAATATATGTTAGAAGGTTACAATTTGGTGCCGTGACCAGGATAAAGGATCATCACATAGTATGAGTGTAGTTCTTCTAAATCTGCTAGTCAAAAAGGCGTGTTGTGAGCATGCGTCGCATACGCTCTGGGAATCAGATACTTCATCAAGGCCCCATGGGGCATAAAGGGCATAGTTATGATCCGGATCAGCTCGGATCCTTGTAGCACTTCGTACACTCTATAGATATAGAATCTGAAAATGCTTGATTTGTAAGAAGTTTCAATATGAAATCAAACTTTCCCAAAGTATTATCTGAAGTCTATCGCTACCAGTCTGGTTTTCTCCTCTTAAAATTTTCCAGTACCTACTTAATTTTACACACTTTACTGACACTGATAATTATGGCGCCGGCTGCTGTCATATCATACAGAATTGTGAAATTCGCCATATCTTGTCCCGGCGGAAGGCGAGGCGAGGGAGCAGCGGGGCTAGCACAACTGACGCCGTGCCGCGACGCGAGTCGAGATAGATCTACCCTCCTCTTTCTAATTTGCACGGTGCGATTGAGACAGGAGACGCTCAGTGAAGCGACTAAGCAGCAAGTTGTGCTAGACGTACAGCTGCGTGGCGCGTGGAGTGTGCACGAGCTCGCGCTGCAGCCCCGCCTGCAGCCGGGACATCTCGTGTCCCCGCGTGGCTACAGTAGTCTTGTCCCCGTATAAACGAAATTTACCGGGCTTGTCTTACGATGTGCGACGGTTTGAAACAACGGACCTTAAGAGGTGCAATTCCCAATTTTTCCGTTATAGCACACCGTGGCAACAATCGGAGACCCACCGCGTCCCGTCAGCGATTTAAACCTCAACGGGGTCAAGTTTGGGACATTGCCGGATTGCTTCTACAAAGAGTTCACCGTGTTCGACAAGGTAGTCATAGTCATAGTCATAGCATTTATTGCAACCATAGTTTGTACAGGTCTTAGTAACTAGGTACATTTGGACTCATATGGACCAAACTCATATGGTATGGTATACTGAATGCTTTCTTTTGTTTTGATCTGCAGGGAATGCCTTAATTTAATGCCGAAAAAAACACAATATATAACGTTCAACGTACAGTCGACTACAAAGAGATGTATCCATACGATGTTACAAAAATATGTATACATAGACTTTACTACCATGGTAATAAGATATACATACATAACTTTGTAACATTAAAAAACATACTTATCTTTGTAGTCGACTGTACCTACAGAGAAATAACTTAAACAGTAACTTAAAATAAAACAAAGTTAGTTTGGGCAATGGGCGCTCGTCTCAGCGTATGCAAAGCTTGAGGCCTTGCGCCGGTGTTCAGTTTAGATGAATCCCTTACACAGGGTTGACCGTAGCACATCGTACAATTAACATAACGTTCGTAAAACATGCCACTTGACGGGAAGGTTTCATCGTCATATTGGAACTCGGCATGGACTGCATATATATTTGTCCCGCATGGACCGCAAATATGTGTGTCTATTTATCATGGCTTATTTGTTTTTTAAACCATAACGAGGAGCACACGAGATCTTTACAGCCAGTGCGGTGACTAATGTTCTTTCAGACCCCTAAGCCGGAGGATTTTGGAGTTTACTTGGAGAATGAAGATATTCGGATGATCCGTTGGGTGGGAGGGGAGACTGTCGCCCTCCAGCAGATGAAACAACGCTTGAACGTGGAGTATGAGACTTTTTGCAGGTAAACGCAATTGGCAAGCCAATCTTAATCATTGATTGAAATAGTACATTGTGACTCAAGGGAGCAAATTATATAATTACGGCGAGGTAACAAGGGATTCAAGTATTTACGCACAAGGCGGAAATAATTTCGGTTCCCAGTGGCACTTACTGCTATTCACACTAAAATAAACAGGGAATATCAGGGAAGAAAAGAACGACTTTGATCCGTAATTTGAAGGCAACAATGACTCTTTTCTGAATCGCTGATGTGAAAAAAAAATCCTCCTGTTCCCAATATTTACTGATATTGGAGACTATTTTTTGTCTTTAACATAGATTCGCCGTATTGCGAAGTATAAGCGCTTAAAGATCAGCCAGTGACACTGAAAAACTTTCATATGCTTCCTTTTTGGAATACAGTCGTGAGTTTGTTTTAATATAAGTTTACGTTGACAATGTTGTTTTACCAGAGGTTCATACCTGCCGACGCACGGGAGCCCGGACTTGCTCGGGCCGCCCATATCGCTGAGTCCAGCGTTGCGGTTCGGCTGCTTGTCAGTCCGGAGGTAAGTAATGCTAATACCATATATGCATTCACTTTCATACGGATTTCACCCTACGCGTCGCCTGGC
This sequence comes from Epinotia ramella, assembly GCA_947578815.1. Classification (NCBI taxonomy): domain Eukaryota; kingdom Metazoa; phylum Arthropoda; class Insecta; order Lepidoptera; family Tortricidae; genus Epinotia; species Epinotia ramella. Next base: position 4,934,435 of record OX388211.1, on the reverse strand, counting down.
AGTGAATCATCATCATCATCGTCATGTCAGCCGAAAGTCATCCACTGCTGGACATAGGCCTCCCCCAAAGAGTGCCGAAGTGACCGGTCCTGCGCCACCCGCATCCAGCGGACTCCCGACCTCCCGAGACCTTCACCAGGTCATCTGGCAGTGAACGGCTTTTATAAATTAAGTACGTATACTTTGGTCAGCAATAGTCGTCACTGCCACACTTCTCCCCTTTTCACCTGGGATGATTTCCGGGATAAAAATTCGTATCTCCTTCCCCGGGTCTCAATCTGTCCTACCAAATTTCATAAAAATTGGTTCAGCGGTTAAACCGTGAACAAGTAACATATCTGCGGAGATCATAAATGTCTACAAAAAATCAGCTCGGGGTTTACGCGTAAGGATGGGTAGATGTTGAAATGGAATACAACAAACTTTGTGCGACGACCGGTTACCCTAGTGGGTAGTGACACCTACGAAGCTGAAGGTCCTGGGTTCGAATCCCGGTAAGGGAATATTTGTGTGACGAGCATGAATATTTGTTTAAGTCTTGGATGTTTTCTATGTATTTAAGTAAGTAATTATATATATAAATAACCGCAGAAGAACCAAGGTAACCGATATAGCCCTCCGAATCGCTAAACTTAAGTGGCAGTGGGGCACATTGCACGTAGAACCGATGGCCGTTGGGGCGGAAAGGTTCTCGAGTGGCGACCACGTGTCGAAAGGCGCAGCGTGGGTAGGCGCCAGAAGGTGGACTGATGACCTGGTAAAGGTCGCGGGAGTCCGCTGGATGCGGGTGGCGCAAGACCGGTCATGGTGGCACTCTTTGGGGGAGGCCTATGTCCAGCAGTGGACGTCTTTCGGCTGAAATGACGATAATCATGATGATGATCAACAAAATGTATAATCGCCTTATTGAGCTTACTATGGGGCTTACTACGTCGATTTGTGTAAGATTGTCCCCTAATATTAATTAATTTATTACCTATTATTGTGTGTTTTTTTGCCATTATTTATGAAATATGAAATCGTATAGCTTCCAACTCGTGAGACATTTATGAACTCATTTCAACACGATGGAAATGGATCTATAGGGCGGCAGTCATTAAGGCGCCGTAGGTTCAGCGAAGTTAAGCGAACAGAGTTTTTGAATCAATATAATGTGTCTGTTTATAATAATATGGTTTAAAAAAAATACGAATAGTAATCTTGAGGCTTTTCTGCAGCGAGATCAGTGATTCGAAACATGATTAGGCTTTCGCCCGATAGAAAACAATCACGAACATAGGTCTAAAATACACAAAAATACACTTAAAATATTCGTAACAAATTATGCACAAAAACTAAAAATATTAAAATTGCTTTTAAAAATCGGCAACATCATGTTTGAGAGAAATCAGTGATAACATTTTTATTTATTTAAACGGCCAAAAAATTAAAAATAAAAACATGATATCCGCGCTTTTGAGCACGCACTTCCATCTCGCTCTCGCTTATGCTCAGTGAGAGGGAGAGAAGACCATGAACCTACGGCGCCTTAACACTAAGGTGTTTTTCCGCGAATTGCTTATATATGTATTCGTCACCTTTCAGCTGCAGCGATGCATAATGTATGTAGGAAATTGCCAATCTGGTTTCATGTTATGCGTTTAGACGCCTTGAATACATAACATGCGGTGAGAGTTGATTATGTGTATGCATTATGTATTGCATGGGAGAAACGAGGTACGTTCCTTACTCCTGGGGTTAGCGCCGCAGTGTTTAGACTTCACGAGATCTGAATGTGATTTTTTTAAATGACATAGAAGATTTTTAATTTTTTCAAAAAAATATTGAATTTAAAAATTATACATCAAAAGTAAACAAAAAATGTCAATTTCTCGCAAGTTACGCGACGCGATCAGTAAAAACTGAAGCTTTTGAGGTACTTTCGAAGTATTTCTGTTATTTATTTTTGAAGAGAAAACTTCTTTAGCGGCGCTGAGCACTTTTTGGGATGGGGAAAAATTGTTAAATACGCGACAGATTTTTGTGACGTCAGATGTGAAGGAGGTCACAAACTTTTATATTTTGCTGCTAGCCGATTCGACTTCGTTCAAAACTGAACGCTATTCGTAAGAGAATAAAGCCGTTAAACACTTTTTGCAATAGCATATTCTGCAAATAAATTTGTAATTTTGTCCACGCGTCCTTCACCGTTTTGCTATAGAGCAAATTCGAATAGTTCGAATTTGGACGTTATTCCTAAAGAGATAAAGCTTTGAAAAATATTTACCAACGGCAAAAACAAATTGATATTTTGTTCGCCGCTGCCGTCCGCTGTTCTTGCAAATTCGAATAGTTCGAATTTGGACGTTATTCCTAAAGAGATAAAGGTTTGAAAAATATTTGGCAATGGCAAAAACAAATTGGTATTTTGTTCGCCGCCGGCCCGCCGCACCCAACGCGCCCGCGGCCCGTCCGCCTAAATATTTGATAATTGTTTATAAATTTGCGCCAAATTCATTTTTAGGGTGACACCGTAAGATGTCACGTGACCTGATCGAAAAACTGTTACAATGTTATTGAGTTTTCACTTCTGCCGGCACTCCCGGAGTGTAACCCGGTCTTTTTTATTGTGTTTAGTTCCCGGTGTAGATCCCGTTATCCGATCACATTTACTTGAAATTACAAGATTTTTTTTCTTAAATAAATCTTAATTGGCTCGCGGGAATTCTAGTCTAGCGTTTATGATGTTCAAAAATATAACTACACTAGTTTTAAGTGAAATGTAATATATATGACAAATAAATAAAATATCCACTATTGCAAAAGACATGTCGAAAAAAAATCTTCTTTTTCCATTCTTCTTTTTCAGATTCTACTGGTCCGTCCAAGATCTGTACCGTCAGGTGCATCAAGGTCGTCTACCAGCTAATCAGTTCATAACAGGTAAAAAAACTAGGTTTAACTAAATTCTATGTATTTAAGTATTTATTTATATCTATTATATATAATAATCGTCGTCTAGTTCCCATAACACAAGCCTTAATGAGCTTACTATGGGACTAGGTCGATTTGTGTAAGATTGAAAAAAAAAAAAAAAAAAAAATGCATAGAACCCTTAAGTACCTGGGCGCCCGAGCTCGGCTCGGATAAAAAAACCGGAAAAAATAATTTTCCCAGATATAATACCTACCATATTTATACATATATTCAATGTACCTATACTATACAGGATGTTAACGGGGTCATGATCCGGAATGACAAAAAGCGAATAAGATGATCATACTGCACAACCTTTCCCATGGGACCAACCACGAAATCGCAAAAAAAAAGAGCCAATTAAGAGTTAACTGTGAGTTAACTGCGATTTAATTGAGAGTTAATGTATGGAATACCTGGTTTTTTTTGCGATTTCGTGGTTGGTCCCATGGGAAAGGTTGTTCAGTATGATCATCTTATTCGCTTTTTGTCATTCCGGATCATGACCCCGTTAACATCCTGTATTAATAGTGCTCGTTTAATAGTATCGGATATAACTAGGTTCATATTTGCAATTTAGTATTAATTGATTTGGTATTGGAATTGAATCCTCTTGATTCCTTAACAATGCGGTATTTTAATTAAACATTGAGAAAAACGTCGTACCGTTAAAAGGTTAAAGTTTAACCAATTACCAAGTTAAAGGTCGCTTGCTTTAGTTGCGCTTCCCTTTCTTCAGGCTTTAGGGGTTTCGGAAACTTTCCCGAAACATTTGCTTTTGTTTACAAAGTAGTTAGGCCAAAATAACTTCGGCCGAGAAAGAAAAATTCTTAGAATTGTTTTTCAACCACTGACGAAGTAAAATCTAAAGGCTTTCCTTTTATATGCGTACTAGGCCATTAAAAAGTTAAACGTATTTATGTAACTCGAAACATGAAGTTAGAATAATGAAAGGGCAAACGTAAAAACTTTAGGCATTTTTAAAGATGGTTGGCTCCATGTTGAGCGCCATTGCAAACATGAACGGATTGTAAACTCTGTGTACAAAACTACAAACTGCTGTGCAACGGAGGCGGTCTCTGCAGTGTCATTACATTGTTGCTAATAAATTAGATTTTACCTTCTTGTTCATAAAGTTTAATTTCGAAGATCAATATGGAATTTGGAGTATGGACGCACTTCTTAACCAACTTCAAAAAAGGAGGAGGATGTCAATTCGTCGGAATCTTTTATGTATGTTCTCCGATTATTCGAATACGTCTGTACCGATTTGGAGTAGGGTACAAGTTGCTCTGTTAAAGAGGTCATTACGCTGGTTACGCGACCACCTTCGGTTAGCGACCACCTAAAGGAGAAGGTTTTTTCTATTGAAGATAACATCAATTCTACAGACCCTATTGAGACAATTAGTTGTACATGCAGTTTTGTTGTTGTTTTAGAATAGAAATCTACTAAAAAAAACCGAGAAAATATCCTTTCAGATCACGAACTCAGCTAAGTGGTCGCCAACCGGCATATGAAATTAGGTGGTCGCTAACCGGCGAATTGACCCTATGTAGTCAGTTACGGCCGAACTTAAAAGGAGCTGAACTCTTGTACCGTGTCCCTTTAACGTCATACGAAGTTGTCAAACGGGTGAAAGCCGCAATGTGTACAGCAACTTATGTGTTCGACTGTACGTCTCATAAATTCAACTTTACTCATTTAGACATAAGGTATACTTTCGAATAAGTAATTAAGGGAATCCTTTACATAGAACGCACACATTGTACTCTAGGTCAGCTTATCTGGCGGGAGTACTTCTACACGATGAGCGTGAACAACCCCCAGTACGGACAGATGGCAGGCAACCCTATCTGCCTCGATATCCCGTGGAAGGAGCCCAGCGGTGACGAACTCAAGAGGTAACTAACTATAAATGAAAACAAAACACTGAGAATCAATTGTTTATGCTTCGTCTGTTTCTAAATTCGTCTCTTGTTACAAATACCTATCCCGCTTCAAGCTTTAATAATAGTATCTTGTGCCACTCCTTATCACTGTTTTCATTTTCTTTGGGCACTTTCGGTGTTTGCCCGTTTCGTTTTTCGCCACATTCTCTGGGCCATTCTCATTTTAGTACACACTGTCTATAAATATGATTTCGATTTTTCTACCAAAATATCCCGTACTCTAGCAAATAAAGTTGTGGTAAATTCCCATGTCCTATCAATTAAAAGCAACTAACGCGTTTAGAAAGAAGAAAGAAGAACGTTTATTTAGCATCTCAAAGTCACACAGATATTAAATACTGATACATTGCGATAGGTGCTAAAAAGGTCGTCACTCAACTTTAATGTCTAGAAGCAAACCGTGGTTTACTGCCTTCAAAATAAAGTTCAAATGCCTCTATCACTCGTGCCAGCTGGATCGAAGGCCGCACTGGCTACCCGTTCATCGACGCGGCCATGCGGCAGCTACGCATCGAGGGCTGGCTGCACCACGCGGTGCGCAACACGGTCGCCTCGTTCCTCACTCGTGGCACGCTGTGGCTGTCCTGGGAGCACGGGCTCAACCACTTCCTCAAGTACCTGCTGGACGCTGACTGGTGAGACTATGCTTCATCGAGGGCTGGCTGCACCACGCGGTGCGCAAGACGGTCGCGTCGTTCCTCACTCGTGGCACGCTGTGGCTGTCCTGGGAGCACGGGCTCAACCACTTCCTCAAGTACCTGCTGGACGCTGACTGGTGAGACTATGCTTCATCGAGGGCTGGCTGCACCACGCGGTGCGCAACACGGTCGCGTCGTTCCTCACTCGTGGCACGCTGTGGCTGTCCTGGGAGCACGGGCTCAACCACTTCCTCAAGTACCTGCTGGACGCTGACTGGTGAGACTATGCTTCATCGAGGGCTGGCTGCACCACGCGGTGCGCAACACGGTCGCGTCGTTCCTCACTCGCGGCACGCTGTGGCTGTCCTGGGAGCACGGGCTCAACCACTTCCTCAAGTACCTGCTGGACGCTGACTGGTGAGACTATGCTTCATCGAGGGCTGGCTGCACCACGCGGTGCGCAACACGGTCGCGTCGTTCCTCACTCGTGGCACGCTGTGGCTGTCCTGGGAGCACGGCCTCAACCACTTCCTCAAGTACCTGCTGGACGCTGACTGGTGAGACTATGCTTCATCGAGGGCTGGCTGCACCACGCGGTGCGCAACACGGTCGCGTCGTTCCTCACTCGCGGCACGCTGTGGCTGTCCTGGGAGCACGGGCTCAACCACTTCCTCAAGTACCTGCTGGACGCTGACTGGTGAGACTATGCTTCATCGAGGGCTGGCTGCACCACGCGGTGCGCAACACGGTCGCGTCGTTCCTCACTCGCGGCATGCTGTGGCTGTCCTGGGAGCACGGGCTCAACCACTTCCTCAAGTACCTGCTGGACGCTGACTGGTGAGACTATGCTTCATCGAGGGCTGGCTGCACCACGCGGTGCGCAACACGGTCGCGTCGTTCCTCACTCGCGGCACGCTGTGGCTGTCCTGGGAGCACGGGCTCAACCACTTCCTCAAGTACCTGCTGGACGCTGACTGGTGAGACTATGCTTCATCAAGGCTGGCTGCACCACGCGGTGCGCAACACGACACTTAAATCGTCCTTTATTCTCCAGGTCCGTGTGCGCGGGCAACTGGATGTGGGTGTCGTCCAGTGCGTTCGAGGCGCTCCTCGACTCGAGCGAGTGCGCGTGTCCAGTGCGGCTCGGCCAGCGGCTCGACCCCAGCGGGGAATATGTGCGGCGATACGTACCGGAGCTTACCAATATGCCCGATATGTACATGTGAGTACATAATTATTAATGGGCGGCCGACGGAAATCATGTCACACGATATACCTAATATGGATATGACTACAGTTGGTTTAGAAGATTTTACCTCTTTATAATATTAGCACAGATTATATAATAGTTCTACGAACATATACTCAAGTCTGAATAAAAAAGGGAATACCAACCGTTTTCCATGCCTTCAAAATTAAACAATGGAGCGACCTTGAACTAAGAGATTATATATAAACAAGAATTGTGGAAAACTAATGTTCGGAAAAAGGGGTTATGTAATGTAATAGTCGTTGCTACATTTTATCCTGCAGCTCCGCTTGGGTTCACATTTGTAACCGGGCGGAGCAAGACAGTTAAAAGCGGCGGCGAGCGGCGGTAAAAGCGGGAAGGCGGGGTTAGGGAAACAATCTCTTACACAAATTGATCTAGTCCCAAGATGGACAGTACTATGGATATTAGTCCATTATATACATATTTCTAGAGATAAAGTAATATCGAAATAATTAGGAAACATTTAAGAAACAGGTATAAATATTCGTGCTCATCATACAAATAGTTTACGGATTTTGCGTACCTTCAAGGCAAGCCGTAAGCAAAGACAAAGAAGAGTAATTAGGCTGTTTTCAACTTGACTTCCTGCTTCTAACATATAAATATAAGTGTTAAGTTAACTGAGAACTGTTTCCAGCTACGAGCCGTGGAAAGCGCCCATAGACGTCCAGGAGCGATCCAAGTGCATGATAGGGCAGCACTACCCGGCCCCCGTGGTCAACCATCTTGTGGCCGCGCAACGCAACAGAAACGCTATGCAGGTTTGTACGGAGGGACATATCGTTTCGTTCATTCACAAAGATCAACGCATAGAGAAACATTGAAACACGCATGCTGGAGACCATAAATTATATTCATCCTTACGGGTCTTATCATGTAAACAAACATTTCTTGAAGACATTGTCACAGTTTTCCCTAGGATTACATAATAATCATCACTTATATTATAAATGTTGTTGTATACTCTCCAAGTACTGAAATCAACCAAGTAAGCACTGCAAAATACAATTTATACTAAGATTTTCTTTAATAATTGAAGTAACGAACGAATTACCTCAAAAATATCTGACATAACGATGTCTAGATTGTCTAGGAATCACAGTTCATATATATTTTATTGTCTGTGCTCATATTTGACGTCATCTTTGTTTTATGATAGGGCACGAAAGAATGAATAGAGTTTATTTGAAAGGTTTATTGCCTTCGATCTCTTGTATAAGTATCGCCTGCCTATAGCATCAAGGAACTAGACTGAAACTTATCGGAGATCGCCGGAAATGGCGTTTTAGCGATTCTAGATAGGCCAAGGCTCCGAAAGTCAAGGACTTCTGCGTGACCAGGGCAATGCCGAGATATGAGGCAGGAGGTATGAACCATCCAAAATAGGTCCCAACGGCTTGGTGAGGTAGCCTGCCAGCACTGCCAACTCTTAGCCAAATACTCTGCTTCACTGCTTAAGACGCTGTCAACACCAAAATGCCCTTGAGGATTTTGGATAGCGCGCACACTGTCTATTTGTATCGGAGTAAACGAGAGCGAGTGTTACTGGGCGGCCCGGTTTTTGAAGATAATATTACATAAATATTGAAATAAAAAAAAGGGTGCATTATTTGTGAAATATGACTCGCTAGCGGTTTAGGTATGAATATGTTGACTTCATGTTTTTAAACAAACGTCAAAATAATAAAGACATAGAACCGTTTAATGTGATTTTAAGACCAATCTTTGCAGGGTCAAGCTGCCTCGTGGTAAGCCAGTAATGTCTAGCTGGTCTAATTAGACAGACATTCAGATGTACTCTATGAGTAATGATTGAGAAAGGATATAATAATAAGTATAAGTATACCAATCTTTGCAATTATTTTCTATCGAGCCGATTTCGTCCAATTATGTATCGAGCCCGTCCACGGTCTTTGAAATATGGTGAATCATCATCATCATCATCATCATATCAGCCGAAAGACGTCCACTGCTGGACATAGGCCTCCCCCAAAGAGTGCCAAAATGACCGGTCCTGCGCCACCCGCATCCAGCGGACTCCCGCAACCTTTACCAGGACATCAGTCCACCTTGTGTGGTGAATATTAACATAATTATATTTTATTTGATGCACAATAGTTTTTCTTAAAAAACTGCTTAAATAACATCAATTTCACCAAATTAGGTCTTGTCAGCCTCTTAACACGGACGCACGCTGAGGTTGCGATAATTGGCAAAGTATATTTGATTGTAATGCTAATACTCTACCGCTGGGTTTTTCAAAATTATGTTCTAAATATCGTTTGATATTGAATTGTAGCTCTTCGGTGAAGTAAAACATCATGAGGAAGACGATCTCTAATCCCCAGAATTCTAACCCCTTTATTCATAAAACTTAACAAACCTCTGTTAACTAGTCTTTTGTCCCTTTCCCAGTAACATGATTGTCAAAGTGACAGATAAGGACAAACGAATTCTAACTAAAATAGGTTTGATGGACGTTTATGAATAAAGGCAGTATTTATGATGTTACAACACTTTGTTTGAAACACAGTACCTCGCTTCAGTCTGCACGGCGAATCTTAGAGGCCAAGAAGTTGGCTGTTCACATCATAGTCATAATTGTCTGAAGCAGACGTGACTTCAGGTTTCCCAAAGTCAGGTACTCCCTTAAAGCCTATACACACTTTAATATGTGACTTAGTGCGCTTTAAGTCACCATGGGTTTACCGTTTAACTTTCAGTGCCAGGAACACACTTAGGTAGGGCGGTTTCCTCTACGGTTTTCCGCATGTTTTCGGCTAGTAGTGTGATACAGAATCGTAGGATGTGGATTCCAAGTCCTTGCGGTGCCTAAAATTGAATGTCTTTCAGAAGCGTCCGTCAAACCTGTTTCAGTATTTTTACGGTTCCGTAGCCAAAATGGCAAAAACGGAACGCTTATAGTTTCGATGTCCGTTCGTCCGTATTATGTCACAGGCATTTTACTCAAAAACCATAAGGTTTATTTGAATAAAATTTGGAGCGTATTTTGTTAGCGGCTACATAGTTCTGTAATGAAATGTCTAAAAATATATTGTTTTAGGGTCGCACTCCATACATACGAGTACATGTATGCAAATCAAAAGAAAACATTGTAAGTCCACGTGTGGCATCAAACGATAGGCCTTTCACAATAAATATAAGGTTTCTCAGCAATTTTTTGGTTAAGTGAATATTGTCGGAGATAATCGCCGCGAAAGTCACAAAAATCTAATTCTCGAACGGTGTATTTAAATAAAACAAGGACATAGTGCTCATTAAGTTATTTCACAGAAAATGATTTTGAATGAATGAATGAATGGTTTATTCATAATGAATATATGGTACATAAGGTCTTAAATATCTATACATGTTTCTTCCCATAATATATTCAGCCGGGTCAGGCATATGAAAACTCAGGTCAGTGATTTGATCACTCAGTCTATAGACCGGGATAAAATTACATTTAAATTAAGTACTCCACATAATTTTGATCAAGATGGGTTCAAAGGTTTTCCAGGTATTGCTGAAAAACTGCCTTCCTTATAGAAAAGGAGAGTAAGGAGAGAGAGAGAGAGTTCTGTAACGATACGGCCTTTTTAATAGGCACGGAACCCTTCGTTGTGCGTGGTCCGATCCGAGACGCACTTGGCCGGCTTTTTATTTATCTGTGCCTTTGATTCATGTGTTATGTTACTCATGTTACAAAGGGAAAAAACACATTTTAATTGACAGAGATTTAAGAAACTGACATTATCGAGTCTGACAAAGTGCGTAATAATTTCATAGATAGAGAAAATAACCTTTATCAGGCCAGTAATTAAAAACGACACCCGAATGTTCATCTATATCCCAAGATACCTTCAGGCTGTGTCTAGTTTGGGACTGACGGATATACATCTTTGATTGTTAAAAATGTGCAGGTTAAAAGAACTTATGTTTAAATCACTCTGATGTAACGTTTTTATGGTAAAATAAATAAAATAAGTTTAAGACACATGTTTGACAGGTGCGTGCTCAATATTACCTTCGCCTAACAACACGCGGCAACATTTTTTTTGCAAAATATGGCACGCGCTGACCGCAAACAATGCCTATTCATAAGCTCAGTTCAAATTGTTTTAACTATATCTGAAAGAGTTTTCCGCGTGACGTCGTTGGGAATTTTCGTGAGATTAGCTCCAGGTGAATGGACGCGTACTAATCACTAATTAAAGTGTGTACTGGCCTTACCGCTCAACTAAGACGTTTCGTGAGGTAGCTGCGCGGACCGGGGCCGAGGAGTTGAAAGTAGCTGAGAACACCTGGGTACCTATACCCATCTCTTTATTTAGTTAGAGTGATACTGCTAAGTGGGGTTGGGTTGGTTGGACTTTCCGTCTTTTTCTGGCCTCGCAATTTTAAATTCTCGTATCATCACACTCGCATTCATTCATTTTTCATTTTATAATGGTTCGATTCATCAGAATTGATCGTGAGTTTATGTGTGTAACAGACAAACAGGTACGCAGACCTTGATAGTAAGTGAACAGGTATGTAAATAAGTTCCTGTCAAAAATTACATTTTTGATAAAAGCTTTATTGCCGACTGTACTTTTCTGTATACCGTCATCAACTACTCATTGAGACGATTCTAATTCATTACCTATTCACGTGCTGTATGACACAAACATAATGTTTCCACGTTCTCGAATCCGTGCACATTCCTAAGGCGACGTCTTAGTTAAACGGTTATTTAAATACTCGATAGCTATGATGGTCATGCATGCTCAAACATTTGAAAAACAAAGTTAAGTACTTTATCCTCCTGAGTCCCATGTTCCTATAAATTCATACAAAATTGTTCAATGGAATGGCCTTATTCACGAGCCGTATAAACGTTTTACGAGCCTATTTTAACTAAAATGCCGTTAATTTTGCTTGTCTTTACGGTGACTTTCACATTTGTGTTCATAAGAAAGGGACAAAGCACATTTTAGTTAGCAGAGGCAATTTAGGTTTCTAAAAAAGGGGGTAATCTTTAAAGAGCGTGGAGTATGCAACTCTTTCTGTTTGATTGGTTTTATTTTAGTAAAATTGTAATTTAGAAAAACCATTGTAGTTTTATATGCGGTCTCAGGAGGATATAAATGCATCGGGGTTAGCCTAACTGACGATACACCTCGTTACATGAAAAACTATCTTTCCCTGTCTAATTATCACAGTGTGACAGAGAGCCAGCGGCGGCCAGTTATGCTAGCCCCACCGAAAACATTTGAATTTCGAATGACCGTTATTTTTCAGGAGCTTCGTCAAATGCTCCAAAAGGCGCCACCACACTGCTGCCCGTCGTCAGAAGACGAGATCCGCCAGTTCATGTGGCTGTACGAAGATGCACCTATCCAGGCCAACACGGCTTAAGATCGACTTTAACACCGCGCGATAAGGCACACAATCGCCTGGCGACGAGGGTATGGCTATTGTGAAATGGCAACATTTAGCTTTGATTAATGTAAGTGGATGTCAAGTGTGTAATCAAATGACCTTGAGATGTAAAACTGTAGGTTATCAATTTTTGTACCGATCCATGTCGAAGCATTCGGTGATTTAATATAATTAAGCTTTAACCTTTGGACGCCAAGAACATTATTAAGGTCGTATGGAGTGCGCCAATGATGTAATATAAAAAAGAGCTTCAAAAGTGGCACACTAAAAATGAGTCAATCGCACCAACTTGATGCCTCAGTTTCGCGTCGTTAATGGAAACGTGTCAGATTTGGTGGTCATTTTTAAACACGGAATTTCCTATATACAACGTGTCTACCTCTTTTTTATATTACATCATTGGAGTGCGCTGTCAAAGTCACCTTCACTTCACGCTTTCATATTCGCACTCTCATGCAAAAATACATGGCGCACAGATATCACTTTAGTAAGTGAAGAATGGCGTCCAAAGGGTGAACGACTCTATCACCAGATAATAAGGTGCACAATCGCGTGGAAACCGGCTATTGGGTTCTATCGCCAATAGCAATCTGGTTGTGCAGATCTAACTGCCAGTACAATAAGTTACAACGATGTACCTGCGCAGAAAGCATTTTTTTTTAACATTTTAATTTTTAATCAATCATAAGGCAGCGCGTTTGCGCGGGTAAAATCTTCAAAGCCCATTGGCTGAAATTTTGCGCGCGACGTCGGCAGCTTCGGCGCCCGCCATTTTGTCTGGCGCCATGAGCGGGAAACCACGAGTTCACCTGTCATTGCATATCGTACCTTACGTATAGTGCTACAAGGTCTTTATTGAAACCAAGGTCCAAGGTCTTTGTTGACGTTCGATTTCATTCGGTACTTGTCAGCACTGCAGTGCGATGTTGTGGAAGACGTCCAACATGTGTTGATGGAATGTGTCCGCAACGAGGCCCTACGACATGAGATGACATACCTAATGCTAAGAAATGTAGGTAGTTGTAATGGCATTCTGGCTTCGCCGTTGTCAAACGAGGCCAGAATGTTATCTAAGGTATTGTAATAAACCTACCAATTTAGATATACATTACCTCTAAGAAAAATAATATTAAAATTATAATGTATATTGATCTCGCTAATAGGGGTGGCATAGTCACTACGTGACAAAACCCTTTTTCTAAATAAATAAAGATTTAAAAAAAAAAAAAAAAAAAACCTTATATTTGTGGTACTACTGTACTATCGGCTGCAATAATGCATGGACACCTTACGGCCCAGTTTCGCTTGCATCGTTTGACGTCTGCTGCTCACACAGTTGCACGTGGTGCTCAAGAATTAAACTAGATGGCGTTGTTGGCGCTACTATTTAGAGATACCGCGGAAAATAAGCACTATACTAGGCACATTAAATACCTTTAAATTGACACCTGTTATCACCAGAAATATTCTCATATTAGTATAATTATTAACAAGGCTATTAAATGCTAATTTATAATAACTGTATTTAAGTGCGATACCACTGGTATGTGAATGCTATATTTCCACCATTACCTATAATGTTGAGATAGCTCAATGGATTAAGACATGTGCTCTAGGCTCAGCGGCCTAGAACGAGCGAGGTTCGAATCCCAGCTCTAATGGGAGGTTTATGTTTTTGTATTTGTTCTATTTCTACATGTATAGATGAAAGTTTTTTATATACAAATATTAGTCATAAAGAAAGTTATATATTCATAACTTAAATAATTAAAACATCATTTTATGTTTTAATATGTTTATTTTGTTCACTACAGTTCTGTTAAAGCAATTTTATAATACTACTTAGTAATAGTTACCTATCAACTTTGTAACATTTTTATTGAGGTAATAGCTTAAGTTTCATTTCCATAATTGGAAAAAGATTGAAGCTTCACCCCAATAAATATAATATTGACAATATTAACTTACAACCGGGTTATCTAACATTCAAATCAGCAGAACGCATTAAGGTGTTAATTGCCATAATATATCTTTACCTATATGTGAGCGTTCTAACCATGAATTATTGTGTTATTGTTTTGAAAATAATCATAATAATTTTATTTGGGCTTTCACCGTTACTTACACTTGTTTGATCTTATGAAATATCACATTTTAAATAGTAAAGGAATATAAAAAAAGAAAGCAAACGGCATATTAATACCTACCTACTGAAACAATATATATTTTTTAAATTTATTTAGGATAACCCGGTTTATAGAATATATAAATCTTAACGTAATCCGTACTCTTTGGGCGACAGCATCTGCACTTTTTCTATATTAGGAACTACGCGACCATTATCACGGCACGTATTATTATAACACCATAAACTTAAATGGCGCTGTTGACTGGATTTAATACACTTCACTTTTTCACTCTTCACTTCGATCGATTTTTGAGTTAATGGCTTCTGCCCAGAGGGACAATTATGCCAGCGTCAAGGTTGGAAGCTACACGAAAGTGTCTTGAAAAAACTGTCCAAAAGGTGATTTGATCGGTTGAAAGATCTAAAACAAAAGACAACACAATGTTAGGCTAACTACGACATATACATGATTAGTTTTTTTTTTTTTTTTCGTTTATTGATTATAACCATAAGCCCACAGATTTGGATAATTTAAAAAAATTGATTAAACTTAGTAAAATTATAGTTTAATTTTGGACTTAACAATAAATCTAGCTAGAATATATACAAAGGACGTATTAACAAAAGTGAGGATGTAACTAAGATTAGCAGGTCGATGAATATAGTCGGGAAGGAGATCATATAGGGAAGGTGAAGTTTTGGGACAGTTAAAAAAAATATGATCTGCGGTGCCCTCCTCCAGGCCACATTCACATAAAGAGTGGTCACGAACTCTGATTTTCGCAAGAAAGGATGGAGAACAGATGTGTCCCAGTCGCAGCCGGATTATGGTAGAGGTTGCAGTCTTGCTAGCTTTTTGAAATTTAAAAAACCAAGGTCTTACAGGTAGGTCAGGCTGAATTCCACCATAATGCCTTCCCTTGGAGAGGCGAGTAATATTCCATTCTTCTGACCAATGTTCAGATAACTGGGTCTTAGCAGAAGCACGCAAATCCTGACTATGGCACCCAGAATGAGAAGAACAGCCAATCTCAATGGCCTGTTTAGCATAGGCATCAGCCTGCTCATTACCATCAATACCGGAATGGCTCGGGACCCAAGCCAGCACTACTTCGAAGCCAAGAGAGTCACACCGATGAAGAACCTCACGGGACTTAAGGGTCACTAAGAGATTATCTCTGGACCGAAGGGGGCATTTAGCTAGATCCTGGAGACAGCTAAGAGAATCCGAGAATATAACGACTTTAGCTATTTTGTGTGATTCTATAAAAGAAAGGGCTTCATAAAGAGCAATAGCTTCGCCAGTAAATACTGATGTAAGAGGGGGGCTTTTAAAACTTAAAACAATTTTATATTGCGGTATCCAAACAGCAGAACCCACATAGCCCTCCTTAGCTAGTTTGGAGGCGTCAGTAAAAATATGAAGCCAACCATCCCATTTTTCCCGTAATATTTTCAAGAAATCATTATTGGTTCCTGGAGATGACTTTTTTAATCCTAGGGAGAAAATAACATTAGGGCGATGAATGAGGGCATCATATGGAATGTGGAAAATAGGATTACCAGGAGTCGTCAGAAGGAGAGGAGCATCAGACAATTTTTCGAAACTTTTAATAAGGCATGGGAGATCTTTGTGAGTCCAATACTTGGAAGAAGGAATTGCATTTGCTAGGCTATTCATACGATACATTAATGGATGATCCGATGATTGGGCAGCTCTAAAGAAAAAACGATCAGCAAGGAGCTGTCTCCTCAGTCTCAGGGGAGGATCCAAGCACTCAACCTGGAGGGCATTGATGGGAGAGGACTTCATAGCTCCACAGATGATGCGAAGACACTTGGACTGGATCTTATCTAGACAAGATAGGGCTATTTTACTACAGGGCTCCAACAAAAAAGACCCATAATCAAAGTGACTACGAATAATAGCGTTATACAAGAGCTTTTGCGAAAAAGGGTGTGAGCCCCACCATGCGCCCGATAGAGCCCTTAATACGTTAACACTTTTTTCACATTTATTCCTAATAAAATTCAGATGAGGGATTCCAGTTAATCGAGCATCCAAATAAAGGCCTAAAAACTTCACACAATTAGAAACTGGAATGATCTCATCGTCAAGTACTATGTCAATGTCTGGGATACGTCTTTTTCGTGTAAATACTACAACGGAACTTTTGGGAGCAGACAAAGAGAGACCATGTTCCGTGAGCCAAGCATTCAAGTAACTAAGACCAGAGTTCAAGGCGACTGAACACTCTGAGATGGAATCGGAGGCATAGTAAAGAGCTATGTCGTCTGCGTATTGGAGGATATCACAAAAGCAGTTGACAGATTTATCAAGATCAGCAGTGTACAGGCTATACAGAATAGGACTCAATACTGATCCTTGCGGTAGGCCCTTCCATACAGTTCTGGGTGGAAGCAAGGAGCCCTGGAGACGGACACAGATGGAGCGGTCCATAAAGAGGTTACATATGACGTTGACCATCTTTACCGGCAAACTCAGCTGATGCATTTTCTGCCTGAGTAGCGGAAGCTGGACGTTGTCATAAGCCGACGTTACATCAAGGAATACCCCCACCACGTGCTGACTCCTAGAAAATGCCAGTCGGATGTCTGACGTTAGAATACTTAAACTATCCATTGTTCCCATTCCTCTGCGGAACCCAAATTGTGAATTAGAAATAATTCCACGGCTTCCTAAAATCCACTCAAGCCTATTTTTAATCAGATGCTCCAAAATCTTAGCTAATACAGACGAGAGGGCAATAGGCCTGTAAGCTGAGGGATCGCTAGGATCTTTGCCAGGTTTTAAAATGGGAATAATTATCTGACTTTTCCAAGTAGTTGGAATAGTTCCTGAAGAATATATCTGGTTGATAATAGAGAGGAAGAATAATTTGGAAGATTCGGAACATTTTTTGATAAACGAATAGGGGATCCCATCTATACCTGGTG
Source organism: Epinotia ramella (assembly GCA_947578815.1). Lineage (NCBI taxonomy): Eukaryota > Metazoa > Arthropoda > Insecta > Lepidoptera > Tortricidae > Epinotia > Epinotia ramella. The sequence goes on along the minus strand of OX388211.1, from coordinate 4,917,107 downwards.
ATGAATCCTGAAGATGATCTAAGACAGAAAATAATTCTGCTGATGAGAAGGGCTCATCCATCCTGTCGGTTGAATGAGCAACAGAAGAGGAAGATGGTAAGGCGTCCTCAAAAGGAACAGAAGGAGGAGCCAGTTTATCCAGGAAGGGATCAAGCCACGCAGAGGGGTCATTGGATGAGATGTTAGAGTCCGACATGGAACCACGGAATCGTTTTATGTTTTTCCAAACCAATGTGGATGGGGTTCGGGGAGACAGGCTTTCACAAAAACGCGTCCACCCGAGACGTTTTTTAGTGGATAACAGACGCTTAGTACGGGCGTTAGTAGATTGAAACTGGAGATAGTATTCATAACTAGACAGATCACCAGCAAAGGAGCATTCAGCTAAATCACGCTTTTTAATAGCTGCCGTGCACTCGGCATCCCACCAAGGAGGAGAAGAAAGTTTACCTTGGGCAGAATTTTTTAGAGGAATAGATGTATCTGCTGCCTTAGAAAGTATAGAAATGAATTTGAAATATAAAAGAAGGAAGTTATCTTCTGAAACTGAAGGAAGCAAGTTTACCTCGTTGGAAACTATAGAAGAGAATTCTGGCCAATCAGCCTTGTCCAATCTATACTTAAGAAGGGGAGAGGGCGTAAATACAGGGATGGACAAATCAGAAGGAAGAGAGATTAAAATGGGAAGGTGGTCACTGCCAAGCGACCGAGTGAGGGTTTCCCAAAAAACGCGGGAAGCCAGCCTAGGAGAAACCAGAGTTAAATCCACAGAACTTCTGTTTTGGAGAGGGGATGTTCTCCGGGTAGGAGAGCCATCATTCATCAGGCATAAGTTAATGTTATCAAAGACCTCTATGAGGCGAGAAGAGTTTGAATCACAAGAGGCAGAACCCCACATGGTATGGTGGCAATTAAAATCACCCATTACGACCAAAGGTCCGGGGAGGAGAGAGAGGATAGATTCAATCTCAGAAATAATAGAGATATTAGGGTGAGGAATGTACAGCGAAACAAAAGTTAAATTTAAAGCTTTACATGCCACTATATTAAATCCGGCTGAATGGGGAGGGGTGGGAATCAAGGAAAAGGGGAGGGTACGTTTAATAAGGATGGCACATCCATTCCATCCATCAACATTATCATCCCTAAGGCAAGAGAAACCAGGCACCCTAAAACGGGAGCCAGGCTTCAACCATGTCTCAGAGATAGCTAGTAAAACAGGACTATAATTATTAATTAGGGAAATAACTTCTGTTTTTTTATGCCGGATACTTCTACAGTTCCATTGTATGGCTGTATGAGCCATTAAAAGAGTCAACAATACTCATGAGCTGGTGCAACATATCCATGACGTTGTTCGGTAGTGTGTCGGAGAACCTTGAGAAGAAATTCATCAGAGCCGATATTAATATTCTCATCAGATTGTCATCTGATGACATTCCAGAATTTAAACAGCAGCCATCAGGCTGTGAAGTTTGGGGAGTACTGGTAATATCATTATGGGCCGCTTTATCATATCCTTTGTCTAGGGCAGGAGCCTGACGCCGGGGAATTAAAACCGTTTTCCTGTAAGATGTTGACTGAGGATGCGGGGATTGGTGAGAAACGGGATTGAAGGCTTGGGAGTTAGGGACTGGAGAAGCTGAAAGAGTAGGTCGGGTAGAGTCAGCAAACGACCGCTTCACAGCACGGAAACGGCGGGCTGCTTCAGAGTATGAGATGCTTTCCTCTGACATAACAAGCTTTATACTCTTTTGTCTAGAATGTTCGGGACAGGAAGGATTTGTGGCAAAATGGGGGCCTGAACAGAAGAGACAAGATCCATTTTCCTCTTTCACTTGACAACTTTCGCCTTCATGGGGTTGGGCACACTTGAAACACCTAGCATTAGACCGGCAATTTGCTTTAATGTGGCCAAAGCGGCAACATTTGTTGCACTGTATGGTTGGGAGGCGATACAGGTCCACAGGTAGAGATGTGTAAAAGCAGAACACCTTTTCCGGAAGCTTCTGACCTAAGAATGTGAGGGCAACAGTTTGTGTAGGCACCCAAGAGGTAACTCCATCAGTGGTAGACTTCCTATTTAATCGACGGGCCTTTATTACTTTGCAATTATTGGGGCACTCAATAGAATTCACTAGCTCCTCCAGAGACCAGTCAGTCGGTATATTCCTCACCAGACCAGAACGCGTTACACTATACATTGGAATAGCACAAGAATACTGCGGATTCTCTATAAAAAACAGGTTAGTCAAAAATTGGTTGGCATCATCAGCTTTCTCAAATTGAACCGTAACCCGGCTGCGACCAGAAGACTTTATACCTCCCTTAATTATTCCCTTTACGGAATACTTATGCATGAGTTGCGCGAATTTTAGAATTCTAAATGGTGACCCAGGGGATGAGTCATCAGCTTTGACCACCTGAACTATGAATGGGCCCGTGTCATTTGCACCATAATTTATTTTAGTTCCTGGAGCAAACTCTGGAATTGTGTAGGTGTGCTGAATCGACGCAGATGCGGGAATCCTAGTGTCCCTTTTAGATAAGTTATTAGAATTGTCCTCAGCACACTTACGTTTATCGGCGTGTACCTCCACGCTCTGGGTAGACGTGATCACCCCATCCATGGGGACGCCAGAGGAAGTGCCCCCGTCAGGGGGCTCGTTCCCACTCATTTCCTCCACCAAACCACTCTCACAACATAAACACTTACCGGATAGTAATTATACCACCACCAAACAAAATTTTATAGAACCAAACACCAAAATTTCAACCGTAAACTTAATAAATTATCAAGGAGAAATTTCGCACGTGTAGCAACCAGAACGCCGGAAGCGGAAGTCACTCTTCACTTCAGACAGCCATATCATACGCCAAATTACAACCTTGTTTTCTGGGCTTCCGTTAGCAACAACGAACTGGGCTTTCGCTTGTGTGGAATGTGGGTTATCCGCTTAAACAAATTTTCTTCGTATAGGTCATCTTCACAGCTTCATAATGCGCGGCATCAATGAGACCTGGTCTACGAGATCCTTCCTCTTGTGCCCATAAAACAACCGTTCTTCGCTGTAACAACTGTATTCGTAAATACACAATAAGAACAATGTAAGATACGAGTATGTAGTAAGGTATAATATATATTACAAAACATATGTAAACACTATATACTTACGTTTACATTATATTTAACCAATTAATTGTGATCTTTTAACTAGATCAAACGATAACTCATTGTTATGGTTGTATAGAAGGAAATCGAATCGTAAATGGCCGACAAACGAACAAGAAGTAAGTGCCATAAGAAATATAAGAAATTGGATGGTAGTTATGTATTACAATACAGTCTACCCTCCTCAATTATTCGTAGTTGTGATGTGACGAATATTTGCATACAAAATTAAACTGATGAAGAATTTCAACCAATCTTTCGATTGTCATAATGGCCCAATGGTAACTAGACAGGTTTACCTCGACCTAAGTTATCAACTTATCATCACTGGAAGGTTCCGAGTTCAAATCTGCGCCCAGCCAAGTTATGGTGGGAATCAGTGTTTTTGTAATTTATTCGATGTTTGAATATTTCCTCGTAGCGCAAACATAAGAAAAAGATGAATAAATCCACAAAAAGGTGAGAGTGACAAACAAAAAATTGGCAACGCGCTGGAGTTGACTTGATAAATATAATGTAAAAATAATAGGTGGTAACCCACAAGAATACAGTTTTAAAAGACAATAAAATCATCAATTTTATTTTTGCCAAAAAATTGCTTACAACGCCATCTAGTGAAATCTCCCTAATAGTCGTGCGTTGTGCTCATAGATGGCGTAGGATCGGCGGACAAGCGAATCTGTTTCTGGAATGACCATGCACTTATGCTGTCTGCTGTACCTAGGCTTTGTCGATCGATCAGATTATTAATGGCGTCACAATTTTTAGTTTTCTAAGGGCCGGTTGTCACAAACAGTCGGTAATCGTAAGTTACGTCTGATGCTCTAGTATAAGTTTAACCGAAGCAAAACGTTACGACCGCGTTCGCGTTTAGCTGTCAAATCCCATACAAATTGAGGGTAAAACGCAAACGCGATCGTAAAGTTTTGTTTCGGTAAAACTTATACTAGGGCCTCTGGTAATATCCGATTGTATGAGTTTATAGTTTACTCAGGAATGACAGCAGCCGGCGCGACATTTAACGATCGCCAGTCGAAATATGGTCGGTGTAACCCGCCCTCAGTTGGTTCACGTGATTTGTGAACTAAAGTGGGGCCAAAAGTTATTGTATACCCAAAGCTGTAGAATACGATTGATCATAATTAGTTAGTAATATAATTACATACTTATTCATTAATAAAAAAGTAGTTATACTTAAATACGATTTCCAAACATTTATTTTCTCTATGAACATTCCCTTTTATTTACGTAATAGAGTCCAGCCCATGAAGTGTTTGTGTTAGGTTTTATGGAAAAGGAAGTTTCTACACTCGTCATAGACAATATAAATTACGAAAATCGCCAGGAACCTAATGGGGTATCCACATTATGTGATTTTACCCCAATTAAAACAATATTATTTAGTATATATTTTTTAATTTTCGTTTAAATTTATGCGAATGATATTTTCGAGAAAAAAATCATTTGGCAGATCATGCCAATTCCATGGTCCAAATAGTGATTTTCATGCAATTAGTTGGACGACTCGTTTGACGGTTGGATCGGCAGCGCAACATGCATCCACACGATAGCAATTAGTCAGATTCTGATGAATTGGGGCTGACAAATCATCACATGTGGATACCCCATAACATCCTTCAATTATATAAAGATTTCTTAAATGTTATACCTATCTGGCATATATACAAATTAATTATAAGTCATTTATTAATAAGTAATATTCAAAATATTACATGTCATCATTCTTAAATTAGGTAAATTAATTAAAAATTGTATATATAGGGTATGCGATCGACACGGTCCAAAATGGGTACTATTTGAATTTCTTATTCATTTAGTTAGTAATTCAGAGTTTATTTTGTTCGTCTTATATTTGATAATTATCAATGTTTACATAATATATTGATGTCCTTGTTGTTTCTGTTTTTAGTGTTAATTATCGAATGTACATACTGAACGCGCGCGATTTGACATATCCCTTCAAGTGGTAATCGCCGGGTACCCGGTAAGGCAGCGCGTTTGCGCGGGTAAAATCTTCAACGCCTATTGGCCGAAATTTTACGCGCGACGTCGGCAGCTTCGGCGCCCGCCATTTCGTCTGGCGCCATGAGCGGGAAAGCACGAGTTCACCTGTCATTGCATATTGTACCTTACCTTACGTACAGTGCAACAAGGTCTTTATTGAAATGGTCATTTCATTCGGTACTTGTCAGCACTCGTGGGCGCGGCGTGGACGAAGATTGCCGATGTAACTTACATTTGTGGTACCACTGTACCTAGGCTTTGTCGATCGATCAGATGATTAATGGCGTCACAATTTTTAGTTTTCTAAGGGCCGGTTATCACAAACAGTCGGTAATCATAAGTTACGTCTGTTAAAATCGGATTGTATGAGTTTATAGATTTCTCAGGAATGACAGCTGCCGGCGCGACATTTAACGATCGCCTGTTGAAATATGGTCGGTGTAACCCGCCCTCAGTTGGTTCACGTGATTTGTGAACTAAAGTGGGGCCAAAAGTTATTGTATACCCAAAGCTATAGAATACGATTGAACTTAATTAGTTAGAAATAATAAGTACATACTTATTCATTCATAAAAAAAGTAGTTATACCCAAATACGATTTCCAAGCATTTATTTTCTCTATGAACATTCCATTTTATTTACATAATAGAGTCCAGCCCAGGAAGTTTTGTGTTAGGTTTTATGGAAAAGGAAGTTTCTACACTCGTCATAGACAATATAAATTACGAAAATCGCCAGGAACATCCTTCAATTATATAAAGATTTCTTGTATATGTTATATCTGGCATATATACCTATACAAATTAATTATATAGGTAAATAAATTATCAATAAGTTTTATTTTATAGTGAACCAGTGTCGGGTATGCGATCTTAGTCCAAAAATGGCTGCGATTTTTATTTCTTATTCATTTAGTTAGTAATTCAGAGTTTATTTCGTTCGTTTCATATTTGATAATTATCAATGTTTACGTAATAAATCGATGTCCTTGTTGTTTCTGTGTTTAGTGTTAATTATCGAATGTAATACTTAACGCGCGCGTGTTGACATATAATTACTACATGTTTAACCTTTTAACCTACGACGCTTTATTCAATCTCTTTGTGCAGATATGGATCATATTTCGCGACCACTTATGAATATGATTTGATGTTTCTAACAACGTCAGTCTTACACAACTAAATGCCCGCGCGACTTCTCCGCGTATTGCGGGATAACATATAGCCTGTAACCATCCAGCAAGCCCATTCGACACGCAGGATATAATTTTGGAAATCGGATAAGCGGTTGCAGAGTTTACCCAAAACATACAAACTTACAATGTCACAAACTTTTCCTCTTTATAATATTAGTATAGATGACTCTATAATAAGCCACTTAACTTTTTACCCTAGCACTTTCGCAACCGGACTAGAAATGGAACAATTCACCAGAAACCGACAGAACTCTCCGTGCGTGTAGGTTTATAGCTACGCCCGCCTAGCGGGCTGAGCCGGCATCTGAGCAAACATTACGAGTGCCTGCCAGGCGGGTTCTTGGTTGCGAACGTGTTAAGGGTCGAGGCCCGCACGTTCAAAAACACAATTTTAACAAACTTCAAAAGAAGCAGACAGTTTAGATTTTTGAAAGTTTAATACAAGTCGATGCGGCTTTAATAAATTACTGCGATGTCGTTAACCTTTTCACCGCATTGTCGCATGCCGGCACATTTTGGCGATGACCAATAGTGCACTCACATCGCTCCTACTATTGATGAAAGCGTTTAACAGAATAAGGACTATTGTTGAAAGGGTTGTAACTTGTAACAGAATAAGGTTAAAAGGTTAAGAATTCACTCGCGCGCGACAGTAATAAATGTTTAAATTGATGTATTTATGTTTACATAAAATCATGTCTAATTGATAATTATATGTATAAGTATTGTAGAACTTATATCAGCCTTTCATATCGATTAATCGGTATAAGGGTAATAGTACTAATTTGAAGGTCCATTGTTTCACTTAACTCTCTTCACTATTGTCAAATTTAACCTTTATTATAAGTTACAGGTTTTTATGACTGACAAAAAGGAATATATTATACTGCATATTTATTGAAATTTGTTCTTTATGAACTGTACTGTGAGTATCCATGTGATATTAAATTAATTTTATTGAAAGAGTATCCGATGCTCTCTAATGAATATGTCTCAGGTCCGGTTTGATAAAGATCCCCACGTGAGTAAGAAATGTCAAATAAAACTCCAGTCTAACGGATCGTTATAAAACCGGGTCTTTTTGAATTGACTGGACTAGTATAAGAAAAGATGGTGGTAAAACAACAACAGTTTATTAGTCAATATTATAAGCCAAATTATACAATATCAGGGTATTTTGAAAATCTTGCCAAATTAAACCGATGAGATAGGGCAAGACAGCGCGTCTATCATGAGACGGCCGCGACATACTCTCGATTTTTCTCGCACTATACCTCTTGTTCTAAGTGTTCTAATAAGAGAGAGACGGATAGTGCGAGAAAAATCGAGACAGCTCGCGCGCCGTCGCGTGATAGCCGTGCGCACACAAAAATCGAGACTATGTCACGGCCGTCTCATGATAGACGTGCTGTCTCGCCCTGTCTCATCGGTTAGTAACAATCTTGCAGTCCGCTTCGCAGGACCGTTTGAATGCGGCAATTTTCGCTTTCTTACTGTTAACTGGCCACACTGAATGAAATTGTACTTCCAAAACACCGGTTTAATTTTTTTTAGCAAAATTACAGTGTAAAATATTAAAACAATATTATTTAGTATATATTTTTTAATTTTCGTTTAAATTTATGCGAATGATATTTGCGAGAAAAAAATCATTTGGCAGATCATGCCAATTCCATGGTCCAAATAGTGATTTTCATGCAATTAGTTGGACGACTCGTTTGACGGTTGGATCGGCAGCGCAACATGCATCCACACGATAGCAATTAGTCAGATTCTGATGAATTGGGGCTGACAAATCATCACATGTGGATACCCCATAACATCCTTCAATTATATAAAGATTTCTTATATGTTATACCTATCTGGCATATATACAAATTAATTATAAGTCATTTATTAATAAGTAATATTCAAAATATTACATGTCATCATTCTTAAATTAAATGAATTAAAAATTGTATATATAGGGTATGCGATCGACACGGTCCAAAATGGGTACTATTTTAATTTCTTATTCATTTAGTTAGTAATTCAGAGTTTATTTTGTTCGTCTTATATTTGATAATTATCAATGTTTACATAATATATTGATGTCCTTGTTGTTTCTGTTTTTAGTGTTAATTATCGAATGTACATACTGAACGCGCGCGATTTGACATATCCCTTCAAGTGGTAATCGCCGGGTACCCGGTAAGGCAGCGCGTTTGCGCGGGTAAAATCTTCAACGCCTATTGGCCGAAATTTTACGCGCGACGTCGGCAGCTTCGGCGCCCGCCATTTCGTCTGGCGCCATGAGCGGGAAAGCACGAGTTCACCTGTCATTGCATATTGTACCTTACCTTACGTACAGTGCAACAAGGTCTTTATTGAAATGGTCATTTCATTCGGTACTTGTCAGCACTCGTGGCCGCGGCGTGGACGAAGATTGCCGATGTAACTTACATTTGTGGTACTACTGTACGGCTTTGTCGATCGATCAGATGATTAATGGCGTCACAATTTTTAGTTTTCTAAGGGCCGGTTGTCACAAACAGTCGGTAATCGTAAGTTACGTCTGTAAAAATCGGATTGTATGAGTTTATAGTTTTCTCAGGAATGACAGCTGCCGGCGCGACATTTAACGATCGCCTGTTGAAATATGGTCGGTGTAACCCGCCCTCAGTTGGTTCACGTGATTTGTGAACTAAAGTGGGGCCAAAAGTTATTGTATACCCAAAGCTGTAGAATACGATTGAACTTAATTAGTTAGTAATAATAAGTACATACTTATTCATTCATAAAAAAGTAGTAAATACGATTTCCAAGCATTTATTTTCTCTATGAACATTCCATTTTATTTACATAATAGAGTCCAGCCCAGGAAGTTTTGTGTTAGGTTTTATGGAAAAGGAAGTTTCTACACTCGTCATAGACAATATAAATTATGAAAATCGCCAGGAACATCCTTCAATTATATAAAGATTTCTTGTATATGTTATATCTGGCATATATACCTATACAAATTAATTATATAGGTACTAATAGTAAATAAATTATCAATAAGTTTTATTTTATAATGAACCAGTGTCGGGTATGCGATCTTAGTCCAAAAATGGCTGCGATTTTTATTTCTTATTCATTTAGTTAGTAATTCAGAGTTTATTTCGTTCGTTTCATATTTGATAATTATCAATGTTTACGTAATAAATCGATGTCCTTGTTGTTTCTGTGTTTAGTGTTAATTATCGAATGTAATACTTAACGCGCGCGTTTTGACATATAATTACTACATGTTTAACCTTTTAACCTACGACGCTTTATTCAATCTCTTTGTGCATATATGGATCATATTTCGCGACCACTTATGAATATGATTTGATGTTTCTAACAACGTCAGTCTTACACAACTAAATGCCCGCGCGACTTCTCCGCGTATTGCGGGATAACATACAGCCTGTAACCATCCAGCAAGCCCATTCGACACGCAGGATATCATTTTGGAAATCGGATAAGCGGTTGCAGAGTTTACCCAAAACATACAAACTTACAATGTCACAAACTTTTCCTCTTTATAATATTAGTATAGATGACTCTATAATAAGCCACTTAACTTTTTACCCTAGCACTTTCGCAACCGGACTAGAAATGGAACAATTCACTAGAAACCGACAGAACTCGCTGGGCGTGTAGGTTTATAGCTACGCCCGCCTAGCGGGCTGAGCCGGCATCTGAGCAAACATTACGAGTGCCTGCCAGGCGGGTTCTTGGTTGCGAACGTGTTAAGGGTCGAGGCCCGCACGTTCAAAAACACAATTTTAACAAACTTCAAAAGAAGCAGACAGTTTAGATTTTTGAAAGTTTAATACAAGTCGATGCGGCTTTAATAAATTACTGCGATGTCGTTAACCTTTTCACCGCATTGTCGCATGCCGGCACATTTTGGCGATGACCAATAGTGCACTCACATCGCTCCTACTATTGATGAAAGGGTTTAACAGAATAAGGACTATTGTTGAAAGGGTTTAACAGAATAAGGTTAAAAGGTTAAGAATTCAATCGCGCGCGACAGTAATAAATGTTTAAATTGATGTATTTATGTTTACATAAAATCATGTCTAATTGATAATTATATGTATAAGTATTGTAGAACTTATATCAGCCTTTCATATCGATTAATCGGTATAAGGGTAATAGTACTAATTTGAAGGTCCATTGTTTCACTTAACTCTCTTCACTATTGTCAAATTTTACCTTTATTATAAGTTACAGGTTTTTATGACTGACAAAAAGGAATATATTATACTGCAAACAATATATTTATTGAAATTTGTTCTTTATGAAGTGTACTGTGAGTATCCATGTGATATTAAATTAATTTTATTGAAAGAGTATCCGATGCTCTCTAATGAATACGTCTCAGGTCCGGTTTGATAAAGATCCTCACGTGAGTAAGAAATGTCAAATAAAAACTGACCTCCAGTCTAACGGATCGTTATAAAACCGGGCCTAAATTGACTGGACTAGTATAAGTAAAGATGGTGGTAAAACAACAACAGTTTATTAGTCAATAGTATAAGCCAAATTATACAATATCAGGGTATTTTGAAAATCTTGCCAAATTAAACGCTGCGATGAGACTTATCTCATAGGCAGGTCTAGCCTACATTTATAAAAGGTAATAGTCAGGTTACCATATAGTAAGTCGGCCCTTCCATCGAAGAGACTCGGGTTTTTTGCGAGTACAAACGCCAACACAGTTGACTGACCATCCTGTATTTATACATGTCGGCGGCCGATCGTAAAATCCGCCAGATCACGAAATTCCTAGGCATATCGTGAAACGCCGCCATTTCATGATTTGGCTAAAGGACATCCGCCATATCGTTCAAAACTTAACGTTTAACGATTTGTCTAATGAAGTTTAGGCAGATCATGAAATTCCTAGGCATATCATGAAACGCCGGCATTTCATGATTTGGCCAAGCCAGTGACGTTTAGGCTGATCATGAAATTCCTAGGCATATCACGAAACGCCGGCATATCGTTCAATACTCACCGTTATACGTAAGTAGGGTGTCCAAAATTGAATTAGGTGAATTAAAAAAAATAAGAAGTGCGGACTGATAATCTCCAGCGAGTCGACGCCACCCCGCTGCGCGGGGTGTCTATTTCTGGTCTGAGGGACACAAGTGAACCCTAACCTAACCGACCTAAGACAGAGTTCGCTTATGACAAACCATTTTTGTCCGCCCTGATTATTAGCCCCCAACAAAAACGGCCGCCATCGCATGTGCAGCGCCACCAGTGGCCAAAAAAGAAACTATTTTACGATGTGCCCGGTATAGAGCTAGGAATATCGACGAATGCGTTGCTCTAATCGATCTGCCGTATTGTTTATCAGGCACATCGTGATAAGCCTAGCCGACTTTTAGGCATATCATGAAATGGCGCCGTTTCACGATATGCCTAGGAATTTCGTGATCTGGCGTATTTAACGATCTGCCGCCGACATATAGAACCTTATTACAATGCACATATAGTGCATGAATGGTCAGTTAGCTGTGTTGTCGATAATACCTCTTATAATGAATAATATTTATGCTAAGTAATAATAATAACATCCTACTTGTAAGAGTTTTTGACTTATGATTTTATTAAGTTTTTTTAAATGTATAAATAAACGATTTCTATGGAAACCCGACTATGGCCTTCATATCTATGTTTAAAGTCGTCTGCAAAACTATCTCCACTACTAACCTAATCATAATTATTTTGATAACGACTCTAATGGAATGACAATAAAACATATTATTGAGGGTGATTGTTTTTTAGTTTGAGTAGACATTTTGCAGATGACTACTATATTTAACATATTATATTTATAAAAATATTCTGGTGACACCTGATTTTATAAAGTGTTTATATACAATAGAATATAAATCCTACTTACATATTAGTGGTTGATAATAAATGTCATTGTGTTATAGAAGTTGGTTTTATTACAATCACAGGTTCGTATAATCTACAGTTGAGTTCTCCAATATGTATACAGATTTTTTCTAAAATATCTACACATGCTTATGTCAGTTACAATAAAGACTGTTATTTTTGTAAAGTTGTCTGTATTATCTTATTGTAGAACTCAAGTGTACTGCCCAATAATGCGCGACCACATATCTTTCTGAACGAATATAGTGAACGCGGGTTATTGAGCTGTACATTACCCATAGATAAAAGCTATGGTTGAATATAAATCAAATATGTAAATGATCTTTTCGTATTATATTTGAAACGTCGCATACTTTGCATCTAGGTATCAAATACTTGAAAACCAAGCTTGGCACAACTCTGATGCATATTCCTAAAGGAATGGTTTTGAATGGTCAAATTCAGTCTGCAGTAAATATTTTCAATATTTAAAACAATAAGTTATCAAGAACATTCTTGATTTCACTCGAAATTGACATAACATTAGCTGTACACTACAGTACGTCCAGCACACAACTTGCTGAAAAGCCGCTTCTCGCGCGACTGAGCGTCCCCTGTCTCATTCGCACCGTGCAAATTCGAAAGAGGAGGGTAGATATTTCTCGACTCGCGTCGCGGCTCGGCGTCAGCTGTGCTAGCCCCCCTGTACAGTCACCTGCAATTATATCACACAACTGCACGGCTAGCACAAGACGGCGCGCGAGAAAAACTACCCGTTTATGATACTAGTGCGTTCAAAGATATATCATAATTTGAAGGATATCTCAGACAGGGCCTTTACCTAGTCATAACCTCATAGTAGAATCTCTGTGATCTATTGTATCGATAAAAAGACAGTTTCATCTCCATTCGTTTGTGCACTTTGATACGTGACACGCTGTAAAGTCCCAAGTACACGAGTACGAGATCGACCTATTGTGAATGCTGGAATAAGTAAATAGTATATGTGCTTCTGAATGTCTCGACGAAAATGCCTACTCTCTATTTTCCAACCATTTTCGACCACACCAGGAACCGATATCTTTTATACCACGACTGGCTCGGCTAACAACCTTCCAGCCTGGCTAATGACGACCGGTTAGCCCGGCGGGTAGTGACGCTGCCGAAGCTGAAGATCCTGCAAATGAGGCCCTTGCCTTATATAACCGGATTACGGTTTAAGAGTTCGCAGTAAGCTCGATTCTCCATACAAACGTAGTAACGCTCTCATTTTAAAACTATGTGTTGGATTGTAACGAAACTTTGCATGTACAATGGCATGAGGTATATCTATGTCTGTAACTAGTTCATATGCTTCCAGTTTATAAAACAAACGAAATACAGCAAAAACAAGTTTAGTTTGTAAAACTTACATTCACTGTATTTTTTTACTATGGTATCTGAAGCTACATAAACTAATTACAGACCTGGATATACCTCATGTCATTGTACATACAAAGTTTCGTTACAATCCAACACGTAGTTTAACTACGTTTGTATGGAGAATCGAGCTTACTGCGGACCCTTAAGAGCGCCTAGAGGAAGGGTTTGAAGATGTCCCATTTTTTTGACGCCGCCTTTTTATAAACCAATGCAAACGAGACGGACATACCTAGACCCCAATCCTATTCACTATTCTACACTCTCCTGTGCTAGCAGCCTCACCAGCTCGCTGAACACCCGACTAGTGGTGGAGTCGGGCAGCTCCGTCACCGCGGCCAGACCCTGCCCGGCCAGCTTGCCCACCCGGGGGTCGATGGGCACGCTGCCGAGGAACGGGATCTTGGCGTACTCGGCGAGGGACTTGCCTCCCCCGCTGGAGAAGATGTTGGTGCATTCGCTGCAGTTCGGACATTCGTAACTGAAAATTATAAGTATAGGATATATTATGGACTAGGACTATAAGGTGTGTTTGGATTTGTTTTTGTGTTGTTATATAATGTCTCGTAGTTCAGTTGGCCTGAAGATAATGGTGATTATTTAGTAATCTGTCTATGATTGAACAGTCGAGAGCAAAAGTTTCGGGTTTTTGTACTGGAATTATATACAAAGTGCACCCGAAACTTTTCAACTTGAGTGTATCTTACTTGGCTTAAAAAGCAAAAACGTTTCAATAGATATTTTCTTCAACAATTTATTGACTGGTGAAAAGACAAAATAGCCAGATTTATTTATTTACATTTTATTGCACCGTTACAAATACAAAAGGCGAACTTAATGCCATAAGGCATTCTCTCCAGTCAACCAGTCAACCTTAAGGCCAGATCATGAGCGTGAAATGTTATTTTTTAATGAATTCCATATAATACTGCACCACAGACCCCAGAGACTACATTCTAGTAAAGTGGCCGTCAATAGAACTTGCTAACTATGTAAACAAACAATGTATTGAAATTGACATTTAATGTCAATTTCAGTATGACGGTTTGTTTACATAGTTAGCAAGTTCTATTGACGGCCACTTTAAAAGGTAAATTTTTGCCTTAGACTAGTTACTTCACTAAATGACATTGTCAGAGCCAGTTGCTGCTAAAAAAATTGTATGGGAAGATTTATTTTGACTACACAATATTTACTTCTAAAATGTCCTCTTTAACACAAACACAATTTTCAAAGGAAATAAAACTAGCAAAAAGATGACTAACTAGTTAAGTAGCTGTCCATAAAGCTCTGCCGAGAACTTAGGCAGCTTAGCGATATTACAAACAACTCAGGCATAGTCATACGACATCAGATATAGATTCACGCCTTTATTCCCATAAGGGGTAGGCAGAGCAAATTATAAAACTTATGCTCCAATGCCACTTTTAGCATTAATATGGGTATAAAAGACCAACAAAATGTAATATCGCAGAGATGCAGAGTCAGGTGATAAAATATAGCCTACTAGCTTCTGCCCGCGACTCCGTCCGCGTGGAAATCGTTTATATCGCAGCTCCATACAAACTTCAACCCCCCATTTCATCTCCTTAGGGGGTGATTTCCAGGATGAAAACTATCCTATGTCCTTCCCCGGGATTCAAACTATCTCCATACCAAATTTCATCGCAATCGGTTCAGCGGTTTAAGCGTGAAGAAGTAACAGACAGACAGACAGACAGACAGACAGACACACTTTCGCATTTATAATATTAGTATGGATATGGATTTTCATCCAGAAAGTCTATCCTATATTTACCTGTGAAAACATTTTTGAAATCTGATGTCAGTTCCGGAGATTACCCCCTGCATACAAAGTAACATCCGCACAGACTTTGTCACTTTCAAATATTAATTGTAGATACGCTAGATGTACTCAATACTCATTTTGCTATATTAATTATTTTCTTCTTATCTACTCGAAATCATATTGTAATTTAAGTATGCAGCTGCAGTCACAGTAGGCCAAGATACAGGCTCAGCCTAGTTTGGTCACTGATGGGGCAGCCTTGATTTAAAATAATGTAATGTTTGTGAAGGTACTTACAAAAAAACACTACCAGAAACTTGCTACATGTCAAAACCACATGGGAAGGAGCGTGCTAAATTATCTATAATAAAAGCCAAATCAAAGAGCAAAAAAATTGGGCAGATCGTAAAACAACAAAAGTGGCGCTGGACAGGCCACATGATCAGACAAAACCTAGATAAATGGACAAAAGAAGTAGTTGAGTGGTATCCAAGAGGAACTAAAAGGAAAAGAGGAAGACCTTCTAAGATGGTCAGATGACCTTAAAAGAAATGGTGGAGGAGTGTGGACGCGGGAGGGATCGCAAGGTGTGGAAAACTTTGGAAGAGGCATTTGTCGGAGGACAAGTTGAGGTTGTCGATGGAAAGAAGTATAGGAAACGCAGTAAATAATAAGTTATATTTTTAAGTAGTATAAGTTTTTGCAAATTGTAAACCTCAGCAATAAAGGCTATTTTATTTTATTTATTTAATGTTTGTGAAATAAACTATATTTGTATGTATAAGTATGGATAAGACAAATAGACTGATTTCACTTACCCACTCATATTTTCAATGATACCCATGATGGGTATGCCAGTTTTTCTGCAAAAGGTGATTTCTTTCCTCACATCTTCAATGGCCACTTGCTGTGGAGTGGTCACCAAAATGGCCGAACATTGTGGCACTTGCCGCAGATTCTCCATAACCGTTATGTGTTCATCTGAAGTGCCTGTAACATAAAATTCCAACAATGATATTGTAACTATTCACTAACTATATAAAACTAGTGCCTATGCCAAATCTTGGGATTAGGTGCCAAACCGGACCCCGGGCTCTTTTAGGGCACAACCGGGAATATGCTAGGAGGATGATGATATCACTATTGAAAATAATAGTGTCCATTATCTTATCAGTAGAGATGTACGGACTAGTCGGGAAAGCCGACTATCCGGCCCCATTTGTAGTCGGCGACTAGTCGGCAAAATGAGCCGATTAGTCGGCATTTTAAGGATCACAGGAAAACGAGACATAAAATAAGTGAACTGTTATTTTTTACCATTCGTTTTATATTTTACTCAAATACAAATTTATTATCTCATTTGGTACTTTGAACGCATGCAGATAGCGTGACGGCAAAGCGAAACAAAGTTTTCCGATTGCACCCGAAACTTAGCCGAAGTCCACAATCGGCTTAGCCGCCTAGTCGGCCTTCCCGGCGGCCGACTAGTCGGCCAAACCCATAGTCGGCCCATCTCTACTTATCAGTACTTTATATTAAATCTAATATAAAACCATAGCAATGTTTTTTTAAATCCACTTTTTCTTTACTGATCATATTCAGAAATAAAATAACTATTGATCTTAGATTTTTGTATTCTATATATCTTATTGCCTGATATGCAATACACCTATATTTACCTTATAACAGAGCAATGATTCTGATTTTTTTCCCAATATATGAGGTACTTATGGTAAGTCTTCTAAACTTGATTCAGTTAGACCTGAACTGATTGTTATATAAAAAAGAACAATAAAAAATTAGTGTAGAATAATTGGCAAATAGAAACATTATTTAACAAAATGTTACACACCTGGTGGAGTATCTATAACAAGATAATCCAGCTCCTGCCATTGCACATCTTCCAAAAACTGCTTAATCATGGAAGTTTTCTTTGGTCCCCTCCACACTACTGCATCGTTGCGGGAACCCAACAGAAAGCCAATGGACATGACGCCGAGGCGCTGCTCCGCGTCCGTGTACACGGGCACCCAGCCCTGCGGGCCCTGGTGCACGTTCTGGTTCTCAAGATTCAGGATATAAGGCACGCTGGGGCCGCATAGGTCGACGTCTAGAAGTCCGACCTGACGAAATGTTGTGAAACTTGTTTTAATGTATATAAAGTAGCTGAAACACATCGTCAAAATAATTCAAGAATATATTCCAGTAAATCAGAAATAAACGTTAAAAGAAAAACTAAGTTAAAATTCTCACCTTATAACCTCTTTCTTTTAATGTTAAAGCTAACTGCGTGCTCACAGTAGATTTTCCAACACCCCCTTTTCCCGACAATACTAATATCACTCGTTTAACGTCGTCTAGCATGGTGAAAATAATAAAATAAAATAATTTTATTCGCACACAAAAATGATAACAACAGCACCTTTAGTGTGAGACACTATAGTAAACACACATTACGTGTCGATCCTCGTGATCGACTTAACGCGCTTCGAATAGATTTCGAATGACGCAAATTCGAGCTGTCGAATTCGTAACTCATGCTGCCGTTTTACTACGGAAATAAGTCTCACAAGCGCTTAGGTTTCGATGCGTAATTTAAACTTTCGATTCGTACGACCATTCGGTAGTATGGCACACAAATTTGACATTTCGAAGCGACTAATACCGTAGCGACTGTAGTTAACTATTTCACTTGCAAATTAGCGTGTGAAATCGTATTTAGCCGTCAAGAGGTACCGGTGGATCCAATCGAGACCTATCTCATATTAAAGAACATATAAATATAATAATTTGGAATCGACAACATATATCCGCAAAATTCGGATTGTCGCGTATTTTGTATTTAAAAATGCAAATGAATGACACAAATTCCGCCATATTTAACATAGGTATTCGTACTATTTGTTCTGTTTTATTGTATGTATGTTGTGGATACATATCCCTTCCAAAATTACGAGTGAATATTCGATTTCCTACTGATAATAATGGTAGTTGCAGTGATAATAGTGATATACTCATTTATTTCAATAATCGAACAAACAAATGCGTGATGTGAACAATGTCGAAATATCAAAATCATCGACGAAAGAAGTCGTGCTTGGAGCTCCGAAACTAGATATTTCAATGCAAATCATTAGTGCGCAAGACAGAAGTGGTGCCTACTGATATTTGGATAAATTGTAAGTACCTATGGAAAATATGTAAACTTGCATTTCGAAGTGTTGTAGTGTTTAGTAACAACGTATTCATTACCTAAAACAAAGGACCCCGTGATTATTTTATTGTAGTTAAATACTTAGTTACTCCAATCGCTACTCAACTGAGGAATTTAAGACATTCCGTAACATATAGATCTACTGTAAATATAGGTATATAATTCTTATTGGTATCTTGAAAATTAAGATAATGATAAGAGATGTAATAGATTGCACATTTGCAGGATAAAATACCAGTGAGTCCATTGTGTATGTTCCTATGTACACTCTGTATTCATCTAAAATGTGAGTGCTTCACAATACTGTAAACCAAGATGTCATTCTGTCTTCTAATTCGCTGACCAAGATACTGTCACAATGATTGATTGAATTTTCTATAAAATTTCCAAGCAGAGTTGCTAGGTAAAATCTATATATCCATCCTGAAGCCATTCTACATACTGGTGAAAGAATTGTTGAAATCGGACGAAGAGTTCTGGATATTATATTACCCCCTACATACAAACTTACAATTCTGCAGACTTTTCTTCTTTATAATGTTAGTATAAATAACCTAGCTTTCCCTGCGGCTCCACTAGCATTTATCTAATTTGTGTTACCTATTGTGTCTTTCAGCATACTGATATGTGAACAGCTGGCTGTACAGCACTGTGCAGACGTTCGGAGTTCAAATCAAGCTGTCTGGAAGTCAATAAATAGAAGAGGAACCGAAGATGTCAAGGATTAGCCCCCGAGGCTTTCGTCTAGCAAGTTATAAAATAAATAAAAGATAAATATATAAATAAGTCTTTACCATCTGAGTAACAACCCCTACATTTGGTGGAGTCAGGTCCCCGCGAGTGGAAGTACAGTCGAGTTCTCCAATATATGTACACTTTTTTACCAACTCGAATGCGGCCGCTAACAATTAGTATGCAAACGCGTTCGATTAGGTAAAAAAGTGTACATATATTTATGAACTCGACTGTACATGCGACCATATTCAAGAATAAAATATTGTGCGAGTAGGCGCAAAAAAAAACCTTAACCCATACATTTTACATGGGTAATTGTCGTTACTCGAATGACAAAAGTTAAAGCGTAGATTAGATTAAGGCCCTTAACTATGTACAATTTTTTTGATTTTCACCCATAAAGTCAAGGGTCAAGGCTGTTTGCCATATTTTTCCATCCGCCTAGCCTTAATATTGAATAATTCAAAACAAATTAATTTTCATAATTAAGGAAACAGTGACGTTTTCCATTTTTTTTATTTAAACAGGGATTTAGATTAATTTTCAGAACTTAAGAAATATTAAGTCTGAAAATTAAAGAAAAACATTAACCGCTATGAAGAATAACAAAGTTTTATATTCAAAGGTATATGAATTGTGATGAGTATCATAATGATCGAATATGAGTATGAGTATAAAAATCACAATATCTACTTTTTGCCACTATAATGTCTTTACCATGCGATAAAAAGTCTCATTCCTAGATATGTCTTTAAATATATCGAAAAAAAATCAAATAAAAATATTTATTTGGTATTTTGTAAGTACTTAATATTAAGTGTGGCCAAAACCTCCTCAGTATGATAGTTAGGGACCGGACAGTCGGCGGCATTTTGGCCATGGTGCAAACTTAAGTTATTTTTATTGTTGAATGAATAAATCATATTGATTCAGAACAGTATTTTTTCTTTCCTAATCTTTATTTAAATTGGACTGTGTAGTGGATTACAGAAAGTACTTACAGAAAAATTTCAAAATTAAATTAATATTATTGTTTCTGAATAACTTCCAAGACTATACTTCCGTAATTACTTCGGTTTTCCAATACAAAGTCAATTTGAAATAAATAATACGAGAGAAAAAAATACTTTTAAAAATTAATGTGATTTATTAATTCAATCAAAAATAAGTGCAGTGTGCACCATGCCCAAAATGCCACCGACTGTCCTATCTCTAATGATAATACTTGTGTTAGCAGGAACCGCTTCTCCCATTTGAAGTGACAATATAGGTAACAAGATAAGTTTAAGTACTTATACATTAAATTAAATTGATTATTATTATACTTACATAAATCTTTTTTTTTGAAACAAAATGTTATGATATCCTAAATCAGGTTTCTTGTATTGTACAAGTATCCAAAAAAATATCCTATTTTGTCCAGTGTTTAATCTTATCATGTAGTGTAATATGCATATGTCACACTATGTAATAAGGTTAATCTTGTAAGACTAGTCTAAACCAATATGATTTCTATTTTTATTTCAAGGTGGGTGTAAACACACATTGGTGGTGCCGTATTGGTTAGAAAAAAAGTTCACAGTCTTATATTGTCTGTCCTACCAGAATATGATCCTGGATTGACAAAATTTTGTATATTCGATATGATTTTAGATTTTACTGCAAAAAGTGATAACCATGATTTTGAGAATTTCAAGATACACATGTCTGCTAGGCTAAATAAAAATGTTATCAGTGAAATAGAGCAGGCCACTAAAAAACAAGCAGAGTCAAAGTTGTGGCATAGTATCCGCCAAGGCCGAATCACAGCATCCAAAATTCACGAGGCATGCCATTGTGATACTCCAGATGGTTCACTTGTGGAGCAAATCCTCAGAGGCTACAAAATGTATGAGACTAAGGCAATGAAACGTGGAAAATTATTAGAAAAATCAGTGGTGGCCAAATTAGAGAGTGACTCTGTGAGATTAAAGAAGGTGGCTTCAACCTTATAAATTTAATATGTGGAGCGTCACCAGATGGCATGACAAATGATTTCATAATTGAGATTAAATGTCCAAGCAGTTTAAGAGCTGTCAAATCATATAGTAAAAACGGTAGGCATAGAAACAAGTACACATCATCTCAAATAAATTTAATATTTAAAATTACATAAAGTTAATATTTTGGCCTATATTCTAAATTAAATTGATGTATATTTGACACTCACTACCTACCAGCAGTTATCTTGACTAATTTCACTTTACTCACTTAAGTGCCACTTAGTACTGTGTTTCCTCACTTTGACACACCCGGGAAAGCACCATGGAGTCTGTCAAGCAGTCCATGGCGGAGATGGCTGAGGTGTTCAACACAAGGATGGCCGAGTTCCAGCGCCGGATAGATCAGGCATCTTCTGTGGCGGCAGAGTTTGATGCTTTCCGGACATTTATAATGAAAGCTATGGATAGCTTGCAGCGGCAGGTGGAGTTCCTGGGACAGCAGGTGGACAATATGGAGATGAGGTCGCGACGCAAGATCCTGCTCTTTCATGGTGTGCCCGAGTCTGGAGGTGAGGACACTACTGCGCAGGTTGTAGATCTGCTGAAGGCTCATCTGAAGAGCAGTCTGACTGCAGATGACATATCTCGGAGTCATCGTATGGGTCGCCCTCGTAGTAATCAAATCAGATGCATTTTAGTAAAGTTCCGTGACATTTCGAATCGCAATGCCATCTGGTTTGGTAAAACAGCGCTCAAGGGGTCAGGCGTGATTGTCTCCGAGTTTCTGACGAGGTCGCGGCACAACATCTTCATGGCGGCCAGGGAGCGGTTCGGAGTCCGGAACTGCTACACGAAGGATGGCAGCGTGTACGTGCTGGTCAAGGGCGGCGAACGTCGCAGTGTGACCTCTCGCGCCGACCTCGATCGGATCCAGGACGCGCCGCCGTCTGATCCCGTGGCTGCTGCAGGTGCTGGAGGTGCGGCCGGCCCATCTGTTAGCCAGCGCCAGCAAAAAGTGAAGAGACAGGCTGCTGCCTGTCTATATTTATTGTTTTTATCACTCAATTATCAATGTCACTGTCACTGTCACATGCCCTTGCCGTTTTGAGTGACATTACCGGCCTGCAGTGTTGCCTTATTTAAGTAATTTTACGTTTTGTAATTTATCTTTGAGAATTGATCTTACTTGGTCGTTTGTACTGCTGGCGGGTAGTCGGATAGTTAAGCGTTATCTATATTGTAAATTTTATATATCTATATATCAATATATATTATCTATTAATATTTATAAGTTATATACAAAGGCAATGTTACTTGATAGTAATGAAAGTGAAAGTGATTTAAGGTGACTTGGGGTAATTACGATAGAAATTTTGACGAGTTGAGTAAACGACAGCGTTTCAGTTAATAAAACATTTTATTTTTAAATTTTACTGCCAATTTTTTGGTATCTCTTAAAAATTGATGAATATACTTATGATTAGTGGACATTACAAACAAAAATACGCTGTTGTTTCTTTTTTATGCATATGTATTGTCATGTCTCACTTTATTGGACATTTGGGGGAAATACGAAATATGCCCGGGTAATTCCGAAATAGTTGAAAAGTAGATCTTATTACTTATAGACTGATGGTTTATATTTATTTTTCATTTGTAATTGCCCCTTACTTGTAATATTGTAAACTTTGTCAATAGTTTCGCTTTTACGGTCATTTGGGATTTATTACTTCGGATTTACCCCCGGTAAGAGGAAGTGGTTCTCAACATTTCAAACAGATACGCATTATTTTAAGTAGTAAAAAAACGCATTTAACTGAGAATAATTTTATTGTTTTACAATAAACGTAAACGTAATAATAGAAATGGCTATACAACATATCACTTCAGTATTCTTATTTTGAGGAACATAGATAGGTAAGTACTTAACGTTCGAGGCATAATGACCCTGAAAAAGAAGCCGCTGGTCATTAATTTCGAAAAATTATATACTAAATTTAGCCCGCGCATTCGCCTATGTGTAACCTCTATTTTACCCTTTCCTACCCTCGCTATCCCTTGAAGTTCACCGGCCCCTCCAATATTACAAATCCGAAAGTAGTAGTATAGTCTGTCTTAACAACACGTTTTCACGTCAACCACTGAACCGATTTAGGTGAAATTTGTTGGCCTTACAATAGTTTTTGCCCGCGACTTCGTCTGCTTGGAATCAGTAATAATCGGTTATAAACTGGTGAAATTATATCTATACCAAATTTCATCTAAATTGGCTCAGCGGTTATTTTGACTACCCATACAAACTTCCACCCCCATTTTCAACACTTTTAAGGCACCGTAGTTTCATGGTCTTCTCTACCTCTCACTGAGCATAAGCGTGAGCGAGATGGAAGTGCGTGCTCGGAAGCGCGGATATCATGTTTTTTAATTTTAATTTTTTGGCCGTTTTAATAAATAAAAGTGTAAACACTGATTTCCCTCAAAAATGATATTGCCGATGTTTAGAAGAAATTTTAATATTTATAGCTTTTGTGCATAATTTGTTACGAATATTTTAAGTGTATTTTTGTGTGTTTTAGACCTATGTTCGTGATTTTTTTCTATCGAGCGAAATTTGCTTAATCTTGTTTCGAAGCACTGATTTCCCTGCAGAAAAGCCTCAAGATTACTATTTATATTTTTTTGAAACCATATTATTATAAACAGACGCATTATATTGTTTCAAAAACTCTGTTCGCTTAACTTCGCTGAACCTACGGCGCCTTAAGCAAAATTTCTAGAATAAAAACGACTGCCCTTTTTCAGTTACCCAAACTGTCTCTAAACCAAATTTCAACTAAATCGGTTCGTCCCCCCTCCCTTTTCACACTGTTTAAGAATGGTTTCTCAGGTAAAACTATTCTGTCGTTTCCCGCGAGTCAAACTATCTCTATACAAACTTTCGAAATAAATCGATTCAGCGGTTAGTGATTCCCCATACAAAGAACCCCTCCCCGAATACCAAATTTCAACTAAATCGTTTCATCGGTTGTTGATTCCCCAATTACCCATACAAACTTTAACCCTCTTAAAGGTTGATTTCTGGTATAAAAACTATCCTATGTCCTTTCTCGGGATTAAAACTACCTATATACCAAATTTAAACATACTCGATTCAGCCGTCTAAGCGCGAGGAGGTAACAGACAGACACACTTTCGCATTTATAATATTAGTAAGTAATTAAGTAATGGATTAATACATACGATTGAATATTGCAAGAAAATATGGACCTCTCACATATTTAAATATTTCTTTATCCTAAATACCTAGGTTGAGGACCGCTGGCCATTTCTATGAAAATGTTAGGTGGGGTTATTGCGAATGAATATGTGTATCGTAATAAACCCAGAGGGGTATTTCCGAAATAAAATGAAAAACAACACGTGGACTTCGTGTTCCCCTCAATCAACAGTAAAAAACAATAACCTATAATACTAAAAATCAATTATTTTAATTACTTACCTGGGTTCCGAGAAAAGAGTGTTGGGGCTATTACGAATCACCCAAAAAGGCGCGAAAATCACTGGTCTGTTGAGACGGCACGTTACTCACACACTTATGCTAGCAGCGACGAACTGCGATTGGAGCGTCAAAGCCGATAACAATGGCGTCTAAAGTAATGTTATCAGTAAGAAAATATCGCGGCGTTTGGTAGTTTTCATAAACTTTCGGAATATACCCAATTTCGCAATTACCCCAAGTCACCTTAAGTGATTTTGTTTCCGCTTCATCTGACGGTGATGATATTAGTTTTCATAGTCTCCCTCCCTCTTCGCGACTTACTTGACCAACAACTTTCTGACGTCCCCAAAAACTTGAATATTGTCCATATCAACGCTCAAAGTATTCCCGCCCACTATAGTGAGTTTTTATTAACTTTTGAGTTGAGCAAAATTGATGCTATTTTGGTTTCAGAATCCTGGCTCAAACCTTGTTTACCTTCCACTTCTTATTCTTTGCCTGGGTTTTGTCTGGTCCGAAATGACCGTATTGGTAGAGAACGTGGTGGTGATGCGATATATCTCCGGTCTCACATCCCTTATTCCATCTTAGATATATCAGCTCAGTCTTCTTCTTCAGACGCCGCAGAGTATTTATTTCTCGAGTTGAGCTTAACTCGCACAAAAATTCTTCTTGGTGTTTTTTATTCACCCTCGCTTAATGTTAATTACTTCTCTTCTTTTGAAATGCTTCTCGAAGACCTTATGCCTTCTTCCTCCGCCTTCGGCATCGGGCAGCTGATAGACTTTTGTTCGCAATATTCCACTTAAGCCCCTCGTTAAACAATGTTGTGGCCAGATGAAGACGTAAAATTGTGTATTCACTACGGGCGGTAATTCGTAAAGCCCCAGATCGCATATTTATGGCCCTCACCTTCGGTTCGGGCCACAAACACCTGCGATCTTAGCATTAGTGTGAGACACTATAGAAAACACACATTACGTTGCACGTACGCTCTATACCTCTTGCTCTAAGTGTTCCAATAAGAGAGAGACGGATAGTGCGAGAAAAATCGAGAGAGTTCGCGCGCCGTGCAGCACACAAAAATTGAGAGTGTGTCACGGCCGTCTCATGATAGACGTGCTGTCTCGCCCTATCTCATCGGTTATCTTGCAGTCCGCTTCGCAGGACCGTTTGAATGCGGCAATTTTCGCTTTCTTACTGTTAACTGGCCACACTGAATGAAATTGTAGTTGCAAAACACCGGTTTAACAAAAATGATAAAATTACAGTGTAAAGTATTAAAACAATATTCTTTAGTATATATTTTTTAATTTTCGTTTAAATTTATTTGAATGAAATTTGTGAGAAAAAAAACATTTGGCAGATCATGCCAATTCCATGGTCCAAATTGTGATTTTCATGCAATTAGTCAGGACAACTCGTTTGACAGTTGGATCAGCACCGCAACATGCATCCACACGATAACAATTAGTCAGATTCTGATGAAATGGGGCTGACAAATCATGTAATGTATATGCCCCATTAAGCCGACACCCCACTGCGCTATGCGCTATTCGTTATTCGGCTTATGCGCCTGTATTCGACGCAGTGTGGACGGTTTATTCGTCTATATTTGCCTTATTCGCACGCATAACGCATAATGCGAGATAGGGCGAGACAGCACGTCTATCATGGGACAGCCGCGACATACTCTCGATTTTTCTCGCATTACACCTCTTGTTCTAAGTGTTCATATAAGAGAGAGACGGATAGTGCGAGAAAAATCAAGAGAGCTCGCGCACCGTCGCGTGATAGCCGTGCATCACACAAAAACCGAGAGTATGTCGCGGCCGTCTCATGATAGACGTGCTGGAAATGTATTTCATAGGTATCCCCATCCCGCTTTATCTTACAGTATCATATAGCACGTGCAGTCCGCAACGCAGGACCGTCTGGTGCTCGGTACAGGCTGTCAAAATTGACTTAACTTTGAAATAAAAACAGAAAACAGTGTTTGCTCTAGCGCATGTATTCCTATGTGATCTTAGAGGACTCTGATTTTATATGATTAATATTATATCGACTAGCACGACTCTCCGTAGTTATTCTTATTCTATCTACACCCGTTTAAAAAAAAATACGAAATATGAGAATTACAGTGTAAAATCTTAAAACAATATTATGATATATAAGGTGCTTACAAATTAAGTACCAATATTTTAAGAGGTGTTACATTACATCAAAACAATTGACTTTAAATAGAAATTAAGAAAACTTTTCATATGATATTTTTGTTTTAATTTCCGGTACAAAATAAATAAATTAAAATTTCGACCAAACATAATCAGCCTGTGCATTCAACTGACGAGATGTTAAAACACTATCTGTCAAGTGAACATCGTCGTTTGTGACATACGTCAATGATTGATTGTTGACTATCTCATTAACAGGGTGTTTTTACGCAGTAACGTTGTATCCCTAATTATCTCCAAAAAGTGATACACACTTTTAAATGTTTCATACTTAACTCTACTCCTAGAGACTAGTACTATCAGCTCTAAAAGTATTGGTACCTAATTTGTTAGCACCTTATATATACACTATCCTACTCTTTCTTATTAGAACACTTAGAACAAGAGATATAGTGCGAGAAAAATCGAGAGTATGTCGCAGCCGTCGCTCGTCGCATGATAGACGTGCTGAATTGGTACAATTTGGCTCAAATCGCATTCGACAAATCACAAGATTCACAAGTGTTAATTCAATCATTTTCTGCGCTAGCCACACCACTCCGTGAGTTCCGTGAAGCGTCCATCGAGTAAACTATACGAACGATCGACTTGACGCGAGCGTCTCAGTAAACTTATAAGTGACTCAAGCTACCGACTGGATTTTTAGTTCTATAAGTGACCGCCAGGGGCGGTGTATCGATTCTTCATACTAATAATTTACGCAGAAGCGATCGAGTCAAGTTAACGTGACTCAATGCAAACCCACACTAGCCCTACAGGACAAAAGGCGTTTTTTGACAGTTCAAAACTTGCAAGTGTGATTATATGATTGGGTACAAGCGTGGTACAAGCATGGTCCCGCCAGCACAAAATTAACCTTTCAAATACGCCTTCAACCGGTATGTTCCAATACACCATTAAAATGGTTCGAGGTGCAATAATTATATAATTGTTAATATTATTCATAGTTTTACAAATTATTGTTAAATAAGGGAAATAGGATTATTAAAACATTGAATAGCCTTTTCTTAATTATACCGCGGGAAATTATTTTGAACTCCATCCCTATTTTTGACAGCGCCTGCGCGACGATTGTGGCGCCGCTGTGGAGAAATAAAAAAATCTTCAGTTTTGTAAAGATTTTTGTAGCGGTGGCTGTGTTGTTGGCGAACCGGTATTCTTATTAGGAAATGAATTATTTTTCTCAATACACACAGTATTATTGGACGTTTTATGACATAATTTGTTTGTGATATTGTTTTCTGTGTTATTTTTCCGTAGAATAGATAGTGTTTCGCGCGTGCAAGTGTATTTCTTTTGCGTAGAGTTTGAGTTCATTTTGTGGTTGTGCAAGGATTTTGTTCACGACTTCGGCTCACGGCGGTCGGCGTTGGAGGATATTCTGAGGTAATGTTGTATTATAATGATGAGATGAATTGTTGATGATCATCGTGGAAGGCGGCGTGGAGTAGTAAACACGTCCTGTGGTGCGGGCGGCGTAATAAATGCGGGTCTCGTAGTATCGGCCCCGACCCACCCCTCGATTAGCCCGATGGAGGGCGGTTGCACGATAACTATAAACTGCGAAATATTATATTACCCTTCAGTAAATCT
Organism: Epinotia ramella; assembly: GCA_947578815.1. NCBI lineage: Eukaryota > Metazoa > Arthropoda > Insecta > Lepidoptera > Tortricidae > Epinotia > Epinotia ramella. The sequence goes on along the minus strand of OX388211.1, from coordinate 4,888,343 downwards.
CAATGCTTACGTTGTTTTCTTATGATTTGTTTAGAAGACTTATTTCTTTAAATACAAAGAAAAGAAAGAGAAAGATTTTGGAACAGGAAAAGATAGTCGATTGAGGAAGAATAAAATGCAGTCTTCAAATTGTTGTTTGATTATCTATATTTATCCTCAAGAGTTAAATTATTAAATCTAGATAAACAGTAAGAAAAGTAGAAAGTCTTATTTCATAATATGAAGATTGAAAACACATTTAATCATCTTTACTTGAATGAAAGCAGAATATGATATTTTGTTTTATTAAATAAAAACGTCTTAAAATTGTATATAGATGATATGTTATGTCTTTTTTTTGTATTAATCATACATTGTCAATTACATTTAACAATTAATTTAAAAATAACTAATATAATGGGTTAGAACGTCCTAAGAATAAAATTAAAATAATATGATGCAATTCAAATTCATTACATTGTGTTCATCATACAAGTGTTCGGCTTGACATACATTATCATTCATCTAGGAACTCCAGTGATGTTTGTATAAACATCATCATCAACATATTTTATCTAATCTATGTTGTAAGTATTTACAAATAAATAATGATTCGAAACAAGATCGGGAATGTTTGAAAACAGTAATATTACAGTTTCTTCAGCTTATCACAGAATTGGTTTACTTTGTGAAGCTGAAGCTCCCATATCCTAACAAAAATCCTGTATTGTTAAATGGATAGTAAACCATCAAATTATTGTAATAAAGTATAAACTTATGTTCTTTAATTGTGGTTACTTGCATACAAACATTTGTACCCCTTCAAAAACTGGTTTGATGGCATTGTAAACAAGCTTCTGTCAAAAATTTCATTTTTGGTACAAGCTTTTATTGCCGACTGTACTTTTCTGTATACCATCATCAACTACTCATTGAGACGATTCTAACATGCCCAAACTCATCGGGGTTACGTCGGTTAAGTACTGAATTCCCATGGCCACCTTCTGTCTCCATCATCAGATCAGCTTGATGGTACCATAATATTGAATTTTCATCCAAACTATACTTACACCCAAAATTTCAGCTCAATCGGTCACCGGGAAGTGGGTCAAATTTAACTTAAGATTTGATTACAGACAGACAGACAACAGGACAGGTGAAACTAAATAAAAGCTTGTAAAAATCTTAAAACATAAGTCTAATGTAGGAGAACTTAACACTCAGCTTTCTCTACCAATCAACCTTGCTACAAAGCAGATAAATAGATGGTGTAACTACACAGGTTTACAGATATCTGCATTGAATCACCAACATATAAATAACATTGGATGTAGCAATTGAAACATTTCCAATCCTGGGTGACATCTCCACTCATCCATAACATTCCTTACTAAGTTTCAACCGGTGTAGTCGGCAAAGTTGTAAACATTACTGCAATTATATATATAAATCCTCTCCATGACTTGGGTCTTTATCATGCAGCAACACTCTGAATACTAAGTGACACTACAGTCACAGTATGTAAATTTTCCTACACCACTTTGTATGGAATATAAGTGTGGCCCAGATTTTACAAGCTCGGAATTGATAATTACATTTCAGCCAGTCAAAACAAATATTAGGGTTCAAGTTTATTTTCAATGTGACTTACTATTTATCATCAACTTTATCTTTGGCCTTGCAATATTGTAATTAGTTTTATATGAAATGTTGGTAAATAAAACATACAGTTTAATGATCATCAGTTTATTGCTCATTTTAATGTTCAATAAATGTAATTAGACTAAATGTAGATTTTATTTTAAATTCAGGTTTTGTCCCATGTAGTTTCTCTTAAATAGAAGGTGAAGCATGAATTCTTATTGAGATTATTTTTTTTCTTGATGTTACAAGGCAGGTTTTTTTTGATGATCAGTGTTTATGTTGTCGAGTTTTACTCTTTTATGAACACGCGTGGCATTGTGCGACCTGAATTGCGTTCCCAGCAATATTCCCATACAAACTGGGAGTTATAGGATGTATTCCAGGGAATGGCACATCACTAGTGCCTCCGTAGGGCCACGTAAATAATTAAAGAAAAGTATGAAAATATTAATCAGTCCTAGTATCAAACTCAGGACCAACCACCGCGGTACCCAATACAATCAAGCCCCACAGTTCCCCGTAAACCCAATTCACGTTAATTACAAGGGAAGCCCAAGGCCGCAACACCGCCACCATATTACGACAAAGTTGTATCTTCATACCCGTTTCATATTGACGTAGAACCTTGTGGTCCTACAGTGTGAACGCGAGGGCGGCCGCGGCCCCCTGGTCGACACGTGCTTGCTTTATGGCTGGGGTTGCCATTATTGGAATTCATTAACACATTAGTGCTCGGAACCTTTCGATCGTTGCGTCTTACTGACCAAGTCAAATCTATCCTTATATACCTTGAGGCTTGACATTGCACGTAGAACCGATGGCCGTTGGGGCGGAAAGGTTCTCGAGTGGCGACCACGTACCGGATGGCGCAGCGTGGGTAGGCCCCCCACAAGGTGGACTGCTGACCTGGTAAAGGTCGCGGGAGTCCGCTGGATGCGGGTGGCGCAGGACCGGTCATTGTGGCACTCTTTGGGGGAGGCCTATGTCCAGCAGTGGACGTCTTTCGGCTGATATGATGATGATGATACCTTGAGGGTCGATGAGCTTGAACGCTCTTGACTCCTGACCTGGTGCAGACTTTCATAGGCTACGGTGACTAACTATGCATTAAACATAACCACTGGTAAGCCGGAGCTATTTTGGCTTCATGCATCGAATTAAGTCGCGTTGAAATCGAGGGTTCAGCCGCTCGTAATTCGTCGGCAGCTCGATAATTTTACGGGTTTGAAAAAAAATTGGTTTGCTTTTTCTACAAGAGCCGAAAGGGTCTAAACTGAAATAGGCCGCCTTGGTGGCAAACGAATTTCATGAACGCTACGCTACTGGCTGTCCCTGAAGCGGGTAGTAAGAACTATTATATAATCTGTGGTAGTACGCCTGTTTGCCGCAACCGTTCCTTAAAAAGGTTGAAGTCCAAAATTCGCTAAAACTGACCAAAACGACACTAAAAAAGCAACCAGAAAAATTACCTCACGTGATGTTCTTTCTTTGAGTATAGGTTATCGTCAGCACTTAACCGTGTGTCCATTGCATATTTTAAAACGAATTGATAATTATACGTAACATGGCATGTTGTTACGTTAATCGTCAAACGTAATGTCTGTTCAATCTAACGCGTTAAATGTAAATTCTAGGCGAAAGTAAAAACTCTGTATGTGCTTGAGCTCGAGAGCGATTATTCGACCATTTAAGATGTGCTGACCCGTTACATAACTTATTTTTATTTTTTTATTTATTTATTCAGCCTTAAATTGAATATACAATTTTACGCATAGGGCGTAACTAAAATAATCATACACAACTAAATATCAATAGTAATAATTAAAAGTAGTCACAATGTCAAAAAATAATAATATATCAGCTGTCATCACAATAAGCTTAAATAATAAATGTTAAAATACCTGTAAATGCTAATACATTTTAACGATCATCTAAATAATTAATTAAAATTTTATTATCAATAAGCGAAATTCTCATAACAGCAATTCATAACACATCATTAACATTACTATAAAGTTCATTCAAATTATAAGGACATGAGACTAACAGGTGCTTCTTTAACGCGAAAAAAAGTTTTGTGCACGTCAGGGATTTGATAGAACTTGGCAAAGCGTTATACTTTCATAATCCAATAAGTCTAAAAATCACGGAAGTTTCCTATTTAAAATCACGTTAATTTCGTTACATCAGTTATATTATAGGTAACTAACTAAACGCGCCTTGACGCTTAATAAACCGCCTATTAAAAGTTTCACAACACATTTTAAGCCCTTTAAGCAATTAATCCCAAACTAAAACAGCACTTCAGAACGAGTTGCGTAAAAAGCAAATGCCAGCGCGTTACGAAACGCAGCTCGCGAGCCTGCGCTTTTTTGACGGCCTGATTCTGTAGGTAGGTACATAGAAATACTCATAGCTGCACATGTACTTACACAGGCAAAAGTAGCACCAGACTACCGCCCTCTAGTTTAGGGAGTAGAGTATATAATTATAGCTGCACCGGCGAATGTAGTCTGGTTCAGATTCAAACATTTATGCTCTAGTCAGATTAAGACTACTTGATCCCCTAAGCAATCCCCGCCTGTGGAGGAGGGCTCCTATCCATAAGCAATTTTATTATTGTGCTATTTCTGCAGCACCCCGTGTGGTGTTAGAATAGCACGACCCCCTGTCTTCCTGTGGGTGGCATAAGAGTCGTACTAAGGGAACAGGGTTTAAGTGATGTCACATTCTGTCGATCGTTTATACCCACGTTTATGCTAAAAGTGGCACTGGAACATAAGTGTCATGTGCTCTGCCTACCCCTTTTGCGAATGAAGCCGTGAATCTATGTATGTATGTGTGTGTGTATGTGTATTTCTGGAGCCTCCCCAAGACGCGATGCCCTAAGCAATTGCATTTGCTTATGAGTTAATCTGGCACTGGTATTTAAGGGAGATGTGCTCAAAGTAGCGCAACATTTGTAGGCGATTCGAAGTGCAGCAATAAAATTAAATGCCTCCTGTCAACAAGGTCTAGTTTTATCTCTGGATTGGAGTTAGATGGCAGTCGCTTTCGTAAAACAAGTGTCTACGCCAATTCTTAGGGTGAGTTGCACTTATGATTACAGACTCATCAACGTTAAATATGGTACCGGTAGCTGTCATTCCATAGAAACTTGTCAGACTTTCCATACATTGAGATTATAACGATCAGCGCTTAAGATTAGCAGTGCAACCCAGCCTAAGTGCCTACCTTTAGGGTTCAACCGGGAAATCGATAGGCGGATGATTCCTGTTTAGTCGAATACGGCCTAAGGCCGCGGACTGGACGCCAGCGAACAGCGGGCAACGGGGCGACGAGCGGCGAGACTGGCCTAAACGTCAAAACTGCAAGAACTTAACCCTGGATTAAACCTTGATTCTCGTTTGCCATAATTGCCGTTAAGTAGCTAATTTAAGTTGGTAACCTAAACCTGACACATGGGAAGCAAACAAAGATAATAAATGTTTCTAAAGATGCAAAAGTCAATGCTCTTCATTCAATCTCATGTTATGGTGTTATCTCAATAATCTTAGCTATAGATAGCATGGGGCGTGTCTAGATAAATCAATAGAGACTTCGCCCATCATTAATTCCATTACTTACCTCTCTAGTTCAATCAACTCGCGATCATTTCCATCGATTAACATATCGAATATCATCTCAACTAGACCCCAGTCTAGGCAACTTTGTATATTTATGCAGGTTTCTTCCCGCTTAGAAAGACTTTACTGACGATCATGCTCCGTTGCGATAAGGCCTTTTAGACAATGAAAGGTTATCAAGCTATGGAAATAAATCAATGTATCCCGGGTGGTATCGACGAAGGTACAAGTGATTTGTGACCTTTACACCAACGAGATAAGGTCTTTTATAGGTCATCGAAGTTTGTTTGTTTGATTGTTTGGTACCAAACTTTAATTGTTTTCACTACGAATGTGTTCGGAGAATTCTGTTGATATAAAAATACATTTTTTGTTTGTTGGCAAAAGTATCAGTGTTGGTATATTGTCTGGTTCCGTAGTAGAACGATGGTCCTTCGAGCCGGATGTTACTTGAGCCATGTCCTTTAGTAATCAGTTTATTTGTATAAGTATGATTATATCAAGTCAATATCATTTCAAGCCGACCACATCAACATGACAAACTAAATTTACATGCTTTCTTCTGCAATATTATCTATTTAGTTTAGTCTTCCAACAGTTATGTACAAATTAACATACGAAAACACATTTTATTCACAATTTCTAGACCTTATTCATATCACAATAAGGTTGCTTGAGTGTGACTTTGTCCTCGAAACAAAAGCGTATCAGACAAAAGACGAAATTTCTTCACAAGTTTCTGTATAGAAATTCCAAACAGCGTGGAGATGTAAATTAAGGTCGCCTCGGCTGTTCCATGCTAGTGATAACGTGACTCTGCCAACTAACGAGGCTGTTGAAAAACCGCTGAAAGCAGGGTATAGCTCCAACGGACTCATTACACTAGTGTTTGAAATAAGTGGGTCGGACTTGACGCCTGAGGGTTCCAGCCGTACAACTTTAAATTTTAGTTACCAATGAGGGTTCCAGAATGCATCATGTCGGCAGCTGGCGGCACTGTGGTGAGAGGTCTTTTTAACCCCCGACGTAAAAAGAGGGGTGTTATAAGTTTGACGTGTCTGTGTGTCTGTCTGTGGCATCGTTAGCTCCTAATCGAACGGACCGATTTTAATAGGTATTTTTTTTGTCCGAAAGCTGACGTAATCGAGATGGTCCTTAGCTACGTTTCAACAAAATCGTTTCAGCCGGTTTTTAGATATTGAATTTTGAAATGAAAATATCAGGAGTATTTTTCTTTTTGAAGTTGTTACTTTAATGACGGAAGCTTTTAAAATCCACCAATCTAATTGATGATACACATTACACCTAGACCTCTCGCCTCAGTGCTGCCAGTTGGTGTCATAATGCCTTCTGGAAATCCTCACTTAAGTGATGTACCCGCTACCGACAGTGAGGAGTTGAACTATTTGCCTTATATGGAAAATTATATCGAGAGCTCTATGTCCCTGAAAGGGGATAAAAACAGGAAACCATCATCATTCAAACAGCTGTTAAGATCCTATTCACCGGAGCTATCACAGCTAACGCTGCGACGCGAGACGAGTCGACAAAATCCACCCTCCCCTTTCCAAATTCCTCAGGATGAGTGAGACAGGAGTCGCTGAGAAGCGCGCGACGCGACAGCAGCGAGTTGGGCTAAACGTTAAGCTCAAAATTACGATTTCATAAGCAGTCGTTTCGGTCTGAACATTGTAGTTTACGAAATTACGAAGATCGTATCACTTCTACGGGGAAAGAGGTGGTGAGCGTTATGACATGTTTATTTTGAGGTGAAATTAAATTACGGGCGTCGATGCGGTTTAATTTCATGTCGCACTGGATTGACTCAAAATTGGATTAACTGTGTCGATGTTATAGGAATTATAATATATGTAAAATCAAGTCGGAATCGATGGCAGGAACGGTAATCCGGGTTTGTTAACGAGGGGTATTATATGTGTATCTGTCTGAGGTACCGCTTTGAGTAAGATTTTTTCTTGTTTGTTGAAATGGTCTTTTGTGTCGAGGATTTTAGGTTTAAATATGTGTTTATTATTTGAAAACAAATTTAGTCTGTACTGATGTTTAATATTCTAGGTTTTTATATTTCAGTTGTTTAGCGTTTTAAATCATTTGTTTAGTCTATTAACATCCTCGTATATATGTACATTTTTACTTCCGAAAATCAGCCACTTTTGTCACTAAAACTTATCGATTTCGCAGTCTGAAACACTAAACGTGTAACAGTGTACATTTCCTATTTCATTTCTATTTTGAGAGTCGTTTTTCTAATGTCAGTCAGCTCCGGTCAGTTAGTAGTAGTACTGTGTCGCTTTAAATCCTTTGTCGATTTCGCTTGTTAAAGACGTTAAAGCGGTAAGGTTTATTCGCAGATGTTGACAGTCCCTAGTAAATCTCGAAATCTCGTGAGATTGGGGGTTTTTCAATGAAAACGTATGCAAATGCTTTGAATTCCATTTAATGATTATCATCATGATTTTATTTAAATGTCACGTACATTAAAATAAAATCTGCATGTAGTGGATAAATTCGTTTTATAAAAAAAAATATGTTATTTATTTAACCATTAGGTTTTATTTATTAAATATAGTGAAATTTTAATCGAATAAAAACAAGTTTTAATTTGTCAGTCAGAAGAAAGTTTTGTCATGTAGTGTTTTCTATGAAAAGTTCATTCTCGCGAGATCTCGTCCGTATATTACGAGTCTGAGTCTCGTACAATTTTCGTAGTGTATCGAGATTGCATTCCCTAGTTCGTGTAATATGTATTAGATTTTCCTCGGTTAGGTCACAAAGTTCACGTAAAAGATTCTTTACATATTCCGTTTGCGTAACCCCAACGAAAATACACCCCGAATTTTAGAGCACAACATTCCTTCGGAGAAACACCTCTCAGTCATTGTTACTTTCGAGTGTTGCACGAATAAAATATGTTGTTCTCGGGATTCAGATGGGTTGGTAATTTAATACTGGCGTAGGTATTGGATTCCAAAGCCGTCCTCAAAACAGGACTTTCCGTTACATTTTTGTAACAACATTTTGTTTATCTTTCAGTTTTGTTTGTAGTATGCGTGTGTTACTGGCAAATTGAGAGAAAAATTGTGTCAAAGGAACATACCGATTTGCATTCTTTAAATGGTCACTCCGTTGACTTTGAGAGCAGGTTTTTAACGACGTCTATGTACTTTTTGCTGCATATTTTACCTTACACAAGAACTGCATGATTACATTATACGAATGCCATGCAATAACGACATGTTCTCTTGTATAAAACGATACATTTTCCACATAAAACCTTAATGTAATGATTTTCTGCATAAAAGTACCGATTTGATTTCTCTTCACTGTAAATAAATACATCAAACAAATTAAGCTCTATACATACTATCCTTTTTATAGGGGTTACAAAGTTAAACAAATGCACATAGACAAGTCAATGAATACAAACATGCACCTCTATTATGTAAATACCTACGTAAAAACTAATTACAATAAATGTCATTCCTCTCAGTTCGAAGGGTGAGTTGATTAGATTTCGGCTCCCCAGTGCCCGAGTGTTGCTCTGTATCATAGCGTTTCATTATGGGAACGCTGCCAGTGAATAAATGTATTAAACAACCATACAAATTATTGCCGAACTAACTGGATGAGAATTTTGAAATAGACATTAATACACGTAAGTACCGATGCATACCTTTCTTAGTTGTAAGCTTGAACGGCGGTCCCGATTGCAGCTGCAACTAGTTTTGTTTTTTCTCTGGTAAAGCGCTTATTTGACAGATTCAAATGTAGCCGAAATTGGATATATCGTTTTAAAGTTGACTCATCAACTGTACCTACGTATTTAATTTTGGGCACAAGCGATCCATACGCGGCCGGTTATTATCAAAATTGAATATTCAACAGCGTAATAATAAGCTTCGACTTATTGAAAACTCTTAACACACAACACAAGTGACGTGGTGTTTACAAATCCAATTATCATCATCAAAACAGGTTGACACTTATTGAAGTGTCAAATCAACAAGTTATAATATTGTTTGTGTAAACATTCTCTCTAGTTTACAAAGGTTTCAACAACTTGACCTAACCACGAAATGGACCGTGACCACAGACCGATCTTTAGCACCGTCTTTAAGGAGCGTCAAACCTTTTGAAAGTTTATCATGACTCCCACACGAATTCCATAAAGTCATTACGGATTGACTTGAATTTACTGTCCTAAAAGCTTTGAATGAAAGTTGTAAACCACACACGTCTTCGAATTATTGATACGATATGATTATAAAAACTGATTTTATTTAATATGTATAGGAAACATTTAAAAGAAATTAAGAGATCTAAGCCAGTTGGCTGCGTCAGGGGGAAGGTCGAACAGATCTCTGGGGGGTCCGTTATAAGATGTCAGAGGGCGGCGTTGAAAAACTGAATGAAATGAGGAAATACCACCCTTGTGCAAGGCCAACCTTGCCATCTCATCGCTCCATGTATGTACAATGTACGATAAATGGACTCCCTTCAGTTCGATGGATCGCAATATCGATTCTCACCAGTTTTCTTAAAATCTTACGTAAATTGTGGAACGAAATTAAGCCGATAATCAATGCATCGCCGATCACCTACACATTCAGCGTCAGTTACAAGAAGCGTAACAGCTAACCGTGCCAAGAGGATAGGTCTATTCTCCATAAGAATTTCATTGAGGTAAAGGGCTTTTTGCCTTAGCTCAGTAATAGGGCGGTTGCGTCGTTCTTATGAAGAAGTTACATTCTCCAACTGTGCAAACCAAACGCGGCGTTACGTAACGTAACCTTTACGTTTTGAGGTCACGGATTAGTGACATGTCTTGTGCCCTTATACCGATATAGGACGACACGCGTGCATTTACAATGTTGGTAACTTGGTATTTATGGAGAGGGAACTAAATAGATGTCAATTGAAAGAGATGTAGGTATGTTAACTTCCATGGATTTGCCGGGGGACTTTAGCGTGGGGTTCTTCAAGAAAGTAGTTTAGACCGTACGCTTGTTTGCCACCTACGTGGTATTGAAAAAAGAATTTCAGATATTGCGGAAAAAAATAGTCAAGTCAACTTAAAGGTCGATGCAGTTATGACTGTACACATCTATAAAAACGAGCGCACATTTTGATCTTAACTGAGGGGTTTATATTTGCCATACTTTATACGAACAGCGTTTTTGACGTTTCGTTGATTTGACTATGAGTCACCATCCCTAATGCATATGCTTTAACAATTGTCGTCCTCATGACCTAGTTGATTTAATTAAGTACCACGAGTATAACAGCTGACGTTTGTGTAAAAATATGTAGGTTCAGCACTGTTCTCATTCGTGACTGCCGGGCTCAGAAAAATGCAATTACAAGTACAAGTTAGACATAACAGCCGCCATTTTATTGCGGCACGAGCTAGATGTAAGCTGGATAGCCTAGGTTGCCTCGGATAGATGGAATTTAGCCGCATTCTGTGTCTATTACTAAGACAATACTCGGACGGAAATGCCGGCACAGAAATCCGTTATTGCTCCTCGTTCGATTATCTTTATCGGTCAATAAAGTTAACTTGCACTTTTGTGTGTAAAAACTGCAGAATAATGTATAACTATGCGTAGGTATTTGTGTTCGTCCTGAAAAGTTAAATGTATAGGTACTTTTTTTTTGTACAGGTTCTACCCTAACTCGACGAAGTTCACAGAAGACCTTTGTACTGACAATGCCATATGGCATTCGGTGAAGGAAAACATCGCGTAGAAATTCAAAAAGTGTAGGTACCTACCTGAAGTACCCTATCCGCACTGTGCCAGCGTGGGGACGACTGCTCATTCCCTCTGACGATGACGATGATGTTGATGATCATGATATGGCCCGTTTTAGTGTGAAAAAGTCCATCCTTCATCGGGTAGGTCTAAACTAAACTAAACAAAACATGAGACAATAACAACATAAGTTAAGTTCAGCGCATAGTATACCGGCTTTGAAGGTACTTTGATATATGGATCCGAAGAGTCAACTACATACGTCAAAATTCTACAGGACCTTATTTCTACTCGAGGAGTAAAATTCAAATTTGTGCATTTAGACGACCGTAACTCGGTAATCGACCCTCGGCTTGATGCCTTTGCCCTCTTTATAGACGAGTAAAATCGAACGTTATTTATGTTTATACTTCTATATGCTGCTGAGCAAGGATTATACATTCCTCGGACTATTTATTATAGAATTACATTCAACAATGAAAATGAAAATGATTTATTCAAAAGCTCAAACACTTTACAAATATTCAGGCTGGTGCCTCTTTTCAAGCAATCAAGATGCCTGTGGCAAGAGACACCGCAAACAACATCATTAATTACATCTTCGCTTGGCTATGTGGGAAATAAAAGGGCTCGGTCCTATCGTCCGCGTAGTGGGACAGATAGTTCAATCTGCCCGCGCTCGATGTGATGTGACACAGCTCATACGTGCCGTGCATTTAGTTTCGCATTCGCACACGCCCGCGCTCAATCTGCTCCGTCCCACTTCCGCGGCTGATCTGGCGGGGCCTTACCTCTACTCGTATTGCAATGAATTGAGGCTATTTACCCTATTGCAGCAAAGGGTAATGTTTTCCAATGAATGTAGCATGTAGCCAATGTATGTAATCAACGCGCTCTGAATGCTAATGAATCGAAAGATGTTTATCAGGATCGTGGCTAGGTTAATTCTTCGGGAAGCAGGCGAATTATATGTATGTTTATTGATTTTAACTTTAAATTCACACACTATTTGAATCTAATGGGACGTGATGTAGTAGACTACCCTGTCACAATGCATTTGCACCTCCCCGGAATGCGACGCCCCAGTTTTCCCTTTTTGCCTCCCAGAGCTCGCTAAGTACGCTTCACACTGTACCCAGAGTCACCCAGAGTCGCTTCACACTGTATCACGTGACGCGGCGAGGTGAATAGATATTGTGGGTAGTAAGTTTCGCAACGTATAGCAATGACAGTTAGAGTCGGAGGGAAGTCCTTCCTCAATCCAATCATATGCGCTAAATCCAATTCGGTTACAATAGTTTCCATCTTAGTAGAAAATTACTTAATTTCTCGCCGCATAGGGTGCCTAAGAAGAGGATGCAATGTTCTGGGTGCCTACTTATCTCCTTCCTTTTCCCTCATTTAATTCTTTGCGTAGATAGAGGATTTAATAGATGGCGTCCGATAGCGAATGCCCGAAAGGGACGATGGTAAATTAACCTCATTCTTGACGTCTAATGTCGTTTATAATTTAGTCGTGTTATATCGGTGACAAACAAAAAAGCCTATACGCGCTGAAGGGCAGGAGATTTGACATGGTATCTCGTTCCCACTTGTGGTATTGTCTGTGCTTACATCCTTGTCACTCATGTGTATGTGAATGTATTCTATTATTTCTGTATGATTCTTTGTATCTGCTCATTGCCCGTGTTGTATGATGCAAGCCCCCGTTCACCCAAGAGGACTTTGTTGTTTTGCGAACTGAGGACTATCTTATCTGGCTGCGCGGGCGGCGTCCGGGGTTGTGCTGCGTCCGCCGATAGCAAAGTGTTTACTTAGTCATTATTATCTCTCTTGTAATGTATAAAAATAATCGCATTAAGAAACACTGGTTTCATTGTGTTAAACGGCCTCGCTGGCGATCGTCCTTTTAAGTCTACATAAGTAGACTTTATCTACGCACATATAAAATGCGTTCAGAAACCGTAGGAAACCACCCAGCCAGCCAGCATTATTACAACCAATTTTACTATGAGAACTTTCTTGTCTGTGTGCTAGTAGGTAAAATCTGTACTTTAATGTTATTACAGTACAGATTTTTGTAAGGGTATGAGTTTAAATTTGGAACAGCTGTCAAAACTCAAGTGGGTCTCTATTTTAGTATCCATAGATACTTAAACAGTTCTTGATGCGAAACGTCAATTCAGTTTGTTTAATATAAACCGCACGACATTTGATCACCAGTGACAAAAGAATAAAAACTTCATTCGTTTGTCTATGATTAAAAAAAACATTCGTCTTGAGGTAGGATCGAATTGCAGCCATTACTGTTGTCATTTCTTTGTTGGTCTTTTGCTGTTACGAAAGTAAAATTGTGAAAAGTAGTTTGTAATTCACATTTTAGTTGAAAATATGAGTAGTAGTGACTCCGAGAACGGTATGAACTATGAACACTCCGCCGGATATCATAAATGCAAGCCACGATTGCAAAAAAAATATTTTACAGGTAGCACTACAGTAGAAATGCAGGTCATTTCCCTACGGCTTCGGAACCCATCTTAGAGTATGATGTGTGTGTATCTAAAGTAGTGAATGCAACTGTACATAATTTAGCCTTAAAACACTCGTGTGATCCTATTATGAAACTCACTGACGCTCGTTTTATAAAACCACTTTCGTATTTTAAAACCTCTGATTATATATCAGTTGCATAAACTACTATAACAGGACAGCTCAGCATCAGAATACGGCGAAGGCACAGCAGTTCGTACTCGTAACTCTTGTAAGGTCTTCATCTATTTCGTCCGCGTTTAAGAATTATCTTGCGGGCGTAGCATGGTTGCCAATTTATCACTTATCGCTGTGGATAAGATATCCGTCACGTTTTGACAAGTATGCGAGTGCGAAAGTGACCGATGTCTTATGCACAAAGATAAGTGATAAAACGGCATGCTACGCCCGCTGGGTTAATTTGAGTTCGTGCATATACGTACTGTTGTCACAATCATAGGTGCATTACTAACTGTAGTATATGAACAGAATTCGTCTGGAACGCATCACTAAAGTGCAAGCGAGGAGTCCGACTTAATGATTTATGGCCACAATGGTTTTGGTCCCAACATAATTGATAAAAATACGACGCAGCAATCATACAAGTGACTTATTGGTTAAACTTTCAATTATATAAACTCCTACATAATTTCATCTGAAGAAGCTTCTCAATTAAATTGAATCAACAGTTTCGTGATCCAGTTATAAATAGAAATAACCCCATCGGTTTGACAATAGCAATTAGACATCCAAATTAAGACATTAAACGTTTCAATCATGAGACTGACTTAATATCGCGGATTAAACCGCTGAGGTACAATTTCAAGTTCAAACGCGCCTCGTAAAAACTAGATTATACCGTCCTCACCTTTGCCCTTCCCATTAACCCTTATAAAACCAAGCTACACCTACTATAACGGTTGGAACATCCAATTCTATTCTACTCATAGCAGAGTTGGTTTTGAGATGGCAAAGTTTGACGAGATACGCGTTTGTGAAAATAAGTAATATTTCATCCAAAGTCATCCAACAAAGCCTTAAATATTCAGCGTCAATCAAGATATTCGACGTAATGGCGGCTGGTAATCGTGTTAGGTTGATTGAAACGGTCCTTTATGCTGGCTAGCGGATTTAGTGCAGAATGAAACTGTTCGGATTGACAATTATTGAGTTTTTCAAAGCTTTTCATACATTACATACATAGATTCACGCCTTTATTCCCATAAGGGGTGACATGAAACTTATTCCGTCCCAGTGCCACCTTTAACATACATTCGGGTATAAAATATCGACAAAATGTGATAGGCAGTGATAGTGTCGTGAATAGTCATGATCATACCCCGTTATCAGTGTTGCAGAATCATTGAAAACGCTAGGGTAGGCACTGCACTTATATTATTTTTAACATGTGCCTCTAGGTATGTATAATTTGATGCACCTTTTTTTAATTGATATAAACTAAGTTTTTAACAAAATAAAATCTCTTTTCAACCCGTAATTAAAAAAGGTTATATTCTTTTTTTCACTCCATAATAGGTGGTTGCGTCATTTATTTGTCAAAATTGATTTAGTATGTCGTAGATAATTCGTTCACTTAGTATTCAGTTAAAATCATGAATTTAATCACGCTGAATTTTCCCAGTTTAAAAGAGAGCTGATGGCGAAATTAGAAGTAACCCGAATGCGACGCGGTAATGTTTCGTAAATTTAGTACATATAACAACAGTATGTAAATTTGCTTTTCTTTTAAATTCATTTTTCAGTTTTTTCTGTTACTAACAGATAAAAAAATGATACATTTGTGCCAATGCACTATAGATTTTAAAGTAAGATGCCTGAGATTCTTGTTTAAATATGTTATCATATACAAGTGTGACTGTTGTGTGTGTGTTGCGATGAAGTAGTTAGTGTTCAGAAAATTTACAATAGAATGTGAAAATGGATGGTCAAAAGGTGAATTCAACTGCACATGCAATAGCCAAATATCAGAATTAGGAAAAACAGATGAAAATATCACCTCAACAAATGGAACCTTCAATATTTGATTGAAAAGTATTAAATAAGTAGTATAGTTTATCCCTAAAAAAAATCGACTGTAAAGACACAACGTTCATAATTGCATTGTAATATGCCTACTTGAAAAAGAAACTATCTTTATACAAATCTGTTATTTTACATGTAAAAAGATTCTTCAAGCAAAAGCCTGTACACCAAAATGTCACATGTCACATTGACAATAAAATAGATATTGTGCGATAACCCTATGACTTAGTTTCAATGGATCTGCAACACTGATAACGGGGTATGGTCATGATTACATTGATGTTAATAATCATGTCTCAAACAGCCGATTTATTTCATGTAGCAACACCCACAATCTTTTTACAACAATGTTGACGGGTAGGCGAGTTGTCACAGTTCTTAACGGCTATATTGCGTACGAACAGTTAAGTGCAGATTTGTAGTGTTAGATTTGGAGGAAAACCAGGGTGAGCTCTTTCCATAATCACTTTCAATGCATCCTATGACATTGTAACGATTTGGTTCATTTACACGTGGGTTCACGTGTTTAATAATAATAATAATAATAAAGATATTTATTGCCACAAACTAAACATAATACAAAGTACAAAGTAATTTAGGTACACCGCATATAAACTACACACACACAGCTCGGACGATGATTGTTCATGATGTGATGTATTTATGTGCGTCCACAGGTCTTATTCTATTTGGGAGGCGTGACGGTATATTATGTATATGAATAAGGTTTTCCTACATGTCACGTACATGCGATAACACAGTTCTAAGTCGTGGAGTTCTTTAGTGTGAAAGGATTAGTAACAAGCGTAACAACAAGGGTCTCAGGTTCGGTAGTTTCAGCCTCAGACCATGTCGTCATCAATCAAGGGTGCACCCGGGTAATTATAACTGGAACAATATAGTGTGTGAATTGGTACAGTATCAGTCGTGTGGTAAGGGATGTCTGTAAGGGGAGGTGGAGGACATTCTCGGGGACGAAGGTCCCCACATCTCAGATGGAGCTGGTACGCATAAGGCGGCAGCTCATATGTCAGATATATAAAGGATTCCGGAAGCTGTAGGATTCCGGGTGTGTAGGTTCATAGTTGCATATATGCTAATACAGATACCTAAGCTAGAGTGCTATAGGTACTATTTCGCGGCCATGAGAGTGACCAGAAGTGGCTTCGCGACAGATAGGTTGCTACGTAGGTACTTATGGCCGGTTCCAATAATCAATCCTCCGATAGTTTTCCTCACCAGCAGTTACATTTTAACACATTTTCTACGGGTAATCTGTCAAAATGTAACTGCCGGTAAGGAAAACTATGGGTGGATTGATTATTGGAACCGGCCATTAGTCGACTTTTACGGGAAGACAGGGGCTGGTGAAATTATAAACCGACACCATATACGCCTATGCTTTTCAGTTTGATCTTAAACGCAAAAATTTCAGACGTCCGTAAAAACGTAGAAAGATAGCAATTAAATTCGTATAGTGTAGCAAGACTCGCATGTCCATGCTAATCTATACTTATAATATTATAAAGTGGAAAAGGCTGCGAGATTGGGTCTCCGGAATCACATATCCGATTTCAAAAAATGATTTTCTCAAAAATGGCCCGCAAAGTGAACATAATGGAAAGTAAAGTTTATAGTTTAAGGTCAGATCTAAATTAAAAAATAATAGTTATTTATGATACAAGTGTGGAAAGTAGGTGATTTCCGACGAGTGTATAATTCGACACGAGTCGGAAATCATCTTTACGCGCGTGTATCATACAACGTTTTACTATGCCTTGTGTGAGGAAATATATTAAATGGTGAAATGTCGGTTTAAAATTGATAGGTTAAAATTTAAGAACCTAGATAGATTGGCAGGTACCTACTTATTACCTGGAATTGCATTTAACAACTTCTCCACATCTTTTGCTGTCAAGCTTATTCACTTAAAAGTTAAATCCATTGTATTATGATTTTGGAATAAAATTAATTTTGAGTAACTCAATATATTAAAAAAGACGCTGTACCGTCGTAGTTCTAAGAAACATACTGACACTATTGAAACGCAATACCTAAATCATTATTATTATTGATTACTCACTTTCACTCGATATTTTTAACTTATTTACATAAAATAACTCCAAAGTAAACACAAGTAAACCACAACAATGGCGGGCTTTTTAGTGTTAAATACATGCGCGGTCAACATATGCGCATTGCGCATGTGCAAGTCGCCAAACTGTCGTATCGCAAAAGGCAAAAGAAAGATGCGTTCAGCCAAACACATTAAGTGAATATTTAAAATTAATTAATTTATTGACCAAATTCAAAATTCATAAAGATTAATAAAACATTTTATACATTATTAGTATTTATGTACCTTTTATATTGAAAGAAAACCTGTAATTGAAATGTTTGTAAAACTTTTCTCGAGTAATAAAAACTCTTTGCGTCGGGCTGACGACGGACGTAAAAATTAAAAAAAAATTGAAAAGTAAAAAGCACTAGTGCGAAAAAGTGGCACTTTCCGCACGATTTGGGTGCTTGGAAAACGCTCTTTTCGAGCACATGCATTGTAATAGTTATTTACGATACAAGTGCCGAAAATAGGAAATTCGCAACGAGTGGAGATAAATTAAAACACGACCAAAGGGAGTGTTTTAAATCGATACGAGTTGCGAATTACCTATTCGCACGTGTATCGTACAACGTTTTACTGTACATATGGCTCTTTAAAGTTTCGACATATGCACGAAAAGTGCTCTTTTCCGCACTAGTGCGGGAAAGTAGCACCATATGTACTGTAAAAAACATTGCAGGCCGCCTGGAATGTTATATATAAATTACTTTATTTGTCTAGTACCAATTTAAAAAAAAGTAGAAACTGGCATATAAAAGACGGCACAGCTCGTATTCAGCCAATTCAACTCGTATTTTTCTGTTGCAAACACGACGTTTTTGTATGTGTCTCAAATAGGTTGCGTTTTTTTGGTGGAAAAATACACTTGAGATTCTGTTTTTAAAAAAAAAGGCGGGAAATCGGTAATATTTTCACGTTGGGCAACGATATTTAAAGTTTATATAAATTAAGTATTTTTTATTTCCCCTTTTTTGAGAAAAACACTATATTAGCCTCAGCCGGAATGGCAATTGCAGGCTTCGTATTATAATTAAACGGACTCACAAGCTCGTCTGTTTAAACACTCAAATACTCAGCCTGCAATTGCCTCCTTCCCGGCCACGGCAATAATGTACTATTTCTCAAACATGCTCGGAAATGTACGCGTTAATATCACGAAATGAAGACGTGAAGTTTCTTGTTTATGGCTCCCTAGTCCCTACATTACTTCTTGGCCTTACGCCAAGAAGTAATGTATGAAAACCCTAAGTAAAACCATTATTGTCCGCTACTCTAACTTTTTAAATTTGCTTACTAATATTAAACTGACAAAGGAAAATTTACATACTGCCAACCACCACTAGACACTGTAAGCATACTTGCTTCATAGAAAAAATAAAAATAATCTATGGTACTATACTTTATGTGCGGTTAAACATGGTGCTCGAACGGCTTGTTCAAATGGCATGTTTAAAAAATAAAAAAGGCGCAAATGACCTATTATTTAATTGATAACCTAGTATTTATTTTATTTATAATATTTCCTCACATCGTTTGAGAAAAGTACTTTTTATTTTTATTTTTATTTATTTATTAAGTACAACCACATCATATATATTACATTTCACTTAAAGCTAGTATATTAGGAGGTATTTATTTCTGATATATACAACAATTACGGAAGTACATAACATTGGCTACGCATGTTGCAGTGAGATCAACAAAAGTTATAGCTATATACAATACAAAATATGACCTAAACAGCTAAACTAATAATAACAATAATAAATCTAAGACGAAATTAAAATAAAGACAATAATAATAATAACAGAATTTATATGTAAATATCTATGGAATTAATAACAGTGACAGAATTATATTACTTTTGGCAATAATGTCATTTTAAACTTGGGTAGGCGGTCGTGGAAGATGTCGATGAATTTATTTTGGCTGACAAAGTCGTTAAAACTCGAGCAAATTCTTACCATGGGAGACTGCAATCCAAGGTTTGTCCTGGTGATCGGTGTAGCGAAAGGTTTTGGTATAGGGCGCCGAGGGTAATTGCGAGGAACTGTTAACGAGACGCTTTCTAACAGATTGCTACATTTTATTTGCCCATTAACTACCTTGTGCAGGAAACAAAAATCCAACATTCGCCGCCGATCTCGCAAGCTGTCCATGTTAAACTTAGCAAGACGACTGTTGTAGGTATTTCTGTGTGAAAAGCCAGGAGTACCAAATGCAAGGTATCTTGTGAACGCCCTTTGTATGCTCTCAACCCGCTGCGAGTGAACCTGGTAGAAAGGACTCCAAACAATCGAGGCGGTTTCGAGATGGCTGCGTACCAGAGTGTTATATAGGATAATTTTAGTTTTCTGCTGTTTAAATTCCCTGGAGTTTCTTCTCAGGAAACCGAGCATCTGTGCGGCCTTTTTTACTATTGAGTCTACGTGAGCATAAAATTTAAGTTGACTATCAAGTGTTACACCTAGATCTCTGATTTCAGTCACTTCTGATAGCTCAACACCGCCTATCTCGTATTTTGTCACAAGTGGTTTTTTCTTACGGCTGTATTTTATGAAAAAGCACTTATTCGGGTTGAGAGTCATATTATTAATATAGCACCAGGACACTATATTGTTTAAATCGTTCTGGATCATTCTTGCATCTGATTCACAGGCCACAGACTTGTAAATTTTTAAGTCATCTGCATAGAGCGAATACTTTGAATGCTTAATGTGGTTCGTAATGTCATCAATAAACATTAAGAAGAGCACTGGGCCCAAGTGCGATCCTTGTGGAACCCCAGATTCAGCGTAGTATGTTTCCGATTTGTAGCCATGAACAACGACGTTTTGAGGTCTTTTGGTGAGATACGATGCGAACCAACTCAGCCAATTACCACCCACGCCAAAATGGCTAAGCTTCTTTAATAGAATCACGTGATCGACTTTGTCGAAGGCGCTGCTAAAGTCAGTGTAGATAGTATCCACCTCTGATCCTTTATCAACTAGCTCACATATATCAGAAACAAAAGGCACTAGGTTCGACATTACTGAACGACCAGGTCTAAAGCCATGTTGATGGTCTGATATGCCGGTTTCAGCTATTCTTAACAGCACAGGTTGTATAAGAGACTCAAATAGTTTTGAGAAGCAGGACAGGATGGAGATCGGACGAAAATTCCGGACGCAAGCTTCGTCACCTTTCTTATAAACTGGTACGATCCGAGCCTCTTTCCACACGTCAGGGAAGCATCCTTCGGTAAGTGACCGATTAAATAGTAGTGACAGTGGCAAAGACAATGCCGAACCACATCGCTTTACAAATACTGGAGGTATGCCATCCGGGCCAGCACCCTTCGAGCTATCAAGTTTTCCAATAGCACCTGTTATCTCAGCTTCAGTCATCTGTATATTACTTATGTAATCAACAGGTATATTGGCAGTACCGTCAACAAGATTGTTGTTGGAGATTTGCGAGCTACTAGTATATACTGATGAAAAGTTCTTAGCAAATAGATTGGCAATGTCTGTTCCGGTCTCCGCTGTATCGTTATTTAAATACATTTTAGTGGGGAGAGTAGAGCGACCACCTCTTTTGTTTTTGATATAGCTCCAAAATGCCTTCGGGTTGTTTGAGATATTTGATTCAATGGTTTGCTTGTATTTATTATGACATTCATCATATAATTTACAACAGCGACTACGAAGTAACTTGAACTCAATTTCATCGCGAGGGTTTTGATATTTACGGTATTTTAAGCGAATTTTATTTTTCTCACCCAAGAGTTTTATTAATGCATGGCTGAACCATGAAGGATAACTAGAACGTCTCAATCTCCGTTTTGGTACGAATTTATCAATCAAGTTATTTAATATTTTATAAAACTCACTGGTCATTTCATTCACATTTCCCAAACCCGTCAACCTGCCTTGCCAATCTATGCTTTTGATTTCCTTTACTAAAGCATCATATTCAACCTTGTGATAATTATAGTCTACGTGTATTTTAGGTTTTAAATAATTGATATTACAATATGACACATCCGCTACCAAACTGGGGTGATTTTGATAACATTTGCTAAGCGTATCGGAAGGGTTGCTTACCTCAATGGTTTGCAAATTAGTTATAATCAAGTCTAGGTGGCGATTATCACTGTTACTTATATTATTTATCTGGCTCAGTTGATTTGCTGCCATAAAATCTATCAATAAGCAACCCAGAGTATTATTATAATTGGACGGAGTCATTTGTCTCATGTTATCTTGAACCTTCCAATGAATAAAACTCAAGTTAAAATCGCCCACGAGTACGAAGTCATCAGTATGACACAGAGCTGCATCTACGCTAGACAAAAAACGGGACAGTGATTCTGCTCTAACTGGAGGCGGTAGGTACACTACGCAAATTGTCAACTTTTTTACACCGGTATTTAGATTTATATATAAAGTGACCCATAAACTTTCAATATCAGTTTCAAAACTCGTTGACCTAACGGATGGAATGTCACGTGAGACTGCAATCATAACTCCGCCGCCATCCTTTTTAGAACCCTCCGAGAGTACACGATCTTTTCTATAAACTACGTATCTATCATCTATAAATTCACTATTCGAGATATTTGAGTTT
This sequence comes from Epinotia ramella, assembly GCA_947578815.1. Taxonomy (NCBI): domain Eukaryota; kingdom Metazoa; phylum Arthropoda; class Insecta; order Lepidoptera; family Tortricidae; genus Epinotia; species Epinotia ramella. Next base: position 4,866,015 of record OX388211.1, on the reverse strand, counting down.
AACCAAGTCTCTGTGAAAGTAATGACCTTATAATTGGCATTAAGAATATTCTTTAAAACATTATTCGTTTTCGTTCTTAGGCCTTGAACATTTTGATAATATATATCCAACATTTCTAACAACATCAATGATATCTTAGCTAATCCTGTGGATCATTCAGCTAATGCATTAATTCTAGGCTCTCTACGCTTCTAATCAGTAAGGCTTGGTCCTTGTCGTCTTTGCGTGCGTAGATACGTCCGTTTCGGATCCACACGTACTTGTAGCCGAGTTCCTTGCCCCTTTTCCTGGTCGCTGCGTGCAGTTTTTTAGCCGCCGGCGTCAGATGCTCAGCCACAAATACCGGAACACGAGTTCCACCAATGCCAAGGTGATGGGAGCATAGCTTGTCCTTAACGTTTTCCTTGTTGAACTTGGAAACAGCAGCCAGAATCGAATCACGGACACGTGGTGTTCGAAATTTGGCTATGATAGCTCTGGGTCTATCATTGTCCATGGAGAGCTTTGCTACTCTGGTCACCTGCTGGATATCGTCGACAGTAACCGGGTTCTTTACAAATGTTGATAGTTGAATGAGCGTGGTGTTAAGGTTCTCCGTCTTATTTTCAGGGACACCGTTGATTTCTATGTTGCACTCTCGTATATGCAATTCTACAATGTTCATTCGTGTTTTAAGGTCTTGAACCGACACCTTCAATTGTTGGTTTTCATTGGTGAGTTCTGAGATGGTTACCCGTTGATCATCAACTGTTCTTTTAATCGACTCATATTGCTCGTTGAAAAAAGACATAGAATCCCGAAAGCTGGCCATTTCTTCACAAATATGCTGCAAATGGTTCGATACAAGATCTTTGATGGTACGCCTCAGAGTGAAGTTCAATTCTTCCTTTATAATTTCGCGGAATCTATTCTCTGAAGTGAAGTCTACAACATTAGCACTAGAGGATGCAGGGGGCTCTGATGGCGAAAATGCGGGAGGTATATTTTGTTTTTCCTGCCTACTATTATTTTCCACCTTCGTAACTTCTGAGTTCGCAGCGTCGGCAACCACGGTCGCTCCCGATGAAGGTGGGCGAACTGGCGTATTTGAATTGCCAGTTTTGGGCTGTTTGCAGCAGCACTCTGGGCATATCCATTTGCATTTTTGCTGGGAATTCATAGATGTAAAGATTTTGGTATCGACATTGGCACATGCTAAATCGTATTTTAATTTACATGTGGAGCATGCCAAGTATTCATTTCGCTTCTGGAAAGGATTACGGCAGCCCGCGCATACATTTGTTGTGGGTACCATTTTTGTGTTGATTCGATTATAAATCGAGTTGCGTATCCGATTTTACTTTATGCTGGTAACACAATTTTTTTGTACGAGTGTATCGGAACGTATCCGTCACTGTCAGTGCGTCAGTTGACAATCGGTATCCAATCAGCTGTTTGAGGTCCCGTTACTTATTGCCGAAAACAGACGAATAATTTAAGTTGTTTATCGTTTTTAAATATGATTCGGCGTTTAACGGCTATGTTATGGATCTTACCGATGTCTCTGCTTGTTATTTGTGCCTCTAGTGTGTTATTTCCGTGCGGATAAATAGAAGTACTATACAATCCTCGGCCGGAACAGGGATTGCTGGACTCGTTGTATTCGGTCTCGTCTACGACTCGGCCGTCTACCCCAATCTCGTCCAGCAATCCCTTACTTCACGGCCTCTGCAGTAATCTACTATTATCTGCGTGTAGAATGGACTCTCTGGATAGTTATAGGCTATATTTTCAACCTGAGGGCTTAAAGTCAAGATCAAACTTGCCTGCGTTCTCTGCAATACGCGACCAAACCGCGCGGGCAGTTACTAAATGTAGGAAATTAGGCAAAGATCCGCGTAAACATACATCTTATCCCTTTATTTCGCAAGCAAAAAAAAAATCGTGAGTTCAAGCCTCGTTTGCGGGGCTTGTAGAGCAAAAAAAATAGTCTGCGAAATAATCAAAAAGAGCATGAAGAAATGTGCATATTGGGATATACATAATCAAATAAAGGGTTAATTATTGGAAGCTATCTATGGACAGTCCTATACAAAACATAAATAACTTACCTTCTTAAGCTTTGCGTAGCATATATGAAAAGAAGAGAAGATGACGGAGCAGGCGGAGAATTTTCATGAAGTATATTTATTTATTTATTTATTTATTTATTGATACATGGAAAACCAACAGCGCAACATATTTATAGACAAAATAATAAAACCATATAGCCAATTACAGGTTCTCACTTATAGAAATAAACTAACACAAATAAATCTATAGCCAAACTTAAACTTAGCGTACATTACGCACAGTAACCAATCGCGCACCAATAGCAAGCATGGCAATGGGAATAAACAAATACAAGGTAGTTAATAAATTGGAATGTATATAAACTCTAGTAACCCGAATATGATCTCAATATTCCACAAACGATACAATCTAATGTAAAGAAAATACCGTAGAGGCTCAATCGCGTATTTCTGTCACGTCATGTCAAAGGTTTTATATGTGACGGACTACTTATTCTATACCTGTTTCCAATTTTATTACCTGTATGAAACATCGTCACGTTTCAGCCAGGTGGATTCCAGCTTTAACCTACCGGATGGACATACCTTATTTTGGTATTCAAGGGGAATCGGCGGGCAGCAGGAAGCTATAGACAAACAAACATAGCCATCCTAATTCTACCGGACGCAGAGTGCATTGAAACGCGGCGCATCGATTCAATATCCCCGCATCTCCCCTTAGCGACACATTCCAACTTGAACTTAATTTCGCACAGGGCAAGGTTCATTTCGGAATTAAACCATTTGGATAGATAGGAGGTTGGGTAAATAAATAGTTGAATATCCGCCGGCCAAATACGTACACCTTTGGCTTAAGGAAGTACTTATTTCGGTGTGAAGATTGAATTCGTTGAGTGAATTATAAGCCGGCATCTCTGCTAATGTACGCGTTGTATACTGAGTAATCCTGTACACGTGTTTTGCTTTGAGCGAAGTACCTAAGGTAAGTACAGTCAGCATCAAAAGTAACTGGGCAAACGAAGACGTCAAAAGTCTTTATTAAAAGGGAATAAGAGCTTTTGAAGACGTCAATTGCGCAGTTACTTTTGATGCTGACTGTACGCTGGTACGCCATATCAACTTTTACTAAAATAATGTCTCTCTATCTATCTATCTATTCAGCCGGTATCCACCCACTGTTGAGTATAGGCCTCTTCTTTATTACGCCACTCTCCTCGGTCCTGTGCTAATCTCATCCAATGTTTGCCTCCTGTTCGGCAGATATCATCGGTCCATCGAGCTGGTGGTCTGGCCGCTGACCGTTTCGATGACCTTGGCCACCATTCAGTGACCAGTTTTGTCCATCTCCCATCGTTCCTCCTCGCCAAGTGTCCCGCCCACCTCCACTTTAACTGTGTTATTCGTTTGCCGACGTCCGCTACTTTCGTTCGGCGCCGGATTTCAGTGTTTCGGACACGGTCTACAAGGGAGATGCCTAACATGGCTCGCTCCATGGTTACTGCGCCACATTTATTTTGTGCAGTACTCCCTTGGTGAGTGCCCAAGATTCTGTCCCGTAAGTAAGGGTAGGCAAGACACTTTGGTTAAATACCTTTGTCTTAGGACATCCCCTAGGTTACTAAACGCAGCCCATCCTAACTGGATTCGTCTAGCGACCTCTTTCCCCTGGGTCTCTTGGCCAAAAGATAAACACTGTCCAAGATATATGTAATCATCCACAAGTTCCACTAGAGAACCACCAACAGTAACATGTTGGGTGGATGACTTGCCATGATCTTGGTCTTGGACATGTTCATCTTGAGGCCCACCTTTAGAGAAGCTACATAATGTCTATGCTTGCATATTCATATGCGCTATGTTGACGAAGAAGGACTAGCATTTTGTCATTTATGCTCATTACACTGTATGGGTCGTCCATTTTTCTAATACCTACTAATATTATAACAAGGAAAAGTCACTGATGTTGCAAGTTTGTATGGAGGGGGTCATATCAGAAACTGCTCATCCGATTTCAAAAAATTATCCCCCAGTATGAAGAATGGTCCTGGTCCTCAGGTTGGACAGAGGTGGGGACAACGTCTCGGGTATCTGTAACAGGCAGGCCGTAAGTTTCGTTACTCCACTCTGGGCGGTAAGTCATATTTACCGCCCACGGGCGCAACGGAAAATCTAACTTCACATCCAGGAGAACACGTAAAATTGTGTACGCACCACGGTTGGTAATTCGTAATGCCCTCACTTTCGGTTCGGGCCACAAACACCTGCGATCTGGGGCATTCACGAATTCACCGTCCCAGGTACGTAATGTATTATTTCCACCGACGTGTTTTCAAAAGTCTGCTTCTGAGTTTACCAAAAACAAAGTCGCTTCCCGTTGTCTGTCCCTATGTATGCTTAGATCTTTAAAACTACGCAACGGATTTTGACGCGGTTTTTTTTAATAGATAGAGTAATTCAAGAGGAAGGTTTATATGTATAATATAGCATCCGTGCGAAGCCGGGGCGGGTCGCTAGTTTAATATAAAGGGCAAGAGCACGAGTACACTTTGGCCGCTATGATGTTATGATTCATTGTTTTGCTTGGTGAGCGGCTCACAAAGCAAAACTAGTTACACATATGTGCATGTACTTGCCCGTTATATTGACATGGTATCGAACTTTGACTAGTCATAGAATTATAATATGTACATAACAACACGCATATTATTAGCATGTGATTACTGGGCGTATAGTTACGCAATTGATTGAATATTTTGGGCCCGCGTGGTGTCTTGTTTCTACCCTTTGCTGTGGAGTAAGTTATAATTGTCCGTCGTTAAACGTATTTTATCCGTCAGTATACGTGCATTAGCTAGAATTGACACCCCTTTTTGGATTACAGACGTGAGTGTGTGTGCGTGTATGATATACATACATAGATTCACGCCTTTATCCCTAAAAGGAGTAGGCAGAGGACATGAAACTTATGTTCCAGTGCCACTTTTAGCATAAATGTGGGTAGAAAAGATCTACAAAATGTGATATCGCAGTGATAGGTTGCTAGCCCATCCCGCATCGCCCACAGCATACTTCAACCCTGCTCCCTTAGTGACTTTTACGACACCCACGGGAAGAAAGGGGGTGGTGAAAATCTAACCCGGCACCACACGGGGTATGTACCTACATGTACGAGTATATGTATTATGTACATTTTCCATAAATGCATTTTGTTGAATATTTAGGAATGGTCCATGATACAACGTGGCAAGTATGCGGTGTGGACGACGTTGTGACCGCCTCTTTAATGTACTTCCATACAAAATGGGAGTGTCTTTTGAAAGACATACATTTTGTGTCTTCGTTGATATATAAAGAAGCATACTTGAGTTTGTAAGTGCATAACATCATCACCATCAGGTATAAGATTCAATATAATAACGGGTTCAGGATGCTGTTGGGGCTGCCCCGCTTCTGTAGCGCATCAAGTATGTTTGCGGAGGCACGTGCTGATTGCTTCAGTGCTACGAGTATAATACGCAACAGAACTGCCTCCCTGTTGCGCCGCGTGTGTGACAGCTCCAATAGCCTCGTGCGCCTGGTGTTGGAGACTCCTGCCTGCGCTTTGTGGAAACACTGGGACTCGGTGCATATGGAAGCGAGAGGCTCTGTATACATATAAGATTGTATGATATTTTTATTTTTATTGTATGATATTTAATTTTAATTTTACTTTTATTTTATTTTATGACATTAAGTATATATAACTAACTTAGGATAAGTAAATGTAATGTATACTAACACTATGGACATTGTCTGAATTAAATAATTTGAATTGAATTGAATAAGAACATATCTAGGGCAGGGCGTGCGAGATGTAAATGTACCTATTGTGTGCAGGGCGAAGGCCAAAGCTAAAAGATTTAAACTATAAATAATGATCGATATTCCAACTTCGCTGTAGCGCATCAAGCTCCAAGAATGCTTTTCAGGCCCCGTATCATGGTCGGCCTTATCACGCAATAAGTGACAAGATAGAGCGTCAGTCTCGTTCTGTCGAACGTTGTCAGCCAGTGACGGACGCTCTATCTTCTCACTTATCGCATGATAAGGCCTACCATGATACGGGGCCAGATTAAGCTATGTACACGTATACTTGCTAGTGTGGGCTGTAACTTAACTGGGCTGATTTGTTTAGCCCTTACATATACGCTGTATGGACATAGTAATCATTGAGTTATATAGTATGCAGATATCCCCCAGCATAAAGCGGCGCATCTTAACCTACTCTAGTGGGAGTACCTTTGCATAGTCTGCGTCGCGTACGATAATTGAAGATGGCGGTCTGAAAACTTCAAGAAAAATGTGCTAGGTGACCAGTCTATACTTAGTAATAGTAAGTCAATGACAATAATATGTATATTAGCCGGGTCTATATCGGGTGGCATAAAATTGTTGGTCCTACATTTTGTCGCATACCAACTTTATGCCGAATAACGTATGGCGTAAACATTGTTGTGCATATTTTTTATTTGCCGAAAATGTTGTTCCTAATATCGATTGTCCTAAATATTTATTCTCCGAATGTTTATTGCGTCGAAGTTTTTTTTTTAGAATAATTGATGTGCATAACTTTGATGTTGCTAATATTTAATGTTCTAAAAATGTTGTGCATACATTTTGTTATGCATATATATCGATTGTCCTAAATATTAATTGTCCGAATCTAAATGCAGGTTGGATCTGGTCAGAATTACATATTACTTAAATTACTTATGACCCGCCCTCATGTCGATGGAGCCCCGCTTCGCGGGGCCCCTATTTCTGTTCTGAGGGACACAAGTGAACCCTAACCTAACCGACCTAAAACAGAGTTCGCTTGTGTGTGTTGTTTGATAGCCGTGCGGCGAGTCGACGCCACCCCGCTGCGCGGGGTGTCTATTTCTGCTCTGAGGGACAAAAGGCAACTAACGAACCTATCTAATTGATGTAAATGAAGGTTGTCTATGACCCGCCCTCATCTCGACGGGGCCCCGCGACATTTCTGCTCTATTTCTGCTCTGAGAGACGAAAGGCAACTAACGAACCTATCTTATTTATCTAGATGTAGTTCGGGTCTGCTCAGAGTTTAAAAATAGTATAAAATTTAGGAAAAAAATTGTATAGGTGGTGTAATTTTAGCTAATTTAATAATAGGCAAAGTAATTACTATGAATATGAAAATTAGGACTATTACTTTTTAGGTAATTCGAGTAATCAATATTAGGATAAACATACTTTAGAACTTTTAAATGTGTATGCGCAAAAATTAATAGGCTAAATAAGTAGTATGCCACTCAACATTATGCCAAACATTCTCGGCCAAAAATTTTTAGGACGATCAACATTATGCGATACGACGGGCACCGATATTAGCCAAAGCAGTATCACAACTAGAGTTTTTGTAAACCTGCGGCTCCATTGAAAACCAGATCTATGCGGCATGCGTACTAGCCCGCCTTGCACTTGTTTATTGTAGAGAGGCGTGCGTCACACACATCGGACGTTTGGAAGGATATGTTTTACTTTAAGCTACACAGGGTGGAAAGTTGAGATGGCGCAGTACGGCAGCTAGTAGATCCCTTGCTGCTACGTGAAAATGCTCTCAGGAGACTACTAACGTTTTAAGTGATGACAATCGACATTCACAGATTTTTTATAAAATGAACAGTCAGCGAGAAAACGAATTTTCCCAGACATGAGACCCAGCTAGATCGATTTTTCGCCGTAAAACCCTATATTCCACATGTAATTGAAATCGTTAGAGCCGTTTTCGATGTGATTTCATAGTATAGGATTTTTATTTTATCGTCATTTCCAATCACTAGTCATTGTGTGTGATCATATTTGACGTCATATTTGTTTACATTACAGGAGACGTAAGAATGAATAGACTAGGTCATGTTGCAGAGTTACGATTACTGACCGATCAAAGTTAAATATGGCGCCCGCAGCTGTCAATTCCATAGAATTTTCTCAAACATTATTCAGATTTTAAGGCCGCTTACGATTTCAGACGGAGGCTTCATTTCACAGACGCATTGATCAATATCCTCCAGAGTCCAGACTGCCTCGGGGGAGCCCGATCGAATCTGATTATGGAGAAATGAGACGAGATTGGATCTCATTTACGATATACCGTGTCAGTCAGTAGTATAGAAAATCTCGCATCCACTCATCTCTTCTGTTCTGAGTAAGTGTTAACGTGAGAAAGATAGCATACATATCAAAGCACTTTGGTCCGAATGGTTGGCCAGATAGTTTATTTGCCTACAGCTTAGACAACTTAACATACAGTTTTGTGCATTTACAATGGAATAAGGTGCAAAAGTGTATACATCTATTTGAACTCTACTGTACATTCTATACTAGCAGCCCGCGCGGCTTCGCCCGCGTATTTATTTATTAATACATGGAACATTACAATACATTTATAGACAGTAGACACAATAATAAAACCATACAGCCAATTACAGGTTCTCACTCACAAAAAAATCAGCTCCCAAGGATGCGTTGTGTTGAGAGCGAGGGAATTTGTTCCTTCAGCTGTCAACACGGCGAATCCTCAAACATATCAAGGGTCGGCAACGCCCATGTTACTCCTTTGGAGTTGCATGCGTCTATAGGCTGCGGTGTCCGCTTATCATCAGGCGGGCCGTACGCTTGTTTGCCACCGTCGTTGTATTATAAAAAAAACCATAGCCAAACTTAAACTAAGCTATCCAAAGATGCTTAATTGCAAACCCACAGGGTGTAATATAGCCTATTATGAGCATTAAGAAAGTCCATTCTATACACACGTGTAAGATTATTTCACAGACTTTTCCTCTTTGTTCCGAGTCCACTGTTTAGATGAATTTATATAGAAACTGAGGGGATTCTCCGTAATTGGTCATGACATGATGCAATGAATGTCATAATTACGCTGAATTACACTGCAGTGAGATGTTCCAAGTATACCTAAGTAATTACTAATTAGTGTAGGCACCTACGCTCATTTAGCAAATCTTAGCAGTATGGTAATAGCAATAATACTTATACAAAACTTGGGTTTAAGTTCTTTATATGGCAACAATTATACCTATGAAATAAGCTGTAAGTTACAAGTACCTATAAAGTCTCTCACAGACTGGCGCAGCACATGAATTACGCTGCTATACATTTCGTGACACCAAGAATACTAGCATTTTCTTTATTCAAATGTACACTCTTTTTTATGTGGCACGACTCGCTGGTCACTCTGTGAACGTAAGAAAGAGACGAGTGAATGCTCTCAGCTCTTTTCTACAGACCAGTAAACCTGTCAGATCATCAGATACGAATAAAGTTCCTTAGTCAAAACATTGCCATGAAAAATCGATTAAAACGAAACTAGTTTAAAATGTTTGAACGATTTAATTTCAACGGGACTAATGGTTTTATAATTACTGATGAGTTAATACGCACATAACTCAATTCATTAAATGCCGATGGCCGTTCACCGGGTTCCAAATGTTACTAAAAATAAACGTGAAAAGGATGTTTCACTTGTGGTTTTCTTAGTTTTCTAATGGATATGATTTAGAAAAAAAAAGACTAAAAACGAAATCAAGATATCTTGAAAAATACAAGCGTAAAAATTTATAGAAGAACAAATAGCTACTGTGTAATGTAATGACATTAAAAAGTGTAAACACTTTACACATTTTTCGTTTATTCTATAAGTAGGTTACTTATAGAACTTTGTGCGCAGAGGGGACGTTGGTAAAAATACAGTGAAACTTGAACAAAAAATATTTACCATTTGATTGCTACACCTATAACTAACCTGTTTTGGAGGAGCTGGATGTACCTTCGAATAACTTTTCGTTTGCGTAACGGCGTCCACAAATCTCATGACATGACGCCATCATTGGCATCATTGACGGCCGAAGGTCGTTTCAATATAAAGATGCGTCACAGATGCGCTCATTCATTCTCGGTTCAATCTGGGTGACGGTTACAAATCGGCCAGTGCCTAGCCTTTATAGGAGTTACAATGATTTAGGGATTTCTCGACAAACCAATGTCGCAATGGACCCGAAGAACTACGTAACGTTTCTTTTGCTAAAATGAAGGATAATTCAGGAATATCTAAAACATGGTATTTCTGATAGAGGTAGGGCTCAGCAGGATGTCATCTCGCTCATATTTGGAGCAGCCCAACTGTTACAGAGTACCTTACAGTAGACCGCAGCCATAAAAACGCCACTACTTGCTCTGTAGGTATGTGGCGTTGTGTTCCTGAGGGGCTACCGCGAAACGAAAACGAACTTCGTGTATCTCTGTCTTTGTCGCTCGAACTAGCAAGTGCGACAGAGAGGGAATTCGTTTTCGTTTCGCGGTAGGGCCTCTGGTGCTGAGTAAGGTCATCAGAGCCCCGGAGGGTCGCGACTCGCGAGAATATGCCGCACACCGCAGCGGGATGCGGCACCAGTGTGATAACCACCTTAGAAGGAAGTGTACTGCAGGTTCAGTCAGCATCATATAGTTAGTAGCAGCCAAAGTAGCCCAATATTTCGGTACACGTCTTTATTACTGTAAGAATAAGGGTGTGTTACGATATATTTGGCTACTTTAGCTGCTACTAACTATACGATGCTGACTGTACTGTCTTCGTAGTCAGATACTCTAGGCCCAGTGAGAAAGTGTTATGAACTTATGAGGTCAATTGAAATTCTCAACACGCTGTTCCATTAAATTTTCTAGTTAAGAGATAATAGATATCATATCACACAAACTATGTGGTGGCAACTACCGTTACTTCCCAGTAATTTCCGATGGGAATTACTGGCTGGTGGGAGTGGTGGGTAATAAGAGATAACCTGAGGCTCTAGTATAAGTTTTACCGATACAAAACTTTACGATCGCGTTTGCGTTTTACCCTCAATTTGTATGGGATTTGACAGCTAAACGCAAACGCAGTCGTTTTGTTTTGGTAAAACTTATACTAGAGCCTCTGTTTTATCATGCGGCTTTGCTTGCGATCTTGTCAGTACGCGGGCAGCTATACGTAGACCGTTTAAATCAGTCCTCGCCTGCGCGGCGCGTGGGTGCAGGGGTATGACGATAACGGCAACAGGCACGAGGAGTGAGTTAAGCGGTCCACCTATATGGTAAATAATTAAAAGAAATGAAAAAGTGGCAATGATAACCGCTTAAAATGTAAAGTATTCTTCGTAGCCCAAAAGAATATAGCTGCAAACGCACAGAGAGCGGCGCGGCGCGGTGCGGTGCGGAGGCGGGTTTGCGGTAAAGCGAATGCGGGGCGGAGGACGTCGCACCAAAATCCCGCCCGGTATTCGCGCGGGATAGCGGCGCGGAGGCGGCGTGTGTGACATATCAAGCGGTAATCGACAGTTGTCAGATTCGGAAAGATCAAAAATGTTATCCTCAGATTCAGATAGCGATGACGACACGTTCCTAAACAAAAAGAAGACTAAACGGACATCCGGGTCCATGAAATAAATAAAAAAAGAGGAATTTTCATTATATAGTATAATAAATATACAAGGTGTAATCGTTAAGTGTAGCCAGGCGATTATTCTGTAAATATAAGAGATATTAGAAAATATCAAACTGATATCGAAAGTGTGTTACCCAATGAGTAAAATTGCATTAATAACTTTTTTGAAATAAAATATTAATATAAAAAATATTAAGTTTAAACGCTCGCTCCCATACAGTTGCTTGCCACAAGTGTATCTTGTAAACTTGTAAGTGTAACTTGTAAACTTGTAAGTAGTTTGTAAGTGTAACTTGTAAACTTGTACGTGTATCTTGTAAACTTGTAAACTTGTAAGTGTAACTTGTGAACTTGTATAATTGCAAATGTTACTAGTAAACTTGTAAAGCCGTTCACTAGTTACACTACAAGTTATAAGTTACACTCACAAGTTTACAAGTTACGTTTACAAGCTACTTACAAGTTTACAAGCTACATACAAGTTTAAACTTAATATTTTTATTATTCACCTCACGATTACACCCCGTATATATTTTTCGCTTTGCCTTAAGGTTTGACTGGTAGAGAATGCCATATGGCATTAAGTCCGCCTTTTGTACGATAAGTTTTCTTTTGTGCAATAAAGTTTAAATAAATAAATATTTGGAGAGTTCCATCATATTGCCAAGAGCTGACTTCTTATGAAGATCGTTTTTACACTTATTTTCACATGAGTAAAAACAGTCTTGAAGAATTACACGACATCTTAAAACCAAGGATTGTTGAGCAGGGTACCAAGTTTCACCAGGGAAATAAATTTTACAGTTGTACTCATTGTTAAAATTAATAAAATCTGAACTGAAGTTGTAAAAAAATACAACTTGTTGCACCGCTCTCAGCACGCCTCCGCGCCGCGCCGCGCCGCGCCGCGCCGCCACCGCCAGTGCGCGCCGGTGCATTGACAACTGCGTAATACAACTTCCCGCCGCAAAACCGCCCCGCGCCGCCTCCGCGCCGCGCACGCCTATCTGTGCACGCGTTTCCACGCCTCCGCGCCGCTACCGCCTCCGCGCCGCCTCCGCCACGCTTTTTTCCCGGCCGGTTTTCTGTGCGGACCCTTTCATATTAGCTCGAACATTACAACCGGTACCGCCTCCGCGCCGCACCGCGCCGCTCCGCCACCGCTGTCAGTGCGTTTCGGACTTAATGCCTACGTCTTTTTCTCTGACGCTCTGATACGACCAAAGCGGGATGAAATTAACTAGAAAGATTTATTGATAGCAGCCTAAAAGCACCGGCAGCCACTCGAAAAAGATTCGCTTCATCGAATTCATTAAATTAATTGATTCGTGTCATCCTCAGAGGAATGAGTCGCCAATTCGGAATTTTATTCCACCTCTCCCTCAGTCCTTGCTTGTCTATATTGTGCCTTATTTCTAAGCGCGTCAAATACCAATTCCTTCTACGTTTATTTGAATGTGGTCGACGTTTTCAAATAAACTTAGAGTCGTGCTCGATAAAGTGGGTATTAAATTGACGATTTAAATTGCGGAAGTAATTTTGATCTAAACATAATGAGTTGGGTTTGTATAGAGATGGATGGCGCGAATAGTTCCGAATATAAAGTAAGTATGGTTGAGATAATCCTAGGTTAAAAGGGTCAGAAAATAAATGAAACTGCCCCAATTGTATTGAATTGTTTTGTTTATGGATGAAAAAAATACTGTCGCACTCAACTTGATTGGGCGTCGTAACCATTTCAACACCCTAGTGTATAATATTTGATTAATTATAGGTACTAGTACAGTACATATATATAATCCATACTAGTGTTATAAATGCGAAAGTGTGTCTGTCTGTCTGTCTGTCTGCTATCTCGCTTAAACAGCTAAACTGATTTTGATGAAATTTGATATAGAGATAGTTTGAGTCCCGGGGCAGGACATAGGATAAATTTTATCTCGGAAATCATTCCCTAAGGGTGTGAAATGGGGGTGAAAACTTGTATGGAGCTACGATATTAACGAGGTCCACGCGGACGGAGTCGCGGGCATAAGCTATAGTCTTTATATATACGTTGTAAAGTAGGCTTTCGTCTATGCTCTTAATGGGAATTAAATCAGTCACGGACGACCGAAGTCCGAAAATATCTTGGTAATGATCGAAATAAAAAAAACCTTTCTAAAATCGAATGGTACTTAAATAGGGTTATAATTGGGTGAGGATCATTAACATTCTCGTGTTTGCGTTCCATTGTCTAATAGACCGGCAAAGTAATGGCTAATAAATAATCTTCAGGAGCTGGGCAGACATTTTTAGGTTTCTCTTACTTCTCTTAAAGGTAACAAATGGAGACGAAACATTTTTTCCCTGGATTTTTATATTTTGTTATACTTAAAATGATGAGAAGTACTTAAAACCTACCATTACCGACATCTTTTGTGTAATTGTTATCTTCAAGTAGAGTTGTAAAACAATTACGCATAAGCAATAGAACAATAAGGAGCTACTTCATTAGACGTGTCACTTTTCGGTCAGTTTTATGATATTGTTCTAAACTTCACGATCCTAGCACGTTATTTTTACTAAACAGAGCTTAACCGCGTATAATTAACTTATTTATTTACATATCTGCGGTCTCCCGACGTTTCGGTTATGTCATGATATGCACCTTTAATGATGTCTCTTTGTTATCTTTTCTTTTCATATTTAGCTCCAAAAGAAGTAGTATAATCTCACGTTAAGTGCATTTTTGTAATTTTAACTAAAACAAACTATTATATACGAGCGTCGACAAAGAATTTACCTTTTTCATTGCTCCTTAATATATTCAAGAATGAATGATGGATATATTATAATATAATGAATGATATGGAACCAACGTGTACTAAACAAGTAAGAGGTTACTTGTTTAGTACACGTTGGTCCCATAAGATTTATTTTTGTAGATATTTCTTTTTGAAAGCGCTCAATGCGAGATAAATTGGCTCTTCTTAAGGAATAGTTAAATGATGAATAGATTTATGAGAGGAAGGTTTATGTGTCCAATTCTAAATCTAAGTACTGGATTGTGTTGTGGTTTATGTTTTCATGTATATAGGTACTATCGACAACACAGCTAAGTGACCATCCGTGCACTTTATGTGAATTGGAATACGGTTCAGTTAACTGTGTTGGCGTTTGTTCGTAGTTAAAGTCCACGAGTTAATTTCGGGCTCGACCAAGAACATTTTATAACCACAAAAATGTTACTAATTTACTTTGCAGTGTGTAACTTTTTTTCTTTTTGATGCTTGACTGCGGCCTAGCCTATGCGGCCATGCTGACTCTGCTGTTCTGACTGACCAAATTACAATCGCTCTATGAACTTTCTGGATACCAAACTATTAATGCCAAGGATAAAACATCACAAACAACGTACACTTCATAACTATAAAATGCTGCTGCTCATCATTATATCAGCCGAAAGACGTCCACAGCTGGACATAGGTCTCCCCCAAAGAGTGCCAAAGTGACCGGTCCTGCGCCACCTGCATCCAGCGGAATCCCGCGACCAGATCATCAGTCCACCTTTTCCATTTACTGACATTATATTTGAATGGTTCTTTGGCATTTCGTATTTTGGGAATTATTAACCGTAATGAAAAAACATAGTAGCCTAGACATAGCTACTCGTAGATCGGTTATGTATCCAAGTACGAAAGCTCATAAATATATATAATTATATATATTTTTTTTGAATTTTTCGTTTAAGTATAGTTTGTAATCTGACGCTCTTTATGTGATATCTTAGTCATTTATTTACTTTTGCCTATTAATTAATTGTGACTATAATTTAAACCAAATGCAACTTGACATTTTATTACAATTCTTATTCTCTTTGACGAACATAATATAAATTCATATAGATTAAGCTAGCTTTAATTTATATTGTAATTGTATATTGTGAAATAAATAAATCTAAATCTAAATCTATATATTTGGGGACAATCTTACACAAATCGACCTAGTCCCAAACTAAGCAAAGCTGGTACTATGAGTACTAGACGACGATAAACATACTTATATAGATAAATAAATACTTAAATACATAGAGAACATCCATGACTCAGGAACAAATATTCGTGCCCATCACACAAATAAATGCCCCTACCGGGATTCGAACCCAGGACCTCTTGCTTCGTAGGCAGGGTCACTACCAACTAGGCTGAAGCGGTCGTCAAATCATTTTAACGTATGCGAATCTTTCAAACTGAATGCAGCATCCAGTAGTGCTAATATTTCATTCATACTGACATACATCGCCATTGCATATACATATATAGCTCGAATATTTGCGGCGTCAGGTTTGCGGGTATTTTGTTCTAGATTTTAAGCAAGGGATTTTTCTGATGGGAATATGTTCTAGGCCGGGTGGTGATTGTGAAGTGTATCCTAGTAGTGTTAAGCATCATGTACGAGTGCTCTCCGCTTCTTATTTAAGAGCTAAGCTCTTGTCGGTGTAGCTCAAAGTAGGCCCTCCATCTACTCCGATCCCAGGCAACCTCTTTGACATCTCGATACGACCTAACATCAACTCTTTTTTTGAGCTGCTCTATGTAGTTTATTCTAGGTCTTTCTCTTTCTCGCTTCCCCTCTATCTTTCCTTCCATTATTGAGTATGAAGTTGTCATGTCGTATGAGGTGATCTTGCCTCTTCTAATTTCTAAGTTCCTCATGAACTGCCTGGTTTTCCTCACTCTATTCAGCACTTTTCATTGGTCTAAGCTATTAACATACACATAACATAACACAGCAAAAACCGAGCATATTTATAAACACTACCGACGTCAATGTCGCTAAAGTTGCGAACATGTAAGAAGCTTATGGCGTGGCGGTAAGCAACTCTGAATTTCCAGTGGTTGAAGCGGACGGAAAGTTTCCATTATTCCACTACGTTGTGTTTAACTTGTGCAAGTTACACTTGAGATTATTTGAGTTGGCCGAATTGCATCAGAGTAGTCCATTCGAAAAGCGACTCTACCGTCCTAGGTAGAAGATTCCAATTGCAATGCCAGTTTTATAAAAATTCCGGCCATATTAAATAATATCAACCCTATATGACATTACTTATTCCTCTGTACGAAGTTTCGCGGAGTTTCTACCTAAGGCTTCTAGATTGGACGTATGGAAGTGATATTGAATCGATCTTGATGCTTGTGCTATTTGCGTAAGCGCATCTTAGATGAGTGTGTTTGAGCGAGATGCCCTGGTATTGAGTTGAGATGGGATTGGAGTGAGTATTTTTTAAAAATTGTTATTTAATCAATAATTTTCTAAAGTATATACAAGATGATAATTGATAACTAACATTAACTAAATTAAATTAAAGCCAAGTTGAATCTGAAAAAAAGTTGTACAGAGGATGGTGGCATTGGTGGCGCGCCTGGCGGCATTTCCTCGTTGAATTGCAATGCTTCAGCGTTGCGTGAGAAAGCCGCCAGCTCTTCGGTCACCAGTTAGCTCGTCAACCAGACGTAAATGAGATGTTTAGTTAGAAATCAAGGGCCAGATGATGTCTCCCAGAATGGTAACAATGGTGACTGGATACGTCTTTAAATTGAAATTGAAGCATATCAATATATTCCTGGTCAGCCCCTTTAGTATATTTTGACGACCGGTTAGTCTAGTGGGTAGTGACGCTGCCTACGAAGCTGAAGGTCCTGGGTTCGAATCCCGGTAAGGGCAAATATTTGTGTGATGAGCATGAATATTTGTTTCTGAGTCATGGATGTATTCTATGTATTTAAATATTCATATCTATTAAATATATCGTCATCTAGTACCCATAACACAAGCCTTATTGAGCTTACTATGGGACTAGGTCGATTTGTGTAAGATTGTCCCCTAATATTTATTTATTTATTATTATTAGTATGTTTTTGTGTGTTTCATTAATTAACAGTGAAAATAATCGATGCACGATTTGACATATTCGCTATATGATACAGCGCCGAAATTTTAACCAGTTAAGCGACTTAGGGGGTTAGGACCAGACCAGACCAAAGAGGACTAATGTAGCGTCTTCACTAGTCTTCAGAAGTTACGCAGTCCAGGGGGCCTAGACAAGGTTACAATCGACAAGCGCCTTGTCTACGGCCCCTGAAATCGAACCAGTAACTACAACGGAACCACATCCCCTTACTTTCATAGCGAAGTAACATGGGTAACCTTCATACGTGGCCACTTATATAAATTATGCAAATGCGAGAGTGATGGATACGAGATGTCTTATCCGTAGCGATTAATGATAAAATAGCGAGCATGCTACGCCCGCAGTTTATCACACAGCCATATTTGAAATATTGCGTAATTGCCTTAAGAGGAAACACTAAGGGCGAGATAATTGAGAAATAGGTATTTGTAAAATGTATTGCTGTCGCGCCAACCTCAAGCCTCCCCCCGCTGAGTGCGATAGAGACAACTGCAGCTTGGACCGAAAATACCTATTAAAAGTACATAAAATCATCGTTTCGTAGTCCCCTGATTTCTTCTCCAAAACTTGACCTATTTAACTATTTTTTTTTTAAATCAAAGAAAGGCTTTGGCCGTGTTCCTATGTTTTCCTTTTTTAATTAACCTAGCCAATATTGTTTTCTGGATGTTTGAACACAGCGGAAAATCAGGGATGTTTTTAGGTTTTTGAAGGTCAATATCTCTTTTAACAATACAGTTATGAAAAAAAGGAAAACATAGGAACATGTCAATAGTAGCCAGAGATTTATGGGAAAAAAAATTGCTCTACTGTCATTATATCCAGGGAGAAAACAGGGGACTACGTTTCTACGGAAAAAACGGCCCTTAAGTTTCCTCTTAAACGACTGCCAACGTTTTTATAAATACTTTGATAGCGTATGTCATAAGTCGATAAGTGACCTTCGTCAACATTGAGTAAAAAATAAATAGTCAAAGCGGTTAGATAACCTTTGAATATAACATTAACAAGTCTAGACAGGCTATTTTAGGCCGCCTAAGTTACGGCGTAAACTTAACTAGGTACTCAGCATTTTATTCCCGTGGATAGTTCGGTACATATGGTGTACTCGTAATATCTGGCATCAGTCATAACGAGAATTGAAGCTACGGTAGCCTAGTGATTCAGGTAACCGGCTGTTAAGCGGCGGTCGTGGGTTCGAATCCCGGCTCGTACCAATGTGTGTTTCGGAACTTATGTACCTAACGGAATATTTACCGTTAGCTTTTCGGTGAAGGATAACATCGTTAGGAAACCGGTCTAATCCCACAATAACGTCTAGTTTTCCCTCTGGGTTGGAAGGTCAGATGCCATGGCAGCTGCTTTCATAAAACTTGCCTATGCCAAATCTTGGGATTAGGTGTCAAAGAGGACCCCGGGCTCCTTTAGGGCACAACCGGGAATAACACTAGGAGGATGATGAGTCCTAACCTCAGACCATATAATACTATAGAGCAGACAAGCCGCCGGCGGCTGTGTCGCACATGTTAGCGCATTGGGCATACTCCGCCGATAGTAAACCGTCCGTTGTCCACCGAGAGAGTTTCATTTTTTTCCAAAATGCTGAGTTGTGCAATAATTACTTGCAAACATCGCAGTGATTTGATTAATTTCCACACCAATGAGATCACTTTTCCCAGGTAAATACTGTAAATACAATTTATTTCAAATAAAACCACGAATTCAAGAATTTGCGACAGGCATATTCAATACAAATCGCGCGGTATGTCCGATCTCCTTATTTCCTATATATCTGTGGTCCTAACGATAATTGTCTGCTGTTATGTTAGACTCCTCTTAGGGCGGGTTGCATCAACTTACGATTACAGATTGATCAACGTTAACTATGGTGTCGGCAGCTGTCATTCCATACAAATTTGTCATACGTTCCATACATTCAGAGTTTAACGAACACCAGTTACCGGCAGACGGTTTGGTACAACCCACCCCTAGTCGTGGGAGTGATTTAGGCATTTGTATTACTTTTCATAACATATTTAATTGCACGAGGCTTTACCATTACTGTTGATATTTATTTACTTACCTAATACATGAAATGTAACATTTATTGTCATTAGGTATAACACATAATTAAGAGGCTGACAAGACCTAATTTGGTGAAATTTATGTCAGATGACATCAGATAAAATATATGTTAATATTCACCATATTTCAAAGACCGTGGACGGGCTTGATACATAATTGGACGAAATCGGCTCTATAGAAAATAATTGCAAAGATTGGTCTTAAAATCACATTAAACGGTTCTATGTCTTAATTTTTTTGCCGTATCGGTCTGCAATTAAAAACATGAAGTCAACATATTCATACCTAAACCGCTAACGAGTCATATTTCCCAAATAATCCACCCTTTTTTTTATTTCAATATTTATGTAATATTGTCTTCAAAATCCGGGCCGCCCGGTAACACTCGCTCTCGTTTACTCGGATACAAATAGACAGTGTCCGCGCTATCCAAAATCCTCAAGGGCATTTTGGTGTTGACAGCGGCTTAACATTACCCAGTACAAGTATTATTCAGCATAAGTGTTCTATCAATTAACAAAAGATTTAAAAAATTTAGCAAAACAAAATCAACGGAACTTTTGAGCGAACGCTTGGTATTTTATTAGAACTTGGCGAAAGTTTAGTCTTGAGGTTAGTACAAGCTTGCTGTTGAAAAATTTTGAAGCGCCGCTCTCAGACGGCTTTGCAGCTCAATACAATGTTTGTGCTTTTTTAGGGTCCCGTAGTCAACAAGGATTATAGTTTCGCCATGGCCGTTTGTCCCTCCTTCTGTGGCTTAGCTCATTGACCCTTAATACTAGAATGCTATAATTCGGCATGGGTATATAAATCAATTACACCGACAAATAGATAGCACAAAATTAAAAAAAAAGACCGGGTTGCACTCCGGGAGTGCCGGCAGAAGTTAAAACTCAATAACATTGTAACAGTTTTTCGATCAGGTCACGTGACATCTTACGGTGTCACCCTAAAAATGAATTTGACGCAAATTTATAAACAATTATCAATTATTTAGGCGGACGGCCCGCGGGCGCGTTGGGTGCGACGGGCCCAACGCGCCGCCGCGGCGCAACGGTGCCGGGGTCCGGCGCGCCGACGGGCGGCGGCAAACACAACACCAATTTGTTTTTGCCATTGCCAAATATTTTTCAAAGCTTTATCTCTTTAGGAATAACGTCTAAATTCGAACTATTCGAATTTCCAAGAACAGCAGATGGCGGTGCACGGTGGCGACCAAAATATCAATTTGTTTTTGCCGTTGATAAATATTTTTCTAAGCTTTATCTCTTTAGGAATAACGCTCAAATTAGAACTATTCGAATTTTCTCAATAGCAAAACGGTGAAGGACGCGTTGGTATTATTACAAATTTATTTGCAGAATATGCTATTGCAAAAAGTGTTTAACGGCTTTATACTCTTACGAATAGCGTTCAGTTTTGAATGAAGTTGAATCGGAGAGCAGCAAAAAGTGACCTCCTTCACATCTGACGTCACAAAACTCTGTCGCGTATTTAACAATTTTTCCCCATCCCAAAAAGTGCTCAGCGCCGCTAAAGTAGTTTTCACTTCAAAAATATATTTTTAGTGTATTTCCCGAACATAACCCAACCAACAGTTTATGGGGTTTATACTCGTAGCATATTTATGTAATATTTTTTCTCGGTAAACCTATGGTGAGGGCTATCGTTGGATAGCTTGTTAACCAACTTAATAAAAGTACTTGAAAACTCCAACTTTCGTACAATTTCGGGTCGTTGTAACAAAGACAGACAGGCAACTACGGAACCCTACACTGTGCCTGGTCCGACACGCACTTGGCCGGTTTTTAAGCGTCCCTAGGTTATTGTGTCGGCTTACCGTATGCTGGCCACCTGCGTGGAAATAAAAAAAAGTAATTAAAACAAGTTGAATATTCCTGAACTAGATTTGCAGTTCGTGTCAAAAGTCCACTGATTGGTCTAACCGTAATCCAATTAAACACATTTGATTGCAACTGTTCCCGCCACTCGGTTCAGAGTGGGTGTCAGCAGACCGAAAACTCGGCCACTAGGAACTAAATTTCTATCTGCTGCACTTGTTAAAATCAAATATATCAATTAAGGGACCTGAAACCTGAATGCCTCAATATCGTCGCAATTGTAATGGAAAATGATTAAAAGTGACACAAAATTCCTATCACCAATTTGCCGATTGGTCTGACATACCTTATCTGCCGAAGTGCACGCCCTTTATATATGTCAGGCTGATAACGAATAAATTGCAAATGTGCTGCAAATTACAGAGTTATATCACTTTTCCGAAGTTCTGGATTAAAAGAGATTTATATTATTTCTGGCAAGGACGGGTTTGCATATCGATATTTGGCGAATTAAGAAGTTTAGAGGATTTGTGACAAGGTGCACAAGTATTACTCAAGTATTTACATGACTGCCCCAGAAGGAGGGTTATGTTTTTCGAGCGTATTTACGTAGAAAATTCTATTTCACGGGCTACGGTCCAAACGGCTTTATGGATTTTGACATATATGAGGTTTCGTCGGATTTCTCATAATCGTGCGAGTGACATAGGCTACTACTTGCTTTTGAAAATTTCCGTTAATTGCAAGGGGGCATAGTTTAGATCAAATAAAGTTAATTTGTTCAAGACTTACTGTTATCAAGATGTTCAATATTTTTATTTAATCAGTTTTGCAGATTTAACCAGTGTATGGCTCTTAACTGTGAGGTCATAACAGATTTTGAATTTTTTTAAGGTTCCAATACACTACAAGAAGGTTTACAAAGTGAGTTCGTTCGATATTAGGCACGAACTGACTCTGAGGTACATATTTTTTATTTCATGTGTTTCAAGACCCTTGTACAATTACAATAAGACAATAAGAATAACCGTTAATGCTACATTAAATAAATCAAGGTATTTACCGAATTTGTTTCTGTGAATGTACTCTGCAATCTGCAATATGCCGAAGTTAACGGAAATCCCCGGGAACACCGTATATTTTTTTGAAAAATCTAGGTTTTTAATTATGCTCGAGGTAAGCTTTGACACTATGAAAACAACGGTCTAAGAGCCAACTTGTGAGGCTACGTTTAAAAACGTTCCCCTCGAGCACTTTCATTATTCCGAACTCAATCGGAGATATTCAAATGAATGGTTAGACAGGATAAGATAGATTACCCTAGAAACCAATGATCATGCATGAAGAACGTTAAGGCTATGAAAGGGGATGAAGCGAAAGATCTGTGTCAGGCACTCGGGGTTCAAGAGGAATTCAGTAATAACCTACCCTCCGTCGAAACAGGCTTGATAATAAATATATGAATGTTCATTTATGTGATGTAGCAGCGATGCGACATGCACGACGGCCCTGATTGGCAGGGCTGACAGCAACGATGTGATTGGTGGATTTATGTAGCTTGCCTGTCACGTTCCCGGCTTTGCTCAAATGAGCGATGGATTTAATTATTCTAATTGTAAATGACAGCTAATTGAAGCTCATTACAAAACCAAATCTAATGAAGATGCTAATGTTTTTTTTTTAATTTTTATGTTGGCAATCTGGACCCAAGTCGGGCGGCACTTTTATAATAAGTGCCGCCAAATGTAATGCGAAACTACTTGCCCGCAATAGCTTTTATTAGAATTTTGGGAACAGAGACTCACGTGGTGGTGTGCCGGTGAATGGAGCACGTGGGTCGGTTTGGGCTCGCCCGTTCGATACTGCGGAGGCTGCGCGCTAAGCTCACGCCCGGAACTCGCTCCACACACCAAATTATTCAGACCTCCCCGCCTCCCCCGCTTCTCTACCATCCTGACCAGCCGGCGGACCGGCGCCGAAAATCAGAGTTCCTCCTTTAACTGGGCAGATTGCTGCCTCGACCATTTACGCATGGCCTATGGCGCTGTAGCTATGTTACGTTGATTGCGATATTGTGATAGGTCTACTCTGTCTGGTCGGTCGCGAGAGCTCTCCCGGTGCTGAGCGTACGTAATGACGGCTGTTTTGATTTACGATTCGGTTTTCGTTCGTAAATTGCAAAGAATATTTTTAGGGTCCTCCGGTATAAATATGAGAAACTTTGGTCGTAAAACAGTCACAGAACTTGGCAAAAACTTATTTTCTTTGTTTAAGTGTCGCTTTATGGCTTCATGAAATATGTCCCATAGTGCTGTGAAATCCAGGAGTTTGATTACTCGTATTCAAATTAAGATGCCCGATTACAAAGTTCTCTGTAACTGGTTCCAAACCGACAAAAAAGTGATTCGAACCGGGAACAGTCCACTAACACAATTTAAAAAGGGCAGATACGTCGTCTTTATTCTATACATGTAGTTAAGCTTATTCTGCCCTAGTAGAGGACAATAGTTCTCGTCTGCCAGTTGGCTTGTTTTATTTTTAGGTCGTCCTGTAGGGAAGCGGTTCCGCTGGGGGCCGACCGCCATTATTCGTACTCGGATCAACGAAGACAGACTTGACAATATTTCGAACTAATTTATAGTGTATTTTTTAGACGCATTAAGCAAAAGTCCGCTGCTTCGGCTTCTTCCTTGATTTGAGAGAGAAGTCATAATTTCAGGCATGATGTCACCAAGTTCTACTTTGCTTCACATAATCGGATCAATTATTTATTTCTGAGTATATACAATTACTTTTGACCGAAATTGTAAAAGAACCAAGCTCTCGAATGTTCGTCATGTGTTTTATGTAACTTCTATGTTATTCATTGATTTATTTCTGAGTAGTATAAATATATAATTTCATTTCACCTAATTATAAAAGGAGCAAGTTCTTGAATCTTCGTCAGGTGTTTTATGTATATTCTTTGATATTTCCTCCCTATGTTATCTGATATCGTACTTTTTATGCAATGTTGGGATTCTCGAGGATTCGAAGGAAGCCCTCTACTGTAGATTATTTTATTACCTAGTGATAATCGTTAATCTTTTATCAAACGTGGCACAATTGAGTCTGTTTCGACCGACACCAATCATGACAAATATTAGCACTGTCGCCAAATCCGACTAGGCCTTATTCCCGCACTTACACTGAATTGTCGACTTTTATTCCATAATCATTAAACCCAAAATCCTATAATCTACTATTACGCTACAGGGGAACTTAAGCAGTTTTCGGTGGACCGTATTCCTAACTTGATAAGGTTGAGTTTAGTATCAGAATTTCCTGAAGGCGCCAAGTTGATGTAGATCGTGGATAGATAAAGTGTCCGAGATAAGATGGGTCATTGAACTCGGGATCCAGAATTTTCTCGATTCTTATGTTAATTTGGCTTCGATTGAAAAAGGTTAGTGTTACACTGGTTCGTTTTAGTGTTGCGCGATTGAAATGGAGGTGCAGATGGAATAACAAGGCGGTGCTTTTCGATTCTGACCTTTCGATTAAAATAAGCTTCATTATCAGGAGCGGGATATCTATTGTTGTTTTCACAAAAAACTATTTTAAAGATTTCAAATTCATTCACGTGATGAAATGTGAATCGAAACGAAATGAAAACATGTTGAAGACTAAACTTATTTGAAAAATATGAATCGAATTTGCAAAATTAGCTAATAGCTGAATAAATCACTGGTCGTAAATACCTAATATTTCTTAGAAGCGTAGATATCTTTTTTCGAACATTTTAGAATGCCATGGATAATTAGAGAGCAATACATAGACAATATTATAGTATACAATATTAATATTATCCTTAGGTTAGTAGTTAGTATACATGTTTGTTTTTTGTTTGTAATACTGTAAATAAATATATTCCTGTCAATAAACGATTTTGTTACTTACTAGCTATTACTACGAACCTGTTAACTCCGAATCGTATCGTTGTTTCTAATTATATTACAGTATAATAGTAATTATTACTTGACCTTTGAATCACTAACGATGTCAAGGTCTGCGGATGTCAACATACGTATTAGTCATGTAGGTAATTAATATAAACAAGCTACATATATATTTGGAGATGATAAACCGGTCGTCGACTTTGGAATTTGGAAGCATCGGTTTGTGTTCTAGTTATTTAGATAGTTAGGAAAAAGTTTGTGAACGACCATACAATTTTTTTTTAAAAGTTCATCAAAAAATACGAAGGTCCTTACGCTAAACAACGGTAGGCGATTAACGGTCTTATCGCTAATGAGCGATTTGTTACGACTTTTTTACGTTAGCCAATTATCGAATACTTGAGTATTTTATCACTTTTTAATATCTGAATTATGTGTGTCTCTTTGGAAAATGGGGCGTCGTCGCTCGCAAACGGATGAACCGATTTGAGTACGATTTTAAAACTAAATTCTTGTCTATCTAGACGGTTGTTAGCATGTTTGTTGTGTCGTCTTTTTTTTTATTCGTTCGTTCTTACAAGATCTCGAATATGACGACCGACTGACTAAACAATACAATTCAAATGGCGTCCGATAAGTAGATCGATTATGGTAGAAATCTACATGAAATTACATTTTTCTCACATTCATATCTAGTTTTAGCCCCGACGCGCAAAGTGCTTTCTCGTTCACGTTCAGTATCGAGGCAACATTCGTAAATTGCGTCCCCGATTATTCGAGGGTAAACGTCGACGATTACTAACAACTTTGACAATAATGATGATTAGGGGGCATTTGTCGGCGAACCTTTTTAATTGCAGTCCCTTTGATTTTAATTGTCGATTGTTAAAATTGTTCGTCGGAATTAAAATTGAATTTTTCGTCATAATTATCGCGATCGATCGATAATATCATTGCAAGTCAAGGATCAGGGAGTAACTTAGCCGATTCTATATGCCGAAAGAATGCACGGTTGTCGAGAAAATGGTTGTGCTATAGACATTGGCAAATCCGCGGATAGCTATTACTTACCTATTGGATATAGCTCAATGGAAACCTAAGAAGCGTCATACAAAAATAAAACTTGCTACAACCCCATCTAGTTGAGTATGGCAGAAGACAGATAGCGTCAAATTCTAGCACAATCGCTCTTTTTCCCTCATGGTACAACACACATGTTTTTAAAGACCAAGATAACGCAAGATCATCCCCAAAATAAGACCGCGACTACCTGGTCCGATCTGACCTTTTAGGATCTTTACCTAAAATCCGTTGAAAAACTGCACTTTTTGCTGCAAGCTGCAGAAAGGCAACAAAAATGAGCCATCACCGGGTAAAACACCCGAGCACAAGACGCGCATTTCCGACCAAACAATCCGGCTAGCGAACAATACTACTCACTCGAAGCAAATACACCTATCTACTGCATTTTTCCTTTGAACATGTGCTCTTTTGTTACTGAATCCCGAATATGACACACGACCACGTAAAAAACCCACCCTAATCCTTAACCCGCACATTCGAAATTGAACTCTGAATCTATATTTGTAAAGTAGAAATTGCATAATGCGTTTATAATCTTTGCACACATTGCGTCCCGGTTTGAACTTTGACTCGACGTCGACGCGTCCTTTTCGAAAAAAGCTTTGCCTATTGGAAAATGCTGCTTACCTGTGAAAGATTAAGGTTCATTATTCCATTGTGAATGCGATTCTTTGTTATAATTCATGCTGGTTTCGGTAAAATGTGCCCACGGCACGTGCGTTCCTTTTGTTGTTCGTACAACTTCGCATTACTTGACATTTTCTTTTGTAGGATATTCTAAAAGATTGCTATTATGTTTGTTGTTAGTGCGGGTCGGGAAGGGTTGGGGCATTTCACACTTGACTTCTGTAGTATGAAAGTACCTAATCCGATTTGCATATACATATTTCATGTTCCCCTTGTCCAAGCGCTATCGTGTAAGTGTAAAACCTGGCATGAACTATTGAATACGTATACTATGGTTCTACTTATGACTTAATAAAAAAAAAAACGGCGCTGTTCTTAAATTTCGTTGATAGATAATAAATATCATTGTCGGGGTATGATAATAAAACTGACTGCGAAGATCAATCGGGTTCGTTTTCAATCATTATTCCACCAATATTCAGAATGGACGGGGTGTATATTAGATTAGCTATATTATAAAGTCAAATTTTGGAAATCGGGACAAGCCGCGGGCTCGGCAGGTCAATCACGTAACACATTGTACGTACGTTAGGTAGATCCAAATGTAAATCTTTATATGGGAAAATGACAGTTAAATTGTCCTAACGTGCGTTCGAAACGTTACGTGATTACTCCTCAGCTTATAGGACGAGGGAGCGAAGCGAACGAAGTCCTATGCTTCAGCTTGGGCCGAAAATCGTTTGTATGTGACCATGAACCCCACTCGCCAACTTCCAGGGTCTGGCCTGCCTCGAAAACAATGGTGCCGCTTAAATAGGCTAAGGACTGGCTACGGCCGCTGCAACTACTTCCTGCACTAGTGGGGGTGGAAGCCCTCCTTGTGCGAATGCAGTGAAGAGTTCCAAACGATGGAACATATCGTTCAACTTTGCCACTTGCACTCTTATCCAGGACCAACCGAAGACCTTACACCTTACACCCGACGCAGCTGCATGGCTCAACACCCTGAATGTTGACATTTAAATACTGACTAAATTAATGTCCTGCCCATTTGTGTGAAATTAAGGCCGGCACACGGCGTATTTTAAACGCGCAGACGACGCGCGTTTCCCTACTACCATCGGCTGGGTACGGCAGCACACGCTAGGGGCCTAAATTGCCTATTTTAAATGTACCTATGCCATACGATTCAATAAATACATAGGAGTGCAGCTAAATTTAATGCAAAATTAGATTTAAATAGTTTGTATTCCGCCTGAACAGACTAGATGCCAAATATAGTTGCTAAATGCAAGGAAACCAAGATAACTATATATCTGGAGGACAATGGTTGCTAGATTATTGTCCCGAACAATAGTATCTTCCGAACACAAACAGCCACAAGTCTCCAGAATTATCTATTAATATACTTCCTATTGTGTAAGTACTAAATACGTACGTATTCATTGTGTTCAATAATAAAAGAAGAAGGTAATAAACGCCTCAGCCTTATAAAGACTTGATGCTTTTCAAATATGGCTGCTATTATGTCAACGGTACAAAACATCTATTATCTCTGATTTGTTTCTGTTACACCTACGTAAGTTTTAGTGTGTCAAAGGTTATGGTACTGTGACACACCGAAATGTTATGTCTAGTGTTCGGAGTTTCGGTGGCAAATTTCACACAGTGGATAATGGAGTCGTTTTTGTGATTAACTTTTTAAGATTTGAATAAATCAATTATTCATTTACCTGAAGTACTTAGTATGACATTAATTGGCGGCAGGTACAAACATTATACTGTCCCGACTGTTTTGGTGACATGTTGTACGTATGTAATAAGTAATAATAAATACATTTATTAACCCTTTAACGGGCAAAGTTAAAATTTATTCATAATTCAAATCTCCTAGACCTAAAAATTCAGGCACATAGCCTAAATGACCACCTGTTAAAGTCATCCTTTTGTATTTAAAAAAAAAATATTTATGTAATTTAGATTGTGCCCTATAAAGGGTTAACCTACATACTTGTGTTATGAGTAGTCCTGTGTCATCGTGGTATAAGTAGGTAATGCTCGCAAGATAATATAATATAAGGAGTATTATGCAAAATTCACCATTTAATCGTTATTCGTTTACTAAAAAAAATAGTTAGGCGACTCCATTTACCCGTGTGAAATTTGCCACCGAAACTCCGAACACTAGTATGCCTTTATACACGTTAGTTTAATTTAGGTACGAAGTTTGAGCGGTATTACTCATGTTAATTTCTTTGGAAAACTAGATGATGAATTCCATAAGTCCGCTGTGGTGTTCATCATCGATTCCACTCCACCAAATGTATAACTCTAGTGTATTATGAGTATTATGACTACACATATTTATACCCGGAAATAATAAATTTGGTGCAGTGGAATTGATGATGAAGTAAATTCCACTCCACCAAATTTATGATTTCCGGGCAATGATGTAATATAAAAAAGAGGTAAGTAGATAGGTCATAAGCACTCCAAAAGCGGCGCACTAAAACTCAGCCAATTGTATGACCTTTGCCTCAATGTCGCGGTCGCGTCGTCAATCATCGTCAATCGTCATCAGCTGTCAGATTTGGTGGCCATTTTTAAACACGGAATTTCATATAGACAACGTATCTACCTTTTTTTTTAATATTAAATCATTGTTTCCGGGTATAAATACACGAGTCATAATAGAAAATACCGAAATCACTACACGCGTGTCTAATAAAACTAAGGAGTTCCCTCAATTCCTTATGGATCCCATCACCCAACTGGCATTTTGAAAACAATGGAGCCAATCAGGAAAGTTTTACGAATCGGTTCATAAATCACGGAGTTCTGAGGTAACAAATATTAAAAATATAAGAAAAATATAGAAATTAAATACAACCGAATTGAGAACCTCCTCTTTTTTTTTGAGATCAGAAAGATCTTTAGAGAGATGGATAAACCATCGCTACTTCGTTTGGTTGATAGTCTAGTTTCGTGGCAGGGTTTTTACCCCCGCTGGACTACCACGGCTATCTCGACTATCACGGCTAGGCTAGGGATAGAAGTATTTAGAATGGAATAATAATTACGACGACCGTTTAGCCTAGTTCGGTCCTAGTTCGAGAGTTGGTGGGTTCGATTTCTGGTTAGGGCATTTATTTGTGTGATGAGCACGAATATTTGTTCCAGAGTCATGGATGTTTCCTATTTATTATATATGTATATCGTCGCCTAGTACCCATAGTACAAGCTTTGCTTAGGTTGGGACTAGTTCGATTTGTGTAAGATTGTCCCCACATATTTATTTATTTATTTAATGTCATGTCAAACGAGCGAGACAACATTTTAGGGGTTACATTCGCCTTAAGGCGTATGATGCAACGGTCTTGCATAAATTCGCAATGTGCCTAAGTTTGGACGAGCTTAGATGATATCTCAGTAACTTCAGGGAGCGTTGTTGTAACTTGTAAGCAATTCGTTCCGAAGTTCTAAATACTCCCAAGGTGTTTAATACACGCTGTCTCGCTATGCAGGATGAGCAAACAAAATTTTTACTGTAAGAGATAGGTATTGTTCTTAAAAGGAACCATTGTGGTGCCGTATTTGGAAATTAAAAAAACCAAGTTACCTAATCGTAATATGGGCCCAAAACATGATAACTTCAAGCTTATTTCATAGCACTAGAGTTGATCAGGGTGTCAATTACTAGAATTAAGGTTTCAAGCCTTGGGATTTGGATGTTAATCTTTATTCAGAAAAGTTTTCATTAATTTTAGAGGATGTTTCGGCATTTCCCCTCTAGATTTCCTTTAATTATTCCTTTAGATGTTACGTCTCGATGTGGCTACAGAAAATGGCAAGCGAAGTTATCGGATCGATGTCCCGTGCATTAAAGTGCAACGGCTATCCGCAGCCTTCGGCAAGCGAATTAGATGGCGCAAGGAATCGATTACTGTAAAGGCGAACCCTGCGAAAAGTTGGTAGCTATATCCTACCCGGAGCAATACGCTTAATACATAAATTACCTTTTCATCACACTTGCTCGAAAAGGGCTTTATAATGCGCAGACATACAGAGCTGTAATAGTCTGTGTTACGCCCACGGGCGTAATGGTTTTTTTCTTAAATTGTATCTGTCACTCATGCGGCAGTTACAAAGCAAAGAGGTTTTATATCAAATACGATGTCTTAAAACGTATTTATAAATAAATATAACTCAAAAAACTACTGAAACACGTTTAACTGAATTATTTACAGATAATATGTAGTTATTTAGTGTCTATGTAAAATGTTATTAAGTGTTTTCAAATCGTGGCTGTATAGAGAAGGGTCTTTGCCATATACGCGCCTCACGTCAAATTCAACAAAATGGCCGACTGACATGTTGCAGTTTTTATTACGATTTGTATTCATTTCATCTAAAATGTATTTGTTTCCTCGCAAATGTGATGAAAAACATTGTGTATAACACGGGCGTAAAAATATTGCAAACTCGAGTCATCAAAAGCCCTCCGCCTTCGGCGTCGGGCTTCTGATAGACTCTGGTCAACACTGTACTATTGGTCACAACACACTTCAACGATACTCCAATAACCTGGCCTAAGAGCGTAGTTTTCCGGTGATTTTGAAGCTATTTGACATCCAGAACCAGAACATGCGCCGCACGTCGTTATTTATTTATTTATGAGTACATGGGAAACCAACAGCGTACCATATTTATAGACACAATAGTAAAACCATATACCTAGCCAATTACAGGTTCTCACTTATATAAATAAACTAACACAAAGAAATCTATAGCCAAACTTAAACTTTAGCCTATTGTATTGATTTAAACTTTCACGATTCTCACACATTCACGCAACATCCATGTTCACGGGACAACAGTTGAGTTGAGTTGAGTTGAGTTGTCCCGTGAACATGGATGTTGCGACACATCCGAAACGTCGGGAGACCTCAATGAGGTAAACAAATAAGTTAATTATACGCGAATAAGTCGGGACCTCAGTAAAAATAATATTTAACCTATTGTGTTATAAGTTTTGTACATACATATACCTATATTGATATGTATGTTAGTCTGTAAATATGGGCTTGTTGCAAATAAATAAATAAATAGTCGACTCTTACGACGACACAGGCGAAGAAAGGGGGTGGTGATATTCCACAGTGTGGTATCGGGTTAGAAGAAGTACGAATAAGTTTCAGATGTTCCACTTTTACGCCCGTGAAGAAAAGTTGACGTCACCTATGGTCACACTTCTAATGGACGGTCATTGTAATAAGGCGAGAAATGTATACATAGCTTGGACGTCGGCTGTACCACAGAATAAATAATAGTACGTACGTACGTACAGAAGGTTCTCTGTTAAGAGTCCGCACTCCACAGTAAGCTAGGCCGAATTTCACCTTCCCATACAAACGGAGTTTCGTTCTCATTTTAAAACTACGTGTTGGATTTTGACGAAAATGCATATACAATGACATGAGGTATATCTATGTCTGTAATTAATTTATATGGTTCTAGTTTATAAAACAAACGAAATACAGCAAAAGCAAGTTTTGTATAAAATACGTAAATTCGCTGTATTTTTTGAAGTGAAAACAATTCGTGCAAAATTATTCCCTAACTATTCCAAAATATCAAAATGCACAACGTTAATATTCAAGTTTTCACTTCTGCCGGCACTCCCTTCCGGAGTGCAACCCGGTATTTTTTTTTACTATGGTATCTGAAGCTACATAAACTAATTAGAATTACAGACCTGAATATACCTCATGTCATTGTTCATGCAAAGTTTCGTTACAATCCAACACGTAGTTTTAAAATGAGAGCGTAACTACGTTTGTATGGAGAATCGAGCTTACTGCGGACTCTTAGCAAATCGCCTGTTTAGGTATACCGAAAGAGCCTAAACGTGGCCATCCCTTTCTATCGCATGCAACGTGCACCATAGCAGCGTTAACATACTCCCTGGGGCCGGTAGGCATGTACTTGTAGCGGCGCGACTAAATCACGGAGTGAGCCGCCCATGGCTGTACCTAATCAGGTTTGCCATATGGTGCGATGTATACATATAGCTATAACGTGTGTCTCTTGTTACAGTGTCGTGACACCGCGGATTTCCTGCCATTGTGAGGTGAGTGTTTGAACCCGCCGGCCCCGTTTTCGTGCAGTGTTCGATGCGACCGCCATGGTGCAAGAAACATGCTTAGCGGGTGAACCAGCAGTTTAATTAATTCCAGAATAGGCGGTACAATAACATGATAATGAAATAACAGGCTGTTTTTAGAGGTACAATGTTTGCTAGTGGATAGGATTTATGAGAACAATATTGCTTTGCTATTCCGCTAAAAAACGTGCAGGTCTATTAGCGATGATGAGATGCAATGCATATTTGCGTGTTTTTGCATGCGGTTAATGCGCCCACCCTCCCTCCGCACGTGCGAACATATCAATAATTACAGCTAGCCACCACCAATAAACCTTGACACGTGTTTCGCGTCTCTACGAGGCAGCATGAGATGCTGGGAGGAGATGTTGCTCGCGCAACGTCCACGGATTTTTTGTTTTGTCATTTTTAACAAAATCTCTGTTGCTTTGACTCATCGCCATTTTGTCCACCCCTCACTACTTTAGCTATACCTGACGCAAACGAGGAGTACGTTTGTGTATATTTCTGTCTGTCTCTGGTATCATAGCTTTTCTAAACGAAGGAACCGATTTGAGTGCAGTTTTTTTAAATAAAGTCTTGTATCAGTTATCGCTGACCCGTGTGTGAGACCCGCCGTCACGTTCTGACAAAATGCGTTTTTTTTTTTTTTTTCTTTTAATGCCCATATTTTGGCCTTTGGCGCGGTATCTGTATATAGTGTATACATATGTTGCGGGATAACCTCCATGGGCCGAAAAGAGAAAAAAAAAACGCAAGTCTGAGGCTGAGGGATGTGTTATCGACAGAAAGGTACCTAATAAATCGGCAACCATCGTCTCCTGGGCTGTTATTCGCTACGCGCTAAAGCGGCTCACCCCGCTGGTCACCCGCCACGAAATTAGACCTCTACCTACGCTTGGTTACTACGCATCGCGGTGTCAAGATATATTTGTGGGTGAGCGTTGAGGTGAGCTTAAAGCAAGTTACATAAATGGGGGGGCTGGCTTGTGACGTCACAGCTAGCTTGATGCTGTGGCTTTGTTCTTATTGTTCCTTGAACTCTGCGTGGCATAAAACGTTAGAGTACGGTTAGTACGGCAGTCAAGGCCAGCGCTGGGCAAGGCCGGGGCGTTCACCCGACGGAAATAGATCTCAGCTGATGCCCACACCTTCCCGTTTGTTTTGCTCTGACACACACACACACACAAACCAACAGCCACTAACAGAACGAAATCACGGAGTCACAGACAGACTCACAGACATTCGAATGGTAAACAGAAAAATGTAAGGAGCTGTTTCTAGAAATGAAGGATACAGATTTTTGTATTGCCACAGATTAAAGAATACAAGTACAGATACCCAATCTCATAGAGCAAAAGCGTACCGTCCTAATGTAGGCAATTCTGTATACAATTTTAGTCCCGTAGCTACACCAGTAGATGCAGTATCCGAGCTACCACGGCTATGACGCTGTCAGCCTTTAGTAATACATTGAGATATCACCAGATGGCGTTGACTTCCCGGGCAACAAATAGAGTATTTTTGATTTTTTCGATATAAAAGTAGTATTTTAGAGACAATATTACACATCACACAAAAATATACATAACCAAATGCTTAGAGCCTGTGGTTCCATAGAACTTTCGCGACCCGTGATGGCGCCATCTAGTGACAGTACCCAATAATACGTAGCAAGCTTGAAAGCTCACTCGTATAGTACGAGTTACATGGATTTAGTATCAATTTTATTGCATTTACTAAACTTATAAAATATACCTTTATTGTAAGTGCGGAAGTATGTTTGTGATATAATTAAGGTACGTTGAATTTATTAAGGTGTAAAAATCATTCTATCTTCACGATTACTGGTTCAAATGTTTCGCTCGGTACCTGTGTCGCCATCTATGAGTTCTTTTTAGTATCAATTATACGTTGTTCTAGTTGGGAGGCCATGGTATTGCGAAGGTCGCAAACGAGCATGCGGCCAGCATGGTAAGCGGATACCGTAGTTTATAAACGCTGGCAGCTCCAGAGGTGTTATAAGGGCGCTACCGACCAATCATTAATCTGAGGATACGCCACGGAAATGAGGTTGTGTATGCTTGTTTTACACTGTCGTTATATATTTTTATAATATTTGCGGACAATCTTACACAAATCGACCTAGTTCCAAACTAAGCAAAGCTTGTACTATGGGTACTAGGCGGTGATAAACATACATATATAAAGAAATAAATACTTAAATAGAAAACATCCATGACTCGGAAACAAATATTCATGCTGGTCACACAAATAAATGCCCTTACCGGGATTCTAACCTAGGACCTCTTGCTTCGGGGTCACTACCAACTAGGCTAAAGCGGTCGTCGATATATTATACTCGTAAAAAGAACCACTCTTTACAGGTCGGTTAACGTTAAATATGGCGCCGGCAGCTGACATTTAACAGAAAACTGTCAAACTTACCATACAATCAAATTACTGGACGTGACTTCAGATTACCGACGGTATGTAACAACTGACCCTTGTTTGGGGCAACGAAAGATTAACCTTATACGTAGTTTAAGCGAGCAGAGAGCGCATCCCAACCATATCCGTGATATCCAAGAACTGTGCCACAAATAACTCAATACCATCGGCAATAGGGTAAACGCACCGTTCGAGGGCACTAGTCGAGGCATAACTAAACACCCACTTGCTATTACTAGCTATCACAATTGAGAAATTGGTCGAGTTAAAGTACCACGCGCCTAGCATAATGATTTTGAGTCAGTCGATTCGGAAAATTGTCTGACTGCGATTCAATTTCCTCGGTTTAATTACGTATCCATTATCTTTGAAAATGTAATAAATATTATCTTAGTTATGTCCTTCTCCGGGACTCTCTCCATCCATATCCAAAAATAAAACATAAATGTATGACAAAATACATTATTGCTTATAAAATTCATCTCAGTGTAATTACCAATAAAAAATATCATTCAACACAATATGTACAGGAAGACCCAAGTAATAGGGCGCGCGGAGTTAGCCGTAAAACTGTTTCGGAAAAAATGTATCCGTTTATAGTATAAGAGTGCACGGGTCAACTGCATAAGCACTGAGAACGTCAAAATTGTGTGTGTGCAAGTAACCGAAAACGCAAAGTCACTGGACCAGCATTATTATCTGCTGCAACAAATCGCGCATAAATATCTGAATCGACTCTATTTCTAGTGCCGTTAAGCAGCAAACGCACAGAGAGCGGCGCGGCGCGGTGCGGTGCGGAGGCGGTTTTGCGGTAAAGCGAATGCGGGGCGGAGGACGTCGCACCAAAATCCCGCCCGGTATTCGCGCGGGATAGCGGCGC
This sequence comes from Epinotia ramella, assembly GCA_947578815.1. Lineage (NCBI taxonomy): Eukaryota > Metazoa > Arthropoda > Insecta > Lepidoptera > Tortricidae > Epinotia > Epinotia ramella. The sequence goes on along the minus strand of OX388211.1, from coordinate 4,829,444 downwards.
GGAGGCGGCGTGTGTGACATATCAAGCGGTTCGACAGTTGACAGATTCGGAAAGATCAAAAATGTTATCCTCTGATTCCGATAGCGATGACGAGATTTTGCTCTTACTTGCCTTATGGCAAAACAAAAGGAAGAAATCTAAACGGACGTGGGTCCATGAAATAAATAAAAAAAGAGAAATATTTGGAGAGTTCCATCATTTATGCCAAGAGCTGACTTCTTATGAAGATCGTTTTTACACTTACTTTCACATGAGTAAAAACAGTTTTGAAGAGTTACACGACATCTTAAAACCAAGGATTATTAAGCAGGATACTAACTGGAGACGGGCCATTAGTACAAAAGAACGACTAAGTATCTGTTTAAGGTAAGTGACCATTTAAAAAAACAGCAGTTTTCAAAATGGAAGTAAAAGGCACAAAATAAATAAATAAATATTAGGGTATCTTACACAAATCGATCCGGTCCCATAGTAAGCTCAATAAGGCTTGTGTTATGGGTACTAGACAACGATGTAAGTACTTAATAGATATAAATACTTAGATACATAGAAAACATCCAAGACTCGAAACAAATATTCATGCTCATCACACAAACATTTTCCCTTACCGGGATTTGAAACCAGGACCGTCAGCTTCGTAGGCAGCGTCGAACGGTGTCAGCCAGTGACGGACGCTCTATCTTGTCACTTATCCTGTGATAAGGCCGACCATGATACGGGGTCAGCTAACCACTAGGCTAAACCAGTCCTCACAAAATCGTTTAACATCCACATATTTATTATGTATAAGAATTTGGCTGGGTTAGGTTTTTAAGAAAAGACATGTTAGTAATCATATCAATTTTAATGTCACATTTATTTGACCCGTTTAGTAATAGATTATAGACTGACACAGGTAAATTCAATATCAAATAGAAAAACTGGCAGCCAATAAAGGTACTTAGTCAAGTATTTCCCTAGCGACAAAGATGTATAAGTAGCAATAATTATTTTTGGACACTATGGCTGGTACTATATATTTGTTGCTGACTTTACCTGTTCAATAACCAAATGTCATATAAAAATCAGTCTCAAATTGTAATTAAGTATGACGTTGTTAATGTGTACATTTAACTAAGTATGTCATACTTAATACCCAAGTTGTCATGCATATAAAAATCACTCTCACATTTAACAATGTCATGCATACTAACTTAGGTATTTATACCTAAGTTTTTCAACAAAATAAAATTACCACTTTGGAATTGCAAAAATGTACTACTTAACTACAATACAATCAATGTCAATCAAAACTAGAAAACTATTAAATGGCATTCGCACACATTTTGTGTATGTATTGGGTGTCACAGGTCACAGTTTAGTGTATTATATAATATTTTTAACCAAGCGGTGCTACAATAGAGTTCTTATAAGTATGGAACTCTGTTTACACATTGATGAATGATGATATTTATTGTCACTGTATTACAACTCAACTGACATGACTTGACTGTGTTGATGGGAATGTTACATACTTAGTTTTGATAATATCACATTAGAATTGCAAAATTGTACTTAACTTTGATTAATATCACATGTAAATTTAAAAAATACCTATAAATATAGTAACTATGTTTGCATAATAATTTGCATATAAAATAAGGCATCAAATAATTCTAACAGTCAGATTCATTAATTAACTATAACTACCTTAGTATTAAAACATCAGACTCATTTTTAACTTTCATAACAAGAGGTGTCTGCTACTAATGTTAGGTCCACAGCCTCCACAGGTACAATTTCTAGTTGCTCTTGATTTTCCGACACGGCACTTATGAGAGAATACACAGGAGAGAACCTACTCAAAGATATTGTTGTAGGTGATAGTTGATTATCTGAATCTAAGTCTTCTAATTCCGCTTCCACAAAAATTTCTGCTAGTTTTAATTTTACAGAAGCTTGTGTTCGCGGCTTAAGATTCTTGAATGATTCAGCATAGCTGGCAAATAGGTGATCTACGGCATCATGTTTCTTTTTTTTACTTTTTAAGAAATCCAAAATTTTGTCCATACCGTCCTGATCATTGGACATTCTTTTTTTTGAAGGAGTTTGTATAGGCGGTAAGACCATGGGAGGAGTTTCCACTGATGTAGATAGCATTTCTGAAAGTGGTGTTGATGGATCTGGTGAGTTAAATTGCACAGATGTAGATGGCACGTCTGAAAGTGGAGTCCACGGATCCGGTGAACTTTCTTGTGTTGATGGTGGTGACTGTGAGGGTGAAATGGTTAAACGTTGAGCATCTTTAGTTATATTGGATGTGGTTGGTCGTGGTTCTATATAATCATCTAAGAACTGTAGATAGGGAGCCCAAACCCAATGATTATAGGTTTTTTTTTGACCCGTTGTGCCTTTTACATTCTTTTTGTATTTAGTGTATCCATCTTTCAAGTTCTTCCACTTTACTTTAGTTGCATCACCTGTAACAAATAGTTTTTTTTTTACAGATATCTGACAACTGGAGATTCATATAAAACAATTGCATTTTCATATCGTGTTGGTCGTACTACAGTTAGTGAAATTGTAAAACAAGTAACGAACGCTATCTGGGAGGAACTACAGCCTATTTACATGCCTACACCGACGGAAAATACTTGGCGAGAGTCGGAAATTGGCTATAGAACAACATGGAATTTTCCAAATTGTGTCGGCAGTGTAGATGGGAAGCATATCTCAATTCAGTGCCCTGATAATAGTGGGTCTGACTATTATTGCTATAAAAATTTTTTCTCTATTGTGTTACTGGCTGTCGTGGATCCATATTACAATTTTATTGTTGTGGACATAGGTAGTTACGGGCGACATAGTGATAGTGGAATATTTGAGAATTCTGAATTCTACAAAACATACTTGGTGAACAAAACCTTATTACCACCAAAGCCCCTGCCTAATACTAATGACCTGGTGCCACATGTGATTATAGGTGATGAAGGTTTTGGGTTAAAACCCTATTTAATGAGGCCTTACCCTAAGACAGTAAGCGTAGTAGATGAAAGAAAAAGGAGATTTAACTATCGCCTTAGCCGCGCCCGGCGTGTAGTAGAAAATGTATTTGGTCAGCTAACTCAAAAGTTTCAAGTTTTTAAACGACCCATGCAGTGCTCTGTTGAAACTTCCATTGATGTGGTAAAAGCTACTTGTTGTTTACACAACTTTATAAAAACTAAGCACGGCAATAGATCTCAGGAAATCGAAGCAGATTTTCAACCACAAGAAGTAGATTCTTTGCTTCCAATCAGTCACACAAATCAAAGGGCGTCCAATTTTGCAATGGAAATCAGAGAGAAGTTTGTAAACTACTTTAATGATAATTAATAAACGTAAAATGTACTTACGACTTTGTTTTAACTCCTTGGCAATTTTCTCCCACATCAATTCCTTTTTCATCGCATTTCGATAGTCTTTTTCCCGTGTATTGTAGAGGCACGGGTGCGGTTTCACCAGGGAAATCAATTTTTCCGTTGCACTCATTGTTAAAAATGACAAAATCTGAACAGAAGTTGTAAAAAAATACAACTTGTAGCACCGCTCTCAGCACGCCTCCGCGCCGCGCCGCGCCGCCACCGCCAGTGCGCGCCGGTGCATTGACAACTGCGTAATACAACTCCCCGCCGCAAAACCGCCCCGCGCCGCGCCGCCTCCGCGACGCCTCCGCCACGCTTTTTTCCCGGCCGGTTTTCTATGCGGACCTTTTCATATTAGCTCGAACATTACAACCGGTACCGCCTCCGCGCCGCACCGCGCCGCTCCGCCACCGCTGTCAGTGCGTTTCGAGCTTTAGGCCTTGTCCGATATTTTTGCTGGCTTCGTTATGGCAGTGGCCACACAAATAGTGAATTGCAATACAATTGGCAGTGCATATATCTTCCTCTTCTTATCTTGCACCATCATTGTCTGTAATAGAAACGATGTTTAACTATCCGTGGCATCGTAACTGTACCGCCACTAACTCAATGCTATCCCCCCATTAGGGTAAACGCACCGATCGGGGAATAAATAAACGCCCACGGCCCGCCTCACCGCCCACTTGTTCTGTCACTATCACTATTTGTTGGACGCTTGAACGTGCACTGGCAGAACTACTTGCGTAGTACTAGTAACGGCCCGGACACAACATTGCGCGAATTGCGGTGAGTTTGACAGGTGGTGGCTATAGTGTCAGATAAGGCCACTTCCGCATTTGGAGGTGCGGAGATCATATCAGTAAGAGCCGGTACAGATTCTTTACTGCGCTACGTTTTAATATTTTCATTGAGTGTTTCCGGATAAGCGGGGACTACGCGGAAGCGGGGCGGTAAGCGGTACATCGATCTTGACGTGGTGTGGGGTAAACGCAATGATCGTTTCCATCCAGTTTGTATAGAATATTTTTCCCGAAACTTGACAAAATAAAACTGTGATTTGAATGCAAGCCTCGGTTCCGCTGCACAGATGACGAAAAACCGTCATAGAAAATAAGGTAAAAGTTGACTAAAAATCTGCTTTTAAAGACACACTGCCTAGTATAAAGTGACGTTTTGTTCAGAAACATTCTTAACAAACTACCCAGAATATACATTAACCTCGAGTTTATTTGGATCCGGCTGTGCTAGCCCCTTGCCCATAAATCTCGCATTAGTTGTGTTCAATATGCAGCCATTTGAGAGTCAAATCGAGGAAACTTTCCAACTGTTCCTGCCAGTTCTGGGTTACCCGAGATCGCAATTGCAACGAGTAGTGACTGTACTATGCTACCATAATAATAGTCAGAAACAGAATAGCACATTACTTAAGGGCGGTAAAACAAAGAATCAGATCGCAGGACAAGGTAAGGACGATAAATATTCAATCATGTTCTCTTATTATCGGTGTGTACAAAGTTTTAGGTCTCCCCCTGGCCAGAAAGTGGGTTTATCTGCTAGCTTAGGTAATTACCGCTTCATGGTCAGGTGTGACGTAAATATATATTACATCAATGTAAAGTCGGGCGAGCTATGAATAGGTTCCTATATATATTTAATCATCCTTCTAGCTTTTTTCCCGGTTAAGCCCTAAAGGTGCCCGGGGTACGCTTTGGCACCAATATATATTTCTAGAGTGATAAGTATGTGGTTTGAATAGACCGCAATGACGTATTTAATGAGTAAACAACAAAAGGATAGTGTATTAGGTACCAACGCGTTTAAATCTCCGTCCGAACCAGTGCCATCGACGTTCCCTAATTGTAAACGTAATCAGAGCTCGTTTACCCATCACAGCGCGAGGTAACATGGAAGTATTCCGTTCTACGTAGTACTGGAAAGAGCACTGGCATCAATGACACGGCATTATTCAGTATCTACTATAATCTATTTTAGATTGGAAGAGTCCAGTGACAGGTCACACAGTCACAGAGGAACCAGTGTAGGTACGTTAACAAACGTCAAAGCTGACATAAACTATACTCAGATGACAGATGTCACCGGACTCTCAAACCTCAAATAGATGAAAAGGGTGGGTTATATCCGTTATGTTAGTTGCGTTCTTTGCAAAAGGCAGACCAAGACGCGCTGTCAGCTAGCATTCATTTATAGTATTTTATGTAATCGTTATATAATGTATGCTTTTTCAGTCGAGTACCACGTTTAGGCCACGAAGCTTGCTGAGTGGCCTAATTAAGGTACGAGACTTAAAAAGCTAATTATATAACTAGTGTATACAATACTTTTTCTACGAGTCAACTGAACTAATTAAACAAACCCTGCTGAAACGAAGTGCAACCAACGGCTTTTTCTTTTTTGTGCGTTGATGTCTATTATCTTTTGACATTATAGTTCAGTAAAGGCCCCACGTGCTTGGTCAATTTCATTTTAGTTGTCTCAACAGTTATGAAATGTTGTGTTGGGAGCTCCATAGTAAAAAGTATGTTATTTAAGTTTGGTGTACGAAGTCTTAATTCGAACATTAAGGTCGACAAGTATAAAAAAATAATTTTGACACGCACCATGGGACACCTCGTAAGCGCTCTACGCTTTCCAGTTTTAATACGAGTTGCACCAACTTACCTACTCACTTGCTTGTGGCGACCACAGTTGGCCATTTCGCGCACCCCCAAACTGATTGTGGCAACTGTGGTTGCCAAGCGAAGTATGGGCAGCCTTGAAAAAAAAAAAAGCAATTTAGGCTACCGTTACGTCCTTCCCCGTGACTCAAACTATCTCTATACCAAATTTCATCTAACTCGATTCAGCGGTTTAAGCGTGAAGAGGTAACAGACAGACAGTCAGACAGACAGACACACTTTCGCATTTATAATATTAGTATGGAGTATGGATTAGTATGGATATTAGTATGGATTAGTATGGATATAAAACTCCTGCGTTACTAATCTATTGACAGACAGCGCACAGCCTAAACCGCTAACGATATAAGCATGAAATTTGGAACATATATTCTTTACAATACGTGGACGTGTACTAAGAAAGGATTTTTCGAAATTCAACCCTTAAGGGGTTGAAATAGGGGTCGAACCGTTGTATGGAAATCGTTCATTTGGAAAGTTATAGACTTGAATCTTTGTATGAAGGTTTCTTACTAAAAAGCAAAACAAATGATTTAGCGTTGTTATTAAAATTCATCCCCTAAGGGCGTTAAAAAAGAGTTGAAAGTTTGTATGGGAAACATGTCGTTTTTAAAGTTAGCCATTTAAAACTTCGGTCACAAGCTCCTGATGTACAGTCAAAAACATTGATAAGGGATTTTAACCCCTATCTTAATCCCTTCATCCCTTGAAGGAGTTAAGAAAGGGGTTGAAAGTTCACATAAGTAATGTGTGATTTTTAATGATAAACTGTGGCTAGGAACATGAAAGCCGGACAGCAGGTTTCTTTTATAATATGTAGATCTATCCAGAAATATATTTTTTTAAACTTGCCCCCTAAAGGGGTGAAATAGAAGTTGTACCGAGAAGACGTTCTTTTAAAAACTTAGAAATATGAAAGTTCGTATATACGTTCTTCACTACATAGTATAAAACAAAGCTGTCTGTCCCTATGTACAGTCGCCATCAGATATTTCGGAGCGGCCAAGGTGCTCACAAATATCGGAACACGCCTCTATTGTCGAGGCATTAGAGACGTGTTCCGATGATTGTGAGCACTTGGCCGCACCGATATATCTGATGGCGACTGTATGCTTAGACCTTTAAAACTACGCAACGGATATTGATGCGGTTTTTTTTAATTGACAGAGTGATTCAAGAGGAAGGTTTATATGTATAGTACCCGTGCGAAGCCAGGGCGGGTCGCCAGTGTTAAATATGGATTTTATTTAGAAGAGCGCTATCCAGTTGTACGTAAAACGAACTAATTCCTCGTGATATAATCGTCCCACTAATGGAACTGTCTGTCACATTAACTGCCACACACGTCATATCCTCCACAGTTGATGGATTCTGAACTTTAATTCCTTTGATCTAGGTCTAGATTGCAGGTGTACTTATTGTGTAGAAATATACGAGGTTGGGTTGTTAAACGGTTTGTTGGTGGAATTAGCTTACCGTACGCTTTTGGTTTAATTAAGGTTTAATGCCTGCGACGGTATTTGGGGGTGTGCATTAAATAAAAATGTGTACCAAATTAGCGTGTTGTAATTTTTTTTTAAATAAGTATGCGTCAGTTTTGTGACGAAAATAAAGCATATAAATGATATGAAAATGAACTCGTGTCACATTTAAACAACGTGTTTATAGGCATTTCATTTATAAATTGAAAAAAAAAAAGTTTAGCTTTATACAAACTGAATACTTAATTGTCGTCACACAACTTTTTTTTAACAACTCGCGCTAATTGGGTACATATTTTTTTTTAATGCCCTCATACGTCATAATTATTAACCTACACCGAAACCATGCATTTATCCTGTCTTCTTATATATAAAACGTACATACAATCACGCCTGTTTTCCCGAAATGGTTAGGCAGAGCACGTAGTTACATTTTCTGTATAGTCATTGTAAGTTTAAAGATGGAGAAAACGTGATATTGCAGTATTTGCAGTGATAGGACTGAAGCTGCAAACGCACAGAGAGCGGTGGCGGGGCGGCGCGGTGCGGCGCGGAGGCGGTACCGGTTGTAATGTTCGAGCTAATATGAAAGGATCCGCACAGAAAACCGCGCCGCGCCGCGCCGCTCTGTGCGGATCCTTTCATATTAGCTCGAACATTACAACCGGTACCGCCTCCGCGCCGCACCGCGCCGCTCCGCCACCGCTGTCAGTGCGTTTCGGCCTTGAATGAGATATATTTCTTGAAAACAAAAGTACACTAAAAGACATGAAATAAACGTTAAATTGGCCTTTCTAAGTACAGTCACCATCATATAGTTAGTAGCTGCCAAAGTAGCCAAATATATCGGCACACGTCTTTATTACTATAGGAGTAAGGAAGTGTTACGATATATTTGGCTACTTTGGGTGCTACTAACTATGTGATGCTGACTGTACCTACATTTCAAGTTGGTCGACTAATACTCGGTAATGTCGGTCGGTCGGTTGGTTTCTGGATTACATTTAGCAATCCTTAGTCCTTTGCGTAAGAAAGCCGCTTGCGCGAGGGTCACCCGTTGCCTCCCTCACCCGTTTGGTGAGTGGATTTAATGATGTGGTGGGAATCGTCCCATAGCAGCATGGTATAACAACACAGGTACTCTCTTCCGAGACTCGCGAACCACGTGACTGACACAAGCCTACGTCATCATGCTGTTAAATGCCGTTTGATGACGTAGGCTTGTGTCAGTCATGTGGTTCGCGAGTCTTGGAAGAGAGTACCTGTGTTGTTATACCATGCATAGCAGGCTCTTACCACGCGCACGGGAAGAAAGGGCCAGTACAACCCGACACCTCATGGGGACAGAGATAATAGAGATGACTTATAATTTATAATTGTGTTTTTATCTCGCTCTCTTTCGACGTTGTGTTCGTTAATGTGTATGTGTTTTATGTGTGGAAGTAAATCTAGAGAGAGATGGTGAGATACTGGTCAAATGCGTACCTAACTATACGTAAAAAAAAAATCTCCTTTGTTTCTAAGGGGCGTGGCACAGTGTGTCCTTGGACCTCATTTTGAGACAGGCTAACTTTATTGGATGATTCAATAGAGAAAGAGGTCACGAACAAAGGACAAAAACTCCCGCGCGGCTCACTATCATAGTTTTGAAATGAATGCAATCTAAACTTTAAGTCCCGGAATCTTAAGATAATCTTAATCTTTAAAAAACAAAAGAAACAACGTATATAAACCTTGATTTTGCATTGCGATGAAAAGGCTTAGTATAGGGCTAAATTATGAACCATTTGTGGCCAGGCTAGGACTTCTCAGTTTCAAGATAATCGTGAAAATGACAAAATTCTATTTCTTTTTTTGTGATTAATGTCTTTAGTATTCGCAGTTTATTTTGGCTTTATGACGTAGCCACAATTATGGACTACCACCACAAAAAAAACCGATTGCATATATCGCGGACTTCAGGAGATAACAACTTTTTAAAAAATCCCGGTTTCCGGGATTTTGATAAAATATCAGTGTTACTTTTTAATTGGTTACCTATCGTCTTCTATAATAAATGTGTCATTTTCGTTTGTAAGAATAGACGTAAATTCACTTTCATCAGTTTCTGTACACGCTACGCTCTCATTGTCATTTTCCCCGTCATTATCGTTATTTAATTGGTAAGGCATTAACATTTCGATGACTGGAGGGGGTAAAGGCATACGTTTTATGCTACTTTGACGTCTACTCAGCCTTGTATGAGACACGACGGTAAGACCAAAATAAACTGCGAATACTAAAGACATTAATCACAAAAAAAAAATACGATTTTGTCATTTTCACGATTATCTTGAAACTGAGAAGTCCTAGCCTGGCCACAAATGGTTCATAATTTAGCCTTATACTAAGCCTTTTCATCGCAGTGCAAAATCAAGGTTTATATACGTTGTTTCTTTTGTTTTTTAAAGATAAAGATTATCTTAAGATTCCGGGACTTAAAGTTTAGATTGCATTCATTTCAAAACTATGATAGTGAGCCGCGCGGGAGTTTTTGTCCTTTATTCGTGACCTCTTTCTCTATTGAATCATCCAATAAAGTTAGCCCGTCTCAAAATGAGGTCCAAGGACACACTGTGTGTGGTAGTAAAGTACCATAATGAGACGGTCAAATGACAATGAGTTTAAATGAACAATATTGTACCTAAATTAAGGAAAAACTTATATTACCGTTCAAAAATAACGGTGACTGAATCATCTGTTTTCACAACGCAATGTATCCGAGCGGTATGGTATATTCATACGACGTTTTAGGTTAAAACTGTCAGAATACCGTACGACCGAAATTCAGGCCCGTGCTGCTCATTAAAGGTGCCGTTATGTTTTATATCTAATATTACCTTTGACAGGGTGTTTTACGTATTACGTTTAACTGTCGCGTACCCTCTCTCGTGTTTGAATATATAAGTCGGAAAAATTCATTAAATTAAACATAAAAAATGGTAGACAATGATGGTAAAATCTCTTCGAAAGTAGCTTTGGGGACTGTGCAAAATAGTACATTGTTTAACGAGGGGCGGAAGTGGAATATTGCGAACAAGAGTCTATCAGGAGCCCGACGCCAAAGGCGGAGGGCTTTTAATGACTCGCGTTTGCAATATTCTTACGCCCGCGTTATACACAATGTTTTTCATCACATTTGCGAGGAAACAAATACATTTTAGATGAAATTAATACAAATCGTAATAAAAACTTCAACATGTCAGTCGTCCATTTTGTTGAATTTGACGTGAGGCGCGTATGGCAAAGACCCTTCGGTATACGGCCACGATTTGAAAACACTTAAAAACATTTTACATAGACACTAAATAACTACATATTAAATCTGTAAATAATTCAGTTAAACATGTTTAAGTAGTTTTTTAAGTTTAAGTTTATTTATAAATACGTTTTCAGACATCGTATTTGATTTAAAACCTCTTTGCTTTGTAACTGCTGCATGAGTGACAGATACAATTTAAGAAAAAAACCATTACGCCCGTGGGCGTAACACAGGCTATTACAGCTCTGTATGTCTGCGCATTATGAAGCCCTTTTCGAGCAAGTGTGATGAAAAATATTTTAAGCCCTTGAGCGCCCTAGTATCAACAATACACAACGAAGGACCCCCCTCGTATGCGGAGGTCACCATTTTCCAATCAAATTATGACTTTCAGATGTAAACAGATTGGTTCAAATCATTGTCACGGATCCGTACCTAGGCATACGAAGGGTTAGTATGTATCGTTCTAATGTGTGACGATCTTTTGACGGGTTTAAATTCAGATTTCATCTGATATTTCGCAAGAAAAGTTGTTTTTACCCGACTGCCGAAGGAGAGGACGGTTATGTTTTTCGAGCGTATGTATGTATGTGACCTTATTCTTTGGCACGCCCTGCAGCCTAAACCGTTTGACTGATTTCGACATATGAGGTGTCGTTGGATTCCTCTTAATCGTGGGAGTGACATAGGTTATAAAATTTTAAAAAAGCAGTTGGGTTTTTTGAAAAATCTTAATTTCACTTGTTTATAGAAATATTCTACCGTAAATGTATGTCAAGCATGCGAGCCTGTGAGGTGTAATATATGACAACACATCTTCTTATATCTTTGGTGGATATTCAGCCTAAGAAAGCGAGCTTTATCATTAGAATTAGATACGCAATGAGAAGATAGATTGACGGATAGATCAATTGTATCTAACTAAACCTAGAAGAACTCCGAAGAATAACGGCATTCGCGGCATTAGTCATGACTAATATCTAAATAAAACCGACCAAGTGCGTGTCGGACTCGCGCACGAAGGGTTCCGTACCATTATCTATAAAAACAAAAAAAAACGCGTTTGTTGTATGGGAGCCCCCCTTAAATATTTATTTTATTTTGTTTTTAGTATTTGTTAATATAACGGCAACCGAAATGCATCATCTGTGAAAATTTCAATTGTCTAGCTATCGCGGTTCTTGAGATACAGCCTGGCGACAGACAAAACGGCGAAAAAATAGCTATCGCGGTTCTTGAGATACAGCCTGGCGACAGACAAAACGGTGAAAAAAACACGTTTGTTGTATGGGAGCCCCCCTTAAATATTTATTCTATTTTGTTTTTAGTATTTGTTGTTATAGCGGCAACAGAAATACATCATCTGTGAAAATTTCAACTGTCTAGCTATCGCGGTTCTTTAGATAAAGCCTGGTGACAGACAGACAGACGGACAGCGAAGTCTTTTACATTTTATGCTCAAGTTGTCCTGAGTGAGTCAGCTCACAGGGCACATACAACGCACGACATGTAAGAATTCGAAATATGCTGATTGTTGTCTTTTAAGGTTAATTGGAGTTTTAGCAAAACAAATGTAAACTTAGTGATGGCCTTCATTCGACCTTGAGTCCACTGCTCACCACCAATCACCACCATATAGGTTGAACTAAACCATGACTGAATGCTAATGCTAATAGGTCCAACTTGGATGTTGTCCGTCCGTCCGTATATAGATCGTACTCTACATGCAATTTAACCAGCGCGAACGAAAAAACCATAGAACGTGAGCTCCTTACAAATTTCTACCCAAAAACATGCCTAAAACCCGGTATGCGCAGGTTCGAACTAAACGGCTGCCTGGCATCGTTTTGACACCCCGGCCCTATCCCCGCATAATGGCAATGGCACCCATTCTGTGGGGCCATTTTGCGGCGCTACTTAGACTTCTATGGTTTTTTCTTTCGCTGAATTGAACACAAGCATAACCGTAACCAGGCACCTCGCAGAACTCATACTCCGCATTTGTGAACGGTGTCTCCTACATAAATGTGTATGATAAAACCATAACTTTCATGCATTTAACCTCCTAGAACGCTTGAAACCAGTCGGGTCACCATACAAACGTAGTAGCAGTAGGCAAAAGAAAGAAAAATAGAGCTTTAATTTAATCGTATGGCATACATCATTTTGGCCTTTTTTAAAGTTTGTCTACATTTTTTTTCTAGCAACTGAAGCTAGTTAGCGACCTAGATACGGCGGTTTCCATTGTGTGTACAAAGTTTCATGTTATTCACGCATTCCGTTTCAAAAGTAAACTACGCTTGTATGGAGAGTCGGGATTCTTGGGGACTCTAGCACAACTTACTGACAAGTCGCGTCGCGCAAGACTCTTGACTCCAGTTTATTCTCACTCGCACTGTACAAATTAGAAAAAGAAGGGTATATTTTCTCTTCTCCCGTCACGTTTTTGCGTCAATTGGGCTTGTGCTCCGCTGAGCACATAAAAAGTACAACGCAAAACGCATTGCAGGATGCAATTGCGATGCGTCGACGCAGATAAAAGTCGCCGGCGATTTATTCAGTCGTCAATTGTTAGTCGCACGCGCGCTTTGATATGCCCGCGTTTATTGCACTCTGCACTTGGCAATTTAGCCACAGTATACATAGTTACGTTAAATCAGTAACTCAGCTGCTTTAAATAACCGCGCGTGGTGAGCGTCCTATTACGAGCATGTACTTAATGACCTAATGACATTGTAAAACGTTCGGTTCGCTGTTACTCCAAACAAATAGTCAATCAAAACAAGTGTCTATAGGTACTGTGGAGTGTGTAAAAATCGCCTAAATGAGTGTCGTAGACGCATCACTTCTTTCTACTTTGACAGAAATGCCAACGACTCATGAACGACGAAGTCGATTTCAAGTTAAATTTTTACCCACTTTCAATGGGCGTAATACTTTAAAATTTGGTGATCATGACATTGTGTAGATGGGATAACTGTGCTAGATACATAGGATAATTAGCAAAAAGCATTTTTTCTCTCTCTTGAAGTATGAGAGAGAGATAACTTTTTGGTGGTTGCATCGATGTCCTTTCAGGGTCGCCATGTATCGTGACTCAGTAGTGTTTGATAATCACAATTAGTGAATATTATGATTAGGATTTCTGAATGAAACACATGTTGGCTCTTCGACTTATCGATATGTAATGCTTAATATTGGCAGGCTTCAGAACTCCAGGTGCGTTGTCAGTAAGAATTACTGTAAATAGATTTTTGCTCAAATCTTATTACAATAATATGTTAGATTACTGCTTAGCAAATATATCCTGTGGTAGCTGTCGGCGCTTGGGCGGGTAACCGCATGTAATCGTAACTTGCATACGATACCATCTCTCTGTACGTGAAACCTGTTTTGTTTTTACGCGTTGACAGCTGGTGCCATTATTTTCGCAAACAAATTAAGGAAAGACTATGCTATGCTATGCTATAACTATTTTCTTTCTTTCTTTCTATCAAATATTTAATTTTAATTAATTCGTAACGTAGGTCTTAATTTCGATGGTGCACGGCTATCACACGACGAGCCGCGAGCTGCGTCGCGGTGACTGCGACATAGACTAGCGCTTACACCACAGATGTAGGTATACACTAGATAACTTAAACACCGCAATCTGTATGAAAACTTTTTCTACCTACTGTGACGTCACAAGGGCGAATTAGTGATGTGAATTCCCCGTTGTCCGCGCAAAATCGATTCTGCATGTTGTTCATATTATTTGATACGTTAATTTGTTCCGTTATTATCTAAATTTTTGTAAATTTTCCTGGTATGCCATTTTAAGTGACTAATTAATGACATATTTCAATTTAGGATGCAAATGTTAAATGGAACTAGCCACTCCAAACTTGGCAGGAGGCCATTCGGTGCAAATCCATAATAGTAGACCCTCGATACCTACTGCTAACTTGATGTCGCCTGGTTCTAGTTTGGAACTGTTTAATTTATAGTCGAAATTAGTGATGTGAATTCCCCGTTGTCCGCGCAAAATCGATTCTGCAATAAGGCATTTTCTTAATATTCACGGACAACCGGCCACCACAACAGACGCGCGCGGAATTTCAGTCGGACGGCCAACTCGGAGACCGAGTTCGGACATGCGAAGTAGATGCATTTGCGTGATCTATGTATATCTATATCTGTGGCTTACTCGGATAGTATATCTCGTCGCGACACATCTCGCGGGCCGTCCTGTGATTGCCATGCTGGTTACAATTGACCTTTTTCAATAAAGTTGGTGAATCCATGACTGGTTTAAATCTGAAACAATAAGCGCTTTTATTGTAAACAAACGAAGTCATTACAACAAAGGCTCTGCAAGGAAAATATAACAAAAGACAAAGGGCGTTACGCGTAAAAATCGAATAACATTTAATTACTTTCTCGTGCGACGGCAAATTTAAACTTATTTTCACAAGCTCGCATCTTACTTAATTTGAAAAATCTTTTAACAACCCTGCTCCATACGTAATAAAGCCCACTTTTCACAACGAAGCAAAACAGGAAAAGAGGTTTATGGCGAAATTCTTTATGAAGGCGCGTCCGACGCTTGGCAGGGTTACCGCGCGTTCTCGCTTCGTAATTTATTGATGGTGACTGCGGTTTTACCATGTTGTTCATATTATTTGACACGTTAATTTATTCCATGTTTTTCTAAATTTTTCTGGTATGCCATTTTAAGTGACTAATTAATGACATATTTTAATTTGGGAACATTAAAAGCTATGAATAGAAACGTAATGATGACGGCCTTGGACAGTCATTGGTCCGAAAACAATTATATTATGATCGGGCACTTAACTCCATTATCGTCAATCATCGATAAAGAATCGAGTCACAATCGACTGGGAATCTTAGCAGCATTCGATTGTATCGGTCGCGCTTCGTCTGTTCAACAATAAGAGCAACGCGCTGCCATAACTACGCTGGGATTAATAAAGCTTACGTATTTCCTTTGGGCAACCAGTATAGCCTAACCTAATATTACACGTAGTTCTTAAGAATCTCACGGTCAAGATATACTAGATGCGTCAAGGACGGCGAGATGAGTCAAGACAGATTGTGAATCAAACCGAACGCGTCACGTTTCCGAATGCACGCCCCGATTTCAGTTCGGAATGCGATATATTGAACCGATTTTTACAAAGACATTATGTGGATTTTTGAACGGTATCGGTGACTGGCCGGTACGAATACGTTCCAAGCTTGAAAATTGGTTTTCGCTTTTGTTCCGAGCATTTTCAATCCGAAGCACGTTCGGAAAGGCCTTTACAGACGGAGTGCATTTTATAGTGTTGGCTGCAGCCTCGACTGCAATTTGCCTTCTGTCCTGTCTATGGTTACCCAAATTGCGTAATAAACATACGGGGTTAACTTGAGTTTTAAAACTGCTGTTAAAATTTGACGTAAAGCGTTCGTTTCAAACGTTAACATGACAGTTGAATCGCCTGGACGTCCTTTCAAAGTTACGCGACTACACCGAAGTTCTTCAATGAACTCTCCGTAGTTAATTATAGGTATATCGTGTATTTTTGTTTCTACCGAAATAGACAAGGCAAAAGCCTGTACGTCTAGCACAACTTGCTGCTCAGTCGCCTCGCGCGCGACTGGGCGTCTCCTGTCTCACTCGCTCCGTGCAAATTAAAAAGAGGAGGGTAGATCTTTCTCGACTCGCGTCGCGACGCGGCGTCAGTTGTGCTAGCCCCCCTGATGGAAAGTAGTTACTGTCGCGTCTTGGTAAGACATACTTGCGACGGGGTGCAACATACATTACACTAATATCAAACCTCTCGCTGTTGCATGTTCTCCTGGTAAGTTGGTAACATCAGTATTGAGCTTTGTAAGATAGATACCTACGTTAAGTTGATCCCAGTTGTTGTCTATGATAGCAAAGCCGAGTTGGGATTCATGTGACTAAAGTTTTTAACAGTCAAGTTATCAAATCCGATGACCAAGCCTAATCCCAATAAGGACAAATTTTATTTAATTTTAGTTCATTTTCCCTATTTGTATACATATTAATCATTCCATCATAGTTCTTTCCTCGTTTGTCGAAGTCAATTTCGTACTTACTCTGTGCGTTAAAACCCCTCACAATACGAATAAGGAAGAATTACCATTCGTAATAGCAACGTTTCTTAGAAATAACCCTTAATGTTGTGGAAATTTGAATAAAAATGCGGCTATCATGATCCGATAACGACCATATCGGGTCATAGCTGCACGGCAATAAAAGCGATTCGGAGCCCCGAGTAGCGTCCGATAAAAATGATAGTTCTTGTTCAAATCTAATAGAGCCATCTGTGATGTTGTTTTTATACAGTTCGCAAAAAAGGGTCCAATGTAGTGTTGAAAAGGAATTTGCAAGGCCGCGTTTACGGACGAGCGGCGCGATGGGCGGACTGGCGAACGCGTGTAACTGTAAACTAGATAAAAGAATGGCGATGAAAAGCGGGACGTACAGGCGTGAGCGTTTTCATCTTAGCTTGACAGCCCGTGACGCTGCTCGCGTGGCCTGTCCATAGACGACACTTAGGCTTTGTATGTACGTATATAAATAATATAATAATAATAATATTGTGCATCTTAAAAAAATATTGACATACATGTAAATTCTTAATTGTACACAAGACATTGGTAAAAATACAGACAAAATAGGTTAAGTTGGTACAAACGCGAACTTATCCCTGTAAGGGATCTCTTCCAGTTCTTCTGATGTTTGTGTCCGCCTTGAACCTTTTTGGCGACTTCTGTCACCAGCAAAATTTATAAAACATTTTGAACAACTTAACTATCAAACTTGATGGTTTATATATATATATAAACCATCAAGTATATCATATATATGACAGAAACCGCTGGCAGAGCGCGTGAGACACCCCACTGCTGGGCAATGGCCTCCCCCCTCTTCTTCCACTGCTCGCGGTTTTAAGCTTAACGTGGCCACGTGGAAAGTCCTTTAAAAAGGACTCCAACTCATCCCACGATCGCCGATGAGGTCTGCCGCTCCTTTTCGAGTTCTGAGGTTTCTACTTCGTGGTGCTATTTGCCCATAACTCACCGGGTGCGGCAGACGTGACCAGCCCAGTCCCACTTTAACTTGGCCGCTTATCCATTTATACCTTTCCAAAAATAACTTTCTCCAATAAGCTGAAACGCTAAACGATGTTGTTTTTGCTAAATCTTGCCACGACGTGACAAAATGGATTCAGATAAGATTGACAAAAGCAAGTAATTGGGAGAGAGCGTGCAAACGAGATTGTATTAAAAATAATGCAACTGACGTAAGTAAAAAGTGGTCGGCTTTTTGTTGTATTTCTTGCTGTCTGCTATAATTTTCAATATGATTTTTGCGAAAAAAACTCTTTACCACTCTAGATGTTATATAGGTACCAAGCGGTATATTATTAACCAAAAAAACTTCTATATAATAATTAAGTAGGTACCAAGCTCAGAATACGGTATTTGACAAAAGTCAAAAGAAAAGCTTCTTTTTATGGAACTTCTAAAACGCTCCGTAAGTATGGAATTTGTAGGGATTACAGGCTTGTGACGTCTCAATCAAACAACGTCCTTATTGTTAGTTTTTATGAGTTTAAAAATCTTAAAATAGCAGGTTTATACCTAAAAAGATTAAGTTAAGATTGATACTTTCCGAGTATTTTCGTAATGTTTATCTGTTGCTAATGAAAAAACGGTAAATTTTCACGGTAATTGGAAAACTTTGCCGACATCATAGTAATTTATTTTTTGTCAATTACCTACTAAAAGAAAGCGACCGACCTAGCTAAATGCGGTGCGGTGTGCGGTCACACTCACTGATTAGAGCGAGATGGTTTATCTCCCCTCCCGAGTTACTGTGCACTGCATTAAGCCAAGTTAAAGGTCGCTCATGATATGGCTTATGAAGGTAGCCGCGTACGAACCGCATGAGTGATATAAAATTATGTATGACAGGCGCCGACACAGTGATACTCGTACGAGTAAATGTTATTCGTTTCGTTTGAAATATAATTTACTTGTCCACATACAGGCAGTTGGGTAATAAAAAGCAATACCTCTTCTCATCATCATTATCATCATATCATTCCACTGATGATGTCCACTGCTGGGCATATACCTCCCCCAAAGAGTGCCAAAGTAACCAGTTCTGCGCCTCCCGCATCCAGCGGACTCCCGCATCCAGCGGACTCCCGCGACCTTTACCGTAGGTCATCACATCAGTCCACCTTGTGGTGGGTCTACCCACGCCGCGCCTTCCAGTACGTGGTCGCCACTCGAGAACCTTTCCGCCCCAACGGCCATCGGGTCCACGAGCTATGTGCCCCGCCCACCGCCACTTAAGTTTAGCGATTCAGAGGGCTATATCGGTTACCTTTGGTTCTGCTGCGAATAGCCTCATTTCTGATGCGATCACGCAGAGAAACTCCCAACATAGCCCTCTCCATAGCCCTTTGGGTGACTGTTCTTATGAGGCCAATAGTAAGCGACCACGTTTTAATAACTCTAGTATCCATTATAATCTCAGTATCCGATGCCATTTGCTTTATCGTCTTGTCCTTTGAGCCGAATCGTGACGACACAAAGGTCAACGTCCGTGAAATGAATACCCAGATTATACAGACAGTTGGCTAGTGAGCTAGACTTTCGTAATTAGCCTGAACGTATTGCCATGTATTTTGAACCATTCATAAGGTAGACAACTATGCTGGCAATTAATGAGTTTGTTTTATACTATGTAGTGATAGTGATATACAGCGTGGAAATCTAATACGAGCAAATATTTAAATGGTGGTTAGTGCAGGACGTAAGAAGTTTATTTAGATACCTTTTGTCTAAAATTACAACGAAAAAATTAACCATACAAAATAATTCAGCCCGCAATGTAACGCAAAATATTCAAGTTAAGGCTCGTTGACAGTTACTTGTCAAGTATTTGGACAGCTACGTTTGCGTTACATTGCTGCTCGGTAATTTTTGAAAAATTAATTACAGGCTTTCTATTAAGTGTATCTTAAAAAGTCCCAGTAATTAATGATAAAGGTATTAAACCCTATGTCTGGTTTAATTCTTTGCTCGTATTAGATTTCCAGGCTGTATATCATTTGGACATTGTGTGACGGATCAGGAAGTTTAGCGAGCTTGACAATTTGTTATCGCTGAGTGATCTTGGTAAAATCGACTGGTATTCTATTATTGAAGACTCCAACTACTAAGTTCCGGTTAAAAGTCCTTTGGCGTACTAGTTTCGATAGTCGGATGGGTCAATTTAGGATGCAAATGTCATCTAAATGGAACTAGCCACTCCAAACTTGGCAGGAGGCTATTCGGTGCAAATCCATAATAGTAGACCCCTAAGTCCCTCGATAACTACTGCTAACTTGATGTCGCCTGGTTCTAGTTTGGAACTGTTTAATTTAAAGTCGAAATTAGTTATCGGTAAATGTAGTGGTCAATATTAAACTGCAATCATATATAAGTTACGGCGATGTTCAAAAATATTCATTTATTTTTCTGGAATGCCTGATTTTTATGAGAAAACCTGGCTTGATTACGAAAACATTTTAGATTATGAAAAAAAAAATGTTATTCGAATGCATGTATAATTCTAGTCACTTAAATGAAGATATCAGAAGAAATTGGACGAGAAACTCGTTTCGGAGTAACATTACTTTCATCAGAATCATCTTAATCCTCCCTAGTCCGTATTTTTGTAGGCATCTTTCAACCTTTTCCATTTCACTACCTTGAGCTGTCAGTACCCAATTCTTGCCCCACTACTTTTGGTCTGAGGCTCTAGAATAAGTTTTACCGAAACAAAACGTTACGACCGCGTTAACGTTTAGCTGTCAAATCCCATACAAATTGAGGGTAAAACGCAAACGCGATCCTAAAGTTTTGTTTCAGTAAAACTTATACTAGAGCCTCTGTTCATCGCATCTGGTGTTTGCCAACTAGTCTCCTACGTTCAGAAAGTCTCCATTCCAGCAAATGTTTTTACACTAAGACTGATTGACGGGCGACATAACTTGCCCATTGTCATCAGTGGCGGATTAGTTTAGGAATAGAATAGAATAGACATTTATTCGGATAACACATTATTACACATACATTCACATCAGGCCTTAAGGGGACTTAAGGGGGCTAGACTACGTTTTTAGCTAGACCCCGTTAAAGTTAGACTTAAGTTTCTCTGTCCCCTGGATGCGCTAGTGATTTGATTGCCACAGTTGATTAGCATATACCTACAATTAACAATCAAGTCTTATTGAACGTTCGACCCACTGGTGGCTATCTGATTGGCTTGAAATGCATCCATAGCTCCGATAATAAAACAATGCAACAATGAACAACCAGCAAAGGCTGTGTTAGTTTTTGGCATTGTTATTTGGAACATTGACTTTAATGCCAAAAGCCGTAATGGAACACGACTTTCCTTTTTTGTTGAGATTTGAACTCTTGATATCCGATTTGGCAACAGCACTAAGTTGGGGTTATTGGAGGTCATCGAGTGGAAGTAGGTTGGTAAATACTCTTCATGTACATATTTGAAACGCGGGATCAAACTTTTGTTGGCTCGTGTTACGTTTTCAAATTGCCGAAAAGTATTTTAACAGCTGGCTTCATTTCAGTTGCATATGGCCGATTGTTCACGGTGTCATGGATGTGGTTATAGTACGCGTTTTGTTGTAAATAAAATTGCTATTACATTATTTCTTAAGTTTCCTTGATAGCAGTTTTGGACGCAGTTGATCCGTTTGGGAATCAAAGTCAAGAACGCTGAACGCTCCTTTTCAACGCGGCAGTCTCTAGCCACCATAAACAACTGAGTTTATGGTCGAGGTCGCCCGGGGAAAGTGCTTGAAAAGATCACACAGATGGTGTAATTGAGAATATATACGTATGAGTACGGTCAACTCTAAAAATATGTGGATGGAAGATTGCACAAACACGTTTACGTCAGCACAAAATGGAATGGATCGGATTGTTTCGGACCGATGACTAATGAAATTTATTTGCAAAGTAAGTTTTCATAACATTTAAGACCAATATTGTACTTTTATGTTACTTCTGAATAACTATCAACCTGTATTATTTCAAAATAAGTACATGAATGAATGCGAGTGTCTGAATCTGGGAGTAATTTGAATTCCAAAAACCTCCAGAAATGCTTTTTTTTAAAGGCGGTTTTAAAGCTTTACCTCAACATATTGGTTTCAGTTTTATCTCATTCGGTTCACTGGCTCGAACTCCAACTTTTCTCTTTGTCAATTTATTTAAAGGGCTTCGGTGCTTTTCTATTCTCTACCTCGAAGTCAGGATAATAGGGTTGCTGACAAGATAGATTAGTCTGGACAATGTCCTTAATATCAATTAATTACAATATCTTAATAACAAAATCCTGATTAAAAAAAAAAAAAGCCGTTTACATCAGCAATATAAATTTAACATAATCCTACCTAGAGTAAAAAGCAGTAGGTTTATATAAAAAGGGTGCTTTCAGAAGTGCTATAAAAGACGGCGCTTTGGTTCACCTAATCTTTTAAGTCCTATTATTGGAAATCCGAAAATGTTCTTCATAAAATTTTACGCCATAATAATCGTTAACCCTAATAATTCTTATTCCTAACCATCGTAAGTCATAACCATTCGAATTTTAGGACAACTGATCATTATGACTTCCGATGATAGTTACAGAAATTTAGAAGTCAGGACAAAAAAAATTAGGACGCGATGATTATGACTACCATACGTTAGTATAAAAAACCGGCCAAGAGCGTGTCGGGCCACGCTCAGTGTAGGGTTCCGTAGTTTTTCGTCCAGAAATTATTTTGTAACGTTTTTCAAAAACGATTCAACCTATCAAGTTCAAAATAATTTTCCTAGAAAGTTTTTATAAAGTTCTACTTTTGAGATTTATTTCATATTTTTAAAACTTATGGTTCAAAAGTTAGAGGGGGGGGGGACACATTTTTCACATCAGAGATTATCTCCGAAAATATTAACATTATCAAAAAATGATTTTAGCAAACCCCTATTCATTTTTAAATACCTATCCAACAATATATCACACGTTAGGGTTGAAATGAAAGAAAAAAAACACCCCACGTTACGTATAGGGGAGGTACCCTAAAAAAAAAAAAAAAACACTTTTTATTTTACCACTTTGTCGGCGTGATTGATATACATATTAGTACCAAATTTCAGCTTTCTAGTGCTAACAGTTACTGAGATTATCCGCGGACGGACGGACAGACAAAGCGAAACTATAAGGGTTCCTAGTCGAATACGGAACCCTAAAAAATAGGACAACGAATTTTATGGCAGCCAATATGGAGTATATGGACTCGCCATAAAAATATTTAATAATAAGGTTTTAGAAGGGCATTTTCAAAACCAACTAAGAAACTGGCTGCTTCAGAGATAATTCTATAACCTTTGTGAATATTTCGCATCTTAGCTGTAACTTACTTTATTTAAGTAATACAAATTGTTGTATGCCCGATATGGCCGATATTGGGTAACTGTTGAAACCAATTCTGTCACGTCTAACTTATGTACAAAGTTATACAATAAAAATATTCTATTCTATTCCATTCTTAATATTAAGTAGTAATTCAGACTAATGTTTAAAGCCGGGACTGATGTCAGTTACGGTTTTACCGGTATGAAACCGGTATTCGATTACGGTACCGTAATGGTGTAAAGGTTATGCGCGCCGCGCCAACATAACGGAACCGTAACCGTTTTGAAATATCGGTTACCGTTATCGACAAAAGGTAACCAAAACCATTGTAATACCGGTTTGAAACTGGTATTATAAAGGTTACCGAAAAAATAAACGAACTTACAATTACACAGACAACTTCTTCCAATAGGAACGAACGAACGAATCAGAAAAGTATCAAAACAGAACCGACAAAACTGAAAGACGAAATGGCAGCGCCGGCGGTTTGGCAACGACGCGAAGATCGAAGTATCGGTAACCTTTAAAAAGCGGTTATGGTACCGAGCAAAATTAAGGTTACCGTTATATTTCGATAGCGAAATATAAAGGTTCCGCTACCGAAACGGCTATTTGAAAACCGATATGACGTCATATCGGTTATAAAACATATCGGTATTTTTCGGTTATGCAGTCCCTGTTTTAATGGGAGGGCTAAGAGTTACCGGTAAGGAACTGAAATGGGTATAGATAGCGTCTAAATCAAGATTGCTAGAAGAATTTAGTTGAGCTTTGCCCACCCCAGGTGACTAAGAATTTCCACAACTTTGCTGGAGGGCACTCCTTAATAGATTAGTGGATATAACGTCGTCTGGCGTTCCTGCAGATCTTATTGCAGGGGTTACGTAATGTAATGTATTTCAGATGGCTTACATCCACATCCGAGGGGTCACGACGAAAACTAACGCGCGGCCTGTCACGTCTCGCCATTAGCATTAATCCGGTGTTAGCCACGGTACAGGATAGTGTTTAACACGCATAAGTTTTACAGGAGCATGCTTGTCAAAAGTCGCAAGCAATATGTATTTGAAAGACGAAATAATCTCGGCTCTACGGATACGCTACTGGTAGAGCCTTTGATTTCGCTACGATATTTTGTTATTTCATTGTCCATAAATCCCGAAATAGTCATATATCTGGATTCCCATTTCTGACACTGAATAAACATGTTCGAATGAATCCTCGACATAAGTCAACGGTTTCATTCAGATCGGTGAGTAATGGCCGCGGTCAGTGCGGGAACTCCAATTATTGGCTTATCGTTCGTTCGTTATGTCCACTGTCTTTCCTAAAATGGAATTGTTCAAAATGCATCAACATTTTATAACGTTGCATTTATAGTTAGCGTTAGGTAAAAACCAATAAGGTTTGCAGGCAATATTATGAATATCCATTTGCTACATAAAAGCAATCAATCAATCAATCAATCAATCAATCATTTATTTGTCAAACATAGGTAGAAAATACAGCTGGAGAAAATTACATACAGCTGGAGAAAATTACAATTAGCAATTAGGCTAGATTTTGTAAACCTGATAAAAAGCTTCTCTATCATTAGAGAAGAGAGATTAAACGTAAAATTCCTTAACTGGCGCCCAACGTGGGGCTGAGCATGTCTTCAAGTACCACGAAAAAAAATATTATTTCTTTCCCAATACCGTGTACTTTACGGAAAATCCTTTGAAAACGCTTCACTGATTTCTGTTTCTGCTTACTTAGGAACCTGCTCATACAATTTCGATTCCACATTTCTTTTCAACAAAACGACGAAAGTGTCTTTGAGTTTTTCTACACTTAGACCTTTTTAGATGAGTGGGAACGGTAATCGATGTATGCGTTTAGAATCACATAGGACTGCTGTGAAAACAAAAAGACTTATGCATCACTCCATTATAATCAATGCTTTCGCTTTTTTTATTTGTGCATTACGCATACCGCGCATACGCATTCTTCAGATCAACGTGCATAGATAGTTACATACACTTTTTGTTAAAAACTGTAAAGCTTATTTCGTTCAGTAATAACCTTGACGTTATGACTATTTGGATTTGCAATTTTTCATGCCGCCGACCTCAAAATGTGTCTACATTTTATACCCTATTACAACGGAATAAGGTGCAGTGTGATCATATATTTGATGTCGCCTGTACACGCACGGCAGATATAATAATTCCCTGCCGTATTTAATTTAACCGATGCACGAGTCCTGATACCCCAGTGCTGCCGTACGTTGCCCCCAGCGTGATTTGTGACACAGCCAATTGGCAATCGATCCTTATTTCCGGATAAAAAAAGCTTTCTTGCCTTGCATTTAAAACTTTTATCAGTGGTTAGCTACAAGAGCGGAAGAACTTGAGTCTATTATAAAAAGAAATTAAATCTTATTCTCATTAAAATATTGAACACTTAGAAGTTTGTTATTTCAAAAACCCTAATTTAGTTTATCTTTAAATGTTCAAGATGTTGTGTAATATGTACCCACACATATGTAATTTTAGTTAGTAAGCATATTATTATCAATACCACTTTCTGTACCTTGCCCCTGTTTACCATTCCCAATATTTAATTTAGGATATCATCATATTTACGCTTCTCATTGTTTAATTTGTACATCCGCATCATCCAATATGCTATCTACTTGTGGTTAGTCATACATTAATCAGGTTTTGATTATACTCCAGGCAAAATACGGTTTTGAAAAACATTTATTTATAATAGCGTTTTTTTTGTTGATTTCATTTGCAAATGTTATTCTAAGATGATTTAGTCAAGAATCCGACAAACTTTCCACCCGGAAGTAATTATGTAGATTTAAATGAAGCATGCATTATCTTTTTTTGTACGATTTATTTTGATTATTATAGAGCAAATGTAAATGAAAATAAAGACAAAAACATTAATTAATATTTTTACTGACTTTTTAGAAGCCAGTTAACTTATCATTTTTTCGATGTCTGAAATTTTGTCGGATTTTGTCGCTGGGTAACTATTTAATTGATAATATATCCATTATACATAAAAAATAAGCTATTCTAAATTATTTCATTTAATCAGGTTTTGATTATACTCCAGGCAAGATACGGTTTTGAAAAACATTTATTTATAATAGCGTTTTTTTGTTGATTTCATTTGCAAATGTTATTCTAAGATGATTTAGTCAAGAATCCGACAAACTTTCCACCCGGAAGTAATTATGTAGATTTAAATGAAGCATGCATTATCTTTTTTTGTACGATTTATTTTGAATATTATAGAGCAAATGTAAATGAAAATAAAGACAAAAACATTAATTAATATTTTTACTGACTTTTTAGAAGCCAGTTAACTTATCATTTTTTCGATGTCTGAAATTTTGTCGGATTTTTCGCTGGGTAACTATTTAATTGATAATATATCCATTATACATAAAAAATAAGCTATTATAAATTATTTCATTTAATCAGGTTTTGATTATACTCCAGGCAAGATACGGTTTTGAAAAACATTTATTTATAATAGCGTTTTTTTGTTGATTTCATTTGCAAATGTTATTCTAAGATGATTTAGTCAAGAATCCGACAAACTTTCCACCCGGAAGTAATTATGTAGATTTAAATGAAGCATGCATTATCTTTTTTTGTACGATTTATTTTGAATATTATAGAGCAAATGTAAATGAAAATAAAGACAAAAACATTAATTAATATTTTTACTGACTTTTTAGAAGCCAGTTAACTTATCATTTTTTCGATGTCTGAAATTTTGTCGGATTTTGTCGCTGGGTAACTATTTAATTGATAATATATCCATTATACATAAAAAATAAGCTATTATAAATTATTTCCAAAATTGATTTTATTTCCATACAAGTTGTCAGTTCATTGCCTGGACTATTATCCCAAGCGGTCACAAAACTATTGGATTAACAATTGCTGTATTTGTGTCTATTGTAAGTTAGGGAGATTGTTATCATATGAGCGGGCCTCATCCCTGAATTAAATTAGTTGAATCCATTGTTACGGATTTAATTTTTTAGTTCGTTTCTTAAATTACTCTGTGTTTAGTTCTTTTTCCATTCACTGTATTTCGGTGGACATCTATAACTGGCTTTGTTATTAGCTTTTAAGCTTTGTAATATTTTCCTGTAATGCTGTTGATGCCACAAATAAATAAAAATAAAATAAAAAGAAAAAAAAAGAAACTGTGGACACATACGCACATACACATTTGCCACGAAATGGCTACAACACAGCCTATAATGCTGGCAGGGCCAGCGCTGGTCTTCCGTTGTGGCTATTTGGTGAAGTAAATAAGTAAGTAAGTAACTCAGCGTAATGCTGGCAGGGCCAGCGCTGGTCTTCCGTTGTGGCTATTTGGTGAAGTAAGTACTTACATACACATTTGCCACGAAATGGCCACAACTCAGCGTAATGCTGGCAGGGCCAGCGCTGGTCTTCCGTTGTTGCCATTTGGTGAGGTACGGAACAATGACGCCACGATTACACACAAGGACAAATGGCAAAATACAAAAACATTAAAAATAACGAAGAACACAAACTCATTAAAAAAACCAAAGGTTTTGGTTTAAAGTAAAACCAATCCCAAAATGAACGCCCGCATTAATATTTATTGCTAAATTTTACAATTACATACATTTCAATTAAGGAGTGTTGTAATATCTTCTGGGGGTGTTACTATAATTATAATTACCTCGCAAATTTTGAGTGTCATTTAGCAAAGGGGCGTTAATTAGGGTTCCGTAGCCAAATGGCAAAAAACGGAACCCTTATGGATTCGTCATGTCTTTCTGTGTGTCCGTCCGTATGTATGTCACAGGCATTTTACTCGTAAACTATAAGGTATATTTGAATAAAATTTTGAGGATAGGTGTATTTTGTTAGCCGCTACATAGTTTTGTAATTAAATTACAAAAAAACAATTTTTTAGGGGTGCACTCATACATACAACTGACAGTCAAAAATGTTTTTTCATTGCAAGCCCACGTGTGGCACATCAATCGATAGGCTTTAAAATAAATATAAGGTTTCTCAGCTTTTTATTGAGTAAGTGACTAGAGTCAGAGATAATCGCCCCGAAAGTCACTAAAATGGGGCCCCCCCTTAAATATGAAAAAAATCAAAATCAGATTATTACATTCTTTCAGCGAAACTTGTTTTGAACAAGATCGGTTCAAAGGTTTTTGAGATATTTCTAAAAAACTGCCTTCCTTAAAGAAAAGCTCTACGATTTCAGTAACGATACGACCTTTTGAATAGGCACGGAACCCTTCGTTGTGCGTGGCCCGACACGCACTTGGCCGCTTTATTTTAATTTTAAAATTGGTTTAACTTAGCTAGCTAGCTGTTATTTTGGTTTACGAAATGGAATAGTTATCTATTATTATTGACTATTGAGAGAAATATATTTTCAAAAAATCATTGGGTGGGTTATAAAGTATGGGTGATTCAGTTTTTGATCTTTATTAAGTAAGTATTTACTAATCTTAGAAATATCCATAATAACTTGTAGCGTGTTGTGTTTTTGGCAATTTTCGTGAGTTTTGTCTATTGGCAAGGTAAGTTTTTTACTGTTGCCAACTACGTATTGCACGCCTCGCAACCAAAATCGCTTTCTATATTTTTTCGTTCCAAAAAGTTTTTTGTTCCATCCATGCACATTTCGCTAAACTAGGCGCCATGTATAATGATAGATTCTTGAATATTCTAATAAGAAAACCTATACAGCACCCATTTTATGTGAAAGGCCCCAATATTGGCGACTCAGAAGACTCAGATGAATCAGCAGCGTGAAAGGACAAGTATAAGTCTCGTCTTGATATAAGTTTATCTGTCACGTTCACATTCGTCATGTATTTATGCATGTATGATGGTGATTTGGCAGCTTTATGTCTGCTTTACATATTGCTCGCTGTTGCATTATTTACGACTTTACTGTATTATTCATAATAAGTCAAAATGTATGATCAGTGCGGATGAGAATGTATGATCAGTGCGGATGAGAATGTATGATCAGTGCGGATGAGAATCCGCCAGTGATATATTTGGAGTAAATGCTTGCCCTTGACTGTTTCGGCTCATTGCAGTGTTTTAGGTTTTGATTATTATTAAGTAAAAGCTCCCGAGGATGCGTTGTGTTGAGAGCGAGGGAATTTGTTCCTTCAGCTCTCAACACAGCGAATCCTCAAACATATCAAGGGTCGGCAACGCCCATGTTACTCCTTTGGAGTTGCATGCGTCTATAGGCTGCGGTGTCCGCTTACCATCAGGCGGGCCGTAAGCTTTTTTGCCACCGTCGTTGTATATTAAAAAAAAAAAAAAAAAAATATTTGCAACCTTATCTATTTATTACTAAGCCACAATGACCCTGGTTGGACGTAGCAACATGGTTGTTTTTAATTACATATTACCATATACATAAAACTTTTAAGTGTGTAAGTGATGCAACTTTTATATGATACTAGCGACCCGCCCCGGCTTCGCACGGGTACTATATTATACATATAAACCTTCCTCTGGAATCACTCTATCTATTAAAAAAATTCGTTGCGTAGTTTTAAAGATCTAAGCATACATAGGGACAGACAGCGGGAAGCGACTTTGTTTTATACTCCAGGCAAAATACGGTTTTGTTAAACATTAATTTATAATAGCGTTTTTTTTGTTGATTTCATTTGAAAATGTTATTCTAAGATGATTTAGTTAAGAATCCGACAAACTTTCCACCCGGAAGTAATTATGTAGATTTAAATGAATGCATTATCTTTTTTTGTACGATTTATCTTGAATATTATAGAGCAAATGTAAATGAACCAAAATAAAGACAAAAACATTTATTAATATTTTTACTGACTTTTCAGAAGCCAGTTAACTTATCATTTTTTCGATGTCTGAAATTTTGTCGGATTTTGTCGCTGGGTAACTATTTAATTGATAATATATTCGTTACACATAAAAAATAAGCTATTATAATTTATTTCCA
Source organism: Epinotia ramella (assembly GCA_947578815.1). NCBI lineage: Eukaryota > Metazoa > Arthropoda > Insecta > Lepidoptera > Tortricidae > Epinotia > Epinotia ramella. Next base: position 4,799,061 of record OX388211.1, on the reverse strand, counting down.
AAATTGACATTTTTTCCATACAAGTTGTCAGTTCATTGCCTGGACTAAACTATTATACTATGTAGTGATGATGAAGTAACAACAACGACTCAATGATCAGATATATATTATGTCCGATATGATACATCATTGCGGCGTATCGTGATGACGTCGATAATTGTATATTTGACGAAATATAATTTGCGGTCAATTGATAATTAATATGGTGACTTGGTGCATATTATATTTGGTCAACCGAATAATAAAACTACGTTTGTCACAATCGTCCCTCTTTCACATTGCTTATTAGTAAGAGATTTTGACTGTCCTAAGTATTCTAGAAACAATGCTGAGTGAAAGCCAGAATGGGACGAGTGGAAATCAACAAACTTTAACTAAGAAAAAAGCATATCCAACTCCAATGCTCAGTACATTTTTTTTTACAAGCTTATAGCTTTAGCTACACAAGATGACATGTATCCTCTCAAGGCACCTAAATTAGTTTGGACTTCAATTTCTGCAGCAGATGCTTTTAAGACATTGATACGACACATCATTAGTGCGACTAACCGCTCACGCTGGCAGTGGCAGCCCTTATAAAATGAGACATTATTGTCATTCCATTGTAATCCTTGTTCCCTTGCAATAGAGTGCACGTCGGGAATGCCACAGCTCATTTCCTTGCGCGTCGAGCCGTCTACACTTTACTATCGATAGTGGACGCGTAGGGTTGACACTGTGACGGCTGTCTTTTGTTTCACTAATTAAATTTTATGCTGGGAATAGCGAAGTGGTGGTTAAGTGATGTTTTTGTTTTTCTTTCTTTAATTATTTCGTTTAATGACACAACGTTTATTTGTATTAATGGCAACTTTGGCTAACGAGCTTTACATGGGTTTGTTTCAAACGCTATTTTAGCACGGGCAAACATAGCAAATAGCAGTCAGCGTGTAGTGTTGTAAAGTTTATTTATTTGTCAGGAAGTATGTTTCAAATGTTTGTAGCACAATGGTGGTCTAGTAGGATTTAGAGATGGTATAATTAATAATAATAAACAACGTATTTAGTAAATCTATTCTAAAAATAAGTATTCTCAAAAGCTTAAGAAGGTTAGGATATCATCTTATGTATAATATATAGCTATTTTTAATGAGTGACCGTCACCAGGGCCTATTCATAGACATAATACATAACTAATAACGTAGAAAATACCGGATTATAACTGTCTCCGAATCGTTGTCCTGTAGTGCCAACCCTGGCGGCTGGCACGGCGCAGCCTCCGCGCTATCGACCGGCCGCGCCCACCACGTGGTCGGCTCATTCACCGACCACGTGCCGACGACGCCGGCCGGCTCTCGGACTATGCGTTTGTCGCTTAATGTTCACTTTACTGGTTTTTGCTGTAAGAAAGAAAGAAGAAAGAAAGATACATTTATTCGTGACAAACACAAGGCAATTTACATACATTGACAATAACGTAATTTGCCACGAAATGGTCGCAACTCAGCGTAATGCTGGCGGAGCCAGCGCTGGTCTTCCGTTGCGACCATTTGGTGATGTCACGGCACAGTGACGAAACGTACACATACAACCAAGAAAAACGCCTCATGGCTTGAAAAACGCGAATCAGGGTCGCTCGAACATAAAAAATAAAATAAAAAATTAAACTATCTATGATTACCTTAAGCTAAGTGACAGTGACACATGACGTAATATATATGAATTTACACGAAAAGTAATTAGGTCACGGCCAAAAGAAAAAAAACAGAAAAGAAACTACACATTTAACACTTTAACTTATTGCGAAGTGTGTGTTATACCAATATATGGAAAGATACATAGTCACGTTAGTGAGTCACAAATATGGTGTACATGCGTTAAAAAACAAAGAAGAAAGAGGAACTACTACTACTATAGAGGAACAAATGAAGCCACCCAGACCAACGCGCAGCAGGATGCCACAGGGACATAAACAGCAGGTACATACGCATACTTAGCTAGAAACAGCTGGTATCATGTTTCAAATTTCCTTGGCTTTTTTGATGTTCAAACAAATGCTTCTTAACATTAATCTTAAAACTATGTCTACTTTTAAGGTCCCTGATCGGCGGAGGCAGATTATTCCAACACTTGGTTGCGGCATATCTAAAACTTCCACGAAAAGCAGCTGAAGCATGTTGATGTGTTAGCAGTTGCAACCCACACTGTCGTGCTCCACGTGCTGTCGTGCGAAATAACAATTTCTCGAAGAGATATTTTGGGGCCTGGTAGTTTACTACACCGAAAAGAAGACATGCCAGGTGAAGCTTGCGCCTATGTAGCATCTTCAACATGTTGCATTTATTCATAAACGGAGTGACATGAGCCCTCAACGGGATGTTGAAACAGAAACGGGCACAGGCGTTTTGGACTCTTTGGACTAATTGTTTGGTTTACGAGAGTAGACGTGGACCATATACTGTATCCATGTAGTTTAATTTTGACATTATGAGTGCTTCTACTATGTGGATTCGCAATGTTTCATTTAAAAAGGGCCTAATTTTGTACAGAACCTTTAGTTTGTAAAAACAGCCTCTCACTGAATTTAGAATGTGTTTCTCATATCGTAGCTGATCATCCATTAAAAGGCCAAGGTTACGCGCCTCACTGACCCGTTCAATAGGTTCACCCATCATTATAACACTCACTGAAGGACTAAGCCTAGTCAACTGTTGGTTGCTGCCAAAGATAAGGTATTTAGTTTTAGACGGGTTCAATAATAAACCATTACTTGTAGCCCAGGCTGCTATACTAGCGAGATCCTTATTAAGTTTCCCTATTGCACTGTCAACTTCAGCCTGCCTGAATGAGATATACACTTGTATATCATCAGCGTATATATGGAACTTGGAATTTGATATATGCAACCCTATGTCTGCACAGTATAAAATAAGTAATAAATAAGTAAGTGTAAGGAGCGGAGTTTTGTATATAATATTGGAACTAGCTCCCGGTTGGAGGTAGCAGCCTGTGATCGTATAGTCGGGTCTGACCGGCATTAGAGCGCATCCTGTATTAATCGTATCTCAATTTCTTTTTTTTTCTAAGTCTGTTAAATGCTTCACTGCTAGGAAAAGGCCTCTCTCCTTGACTGCCACTTGTCCCGGTCTGGAGAAATTTATGAACAGTCGTTGAGAAAAGCGGGTTGTCCCGCCATCGACACCACCGCCTCGGCCTGCACCCTGTGGCTATTTTTTGTTACATCTGTGGATGCTTACGCCAGACTTGACCAGCCCAATCTCATTTCAGCGGCATTAAATCCAACATCACCTACACGGGTTTTTGAGGGCAGCACAGATTTTCGGAGCCGGTCGGTCATTTTTAGGGTTCCGTACCCAAAGGGTAAAAACGGGACCCTATTAGGTACAAAGGCTGTCCGTCCGTCCGCCCGTCCGTCTGTCACCAGGCTGTATCTCATGAACCGTGATAGTTAGACAGTTGAAATTTTCACATTTCTGTTGCTGCTATAACAAAAAAATACTAAAAAACAGAATAAAATAAATATTTAAGGTATTCCCACACAACAAACGTGATTTTTTTGCCGTTTTTATAGATAATGGTACGGAACACTTTATCGTCACATGGCTGGTGCAGATAATTTCTACAGAGTATAATGTGTAGCCTCGTGCAATGGAATCCCGGTTTCGTTTGCATTTATCCCCCGAGACGTTTCCATTAAACGGATAGATTGGAATAGCACGCTTTACACCACTGCAATGCGATGCCTTCAGCATTCCGAGCTTGTGGTTTAGAAAAGATAAACTTGTTGAACGATAAGAGAAACAAAAGCTTGTAAAATATATAATTACCATCGTCAGGTTGACCATAGACGCCTCAGTCGTTAATATCCATCCAGCAGCTTTGAGTAAGCTGCAAAGATAAGCTACATAAAATAAATTGAGGAAAAGGTAGCACTCACGACTTATAGGCAATCAAGGAGATTAGATAGAGTCAGACGGAGAGACATAACCTCAGATATCTGCTGATGAGGAGCTTTGAATATTCGAAGCAATAAAAGGTATAGTTAGTAGCAGCCAAAGTAGCCAAATATATCGTAACACATCCTTACTCTTACAGTAATAAAGACGTGTACCGAAATATTTCGCCTCTCTGACCGCTACTAATTATATGATGCTTACTGTACCACATACATACGCGTCATAAACATTACTTTGCTGTCGAACTGTCGAGTGTCGCGCAGTGGGCAAAAGATACCGTGGTAAAAACAATGAATGGTGAAGATGTACTTGTCTAGTCTTTGATTATCGACTTGATGATTGGACGTCGTGCACACGATAATGACATTATTACCACATCATTATGGGCTGTTAGGTTGGTCGAGGCCTTATGTTAAGCCTTTGAATAGATGGATATTAAATACATGCTCTTTGTCTTATTTTTAGGTATAAATATATAAGGATTTGCTGTGATAACAGCTCAGGAAACAACCCCGGTCAACATTGCATCCTCACGCTCACCAACAATCAATATATTAGTGTCATTTGACTACAATTCTAGGCAAACAGGATATTATGTCTTTTATATTTTGTATTTGTACGCGATTTTTTGTTACGTTGTGCGTTTTACTAAGTGTCTGTTTTTATACTATGTAAACGTGAGTACAGGAACTATGTATTTCCAATTAAGTTGTGGTCCTTGTAGTTTTAGCTGTTGGTTCTCCTTCAATAAAATAATATGTCATATTTAGTTGTCCAAACAGACTAATTATTCCAATTTTAAGCAAAATGAATGACCTAATAACCACCAAAACCTGACCTTTCCTCCAAAATTTCTCGGTATTGAATTCTGAATGAAACGAGTTCCCAATCTCCAATCCGCGGCTATATCATTCCCAAGAGCGATAAACTACATTGGATGCATAAAAACAGCCATAAAACGAGTACGACGTGAGAAAGAATCAAGTTCTAAAGTTTTATCGACGTATGTCGAATTGAACGTTGTAAAAGATTGATGACTCACAGATCCCTGTCTGTGACCTAGTTCTTATCTGGTTGACATAAAGTCGATAGTTGCATGATTGCTGCACGAGATGGTTAGCGTTGGCGCCCAACGAGGGGCTATAAAAGGTTAGTCTATAAGTTAATAGCTTATTTTAAACACTTCCATGTGTCCGCCGTTTTCTTTATCTGATCTTATTGGTACTACAATTATACCTTTTAGAGAAGAAGGTATCTTATTTGAGATTGATCGTAACGTAATATTAGTAATGCTCTTTAAAGCCTATTAATGTATCGTACATCCTTATATGGACATAATCTAGCTAGCAAATTAATAGCTATTCGCTAATCGTCCAATTCATTTGGCTGAATGTTGAATATATGTATTTTATAGCATATTGGATTTATCTCGATCGCGCAAGAATAAAATAAATAACTAAATATGAATAGGTAGGTATTATTTGAAATATATGAGTATGCATAGGTATTTATTTTGTAGATTCCAGTAAACCGAAAAGTTCGCCATTTAAACCACGGCAGCAGAAAGTATAATTTCCAGGTATGCCATGGTAAGGTTTATGAATGAACTCTGTTCAAAATCACGCAAGTTGGCTCAGTTTGGAGTTCCTTAATCCCGTTCCGTCTCTCATTAAATTCCTTGTCAAGTTGTCACGGCTAAGTTTCCGCCGGGTTTAATTTCTGCAGTCATCCGTTACACTTGGAAATTATTAATTTTATAATAGTTGGATATAGAGTGGCGTGGCTAGCGTGAGTAGTGTGGAAAAGTCGGGAATATAGTCTTTTTGTGTGGTGCAGATTGTTTAACTCATCTTTGCCCGCAGACATACTAGTTGAAAGGACTTTTCCACTCCACTCGGTAGCTACGCCACTCTATCCAACTATATATGCAGGTATGTTTGACATAGCGAGGCGCACACATAGTCTCTGTAACACTAGTTTATTGACATACTCACACTAGCAATGACGTTTTTCCGTTAGTGGACTATAAAAACCCCACTACACACTACACTATGGAACTCTAGTCATCCTTTTTTGAACTTGCTAATGTCACTAGGTATTAACTACGAACATAAGTATACGTACTATCTCTGATCCGTTTTGTTTTGCATTTCTACTGACAAACAGTTGACTGCATGAAATAAAAAACAGATATTCTATAAAATAAGTATTTCCGGTAAGTATTTTTGTGGGTTGGAATAATAACAGTATGCATAGTAATAACTTTGTTATCACAAACATCGCGTGCAGTGTGGGAGCGGTACCAATAATGTTGTGTTGGTACAATTATTAGTACTTAAGTTGGTTTTTTTGGTTAAACCTCAATCTAACCGAGCCACCACAGACTACGCCATTTTATATTCCAAAGATATTATTTACCGATCAATCACGCCACTAATACGCCTGGCTGATGACCTACTTCCTTTGTCCATTGTGCAAAAGTAGAACAAACTAAATTAAAACATAAATTAGGCGTTTTTCAGTTTACACTTTCCAACGGCCTGCGATACTGACCGCTAAGAGAAAACGTTCTAATTAAGAAACGCTGGCAACACTGCTAATATATCAAGGGCCCGTTAAAATTAATAGCCCTCTTGCTGCGCAAGCGCGGGGTCCAAAGGAAACTGTGTCGCGTTAAAAAGAAAAATAAACGCGGGTTTTAGCGGGCTCTCACAGCGAATTAAGCGTTATTTCCCTTTCTATGAAATTGAAAAATATCAAATAAATTGACCATGTGTAAAACGTTGTGTTTCGTGTATTTTTTAGTAATTGTTTTTTTCATTCGATTACGCGAGTGTGTTCATTTGAACAGTCTTAAATAAATTTGATAATTTATTCTCTGAATCCAAACTATAGTGTATAGCCACGCATGTCAGTAGAAAAGAAGCTAAAAAAATCACCATCCCTTTCACTGGATAGCGTAAGATACAAATTAGTGAAAGCTCAGTGCTCACAGCTAATTTGCTACTCAAGTTGACGAGCGATCCTGTGGTTCCATCTCACACAATGCCATCCTTATATAAATTCAAATCCGCTTCATGCAAAAAAAACTTCTATACCATGCGCTGCCTGCATACGGGAATTTGACTGCATAATAGAGTCTGGCCAGCGAGTCAACAAATATAACCTATGAAATAAGTACCTACAAAGCCACCATACATTTCTTGTCAACCATCATGCGTTTTCCTATTAGCCGCCTTTTTCTTGTGACTTTAGTCGCTGGTCAGATTCTAATAGAGCGTTTTTGACGTTTTCTAATAACAAAAGTTACTGATTCTACTATAAGTCAACATCGGTTTCTAACTAGAACGAGTAGGTACGTCAGTTTAAATTAAAGGAAAGTAATATAACAGAGCGGCGAGTGTACGAAGTGAAATTCTCAACCAAATTCAATATTCGTAAATATCACGGGATATTGGATTTGAAAGGTCAGCGGCGTATTTGATCAGACTGAAAACAGCTCTCGCGAAGCAACAGATTTTGTTAAAAATTATACGTATAACGTGACTTCTAGTATGTGTCGGTAACGCCCATATACCCCAGGAGTTACGGTGACCGCTTATCATCAGGCAGGTTGTGATGTGACATTGTTTCCTACTGAGTTGGTACCTATTAAAAAAAAATAAGGCGTAACCTAACCGACCAGTGCTGCTATCGGCCGAAAGTGTGCGTATGTCTTTATGTCTATCAGTCTAACGTAGCAAGCACGATATCCTTATCATCATATATGAGCAGAGCTTCCATTCCTCTTCAACTCCATTACAGGAACTGGTAATGTGATGGTTTCCCCGTTTTCGTTCCACATCGCAACAATAGCCGGTATGACCAGCCTATGACTTGTTTGATCAAAAGTTTTCTCATATCATGTGGTCTAATTGACTTTGATATCGTAATTCCTAGCCAAGGATAAGCCTAACTGCCAGTAACCCTAGACAATATCAGGTCCAATTATCCGAGCATCGGTCACGATTTATGATTGGACACTTCCCTGCGGCGAGGTCTTATTCCTTTCGTCATTTCGCATCTAGTTGGCTAGCACAAATTGCTGCTAAATCGCGTTGCGCGCGACTCAGCGCCTCCTGTCTCACTCGTATAGTGCAAGTTAGAAAGAGGAGGGAAGACTTTCTTGCCTGGCGTCACTTCACAGCTTAAATTGAGCAAGTCGCGCAGCAGGGTTAGCACAAGCCCGCTCGCGAAACAAGTCGTTAAACGATAGACCTCCCATCTCTTTATGTGTTCCATTCAGTCCACCTCGCGCGCGGGGTTGTCCTAGCCGTGAGGGCTAGCACAGCTTGCTAGAAAGTCGCATCGCGCGCGACTCAGTGGCTCCTGTAACACTCGCTTTAAGCAAATTAAAAGAGGGGACTTTTCTCGTGTCGCGAAAGAGGATACAAAAGACAATACTTGTCTCATCTATTTTTAAATAGCTGATCTAATCACATACAGAATTCGATTATCAGCTTATCAATTATTTGTAACTTGGCCAACTCGGGAAGATAATTGGATCCGTTTTAAGGTATCATTAAATAAGTAAGTAGTAAGCTAATTCGGTGCTGCTATTTTGTACTTTTGTACAAACATTTTGTACTCGGCTATGAACTCGTTTAGCCTTACTTAAGCTCGAGGGGAACAACCGAAAAACTCCAAAGAGTCACTTGTCCGAAAGGATTGGAAATGTTTCGAAAGCAATTTTTTTCGCCGTAGATGATTTAATAGTATCCTATTCTAACTAGGTAACTAATTCGCCAGAGCTCCCGAGGATACGTTGTGTTGAGAGCGAGGGAATTTGTTCCTTCAGCTCTCAACACAGCGAATCCTCAAACATATCAAGGTGGAGTTGCATGCGTCTATAGGCTGCGGTGTCCGCTTACCATCAGGCGGGCCGTACGCTTGTTTGCCACCGTCGTTGTATTAAAAAAAAAAAAACTAAAAACTCTTCCTATCGGAAATAAGAGTTTTTAGAGTATCGAATTGTCATCTCTCTTGTTAAACTTGAGATTATTTTAGTTCGCCGAATTGCATCAAAGCAGTCCATTAAAAAACGACTCTAAAAAAAAAACTGCCGCCCTAGGTAGAAGATTCTAATTACAATGTCAGTTCTTTAAAAAAGTCGGCCACATTATATAGTCTCAACCACCGTCTGCCCGTTTACCACAGTTATCAGAGGTCGGACTTATACTGGTTCCCAACGACGATGGGGAAGGAACCCGTTATGAATAATGCGATTGATAACGAAGGAAAGGATTGGGAAGACTCGCGTCACTCGAACTTAAGTATTCATCACCCTTTTTAGTTCACACCATATTGTTTTCCTGAGGCCTTATACATATCTTGCGTCATCGCGTTTTAACCCTAGAGGGGGTATATGATCCTCTTAATTCCTTGAATGGACCCTCCCGGACTAATAAAATGACTATATCTTGCGTCATCGCTTTTTAACTCTAGAGGGGGTATATCATCCTCTTAATTCCTTGAATGGACCCTCCCGGACTAATAAAATGACTATATCTTGCGTCATCGCTTTTTAACTCTAGAGGGGGTATATCATCCTCTTAATTCCTTGAATGGACCCTCCCGGACTAATAAAATGACTATATCTTGCGTCATCGCTTTTTAACTCTAGAGGGGGTATATCATCCTCTTAATTCCTTGAATGGACCCTCCCGGACTAATAAAATGACTATATCTTGCGTCATCGCTTTTTAACTCTAGAGGGGGTATATCATCCTCTTAATTTCTTGAATGGACCCTCCCGGACTAATAAAATGACTATATCTTGCGTCATCGCTTTTTAACCCTAGAGGGGGTATATGATCCTCTTAATTCCTTGAATGGACCCTCCCGGACTAATAAAATGACTATATCTTGCGTCATCGCTTTTTAACTCTAGAGGGGGTATATCATCCTCTTAATTCCTTGAATGGACCCTCCCGGACTAATATAATGACTATATCTTGCGTCATCGCTTTTTAACTCTAGAGGGGGTATATCATCCTCTTAATTCCTTGAATGGACCCTCCCGGACTAATAAAATGACTATATCTTGCGTCATCGCTTTTTAACTCTAGAGGGGGTATATCATCCTCTTAATTCCTTGAATGGACCCTCCCGGACTAATAAAATGACTATATCTTGCGTCATCGCTTTTTAACTCTAGAGGGGGTATATCATCCTCTTAATTCCTTGAATGGACCCTCCCGGCCTAATAAAATGACTACCATCATCCAATGGTCAGACCGCCGTCCCTATTTTGAAATCACGTAATGTATGGACAGCCCCATAAGGGTGATTATACACCAGGGGCCTATACCACAAAACTTTACAAGCGTGCAACTTGACAAACTTGACAAAACTTTTTCTATGAAAAATTGTACAATTTTGTCGAATTGTAGACTTGTATAGTTTTGTGGTATAGGGGCCAGAGCTGTGCGAGGAAAAAATATTTAGCTTCATTAAAACGTAATTACATCTAGAGGTATTGGAGTATTAGGCAAAATAAAATTACGCTGTAATGAAGCTAAAGCAAATAGATCCACCAATAGCGTTACTAAGTAGCATCGCTCACGCGTCATAGGCCACTTACCCTAAGTGGGTCTGTTGGAAAAACATTTTCTCGCTTTATTTTTCTAATGCCGAATAGTGTGGCATATATCAAAATTATTTCCTGTATTCCGTTCGTAAAAGAGAAAATGTTGGCGCGAGGCCAGATTTCAAGGATTGCCACCTACATACTGAAATTCGGTCGATCTTGCTATAGGCCCTGCATCTCCTTATCGTGCGGTCTGACCTATGTAGTACATACAGTTCTTCACATAGGTACGTTTATCATCCTCCGACCGTTATTCCCGGTTGTGCCCTAAAGGAACACGGGGTGGACGGGGTGCGCTTTGACACCGAATCCCAAGGTTTTGGCAATCTAGACCTTATCGGGATTAGACCCGTTTCGTCAGGATGTTTTCCTTCACCGAAAAGCTAATAGTAAATATTCTGTACATAAGTTCCGAAAAACTAATTGGTACGAGCCGGGATTAGAACCCACGACCGCCGCTTGACACACTGAAAAAATACTATGGTTGATTTTACGAAAGATTTACTAAATTTTTAGGTTGATTTGGGACCTACACACGAGATTTGTTGATTTTACTAAATAAACTTTGATTGACTATTTACAAAACCAGTTTAGTTAAATTGTCTAACTTTGTACGAATTTACTTGAGTAGCAATTATTATTTTGCTTTTGTGTTTCCTACAAAACTTTATTTGATATATTTACATTACCGGTTTAGTGCAATTTACCTTACTTATGACGTAAAATCAATGGAATTGATTTCGTAATTATTACTGAATATATTAAGTATGTCTGACATGCTGAACTCTGATCGATATCACTAAACGTCTTTAGTACGTACCACGATACTATAGAATGTATATTTTACGAACTTTACGTAGGTGATTTCTACTAAACAACTAGTATAGTTCATGAAATCGATATTGTATGTATAACAATATTATAGTTAGTATTTTTAATATTTTTTTTGTAAATTTTACATGATTACTTTTGTATTTTTTACTTGGTCTAGTCAGGTGCATTCTACTAAACAACTCTGGTACCGTTTACTATTTACTGCTTGTATTCTCAATCTTATGTTTTGTAAAATATAATAGCCCAATTTAGTATATTCTACATACTATAAATGGGTGAATTCCACTAAACAACTATAGTATCGTTCACTAAACAATTCATGTATGTTCTACTATACCGAGTATTGTATATTCTACTTTATGTTTTGTAAAACACATAACTTGACTTTGGTATCTTTTACCTGGTGTAATTTAGTAAATTCCACTAAATTGCTTTTGTGTAGTTTACTATAGCTGATTGTACGATTTACTCTACTAATTTTGTAATTATTACTACTTTACTTACGTGCCATTTACAAAATGTCTGTAATATATTATACTAAACGGCTTTTGTTGTTTTTAATATTTTACTTGCGTGAAATTTACTAAACCAGATTTTGTTATATCAAACTATTGTTTTGTATATTTAGCTGGTGTAATTTAGTAAATTCCACTAAATTGCTTTTGTGTGCTTTACTATAGCTGGTTATACGTTTACTGTACTAATTTTGTAATTATTACTACTTTACTTACGTGCCATTTACAAAATGTCTCTAATATATTATACTAAACGGCTTTTGTTGTTTTTAATATTTTACTTGCGTGCAATTTGCTAAACCAGATTTTGTTACATCAAACTATTGTTTTGTATATTATACTAATCTTACTTTGGTAAGAAATACCAAAGTATGATTCGTATAATAAACAAATCAAAATCCAAAAGAGTTGTAGTAGTACATAATTTATTAGGAATATGATTTATTTATTTTTTACCCATGTTATAAAACCTACAGGTTTATCATATTCGTCATAAATTATATACTACTACCTGCACCTGTCTTTAATAGCTGGATGGGCAAGAAAATAAACAATAACGAAATTTAAACAAAAAGTATTTTATTTCTCTCAATAGGTAAGGTAAGGTAGGAACCTAGGTATAATTAAACAGGTGTTTTGAGATAACATATGATCGTCAACCTGGCGTACAGTAAGCCAAGAAAGTGGTTTACCACTTATCGACTTTATTGCATACAAAATAAGGTCGATTACCGAATGAAATACTGGTATCAGTTATGGCCATTCAGAGAGTATAATATGAATTGTGTTTTCATAACAAGCCAAGTATTTCATACGGCAAGCTCTTGTATTGTGCCACTTTTCCAAAATTTCAACAAATGGCTCCTTATTAAATTTGAGCCATAACTGGTGCTCTTCAATCTCTTCTGCTGTGACAGTGGTACTGAATCCAGTTTGTAGCCTAGGCTTAATTTTAAACTTGGCCATTCAGAGTAAGGAAGGCTCTACCACATTTGAAAAAACTTAAATCAAGTGAATTAAATATTATACTTGACGAAAATCCAGTGGAAGCTATTAGAATGCCCCATATTTTATAGGCTACAAACTGGTATGAGTTATTTTAAGTTATTTATATATAGGCTTTTTTCCTAGACAGTCTTCTTTTATTTTACTTGAAAATGAACAGCCCCGTTTACTCAGATTGAAACTGACTTTGATGCGATGCATCCCAACCGTGGGCTAAACTAGTTAAAGAAGTGCTAAGTATTTCATTCGGTATAGCAGGTTCATAACAAATATCTTAATCTAGAGTATTTATACATAAGCAATTGGAATAGTTACACAGCTAATTCGCAATAGCTAATTTGCAATATAGGATTCCCGACCAAAGAATCACTAGTAAAATACCTTGGTATCAATGGAGTCCGCGTCGTGGTCGTCTCGGTGGAAACCAATGCATCTAGACCTACGGTAAACTTAATTAAAACACGTTCACTATACGAACGCTAACCTAAAACTAACTAGTTGCGGAACCTATGTTGCAAGGCCCGACTTTAAACTGGTAACCGGTATTCTACAAAAAAAACTAAAAAAAAATGAAAAAAATGTAGGGATCGCCCCGTTGCTTGGTAGCGATCCGATAGCCACCTTTTGGCGTAGGGGCGGTGCGCACCCTACGCCAAGGCCTAGTTTAAGTTAAGTTATAAAGAAACAAATTGGTGGTGGGCCGGACAAATCGCATTTATTCAATATACTCGTAAGTTTGGGGGCAAGACGTGTGGACTGTATCACCTGCGGGCATGTGGATCCGCACAGATGGGTGTGTTGATGTGTTCCGGCTAGCACGTGTTATAGGCATGTAAGTGTGTGATGAGAGAAGAAATATGATAAAGTATAGCCTTTCCCCCAGGTATTATTACGCATCTCGTATAACGGTCCGTAACAATTTAATATAACCGTGTTCAATAGTACATTACACACCTAAGATGGTAAAATAAAGAATACCTCAGATAGCAGGTATTTGTCAAACGAGCCACAGGCGAGGGCGATAAACCTGCTATACATGGGGCATTCTTTACCACCGCCCGTGGAGTGTAGGTTACGTACAGTCGCCATCAGATATATCGGAGCGGCCAAAGTGCTCACAAATATCTGAACACGTCTCTAATGTCGAGGCATTAAAGACGTGTTCAGATATTTGTGAGCACTTTGGCCGCTCCGATATATCTGATGGTGACTGTACATAATTTTATGTACTAATATAACGTCACAATTTTACTTTAACTTTGATATCTAAATAGAACATTAAAGGCGGGCCAAAGGTACCAAGGGCGGTAAAACACAGAAGGTCACAGATAGCAAGTATTTAACGCTCGAGCCGAAGACAAGGGCGTAAGATATCAATTGAAGATTAGGCAGTCAATGATTAGAACCGGTTGCCAGAACAAAAAAAATTCAAGAAATCCTATACATAAAATTTATCACCTGGACCTGTATCATGGTCGGCCTTATCACACGATAAGTGACAAGATAGAGCGTCCGTCACTGGCCGACACCGTTCGACAGAACGAGACGACGCTCTTATCTTGTCACTTATCGCGTGATAAGGCCGACCATGATACGGGGTCTGATTTCGATAACGTTAATGAATGTGGTAGTGATCAGAAATCCGATACCTGGAGCAAAACCAATGAACATGGGCTACCCCCATTAATTTACCAGGCCAAAGATACTAAGGGCGGTAAATAAGATACAGAAGCATTTTCCCCAGGTATTACGCATCTCGTATTACGGACCGTAACAATTTAATATAACCGTGTTTAATAGTACATTACACACCTAAGACGGTAAAATAAAGAATATCTTAGATTGCAAGTATTTGTCAAACGGGCCGCAGGCGAGGGCGATAAACCTGCTAAACTTATGCAGTAAACTTGTCCGCCGCTGTAAAATTTTCTATTGCCCGCCACCGCAGGCCGCGCCAGTCTGTTGCAGGCCTAACACTTAATGCCGACAGTGCATAAAATGACGTGTTGTGTCATTTGTGTCTAAATGTGTTCTAGTTATCTAGGCGTTGAAAAGGCAAACAAACTAGTCAACAGTTGTCCACCGCTAGTTTGTTTTTTTATTGTCTGTTACATTAAGTACTTAATAGATATAAGAAAAATGTGTGCTAAGCTATATGAACGCCAAGGTGCTTGCAAAGCTACACCTTTTGTGATGTATATGCCAGTGCAGCATTCACATATATTCCTTTATTGTAATGAATGTTGTGATCATATGTTACGGATAAACTAGAGGCTTCGCGTCTTCCTATTTTAGAAATAATAACCGCTTATTCCTCTCTAACCGTTGAATGCCAAAGTTATGTATTGTAATGACTATGATATGGTCAACCCGGTTACCGTATGGTCCACTGTTCGTTGATGACGTAGAAACTGGTTAAACTACATTGTAGTTGATTATTGCATTAACGCATATAGTAAGAATCTCTTTACAGCACAGCGCGTGAGCGCGTACGAGTTATGGCCGCTCCACACGATGGGCCATCCTGACCCATCATATAGGGCGCGGCTATGCGGTAGAACGAGACATAAATATGTCTTACTCCCTTTAACGCATAGTTGCGGCCTGTATAGATGGGTCAGGATGGCCCATCGTGTGGAGCGGCCATGAGAGCAATATAGGTGAGCCGTGCGTGCCTCAACCCGAGGCTGCTCTATAATTCGTACGCACCTTTAAAGGCGGGCCAAGGGTACCAAGGGCGGTAAAACACAGAATGTCTCAGATCGCAAGTACATATTTGACGCCCGAGCCGAAGGCAAGGGCGTAAGATATAAATAAAAGATTAGGCAATAAATCACCTTGTCTGTGCCTGGCTACAATGCCTACATATATTTTACTCTGCAGTACAAATCTCCATTACCCATAATATGAGAAAATGTCGGTACAAAAATGAGATCTTCCGGCATAATGAACCTGCATGAGCCAGTCTCATTAGGATTAAGCTGATGTGCCTGCAAATGACAATTGAATCCAATATAATCAATTTGTTCTGATAGAAAATATATGCTTTTATCTGATGTTGACGCAAAAATAAATTCTATTCTAAAGAACTGATAACATGTCTCATTCGATGTTATTAAAATCATTCCAGGCACATATTTTATCCCATTAAAATAAACCCAGTTAAAAGAACTTGCTAGATTTACATCATTAGGAATGATGACATCTTTTATATGAGTATCAATATCGGATTCAGAATAGAGTTCAGATTTCTGGGAGCCTAACTGTATTCTACTTTCACATCCTTTTCCTATGTAAAGTCTGTGCGCAAAAGACAACTGTTCTTTTATTAGCAAGGTCAGTGGCAAATTTTTCCTTGACGTTATAAGTGATGCTGTTTTTTTCAATTGTTTATGTTTAGCTTCGAACCGCATACACCATATTAGTCTCAATGGTCCTACCTGTTTTATGATATGCGGATAGTGCAGCATAAAATGATGTTTCGGTTTTAAAGTGTCATGAAACAGTTGGACGTAACTTTCGTGATGTTCGCTTATTAAGGATTCCAAATACAACACAGTACTGTTATCGATGTTTCTACAAAGAAGAATGTCAATTATTTTTAGCAGCGTAAGAAAAAATTGCCATACATTATCATCTTCAGGTATTAGATCTCCTATCAACAAGGGAAAGATATGTACAAATGACATCATTTCAGACGCGGACATGTTAAACTTTCTTTTCATTAAATGTTCCCGTTTTATCATACCACATTTATCATTGAGCTCACCACAGGTATAGTCAAATAAACTTAATCTGTTATTCAAATAGTTTAAATTGAAAATAGCAATGTGTTCCGTAAAATACAAAATGATATGAGTCAAGTCATAATGACAAACACCTTCGAATATGTCATGCATTATATCAACACACAAATTATCAACAACATGAAAAGTATTTATATCATTAAATGCACAACGCTCATATATTCCTGTCATTGTTACATTGTTAACCTCAACATCAGTGTCATAATTATGTTGATTTCGTAGGAAACTGGGATCTTGCTTGCATTGTGTTTGCATAATGTTTTTATGAGCCTTACACATTCGACAGTAATAGTTACTTGAAAACGACTTTGCAAATCCAAGAACAGTATTAAGTCCCAAATTGTCCCCAATAATCATTCCTAATATGAAATAGACTTTAAAATGAGCTCCTGAGGTTTCTAAATCTATTCCAATTTCTTCTAAATACTTCAACTCCTTAATAAGATCGTAATATGTTGCAGCATTCCCATGAACTTTACTACTGGATGATTTATGTAACATTGCAACAAATATGTTATCTAATAGTGCGGCGTATTCCCCTTTTAAAGTAGGAAATTGGTAATACGTGGCGGCAATTGAATGTACCCCTGCATGACTTCCCAAAGGGTTGTTACATTCGAAATCATCAAAATACAAGAAATATGGAATACATAAGGTGTTATTGTCGTCGACTTTTCCGTACACTTTTTGTTTCCATACATTACCTTGGGTAAAATTTGATATAGAGTTACCGTCAAATGAATCATCCAAGCAATATTTAAAAAAATTTGGCAATTCAAAAATTTTTTTTATTATTTCTCTGAGTGGTACTATTGCTCCAGTTTCCGACATAGGCCTTAGCATCACCGTGGAATTTCCCGTACTTATAGTGACGTTTTCATTTATAATGAAATTCCTAGGTGGTATATACAGATTACGTTCAGAAAAATATTTAATAACTCGACTCTCTGTGTTTAAATCATTGAAAGATTGGGAAATTGCACTAATTACGTGTTGTAGTGCATTTTCATTATCTGTGGAAACACTCGGTAATAATTCAGATAACATGGTTCCAATAACTCCGGTAACTAGCTCTGAAACATCGTTGATTATTTTCGTAGCACATTTACGGTTTAACGAGGGATTGCTATATAAAGATATCGCTAAACTTGCAGTAGACTTCTGTAAATGTTCATTGGTTTTGCTCAAGGTATCAGCTCTACGAGTACTTTCCTGATCACTACCACATTCATTAACGTTATCGAAAACATGATCAATATCTGGTTCGTCTAAACTGGGTGTCGGAGGAATTACTGAAGTTATGTTTAATGTCGAAACATTATGACCAACTAGATGACGACGAAATGATCTTAAACTTTGAAATGTTCTAAAACAATTCGACTGTGCGCATCGATAAGTCGAGTCTAGACCTAAATTGTGGCTAGTTTTGTAATGTTGAATAAGTTCTTGGTGGTTGTTTGTCACCATCGAGCAGACAAAACAGACGAACATTGTTGAAACGAATTAAAAATGTCGACTGTTGTGAATAAGCGAGATATTCAAATTTACAAAATATCGGATAAGAAACACGATACAGACGAAATTTTCTTATCAGTCTTGCAGTCAATATCATAAAAATATTTTTGAATGAACGTCCAAATACTTATGCTTTCCATCGGATACTGGGCGTTGAGAACCTGTATACCTTTGAAACACACGTCTACCGCTTTCAGCATAGAATCCATTTTGTACAATACATGTTCGACTGCCACGTAGAAGTCCTGTATGTCCTTGGTCGTCGGCCCGACGGTGATGATAAGAGGTTGGAATGTAGTTCCTCTGCTCAGATGTACCTTCTGGCACTGATCCAGTTTATTTTTTATTTCACTTTGGTTCTATAACAAAAAAAATAGCCAATTAGTAACCTACTTATTATGATTTCTTCATGAAAAGGTAAACAAACACCACCGCACGCACACACACACAAACTTTCGCATGTATAATAGTGTGATATTATAAGGCAAAATTCAATTACAATCACAATATCAATTATCAATTTACATATAACCGTGAAAACGCGACAAACTCACTGTTTGACATACCTATGCTGTATACTACCTATATATT
Organism: Epinotia ramella; assembly: GCA_947578815.1. Taxonomy (NCBI): domain Eukaryota; kingdom Metazoa; phylum Arthropoda; class Insecta; order Lepidoptera; family Tortricidae; genus Epinotia; species Epinotia ramella. Next base: position 4,780,211 of record OX388211.1, on the reverse strand, counting down.
ACTACTAGAAAACTGTAATCCCATAAAAAAACATCCCATGTAAAAAAGAGGCCAAGTCTCGAAACTCTTCCACCGTAAAACAATTGTGAGATATTTCGTAGAGCCAAGTCTCAGGCATTCTTATTAATCTTTATTTGTTTGCTAAATAAAATTTTGTGTCTTGGCAATCACACAATACTACATAAATGTAGGTATGCAGAAATCCATAAATGCAGGAAAGTTGTGTGACTGCCAAGTTACAGAATGTTATTTAGCAAGCAAATAAAGATTAATGCCTAAAACTTGACTCTACGAAATATCTCACAACTTTTTACGGTGGAAGAGTTTCGAGACTTGGCCTCTTTTTTACATGGAATGTTTTTTATGGGATCTCACTTCTTTTTGTACGTTATTGTGTTATCAATACACAAGAATTATGAATGCAGTCCCATTAACTGCAAACATAACTTTGTAATCCTATATGTTTATATAGGATTATTTATGCAGCTATTATTTTTGTATCTAGAAAACTGGACTGAAATTGCATTTGTTTTTTAGTTTTACCTTGATTTATACACTAAACACTAATTGTTTTCTAAATTTGAAGCTTCTATGTCTGCTAGAAGTGCCTTAGACGTTGATGATCGGTCAGTGAGTCAGCCAGTCAGTCTGTGACAAAATTAAGAAACTTTGACTAGTTATCATTCTTAAACTACCGATTCAAATTGAATGAAATTTGTAATATATCGTGTTTATACAATGCGTGCTTGGTTACTGAAAATTCAGGCTTCTAGTTTTATCCACAACGAAGTTATAGGGGGGTTGAAAATTGCCTGAACTGCTTCGAGAGTAGGATGGTACGGCCGTGCCGCTGTTTTGCTCGACTTGGCGGGGGCACTGCCGTGCCCCCAGATTCTGCACGGGTTTTTATAAGTCAATCACACCGACAAAACAGTAGATTAAGATTAAAATAAGTTATAATTAGAACTTATTACTTACTTATAACTTATGACTATTATTAGTTTAGTACAAATTCAGAAATTAACATTATTTGATTAAATGTACCTACCGTTACGTGCAAAATGAACGCATTCTGCGACTCCACGATGCTGGGTTTGTAAAGCTTCTTTTTTTTGTTGTCATTGTCTCTTATTGACACTTTCACAGTTGGTGGCATTTTGTGAGCCAATAATTTAAAATAAATGTAGTCTCTGGCATCTAAAATTATAATACACATAAACGTACATACAAAAAATCCGAAACAATGTTTTTAACGTACGTCCGGACGTAAATAATCATCATTATTACAACTTTAAACATTATAAATAGTACAGATGATAAAATCTACCTTCCGCTGGATTTTCGTCAAGTATATTTACTTCACTTGATTTAAGTTTTCTCAAATGTGGTAGAGCCTTAACCATGAATATCGGCCACTTCTTGAACAAGTTTAGCCCACGGTTGGGATGCATTGCATCAAAGTCAGCTTCAATCTGAAAATATGTCACATTAGGCATGTAAAAAGGGACAAGTAAAATAAAAGAAGACTGGCCTAGGAAAAAGCCTATACAGAACTTAAAATAACATACCAGTTTGTAGCCTAAGCTTAATTTTAAACTTGGCCATTCAGAGAGTATGTCATGAATTGTGTTTTCATGACAAGCCAAGTATTTCATACGGCAAGCTCTTGTATTGTGCCACTTTTCCAAAATTTCAACAAATGGCTCCTTATTAAATTTGAGCCATAACTTGTGCTCTTCAATCTCTTCTGCTGTTACAATGGTACTGATTCCTGATTCTGGAAATATAAATGATGTATTATAATACTACTAATAATTTAAATTTAGGTATTTAGATGTGTAGGTACATTATAAAAAAAATGACTGTAGCGGTTAATCACCCGAAATTAATTTTCTCTAGTATTTTAATTTCCATTCCTTTTTTTCCCCATTTTTTCTTTTCTCTATGCGGAAATTTTCCCATAACATTTTTGCCCCATGCTCATAAATTCTTAGTCGATTTCCACACCGAATTGCCGCCGGTTATCGATCCGTCAGAGTTGGAAGCCGAAAGAAAATGGTGGTCGACGAGACCTTAGGAAAAATGCACTTAAAATTATTGAAATCGGATGGCATTTGTTTTTCGAGTCGTTTATGATGTGATAAACAATATGCATACATGCCATCCCACCACATCACTTCGGAAGTTCAAATACCGCGAGCCATCCGGTTGCCTTTCGAACATTGAATTACGCGTCATTGCTTGAACTAATAGAACATATCGTCGCCTGTAATATGAATTAACGTAACCGCCAAATAATGATTTTTTAAGAGAGGCCAAAAACTAACTAATAAATAGAAAAAGTGTTGTAACTTTTTACGCACTTATCCCATTGAAATGATGATTACAGCAATTATCTTATATTTGCGAGATCTTTTAAGTGAACAAGGTCTTAATCAGACGGGAGCCAATAATGCACGGTCCAATAATGTACAGCCTGATAATCCACGTCCACTTCTTGTGGACTCGGATTATTGGGTCGTGCAGCATTATCAGCCCGGACAAAAGTGGCTTCCAATTGTTGCCCGTGACCAAGTTTGCTCAGGGTGATAATGCACGGCCCAATAATGTACAGCCTGATAATCCATGTATGGACGCGGATTATTGGGCTGCACATTATTTTGGCCGTGCATTATCATGGCTGTACATTAACCGGCACCAAAAAGGCTGCTATTATCATTTAGAAAATAGCATGTCTCTCACGTTAATTTTGAGCTACATTTTCGACGACCGCTTTAGCCTAGTTGGTAGTGACCCTGCCTACGAAGCAAGAGGTCCTGGGTTCGAATCCCGGTAAGGGCATTTATTTGTGTTATGAGCATGAATATTTGTTCCTGAGTCATGGATGTTTTCTATGTATTTAAGTATTTATTTATCTATATATATAAGTATGTTTATCGTCGTCTAGTACCCATAGTACAAGCTTTGCTTAGTTTGGGACTAGGTCGATTTGTGTCAGATAGTCCCCAAAAAATATGTAATATGTAATTTCAAAAAATTAAGAAGAGGAAACATAACTTTAAGGTAAGTCACAAAAAAGCTATAAACAATGAAAGCAAGGGACTCAATTTTCAAAACGTAGACTTACGTTATGAGAATTTAATTTTAGTACTTTCAATCTTATCCTCTTGTAATAAGGTTCAACATAGAATAACATTTTGTCAAGCTGCGACTTAAACCGCTGAACCGATTTCGATCGGTCTATTTTTATTTCTTAGTCTATGCCTACCTCCAGTAGTATCGCTTTTGTCCACGGCGTGTTGGGCAGTTTTAAGAACCGCAGTTTTTCTTAATGTCCGTTTTTGGTTGTGGTACCTGTCCACCAACTTCCCCCTGGCAGGAATGTACGATTTGGCCGAATATTTCCGGCTCGGAACATAATATGTCTCCTAAAATGAAAACAGACAATGTTAAATTGATTGTTACCTACTAACTGCCGCACTCTGGTAGGTATATGTACAGTCAAGGGCATCAATTCTGTGAAAATTTCAAGTCTATCTATTACGGTTCATGAGATACAGCTTTGTGAGTGACATACGGACGGACAGCGGAGTCGTAATAGGGTTCCATTGTCACCCTTCGGCCTTCGGGTACGAAACCCAAAAAATGTAAACATATTGATGCCCTTAAGGCCCCGTTTGCACGAGCGCTTTTTCAACGCGCGTTAAAAAAACGTTGAAATTACATAAACCACCATGTATTTATTCACACGAAGGCGGTTTAATCGAATTAAGCGTACGGAACTCCGTAAACGTTTTTTAACGCCCGTTGAAAAAGCGCCCGTGCGAACCGGGCCTAACTGTACTTATTTAATGAAAGATTATTAACGCTTTGGCAACGATTCGATTTCCATGCAATATCTATAAGCTTTTACTGTACTAAGAATACTGCAAACTACATTTACTATACTATACGCACAAATTTGCTAAACCGGTAGGTAAAAGCACGCAAAATGCGTTATACTATACAATATTAATACATGTATGTATGTAAGCACTTTATTGTACACAATAACAGGTTAAAGAATATACATCTCACACAATAGATCAAAGTACAAAGGTGAACTTATCCCTATAAGGGATCTCTTCCAGCTAATCTTAGAGCACTTGAGAGGAAGACATACACAAACATATGAATTTTTCTAATCTTCACTCCTAAGGTGAAAAAGTGGTAATAGTGCTGGACCTGGCTACTGTCCTGCAGAGAAGTTCGCGTATGGTTTTTTTTTTCGGAAAAGTGTAGTATAATAAGTACCTACTTTAGACTTGGGTGGACAGCCGCATTGGACCACATTTTCCAGTATATAATGTTTTGTATGAAAATAAAAATCAATTCTTCAGAAACTTATCGAGTAATGAAAATTACCTTATTCCACATTCTCCTACGGAGGAGCCCTGTCGGCGTGGCTGGTCGACACCTCACAGGGGACCCCAGAGCCGGCGCTTACCTTTTGGATGTTATATTCTTTTTATAGTTGGGTTTTAGTATGTATGTTACGTTCTTTCTTTGTTAGTTTGTGTTTTTTTTTCATATTATGTTTGTATTTCTGTCATGTAAATCCCATAAAAAACATTCCATGTAAAAGAGAGGCCAAGTCTCGAAACTCTTCCACCGTATAAAGTTGTGAGATATTTCGTAGAGCAAAGTCTCAGGCATTCTTATTAATCTTTGTTTGCTAGCTAAATAAAATTCTGCAACTTGGCAATCACAAAATTTTATTTAGCTAGCAAACAAAGATTAATAAGAATTGGCTCTACGAAATATCTCACAACTTTTTACGGTGGAAGAGTTTCGAGACTTGGCCTCTTTTTTACATGGAATGTTTTTTTATGGGATCTCACTTCTTTTTGTAGGTTAGTGTGTTATCAATACATACAAATTATGAATGCAGTCCCATTCTTGCTTCTTAAATTTGTCCCGTTCACTGCAAATATAACTTTGTAATCCTATGTTTATATGCGATTAGAAAGTTATTTATGCAGTGAAAGTATCTAGAAAACTGGACTGAAATTGCAATTTTTTTTAGTTTTCCCTTTATATGGCCATTAAACCCTAACTCTGTACCAAATTTCAGCTCTCTGAGTTTATGCGAAGTACTAGTTCTATTTTTATGATCATGAGTGAGTGAGTGTCATAAATGCGAAACTTTGCTTTCGCTTAATTTCGGAACTAAATGACCTACAGACTTGAAATTTTGGATTTTAAGTATGTGTGATTACAGCTTACTGGATGACGAAAATTTCTGCGTTCTGGTCTTATCCAGAGGTTCTCAAATCATCATCACAAATTTAAGAGTTAGACTCTTGTCGGTGTAGCTCCCTCCACCTGACTCTGTCTAGAGCCGCCTCCTTGACCTCTTTATACGACGTGGCTGCTACTTTTTCTTTTAATCAAATAGGGGCCTGAATATGCGGCGAAATGGTTCCTGTAAAGGATGGTACGGCAGTGTTTGCTTCGCGCTCAACTTGGCGGGGGCACTACCGTGCCCCCAGATATTGTACCTTATTTTATAAATATATGGCTGGATATATGGCAAATGCTACTAAATAATAATGGTAATAAATACCGTAAACTACTGCTACTTACAAATAAGCGCATAACACACTTACCTATAGTATATATTTATACCTTATTTTATAAATATATGACTGTATTATGGCAAATGCTACTAAATAATAATGGTAATAAATACCGTAAACTACTGCTACTTACAAATAAGCGCATAACACACTTTACCTATAGTATATATATATTTAATGGTCCAAGAAATTGTAATATATAGCTCGAGTTTGTGGACTCTGACAACTAGTACGGAAAATATATCATAAAATGCCTTGCTTAAAATATATATTTTGGCTAAGTGTGTGACGCGCTTAAGACCTTTGAATGCTTTCTCTGGCGGCTTCTACTTTCTTCTACTTATCTACTCATAGGTATAAATGATATAAAATTATTAAGAACCTTGCATTCTGAAGGAAACAGTATTATTATTTGGCTCGACATGTCATCAAAATCTCGACTTGACATAGAACCATACTGTTTAATGTAATATTCGACTATAGTTTTGGTAATATGGTTCCTTATAGTCATGTCAATGCTTTTGTTCACTGAAGCAAGACACAACTCTCCACAAGTGGTTGTCTTCAAAATAGATGTTAAATCACTTTCTTCCTAATGAAATGAGATAAAATTATTAAAAGAAGAAAAGAACGCGAAAACGATACACGGACGAGATCTAAGCAATAAAAAACCTGCCAAGTGCGTGTCGAGCCACGCGCAGTGTAGGGTTCCGTAGTTGCCTGTCTGTCTTAGTTACATCGACGTGCGGTTGCGTCGGCTGAATTTGTACGAAAATTGGCCTTTCCAAGTACACATTAAGTTGGTCGACTATAACTCGGTAACTACTTATGCCTACCTATCCGTGATAGTTTTCCTTTTAAATTCATTATGTGTACTACTACCAGTAGTAGCCATTTAGCCGGCAGGGGGGGGGGGGGGGGACACATGACTCGAACAAAAATTAGGGCTTTAAATCCCATTATCTCGCAAACGCATAACAGAGTTGCAAAATAGTTTTAGAAAACCCATAATATTTTTGAACAGGCTATCCAACGATACCCCAAACTATAGGTTTAATGAGAAAAACAATACATCACCAATTTACATGTAGGGGAAGTACCCTAAAAAAAAACCCACGCCGAATTGCAGTTTTCTAGTTGTAAGGGTTACTGAGCTAAGCCGAAGACAGACAGACGGACGGACATGGCGAAACTATAAGTGCAAGGCCTGAGTGGACGCCCCGCTCAGAGCGGGGCGTGCAGCGACCATATAAAACAAATGCAATTTATATGGACGCTCGACGCCCCGCTCTGAGTGGGGCGTCCACTCAGGCCTTGCACTAAGGGTTCCTAGTTGCCTACGGAACCCTAAAAACTGGCCAAAATAACCAAAAAAGAACTTACATGACATTTTTCGTTAGCTGTCAATTTCTTGCAGTCAGTCAACTCTGATGAACTATTGCCGCTGCTCATGCTACAAACGTCTATTGAGCACAAGCTATTTGTATCTTCAGATGCCGTGTCCTGTAACCATAAATTTAAAGTGTGTCAATTAGGAGATGTTTTGTAAATAAATTAAAATAATTAAACCAGCAAACAAGGCATAATTATTATTTTCATTTTGACCAATTATCATCATCATCATATCAGCCGAAAGACGTCCACTGGTGGAAGTAGGCCTCCCCCAAAGCGTGCCACAATGACCGGTCCTGCGCCACCCGCATCCAGCGGACTCCCGCGACCAGGTATCAGTCCACCTTGTGGGGGGGGGGGGGGGTCTACCCACGCCCAATAGCACCAACCCACCAATGACCAATTTTTAATTTAGATTTTTTAATAGAAACATGTAAATGGATAGAGGGACGCGTCATAAGTAAACTAAGATATAGGTAGGTAGGTACTTACATGAATTATGTCGTTCAGCTTGTTGAGTCCTCGTCTGAACAGTATTCTTTCTTTAATACTAGGAATAAGTTCTTTAAGCTCAGATTCCTGAATGTCATCCAGTAACGTGAATGTAATCTCGTTATCTAAAACAATCAGAGATAATCGTGAGACTTTAGAGGCTGTGCTTCAAATTGCTGAACTTGCAATCTAACGCATTGAGAAATGAAATAATTAGGTATTGAAATTAAATGAGTTTTGCTATGATTTACATTTAAATAACCACAAAACAATTTTTGATAATTAGACGCGTTTGAACACGTACCAAACACGCCAAAGATTTCCGCCACGCCACGCCATTTTTAATTGTTAAACTTACTAAAGCTGCTTGTGCGTTATAGAAACAAATGATTTGAGATCACATTCGCAACATATCGAAAGTCGATCAACGTAAGTAAGTAATTATTAAGGGTATTTATTGTATCAACTTACCTTGAAAATTCTTAACTGTCGCCGCAGAGAGCCCCCATTGTAATAAAGAATGTTCTAACAGCGGTACGTCATTCTCACTATTATCACTGGAGTCTTGCATTTTGTATCTTCAAAATGGACCAATTTCGAAGCAACGAATTTATTTAATTTATGCACTGCACTATTATTATTCTATATTATTCTACTTCATATCACATTATGCTGCTGCAACTGTGAACTGACGCCAATGACGCAGTGCGCACAGGCAGCCGGCGGCGGTGGTGAACTGGTGTTAACCGAGCGCGGTGTTGCCAGATGCCGGATTACAAAAAGCGGGAGCTGCGCTTTCAAAACGCGGATTTTTAAATAAAAATGCGGATTTACGGAATACATTTATAAGTCTTTTTTGAAACGTTGAAAAGCAGAAGAAAAATCACAATAAATTCCTTAAAAATATATTTTCACGATTAAAATGAAAAAATGTCCTCGACATCTTCATCCGCTTCCCTGACATTCACTTTAGGTATGTTGTAAATGATGTTTGCAGTCATTCTTGACATCATACTATTCGTTGGGTTATGGGCCATCCACATTAAGTGATTTGTCAGCCCCAATTCATCAGAATCTGACTAATTGCTATAGTGTGGATGCATGTTCCAACCGTCAAACGAGTTGTACGGACTAATTGCATCAAAATCACAATTTGGACCATGGAATTTGCATGATCTGCTAAGTTTTTTTTCTCACAAATTTCATACAAATAAAGTTAAACGATAATTTAAAAATGTATGCTAAAGAACATTGTATTAATATTTTACACTGTAATTTTGTAATTTGTTTTAAACCGGTGTTTTGCAACTACAATTTCATTCAGAGTGGCCAGTTAAAGTTAAGAAAGCAAAAATTGCAGCATTCAAACGGTCCTGCGAAGCGGACTGCAAGATTGTTACTAACCGATGAGATAAGGCGAGACAGCACGTCGATCATGAGGTGGCCGTGACATACTCTCGATTTTTGTGTGCTGCACGGCTATTACGCGACGGGGCGCGAGCTCTCTCAATTTTTCTCACACTATCCGTCTCTCTCTTATTAGGACATGCGAGAGAAATCGAGAGTATGTCGCGGCTGTGTGTTAGACGTGCTGTCTTGCCCTATCTCATCGGTTAGTAACAATCTTGCAGTCCGCTTCGCAGGACCGTTTGAATGCGCCAATTTTCGCTTTCCTTCTGTTGAGTGATTAGATCAGTTCCCCAAACGCGTTAGTTCCGCGTAGCAGAATTTCCATTCGCGTTTGCCCCCACTCGAGTTTGTTTTCGTTCATTTATGTCACCATTGGCATAGTTCCCCAAACGCGTTAGTTCCGAGTACCACCATTTCCAGTCGCTTTTTTCCCCACTCGAACTGATCTTGGGGAACTGATCTAGCTACTCCTTCTGTTAACTGGCCACACTGAATGAAATTGTAGTTACAGTTGTTACGTCTGTACGCTACACCCAATTCTGACTTCGACATGTTGTACTGACAAATTGGGGTATAATCACATAATGTGGATGGTCCATTAGTTACGGCACGAGCAAGTGGTAACATCTAAAAATTGTTCCTGTATATTTTAAAAAAGCGGATCCGCGTTGGCTTAACGCGGAGAGCGGGGCCAGTGGAAAAACGCGGGGAAAAAAGCGGAAGAGCGGGGTATCTGGCAACACTGACCGAGCGTTCCAGCTAGTACGTACCTATATAGGCACAAAACGGCAACGTCGCTAAAGGGGGTTTTCACGAGGCGATTACAAAACCACTTTCGTAGAAATTACACAAATCTGTTAATAAAACCGGAGGTTTGACAACATTGCATTCGTCGCGTGCTCCAAATAAAAATGCTTTCAGACCAGTATAACTCTGACCTACGATTATGTATAATAATTACGAATCTAGCGGTCTAATTAAACCGGTGACTAGTTTTGCAATGATATTTTTTTTCAAAACTGGAAGCTAATGAGGTAATGAGATAGTGTTGAAACTGTTGAATACAATAAGAAAAATTACCTAGTTTGTACATTGGTGTGCCGAAGAGCTGTTGCTACTAACTTGATTGACATATTAAAAGATGACATAAATATTCCCAAAGTCAAAGTTGTCCTTTTATTGTGGAGTGTAGATAGTAATATTATCAATATCACCTTACCTAATAAATAGGTACTTATGGCATTCAGACACAAATATTATAATGTGAGTTGCATAATAACTGTCTTGAAATTGAGGTGCAAAAGCCGTCTACGGCAGTAGATGAAGCTCTCAAATGGTCTGATTATACACATTTTTGGAATGTTAGTACCTATGTTCATTTATTAGGTAAGTATCTTATTTCAAGAGAAGAGTCCAAGGTCACGCGCACACAGCGCGCCCGGCTAAATACCTGCTCAATAATATTCCGACATTTTAGGCATAGGTTGCAACTTATTGGCATAAACCAAACCAAACCAAATTGATTTTAATTAAACGAAAAATGAGAAGAGAAACCTAATAATGAATTCAGCTTTTCAATGATAGGTACCCCACTAAATATAGTTCATCAATTCATTCGTCGTTTCATTTTTTAGGGTTCCGCGTAGTCAACAAGGAACCCTTGTATAGTTTCGCCATGTCCGTCTGGCTGTCCGTCTGTCCGTCCGTTTTCGGCTTAGCTTAGTAACCATTACTAGGTACTAAGATAACTGTAATTCGGCATGGGTATATAAATCAATCACGCCGACAAAACAGTAGAATAAAATCTAAGGTCAGTGTGGGCAAGTGGCATACTTTAAGTTAAGTTTGATCGGATTTTACAAGGTTATTATTTATTCCAGGATAAACGGCCTAGACTTATAGGATGATAAATATTATATTTTACAATGTCGCTTTGACAAATTACCAAAATAAGCAAAACTTTTGCAAAAAAAGAGTTTTTTTTTAAACTCGGCGAGTAGACGGTCTTCCCGTGATGTATAAGGTAAGGCCTTCTAGTACTCATTGCCGCGCTATTTGAAAGTCAATAGGCATGTAAATTACATTGTTGGTATCGTAATTTTATGCCATTCGAAATTATGTTTTGAGATCAGGGAGTTGCAATTTAAAAATATACACATTTTTCTATTTTAAATGCAAGATAGGCTTATCCGTGGAAGAAGAGATTGTAAACCTTTTCAAGTCTAAAATAAAACAACATGATAAACGCTAATAATATAATATAATATAAATATAAATTTTACACTACACACTTCACCTACAACAAGTGAAAGCGGGCGCCGGGCTTCTTTAGGGGCATTACTGGGAATAACGCTAGGAGGATGATGAGTTATTATAAGCCAAAACAATATCACAAACAGACAATCATAACAATTCACTTAACACGCAAGAGATTCGTTAGTCATCAGTTATAAGCCCATAAAAACATAATACAACAATATTAGTTGCAGATTAATTACGCCGGTCCATAAAAAGTTCACACAAATAATAAGTGGCTATACATAATAGGTATCGTGTTTCTATGGCTACATTTGCACTCCTTAAGGAATAGGTAAATTAGCAGTTTCACGCATTCAGTTAACGAAATTGTAGCGCCTGGAAAGATTTGCAGCAACATTTTTTACGTCAATCGTAATTTTTGCTAGTTTATTCTTGTATATAGTCCTCGTTATCGATTTCAATGACGGCGATCCTAACAAATTATGGATTAGCTCTATTATGAGCTCTGATGTGAGGCTAGGCCAAACTTGCTCTTAAATACTCTATTGCAAGGATGACAATACAGTTAGCCAGCCGCGTGACGTTACATAGTTACGTAGTGTTTTAAAAACCATGTTTTTGTCTCAAGCTGTTTTTTCTTTTAAATCGATGATATTAGTATTACAAATATTCGACTAAAACTCCCACATCGACAGGTCTTATAGTTTTTTTTAAAATTAATCATCAAAGTATATATCCGGGTTGTGAAATTCACATATTTTTTTATTTATTGCTTAATGTTACTTATAGCCATTATGACACTGAGATATAGTTGTCCTCGCTAGCTGCGCTCACTTGTACAAAATAATTACTTCGTGGCATAATGGCTTGTTTAGCCCCTCGTCATGAAATATACTATTTTTTAAAAAACGACCTTATGTACGTGGACGTCAAACAGGTTTACCGATGACGACGACGCGCGTAGGTATCTAGTGATTGGTACACACTTATCAGTCCATATATCTTGAAAACTACTGAACCGATATTGATGAAATTGATTAAGCCCCCGGGTTTAGCGAATTCTACGCCAGTTGGTAGTTAATTTAACACATGATGTTTGTAGCGACGCCAATGCCCTCTATTGTAGTTTTTTTAAAGTCCGTACTAGACCAATAATGTAGATTTCATGAAATGGTTCTCTAGTAAACGCAACTGTGCTGTTCGTTAAGTTTATTTTCAGATTTAGTAATATTTACTTAAGTGAAAAGGTAACATTTTTAACCCCCATGGTTTAGTAAATGCAACGCGAGTTGGTAGTTAATTTAACACATGTTTTTTGTAGCGACGCCAATGCCATCTATAGTATCCTTTGAAAAATCCTCACAAGACCAATAATGTGATTATAACGAAAACTTCTCGTAAAGACAACTTTGCCGTTTTGTAAAATTTATTATCAGATTTAATATTATTTACTAAATTAACGGCTGTAGTGTTAACCGGAAATGTATTGTAAATAATACTATCTTAACTATGTGACTTTTGTAAAATAAACTGTACAGTTTCGTAAAATCTAATAGCAACTTAAGTTTTATTTACTAAATATTTGTTGTCGAATCAACATAAAGGCTTTTGTAAATTACACGTTTCGAGTTTATTAAAATTATAACTTTTTTGTGGCGTAGAACCTACAAACATGCATAGTATTTTTTACTAAAGTTGAATTGTCGTAATTTTAACCTCTACACATTAGTAAGTTTAACATTTTTGTGGCGTAAAACCTACAAACATGCATTGTATTTTTACTAAACTTGAATTGTCGTAATTTTAACCTTTACACATTAGTAAGTTTTGCATTTTTGTGGCGTAGAACCTACAAACATGCCTAGTATTTTTTACTAAACTTGAATTGTCGAAATTTTTACCTTTACAGATTAGTAAGTTTAATATTTTTGTGGCGTAGAACCTATAAACATGCATAGTATTTTTTACTAAACTTGAATTGTCGTAATTTTAACCTTTACACATTAGTAAGTTTAACATTTTTGTGGCGTAGAACCTATAAACATGCATAGTATTTTTTACTAAACTTGAATTGTCGAAATTTTAACCTTTACAGGTTAGTAAGTTAAACACCTGTGTTTGTGAAATCTACTAAAGTAAATTGTAATCACCGATTTCGATGTCAACATAGATAGGTTTCGTAATTTCAATTTTGAAAATATTGTAATATTAACTACAAAAAGGGTCCATTTTACTAAATGATATTCAACACACGCGAGTTTTGTAAATTCAACAGACGCTGTTTTTTCAGTGCAGCCGCACATGCCTGAACCACTAGGCTACCGTAGGTTAGTTTTTCACATACGTTATAATTATAACATTCTATTTTAAAGCGAATGTGAACCTTAAAATGGTGTCTTGTTCGCTCGCGAATGCTACGTGGAAGCGTACGTGTGGCCTGATATGCGGCCAGAGGCTCTAGTATAAGTTTTACCGAAACAAAACGTTACGACCGCGTTTGCGTTTAGCTGTCAAATCCCATACAAATTGAGGGTAAAACGCAAACGCGATCGTAAAGTTTTGTTTCGGTAAAACTTATACAAGAGCATCAGAGTAGAAAAACAAAACTATATATGTATATACTCGTATACGTGTAACTAATACGTGGCAAAACATGGACAGAGATCGGAGAGAGAAACGGTTGTGTCTCAGCACGGTGCTAGGGCGTCATTGCCAGCACTGAGGCTCTAGAATAAGTTTTACCGAAACAAAACTTTACGATCGCGTTTGCGTTTTACCCTCAATTTGTATGGGATTTGACAGCTAAACGCAAACGCGGTCGTAACGTTTTGTTTCGGTAACACTTATACTAGAGCCTCTGATCTTGCGATGGGTCCGTCAGGTGAACCCACGGTGTGTCACACACTTAAAACTGGAGAAGTATAGCTACGTTTCTGTTAAAGTTAAATAATTTTAAAGCGGATAACTATCGTTGCAAATTCGGGACAAGTGCCCAAACGGACCGAAGTTGAATCTCCTAATGAATTCTAGTTAATCTGCAAATGGAGAATACACTTTGGCTCGCTTTTTAATGTCTTAATACTCGAAAGCCGCGAAATATAGGTCGGAATGTTTAAGTGAGTTAAGCTTTTGCTAAATTGGCTATTGTATCTATTCTAAGCTCGGATTTTCAATTTTGAATTAGAATAGAATGGACGGAAGGATATTCTGGAGCTTTTATGGTTACTTAGACCACTAACTTTCACAATCTATGACGGGTCGTTGCTGTACGCTGGGTATAGGGTTACCAGATACAAATTTCAAAAGTCCTGACAAAATTCCTGATTTTCGGCCATAATTCCTGACACAAGCTTGACGCGCTCGCGCTCGCTTTGTTAATGTTGATTGATTTATGTTTATATAAAAAGATAATTACGATTATTTATAAGTTACAATTTATGAAACTCCAAAGTACATGGCTTACCTTTTTTGTTATTGTGATTAAAATAAGAGTTTACAATTTAAGTATAAAATTTTATTTTCATTTATTTGCCTGACATTTCCCTTTTCCGGCCGCATTCCTGACATATGTCTAAAATTCCTGACAAGTCAGGAAAATTCCTGACATCTGGTCACCCTAGCTGGGTGCGGCATCAGCGGGGGAGATCGATGCCTTAAAGCTATAATGTAGAGCGAGATAGGGATATGAATTCCAAGATAATTTACATCCCTTCCTTGTTCTATCTCGCAGCCCGTGTGCAAGTGGGAACAATTCCACCACACAATACATTTGTATGAGTTGGAAACGTGTTTATGCGCCAAAGTTCCTAATTTGAATAAACGAGTAGCATTCCCTGTGCTGCTGTTAGCACTACAGTTCAACTAGGACAGTAACTGGTACGAGTTCACTTGTATTTATGGTGTTTGCATTGCATGTTTTATCATCCTATCTATATATATTATATTTATTTATTTTTATTTATATGTTTATCTGTTGAAACACGGTTTTTAGGGTCCCTATTACTAAGACTTCGCTGTCCGTCGGTCTGTCTGTCTGTCCGTTTGTCACCAGGCTGTATCTCATGAACCGTGATAGTTAGAGTTAGACAGTTGATTTTTTCACAGATGATGTGTTTCTGTTGCCGCACTAAAAAAACAGGATAGAATAAATATTCAACGGGGCTCCCATACAATACAACAAGGTACGGGACCCTTCGTGCGCGAGTCCGACTAGCACTTGGCCGGTTTTATATTATACAAGTCTGAATGCCAACGCACAATTCGACATTGTTTTCGATGGCTCGCGATATTGCCGATCTTGTGACCATTTTAAACGGGGCGTAATCTAGTGTAGGTATATATATACCTCGAAGTCTAGGTGAAATAATTTCTGATAATCGTGAAAAATTATTTAAAGCGTTAGGGTTGCGCGGTCCCAAAACGTCTTTCATGTTCCGCGATAAACACGAAAGTAACTCTTTCTTGTCCTTAGGGGTCCATGAGAAAGACAGAATGCATTTTATCCCGAAAATAAATCCTAAATCGTGAAATGAGCGCTAAAACTTTATATTGAAGTCAACTAACAAAAACTACGCGGGCGAAGATGCAGGGATAGTTAGTGCTGCAAATATGTGTCACCTAGAATGAAAACTTCGTTACAACACAAAATCGTAACCCAATAAATCACAGTGAAGCTGGAACCAATAGCGCCGATATCGGCTCCAGCATCCGGCCGGGGCATCCGGGAGCCGTCCGGAACGCGTCCGGGACGTTTCCGGAACGTCCTCGGTAACCGGGCCGCACTCTCAATACAGCGCGTTTTCTAATGATTATTGCAAGGCTAGTGCATCTGTAGGATGTAATAACTGATGGATATCGGATTGTGATAAACATCGATTGTTTCCTGAAAGGATGCAATTGGAAATAATCTCCGATTTCGTTTACAGCCAATTTGTATAGGAGTGCCGAGGCTGCTACAAGTAAATCGCTTACTCCCAGCTCCCTTTTATAGAAGGTTTTTGTTATGAAAACCATTATTGTGTGTAAAATACTTGATCGCTCGCACGATACGGTTTCCATTGAATTCTAAATTCTATAATCCTTATTAGAGCTAATGAGGACTCGTAGACCTCATGCAAAATAGGCCTATTATTATACAATTAACGTGTGTGATTGCCTAGTTGTCTCATGTAGGCATTCTACGCCTTACTTATGCCTTTTATTTAATTGAAAAACAATAAATTCGTCGGTCATCTTCATTTAATTATAACATACGAAATGACCTCTCACCTCATTACCTGTCCCGCTTTAACACTTAACTTTTTAACTCGCGTCAAATCAAAAATAACAAAAGACGTCCGCCTCGTTTGTTCTAAAAAGCATTGCGATTGCACTATCCTGCTCAAGCGAGTCCAAATGAGGTACGTACGAAAGAGAAAACAGACGTATTGACTATTACGGTTGAATGACTGATAATGACGGTGGATGGACCATTAAGCCGCGGTGATTGATAGGTATTTTAACGGTGTGTGAGAATATTGATTTTGAATTTCAATTTGGGTTTACTGCATAACGGAATGCTCCAATTATTTAATGTAATGCTCATAGTAACAGAAGAAATTAAGTTTATGTCAAATAACTTTTGATACAAGCCTTGATTGCCGACTGTAGGTACTTTTTTGCAATCAACTACCATTTGCATTGATAGGATTGTAAAGAGCCCAAATACATCCGGTTTATCTTGTGTAATTGAGGAGTTCTTATGACCTCCTGTATTTATCATCAGACCAGCTTTATGGTTGGTGGACATTTTCGCGAGAAGAGATGCATCGTTAGTGACGTCACTGAGTATAAGTTATAAATCTTCCATTTTGTAACCAAAATTAACCATACAATTTGTATGACAAATAAACGTTACAAAATGGAACACTGAACTGAACTTATACTCGGTGACGTTACTAACAATGCATCTCTTCTCGCGAAAATGCCCTGGTATCATAATATTGCATTGTCACGCATTATCACCCGAGTAACACAAGTGTACAAATGTTCGACTCGATAGGACTTCCGGAAGTTGGTCAATGAATTGCAAGATTTGACCCGATCAATCATCGTCATCATATCAGAAGAAAGATAGGGCCTCCCCCAAAGAGTGCCACAGGTTAGTCAAACGCTAAACCTTGTTAAAAAACTTGTGACAGTCTGACAGACATCGAGTAATAGCTTAAGTGTTCCGTTAGACTTTTGGCTCGGAACGCTAAATATATTTCGTACCATACAATTTTGTGTCGATTGTTTGAGCCTATAATGTTTTCTGTCATAGTTTTTATACATAAGTCATTAATTACGTCGAAAGTCATAATATCTAACAATAATTAACAACTATTTTCACAGGTCATAATTAATACAATTACCTATATTAATTATTGTTAGTCATAGCATTTTTAGTCATACAATCAATGTAAATTACGTATAATTATTATTTCAGTCTTTTTTCGGAAAGCATAAATAAGCTACATGATTAGTTAGTCATACCATTCAAATCATTCAATGTCATGGTGACATGTCTATTGCATATATTTTTATTCATATTTATGCAATTGTGCGACCTACAACATAACACTTTTCTTTTCGCATGGCAGTTCGTTTGTGTACGCGTCGCAGTTCTAACCTAACCTTCTAAGTTATACCGTCATAGCAGCTCTTTGTGTTAGAATAGCAGTTTTTCAGACCTAATATAAAACTGAATCCGGTTAATTTACAGAAAAAAGAGTAAACAGTAAGTACCTATATATACTTTACTTTTTAACGAAACGATTCCACCTCATTTTACTGTGTGGCGAGAGAACATGGTATATTTAGGCATAAACTGAAAAAGACTGTTAAGTTAATTACGCGCAGTCGCGCTTTTGAATTGGAAAATAAAAGTGAACCCGGTCAAGAGTGAGTGTACTCCCATATGTGAAGGGTTCTGTTTTTTTTTTCAGACCAGCCTAGCTATCATAATTTACTGCATGTAATTTTAAGTGTTATTGTATCAGGGATGAAGGACTTATTAGTATTAAAAAAACTTCGTCGATATTTGCATTTTTTCGGCTTTTCGAAATCGTAAAATGGTAATGACGCTGAACTATTAGATGAGTCGGTTAGAATTAGAATACAAAAATATAAAATAACAGGGGACCCGCTGGCTTCGCACGGGCAGTTGACAGTCCACCATTAAAATGTATTTACCTACTTACATAGTATGACAGTCTTCATAGATCGTATACATATACTAGTAAAATAATAAGCCAGATACCGAAATTGAACACCTGTATCTTTGTGTACAAATAATATACCGGTATACGGTCTCTGCATTGTATATTGTGATTTAAATTAAATATATTATATTATCATGACGCATTTTTTTCTCTAGTGTTTCATATTTCAACATTTCCAGCTCAGCAGCTAGCACGATAGGTTTTATGGCCATGTTTACGTGACGTTTTAGGACATTTTGGTCTCCTCATATATCCTCATGATATCTTTGTCGCGTAGGTGCATTGTATGTATATCAGTATGATTACGTCGTAGGTTTACGTTGTATGCATTGTTATATGGATGTATGTTAATGTATGTAGTTAATTGATCTGTGTTCCTTTTGAGTCTCAGCATTTAGGATCCTGGTTCAATAAAGTTTCTGTTTAACCCAATGGTTGACTGTTAGAGAATACCTGAAGGCACTAAATCCGCCAATCGTACTTTTTTATTTGTGCAATAAAGTTTAAATAAACGCAACCATAAAACGTATAATGCTAGCTGGACAGGCTGTACCCTGAAACGCAATAGCGTGTTAATTTCGAACCATGAATGCTGTTGCAAAAACTGGCATTACCTAATGCATTACATAGAGAAACAGGTGCAACTATGACATATTTTCCCTCAACTACATACCCATAAAGGGTAGTTGTTAATAACTATCTAAGTCAACTCAATATAGTAAATACAAGTTTTTTTCAAACAGATAAGTTTCAAACTCGAACTAGCAATCAAACGTGCTTTTATCTTATCAATTCTCTCAGTCAAGAGTTAGAAAGACGTAAAGGCGTTAGAAAGTATGGTTCATTCGCTCTTTTGTTTTGGAGTGTATTTCTAGTACTGCCGATGCACTTGGCAATGAAAGCTTGATGCGACCGGTACAGATAAATACAGAAGTGGTTTTATGGCATTACGAGGATTGAGTCATACACTTGAGACGAGTACTGTGTAGTAGACTACTAAAAGATGTAAAAATGCTCTTTATTGCATTGTAACAAGGTGAAAAGTCGACTGTAAAAAGTAGTCTTAGTCGTCGTAAGATACGTAGAATGACTTTCTATAGAGAATACCTACAGAGATATCGCCGTTATCGCCTATTTATATATGACATCATGATCAATTACAATAACTTAATATACTTATTGAAAACTGTCAGTATGCCGCGTTACGGTAACAGGTACGGAATTTCCTCAATTTCGACTATAAACATTTGGTACAATTCCTTTCATAAGATAAAAATTCAAATTTTCGATAACTTTTTTCACAATAATTAATGACGTAAGTACATTTTATTTTTTAGTGTAGTCAACTTTTTCGGAAATAGTCATAGGAAACTCTGCTTCCGATTGCCATTTTTTGCTGAAATAAAATTTCAGCGTATAGCGTGATGTGTAGGTAATGTTTGTGCTATAAATACGATCGATAGAAATTCCTTTGGGACCTTTGAAGGAACAATCCATACTAATATTATAAATGCGAAAGCGTGTCTGTCCGTTACCTCTCCCGCTTCTAAACCGATGAACCTTGGTATTGAGATAGTTTGAGTCCCGGGGAAGGACATATTATAGTTTTTATCCCGGAAATCATTCCCGAAAGTTTGTATGGACCTACGTTATAAACGAGTTCCATGCGGACGGAGTCGCGGGCAGAAGCCAGTTGCAAATAAACCTATGAATTGCGAAGATGATTTACTCGCAGTAGTTTCTCCCAAAGGAAGGTTTGATTTCGTTTTAATTATGATAAAGTTAATTAGGTCCTTTTTAATTTAGATTAAGGATAATGACTGTATCCCCGCGAAGGATTACTAGTAATCTAATAAATAAACTGTTACACGGCTTCACGCCGTTACGAGGCGCTATGCCGTTAACTGGAATGCAATTGTTGCCAGAGCAATGAACCGCGAGTGGGAGGTTTTATTTTAAAACGTTTTGTTTATTATAAATCGTAATAGAGTGGAGTCGGAATGTTTGGATAGAGGCAATGGGCTGCGTCCGCGATGGAAACCCTTAGGGCGATAATCGTTTGAACATCTCGCGTTATTTGTAGGAAGGGTTTATCTTCTTGCAAGGAACAAGTGCAAAAATATGTATCGCTTTAAGAGGGAATGCTATGGGTCATTTTTCCATACAAACGTTCTCGACTGTTTCCTCCCTGGTTTTTGAACCTAGATCAATAATTTTTTTATACAAAATTAATATCATCATTATCTATGTCGGTACGTTTTTATTTATTGGATATTTTTGATTATATAGAAGTTAGGCTACTTCAAACATCGCTTAAAACGCCAAAATAAATTGACCGCAAACAGACGCCTAGTATACAAATCGTATAATAATAAGCACAAAAATCAAAACGGTCCGACACAGGATGTCTCCTTCGCATTCAATTTCCAAAATTTCGTTAAGATTGGTTAAGTTTTGGAGGAGGAAACAGTCGAGAACGAAACCTCGATTTTGATGATTTCTGTATCGGATTTTTACTCTGAGCTGCAGTTGTCGCGTCGCGTAGTATTACCTCTTAATCCTCTCATAAATATGTACAGAAACCTTAATCCGCTGACATAAGAGCGATGGGACATATTCATGAGTGAGTTATATGCACCCATATTTGGCATTTTATTCTTGAGTTGAGCTTTGCAAGCACGCCATGTTCGATTGGTGGCAAGCACCTATTCTGAAGACTGGATAGTCTGGATACCAATTTTAGTCACCTAACCAGGTGGCAAAAATTGTGTTAATACTCCAAATGATGAAGGCCAGAAACTATGCCGGCAACTATGGGCTTGCTCTTATACTTCCTTCCATCCTAGAACAAGACGCCCATTTCCGGCCACACCTTTCAGAAAAAGTATATAGCCTGTCTAGTAGTAGATACCTTTATTTAGGCTAATTTATATTATTATAATACCACCATCTTGGTACCTTTATGATGAAAATCCATTCAACGATCTCAAAAAAATTCGAAGCGAAGCAGCCGCGCGCGTTCGATAGCCGCGTATCCATTTGAGCAGCCTCAGGCCGAGCAGCCGCAACTTGAGGCAAACAGCCTCAAGTCGAGGCTGCTCGGCCTGAGGCATAGGCCCGAGGCACGTTGCGGATCAAGCTGAGGCAACACGCCTCATCGTGATCCGCGACTTTCGAACCAGTTTAAAACAAACACGCGATGGCACCAGACGCGCATAGAGTAGCTGCTTTAATTGTCATTAGCATCACTAAAAAAAAATATTTAACGGATCCCAGAGAACTCGGTGACACTCTTATAATTTAATTAATTTAATTGTTGATTCGTTGCCCATTGCGACCCGAGGCAACACGCCCGTCTCCATCAAATGCACGGCTCAGACTGAGGCCCCTTTGAGCACGGCAAAAAGACCAGACTAAATATGGCTCGGCTCGCGGCGCTGAATTTGCCTCGTGTCGCGGCGCGCCTCAGATTGAGGCAGCGTCTCCACTTGCGCGGCCTCGGAGCGAGGCAGCCGCTCGGCCCGAGGCTGCCTCTAGTGGATACGCGGCTGATCGCGTGCGACTGATCGGCCGGTATGCCACGAACGACACCTTTGCCCAGAATCGCTACGCGCTACGCTCGTAGCCGATCCCGTGGTTTTTCCTCGTATGTAGCGGAAAGCGACTACGGCGGTCTGACGCATGTGTCGTCATGGGCCCTGAATTGGTTAAGATAGAGAAAGAAAGGGTTTCCAGGTTCGAGATGTCAGCCCCTACCGGAAGAACCCTGTCAATATACTCGTATATTATGTATATCTTCATAACTGAATATACTCGTTTGTACAGACTGTGGCGTGTTAATTCGTACGGTACGTCGTTTACACTTCCTCATAAACCCTAACATTGTTTGTTTATCCACATTATGTAGGTCGAGCAAGACGAGGGTTCTACTTATGACAAGTGCTAACCATTTTGAGAAGGGATATGACATACACTACACAACCTATTGTATATTTGACAAACGTGCAGTTCCAAATAATACTTTGTTATAAAATATTAAAGCGTAAAATTGAATGATGTGTACGTGTGATAGATACGGGGGAAAACAAAAGAGAGCGAGTCGTATGTTTGTCAATTATTTATTTACATTCTCAAGCTTATTTTGAGGACACAAAGTCTAATTTCAAGTGAATGTGAATTTGTTGTACGACATTTGGTCGATTCGTAAGCTTAAAGGCTTTTGAGATATTTAATGAAGTCACAGTGTCGACACGATTAGCAACGATTATAGGAAAGAGTTTTTTTATGTGTTTGATCGATTTGCTGTCATGCCTGTCATGTTTCCAATACAATACCGGTTAATAGCCAATTAGTTGTTATAATAGCCATTCTTTATTGCAACCATGGTATTTCAGATCTTACATAGATAGTACAGTTTCACATGGTGTTAGGGCATAGCAATGAAAATATTTAATAATATAGTATACATGCAGCAGCAATTGTGTGTTGAGTTTACATTTTATTCTCGGCGAGTTATCATGGTCAAGATTTCATACATGCTATTGTGGTGTTGTTTAAAATTTTATTATTCATTCTCATTGTACATTGTTTTAATTCTTATTACATTTTGTGATTACATTATTCTTTGCGCATATAATTATTATAACATAGTATTGAAATTGATATGAAGTAAAAGTTTATTACATATTGTGATTAAATTATTCTTTACGTATATAATTATTATAACATAGTATTGAAATTGATATGAAGTAAAAGTTTATTACATTTTGTGATTAAATTATTCTTTGCGCATATAATTATTATATTATAACATAGTATTGAAATAGATATGAAGTAAAAGTTTATTACATTTTGTGATTAAATTATTCTTTACGCATATAATTATTATAACATAATACTGAAATTGATATGAAGTAAAAGTTTATTACATTTTGTGATTAAATTATTCTTTACGCATATAGTTATTATAAAATAATATTGAAATTGATATTGATATTAATGGCGGCAACCACAAAAAACCCGATACTAACAACGGGTCACAATTCTAAGGAGGAAAAATTGTCTCACTCAAATATATCTTGACACCGGCACATATTTTAACAAGACTTTCGATTAAAAACAAACCGCACTCATATCGTTTCATCCGTTTGAAAGCTACGATGCCTCAGACATGCAGATACACATGCTAAACTTATAACATCTCTCCTTTGCGTGGGGGGTTAGTAACAAGCAAAAATAGTTCAAAAAACTGTGTCCCGACTACAGAAGACTAATTGTATTTTCATACAAAGGATAGGCTTAGGTGACCGAACTCGGTTCAGTATCATAAACGATACGGTGGAACACACGTAAATACAAGGGGGGGGACTGACATGACTCGAACAAAAATTTGGGCTTTAAAGCCCAATATCTCGCAAACGAATCACTAATTTCAAAAATCGTTTTAAGAAACCCATAATATTTTTGAACATGCTATCCAACGATACCCCACACTATGGGTTTAACGAGAAAAACTAATTACATTCCCACTTTAGGTGTAGGACGAAAAAATTTTTGTCGGCGTGATTGATTTATATATCCATGCCGAATTACAGAGTTTTCTAGTAGTAATGGTTACTGAGCTGACAAGACCTAATTTGGTGAAATTGATATTATTTAAGCAGTTTTTTAGGAATCTAGCACATCAAAAAAAAAATGTTAATATTCACCATATTTCAAAGACCGTGGACGGGCTCGATACATAACTGGACGAAATCGTCTAGATAGAAAATAATTGCAAAGATTGGTCTTAATATCATCTTAAACGGTTCTATGTCTATATTTTTTCGACGTATGGGTCTGCATTTAAAAACATGAAGTCAACATATTCATACCTAAACCGCTAACGAGTCATATTTCACAAATAATCCACACTTTTTTTTTTACCTTACCTTCATAAACCGGGCCGCCCAGTGACACTCGCTCTCGTTTACTCCGATACAAATAGACAGCGTGTGCGCGCTATCCCAAATCCTCAAGGGCATTTTGGTGTTGACAGCGTCTTAAGCCGAAGACGGACGGGACGGACGGCCAGACGGACATGGCGAAACTATAAGGGTTCCTTGTTGACTACGGAACCCTAAAAAGACTGCTAAACTCATATCGCTTCCTTTCGGCTCTGTCGTAGTCGGGCAAAAATAGAGTCGACAGATAGTATAATTTTCACTTCTCATGCTCGTAAATTTCGACTTTAAGTCGTGCGTAGACGACATATTTAGTATCCCTTTTTAAGCTCTAGTGCATAAAGTAAAATCTTCGTCGAAGACCAAGGCAGTTGGTCCAAAAGCAACTTTAATTTCATAGAATAAACTCTTTATTTTTATTTTATTTTGTTTCGTTAGTATTGTAAGACCAAGGCAAGGATACCAACAGGCAAAGTACACAATAAAACTTCATGAAATAAACTTATAGTTTCTAAATCCGCCAATCGTACTTTTTTATTTGTGCAATAAAGTTTAAATAAACGCAACCATAAAACGTATAATGCTAGCTGGACAGGCTGTACCCTGAAACGCAATAGCGTGTTAATTTCGAACCATGAATGCTGTTGCAAAAACTGGCATTACCTAATGCATTACATAGAGAAACAGGTGCAACTATGACATATTTTCCCTCAACTACATACCCATAAAGGGTAGTTGTTAATAACTATCTAAGTCAACTCAATATAGTAAATACAAGTTTTTTTCAAACAGATAAGTTTCAAACTCGAACTAGCAATCAAACGTGCTTTTATCTTATCAATTCTCTCAGTCAAGAGTTAGAAAGACGTAAAGGCGTTAGAAAGTATGGTTCATTCGCTCTTTTGTTTTGGAGTGTATTTCTAGTACTGCCGATGCACTTGGCAATGAAAGCTTGATGCGACCGGTACAGATAAATACAGAAGTGGTTTTATGGCATTACGAGGATTGAGTCATACACTTGAGACGAGTACTGTGTAGTAGACTACTAAAAGATGTAAAAATGCTCTTTATTGCATTGTAACAAGGTGAAAAGTCGACTGTAAAAAGTAGTCTTAGTCGTCGTAAGATACGTAGAATGACTTTCTATAGAGAATACCTACAGAGATATCGCCGTTATCGCCTATTTATATATGACATCATGATCAATTACAATAACTTAATATACTTATTGAAAACTGTCAGTATGCCGCGTTACGGTAACAGGTACGGAATTTCCTCAATTTCGACTATAAACATTTGGTACAATTCCTTTCATAAGATAAAAATTCAAATTTTCGATAACTTTTTTCACAATAATTAATGACGTAAGTACATTTTATTTTTTAGTGTAGTCAACTTTTTCGGAAATAGTCATAGGAAACTCTGCTTCCGATTGCCATTTTTTGCTGAAATAAAATTTCAGCGTATAGCGTGATGTGTAGGTAATGTTTGTGCTATAAATACGATCGATAGAAATTCCTTTGGGACCTTTGAAGGAACAATCCATACTAATATTATAAATGCGAAAGCGTGTCTGTCCGTTACCTCTCCCGCTTCTAAACCGATGAACCTTGGTATTGAGATAGTTTGAGTCCCGGGGAAGGACATATTATAGTTTTTATCCCGGAAATCATTCCCGAAAGTTTGTATGGACCTACGTTATAAACGAGTTCCATGCGGACGGAGTCGCGGGCAGAAGCCAGTTGCAAATAAACCTATGAATTGCGAAGATGATTTACTCGCAGTAGTTTCTCCCAAAGGAAGGTTTGATTTCGTTTTAATTATGATAAAGTTAATTAGGTCCTTTTTAATTTAGATTAAGGATAATGACTGTATCCCCGCGAAGGATTACTAGTAATCTAATAAATAAACTGTTACACGGCTTCACGCCGTTACGAGGCGCTATGCCGTTAACTGGAATGCAATTGTTGCCAGAGCAATGAACCGCGAGTGGGAGGTTTTATTTTAAAACGTTTTGTTTATTATAAATCGTAATAGAGTGGAGTCGGATTGTTTGGATAGAGGCAATGGGCTGCGTCCGCGATGGAAACCCTTAGGGCGATTATCGTTTGAACATCTCGCGTTATTTGTAGGAAGGGTTTATCTTCTTGCAAGTAGGGTTTGCAATTCGAATATTCGAATATTCGAGAATTCGAATTATTCGCCACAAATATTATTCGAATTCGGCAACATTCATTATTCGAATAAAACGAATATTACGAATAGTGCATATTTATTTCTGAAATTATTTACCTTCGCGAATATCTTAAATAAAATGCTGGAAATACCCTCCACATTAACAATTCCGTGGAAATAGATTTAAATATTTTAAAAAAGCTTTAATCTAAGACATATAACATATTATTTTCTACTCTTGCCAAAATCAAACTATAATAAGCGGTTATTAGGAAAGGCCTCAACAGAACTTACAGAACCATTATTTCGTGAAAGTTTAATAAGGCAGCTACATACTGTTTTGTCTTATACCTGCATATTTATTTAAAGTATATTTATGTAAACAAAGTAATATTTCATTAATTAATTTTATTTTAGAATCAGATTAAAGATACCATTTTGACATTTGCTTTCTGGCAGCTTCACCAGAGGCTCTAGTATAAGTTTTACCGAAACAAAACGTTACGACCGCGTATGCGTTTAGCTGTCAAATCCCATACAAACTGAGGCTAAAACGCAAACGCGATCGTAAAGTTTTGTTTCGGTAAAACTTATACTAGAGCCTCAGATAGAACCATTAGGTACCATAAGATTCAGTTATGGTGAGTCTGTTTACTAATACTAAACCCATCATGAAAATTGTTGTCTTTGTACGTATTACGTATTCATATACGTAATACGTTATGCTAACAGTTTTTATTACACATGGAAAAAGTTTGTTTATTACTGATTAAATTTTATTGTTACTTGTAATGCACAAAGTAATATTATATTTTAACTGTGCTGTGATTTATCTCAAAAGTTTAATTATTATAATGCAAAGTAATACTGGCAAATTTTAAGAAAATACCAGAAAAGTTCTATATTTTTAAATTTTACCAGGCAGATATTTTACAATTAGATAACATGTAAAATTAGTTTTTTTTGTTAGTTATATAGTTTAGTAAGTACCTGTTGATTTTTTATAAAAAAATAATTTTGTTGCTCGCGATTCTCGCGAAAAAGTTGATATTCATATCATTACACAACCTACACAATTACACATGCACGGAAAAGTGCTCATTATTGATTTGTTTTTATTGTAACTTAAATAAAGAAGGTAAAATTGTATTTTAACAGCTGTGATTAATTTAGTAATCATTATTTTAGAAGTTTAACTGTTATCATCGACCATAAATGTTGATATTTTTGAATTGTAACAACAATTACACAACTTGAATAATTATTTTCTTTTATTTTCAAAAATATTCGTTTTATTCGAAATATTCGAATATTCGAATATTGGAAATCGAAGTATTCGTATTATTCGAATACTGAAATTGGACGAATATTGCAAACCCTACTTGCAAGGAACAAGTGCAAAAATATGTATCGCTTTAATCCTCTCATAAATATGTACAGAAACCTTAATCCGCTGACATAAGAGCGATGGGACATATTCATGAGTGAGTTGTATGCACCCATATTTGGCATTTTATTCTTGAGTTGAGCTTGCAAGCACGGGCCATGTTCGATTGGTGGCAAGCACCTATTCTGAAGACTGGATAGTCTGGATACCAATTTTAGTCACCTAACCAGGTGGCTAAAATTGTGTTAATACTCCAAATGATGAAGGCCAGAAACTATGCCGGCAACTATGGGCTTGCTCTTATACGTCCTTCCATCCTAGAACAAGACGCCCATTTCCGGCCACACCTTTCAGAAAAAGTATATAGCCTGTCTAGTAGTAGATACCTTTATTTAGGCTAATTTATATTATTATAATACCACCATCTTGGTACCTTTATGATGAAAATCCATTCAACGATCTCAAAAAAATTCGAAGCGAAGCAGCCGCGCGCGTTCGATAGCCGCGTATCCATTTGAGCAGCCTCAGGCCGAGCAGCCGCAACTTGAGGCAAACAGCCTCAAGTCGAGGCTGCTCGGCCTGAGGCATAGGCCCGAGGCACGTTGCGGATCAAGCTGAGGCAACACGCCTCATCGTGATCCGCGACTTTCGAACCAGTTTAAAACAAACACGCGATGGCACCAGACGCGCATAGAATAGCTGCTTTAATTGTCATTAGCATCACTAAAAAAAATATTTAACGGATCCCAGAGAACTCGGTGACACTCCTAAATTTAATTAATTTATTTGTTGATTCGTTGTCCATTGCGACCCGAGGCAACACGCCCGTCTCCATCCAATGCACGGCTCAGACTGAGGCCCCTTTGAGCACGGCAAAAAGACCAGACTAAATATGGCTCGGCTCGCGGCGCCGAATTTGCCTCGTGTCGCGGCGCGCCTCAGATTGAGGCAGCGTCTCCACTTGCGCAGCCTCGGAGCGAGGCAGCCGCTCGGCCCGAGGCTGCCTCTAGTGGATACGCGGCTGATCGCGTGCGACTGATCGGCCGGTATGCCACGAACGACACCTTTGCCCAGAATCGCTACGCGCTACGCTCGTAGCCGATCCCGTGGTTTTCCTCGTATGTAGCGGAAAGCGACTACGGCGGTCTGACGCATATGTGTCGTCATGGGCCCTGAATGGGTTAAGATAGAGAAAGAAAGGGTTTCCAGGTTCGAGATGTCAGCCCCTACCGGAAGAACCCTGTCAATATACTCGTATATTATGTATATCTTCACAACTGAATATACTCGTTTGTACAGACTGTGGCGTGTTAATTCGTACGGTACGTCGTTTACACTTCCTCATAAACCCTAACATTGTTTGTTTATCCACATTATGTAGGTCGAGCAAGACGAGGGTTCTACTTATGACAAGTGCTAACCATTTTGAGAAGGGATATGACATACACAACCTATTGTATATTTGACAAACGTGCAGTTCCAAATAAGACTTTGTTATAAAATATTAAAGCATAAAATTGAATGATGTTTACGTGTGATAGATACGGGGGAAAACAAAAGAGAGCGTCGTATGTTTGTCAATTATTTATTTACATTCTCAAGCTTATTTTGAGGACACAAAGTCTAATTTCAAGTGAATGTGAATTTGTTGTACGACATTTGGTCCATTCGTAAGCTTAAAGGCTTTTGAGATATTTAATGAAGTCACAGTGTCGACACGATTAGCAACGATTATAGGAAAGAGTTTTTTTATATGTTTGATCGATTTGCTGTCATGCCAGTCATGTTTCCAATACAATACCGGTTAATAGCCAATTAGTTGTTATAATAGCCATTCTTTATTTATTTATTTATTGCAACCATGGTATTTCAGATCTTACATAGATAGTACAGTTTCACATGGTGTTAGGGCATAGCAATGAAAATATTTAATAATATAGTATACATGCAGCAACAATTGTGTGTTGAATTTACATTTTATTCTCGGTGAGTTATCATGGTCAAGATTTCATACATGCTTCTTATTGTACATTGTTTTAATTCTTATTACATTTTGTGATTAAATTATTCTTTGCGCATATAAGTATTATAACATAGTATTGAAATTTATATGAAGTAAAAGTTTATTACATTTTGTGATTAAATTATTCTTTACGCATATCATTATTATAACATAGTATTGAAATTGATATGAAGTAAAAGTTTATTACATTTTGTGATTAAATTATTATTTACGCATATAATTATTATAACATAGTATTGAAATTGATATGAAGTAAAAGTTTATTACATTTTGTGATTAAATTATTCTTTGCGCATATAATTATTATAACATAGTATTGAAATAGATATGAAGTAAAAGTTTATTACAATTTGTGATTAAATTATTATTTACGCATATAGTTATTATAAAATAATATTGAAATTGATATTGATATTAATGGCGGCAACCACAAAAAACCCGATACTGAAAACGGGTCACAATTCTAAGGAGGAAAAATTGTCTCACTCAAATATATCTTGACACCGACTCATATTTTAACAAGACTTTCGATTAAAAACAAACCGCACTCATATCGTTTCATCCGTTTGAAAGCTACGATGCCTCAGACATGCAGATACACAATGCTAAACTTATAACATCTCTCCTTTGCGTGGGGGGTTAGTAACAAGCAAAAATAGTTCAAAAAACTGTGTCCCGACTACAGAAGACTAATTGTATTTTCATACAAAGGATAGGCTTAGGTGACCGAACTCGGTTCAGTATCATAAACGATACGGTGGAACACACGTAAATACAAGGGGGGGGACTGACATGACTCGAACAAAAATTTGGGCTTTAAAGCCCAATATCTCGCAAACGAATCACTAATTTGAAAAATCGTTTTAAGAAACCCATAATATTTTTGAACATGCTATCCAACGATACCCCACACTATGGGTTTAACGAGAAAAACTAATTACATTCCCACTTTAGGTGTAGGACGAAAAAATTTTTGTCGGCGTGAGATTTATATATCCATGCCGAATTACAGAGATTTCTAGTAGTAATGGTTACTGAGCTGACAAGACCTAATTTGGTGAAATTGATATTATTTAAGCAGTTTTTTTAGGAATCTAGCACATCAAAAAAAAAAAGTTAATATTCACCATATTTCAAAGACCGTGGACGGGCTCGATACATAACTGGACGAAATCGTCTAGATAGAAAATAATTGCAAAGATTGGTCTTAATATCATCTTAAACGGTTCTATGTCTATATTTTTTCGACGTATGGGTCTGCATTTAAAAACATGAAGTCAACATATTCATACCTAAACCGCTAACGAGTCATATTTCACAAATAATCCACACTTTTTTTTTTACCTTACCTTCATAAACCGGGCCGCCCAGTGACACTCGCTCTCGTTTACTCCGATACAAATAGACAGCGTGTGCGCGCTATCCCAAATCCTCAAGGGCATTTTGGTGTTGACAGCGTCTTAAGCCGAAGACGGACGGGACGGACGGCCAGACGGACATGGCGAAACTATAAGGGTTCCTTGTTGACTACGGAACCCTAAAAAGACTGCTAAACTCATATCGCTTCCTTTCGGCTCTGTCGTAGTCGGGCAAAAATAGAGTCGACAGATAGTATAATTTTCACTTCTCATGCTCGTAAATTTCGACTTTAAGTCGTGCGTAGACGACATATTTAGTATCCCTTTTTAAGCTCTAGTGCATAAAGTAAAATCTTCGTCGAAGACCAAGGCAGTTGGTCCAAAAGCAACTTTAATTTCATAGAATAAACTCTTTATTTTTATTTTATTTTGTTTCGTTAGTATTGTAAGACCAAGGCAAGGATACCAACAGGCAAAGTACACAATAAAACTTCATGAAATAAACTTATAGTTTTCATTTCCTCTCAATCGAAGTGAAAAGTAGAGTGTAGTTCGTCCATAAAACCCATTTTACACTCGATTCTATATCCAAACGTCCGCATAAAATGGTGCGTTTTATGCACTTGTTGTACAATCTACTATTTATCAAAAGCGTCATTAAATCTAAAGTAATACAGTTAGCGGTTAATAGTTCAACTCTACATACCGTTCAAACTACGTATTAGACTAGACCGAGTGAATGTTATCAACATAAACGAAAGTACCAATGTTTTAACGATGTTTTTTATTGTCCATAGATGTCCTCTGTGAGGGCGTGACTCGCACTCGTTGATGCCATGTCTTCATAACCGATATCTACTTGCTTCTTCTGGTAAGTCTTTAAATACATATACAAATCGATTATTGCTGAATACAGTTTATAAAGGTGTACAATATAATATATAGGTGTATAATGTCATATTAAAAACTCAATCTGAGGCCAGTTTTACGAATCTAATTTCGGTGCCGGTTAATGTACGGCCCGATCATCCGCGTCCATCTATCTTTCCCTCCCTCTTTTTGCAGTAGTAGTAGTAGGCCGTACATTAACCGGCACCCTAATTTCAATACGTATGTATTTAAAATAAAATCTAGTGGGTGCACTTCGCATTCGCGACTCTAGTTTCGCGACTACACGCTGCGTTTAGGATATAACTCGTTGCACAACTTTGCGCACTAGGTACGCATTATTATTTTTATTTTACTCTTTCAGAAGCTACAGGACACTATTGCACTATTGTTTACATTATTGATAACTAATGTTTTGAGTTTGAATTGAAGAGCCACCGATTTTGCAAAATAAATTTCTAATCCCCAAGTTGTTTTGAGCCAATCGGACCTATATTATTCGAGGTAGGTACAATTATAAAAGTGGACTAAGTTTATACTTCTCTCGACCAAGACCAAGTAAAAAAGTTTTTTTCGTCCGTCCTCTCGGCAGATATCTAGTGGCCGTCAATGGAATTTGCTAACTATGTATACAAACCGCCATATTAAAATTGTCTATCACTATGGCGGTTTGTTTACATAGTTAGCAAATTAAGTTTAGAACGATCCTAGTATACCATGGAAGGGCTAGCTCAATTCCCCTTTCGTCACGCGACAAGTTCCCGGTCTCCCTCTACTCGCGAAAGTTTGAAAGGAATAGTTGGCACCGGCACATCAGATAAACGCGCCACGTGGTCGCCACGCGGTGGCCGCCAGATGTGCCTTGGGACGTTCACGCCACCATGCTAATTGGGTGTGCCATTCTTAGAAGTAATGGGTATCGTGTGATGTGTACAGTGATAATTACATACCACTAGCAAAAAGGGTTTTAGGCCGTGTTTGTGGACAGGTGAAGCGTGCGGGGCGACGCGGGCACCAACTCGGAAATCGCCCCATCACAAACATGGCGTTGTTTTGGAGTGTTTGTGTATGTATAGGCTCGGACAGGAACAGGTCTACGGTCTCCCCGGCCTGTCGTAGAAGGGGACTAAAGGGGGTCATGGGGGTCACATGTTTCTGGCGGGGCCCGGGGCACTCGCCCAAAAAACTCCAGGGAAGGCAACTACTTTTCCACCATATGACGAGCCAAATGTGACGAGGCGCGAGGGGGGGCTCCAGTGCGTTCAGAATGAGATCCTGGAGTCCTCAGCATGAGAGCGCAGATTATTTATTTTTATACAACGACGGTGGCAAACAAGCGTACGGCCCTGATGGTAAGCGGACACCGCAGCCTATAGACGCATGCAACTAACAAAGGGGTAACATGGGCGTTGCCGACCCTTGATACACCTGTTGAAGGAACAAATTCCCTCGCTCTCAACACAATGCATTCCTCGGGAGCTCTGGCGACCTTGCTCACCTCCAGGAACACAACACTACTACAGAGCAAGTAGTAGTGTTATTATGGCTGTGGTCTTCTGCAAGGCGGAGGTACCTACTTCCCCAGTTGGGCTGCTCCACATTCGAGCGGGATGACCTTTCGCTGTGCCATACCTCACCAAACCTACCTCACCAGATTTATTGAATAGAAATACCACATAACCAAGTCATCCCCAGATGATTGGGTTCCTGGGACCTGGTTCGCAGATTTATCCATGAAAAAAAAGGAGTGTTTATGCACAGGTGTGAGCGTTTCCATAGTCGTCTCAAAAACCACGCATGCCGCGCTGCTGCACGCTCATGAAGGCGCCTCGCTCGCATCATTGTTACAGTTTCTACAGGTCGAGTTTAGGATGCCATTTCTTGGTTATTGTATAGTAGCTTCAGACTTCTTCAAAATTACTGAATACGCTTACTCTGCAGAACTAAGGTAAAGGTCCCAATGCTTGACAGCTGAATAGTTGACACTTATTGTTTACATTTAGGATTGAAAGTATCAAGTATTTGGATCAGTGTCAAGCACTTGGACGTTTACGCCGCCACGACTTTGGTCTTAAGCGACCTGCGGTGCGTCCGGCGGTGCGGAATTTAGAGCGGGGCGGCGAGCAGGCCACGTACTCCGCAGTAGCCGCGGCGACTTCGAGCGGATGGGACGTACTCGGGTGACTCAAAATGTCTTTGTCGAAAGTGGCCCTTCAGTGCCTCGAAAGCAGCTCCTATTTCATGGGAGACATTTTAAATATGAGAGAAGGTGTGCACGTGACAAATAGACGACGTTATACGTTGGGCGCTGGATGCGGGTGGCGCAGGACCGGTCGCTTTGGCACTCTTTGGGGGAGGTCCATGTTCAGCAGTTGACGTCTTTCAGCTGTTATGATGATGATGATGAGTTGATGACACGTTGGGCGAATTCCGGACATTATATGAAGCATACCGACAGCATCCCCAAAAGTTTTATGAATACACACGAATGAGTGTAGAAACTTTTGATTACTTGTTACAACACTTGGACGAGCATATACAGAAACGCGGGTAATACAATAAACTTCACGTCACAGCTGGCCATAATGCTAGTTATACCGCACGCTGCGCGTACGGTATAACTCGCATTGTGGCCAGGTGAAGACGTAAAATGGTGTACTCACCACGGGCGGTAATTCGTAAAGCCCCAGATCGCACATTCATGACCCTCACCTTCGGTTCGGGCCACAAACACCTGCGATCTGGGCCATTCACGAATTCACCGCCCTAGGTACGTAATGTACTATTGTTCTTAAAATCACCGCCCGATCCGTGCCGCCGCTAAGACTGGTCGCACCGCTATGAGTCGTGGCCGCGCGTTCTCGCGCCTTGTCTTTGTTCGTTCCGCCCGCCAGCCCGCTGCCCGCAGTCGCCGGTCGCTCGAGTAAATCCGCGCGCTTGGTCGCCGGTGCGGAAGTTCGTGGGATCTCTTCTTTTCCGCGCTGTTTTTGTATTATGCCAGGGGGGGGTCACTCCGCCGATCTGCGTGAAATTATAAGTACATGCCGGCGGCAGATCCGGATCTGCTTATTCAGTGGTTGCCCCGCCGTGGCCCGCGACACTCGCGCGCGTGTCTCCCGCATACCAACGTCGCAAGCGCGTAAATACGATGTATAAAGTAAGGGCAACGGTATCGGCATTGCTGCGGGTTGCACAAACAATGACCAAAATTCGGATTGCACGTTTTTCTATGTTCCGACGCGTGAAAAGGATACCGAAAGGTGAGGTAGTAAGCACTAAATGCTCATTTATACCTATATTTCATAGTAAATCGAACACAAGAATCAAGTAAAACAGCACAGTGTTATACTTTAATTAAATAGGTATCTGTCAACGGCATATCTACATATGTATACATATACATCAAACGAAAATCCCGAATTGTGATTAAATAAATCAGTACTTATTGGACTCATTTACACCTGGCGTGCGACCGCGAACCGTAACGGAGATCGTAAAGTCTATCTCCGTCTCTGTCACTCGAATAGTAAGTGTGACAGAGACGGAGATAGACTTTACGATCTTCGTTACGGTTCGCAGTCACACGCCTGTTATGTTTTCGGTGTTACCTAAGTAGCTGCTAAAGGTGGTACATTTAAATATCTTATTGTCTTCGAGGCGCGCCACTTGCCACCTCCGCGGCGCCGACGCCGCGGCGGTGTCGGGTGCAAGTTCTAACACAGAATAGATAATAGTGCAAAGCTACCGTATCCGCTTACGATCAGGCGGACCGTACGCTCGTTTGCCACCGACGACGTTTAAAAAAGTGACAACCCTATCTTCGGCAAGGTGCGGAGTAATGTCGACCTTCGCGCCGGGCAATAGAACTCAATGACGCGCGGCTGGCGTGCGGTCCGTTGCTAATAATAATTAATAGGCACGTAAAAAGGCGGCATTCGTGAACATCAAAACAGAGGGTCTTCTGTACTTGTACTATTATTTATTCTGTGATTATGCGCGATCCGCTAGTCGCCGCCGCCGAAGCAGGTCGCGGAAAGTCGTGGCCAGGCGGTTTAGATAAAAAAAAAAAAAATATGTTACCAACATTAACTTTATAGCAAAATGATTTTACCAAATGGAACAATTTTGCCCTGACTGAATGTCCTATTCTCTACTCACGAATATGCCTGTTGGCATAATATGCTTTTAAGCAAATTGCTATAGTTTCATTTAAGCCACGTATTTGGTCTAGGCTGGCGTGCAGTCTCAGTTTTCATGGCACCGGAGATCTATTCTGAGATTGCGGCTTGCGGTCATTTCATGCGACGAAGTGTAGATTAAAATAAAACTAACCGCAAATTAATTTTCTTGTTCCACCCGTTATACCGGGTTGGAGTTACTAGCTAACAGGATCGCTTTTATATCTGACATAAAACATTCGTCCTTCAGGTCGAGTTTTCCCTTTGGGTTGGAAGGTCAGGTTCGATGCAGTCGCTTTCGTAAAACTAGTGCCTACGCTAAATAGTGCTCCTTTATCTACAACCGAGAAAAAATGCTAGGAGGATGATGATAAATGCATTCCTCCTTCTCACACTTTCATACAGGATGATAAGATAAGATCTTAAGATGTGTATAAATGTTATTTAAGATCTTGAAAAAAAATTGACATGTAAAACTACGTTTTATCAAGGAATAAATGAAATTAAATGACGAATGCTTTTTCTTTTGTCGGACATAAAGGCGATCATTATATTTTTTTTATTGGCTTAGAAGAATTGTGTTATCTATACTAATATTGTGCAGAAAAAGTTTCTGTGAGATTATTGCTTTTTTTTTTTATTTATTTATTTCCAAATACAAGTTACATGATAAATTACAAATATACACTCGCCAAACTATTAAGTTTGTAAGTTTGTTTGGGTAATCTCAGGAACCACTTATCCGATTTCAAAAATTCTTTCACCTGTGTATAGAATGGACTTTTCGGATGGTCACAGGCTATAATTATACCCCGCGGTTTTGCCTGTATTCTCTTGGAAACGCGGGTGAAGCCGCTAGTAGTCATATATATTTGTAGTCTGCTGTAAAATAACATTCACAAAATGCAACTCACCGTTCCGTATTAACCCCCCATAACGGCGAAGCGTATCTCATATTTTTAACATAATGTTGTTAGTTTGCTTAATCAACTTAGGTAACCGTGGAACGATAAACCTGTCGTATCTTTCGGCCATCTTAATTGATAGCTAACACATTAACACGGCGGGGTAAATTAGGATACCATACACAAGCGATTTTAATTACCATATACTCTTGCGTAAGTGTCGTTTCGACCCAAAACAGCCGTGTATATGGATAATGAAGCATTTTAGAATCAGGGTTATTGGAAATTACCAAAGATTAAAAAATATTAATTACGACCATCATATCGTAATTACAATCAAGTATGGTTATATCTATCAATCTATCTATCTTCAATGGCTCACCGACCCAAAGTGGGTCTTGACCTCCGACACGAGCTGTCGCCACTGGACCCGTTCCTACGCCATCTACTTCCAGTTCATGGCTTTAAGGTCGCGCAGGTCTACTTCGACGACGTCTTTCCAGCGATACCTGGGCTGTTATTCGCTAAGCGTTAATGCGGCTCACCCCGCCGGTCACCCGTCACGAAACTAGACCTCTACCTACGCTTAGTTACTACGCGTCGCGGTGTCAAGATATATTTGTGGGTGAGCGTTGAGGTGAGCTTAAACCAAGTTAGAGAATAGGGGGGCTGGTACTCGTCCGACGGGTCGCCGGCGTCGCCGCCCTACTGGTTGTCCCAAATATGCCCGTTTCGCACCCCGATCTTCCTCCATCCTTTCAACATGAAGAAACCAGCGGAGACGGTGAGCTTTTGTTTCTCCAATAATGTCGGGCCACACGATGCTCAATTTCGACGTTCTTCCGGACTCTGAAGCTTCCGTCATCTCTCTAAAAAAATTCGGAGAATTTTTAATGGTTATATATATACAGTTTAACAGATCCTCCAATTGCTAACGAGTTCTCCCTGATATTAACAATTTAAATGAGGTATTCTATTTGATACAGACAACAAATACAAAGGAAAAGTGAATCACCATCGTCTACAGCCCAAGACAGGACTCGAACTTGCGCACCTGTATTGCCGGTACAGCGCTCTTCCAACTGAGATACTCAGACATTGACTGATGATCTAGATCTTTGCATTGGATTTGCCGCCGCTGCTACTAGCGGCCTCTCTGTATTTTCGTACTCACTTAAAATTTACACGACCAAAACAAAAACATTTTGTTTCGTATATTATTGGTATTTTTACGATTTCCAACGGATGATATAACCAAGAAAAAATATATACTTATACATATTATTACACACATATAAAAAACACAGTCTGAAGTCATCTATCGATCTGTCAGAGGTGAGGCGACTTTAGAATTAAAATACGAGATGCCATTCTGCTGCGCCCCCTAACTTTCCAAACCGTCAACTTTTAAACAAAATGGTCATAAAAACGTCATGGATACGGCCTGAATGTTGTTTGCAACGATACGGCAGCCCGTCGGGCCGGCCGTCATACCGTCTCGAAACTTGGCACTTCTCGCCGTACCCATTACGTAAAGTCAGATGCAATTTTGGCCGAGTGTAAATGTTTTGTATTTTGTGTTCTTGACGTCATGTTGTGTTCAGATAAACTGACATTTTAGAATCAATGTCATTCACTAAATACGATTTTAGGACACATCTGGCTATAATGTGGCAATTACTGTGAGCTACGTGTGCGAAAATTTCCGCTTCCTGGCCAGGAGGAGACATAATATGTATTTTGAACTGACCTAATGTAGAACGTATGTCTTGCCTTCAGCTCGGGCGATTTTATTGTAAACAAGACACAGACTCTGTACAGTCACCAGCAATAACATCTGCCACAACATAACACGCATAAATATCTGACACGACTCTATGTCTAATGCCATAAGGACGTGTCAGATATTTTTGCCGGCTTTGTTACGGCAGATATTGATGCCCGTGACTGTACACTCGGTATAAAGGCGAATTTATCTCTGTAAGGGATTTCTTCCTGTCCAGTAACTGCTATCAAAGGTATTACTTTTTTACCGCCTTAGATCAGTAATGTACCTACTATTAACGTCATGTTGTTTTCAAATAAACTAATAGTTCAAAACTTACTTACTTAGGTACTGCTGTGGCGCAACGACCCAAAGTGGATCTTGACCTCCGATACTAAATACCACCAGGCTTCCCTGGCCGATGCCGTTTCTGTCCAATCGACGGCCCGGAGTTCGTCCAGTTGAATGGATATGTTTTTATGTAAATTGGCCAAACTACGAAGACAGCTTGTAAGAAAGCTTAGCTTTGATGGAGCCTCGCAACCGAAAGGGTTTTATGGTACAATTCCACCCTCAGTCTGAGGCCCTCAGTCGTTGCTATAGCGCGTCGAGCGAATGACACCTTTATTGGATTTCTCGGTTGACAGCGACATAGACACATTGCCCTACTTTCTTAAAGCGCACGGTGAAATAAAAATAAACCGGGCAAAGGACGCGACTTTGTCGCCGTAAAAATTAGTTAAATTTAGTACTTGTACTCCATTCAAAGGCAAGACTAGGTAGGTAGTTTGTAACTTCATTTGTTTCATATAGCCTTCTTTTGTCTTCCACCAGAACTTTGCTCAATAGCTACATATCAGTGTTTCGCATTATATTTGTGTCTAATGTAGGATGCAGGGGCGGCGCGTGAGTATTTTCACTGGACAACCCGGGCCAAAAAGGGCTGTTTCTTGATAATTTACGAGTTTGGTATATGTAGCAAGAAATTTTAGGCAAACCGGTGGGAACCGGGTTGTATGGGCGCTCCGCCACTGTGGTAGGATGACACTTTAATCATGTCTAAGACGTCGGTTGTAGGCATACAATATCTACTTATCATCAAAATTAAAATATCTAAAATAATCTAAAAACCATCAGTGATACCTAATACATATATCTAATATTTTGTAAAACAATGTTTTTTGTTACCAATAAAACGATAATAAATACACATACCAATCTTTATTTTAGGAAAATCTGGAATGACTCCTGTATATCTCGATCCCTTCGTACTATTGTCATAGTCGAAGTCTTCGGTGACTGGTGTATTACATTTACGAGTGAGATCTCACGCGAGCCTGCTATTACGGGTTGTAAAGGAATGGGTTCAGTGTTTCACTAACAGGTCATTTACTAGATTACCAGTTAGACATGTATTATTTACACAGGGCCTGTGATTGAAAAAAAAAGAAACGCGTAGTTGAAATGGTATTTCATTCGCTACCGTAGTAACAATTGCACACATTGAAGTCTAACGATTTAAAATAATAAAAATTCACTTAATTTGATTTTGTTTTTCTATTGACTTTTAAATAATTTATCAAATTTTTGTCAAGATTTTGACGTTATATGCCTAGACCATTATCATACGCTTGATATGGTCAAATAATATTCATGTTTATGAACCGCTACTATAATACAATTACTTGTATTGGCCCTGAATAGTTTTATTATTTTTCTCTGCTATAACCTATGTGGAGAAATTACCTAATAGTTTAGTTGAACGATCGAACTGTCAAATATTTACTTGACGTCAACAATGTAATCGTACGACAATTTAAAAGCAAAATGATTTATTATCTCGCTCATAAAGATAAAAAGATCAGAGAGCCAATTCCTCATAATCTGAATAGGTATAAAGATGTAGTGCATCCATCGTATTTTCACTGAAACGTACGAACGTGTCTTGCTATTTCAGTCAGTCTCGGTACAAAAAGTACTAAGGGTGACAAAGTAGCATGACAAATACGAACGTTTCCTAGAAAATACGATGGAAAACAATTTGGCACTACATCTGTACGTACTTAGATTTCGGTTCCTTGGTTGGGTATATGAAAGGCAGTATACGAGTATGTACAGACCGTTTAAACTGTACTTATTCACAACGATATGGGCCATGGCCTGAAATAAACGTTTATTTACCTAATTTAATTTAATTTTAAACTAGTCTACGGTAGATGACAGAAACGCACTTGGCATTTGGTAAACAAAAGTATGCAACCTGAGGGGTAATCGCATAACGGTTCGAACACGCGTTGGGACAATTTATCTGTAACTTTTCCATATAAAAATTTACATTTGGATCCACCTAACGTGCGTACAATGCGTTACGTGATCGACCGGCTGTGTCTGGAAACTATAAAGTAGCCCGTTTTACGTTTTACACACTATTAGTGTCAGCACGTCAATTAATGGTGCTTTTTCATTAGTCCAAAAAGTCAGGTAAATAAAACGCATCACATCTCTACATTCGATATCGGAGAATTTACAGAGACGCCTTAAAGAAGGCACTTAGACAGACATACGAACCCTGAAACCTTTGAGAACGGGTAGGGACGAGCACAAAATTAATAGATGTTCATAACAATCGTTGATGGAGTACGACTTACAATTCTTACAAAGATGATCCTTTTCAACCATGCAGATACCTTAGGATCATTCCAATACGCTGTGGACTAGAGATGTGAGCGTCGCCACTAAACTGTGTTTTTTTTGTTTCCAGGTGTGACGCAGCCACCATGGGCGCATCGGGCGTGTCCGACGAGTACACGCCGCCGCGGCTGTCCCGGCTGCTGCACGCGCTCCCGCACATCAACGTCACTCTCCACCGCGTCAACGACACGTTCGCGCCCGACTCGCCCGTCTACCTGGAGGTTAGTACTGTGACACGAGGTCGGTGGCCTTATGACGCTCATGATGCGAGAACATGACGTCATGGTGCGGCGAGTTAGGGAACTTAGCGATCCTCTTCCCAGCGGTCAGTGCTCAGTTGGCATTTGGCATGACACTTATGACGTTACTAACGCGATGCAAGAAAATATTGAAGGAATAGTAATAATGAACCCAAACCATTGCTGGCCTGCCCGAGGACCATAGAGTACCTGTAGCACCTTCCCTCTTGCAATGGCAAGATGCTTTTGCCCGCAAGTGTAACATATTCATATAGGCCGATGATGATGATAAGAGCCCATACCCAAGACAAGAGCCCTGAGAATGCAGAAGTTGTATACCAAACTAAACTCTTACTTTTGTTCCTCACTAAGCAAAACGAGCGTATAACATCTCGATCGATTGTCTAGTCCACCTGTAGGTCAGTACTTGCGTGACATTCGTGACTAGGCCTCGGGTTAACTATTCATGGGCACTTTATTTCTCTCTTTATTAGTGCCAAACATGGAACACACAGAGTCATAAAAACAATAGCCGTCTTTCCCGTGGTCAACAGTTATGGGCTTAAATATTTAAATTGATTTATGGATTTTAGGCTTCATTGCCTAAACTGTGGCTACTTCCACTGGAAAAACGCGAATCTCTGTATAACCCAGATAAAGATTACGAGTAAATTCAGCCACCATAAAGCGATCGCCTGATACAGTACAGCAGCTGTATTCAGTACTGGCAGAAGGCCGTGGAAGCGGGTTTCCTTAGGACTTTTGATTGAACCTCTATGATGCCTCCATTGTATTGTGAGTAGGTATTTAATTGATTCCTTGTACGTTTCATGACAGATGTGTTGTGTTGTACCCAACTTTCCGATGTCAAGTGGATTGGTGTCAAGTGCGTGCGCCCGACACGCACTCAAAGGTGTTATTGATTGCTTACACACTGTCTGTTGGTATGGACGAGTGCTTGAGTTGACACTTGCGACCCTGTAACTGTTTAAAACAGCTTTGGATGAATTGACCGAGTCACTGTTTATAATAACTAGTGATTTTAAAAGTTATCCAATACTGTTTTAAATTAGGTGCAGTACTAAGGCAGGCAGGATATAACTCCATACACTGATGTGAAATCGGTTCAGAGTATGCATCTAATTGGGTCAATCAACTATTTCTTGTTATTTTATATTTTGTTAGCCAGGTGACTTATGATTTGTGATTGGCAGAGAGTTATGATTTTCGTGACAGTCTCTCTCTAGCCACCCAAAGGCAAATTAAAAGGCATCCTCCTCTTCAATGGACAATACAAATAAGTGTTCCGTCTGACCAATTTTGGAACGGAACACTAAAAAGGATCAGAGTTGCATTTGTTTTGTTTCATTCCATTTTAAAACAAAGAAAACACCATCCTTTTTCATATTACAGTCGATTCTAATTTAATTGCCAATTTATTTGTAAGTATGGTGGCTAGGTGAGAAGTCACACTGGCTCAAATATGCTGGCGATGCAGGAACAAAGCGCTGTATCGAAATTAATTTGTCCATTTTCTTTCCAGAGTCTGGGTATCCTTGGCTCCATTCCCGGCGCCTGGCTAATCCTGACCCTGACCGTGCTGCTCATCTACCTGCTGACGAGATGCTGCGACAGGAAACAGCGCCCGCCCAGGAGTATCACCGCCTTGAAGGTAGGGACCCTGTTCTCTTAGCTGGATGCTCTTGACACAGTGGCAGCCTGGAAGATCCAGCATTTATCTTAGGATTTTGCTTAGGGGGGCCTTATTGCCTCTTTTGACGGGGGCTTGAGCACAATGAGCTTAGATTTTAGAAGGAATCAGATGCGTTTTGAGCCTGGAGCCGCTAGTCCTTGGTAGAGTTGTCGTGGTCACACAGCATGTATTTTCTCTAAGTATTGTGAGCTAAATGTCTCTAGCTGTTGCCTTTGTCCGTGGGCCGATATTCCGTGATACATGTCCGCAATTTCTCGTCTTTTCAAAATCGGAATGACAGAGACATCAAAGTGGGAATAGGTTTCTTTTGGACCCAGAAAAAATAATCTAATTAAGAGTTTTTGATTACAGAAGTTCGTGGGAATCCAGAGTAAAAGATGGGATTCCTATAGCAACGTATAAATTAAGAAAACACATTCGTCTAAGCTCTAAACCATACTCATGGTAAAACAATCGCTGCGTTGACATAGATCAGCACGTTGAAACAATCAAACAAATAATAATAAAACACTATTAATACTGTGAACACAATCAGTCTCACAGCACGGTCGCCATATGCAAGCAATATGGGACCGTTCAAGGTTTATGACCTATATAATGGCCCTCAATGTGTCAGCGATCTGTCTGATGTCATTAAAGCTGTTGGTTTAACCATTATCATGATGTGTTTTGGGTTAGAGTTTAATGTTTCTTAGAGCTTCTCATGTTGACTGAATTAAAAACAGAAGAATGTTTTCATCATTAGATTAACTTGGGCGTTTGGTGAGAAATATAGAACGGGGAAATAT
Organism: Epinotia ramella; assembly: GCA_947578815.1. Classification (NCBI taxonomy): domain Eukaryota; kingdom Metazoa; phylum Arthropoda; class Insecta; order Lepidoptera; family Tortricidae; genus Epinotia; species Epinotia ramella. The sequence goes on along the minus strand of OX388211.1, from coordinate 4,735,746 downwards.
GAACTACAATGTTGTTCGAGCTGATTTGAATTTTATGTTGACCAGCTGGTCGATTGCGTAACGTTTCTTACGTTAATTTAATAGGTAGACCTTGTGTGGAAAAATAACAGATGATTTGTGCTAACGCTCGTTTGAAAAGTTACGCAATGACCCCTCAGGTTGTTGTTGCTGGCTTGGCTTGGTGCTTACTACGGTCACTGTTCTATTAAATTTAGACATTTCAATATGACGTCACACTCGATTGTTAAAAATAATAAGATTCTTGAAGTTTAGGTTTGCAAAAATATGCAAAGGACTGATGCTTATGAAAAATGGAAGTTATTAGGATGTACAAAATTAAATGCGTATTTTTGACAGTATTCTTAATATTTATGAAATAAAAAAACGTGGTATCTTTTTGCCTGGTGTACTTTATTCTTTACTAGCAACCCGCCCCGGCTTACTAATATCATACATATAAACCTTCCTCTTGAATCACTCTATCTATTAAAAAAACCGCATCTAAATCCGTTGCGTAGTTTTAAAGATCTAAGCATACATAGGGACAGGGAGCGGGAAGCGACTTCGTTTTATACTATGTAGTGACTAGAACCATATTCTCTCGTTTTCAGATAACTCTCATGATCCTATCAGTGCTGTGCTGCGGTGCGATAGGCGTGGGTCTCTTCGGCAACGACGACCTGCACAACGCCATGCTGCAAAGCATCCAGGCGGGCAACCAGCTCGCCGCGCTTGTTAACACTGTCAAGAACCAGGTAACCATCACCCGTGGCGTTACTGTTGTTAGTGTCCACCTCTACTTAATTCTAACATATCTATTGTAGCTCCCTTGAGCGCATTTTATTGCGATTGGGATGGTGAAACCTGCCACACAGAACACTAAATTAACCCTTACTTACAAGGGTACAACGGTTGAATGAGTTGGTTACAGATGCTATGAGAGATGTTGAATTATGGATGCTTTTTACGTGGGCCGTAGATGTCATCGTTTGTGTTGTCATACTGTCGTGCAGGCAAACCCGGCAGTCGTCAAGGCCAAAGATATTGTTCCAAGATATCTTCCGATCTGTTTAAAGTGATTGAGTTGGGAAGAGGCGATGGTCGCTCTCTTTTCTATCAGGATACCTTACCTGTGTCCAACCTACAAGTGTTCATTAATCCTTCTCCCTACAGTCCAGCATCCTCGAAGAAGCGATGGGCTCCCGCGCGCGCGCTCCGCTCGCGAGACTGGCCGATGCTCTGGACCTGCCCGTGTCCAACCAGACCGCACTGGGCACGCTACTGCGAGCGCTCTCCACGCTCAGGAACAACGCGTCCGCTGCCACCCTTGCGGCTGATAACCTGAGGAGGCCGTTGGCGCAGCTCAATTTGGACGCTTTTATGAAGGTTTGTGTAGGCCTACTGTTACAAATATTCAAGGATAAAGGAGAAATTACTTGCATAAGCCAAGGGATCTTAAACCAAGTTTGTATTATGGGCGCTATAAGGAGGACGCCGTAAGGGGAAGAAGGAGGTTCTCCCCTTACGGCGTCTACCTGTGTGACGTCCTCTAGAGATCCGAGCATATTATTTTTTATTCAATGCCTACGTGATCGTCTGATAAGAGGTGATCGATATGACGAAGAATTTGACCAGATGTGTGTGCTAATATGAACGATCCATCAAGAAGAAAATGAGGGATACGAAATGGAAATATGGAATTTTTGTTTGTGTCAAAGACTGGCATTGAACGAATTACGTTATTGCTTGCAGCGCGCTTGGGTGTGGGAAGCTGCCCGCTGGGCTGGCGGCATGGCGGGCTGGTGCTGCGGCGGCGCCGTGTGCGTGGCGCTGCTCGCCGCCGCCGCGCGTCGCTCGCGCCGCGCCCTGCTTCTGCTGTGTGTAAGTAGACGTGGGTGTGGGAAGCTGTCCACTGGGCGCCGGCATGGCGGGCTGGTGCTGCGGCGGCGCCGTTTGCGTGGCGCTGCTCGCCGCCGCCGCGCGTCGCTCGCGCCGCGCCCTGCTTCTGCTGTGTGTAAGTAGACGTGGGTGTGGGAAGCTGCCCGCTGGGCGCCGGCATGGCGGGCTGGTGCTGCGGCGGCGCCGTGTGCGTGGCGCTGCTCGCCGCCGCCGCGCGTCGCTCGCGCCGCGCCCTGCTTCTGCTGTGTGTAAGTAGACGTGGGTGTGGGAAGCTGCCCGCTGGGCGCCGGCATGGCGGGCTGATGCTGACGTCCAAGACGATAGAGTGAAAGACGTCCAACGATTATCGCTCTAGGGATGGAAAACCGCGAATGCTGCATTGTTTTAATTTTATTTGATTTTTTATTTAGGTAACTAGCGGTTACACACAGAAAGAAAAGAAAGAAGACGAAGATTGTGAGCATATTCATTCGTCGTGGCTGTCGTTGGTTCACCCAATCCCTATGTTGCAGGTGGGCGCACTCGGCGCGCTGGTGGCGTGCTGGCTGGCGGGCGCGCTGCTGACGGCGGGCGCGGTGGCGGCCGCCGACGCCTGCCAGGAGCCCGCGGCCGCGCTCGCTAACTACGCGCCGCACAAGCTACCGCTCGACGTAAGTTACATCAACCTATGCTCGCATAACAACTTCATGATCTATGCTCGCATAACAACTTCATGACCTATGCTTGCATAACAACTTCATGATTTATGCTCGCATAACAACTTAATGATCTATGCTCGCATAACAACTTAGCTAGCACGCAGTGATTATTGGCTGTAATATGTTCAACGCGTTGTCCACGAGATTCAGAAACTTGTGTGCTAATTAGACTCTACAACTCGAAAAATTCGGCAGAGAGTGCGTACGTCCCAGTATAGCAGTGAAGGCTATTTCCCTGATGTGCTACTCCATACGATACCCTATACTGTAAACTACATACTGTAACATTCACTAGTATTTTCTATACAATTTTTACTTCATATAAAATTATTTTTTATGTTTCATAACTTAAAACACTACTGACGATTTGAAAGTGCTTGTTACTAGGCCTACTTGAAGAAAGATCATTTTGAGTTTTGAATTTGACTATTTTGATTCAACAACAAAAGAAAACTGTATTCTTTATGTCTAATTTAAATCTTGCGTTACTTTTGGGACACCCAACATTAGCAGGATACCAACTTAGATTTTACATTTATTTGCGTTTGAATCGTTATTTCACCTCTTCATCTTTATTGCTTCCCAGATGGTGCACTACTACCTGTCCTGCAAGGTGTCCCGCGAGAACATCCTAACCGCCGAACTGCGTAATGCGCAGCGCGCAGTAGTGGCCGTACGTCAGGCTCTAGCCGTGCTGTCGCGCGGCGCGCCACAGCTCTTCAACGATCCAGGTAACGAACGAAATTAAAAACGGACCTACAAATCAATTATAGATAAATCCGCTGACCGGCGAAATAAGTAGCGACCCGTAAACTGTTCTCTCGTCACGCCGAATAAGATCGTGAAGACTCGATGCCGTGTTCGGGACAATTTTCACAGAGCTATAGCCGAGCTTACCCGAAGCGGTAAGAGAAACAGGTCTGGTGGATAAGTGTTTCGTTTGACTTATTTGTGTTTATTATATTGCAGCGCTGCAGCCGGCGCTCGGCGCGCTGGGCGCGGGCACGGGTGAGGCGGAGCGCGCGCTGGTGTCGCTGTCGGGCGCCCTGGAGTGCCGCATGGCGCGCGCTTACTTCGTGGCTGGCGCGCGAGCGGCCTGCGACGCGGGACTCCAGGCAAGTACCATGCATTTACACCTATTTTGCCAAAAGGCGTACACGACAGAAGGCGTTTACCTTCCACATCACGCAGTCATAAGATGGGACGAGAAATCAACAAAGTGAGAGTGGTATTTGACGCCGCTTGCAAGAGGAGTAATAGGATTTGCTTAAATGACGCGGTGCTTATCCGACCCTCATGGAACAGTAACCTCGGGGGTCGTTGGAACCCAGTTTTATATAATCTATTATAGTATCGATATATCTTTGATTAAAATCCGTAATGTAATAAGCGTATGTTATTTTCAGGCGTTGTCGCTACAGCTGCTGGCGGCCATCGCGGCCGGTTTCCTCTTTACAGCCATCGTGCTGGTCGACTCCCACGCTTGGATCTACATCAACACCAAGTAAGTACCCTTGTATTGTATAGTCTTAATCACAGACCAAATTTTGGGAAATCCTCACTATGACATTTCACATCGGTGTTTGAATAGCTTTAAAATTGCCGGTTAAAATGTTTATAAGAGCTAGGTGAACCCGCTCAATGGCGGAATGTATAACGTTTCCAGTCTCTACAACAATGCATTATGAATTATGAACTAAACAGAATTACTGAAAGTACAACAAGGTTTTAGAAAAAACGCCACTCTAAACCACACGGAGAAGATAGGAAACAAAGTCACCAAAGACGGCGTTTATCTTCCACATCACGCAGTAATAAAGAACGAGAAAGTAGCAAAGTGAGAGTCGTATTTGACGCTACTTGCAAGAGGAGCAATGCTACCTTTTTGACACGTTTAGGTCGGTCCCCAGGCGAGCCGGCACCGGCGAGGAGCAAGCTCCGTTCCTCTCGAGCGGCGCCAGCAGCGCCTGCAGCCGCACGCTGCCGCGGCCCGCGCCCTTCCCCAACGGCAAGCCGCCCAGCTACAGCGCCGCCGTGCAGCTGTGTGACCTCGCCGACCGCGAGCGACCCAGGTCCGTCAAGTGAGTACACTCTTACTCTCTCTCTCTATCTCTCTTTCTCTCTCACACACACGCACACGTACACGCACACGCACACACACACACACACCGCGATCTGGATGCTGGGGGGTAGCTGGGCGACGAGCAGGCGTTCATACATTTTGAATGAAATGTATCCCTCCGCCTTGCCGCGCTGCTCGCTGGCGCTCAGCACACACAGCATAAATAATCCACAACTATATTCTTTCCATTTTGATGTAATATGACTTACTTTTTGACTTAAGTTCCTAAGTCCCCTGGCGGGCATCCACAATGCGTCGCCAAGCCGATCGGTTTTGAGCTTCACGCTTCATTTCGCTCCAGGTGTTCTTATTGCAATGATGTCTATGACTAAACCCCTATTGTCGGTCAGCAGCCGGTCCCGCATGTCCGGCAGCGCGACGCTGGGCCGCGGCGCCACCGCGTCGTCGGCCGCGGACGCGCTCGGCGGCTCGCACACGCTGGGCCGCGCGCCGCACAACGGGAAATACGCCACGCTCAGCAAGCAGTGCAAGACGCTGGAGAGCAACGACTTCTACTGAGACCGGCCCGGCGGCGCGCTCGACACCGAACTTAACAAGGGTGACCATTATTTTAGTGAAGTATCTCCCATACTATTAAACGAGCAATATTTGTATGTCATTATCATTATATCAGCGAAAAGACGTCCACTGCTGGACGTAGGCCTCCCCCAATGAGTGCCACAATTACCGGTAGACTATTATATTTGTATGTATATTACAAAAACGGCTCTAACAATTTCGATGAAATTTAGAATGTAGGGGTACTATACGGAGGCAAGATATCGATCTAGCTGGGTCTCGTGTCTGGGAAAATTTGTTTTCTCCGTATTTTCACCCGAGCTGAGCTTGGTCGCCCAGGGACTGATTCATAATGTGAAGAATAGTTAAGACGGTTATCCCGCTGCCGTCGCAGCCGTCTGCGGTTTGCGGAGTTACGGTTTTCTCGTTGTATGCAAGTACCACAAATATAAGTTACAACGATGCACCTGGGCAGAAAGCATTTTTTGAAAACAGTTTAACCAATCATAAGAGTCCTTACGCCCACATAAGCAGAAGCGGAAGCGTATTTTGCAAAATGCTTCCTTTTTCATTCTAGATTACGACGTAACTTAGTATTTATTCAAAAATACTAACGTAATTAAATAATCATTTCTTAACCTCTTAATATTTTTTTTAATTAAAATTTCGGCGCGTGGCGTCTGTGCAGCGTGATTTATACATCTTTAAAAAAAATATACATTTACGGTATCGTAGGTCCTATAGTAATGATATTTTTTTTATGGTATGACACACAAAGTACAATTTGCGGTAAAAAAATATAATGTAGCCTGTTTTCACCAAAAAAATTAAGAAAAGGTGTTTTATCAACTTTTTAAAATGAATCTTTGATTTTCAATCATGTCAGCCCCTCGTAAAAGATTTGGTGATTTGAATTGTAATCATTCATGTACCTAATGATTATTGTTTACTGCAAAATTGAGAACCGAAACGACACTTCTCACTGCAAATTTTGAAAAAGACTCCCAAGAAAACTCATTTATTTTACGTTTAGAAACAGAAAATGAAAATTTGAACCATGTTAGCCCCTAGTTTAAGAAATAATTATTTAAATACGTTATCAGTTTTTGAATAAATACTAATAGTTACGTCGTAGTCGTCGCTCGTTTTAGGCGTAAGGACCCGTAAGGCAGCGCGTCTGCGCGGGTAAAATCTTCATTGGCCGAAATTTTGCGTGCAACTCCGGCAGCTTCGGCGCCCGCCATTTTGTCTGGCGCCATGAGCGGGCAAGCACGAGTTCACCTGTCATTACATATTGTACCTTACGTATAGTGCAACAAGGTCTTTATTGAAATGGTCATACGTTCGATTTCATTCGGTACGGTTGGACGAAGATTGCCGATGTAACTTATATGTTACTGTACCTCAGTTTGGATATAAATTTCGCACTACACACAACAACGCGCCTCCGTGCGGAGAAATTTGCACACGTCTCCGCACACCGTAGAGGGTAACGATTGCAGTGTGATAACGGCCTAAGCGAGCGATCGGTTTGAACAAAGTTTGATGTGTGACAAGATGAAATCTCTAAACCGAATTAAATCTAATTCTTCCCTTTCTTTTGTTTCTTCTGGTATTTTCATAAATTATGCTGTGTCTTAAATTTCTTTCAAAATTACTGTCCTTCTAGTTTCATATTTTCTAACGCTAGTTGTCCTAGATCAGGGGTCTCCTAAGTTTTTGACTCAAAGGCCACACTGTACTCAATCCAAATTCGTGCGGGCCAAGACTGGTTTCATGGCTGGTCATGACCAGCCACACCCCATCGCTACCGCAGGCCGGACTCTCCGCTTTCTTTCCGCGGGCCGGATTAGAAGGGCTCGCGGGCCGGACATGGCCCGCGGGCCGTAGCTTACCGGCCCCCCGAGCTCAGATGATAGAATTTGAAATTCATACCCCCAAGTTTTCGGTTCTAGACGGCGTCTTTTAGAGCTCGGCCATTTTAACCGTCAGCCATTTGTAGTTGCAGGTCAGGCCAGTCGCACCGCCCTGAACCGCTTCGACCCTAAGTACGCCTCGTTCGGGCCGCGCGCGCCGCGCCTGCGCCCCGCCGCGCCCGCGCCGCCGCTCGCCACCTTCACCTCCGCGCACGCGCACACGCACGCGCACGCGCACGCGCACGCGCACGCCCGGGACCTGCCCCGAGAACCCAGGGACCAGTCCCGAGAACCCAGGGACCCGCGCGACCTGCCCCGAGAGCCTCGCGAGCCCAGAGAGCTCCCGCGGGAGCCGAGAGAACTGCCGAGGGAGCCCAGGGAGACGAGGGAGCAGCCGAGAGAACCGAGGGAGGCCGATAAGTACGCGACTGTGAGGCCGCCGCGCAGGACTGAGCCGCAGCCGCTGTCGGCCGCTGCCCTCGAGTACAGGTGATTTTAAGTACATTACTCATACTGCCATAAAAATTCTTCCTCTGGGTCGCATCGCCTCACAGTCACACAAATTTGATAGAGCCCTAATTTTGTAAAAACATAAGGAATCAAAGGATTTATAAAATGAACGATATAAACTTTATAAAATGATTTGAGACTTTAGTACCTCACTTTCAACTCGCTACTAAGATAAACAATAACATACTTTCTGAGTACTATGAGGAATTAAAAAGGAGTTTCTGACGCATAAAATTCAAATGTAACTGACACATCTTACATAGGTCGGTGAACACCTCAAATAAAAGATTTCATTAATTCATAAATGATGAATGAATTAAGATTTTACGCATGTTTAAGAAACCTTAGGCCGGCCCTTAACGATAAATTAAATTGCACAAAATTAAGAATTGTGCAATGTTTTTGACCGTTTAGGGTTAGTATTGAAGATTCCGCAATGATCGAACAAAAGTTTGAGCATGTTTAATTTTTATTGCCCCATATTGTTTTATTGTACCGTTTATTAACAGTATTGCACAATATTTTTTAGTCTATGTTTAGCCGCCACAAGGACGTATCAAAGTTATTGCGCAATTTTTGCGTGATAATATTGATCGTTTGATCGCAATTGGTAGTTCAATTATATTGCGCCATAAAAATATTGTGCAAAGTTATTGTAGGTCTAAGGCCGGCCTAGAGTGAGGTACACATGACGACCTTTTGCAGCGATACAAACACGCGTTTCACAAACACGCGACAATATCGATGTAGGTTATCAATGACCTACACCGATACTATATCGCGTTTGTAGCTATGCAAAATGTCGCCGTGTGTAGTGTGTAACATGGTCTAAAATGATGTATATGTCGCCACAGATCCCTGCAGCGGCCGCGGCGCCAGCAGCAGGCGGCCTCCAACACGGCCACCACGCACCGCCGCCGCCCCGAGCGCCCGCAACACGACCACCGCGACCTCTACGCCGTCACCGAACTCTAAACCCTATCCCCAGCACGCAAGGTGCAGTCCCGCGCGACGCTGACGACACTTACTACCTTCGGCGATCACATGAAAATTCAAAATCGGAACGCGGGCTCTAAGTGCTTAGTGAGAACGGTCGTCGTCACCGAACTTTATACTCTCTCCCCGCCCTGCAAAGTGCAAAATCCCGCACGACACTTACCACCTTCTCACGATTCGGATTTAAACTTCGAACAATGAAGCGCGCGTTAAGTGTTTAGTGAAAACGGTTGGTACTATTCGACAAAAGACTTTCATGCGACCTAGTGTTTTAGTTTAAATACGGTAGCGAGCGATTGAATTTTCGAAATCAATGTGACTTTTGTCTAGCTGTCTTAACGGTCAGTATTCCTTTAGTCACGTTTGTGGCGTCCGATTTTAGCTAAATTTAAAAAATGTTTAGTAGTAATTATAATGGATAACTTAGAACCATAGTGAAGGTTTTCTTGCCATTAAAAGCATGCAATAATAGTAATTTGTGTTGTTGAAAATGGAGACTAATAAGTAAGGATGCTCAAATCTCAAGGAATAATTGATGTTGGTCTAATGTGTCCCAGAATGGCGTTAATTTATTGAAATGTTAGTTAAGACATTGTTTTTAATACTAGCACAAATATATTATTAACAAAATTTCGATGCGGTCTGCCTACGTTGGACGGAAGGCCTATGAAAGTTTTACTGGTTTTTTCTAGCTTTTCTGATTTCGAGAATTTGAACTTTCTTTTACTCGTATAATTTGATCATGTCCACGACAAGGCTGTGCCAGTAAATGTTTAATGACCAATAACATAATTTTTCGAAATCTTTCTTATTAAAAAATGTTTAAAAATCACAAAAAATCTCAAGAGTTTCCTCTTGTCTGACTGTACGTTTTTGAATCGGTTTTCGCTCAATAGACGTAAGTACCTCAGGTTAAGACGACGGATAATGAACCTTATCTGTTGGTTGTTTAGACGCTTTTTAGCGAAAGTGCTAGAAAGATGCCAAAGCGTAGGAAGTTTGACTTGGCAACTCATAGTAGCTGGGTTTGGATATTGGAGCGAAATTCAAATGTTATAGGACTGCGTACATAACCGGATAATATCTTTATTATTTATCTTCTTTAATTCTACACTCAACAACAGAGTAAGTAATAAAATGCCGTATCTCGCGGGAAGATGCAAATTGAGGGGTAAATCATACTCAATCTCTGCCACGGGTAACCTGAATCGATAGTGTTCAAAATCGCTCAGAATCGTTTGATACCATATAATTATGTGTTTCAAGCCTTATGACATTTGAGATTCTGCTCAAATCTCCGAAGCTGAATTAGCAAGGCTTGAAGCCTGTAGGAACCTGTCTTAACATGTATATAACTGTAAAATACGACTCGAAGTTACTGTAGTGTTGTGTGAACGTTTTTAAATTGTATATTTGAACGGAACTTAGAACTTCTTATGATGCTTCGTAATCCAATATAGTCTGGGTTTTCCAAGCTTGTATCTAGTCGTTGCATAAGCAACCTTGCTGCGGCAAAAATAAGGATGAATTGACATTAAATTCAAGTTGAGATGGAAGATCTCACTTGCGCTGTTGTATAATCAACACATATATAGATATACACTAGATAACTTAAACACCTCAATCAGTATGAAAACCGACCGTGTCATTTTTTTCTACTTACTTTGACGTCACACGGGCGAATTAGTGATCTGAATTCCCCGTTGTCCACGGAAAATCGATTCTGCAATAAGGTATTTTCTTAATATTCACGGACAATCGGCTACCACAACAGACGCGCGCGGAATGTTAGTCGGAGTGCCAACTCGGAGTCCGAATTCTGACACGCGAAGTACATGCATTTGCGTGATCTATGTATATCTATATCTGTGATAATCAATCTTGCTGCAAGCGTAATAAGGATCAGAATAAGATTGAGATGCGCGGTTGGAAAATTTAGAAGATTTAAGTCAGCTCAATTCGGACTGGATGTAGCAAACCTTTTGTAAATAGATGTAGTCTTCTTAATCTTAAATAGCGTAGACTTTTTAATTTAATGTTTAAACTAATCTAACTAAATGAACATTCCATCTCGAGGGCGCAGTGGAATTTCAACTTTGACCTTCTGTAAATAAGGTTCAAGTGAACTGTTATGTGACAAAGTAGTTGGATTGAATGATATTTAATATAGTAAGGTAATGAACAAGTACTGTTATCTCTGTAACACCACAATTAAAAGTAACTATTATGAGTATAATATTTAATGAAATGTGATCACGGGAATGATATGTTGAACAAAATATTGACGATAATTTTCGATGTAATTAATATTTACGTTATTTCGTTTCTTTTCTGTAGTGACTTAATATAACACATTTGGTAGCACTTTTGTTACATTTCTTTACGATACTTTGATAAAAGTTGCCTAATCTTAGCTACACGTATCGCGGCGAATCTTGAACCCTATGACAGCTGTCATCTCCGTACAATTTATAACCTTAAAACAATGATGTAATATAAAAAGAGGTAGATACCAGGGATGCCGCGGATGCGACTTTTTAGACATCCGCGGATGCGGATATTTCAAGGCATGCTGATTTTGAGGCAAAACACTCAAAAACATTAATACGCAACGTTTTTAGAGGATCACTTAGTACTCGAACACGTTACGACTGATTTACAATCGTTACAAACCTAACGCATCACCAATAGCGAATACGGCGAATCGTCAGATTACAGAAACGAAATAAGGATTCTTATTGACTAATGACGAAAATTCTATAAGTGAGAACCTGTAATTGGCTATATGGTTTTAGTATTTTGTCTATAAATATGTTGCGCTGTTGGTTTTCCATGTATCAATAAATAAATAAATAATTAAAAATAAATAAATAAATACTGAACACGCCGCGTTGGCCCCTTTCTTGTCGCGAACTGTACTACATCCGCATCTTGTTTCTCATAATTTATACATTATATGTAACCCAATTTCCTGGTCACCTTTCTAATGTATAAAAGTAGTCTTGCTATTCTAAGGGTAGTTTTAAGTGATGGTACCACTTACGTGCATACATTGTGTGAAGGAATGTTTTGTACTACAGTATTATAGCGAATTTTGTGAGACTTTACAACGAGTTTAGTACATTTTTTAAGACCTTTTTTTTATAAGTTTCACGGTACCGATAAGCAGTGTATTCGCCAAAGATAATGCATAATTTAATTTAATTAGTGCTAAGGTAAGATTAAGCTTAAGATAAGGACGGTCATATTGCATTTTTTTCTTTTTTCACAGGCAACATTGGATGCCATGCATTATGGCCGCCTTTGACATTTCAAATTTGGAATCCGTGCGGTTTGTTTCAAAAACGCTGCCCTGTTAGAAATCTATGCGTTTCTTTATTTCGTAGATTTTATAAACTGTCTGTTTCTTTTTAATTTATTTATTCCTCTGGCAGGTGTTTTTGCAACAAACTGTCATTCTTGTTTAATTGGATGATTAAGGCGGCAGTCCTGAGAATTGTTTTTATTAAGAAATTATACTAAACGATTAACTAACGGACCTTCTGAACTTGTTACTGTTAACAGGTAAAAGTTGTTACTATTGGCGACATGTTTCCAGCTCATCTGTTCCGTTGAACACTATACCTACTAACTCTGTTCAAACCACAGACCGGACTGTCCAATATACCTGACAGCAGTTTTAAAGCTGCCATTCACAACAGAATTTCAGACTATTTGATCTTAATATTCTCTTATCCCTTATTGTCTGCTAGTTGAAGAAAAAAAATAGTTGTCCGTCTAGTGTTATAGGGGATGAGCAATCCTTATGGAATGGAGTCGTTCGTATCAAAATATTTATATTAAATTAACAATGGTAGCATACATAGGATAAATAAAAAAATCCGGTTTATGACTTTATGAGTTATGTAAATTTTATATATTTACACCATCACAGTAAATAAAATGACAATCACCACAAAGAAATTAGACTTTCTGGTCAAAGCAGAACCATTTTATAATGGGCGGTAGTAAAGTCTGATACATTTATTTTACCGGCCTAGGTATATAATGAACTTAGTATTAAATCGACTGCCGTGCGTAATCTGAGCATTCCGCATGATCTGAATGCACAATTACCTATCTGATAAGTTACACCACTTCAATGTAATTATTGCACAATATTTATCACAATAACTATAATAAAATACTTGTAAAATTTGTTACTTCATGATTTACAAACTATTGTATCGATTTTTTTTCATAAAGGAATGATTTAAGATTGAAACTATGAATAGTTACCATAGTAAATTTTAATTTGCTTTATAATTATGAAATAAATCACTGCCGGTGTCTATAAAAATTATGAGTGCCATATTTTTGTTGTTTCCTTGAAAATCTCAAGTTTTGGATGATTGTGGATATAATTTATGACTGTGCATATAATTTATGATTGTCCATATAATTTATTACCTACTAAAAAAATATCTGATTTAAGTATAGTCAGTTATTTCATTATAGTTTCAGTTTCTAGGCGTTTATTTGCTTTTCCAAGTCAATTATGGTGCGCTCGATGATATTTAAACTATGTATTTATCCTTCGAACTGTAATGTATTAGACAACATTATTTATGCTTGGGATTATTACAGTTGGCCGAATTGGATCAGAGTAGACCATTCAAAAAGCAACTACCGTCCAGGGTAGAAGATTCCAATTGCAATGACAGTTTCATCAAAAGTCGGCCTCATTCAATAATGTCAACCATACACAACATTTTAATGAATGAAGGTGTAAAGATAACATTAAATAGCCTAAATGAAAACATCAAATAAAAAAAATCAAATAACAAAATTTCATTAAAAATTTTGATTATCCGAGTGTACATTGTCTAATACATTAAAGAGCATAGGTGTTTGTGTAAGTCTCATTTCGTGATGTAACAGCGTGTATAACGATGATAAGTGGTTCTATAGATCAAGTGTATGAGTTTACAAAGAATTATAATAAATGGATAAAAAATTATGATTTGTTTATTTATTACTAGCGACCCGCCCCGGCTTCGCACGGGTACTATATTATACATATAAACCTTCCTCTTGACTCACAAAATCTATTAAAAAAAACCGAATCAAAATCCGTTGCTTAGTTTTAAAGATCTAAGCATACATAGGGACAGACAGCGCGAAGCGACTTTGTTTTATACTATGTAGTGATGAGCCTGTGGTGTCCCACTGCTGGGCAAAGGCCTCCGCCCTCTTTCCAACCCTTCCGATTGTTTTAAAACTGCCATCTTTTCTGAGCGCTTCCGTGCTTTGGAAGCCTTTGATCCTATCTATGACAGTAGTTAAGAGGCCTTCGGGCGGCTTAAGAACTTCTAACAGTCGAGTTGCCCACTCACTTGACAAAGGGGGGACAACTGTTACTCGCGTCCGCAGGAGCTACCTACCACAACCCTGCACGTGTCCCCTGGGTGGTACTAAAGAGTGACAAACTTTAAATAGGCCAAAAATAATGTATGCCATACGATTAACACTTTCGCAACCGGACTAAAAATGGAAGCATACACCAGAAACCGACAGAACTCGCTAGGCGTGTAGGTTCATACTACTGCAGCGGGCTGAGGCGATCTGAGCAAATATTACGAGTGCCTACCAGGCGGGTAGGAACGTGTTAAATATATTGTTTTAACAAGCATTAAAAGTTCAAGCAACCCGTCCACGGAAAACGAAATAAATAAAAAAAAAACGGTTTTTTCATACAATAGGTAGGTACCTATATCACCCCGAGCAAAATTTCGAATTGATTGATCCCTCACATAACGCTACACACGGAAATACAAACTTAGACAGCTAAAATCATATTCCTTTCTTTGGCTCTGCCGTAGTCCGATAAAAAGCGGCCAAGTGCGTGTCGGATCACGCACAACGAAGGGTTCCGTGCCTATTAAAAAGGTCGTATCGTTACTGAAATCGAATGGCACTTACGTCCTCTTCTTTAAGGAAGGCAGTTTTTGAAATATCTCGAAAACCTTGAACCGATCTTGTTCAAAACTATTTTCGCTGAAAGAATTTAATAAGCCACGATTTTGTTCATATTTTTAAAATACACGGCTCAAAAATTAGAGGAGGGGGGCACAATTTCAGTGCCTTTCGGGAAGATTATCTCCGACTCTATTCACTTAAAAAAATGCTAAGTAACCGTATATTTATTTTGAAAGCCCTATCGATTGATGTGCCACACGTGGGTTTGCGATGAAAAAATTTCTTTTGACTCAGTTATGTGTATGACCCCTAAAAAAAATTTTTTTTTGTAATTTAATTACAAAATTATGTAGCGGCTAACTCGTATCCTCAAATTTTTATTCAAATACACCTTATAGTTTTCGAGTAAAATGCCTGTGACATACGGACAGACAGACAGACAGACAGACATGACGAATCCATAAGGCTTCCGTTATTTGGCTTTGGCCGACGAGGTCTGCCGCGTCTCCGTTTCGAGCTGCCTGCTGGCATTCAGTGGCGATCTTGGCCCACAGCTCACTCGGCATGCGGCAGACATGACCAGCCCAGTCCCACTTCAACTTTCGAAAAACGTCTACTATTTGAGTTTTGGAGCGCAGCGTGAATAAGGACATTAACCTCTCTCTCTCTCTTGAAGTTTAAGTTGTAAGTTCGAATTCGAATCTTTCTGGACGGATCAGAGGGCCTACCGCGAAATGAAAACAAACTTCGTTTGTGTATCTCCCTCTCTGTCGCACTTGCTATTTCGAGTGACAAAGACGGAGAAACACGAACGAAGTTCGTTTTCGTTTCGCGGTAGCCCCCCAGGCACAAGGCATACGAAAGGTTAATTAACCGGTGATTGTTTGACGTCGGAAAATGCGGACTAAATTTTTCAACCACAACCCTATTAAAGTTACTTAAAGGTAATGTCATTATTACTGACAGCGTCTAGACCGCAAAAAAGTACCTACTTTAAGTGACGGTGAGCAATCAACGTACCTATCATATGGTATGGACGCTGGCAACTCCAAGGCAGTGATCGGAAAACCAATTAGGATAATCCTATTAAATGGTTACCCAAACGATATGGTTACGACCCACCATTGTGTTAGCTCTATATTGGAAACCGTTTTGAGCACGGTTAAGAGGGAAGTATACCTTTGGAATACTATGGGACTAAGTCGATTTGTGTAAGATTGTCCCCTAATATTTATTTATTTATATTATTTTATTTATTATTTATACTACGTACTCGTCCATACAAAAAGAGAAAACGTTTTCCACTTCTAAATATTTTCCAATCTCAATGATTTTTTAGTATGTTATTGACACAATGAAAGACTAGACTTTCCTTTTTTCAAAATTTGCAATATACTAATATTTATACCTACCTATTTTTTTAAGATTTAGTTAGTGGAAAACGTTTTCTGCCAAAATGGAAATTTCATATAAAAAGTACCTATTGTCAGTCGCGAGCTGCTAGGTAGCTATACTTCCCGCTTAACTGTTTTCAATGACGTTTCCGAATCGAATAGGTAGTAGCAAACTTCCATATTTACCTTCATCTTATTGCTTCTATGTCCGAAATCAACAACTTTATTGATCGGTCCACAATACCCAGCTTACCTTACTTAGATTATATAGGGCGGTCAAGGACAGAACAACTTACATAAAACGTCAATCACATCGATCATCCGATATGAAGGGTCCGAAGATATTGGGGCTTTAAGTGCCTTACTTATCGCAACTTGAGTACCCCGGGGAGCTACCCCAAAACTGTGTATATATAGTTTTTTTATGTCACAAAGTGGGTAGGGTTGTCCAGTTGGCATTCGGTGCATGTGATATACCCTCAGAGCATAGAATATAAGTATTAAAGAATAAAGATAACGTTGAATTTGGTAGTCAATAGGGGAAAGTAGTACGAGTTGATCCCTTGAGGTAAGACGATCCTTTGTGATTGTGCCGAAACCACTAATGTTATTTAGTCGCATTCACTGGTTATACATAACTACGGACACCCCCCCGCCTCTGTCAAATCGTAATGGCGGCATGAGCGATACATCGATTTTGACGAGAAAAAAATAAAATTGTGTACGGCTGATCTAAGGTGAACATGGCTTTGAGCTTATGTTACTTTTATTTAAACAATGTTATATATAATTACTGTGTCTTTGTGGCTTTCTAATATGCTTCATTTTATTATTTGGGCTAAGTGAACAAAGCCGCGTGCTTGTAGGTTATGTTAGCAAACATTGAATGAAAAAGTGGGTCTTGGGTCAAGATGATTCCTTTCTATATGTACGAGACGATCCCCGGTGATCATCTTGTACATAAAATTTGTATAATGTATGTAATTTAGGTCCGTTTTTTGTTTAATTTTAAATCACGAATATTGTAAACAAAGGAAAACCACTTATACGATTGTTTTAACTAGCACACCGTACAAAAAATATTTAGAGAAAGAAAAAAAAACAGAAAAAGGAAAATAAGAAAATGTGCACCTAAAAAAAACCCAAAAAAGCAAAAGAGTAAATAAAGGGAAGTCAAACAAAAGAAAGAAAAGGAAGAAGATGATACTGAGTGTCAGTACTGCACAGCAAAAATTTCAAGCGATACCAGGGGTGAAGGATGGATAAAATGTTGTGCATGTTGAAAATGGGGGCATGAAGCACGTGCTGGAATAGAAAGTGATGACGCTGGTGAATTTATTAACTGTATGTGTAGGGTTGATCCTGCTCACGTCTCCTGAATCATCCTGTATATATATATATATATATATATTTCTTCATAAAAAATTTTGTTTACTCGTAATGGGGGTAACATGATCATAGGGATCATCTTACCCATAGGAGTGTACAAGATGATTACTTTGTAAGGTTTTAAAAAAAAAGAAGTATTTTAATGAAATCTCAATTAATTTCTGGTTTTGAGTATGAGAAAAGTGAATTAGATAAATATGCTAGTGGTAATCGCCTTTATTTTTGGTTTACCTCGAAAAATATACATTTTACAGCGGTTTCCTCTTAAGGGGATAATGTCGTACTACCTTCCCCTATATTCGTACACTTCACTTGCGAGTGGCCCGCCATCCACCATGAGATTCTAGTATTTAAAATGTCTTTTCACCTCACCGGCTCGAAAAGGCTTGCTTAATCGCTCAAAATCTGCGCCCAAAAGCCCATTGTATCCGCTAGCGTGGAAAGAGTTTCTGAATTTGGAACGTGACGGTCAATCGCGACATCCAACTTTTTTCTATACAGAATGAGAGGGCATTATCCTGCGTTCAGAAACCGATGACTGATGGTGGTAATGTCATAATTAATTGTTATTATTTTGATAAAATTAAATTAATAATACTTATTATTTCTTAATTACATACGAAATATTAATATTTAGACTGACTTATAAGGATACAGTAAGAGTAAATAATTTTTAATGTAAGTTTTGTTTTTCAAAATTTTCGTTTCTTCCGGAACGCACCGTTTGAAAAGCTAATAAGAAAAAACTCATATAGGTACCTATATTTGATTTTGTTTTGTTCTAATGCCACAGTAAAACCAAAATAATGGTGGTTATTTATAGATTTTAGTGCAGAAGATATACTTATATGAATTTTAATGCCTGCTAAGTTAGCGGAATAAGTGAAATAAGCGTATTTGAGCCTTAGTTTACCCGTGAGTACCCAACAATACTTTGACTTTTTTAGTGTAGGTAAGCGTGGAGTTATTCATCTACGGCCTTAATTTGGTCCAACATAAAAACTCATCTCATCATCACTCAAAATCATATCTGCCGAAAGACGTCCACTGCTGGACATAGCCCTCCCCCAAAGAGTGCCAAAGTAACTGGGCCCGCGAGATGCAAAAATGTTTGTGTTACTTTTAATAATTATAAAATGTAAACAAACCATTATTGAAAATGAGTATAAGGTCCAAATTACTTCCATTACATTTACAATTTTCCTCGCGGTGGCGAGGTGAAAAGTTGTGTGTTTCGCTCGGCAGCAAAGTTGTTTGGCGTCTCGTGCCTTGAAAGCCTCGCTATGCTCAGGATTGTACTTTTGAACCATTCGCTTCGCTCATGAAAATAACAACAAACAACAACAACAAATAACAACTTTGCAGCCTTGCATAACAAATAACTATTGTGGCCCTCGTAGAGAACAGGTTGATCTAAACAAACACAATTATACAAGTAAGATACTTAGTCACCAGGTGACCACAGACAGCTTTTGAAGGAAGCATATGAAAATGGGGATATTTGTTTTTTGTCAAACATCGCAGATGGATTACCGGCTTTGAATGGCGGACAGACATGTACATATGTGTAATGATTATAATCGGTATTTACGTAACTTTTGGAACGCGCGTTAGGGTAAATAGCATTGCGCAAACGACCAGCTGATAAATTGTGCTACATTGTAAACTAGCGACAAAATGGCGGCGGCCATTAAATTATCCACGTTTTAAAATGTAGGTTTGTGCAAACTGTTGAATATTTGATATCTTCAGATTAACTCGTTCGCCGGCATTGGCAAACACAAACAGCGCGCCGCCGGCAGGGGGACGATTAAGCACTTATGGTTTGCGAACCAATTTGATACGATTGACACGTTAGCGTGTGTACTGCAAAAGAAAGACATTTTCATTTTAAAAATAATAATGTTTTGTTGTTTACATTTTAACTACTTGGTATTCACATTGTTGGTTTATTTTCCATTTTTACCTCAGCCAACCAAAATATGGATTTGGAATGCGAAACGCAAGTCTCTAATCGTCCGGAGGGACCCAATTTCGGAACGCGTTTCAGATATTGTATTGAAATAGGCTAGTTTCATACGATGTTACTGTATTATTGGCCCGTCTATGATTAGACCGACTACAATTTAGAGTTGGACTTTCCCAATGAGTTCTGAAAGCGGCCGGTAGGGCTCTACTAAAGATTACACAGCTGATTGCGACGTCACGTAATTTCAAGTAAACGGTCCGAATATTCAGAGAAACGATTAATTTTGAAGTTAATGAAATCCGGAATTGATTCCTCGAATAGGGATCCCCTTCATTGGCATAATTTTTTTTAGACTAATATAGTTTCGCATAATTGATTTGGCATAATTTCTATTGGCATAATAATACTGTCGCATAATAATACTTTGGCCTACTACTTTGTTTGGCATACTACGCTTATAGCATAATTTCAGTTGAACTAAACTGTATTGGCCGAATACATATTACGCATACTATTGTTTGGGCTAATAATTATTTGGTATATCTGTCATTATCCATAATTTCAGTTTTCTAAATGACTAAAACACAGTTTCGTTGTTAGCATGCATTTACACTTTTCGTGGGCGCGGATTATTGGGTCGTGCATTATCAGGGCGGATAAAAATGGCTTGTCATAAGCGAATTCTGTCTTAGGTCGGTTAGGTTAGGGTTCACTTGTGTTTCTCAGACCAGAAATAGACACCCCGCGCAGCGGGGTGGCGTCGACTCGCTGGAGATTATTAGTCCGCACAGATGACCGTCCCAATGTACATGGATTATCAGGCTGTACATTATTGGGCCGTGCATTATGCTTTCATTGCTTTATGTAATGCTTGATTTTATTTTGTAGGACACAATTTTTATGCGTTTTGTAATGATGCCATGTAATTATTATGTCTTTTTGTATTTATGCTATCTGATGTTAGTCTTTGTGATGATTATGCTATTTTCGTTTATTCTTTTTAATTGTATGCCTAAAAATTTATGCCATAACATGATTAGGCTTAACGCTAATTCGGCTATAAAAAATTATGCGTTATTATATTATTCCAAATGATTTTATGCGATCCAATAGAGAACCCCTCGAATACAGATGCACCTATGAGGTGAAGCGAGTTCTTTTGATGCCGGGACAGATATTCTAGAAATTTTGTTGAATTTGTGATTGGTTTGGTGTGTCAGCATTGATAAAAAGTTCACACTTGTTTGTATTTAATTCCAATACTATTGATTTCGCCATAGGATTGCTCTCAGCTGGAAAAAGTACTGGAGTTTCAAGGAACTTTTAAAAGGCAACTTCAATCTACGCCTCAAGAAAACAGTGATGGACACATGCATCTTACCAAGCCTTACATATGGCTGCCAAACTTGGGTTCACACCAACAAAATAAAATCAAAAATTCGGGCATGTCAGAGAGCAATGGAGAGGAGCATACTGAATGTCAAAAAGAAGGACAAAATAAACTGCAAAAGCATCAGGTCACAGACAAAACTTACAGACGCACTCGACTTCATACTCAAACAAAAATGGAGATGGGCTGGCCATATAGCAAGAATCACCGACAAGAGATGGACTAACGAAGCCACTAAATGGCCAGGGCCACTAGGAAAAAGACGAGTGGGTAGGCCCAAGGCAAGATGGTCTGATGACATAATAGCTGCAGCTGGACCGAACTGGATCAAGAACGCTAAGGACAGAGAAAAATGGAAAGACATGGAGGAGGCCTATACCCGTCAGGGGTCCCTAATATAACCTGAAACACTTTGATATCACTATATAATAAGGGAATCAATAAAGGCTTAATAATAATAATAACTATTGATTTACATTTATTTACTGTGGTCGAAAGGTCGTTCAAGACTGAACCAGCACTACCACCCAGATTTCCCACGTCGTACTCTATATTGAATCAAAAATTCTAGTGGGCTTGTAAATAAATAAATAAATATTAGGGGACAATCTTACACAAATCGACCTAGTCCCAAACTAAGCAAAGCTTGTACTATGGGTACTAGACGACGATAAACATAATTATATAGATAAATAAATACCTAAATACATAGAAAACATCCATGACTCAGAAACAAATATTCGTGCTCATCACACAAATAAATGCCCTTACCGGGATTCGAACCCAGGACATCTTGCTTCGTAGGCAGGGTCACTACCAACTAGGCTAAAGCGGTCGTCAAATGAATCCTGGATTAATAAAAACATAATTTCGAATAGGTAACTTTTTGAGGTCTGCATGTCTTTTTACGCGACTGCCCAACAAAAAGGAGTGTGATGTTTAATTGGGCCATTTTACGGAAAGTTGTACACTCGACGTTTTTTTTTAATTTGATATAATTGGGTTTTTTCTACTCAGAATCGAGAGCACTTTCGAACCTAATAGGAGAAAAAAAGTGTCCCTAGATTTTTTATTCCATTCCGTTACCGTTTCCATACTAAGCTTGTATGGTGGTAACGGAACGGAAAACCGAAAATTATATGTTACATTTTGGACAGTTTTTTTCTCCTATTAGGTTCGAAAGTGCTCTCGATTCTGAGTAGAAAAAACCCGATTATATCAAAATTAAAAAAAAAGTCGAGTTTACAACTTTCGGAAAAATTACCCTTTTATGTTTTTGATTCACTATCCGTATCCCGGTCTGAAACGATTGGTGGTTTGTTGTATTGAACTGTAGATACCTACATTTTTTAATAAGTGTCACTAAAGTCCATTTCATATTTAGCATCATGATTTTTCGGCTTGAGGAAACTACTCTATCGTGAAGCATGTTCTGTTTAGCGTTAGCACACAGCCATGAGACATCTGTGAGAATGAGTTGCACGGACATTGAGATGGGACTGCACGATTGAACTCAAATTGAAATGGAATTGCTAGTTAAAATGGTGCCCCAAAAATAGATCGGATCGATTGGACGATATTAGATTGTTTAGGTGTTAGCAGGCACAGAAATATAGGGCAGGGTTAAGTGCGGTCCGCTCGTCAAGTTACTGAGCCGTTAAAAGAGGTTTGAAGGATACAATAAAGTGCTTTTCCACCGGCGTTGCTTGGGTACCTAAGGAAATATTTTATTTTATTTAAACACATGCTACCTACACGGTTTCGCCAGCGTATAAGCAAAAAGCACAGGCAAACGCGTGGAATATAGCATTTCCATCTGGAAAGTCCATTCCATACACAGGTGCAAGAAATTTTGAAATCGGATGAGTAGTTACGGACATTACCCCTGTATCTAAATCTAAATCGAAATCTATAAGTATAAATATATAATAGGCACACAAAACATATAAAAGTCATTAGCAGGGAGCGTACCTTTCATGCCGGTTTCGTCATAATGACGTATTCATATAAACACACAGGATGATTCAAAAAACGAAGTGACACGACTTAGTAACCGTAAACGTATTTAGTAACTAATATTTTATTTTATTTTTAATAACTTATAGGCCACAACAACGTGTCTATCGATGCTATCATGAAATTGGTCAAGTCCATGTTAAAATCAAACTGTGTTTCTTTATGTTCCTCATGTTCTTTGTGTTTTATTGTTTGCAAATGTAATTTGATGTTGCTTGCTTTTGGTGGCAAACTTTGCTGACAGCAGGAACAATAAAGTTGTTTATTATCTATAACTAAACATGGATTTATTTGGCACAATAATTTTATAGCCTCCATGGCGACCTAGGCCACTAGCAAAGCATTAAGTTTCCTGATCTTATTAAATTTGTTTGAACTGAAATGTTGTTTCCGCATGTCTCCTATTTGTGACAAAGAGTAAACTTTGATGTGACAATGTCAGATAAAGTTCTTTCAATGTCCGTCTCAAGTGTCAATATATTAGATCTACTTAAACGGAAGAGGTAGATTAGATAACAGTGATTAATCATTGATTAATCACATTTTCCATTATTGGGTACGGATACATAAACGTTCGTTATGCCGTTGCTCTTTTCAAACTTTTTCCATCCTGTATGTAGCTTGACGTCATTCGCCTGTCATCGGCATGAAATGTACGCTCCCTGGTCATTAGGTATAGATCAGTCTTAAACCTATACTCATCTCACTCTGTAGTTATTCTATTATGAATAATGTACTCATGCTATTTTGAGTCTATAGATAGACATTTTGACTTGTAGAAGTGCCCTCGTGGCCTATTTGCTGAATGAATATTTTGAATTTGAATTTTTGAATTTTGAATTATCACCCTCGTAGCGTTTTTCCCGGCTGTCCTAAAGGAGCCCGAGGTCCGAGGTTTTATTTGACATCCGTGGATGTGGAGGCGGATGCGGATATTCGTGGGCACACATCCGCGGATGCGGATTTTGGGGTCAAACACTCAAATTCCATTTTATGATATCACGCAATCATCAAACACGTTGAGACACAGAAACCGCTCGTTGCTGATATACCGCATTCCCGAAATACCAGATTTTGCAAAATATCGGATTATCAATATATCACACTTTGAGCTTACCACCACATTCCCGTTACACCAGGTTAATAAAATAGTAAGGTACTCATGGAACTAAATCGTTTTAATAATGTCCTATACTGAAAATTTGGTATATTGGTAAATTCAAAAAGTCCTTAACGGACGTCCTCTTCTCTACTCACCCTGAATAATACTAAGTTGTTACTCTAACTTTTGTTTTAGATTTGCTTAAGTTCGTTTCAGACGTTTTTAACATTTTGGACTTGTTTTTGTGATTTATACTTACTGCGTATGATATTAATATTCATTTATTTATTTATTTATTTATTTATTTATTTATTTATTTATTTGGAGAACCAACAGCTACAGAAACATATTGACTATATAGATAAAATACAAAAAGCCAATTACAGGTTCCCACCGATAGCATCGCAGTAAACATTTGTGAGATCACTATTTTTACACTGAATTTGTGAGATTTCCTAACTAGGGGTTACAAAATGTGGAAACTTATGTATTCATTTAACTTAACTAAACAACAACATCATACGGATAGGAACACATTATGATTAACTAAAATTTTGAAGCTACGTTCAATGCAGATTCGTCGCTGTTGCTTGCATACATGCTGTGTGCACTTGCCTTGGATGTCATGCTAGTCTATAAGCTCTTCATAAAGAACCATTGTATCTCATAATGTATGATATCTGTAAAGTGTACCTAATAAATAAATAAATAAATAAATGTGATAAATCAAGAATGTTGTATTTTGCAAAATCTGGTATTTCAGGAATACTGTATATTAGCAACGAGCGACAGAAATGACAAGAAGTTTTTTTTTACTAATGGTGAAAATATATAAAACTTGCAGCTCCTTTCTTGTCGTGAATTACATTACATCCGCATCCGCAAATACTCCACATCGATTTTGGCGGATGCGGATGCGGATCTCTAATAACATAAAGAGGTATTTGTTAGTGTGTAGCTGTGTTAGTTTGTATGTGTAGGGTAATCTACAGAACTAGTCAACCGATTTCAAAAAGTATCGATACGACATGATTATCGACGACAATCGCCCCTGCAGAAACTAGCGCCTACTCCAATTCTCGTAAGGTGCCGAGCAGAACCCGTGTCTTCTAACACTTGGCAACAGGGATAGCGCTGGTTATACTGATATTTGATTTGAATATTATAGACGACGACCGGTTAGCCTAGTGGGTAGTGACGCTGCCTACGAAGCTGAAGGGCCTGGGTTCGAATCCCGGTAAGGGCAAATATTTGTGTGATGAGCATGAATATTTGTTACTGAGTCATGGAAGTTTTCTACGTATTTAAGTATTTATATCTATTATATGTATATATATATCGTATTCTAGTACCCATAACACAAGCCTTAATGAGCTTACTATGGGACTACGTCGATTTGTGTAAGATTGTCCCCTAATATTTATTATTTATTTATTATTATTATTATAGATAAATGACTACATCCACCTTTTTTATAACGAATTTGCTCAGCCAATCAAGATTGGACCTTTCCTCTGCACAAGTTTAACAAATAAAGAGTCCAAATTAAGTTTGACAGCCATCGCAGCAACATTTGTACGAGAACACGATCCGCCTAAATTGGTGATACAATTTACTTAGTAAAATGAAGCGTTTGTTTGAACCCCTTGAGTTGTGTCTGTGAATATTCCCATTGCGGGTAATGAATTGGTGTAATTTTGCAACGGCGCGTTTTAACAGCTGATTCTACTTTTGGGTAAGTAAAGGTATCAACAAACTAAGGTTTGGCTACAATAATTAGATATATTTATGCGTTAAAAAAAGTTCATCCCATGACTCCCATAAGGGCTGACGATGATGATAATGAGTGCCGACACGAAAGGTTTCTTAGATGGGTCAGTCGGCACGTCATCAGAGTATGCAATTGTTGAAATAATGCTAATAATTACACGGTTCAACTCGCGTATTAAATGTCACTGCGGGCGACATGTTTCGGGAGTTCTTCTTCAAACGTTCTTAATACGTGAGTTGAACCGTGTATTTAATTTAGCACTAAATATTTCAACATGTGTCACGAAAGTTTAATTTCGATTATGCAATTGTTATTGGTTTAATTAAGAGTTTAGGTAATATGTGAGCCAAATAACAAGAGGGTTGTCAAAACACGGACGGTGGACTGTCTAGTTCTACTTACGTGCTAGGTAGGTCTGGTGTGCGAGGAAAAAACCACCACTAGAAAGAGATGCGTATTGGAGGATTCCTCGCCCACTGTGTGTACAATTTATTTGTCCCACATCGCACTCCAAAATGAAATACTGGATAGTTGCTCAATTTTAATTACAAGAAAGCTAAAATTCCATCGATCCGTTTCGAGATCAAAGCGGCCGGGCGACAAAGGTGAGTTTGCTTTGAAGTGTCGTCGAGTTTAACGAGCCGCCGCCACTGCGGCGCGCAAACGAAACTCGACCTAATTGTAGTGAGTTAATTGCTTGACGTTTCGCTCGTTTCTTTGAGTGGTTATTGCTTTCTCATTAAGTGTTTCTGAGTTGAAACGTCGGATCGGGGGTTAGAATACTTGGAGGGAGGCGAAACGACTTCTTTGGAGTTTCTTAGAGAATTGACACTTTTTAACTTGGACATTGGAAATGGGAACAAATATAATGACCACCAGAAAATACTTTGATACCCTCAAGCTTTCTTACCAAAAAAATGTACTGAACACCAAAAAAAGAATTCTACCATTACAATGGTACTACCTGTTTTAGTAACGACTGCACAATTAAATTGTATTCAAAGATCAAATTTAGTAAATGATTACCAAATTTAGTAACTGAACACCTAATCTTAGCGAAAAAATATTTCTACCTAAATAAGTCACTATGGTTGCCATAAAATGTATGCATATTACCAAATAAAGCGATCGAAAGGTAAAAATAGCTACCAAAACCCGAATCAGCGTACCCCACTTCCACGTGGTCTTGTCTGTCTTACCCCTAGAGTGTATATAAAAGCCCGCGGAGACAGAAGCAAGTTTCTGGCGGGAGCCCGGGCGGAGGGCGGGAGACTGAGTTAGTTTTGGGTTAGCAATGATTAGTTGGGAGACATTTTCTTTAATAGGATAGTAAGATGTTATAATTTGGTTATCAATTAACATAAAAATGGTGATTAAATCTTGGCCCTCATTAACTATTTTTGGGTTAGCAATGATTAGTTGGGACACATTTTCTTTAATAGGATAGTAAGATGTTATAATTTGGTTTTCATTTAACATAAAAATCGTGGTAACATTTTGGTGATCATTTACTATTTATGTGTTAGCAATGATTAATTAGGAGACATTTTCTTTAAATAGGATAGTAAGATGTTATTATTTAGGTTATCATGTCACATTAAAATGGTGAAAAAAATTAGGTGCTCAGTTACTATTTTTGGTCGTCAAAAGTATTTTTTTTGTGTTCATATTTTACTATATCTGGTGGTCCGTTAAACATATGCCATTGGAAATTACGAGTTTCTATGCGTAGTTTGCTAATTAAAAGGGCTGTTTGATGGTTAAATATAGGTACCTACATGTAGTGACACTTTGTTATACATTTTAATATTCAGAGGCAATATCCAATTGCATCTAAATAATCGGTTCACCAAGACGCCTATATCTTTAATACTGTCACGGCCAGGAACCCGTCTAGAGGGCTTATGCGCCATAGTTGCTTTCTGATACAAACGGGGAAAACCACAGGACAACTAAAAGCGTACCAGGTAGCGATTTTTCGCAGTGAATGTGTTAAACGCTTTTGACATTCATGGACTGATTTTTGACGACCGCTTTAGCCTAGTTGGTAGTGACCCTGCCTACGAAGCTAGAGGTCCTGGGTTCGAATCCCGGTAAGGGCATTTATTTGTGTGATGAGCACGAATATTTGTTCCTGAGTCATGGATGTTTTCTATGTATTTAAGTATGTATTTATCTGTATAAGTATGTTTATCGTCGTCTAGCACCCATAGTACACGCTTTTCTTAGTTTGGGGCTATGTCGATTTGTGTAAGATTGTCCACAAATATTTATATTTATGGTGCGGCGCTACTTCACGGCGCTAAGGCACTCACATGTGAGCCATGCGTGTTAATGTGATTTCTGTTATATATCGGAAAAATGCTGCACGTAGCGTTTCGTGGCCTTGAATTGTTTAATTCAGCTTGTTGGAGAGACTGTGAATGCCCAACTTAGGTCTAGACACAAGCCTGTCTCATTTGCCACTTCGACTGACCTCAGAGGTGCAAATTCACCCGTAGGCGACTGACACCTCCGGACTGTGACACTGTAAGTGTCACACAAAACGTGACATCATCATCATCATCATATGGCGAAAAACGTCCACTGCTGGGCATAGGCCTCCCCCAAAGAGTGCCAAAGTGACCAGTTCAGCGCCACCCGCATCCAGCGGACTCCCGCGAACTTTACCAGGTCATCAGTCCACCTTGTGCGGTGCCTACCCACGCTACATGGTCGCCACTCGAGAACCTTTCCGCCCCAACGGCCATCGGTTCTACGTGCTATGTGCCCCGCTCACTGCCACTTAAGTTTAGCGATTCGGAGGGCTGTATCGGTTGCCTTGGTTCTGCTGCGGATAGCCTCATTTCTGATGCGATCACGCAGAGAATCTCCCAACATGCCCTCTCCATTGTCCTTTGGGTGACTTTGAGCCTTCTTATGAGGCTAATAGTAAGCGACAACCTTAGACGAAATAGCACGATCGATGCGGTAGAGCGGGATGGCAGCATTCGAGTTTTCTAGCTGTCAAGCTTCGGTTTTGTTAAGTAGATAGAGGGATAGAGCTCTGTAAGTATTGGGTATCTATTATTTAATCTATGTCAGAGAGTCGTTCATATTCCACTTTGACATCTACAATTGACATGTTAGTCAATCAATTGTTCCATTTATATAATGTACTAAGTATGTCAGTACTGACCCGCAAAAGGTAATGAAATCAAATTGTAATGCGGAACGCATATCTCGAATCTGAATCTCTGTCTGAAACTACTCTCCGTTAACCCATTCAGCGCCAATTTTCGCTACATATGGACAACACTTTGGACATTACATACGATTTTTGGCATGTTATCGACTACGAGGGTAGTGCTACGAAATAGTTGTCAGTGAATGTGTTAAGAGTCGCTAGGGCGCTAGACTCTCCATACAAACGTAGTTCGGTTCTCATTTTAAAACGACGTGCTAGAATAACATGAACTTTGTATACAAATGGGATCCGCCATATCTAGGTTGAAAACTGGTTTCTGTTGCTAGAAAAAAAAAGTAGCACATCGTTTTAAAATGAGAACCGAATTAAGTTTGTATGGAGTCTACTTCAGTCCAGCGTACTACTTAAGCTGCTACAAATTACGGCATGGCACTGAAAGCGCAATGTAGCGGTGACTTGGTTAATATCTGGTGAAGCCCCGAATAGATCCATGCCACGGAGATGCAATATTTCCTTCGATCGGAGATAACTCAAGTCGTATGCAAAGGTAACAATACTCGAGGAATATGAAATTCCTTTGTCCCGCCGATATTGGAGTTCTAAAGGAAAATGTGCAGGTTCTAACTTCGTGCGAAAGAGAGCCCCGAGTTGGGAATGTGTTTATCAATATGCGTTAGTGCGTGCTGGATGAGACAGGGGATTTCTCGTAGAGGTCGTAGGGGAGCTACGGCGTAGGCGGTTTCGTAGCACAACTGGATCTGCTGATGACGGCAACAAAGACACTTATAATAAGCCACATACATCAGAGTGCTGCGAACGATTTTCGCTACATATGGAAATTAAGCTTCTAGGGACTAAGACACACTATATACGAGCGTAGCTTAACAGTGAATGCGATCAAGAAACAAAAAAAATGGAAATCCATGTCTTTATCAGTATGTACGAGTATGTCGCAACAAACCTATGCGCTTGCAAGAGCGACTGCCATACTTGAAAGCAATTCATATACCATTTTAATCCGTAAAGACACCGTCCAGAATACGACCTCTACCTAGTAATAAATAAAACTAACAACACAATTTTCTATGCACTGAAAAATCGTAACGACACACGACGTCTGCAAATAAAGTGTTAACTTACTTTAATTATTCGAATTATTATTTTTTGAGTTGCATTCTGCGTTCTTTACATTGATTCCCCTGAAGACAAGCCGAAAATTTCCAAAGTCCGTCACGGGTAAACTGAAAGGTACACAAAGTGTGACAAAAAGATGCTATGTAATAATAATATACCACACATACATACAATATATAAAAAACGAATTATTTAGGCGACGAAACAGCGTGGCGTGTCCGTTGCGTCGTCAAGTCCGGTGTAGAATTCGGTAGGTTGCCCCGGAACCTACCGACACTCACTATACTTATACATAACACACTCTAAAAACATCATCCTTTCTTTGAAGAAAGTAATAATTTCCAGTTTATTCCAGCAGCATTAGGTCTTTGTTTGTTTGTAGGAATGCCCGGGAGGGCCGGGGATGCAGCACGAGCCCCGGATGCGCTCAAATTATGCCATATTTACAGGAAGCTGGTCGAAACCACTTTAATTCCTTCACCGCTAAACTTCACTACGTGTATTGTTTGCGTATGTAACCTGTAGCATTGTATATATTCGCTATAGCGAATATTCTCCAGACGTAGGACGATGAATTAATAACAGCAAAATAATTGCATCTAGTGGATCAAAAGATAAACAAACAATGTCAAACATCCCAAATGTTTGACACCTCAAACCCCGTATCATGGTCGGCCTTATCACGCGATAAGTGACAAGATAGGAGCGTCGTCCCGTTCTATCGAACGGTGTCAGCCAGTGACGGACGCTCTATCCTGTCACTTATCGTGTGATAAGGCCGACCATGATACGGGGTCAGACTTTAGTGTCTAATAAATAGTAAGCAGCTATTTATTGTTCACTAGTATTGTTTTGAATTAAGATTGAAAGTGTCAAGTCCCTAGTGGGCCAGTGTCGAGCACTAGGACGACCAGCACTAAAACATCAGTCAAGATTTATATTACGCAACAAACAGCATATAAGTCAACACTCTCACGGGGCTATCCGTGATACGAGCAGCCACCGACAGAACCGAATGAAAGTTCATAATCAAGAAGTTAGCGGAACCCTTTCAAGACGGACACGACCTTCAGCAATCAAGAATATCGACTACGAAGAAGCACAGTATCATCATCATCATATCAGCCGAAATACGCCCACTGCTGGTCATAGACCTCCCCCAAAGAGTGCCAAAGTGACCGGTCCTGCGCCAGCCGCATCCAGGAGACTCCTGCGACCTTTACCAGGTCATCAGGTACTGCGCCTTCCGGTACGTGGTCGCTACCCGGGAACCTTTCCGCGTCGTACTTAAGTCCTCCATGGTCTCAGCCAAGACTACTATATCCTCAGCAAATCGAAGGTGAGTGATCTACTAGTCCAGATTCTTGAAAACATCCTCAGCCTTTTGTATAACCTGACGGAGCGTATGTATGTGGTCTACAGTACTACAGCCTCTTCGGAAACCGGCTTGTTCGGGAGGCTGGAAACCATCTAGTCCGCGTACGAGACGATTTGTAGTGACTCTCCATCAAGCTTATAGACATGGCTCAGGAGTGAGATGGGTAGTTCTTCAGGGGGTTGTCACCCTTATTGAAGAACAGCACTACCTCCCATCTGTTCCATGCCTTTAGCGTTCTCCCTTCCAGTAAGGCGGAATCGAACAACTTGTTTTTCCAACCGCGTTCTTGAGCTGTGTAAGAGCCATTACAATCTCATACAGGCTGATGTCTGGGATGTCGTCGGTATAATGTCGGGTTGCGCAGCATAAGTATTGAAAATCATAAAATATCCATGTCAATTTCTATATCGTAACAAAAATGTCCACATGTTCTATGATTAGGTTACTTATACTTACTCAGACACGCAAAAAGACAGATTTGGGTTGAACCTTGACCCACAGAGTACTATTCCAGAAATCATATCCCGAGGGGATGTAACAGAGGGGCTAGCACAACTGAGGCCGCGTCGCGACGCGAGTCGAGAAAGATCTACCCTCCTCTTTCGAATTTGCACGGTGCGAATGAGACAGGGGACGCTCAGTCGCGCGCGAAGCGGCTTTTCAGCAAGTTGTGCTGGACGTACAGGGATCGGAAGTTGACACAAGAGATAACATGGACGAAGTAATATTATAAAGAGGAAAAGCCTGTGAGATTGTAGCTTTGTAAGTTTGTATGTAATGGGTAATCTCCGGAACTACACATCCGATTTCAAAAATTATTTTATCTGCGTATGGAATGGACTTTCCGGATAGACAAGGGTTTGCGTGTGTTATTTGTAATACGCAGGCAAAACCGCGCGGGTAGCTAGTATTATATACATAAGGATACTACGAAAACTACTAGTAAAACAATAGAAAACGTTTTCTCGCTCCATCTCTATATCTCACCCTGAAATAGCGAAACACTCGAATACCGAAGTTCTCTTCCATTTTATTTTAAACCCCATCCGAGTGTACGTCACGTCTCCACCTAAAACGTTTCTCGGAATTCCTTTAGTACAGTCCGCTACATAAAACTTAATAATATAATAACAATTCAGCGAACTGAGACGGTTAGGGGATATATCGGACCGATTTGGGAATTTTTATTTGAGAAATTACGGATGGAAAGTTTTATTCTAGAGTTTAACTAACTGGAGGCTTTGTGGGGCTGGAGGAACACGTATGGAGTACAGTATCAGAGTACAGATTTACGCATTTTTTATTTTCTAGTTTTAGTAACCTAGTCATTAGAAAATACCCTTTAAAAGCACAGCTGTTACAGAATTTCGATCGAAAAAGACATGGTATTCATTTTGATACGTTTTGATTTCATTTTGAGACATGGTATACATCAGTGGGCGGGGCCAGGAGGAAAGAGAAGATTGGGTAGACCTAACGCTAGGTGGTCCGACGATCTCCGTAGACTGGCCAAAGACAGCACAAAACCGCTCAAGATGGCAAGAGCTGGAGGGCCTTTACCCAAGAGGGGTCCTAACCCATTTAAAATAATAAAAAAAAACATAAGGAATTCTAACTTTTTTTAATACACAGAAGAAACTTTACCTTTTTAACTACAAAAAAAAAAAAAAAACTAGTGTACTTATTGTTTCATTATGGTTATGGAATAAATGGGCTTTTTATTTTTATATTTATATATTTATTCATTTTGATACCGTATGCATGGTTAAAAGGACACAATAAGCATAGCTAAAAATGTTCTCGACAGACGTCTTGCCGATTTCGATGAAAAGAAAGAAACACTCGAATCGATTTATTCGTTTCGGAGATGCGATGCCACTGACAGATAGACATGGTAAACTTAAAACATCCCGCGTTTGCGTACGCTATACACTAAACAGTATTATTATTACACGGATTTAGGTTCGCGTGTTTCTTGTTGACAAAAGTGTTGTAGTCAAAGTTAAGTTTACAAAGCCTAATTTTCACGTTATCCACGTTAATCACCTGACCCCGATCACCCAGGGGAACCTAGCGGCTATTATTTTATATTCAACTTAACTCAAACGCTACCACGTCACGCTCGCTTCGCACGCTCGGCTCGCGCGCTGAAGGGTCGTAGTTCACCCAACACTCCTCCTTTCTTCGCTCGTCGTTGTACCTATACACCGACCTGCCTTAGATTCTACGAAAAATATAAAATAATTAAAATGATTGTAGTGGACAACAGCCTAATTTTTGATTGTACTCCTAATCCGCACAAACGGCATCATCTCTTATATATTATTATACGATAAAACATTATTTATATGCACGTATTGACCATAGGAAAGACGAATTTTGTTTTAAACACTGTGTATGACAAATACGTTTTTAAATCATGTTTTATAGAAACATAGCTCGCTACAGTGTTTCAAAATTGTATGTGAAGTAAAACTTAAAAACGATAAAATATCACTTGATGACACGTCACGTTGATTTTGTGATGCGGTCATGGTGGAACAGTACCAGGAGTTATGAATAGAGGCACAAACTTCACCCATATGTTTATGGATGAAAATAATTGAATAATAATTTACTTTAAAAACAAAAATCACAAATGTGGTGAAGTGGAACTGACGATGAAGACTACAGACGTGTACTGGAACTCATTAATGATTTACTTACCTAAATCCATAATTTTATAGCGTCACAGATTCTGATATGATTCCGTTGAAATAGCAACTAATGAAGTGCCAAAGGTCTCAGAATCACCTTTCTAGATGAATCGACGGAACTCTTCAAATATTATACCATACAGGGATTTCTTTTTAGGGTTCCGTAGTCGACTAGGAAGTAGGAATCCTTATAGTTTCGCTTTGTCTGTCCATCCGTCCGCGGATAATCTCAGTAACCGTTAACACTAGAAAGCTGAAATTTGGTACTAATATGTATACCAATCACGCCGACAAAGTGGTAAAATAAAAAGTGTTTTATGTTATTTTATTAGGGTACCTCCCCTATACATACCGTGGGAGGTTTTTTATTTTCATTTCAACCCTAACGTGTGATATATTGTTGGATAGGTATTGAAAAAGGAATAGGGGTTTGCTATAATATTTTTTGATAATGTTATTATTTTCGGAGATAATCACTCCAGAAGTAAAAAAAAATGTGTCCCCCCCCCCCTCTAACTTTTGAACCATAATTTTTAAAAATATGAAAAAAATCTTAAAAGTAGAACTATAAAAATTTTCTAGGAAAATTATTTTGAACTTGATGATGATAATTTCTGGACGAAAAACTACGGAACCCTACACTGAGCGTGGCCCGACACGCTCTTGGCCGGTTTTTTCTGTAGTAATCAATGTTCATACATGGTGAAGTGGAAAGGAAATCTGGAAATGTTTATGTGGCTTGGCCAAATACTGAATTGAAGTCGGTTAAAACTTTGTTTTATATTTGTATACGCTGTATTTAAATACTTTCTATACAATCTATTATTGAGCCAACAATACGAAGAAAAACATAGTCAACAATAGGACGAAGCTTCTCTGAAAAATGGATTTGTTCAGAAAATTATTGTGAAAATACACAAGTATGATACACGTTCTAATGGTTTCCTTGAAGTTAAAAATAATGAAAACTGTTTGCATCGGTCCCTCGGGCGTTTTTTAATTAAAAGAAGACAAACGTGATGTTTCCTGGTAATTCTACTTGGAAATAAAATACTCGGCTTAAGTTGAAAGGTGAACTGTAAAAGTGGTCTGTGTAAATCGTTATGCCTTGTTTATTATCCAGGTTCTAGAATGGACCTGGGAGTGAGTACATTATTAACTATTCGCGGATAAAGTTTGTAATTCTAATTAGATCCTGTTGCCATTTCAAACTTTTAATTTTTGTTGCTATCTGTTTGTGTGCCAATTAGCATTATCTTCTTTTCATTTCACTTATCGTTGTGTATAAGACATCCGTAACTCTTGCACTCGCACACTTGTCAGAACGTCACGGATGTGTTTATACACAGCGATATTGGTATGTTAGGCTCGCAGCAATTCATCGGTAATTCCACGGTAATTCATTTATATTTTAGTATGGTGGATGTCACACTGCGCCGCATCTCCGGACGGAGGTGCGTTTCTCGTTGTATGCAAGTACCTCAGTTTGTATATAAATTCCCTATGGTAGGTACGGCACACTGCACCGCAGCAGTATGCAGCTCCGCACCTCCGTCCGGAGATGCGGACCAGTGCGACAACCGCCTACGTTAGTATTTTGACATTGTTACGTTGATAATTAAGAATTTATGCGCGCAATTTCATGCATGACTTAGTTATCATACATTCGTATTATTTAAGGGTGATTAGGGTCAACAATGTAAGTATAGATACAACTTATAACATCTTCTGTATCATGTTCTCGTGAATAAACTTTCATTTCAGTTCAGCCCTTACTCTGGCTATTCTCCTAGGCGCCGCGCGCCGTTTGTCCCGGCGGCAAATGGATGGAAGTATTATTTTGAATACGTTTACGGGCTGCTTCGCTGGTCATTATCGTTGTCGTCGTGTGCGAGCGTTGTTTCGAGATTCACTGCCGCGCCATTTGTCTTTGCGACAAATGCCTTCATACACATAGATCGAATTGTTCCATCGTTGAATTTTGACACCGTTCCATTATTTTTTTTTTTTAATACAACGACGGTGGCAAACAAGCGTACGGCCCGCCTGATCGTAAGCGGACACCGCAGCCTATAGACGCCTGCAACTCCAAAGGAGTAACATGGGCGTTGCCGACCCTTGATATGTTTGAGGATTCGCCGTGTTGACAGCTCAAGGAACAAGTTCCCTCGCTCTCAACTCAACGCATCCTCGGGAGCTCTGGCGACCTTGCTCACCTCCAGGATCCCATTCCATCATCATCATCATCATATCAGCCGAAAGACGTCCACTGCTGGACAAAGTGCCACAATGACCGGTCCTGCGCCACCCGCATCCAGCGGACTCCCACGACCATTACCAGGTCAGGTTTTGCATCCGTCTGATGGCTTTCCACCTTTCTCCATCTTAAAACGCTACTGTTTTGAAATACACTGACCAATTTTGGAATTAATTGGTTGGTTTGTTTTTTTTTTTTTTGGCGTGGCCTTGCCATTTGGTTTGGCTTGTTGAAGCGGTCGTGAATGTCCAGCTTTGGATATGAATGTGGATGGACGCAAGGGACGAAGTAGACCCAGGAACAGGTACAGGAACAGGAACAGGTGGATACAGGAACAGGTGGATATGAGGGAGACGATAGGAGCAGGAAGTATGTGTGCCATGGTACTTGTATAACAACTATACAGGGTGAAACCTAAGTTGCAAACATGATTTTTTATTTCTATCGTAGTATTTTAAGGCAAATTCATTACATTAACTCTAGAAGCAAACAATTGAACTTTATTAATAATAATGTTAAATAGCAAAACACCAATCTTATGATTACCCTATTCGACAAGACTTGGTCTGTAGCTTAAAGTGACAGTTTAACGTAGCAATTAGGGTGACCATCAGACTCAGTTAAAAGAAAATTAACTTAACGAACAATGTTTACATATTTTTGCCTGTTATCACGTCCATATGTTTAAACTAAAGTTAAACAGTAAGAAACACATAGTTCTGTTCACGACTTACGATTCACCCTGTATACTATCGGCCGTATTCATAAACGTTCTACAAGCCTGTTTTAACTAAAACGCCGTTAAAATTTGTTTGTCCTTATCTGTCACTTAGACATTTTGTGTTCGTAAGAAAGGGACAAAGCACATTTTATTTAGCAGAGGCATTTTATGTTTTATGAATAAGGGGGTAAGTGAGTAGGTATGCCTAAATAAATCAGTTATCTTTGACAAGCCTACCAGAGTGTTTTATTACTATAGCTCCCGAATACTGCAATAAGGTGTCGCTGGTCTCTGAACTGTGGTTGTGACTAGACCATAATAAATGGAAAACGGACAAGCGAATGACGTTGAGTCATAATATCACTGCACTGTAAATACTGTAATAAGTATTAGTAACCTTAACTAATTTAAATATTACAGAACCTAGGTACTTAGTATCTATCGCACAATTTCCCGTTTTGATTATCGTAAATCTTTTTTTATCTAAATCCACTCATTCAAGATAAGCAAAGTAACGTTATCCATGGTAAAACTGATGACTAACCTTTAATGGGATGTCGCTCTTGTTTATTTAAATACATATAATGTTTATGTGTTCTGCCTAAGTACCTCTTTTGAGATTTACGTCGTGAATGTATGTATGTATCCATACTATCCATACTAATATTATAAATGCGAAAGTGTGTCTGTCTGTCTGTCTGTTACCCCGATTTGGATGAAATTTGGTATAGAGATAGTTTGAGTCCTGGGGAAGGACATAGGATAGTTTTTATCCCGGAAATCATCCCGCAAGGGGATGAAGTGGGAGGTGAAAGTTTGTATGGAGCTACGATATAAACGAGTTCCACGCGGACGGAGTCGCGGGCAGACGCTAGTGTATGTATATTTATACTGGCGAAAGAGTCATTGTAGCCGAGCGGCTAGGCGTGACTGTCAATCTGCAGGTCGCGGGTTCGAACCCCGGCTCGTACCACTGGTTTATTCAAAATCTTATTTATTTATTAATACATGGAAAACCAGCGCAACATCTTTATAGACACAATAATAAAACCATATCGTCGGGGATAGTGCAATACCGCGTAACTAGCTCTAGTAAATACTGCGTATCTACACAAGACCCATAGGGCAAATCCGCGTAACTAGCATTGGTTAATACCGCGTATCTAACAATAATAGCCAAATTAAGTTTTCTCGCCAACGAACGTAAAATCCTGATTAGAATATGCCAAGCTTTTCCTGTAAAATTGGGTAATTGTGTAGATACGCAGTATTAACCAGTACGCGGTTTCGCACTATGGGTGTTGTATATATGCACTATTTACCAGTGCTAGTTACGCGGTATTGCACTATCCCCGACGATATAGCCATTACAGGTACTTGTGGAAATAAACTAACACAAAGAAATCTATAGCCAAACTTAAACTTAGCGTACATTACGCACAGTAACCAATCGCGCACCAATAGCAAGCATGGCAATGGGAATATACAAGTACAAGGTAGTTGAGAGTAGAGGGAATATACAAGTAAATCGTAAATCTATCAAACTGCAATGTTTGCTATTATATTATTATGCACTAAGGTAAAAGTCGACTAAAAATTAAATAAACTCGATGACCTAGTTTGCAGTTATTGTCGACGCTGACACTGCAATTCCGTACGTTAATGAAATATGATGAAATAAATATTCTTAGATTAATATGAGACAAAATAAGGGAAAAAAGAAGACTTAGAAAAACATGGCACGCGACTAGATACCCGAGGGACAAAGCTTTATTTAATAAATGCTCAAAAGAACTTACGAACCTCATAGAAACACTTACTAATGATAACCTCCAGACCTCCTATCATCACTATCACCTACAATAGATACCAATTACTCTCTGTGGAAAGCAACTAAAACCCTTAAGAAACCCAAAGCGCAAATAACACCAATTAGAGACGGCACTGGAGGGTGGGCCAGATCAGACGGAGAAAAAGCTAGCACTTTTGCTGAACATCTTAGCACCGTCTTTGAACCTTATTCGGAGTCTGACCAGGAACACACAACGGAGATAAACCAGTATCTTAATTCGCCGTTACAAATGTGTCTTCCCCTGAAAAGCGTAACTCCTAAAGAGGTTCAAAGAGAAATCAGAAATCTCAAGGATGGGAAAGCACCAGGGTACGACCAGGTCGACTCAACCTTACTGAAACAGCTCCCACATAAGGGCATAATGACCCTGGTGAAGATCTTCAACGCTTGTATCAGACTCGAACACTTCCCAGGACAATGGAAAATTGCCCAGGTTGTTATGGTGCCTAAACCAGGAAAGCCACCACAAGAATGGACCTCGTACAGACCAATAAGCCTACTACCGGTGATTGGAAAGCTAATGGAAAAAATCCTTCTTAACAGAATGCGAGAACTCCTAAGCAGTATAATCCCCAGTCATCAGTTTGGATTCCGAGAAGAACATAGCACAATAGAACAAGTACATCGGACCGTAGATGTCATCAACAGATGTCTGGAAAATCGTTTATACTGCTCTGCCGCTTTCCTGGACATAAGTCAGGCCTTCGACAAAGTCTGGCACGATGGGCTAGCAAACAAGATCAAAAAGTCGCTGCCACACTCGTTCTACAGCATACTCTCATCATCAAGGATAGGACAAACGCCCGTCATTTTGAAAACTTAACCCTGTTCTGTACAGTAGAGACTTCCTAATGATATTTAAAATTAAAATTAAATAATTATTAATTATTTTTATTTTATAATTTGGAAAAAATTGTGGTCATTCTTTTCCATTGGCGAAAGTGATTTATCGCCTTAATCATCGTCATTTGAATAATTTGTCACTGGAAACATATAAATTATGGTACTTAAAATAAATTTATAAAACATTACTTTTGTCCTTTGTTTTGTATTGTCACGAATAAACTATTCTTATTCTTATTTAGTACCTAATTTTTTTTATTAATATAAGGAAGTCTCTACTGTACAGAACAGGGTTAAGTTTTCAAAATGACGGGCGTTTGTCCTATCCTTGCTCATCATACTTAAACCGAAGAAGTTTTCAAGTTAAGCAAAACAGTGTATGCTCGGACCTATACGACATACGCTCAGGCGTCCCTCAGGGCAGCATTCTGGGACCAGTGCTATACCTGATCTACACTGCGGACCTTCCCATTAATGTGGGCACAACTACTGCGACCTTTGCCGACGACACTGCTGTTCTTTCGGTTCACTCCAACCCAGCTACGGCTTCAACCCAACTTCAAACCCACCTGAATGATATGATATAGAAAAGTGGTTCATGAGATGGAGAATTAAAGCAAACCAAAGCAAGTCTACCCATGTAACTTTCACACTTAGAAGAGAAACCTGCCCACCAGTAAAATTATACAACGAAAACATCCCACAAGAAGAACATGCCAAATATCTGGGCTTACACTTGGATCGAAGACTGACTTGACAGAAACACATCTGGACAAAGCGAAAACAACTCGATAGTAAGCTCCGAAGTATCTACTGGCTAACAGGTCGTCACTCACACCTAAGCAATGAGAGCAAAATGATGGTATATAAAGCCATAATAAAGCCAATTTGGACATACGGCATCCAACTATGGGGCACCGCAAGCAACAGCAACATCGACATCTTAGAACGATTTCAAAGCAAAACACTAAGAAATATCTTCAACATCCCCCACTGCATCAGCAATAAGTATATGTATCTTGACCTCAAAACACGGACAGTGAAGCAGGAAATAAGCCAGTATAGTCTTAGATACCAGAAAAGACTCGCACACCATACAAATGAGCTGGCATTAGCACTGAGTGGAGACGGAGGACAAAAGCACACTAGACTGAAGAGATGTGACATTCCCAACCTCGGAGGGAGGTTTACCTAGAGAGATGGAGAGTTGAACCACCACTGTTGGAAGCTCCCTAAATATAAGAAAAACAAAACTTGACAAACCGTCAGACAAACAAATGGCTTATTGTTTACTGACAGATCGCTATGACGCAGCCAATGGGGAAAAAAAAAAAAAAAAAAAAAAAAGATTAATATGCACACATTATTTATGTTGTAAGATAATTCGCTATTTATGTCTTTGATGTGTATGATTTAAATTTGTAAAATTGTTTTCCTTTTAGTATAATATCTCATACAGGATACTCCTAGTTCCGGCACATTTAATTAATTCCCCTAACATGTAAAGCTCAATGTAACGGTTTTCTCAATAAATTATTCTTATTCTAGTTAATAAATTAGGATATATATTAAGTCTAGTAACCCGAGTTTAATATAAATGAGCGCTTCCGTGCTTTGGAAGGCACGCTAAGCAGTTGATCCCGGCTGCTGTCTATGACAGTAGTCGTTAAGC
This sequence comes from Epinotia ramella, assembly GCA_947578815.1. Lineage (NCBI taxonomy): Eukaryota > Metazoa > Arthropoda > Insecta > Lepidoptera > Tortricidae > Epinotia > Epinotia ramella. The sequence goes on along the minus strand of OX388211.1, from coordinate 4,694,357 downwards.
CGAGTTAGAGACCTTCGGGCGGCTTAAGAACTCCTAACAGTCGAGTTGCCCACTCACTTGACAAAGGGGGGACAACTGTTACTCGCGTCCGCAGGAGCTACCTACCACAACCCTGCACGTGTCCCCTGGGTGGTACTTAAGAGTGACAACATTAAAGGCCAAAATAATGTATAGCATACGATTAAATAAATAAAGTAACCCGAGATGGAATACATATTACCTTTTGTAACACCGGTGTTTCAGTACTGAAAAGTAATAATGAGCACCAAACTTCGCGACCAAGGTCAAACGCGTAACCTTATACTCGTAATTGGTCCCAAGATCATGAACTTGACAAAGCCGTATTCATACTATGTCATGAATGTATTATGCTCTACTCACCTACGAATAAAGTCTAATTTGGCGAAGCAACGTTCTTGTCGCGAGGGATTCCCTGAGAGGCGTGTGGTTAATCTAGTTTTACAGACGCTGGCTGAATACAAAGTGTTTTGTAACTAGAAAATCACTGGTAATGAAATGAGAAAATGTATGTTGAGAATGAAACTCTACAGATGTGTTATGTTTTTATTGATGTTACACTATCCATTTTTTTAAACAGTTAATTGAGATTATTCAAGTTGTATTTTTGGCATTTGACTATCGTTTACTTTTAATTATTTTAAGTGTAAAGATCTTTACATCCGTATAGGTGTTATAGGTGGTAAATAGCTGAGAATTTTGGTCGCCCTAAAACAGTCACTGTTCAATCGCATTATTTTACACGCACATCTACGTATACGAGTATATGCCTGACCTTGAGTGAGATCACATCCAAATAACGAAAAGCAAAAAAAAAAGAGTCCTGAGTTACTTGAGGTAACTATTCACTTAGTTAAATTTTCTGTGTATCAACTTAACTAAAGTATTAAATATCGTAACCGTAACCTTCAGTAGAGAAATAGTAGACACCAGTTGCGTTACCAGGGTTCCAGAAGCCAGCAAGGGTCTCATCATTGGCCGCGCACTCTCCATTCTTGAACATCTTGTACGAATCGCACTTCCACGCTAAGAACCAATCTGGGTGCTTCACCGTCGCCGTCCACACTTGGACACATGTCTTATGGCTGCACTTAGCTGCTTTTGAGGAGTCAAAGATTCCTGGTATTAAAGGTGTGCCGCAATTTGGCTGGAATTCCCCTTTCTTGTTCATGAAAAAGTCTATATCAGCCAAAACGCTAGAAGTCCCTAAACCACCAGCATTACAATGGTATACTTCTACGTACTCCGCTACACCAGATCTGACTTGGTCTTCAATGACGCTGTTAGAGAAACAAGGCCCAGCAGGATCCAAAGCGGTTATCCTCCATAGTTTCGTACCAGTTACTTCAATGAAAGTCTGTCCTGTGTATCCAAGCATCTGGCCTCCTAAGCTATGCCCTATACAGTGCATATTCTTAGCTGATATACCACCTCCTCTTAGACGAGCTAGCATTTCGCCTAACGCCTTACCTATATAGTAGACATACTGCACTGATCTTTCATAGCTTTTTAAGTAGCCGTTATTGTCATTGGTGTACGGAGAATGATCCAAAATAATCAGGTAACTGTTTGGAAAATCCCTGAATGTGTCCCTGATGCGTTCTTCTGTGTTCTTGTAGATGGTGGATTTGTAGCCAGCTACGAAGATGATGAATCGTCTCATGATGTCGAGGTCGGGGATGTTGAGAATGCCGTCAGCAGCTTGTGCAATGGGGAAAGTCTCGACATCGTTTTTGCTAAAGTCGTAGAAGTAAACGTCGACTAAGCTTACGTCGAGGTCGGTGGTTTTGTCGTGGTCGCCTGCGAATAGATGGGAATAAATTATCTTTTATGAGAACGTAATGCTTAGAAAGTAAGATTGCACCTTTTATATAGGACGGCATCAAATATGTACGACAGTTTGTACACAAGCGGTATTTAACCGATAAGAGTGAGTGATGGCAGTGTTGCTAAAGGGACGTCAAAACAAATTATCAGAGTAAAACACGGGGGCGAAAAGTGGTGGCTTTAGATTACGTTGTGTGTGATGACGTTATTAAAATCCACAATGTTGGTTGTGATAAGCGGGATCTTGCAGTACAAGCTCGTTTTTTATTATTTGTAATTGAATTGATTGAGTTTGATTTTGACAACTTCTAACGTAGCTTGAAAACTAGCGAATTATCCTGATGGCATTGCGTACGGTGAAATGGTACAATACATTTCAGTAGTGTGCAAGCAAATATTCCGGTTCTTGATGTCTATTCTGAATACGATAAAGGACGTATTCGATCGCATGCATATATTATATTCCAAAATGGGAAACAATGTGACGCACTAATAATCAGATAACGTAGAAATTTACGGCAATTGGATTGGTTTTGGCCGAGAGCAATCCTAACATCCATACTATACTAATATTATAAATGCGAAAGTGTTTGTGTGTGTTTGTTTGTTTGTATGTTTGTCCGTCTTTCACGGCAAAACGGAGCGACGAATTGACGTGATTTTTTAAGTGGAGATAGTTGAAGGGATGGAGAGTAACATAGGATAGTTTTTATTCCCGTAATCATCCCATAAGGGAGTGGCGGGTTGGCGGAAGCGCTAATTCTCAGTTTGAAATGTAAATGTGATAACTAAAGTTCGGTCGCGTGGAAGTAATTCTGAAAAATGAGACTCCCAAAAATAGGTGAAGTTACTTACATTTGATATATTTTGAGTATAGCGCCTTCTGGAACGGCCCATATTTCTCCAAATCACCCCTTCCCCACGCATGCGCGTTACTAACATAGTACACAAGCACAAACACACACAAAACAGAGATTTTCATGACTTTACAACGTTATCTACCGGTGATCTACTTGCAACTGAATAGGATGAGGTAAACAACTGAGATAATAAGATAGCAAGCGGATGCGCCTTCTGAAGATCACAGGTAATGACGTAATAACAAGTGAAGTGACGTCACTGTATAAAAAGAAAGGGATATGAGTTTCACGAGCTTTAATTTAACCCTTTTTAGACGTAATACAAAAATCGAAGCAGTAGGGTTTAAATTATAATCAGGCATTTGTTTTGTTGGACCAGCATCCGAACTAAATATCTCTTGTAGAAATTGCACGCATCTAGGTACACGAGTCGCAGGTATCCCCTGGCCAACCACCATACGAGACAATTTTACTCTCTGATTGAATTATTATAGAATTAGAAAAAAAATAGATTTTGTTTTATATTCAAATCGAACGAAACAAAACAAAGGCAAATCTGTTCCCGTTTAAAATGGTTTAAATGGGAACAGATTGCTAAAGTCGCAACAGTCTTTTGAAGTTAGTGGTGGAGTACCTACCCACCCAGCCAGTGTAATGCGGAAACACTGGGATACTATCCACATGGAGTCCAGAGGGTGTGTTTATTATTAATGTGATGTTCTAACATAGTAAGTAAGTGTTTACTGGATTTTTTACTAACGTATTTTATTAATTTTATGGACCTGCAGGTCGATCACGTATCGCATTGTACGCGCGTCGGATAGATCTAAATGTCACTTTACATATGGAAAAATGACAGTTAAATTGTCCTAGGCCTGCCTGTCCTAGGGCAGCTAGGCAAGCTGCTGTTTATTTAGCTACTTTATCTTCAAAAGCCGTAGAATAAGGCGCCTTAGTCTTCGCTTCGGTTACTCTTCTAGCCATTGGAAATAAATTTATATGGAGACGTTGTCTTTCACCTCTACCCTTGCTCAGGAAGTTGTTTCTAAACTATTGGTGGGAACCTGTAATTGGCTTTTTTTTATTAAGTTAACCATGTTGTATTAATAGTTCTCCGTTGGTTCTCCGAATAATAATAAATAAATCATCATCATCCTCCTAGCGTTATTCCCGGTTCTGCCCTTAAAGGAGCCCGGGGTCCGCTTTGACACCTAATCCCAAGATTTGGCATAGGCACTAGTTTTACGAAAGCGACTGCCATCGGACCTTACGACCCAGAGGGAAAACTAGACCTTATTGGGATTAGACCGGTTTCCTCACGATGTTTTCCTTCACCGAAAAGCTAACGGTAAATATTCCGTACATAAGTTCCGAAAAACTCATTGGTACGAGGCGGGATTCGAACCCACGACCGCCGCTTGACAGTCGCATGCCTGAACCACTAGGCTACCGTAGCTAGACTAGGCTATCGTAGCTAGGAATAATAATAAATAAATAAAATAAATAAACTTTCTAAGGTTTTCAGTAGACCTACAGACGAGTCTTGGCCCGAGGCATTCTGGTTACCGTCTACCAAATGTGAGAAGAAAGTCGGTTACAAAGCATAGGGCTCCAAACGTCCCACTAATTGACGGTGGGTATAGGTTATTTTTTATGGGCGTGGATGGCTTAATTTCCCACGCTGGCCCATTGCAGACCAATATGGAATCATCTTGCTTACGCACAATTTAGTTAGCTATGGGCACTTTCCGCAAGTCAACATCCAGCTAATTTTTCGAGAAAATGGTACGATTGAATACCATACGCAATCCAACTTCATTACGCTGTATGTCATTGCGATGAGTATTTACTCACAATGCCGCGCGCTCGATGACGCCGTTTAAAAACAATCATTCAATGAAAACCATTCTGCTAGGCTGAAAAAGCTTATGTTCACAGTGATTTCATAGGTTATACGTCTTTTTTATTGACAAATATCTGCTCTAAATGACCTTGCTAACTCCTAACTATAGTTACCTTATTAGATACCTAACGTCACCTGTTTGTTCGGCTTGTACCAACGTATAGAGAGGCATAGGTGGTTGAGCGTACAACATATTATAGAATGTCTGTGGCGTTTTGCGTGTTAATATGATATGTGTTCACGATTCTAACCAAGAGTAAATAAGGTAGGTAAGTATCATAAGGCATTTAGAGTTTTGCAATGCGCATATATGACCACCCTGGAGGCTAGGCGGGTTCCTGCCAGTGAAATTGTTAAAGGAACAGGAGTTTCATTTGTTTTGTTTAATTTTAGAACAAATGAAAAACTATTTTTAACCGACTTCAAAAAAAGGAGGAGGTTGTCAATTCGGTTGTATTTTTTATTTTCAATATCTGTTACCTCAGAACTCCGTCATTGATGATGATTCGTAATTTTTTTTTTGTTACAATATGCTTCCAGGTGGGTCCCATTTTTTTCAAAAATTCAGTTGTTGGATCCAAGAGGAATTGAGGGAACTCCTCAATTATAGTAGGCCTTTAGTGATTTTGGTATTTTCTATTATAACTCCTGTATTTACAGCCGGAAATCATAAATTTGGTAGAGTGGAATTGATGATGAAGACCACAGATGGCTTATGGAATTCGTCAACTATGTAAGTACTTAAAAGTACAATAAGCATATCACAGATTCTGATAAGATTCCGTTGAAATAGCAACTAATGAAGTGCCAAAGGTGATCCTTGTAGAATCGACGGAAGTCCTCAAATATTATCGGCCCACATACAGCGATCCGGGTTTTTTTTTCTAATAATCAACGCATTTGCTCTCGGAAATCAGTTGATGTGGTAAATTGGAAAAGAAATGTGAAATTGTTCTCGTGGCTTGGCGGAGTACTAAATTGAAGTCGGTTAAAACTTTGTTAGGGTTCCGGAGCCAGAATGGCAAAAACGGAACCCTTATAGTTTCGCTATGTCCGTCCGTCCGTCCGTCCGTCCGCAGCTTAGCTCAGAGGCTCTTGGTACTAGAAAGCTGTAACTTGGCATGAATATACATATTAGTCATGCCGACAAAGTGGTAAAATAAAATCTTGAAAAACATTTTTTTTAGGGTACCTCCCCTACATGTAAAATGGGGATGATTTTTTTTATTGTCGTCTACCCCATAGTGTGGGGTGTCGTTGGATAGGTCTTTTAAAAATATTGGGGGTTTGTGACAACAATTTTTCGATTAAACGATCCGTTTGTGAAATATTAAGCCTTAAAGTGCTAATTTTTGTTAGACTCCAGTGTCCCCACCCCCTGCTAGCTAAATGGTTGTTTTGGGATATGTGAAAAAATTCATGGTAGTAGTACATATAACGAAGTTAAAAGGAAAACTATCACAGCTAAGTAGGCTTTACACGTTTACGAGTAATAGTCGACCAACTTATAAAATGTACTTCAAGAAGTAATAGTTTCGTACACTCACCACCACTCGTCACTCGTCTTTCACTTGTGAAGTTGGATTTTATAACTCCTTCTTCAGTTACCATCGTCCTATGTGGGCTCGTTTTTATTATATATAATGGTACGGAACCCTTCGTGCGCGAGTCCGACTCGCACTTGGCCGGTTTTTTTTTAAAGTAATGTTGGTTATTTTGTATGTAGGTTATTATTTTTCTTCTAGAACTTATAGAGGGATAAATATAAAAGCTCAGAAGCATCCAGATACACGTCAAATTGAATTCCGAAGATTCTCATAATAATATCGGCATATTTCCTATTATCCCAAATAAGTACGAGAAGATATTAAGTTCGTAGACGTCTTAATAACAAAGGAGCGAGTTGGCAGTTCACGAGTTGTTAGGATAGTTCGAGTGAACCTCGACATGACAGCACATCACTACGCTAGTGTTGCGCTACGGTCGACACCGGATATCGACGTTTTCAGAGGTATCGGCACCTGAGTTGGGGGTCTCGCACACAAAACCATGTCGTGTAATGACAGCGGTATTTTGAAATCAGTGCTCTTTTTTCGTATCGATAGCAAGTTCAACAGAAAACTGCAAGATTGAGTAAAGGTTTCTTCAAGGTATTTCGGTGTAGGTATTACTTAAAAAAAGAAACTGTTTTAAATAAAACAAATCACAATAGTATATTACCGGTGTAATCTTTGATTGATGATTTGTCCGACAACCATAAAATAAAACCTTGTAATAAATGTGAATGAATCACAATAATATGTAATGACTAGTTAATAAGAGCATAATTATTAGTATTTACCTGCTGTCTGGTTTACCTATTTTTCGAAAACATAATTATGCAATCGCGCACTTAATTTTATTCGTTCACTCATTCGCAAATTTTTTATCATATATTTTTAAATGTATTTAGGTATGTATAATATATAATTATTTGGTGAAAAATATTCAGTGATGACGTATGGCACGGAGACGTGGTCGCTTACTATGGGCCTCATAAGAAGGCTCGAAGTCACCCCTTTGGGTGCCCTTTGGTAATGGAGAGGGCTATGCTGGGAGTTTCTTTTCGCGACCGCATCAGAAATTAGGCTATCCGCAGCCTAACCAAGGAAACCGATATAGCCCTCCGAATCGCTAAACTTGTGGCAGTGGGCGTAGCGTACATTGCACGTAGAACCGATGGCCGGGTGCGTAACGATCGATATAAAAACTTTTGATATATTTTAACTGGATATAACGATTAAAGGATATAATGCACTTTTGATATAACAACATTTGATATATTCTCATGTAATATAAACTATCAAAAGATATAATGAACTTGTAATATAACAACTAGTAATTTAACAGTCATAACGTATAACATACATGGGATATAACTATGTTCGATATAAAACTCAGTTGGTATAATGTACTAGTGGCATTCCCCCCGCAGTAAAAAAAACGACAAATAATTGTAACAATGGTATTATTTTTAGGTTAGGTTAGGGTAAGCTTGCGTCCCTTAGAGCGGAAATAGGCACCCCGCGAAGCGGGGTGACTTCGACACGCTGGCGGTTAGGTTAGGTTAAAATAATTAACGTGTGTGAAAAAAAAAAAATTACAAAACATTATACCACTAATACTTATATACATATAATACTTATCCAATATACATTATGTCCATTAAACGTTATATCAAAAATATATTATACTATTTGAACATTAAACGCCATGAAATTATACTGATTGTTGTTATACCAAAAGTTTATTATGTCCCTGAGTGATTATATCCAATGAAATTATATTAAATGTTGTTATATCCAGTGAAAATATATCAAAAGTTGTTATACCAATCATTACACACCCCCGATGGCCGTCGGGGCGGAAAGGTTCTCGAGTGGCAACCACGTACTCGAAGGCGCAGCGTGGGTAGATAGGCAAGGTGGACTGATGACCAGCAGGTCGATCTCGTAACACATTGTAGGTACGTTAGGTAAATCTAAATGACAATTTTGTATGTAAAAATGACAGTTGGATCTACCTCACGCGCGTTCAAAACGTTACGTGATTACCCCCCTATGGTCGCGGGAGTCCGCTGGGTGCGGGGAGTTGGGGGAGCCCTATGTCCAGCAGTGGAGGTCTTTCAGCTGATATGATGATGATATGATGGTATAATTATTTCACAATACACGGCCAGGTAGCGGACAGGGTTTAACTGCCACTGTATTATTAGTACCTACTCTATTTATGTAGCTGTGTGTAATCTTTCACCTCGACCCTCCTTTCTATGGGTACCTATGTCTAGTTGGCGGTAACTAACTTGGTGGCATTAGTAAAGGCTCTCGACGTGACAGCTCTTTAACATCGTTAGGGATGTAAGACGTAAGACATTTAATTAGGAAAATCGTTTGACACGTAGTATTATAAGTAGGTACCGGTCCCCGGACTAGGCTTTTCTGTATCATGAATAATATGTGACAACTGGTATCGATATTTACGGTTATATATACAATCGAATTTGCTGAGTATAGCATACTATGCTCTCGCAAGTGCGGATGCGGATATTGATATCAGCTGCAAATAGGCTGATCTAATATTCCTCAGTAGTATCCGTAAAATGAGCAAAGGTAATTGTTAGTGTTCGCAACTTCTGAATTGTTGAAAACTGATATATAAATCCTTAATGTTTCCAGTATTATCTCCTTTACATTACCGCTTCTCGATGGATCTCTTGCCTTACACTCCTCACATAACGCGCCTTGGATTCACGAGGCATCTCGAGTGCTTCGCAGTGACAGTTTGAAGGATACCTCCAAGTTATAATGAGTATCGCATTTCATTACAGCTACCTGTGGTTTTGTTGCATGAACTCTGTTACCATTACGTAAGAACTAGTTTTGAATAACAAAGGATATACAGGGAGTTTCGAGATCGCGTGTTTCGAGTGGGCGCTGAGTCGTGATATGTCGTGGGTATAAAAGATGCTGCGAATTAAGATCGACAGGTATGATGGATATTTTATTTAGACTTTTGTTGGGAAAAGGCGTTGGGTAGTCGAATTATATTTGGGACAACATTATCCATGGAATAAATATCCTACTATTTCCGGTTTATATCACTTCTTTAATACTATTATTAATAAAGTTATTACATACTACACTATAGGTAATACTTAATGTTGTAGCTTTGTAAGTTTGTATGTAGGGCGTGGTAAACTGCGAAACCACTCATCGGATTACAAAAAAAATTTTACCCCAGTACCTATAGCATGGACTGTCTTGATGGACAGATGCTATAGTTATCCTGTATAGATGTTTGGATGTTTTGAAATCACGAGAAAACTATTGAACGGACTTGTAATAGGACTGGATAAAAGATACTTTTTATCCCCACAATCATCGCGCATGCTTGTCAGAACGTGACAGCTAAGTGGTCATGTCCACAGCGACAAGTAATAAAATGGCATTCATATTTATAATTAGGCTCACGGAACAAGTTAAAGTCTATAGAATAATACAAATGTTGCTATATGTTCGGATCCGGACTATAACTCATCATAAATATGTGTGCACAGAAAGAATAATTTTACATACAATACATTTTTAATAGCCGTACAATTTCAGCCGGTGCGTGTTAAACTATTTAATAATTTAATATGATGGGGTGACAGTGAAACAATGTGATATAAATAATTAGATATTGGGTTCTCACCCTCATCTTAAAGAGTGTCATAAAATAATTTTCTCAAACATGCAATGAAATATTGACGTTGTGTTCTTCATAATGGGCTTCGAAGTGTCACGTTTCGGGCGCAGCGAGACGAGAGACCCATAATGGCATTTCATACAAAATTGGAGGCCTAGGCCGCCAAGATGGTCTTTTTTAATTTCCATTCCACAATTTGTGGCACAGGAACACGGCGGCATTAATCCATGAAAATTAAAGTTTGATTTCTTGGAGTTTTTTAATTTATTTCATTGCATGTTTGAGAAAAGCACTATATATACATACCCCGGCGTGAAAAAGGTTTGTGAGCCTCATAACTATCCGACCTCGCTACGCTCGGCCATCTATATATACTCGGCCGGCGACCCCTTCCTTCCCGGCCTCTGTAGTAATGTACTATTCCTAATACTGTTCTTAGATTTAGCCATGTTATCAATAAATATATCTATATCCAGGGAAGAATGCATCACAACAGTGTCATTATACAGGGTGTTAACGGGGTCATGATCCGGAATGACAAAAAGCGAATAAGATGATCATACTGAACAACCTTTCCCATGGGACCAACCACGAAATCGCAAAAAAAAACCAGGTATTCCATACATAACTCTCAATTAAATCGCAGTTAACTCACAGTTAACTCTTAATTGGCTCTTTTTTTTTGCGATTTCGTGGTTGGTCCCATGGGAAAGGTTGTTCAGTATGATCATCTTATTCGCTTTTTGTCATTCCGGATCATGACCCCGTTAACACCCTGTATACCTATTATAGGTACTCCAACATCATACTCGTGCACATCGAAACAATATCGCGTCGTTCATTCTTTTGTTACAAGATAACAAAGCCTTTGAAGGTTTGGAAGGTATATAACCTTCGTTATTATGTAGGTACGTAATACTAGCTTTTGCTGAATATCAGATTTCACTGATAACAATGTGGTTGATTGTCTACAAGAATGAAGGATTCGGAGGGTTGTTTACAAAATCAATCGAAACCCAGGGCTACATGTTCGGGTTTTTCCTTTTTTAGGGTTGCGTAGTCAACAAGGAACCCTTACAGTTCCGCCATGTCCGTCTGTCCGTCTTCGGCTTAGCTCAGTGACCCTTACTACTAGAAAACTGTTATTTATTTAATCGTATGGCGTTCATTATTTTGGCCTTTAAAGCTTGTCAATCTTTAGTACCACCCAGGGGACACGTGCAGGGTTGTGGTAGGTAGCTCCTGCGGACGCGAGTAACAGTTGTCCCCCCTTTGTCAAGTGAGTGGGCAACTCGACTGTTAGAAGTTCTTAAGCCGCCCGAAGGCCTCTAGCTCGGCTTAACGACTACTGTTATAGACAGCAGCCGGGATCAACTGCTTAGCGTGCCTTCCAAACCACGGAAGCGCTCATTTATATAAGCCACTCAAACATCAGGCGGTCATCCCCATCCAAAGACTGACCGCTGCCATCTTTGCTTAACCTGCGTTATCGTTTCCGACTCGCTGGCGCCGCTAGGCTGTGATGCTAAAGTTTGGACCTCAATCACGCAAAAACGGATTAAAATGAATTTTGGTATACATATAGTGTTTATTCCGGGAATCAATCAATGTAATCAATGTAATTCGGCATGAGTATATAAATCAATTATTTTAACTCATATTTGCACGAGGCTGTATAAGGTACATGTCCGAGTCCTCGACGCTGTACTAGTATATGGCATGGGCACTGTATGTCAAAGCAATGTGGGTTAAATTCGAACTAAGAGGATTTTTCTTCATTCGAATTTAAGACATGTCTTTGACATAGAGTGCCCATGCCATATACTTGCACAGCGTCGAGAACTCGGACGTTTACCTTATGTGCATGCCCCTGTAAGGCCGCGGTTTCGACGCCAGCGGGCAGTTCATAGATTGAACTCAATCAAATGTATGAACTGCCGCTAGTCACCCCTCTGCCCGCTGCGCCTAATAAATGTCGGTGACTGCCGCGCCTCGCCCACACAAATCAAACCCGCGGCGCTACCACGAAAATCGACACTCGATGTTCGTTTACATGCATCACTGTCACTCGAGTATTGTGAGTGCGATAGAGATGGAAATACCCGAACTACGAATTTCGAAGTTCGTGGTTATAGCTCTGCATAGATTCAAAACCCAACATACATGAGTTGACCTACTCGTGCCATGATTGTGTCGAGGCAGATAATGGGCGCTCGGTGGCTCAGCATAATGATGTGCCAAGCCAAGCCCCATCGCCTACTAATAAATTTCTGTCAAAAAAGTAATTTATGATACAATACTAAATTCTATATTTAAAAAAACCAGTCAAATACGTATTACATTACATTAGAAGCCTAAACCTAAAATTGACTACTAATCTAAACTAAAACTAAGTATCAAATAGCCCGCCCCGCAATCCAGGTGCAAAGGTGCCTGTTTCCGAACGTAGCATTGACATATTAATTCTTATTAGTTCCTAATTATATTAATTACCAATGTAAGTAATAACGTGTTCAACAAACGCAGTTTATTATCTATAGAAATAGTGCCCATCATGCTAGCCGCATTGCCGCGCTGAACAGCTATGGCTAACCTTTGCACCAGAGATGACAACATACTCGTAATTAGTCAAAAGTAATTTATGGTATAACCGATGGACGTTGGGGCGGAAAGGTTCTCGAGTGGCGACGACGTACCGGAAGGCGCAGCGTGGGTAGACCTCCCGACAAGGTGAATTGATGACCTGGTAAAGGTCGCGGGAGTCCGCTGGATGCGGGTGGCGCAGGACCGGTCATTGTGGCACACTTTGGGGGAGACCTATGTCCAGCAGTGGACGTCTTTCGGCTGATATGATGATGATGATGATGGTACAATTGACTGTATTTTTGCATACGATGAACTACTAATTGAAAAGGTTCCGATGAGCCCAAACACGACCAGTTTCTCCTGTGCAGTTTAGGAGTTGCTAAAGCAACCTATTGTCTCCACCATCAAATCAAGGTTGTCTGGAAGACATCGATTTCTAGCGATAAGACCGCCTGTTGTTTGCCTACTTCTATTGATTATGTTCTGTACAGTGTTCTTTTATTGAGGTGCATTTAAGAGTAGTGGTATTGTATTGCATCAAATCAGTTTGTAATGCATTAGGTATATATTAGGGGGACAACTGTTACTCGCGTCCGCAGGAGCTACCTACCACAACTCTGCACGTGTCCCCTGGGTGATGATAAAGAGTGACAATATTTAAAGGCGAAATACTGCATGCCATACGATTAAATAAACAAATTCCGGCTAAGTTGTCTTTGAATTGACATAGTATGCCAAATTTCAGCTCAATAACGACAACTTTAATACTACATATATGCAGGTACTCACTTACATGCGAGCAGTGCCGTGTAAGATGCTTCTATATTGTTTACTTTTCATAAAATACACAGACGACACTTGTCTGTGACTGGTAGATAATGCTTACGGCATTAAGCGCGAGTTGCACCAACCTACGATTACAGAGCGATCAACGTTAAATATGGCGCATTCATTCCAAAGAAACTTGTCAAACTTTCCATACATTCAGATTTTAACGAAAACTGCTTACGATTTACGACAGACGCTTTGGTGCAACTCACACTAAGTCCGCCTTTTGTTCGGTAAGTTGTTTTTTTTATGCAAATATGATTAAGTAAATAAATAAAAATAACGTTAAACAGTTGTAGTATTCCGTTAATACTACTGTCTGTGTGCAGCTTTATTTCACCAATCCTTGCTGCGCTGTTGTAGATTAGTTAACTACAGAGATAACTAAATAAATAACAAGTGAGGTAGGTAGGGCACAGTCAGCGATATGTCATCTCGCTGATATTTGAAGCAACCCAGAAGACCGCAGCCGTATTAACACCACTAACTTGCTCTGTAAAATGTTGTCGTGTTCCTGGTGGTCAGTAGGGTCGTCAGAGGGTTTACCCTTGTTCAGTTCTAGACAAACGTTTCATCGAATTAATTTTTCGCCGAATTTCATTTAGCCCTAACCTAACCTTTTTTTTTTTTGTAAGAGGGTTTGTGGCGCTTATGTGGGACTCCCATGTCGGCTAATGAGGCCTATGGTATACCCACTAAAAACCCCTCTATGTGCCGCATCTCCGCTATTAGGCGAGGCCACGGGAACGCCCTAGGCACACTTCCGCAGCCTCACCACCTAACCTAACCTAACCTAACCTAACGCATTCGATGAAAGGTTTATCGGTAAAATAAGGGACTGCCTCGCCAGAGCTCCCGAGCTCTGTGTTGAGAGTGAGGGTCTAGCTATCGACACAACGTGTCTTCAGATAGAGTCAACATCCCACATGAGTCTTCTGACGTCAGAAGCGTCCAAAAGCTATGGTGTTCAATCGGACAGACGGTATGCTAGTTTGTTTTACACAAATAAATACATATACAACTTATTAGAAAACTATGTTAAACATTAAGTACACGTTTACATGACCCCTCTAGTCTGGAGTCTAGGAACTGAGGCTCTAGTTTAAGTTTTACCGAAACAAAACTTTACGATCGCGTTTGCGTTTCACCCTGTATTTGTATGGGATTTGACAGCTAAACGCAAACGCGGTCGTAACGTTTTGTTTCGGTAAAACTTATACTAGAGCCTCTGATCCGTTCGCTTTTATATTTGTTTTATCGAAGTAGGTTTTATTCTAGTGGTTGTATCGTTCTAGATGTAGGACAGTCTGCATGTGGGTACAGTTAAGGGCACCAATATGTATTCACTCAAAGTTTCATAATTATCTATACTACAACCTTATTGTTGCAGAAATAAGGTATGCCTACATATTTTTGAGACTTTGTGGTTTATATATAATATGTATTGGTGCCCTTGACTGTACCACCACACGTAAAACAAAAATGCCGTAACACGGAATTAATCACATTTCAAATAGAAATCTCAACCCCATCAAGGATTAAATCGGACGCCTCTCGCCTCCCCTACTCTGTGCTGTCATTCTCGCTGTCACAATGTGTCGAACGGGCTTCGACAGCTCCTCGTCGCCATTTTGGAGGGGCGAGGGGGGACCGGCCAATATTGATGGGGCTATTGTACCCCCCGTTTTAACTAGATGCACTTTGTTCGAGCCCGACGTTCCGATTTTGCTGACGCGTGATGTGTTTCTCTTTCCCACCAACGTTACCTGACCTACGCCCCCTCTTACCGCTTCACAATTCAACTGCGTCCAGGAGACCTCGTAAGGCTTATTGCGGTCCAATGAATACTGGACGTGTCAAACGTGTTAGCTATTTTTTACTCGCATACGACTTCGCCTTATGGACTGGGAGGAAGGTTGAAATTTGTGCGGATGCGTGGTCCTTGTAACTTGGTACGGCTATTATTTCGTGACTATTGAGAATGAGCTGTCGACGGTGACATATTGTAGGCTTTTCACTGTTCAGTTGCAAATTGAACTCAGGAAATGCAGTGCACTGAACATTTAATCCTGCTGGTATTAATCACTGGCTGACAGATTAATTTGTTTGCTAAGTCTTTTCCGCGACTTTTCTATGTGTGCGCTGAATACAAATTACTGAATTTCGCTCACATGATGTCGTATTAATTATGGATCGTAAATACGTTTTCATTCATTATATATACCCGTGCGATTCAATAACTTTTAATGGAACAGACATTAATGTATATTCCTAGCTATATTTTGAGACTAAACAGTAAAATGTGCTCTCATATTCCCAAAACGGGTAGGCCATTTTGGGAATATGAATCCATGTGACGATCGCTTTAGCCTAGTTGGTAATTACCTTGCCTACGAAGCAAGAGATCCTGGGTTCGAATGCCGGTAACGACGTTCATTTATGTGATGAGCACGAATATTTGTTCCCGAGTCATTTATTTATATTTATATTTATTTATTGGATGGATGTTTTCTATGTACTTAAGTATTTATTTATCTATATAAGCATGGTTATCGTTGTCTAGTACCCATAGTACAAGTTTTGCTTAGTTTGGGACTAGGTCGATTGCTGTAAGATTGTCCCCCAATTATTTATTAAAATGTTTGTATATGTACTACCACGCCGCTATATCCAATCCTTACATAGTCGCTGAGGTCGAAATCGGCCAGGATGCCATGATCATCGCCATCATCATCATATCCAAAGATTACTATGTATATATAGAGATAGAGACGTCAGTCAAGGAAATGAATGCCGAGCACCATCTAGCTTTTCGTCTCGTCAACAGCCCAAGCGTGAGCTATAGCCATATACGCTTTACCTATGTATGCATACATATTTATGTACTTGTTTATCTGCATAGCACAATGTTTTGAACTGGACATTTGGAATCCTCGCACTTTGATTGCGCTTACTTAACACGAAATTGCAAGACACTCACTGTTTAATTTATGAAACGAAAATAATAAAAACAAAATTTAAATAATAACATCTTGTATTCGAGCCTCGAACGTTTCCAGGTGTCACAGACAATTACAAACACGAAATATGAGCATTACAGACCCCGTAACATGGTCGGCCTTATCACACGATAAGTGACAAGATAGAGCGTCCGTCACTGGCTGACACCGTTCGATAGAACGAGACGACGCTCCTATCTTGTCACTTATCGCGTGATAAGGCCGACCATGATACGGGGTCTGATATCGTAAATAACCAAATCAAGGTCCAGATGAGAAAACACCAGGTCCAACCGATCAGAGCACTCGTTGCACACGATAACAAACGATAAATAATAATTAAAGGCAAATATGAAAGAATTTTCAAAGTAACAGTGACAGTCTGACGATGACGGAAGGTTGGGTCGCTTACGTTCCATTTCATGTAAAATTCTCTAACCGGAATTTCAAAGTTCAGTTTTAATCATTATTATTTATAAATAGTATGTTTTTTTAGCCGAATCAATTGTATAACGAATATACTAACGTGGAAATGTAGTCTCAGATATAATCAAATTACGTAAAATGGAATTTGCCTGAATGTGATTCTTAGTCAGCCCCGCTTCCGCTTCCGCTTTGGACTGCCATCTGACCGATCATAACGGAAACCTACGATAGGTCTCCTCAAACACGCTGCGATTTTGCCGTTTGTAAGGATTATAAGGCACTGAAAACACCGTGGCTATATCGCCCAGCTCTGACGGATTTGAGTTGTAATACTCATTATTATTATCTGTGCAAATCCAATGAGGAATGATAATTCATTTAATAAAATTCCCATCATCAATCAGTCCTTGAGTTTTGCCGATCACCCCCTCGCTTTTACAGCCAAGTGCAAAAATAATAGATACTCACATTTCCCTCAGTATACATTTTAGAAGTAGCCATGTTTGTTCGGAAACATATTGGCTTATTTACATACAAGAAAGATGTATGTAAATTTAATACGCGAACAAAACATAAATTAGTTCCACCAATATCCAAACTAGCCATATTTAAGAATAGCCCTTATTGCAGGTGTATTAAAATTTACAACAAAATACCTTCACAGTTACACGACGAGCGAAAAGACGATGTTTTTATTAGGAAGCTAAAAGACATATTAATTCAAAAATCCTATTATACTATTGAAGAATATTTGACAGATAATAACCTCAAATAAATGTAAAATAATATTGACCGAATGCCATCATTTGGTTTTACAATGTTTTTATTTTATTTTATTCTAATCCTTAAAAAAAAAAAAAAATATCGACTGAATAGCAATATTTAAATTTACTTTATTTTTTGAAATATGACATACCTACCGTAATCTAGTTTCATAATAATAATAATTTTTATTTTTGTATACCTAGGCTTAAGTATATTTGTGGTGCCCTTGCAGGGTGTCCATGTGGAACTGACTTAGATTAAGACCTACCATCTGTCTCCATGATATACTTGTATATATGTGCCATATGTGACAACAATGAATAAATGAATATGAATATGAATATGAATAATCTCTCAAAAATATGTACCGAAACCTTAATCCACTGAAATAATAATAATAATCCCCCCCCCTAACCCCTTTTCCTCAGACCTAACTTAAGAGGAAATATGAATAAAGAAATAATAATAATAAAACTTTTTATTTCGGACGGAATTCATAGGTGTTAATTACAGACTTATATTCTAGTGTTATTTGCTAAGTACTTAAAAACTAAAGAGACACAATAAATACACAATTATTCAGGTTATGGTGGTCACAATTATGGAGCTTAGTCCATCTCTGTAGAAGGGGGGAGTCCCATCTATCCGCTAACGCTGCCAGGATGCCGTTGGCGCTGCCTCGCCAGCGGTTTAGTAGTGAGGCACACCGTTTACGCATGATGGCTGCAAAACCATGCTCCGCAAACATTCCCGAGGCACTGCAGTGACGAGGCAGCCCCATAAGCATCGAAAAAGGAGCCGTGGAAGATCACCAATCCGTTGAACCGACACAGCAAAAGAAAATTGCAGATGTCTATCCGGTGGCCAAAACCCGATTGGCCTTGCGAGCATTAAACTCAAACTCAAACGTTTATTCGTGACCAAAGCAACACAGATAATAACAGATATTTAAAAAAAACTGATTTGGTTTTGTCACGAAATCATGTTGCTAGCTTTACAGCCCGCGCTGGTCGTCCGCAGGGTCCATTCGGTGAGAGCACGGTGAGTAACAGCGACAGATGCACAAATGACTTACAAGTACAAGCCATGAAAAAAAAAAGAACTTTAACCTGTTATAGCCTCAGTCATGAGGATGAAGGAAGAGGAGTATTTGAGGCCACTTTTGCGGCACGCAGCGTGGGTTCGGCGCGGTATCAGTAAGCTGTTAGCTGTCAGTGTCAACTGTCAGGAGAGTCAGTACAGATTCTTTACTGCGCGCCTCCATTTAAATCAGTGCTTCCAGCAGGTCAATTACGTAACGCATTTTAATAATCTAAATGTCACTTTTTGTATGTGAAAATGACAATGGATTCGCGCATCCATATTGCGCTGCGCATTAGTGGATATAGCCTTAGATATATTAATCAATCATTGTAATAAACAAGACATTCTTATTTTTAAAACTTAAAATTCCTGATCTAAAATTTTTTGGTTTCGTATCCTACGTTCATTGTGAATTGGGCCAGTCAACTTTTTCTGTCGCTTGATTCGATGGCTACGTAACCGGGGTCACTTCTTATTTTATTCACTTGCGTTAAATCACGTATCGTAAGGCTGGTCTGTGGGCTCACATAGTCTGAATTCATGTACTGATATCAGTATCTGGACCACACAAAAGCAAAAAAAGGCACATCCCAAATTCTGCACAAAGTGTACCGTTTTATTTGCTCGTGAGTGATTGAGATTATGGTTCTGTGACTGAAGTCCGCTCCGTGTGTGACTGGCCTTAATCTCATCGAAATCATTGGCAATATTTCCGAGAATCCACAAACAAATATGCAAATCCAGCTCGTTTAACGGGCTAGAATAAATCCAATTCTACGATATAATGGATCAGCAGGGTATTTTTTGCGTAACTGCCCGTAACGCGCGTTAAGTCCACATAAGTGTGTAGTTAAAAATTACAGTGTCTTTCTTATCTTCATGTTCGCTTCGCAAAACTCAAGCAATCTAAAATTTACAGAACGGAGCGTGCCGTTGTAGTCACGGCCAAAGAAAAACCGCCAAAAGAATTGTACCTATCATGTCTTACAACGTATTGCTGAAATCGCACCAAAGCGCAGCTGAAATTCATGCCACCAATGTTTGCACTGCCAAAAAAGTTGCCTCACGCTTTTATTCAGGGTTTTTCCATTGTGTATAAACAATGGAAAAGCCCTGAATTGCCATTTAGCTGTATTTGATTTAACAACATTCCAAGATTTCATTAGGAGCCGGCTCGAAGTGAAAGAAATTAATTTAGCGTGAGTACATTTAACAGAGTTTGTAATCTTCTGTTTTGCAGTGGGTCCAGTGGGGTGCCAGTGTAAGCGTGATTTTTGAAGTGAAAACTTCTTTGGCGGCGCTGTGCACTTTTTGTGATGGGGAAAAATTGTTAAACTCGCCACAGGTCGCGTGACCGTAAGATGTCAAGTGACCGTGAGATTCAAGAGATACTTGCAACAGGTCACGTGACCGTACGATGTCACGTGGCCGTAAGATGTCACGTGATCGTAAGATTCGACAGATTGAAAATTCGTAAGACGGACACGTGACCTGATCGAAAAACTGTTACAATGTCATTGATTTTTCACTTCTGCCGGCACTCCCGGAGTGCAACTCGGTCTTTTTTTTATTACAAGCTTTTATTTAACTTACTCTGTTCGTAGATAAGTACTTAAGTATGTAAGTTGTCCTTAAAAATGTTGTAATCCATTTTTCAGCCACTTGCCGGTTGATTGAACTGAAATTTGGTATATTTATGCAAATTTTGGAGACAACGCCATATTATAAGCACCAATGAGCTGATCTGATAATAGAGAAAGAAGGTGGTAACCATAGTAACTCCTAAACTGGAACTGTATCAACGAGTAGTACTTAATATCTATTATACTAAGAATATCAATATCTTTGTTACTTTAAGGGCACTCTTGAACACTTCATCTGAAAAAACGTTGAAACAAGAAGTAACTTGTCTCTTGTGACGTAATTCGTGGCAAATCAATATTAGTGAAAGGTATTCTGCGTGTCGTGCATAAAATCTTAAATTGGAATAGACTGCATTTGTTTATTTCCTATTCCCGTTGGTTCAAATTTCATTGCCAGATAATTTTATATAAAAGCTACTGCTGTGCAAAATTGCCTTCTCTCGTGTATGTTTAATTAAATTTACCTCCTGTTTCCGCTATCACAGGCGCCCCACTCTCCCAACATTCCTTTCAGCATAAACGGTATTTTTCTCCGTTTTATTACAGTTTGCTTTTAGGCACAATTTTATAGGCCCGCCCGTGGGCAATTATGTTCGCGGCCCGCTGCGGAACAGCCCCTATCTTATCCTTTCTTATCTTACCAGTGGAATACAAAGTAGCGCATTGTATCACAATTTAACATTGACGACCGGTAATTAATACCTATGGACTACTTTAGGATAAAAGGCCGTTTTTGTTTATTTGACAGAAAGGGACAAAGCATATCTTAGTTAATAGGCATTTGTTTAGTTTTATAAATAACGTTACAATAATAATAAAATTATCTGTAAACCTTAGCCCTTGTACGCACTAAGCGGCTTGCCGTGCGGTTGAACAAATTACAAAACATATGAAACCGCAAACGCAACACCTCTACGCACTAAGCGGTTGGCCGCAACCGCACGCGGCTAGCCGCTTAGTGCGTACACGGGCTTACAGTATACAGGGCGTCCCTAACTTATGGGACATGAAGGGGAAGTACCTTAAATATCGTAGATAGTGAATTTTGCTCAAAAAAGACTTTATGTTTATTTTTAAAAGTTAGTAATTCTGCATTCATAGATTTTCTAAAAATGACTTGCTTCGTCTGGGAATCGAACCGACTTAAATGTCAAAAAAAATCACCCTACTTTTATGATGCCAATCGAAAGAATAGCTAAAAAATAATAACTCTGCTTGAGTAACATGGTATTTTAAAAGAAAGGAACAACGTGAAATTAATATTTTAATCAAATTAAAAACATGATGAGGTTGTTTTTTTTTTGACATTTAAGTCGGTTCGATTCCCAGACGAAGCAAGTAATTTTTTGAAAATCTATGAATGCAGAATTACTAACTTTTAAAAATAACATAAAGTCTTCTTTGAGCAAAATTCACTATATACGATATTTAAGGTACTTCCCCTTCATGTCCCATAAGTTTGGGACGCCCTGTATATTTCAGAGGAGCTATACTATTCTATTGCCACCATAAGGGACGGAAAGGCTCCACAGCAAAATTTAGAAGTGTTCTTAAAATGGCTGACGGCTTACCATAATCAACCTACGTCATTTGGGCGGTGAATGGTTTTTATTTGACTGACTACCGGTTGGTAGCGACCCTGCCTACGAAGCAAAAGGTCCTGGGTTCGAATCCCGGTAAGGGCATTCATTTGTGTGATGAGCACGAATATTTGTCCCTGAATCTTGGATGTTTTCTATGTATTTAAGTATTTATTTATGTATGTGAGTATGTTTATCGTCGTCTAGTACCCATAGTACAAGCTTTGCTTAGTTTGGGACTAGTTCGAGAATGTAAGATTGTCCGCAAAAATTTATTATTCATTATTTGTCGCAACCTCATACTAACTTAGTTGACGACAAGAACAACGAATGATATATACCTTTCTATCACACTTATTGAGATTTGTATACTACCATCTCGCTCGGTCATGGTATTATTATTACTATAGCTCCTCTAACCTGTAACCTCTTCACCTTATTTCGTGCAAAACTAGCGGTACCTACAAACATCCTGTGTCATGACCATCTTGAAACTAGACCGAAGCACTCTATTTTCCATTATTCTGTTTTAAACTCGGCACGAGAATTCTTTTAAGGTCCTTTTGCTAGCAACACCAGGACAAATAGAACTGATAATGTAATGTGTGATACTTTGAACTGATAAAATGCGCTTTGTTGGTTTTTCCTTACAATGCTACTCTTCCACAAGCTCACTTACTGTTTTTTTGATGCGAAGGCAGTAGGTTCGATATCAGTAAACTGTTAGCTGTCAGTAACGATTCATGAGTAATACGAGTCTATTATAATGGTAATGAAAGTAAATGTATGTACCATAGCGAAATATTCATCAGCATACCCAACCAAGGTAACCGATATAGCTTTCCGAATCGCTAAACTTAAGTGGCAGTGGGCGGGGCACATACCACGTAGAACCGATGGCCGTTGGGGCGGAAAGGTTCTCGAGTGGCGACCACGTACCTACCGGAAGGCGCGGCGTGGGTAGGCCCCCGACAAGGCGGACTGATGATTGCTGGAGTCCGCTGGATGCGGGTGGCGCAGGACCGGTCACTTTGGCACTCTTTGGGGGAGGTCTATGTCCAGCAGTGGACGTCTTTCGGCTGATATGATGATGTTGATGATACCCAACCTCTCAGAAGTCCGCTGGTGAAAAAAATTATATTACCTCAATGTTGTACACAAGATTTTGGCCAATAATAAAAAAACAAATCTGCACTTACACATATCGAACTAGCCTCATAGTAAGCTTAGCAAGGCTTGTGTTGTGGGTACTAACTAGATGACGATTTAATATATATAAATACTTATATACATAGAACAATCCAAGACTCAAAAACAAATATTCATGCTCATCGCACAAATAATTGCCTTGACCGGGATTCAAACCCAGGACCTTTAACTTCGTAGGCAGGTATACTCATACTCATACTCATACTTTATTAATAATAAAAAAATACATGTCAACATTATACATACGTGTACGTTATAGGTTACTAGCTTCCGCCCGCGACTTCGTCTGCGTGGACCCTGGATAAAAACTACCCTATATTTTATTCCAGCCTATAAACTATCTTCGTGCAAAATTTTATCCAAATCGGTTGAGCCGTTTAAGCTTGATTGAGTAACAAACATCTAAACATCCAAACTTTCGCATTTATAATATTAGTAGGATTTAACGCTTCTACTGGAGAGGGATTTGCAGAAGCGGGGTGATATGAATGCGGAACAGCAAGCGCACTGCCCCACTTCCACATGATACTGGCAGCTAGTAAATATGTGAGGAAATCTGTCAGCTTATATCAAACTACAAAATATCGCATACCGATCTCACGCCGTCAACTCAGGAAGTCACATGCCGAATGGAAAACGCCGCGCCAAAATAAATAAATATTTGCTGACAATCTTACACATATCCACCTAGTCCTAAACTAAGCAAAGTTTGTACTATCGGTTCTAGATGACGATAACAAGTATGTTTATCGTCATCTAGAACCGATAGTACAAACTATGTAATAAATAAAAAAATACTTAAATACATAGAAAACATTGACTCGACAAATATTCGTGCTCATCACACAAATAAATGCCCTTACCAGGATTAGAACCCAGGACTTCTTGCTTCGTATTAGGCAGGGTCACTACCAACTAGGGAAAAGCGGTCGTCAAATAAAATCAGACTAATATGAATTATAGAGTGTTTAAAGATGGCGTAGCGCGTTGGATTGGTCCATTTGAATGCATGTGCCCAGTGAAACAACTTGGTATTTAGAAGCGATATGAAGCACGACTATTAAACAGGTAAACAGCTCTTGGGAGTTGGTAAATTTTATTTTAGGAACCTCTGCTTTTGACGCCAGACACGTTCAGGCGAAGCTTAATAATTACTTTTCTTATTTTCCGCTTCTAATTCAGAAGCAATTAGCCGGCTGGATATCCGGGCTAATTAGGAGGCGTTCCGAAAGTTTTTTAATTGGACTCTTGGTCGGGTGAGGTTGAAATATACTGGGAGTAAAAACAAAATGTACAGGTACAGGATTTTTTATGGCATTCTTAAATATACTCTATACTCATGGGCGAATGAGTCGCCATGTACAAATGGCAGAACATTCTCAAAATATCAGGAAAGTTCTCAGAAATATCCGGAAACGTCCACGAGAATTTAAAAATTAGTTTTCGTTAGGAAGTTTCCGATGGGAATTTTTCATGGACGAATAAGTTATGATATTTATAAACTATTTTTCTAGAAGTTGCAAGTTTCATAGATTAGATAGATATGTGTATAATATAAATCATTAATTATGGAATTTCACTTTGGAAACTTCTCTGCGTTGCATTCGCTAGGTATAAGTTACGTATTAAAATTTAATTTTGATTTGTTTTTTTGCGCGGTCGAGCACGCCAAACACGTTGTAATTAAACTGGGATGCGTACCTAAGGTATGTCTCGAATCACCCCCTTTTTTGGACTCCCTTGTGGAAATGCATTCCACCCGATCTGGCGACCAGCAGGACGGCTATTTCAACGGCGCATTTTCAACGGTTAATAGGGCACGCATGCGGGGTTCGTGAGATTATCAAAACGTATTCCATAGTACCCGCATGTGGGAAGGTGATAGAAGATCCATAGCGTGTGGGGTTTCTTATGGACGTACGCTCAAGCATATCCTCCCGAACTACACCCTCGTACGCTTTTGATTGACAAATACACTTATTACGCTTACGTATGTTTTGGCCGAATTGTGTACTTTTCCGGCGATTTCGAGGCCGGTTATTTGACACCAAGAACATGCGCCGCGCGACGCCGTCTTAGCGTGTTATTGTGCTACTTATAATTATTTTTTAATTGCTATTGTTTAAATTTAATGTGTTTGACGTTTTTACTCAATTAAATAATATTGACATTTTCATATTCCATATTCTGTGACATTGTAGTTAATTATAAACACACACGCCTTATTGAGCTTATGGCGCGAGTTCGATTTGTGTAAGATTGACCCCTAATATTTATTTGTTTTTGATTCCCTGTGTACCTCCACCTCGAAGCCTCTTTTGTCGAACCCTCGTTAATCTGGACTTATTAAAATTAATCCTCGAATGGCAGGCGTTTTAGAGACGCTCTGCAGTGACCAGTTTAGGTTGTCAATGGACCTCCCACTAATTCAGACAGATTAGCTTTGAATTACGAATTTTCACTTCCAAAGAGGGATTCGTAATAACTGCATTCGTTTTATAGTTTTTTAATAGATTTAGAATCGTTGCGACGAGTAGTCGCGGACTGCATGAAACAAAATTATGAATGGAATGATGAAAAATCCTCTTGGTTCGAATTTGCCCATGCCATAAACTAGCTAGTCTAACGTCAAGTACTAGATCGTTTGTTTACCCTAATATTTAAAAAAGAAAAACAACCCAGATGTTCACCCTTTACTCCTGAGATATTTACTCCGCCGAGAGATTAAGAGATATAAGTTTTCAATTTGTTTTCAAGATAACTAACTCTATTTCGTCCAGTTTGGTGAGTTCGACTTTATTTCTTACGCCCTCGTAATTGGGTTCCCAAATTTGTTACGGACTTTACGGACTACAAGGTACGGCCACAGTAAATATGTTAGGCAGTATCTCAACTTGTGTCTCTCAAGACTTTTTAGATCTACTCTCGTCACCCAGGGATCTGTAAAGGGGAAAAGAACACGGGGCCAATCTGCAACACGCTGGACGGACATAGTAATAATTGGTAAAAAAAAAAAGATTTATCGGACTTCACATCAGTACCTACCTTTGGCTTCAAGTGTGCCTATAAAATTGTAAGAGTTCCTTCGATTTCTCCAGGATACCATCATCAGTACCTGACCTGATGACCATGGGACCACCTGGGAAGGACACCCTTTCTAACAAAAAAATATTTTTTCAAATCGGTCCAGGCGTTTTTGAGTAATCGGGGAACATACATATAAAGATTCCGACGAATTGAGAACCTCCCCCTTTTTTGAAGTCGATAAAAAGAACTACGGAGACCAGTATAGTTTAGTGCTCCCACAATGCAAGAAACCGCCTGAAATGGCGCGTCGTAGCTAAAGAGGCGACCATTGACAAGGAGGCACAACACCGATAAAGACCCACTGAGTACAGTAGTACTAATACAAATATAAGTTGCATCGGCAATCTTCGTCCTCCCACGCCGACGAGAGCTGACAAGTACCGAATTAAATCGAACGTAAGACCATTTCAATAAAGACCTTGTTGCACTATACTTAAGGTATAATATGCATAGACAGGTGAACTCGTGCTTTCCCGGTCATGACGCCAGACAAAATGGCGGGCACCGAAGCTGCCGGCGTTGCACGCAAAATTTCGGCCAATGGGCGTTGAAGATTTTACCCGCGCTGCCTTATGATTGGTTAAAATGTTTTCGAAAAAGGCTTTCTGCGCAGGTACATCGTTGTAACTTATTTTTGTGGTACTGTACAGTCGCCATCAGATATATCGGAGCGGCCAAAGTGCTCACAAATATCTGAACACGTCTCTAATGCCTTGATAATAGAGATGTGTTGAGATATTTGTGAGCACTTTGGCCGCTCCGATATATCTGATGGCGACTGTACACCATAAACATAACCATAACACACTGACAGGAGTGTACGACTGAAAAGATCTACGGTGGTACCGCTGATGTCGATAACAGTATTACAAGAATAAAAATCTACTGTGGTACCGCTGATGTCGATAACAGTATTACAAGAATAAAAGATCTACTGTGGTACCGCTGATGTCGATAACAGTATTACAAGAATAAAAGATCTACTGTGGTACCGCTGATGTCGATAACAGTATTACAAGAATAAAAGATCTACTGTGGCACCGCTGATGTCGATAACAGTATTACAAGAATAAAAGATCTACTGTGGTACCGCTGATGTCGATAACAGTATTACAAGAATAAAAGATCTACTGTGGTACCGCTGATGTTGATAACAGTATTACAAGAATAAAAGATCTACTGTGGCACCGCTGATGTCGATAACAGTATTACAAGAATAAAAATCTACTGTGGTACCGCTGATGTCGATAACAGTATTACAAGAATAAAAGATCTACTGTGGTACCGCTGATGTCGATAACAGTATTACAAGAATAAAAGATCTACTGTGGTACCGCTGATGTCGATAACAGTATTACAATAATAAAAGATCTACTGTGGCACCGCTGATGTCGATAACAGTATTACAAGAATAAAAGATCTACTGTGGTACCGCTGATGTCGATAACAGTATTACAAGAATAAAAGATCTACTGTGGTACCGCTGATGTTGATAACAGTATTACAAGAATAAAAATCTACTGTGGTACCGCTGATGTCGATAACAGTATTACAAGAATAAAAGATCTACTGTGGTACCGCTGATGTCGATAACAGTATTACAAGAATAAAAGATCTACTGTGGTACCGCTGATGTCGATAACAGTATTACAATAATAAAAGATCTACTGTGGCACCGCTGATGTCGATAACAGTATTACAAGAATAAAAGATCTACTGTGGTACCGCTGATGTCGATAACAGTATTACAAGAATAAAAGATCTACTGTGGTACCGCTGATGTCGATAACAGTATTACAAGAATAAAAGATCTACTGTGGTACCGCTGATGTCGATAACAGTATTACAAGAATAAAAGATCTACTGTGGTACCGCTGATATCGATAACAGTATTACAAGAATTGGGTATTTAGAGCGCTCCTGACACGATAATGAAAACCATTGTTCTAAAAAGGAAGAATGAAATAAAGTTTCAGTTTGATTGTTTCGTTTTTCCAATATTGAATCATGAATATTACTTTCGAGTTTTAAGAGACAAAGGGTTTTCAGCCCTTGCTGTATAATTGAATGTCGGATATTCAGTAATTTGCAGTTGCACCCCTTTTAGCAGAAATTTAGCAAGTGTATTGAATTGAAATTAGAAGTGCCAATGAGAGATGGCAAATAGGTTTCTTCGACTTCCGTGTGAAAAATGAAACAATTATGATTAGCATGTTTTTTTAAAATTCTGTATAATCACCTACTAAAAGAAGTTTGTAACTGATTTCTAACTATAACTGATAACCTGCAAATTGATCATACATGCATTAGGTACATTATTCTGCCTGTCATTATTAAACATAAGGCTTACTTATATACTAGATCCGCAGCAGAACTAAGATAACCGATATAGCCTTCCGAATCGCTAAACTTAAGTGAAAGTGGGCGGGGCACATTGCACGTAGAACCGATGGCTGATGGGGCGGAAAGGTTCTCGAGTGGCGACCACGTACTCGAGGCGTGGGTAGGCAAGGTGGACTGATGACCTGGTAAAGGTCGTGGGAGTCCGTTGGATGCGGGTGGCACAGGACCAGTCATTGTGGCACTCTTTGGGGGAGGCCTATATCTTTCGGCTGATATGATGATGATGATGATATGCTAGATGGAAACTGACGTATATGGTATCTTTATTTTTATCATATGATTATCTTCACCATAGCACGTACCTGCCTGGACACGGTGTATTGCGAATGCCATTTTCCGCTGAACGAAAATTTGGTCATCATCATCACTAAACTCATTAACGAATCTAACGATTTAATGGAATATTAATAGGTACTTAGTTTCATATTATATCCTGAAACATCAAAAATTATTTCAGCGAAAAATGTATATTAAGTATGATTAAATAAATAAACGAAACATGAATTGCGGAATTATAAATGAGAGAGCACAATATCACTCGCCAACAAACTTACTTAAATACAGTTTGGCGATGTAAAATCAGTAGGTACAACATAGTATCATAGTAGTAATAGTCATTTTAAGTATTTTTCTTCGAGTTCAATAAAAAAAAATACGGAAAAATATACTTTCGGTCAAATGACTCTTTGGAATTATGTACTGGAACAATTGTAGAGTCGTGCTTTAACCATTTTGTAGATATCATTGCTGTAAAACGATACACAGGTCTTTAGAAATCTAGCTTATTTCTTATTATTTAAAACTCTATTCTTTAATAAACCCATAGCGGGCCATCCACAGTTAATTAGATCCGCAACAAAGTCATATAGGATTAAAGATTAACGAAATAACTTTCATACATTGTGGCGTGCCTAAGTCAACATAATGGTCGCTCCTAAATGCGATTACGATCAGAATGGCAACGACAAAAGTTTCTTATCCTAAAATAACAGGTTTTCAATCCGATTACAGATATTACCAGCATTTGCTTAGGACTTAAATCGGATCACTACCAATTAAACTATAACATTATTACAGATATTTCATAATGTTACAGCGAGAAAATAACAAACTCAATCACCGTGACTTGAAACGTAACAAACAATTGAACGTCTAAACACAGTTTAAGAACTCCTTTTGCATAAAAACAGTTTGTAAAATGTCATCTTTAAAAGCCGGGTCCGCTGTACCGTGTTTTCGATGTTTTTCAACATCTAACATGATTTTCGAACAGAATAGGGGCTTAGCCAAAATGTTTTTTGTTTAAAAACACATAATCATGTTTTCCGTCACGGATGGAAAACATTCCCCGCGTTCGTCTGCGGGGGAGGGGTCTATTATTTAATGTTTTGTTTTTGCATTAACTTAGTTGTTTTTGAAAGTTTTGAGTTTGAGTAAAACTCAAATGGAGTGGAATAAAGAAAAGACGCTGTAATTTATTCAATGATCAAAGATGGCAAATTGTACTGGGATGACAGCTGTCAAAAAAAAAGTGAAATGTTATGAAAAATAATACATTGTTCACTCCAAAGTCGCAATGGACGGGCAGTTGTACCTAAACATGTTTTGTTACATATTTTGTAATGTTTGGACTCATTGGAACTCTCTCAACAAATACTTGATGGACAAACAGCATTAAAAGCCTGTAGGTACCAAAAATTAAATTCTATTTTTGTTTTACGTACTTGAAATCGGTCCTATCTCATCAGCGATAACAATAATATCCTAACCAACAATTTTTGCCAAGTTCGAAAAGTCAGGCCAAGGTTCCTCAGTTTCGTGGTTGCTTGAGTTTTTGTCTGATTTCACAAATTTTAAACCTGACGGCAGGTTTTTATCTTCTTCTTTCCGTTTATTGTCTTCTGTAAATATGTCACCGCTATTGAGTCTTTGATACTTGACTATTATATCTAAAATCTCGTGTTGCATCTTCAATCTTATCTCGCTCGTTAAGTTTTTCATGGCATTGCCGACGTACTGTCCAAAAACGAAGTCCTCGTTAACTTGATTTGATAGAAACTCCCTGCCTAGTTGTGTGAGGACATCTCGTACAAAGTTTACGGCATTGGTATTTTGTACTCTTGGTACGATAACTGTATGATTCTTGTGGGGGCGTCTCCATATAGTTTTGTCGAATTTAGGTCGAACGGGAGGTGGTCCGACGGCCACAGACACGACTCCATCGCTGTCCATGTCATCTGGTTTGAGTGGTGTCAAGTGTCCGGATGGCTGTAAAATGGACAGAACTAAAATTGGATTCCTTTAATTATTTACATCATCATCATTCTCCTAGCGTTGTTCCCGGTTATGCCCCTATAGGAGCTCGGGGTCCGCTTTGACACCTAATCCCAAGATTTGGCATAGGCGCTAGTTTTACGAAAGCGACTGCCATCTGACCTTCCAACCCAGAGGGAAAACTAGACCTTATTGGGATTAGACCGGTTTCCTCACGATGTTTTCCTTCACCGAAAAGCTAACGGTAAATATTCCGTACATAAGTTCCGAAAAACTCATTGGTACGAGCCGGGATAATACTAAACTAATTCTTCTTCTTTCTTCTTTAATTATTTACATATTAATACTAAACTGTGTAATATATAAATAACATCCTATAAAGTGAACTATAAAGGACCCTGCACTTTCCTTCTGTCTAGGTACTCCTATTTGGAATGGAATATAGATAATCATTATTTAAAAAAAAAAAAATTCAAGTTTTCATTTCGTTTCAAGAGGTATTCCATCGAACACTCCCTCTTAATTTTAGTAGATAATCAATGAAATATATTTAATATCAGTCTTGAAAAAGTAAGAAATAGTTTACAAAATTATGTACTCGTACTACTAGCATTTCCACGCGACTTCGTCGTAGCGTAGACGTAGCGCCGTAGCTTCCTCCCCTGACTTCATGGACCCGGGATAAAAACTATTCTATATTTTAATCTAGGTTCTATTTTCGAGCAAAATTTAGCCGTTTAAACGAGATCGAGTAATAAACATCCAAAATTTCGCACTTATAATATTACTAGCTGATGCCCGCGGCTTCGCCCGCGTGGTTATAGGAAAATGTAAAATATTGAACATTCCCGTGGTTAGATGTTTTCCCGCTGGAAAAAGTAGCCTATGTCACTCTCCAGCTTCTAAACTATCTCTATACAAAAACTCACATCTATACGACTCTCCGTTGCGACGTGAAAGAAGGACAAACAAACACACACACACACTTTCGCATTTATAATATTAGTAAGGATAGAAAGCTAAATGTACCGCTCGTGTACTTAAATTGCAATGCTTCTACTATTATTTTATATTATATTTAATTGATCGAATAGAAGATTTTGACTTAGAAAGTATACTATGTCTTTCTCTACGACTATTTCTCCCTGTATACTTACTACATTTCATATTGTGGCTTCTAACCCAGGCTCATGCCACTAGATTTTTTCAAAAAACGAACGAATTAGGCATTTTATATTTCATTTAATTTTCGACGAAGGAAGATATATTAAGGAAACGAGGAGGAGAAAATGAGGAAGTGCCTTAGTAGGTCTAGTTTTCCTCTGGGTTTGAAGTTCAGATGGGAGTCACACGAGTTTAAAGTCACAGTTTTTCCTTTTAATTCGGTGAAGGAAAACATGGTGAGGAACCCGGTCTTATTTGGGTTTGAAGTTCAGATGGCAGTCGCTTTCGTAAAACTATTCGTCATCATCATCATCATCATGATCGTCATATCAGAGACAAACGTGCACTGCTACGCCTCCCCCAAAGAGTGCCAAAGTGACCGGTCCCGCGCCAGCCGCATCCAGCGGACTCCCGCGACCTTTACCAGGTCATGAGTCCACATTGTGGGAGCTCTACCCACGCCGCGCCTTCCGGTACGGGGTCGCCACTCGAGAACCTTTCCGCCCCAACGGCTATCTGTTCTACGTGCAATGTGCTCCGACCCCTGCCACTTAAGTTTAGCGATTCGGAGGGCTACCGGTATATACCGTATAAAAATGAGGGTATCCGCAGCATCAGCATACCTTGATGCTGCGGATAGCCTCATTTCTTATACGATCACGCAGAGAAACTCCCAACATAGTAGGCGACCGTAAAACTAGTGCCTACGCCTAATTCTGGGATTAGGTGCCAAAGCAGACCCGAGGAAAACCGAAACAGCCTTAGGCAGATGAGTATTAGTATAGATTGTGTACCTTTTTCCTGAGTTCCCGTGATGGCGCCCATCTTTTGGCATCGCTAAGGTGTTTGGCGTGTTCAGGGGTGGCTTTACGAACTTTTACCGATTTCTTCTCTTCAACTGTCGTCGTCCATTGCTCCTGTAACATTTAATTATATTTACTAAACGGGACTTAATGGCGCGAGGCTACCCGACGCCGGACATTGTTAGTGTTGTGTGTCGGCCGGGTGACAACCCTAGCTGCTTAAGGCACTCTAAGCTCTTCATAGAAGGAGTGTACTCGAGCTGGGCTAACAAACTCTGGAAATCGAGTAGGAAGCAACTCAGAACATATCTGGGTGTTGACAGGTCACTTCGGGGTCAAGGATCTCTTGGTCAAGATGGGACTATCGGATAGTTTAGACTGTAGAATGTGTGGCGAGGAGGATGAGACTATGGAACACTTATTGTGTGAATGTCATGCCCTTGCCAGACAAAGAATGAATTACTTTGGTAACGGCTATCCGCAACCACAGGAATTCAAGGTGCTTCCGCTGAGCTGCATC
Organism: Epinotia ramella; assembly: GCA_947578815.1. Taxonomy (NCBI): domain Eukaryota; kingdom Metazoa; phylum Arthropoda; class Insecta; order Lepidoptera; family Tortricidae; genus Epinotia; species Epinotia ramella. The sequence continues at coordinate 4,661,153 of OX388211.1, read as the reverse complement.
ATCCGTTTTGTGGAAATGATGGAGCGAGCTTGGAAGTAGGCATGCACAAAAGATCCCACTGGATCGAAGTGCATCCGAAAGGGCCCTCATCTAGATAAGATAAGATAAGACAACCCTAGTCGTTAATAAAGACCGATTGCGGGTAGTTCGGAAAACCCGCGCGGCAAGAAGATGTTGATACCCGCTTCAGCCAGTTCGTCCCGCGACCAAGGATGTAGTGACACATCCGAAACGTCGGGAAGCTTCAAAGTGGTAAATAAATACGTTAATGATACGCGATTAAGTCCCATTTAGTAAATATAATGTGTGAGAAACTAATGTAATGTAACACCTTGTTGAACAAATAAAATCTTTGAATCTTTGAGAATCGTGAAAGTTTAAATCATTATTATGTATACTGTAAAATATTTTCCTGGTAAAAGTATCTTTGGTTCACGACACATTACGGTTTAGAAAGTATCACTGATGCTACTAATAGTTCATGGCCAGCAACGTTTCTTCACTTTTTTAACATTTACCAAATGGACGTAATTAATCGAGGTTAAATTGTACAGATGCGACGGTGAAAATAATAGATTCAATTGGAACTAATATTTGTATACTTAGGTAGCTACAGAAATGTACAAAGGGAGTATAAAGGTAACATAATTGACACGTTTTGAACCTCTCGAGCAGGCCTTTAAAACGTTATAAAATGAACCGGAATTATAACGGTATATTCCGTTAGTGTTCGAAAATTACGTTATAACAAAATCAATATTCTCCATAACGATATAAATACCGTAACAGAATGAATAACAGAACGATATATAATAACGTTATAATATCGTTTTAAAATGCGAGCCGCGCGCTACGGCTGCGCCGTTGCCGCTCTGTGCCAATGCCAACATGCCACCACGTGGGCCGTAGCGCGACGTGCGACGTTGCCGTTATGTTGTTCTAGCTTCTAAATCTTATTAATGCTTGTTTACCTCGATCATTTGCAAATTGGTTGTGAATTGTGAATATTTGGTTGGTTGCGACGATAAATGGCGGAATAAAAATGGGACGCAGGAAACGCAACGCTGTCCACAGATTCGTGGACTTATTCATAAATAAAAAGAAAGAGTGCCAATCTTAATAGCCCCTAGGTAAACACTATTACAATATGTAAGAGGGTCAATATTTTTTATGTTAATTGTTTGTCTCGGCACTAAATCGCAGACTCCCAGTATTAGGACCTATTCCAAACAAGCCCTACGACCGACGGTGTTACCGTGAGCAAAAAATTATGCATAGGTATGTTGGTATGTGCTTTTGTTCATTAATCGTAATAAAATTAAAATATACTTTTAGTTTCTGACATTTTATTTTATTTTTGATTTAGAGCCATTCCGAAAACGACAAGTTAAATAAAATCTGATTATGAAACCAAAGAATGTGTGAATTTTCGATTCCGGTTCTTCGCCATAATCTGTCTAGATAGGCTCGCGATAGATAGGGGAGACCAAGGACGGTTGGTACACATAAATATGTTTCGATCCTCCTTTTCTTACGATTCATCCTCCTTTTCTAATTAATCCTTAGTCACTAAATATTTATATAAATAACTAGCTGTTGCCAGCGACTTCGTTCGCGTGGAACTTGTTATGATCTTAGAAAAAATATTGCTATTAAATTATGTTCGGTGCAAGCTATTTATCGCTGTCCCAAACAAACTTCTACCATCTTAAAGATATACAAAAACTATCCTATATCCTTCCAAGGGTCTCAAATTATCTGTACGGGAAATTTCATCTAAATCCGTTCAGGGATTAGACCTACGTAAAAGGTAACAGTGCGATGAGTTCGTTAGTTTAAATTGATAAATCTAAATTGAAAACTTCGTTTTTACAAACATAAATATCTTAAGAATCATCAACAGACGTTTTCATACAGTATTAAAGAAAAATATATTTTTATATGTCTACTAAGCTACATTACTGTTATAATAATAAGTACCCAATGTTGATTAAATCTATTCGATTCTGGGAGCAACGCATTTCTAACCTAACCTTTCCTACATTTCTGGTAACTGTTAAAATCTTACTTTAAAAAAGGTCTTGCTCTCTATACAACCTTCAAACCTTTTAGGGGATTAATAAAAAAAACGCTGAAATCAAATCTAATCATTAAACAAACGGTCCATAACCTAAGTAATAAATCTATTATTTTAAAAATATCTTGCTCTTCGTATAAACTTTGAACCCCCTAGAAACCCTCTTGGGGGATGAATTTCAAAAACATTGAAATGTATTTTTTAGTTTTAAACAAACCGTCTAAAATCGTAGTTACACTAATGTTTTACTTTAAAATTGTCTTGACCCTATACGGCCTTCGAATCCCCTTTAAACACTCTTAGGTGATGAATAAAAAAATCTACTAATCTGCTCTCTCTATTTTAAGACCAAAATTAAAAAATCTTACTTAAAAAATTACTTTTCCCTCCATATAAACTTGGAAGCCCCATTAACGCCTATAGGGGATGAATTAAAAAAAAAACTCTGAAATCAGTTTTGTTGTCTTTTAACATACAGACTAAGACTGACATTAGAAATATCTTAATATATTTTCTTGCTCTCCATATAAACCTTGAATACCGTTTTAACACTTTTAACCCCCTTAGGGGTGGTATTTTTCCAAGACGATGAAAGGATTTTTTTTTTCTAATAAGTAATCGTACCACAAAGTTGCCCATCTCTACCTCAAAAAAAATATTTCTCATCCTAATCTTGCATAAGTACCTTTTTACCGAGGAGGTACTTACGCGATTGTGCTAAGCTGTTAGCATACAATATTGTAGACTCCGTCGTGACTAGCACGATGACTGATAGTTGTAAGGCAGACCCCGTGTTACGTTTTAGTAGTGTGGGATCTGGAAGGGAGCCGGAGCCGACGGGTAATTTAAACTGACCACTCCGACAACGCGTGCTTGTGCTTCCACCGGCTCCCAACCCCTTGATAGCTGTAACACTAGTATTCATAAAGACAGTCATGTTATTAATATGGTACACCAAAATATACAGGGATTCCCTAGTAAGGAACTAGAAATTGACTTGTTTATACAATGCTCAAATATCCATATTCTTTGTATAACCGAGCACTGGCTTAAGGGTCATGAATTTATGTTTAATTTTAGCAATCATTGCATAGTAAGTTCATTTTCTAGAAAGACATGTAGGCGTGGAGGGTCTTTGATAATGGTAAAACACAATTTGAAAAGTAAGGAACGTAAAGATATTGTTGACAAATCCATCGAGCGCCAAATAGAACTCTCTTGTGTAGAATTGGATCAATTCATAATTGTATGCGTATACAGACCTCCATCGGCGGATTATAGTCTATTCGAGTCAGTTATGGATGAAGTGCTCAGTAGTATTTTTCTAAGTACAAAATGTGTTGTTGTGTGTGGTGATTTTAATGTTAACTTACTCGAGAAATCGCCCATGTGTGTGAGTCTAGTGAATACTTTTAAATCGTTTAACTTAGTGAACCTGTTTTGTGAACCTACTCGAATTACAGCAACCAGTGCAACATGTATAGATAACGTTTTCAGTAATGAGGATGCAATTAATAAATCTATTATAAACAACTTAAGTTCTGACCACTGTGGACAACAAGTCTCCTTCAGCGGGAAAACGGACGAAGTTCCACGAGACACCATGTGCAGACCTATTTCCGAAAAGAGATTAGATTTATTCAATCGTAATATTGCGAACCGATTACGTTATCTTCCATTTACTCAGGAAAGTCCAAATCGTTTGTGTGCTCATTTGTTCAACTGTATTAAAATGGAATTTGATGCCTGTTTTAATTTAAGGAAAATTCAAAGCAAGGTCAAGACTAAATTTAGCGACTGGGCTACCCCGGATATTCACGAGAAAAGACGCCGTCTCTACGACTTGTATGATTCGAGAACTACTGATAAAAGACCGGAATTTCTAGAGTATGTTAAGAACTACTCGAAATCTTTTAAGTCAATGTGTGTCGCCGCCAAAGCCGATTACTTGTCAAAAAAGATTCAGAACTCCAATGATAAGGTTAAAACTGTATGGCAAGTTATCAACACTGAAACTGGAAAACGCAAGATAAGAGATCCGCACTACAGCCTACGAATTGATGATACTTTAGTAAGTTCTGACCATGAAGTAGCGGATCATTTTGAGCGGTTCTTTTCTAACGTACCCGTTGAGACCACGAAGTCTTTAAACTCATCACCAGATGTCGCTGAATCGTTGTTGAAAGCAAATGTAACTGAATGTACAGAAATCTTTAGATTCACTCACGTGACCCCACCTATTCTTATAAAAGCGTTTAAATTGTTGAACTTAAAGAAGACTGAAGATCTTTGGGGCCTTTCAGTCAAAGTATTACATTCCATTGTAGAATCAATTGCACCTTTCTTAGCTGATATTTTCAATAAATGTATTGATACTGGAGTATTTCCTGACCTCATGAAACACAGTAAAATTATCCCGTTGTTTAAATCAGGAACGAAAACTGACCCTAACAACTTCAGGCCAATATCAATACTACCGGCACTAAGCAAAGTTTTTGAGAAGCTTATTCTTCATCAGCTTATGTCCCACTTTAGTTGCAATAAACTGCTCAATACCAATCAGTTCGGATTCACTAGGGGTCGCTCTACCACTGATGCAGGGGTGGTACTAATTAAACATATTTTTGATGCCTGGGAAGAGGCTCAAGATGCTATTGGAGTGTTCTGTGATTTATCAAAGGCATTTGATTGCGTTGATCACGAGAATTTAATCAGAAAGTTGAGACATTATGGGATTAAAAACGGTGCTCTTGATCTTGTTTCATCGTATCTCTCGGAGAGAACACAACGAGTAGTCATCAATGGGACCCAATCAGCAGGGACAACTGTTGCTCTTGGTGTTCCTCAAGGCTCGATTCTGGGTCCGTTTCTGTTTCTGATTTACATCAATGACCTACCAAATGTGTTGCAAGATAAACATGATATAGTGTTATTTGCAGACGACACGTCGCTTATCTTCAAGGTAGACAGGAAAGAGAAAAGCTTCGATGGTATTAATGATGCTCTCAACACTGTTGTGAAATGGTTTACAGCAAATAATTTACTGCTAAATTCTAAGAAAACAAAGCGTATCAGATTCACTTTACCTAATGTCAAGCAGGTAAATAATACCAAGATCCAATTAAAGGGCGATGAGCTGGAATTACACATTACAGATTATGGCGAAGAACCGGAATCGAAAATTCACACATTCTTTGGTTTCATAATCAGATTTTATTTAACTTGTCGTTTTCGGAATGGCTCTAAATCAAAAATAAAATAAAATGTCGGAAACTAAAAGTATATTTTAATTTTATTACGATTAATGAACAAAAGCACATACCAACATACCTATGCATAATTTTTTGCTCACGGTAACACCGTCGGTCGTAGGGCTTGTTTGGAATAGGTCCTAATACTGGGAGTCTGCGATTTAGTGCCGAGACAAACAATTAACATAAAAAATATTGACCCTCTTACATATTGTAATAGTGTTTACCTAGGGGCTATTAAGATTGGCACTCTTTCTTTTTATTTATGAATAAGTCCACGAATCTGTGGACAGCGTTGCGTTTCCTGCGTCCCATTTTTATTCCGCCATTTATCGTCGCAACCAACCAAATATTCACAATTCACAACCAATTTGCAAATGATCGAGGTAAATAAGCATTAATAAGATTTAGAAGCTAGAACAACATAACGGCAACGTCGCACGTCGCGCTACGGCCCACGTGGTGGCATGTTGGCATTGGCTCAGAGCGGCAACGGCGCAGCCGTAGCGCGCGGCTCGCATTTTAAAACGATATTATAACGTTATTATATATCGTTCTGTTATTCATTCTGTTACGGTATTTATATCGTTATGGAGAATATTGATTTTGTTATAACGTAATTTTCGAACACTAACGGAATATACCGTTATAATTCCGGTTCATTTTATAACGTTTTAAAGGCCTGGTTACACTAATGTTTTACTTTAAAATTGTCTTGACCCTATACGGCCTTCGAATCCCCTTTAAACACTCTTAGGTGATGAATAAAAAAATCTACTAATCTGCTCTCTCTATTTTAAGACCAAAATTAAAAAATCTTACTTAAAAAATTACTTTTCCCTCCATATAAACTTGGAAGCCCCATTAACGCCTATAGGGGATGAATTAAAAAAAAAACTCTGAAATCAGCTTTGTTGTCTTTTAACATACAGACTAAGACTGACATTAGAAATATCTTACTATATTTTCTTGCTCTCCATATAAACCTTGAATACCGTTTTAACACTTTTAACCCCCTTAGGGGTGGTATTTTTCCAAGACGATGAAAGGATTTTTTTTTTCTAATAAGTAATCGTACCACAAAGTTGCCCATCTCTACCTCAAAAAAAATATTTCTCATCCTAATCTTGCATAAGTACCTTTTTAACCCCCTTAGGGATGGAATTTTCTAACACGTTAAAAGTACTAACTGTTTTTCTATTCTAATAAGTAATCTTTCTACAACGTTTCAAATCTCAAGCTCAAAAAAAATGTTTCTCATACAAACCTTTCACCCCTATTTAACCCCCTTAGGGGTGGAATTTTCTAAAACGCTGACAGTCCTTTTTTGTATTTGTATTTAGTAATCTTTCTACAAAGTTTGAAGTTTCTAGCTCAAAAAATAAAGTTCCCTCCATACAAACTTTGCACCTCTATTTAACCGCCTTAGGGATGACATTTTCTAAAACACAGAAAGTACTTTTTTCTATTCTAATAAGTAATCTTTCTACAAAGTTTCAAGTCTCTAGTTCAAAAAATAATGTTACCCCCATACAAACATTGCACCCCTGTCCCCTACTTAACCCCCTTAGGAGTGGAATTTTCTAAAACGCTGCAAGAACTTTTTATGCATCTTAATAAGTAATCTTCCTACAAAGTTTCAAGTCTCTGGGGCTACCCGAGGTTTTCATCGATTTTTGACAAGTTTTGAATCGTATCTACTACTTTTGCACTACAGATAGAATCATAAATCAAACGGCTATCGGTTCTTCAATCTTTTATCTCCATTTTGACTGACCGGATTTTGAAACAAATTAATACTTAATTTTGTATGATTTTTTTAAACATTGTCTAAAAAAACACTTATTTCGCATCTCTATTGACGTGAAAGATCTAACATATACGAAATCTACAAATTTGGGTTCGTCTATGACGTCTCTAAAAACTGGTAGAGGGTTTTAATTTTAAACCAATTAACACAAAAGTTATGGCCAGAAAACCAGTTTTTTGGCCTAAAATTGTTCAACTTTGATGCCAAATATCTCGAAAACAATGAAGTTTGAAGTAAATATGGGATACTTATATTGCTTAAAGCCGTTGTTGTTAATATAATAAGCTACAAAAAACATTAGAAAACTAAGGGATTCAGATCGAAGGTCATTGGCGTATGGGAGCCTCTTAACAAAAAAGTTTCCCTCATACAAACTTTGCACCCCTATTTAACCCCCTTAGGGATGGGATTTCCAAAAATTCCATCTTGTCCCTTCTTTTTAGTCCCAGTAGTTTCGGCTGTGCGTTGATGAATTAGTCAGGAAGTCTTCTTTTACATATATAGATAAATCAAATTTCTCATTCTCTCCACCTCATTTTAAGCATCTTAGCTGACCATCCATCCGTAATGTGCGTGCTGGTGCCATAAACCGGTTTAATTTATTTAAACTTTGTGACACAATACAAAAAAAAGTATATATGGTGGACTTAATGCCATAAGGCATTCTCTACCAGTCAACCAACGGGCTAAGCAGAAACATTTGATGCAGGCATTTAAATTATTAATAATTTACCATGTTATAACAATGCCATTAATATCTGGGGGCACGGCAGTGCCCCCGCCAAGTCGAGCGCGAAGCAAACACTGCCGTACCATCCTTTACTGGAACCATTTCGCCACATTTTCAGGCCCCTATTTGAGAACCTCTGGATAAGACCAGAATGCAGAAATTTTCGTCATCCAGTAAGCTATAATCACATACTTAAAATCCAAAATGTCAAGTCTGTAGGTCATTTAGTTCCGAAGTTAAGCGAAAACAAAGTTTCGCATTTATGACACTCACTCATGATCATCAAAATAGAACTAGTACTTCCCATAAACTCAGAGAGCTGAAATTTGGTACAGAGTTAGGGTTTAATGGCCACATAAAGGGAAAACTATAAAAAATTGCTATTTCAACCCAGTTTTCTAGATACACCAACTGTATACATTACTTTGTAATCCTATACAAATATATAGGATTACAAAGTTAAATTTGCAGTGAATGGGAAAATTCAAAAGCAAGAATGGGCCTGCATTCATAGTTTGTATGTATGGATAAGACATTAACCTTCAAAAAGAAGTGAGATTCCATAAAAAACACTCCATGTAAAAAAGAGGCCAAGTCTCGAAACTCTTCCACCGTAAAAAGTTGTGAGATATTTCGTAGAGCCAAGTTTCAGGCATTCTTATTAATCTTTATTTGCTTGCTTGACGACCGGTTAGCCTAGTGGGTAGTGACGCTGCCTACGAAGCTGAAGGTCCTGGGTTCGAATCCCGGTAAGGGCAAATAATTGTGTGATGAGCATAAATATTTGTTTCTGAGTCATGGAAGTTTTCTATGTATTTAAGTATTTATATCTATTATACAACGTGTTAATAAAATAACGCAAAACCTGAAAACAGTTTGTTCAGAATCGAGCATAGAATGCGAAAAAAATAAAAAAAAAATTTTTTGACAAGATTTTTTTTTACATTTGTATGGAGTGTTGGCCGACTGGGGCGACCTGCTCCATACAAATGTAAAAAATAAATCTCGTCAAAAAATTTTTTTTTAATTTTTTTTGCATTCTTCTCTCGATTCTGAAGTTTCTGAACAAACAGTTTTCAGGTTTTGCGTTATTTTAGTAACACGTTGTATATATCGTCGTCTAGTACCCATAACACAAGCCTTACTGAGCTTACTATGGGACTAGGTCGATTTGTGTAAGATTGTCCCTTAATATTTATTTATTTATTTATTTATTGCTAAATAAAATTTTTTGACTTGGCAATCACACAATACTACATAATTTTAGGTAAGTATGCAAAAATCTATAAATACAGTTAAGTTGTGTGATTGCCACGTTGCAGAATTTTATTTAACAAGCAAAAACATTCCATGTAAAAAAGAGGCCAAGTCTCGAAACTCTTCCACCGTAAAAAGTTGTGAGATATTTCGTAGAGCCAAGTCTTAGGCATTCTTTAATCTTTATTTGCTTGCTAAATAAAATTCTGTAACTTGGCAATCACACAACTTTCCTGCATTAATGGATTTCTGCATACCTAAAGCTATGTAGTATTGTGTGATTGCCAAGTCACAAAATTTTATTTAGCAAGCAAATAAAGATAAAAGAATGCCTGAGACTTGGCTCTACGAAATATCTCACAACTTTTTACGGTGGAAGAGTTTCGAGACTTGGCCTCTTTTTTACATGGCATGTTTTTTATGGGATGATGCATTTCCGATTAATGAGGCATAGAGTAGCTAAAGACAATCGGATTTGAAAATTATTAGTCAGGATATTCGTATCAGGCTACAACCTGCGCCGACAAGCCGAGCAAATCGAAAAATTCTCTATTTTACTATGACGTCGTGCACTCTAACAAACAACCTACGTTACGTAATCACATCGCTTACATTGCACGAGTAGGCTATACTGAATGCGAGAAAGGGGTAGCCTATAACGTTATTACATTATTATATCGGTTAAAAAAGTATCGGTTTTATATTAATGGTTTAGATTTATAACGTTATAATGGATATCGCTATACAGCGCGTCAAATATCGGTTTCGAGTATAGCGGTTTTAGGAATAATAACGTTATAAATGATAGCGCTATACGAAAATAGCGCTATTTAAAGGCCTGCTCTCGAGTCTTGAATTAGATTATAAAATCCATTATCCTAATTTAGGTAGCAGCGCAAAGTATTTCAGAATAATTCAATAAACAACACATCACAAAAATATTTAAGAATACTACGTCAACTGCAGTTCTTAGATAATTCAATTCTCAAGTTTATCGCTTTTCGAACTAAATACTGTTTAAAGAAAAATTAAACTTACGGAGAAAACGATCTGGATAACCAATAACCCCAGAGCGAAATAACTTCTTGCCTCCATAACGAACTCCCACTGAATGGTATCCGTAGACATCACCGATTCTTACCAAGACAATAGCAGTACTTGTAAACATGGGAGACAATACATGAGAACGGAATGGATTGCTTTTCCTGAATGCTGGAAAATTAATAAAATATTAACACCACATTTATTTTTTTCCAATGTTGGAATGCGCTATTTTGTACTTTACCGACAGTTTCCTAATGTCTCAGAAAGAGACATGAAAACGGGGATATCCCTATGACATGACAGGGATGTCAAGTCTTGTATCTGGAATTGGGCCTCTGTCTAACATCTAGCTTAGGTTACTTAGCTCTAGTTTTTCTTCTCGGTTCACGTGACTCTCAATCTGATGGTCGTGGTCGGTCATTCGAACCCCACTGGAATGAGGTTTTCATAAAACTTACGTAAGTACGAAATATCATTTCAAATTATCAGTAGCTTTTCGGTGTAGGAAAACATATATATATATTTTTTAATTTATTTAGTAACAACAACAGTCATAATAAATTTGTTACATATGTTGTCCACAATGTACAATAACTGAGAGACCGACCACAGACCACACAGACCAGACCTGGAGGTTCATAAAACATAATATTCATTATTAATAAAACCAAAAAGGAAGGTAAGAACAACGAATACATAACTAAGTATACAGTCAAGGACAATGAACATTGTGAGGAAACCGGTCTACTTCCAAACAAGGTCTACTTTCCCCTGCAGCCATGGCAGCTACGATGGCCAGTCACTTTTGCAAAACCAATACCCACACCAAATCTTAGGATTAAGTGTCAAATCGGACGCCGGGGTCCTTTAGGAGAGCCACTAATCGGAAACACGCTAGGAGGATGTTTCTATGGTACAGTAGAATTATTTGGGGTTTACCACTGACAGATAGTTTGCCTTCATTTAATTTTCAACTTTAACCACATACAAATTAAGTAGTTATTTCTAAATCGGTAGACGTGGGTAACAGTATTCTGAAAATTGCTTTATTTGTATAATATTAAAGTTGAAAATTAAATGAAGGCAAACTATCTGTCAGTGGTTAACTAACAGTAATCGTACTGTAGTAGCATATTGCAGAAAGCTGTCACAACAAACGTTGAAAGAATATAGCTAAACTGCAGGCAAATATACGTTGCATTTTGTTTCAAAGCCCAACTTAATTTAAAACCGCCCTTAAAGGTAACAGCTCTCACTCAGCGAAATGTAAAACCATGAAACCCTAATGGAATTTACACAGTACGCATAAAACTTTTAAGTGGCATCATTTGTATTCGCCCGAAATTCGCGAGAAATGGATATACGCCGCTGTAGTGCCATCAATTTAGCTGGAAACGTCGTATTCCTTGATTTCAGGGAAGTTGGAGTTGTGCGCGGCGTTGTTCGGTGTACATTGCTGCTTCCAATTAACCTACAATATTTAGAGACTAGTGGCTCTGTGTGTTGTAGAGCTCGCGAACCTGTCATTGTTTTAAATTTGTATTTTAATTTCGAAAAACTGAATAGACTATTTTTTTAATATTACTGAACCTGCTTATAAAGTTTTACGAGACTCGGTTGAGTAATGTGGAGGAGAGAACAGCCGGTAGACGCCGACGTACGAAATCATTTTTGCCCAAGATGAAACGGAGAACGTCGTTAGCTTTGCTCGCTAGTTAATTCTATGCTGCCTGTCTGTCTTTCTGTTAACTTTTCACGCTTAAACTGCTGAACCGATTAAGATGAGGTATGAAGATAGGAAGGACATAAAAAAAATCCTGAAAATCATCAAAATATTTTATTAATTAATTTTCTTTCGTGTAAATTGAACGTGTAAGATGCAGAAAGGTCGCTAATAGTAGCGGTGGCAAATGTGATGCAGAGATACGCTTCATCAGTCAATGTCTGAGTAGCTCAGTTGGAAGAGCGCTGTACCGGCAATACAGATGGCACAGGTTTGAGTCCTGTCTTGGGCTGACGATCATGGTTTATTTTTCCATTATATTTTGTTCTCTGTATCATATCGTTTAAAATTCGATCGTGGTAACTTCCACGTTTGCTTGCATATGTATTTGAGGAGATTTCGACCTCAATAATTTGCCCGCAATGTACACCAAAACGCCTTCCATTACTTGTTTACAGCTCATTCCAACACACGCCGCTTTGAAAACTTGTACAAGCCGAAAACACACCCATTTAATTAGAATCCCTTAATTGAAAATATGTTCTCATTAAGCATTACGTAAAAAGTCAACAGGAAAATAAAATGGCTGTATATTGTGGCTGAGCGGATGTGGATGGGAATTTAAATTAATTACTGAGTTAATTATTTTTTACTGCTGCATAAACGGAAAAATGTATAAGAACTTAATAGTAGGTACATTACTGCAAAGGCCGGGAAATAGCAATTCGTGGATGAGTTGATTTTTTCGGATGAAGCGAAGCTGAATCCGACAATAGATACGAATCCACGAATTGCCATTCCCGCCGAGGCAGATATAGTACTTTTCTCCAAAAATGCGAAGAAATCAAATAATATTTGCAATCAACAATAATGTTTTCAAACAGTGTGTATGTCAATAACCTATCAAGTTGAGACACGACACGACATGACTCATGGTGCCAGTTTCAAATGAAATAAAAAAATAAAACATCAAAATCGATCCCATTTTTAAATGTTTCATGTTTTTAAAATGATTAAAGAGTAAACGGGATTGAAATTTAATTCGTTATTAATTTTATTTCGTTATTATTTTTGTTTTATTTTTATAAAAGCCAACCTAACTATTTCTCAACCTGGAGGCCTAGACAAGGTTACAATCGACAAACGCTAACGCCAATAGAAAACTAATAAAATGTATGGGAATGACAGATGTTAACGAAAAGTGTTTCGTCGGCATCTGTCATTTCCATACAATTTATTATTTTCTATTGGCGTTAGCGCTTGTCGATTGTAACCTTGTCTACGGCCCCTGGTCTGGTACTAAATGTAATACTAGAATACAATATTAATATATGATGGCTTTATCTTTTTATTGTTTTCCTTTATTGCCTAAGTTTATATTTTCTTGTTGTTATATTTAGTACTTAATTTTATAGTGTGTGTATTTTTATATCGAATACTGTTACCCACGTCTACCGATTTATAAATAACTACTTCATTTGTATGAGGTTAAAGGTGAAAATTAAATGAAGGCAAATTATATAAATATGATATAAGGGTACCGAACAGCAGCTCCTCTATTTTCCAGAAGAGCACTTTTGTAACTGCCGTCTGATATAAAAGCCCTGGAAGGTAATCTGTTCAAAATTAATTAAAAAAACTGGCTTATAAATAAATCATTTTATAGCCTCAATGAGTTTTTTGGGTCAGATAATAGAAGTGAACGTTTTTAGAATTTAGTGTTTTTATAATTGTTTTTATATTAATTTTTAATTTTGAAATGTTAGTTTATAAGCTATGAATGTACCTAAATATTGCACGCCCGTAAGGTGTTTAAACTATTTATTCATAAACATCCATGTCATCCATACACATAGTTATGCAATAAATAATTCTTATTCTTATTCTTTTTCTTATTTCGTAATTTAAAACTATTTGAGACATTTTTAAAAACGTCACTTACAAAAGTAAGCGTTTTGTCCATACCAATTAAAAAAAAGAAAACGCGGGAAAACTTTAAGCCCCACAAACGGGCGCCATTTCTCACACCAACTTGCAATAGTTCGAGAGAGACAGCCATACATTACTTAGCAGTCTAACTATAAGCAAGTTGTTGTGACAAATTGCTAGGCCTTTAAACGTCCGCATTTGGCTGTTAGTAGTAATTTGTCTTAGTCAAAACATATCCTATCCTCAATGGCCCATAAACGCACTGTACTTTTATCCTTCATACATTTTTCATAAAAGCACTTGTTTACCACGATGTCAAATCATGTAACTTTTTTTTAATCGGCCGCTATATTGCAGTGGTACCAACTTCATAAGCAAATTTTTCGTAATAAAAAGTTATTATTTATGATTTAACATTTGTATATTATAAATTATAAACTAAAATAATAATAAATCATCATCTATTGTGTGTTTAATAAATTCTTGGTATTATTTATAATAATAAACAGTTCGGATTTCGGATTCGGTTCGGGTCCGGATTTGATTTGGTTCGGATGGCAAGTGCAAACAAATGAAAAACAAAACAAACCGTAAACAACAGGTATCATATTTCTGATTTCCCACCAAATTACAGTTCAAAATGAAAAGACGAAAGATGATAAACAATAACTTCTAAACTATTAGCTAAGATTTTATTCGTGTTTGTGTACATTCCTTTCAAAATGGTCAAAGGAATTCATAACTGCACTTCTGAAGAAATTGCGTAAGTAGCAAAATAACGAATAGAAAGCTTGCTGCCTGAAAAGTCTACATAATGCAATTTATTTATTTGTCATATAAAAAGTATTGTATGCTCGCCAAGGCTCGCAACGCAACCCACGACAGTCGCGTTTTAAGACCCTTCTTTCTTATACAACAGTTGCATAAAATGCTATAAATTTGCGCTCGTCAGTAACGAGGAACTTCACGTACCTACCTACTATTTTTGCTACAGTAAGGCGCACATTTCCGAGCATATTGGAGAAAATTCCATTTAGATCCTACATAAGTATTGGCTATGCACAATTGCACATAATTGACTTGTACGCAAATATGAGAACTCACAACGATAAAACATGCACGAAAGGGAAAAATTGCAATTATATTCACCCATGACTTTGTCACCTTCGGTTTGCAGACGATATAGTAGTCTTGGCTGAGACCATGGAGGACTTAAGTACGATGCTCGATGACCTCAGTAAAGCTTCCGAGCGAGTTGGTCTAAGAATGAACATGGATAAGACGAAGATCATGTCAAATGCCCATGTAGTACTGTAACTGCAAGTTTACAGTACTTGTTGATTATATTCATAAAAATAGGTACCTAATTCAGACAAATACTATAAAACCGTTTCACACGGCCGGCGCTCCTTGAAATTGACCTTACGTCAACATTGGAACAATAAAGCACAGAGCTGGTCTCCTATTTCGTCTTTGTATTATGGTTGAGATTACTTAATGTGGCCGGCCTTTTATAAAACTGTCATTGTAATTAGAAGCTTCTACCTTCGAACGTAGAGTTGCTTTTTGAATGAACCACTGATGCAATTTGGCCAACTTAAATAATCTCATGTATACCATTCAAGTGTTTTCAACTCTTGAAACTCTATGCGACCAGACGATAACAAAAACAGATCCGAAAGGACTTATATTAGTTGCAATATATAACACATATGTCTTTTGACTAATCTATAGTAGGACTATTAATTATTGTAAACCAAAATGCCGTTTGTTAATATGGCATGTAAAATAATTACACCTTTTTGATATTGCACAAGAATTCATGTACAGATTCAGTCTTTTACAATAGGGCAGTCGAGATTTGACCTCGCGACAGGTTGGAATTATCTCATTCGGTTTCCCTTATAATTAATCATCAATTAAATTTGATATTAGATTTCCGCGCGCGTTTCGCGTTTTA
The DNA here is from genome assembly GCA_947578815.1 of Epinotia ramella. Lineage (NCBI taxonomy): Eukaryota > Metazoa > Arthropoda > Insecta > Lepidoptera > Tortricidae > Epinotia > Epinotia ramella. The sequence goes on along the minus strand of OX388211.1, from coordinate 4,645,372 downwards.
TTTGTATGAAATAGTGTTCAATTACTAGAGATTTTATAGTGATATTTATAGAGACAATTTTAAGACATTTTAGAGACAAATAAGTGAATTTAGTGTAGGCACGTATTTTTTAAGACAATTGACAATAGTGCGAGTGTGAAACATTAAGTGTTTGATTTGTTTTTATATGAATAGTTAATAATTATAGAGTCAGTGTTCACATTAAGTATTTATAAAAATTTACCTATATAGTTATTTAAGAGTAAAGTGTTTATTTTTGGTTTGTAATATTTAGGTCGTCGCTTCGGGAGATTAGCTGGAAATATAGTTCTGCGTGCTAATTGCTGAGATAGTCATTTCCAAGGCTTCATAAATTAAAGGTATAGTTAGTTCTTTTCTGCAATTCAACGGGTCCGCTGAGCCGTTTAATCGAACATTAATAGGGGCCATAGGGCCAGATATTATTCTAAATTTTAATAATATGTATATACTATCTCTGGTATGAGAGTGGATATAAAGATACACTAGTTACTATTGTCTTGAAATAAAACTCTAATTTAAATAAGGATGCATGAATAGGTATAATAAATGATAGCATTGCAATGTGATTGAACTTTGGAAGAGCACACACACACATCTCAATTTTATAACTGGCTCTTTTTAACTTTTCTAAAGCATTGTAGTGTTATGCATTTAATGGCTTTTTGATTCTATTATTTGTGACAAGATAGTGAACTTACATTAAAAAAGAAACTTCTATACACACCCATTGTATTTCGTGGCTTTAGCCTGATTTCAATGGACATACACTCATACACATATCACATTTACACCAACATACATAGCTGACACACCACGAGTTTAGATTTCATTTGAATACACGCACTTAGGTACACTCGACGCAAAGCTTTTTGGCTGATACTAGATCCTGGATTGCTGGAGTCGACTCGAGTTTACACCTAAGGAATCTGACGTGTCAATTTCTTAGAAGCTGTGAACTTTTCATACACAATAGGAATACACATCCAAGGCCTGAGCTGTGTATATGTCTGTAACGTATTCTCTGTTTTCCCTGGGGCGCATCCTTTCGATAAAGCTGACCCCTGACGTCTGATGTCGTGTGTGAAGGCAGAGAGCTCTCCGTCCAATTTAAGGGGTCTACAGTACAGACTATGTTATAGCGTATACGTAGTATTCAGAGCACCTTGTACATAATCGACAACAATCACTATCTCTGTTACAAATACCGTGGCTGCACGAACGTTTAGGGTATGCGTAAATTCTGCCGCGCGTTATGTTTTGCGTAATTATTAAAATTAATTTTGGCAATCTGCGTAAAGTAAATTTAAAAGTACATTTAAAAGTACTTAAGATTCGTGTAAGATGATGAATGTGTAGGAGAGATGGTTTGAATCAAATAGATAGTAAGGGTTGATAGGTTGCATCATGACGGATTTGTTGGTTTGGCGAGGGTGTAGGAGCGTTGGGAGCCCTCGAAAGATTCAAGACATAACAATAGGTATAGGCCCCATTTTTCAAGACCTAAGGTCTAGAATCCCAAGGTCCCCTTGTAGTCTGTTTTTTTACAGGTCATCGTTGTCGTTCGTCGTGATGGAGCATTTTTATAGTATAATTTTAGTTAGTTCTAAGTTAGAAATAAATGTATGTAATTAGTGTTAGATAATTATAATTCGTGTACGGTAATTAACTAATTAAATCAATTATCTTTGTTCGAGTTGTTCCTGATCGGGTGAGTCGCATGTTCACTTATGTAGATAGACTATTTGTTGATCTCAATTTTAAATGTTCATTATTGATTTGCGGACGATAAAATTTATTGACGGATTATAATTTACAGTAATGTTTGCGATTACTGAAATGACCTTTCAGGTGTTTTGATTCGGTTTTTTGCGGCTTATGATCATACATTTACGTATGATTTTTGACGTTTATTTAAACGCATTATTTAATGCGTCGATTGAACTACATTTACGTTCTGATTCATTTTGAAATTTTAGTTTCATTCGTCTTATTTATTACGAATGTTATTTATTCACATTTATTTGTTGCGTTTGTTACGGTTTCATTTGGAACATAATTTGACATTATTATTTTATACGATGCGTTCTACGACGACATTTTAACACAACGTAGAGGGTCCTATTCGTACTTCTTGAACTAGACGATCACAAGTATTTTATTTATGGCCAGTATTTTAGTTAACTTATTAAATAGTATTTTATTTAAAGGAGGCTAGTTTAGTCTTTCTACAGTACCAACTCCCATTACAATCGGACACTTTACGCTCGAAGTTGTAGACAATTATGTATACCTAGGACAGACTATCCAGTTAGGTAGGTCCAACTTCGAGAAAGAGGTCAATCGTCGAATCCGACTCGGCTGGGCAGCGTTCGGGAAGCTACGGCACATCTTTTCGTCCAATATTCCGCAGTGTCTCAAGACGAGTCACTGGTGTGTGTTGCCAGTGATGACATAATTATGGCACTGAAACATGGTCGCTTACTATGGGCCTCATAAGAAGGCTCAAAATCACCCAAAGGGCAATGGAGAGGACCATGTTGGGAGTTTCTCTGCGTGATCGCATCAGAAATGAGGCTGTCCGCAGCAGAAACAAGGTAACCGATGTGGCCCTCCGGATAGCTAAACTTAAGTGGCAGTGGGCGGGGCACATAGCACGTAGAACCGATGGCTGTTGGGGCGGAAAGGTTCTCGAGTGGCGACCACGTACCGGAAGCCGCGGCGTGGGTAGGCCCCCGACAAGGTGGACTGATGACCTGGTAAAGGTTGCGGGAGTCCGCTGGATGCGGGTGGCGCAAGACCAGTCGCTTTGGCACTCTTTGGGGGAGGCCTATGTCCAGCAGTGGACGTCTTTCGGCTGATATGATGATGATGATGATGATGATGATGATGATGATGATGATGATTTTGTCATATTCGACTAAGTTAGACGTACAATCTATTTTTAGTTACAATTATTTTACCTAATAATCGGTTTCTAACGAAGTCCACTTGGGATTTTTCTTCAATTCGCTGTTTTGTTTTTTTAGAGTTCATTCAAAAGGTTTCATTTTTGTGTGACGTATGTCACGAGTGTTTATCTCGCCGCACTGCGAATTGCGATCTCGTTCGTAATTGTCAGAATTTCCATAACCTAAGGTCCAAAGGTTCCGTACCCAAAGGGTAAAAACGGGACCCTATTACTAAGACTTCGCTGTCTGTCCGTCCGTCCGTCCGTCTGTCTGTCACCAGGCCGTATCTCAAGAACCGTCATAGCTAGCACAGTTGAAATTTTTACAGATTATGTATTTCTGTTGCCGCTATAACAACAAATACTAAAAACATAATAAAATAAATATTTAAGGGGGGCTCCCATACAACAAACGTTTTTTATTTTTCAGGCTGTATATCAAGAACCGCGATAGCTAGACAGTTGAAATTTTCACAAATTATGTATTTCTGTTGCCGCTATAACAACAAATACTAAAAACAAAATAAAATAAATATTTAAGAGGGGCTCCCATAGTGTTGCAAAAAATAAAATAAAAGTATTTTCTATTACAACTCTGTATTATATTTATATATTTTTATTTGTGTTATTTGTATATATGTATGATTGTGTATGTATGTTTATATATAGAGCTATTTATGTACGTGTATTGATATAATTATTTTGGTTTTTTGGCTTATTATAATCTCTGCACCACCTACTACATAATCTAGTTTTATCTCTTACTCCGATACCCAAAGGTTGTCTGGAAGAGATCGCTCTTCAGCGATAAGACCGCCTGTTGTCTACCTCTACCTACATGTTATTGTATTGTTTCTCTTTTTAACTGCTTTGTTTGTGTGAGGTGTGCAATAAAGAGTATTTGTATTGTATTGTATTATAACTCGTGTAATTTACCCCCGGAAGTGGCAAGTTTGGTGAAGTGGAACTGATGATGACTTATGGAACTCCTAAATGATGTAAAGTACGTCTAAGATTCTAATATGATTCCGTTCTCTACTCTGACTAATGAAGTGCCAAAGGTGATTCTGAGATCCTTGAGAAATCGACGGACTTCCTCAAATATAATAAATTAATAATTAACGCATTTGCTCTCGGAAAGCAGTTCATGGTAAAGTTGAAAGGAGATGTGGAAATGTTCATGTATATTGCTTGGCGAAGTAGAGGATTGAAATCGGGTCAAACTTTGTTATTAAAGTAAATGTATTGGCGTAGACCGTTACCAGAAATTACAATCAAAGATTCAAAGATTCAAAGATTTCAAAGATCAAAGATTCAAAGAATCTTTGAATCTGTAGAACTTACAATCAGACGTTACGTAGTTAGTCAAAAACATATTGAATCGGATAGGTATCTCAATAATATTACTAATGCTCAAAGGTTAGCTGGAAGTGATCCCTTATAGGGATAAGTTGGACTTTGATCTATTGTGTATAATAAAGTGCTTACAATACATACATTCATACATATTAAAGAATAATGTTTAAGGTTTTTTTCACCGCTATTAGATAGGTAGGTATAAAGCGATATCATCCTAAGGACTATTAATATTATAAATGCGAAAGTTTGGATGTTTAGTCAGCTCAACCGATTTGGATGAAATTTTGCATGAAGATAGTTTATAGCCTAGATTATAATATAGGATAGTTTTTATCTTGGGTCCACGCAGACGAAGTCGCGGGCGGAAGGTAGTTATAAATATTAGGGCAAAAGTTTGAAGGCCAAGATAATCCATCACTCTATTAATTCTGTCTTTATTAATCCTATCGCCCCTATACTAACTTTATACTAACTTTTCATAGAACTATGTGAACTCGGCAAGGTTAAACCCTGTCCTCTGAAATAGGTTCTCTCCATTGTCATATTAAATTAATTTGCTGAGAGGTCTAGACATGTCATTGTGCCTGAGCCGTTGAGCTGTTGAGACATATGGAGTGGACCCGGCAGCCCTAGGGCTCCTTCAGCGATAATTTATATAGGGTTCTATCGTCAGTCTGAGAAAGGGTTCCCTCTATTTAGCATAACTTTGATTGTCCGAAACGTTTTTCGCATAACAGACTTGGCATACTCGGTTTTCGCCGAATGTTAATGTAGCGGAAAACCTTACTTAATAGAATTTCTAAAGTTCCGAAAATGTGTTTGGCCGAATTTAAATTTGCATACTGTTATGGCCGATTATATTTACGCATAATTTTCTTCGGCATATTATCGATTGTCCGGTACTTACTAAGCATGCTAAAACGAGGTGCGTCTCACGAGATATAACAACAATATAATTATATGATTTCGATAAGGATTATAACATAGTAGATTAGGTTAGCGCAGCCAGAAAAAGGGGGGATGGGGGGCGAAGCCCCCCACAAAGAGGGCTCGGAGGGCAAAGCCCCCCGCAGTAAAAAAACCCAAATAATCGTAACAATGGTATCGTTCGTAGGTTAGGTTAGGGTCTGCTTGTGTCCCTTAGAGCAGAAATAGACACGCTGGCGGTTAGGTTAGGTTTAGGTTAGGTTAAAATAATTGGCGTTTGTTTTCAAAAAAAATATAATTTTATACAACCAATATAAATTTCTGCGAGGAGTGTTCGACAAAAAAAAAATATGCTCATATATTTTATGCGTGAACATGATTCGGAGCATCAAAATTATGCACAAATAATATTCGGACTATTGAAATTCGGCGTAATCGAACTATGCGAAGCTCGATTCTGCCAAAACAGTTTATGTGCAAAGTCAATTATGCCTACATAGATTATGCCAAATAGAATTCTTACTTAAAAAAATATGCCAAAACAGGGGGAACCTCTGAGAAAATGGCTGCGTTCCATTTAGTTTTGAAGAGTATGCGCTCAAATGACTTAGACGATCTTGTTCGGTTGTCATTATTTTCTTAAGCATCCTCAACATTCACTTGATGACTCAATAGGGGAAATACCTCCACCTTATGGCACTTGTCCCACCGCCGGCGAGTAGCGAGTACTCTCATACAAGGGTCAATTTTCAAACGAGCTGTTTTTGCTGTTCCGCGGCTATAATTTCCGGTCAGTTTAACATGGAGTATTGATACAGATAATATATTTGTATTCCTTGAGTTATAAAGTACTTAAAATATGTATAACAATACCTAAAATATTAATTGATTCTGAAAAAAATGTATTTTGTATCGTAAAACAGCGAAATCTGCCGCTTTTTCGCGTATCCCACTTGCGGTTTTGCTCAAACAAAAATTCATAACTTCGTATGAATATACAACTTGTACTGTTATAAGAAGGTTTATTAGCGTCTTCATTAAAGTATCTTGCAAAATTAATGCGTGAATAATTAAAACCAGTGAAGTGTTTTAGTAGTTGTCCCACGTGCGACCTATTTATTAGGACTCATGCTCAAAACCCTTAAAATCTGGTTTTCTATTGTCCCACCGTTACATTTACTTTACGATACGATACACAGGTTAGAGGGGCTTCAACCACCAACGGGAGAGGACGGAGCGCCGGTATTTTTGACGGAGCAAACAGGTTTTCTTTATACGATGTATTTTGGTACGGCTATCACGACATTTGTATGGGCGTTTATTTACTAACATACGATTGAAATAAAAATGTGTCTTTCATAAGAAAGGTTAGCAATATGGGGTAAGAGTTTAGTGTTTAACTAATTAGTGAATTCAATTAATAGTGTACGAAGGACAGCCAAAAAACTTTCATGTTGACATTTGTACGGCTTTTTTGGCCGTACAAATGTCGAACGTGGCAAACAAGGGTCGATTCAAAACAAAATCTAAGTAAAGCACGAAATTAATGGACATTGGAAAGGATAAAACTGGCCTCGATTTAGGCACTGGTTCCGTGACACATTTGTTGTTTGCTACCTTACCTACTTACTACTTTTTGGGGTTCCGTACCCAAAGGGTAAAAACGGGACCCTATTATTTAGACTCCGCTGTCCGTCCGTCTGTCTGTTTGTCTGTCTGTCCGTCTGTCACCAGGCTGTATCTCATGAACCGTGATAGTTAGACTGTTGACACTGTCATAGATGTCACCGCTACAACAACAAATACTAAAAAAACAGATAAATATTTAAGGGGGCTCCCAAAAAACAAACGTGATATTTTTGCCATTTTTATAGATAATGGTACGGAACCCTCCGTGCGCGAGTCCGACCCGCACTTGGCCGTTTCTTTGCTGTCATTTTGCTACCTTCTCTTAGGCAGAATTAAATAATCTGTTTTCTAAGGGATTTTAAATATTTTGGAATATAACCACATATAACGATCATCATAAACCATAAACCGGAGATACTATATCGAAATAGTGAGTTTTTTAGTATTGTACAAATATTTAAAGCATTTTCAACAATTGTATGGCAAAATCGACATTTTGATGGCACTCGCCGACATTTGTATGCCGCTATCGACATTTTAAACATTTGTATGGCAGAATCGACATTTGTATGGGGCTATATCGACTTTTGTATGGCGCTGTCGACATTTGTATGGGGCCGACGACATTGGTAGGTATGGCACGGTGTTTTTAAAGCATCAATATCTAGCAAACCATTAGAAGCAGAGAGGTGCCTCATGCACCATATTTTTTCTTTATAAAAACCCTACCTCACGCTGTCAGTACGAATCTAATATAAAAAAAAAAAACCATACAATTGTCGAAAAAACGGTCTCATCAAAAATTGACCCAGTAATTCTTACTCGCTTTTACTCGCGCGAGTAAGAGTGCCTATAGAAACACACCCATAAAAACAGCACTATACGAGGGCGACACTGAAAGTCTTTGGAACTGGCCACTTGTAATAAATATAATAAAAAAATAAGTTCAAAATTTGAAAATGGAACTCTTTCTTAATATTTTTGTGTACGAATTCCACTCGATTGTCATTTGTTTTACGATTTGGCGGCAAATTGAAAATTGTGTGTACTACGTGAGCATGAATTTAACGCGAGAAAATTTTCGAGCAATGATTTTTTACGACTTTCGATGTAATTTAAGTCAACAAGAAAGTTATGATAGACTTCGATTGGCCTTTCACGATGAAGCCCCATCTCGTGCTACTATTTACAACTGGTTTAATGAATTTAAACGTGGCCGCACTAATCTCACTCATGATCTGCGTGAGGGCCGGCCTTCTACGGCGACTACTGAAGATAACATCAGTGTTGTGCGGCGTATGATAGAGACTGACAAAAGAGTAACCTATCAGCAGATTCGTACAAGCTTAGCCATTGGTATGAGTCAAGTCCACAAAATCCTCCATGAACATTTAGCGGTGAGGAAGCTTTGTGCCCGGTGGATACCTCATAATTTGACAGAAGCCCAAAAAGTCCGTCGTGTTGATTGGTGCCGTGGAATGGGTCAAATATTCAACGGAGGTGACTCTAATGCTGTGTTCGACGTAGTTACGGGTGACGAAAGCTGGATTTACTGTTATGATCCTGAAACTAAAAGACAGTCTGCTGAGTGGATGTTTCCTTCCGAGGAGTTGCCTACTAAAGTGAAGAGAGGTCGAAGTGTGGGAAAAAAGATGGTGGCCTCGTTCTTCGGAAGGACTGGTCATTACGCAACAATTATTTTAGAGGATCAAAAAACAGTTACTGCGAAGTGGTACTTTAACAATTGTTTACCACTTGTCTTGGAAAAAGTTCGAGAAAAACGGCCTCGCAGTAGGATCCTGCTTCACCACGACAACGCCTCATCGCACACCGCCAAGCAAACGATCGACTATTTGGCGACGGCAAACTTGGAATTACTGGGTCACCCACCTTATAGCCCCGACCTTGCACCTTGTGATTTTTATTTATTCCCAAAAATTAAAGAAAAACATCGAGGAAAAAGTTTTATGGACGCCGACGAAGCAGTGGCTGCGTTTCAAAAGGCCGTCGAAGAGACCCCTAAGGACGAGTGGGCAAAGTGCTTTTCTCAGTGGTTCTATCGAATGCAGCGATGTATTGATGTGAAGGGAGGCTATTTTGAAAAGATATAATAAAAGTAATAAGTTGCTTGATTGCTCAGTTTTTGATTTTCTAAGAACTTTCAGTTTGACCCTCGTACTTGCTCTATAGGTATGTTGTGTTGTGTGTTGGTGGTAGGCGAGATTACCAGAACTCCCGAGAATGTGTCCAGTCAAGGTGACAAGCCTCTATAGGCGACAGTGACTGTTTTCCATCAGACAGACTTCCTTCTTTGCCAATGTCGTACTATAAAAAAGCTCAATAATATCGAATTATGAGGTTTGTCCCTTATAAAAGGTTTTTCGATACTTCTGTGAACCGCCTTTTTCAACACACCACAAAACCACAGATTATATAATAGTAAACCCACATCACCACCTAGGGAGACGGTTCTATCCGTCTTAAATAAGCTAACTCAGTTGTTTTGATGTTGAAAGACAAATACCAACGACACTTCATATCCCAAAATCCATCAAGCCAAAACCCTTCTAAACGGGACTGTAGCCCGTGAAATAAAATTTTCTTGATCACATACATATGAGATAGCTAGTTACCTACGCTCGAAAATCATAACATTTCTTCTGGGGCAGTCGGATAAAAAGCGGGGATGACCCTTTGACGTTACATCACATTCTTTAAGTCGATTCCAAGGCCCTAGGTCTGCTATTTCAGGCTACCAAACCCACCCAAATTGCAACCCGGACCGATATTCCATTTCACACCCCGTATCGGCTTCGTTTGACGTTGCATTTGATTTTGCAACTGAAATACGCCGCCATACCTCACGGCGCGTTATATTTCACCCCGAGTTACATTTCACCCCGTCGATTTATGAAATACCGCACAATATTGCTGGGAATTTGCCTCGAGAAATTACGTTTGATACGTGTTCTGTGATATGGTCGGAAATGTTTAGGAATTTGCGTATAGAGAATTGTAGATATTGAATTTACAATTTCCTCGGCGTTTGAGGGTTAAGACGCGTTTGAGGTTTGTTTTGAATTAAATTGGCCTATTTTCTGTGAAAATAAAACCGTCATGTACGAGACGGACTTTCGCACGAAGGCCCATACCATATTCGCATAATTTGTAGCACCGCATCATAAAATACGTTGAAATCTGTCACTTGAACACTAAAGGTGGGTTGCACTAAACCGTCTAAAATCGTAAGCGGTGTTCGTTAAAATCGCAATGTAAGTATGGAAAGTTTCATATGTCATATTCATATTCATTTATTGCATTTATGGGTCTTACAAGATTTTATAAGTAGTTACATGTTCCAGCATAAACCCCGTTAGGGCACAGCATTGTTATTAAGTACTCAGGTACTTTAGGACTTAAAAACTAAGTAAGACACACTAACAATATTAAACCTTATAACTTAGATATTCCTTCATGTTGTAAAACGAGTTTTCAACCAGGAAATTCTTTATTTGCTTGTAGAATAATGATTCTTTCTCTATATTTTTAAGCTCTAATGCCGGCTGTACACATTGGGCCAACGTTAGCGCGTGAGCAGGATGCAGCTATGAAAACGCATGAGAACGAAATAAAGCCCTCTTCCTCTAACGCATAGCTGCATTCTGCTCCGCGCCAACGTTGGCCTAGTGTGTACAGCAGGCTTTACGGTATGTTGTTATAGACTGTCACTGCCATATGGTAAGTACCGGAATTAACTATTTTCAAATTACTAAAGGTGCTAACAAATTTGTTTCTTTTCCTCACGTTTTGATTTCTAAGACAGTTATCTCTTGTTCGTTCAAATAAGTGTTTTTGTTTCTTAACAAATTTACATAATTCAAAAATGTATAGTGAAGTTAAAGTTAATATTTTCATTTTTTTGAAGTAACTCTCCCAAGTTTGTCAAGTTTCTATGGAATGACAGCTGCCGGCGCCACATTTAACGTTGATCGGTATTTAACGTTGATCGGTATTTAACGTTGATCGGTATTTAACGTTGATCGGTATTTAACGTTGATCGGTATTTAACGTTGATCGGTATTTAACGTTGATCGGTATTTAACGTTGATCGGTCTTTAACGTTGATCGGTCTTTAACGTTGATCGGTATTTAACGTTGATCGGTATTTAACGTTGATCGGTCTTTAACGTTGATCGGTCTTTAACGTTGATCGGTCTGTAATCTTAAGTGGGTTCAACCCACCCTATATGAAAAATTGTGAGCGTGCGAAACAGGTTGAAAAGCCGAACTAGTTGCGAAGACCTAACTAAGAGTTGTCCTAACATTGTAGGCGCTTTGGTACCACTACTGTAAGTCTACATATTATGTAAATTATTAAATCCTTACTAATATTATAAATGCGAAAGTGTGTATTACGAGAACAATATTTCTTTGCTATTCCGCTAAAAAAACGTGCTGGTCTATCAGTGAAGATAAGATGCAACTATTTGCGTATAAACATGCAAAAAATTACAGCAAACCACCACCAATATTGACAAAAACCTCGACACGTGTTTCGCCTCTCTACGAGGCATCATCAGGAGATGCTGGCAGGAGATGTTGCTTGCGCCACGTCCACTGAGCAAAAACAGCTCACAATTCATCATTCATTTTTTGCTCAGTGGACGTGGCGCAAGCAACATCTCCTGCCAGCATCTCCTGATGATGCCTCGTAGAGAGGCGAAACACGTGTCGAGGTTTTTGTCAATATTGGTGGTGGTTTGCTGTAATTTTTTGCATGTTTATACGCAAATAGTTGCATCTTATCTTCACTGATAGACCAGCACGTTTTTTTAGCGGAATAGCAAAGAAATATTGTTCTCGTAATATATCATGGACTTCCGCAAAGTAACGCCTGATTCAATAAATTATGCGAAAGTGTGTGTGTTTGTATGTTTGTCCTTCTTTAACGTCGCAACGGAGCGTCGTATTGATGTGATTTTTTGTATGGAGATAGTTTAGAAGCTGGAGAGTGACATAGGCTACTTTTTCCAGCGGGAAAACATCTAATTCCCACGGGAAAATTCAATATGTTACATTTTCCTGTAACCACGCGGGCGAAGCCGCGGGCATCAGCTAGTAAATAAATAAGACAACATAAATTCTCTTTCAGACAGGCATCATATTGCATTGTTGCCGTGATTCACTTTACGCTCTCCCCTTTTGCATTTTGCGAAGGAAGAAAAACAGAAAAGTATTCTGGTGTGGTGAACACGATATTACAGGAAAGTCGTACTTTTTTTGCCTGTTCAGGTATCATTGGTAATATTCACAACGCGTTTTCTCGATTGCTGATAACTTTAAAAGGAAATATTTCCGGGGTTGTTCAAACTTAAATTCACTGAAATACTGGCATGTAAATGTAAACGTGCGTTCGACATCTCGCATCGTAAAACTATACCTGCGAATCTGCACATACATTTAACCCTCGACGCAAATGAGAGTTAAGTTAAGTATAAGTATAAGTTTAACATGTGTGTCCCAAACACATAACCGATTTTAGTATCTACCGTTTTTAGGGTTCCGTACCCAAAGGGTAAAACCGGCCAAGTGCGAGTCGGACTCGCGCACGAAGGGTTCCGTACCATTATATATAATAATAAGTTACAATAGAATTTGTACGAAACTATTACTTCTTGAAGTACATTTTATAAGTTGGTCGACTATTACTCGTAAACGTGTAAAGCCTACTTAGCTGTGATAGTTTTCCTTTTAACTTCGTTATATGTACCACTACCATGAATTTTTTCACATATCCCAAAACAACCATTTAGCTAGCAGGGGGTGGGGACACTGGAGTCTAACAAAAATTAGCACTTTAAGGCTTAATATTTCACAAACGGATCGTTTAATCGAAAAATTGTTTTCACAAACCCCCAATATTTTTAAAAGACCTATCCAACGACACCCCACACTATGGGGTAGACAACAATAAAAAAAATCATCCCCACTTTACATGTAGGGGAGGTACCCTAAAAAAAATGTTTTTCAAGATTTTATTTTACCACTTTGTCGGCATGACTAATATGTATATTCATGCCAAGTTACAGCTTTCTAGTACCAAGAGCCTCTGAGCTAAGCTGCGGACGGACGGACGGACGGACGGACGGACGGACGGACGGACGGACATAGCGAAACTATAAGGGTTCCGTTTTTGCCATTCTGGCTCCGGAACCCTAAAAAGGGGACCTTATTACTAAGACTTCGCTGTACGACCGTCTGCCTGTCGCCAGGCTGTATCTCAAGAACCGCGATAGCTAGACAGTTGAAATTTTCACAGATTATGTATTTCTGTTGCCGCTATAACAACGAATACTAAAAATAAAATAAATTAAATATTTAAGGGGGCCTCCTATACAACCAACTTTTTTTTTTACTGTTTTTATAGATAATGGTACGGAACCCTTCGTGCGCGAGTCCGACTCGCACTTGGCTGGTTTTTTTTTAAGCGCAGGTCTTGTCTGGCGAAAAGATTCTTTGCTAGATTTGTTGTGTATGGGGTGTTTTATATCTCTGCACGGCTATCACTAGACGGCGCGCGAGCTCTCTCGCACTATACCTCTCTTCCTAAGTGTTCTAATAAGAGAGAGTTTTGAACGAGCGAGCGAAGCGAATCAAGTCCTCAGTTTCGGTTTGGGCAAAAAATCTATCCGGCTCATGTCCTTTCTCTTTTCGGATATAAAAAAATCTTGTAGAAACAAGTGAAATTAAAAGATTTTTCAAAAAACCCAACTGCTTTTTTCAAATTTTATAGCCCATGTCTCTCTCACAATTAAGAAGAATCCAACGACACCTCATATGTCGAAATCCGTCAAACGGTTTAGGCTGCAGGGCGTGCCAAAGAATAAGGTTGTAATATTT